>CM057456.1:971427500-976427500 GCA_016271365.2 Neoceratodus forsteri | reverse complement strand
TGAGCGTGTCACAGATGAGCTCCAAAATGCATTGGCTAAGGGGCCACGCCTGCCAGCACACTGCCTGAATTGGAGGAGGAGGTGACACACCCGAAATCTCGATGATGGCACTATGTTTCTTGCACATGCTTGCAAACAAACATAAAATGAACAAGGGATATATTAAATAATAAAGGAACTTCAGAACTCAAAATAAATATTTTTGTTCTGTTTTAATCCAACTACTTCATTTAAGGCAGAAGACAATTCTAGTTCTATACCTGGGCACACTACAGATTAAAGTGCAAAATGTATTTGATAAATTAAAACAGTAAATATAAATAAATCACAAGGCCCTGATGAAATCCTCTAGGGTACTGTATGAATTGGCAGAACAAATAGATTCACCACTGGCTCATATTTTTCAAACCTCTGTGGATATGGGACATGTCCCACAGGGTTGGAGGGAGGCATTAGTGATACACATATTCGTAAGGATCAAGAACTGACTTACAGAATCATAGTCCAGTGAGCCTGATGTCAGTTATGGGGAAAATCATGGAGTCAATATTAAAGGATTTTATAATGGAATATTTGGATATTAGTAATCTGCAGGACCCAATATAACATGGTTTTCGAAGAATAGATCTTGTCAGACAAACTTGTTAGTGTTCTATGAGAAAGTGGGAAAGGCACTGGATGAGGGCAATAGCATGGACGTTGTCTTTCTAGACTTTTCCAAAGCTTTTGATAAACTCCCACACCAAGAATTAATAAACACCCTTAAGGAATATAGATTTGATAATAATATAGTAAATTGGATAGATGCCTGGTTAAAAGAGAAGACAGAGAGTGGTGATTCAAGGGGTACATCAAACTGGACGGCAGTAACTAGTGGAGTTCCTCAGGGCTCGCTTTGGGGCCCTTGTCTCTTTAATATTTATACGACATCATTAAGTATACAAAATAAGATATATAGGTGACGAAAAGTTGCAGATGATTGCAGAATTGGAACTATAACAAATAATCGA
The DNA here is from genome assembly GCA_016271365.2 of Neoceratodus forsteri. Lineage (NCBI taxonomy): Eukaryota > Metazoa > Chordata > Ceratodontiformes > Ceratodontidae > Neoceratodus > Neoceratodus forsteri. Next base: position 976,426,490 of record CM057456.1, on the reverse strand, counting down.
ACACAAATGATCTGAAAGATGCACTCAATATTATACAGAAATGGAGAAAAAACAAATTAGAATTGAATAGAAATAAATGTACTGTTATGCACTTGGGCAAGAGAAATAACAACTCATCTTATAAAATTGATACCACTGAACTCAGAAAAAACTATTGAGGAAAGGGACCTGGGGTTATAATTAATGCAGATTTAAAATTCAGCTCTCATTGCAATAACATAGTAAAGAAGAATAATCAGATATTAAATTGCATATTGAGACATATTACCGGTAGAGATAGGCAAGTAGTTATGCCCTCTATAATGCCCTGGTGAGACCCAACCTGGAGTATTGTGCTCAGGTATGGGCCCCATATAAAAAGGGATGTCCACAGTTTGGAGCATATCCAGAGAAGGCTACTAGGTCTGTCAAAGGGCTGAGATAAATCCTATTCTGAAAGGTTGCAAGAGTTAAATTTGTATACCCTGCAGTATAGAAGAACTAGGGTGACTATTGTATGTTGTTTAAATGTATACATGATGAGGCACTATTAGCAGATTTAGGGTTAATCCCCAAAAATCGAAATATGAACCTAGGGACATCCTTTTCAATTAACAATTCAAAAATGGCAAACTCTGCCACGGAAACATTGGTTTAGCAGAGAGTGGTTTCTGGCTGGAACTCATTAGCCAGCAGAAGAGATATCTAGTACAAATATGGACACCTTTAAACATAGACTAGACAAGTATCTTCTGGGTGAAAAAAGATAACTAAGAATAGTGTTTAATGTATAACTTAGTGGCAAGCACTAAGGACGCTAGTCTAGTTGAGCTGAAATTACCTATGAACCCATGAATCTGCTGCACCGTGCTTGCACCAAGATTGGTGACACAAAATTGATGCAATTATAATGCAGCCCACAATCTGCCAAAAATATTCCACAATAATGACGCAAAGTATAAGTTTCAGTTTTCATGCAGCTATGAAAATATTATTAAATGGTGCATCTACATGATGCAAATTTCCATGCCTTGATCCAAACTGCATCATCTTTGCACCCTTCTGAAAATACCTACAGATCTTTTCAGAAAACATGGATTACACCTGAATCAAACAAGCATGCATTTCACCAAAATCAACACAATAATTGAGAAGACTTTAAACTGATCATGGGAGGAATTCATGAGACTTTAAACTAATTATGGGGATGGATGGAATACTTGAAGAGGCTAGTGACACAGATTTCATTTAGCCCAAGAAAAGCAAGCAACACTCAGCCAGATGGAAGTAGCAGGATATACCCATTGCCCCAGCAGCACTATCAAACTGGATCACACACAGAGGATTGGATCACACAGTGTTGTGGCTGGTTGCTTGGCAACCTACTCAGACACCCAGGTAAAGCATTCAAATACAGAGAGACATCATGTGATGTCAAATGAGTCACAGAACTGGTGGGCATAAGAGGGCAGGGCTTATATGCCTCACTGCTACCAGTGTTCATCCATGATAAACTGCAAGAAAACTACTTAAGGTAAGAGCATATAAATGCTTGGTTTTAAAATATATTTACAAATCATGATAAGTTTAAAGGTTAGCAGTGACTGACAAAAAGAACAATACCAAGACATGGAAATCAAACTGAAATCTCTCTGGGTGCATTGTTTTAAGGTAAGCAAGTGAATACAGTACATAGCAGTGGATGATGCACCATTCAGACATTAAGCATGAGAGATAAAACCAGCAAAGCTCCTTACTAACACAGATACAGTAGCTCCAATACTAATAGGCAGATAACTGGAGAACCTCCAAACAAAGAGTTGGTGAAAATGGCCAATGAAAGCAGTAAGCAGAGATACAATTGGAGCACAACTGATGAATGAAAAGAGCAATTTATTTAAAATACACCACAACAAAGAGGTACAGCAGATAAAGATTTTAGAAAGAAGAAGAAACCAGAAAGTAAATATAGCATGTTTGCCACCGTTACTGAACATAGACAGTAAATAGGTTTTACCTCACATTTGTAGAAAATCACATTTACGAAAATAACATCTGTTTATCAATTGCAAGAACAATGTATTGGGCAGTGGGTCCTATAAAACATGGAGGATACAGCAGGTCTATTTAATATACCTGCTGTATCCTCCATGCCTTCACTGGACTTTTACCCTTTACATTGTTCTTGCACGATAAAACAGATGTGGTTTTCATCACAGGAGTTAAGTACAGTATATGATGTGTACTTGAGACAAGTAACTGTTGTCTCACTAGGTTATGGTGGTAGAAGAATATAAGAAAAAAATGTTGTTGCACTGAGTATAATGGTTAATCCATAAACATATGTATTGGTCCATATTTGTTAAATAATAAAATATACTCTGTAACCAGACAATGTACCAGTGTATGTTTTAGTTAACTTAATTTTTGTTTTTCAAGTAGAAAACAGAAAAGTACATAAAAATAATGAACAGTTAAAAATGGTTCTTCCTCTTTTAAGCCTTTTATTTTAATGATTAAATTACTTTCATTTAAAATTACCTATGATTCTGTTTTGCTTGAAAGTTTCTGCACCCTTTGCACGTAGACATTTTTTTAAATAGCAATTTTATTGTATTTTAAGTTGCAACAGTATAGACATTACAAATTCCTTCTAATCAACACCAAGAGTTGATATGCATTTGGACAAAAACAGATGGTAGTCAACTCATTTAGAACCTTGTATAGAAATACATCATATACCTCGTTTAGAACCATTCCATACATTAACTAGAGTCTAATACACATTGCACCAAACCTTAATGAAAAATGAATAAGGTGTCACACAAAGATAGAAGAAAAAGGAGAAGAAAGGAAAAAAAGGGGAGGAATGAACCACAGACTTTTATTATCTTTGTGATAAACAACTAGATTTGAGGGACAGAGCCCTATGAAGCTCCAGTGTAACAACAGTGGGATATTCCTTTATCCTTACATTCTCTTACAGGAGGGCTAGCCTCAATAATACCTTATATCTGCGGGTCCTCTTCTCTCCATACTGGAAGGAGAGGGAGAGGAGAGAAAAACTGGAGGATGCATATCTTCCCTTCACTGACAAGCGTATTTGGCTAAGACTTCCAGTACATTAATTTGCTCTCTCGAGCCGAAAATTAAAAAGGCATCCATCGTGATTTAAATCTATCCTTTGTAGTCTCACTTTGCCGTAGGGCACTCCATGTCCAGGATAGACAAACAGTTCTTGTACCAAGCATTAGAGGTAGGGACTAACTTTGGACAACCTACATTGAGTAATTGCCTTGACAGCCGAGGCCACCAGTATATTAAACAGGTACCGCTTGAGACTTTAGCTTAACCTGATTAGGGTACAGCCTAAGAACCAATGTACGGGATCATCTGGTATAAGTACCCCAAGAACTACACTCACTTGATCCCTTACCTGTATCCAAAATTATTGATATGTGGACATTCCCAAAATATATGTAGGTGCGTGCCTTTTTCCACACTCTCTCCAGCAAAGATCTGTGAAATTTTACCAAAATGTTTAGTAATTACCGGGTGTGAAAATATCTAGAGACCACCTTCCACGAAACTCCCGCCAGCTATTAGAAGCGGTGGTTAAATGTATAGCTTCCTATATCATCCCCCAAGCTGGAGCAGCAATTTCTTTACCAATTTTCAGGGTCCAGCTTGTTTTTATAGAAACCATGGAATCTGGCTCTAAATCAGAGACATAACCCACCATCCGAGAGATGAATCCTTTTGTTTCTAATCTATTGGCCTCAGCTCTCATGACATCCACCAGTGGGTTATTATCTTTATCACCAGGTCTATCTTGTTTATGATCCTTGCCTAATAAAATTGCCTAAATTGTATATATCTATAAAATCAGAGGCAGGAGGAAAACTCCTGCAAAAGTTGTTGAAAAGTTTTAACCCCTTCCCTGAGTGTAACTGGCCAATTTTAATTAAGCTCTCCGGTACCATCGCTTAAATCCCAGGTCCCGTGACTAACGGTTAAAATCCAGACAGGCTTTAATCGGGTCCATCTCCAATGTCACCTCAGTGTTTAATTTTATTAATCTCCTGCCAGGAAGAAACCACCAGACTAGACCAAGGATTGCAGCCATGTAACTGCTGCATTCCACTGTAATCCATGTAAATCAGATCTCTGATATCCCTAAAGAAGACTCTGGTCTCTCAATTTCTACCCATACCGGAGGTCTTCCTCTCTCATTAAGAGAATTAATGGCTGGATCTCGCAGCCCAGTAATACTTTCTAAGATCAGGCAAGCCCGACACCCCCTTCTTTTTATCCTTAAGGAGGACAGTCCATCTTACTCTGGGAGATCTACCAGCCCAAATAAATTGGGTCAGTGAGGATTTGATTGCCTTCAAAAAGAAGCTGGGGTTTAATCAGCAAAGATTGAAACAGAAACAAAAAGCGTGGCAATATGTTCATTTCACACAATCAATCCTACCAAATAATGTAAGGGTAATTCCACCCATCTGTGTAAATCCTCCTGAACCAGTTGTAGCAATCGGCCATGATTAAGGGCATATAGTTTAGAGATATCTCTGGACATTCTAACCCCAAGATATTTAATCTCTTCCTTTGTTTATATTTGCCCATTATTGGGAGCTTACCATTCTGCAACCTCCCTATGGGCATGAGTTCCGATTTAGTATCATTAATTTTGAATCCAGATACTACGCTAAATGATTGAATCAAAGAATTAATCAGGGTAGCTGTCTCTCTAGGTCCGTTATATATAATAAGGTATCATCTGCATATAACAATACTCTGACCTCAACTCCCTGTACCTGTATCCCCTGTAGTCTTTCGATTGTCTTATAAGGGCAGCAAAGGGTTCCATACATAGTACAAATAGCAAAGGTGAAAGTGGACATCCCTGTCTAGTCCCCTATTAATTACAATTCTGTCCGATGTTACCCCATTCATCTTCACTCTTGCCCAGGAATTCCTATATAAATTTGCCGTCCATTTTCTGAATTTTTCCCAGCCAAACTTCCTCAAAACCTGTTCTAAAAATAACCAGTCCAACCGATCAAATGCTTTCTCTGCATCTAGTGCCATCACCGCTCTAAGAGTATCGGGCAGGAATGACCCAGAGGTGGACAGAACATTGAGTAATAATCTTATGTTATCTTGGATGTGGTGACCGGGATAAACCCGTCTGATCTTTGTGTATTAATTCTGAAATAAATTCCTGTAACCAGGAACTCAGAATCTTGGCAAACATTTTGGCATCCTGATTGATCAGTGAAATAGGACGATAACTTCCACAATCTGTTGGGTCCTTACCTGGTTTTAGCAGTAAGGTAATTAATGCTTCTTCCCAGGAGGGAGACTCCCTCTGCTCTTGTGCCACATTACAAACTCTGGTAAATAAAGGGCCAGTTAGTCAACAAAAGCCGGTAAAACTCCCCACAAACCCATCCGCCAGGGCCTTCATAAGGTTTTGATGACATTCCTTACTTCTTGTTAGGAAATTGCCTATCTAACTTGTCTCTCTGAGATACCTAATCCCTCTGTCTGCACCCGATGGGTTATAAAGGAAGCCCTTACAAATTAGTATAGCCACCCTATTCTAGAAGCCCGGGCAGGAATCTGCATGCACCCCTCCACCCAAGTTCTCCATAATTTGGAGTGCTCATAGTCTGATAGCTTGGTCTCCTGAAGGCAGGCTATGTCACATTTAACCTCCCCAGTTCCTGAAGAATTCACGCTCGTTAACCACCCCATTTATCCCCCAACATTGATCGATATTATTTTAAGTGATGTCATTTTATATCTTGAGAGATCCCCTGGACATCCTTACTAGCCCCACCATACCACGTAGATACAGTTAATAGCACACAAGTATACATGTCTGTAAAATGAACTAAGCCAAATAGAAAAATAATAAAAAGATAGGTAAATGATAACAGGAAACTAGAACATTACCAAACATCACCCAATTCAATTCAACCACTGGTGAAATATCCCCACCAACCTCAACTTGGGTGAGAGAAACACAACCCAAATAGGTGTAACAATAAACTGGGTAACCATTATCTGGTACCCACAAGCTCAGTCAAGCTAAGTACCTGGGGTTATGGTGTAAACTCCCAGAAACTAGGTGCATAAAGCCCTAGATTAGTAGGAGAAAGGTGTCTATCAGCACAAAGGCCAGGCTCTAGGAACCCCAAGGGACCAGCCTTCTCCTACCTAAGATGGATCCGGTCTGGCTAGCCATGAAACCAAGCACCTCGGGCATAGCACCTAACAGTTTAATTAACAGGATGGGTTGAAGATGGCGGGGGTGCTTAACAATTCTGCAATTCAGGCCCTCCTATATTCAATTTATGCTTAAAGGAAGAATCAAACCCTCTAAGAGGAGAACCCATTACAGTTTGGGTCCGTTGTTTCCCCACCGTGCTGAATACAACCCCCCACACTGAGGAACCCAAAGAACCAGGCTGATTCCACCTTTACCTCCGCACTCCCGAATCCTCAACCCTATTCAGTCATCGCTTCAAATTGTAACCTAAACATGTTTTATGCACATTCAACCAGTGACTTTAAACCACCATTTAACTGTCCTATGTGTCTCCACAGTATAGTTGTGCTTTGTTTACATGAGGGAGTCTTATCATTGTTGCCAAGGTGTGAGTCCCACCTAAAAGCTTCCTGCTGGAGACACAAACCCAGCACTATTAGCCCTCCTACATCACGAGCCCGTCTAAAGACTACAATGTGGGCTCACTAGAAGGATACCCTGTAATTAGAAAAAGAAACATCCCTCAGGTATATAACCCAGCCCATTCTCGTCTCTTCCCTCATTGACAAGAGCTCTGACTGGAATTAAGCACTTTTGAATTCGCAGCAGCTACAAATTATTAAACATTCTTCAGGTCTCCTTGCATGTACCCATCTCGCTTATGTCCATGTGCAGTGGTAGCAGAGCCTCTTCTCATCTCCTCATCGCTTCCCTAGGACCCGGGCAATAGACCACAACAAATCTTCAATCTCTTTCTCCGCCTGCTCTTCCTTCATGTCTGGGATAGGTATCTCCTGAGTTGTGAGGAATGGAGTGGCAGCTAGTAGAGAGTCGTAGACTTTAACCCCATCTTCATTCTGCACCCAGAGCTTGGCGGGATTTCTGAGTGCAGCTTTAAGGCCTTTATCTCTCAGGCTTTTACCACTTGCAACACTTTCTTTCTTTAAGCAAGCATTAAGGAGGAAATCTTGATCTATGTATAACCTCTGGCCATCCAGATTAAGATTCTTCTTGCCCACGCCAGTTTTGCAATCTTCTCTTTTGTTGTGTACCTCAGAAACTTTACAATTACCGATCTCGCGGTGCCCTTCTTTTGGTTTAGGAGTGATGGACCTATGGGCTCTTTCGATTTCTGTATTAAAACCCACTCCTAGGTTCAGCTCAGTTTTCAACCAAATCGATAAAATCTTCCATACATGGGGGTCCGCCCCTCCGAGATACCAAAAATTCTTATGTTATGACGAGGCCTCACCTCTGCATCTTCTGCCCGCTGACAGTCAGCTCTTTCTCTTCTATGCAGATAGGCTAGTGATCTGCCGAAAGCCATATGTTCTGATTGAATCATTTCAATATCGTCTCCACAGATACCGTCATGAGCCTCTAATTTTTAAATCATTTTGTAAGCCCATAATTCTGGCATTGATTTGATGCAGTATTTTCAACATTCTATGTCCGTCTGCTTTCATGAAGGTGGATGTGGCTTCAGACCCTGAACCATCGGAGTCTTCCCCTGAAGCAGTAATCACTGAGGAGCGGGATCCAGACGGACTCATAGGCCTCGAGTCCATCCGACTACTTGAGCGCCTCCTTTCCTCTCCAAGGAGTTTTTTTTTCGTTCACCCCATTCTGTCTGACGACGCTTGTAGGTACCAGCAATATATCTAGGACAGCTTTTAAACCACTCGAGCGAAGACCGATTACTTGAATAGTATGCCCAGTGCCCGTGCTCGAATTAGGCTGCCATTAGTCGCTGACGTCACCGAAGTCTACATTTTTTTTACCAGAACACAGTCCTCAAGTTTTACATTTCCCAAGAGGGGTGCTACTCCAGGTAGGAAATAATCACATCCAGACAATAAAAAAAATAAACACAGCATATTATTTACTTGATTACTACCACCATACCACTGCTTTATCCTTTTATTTAAAATAATCCACTGTTTTATTTGTTGGGACTGCCCTACTCTCTACACAGCCTAGAAAGGCAACAAATTGAGAGATTGATAGGATTAGTAGTTCAACCATTTGGCACTTAATTTACGTACCAGTGAGACAAAACTAAATGAGACACAAAAGATTTTTCTGTGTCTGGATGTTAATATATATATAAACACAGGTTTCTGGATTAAACAAGGAAATAACACTAGATTAATTCCATTTAGCCTGTTGTACTTACAGTATGTATAACCAGACATACATATAAATAAGGCACAGATTTAACAGGTATGACTGCAATTAAAACATTCAATGGTACAAAACTTTCTAATTAAATAATAACAGATTACCCTAAATAAAAATGGACACATATTAATCCATTTATATTTCTATAACAAATAACTGTGTAAAGTTATTTAACAGAATTAAGTCACCTGAAGAAGCTGAAACAGAGGGAAATGTCAGGGTGGAACTGACAAAGAAAAAAACAAGAGTTGGCTAGAGCCAACAATGATTGCCTTTGATATAGCTTGATGTATAAAGTTGTAATTGTTTGCAGTTGATAAGACATGTAGAGAAGACATAAAAAGCATCTGTAAAGAGTAGCTAGAGTATGTACTGTAACACATGGAGCATCATCAGCCCTAAAAGGGAAAACCATCCGCTGAGATTGGTGCAATCCAGGAAGTGAAGGTTTGCTCTCAATGAAATGCTGTGTAACATTTAGACAGTCTCAGCTCTCAATGAAAATAAAGCCTTACAGACCATCAATGGTTGATATAACAGGGTCAGAGACTGACACCAGACTTCTCCAAATACAGCCACTGGGGAACATCGAAGAGGGCAGTTAAGTGTCTGGGTTGTCCACACTGGTGGATTACCTTGTAGGCTGGGTTTGGGTTGTTCACCATCATCTACAGTTGACCCATAGAGATTGTGTGGTGGTTACCACAATGGAAGGTATGTTTGGGAGGGGTAGATACACTGAAAAGTGTATTTTGAGTTTGGAGAAGAAGGTGGGAGTGTTGACCTGATATTGCAAACAGCATACAGAAATGGAATATAGATTTAAAAATAAAATGACAGAGATGGATCAAAGCCAAAGCACCAAGACTTTTTTGTACAGGTTGCATAATCAGTTTACTTGAAAACATCTGATATTGAATATTTAGTGCTGGGTGATGAGGGGTCACAACACTCCAAATGAGTTTCTCATATCACAGCCCATACACACCCAAATATTATACCCCACATTCCCTCATAGGGTTCCGCATATTGCATCCACACCCCCAAGAGGATTTGTCATACTGCACCCACACATGAAGGGATCCTTGTATCACACCCCATACACCACAAAAAAGTTCCTGATACCACAACCTACACACACTTAAAGGATTTCTCATAATGCACCCTCACACCCAGGGGTTCCTAATACAGTAAAACCCAATAATCCAAACTATAATTAACCAAAACTCACAGGTATTCAAAGCTCTGGTGTGTTTCCTAGTTTAAAGAGCACCAGACATTCTCATTTTAATATTGTTCACAAAGCCCCCACCGATAGTTTATCTGCACCTGAGTTTAACTGTTCATTTTGTAACATGTTTATTTTGATATTTCAGGAAGGGAAGGAATCACAGGGTATGAAACTGGCACAGGCCCACCAGCCAAATGTTGGATGATTCTGTATCGGACTAGTTCAATTTTCCTTTCATTAGCCTTGCTGGCTAGTTCAGAGGGCAATATGGCAGCCGTGCAAGCAGTCACACTGTGAAGTGCTCCTAAGGTGATATTGGTTTTCTTTGATCTGCGGTCCATTGTTGGATTTAAACAACCATCGAAACTAATGACTGACAAAGAAAACACAGAGCTACCTGTTCATCTAATGAGGAGTTTGATTCACTGAATGTGAGACCACTCAAGAAAAGGTTCCTACAGCCAGCAATCAGCCGAGAAGCAGGGAGTCTTTTGGGAGACCACTTCCACGCTAACCTCCACTCAAAGTAAAATTAAAAAGAGCTCAGTGCCACAAACCTTACAAGAAAATTGCTGAATACTGCCTGTCAAGATTCTCAAGAACTTTTAAAGACGGTAGACTCTCAAGAACTTTTAAAGAGTTACTCTTCAACTCACCCTGATTTTGGAACCGGTGGTCTGGCAGGATCAGAACCGAAGTCTGAAGGCTTCAACTCGACACTATTTTGAAAATACTGCACAACAGTCACAGGAGGCTGTACCTGAGTCTCTTGGCAAGTCAATAGATAGAGTCCTTGCAGTTTTGGAGCACCAGGAATGTAAACAAGATGCATTTAATGCAAAACTGGAGTTTTGCAAAAGAAGTAAAAATAATATGGAGAAACTTGCAGAAAATATTAAGCAAACAGAACATAACACAGAAAAAATAGCCAAACAAGAAAATAAATTGATTACAATTGAAGCTATAAATGTGGCACAAATAAAAGAATTGTACAATCTGCATAGGAAAGTGGAGCTGCTAGAAAATCAGATTTGCTATAAAATTTTCAAATTTGTGGGGCTTCCTAATTGCTTAGACACTCAATTTGAGAATTTAAAGATCTTATTAAAATATTTTTGTTATGGTCTTCTATCTGCATGCAGAGAACTTGCTGCTCATTTCAAATGCATCCAGGATATACAAAAAAGTTATCAAATGCTGAAAAGGATAAATCAGATACAAAGTCCACAATTCTAATCAGTTTCACCTTTGACTCTGACAGAGATTTACTAACTAAACTGTCAAGATTGAAGGGACACTTTTTAACAAATCATACAGATTTTCATATATCCAGACTTCTCATATCAAACGGCAGAAAAGAAGGAAGTTTCTTAATTATAGGCAAGAAGTGTTGGAATTGGGTGGAACTTTTCAAATGCTTGCACCAGCTAAGGTCCGTATTATTCATAAGGACAAGGCGTACATTTTCTTTGAGGTAGAATCAGCAGGTAGCATTCATAAGATCTCAGTACAATTCGGATTTCTTTAAAGATGAAGAGTCCCGACATCCTCAGATAAGGAGTGCTCAGCAATTGCTCAGGAAATTATAGATGGAATTGGTTAAAGAAAATACATTCTGAACCATGAAAAGGCTAAAATCTCTTTTTCTTCCTTTTTTTCTGTTTTTGAACCTTTTAAGTACTTGCTATTATATGTTTAACTAAGGAATATCTTTTTAAAATGGCATCCTCTAGTAAATGCATGAATTTTGTTTAATAGGTGTTTAATGAGTGCGTGAAATTTTTGAAATATTACATGAACTTAAGGCTTGATTTAAGCTGTAAATAAGTGCATTCTGTTTAAAAGGAGTTACAATGTTATGTTGTGATAATCACCATTATTATCCTCTATGTATTAGACTAGAGGCCATCATATATACAAATTTTGTATATAATTTGAAAGAAAAATAAAGTAGAATAAATTTGAAAAAAGCCCTGCTGGCTAGTAATGCAGGCAGTAACCTTTCAATGTGTACACCACCAGGACTAGTGGAATATCTGTGGGACCAATGGATTTTCTCAGTCATAAGTCCTGCTAGGTAGTATCTGAAGAACTAATTTTGACTCCTGGATCATAAATGAGAGCTGGCTGCCTGACCCTTCCCTTGCTGGTACCAATGTAGTCCAGCTCTGTCCCTGTGCTGCCCCTGCTCGCCAGCATGTTTCAAGGTCACTGCAGTTGTGCTCCTCCTATGGCTGGGGGGCAGCAGTATTCATAGTCATACAATTTCACTCTATGACCAGTTGTTGGAGTGGGGATGGGTGGAAATGCTGGGGAAATAGGATGTGCATTTCAGCATTTCTGGTTCTGCAGGGCTGGATCAGACTGAACAAATCTAAACCAGAACCAGATCCAAAATGTAATAAAAATGATCTAGTGTAATCCATTCAAGAAAACTGAGTTAACACTTTTCCCCTGCCATCTTACCCAATGCTAAGAAGCCTTCCTGTGGACAACTATGTGTGTCTTATCCTTTGGACAACAAGAGACATTCCTTTTGTGGCATGTCTCACTGGTATTATCATCATCTGATGCTGCTGGCTGCCACTTCCATGGTGTGCCACTTAGAAAAACTAGTCCCTAATCTTCAAAGGTCTGGGTGCCTGATGTGGGCCTGAGTGACTTGACTTCAGTGCTGTGCCACTTTAAAAAACTTAGTCCTCTAATCTTAGGAGGACTGGGTGCCTCGTGTGTACCCAGGTGATTCATGTGCATTTGCCTGTTAGTCTTGCTGGGGTGGTGCATTGGTGGCCATTTGTCTCTGGCTCATTAAAGCTGTGGGTGCTGCTTTTCTGGCTAGGTCCTCACTTATCATGGCACTACATTCCTGCTTGCTCCAGGGGCCCTCTCCCATACATGGCTACTACCCCTACTGCTGCTGCTAACTCTCCGCTGAACACTTGCAGCTGCTTCAAGGAGATCGTGGCCCACTTGTGTAGGGGGGACTAAGTATCAGCCGCCAATCCCCACTTTCCTTTATGTGTGTGGTGGGGGAGATGCAACTTAGTGCTTCTTTTCTTTGTGTGGTGGGTGGAGGGGACAAGAGGAAATACCATTAACTATGGCCCTTTTATGCAGGGGGACAAGTAGAAGCCGCAGACACCCATTTTCTTTTGTGTGCGGCAGGAAGAAGAGATGCCACTTAGTGCCTTTTCTTTTGTGTGGTGGGGGAGGGGTGAGAGGAGATACCATTAACTATGACAGGATAACCTCCTCTTTCTTGTGTGTGTGTGTGTTTTTGGGGGAGGGGCGGAAGGAGACGGCCAAGTCCGGATTGATGTGCAGATCACAGCTTTGTTTACAGTGTCTCCATCTCCTGAATGGAACATTGAAGAAGCCACTGACTGTGGCTTATTTCTAGTCCCCAGATTGTATGGTGATAAGCATGAAATCGGTGGGTGCAATCTCCATGTTATTACCACAGTTACTGTGATGAAGCTGGAAGTACTGTAGTCCTCACACAGTAACTCGATAGTAACATAGGTAAAATTCCTCTTCTGGATTCCTGGTTTATTGTTCTTCTAAGAAATCTGTCCTGACTAAATCAGGCAGCCCGAAAACAGTAACAATGACAAAGTAGTATATTCAGCTTTACTTACAAGCTAAGTGGGTGGCCCACCAAACATTTTGAGGCTTATATGAAGTAATCAGGAGCCAGTACCATCCTACTTTTCAAAGACAAAAGTGATAACGGCAATCATCCCCCCTTTACAGCATATATTAGTGTTGAAACAGGGGTTGAATGATGAAAGAGGGTGTGACTATCACAAGACCAGAGCACACACAGGGTTGCATCCAAAGGCAACAATAAATTATATGCTCAGGTAGTGTTATAGAAAACATGTGTTTGCAGTATTACCAAAAGGTTATATGTAAGAGAAGCATGGCACTGAACCCCAGGGATTTTGGTGTACCAGTAATCAACAGTAAGGGATGTGTTAACTCAGAGGAGAGTTTATGCTACCATAGGGTTTGGTAATAAATGCACAAGCAAAGGAACAAAATGGAGCACTCATACAAGCCACCCTGAAAAAGCATGAATTATTTTAAAGTGGCAAAAGTTAATATCAGCATTGGACAATCGATAACAAACATGCTAACTATGCCAACCCTTCCTCTTGCTCAGGGGTTGTGCTTTGTCCTACCTGGTCATAATGTGGTACACTTAATAGCATACAACATTATAGCTAACCTGAAACAGTACTGTCTATGACAGCAATGATGCAATACCGCTGCATACTGCTGTAATGCCGGTATTGCACCATTCACAATCCCAGGCAGAGATAAGACCTCGCTGGGAGTGGGTTCCACTGAGCAGCTGCTGTGGCTCACTGGACTGAGCCACAGCAGCAGGAACCCAGGCACTGCATCTGGGACCAGGTCTGATTCCCAGTCCAAGACATTTTATTTTTATGCACATTGTGCTCTCAAGTAACCCCCAGGAGTTGAGAATCCTTAATGGGGGTTGGGACACAGCCCCGTAACAAGGGGTGTGGGGCAGAGCACCCCACAGAAAGAGACTTATGCTGCATGGCAGTAATCACGCTGTATTGGTAGCACTATTTTGCCATGCAGCATAATGTCTTGCAACATTATGACCCGTGCCATTCTTTGTTGTTTGCGGGCATACCATCAGGCCACTAAAATAAGATTGCAGGAATATGACAGGGGCATTTTGAAGGGAACTTGAAAACATGCTGTTGATGCACATTTTGCAGATTTCCATTAACTGCTTTCAAAAGACAATTAACAGGACTGGACCATGTGATACCAAGAGAAAGGGTGGGAACAGGATACAGGTATTGTTGCAAAGGAGACGTGGTTGATCTTCACCCTGTACACCAAGAGTCCACTGGGATTAAACAAAGAAATTTACTTCACCTCCTTTATATAAGAATGACTTCATTAGAATGCAAGTCTCTTACATGCTCATATTGTACAACTGGAGTAAGAACATCTTTTAAACACCAATTGAAAAATATATGCATCACTTGCTTATGGGTTTTTAACTTTCATCATACTTCTCTTTCTGTTTTTCAATGCAATATGAATTCATGCCCCCACCTACACCTGTATCTCTAATACTACATATCTACAAACTTAGACCTGTTTTTCTGATTTCATTGTTTAAAACAATATGATGACATTTTGGAAAAACTGAAGAGTAAATATTTCCATATAGGGTTGAAGGCTCTTCAGGGTCTCTAATTTCTCCTTTTACCCATCTTATCCTCCTTTCCTCTTATTAAGCTACTATCTACCATTTTCTTTTGTGCATTCTTGTTTGTGTATGTATTTATTCTTTTATTTATTTTGCTTATTTCACATTTTTCTCCTCCCACCCTACATCTCCTCATATCTCCCCACCTGGCTTTTTTTTTTTTATTTCACCTTTATAGCTTAGATATTACTCTTATTCATCAATTCAGATTTCAGGCCACCATCTTTCCATTCATTTAGGTAAGGAGAATCTTGAACTTGTTGCCCTGGTTTGTTCATAATAGATATTGCTTCTAACATGATGGCCAATTTAGTTATAATAGTAATACAGTAATAACATATTTAGTGTATGAATCAGGTCTTGAGAAAGCACCTCAGTAAGTTTGCCTGTTTAACTCTTTGCATATTTATTGTTGACATCTCCTTACCTGCTATTTTGTGATTAGCCTAATTCTTATCTTGAGCCTTCCATTGATTTTGGTCTCCCATATGACAGTGAACAATTACATATTTGATTGTTTTATTGTCACATGCAACATTGCTCTTTAGCACATTATGCACTGTGGTTATCATAGATAGGATAATATATTAATTGACAGGTGTTAGTGCTCTGGACAGGCACTAGTTAATATTTTGTCTACTTCAATGATTTTTTACCTATCCATGATATTTGGCCAAACGTAATGTAAATCATGTCTTTATGGACAAATAATTTGTAGAAAAGAATGGTCATCTCATGGAAGAAAAGAGACTTGTAACTCTAAAATATTGCTTAAATGTGAGCTGGTACACTAAACCACACCCTTCAGAGGAGGACAAGCATTGGGATTGTTGGTGTCTTGGTCGTCACTTATCTAATGCTGGTACTAACTTTTTGCCATTTTAATGCTTCTTGCAGCATGGCTTGTATGAGTCTCCATTTTGTCTCCTTTCTTCACCATAGTGTACTGGCAATACTGGGATCAGGGCAGGGCAGACAACATAGCACTGGAAAGCCAGCTCTCTACATAATTGAAGGAGTATGTGCTTGCACTTCAGTATTATGTGAGGTTATAATAAGATGCAAATATGAACTCTTAGGGTATTACATGTGGAAAGAAGTCACTTGTATGGGGATATTCCAAATATAATGTAACTCCCTACACATTTACACAGATACATAGATACATAGACAGTGTCACAGATAAGGGCCTATGGCCCACAGTCTGCCATTTGAGCTTGTAAGTTCAGTTTATGTTTTCCTAGAAGTCTGTTGCCCCACCCTGACCTCCAGAATTCCTTTATGTCTATCCCATGCATTCTTAAATCCGTGATTGTTTCAGCCCCCCACCACTTCCTCTGGCAGGGTGTTCCACTTGTCCACCACCCGTTCTGTGAAGAAATTCTTCCTCATGTTTCCTCTGAATCGTCCTCCCTCCAACTTCATCCCCATGCCCTCTAGTCCTGGAACATCTTTTCACTTAAAATAGTGTATTCCTGCACCCTGTTCTTCCCTGTGAGATACTTGTATGTCTCTATCATATCCCTCTCTCCCTCCTCTCCTCCAGGGAGTACATGTTCAGTTCCTTCAACCTGTCTTCATAGGACTTGTGATGCAATCCATGCACCATCTTTGTTGCCCTCCTCTGAACCTTCTCTACCCTGTCTATGTCCTTACATAGGTATGGTCTCCAGAACTGTACACTGTACTCAGGTGGGGCCTCACTAGTGTCTTGTATAGTGGAATTATGACCTCCTTTTCCTGCTGGTGATGCCCCTGCCTATACATCCCAGCATCCTATTTGCTTTACCTGCTGCCTTGTCACACTGTTTCCCTACCTTGAGGTCATCAAGATTATAATCCCAAGATCTCTTTCCTGCTTGGTGCATGCTATATCCTCACTCCCCAACTGATATATTGTGCCAGGGTTTTGTGCCCCATATGCATTATCTTGCACTTCTTTGCATTGAATTTCAAGTGCCAAATCCTGGCCATTCTTTAAGTTTCTGCAGGTCCTTCTCATTCTGTCTACACCCTCTGGTGTGTCTACTCTGTTACAGAGCTTTGTGTCATCAGCGAACAGTGAAATTCTGCCTTCTAGGTCCCAGCAATGTCACTGATGAAGATGTTGAATAGGACCGACCCAGCACTGATCCCTGTGGTACTCCACTGGTCACTCTTCCTCTGTGAGTGACAGCCATTTACCACCACCCTCTGTGTCCTGCCACCCAGCCAGTTACCTACCTACCACACTGCTGTCCTGCCCACACCCATATTCCCCAGTTTACCTTACTGTCTTCCTGGGCACTATCCATGCCCACTGCCAGGCAAACGTCCTTTATAGGTAGTGGATCCAAGGGTATTTGCTTGATCCTGTTGATTTACGTGAGAGTGCCATGCTGTGCCTCTGCACCTGTCCCTTTAATACACTAGCCTGTATGTGTATAGTAAATGGTCTAGGCTGGGTCCGAGTGCAACAAAGCTCATGATGGGCCAGACACTGCTTTAACTTGCTCCACTCTGCTGTTGATAAAGAGCAGAGGGCCTGAACTAATACTGTAATTATTTACTGCTAACTTGTTGATATATTTAGCACTGAGAGTTTGTTCTAACCTGCCTTCTTGCAGATTTGTTTATCTGAATGGGAGTCACCATGTTAGGTCCAGGACTTCCAGTATTTGGACCAATGGGAGACAGGGGCTTTTAGGGTCCTTAGTTCAAGTGCCTTGTGGGAAGGAAAATCTGTAGTTTTGTAGTTTTTAGGTTGGCACCTAAACTGAACTAAAGGGAACATCCAAACTGTAACTGACAAGTCCCCAGCCAACCAGAACTCAGGAAACCAAGGAAATCCCTAGAACTGCTGGAGACAATGGTTCAGTTGGAGTTCGAGCTTGAAGAGTGAGCAGCTCGAACTTTTGAGCAGCTGCTCCTGTAAGAAGCTGAAGGAAATCGGCAGGAAGGCCTGACTTGCTTCCCTACTACTGTTGTCCTGCATTGGACTGCCTGATTGCTGTAATTGGAATTATCTGAAATGGAGCCTTTACTTGTGGCAGAAAGCTCCAAGATATCTGAACGTACAGCCTGGGATTTGGACTGAGAGAGAGAGAGCTCCTGTGAAGCATCCAGCCCAGAGGTTGTGAGAAACTGATTTAATGATTGAGAGGTTTGCTCAGTGAATCTACTGCAATAGCAGCTGGCCTGAATACCATATTGAGGGTGGAGAAGTGAATGTTTTGCCTGTTAAATGTGCTGAATGTTTATCATGGACTGTGGCCTGTTTTGCCAGTGACTGAACTGTATTTGCCTGCTTGAGGACTTACCAGAACACAAAACTGAACTTTGCCAGAATTCAGCCTTGGGTCTATGCCAATCTCAGCCCACCGACCATTACTGCACCAGAGACTGTTCTTGGTGAGAGACCGGCTTTGGGGATCAAGCCCCTCGCAAAAGACAACTCACAGGTTGCGGCCACCTGGAGGAAAGGCCCTGAATTGGAGGTGTGTCGTGTCAGCCCTGCTTCCCCATGCTCTTTGGTGAACTACATGAGGCCTCCATATCACCAGATCCATCACAGCCAATTGGTAGAATGAGTAAATCCAGGGTAAGCTCCCTGCAAAATATCATTTAATTGTCTGTGGTACCATTTAATTGCTTCAGTGATTTTCTGAGTTATAAGAGACTGAGCCAACCAGACAGGATTACAAATAATTAAAGCTCTGTTGTGCATGCTAACTGCCTTTTCTTTCCATCAAGGAGCCCCAACGACAGCTACAATGTTGGCCACCCTGCAGCGCGCATCTAGCTAGCTGATAACATACTGGGTACCTAGTGTTATAAGACTGATTACTTGGGACTAAAGTGCATGCAAGTAACCTGAATTTAATCAGAATAGTAATCATTCATCTAGATTCATGCCCCCTCCTTGTTCATGATTTTATTTATGTATTAAAATCTCGGATAACACCTTTTGAGCTAGAAGCTCTTTACATAGGTTCCATGTCATGAACAATACACAAAAAAATTGAATAATGAGAACAGTTACACAGAGGATAAGGTTAATACAGGAATTATTAACAGGATATGCAGAACAAATAACAACATCTAACAAAATATAAACATGGTAATGAAGGGTTACAATATACAAAGGCGGATCATGTGCATGGGAAATAGTAACAAGCATAACACTTGAGAGTTAAGTGCTCAGGGTAACAAAGCCCCAATGTCATACAGGAAGAGGCATAAGTGGGCACCAGAGGCCAAGATGGTGGGAAATGTAAAGATGGGGAGGGAGGCGAGACAGAGCAGGAGAGCGAGGGGGTGGGTTGTGCGGAGGCAGGACGATGCAAGTCTGGATGTAAGATTACTGTATGCAGTCTGGCGGGAGTTTAGTACCATCTGCTGCTTCAGGCTCATTTAAAAGGCACCCAATGCGGGCAGGTTAGCAATGTTATCATGAAGGAGTTGAACCAGAGTGGTGCTCGTAAAGCAAAGGACCTTTGTTTTGGGATGTTCTGCATTTGGGGTTATGAAGAAGTGGTGGTAGAATTTGAGTGGGATGGGGGTAAGCATGGAACAAGGAGTTGTTTAACCCCAGGAGGCATTTGATCAAGGTAAGTTTTTTTTTTTTTGGCTAGAAGGCAGGTTTGGTATTTTAAGTGGCTGCTGAGCGGTAGCCAGCTAGCATTGGTGTAGAGGTCATAGGTATGTGTCAGCCAGGGCGCGCCTGTGATAAGACAGCAAGCTCAGCTGAGTGCATTTTTAGACGCGGAGGCAGTGTCTGTGGAGGATCCATGATGGTCAGGCCATAATCCACTAGGGAGACAATGGAGCTGTGGACAGCTATTCTTAGGGCTTCAGGTGTCAGACTGTGCTTATGTCTATGCAGTAGCCCGATCTGTGAGTTAATAGCTTTGGCAGTATTATCAATGTGGAGGGTGTATGTGAGCATACTGTTGATTGTAATGCAAGGTATTTGAAATGTTGGACTAGTTCCAGGGAGGTCTCAGAGCTATTGTTTATGGAGAGAGGTACTTTGGTGCTTGTTGTGAGGGCTGGAAAACAGCATGGTTTTGGTCTTTTGTAGTTCATAATTAATTTGTGGTCACTGAATCATTTCTACACAGGAGAAATCATCTTGCAGTTGCCATTCAAGGGCCCATGGATCTGTGCCACTATGGAAGATTACCGCGTAGTCTGCATAGAGGAGGATGCGGTCCGACAGGCTTGGGGAAGGTATTCAGAAACAAACTGAATAGTAGAGGGCTCAGAATTGACCCTTGAGGGATGCCTGAGCAGACAGGTTTGCTGTCTGAGAGGACAGTATTTATCCGCACTTGCTGAGAGCAACATTCTGGGTAACTGCGGAACCAAGCAGTGGTGTCTTGGGAGAGGCCAAGAGCAGTTAGTTGGTCAGCGAAGAGCGTGGCTTACCGCATCAAAGGCTTTTGTCAGATCTATATAGACAGCCCCAACTAAGTGTCCTTGGTCAAGAGATTTGTGGATGGAGCCCATGAATTCCAGAAGGGCTGTAGTAGTGCTATGCCTGTATCTAAAACCATGCTGTTCCTGGCATAGCAGCTGGTATTTTTGCAGGTACTCAACGAACTGGTCAGCTACGATATGTTCGGGGGCCTTTGAGAGGGTGGGAGGATAGAAATAGGTCTATAATTCCCAGGCAGGGCTGGATCACCATTCTTGAGCACTGTAGTAACTACGCTGCTTTCCATCTTTGTGGAAATATTGCTAGCAGTGAAAGGTTGAGGATATGTGTAAGAAGAGTTAAGATTTCTTCCAACATGAGAGGAAACTAGTTTAACATCTAGGTATTCCGCTATATCACCCTTTGCCAAGCACCTTATGAAGGTATTTTCTGGCATTACTCAAGGAGATAGCCTTGGAGTGAAAAGAGGACACTCAAGAGGCTGGAATGGTTCCAGCAGTGTTGTAGGGTAAAAGAAGGCATCCAGGGTACACGTTGAGATCAGTAAAAGCGTGGTTGAGAGTATTGTCTATGGGCCAAAGGATCAAGGATAGGGGTCCTGTCGGTGCTGGAGCATGGAGGGCAGACTTGGGTTCCTGACCAGTGACCTCTTTTAGGGTTTGCCTAAAGTTTTCTGCCATCATTTAGTTATTAGCTAGAGCATCTTTATAAGTAGTTGTTTTCTGCTATTCGGATAGCCCTCGAGCAGTTGTTCCAGCCCTTTGTAGTTGGAAACATCAGATAGCTTCCCTGTGGCCCTGGCTACAAGCCAGAGATGATCTCTGTTTTCATGAGCTCAATTATGTCATGGCCCAACCAAGTGTTGCAATAGCCTTTGATTTTCTGTAAATGATCCCTAAATAAATCTGATTTACTGTTCATGTTTAACCTGGCTTATGAGCATATTATTAGTTGGATTACTGCATTACAAGTGTATGTCTACTGTACTAACCTTGCTTTTACAGGGTGTTCCAGGAATTTGCTGAAGGTCGGACCCTGGTGGTAAGTGTAAAGGGTGTGTATTATTACTGTTCACTGCTGACTGTGTGTTAACCGCTACTAAAGGTACAAGGTCACTAGGTGGGTTTGTGGGTGGTTATAGCTTCCCAGAGGGCTATAACAGGCTAGTTAGATACCCCCACTATTGGTACTCTGGGCAGAGGCACCTTAAATGAACCAGGCTCCTCAACCTGTGGTCAGCAATACAGGCAGGGTAGTAAGCTTAGGGATAGCGCTGTCTAAGGGTTACATCTTGGAGGCACCACTGGGATAAGCACCCCTTGTGGCCAAAATACAAATTGTTACATTAGCGCCCCTAGTGGCCTCATCACCAAATTGTAGTAAGGACACAACTGGAGTTTACTGTTTTATGGGTAATACCTGTGGTCCACTACCAGTGAGGACAATATTAGTAGCCCTGATTCTGAGTCCTTCTCTAAAGAAATGGCTGTGCATCAGTTAGTTAGTTGGTGTACGGGCATGAACTTGACCCCAGAATGCTTTGTTATTACTAGATGTACCCCTGGCACTAGTAAAGACAATATTGAGGGACACTTTCAAAATTGAATGTCTTGGGAAGGCTGTAGTAGTAGGCTGACAAGCTGACCTGCCCGCCCAAACACTAATGGTTTTAGTGGAGTGTAGTAACCCAGTGGACAGGACCAAGATGCCTAAAGCTATTGCTGTTGATGGGTCCCGGCAGCCTGTAGGGTGGTAACTAAGAATAGTGAGGATCTCTCAGAGCCAGAACCCCACCCTATCTGAGAGTTTTGAGAAGAAGCTTGCCAGCTTGTTGCAGGATGAGGGCCAATCCCTCGAGAACTGGGGAGGGTTAGCTAAGCCTCCTGGGGTGCCCTTCTCTGGCACCTACACTTGCCCCGTGCCTACTCTTGCCCTGCACTGGCATCTGTGCCTGTGCCTGCAGTTAGTCATGACTTTACCGCAGGCTGCAAGTGTTTTCAGGCACTCTCCCACACCCCAGGGGAAGATGATCTAGAGACTTGGATGGACTATGCATCCCCCTGGTTCAAGAGTGGCAGTGTGTGGAAGCAGAAAAGGAAAAGGATCATGGAAAGTTTAAGGGGTCCTGCATTGGAAGCAATTAGGTTTTGAGGTCCACCAACCCTGATGCTTCAGCTCAAAAGTATTTGTCTGCACTAGAAGGTGTTTTTAGTAGTACTGAATCTGTGGAAGCTTTAATGTGGAAATTCAAAGGCACCAAACAGTGGAAAGGGAATGTCTGTCTGCTTATGTTACTCATTTGAGATGGCCTTACAGACAGCTTACAGAGAAGGTGGCGTATGCCAACGATTTGGATCGTAGGAGATTAGATCATATACTACAATGTGCCAAATACTCTAAATTGCTAATTCTCCAGCTAAAGTTCCAAGATAGGAGGGCTAATCCCCTTCTTATTGTGAACTAATAAAAGAACTCAGGGAGGCTGAAGGTGAGGAAGTAGATTGGGATTCTTGTACAGGTTTTGCTAGAGTAGCCTCAGTGCTGGAAAGGCCCGATGAACTGGAGGCTGCTGGAGACTCTCCACAATTGGCAGATATACTTAAAAAGATCAGAGTACTAAAAGCTGGTGTCCCTACCAAGGCTGCTTCCATGGATAAAGACTATGACCCCCTCAAAATGCATCTGCTATGGGCATGGCAGTGCACACTCAAGTGCCCTGGTAGGTGGTAGCATAAAGACTGAACTAAGTGAATTGACTGCTATGGTAAGAGAATTAATGGGGTGTAGTGTGCAGTGTCCGGTCTGGCAAAGAGAAAGAGAAGCTGAACCAAGACCCTCTATTGTAATATCATGGCTGAAGCAAACCAGAGATGGTACATTTTGCTTCAGTTGTGTAAAGGATGGTCACCACAAGAGGAATGCCGATCCTGAGAGGCTAGCCAGGGTGAGAGACAGACTGCTTGCAGAAAGTTACCTGAGACAAGGTAGTGAAAAGGAGCCCCAGCTCCACCTTGACACAACTCATCTGCGGCCAAGTCATTTGTTCCAGCTCCTGCAAATGCTCTACTGGATTGGGAAAAATGGTGGACAATCCATGGAGACTACCGTGCGTATTGATGGTATCCCAGCCCGCACCATGTTAGACAGCGGGTACCAGGTCACTATAATATTCAAAGATTGGTATAACCAGCAGTTGTCTGACAATCTTCTACAACTCTTAGAAGGACTGCTTGTATGGGGTTAGAGTGATAAACTTACCTTACCTTGGTTACTTACGAAAATGGCAAGCTTTTCCCTCTACTTTTGCTGGTGTGGATGAGCCGGTGAGACTCTGGCCTTGGTCTGCCCTTCCATTGGACTATATGATGGTATTCCTATACTGATTAGCACTAATACACATATATTTGGCCACCTAACAGAGATATGTCAAGAGACGAGCTCAGATACCGGACAAGCCATACCTATTCACGTGATAATACAAAAAGTTTATGAGATGCAGCTGCAAGCAAAGTGAATGACAAGGATGATCAAGTGGGTATGTCTGGAAATAGGACCCATCACCTCTCGTCTTGCCACCTAATTCACAGTGTCACATCAGTGGAGAGGTATGTATTGAAAAAGATGTCACAAAAATATTATTATGCTGGATGCCCCAGAAGAGGGAACATTTAGTGAAACCCAATGTGCTACCTGTTAGAGCCCATGCTTACACTAGCAGAGTAGTAGTGCAACTCTGCAATGTGACCAGCAGAGACAGTGAAGTTCCACCACTGTACCCTGGCCCAGATATGCTGCGGGATACTGCAGTATTGTCAGTCAAGTGCCACAGAGTGGAAAGCAGTGAAGTCTCCCCAGACATGTTCGATTTTGGAGAGTATCCTATTCTCAGTGAGTGGAAAGACAGAATCAGTTGCAAGCTGGCACAACAGAATAAAGTGATTTTATTAAGGAATGAGATGTCAGATGTGTCAGCGGTGCTGAACACCATATCAGGCTCCATGATGAGAGGCCATTTTCGAAAGGTCATGCAAATTGGCACCAGTGGACATTGAGCGATGTTCGATGCCACCTCAAGAGATGTTAGCAGCTGGAATCATCCAGGAGTCATGTAGCCCTTATGCATCCCCCACTGTGGTAGTCTGCAAGAAAAATGGTTCTGTGACAATGTATGTGAACTACAGGACCCTTAACCAAAGGACCATACCAGACCAGTATACAATGCCCCGCATCTAGGATGCCCTTGATTATTTTAATGGGAGCCATGGTTTTCCATCTTAGAAGTGGGTACTACCAAATCCTGATGACGCCAAAGAATAGAGAAAACTGCATTTATCTGTCCTCTGGACTTTACAAATTCTTGCGCATGGCTCAGGGCATCTCCAGAGCACCGCCACTTTCCAAAGATTGATGGAGCAAGTTGTAAGAGACACGAACCTGCTTGAATGCTTAGTTCATCTGGACAATGTCATTGTGTTTGGCAAAACACTTGACGAGCATGAGACTCAATTGTTCAAGGTCCTGGACCAGTTAGAAAATTAGGATTAAAATTGTCCATCGACAAATGCCAATTTTTCCAGAAATCTGTAAGATATGTGTGCCACTTTGTATCCTCTGAGGGATTCAAACTGATCCAAGCAAAGTGGAAACCTTAATTACTTGGCCATGACCTAATAGTCTTAAAGAGCTGCAAAGATTCCTGGGTTTTGTGGGTACTATCACCTTTGTGAAAGATTACACTAAAGTCATTTGCCCCTACTAAATCTGACACAAAGGTACCCACCTACCAACTGAAAATATTAAAAGAGTGCTGTAAAAGATGGGGATAAAACATATTTCAAGACCATGAACCATTTGGCTTTTTACGATATTATTCATCAGCTTACCCATGCCCCTGTGTTTGTTTACATGAATCCAATTAAGCCATATGTGTTACATACAGATACTAGCTTGAAAGGACTTGAAGCCATGCTGTATCAGGAGTATGAGGAAGGACTATGCCCTGTAGCATTTGCAAGTAGAAGTCTGACACCATCTGAGAAAAATTACCCCATGCATAAACTTGAATTCCTTGCATTAAAGTGGGCAATAGTAGATCAATTCAATGAATACCTCTATTGACATTAGAATCCTGGTGAAAACCAACAATAATCCCTCCCATATGTTCAAACTTCAGCCAAACTAGATTCAACTGGACACCGATGGTTGTCAGCCCTTTCTACTTATGATTATTCAGTGGAGTACCTCCGGTCTGAATCACATCAATGCTGATGCCCTCTCCGAGGCCTGTGTCAACTTCTGAGTGGATGAGGATGTCAGAACAATCTGTTAAGGCCCTATGCCATGAGTTCAACAAAGATGAAAATCCATCTTCTGAAAGTGTAGACCATCTGGTTGATTGCCTGGGGCCCCCAGAGACCTGTGTCCTGGCAGCTTATTGCAACTTTGCAGGATTAGACCTGAGTATCTTGCCTCAGCTTACTCCAGCTGATACTCAAAAGGAGCAGTATCACAATCCCATGATTAAGTTTATGTTGGATGCCATGGCTGGAAAAAGTGTTTCCAAGCTTCGCTCTAAAGACCAGAAAACTGTTTTGTTATTCGAGAGGGCCTAGGCTCAAGTTAATGACAAGCTACTTTACCAAGAGACCATGAATGGACAAGGCCAAGTCATTAAACAACAGGTGGTGCTGCCTCTGCATTTAAACGTGTGGTTCTACAAGCACTCCATGATCAAATGGGACACTTGGGCTACAACAGAACTTCGTACCTAGCCCTTTCCCACTTCTATTGGCCCAAGATGGGTGCTGACATCGATGCCTATATCAAAACATGTAGCCACTGCCTTCAAAGAAAAGCCCAGCCACAGGAGCAGCACCTTTGGTCAATATCTCCACCAGTGCACCCATGGAGCTCATATGTATTGACTTCTTGTGCTTGGAGCCCAGTGAAAAAATATTGGCAATGTGCTTGTTGTGACCAACCATTTCACTCGCTATGCCCAGGCCTATCCAACAAAGAACCAAAAAGCAGCCACTGTAGCCAAAGTGCATGTTGAGAAATGTTTCATTTAGTATGGTGCCCTAGAGCAGATCCATTCTGATCAGGGAGAGACTTTGAAAGCCATCTAATCAAGGAGATGCTCTCGCTCTGGGGAGTAAGAAAATCAAGAACCACCTCCTATCATCCTCAAGGAGATCCCAGCCAGAGAGATTCAATAGAACATTGTTGGACATGCTGGGCACACTTCATCCCAAAGATAAGCCGAGGTGGAGTCGGAAATAAGCACTTTTCACATGCGTATAATTGTACTTGTAATGATGCAACTGTTTTTCCCCATACAAGCTGATGTTTGTTCGAGAAGCAAGGTTACCTATTGACATTTGTTTTGGCATATCACCAGATGGAATCCAAACATAAAACTATCTCCAGTGCGTACAAAAACTCAAAGCTCAGCTTAATCTGGTTCAAGGTCAGTTGGCATTCATCTGTATCCCCATCCCGAGTCGTGCCTGAAAATAGGCACGGTGTCCTAATCTTACCGGTCAACAAAATGAAATAAATAAATATTCATGCCTACGAGCTAGCTCACACAATGGTTGCCAAGGGAAAGCCAATAAAGCCAATAAAGAAAGACATGACAAACATGTTAAGGCTCAAGAGTTACAACCTCTGGGATCGTGTTCTATTAAGAAATTTGAGTTTGCATGAAAACACAAAATAGCCAACAGGTAGAATCACACCTGTACATTGTTGTCAGCAAGCTGGAGGATCTGCCAGTTTACAAAGTGCATCCAGAGAATGACCCATGAGCTGTAAAGACAATGCACAGGAATCACCTGTTACCAATTGGGCAAATCATCATAGACTCTGTACCTCAAAGTAATGCTCCTACTGGGCTTGTGACCAGGTTCTACAGCTAAGAAGAAACAATTAGCTCACCTTCTGCTGTGCCACAGCCAAAGCCTTCTACAAGTGAAGCTCTCCTCAATAATGACAATCATTCTGAATCTGATGATAGTGAATATGGAGCTATCTATTATCCCTTGTTTGAACTCACCCAGTTATTCCAAGAAAACTTCTGCATAACATGGAAATGATACTGAACCTTCAGGACTGTCTAGCTGTCGAGCCCTCTCAACTAACCCTGTGCCACTTGATAGTAATGTGCAAAGTATAACATCCAAGTAGCAGATTCATAATGTCTTGTAGAACTGTATGAACTCAAAAGGTAAACCCTGACCATGAAAGTGAGAGCTAGAATGGTGAAATGCCAGATGAAGCTGAGACATCTAAAATGATAACTATGATAACCTGTTGACAATAATTCCAATTCAAATCTTGAATCAGAAAGTATCAGCCATGTGTTACATGATTTAAATTCTATGGAGTTCCCTCTCTATGATGAGTCAGAGTCTACAGAGCAAGTAAATGTAAGCACCCTGTAGAACAAAATTCTCCTTTAAGCTCTAAACAAACAGACAGTGCAGAGTTGCCCTCAATGCAGAACCTGATTTGTTGCTGGACAATAAGCCGGAAGTAGCTCACCCAGATACAGACATTGAAAGAACTGTGCCTGTGCCCTTTTGGAAAGATATCAAGCTGGTAGTACACCTCACGTATGATACCAGGGACACCTGTAAATCTTTCTCATGAATGTGGTCCATAAAGGTATACATCACAGCTAACTCCTCCCTAAAATAGGATGCACTGCAGCTTCTCAGTTAGTAAGAAAACAATCCAAGCAGTATTCCAGGGGTCACCTACAAATAGCCCAAGTTAGCTGCCCAGGTCAGGTCCTCATCCATGTGGGTTAGGGTACAGGAAGTGGTACAGACAAGGGTAATGTGTTTAGCTACCTGAATTAGTATACCAATAATCAAAAGAATGTTTTAGAAATTAAAATGTAGAATGTTTAAGCAGTATTATTGCCTATGAACCAGTATTTATTATGAACACAGCATACTTCATATGTTGATGTATCAAATATGAAACTACGTAGTATGTATATATATTAGTCTATGGATGCAACATGTATATTCTCAAATAGTATTTTCTTAAGTAAAAATGGTTATGAAGTATAGACTTGGCGTGGACACCAAGTTTTCCTTGGCAGGAAGAGTGTAACCTCCCTACAAATTTGAGGTTTACCTTAATGTGGGCATGCCACTGTTGTCAAGGCACAGGTCAGGAAGCATAGGAAAACCAGGAGCAGTTGTAAAATTTGCAACAAGTGATTTATTATTAACAGTAAAATAAAAATATAAAATTGTTCAGTATAACTATTTACAAAGGCAGTATAAACAGAGAAAGTCCATCTGGTTTTCTTCTCAATTTCCAATCTCAGTCCTTGTGTTTTCTCTCTTTTGCAAAACATTGCAACTCTGTTTTATAAGTCTTTGCCACGCCCGCTCGTTAAAAACAGCATGCTTCTCACATAGTCTTCTTGTAAGTTTCAACAAGTGCAGCAAAAAGTACATTGTGACCCAGAACTGACCTCTTGCTTACAGCTTCTCAGAGTGCTTGCAAACAGGTTAACCGCTTGAGTTCCAAAACAGCTTTTGCAATTATTTCAACAGTATAACTATATACATTTCAACAGTAAAACTATATACATTTCTAAACAAAGGGATCCCAGTATCAGTTACATTTCCACATAATGATTCACATATATTTTTATACCAGCAGATATGCAAGGGAAGAAAAGACAAAACAGCAAGTGAGAGTATAGAGATAGCGAGAGGCAGAGAATTGCAAGACCATTGGGGTGATCAAGTCCTAGGTCTCACTAGAAAATTTGGTTGCACAACCAGACAGAGAAGAGACAGAAAAGGGAGAATAGAGCAGATCCTTGCATTTAAACACTTTCTCTGGAACAACTGAGACAGGGCCCTATTCAACCCTGTCACATCCACTGGCAGCAGATGTCCTTCATAGGTAGTGGATCCAAGGGTATTTGTTTGGTCCTGTTGATTTATGTGAGTGTGCCATGCTGTGCCTCTGCACCTGTTCCTTTAACTCATTTGCTCCAGTGGCCATTTTAGCTCGGATCTAGCAATGGATGGTTCCGATGCCATATGGCATCTATGGGAACAAATGCGTTAAGACTCTAGCCTGTATGTGTATAGTAAATGGTCAGGGCTGGGTCCCAGTGCAACAAAGCTTGTGACGGGCTGGACACTACTTTAATTTGCTCCACTCTGCTGTTGATAAAAGAGCAGAGGGCGACTGAACTAGTACTGTAATTATTTACTGCTAATGTTTTGTTATATTCAAAACAAAGAGTTAGTTCTAAACTGCCTTCTTGCAGCTTTGTTTATCTGAATAGGAGCCACCATGTTAGGTCTGGGATGTCCAGCATTTGGACCAATGGAGACAGGGGCCTTTAGGGTCCTTAGCTCAAGTGCCTCGTGGGAAGGAAAATCTGTAGTTTTGTAGTTTTAGGTTGGCGCTAAACTGAACTGAAGGAGACATCCAAACTGTAACTGACAGCTCCCCAGCCAACCAGTACTCAGGAAACCAAGGAAATCCCCAGAACTGTTAGAGACAGTGGTTCAGTTGGAGTTAGAGCTTGAAGAGTGAGCAGCTTGAGCTTTCAAACAGCTGCTCCTTGAAAGCTGAAGGAAATCAGCAGTGGAGGCCTGATTTGCTTCCTGCTACTGTTCTCCTACATTGGACTGCCTGATTGCAGTAATCGGAATTATCTAAAAGGAACCTTTACTTGGCAGAAAGCTTCAAGATATCTGAAGGTACAGCCTAGGATTTGGACTGAGAGAGAGCTCCCTGTGAAACATCCGGCTCAGAGGTTGGAGAGACTGATTTAATGATTGAGAGGTTTGCTCAGTGAATCTACTGCAATAGCAACCAGCCTGAATATTGAATTGAGAGTGAGAAGTTAATGTTTTTCTGTTAAATGTGCTGAATGTTTATCATGGACTGTGGCCTGTTTTTCCAGTAACTGAATTATGTTGCCTTCTGGATGCCTTCACCAGCACAAAACTGAACTTTGCCAGAACTGTTTATTCAGCACTGGCCCTATGCCAATCCTAGCCCAAGCCGACCATTCCTGCATCAGAGACTGTTCTTCAGTGAGAGACCGCTTTGGGGATCAAGCCCTGTGCAGAGACAGCTCGCAGGTTGCAGTCACCTGGAGAATAAGGCCGTGAAGTGGAGGTGTGTCATGTCAACCCTGCTTCCCATGCTCTTTGGTGAACTACATGAGGTCTCCATATCGCCAGATCCATCACAGCCAACTGGTAGCAAGAGGAAATCCAGGGTAGCTTCCTGCAACAAATCATTTAATTGTCTATGGTACCATTTAATTGCATCAGTGATTTTCTGAGTTACAAGAG
The DNA here is from genome assembly GCA_016271365.2 of Neoceratodus forsteri. Lineage (NCBI taxonomy): Eukaryota > Metazoa > Chordata > Ceratodontiformes > Ceratodontidae > Neoceratodus > Neoceratodus forsteri. The sequence goes on along the minus strand of CM057456.1, from coordinate 976,395,791 downwards.
ACTGGGCCAACCAGACAGGATTACAAATAATCAAGATCTGTTGTGCATTCTAACTGTCTTTTCTTTCCATCAAGGGCCCCAATGACAGCTGCAATGCCAGCCACCCCTGGGCAACGCCATTGGCTAGTTGATATAACATCCTGGGTACCCAGTGTTGTAAGACTGATTATTTGGGACTAAGTGCATGCAAAATAACCTGAATTTAATCAGAATAGTAATCATTCATCTAGATTCACGCCTCTCCTTGTTCACGAGCCTCTAAATAAATCTGATTTACTGTTCACATTTAACCTGGCTCATGAGCATATTATTAGTTGGATTACTGCATTACAAGTGTATACCTGCTGTGCTAACCTTGCTTTTACAGGGGTTCCAGAATTTGCTGAAGGCCAGACCCTGGTGGTAAGTGTAAGGGGTGTGCATATTATTACTGTTCACTGCTGACTGTGTGTTAATCACTACTAAAGGTACAAGATCACTAGGTGTGTTTGTGGGTGCTTATAGCTTCTCAGAGGGCTATAACAGGCTAGTTAGATACCCCCATTATTGTTACTCTGGGTAGGGACCTTAATTTCAAACCAGGCCCCTCAACCTGTGGTCAGCAATACAGGCAGGGTTAGTAACCTTAGGATGGTGCTATCTAGGGTTACAATATTGATTTGGTGCAAAATGCAAATACAGTTTGGGATGCCTAATTGAGTCTGCTCCTTCACAGCCTCAGTGCTTCCCATGGCCACATACCTCACTGTGGCCAGCAGTAAAGTAAGTTTGTGTCAAGGACACCTGTTAGTCACTTACTTAGTGTGGTGCTCTGGGGCTATATTTGAATAAGCTTTGGCACTCACTCTATTTCCAAAACTTGTTAGAATATATCAGACTTTGGGCCTTTTGTCGATGTGCACTGAATATGGACTCAGGGTGAGAGTGGGGTTGTGCAGACTATTCAAATTTGGACAGAGCGAAATTCCTCAGAATTTTAGAAAATTTCAAGAATTCCATTGGTAGCAGAATTCTGACATTTCACATGTAAAGGCTGTTAAACTACAGACTCTTTTCCCACAATCCATGGAAAATGTTCTACAGTTTCGTTATCCATGGAAATTATTCTGTGATTTACACAGAAATGTTTTCAGAATTCAGCAGAATTTAAAAAGAAATTCAAAAAGCAATTCAGAACCCAAAATTGCCATTATTGTTACTCTGGGTGGGGCACTTAATTTCGAATCGCATCTGTGAGAGAAGAAGGGCAAAGAAGCCATCAGGACTGCCCCTCCTCACTAATCAGTGGTAGAAGATCATGTTCACCCCTTTCATTATCATCTTCTCTATGCAGCATTCAAAGCTTGGTTCATCTTTGCTGTCAACCTTATGTCTAGGCAGGCTGTTCCATACTCCTGACACCCTATGAATGAAAATAACTTTCTCCTGTCAGTTTTAAAGTGTGACATTTTAATTTGTCTGTCATGGCCCCTTGTAAAATTTCTCTTTGTAACATGAATTTATGTCAAGGATCTTTATTCACACAGTAAAACTGTCAATTCCATTCTAAGTTCATCATTTGCTGCAAAGTCCATTCCGTACATAGATATATGCTGCTATCTTTCCTCTTTCAGTCTTTTCTGTATTTGTAGTGCACATTATACACACAATAAAATAAAATAAACTTTCACAAATCCTTAGACCATTATAGTGGTCATTTTCCCTTTCCATAAAACCCTTGTCATAGCTCCTATCTTTGGGACGAGATGTTAAACCGAGGTCTCGCCTGCCTGTTTTGGTGGTTGGTCAGGTGGACGTTAAAGATCCCATGGCACTTCTCAAAAAGAGTAGGGAATTGTTTATTAAAGAAAATCAAATGTTAATGTTACAAAATTTGTGTAGCAAAATGTAAATCAATCAATTAAACAATGCAAAAAAAAAATAAACAGCCTCAGCAGAAAACCAATACAGTGATTCCCAAGCTCAAAGCACCCTAGTGCATATATCAATATAGGGATGAAGGAGAACCTAAAATAAAACCTCCACATAACTTTGAGTCATCTACTGTGGGATTACCATAATACTGTTGTGGCAGATCCAAGATCATCAAAAGCACCCACGGACAGTGTTTACAGCATCATATCCGTCCTTGGTGAAAGGTGAGTCCTTCCTGCTGCGCACTGTCTGCTAAGATCAGATGCCACCACCCTTAAAAGGGAAAAGGGTGGGGTGGTCCAACACCTGTTGTTGTAACACAAATTTACAACAGAACCTCAATATCATAACCTTAAGACAGGAAAAAATCAGTAACATGGAAGGATCATGCACTGAGGTGTGGCCCGATAATGAGTCATAGATCAAAGTGTTAAAGGAAGAGTATTCCAAAATGGATCCACCCATGATACACCAAAAATGTCCAGAAAGGACATATATATGGACAGTCAAAACAAATGCTGGATAGTTTCCACTTCAGTAGGGCAACTATCTCTCAGACAAAATTGTTCTGTGACACTCTTGTGTTTGTTATTCCCTTTGACATTCAATCTGCCATAGCAACGTAGCCTGGTTACATCCCAATATTGAGAGAGAGACAAATGTATCATTCAAATAGGATGAGGGCTGCATACCTGAGGAGTTGTGGAATTCCTGGCATAACTGGCACCTCTTCTGGAAGCAACCCGTTATAAAAAGTTTCCAATATTGGGTACAGATGATGTCCCACAATAACCGGCAGCATTTTATGAACTCAATAATGATGTTAAAACACAGGGAATTGGGTTGCTGGTCTGAACTTGGAGTTAGTCCACCACATTCCGGTACTAGGGTGTCATCCAAGATGTTGCCCACTCTGTCCACAAGAGGAGGTGCCTCTTACCCAAGGAAAGATATACTGGAAAAAACACCACCAGGTTTACCTTATTAATTCCTCCCTGTCATATGAGAGACAGAGAACATCCCATTTGATCAGGTTAGCCGACTTCCCCAAAACATCTTAAAAACACATTATATACCCTAGTTTCCAAATCAGCCAGGGTAGAAATATGGTGCTGACATAGAGGAAGATGAGTATAAAAACATCTTGATCCTCCCACCCTCTTCTTCTTGAACAGCTGCTAAGTTTTCCAAAGTGCCACTTGGGCGCTCCTATATCAATGCACAGGTCCAATTTAGGACCAGCAAATCTGAACTCCCAAAACATACACCAAGGATTTTCACCAGTTCCAAACTAATTGGTATAAACTTAATAACACTCAGAAGAGTCCATGCATCCCTATCGGTAGCCTTTATACTTGGAGGGCTGGATATTCAAACTTCGCTATTTTGTGGCGCCAAGCCTGCGCTGCACAAAATAGTTGTGCGAAGGTGTCCAGTGATATTCAAAGGAGTTGCACCCCTGAGCAACTCCTTTGAATATCACCCCGGCCACAGCCACTGTGCATGGTGCAGTGGAACTTGTGCCACCGCAAGTGGTCAGAGTGGAGCATTCAACTTGCGGTGGCGCAAGTATCATTCGCCATCACTAAAATCCCCATATTCAACAGGTGGCATGCAAATGGGGCCATAATTCATGCAAAGGCACGGGGGCCATTTGCATCTGATTTGGCCCCATTTGCATGTCATTAGCATGCAGATGTGCGATCCCGAGACTTCGCCTGGCACCCTGCCAGGCAGGCAGCCCGTCGAGGACGACACCCTGCAGCCCGATCGTGGGTGAAACAGTGTATAATCCCACCACCACCCCACTGGCCCGATCGCGGCATGGTTTAATCCCCCACCACCCAGCCCGATCGTGGGCGGCAATGTGAGCTCCCCGAGCGTATCCCTGGTGGTCCAGTGGACCGTAAATCCCGATCGTGGGATTGTGTATTAACAACCCCACCTCGATTATATCCCTGGTGGTCCAGTGGACTGAACATCCCGATGGCGGGATGGAGTGTGCAAACAACCCCTCAAAACATCCCTGGTGCCTAGTGTCCCCACCCATCCCACCCACCGGAAGCCTGCCCACCGCTTCCCCACAGCGTCGGGTGGCAGCATCCCATCTGCCTGCCACCCTGCCGCCCGCTGACTGACTGCCGGTGGTGCTGCCGCCCATTGGTGCCCATACTGTACCAAGACAGTCCAGTTTTGTGAATGAATGAATGTATTCATTCACAAATCTGAGACTGTCTTACTCTTATTATAAACTGCATCTGGCTCTTGCTCTGCACCAATGGGCATGCAACTCACCGGCAGTCAGTCGGCGGGCGGCGGGATGGCAGGCGGGTGGATGCTGCCGCCGCCGCTGTGGGGGACGGGTGGAGGCTTTGAGGTGGGTGGGGTGGGGACACTAGGCACCAGGGATGTTTTGAGGGGGTTGTTTGCACTCCATCCCACGATCAGGATGTTCGTCCACTGGACCACCAGGGATATAATTGGGAGGTGGGGAGGTTAATACACAATCCCGCAATCAGGATGTTCAGTCCACTGGACCACCAGGGATATGTTGGGGAGACACTTTGCTGCCCGCAATCGGGCTGGTGGGGAATTACGCTATGCCCAGGACCGGGCCAGTGGGGGTGGTGGTGGGGATATTACTCTCTTGCCCACGATCGGGCTGCAGGGGGCACAGGGTGGGTTGAGGGCCAGCCAGGTGGCAGCTGCTGTGCTGCGCCCTGCAACGCAGCAGCTCACCTGTGGGTGGCCTCGACTTAGGCCTTTTTTTTGGCTCAAAGTTGTGCAGGCGCAGGTTGTGGGTTGCGCCTGTACAACTCTACACAGCCCGCTGAATATCGGGCTGTGCAGTTTATGCATGGTTCCTCCCCTCCAGTTCAGCATGCATTCACTTGCATTGCGCTGTTGCTCAGCCTGTTTCAGTGGTGCAACTGCCTCCTGCTGAATATCGCAGAATGGCGTAATTTCGACTTGCGCATGCATTAACCCTATTGCGCATGGCGCAACCTTTGAATATCCGCCCAGAGGAATTAATAGCTGCACCAGTTAACAATGCAATATCAGTAATCAACTCTATAGCATTTTCCCTGATGTCACATCATTCACAAATAAGCAACCATCATCTGCATAAGCGGACACCTTAACTGATGTAGTAGTGAGGGGCCGGAGATACCTACAATTTGTGGTGCTGCTGTCACTGCCCTCAATAAGGGATTCAATGTAAGGATGTTCAAGAGAGGCTCAACAGGCAGCCTTGTCTGACTCCCCATAGTACCGGATGCTGGTACTATGCCAACCATTATAATCAGCAGGATGGAAGAATGGTATATAAGTCTGATCCACTAGATGAAAACATTGAGAATCCATTACTTATGAAATACGTGGAACAGAGATAATCATAGGGCACCTTATCAAAGGCATTAGCCTGGTCCAACACGATTAAGAAATGACCCAGCTATCTGGACTGGCTGTAGGCAACCAAATTCCTGATCAGTATAAGATTATCCTGTATCCTGCATCAAGGAATGGAGCAGGACTGGAAAGGATGTATAATAGTAGGAAAAATCTGAATCAGTCGTTGACAAACAATATGTATTAGCAACTTTGCATCTGTGTTCAGGAGGCATATAGGTCTCCAGTTTGACAGGATGTGGTGATCGCTGGATTTGAACAAAAATTTGAATAGCTTCCATCATCGTCCTCATAAAAAGATGTGCCAATATATAATTAAATACTAAGGTGAGCATAGGACCAAAATTGAGGGATACAGCTGATGCAGTTCAGATGTGAGCTCATCCATTCTGGGTGAAATTCATCTTTGAAGGGACTGAATCATTGACAGAACGTCCGACTCAGCTATTTTCTTAGTAAGGAAAGCATTGTCAGCCTTCAGAACCTGTGGCAGGGAAGGAGTCAAAAATGGGACACTGACTGCCCATTTGCAAAACATGCACCGACTGTCAGGTGTAGAAAGTCTTAAACCACCCATAGCATCCCTTCTCGAGTGGAAAATTCCCTCCTGAGTGGTTGCATAAGGAAGTCATCTGGTGGAGCTGCACCCTGTGAAAGCAACTAGTAAAGATGTCGCCCATCAGGTGCTTACTCTGTACCATATTGTCATTTAAAAGTCAGGGAATGGACTCTGTTTCACTGTAGTATTTTCATATGATCCATCACTGAGCAAATCTGGGCAGTAGGGGTCAATTCTTCGACCGTACCAAAAGCATTTTCTGGAGCATATAACGCAGCTCTAGATATGCCAAGTATGAAGACTTCCCCAGTAACTTGGCTTGGCTCTTTGCCAAAACTGAATGGACCATTTGATGTGGTCCCACCAATGTAACATGTATGGGTTCAAATCCAGGACAGACAAACGTGCTTGTAACAATGATCTCAAACTATCTAAAAAGGAAGAATCACTCAAAATAGTATTAGTCAACCTCCAGCAGGACTTCCCAGGTTGAAGCAGTGAATCTACAGTTAACACACAATTGAGAAATGAATGATCTGTTAGCCCAACTGGATATACTGATGCCGACTGGATTGAACACCTACGGAGACAAAAATATAGTCAATGCGGGTAGCCAATTGTGCCCTGTGTTAGGTGTATCCACCAGTTGGGTGGATTGTATGATAAGAGTCAACCAAGTGGGACTGTCTGACTATAGCCTGCAAACATAGAGAATCACAAAACAATTTAGATGTCTGTACACCCTTATCATGAAGGTGAAGTGGGCAATTGAAATCTGCTCCAAAGATAATCAGTCTGAGGTGCATAAGTAAGGCTGTAAGGAGTTAAACAAAGTCACCCTATCAAATTTTGTTTGTGATGCATAAACCACTATCAGATGGTATGCCACTTGATTTAATGTGTAGTCTAGCATGAGTCCAACCTGGTTGTATATCCACCACTCTAGTCACCTGGGAAAAAGAAGATTAAACAAAATGACCACCCCAGCACTTGTCAGGGCCAATGGAGAAATAGGAAAGACCAGAAGTCCAAAGCCGTTGTGTGATGGTAATGTTGGCCAAAGACTGTAATTTTCAATTCAATTCAATTCAATTAAATTCAATTCAATTTTATTTATATGGTGCCTTTAAATGACAAGGTGCATTACAAACAATAAAACAGCTACAGCTTAAAATTACTTATGTTATAAACAGTATAAAATAGCAGTAGACAGTCAGGAATATACAGAGTATTCCCCAAAGCTTGCATCCATAAAACAGTTTTAAGGGCCGTTTAAATCCCTCCACTGTCGGGCACTCACGTAACTGATGGGATAGAGAATTCCAAAGGTTGGGGTCACGCATGAATGCCTGGGCCCCAGAAGATTTTGAAAACCCTTGGAATCTCTAGCAACCCTTTGTCAGTCGAGACGGAGCGATCACCCAGGGCAGTAAGGGACCAGAAGCTCTTCAGGTAGTCCGGCTCTGTCCGTAGGGTTTTGTAAGTCAGAAGTCTGACTTAAGGTGATTCACCACTGTACCGACAGCCAGTGCAGTTCACGCAGCAATCGAGAAATATGACAGGACCGGGGGTTCCTGTCAATAACAGGGCCACTGCATTTGCACCGGCTGCAAGTGGTGAATATCCACCCCCGAAGCCCTAGGTAAAAGGCATTGCAATAATCCAGGTGAGAGGAAACAAAGGCATGGACCAACGTAGGAAGGTCACCAGACAGAACAAGATGCTTAACTCTGGAGATATTCCTCAGGTAATAAAGAGGATTTGACGACGGACGACACCTGCAAACGCAGTGTCAGACCCTCGCCAAAGTTTACCCTCAGGTTTCGCACCCATTCAGAGGTTGGGAGTGGAGACCCCCGAGAAAGAGTCCAGAGGGTGACCCCACCCCAACCCCTCTATCCGCAACCTGTTCCTACCACCAATACCTCAGTCTTTTCTGAGTTCAGCCTCAATCAGCTCAAATTCATCTACTCCTGGATTTCATGCAGGCAGTTATTAAATGCTGAGAGAGCTCTATCCTGGTCAGGCGCAAAGAAAGGTAGGCATGGGTATCATCAGCATAGCAGTGAAACCTCAGACCATACCTTCTTACAATGTCTCCGAGGGGAAGCATGTACACTGCAAACAACATGGGGACAACATTGATCCTTGAGGAACCCCACATGATAATGGAACTGGGTCAGAGGAATAAATCTCTGACACCACCCTCCAAGTTCTTCCAGTGAGGAAAGATGAAAACCACCTGAGGACCGCACCTGACAGGCCACAGATGAACCTCAAATGATCGAAGCAGAACCTCATGGTCCACAGTGTCAATGCTGAAGAGAGATCAAGAAGAACCAAGATGGAAAGGTTCTTCCAATCTCTAGCCATCAGGAGATCACTGAGCACCTGAACCAGCGCCATCTCAGTACTATGCCTCTTTTGAAAACCAGACTGAGAGGCTCATAGACATCATGGATGGTCAAATGGTTCTCCAGTTGTACGGCAACTACTTCTCAATCAACTTCCCCATAAAGGGAGGTTTGAGATTGGTCTGTAGTTCACATGGCAGTCTGGGTCCAAAGAAGCTTTCTTCAGGAGGGGTGTCACCACCACCTCCTTCAGGGAGCTAGGAAACTCACCTGTTTCTAAGGAGCACCAGACTATCCATGCTAGGACCGGGCCAAGGATGTCACTACAACACAAAATCAGGGTGGTTGGTCCCAAATCCAAACCACAGCACATAGGGCACATACCATGGACAATTTGCATAATGTCTACACGCCCGCCAGTTGAAGGTACTCCAGGAAATCTGAGAGGCAGTGACCAAACGTCAGTTCAGAGCAACTTCCATATTGTGTGCGGTTGGAGTTCCGCTCTGATGTCACCAACCTTAGCTCGAAAGAATCGAGCATGCTCCTCACACTCAACTTGAGAAAATGCTTTTGAACCTGTAGACAGGCTGGGTTGCACAGTCTGTCCACATTTCAAAAAGCTGGGCTGGTTGGTTCTGAGCGCCACAATCTCCCAGACAGGAACTCTGCCTTCTTATGGGTGATTACGGATTGATAGGCTTGATAATGGTCCATCAATCTAAGGCGATTGGTATCAAGGGCGGATCTCTGCCAGCAGCGCCTAACCTTTGTCCTAGTGGCGCGATCTCCTCAAAGACCCATCAAACCAGGGGGACCAAGGGTGAAGGGAGAGAGGACGAACTTGGACAGGAGCAATGACATCCAGGGCCATAGATATGGCTATATTATAGGCCACCACTAGGGCTTCAGGGTCATTGTTTGCCACTGGAAGGACCGATAGATCAAGCACCACTGCCAGGCCTTCAGAGCTATATCTCGTAGAGAGTGGTATCTGATCATCTCCACAGGCAGGCCTATGAAGGGGTGCAAAACTGAATTGCACGGCACAATGGTCAGACCATCTGACTGGTTCCACCCACAAGTCGAAGGCTTCGACCCCAGGAGGAAACCAAGTCAAGAGAATGACCGTGTTTATGGGTAGCAGTGGAAACAATCTGTATGAGGCTCAGCAATGACATTAACTGGAGAAAGTGCTGACCAAATTGCAAGAGTTCGTCATCGACCCAGGCATTAAAGTCACCCTGGACCATCAGCCTGGGCCACTCAAATGCCATGTCAATCACGAAGTCTGCCACTTCCTGAAGGAACCCTTCTCATCACTGGCTGGATGGTAGACGAGGGCGATCTTACAACCTACACCTGCTACCACAGTGCATTCAAATGACTGGGTGTCCTCAACTGGTACACACGTGAGACCCAGTTCGGTCTTAAACAGACCACAACACCCACCCCCACGATCTAATCTCAGGCAGTGGATCACTGAGTACCTGGCTGGAGTTGCAGCCTCCAATATGGGGCCAGAGCTCTCGTCAGGCCAGGTCTTGGTGATGCAAGCCAGGTCCACTGTACTAACAAGATCTGCCATAATTGCAGTCTTGTTTTAATGGACCTGGGATTGCATAACACCACGCAAGTTGGATGAGCTTACAGGGCTGTCCAAGCCACCTGCCCACCAAGATTGGTGGTGCCCTTGGGTATGGAAACCAGACATGAAGGACCAAGATCAGGATTCCATTTGCCCCAGGGCAACTCCTGGATCTCACAACCCTGATGTGGTGGTTCGCTCATTCACCCTCCACTGTTCACACCCCCAACTCCCTCTCACCCCGACATGAAGTGAAGGAAGTCTAGCTCTGAACCAGTATCCTACAATGTTTGTAAAAGGACTTTCCATCACATGGGATTCAACATGCTGTTAACATTCTATGATGTCACCTTCATTCAAAAGGAAGAAGTAAGGAAGCAGTCATCAAACCTCAGGCACCCAGAACTATTGTGGCTTAGTATGTTTTTTTTGAATTTAACCTTTAATCCAGGTGAAGAGTCCTCTTCTGTTTACAAGTGGAAATCCACTGAGGAATGTCATCGCGGTATCCTGGGATCCACCACAGCCAAAGGACATTGTTGCAGAAGCCTCGAGTCGAGTTCTACATCAGTATCTCCCCATGCTTTTGATGTTGCCCATGGATGGAATTGATTCTGGAGAGGAGTGGCTGATTCTTCCTCTCTTGAAGGGTTGGTGGTTGAGGTCTGGTCAGAAAGGACCTCTGTCTTGGCAATTCCATGAAAGGGGTCAGAGGAGGCATAGAGCTTACCTTCAGGACTGCCATAGGAAGTCCAGGCTTCTCCCGGTGAGTCCGAGGGAGAAAGGACCAAAGTCACAGAACGTACTGGTTCAGGCTCTGAAATAGGTATCAAAATGACTTCCGTGGGACCAACAAAGGGTGGCCTGAGGTAGAAGTAGAGGGTAACACAGCAACTGGTGGCAAACCTAATGTAAGGTCTAGGCAAGAACAATATCAAGTGGAGTGGAAATAGGTGGAGGAGCTACAAAGTGGTTCTCTGAAGAATTATTATTATGGGCCACCGACAAACAGTCCTGGAAAGTATGGCCTTCCATTTGACAAAGATTACATCTCATCCGGTTTTGGCACTGAGCTGCTACATGTCCATGTTCCAAACAAAGGTTGCATAATCACTGATCACAGACGTTGCCAAGATGGTTAAATGCACACATTTAAAGCATGCTTTCAGTTGGCCTGAATAGAAACAGGCCCCATGATCATGGCCAAGGAAGAAGCTGTTTGAAGATGTGAGATCAGCATCCATCGCACAAGTTGGACCTTGTATTTCCACACCCCCGTCTAAATTCCATAATTGTCCACAATCTTGACTGGGTGGCCCAGGATCTCACAACGCTGTATCAACCAATAAGTGACATTCTGTATGTCCACTCCTTCATTGCGGAACATAACTGTCACCGTATGGGTGGTTGGCCTCTATGAGAGGGATTGCCTGAAATGACAACTACAGTTCAGAATATCACAGTAAATTATACTTGGTTCAAAATTTATCCAAAGAAACATGCATCTAGAAACTGACATCATACCACACAGAGCTTGAGACGTAGATGACAGCAAAAACTGTCATCAGGTACAAAGCCCAGTGTTTCCATCAAGAGATTCTCAACCAGAAACATACGATCAAGAGGAAGATGGTCCGGCAACGTATTTCAGGCATACTGCATTTCACCATGGAGCCAGAGTTGGCTGGGCCACAAATAGGTCTGAAAATCATAATGGGGCTCCGAGAAGGAGGGGTTCGTATGAATGGTCGAGGTTGAGGCATCAGTGGGGCTGTTTAAATCCACTTTCAGGCATCCACCAATCTGCTGATGTAGCAGCTGGTTGGGGAAGGAGCTGCTGGGTACCTTGGGAGGAGTCACCTTCTGCTCCATGTAGATTCATTAGCTACGAGTAACATAGTAGAAGTCCTGAGGGATCCTATAGAGGATCCCACCCAGTCTACACAATATGTTGGCATGAGAGCTGGGTCTGGGATCCAAGAATGATTGTCTGGACCTACCATCCAGCCACTTTCTGTAACACCTCTCCGGGCTCCATCCTGCTGTAGCTGAGCCTTGTTTTGTACCCAGGGACTGGTGGATGCGTTCAGGTGTTAACCTGAGGTGGATGGCAAAGGCTCTGGGGCCTGAGGCACTGGCAATGCTATAACTGGCTCACAGCCATCTGGCTGGGAGCAACTGGTCAGATGTTGAAAATGTTCTGTGGCGGTCAAGTTGCTTGGGGCCACCAGGGCAGGTGAGCACAGCATTGGCTAGGCCCCCATTTTAACCAGATTCCATCCCTTACAAGAAAAATCAGCCTGGGAAACATCCTCCAGTGTTACTGGTATGTTTGGCTCGGTTGCTCATAGGAGCAGTCCATGTTTTCAGAAAACAGTCCTGACCTGTATGCAGAGGTGCACTATGAGGCTGGTCCACTAATTGAGAAACTGACTGGGCGGCATGTTGCTACAGGAGCTGATCCTGTACATCCACAAGTGCCTCGCTCAGTTTGCTGGCTGTCTGGAAGCTTCCTGTGTTCACCCCCCAGGCTAATGTTAAACTGGACCTTTTTCAAGTTCAAAGTCCCCACCAACGGTATGCTGTCGCTACAGTGACAACTTTACTGTGACCGACACTCCAGCAACAACAGTGCCCAGGTCACTGTAGTGTCAGTGTGGTACCCGGCACTGCTTTCTGGGGTATTGCACCTCTCCTCAAGTAACTCAGAGTTGATTAATTTAGTAGCAGTTGGTGCAGGGGCCAGAGCCCTCATAGTCTAGGCAAAGCCCCCTAAGAAAACACAGTCTGAAGTGACTTTTATGCTGACTGCAAATGTGGTCGATATAAAGGAGTTGTTAGAACGTTGGTTTTACAATTAAATTGTCGATCGACTGTCATAGATCCCCCGCCAACCACAACCATCTCCACATTCCCCAGAGTAACTACACAAATATTGGCATCAGGTCGTACTGGGCTCAGGGACTTGTGTCTGTATCTTTAGAGCCAGTACCAGCAGTAATGGGATGGGCTGCTCCTCTCTGGTGAATCTCTATTTTCTGGGGTGTTCTGGATTCAGGGCATCCTCAGCAACCTGGCCAGGTGCATGTGTGCTTGGCTTGTGGACTGGCAGATTCACAGCCTCCACTCTTTCCTGGTCTGGCACCGTATGATAGACATCCATTGGTAGGGGCTGTCAGGTATACCATCACTATGGCGACAACTTTACCACACCCGACACTACAGCGACAACAGCACCAGATCACTGTAGTGTGAGCAGGGACCCGCACTGCTTTCTGTGGTATTGCACCCTTCTCCAAAGCAACTCCAACTTGGAATTGATTAATTAATAGCAGAGGGTTCAGGGGAAGTCACCAAAGAAATCACAGTCCAAAGTGGCCCCTTTATGCTGATTACAAATGCAGTTGACGAATGAGTCAGTAACGTCAGTCTATTAATGAAATTGTCACCGACTGTCATAGAGCCATGCTGTCAGTCACATCCAAAATATCCAATAAGCACTGACTTTAGTGTAAACATCCTGGCAATATCAACAGGTCATCCAGAAGAGTTGGACTATCTCCGTCACCAGGGTATGTTCTGTAGTGTTGTGGGGTAAGTTCTGCCAGTCGGGTCTCCATTGTAGGACTGGTCTGGGTCACATGATGGCTGCATAAGGAGTACATCTCCGACTGCTTCCCTCCCTACTACTAGCAAATTTTTATGATTTAACTACATCTTGTCCATTTTTGTTACTTTATTTTACCTGTGCTCGAGTGTAGACCTTCTATTGTCTCCGGTAATGCAGTCTGGCGGGTTGAAAAATCGACACAGAGATGAAAACACAGTTTCTGTGCACATGCCACCTCCAATGCCTGAAAGGAGAAATCCTCAAGTGCAATCAGCAGCAGGCCACAATGCCTCTTAAGCACTCTGCCATGGGACCGCGCTGACAGAAGAAGAGATTTCTTGAGGAAATGAAACCACTGCAGATCTCATTAATAACCCTCACTGACAAGTTACAGAGGCTCTGGTCTTCAGTGGATTCACTTGCCATATGGGTTGCTGACTCTGAAGTCCGCATTTCTTCTGTGGAGGACTGGAGGGGTAGAGTGGACCTGGAGGTCATATCGCTTAGACAAAAGTCTGAATTAGAAGACAATTTAATTCTGTTTGGTCTTCCCATAAAGGGGAGGGTAACAACCTGATTCAGTTTATGCAGAAATTGTGCTACCGAGTGTCTGGTCCTCTCCCAAATGGGCCCTCTATATTATAGAAAGAGCGATCGCTCTCTGCCTCGCTGCCACCCCTGGCTCACATCCCAGACCTTTTTCAGGTTGCTGAATTTCCTAGACAAACAACATATCCTGAATAAAACTGGGGAGCTGAAAATATTCTTATGGGAGGACATCGCTAAGGACTGCCCAAGATCTCCTAAAACTGTTTGTGCCAAAGGATTGGCACTGCACCCACTGGTCTCTAAGCTGATGGCCACAGAGAAACCTTTCAGGGTTTGATACCCTGCAATCTTGCAGGTGCAGCATGAAGACCTGTGTAAATCAATGGAGACCCCTGAACAAGCTGCTGCTGACCTGAAAAACTATTCCCAGATATTTAAATAACTTCTCCTGTTACTGTCTGCCATAGTCATCTGCAGCTCACTGGGATGGACTGTCTTTCTGCTGCTTCTCTTATTTACCTTTGTTAGTAAAGCAAAGCTCAGGCTACTTTTTCTGACATTTTAGGCAGACTGAACCTGATATGGCCCTCCTGTCACCTCTCCCCCACTGTCCCTGATGATCTGTTTGGTGCTCAACACTCTCCTGGAATACTCCTTCATAATGCGGTGGAATTCTGTAATTATGAGGTGCTCCCTACACCTCAGCTTATTCTAGAGAAGCATTAGCTGATTGCCTAGTACCAGTCCCTGATACTGCAGCTCTTGCAAGGAACTGTTTATGAGAGAGGGTTCTTGCTTCTCACTATATAGAGGTCATCACTACTCTCCTTTCTTCAGGAGGATTGTTTACTTTGTCAGTTGGCTTATATCTCCTTCCTCACCATGGTACCTTGAAGACTAGTTGGTCAGCTAGTTTCATCCTGCTGGTGAATGCCACAAGGGACTTTGAACTGTGGGGTTGTTATTGTTCATAGTACCCTGAAGGGACTGCAGTTATGAATGGTTTTAATACTGCCTCCTGATCCTTCAGTGGTTTGCCCTTGGATTACAGACGTTGGCATTAGGAGGGCTCTGCACCAAACTGTTTAACAATTGTCTTCAAATATGTCTTTATTAATCTATATTACATGGAGTATTACTTGACATATATAGTGATTGTTCATTTGCTTTATGGTGAGACCCATTGTGTTTATTATTGCTGGGACCACCTTATTTTATTTTATTCTACTCAATACTCAAATGTTTTTGAGTAAATGTTTTGGCACCAAGCTTTTTATTTCAGGGGATATCTATGTTTTCTCCTCGTTATACTTTTTTTATAGATGGGCTCCAAATGTGACAATTTGTACTTTTTAGCCCTGGGTGATTAGTTCAGAAGATGTTTCATTGTTGTTGCCTATGTACTTGTTCATTATATGGCTATTATTATATGTTTAATCATTATTTATGGCCTCGTACATTCTAGTAGTGGGGGTATGAGGCAGTGTACAAATTTAATCATCATGGACGGGCTTGTTTTAGGAGGTCAGTCGATAGGACTGGGGGTAGTTTTGCATACTTGTTGTCTATTAGGACTTTTATCTAAGTTTCTGTTATGGTTTTGCTGGAGGGGTTCTTAGTTGGGTCTTGGGAGGGGTGGCCTGTTTGAGGTTGTTTTCAGGGGGTCAGGGGTTATCATCTCTGACCTTGTTCCCTTTTTTTTTAGTGGGCGAGATGCGGGTTCCTCCTACTGGTTTGGACATTGTGTTCTATGATGATTGTTATGAGGACCGCCTGTTTTATTATGTTATGGGCCAGGATAGGCAAATGCGCAATGATTTTGTATCATCTTAAACAACTCAAGGTAGGAGAGGCCTATTTGCAAGAATCCCATCTCCATCAGGATGATGTTCATTATTTCAGGAGAGAGTGAGTAGGTCAAGTTTATGGTACAGGGGTTTCCTCCAAACGAGGGGGTGTCATAATACTGACTGTGCAGGCTATA
Source organism: Neoceratodus forsteri (assembly GCA_016271365.2). Classification (NCBI taxonomy): domain Eukaryota; kingdom Metazoa; phylum Chordata; order Ceratodontiformes; family Ceratodontidae; genus Neoceratodus; species Neoceratodus forsteri. The sequence continues at coordinate 976,379,822 of CM057456.1, read as the reverse complement.
CTCTTCAAGCTCACCCAGGAGTTCTGGGGATCTCTGCAGGGCAGTATATTATTGTCCATGGGACTATAGGTGTGTACCCTGTAGTGATCAGGTCAGTATATGGCCCAACACAGATTCACCCCATTTCTTCACTCAGTTCATTCCACTTCTTGCACCCTGTTCTTCCTCTTGATTCTTTATAGAGAAACTGGAATATAGTATTCCAGTCAGATTTGGACAGCTCAGACCCTAGATCCAGAGACCTTTCACCTGTTCAACAGGGACTTCATGACCTGATGGATGGGGTCGGCCTAGTGGACGCTTGGAGGGTGCTCAACCCTCAGCCAGTAATTCTCTTTTATTCCACACCCACAGGACTGTTTCAAGAATCAGTTTTTTCTGGTCAGCTCCTCCTATTTGCTTGGTATACTGACCGCAGACATTTATCCTATGGTCCCTCTGACCACTCCCCATTGGTGTTTATTATTCTTTGGGTTATGGCTTCATCGGGACACCCTCTGGTGTCTCAATGCTCAACTCTTGCAGGCCCCAGATACCCTCTCCCATATTCAAAGTTTTAGTCCACCTTTTGGAGCACAATAAGGGCTCTGTTGACCAGCTGACATTCTCTGGGCAGCTCTTAAATACTTGCTTGGGGAGTTTATAACATTCTCCTCTGCTTGGGCTAGGGTCAGCAAAGTTAAGCTAGACTTGCTTCTCAGCAACTAGAAGGTTCTCTGTCTTGCACCTCAGCTGAGGTGGACTGGGTCAAATTAAATTCCTCCTGGCCCAATATGTTGATTGTTTTGGCCCAGAAAGCTGAACTGGCTCTTCATTGACCAAGATAAAGTATTTAAGCTGGTGAGTGGGGCCGAAACTGCTGGCTCTTCGCCGCGCTGTTGAAATGTTTAAGTTTCTGGTTTAAGATTTTATTGTATTTTAGCAGGACACATTCAAAAGCACTCATCAATGTGACAACATTCTAAACCATACCGCAACATTTGGTAGGGCAGAAGGAGCAATAAGCTAAATTAAACATGAAACAGAAAAAGTACTGCAGTGTGCACACACATTATTGCCCTGAGAGGAACATGATACAGTACATACTGATATTAATCAGGTTACAGAAGTTGTCAATGTCTAGATGGGTCTCTACATCCCCAGAACAAAGGGGGAAATCAGGAGATAGTAAGCATTCAATAAACAATATCCAAGTCCCTGGGGCCCAAACTAGCCTAGGTTGAATCCTGGAGTGTCCAAAATCAGGCATAGAACAGACTAATTATATACAAGGAAAATAAAAAACAGAACCAAAGGCAAACTGATCTTGAGGTTCAGATATAACCATAATGGAAGGCGGAACTGGTGGACCTATACCCTCGAAGGAGGAGAGACTATAACAGGAACCATTCAAGGTAAGATACCAGTCTGGGGATGAGTATCGTGACAGTACTTGGACTATAAATAGGGAAGCCAGCATTTCTCAAGTAGGGCCATATTGCCCCAGCGAAACTGGAAATTCTCTCAAAATTGCCCCTTGGGTTAATGCCAGAAGGAACTCACTGAAGGTTGGGACTTCTGGAGACCTCCACCTCATTAGAATAAGTCTTTGGCTATAGCCCCCACTGCTGTAACCCACTGAGTCCCTGGGCTGTACTTCAGTGTAGAAGATTGGGCACAGTAGAAGGAGAAGGGGGCGGAGACTATTTGGGAAAATACCTGCCCGCACATATTTTGAATTGATGCCCAAAAGTGATGAAGACTAGGACACTCCCATAGTATATGGAACAAATGGGTCCCTGACCCCCACATCTCCAGCAGACGTCGGTCGGAGTGAGTCCCATCCTTTTAAGTTTGGCCGGGTCCCTATACCATCTATGGAGGGTTTTGTTCAAGATAAGGCGAGTACACCCATCGCGACAAGACTGATGAATTCTTACCCAGGCATGGTCCCATTGTTGCCTAGAGATGGTGGATTGAAGGTCCTTCTCCAAATGAGTCTTGGCTGACTGGGTGGGGTCTGCTGAGGCATCTCTGAGAGTGCAATAAATATTACTAGCTCTGTGCCTTGAGTGATGCACCAAATGCTTGGGATCGGGGTTTGTTGTACCCCTTAAGTCTGGGGAATTAGGTAGATGAGATATGGCATCTCTAATCTGAAGATATCTCCAGAAATGTGTGCATTTGGGAGGTGATACCTGGATTGTAGTGCCTCAAAAGTATCCAGTATGGTAGAATTAGGGAGCAGTAGATCATGTACTAGGAAGATGCCTTGGTTCCATATCTTCCAGTAAATTATTTGTTTACCTACTTCCAGGGTATGATTGTTCCATAGAGGCATGTAGGTCCAAGGTGCTGGATCATGACCCTGCAACTAGGACATGTTGCCAGTATTGAATTGACAGCTGGATGGGGAGAGAGATTAAGGTATAGATTTTTTTGTTATATAGGCCACTGCTGGGAAGGTGCCTAAGAAGTGATGCCTCCACTGGAAGCCAGGTGGGGGAGGCATGTCCAATTTTAGAGAACCACTTAATAGTTTGGCTGAAATGAAGGCCATGTGGTATCCTTGTAGCCAAGGAAGACCCCATCCACCCCTGCTCTAGTGCTGACAGAGTTTGAGTTCACTATACTGGGGTCAGACTCCTTCCACAGGAAATTGCCCATCAGAGTTTCCAGTTTCTGGAACCATTTTTGTGGGATGGATATAAGGAGGTGAGCCAGCAGGTATAAAATCCTGGGGCAGCCATTATCTTGATGGAGTCTATTTTGCCCAAGTGAGAGTCAAGGCTTTCCATAGCTCCATATCCTGTTTGAGAGATTCCGCCAAAGTAAAGAAATTGACTGTGAGAATTTTGACAGATTAGGTGCAGAATGATACCTAAATATTTTATACAATTAGGAGACCATTTAAGACCAAGGATCATGAAGTCTGTGTTTGAGGGTACAGAATTCAAGGGAAGTACTTCTGTTTTGGACTGATTTAACTTAAGACCTGATACTTTGGAGACAGCAGACAGGATATTAAGGATACTTTGAATCACTTGTGGGGTACATTTGGAGGTAATGAGGAGGACATCAGCATATAGAAAAGTTTTAAGGTAGTATCGCAACCTGTACCCGGGAATAGAGTGAGATTCCCTGAGCGCTATGGCCAAGGTTCGATAGCTAATATAAATAACAGGGGAGAGGGACAGCCCTGTCTCGTCCTTCTGCAATTGGAATGGCGAGGCCAGCATACCATCATCATTACCCTAGTCAAGGGGAGGCATAAAGAAGTTGTATCCAGGAGAGAAAACCTGGTCCCACGCCCATGCACGAAAGGGTATGAAAAGGAAGAGCCATTCTATGGAATCGAACGCCTTTTCAAAATCGATGGCCAAGGCTACAGAGAATTTTTTGACAGTTTAGTGCAATGCATTAATGAGAGCAATGTTCTATGGTGGTCAGACCCTAGATAGCCTTTAATGAAGCCCGCTTGGGAGGGTGAACCAGACCTGAAAGGAGAGGTTCAAGCCTCACCGCGAGGACCTTAGCTAAGATTTTGGCATCCGCATTAATAAGGAAATGGGGCGATAACTGCCAGGGAGAGTGGGTCCTTCCCTTTGGGGAGAACTGTGATTATTGCTTCCCTCATGGTGGGGGAAATGTTCCATATGTAGGGAATGTTTGAAGACCCGGACTAGCTATGGGGCAAGATTGACTCTGGACCTTGTAAAGTCAATGGCAGCCCGCTATTCCTGGGGCTTTATGGAGATTCATTGACTTGATTGCCCTCTCTACTTCTTCCTGCATAATCGGGGTTTCTAGCAATTTAACATCTGTAGGAGGGAGTTTAGGGATAGGTAATGAGGCCAAAAGTCCTGAATTTTGATGGGTCTGGGGGCTGTGGAGAAGCATATAGCTGCTCATAAAACCGTGCCATGATCTCATTCACCTGTTTACCGGAGTAACAGGGGCTCCTTTGCCATCCTCAGAACATGAATCTTCCTAGCCATTTGTTGATGCTATAGGTATACCAGGAGTCTGGCTGCTTTTTCACCTCCCTCCCAATAGGCATGACGTATCCACCAGAGATTCAGTTCATGGTAGACAAATGGGCATTCAGTGAAAGTCTGGTGCTAGCCAATTCGTGAGCAGAGACTCAGATGGGGCTCTAGAACCAAGGATTTATACTGAGTTTCTAGGAGATGTAATTGTTTCTCTAAGGTCCTCTGGTCGGCCTCCGGCGACATCTCCTAGCCGCTGCATATGCAATTATTTTGCCTCTTATTGTCACTTTAAAAGCCTCCCAGAGGTTGTGTTGGAGACTTCAGGTTGTCATTGTTGATCCAATAATCCCTTATGTCAGGGCTCAGCCAGTGCTGAAAATCCTTGTCCTCAAAAGGAGAGGATCCAGGCACCAGGAGGGAGATTGGGGGTCCAACCCTAATTTAAACAATAACTCCAAAGGAGCATGGTCCGAGACATAGATGGGGTGCATATGGGAGGAAGTAACCTTATCATAAAGCCCAGAGGAAATCAACCAGAGGTCTATTCTGCTGGATGAACCATGAGACTGTGAAAAGCATGAAGAGTCGTAAGTCCCAGGGTGCAGAACCCTCCATGCATCTAACAATCCATGTTCCCATTAGCCACTGGGAGCCTTCTTTGCTTGTCTGTGGCTCGGGGACTTTATTGCTTCTGTTCATGTTATGGTCAAGGACCAGGTTGAAACCTCCCCTAATAGGACTGGGACCTTGTTTATACTAAAATCCGTAGGGCCTGATTTAATGTATGAAAGAAATGGGGACAGTCCTGATTGGGGACATAGAGATTGGTCAAAATCAAAGGCCCCAGTGTCTCCATTTTGGCCATGATCCATCTTCCATCTTCCATCTTTATCTTGAGTATGCCTTTAAATTTCCACCTCAGGTTTTATGTAAAAGTATAGACACTCCTCATTTGTGGAGCCAGCCACACTGTGAAGTTCTTCTGCCACCCACCCTTGACGGAGCTTTAGCTTCATTGAAGGATAGTTTGGTCTCCTGCAGGAGAACTACCATAGGTCTTAGCTTTTCAAGTGAAGCAAGACTTTTTCATTGGATGGGTAAATTAAGTCCCTGACATTCCAGGAAATGAGCCTAGTCTCCATCTGGTCTGTGATAAATCATGGCCGAAAGGGTAGACTGCAGAAAGCACCAGGGCAGGGGACCATATCCCACATAATAGTTATACTCTCCCATAATAACCACACAGAGAAACTAATCTCTATCTCTAAGATCAGAATGCCAAAACTACTTTCATGATGCAACAATGCACATTTCCTATTATGTAGCATTGTGCCTGAAAAAAACAACAACAACAGCAATAACAGTAAGAACCAGCAAATGCAAAACCATATCCCCACTTCCTCCCCAAATCTCTTCCCTTATCAGACCAGCTTCCGCTTGCATCGCCAGCTCGTGGCCCAGAGAACAGTGGAGGTCGCTGGGAGGTAAAAATAGTTAATCACAGCAGTGGAGGTAAGACGCTCAAACGTCCTGAAAACTCACTGCACATCATCCCCACCTATAAAAAGAAAAAAACACTTCTGCTTACACGGTGTACTAAACTGACACCCATCTTTCTAAACACATTGTTCAGCTACAGGACCAATCCTTCCACCCCTATGAACCATCCGGAGGTGGGTAATATATGGCCACTGGGGTAACATCGAGGGGGTGTCTTTACATGACCTGCCTTATTAAGCGGTGGTCCTGCATAGCCTGCTTGTGCAAATGGGGCTGGCTAGTAAAAGAATAGGGTTAGGGCCATGCAGGGACCACCCTGTTAATCGACTCCCCTCTCCCACTGAGCCTTTGAAGGCCCATCCAGGGTCTGGGACACATAGGGTAATAGGCTACCAAGTCATTGTATAAACAAATATACTTTATATTCAGCATGAAGAGAAAGACTCAGCGATATATCCAATTTACAGAAGCCGATTACTGCCCAGGGCATACCCCGTCAAAGTCAGCCCACTGATTCAGAAGTGGGGGAGTCTCCGAGTAAACAGATGGCAGCTCAGCAGGTTCCATGGCCATGGAAATAAGGATCTCAGATTAGCCCTCCGCCCAGGAAAGAGCCCTTGCTGCTTGGGATTTGTTATCCCTGGAGTGCGGTTGCATGGGAGACAGCAGGATCCTGAAGACTGCCATCCGACAGTAAGTCCATAAAGGCCCTGTATTGGTTGTTGCTCATATCAGGAGTAAAGGAGGAATGCGAAGCTATTGAATTGGGACTCGACTGCGGCTTCTAGATCGAAGCCGGGGGTCTTGTCTACATGTGCCTCCTCAATTTGAGCTCTTCATCTGTTCTTTTTTTACTCCTGGGATTTCTGAGAGGCAAAGTGGCAGGGTCCATGGTTGCAGAGTTTGAGGAGAGGCGGCAGAGGGAGAGGAACAGTTGGCTCTTGTCGAGAGATCTCCATCGGGAGGGCCTCACAGATATGGTTCCAGATTTGTGATTCCTCCGAGTGCCCCAATTCAGCTTAGGGGCCTGAGCTGCCAGGAATTGTTCTGCAGCTGAAGGGTTGTCAAATAGCCGTGGAGAGCCATTCAGCATAATCCGTAGAGACACTGGGTATCTGAGGAGTATTCCAACCCCAGCTCAGCGCAAGCTCTCGTGCAGCTGAGAAGACCCTGCGGCATGCTGTGAACTCCTACGGTAGTCTCGAAAATCTGGATTCTATGCCCCTTCCAACTAAGTTCTGAATTTTGATCGAGCCAGTTTGGTGATTGAATCCCAGTCTTAAACCTGAGAAATGGGCCAGAATGGTACGGGGACGATCCCTGGGGCAGATCTAAGAGCCAGGGTTCTGTGGGCTCTGTCTATCTCAAGTGGGACATCATGGTGCCAGTCTAATAGAGTGGGTAGCTCCTTTGCAGAAATAAAATCATATTGTTCCCCTCACTTCCCTCTGGAAAGCCCATGAACCTTAAATTATTCCATCGGCTGTGGTTCTCTAAGTCCTCAACTCTCACCCACAGTAGATGTATCATTCGATCTTGTTCCTGCAGTTTTACCCTGCCTTGTGCCAATCATTCTCTGCCTCAGCAAGTTTGTGTTCGCGTTGCATGCCTGTTGTGAAAGATCAACAATATCGGCAGTGTTTTCTTTGTAGCTAAATCAAGTTATCCATCCAGTGGAGGATTTCGCAAACATTTGCTGAATTTCTGCCAGGTTGCCCTCCAGGAGCGTGGTGATGAGGCAGAATCCATCTCAGTGGTATGCTAGGCCGCAGACCAGCGTCCGACGGCAGTATGATTGCTGCTTTCCACGTCGGTAGAAAATTAGAAGAAACTCACGGATTCTCAGAGCAGGTGCCCCTACAGAAGCACTGATGCCCTTAAACACACCAGGAAGCAGAAATGAAGTGGATTTTAGAGCCGGTTTGCGGTGAGGTTCCAGGGAGCTCAGAGTTTGGCGTCCATTAAGTTTGGCGGTTAGCCACCCCCTGAAATGTTTACGTTTATTCCCAGAATATGGCCCCACCCAGAGGCTCAGGTTGTCACAAACCCAAGGGAAATGGCAGCTGCTTTTATAATTATTACGCCGACTTTATATTCAGTTGATCCCACCTAGACCCTCCACCTAAAGCTAGTAAGACTTTTCTGGACTCTGTCCATATCCGACTCTGGTACCTTCCTCGGTTGCTTCGTTGGGAGCCCCAGTTGCCATGGCTGAGGTTGAGGGTGCTATCCGCACAACTGCCGCTGGACATAGCCCCGGCCTGATGGGCTGACCAGTAACTTTACACAGCTTGCACTTCAGAAGTAGCTGCCTGCTTACAGAAGTTTTAATTCTGGTTTGATACTGGGATCAGCGATCCTACCTTTCTGGAGGCATTGATTACTCTCATACCAAAGCCTGTTAAAGACCTGCTGCTAACGGACGTTATCATCCCAGCTCATTGTTTAACATGGATATTAAAATCCTCTAAAATCCTGGCCACTCGGACTGCCCCATTATGGACTCTGTCATAGGACATGAGCAGGTGGGCTTTATGTCCAGAAGATTTTCTGGGGATCACCAGAAAGCTCCAGTGTCATCTCCGCATCCAGAGACAGAAAATCCCCAGTGATGTTGGTCTCTCTGGATGCAGAAAAGGCTTTGAATCAAGTCTCTTGGAAATACTGGTTTGCAACTTTACATAGATTTGGTATCCCTCAAATTTTATTAAATGGGTGCAGATTTTATATATCACCGTCAGTTCGTATATGGTGCAATGGTCATCCTCAACCCTTTTCCTTAAAAGGGGCACCCATCAGAGTTGCCCCATCACCCCTTTGTTCAATTTTTATTTAGAGCTGCTAATCTGTTGATTATGTAATTTGTGCGATCTTAACCAGGCATTCGCATGGACTTATTGAGTGACTGTTATTATTTTATTGGGTTTTAAATATAATGCTGTGATATTATTGTATTGTACTGGATATTGCAAAGGTACCTAAGCTTTGGAAGGGAGCTTTATATAAATACAATTTTACTTTACTTTACTTTAAAGGGATTTAAGTGGCAGGTAAGCATTATGTCTTATCTGCATACACCGATGACTTATTGTTACACCTGGAGGACCCAGTGACTTCTATTCTGACTTTACTTCACAAGATTTTCAATTTTTCCAGTGTTTCTTCTACAAATTGAATATCTCTAAGACAAACGTTTTCCCTTCAATAATTTGGTTTCTAAGAGGGAAATCTTGGAAATAAGTCTCCTGGGAGCACGTGTCTTAACCTATTTGGGGATCAAAATCACCTCTCTGTTTCGAGCATGTTTAAAGAAAACCTGATCAGATTACTTGATTTGCTTAAGTCCGACTTTGAGAGATGGTCAGCCCTTCCGCTATCCTTATGGGGAGGGTTAATATACTTAAATAAATATTTTGCCCCAGCTGCTATATCCATTGGGGATGTTAAGTTTCCATCTCCTAAACTATGGTTTATCCATCTGCAGCTATTCAACTCTTTGCTGTGGAAGTCATCTTCCATTCCTAGAACATATACTAAGTTAGCAGTCCCTAAGTTAAACAGGGTTTGTCTCTTCCCATGGTATTTTTATATTACGGCACCCAACATGCGGTACATTTTTCCATTGGGGAGCCTTGGGTGCCCAGGCTGGTCACTCTGCTTACACCCCTTTGGCTGGATATTGAGAGGGCCCTAGCTCTAGAGTGGGTTGTTCTCTGGACAGCTTGCTTTATCTTAGCCCTCTCAGCTTCCTTGATCCTATGCTCCACTCCCCTAGAGTGGTCCCTTAAAGCTTGGGCACAACTTCAAACATATTTATCTGTCCTGGATGACGGCTGCCTCCCAACCTGTGTTTAACAATCCCCATTTTAAACAGCCAACTGCTCAATTCCAAATTCCTTCTACCCCAACTGAGTGCCTGTAATTGGCCGACATCCTTCATGAGGATGGAGTTTTCCTTTTCAGGCACTACAGGCCTGTTTTCCTTTAACAAGCAAGGATCTTTTAAGTTCTTGCAGGTTAAAAGTACAGTGGCTGCTTTTATGGGTCCTAAGCCCTGGTGCCTGATGCAGCTAGAGGGGTGGATTCCTTCTACAGTTACCTGTGAATCCTCCCTCAGCATCTGCTTTATACCAGCATTTTCAGTCTCTAGATCCACATCTTCCTACTGGGGTTTGTTATTACTGTGCGCACAACTTCATTTGCCAGATGATAAGGGATTATTGGAGGGCTCTGGTTACGCTCTATATAGATACATAAACAGGATCGCTTGCAGCTAATACAGTTTAATATCATGCATGATCTGTATTTTATCCTCAAAATTGCATAGGATGGGAAAATTACCCTCCAACATACTCCTGTTGTCTAGAGGCTGATGGCTGCCTTCATCATATGTTGTCGGAGTGTGTTAAGATTCAACCCTTCTGGAGCTCCCTCAAACAGGCCTTGGATCCTCTTTTGGGCTGGATGAGCCTTTCACTCCCTTGAGTTGTTTACTAGGTATTTTCCTCCCGGCACCCCCTAATATTCGAAAAGCCCACCTGTCCCTAGTGGCTACAATGGCTAAACTTGTAATTTATCGACATTGGAAAGATGTTACTCCTCCATCTTTCCTGGAATGGCATCATAAGATTCTAATAGTCTCATGTTGGAGAAACATATTGCATCAATGCGGAAGAGACCTCAGATCTTTTGTCATACTTGGGAGTCTCTCTATACCCTTCTGTCTGTCAGAGGATCTAATGGATCCTCTTGATTATTCCTCACTTTTTCTGCCTCTCATGATTTGTGTGCTGATGACAGTGCCTATCCTGCTTTGGGTTTCGTAATGAAGTAGGGCCGTAGACAATGGGGTGGGGTAGGGGGTAATGGGCGGGTAGGGATGTTTCTGTTATAATGTAGCTCACTTCAGATTTTCCAAATCTCACTGCATTATTCTTATGTTTGTGTGTGTTCTGGTTTTAATGTATTGGTTGACTTGTTGAAAAATTATAATAAAACATATTGAATTAAGAAAAGGATGTGTCTGGATGGTGCAACAAAGTCCCCAAGAGCAAGCGACAGTGATAATCCTCCCTTCTGCTCTCTGGTGCTGCCCATCATGGCATTGTCGCAAAGGTCTTCCTACTGGAACAGGGAATTTCCAGTGTCCTGGCCAAGTTTCTCCATACAATAAAAATACCACCAACAGCTTAATCTGGTTCAGCTTCAGGTGTTTACCATCTGTATATCCCCTTCCCTGGGACAAGGCTGAAAATAGGCAGAATTGTCTAGCCCTCTTTCCCAGTCAAAAAAACTAAATAAAATAAAAATATTCCCTACAGTTCACCAATTCCCAGTATTCCATATGTTATACATACTAACATACTAAAAGCCAGCAGAATAGGCCTGATGGTCTGTCGTGTCTGCTTGGTAGCCAGTCTCCTAATGGTGCTCACTTTTCCACCCCCTTAGCCCCAGAGAGGGTCATCTTCGGCTTCAGTTTTCCTTGTACCTGTCCCACCCATCCTTGAAGCTTTCCACTGTGCCCTCCTCCACCAGACTCCGGGCAGTGCATTCCATGGTTCCACCACCCTTTCAGTGAAGTAATGTCACCATGCTAGTGAAGTAATGTCACCTGCATTCCCCTGTATTTTCCCCTCTAGCTTCCACCATGCCCCTTGTTGTTCCCCTTCTTTAGTCTGTACATCTATTTGGCTCCACCCTTGTTTATTCCTTTTACATATTTGAAAATGTACCTTATGCTATGTAATTCATACTTATGTTAAGCAGGAATGCAGTCAGAATAGATCGGTCCAAACTGAGGAAAAGATAGCCAACTCAGTTAAAAGGAGAAAAAAATTTTGTATGTATACATTAAGGCCGAAGAAAGACCAAGAAGGGATAGTGAGGCTTAATAAAGGAAGGGGAAGTGGGCAGAGGGTGACAGTGAAAAGCAGGATACTGAATGAATACTTCTGCTCAGTAGTCACAAAAGAAAAGGAGGCGGAGGTACTTAAACCAAAAATAGAAGCGATCTGGATAGAGGGGTCAATACCAGTCCATTCACAGAAGAAAGGGTTCTGAAAGAACTCCTAAAACTGAAGGTGGACAAAGCAATGGGGCTTAACAAGATTCACCCTGAATTCTAAAAGAACTAAGGGAGAACTAGTGACAGCTACTAACCTTTTAACAAATCATGGGAGGATGGTGTGGTACCTGAGGCCTGGAGGAGTGCGGATGTGATTCCCTTTACAAAAGTGGGAGCAAGACAGAGGCAGGAAACTACAAACCTGTTAGTTTGACCTCAGTGGTAGGAAAATGATGGAATCCTTCTGAAGGAAAGAATTGTTGAGCACCTAGAGGCCAGTGAGATACAGGACCCAAGGCAGCATGAATTCACAGCAGGGAGGTCTGTTCAGATGAATCTAATCAATTTCTTAGACTGGGTGACCAAAGTAGTAGACCAGGGAGGGCTGTGGACATGGTCTACCTAGATTTAACAAGGCATCTGACACAGTATCACACAAAGACTAATAAACAAGTTAGCCAGCCTGGGAGTGGGTCCCAGGGTTCTAGCCTGGTAAAACATTGGCTGGACAACAGGATGCAGAGGGTTATAGTAAACGGAGTCCACTCTGAAGAAAAGGGGTCACTAGTGGGGTACCACAGGGTTCAGTATTGGATCGGTCCTCTTTAATGTCTTTATAGGTGACATTGCAGAGGGACTGAAAGGAAAGTATGCTCTTTGCAGATGACATAAAGATCCACAACAGGGTTGATACACAAGGTGGGGGAAAGGATGAGAAGGACTTGGCAAGGTTGGAGGAATGGTCAAATATATGGCAGCTTAGATTCAATGTAAAGAAGTGCAAAGTAATGCACCTGGGAAACAAAAACCCAGGGGTAGAGTACACAACATGGGGAGGTACTAACAACAACAAAATGGAAAGGGACCTGAGGTAGTCATAGCAGATGACCTAAAGGTGGGCACACAATGTGAGAAGGCAGTAGGGAGGCTGGGGGATACTGGGATGCATAGGGTGGCATCACCAGTAGAAAATGGGAGTTGTTATCCTCGGTACAGACAGTTGGTGAGACACCATCTGAATACTACATGCAGATCTGGAGAACCCATCTCTGCAAGAAATAGACAGGATAGAGGCAGTCCAGAAGAGGGCAACTAAAATGGTGCAGAGTCTGCAACAGAAGCCATACGAAGAGAGAATAAAGGAGCTTAATATATATCCCTCGAGGAAACGAGGAGAGAAGGACATGATAGAAACATTTAAATATCTCAAGGGAATCAACAAAGTCCAAGAGGGTAGCATCTTTCAGAAAAGAGATGTGCAAGAACAAGGGGCACAATTTGAAGATAGAGGGGACTGCTCATGGGTAATGTAAGGAAGTAATTTTAACAGAGAGGGGATGGATGCATGAAATGGCCTTCCTGAGGAGGTTGTGGGGTCAAAAACAGTGGGGGATTCAAGAATGCATGGAACAGACATAAAGCAATTCTTACGGGGAAAGAACGAAGTAAGCTGTTGGTTAACTAGGATCTGCAGCTTATCCATAGGTAGGAAATGGGCAGACTGGGTGGGCCAACCAGTCCTTATCTGCTGCCAAAGTCTGTTTCCACTTTTCTGTTACCCACTATTAATCATATTGTAAATTAACTTATTATTTACAGCATGTTACAATGATCTCAGTACTGGACAACAGTTCATGACCTTACCATACATCACTAAATCATTACTTTATTAATATATTCTTCTCCATTTTACATGATCATCCTATCATGTTGCTTTCCTTTATTATATTATTTTACTGAGGACTGAAGTCTACAGATCTTTGACTGAACAGAGCTGACATGGTATACTCTAAGTCTGGATTCCAGTTGGTGCATCCTTCTCACAGACCATGGTACTGCTTGACATCCATTCTATTACTATTACCAATAAGCCATCCAGTTTGTTTCCTTATTCATTACAAATACATGATTCAAAGAATCCATATTGAACATCCATCGCATTTCTGCTTCTCAAGCATTTTATTGTAAACACCTCCTCTGGAAGTTTTTTTACATGCTCTAACCCCCAGAACTGTTGTAATATCCCACTGTGGCCATGCTCCCAAAATGTTCCACTACTGGTGAGCTTTTGCCCCTGTTCCACACTGTGCCTTTATGTTCTGATATACAAACTTTTAATGATCTCAAGGTTTAACCAATATAAACTTTATCACAAGGGCACTGAAATAAACATAAGACCCTGCTGTCTCGCATGTAATATGTTGCTTAATATAATTTGCACCCAAGACACATGACACATGAAGCTGCTAAATAAATGTCTAGCTGAGATCCAGAACTGGATGTCCTCTAGCTTGCAGAGACTCAATTCTGACAAGACGGAGGTGCTAGTGATTGTGCCTGGTCGTCGGTCGGGATGTGGATGCTGCTGGGATGGGGACAGGGTTATTTCTTGGCCCAATCCATAGTGGCATCCACCAAGGTGAAAAATCTGGGCACCATCCTTGATGACAGGTTGACACTTGAGGTTCTGGTGTCATCCATTGTCAGGAGTGTTTTTTACTACTTAAGAATGTTGCCTGGATCAAAGCCTTGATTCCGCCTGATGATCTGCCCTCACTGGTGCGTGCATTTGTGACATTGCAACTTGACTAGTGCAACATCAGATATCTCGGAGTCACTGGAGAGATTCTCCAGTGACTGCAGCTGGTATAGAATGTGGCAGCCAGATCACTGATTGGCCTTCCAATGTCCTGTCATATGACCCGGTTCTGCACAAACTGCACTGGTTGCCAGTTAGGTGAAGAATCACCTTCAAAGTGAGCATTCCTATAAGGCCCTATACAAATAAGGCCCCGGTTACCTGAATGACCTCTTAACTCCTTCCTGTCCCTTCACTTGGCCTCTCCTCTGGCCTCCCTAGCAGTTCCCAGGTCCCGCCTTAAGTCCTATGGAGATCGTTCGTTCGAGGCAGCGGGCCCAATTGTGTGGAACTTGCTACAAAGATTTTTGAGGAGGCCATATCAGTAGAAGTTTTAAACGGGCCTGAAGGTGCATCTCTTAGAAAAGTATTTTAGAATGTTTAGTCAAACTGTAAACTGCTGCAACATTTTATGTAAGCTGGAATTTTCAACTTGTTTTACTTGATTATTTGTTTTCATGTATACTGATTATGTATATGTTTCCTATCTACTTGTACCACCCAGAGCTTCAGGGATGGGGCACTCAACAAATAAACTTCTTACTTACTACTACTACTACTACTACTACCCTTGCGAATTCATCACAATGGCAATACAGTTGTATAACAATGGCAGTACTGTGGTAAGCTGAAAAATCCACAATGGTACTACCAGTGGTACTCTGGGTTCAGAGTGGTAGGCAACATATGGATTTTCCTTCATGCACTGGTAGTGCACTGGCACAATGGTATTTCTATGGCAATTTTACCATTTTCTTCCCTCTCACACACACACAGGTAGTACAATAGTATACGTAATTTTGATATTTTTATCAGCTCTCCCAAACAGCGCACAATGGTAGCACCATGGTGTAACATGTGACAGCCAGTTCTGAGTACACTATGATTTTTTGTAATATAAAAATGTGTTATGGACTGTCTCTCATGAGAGATGCTGAGACAGCATGTGAGACCACACACACAGGTTTTAGATACAAGGTGTTACCTGGAAGGCCAGAAGCTAATTACAGACTAGAACAGGCCTTAATCAAGAATCTCCTGTTTGTCTAAGTTAAATATAGCTTTAACTGCTAAGAGGAAATCAGTATCCATTGTAGGATGTTTTGAGGAGGAAACCAGGTTTAGCACACTGGTGCAAAATCACAAATGCTTTGATGTCTGTGTGAGAGGGGATACTGCTCATAGATGAAAGGAAATTTACAGACTTGATTGGGAAGTCACTTGGGAAAGGAGTTTCTGCTGATGTGACCTTAATTAACTTTCCTTCTAAAATAATAAAACCTCCTGGGTGTATGATTTTAATAAACAGAGGAGGAGCTAGGTGACCTCACACACAGAGGTTGCAAATACAGTTTTTAAAGAGTGCTCTGTTTTCCTTCAGAGACACTTTTATCTACACTGACAAAAGAAACATCTTTTTGAGCACTTTAAGCAGGTATTTAGAGAGAGAGAAAAATCTAAGTACTGTAGTAGGAATTGCACTGTTAAAACCTTGTTCTTTTAAAAGATTGTATGGTTCTTGTGATATATAGTTCTATATTTTATGTTTTATATATATTTTATCTATTTTAGTAAAACTGTATTTTTAGAGCCTACTTGGTCTGTCTTTGAATTTCTTTCTTTAACAAGTGAAGTATATATGGTTAAAGCAGACACTGTGCATAAGCTTGAATGGTGATACCAAACTGGAAAAAGGTAAGAGTAATCTGAGGTCTTTATTAGAGTTTTTAAGGGTTCATTTGTACACCTGGTTAGGTGCTTATAGGCAAAGATATCTGGCCCTCGAAGTCAGAATTATTGAGCCTGTTCATTGGGTAGCCTAGCAAAGAGGTTCACAGTTTGAATCCCTCCAGAACTGAGACCTAAGGTTGAGTTGAACCCAAAAACAGAGGGTTACCCTGTTTCTGATAACTGTTCACAAGACTGCAGTCGGAGGTTGACACATTGGGAGTAGAGGACTGACCTGCTGAGTGGGTTTGTGACAGATTGGCTGGCAGTGTGTGGATAATTTTGGTATTACAAGCTTTTATTGTTCAGTGTGTCATCTTGAGACCATCAGCTCACTTGCAAAGAAAGAAAAAGGCAGAGTTTTATTTTAAAAGGAGACAGAACTATATCACTTGGTGTACAGTCAAGTTCCTACCCATTTTATTTTTTTCCTAAAGTGCAAGTCAGAGTAGCAGTAGTTAGGGAAGATGGTTTCCAACTACAGCAGGCACACTGTAGACTACTTAAAACAGTTGTGCAGGGACAGAAGAGTCCCATTCGAGGTGAAAGCCAGCAAACAGAACCTAGTGAATGCTCTGATGGTAGCAGATACCCAGAGCACCGAGTCACAGACCATGACTGAAAAGGACCAGACCTTGAGTGTGGCAGGGCTAGTGACCAGTGCAGTGTACAGATCCAATGAGGAGGGCAACAGGGCCACTGTCAGTGAAGGGCCACAGCAGCAGGGAAGGTCACTAGTACCCTGGATCCAGAAGTACTCAGGCTGCAAATTGAGTTGCGCAGGATGGAGCTGGAGTTCCAGGAGAAGAGAGAACGAGAGAGACAAGAAGCAGAGTGGGAACAGCGGGAGGCAGACCATGAGGAGCATGATTGCCAGCGAGCTGCAGAGGAGAAGAGAGAGTGAGAATGCCATGAGGCAGAGTGAGAACGCCGAGAGGCAGAGCAAGAACAGAGAGATGCTGACCGTGAGAAGCAGGAGCGCCAGAGGTGACATAAACTGGAGAATCTATGACTCCAACCAGCGGCACCAGAGCAGGTAAGTGGCTTGTATTTAACTGGGACTGCAGGACTGGGTTACAAATTGAGCTCCAAATTGATAGCCAAATTTAAAGAGGGAGGAAGATATGGATGCCTTTTAATTTCTTTGAAAATGTCTGTATTCAGGCTAAAATTCCTAGACAGTCCTGAGCTTCCAACTATCCCTGCTACTACCGGAAAGCTCAGGATGCATTGGTCAAATGGACAATGAGGACAGTGATGATTACAGCAAACTTAAAGCTGCACTGTTAAAAAATTAGAATTAACTGCTGAATCATACAGAGCTAAATTCCATAAGCTCAGGAGAAGCCCTGACATGAGCTACAAGGTGCTAGCCATGAAACAACGTCAGTTTTAAAATGTTGGTGGGAAGGAATTGAGGCAAACTCTGTTGATAAAGTTGAAAATGTGATTTTGTTAGAACAGTTTTATTGGGCATGCCTAACAGAGCTAAAAACCTGGCTGGAGGACCGAGATCCCAAAACAGTGCAAGAGGCTGCTGAACTCTCGGGACCACTATGCCAAGAACAGACCTGCTCTGAGAGTGCATGGGAAGGTGTGGCAGTGCAAAAGGGAAAAGAACACCTTCAGGGCAGCAAAAATCTTCACTGCCTCCACTGAAACCAGTTAGCCCAGGTTTCAGAGAAAAGATTTCTCTGAAAAGAGAAGTGAATGTTGGTTATGTAAAGAAACTGGGCATATTGCCAGACAGTGTCCCAAAAGAATGAGCAATAATACGTAGAATGGTACTAGAAAAGAAGTGGGTTGTTTGTGTGTCCCTGGAAGCATGCCTGTGAACATGAGGGAACACTTGCACCCAGCCATGGTGAATGGTGTACAGGCCTTAAGGGTTAGGGACATAGGGGCATCCTTGACCTTGGTAAAGGGGATCTAGTAGAGCCTGATCAGCTTATACCCAATAAATATGTCACAGTACAGGACTTTACTGGTGAGGCGAAAACATTGCCCCTCACTAGTGTTCTCCTGGACTGGGGTGAAACAGGGGAACTGTGCAACAGGTGGTTGTAGCCAAAACTTTAGCAGTGGATGAGATCCTGGGCAAAAATCTAAAACAGAAGATGTGTGTGTGGCAAGGGAAAATTGTAGTTCCCTGAACCCCACAGAAACCATTGTGAAAACCACTGAGAGGCTGGTTCCCCAGCCTGTGTCTCAGATGGAGAGACTAATGAAAGGGGTATAAATTTCCCGGTAGCAAGTAACCACACAGCTACAAAGGGTTATTCAAGAGGAGGGTGACCCATTGTCAGAGGGTTGGGATTGACAGTGAGCCTGAGTGCCCTGACGCTAGTGCTAGAGACCCTAGTTTAGAGGAGAGGGACCTGTCCCATGCCTTGGGAATGTGTGAGAGATTCGCAGCTGCTCAGAGAAGTGACCCTAGTTTAGAGAAGCTGAGGGCTTGGGCAGACTCAGGCGGCACACAGGAGATGATGGCAGACATAAGGTTTATTGGTAAAATGGACTTATGTATACTCAGGCAGTACAGACAGAGGAGGGGTGCTAGGCAGGTGACTTGTCATTCCATTCCCCAGGTGTATCATGAGCAGTTGCTCAAGATTGCTCATGACATTCCCTTGTCTGGTCATCTGGGAATCGCACACTACACAATGGTTGGCCCCAAATTTCTGGCCTAACCTCACCCAGCAGGTGAAGGATATTGCAGGTCTTGTCACCGATTGCCAAGAAATAGGAAGGTGGTCAAGAAAGCCCAAGCTGCCCTGATTCCATTGCCCATAATGGAGGAGCCATTCCAGAGGTAAGCATGGATATTGTGGGCCTTTAAATACCCCCAGCTCCTCAGGGAAAAATTTATCCTGACTGGTGAAGTATGCCACCTGGTAACCAGAGGCAGTTGCCCTATCCTCACTGAGGACAGACAAAGTGACAGTTGCCTTACTGGGATTTTCTCCATGTTGGTTTCCACAGGAGGTTATCACCAATCAAGGGGTTCCTTCATGTCAGACCTGATGAAATGTTTATGAAAGAAGTGTGGGATGGTGCAGAGATGCACAACACCATATCACCCACAAGTCAATGGGCTTATGGAAAGATTTAATGGTACCGTAAAGTCAATGCTCCAGGCATTTGTGAACGCATGGGAGGGACTGGGAGAAATACCTCCCCACCTCTTGTTTCAATACAGGGAAGTGTCCCAAAAGTTGACAGGATTTTCCCCTTCAAACTCTTATATGGACACTGGTTACTTGTACCCTAGACTTGATCTGGGAGGACTGGGAAGGCAAGCATGCCACCCAGAGAACTCCCATTGTGGATTACGTCCTTAGGTTTAGGAAAAGGCTGAAGGAGCTCATGGAGACAGCCCAGAGCAACCTGGCAGCTGCCCAACAGAAACAGAAAGTGTGGTACGACTGCAGAGCCAGAGCTCGCTCATACATGGTGGGTCAGGAAGTCATGGTCCTTATTCCGGTCTGGAAAGACAAGCTGCAGGCTGAGTGAGCAGGACTGTACAAAGTGGTTAGGAAGGAAATTACATGAACTATATTGTGGAGTTACCTGACCAAAGACAGACAGAAAGGAGGTACTATGTCAACATGATGAAGCCATATGCAAATAGGGCTGACATGGTGTTTGCAGTGTGTAGTCCTGGGTAGGGGATGGATGAAGGAGACCCCTTCTGGATTTGCTGGAAGAAAGTAAGTGGGAGTTCTCTGTGAGGCAGTAAAATTGTCTCCCAGCTGGCCCTGGACCAGATCCAGAAAGTAAGGGAGGTTTTAGCAGACTTTGCCCCATTATTTAGTGCCAAGCCTGGACTAACTCCCTTAGCAACTCACAATGTGGAGACAGGGACACAGACGCCCATACGGTGGACAGCATATCAGGTGTCAGAGGCTTTCAAAAGGACGTTAGGAAGAAAGTGAAGGAGATGATGGATTTGGGTAATCCAGAGATCCCACAGCCCTGGGTCTCACCCGTAGTCCTTGTGCCCAAGCCAGATGGCTCTACTCATTTCTGTGTGGACTGTCATGGACTGAATGCAGTCATGAAGTCAGACACCCACCTGATGCCCAGGACGGATGACCTCCTGGACAAGTTGGGAGGGGTGACCTACCTTACGACAACTGACCTGACCAAGGGGTATTGGCAGGTAGAGTTGATGGCCAGAGCTAGGAGAGGTCGGCCTTCATCACTCCGATAGGCTTATTTGAATTTAAAGTAATGCCTTGCAGAATGAAGAACACCCCGCCACTTTCCAAAGGTTGGTGAACCAGGTGTTAAATGGTGCTGAGGAGTATGCTGTGGTGTACCTGGATGACATTGCCCTCTTTAGTACCAGCTGGGAGGAACACCTATCCCACCTTGGGAAGTGCTGGGCAGGATACATAGGGCCGAGCTCACTGTCAAAGCCAGGAAGTGCCAGGTGGCCATGGCAGAGGTGGCAAACCTCGGGCATGTGGTAGGCCAAGGACAGCTCCATCCTAACCAAATAAAGATAGAGGTAATCCAGGCATGGCCCAGACCAGAAACAAAGAAGCAGGTCAGGAGTTTCTAGGGACAGCAGGGTACTACAGAAAATTTGTACCCAATTACAGTGCCTGGCTGCTCCCTATCTGACCTGACAAAGAAAAGGATGCCCAAGAAAATTACCTGGGACCCAGCCTGTGAGGAAGCCTTTTCCAAACTAAAAGAGATACTGTGCAGTGCTCCTGTTTTGACAAGTCCTGACTATAGCAAACCCTTTATAGTTCAGACTGACACCTCAGATGTAGGTATTGGGGCAGTACTGAGTCAGATATCCAGCCAAGGGATGGATCGCCCAATAGCATACCAGGTAAAAAGTTACTTCCCAGAGAACAGGCATAATCCACTGTGGAAAAGAAAGTCTTGCCATAGTGTGGCCCTAAAGAAGTTGGAGCCATACTTATATTGGCAGCATTTTGTGGTGCAGACTGACCACAACCCCTGGTTTGGCTGACGCAGATGGGAAAGAACAATGGTAGATTGCTAAGGTGGAATCTTGCTTTGCACGGTATGATATAACAGTTGCACATACAGCTGGAGCCAGGAACCAGAACTCAGATGGTCTGTCTCGCATGTATGAGGAGTGAACTGATTTGGGAAGCTAATCCCACACTGGGATAGAGCCCCCAAATTCAGTCTAGAGTGGGAGGATTGTGACACGTGGACAGTCAGTTCTGAGTACACTATGATTTTTTGTAATATAAAATGTGTTATGGACTGTCTCTCATGAGAGATGCTGAGACAGCATGTGAGATCACACACACACACACACACACACACACACACACACACACACACACACACAGGTTTTAGATACAAGATGTTACCTGGAAGGCCAGAAGCTAATTACAGACTAGAACAGGCCTTAATCAGAATCTCCTGTTTGTCTAAGTTAAATATAGCTTTAACTGCTAAGAGGAAATCAGTATCCATTTTATGACGTTCGAGAAGGAAACCAGGTTTAGCACACTGTGCGAAATCATAAATGCTTTGATGCCTGTGTGAGAGGATACTGTTCATAGATGAAAGAAATTTACAGACTTGATTGGGGAAGTCACATGGGGAAAGGAGTTTCTGCTGATGTGACCTTAATTAACTTTCTTTCTAAAATGATAAAATCTCCTGGGTGTATGATTTTTAATAAACAGAGGAGGAGCTAGGTGACGTCACACAAAGGGTTGGCAAATACAGTTTTCCTTCAGAGACACTTTTATCTACACTGACAAAGAAACATCTTTGAGCACTTTAAGCAGGTATTTAGAGAGAGAGACAAATCTAAGTACTGCAGTAGGAACTGCACTGTTAAAACCTTGTTCTTTTAAAAACTTGTATGGGTCTTGTGACATATAATTCTATATTTACGTTTTACATATGTTTATCTATTTTAGTAAAACTCTATTTTTAAAACCTACTTGGTCTGTCTTTGAATTTCTTTCTTTAACAAGTGAAGTATATATGGTTAAAGCAGACACTGTGCATAAGCTTGAATGGTGATACCAAACTGGAAAAAGGTAAGAGTAATCTGAGGTCTTTATTTTCATTTTGTACACCTGGTTAGGTGCCCGAGGGCAAAGACATCTGGCCCCTGAAGACAGAATTATCTGAGCCTGTGCATTGGGAAGCTAGCAAGAAGTTCACAGTTTGAATCCTCCAGAACTGAGACCAAAGGTTGATTTGAACCTCACGAAACAGACAGGAGGGTTACCCTGTTTCTGTTAACTGTTACATAATTTTGATATTTTTGTCAGCTCTCCCAAACAGTGGCACAATGGTAGCACCATGGTACTGCATTATTTTGACATTTCAGCATTTGGCACCTCTCATAACAACCCTGCACTCATGTGGTAACACAGTGGTACCAGTATTAATCTCATTATACTCTGTGATGTAAATGGATTGTTAAGATTTTTAAAATGGGTAGGCTAAATCAGCCAATCAGAGCCCAAGCTCTCCATGCATAACTATTTGTTCCATGCATTGGTAAAAAAGAGCTGGCTGTAGAAAGACCAAAGATTCTGGTGCCATAGAATGTTGGCATTTTCACTAGCAGCCATCCTTTCTTTACCCAATGTGACAGAAAAATAGAGATTGCTTACTTCTTGCTGTCTCTCACACAGGATAATGTGCACTGAACACAGGCTTGAATTGACTGTGTCTGGTGTCAAAAGGTGCACATGACGTTCTCTCTCTCTCTCTCTTTTCTGTCTGGTGGCATACTGTGGGTCGGTGGTGGGGTGCAGAATCAGGCTGCATGACACAGCACTCTGCTCTTAGTCGCTCTCTCTCTCTCTCTCTCGCCACACACAGGAGCCTTCAGGATGCTTGGTGTCAGTGTGCCTCTCACTGGCTTCCATCACAGTGGAGATAACTGCTGTGGGATGGGAAGGAGGAGAAGAAATGAGGCAGTGATGGGCATGATGGGGAGAGATGCTGCAGGAGGACCACAGCATGTCACAGTGGGGACACGAGTTGCCAGAGGGTCAAGGGAAGGAGAAATTAGTCACCAGCAGGCATGGAGAGCGTCCAGTGCCCAGTCCCATCATTTCAATTGTGTTGCATGTAGAAATATTTTTTAAAAGCCGATGCCTCATGCTACCACTTCTCAAATCCACCAGTTCTGCTGTGATAATATGCTGCCTTCATACAGGACCTCAGCTATCCCTGTGTATGTGTGTAATATTTTACTAAACCGCTATATGCAAATGAGCTCATCAATATTAAACAATGTAAGTGGAAGGACTATTTTATCATAGATTAGCAGAATAAAATGATTTTTCTACATACATGCATGACTTTTAACTGTACAAAGTAAAAAAATAAGAGCCCATTTATAACCGCAATAAGACACTCTAGGGTGTGCTTGGAACATATTTTACCGCTGCCAGGGCTAAAGGCAATCAACCAGGGGCCTTGTGCCTTATACCCCTAGCCATGTGGTAAAATATATTTCTTGCACACCTGTCATGTCTTATTGTTTACAAACACATTACCAACCTCATGGAGGACAGCTCTGAAGTCCATTTTTTATTTGTTCACTTGTCTTTATCTTATTGGTAATGGACTGCGATTGTTCACATAGACCAAAACATTCAAAGAGAAATTTGTGTTCGCTAAATTGGTCAGTGACTCTCACACAACATTTTGCAGCCCCAGCACAGGGCAGGATTGCAAAATAATATGTTAGATGGTATGATTAGTGAGTCTCTGAGCAGTTGGTGAATGGCTCTAAAAGATGCTGCCTCGGGGGCGCTGTGGAGCACACAACATGGTGGCTGCTTTCTCTAAGCTCTGTCTCAAGCCTGGCCCAGTGGCACAGAGGTTGAGGCACTGGGCACACCACTCGAACCACGCCGGCGACCCAGGTTCAGGAGACAGTTCGGGCACCAGGGGTCGGCAAGGAAGTGGTAGGATGGAGCATCCATAAGACTGCTCTCCTCCTCTGGGGTGGGTTAGGGATGCATGGTTGCCTGCAGCGGCCCCGTGGAGACCGGGAGCACAGCAGAGGATCGCGTATGAGGAACACCAGGAAAAACAGAAATACCGCTCTGAGGGACTGGCTGGATGACAGCTGCCAGCCTCAGACATCTCTGAAGACTCCCAGGAAGCCATGGAAAGCCTCAGCAGCATCCAGGACTGAGGAAAAATAGTGTGCGGTCTCCTCCCGCTAGTGCCTTCCCCTCGGAAGAGAGGGACCCACCAGTACAAGGTTACACGGGCTATCCCAAGGATGGCTGCAGATCTGAGGTAAGGTGGCTTGGGGAGATAGTAGGGATGTCTGAGGGGCAGCAGCCCAAAGGAGAGGCAGCTCCAGAGCAGGACTGGGGTATAAATAGAATATACAAAAAAAAAAAGCTCTATCTCATATTGAAATAAAAGTTATATTTACAGACCTTCTAAGCTCGATCCTGCTTCAAAGTGATACTACTGAAGTAGTAATGACTAAGGACCAGAAATGGTCTGAAAAGGATCACAAACACTCTCGCATGAGAACTTAGATGCCTACTTCTCATCCACGTCTGCTCCACGAGGTGCTGGGTCTAGGCCATTGCCCCTAACAGAAGCCAGAGCTACAGATGCACAACATCCCCAGATCATGGCGCTACTCCAGAAAATACAAGCTACCAGGGAGGAAACTAACCAATGGCTGGCTGCTACAGAGGCTCGTTCACTGAGCTAGACACCAAAGTGACAATTAATGAAGCACATATTACTAAGATTCACACAAATCTGACGCTCAGCAGGAAAGAATTGCTGCATTTGTGCAAGATTTCCACTTCCTTAAAGCAATGGAGGCCTTTAGGAAATATACAATGACAGGCGAATGTACAAATTGTTGGTTCCCCCAGATTTGCTACATCTGCAGAAACACTGACCTCAGTCAACGACTGATTTTCATTGATCTTAATCTGCTTTCAGAGGATTTGGGGTTAAAGTGGTTAAAGCCTTCACTAGTCCTATGAGAGCTAGAGCATAAAGCAAAGACAGCTCATGCCCGCTTACAGCTATCGTAATTCCCTCAAGCCCAGAAGTCGGATTCCCCTGTTGCAAGCTGCCAGACAACATGGAAACATGGTTTGGAAAGGCAGCAAGATAGCACTTCTTCAACATCTCTTCCCAGACACAAAATTGGAAGAAAAACTGCAAATTGTTAAAAAGTCTGTACTTGAGAATGGTACTGCAGCTCAACTTCTTTTTCCAGTGAGGCTACAAATCAGACATGCGAATAAAATGCACGTCTTGTCCGATCCTGAAGCAGCTTCGCACTAGCATTCAAATTGATAGATGCAGTATCTAAGAATCAACAGGGAGCATAAGCGATCGATTCGGATACCAATGACTGAATTTTCCAACCCATTGTCGGGATTAAGTACCATAGAAGAACATTGGACCATATATGCTGACATAAATTGGTTGAAGGTATCTGGTTCCACTTTCACTGTGCCATGTCAGTTGTTGCACCACTATCTTACTATGTAAAATACTCCTGCCTATTTTGAAAATCAGTTTCATGTAGGGGTGGATTAGTACCCCACTCAATTTGCGAACTTGTCATTTAAATCCTTAATATTTTCCTGTCTCTCTACTGGTCCCCTGTGACCCTTGAAGTAGAGGTGAAATGCAACTTAATTGAGACCAGATTATCTTTTAGTAACCTGTTTGATTTTCAGATAGGGATATTCAGCCCTCCTCATATTTTAGTATCCTTGAGAGAGCAGAAATAATGGTAAATATGTTTCAAGTCATAAATGCAGGTGAGAATGAACTCTCCTACATTATTGTTTTGCTGGACTTTTACTTCTTGAGGACTCTCCTTAACTCAGTCATGATCAATGGACAATAGCCTATATAACGCCTGTATTACAAATTCTGTATTTTGTTCATGCTGAAGTTTATGCTTACTATACTTTGTATAAAATGATGCAAATATCGTTATTACTGTATTTCAAAATTTTATAAATAAAAGTTAAAAAAGATGCTGCCTCCCAAATACAAGTACTGTCACTTCTGACTCTATCCTTGCCCCTTTGAGCTCTACCATCAGTTATATGGCACTTCATCAGTGTTCAGTGGTTCCCGTGCCCAGCCCGTGCATCTGAAGTTCCAATACCTACCTGTCTGCTCCCCGGCCCCACTGCCTCCACCACCATCCATGGCCCCCACCCTATTTTTATGCACTCTACTCCAAATGCAATTGGCAGAGACACTCAGCTCACGTCTGTCACCAGCTGAGGACAAAATACTAGTCTGCGCTCACAGTTAGCGCATGATCCGAACTGTCATCCATTTCATGGCTGATCGAGGAGCTGAGAGGAGGGTCCATGCAGAATGTGATGGGTTGGCAAATATATTGAAAGCCTGAGGGCCGGGGATAAAGGTAGCAGTAAGAAAATAGTCATGATGGGGGCCTTTGGATGTACAGGGGCAATTGGGGCAACTGGACATCAGGATAGTAACAACCTACTGTACCTGGGGGTGATTTTAGGATGGGGTAGGTCTGGACAGCAGGGATAGTAACAACCTACTGTACCTGCGGGGTGATTGTAGCATGGGTAGGTCTGGACAGCAGGGATAGTAACAACCTACTGTACCTGCGGGGTGATTGTGGGATGGGGTAGATCTGGACAGCTGGGATAGTAACAACCTACTGTACCTGCAGGGGTGATTGTAGGATGGGGTAGGTCTGGACAGCAGGGATAGTAACAACCTACTGTACCTGCGGGTGATTGTAGGATGGGGTGGTCTGGACAGCAGGGATAGTAACAACCTACTGTACCTGTGCGGGTGATTGTAGGATGGGGTAGGACTGGACAGCAGGGATAGTAACAACCTACTGTACCTGCGGGGTGGTTGTAGGATGGGGTAGGTCTGGACAGCAGGGATAGTAACAATCTACTGTACCTGCAGGGTGATTGTAGGATGAGGTAGGACTGGACAGAAGGATAGTAACAACCTACTATACCCTGGGTGATTGTAGGATGGGTAGGACTGGACAGCAGGTAAAATTATGAACTGTTACCAGTGGGATAATTTATTTCTTTATTTATTTATTTCAGGTTTAACTAGGCAGGCGTACTGGGTGGGGAACCACTTCGTTTCCAGACAGCGACCTGGGGGGTGAGGGATAGGAAAGCATTGAAAAGTACATACAATTTAAATTTACAATACATTATTATACAGTGTAGGTAGAATACATGGATGAGACGAACACTGGTGCATTTCAGCATTACAGTGATGAGGCGCAAGTTGCAATACCAAATATTATATACATTAGTAACACAATTAGTGCAGCAGAGTTTGTTGCCAGCGGTGGCAGGGCACCTGACAGTGCGAGTGAGATATTATTTGTTTAGCATTTAAATATAGGCAAGTAGTATGCAGTCCCTACTTTCATGGCAACTGAGCTTAGTCATGTCTGTCAGTTACTAGGAAGAAAATTGCTCGCTTGAAGCTTAATGTTCACTGCGAGCATATGCATATGGTGGGGAAGTGAGCGAGAGGAGTGGGTTTAGGTGCCGGGGTTTGTGGAACTCCTGATATCAGCAGGCAGGTCATTCCATAATTTTGGAATCGGTGTTGAAAGCCATTTGTCCCTTGGAGGTATGCATGAAAGGGACTTGTAGAAACCTTGAGTCGGCCAATGGGTGCAGGGCCACTGGACACTCGGGAAATTAATAATCTTCACTAGTGTGGTGACTGGGATAGGGTGACCACTGGACACAGTGGAAATGGGAACACAAACAAGAGACGTTGCATCAACAATTTATTTCATTAACCAGGACATGGCTGCTGTTCCTACTACTCGGTGCAATGTCTATTAGAGTCAGGAGCAAGGAAGCCAGGAAGATGTCAACATCACAGGGGTTGCAACAGCAACCTCATCTGCCCACCTCCTATTGTAGCTCACTCCCTGGCTTTTGTCCTTCTGGGTTGCAAAATAATTAAGGGTTATTCCTGGGAGAGAAGATTCACATTCCCCACCGTGATTTCCAAATCACCAGCACTAAAACTGTAGCTCTGCCAAAGCTGGATCGGCTGCAGTGCAACTTTTACTTTTAATCCATACTGGTCCCTACCCTGCAAATTTATCTAGTGACCTCTGGGATCATCTCACCTTATGCTGTGCCTGCCGCTGCCTGTTGCTGCTTCTAACAATCGGGAACAAATGGCACTCGCAGACAGAACATCTAGAGTGAGACAAGGAATAGGCACCATTAAAAACAAAATAGCCTGACCAGATGTCACATTTAACAGGGAAGGAGCTGAGAGCCACTGGGGGCAACGTTATTTTCTGAGATGCACAGACAGGCAGTGAAAGGGGGACATATAGCAACCTGACAAAGGAAAGGGAAGGATGAACCTAAACAAGTGCCTGTGGGAGGAAGGATGCCCCTCAGGGTCCCTGTGTTGCTAGGTAAATCTAGTTTCAGCCAGGTTTTCCCCTTATTTATTGCCTCTCCTAGTGCAGCTATTATAGAATGTGGATATTAAAGGGCCACTCCTGGTATTGGCTGAGGGCAATCTAGCTAGCCTGTATCTAGGGATCCCTTGCTAACTGTCCTTCCCTGGCTAAGGGGTGGTATAGTCAACAGCCAAAAGTTTGTGTGGCTCAATTCACTTCTATGTTATCCAGTTTGGTGCCTGTTGGTTAAATCACACAAGATGCCAAACCTGAGAGTATCAAAGTACTCAAACAATTGCTACTGCACAGACCTAAGCACATGTGCTTTCATGAAATCATAAAGAAATGGTGCTGCATTATAGATTAGCTGATCCATGACGTAGCACCGGCGGGTGCACATCGCTGTAGGCAATAAGCTGCTACAGGAGCACTTATGGTAGTGTAGGCATGTGTTTTTTTTCTGTGTGGTTTTAAATTATGTAGTCAACCACCTCTAATATTTATGTACATGCAATTTGTTGTGAACCATAATGTTATGCACCTTGTTTGCACAATAAAGAATGAAATTAAACAGCTGAAGGTAAGCTTTTCTTTATGAATTCAAGAAAGCACGTGTGTAGGTCTGTGCAGTAGCAATTGTTTGAGTACTTTGATACTCTTAGGTTTGGAGTCTTAAGGGCTATGGGTGAGTTATACACTTAACAGGTTACTAGCCCTTGGCTAGGCACGGGCATACTACTAAGGGTGGCTGACTGACTGTCACATTTCCTTCCTTTTCTTTTGGTTGGAGCTACTACTCTAGTGTACTTAAATTAGCAAACTTTGCAGTTTAGAACACTAGCCCTGGATTCGCTACTGGTGGCCATTTGGCTACTAGCCATCCCTTTTCACCCTGGGGCACTATCTCTTTTACAGTTAGGGCTTGCTTTGCACCAACTGGCCCACCTGCTACTTATTTATTAATAAATGAAACATTTGGGCTAACTAGCCCTAGTTCAATAGCCCACCTTGGCCAGCTTATCTGAAAATGGGGCCTTTCTCTGCCCTGCTCCTTTATTGGAGTCTTTACTTTTAAATACAGAGCCTGCTTACCTTTGACTCTGCCTCAGGGAGCTATCTACTTTACCTAGACCCACCCCTACGAATACTTTTCTTGCTGGAGTGTGATTTAATCAATTTAAATAGATCTGCCTTGGGTGGTCCTATTCTCGGACCTTGCCCTAGCCCCACAAACAGCTGTGGCCATCTCTTGCTGATGCCATACAGCATGATTAAACACATTTGTTTTCTTTTAAGTAATTAGTTCTGGCAGACATCATCTGTCCGATGGTGCTGACTCACTGCCCCAGCCTGAGGAGAAGTTACAGAGAGGAGGGCTGGTAATAGAGTGGGATTTGGCTGCAGCCAGGTGATGGGTAGTCTTCTTTCTGGGCCTTACTGGCTGCTTGCTCCACTCTGACATTCCAATGGCCTGAGCGTCCACGAGGACTGCAAACCTTACTTTTTAACTAAATAAAATAACAAATAGGGCTAAACAGAGCCTGTACTGTGGCCAGCCGACCGCTAGTTCTTCAGCTCACTGCCTTGATCACTGACACTACAGGTCACCACACCAACAGAACAGGGACTGGATGTCTTCACATGACTGACCAGGATGCAGCGAGGACCCCACCCCTGCAAGCCTGAGGTAAGTCTCCACTGCTGTCACTGACCAGCTGGGCACTGGCCTCCTCTCCTGCTGCTACTGGTTCTCTCCTCAGTCTGCACTCTTTTCAAAAACTAATGACCGCTACTGGCCACACTCCAGAGCCCTCCCATGCGGGATGCCTAGCAACCAGGGCAGCAACTGACTGCCCAGCATGAGCTGGAACTTTAGCTGGCACAGGTTCATGCCAACTTGCTAACCAAGCTGAGAAAAAAAAAAAAAACTTTTAAACTGTAGCTGCAGTTTATTTTGATGGGGCTCCTGCCAGCCAGTTTGTTTACTCCTTGCTTGCTCCTGAATTATCAGGGCATCTGGGCACTTTATTGGGATACTGGAGTTTTCTAGGGACCCCATCTTTGGGGTATTATATTCTATGTCCCAATGATAATCATTATTTGGGGAAGGGCAGGATATGTCCATCCTGCATGTGACCTCATCTTGAGTAGTGGGGCAAGATTCTTTCAGATAGGAGAAATGAGATGCTGTATTTCCAAGAATCAAGGATTTGTCTTTAGCTAGCTGATTTGTTTCCTGGACTTCATAGGGGATGGGGTTTCTGAGGCTTTAATTCTTCCTCTTGGTTGCTGTGCCTTTTCTAACTAATTTGGATCAATCGGAGGATGCCATTTTAATTTCTTAGGCTCAGGCTGTTTCCCTTTGAATTGCAGCTCCTTCTCCTGGGTGAGAGTTCACCATCTTTCTTTCAGTTAATGCAAGGAACCATTTTCAAATTAAGTTTGGAACTGCAAAGATTTCTTGCAGAAAGCAGTATTTTACTCAGGTATTCGGTAAGTTCATTGCTTCGCTTGGATCAGAAAACTGTTTGTCCTGCCATTTTTAGGGAAAAGAAATGTGATTTTGTTGCTGTAAAGCTTGACTAACTGGAGTAAACTGCTTCTTTTGTAAGGCAGTTTTGATGAAAAGTCTTGGAAAATTAGTATTCTCTTCCCTTGCCTTTTAAGATTTCTGTTATCTCTGGCTGCTTTTAAAATTATTTATTTATTTATTTGCACATCGGTTTACAACCTTTGAGCCAGAGGCTCATTTCAAAGGTACCTTGTCACGAGAGACAAATACAAATACAAGCATTCTTGGTTGCAGGATATAGATTACATAGTTTGCAGGCACATTTGATAATGAACATGACAAATACATATACAAGCAATTTAGGTTCCAGGATATGGGTTACATAGATAGCAGCACATGTGATAAAGACAATTTTACAGAGTAGTAGCAGATTAATCAGCAGTAGTCGTTCCTTGCACAGAGAAAGGGCAAGCAACAGGAATAATGGCAGTACAAACAGAAAAGGGGTATGATTTAAGGAGGTGTGGTAAGGATGCTGCCTAGCTGGTATTGCAGAGGCACAGAGTGTTGCGCCTCAAATTATAGACAGGTGCAATTACATGTGTTGAATAATTCTCTTCTGAGTGCAGTTTGAATTTGGAAATCGTGGGAGCATCCGAGATGGGGAGAGGCGAGTTGTACCAGGATGGGGCTCTATGGAAAATGACCTCTGTCCATGGAGGTCCTAGATCTTGGTACCAGAAAAGTGGCCTTGCAGGAGGTCCATGTACAGACCAAGGGTTGGGCTAGGTGGAGGAGGCAGTCAGCCCGGTGAGGATAGCCCTAGAAGATTTTTTTGCTATTAGGCATGTTTGATATCTCAGTCGTTCGTCTAGGTTCAACAAAGTTGCCATGTCATAGAGCTGGCACGGTGAGCCTAGGGCCCTAGTAATTAGCCCGCCTTCCGTTTAGGATGAGGCAAATTTTATTGAGGACAGTTGTGTCGGCGGCACCATAGACTGGTAGTCCATAGTCAACCAAGGATAATATAGAGGATGTCACTGCAAGCTGGAGGGCAGTGGGGGCAGACAATTTTTGTAGCGGTATAAGATACCTAGCCGCACACTAGTAGCTGAGGCAAGTGCATCAATGTGGGTGTGGTAGGTGAGGTTGAGTCAAAGGTGACCCAAGGTACTTGTAAGAGTGGACTTGCTCTAGAGGCTGTTTGGAGCAGGGAGGATATGGAGTGGAAATTGCTGGCTTTGTTTTGTGGGTGGACAAAGGCATTGTTTTGTTTTTTCAGTTTATGACCAGTCTGTGCTCTTTAAACCAGGTTTCCGCATTATTATAGGAGAGCTAGGAGTCCTGGAGGAGGTGGGTTACGTGGGTGGCAAAGATGACGGCATCATCTGCATACAGTATTTTCCCAGTGCATTCACTGGGCAGGGTGTTAAGGCAGAGTGAGAAGAGTAGGGGCTCAGGATGAAGCCCTGAGGAACTCCTGAGCATGGAACAGCCTTCCTGAGGAGTGCATGCACTGGGAAATACTGCTTATATGCAGATGACGCCGCTATCTTTGCCACCCACTGTAACCCCACCTCCTCCAGGACTCCCTACAGCTCTCCTATAATAATGCCAAACCTGGTTTAAAGAGCACAGACTGGTCATAAATCTCAAAAACAAGCCAAATAGCTCTTTTGTGTGAAGTTTAGGAAGCAGGCAATTATATAGGTCTTAGCTTTTCCTGTTGTTTTAGTGCTGGGACAAGAGAGATGTGAGCTATTTCAATGATTATTTACTCAGGATTAATGTTTAAAAGTTTGGGAAGAAAGTTTTGTAAAAGAGCTTCTGTCCCTTTGTCATCCCCAGGTATTCCATAATCTCTGGTCACTCTTCCCACATAAGTATTTTAAATCAACTTTTTCTAACAAGTAGCTATAGTAATCTGGTTTCTGTTCATAGAAACATAGAATTTGATGGCAGATAAGGACCACTTGGCCCACCCAGTCTGCCCATTTCCTGCCTAATGGATAAGCTGCAGATCCTCGTTAACCAACACAACTTCATCCTTACCCCAACCCTAGAATTGCCTTATGTCTGTCCCATGCATTATTGAATTCCCCACTGTTTTGACTCCACAACCTCCTCAGAAAGGCTGTTCATGCACCCACAACCCTCTCCATGAAAAATACTTCCTCATTACTTCTAGACTGTCCCCTTCTATCTTCAAATTTGTCCCCTTGTTCTTGCACATCTCTTTTTCTGAAAGATGCTACCCTCTTGGACTTTGTTGATTCCATTGAGGTACTTGAAAGTTTCTATCATGTCCCCCGTCCCTCCTTTCCTTGCGGGTATACATATTAAGTTCCTTAAGTCTCTCTTCATATGTCTTCTGGTGCAGACCCTGCACCATTTTAGGTCCCTCCTCTGGACTGCCTCCATCCTGTCTATGTCCTTACGGAGATTGGGTCTCCAGAACTGCATGCAGAACTCCAGATGGAGTCTCACCAGCTGTCTGTACAGAGGGATAGCAACTTCCTGTTTTCTACTGGCGATGCCTCTTCCTATACATTCACGTAGTTCTCGCTAAAGACAACCACTTCTGTGTAGTTTACTCTGTTTTCAACTGCATAAACTTTGTCATTTACATGTTGGACATTTATTTCTAAGTTAGTCATTGCTATTTTTATGCTTTCAATTTCTTAGGTTCTTGAGAAAACATTTCTCTCAGTTCAGCAGGCTGCAGCATTATTTACAATTCATTCAGCACTGTTTAAAGTCGCAGCAGGTTCTAGCATTTTATTTTTACCTTTCCTGTTGTTCAAACCTCACAATGCAGGACTCGGTTTGTAGCCTAGTGTTCTGTTAGGGTGTGAAGTTATTTTTCAAAAATGTGTTGTTTGGATCGTGGATGGCGTTGGATTATTTGCTACTTGGGGCTCAGTTCTTTCAGGTGGCCGTCTCTTTATAGTTCCTGCAGAAGTAGGCCTAGACAGCCCTTTCCATCCAGGAATGCATGTATATGTTCAGAGAATATAGTCCTCTGATCAGCTGATTGCAGGGTGCACAGACTGCTCAAATTGCCAGCCAGGCCCACACAGTGTACTTAGAGAATGTCCATCTGTAATCGGACACCACATCCGTGTGAGAAAGCCCTGAGTAGCACTTATAACCAGTTTTTATTTTATTTATTTTTGTTTTTACTTACGGTGAGTTGTGATACAATTTTAAAAGATTTCAGGAACAGTCTGGGAAGGAAAACTTCTTAATGTGCACATCCCCGGCTGTTTAGATGGCTGGAAATGGATCATTGTGGTAATTTTACTACCTAGTCTGATTTAGGATTTTGTGATAAACCAATCTGAGAAGGAACACCTTCTTAATGTGCATATACCCCTCCCACCATGGCTGTTTAGGTGGTTGGAAATGGATCCTTGTGATGATTTTACTACCTAGTCTGATTTAACCTTTTAAATTAAACAGGACTGGGCCTAATTTATGTCTTTTAGTGCAGGAGCCGTGCCATGATATTTAAAGGCTAAATTGGCAGCATCTGCTTCTGGGCCAGAGGGTCATAGGTTCTAGTTCAACAAAAGATGGTCTCAGTAACCCCAGACATTGTCATGCCTGTGTAGTACAGGGAGGTGCTATACTGCCAAAGTGTGCTGTCCTTTGATCCCAGTTGGGGGTGCTGCTTGCCACCTTTGGGGAGGGTCAGGCGATGGTGGAGGGGCCCATGGATACTGCTGTGCATAGGGTCACGACAATGTAACTCCGACCCTGGCAAGG
Source organism: Neoceratodus forsteri (assembly GCA_016271365.2). Lineage (NCBI taxonomy): Eukaryota > Metazoa > Chordata > Ceratodontiformes > Ceratodontidae > Neoceratodus > Neoceratodus forsteri. Next base: position 976,345,202 of record CM057456.1, on the reverse strand, counting down.
CTGGATTTTACCATTAAGCAAACTATGCTAGTGCATTAGGGCCCATAATGTTTTGGGTGCCTTCTGTCTGAGCTGCATACTCCATACACTGGCTCCTCCATTTCATGTTTTGCATGTTGGGGTTTAAGTGCTGAGTTTCAAAGTGTTTCCCCCTACTGGCAGGCAGGCAATACAGATTTAAATCTGCTCCTGTGTCTCCATACCTACCACCGTCCATATTTCTGACTACCTTCCCAGCAGACTAGCCCTTCAACCAGACTGTCTCCTTCTCCAAGACAGCAGTGGTTTTGGTACCAATCACCATTTTATCAGACTCTGCAGCCTTAAGTCCTGTCATTCACACCATCATGAGTTATTTTTTATTTTGCAAGCAAGGGGCATGTCATGTTGGTGAGTTCAAAACAGCTGAGCAGAAGAGAGAGAATCGGTTCTAATGTGTCTCGGCTCAGGGTGCACCCTAAAGACTTGGATGTTTCATCTGCAACTATTTAAACTAGCTGGAAGAGGCAAAAGCAGGCAAGGAAAACCATAGCACCCCCACCACAGAAAGCAGCAGTCATAAAAGAGAATTTTAGGGGCAAAAGTCCACCAGGCAAACAGCCTGCATAGGTACCATGGGAGAGAAACAGATAACAGGACAAAATGCAAAGAGGGGGACAGAGGGAGCAAGGGGAAGGGACAAAACATGGAAAGTATTATGCACAAATGCCCATAGCCTGGGAAACAAAATTCCAGACCTGAAGGCATCAATGGTAGAAGTGAAGCTGGGCATAGTGGCTGTAATGGAAACATGGTACACATAAAACCATGAATGGGATATAGCTATACCAGGATACGCACTATTCAGAAAAGACAGGGAAGGAGAAAAAGGAGGGGTGGCCATTTACTAGAGTAAGGGAATCAAAGCAACTGAGGTGCAGGGGGTACAGATGGAGCAGAGGCACTGTGGGTCACCCTGTAGACAAGAAAATGGAACCAGCATTAGAATAGGGGTAATCTACAGGTCCCCAACACAGGGGAAGAGTCGGATGAAACATTATGGAAGCCATCCACAAAATGGCAGCCAAAGGTGAAATACTGCTACTAGGGGACACAGTCTACCAGATGTAGATTGGAGCACCCTGACCGCAAACTTCTTTGTAACATTATGCTGATATTTATTCCATTAGAGGCTGCATGTTCGCTGAGTATACCCTACACTGCCTGGCTGTAGTCAATGTGTAGGATACTGGCTACTACAATTTTCACCAAATATCAGGAATGCCAGTGCTTCCACTGATTATAGAGCTCCTTTCCACCACTGACAGCCAAGACTGTATGTGCTGCTGTTGCTAAACTTGCCAGAGTAGTTCCTTATCATTGCCTCCCCCTATGATGCTGTCATATTAAATAATGAGCACACAGTCTTTCTGTAGTTTGACAGATTTTAATGGAAAAATTACTAAAACTAAGGTGTTTGTTTCTTTTTGTTTTGTTTTTAGCTCCTCCCAACTCCTTGCCAGCCTCTCTGGCCGCCTATGCTCCTCACTTGCCACCCTACCCTGGTACAGCCATCACCACCCATGCCAGCCCCCCAGGTATCTCAGCGTAGCCCCTTCGCTGGATGGGTCCCCTCCTCTGAGGGGAAGGCACCAGTGGGGGAGGCCAGCACACTCCTTATTGGCTCAAGTGCTGCTGATGGTGGTCTTTAGGCTGCCCAGGGTCCTGTGGCAGCAGGAGCTGGCAGCCATTATCCAGTCGACCATGGTGCTCTATAAATCCTGTTTTCTCCCCGGGTGTGGCATGCCACTAACATCAGACATACGCTGAGGTTCACCGCCCCACTTGGTTAGTGGGACCCAGCACATTGTTGTACCCCCGGCCTCTGCCAGGAGTCAGCAAGCACTGGGTTGACTCTCCCCAGAGAGAAGGCGAGCAGTCATCGGACACTCGAGCCTTCTCTCCCTGGCCAGCCCTCCTGCATCCCAGGTCCATTCCTGAACCCCAGTTGCCAGCATCACAAGTGGAAATCCAACCACTGCAGCGATGGGCCAGCAGCTAAGGCTAAGTTTAATGTATTAAATAAGGTGGTTTGACTTAACTGGCTGCCTTGCCTAGGGTGAGCCCCAGTGCGTGGCTGCTTCTTCCAGCACTGCCTGCTTTGGGGGTGGGGGACTGGGTGTAAAGGCAGAAAGCAAGTTTAAACAAGAAGCTCTGCTATGGATTGTGGAGGTTGCTGACTGTTCTGACTGCAGCGTCCCTTAACTGGGAAACTAATGAGTGGTGGGAGTTGCTGACAGTGTGACTGGTTGCCATTTTCTTTGTATGGCTATGCTGCAGGGGTGCAGACATGCTTTTCAGTGTGCAGGCTGCAGCATGCCATTTCATACAAATATGTCCCCTAAGGGATCCCAAGCACCTACTGGACTTTCCCACTGGGCCCCAGCAGTCCTTAACTAATTTTTGTCTGTGACCCCACTCTAGGGCACTCTGTTTAACATAAACCCTGCAAAAATACTGTAAGGTGCTTTTTTTGTTACCTCCATCAACAGAATCATGTCCAAATTCTTGTTTTCTTTTTAATTTTGAACCCTTTCAGAGTTGAATCACACTATAGCCTGGTGTGTAGAAAGTGGCATATCAACTGATTATATGTTTATTGTACTGTTGTGTGGGGGTAATGCTCATTTGTTGTACAGGAGTAATGCTCATTTGTTGTGTGGGGTAATGCTCATTTGTTGTACAGGAGTAATGCTCATTTGTTGTGTGGTGGTATGCTCATTTTGTTGTACAGGAATAATGCTCATTTGTTGTGAGGGGTAATGCTCATTTGTTGTACAGGAGTAATGTTCATTTGTTGTGTGGGGATAATGCTCATTTGTTGTATGGGGTAATGCTCATTTGTTTCAGAAGTAATACTCATTTGTTGTACAGGAGTAATGGTCATTTGTTGTTGAGGTAATGCTCATTGTTGTATTTGGCAACTGCAGCATTAAGTAACGAATGCTTGTGTTACAAAGTTTGGCCATGTAAACTGTCCGGTGTGGAAGGGAGCCTGCTTACTGCTGTGCTGGGGCCCATGGCAATGTAAGTCCGGCCCTGGTATCTTCTACTATATATTATAATATATATTAATATATTTTTTTAAACTGAAAATGCTGCAGAGACTTGGGGCACCACCTAAACTACATGGATGTTAAAGGGCCACTTCTGGGTCTTGACATCCGCAACAAGTGATTATGCTATACATAAATCATGCTGACATGTTCCCATGGTACCTACTCTATGTCTTCATCTGTGACCGGTTGGGCTGATCTGGTGTGAAGATGACTGAAGGAGTCATTGGAGTGATGCTGTATGAATGGAGTGGCAAAAGAGCAAGACTAGGACATGAAAGAGTCCAGAGCAGCTGTCATGATAAAAGTGAGTGCTGTCTCCTTTTACACCCTAGTGTCCACAGGCACTGCAATTCCAGTCCTATAGGTAGTTTTCTCTTTGGTTGAATCTCTGTCCCCACCTGTCTGCCATTTTCCTAGCTCTTGCTTGGATCCAGTGCCATAGGCCTAGGATTGAGGGTGCCCTTGTTGGTAACTGGAGTTGACAGATTATTCGTGGACATCAACACACCATGGCTAATTCTTAATCCCTTAAAAAAATAATGGCTTATGTATTGTTTCATTTTCCAAAGGTGGTATAAAGTGGGCAATTTAGTGTGTGGGGCTGGGCATACATGTATGCCTGTGTGTGGTGAGGGAGCTATCTGTATGTATGTATGTATGCTTGGGATGGGCTGAGCATCGTGTGTGTGTGTGTGTGTGTGTGTGGTATAGTTTGGCATGTATCTGTGTAGGGAGTAGGTTGTGCATGGGGTGGCTGTTTATATTTGATTTTGTTTTTGTATGGAGCAGTTTGTATGGCTGGATGTGCTTTTTGTATGTTTGGGGAGCTGTGTGTGTGTAGGAACAGAGCATATGTGTGTGTGTGTGTGTGTGTGTGTGTGTGTGTGTGTGTGTGTGTGTGTGTGTGTGTGTGTTGGAAGGGCTTTGCATGGGTGGAGAGGAGCTGGGTGTGTGGTGGGACAGCTGAGCTTCTCATTATGTGTATGTAATGCTGAATCCTGTCTGCCTCTCATGCTGGCCTCCATGAGTGACTGGAGTCTTTTCATGAACTCGGGTTGCTGCCCTCATTCTGGTATCTACCCTCCTGACCAACCCATTTAAACAAACAAAAAGTAAAAGGGGGAAAACCTTTATAATTTTTAAACTACCCATCCGACCCAGCTAATCACAATTTTGTTACTAATATTAACCCATTTTTCACTTTGTCTACAAGTCCCAATGACCACAGTGGGGCAGGACATTGACCACATGTATCCGATCAGTATTGTTTTATCATTTATTACCTTGTTTGGTCAGTTAGCTACTAAAGAGCTGCGGAGCCTCTGTGCCCTTGTTGCTATTTTTTATTTTACAGGTAAACTGGATGATCTCTTCAAGTCATCCAACCCCATACAGGAATCCCAAGGACTCAGATAAGTGCTCTTTATTATTGTGTATGCTAGAACATAACAGTGTAATGGTCCAACAACATGTACCATGCAAGCCATTACTTTCAATGGGCATTATGATGTCATGGACTGGCACCACTTGTTCAGTAGAATGTATATTGAATATGGGTTATATACTATGTATGCTCTATATGAGGATGTCATCTCTGTGTAAGTGAAAATAAATTTTAAGGGACACTGTCAACCTGTTTTTCATCATATTATTTCTAGTTGAAACCCACGTTTATGATTGCTTGCAATCTCAGATTCACCGATGTTGCTGTTTTGTCTGTCTCCTTGTTTAGTAAACCTGAAATGCATGGCAATGTATATTTTTAAACAACCTTGTTTTTGTTTACAATCCTGGTTCTGTTCTTACTGCATGATTCCTGAGCATTAGAAACACACTCAAACATTGCAGTCACCAAAAGGCAGTAGCCTCCTAAACTCCCATTGCATTATGAGGGGCTAGACTGTTTTGTGGGTGTTTCCAAGTCCAGGAAAGATGCATTTGGAATTTATCAAGGAATGTAAACAAACTTGATTTAGTGTAATAACACCAGTATAAGTTGGCAGTCTGTTTTTACTTTTTTAAAGAAAAGAAGAGTCAGAATCAAACTACCAGCTACATCAACAATCTTTACAGAATGTCTGCAATCATAAAATATGTTTTTAAACTAGGGACACTTTGAGACCTAAGGGGTTGACAGTATCCCTTGAAAAAAGGTATAATTAATGTTCTCAGCTGGTTCTGAATACTCTAACATCACTTCTCTTGTGAAAAGGTAAAACAGTATGCAGCCCATATTATTCCTTCTAAGAAAGCAACACACACCAGGGTGTGGGATATACACTGATAAATGTATCGTACAGGCCTAGTGAGAGGCACAAGGCCACAGGCCCATAGAACTGTGTTTCAGACCATGATATCGGACACCCTGGAGTGTTATATTGCATTTATAAAATGGGTTTTGTCTAAATCTATATGTATATATAAATATTCTATTTTGTTTACAAAAGAGTTATTCCACTACTAAGAGTCATTACATTTTCTTCTCCTCACCAGGTCAAGACCCACCCCTCATCCTCTCTGCCCCCCTTCTTCCATCATGTCAGCCCTATTTCCACCCTGTCTCTGTCTGCCCATCTCTTATCTTTTCTATTCCTCCTTTCTCTCCTCCCCAGCCCTCCAGTCCTTCCATACCCCTCCACATCTCGCCTCCTCCCTGCACAAGCCCCTTCCCCCTACCCTTACATCACCCTTTCATAAACCCTGTAACAATGTGCTCTCCTTGCTCCACTTTGACACTGTCCCCTCATTCAAATACCTAGGATATATATATATATATATATATATATATATATATATATATATATAGGCTACTGGACCCTCCCTTGATTTGGCCTCTCCCATTCATACTGTGTGCAAATCTGTCAATGCCAGTCCCGCACAGTCTACCAAGCTAAATGCAACCTCTTCCCTTCTGATGCATAATAGCTGCTCACCGCCTCCTGCTCCCAAAAGCTGTCCCATGGGCTGCCTGTGTTTGCCCAGTCCTCTACAGTATGTTACAAGTGGTCTGTTTGTTACAGTAACATATGTAGATGTGCCCTGTCCTGTAATTGCCTCACCTATCACTGCCAACTTTACAGCAAACTAGGCTGGCCCTCTCCAAGTGTTCTATTTGACCTGTCTCGGCAGAATAGTTGGTTGTTCCTTTCCACTCAGAAAGCTCCATCCCTGGCTTTCCTCCCAATGCCCTGCTCACAATACTACACCCACAGATCTTCTGATGATGCACAGCTATTCATCTCAGGTCACATAACAAATAAAGGACCCTGGCATTCACCTCAGCTGCGCCTAAACAATGGAACGCATCCTCTCCACACTTCAATCCTGCCCTGCACTCCTACCCCTTTAGAAGGTTATTCCATTCACCTTGTTGAGCCACCTGTCTGCACTTGCTCCTAAATCTGGCCAATACCCAGCACTTCCATACCCCAACTCAAGCCCCCATAACCCCTCCTTTTCACTCCCTCTTGACTACTTGTATTCATCCTTCATACTTGTCCTCCTCTTCTCCTCCTATCTATCATGTGTACCTGCCTGTTATCCTGTCTACTTGGCCTTATCGCTAAGGCACTCATAATACATACTAAGTGTATTTTCCTCTTGTTTGATGCAGTAATTACCTGAATCCATTTCCTCATAGTCTGGCCACATGGTCTCCACTGTATTATATAGTCTATACAATTAATTGCAGCCCGATGTGATTGTTGTAACCCAATATGATTGAAGCTATCTTCATGACTCTGTAATCTACATATGGTTACTACTTGTTACATAATATATTTCACCCAGGTCGTATTGAAAATAGGCATATGCATGCCTAGAGTATCCTACCTGTTATCGAAAGCTAAATAAATAACAATTAGGTGCTGTATGCTGTTGTTGTAACCTGTGAATTAAATTTATGCAACCTTAACTTGTGAACTGTACAGTACTAGTTTTATAGCTTTTTTTTTTTTGTTAACCCTTTTCTTATTTGTCCTGTTTTCCAGTAGTGGGATGTCAGAGATTGCAAAGAGTCTGTCAAAGAAAGACTCTCACCATCATGACCAGGTAGAGCACATCAAACTGTATGGAGTGGTGAGGAGAGACAGCACTTCCAAGGTGGGAGGAGCATCCTGGCATCATGTTTTTTCTTTTTCTTTCTTTTTTTTTTTTGCACACTTTATTTTGCACCTTACACTGAGGGGAACTCTCCAGTGACTTCTTTACCCGGTGACTACTCCCACTGTGAAGCTGCTCTTGTCTCCTCACCCTGAACCCGTGGACCCCGGATCTGAGTTCCTGTGGGGAAGGGCTGGCCTATCCGCCCAGAGTGCTCTATCTATAATGTAGAGTGCCAGATTGGGGTGCCAGGGCAGGAGAGGAGAGTGACCAGCATTGGGAGCGTGGTCCCGGAGGAAGCGCCATCGCCATCCCCAAGAGAAGGGATTTTTCCTTGTTTGTTAGGTCCCTGAGGAGCTAGGTGTGCAATAGTGGCTGGGCATGATGTACCACTGCCTTGCCGAGCTCCTCCCGTTATGCGTGCATCAACTGCTTGTGCTGTACCTGACTGCTGCCTGGCACCACCACAGTGAGGTGCGACCCCAGAACCCTCCCTGGGGAAGGGAGAGCTGTCCTATGGATGCTCAATTTCTTCTCCCTTACTGACCCTTGGTGCCCGGCTCGCTCCCGAACCTGGGTCACCAGCATGGAGCGATGTGTAGCATCCAGTGCCTAAACCCTCAGCGCCACCAGGCCAGCTTGGCATCATGTTTTCTTGACAAGAAAAGTTACAGAATAATTCTGAGAGAAATGACATGAGAAATATGAAGAAAGACATATCAAGATTTATTGGGGTGAGTGCATTTACAGTTTAAAAATAATCTTTATAAAAGGAAATCCATATATAGCTAGAGCTGCTCATTTACATATTTCACTGTGTATGCAGCCAAATGTGAGCCATAAATAATCCAGTAAGATTTTGTTTTGGCTTATTGATCTCTAACAATTCTTGTCCCACCTGCAGCAAAGCCAAGGATACCATATGAAAGAGTCACTCTCAGCTGAGCTGCTCTGTCTGTTCCAGGGAGACATCATTGGAGCAACCTGTGGCAGTAAGTAATGTTAGGATAGGCTGAAACTGCTGCACTCCCCGGAAGACCCTTTTCCCTACTTCTAGGAACATGTTTGATTGGTGTATTTACTTTATTTTCATTTTGTAGGAGGAGTGCCTACAAGGTCACGTTGTGCTTTTCTATGTCAAAAGGAGGCTTCCTGCCTGAGGCCATGCCATGCGGTACCATGTTGTGAGGCTAGGAAGACAGGAGCATGACTGGTGTACAGATAACTTGGTGGGATTTCCTAGTTCAAGTTCAGGTTAATTGTAGAAAACTCCATTGAGCAAGCTCATTCAAGGAGGTCCTTTGACACAGACAGGTAGTTACAGATTGCATAATCGAAAACAGTACAAATTCAAATACAGAATTATGGGCAAGCATTAACATGTTGCATAAAAATGACAATGACATAGAAAATACAAGTACAGAAAAAGGTACTAAGTGCTTGTTTCAGAGTAACAAGGCAGCTAATTTCTAGGTAAGTAAGAGGAAGCATGGTAGGTTAGAACAGTGAGCTAGAATTTAGAAGCAGCTGCACTATCTTTTACTTTTGCTGCAACCAACCTTTTAAATAGGCTGACAGGGACAGTACGGGAAGCTTCAGTATGCCTTGGAGCTGGTTCCAGATAGTTGAGAATAAGCCCGATATGGCCCGCTTGCGAGTGAGGTGCAAGTTCTCGGCACATCAAGAGGAGGGAGGTAATTTTTCCTAAAAGAGTAGGCGCTATGGGAAATAAGGAAAAGGGTTGTGAGATGAAAAGGAGCTTGTTCAGGAGTAGCTTAAGAGTCCAGATACCAGCATGAAGCATACGCCTAGTTGAGAGTGATGTCCAGCCAGCAGCTAGGTACAAATCGCAATGGTGGGTTCAGTAGGGTAGGTTTGTCATGAACCGTATGGCGGTGGTAGAGGACGCCTAGTTTGCTGAGTCTTGAGGCCACTGCAGAGGAATAGATTAGATCTCCATAGTCAAGTAGCGGCAAGAAAGTGGTCTGGATCAGCCTAGTTCTGGTATCCAATGGAAATAGGGACTTAGTACGGAAGAAGAAACCTAGCCTAATTTTTAGCCTCTTTTCCAGATCATCAAAGTGGTCAAGAAAGGAAAGCTTGTTGTCTAGCCACATGCCAAGATATTTGAATTTGAAGGTGATTTCCAAGGAGTTCACCTAGGGAGGTAGTGATGAATTCTTTGTGCGTGTTTGCAAGGGAAGTGGAGGTGGTGTTTGGGGCAAAGATCATGGCCTTAGTTTTCTTGGCATTGAGGAGTAGTTTGGCATTGATTAGGTTGATTTCGAGTTGTGCAAAGTCGGCTTGGAGTACGTCCCTCACTTCAGCCAGTGTAGGGTCTGATGTATACAGTACAGTATCATCAGCAAAGAAATGCAGATGGGACTGGGATATATGTGCATCAAGGTTATTGATGTACAGTGAGAAGAGGATGGGACTTAATATGGAGCCTTGCAGGACTCCCCTGACAACTGGGAGGGATGCAGAAAAGAGGCCACAAGCTTTTACTTTCTGGGTCCTTCCAGATAGGTAGCTGGCAAACCACTGGGCAGCAAGGAGGGTGGTGACTACTTTTATTAGGTTTAAGATTAGCAGATTGCGGTCAACAGTGTTGAACGCTTTGTTGATATCTTAAAATACTGCACCAGTAACTTTCTTGGGGTCCATGGCTGTGATCCATTCATTGGTAACTGGCTAGAGCAGTGACTGTATCTATGGTTGGGCTGGAAGCCAGGTTGCTCAGGGTTGAGGATTGAAGATGATTCTATATGGAGTTTCATTTGGGAGTAAACTAGCTTTTCGAGGACTTTGGAGAGGACAGGTAAGATTGAGATGGGCTTATAGTTGTTTAGGTCGCATGGGTCTCCTGACTTGAATAATGGGAGGACGTGGGCAGATTTCCAACAGGAGGGAACAGTGGCAATGGAAATGGAAAGATTGAATATGTGGAGGATAGGGGCAGTGAGGTCGAGATAGCCTAGCTTAAGAAAAAAGTTTCTAGACCATCATCCCCTGCACTTTTCAGATGTCTATGTTAAGAAGTGAATCTTCGACTTCTTTATAGCTGAGTGGGAACAACTGGAGTGGGCAGGTCAAGATTTGTCAGTTAATATTATTGCAGTCTTGGTTGCTACCACAGGCTGCATAAGGCGATGAGTCAAAAGCTAGGCCAGCAGTCACAAAGTGGTTGTTGATTTCTCAAGGATTAGGCAGCTGTTTTCCACAGCCCTACCATTGCTGAGTGCAGCTGGTGATTAGCTGATTTTGGGATGGCACCTACATTACATGAAACTTATTGGTCAAAGATAGAATCTGGCCTACCCTAATCCCCAACAGCCCTGCTGGAAGCTCTCCAGCCATAGCGTTGAAAGTATGCTGTCTATTGTTGTTCTGTATTCTCTCCCCCAGGTTATAAGCCTAATCCTACTGTGATTGCATAAAACTGCCTGCTTGTGACTGTCTGATCCTTTGCTGTGTAATGTCTTGATTGTAACCTTACATGGAATTTGTCTTTGTACTGCATATGTAAAATGTTTTTACTGTAGCCTAGCAGCTATTCTGTACTAGATGGTCACAAATATGTGAATGAAGTCAATCATTCGCATATCTGTGACTGTCTAGTACAGCATGCCCTGCAAGCCCATTGGTCCTGTTTGGGTGGGCAGGTGGGGATGCCACTGGATCATAATGACATGCAAATGGCCCCATTTGTGCCTTGCATACACTATAGCCCCATTTGCATACTGTCAGCTGAATATCGAGAATTTGCCCACAGCGTAACTCTGTTGCTCTGGCACAGTTCCCTTTCCTGGTATTCAGCCCTGTCTGGGGGTTGCTCAGCGTATCGTGAAGTTATGCAGTGCACATTCGATATATTCAGAGGAGATGCTCCATTACACATCTCCTTTGAATATATCCCTCGGTTTCACCGCACAACACAGTTGCACTGCATCGATATTACGCGCCATTGCTGGGCAAGTCTGACTATTGGGGCCTATATAACTAACTCTGGGTCACCTCTGAAAAAGGACCTTCAGGGCTCAGTGGGCCTACCCGGTTACCAAAATTATCAATACATACATAAATAAATAAATACATTAAGATTTGTGGAAGTCTGATCTTTTGGATGTGCCATTATTTTGGGGATCTCTCTGCCAGGTTTTCCCTACAATGTACAGTACTTATTGTGCTACCAGTGACCCAAGCAGGCCATTGTGATACCATGCTACCTGACCATTGTGCTACCACCAACATAAGGCATTGAATGAGACCATTGTATTATCACTACAGGTGCACCCATTGTGCTATCACTGACACATGGTGCCATGGTGGTCACAATGGTAGCGCAATTGAATTGAAACAAATCCACTGTGATACCAACTGCAGTGGTCTCACACTGGTGTTTGCCATTGTTCTACCATTGCACAAGTGTTTGACAATGTGCTACCACTGTATGTCGATGGTATCACAGTGGCCACAGTGGTATCACACTGAACTGGAACAGAACCACTGTGATACCAACAACCAGTGGTATCACAATGGTGCACATTGTTACCACCGTGGTACCAGCAGCGGTGGTGTTACCAATCACTACCACTGTCTGCATGATTTCACAGTGGTTACAATGGTATCACAATAGAATTGGAACAAATCCACTGTGATACCATTTATGAAACCACAGTGGTAGTACATTAAAATCACAGTGGTAGGAAATCGCAGTGGTAGTACAATGGGAAAGAATAGGTATTACAATGGTATTCGAAAAATGTTTGTAAGGGTACTATATCTCTTGTTGCTGTATGGGTGCTTGTATTTCTTTTTAACGGTGCAGCTGCACACTGAGTAGTGCCCATGCACTCATGCCAACATTGCAGGGGCCCCAGTAGCATTTGCTATTCCCTTATGTTTGGTTTGGGGATGAATGCACTGTGGGGCCTATGCACTAAGCAGAATCTGACCCACATAGGCCACTTAGATGGAGCTCATAGTGCTCTACTTCTGGGTCACGTGTAGGATCTGCACAGTCGACATGCACGACCTGTGCACTGTGCCGCATACCATGCAGCTGCCATGGATGAGCATGGTTGCATGGCATGAAGTTTGTGGAGGAGCATCTCCACGCAGTTTGCCACATGACCTCCAGTGACATGCAAGCACAACCGCAACCACATCTGGAAGTCACGCGGACCACACACGCAATACTACACCAGGCGTAAGGCTTCTGTAAACCCTGTGCACAGTGCGTAGTCTGTGACAGCCCCTGGAGGAGTGTACCCAGACAATACCAGGGCCACATCCCACCGCAAACACAGCAGCTAATGGACATTGCAGCACAGGGCTGGTGACCAGGCAAGCCCCCGCAACCAAACAGACCCGTGATGCCAGAACATGGCTGGCTATAGATTGGTGCCAGGACCCCCAAATCTGCCTGATCAACTCCTTAGGCAAGTTGTCCATGGAAGGAGCCCCAACACAGCCCTCCCAGAACCCCTTACAAGGGGCATGCACATGCAAGCATAGTGGGGTATGTTTGCACAATGACAGCCACACATGCTGGACAGTGACAATTCCATGGCCCAGGAGAGACAGCACAAAACAAATACCAATGACTGCCAGCCCTATGGCCACCCAGTAATAGATATAGGATGTGCCCATGACTGTGGTGCCCAACCTGAGTGCAACATGTCACGACACCGAGACATCTGCCTGTAGGGGCTGTTGCATGCACGCCACTGCCCTTCAGCTGGATGCCCAGTGGTGCCAGCCAGAAGAACGGTATGGACATGGGAGTTGCATTTTGAAAAGCTTTACTGACGTAACAATATATATTACACTGTCCGCCCCTTCCTGGTATATTAATCCTCCCATCAGAAGAATCCCAGATGGTGGCAGTGGAGTGCTCCTTCTGGGTGGTTGCATCGGCAACACCATGCAGCAGAGTGGGCCTGTGTATCTCTGAAATGAGAGGAACAGAAAGAAAAAAGTGATGGGTTGGTGATCTGCCCGTGATGTGACATGTCCACACACACACACACACACCACATGCACGTTATATAACACCTACCTTTGATGGCTCCTCCACTGTCCACATCACTGACATCATCCCAGTACAATATGTCCCTGGATCCCACACTGAAGGAAAGGAGCTCTGGAATTGCCTAGGGCAACTGTCTCCTCCTCACCACCACCATAGCCGACCCCCGGGCCATCTCCCTCCACTTGAGTGTCATTGTGAGTGGCTTTTCCCTGAACACCTGTGGAAACACAATGGAAGGCAGGCCATAAGCCTAAGGTGCCATGCTAAGTGTCACATGCATGCCAACCCCATGCAGCCATGTACTCACCTCTGCCGACTCCGTGGCCTCCCATATGGCCCCACCGCCCCATCCATCCTGGTACTACTACTACTTCCCCTCCCTCCTCCTCCTCCTCCCACCACCGCTTAACATTACATATACAACAAATAAAACATCCATTTAAAAGCGATTGACGTGGAACAATTGTAAAGAGCCTTGGCCCAAAGGTATTTGTAATCCTAGATTTAAATAAATAAATAAAAATAAAACGCGACCAATAAATACTTCCATAAAATCTGATCAAAAACTCCATTAGGCTAGATCTGAAATGATAGGCTGAATAAATATGTTTTCAGGGATATCTTAAAACTCTGAACGGTCAGGCTTTCGTGTACTCAGTGAGGTAGAGAATTCTACAGGGTGGGGGCATAAAAGCAAATGCATGAGCCTCAGATGTTTTCAGTTATACCCTGGGAATCTCCAGCAATCCCTCATCGGTAGAACGAGTTGGGAGAGAGGGCAGTAAGGGAGAAGGAGATCTTGCAGGTAATGAGGCCCCTTTTCATGCAGGGCTTTATAGGTCAGTAAACTGACCTTGAAGGTGATCCACCACTGAACTAGCAGCCAGTGCAATCCATGGAGCACAGCGTGATATGACTGGACCTACAGGTACCAGTCAACAGCCTGGCTGTCACATTCTGCACTAGCTGCAGGTGGCAAATATCAACCCCGGTAACTCTAGGAAAAGGGCATTGCAGTGATCAAAGCGAGAGGTTATGAAGGCGTGGATCAGTGTTGAAAGATCATCAGGAGGGACTAGATGCTTCACCCAAGCCGATATTCCTCAGATGGTAAAAGAGGTCCTGAAAACGGCCGACACCTGAGATTTTAGAGTCAGACCGTTGTCAAAGATAATGCCCAGATTCCACACCCAGTCCGAGTAGCAGCTGGACACCCCGAGCCACAGTCTGGAGGGCTATCCTGCCAACCAACCCCTCCTGATGATCAGGATCCACTACCAGCACCTCAGTTTTTACCGGTTTCAACCTCAACCAGCTGGCGCTCATCCAGTCCTGGATCTCAGCAAGGCAATTGTTAAAGACTGAGAGCGCTACATCCTGCCTGGGCGTAAAGGACATGTACAGCTGAGTATCTTCTGCATAGCAGTGAAAACTCAGACTGTACTGCCTAATGATCATCCTAATGGCAGCATGTACACAGCAAACAACATGGGTGATAGAATGGAGCCCTCACGTACCCCGCAGGATAGGGGAGAGGGCGTGGAATAAATCCCAGATACAACTCTCTGAGTCCACCTCGAGGAAAGATTTAAACCATCTGAGGACTGTACCTGACAGTCCACAGATGAACCACAGGTGCCCAACAACACACCATGGTCCATGGTGTTAACGCTGCAGAGAGATCAAGGAGGACCAAGCTGGAATGGGTCTTCTGATCTCTCACTATTAGGAGGTCATTTAGCACCGGACAAGGGCAGTCTCAGTACTGTGCCTTTTCCTAAATCTGGACAAGAGAATCATAGATGTCATGGCTGGACAAATAATCCTCCAGCTGCAGCCAACCACCTTCTGAATAACTTTACCCACGAAGGGCAGGTTAGAGACGGTCTGTAGCTAGCCAGACCGCCCTGGTCAAGGGAGGATTTCTTAAGGAGGGTCGAACAACTGCCTCCTTTAGGGGATCTGAAAAGACCCTCCCCAGTGACCTCCAGACTATCTTGGCTAGGACCAGGACATTTTCATCAACACACCCCACTAAGAGGTGTGTTGGGATTAGAGATCCCAACTACAGTTTGTTGGCCGCAGAGTCTGGATGATCCTCATAACATCAACTATTTCCAGCCGGTCAAGGTCAAACCAGACCAACTGAGAGCCCACCACCTCCTTCCACCTCCGCAGCACCCAGTAGAGGGTGCTGAATGGATCCCAGACCTGATGGTGACAACCTTATCTGCAAAGAACCGAGCAAACTCCTCACACCTCTCTTGTGAAAAGGCTTGGCTGGGCTGTAGACATATTGGATTGCACAATCTGTCAATAGTCCGAAGAGCTGAGCAGATTGGTTTGCTGCAGTGGCAATCTCCTGGACAGGAACTCTGCTTCTTATGGGTAGTTGCCAATTCATAGATAGCATCATGATCCATCAGTCTAAGTCTGTCACCCTCCAGGCCCAGTTTCCACCAGCATCTCTCTAACCTTCATCCCTCTCTTCTCATCTCCTTCAAGGCTCCATCAAACCATGGACATCTTGGGCAAAGAGTGAGGGGACAAACTCAAACAGGAGCAATTGAATCCAGGGCCTCTGTCACCGCCCTATTATAAGCAAGCACCAGATTCCCTGGATCCATGCATTTACTCGATATGCCCGATAGGTCTAGTACTGCCATTGGGCCATCAGGGGTCAAACCCCTCAAAGGGTGGTACTGGGCCCCTCCACCAGGGCAGCCTATTGGGGGTGCCAGGAGACTGAACCTTATGGTGTGATGGTCAGATCATCCCACTGGTTCCACCACCAAGTCTGATATCTCCATCCCCAGGAGGAACACTAAGTCCAATGAGTGGACCACCAATGTGGGTCACAGAAGTAATAACTCGTGTAAGGCCCAACGAAGACACTAGTTGGAGGAAGTCTTGTCCAAACTGCAAGAGTTCATGTTGACCCAGGCATTGGAATCCCTAGAATTAAACATCTGGGAGATCCCAACACCACGTCCACGATGAAGTCCAGGATTTCTGCAGGAAAATCTTCTCATTCGGTGGATGGTAGATGAGGATTATCCTGCACCACTTCCACTACACACTCAAAGGAGTTGGTGGCCTCCACTGGGACATACACAAGGTCCAGTCCCGATCTAAAACAAATGGCTACCCCTCCCCCACAATCCAATCTCTGGCAGTATATCATCGAGTACCCAGCTGGAACTGCTGCAGCCAATACTGGGCCAGCATTACCATCCAGCCAGGTCTCAGTAATGCAAGCCAGGTCTGATGACCAACAAAATCTGCTATTGAAGCAGTCTTGTTTCTTGATAGAGCTGGCATTGCATAGCACCACCTAAGTTGAATGAGCAATCGAGGAAGACCGCTTCACCTGCCTGCATAAAGCAGAGCCCTTGGGTATGGGAACCAGGCAAGGAAGACCCTCTTGGATCCATTTTGCCCTAGGGCATCTCCTTGTTCCTACTACCTCAATTAGACTACCCTGCTCCACCCCTTTGGCTGGGGCACCCCACATTAGTGCTGCATGGTGCCATGGATTATAGAGATACTATCCAGTCACCCCACCAATGCTGCAGACCTCTCTGCCACCTCAGCCATCTCCCCGACACTGGACATTGCAGCATGGTAGGCGCCCTATTCGGACACACCACATACTGGCATACACAAGAAGGAACCACACAAAGGGGCCATGGGCAGTACTGGTGGTGCTATATGGTACTAGCAGGCTGCCTTGCCATGCTGACAGTCACTATTCCACATTTTGTCCATTGTGCCAGTGCGCACAGGTGCACCAAGTGCCCTGGACTTCTGCTTAACACCTTCATGCTGGTAGAGGAGCTTGCATGAGTATGGCACCACCATGTCTGTCTCCATCCTCATGTGTTCCGCAACAGACTACCACTGCTGTCCCTCAGGGACGTGTACTGCATACAGTGGTTCTGGATGGACAAGCCACCATCTCACAGCTGTGTGACATGGTTAGACCACACACGCTATGCCCCACCAGACGATCACAGGCACTGACAGTGGAAACTAAGGTACTGTGTGCATTAACATACTATGCCACAGGCTCCTTCCAGAGGGTGGCAGGGATGCTATGGCCATGAGTCAGTCATCCGTGTCCTTTGGCTTGCATCAGGTCATGGATGCCCTGTTGTGGCATGTGCAGGAACATATTGCCTTCCCAGCAATACCTACAGATATCCACGACACTAAGGAGGGGTTCCACAGCATGTAGTGCATGCCGAATGTGATTATCCCCATTGACTGCACCCATATAGCCATCCTGACCCTGACTGTGATGAGGAGGCATACCGGAACCACAAGGGTTCCATAGCATTAACTGCAAGGCCATCTGCAACATGGACAGACACATCCAAATGTGTGCACGGAGTATTCAGGTTCTTGCCATGACACCTATGTCTTCTACGGTCTGGCCTGGGTGCCCGCCTCAAGACCAGGGTGGCGTGGACGGCTGGCTGCTTGGTAGGTATACTAGTAGGATCATGCATCCATGCTGGGCTGTCCACATGTACTAACATGGTCCCACCTCTTTCTAGGTGACAGTGGGTATTCACTATGGCCCTACCTTCTGACACCATACCTGGGGTCACAAGGGCTGGCAGAGGAGGCATACAACACAGCGCACAAGAGGATACGGTCTGTGGTGGAATGCACATCGGACAGCAGAAGATGATGTTCTGGACCACACAAGTGGCATGATGATGCTCACCCCAGGAAGGAGTGCAGAGTGTTCACTGTCTATGCCATGCTACACAACATGTGTGGAGCAATGACGGCTGCCCATTTCATGTGATGTGCAGGACAACATGCCGCCCTGTGAAGATGATAGACCGCCATGTGTTAGAGATGGGGAAACACTGTTGGGCCTTGCCGTACGGCACTCCATGACACAGGGCACCTTGCACGTTAGCTGGCTGGGCCGGGTGACACCGCGGATGATGTACCTCTGAGTGTACCAGTGCCATGTGCTGTGCTTGTGTGTGTGTGTGTGTGTGTTACCTATGTATTGTGTGTGGTTCATGGGGTACGGTGGTCATGGGGTGGGGTGTAGGGTGCATTGGTGGTGCCTGGTGGAACTGTGCAGTGCACGTGGTGTTGTATTTTGATTGTGGGATGTGGGCAGTGTTGTGCAGGTGGTTGTGCACCATGTCATCCCACGGTGCAGGCCACCATGCTGTGATGGTCCACACATCGGGTCATGGTTTGCAGTCCCTGCCACCTTACTTGTGCCAAAGTGCTTTCCAGGTGTCTAGCCACCCGCACTTCTTGACACCCATGGAGGCCATCCTCACTGGCACTCTGGCCACTCTGGGTCCCTCCTTGCAGCACATCTGCCTGCCATGCCCTGTGTTGTACCGTCCACACCACCACCTGAGGGATGCCTGTGTGGCCACAGGTGATGCAGATGCAGGCAGCATGCACTTTGTAAGCCTCTTGAGCATGTCACTGGTCCTGACAATGTCCCCTGCGCATTTCTCTCACCTCCATGGTGAAGTCATGCAATGCCACTGTGTTGTCCTCTCTGCCGACAGGTGGTCCCATTCCAACTCCCACAGGGTCATGTAGTATGCTTGCAGGAGGCTCATGGCTGGTGTCTGCCAGGAGTACCATGGCAGCTGTCTTGATGTCCCTCGTCACCGCTGTCTTGGCTGACATGTGGGGACATGTGCCCCATGGTGACCTTCTGCTCCTCACTGGTGTGGGTGGGTGCCAATGCATGTACCTTGCCATGCCACGGCAGGGTGAGGGGCGCAGATCCCCCTACCACATCTATGCTCATGAGCTCAGGAACATCAGGGTGGGCTGGTGGGGACCAGGGTGCTGCAGTGTGGCTACACAGGATCCATGAAGGTCTGAATCTACTGTCCTATTGGCTGTGTCTCCCATCCTCTCGGTGTCAGAGGGGTGTGTCTGTCCACCATCCACCAGCGCCCTTGCCTGTTCTGGCCTGCATCCTGCGGGTCAAAGGAGGTGGTTATTATCGGCATGGGCACTGCAGTCCAGGACATGTTCCGGCTATGGAGTGCCATTTGTGCTACCTACCACCCTGTGCCATCTCCCTCGGAGGCTCCACCCATGCTGTGGATACAGCTGCTCCCACACTCTGTGGTGCTGTGTCTGCAGGGTGGAAGCAGAGGGTGGTTACTTGGTGCATTGCCAGATGTGTCCCACATACCTGTCCAAGGTATACCACTTACTGCTAGCGTGTCCATACCCATTGCATCACCATGGTTGATCACATCAGAGATTGTCTCCTCCACCACCACCCTCTCGATGAGTGTCAGGGCTAGTGATTTGGCTGGAGGACCTATGCCAGTGGTGGATTGTGAGTGACTGGCTGCCACCAGCTTATGTTTCATGGGTGGAATGGAGGTCCTGCCACTTGTAGTTTGATGGCACTCAGTGTGCATGCCTCCAGACCTGCAGCATTCACTGCAGACTGGATCTCCAGCCACAGGCATGCCTTTATTTTGGGAGCGGGCCAGGGTGTTTCGAGCCATACAGAGATGTGTAGTGGGGTAGAATTTCCATCACCAGGGTGGTGACCTGTGGTCCTGTGATGTTTGTCAACCTGAGTCGCAGTGCCCATCCACAGGCTCAGTGCCACAGCATCTGTTCTGCTGCGCCTCCGCTGGCGGGTCCTGACTTGTGGCCATGTACCAGTTGGCTGACATGCCTCCCATTGATACATGGTTTGCTTCACCCTCCATGTCCACATTCACGTGTGTGTGTGTGTGTGTGTGTGTGTGTGTGTGGTCATGGTTGTCCATATCTGGTGGGGTCACAGGGCATGCCTGCATTGCTGGACTCCTCCTGCCACACCTCTGCATGGCCCTGTGCATGTTTGCAGGCACTGCCCCTAGCCTTGGCCACATGTGCACCCATGGTCATGCTTACAGGCATGCGGTGCCATCTCACACAGCATGTATGTGCTCACCATGCTAAGTGTCTTTTCAGCACTTCGCCACGCACCTTTGTGCATGGGCCCTGTAGACACTAATTTATCTTTCAATGCTGGCACCTTTTTACTGCTATTATATGCCTCTGCTAGAAGATGTTGCCATTTTCTTTGTAATTTTGAAGTATCGTCCAGTTTTTAACTATACTGTTCATATCAGTTAACTTGTCATTATTGTTAATGGCTTGGACTAGCCAGTCACTGTCTGTACCCTATCTCATTGTCCCGTACTTTTCTACTGGTAACTGCTTGCGTCTGTGTTAATCTTGCACCCTTCCTGTGGCTCCATCCAATACTTGTTTGGGAGTATCCCCTTGCTGTGAATCTTTCCCTTGTTTTCTCTGTATCTTTCTTGCATTCTGCATAACTACTACAGTTTCTTTGTACTCTCAGAAATTGACAGTATGGTATACTGTTTTTCAGTTTTCCTTGGTGAAAGCTGCTGTAATGTAGCAGCGCATTCCTGCCTGTGATGCTTTCTGTATAACATGCTCTACATTAAGCCATTTTAATATTAATGCTCAGACCTACATAAGGAACTTCCTTAGAGTTGCTGTTCAAAATGAAGTTCAAATCCTCTGAGCAGCTATTAATGTATTCATGAAAAGTATTCAATTGTTTCATTACCTCTCCATATTATAAAAATATCATCAATAGAATGTTTATGGCATTTTATGGTTGCAAAATATGTTTTAGCAATGTTCAAAATCAAAATCATACTTTAAAGTATTAGCATATGCCAGGGTCATGGTAGACTCCATGGCCATCTCCCTGCAAAAATGTATTTTGAATGTGAAATAATTCCTGCTTCATATTAAAGTAGCTCTCTGTCCTCGGTGTGCCCCTGCTGCGTCTCCTATCCAGGGACGATCCCCATTGCTCTAACACCTACCTTGTGGGGTGATGAGGTGTACAGATCTACAATACCAAGGTGGCCAACAGGTGTCTCTCCATGCCATTTTTCCAATTCAGCATTGATATTATTCACAATTTGTAACATATGTGAGGAATCCTTGCAAAGTCTCCATTTCCTCTATTTGTGGCTGCAAATGCAAATTTACAAATGAGAATCAGTTCAAAATGCACTCAGTCATAGAAACTAGGTCATCCCGGGGAGCAAGCTGTTTTACTGTACTTTTCAGTACTGAATAAAATATTGGCATTTTTGGATGTTTTTTCTTTCTGAGGAGATCCCTTCACATTGTTTCAACCAATCAGTCACCACCATCTCTTCTAGGGTGTGTTGCTCTGTGTGACAATGGCATTGGCTGAGTCATCTTTTAGCTTCACTTAATTTCTTTCATCCTGCAAAATGCGTGACAAATTATTTTATAATTCTCACATTGCGTTAAGCTCTCCCTCTCCCTTGTTGGCTTGTTTGATAATAATCTCCCATCTGCTTCTAGTTCTTGCATTGGCTTTCTTTCATCTCATGTAAAAAATGTTCTGTTTTGTCTCCTGTTTCTTTACTCTTTAAACAGTTCCTGAATTTGTGAATCCACTGTTTTTATGTTCACCATTGCGCTAGCACAAAGCAAACATATTGGTGTTATATAGTGATTTTGAGAGGTGTGTCACTGTCAGCTCAATGCAGGGGCAGTCTGCAAGGAGCTTGACAGCGTCAAACCAATCATCAGCCAGACTGATCATGACACTCTTCTGGTCTTGCTGGGCAGACATTTTGTGCAGTTTAAATAAGATTTACTCAAATGGGCAGACTGGGTGGGCCATAGGCCCCCTATTTGCTGACACTGTCTATGTATCTATGTATTGCATACACTGTACTTCTGTAAATCTCAATCTGTAAATATGTATTATACTTTATTGATGCTGACCTGTTGTATATGACCCTAGACCCATCTGAAAAATAGGCCACGCCCTAAAGGATCTTGTGTGTAATAAATAAATAAATTAAAATTAAAAAGAGCCATCAAATCATAGGGCAGCTCTTTCCTTTGATCTGCATAAAGCCGCCCAGCAAGCAGAACTGATCAGCGTCATGATCAATCTGCTGTGGTCCCCCATCATAAAAACAATCTGTCCACCCTTTCCTTCTTAATTTTCTGACACTGGAGTGCCCAATCCCTTGTGCTGGCTAGTACTCCCCACCCCACCCAATTTCACTGTCGACACCAGGGAGCACATCTCCAGTGCTGTCAGACATAACATCAACACTGGGGTGCCAAATACTCAGTGTTGGCACCTGAAATAAAGAAAACCATCCCTCTGTCCCTTCCACCCCTTCCTTCTTAATTTTCCAACACCAAGAGTGCCCAGTCCCCTGTGCGGCTAGTACCCCCACCCCACATGTTTTCACTGTGCAACACCAGGAGCCTACCTCTGGTGCCACCAAACATAACACCAACACTAGGGTGCCTAATCCCCAGTGTTGGTACCTGGAAATAAAGAGAACCAGTCTTCAATCCCTACCACCTTCCTTCTTAATTTTCCATCACTGGAGGCCCAATCCCGGTGCTGGTTAGTACCTCCTCACCCCATGCATTTTCTCTGTGAAGCATCAGGAGCCCACCCTTTGTGGCCTTAAACATTACACTGACACTGGGGTTCCCAATCCCCAGTGTTGGTACCCTAAATAAAGAAAATCATTCCTCATAGTCTTTTTTTTTTATATACAGCCTATAAAAAGAAACCCACCATCAAAGTCCGCTGCCACTGCCGACCCACAGCTGTTGTTACTCTCCCTCTACCTGACCCTCCCACTCAGCAACTATCACACCTTACTTATTTATGGGGCATCCAATGCCATAATCCTCTCTGAACTGGAGACACGTCTTTGCTCTTCAATGCCAGACCGGGAATTGAGGAAATCAGGTATGTGGTTCAATGTATTTCAATGGGTTTTGAACTTGTCCTCATAACTTGGTCATTTTAAAATATGTTTTCCCAAAATTTTCAACATGGCCTTTTTGGGACCCCACCTAATGAACAAGAATGGTGAAATTATGGAACTCCACCCTGAAAGGTGATTTAATGGGCATTGTCGAAATCATCTTTCAGGCAGGATATGAACATTTTTCCCACCATTGTTCATGAGGTGAGGAGTCATAAAACTGTTGAATGTGGTAAAATATTTAAAATGACAAAGTTATGAACGTACATTAAGAATTTTAACACATTCTCATAACTTTGGTAATTTTCAATATTTTGATCCCAAATTTTCACATAGCCATTTTTCACACCACCTCATGGGCATGACAGGTGTCCTTTTTCAAATCCTGGCTGAAACTTGTGGTGCAAAATCACCTTTCAGGCAGGATTAGAAAATATTCTCTGCCCTTGTTCATGTGGTGGGGTCATAAGAATGCTATGTTAAAAATTTGTTGTATGTAATAAAAACTATGTTATAAGTGTATAGTATGTTTAAATATTTCAACTCACCCTCATAACATTGGTAATTTTCAATATTTTGACACCATATTCTCAACATAGCTATTTTTTCAAACCACCTCATCAGCATGACAGCTATCATTTTTCAAATCCTGGCCAAAATGTGTATTCACACTTCTGGTGTAAAATTACATTTCAGTCACTGTCTTATAAATGACACCTGGCATGTTCAGAAAGAGTGGTCATAAAGACGATGTTGAAATTTGAGGGTCAAAATGTGAAAAAATAATTGATTATGAAGAAATGTTAGATTAATCCAACGTTTACTCATAACTTCATTTTGCAGATTTTGTCCCCTAATATTCAACATATCCAAATTGTCCTTTGTTCAAGATCCTTCTCTGAGTCCTGTAAATGTTTTCCATGCGCTAATGGCATTACTGACTCTACAGTGACACTAGTAGTTCTCATCCTACCTTCCTCCTTCCGTTGCCCTTTTTTATGTGCCTCCGTACTTTTCTGTCATCTTTCCTAGAAGGCTGATTCAAATACTTGCAACATTTTTATATCAAGTACTGTTGATTTATATGAGTGTGTATTGTATATAACGTCTGTAATTTTTTTGTATCCTCAGTTGATGTATCACCCTGTGCCTTAACCTTCCTCAAGTTGTCCATATTACTCTGTTGTGCTGACAATGTATTTCTGTTATTCTATTGAATTACTTGTGTGTACTACCCAGGCCCACCTTGCAAATGAGCCCACTCAGTGGTGTTCCACCTGTTAAATATAGACTGATTGATTGATTGATTGATTGATATATATCCCTTGTGTTTGCCACCTCCTGAACATGACAGCTGTCATTTTTCAAATCCTTCGAAACTTGTTTTGCAGTCGAACTGTGAAACTACCTTTTGGATGGGATTTAAAAAATTCCACCTGTCTGGATCATATTATTAGGTCATAAAAGACTGTCGGAAATTTAGGGTCAAAATGTGGGCCCACTGAAAATTAGATATTGCCTCTCAGCTGACCTATTCTGGGTAAATATAACAATCTAAAATGTGTGAAAGCAGGACAACACTGAAAATGAGATACTGCATCTCATCTGGTTGATCCTGGGTAAATATATAGTAAAAATGTTACAGGCAAGACCTGGTAACAACAACAATGCAAGTGGCAATCATTTGTCATTGACAAATGCTTGTTTAAAATGATTATATTGTACTCTGTTTGTAATGGCATGCTGAGTCTCGGGAAGGGCACCAGCTAAAATAGGCTACTACTACTACTACTAGTACTACAACATTTGGAGAAGCATCCCTTTTTCACTCACGCCAAAGCCCTCTACCTCATACAGAGAAGAGGATGCCCTCATTTGTACACCAAGTGTTTCAGCAGCCCTTCATCTTATCCTTACTACTGAATCAAAAGCAAACTGTGTGAACATGAAAGCATATATTTCCACTTTGTTCTGAGGTTAAGACTCCATGGCATGATGGAGTCCCTCATTTTGATTCTTTTCTCCCCTGTGCTCTCAGTGTGGGTGCTGAAACTTTGAGAGGCATGCTAGGAATCAACTTATCCATTCCACCTTCCCCAATCCAGCCCTATCTAGTACAGTATGATCTAGAGACATTGCCTTTTTCTGTAACATCAGCCCCAGCCCGTGTACATTCAGAATCACAGCCTCTGTGTGACAGAATGGTCGTGGGGCCAGCCCTGTTTTATTTTCCCAATGCACCCATTTTCAGGTTGACTGTATATAGCTGCTAAGTATAGGAAAAAACGTGACTGTTTGAAAACACACACAAAAGAGAAATAGGTCAGCATGACAGTGCTATTTTCAGCCTATAAGCTCCTGTACTTGTCTGAATACCACAGTGGAACCTCTTCATGGTGCCATTTAGTTAAAGATGTTGAAAGGCATGCAGTACTTATTTCCACTCTGAGTCGGCTTAGAACAAGGTCTTTTTGTCTACATGGCATTGATTGATAACCATCTGACAAGCTGATAGCATTAAACTAGTTAAAAGGGAAAAATCAAGAATTGTTTAGTACAAAAAAGCAGACCACGTGTTGTAAGGGTTGGAGCGAGTGGACAGTTTCAATGGAGTGGACCAGTGCTGGCCAATCTGGGGTGGCATGGCAGCATGTAGTTTATAAAGGCCTGGTTCCCCATCTTCCTTGTTGCCTTTACCCTGTAGCTGGGAGTCTCAGGCTTTAAAAGCCCTTGTATACTCCATCCAATCCTCCTTATTTCCCTTTAATCTGTCACTGAAAGGTTACTGTGGTTTAAAATGCCTTGGTATACTTCCATCCCTCAATGCTTCCTTAACCCCTTGCTGGGGTTGCTCTGGTTTATATTGCCCTGGTACACTCCATCCCCATTTGATGTCCCCTATTCCCACATCTGGGAGTTGCTGTGATTTATGAAGCCCTGCCACCCAAACCTCACCCTATAAATTGCCCTTTACCCCATAGCTGAGGGGCTGTTGGGGTTTAAAGAGCACTGGTATACCCCACCCCTTATTGTCGCTCACAATGTTACTTGGGGTCACTGTGGCTTAAAAGGCCCTGGTGTATACCCACACACCTTATTGACCCTCACTAGATTTCTAGGGGTCACTGTGGCATAAAAGTCACTAGTATGCCCCACCCCCTTGTTGCCCCTTAACCTGTTACTGAGGGACACTGTGTGTTATGAAGCCCTGGTATACATCATACCTCCCCTTTCCTCCTTACCCGATCATTGGAAGCTGCTGTGGTTTATTAAGTCCTTCTGCAGCTCCTAATTCTTAGCATTGTTTCCTCCCAGCTCAGATGGCACAGCACTACCTGCTCTCTCGGCACGTCCATGGATTTGGGGCCTGGCTAAGGAGCACAGCAATTGAGCGAGGCAGATGCTGCAACATCCATTCCCATGGGGCCTTTTTCAGCACAATTCCTGGATTAATGTCCTTGAATTGGCTCAGCATCCACTGCCACTGCTGCCTGCTTTCTGTTGCCCCTCAGGTTGTCGTGCACCTGCACAGTTCAGTAAACTACCCCACCCCACCAGCTCAGTTTTTCACCTATAGAGGCCTAACTCACTTAGTTGGGTGAGGGGATTAATAATCAAAGTCCCTAATAATAGAATTTAAGACACAGTTTGATACCTTTAGAAATGAGTTGGCCCAAGGGCTTCCAGTTCCCCACGAATGTACTTAATGAATGAACATTTTGTGTCCGAGGCAGGATGGAAATTTAAATGATGATCATGGTGGGGCTGGAGGCGGCTGACACCAGGGATGGGTTCCCAGTGTCAACCTGATGTTAGAGGATAGATGTCTGGCAGCATATCCTGGTGGCGGGGGGCAGGTCCACGATGGATTCAGGACTCAGCATGGCTAAGAAGTGAAGAAATCATGTTATTCCCATTCTAGGGAGCTTCTCCCAGGACATAATGCAGCTTGTCCCAGCTAGCACGTTGTAAGGAGGCTACCTGCACCAACATCACTACTCCTCCAGCCTGCAGCTGCTGTATTTACTGTTAAAACACAAAGGGCATCCAGTTGTCAGAACCATTGACTGACAACAGACCACCTATAGAGCAGGAATTCACACAGCCTTTTTCTCTCTTAGTTTGTCTATAAAAACAAGCATTTGTCAATGCGAATGTTTGCTTGCTGGCATTGGCAGTGGTAGTGTAGAGATTACAGAGCTGCATAATAGGAATGGCAGCAGTATTGAACTAAACCAACCCCACCACCCTGCAGAGAGTGACAGGCATTGGGGTGTGCCTTTGGGTCGTCAGGCATAACAGCCATGCCATTTCACCACACCCTACCCTGCAGACACCGACAAGTGTCACGGTGTGCCTTGGGGTCTTTGGCCCTTGTGCACACCCATTCCATCAGGAAATACGGTGAGATGGGTGTGGTATAGGAGAATGGGGTGAAGTTTGGGCGAGGTCTGAGGCACACCTTGATGCCTCTCACTGGCTGCAGGGTGTGGAATGGTATGAGCATTACAGGCAAGAATCCCAAGTCACACCCCTGATGCCTGTCATTCTCTACAGGGTGGGGCGTTTGGTCGGAAACCGTAGCGCCTCAGGCATTCATTGGTATTTTCCTCCAAATTTTCAACATGTTTTTGTGACCCCACCTCATGAACAGTGGCAATATCAGTTTGTTAGCGAAAACTGCTTTTGCACAGCGACTACGACATTTGGCACCACAGATGCAAAAACACATTCAAACAGGATGTGAAAAATGACAGC
Organism: Neoceratodus forsteri; assembly: GCA_016271365.2. Lineage (NCBI taxonomy): Eukaryota > Metazoa > Chordata > Ceratodontiformes > Ceratodontidae > Neoceratodus > Neoceratodus forsteri. Next base: position 976,317,375 of record CM057456.1, on the reverse strand, counting down.
AGTACTGTACATGGGGAGGTGTAAAAATGGCAATGTTGAAAATATGCTGTGAAGATCTTAAAAACTGGTGAAGTCATGGCGTGCGTAGAAACTGTGCAACGCACACCCGTAATGTAACTAGTTTGGGGATTTTTACAGCAGATTGTTAACACAGGCATTTTGGGACCTTCGATCATGAACAGTGTCAGTGTGATTTTCTTTATCTGTCCCGAACAATGATTTCCCACAGCGACCACGCATTTCTGTGCTGAAAGTGTGAAAACACATTTCGCCATGTTGTGGAAAATGACAGCTGTACTGTTCATAAGGAGGTGTGGAAAAATGCCACTGGTGAAAATCTGGACTGAAAATATTACAAATTCATGAACTTACGAGGTGCGTGGAAACTGCGCAATGCTCACTCATAACACAGTCATCTTATGGAGTTTTGTCACCAAATTTTCAACATAGCCATTTTAAGACCTCTGCTCATGACCAGTGTCACTGTGATTTACTTAATCTGTCCCAAATATTGTTTTCTGTCACGGACTGTACCACATGCGCTTCATGTGCGAAACACATTTTGGGTGAGATGTAAAAATGGTAGCTGTACTTCTCATAAGGAAGTGTGGTAAAATGGCACTCTTGAAAATCTGGTGTGCAAATATTACAAATTCGCAAACTTGCCAGCGTGCGGTAGGAACGTAGCGTCCCCTAAAACAGTCATTTTGGGAATTTTTCACCAAATTTTCAACATAGCCATTTTAACACCTCTGCTCATGACTAGTGTCACTGTGATTTTCTTAATGTGTCCCATACATTGATTTCTCACACCGACTGCACCATTGTGCTACATGGGCAGAAACACGTTGTGGGCAAGATGTGAAAATGACAGCTGTACTACTCATAAGGAGGTATGGTAAAATGGCAATGTTAAAAATCTGGAGTGAAAATATTGAAAATTTGCAAACTTACGGCGTCTTGTAGGAACTCTGCAATGCACGCATAAAACAGTCATTTTAGGAAGTTTTCACAAATTTTCAACATAGCCATTTTAAGACCTTTGCTCATGAACAGTGTCACTGTGATTTTCTTAATGTGTCCGTATATTGATTTCACACACCGACTGCGCCATTGTGCGCTACATGTAGGGAAACACATTTGGGTGAGATGTGAAAAATGACAGCTGTACTACTCATAGAAGGTATGGTAAAATGGCAATGTTAAAAATCTGGGTGAAAATTTTGAAAATTCACGAACTTAAAGCGCGTGAGATATCAGCGCAACGACGTCAGAAACAGTCAGTTGTTAGCATTTCTTCCACCAAATTTTCAAAATAGGCTTTTGGGAGCTCCACCTTATGAACACTCCCAGTGTCGCTTTCTTAATCAGTCCCGAAGGTGATTTCGCAGTGACTGCGAAATCACCCTTCTGGCCCGATTAACACCATGACAGTGACAGCATTCATGAGAAGGGGTCCCAAAAACTCCATACTGAAAATTTGGTGCAAAATTGCAAAAATGTCTGAGATATGCAACAAAGTTGAAAAACCCTATCTATTACATTATACAGCTTACGGCATTTCCTCAGTTCGTGGTGCGCTTTGAAGAGTGCAGACGTGTTCCCAGTCCACCAAAGATTGTCGTGCGGACTCCGGAGGTAAGTATGGGGTGAGAGGGAGGTGTGGGAGGCAGGGTGCACAGTGGGTGGGTGCGGGTGGGGGCAGGAGACTGCGAGGACCGTTTTTAATTTACAGGTTTGATTTTTTTATTATTATTAAGGCGACGGGGACATTTGCCACACTGGGTTGGGCTCCCAGTGTGATAGCTGGAAAAGGCTGTTTGGGGAGCTGGAGCCGACAGGGATTGGGTACCCGTCGGCCATCTCGGGCTTGTGCCACGCTGGGTGGGCTCCCAGCATGACAGCTGTAAAGGCTGTTTGGGGGGCTGGAGCCGGCGGGGATTGGGCACCCCAGTCGCCCATGTACGGACATGTACCACGCTGGGGTGGGCTCCCAGCGTGGCACCAGAAAGCTTTTTGGGGAGCAGGGGCGTGGAGCCGATGGGGCATTGGGCACCCCGTCGGCTATACAATATATGCATGGGGTGGAGCGCGTCAGCATGCAATATGTGTGTGTGTTGAGGGGAGCTCTGCTCACTGAAGCGGAACTCTCCCTTTCAACTGTATGCCACTGCATTTTCAACTGCTGTCATAGACAGCTGGAGCAGTGATTGCGCACTGCGACCTGCCTGCAAACACACTGACTGAATTGGAAGAGGCTGACACACCTCTGGAAAACTCGGATGATGGCTTATGTTTCTTGCACATGCATGCAAGGAAACATAAAATGCAAGACCCTATTCTTTTGCATTCCCTGTGGCAAGGTATCTGCTCACTTTTATGTTGAATAGCAAAAGAAGGAAAGGACAAGGTAAGTCACTAAAAGAAAGCCAAGGTCTTATCTAAAAAGTAAGATAAAGTTACATTTTTGCTTTAGCTATTTATAACACTCTGTGACTTCATTTGTAACAAGGGGAACTCCAGTCAGCCCACATCCCACCCCATCCCGACTCCCACTAATCTTGGTCTGTGGTTGAAACAAATATATGGCCATGGTCAGTACAATGACTTAAAGGTTATAGGAAAGGATTTTACATAGTTAACTGCCTTCCATAGGCTTTCTGTGCAGTTATGTATTCTGATATGCTTTGACCAGTTTTGATAAATCATCTAGCTTTGGAGTGCCCTTAGATCTACATAGAGTTCCACTCTCCTCACCAGCTACTGCTCTTTTTTATATTTTTAAGACATTCCATGACATCAGTAATCCCCATTCCATGCTGTTCATCTGAATGGTCTGGAATGGTGTTAGTGATGTCACAGAATATTTAGACAGTATGAAAAGGGAAAGCAGCAACTGCTGAGCAGAAAGGAATTCATGGTAGTTACAACAAAGGCAAAACATGGATGATTAATTTAATGAAAAGATCAAAACATATCAGAATGCTAGAAACACAAGGACCACCACTCTACCAGCCTCATAAAGGATATACTGGTACCGCTGTAAAGAACAACATATGCATAGGAAATATATTACAAAAATGCAATGGTGGTACAAAACATTAACACTCACGCTTCAGAAACAGTCATGGAAATTAGGATGCCACCCTAATGTTTCACACCAGAAGTGCTTCATCAGAGGCTTCATATCAGAATACTGTATAGACACTAAAAGGACAGCAGGAAGGCATCTAGAGGTGAAAACACAGTTTCCTATCCCCTTTAACAAGTTGGTTGGCTGAGTAATAGGAACATTCATGAAACTGAATGACCAATGCTCACAAATATCAATGCTTGGTTGGTCTTGCTTCAGCAGCCTTTGAGGTCACGATTATTTTAGAAATACTCCTGCTCACCCTAGCACCCCCATACTGCTGTGTCACTCACCCAGCACATTCTCACCACCACCCCACAGTTGCTGACAACCATCAACCCAACAAAAAAAACAGAAAAAAACTGTAAATTGAATCATTTTGGGCTCCCATGTCTGAGATGCTGGGGCCAGACTTACTGCAAATAATGCCTCTGCTTTCTGCTTAATACTATATCATGTTAAGCAGTTTGGTTGATGTCAACAACAGTGGACAGTTAGGTGTGTAGGGGTAGGTGGCACAGCAGTTGGATGGGGACTGAGAATGTGCCAGCAGGTGAATGGTATAGCTATAGTGTAGGAATTGGGTGTACATGGGGGATGCATTGAGGTACAGGGATTAGAGCACATAACTCTGAAACAGGAGATCCAGAGGTTCAAATCCCCCATAGCAGTGACACAGAGGAGATTACATGTAGTTGACACTATGTTGTGCTACACTACAGTGTTTATACTGTATATATGTAACAAACCTCCCTCTTCTTCCAGGCATGAGGGTTGCTAGTGAATACTCAAAGGATTAAGCCTGGCCCTGAGAGTTGCTTTCTGGTGGGCAACAGCTAGAAGACAGGGTATCTTGAGTTTGTGCCATAGTTTGTGCTTCCTCGCTTAGTCTGCAGAAGCCTGGGCATGAATAGTCATGGTTCTGCCCTCTCACTTTACTCTGTGAAGAGGGGGCTAACTGAGAAAGGGGCTCTCAGGATTTCAATCAACTGAGGTCTGGATATCTGGGGATCAGAATTTGAAGACAGAAGAGCTTGATGTGGGAAGATGCCTTCAATAATGTATCACCCCTCAGTGATTATGCAATTTGGTCTTATAGGTAATCATGCCCAAGGGACCCCATAAGGGAGATAAGGTTTTCGGAAGTGTAATTATGTGGCAGTGCCTAGTCAACTCAGGGGCCATAGTAATGGTGTTGATTATGCCAGTATTGATGATGAAGTCATGTGTGGCCATAACGTGATTGGTGAGGGTGATGCTCTTTTGAGCTGTGTACATCAGAGACAGCAATAAAGACACAACCTGCTTGACCTCCACTCCTAAGTATGGATAATATACTTATGAGTGATTTTATGTTAATGGTACCCCTGCATATGTGTTTAGTGCCCCGGTTCCCATATGCCCAGATCTGTGATAGTGTGACAAGTTGAGGTTATGAGTGCTTCTGGCTGTAGGCCACCTCCTCCCTGAATAGATGCCACTAAATACTTTTAGACACAGGGAGGTGGTGGGCTTTACATATGGGGATCATCCTCTGGGATTTGGGAGATAGAGGTGCAAGGAGCAGAGTACACAGTGTACCCTGGGATCACTCACACATGTTGCCATTCATTTGGTGGAAATCGGTCAATAAAGCACTGAGATATGGCCCCAGACATTCAGTGCTCTTAGAAAAAAGACTGTCACTCCTTGTAGTTCATTTTCACAACTGAATGTATGTGTACTATCTAGAAGAGGAGCAGCTAGTGTCTACAGCCGATTAATATTGTGCCATATTGAGTGGAGCTCACAACTTGGAGGCCTACCCCTGTATGCAGAGTAGGCAGGGGATGAACGAAGCCTGCATGCTGGTCATGTGTGAGAGAAGGCTCTATGGAATACAGGGAGAATGGAAATGGGTCTATAGTTGTTTAAGTCAGATGGATCACCAGATTTAAAGAGGGCAATACATAAGCAGAGTTCCATCAGGAGGAGACTGTGGCAGTAACAAGAGATAGGTTGAGTAGATGTAGAATTGGTGCAGTTGGGTAGAGCCCTAGTTTTGGAAATATGGGATCAATGCTATCAGCACCGGTGGGGTTGAGTCCATCAGGACTCCTACTTATCAGGGGTTAAGGTCCAAGAGGGCTTTGAGAAAAGCAGCAGGAGTGACAGGAGAAAAGGAGGAGTATGGTGGAGGAGGGTAGAAGCACAGGAGGTGAAGAAGGAGTTGAACTCCAAGGTAATGGAGAGAGGGTCAGAAATGACGGTGTCTCCCACCTTGTGGACTGGAGAGGAGGCTGGATTGGGGAGGGTGTGAATTACCTTCCAGAACTTGGAGGGTGACTAAGGTTGTTCTGGAAGGTAAAGGAAAAGTACTCAGCCTTGCAAGCCTGGTGGCTCTGGTACATGCATTTCGAAGGGCTTGGTACCTGTTAAGGTCAGCCAGGAACCAGAGGACTTTTGAATCTTCCAAGCCAAATCTTGTGCATGGACGCAATCCAGTAATTCATCTGAGATCCATGGGAGGTGAAATCATGGACCCTGGTTTTTCTGAGGGGCATGCAGATTCCAGATTGACAAGAATTTGGAGTGAAAGTAGTTAAAGGCAGAGTTGATGATATTTAACAACGGGCATCTGTTTTTTTATTGCCAAATGAAACTGTGCTAGCTAGCTTTTGCATTGTTTAGTAAATTGAGCCATACAGGATGCATTTTAGAGGGACCTGAAAAGCAAACACAGAGTAAAAAAGAACAATAATGGGGTTCTGTAAGTGGCCATCCTGACTGAACAGGAGAGGACAGTACAGTATAGAATAGTTAGAATGCTGTTGCAACAGGCTTTAGAAAATACACTAGAATAGAGTCCCTCTACTGCAAGGTAGGATGACCAGCCCCTACCACAAGAAGGCCCCAGTGGGCTCAGAAGAAGAACTGACCACACATCAGCCTGGGAGAGCCACGAATCACCCTCTGACCTTTCAGCCTGACCTCCAAAGAACCAGCATTGGCTGCAGCTGCAGGTAGGAGTCAGTGGGCCACCAGATCACTCCTTACCAGTGTCCCTGCTTTCCCAGAAGAGGAATGACACCTGTGGACTTCTTCCCATCTTTCCCACCTCTCAGGTCCAGTGATGCATGCATTCTAGCTATTCCTTGTCGTCTACCTCCATAGGCCAGGAAGCTTTCTCCTACTGCTTCCCAAAGCTTTGGAACTCACTACCACCTCCTATCAGACTTTCCTCTTCCCCATCTTCAATCTCCTTAGCCCTTCAACATTTCTGTTCCCCTAACTGCACTTGTTCTTAGCCCCCTTCATCCCTCCCAACCCAGGCGCATTATCCTTTAGCCCTACTTTACTTCTGTTCTCCTAACTGTACTTGTTACTAACCCCCTTTGCAACCCTCCCACCCTTGTGCACTATCCCCTACCTCTGTCTCTGACTTACCTCCCTGTCTTCTAACTGAACCCTTCCTCTGATTACTTCCTCACATGCTACCACCTATTATATCTCCTCCTTCCACCCCCACCACAACCTACTGTGTCATTTTGAGACTCTACTACCATCCACAACCTACTGTTCTGTTTCTACACTCTACTACTGTCCTTCACCCCCTCTTCCCCCACTGATGCTCTCCTTTTTCCATTCCTAGTTTGCCCCTATTTCTCCAGCCTCCCTATTCCTTATCCCTCCTCCTCCCCTCCGGTCATCCACCACATTCCACTCCTCCTGCCCCCTTCTCTCCCTCCTTTTCTGCCTGGTCCTGTCCCTCTTGCAGGGTTCTCTGTCATCCTGAAGGGTATAGATCCTGCTCTCTCTCTTCTACCCCTCTTCCTTTCCCCCACTTTCTAATCCTGGCCCCCTTGCAGGGTTCTCTGCATCCTGAAGGGTATAGATCGGCACTCTCTTTTTCACCCACCTCAGATCCATCACCCACCCACCTCCCTACTTCCCATCCCTCTTTTCCCCTCCTGTTCCTCCACCCCTCTCTTCTCTACCTCCCACTCCCTTTCTCTCCCTCCTTTCTGCCTAATCCTGTCCCCTTGCAGGGTTCTCAGCAACCTGAAGGGGTTAGATCTTAGCTGTCCCTCTCCCATTTCCCACCTTCTACCCCTCACCTGTCCACTTCCCACATGTCTTATAACTGCCCTCCTTGGGTATACAATAGCACTTCGAATCTTGTGCTCAGCCTACTACTTCTAGCACTTCAGATATGTTATCCATCCTCTAACCTTTACCCTACTGGATTACCTGCTCTTGGGTTGTTGCAATGTACGCTATACCTGTACATGGTTTTGTTTACCCTGGCGTTGGTCTTGGTTATTTCTGCTATGTAATTGTACTACACTATTTTGTTTTAGTAACTGTATTTGTATTGCTCTGTTATTGCTATGTGTTTGCCTGTTCTCCCAATTCTTGTACCCACCCCATCCCCACCCAGGATGCTTCTGGGAATTAGCTGTTTACAGCTCATGTTGTCTTTCCTCGTGAAACATTTTTCAAAAATATATGATAAGACCATGCCTGAGGACTTCATCTATGAATCTGCCCTCTGGGATTTCTGATCAGGTACTGTTTTGAACTTATTGGGAAGCCAGGCACACAGCAAGGATAGTGAAAGTAAAAGTATTTAATTAAGTAACTGTGTTAGGTTCCATGTAAAACAGCACAGCAAAAACAGTGAAAATAACTTAGGTCCAGCAATATGAGCATCAGGAAGACAGCAACTGGAAACTTCAGTGAGGGGTCAGAACAGAGAAAAGCAAACAAACACCACACAAAAGTTCACAAGTGGGGGCTTTGCCTCCGCATCCCCATACTTAAATATATACTTGAAGGTGCACTATACACCACATGAAGATTTTTGCTGTTCCAATGCCTCCTTGAAGTTTCCAGTTGCTGTCTTTCCCAGCACTTATATTGCTGGGCTTAAATTTCTTCACTGTTTTTGCCATGCTGTTTTGATGCAACACCACTGTGTTAAGCCTCTGGTGTGTGCACTGGTAAATTAACCATTAACTGAACTTTAAAGCTGAACTTTTCAACAAGGAATAAAAGTTAGAACAGGCATGTCAGGGAGTTTGGACCACCTGCAGGACATTATGCGGTCCAGCCTTGAGCCATGACTGGAGGAAGGCTCAGGCACTAGAAGATGAGAGTACTAAAGGCCCCAACATGAGAGTCAGGCACTGGAACAGTTGCCTGAGAGTGTCCAGGAGCTGGCCTGCAGAAGTCACCCCTTTGGTACTGCGACTGCTACTTTAATCATGCTGACAGGATACTGACTGTAAAATTGTGCGAACCCTATTATTACTGCACTATACTTATGAACCCCTAGATGGCACTATCCCAGGGCTACTACCCTGCCTGATTTGCCACTAACAGGTTGAGGGGCCTGGATCCAATGGTGGTGCCTCCACCCAGAGGTCAGGGTTTGCAATAGTTAAACTTACTTGGTCACAGCCCTCTGGGACACTGCAACCCCTTTCTTCCCACTAGTGGCCCACACAATATATCAGAATTACCTTCACAGTATACACTTACCCCGGACTAGTTCTGGCACTGGGACTTCCTGTGAAATAAGATACAGTGCAACAATCACAGTACAGTACTTTAACACAGACAAATACCTCAGGAAGTATAGCTTTGCTGAAACAAGCAGCTCTGATTTATTTAGGGGATATAACAAGGACAGGGAAATCAGGTTAATTAGCTTATCACTTTACTATCTACCTATGGCTCTGTGCACAGGCCTATCCCTACCAGTTACTGTCCCTGGGTACCCAAGCCCTAGTGGCTAGTCCAAACCGTGGCAGCTGGTGGGGCCCTTTCACACAGTGAAAGAAAAATTAGTTTAAACAGTCAGCAGTACAGTGATTCCATTTGGATTTAATGTGGCAATTCAACAGGGAGCGACCCTGAATTAGTACTCACGACCTCCAAACAAGATAGGGTCCTTCAACGTCAGCAGGGCTACTCTTGAGCTCCACGAGACTCTTCACACATTTATATGGTAAAAAAAGTACTATACCAGGCAGGCTGCTTCTCTATCCCGATCGCAATTACTGCACAATACCGGGAGAACACACAGCAGATTCAGTTCCTGACAGACCGAGTGCAATTCAACAATTTCTTCAGTCTTCTACAGGGTGAGCCTGGTTTCTACTCTTCAGAGATCCTTTGATTCTTTTCACAGGACGGATTCAGTCCTAACAAGCAGTTACACAAGCTGCAGACCGAACTCTGGGCCTTACACACGTTTTTGACTTAAACTGTGCACTGAAGGAGCACAGGGTTTCTTTCCCCTTCACTGCCAGATCTAAAACTGAAACTCCAACAGACAAAACCAGGCACTTCCTTTGAGTTCCTCCCAGTTCTTGACTGGATTGGCTGTCACTCACAATAGACTGCTGCTGTTGGTCCAAAAAGCGCGAAGTCTAAACTACATCTCCCAGAGTCACTGCCCATACAATCCTCTTGTGGCTGGCTCAGATTATGAGTCCAAGTTCTGATTAGGTCCAAGGCACCATTTTAGAGCTAGCTTACCCCACACTGATTGGTCCAGTTCAGCAGTTCAAAACCAGAATGGGGAACTAGGCAGACACAGTTCTGACTGCAAAGAAAGCAGGTTAGACAAACTGTAATTTCATTATTACTGTAAATGATTTCTGGCAAACAGTTACATCTTTCAGATAGGTTCCCTTTGCACTCTAGTGACTGCAAAATGGAGTGAATTGGCAGCAACTCGAGTGGTACTCAAACAGAGAAGCACACAGTCCCCCATACAAACTAATTATGTCTACAAGCAGACAGCTCTTAAAGAGACAGTACCAGAGGCTCTAAAACACTTACTGATAAATGGCTTAAACACCAAACACCATTCAGGCTTGGAGCATTCAAGCAAGCTCCTGAAGTCTTTTGGGAACCCCCATTTGCAGGGGTTACACTTATGCCTGAGATAGCCACCCTCCCAGACCCCCACAGGCTATCCCTTCATCTGTGGCTTGCAGAAGAAAGTGAAAAGAACCTGTCCACAGTACCTGCCCTTCCCACCACTGACTTGTTCCAGCCAGATCCAGAGGCCATAACCAAAGGCCTGTAGAAAGAAGAACAGGTCATAAGTAAAAGCCTGACCTGGAAACTGGTGCCCACCTATTGAAGACACCCTAGGTCAAGGAAGTGATTGCTGGGATGCAGAGGAGTGAGACTGGATCATTCAGCTGGAAATTTTGTGAGGTTCCAGGTGTGACTGCAAGCCTCCTCCCTGGCTAACTCCATGGTAAGTGCAGGGTCTGATGTGCTAGCAGTCCACAGCTGCTTAGCCACTCAGTGGGTCTGATGACTCAGATTTCATGAGCCCAGTTCTTGATATAGCCACCGACCTGTGACCTGTCAGTGGTCAGTCCTGCGGACCCCAAAGAAGAATATGGATAGTAGTCATAAAAACAAAACTGCACTCAGGGCCAAATAAACCTTGTAAATGACAAAATAAATCACAGAGTCAGCAGCATAATAAAGTGAGGCAATTTTTAATGACCCATGGTGAGAAGCTGTGGCAACTGTTCCCCAGCGCTTCAGCTCAGAATAAGTCTTCTTCTGGGGCGTGTTTATAGGTATATAAGTACATCCTTTTTATATAGTAGCATTAAAGATACATACAGTATATTAACAATTGATGAAACATAGCCAGTAATGTGCCAGATACAGAGACAGTAAAGACAATGTGACTAGTAATACATACATAGAAAAAATGTAACATACAAAAATGCATATATTTACTTCTTTCTTATAAAAAGGCTTTTAATGTAGGAGTTCATGATTTCCTTTCATGTAAAATGCTTTCCAATGTAGGAGTTCATGAGGTTCAACACTGGACATAAAACAATGAATAGAGAATATTAAGTGAGCTCCAAAGGTGGACAAAGTAGATATGGTGGAAATGGAAGAAGGAGAACTACAAGGTAAAGTAAGTAAAAGGTATGAGTGCAGAGAGTCGTGGAAGCTAAGTACAGAAAATATGAAGAGTTGAACAGGATTGTCAAGGTCAAAGCACAATCCCAGGCAGGGGAGGAGGAGAGGAAAGTATGACAGCAAGAGTAAAGGTGTGAGGTACTAAGAGTCATGGAAGCTAAGAACATGAAAACGTTAAAGTAGGAGTGCTGATGTAAAAGTACAATCCAGAAAGAGTATAAACAATAAGTCAGGGTGCCTGATAAAGAAAAGGAATGGGGAGGGTTGTAAGTAATGAAATATGAATACAGATGCATTACATATGAAGTGCTAAACCAAAGCAGAACCCTAAAGTAAATGTTAAGCCAAAGTGGCCAAGCAGATATATTGCAAAAGGAGATGACAAAGACAGATGTGCTGGGAGACACAGCACATCACCTCAAGAGGGAAAGTAGGGGTGGAGGAAGCAAGATCAAAGTGCAGGAAAGATATATGAGCAACAGTGGCCACAGTATAGAAAGGTGAACAATCTGTTTGGAAATAGTGTCAGAATTATATAAAAGATGTGTGCTGAGGAGACAATGCACTACAATTAAATGGTAAAGCTAAAGACCACGGGTCAAAATGTAATATGGGAATATGAAAGTCATAAATAGGAGAAGTATGAAAAGATGCTGCCCTGGGAAAAGTACATAGTCATAGCAGCCACGGGCAATGACATTGAAAAGGTAATCAGTGAGCCGGCCGGTGACACTGAGGGTTGAGGCACTGAGCATACACCTCGCACCATGCTGGCGACCTGGGTTGGGAATGGACTCGGGCCACGAGGAGCTGGCAGGGGGAAGGAAGGATCGGCGTCCCATGACAGCTCTCCTTCCTTCGAGGTGGGTGTAGAATATCGCGGCGGCCATATGACACCCAGAGGAGGCTGGGTGTCTGACAGCGAGCGATCTGACGGGGTAGAGCCGGCAGACATCTGCACATAAGCGCGGATGTCATTGCACATCCGCTCTCCAGTGGGCCATAATATACAAGAAAAGTAGGGAACCTCCACCTCTATGAAGCCTTCCCGGCTTCCCTGACCTATGTCGCGGATCCCCAACTAGTTAAGAGGATCCATGGGCTGGTATATGGGTGCCAGCTCCGTGGCCCCACCCTCTGGGGAAAGCCAGGGGTGACCGGGGATCACGCCCGGCAATGGGGGAAGACCGGGACCATGACCAGGTGGATACTTGGTGGTAGGTGTCCCACAAAAAAAAAAGAAAAGGTAATCAGTGAGAAATACTTACAATAAATAATTTTATATAAGAAATGGTGTGCAACCACCCTAGAAGGAACATCATAGTGTGAATTAAAAAAATATTCATACAAGTTAATACAATAAAAATACAGTCAAAAAACAGATTCCTATAATTAAAATTATTACAAGTGGTGGCAAAAGACCACTTCAAGCAAAAATACCATGAAGTTCAGCAAAGACTAATGTCATGACACACATACAAATGTTAAAGGAAAAAAGTTGTTACAAGAAGTGGTAAAAGACCACCTCAGGCACTAGATGATTATATATGGTAACAGAGCACGTCCTATGTGGAAACAACTGTTGTGTGTAATGTAGAAGGGAACCTATATCTGGCATAAATATAGAAGGATATAGTTAACCCTCTGAAGTACAGAGATAACTAAGGACTGTGAATGCAGTTTCAGAAGAAATGTGCTGTTATAGGAACAGAATAATATTAGTGTGATCATTGAGGCCAATGGGTGCAGTGACTTATGGCTGTAGATCCAACAAGATTCAAGTTGGAATAATAGATTGGTTCTGTCATGACCATGTGGTGACTTAGTTATAAGTTCAATATCACAAAATTTAAAATCAGTTAGACTGCTCGGTATTTGTCTGCAAAATGACTGCCCAAATGGGGTATTCAGAGCAACAGCTGTGATTTATCACATGTATTCCTATATTCAGCATCACAAAGGGTGTATGGTATGGCCTACAGGGTAGGTACATATGATGATGTATACCACATAGGAAGTAGAGCAGTTAAGAAACTGTTTTATGTTAATGATAGTTGGTTGTTGGTACAATTATAGTGTATCCTTTAATGCACAAATTACAAGTGTTGCACCTACCACAGGAAAAACTGCTCACCAGGTGTGGTGGTAATTAACTTGGTCTATTTTCTGTGAGTTCTTTGTGAACATGCTATTGGCCAGTATGTCACCCAGACTTCTGCTTTGCTTATATATTAGTGGTCTACTTTCTGAGAGTTCATATAGTGCTGGATCACCAGCAAATATGAGTCAGTATTTATTTAACACTGTGACTGCCTTGGGTGTCATGTGGTTGAATTCAGTAACAAAAACACTTTTCAAGATTCTAGTGATTGCTTGGGACACAGATGTAATAAAGTGTGTCTGTTTGTAGAAGTGCCTTGTTATGCGATGCTTCAAGGATGGTGTGGTTGTAACCCTGGCCAGAAACTGAGATGTCAAATCTGCTGCATGGTTTTCAAATTTTCTATAGCTGAACAGTTGGAGAACAGCAGGCGTGGTTCCCCTCCACAAGAATGGGAGTTGTGAGGAGGCTGGCAACTACCGACCAGTCTGCTTCACTTCAGTGGTGGGAAGCTAATGGACTTAGCAAGTCCATTAGCAAGACAGTGGAATACCTGGAGAAGAACAGACTTCAGGATGATATGGATTTGTAGTGGGTAGGTCATGCCAGACAAACCTAATCACATTTTTTGACTGGGTGACTTGGGAAATTGACAGAGGCCACCAGTGGACCTCCTCTACTTTGACTTCATTAAGGTCTTTGACTCTGTGCCTCACAACCACCTGCTGAAAAGTTGGAGCAGCCAAGAGCATAGTCAGATTGATAAGTAGCTGGCTGAAGGACAGAAATCAGAGTGGTAGTCAATGGGGAAAGGTCAGAAGAAGAAGTTACTAGTGGGGTGCCACAGGGCTCAGTGTTAGGGCCAGTTCTGCTTAATATGTTTATCAGTGATATCGGTGTAGGTATACAGGGCAAACTTGCCCTGTTTGAGGATGACACCAAGCTAGGAGGAAGGGTGGACTGTGAAGAGGCAGTTAGGGACCTGCAAAGAGAATTTCTGAGGCTGGAAATATGGTCTAATGTCTGGCAGCTGAGGTTCAATGCTAAAAGTGCAAAGTGATGCATCTGGGTTAAGGGAACCGAGGACAGTTTAGAAGCTTAACGGGCTCAACCAAATGCTTCTCAGGAAGCAAGAAACCTAGTGGTCATCATTAGTAGTACCCTCAAACAGACCAGCAAATGCAACACAGCTTACAGCAAGGCTGGCAGAATGCTAGGGTGCATAGGAAGGGATTTGACAGCAGAAGCAAGAGGTAATACTTCCTCTATACAAGTCCCTGGTGAGGCCCCATCTGAGTACTGTGTCCAATTTTGGAATCCACTCATAAAGAAGTATAAAAACAGACTAGAGTCCATCCAGAGAAGAGCAACCAAAATGATTAGAGGCCTCCAAGGTTGGTCATACAAGGGGACGGTTAGAAACGTTGAAAGCGTTCTCACTGGAGGATAGGGAAGGAGAGAGGGACATGATTGAGACATACAAGTTCCTGAGAGGAACAAAGCAAGTTGCCCTCATCAAATCTGTTCTGTAGAATTACCAAATCCAGCAGCAGAGGTCATGAGTGGAAGTTGGAGGGGTGGGGAGCTTCAAGAAGGAGCTTAGGAAACACTGTTTATGGAAAGGTGGTAGAACCATGGAATAGGTTGCCAATGGAGGTGGTGGATGGTAAGACAGTAACATCATTCAAACTGGGTTGTAGAGCTGTGCAGAATATAAAATTATGCCTGCGGAATGACCATTCTGATTCTGTGGAATTTTGCAGAATTTTCATAAAAACTCTGCAGAATTTTGCCCAATTTAATTTCTTTCACTATCATTTTAAACATACATGCCCAGTTAACACCATATATGGAATGAACAGTAACTAATGACATACAGAAGTGTACCAAATTTCAGAGTTGTAGACTGAAAGGGGCAGCGTTATGGGTTACCAAACATTTAATCAAAATTTAATTTTCAGTTATTTTGAGACCATTTTAAAATTAATTCTCCAAATTTCTCCACAATGTCAGGATTAGAGAAGCACCCAGCATAGGTATATACACCATGTTTTCAGTCTCAAGCTTCAATGGGAGCTGAGTTATAGGTAATAAACAGTTTGACAAAATTTAGATTTCTGTAATTTTAGTATAATTTTGATAGTATTTATTGAAATGTCATAACATTTGACAAGTAAACAGGTTATCACTCCATTTGTATATGTACATAGTTTCAGATTTATAGCTTCAAATGGGACTGAGGTATAGCCTGCCAAACATGGTGCCAAAATGTAAATTCCAGTTATTTCCTCTAATTTTAAAACAACATATCCAAATTTAACCAGAGTTGAAACATTTAAACTACTATGTGATCATTTATGGAAAAGTTCATATTTGCAGCTTTAAAGGGATTGAATTAAAAGTAATTAAGCTAAAGTTTGCAAGAATGTAAATTACAAATTTATAAACCCCTGAAACTTTAAAACTAGAGAATACAATACCATTACATTTGGCAGGTTCTTAGACCTTACAAGGAGACTGTACATACCAATTTTATTAATTGCTTGCTGCTACAGAAATTGCTAAATAACATCTGTACTTGGTCAAATCCCATGAGTCTTTGTGAAAACTGTAGAATTTCATGAAAAATTCAATAGAACTACAATTTTCTAATTTTACTCAGCCTTATCTGGAGGATTCTAATTAAAAGATAGGGGTATGAGAGGCAGGTAGTGCAGGGTATCACCAGGTTCAGGAGTTAGATGCACAGTTTCACCAAGAAATGGACAGCTGAGCTGGGAAGCACAACAGTGTGTAGACCTCCAGGTTGGAGCAATGAAGCACAGTGTGTCAACAATTCCAGCCAGAATGCAAGATGTTTAAGGATCACATCCAGTCAATTTATAATTTAGGGAGCCTGATGTGCGTGCAAGTCTGAGACTTAGAGGTACTCAAAAGATGTATTGGGGAAAGACAATGTCTGGGGCAGCAGGAAGGAAGAATTCTGGCTATTCCAACAGGGCAGGTCAATAGGAAAATGATTAGGTGACTCATGTTTTAAGGAGTTTGTCATTGTAAACATCGAAGAGGATGTCAGTAAGATCAGTAGTTCTACTGAGTCAATCTGGCTGTACCAAAAGATAAGGGGTTAATCACCCAGAGAGGAAACAGCGGGACTGCAAAAAACTCAGCCAGCTTATCAAATAAAGCAGTGATACATGAATTATTGATGTTAAATTCCACAAAATTGTTCTACCATGCTGAAATGACAACAGTGTTGTCCGAAGTTCGGCATGGCAAGATCCAATGTCGACAGATGAAATTTCACCTGTCAGACATTGTGTTTTCTACTGAGGGGCTGCACCACCAAACCCCATGTGGGGGCACCTCCCCTTTTAAGACATCTAACTCTGAGTTGTTTCAAAGGGGGCCAAAGATGGTGAATGGGCGAAATTTCACTGGTCCCTCACAGCGACAATCTCATCGCTATGAGGGATTTTGCTGTTATGCATTCCTGTGTGAACGCATATCCACAAAAGAATTCTGGATGCTTCATCTATATGCTACTATAAATATGTAAGAAAATGTTACCAATATTTTTCTACTGCAAATTGAAACTGCTAAACCAAGTTATCCAGCTGTGTTAGACACCAGGATACACACTGACTATGGATATGCATGTCAAATGTTAAATCTATGCCTGCAAGAGCACAGAAGTTACAAACATCCACATTTTTGAGTTTTCACAAAATTTTGCATATATTTACATAGTAAAGATTTGAATCCTGTAACTTAAAAATCTCTAATCCAATTCTCTCCATAGTTAGATAATTCTATAAGCATTCCAAAATGGTTATTCATGCTAATTTACACATGCCTAGTGCCAAAGGTGCCTGAGTTATATACAGATTAATTTTTTCATGAAATTTCAAACAAAAATAAAATGACAGATTTTGAGCACATATAATTTTGAGACAATGCATCATATTGTCATGAAATATGGCACATTGTTAGAACACCAGTGATCAAGGAGTCATGCCAAATTTAAGAGCTTTGACCAATAGATGGCTGAGGTATGTACAGACAAAGATTTTCATGAAATTTAGCACAAAAAATAAAATGACAAACTTAGAGCACCTATAATTTTGCAGCTATCCATCCAAATGTCATGATATTTGGCACATTATTTGCTATCCACCAAGAGAGTAAACTTACTGAAGTTGCAAGCCCTAGCTTACATGACAGCTGAGTTATGACCCAATTACTAAATGTTTAAAATTCTGATCTTTTCCACACTTCTGATGCATCCTGAGCTTTCATACCTGTATAACTGCTGCTGCCTATCATTTTGGATTCAATAAAACTGCATTATTTTGCTAACTATTCCAATGCCAGCCCATTGTTTGTGCAATAGAAACTTGGAACTTGGAATTTGGTTTTGGGCTATTAGGAGTGCTGACCACCCTGTTGATTTTCAGTGACTTGTCTTGATTCTACATCATCCTGGTAAGTGCACCCTGAGCTTGCAGACTGTAAACCTGGTCATTGAGCTACTGTCTCCTGTTTTGTTTTGTTTTGTTTTCATGGATTTTACATTTGTAATGTAGAATTGGATCTTCCTTAGTGGTCTATAGTTTGTTTCATCTGGTATTGCAGCAGCAGTAGCAGCCCTAACACAGAAATAGAAGAGGAGGAACCAAAGACTGCAGATGTAGTGGTGGAGGAAGCTATGGAAGAAGAGATCATCCTAGTCATTCCAGAGTCTTCCACAGGAGTCTCAAGTCCCCTCCCAACAGTAACTGCAGAGCCAGAGGCTCCAGAACAGAAACTTACAGAAGCCCAGGCTGGAGAAGCAATACCAGACTATCAGCCCACAGTTGCGAAACCATGAAAAAATGACGATGTGAATCTTGATTGCCATTGGGCAAAGGAAATGTCAACATCTTGGTAAGATTAGCCAAGTTAACTGTGCCAAAAAGAAGGACTGAAACCTGTTATAGCTGTTTGCTTTCCATATATGCTGGGATGGTTATAGGAAATCATAGCTGCTCACCTGTTGTTGTTAAAAGCGCAAACAGCTCTGAAGAAGGGGATCACAGTAGGATTGCTCAGATATTCAAAATCCAATCTATTTTAGGGCAGATGGATATAAGGATAATTGCTATCTGAATCTGAAATCTGATCTGAGCATCAGATGACATCAGATTAGGATACAGAGATACTAACATCCGACTATCTTAATTTCCTTTGTGTTTCCTCCACCCTGCCAATCTGTTCAGACCCCTCATGAATTTGCAAACCCCCCTCCCAGCCACCCTGCAACCCACCACCTCTGCTGCTCCTCCCAAGCCACTAATACTGCTAATCTTATTTGTTACTATGCTCACCTGCCTTATAATAAAATATAAAGCTGCAATTATTCCCTCGTGAAATTACAAGCTCACCCTGAACAAGCCACAATGTTCCTCTCACCAAGATTCAAGAAAACACCCCCACCCAACACCCACTAACTCCATCTC
Organism: Neoceratodus forsteri; assembly: GCA_016271365.2. Lineage (NCBI taxonomy): Eukaryota > Metazoa > Chordata > Ceratodontiformes > Ceratodontidae > Neoceratodus > Neoceratodus forsteri. Next base: position 976,298,693 of record CM057456.1, on the reverse strand, counting down.
CTCCTCCTCCCCACTTAGCACCCAAAATACCTTAACAGGTGAGTCAAGTGACAGCGCTCAGGTAGAGTCCCACCTAGGAGTGACTGTCTTGGCTCATCTTTGTTCTGGCAGACTAGTAATGAAAAGACATCCTCAAATAGCAGTAACACTTTATTGCCCTGCTGTTAGTCAATCAGGTGTTACTACTATGGAGGATACCTTTCATTCATATTCAACTTGAATGAAATAAGTGCAAGGCAGAAGCACCTCCATGGGACCTTTCTGATTGCTATCACCCACCTCAGTGGTTAAGATGCTTTGGATGCTATGGGAGGTAGGGACTAGTGGGTATGTTGGGTAACAGGGTTCTTGAATCTGGGTGAGGAGCTGGGGCAGACATTGTGGCTTGTGTGTGGAGGGGGTGAGATTATGATTTAACAGGGAAAACTGCTAATCATATCTATTATATGGAGGAGAGGGCATATTAAAAATAAGATTACAGTATCAGTGTGACAGAGGGGAGGAGGAAGTTGTGGGTTACAGGGTGACTGGGTGGGGATTGTAAATTTGGTGGGTGGTATAAACAATGTGGTAGCGCACAGGAGTTTTTCACATAGGATTTCAGGTTTTCAGGTAGCTTTATCCCAACATCTGAAATCCTGTTTTTTTGTTTGTTTGTTATTGTCTGAGATATCTATTTTCTTAAACAGAGTAACCGCTGTTCATATTTTGTATGAATTAAACTTTTGCTGCTACTACTTTACTGAGAAACCATAACCATGGGTACTACAGGAAGAATAAAGATGAAACTGATGGCATTGCAAGAGCCAAGATTTCCAGCTGGGACATGGGCAGGAGCATCTGGATACACAAGGTCATCTACACTGATCTGGATGGCTAGTAGATTGGATATTTAATTTGGAACATCAGACTGATAGGCAACATGTCAGAAAATCCCATCCTTAGCTGGCCGATGATGCTGATGGTTGAAGCCCTGAGCGACACATCTCACGCCACACCAGTGACCTGGGTTCAGGAACAAGTCCGGGAGTCGTGGGGAGGACATGGAGCAGGATTGAGATGCCGTGATATGACTCTTCTCTCCCGGAGAGGGATGAGGTGTTTCCCGGCCCTTGGCTGCCACCCAGTGGAGAATGGAAGCCAGTTCTGGCTAGGGGTGGCCCAGTGACACCCAGGAGTGGGGCAGAAGGTACCAAGCCAGTACCAGAGTAAGCCTGCACCTCCATGTGCACGCACTGCCGTGTCTGCTGGGGTCCCAGGACTCTCGGGAGAGGGGGTATGGGGTTAAAAGCATAAAATACATGTAGAAAAAAGTCACATCCTCGTCATTATGTGTCAGGCAACAGCCCATGAATTTGCATTACTACAACTGGCTCAGAAGCGGTCCCATTTTTTCACCCAGGAGTACCATCAGTTTGTTTGCAACCATTTTTTAAAATTGTGCATGCCTTCCCTTCTTAGAAGGAGGCAGTGACTTTGCCGGCTCCACAATGGGAGTGTCCTGTGACTTCAGTTACAGGGGCTACAACTTGCCTGGTGTGCAGACAAACAACAGAGGCCACTGTGTAACAATTGGAGCAACAGTACCCCAAAGCTTTGCACTTCAGGATCTCCTCTGGGAGACCTATCCCTTCAGGAGCAGGTTTACTTGCTTTCACAGACTATGAATGTATAGGCTACCATGCTTATCATTTAAGCCAGTTTTGCATGTTTTAAAAATAATATTTTAGGGGATTTAAGTTGTGTTAAGTGTTCTTTTCTGCTTGTGGAACTGGGCCACACCACTTTGTCTCTGCAGGAACCAGAAGAGAAAGGACATAAAAAGGCCAAAGACTTTGTGAAAGTGAATGCTGCTACATGGCATGATGCTATCCAAATCTGTGGCCCTACTAGTTGAACAGTCATCTTTAACAGTTTTCATAGTTATCGCATAAAAAGTTACAGTCTGTAGAAAACAACTTCTAGTCTACTCAACACACAGTGCACATTGCATAATTATTTTACTAAATACAGTAATGTTACCTTCCTTTATTCTTTGTAACAATGATAAACTAATTTTATAAATCCTTTCTCTAACAATCAACTAATGGCATGCACAGCATTTATGCTAACCACTTCCAACAACTGTTTAGCGCCTACTCTGCAGACTGAAGAAATACAGCTCTCTGAAAAAAAACTTGCTTCCTGTAGTTTTAAAATGCCATTTCAGAGACTTTTTGCAGATGTTTGTATTAAAAGCAACTTTTTTGCAAAATCTTTTACTGCAGTATGGGCAATAGCTCTAAATTACTGACAGGAGTTTCAGTTTGCTCCTTAAAAATATTCTGGTTAACCGAGTGAAAATTTTACGCAGTTCAAAGAGCTGTGGGCGCCCTAGGAAAACTGAGAAACATAATATTTAGACATAGTTGAGCTAGTTTTTTATGCATCTTTTTAGATTTCTTCACCCCATTATTTATTACTGAAGAAAGTAGTACAAACAGAGGCCCTTTATGCTGTAGAGACTGTCTGTCTTGGCAGCTCATTCCCCACGAAGTCATAATCCTCTGCTGTGACATCACAATCTGTTGCCATAGGAATAGAAACATAGAAGTTGCTGACAGATAAGGACCACAAGGCCCATCCAGTCCGCATATTTCTTTTCTGCCTTATGAATGTGCCATCGGCCTTTGCTCTGTCAATGGCTTATCTATTCATACTCATCTGTATTGCTCCTTATGCCTATCCCATACCTGTTTGAAGCCCTGCACTGTATTCACTATCCACCACTTCCTGAGGTAGGCCGTTCCATGCATCCACCACCTTATCTGTGAAAAGAACTTCCTCAGTATTACCCCTTAATCGGCCTCCCTCTAATCTCATGCTGTGTCCTCTTGTCCTATTTTTCTTTTATTGAAACATGTTAGAATCTTTCACCTTGTTAATGCCCTTAAGGTGTTTGAATGTTTTGATCATATCACACCTCTTCCTCCTTTGCTCTAGGGTATACATATTGAACTCTGTTAATCTGTTCTCATATGTTTTCTGATGCAGTCCCTGTATCATTTAGTTGCCCTTCTCTGGACTGCCTCAATTTGTTAATGTTCTTGTGATGGTATGGCCTCCAATACTGCATGTAGTACTCCAGATGGGGCCTAACCAGTGTCTTGTAAAGAGGGATTATTACCTCCCTCTTCTGACTTGTGATACCCCTACTAATACACCTCAACATCCCTCTAGCCTTGCCTACTGCTTTAGTGGTCTGCTTGGATGATTTCAGGTCATCGTGATGATGGCGCCCAAAGTCTCTTTCTTCCCTTGTGACTGCCAGCAACTCCCTCCCAGCCTATAGGTGGCTTCAGGGTTTCTCTTCCCTATGTGTATGATCTTGCACTTCTCTTCTGACCACTGACTGTGATATGACAAGCAGAGCATCATGACCTTAAGTGGGGCTTAAGCAATTGCACTAGTGAAGTCTTAAGAGCAATGATCCTGTTTTCATACAGATGATGTCTGTAATAAACAGTGGGGAGCTGGCATACAGAACTAATATGAAATAAGTAAGCAATACTGTCCAACAGGGTGGGCAGTATTAGGCTATACTGGACCACCCAGGGTGTAATGAGGCCTGCGATGTCACAGGTGGAGGGCTTTATAGCACCTGGAAGGTCAGTACAGCCAATACTGCCCACCTGGGAGGTATGTGTGCTTAGAAAATGGGTATATATGTGACAAGGCAGTAGGGAGGGCAAGTGGGATGCTGGGGTGCATAGGGAGGGTATCACGTGCAGAAAAAGGGATGTGGTGTTGCCTCTATAGATCATTGGTAAGCTCCCACCTAGAGTATTGTGTCCAGTTCTGGAGACCATCTCTGGATGGACATACACAGAGTGGAGGCAGTCCAGAGGAGGGCTACTAAAATGGTGCAGGGTCTGCATCAAAGCCCTATGAGAAGAGACTAAGGACCTCAATATGTACACCCTGGAACAAAGGAGTGAGAGAGGAGATATGACAGAGACCTTTAAATACCTCACAGGTTAAATAAGATCAAGAGGGAGGATTTTTCAGAAGAAAAGGTGCTCAAGAACAAGGGAACATGCTATGAAGCTGGAGGGTAGATTCAAGAGAGATGTGAGGAAGTACTTCTCAGAAAGAGTGATGGATTCCTGGAACAGCCTTCCAGCAGTGGTGGAGGGGCAAAACTGTGGTGGGGTTCAAGAATGCATGGGATAAGCACAAAGCGAATCATAGTGGAAAGGAAGGGGAGGGATAAAGAGCTGTAGATTGGGCACAGTCTGATGTAATAGTGTAGATAGGGAGAAATGGGCAGACTGGATGAGTCAAGCGGTCCTTATCTTCCATCAAGTTCTATGTTTCTGTGTTTAAACTGATTGGGAAAACAAAGTTAATTTTCTTGTTATTTTATGTAACAAAATTATGATGATCAAAGAAAATTGTGTGTATCGGATATATTTGTATGTAAAATGCTAAAATTGTGGAAAATGTAAATAAAGATGATATTATAATATATATTGTATTCTTTTTTCAAATATTATATATATTTTCGGTTTGTTTTATTTTCTCTTTTGGTACTCTTTACTCTCAAAATGGATTTTTTAATGGTATGTGCTTTATTAACATAGGTGACATGCATGTCCACAATGTTAACTTTACATGCTCCCTCTTCTGCAGCTATCTATGTAGTTTTATGGCTAGTCCATGTTTATGGTATGCTTTTCCTGGACTGGGTGAGAATGGCAGACTTGGGCTATGTGGCTGACCCACTCTCATGGTCTGTACTCTTTTTACCCATGTATCCATGGAGCTGGTTGTTAAATGAATGCCAGACTGACACAGTTTAATGGCATGTGCTACCTCTGGGCTAACATTCCCACACAAGAACAAATCCTGCTTCCTTTTGAAGATTGTGTTGGTAACTGTAGTAGGGATAAATTTACTGAACTTGATATGTTATTGGCCCTTACTATGGAAGTGGCCATATGATTATGGTTAAGGGGCTCCTTCTAGCAGTGGGTAAAGTTGATTACCTCCAGGGTTCTGCAAATAGGTCTGGGGGCAGGAAGCTTTGGCCCACAGGCACCAGCTGGAAGTTCATTCTCTCTTTTTCCCTTGCTCTTCCTATTTCATCTTTTGTGCTAGTAACTTTGTTGGTTCTTTGTCTACTTTCCCCATACTGAGCATCTTTTCTGTTCTCCCTCCTGTCTTCCCTCTATCTTGCTTGTCTAGTCAGAGGGCTGCTCAGTCGAGCTACTTCCCCTCCCATATTTCCCCACTAGTGTTTTCCCAGTCAGTGTTCTTTTCCCTCCTTGGGGTTGTCCACTCCTCAATGGAAGTCACCCAGCTTGCAAGCCCTCTATTGTCTTGGTGAACACCCATTGTTGTGGGTGTTTTCATAGCAGTTTTGACTATAGTTCTCCTCAAGTTCAGTGTTTTACTCATTTTTGTTTGTTTTTTCTGTCTGGTGAATACAGGTTATAACATGGAGGTGCTGGTTGCCCTCCTACTTCTATTCCCCATATTCTCATATATATTTTGGTTCTCACAGGGAAACTGTTGTACTGCTGAGCAATATATGGTGTTGTTTTCAAATTTCTCATTAAAGAGTATTTCTCACAGTATACCTCAGGTGATTGGTATCACAGCACTGCCCATCAATGTTCTTGGTTAGAAATGTTATTTAGCATCAAGATCATGGGTTGGTGTTATATCAGGTGTAGCCCTACAGGGTTTTCCAATCAACCTTGGCATGAAGAATTTTTTTGTACTCTGTCTCCCAGAATCTTCACTTGGTGCCCTGGAGCCCACTTTACAACCCATAATCCAGGTGTCAACCTCAGTAGAGACCTGAAATGTTAGGGACTGAACAGCCCAATGATGAGGTGGAGAATAATCATCTTTAATCACTTCACACTGACATTGCTCTGATACAGGAATAACATCTGTCTGATATAGAACATGCAAAACTACATCATGAGTGCATGGGGCAGGTCTTCTTTTCTTCATTCTCTCAGGAGGCTCAGGGTAATATATATATGGGTTCCTTTTTAGTGCCTTTAGCTGACCTGTGGCAAAAGTGGCACAGTGTTCGCTCAAGGATTCAGGAGTACACCAGATGCTATAATCTGAGAGGGGTTGTGACTAGAATCCACTCCAAAACAGATCTGTACCCTGTCCTATAGTTAGTATGGGTGGGGATTGTGATAATCTGATGTTGTCTAGACTGACAATAGTCTCTTTGACTGGGTCAGCCTTGGTGGACTGCTAGTTCAGGTTATAATCGCCAAGGATAATCCACTCAATGCCGCGGGGAGGGAGTCCTTCAGGTTGAAAAATGTGTTGAATTCATTGCTAGGTATCCCAGGGGGAAGATAGGCACTCAGTGTGATAATTTTATTATTCCCAAGGAAGATTTACTGAGAGTAATTCAAGGGTGGGAGTTGTTAATTGAGTGTCCAATTCAGAGACTTTAAGATGGTTTGAGATGAGGAATAGACATCCACCACCTCTCTTACCCAGTCTGTCACTTCTGACCAGGAAGTAACCATCAAATTGATTTCACTTGAGGGATCATGCTAGAGAGCCACGTTTCAGTGAAGGTGATAATATGAAAGTTGTTGGCAGCAGCCCAGGACTCGAAGAGATTTTTTTGCCATTAAGCTCTGAATGTTCAGTTGGACAATTTGAGATGACTGGAATCCTTTGTGAGGGTACAATGAGTTAGTGAAGTAGCCTGTGGGGGATAATAATCTGAGAAGTTAGTACAGCCAATGGACATTCGAACATACACAAGTATTTTTGCAAATGTGCACACCTATGTGCATCACTGTAAACTTCGTCCACATATGCACATTCATGCTAACCTGCACGTGAACAGTGGAAATGTTGTTATAACAAAAGAGAGTCAAAGGCGTTTCTTTAGAGCATGTGTTGGACATCTTGAGAACAGTGTAGTGAGGTCAGAGTTTGGCTTTGTAAGTATACAGCTGTTAATGGATTGGTTTGTTTGGCAGGCTTTAAAAAAAAAAAAAAATTTCTTTAGGTGCTGAGCTTGAATTTATTGCTGTGTAAAGGTGTGCTGCCTGATTTGTCAGAGTGCAGTTTGTGGGTTTACGCTTGTGGTGTGGTTTGTCACGACTGTATCGTTTAGGTAGGATTTTGGTGCTTTGCATTGATGAGCAGTGATAGTGGATGCAAGTAGCATGGAGATGTGCAGGTGTTTAAATTGCTGATTTTATTTTTTGTACGTACAGTATTCATTTTGTAGGTTTTGTTCACTCCACTTGTGCCACCAACTTATTGCAATCTTTGTGCATCACCATCTTTCCAAAATGGGACTCACTCTCATATCTGCCTCTTAGGATAAAAAGCAGCTCAGCTGATTTAGTTGGAATATAGCTGGTCTGGGTTAAATTGCCCACAGCTGAATACTGACCGTGCATACAGTGGCACGTGTTTAACTGTACTGCTGATGAAGTAATTCTAGCAGACATGAATATGTGATTCAGGTTGATTCACCGAAATCTGAGGAATGCAAATTCAGCCTGCTATACAGTATTTACATGTGGACATCACCACCACAGATCCTCCCTTATCTGCAGGTTTGAATGCCAATTCCTGGTTGTTCTCCAGGCTTTTAAAGCTTCCACCTCTGCAGGGGTTATGTTAACATAAGTGGACCTTTCATCTTGCTCAAAAGTGCCTTAAATTGTCTCTCACATACTTTTTCAAAGACTTTCACTGTCTCATTATAGGTAGGCATAAATGTAAACTGGGGTCTGAACCTTCTTACCTCTGCCTCTGATACCTAGTTTTTATCACTCAGTGGTGTCTCTGCAGTATGTCCCTAACACATTTTGGATTGTTCAAAGTAAGCTTTTAAATTCAGGTTTCTCATAAAGCAATGCAAATCAATATATCAATCAAATGGTTTTGAGTCATGTGTTGGCATAAAATATAGCCCCTTCTGCAACACTTTAAGCTGCACCTCACTTAATTCCACGTGGGAGATGTTGATCACTATGCTTTGTAACTTAGATTGGTTCCCCTCCTCTACGATTTCTTGTGCCTGTGCCTGTGTCTGTGCCCACCTCTTCTTGTCAGTTTATTCCATCTTGGGATAATTGCTCTAGACTCTGCCCTCTCAGTATCCGATGCTTCTGAGTAGGTTCTTGAAATTGAGCAGTCTATTCCATACACCATAGGTCTAGATGTTGTGTTTCCTCCTCTAAAAAGGATCTTCATTCTCAGATTCACCATTCAAGGTGTTATAATTAACTCAAGTACTCCTGTTTTTTATGAGATATCTTGGCTGTGCAGCTGTTTTATTTCCACCCCAAAGCAATTCCAATTCCTAGAGTTCTGTTTGCGATTTTTGTTCTAGTTCCAGACTTGATCATTTATGTAGTCCTGGCGGTATCACTAAAACTTGGCTAGTTTTTCTTTTTTATCTTATTTCCTTCCCTCTGAATTACTTTTTAGCTTTCTTTCATAGAGATCAAAATGAGGATGTTCCTTGAATTGTGATACCACTAATTCTTTTGTAAAGATGTCTGATGTTACCTCTCACATTGTGCATCATATTCCCTGATAATTGTTCTCATCAAAGCATCAGTACCAATTTGTAATGAAGTCTTCCGGTCCTCCATGAATGAGTTCTGCTCCCAGCCGTAGCTTGGCTTATTGGTTACCCTCAGTCCCTTCAGCGAATGGCTGACCCGTAGAGTAGGCCTCCTAAGTAAGTTTGCCCCAATAATGTCTGCAGCCCATCAGAATGGCTCTCTCCAACTCCAAAATGCTATTTTAATGTCAGGTCCTTCCAATTCAGTCCTCGTGGTCCTAATAGATCTGCTTGTTTCCGTATCTGTAGTCGTTACTGAATCGGTAAAACAGTTCTGCCTCTCCTGCTACAGAAAGACATCGCTGCAAGCGAACCTGCACGCTCTAATCTGAATGTCCCCAATGGGAGATAAGGTCATTCCTTGGATTTCACAACCTGAGCTACACAGGAATGAACAAATAATAAGCTGTTCTGGTTCACCAATACTTTTGTAAATTCCACACAGAACTCCTACAGTTACAGTCCTTAACAATATTTGTTTGGATGTTGCAGCTGTATAGAAAAGTGGGCGGTCATGAGATAATGCCAAAAAACACAGTGAGCTTATAATAAAACAGCACTCAATACACTACACTACAATACAACTCAAACTGTACGGAGGAGAGTGCGAGGAATACTAATTGAAAAATATAAAAACATACTGCAATAAGTTATGCAGGCAGGCTGTTGCAAGAAAGAACTTGTGCCAGTTCCAGACATCAGTACATCATCAGGGGTGGTTCTCAGGTACTAGTAACATGTTTAAATGGAGAAATATTTAATGTGACAGAAAAATTCAGTGCAACAATTTCAAAAGTGCTCAGTGCAAAAATACAATACTTACATATAACACAAACCTTTTAAATCTAGTTTAAAATCTTAACACCTAAAAATTCACAAAAGCTATACTGGCGCCTACGGTCATTCTCGAATGCATCGATGCATTCACTCCACCTAGACACCTTCAACATGACCTTCCAAGGGATCCGTGACTTGACTCCCTCATCCCTTTAAAAAACATAGGATCAGAGGACTCAGAAATGAATGGGTTACCTCCAATCTTCTGAACTTTATGAGGAAGACAGACAGGGCAAGACCCAAGCATAGAAAGCTCAAACTCTAACTTACTACAGCAATACAAAACACTCTGTAATAGTTGTAAATCTGCAGTCCACTCTGCTAAAATAAACTTCCTCAGAGAAAACAGCTAAGCTCTAGGGGTAACTCTAAACTCACTTGGTGGTCCCATAATGTTCTTCTCAGGAGAGCAAATCGGATGAACAAATTTGCCTCACTATTGATGGGCAACCCACTACTGAGCCTTTAACTATTGCCAATCATTTCAATTCTTATTTCACTGATCTGGACAAATACAAGGTCAATAACACACTGGACACCTGCTCCACCACATTCCCTACCCTGGTCCAAATCCCTAGCCAGATTTTCACTTGCACTACCTTTCACTCCTTGAAGTAATCAGACTCATAAAAAGAATGAACTCCAGACCTGTCCTTGGCCTCAACAATATTGACTACTGAATTCTCAAATGAAATGTGCCACCTTAAAACCCCTACACAAATCTGGCACCAAACATTAAGTGGTCAACTACAGGCCAATCTCTCCTGGCACCCCATACAAAATAATCAAGAAAGTCATGCTTGCTCAAACCTTGGAATTCTAGAAAATGCAACCTATAAACTGACTCGACATGGGTTCAGGGCTGGCTACAACACTGAGACTGCGCTTATCAAGTTCACTGACTTTATTGAGAAGACTAATGATGAAGGTCTCTTCACCGGCTCAGTGTTTGTGGACCTTATAAAGGCTTTTGACCTTGTCAACTGTAAAGGTACTCCTTACCACCTTCACACAGCTCAATTTCTCTGGAGAAGTTGTCAACTATTTCTCTAACTACCTCAGCCTTAAATCCCATAAAACGGTGATTGTAGGTGCTTTATCTGACATCTGCCCTATTAAATGTGGTGTTCATCAGGGCTTTATCCTGGGACCTCTCCTCTTCTCCCTCATGGTCAACTCCTCCCAGAAATATGCAGGCACACAGAGCTCATCCAGTATGCAGATGGCTGCACTTTTCTGCAAAATAGGTATTCTTCTACCCTCCTTGACAATCTACAGCAGGATTTCTTCAGGTTCCACACCTGGTTCTCCTCCAAAGGATTAGTCCTAAATTAAAAAAAAAAAAGTCAACAGTTTTCTCAAGGTCTAGAAAAAGTAGCTTTTGAATTGACCCTAAGAGACAATGATGGTATTCACATTAAGAGAGTCTCTGAGTTCAAATACCTTGGTCTTCTCCTAGACTGCCACCTTACCTTCAAATCTCATATAGATCAGCTTATCAAAAAGCCCACCAAAGGCTAGAAATGCTATATAGGGTAAAACAATTCCTAATCCCTGAATCCAAGGCCCTACTTGTCAGTAGCTTCCTCCTCCCTATCCTTGACTATAGCACCTCTCAAAAAGTCTCAGTAGGCTAAGGGCCACCTATCACAGTGTAATTTGGTTTACCACCAGCTTACCAAGATTGATCCACCATTGTGATCTATACAAAACAGGAAACTGACCTCTGTTAGAGAACAGGATGGAAAGCAAAATCCTAATCTTCCTCTACAAACCTAGCAGCATTGTCTCCAGTTTCCCAAGGTCCACCAGACTATCCTCCATTCACTCCTTCTGTCTCCCTTTTGCCACACTATCCAAGGTCAGCATACCGTCTGCTTCAAGGATGTAAAACTCTTTAATAGCCTACCCCATACCTTGTTCAATGTCCCTCACTGTTATCATTCAAAAGCAACCTATAGTGTCTCCAGGACAGTACCAATTCCTGTAGATGCACCTTACTTTGATTGTATGTATCCATACGCTTGTACCCTGCAAATGCTCCCTGCTTTGTTGATTTGTATTTATTTGTATATACCTGCCTACTAGCTCGCCACAATATGATGTATTGCTGATTTTATGTTTTTTGCCTGTATACCATGTACTATGTATTATTTTATGTCTGTAACTGGACGCTTGTGAAAATAGCAGTTCTGCTCACATGCCTTTCCAGTATAAAAATAAACCTAAACCTATTCTTGGTCTGAATAATTTCACTTATTTTTGCAAATAGTGAAAATAGCAAAAATAAACAAACCACAAAAATAACCTACTATACAGTATATTAATGAGATTAAGAGACAACTGATCAATGTTGAGTTTTACCAACCACTGACCTCTGGCCCACTAAAAAAATTAAGAGGGATGTTGATACTTTTTGTTTGAGTCCAAATGTGAGGAAATAATTGACCATGATGAAATTATGTATTTAACAGTTACTTGTCCTATCAAGGTCAGTATTTATGTCCTCCTAAGGTTCATAGAAACCTGCATGATCCCCAGGGCATCTGATTGTGGCATGCATAGCTTCCTTGCTTGAGCTTCTATCTAAATATGTGGATGCTCACATTAGAGACTATGTTACTGTCCTTCCATCATATATTCATGACACAACACAGATGTTAGAAGTCCTGGGGACATGTAGATAGAAGAAAGCTGGTATTTGGTGTTTCACATTGTGTCACTGTACACAAATATACCACATAATAGGGTGCTGGAAGCTTTAAACTATGTTGCTTGGTCCCCAGCATGAATTAGGGGCAGAAAAAATTTTTGTTGGGTTGTGCAGAACATGTCCTAATTAAGAACTACTTTTTATTTCAAGAATCCTACTAGCTGCAACTCAAGGTACAACAATGGGAGCAACCTTTGCTCCCAATAATCTAATCTCTGTCTAGGCCGATGGGAGAAAACAACTGTCTGTGACAGCCAGAACAATCCTTTTACAATAGAGTTGACATCTGGCATCATTTTATAGACAAAATTTTCATGGTGTGGCATGGCACGCAGGAGGAGCTTAAGGAATTTATATTGTATTTGGAAGAGTAATCCAAATTTAAAAATTTTCAACACAATGTGATTCCAGTTCGGTCTCCTTCCTTGATTTGAAGATTTTTAAAAAGGAAGGTGGAACTTTATGTACAGATCTGTTCAGGAAGGAGCGGACAGGAATTCATTTCTACTAGCATCCAGCTGCTACCCACATCATATGATTACCAACATACCCAAAGCCCAGATGTTAAGAGTTCACAGGAATTGTAGCAATGATGTAGAGTTCATAGTGAATGGGTCTGAAATGTGTAGATTCTTAGACAGGGTTATGCACACCATACAGTGGATAAAGCATACAGGAGGCACTTTGTACAGATAGATCTGAACTATTAAATATTAAGGATCAGGCGAGTGAACACAGAATGAATTTTGTCACTAGATATTCAAGACATACCAATATATCAGGGATATAGTGTATGCAATTGGAACACCTTACAGGGGGACCCGTTTTAAAAAAGCTACAAAATACAAACCCAGTATGGTTTATAAAAGAGGTACGGGTTCACAAATGGTGCAGGGTCTGCAAGAGAAGCCATATGAGGAGAGACTAAAGAGCTTAATATGTATACCTTTGAGGAAAGAAGGGAGGGGGACATGATAGAAACCTTTAAGTACCTCAGTGGAATCAACAAAGTCCAAGAGGGTAGCATCTTTCAGAAAAGAGATGTGCAAGAACAAGGGGACACAATTTAAAGATGGGGGGAGGTTCTAGGGCAATGTGAGTAAGTATTATTTCACAAAGACAGTAGTGGATGCATGGAACAGCCTTCCTGATGAGGTTGTGGGGTCTAAAACTGTGGAAGAATTCAAGAATGCATGGGACAGATATAAGGCAATTCTTGTGGGGGTAGGAAGAAATAGGCTGTTGGTTAACTAGGATCTGCGGCCTATCCTGTAAGTAGGGAAATGGGTAGACTAGATGGGTCAAGCAGTCCTTATCTGCTGTCAAAGTCTATGTTTCTACCGATATGAGGGACAGATTAGTACATAGCTATCTACCTGGTGCAAATGCAATTGGGGTGGCACCAGGCCATTTTTACCATTGGGTACCTACCAGTGTGGCAACTACAAGTTCTGCAGTTCACTTTTGAAATGTAAAACATTCTCAGGTTGCAACAGTAGAAAATGATTTGAAATGAGGGACTTTATCAGTTGCACCACAAAGTATGTAGTATACCTAGTAACATGCCAGTAAGAGGCATTTTATGTCAGAAAAACATGAGAGCCCTTAAACTGCGGATGGGGAGCATCTGAGATCTACAAAAACTATGATTCCAGGAGTGCCTTGCTAACCACTGTAAAGTTACTAGACAGACAAGAATTCAGCATGTTTTCAAGTTTTGTGGCTTGGAACAAGTCAAATTGGAACCAGCGGGATAATAGTTGACAAATTCACACATAGGAGTCGTATTGGATGGTTACTTTGGGAGCCCTGACTCCCCCACCACCACCACCAAGATTGAATGACAGAATAGAATTGATTCTGTGTCTGAGAAAATGAGGTTTAGTTTGTTATTTAAAACAACAAAAACTTGTTGATGCCATGTATAGCATAGTAGGTGTGGTTAAATAATGGTCACACTGTGGTCCTTCGAAATTGTGTGCTTTGTTGTACTCTACTTAGGCTATTTGTAATACTAGACTCACCTTTTCATTGTTCTATTTCCAGGACTAGAAGGAAGTGCCTTGACTGCCTCTAGTACGGAAGCTATAGTTGAGAACTTTGGAGTCAGTACACAAATGGTCTGGGAAGGTACATACAATCTTCTGCTGTATTTTAATGACACTGTACTGTTTTAGGTTTTTAATAGTTAAAATGGTGTTGGTTATATAAACTAGATTTAAAGGTTTGTGTTATACATACAGTAAATATTGTATCTTTGCACTGAGCACTTTTGAAATCGTTGCACTGATCTGTACTGTCACTTTTAATATTTCTCCTTTAAACCTGTTACTAGTACCTGAGAACCACCTGATGATGTACTGATGTACGAAATGAGTTGGGGTTCTTTCTTGCAACAGTCTGCCTGCATGACTAATGGTGGTATGTTTTATATTTTCTTCAATAAAGCCTTGTGAACCCAGTTGAGTAGTGTGTGGTAATTTGTGCTTCAACTGTATCTACAGTAGCCATCTTAGAAGTCCTATCAGTGCATCAGAAGGGGAGGGCAGGAAGGATTTTGCATTTAACAATTAGCAGAAGAGTTTTGCAGTGTAGAGGTTCCAGTTACTTTGGGGACTGAGTGAGAGTTGGTGGGATTTGTAGGCTATTTAAGAAGGATGGCCTCCACATAATTGGGGAGGGGACCTTAGCACTAGGACAGAAACTAGATGTATACAGTTGATAGACAGGAATATAAATGAGAGGGTAGAGACATGTGAACCAGAGGACAAGGGCACTAACTTAGTAAGGAAAGCCATACTGGCTCTCCCCATCTACCATGGATGGGACAGGAAGAATGAAGCACAGCTTAGAAGAAAAAGGAAGTTGAATGAACATGGAGAATCCTGTAGGAATACATCAGGAAAGAAAAGAAATCTGAAGAGCAAAGGACAGTAGGTTGGAGGGGAAGAATGGAGGTTGGAGGAAGAAAGAGGGATGAAAGGTCTGACGGGGTGAAGAAATGGACAGACAGGACAGGGAGGCAGGAGAAAATAAAGATAGATGACTGCAGAAAGAAGATCCCAGGGAAGTAAGGGGGGACAGGAAAGGCAAATAAAGGGCAGTAAGCCTAAATGCCAGGAGCTAGGGCAACAAAATGAGTGAGCTCCAAGCGGTGGTGAGCTAACCTTAACCAAGTAGTGGTAATTCAGGCATAGACTTCAGAGGACAATGAGTGGGACCATGCAGTCCCAGTATACTCCTTGTACAGGAGGGACAGATGGTATGGCAGTATAGCCTAGAGGTTAAGTAGCTGTGAACAAGCTTGGTACATCCAGCAGACCAGATCTTGGTTTGATTCTCACAACCTCCACTTGCATAGTCTGTGAATCTGAGCAAGTCACTTAACCGCAGTGCTCTCAGGTCACCCCTTAAAACAGGCACGTGTGCCTAGTGGGCCTACCGGTTACCAAAGACTAAAACAAAAAAAATAAAATAAATGTGCGGGTGGGGGGTGTATATACTTACGGATATTGAAGCAACAGAAGACACAGCATTGTAAGTGAAGTGGAATCAGTGTGCATCCAGCTCACAACTGAGGACAGAAAAGGAACAGAGCAGGGCAGTATACAGGTCATCAAGCCAGAGGGAGGAAGGAATAGAAATTTGGGAAGAAATCAGGATTGCATCCAAGAGAAGTGATGATAGTGAGAGATCATAATGTATGTGGATTGGACAGCCCGGTAGTTAAGGCCTGTCCACATGACAAAAGCATGATTTAAAAAATGTCTTTAACCATATTAAACTTACCATGCTAGAAGCACCCAGACAGTCTGAAGACCATTTTTAACATTACACTATAGCTTACGTCTACATAGCAGTCCCAAGTGTGAGGGATTCCATGTTAGCCTGCAAACCATGCATCCCGTGAATGCTTGTATATCCCAAAGTGCATTGTGCTTTGAGAGCACATATCCCAGTCTAGCATGGTATGGTCAAGCATCCACACTTGTTACACAGAAATCATGTTTAAAACCATGCTAAAGACTAGGTGGCTAGCAGGGTTTAAACATGGTTTCATTAAATGGTTTTAAATGCTACCTAATCAGAAGGCACCAATGTTAGTGATTATAAAACAGTTAATCTATCTTAAACCATTATAACCTCCCCAGTCTGTACAGGGCCTTAAAATACAAGAAGACGGTCACTGCTGGAAGTCAGATGTAAGTGGGCTGAAGGTTACCTGTGACTGCATACTGTAATCGTGGCCCTAAACCTTCACCCTGCTCACTACAGAGGCAAAACAACAACCTCTACCTCCCACAAATCTGCAGTACACAAATAAATACAAATTTATTAAAGAGGAACAGTCAGCACTAAAATCCCCACACCCAATTGTGGGGCTGGTCCCAATTGCAGTTTGTGTCCAAAACTTTTTTAATGTACTGTTTACTGCAGTATAGTAGGTCATATTGGTCTGTTGCTGCTGACTCCCAAGCTGATATTTTCTGTACTAGAAATCCCAGAATCCCTGTGGCTGATCTCAGAACTGGGCTGCAGCATGAGGAGCTTCAATAGCCTGAAGTGCAGGTAAAAGCTTTTATACGCTGCAGTCAGATGTTTGCTAGTTCTGCTTTTCTCCCAGGGCTACATACAGTCCTCTGTGACTGTACCTAGCCCTGGGAGGACAATGGTGTAATGTCTGATTCTCTGGGGACATCTACTGTAATCTGAATTATTGGACCAAGGGACCAATAATTAAATCCATTTCTCAGAGACAGCAGCTCTAATGATGGGCAAATACCTTATTTCAAATATACTGTATTCAGGCTTCCAAATATTTGGGTATTTGTATTCGTTATTTGGATGATTTAATTAAAAAAAGAAAAATAAACTGCCCGAACCTCCTCCCAGCCCAAATCCTTTAAAATTTCTAAACCTACCAGTCCGTCAGCACAGCAGTAGCACTACTGCTTGCAATGTCAGTGACCCGAGTTTGAAAGTGAGCTCATGGCATTGGGGGTGACGGCCGAGGAATAGGATCAAACATCCGGAGGACTGCTCTCCTTCTCTGGGGAGGGAGAAGGATTGCAGGGCCCAGAGTACACCTGGTCCCTAGCGGTAAGCTAGGGAAAGCTCCTGGGACTGCCACAGAGCGAGCAGGAGGTGCAGGCAGATGCAGACACATGGCATGTGGATGCAGGGGTCAATGTCATTGTGTCACTGTGCACTGCTCCCTCAGGGAAGAAAAGTGGAAAATCCTCAGGCGCAGGATGGTGCTTGGATCCTTGCAGGCCCTGCAGCTAAGTAGCTGGATTCACCAGTCCAAGTACTGGATCCAGTTCACAGTGGCGGATTGAGGAACCCTGCTGACCCACCAAGGCGGGGACAAGTCCTGGGGTACTGGCCAGTGGTAAATCCCAGCAGACATCAGGGTGACAGGGCTGGGGGCCAGGCTGATGGGGGCCAACCAAGGCGTTGAGGAGCAAGAAATCTCAAGCCTGTCCCCCTACCCTCTGTTAGAATCTGAATCCCAGCCTCCTCCCCAAACAACCACAATTTGATCTTTTAAATGTATATTTCAAAATCTTCCATGATGGGTGACTGTCACAGTCTGCCCACCTCCACAACCGGCTGCCATCTTTCAGCACTCGTTTGATAAGCTGGTTTTGCTATGCGAACATGCACACAAGAACTTTCATTTAGAAGAAGGTGGCAGGCTGTGGAGGAAAATAAACTATGTTGATTGTCTTTGTCATTCTCAATCTTGGCTTGAACCTTCTGATTAGAAAATTTGGGCACTGTAGAAGGGTGCTGCAGTGGTAGGTGGGGTTGATATACAGTATTTGTTTTAGCCCAAATGAGTGCTGAAATATAGCAGTCGGCCATGGAGGTGGGCACATTGTGCTGGTCACCCATCATTAGAGTTTTTTTTTAATACAATTAAAAGATCAAATTGTAGGTGCTGAGGTGGGGTGGGATTGGAATTCTAACAGAGGGTGGGGATGAGGGATGGAGTTTTCAAAGGATGTGGGCTGGGGAGGAGGGTGGGATCTGTTTCTTTCTTTTTTTTTAAAACAATAGTATTTACCAAATAGAATAGGAGCGGAATAGTGTCAGTATTTATTATTCAGATCTGAATAATGAATAGTGCATTATTCATGGTATTTAAGAAATACTATTTGTAATTCACGCACACCAACTAACCATTCAGCTAAAAGGAAGCCTTCCTTTAGCCAACGCTAGACTGGCTCTTATTCTTGTATGCTGCAATCTTCACTCTTCCAACAGATGATACTCTTCATCTGGTTATTAGTTCTTCATACATTACAAGTGGTACCAGTAAACCAAAGATCAGAGCTTATAAAACTCTAATATGTACCTCAGGCTGTTGAATCTTCCACACCTGCAGCCCACCTCTGATGTCAGCTGCAAGTGATTTTGGGATTCCTGGTTCCAGCACATGTCAGGGTGGAGTCAGCAGTATCAGACAGATATAGTCTAACATACTGTAGTAAACGGTATGTAGACCTGGTACGATGTTGCCAGTGGGCTACTACCCTGCCTGCTGGCTGCAATTCAGGTTAAGGGCCTGGGTTCTATTCTGATGACAATCAGGGCTCTTTCCCAAAGGTATTGATAAATTGTGCAGTACCGCTGCCCAGAGTAAAATGATAGTGGGCAGATGTTTATGTAGTACAACCCCTGGGATAATGTACCTACCCACCTCCCCTTCCAGTCACTCACACACAGAATACCACTCTAAACTGTAACTTTGTATAACACATACAATTAATGACTGCAGCTAATAATATGCTCACCGACACTCTTAACAGTAGCAACCATAATCCTTTTATTAGGTGTCAGCGTGGCTCAGTTGGTAGCACATCCGCCTCTGACCAGAAGGTCATGGTTTCTCGTCCACACGGGTTGGACTTGCACCTAAAATTGCTGGCATCCGAGTGCAGTATTGGGGTGCTGTACTGCTGGGGTGTGCCGTCCTTTGGATGAGACGTTAAACCGAGGTCCCTTCTGCCCATCCTGGTGTTGTCTTGGTGAGTGTCCAGGTAGAAATAAAAGAACGCAGGGTACTCTTCAGAAGAGCAGGAACATTCCGGTGTCCTGGCCAATATTCCTTCCATAAACTGTTAATGCAGTTATCAGGCTGTGTGTGGGTGATGATACATATATGGCTGCCACCACACATTCAGTCACTTCACTACCAGTCTAGCATTGCTTCTAAAGCACTTTGGGATACTGTGTATGAAAATGCTATATAAATGCTGATTCTTCTTTTCTATTATGGGGAAAAGGGAATGGGAGAGCAGAAAATAGAAGCAATTTGAATATGCTCAACAGTGCCCACCTCCCAACAACACATTGGCCCTCTTCCCCACTGGTACCAGTGCCCCCTTTAGTCTATCTGGGTACCCAGGATTGGTGTAGGCCTGTACGCTGCCGTGGGTTGGCCAGCGTTGAGGGCCTTGCAAACACGTTGGTATGGTAGATGTTAACAGCTTTACACTTGCAGACAACTTTACACTAGACCCCTGGTCATGGCAAGCCCTGTCTTACCTACAGTTCTATAGACACTGGTTCTCAAGTTTTGGCTCAGTGGGTTCAGTCAGAAGAAATAACTGCACCATGGGGCAGCAAGCAGATGGACAGGAAAACTGGCTGGATGATGTGGCAGAATCTGGCCACTTGTCACCTTCTGGCTTGATTGCCGAGTCTGGCCACTCATCACCTTCAGCCTGCAAGGTAGGCTGGAGAATGGGAGCACAACGCCAAGGCTTCCTGGTCCACAAGTGAACCCAGACCCAGGAGTGATCCCATGGTCTAGCTCCCAAATGGGTCCAGAGTGCCCAGCACTCAGGCATGCACCTGTGGCTTCCTGCTGCCCAACCCACCCCACTCGATAAGGGTTAGCAGTTCCCCTACCAGGCTCCAAGTTGTGGCTGTGCAGGTGGCAGCCTCTGTCTTCTGCCTGGACTGGAATCAGCAGCCCCTTGATGCAGCAAAGTTTCCTTTGGCTTTCACCTCTGAAGTGGCTATTTGCTAGCAGCCTACAGTCTCTTGGGTGGCAACTCCACCTTTATACAGCCGGATTTTAGCAATGTAGGCAGGCTTTCTGTCTCTAGAGCCATGCTGACCTTTTTCACAACTTTCCTCAGCTGCAGAACAAAGGTGCCAACTTTAGGCTCTGGCACACACAGTTCACAAACCCTCTTCACAACTAAGGGTTCTTCCAAAGGCTGCAGGTTCAGCTGCAAAACACTGGTTCTCCAGGCAGAAGAAAAACCTTTCCAAGTTTTCAGGTGTTTGGCTGCTGAAGCCCTAGGCCAGCTTCCAAACTTTTCCTCCACACACAAATGAGCCCTCTTGACTCACTAAGAGCCTAAGATAGACTGCCCCAAGCTGCGAGTGTCCTTGGGTTTCATGCAGAAAATGGCAACTTCTAATTGGCTGAATCATACTGTCCTTCAGAAATATTAACAAACGTTAACTCTGAAAAAAAAGACTTTCACAGAGCAGCCAGTACCTCCAAAAAAGTTATTCAAAAGTTTATATTAGTCTCTGTTCTGGGAGAGGATAATTACCAGTATTGGCTTACGCTAAACTACAAAGTAAATACTGGAAGTCAATCCCACTCACCCTAAGTAAATCAATACACTATTCTAGTTAAATGTTTTTAATTAATAAATATTTTCCATCCAGTACATTGTGTTCTACGTTTCAGATTCATTACCCTTCCTCAGGAAACTGGTTTCTACAATGAAAAATTATACAACTTTTCATCATTGTATTTCATATCAGTTTATAAAATATTTCTAAATATCACTTCATAAATGATATAGGTCCACAAGAGAACCACACAGTAGAACCCCACATATAACAAAAGCCATCACCTCTTTTAAATTTTCCTTCTGTGTCTTTTCTAGGTTCGCAGGTTTGACTCCTCCACTGTTCAACTACAAAGAAATAAAAAGCATTTGTCAATGCCGAATGTTTGCTTGCTGGCATTGGCATTGGTAGTGTAGATACAGAGCTGCATAATAGGAATGGCAGCAAAGTATTGAACTGAAGCCAACCCCACCACCACCCTGCAGAGAGTGACAGGCATTGGGGTGTGCCTTTGGGTCTTCAGGCATAACGACCACGCCATTTCACCACACCCTACCCTGCAGACACTGACAAGTGTCACGGTGTGCCTTGGGGTCTTTGGCCCTTATGCGCACCCATTCCATCAGGAAATACAGTGAGATGGGTGCGTATAGGAGAATGTGGTGAAGTTTGGGCTCAAGAGTCCGAGGCACACCTTGATGCCTCTCACTAGCTGCAGGATGTGGGTGGGGGTGGAATGGTATGAGCATGACAGGCAAGAATCCCAAGTCACACCCTGATGCCTGTCATTCTCTCACAGGGTGGGCGTTATGGTCGAAAACCCTAACGCCTCAGGCATTCATTGGTATTTTCACTCCAAATTTTCAACATATTTTTTGTGACCCTAACTCATGAACAGTGGCAATATCAGTTTGTTAGCCGAAACTGCTTTTGCACAGCGACTATGGCATTTGGCACCACAGGTGCAAAAACACATTCCAAACAGGATGTAAAATGACAGCGGTACTGTTCATGGGGAGGTGTAAAAAATGGCAATGTTGAAAATCTGCTGTGAAAATCTTAAAAAACTGATGAAGCCACAAGCGTAGTAGAAACTGTGCAACGCACACCGTAATGTAACTAGTTTGGGGATTTACAGCAGATTGTTAACACAGGCATTTTGGGACCTCCAATCATGAACAGTGTCAGTGTGAGTTTCTTTATCTGTCCAATGATTTCCCACAGCTACCACGCATTTCTGTGCTGAAAGTGTGAAAACACATTTCGCCATGTTGTGGAAAATGACAGCTGTACTGTTCATAAGGAGGTGTGGAAAATGCCACTGGTGAAAATCTGGACTGAAAATATTACAAAGTCATGAATTTACCAGGGTGCGTGGAAACTCGCAATGCTCACTCGCAGAATACAGTCATTTTATGGAGTTTTGTCACCAAATTTTCAACATAGCCATTTTAAGACCTCTGCTCATGACCAGTGTCACTGTGATTTTCTTAATCTGTCCCAAACATTGTTTTCGCACACAGACTGTACCATTGTGCGCTACATGTGCGAAACATATTTTGGGCAGATGTGAAAAATGGTAACTGTACTGCTTATAAGGAAGTGCGGTAAAGTGGCACTGTAGAAAATCTGGTGTGCAAATATTACAAATTCGCAAACTTCGCTGGGGTACTGCGAACTATGAATGCGCTCCTAAAACAGTCATTTTTGAAATTTTTCACCAAATTTTCAACATAGCCATTTTAACACCTCTGCTCATGACCAGTGTCACTGTGATTTTCTTAACATGTCCCATACATTGATTTCACACACCGACTGTGCCATTGTGCGCTACATGGGCAGAAACACGTCTAGGGTAGATGTGAAAAATGACAACTGTACTGCTCATAAGGAGGTGTGGTAAAATGGCAATGTTGAAAATCTGGAGTGAAAAATATTGAAAATTTAGAATCCACGGTGCCGCAGCGTAGAACTCTGCACCCACGCCGTAAACAGTCATTTTTAGAATTTTTCCACCAAATTTTCAAAATAGGCTTTTGAGAGCCCACTCTTATGAACACTGGCAGTGCCGCTTCATTAATCATTCCAGAAAGGTGATTTCGCGCAGTGGCTGCAAAATCACCATTTGGGCCCGAGTAACGCCATGACAGTGACAGCATTCATGAGAAGGGTCCCAAAACCCCATGTTGAAAATTTGGTGCAAAAATTCCCAAAATGCCTGAGATATGCAACAAAGTTGAAAAACCCTATCTATCCTATTATACAGCTTACCAGCATTTCCTCAGTTCACGTCGGCTTTGAAAAGTGCAGGCGTGTTCCGTCCGCTAAAGATCGTCGCGCCGAGCTCCGGAGGTAAGTATGGGGTGGGGGCTGGGGAGGCAGGGTGCGCAGGGTGGGTGGGGTGGAGGCAGACACAGCGAGGGACCGCTTTTGATTTTCAGGTTGTTTTTGTTGAATGAGGATGACGCTGGACGCTTGCCACACTGGGGTGGGCTCCCAGCATGGCAGAAGGATGGCTGGGGGCATGGAGCCGAAGGATTGGGGCACCCCATCGGCGCATCTGTTGCCATGCTGGGGTGGGCTCCCAGCATGGCATCCTGTACTGGGGGAGACAGTGGAGCCGATGGGGATTGGGCACCCCCGCCAGCTATATGACGTGTAGCCACACTGGGGTGGGCACCCAGCATGGCAATGGATCTGTGTTTCAGGGGGAGCACAGCACAGCCGGGAGGATTAGGCATCCCCGTCGGCTATACAATGTGAGCCATGGGGGTTGGGGCAGCACTGATATGTGTGTGTGTGTGTGTGTGTGTATGTGTGTGTATGTGTGTGTGTGTGTGTGTAGGGGAGCGCATGAGCAGGCGATATCTGATCGCTGCTCACTGAAGCGTAGCTCCCCTTTCAACTGTAAGCCACTGCATTTTGAGCTGCTTGCAGACAGCTTCAGCAGGCATTGGAGAACCTGTGGCCGCTACTGCAAACACACTGACTGAATTGGAAGAGGGCTGACACACCTCCTAAAACTCGGATGATGGCACTATGTTTCTTGCACATGCGTGCAAGCAAACATAAAAATGCATGTCCATCTTCAAACACTAATCCATTTCAAAATGATATGCTCATACTCTCTCTCTTACTTCATTTTAGAATATTGCTAAACTTTCCTCAGCCGCTTTACATCTTACTCTGACTCGGTGCAGCATTACTTTTTAGCGCTTTGCATTGTGCCGGTAACATATCCACAAACATATTATCTAAATGCAGTTTCTCTCAAAGCCATCCCATTAGTGCTCAAATAAGTTCCTAGTCGTAATCATTATAACCTCTCATACAACAAACAGTAACTCAAAGGCTTATTTATTTAGACATAACTTGACCTGAGCAGCCATTACGCTTTTCTCTGCAAAGGCTGTGTTTCTAGTGCAAAGGCTGCATTTCTAGAGCAAAAGCACCTTCGCTTATTTTTCCTGCAAACAAGCAAGGCAATGTATCACTGTTATTTTATTTCTTAAGTGTACCTTATGAAACCTCACATTCTTGAACATTTGCACTTTGCTACTTACATGCTCAAGCTTCACAAAACTGTCTGGAGGAGGAGAGCGCCGAGACTACTACATCTGATTTTAAACTGAAAGCTCCTCCCTGAATCTGGCAATGACGTATGACGCCCTAGACAGGCTTAATCAGCCTGTTTGAGTGCCAGACCCGCTCTCCTCGGTTCAGGGTGTAAATTTCTGAACAATATATCGTGGCACATTACAAAGCAGGCAACACATTACCATCTACAATGTCAGCATGTAAAGACATCGCCAACTTATATCTCGTGGGCAGTTCACTGGACAAATAGGCATGGTGACCACCGAATCCCCCATCCCACCGAACAATGGCACCAGGAACAGTAACAGCAGCCAGCTGCAATGTGATGGCGGTCCCACCCCAACCCACTGCTGCCATCAATTGCCTACCTGTGCCCCATGACATGATGTGGTTTACTAAATCCCTGATGTCTAGTGGAACCCCCACCCCACTCCACCCCAGCAGGTAGATGCCCACCCCCATACCCTCCCTCAACATACCCAGTAGCAGGGCGGCGACCAGCACATCCCTCCACTCACTGCCACGGCTGGCTGCACAACTAAACAAACTGAATGAGTGTGCATACATTTACGTGTTCATTCAACATGGGTTTTGTGACCCCACCTCATGAACAGTGGCAATATCAGTTAGATTAGCTGAAAGCTGATTTTGCACAGTGACTACGGCGTTTGGCACCACACGTGTGAAAACACATTTCGAACAGGATGTGAAAAATGACAGCTGTACTGTTCATGAGGAGGTGTAAAAATGGCAATGTTGAAAATCTGAAGTGAAAATATAAAAACTGATGAAGTCACGAGCATGCATAGAAACTGCGTAATTAGTTTGGGGATTGTTTACAGCAGATTGTCAACACAGGCATTTTGGAAACTCCGCTCATGAACAGTGTCACTGTAATTTTTCGTAATCTGTCCCGAACACTGATTTCCACTGCCACCACGCATTTTCTACCGGAAGTGCGAAAACACATTTCGGCCAGGGTGTGAAAAATGACAGCTGCACTGATCATAAGGAGGTGTGGAAAAATGCCACTGTAGAAAATCTGGACTGAAAATATTACAAATTCATGAACTTACGGGTGCGTGGAAACTGTGCAATGCATGCTCATAACACAGTCATTTTATGGACTTTTGTCACCAAATTTTCAACATAGCCATTTAAGACCTCTGCTCATGAACACTGTCACTGTGATTTTCTTAATCTGTCCTGAACATAGATTTACATGAACCGACCGTGCCATTGTGCGCTTACATGCGAAAACACATTTTGGGAAGATCTGAAAAATGACAGCTATACTGCTCATGAGGAGAGGTATGGTAAAATGGCAATGTTGAAAATCTGGAGTGAAAATATAAAAATTCACGAGTTATGAGCATGCGTAGGAACTGCGAATGCACGCTCATAAAACAGTCATTTTGAAATTTTTTTGCCAAATTTTTAACATAGGGCTTTGGGAGGCCTACCTCATGAACTGTGACACTGTCATTTTGTTACTCGGTCCAAAAGGTGGTTCCGCACAGTGACTGCAAAATCACCTTTGGGACAGAGTAACAAAATGACAGTGACTGAATTCATGGAGGTGGGGCCACAAGAATCCCATGTTGAAAATTTGGTGAAAAATTCCCCAAAATGGCTGAGATATGCACCAAAGTTGAAAAAAACATTTATGCCATTATACAGCTTACCGGCATTTCTTCAGTTCATGGTCGGCTTTGAAGAGTACAGACGTGTTCCCCGTACACTGAAGATCATCGCACTGGGCTCTGGAGGTAAGTATGGGTGTGAGGGTGTGGGGAGGGTGCGCAGAGGGTGGGTGCAGGTTTGGGGAGGGGGCAAGACAGTCAACGAGGGACCTTTTTTATTTTTACAGGTGTCTTTTTTTTTTTCTATTTTAGAAGACGACGCGGACTTTTCCACGCTGGGGTGGGCTCCCAGTGTGGCAGCTGGAAGTTTATTTTTTGGGGGTAGTGGAGCCAACGGGGATTGGGCACCCCGTCAGCCATATGGACGTTGCCACGCTGGGGTGGGCTCCCAGCGTGGCAAATGAAATCTTTTTGCTGAGGGGTCAGTGGAGCTGACGGATGATTGGGCACCCCGTCGCCATATGGACTTTTGTCACGCTGGGGTGGGCTTCCAGCGTGGCACCTGGAAATCTGTTTTGGGGGCAGCAGAGCCAAAGGATTGAGCACCCCTGGCCGCCATACGGTGTGCGGTGGGGGGAGTGCATGAGCACGCTGGGGTGGGCTCCCAGTGTGCTACATAGGTGTTCGGGGTGGGGGAGAACTGTCTATGACAGTTCAGATGCAGTGTGATGTTTGGGCAGTTTGCATACTGCCAACAGCAGTTTGCAAACTGCCTACACATTACCACTCACTGATTGCAGCAGTTTCTTCGCTTTCAACTGCACGCCATCGCATCTGAACTGTTGTCGAGATAGCCCGACATTTATTGGTGCGGTTAGACAGCACCTGCAAAAGGGAGCAGGGTATTGGAAGCTAAGTGGCACACCTACGAAAATCTGTATGGTGATCTATGTTTCTTGCACATACGCAAGCAAACATAAAAATGTTGCACTTCCCACAAAAATTGTCTCAGATTTAGAAGAGGAAAAAGCCAATGACACTGTATATATGCCAGCAGCTACCTAATACTGTACTTGTAAAGAAGCAGATGTTTTCATGACTTTTTTCTTATTAGTTGAATGTTCACTGCAGTCCTAATTTTCGCCATATCTGACTCCTGGGCAGTGGTGCAAAACTTTGTTTTGGGGGGGCCAGACTGAAAACTTGGGTCAAGTCTGAGGGCCACTGTGAATTTTGTGTGATGATGTCATCAATGACATCATCAATGCATTAATTCTAGAAGCTGACATTCAAGCTTGGAGTCTCTGTGTATGATTTGCATGGTCGGAGGCTACCCTATTTATCCCAGCTATACCACTAGTAGACTTCAGTTACACAGGGGCAATTATGTTTACATGCAAACATTTGGTTCTGAAGAATAATTTTATAGACAGGAGGGGCCAACATGCAGTACATTTCATGCAGGCAATCTGTCTAGCAGAGCCAAGCTGTTTTGGTTATAAAGCCAAGAAAGAAAGAGAGAGACTGACTTGCTGGGCCAGAAAACTGCTCACATATGCTGGCCTGCTTTCCCAAAAGCTGCAGCGCAGTTGTGTGATAGGGTCAAATTATTTTTGTTAAATGGTATGGTTTTTATTATTCTCTTTAAATTTGTATTGCATGTTGCTCAAATCCAAATTTAATTTTTACTATAAATTCAATTTCTACTAGTCTCTGAAGCAATTTGTCTGGCAGTCTGTCTGCACCCCTCGTACTGCAGCTGGGCATCTGCACACACACACTCATCCTTCTTAATGGTACAGGCGGATTGGAGACACCATGAGTTTGCAACCCCACATCCCACAGCGCCAGATTAACTCTGTTCCAGATTTGTTTGCCTCCATGATGTAACTGCAAGCTTAACTTGATGGCAGTGCACATGAAAACAGACACTGCATGCTGCTTCATGCTCCATAGAAGGCCTTAGTGAGGGTCGTATGTGGTCCGTGGGCCATATGTTGTGCATCACTGCTCTAGGATATGCTTTGGCAAAAAGTTTATTTTTATTAATTTCTTACATAAGGGATGAATACAGCATGGAGCATACAACAGTTGAATATTATACATTGCTATAATTTTCTAATAAAACTCTCCAATAAATAACGGTTATAGTATATTACTTTTGTCCCCTAAAATAAGAAAACATGTTTACTTTTTGTGTATGTCTTGCACAAGAATATTTTTTGAAGATGTATCCATATGTTGAATTTTCTTTTTTTGTTTCAATATGCCTCATCTCGCTGAATAAAAAGAAAATATAAAAAGAAATATGAAAGAAACAACAGTTGCTGCTGGGGACAGTGGAACTCTGTAGATCTGAGGGCACCCTAAAGCTGGATTCTTTTATTCATTAAAATTGATCAAAGGCTATCAGAATACATAACTGGCACAGAAAGGAAAATGAGAGGGTAATTAACTACTTTATGTAAAAATAATTTCCTAAAATGTAAATATCATTTGTTGACAGAACTTCACATAGTGTGCTTAGCCATTTGGAGGGAAGAGGGACCCCATCTCCTGGAGAAGAGCAAAGATTTCTGTACTACTGAAACCAGGTTAAGATTTGCTTCATTGTGAGTCGTATTTCCCTTCTTCCAGTAGATTTAGAACTCATGTTGGCAGTGATGGCCAACAGGGTTCAGAGGGTTGGGGACCTAAGTCGACCCCTGATCAAACCAGATCTATCAGAGGATGAACTCTAACATAACGCTCCATGCCTCCTCTACATCTTTCACTCTCGACTTCCAGTAATGTCACTAGGCTAATGGCAGCTTAGCCCTGTTGCTCCATCTCCTCCCTGTGTAAAATCTCTATCCATCTGCAACAGAAAGCATAGATTCACCAGGTAAAGTACCAGATCAAAACTACAAACATCTAAGCATCCAGAAACACCATCTCAGAAACTCCAAGACCTCTTAGCTGCAGAGAAATCTAACAAGCTATCAGATGCGGATTCCATCAGGGCCCGAGATGCACATGCTGGCTGCTGATGAAGATGCCATGGATCTCGGAACCACTAGCAAGCATACAGCCAAAATAGATCAGTCTCTGATACAGCTCCAATCGGACATTAAACAAATAGAACAACATACCAGTCATGCTTTAGAATGACTGGCAGAGATCTCCACCAAACCGATTGTCATGACTGCTCGCTGCTGTATTTGCTTGCCCAGGACAGGAAGTTCACATCAAACAGATGACCTGGAAGGCCGCAGCAGGCGAGAGAACATACAGTTTTATGGAGTACCAGAAGATTCAGAAAGAGAGTGAAGATGACGCCATGTATGTACAAGATCTTTTGAAGGCAGCTCCGCGACTTACCAGATGGATATCTCCTGCCCATTGATCAGGCACACTGTTTGCTGGCACCCAGACCGGCAGCTCCAGGATCCCGACTGCATCCTTTGTTATAAAGGTTTTGGACTACGGTCAAAGAGGACATCTTAAACGTATATGGCAGCACAAGGAACTCCACTTCCAGAATCATAGAACTACAATTGATCATGATTATACAATGGCAGTACAAGTGAAATGACGACTCTATGGCAAATTTTAAAACAAGTCAAGGCCAAGGGAATTAAACCGCAATTACTTTACCCAGCTCATCTCCCATTTGAGACTACATCAGGCCCCGAACTACGCTGACTTGTTAGAGGTGGCACCATACCTGGCAGAGATGGAGATTCCTTTCCTTCTCTAGTCAAAGATAGGCTGGAGTGGACCTTCTGTAAACTGCATGGGAAGTGGCTAGAGACAGTCCCCATTCCACAGACTCCAGATTGGTGGTTCGAGTCCCACAGGCCTCAGAGGTGATATATTTTCCTCTTGCAGCATTACGGTGGAACCACAGATCAAGAGGACATTTCTGCAGGGACCAGCAGAGGGTCACAGGAGGTGCAACTTTCCTCAACAGACCAACTCGCAGCAGCCTTGCACATCCCTGTTCTGCACTGGAGTGACTGCAAGTACTGATAATGCTGTTTGGATGCAGTAATATGGTTCACACTCCATGAAAGAGCAGATGACGATACCATTCATTACAATGTTTTGGCGCAGTAGCTGACGGAATTGAGGGTTGCACAGCAGCCTCACCAAGGGTTCAGATGTCCCCCAGATTAGCTAATTTTTCTAAAGACCACTCACAAGATGGGAAAGCTGCTGGACTCAGTAGGCTCCTTCATTGTTATTTTGGTTGCACAGCATACTGTATTGCTGTTTGTGTCATGTTGTATCCATGACACTCCAGATATTACCTCTGGGTTCCCAACCCACCTGATAGGCTAGTGATGCACATGTGACCCAGATCAAATTTCTCGTAGCATACCTAGGGTCCCAGGAGTCCCCATTCTCCAGTTCAATCTTTGCATCTGAAGAGGCTACAAGCACTCCAGGAGTCCCTGTGCAATCAATTAACTAAGGCAGGCCAGAACCATTGGTTATTTAGTGTGTGGCTCCACAGCATTTGAAAAGATTGTTTTATGCTTTCTAGCTGGAATGCTTAAGTGAGAAGTGTGCATTTTCAATGATTTCTAACTGGAATAGCTAATTAGCAATTAGCTACTCTTGGCTGGAATAATTATGCGCCTCAGCAGTGCTTCCTGTGGCTTAAAATTTGCTGTTTTCTGAAGGAGCTGGGGGGAGAGAGAAAGAAAGAGAGAGAGAGAGAGACAGACACAGACACATACATAAGGTGCTTTTACACTACCTCTTCTGAAATGAAATAATCATGCAGAAGCAGTTTACCTTACCTCCGTTGGTGTGTAAACTGCATGTGTTTCATTCCACAGCGACGCCACCTGAACAGCTGCCCTGGTTGGCATGGTTCATGGCGACGTTCCCTTTTCACTCCGTTGTGTGCAATGGCCATTCCAGTACCAGTCATTACCTAGAATGGAATTCTGGGAAGCAGAATGAAATGTTAGAAAACGGAAGACAAGTTTTCCGACAGAGAGCCAGTGTGTGTAAAGTCAGCAACGAAATGGAACAGACTACAACGGTGCCACACAGGTACTGAATATTTCGGTAAAGAAACCTGTGTGTAAAGCGCCTATAGATTGGCAAACTCTTGTGCCTCCTCTCTGTTTATCTTTTGTATTATGTTGTAAACTTGCTGGTTTTAGTCTGGAAGTGTTGTAGTTCTCTCTCTCT
This sequence comes from Neoceratodus forsteri, assembly GCA_016271365.2. Classification (NCBI taxonomy): domain Eukaryota; kingdom Metazoa; phylum Chordata; order Ceratodontiformes; family Ceratodontidae; genus Neoceratodus; species Neoceratodus forsteri. The sequence goes on along the minus strand of CM057456.1, from coordinate 976,267,555 downwards.
CTCCCAAGTTATTCTGTGTTTCCTAGAGGTGGAAAAGTTAATTAGGTGTTTGTTTAGCAGGAATTATTTGTAAAAAATGTTCTATTTAGCTTATCGCATTCATGGCTGCATCTCGATGCACTTCAGCTGGTTTTTAGAGGCTACCACCTAGTCAGTGGCATATGCAAGAGCATAATTTGAATTTCGCGCCAGTCATCCACTGGCCTGCTGCTGGTCCTTCCTCCTGCCGGGCCCACTGTGCAAATGCGAGCATCGGTGGCATTTGTCTGCTCTCACCAATCAAGTGATTTGGTTCTCTCGCCCACGGATGGACGCCTGTAGCAATGGCTTCCCTCCCTAGCAGAGCCCATGTGATCCATTGCTGTGCATCTCTGCGCTACCACCTAGTCAGCGGTAGCGCAGAGCTTGGATTCAGCTCTCACAGGTGGTCCCTAAGGCAGTGACCCTGCACAGAGCTTGGGGTACAATTTCAATTAAATTTCTGGATTCTCTTGCCCATCCATTCCAGGCCCTACGTGGCAGTGGCCTATTGCACGGGAGCAGAGAAGACAGTTTTTACACATCACAGCTGCCCGATTCAGCAGCATGGTTTCATACAAGAACTGGTGATAATAAAACTATTAGGCCTGACCAACAGAGTTTGGACTGGGGGCTTGTTGAAAACTGGCCCCAGATCCACGCTGATTAATGCTGGCTCTACACGCGGTTTCGGACGCCATTTTTGTGGCGGCTTCCGACCTCGGCTGCCATTTAAGGTATGAGGCCTGACCTCTGCTTGGCTCAGCCACCATATTAGGTTGGAGTCTTCCTACCGCAGCTCACACATGCAGGATCAGATTATTCTTGAAAGATTAGCGCTAGAGCCATGACCCGCTTAGTGATTTGAGTGTTTCACTCTACCATGTGCAATATTGATTAAGGTCTTCCTTAAATGGAATTTTGGCAAGAGCAGCTACAATTGTGGGTCTCCAACAACATTAAGGCATCTCAGGGGTTTAAGTGGATACTGCCCCCCAATTTGGGTGCTACTTTACATTACTAATTCAACAGTTACACGTGCCACTTTGGAGCACTTTCTATATGAATTTAAGAGTGTTATGACATCTTGCATATTCTTATATGCTTACCTGGCTCACAGGTACCCTGCCCCATTGGTTTATCTATCTAACCTCATCCTTCTGTTGTCCTTAGATGGTGAAGGCCAGAAGTGCATCTCCTGTGGCACAGCCTTGATGCTCCACAACCCAGGCCCTCAATGCCCAGCTTGCTTACATGAAGATGAACAATCAGCAGAGGGTCATCTCCCTAACACAGAGTTGGACAGTCAAGGGCCCAGAGCTTCCAGCTGGATGAATCCAGGGTGCTGCTTATTCAGACCCAACAAGTGACGTGGCTATGATGGAAAGCCAACAGAATTTCATGCTTAAGGTCATGGAGAAACTGGAATTGTTGACAAAGGCAAGGCCACCACCCACACCTGTTCCAGCATCAACTCCAGGACCAAGCACCCCCTCAGCCGGATGACAATGATGAACGATCTACACCTCTTCCAGGGGACGAGGACGCCGGAGGGCGCCAGATGGTAGTGTGAGGATGTCGAGTCAGGCTGAGGATTGGAAACATTGTACCCAAGTCACTCTCCCTGACATCAAAGCTTTGTTCCTTCAACCTGGTCCCAGACCTGATGAGGGCCATAAAATCAACAATGGGCTTCATGTAGAAACATCAAACTCAATCCCATGATCCAGCAGAGCCACAAGGTTAAGGACACCTTCCTAGCTGTCCTGCTATCGATATCTTCTCAAAAGAATGGGAAGCAACAGAGCCGGGTCACCTGTCTGAGAAAAGGAACCTGGACAGGATGTATCCAGTACAAGAGGAAAAAGCTGTTGTGGTGCACGGCACCAAGCATAGACCCAAAATTGCAGCACTAACAAAAGACAGTGCTGCCTTTGTGGCACCATTTCTCTAAGGACCCCACTGACAAAAAGTGGAAGAAATGTTAAAGAAGCTCTTTGAAATCTCAGGTATTATGGCTAGAGCGCAGTCATGGCCATCTACTCTGCCAGTACACAGATTCGCTGGCTGGAGGAGCTGTTGGAAAAAGTCGACCACAAGTCCAGGGAAGAAGAGCTCTTGAAGTGTACCCTTGATGCAGCAAATATCTGGGGACATGGCAGTGGATACCCAAATTAGAAGCCAGGTCTTCTGCCTTAACTAACAGAGTCAGACGAGCTTTATGGCTAAAACTTTGGGAAGCAGACAATGAATCAAAGGCACTCCTACAGAACCTGTCCCTCAAAGGGGACAACGGTTTGGTGAGGGCCTTAAAGAATTTCTAAAACAGAAGAAGGAGGGCAAGGATCTTACCAAAGACAAGCAGAGAACCACTTACTTGCCATCTGCTCGCCACAGGTTTCGGGGAACAACAGGTTTCAACAGAATAGAAGGCAGTGCTACACTAACAATTCTTTTGAGGGAGAGGCCATAACAGTAACAACTTCAGAGGCTCACAAGGCAACTACCCAGCCCACAGAGGAAAGGACCCACACTGGAGGCAGAGGCAGAGGCAGAGGCAGAGGTGGAAAGCCAAAGCAGTATTGACTATCCCACCCGGCCTCCCACCACCCAGCCGACACTTAGATTATCCTCCCATGGGGTAAAGACTGATGTCATTCCATTGGCAATGGCAACAAACAACCTCAGACAAGTGGGTTCTGGATATCATATCCCAAGGTTACGTTATTGAGTGGTACTGTCCCCATCTCATAGAAAAGGGCTACTGCTCACCAGGTACAGGAGGTTATCCGAAACATGTTACAAAACAACACAATTCAGCCAGTGCCAGACACCGAGGACAGCACAGGTGTCTACTCCATCTTCTTCCTGGTTCCAAAGAAGAACGGAGATCTCAGACCAATTCTGGACCTAAAATTCCTAAACAAATTCATATCCACTCCTCGGTTCAAGATGGAAACCCTCTGGTTGACTCTGAGGAACATACAGGTGGGGAACTACCTCACATCAGTGGATCTGAAGAATGCATACACTCACATCCCAGTCAGACCCAGCCACCAATGCTTCCTCTGATTCCACATACTGAGCAAACACTTCCAGTATCAAGCCTTACCCTTTGGCCTCACTTCAGCCCCAAGGGTGTTTACAAAAGTGTCCATTGTCCTGGCAGCCCGACTACGAGAGCAGGGGTGGATATCATTCCATACCTAGATGACTGGCTGATATGGGTGCGCAGCAGCATCCAATCACAGAGGGACACAGACTCGGTTCTGTCGGCTCTGTGCCTGCACTGTTGGGTGATCAATCGGAGAAGAGCTCCTTTCGACCATCCCAGTGCATAAAGCACCTCGGGCCAGAGACAACACAGCTGAAGGGATGGCAAGACCATCGCAAAAATGAATCGACTCAGTGATCACTGCCGAGCCGACGATGGGCCATGGCAAGTCCTTATTACTGCATGGCAGCTCTGCATAGACTTAGTTCCTTGGGTGAGGTGGAATATGAGTCCCCACAAACTGTATATTGCAGCAAGGCTCCCATCAGTGGACCATCTCAACAAGGTCATTCACTTGCCAAAGATGGTCAAGGATTCATTGAGGTGGTGGACACACTGCCAAAACCTCAACAGGGTTGCCCAAAGGAGCTGTCCTATGAGGTGACAATGGATACCGATGCCAGCCTATTCGGTTGGGGAGCATGCATGCACGATTCCACAGTGCAAGGCAAGTGGACAGTGGCAGAGGTATGGTTGTTCATCAACGTCCTGGACATGAGGGTGGTGTTCCATGCTCTGAGAGTGTTCAAGGACAGCATCATCGGCCTGGCAGTCTTGGTGAAATCTGATAACCAGGTCACTGTGGCATACATAGCAAAACAGGGTGGAACTGCAGCAGAGCCATGCTCAGAGAAGCTGCCAAGGTGTTAAACTGGGCTCAATCCAACCTCACCCACCTCCACACTGTCCATCTGGTGGGAAAGCTGAATGTCAGAGCAAACTGGCTAAACAGACAGCAAGTGCATCCAGGGAGTGGCAACTTTACCCGGACCTATTCGCCTCTGATACAAAGGAGGTGGGGATGGGTTTCAATGCACCTGATGGCATCCAAGGTGAATGCATAGGTCAAGGCATACTCTCCAGATACAGAGAAGCAGGCCCTGGGAATAGATGCTCTGTCTCAGACATGGGACCAGGAGCGGTCTTATATCTTCCTCTGATTCCCTTGATTCCCCAGGTGTTGGCGAAGATCAGGCTGTCCCAACTTCAGATAATTCTGATTGCACCTTACTGGCCATGAAGGGCGTGGTTTGCCTCCGCAGTGGCCATGACACTGGACAGATGGACCCTCCCATATCGGAAGGACATGCTGTTCCAGGGACCAATGATTCACCCAGCCCCAACACTCTAATACTGTTGCCTTGGCCCTGAGAGGCAGAGACTGTTAACTGCCGGGTATCATGTGTCGGTCATATCGACCATCTTACAGTCCAGGAAGCCACCCACCACAACCACTTATAGCAGACAGTGGAACAACTTCACCAACTGGTGCAAGTCCGCGAACTCGATCCAATGCGGTGGATATGTCCGGATTCTACTGTACCTGCAGCAGGGCCTGGACAAAGGACTGTCCACTTCTTCCCTAAGGGTGCAGTTGTCAGCCATAGGAGTGGCCAAGGGAAAATTGGGCTTTCGAGCCTGGTGCTCATCTGGACACCTCAGGTTCCTTAGGCAGCACAGAACATTCATCCTCACATATGGACACCAGTGGCCCCTGCAATCTGACCATGGTGCTTGAATCCCTAGGAAAGAGCCAGTTCAAGCCCAGGCATCAGTCACCACTTTACTGGTTAGGGCCTGAAGACCTGCTTTCTGGTGGCGATCTGCTCCACTTGCAGAATTAGTGAATCAGGACCCTGTCATGCAAAAGAACCCTACACCATCTTCATTGCACAAGGGGTCTTTATGAAAACAGTACCAGCATTTCATCCCAAAGTCATGTCCACGTTCCATAGGGAGCAGACCCTAGAGTTGCCAACATTCTACACACAGCCACAACAGGGGGAGTCAGGAACCCACCATCCCTGGATGTAGGTAGTGCCATATCACAATACATTACATGAACACAGACATTCCGCAGGTCCGAAAGACTCTTTATAATAGCTCAAGGTCACAAGAAGAATGGCTGCTTCTAAAACCACCATCCCTAGCTGGCTAAAGAGGACAATACAGGAGGTGTACAAAACAAATGACCTTACCTCACCAGAGGGAATAAAGGCCCATTCAACAAGGGCAGGGCTACCTCCTGGGTGGAAAGAGCTAGCGTGTCCATGGAGACATATGTAGAGCGGCAACCTGGACCTCCATCCATACTTTCTCTAGACATTTTAGACTTGAGATTTTATACAGACAAAGAACTGAATTTGCCACAAACATTTTATCCTCAGCGTGTCACACAAGCTGCCCACCAGATCGCCTCTGTCCCGCCCCTGAAGGATGTTGAACTGCTTATTATAGTTACTCAAGAGGTATGTCTGGAGTGTCATGGATACAACATAACACAATGGGTGTTTACTCACCTGGTAAAGGTGATTGTGCTAGTGTATCCATGACACTCCACAACCCACCCTTCAGGGCGATCACAGCAGAGATCTTCACGCTGGAGGATTACGCCTAACAGACTTTATGTAAATGAGAATTTCTTAGTGCTCTGATCTGAATGCACTATTAATTACAGTCGGTATCACCAGGTAACCGGATCTAGAACTGTACTGTAGGAAATAAACTAAAATGATGAACCTTGGTCAGTCTTTTGTTTATATATAGACATATGTGGATAAAGGTGGAGTCACAGAAAAGAGGTTTTGGCCTAAAACATTTGCCTTTCAGCTATGGAAGAATCAAGCGGGAGAATGGGACTCCTGGGACCTAGGTATGCTACTAAATTTGAGCTGGGTCACATGTGCATCACTAGCCTATCAGGTAGATTTGGAACCAAGAGGTAATGTCTGGAGTGTCATGGATACAACTAACACCATCACCTTTACCAGGTGAGTAAACACCCATTTATAGACTGCGCTTTTGTTCTGGGATCAGCTAAACCAGGGGTATTCTGCTAGGATGTTGGATTTATAGCCTCCTGACTTTGTAGACTTTCCTGTCATCTTTGGGCACCTCTCTGTTTGAAGCAGTTGAACCTGATTATTTAGCCCTTGTCCTGACTGTGTATTTCCAAGAAGACCAAGTAAAATGTATATAGGGGTTGTTATTACTTTCCTAGTCAGGCAGTTTGTCATTTCTAACCTCTGCATTAGATTGCCCTCTAGTAGCAGGGCTGATGTCAAATATTTGCTGTGAAGCCACTGTTTTGTCACCTTAAACTTCTCTGCCTGGGAGGCCTGTAAGCCTCATACGATAAAGATGTAAGTTATTGGGGCCCCACCGCAGCAGTTGAGGGAGGGAGGTTTTTTTGTTTAACTGTCAACTAATAGTATTGTTGGTTCTCTTTAACGGGCCCACGGTAACCTGATGTTGATCCAAGAGAAGTTCACTGATGTCACTTCCCCGCCTGGCTCAAGCCATGCTTCAGCTGTCATAATATAGACTCAACCATATGGTTTCAGTGGCCCCACCTTTTGTTGTAGCATGGATCCAATGTTTTCAGCTGCCTGGGACAATTTTGCATACATCAACATGGGCCATTTAAAGATGTATAACAGGTCATCAGAAAGGTTTGTAAATCTGATGCAGAGATGGGCTACTGCTTTGAGATTACATGTTGTCATCCACTTTAGTTGGCCCGGTGTCATCTGGGTTTTTCTTGGCCTTGGCCTCCTCCTCCTTTTGTCTGTGTGTTGGGGTGGTTTTCTTCACTAGGTTTTTTGGGAAGTTTAATGTCGCGAAGAATGACACACCCCTGAGGCCCTTTTGGTGTCTCAGACCTTGGAAGTCAGACTACAAGAGTTATAGGTGAATTTTCACCCATTTACTCATATAATTGTATCCTCACACATATGCCATTTGGGCTAGTGTGCTGGGAAATGTTTGTGATTTTGAGTCTCGGATACAGGGGCAAATTGTGTAGTTGTGCTGTGATTTTTACTCCTCTCAATATATAGTTCTAATAACTGATTTGTTTGACCGTTGTTATAGCTGGATTGCTCAAGTGTTTTTTCTTCTAATATTTCAAGGTACAGTGTAATTTTTTTATCAGTTATTCTTCATGTTGGTAACTTCTACAGCTAGATTTGAGAAAACTTTTATGGAATTGTCATCATCCTTTATGTTTAATAATTTTACATCAGTAATTTCCTTTAGTAACTAATGTAAATGGTGCACAAACGTAGCAAAACAGAAACATACTCTTGCAGGAAACTCACCCGACACCACAAGAGGCTTTGAAATCTAGAGATGGGATACGCAAAACTGTACCATGCTTCCTGGATAAAGGGTAAATGGGGGTTTTGACTTTGATTCCAACTTCTGTGCCATTTGATCAGATAGAGGTAATTTCTGACCCAAGGCAAGGTATGTCCTAGTGATAGGCACTGTACAAGACGTGACTTTTACTTTCTAATGTATATGCCCCACCAGGGTCATAATCCTCATTTATGTTTTTTACCTTTGAAGTTAGTAACAGAAAGCTAAAGATGCACTTATTTTGGGAGTGGATTGGAATCTGGTTCTTAATAGAACTCCTGATACCACTTGATACCACTTCCCAAATTCCAAACCAAATAATAGAATAGTGAAGAACTTTAACATTATATTAACTGAGCTAGGACCTGTGGCTAGCTGGTGCACCAAGTACCCACAGCAAGGGGCTATACACGTTTTCTCCCCAGTATAAAATATTGTCAATGCTAGATTTTTTCTGACCTTTCTCAGAATCAGCACCAGGTCTCTTTGCTGTGGGTGGGACTTCACCCTTTCCAACCACCAACTAGTTTTCTTGGAAGTGGACCTTAATATTCCTACAAAAACACTCATTGGAGATTGAACGTCACCCTTTTGAGGGACCCTGAAACCTTCAAGAAATTAAAAACACTTTGGAGGTAGCAGTGTAACGTAATGATAGGCCCCATGCCACTCATCAGACTATGTGGGATACCACCAAAGCCATACTTCAAGAGAAGTTATTCAATAGCTGCTCAAGGCAGAAGGATAGCCAGAAGCATCTTACTGATTTTATAGCCTCTCTTAGGGACTTCCGAGTCCTTACAGAAACTTTAATTCCCAGGTTACCCTTATTCAACAGGCCTTCACTTCCAAACTCACCTTGACTATCCTCTGCATCCAGCCTCCTTTGCACTTATTCCTCTGCTCCAGTCACCTATTCTCCTGCACCTACCCTCTAGCACTTATAAGCCCTGTTTCCCTTTCCTTACCTGTCTGTTTATTTGTCTTCCCACAGGGTCCTATCTACTGCATGCCTATTTTCTTGTATTGTTTGCCCACTGTATTCTCTAATTCAGATGTTTTCTTTTTTTTGTAATCCACACTGCCTTATCATAAATATGCCTCATCCCTATGCTATAACTGTAAATTATGTTTCTGTACATGATTCTCAACACACTGTATCCTAATGCTGCAGAACCTGCTGTGTAACACTATTACTTATACCTTGCTGTAACCACCTTTTTGTACATCTGTAATGTTTTACCCTGTAACCTCCCGGGTTGTGCCTGAAAATAGTCATCTCTAAGGCTAGTGCACTTACCAGGGGAAAAACTAAATAAATAAATAAATGGTCCACAGAATTAGACACTGAAATTAACACTGGCAGGTGTAAAATCCAAAATATACAGAATATGGAAACTGAGAAAGCCCTTCATTATTTAAAACAAAAATATTATTGGGGGGCCTAGCTTCCAAAATATTGGCATACTGTTTAAAGCACCAAGCTGCTAAATCAACTATCCCTAAAATTAAACATATGCTAACTCCAGTCAGATAGTAAACAGGGTTCAACAAATTTCAGATGCTTTTATCTCATACTACCAAACCCTTTTATAGTCCCCATACAGAAACTTCCTCACGAGCTCAACGCAATTTTTTACAAGCTTCAATTTACCCCATATTACAGCCATGCAGCAAAACACTTTCATTGTCCCAGTTACTCAGATAGAAATTTCAGAAACTATTAGAAATCTTAAAACAGGCAAGTGTCCAGGACCAGATGGGTTCAGTGGGGAATTTTATAAACCCTGCAGAAGAACATATCCTCTATTACACTGGGTCTTTAATGAGGTATGGGGGAGGGAGGAGGGCCCTGCTGCCTTCTTGGCAATATGAAACCATTACTGTCCTTCCTAAACCTGGCCAGGATCCAATATTATGTAGCTCCTACCACCCCATTTCACTAGTAAATATGGACTATAACATTTTCACTGTAATTATCGCCAAAATATTAAACCCAATGCTCCCAGCTATTTTAGCACTTGATCAGACAGGCTTTGTTACTGGGCAACAGGCTCTTGACAATGTCAGGTGCACCATAAATGTGATTGAGGATATTATGCATTCACAGACACTGGCATGTGTCATGAGCCTGGGTGCTGAAAAGGTTTCGACAAGGAAGCATGGAGCTTCCTATTTCTATAGCTTGGAATCATTTGGCTTTCCCGCACAATTCATCGTAGGAATGCATTCCCTATATGCTTCCCCAGGCATATGTTCGTACCAATGGACACCTTTCTTCACACTTTAATTTGCACAGGGGAACGCGGCAGGGTTGCCCTCTCACTCCCTCCTTTGTCACTATATAGAACCCTTGGCAAAAGATTAGGGACAATGGCAAAATACAAGGTGTAGAGGCTGGGGCATCAGCCCAAAAATCTTGCTCTATGCTGATGATGTGCTCTTGTATTTAGCAAATCCAGAGGCTTCCATTATTGAGGTTTCATTGGCTCTATAGACATTTGGCCAACATGCGCTATGTCCTGAACAGAACTAAAACAGAGGTTTTGGCATTTCATTATTCCCCTCAATTCCTATTACGCAAATGTTCGGCTTAATTGGACAGCTACACAGATAACATATTTAGGGATATAGATGCCTAAGAACTTGCACAGGCTCTTTGAAGCTAACTTTGGGCTGCTTTTTAATAAGGTCCAGGATGATATGAAGTGCTGGTCTCTGCTTGGTCTTCCCATGTACTCCCAAGATACATTGGTTAACATGACTTCTTCTGAGTCATTCAAAGCTGATCTGGACAAACTTCTCTTGGGCTAGTGTTTAATCTACCCTGCATGTGCAGGAAGGTAGTCTCGATGGGGCCTAGAGCCTCCTTCCACCTTTTACATACCGAGTAATACCCGAGTAACACATTCAATTATTATAAACATGTTGCCAAGATAGATGTATTTATTCCAGTGCCTCCCAATCACTATATCCACTTTACAATTCCATAAATGCCACCAATATTTGTCAAGATTTATGTGGGCCATGAAATGCCCACGACTTAAATTAAGCTTTTGCAAATGCCCAGATGGGTTGAAGGGAGGCGGTCCTAGAACTCAAAGACTACTACCTGATACACACTTGAAGCTGGTTCTTCACTGGGCTATGCCAACATTTGCCTGCAATTGGAAGCTGATGGAGACTGGGAGGAGGCAGGGTTCACTATTGCCAGCATGGGCCTTTGACCCAAGCTTGGCGTGGCATAACAAGGATTTGAACGATGTTGGCAGTCAGTTCTATCCTTAGTGGAGTGAGTAGGTTTTGGAGCAAGTACTGACTGGGTCCATTTTTATGGCTCTTCCGATGGTTTGACTGGGACAACACTTTTTCACCATCCCAATTAGATTTGACCTTTGACGATGGTCCCGAAACGACCTATACTGTCCAAAGCAACTTATGCTGGGGAAGCAGATACTGGATTTTCAAACTTTTAAACAAAATATAGCCTAGCCAATAAGGGTTTCTTCAGGTTTCTTCAACTTAGAAATCATATACAATAAATGTCTATTGCATTTTCTGACATTCCTCCCATTCCTAACTGATGGAGGCTATATCATGAATTTGGTCAAATAAAATTACTAAAAGTTTTATTTCACACCAATACAAAGCTCTTTGCCTTTTGGGAGGTGACCTAGTAAACGTGTTCAACAGAAATGGTCTCAGGAGTCAGGACGTGTTCTAGAGGATGAGGACAGGGGAGACTTTGTTAATAGTGCAAGGTTCACATTCTCACCTTAATGGCAAGAATTTGCATGGAGAGTACGAATTTGATATTTCTGGACTCCTGCTAGTCAGACAAAGTGGAGCCTCATTTCGCAAAGTAATATTGGAGGAAATGCAGGAATTCTCCTGCACATCATTCGCATATATTTTGGACTTTTCCAGCACTTTGCTTCTTTTGGGAGAGGTGACAGAGACATTGCAAATGTTATTTTCCTTCAGCTGCCCACATTTCAGCACCTGATTCTGGACCTCCCTCAGGAGGTGGTTGGTGCTGATTGACGTACTTTGGAATATATTACTGGCTGCAGCGCATAACCTGTCACTGGCTTCAGATATCTCCCCACTTTCAACAATGGGTGGATGGTGTGCAGGAAATTAGTCTTATGGAGGAGCTCACTCATAAGGTGAACCTCTTAATCACTGTGTACACCAGACATTGAGCTAGATGGACCTTATATAAGGACACTGATAACTCCTTCCTTCTCCTGAATGGAAGTATTTACCACCTGAACGGCAATGGGTCTACCACCTCAGCTGGGCTGTTTCAGCCATAGACACCGCTAATGTTATATGGCAACAGGCTACCTGATGTTGGTAGTAGTTGAGAATTATAGCTGTGGTGATTTTGCTACTTTGTGATGTTTTGCTGTACCTATCTTTTGCAATAAAGATGAATTTAAAAAAAATCTTTCACTCCCAGAAGGAGTCTGAAAAGTTTCAGTTAGCAATTTCCATGGACATGGAGAAGGTGTTTGACAGTGATGACTTGGCCTTTCCTCTGCACCCTGGAAAATTTGGATTTGGGCCTCAGTTTCTCACAGGTCTCACTACACTATGTACTTCTCCAGGGGCCATGGTAAAGTAAACAGGGTAACATCTAGAGTTTCACTTCAAGAGGTACTAAACAGGGTGCCCTCTCTCCTATTATTCACATTATGTACTGTATAGAGCTTGGTAGTAGCCATACATGCCACATCAGCAATTCAGGTATTAGTGGTGGGAGAGAGAGCAAAGAATTTCCTGTCTGCTGATGATACCCTATTTTATATTAGTAATCCAGAATCCTCTATTCCAGCATTGCTTGAAGCTCTTCACTCCTTTGGCCATATTTCAGGATCTAAAGTAATTTTCCATGAACCAGAGGCTATGGGGGTATCTGGTACAGGCACCCAACAATTCAAAATTGAGTTCCCTTCAAATGGGCCTCTTGTAACACCTTTAAATATCTGGACATCAAGGTCACCCCAGCATTTAGCAATCTTTATAAAATGGGCAAAGGATTTCAAGCAATCTGATTGGTTGTTAGCATGCAATAGATGTGTCTAATGCACAGGTAAAACTAGAACCCCCATTTAGAATACACAGGCCCATTTTATAAGTGCAATAAGCCACTCCAGGGATGTGCATTAGACAGTTCTAATGCACGGCTAGGATGGACACCTCGGCCTGTGGCCTCGTGCCTCACTATGTCCCCAGCCATGCATTAGAGCTGTCTAATGCACACCCCATCATGTCTTACTGTTTATGTATTGCTAGAGTATTTACCTTTGCTTGAAGATATTTCCCAAACATACTAAGTGCATACTAAGGTGTAAGGAATGGAGAAGTCGGTGTTTCCATGTGTGCTCTTATCAGTTACCCGTAATAAGACAAAGCATTTCCATCAAGGATATAGGAGTCATATTTTTGTTTAAAATGTTTTTGGTCTTTGTCTCGTATAATATTTAAAGGTAGTTTATTCCCAGGGTTAATCCTCTGTGTGTAAAATGCTTTCCTTTTATTTGTACTGAATTTTTTAGTCTCAGCTACAACGGATGTCCTCTGGTACCTTTGGTGTCATTTTAAACTTGAATTCTAGTTCATTGAGCAAATGATCATCATTCATGATGCTGTAGCATAAGAGTAGGTCCCTTCTTATTTTTCTGGTCTCAAGGGACATCAGCTTTAATTTTTCTAGACATGCTTCATAAGGTAATGTCTTAATATCATGTATCAGTTTAGTTGCCTGTCTTTCAATTTTTTCAGTTTTGTCTGAAGTGTCTTAAGTTATTATACCCAAGCTGGGCTATATGATCTATACATGGGCATTATCACTCTTTTGTCCCTGCTTTAAAAATTTCATTTAATGGTCCATAGCAGTCTTTTAGCTTTTGAGATGTGTGATATACAGTGTGTATGATATGTTAAGTTATCCCTGATAGTTATTCCCAGATCTCGTTCTTCAATTGAAGATTTTAGGGAATCCATTTAAATAGTATGTGACCTCCTTACTGTGATCTCACAGGTGCATTCCTTACACTTATCAATGTCAAAACTCACCCCCAGTTATTAGCCCATTTTGATATACAGTATTGTCCAAGTCCCTCTGTAGTGTGATCACATCTTCTTGTGTGTTGACGATCCTGACAGTCTTGGAATCATCTGAATCCTCACTTTGGATGAAAGGGGCATATCTGTTTTCTAGTGGCATGTCATTTATTCCTCTCCTTTCTTTCTTTTCTGGCATTTTTTTTTACTGTGGTCCAATCAGAGCCACTTTGTGCATTTAGATCTATGGTATCTATCTCAAGTTCTGCCTCTGAATCCTCTGTATCTTTATTATGTTCTGTCTCCCTTTTCCTCTTATCTTTGGCTACGATTTACTGTTTTAGAGTTGTATTTTTACTTGTTTTCTAGAGAATTAATGCCGCACAGAAGTTTCCTAATTCAGAACATTTCTGGCAAAGAAAGTTTCAGAACAACACTCAGTCATGTTAGTGGTATACATTAAGCAACTGCAGCATTTCACAATAGTACCATCATTACAGAGCAGAGATAGAAAGTCACCTGAGGGATTATAGGTCTCCATAAGTTCCAATTTTTTCAGCCTGTTGTAAATCCTATTTCCAAATTGTATCACTTACACAGATCAGTTTGGTTATGCTCTGATTAGGCTGTTATAAACAATGGACCTTAGTGCCTTTGTCAGTGGTGGTGGTGGTAGGGAGGGAGGAGAACAGAAGTATTAAAATGAATGTCCTCCCTTGGCTAAGGTTTTCTTTTTAGAACCTTCCCATTTCTCTACCACAGCAATTTTGGATGAAACTGCACAAACTAACTAAATATTTTATATGGCAAACCCACAGGTACGGGAAAGTAAGCAAGCACACTCTTACTTTTACCAAAAAGAAGTGGCCTGGGGATGCCTGACTTTTACTTTCATTATTTAGTCACACAGACCTCCCATCTAATCTCTATGATTAAACAAACAGTTGGCTCCAACTGGTACATCCTAGAAAATTGGGTTACATTGCCAGCCACACTGTATACTCTTATGGGAGCAAAAATAACCACTAAACTCCTTAATAGTATTCTAAATTCCTGGACTAAGCACACATTAGGTATAATGAAGAGAATTAGATGCTTCACTGAAATGCTTAATGAGATCAGCCCCTGATAATAGGGGATCTGGGGTTTACCCTCTATGCATAAAGATCCTGTTTTTGGTTTAGAATAGGATAGGAGAAACTGACATGGTACAGCCAGTTAACACAAAATGGGCAATGTTTATCTTTTGACCAGCTTAAACAGCAGTATGGGATTCCCAACCAACACTTTCATTTTTTTACAAATTCACCATTATACATATATGGTCACCAATATGACACAATTGTGGAGAGATATGGCACCTTCAACTTGTATATAAACACCATATTAAAGGATTGAAATAATTCAGAGTTTCATTCCCATAATATTCTAACACAAAAAAATCCATGTTTGGCATACGTGGGCGACATAAATCCTGATATCTACTTCTTTTCTAAGTCTTCAACATAAGTTAATGGCTTCTTCAGAATTTTGTAAAAAGATGGGTTGGTTATAAATCTTTAAAAAAAAACTTGGTCATCTTTGGTAATAGAAACAAAAAACTCCTTCATTATTCATTGATGACAATAAAATTGAAATGGCAAAAATTATGATTATTTGGGCATTAAGTTCTCCTCTTACCCTTCTTGGATTCCACCCATGAAACTAATGACACAAAAACTGAAAACATTGTTTAGTGCCTTTAAATATTTAACTGGAAAATGGGACAAAGTTCAATTATATGTTTATTAAAAGTCATAAACATCAAAATAAAACAAGCATATCATATGGGATAGAAATCTGGACTCCTGCAGACATAAAACCATTAGAAACAGTAATCAATAAAATCTATTGGCATATATTAAAAGTACAATAATCAGTTCCTGCAGAAATATTAAGAAAGGAATTAGAACAGTTTTCATTGACAACACTGGTGATAGAGAGATGGATAACCTTCATACTGCAGTTATTTCTACTACCTGATCATAGACTCCCTAGGATGTACCTCAAGAACAAACTATCATAAATCAAGCGTCATATCAACTACTATTAAAACCATTAAAGAAAACATCCTTCAATGGGGCCTAGGAAATTTGCTTTATGAAATTTGCATCATCCCCTTTCCTCAGATAGCTGAGCAGGTTAAAAGGAGAATAAGGGACATATCCATATCACAGGTTAAAGAAAAAATGAATAAATTACGTCACTATCGATGGTTCAAAATGATTAAAATGAGACACAACTTGGAACCTTACCTAATTATCATAACAAACCCAGAGGAGAGGAGAGTTCTCACAAGATACAGGCTAGAGCTGTATCTAGCAAATTACATTTTATATGACCAGAAAAGACCTGGAATTTTAAGCTCTGAATGTAGTTGCTTACATGGACATCAAGATATCTTAAGCACATTGTATTACATTGTCCACAGTATGAAACTGCAAGGAAAACATGGCTGGCTCCTATACAAGGTACCCTTGGTCTCTCCTCCAAGGAACTTATAATCTTTTGTTTAATTCAAATGACAGAAACATTCTTAACCCTCTCTATAAATTCTTACATGCTCCTAAAGATGATGAGTTGGTGTGGTCTAAATGATGTAATAATTTTATATCATAGTGCAAATGTTGTCTTCTTTGTGGAGAAAATGTTTTAATAATACTTTGCATTTTATAGGTCATTAATGTACAATATTTATTGTCTGTGTTATTAATTGCTTGTGTACTTATTTCTTGTAATGATTTTAAGGACTTTCAGTCAAGCAATAAAATTACCTACCTAACATATGGATATGGCACCTTGGGAAGACTTATTATTCTAAGCTGCATGTATATCGACTGAAGGTCATTACATCTCTTTAATACATAAATTATTGATCTAGTCAAAGGATCACTCTTTGAATAAAATTAGACAACTGTGGGAACAAGACTCTGGCTCCCAGTTTACAGATCAAACCTGGAAGAAGATCCTGAGTGAAGGTTGGAGGGTTACTGCCTCACCAGTGTGGCGTGAACACAGATGAAAAGTACTAATTCTATTTTTCATACCCCCACCATCACAAAACATTTTCCCAATCATATTCTAATGATAGTTGCTGGTGAAGCTGTCATGGTACAGGAGATCACTATCATATCTTCTGGAACTGCTCCAAAATTGTTTCATACTGAACTCAAATATGTTTGGAATTGAGTAACATATGGGGCATTGAAATTTGACCTGAGTTTCAGCACTGCATTCTGAGGTTACCACCCCTGGAGTGAGTGGCTGGAAATACCAGGATGTGTTTCACATCAGGTGTTTAGTGGCTACAAAAGGAATCATGGTCCACTGACTTTCCGACACTATACCAACAATTCAAGAGTGGAAGTCCATTATGGAAACTGGTTAGCCTGAAAAAGAATTACAGCTACAGTAAGACTAACACTGGATAAATTCAATGATAAAGGGGCCAATTGGCATGGGTACACTCTTCCCAGGGACTCAATTGAACCTGCAAGTTCTCTTGGTGACTAATGGACCACATATTTGGACTTATATCCTCACTGACTAGGGACTTTGGGTGCATGCACATTTACCTACAATTGTTTGAGTGGACATGGGGAATGGTCTCTACTGGACACAGATGAATGGTTTAACAATACAATCAAAGAAAACTTGACACTGACATTTTATGTTCTACACAGTTTCCTTTATTTCATTTTTCTAGTTATATGAATCCACTGCCTTTTTTACACCACCTCATAAACAAAGGCACACTACAATATTTCAAATCCTCTCAAAAATGTGTTTTTGGAAGTTGCTCTGTGAAATCACCTTTCAGGCCGGGCTTTTAAAAATTCCACTTGTCTTGATCATAAGGTGGGAAATAAAAAGACTATGTTGAAAATCTGGGGTCAAAATAAAAAAAAATTAAGTCATGAACCAACCTTGAAATTCTTCAACATTTTCTCATAACTTATTCTAGATTTTGACCCCAAATTTTCAACATAGCCTTTTTACCCCACCTCATGAACACAGAAGGTGGATTTTTCAAATCTCCTCAAAACATGTTTTCACAATTGCTCATAAAATCACCTTTCAGACAGAATTTTAAAAATTCTACTTGTCTTGATCATAAGGTGGGGTAATAATGAGACAATGTTGAAAATTTCTCAAAATCTCAAAAATGTCAGTTATGAAAAATGCTGAAATTATTCAGTGTTTACTCCTAGCATTGCTATTTTACCAGACTGTGACCCCATATTTTCAATATAGTAATTTTTGTACCCCGTCTGTGGTCAGTGGCGGTTTCTTTCATTTTAGGAACATCGCCCAAATCAAGCCATTTCTTAGCAAAAGAAAACCAAAAGGGCAGCTAAAATACCTTGGTGCATTGTTTCAAATAACAGCAGGAAATAAAGAAAAAATGCTGTCAAGACCAGATAAAGGTACTCACTTTTCAATGTCATAGTGCACACGGAGTAACAACAAACTGACCCAGCCACAAAAATATCTCATCATTTCATGTAGGTGCACTTTGCCAAGAAACTAGAGTGCTCACCTACTACCACCTATTTAAGACAAATTTTACCTGTGGCAGGCAAGATGACCTCCTATCTATATTTGTCTCCTCCCATATTCATCTATACATGGATGACACAATCCTCTATGCCTATTTTCCTTCTACTCCTGAGCTGGAGTCCCAGCAGCAGAGTGACTTCACACTAGTGTTACACTGGTTCCAAGATAACCAGCTTAAGGTTAACACTAAGAAAACTGTATCCATGACTTTTGGTACCTCACAAAAACTAAGCCAAACTATCCTTTTTCACTTCCTTTTCTATCCTCGATGGTACCATTTTAGAAGTAGCCCCTCCGTAAGTACCTTGGTGTCAGACTGGACAGTCGACAAGACTTCTCATCACACACGGACTATATCCACTCCAAACTCTGACAAAAATTAGAAGCCATATACAGGTACAAGGATGCCCTCTCCCTGTCGTCCACGGAAGTTGCTTTCCAAAATGATCCACCCAGTTTTTGATTATGCTGACACTGTATTTGGATCTGCCCTGCCTCATCCATCTCTAGGATAGACAATCTCTTTAATGCTTTCTGCTGATTTGCCTCCATGCCCCCTGCACTCACCACTGTACTCTCTACTCCTCCCTCTCCTTCCTTCTCTCCCATTATGCCACCAGCTCCACACCTCCACCCTTATTTCCAAATTCTGGCTTGAATCTCTCACCCATTAGCTATCCTCTGTCCTCTCACCTTCATCCCCTCCGCTTATCAGCTTCACTCCAGAGCCCCTGTACCTTCTCTTTCCCATCCCCACTCTAGTTTGGGGCAGGCAGCCTTCTCATACCATCTTACCTCCCTCTGGAACTTTCTTCCAAGCTCCCTTGGTTATCTCCATCTCTGTACTTTCTAAAGTGCACTCTTTCCCAAGTCCCCCACTTCTTGCCCTGTCCTTCCTCCTCCTGATTGCTGTCACAATGCTTTCCCTATCTCCCTGTACTTTACTCTCCCTCACCCTCTGACACCTGTTGCCTACTGAAACCCTCTTCCTCACCACCACCACCACAGCTACCTCTCATAGTTTCCTGGATATGCTAATTTGTTGTGCAACTACTTCATACTGTACAGACTCCATTATTATTTAATAATTCTGTACTACTTGTAATGTCATTTTTCTTGGCCATGCCACTTTATTGTTGCAGCTATCTCATATTGTACCAATTTCCATTGTTATTTATTAATGTCTTTACTTCTTGTAATTGACATATTTATATTGTAATTAAGCCTGTTTACCTTATCCCCCGGTCACACCTGAAATGAGCTCTGGCTCAATGTGCATCTCCTGGCTACCAACATTTTAAATAAATAAATTGGTGCTACAACAAATACACTCATCATATTTGACAATAATCAAGCATTGTGAACCTGTTCTTAAAGAGGTGTTTCATAAAGAACTGCAGACTTTACCAAGCCAGGTGGTTCAAAATATTGGAAATCAGTACATTGATTGGGTAGCTTGAAATCAGGTATTGATATTATCTGTCTTTATTTTCCCTCCTACATTATTTTATGGTTTGGGTATTGAACAAGTTGATCTTTGTTCACTATTTTGTTTCTCCTTCTCCTGACTAAAGTATTTTCTTTTCATTCAATTGAGGTATTACAATGTACTTTGAGATTTTGTAGAGTTGTTTGATACTTGTTTGTCTTGTATGTCAGATTTTATTTTCAATAAAATACCCTTCTCTTCTCGGTAAGTGCAGTGGATTCTTTTACTTCTACCTGGAAAATGAACAGAGATGGACAGAAAGGACTTCATTTTAACATCTCATCTGAAGGACAGCACCTCACCAGTGCAGCACCCACTCATACTGCACTATAATGTTAGTTATGGGTATTACCCCATGTATGTGGTGTACAGCTAGAACCCATGACCTTCCAATCCTCCAGCCCCGAGGAGAGCATGCTACCTACTCAGCCACTGACACTGCTAATCAGGGAACTGATTTAGCCTGTGTATTTCAATAAGAAACCATAATGCTTAATTGGGATAAGTATATTTTGCATATGTTCTTTCTTTCTTTCTCTTTCTTTCCTTCCTTCCTTCCTTCCTTCCTTCCTTCTTTCTTTCTTTCTTTCCTTTCTTTTTCCTTTCTTTCCTTCAGTTATTTATATGTTAAATTTCTTAACCAGGTTAATATTCACTAGAGAATTCAATCTCCTTTTACAGGAGTGAAATGGGCATTTAAAATGCAAACATACAGTGGTGTCCACCAGGATTAGACACAGTGTTAATGTGTCATGGTTTACTGCCTGACATGACAACTGACATTGAACTGCATTTTCTCCCAACAAACGTCTAAATTAACTGTGTAGAATTCTGCAGGATTAGATGCCATGGTCCAAGTGGCTGTAACATGGTTTTGATTATAACAGTTTTATAGAAATTTCACAACAGTGGAAAATGCAGTCTGAATACAAGTGTGCATAAGCAAAGGCTTCAGACTGTGTGCAGTGCATAGACAGGTTAATTTCCATACTAAACCTTGTTTTACTCTCCTTTATTACCAAAGCCCTTCTTCCTACCCTTAATAAGCCCTTTTATAGTGTCTATACTGTAGTTAATGCTTCCTTTGTTATCATTGCCTGCTGTACCTTTATAGAGTGTAGTGAGTCTGTTAATTGTGCGCTTGTTGTTTATGTGTTAGTCCACTGGTACTGGGAGGGTCGCACTCAATTATAGTTTACTGGTAGTAACAGTCTGGGAACCAACCCTGTCAGAAATATCCTGCTAGGCGGCAGCATCTTGCTACTTGTACAGACTCTAGTACACAATCCACAACCCCAGGTCCCCTATGGGAGACTGCTGGCTGTGTACTTCAGGAACAGTTATATGAATCGAATTATGTGAGATGGACACTGAGCAACCAACTTATCAGACTTAACTAATGCTCACAGCTCATAAGATGCGGCATCTTTGAGTGATCTGAATATCTATTGAGACAATGACCTGAATTTTAAACAGCTTACACCAATTATCTTACTTCAGTCTGATTACCCTTTTAGCTATTCCTTTGTTTAAAAAGATCTAATTATGCTACTGGCAAGGCCTACAGTAAATGCATTCTTGTGTCTGAAATCCCTCTCTGATGCTTCATTTATAGGAAGGTCTTCCATTTACAACTTGTTCACCAATGAACCTTATTAAACAGAGAGTGGTTTTAAAATGTGGTGAGGGTTTTATATCTTTATATTCCATCAAGCAGGATCAGAGAAGTCAGAGTACAGACTTACTTTCAAACTATTAAACACTGATTGGATTTAAAAGTGTGCAGTCTAGGCTACAAGAGAGCAGCTTGGTTTGAACTACCTTCAAGGAAAGCAGCTATACCTTCAATAAAGGGGATTACAACTCAATACATTTACAAGACATGCCAGGGTGTGTAATTACAGGTCAATAATTGCATGCCTCCAGTGTGTTGTTAAGGGAAAGGGGAAATTATTTAACCAGGATAGGACATTAATCTGGAGCTTGTCTCCAGGTGTGCTCTGGGAGCACAAGGAAGTTAAGCGACTTGCTCAGGGTCACACAGTATGCAAGTGGGGCTGATGATTCAAACCCAGGTTTCCAGGTTTGTAGCTCAGTGCCCTTAACCACTACATTATACTTTTTGAACAAGGCACTTGTGCCAAGTGCCTTTAAATACATATAATTGTGATCATTGATCATAATTACACATCCCTGAAGCGACTTATTGAACTTTATAACACTGATTCTTCTTAAAATATTTTTAAAATGTTTTTGTATAATGCTTAATAAGAAAATATTGTTTTCTATGTGAAATATGAGCAGGAGACAAAACATAGTTCCACTTGAGACATAGTGATATCAGAGCCAAACCTGGTGCACAGGCTAATAAAGTATAGGAGTGTAGTTATTAGAAATGTGAAAACCACAAAAGATTTGGAGGTTCTGAGAGGTTCTGGCAAGCTAAGAAACATTCTAGTACTTATCTGAGCCTTATCAGAACATACAAACATAACAAGAAGCCAGCAGAAGAAGGCCATTTGGTCTATCAAGCCTGCTCATATTGCAGGGTCTACAGCTTGAGCTACTGTCCCTGCCCTCCCCTCCCTCCCCACCCTCCCATCCTCCCTACCCATGACCCTTACCTCTCCTATACCTGTCCCAGACTCTCTTAAAGCTGCCCACTGTCTTCAATGAGATGACCTCTTTAGCAGTGCATTCCAAGTGTCCACCACCATCTCTGTGGAGAAGTGCTTCCTGACCTGCCTCTTAAACCTCCCACTTTCCAGCTTAAGACTGTGCCCACTCGTGTTATGGTTGCCTCTCAGCTTAAAGAGACTCCTTATCAGTCTTGTTTACCCTTCAAGTACTTGAAGGTCCCAATCATGTTCTCTCTCTCTCTCTCTCTCTCTCTCTCTCCTGTCTTTCAGGACAGAACTTTCAGCACCTCTTAGTTTAATGTACAAAACAGTTTTAACCATCATTCTCCTCTACAGCCAATCTAAAACCAGTGGAGTAGTACTACAGTAAGAATAATTAGGTAAGGCAGGGCAAAGTTTATACATAAAGCCAATCTAAAAGAGGTGCTATTAAGTGTTATATAACTAGTTAGTACCCTTCAGATAACATCACTGTGAGTTTGACCAATTAATACAGATCTAGCTCACTGGGTTCTTTTTCCACCTCTAGCCTTCTTTCTGGGTTTTCCACTGACCACAACCATTCTTTCTAGATAACTAACTGTTGGGGGAGTATAATAAGCTCCCAAATCAATGTTTTAACAAGCACTTGCCAATGTGGAATATGTTTGTTTGCATGCTGTTACAAGATACAACAACAGTAGCTTGAGGCTATGGGCTGACCTTTCTTTCTCCTAGTAGCATTATCTTGTAGACTTTGGGGTCAACGGGCTAAGGGATATAAGTCCCTGTATTCAGAGCCTGCCATGTGCACTGTGGTAAAGGAGCACTGCATGGCAATTATCATATGGCCAGCTTGGGGCAATATTCAGATAATTAGCATGCTCTGACCAGAGTGCATGGTCTGAATATGGGGCCATGTCAAGGCAGCATATAGTGACTATATGTTGTGCTGACACAGCTCAGACTGAATACAGCATGGCCCATGGGAGCACAATGGATATAGCACAGGCCAAATTACAAAGCTCCAGGGCTCCTGTGGGCTGTGTACAGCCCTAACGCATATAATGATCCCAGTGGGCATGCAGAGCATTATGGGCCATTTGCATGTCTATTATGTACTTATCAGTATGCGTGCACCTCCCATGCACCATCCGTAGCTGTCTTGAATATTTCTGGGGTGTAATAGTCCCTGATTGCCGGTCCTGTAGCTGTCTTAAGTATATATGTGGTAGTCTAATGGTCCCAACCCCGATCACCCATCCTATAGCTGTCTTGAAAAACAAACAAACAAACAAAAAAATATATAAATATATATATTTTTTTATTATTATTATTATTTTATTCTTTCATAACTGGGTAAGTCCCACTAGGCACAAGTATCTGTTTTCAGGGGCAACCTGGGAGCACTAAGGAGGTTAAGTGACTTGCTCAGATTACACAGTATGCAAGTGGAGGTTTGGGAATTAAACGCTGGATGTATCAAGGTCATTCACATCTCATTACTCTAATCTTTAAACTATACTGCCAGCCAACATATCTGTGGTGATCTAGCACCCCTCCAAGGGCATCCAACGCCTCCCAGCCTACCTGATCAAGACCATCCTGTCTGCACCCACCACTTGTGCTGGTCACCCAAGCAGTACTATGGAATAGTGACTGTGACCAGCACAGCTGTACATGCCCCACCTCAGCTGGCTGCCTTCTGACTGTTGCAGAGTGATTGTGAGTACTGTTAACATGCCATCTGACTGTCACTGAGCAATTATGAGTACTGTAGAAACAGCTGTTTCTACAATACTCGTGATTTCTCACTGATAATAAGTTGGTTGATGATTGTGTGTGATCAGCGGAGGGCTTTGCCACCTGCTGTCACTATTGCCATGATTTGACTTAGATAAACAAGATGGGGACTATAGGGAGGAAGGTCCTGAGCAGATGGGTCAGGATGGGGTTCAATACCTTCTGGTGGGGACCAGTAGACTACAAGGAATATTCCAGACAGCTACATGAAAAGTTATGGGGAGGAGACCACTAGACCACCAGGAATATTCAAGACAGCTACAGGATGGACAATAGGGGGTGGGGAACCACTAGACCAACTCACGCAAAACAGCTTCAGGATGGGCAGTTGGGAATTGGGGCTACCATACTTGGGGGTAAGGGCAGGGTTTTGGCAGCATTAAACAGTTCTGGGATGGAGACTGTTTAGCACTGTTGAAACCATTGAATATACTGCAGCACCCAGTATGCATGAGGTATTCTTCATTTGCATGGCCACAGCAGTATATTCTAGGTGGTCACACTGTCAGGTCAAGGTTGCACACTGGGGACTTTGAATATGGCTCTGTCCTGTCAGTGGCACTATTCAAGGTTAGTGCAGCACAAACTTGCTGAGTTCTGTCCGAACTGTTCAAATATGGAAGCCCTACAGCTGAAAAAAATGGTGAACAGAATAAAGAACATCTTTATAAGTTCTTCATGTCTTCATAACTGTGTTGTTTTTGACAATCTGACCTCAAATTTTCAACAGTCTTCATGTGGACCCATGTTATGATAAAGATAGGCACGATTTATTAGGTTCTAAAAGATGAGTTTTGTGGAGTGACTGCAAAAACATGTTTTGAGGGATTTGTAAATGACACTGTTTGTGTTTATGAGGTTGGTAACACATGGGCTATGTTGATAATTTGGAGCCAAAATCTGCAAAACTAATAAAGATATGCTATGCTAATTGCACCATTAGGATTAGGTGGGATGAATGTGATGCATTTTATCAATTTGTTTGAGTTGGAGGGCTTCACCCTGCACTCCCCATGTTAAAAAAAATGTTGAAAAACACTGTGAGTGTGGGAGTGAAGCATCCAACCCAAAGAAACTGATTAAAAAAACACCACAACCATATCACCTAACCCTATAGTGTAACTAGTATAGCATACTGGCTACACTAGTCAAGCTGGTCCATAGTCCTCCAACAACACCCACCAAGGGATTTGGTAAAATCCAGACCACAGGACCAGACAAGACCCAAAACGATAAACACTAGACCAGCTGGTCCAGCTCTAGCAGCAACGCACAGTCCCATTATTCCAGCTGGATCAGTTGATCCAATTTTACGGTTTTGATCCATTTGTTCAGCTGGTCTGGATTTCATCTAGAGTGAGGGTATGGGTGAAATCCATGCTGGTGGATCCAGACCAGACCTTTTACTGTTTTGTCCAGTCTAAGTCTGGCAGTCCAGACTTAATTCATATCCTCACCCTAGATGAAATCAGGATCAGATGAAAACCATAGACCAAAATGATGAAACCTAGACCAACTGGTCCTGGCAGAACAGCGGGACCGCTCAAATTACACCTGAACCAGCTGGTCCAGTGTCTCGCCATTTTGGATTTGGTGTGTGTTGTCTAGATTTAACTTTACCCTCACCAAGCTCCCTTTAAAACCAAGGCAGTGCCAGTGTAGGAGAGTAGCTAGCACTGCATATTTGTTTATTGGATTTTGT
Organism: Neoceratodus forsteri; assembly: GCA_016271365.2. Lineage (NCBI taxonomy): Eukaryota > Metazoa > Chordata > Ceratodontiformes > Ceratodontidae > Neoceratodus > Neoceratodus forsteri. Next base: position 976,241,840 of record CM057456.1, on the reverse strand, counting down.
TGACCCAGTAAGCCCACTGGGCCTAGAAGTCCCTTTTAGGGCGACTGGGGGAGGGGGGATACAGATGGTAAGCAACTGAAATTGAACCATATTAAGCTGTTGGTGGTATTTTAGTGAATGGAAGAAATTTGGCCAGGACTCCAGGGAAAGTCCTCTACTCTTTTTCGATAAGTGCCATGGGATCTTTAGCATACACCTGAACTACTACCAATCCAGGCAGATGGGACCTCAGTTTTAACATCTCATCCGAAGAGCGGCACCTCAGAAGTGCAGCACCCCTCATGCTGCAGTGTCAGTATTGGGATATTAACCCAAGTGCCAGATGTGGGAACTTAAACGACAGCCCTCTGATCTCCGGCCTCAGATGCAAGTGTGCTACCTACTGAGCCACTGACACTGCATATGTTGGTTTAGACTTGTAAACTTATTGGAACCCAGCCAAGGCAGGCAGGGTGAGGATCTGGGACAGTGGGGCTGAAGAACACAAATGGGGTGACTCAGACCATACTTTACCATCCTTCTTTATGAGGACTGTCCTCATTTTACCCTCAGAAATTGCTCTGTCCCATATCTGTCCCACATTAAGCAGATGCTGCCCACATTGGGGAGACATTGTAGACTCTGACTTTAAAGAAGAAATTCATAATGGAATATGATGCTAAAACAACATAAACCCTGAGCAAACAAAAAGTTCTGATGAGATCTTCTTTCAAACAATGGCACAGGTTCTGGAAGGTTTTGAACTTATCTGACTCAGTTCTCCCATCCCTAGCATTTATGGCCACATAATTACATTTGTGTAATTGTCTTTTAGCCCGGTGACTATAATGTTCTTACCCAAGTTATACATACCAGTATTTATATAAACTCAAAAGGTCTTAATGAATTGGGCTACAGAGTAAAGCCACACATTTAGGTCTATATCTGACCTCCGAGTTACTCTGGCTGCTATACTAAAAGTATGTTTCCAAGTCCAGCAAGCATCATTAAATCCAGCTGAGCCTACCTCTTTTTTTTTCTTTCATAATCTTTCTACCCTACAATCAGGCTTCAGAGGTCTTACCGTCAGCACCACGATGAATTCTCACCCTGACAGCACCTGGCTACCCAAGTCATCTTCCAGTTACGACCTTCGAAACGATGTTCTAAACTTTATCAACTCACATCCTCCCGAAACTGAACTTATTCTACTAGGGATTTCAACATAAACTGGTTAGCATCGAGTGCCAGTGCCTATAAAGACTCCATCTCAGCTGCTAACCTCACGCAAATGGTAAACTTCCTACTAGGATTAACTACAAGACTGGCACCAGTACCCTCTTGGATTGGGTCCTCACCACTCACCCCACAAGGATTTCGCGCACCATTCTCCCAGACTCACTCAGTGACCACTCCCCAGTCATGTGTGCATGGTCTAACAAATTCCTTAAGCCCCTTCCCAAAATTATCGCTAGCAGAGTCCTTTCTCGTGGAAAACTTCCACATCTCAAACAACACCTGCTTCTACAAGACTGGCTACCAATCTATGAAGCAATAGATGTTAACTTGGCTCTTGATCACTTCATCTCAATTTTCAACAAAGCTCTGCACCTCTTTGCCCCTGCTAAAAGGCACAAAACAAAATCTCTCTAACCCATGGGTCACCATGCTCTCTCTCACAGCTGAAACTAAGTGATCACCTCTGGGTAGTTGTCAGGGCCACTGGCAAACAACTGGACATCCAAATGACAAACAAGCATGAAATGCCTGCACAAAAGCCATATCGGCTAATGAAATCCACCTATTATAAAGATGCTCTCACCAATACATGGGGAAATGGTCGTGCTTTCTGGGACAATATCAAGGATGTCACAGGAAGCAGCCAAAACCCTCTCCGCCATGTTAATGGTTGATGGATCCTCAACCCTTGACCCCAAGGTGATCGCAAACATCTTTAACGTGGCTTTTTCAGACCTTAGTGCTGTTCTATCCCATGACTTTTTCAAAAACAGGGCCTACTCCCCAAATACCTCAGTCCCTCAGTCTAACCATCCCTCTTCTACTTCAGGAAGGTAAGGCTGAATGAAGCTCGCCGCTATATTACTGCAGCTATCTCTAAATCTAGATCTAGTAGCAACACCCTGGACCTTAAGTCTTTTGCTCACCTCGATGAGGTAATTCATCCATTAACAAAATCCTAAACCTCTCTCTCAGCTGTGGAAAATTCCCGGACCTATGGAAAACAGCCACCATGACACCCATGCATAAAAGTGGGGACAAGACGTTTCACTCAAATTATCGCCCTATCTCCATACTGCCCCCACTCTAAGGCACTTGAGTGCATCGTGGCTGATCAACTTACCAACCACTTGGATAAATACAATATACCTTCTCCACAACAAAACGGCTTCCAGAAATGTCACAGCACCACCACAGCCCTTCGTGAATTCACTGGAGCTTTGCACAAATCCTTAACAACGGCCTTCTCACACGGGTCGCTGCTGACTCTCCAAGGCCTTCGATACAGTACACCATGGATTATTAATACACCAACTACTGAATGCCGGGCTATCACCTGACTCTTCTCGCTGGTTTAAAAGCTACCTAGAAAACCGGTCACAGAGAGTAAAATTGCGGACGCTCTTTCTAACACCCTGCCTGTTCGCTGGTGTCCCACAGGGATCCATACTGGGACCCCTCCTTTTTAGCCTTTTCTTAAACTCCTCCCTTACCACTGCTCTGAGCAGATCATACTATATGCTGATGATGCTGTTGTATTCTCCACTCACAAAGATCCTGCAACTCTTCAACACAACCTCAACTTGGTTTCAGTTCTGTAGAGACATGGTTTCTTAATCATAAACTGGTCCTCAATGACAAGAAAACTAAATCTATGCTCTTCTGCAGCTCTCATAACCCACACAATCTACACCACTTGGCTATCTCCACCACCCAGGGAACACTCTAGATCAGGTGGGGTCCTTCAAATACTTAGGGATACAACTTGACCCTAATCTCTCCTATGGACTTCATGTAGATAATGTAGCTAGAGCTGCTAATACACGCCTTGGTCTCCTCTACAAACACAGACCACACCTCATGCCAAAGCTTTGAAGGTTGCAGTCCTGAGCTCAGGATCTCTGTAATAGACCATGGTCTCATCATTTATGGCTCGGCCACAACCACAACCCTTAGATGCCTCTCAACTACCTTAAATAAAGCATGTCGGTCATCACTGATGCGCACTGGCCTCACCCACACATGTGACCTGTACACTCAGACCGGCTGGCTCCAACTATCAAACCACATAAAGTTTCTCACCTGCTCCATGGTGAAAAAATCTACCTTGGCTTTGCACCTTCTGAGTCTCAACTCTGTTACAACAATCGAATTAACAAATGGCACCTTAGGAGATCCACGCTACAGCTACTGAAAGTCTCCCACTGTCACACTTCACAGGACAACGCTCTTTTGCTTATCGAGTGCCACTTGGTTCAATGGCCTCAGCCCAACCATCTCCTCTGCCCCAACTATTGGTATGTTTAAAACTAGGCTCTGGGACTGTCTCGCTACCAACAGCTCCTGTGACTGCCCAACTTAACCTTGTTCTCCACTTCCCTTTCTGCTCTAGTTGCCCCCACTGGATTCTACCCTCATCTTGGTATACCCAATGCTGCACTTTTCACCCTCTTGCCACCCTTCCTACATTCCTTCTCTCCCCCCTCTTCCTCTCTCTATGACTCTGGCACTTCTTATCTGTTGTCTATCTTCTTCTGACAAATGCCGCTGGCTGCCTTGTTACAATGCTACCCTTGAACAGTATTAATCTGTACTCTGTTTGCAACGTCCACATTGTTGTAATGCCTGTCTTGATGTTCCCATAATTTGTATTTCTCTGATGTGGAACCTTTGTAAAAGAGCCATGGCTCAAAGGTATTTGTAATCCTAGACTTGATAAATAAAAATAAAACAAAAAAAAAAAAACCTTGTAATCTTCATGTCCAATGTTTTTGAATGTTTATCATGTGTACTTGCTTGTAATACTTCTTATGTACTGTATATGGTGTCTTCAATTTTTCTCTAAATTTATACCTGTAATGTTTAGCTACATTGTGTACCATTATGTGTTTCTGGCTAGTAACCCAGGTCTTTTCTGTAAACAGTCCTTCAGGTCCAATGGACTTGACTAGAAATCTAAATTAATGATATGAAGCTCTGCATCTTTCTTCTAGACCACACCTGCAGCGGTGCGACTCCTCTTTTCTCCAGGATTCAACATATAGGTGGGGATTCCATTGTAGCATAACCAGTCAAGCAGGCTTCATTATGTCGTTCTTCTGCCCCTTTTGAACCACTTCTACCATACAGTATATGAACCACCCCAGCTGCACCTAATCTATGCTGAGGAAGGTAGAACACTCTGTAGTCATCCATGACACCCAAACAGCTACAAATCTGGTTATCCGTTTAAAGGGACAGTCCAAGGACTGAGAACTGTCATATTCTGAGTGCACCAAAATTCAGAACTCTGCCTTTAGGATTCTCTTGATTTGCTCTGGAGGGCTTGGGTATTAGAGTGGGAGATGGAGATGTAGCAAATGTATCTGCAATCAGATTGAACAAACAACAACTCTGTCCGTGAATTCATTTCTGGTCACTTACATGCAGTCCATGTTGCTTGAGGTTCATGGCTTTGTGTGCTTACAGAAAATACAGAGTGAGACATAGAGATAGATAGATAGATAGATAGATAGATAGATAGATAGATAGATAGATAGATAGATAGATTTGATTTTATAAATAGTGCCTTTACCAGACTCAAAGCACTTCACAAACATTAGTAAAAATGTGTAAAATATAACATATTAAGATAACCTATACACCATTTACAACTCATCATTCATCAGTTAAAGTAGCTAAATATTAATAGAAATACAAAATCACACATGCCCCCACAATGCAAAGCATCATGGGCTGCATATGCAAATCACCACAGAATATTATACTGGTTCAACTTAAGCAGAAATGCATGGTGCGAAAGGCCTCTCACAGTTTGCAAAGGGTGCCAACAGAAGACATTGACACGTATTTCTCCTTACCAGGGCTCATCTGTATGCCTCATCTGTCTGACACCCCAATGGAATGAACCAGCTACCCTAAGATGGTCGGATGATCACAGCAGCCAAGGAATAAAACAAGAAACTAGGCTCAGAGTGATAGAGACATCAAGGTACACTCACCTTGGGAACAATGAACACAGAACAATCACATTTCACAAATGCAGCCACACTGCTAGTGTTAGAACAAGTAAAGTATGCAAAACAACAAATAAAGGACTTTTCTTGCCATATTGGTTTTATTGATTAGTACAACAGTTGCTCAACTAGCATCTCACACTGTGGTGTAGCGAGTTGAAAAATATAGTCCTGAGAGACATCAGGCACCCTAGAGAAGTGTATACTGTCATTACATCTATACTACTTTCAGAAGGATTATTTCAGAAGGATTTCTTAAGGATTTGTAATATCCACACTCCAATAAAATATAGGCAGGTCAAATTGAATAATGCTCCATGGTGCGGCCGAAACTGTTTAAAGCAAAAAGAAAGAGAGATAGGCATAGAAAATGGCAAAGAGTGCAAATTTAAATCAGAACTGGAATTTAGTTTTTTTGTTGACCGGTAAGTACACTAGACAAGGGGAGGGGATACAGATGAATGCCAACTGACCTTGAACCAGATTAAGCTGTTGGTGGTATTTTTAGTGAATATGGAAATTTGGCCAGGACATTGGGAAGTTCCCCTACTCTTTTGATAAGTGACATGGGATCTTTAACATCCACCTGAACTACCACCAATCCAGGCAGATGGGACCTCGGTTTAACATCTCCTCCAAAAATCTGGCACTTAGAAGTGCAGCACCCCTCTTGTGCTGCACTCACAGTGTCAGTACTGGGATATTAACCCAAGTGCCAGATGTGGGAACTGAAACCTCAGCCTCTGATCTCCCGGCCTCAGAGGCGAGTGCACTACCTACTGAGCCACTGACACTGACATATAAACAAATGTGAAATTTGTATAGTAAGGAAATAAGAACAGCTAAACAAGCTTATTATAAAGAACAGTTGACTAAAACATGTCAGGAACCCCAGGGCCTTTTGGAATATGTTTTATAGTTTGTGGGGGACACAGAAAGTGGAATATCCAAATAGGTTTGTAATAGACGCCAGAATGTAGAACTGGGTACAAGAGTTGTTGATGATTCTAATGATTTTTTTTGTCAACATGGGGACAAATGCATTGTAGCAAAGTCAAATGATAGTAAAATAAACATCAAGTCTAGCAGAAAATTAATAGCAGCAGTGGTAGTGGGATAATAATAAAAGGTTGATGAAGAATTTAGATTTTTACCAATTTGGGAAAAAGATGTATTGGAACTTTTTCTTAAGATTAAAACTAGCAAAGCAGCAGGACTGGATGGCATCCCAAACACCTTTTCAAAATTAACAGATCCCACACCCTGTCACTAAAATATTTAACAGTTCCCTATAACAACTTGGAGAGTCAGAGGTGATAATACAAAGTGGGTCACTATGGGATTGATCACCCTCACTAAACTCTGAGACAAAGCCTGGAAGAGTTAAAAAGCAGCACCCACTCTACATAACAGGTGCACTCACTTTTCAGGAACACCTGTAAAGGGAATCTAAAGCCTTAAAGTCTACTTTTATAAAGCACAGCAGATACAAAACCTAGGTAACCCTCAGATGTTTCTGGTCAGTAGTGAACTCACTCATGAAACCACATACTGTATACAAACTAGGTCTATAGTCCTAAAGACTGATACTGGCCTTCAATCTGACCCCATAAACATAGCAAACATCTTCAATGATAAGTTCACAAATCTCCAGGCATATATTGCCCAGCTTCCCTCTGCTACACAAGACCCTGACACTCTACTTAACATAGCCAGCTGCCCACCCATTTACCTCTAAATTACATCCCAAGCTGAAATATACAGACATTTGATAGCACTACCCAACTCTGGTACTGCAGATGGTGATGGACTATCCCAATTTTTAAACTGGCTGCTGCCTCTATTTCTAAACCGCTGTCATTTGTTATTAATTTATCCTTGACCATATCAACTGTTCTGTCCATATGGAAGGAGGGAATGATAGTCCCTATATTTAAATCAGGTGATGTACAACTATCTGATAACTATAAGTCACTGTCTTTATTATCCCACATGGGGAAAATCCTAGAGAAAGTTGTACATCAACAGTTAGCTACACACGTGAAGAATATGGACTGCTCTCCCTGATAAGCATGGTTTCTGGAGAGGGTTTAGTACAACTACAGCCCTGGCAAAGTTCACAGACTATGTACTACAGGAAGCTGACAAGACCATCTTACTGGGGCCATTTCATAGATCTCTCTAAAGCCTTTAACATGGTTGATCATGGATTCCTGCTAAAAGAACTACATTCGCTTGGTTTCCCAAATAACGCAGTAAGTTGGGTGAAAAGTTACCTGACAAACAGAACTCAAATGGTACACACAGAGAATATTCTATCTACACCACTTCAAATCCAGTCAGGAGTACCACAAGGATCTATACTGGGTACACTCCTCTACTCCATTTTTGTCAACCTCTATAAAACAGCAACATACCAGCAAAACTATCATGTATGCAGATTATTTGATTCTATTTCACAGTGATAACAATACCACCCACCTGTCTGATACATTGAACAGAGATTTCTCCTTGTTACCCATTGATTCGAGCAACAAAGGCAACTTGTTAATGCCAAAAATGAGAGTATGCTGTTCTGATCAAAACAACACCTATCTAGATGCTCTTCAGCCCACCTAGACTCATTCAATAGTCAGTCCCCAGATGGATCCTTACTAGTACAAGTAAAGACTTGAAATACCTGGGAGTCACACCTGATCCCTCATTAATTTTTCAACTCACATAGGACTGGCAGTAAAGAGGTAAACCAGCTACCTTTAAACACCTCTTGTCCCAAGAAGCTAGGTTAGCTATAGGAAGGAGTACCATACTTACCATTCTAGAATACTGTTCCCTATAATATCCCTAGCATCTCCCCAGCTACTAAACATGATGAATACTGCCTATAAAAATATTTGCAGATTTGTCACCTAAGCACTATTCCAACAGTATCAATCTATTGGTTGGCTCTCCCTCAAGATCCTAGAAAACTCCTGTTAGGCTCCTTCACTTACAAGGCTCTACAGGCAGGCTCAGTATCCCTCCTCCTGGTATGCTAAACCTCAAAATCAATAGTCAACCACTACGGTCCTCTGCCAGCAACTTACTTGAATGTCCCAGGATACTAACTGACATGGCAGGAGGGCCTTCTTCTATGCTGCACCTAAGCTCTGGAACTCCCTCACAGACAATCTGCAATCGCTGACCTCACCTACCACATTTAAAAAGCACTACCAAGAACTACTTTCATCAAATGCACTCTGTAAATGTCTTGACTAAGCCCCTTTCATTGTTTACCTGCTGAGAATGTTTAACTTTCTAGATCCTTTCTAAGTGTGATCAGACATTTATAAGTTCACAGGAAATAATTGTACTTAATGTCTTGAGTCTCCTATTTATTATATTGTGTCTTGCTACTCCACTGTTGTATATTACCTGTCTGAATGTACTAATGTCCAATGATATGTTCACTACTGTTATTGTTCATCTCATTGTACCTTTGTGCCATCTGTATGGCCTGGGTCATGCCTGAAAGTGGTCCCTGGGATCAGTGTACTTACCTGATTATCAAATTAATAAATAAATAAATAAAATAACTTATGCAGAGATACCATTAATATGGAAAACAGCTAAGGTAGTGTCAATATTTAAATCTGGATCAAAAAACAACTGGAAAACTATTGTCCAATTTCATTATTGCCTACTATATCAAAAATGTTCAGAAATTGGATGTAAGACAAATGAACATATTCTTAACCAAAAATAATATACTTAATAAATTCCAACTGGGTTTTAGACCACAACATGAAACCACAATAGCATTACTAAATGTTATGGGTGATATTGTGGAAGGGCTGGACAGGGGATGGTGGGACAATATTTATTGACCTGTCCAAAGCATTTGATACTCTGGATCACAGCATCCTCCTGTCCAGACTACAGTCCTCTTGCATATCTGAGATAACCCTGAGATGGTTTCAAATCTACTTAGAAGAAAGATTACAGCAGGTTAGTATTAATGAATGGTCCTCTGGTATGAGAATGGCCATCTCATGTGTACCACAGGGATCCATAATGGGGCCAATTGTGTGCAATTTGTACATGAATAAATTAGATTTATCAAAGCTGGGGTGGGATACCACCTTTATGATGATGATACTATCATTTACACAAAAGGACATCAATAATAAATATTCAACATTCTTTGCAAGAAGCTTTTGATCAGTTGCAGGATTTTTCCTTAAATCTAGCTGGTGTTAAATGCAAAGAAATCTCAAGTAATTTTGTTTAACAGGAGCAAAAGTGTGAGCCTAGTTGAAAAGTTTATTCAAAGTGACAACTTTCTAGGTTTGAAATTGGAACAAGTCAGCTGTTACAAATATCTGGGGTTTATTTGACGAACATTTAAAATGGATACTCATACTGATTCAATAATAAAGAAGACTGGTAAATATTTGGGGTCTTTGTATAGCATAAGACAATGTATGACAGTGGAAATTAGGAAACATATAATAAATGCAGAGGTAATACCTGTATTGGAATATGGGGATGTAGAGCACGGAGCTTCCAATACACAATTAAATAAACTTAATGTTATGTATGACAAACTTGCTAGATTTATTTTAAATGTTCCAAGAAGAATTCATAGGGTGGATATGTTCAAGGACCTAAACTGGTTAAATCTGGATGAAAGATGAAATTTACATACCTTATTATTCATGATGAAATGTATTACAGGGAAGGTCCCGGATTACTTAAAGGAATGTATCCATTTCAGAAACCTTAAGTCTGGCCTCAGATCAGCTGAAGGCCTAGAATGTGTGTGGTGCCTAAATGTAAAACAGAATTAGGGAGGTGCCATTTTTATACAAGGGCCAGTGATTTGAAATAAATTACCACTTTGAGACCAACTGATAAGAAAATCAAGTTAGAAAAATAAAAACTTTTGTAACTAATGCAATTAAGGAAGGAAACAATGAGAGCTCTGATATGTGTTAGTCTATAACCTACAAGTTTGAGAACTCTATATGTATGTATGTAATTGTCAATACTGGGCCTAGTGTGTATTTTGTATGTGTAAAATATTTATAATGTGTTTCATGTAAATGTAACTGAATCTTGTTGATGGACCTCACTGGAAATGAGCCTTGACTCAGTTATCCAATTAATTTGTATATCATATGAATAAAAGTTTTAGTACTACTACTACAGTTTTGGTGACTGACCATTTATTTATTAGCTTTTATTGAGCAGGTGAGTGCACTAGACACAAATTGCTCTTATTTTCAGGAACGACCCAGGAGGTTACAAAACAAGCAATGCAATACAATATCAGAAGGTGTGTTAGACCCAGTCCATGTTTTTGACTTGCTGCACTTCATTCAGAGATGTCCATTGAGCAACTGTACTATAAACTGATAACAGTAAACAATGGTTTATTTGTTGCCTTGTGTGCCTTTCTGTTCCCAGCACTGCCGCTGTGTACAGCTGCCCACGCAGTGAAATTGCACTGTGCATATTGCATCAGCCATCACACCCAGATGTGAACCAATATAATCAGTATTAAAAAGCCTGGCTAGACATCTAGGTTGTAAGCAAACATGTAAACACCTCTACAGAGGGTGCCTCTCAGCCTCAGAAGAGGGCTCCAGAGCCTGGGAACAGCCACTGCAAATGCATGGTCCCCTGCAGCCTCACAAAAGGAAGCTTCAAGAACCATGGCTACTGGAATGCAAATTTCTTCCTCCATGGAACATAATCAAGGGTGACTCATGCAGTACAGTCTGATGTCCTTTGTTGATACTGTATAGCACAACATTATAATCAGGAAAGATGCAAATTCAATTTATTTTTTCTTTTGTAAAATTGCAGGCCTTCTCTGCTATATTTAACACAGTGCTCACCCAGCTTGGAATTGACAACAAGTCAGCTAAAGGTAGACTGATAGTCTCACTAGAGGCTATTCCGCTCCACTTTAGGAAGAGTGGTGAAGCAGTGCTGGTTCTTGTTTACACTGTGGTCGCCCATGGAAGGTACAGCAGCCAATGCCTCATAAACAGGAATTGGGAAAGTAGCAGTGGTAGCAGCATTGTCAAGTCACACACAAACATGCTTCCAATCCAAACACACACACAGAACAAACAATTGTAGAATGAGAGAGAGCGGTCTGAGCAGATGTTGTTGCCATTTCCCTACAGCCAACTTGTTTTGATGCAGAAGGTACTCCAACACATCCATAACACTACTGTACAACAGTAGGGTAAGCCAGTGGGGCTTTAACATGAGTCAGCTATCCCATGGCCCTCAGGAGGAAAGATGAGTTACCCTAGATGGATACCCCTTGAGGATGGTTTAAAACAATTTTAAAACTCATGGCGAAGGGGCACCTCATATGTTGACATTGCAGCTCAGACATCATGCTCAGTCAGTTCTTTGCCTCTGTGAGACTAACAACAAGGGTATAGATACCAATTGTGATGGGAATTTTGTGATAAGATCACAGGAAGTCAAAATGGAAGCAGACCTTACAGCACATCAAGAAGACCTCACCTGCTCACTCAGTGGTTATATACCTGGTGGATACTACCCACCCCATATATGAGGGATATACAATGCCTGCCTCAAATATGCTACTGCATATATTCTTTCATGAGTGAGGAGGTGGACAATAACTCATGAGTGGCAGAGCCACTTAGTGAGATAAATAAGTCCTGCCCCCTCACAAATGATGATAAGTGACATATTCTGAGTTAGTGTTATAATCCATAGCATTGCAGAGTGTTGCTAGCAGCGGATCGGACTCAGCAATACTGTCAAGCAAACATTCCAGCAGCAGAGCTCTGAGGAAGGCGTGTCAGCTAAAATGTCAGCTTTTGGTGTGTGCACCTACGCATGCTGTCTGTGGCTGCAGGTTGCTTTGCCATTACGGATGCACTAAGGAGATGCTGGTGGAATGTTTGTTTGACAGTAATCGTTAACTCTGGCTGCAGCTAGCAACACTATGCACTGCTATGGATTATAAGCACTTTGTTTTTTTTTGTTAAAATAAAGAAGATATTTTAAGGTAAACCATGCCTTTATTTGTCTGAATCATTTGAGCCACATTCTGAGCCAGGCCATTATGTGTCCAATTTATACGATGTATTTGAAATTCAAAAGCTTTTAAATGTGTTCTTTTATGAAGATTTAAAAGGAACATTTGTGAACGTGCCCATAATAGTTTGAAAATCAAACAAAAATTGTTTAAATGAGGAATTGGGCTCCTCTGTAGTGGACAGCAGCCCAGAGCTATTAATTATTAAGTCTGCCCCACATTTACTGATTGAGTGATTTATTTATTTATTAAACCTAGAAAGACATACTGAGCTGGTAACGGCTTCCTTCCAGATGTGTCCTATGGAGGTGGGGGGAATATGCCTACAAATGGTACAAAGGTAGATGCTAGAAAAGAACCAGGGCAGCTCAAGAACCACAGTGCTTTGTATCAAAAAACTCGAACATGAAAAAATAAATTAAACCCCAGTCAAAGCCAAATACAGAAATGCTTAAATGATTCATTTAGCAAACAGAATGCTTTGACAGCAGACCCAGCCACAAACAGCAGCAATGTGTCGCAGGTGCTTTTTGTCAAGAAGCTAAAGTACTCACAGTAACACACATAATATAGTGCAATCAATTAAAACCACAACAGGTGAAAACCATTTTAAAAACATGAAAAGTAAGCACTCATTCATCCTATATAGGACACTAAGTTGCTTAAATGTAAGTACAGTAAGTGAGTAAAAGTTTATTTGTTGAGCGTCCCCATCCCAGATGCTCAGGGCGCTGTACAAGTAGGTAGAATGCAAATACATAAAACATAAAAACAAATAATCAAATAAAACAAGTTAAAATCCAGCTTACATAAAATGTTACAGCAGTTTACAGTTTGACTATGGGCATTCTAAAATGCCTTTCTGAAGAGGTGCGCCTTAAGGACTCGCTTAAAACCTCCACCTATGGGGCCTCCCTCAAAGATCATGGTAGTGAGTCCCACAATACTGGGCCTGCCACCTTGAACGAATGATCTCTAGAGGACTTAAGGCAGGCCCTGGGAAACACTCGGAGGCTCTCAGTAGAGAAGTGATGGGAGCGCACAGGATGGACAGGAGTCAGGAGGTCATTCAGGTAGCCAAGGCCTGATCCATGTAGGGGCCTTATAGGTGAGCAAGTCCACCTTGAAGGTGATTCTCCATCTAACCAGCAACCAGTCCAGTTCATGCAGAATCATGGTCACATGACAGGACCGCAGAAGGCTCACCAGTAACCTGGCTGCTGCATTCTGCATCAGCTGCAGAATATAATAAATACTAAATTAGCTCAAATTCATTACTAATAGAGCTTCTATTGCATGCTATATATACAAAACCGTTAATTACAAAAGGTTTTAAATTATAGAAGTTTTAAATATGTTTTAAATAGCAGAGAACTACTGACTCAATACATACAATGTAAAGCATTCACACAGAGTCTAAATACAGTGGCCCATATATTCAGGATAAGGTAATGGCGCAACAATGTTGCGCCATGTGCAACCCAGTGATGCGCCCGCACGATATTCAAACAGGAAAAAGTGTAGCACAACCCGATGTGTCAGAGCACATCAGTAATGTATGCAGGCGAGGGGGGTGTGCCCATGCATACTCTGCACAGCCCGAGCATTCAGCCCGGGATGTGCGGAGCATGCGTGCGCAACCCCTACCTGCACCAGTACAAAGTTGATCCAACAAAAGAGGAACAACAGATGGCTACCATAGGCGAGCTGCAATTGCAGGTGCAACACGGCAGCTGCCTGTGGTGGCCAACAGAGCCTGGCTGCACCTCAGGGCGCTTCTATGCCCGATTATGGCATCAGTAGAAAAAGTTTCATCCATAAATAAATAAATTCTCAATATCGGTGGTCCAGTGACCTTCCCGCCTGATCGTGGCTTTCAGGACTAAAAAGATCTTTGAGCCCTGGTGGTCCAGTGACCTGACTGCCCACCTGCAGGCTGAAGTAGAATAAGAAAAACATCATCCCTGGTGGTCCAGTGGACCCCCTCCCACCCGCCACTGATCCCCACCACCCGCCCCCTCCCCGGTAAGTGGTGGTGGCAGCACTTCACCCACCTGCCGCCCGCCGACTGACACTGTCGGCTGTACGCCCATTGGTCCACAGCCGTGAGCCAATGGGCATGCAGCCCATACCGCATTTCACACATTAGTTATGTGAATGTGATCCCGCTGACTGGGGGCAGGGTGGTGGGGATCAGTGTAGGGGGAGGTGGTCCACTGGACCAACCAGGGATATTAGGATCTTTTAATTCACAGAAGCCCGCGATCGGGTGGGCAGCTGCACACTGGATCACCAGGGATATTGGGGATCTTTTAATTCACAGAAGCCCGTGATTGAGCCGGGCAGCAGTCCACAGGACCACCAGGGATTTGGGGATCTTTTAATTCACAGAAGCCTGTGATCAGACAGGCAGTGGTCCACTGGACCACCAGGGATAAAATGATTAATCTTCTATTTACTTAGCTCATGGGTCGGGTGGTCCACTGGACCACCAGGATACAATGATTATTCTTTTGTACTGCAGCCTGCGATTGGCTATGGGGCACATTGACACGCTGCGAGAAAGTCAGTCTCGAAGGCTGCTCACTGGCAGGGGCGCCAGGTGCAAGTTGTAGGAGATCAGTGCACCTGCATGCAAATAAGCATGACATGCAAATGGCCCCATGTGCACTTTGCATACATTATGGCCCCATTTGCATGTCAACTTTGAATATCACGAGTACTGCACCTTGTGCAATGGACCTTGTGCTAGCGCATCCACATGCTCCACTTCTGCCACTGGCGCTGGCTCAGTGCCACTGCGCCATGCACACTGCAGATGGCTAGGGCGCTATTCAATGATGCTGAGCCATGGTGCAGCTTCATTGAATATTGCCCAGTCCACACCCCCCGCGCAGTCTGTTGTGCTGCACCCAGGCTTGTGCCACAGCCTGGTGCAGTTTGAATATCTGGGCCAATGACTGTATTGAATGTTTTGGCACAGTGAATGCTACATGTCTCAAAAAGTACTAGAAGGCTAGTTAAAGCTACATATTGTACCAGAATGGAAACAGACACAGCAAAATTTTAGACATAAATACTAATAAATGCATATGAAGATCTGCATGACTTGCATATTAATACAATGCAAAATTCAAAAAATTATATATCAAAAGGATTTAATTTACACAGCAATTATGACCATAGCTGTATATGTTGAAATGTGCACAAAAGACTGATTCATAACCACTTTTTATACTGCACAGTAACGTGTCATATTCCGCAATATTTGCATATCCATACCTATCTTATATGTTAGCAGACACTAAATATATACCACCCACTCTCATTTCACTCCCACACCAACAGGCATTGGTGTGCCTCTGGGGTCATCGGCCCCAACTCTCACTCCATTTCATGTGCAAGGAAGCTGAGATGGTACAGTACAGGAGAATGCGGTGAGAGTTAGGCCCAATGACCCCAAGGCACACCCCGATGCCTGTTGAAGTGCGGAGGGTGGGATGCAGGTAGGGTTAGGAACCCTAACACTGAATTTCCATACTTTTGTCACTGTAATAGGAACCTTAACTGATGCATTAATGGAGTTTTTGCAATAATGTCCTTACTTTTGAGATAGTATAATAGTATCCTTATTTTACTGTAATCCCTCTGTAGATGCATATGTATGCGTGGGGTGGAAGTGCAGGGCCGTTCTGGGCCCTCGCTTACATATCACACAGCAGTGACCAAATTGTCAGCATAGCAATCTTATTGCCCCACTCATGTACCTCTGTACAGAGAAATTGTGAAATGTATGGTAAATGAAATTATGCACGACTGTAATGCCATTCTGCGCCACAGGTGTGAAAACACATTTCAGGCAGGATGTGGAAAATGACAGTTGTACTGTTCATGAAGTGGTGTGAAAAATGGCTATGTTAAAAATGTGGTGGCAAAATACTGAAAAGTACCAAAGTTATGCTTTGATGAGAATAATTCATGGATGCACATAACTAGGGTATTTTAGAATGTTATCAAATTTTTCAACATGGTTTTGTAACTCCCACCTAGGAACACTGGCACTGTCATTATGTTCATTGATCCTGAAAGGTGATTCTGCACAGCGACGACACCATCTCTGTGCCACAGGTGCAAAACATGGTTCAGGCAGGATGTAAAAAATGACAACTGTACTGTTCATGAGGCGGTGTGAAAATGGCAATGTTGAAAATCTGGAGTGAAAATATTAAAATTGCTGAAGTTAAGAGCATGTGTAGAAAATTTCAATGACTGCATGTAACCAGGTGTTTCTTGGGAGTGAATCAAATTTTCAACATGGCTTTTTAGACCATCAGATGAACACTGGCACTGCCATTTTGCTACTCAGTCCTGAAAGGTGATTTTGCACAGTGATCACATAATCACCTACAGGTCTGATTAACGAAACAACAGTGACCGTGTTCATGAGGTGGGGTCCCAAGAAGCTCATGTTGAAAATTTGGTGAACAAATAATGAAAAATGACCAAGATATCAACATAAGTTCAAACCTCATTGACAGCCATAATACAGCACTTACCTTGATTCTTCAGTTCATGGTTCAGCTTCATTTATTTATTTAGCTTTTGTTAGCCTGGTAAGTACTAGCCATAAAATTACTATTTTCAGGCACGCACCCGGGAGAGTACAGACATGCAGAAACTTAACAGGATAACAATTTATAAGTGCTTTTCATACAATGAGTTAAAGAGGAAACAATATATCAGAACATACAAAGTAAAGCGCTATACATACAATGCTAAAGTGGATACAATATATCAGAGACATACAGAGCAGACCATTCATAAGTTCATAGGTGCCTACCTATGCAATGACTAGAGAGGACCTTGGACAATAAATTATCAGGTGACATATCATATGAACAGAACAAGGTACACAAAACAAAACAGGTAATACAAAAGGAAGAAATAACCATTGAGAGCAGGGGGCGTCATTAAGGAAAAGGTCGGAAAGTGAGGAAGAGGGGAGCAAGCCATGAAATTAGATTATATGAGTGTATGTAAGTGTAAGGGAGATGCGCAGTGCAAGATTGTATATGGGCAGGGAAAGGAGCCGACAGGCTGAGGCAGTAAGAAGGTTATATAGAGGTGAGGAAATACTTATTGTATGACCAGAGACATCAGTCATTAGGTAGGGTCAAAGCAGGAACAGGTATCAGGAATCAGCAGATTCAAGCGCAATTTTCTAAAGTATGTGTGGGAGCTAGAAAGTCTAATGTCGAGGGGCTTTGAAGAGTGCAGACGTGTCCTGGTACACAGAAGATGATCTCCAGCGATATGTATAGGGCAAGGGGTGTGGGTGGTGGGCTGCTCAGTGGGAGGTCGGATGGGGGATGGGGACGGGAGATGACGAGGACCTTTATCTTTTTACAGATTTAAAAACAGCAGGGGACAGTTTTCTTTTTACAGGACCAAAATTTTATTTCTGGACACTGGAAGTGGGTTCCTCAGTGTCCGACAGTGCAGGGGGTGAGTTCAGAATGCCAACATGGGGATTGGACACCTGATGTTAGCAAACATAACATTCAGCTTGGGAGGCATCCAACACTGGGGTGGGCATCCCAATGTCAGAATAAACAGTAAATAAAATAAGTATTTTGGGACACTGACAGTGGCTCTCAGTGTCTCACATTGCTGGGGGACTCAACAATGGCCTTTTGGGGGCATCTGACACCAGGGTGGACATCCCAGTGTCGGAATAAACAATACAGGATTTTGGGACATTGGGGTGGGCTCCCCAGTGTCCTACACTACTGGGAAGTTAAATGCCGACACAGGATTGGGCACCCGATGTTGCAAAAACAATTTTTTTCAATAAAGCATGCCTCAGCCCTTGGAGGCGGTAGGTAAAGGAAAAACTCCTTTATAACGGAGCAGAGGAACATGATTCTGGAGTTTTTGAGGCAAAAGTGGCCAGGAAAGGTTTTGGCCATTTACGGGTCCATGTTTTTTTTATTAATGTAGTGTCAGTAAATTTGTGGCATTTTTCACAAAAAAGCAAATTTGTGGGTAGTTTTCATGCAATAGTGCCATTAGTTCATGAAAACTGCTGCAATTTTGTGGCACTTTGCAAAATTAGTACCACAAATTTGCTGCAATACCAAGGCTGAACACCAAAATATATTTCTGACAGTATTTAAAAAAATAATGCCAGAATCATGCTCCTTGGGCTGAGCAGGTAAACACAACTGTTGGTGTCTACCAAAGGGGCAGTATTTTTTTGAATTACAGCATTTTTTTACTGTCACTAACTGAAAACAAGATGGCAGTAGTGGTCTAGCCTCAAATAGTTACCAGGGCACAGCTGGGGCACGAATAGATGGCAGCCAGGGCACGGATATATTGTTATTATGGGGAAGCTCTGCACCATATGGGCACCAACTGGGGGCACAGCATATTTTGGTCGGGGCACGTGTTCTGGCGGGTCTCCTGGTGAGCCGCCACTGCAAGATGGTGGCAGCACAACACAACAGAACTCATTTGTGACATTTAGAAGTGCTTTTGTGAAAGCAAAAAGGGCTTTTGAGCTGTACATATATTTTTTCCCATAGGCTATAATGGGAAACTTAAAAGTTTAATTACTTTTGAAAAGATTAATATTTTTTCACCAGACCTTTAAAAGGCACATCAGTGACCCAGACCCAATATACCCTAACAATATCAGACCAGACCCTTATCCCATTTTAGACTTATGGATGAGCAAAGAATTTGCACCTAAATGGTAAATTTCACATTTTTGGCCCTCCAGCTCCACAACCACATCACTGACCAGAACAAAACTTCCAAATCCAGATATCTATGGTACCAGACAGTGGATGAAAAATTTGGGGCACATGGGTTGTATGGTTCCAAAGTTATTAAAGTGCTAAATTTTGGGTTTAATATAGACGTGGCCAGGCAACCCTAACTATACTGGCTCATAGAAAGTTACGAATAAACTATGTTTACTGAAAAGCAAACCACAGTACTATGATAATGTACATAGATACCCCAGCAATTTGACAGGTATTAGGTTCATGCAGTGCACAAACAATTTTACAATTTGACATGTATGAGGTTTGTGCAGTGCACATAAGATTTCACTAAGCAAAAATCACATTTAATTAACAGATCATACACATGGGCTAAATTTAAAAATTAAAACTTAATACTCTGTGTGAAGCAGCAGTACATTTGACTTGTAACATTAGTAAAAATGCTTGATAGGTATGGGGCTAACTCAATTTTGTCACTGAGACCTCTTCCTTTAGAGCACCCAGTTTAAATATCCAGAAACCCTCCTTTTCACTAATGTTATTACAATGTCCCTACCTAAGTCCCAACAAAATTTTTTCAGTTCCTATGAATGATCATTTGTGTAGAGAGGAATCACATGATGAGAAAGTATGTGCAGTAGTGGCATATTCATCATTACGATGGTTCAAAGCCCCAACATGGTCACCCACCTCTCTTTCAGTTTTTGTGCTCCCTACATAAAAAGCAAAACATGTACATGTAGCCAAATAAATTAAATTTGTAGTGTCAGTTTATAAACTTGGCAGTACTGTAACTTTCCCGACTCAGGATTCAAAACAGTTTTTAAAGGCGAATAGTCACAAAACTTGCATCTTCCACATCTGTGGCAACCTGTGGAAAAGTAGGTAGCCAATTACTTGCAGGACATGGAAATGTCAAGACTATGTGTGGCAATGTCTCCCCAATTTTTCCCTTCTTGTAAACCATTCTGGGATATTGCTGTACCCATTCAGGTAGTTTGGGTTCTGTACTGAGAATATACCAATTCCATCTGATAATTTGCTCTACTGCATTTGACTGTACATTGATTGTAGTAACAAAATTACATCTTTTAGAATCAATGGACTCCGAGGAATTAGTTAAAGTCTGTGAGTTGGGGAGAGTCTGGCTATCCTCATTACGTGCACTATTGCATGCCTTTTCTATTATACAATCTGAGTATCCTCTTGCCTCAAATCTTTTCTGAGATCGAATGCATTTTCTCCAACATCTGACCAATTATTTCGGCCTCTAAGGAACTGACTGGTTGGGATGTTGCTGATGATGTGGCAGGGTGACAAGAACTAGGCAGAAGTAATGTATTTCAGTCAGTGGGCTTACAAAATAAGTCTGTGTCTATGCCATTTTCAGAATTTTACTCAAAGTGCTATCTAAAAATGAAATACTCCTATAGATATGTAACAGAGTAAAGTGTAAATTCTTATTGCTAGACTCAAGGGCCAGATATTCAAACTGCACCATTCTGTGGTGCAAGTTCTGCGCTGCTCAAAACGCTATGCAGGGGTGTGCCAGGCGATATTCAATGGAGTTGTGCTATTGAGCAACTTGTTTGAATGTCGCCCTGGCCACAACCACTGTGCATGGCGCAGTGGAACTTACACCACCGCAAGTGGTCAGAGTGAGCATTCAGATGCGGTGGCGCAAGTTCCATTGCGCCATGTGCAACCTGCGAGATTCGAAAGGTGATAAGCAAATGGGGCTAATTTATGCAAGGTGCACGGGAACCATTTGCATCTAATTACAGCCCCATTTGCATGCCATTAGCATGCAGGTGCGCCCGATCCTCGACGACTTAGCGCCTGGCACCTGTTAGCAGAAGCTGTCAGGGACCGATGCCCCTGCAGCCCGATCGCAGGCAGAACAGTATTCCGTCCCCCAGCAGCACAATCAGGCATAATGTAAACTCCCCAGTAGCCCGATTGCGGATATAATTTAATTCATCCCCCACCTCGACTAGCCCGATCGGCGTACAGCAACTCCCACCCCTGCCAGCCTGATCGTGGGCATACAGCAACACCCCACCCCAACAGCCCAATCAGGGCATACAGCAACATCCTCACCCCCAACTAGCCCGATCACGGACATAACGTCAACCCCCAAAGACCAATATCCCAGGTGGTCCAGTGGATCATGAAGCCCGATCAAGGGCATAAGGTCAAACCTACCCCCAAAGTCCAACATCCCTGGTGATCTAGTGGCCCCACCCACCCACCCACGGAGCCCCACCACCCTGCTCCCCCCATCAGCAGGCGGGAGGGCACCCCACCTGCCTGCCGCCACTGTCCGCGATTGACAGCTCGTAGGGCTGCACACCCATTGGTTCAGAGCAAGAGCTAATGGCATGTAGTCTATACGACAGCAGCAGCAGTCCAGATATATGAATGAATTCATTCATTCACATATCTGGACTGCTCTAGCGGTATGGCTGCACACCCATTGGCTCTGCTCTGAACCACTGGTGTGCAGCCCCACCGAGCTGTCAGTCGGTGGGCGGCGGGCGGCAGGCGGTGGGTGCCCCGCCCGCCGCTGATGGGGGATGGGTGGTGGGGCTCTGTGGGTGGTGGGTGGGGCCACTAGATCACCAGGGATATTGACTTTGGGGGTGGGTTTGACCTATGCCCGCTGATTGGCTTCGCGGTCCACTGGACCACCCAGGGACATTGGTCTGGGGTTGCTGTATGCCCGCGATCGGGCTAGTTGGGGGACGACTACTGTATGCCCGCATCAGGCTAGTTGGGGGGTGGGAGGAAACATATATTATGCCCGCGATCGGGCTGCTGCAGTGGGGGACTACTCTGCTGCCCGCGATCGGGCTACAGGGGTGGTTACTATTATGCTCATGATCGGGCTGCTGGGGCACTGGGAAGGTCGAGGGCCATCCACAGGTGGCAGCTGCTGTGTTGCACCCTG
Source organism: Neoceratodus forsteri (assembly GCA_016271365.2). Taxonomy (NCBI): domain Eukaryota; kingdom Metazoa; phylum Chordata; order Ceratodontiformes; family Ceratodontidae; genus Neoceratodus; species Neoceratodus forsteri. Next base: position 976,219,793 of record CM057456.1, on the reverse strand, counting down.
CAATGCAGTAGCTCACCTGTGGGTGGCCCTCGACTTGATCCTTTTTTTTGCCTAAGTTGTGCAGGCGCAGGTAGGTTGCGCCAGATAACTCTGCACGCCCGGCTGAATATCGGGCTGTGCAGTTTATGGCTGGTTCCTCCCTTCGGTTGTGCATGCCTTCATTAGCATTGCACTGTTGCTCAGCATGATTTGGGGGGCGAACTGCCTCCTGCTGAATATCGCAGAATGGCGATTTTGGACTTGCGCAGTGCAACCCTACTGCATGGCTCAGCTCTTTTGAATATCTGGGCCCAGGTATTTAATGAAAGAGCTCAACTCCTCTACAGTCCCCACCACACCATCAGCACATCATCTATATACCTTTTCTAAAGGGAGATTTTCTCATAAAATAAATTCACCGCCTGGCTATAAATATATTGCTCTTCCCATAAACTGACATATAAATTGGTGAAGCTTAGCAGAAAGTGGCACCCATCCTGGTGCCACTTATCTGTTAGAAAATTCACCCAAGACATAAACGAATTGCATTCAAGTACAAACCTCACATGTTGTACCAACATGTCAATCGGTGGCATACTATTCTGTTCCCTACAATCTAGAAATATGCACACAACAAAGCTATTAATTATTAAGTCTACCATTTATTTATTTGTTTATTTATTTAACCAGGAAAGACATACTGAGCTGATAACAACTTGTTTCAGATGTGCCCTGGGGAGGGATAAGATAGTATGCATACAAACAGTGCAAAGATAAAATAGACTACAGTGCAGTGCAGAGCAGATTAAAATGCATACAGTTGCACAAACATGGCATAAGTAGGAGAATCAGCACAGTCCTAATAGGCACCACAGTAAAATACAATATGGTTTAAGTGTGAAACATTACTGGTACAAGCCCACAGCCTGGGATGAGGACCATACAATACAACACAACAATACAAAACGATTAAAGTGCACACTTCAGCTGTGAGCCCATGACCAGGAGCAGAGTTAAGGACAACCAGCCTTTGTCAGGGTACAAGAGTAGTTAATGCAGTACAAAGCAGTATAGAACTAGGGGCCTTAAGCACTTATTTGGAGCATCTCAATGGTACGCAGACTGAGGCCTAGATGAACTCAAACTCAACTTGTCCACAGCCAGGAGGGGTACCCAACAATAGGGAGGGGATGCAAGGTCACAAGGAGAGGTACAGTTCCAAAAGGGAAAGACAAATCCTGAAGTAGAGACTTGAGGGAGGAGGGGAAGAGACTGTGTGGATAGGCAAGGATGAGAGGACCAGAGCTGGGGAAATGATATAAGATGGCAGCTTGGCCCACAGAAGTTTTCCCATGCAGGAGTGCAAGGGAGTGGTAGACAGTGTTCTGGAGAGGGTAGGAGGAAGGAGGTGGGGACAGGAAGAGAGCAGAGAGCTGGGAGGAGGAGCCAAACCAGAACTTGGAGGTAAGGGTGGCACAGTGATATATATTGTTAATTATTTTAGAATCTCAGATGTCACTGACAATCAAACTGTCTTGACTATAATGGAGTTAATAGCAGCTTGATCATCAGTGACACCGCACAAGGTTCTAAAATGGTGGCAATGTACTATCAATATGGGGCAGACAGAGTTATTGATTTCTCTGAACTGCTACCAGCTACAGAGGAGCCCAATATCTCATTTAAAAGTGCTGTCTATGGCTTTCAAACTGTGATGGGCCTAGTTAAAGAATATTCCACTTTAACTGTTTCTGTTGATTTCACTGCTTTAGTGTGAGTGTAACAGAAACAACTGTGATGTCATAGGGCACTATTTAAGCAGCTGCTCTCCCAGTGGTTAAGGGTTCATTTTTGGATTGTCTAAAATGAAGAGAAATGCTCAAATGAAGATAAATGATTTATCTTCATTTAGAATGCTCAAACAGCTAAAATAAATCATCTGTCTTTAAGAACTGTCTCTCACCTATATGTCCTCTCTGTAGTGGATGCACCAAACTGACCACAATACATCAAATGTGGCCTCACCAAGGATCTATACAAAGGCATCACAGCTTCTCTTGCTCTACTCACAAAATTTCTCTTAATACAGCTCCAAATCTGATTACATTTTCTCCCTTATCTCACTGGGCCCCATGCTTAAGGTAACTACTTACAGTTCATTGAATCGTAAAGCCTGGCTCTTATAGGAACACAAAGTTGACGGCAGATAAGGACTGCAAGGCCCATCCAGTCTGCCCATTTCTTTTCTACCTTATAAATGTACACATCGGCCTTGCTCTGTCAATGGCCTATCTATTCATACTCATCTGTATTGCTCCCTTATGTCTATCCCATGCCTGTTTGAACCCTGCACTGTATTCATATCCACCACTTCCTGAGGTAGACCTGCTCCATGCATCCACCACCCTTTCTGTGAAAAAGAACTTCCTCACATTACCCCTTAATCGGCCTCTCTCTAATCTCATGCTGTGTCCTCTTGTCCTGCTATTTTTCTTATATTGAAACATGTTAGACTCTTTCACCTTGTTAATACCCTTAAGGTGTTTGAATGTTTCGATCATATCACTTCTCTCCTCCTTTGCTCTAGGGTATACATATTGAGCTCCATTAATCTGTCCTCATATTTTTTGATGCAGTCCCTGCACCATTTTGGTTGCCCTTTTCTGGACTGCTTCAATTTGGTTAATGTCCTTGTGAAGGTGTGATTCCAGTACTGCACGCAGTACTCCAGATGGGGCCTAACCAGTGTCTTGTAAAGAGGGATTATTACCTCACTCTTCCGACTTATGATACCCAACTAATACACCCCAACATCCCCTATCCTTACCTACTGCTTTAGTGGTCTGCTTGGATGATTTCAAGTCATCTGTGATGATGTCCAAGTCTCTTTCTTCCCTTGTGACTGCCAGCAACTCCTCCCAGCCTATAGGTGGCTTCAGGGTTTCTTCCTATGTGCATGGTCTTGCACTTTTTGCATTAAACCTCAGTTGCCACTCTTCTGACCATTTTACCAGTTTATTCAGATCTCTTCTTATTCTGCCCACCCCATCTGGATCATCTACTCTGTTGCATATCTTGGTGTCATCTGCAAACAGACAAACCTTACCCTCCAGTACATCTGCAATGTCACTGATGAAGATATTGAAGAGGACTGGCCCCAGGACTGATCCCTGAGGTACCCCACTTGTGACTTGCATCTCTTCTGACTGTATACCATTTACCACCACTCTCTGTTTTCTGCCCATCAACCAGTTTGCCACCCAGTTGACCAACGCCTGACCCACCCCTGAGCCTACCCAGCTTATTAATCAATCTTCTATGTGGAACAGTATCAAAAGCCTTACTGAAGTCAAGGTAGCCGACATCAACTGCTCCCCTTGGTCCACCACTCTGGTTACCCAGTCAAAGAAATCTATGAGATTAGTTTGACAGGACCTTCCTTTGTAAACCCATGCTGTCTTGGATCCTGTGCTCCTATGGATTCCAGGTGTTGCACTATCCTCTCCTTAAGGAGTGCCTCCATAATCTTGCCCACTACTAAGGTAAGACTGACTGGTCTGTAGTTCCCACCTCCTCCCTGCTACCACCTTGTGGAGCGGGATCACATGAGCCCTTCTCCAGTCTTCTGGGACCGCCTCCTGTGCTCAGAGACTCACTAAACAGTTCTGATAATGGCTCTGCTAGTTCCACCCTTAGCTCCTTTAGTACCCAGGATGATGGCCATCAGGTCCCATTGCCTCTGCCAACCCTGAGCTTATCGAGCTCTTATGGGACCCTTTCTTTGTGAAGGGACTAGTGCACACCTCCCTCCCCTGTGTCCGTGGTACTGAGCTGGGGCTCTGCCCTACCTTCTTCAGTAAATACTGAGCAGAAGTATCTATTTAGGATAGATGCTTTACATGGTCCTCCTCCTCTCACGCCCCTTATCTCCTCTGATCTTAGCACACCCCTCTGGACTTTCTCCTTTCACTAATGTATCTATAGAAAGTCTTGTCACCTTCTTTACTGCTTGGGCTAGTGTTTCTCAGTTTGGGCCTTTGCCTGCCTTACTGCCTTCCTGCTTCCCTTAGGAAGTTTGGTATGCCTCCTATCTTCATCCCATTATGTCCCTTATATTTCCTGAAGACCAGCCTTTGGCTCTGACCTTTCTGCTACTGTTTTTGAGAACCAAAGTGGTTTCTTCTTCTTTGCACTTCCTTTTATCGCTAACACAATGGGATGTTGCTTCAAGTGTTGCATCCTTAATGCTTTCCCACTTTGCCTGTGCCCCTCACCTGTATTTCTTTGCCAGGGCTAGCTTAACTCTATTGGCCAGCTTATCAAAGTCAGCCTCTGAAGTCCCATATTTTTGCCTTGGAATGTAATGATTTAGTTCTAGTGGCCAAATTGAACCATACCATGTGATGGTCACTGGCCCTCAGGTGACCTTCTACCTGAGATCTGTGATACTTCCTGTTTGTCAGTACTAGATCTAGGATAGCCCTGTCTCTTGTGGGTTCTTGTACCAGTTGTTTGAGGCCCTCCCTGCATGGAATCCACCATGTGTCTAGTTCTGGCAGATGTTCCTGCTGATATTGACCAATCTGCAACTGGCATTGACCAATCTGTAACTGGCATGTTGAAGTCTCCCATTATCAGAACCTCCCTTTAGCTGTCATGTTTTGTCTATCTTCTAACAGTAATGCGTCTATGTCCTCCCCTGATCTGGGGGCCTGTAGACAACCCCAGTTCATATGGCTGTCCCATTTCCTGTTTCCAGGGTGACCCACAGTTTCTTCTGCTTATGTGTATTCTGAATTTCTGTAGCTTTGATATTTTCATTGACATACAGGGCCACTCCATCCCCACCCTTTTTGCACCTCGGTCTCTTCTGAACAGTACATAGCCAGGTACTGAAGTCTCCCAAGTGGTTACTGGTAAACCACGCCTCGCTAATTGCTACTATGTCCAGTTTAGCTACTATGTCCAGTTTAGCCTCTGTCATTATTGCCTGCAGGTCTGAGATCTTGTTTGCCAGACTGCAACATGTGTGTATGATTTTCCATTGGCCAGATTTCGTGTGTTATTTGTTCAGTGAGGTCTGGCATTTCCCCTGTGCGTCGAATGGGAAGCCGGAACTTTTCCTTACCTGGTGATGCAAATGAACTGCAAACATGCTGAACTCCTGTTTGACCACTAGCTGAGGGGGAGAAGTGTTCTTCCCATTCGATATATGGGGCGCTGCACCCTCTCCTATTTGCTGTTTAAATATTCTGCAAAGAAGTCAAACTTCTGCCCCAATGCACTGACTCCTCTCTTAGTCAGATGCAATCCATCAAATTTAAAGAACTTTCGCCCTAAAACTGTTGCCAGTTCCTTCAAATTTGTGTCCTTTTTCCTGGCACCAGTCCTGAGCCACATGTTTAGCTCCCTATCTCCCTCTCTGACCTTCTGTCCATCTGCCCCTCTCCCAGACTGGCAGGATCACAGAGAAGGAGATGCCGGATGAAATGGATGATAGTTTGTCACCCAGCCTGGACAGATGTTCCTTGGTCTCCAGAACTGCCCAGCTGGTGAGATCATTAGCCCTATGAGTACCAGGATGTCGATGTTTTCTCCTGCTTCCTGAACAATTTTAGTAATGCGCCAGTGTGTCCCCACACTGATGTACCTGGGAGACATCTAACCATTACCCCAGGCTGGAGATAGGTATCAACTCCCGAATCATGGAGTCTCCTATGATCAGAAGTTTTTGGATTTCCTTTGGCTTTTTGTTTTGGTTCCTGTTTTGGGCAAGTTTTGTTGTGCTTGCTCTGTGCTGCAGTGTGTTGCTCTGCAGTGTCCTCTGTCCCTTTGTTTGATTTCAGAGATAGAGGCAGATACCTGTTTGTAGTTTTTATTTGGTTTGTGGAGGTAATATGTTAGAGAGCACCAAGTGATGAGGCACCAATTTGCCCTCCTAACCACCTGCCAACCTCCTGACCAACTACCCTCTGTGGTCGAGGTGCTTCTGTTGGACGTTGGGGAAATGGCAGGTAATCCTTATAATATATTTCCTCTTGAATATTCAATTTGAGGTGCACAATCTCTGCCCATGCTGCCTGGAGCTGAGCCCTTAGATCGCCAATGGCCCAGCATGTAGGACAGTGTCCAAATCCTGTAAAACTGCCCTTCTAAAGTGTTCTGCAGTGCCTGCAGTTAATGATATCCATTCCAGATAAGTTTCTGGGTTTATAACCTGGTCAGAGTAACAAGAAGGAAGAAAATGAAAGTAAAGTTTGATTTTGTATTTTGTTTGTTTTTGTATAACTTGTTATAACAAGTTAAATTACTAGTGCCCTGTAAATGAGGTCACTGTGTGGATACCCAGTGATCTGCCCTTCCTGCTTTGCCACAGGAAATATCATGACTGTGCTACCCTATAAAAGGAGTGTAGTGTGGGGTGGTTGGGGATGGGATGGGTTGGTGGGGCCATTCTCTGCAGAAAAAGAAGAACCACAGATGAAAGAAACAAGGAGGTAAGAGCAAAAACAATCAGCCAGCAACAAATGCAGTAGCCCTGAAAGGGTATCCTAATGATAGATAAACTGTAAAACCTGTGATGCACCACCTGTAATAATTTCACAGAAGATATACCCTGTAAGAAACACTTTGCTACAGAGAAAATAAAGCAGTAACAGAAGACATACCTTTCAAAAGACAATTTGAATCAGAAGATTACAGCAGTAATCTGTTAGCAAACACCTGTAGGCACATCCTGTAATAATGCAGTAGAAGGTATACCCAGCAGCAACAATTTGAATCAGAGAAAATAAAGCAATAAAATGCTAGCAACAAACAGTAACAATCCTGTTAGTACAAAATAAAATAACACACAGTAAATCTGCCTAGCCAAAAGAAGCCTTAATCCTTTCTCTTGCTCTGGTAAGGTTCTTTGCTCTGTCCTTTCAAGCAACCTAAAAGGAAAGAGCTCAGGTGAAGTAAAGTGCCTTGGCCAGCAAACCTAGTCTTCCGCCTCCAAGATATCAAGTAACCTGACCGCTTAACCCTTCTTTCTGTTGGAAGTTACTGACAGTTTGTCAGCTCCACCCCCGATACACACCTAATCCCCTGGAAGAGCTGTGGGATGAAAGCAATTAGCTCCTTCAATGTGAAAAGCAGACTGCAACACCTCTGAGACAAAAAAACCTTTCAGCAAAACATAAAATAAAATAGTGGCAAACAATAATTTTTCTTAGCCTAATGATAAAAAGTCACAAAAATGTAAGCACCACCTGTAATAATTTCAAAGAAGATATGCCCTGTAAGAAACACTTTGCTACAGAGAAAAAATAAAGCAGTAACAGAAGATGTACTTTGCAAAAGACAATTTGAATCAGAAGATTACAGCAGTAATCTGTTAGCACACACCTGTAGGCACACCTGTAATAATGCAGCAGAAGGTATACCCAGCAACAACAATTTGAATCAGAGAAAATAAAGCAATAAAATGTTAGCAACAAACAGTAGCAATCCCTGTGAGTACAAAATAAAAATAACAACACACAGTAAATCAGCCTAGCCAAAAGAAGCCTTAATCCTTTCCTTGCTCTGGTAGGTTATTTGCTCTGTCCTTTCAAGCAACCTAGAAGGAAAGAGCTCAGGTGAAGCTAGATGCCTTGGCCAGCAAACCTAGTGGTTTAAGATTGGCTGACTGCTGAGTAGTATGTGATGCTTGTGCAGCTGTGTACTTTGGCTTACACTTTCTCTGTCTGTGCTGCAGGGACTACCACCCTTTGGGGTGTCATAAGGGCACAGGAAGTCTTGTGAAAGGAACCAAGCCCGCTCAAGGTGTCACAGGGACAATGTCACTGAGACCAAGGGCACCTTTAGGAATGAAGGTCCCCAAGGAGAGAGAGGTGCTGCAGGGGAAGGAGAGAAGGACAGTGGCCAACAAACAACTGAGCATTCAGGAGATGCTTGGACATGTGTGTTTAATACCACTTGGGGATGTATGGCTTGTGTCACCCATTACACCTCCAAAGTGCAAGCAACGCTTTCCAATTCACAGAATCATCAGGCTCTTATAAGTATAGTTTAGGATTAACTTAAGACTGAGTAGTACGTGATGCTTGTGCATCTGTGTGCTTGGCTTACACTGTCTCTGTCCCTGCTTTGATGACTACCACCTTGTTGGGGTGTCATAAGGACACAGGAACACTCACGAAAGGATCCAACTTCTCAAGGTGTCACATGGTTCACGAGGCCAAAGACACCTTAGAGAACAAGGCCCAAAAGCACAGCAGAGACAGACACTCTATATGGGGTCACTAGTATACAAATGACGTCTTACAATGGCTTTACACTTGCTATTACCAGTGGCATACTACTCGCTTTTCTCTCCTGTAGTTTGGGTCCACACTTAGACTGTGACTGCCTAGGTTTGGGGTTACCAGTGCTATTTTCCACTTTTTCTGGCTTCTGCCCTTTCAGGAGTTTTGTGCTACTTATTCCTTGAGATGTACAGATCTGTATAGATTCATTCAAGTTAGGGCTGCTTTATAATTCCTTAAACTCTGTTATCCCACAAAGGAGGAATTACCTCCACTTATGGGGCAGCTTTACAGTCTCATTTTGCAGCAACAGTGAGGCTATAGTATTTCCACATGGTATTAAATGTTTGTTCGATCTGAGCAGGAGAAAAGCTCATTGGCTCATCTAAGCAGGCTCAGGAACTGAATATTTCTGTTGATGTACAAAATGGAGACGTATTGTCTTTCCATGCATAAAATGACTTCTCTCCGGAGTGGAGGGAATATGCATGGAAGCATTTAATTTGTTTGTTTATTTCCCTGTTACGTAGGTCATCCGTCGAACTGCCTCCACTCCTCAATGTTGGAGGTGTTGTGGTGAGCCCCAGCACACATCTCACATTCTACTGACTTGTCCAGTTCTTCAACCCTTCTTAACATTATTAAAGGATGAACTATTCCAGATCTTCTCACACCATGTCACTTTGTCTTCCTCTTTATTCCTCCTTTTACATTTCCCGCTAATTATAAAACTAAAATAGTGCCTCACCTCATAGGCATATGCTTAACTGCAGCTAAGAAATGCCTCAGTCATCATTAGGTATTATCCCAGACCATTCCCTTAGTTTCTGAGTGGTGTTCACAGGTCCATGAGATATATGTCTCTTTTGCTCTACAAAATAGAGAACAAAAGGTAGGAACCAATGGTTCCAATGGTTACTTTATAGTGCCAGAATATCTTCATTCCTTCTCCCATTAGTTTAAGTCTATGCATCTTTTCTGAACACTGGGCCATGTGTCAAATTCTGAATCCTTTGGTAGCCCTCTACGGATATGAAAAATAGTCCAGTCATGCATAACTCCCGTGTCAGGAGGAATAATGAATAAAGTAGTGGCTGGATGAATAGAGGCTATGCCAGATATCCAGTAGGCTGAGGTGATCCAGCTGATCCTGCAGGTATTTTTGAGAGCTGGTGACCTGAAACTGGAATGGATGGGAGGAGTTCAAGGCTGGAGAAAGCATCAAATTAAATCCTCCCACCCCGGTATCAATTGTCCAAATTGTATTGTGTGAAATGTTATTAAATGGGACAAAGGACCCCTCATCACTGGTGGGTGGGAGATACATGCTAGCTAAAGTTACAGATTGTTCATAGAAATTGACAGAGAGCAGCAAAAGCCTACCTTCTAAGACCATAATTTGGTTCTGGGGCTGATATGGAGTGGTGGAAGGAATTAAAATGGCCTTTTGCCCCATTTGCTCCTTAGTTAAGAGGAGGCCACCACCCATAAGTAACCAAATCTGATCAATTTATCATGCTCCCTGTAGTTAGATAGGTGTTCTGTACAAATATGCCATCAGGCTGCTCCTTTTAACTGGGCCATTCAATCCATTAACATTATGCAAAATAAGTATGACTGGGGTATCAACCATCATTCTTATAAACAAGCAGGCTATAAATGACAATATTTCCACTACTGACAGAAGCCTAATTAGATTGGGCTACAGGGTGGTACTCTAGCTAAACCACTGTGGAGCATACCCCCCCAAAAACAGACACTTGCACTTTAGTGTTATGACTCTGTTTACAGCACAGAAAGGAGAAAACATATGCACAGTACTTCTCAAATAGTCCAACTACAAGGTACATAGAGGGGAAGTAAGGGAGCCAACTGGGCATCCCCAAGATACAGTTTAGGAAAATACATCACCAACCAGGAAGAGAGGAGCCAGAAATAAGGAGTGCTCCCAAGGTAGGGGGTTAAGCCAAATTAGCCTCTGTGCAGGGCCAAATGGAAGGCTCTGCTGGAGAGTAGTTCAAGTGAAGAACACTGGCTGTCTATACAGGTATTTTTGTCTACTTATACATCAACCTCCTTCAAGCTGCTATAAGCAGTTAGCTGGTGCAAATATGTTATGTTCCATTCCTTGACTCGCCAAAGAGAACTGCTGGGAAAATCTGGCATAGGGCAGTGGTATTAGGTTCAACCACTCAGGCAGCCACCCAGGGCCATCTGCTGTTTGTAAAACTACTGCCTGGTTCAAAGGTAAGAAGGTGCCCCACCAGCTACCTGTACATAAGTCAAAGGCTGCGTAAATTGTGGACTAAGCCAAGCCTGCCCCACAGGCCTTGAAATATCAAAGTTCTAGTAGGCATGAGAGGATATGGGGGTGCTGCTAGATCCCAACACCAAAGAAGGAGGGCAAGAACAGAAAAGAGAAAGAGGTCCACTCTAGACACTTCGCCCACTTAACCCAATTTCTATGAAGGAGACTGCATCCTGCTATGTGATAGTTGGGCCACCTTATTCAGAACTTCAAGAATTCCCAATGTGAGTTGCTTATCATGAGGCAAACTGCTATGCATTTGGATGAATCATGGATAGAATGTCAGGCTGGGCTGTCCCTCAATGTGAGCCTCCTGTCTGAGCTGCCATTCACCCAAAGCTAACTGCCTCATATATGAACCCAGAGAGGGTGGAGCCTCTCATCTATGGAGTGTTGGTCTTCACGGAGTATGCTTAAGTTGTGTGAGGAAGGATACATCAGCATCAGCTGACCCAAACAAGTCCCTGTCCTGTGACATTCCCCAGTCAATCTCCAGTCCCCCAGTCATACTTATGGGCTAAATGATGATGGAATCTCCTTCTCACTGGAGCAAGGCACTAGTATTGAAGCCCTAACTACCTCTCCTTTGCTGGGCTATACAACCAGAGGACTGGGACCCCCCCCATCTCTACATACCTGAGGTAAATAACCACTGTCAAACAAAAATATGTGTAAAAGCTGAGTAAGTCACTTCTGGCATCCTTGAATCAAAATGCTAGATTTAAATGTGTTCATTGCTGTAAATGCAATCAATGCAGACACCTCTTAAACATGCAAAACTTCTGTAATAATAACCAAAGATTCTTGAGCATATTTCATCCTTGTGTCGGCCAGTGAAAGCAGGCAGGGTGGACTATTTGAGTTGGGGTTTGAGAAAGGATAGTGGAACTGGGTTCAATGGTTAGCCTGAACCCTCTGTTGAACACATGTAGGCTAGGTGATGGAGATACCCACCACTGAAAATTCTGCTTGGCTTCTTCCAGGGTAAAGTAGACGATGTCTCACTTGGGTATAGGACTTGAAGCTCAGCTGGTATTGATTTTGAAAGTGTAGGCCAGTCTGTTTCAATGCTTGCATGTAGTGGGCAAAGGACGGCACATTTGTTGGATTTGTGGTGCATGATCATGGACAAAGTAAAACTGAAGGTCTTTGTATTTAGCTATCTTTGTTCTCCAAGCAATTAATAAGACAAATTCTTTAACTTGAAACCAGAGAAACTTCATGATGATTGACCGGAGCATTATCCTGGGCCACGTTTCGACCTAGTGCTCTGTGGAACCACTCCAAATCAAAACTGAGGTCTGCTGGGAATGTTAAGTATTGACATAGCAAATCCACCATGAAGACCATGATCTGAAAGCCCTCCTGCCCCTCAGGAACTCAGTAAATATGGAGATTTGTTCAACAGAGGAAGCCTTCCAAATCTTGTTGCTTCAGATCTAGCTGCTTTGGGCAAAGGTGAATATGTGGAGCAAATTTGCTATGGGTCCATTTTTGGGTCAGCATGGCTCAGTCTGTAGCACAACTGCCGCCATAGAAGGTCATAGGTTCTTGTCCCACTCCTTAACTGGGCTCATACCATAAATGCTGGCACTAGAGTGTAGTACTGGCTGGTGCTGTACTGTCAGGTGTGCCATCCTTCAGATAAGATGTTAAGTGAGATCCCTTCTACCCATCTCTGGTGCTGTCCTGGTGGGTGTCCAGGTGGAAGTAGAAGAGCCCAAGACACTTTTAGCAAGAATTGTGGATTTTCCCTGGTATCCTGGATTTTTATTTTATTTATTTATTTATTTATTAGCTTTTGAATTTATACCTTTGAGCCAGTGGCTGTTTTACAGAGGTTCCACATCAGATTACATGGCTAGGTAAGACAAACTTGATAAAATTAGCAAGACAAGTAGTTCAGGAATATCTACTCAGTATAAGGTGACATAATAAAATTGAGTAGATAATATGGCACAACATAGAGTATGTATACAATTAATGGATCCCACAGACATCATTTATATAAAATTATAATACAGCCAGTACAGCCTTGTTGACAAAAAAATGGAAGAAACAGTTGCCCAAAAGCATAGATTGATTGTACCATGGCAGGCTAGGCCTGAGGGAGGAGTAAGCAGAGGTGAGGGAAGGTCAGCAAGAGGTGGGAGAGGAGATAACCAGCCAGTAATAAGGGGTGGTGGGGAAAGTTAGGATAGGCAGGATATACTGGAGGAAGGGAGGTACCAAGGAAGGAAATAGGAGAGTGGTAGAGGGATAGAAGAGAAAGGGGGAGACAGTTCTGGAGACACAGCTGTACATGTGGCAAGTGGACAGAATGGGAGGGGAGAAGAGGAGGTGACAGTGGTTATTAAAGAGTGGTTAAGGACTGAACTAGGAAGGAAAGGGAGGTGGTAAAAAAAAGTGGGTGGGGAAGGTGAGGGGAGTGCAGATAATAGAGAGATGAAAGGAAAAGGGAGGTCATCATGGGAATTAAGAGAAACAGTCATACATGGCCCTGGACACAAGTGCTTGATAAAGTTTGTGTTTGAACGGACCAAGGTGGCCAAATTGGTGATTTCACAGCCCAGGAAGTTAAACAACTTAGGGGCTCTACCTGCAAATGACCGCTGACCTTGTGAGGTGTGACAGTGGAGCCTAATAATATGGAGTTATCTGAGCTTCTGGTGTTGCGAATGCTGCTGACTGGGCTAAGGAAATTCTGGACTTCAGGGAGCATGAGACCAAGAGATGCCTTTTTACTACTACGCAGGTTTTAATATGCAATTCTTCCCTGCAGTTGTAGCCAGTTTGCCCGCTTGTAGAGGTCACAGGTGCGTGCGGTGCACAGTTCCAGTAAGAAGTTGGCAAGCCTTGTTCAGTGCTATAGAAATTTTCCATAATGCTGTGGCTGTGGCTCTCCGAGATAACAAGCCCATAGCCTATAATGGAGACAGTCGAGGTAGGTATTGCAGATTAAGGGCTTCAGGAGTCAGGCAGTGCTTATGTTTGTAGAGAAGGCTGATGCGATATTCACAGATTTGGCAACCATGTCAATATGACTGGAGAAGGACAGAGTACTGTCCAATATCACACCAAGATACTTGAATGTTTGTGTCTGGTCAAGAGTGATACTCAAGCAGTTTCTGACTGTCAACTGTTTGTTTTATGTTTGTTGTTTGTACCATGGAATGATATAATCTTAGTTTTTTGTAGTTAAGCACTAGCTTCTGTGAGATGAACCAAGCTTCCACTTCCATGAAATGTTTCTCCAGCTGGTTCTTCCAAAGAGAGAGGATCAGAGTTCATAGAAAATTACTGCATCATCAGCATACAGGAAGATGTGTTTATGGCAAGAGGCAGGGAGTTTGTTCAGGAAAAAGCTGAAAAGTAGGGGCTCCAAAATTGACCCTTGGGGACACCAGACTGGACAAGTTGTTTGGTAGAGGGTGTCACCAATCTTAACTGTCATGGCGGTCTGAGAGATAACTATTAAACCACTTTAAGGTATCATATGACAGCTATAGTTCTCCAAGCTGTTCGAGTAGCAATGGATGGTTAACCATATCAAAAGCCTTTGATAGGTCGATAAAGGTGGTGCCAGCAAGTTGTCCTTGGTCAAGTGCATGGTCAATGTGGCCTATAAATTCAAGGAGAGCAGTGGTGGTACTATGGCCTTTCCAAAAGCCATGTTTCTGTGGACATTGCAGGTTGTATTTCTCAGGTACTACACCAGTTGGTCTGCGACAATTTTTTCAAGTACTTTGGATAGTGGAGGTAGGATGGAGATAGGCCTGTAATTTGTGTATTGCCCTGTCTCCATTCTTGTGTATTGGGGTCACCAGGGCAGATTTCCACTTGAGCGGAACTGGGAGAGTGTAAGGAGTGGTTGATAATCTTAGTAAGGAAGACAGGACAACATCAAGGTGAGGTGATAAGCTTCAAGTCAAGTGAGTCCCCACTTATTCTGGTTCTTCCAAGTACCTTGAGAAGGTATTTTTAGTATCTCTTTCAGTAACTGCCTTGAAATAGAATTACGGATATCTCAGCTCCTTATCAAAGCCGTGGTGGAGTTAGTGTTAAAGAAATTAATTGGAAGCACGTGACTAAAGCGGTGAATGCCAAGTTGAAGTATTGGCTATTGTGGAGGGGTCCAGGGTGATGGTGCCATCTAGGTTTAGCATGGTAGGTGCTACTTTGGACTCTTTCCTATGACTTCAGATAGGTTGCTCCAAAATTTTCTTCCATCCTTCCAGGAATTGGATAATGTACTCCAATAGTAGCTGGCTTTTTCCGAGTGACTAGCTCTGGTACAGGCATTCCTGGCTGCCCTGTAAGCCTGAATATCTACTTGACAGCCAGTAGCTCTTGCCTGAGTCAATAGGAGGCCCTGTGATTTCATTTGTTCTAGGAAATTACCCATAGTCCAGGGATTTTCAAGGCCCTTATTTTTACATTTCTTATAGGGGCATGGATATCACATGCTGCATTGAACTGGGAGGTAAAGCATTGTAGCTCAGTATCTACATTGGGGCAGTATCAATTAGGGATCAATCTTGTTGTCGCAGAAGTGAAGTTCCTCTTCCCATAAAACTGGTTCATTAAATTGTCCAAGGCTGTGTGTAGGTGTTGGTGTGTGAAATGGCTGCCATTACACAGTCTCTTATTGCTTATGAAGTGCTTTGGGATGCATTGTGTTTGAAAAAGTGCTATACAAATGCTGATTTTTTCTTCTTTCCAAAATGACCGACGTGGCCATCTGAAATTCCTTATTTTACAGCCTTAACAGTATCAATTTCTTGGTGCATACAAGCCAGTGAATCTCAGACTTCAGTTCAGAAGGTCATCAGTTCAGTAAGTATTCTTTACTGGTGATCTCCATTGGAGAACCAGCCTGGGAGAAGGGTATGGAGACTGTGCGGCTGTTGTGTTTAAAGAAGGCATCACTGTTCCCAGAAGGTAACACAGGTAGCAGGTGAACATTTCATCTATCATTCTTGGACCCCCATCTAGTCACAGCACTATTGCTGCTGAAGTATTAGTTGCTACTGTTTTAGGTGTAGTGCCTTTTGGTTGGTTGAGCAGCACATCGTGTTTGGTGACATCACCAGAAACTGTAACACAGTAAAATGTATTTCTGATATCCTTAGATTCATCATCAGTATAGTTTAAATTTTCTCAGATTTTTTAAAAGCTTTTATAGCTAATTTTGTCATTAATGATTTATGTCATTAAAGATGGCATCCAATCACAATGTTTTAAAAATATCTTCTGCTGAGGTTGCCTGGCTGTTAAATGTAAATGTCAGATTTATTCTGTGGATTTATTAGGATGTTGGTATCACATGTTTCTGACGATAAACAGCACAGCACAGTGGCAAGATATTTAATGTTTCACGTTAGGTATGGCACAGCAGAGAACTTTAAAAACATTGAAAACTTTATCTATATTCAGGAATGTAAGAAAATGAAAAGAAAAATAGGTGTATTAATGTTTTTCCCAGAAAAGGATTTTTGCTAAAAAAAACTACACAGAGACTAATAAATACTGCTTCTTTAACCCATTAAACCTTATTTCAGATCTAATAGCCATCTGCCATCTTGTCTAAATCCATCTGAAGTATATCCATCTGGTCTTGAGTTTCCACCACACAAACTATGTTGGTGTCATCCCTGAACTTCGATATTTATTCCTTTATACCACTATTGGTATCATTAATGTACAGATTGAACAACAATGGCCCCAGCACTGGATCTTGTTGAACCCCAGTTATGACCCTACCCCAGTGGGATACCAAGCCACTGACTCATACTATCTGCCTTATATCCTGCAGCCAGCCATAAATCCAGCGTAGTGTACTGTCCTGTAACACTGTACTCCTCGGTCTGTCCAGTAGGTCTTTAAGGGAGACTGTGTCAGAGGCCTTACTAAGATCAGGATACACCACATCCTCTGAACTCCCTCAATCTAGCGCCATACTCACTGACTCAAAAAAGCTACAGTACCACATTTCTCCAAATTGTAGCCATGCTAGAATTGTAGCCACCCCTGTATTGAAGCTGCACTGTATTTCTGACTTCTTAATAAAAGCCACCCTGTTTTGAAGCCCTGGCTATAATTCGGTGTTGTATGGTAGAGCTGCCATCATGTGAATTGCAGATTAATTCCCTGATGGTTTAGCTGTAGATGTCTTCAAATGAAAAGACACATTGCATGTGCAAAGAAGCCTTTAGGGCAGTAGTGCAAAGTAAATCACATAAAGCCTCAAAATCAATCAAGCTCATCACTGGTGTCAAGCTCTGCATTTGGGCCCTGGACCATTATCACTCTCAAGCACAAAGTCTTTCTCTGAGCTGGATCCTGTGGAACCTGAGCAAAAAAAAATATGGTCATTGATATATCTGAAATGTAAAATGTTCAATACAGGCAACATGTTACTGCTGTCAGTTTTATGCTTGAAATACATGAAGCAATCTCATCCCATTGACATCAAAGGCAGCGCTGTCCAATCTGGTGCAATGTATCTACCACAGTCAGTGCTTGTTATGCTGCAAACTTGAAAAGACCTGATGATATATTGTCCTTCATTACAGCACCCCAGGCTTCCTTCACTCACTCAAACACTGTCTGTCTGCATGGAGCACACGAGTTTCATGAAACAGTCCTTTCTCTGTCTTCAGTGGAAAGCCACATATCATAGCACTCTTGATACTGGGCTTTAAACAGGACATTCCACAACATGTCTGCAGTCTGAAAGAGTTTGGTACGTCCTCATGGGATCATAGGCATGATGGTGTTTGTTCTCTTGACCCTAAATTTGGTAGAAGGTGATACACACCATCTAAAGGTGTTCCACACTAGGAGCTGCTTGGTGAATGATAGACCCCTCAACCCCATATCAACCCACATAAAGGTCAGCTCCTCATTCATCCACCCATTCTCAGACATAGCAGTTACCACCCCAGGGGTGCTGGCAACTTTTTGGCATTCTCTTTCCTTTCGGGCGCAGTGAAAGGTGGCAGTTTCCTGCCATCTGCCATGGCTGCAACCACACCATAATGAGTCTCTGTTCATGACCCGTGGTGAAGAGGAGGGTAGATTTTGTCTATGTGTTTTCACCTGGCATATCTGCCCACCCAGCTGTCTCATCCGTGTTACCAGTGTCTGATAAATTTTATAACAAGACTTGCAAGCTGCGTGGCACAGAAAGCATCAAGCTCTGCCATTTTAGGGATCGTGTGCTTTGAAGATGTTGTCCCACAGTGATCCACTTTCAGACTGTAAACCCCACCGCACTAGGTAACAGTCTACCCATCCATGGATGGCCTGGAACTCGGGATCATGGATCAGTGAAATAGCCTTGGGAACTAGTGATTTCCTGGTAAATCTCAAGTGCTGTTCTCGCTTTGACATGATCCATGCAGCCAGATTTGCCTCCTCAGTAGAAATGCGCCTTCCATCAGCACTGTCCAACTGTCAGTGCTTCCTGTTTGCTAGAGAGCACCCTTCCTCTGTAACAAGAGCCTCTACCTTGGACCTTTTTTAACCATTCACGGACTTGTTCTCATCGAGTTTCAGTGCCATGGCCACAGGGTTATTGCTTTCTGTTTTGTGAATGAGAGTTCGAAATCAACATCATAGTCCTTTTGTTTTGGCATTATTGGTGAGTCTCAGCATTTATTTTTGGGAGTAGAATGAGGCACAGGTAGACTGGACAGTTCAGTTGTTCATCAGTGGGAGCAGCATTCTTAACTGTGACACCTGTCAAGTGATCAGCTCAATTACTTAACAGCTGATTTGCTTGACAATGCCAGCATAAACAGCTACTCTTGATTTCCATTAACAGTGCTGGCCTAGCATATCCTAATAGAAGATGCCCCCATAGAAGACGCCCCAAACTTCAGCAACCCCAACAGTAGCCACAGTAAAAATAGGGTGATTCCAACAGAAGCTGTGACTACAGTTCAGTGAAATATGGTAGCTATATTAGTCAGGCACAACCAGGAGTCACTGTCCATAGTCTAAAGGCCTAAGCCTTCATTTTCATTTGTATGGTCTGACTACTGTGCCTTAACACAGCAGGCCATTAACTCAGCCCACACCAATCAACAAAGCTTGGGCCTTCATTTTCCAAAATCCTGCTGGCTCCCCTGATGACCTCCCATGAGTAAACACAGATTGTTATTTATCCACCGTATAATGTGATGTGGAATCCTATCCAGTAGGAACCGGAGTGAGCCTACCCCAACTTATGTTAAATAGTCCTCTACAAAGCCATCAGATGAAAATCGCTGTCAGCCTGTATCAACCAGGGCCAGATTCAAACCAGTGACCAAGAGGTAAAATGTTGAATGTACTACTACAATGTGTGAAATTCATATGGGAAGTTCCAATGCCACAATGTCTCCTCATAAATGCCCTGTGTCCATACCCAAGCTGTCACTCTGTGAATATAATGAAGGCTCTTAATCCCTAGCCAGTCCAGTGAGACATCATGGGCAAAATACATAGCCACAGTCAGTGGTGGTAGACTTTAGGGTGCACATAGGCTCCCCATACTGCCACCCATGTAAACTGCTACACAAAATAGTCTGCTGTAGCAACCAGTGGAGTCGTCCTCTCCTGGCAGCTATGTTACAGTGTAAATTGCTGCCAGATAAATGTGGCTGCAAATGAGATTTTTAAATGCCAGTATCCTAATTGTGACCACCACAGATGTTTGGGCATGGCATTGCACCTGTCACATGTTCTGATGCTATGCCCAGAAGCCATAGCATAAGTGTTGCCCCCCCAGTCATCCCCAAACACCCCAACCCCACACCTTATGGCCAGCTTGTGGGCCAAGTAGTTTTGAATTATGGCACCCCTGACAGTCATACCTAGTGGTCTAGTGAAGTGGTTCTCAAGCCCTAAATCATGATGGCCTCAAAGGACCTCAATGTGTGACCACCAGAACTGACTGGATGCTTCATTCCTTATATTTTCATCCCAAACCCCTGTTATACCCCCAAACCCATTAATATAACTCATTTCATTTCACACAATATACAATATATCAAGCTCTTGATTCACTTGAAATGTATGTCTTATGTTTATTTAAAAGGTAAGAAATTGCCAATCCATTATTCTTGTAATTGGAGCTCTAAAGAACTCTGTGAACACAGAAAATTGTGCTGGTGGCTGCATTTGAGAAACTCTGCTCTAGGGCCCACCCAACTGCACATTTGTTCCCTAATCACTGGTGTGCAGTTGAACATCGCTCCCTAGCCCTGTTTTACTGCACACTTCTTTTGTGCTACCGGTAATTTGCTAATCCTTGTCCCACTTCAAGCTCTGCAGCAGCCGCTGCACACCTGTGCCACACCTGCAGAACTGCTTCTCACAGTTCCACAAGGTTCGGTTGCTGTAACATGTGGGTAGCTGCTTAGGGGCTGGGAATCATCTGCACACAGCACTTCATTTCCATTCTGGACCCTGCCTTTACCTATGTTGGCACAGGGTAAGGCTTGAGGCCATAAAAGGGTGCAGAACAGAACAGTGGGGCAAAGAGGTCATTGTGACCACTTTGTACCACTGTATTGAACTGAGTCTGCAGCCCTGGTTTCCTTCAGTTGGTATTTGTTAACTCATTATGTCCTGATGATGCCATATGGCATCATAAAATACTACCTCTTTTTCCTGATGATGCCGTATGGCATCCTAAATTATGTGCTGTATTGCCTGATGATGCCGACTGGCGTCCATGTCTTTCTCTTGGTGCAGCTCGAGCATTTGTTTACATTTGATGAATTGAGTTGTACAGCCAATAGGGACATCGATTCTTTACTGATTTAATCTAATACAATATGCTCCCATTGGCTATTTTTGATAAAACTCACCGTAATAAATAAGTAAATAAATAAATAAATTTAATATTTTTTGCACGTGCTGTGAAAAATGTTTATCATGCTCGTTCTTCCATTAGTTGTGTTGTAACAACAAATCATCTTGTTTTAGTGTAACATGTTACGCTGATCAGGTTGACACTATAATTTCATAACTTATATTTTTGTATTCGAGCAATCTGATTGACTGTCACCACTTTTGGTGTATTTTTTATGTCTTTTGGGGTATTTTTCTACGATAACATGTTGTCACTGATATCATGATTGTTATAACTATTAGTCCATTTATACCATTAAGTGAACTGAATATTTCTGTATTTAAAATCAAGCTCTGTGATTGGTCGGATTTTCTGACATTGTCAATTCTGAATTTAATTGGTATAAAGGGATTGTCTTAGATGTAGGCACAATCCCTCTGACAAAGCCTTAATTGCTGAAGCACCAGGAACCTGTACACAGATCTTTTGTTGTGCCTTTCACTGTTCTAGTCAATTGTGTGCCAGAAACATTGGAATAAATCCTTAATTAGCATTCAAGCAAAGACTCTGGTATTTTTACAACCGTCACTGGAGGAAATGGCTTTCCGGGCTCTGGAGTGTACAGTGATTTTTTTTTTTTGGGATGTTTCAGTTAGGCCTGAGCCCTCACCTGCACCTGCCCTAGCTTTCAGTGCGGCACCATTTGGTCATATTGATCCTCACTGTTGCCATGCTTCCTCTATGCTTATTGTACAGGTCACTATTTCCATTAACCAGTCAGAGCACACACTGGTGCAGGAAGAGCATGGTGACTGGAACTTAGTTTCAAGATGGAGGCTGCTCTCATCCTAAAATACTCACTTAATTTTGGTGCCAAAACCTTGATTTATAATTTGTATTTACTTTATTTGTTTTTATTTTTATTTATGACAAAGTTTTCATAGTCGTCACTTTGTTCATTTTGGGATAATTTCTGGTCATCCTGTGTGATCACATCTTATGGATCCAGCTAGCATTCCCAATGGGAGAGAATATTTCTTGTGCATGTACTAGATGAATTCACATGAATTCAGCACCTTTGTTACTTTTTAAAGAGTTTATGTTTGGATTATAGCTATGTTAAAATCTATGTGGCATGTTGCTCCCTGCGTTATGGACAATAAGTGGGTTAGGGTCAGTAGCAGGTTTGTCTCATGCTCTGCACTTGTATTTTCTCCCAATACGCAGTTGCTGATTGTTTACAATGATAAAATAACAGTGTTGCCTTCAACTCATCTGGCATAAGTCCAGCCCCAACCTCTGATGTGCTGTAAAGGCCAAATCAGTTTTGAATCCCTCCACAGTCACTGGTGTTGTCCATCAACTTGTATGATGTCAGTCCAGACCCAACCTCTGATGCACTGTAAAGTGCTCTTCAGGTTAAAATCCTCCACAGCCACTGGTAAGATCTAGCCTTACCATGCATCAGTCAAGCCCCAAACTGCACTGAACAGTGAAGTGCATTTCAGGTTCATATCCTCCACAGCTGATGTTGTTGTCCATCGACTTATCATGTATCAGACCAGGGCAATCCTATAATGCACTGTGAAGTGCATTTCATGTTCAAAACTCTCTACATCCACTGGTGTAGCCCATCAATACATATGGCATCAGTTCAGCCCAATCTCTGATGCACGGTAAAGTATTCTTCAGGTTCAAATCCCTCCAGAGCCACTTGTAAGATCTATCACCTTATCATGCATCAGTTGAGCCCCAAACTGTAGTGAACAGTGAAGTGCATTTCAGGTTCAGATCCCTCCACAGCCAGTGGTGTTGTCCATTGACTCATCTGGTGTCAGTCCAGCCCTAACCTCTATTGCACTGTAAAGTGCTGTTCAGGTTCAAATCCCACCAGAGTCACTGATGTAGTCAATCTGTTCATCAGTCTTCAGTCCAGTCTTTATCTCTGACACTCTGTGATGTGCATTACTGGTATGGATCCCTCTCAGTCACCATGGCGCAGTCCATTGTACACATCAGGATTCATTCCAACACTACCCTCAGATGCACTGTAATGTTCTATTCAAGTTCGAATCACTCCACAACCACTTGCTTAGTCCCTTGTGCTCATAATGCTTCAGACCAGCCCTTACCTCTGATGCACTGTGATGTGACCAGTGCCAATGTATGACTTATACAGTCCATTCAAATGAAACACAGCACATAGTACACATGTGCACCAATGAGCCAAAGAGCCTCACTCCATGGTGCAGGCATACCCACACTCCTTCCCACCCACACAGTGTGCTATACTGAATGCTGCAACATATCATATGTGTATGCAGGCAATCCATGAACAGCACATAGTACGCAACCTTTACAGGTGCCCATGTTATCACCCTGTATGTATACCCACAATGTCTCTGCATGGCATATGAACACCATTACCAGGTGCAGGCAGCCCCACCTGCTTCCCCACAAATGAGTATACCCTAAGGACAGGTGCCATTTCATGACACAAAATGACTGCAGTGCCTATGAGCATCATTCCTTGGAACAGGCAGACCCACCCCTTCCCCATGACACAGCATACCCCAAATTACCAGTACCTTTTCAGCAATTTCAACACCCTATATGTATGCCCATAATGTATCTACAGTGTCTGCTAGCACCATTATTAGATGCATACAGCCCCTCTCATTTCCCTAGAACATATGAAATGCATATGAGCATGTATTATGAATGCAGAACCCCCACACACACACACACACACACACTAACACACAGTGCTTCATCATACGGTCATTTCCTCACCTTAAACCATCCCATAATACAACCCAAAAATGAACTATGCCAGGAAATTAAATAATACACACATTTATGTAACATGATGTTTACTGAAAGACTATGACCTTTACATGAACAACATCATGCTTCATTTACAGTATGATAAAGCAAACAGCACAAATAAAATACAGTTTCCTATATTTATTATGGGATTTATTACAAAATACAATACAATAGTTTATTTCAATGAAATTACACATTTAACTACAACAAATATGCAATTAATCATAGAGAGACCCCAGCACTAAAAATGTATCCAATTCCTGTGTCAGCTCATTGACCTACACTGGCAGTGTTCTTCCTGTTTACATCACTTGACCTCATAAAGCACTTCCTTCCTGCATCGCTTCCTGATATGTCCTTCTAAGGTAATGTGTAAATATGTTCTTACTAAACTAGGGAAAACAAAAAATTGATAATCAGATTTATAAACTAAAATCAGTGGGTAAGAAGAATTAAACACTGCAAACATTCCAACCAGTGGAGTGGAACAAAAACTCAAGCTGTAATAACAGGAGATTCAGAAACTGATTTCTGACTAAACAAATGGTAAAACCTTGCAAAATTTATATTTGGACAATGACAGATGTTTATTGTATATTTTTAACAATTTTAACCAACAGTTTTACAGAAATGTAATATTTTGTATGACTAAGTAAACAGAGCATAATTATATTTAGATAAAATCATCATAATTTATGAAAATATGAAAAACAACCTTACACAACACTAAATCCAGTTAAATAGACATTACCAAACCTCACTCATTTTCAAAAACTTTTGTCCTGAAAACTTTTCTTTTACAGTTTTAAAATTGGATGTATGGTTTTTAAGATATGTAGGTTTAAGCACAGTGTATTTGTATGAATGCTGAGATCTAGAACCCTTCAGGAACACAGGTGTTCTAGCAGCAGGCAGCGGTACCTGAACATTCAAGTGACAATAGGATAGGATGAGTTAAATTAATACATTGCAATTTGAGGAGAGAAGGAAGATGCTAATCTCAATAGGCCTGTCTATACTTATTGTACTCTGTGTCTACCCTTTATACCCTATTAGGAACCTAGCCAACCCTTGCTTAAACAATAAAACATTGCCCCTGTTCACTCAGTAATTGCTTTGTGTTTGGCCTATACCTATGCACAGAATGGACAGGGGCAATGCATGCCATATAGAGAGCACCAGTATTAAAATGGCAGACATACATGGGAACAAGTGGGCGTGCATTTAATTTGTATTCTATATAGCAAGCTAAGAACAGTTGCAGAAGCCATTCCGTGCTCACAGAGAGGTGATGTAACACTGATGAAGGTTAAGGAAAGTTCAGGGTAGATAATTAGAGGGGAAACAGACAGAGAAGGTTCAGCACAGGGAGGTTACATGACATACTCAGTATCTCACAATAAGAAGGTGATAGTGGTGAAATTCAAACCTGACTCTCTTGGTTCACAGCTTTGTACTCTAACCACTAGGCTCCAGTGCCTCAAAGCTTCTTTGCCACAGAAATGCTAGTGATAGTAAAGTTATTGACACAGCAGGGTGAGATATAATATATTATATGTAAAGGTAACCACTACAGGGCATGCAGTCATGCTCTGATAACACACACCTTGATGTGCATTGTGAGGCACAAGGCCATAGGCCGACTCGTTCAACCACCCAAGGCATGTGTATATCAGACCATGACCGCACACCCTGTAGTGGGTTACCTATCTTATAAAACAGCCACAAATATTGGGGAGGGACAAAAGTATTCCCTGTGTGGCTCAAATAAGTGTTTCATTTACAGTAGGTGATCTGGTTGATCCTGACATAATTGTGCTAACTTTGAGTTATAGGTGATACAGTAGGTATCTGGTTGATCCTGCCATGATTTTAAAGCAAAAAAGTCATTTAAATGAATTATCTGGTTGATCCCGCCATTTTCACACTGAGCTTAAATATAGTCACTTTCACTTTTGTCACATAATATAGTGTGAGCGAGCGGTGTTAATGTGGTGAAGAACATTGAGACAGAGGTTTAAAATAAGCCATTCTGACTTCAAAAGTATAAAACTGCTTTTTATTTTAACTTTATTCAGCTTTGTGTAAAAGAAGCTGCTGACTGTACATAGAGGAGAGCTGACAGAGTGCAATCAAGTCAGTGGCTTTCAGAAAGGTAGACACAAGCCCAAGTGCCTGCTGCTATAGCAACACTTGCTCATGCTTGCATCTACTTTTCTGAAGTTGACCAACTCACAAGTATTGTGCTCGCTTCTACTGTGTGTAGAGTAGGTGACTCTTTTACACAAAGCTGCATAAAGTTAAAATAAAAATGCAGTTTTCACACTTTTGAAGTCAGAATAGCTTATTTTAAACCCTCTGCCCCAATATCCTTTATCGCCATTTACACCGCTCGTCACACTATATTACAGGACCAGAAGTCTACAGTTGGCAGCTTCTTTTAGACAAAGTTGCATAAAGTTAAAATAAAAAAGCACTTTAGATACATTATTTATTTATTTATTTATTTATAAGTTCTAAATAAATAAATAAATACAAATAAATAGATACATTATGGACTCAGAATGGGTTATTTTAAGCCTCTGCCTGCATGTTCTTTACCAACATTAACACCACTGGGTCATGCTACATTACAGGACAAAAGTGAAAGTGATTATATTGAAAGACAGTCTGAAATGGCAGGATCAACCAAATAATTGTTTTTTTTAAATAAGCTTTTTGTATAAAAATTATGGCAGGATCAACCACATAACTGTATAGAGTGTGGGACTGTTATAGAGATTTACTTGTGGCTGTGGGTGGTAGCCTGTATGTGCCAGTTGTGTGTTTGGCAGGCTGTTTATGTCAGATGTTGTGGCAGGTGTGGCGTGATCTCAGGGCTGATGAAAAGGCTTTGAGAGCTTGAAAGTAGTTCAGACATGCAATCTTAATGGGAGATGTGTGGTTGTTGTGAAAATTGCATGGTCACGTGATGCATTTTAACTGATCCAGAAACTTGGATTTTACTGATTTTTCTTACCCATTTTATATATATTTATATATTCTTTGCAAAAATGCATTAATGCAACATTTAGGGTTCAGGCTAAAGTGACAAGGCAGGAAATGTCATTTTAGGGTTTCCAACCTAAAACTACACCCCAAAACAAATCAGGTGTACTGTGTTCCTTGGCATTGTGAACCCTAAAGCGCACCCCCTTCCATGCAGTCCACAGACATACACACCTATAGGGTTAGCTTTATGGTTGACAATGCCAAGAAACACTGTACCCCAGTTTGATTGTTGGAAACCATAAAACCACATTCCTTACTTTTGTCACTTTAACCTGAACCCTAAATGTTACATTAATGCAGTTTTGTCAAAGAATTTCCTTACTTTCTGAGAAAGTGTAATCATATCCTTATTTGCATGTTGGAGCACAGGGTCCAGAGGGCCCTGCATGCCCTGCCATCCATAATATTTGAAATTGTGCAATCATACTCTTATTTGCCTAAGGCAGGCCCTGAGATCCCATCCCACCATAGATGTGTATATATATGTTGGTGTGGAAGCACAGGACCCTGTGCCTCCATTTGTGGGACAACAGCAACCAAATTGGCAGCATAGCCTTCTTATTAACCCACCTCATGAACAGAGTACAAAAATTGTCAAATCCAAGATGAAACGTCATTCCATGCCACTGCCCCACCTCATGAACTGGGTACAAAAATTGTCAAATCTGTGATAAAATGTAATTCTGGGCTAATTCGGTGACAGAGGCACTAAAATACATTTTGGCCCAAATTTAAAAATGACAGTTGGTGTAAAGAAATAGCTATGATGAAAATTTTGGGTAAAAATATTTAAAATTATTAAAGTTATGAGGGTTTGTAGGTAAATTTCAATGGATGCACATTAAAAAGATGACCAATTACCCTCGGTCATGGAATAGTATAGAGAGTGTTCTTGGCGCTACAGTTAGAAAGGCATATTGCTTTTATGCAACACAGTAGTCATGCCTACCTAAACTTATAGGCCATCACTTGATGCTGTATTGACGCCATGGAAACCTTACTATCTTTCTTACAACGGTTTGATATGGCATAATAATATGTCAATATACCTTGTCATTAACACTTGGCAGGGAGCAGGGGAATGAGGGAGTGGTTTAGGGTAGGTTGTATAGTGGATGTTTGCATTTTTCTTTTTCTTTTTTGTACTGTGTAAAATGGTAAAATATTTGAGCAGGAGGCAATTGTAATTGTATTAGTACAGATTAATGTGACTGTATGTCATGTCTTCTGGTTGAATCTCAAATAAAGCATATTTCATAAAAAAATTCAATGGCTGCGCATAACTTTGCCATGTTAGCATATTTTGACCCAAAATGTTCAACATACTCTTCTTATGACCCCACCTCATGAACAAGGGTGGTGAAAATGTTCAAACTGAGCCAAAGTGATTTTGCCTAAGCGACGCAAACTCACAATTTGGGCAGGATTTGTGAGATTCCACCAACATTTTTCAGTTGGAGGTTCCAGCAGCAAGACATGTTCCCCATAGCAGAGTGGATCTTCACCCTGTGACCTGTTCTGGTGAATGAGGGTATGTGGGGGTCTGGGAGGTGGGGGTGGGTGTTTAGTGGGAGATTGGGATGAGGTTGTGCAATCTGCAATGGGCCTTTTTCTACAGGTAAAAAAGATATCAAGGGACCATTTTCTTTATTTCAGTCATGGAAGGTGAGTGGAGGGGTCACCTGACATCAGAGAAACAAAATAAATCAAGGAGACAGCAATCAAAGTGTGGAGAGTGCCACTAGACACCAAGGAAATATGCAAGAACTACAGGGATGACAATCAGAGGGTGGTGGGTGCCACTAGCACAAAGGAAAAAATCCCACAATTTCAGAGATGGCAACTGG
The DNA here is from genome assembly GCA_016271365.2 of Neoceratodus forsteri. Lineage (NCBI taxonomy): Eukaryota > Metazoa > Chordata > Ceratodontiformes > Ceratodontidae > Neoceratodus > Neoceratodus forsteri. Next base: position 976,191,644 of record CM057456.1, on the reverse strand, counting down.
GAGCACCATTAAACACCAGGGTAAATGGCACAAGTGCAGGGATGATGGTCAAGTTTGGGGGCACCATTAGACACTAGGAAAAGTATAATAAATATGGGAAAGACAATCAGAGGGTGGGGAGATGACATTAGACACCAGGGAAAATTGTCACATTTACAGAAATGACGATCAGATGGTGGAGGACACCACTAGACACCAGGAAATGTTAAAAAGTAGGGAATGGCGATGGGAGGGTAGAGTGAGGAGGGAGCCCTGGACACTAGTGAAAATTCAAAAGTTACAGGGACAGCATGTAAATCCTTTTTCATTTGAAGGAATCATTTTCTATATCAAACAAAAAAAAGGAAACAAAAGGATTCCTTGAAATGAAAAGAAATCAGCAAAAACTAAGTTCGAAATCCTTTTTGTTTGAATGAAATTATCAAACGATAAAGGATCCCTTGAAATGAAAAGAATTAGAAAAATGAATAAGTCTGAAATACTTTTTGTGACAAGGATCTTTTTTGTTTGAAAGAAAGACATCAAATGAAAAACCCTGTAAAAACTAAGTCTGAAATCTTTTTCCATGAGATCCTTTTCATTTGGATGAAAAAGGACTCAAGAAAAAGCATTAGCGAGTGATGAGAAAGGATATAATATGTTAAAATAAATACATTTCAGGGTCATATATCCAACAGTAAACTGCAGAATCTTGGTAACAGAGTCCCGAGAGCAAGATACATGTTTTGGTCTCTCTGCAGGATGCCATTTTGAGGTGGTTGACTTTTTTAATGGAAAACAAGATGGTGGCAAAAGAAAAGAATTTTATCTCATGAAAAGGATTGACCCACATTTTCTTTTCAATTGTTTAACCAGGTGAGACACACTAAGCTGAAAGCTTGTTTACAGGTGCAACCTGGGAGCACAGGGAAGTTAAGTGACTTGCTTAGGGTCACACAGTATGCAAGTGGGGGCTGTGGGATTCAAACCCAGGTCTCTAGATTTGTAAATGAAAACGATCCTTTTATTTTGACCAAATTATTTTTTTGTTCCGAGAAGCTATCCAAAGAATGTACTGAGCATGCTCAGAAACTGAAATTTTAAAATGCAATAACTTTGGAACAGACTAATATTTTTTCACCAAAGAAGAGAAAGGCACATCTGTTGGCCAAGCCCTTTCTACCCTGAAAATTTTGGACCAAAATTCTAAACAGTTTGGGCACAGCACAATGACACAAAAACAGTAAAAACACCACATTTTTACTTTTTTTGCAATGCACGCCTCAGAATCTGCACATCTGACCAGAGTGAAATTTGCCATGTCAAGAGACCTACATCACACAACTGCACATGCAAACAATAATGCAAATCTGTTGAACAGTTGCAATGATATTAAAGTTCAAAATTAGAGGTTTAACATAGAAAGCCCTGCTCAGCTCTAAATATAGGGGCACTACCACGCCTCTATAATACATGTTTCTTTGCAAAAACTTTGATAATGCACCAGTTAGGGTAACTTAACACCACAAAAGTAGGAAATGTGGTGTTAGGGTTTCAACCTCAACTCACTACCCCCACTGCCCAAGCAGCAAAGGAAAAACATTAGGGTTCGGGGTCTCTGGAGTCTTGGTGAATCAGTGGTGGGATCTTGCTAGGGGTTGTGTACCATAATGCTCACATCACTCTCCAGACCATAGCCTCTAGTCCAAAGCACAAGGTACAGGTCCAAGTCAGTGCCTCATAGCGATATACTCTTCTAAGGTAGAGAAGTATGTCTAGCCACATGTTGCCAACACAGTTTGTTGTAGCTTTCACATGGGGCCCAAAGAAAGGAGATCATTGTGTGATGTTGTTTGCACAGGGAAAGAGGTAGACATTAAGATTGAGAACCCCAAGGAAGACCCAACCACTGATTCGCCAATACTCCAGAGTCCCAAAACCCTAATTTTTTTCCTTTGCTGCTTGTGGAGTTGGGGTGGGGAGTTAGGGCTGAAAACCCTAACACCACATTTCCCACTTTTGTGGTGTTAAGCTACCCTAACTGGTGCATTAATGAAGTTTTTGCAAAGAATTTCCTTTCTTTTGAGATAGTGGAATCATATCCTCACAGGTCCCTTCGGACCTGATGACCTGTGCCACGGGAAGACTCTGTCTCACCTACAGAAGTGCAGGGCCCTTGCACTTCAGTGAAGCAATGAATGTGAAGAATTCATGGGTTGTCTGGTGGGCTGTGGAAGTGCAGGGCACTATGGTCTTTGTGCTTCCATGTGCCACAGATACAATTATACAGGGAAAGAATGCATCTGTCAGCCATCGTATAGGGCCTCTGCCACCCAAGGTTGCAGAGGTCCAGGGCCCTATGCCAGGAGGAAAATTGTCTTCACTATATGGTACCCAGGCCTGTGTGGACAACCCTGCACCTTTCATTCCTGGCTGAGAGGGGTGTTGCATAATATCACCACCCCCACCCCATCCAGCTGGGTCATTGAGCTCACTCCTGAACTAAGCTCACCAGCACATGATCACAAAGCATATTCATTGTGGTCAAGAGTGGCACTACACACAAAGTTTGTGAACAATTATATATTTTTCTTAAGTTTTGACTCCAAATTTTCAAGATACTCATTTTATGATTTGCCTTATAAACATGACATGTACCATTTATAGTATACTGGCCGAAATGTCATTTTGCACTAGAAGTGTGAAACACATTTCATTTATGATTTAAAATGACACATGCCATGCATCTGAGGTGGCATGGAAAAATAGCTATGTTGAAAGTTTGGAGTCAAAACAGTGAAAATTAGTGAAGTTATTAGTAAACGTGACATATTGCAACGTTCACTCATAATCTGGGTGTTTACCATATTTGTACACCCGATTGTCAGCATAGCCTTCTTATTACCCGCCTCATGAATCCAGTAGTGAAAATATTCAAATCCCCCAAAACAATATTCCATGGCATCAAACCTCATTCCACACCACAAGTGCGAAACACATTTTGGCCAGGATTTGAAAACTGACAGATGTCATGTTCATCAGGTGGTGTAAAAATGGCTATATTGAAAATCTGGAGTGAAAATATTTAACATTACCAAAGTTATGAGCGAGCCTAGTGAAATTTCAATGTATGCACACGAGTGAGCGTAGGACAGTTTCAACAGATGTGCATAACTTTTCCATTTTTACATATTTTGACCCCAAATTTTCAACATAGCCTTCTTATGACCCCACCTCATGCACAAGGAGGGTGAAAATTTTCAAATCCAGCCAAAGGTGATTTGACCAAGCAACCACAAAATCACCTTTTGGGCCTGATTTGCGTAGTTCCACTACTATTGGTCATGAGGTGGGGTCCCTAAAAGGCCATATTAAAATGTGGGGTCAAATATGCAAAAAATGACAAAGTTATGCATCAAAGTTCAATACCCATTGAAATACACTGCACCAACTTACCTTAGTTTCTGATATTGCAGTCAGCAGTTCAAACAGCAAGATGTGTCTGGGATCGGAGGTGGATATTTGCCCTGGGACATATTCAGGTGAGTGAGGTGTGTGGGGTATGGGGTGGGGTTGTGGGTGCTCAGTGGGAGGTCGAGGTGGGGGTCAGATCAGCGAGAGACGTTTTCTTTTATACATTTAGTTTTTAAATTCAATGGACAGTTTTCTTTATTACAGGAAGAGTAATGTGGGATGGCGATTGGAGGGTGGGGGTGCCACTAGACACCAGAGAAATAGAATACATGTGGGGATGGCGATTGGAGGTGGGGGTGCCACTAGACACTAGAGAAATAGAATACAGTGGGGATGGCGATTGGAGGGTGGGGGTGCCACTAGACACCAGAGAAATAGAATACATGTGGGGATGGCGATTGGAGGGTGGGTGGTGCCACTAGACACTAGAGAAATAGAATACAGTGGGGATGGTGATTGGAGGATGGGGTGCCACTAGACACCAGAGAAATAGAATACATGTGGGGATGGCGATTGGAGGGTGGGGGTGTCACTAGACACCAGAGAAATATAATACATGTGGGGATGGCGATTGGAGGGTGGGGTGCCACTAGACACTAGAGAAATAGAATACATGTGGGGATGGCGATTGGAGGGTGGGGTGCCACTAGACACCAGAGAAATAGAATACATGTGGGGATGGTGATTGGAGGATGGGGTGCCACTAGACACTAGGGAAATAGAATACATGTGTGCACAGTGATTGGAGGGGCACCACTAGACAACAGGGAATGATAATACATAAGGGATGGCAATTGGATGGCAGGAGGTGCCACTAGACACCAGGAAATGGAATACATAAGGGGACAGTGATTGGAGGGTGGGGAACCACTAGATACCAAGGAAAGATAATACATATGGGGATGGTGATCAGAGGGTAGGGGTGCCACTAGACACCACTGAAACATAATACATAAGGGGATGGTAATCAGAGGGTGGGGAGCACCACTAGACACCAGGGAAACATTATTTAAATATGGGATGGTGATCGGGGGTGGGTGGTGCCACTAGACACCAAGGCAACATTACATACATAAAAGAACAGTAATAGAGGGTTGCCACTAGACACCAGGAAATGGCAGTCACTGGTCTCAGAGCAGCATGCAGCATGAGCTGCAGCTGTGGCTGCAGAGCTCAAGAAAGTCCAGCTATTCTCATACAGAAAATGCATTTGAATGGTTCCTCTTGCTAAGTTGGGCACCCTGGATTTTGGGAGATCAGAAAATGTATTTCTGGCAGATTAAAAAAAAACAACAGAATGTAGCTAAATGGATCCCATTTAGCTAGGTTCAATATCTGTTTTTTTAAGACACTATTTTATGTACTTTTAAATGTTTGCAAGTTTAAATAGTAAAAGAAAATGGTAGCCATTCAAAAAGTATTTTTCCTCATGAAAAGGACTGTCCCATATGAGAAAGGATCCTTTTCGTATGGACCAAATTCTTTTTCGTTCCAAGCAGCTATCCAAAAGACTGTACTGAGTATGCTCATAACCAAAATTTTATATTTTATAACTTTGGAATGGATTAATATGTTTTCACCAAACCAGTGAAAGGCACATCTGTGGGCCAAGCCCTTTCCACCCTGGAAATTCCAAACCGTCTGGGCGCAAGCAAATGACAAAAAAAAGCAGTGATTTTTTATTTATTTCTTGTTGACCAAGTAAGTGCACTAGACAAATCCTGCCTATTTTCAGGTTCGCCCGGGGAAGGGGAAACAGATGAATACCAACTGACCTTGAACCCAATTAAGCTGTTGGTGGTATTTTTAGTGAATGAGGAAATTTGGCCAGGACACGGGAAATTCCCTACTCTGAGGTAGGGGGCCCCTCCTCTGAGACGGCTGGACCAGGTTCAGTATGTCTCAGCTGCCGGAGAGCACTGAGGTGGTAGGTGATGGCTCTATGGAGGTAGTTGAAGCACTCGAGGAGGCTTCATCCGTCACAGCAGACATGGAAATTGTACAGCATACTCCACCTACTGAAGAATCTATTATGTCAGAGGCTGCTGAAGGACGGGAACTGTCCGACGTGGCTTTAAATATGGTTAATGATGATGACAAGAAAAGAAAGCATCCTGACAATGGTCAGGTTGATTCCTCTGGTTTGGTTAAAAAAGTGCTATGCAAGGAATTGCTGGACGGCGACTGACAGCGGAGTCCCTGCCACTGACCTGGATGATGACTCCTTTCCTTTTTTGCTCGACTTTCCACTTGGTCTCCGGAGGTGGCGTTGGAGCAGGCCGGCTGGATACGGACCACGAACGCCTGGATCCCGGATCCCCAGTTGCCGTTACTCGAATAGGACCGAAATGCCAGCAGGACATCTTGGAAGCACAGGCTGTTGCAGGAGTCAGTTTTCAGGGTCGGACCATACATCCGTGTCATTTCCGCTGGCTGCAGTCGACTCTCGGGACCCTGATTCGGTGACACCTGAAGCTGGATTACCGATTTTGAATCAGGATGACTTGGAACTTGGAAACGCTACAACATTAGTGACTTCTGCTGCTGTGGTACCTGAAATGGCGCCAACAGGTCAGTGTTCACATTTTACAAATGCTACTGCACATGCTGGTACTGCGAGTGTTACTGTTAATGGCTTCCTCAACTGCAGCATGCATGGCCGGCTAGCTATGCTTCCTTGTTTAAACCTACTGGATATTCCAATGAGAAAACATTTTGTAGCAAGAATTCACTACAAAGGAGGTATGGACCTCCTCCTGATCGGAACTTTGTGGGCAAGTCTTTAATAATAGACTCATTAGGTATTCGACCTTCAGAGGTATATGCCTTTATTCATTCCTCAGGGATTCCAACTTTGATGTTTCCTTCGTTCAGCTGCATTACTTGATAAATTTTGGGCTGCTTATCACACTGCTCGTACAGACCCTGCTTGGAAACATTTTGTGGTGATTCCAATCACTAAACCGACTGCTAAGGTTATTACTGTTTTGTTTCGAATGAAGGGTCAATGTTCTGGATATAGTATATTGGTTGGAAAACGCTGTACAGTGAATGGAGTACCACGTGCCTTATTTGATGATAATGGGTTTTGGACTGGGGATGGAAAATTAATGTACAACTTAAAATAACCGAGGATGGAGTTCAGCATCTCCTAATTGTTTTTATTTAGGGAGGGATCGTGGTGTTCTGTTTTATCCAGGACAACCACGTGCATGTTACAAATGTGGCTCTTTAACTCATTTGAACTATGATTGTGATCAAGTGAAATGTACATCTTGTGGAATGTTAGGTCATTCAGCTTTCTCTTGTCAGGTCCCACCTACTTGCAATCTTCCGGTGACTCCTCTCATATTTATGCAGCATGTCCATGGGCGGCCCATAACACATCTGACTATACTGAACATGATTCTTATATAGCTAATTCTTCAGCTACTGTTAGACCCCCCAAGCTCAAATCCTCCTACCAAACACGTGGATATGGCTCACTTATTGTCTGTTTCCACTACTTCCTTAACCCTGATCTGCCTAAAATTTAACTACTTCAGATCCTGTTGTACCTCTAGAAACTCCATTATTGAAGGAACCTTTAATTCCCATAGTGATTCGGTTCCGACCTTACTACAGAATTCTTCTCTCCTCCGTTGGAAGTGAACGCGAATTGGTAGAACCCCCACTTGCTAGGCGATCAGGCCCACTAAACCACCAGACACTGTGTCCATATTAACCGTTCCAGTATCTAACACCTATGATCCTTTACAAAGTTGGGGTGATGTTATGGAGGAAGAAGACTTAGGGATTCCTTTCTCCCCTCTCCTATGGCAACCCCAGTACCATCATCCTTGCCTACTACTCCTGGGATTCATTCAAAGAAGAAAGTTGTTAAATCAAGAAAAGAAATGATGTGTTTCGATTCACAGTGGTTTTTTCCTTTCTTTGGTTATGACTTCTTTGCACATAGCTAGCTTTAATGTTAATAGTATTCGTTCACATTATAAATGCACAGCTACGTTTGCAGCTTGCATAAATTGGATTATGAAGTTTATTTTTACAGGATGTTAGATTATATACTGCGAAGACGTGACTATAGCCTCAAAAGAATGGGGCTTGAGCCTTCATATTGGTCCTTAGGGCAGGACCTTTGTTCTGGTGTTGGAATTTGTTTTCTTTCCTCTAACTTATTTTACAAAAATAGTAGATTTGGTTCCGGAAGGGTATTATTATTGGATATTTTATGGTATAATTTACCATATAGATTTGTTAACATTTATACGCCACAACAAAAGCTGCTAGAGTTCAGCTTTTTCGCTAATTAAACCATTTTGCTTACTGAATCGGATTGTTTTATGGGGTGGGGATTTTAATACTAGTTTGGCAATCTCTCCTAATAAGAAGACTTACTCGATACCCATGCCTTACGATATTATAGCAGACATGAATTTAATTGATGTCCTTGCTCAGTCATTGTTGCCTATCTTTCAAAGGGCAAATTGACTTCTAGAATCGATTTTGGTTATGTTCAAAACTATTGGGGTGGTAAATGGCGTTACAGTACCTATGGCTACTTCAGATCACAATTTAATAGGATACAAATCCAGTTGGGGAAGTTTTATCACAAGGTCCTGGAGTTTGGTGGGCTAATTCATCTTACTCCTTGACTCAGAATTTTCGCATAGGTTTTGGCATTACTTTCAGATCGACTTACAGTAGTTTTTCTTTCGATTCTGTAATCGAGTGGTGGACTGATACAAAATTAACTATAATGACTTATTTTAAACACTATGCCAGATTCTTAGCTGATACCAGACACCATACTTGATCTACTACGCACTGAATTATTATCGATTGTTCACTGACTCTATTTACATGGCTCTGATTGTTCGGTTCAGACAAGGAGGTAAAAACTGCTTTAACTAAAGTACAATATGATAGGCAAAGGTCTATTCTTTTGAACAGAAATTTCAGACTACTGGGACGTGATACCAATTTAATCCCTTTGATGTTACTAAAGAAAATTTAGTGGTAAACAACTGTCTCAACTATTGGATGATCAGCATAATATTGTGAAAGGGCAAGACAATATTATGAATTGTGTTACAAAATTTGTGAAACATACATTTGAAACTCCAGTTATTGAGTCATCTGCTATGTCATTTTACTGCAGGCAGTGGATATACCTACTAACATCGCATCACAAACATGAGCTTATCAAACCTTTTACTTTTGATGAAATGAAAGAAATTATTCAGAGTCTTCAGACAAGGTGGCTCCTGGCTCAGACGGTTTATCAGCAGAAATTTATAATTTTTATGGAAATTTATGCCGACCCAGCTTTTAGTTGACTTTAATGCCTTCCTACACTAAGATCGCCTCGACCATCAAAATGTATGAAGGCTTGATGTTATTCCTTTATAAAAAGGTGACAGGAATAATTTACTGAATTGGAGACCAATCACCTTATTAAACACGGATTATAAAATTTTTCCAAATTACTGGGTAACAGGATATCGAAACTCTTACCGCCTTTGCTTTCCCCTTTCAGTATTGCTCTGTTTCGTAGGTCTATCCATGATGCTTTACTTTTATTGAGAGAATTGTTTTCCCAAGGACAAAAGGGAATTCTACACGGATATTTGTTTAACTTTGATCTTTCCAAAGCCTTTGACAGAATTTCACAAGAATTTATCTGGTTGACACTTAGTGCCTTCGGTTCTACAAACTTTGTTAATTGGGTTAGCTTATGCTATTCCTTGCCTATGTCAGACCATATATTAATGGCAGGATTGGTTCCCCTGTTATATCTGCCGGGAGTAAGACAAGGCTGTCCCTAAGCTCTTTACTGTTTGTAATAGCACTGGATCCTATTATTAGGTTGCTTCATAGATCGCCTAGGCTTTTAGGTCTCCTCATCCTGGCTATACTGTGCAAAAGGTGATTTGTTATGCGGATGATTTGTGTGTCTTAGTACCCACTGTTTCAGTAGGTCGTTTGTTATGTAAGGTGTTACCGGTTTTCTATTAATCCTTGGTTCTAGTCTGAATCTGCAAAAGAGTGTGTGTCTGAATTTGGCCTCCATAGAGAGTATTTCTATTGGGGGTATTAGACTAGTGGATTGTCCACATAAACTCTTGGGTATTTATTTTGAGTTCCAGATCTGGCGAAGTATAATTGGGAGATATGTTTGAACAAGGGAGAGAAACAGTTAGTAAGTGGCATTCGTGGTTCTTGAGTAAAAGAAATGTATTTTTTGATTAAAACGTGCTTAGTACCTTTGTTTTTACATATAGCACATGTTTTTCCATTACCCAGATGTTTTTGTACCTCTTCTTAGTCTTTTCTTTTCCTGTTTTTGGGGCAGCCGTCTTAATCCTATCAAGCGCAATGTTTTATTCACGAACTTACGGCAAGGAGGGGTTAATATGATTCACCCCATTGTGTTTTATTCCTTTTTTTCAACCAATCTGAAGCCTTTAGTTTTGGACTCTTTCCAGCTTTGGGTCCCTTGCTTCGTGTGTCACTTAATGACATTTTTCAGGAATGGAGTAAAGGGAATTTCTCCATAAAAATAAAGAAACTATGTTTTATCCAGCGATTGGGTCATAGTGTTTGACATGTTAAAAACATGGCGTATTTCGGTAAAATGATTAAAGATTTATCCGGAAACAATTGTATGCAGTTATAGTAGAATCCACTTTTGGAGAACATTTTTCCAGGGTTTTCACGGCAGAAAAGACATTGGTTGAAACCGTTTAACTGATCCCGTATTCCTATGGCGCTGTGGGATATTGCCTGGTTAGGTGCACATGGGAAAATTAATGTCCGTGATAACCAGAAACATAAACAAGTATTAGATAGATATTGTTTTCGGATTCTTGTACAAATCTTACAGAAACTATGTCCCATTTATATTTTTCTTGTCCTTTCATTTCACGTTTTTGGTTTTGTGGCGTTGTCATTTTGGGATAAAGTTTGGTGCCAGTGGGATCAGAGGGCCTTATTTTTGGTTTATTTCCTGTTTCATGGTCCAAATGTAATTCTAGTTCTTTGAACATTGTTGCTAGTATTATATTGTATTGGGTATGGCAGACCAGATGTTGGTTCCTTTTTCAACAATGTTGTCTTACTCCTGAGGAATTATTCCAAAAGTATTAGGCCATATCGATCGTGTTAAGGAAGGAGAAAGGAAAATTCTTGAAGGAATATATGGGAACGATATTGGGATTTTTATTTCCTTTTGCTCTGTATAATCTGTTTTCTTTTCTCTGAGTCCTTCTGTAAAATAGTGTGAAGGTTTGGAGTTTCATGTTTGATATTTTGTCACTCTGTTTTGATTTGCTGTAAATTGTTTTTTGTTTGAAAATTGACACGATGCTATGTTGTATATTTATTTGTGTTTTAAATAAACATTCCCTACTCTTTTCGATATGTGCCATGGGATCTTTAACATCCACCTGAACTACCACCAATCCAGGCAGATGGGACCTCGGTTTAACGTCTCATCCGAAGATGGCACCTCAGAAGTGCAGCACCTCTCTCATGCTGCACTACAGTGTCAGTACTGGGATATTAACCCAAGTGCCAGATGTGGGAACTGAACCCACAGCCTCTGATCCCCGGCCTCAGAGGTGAGTGTGCTACCTACTGAGCCACTGACACTGACTGTGTTTTATATTTTTGCTATCCACATCTCAGAATCTGCACATCCGACCAGAACAAAACTTGGCATATCAAGTGATCTACCCCAAGGCCACACAAGCAAAATTTCATACAAATCCATTGAACAGTTGAGAAGATATTAAAGTGCAAAATTTGAAGTTTAACATAGAAACACTTGCTCAATCCTACTGTGCCACTATAATATACATAAATATGTTCATTGCAAAGAAAATTCATTAATGCATTAGTTGGGTTGTTACTAAAGTGACAAAAGCAGGGAAATGTGGTGTTAGGGTTTCCAACCTAATACCCCACTTCCACTCTGCAGACACTGACAGGCATTGAAGGTGTACCTTGGGGCAGTCAACTCTAATGCTCACCCCATTCCATAAGTAAATAAGCTGACATGGGTACAGTATTGGAGAATGGGGTGGCGTTAGGGCTGATGACCTCAGCACACCCAAGGCCAGTCAGTGTTGCAGCGTGGGATGGGGTGTTAGAGTTGAAACCTTTCACCACATTTCCTTTTTGTCACTTTAGTAACAAAACTAACTGATGCATTAACAGAGTTTTTGCAATGAATTTTCTTACTTTTCAGATAGTATAATCATATCTTTATTTGTATGTGGGAACACAGGGCCCAGATCCTCCATAGATGCACATATGTATGTAGGTGTAGAAGCACATTTATACATCAAGAGGGACCAGATTGTTAGCATAGCCATCTTATTACCCCACCTCATGTACCCGGTATAGAAAATTGTGAAATCCATGCCAAAACACAATTATGTGCAACTGCAATGCAATTCTGTGTCACAGATGCAAAAACACATCTTGGGCAGGATTTAAAAATTACAGCTGTGTCATACATCAGGTTGGGTAATAAGATGGCTGTGTTGAAAATATGGGTCAAAATATTTTTAATTTTCAAAGTTATAAGTGGGCATAGTGAGATTACAATGAATGGTCATAAATTTGGCATGTTTTCATATTTTGAACCCAAGTTTTGAACATAGTCATCTCATGACCCGCCTCATAAACCCCATACATGAACATGTTAAAATCCATGCCAAAATGACATTCCATACCACAGGTAGAAAACCATGTTTTGGGCAGAATGTCAAAAATGACAGCTGTACTGTTCATGAGGTTGTGTGAAAAATGGCTATGTTGAAAATTTGGAGTCAAACAATAAAAATTATCAAAATTATGTGTGTGCATAGAAATATTTCAAGGAACACTCATTACTTGGCCATTTTAGGAATTCTTTCAACAAATTTTCAACATGACCTTTTAGGAACCAACCTCATGAACACTAGATAGTGACATTTCATTACTCAATCCCAAAAGGTGATTTCACGCAGCAACCGTGAAATCATCTTCTGGGACCAATTAATCAAACAACAGTGCCAGTGTTTATGAAGGTGGGGTCCCAAAACGTATGTTGAAAATTTGGTGAAAATACCTAAAAATGGCACGTTATGAACATAAGTTCAGAACACTATTAAAATACATTATACAGCACTTACCTGGATTCCTCAGTTTGTTGTTCACTTTGAAGAATGCAGACATGTCCCAGTCCATTGAAGATGACAGACTACAATCTCCAGAGGTAAGTATTGGGTAAGGGGTGTGGGGTGGTGGGTTCTCAGTGGGAGGGTCAGGATGGGGGAGGGGCGTCGGGGACAAGGACCATTTTCTTTGTTTCAGGTTTAAAAAATATGTCGGGACTGTTTTCTTTTATAGGTTTTCATTAAATACATATTTTGGGACACTGGGAGTGGGTTCCAATGTCCCATACTGCTGAGGGTACATATCTCGGGACACGAGTGGGCTCCCCAGTGTCCCACACTGCTGGGGATATATATATATTGGGACACTGAGAATGGGCTCCTCAGTGTCCCACAGTGCTGGGGATACATATATTGGGACACGGAATGGGCTTCTCAGCGTTCCACAGTGCTGGGAGGCTTCTACTGCCGACATGAGGATTAGGAACCCTGACATGAGAACATATATGCTATTGGCATGCCTCGGACTCCTTCCCATTAGAGGCTTTAAAACCATAAAATAATGTTGAAATGAGGTAACCGCCAAGAGGTGTTTATCTAATCGGGGCTGAGGAATCTGATTCTGGGGTCAGTTTCCGCCCCAAAAATTTATTTGCCTGCAGGCGTATTTGTGCCACAAATTGTGGCAGCTGTTCCATGAGACACCTTTCCTTTTCTTGTGAAACAATGTGATTTTCTGCAATTTGCAGCACAAACTTCCTTGTTTTAAAAACAACTGCCGCAGTTTGTGGCAGAAATATGTCTGTGGACAAAATTATCATATGTCTGTGTATTATTGGGGCAAACTGACACAGAATCTGATTCCTCGAGCCTCGATTACGTAAACACAACTGTTGGTGTTTACCATTATTTCAGTAAGTATTTTTAAATATCTAAATTTGTTTGTCTCACTAACTGAAAACAAGATGGTGGAATCTTGGCACTACATTCCACATTAGTGACAATAAATACTGCTTTTATGGCAACAGAATGGTTGTTTCACATGGCACATCTAATTTTCCATAGGAAATAATGGTAAAATTGAAACTTTAATAATTCTTCAATGGATTAATATTTTTTCACCAAATCTTCAAAAGGTACATCTGTGACCCGGGACCTGTATACCCTGCAAACTGTAGAGTACAACCCACACAGTTTCTGAGAAATGGTGTGACAAATAATTTAAACAAAATGGTAATTTCACATTTTATGACACTGCCCATCTCCGCCTTGCACATCCGACTGGAACCAAACTTGTCACATCAAGAGATCCTTGCTCACCAATGGCACATGCAAAATTTAATGTGAATCAGTCAAACTGTTGCAGAGTTATTAAAGTGCAAACGTCTGGGTTTAACATAGAAGTAACTGTTGATCCCTAACTATAGTGGTGCTACTGCCCCACTATATTATATTATAGTGGTGTGGTAGCACCACCATAGTTAGGTTGCAGGGCTTTCTGTTAAACCCCACATTTTGCAATTTAATAACTTCACAATGTGCAATGGATGTGCAAGAAATTGTGCATGCACTGTCTTATGGGGTTGATTTCTTTATATGCCAAATTTTGTTCTGGTCAGATGTGCATAGTCTGAAATGCAGATAGCAAAAAATATAATAAATTGCTGTTTTTGCTGGTTTGTTGTCATTGCCTTGTGCCCAGATGGTTAGGAATTTTGATCTGAAATGTTCAGGGTAGAAAGACTTAGTCCACAGAGGTGTCTTTCACTGGTTTGGTGAAAAATATTAATCCATTCCAAAGTTATTACATTTTAAAATTTCAGGTTCTGAGCATGCTCAGTCAACCTAAAAATAGCTGTAAAATTATTATTCATAAATGCCTAGAGTCACCTCTTAACTCATGAATAATAATGAGCTTATATGTTCACCATTTTTAAAATTGAGAAGTAGAAAAATTGGTGAAGACTACAAGCTATTCCTCCTTAGGAAGCTTGGTCTGTTCAAAATCACTGTTTACAACATCAAAATCACTGTTTACATGAATGTCTTTTGGTTTCACCTGTTCACATTGCAAAAGAACAGCTCCTATCGCCCACATTTTCAAAATGTCACTGTAAGCCTAGCTCATGAATAATCATGAGCTTATTTATAACCTTTCTTTAAAATTGAGGAATTAGAAAAACTGGCTAGATATTTCTGTACTCACTACAAAAATAGATGACTGCTTCTCTAGTAAAGAAATCACATCAGCTATATACTGTATGCACAATGCCTCATTTTGAAAATAAATGTCTGAGATCTTGTATTGTTGTAACCACCACAAAATAGGAGACTACACCTCCCAGTCAGGAAACTAGAAGACAAATTCAGGTTGTACTCACAATGTCTTGTTATTTACATCTGGAAAAATGGAGGATATTGAGTGTTTATTGGTTTGTTTGAAGTTAAAAAAAATGGTTATAGGTGTTGTTTATACACTACAAAATTACAAATTTCTTATTTTGATAGTTTTTGCCACGTTAGTGGATCATGAAAACCATAGAAAAACAATCCTAATGGGAGACTTTAATGTCGCATGGGGGGGCTCGAGGGCAAAACTAGATAACTTAATGCAGAGCTTAAATTTATCCCAAATTATTAATTCTACTACCAGATAGAGTACTTTAAACAGTAATGGTAACATATTGGATGTAATTTTGTTTCCATGGACATGAGGTAAATGAAGTAAGGGTTTATTGTCTGAATCTAGGTGACCATAAAGTCATTCACTGTAGCATAAATCTGGAGCAAGTAAATAACTTTACTCCTAAACAGGAAAACAAATATAGGAGAAGTTACGTCAAATTTAATGAACAGCTATTTAGTGAATATTTGGCAAGGATGCCATGGTATGGGTGTTTCTTATTCCTGACTTGAACATGGTGGTGGAAGACTTCACCACCATGTTCTTAGAAGATTGTAACCATTTTGTGCCTTTGAAAATGATGAAACATAGACAAAGATGTTTACCATGGATTGGATTAAAAATGAAAAGACTAATAACAAAAAAGAAATAACTCTGGAAAAAAGCAAATAAATTGTTGGACCCTGAATTATGGATAAAATACAAACAACTAAGAAATAGTATTTCCACAGAGATTAGAAATTCAAAACCTACTATTATAAACAAAAAATAAAGTAACAACTGACCCTAAAGATTATTGGACTTTGATAAAAACCTTACAAACCCATTAGTAATCATCGGAAATAAAATTAAAGGCATTAGGAGTATTACAACAAACAGATGATGTTGCAGATATGTTAAATACTGTAAATATTTTGTAAATTTGCCAAATCTCAAGATAAACTCAGATTTAAAGGGAAGGTAAAAGGTAGTTTCAGAAGAACAAAACTCTTCAAAGTTTGAATTTAGAACTGTACCCACCACTGAGGTTCTCAGGACAGTTAATAACTTGCAGATAAAAAGGCTAGTGGAATCAATGGGATAGAAAATAGGTTATTAAAAGGATTCAGCTGCAGAGATATCCCCAAATCTTGGAGATATAATAAACTGGTGCCTGAGAGAGGAATTCTTCCACAGAATTGGAAGCTAGCTAAGATTGTTCCAGTTGCAAAGGAGGGATCCCACAGACCCATCAAATTACTGTCCCATAACCCTATTATCAACAGTCTCAAAACAGTAGAGAAGATAGTACATGGACAGCTAATAAACTATCTTGAAAAACATGAAAAGTTAACAAAATTTCAATCAGGATTTACAGTAGGAAGGGCGGGTCCAGGCCACAGTGCTCACAGACTTTCTAGATGTGGTTACCACCCCATTGGGTATGGCAAGGTTTGTGGGTGCTGTGAGCGTGGACCTATCCACTCAATCAATTTGGTGGATCATAGAATTTTATTGGGTAACCTCAGTAACATATGGTTGACAGATGACTCACATCAATGGTTTCAATCTTATTTAACCAAAAAACACAGTTAGTTGTTGTTAATGGGTGTCAATCAAACTTATTACTTACTACCCATAACATGAGAGTCCCCAGAGGTTGATCCCTGGCCCACTACTGTTGAACATATAAGTAAATGGTCTTCTGGATAAAATAATATATTCTAGCATTCGGTTATATGCCAACGACACAGTACTCATGGCCAGGTGTAGTGCCCTGTGAGAGGTTGAAAACAAGTTGCAAAATGATTTTCTGATGATGCAGGATTATTTTACCTTTTGGGATTAATAATAAATAGTAAAAGACCCAAACTATGTTTTTAGTTCTAAACATTCCAAAATAAATAAACCACACATGGAGATGAAAATCAGGACTAGAGAGGAACATCTTAACTCAGAGGTCTATAGGTATTTGGAAGTTTATATTGATCAGCATCTCACATTCGTTCATCATATCTCAGACTTGATAAAGAAAACAAATGCCCATATAGGAGCCATGAGGTGATTTATAAACTGCACTACAATGAATGTTCGATTAATAATTGCAAATCAGCTGATTTTGCTGACCATTGACTATAGAGTCATATATACTGGCATGCTGATAAAAACAGTTAATTAAATTGGACCATATTTACAACAGACTAGCAAGATATGTGTTAAAATGCAAGTACAGTACACACCATTGCATAATGTATAGTACATTAAACTGGAATTCACTTAAATTAAGGAGAAAAAATATATGGATAAATCAAGTCTGGAGTATAATAAAAAATTAGGTACCTCTGTACTTAAAGGAAAAGCTACATAGATGAAACCATGGATTGAATTTGAGATTAAGAGGAGCTAGGGAATTAGTACAGCCAAAAATGATTAACAATTTTGGTAAAATGACATTGAACACAAAGCCACGGTTAGCTGGAACGTATTCCAACTCAATTAAGAAACCAGAAAATGACAAGGGTTATGTTTAAGGCTGCAGTAAAACAGGAATATCCCTTTCAATGTGAGATGTAATGGAGTCAATTAGATTTGGGGTGTAAATTCTAATCCTACCAGGAGGTCTATAGAAAATGTTAGTTGGTATTTGATTGTAATGTCATAATGTAGATGGTATACATGTATTGTTTTTGTACTTGATGTCATTGTTTGTATATGATATATTGAAAAATTTTAAATGTGAAAATTTACACAGGTTCACCTTGTAAATAGGGCATACCACAGCCCTAATGGTGTTATACTGTATAAATAAATTTTACTATTACTACATATTAGGTACTTTACTGCAGTCACCACTGCTAAAATGGAGACTGCACTTCTGAGTAAGAAAACTTTAAGTAAATTGTATAATCTAGCAAGAATTCCTAATTGCTGTTTGTAAATCAGTCTATTAGCTGTTATACTGCTATAGCCATTACAAAACTAAGAGTTAGCTGAATTAACAAAAGGGACTATTTTATGTCCAAATGCAGATACAATAATTAATTATAATACAGTTTAAACAATTGTTCTACAGTTATACTTTATATCATGTGTAATTTAGCAACTGCCTGCAGATGGCAGCAGGGATCAGTTCTAGCCAGGGCACATGTGTAATTTATAATGGAACTCATGCAGTTCAGTGACTGCCTTACAGATGGCAGTAGTGAGCATTAAAGGTTGCACTTAAATATCTTTGCACCTGTTCAAGGATATGCACAAAATGTTGCATGCACAGTCTCACAGGGCAGCTCTCTTGATTTGCCAAGTTTTGCTCTGGTCTGAAGTGTAGGTCGAGATGCAAATAGTGAAAAATTGAAAAAAATTGCTGTTTTCTGCTCATTTTGTTGTTTTGTTTGTCATCGCCTTGCACCCAGGTGGTTTGGATTTTGGTCTAAACTTTTCAGGGTAGAAAAGATTGGCCATGAATGTGTCTTTACTGTTTTAATCCATCCCAAAGTTATTATTACACATTTGTAAATCTCACAACGCCTCCTGTGGTGCATTATTGCTTAAATGGAACTCGTGTAATCGGTGATTGCCCCACAGATGGCAGGAGGATCAGTTCTAGCTGGGTAAATGTATAATTTATAATGGAACTCGTGTAATTTAGCAACTGTCCTACAGATGGCAGGAGGGATCAGTTCTAGCCAGAGTAAGTGTATAATTCATAATGGAACTCATGTAATTCAGTGACTGCCCTACAGATGGCAGTAGTGAAGGTAAAATTTTGCACTTTAATATCTTTGCTACCATACATTTGCATGAATGTTGCATGCATGATCCCATGGGGTAGATTTCTTTTTTATTTGTATTTTCCCCATGGTCCCGACCAGCTCTCTCCTTCCTCTTTCTTCCATCCCCCAGCGCCATCTCCAAAGGATCAGACCTCCTCCCTTCATGTGCCTATGACTTACCCTTCATGGCAGGGTGGTGGGAGTGATTCAACCCACTGGAATAGATCCAATGCCAGGGAGATACCATCTCAGGGGCGCGCCTGGACAGATTCATGCCGCTCGGTTGGGACCTTTTTCTATTTACTTTTGATGAGGGAGTGTGCGTGCCAACAGTGGCACACAGTGCATGCGCTCTGCATGTTGCATGCTGTTGGCTGCTCCTCCTCTGCACCCCAGTGTATGGGACCCAGCATGCCAACACCCAGCCTCCACAAGGTGTCAAGCAAGTGCGGTCCATGTTCCCACCATCACCAGGAGAGAGAGCTATCCCTGGATGCTTGATCTTCTCCTCCCAGCTGACCATCGGTGACATGCTTGCACCGTGAACACGAGTCACCAGCATGGCAAGAGATAAGGCATGATGCCTCAGCCCTCCACACCACTGGGCCAGCCCCACGGGTAGATCACTTGATGTGCCAAGTTTTTAGTCAGATGTGTAGATTCAAAATGCAGATAGTGAAAAAAGTAACAAAGCACTGTTTTTTGCTGTTTTTTTTTTTTGTCATTGCCTTGCACCTAGATGGTTTGGAATTTTGGTCTGAAATTTTCAGGGTAGAAAGACCTTGGCCACAGATGCCTTTCACTAGTTTGTTGAAAAATATTAATCCATTCCAAAGGTATTATTAGGCTTGTGTAAATCTCACAACAACACACCACCTGTCATGCATTATTACTTAAGTGGAACTTGTGAAATTCAGTGACTGCCCTACAGATGGCAGGAAGGATCAGTTCTAGTTGGTTAAGTGTATAATGGAACTCTATGTAATTTAGTGACTGCCCTACAAATGGCAGGAGGATCAGTTCCAGCCAGGGTAAGTGTATAATTTATAATGGAACTCATGTAATTCAGCGACTTCCCTACAGATGGCAATAATGAGCATAACATTTTGCACTTTAATATCTTTGCAACCATTCAATGGATCTGCACAAATTTTGCAAGCATGGTCCAGTGGGATAGGACTCTTGCTATGCCAAGATTTGTTCCAGTCAGATGTGCATATTCTGAGATGCAGATAATCAAAATGTGAAAAATCACTTTTGTTACTGTTTTTGTCATCACCTTGCAACCAGGCAGTTTGGAATTCTGGTCTGAAATTTTAAGGGTAGAAACGACTTGGCCCACAGATGTGCCTTTCGCTAGTTTGGTGAAAATATTAATCCATTCAAAGTTATTATTAGACATGTAATCTCACAATGGGGCTTGCCACTAAAAGGCAAGCCAGGTTGTCTAATGATCCTCCAGGAAGAGGCATGAGGAGGAGGGAGCAGAAGAACAAGAGGGTGGAGCCATGGTGACATCACCAGGTAGATGAAGAGTAAAATGACAAGGAGCACTAGAGTCCCAGGGATTGGCTGGGGAGGCCCAAGGGGGTCCTGCCCTGGATATAGGGGTATATTAGGCCAGGACTCAAGCAGGATGGCATCTTTGCTTGGAATGTTCAGACTTGAAGAACACAGCACATTGTTGGCAAGCTTTAGGTAAGACACATGGGTCATCTAGGCCTTTGTGAGGCCATGTAGGCCTAAGTGGCTGGATTATGTTTGGTTAGTTGTTCTCTCATTATGGATAGACTCAGCAATAGCATGTGTTTATAATATATTGTCAGTGGTACACAGTTTCTGTTAAAAAGAGAGTAGGGAGAGGTTATGGGCAGACAGCATGTGCCACTGTAGTAGTCACTTGTCTGACATATTATTGTGGTTGGGCACACAGCAGCAGGCCCACAGGCATGCTCAACTTCATGGCATTTTGTTTTTTATTTGGTATGATTCCCAGAACTCACGCGAGGAGTTTGTGTGGGCTTCTCTTGTTGCTAGTTGCTTGCCAAAGACAGTTTGGGCTGTAAACATGGACAAGGCAAGCTCGTTTGAGCCAGTTATGGTGGATGTATGGGGGCATGGAGAATTCCCTGCAGCGTCTTGAACAGGAAAGTGGAGCGGAAGCCCTATGCAGCGGAGGCTCAAAATGGTTTCTTTAACAGCGTTTGACCACACAGTTTGTTCTGGGAAATCGGAGGCAGCGTGGGCATCGCATGGAAGAGAGATACTCGGGCTTTGTTTACGGCACTGGACGCGTGTGGAAACATGGTGATATGCTGCAGCACACAGTTACAATATAGGCTCGTGGTTAGTAGCTGTGGTGGACAACCGGAGGAGCAAGTGTGGGAGACACATGGTTTTGTTGCAAATGTGGTATCAGTGTTTGTAGTGGCATTTTCTACATTGGAGGAGAAGCGTGGGAAGCAGAATTCAATATGGATGTTCGGCAGTCATTTGGATGGGGACAGTTGGGGTTTTACAGAGTAATGTTTTTCTTTTGTTGATTTGGATCATCACAGCTATCAGTCTGGGGGCCAGAGAAAATGACCACTTTCACTGGACAGGTGCATCCGTGGCTCATGGGGAATGGCTGAGCCTGGGAGGCCACATGGGCCAATGCGGCCCTAGCACGGGTGATTTGGTCTACCTGGCTCAGCGTGAGCTCAGTGGGAGAGGACAGGAGCCCAGGATTTTCGGGACGCTAAGAGCAAATGGGGCATTTTTCTCCGTGCTGCATGGGCAGGCAAATGGACGAGGGGCCACAAAAGCATAGCCAGGCCTGCCTGCCAGTTGAGTGCATGTCCGCAAGGCAGGACTAAGCAGGGCAACCAGCGTCTCATTCGGGGCCTGCAGCATGGTAGCCGGGCAGGAGCCGGGCCGCACAGTTAGGTTTTTGTGGTATATTTGGAATGTGCAAGGGCTATGGCCTGTGGCCGTGTGAGAGGTGAGATGTTAGGTGGACAGTGCTGGTCACCAGCTTGAGGAGGAGGCTTTGGCTAAGTAGCCATGGCGCATGTGCGAGCCTACAGAAGGCCCAGGTGGCATGAGCAGCGCTCTGCAGGATGCATGGGGGGCTAAGGGCAATGTTTCATGGCCACCCTGGGGGCCTAAATCAGGGCAGGCCTTGGCCAGTGGGAGCAGGGTGCACCTCATGGGGATGGCACAGGCCACTAGAGGTGGGCCCACACAGTCCGAGGCACCTGGATGGGGGTAGTAAAAAAAAAAGAAAACAGGCCCCTAAGGAGGGTGCATGCCTCAGCAACCAGTGAAAGGGTCTGGTGGCATGGCACTGCAGAAGGAGTCTGCAGGAAGTGCATGCTACATCATGGTGCTGGGGGAATTGTCTGCTACAGAAGGAAGGAAGCTGTGGTGGAAGAAGACAGAAGGACAAATAAAAAAGTATGGCTCACTACAACATCGTAGCAAGTGGGTGCTGGTATAGTAGGCCCGGAGCAGGGCTCAAGAGTGGTCCAGCAGAGCATGGGGCAGGGCAGCCTGCCGCCCATGCAACTTTGGTAGAAGTGGGTTGGTTTGAATGTACAAGGCTGAACGTTATAATCTTTTGCCCATTAGACTGCAGGGACAGAGAAGTAGACATGGCACTAAAGATGTTGCAGGAGGCTTCCATGTTGATGGGGCAGATGCCGGAGCTATTGGCGGCAGCAAAGAGAGAGGGCAGAGGAGGATGCAGAGAAAGCACAAGGAGCAGGAGGGCCCAGGTAGGGGCAGAGGGATAAGAGACCCAGGCAGGAAGTCCCATGCCTGGCAACAATACCAGTGCCCCTGCCCGCACCGGAACTGTTGAGGGAATCTGGATGGGGTAAGAATGATGTGGACCTCACAGATGAGAAGGGTCTGAAAGATTACCTCGAGGGGCTGCTGGGCGGGATGGGGGCCTTGAATTGAAAAGATGGAGCAGGCCATACAGGCCTTAAAGGTGAAGGGACCAGGGCAGGAAAGGGGAGGCGCAACAGCAAACAAGAAGTTATACGAGGTGCCCAGAGCAGTTCAATTGGGGACCGTGCTGGCCTCAATCAAAGAAAAATTCTGGAAAGGAGTATATTGACATATTTGGGCTCATAGGCGAGGACACAGCCACAAAGTATAAGCAGAAGGAGTGAGTAGGAAAATCAGAAATGGTGGTGGCATTGGCGGTGGTAGGCCACAAGATGGAAGAAGCAAAGTATAAGGGAAGACCATCGAGAACTGGCAAGGCGGTTTCATCATATATAGCGCATTGCTGCTGGAGAAAGCAACCCGAACTACGCCATCCTTGCTGACATACACATCCATTATCAGGGATGTGTACAAGGCAAAAGTCAGGTACAAGTGGCTCAGGTATGATGAGGCCTTCTGGAAGTGGATGGCGGTGAAAGGGGAACTGAGATGGGACTGCACCCACTTGGGGCTGTGGGTGAGGACCTCTTCGGGGAAGGGAGCGGGCAGTGGGAGAACAAGCAAGGAGGATCACTCCTGTCCTAGGGCAAAGACATATTGGGATTAAACAAGGCCACCTGCACATGGGGCAGCTGGAAGTTCTGGCATGTCTGTTCAAAATGTGGAGGTCGCACCTGACTTCCAACTGATGGCAAAATGGTGACAGAGGAGGGCATAGTGGGACACAATTTATGAGTAGTCCTTTTGGAGTGCCCAGGGGTACAGGGCAGGGGCCATAGGGGCAGCCACAGAGGGCAGCATAATGCCTGGGGTGGCGGTTTCAGGATGCCTATGGATAGGTGGTGGGAGATGCGCTGGCATACTCCCATTTCCTAGCAGCAGTGGAGGAGTGGTCACAGTACCGAATAAAGGGGCAGAGGAGCTGCTTTGGGAGGGTTTCTGGACAGGTTTCCACTGGGGTTTCAAGGGGTGGAAAGAACATGGGCCAAGAACCTTAGGTCAGTGAGAGGGAGGAAGGGATTGTAGGGGCCAAGATAGACAGGAAATCACAGCAAGCCAGGTGGAAGGCCCATTGGAGGCCCCCATGCACCATTTCAATTTCCCATTGGGTATTGCTCCCAAGAAGGCAGAAGGAGTTCTGTTTGATTCATCATTTATCATACCCGGAGACTCCTCAGTAAATGATGGCATTCCAAACCACCTTAGGGTGGTGACATATGCCTCGTTAGAACAGGCCATGGCACTGATCAGGGCAATCAGAAGGCATGGCTAATGAAGACAGACATTGAGTCTCTTCCTGTCAGGCCCACAGATTGGGACCTGCTGGGTTTTCAATTCCAAGGGTGCATCTATTTCGACAAAGCCATGCCCATGGGGTGTTCAGTAGCCTGTTCCACTTTGAGGTGTTCAGCACCTGGGTGTAGTGAGGTTTTGGGCCAGGTATGGGCACAGGAAGATGATACATACTTGGATGATTTCCTCCTCATCAGGAAAACGAGAGCGGAAGGGCAGGAAATGCTAGGGATTTTGAGAATATGTGCCAGCGGATAGGATTCCGTTAGAACAGGGCAAGACGGAGGGCCCTGCCCGAGGTTGGAATTCTTGGGCATAGAGGTGGACACGAGGAGGGCTGTTTTCAGCTGCCTGGGAACAAAGTAGCCCACCTTAAGGGCTTATTGGCCCCAGTTATGGAGAGGAGGAGGGTGCCACTGGTACAAATGCAGCAACTGCTGGGGCACCTTAATTTCACCTGTAAGGCCATCAGTCCAGGCAGGACTTTTACAAGAAGACTGGGAAGGGCCACGGGAAAAGCTAAGTGACCGCACCATTAGGTGGCTGTATCAAAAGGGGTTCAGGAGGAGTTTCTCAAAGCTATAATGGGGTGACATTCTGGCAGAATGAGTGGAAACAGAACACAGACCTGGAGCTGTTCAAGGATGCTTCAGGCACATTGGAATGGGGCATACTTTCAGGGATTGGATATCTGAACCATAGCCGGCATCTTGGGCAGAAGGGGACCACTGAAGGACATCACCTTCCTGGAGATCTTCTCAATATGGGTGGCCCAAGAAGTATAGGGAGGTAGGATGAAGGGAAGTGCATCTTGTTTTGGTGCGACAACAAGGGGTAGTGGAAGTCATTAATAGGCAAGGGGAGGACAGAGACAGTGGGCAGGCTACTCAGACATATGGTCTTGCTAGGGCTGCAGCTGAACCTATCTTTCAAGCGCAACATATCGAAGGGTTGAGGAACAAAGTGGCTGACAGTCTTTCCCATTTGCAGCTCAGCAGGTTTGGGGAGCTGAAGCCACAGGCAGTGCCACACAGGACCAGGATCCGGACCGGTTATGGGAGGTTGGAGGGACACAGCCAGGGTGCTGTACCGGGGCTCCTGGTCAGAAAACACACTGAGGGCCTACTGAGCAGGGTGGGCAAGGTTCCAGCTCTTCAGAGGAAGCACCAGGTGGGACAGGACGAACCCGGTCCGGGAGGAGCAGGTAAGGTGGTTCATGGTGGAATTGTGGGACGAAGGGCTGGCCACACCACAATGGTCGTGCACTTAGCTGGCATCAGTTGGGTATGTCAGGACAGAGGCTGGCCTGATGTGAGGGCCAGTAGGACCATAAAACACATGGTATCATGGTGGTGGAGGAGTCAAGGGGCTGGGGGACAGGAGGCACCCCATAAGAGGGAGTTGCTGGAAAGGTGTTAGGTGCAACCCAGAAGGTATGCACATCGGCCCAAGAGGGGCTCTATTCGGCAGTGTTTGTGGTTATGGCAGCAGGGGCATTCCGGTAGGGGGAAGTGGTGGCCTACGAAAGACAGCCAATGGGCAGGCTTTGTGACATGAGGACATGCTATGGGGACACGACAGGGTGGACATCACCCAGGCCAGGTCAAAGACAGGCCAAGGAGGGACCCAGATGTACCTAATGAGGCAACCACAGTCCGCCAACTGCACGTGAGCACACTGTATATGTACGGAGCACTCAGGGAGGCCAGGGAGTTCTAGTCTGACATGGGGATGGTTCCCCAGTCACGGGGTTTCAGGTCAGTGCAGTACTTAAGAGGGCTCTGATGTTCCTTGGAAGGACCCAAGTAAATTAGCTCCACATTAGTTTCTGGATTAGGTGACCACGAACAACTGAAAAGGGGCTGCAGTGGCAGAGGTGCAGAAGGTGGGGCACTGGAAGTCCAGCTGCTAAAGGAGGTATGTGAGGTATTGACAACAGCAACTCACACTGTTTATTTTGTTTCCCATGGCAGGTTCCAAGAGGAAAATCTGGATAGTGGGGCATTCCTTTGTATATTGGGCCAAAAGGTTTGTGGTCACCAGCTCCAGAGGAGCAGAGTTGAGATATAACACCAAGCATACCAGGGTACTGTGAAAGGCATTAGGGGAATGAGGTGGGCACAGATCATGCCACTGATGGAGGAATTAAGGTTGCAATGAGGCACGCCGGATTGCCTGATTATTCACCTGGGGCAATGATTTGGGGTGGCCTGCCATGGGGGGCATTGGGGCACAGCATCATAGGAGATCTGGAGAAGCTGAGAGGGTGTTGGCCGACAGTGACAATCGGCTGGTCCAATATCACCTCCCAGAGGGTTTGGAGGGGTGCAGGATGTCCGGCTGATCAGAAAAGTTAGGAAGAAGGACAGAGGCCAGAACCAGGAAGATTTAAAGAAAATTTGGTGTGAAATTGAATTATGAAATCATAAATATGTGGATGTAAATACATTCTTTGTGCCATAAATAAATCTGCTAACATGCAACCAACAAGTTAAACTGTTGTAGCATCTGTCATTCCTAAGATTCAGGGGACAATAGGGCTTGCACTAAAGGCAAGCCAGGTTGTCTAATGATCCTCCAGGAAGAGGCATGGGGAGGGAGCAGAAGAATAGAAGGTGGGGCCATGGTGACATCACCAGGTAGATGAAGAGTAAAATGACAAAGGCACGCTAGAGCCCCAGAGATTGACTAGGGCGGAGCCAAAGGGGTCCTGCCCTGGGATATAGGGTTACATTAGGCCAGGACTCAGGCGGGATGGAATATTTGCTGGGAAATTTTCCCACCCTTCATCCTTATTAAGGAAGGCTCTGGTGGGACAATTGGTTTGACACAAAGGAAGAACTGGAGGGCAGGTTGGAGTGCCCTAGGGGTCCTGGGAATAAGGCCAGTTTTTCCAGCTGTGGGAGGCAGCCTTTGGGCCAGGGGCTAGGTCAGAGTCCCTGGCAGGAGAGACAAGGATGCCCATGGGAGTGGGAAGAAAGAAAAGGAGGGGAAGGAAGGGGATGATACATGGGCTGGGGACAAGAAACCCAGATGTGGTGGTAAAGTGGGAGGGGTAGGTCCAGGCGCCAGATTCAGAGTGTGCGTGCCTGGAGGGTGAAAGCCAGGTAGGTGGAACTGGGCTGGTTCTGGTGTGAAGGAGGCGCCAGATTCACAGTGTATGGGCCCTGAAAGCCAAAATAGAGGAAAGACCAGAAGGAGGACAGAGGCCAGAACCAGGAAGATTCGAAAGAAAATTTGGTGCGAAATTGAATTATGAAATCATAAATATGGGATCTAAATATATTCTTTGTGCCATAAATACATTTGCTAACGCAACTAACAAGTTAAACTGTTGTAGCATCCATCATTCTTGGGGATTCAGGGGACAACAACACACCCCTGTCTTGCACTATTGATTACAGAACTCATGTGTAATTCAGTGACTGCCTACAGATAACAGAAGGATCAGGTCTAGCCAAGTAATGTATAATTTATAATGGAACTCGTGTAATTTAGTGACTGCCCTACTGATGGCAGGAGGGATCAGTTCTAGCTGGGTAAGTGTACAATTTGTAATGGAACATGTGTAATTTTGCAGCTGCCCTACAGATGCTGGGAGGCATTAGTTCTAGCTGGGTAAATGTCTAATTTATAATTGAACTCATATGTAATTTTGTGAGTGCTTTACAGATGGCAAGAGTGGCTCATTTGTCAGTGTCAGTGGCTGAGTAGGTAGCACACTTGCCTCTGAGGCCAGGAGATCCAGAGGGCTGTGAGTTTCAGTTCCACATCTGGCACTTAGGTTATATCCCAATACTGACACTGTAGTGCAACATGAGGAGGGTGCTGCACTTCTGAGGCGCCATCTTCGGATGCTTGGCAGAAGACACCAGGAGAAAGGACTGCTGTGCACTGGACTTCTGCTGGGACTAAAGAAGAAGAACTTTGTACTTAGACCTTTAATTTAGGGTAAAAAACTAACAAACAAAAAAAAAGTGTGTGCTTGTCTGAGTTAACTGAACAGTTATCTAGGTGTAATTCTCAGGTGATTGAAAAGACTTAATAGCTGTGAGGTTTAAATTACTTGTAGAAAGATCTAGTAAGTAGGGGAAGTGGCTTAGCTTGAAGGAAGCTACATTTAAAGACTGTCTTAGAAAGATTCTGCTAATAGCTTGGCAGAAGACACCAGGAGAAAGGACTGCTGTGCGACTGGACTTCTCTACTGGGACTATATTGCCCTCCTTCCCACCCAAAGCTAGTTCTACTTTTATAGGCACAGAATTTGACTGACAACAGGAACTTCCTGTTTGGGAGCAGGAAGTGAGTGATCACAGAGCCACAAAGACCCACCATCCTAGAAGGGCAGAGTAGCTCTCCAGCCCCTCTAGCTGCTGGAGGTCTGCCTCTGAGCAAGTAAGGGGTCTACTGAGAAATATAAGATATTCTTGTCTCAGAACAGGACAATCAGGAGCTTAAGGGCACACAGGCAGAAAGTAAGGAGAGAGAAAAAAACAGAGAAAGAGTAAGGACTGCAAACAGTTAAGGGCCAGAAATAAGACATGATTGGAGTGGTGCAGTGCAGTGGCTGTGGAGCAGCAGTCTTCCGGGAGATGTTCTGGAGGATGTGGTGTTGTCCCATCTGCAGGCACCTCTCTGGGCTGAGGGAGGAGGTTACTCATCTCCAGGCTGAGTTGGCCAGGATTTGTGGGACCTCCTCTTCCAACCAGGGACCACCAGTGCCACTGCCATTGCCTCAAGGTTGTCAAGAAAGAGGCGGTTGGACCACAGTGGGCTCAGGGAGGGTGAGGGTGGTGGAACAGAGGTGCATCCTCCAGTTGTACCTCTCCACAATTCCTTTGCCATTCTGGCAAAGTCGCAGTTCCTCTGGAGGCACCCGCAGTGGAGATCAGGAGGATGCTGGGAACCTCCACAAGGGAGACCCACAGGAGGTGCGGGGACCCCACAGGGAAGAACAACTCCTGGTGGGGACTCCATTGTTAGGAAGGTAGAACTGGGGAGGAAGGGAGAGGGAGGTAAGGTGCCTGCCTGGTGCCATGGCTTGGAGGAACAGGGCGAATCCTCAGGATTGCTGGAACAGCTGCACAGGGGAGGGCTAGATGTCATTGTCCACCTAGGGACAAATGACCTGGCTAAGAAAGGATTAGAAAATGCAGGATGAGTTTGTGGAATTGGAGGGGCCTTGGAACAGTGTACGTGTGGTAACTTTCTCGGAGGTGCTCCCATCTATGGCATAGGAGAGGCTAGGGTGTTCCACACCATGGGATTCAATC
Organism: Neoceratodus forsteri; assembly: GCA_016271365.2. Taxonomy (NCBI): domain Eukaryota; kingdom Metazoa; phylum Chordata; order Ceratodontiformes; family Ceratodontidae; genus Neoceratodus; species Neoceratodus forsteri. The sequence goes on along the minus strand of CM057456.1, from coordinate 976,162,369 downwards.
AGTGGTTGAAAAACTGGTGTGGAGCTCAGGATTTGGCTTCATTGGGGACTGGGGGTCCACCTGGAGTGATGCAAGCCTATACTGGCATGATGGGCTGCATCTGTCCAGGAGGGAACCAGGATCCTAGGTGATAGGTTTAAATGCTTCATTGGCAAGCATTTAAATGAGCCAAAGTGGGAGGCACTGGAAAGGAGCAGAAATCCTAGCCCCCAAAAAATCATGGTAGTAACTGTGGCAACACCAACATAAAAGGTGTCGATAGGGAGAAAGGGCAGGGTAAATGGAGAAAGTGACAAAGGCAATAAGGACAGGATGGGGCAAAAGGAGTAAGGCCATCAGGAAATGGAGGTAATGAGTACCAATGCCCGTAGTCTGGGCAACAAGCTCCTGAGCTGGTGGCCTTGATGGAAGAGGATGGCTGGATATCGTAGCAGTCACAGAAACATGGTAACAGAGAACCATGACTGGGATGTTAACATACCAGGGTACATAACCTACAGGAGAGACAGGCAGGGGAGAAGAGGGAGGAGTAGCTCTCTATGTAAGGAAGAAATAAAAGCAACTGAACAAAAGAGTAAACAGGAGGAGAGGAGGCACTGTGGGTCACCTTGGAGACTGAAAGGGCACCACAGTCCGCACAGGGGTTGTGTACAGACATCCATGTTAGGTGGAGGAATGGACAAGGATATGATAGAAGGCATTCTTAGAATGGCAGAGAAAGGGAGATACTGTTGATGGGAGACCTGAATATGCCAGATGTTAACTGGAGCACATTTGCTGCAGCCACATCCAAGAGCAGGGCCATTCTTGATGCCCTACAGGTGGCAGGCCTCAGACAGATAGTTTCAGAACCCACTCATGAGGGAGCAATCTTAGACCTCGTACTCTCAAATGGGGGCAGTGAGAGGATCTCAGATCTAGAAGTGGGTTGCCATCTGGGACAAGTGACCATCAAACAGTGTGGTTCACGTTAAACTCAGCTACAGAGTCAAGCCATACAAAAGTGAGGGTACTGGACTTTAGGAGGGCTGACTTTTGCAAGATGGGAGAGTGCCTCAGAAAGCACTAGCAAACAGGCTAGAAGGAGGGTGGAGCAACAATGGGGAATCATCAAAACTGCCATCACAGAGGCAACAAGCCTTGTGTGAAGCAAATAAACAAATCAAAACAAAAGAAAAAGCCACTATGGTTCTCAAAAGGGTGGCTGTGAAAGTCAGGAAGAAAAGATAGCATTCGGAGTATAAGGAAACACAGAAGGAGCAGGACAGAGGCTGCACCAGTTAAGGCAGAAGGAAGCAGGGAGGGAAGTCAGAATAGCAAAGGCCCAAACTGAGGAAAAGATAGCCAACTCAGTTAAGAAGGGATAAAACCTTTTATAGGTACATCAGCAAGCGTAGAAAGACAAAGGGAGGGATAGTGAGGCTGAATAGAATGAGCAGTGAGGTGGGCAGGGACAGTGAAAAGCAGGATACTGAATGAGTTTTTCTGCTCAGTAGTCACAAAAGAGGAGGGAAGTGCCTAATCCAATTAACAGAAGCACTCTTGATAGGGGGTCGATCCCAGTCCTTTCACAGAAGAAAGGGTTCTGCAAGAACTCCTAAAACAGAAGGTGAACAAAGCAATGGGTCCTGATGGAATCCACCCCAAATTCTAAAAAATTAAGGGAGGAACTAAGCGAAACCACTGGCTACTCTTTTAATAAATCATGGGAGGATGGTGTGGTACCCAGGACCGGAGGAAGGCGGATGTGATTCCCCTTCACAAAGTGGGACCAAGACAGAGGCAGGAAACTACAGACCTGTCAGTCTGACCTCTGCAGTAGGGAAAGTGATGGAGTCACTTCTGAAGGAAAGAATAGTTGAGTACCTAGAGGTCAGTGGGGCTGGGACCCAAGGCAGCATGGGTTCACAGGGAAGGTCATGTCAGATGAATCTAATAGATTTCTTTGACTGGGTGACCAAAGTAGTAGACCAGGGAGGGCTGTGGACATGGCCTACCTAGACTTTAGCAAGGCATTTGACACAGTCCCACACACAAATTAATAGTCAAATTAACCAGCCTGGGAGTGGGTCCCAGGATGGTAGCCCAAATAAAACATTGGCTGCACAACAGGACACAGAAGGTAATTGTAAATGGAGTCCACTCTGAAGAAAGAGGGTTACTAGTGGGGTACCGCAGAGTTCAGTATTGGGTCCAGTCATTTTAATGTCTTCATCAGTGACATTGCAGAGGGACTGAAGGAAAAGTATGCCTTTGCAGATGACACAAAGATCTGCAACAGGGTTGATACACAAAGAGGCTTGGAAAGGATGAAAAGGACTGGAAGGTTGGAGGAATGGTTAGAAGTATGGCATAGGATTCAATGCAAAGAAGTGCAAAATAATGCACCTGGGAAACAAGAACTCAGGGAAGAATACACAATGGGTGGGGAGGTAGTAACAACAGCAAAAGGAAAGGGAGCTGGGGGTAATCATATCAGATGACCTTAAGGTTAGCAAGCAATGTGAGAAGGCAGTAGGGAGGCTGGGGTATACTGGGATGTATAGGGAGGCATCAACAGCAGAAAACAGGAAGTTGTTATCCCTCTGTACAGACAGTTGGTGAGACCCCATCTGAGTACTCAGTCCAGTTCTGAGACCATCTGCAAGGACATAGACAGGATAGAGGCAGTCCAGAGGAGGGCAACTAAAATGGTGCAAGGTCTGCTAGAGAAGCCGTATGAGGAGAGACTAAGGGAGCTTAATATGTATACCCTTGAGGAAAGAAGGGAGGGGGGACATGATAGAAACTTTAAGTACCTCAGTGGAATCAACAAAGTCCAAGAGGGTAGCATCTTTCAGAAAAGAGACATGCAAGAACAAGGGGACACAATTTAAAAGATAGAAAGGGGGCAGTTCAGGGCAATGTGAGGAAGTATTATTTCACAGAAGGTAGTGGATGCATGGAACAGCCTTCCTGAGGAGGTTGTGGGGTCTAAACATGGGAGAATTCAAGAATGCATGGGACAGGCGTAAGGCAATTCTTGTGGGGGTAGGAAGAAATAGGCTGTTGGTTAACTAGGATCTGCAGCCTATCCTGTAGGTGAAATGGGCAGACTAGATGGGCCAAGCGGTCCTTATCTGCCATCAAAGTCTATGTTTCTATGTTTCTATGAGGCGTTAAACCGAGGTTCCATCTGCCTGGATTGGTGGTAGTTCAGGTGGATGTTAAAGATCCCATGGCATTATTGAAAGAGTAGGGGAAAGTTTTGTGAAACAAAGAAATCATACAGTACCAAAACAAAAGCAATTTGCAAAAACTCATGTGGACTCAAAACAGAAGTAAACAAAAAAAAAGAACAGAACTATGCATATCAAGAGACAATCCATCAGGTCACTGCAAAATCAGAGTCTGTAATCAGGAAAAAACTTTCAAAGTTCAAGTAATGTCTCCTTGGAAAATAATATCGTTCATGTACATAAATGTTAATTAGGTCTGTTACGATTTTCTTCTCAAGCTCTGAATAAGAACAAGTTTTTGCTGTAGAGTTAACAGACATCGAGCCATCCAAATATTCCATTGAATTACTACAAAAACTAGATTTAATCGTCCAGAGTCCAAAGGGACCACTGGGAGAAAAACACCATACATAATATTCCGGTAGAAACCGTTTGAAATAATGGAGTGCCTCTTGCCAAAAAAAACCACCAGTGCGAATAAAAAAACTCAAAAATAAATCGATATAGTTTCCAATTTAGAAATACACAATAGTCTAGAACATTGTGGTCTTGAGACTGCTTGTGTTTATGATTATCTTTGACGTTAATTCTTTCATGACACGACAGCCAATGAAAGTCCCACATGTGAAACAGGCACCCTTTTACACTGCAACAAAACCAATAGGAAGGAAGATGTTGCTAGGGCACTTTTCAAAGGCAACTGTATTGCAGAGACGGTCAGGAGCAGATTATTATATAATACTTCATGAGAATTCGTTAACAACATCTGGGTAGATATCCTCCACTGTTTCAAACGTAAAACATGTGTTTAATATATACCGGTATACCCAAAGTTTGTCATATCACAGTTAATGAATCACATTCCCATAAATGAAACCATAATCTGCAAGAATCATAGAACCAAGATTCCACCCTCTCTGAGTATTTATCAATAGAGGCCAAAGATTTGCAGTCAAAAAATACATGAAAAAATAACAGAGGATTAATCATGTTAACACCCCTCAGAAACAGGTAAGTAAGTAACATTCCGTTTTACCGGATTAAGCCGGCTTCCCACAGAGCTTGAAAGAAGAGACTAAGAACTGCAGTTTCTAATTGTTAAGGGATTGAGAATACATAGCTTAAATAAAGAAAAGTCGGTATCAGATAAGTCTTGATTAGGAAAAGCAACTTCTTCTTCCCAATCTGCCCTTATTCCATGAGGCAACCTTAAGTTTGCCTTGTTGTAATTTAGCAGACCAATTAAAAGGTCAGAATCTACAGTCCCAAAATAAACTCCCAAAATGGTTGAGGCCCTCAACAAGTTGTAAGACCAATATGTGAAAAAGGGCTATTTTGATCCTAACCAAATACCAAAACTTTTGGTAAATTTAAACTCGCACAGAAAAATCACCAAAGGAAGAACATTCCTGGAGGGCAGTAACCACAGAGGCTGCATTAGCCACAATAATGCAGACATCGTCTGCATATGCAATTGCCGTTATCTGGGAGAGATTAAAGTAGAACTAGAAAGGGCATGAATCTGAGGATGAGTATTCAGACGGCAAAGCAAAACATCTAGAAAAATACATATAACAGAGGGCTCAAAGGACACCCTTGGCGAACCCCTCTTTATGGGGATCATAGGTCCAATCCAACCATTCACAACAGGCACAACAGTGGCAGTCCTATAAAAGTCTTAATCCAGCGAATCATTTCACCAGGCACATGCATAAAATGTAGTGCCTTCCATAAAAATCATGGTTAACTGCATCAAAAGCTGCCTCTGATCTACCGATACAATAAAACCCAAAACAGAGTTCATGTGAGCCTTGAGAAAATAATTCTAAGGAGAATCAAATGGTCAGAGAGTCTCCTGTTTGGTACAGAGCAGGACTGAGCAGGGTGCAAAACCACTTCAGCTATCCTCATAAGACATTGTACAATGATTTTCATTAATAACTTAAAGTCAGTGTTTAGCATACATAAGGCGCCAATTCTCAAGAGAATGTATATCTCTTTCTGTTTATAGATATAAATCAAAGTACCCTTAGTAAAATCTAAAGGGATAAACTCACTAGCTAACAGGGGAGGTAAATGCTGCGTTAATTCAGGGATCAGATGGTCACCCAATACCTTATATAAGGCAGCGGAGAGTCCATCTGGACCAGGAGTCCTCCGTAAGGGTAAGGAAGAAATAACCAACTCAATTCTAACTCAGTAACAGGTATACAGGCTGAGTCAGAACACAGCTGTGAAGGGATAGGGATGTCAAGGTCCCTATACAACACACTAGGATCAACATCTGCAGCTGGAAAGGAAGAAAAGAGGCAGTCGTGTAACATGTCACTATCCGACAGATGTCCGACTGAGAGGTACATAAGGTGCCATCAGAATCAGCAAGACACAACATATTCTTTTGTGTAATTTGTTGAGAATTCGACTCAAAGGGCAAACAACAGCCCTCGTACCTACCACATTAAATTTGTGTTGATGATAAAGTTGCTGTGATTGTCTAGATTGGAATTTCAACATATCATTCTGAATTAAGTGCAATTGTTGAGAAAGATCTTGTCCTGTCGTATAAGCTATTGTCAACAAGGACTGAAATGTACCCTTTTCTGTAAATATTCCAAATATTCTCTTCAACATTTTTGGCATTATATCTTTTCAAAAGAGCACCAAATCATATTTAGTGTCCGTCCACCATGCAATAGGGTCTGCGTAACAAATAAAAGTTCCGGGCCTGAATAAAGGATAAAGGGACTGCATGAAAGTCGAATTTGCAACAGAGATATGTTGAATTTCCAGAGTCCTGGTCGCTGCGAACAGTGACGTCAGATCCAAGGCCTCTGGAAAGCAGTTTATGATCAGAAAATTCCACAGCTTGTACAGTAGCAGAGGTAATTGGGAGTGTTGGGACAAAACACAAAATCAATTCTGATAGCCAGCTTACCCTTTTGAAATGTAGGAGTATGTTTTTTAATAAAAGAGTAATAGGCACCCGTCAGATGAGCAATGAACCAACTTCCCTAATTCATGGGAGTCACAAAACAATTTCTGGGTAGTAGCAAAGAGCTTTTGTCAAGAAGACTTACATACAGTTAAAGTCACCAGAAAATATCAACTGAAAGGAGGTATGCAAATAAGGCGGAGTAAAGAAAATAAAGCTATCGCATGCAGACTTAATTTGGGAGCATAAATATTAATAACCGATAAGGCAGGGCCCAATTAAAAATCTAATACTAACACTCTGCCAGAAGCTCGTCAATCAATTTTAGCAAGCGAAAATCTGAGATATTGAATAAGATCCCAAGTCAGAACAGGAGTCAGGCCAATGGACCAAAAAGAAGGACCTAGAAGCCAGTCCTGTTGTGCCTGTCGAATCTCGTGGGTGGTATGGAGTCGTATATCCTGCAACAGAAAGATCCCCATAGGTAAAAGCCGTAAACAGGAAAAATCAATCTTCTTTTGTCAGAGCTTAATACTATTCACATTAATAGTATGACAAACAAAGTGAGACATAACACAAGGAGAACAGAGACACCTTACGATTTCCTTTTCCTATCACCTTTTTCCCTTTTAGCTAACCCTGGCCTTCCGCTTGAGAAAGACCAGTACCCAGTTGAATCTCAGAATCAGTAATACCATCCGGAGGAAGATGCAACAGAGGAAGAGTCAGACTCGCCTCAGCATCATCAGAAACATTTGAAGCAGCTCAAAGGCATTAGACAAAACCATGGAGGGGTTCCAAAAGCAAAGAAAGGCGATGGTAATGCCGGGGTAATTTCTCATAGACCTCTGACGCATAACACTAGTGGGTACTCGGTGGGGGTGGCATAGTACTCGGGCCTGGAACAGGGTCCAGGACAAGCTGGACAGATTGGACAAGGTCAGGGGTGGGAGGGTTGTCTCAGTGGCGGTGCCACACAAGAGGCCACTGGGGTACCACAACCTGATCTACAACAGGCTCAGGGACCTGCAATAGAGTCAGTGACTACTGAAGTTGGCTCTACTAAGGTGGTCCTAAGGCGAGCCTTCTGGGCTTGAGTGATTACAAAACGTTGATCAGCACCATCATCATGTGTGGCCTGATTATGAGCAGCTCACGGACAATTTTGAAAAGTATGACCTAGCTCATCACAAAGATTACATTTACACTCATTCAGACAGTGAATCCCCATGGCCCAATTCTCCACAGGTATTACAGTTCAGCTTATCACAGACATTACTAAGGTGAGAGGGGTCTCACACGGTAACAAGCTGGTTGTCCAGGGTAAAACAAGACCCCCTATCACGACCTATAAAAAGAATTAGGTAGGTGCACTGGACCAGAATCATTAGAGTGTAACAAAACCTTAACCTTCCAACATCCAGTCCAAATATTCTCCGTGTCCAATATTGCCTCAGGCTGACCCGAACAGTACAACGTTGTTTTAGCCAATAGACAACGTCAGTGGCGTCAACACCTACATTCCAAAACAGAACGGTAATATTCTTAAAGGCTGGTTTGGAAGGGAATGACATTAAGCAGGGTCCACAGGACAGTATTTCTTAAGGCATGATATCGTGACCAAAAACATTCCAAGCTACGAGCGTTTGGAAGCTGACATCAAGCGTAGTTTCACGGAAATATGAATCAGTGCATATATTACGTGAGAAAAGAATTTCAGAGAGTCCTTGAGTAGTGTCCGAACTACATACACTTTCGTCCGGTGGCTCAGGTAAAACCGCCCATATAATTTCAATCGTGCTTGCATTATGCCGCTTTGCAGCCAGAATTGAAATTTTAACAATGAGGAAAAAGAACTATTTGGCTCTATTTTCTTTGAGGGGCTCCACTACTGCAGGAGCTGTATTCTCTGTAATGGTAGTGGGAGAAGCAGCACAAATAAGAGAACCATGCAAAGGTTCCAAGACTGAGTGCTGGGTAAGTTCCAATTCCTTGGAGAGACACAAGGGTCAGACATAGGCAGACTTCTGTTTGGTGAATGCTGCAGCTCAGGAAAATCATTGAGACAGGGGACCGAATAGGGACGGACCAGAAACCCACTTCCCTCTGTAGGTTCCTGCACCCAGCCAGCTCCTTGCAATGCTGTTTCTACAGACCAGGTAGGTGTTGTAGCAGGATTGGTATCAAGAGATAGCAATTGAGAGGAGAGTGTGTCACAATAGGCAAACTAGGCACTGTATGCAATGAAGTCACTGTAGTCTGCAGGGCAGCTGAGAAGCAGTCGGGAGTATTTCAGCTGAGAACTGCCAGGATGGGCTGCACAGGGTGGCACCTCAGCTGCTTGAAAAGGCAATGTAGGCTGTTGCAAGAATATTATTGTGGGCTGCAGGAGACATACATCCTGCCAATCTGACTTCACGAATCCGTTGCAGTTCTCTGTTCAAATTCTTCTTTGTAATCTCAAATCGACATTCTGCATCACCCAAATGGTCCTGAAGCTCCTTTTCAGCCAAACAGACAGTAGCAGAGTCAAAGTGGAACAATCCCTCAATGGAATGGCAAGGGTAAAGGCGTGTGAGAGTCCATGTCAAGGTGACCCAGCAGAGGTTCTAAAGTTGTAACCCGTAGTGTAGATTCATTTTCTGCAGTAGACACAGAAACTAGCTTTGCTTCAGTAGTTGCAGACATGGTCTCTACACACACAGAGCAGGAGTTGAGACCAGGTCTCCCACCTCCATCGCTACCTCCTCAGCAAGCAAGGGTGAATCCGCCATCTTGGACAGAGGTTCCTGCCCTAAGAGTATGGGAATTTCCCCGTGCCTGGCCAAATTTGCTTCATTCACTAAAAAATACCACCAACAACTTAATCTGGTTCAAGGTCAGTTGGCATTCATCTGTATCCCTCTCCTGGGTCGTGCCTGAAAATAGGCAGGATTGTCTAGTGCACTTACCCAGTCAACAAAAATAAATAAATAAATAAAAGATGGATCCGTTCTAGCCAGGGTAAGTGTATAATTTAAAATGATATTCATGTAATTCAGTGACTGCTCTACAGATGGCAGTGGTGAGCATTACGTTTGTACTAATATCTTTGCAACTGTTCAACAGATTTGAATCACATTTTGCATGCATGGTCTCGTAAGGAAGATCACTTGATGTGTCAAGTTTTGGTCTGGTTGGATGTGATTCCGAGGAGTGCGACTAGCAACAAAAGCGGAACAAAATTGTTGTGTTTGCTGGGTTTTTGTCATCATCTTGTGCCCAGACAGTTTGGAATTTTAGTCTGAAATTTTCCAGGGTGGAAAGGGCTTGGACCACAGACATGCCTTTTGCTGGTTTGGTAAAAATATGAATCCATTCCAAAGTTATTATTTATTTATTTGCTTTTGGTAACCAGGTAGGTGCACTTGGCAGAACCTGCCTATTTTCAGGCATGACCGGGAGGTACACCACAAGTACAGCGGTCAGAAGAACAACATCAATGTAACACAGCAAAAGGATTGAAACATTGAGTCCCAGGAACAAAGAAACGGGTACTAAAAATAGTTAAAGCAATAGTAGCAAACAGTTGGTGGAGTACAACAAAATGGGATCAAAAGTAGGTAACAGCGATAACAAACAATAGCAGGGCATACAAGCAGTATCAGGGCTGAGGGTACAACATCTGTCATGAGCGAATAACAGTGGGCAAATAAGAGCCAAAGTAAAAATTATATGTTACACCCAGCCGGTGGCACAGAGGGCTGAGGTGCTGGATGCCTTACCTTTGCTACACTGGGTTCGGGAATGGACCCAGGTCACTTGGGGTCGGCTAAAGCAAGGAAGGATTGAACATCCATTGACAGCTTTCCTTTCTCGGGGTGGGGGACACAGTGTTGTGCTGTAGACTGACACCCAGCAGAGCTGGATGCCAGCACAGGCGTGATGCTAGAATGGGGTGGACCCACACACAAAGCATAAAACTGCCTCCACGGAGGTGAAACAATCACCCACCATTGCATGTGCATGGGTCCGTGAAGAAAATGGAAAAGGTAAGAGCTGGTAGACTCTGTGATGGTGGGTTGCACCGCTGTTACACCCTGGCAATCTAGATGTTGGCTTCCTGGGGTGGGGAGGCCGACACACCTCGCCACCAGCTCTGCCATGGAGGAGCAAACCATGGGGGTGGCTGGTGGGGGTGGGGAAAGTGCTCCAGAGAGAGATGAGTCCCTCAAGGGAGGGACAGAGCTCTCCAGCTCCAACAGAGGAGGAGAAAAAATGAATGAAAAAAAAAATTATAATAGTAATATGTTACATAACATATTACATTTTAAAAGTTAGGGGTTCTGAGCATACTCAGTAGCACTTCAAATTAGCTATATAAAGGGCATGGCATGGACACCTAGAGTCACCTCATAGCTTGTGAATAATCATGAGCTTATTTGCATACCTGTTTTTTAAAATTGAGGAATTAGAAAAATCAGGTGAAAACTATAAGCTATCCCTCTTTGGGAACCTTGGTCTGTTCAAAATCACTGTTTGCAAATAATTTCTTTTTGGTTTCCAGCTATTTACATTGCAAGAAGAACAGTTCCTTAAAATATCACTGTAACCGTAGCTCATGAATAATCATGACTTTATTTGCATGCCTGTTTTAAAAAATTGAGGAATTAGAAAAATCAGGTGAAAACTACAAGCTATCCCTCTTTGGGAAGTGTGAATTGTTTTGAAACATGGACTACAAATCAGTGTGTTAAACATTAGGGCTATAGAAGGAAAGTAGTATTTTTTAACTTATGTTAAAACAGACATTATACAATGGCAAGAAAGAATGCTGGTCCCTGATTGGTCAGACTGGGACTGGAACTGGGATGTTATCCCAGCATAACATCCGACTCGTCCCAGCATGGAAATTATCACATTAAATGGTTTAAATAATCACTCAATAGCCATCCCAACTAACCCTTCTAGCACTCCCTGCTTACCTGTGCTGCCAACTACCTTCATAGCAGTTCCCTTCCCAGAAGACCGATACTAAAAGCAAAGTTTACACCATACAGAACAAGTTTGATTTTTATGGCCATTTTCTTGCCCAAACCCAGCGGCTTTAGTGAACTGTGGAGACCGTAACTGCAAGTTGTGCGGTTCACTGATGTTGCTCAGCTCACGGGAAAAAGGAACAACAAAATTGCCTTTATTTTCTGTTTTCCAACTGGCAACAACTCAACACTACTTTAAGGAGGCATGGGAACTTGCCAATTGAACTTGAAACTTGTGTCCGTGAACGGCGCGTTACCATCGGTCAGCAGGCATCATCATCCGCAGTCGGTACCAGCCATAATCATAACCTGTTTCTCCCAGTACTAACATTTATTCGTGGAACTCTAATGGAGACACAGTAAAGAAAAATGACTGTCTAGGTAAAGAACCGAGTGTGAACAGTACCAGAAAAATGGGGGGCAGAGAGGGTGTCAACAGACACAAACTGTGTCACTGAGATAACAGCGCCACCTAGTGGAGAAACAGTAAAGGGACTCCTTTTAAAAAATGTGCTTTCATCTAACAAATTACATAAAAAACTATTTTAAAACTGTATTTATTTTATTTTTCTGATTCTGTCTGTAAGAGCTATTGTATAATAGGAATAATGCACTCCAGGGTGGGTGTTATGCTGGGATAACAGCCCTTCTCAGGTACTAGACGCACTTGGCCTGCGGCCTCGGGCCCAACCACCCAAGGCAGGATGTTCTCCCAGCATAACACCCACCCTGTCATGCATTATTCCTTTATTAGAGTATTGATTTTGTGTTCATGTGAATTTAAACAGTTTCAGACAATTCAAAGGCTGGGAAAGATTCAAAGTTTAGAACAAAAATACTTTTGGCAATACAGAGAAACAGGAAAGTATTATTGGCTGTTTTAGTTTGGATCTGTCTTGACTTAGGATGAGAGAACATTGACACAGTGCTATCAAAGGAGGCAATGTATTGTAGTGGTTAAGGTTCTGGGCTATGATCCCAGAGACCTGGGTCTGAATCCCACAGCTCCCAATGAATATGGTGAAATTTTGTTTTTATGTAATAACTCATGCGTTTACAAAACTGATTATGAAAAACACTCATGCATTTATAAAAACAATTACAGAAAAACTAGTATGCCGAAAGTAGAAATTAATTGCAAAACAGTTTCTAATGCACTAGTTGGGTGTGCCTTGGGTTGTCAACCTAACCATTCTCATATACTGTACCCATCTCAGCTTACTTACTCATGGAATTAGAATTGAGCGTTAGAATTGACAACCCAGACACACCCCACACCTGTTGCTGCCTGCAGATGGGGGTGGGATGTTAGGTTGGAAATCCTAATGCCACATGTCCCTACTTTGTCACTTTAACATTAACTAGAGCATTAACAAAGTGTTTTGCCTGTTCATGCATACAGGGTGAGGTGGGTCCTAGACTTGCGAACCCTAAGATCGCATTCCCTACTTTTATGCTTTAACCCTAATGGTGCATTAACATAGTTTTTGCAGATAATGTCCTTACTTTTTAGAAAGTATAATTTCCATTTTTATCCCATTAACCCTAATGGTGCATTAACATAGTTTTTGCAGAGAATATATAGGGGTGAAGTAAGCACCATCAGAAACCCCTGGCACAAAGCAATGGAACTGCCACAAGGCTAGGTCAGTAGAAGTTCTGTAACTCATCCCCTTTATGAAAAAAACAAACCATGCAAATAAATAAGAGGTCTGAGGCGCCTCCCCGCACAAGCATTAGTACGTCAGTGCTAATGTCAAATGATATAAAAATATTTTGTTTCAAAAACTGAAAATGAATCCAGAGATTCCATGTAGACAAAACAAGTCAAAACCCCTCATAATATGATAGGTTTCTATCACAAGGCAGAAACCTGCGTATAATAGATATCCTGTCACACATGGCACAGAAACAGCACTTACAGACACTTCCCTCTTTCAACTGAAGGCAGCTGAGTTCAACTGAGCAGACTTTCCCATAGTTCCATTACACACCCTGCCCACAGTTTACAATGTCTTCACAAGTGAGCCAGCAGGAGCCGTCCAATGAGCTGATAGGTTGTGACAGACACTTTCTGATCCCTGTCACTGTGTGGAGCCGCCTGTGGTCTCTCCGAGGAGGCAGAGGCTGTGAAAGTGAACAGCTGGCAGACAGCAGCTGAGATTCGTTCAAACACACTGCCGTTGGCACACTCTATCTTCATCTAGGCAGGCCCAGGTGCAAGGTTAAACCCAAAGAGACTGTACCTGTAACAAGCTGTTATTTCTAGAAATACACTTCTTCTGCTTTGATGTGCATTTTTCTCCTCCTCTCCCAAGCTGCACTGTATTAATCAATATAAATCAATTGGTCCATGCAATATAATTTAAAGCAACAGTAATAAAATATTCTAACAATGGTTGTGTCAGACAAGCCCTATAACTAACAAACCTTTGATCCTTTGCTTTCAGTCTTTTTGATTTTCTTGCTATTCTGGCCCGGATATTTAGACTGCGGCCTGCAATGACCAAGCTGGGCGTAGCGCAGCTGAGATGCACCAGGGCCAGGACTAGGTGATATTCAGCGGTGATGTGACATTCGCGCAGCACCACTGAATATGGTGCACGGACTGTGCATAGCGCAGTGGCACTGTGCATGGTGCAAGCCACAGATAGGGAGCATGGGGATGCATCAGCGCAAATGCAGTTGCACTGGGTGCAGCACCGCAATATTCAGAAGAGGGCATGTAAATTAGGCCATAATATATGCATGGTGCAACTGGGGCCATTAGCATGTCATTATGGTCCCATTTGCATGCATTAGCAAGAGCAGTCCAGTGAATTGCACCTGGTGCCCTGCACAGAATACATGTGTACAGAGGGGTCCTGGGCATTCCCACCCCATAGCCATGATCGTGGGGAATAGTGCAGTATAAACTATCCCTGGTAACTTAATGGTACCCCAAATCTGTGATCGCCAGTGAATGACATATTTACAATCCCTGGTAGTCTAGTGGTTCACCCCCAGCCCGATCGCTGGTATAATGAATCATTGCACTCCCTGGTATCAGTGGCCCCTCCACCCTGCCTGTAACTCTGATTGTGGGTAGCCCCAACAGAACATACCCCTGGTGGTCAGTGGCTCCCCACCCTCCCACCCACACAGACCCTTCCCACCCAGCTCCCCTCCGTCATTGGCGGGGCGGCTTAACCAGCCCATACTGCCCGGCCTCACCAAATGCCAGATTACAGTATGGGCTTGCAGGGTATACTGTACTTGATAGCTCATGAATATGTGAATGACTTCATTCACATATTTGTGGCTGTCTAGTACAGTATGCCCTGCAAGCCTATACTATAATCTGTCATTCAGTGGGCAGCCGGGCAGTATGCGGGGTGGTTGCAGCCACCCGCCAATAACGGGGGCTGGGTGAGCAAGGATCCTGTGTGGGTGAGAGGGGTGGGGTGCCACTGACTGCCAGAGGGTGCATTTCTGCTGGGGCTACCCGCGATCAGTTACAGGTGGGGTGGAGGGGCCACTAGACTACCAGGAGTGCAATGATTCAATATACTGGCGATCGGCTAGGTGGGGGGTGGGGACCACTAGACTACCAGGGATTGTAAATATGTCATTCATCGGAGATCACAGCGCGGAGGGAGGGGGTGCCACTAGACTACCAGGGATTGTATTTCTGTCATTCAACCTGCGATCACGGCTCTGGGAGGGATGGGGTGCCACTAGACTACCAGGGCCCATATGGGTGCTTGTGGATGGTGTTCCGGGTTGGGAGGTGGCCACCCATGGCTGGCGGCTGCTGTTTTGCACCCTACAATACAGCGGCCCACCTGTGAGTGGCCAGGAGTTGTCCCTCCTTTTCATGGGCTAAACCTTGAGCCCCCTATGCAGCGCAGTGCAGAGTTGTGCCAGCATACAGTATATACGCACATCCCAGACTGAATATCGGGATGTGCTGAATATGCATGGGCACACCTTGCATTTGCACTGCATACATTACTAATAGCGCCTGTTTTGTGCTGCACCTGGCAGCCATTTGAATGTCCACTGGGGCGCAGTGCAGGGTGCGCAGGCACAACTCTGTTGCACCAGGCTCAACCCCTTTGAATATTCAGGCCTCTTTGTTTTCTAACAGTTAAGTTAAGCACAGTAAGCACAGACCCTTGCCAGTTGCCCCATATTGGCTTCTGGGGAAAAGGGGTGGTTCCATTCACTCACTGATTATTTTGACCAAAGTAACTGACATACCCAAATCTTGTTTTGCCTGCTGAGTGTTCATTTGAACAAGCAATGTAAACAAAGAGTAAACAACAGGAAATTGTATGGGGGCTGCCACATTTACTGTGGATCCACACAACATTATGAATTGTACTAAAATGAGGGAAATAATTATTAGAAAACTGTGAAAATTATCAAAGAGTAAAATTGGAATTTTATACTATCTGGCAGTTGAAAAAACTGGGAAATGATGAATACTTCCTTGCTAACTAGTACTGCTGCTTTCAGATGTTTCTGATGATTTGCCAGTCAAACAATGTGAGTTTGTTTGTTTCTTTTCTAGATTCTTTAGCAGATGCAGTGTGTACTGCAATGCGGTAAACACATTTAAAGGTATGCAACAAAGGGCAGCTAGGCACAGGCTTGGGAACCAGAAGACCCTGGCTCAAATCCCATGATAGCCATTTGTTCACCCTGTGACCCCATACAAGTCATTGTGCCCTCAGCATTTCATTGCACCCATGGGTAAAACAAGCAGGGCCTTGCTGAAATGAGGTATTGCATCTCAGCTGGGCTACCCTTGGTAAACAAAATAAAAATTAAAAATTAAACAAATAAAACCCAGGCATTTACACTGCCCCAGCACAAGGATCCCTGTGCAAGGCACAACTGCAGCAGTAATGCATCAGCAATGTATGCAACTCAGAGATGCCCTACCTCCTGTAGTAAAGCTTTTAGCAAACAAGCTTCTCATTTGCCTCAACTTGCCTTCTAGACTGGTACAGAACTGGCCTTTTATAGTGCTTTTCAAACACATTGTAAACCACTTATGGGACTTCAGCCAATCAGTGTCCATAACCACAGGACCCCTTAGCTGGTGTACAGTTATCTTGTGTGGTAACAGCAATATTAACAAGGAGTGTTCCACTTCAAAGGTGGGAATATGGGGAACAGGAATGTTACATTTATTTTTAAATTAAAAGAAATATAAACTTATTGTATTATAAAACACTCCGGACAACTTGAGGGATTTTATATGTGCTGTGTGAGATGTGTTTTATGGCATGAGAGCATCATCATGCATAGCTTGGGCAGATGGAACCAGACACCCTGCTTCACTTTGCTGTCTTCTTGCCCAAACTGCATGAGATAACACTCTTATTCCACAAGAGGCATCTATCACAGCACATATAAACTTATAACAGTCTCACCTAAACTGCACGAGATGACATTATTATACCACAAGAGACATTTCACAAACCACATATAAACTTATGATAGTCTTCGTCCATACTGCACGAGATGACACTCTTAGTACACAAGAGGCATCTCACACAGCACCTATAAACTTACAGCAGTCTCTCCCAAACTGCAAGAAATTATACTTGTATACAGTATCATAGGAGACATCTCATACTGCACTTTAAGCGTATAACAGTCTACTTCAAACTGCTTGAGATGACACTCTTATACCATAAGAGACATCTTTCACAGCACCTATAAACTTATAATAGTCTCACCCAAACTGCACAAGATGGCACTCTTATGCTATAAGACAACTCTCACAGAAACATAAAATTTGACAGCAGATAAAGACTGCTTGGCCCATCAGTCTGCCCATTTTCCCTACCTACACTATCACTGCAGACCATACTTGATGTACAACTCTTTCTCCCCTTCCTTTCCACTATGATTCCTTTGTGCTTATCCCTGCATTCTTGAATCACACCACTGTTTTCACAACCACCACTCCACTGGAAGGCTGTTCCAGGAATCCACCACTCTTTCTGTGAAGAAGTACTTCCTCAAATCTCCCTGAATCTACCCCCCCAGCTTCATAGCATGTCCCTTGTTCTTGAGCATCTTTTCTTCTGAAAAATACTTCTCTCTGTATCTTATTTACCCTCTGAGGTATTTAAGGATCTCTATCATATCCCTTCTCCTCCTCTGTTCCAGGGTGTACATATTAAAGTCTTTTAGCCTCCTCATAGGGCTTTTGATGCAGAACCTGCACCATTTTAGCTGCCCTCCTCTGGACCACCTCCACTCTGTTTATGTCCCTCCAGAGATGTGGTCTGCAGAACCGGACACAGTACTCTAGGTGGGTCTTACCAGCAATCTATATAGAGCAATACCACCTCCCTCTTTCTGCTGGAGATACTCATCCCTGTGTAATCCAGTACCCCTTGCCCTCCCAAATGCATTGTCACACAGCCTGGCCACCTTTATGTCATCCTATGATTACCACCAGGTCTCTTTCCTGCTTGGTGGTTCTCAGTACCACTCCACTCATTCTGTACTCTGCCCCTGGGTTTCTGTGTACTGAGTGCATTATTTTGCACTATTTTGCATTAAAACCCATCTACCATACAACTGACCATGCCTCTAGTTTTCTCAGATCTCTGCTTATCCTCCACCCCTTCCAAGTGTCCACCGTTGCAGATTTTGGTGTCATCCGCAATGAGGCAGACCTTCCTTCCAGCTCCTCTGCAATGTCACTTACAAAGACATTAAAGAGGAGTGGTCCCAGCACTGATCCCTGAGGCACCCTGCTGATCACCCTCCCTTCCTCGGAATGAACCCGCTTACCACCACCCTCTGTTGTCTATCCCATAATAATTTCTTATCCAGTTTACCACCTTAGGACCTACTCCTAAGCTACCCAGCTTGCTTACTAGTCTACTATGTGGAATGGTGATGAAAGCATACTGAAATCTAGGTAGGCCATGCCTACCGCCCACCCTGATCTAGATCCTTTCTCACCCAGTCAAAGAAATCTCTCAAATTCATTTGACATGACATCCACCCCCATGAACCCATGCTACCTTGGGTCTTCTAACCCACTGGACTCAAGATATTCCTTTCCTTCAGCTATGATTCCATCAACTTTCCCACCAGCAATGTCAGGCTGACTGCCCTATAATTGCCAGCCTCCTCCCTGCTACCATTTTTGTATAGTGGGACTAAATCCACCCTCCTACAGTCCTCTCTTGTTTCCAATGAGCTGTTGAAGAGAACTGTCAAAGGTGCATGAAGAACTTCCCTGAGCTCCTCAATACTTTTGGATGCACCCCATCTGGCCCCATTTCTTTGTCCACCTTCAGATAAGTGAGGTCCCTTAGGACTCTCTCCTCCAAAAGGACTAGTGTCCACCTCCTCCCTCAGCAACACCTATAAACTTATAGCAGGCTCACCTAAACTGCTTGAGATGACACACATACCATAAGAGATATATCCCACAGCACATATAAACTTAGAACAGTTTCACACAGTACTTACAAACATAAAGTCTCACACAAACTGCATGAGAGGACACTCATATACCTCAGGGAGGCAATATATCGCAGTGGTTTAAGGCTCTGAGCTGAAAATCTGGTGATATCCAGCAGACCAGACCTGGGTTTGAATCCCACAGCTTCCACTTACATACTGTGTGACCCTAAGCAAGTCACTTAACTTCCCTGTGCTCCCAGGTCGCACCTGTAAAAAGCTTTCAACTTAGGGTGCTACTCCTGGTAAAACAACTAAATAAATAAAAAAAATACAAAATAAGAAACATATTACACAGCACATATAAACTTCACAAACAGACTGCACAAGATAACACTCTTATACCATAAGAGATATCTCCCACAGCAGATATAAACTTAAAACAGTTTCACACAGCACTTACAAACATAACAATCTCACCCAAACTGCACGAAAGACACTATTATTCCACAAGAGACATCTCTCACAGCACCTATAAACTTACAGCAGTCTCTCCCAAACTGCACGAATGACACTCATACTATAAGAGACACCACACAACAACACCAATAAACTTATAACAGTCTCACCCAAAGTGAAAGAGATGTAATAGTAGTAGTAAAGTTTATTTCTATAACGCTCAGGGCACTTTACAAAAATTCCATAAGCAGCATTAAAACCACAATAATAAATAACATTTTATACATAGCAACTTTAACATAATGTATATCACTGAAATGCTTTATTAAAAGGAAGGTCTTTAGGGCTTTTTAAAACCCTCCACAGTCAAGCTATTTTGTATCTAGTAAGGTAGAGAATTCCACAGGGTAGGAGCCATAAAGGCAAGCGTTCTTCCACCAGATGTTTTTAAGGTTACCCTAGGAATCTCTAGCAATCCCTTGCCAGAGGATCGGAGGGAGGCGGGAGTAGTAAGAAGTCAGGAGTTCTTCCAGGTAGTGGGTCCCTACCGTGTGAGGGCTTTATAGGTCATCAAAATGATCTTGAAAGTGATTCGCCACTGTACAGGCAGCCAGTGCAACTCGGGAAGCACAGGTGTTATATGGTTGAATCTTGGGCTTCCAGTCAACAACCTAGCCGTCGCATTTTGCACCAGCTGCAAGTGGCGAATATCACTCCCAGCAGCCCTAGATAAAGGCGCTGCAGTAATCAAGCTGACAGGCAACAAAGGCGTGGATCAGGGTAGGAAGATCCTCTGATGGAACCAGGTGTTTCACCGTGCTATATTCCTTGACGGAGAAAAGGATGATTTGACCACAGCTGACAGGGTCAGGCCCTCATCAAATATAACACTAAGGTTACGTACCTGGCCAGATGCCATAAGCGGGGTCTCCCAGAAATAAACCTGAGGGTTTTCCACACATGAACTTGACATCCTCACCCCCATTTCCACCACCAATACAGATGACAATCATATACCATGAGACATTTCACACAGCACCTATAAACCTATAACTGTCTCACCAAACTGCATGAGAAGACACTATTATACCATAAGAGACATCTCTAACAGCACCTAAACTTATATAACAGTCTTGTCCGAACTGAATGAGATGACACTCTTATACTACAGAGACATTTTCACAGGACCTATAAACTTACAATGGTCTTACCCAAACCGCATGAGATGACACTTTTAAACCATAAAAACAGCTTTCACAATACCTAAAACTAATAACAGTCTTTCCCAAACTGCATGAGATGACACTCTTATACCAAAGAGACATCTCTCTCAGTACTACAAACTTAGAACAGTCTGGCAAAACTGCATGAGAAGACACTCTTATACCATAGGGAGACATCTCACACAGCATCTATAAACTTATAATGATCTTGCTCCCAGATTGCATGAGATGGCACTCATATACCACAAGGACATCCCACACAACACCGATAAACTTGTAACAGTCTTGCCACACACTGCAGGAGATGACAGTCTTATACCATAAGAGACATCTCATCGCCACATAAAAATTAAAATAGTTTCACACAAATGGCACAAAATTACATTCATATACCACAAGAGACATCTCACACAGCACCTATATACTTACAACAGTCTCACTCAAACTGCACGAGATGACACTCTTATACCATAAGAGACATCTCATACAGCACGTATAAAATTATAAGTCTCACTCAAACTGCATGACATGATATTCTTATACATTAAGAGACATCTCCTACACCACATAAAAACTTACAACAGTTTCACACAAATGGCAAAGATTACATTCATATACCACAAGAGACATCTCACACAGCCCCTATAAACTTATAACAATCTCACCCAGACTGCACAAGTTGACACCCTTATACCATGAGAGACATCTCTCACAGCACCTACAAACTTATAATAGTCTTCCCTCAAATTGCATGAGATGACACCTCATAGCATTAGAGACATCTTTCACAGGATCCATAAAGTCTTATAGAAACAATATCACTGTCCTGAGACTTTAACTGTCATGTGTCCCATCTCACAGCCCTCCTGCAATGCCGTATATTGCCTACACTTTTAATCATATTGTAACCATGCAAGCTCCTCCCTTTCTTCTTGGCATTTTTTTTATAGTGGGCATGTAGACTAGCATCTGTCTCCTAATTCGGCTTTGTTTCCTAGTACCTCCGACATGTGATACATGTATTCCGTTAGCTATAAATCACAATTTTTTTCCTTTGTAACTCTTTTTCTGGCAGCCTCATATTTAATAACAAAAATATCACCACAAGGTCACTCTTCCCAATTTTTCTTCTTCCTTCGCCCTCCTAATGGTGTCTTTGTCAATTAATGTGAAGGCATCCATAAATTCCATCTGCAGATTTTTCTTTGGTAGCCTGGGTAATATGATCTGTTATTGATCCCCCTCCCATCATTTCCCCCCTTTCTCCATTTCTTTTCCTTGCTGTTCCTCCATCCCATATTTTCAAACCCTTGCATTTCGGGAACTAAAGGGGCCAATGGTTCCAGTGCAGAAACCTCCTTCCTGCCCTTTTTGCCCAGGAGGCAGTATAGTGTAGTGGTTATGGGCACTGAGTTGCAAACCTGGAGACCTGGGTTTGAAACCCATCAACCCTCACTTCCATACTGTGTGATCCTGAGCAAGTCACTTAACTCCTTGTACTCCCAGGTCACACCTGCAAACAAGCTCTGGCTTAGTATGTCTTTCCTGGTTAAACAGTTTCCCTTTCCCTTTTGTGTTTCCCAATCCAAGGACTCTAAGAACCTTTACTCTTTTCCCGCCCCGCATTTTCTTTTCACATTTCCATTCTAAAAACTCTTGAAATCTTTTCCCTGTCTCCCTAAACTCTCTTTCACACACAATTCTATGCTGTCAGCCACAGTTACAGGAACATCAATCGGAGTCTTACCTGGGGTAGCCAGAAGCTGGCTCTTCCGATTCTGCATGCTTTCTGTCCCACCTGCACTGGTGCTAGCACCAGGGTGTACAGTAGCTAGAAATTTCCATTTTGTACACACATTCTCCAACTGCTGTCCCCCATTAAAAATTACACATCCTTTCCAACTGCTTCCCCTATTACAAACAAATCAGGTTCTTATCAGACCACTCAATAATCTCTAAACAGGTTGTACACATACACTGTACCTATCTCTCCCACACAATAGAAGTTTATACAGAGACACCACTCAGTGGCCTACACTGACTCAAATACTCCAGATTTGAATGATAATGGTAACAAAAAGGCATATGGTTTAGGACAGGCACTCAACAAAACTGTACAAAATATGTACAGTGAGTATGCCTGCCTATACCCTTGCTTAGCACTGCTGGCTGCTGTCCTCTAGCTTTCTCTCTTCTCCACTCATTGTCTGCCTTCCTCTTCTCTGCCTTCTTCCATTTCTTTTCTCCTTTTCATCTGATTCTCCCTTATGGCCTGTAGCATCTGGTTCAGCTGTTGCATCATCATTTGTGCCTACAGGAAAATGGTGGCTGCATTCTGCACCTGCTGACTCCCCTCTGCTGGCTACAGAACTTCTTGCACTTGCTGCACCATTTTACTGCCTCCACATGCTGTTCTGCTGCAATCTAGATGCTTCTTTCTTCTGCCATAGACTGCCCTGCTGTCTTGAAATCAGCTGGAACAAAGACGTTCTCCCTCTGTTCCAGCTAGCCTAAGTAAACCCCCAACCCAATCCCTGGCTCCTTGTTGTCTTGCTCTAGCCGCCCAATCCCTGCCTTTCCCATTGCTACCTATCTATTGTACCTCCCCACCTGCCTTTGTTTTGATGCAATGATAGTGCACATGCACCTGCTATTCGCATATGTGCACTGCCAGGCAGTCGGGGAGGGGCAATGGCCAACTCCATGCACTGTTGGCTGTGGCCCCGCCACCCTCATTTTTGCCCATCATGAGAAGTGGGCTTCATTATCTGCCTGTCTACATCTGACATCAAAATCCCAGGTTGATGGCATCACCATTGATGGTATCATTAGTATCCCCAGCACGATGGATTGAGATGTCATATTCAGAATTGTGATATCAGGTGTCGACGAGCAGCCAGAGCAAATAGGGCAGAGATCCTGTTTCCATGCAAATGCTCTTAGTACTAAAAAATGTGGATGTGAATTACAAAAGAATATGAAATAGAAGATGAACTGGGTCTATATATTAAATGGTTTCAAAGTTGTCTAAATGGTGCCAGGGGCTTTTAAGAGTAAATGAGTTCCCTTGAATAAATGGAGGTGATGTTAGTTCCAGTGAGTCAGTAGGAAAGAAGCTGACAGGCTGGTGGCAGTGGTCTTCTTCCTCTTCTAAATGTGTATGTTTGTAGGTGAAACAGCATACATACCCATCACTTCATCAATGGTGCTGGGGACTCCAGCACATGCAGACAAAAGTTACATCCATTAAAGGAAAACTACATGCAACAATGACAAAGCGCATGTCGTGCATTGGGTTTGTGTTTCTCTGATGACGCTAGCATTCTGTTACCTGTGTCTGTACCAGGCTTTTGTTTTTTTTAATTTTCTCTGCAAGTTGTATGGCCCTGGGATAGCCATTCAGGCTTCTTTTACTGCCTTTGCTCTCTTGGAATTTTCCTAGAATGCCTCTGGGAATTATGTGAATTATATCCTGAATTAGAACTAGGAGTGTAGGATCCTATTTATTATCTAGTCACACCATTTAACTGCAACTGTTTGTGAAAGTTAACTGCTTAGAAAAGTGTTTGCCTCCTCCCCAGCCAAAGTCAGATTTCTCCAAGTGCTAACTATTGTTATTCTGGATATATGGCAATTTTCTTTGTAGCGTGATGTCACTGGGTGATAATAAAGCCAATACACCTTTGAAGGACTTGGGCCTAATTTTATCATTACCAGAGGCATTCTGGGAAAATTCCAACAGCTCAACGGCAATAAAAGAAGCCTGAATTGCTACCCTCAGGGGCCATAAAACTGGCAGAGAAAAGTAAAAAAAAATTGAATCACAGATGCATGCAACAGAACACCAGAGGCCATTGGAAAAACAGAAACAGAATAATTTTCCTTTAGGGAACTGTGCTGAACTTGTAAATTAATTTTTCCACAGAAATAGTTTCTTTAAAGAGCTAGTGTGCTGCCTAAAACTAATATTAGTTTTTAAAAGCAGTCAACCAGTACCTTTTATATTTGAGGTACTTTTTCTTTCCCTTTTGTTAATTCAAAGATTATTTACCTGGTGTTAGTAGGTATTCTTTATGGAACACCATTACCTGGCAGCAGACATATCTAGCTCTGTTCTTTCCATTACATCATCATCATTGTGACCTCACTGACCATGACATCACTGCTGCTTAGGAACAGCCACTCAGTCGCCACCAGGTCAGTCACCTGTGATGTCATTGTCAATAAGATCATAATGCTGATGATGTAGTGGGGGGACTAGAGCTAGATATGTCAGCTGCCAGGCTGAGAGCTATTCCATGCATCTAACACAATACTATCACATTAAAAAAAAAAGTTCTAACGAGCAATCGGAAAAGAAATTACTTCAGAAATACAAAGTTGCAACAGACTACTTCTCAAAATTTGTATCATTTTCCTGTTGGTCTGTTTTGGTTCCACTAACTCTTTAAATATTGTTTCCAGTTCTGCATTTGCTCCATCTCTATTGGCTTTTAGTTAATTCCATGGGTGTTTCTGATTTACACACTGGTGGTGAGTACCATTATAGTACCGTATGATGTAGCTTACTCTACTTGTATGTCTCTTTCAACCATTGGGTTCTGCAGTAGAACACTAATACATTGTGACAACAATGAAAGAGCTTAATCAGAATATAAACTACATCATGCAATTCAGAAATGGTCCTCAGCAAGCTTTGTGTAAATCAGAAACACTCACAAGTTGCTAAAAGGCCAGAAAAGATGTAACAATAAACAATTGGAACCAGTATTTGATAAGCAGCTTCTACAGAAAATACCTGCACATTCTTGAATGTTTTATACAATTGTCCTTAAAGTGCTGAATAATGCACACTCCTTCCACACCCACAACCATAGACAACTGCAGAAAGTGCCTTAACAAGAGGGAATAATGCAAAAGAGATTATGATGTGGAGAGCATAGAGTTTGCATAGGCTCATTTTGAGGCGTAGAGCTGATTTTTATCCAAATTATTGCTTGTTTCTGCATGTTTATTGTGCAGGGTCACGTCATGGTGGCTATCTTGTGCATGGCTTAAGGTCTGTCAGGAGAACTATGTGACCACAAGGGACCAGTGAGGCTCCTTGTGACTTAAAAAGATTAGTGGTAGTTGTGCCCAGAACATGCGGATACTGCGCTGTGGAGCAATGAGGCAAACCTAGCAGAACCACACAATGGGAGTTTCACATAGGAGCTATTGGTGCTAAACTGATGGAGACTTAGGCAGGAATCAGGCAGACTAGATGGGCCTCATGATTCTTTCTCCCAGTAAATTTCTGTTTGTATGGAATATTTACTGACAAGGACATCAGAAGGTGCTCCTATGAGTTTTCAGAAAGAGATGTGGGATTTTTGACCTCCACCGGACAGCCCCAGGGATAGGCAAATGAAATCTCATTTTCTGTCTCATCTGAAGGACAACACAGTGCACAATCCTGCCCCTCTCCACCCCCAGACATAAATATTGCACTGCAGTGCCAGCTTTATCAGCTTTAAAAACTAGCCTTTCACTTTGAGCTCAGTGTAAACCAAATATGAGTCACAATAATTATCCGCTTCCTTCATTCACATTGTTAATTATTTATTTTTATATACTATCTGAAAATTGGTAACTGGAAAAGTGCACTGTGCCGAAAGCTTGTTCCAGGCACTACCTGGGAAGTGGAAAAGAAGATAATGGTTACAAGTAGATGGATGGTTGTATGTGATAATGGCGATCGTGGAATAGCGATCGCTGTTTGAAATAGTGTACATCACCGAAAATGAATTACAGCGATGTACATTCACAGCAAACTAAATGTGACAACAGAATTTAAATGTATGTGGAGGCTATGCCTCCCCGCCCTCCTACTTAAAGATTCTCAACTCCAGGGGGTGCATGTTGGAGGGTGAAATTCTTGAAAAAAAAAAAAGCTGCCTGCTGGCACCAAAAAAAAAAAAAAACCCGCCGTGCAGGACCCGGACCCTGCACCCTGCACCCTGCACACCCCAGCCTAACACCTTCCCCACTCACGCTAGCTGACCAGCTCGGCAGCTGCCCACCACACTCCCTCCCACATACTTCCCTTCTCCTTCATCCCTCCATGCGTGACGCAGCGTGCCGTGTCAGCTTCCCGTCACCTATCTCACCCACCGGGTATCCAGTCACTACCCTACAGTAGCCCTGAACACAGGCACCATGACTAAGTTGCCTTTTTGAAAGCACTCAATCATAGTTGCTGTGTTCACTGGATCTCCGTGGTGGAGATTACAGTTCTATGATGGAGTATACAATCAAATGTATGTGGATTCTGTCCTATCCTGCTGTATAGCTGCTGAAACTATTTAATAGTTGCATATTTTTTTATTTATGTTTAGCATTTCAAATTGTAGGGAGGACTTGGCCCAATGGTGCCAGAGTAGCCATGTCTAAAACCAGCAGTCATGTACAAATCCAGAATCCCACTCAGAAGCTGGGGCCAACTACACAGTGCAGTTTTATTTATTGAAATGTGTGCAGGCACTTACAGTAAAATTTAAATGTGGCATTTGCAGCAATTGACATTGTCAAATATATCCAGATACTTTGTGATATTTCTAAGAGGTTCTCTCTGGTGGCCTTAAAGATGTCACAGAATCCTGAGAAAATATCTGACCATGTCAACTGCTGTAATTGTGAGATCAAGGTGTGAGTTATACAAAATAAATTAGGTAAGAAATTATAATAGCGATGATTGGCTATTGGGAGGGAAGGTATAGGATAACTATCATTCACCATCCTCCCCTCCCCACCAAAGTAGACAAGGGCGGCACTCACATCAGTGGTAAATGTAGCTGCTCACACTCCAAGTCAAAGGAAGGGCACAGCTGCAGCAAACGGAAAGTGGGATTAATAGCGAGAAGGAGGAGGTGGAAGGACAGATAATGAACCTGCAAAATTGCCTCTGTAGCTCTACAGATGTTCATTATTGGGCTCAGAATTGTAATGTGTGCTGGACTGAATAAATGCAGATGTCAGTGAAGCTTCAGTGTCTATGGTTTAAGTTAGGGAAAATAGAGTTCAATTAAAAAATATATATATATATCTATATATATATAGATATGTATATATCTATATATAGATATATAGATATATATATACACAACCTAGAAATCTTGAGGAACAGAGGGTATATAACTTATCTTAAAAATACATCAAAGACTTACAAAAACAGCTAAGGATGGTTACATATACATCAGGGCAAATATTTGCTGTGCTTAAAATCTTATTTTAACTCAGTTCTAACTCTTACATATTCTAAAAATGCTGGGAAGGATTGACAATAGTGTTCATTCATAAAAAACTAGAACTGACATCAGTTCAATGAGCACCTTAGTACAGAACAGAAGTCATGCGACCTCCGTCCTACACAAGGAGGAAGTGGTTAGATACCAGCTTGCCAGATTAAAGTGACATCACATTATCTTCGTCAGCATTGGTTCCAGTTCCTCGGTTTCAGACAAACTTGGAAAATACCATTCACTTATCACATGGCAGGGCATTAGTTTCCATTCATTAGTGAACATAATACGGTCTTTCTGTGTACTCTGACATGGTTTCTTGTTGTTGTAATTTTTTTAGCTTCAGTAAGATGCTGCCCACTCAGTACATCACATCCTTCAAAATAACTTTCCAGGCTTGACACCACCAGAGAGAGAGGCGAGAGAAGCGCTGACAATTTGCAGGGTTGTCTGTACTCAGTGAACTTCTCTGCTGCTGCAGAAGCAGAAGGTTCACTGTCTGTACTGTCAATTCAGCAAAGAGTTCTTGTTTATTGCTGTTTGTCAAACTGTAGGGGTTCTTTGGGCTTCTGGAGTATAGCTGCAATACAGTAAAGCGGGGGCAGAATGCTTTGCATTTTGAAGCATAATTTTTGGCTCCTTTGGGGAGTAATCTGGCCCAGATTCAGAAGTGGGGGTGCAAGTTGAGGCTCAAATCAATCAAACCTATGTAAGGAAATGCTACCAAACTATTTCTCAATGGGCACTCAGTGGTTGAAATGGGGAGGGTCCCAAGGGAACCCCAAAATTTGCTTTGAGGAACTCACCACCTTTGTTATAGGACAGAAAATCTCTTGGGGAGAGATGGTATTTGGGTAGGAATCTTTTCTTGTTTACACCAAAATCCAAAAGGGCCTTAAGGTCTTTTTTAAACATGTGGACCTAGTAATTTGCAAACAAGTACACACTGGTCACATACAAACTCCATACAAATTGTCCACTGTCATTTTAACCATTATATGCTCTGGAAGTTAATGGGAAGTTCAGTTTAGGTCTCAGTTTATAACGCCAGATTCAAGGAGGTTCTTTTCTTGAATTATAAGTCTATCAACATGTAGCTAGGGCTGCATTATGTTAAGTGCTTTATTTCAATAAAATATTTTGTCACAGTTTTATGTTTTTAGAGGCAAGAGACTAGCAGTCCAGAGTTTTCACGGACAGTACTGAGATCCCTTTCTTGTCCTGAATCCTTACCTGATTACAGAAGTATTGATTTTTTGGGGTGGGGGCTGATAAATGTGTTTTACATGTATTGTACATCCTGAATGTTGAGGTATTGCCAAGAAAAAGTTCAAGACTTGAACAAATTCAGTGTGCTTAAGGTGGCCACCCTTGCCTCAGGATACCTTTTACCCATCAAGTCCATGTCTAGTTTATTTTTCCCTTGGAACAGAGTCAGGCTTACAATGTCACTCCCAACAGAGTTCCTGCTGACTTCTGCATATCTCTACCACAATGGACACTGCCAGTCACCTCTACCCACTCCACCCCAAATTCCTGCTCCCAAACTAAGATTTCAAAATCTGCATCAAATACACATTGAGAAGGCACTCTCTGAGTTGATGACAGTTCTAGCCTTTTCTAATCAATAGATGCTATTGTGCATCCCTAATGAAACACATATTTTTATGCAGGTGGACTCTGCTCCATCACAGAGCAGTCACCCTCCCCCAGTCAGAAAAGGGAACAGGTGACTTGAGCCAACGCCATCTTAACAGAATGACTGTGCAGCCATCAAAGTAGATTTTGGCAGGAAAGCAAAGCCATGTTCAGATCCAGCCTTTTCTTAACTGAAAAAAACAGAGAAAGTGAAGGGTTTGGTTCTGTATGCAGAGTTTCAAACAAACTGTATCCCAAAGTACTTTAGAAGCTGGGTGATGGAGGGAAGAGAATGTTATAACCATTAGGCACACACAGAGATTCAAACAGCACAGACGTACATTACAGAGACAGAGACTGCACTAATCAATAAGTCATGGCAGGATGTAGGTAATAGTAATGAGACAAAAGAAGTGTAGGTTATATAAGCAACAAGACATGAGAGGTGTAGGTTATGAAAACAATAAGACATGAGAGGTGTGGGTTATATAAGCAATAAGACATGACATGGTGTAGGTTATGTGGCGATGAGACACAAGAGGGTGTGGTTATGTAAGTAATAAGCCATGACTGGGTGTAGGTTATGTAAGCAATAAAACATGATAGGGTATATTATGAAAGCAATAAGACACGAGAGGATGAGTATTTAAGTAATAAGCAGTGACAGGATGTACATGATGTAGCAATAACACATGAGGGTGTGGTTATGTAAGCAATATCACATGACAGGCGTAGCTTATGTAAGCAATAAGACACAAGAAGGTGTGTGGTATGTAGGCAATAAGACATGACAGGGTGTAGGTTATGTAAACAATGAGACACGAGAGGGCATGGGCTATGAAAGCAATAAGACATGACAAGGTGTAGGTTATAAAGCAATAAGACACGACAGGGTGTGGGTTATATAAGCAATAAGACATGACAGGGTGTAGGTTATATAAGACATGAGACACGAGAGGGTGTGATTATGTATGATAAGCCGCGACAGGATGTAGGTTATGGAAGTAATAAGACATGCAGGGTATAGGTTATGAAAGCAATAAGACATGACAGGGTGTAAGTGATGTAAGCAACAAGACACGAGAGGTGTAGGTTATGTAAGAAATAAGACATGACAGGGTTTAGGTTCCTGTTGCTGAACACATGCCAGGGTGCATTGTGAAGCATGAGGTGCTTGCAACCGATTGCTATCAGCCACCTGGAAGGAAGTGTGACTCAAATAGAGTCCACACTGTAGTGCCTTACTGCACTTATAAAATGGTTAATGCAAGAGAAATGTTTAAAATAAGATCAATTTTATAAAGTTACATATTCAGTTCAATTTATTATTTTAAATTGAGAAAAATTCCCATACTAGAAGGGTGTAGAAAACAAATACACAAACAGTGCCCGATTTTAAAAGAGCAAATGTTGGTGCAAAGTACCCTGTGCCAAATGGCTTTGAGGCAAGTGGCACCTTGCATCAAAGAGTCTGCGGAAATTCCCATGCTTGAATGCAGACTGTGTAAAATTGGGTTGCTTTGCACCCAAGCTGCCCTGCACCACCCTTGCAGCAAAGGCACCCTTGCACCAGACTCACAAGGGGCTTGCAACATGGCGGTCTTCACCATCCCTTTTGTAATTTTGCAAGCCCTGCCATGGACGCAACAGGGAGTCTTGATTAGACCAGCCAGGAGGTGGTCTAAGGACATGCACCACTGTCAGACACTGTGGTGATTGGGGTGGAACCTGCCAGCAGGGCTGGTGCCAAAAGAAGCATGGTGGGTGTCTTGGCGGGTGTCGAGACTATGGCAGAACTGACAGGATGGTGAGGTGGCACCCTGTGGTGCCATCGCAATGGCACACAGCCGATCGGACCTCTTAGTGGGGTTGGTATAGACAGACCATAATCAGGATTAGTTGAAGTGCTTCATTGGAAAGCATTTAAACTAGCCAAGGGGAGAGCACTGTAAAGGGCAGGAAGTCCTATCCCCCAAAATATCAGAGTAGTAAGTGAGGTAAACACCAAGATAGAGATGCTGATAGGGAGAAGGGCAGGGTTAAATGGAGAAAGTGACAAAGGCAATAAGGACAGGGATGGAGCAAAAGGGGTAAGGCCATCAGGAAATGGAGGGTAATGAGTACCAATGCCCGTAGTCTGGGCAACAAAAGCTCCTGAACTGGTGGCCTTGATGGAAGAGGGATGCCTGGATATCATAGCAGTCACAGAAACATGGTACACAGAGAACCATGACTGGATGTTAACATACCAGGTACACAACCTACAGGAGAGACAGGGAGGGAGAAGAGGGGAGGAGGTCTCTATGTAAGGAAGGATAAAAGCAACTGAACAAAAGAGTAAACAGGGAGGAGAGGAGGCACTGTGGGTCACCTTAGAGACTGGAAATGGCACCACAATCCACACAGGGTTGTATACAGACCCCCATGTCAGGGGAGGAATGGACAAGGATATGATAGAAGGCATACTTAGGATGGCAGAGAAAGGAGATACTGCTGATGGGAGACCTGAATATGCCAGATGTTAACTGAAGCACATTTGCTGCAGCCACATCCAAGAGCAGGGCCATTCTTGATGCCCTACAGGTGGCAGGCCTCAGACAGCTAGTTTTGGAACCCACTCGTGAGGAGCAATCTTAGACCTCATACTCTCAAATGGGGACAGTGAGAGGATCTCAGATCTGAGTAGATAGCCATCTGAGAACAACTGTCCACCAAACAGTGTGGTTCACGATAAACTCAGCTACAGAGTCAAGCCATACAAAGTGAAGGTACTGGACTTCAGGAGGGCTGACTTTGGCATGATGGAGAGTGCCTTAGAAAGCACTGGAAACAGGCTAGAAGGAGGGTGGAGCAACAATGGAGAAACATCAAAACTGCCATAACAGAGGCAACAAACCTTGTGTGATGCAAATAAACAAATCAAAATGAAAGAAAAGCCACTATGGTTCTCAAAAGAGGTGGTGGAAAGGTCAGGAGAAAAGATAGCATTCAGAAAGTATAAGGAAACACAGAAGGAGCAGGACAGAGAGCTGTACCAGTTAAGGCAGAAGGAAGCAGGAGGAAGTCAGAATAGCAAAGGCCCAAACTGAGGAAAAGATAGCCAATTCTCAGTTAAGAAGGGGATAAAACCTTTTATAGGTACATTAGGAGCGTAGAAAGACAAAGGAGGGATAGTGAGGCTGAATAGAATGGGCAGTGGGTGGGCAAAGAGGGACAGTGAAAAGCAGGGATACTGAATGAATATTTCTGCTCAGTATTCACAAAAGAGGAGGAGGGTAGAGGTGCCTAATCCAATTAACAGAAGCACTCTGGATAGGGGTTGATCCCAGTCCTTTCACGGAAGAAAGGGTTCTGAAAGAACTCCTGAAACTGAAGGGGACAAAACAATGGGGCCTGATGGAATTCACCCAGAATTCTAAAATAATTAAGGGAGAACTAGAGAAACCACTGACTACCCTTTTAACAAATCATGGGAGGAAGGTGTGGTACCGAGGACTGGAGGAAGGCAGATGTGATTCCCTTCACAAGTGGGACCAAGACAGAGGCAGGAAACTACAGACCTGTCAGTTTGACCTCTGTGGTAGGGAAAGTGATGGAATCACTTCTGAAGGAAAGAATTGTTCAGTACCTAGAGGCCAGTGGGGCAGGGACCCAAGGCAGCATCGGATCACAGCAGGAAGGTTATGTCAGGCGAATCAAATTGATTTCTTTGACTGGGTGACCAAAGTAGTAGACCAGGGAGGGGCTGTGGACATGGCCTACCTAGACTTTAGCAAGGCATTTGACACAGTCCCACACAAAAGATTAATAGTCAAATTAACCAGCCTGGGGTGGGTCCCAGGGTGGTAGCCTGGGTAAAACATTGACTGGACAACAGGACACAGAAGGTATATGTAAATGGAGTCCACTCTGAAGAAAGAATGGTTACTAGTTGGATACCACAGGGTTCAGAACTGGGTCCAGTCCTTTTTAATGTCTTTATAAGTGACATTACAGAGGGACTGGAAGGAAAAGTATGCCTCTTTGCAGATGACACAAAGATCTGCAACAGGGTTGATACACAAGGCGGCATGGAAAGGATGAGAAGGGACTTGGCAAGGTTGGAGGAATGGTCAGAAGTATGGCAGCTTGGATTCAATGCAAGAAGTGCAAATAATGCACCTGGGAAACAAAAACCAGGAAGAGTACATAATGGGGGTGGGGTAGTAACAACAACAAAAATGGAAAGAGACCTGGGGTAATCATATCAGATGACCTTAAGGTTATCAAGCAATGTGAGAAGGCAGTAGAGAGGGCTGGGGGATACTGGGATGTATAGGAGAGGCATCACCAGCAGAAAACAGGAAGTTGCCATCCCTCTCTACAGACAGGTGGTGAGACCCCATCTGGAGTACTGTGTCCATTTCCGGAGACCCCATCTCCGCAAGGACATAGACAGGATAGAGGCAGTCCAGAGGAGGGCAACTAAAATGGTGCAGATTCTGCAAGAGAAGCCATATGAAGAGAGACTAAAGGAGCTTAATATGTATACCCTTGAGGAAAGGAGGGAGAGGACATGATAGAAACTTTTAAGTACCTCAGTGGCATCAACAAAGTCAAGAGGTAGCATCTTTCAGAAAAGAGATGTGCAAGAACAAAGGGACACAATCTGAAGAAAGAAGGCGGTTCAGGGGCAATGTGAGGAAGTATTTTTCACAGAGAGGGTGGTGGACACATGGAACAGCCTTTCTGAGGAGGTTGTGGGGTCTAAAACTGTGGGAGAATTCAAGAATGCATGGGACAGACATAAGGCAATTTTGTGGGAGGGTAGGAAGAAATAGGCTGTTGGTTAACTAGGATCTGCAGCTTATCCTGTAGGTAGGAAATGGGCAGACTAGGTGGGCCAAGCGGTCCTTATCTGCTGTCAAAGTTTATATTTCTATAACATGGTCCCAGGTGGCCACAGCCCTGGCACTGCCCCATAGGTACCTAACTGCTGCATCATGTAGGTGGGAAGCAGTGGCTGCAGGTTGAGGGCTACTAGTGGTAGAGGGAATGTTCTGCAGGCACCACAACAGTCCCTGGTACCCCCCGTGTTGTGGCAGGCTGCCTCTGGCCCACATGATGCAGTGCAGTTAGGGCACCTATGGAGCAGGTGCCAGGGCTGTGCCCACCTGGGGCCATGTCATGGTCCATCTGTACTGACCCCTACTAACAGGTCCGATCGACTGTGCCATTGCCAGTGGCACACTGAGGGTGCCATCTCACCACCTTGTCAATTGCGCCATAGCCGAGATGCTCCCTAGGGCATCCCCTGTGCTGCTTCTGGCCCCTGGCCCTCTCCTAGCAGGCATATGCATCACTCTCCCCACACTCACAGCCCCTGTCCTGTTGCACCAGGTGGGGGGTCAGATCCCTGCATCAATCCCCAAAGGTGCATCACATGTTTGGCACATGCCTGTGGCTGCGGCAACTCCTAGGTCTTTGGCACAGAGACCCCATTTTTCTAAAAATTGGGCACAGGGACCCTGACACCCAGAGTTTGCTGCAGCCCTGGAGCAATGTAACTTGTGTCGCCTCTAACCACTGTTTTAAAATCAGGCCCATTGAACCACCACAGAACTTGAAATAGGGTAGGGCAAATTAGCAAAATAAAACACAATCTTTGCTGCATGCATTTCAAAAAAGAGAACCACAGAAACACAAAATTTGATGGAGATAAGAACCATTTGGCCCATCCAGTCTACACATTTTCCCTACTTTCATTATTACTGCAGACCCTACCTAATCTACAGCTCTTTCTCCTTCCCCTTTTTTTTCCCCTGCAGACTGGGTGTATGCCATCCCAGCATTTGGAAGTTTACAGAGTGCATTCAGCACGAACAGAGGATGACTGAGTTAAAGCTGGAGCAGCTTTTGTCAGGGCAGAAACAGTGGAGCCAAAAGGAACTATAAGGACTCAGTGAAAGAGTGACATTAATTGTAGCAGAGTCACGAGTTAAGATCACGCTATGAATACCTTAGAGCCTGGCTTATAACTCCAATTTCAAGTTTAAAGCTCAGCTGAAAACAAACAGCCTATAATTGGTGGCTCAGTATTATTAGCATTTGTGAGGCCTTTTTTTTTTTTTTTTGTTAAACACCAATTGATTGGACCTTTTTTAAAAACTTGTATGTTTATTTTTTGTAATTGGCCATTTTTAAAAGAAATCCAATAAAAATAAAGATTTTAATTTAATTAGCAGAAACTGGCATTTAATTGGCATTAAAACTGCACGCTCTAGTGTGGCATAAAACATTTTTTCTAACATTGCTTTTATTATTTTGATGCACTACAGGAAATGCATTGCATCACTTGACGCTCTTACATGAAACACAAAGATCCCGCTCATGTTATTTGCTTTGTAAAGTAAGGTGTCGCTGTCTCATCCAGGCTCAAGAATTTGATTCCAGTGAGTGGTGATCACTTGTGGAGCATGATTAATAGGGTCAGACATTTTTTATGTGTTTGCTTAGGGCATTTGATTCCAGTTTACAGTTGTGGTAGTATTGCTGACTGGATGTCTCAAATAGGCTCAAGAATTTGATTCCAGCGAGTGAGTGATCACTGGTGGAGCATGACTAATCAGGTCGGAATTTTTATGTGTTTGCTAGGGCATTTGATTCCAGTTATGTATTATTGTGTAACAGGCTTGCTAGGGGCTGGCTCAAATCAAGACATCGATGGTGCGCTTTATGTTGTGCTTTTGTCCCTCGCTTTACCGATACTCACTATTTTGAAGCATGGATTGTCGCTATTTAAGTTATTGGTGCTCATTCTAACCACTGCTAAATAAGTTCTCACTAGTATGATCTCGCTGTTTAAAATTCGCTATTATTTACTCGCAGTTTTCATGGGTACCCATATTGAAAGGTCTCTATCATGTCCCCCTCCCTACTCACTTCTAGGGTGTACGATTGAGGTCCTTTTGTCTCAGGAGGTTAAATGTGCTGAGTTGCAGAGATACAGAATGGCTTTTTAAAGTTGTCAACGTGGAGTGAATCAATTTAAACTGCTGGTTAGTGGAGAAAATACAGTTGTGCCCATGTTAGTATGTGTTTTTAACTCCCTCCCCCATTTTTAGACTGCCCAGCACCACGGCAACTGGAGAAAGGTTATGTATGGTCCTGGATTGTTCCCCACCCCACTCCATGATGTCCACCTAATTGAGGGTCTGGACAGGGGCCATGTTGTGAGCAGGAAAATTGGAGCCTGTAGAATGAAGTGCTGGCTGAAAATCAGTAGGCATGATTGGGTCTAGGAGTACAAGATGCCAACTGTGGCAAAGTTCTTTGGCCTGATCAGGCTGGGAGTATGCTGGACCGAGCAATATGTAGGGCAGGTCAGGGCTGTTAACTGGGAGAATCCTTCCTCTCTTTTGTGTTGTGTGGAGGTCTAATTGGGGCCAGGAAACGTGGTGCTGACCACCATGACAAACTTTGTAAACGAACCTGATCAGGGCAAGTAGTATTGCTTGTTAAAGCCCCCTGGCCAACACTGGGGCTTACCTTTTAGGCTCTAGTGCCACAGCAGCTCTCCAGCCCCCAGGACTGCAGCGGTGTGGAACTACTGGACACCAAGAGTGATGGCCAGATGTCCAGGGTGGGAGTTGAGTCTTGGCTTTAAGCCAGATCTTCATGGCTGTAGCCATACCGTCAGTCAATGATTTCAGTCCTAGAGTGAACAAGGAGGGCTAGGACCACTTCCTGATCTCAGGGCAGGCAACAGTATCAGGAGTGAAGTGTCACCGTGAAGAGTGCTAATTAGAAAGCCGCATGCATGTACAGAGGGTGGCATTCAGGAGTGCTGTGTGAGAGAAAGAGAAAGATACAGAGAGAGAGAGAGAGAAATCAGCTCTTCTTGCTGGCCCCCCAACTCCTCAAAGGGCTGAGTGCCCACCACTCCAACATCAGTCCCGACTCCATGGCAGGCACTGGGGTTGGGACATGTGAAAATAAAGTCCTGAGGGCCATGAGGAAAGCAGCAGGAGGCTGCACAAAGCTCAGAACAGCCACAGAAGACCATGTGTAGCCACCATACAGCCAGAAGTCTCTGGCCTCATGAGGACTGCTGGGAATGGTGTCAGAGGAGCTACGATATTTTCTACCAGTGAATTTCCAACAACAAGGAGCTCAGATTTTGTATGACCTGACCATGCAATCCAGATTCATGATATATGTCAGCCAATCAGGTGTCAGGTTTTATACTCTACATTATACAATGATGTGAAAATCCTGCAGCCTCATTGGTCAAAACATGTCACATGACCGTGGGTAAATCCTGCATAACCCACGACTGAAGAATGGCATTTATAAAAAACATAATTAAACACATTTTAAATTTATTTTGCACATGGGTCCATTGAGCATCATAATAGCAGCACTCCATGGTGAGTTATTGGGTGATTTACCATTTCTTCAGGGAAGTTGTCACCCGCAGTGCTCATGACACACCACACAAGGCATGGGTAGATCCCCAATAACCCACACCCTGTTGTGCCTTATTGCTTAAAGAGAAACTGTGGAAGAGAAATCTGTGCTCATTTCTGACCAGCCTGCAGCCAAAAAGGCTGTGTGAGGTAACAGTTCCTCACAGACTGCTGCCACCACCAGGCTTGAGGGCTGGGTATGCTGCACTGCACATTCTGACAGAGCTCCGTGAATGGGAAACTGTGTGTCTTCAGTGAAGTGCCCACCAGAGGTGTTTGAGACAGGACAAACCCTGTTGTGCTGTTTTTCCCTGCTCAGATGTTCCTGTGGCCTACATAGTCCAGTGACTAGTCAGGTACATCCCAAGATGAACTACAGCCTTAATGTTCACCCTGACTGTTCCATCAGTGGATCAAACCAACAGCCCTCTTGTGGGGCTGCAACTGTCCCCAAATAGAGCAAGCCATGAAGCATCACCAGACCAGAGGTCTTGGGTTGCTAGCCACTGTTTCATCCAAAGAGAAAGGAGAAGTGGATTTGTAATGCTCACCACACATACTGTATGAGCAAAGAGATGGAATCATCCAGAAAAAGACAACATATTGCCTGCATGCTTGAGAGCATGTCACTACAAAGACACTTCTGCTCAGGCTCAAACACATTTTTATTATTTATTTATTTGAGATAATCAGAAAGACCTTGAGTCAAAGACTCATTTACAAAGGTTCCACGTCATACATGGTGAGGTACAGGGTAACAGAACATACAGGTTGCTGTGCATTACATTGCATCACATTGAGGATACACACTAGATACATAAAGTGACTATTAGACAAGGACATCATGGATTTCAGAGGTTTAGTGCAGCCAAAGTTAGAAAAGAGGCTGCTTGTGAAGTTGAAGATTCAGTGGAGTTAGGTCTGGAAACCCGACAAGAGGCTGGTCTAGGGGCAGTCCACATAGGTTGGAGGCCTGGAGGTGTTTCCTTAGACTAGATTTAAAGGGCCTAATCTTATTTCATTGGATAGTAGACTGGGGAGCGCGTTAGTCCAAGATGGGGCATTGTAACTGAAAGTTCTTTTGAATTTGAAGTCCGGCAACAGGGTACCCTTACTAGCGGTTTGTTCGAGTTACGTGTGATTCTGACAGGGATTCTGGGAGAATAATTTTGTTTAGGGTAGGAGGGTGAGGCCTAGAGTTATCTTTTGGTCATTAGGCAGGTGTGGTACTTGATTCTGTTGTCTAAGTTTAGCCAGTTGGTGGCGCTGTAGAGGAGCAGGTGTGAGTGAATCGATCACATCAGTATGAGTCGGCAGGCCTTGTTTAGTACAAGCCAAAGTCTATTGAGGGCAGAGGTGGGAGCAGCACTGTAGATAAGAATGCCATAGTCTAGCAGAGAGAGAGAACAGAGGAGTTAATGGTGAGACGTACAGCCTCGGGGTGAAGCAATGTTTGTACCGATAAAGTACGCCTAGTCTAGAGTTTAGGCAGTGGATAGAAGCAGAATATGTTGATTAAAGCTGAGGGTCAGGTCAAGTGTGATTCCTAGGCATTTAAAGGTGTCCACTTGTTTGAGGGGGGTTGATTTACTGTTAGAAATTGGGGCAGAGGCTTTTCGGTGGGTTCTATGGGTGAGAGAAAATTATGACTTTGTCTTATTGTAGTTAGTTATTAGGTGCTGGGTGGTGAGCAGTGTTCAGTCACCGGAGTGCGTGGTTGGAGTGTTTGGTGGACTTTAAGGAGTCCGGATCAGATGCGAAAAGGATGACATCATTGTGTGATAGGAGCAGGCTGCTGGTGCAGGCTGATGGGAGGGAGTTTAGGTATAGACAGAATAGCAGGGGCTAAGAATGGAGTCCTGTGGGACACTGGAGCAGATTGGGAGGCTAGAGGACAGGACAGTGTCTCCCTTGACCAGCTGTGTTCTATCAGAGAGGTTGCTGGTGAACCAGTTTAATGCATCATTGGAGGCCGCTGTAGGTGAGTGTGTTTAGTAAAGGGCATGGTTGACGGTATCAAATGCTTTAGAGGTCCATGAAGATAGCTCCTGTGAGGTGGCTCTCGATCCAAGGCAGAGTGGATATGCGGGTAAGTTCAAGGAGGGTGGTGGTGGTGGTACTGTGTCCCTTTCGGAAACCGTGTTGCTGGTTGCATAGCAGGTTATATTTGGTAAGGTGGTCAGTGAGTTGATCGGAGACTATGCACTCTAATGCTTTGGATAGAGGGGGGTAGAATAGAGATTGGGCGGTAATTGTTAGTGGAGTGCGTCCCCACTCTTATGTACAGGGGTGATGTAGGAAAATTTCCAGCGAGTGGGATATTTCACCTGGCAGAGGGAGAGGTTGAGAATATGGGTGAGCGGGTGGGACTTCCAGGAGGGTGAGCGGAGAAGTCTTAGGTCGGGGAATCACTGCTAAAGAGAGAGTGGTTAAGAGCTTTGGCAAGGTATGGTTTGGCTGTCTGTGGGGTAAGGATGTGAAGATTGAAAGGTGGAGCATGAGGTGGAGGGGGTATGTCCGGGTAGGTGGTGGCCGAAGAAATTAGGGGGAGACATGGTCAAGATCAGTGAAGGCAGAGTTAAGGGCCAAGGCTATACTGAGGAGATCCGATGAGAGATTACCATATATTAACAGTTGGTCTGGGGGTAGGTTAGTACTTTTGCCACAGAGTTCCTTAATATTATTCAAAATTTGTGCCCAGAGCCCCAGGTGGAGGTTAAGGAAGATTTGTAGTAGTCTGCTTTATGGCGTACGAATGGCCCATGTGCATTTGTTATGGGCTTCCTATACCGTTGCTGTCCGTGGGACATTGGTTTCATTAGCTAGATGTCCAAAGGGCATCACGGTGTCGCAGCAGGCCCAAGAGGCAGTCTGAGAACCAGGGAGCATGGTTGCCTTTGGACATACTCTGGTTGGGGAAAACTTATCACAGGCAGTATTGAAAGTGGTGATAAATAGATCAAGTGCAATATCAAGGTCGAGGATATTTGCTAGTGGT
This sequence comes from Neoceratodus forsteri, assembly GCA_016271365.2. Taxonomy (NCBI): domain Eukaryota; kingdom Metazoa; phylum Chordata; order Ceratodontiformes; family Ceratodontidae; genus Neoceratodus; species Neoceratodus forsteri. Next base: position 976,121,734 of record CM057456.1, on the reverse strand, counting down.
GTCCAGTCCCAGAGCCTGAGGTAGGCCTTGAGTTGGGCTAGTTTACCAGGCCCAAGTTTGTGTTTGGAGGTAATTTTAGGGGGTTTGGGGCAATGCAGGACCAGGTGAAGAGTACAGGGGAGTGGTCACTTAGGCGTCAGGGAGAACTAAAGTGTTGGTTATTCTGTAGGGGCAGTTCGTGAAAACTAGATCTAGAAGGGAGGATGTCCATATGGGGAGTTAACCGGGTGGAAGCAGTGACTCCTGCATGAGATCAAGCACTGAGTCCTCATCTATGAATGGGCAGCTGTCTTGGCCAGCCAATTTATGTTAAAATCACCCATAATTATTTTTCATGATTGGGGAAAAGTGGCTAGATGGGACAGGATGTCTTGGAAAGCTTGCTTCTGGTCCGGCGAGGGATATAGGCAGTGGTGAGGAGGAGAGAGGAGGTAGACTTGCCTAAGGCTGTTTTAGGGTGAGAGCCTGAGCTCTCGATGTTAGGTGTGGCAGGGGAATAACTGTCCTGGGAGTGAGTCTTTACTGTAGAGAGCCGCAACCGCCCTCGCTTATTGATTCTATCAGAACGATAAAAGAGATATCCAGGAGGTAAACTGTCAGTCAGGGACAGTGGGGAGATAAAATAGACCCTACTCTAACAATGCCATGGGGAGGACATATTTTTGAATGCAGTGTATCAATTTTGGAAGTGATGCAGGGTATATATTTTAAACTTGGTGAAATGTTCTACTTTAGGCAGGTGCTTTGTCCTCAAATTTCAGGAAGAGTACAGGGCACATATTACGGAATGGTTGATGGATGTAAATTTTAGAAAGATGTTGGGAATACATTTTAGGGTTGCAGGGTGTGATAACACTTTAAGTGTCCTTAACTATACTGTAGTTACAGTGTAAGTGCACTGTAACTGCATGTAACTACAGTGTAATTACCCTGCTGCATGTAATTAATGATTACCCACCCTACAGTTACATTGAAACTGACACTTAAAGTGTGACCCAGGATGTAATATTCAGGAATGGCATAGAATAAAAATGTGGGGCTGGGGCAGAATGCCACATTTATTAGGGGTGTGTAGTACAAATTTCAAAAGTAGTGTATATGACAAATTTGGGAGCAGTGGGCAGAAAGTTTGGGAGTAATCCAGGGTGCACATTTTGGAAGGATTGTGCCACTTAAAAGTGTGCAAGGTGCAAATTTTGGGAGGGATGCGAGGTGTAAATTTTGGGAGGGTTTCTGGCTGTGAAAGTCAAGAGGGTACATATGCAAATTTTGGCTAAGGACTGTAGCACAAAAGTCAGGGTGGTATGGTGTGCATATCCAGGAGAGGTAGGGTAACACATTTTGGGAGGGTGTGTGGAGATAAATATCAAGAGAGATATGGTGTGCATATTTTAATAGGGGTCTAGTGTGCATACTTTTTGTGGTGTGTAGGGTGAAAAATTTGTTATGATGTGGGGTACAAATTTCTGCTGGAATTTATATTCAGCTGGCTGTATTCATTGCATATCCAGGGCATCCTTCAATGAGTGCTTAGCTTCTTTGGACTACTTTATAAAAAACAGCCCTGTTCATAAAATCACATGCATTGGAACCAGGGATGAAGGAACCTGTTCAGGAGAAATCAACTGTCCCCATCACCATCAACCTGACAGGTTCAACAGTTTTTAATGTGTACGCTCAAATTTTATACCTCACTCCCTTCCTGAGATGTGTGCCTCAAAAACATCCTAAATATTGTACTCACACCTAGATGTAACAACCCCATGCTGAGCACCAGGCACCCATTATCGCTGAGCACACAGGCTGTTGGAGTGTTTGTTTTTAAAAGCACTTTGAGTCTGACTTTGCCCACTTACTAGTGTTTTCTCAGTGTTCCTTCTCTTACTTTATAGAGTCTGGCTGCCACAATGACCATTTCATACATTTATTGAAAAGTTTTGCCAGGAAAGGCCTACTGAGCTAAAATAGCTTGTTCCAGAGCTATCATAAGCGGAAGGGGTACTAGGAAGAAAAATAGGAACAGTATCACTTATATAATGATAACGTCACCCTAATGAAATCGTCAGCACAGAGTCGCGACACCAATCATGAGGCTGGACCGACTAGCTCCTTTGTGTGCAAAAACACTTTTTATCTAATGATTACTGCAAGCAATAGGTTGTATTAGGCTAATTTCATTAACTTGTAAGCTGATATTTCCTGTAACCTGTATCCCTGCTGCTGACATCAGAGGAGAACTGCAGAAGTGGGAGATTCAACAGCCTACACTGAATGTCAGAGTTTTTTTTATAAGCTATAATCATCTGTTTGTTGGACTGCTATTCTCCTGGGGCTAGAATACAGTCACAGAGGACTGTACTAAAACCACGTGAGCACAGCAGAACCATCCAGGACCAGCAAACATCTGATTTTAGCTTATAAAATCTTTTCATGTATGCTGGGGCCTATTGAACCTTCCAGCTCTGCAGTCCTCATCTGATGTCAGTTACAGGGGATTCTGGGATTCCTGGTTACAGGAAAAGGAATCTTAGAAGTCAACAAGACTAGCCTAATACTTTCCACTGTACTGCAGTAAACAGTAAGTAAAAAATGTTTTTACAAAGTGCAATTGAATCAGCCTCACACTGGTGTGAGGCTCTTATTGTGACAGTTCCCCTTAAGGTGATAGAAGTAGGTATATGTAACCCCTAGATGATGCTTATCCCAGGGGCTACTACCCTGCCTGATTTGCCACTAACAGGTTGAGGGGCCTGGATCCAATGGCGGTGCCTCCACCCAGAGGTCAGGGTTTGCAATAGTTAAACTAACTTGGTCACAGCCCTCTGGGACACTGCAACCCCTTTCTTCCCACTAGTGGCCCACACAATATATCAGAATTACCTTCACAGTATACACTTACCCCAGGTCTGGTTCCGGCTGGGACCTCCTGTGAAATGAGATACAGTGCAACAATCACAGTACAGTACTTAACATGAATAAATACCTCCAGGCAGTATAACTTTGCTGAAACAAGCAGCTCTGATTTATTTAGGGGGATATAACAAGGACAGGGAAATCAGGTTAATTAGCTTATCACTCTAATAATCTACCTATGGCTCTGTGCACAGGCCTATCCTTATCAGTTACTGTCCCTGGGTACCCAAGCCCTAGTGGCTAGTCCAAACCGTGGCAGCTGGTGAGGGCCCTTTCACACAGAGAAAAGGAGAATTAAACAGTCAGCAGTACAGTAATTCCATTTGGATTTAATGTGGCAATTCAACAGGAGCAACCCTGAATTAGTACTCACGACCTCCAAATAAGATAGGGTCCTTTAATGTCAGCAGGGCTCACTTGAGGTACACAAACCTCTTTCACACATCCATATAAAAGAAAGTACTATACCAGGCAGGCTGCATCTGTATCCCGATCGCAATTACTGCACAATACCGGGAGAACACACAGCAGATTCAGTTCCTGACAGACCGAGTGCAATTTTCAGCAATTCTTCCAGTCTTCTCAGGGTGAGCCTGGTTTCTACTCTTCAGAGATCCTTTGATTCTTTCACAGGACGGATTCAGTCCTAACAAGCTGTTACACAAGCTGCAGACCGAACTCTGGGCCTTACACGTTTTGACTAAAACTGCACACTGAAAAAGCACAGGCTCCTTCCTTCTTCACTGCCAAAGCTCAACTGAACTCCAACCGACAAAACGGGCACTTCCTTTGAGTTCCTCCCAGTTCTTGACTGGATTGGCTGTCACTCACAATAGACTGCTGTTGGTCCAAAAGGCACTGAAGTCTAAACTACATCTCCCAGAGTCACTGCCCATACAATCCTCTTGTGGCTGGCTCAGATTATGAGTCCAAGTTCTGATTCGTCAAGGCACCATTTTAGAGCTAGCTTACCCCACACTGATTGGTCCAGTTCAGCAGTTCAAAACTAGAATGGGAACTAGCAGACACAGTTCTGACTGCAAAGAAAGCAGGTTAGACAAACTGTAATTTCATTATTACTCTAAATAATTTCTGGTAAACAGTTACATCTTTCAGATAGGTTCCTTTGCACTCCTAGTGACTGCAAAATTAAGTGAATTGGCAGCAGCTCGAGTGGTACTCAGAGAAGCACACAGTCCCCCATACAAACTAATTATGTCTGCAAGCAGACAGCTCTTAAAGAGACAGTACCAGAGGCTCTAAAAACACTCACTGATAAATGGCTTAAATGCCAAACACCATTCAGGCTTGGAGCATTCAAGCAAGCTCCTGGAAGTCTTTTGGGAACCCCCATTTGCAGGGGGTTACACCCCTTCCTAGCCTGGGAAAGCTTGCGTCCGTCAAGCAAGTACCCATAAGTTTCAACTGCAACCATATACATTTGCATTAGGCTCGCATACATAATCATCAGTCAATATATCATTTTACCAAGAACACATTTCTGAAACATTGCAGTACGTCACTCTTACACAGTATTACATACACATTGTACCATAACTCAAGTTATTACCTCTTGTACATGAAACCTGAAGAGAGGGGCCCTTCCTATCAGTTACCTTGGGGCTGGATGGGGCAAGGGCACCATACTTAGAGGGCAACACAAGTAACTTGGAGTTAGCACTGATGCTCAGTTTGGGCAGTGAGCTCGGGGACACATACACTCCTTTATGGACAACATTGAGAGGCAAATCCACAGGCCTCCCAAGGGAATCATAACTGAGGTGCACCACAGGCTTTACAGCTCGACCAGTCTTTCTAGGGGAACTGTTACAGTCTCTGCACTCTGAGCCTCATTTTCAGCATTGTCCACACTTGTCAGGAGTCTCCATGGGGTAGAGAGGCTAGAACTTGGGGCACTTTCAGCTCCAGGAGTTACAGTTTCTGAGTCCACAACATTTGGCTCGCATGGAGAGCTTTCGGACACTGGCAGTGGACTGTCAGGGCACTCAAAATACTCTTCTTGTTCGGGTGTATCACCAGTCTGCCCCTAATCTATCATTTTCTCCCTGAAAGCTCAAACAGTTCAACCATGCACAATGATTCCATTTCATCTGATCTGATGCTTTGCACTTCACTTTCTGGGAGCATTGGCTCCAGGGATGAAGCTGGGGCTTAAACAGTCCAGAAGGCCCAGCTTTGTCTCCAGTATTGACTAGGGGATTGCCCGAAACAATTGACTCAGTTCGTAAGAAGGATAGTATTCAAAGTCACTCTCACTTTCTTCCGATATGGACTGACAGTCATGCTCAACTGGGACTTGTGGAGGGAACACTTTAACTTTGCTTCTGTAGGTGCAGACTTTCTTGATCTTTTCTTAGCAGCAGCTCTAGTCACTGGTCCAGAGGGGCATCTTCTAGGGGCTCAGACTCAATTAAGATTTGTCCAATGGGCAGTAAATGATTTCTATGCATTGTTTTTACATCTTTTGAATTATTCTCAGGCCTTACTTTGTACACTGGCAGATCATCTAGTTTGCCCACTACAATGTGAGGGAGATGGTGCCATCTGTCAGCAATCTTGTGCTTGCCATGCAATCCCAGATTTCTTAGCAATACCCGATCTCCCTCCTGGAGTTCCTGTGCTTTCACCTTTTTATCATACCTTTCTTTGTTGGCCAGATTTCTTTTGGCAGCCATGGTTTGAGCCAGTTGAGTACGCATGAGTTAGCTGGGCCTTTAATTGCACATACTGTAAATAGTTGTCAGCCTGAACCCATCAGGAGACCCCAAAACACACATCTACTGGTAGTCGAGCTTCTCTTCCAAACATCAGGCGGTAGGGGAGAATCCAGTGGCATCACTTTGGTGCAGTTATAAGCATGTACCAGGGTGCTAATTTGTTGGCTCCATCTAGGCTTGTCCTTTGGGTGCAGGTGCCTAGCATATCTAGCAAAGTGCGGTTGAAACGTTCAGGCTGTGGGTCCCCCTGGGGGGTGGTGAGGTGGTTCTGGACTTCGCCTCTCCCAGAGAAAGCATCTCTTTGATCAGGCGACTCTCAAAGTCTCTCCCTTGATCAGAATGGATTCTTTGTGGAGCCCATAGTGAACAAAAAGTTTTCTACAAGTACTTTGGCCACAGTGGATGCTTTCTGGTCTTTGGTGGGAAAGCTTGGGCATATCTCGTGAAATGGTCAGTGACCACCAGCACATTACTGATATTTCTTTGATCTGACTCCAAACTTAGAAAATCAATACAGACCAGCTCCATGGGTGCACTGGTGGTGATAATAAGGGGCAGCCCTCTGGGGCAAAGCTTTCTCTGTAAGCAGCGACTACAAGTTCGAATGTGTTGCTCCACATCAGCCCCCATCTTAGGCCAATAGAATCTGGATCTCACCAAGTCAAGTGTTCTGTCTATACCAAGGTGCCCCATGTGGTTGTGCAAGGACCTCAGTACTGAGTCTCGAAGGCAGTGGGCAGCACTAGTTGTTGTTTGTCTACTTGTCCCCTCTGTCTACTGTTTCTCTGTATAACAGTTTATTGATCAGTTTCAACTTAGGACCTTCTTTGTATAACAGTGCAGTTCTCAAATCAGTGGGCGTAATTTGGACACATCTTTTCCTGCATAGAGGGCTTCTAAAGCTGCTTTGATCATGGGATGCGGGATTGAGCCATGAATACTGTCATTGTCCAGCTGAGGCAGTGCACCAATGTCTATTGCAGAAAAGTGGCAATAAGCAGCAGGTATGCAATTCTCAGAGGCTCCAAGCAATCCACCATGCAGTCCACTGCGTCCGTGGACATTTGTTCCTCCTGTCAAACTTCCGGCAGAGTGCCGAATGTCAGGTTCTGCCAATCGGACCCAATCATTCTGGGGAACAGGCCTCGGGAGAGAGCATCAGCTATGTGGTTCAGACCTGCTCGGTATTCGAGAGCATAGTCATATGTAGATAATGCAGAAAGCCACCTATGGCCAGTGGCATCCAACTTAGCTTGAGGTCTGCACATAGGTCAAAGGATTATTGTCAGTTTTACTAGTATTTTAGCCCCATACAAGTACTCATGGAATTGGTCAACAATAGCCCACTTCAAAGCTAGGAACTCTAACTTATGTACAGGATAGTTCTTTTCGGATGGGGTCAGGCTTCTACTGGCAAAGGCCACTGGTCTCAGGCCATTCTCGTGCTCTTGGTACAACACAGCCCCAACCCTTGCAAGCTAGCATCAGTGTGCAGGACGTAAGGTTTTCTTGGATCGGCATAGGCCAGCACTGGAGCATGGGTAAGTTGATATATGATCTCATGAAAAGCAGTCTCACAATCAGAGTCCAGCGGGCCCCAAATACTTCACTCGGATGAAAATACACTCTTTCAGTCTTGAGGGACGCTTGACTTTTGGTATTTTTGTGGGTTGGGGATACCCTTGAGTAAGGTTAAGTAAAGGGCGGATCACTCTTGAATAGTCCTTGATAAGCGCCGATAATAACCACAGAATCCCAGGAATCTTTGCAGTTCTTTTAGATTTTGGGCTGTGGCCAGGTGGTCAAGGCCTCAACTTTACTTGGGTCGGTCTCTATTCCTCGGTGGATACTATGTGTCCACATACTTTACTGATGTTTGAAAAAATTGACACTTATCAATGGACAGTTTAAGGCCAAAGTCCTCCAGTCGGTCCAATACATCAAATAATCTGCTCTCATGTTCCTCCAGTGAGCTGCAAAACAATAACATCATCTAGGTATGCCAGGCACTCTAGTAAGTTCATGTCCCCACTGCACGCTCCATCAATCGTTGAGAAAGTGGCTGGGGCACCTGAAATCGCCAGGCATCCTCCATGAATTCATAGAAGCAGCGGACAGATAAAGGCTGTCTTTTCACGGTCCTCTGGGGCCGCCATGGGATCTGATAGTACCCACTGCGGAGATCCAGCACAGAGAACCACTTGCTCCCGTTTAGCAGTCAAAGCATCCTGAATGCGGGGCATTGTGTACTGATCAGGGATAGTCCGCCGGTTTAAGGTGCGATAATCACACACATCCTTACTGTTCCATTCTTTTTCCTCACTACACAATGGGGAAGCATAAGGGCTTCTGGATTCTTGTATTACACCAGCAGCTAACATCTCTTGCAGATGCGTCTCACATCATCTATGTCAGCAGGTGCTGAGGATAGGACCTCTCGAAATGGTCTTCCGTCATGCAGCGGATATTGTGCTCAGCTCCTTGCCGCATCCTACATCCCATTCCTTTAAAGAAAACACCTGGTCTCTCTGGGCAAGCTTCTCACTGATCTTCACTTTCCATTCAGCTGGCAGCGGGGTCGCCGAAATCAAACAAGTCAGGCGTTACTCGTCATTCTTCCTTGAACTCTTGCTGCTGGGTAGCACTGCAGATGTCTGCACAATGCACATTAGCCAGGATGCAACCTCTGTTTACTCGAATGTCTCTTTCAGACACATTATGAACTTGGACCATTACCCTTCTGGCATAAGCATGGGCTCTAGCGGGCAAAATACTAAGCTTGACCAGCAGTCCCTCTGCAATTTTCCATCGCCTGGTGCATCCAACATTAATATTTTATTCTTAACATCCTTTCTGATACGGACCTCTCCCTGTAGGTACACTGGGCATTTGGCGCCAGGATCAGAGACTCAGGATCCTTCTTCCATACAATTCCGACCGGTTCCTCTGGTTCTGTTTTTCAGCATCTCTCTGTACCTCATAGGCCTTCTTAATTAAAGCGGAACTCTTAAGCTCTACTAGTCTTTGACCCTGTTTTTCATAACACAACTGTGCCAGCCTTCGAACATATGAGCATTTGTTCCAATCAACAAAGGGACACCATCATACAGTCCAGTGGGGGACACACTAAGGCTAGGGTCTCTACTGTTACGGCCACCCAGCCACGGAGGTGGGGAAAGACAGCCAATTCGGATATACCGGAATAGGGGTAGGCCTTCTCACTTAACCCCCCATACATGCAGTCCTTCTAATGGTTGTAAGGTACGTCTGACAAATGCTTCTGATACCAATCTTGGAACATAATTGTCACTTGGGAGCCACTGTCTAATATAGCTCTTGTAGACACTCCGTTCACCTTTACAGTGGTCTCCATGGAGGGACCCACTATTCTGGACCAGTCTGGAGAGGCGGTAGTGGGGGCCTGGGCAACTGACCTTGCCACAAAGGGACGTGAATTAGCATTTTTGGTGCCCTCACTGGGATCATGTCTGTACCTCTTAACCACTGATTTCTTCTCCAAGCTCTCCTTGTAGCCTATATGCAACTTTGTCAGTGTCTTTTGGGACTGGCATTCCCTTTTCATGTGCCATCTTTCCCACAATTATAGCAAAACATACTTTTGGAGTTTGAGCTGGCCGGACGCACACTGGGAGCCAGGGCGGGGGTATTACTAACTGGAAACCTTGGTGCCATCTCTGTCTTGACGTGATAAGCATTTGGAGACATCTTGTCAGTTTCTCCACTTCCATGGTCAAGGAATCGAGTTCGGAGCTGTTATCAGCAGGAGATACATGGTGGGTACCCCACCCCATAGCAGATGCAGTCGGATATAGGTCAGGGCCCGTACTTGCAGGCGTGGCCTTCATAAAGGGACTGTTTTAATTCCGGATCTCTCTCAACAGTTCGCCCCATTGTGACATATCTTTTCCTTGTCAGAGCACTCATTGACTGCCAACCTCTGCCCCTGAACTTCACTTGATGGGTCACCCTCAGTCACTCGGGTCGTAGCCGCAGCTATTGGTGCAGGTCCCTCCCGAGGTCGTCTTTTCTCAACTCCTCGAATTTCTCTCATTAACTCATCATAGGAGGGTGGGGATTCCAGTCGATCTTCCAGGTGTAACTGAAGCAACAGCAGTTCTGAGAAGGGGCAGACTTAAGGATCCTGTCCAGCCTGGTTCGGTCCAGTTCAATCGCTGGCAAACTACCTTTTCTGAGGCATTCTTGCAACAATTTTTCCAGCCGAGATACATACACAGACAACAACTCCCTTGGTACTGTTGTGCTTCTCTTACTCTCCACCATAGGTCCTCATCAGAATCTGGGCTCCATACACATTCTCCAAGGCCTCAAGATGAGGCCTGTGCAGTCGCTTCAGGGTTACTGGCCCGTTTAGCACGGATGGTAGCCAGGGCAGGACCTCGGAGGCTCTCACTAACCCTCTTTCTTTTCACCTTCCGAGCATTGCCATTCTAGCACTTGGGGCAACATAGTCTATCCAGGTCTCCCAGTCATCCTCCCTTGGGGGGTGGGAGGGTGCCAGAGAAGATCCTCAACCTTCGGTAAGAGTCGTGACTAATGGCAGGTGCAGAAATAGGAGTCTGCATTGGTTCAGCCACCATTACGGGCACTGGAGCAGGAGGGTGTTGGGGAGGAACACTCCCAGGTGGCAAGAATAGTTTCTTCAAGTCCTCCACAGTTTTCCCTCTCCCAGCAACCATTCAGCAAATTTCTCCTCAAAAGTTTCAGATAGTGGTGGGGCTGATTCCCCAGGTCTTTACTGTCCTTAGTTATCACTCTCCAAGCAGTGAGGGCTCCCTCTGGGGTAATGGTCTGTGGCACTTTGGAGCTATCTATGGGATCCTTAAACTCTACTAGGGCCAGGAAAGTGTGGGTGAACAGATTAGCATGCCGACCCACCACCACAGGGTTTTGTAAACCTTCCACCTTGGAAAGTACTCCTGCACAGTGTCCGAATTGATACCCAGGGGATGTCCAGGATAAGCATAGCATTTTGGGGTCGATCTCCTCCCAGTACACCACTCCACCAGCCGGTGCACAGCCACTTCTGTCGGGTACCCATTTTTTCTTAACAGTGGTTCAAAATATGGCCACTAGGGACACACAATCCCAGCGGTGAGCCTCAAGATGTAACCCTAGATGGCGCTATCCCAGGGGCTACTACCCTGCCTGATTTGCTACTAACAGGTTGAGGGGCCTGGATCCAATGGCGGGTGCCTCCACCCAGAGGTCAGGGTTTGCAATAGTTAAACTAACTGGTCACAGCCCCTGGGACACTGCAACCCCCTTCTTCCCACTAGTGGCCTACCAATATATCAGAATTACCTCACAGTATACACTACCCCCAGGTCTGGTTCCGGCACTGGGACCTCCTGTGAAATGAGATACAGTGCAACAATCACAGTACAGTACTTTAACATAGACAAATACCAGGCAGTATAACTTTGCTGGAAACAAAGCAGCTCTGATTTATTTAGGGGATATAACAAGGACAGGGGAAATCAGGTTAATTAGCTTATCACTCTAATAATTACCTATGGCTCTGTGCACAGGCCTATCCCTATCAGTTACTGTCCCTGGGTACCCAAGCCCTAGTGGCTAGTCCAAACCGTGGCAGCTGGTAGGGGCCCTTTCACACAGAGAAAAGGAGAATTAAACAGTCAGCAGTACAGTAATTCCATTTGGATTTAATGTGGCAATTCAACAGGGAGCAACCCTGAATTAGTACTCACGACCTCCAAATAAGATAGGGTCCTTCACTGTCAGCAGGGCTCACTTGAGGTACACAAACCTCTTCCACATCCATATAAAGAAAGTACTATACCAGGCAGGCTGCATCTGTATCCGATCGCAATTACTGCACAATACCCGGGAGAACACACAGCAGATTCAGTTCCTGACAGACCGAGTGCAATTTTCAGCAATTCTTCCAGTCTTCTACAGGGTGAGCCTGGTTTCTACTCTTCAGAGATCCTTTGATTCTTTCACAGGGACGGATTCAGTCCTAACAAGCTGTTACACAAGCTGCAGACCGGAACTCTGGGCCTTACACACGTTTTGACTAAAACTGCACACTGAAAAGCACAGGGCTCCTTCCTTCTTCACTGCCAAAGCTCAACTGAACTCCAACCGACAAAACACGGGCACTTCCTTTGAGTTCCTCCCAGTTCTTGACTGGATTGGCTGTCACTCACAACAGACTGCTGCTGTTGGTCCAAAAAGGCACTGAAGTCTAAACTACATCTCCCAGAGTCACTGCCCATACAATCCTCTTGTGGCTGGCTCAGATTATGAGTCCAAGTTCTGATTCGTCCAAGGCACCATTTTAGAGCTAGCTTACCCACACTGATTGGTCCAGTTCAGCAGTTCAAAACTAGAATGGGAACTAGCAGACACAGTTCTGACTGCAAAGAAAGCAGGTTAGACAAACTGTAATTTCATTATTACTCTAAATAATTTCTGGTAAACAGTTACATCTTTCAGATAGGTTCCCTTTGCACTCCTAGTGACTGCAAAAATTAAGTGAATTGGCAGCAGCTAAGTGGTACTCAGAGAAACACACAGTCCCCATACAAACTAATTATGTCTGCAAGCAGACAGCTCTAAAGAGACAGTACCAGAGGCTCTAAAAACACTCACTGATAAATGGCTTAAATGCCAAACACCATTCAGGCTTGGAGCATTCAAGCAAGCTCCTGAAGTCTTTTGGGAACCCCCCATTTGCAGGGGGTTACATATAGAAAAGAAGCAAGAAACAAATTACATCTTACAAGTTATAGGCCCCATATTCAAATGCGGTCAGGGTGCTTGCACAAGAATACATTGCACATTTAAATACACCAGCACAAAATAATGGGATATTCAGACATTTTGCCAGCAAATGTAATCCGCATAAATACGACTGAATATCCGAATCTACGATCGTACATTCAAGATGCGAAGTGCAGCAAGCTACTTGTGAATATGGGGAACTGTGCACAAAGGAGCAGAGGACAGATGCACAAACATTGGCTGTCAGGCACTGCAGGTGTGCATGAGAAAGTGACTGGTGCAAAAGTACGGCAGCCCAGGGACAGGTGAGGGTCAGTGGCACACCACAGGGATGAAAGGGCCTGATGCAAGGACTGTGAGGGCCAGCCCTCTGTACCAGATGGACATGCTCAGGCATGTGCATCCCTATGCACATCACCCATGGGAGGCACACACCACCATGGACAGGGGAGCACAACAGTGCCCATGACCCATGAATATTGCTGGTGATGGAGGATGACAGACACTGCAGCAGACATGCCATATTGTGGAAGGTCCCTGTGACACCAGAACACAACCACAATGACATGGAGCCTGGGCGTCACATAGGACACACACCAACAGCAGTACATGACCAATGACCAGCTAGGACACGTGCATATGGGTCCATAGGGATGCGTGCCACAGGCAGTGTCATCCACATAGTGCATGGCCAGGCCACCATAGTGAACAGCCGGAATGGAATGGAAGGATGCATGTCACAGGCCCAACATGTAGGTGAACACAGTGAAACACACAGTGGAGCCCCCAGAGACATGGAGTGGTGGGATAAGGCCATCAACCACCCCAGTACTGGAGGACATGTGGATGGGGCACATGGTCACCCACCTGTTAAAGAACCCTAGGAAAGAACACACTGCACACAGCCATGTGAAATATGAAAATATGAATGTAATTCATTAAAAGATGCAACAAACACTATAAAACAGTAATACAGAACAACCAAAGCAAGAATAAAAATATAAACAACAATTACAAAGAATCAAGATATGAAGAAGAGGGAAGGTACTGGGGTGGTGAAAACAGTGGACAAGGGTGGGAGGGTGGAACAATATGATGTAGGGATGGTAACAATGGAGGAAGTAGGGAGGAAGCGGTGGGATTATAATACAACAGTGTGCATCCCACCTCATGGGAGTCACAGGGCCTGTAGTTGTAGTTGGACTAGAGTGGTGCCTGTAGGTGTAGCAGAGAGTCCAGAACCCTATGATCCACACTGAGAGGCGGGCCATAGCCCCTAACTGATCTTAATCTGAACTGCTCCCTGACATGCCTATCGTTTTGTGGTTCTCCGCTGCCTGGCCCGTCACAGACAGCATTTTTTGGGCATCTGGGATATGACCTATGGGAAGAAAACAAAATCAGTACAGCAGCAGTGCTAATGAGGCAATATGTATGCACAGAAAGTCCCCCTCCCCCAACACCACAGAGCAATATATGGGATGAGTGTCTGTGCATGTGTGTTGTGGTGGCCACAGGCCATGTCACACTGTTGCATGCAACAGTGACCACAGATATGCGGTGAACATGTGTACGGGAAGCACAATACATGTGTCGCGGATGAGACCTAATAATAGATGCAGGATGTGCAGCCCACAAGCCACAGGGCCATGGCATGGAGAGGCACAGGGCTGCATGGAGGTTGGGAAATAGCCACAGCCACGTTACACCATCCAATGGCAGATGTGTGTGCGGGGCAGCCACAGGTGACAGAGCTATGGGAGATAGGTGGCATCAGCCCCACTACAATAGGGCCATGACCACCCACAGTGGCCCACCAATGCAAGCAAGGCTGGACAGGACACAGCGTGAACCTGTGGGACAACAACACAACACCCATGGCCCAAGAATACACCCATAGTCCAGCTACTCTGGGGACTGCTGTGCAGAGGAACGTGTTGAAACCGCACTGGCATGCTATCCAAATACTTTTGACATTGTACTGTCATAGTAGGATGCTCCTGAACCAGTCCTGTGGACCTGTGTGGACACAGTAATGCTCAGTAGGTACAGCAGCTGTGCTATTGACAATGTCTGTGGGCCGTGTATATTCCCAGTCACTAGTCCCGCTGGGCAATGGAAGCATATCAAAATGATAGATAATGCATTGGAACAACTGTGGTGCACCACAGGGACACATGTACACACAAACCACATGGTGCAGAGGTGTCCACACATGACCAAGACACAAACACATGCTCAACCACAGAGGGAGAGCATAGTGGGCCTGACACCTGTCACTGGATACATCTGGCACATCAGGCTGACAGGACAGGCCTACACATTTGCATATGGTGTTGGAAAATGCACAGCCTAAAGGCAGTGGCAGCATGCACGACTGCATGGCACAAACACCACCTGCTCAGAGTTTGAGGATATGTAAACAGACAGATGTATGCATGAGTGTGTAGCAGGGGAATAAGAGGTGGACATCACCCTTGATGTGCATGACAGTCAGGCAGCACATTGATGTGGTGTTGTAAGCCATATGGAGAGGCTGCCAGGCATCAGCCAATGACAACACAAGGTCAACAGCGACATACAGCCATGGCCACATGCACATGAGACACATGGCCAAGAGTGAGTGCTGTAGCAACACATCCCCAATTGGCAGATGCAGGACGGCCATGCCTGCCCACCACTGCCATGGTGTGGCAGATGCTGCACTGGCATGGTTACACAATGTCGCACTCATAGGAGGTGGCTATGGGCATAGCATTATCCAGGAGTATCACATCTGGGCACAACACAGTAACATACCATGATATGCAAACAACCAACTGCCCAAGTATAAGGGCACAGCACTAGAACAGTGTGATCCAATACAATGTGAGGGCGATTTTGGTTGTGTAGGGGCATGTCTACTGTAAGACAGCAGCATACCATGTACATATGGTGGAACCAAAGGTGGCTGGGATAGCTGTGCACATTAATGTGACAACACACCTGGGGGCATGCAGAATAAGGTCGACATGTGTGTATGGGTGTGTGGTGATAACAGTGCAGTGGGTGTGTGGTGAGAACAGTGCAGGTGGCAGTCTGTTCAGGAGTTGTGATGCATTGGACTATGTAGAGATCCCTGAAGCTGTAAGTGGTGCAAATCCGAGCCACAGCATTCCACTACTGTCCCAAGGGCCAGATGGGAGGGTCATCTGACTGTACATGCCACAGGCCACCGATCATCACAGCCGCGGTGAGGGCCACATGACCACCTCCCCATAAAGACAACTATGGGCAGGTGTGTAGACAGCCCCTAGTGTAGACCACATGTAGCATGACAGGGACACATAGGGTGCCACATGTTCCAAAGTAATGTACACACGCATCTTGTGCAGACACCCCTACAGGGGATGTGAGCCCTACACAGAAATGGGCTAAACAGTTACTTTGGTCATGCCATGTGGAACAGAACAGGACTATCGTGCACAGTACCTGGAAATATGGGGTAGACATGGGTCCCTATGGTAGGAGCAGGGTGGGAAGGCCACGATGTACAGGGGTGGATGCACCATGTGCGACTGCATGATACTACCCTCACATGCGGTGAATGCAAGGCCACAGTGTATGCAACACAGTGAAAGTGCAGCACAGAATGAGCATGGCAATGTGAATCACAAAACAACACAAATGGGTAGCACTCAGCCAGATAAAATAAATAGATAAAGACTCTGGACACTGCTGGGTGAAGCAAGGAGCCTGCAGCACTCTACCCCAGCGCTCGTGACCTCTGGGACACTTTGTCAGGGGGCAGGGTCTTGGTGCAAGGGTTCCTAATTTATTTCAAATGCTTAAAGTGAGAGTTTATTACAACTCTTGTGTGTGCACCAAAACATACACTGAACAAAACACCTAGTGGGCTATATAACATTTCCTCTACTGCCCTGGATGTTTTGATATCTTAAAATTATTATATTAGAGGTTGTAACTGCAGTTAGGAGGTCAAGTTGTATGCCAAAGGTCAAGGACACAAATCACCAAAACAATTGTCTAATAATTATGAGTAATATATACTGTATATCGACAATACTGTGCACTTAATAATGAGACAACCTTGCATAAGCGATGTAAACCTCTTAATCAAAATGAAAGGTCAAATGGAGCGACTAAAGGTCAGATTGGTATGTCACGCCATATATAAATCAGAATAGAAAGGAGCAGTAAATAAATAAATATAAATACATAGAGGTTTGAAAGTCCCTGGCCCATATGTACAGGTATCATGGGAGCCAGAGGTGGGATGCAGGACAGCTATGTGCACACAGGACACAGACTGCTGAAGTTGTGGAGTACATGGGGTGCTTACTGGCAGCACAGCTGGTGGTACATAGCAGAACATGTGAAATTGGCACCTGCAACACATGGTACTGTACAGCCACATCCAAAGGTGTGTGTACCTACATACACATATCAGGACAGGTGGCCACAGTGTGTGTGTGCCAGCACACTTGCATGGTGCACATGGGGCCTACATGGCATATCAGTCACCTATGTGCAGTGTTGGTCACATATGTGCCTGTCACCACATTGTGCTGTGTTCAGGAGAGACACAGGTGCAATGCACAGGTCCTGTAGCCCGTCCACCATCACCCATTGTGCGCCCGCGCGCTTGACGGCACCATTTCCTGGTGAGCATGGTGTACAGTGGTACTGCTCAGCATGTTGTCAGCCTCTATAGGCAGGTGTTGCCCTCAGTAGAACAGACATGAACATGTACCACTTTACATCTGCATTATATAGAGGGTGGGACATGTCTGTGCTAAACATAATGAACCGGTATGTGGCATAGTGTTCTGCAACTGTGGATTGATAGAAATACCGTACCACATTCCATGCTGGTCAGTGTTGGACACATACATACCCCTGACAGATAACAACATCCTGCATATCACAATTCATATGGTGTACGACCTGGGCGTGGGACCATGCTCTCTCCACCATGACACGGCACTGGTTGAGCAGTGTCCTGTCTCTCCTTCTGAGGTCTCCAAATCAGTGGCGACACTGCTTGCCCAAGCGCTGCACCCCTGTCCTCATGGAAAGCCGACTGGCAATCTCGGCCATACCTCAGACTTGGGCCTGTCCAGGTCCTCTTGACCAAATATCTGGCCCTCCCTGGGGACCACTAGGTCCTCCAGGTTAGCCAGCTCAACCTCTGCCCACCTCTGGTCATGCTTGTGGTGCTATCCTCCTAGTTGCCCTTGCCATGTTTCAGCTGCTGCTGTTGACATGCACACCTAGCCACATTTTAGCAGGCCTGAAACTCCGCGAACATAGTGCACAATAGTGCATAATTGGTTTGCTGTGTGGTGCTGATGTTAGTGCCATGCCTTTGCAAGATAGGGTATTACAGTCATGATACTGCCCATGAGCAATAACGTTGTGCCATGCAGCAAACTAAGGTTTGCCATGCTACTGCACATGCAAGAGCAGCTGCAGGTACCATGTAATGAAGGGTGCTCACTGCAATGACTCAAGCCAACCATACCACACACTGCAAGGGGTATGCGTGGCAGGCTAGTATCGCATGACTGACCCACATTTGCATATGGCCAAACACCACTGCTGTCATCACTGAATGGCGCTGTGTGTATCCTGTGCAGAGCAGTGAAATGTGGTGTCTATCCGTGAACATCTGTGACTGTACACCATGGCATTCTGTGGGGCAGATGGAAATACGTGACTGGAGACCACCTGCATGGCTTTCATCTTTGCAATATTCAGCCAGGATATACAAATAGCCTCACTGCACAGTCTGTGCCCAGACAGCACATTTGCATCTCACTACTGGAATGTATTCGGCTCATTTGCATGCACATTACCATTAAAGCAGGGCAGCACCACCACTACACACAGGTGAACAAGAGTACTGCAGCCTTGAAGGTAGGTGTTGTGTCACATTTGTGTGTGTGTGTGGAATGCATCATTCTGTGAATGGTGCCTCTTACCATTTTCATGTCGTTGTAACTGGGCCTGTCTCTCTATCTGTTTGTTCCGCCAGCACCAGAAACGTCAAAGGAAAGACACAGAAGCCCTCATTTTACAAAGGATGAGTTGAAGGCCCTCATCAAGGCCTATGTGCTCCAGGAAGACCTCCTGTGCAGAAGGCTGGGGACACTGCAGTAGCAGGAACAGGGCTGGAGGGAAGTGACAGAGGCCATTGTTGCTCAGGGCAACTGGCAGCACTCCACAGGGTGCAAGAAACAAAGTCAGTGGCCTATGGGTATGGTGCAAGGCCTACTGGCCGAGGCCTGTGCAGAACTGGGCCACTGGTGGCAGACGCCCATGCCTACACAGATGCACAGCACAGGAGGCACTCATGGCCACAACATTCTGCCAGGTGGCTGTGCAGGGTGTTCCTGATGGGGCTTCAAAACCAGGGGTCACCTGTCTCTGCACTGTAAGTAAGTAAGTTGCATATCGTGCCTGGTCCTGCATGTGTTGTCCTATGTATGTGTGTTCCAGATAACCACATTGTAGCACTGTGTGGCCAACCAACCACTTCCACTGTATGGTTGTGCATTCCACATCATATGTGTGCACCCTAGCATGGCTGGCGTGTGCTCTGCTCACTATGTCATGCCTGTGTGTGGTTTCACATGCAATCCTGGTACATGCATGTGCACCTACCTGTGTACATTACAGTAATGTATACATGGACATGCATCCCTAACCATGCTCTATCCTTTTGTTTCCACAGTGCCATCATATCTTGGGACAGGTGGTGGTCCACAGGTACTGCATCTTCACAGCATGACCCGTTCTGTGGCTAAAGCCACAACCAGCGTGAGGCCCTCTGGCGTGGCTCTGCACACACAGAGGGGTCGGATGGTGATAATGATGAGACAGTCTCCCTTTCTGCTGGATGCCCTCCTCACTGCTGTGGAGGTACTTGCCAACAACACTGAGGATGACAGCTCTGTGACTGACAGTGTCATCCCGACACAGCCTCCCATGTGCTCCAGATTGATCCCCACATGCTACACATGCCACCAGCAGCCATCCAGGGCCATGTCCTGGCAATGGGTGGGCCAACAATTGCAGTCAGCCACTGAGCAGCTAAAGAGCAACCTGTTATGACATGCACAGGCACAGCAGATGGGCACTATTGCCCAGCAACGAACCGGTGATGAGCCACAGCCTGACAGGGGCAGGTTCACGCATCCCTGTCACGCACAGTAACTGCACGTGTGTCAGCCCCAGAACCCTGGCAGCAAGGCGCTGGGTCACTGATTGGCAGCCTGAACACATTGACCCAGACAACCAGCTGTTCGACATACGTGGCTACTGAAGTCTGCCATGGAGAGCCAGGAGGCACCCATGATGCTGTGCAGGGGTTGTGGGTACAGATGTGCCTGCCTGAGGAGCAGACTTCTGTCCACCATGTGGAACTCATGGGGGCTAGTTGCATATTCCATGAGGACATTACTGCAGGGTTATCTGATATTGTTGTAGTAATACAGGAAAACACTGCAGCCCAGGCTGCACATGGTAGCTGTGACCACCCGCGGCACACTCACAGCAACTCCAGGACCCCCAGAACACCACGCAGCAACTGCTTTTCCCCTCACACCCTGTCCCCTAGCTTTGCATGTCCCCCACTCCTGGCCATGGTGTTCGTTTCTCCACACCCACCCCAACACATAGCCAAGCATAGACATGTTTCTACCCCTCAGAGGAGGAGGCCTCACCCCAGGTGGTCCAGATGTCACCAGTGAGTATGCCTGCGTCATTGGGAAGAGGCTGTGTTTGTGTCCATGGTGGCCACCTGCACAACTCCTGAAGGATCTGGTGTCTATGCGACATGCCCATGATGCCTCCAGGCCACAGGTGGGGCTACCTTTGCCCTGTGTTGCCTACGATTGTGCAATGTCCATACCCTGTATACCACACTGACCCACTTCACAGCCCCTGTGGCATTCTCACATTGTATGGATGGCATCTGGGACATGGATGTGACTCCTGGTGCTGTGAGACTGGCATGAGCATGATGAGTGCACCTGTGGCTTACCACTGTATGTATGTGCCAGTGGTCTGTCTCTCACCTATGCCAAGCTGCTACCAGTACCTCTGTGCATCCTTGCCAATGTCATCTCAGTTGTGGGCATGTGTCATGCCACTCCCTCACACCTGTGTGCACATCAAACCGGATTACCCACTACTACTACCATCACCGTGAGGTCCAATGCACACTCACATACACAGTGCCTGTGTGCATAACAGCAGTGTCACACCTGCAGGCTATACTCAGCTCGGGCTCCAAAATATTCCTGCACAATGGTGTCTCTGTGCCACCATCCCCTCAGGGCCATGGGCCAAACTTGTGTCCCTCCTTTGTGCCATTGATGCTCACCCAAGTCTGGCAGCTCCATGTTCTCTGCACTGTTGCCCTCCGGGTCCTGGACAACTATTCCACAGTCTATGGACATGTTGTGTAGTATACAACAGGCCATGGATATGCCACAGGCCTTGTTTGGGCTGTAGTGTAGGGCACCCCGAATCTGTCCAGGCATCTGAGCGCATTTTCAGCATGCCAAACACATGCTCTATAATGTTTCTGGTTGCCATGTGTGCCTCACTGTACCTCTCTTCTGCTTCAGACGTGGGCCACAGTGTTGGGGTGAACATCCACAGCCGAAGATGGTATGCGCTGTCTCCTGTGTAAAGGTGATATGTTAGTACACCATCCTCTATCATTATATTAGGCACGCCACACAGACCTATTACATATGGTCAACTTTGTCTGCACATTTCTCCACCCACATTGTCACTGTTGCACATTGTTGCCCTCCTGTTTCTGGTCCTTTCCCTACTGTTGTATTTCCACTGTCACTTCCATTGCAGCCTGTATGCCATTTGGGCTGTGGGTCAGGGCTCATCCTCGAGATGTTTGTTCCACACAGCAATGACACCATCCAATGCGTCATCTTGTACTTATCTTCCCACAATGTCACAGCCTCCTACTGGCTGGCACCACCCTGTATCTTGTGCCTATTACTCACCATCACATTTATCCCTCCCATGCCAGCTTTACACATCTGTTCTGTGTCAGTCCTTTTCAGGTCCCTTCACTCCCTCCTTCCTCCTATGTGTCCCATGGATGTCTGCCATTCCAACACCCCTTCTTTCTGTGCTGACACCTGTCAGTACATCATCACTCTACCATGATACCATGTGGACACCTTGATTGTGGCTGTGGTTGCACTCACCCACTAGATGTCCACTGGGTATGTCCCAGACTCTAACCAACAGTACAGGGACAACTGGTGCCAGACGAATGCATCACGTGCACTCCCAGGGTACTGGGCAACCACATTTGTGATGCGCCCTGTGGCTTCACACCACCTGGCAGTTGATGGAGTGGTACCCCTTCCTGTTTAGATGTATGTCTTTGTCACCACCAAGTGGTGCTCTGATAGCCACATGGGGCAGTCAATGGCACCTAGCACTGCCGGTAGGTGTGAAACCCTGTAAAAGTGTTTTATTTTTATTTTTTATTTATTACCTCAATCGATTACAACCCTTTGAGTCATAAACTCCTTTGCAAAGGCTCCATGTCTTGGTACAGTAGTTACAAAACATTATGAATATTACAGTACAGTGTGGACATAAATGAGCACAAACTCTAGGGTCAGGTAACCCAGCGTTTACATAAACATCTTCAATAATACAGAATACAGAGTAATGAGCAAATAATGCAGTTCAGAGATGATAAAGAACAGCCAGCATAAGCTGTGTAGCTTAGAGAGGTACCCAATACTGAGACCGAGACTAGCAGGAGACTGGATGTATAGGTCAATTGGAGTGGAGGGCATGGAGAGGGCTAAGAGCAGTCACAGGCAGTGAGTCAGAAGTAGATTCTTTAGGTTAGTTTTAAAGAGGATGAGATTGGGTTCCAGTGAGATAGAGGCCAGGAGGCCATTGAGCCAGAGGGAGCACGATAGAGGAAGGACCTTTGTCCCAGGGAGGTCCTGCATCGGGGACTAAGAGAGATGCTTTGACTGAGCTTCTGGAGACCCTAAGAGGTGGGGCCAATTGACAAGGGGTGAAGTCCAGGGGCTTGCCTCTGGTAAATTTTCTTGGCAAGCAGGCAAGTATGGTACTTAAATCTCCCCTCAAAGTTTAGCCACTGCATGAGCCTGTATAGGTCACAAGTGTGGGTCAGTCTATCACATCCTGTGACCAGCTGACAGGCTTTTATTGAGGACCATTTTAATGCAGTGTAAGGCAGTAGTGTCAGCAGTGCCATATGTCATGATCCCATAGTCCACCAGGGAGAGTACCGTAGAAAACAGCAAGGCGGATAGCCTCAGTGGAAGGCAATGCTTGTGGTGACAGAGGAGACCAATTCTGGAGTTGACAGAAGCAAATAGGAGCTGGATGTGAGTGTGGTAGGTGAGAGAGGTATCAAGGTAACACCTAGATATTTGAAGGTTGTGACCTGCTCTAGGGGGGTTCCTAGGGAGTTAATGGTGTTCAGTGGGACGTCACAATGTGGTCTCTGGCAATGGGCAAAGATCATGGTCTTGGTTTTCTTGTAGTTCAATATTAGCTGATGGGATGTGAACCAAGTTTCTATTTTGGTAAAAAGCCCTGCAGGGCATGTTGGAGGGTATTAGGGTGCGGTGGCTCCAGAAAACAACAGCATCTGCCTGCATAGAGCAAGAGTTTACCGCTGCATGATTTAGGGAGGGAGTTTAGAAAAGGGTAAAAGGAGGGTCAAAGTATTGAGCCTTGTGGTACCCCCAAGAGGACTGGGCGACTGAAAGAAATAATTGAGTTGATTTTGACCTGCTGTGTTCTGCCAGAGAGGTAGTCTTCAAACCAGGATGTGGTTTCATATGAGAGACCCAAGGAGGGCAAGGAGTTGAGGAGCAAGGTGTGATTGACAGTGTTGACGCCTTAGTTAGATTGATGTAGATCGACCCAACTAAGTGTCCCTGTTTGAGGGCATTGTGACTAAGGAGGTGTACTCTAGGAGGGCTGTAGAGATGCTGTGGCCACTCTGAAAGCCATACTGCTCAGGACACAGCAGTTTGCGTTTGACATGTAGTCTGTAAGCTGGTCCGATACTATTTTTTGAGTGCCTTAGAGATAGGGGCCAGTATAGAGATGGGTTGGTAATTGTTGGGGATGAGCGTCCCCACTTTTAAGGATAGGGAGTATGGCCCGTTTCCAGGGTGTCGGAAATTGGCTGAGGCAGAGAGCATGGGGAGGACTTCATCAAGGGTTAGGCAGAGGAGTTTGAGATCGAGAGAATCTCCGCTATAGCGGGACTTGGCCAGGACTTAGGAGAGATAGCTTCTGGCTTCTCAAGAGGAGATGGTCGAAGATGAGAAAGGGGGCATTGGTCAGGGCAGGAGGTCTGGTGGGCATCCTTGGGGAGCGTCAAAGAAGCTTGGTGGAAGGACATGGCTGAGGTCAGAGAAAGTGGCATTTAGGGTGTTGGAAATGGCCAGAGGGTCTTGGATGATGGAGCCCTCAACTTGTGAGTTGTGCAGGGTGAGGGAAACTACTTTAGCACCAAGTTCTTTGATATTGCTCCAAAATTTCACCTGATCCCCAGGTGGAGGTGAGGGCTTGCTAATAGTAAAGTAGCCTTGGCTTGGCGGATGGCCCAGGTGCATTTGTTCCTGGCTTTTCTGTAACATTGCTTGTCTGGGGAGTTTTGAGTCCAGGGCTTTATACCAGAGATTGTCCCTGGCGCATTTGGTCAAGCAGCACCTGGGAGATCCAAGGGTGTCTCTGTTTTTGTGAGTTGTTTGGAGAAAGGGCAAAGATGTCACAAGTGGAGTTAAAGGTGGAGATGAAATAAGAGAGGCGGCATCAATGGACTGGGCGGCATAGATGGGGGACTAGTCCAGGACCTGAGATAGGATTTGAGGTGGGAAAGGGACCCTTTTCAATCACCTTTGGCTGGAGATTTTAGGAGGGGCAGTCGGGGTTTATTCGACCATCAGCAGGTTACAGGGAGTGGTCACTTACAACATCAGGGAGTACTTTTGTCCTGGGAGAGGATTTTTGAGCGGTTGGTGAGAATGATGTCAAGTAGTGTAGAGGTGCTTGTTTTGACATTGAGTCTGGTGGGGACTGGAAAACCTGGGTGAGATCAACAGCCAGTATAGAGTCCTTATAGGAGGTTTAAGAGGGAATAGCCAGTTGACATTGAAGTCACCCTAGGACTGTTACCTCACTATTGGAAGGAAGTTGGGAGATGCAGGACATGACAACTCGAAGGCAAGTTTTGGATTGCGGGGGGAATGTAGACTACCATGAATGATATATAGTGTTTTCCAGTGTTGCCAAGGAGCAGCTTGACTGTGAGAGTTTGGGCACTGTGGGCGGGGGTGGGAGTGAGACAGGGAGGCTTGTAAGGAGTCTTTAATGCAGAGAGCACAATCCCTCCCCCATACCATGTCTGTCAGCCTGGAAAATGGAGCAGCCATTTAGGGCCACTGATGAGTCAGGGATGTCTTTGGAAAGCCAGCTTTCAGTTAAGGCCAGGATGTTTGGTGAGTGTTGAGTAAGCCAGCCTTGTAAGGGGGTAAATTTTGTCAGTAAGCTACAGATGTTGAGGGAGGCAATTTGAAGATTACCTGGCCTGACAGCCTGGTCTCACCCAGGTGGGAGGCCCAGGGTTAGGGGTGTATATTACTCAATAGCAGAAGGAGAGGTGTGTTGGAGTAGGGCAGCCTTGTAGATTTTGATTTTCGTGGGATATGGGTGGGGGAGGATTTGGTAGCTGACACCGGGTTGGAAGAGGCATGTACAAGATGAGCTAAGAGGCAGTGGGGTAGGGCAGTAGGAGCAGGGAGAGGTACTCCTGTCTAAGGGTTGTGTGTGGGGCAGGGAGGACAGGTATGAGGTGTCATGTAGTGCAAGAAAGGGAGGGTGGAATAGTGGGTTGATAGGTAAATTGGGCTGAGAGGTGCTGGGAAGTGAGATGGGGGTCAGAAGGTCTGAGATAAGTAAATAGCCCAGAGGGTGGCCATGGGTAAGGGTGGGAGGAGGAGGAGGAGGCTCGCTGGTATAAGTAGATCAAAGAAGGAGGAGAAGGATGGCTGGCACCAAAGCGCAGCAGTAGGGTGGTGGACTCCAGAGTGAAAGGTGCAGGGTTCAAAACCAGGGAGTGAGAGGAAAGCTGCGAAATGCAAAGGAGATGGGTGGGTAAAAGTGGCGGAGGAGAGGGAGAAGGGATGAGAGGGACAGTGTAGCAGGGGACTTTTGGGAGACCACTTGCACAAGCCTGACCCCTTGTGATCAGGTATGATAATCTGCTGATGGGGATTTAGACACTTAGTAAAAATCTGGGAGTGAGTCGCATGACCTACTGGCGTCAATAAAAGAGGCTGGCCTTGGGTGGGGGGTGGCTGGGGCAGGCAGGCATCAACATGAAGCGTCGATGGGTAAACACTCCTACAAGTGTCCTGTGAGAGAGGAGGCAGAGTCTTTACCTTAGCAGGCTGCTCCACTGTTTGCTTCTACAGTTGCATTCTGGTTGGCAGCCGAGGCTTGTGAGGGCAGGGGCTCTGTGAGGAGCCTCAAAGGAGACAGAAACAAAGAGGGGTATAGAATTACAAGGCTGTGGTTGGAAGAGGGAACAAAGGAGGTAGGCCTACCACTACTGCACATGCTGCTTTGTTGCTGTCCACTCTGCTGGTGTGCTAGGGAATCAAATGAACTCACTAACTTGGGGCAGCCGGGTGTTTAGGAACTGTGTAAGAAGACAAGAAGTGGCTGACTGGGTGATGCCAGTGGTGTCACCCACCAGTATCTGGAAAGTGCCGTGGCAAGCAGGTAAAGTGCTGCTGTGACCTTGGTCTCCACCATCATAGCAATACTTCTGTGTGTGGGTGCCTGGAGCTCATCATGGAGCAGCTCACAGAGCTCTCTCAGAACAACCCTGTTGAGCCCATACCAACCCATGACGTCTGTATCACTTAGCTGTTCAAATGTGATGCAGGGCGGTACCGCCTCTGTGGGCGTGAGACTGCCCACGGGCCCTCCTTAGCCATCTTGCTCTTCCCTCAGTCTCTCACATCAGCGATCATCAAGAGCCATATGGAAGGCAATCCTGGCCATCCTGCCTGCAGTTCAGCAATCCTGCCTCTGTGTGTCTGGCTTATTTAGGGCTGCCCTTTTATACCTAATTTGTCTGACCCAAATGTGGGATGCATGGCACATGCGCCATGCATTCTATGAATATACATATGAGTGGCGATGCAGGTGTCCGCCCTTTCTGTGTGTGGCATACATTATTTGTGCGAGATCGCACATTCAATCTGCATGACGATTTCACGCTTTTGAATATGGTGCCATCTCACATTTTCTGGGATGTGCCACATATTTCCATTTTAAGCCATGCAAGTCTTTTGAATATGGGGCCGAGTATACTTAAATTTACAGTAGTTAGTGCAACTCCAAATTAGGTGGTACTGCAGAATTAGGGCAGATGCAACAAGGTATACTTGAGTCAAATAGTAATGTAATGTGCATTAGTTACAATATTCAGAGTAGGTATAAGGGTAAAATAGGATTTAGAAGCATGTGCAGGATTGAGTGGTGTGCATGTGGGAAGAGCCTTCAGAGCTAGAGTTACCAGATATTAGGATGCCAAAAGAGGACACTTCCTGCCACCAAGCAAATCAAATGTCAAAGGCCCCTTCCCTAAAGAGATGCAGATGACAAAGCCCCACCCGACCTGATATAAAAGCTCCCTCACCTGATGAGTCCTTGTGCCCAGTCCCAAGTAGATAGGTTTAAAGCCTCCCCTGCCTTCCAAGTGGATGAGAAAGTGCCTCCCAAAAATCCTCAAATGGAAGTGAAATCCCACCTGTGTGCCGGGATGCACTGGGTCCCCATGCCCTTGCCCATGCACGTCACTCAGACTACATATTTTCACCCCTCCTCAACAATATTAAAAAAAAAAGAAAGCAGGGACTGACTTAAGATGTCAGTTGTACCCAAACTCTGAAAACACACTGCCTTTATCCTGACCTGACCCCAACCTATGCGGTCCTGCTGCGGTCAGCAGCATCTGTTCTCGTAATGGCGTGTGCTCACTCACATAGTAATTTCTGTCACCTTCAATATGGGTTAAAAACTGAACTGAACCAACTGACTTGAAAAGTTGGCTGCCAAAGCCATACAGTGTGCCAGCCTAGAAGGAATATCCTTGGATGAACGATTCAACTAATTCACAATTTCACACAGTCCACAAATGAGTTTGTGTGCAACTTACCTACTTACATTCACAAAAACAAGGCTGCAGGAATATTGTCAGGGTTTTTCCTGACTGGTTTGTAACTGATTGACTAAAACTTGGTAGTTAGCAACTACCGCATTCTACCTGATGGTCCCGTGCAGGCTGAAACAGACCACCCATGCCGCGAATAGTGAGGCTTGACCACCGTGCATGAGCATTCAGTTTTCACCGTCGGGACTTGCAGAATCGGTGGCTGGCAACTATCAAGTTTTTCTAGTCAATCAGTCAAAAACCAGACAAAATAGCACTTTCTCAAAAATCCACCCAGATGAAATTTTAAAGGTAGAAAAGAGGACATGTCCAGGTAAAACTGATTATTTGGTAACCCTATTCAGAGCAGCAGGGTACAAGTAGCATTAATGGAAGATGGTAGGGAGGAGAGTATGTGTGAGAAAGCAGACTACCCAGCAGAGGTCTTGGCACAGGCAATGGAGAAGAAGCAAGCATCAGTGAAGCACATGGAGTAGGAGGAAGGGGAGCAGTAAATGAGGGAGAAGAGGTAGCAGGAATGAGCCAAACCCTAACTTGGTTATGGGAATTGGTGACATTGCAGTTGTGTTTACCATCCACATGTCATCAGGATACTGCTGTACCTTCGTTCTAACATCAGATCAGTCAGATTACGGCCTCAAAGACTTTCAAATGACATTGTCATTTTCAGTGCTTGAAACTGACAGAAACTGGCACAGTTTTTAAGTTAAGTGACCAGCCATACACCATAAACAATAATAAATGATCAAACAAAGCACAAAATGCTGAGTTCCCAATCCCATCTTGGTAAACTTTATGAGACTGACTTGAAAGACCACTTGGTTTTCACTCTTGTGGTGATGTCACAAGATCTTTTCATGGGAGCGGTGCCTTGTTCTGCACCACTGGCCATCTGTTGTTCTATTTCATTTTAGGGCCTAGTCTAGTTGAAGGTTTTAGTGAGGAGTAAAATGGCTATTTGAAAATTTTGAGAGGTGCAGTGATATGGCTTTGGAGATACATCCGAGCTGTGGAAATCAGATCTGAACCCTTGGTTACAGTCTAATAACTACATGGTATAGAATCTCATTGCCCAAGAAGGTCTCAGGAAATTTCCAACCCATTATATAAAGCAGGGCTAGCTCTGCCACTCACCATTGGAGCCAATACATATATTTTTTATTCAATGGCGATTTTTCAGACTGCTTGGTTCTATGAAATGTTGATTAACTTAAGTTCCGCTAATTATGTGATGTAAAAGAAACAATTTTGGTGAAGATAATGGCACAGAAAAATAAAAAGCCAGAGCTAGCTCTGTAAAGATAGTTTAAGCACAGTTTAAGCATAGGTAAATTGACTCATTGCCTATCAAAGTCACACAGGGGCTAGGTTACAAAATTGGGATGCAGACTCAGTTCACCAGGTTCACAGATCTGCATTCTCAGCCACTAAGCGAAACTGTCTTCTTGGTCAGAGGAATAAAACTGAGGAAGGGAAGCTTTGGCCTTAGGTTCCTGGAGCTTTCTGCCACTGGTGGTTCTTCCACCCATCACTGCCAATGTCCAAACATTTCTACTGACAGCATATGCCATTAAACAATGGCTCCAGTCAATTCTCAAAATCATTGGACATAGGCCCAGCCCAGTGGTGTGGCAGCAGCATGTTGAGCTATCACCTGGGAAGTCA
The DNA here is from genome assembly GCA_016271365.2 of Neoceratodus forsteri. Taxonomy (NCBI): domain Eukaryota; kingdom Metazoa; phylum Chordata; order Ceratodontiformes; family Ceratodontidae; genus Neoceratodus; species Neoceratodus forsteri. The sequence goes on along the minus strand of CM057456.1, from coordinate 976,092,337 downwards.
GGTTTGCCATGGGAGCTCAGGAATTCCACACTGAGGTCAGCTGGGGTAAGGCATGTCATAAAGGTAATGCAGTCAGCTCCCTGGAAGGGAGTGGCAGAGGAGGAGGAGGTAGGATGGTAAGAAGGGAGGGAGGGAAGAAGGGTTGTTGGACGGAGGAAAGGAGGAAGGGGAGGCAAAGGGAAGGAAGGAAGGAGAGAGGAGTGGGAGGGAGGGAGGAGGGGTCGAATAGAGTGAGGGATGCAGAGAGGAGGGAGGATATGGGCTTCCTGGTTAATTTATCCTTTGTCGGCCAGCCCTGGAATGGCATTAGCATTGGCTGTGTTAATTTATCCTCTGTTGGCCAACCCTGGAATGGCATTAGTGTTGGCTGTGTTAATTTATCCTCTGTTGGCCAACTCTGGAATGGCATTAGCGTTGACTGTGAAGACAGCTGCTCGCCCATCCTGCCAGCTGGAGGAAGAGTGCAGCCATGGTGACCACATGAACAGGTACGAGCTGGTGGGACAAATGGAGAGGAACTGGGGAGATTCTAATGCTGGGCTCTGTGGATGGCATTAGTGAACACAATGGATTATTGGTTCTTTATTATCTCCTGCAACTACTGAAAAGCAAAGAAGATACTGGGATCACTGAACATGAAATGAAGATTTTTGCAGTTTTGGGATGTGATTGGGATACTTTGCCAGAAGACTATTGATTAATAAAATAAGTGGAAGTTTATTTACTTGGTCTGAATGTGAACCAATAATTTCAAGATTTAAGAAAAGATATTTAACAATCTAAAAAATATCATGCAATAACCAATAATTTAATTTAATCTAGTGATACTGGAAAACAGTAATGTCACACTTCTGTGATGTTGCCCTGACAGCAAGCTTTCATTAAAAAGTTACAGTTCTAGCCCAAATGGTTCAAAAGTAAGCCTTCTGCAAAGACAATTTCTTTGAAACAGGTTAACTTTGGAGACATTAAAATTACTGATAGTTGAAATTATCAGTAATTGAAAATTGTGTCAAAATAACTTTTATGATGTTGCCTTAGCTCAAGTGTTTTTTAAGAAAATGAAAGTTCTAGCCTTAACTGCTCCAATGTTATAACGTTAGGATAATTCCTTGGAAACAAGACTATAATGGAACTTATAGGGCTAGAAATATGTTTTATTTAATTGAAGCTATAAAGTCATGTGGACATACTTAAGATGTTAAGATTTTTAAAATTACTAATAGTATAAATTATTGATCAAGGAAAACTATAAATATAACTTATCTATGTTGCATTGACTCCATGGTTTCATTAAAAACAATTTCTTACACAAAACACTTTCAAAGTTAACACTTTCTACAGATAACATATTTAAAAAAAGTCTAACTTTTGAACTGTTAGAGCTAGAAATTTAATTTTCTTAACTAAAGCTTAGAGCCATGGGCGGATATTCAAACTAAGCCCAAAAGTCGCTAACAGCAGGAGCAAGCACAAGTCAATTGCGCAAGCGCAAATACATCACGATATTCAAACATGGAGCAAGACAAATGCGCAACTAGCCAGCGTCTGAATATCGCACAACCTGCGCCATAGCGCAACCAGGAAGGGAAGCTGAGCAGAGATGATGCCATAGCGCAACAAAGGCAACCCAGCTGAGCAGTCCAGCGGTGCCATAGCGCAAGCAAAGAGACCCCCAGCAGCAGAGCAATGGAACTGCATGACCAAGGAGGTAGGCGAGGCCCACCACCCATGCCACAGATGGGCACAGGGACACACTGCAGAACCAACAATGTACCCCACACCCCAAGCACAGCATAACTGGGGAGGGATGGAACAACCACTGGACCATGGGGACAAGCAAAGAAAGCACATCCGGCGTGTTACTGCAGCACAGCCACTGTGCAAGCTGAAAGTGCCACTCAAGGGGCGGACCACCCCAGTGTCCAGCAGCCCCCGTGTGCACAACACACACCCAGCACTGTGACCCCAAGACACCGCCCATGTGCAGTGACCAGCACTGCAGGAATCTCCAGCCCCGGCACACTGCAACCTCGTGAACCACAGAACTATACAAGCCAAACCCACCATGAGCACCCAGCAGTGGGTGGCAACACAGCAATACTGAGTGGAAGCCACACCCACACCAGAACACCACCCACACACACACACACACACACACCATGACCATACCACCCCAGATGCCATGCACACCACTGCAACTGAGCACCAATAGCCAGCTGCAAATCAGAGACCACCACAGTATTCATATCAAAATATAAATGTAATGAATAAGAATAACAGGAACAACAAAGCAACTATGTACATATATACAAAAGCAGGGTGGGGATATGGGTATAAGGTAGAGGTGGGTAAGGGGCAGGGTGAACAACTGGGAGAGGGAAGGTGGGGTGTGGCGATGGGCAGCTATCAGCCGGCAGCCTGCCCTCCTTCCACCTGGTGCTGTGCCGGGGCCTCCTCGCACCGCATCCCATGCCGCTGCATGTCCAGAAGGATGGCGTGAGAATCTAGCCCACCTGTGTGAGCCTCCGCAGTGCCTCGTCTATGCGACACAGGATCTGGATACCTAGGACAAGGGATCAGAGTAAATGGCTGTGACTGTCCACATCCCTGAATCCCACCCATCATGCATGGCATACAGCCAAGTGCCCCGCTCCTGTGATGGACTGCACCCACCACAGTGACCATGCACAAGACATGCCCAACCAGGCAGCAACAGCCATGTGTACCACTGCACACACTGCCCATGTCCATCACAGCACAACCAAGGCTGCCCAGTGATGTGGCTGTGGTGGGATGCTAGTGCCACAGCCATGTGCCCAGTGCATGCATGGACCACCAGTGGCACACACACACATGCAGTGCCACTGGACAGTGATGACTGTCACATGTTGCGTGCATGGTAGTGTAGTCCATGGACGGTGGCGTGCCCCCAGCATGCAATAGCATCCATGATGTAATGACACTCACCCTCATCAAGCTGCTGCTGCTGGTGCTGCTGTGGCTGTGGCTGCTGCTGCTGTGGCTGTGGTTGCTGCTGCTGCTGCTGCTGTGGCTGTGGCACACCACCACCTCTGCCAGCCACCGGCACCGCCATCCCATGCCTCAGCCTGGTCCCACCAGCTCCTCCATGCCTGTGGGAGACAAATGAAGAGAAACACATCAGTGAGATCCCAAAGCAGACAGCCCTTGCCCCATTGAGTGTGCCTGCCCACAACCAGACCCAAACAGCACACACCTGCAAACACCTTCACAGCAAACCATAGCCCAACCCACCCCATCGCAGGTCACATTACACAGTGTCACCCATGCGGACAATACGTGCATACACAGCACACCCACCTGGCCTGGGCACAATGCCCCTCCTGGCACGAGACCTGAGGCGCCCAGCAGAGCATGCTCCCTCCTTTGCAGGTCACTATAGTGGTGCCTGCACTGCTCAGAGTCCTCCTCCACCCAGTGGCCTGCTCTAGGGCAGTTGCCACCTGCTGCCACACATGGGTGCATGCCATCTGCAGGGCACTCCCAAACAGTGTCCCATGGTGTGGCTCCACCACAGCCACCAGGTTTGCCAGCTCCAAGGCCCCCACTGTCAACGCTCTCCTGCGTGCCACTCCAGAGTTATACAGTGGCAATATGGTGCTCCATGGTCGGCAACCCACGTCGAAATGTTGCGCACACAACTCCATGAGTCCCTATCGCTGCTCGTGACAGCGCTTGTCGGTTCATACCAAGGCTGTCGCCGAACAGCGCCGACAGAGTCGTACACATGCCAGGCGTACAGCGCCAGGGGCAAAGGTCGGGCACAAGGTCATGGGTCAGTGGTGCAAGGCCACGCACAGGCGCCATCAGACATCTACACGTCCTGTGCGATCGGTCACTTGCGTGCCAGTGCCACAGTGGACTATTGCGCGGTTGTGCCACAGTGCCATTTTGTGACCAGCGCTGTAGCGCCACTGGCACAATGGTGGCCGTGTCGAATTGCTGATTGCGCACAGCACATCATCAGCCGCAGGCGCCTGCGTAGCTACCTGGGCATGCACAATGCGGTGTACTACGCGGTCAGAAAGCGCCATTGGCTCAGCCGGCTCAACCATATTGCGCAACTTGCAGCGGCGTGATATTCAGCCGACACATGCAAATCATCTGATCAGCCATTCAAAGCGCAGTGGCACAACACAATCTCATTACAGTTGCTCACTCCTAATTTGCATGCATTGCGCTATAAATATCGACAGTGGACTCGTTGGCCAGATCGGGTACTGCAGGTGAGAGGTGAGTTGCAAGCTGTGTGATGTTCTGGGCAATGGTCATGGATAACGCTGTAGACTGCACAGTGACAGGTGTCCACTTCCACCCATACAGACCGACATGACTGAGCAAAGACCAGGTGAGGATGAAGATGGTGGGCGAAAGAGAGGCCCAATTTCACCAAGTCGAGACAGAGGCACTCTTCCAGGCCTACCTGGAAGAGGCCACTACTGAGTGGACAGCGGGCACCCCTCAGGCCCATGCTGCTGCATGGGAGGGGGTAGCCCGTCTGGTAAACCTGCACGGAAGCCACCAGCGCTCTGTGCGGGAATGCAAGAAAAAGATGGGGACAGACGGAGACGGGTCAAAGAGAAGGTGGCAGCCCTCAGGGCAGCATGCGCTGCCACAGGCGATAGCCAGCCAGAGGTGGCAGAGCTGACCCCGCGGAGGACCCTCTGGCTGCATCAATGCAGTGTAGTGCTATAGAGGGCATACCGGGAGCTGTATTCCAGACTGGTGGAAGCCCATCACTGCACAGTATGACATGGTGGTGGTGTTGGGGTGAGGGGTTGATCACATGCACTAACATGTTCTCACTTTCTGTTACAGATCCTGTTCATCTGCAGGGGACGGTGGTGGTGGGACCATGCAGTGTGGAAGACCCGCCAGTGTTGGTGGAGGTCCATCCACCTCTGCTGCCAGCCGGCATGCACTGCACCAGCATGCACGCCTGGCTGCCACCTCTGTTGTCAGTGAGTCAGGTGTGGGGGTGCACAGCCTGTGTCTCAGCAGTCTGGCATGCAGGCATGCCAGCACGCTGTGACTGTGGCTGTTGCAGCGAACCTGCACCACTGATGATGCAAGGACTGCAATGGGCAGTGACACGTATGTGTCTCCTAACAGACACACAGCAGGCCAGCACGTGCCCTGGACCTAGCTGGTTCCAGCATGTGTGCCAGCACATCAGCACAGTCCCAGGCTGTGCCTGTCAGCACCAGTGGGGCAGCACCAGTGGCTGTGCAGGTCTCTGGCACTGTTGCAGCCACAGCAGTGGAGCAGTGGTCCCTGGGGCACAGCAGTTGGAGGCAGCAGCAGCAGTCACCCACCAGATCTGGGGTACAGGGTCCAGCGGTGGCACATGCACACGCCTGTTGACTGCCCACACCTGGTCCTGGTGAACAGCGCCCACCCTCAAGGGGTGTTGAGCATCAGGCCCTTCCATACCCTGGGGACAGAATGCCAATGTGGCACAGGACCCATTGGACGAGCACCCACCTGCTGCGGGCATCAGTAGAGCAGCAGATGCGGGTTACAACGTGCGTGGAGGCACTGTCGCGTGGCTGTGGAGTGGAACAGCAGGGACAATGCATTGATCCTTGCAGAGATGGTCAGACTGCGGACGGATGTGACCGCCGCCATTGACAGGCTGACCCAGGCAGTGGTCTCTGTCGTGGCTGCATTGGGCATACAGTCAGGTGCCCTGTACCACACCCCACACAGTACGCTCTCCACACCCGTTCGGCAGCGTGCAACACCCAGACTGTTGGCGCGGGTTCTGCTGTGGGCATCCGAGCACACCTGGTGCAGGTATGTTCGGCATGCTGCACACCCTGTGCGGACAAGGTCGCGATCGCGCAGTGGGACCCCTGGTGGTCCATTGGTGCCACCCCATGGTGGCCCATGATCAGCCTGCCAGTGCTGCTGGGACACGGTGGGGCCGCCCACACATCCGAGGTGGCCATGGCACAGTGCCACCTGGTGACCTGTCTCCCAGTCGCGGGCCCTGTCTGATGCTGCCCTGTGTGCAATGTGTGTCATGGTGGGCAGTGCACTGGTGGGTGCCCTGCCCAACACGCCGACACCGGACCACCTGCACACCCACCGACTGCTGTCCACAGGTGCGTGTGCATGATGATGCCTGCATTGTACTGTACACCAAGGTGCAAGGGTGCCTAGCATCTGACACATGTACTTTGACAGTACAGGTGGTGGGGGTGGTCCGTTGATCCGTGTGTTTGCCATGTCTGTTCCTGCTCTGCTGTGCACCTGCCCATGTATGCTTTGTGCCTGGTGTGTGTGTGTGTGTGTGTGTGTCTATATGACTATTCACCCCTCCCTGATGGTGTGTTTGTGAGCCTGGACCTAACACTCCCTTGCCATCATGCACCCCTGCTGTGTTACCCTGTGTGCCTGTGGGTTGCGCCTAGACAGTGTTGGTTGCACATGGCCCCTTGACTTACCTGTTGTGCAAAATGCTCCTCCGTGATGGTGTCCCGGTGCAGCTGGGCCTGCCGGATCAGTCAGGGGTCCCGCCCGTCCAAGGGGGCTGCTCATCCCCATCATCACCGGCATCACCCGGCCCCATCGCTGCCCCCTCCTCGACCTGTACGGCTATCCCACAGTCTTTGGCCATGTTGTGCAGGATACAACAGGCCAGGAATATCCCACAGGCCTTTGAGGGGCTGTACTGTAGGAGCACCGCCGGAGGTGTCTAGGCATTGGAAGCATGCCTTAAGCATCCCAAACACCCGCTCAATGATGTTGCGTGTGGCGGCATGTGCCTCATTATAGCGTTGCTGCGATGGGGTCATGGGGGCCGGTAGGGTGTGAGCAGCCAGGGACGGAGTGGGTATCCGCTGTTACCTGTGTGGAGATAGTGGAGATTAGTATCATGTACTGGTCCATATTGCCCATATCCCTGTGTGCCACTACCATGGCACCTGTGGCTTCCCACCCTTGCCCAACCTTGCAATTCCTACATGCATACTCACCCACTAGATGTCCTGTGGGGATGTCCCCACTCTCGAATCGATGGCACAGTGCAGATTGATACCATATGAAGGCATCATGTGCTCCACCAGGGTGTGTGGCACAGACATTGATGATCGTCCACTGGCATCACACACCACCTGGCAGTTGACTATCGAGAAACCCTTCCGGTTTCGGTATGCTGCCCCATCGGGCCAGGTGGCATGCGAATAGCCACATGGGTGCAGTCTATCGCCCCTAGCATGCCAGGCTATCGTGCACCCTGTGGAACTCCTGCATGTTTGCTATCACAGCCGCGGTGCTGGGGAATTGATGTACTCCGAGCATGTAGCAGCAGTGCGCTGAGGAATTGGGTGAGGATGCATGGCGTGGCCGACTGTGTTATGCCTGTGGTGTCCCCTGGTGGCCTCTGGAAGGTACCCGTGGTGAGCAGGCACATGCAGGCTGTTACCTTTGTCTCCACTGACAGGCGTGACTCCATCGTGAGGTGCCTGCATCACATCACTGCACAGCTCACAGAGCCACCTCAGTATTGCCCTGTTCAGGTGGTACCGGCCCACAATCTCTACATCCGTGTAGCAGCTCAAAGCTGACACAGGCACGTACTGCCTGTTGGGGGGCATGGCCGACGGGCCCTTCCACGGCCACGCCCTCTGCAGCATGCCTTCACTCCCTTCATTACAGCTTCCATGTGGAAGCTGGCACTGTCCATTTCTGGCTTGTGGTCCCCCCCGGCTGTTGTTGCTCTGTTACCCCACTGTCCTGACTGCTACCTCCACAGCACTGGTACACCTACTGGCCTCTGCAGTCTGTGGCCCCACCCTCCTTGTCCCTCTTCTCTCCTGTGCACTCCCTGGCCTGCACTGTTTGCCACTGTCACCTTGTCTGTCTCCCTGCCTCATGTGGCTTCCGGTAGCGTTCTGCGCCTCTTCCTTGATCCTTTTATTTTGGCTCATTTCGCTTGGCACACCTTCCGGCTGCTCCACTGTTGCGCATTATGCAAGCCTTTCAATATCACATTGCGCTCTTTGTGCATGGATCCACCCCGCCCGGTTGCATGCCTTCATTTGCATTGCACTGTTGCTCAGCATGTGTTCGGTGGCGAACTGCTTCCCACTGAATATGGCAGAATGGCGCATTTTTGGACTTCTGTAAGCGCCAATCCTATTGCGCATAGGCGCAACCCTTTGAATATCCGCCCATGCTGTCATGGTCTTGTCCTGTTCTCGCGCCAATATACTTTGATACATGTCAATATACTCTACATCAATAAACTTTTAGCGATGATGGTATAGCTGCAAATGTATTACTGTATATTAGTGTACATATAAACAATAAGCCATGACAAGATGTGCATTAAAGTTTTAATGCATGCCCCAGGTAACTGAGTCCGAGATCAAGGGCCAAGTGTCCCTTACCCCTGTGAAGTGCATTCAAATACTTGAATGCATAGTCTGGAGTGGCTTATTGTGCTTATAAAATGGCTCAGCTGATCTTTAGTATTATATGTAAAGTGGAAAAGTGAAATATTCCCTGATTTTGTAGGTGATAAGGCTTTGTGCCTTGATAATGAGATCTAGCACCTGACTGTGTGGTGCTAGGAATTTACTGCATGATTGGGTGATGTCTCTTGGCCAATAAAAGTTTCTAGATATTTCTCATTATCCATTGGTAACACCACATCAGACAGTTTCTATTCACCCTTAAATATTTTTTCATTTTCTTTGCCACTTATTATTTAATAAATTTTCAACATTTTGTGATATATACCATCACTTCTTCAGGAAAAGGTGGCTGCAAAATGTTTAAATGAATTTCAGAAAATAAATATATCAAACACATTGTAAGTGTTACTTTAAGATGCTAATAAATCAAGTGGATTAAACTCATATGTTTTGATACACTGGGTGTACCCATTTCAAAATATGATTAAAATGTATTATTTTGAATCAGAAATGGATTCTACCTAGAATAAAATAACCTGTAAATACAAGATTACTTGTTATTTTAGACGGTTTTCTATTCATGCCACTGTCCATATAATTAACTACCTGTTAATTCATTTACCATCCCAATTTAAGTGAATTGTTTTATTCCTCAAGAAGATGAATTTTGCTTATATTAATATACACAAAGAAAAGGTATAGTATTCCTATAAAAAATAACAAAAAAACACATTAAATAGTATCAGCATAATTATATGAACATATTTGGATAAACTTACGTAAGTATATTTTTATCACTTGATTAGTTGCCTTCCTATTTTATAAAGTGTACTTATATTATATCATTATATAAACAGTTACCATGTCTCTTATGTATGTTAATACCACCACCAAGACTACTCTTACAGTTGCAAAGTGATCTCACGTGCATCCTTGGGTATGAGATCTGTGAGCGAAGGTGAATGATTCTGATACCTAAGAATGTAAGTAGACCACTCTTACAAACTTAAGAGTGGTCTCGGTGGAAATATTAATATATTGAAAACAGAAAACTAGCACTACTCACCAAAAGCTTGGACAAAGGATGCAACACCAAGGATTCCAGTGCAACTCTTTATTTGTTGGTAACACAGCAGCCAGTGACCAGACAGAGCGAGTGCGCAATGGCGTCTCAATGTTTCGCACACCTGAACTTTGTCTCTTGACAATCCCCTGCAAGTGGAAATGAACTATGCCAACTGAACTTAAAATTTTAGAACACATGAGACACCCTGTTGTGGTTGTAAGAGTACCTGGATTGTTTACAAATAAACAATACTGACTCACTAAGAGTGATGTCATAATTTATAATCTGAAAACAAAATGCAAAACATTTCAAGTTGTTGCAGAATAAGACCCCAAAATCCAGAAACATTTATTCAAAACTATATTTTAAATAAATGAGGATGAGATGAAAATACCTGTTTAACTAATAGTTGCCTCTCCATGTTATTCTTTAGTGAGCTGGCAATTTCTACATCTAAATATTAGGGACAACAATCAATAATGAATATCTGTAATAGGCCTTTCACTCAATTTAATCTGTATCCTGAAAAAATCTGCCTAGTTTTCAAAATACATAGTGCATTTACTGTTTTACCTTATTTTCTGCAGTTCAGGCCACATTCTTTCAGCAAATGCTCATTTGAACCTCACTCTGCTACCCCATCTTTATGGGGTGCAGACTCTAACTTTGTGTGGTTGATTTTATGTTGCTTCAGACATTCAACAACATCAGCCATCAGTATGCATCATCAGGGATGTCCAACGACTTCTCGAGTGCTTACTGTTTCTTTATGAACACTGATAGTATCCAGGCACTATCTTCAGTAGTGTGTCTAACTTTCACATACTCACGTATTTCTTAATATATTTATCCAAATTCTACAGATGAAAGATGCTTCTACTTACTGGCATTATACAGCATGTGTGTAAAAACAAGTCCCCACACTGTAACCCATGTCTTATTTTATAATTAATATCTACTCACAGTGTTTAGTCTCCAGAAAAGCAACAAGAACCACAAAGTTTGCTTTATCTAACTAACAAATCTTCAGGCCATTTTTTAAAGGTACTGCACTGGAAAATAGAACACTAACAGAGGTGAGAGACCGTAAATGTGTGATTTTTTTGTTTGTTTGTTTTACTGTCAGGGGTCTGAAGTGTTTTTATGTGCATTGTGTACTGCCATTTGCCATGTTCAGCTCATGCACAGCTGATGCTGCTTAGATTTGTGGGGAGAGTAGGATGCGGCTGTAGACTGCAAGGTTATTATGTTGCACCTACTAAGGAGTAACGGGGTGTCATATGAAAAAGCAGTCACTGGTTTTGGGTTGTTGTAATTGACCCTAGCCAGTAATTATATCAGTGTTAACAGTGAAGTTTACCTTTCAGTGGTTTCACCTAGCTGAGCTAATTCTTGTCCATCCCTCCCTCCCGATCACAAACCCTATCCCAGATCCCATCTATAATTCTGTCCTTCTTTGATCTGTTTCTCCTCCTTTCCAGGACCCTGTAAAAGTAATACTCATATATGTATGAGATAACTGATATCCACATCGTACCCAGCCCTGAAGTAGCATGGAACATGAGTTTCTCCAAAACGTCTTGGTCAGGTTCAAGAAGCCCTTCCTTCCTATATGTCTGCTACAGGTGTCACTTTCATAATTCTCAGCACTCCCTAGCAGTATTACACCTTATTTGGCTTACTTTTATCATTTAGGAGGTCAGTTGCAGCACTTCCCCACAATAGACCCTATGTACAAAGTACAACCAGCAGGTCCATGGCATGTAAGAAAAGGAAAAATTACATGTAGTAATGTTGTTTCTTCTCAGGGATCCTTCACTATGATTTACACAAATAATTATCTTCCCAGCAGAAAGAGATGCCCTGAAGATAGAACCTTATGCTAATTATGGAACTTTAGACTCAAGGTTCAAACTTGGCGCTGTGGTCACGCTCCACTCCAGCTCCCAATGTCAGATTTGTTTCCATAGCTAGCAGCAATGCAACTAATAAAACTTGCTAAATGGCTACAAAAATTTCTATAAAAATTGTAAATGGAATTTTGAAAACACAAAACAAATTAAGGCAGGCATCATGTGGAAAATATTTAGAATAGTGAAAATATTTAACTGACCACATTTACAATTGTTAAGGAACTGCAACAGTAATGCTCAAGCAACCTTAATGAAAAGAACTGATACTTGTGTGGATCTTTTTTCAGGTTCTAGAAGGAGAAGCAGGGTTAGGGTTTGTAAATCATAGTGAGAGAGCCTTGAGAAGAAACAACATTACTAAAGTGAGTCTTTTTCTTCTAACTCAGGAATCCCTCACTGGTGTTTACAAAAACAGACTCTGCAGCAATACTTTGGGAGGCTGGGTCCAGAACCTACTTAGGTAAAATGGTCTGCAACACAACAATTCCAAAGCCATCATCTCTTTTGGACTGTATGTCCAGACAATAGTGCTTTGTGGAAAGTGTGCCCTGTTTCCCAAGTTGCTGCTTTGCAGATGTTCAATAGTGGATGCCCTTGTGGATGCCATAGAGGCAGAGGTACCCCTTGTGGAATGTTCCCTTAGGCCTCTGTGGGGTATTTATCACCTTTTTCTAACAAAACTGTATGCAAGAGACTATCCAATGAGAGACAGTTCTCTTGGATGCTGGTTTACCTTGCCGACCTCACCATAAGTAACAAAATGTTGAGTACAGTGACACCTGACATCCTTTGTCCGGTGCAGGTAGATGCCAAGTACTAGCTACAGATCTAGGCTATGCAATTTCTGCTTATTTGGGCTGAGTACTTGGGGTAAAGCACAGGAATGGCAACTGACCAGTTCAGGTGGAATTATGACACCATCTTAAGTAGGAACTTCCTATTAGCTCTTTTTTCAATTCAAATTTTATTAAAGTTTCCAATGCAGAGAGCGAATCGTAACAGTGAGTAGTATGACCATATACATCGGATACAGGATATAAAGTGATTCGCTCTCCCCACCCCACCACCCACCCAACCCAACCCCACCCTGAACAACCCAGCACCTTTTACACCTTTAGCACTATACCTGTGAATGTAGCCTAATAGTGCTTTAACTTGAAGTGCATAGAGGGTTAGCAGTGGTCCCTAAATCCTATCAAACTTCTTAAGTTTTTAAATAAACTGGCAATAGTCCTTTCAGTGCTGAGGTTTGTAAGTTACTCCTGAAGCCATTCAACATATGTTGGTACCTCCTTATCCTTCCAATGTCTTAACACCACCTTTTTAACAGACATTGACATCAAAGCTATGTGATACCTCCTGTTCACCACCGAAATGGAGGAAAAATCCCCAAGAAGACAAATTTGAGGGTGAACAAGTTTGAGAGCCCCAACAGAGGATCAACACGCTGTTTAATCACAGTTTAGAGTGGGACAACTTTAGAACAGCTCCAGAAAATACAGAGAAGATTTCCTTCTTGAGACTGACATCTTGTACAAAGGGAGAGGACACAAGACCAAGCCTAGCAAGTTTCTGCGGAGAATAGTAAATATTATGCAAGATCTTAAATTGCATTAATCTGAGTCTGTCCTGCTTGAGAAACTTATGGCAACTCTGCCACAAGAGAGACCAATCCAGATCTCTACCCTGAAAGAGAGGCCCAAAAGGAGATGGGAGCATAGTTGTCAGGGTAGGCCCAGGTGAAGAGAGCACTGTATATTTTGGATACAGCTTGAGGCAGACCCGCCATTCGTTAAGGTAACCTGAAAACTGATATTAGGGACTGAGGGGGAGTTGAACCCATTACCTTAACCAGGAGGTGAGAAACTGGAAAATTTTGAAAATATTTGTACGAGGTGTCGAAAACTTACACATAATATCAGCTGAAGAATACCATTGACTATTGGGTGACACAAACTTCTAAATGGCAATTCCCTATCTGAGGAAGCCACGTGGCTGGGAGAGGCTTACTTTCTAATAAAAATTGGGACTGCCTATACGAGTTGAGATAAATCCTTGAGATTCTTATATCTCAAGCAGACACAGCTGAGTATGAACCCTGATTGAAACAGCTACAGGGGAACTATGTAGAGACTCTGGTAGGGAACTAATCTTAGTATATAACAGCATGGCGGGGAAAACGTGTTTTTAATAGCGGCAGATCTGACAGCTAACCAAGTCAGAATGTATGTAGCAGCTGCGGACAGTTGGTCCGCAGTCAGCCATCTGAGATATTTATTGGCCTGACTGGCTCAAAAATATAGCCCGATATGGGAAGTCTTAAACCTCCTTTGGCCTTGGGGCCACTAATTTATGGAATGCCATTCTGGCCTTCTTATCACCCCATATAAAGGTGGAAGTCATGCTGTGCACTTTTGACCCAGGACAGGAAGCATATATTCAACATGTTAAGGGGTAGAACAGCGGGGAAAATGTTCATTTTGATTAAATGTATTCTGCCCCATAGAGAGAGAAGTAGGGTCCACCTATGAAGGTCAAGATCTATTTTGTGTACCAGTGCATCAATATTTAGCTGTCTGAGCAGCGTTGTATTCCTTGTTAAAAGAAGCCCCAGGTATTTAATATAGTCGGACTTCCAAGTGAGTCTGAGCACAATAATATTCTGTTTACAAACCCTATGGTTACGAGGAAAAACCATCGTCTTTCCTACATTAAGTTTATAGTTTGAGACCTTACTAAAATCCTCTATTAGCTTTAGGATAGCGGGAATAGAAGTGAGTGGATGTGTTACCTGCAACAAAAGGTCATCTGCATGAGCCGCCACTTTAACCCGTCTGCTCCCTAGAGATACCCGATATACCCTGGGCTTCTGATAACCTCTAATAAGCGGCTCTAAGTAAATGCTGAAGAAAGAGGAGATAAGGGACACCCTGTCTGGTCCCTACATGCAATTTGAAGGCTAGAGATAACCCATTACATGAAATTCTGGCAGAAGGAAACTTATACAAAGAACTCATCCAATTCTGGAATTCCTTGGGAAAACCGAAAGCTTCCATTGTGACAAATAGGTAGTCCCAATGGACTCTGTCAACGCCTTCTCGGCATCCAGCGAGATCAAGACCATTGGATGAGGAGCATCTTTGGATGCCAAGAAGACATGAGACAGGGTCCTCAGATGGTCAACCGATGAGCTCCTTCATAAAACCAACCTGATCTACCCGATTAGAAAATGAAGTACTGCCTCACACGGTTGGCTAGTAATTTTGCCAGGATTTTAATGTCATGGTTAAGTAGAGAGATCGGCCTATAGCTGCAACCTGATCCGACGGTCTATCCGGTTTGGGCAACAAGACTATTAACGCCTCAAAAGAGAGGATCAGACACTTGACCAGAGAGAATAGTTTGGAAAGCGGCAGCAAAATGGGAATTAATTGTTTAGAAAGCCTTATAAAATTGGAAGTAAACCCATCAGGGCCCAGAGATTTATTGGATGGGAGAGATTTGATTACTCTTTCAATCTCGCCCTCAGAGATGGGAGACTCCAGAATTATTTTCTGGGATTGTGTAAGAGTTGGCAACTGTAAATCATTCAGATATTCATAAAGTCTTTCCCTAGATGGGGAGTTGACCATAGGGCCATATAAATCCTGGAAATACTTTGTAAATTTCTCCGCTATCTCCGAGGGTGAGACCTTAAGAGAATTATCACTAGGAGAATGGATAGCAGGAATGAGTCTGGCAGATTCCTGTTGCTTAATATGCAGTGCTAGCATTTTTCCGCCTTCAGCCCTGATCGGTATATACCATTTATTTTCAAAATTGCAATTTGGCTTGTTCCGTTAACATTGCTAGGTAAGCTTCTCTCAATTTCGTTAAGTCTTGTTTGAATACCTCGGAAGAAGATAGGAAAGAGCAGTCTCCATACTCCTAATCTGAGAAAGAAGGTCAGAAATCCGAGATGCCCTCCCTTTCCTTTTTGATGTTAGACCAATTATAATCCCCTTAGATACACTTTACAAGCACCACATATCATATCCAGCTTCCCGTGGAGTTCGAGTTAGAAGCAATAAACTGCTCTATTTGGGATGCTATATACTGAACCGTCTTTGGCTCCTTCAGAATTTGGTTATTCAACTTCCACCTGCCTCCTTTATTTGGCAATGAGGCTGGGCTATTAGGCAGGTGACCACACAGTGATCCAGCAGGGGCCCTGAGACAATACTAGAACATATCACCCCTGGTAACAGGGTTTGAGAAATAAGGATATAATCAATCCTGAGGAGGTTGCATGCACGGAGAAACAAAGTGTACTCCCTTGCATTGGGATGTAATACCGCCATACATCACAAAGACCAATGGAATTCATCAGATCCCTAAAGGCTCTTTGTGCCAGAGAGAGACCTTGATGGGACTGACCCGACCTATCAAGAGCCTGATCAAAACAGATTAAAATCACCCCTATGACCATGGGGGTATCCAAAAAATGGGGTTAAGGCTTTAATTATCTGAACAAAAAACTAGGAAATCACATTAGGGCCATAGATAGCACCAGGACAATGTCCAGGGTATGCAATTTGCCTTTACAAACAAAGAATCTGCCGAAGGGTCAGATATAACTAGAAGAGGTTTGAGCGGAACTGACCTGTGCAGAAGGATCATGACCCCTCTACTGTGAGTCCATACCTTCCGCTGCAAACATCTGCCCAATTTGTTCATCTCATCCTGTCAGCCTCCCCTTGAGCAAGTCGTCTCCTGCAAAAACATAATTTCTGCCTTCAAATGGTTTATATGTTTCAGTATTTTATATTGCTTGGTCTTATGCCTCACCCCTTAACATTCCAACTGATAAATTGAATGTTTCTAGCCATCACTCATGTTGCCAGTTCGGAATCCTCTGAAGCACACATATACATGTATATTCCATCTATACTACTCCAAACATAGTATGCACTGGGTTGTTCTACCTCCCCAATTCTACCTCCACTTAGTCCATTCCCCAACCATCCCCCAAACCCCCACCCAACACACCCCATAAACCCTAACCCCCACACCCTCCCATATTTTGCATAGTACATGATGGCCAGCAAACTGAAAAGTTCTCTCCCCAACCATCCCGCCTCATAAAGCAGAAATCAGGCACAGAATTACCCTCTGTAATCAGAACACTCCAACAAAATAGCTTGTTCTCAGCATTAATAGCCTAACAACAGCCCTAAATAATACCGGGAAGTTAGCTATACTAGCCCTTTAAGCAGATCCTCCCTGCCGTAACCCATAAGCCATAAAATAACATGGCCCATAGGCGTGAGGGATATAACACAATGGTGTCATGTGTAAGAATAATCTCAGGCGCCCTGTCATGGCGCAGCCCATCAACATCAGTGATTAATGGCCAAGAGCAGGCAGTCCACAACTACCACTGTGATACGTGGGAGTACTGAAAGGCCCAGAGTCACTGTACAGACCACATTTTAAATCAAAGTAGTGGCCATCACAGTTTAGAAGGGGGTTTGAAAAGGAAACAGGAAAGCAGGGAATCCTCCAGAGACAGCACTTAAGCAGGGTTATGAGAAGGGATAAACCAGAGCCCAGTAAGGCGCATGGAAACCCTGGTATTCACATCTATCCTTAGTGCAGGATCTCCCTTGATATATGACTAACCATGTTTATTGCCCAGTAATAGTAGGGAGAGAAAAGGAGTGAGATCTGAAAGAAACAGGCCATGCTAACAGGGCCAGGGTGAGACCACAGAGCCTCATGTTAAGGTCTGAGAGAGGAAGCATTGCCCCCCACCATTGTCATGAAATTGGGACAACACTCCTGAAAAACTGGGTTACCAGAAGTGACAAATTGGGACTTAACATGAGAACAATGACCCTACCAGGTGCTCTTTAATTGAAACCAAGAAAACACATATGAGCCCGCTAACATCTGACTTAGAACCAAAATTGAAACTGGGTTGAGCCAGAATAAAAAATGAGAGTCCACAAAATATTAGAAAGTCCTGAAGATGAAAACCAGATCAGGAACAAAATGTCTATTTTATATCATAAAGAGGACCCCACTTGAGAGCTGTAATGTAAGGATAAGTAACCAGTTGCACATTTTTCAGCAGCATAGCTACAAATTATTGTAGTAAGATATGATTTACTGCAGCTAGACAACCACCAAGTGGAAACTTCGGCATGGCTCTCCTACAGGTCAGTTCTCATGTAGGCTTGAATAGATCAGGAAGCGCTTCTTTAAGCCCAACAGATGCCGTCTCCGCCTCCTCATAGGTCACCCAAGAGCCATTCAGGCAAACTTGAAGCCTTGCAGGAAAACCCATGCAGAACTTAATTCCTGCGGCGATCAGCTTGAGAACCACTTTGTGAAACGTAGCTCTTTCTGGCTCACAGATAAGGGCAGATCTTGTGCCACCCTCAGCTTTTTACCTTCCCATTGCAAATCTTGCACCTCCTTGACCTTGTATAAGAAGTGTTGTCGCTCCTGGAAGTTCAGAAAATGAAATATGAATGACCTGGGGAATCCAGCCCGAGGGGCGTGGTGCCGATGTGCCCTTTCTATGATGTAGCTAGCACCGAAAGGGGAAGGGCCTGTCACCTTTTCCACAAACTTTTAATAAACTTGATGGGGTCTGAGCCCTCTTTGCCTTGGGCAAGCCAATTATTACTGCATTGTTACGGTGACTGCGCCCTCCAGGTCTTCCACCTTATTCTCCATTTTCACTAGCCTTTGCCTCAGGGCCACCAACTCCAGATCAGTTTTATCCTGTTTCTTTTCAACAGGCGTACATACTTCATTGTCAGCAGTCTTCTTAGAGAGCTCCTCCAGGGTATTAGAGATGCTTTTGATTTCCCCTCCATATTCTGCATTTCAGCCTTAAAGGCTGAAACTCCTCTAAGAACCTCGAGAGGGTGAGAAGATCTGTATCAGGACACTCAGCAGTAACAGGCAGCGAGGATTGCGAGGGAGGCCTGGCTTTCTTAGAGGCCTTCTCGGGTGTTGCAGGAGGCATGTGTTTTGGAGCAGTTTGGCATCTCCTCATCCATCGATGCTCTATAGAAAGCAGGAGTGTTCAGAAAGGCGACAGGCAGGCAGTCTTCTGTAAAGGCACAGAAAAACAATGTTTTGAAGGGTAAATAATGGGCGGTAGGTCAGAGCAGGCAGAGAGGCATCTTACCCAGCGCACTGCATCATGTGTCGGAACTTCCTATTAATTCTAAGGACTACCTTGTCCACGTGGAAGATTATGTAGTTTGGTTCTTTGCAGAAGGCTTGCAGCTCACTTACCCTCCTATCAGATGTCATGTCAATCAGAAAAATTGCTTTATGTGACATATTTTAAATCAACAGTAGCCATAGGTTTAAAGGGGGCCTCCATCAGCTGGGCAAGACAGATGTTCAGGTCCCATGGGGAACTAGTTCCTTCACAGGTGGGTATAAGTGACTGAGGCTTTAAAAAACTTTTAAAAATAGGTTGACAGGCCAGTGACTTGCCCTTGTCTTCTTATGTGTGAGCCAACTCTGCTGCTAGATGTACTTTTAGTGTTGATGGCCTGAGACAACGGCAGCATGTTGCTACTCAGTGGCAGCCTGACTGGATTCTTGTTGGACAGGGTCAGATGCACTGAGTACCAGTCCTGCTTGGAACAGTCTGGGACTATTAGGGATCATTGTTGCTGGCTCACTACTGAGCTTTAGGAGCAGTCTCTGTATGACTGAGAATGATGGGAAGGCATACAGAAACCTCCCTGTCCTCTTCAAGGTCAAGTCATCTCAGTGACTATGCCCTTGGCTGGTGGTCTGCAACAAAACTTTGGGAGCTGATTGTTCTTCCAGGATGCAAACAGGTCTATTTCTGGAGTGCCCCATCTTCCGACAGTGGCCAGAAGCTGCTGGTTCAGGGTCCACTCGCAGTTTCTCTGGCTCATCCTGCTTTGGAAGTCTGCCAGGACACTTTCTTTGCCTGGCAAGTGTACTGCAGAGATCTTTGCATCTAGGGAGTAATCCAGGTCCCAGGTCCTCTTGCCTCTGTGTACAGTCTTGAGGATTTTGTACCTCCTGCTTGTTTATGTAGTACATTGTTGTGGTGTTGTCTGTTCTGATCTGCACACACTGACCTTGTAGCTAGAAGGCAAAGGATTACATTACCAGAAATACTGTCCTGAGTTCCAGGAGACTGCCATGTTCCTGGGTGTCATGTGGGCTCAGATGTCACTTACTGTGAGGACCTCCAGGTGGGTTTCCCACCCTTGGAGTGAAGCGTCTGTTATGAGGATACTTAGTGGTGATTGCTGGAGGAAAAGAATGCCCTCTCTGAGGTTGCTTTCATCCTTCCACCACTCTAGTGACCTTAGTAATGCTTTTGTGACTGGCACTAGTTTGGAGATGGAGCCCCATCTTTGAGAAAAGTGTTTTTTAAGTGGTACTGGATGTCCTTCATCTGAAATTTGGCCAATGGGACCACAGCTGTGGATGCAGCCATGTCACCCTAGCTGTAGAAAATATCTTGCAGGCTTTGGCTGACCCACTGTGAAATATTTTGATGTGGCAGTCATAGTTACCACCCTTCCCTGAGGGAGGAAGGTTTTCTCCTGCAAGGTGTCCAGTTCTGTGCCTATGAAATCCAGCCCCTGAACTGGTTCTGATTGGGACTTCAACAATTTTATCAGGAACTCCAGTTTATTCAGAGTGCTTTTGCCTTCTGAATAGACCACCTTGTCTCTTGTTCTGTTTTCCTGAAACTTGCCACTCATCCAGGTAAGCAAAATCACCACAGCTTGCCTCCTCTGGTGTTCTGTCACCACAGCTAAACACTTCATGAAGACCCTTGGTGCTGAAGTGAGGCTGAAGGAAGAGCTACAAACTGGTACTGGCAGTTTTCTAACTTGAACCTGAGATATTTTCTATGGGTAGGTCTGACTGGAATGTGAAAATAGGCATCTTTCAGATCCAGTGACTCCAGCCAATACCCTAACTGCAAGAATGGTATCATTGTACCCAGTGTGACCATCTTGAGCCTTTCTTTTGATATGCTTGTTCAGGTACCGAGGTCTAAAATGGGTCACCACTCACCATTTTCTCGTGGGTCAGGAAGTACTTTGAAAACAGACCCTTGCCCCATTGTGAAGTAGGGTCCTTTCCACTGCTTTGCTTGTAGCAATTTGTTTACTTCCAGTTCCAGCAAAATTCTTTCTATGAGACGAGCTGAAAGCGGTTGTGTTTCTGCAGTTTGGGGAATTTTTGAACTGCAGAGACAATCCTTGTCCTGCTTTCGTTTAGGATCCACTTGCCTGTGGTAATGTTTACCTATTCCAGTAATGGACCAGTCTTCCCCCACTGGCAATGGTTGGAAGACCTGGGCAGAACTGTCAGGGGTTTCATTTTGGCTGAGTCTTGGAGTTGGGTGCTGCCATAGCATGCTTGGAGCCCATCCTGTTTCTGCCCTGTAGTAACCTCACTGGGGTTGGTACTCATAAGGGAGTAGGGGCATAGGCTCTTCAAAGGCCCCTCCCCTACCTCCCCTACCAAAGGGCTGTAGGAAGTGGAGGCCTTTTTTCTTCAGTATTGTTTGGTAAGTGATTTTGTACTCATCCACTTTTCATGTATGCCTCTGTTTTGTCTACAGTAAGTGAATTCCATTTGAACTGGAAATTCATGGCTTTGGTCTAAGTGTTCTGGGAAAGGATGGTTGCCTCTAGCCAGGAGAATCACCTCAATGACCGTGCATGAGCTAAGACACTTAAAGCATTGTCATTAGGGTCCATAGTCATGTGGAAGTGGAATTTGATGACATCCAGGGCTGACTTTTCTGTGGCAGTCAGATCCTGTGCCAGTGCTGCATCAGCCTTATCAGCTAGTGACAGCATTGTATCCTACAGTGCATTCTGGTGCAGAGCTATATTAGCTGAGTAAGCTGCCTGCCTGATGAGCAGAAAGCTGAGGTAAAACATTTTTGTCCATAGTATCCAGTTTTCTGGAGTCCTTCTCAGGGGCTGTGCAGAAGGGACCTTAGGCCCTCTCCCAGGCAGCTGCTTGGACTACTTTGATGATCATGGTGGGTATACAAGTATCCCGCCTCCCCCCCTCTTCTGTCCACCTGATACTTTTTGTTTTATCTTTTTGTCTATGGCTGCAACTGAAGTAGGTGCAGACATAATTCTTAGTAGCTTTTGTAAGGATTTGTGTATGGGGACCAGCAGCCTCCTTGCAGGAGTTAAGCCCATCATAGCCATGAATTCTGCTTCTTTCTCATCCTCCTTTGTTTCCTGAGGAGGGATGTTGAGGTGTTCACCATTTGCCTAAGGAAAGGGAATAATCTGAGTAATTTTCTGTAGGCCTTGGAGGGAGCCAAATTCCTATCTTCCTCCTCCTCTTCATAGTACAGTTCATCCTCTGTCTCCACATGCAGGCAGGCTGCAGCCTGGGTCTGGGAAGGGGGCTGGCATATTCATAAAATCTCTTATGACCTGAAAGGCCTGGAAAAATTGCCACATTTTGCCATGTCCCATGTTGGGGCATTTGTCAAAGCCTGCTCCTTTCCTTTTCAGAAAAGAATGGTAAGGACATTCTTTTCTTTTGCTTTTTCTTGGCAGACACTGTTTCCAGCGCCTGTTCAGAGGCTGTTTTATGTGTATTTGTGCCAGCAATGGACTTAGGTTCCCCCTTTCAGTCACCCTGGTATCTTTATCATTTTATGATGCTTATCTGATGTCTCGGCAGGTTTATGTTTTCTGTCCCTTTGATAGGGACTGCTGTTGTATTTGAGAAGACAAACCCTTTGATGCATGTTTCCTACCATCATTAGGTACTCCCTCAAAGGTTTTATTATTTTTGGGTGAAATGGAGGCAGCCTGCGAATTCATAAACTCTTTTCCTTTTGTAGCCCATTTCTTTTGGGTTTTAGGGCATAAATTTTACAGATCTCACACTCGGTAAAATCATGATATGGACCCAGACACCTTAAACAGAGCTCATGGCAGTCTGCCTTTTCCAGGAGCAGAAACAATTTTTATAGTTTTTAAAGCATGTTGGTGTTGTTCTCTTTTTCTTGAGTGTATCAGTCATGCCAAATACCAAGAGCTGAATAAAAACCTTGGTTCCCAAACAAAGCACTCTGACAGAACCGTGAGCAAAACTATTCTGAGGAGAAAACAAATGTGAATACATTTCGGTTCCTTTCAATAGGAGTCACATAAATAATGAAAACCACAAGTAAAAAGACAGATTAAGGCAGTTTGCAAATAGAAACATTTGTCAAGGGGTATTATGGCCCCATTCCTCTCGCAGGAACTACAACTGGGGAAATAGAACTGTTAATTTAAAATCATGAAAAGCAGTTAAAAACTTTTTAATCAGAACTTAGTCAAACCATAGAAACTGACAAATACTATAAAAAAAATAATACCCTAACTGATGCAGAGTTTTCAAAAACTGACTGAAACAGAAGAAAACTTTTATAATTTATTTATTTAATTTTTGTAACTGGGTAGATACACCTCAGTACAATTCAGATTAAACTGTTCTTCTAATGAGTTGCTTTAGCATTTCTGATTGAGTTGCAGAAGTAAGTGTTTCTGGATCCAGTATAAAACCTTGCAGAAACAGTTTCTTACGTTACAACTCCGTTCTGCACTCGTGGCAACTGGATAGCTGATACCTTTCAGCTGAGTTGCAAAACATTTTCAAACATTGCTCTTGAGCTGGTCAAGTGTGCATAAGCAAGTGATGTTCATTGTCAATGCATTGCCAACTGTAAAAGCAATACTAAACCAACATATTAGCAGGACAGTTTTGTACTGTTGACAAGGAATGCCTATTTTAGGCATGACCTGGGACAATACAAACATTAGTTGAAAATACATAATGCTTCACAGACAATATTACATAGTTCAGAAGACAACAATACAATACAAATGTGACAACTGTAACAGCGTCTTTCAGAGCAGGTAATGTGCATAACAGCACAGGTAAAATATGAGTAGAAAATAAGGAAAACTAGTACACACAACACTGTGGCAGATGAAAATAAAATTTATTGTGCATCCGAAATGCAGAGCAACAACCCTAAATATCATACCGTAGCTTCATGAGAGCCTGAAAGCCACTTTAGGTGGCGATACACTGGGTTGTTGCTCTGAATTTAAACAACAATAAATACATTGTTATTTTCCTCTGATACAGTGTTGTGTACATTAGTTTTCCATATTTTCTTTAATACGTTGTACAGCAGCACCTTAGGGAGACTGATGTGATGATCTCCCTCTGTTCTTTTCTGTTCATAAGAAATATGAGTACACTACGAGAAACATAATGCATCACACATTTTGCAAAAGTTGAAGATAATAAAATGCAAGTGAGATAAGAGTAAGCAACAACTATAGCAGGGAGTAAGCAGGCAGGAGCATTATAACACAGGTAAAGCAACAAAGTACACTGGTGATGTGGAAGTCAAAATAACATTGTAGTACAGAGCATCAGGCACAGGAACATTTGTCAGTGGAACTTGAAAACTTGTGGAACTCATTCATGAAGCTAGGGTGGGACTGAAAGACTGACAGATTAGGTGGATGGGTGTTGCAGACCCTTGGTGCAAAGATAGCAATGGCTTGCTCACTCATTTAGTAGAGAACATGGGAACAGTCAGGAGTGACAGATCACTGGATCAAGAGGGCAGGCCTGGTCAAGAAGAGTTAATAGAAGCTAGGGTGGCAGGTTTGGATGACATAATAATGTTGTCAATAGCACAGCCTGGGACATAGAGTCAACATGAGGAGGAGATAGCCAGCCTAGGTTGCAGTACAGTGTATAGTGATGGGTCAACCAGGTAGCAGACAAGGCAAAATGACATGTTGTAGGTTACATTCGATTTGGATAGGTTGCATATACTGGCCTGATAGAAAGAGATAAGCCCATACGTAAAGCTTGCTGGACACCCTGTGCTAAGGCACTCCTTGCAGTGGGAGTCAGAGCATATTTCATTCTGTATGCTAATCCAAGTTTAGCATTTACAGACTTGCACATATTAGAGATGTGAAGGGTAAAATTAAGGGCAGGAACCGGGTAAGGCCTAGATATTTAAAGGAGTCAACCATGGTGAGAGGCATCTAAAATGTGTCTTGCTTGAATTTAGGACAAGCCTTTTGTGAACAAGCTATGTCTGAACTCTACCAAAGTCAGCATTAAGACAAACACTGATGTCATTTAAATTCCCAAGGCTAGTGTATAGCACCAAGTCATCAGTGTATGCAAGGAACAGAAAGATGGGACCATAGGAGTATCATTAATGAAAATGGACAACAGCAATGGCCCTCAAGGATACCAACATTGACTGTGGTTAGGGCAGATTTGGTCTTGTTAACCTTGATGAACTGCTGCCTGTCACCAAGACAGCTAGAGAATCAGCTGATGACAGTGGAGGAATGATAATTTGGACTTGAGCAAGATGTGGTTCACTAGGTTGAGAGCTTTAGTAAGATCAATAAAAACTGAACCTGTATACATTGCATTATTCATGGCCACTCTAACATTGTTTGTGTACTGTATGAGCACTGTAGTAGTGCTATGGGTTTGTCTGAATCCATGCTGAGCTTGGGACTGCAGATTGTGCTTGTGAAGGTGATCCATAATTTGGTGGCCACCAGCCTTTGAGCAATTACTAAGTACAGGTAGGATTGCTATAGGTGAATAGTTTCTGTGCTTTTAGGATTGTCTTTTTAAAGACCAGGATGATCAACCTTCCAGCTTTTAGGAACAGTAGCTATAGCGAGGGACAAACTGAATAAACGGGTAAGGTCGGAAGCTATAAAGGGCAGCTACCCTGAGCAGCCTGGCTTCAAGCCCATCAGAGTCAACACTCCCATGTGAGGGATAGTTTTTAGGAGCTGTAGCACCTCACTGTAAGTGACAGTTTGAAGGTAAAACAGCGGGATGGGAAGGTGAAATCAAAACAACAAACAAGTCCTGATACCAGAAATACTGGAACTAACTTTGGGGCAACTGTTCTCTCCAGACAGAGAAACAAACCTGCCATTGGGATCTAAAGTAGAGCATGACCACAGTGCAGAATCTGAACCTTGATTCTAAAGTTCCGTACTATCTTCAGGGCATCACTCTCCACTGGGTGGATGATGCTTGTGTAAAGCATCAGTCCAGGATTCCCATGTTAGAAACATGCAGCATAATGAGATGTGAAGCATGCATGTGGCATCAATGCACACATGACAGACTCCCCATCCAAACGACACTGAGATCCCTGAACACTACGAAACACAAGTGTTGCACAGCTGCAAAGTTACTTGAGTATACCCCACCCTAAGAAGTACTATACAGACATGCACATGACTGCATCCTGCCATGCCAAATAGCTCTGCTACATACAGGCCAATGATTGCCACAGCACACACAACACAGTACAACACAACTGAAGAGCAAATGAAATGAGCACAGAGGCAGGATGTATACAGAGTGATGAATGTAATCACAGCACTGTTCTCACATCATATACATGTAATGGTAATGTACATCAATAATAAAGATGAGGTACATGCAGTATAGATGTACATGGTATACCCAGACTGCAAAATACAGTACAGTAGCAGATGGTGGGCAGAATACTGACGGGAACAGCACAAGACAGCCCTACTGCAAGACAGATGAAGAGATAAAAACAGGCATTGCATAAAATGTACTGGGGCTATGCAGTCCATGGTATAGGACCATGCTCCTTCTACACCTCCTCTGTGATCTCAGTGATCCGTGGTAGCTGCAGTTACCATACAGAGTCTCCCCAGCAGCAGTCTGTGAAGTGGTCCTGCAATGATAGTAAGGCTGGGATGCCACATGAGAAACACAGCAATGCAACCCCCACCACCACCACGCCCGCAGACAGGTCCCCACACAGTCTCTCAACAGTGAACATGACAGTACACAGTGAAAGGGTATGACAGTACATAACATTATTGTGCAAAGAAAGGTGGAAAGGAACATTGTTTAACCAGGAGTAGCACAATGCATCGAAGCTTGTTTCAGATGCAACCAGGATCACAGTATGCACCTAGGCAGCTGTGGGATTCAAACCCAGGTCTCCAGATCTGCAGCTTAGAGCCTTAACCCACTGTGTTATACTGCCTCCTGGACAGACATATACAGGTGATGGTTGAATGGCTGCCCAGTCGACACCCATCTTGTTTATTTATTAAAGCGTTTCACCAGGAAGGACATACTGAGCAATACTAGCTCATTTCCAGATGTGTCCTGGTGGGAGGGTGAGGAGAGATACAGTACAATATCATAGCATAGTACAAAATAATACAGAGAGACCGAGATTATGTACAATAGCAGTATACACAGCAGATACATAATATATACAATATGTAGCAATATAAACTGGAATGCATACAGGAGTAAAGTAACCAGAAAATACAGTGAACAGAGATTTGCTAGAGTTCACTCCGTCCATATAAGTAGAGTCTATCAACTCCAGCCACCACAATGGGAGCCATGGATCTATCTCTCCCGCCCCATTTTGAGTAGCCACCACCAGCAAAGCTGTATCCACCTTCTCCTCTCTAGTCAGGGCCATCATGGATGGACATCCATGCCAGGTTTGTGTAATGATGACACCAGTGACACACATTGATAGCCTAGCACATGAGACACAAAATATTTCCCACCACATCATAGTATGAAAAATCCTTGATGGTGGCTCCATCACTGACCACAGGTAGCCCCAGCTGTCTTGGTAGGTCATGTTACTCACATGGTCTAAGTGGACAGGAAACATGTCACCCCACTAGCCATGTTACCCACAGCACCACTGAAGTTGTGACTCGATCGCCTGCCATAGTGCTCTAACGTGCCTGGACAATGCAGCATGAAGCCCTGAAAGGGTGATGACACACACCTAAAGTGGTGGATACACACAGTACACAGCGTGTGACAACAGTTTGCCAATGTCTGATGGTAATGTATGCCCTAACTGCATAATGATTAGCAAAGTGCACACATGGTAACAACACAGGTGTACAACTGTCAGCAACAGTATCACAGGTGATAGTAAGTGACATATAACTTAATACTGTGCT
Organism: Neoceratodus forsteri; assembly: GCA_016271365.2. Taxonomy (NCBI): domain Eukaryota; kingdom Metazoa; phylum Chordata; order Ceratodontiformes; family Ceratodontidae; genus Neoceratodus; species Neoceratodus forsteri. Next base: position 976,064,805 of record CM057456.1, on the reverse strand, counting down.
ATGTGTCCCTCACTGCTTATTTAACTCCTTCTCCTGGATGCTGAAGAGAAAACAGAGAGGCAAATGCAGGGCAGGACATTAGCCAGACTCAGAGTGTTCTGTCCACAGCTGGATGCAGGAACCCTGAGAGTGCTATGCTGCCTTGAGAGATTCTGGATAACAATGAAACCATCAGGCAGTTGTGTGACCTGGTGAAGGATGAGATAGGCTCGAAACAAGATGGTAACATGCCATGACAGTGGAGATAAATGCGTTGTCGTTTTGGCCTCCTATCCAACTGGATCATTCTAGAGGGTCATAGGTGACATGACAGGTGTCAGGCAGTCCTCTGTCATGTGCACTGCACCAGGTCACCAATGTACTTAACAGGCATGTAGCAGACAACACCACTTTTATGTGCCAGAACAAAACATAGGGCCATCAAGGAAGTGTTCCATGCACTTCATGGCTTCCCAATATTCTAAACACAACAGATTGCATCCATGTTGCCATCTTGTCACCACACTACAATGAGGAGGCATACTGTAATTGCAAAGGCTTCCACAGCAACAGTGTCCAGGTTATCTGCAATGCTGATGGCATCATCACTAATGCATGTGCGAAGTACCCTAGCTCTAGCCACGACTGATACATTTTCAATCAGTCATGCTTGTCTACACACTGATGAGTTCCCATAAGGGACATTTGGGATGGCTACTCGGTAAGTCAAACGTGCTGTTGTTTACTGATGTGGTTTTACCACTTGCAGTCATCATCTACACTTACACATGCGTTTCTGTCCCCACAGATGATAATGGATACCCATTAGGACAATAGTAATGACACCTTATCTAGAGGCACACAGAAGCAGAGGCCTGGTATAGTAAGCACAGTACAGGACACATTCTGTGGTGGAGCATACATTCAGTAAACTGATGATTCACTTTCCATGCCTGGATAAGATGCTGCTATTTTATTTTATTTCTTTTTTGTTTGAGTGCCTAGTGTTGGGTGGGGCTATTTTTATTCATTTTGTTTATTGTTTTATAAAGTATAAATTATAGAGTTGGGTGTTATTTTATTCTTGGTTCATTAGGTATCTTTTATGGGCTTGGTGAGTTTTGTTTTAATTAAGCCTAGGAAATGTTATAGAGCCTTCCCCTGGTGATGCGCTAATCGTTCTCTGCCCTCCACACCTCCCCTGTCCCCCTCTGATGTTGTCAACCTACCTGCACTGTAGAGCCCTGGGTATTGTTTGTAGGAGGGGTGGGGGGCGTGAGATATCAGAGGGAGCGAATGGCGGGACTCTCATCAGGAGTAGTCAGAGTCAGAAGATGCCCAGGGGCAAAATGGAGTCTAGAACGTGGTCTGCCATGTCTGGTTCCCATATCAAGGCACCACCATTTTGGTGTGCAAGTAGCTGGGCCCTTGAAACCCGTCAAACTCGAGCGGTATTATGCAATGCCAGATCAATTAAAAACAAGACTGCAATTATTGCAGATCTTGTTAGAACAACTCATCTGGTGTGCATCACAGAGATGGCTGGATGAAAATGCTGGCCCCATATTGGAGGCTGCAATTCTGGCTGAGTACGGTGATACACCACTCGAGACTGGACCGTGGGGGCAGGGGTGTTGCAGTCTGTTTCAAGACCAATTGGGCCTCCGCAGATGTACCAGTTGAGGAGGCCGAATCATTTGAGTGTTCTGTTGTAGCAGGTGTAGGTTGTAGGATAGCTCTCATCTACCGTCCACCCAGGGATGGCGATTCCTTCAGGAAGTAGCAGACTTTGTCATCGACATGGCGTTTGGGTCACCCAGACTGATGGTCCTGGGCAACTTCAACGCCTGAGTCGATGATGAACTCTCTAATTTGGACAACACTTCCTCCAATTGATGACATCTCTGGGCCTTACACAGATTGCTTTTCTGCTACCCATAAACATGGTCACTCCCTTGACTTGGTTTTCCTCCTGAGGATCGAAACCTCCAATTTGGGGTGGAACCTGTCGGTGGGTCCGATCATTACACCGTGAGGTTCAATTTTGCACCCCTTCATAGGCCTACCCCTATGGAGATGGTCAGTTAACACCCTTTACGGGATCTGAGCCCTGAAGGCCTTGCGGCGGTGATTGACCTCTCGGAGTTTTCTGTGGCAAGCACGAATCCAGAGGCTTTGGTGTTGGTCTATAATAAGGCCATCTCCACTGCACTGGACTCTGTTGCTCCAGTCTGTGTTCGCCCGCTCTCCTCCGCCCTCGGGCCCCTAATTTATGGGACCCTGCAGGAGTTGCGGAGACTAGGTCGAAGGTTAGAGCGGTGCTGGAGAAAATCCGCCCTGGGTGCCAACCATCTTAGGTTGGTGGAACATTATCTTGTCTACCAAGCAACAATCTTCCATAAGAAGGCAGAATTCCTGTCCGGGAGATCGCTGCCGCTCAGAACCGACAGCTCAGCTCCTTTAAACTATCGATAGGCTGTGCATCCCAGCCTGTGTGCAACTTCGGAGAGCCTTTTCGCAATTGGAGTCGATGGGCTCGCTTGGTTCTTTACAAATAAGGTGGCGACATCAGGGATGAGATCCTCTCAACCCGCCCCATGGAAGACGCTATTAATCGGTTCTTGGCCACTGTCCCTCATGCTTCCTGGAGTACCTTTGACCAGCCGGTGCTTATGGATGTCATGTGGATTGTCCAAAGTATGCGCCTCTATGTGCTGTAGTTTGGATCCAGGCCACACTTCCCTGATTATGGATTGTTGTGATATTATCAGCCCAGTCCTGGCACAGAATGTCTGGTGCTCCCTGGATTTGGGTGAATTCCTAGCTTCCTGAAGGGGCAGTGGTGACACCTCTCCTGAAGAAGCTTCTTTGGACCCAGATTCTCTGGCCAACTACAGACCTATCTCAAACCTTCCCTTTATAGGAAGGTTATTGAAAAAGTGTGATAGTTGGAGAACCACTTGACCATCCATAACATCTATGAACCTCTCCAATCCAGTTTTTGAAAGAGGCATAGTACCAAGACCATGCTGGTTTGGGTGCTCAATGATCTCCTGATGGCTAGAGATCGTAGAAACTGCTCCATCTTCGTACTCCTTGATCTCTCATCAGCGTTTGACACCATGGACAATGGGGTGCTGGTTGAGTGCCTGAGTTCATCTATAGCCTGACTGGTTCAGTGCTCAGTTGGTTTAAATCTTTCCTCTCTGGAAGAACTCAGAGAGTGGTGTCTGGGATTTATTCCTCTGACCCTCTCTCTGTCATGAGGAGTTCCTCAGGGCTCAGTGCTGTCCCCATGTTGTTCGCAGTGTATATGATGCCTCTCGGAGACATTGTAAGATGGTATGGGCTGAGGTCTCTCTGCTATGCTGATGATACCCAGCTCTACCTGTCTTTGCACCTGACCAGGATAGTGCCCTCTCAATATTTAACAACTGCCTCACTGAAATCCAGGATTGGATGAATTCCAGCTGGTTGAGGTTGAATGCAGGAAAGACCGAGTGATGGTCATGGATCCGGGACACGGATAGAGGTGTTGAGGCTGGTCAGCCTTCTGGACTTATTCTGGGGCTCCCAGATCCTTACCTCTGAGCGGATGCAGGACCTGGGGGGTGCTTGCCGATGTGCTGACACTGCAACATCAGATGTCGGCAGTCGTCAAATCATCCTTTATCACCTCAGGAACATCGCCAAGATCAAGCACCTCATTCCATCTGGTGACCTTCCTACATTGATCTATGCTTTCATGACCTCTCGCCTTGATTATTGCAACTCCCTTTACTTAGGGCTATCTGGGGTTGATATCCACCGCTGCAACTAGTGCAGAGCGCTGCGGCCCGTTGTTGACAGGGACATCTCATTTCTCCCATATTACACGGTGCTGCATGATCTGCACTGGCTGCCGATTCGGTAGTGGATCACCTTAAAGTCGGGTTACTGACATATAAGGCCCTACACTGACTTGGCACTGACTACTTGAAAGAGCTCCTGTTCCTTACTGCCCTGAGCGACAGCTCCATTCGGCTCATGAGGGGTTGCTGGAGATTCCGAGGGTATCACTGAAATCTTCAGGGGCTCATGCATTCATGTACGGCCCCAGCCCTCTGGAATTCTCTACCCCATCAGCTTGAGATGCACGACCATGGGGGATTTAAACAGGCATTTAAATCTTATCTGTGGCACCAGACTTACCCTCTTTTAATCTGATTGGATGTATCCCTACTGACCTTTTATTGTTTGTATTTCTGATTTTACTGTTGTTTTATTATTCACATTGTACAATGCCTTGATACCATGAAAGGTGCTTAAAATAAAGATTATTATTATTATTAATAAGCTAGCTCACTGGTGGAGTGGTAGCACTTACTGCTCATGACACCAGTGACCCGGGTTTGGAAATGAGCTTGAGGTGTCAGTGGGCCAGCCAGGAGGATGACTAAGCAACCACAGGATTGCTTTCCTCCTCTGGGGGAGAGGCAAAGCTTAGAGCTGAACTATCCCTGGCAGAAGCCGGAGAGGCACAGCCCAAGATACAGAGGTGGGGAGACATGGCATGTGTGCCTTGACATCAGTGCATGTCACATCTACCGAGGGAGGAAACAGAAAAAACTCCAAGTCATGCTGGATGACTGCCGTCCTTTGTAGGCCCGAACCTGGTGACTCAGGCACCTCCCGGAGGTTGGATCTGATTTTGGCAGGTTGAGTGACTCCCCACCCCTACCACAGAGAGCATAACCATGGGGACTATGGGAGAAGGTAAGTCCTGAGAGAAGTTGGGGTGATGGGGCTGGGAGGCCAGTGGGAAGGTGGGCTGGCAACCCCATCCTGGGTGAGGGGAAAAAAAAGATGCCACTACTATTATGCTTGCCCCAGCAAAGGTGTGACGGGTGTCCACTGCATGTACCTTGTTGCATAACATCGCTGTCCGCAAGAGGATTCTCATGCCCTGTGATGTGTCTGACCATGGATATCATGATGGCACAGCTGATATTCCTAGGGGTGATAGGGGCACTGCAAAGAAACATGTGGGCAGCCTCTCAGGAAGGGAGGTGAGACATAGCCTTGTGCAGAGGTCATTTAGTGGGATATGTGTTTGAGTGTGTGCATGTGTGCATGTGTCATGTGTAATAATGGCATGTGTGCAGGTGACTGGATGTGGTAGAGGCCACAATGATAATACTAATTCCTGAGCAACATGCTATACCAGGTGTGTCACTGTGCTTTTGTGCACCACCATTATCTGCCATTAGCAACATAAGCTGGGCTACTTGTCATTACCCTTACCTATGTGTCCTGATGAGAAGGTGCCTAGCCTTCCTGTTGGTCTCACCTCCATGGGAACATTCTGCAGATGGGGTTGGTGTGTGTTCTGGTGCTGCAACATCCTGGGTGTGTTGGTCAAGTAGTGTAGATAGTGTTGCTGTACCTGTGGCCTGTCTGCTGGAGACTGTGTTCATGGCTTGGCATCTTGCTGATCAGCCAAGCATTCCAGTTTGTGAAAGATCTGTCTCAGTTCTGTGTGCATGCCCTGTACCTCTGTGTAGTGTTGGAATTACAGGATACTTGCAAGAGCTCCCCCCAGCTCTGAAGTGGGCCCTGGTAGCTCATGCATCACTACCATTGATTTATAATGGGAAGAGAGCCGATTAAAATATATTTATTTTTATTTAAGAGTTTTACCAGGAAGGCATACTGAGCGGAGCACCGGATATGACTGTTATGGGCCCTCAGCTCCCAAAGCTCATAAAGTTTAATTCCAACACTGCCTCTGTGGTCAGCAGATGCAGCTGGAGGGTATTTTCCTATATGTGGCACAAAGCCTGTCCTGCTCCATCTGCCACACCTGGGGTAGTACTTTTGCAGTATGCTGCCATGTCTGTTCCTTCCCATGTTGGATACCCCAAACCAGGCAGTGTGTGTGCATGCCATCATCCTTGTCTTGCAAAGCTGCTTCCAACAATGTGTTAGCAACCATTACCTTGATGGGTGTGAGCCCTGACTTTTTGTGATGTGTGTGGTTCCACCTACGCATAGCCTAGGCTTGCTTGCTTGCTGTGTCATGATTTTTTCTTGACAACCATCCAGAGGTCATGCCACTTGTGTTTCATTGCAATCAGTGCCCATGCTATGAACCACATGCATTGACAGATGCCTGTATGTCCAGTCAGATCCATCTTTTCTACTCTGTGGGACTTCTGCTAAGTTTGACCCATATGAGGTTGCAGAACACTGCCTGATGTTAGACACCATGACAGTAACCTGCTGTGAGCTAATGTTGGTGGACTGGCCAGCTTGCACCAAGACTGCAAGCACAACCTTTTGCCTTCCTCCATCCCTGTGCTGTGCCACCTCTGCCTTCAATCATCTGATGCTCCTTGGTTGGGCACTGTTGGGTACTCATTCATGGCAGTGTGTGGTTTGTCTCTGCCATTGTTGTATGCACTGTAGAGTTAACATCCTGTGCAGTCTGTGAAGCAATACACGTGCAGTTCCCCTAATATAGTACGGTCAAGGTGCAGGGCTTCACATTCAGAATTACACACTATGTGCTCTGCAGACTCTTCCACATTCCTACATCGTGTCTCCTTGCACTTTTAATTGTGCACACAGTCTATTTTGCAGGTGTTGTGTGCCACACATGCCTTATCCTTGTTTACATCTTGCAGTCAGACAACTTTTATCCTTTCTTGCATGGGGTTCATTGTTCCTGGAACAGTCAAAATGTTTAATTTCACTCCTGTCTCAGTTGAGTTTCTGTGGGTTCCTCCTCCTCCATCATCTTTAAGATGTGATTTATATTTAGCCTCACCAAACATATTGACATTGGGACCAGTCCAACATTGATTATAAGTAGAGATGCACGGGTACCAAAATTCTGCTGGATATTGGATTTTGGATAACTGGTATTGATATTCGGATTGGTTCAGATATTTATTCGTCAGATAGCAATTCCTGAAGTATCCCTTTAAATAAATGGCAAGCTATGTGAGGTGTCCCTATCCATATAAAAGGTGTATGAAATGACAGGGCATGTAAGAAACCGTGGGGAGGGGTCAGATAGATGAAATGGCTGAAGTCACTGGGTCACTGGGTGTTCAAACAAATGGCGCTTAATAAGGAGAAAATTAAAGCTAGACGCATGCTAGAACTGATGATTTGGAAATATGCAAATTATAATGCAAAGGACGAATCCACAAGGGAAGCATCACATAGCAGTCAGCAGGGTACAGCAAACTGAGGTACACTGAATTAGTTATGGTAAAATCATCCTGGCATTGCAGAGAAAAACACTTTCAAGCAGTAAGTATTTGAAACAACATAGCCATATCTTAGATCATGGTGCATACGGGAAACAGGTTCCTGGTATTCTGATCAAAAAGGAAATTTGATATAGCAGATTAAAGTGGAATTGCACAAACAGAGTATTCTGCAAGGCAAGTATTGACTGTCACAATCTAAACAGCATGCACAGTGTGTAAACATCAAATATGTTAGCCCACCTATATGATCTGACTTTATTGTAGTGTAACCACCTTGCCTTGAAAATATAAGCGCGTAGGCAGCAAAGATAATATCAGAACAAAAAGTGATGTGCATGCAATGGCGATCAAATGTCAGAAGGGTATAAATTAAATCAGTAGGTGGCCAATCAAGGACCGACAGGAGGAGTATTCAGAACATCTCACCGAGCATGGGCAAGCTGTACAAATGGGTGAGAATAGGTGATTGGTTGACTGGAGAGAGAGAGAACAAGGATTTCCTAATAAATAAATGTAAGCTTACTGCCTGAAGGTGATATCCTCCAGCAAGAGTAAGGAATAAGTACTGTACAACATGGTAAACAAGGACATTGTTTATGTGAGGATCTCCAGATATACAAACACATACAAAGAACTAGTAAGGGGTTATAAACTATGTATTTGACTGAATGGAATCCATGAAATTGCAGTACTTGCTAACTAGGTTAATGCCATTTTCCAGTATCCAGGAAATGTTATAAAACATAATCTTCATTCAATTCAGCTTATATTCCACTTCTCGTCTGAACATGTCATTGTCATTCTTTATCATTGAGGACATCTGAATGAAAAAAACAGCATTTTCTCTCCCAGACTTCATTGACTTCCCTGCTTCTCCCTCTGCTGGTCATAATTGTCTCTTTGTGACATCATAATCATTCTCACCACAACACGGACTGTGATGTCACAAAAAAAATTGTGACTTCAGCAGGGAGAAACACATGAGCAGTAGAAAAGGTCAGGTGGGACAAAAATCCTTTTTAATGCAAATGTCCCCAGTAATAAAGAATGTGTTGTGAAACATAAGGGCTACACAATGAACTGATTCAGACTATGCCATTTAGCCTCATGAGTGAAGGGCAAAACCATAACTCACAAGTGGCAAAGCCACAAGTGTGTTAGCAATGAAAGTCTTACCAGCTCATAAGTGATGATAAGTGTCATATATTGAGTCTGGCCATTGTGTTCCAGTTTATACAAGATATATTTTAATTGTAAAGGTTTTACATTAGCTCCTATTTATGAAGATGTAACTGCTTCTGTTTGATTTCATTGTTCTATCTGTAGTGCAGCAGAAGCCATTGTGATTTCTTCAGGCATTGTTCGATTAAAAGTTCCTTTGTAACCTATTCAAAATGAAAATAAATATTGATGATGCACCCAATATTATAATAATGAATTTCTTGTCATTTAGAATTCATACAAATGAATCATTTATCAGTTAGTTTGGACTCTTACCTACTTTTTATTAATACGAAAACTTTGAAAACATCAACTCTCTGGCCCCATGGTGTAGAGGGCTGAGGCACTTAGCATCTTACTTTCTGCACATGGGTGACCCGAGTTCAGAAATGGGTCGGGTCATTGAGGGCTGGCTGGGGTAAGGAGGATCGAGTGTCCCACTGGACAGCTCTCCTCCCTTGGTGGGGTTGTGTGACACGCCGCTTGCCTGCCACCTGGAGGTGTCCAGGTGGTAGCACAATCAGGCTTATACACAATGGCCAAACACAGGCATCTGAGGATGTCTCCATGGAGGTGGAGCTCGCCTGTTATGTCATGGCACGTGGGCTGTGGGGGCAACAAAACACAGGAGGAAAACCCTTCTGGCCACAAGATGATCTCAAGCCTTACAGGCCCCACCTCAGGGACCAGGAACACCCTGCCATTGAAAAGAATGGGTAACTCCCAGGGAAACGGGAATGGTGCTGGGAGGGTCCAACAAAAGAGATTGGGCCAGAGACATAGGTGGCCTAAATTGCTGATGAAAAAAGCATCAGCTGAACTGTCTCTAAATACTTATTTTAAGAGGGCTTCCTGGATACTTAGTTCTCCATTCCTCAGTCTCCACAGTCAGCGGCTGTGGCAACAACTAGTCCTGTAGGTTATCTTTGATTGTTGTACTTTCTAATGTAAATTATAAACCTATGGCCTGGAAAATTGTAGTCTGTTGACTGAAAAAATGGTCTGTATTGCTTTCATTTACAAACTAAAAGGATAAAAACTGTTCTGTGTCTTCAGCAATTTTAAAATAACTGTAAGCCCTGCCCCCCACCTTAGCCATCATGCTGACATGTTTAGTGCAAACTGTCCTGTATTCCATGATATTGCCTTCTGTATTTGGCCTTGGTGCTTCAACATATTTAAATTCTTTGGGACCAATATTGATTATAAAACTATTTTTCAAAGTGGAAGTAGGAGACAGTATAGTGTAGTGGTTAAGGGCACTGAGCTGCAAACCTGGAGACATGGGTTTGAATCCCATTTGCCCCCACTTGCATACTGTGTGACCCTAAGCAAACCACTTAACTTCCTTGTGCCCCAGGTTGTACCTGGAAACATGCTGTGGCTTAGTGTACCTCTCTAGTTAAACAATTTCCCTTCCTTCAAAATAAGGAGATGAAGGAGGAGTTTTTAAGCCCTCGGCATGGTATAGGGACTGTGGCCCCATGTGCAACTCACTAGTACGGGGAAAATCCTTGCACCACAGAATATGCATTATCTGCGCCAAGTGTTATTTTCACATTGTGCAGATGCTACACCTTGTACCACTAGATGTAGCATCTGTGCAAAAAACAACTTGCATAAGTTGCTGTAAATTGAGGAAAATGTCAGGAAAAGGCAACCTTTTTAAAATCACACACATGCAGCAGAAACTGTGGTTACACAAGGAGACTCTCCATTGCTAACTTTTGTGCCACACATGCAGGTATTTTTTGCTTCTGAAAACCTGGCCAGTTGTTTGTTAGTTAAAAATATTTTATTTTACAACATTTTTTCCACCCACACAAGACCACCTTACAAACCCTGGCCTTAAAGCGACTGACCTACGCCTCATGAGGAAGGAAAGAGCTATTTGTCAGAAGCTGGGAGAAATATCTAGACTTCCTGCCAGTGGAGGAGGCCATGATATTGCAGGCAGGCAGAATTTACTACAGCTGTGGCCCTAAGCCACAAAGAAAGAGGGGTAGCACCACCTCCTGCAGCACACCTATAACAATGCTGTAATCTCCAGTCATTTCATCTGCATATGTGATTTGAATGTGGAATAAACTTTTGTCTGACCTTATATGTTGCCAAGTTATGATTCCAATGTACTGTTATGTATGTTTTACTATAAAATTTCAATAAAATTATGCAAAAAAAAAGTACATGGGTTTGGTGAGTAAACAATAAGGCACAACAGTGTGTATTATGCTGATCTAACCGCACTCAGCACTATGTCAAAACAGTGAGAAAAGAATTGCGAAACAATAACAATGCATGAAAATCAGCACCAACAAAAATAGCAAGGAACAACAATAGGAGCAGCCAAAATTATGAAAATTCCTGCAAAAACAAAAGAACTAACTTACACAACTGCAAGCAGGAACAGCACTTTGGGGGAGAGTCAGAAGGGGCAGATTATTCTCACTCTGGGGGACGAACTCAGGAAGGTGGACAAAGTCGGGGCAGATTAATTAGCCTCTCCAAGGGAGATGTAACTCGGGGAGGGCAAAGTGGAGGGAATTTACTATCATAGCTTCAGGGGTGGGGAGGCAAGGGGGGTGTGGCGGCAAACCCAAAAAAAGTGAACATGATGGACTGAGACTCAAACCCAGGTCAGCTGGATGTACCAACACCATTCACAGTTTGTCATTCTAACCTCTAAGCCACATTGCCAGGATGGTGAAGCAGCACAGTCATGAACTTACAATGCTTGGCTTCACTGAAGTATACTACCTACATCGCTGAAATACCCATGCGCTGTAATAACCACTTCACCAATATTACATTTGCTGTTTTCATTTGCTGCCATTTATTCACTGTTATTCATTCATTATTTTGACAGAACACGCACCGCACTCTTAGGGAGTAGTGAGGCATGATGCCACAGGCAAACACACACAACAGAAGACCTCAGTAAAGTCAGGGATTCCATTTTATCTAGTGCAGGGCAAGCAGCAGAGATGTCCCTGGTAGAGGGGTAAGGGTGGGGCACATGGTCAGAAAAGATGCTCCAAATAACAAAACTGAGAAGCAAATTTTTTTTTAATGTGTATGTGTGTAAGGAGGGAATGTATAGGAAAATAAAAATCTAATCAATTTGTATGTTTTTATTTGAAGGAGTTTTATTTTAGGGCCTAGATGACTTTTTCATGAGTAATGGTGCTGGCCATATTTGTAATGGCAATCAGGAATTTTCAAAGGCACTGATGTTGTTAATGTCGTGTCCTGATTGCCAGCACTTTTTTCTGCCTGGACATTGTGCTTTCCTGATGCATGGGCTCTGACCAATCCATTTCATAAGACAAATTAAGACTGTGAGGCTGCACTTTTTTTTCTGCCTGTGCATTGTGCTGTCCTGATGCATGGGATCTGACCAATCAGGATGAAGTATTCCTCCTATCCATTTTATAAGACAAACTGAGACTGTGAGGCTGCACTTTTTTTTTCTGCCTGTGCATTGTGCTGTCCCAATGCATAGGATCTGACCAATCAGGATCAAGTATTCCCCTATCCATTTTATTAGATAAATTAAGACTGTGAGACCACTCTAGTTAACCTGTTTTACTAACAACAATAACCCAAAATGCATTGTCAAGTGGTGCACAGAATGTGGAATGGCAAGTCTATTTCCATTAAGCTTAACAGAATTTTGTGGTGAATGCCACAGAATTCTGCCAAGTGAACTGTATTTTTGTTTAAGTAACTTTTGGGGAGGGTTTGTGTATACTGCATTAGTTTGTTTACATCACAGAAACATACTCTGTATAAAAACTGGTTAAATAGTGCCATTTTCTGCAGAAATTCATGTCAAATGGCAGGGTCTGAATTTTCTGCTTTCAGACTGTAGACTGTAAAGAAAGCTCTGTGAAAGAAAGGACTATTCTGCTTCTGTTCAGTATTCACTATGGAGGAGGGAGGCTGCTACTGGGTGCACAGTGCAGGCTGGTGGGGGGGATAAGCGGACTGGAGTTAGGGCCTGTCTCAGATGAAAGGTTGCTTAGCAGCCCTCAAACCCTAGTGCCTGAAACTAATGGGTTGCACCTTAAAGTACTGAAAAAGGTGAGCCAGACACTGGTAGCACCAATGATAAATATGTTTCATTTTTCCCTAGAAATGGGAGTGGTTCCAGAAGACTGAGGGTAACTAATGTGGTGCTGCTTTTTAAGAGTGAGGACAAGAATGACTGGGAAATTACAGTCTAAGCTTGATTGTAGGGAAGCTACTGGAGACCATCATTAAAAAAAAGATAATGGAATTCTGGAGGCAGCGTGGGTTTGTAGTAGGTAAATACTGCCAGCTAACTTGATCAACCTCTTTAATTGGGACACAAAGGTGGTGGACACGGGCCAAGCAGTGGATGTGTTGTACTTTGACTTTAGCAAAGCTTTGATTCTGTTCCACATAGAAGGTTAGAAAAAGTGAGCTAGGCAGCCTGGGGGCTGAGGGCAGAATGCAAATGGTGGTAGTCAATGGGTGCCTTCAAAGCCCAGTGAAGTCTTGAGCGGGTACCGCAGGGATCACCTCTGGAACTGGTGCTCTTCAGTATCTTTATTTGTGAAAGGAGAAGATATCCAGACAGTCTAAACTTGACTGGAAGGCAAGCTGCTGGAAACCATCATTAGAGAACCAATTGGGACATTCTTGGAAGCAAATGGGTTGCAGGACAGGAAGCAGCACTGGTTTGCAACAGAGAGGTCTTGGCAAACTGACCTGACCAACTTCATTGATTGGGTCACAGAGGCATTTGACAGGGCAGGGGCCATGATGTGGATGTGTTCTACCTTGACTTTAGCAAGGGATTTGATTCCAACACACAAAGAAGGCTTACAAAAGCTGTGTGACCTGGGGAAGGGGCAAACTGACCATGTGGTAGGAACAAGTTGAAGGGCAGAATACAGAAGGCAGTCATCAATGGGGAACACTGAAAGCTCAAGGAAGTTACAAGCAGGGTACTACAGAGATCAGTTCTGGGACCAGTGCTCTTCAATAGCTTCATTTGCAATAAAAGAGGGAATTCAGAGTAAGGGCCTTCTTCCTTATGACACTAAGATCTGCAGCACAGTGTACACTAAGGAGGTAGTTAGATAACGAAAGAGACCTGGAAAAACTGGAAAAGTGGGCAGATTATTTATTTATTTAGTTTTTGTTGATTGGGAAGTGCACTAGACAAATTCTGCCTATTTTCAGGCACAACCCAGGGAGGGGATACAGATGAATGCCAACTAACTTGAACCAGATTAAGCTGTTGGTGATATTTTAGTGAATGGGAGAAAAGTTGGCCAGTTTCGCTAGAAGGCACTGCATTGCTGTGGAGACAGTGAACAGAGTGCAGAGATTTGGAGGAGCAAGACGGTGGGTGGCTGGGAGGCGGGTCTTCTTGGCCATCCCTGTTCTAAGAGGCTGCTATGGATACGGAACCTGTTCTGGAGGAAACGTCTGTGTTGGTCGACAAAAATATGGATGGTTTGAATGCTGCCTTACTTTGTACAGCTGAGTCAGGAACTGGGGCTCAGAAATCGATCAGAAGGCTGTCTTAGGAACAAAGGCAGCTGATATTCGATTTAGGATGGAGCTGGCTGAGAAGCAATTTGTGGAGACTCGAACAAGTTGCAGGAGGAATTATGGCTACAGGAGGAGCAGTGCATGACTCAGGAACCAGATATGGTGACAAGTGAGATGGAAACCGAATTGTCTGTTGAGAGTTCAAATAAGACGGAAAATCTACCAATAATTTCTACGACTATCGCTTCCCTGGCTCTTCGGTAATTCAAGTAAATGTAGCCATGAAGGCTTCAACATCGGATGGGAGTGCACAAAAGAAGTGCAGATGGCTAGCGACACTGTTTCTCCCATAATTCTGGGAATCAAGTCCTCAAAGTAATGTACCTGTTTCAGCTTTACTAGGTGGTGGAGGGACGGGCCCTTTATCCCTGATTGTTTTTCCATTGGGTTTCGAGGGGAAAAAATTTATCGGTAAGGAGGGAGTGGGTAAAGGCTCGAAAATATGTTCATAGGTCCCAAATGCTATTTGTAAATCCCTGTATGATCAGACTACTCCTGATATCCCTTTATCAAAGCCCCTCCTAGTTCTGAGGACTGGGTCTCGTCGGCTTTGAAAGCTGCTGGGTGGGTAAAAGTGATTCTGATACGGGATGGAGTGCTAATTTTCAAAGAAGCAGGCTTCTGGTTCTGGCCCTGATCTACCCCTCGCCTGAAATTAGTGATAGCTCTATTTTGCCTCAGGGCAACGATCTCCTTTGGGACAAAATATAGATACACAGCTTACTATTTCTACTACTATATTAGAAGATATTAAACAATTGGAGGGTGACAATTTGGTACCTGATTTGCTGGACTCTCCTTGATAGCTCCTGAGGAGGATTTGCTGGCCCTATTCCTTTATGTCAGGATACCACCCCGAGATTCCTATAGGCCCAGAAAAGTCCTTGCAGACCCCTGATACAGTATGGCATGATAAAGTTAGGGATCAGCTCTTTCTCTCTGACACTAGGCTTCTATCAGAACTGGCTATGAGAAGAAAGGCAGTGTGTTTAAAATATAGGGGTAATATCTCCTCCTTCTGTTACCACCTGTCTGTTTACTTCTATTTGTACATAAGATTTTGTCAGCTCTAAATTTGAACTGTTCTGAACATGTATATGTATGTAAATGCTAGTATTACTGTACCCTGCCTATCCCTTAGTGCCCACAGGGCCATCATACCACCCGTCTGTAAACTTGCTATTTGTATATATGACTTGTCTGCTCTAAATTGAACTGTACTGCACATGTCTATGTATGTAACATCTATTATTACTGTAATTACTGTATTACTATGCCTACAGGGCGCATCATACCACCTGTCTGTAAACTTGCTATTTGTATATATGACTTGTCTGCTCTTAATTGAACTGTACTGCACGCCTCATGTTTGTAACATCTATTATTACTGTAATTACTGTATTACTATGCCCCAGGATACATCATACCACCTGTCTGTAAACTTGCTATTTGTATATATGACTTGTCTGTTCTAAATTTAACTGTACTGCACATGTCTATGTAAGTAACATCTATGTTTACTGTATCCTGCATATCCCCATTCCCCAGGGCACATCTGAAATCGAGTGGTACACTGCTCAGTATGCCTTCCTGTGAAACTCTTAAATAAATAAATAAATAAATATCTCAGATGTCCCTGACAGACATTTTGTAGGGCTAGCCTTACTTAAAGATAGTCATGAAGTACTATGCCTATGAGGTATATGCCCTCATACATGTGCCTGGGGATTCTGTGTTTGACATCAGTTTTAAACACCCAGCTGGCCTAGAACAGTTTTGGAAACAGTACCAACTGTTGAAGCTTTCTTTATGGAAGCCTTTTTGGCTATCCTCCTGACCAAACCCCTGACAAAGAAAATAACTGTATTATTTCGAATGAAGGGTGAAAGTTGCTAATATTACTTACTGGTTACAACAGCATTGCACAGTAAAAGGGTATCCAGAGCCGATATTGGATGATGAACAACTATGGGCAGATGGATGGAAATATCAGGTTGTAGTAAATATGTAACCCCCAGTCGGCGCTAAACTGAGAGGGCTACTACCCTGCCTGTATGGCTAGTGAACAGGTTGAGGGGCCTGGGTCCTTGACACGGTGCTCCATTTTATAAGTTGAAACTTGGGGAGAAAGGTGTCACTCAGCATGGTGATTAGGTTTGGCTACTCTGCACAGGCCCCTAAGCAACTCGGACACAGGAAGCAATAACTGAAATGTCCAAAACAGTAGTTGGGATTCTAAAGTGGCTTTTATTCACAACAAAAGGGAACAATAAAGCATAGACAGACCCCACAGGGCTACACTCCTGGCAATGCAGATTCCTCTTGAGACAGACATTCATCTTCTAAACTTTTAACCTCGGTTTAGAAACACTCAGGGCACTCGGCCCGAACTTGACTCTTCTCTGGTTTTCCTGGCTCGACCCTTGCCAGCCCTTGGACTATCTCCATTTATCATGGATAATTATTTGTGGCTCCCCATACCACACACATGAGCTTTCCTGGCTCTATCAGGGAATCTTCATCATCAATCCCACATCTGGTATTTTCTCAGGCACTGGCAAGTACCTGAGAGAAAGCAAACAGGTGTCTCAAAGCAAACCCATAGAAGTGACTCTGGTCGCGCCAGATGGGGGTCTCCCACCTCCTGCTCCCATAAATCATACCCGCCATTCCTCTGAACTTTAACACCTCATCTCTGAAAACACTTTACTTTGTAGATTCTCCTTAAATGTATGTCACATTTAATCTACGGTTTCTTCCATCCCAATATGTGCTGAACTTGAAACATGCTTAAAGAGTGGCTGTGTCCATTTCTCTAGACCCCCACAGAGTTAAGCAGTCCAATTCTCATAACTTTAACTGTACTTGGCTGTCTTTTCCTGACCCCACAGTAACAGTCACTTAAATTCACATTGTCCCAGGTGAAAACACATTGGCCTTTAGCAGAGCAAACTCATCCCTTGGTTGCAGGTGCCCCACAGGTTTTTTTTCTCTCTTCAAAGAATCTCACAAAACATCTGGTGGAGTTACAGGCTCTACAGCTTTTGTCTGTCTTCAAAGAAATCTCACAAAACATCTGGTGCCTCAGCATGAACCTAGATTTAGGCAGCTTCTTCTTTCTCTAGCCAGGGATTGCCCCGGAAGCAGGCTGAATCCTTCCCCATCCCCGCAGGGATGGGGCCCTGAACCTTTGAAAGCGGCCCCTACCACTTCACGTGGCTCTTCTTGTGTTCCTCTTCAGGTGAGAACACACCTCAACAAAAATATAGCTCTTTAGCAGAGCTAAGGGCTCTGAGGGCCTGCAGCTACAGCACACCCTTCTCTCTACTGAGCTCACTACTGAACTACTATAGAATCACTTCAGATTCTCCAACATTCTATTCTATCTTCCCTAGCTGCAACACTCCAGTGTGGCTTATGCAGCTGTGACAGTTCTAAAATGATGTCATCCCTCAGTCTCAGCTGAGACTGAGAACAAAGTGAGACAGTGTGAAATCCATTTAACTGAATTTCGCAGCTGCCTTCCCTGCCTGTCACTAGGTCTTACTGGGATTCTAGTAACCCCGGTAACAGGGGTTACACATGGAACAAGGACTGACTAAACACTTGCCTAATTGTTTTTTTTAGGCTGGGACCATGGGGTAATTTTCTACCCAGGACAATCCAGGGCTTGTTTTAAATGTGGATGTTGGACATTTAAGAAAAGTTTACGATAAGCAGAAGTGTAGCCTTTGTGGTGAAGTGGGTCATTTTGGGCCTCAGTGTCGGCATCCCTTGCGTGTCATTTGTGTAATGAGCAAGGTCATACTTTTAATAACTGTTCCTGGGCTTCCCATAACAGTAGAGAATTGAGCTATTCGGGCTGAGCAGGATGCTTATGTAGTCACTGCACAAAAGAGAAGCCTGATGCTGGAATTATTGAAGTCTGTACCGAACATAGATCCCAAACCCCAAAGAGTATCTAGGCCACGTAAAGGAGGCCTCCACAGAGGAAGTAACTCTGGATGGAGAGATACCGGAGCCTCAGACTTCTGTCATAGATATTGCTTCTGACTTTGTAGAAACTACGAGTATCTCAGATACAAAGGCTATAGCTGAGATGTGTGACCCCTTTCCTGAATATTATTGAGCCCTGTGTACAAGATGACTCTGTGCAGGATATAGAGATGGTGGTTGGGGAAAATCCCATGCCTCCTAATGTTCACCAAGAGGAAGTTTTTCACAGAGTTACTAGGTCTAAAGCAGGAAACCCCTATAGACTCTCCAGGTGTTTCTAAGGATTCAGATTGTCTCCCAGTACACAATTCCTATGCTTTGTTGTTTGAACAAGGGGTGAAGATGAGAGTCTTGATTCTGACTTATTGTCTTTGCCTCTTCACAGGCTGAAGTTACCACTGACGTAGGGCCTGTTGATAAGCTTAAGCCTAGGAAACGTAAAAGAAAAATGACTGTGATTAACTATTTCTCATGCCTTGTTGTTCTGTTTTTTCTCTTATATATTCTACCTCTTATGAATGTCACCTTTTCTCTTCACTATTAATGTGAATAGCATCAAGTCTGGAAATAAGGCAGTCAGCTTTGCTAGTCTTAGAGAAGGAGGACATGTTATTCTTTGCAGGATACAAGATTACATTCTTTGCCAGAGGTAAGAGAGGCACAGAGGATTGGAAATGGGTGTCTCCTTTTGGTCTTTAAGAGGACACTTGTTCAGGGTTGGGATTTTTATTTTCAGGTATGCCTGCGAGGTATTGCAAGTTTTTGATGTCCAGCCAGGGAGAGCCATGATAATAGATGTGGTTTTGGGTAATGTAACTTATAGGATTATAAACATCTATGCTCCTCAACTGAAGGCTGATAGGTCTTCTCTTTAGAAGATTAGAGCCTTACCCACACACTTCAAACTGGTGATATGGGAGGTGATTTTAATTGTGGCCTATCACATAGAGATTGGGGAGAACCACAACAAAGATATTTAGTGACATGAATACCTTGCTTAAAATCTTAAAATTAATAACTTATGTGATGTTTATGATCTTTTAAAACAGGTTCCGTCACATACTTTTTATAAAGGACATTTGCCTACAAGGATAGACTTTTGGTTCTTGTCTGCTCGGGTTGCTTGTAGGAAGTGGTATTGTACTTTTGGAAACTTCAGATCATATGGCTGTAAAACTCCAATTAGGATTAGTGCAGAAGTTTCCCATAGGGAGAAGCTACTGGAAAATGAATGTAGCTGTTTTACAGGAGTCCTTTATACAGAATTCTATAAGAGTATTTGATGCTGAGAGCTGATGTTTGTTTTTTATATGCTAGCCCTATAGAATGGTGGGAGGACACCAAGAGAGACCTGAAAAACTCTACATAAGTATTACATGTGAAAGGGCTAAAGGAAAATATATTCAGTACTTGGGACGAGAGCAAAATATATGCAGTTGTTAACACAGGCTGCTGATCTTAAGAATGATGTGAAGCTGCAGTTACAATCCATTAAGGACAGAATGTACATGTATTTGAAAGTACCAGAAGATAGGGCGCAAACAACGAAAAATATCAGACTAGGGAACTAAAGAACAGGTGAACCCTTATGACCTGGGCTTACATGGGGCTCAGCCCTGCTTATGAATGCTTTAAAAGATGACATGGGAACTTTTAGTGACAGATAATAGTGGGCTTATGCTGTTAATTCAAAAACATGTTAAGACTACTTTCCAGAAGGACAGGGTACAGCAGCCAAATTTTTGTGCAACAATTGAATATTCCACAGTTGGGTAAAGTGGAGGAGCACAGTTTAATAGTATCTATTTCCATTACATAAATAAGGGCAGCTATTACTAAATTAACGCCTAGGACCACTCCTGGGCTTGATGGAATACCTAATGATTTTTATAAATGTTTCTGTGACATCCTGGCCTCTTGGTTGAAGGTCATTTATGGGGCTATTTGGGAAGAAAATAGGTTGGTATCTAGCATGAAGGAGGGAATTATGACTTTCCTGTATAAAAAGGGGATCCTCAAGAGGTTAAGAACTGGAGGCCCTTGAGTTTGCTGAACTCTGATTACAAAATTTTGACTAAAATTCTGACTAGTTGTTTAGCCAAAATTGCACAACAGGTGATTAGTTCTGTGCAGACCTGTGCAATTCCAGGTAGAAATGTTGTTCGAATTTGACTTTCATTAGAGAAGTGGTAGAACAAGGTTTATGCATGAATTTGGATGGTTATTTGCTGACTATTGATCAGGAGACTGCTTTGATGCCGTACGGCAAGAGCATATCTGGACGGTATTACACCATTAAGGCATTCCAGAATCATTCTTGACTTTGTTGAAAACGTTGTATACTGAAGTGCAGGTTACCCCTTGGTGAATGGGCATCTAGGCATTCCGATATATTTAAAAACGGTGTTAGACAGGGCTGTCCAATGAGTCCTTTGCTTTATGTGTTTGGACTAGATCCCATACTAAGGAGCATTGAACGGCAGCAGACATCAAAGCTATTATAAATAAGAATGGAGTTGTTTTACAGGAAGTTACTGCTTATGCTGATGATTGTGTTTTTGCTATAGCAGATTCAGAATCTGGAAAATGGATTTTAAGGATGATGGAAGAAGTTTATGATACTACTGGGATTAGGATTAACATAGGAAAAAGTAAAGTTTTAGTTCTGGGAGCTGCACAGGTGGTGGAGGAGTTTCTTCTATGACGAAGGGGAAGTTAAGGTTTTAAGTTTATTCTTTGGTTCTAGAGAGTCAGAAGGGAACAACTGGAATGCTGTATATGACTTGGCTAATCTTAAAGTTAAGTCATGGTTTTTCTGGAAAATGACTAGGAAAAGAGGGTTTATATGCTTAGATCATATATAGCTCCCATTTTTGTATATGTCTCTCATGTTTTTCCACTTCCTTTGCTATGCATGCAAAGGTTATGGCCCTTTTTCCTCTTTTTGTGGGGCAGTAGGTTGAATCCAGTCAAGAGGGTACATACGTATAGGGCTTGAAAGTTGGGGCCTGAATATGATTCAGCCTTTAATATATTTCTTTTGGGAATTTCTTTTAGGTATTTTCGTCCCTTAGTTTTAGAATTCGAGGGTATGGGATGGTTATGTATGCGTTGTGGGGACCCTTTTGACAGCATGGGGAAGGGGTAAATGGCATCCCTCAGAAAAAGCTCTTCCAGGCTATTTACAGACTACTTTACGTTATATTAGGACTTGGAAAATTGAGCTTGGTTGGTTTTGGGACATGAAAGAAACATTTTATAAAGTTGTACTGGAGAAATGGCATAAGGAGGAACCCTTATTTCAGGTACCCCTACCACTAATACAGAGTTGCTACTGAAGAGTATTGTGGTACCTCGGATTCCACTCAAAATGCAAGATTTAATTTGTTATGTGGACACCAGAAATTGAATGTAAAGGGCAATCATAAACATAAACAGATTGATGACAGAGGATGTGGAGAACCACTTTGTAATGGTCAACTGGAAACCATGCAGCATTTGTTTTTGACTGTGTACATGTTCATGGGTTTTTGAAATAGCTATCTAGTTGATGGGGAGAAGATCTCTTTCATCATATGAACTATGATATTTTAATATTGGGACAGATTCCTGCTTCTTGGTTAAAATGGACAAAAATTCTATTTATGTAATTTTGGCTTGCTTAGTGGTCATTATGGCAAGCAAGATGCCAAAGATCTCTGCAAGGTAAAGTGGTCACACAGCAGGAAGTACTGTTTAATATTCAGGGAGAAACTGATAGTCTATAACTATGAATTTCGAACATTAGGACAGGTTGTGGGTTCTAGGTTGTGGAAGAATGTTGGGTGGGTGGGTTAATACTTTCAGTATTCTTTAGTTTTTCAGCTAGAGTAGTGAATTTCATCTGTCTCTGTGCTGAATATAGAAATGCTTTTTGGTGATGGGACTTTTCTTTTATTCTCACGGTTTAATTTTACTGAGGGATTGTGTTACTATGAGCACTATGTATGGGATGTCATTATGTATGAAGTATGTGGTGGGTCATATGAATTGTATACTATTCAGGTTTTGATTTCACTATTGCTACTGCTTATGTTTTGTTTCTGAATATTAAAAAAATGTCCCCACTCTTTTGGAGAAGTGCCATGGAGTCTTTAACATCCACCTGAACAGGCAGATGGGACCTCAGTTTAATGTCTTATCTGAAAGATGGCACCTCAGGAGTGCAGCACCCTCCTCATGCTGCACTGCAGTTTCAGTATTGGGATATTAACCCAAGTGGCTGGTGTGGGCTAGAACCCAATGCCTTCTGATTGCCCAGTCTCAAAGGCAAGTGTGCTACCTGCTGAGCTACTGACACTGTGGCAACAAGTTCAATACAAATAAGTGCAAAGTGATGCATATTGTTAGAAAGAACCCTAGAAACAGACTATTGGATGAGGAAGAAGGTTGGTATAGACAGCCGAGGAGTGTGGATTGGGGCCATCATTAATGATTGCTCAAGTCCACAGCAGATGCAAGAAAGCATATGGGATGGGAAACAGAATGCTGGGATGTTTAGGAAGTGGATATGATAGTAGAGGAAGGAGATGATACTGCCCTGTACAGGTCCCTGGTCAGACTGCACCTGGAGTACTGTGTGTAGTTTCTGGAGTCCACAACTGAATAAAGGCAGGGACCATACATAGACCATACAAAGATGATCCAAGGGCAGCAGTGGAGGTTGTATGAGGAAAGGTTGGCAGACCTTAACATATATATGCTTCAAGCCAGAAGGAAAGGAGGTATGATTGAGACTCACAACTTCTTGTAAAGAATCAATGGGATAGGTTGTAATGACTTGTTCTACAAGGAATGAGGGCACAGTAACTAGAGGATATGATGGAAACTGATGATGATGATGATGATGACATCATCATCATGGGGGGATTCAGGACAGACGTGGAGTAAGTTGTTCTTCACAGACTGGGTGGTGGATGAACAGAAAAGACTTCCCATAGGGGTGGTTGAAGCCATGACTGTGATGGGTTTAAACTTAGGCAGAACACATGTAACTGAACAGCATGACCCACAGGCAGAAGAGTGAACAGGATACCTGGGAAGGGTGTTGCAATCAGTCAGTCAGGCTATCAGATTTCAGAATCTAGTCTGGCATTAGGCCATGCAGAGAGCTGGTCAGGAAATGGGCTGAATGGATATAAACCTGGGTCTTTTCGGCTGACACAATCTGTGTTTCTATACAGTAATGCACTATTCCTGTTCCATGATTGTTCTTGTATATTTTGTAATATATAATAAATACTGAAAATCTACCAGATACTCAATTTGTGCAGGGAAGAGATCATTGTTTACATTACAATCTCTATTTGCCTTTGAGAGACAGTACTAAGACCTCTTTCACTAAGAAAAAGGGTCAGTGTTTTGACTCAGAACAAACTGGAATTCAGTAGCGTAGGAAATACCCAGAGGGCCTGGGTGCAAGGTAATGTTACAGGTCCCATCCCCAGTTTTGAATAAACATCAAAATTATGATTTGGGCCCTCAAACCTCATGGGCCTGGGTGCCACTGCACCCCTGAATCCTTGTAGCTATGCTCCTGCTGGAATTCTTGGGTCCGGCTTCCATGTACTGATATAGGGGACTGCAAATTGGGCATAGAAGTCAATAGTCAAGAGCTTGCATTGTTCTGTGAGCAAGTGCATAGTGGAATGGAAGAAGATTAACCAGTACATAAAAGAAGTTTGTTTACATGAGATTACTGAATTTGACATTCTCTGAAGCCATTTGGGCACAGTGAAATGGTCTGCTTTAAACTCTGCAAAACTGATTCTTTCATTTTGTGTTGTTTTTAAGTCTTCAACTTTACCCAAATCAAGCTTGCTTTAATATATGTTAGGAACAGATTGAAAATCTGGCTACTCTTCTACCCTTTAAAAGTGAACTCCAGTTCATCTGCCCAGAGGGGAGGCAGCATAACATAGGGTTAAGAACACTGTGCTGCAAACCTGAAGAACTGGGTTTGAATCCACAGCCACCACTTGTATACTGTGTGACCATGAGGAAGTCACTGAATTTCCTTGCGCCCCAGGACGACATGAAAACAAGCCTCGCTTAGTGTGCCTTTCCTGGTCAAAATTGTCCAAAATTGTATTAGCTAAAGATCATGAGATACCCAACCCAGCTGTAAAATAAACACTACCTACTGTAGCAAAAATGTTTTGTTATTCCTCTGTGTGAAATATCATGTTTTATCTGGCACTGTTAATCACCACACATGTGATCAATTGATCTGTGTGCAATCCCAATATAATGAATGCAAGACATTTTCCTTTAGGGTTTATTTTTGGCTGATTAACAAGATAACGTATTTTCAGAGCTGTATAACTGAGTGAGTGCAGCTGTCTCTTGACCCTCTTATGTCACTGGCAAGCATCGTGGGTGAGGGAGGGAGACTCATCTACCATGGATCTTTGTTTTTAATTTCCCATGACTCTTTGCATGACACTGATTTGTTGCTTCCCTGCAAGGCCTCAGTGTTAGCACTGACTGCTCAGGCTCGACCTTTGACCTGAGATGATCTGCAATTGTTTATTTCAGTGGGCTCATTATTAATTATTGTAAAATGGTAAAGACAGAAGAATGGAACTGGTTATAAAGGATTCAGACTGATGTAAATTCCATATGTAAAAATCAGGGTTTGAAGTTGGGATTTTTATGCAATCAAAGAAAAAGCTCTTATTTTAAACCACAAACTACTATGCAGTACCACCTCCTACCAGTAGGAGTAGTAGGTTGTTAACCTTGTGTTCCCAGGCTAAGACTGACACTCTGGTGCCATTTCTCAGGATGTACTTTGTGGCAGAAGTTAAAAATAAAAAGTGCATCCTCATTAGTCTAGAACAGTCAGAATCTCGGAGTCAGAGATTTTTGGTGGTGGGTGGTGCTTGCTGCAGCCTGCACCCTTCCTAGGGTGAGAATTCATGTCTTCCCTTATCTAGGTGTTGGGCTGCTGCTGGCTATTCATGAGAAGCATTTTTTCGAAAACTGTCTTCCAAACTGAATTGGTTTTGGAGCCCTGGGGGTACTATATCTGTGACATGGTCTGTATTACCTCAGTGCCACTGCCTGCTACTCATTAGGGTGGTCTTGGCCTTGGTCATGGACTGTGTTTTTTCCTGCCACAGAACTGGACGGGCGCCTTTCTTGTCCAAGTGCACTTAGTCCAAGACAGCTGCTGTGTCTATGCCAGGTCACTGTTACATCTCCTGGGTCTGATGGCTGCAGTCATAAGTGCTGGTGCCATTCATCTGGCTTCCTCTGACCTGAGTTGTTCACTCAGGATTCTGTGGGATTGGTTATTGCCCATACTGAACCAAATGTTTTTCATTGTATCCCTTCTGCTGTGTTATTATTATGGTGACTGGCCCATAGTACCCTCTTCAAGGAAGTTTTATTATGCCAGCTCTTATATGAGTTCGCACTCTGGTTGACTCGGGCTCTGGGCAAGATGCACCCTTGGCTTTTTCTCCATGCTAGGATCCTGGCTTGGTGTGGAGCCTGATTGCATATAAATGTCTTGGTGATAACAGCTGTCTTATATGGCCTTCAGGTGTTTTTCAGACTATGCGTCTGATCTGGTCCACTAATAACACCTGTTGGTATTTTTCCTGTTGTGTTCCAGCTATGAGAGTGCCACTCTTGTCCTCATTACTCTATATTCTGGCCTTGCCAGATGTAGTTATCCACTCCTACAGAATCTATTGTCACAGGACAAGTGATATCTGGTCCATCCAGGCCAAACATCCCAACACCTGCATGCATGGTTCTGTAAACAGCGCCTATTGCATGTTTTGGGGGTGTCCAGTAAGGTTGCTGATGTCCTGCTTGTGACTAGAAGGCCTTCTACCAAGTATACGTATTCCTTGTAATGGAAGTGTTTCATTCCATGGTAGGCTTCCTGGAACATGGACCCATTTACATGTCCTATGACTTCTGTGTTTTGGCATACTTGCTTTGCTATCTGATTCAAGCCTGTGGTTTTCCCTATTGCAATGTATTTTAGCTAGAGCAACTTTCCGTGCCACTATTGCTGATCATACAGTTACCCAATTAGAGGTGTCCCATATTTTTCTGAGAGGTATCCTACAAATGAAACCTCCTATCCATCATGCAGTACCACCTTGGGACTTACATTTCATACTTGAGATACAGACATTGGCTCCTTCTGAGACTGCCATGGGTTGTGTCTTACGTTTCCTAGCATGGACAGTGTTCTTTAGTAGCTATGATTTCTGCTCATGCAATGTCCTTCCTTCAAGTTTTGATGTGTGAGCATCATTATTTGATTTTTCACAATGAGTCTCTTTGTGTATGAATCCAGAGTTTCTAATGAAGGCTATATCAGAATTTACACTGAACCAAATGATGTACATTCCTGTGTAGTATCCTGAGCATGATAACCAGGGTGAGGCATTGGTCCATACTGTGGATGTACACAGAACACTGAGATACAATGTTTCTCACACCAAGGACTGCAGAAAGTCCTCTCAGTTTGTTGTTTTGTTTGCCCCTGGGAAAGAGGGCACCCCATGCCATAACAATGCCTGTCAAAATCGTGGCACATCTCATGTTTTGTTATAGGAAGTACAGTAAGGAAATTCCTGTTACTGTCCGTGATCACTCTGCAAGGGGTATTACCACTTCTGTTGTCTGTTTCAAAAATGTCCCTGTTGCTGACATGTGTACTGACACCACATGGGGCACTGTGCACGTTCACTAAACATTACAGTCTGGGCACTGTCTCTTGATGATGTGCTAGTTTTTGGGCCCTGTACTGCAAGAACTTCTGTCCTGATCACATATCGCCAGTGCCATCCTCCTGAGTTGCTTTGTACTGTTTGGGAATCATTCTAAAGGTGTGGCCTAATGGAGGAAATATCCTCGTTGAAGATAGAATAGTTACAGAAGAACTTATCATAACAACAGATCTTCAAGAAACCTCATCTATTAGGCCGTACTCCTCCTCCTACTCCTTTTGTATTCTGAGAGTTACATCAGATGCTGTGCCTAAGGCCTTATTCCATGCATTGGTATCCAGTCCCATGCCTCTCTTTATTTGCCTGGTACTGGTTTAGTCTGGTTCCTCACAGTAAGAGGAATCTCTGAGGCTAATCTCCAGCAGGGAACTGAGGAGTATTGGGCCACCATATTATATACATGTTGGTACTGCACCTCACTGTGGGTGGCCACTGGCTAACAACGTTTTCATGTGGTCCTGACACTGACTGTTTACAGTACCAGATGTGTGGCCTAATGGTGGAGATGCTCTTGAAGAGCTGCTGCTATAGCAAGTTCTTGCATAACTGTTCTTTGTTAGGATATGGTGCCTTAACCACTCCATGTAAGGCTCCCATGATTAACTTGGTTAATCAGCAGTTAACTTCATCCTGGACGATCTACTCCAGGTCAAATGTTCATAATAATATTTCCATGTCCAGAATCTTCAACCACATCCAGAGTTGTTATCCATTTAAGGAGGCTCTGATAGATGTGATAATAGCAAATGTAGATCCGGTCTGTGATCCAGAGTGGATAATGAGTTATCCCAGTCATTCTCTGGATAATTTATCTAGGCCTTCCAGCCATAAGTATCCATTACACGGGTCACTTCTGCCAGATAGAATGGATACCTTTTCTGGATATTATAAATTACTTATATGATTTTAGCCAACGGTGCATAGAGCCACAGTACTTCTTATCCTGTGTACAGTGGTCTCTCATGAAGGAACATGAGGAGGGAGCATTCCACTTCACAGCCAGGGAGGGGCTTCATTTACCTTTTGAAATAAAAATTGTTAGAACTTATTTTAAATCTCTAACTTTAGTGATTTATAATAAGTTTATAGGGCCTCTGCAAAGTGTCTCTTATGGTATAAGGGTCTCCAGACCTCTCATATTTTGGGCAGCCAGAATCGCCAGCTTTGCTTTGTGTTTTTGTTGTTTTTTTGCCCACACCTCATCTTGGAGTCTCTTATACTTTAAAAGATACCCTGCAAAGGCCCTTCTAACCTATAAAGTGTCCCTCAAGAAATAAGACTCTATGTTACCCTGGTGTGGAGCCCCATTATCTAGTCTGTACTGCCATTGCCATCCAACAACTGTGATGGCAGAGGTATTCAGAAATGAAAATAAAATATCAGAGTAACTCCAGTAGAAGCGGTGTCTACTGACACCGCTTGTTCTGGAAGTGTGTTCCACCTTTCCACCACTCATTCTGTGAAGTAGTTCATCCTAATATTTCCCTTGAGTCTCCCTCCTTTTGAAGATGCAGACCATCCTCTTATCCTTTTGTTTGTGCATTTCCCAGGAGCTGCTTTTGGTCTGACAGCGTTATATTATTCACATATTTAATACCTTAATAATGTCACCCAGACTCTTTTTTTTCGTGCAAAACATATAAATTTACAAATGGTTTGGTTTGTCAGTGCTTAGCTCCTGTATGGAGCAGATATCCAGTGCTGTCTTTAGAGGCAGTGTATACTGTATACAAAAGACAGGCTCAAAAGTCAAAAACACTCAAACTACAGGTACAATAAAGCTTGTTGAATCATAAAAATGCTGCTAGCCTTACTAGTAATAAAGGACTGTCTATTTTACAAAGTCACCATATCAGGCAATACAGATTAGAAAAAATAATGTTTGTGAGTAATTCTCCTACCAGAATCAGGGAGAAAACAACAGCTGATGTTTCAGAGTGCAACTGTGCACTCCTTCCTTAGAGCTACCTGTCTTTTTAGACATATGCATTTATAACACAGAACTCCATGGAGGATCAGTATCTCTTGCTCTTAGAACTAGAGTGAAAAAAATTAAAATAAAAGACAAGTTGCCTAGACACATTTCTTTAAGAAGGAAGGACTGGAACATAGAGGATTTCACAAGACAAGGTACCACCTATTCAGAAGGTGGGAGAGTTAGATGAAACGTTCCATCTCCACATGACTACAACAGAAAGTAGGCTATTTTTGTCCCATAATCAAATCAATATGGGCATGACAGCCTATATTTGTGACATGCTAATGTTCTGTATTGAAAACTCCCAGAGCTTCACAATAACAAGCCTGCTGTTGCCAAATGCAAATAATAGTGGTTTGCCCTGTGGTACCATGACTATGCTGGTGTGTTACATTTAAAGCATATTAAAATAAGGCAGATAAAAATCAAGGTATATCCTTTCCATTGGACTATTGCTGTGATGGCAGAATAATTCAAAATTCCATCTTGCCTGGTCATTGACCCTCTGTGTCATAAACAGTCCTCCTCTTTTTTCATAGGAAATATTGCAGAGTAATGCAAGTGCCTAGAAACTGGGTGATGCAGTGTGACATGGATTAACCTCCTAGTGTCCATGTCCCAGCCTGGATCACTGTTGTCAAATGTGAGTTAGTCCTTCCTAGTTTAGAGTGGACGATGGACCTCCCCAACCACTTTGCTCAGGTCAATATGATTTAATATGGTTGAAAATCTTTGTATAAAAAGGGAAATGAATTACATTAGCACCCCCACCCTTCCTGAGAGTGGTCCCGTCACAGAGGCCAGAGGGAAACTGGCAGGTATAGTATGTGGAGATTCCTTCTGATGAGCTCTAGGAAAAAAGTGCTTCCTTTGCTCAGTCTTGCATTCAAATTGATGTGTATGCCCTTGTGTTCTTTTTATTTCCTTAAATGTATAATCAATCAATCTTTATTTAACCAGATGGAACACCCTTGAGGGAGCTCATCTGCAAGGTGGACCTGGTATTACACATAAGTGATTCAATAGAACAACAATAACACAAGTCAGCACAACAGGATAACATAGACAACCTGAAACATATATTAAGAAAAAGGTAATACAACAACTTACAACAAAATAATTATATACAATAAGTATACATGTAAAACAACAGTTCTTAATATAAGCAATGTGGTAATACAGGAGTCACTGCTAGGAGCAATGATAGAAATGTAAGGAGCACACAGAATAAGGGAAGGGAGGGATGAGGGTAGGAGGAAGGATGAGGGCTGCAAGTATCACAGTAGTGGCAGTAGCAATTAGCGATAGCTAAACATTTACAGGGCACAGAGAAGGATCTCGAGTAAAGTGATTTGAACTCCACAAGACTAATTGGGTTAACCAGTTTTAAAGTGTTGGGATTTTATTCCATAGCTGGGGCAGCACATAGCTGAAGGAGCTGTACCAAAATAGGAACTGACCTTAGGTACATTTAGTGAGATGTAAGAGTAACTTCTCAGGGTATATGTTTGGCAAGGCAGAGGGTAGACAGTCAAATATGTAGAGGGGAGTTTCTAGAAATAGCTCTGTAGGTCCAGAGTATAGCATTCCTTGTCTCCTGAACATAAGTGATGTCCAACCTTCAGGGAATAAAGTGCACAATGATGCATGGTGTAAGCTGCTCCAGAGATGAAGCGTTGGGCTCTGTGGTGCAAGATGTTGAGTTTGCAAGTTCTGATCCTGGAACTTGACCATAGAGGAAGTCAGATAGTTCAAGAGAGCTAGGAAGGTGGTTTGTACCAGCCTCTTCCTAGCCTCTTGGTAAGCAGATGTTTAATTCCTAGAATAGGCCAAGCCTTTGCTTCAGTTTTTTAAGAGTTCCTCTACATGCTCGGTGAAGGAGAGTCTCTGTCAATCCATACCCTCAGGTATTTGAATTTCGCAACATAATCCAGTGACTCACCAAGCAATGTGGTGATAGGTGGCACTGGGCCAGATGTCAAGGGATTTGACGCCGTACCAAGTGGAGCGAGGAGCATGACTTTTTTTTGTGTGTTTAGTAGTTTTGGTTAAGGAGGTTAGTTGTGGTATATCAAAATCTGATTGCAGGTCCGTATAAGCACTATCAGGAGTAGGCCTGTGATGTAGAGGACCGTATCATCAGCAAAAGGTGGATGCTGGCTGACTCGATTCCATGGTCAATATTATTAATGTATAGTGCAAAAGAAAGGGCCCCAAAATGGAGGGTTTAGCACTCTCTGCTGATCGGTTTCAGCAGAGTAAGATCACCACTGCTTTGACTTGCTGCATATGTTCTGACAGGTAACTAGAAAACCATTTCAGGGATAGTGCCTCAAATCCAATATTGTGAAGGGTAACAAACAGCAGGTCATGGTCCATGGTATTGAATGCCCTACTTAAATCACGAAAGACTGCACATATGTAATTCTTAAGTCAGGTGCTCTCTGCCAGTCATTCATTACCTTAGCAAATGCTGAGATTGTACTGTGATGGGGCCTAAAGCCTGATTGTACTGGACTGAGCAGGTTGGAAGTGTCAAGATAGTTCCTAAGTTGATTATTGACTATTTTCTCCAGCAGTATGTGGGGGATGAGAAGTAAAGAGAGCGGCCTGTAATTGTTGAGGTCAATTGGATTCCAGATTTGAAAAGGGTATGACTTGAGCAGTCTTCCAGATTGATGGGAGTTCACCCATGCCAAGGACAAGTTGAAGAGGTGTGTGACTGGTGCTGCCAAGACTCGATGACTGAGCTTTAAAATGTACGATCCAATAAGATCCGCTCCCGTGCTTTTTCTGGTGTCCAACTGGAGGAGCAGGTCTTCCACTTCTTTGAGAGTAACAGGCTGAAAGGAGAAATCTGTGTCTAGGGTATGGTGGTTAGGCACAGGGATAGTTTTGCCCTGGGTTGCAAGCTGAGTTCAGAGGTCGTTGGCTGGTGATGATTGAAGGCCATCCTAGCAGTGGCAAAGTGTTCGCTTAGGAGATCTAGGATCTAGGCTTGGTCTGTGATGGAGCAGCCATCAGACAAAATTTTAGAGGGAGGGAGCCAGAGGATGCATGGCCTTGAATATCTTTAAGTGTTCTCCAGAACTTAGCAGGGCACGTGGTGGAGGAGTCCAGCGTTGTATGGTAATAGTTAGCCTTTGCAGTTCTGATAAGCTTGTGTAGCGATTCCTGACTGACTTCAAGGCAGTCCAGTCAGAAGGAAGTTTTGATTTACAAACCTTTTCCAGAGTTTATCCTCCTGAACAAGGTAGACTTTAGTTTGGCCGTGAACCAAGGGAACTTTTCTTCTTGATGTGGATTTTGACCAGGAGGGCATACTTATCTAATGCCCCATAGGCAATGTTTTGAAGGTCTCATATGCAGCCTCGATCGCCTTGACCAGGTAGAAGTCCTGCCAATACAGTGAGTTCTGCAAGTCTGTGAGGAAGGAGAGCATCAAAACTACATAAACATCCTTCAAATGTGAACCTGGATTTAGAGATTGGTTTAGATGTTGACCTTATACAAGCAACAGAGCAATGATCATTGAAGTCGGTGAAGAAGACACCAGAGTAGGAAAATAGGTGAGGTTTGTTTGCTATATAATAACTGGGGAGCTGTTTTCCCATAGGGAAACCCAGTTATAATTTCCATTGCCTTTAACTCACTCTTTACCTCCTCTCCTTCCACGACCTCAAAATCAGCCATTCCTTCTGTCCCTCCCTCCCTCCCTCCCCAGGCCTCCTTCTGCCCCATCCTCCCTTTTATTCTTAGCCCTGTCTCTAGAACTGATGTCCCTACGGATCCTCAACACTATGTCTCCTCATGGCAGCACTGGTTCTGACGGTCTGGAACCTAGAATTCTTAAACTTGGCTCCTTCATTCTTGCCACCCTTATCTTGTGCCTCTTCAACCTCTCCATTAGCTCTGGCACCATGCCCTGCTCCTGGAAACAAGCCAGGTTTATACCTGTCTTTAAAAAGGGTGACCCTAATAACCCTATGAACTACCGCCTATAGCACTCCTGTCTACTCTTAGTAAACTTCTGGAGAAACTTATTCATCATCGGGTGTCAAACTTTGTAGCCAGCTATGACCTGCTATCTCCTGCTGAGCATGGCTTCAGACCAGGCCACAGCACCTTTACTGCCCTAGCGCACTTCACTAACAACACCTCAACCACCATGGATAGAGGACAACTTACGGGGCTGTTTTTATTGACTTAATGATGGCTTTGACTCGGTCAACCATTCACTGCTCTTACATCAGCTAGGTTCACTGGGTGCCTCCCAGTCCACTATTGCCTGGTTCTCCAGCTACCTGCACAACTGCACTCAGCCTGTCTCCACCGTAGAGTCTTCTCCTCTCATTTCCTGCCCCTCTGTCCACTGGTGTTCCACAAGGTTCCATCCTTGGGCCCCTGCTCTCTTCTGTATTTATAAACAATCTACCTACCATTCCCTCCCACTGTCACACCTTATTCTGCACTGATGACTTGGTCTCTATACCTCCTCTAGCTCCATCTCTTACATTAATTCCCACCTCTCTTCCAACCTGCAATGAATCCAAACATGGCTCACATCTTACCACCTCATATTAAATGTTGCCAAGACCCAGGCCATGCTCTTCAGGCCCGTAGGGAAGCTCAGTGCCCTAATTCCTCATTTCTGGTCTCTTGTCTCAATGGCTCCCGGTACAAGTTACTGACTCCTTCAGATACTTAGGGGTCACTCTGGATCCGTGTCTCAGTTTCTCTCTCAATGTCAATGCAGTATGCAAGTCTGTCAATGCCAAAACTGGGCTGGCTTATGTGTCCATCATGCCCTGATCCCTGATGCTAGGATCTCCATCGCTCAAGGACTTCTGCTCCCTGGTCTTTGCTATGCACTGCCGGTCTTTGCTCAAGGGCAGGCAAACGTCCTTCAGTGTGGATGTTGCCCATAATAATGTTTGCAGATTTGCCTTGTGTACCCATCAGCTTAAACATCACTGCACACTTTACTCTGACCTCTGCTGGTTATCCCTCCTTCTGGCATTTATATTCCATAGGCTGCCTGACCGACAATATAATTTGTTCTTCTCTCCTCCTCCCTTGCAGCCATGTTCACCCCAGTGGACTGCCCTGACCCTCCGGTCTTTGGCTTTAGCTCTGGTCACTGTCCATAATAGCTCCAACAAAATGGGTGAACTTGCCTTCCTCCGTCTATGCTCCCAACTTCTGGAACTCCCTTCTATTTTCCCTTAGAGTTCCAGTTCTCACCCTGCCTTCAAGCATGCACTCTTTAATTGCCTCACCTCCCTAGATGCATGTAAATGTCTTTAGTTCATGTATTACACCTCTCTACTTGCTCTAGTTCATGGAACATACCTCTTTACTTGCCATTGCACTACTATCCCCTTCCCTTGTCCTATGCCACTAGCACTGCTGTTATGCACTTATGTTACTGATCTCTGCAAGTTGTTTTATCTCTTTGTACTGTAATGCTTATACTATGTATGCCATCACTTTCATGCTAAATAATTCTATTTGTAACCCCAGGTGGCGCTATCCATGGGCTACTACCCCTGCCTGCTTGACTACTGACAGGTTTAGGGGTCTAGGTTCTATGGTGGGTGCCTCCACCCAGAGGTCAGGGTTTGTAGTGGTTAGAATAGCTTGGTCACAGCCCTCTGGGTCACTGAGACCCCTTTATTCCCTCTAGTGGCTCACACAATGCACATAAGTTACAGTCCCAATACCCCTGCATACACACTGTTCATTCATAAGGTACCACTTACCCTCGAGACTGATTCTGAAGTTCGTCTCTGGGGACCCCTGTAAAATAAGGTTAATCAACATACACAAACCAGTACAATGCTTGATATGTAGGTACTGACACTTCAGACAGTTTAAAGTTTAACAACATCAAATCTAGTTTATTTAGGGGAATAAAACACGGAGGGAGATCAGGTTAATTGGCAGAATTAAATTGCAGTACTGTGCACATATACAGAGTCTGAAAAGTCACACTCTGGGTACCCAGGTTGGGGAGCTAGCAGGTCTGTTGCCCAGGGTTGGCCAGCAGGTGCAGATGGACAGGGCCCTGTAGAAGAAAATATATGCACAACACCTCAATTGAATCCGGAGCCGGATGGCTCAGTCCATGAAGGAGTGAAACAACAATAATTAGATGACACACTTGTAATTGAAAACAGGCTGCAGGGGAATACCCTGATTTGTACTCACAATACCCAAGCTGAGAACTGGATGGTGGATGTTCTTCTGGGTTGCCAGAACAACAGGGCATGGAGATAAGGCCCTTGTGACTGGACCCCACTGCAGTTGATAGCAACGTATTTAGTCCAAGCTAAGCTGGGGTTTGCTTCCAGCTTTGGCACAACACACAGACACGGGGACTGGAAATAACGATTCCCCACGAGCACTATGCACATTCCTATGTAAAAGGAAAGTACTATACCAGGCAGGCTGCTCCTTGATCCCGATCACAATTACTGCAAAATTCCTGGGAGCACACAGCAGCTTCAGTTCCTGACAGACTGAGCGTGATTCAGCAATTTCTCCAGTCTTCTACAGGGTGAGCCTGGTTTCCACTCTTCAGACTTCCTTCTTTCTCCTCACAATCGGATTCAGTCTGAACTGGCACTTGTAATGGCTGCAGGCCGAACCTCAGGGCCTCGCAGCGCTCTTCCACGTGAAACTCTACACCGTAGAAGTACATAGCTCCTTCTTTCTTCACTGTCACAACTGATCTGAGCTTTCCAGTAACAGAACAGGGCATTTCCTTTAGCTCCACACCATTCTGTTGGTTGGTTCGGCTGTCACTCACAATAAGACTCCTCTGTTGGTGGAAAAAGGTGCCAAGGTCAAAACTACATTTCCCAGAGTCACTGCCCATACAGTCCCCTTGTGGCTGGCTCAAAATTAAGAGTATCAGTTCTGATTCGTCCCACAGGCTCCATTTTAGAGCTCCCTTAACCCAATTGGCCAGCACAGCAGTTTAGGACCAAAATGAAAGAGCTACACTGAAACAATTCATGCTAAAATAAAGACAGGTTAGACAAACTACATTTTCTCAGTGACTCTAAATGATTTCCAGCAAACAGTTATATCTTTCAACAAGGCTCCCTCTGCACATGTAGCGGCAGAAACAGAAGCGAGTAGAGCAGCTCGGTGGGATTCGAGTATAAATACACAGTCCCCCCATACAAACTAATTAAGTCTGCAAGCAGACAGCTCTTAAAGAGGCAGTACGTGGAGGCTCAAATAACTCACTTGGAACCACATTTAAAACAGCTCAGACACCGAACACCGCCCAGACTTGGAGCACTCAGGCAAGCTCCTGAAGACTTTTGGGAACCCCCATTTGCAGGGGGTTGCAAACTGACATGTAAGGTTGTTGATCTCTATGTATTGCATTCTGTCAGCTCCTCCCTGTACTATTGTTTGTAACTTGTTTGAACTGTAATCTCCAAGGCCGTGGTCTGAAAATAGGCAATCCTGCCCAGTGCACTTCCCTGTTAATAAAAGCAAATAAATAAAAGAAATAAATATAACCAGTCAGTTTATTTATTTCAGTTATTTATTTATTTGTTAACCGAGTTGGTGTTCTGATCCAAAAGATGGCACAGTAATACAGTACAAAAGAACTGGTACAAATAGGTACACAAGTCACATGCACCGAGGAACAGTGGCAGCACAGTGCCCACCTAAAATAATCTAATGGCAGCTGTATACAAGCTACATCAATAGGCTAATTTCAGAGCTGATTGGGCCATCTAGTTTCCCTAGGACAGGGTTTAACATCCAAGCAGGGAGGCAGGTACCGGTTACTGTTGCCATTAAGAAGGTCTTGAAATGGGACTTGAATAAGGGATGTGAGCCAAGAGTCCATAGAGAAGCAGGTATGCTGTTCCACAGATTAAGCGCAGCTGAGGAGAAAGCCTTCTGGCCATGCATGTGGTGACCTGTGGGAACTCTAACATGAGGCTAGAGGAGTTCTGAAGGCCTTGATGGCAGGGCTTTGGCTTGGGTAGTGTTGAGATGGTGGACACTTCACCCTTCCTGATAGATTTTTCAAACAGGCAGCCAAATAGTAGTCATGGCAGGCCTGAGGGGTGAGCCACCCTAGGGCCTGGTAGAAGGAACAGTGATGAGTAGAATAAGGAGTCATCAGGGCAAACCTACAGATATTGTTATAGGTTGATTTTAGCCTGGAAAGTCCTGCAGATGAGGTTTACATGTAGATAGGTGAGCAATACACCAGGTTTCTCTCTCTCTCTCTCTCTCTGTACATGTGCACCTCCCTGGCACATGCATACTTTGATCATTGCATAGTAAACAGACTCATCTCAGAGTGTTTTCACAATCTTCTTAATAAATATAGTTACTGCTCAGTTCCTAACTAATTAGTTTTGGGGCAATTGTAAAAAGGAAAGAAAAAGTAAACTGTTAATTACACTGCAGTCCAGCCAGACTGCGCCACGGGAACCACTATTTTTAGAGTTGCTGGGTAGTATTTTCAAGGTGAAAGAATGCTACTGAGTAATTATATAAAACAAGACATGGATCTGTAGTCAAA
This sequence comes from Neoceratodus forsteri, assembly GCA_016271365.2. NCBI lineage: Eukaryota > Metazoa > Chordata > Ceratodontiformes > Ceratodontidae > Neoceratodus > Neoceratodus forsteri. The sequence goes on along the minus strand of CM057456.1, from coordinate 976,027,428 downwards.
TTTACACACATCCTCAGTGTTGGATGCTTGTACAAACCCCTCGAACTTCGCCTCAGGGGTATAAGTCAGTTCTTGTAGACAGGTATCATTCTTGTCACTGTCCTTTGTACCCACTCAGTCCTGTTCACATTCTATTTTAGGCATGGGTTCCAGAACTAGTAGCAGTAGTCAAGATGTGGCCTAGTAGCAAAGGATCTGTACAATGACAGGATCACCTCCATGAACTGCTTATGAAGTGTCTCCTGACACTACTGTTTTGCTCCTTACATGTTATACTCCTCATTGAATGGTTATCTTAAACCATTTGTTATAGTGACTCCAGATCCCTCTTCTGAGTTGTTTTTCTAGTGTAACACCATCCAGACAGTAAGCTTTACAAAGTAATGCATTCTAGTACCCTTTTATGAACACGTAAATCTGAAATATTAATTCTGATAAATTGAAAACAATAAAATACTTTATTTGTATAATTGAGTTACTAAGAACAGCCCAGCTGAGATGCAGCATCAACCCCTTCCCTAACCAGATCCCTTGGTCCTCCAAATAGTTTTATTTAAGAGCTGGGCCCCACCTCTCTGAACTTGATCCAAGATTTCAAAGGGTATAGTAGTAATTCACATCCTAGCTCACTCAGTTTTCCCTCCCACAGTGTGCCCACGCCACTGAATGTTTTACATGCACTGGAGCAAGCAGGTATGCTACTGGAGGGAGAGGCTGGGCAAGCCGTGTCTTTGATGTTGCTAGGTGAACTGACTAATCAAGCTGCAGAGCTTCATCAATACAGAGACTATACCAGCCCTCCTCCCTGTTGCATGCCTGTTCACTCCAGCGTATGTATACTTATGATGGGAGGGCATGCTGAGAGGTGGAGCAACTGAATTAGACATGATGTGAACTATTACTGCCCCCACCAAGGAACCATGGCTGGGGTGGGGTAGAAGGGGGCTCAGCATTTACATATGAGTATTTGACAGACTGAGGTCGGTTAGGGAAGTGGGGATGATTTAAGAGATATGGTCAGCTCCTGGCACAGTGCCAAAAGTCAGCATGTTTTTTAAATAGGACTGGAAAAATGAGGGACGGGTTGGAGGGTGGAAAATGACTAGGTGCGGAGAAGATGACCAAGGGACTAACCCTGGCCATGCAGAGGGATAGACTTTTTCAATTCACTGATCAAAGGGTCAAAGAGTAATAACAACATCCCCTTTCAAAGTAGAAATGATCAGATTTGGGCCTTTCTGTCAAAGTTCACTTCTGCCTTGGCTCACCCCTGCCTGAGCCCCATGACATTCCTCCTTCTGACATACATCCATTAGAAGTTATGAGACGGTGAGCACAAGCAGCACGAATCACCATGTGATCAAAGGTCTGCAACCATATTTTTCATTCCAGTACAAAGTGCTGTACAGTATACTGTATATATTAGAAAAGGCAGTCTGTGAAACATAGAGATATCAAGCAGTAAAACTGTGAAGAGCAGTGCTCAGTAACTGAGATAGTGAAAGAGCCCTCTAGCTGTGGTCAATGAGATTGCAAATGTACAAGTCAAGGAGCTCTCAACATCCCAACTAGCAGGAAGTTCCCTTGAGCTGAATAGTCCTGGCTGGAGATGTGTCTGCTCAGGTAGAGGGGACAAACATACCAGAAAGTATTTTATCTTTTAAAGTACTTATAATTAATGGTTCCCTTTTTCCCATAGGAAACTGTGGCATCTGCCATTATAAAGAAGTGTTTATTATGGCAAGATGCTACAGTTTCTCACACTCACGTGGGTGCCCAGTGGACTTTGCCCCTTCCCGACCGGGTGATCGACACCGCTTGCCTTCCACCGCTACAGTCAACCACCAGAGGAACTCAGCGGTAAGTTATTTAAACAATAAAAAGCTATTTTACATCACACAGAGCAAAACAATCTTTTAAAATGCGGAAATAAAACTGTAACTAACTGCGAAAATGAACCAGAGCGTCAAGAACGACTTATTATATTTATATAATTGCTGTGGCTAAAAAGGTAAATCCAGCAATTATATAAAATAAAATATGAGTTGGTGTGTGTAAACTTGAAGTTTACACACACCCCCGAGGGGTCAGATGCTCGAGCTTCTCTCTCAGGGTTTATGTAGCATGTAACCCTCCGTGTGTGTAAACTTCTCATTACACACACCGACCTATACTTTATTCTGTTTTAACAACCTAAAGAGTATAAACAATGCATCAAAAGTACTGAAAGATATCACACTGAATATTGTAAAGAATGTATTAGCTGGTGGTATGAATGGAGGAGATTCTGTTTTCTGATCCAGATACTGTAGTTGGTAAGTCATGCAGCCCTGCCCTCACCCCACCAGTATCAATCAATCAATCTTTATTTTACCAGGGAAACACCATTGAGTAGAACTCATTTACAAGATGGACCTGGATTATGTCACAAGATTAACAAGATACATGGTAAAAAGGTCACAATGATTAACAAAACAAGTGTCAAATACATACAGTTGTACAAGTATACATAACATAAGCATTCGTCAATGCCGAATGTTGTCTTGCTGGCATTGGCATTGGTAGTGCAGGAGTTAAGAGAGATGCATAATAGGAATGGCAGTGAAGTAGTGAACTGATGCCAACCCCACCCCACCCTGCAGAGGCTGACAGGCATTGGGGTGTGCCTTGGGTCATCAGCCATAATGCTCATGCGATTTCACCTCACCCAACCCTGCAGACAAGTGTCCCTACCCTACCCTGCAAGTGTTGTGGTGTGCCTTGCAGTCTTCGAGCCTTACGCTCACCCCATTTCATAAGGAAATATGCTGAGATGGGTGCAGTATAGAGAATGGGGTGACTTTGGGGCCAAAGACTCCAAGGCACACCTCATGCCTGTCACTGGCTGCAGGGTGGGAGTGGGGGTGGAATGGCGTCAGCATTACAGCCAACAATCCCAAGTCACACCCTGATGCCTGCCAGTCTCTACAGGGTGGGTGTTATGGTTGGAAACCCTAACACCCCAAGTGTTTGTTGATATTTTCACTCCATATTTTCAACATGGGCTTTCAGACCCCACTTCACTAACGGTGACACTATCAGTTCATTAGCCTAAAGGTGATTTTGTGACAGCAACTGCGCCCATTTGGCGCCACAGGTGAAAACATTTCGGCAGGATGGAAAATGACAGCTATACTGTTCATAAGGAGGTGTAAAAATGGCAAAGTTGAAAATCTGGAGTGAAAATAGAAAATTGGTGAAGTCACAGTGTGCGAGAAACTGCACAACGTACACACTGCTACGCAATATATTGGGGATTATTTTAACCAAATTTTCAACATAGGCATTTTGGGACCTCTGCTCATGAACAGTGTCACTGTGATTTTGTTACTCTGTCCCAAATATTGATTTCCACAGTGACCGTGCATTGTACACCACATGTGCGAAAACACATTCCAGGTAGGATGTACAGTAAAACATGAAAGCTGTACTGTTCATAAAGAGGTGTGAAAAATAGCAATGCTGAAAATCTGGAGTGAAAATATTAAAATTGTCGAAGTTATGAGCGTGCATGGAAACTGTACAACGATGCTCATAACAGTCATTTTTAGTTTTTTCACCAAATTTGCAACATAGGCTTTTTGAGACCCCACCTCCATGAACAGTGACACTGTCATTTAGTTAATCAGTCCTGAAAGGTGATTCTATGAGGATATAGGAATGACCTTTGGGACTGAATAACGAGATGACAGTGCATGCGCTCATGAGGTGGGGTCCCAAGAACCCTATGTTGAAAATTTGGAGCCAAAATTCAAAAATGGCTGTGATATCCACCTAGTTGACCCCCCATTTATGTAATTATACAGCTTACAAGCATTTCTTCAGTTTGTGGTCAGCTTTGAAGAGTGCAGATGTGTTCGCCCACCAAAGAGTGCAGCGCCAGCCCTCCAAGAGGCAAGTATGTGGTGGGGATGGTGTGGGAAGGTGGTTGCATAGAGGTGGGTGCGGTTGGGGGTGCTAACAACGTGACCATTTTCTTTTCAGGAAAACAAAAGGACATTGCCACGCTGGTCAGTTTTTCCCTTTACAGGTTAAATAAATAATGTTGGGCACACTGGGTGGGCTCCCAGTGCCCCATGATTTTGGGGTTGATGTTGGGCCTCATAATGGGGGTGGCAGGAACATGCCAACACAGTTGGCTTTCTGTTAAATGGAGGCACACTGGGGTGGGCTCCGAAAAGCAACACAATCTGTGTGTGTCTGTGTGGGGTGGTGGTGGTGCAGACATGCCGACAGGTGGATTGGGCACCCCAAGTCAGCTTTGTTTTGTATTTGCAGTGGCAGACAGCAGCAGCCACCACCATGTTTATTTGAAATGTTTCATCAGGCAAGGCATGTAGGGAGTGTGTCTTCTGTGCTGCTGCATGACAAGCTTGTCTCGGATTGCAGCGGCATATTTCTTTCAGGTTGGTGGCACTTTGTAAACTTGTGTCAGCGCTAGCATGCTGGTTCACTGGAGAATGAGGGACACCTTTTAAAGCATGCCCTGCATTCACCAAAACTGACACACCTTTGCATTTCTCCTACTACCATCTCCTGCCACAAATGTTGCTTGTGCATGCGCAAGACAACATAAAAAATATAGTTAGGTATAAAAAAATGTACAGTTTACAATATATAAGGTACAGCATACAATAAATAAAATATATACACAATAGTACAGGAGATCACAGTACTAGGTGGGAGAAGGGACAAAATAGCCTTATCAGGAAGAAGGAAGGAAGGAAGGAAGGAAGGAGTCAGGGATCAGTTGGTACACCTGTAGGTAGGGTCATCGCTGAAAACAATTACAAGACTCAATGAGGGATGAGCCGGCAGAGTTTTAGAGGTGGGAAGTTTGACAGGGATAACTAATTTCAAGATTTTTGAATGTTCCCACCCTACCATAGTACTGTCCCCACCCTACTTCAGCACTGTACTCCACCCTTCCACAATAATATTGCCCACCCTACCTCAGCACTATCCCCACCCTACCAGAGCACTATCACCCACCCAGCTACAACAGTGTTCCTCATGCCTACCATAACACTGTCCCCATCCTACCAGAGCACTGTCCCACAGACAACCCCAGCACTGTCCACCACCCTACCACATCACTGTCCTCCACCTACCACAGCACTGTCCTCCACCCTACCACAGCACAGTCCCCACCCTACCACAGCACTGTCCTTCACCCTACCACTGCACTGTCCCCACCTACCACAGCACTCCCTTCCACACAACCTCAGCACTTCCCCATTCTACCACAGCACTATCACCCACACAACCTTAGCGCTGTCCTCCACCCGACCACACCACTGTCCTACACCCTACCATAGCACTGTCCCCCACACAACCTCAGCACTGTCCCTCAACCTACCACAGCACTGTCACCCACCCAGCTACAGCACTGCTCCTCATGCCTACCATAGCAATGTCCCCCACCATAACACAGCACTGTCCCCAGACAACCTCAGCACTGTCCCCCCAACCTACCACAGCACTGTCCTCCACACTAGCACAGCACTGTTCCCCACACAACCTCAGCACTGTCATCCACCCTACCACAGTACTGTCACCCACCCAACTACAGCACTATTCCTCATGCCCACCATAACACTGTCCCCCATCTAGCACAGCACTGTCTGCTAGACAACCTCAGCACTGCCCCCACCCTACCACTGCACTGTCCTCCACACTACCACAGCACTGTCCCCTATGCAACCTCAGCACTGTCACCTACTCTACCACAGCACGGTCACCCACCGGCTACAGCACTATTCCTCATTCCCACCATAACACTGTCCCCTACCCTACCACAGTACTGTCCTTCACCCTACTTCAACACTGTCCTCCACCCTACCACAGCACTCTCCTCCACCCTACCACAGTGCTGTCCTCCATACAGCCTCAGCACTGTCATCCACCCTACCACAGTACTGTCTACCACCCTACCACAGCACTGTCACCCACCTAGCTACAGCACTGTTCCTCATCCCCACCATAGCACTCTCCCACCCTACCATAGCACTGTCCTCCACCCTACCACAGCACTGTCATCCACCCAATCACAGCACTGTCCCCACACAACCTCAGCACTGTCCCCCACCCTTACCACAGCACTGTCCTCTACCTAACTACAGCACTTTCTCCACCCTACCACGGCACTGTCCCACACCCCACCACAGCACTGTCACCCACACATCCCTCAGCACTGTCTCCAACCTTACCACAGCACTGTTCTCCACCTACCACAGTGCTGTCATGCACCCTACCACAGCACTGTCCTCCACTCTACCACAGTGCTGTCCTCCACACAACCTCAGCACTGTCCCCCACCCCACCTCAACACTGTCCTCCACCCTACCACAGTACTGTCACCCACACAACCTCAGCACTGTCCCCAACACAACCTCAGCACTATCCCCACCCTACCACATCACTGTCACCCACCTAGCTACAGCACTGCTCCACATCTCCAACATAACACTGTCCCCACCCTACCACAGTACTGTCCTTCACTGTACCACAAAAGTGTCCCCCACCCTACTACAGCACTGTCCTCCACCCTACCACAGTTCTGTCCTCCACCATACCACAGTGTTGTCCCCCACACAACCACACCACTGCCCCCACACAACCTTAGCACTGTCCCCACCCAGCTACAGCACTGCTCCTCATGCTCACCAGAGCCCTGTCCCCCACCCTACCACAGCACTGTTCTTCACTCTACCACAGTAGTGTCTCTCATTGTACCTCAGCTTTGTCCCCCACCACAGCACTATCCTCCATCCTACCACAGTGCTGTCCCCCACAAAACCTCAGCACTGTCCCCAACCCAACCACACCACTGTCACCCACCCAGCTACAGCACTGTTCCTCATTCCCACCATAGCACTATCCCCCACCCAAAAATAGCACTGTCCTCCACCCTACCACAACACTCTCCTCCACCTAACCACAGCACTGTCCCTCACACAACCTCAGCACTGTCCACCATCCTACCACAGCACTGTCCCCCAACCCTACCACAGCACTGTCACCCACCTGGCTACAGCACTGCTTCTCACCCCCACAAAAGCACTGTCCCCCAAACTACCACAGCACTGTCCCTCACACAACCTCAGCACTGCCTCCACCCTACCACAGCACTGTCCTCCACCTTACCACAGTACTGTCCCCCACACAACCTCAGCATTGTCACCCACCCTACCACAGCACTGTCACCCACCTGGCTACAAAACTACTCCTCTTGTCCACCATAACACTGACCTGCACCTACCACAGCACTGTCTCCCACCCTACCACAGCACTGTCACCCACCCGCCACAGCACTGTTCTCCACGCAACCTCAGTACTGTCCCCACCCACTACAGCACTGTCCCCACCCTATCTAGCATTTCCCCAGCCCCACCACAGCACTGTCCCCAGCCCTACCACAGCATTGTCCCCACCCCACCACAGCACTGTCCCAGCCCCACCACAGCACTGTCCCCAGCCCCACCACAGCACTGTCCCCAGCCTACCACAGCACTGTCCCCACCCCACAGCACTGTCACCCACCTGCCACAGCACTGTTCTCCACGCAACCTCAGCACTGTCCTCCACCCTAATACAGCATTGTCCCCCACCCTATCTCAGCATTGTCCCCACCTTACCACAGCACTGTCCTCCACCCTACCACAGCACTGTCCTCCACCCTACCACAGTGCTGTCCCCCCACAACCTCAGCATTGTCACCACCCTACTATACCACTGTCACCCACCTGGCTATAGCACTGTTCCTCATGCCCACCATAGCACTGTCCTCCACCCTACTACAGCACTGTCTTCCACACAACCTCAGCACTGTCCCCACCCTACCACACCACTGTCACTCACCCACCCAGCTACAGCACTGATCCTCATGCTGACCATAGCACTGTCCTACACCTCACCACAGCACTGTCCTACACCTTACCACAGCACTGTCCTACACCCTACCACAGCACTGTTCTACAGCCCTACCACAGCACTGTCCTTCATTCTACCACAGCACTGTCACCACTTGGCTACAGCACTATTCATCATAAGAACCATAGCACTGTCCTTCACCCTACCACAGCACTGTCCCCACCCAGCTGCAATACTGTTCCTCATGCACACCAGAGCACTGTTCCCACCCCACCACAGCACTGTCCCCACACAACCCCGCACTGTCCCCCACCCTACCACAACACTGTCACCACCCAGCTACAGCACTGTTCCTCATGCCCACCATAGCACTGTCCTCCACCCCTACCACAGCACTGTCCTACACCCTACCACAGCACTGTCCCCACACAACTTCAGCACTCTCCCCCACCTTACCACAGCACTGTCACCCAGCTACAGTACTGTTCTTCATGCCACAATAGCACTGTCTCCACCCTACCACAGCACTGTCCTCCATCCTACCACAGTACTGTCCCCACACAACCTCAGCACTGTCGCCATCCTACCACAGCATTGTCACCTACCCAGCTGCAGCACTGTTCCTCATGCCCACCATAACACTGTTCCCCACCCTACCACATTACTGCCCTCCACTTTACCACAGCACTGTCCCCACACAACCTCAGCACTGTCCCCCACCCTACCACAGCACTGTCCTCCACCTTGACATAGCACTGTCACCTACCTGGCAACAGCACTGTTCCTCATGCCCACCATAGCACTGTCCTCCAGCGTACTACAGCACTGTCCTCCACCCTACCACAGCACCGTCCTACTACCACAGTACTGTCCCCACACAACCTCAGACATACCTCTCAACCTTTGTCACCCAAATGTGTGACAAGATGTGTGACAACAGGACAAAATGTGTGACACATCATCAAACATGACGTTGCAAGCTCAGAATACTGTGGAAATAAGTGCACTGATGTTTATAATGTTTACTGATAACCTAGCATCTTATATTAGTATATATTTCTGCTTAAAAGTCTCAGTGGTCAGTGTGGAATGTCACCTTTCAATGTGGGACAGAGGATTTCTGAGGAAAATGAGTGACGTACTGTAATGTGTGACAGTTGAGAGGTATGACCTCAGCACTCTCCCTCCACCCAACCACAGCACTGTCATCCACCCTACCACAACACTGTCCCCCACACAACCTCAGCACTATCACCATACTACCACAGCACTGTCAGATACCTGGCTGTAGCACTGTTCCTCATGCCCACCATAACACTGTTTCCTACCCTACCACATTACTGTCCTCCACCCTACCACAGTACTGTCCCCCACACGACCTCTGCACTGTCCCCCACCCTACAACAGCACTGTCACCCACCTGGCTACAACACTGTTCCTCATGCCCACCATAACACTGTTCCCATGATGCAACATTACTGTCCTTCACTCTACCACAATAGTGTCCCCAACCCTACCTCATCACTGTCCACCACCCTACCACAACACTGTTTCCCACCCCCAGTATAGCACTGTCTCCCACACTACCACAGCACAGCCCCCACCCTACCACAGCACTGTCCGTATCCCTACCTCAACACTGTCCCCCACCCTACCTCAGCACTGTCCCCACCCCACCACAGCACTGTCCCCCACCACAACACTGACCCTCACTATACCACAACACACTGTCCCCACCCTACCAAAGAACTGTCCCCCACCATCACAGCACTGTTCCCCTACCCCAGCATAACACTGTCCCCACCCCCACCATAGCACTGTCCCCATCCTACCACAGCACCACACCCAACCTACCACAACACTATCCCAAACCCTAACTCAAAACTGTGTCCCACCTACCTCAGCACTGTCCCCACCCTACCACAACACTGTCCCAAACCCTACCTCAACACTGTCCCCACCCTACAACAGCACTGTCTCCCACCACAGTACTGTCCCCCACTACAACACTTTCCCTCACCCTACTACAGCACTGTCCTCACCCCCACAATAGCACTGTCCCACATCCTGCCACAGCACTGTTTCCCACCCCAAGCATAGCACTGTCTCCCACCTACCAAGGGTACCTCCAATATTGGTGGGCAAGTAGCTTGAGCAGCTCTAGAGGCCCTTCCTACTGAGCGGTGTTGTGTAACGCCAGATCCATCAGAAATAAGACTGTAGTTATTGCAGATCTTGTTGGGTCAGTGGATCTGATGTACACTACTGAGACCTGGCTGGATGAGAATGCAGGCCCTATATTAGAGGCCGCTATTCCAGCCGGTACCGTGTTACACCGCCAAGGTTGGACCACCGGGGTTGTGTGTGTTTTAAGACAACTGGGCCTCACGTGTGTACTAGTTGAGGAGACTAAATCATTTGTGTGTACTGTTGTGGCAGGTGTAGGTTGTAGGATCACTCTCATCTACCGTCCACCAGGTGATGAGAAGTGGTTCCTGCAGGAAGTAGCGGACTTAGTCATCGACATGTCATTTGAGTCATGCCGGCTGATGGTCCTGGCTACTTCAATGGCTGGGTCAATGACAAACTCTCGCAATCTGGACACTTCCTCCAATTGATGACTTCATTGGGCCTTACATGTTGTTACTTCTGCCACTCATAAAGGTGGTCACCCTTGACTTGGTCTTCCTCCTGGGGATCAGCATTTGATTTGGGGTGGAACCTGTCAGATGGTCTGATCATTATGGATTCAGTTTTGCACCCCTTTGTAGGCCTACCCCTGTGGAGATGGTCAGGTACCGCCTCTTGTGAGATGTGGGCTCTGAGGGCCTGGCAGCGGTGCTTGACCCATCGGAGCTTCAGGGCATGAGCAGTGATCTGGATGCATTGGTCCTGTCCCATAAGAAAGCCATCTTCTCGGCTCTGGATATCATTGCCCAGTCCATGTTCATCCTCTCCCGTTCACCCTCGGTCCCCATGGTTTGATGGGACCTTGAGGGAGATGTCGCGACAAGACGAAGGTTAGAGCATTGCTGGCGGAGATCCACCCTCGATGCAGACCATCTTAGATTGATGGAACATTATCAAGTCTATCATTCTGCAATCTCCTGTAAGAAGACAGAGTTCCTGTTCTGGGAGATTGCGGCTGCTCAGAACCGACCAGCTCAGCTCTTTTGAACTGTAGACAGACTGTGCAACCCAGCCTACCTGCAGGTTCGAAGAGCCTTTTCACAAGTGGAACGTGAAGAGCTTGTTAGCTTCTTTGTGGCTCAGGTGACTGACATGTGGCGCTATTCCAACCTGCATCCTCTATGGGAGAAGTGATGGATCAGCACCTGGTCGCTGTCTCTGGGCCCTCCTGGAGTTCCTTTGACCAGCCGGACTTCATTGATGTCATCAGGATTGTCCAGGGTATGCACCCTGCACACTGTAGTTTGATCCGGGCCCAACTTCCCTGATAAAGGGTTGGAGTTCCCTGAAGGAGGTGGTAGTACGCCCTCCTGAAGAAAGCTCTTGGACCCAGACTGCCATGCTAACTACAGACCAATCTCCAATCTTTCCTTTTGTGGAAGTTGATTGAGAAAGTAGTGGCCGTACAACTGGAGAACCACTTGACCATCCATGACATCTATGACATCATTCCAGTCTGGTTTTCGAAAGAGGCATAGTACCGAGACTGCACTGGTTCAGGTGCTCAATGATCTCTTGATGACAAAAGAGATCAAAAGAGCCATTCTATCTTGGTTCTTCTCGATCTCTTCAGCATTTGACACTGTGGACCATGGGATACTTCTGAATGCCCAGGTTCATCTGTGGACTGCCTAGTACAGTCCTCAGGTGGTTTAGATCGTTCTCACTGGCAGAACTCAGAGGGTGGTGTCAGGGATAAATTCCTCTGCCCAGTCTCGCTGTCATATGGGGTTCCTCAGGGTTCGGTGTTGTCTCCCATGTTGCTTGCAGTGTACATGCTGCCCTCAGAGACATTGTAAGAAGGTATGGGCTGAGGTTTCACTGCTCTACTGATGATACCCAGCTCTACCTATCTTTTGCACTCGACCAGGTTAGAGCTCTGTCGGTATTTAACAACTGCCTCACTGAAGTCCAGAACTGGATGAATTGAGCTGGCTGAAGTTGAACTCGAGAAGACGAAGGTGATGGTTGTGGACCCAGGTTGCAAGATAGAGGGGTGGGAGCTGGTTTGCCCTCAGAATTATTTCTAGGTGGCTGTCAGCTACCAGCCTCTGAACAGGTGCAGAACCTGGGGGTGATTTTTGATGACAGGCTGACGTTATGATCGGAGGTGTCAGCAGTCGTCAAATCATCCTTTACCATCTGAGAAACATCTCCAGAATTAAGCACCTAGTTCCGTCCAGTGACCTGCCTACATTGGTCTCTCGCCTTGTGACCTCGCGCCTTGACTATTGCAGCTCCCTTCATCTAGGGCTACCTGGGTTGATATCCGCCGCTTGCAGCTTGTGCAGAACACTGCAGCCCAGTTATTGACAGGTACTCCTTGTACCTGTCATTCTCAGTGCTCTGGTGCACTGGCTGCCAATACAGTGGTGGATCACCTTTAAGTTGGTCTTCTGACTTATAAAGCCCTACACAGACTGGGCCCAGTCTACTTGAAAGAGTTCCTGGTACCCTACTGCCCTAAGCGATCACTCCATTGGCAGACAAGGGGTTGCTAGAGGTTCCAAGGGTTTCTTAGAATCTTCAGGGGCCCATGCTTTTATGTACGTGGCTCCAACCCTCTGGAATTTCTACCCCGTCCGCTTCAGGAGTGCACATCTGTGGAGAAATTTAAACATGCCTTAAAGACCCATTTGTGGTTGTCAGCGTTTTCTTAATGATGATGTTTTAACACATTTTTTGAATTAGTACTAATGTATTTGTGTCATATTTATTGTTTTAAGAAGTCTATTGGTAATGCGCCTTGGTTTCAGAAAGGCGAATATAAATAAAGTATGTTATTATTATTATTATTACCACGGCACTGTCCCACAGCCTACCACAGCACTGTCCCCACCCCACCATAACACTGACCCTACCCTATGACAGCACCACTCCCACCCTACCACAGCACTGCCCATACCCCCACAATAGCACTGTCCTCAATCCCTACCATAGCACTGTTCCCCATCCTACCACAGCACTGTCCCTCACCCCCACCATAGCACTGTCCCACCTTACTACAGACTGTCCCCACCATAGCACTGTCCCCACCCAACCACAGCGCTATCCCCCACCTTACCACAGCACTGTCCCCACCCCATCATAGCACTGAACACCACCCTATCACAGCATCGCCCCACCCTACAGTAGCACTGTCTCGAACCACCACCATAGCACTGTTCCTCATGCTACCACAGCACTGACCCCCACCTTACCACAGAATGTTCCCCCACCATAGCACTGTCCCCAACCCACTACAGACTGTCCCCACCATAGCACTGTCCCCATATAGCACTGTTCCTCACCCTACCACAGCATTCTACCCCATCCCTCTATAGTACTATCCCAAACCCTACCACAGCACTCTCCCCACCCTACCACAGACTGTCCCCCACCATAGCACTGTTCCCCATGCTACCACAGCACTGACCCCACCTTACCACAGAATGTTCCCCCACCATAGCACTGTCCCCAACCTACCACAGCCTGTCCCCACCATAGCACTGTACCCCATCATAACACTGTTCCTCACCCTACCACAGTATTCTACCCCACCCTCTATAGCACTGTCCCAAACCCTACCACAGACTGTCCCCACCATAGCACTGTCCCCCATCATAGCACTGTTCCCCTGCCATAGCAGTGTCCCTCACCATAGCACTGTTCCCCACCATAGCACTGCCCCAGCCTACCACAGTACTGCCCCCACCCTGCCTCAGAGCTATCCTCCACCCCACCATAGCACTTCCTCCCCATCAGAGTCAGATAGCAGTACATTAGTGCAAAAGTATATTTAAATTGGTTCCTATATAGCTGGGTATTGGATAAAATGGAGTTTGCTGCCTACACTTTCCTTCACTCATTTCCAGTTGTGCAACCAAACCTCTGTACTGAGGAAAGAGAAATGTGTAACTTTGCATTACTAATTAGCTCTGATTGCTGGGACATGGAAAGAGTGTGTGGGATGCTGAGCTTCATTGCTACATTGTACCCATATGGGAATCAACTTTTGTTTGTATCCCTTTGATTGCAGAACCTCATCTGACCCGATGGGGAAGAACTGCTGGAGTGGGGTGAGGGGAAGTGCTGTGGGAGGGCAGTGTATCATGGAGGTCAACAGTGCTGTATGAGAGACCAGGTATGGGCAAATAGACTTCCATTCATTCACACTATTAACTAACACTGTACAAAATTCAGTTTGGTGCAGTTCAGTAATTGTAATACCTTTTTGTTTTTAGTAGCCACCTTGTACCAGAACTGGAGTTGGACCCCACCCCCACCCAACAAACTAGCAGGCTTGATTAATGCCACTGATTATTTCATGAGGCAACACCCTTACAGTAGCAACTAAAATAGTAGTATACAGTAGACATTCATGGGCAGAAAAGCACCTAGGTCCATTAGGTCTGTAACCTTCATAAGCAGGGATTAATACTTCTGTGCAAACATTAATTATTAGGGAGTCACCATCTACTCTACAACCCAGGGTACCCTGTGAGTCCCATTTGATACTGTAATCTGAAATATGTCTAGGTTTACCTTAAGGCCTGGGGCTGTCTTCAAATCAGTTGGGGGGCATTACTGGATCACCAGCCACCCTGGAGCAAAAGGAATGTGTTCTGAGTGGCCTGGTAGTATGAACTGGAGTCCAATTTTGGCCTGGGTAATGAAGCTAATGAAAAGAAACCCATTGTTTACACCAGTGGAGTAGCTGCAAACATAACTTTTATAAATCAGAACACTTTTGTGCCTCTTTGCTGACCCCCATAAGCAGGTGCGTATTTGTCACCAGCATCCCTTGTACGCACTTTTTGTATACTTCAGGACTCCATAATAAGAGAGCAAATATAGCAGTGCTTACTTTGATGCATTTAACAGTATGTTTAATTCATACAGAGCACAACATCTATATTATAGCACCAATTAATAGGGGTGGTTAGCAGTCAGTAGGAGTAACCAAAATCAGTGGACAGGGCCCAGAATGCAGCTCCCTCTCTAATCAACTTGTGAGCTATAGCTAACTTGAATTATGCCTTCCTACACCCATGGTATACACCACTATCTGCACTGTACATTCATTCACTGCAAGCACAGAGAACACCTCTTGTATTTTAAGAAGAAACTCTGTTCTGTGCTCCACAGCCACTGCATCCAGCACAATAACTGTAGGGTTAGGATTTCCATCTTCTCTAGCAAGCTGTGATAAGTAAGGAACAAAGAAATACACTTTAATTTTGCAAAATACATTGGAGATGAGGGTTGGGCATCTTGCATCAGTAGTGCGTTTGCATAATTCAGGTATTTCTCCACAGGCCAGTGTTGGATGTGTCAACCAGGTCACATCTGTCTCTGTATTTCACCTTTCATAATTATGCCAGTTGTGGACTTGAGAGAACACACAGCCTCCCCTTAAATATTCCAGGATAAAATGCCAAAACTGTTTCCTTCTTCACCTCGCACTATGCTCCCACTCCCATGCAGTATGTTCAGGATTTTGAATTATTCAACATCCTGTTGGCAGTTAGTGCTGCAAACTGCAAGTCTGCAGCACCAGACAGCTGTCAGTGGAAAAGTCACTTACAATGGTAGCAGTCTACCAGGATAACCTAAGATGCAACATGTCATTTAAGTGGTGTCTTCTTTTCACCTAAATTTACAGCTGGGAAGGAATGTAGCATCAGGAGGTCAAGTGACTTGCTGAAGGTCACACAGTGAGTGTCTGGTGGGATCTGTACCTGAGTCACCTTGTTCCAAAGTCTCTGCGTTGACAAAGAAGAAATGATGTCAGACTTACCATCATTTTTCTTTCTATTAGCTCCAGCCATGTCACTGGGAAGTCTTAACATAAGAGTCAGTTGCACCCCTAGGGACACTGGCACAGCTTAAAAGCTGTGACATCAGCGTGAAATAATGGTGGAATAAAAGTTCCATAACTTCTTACTGATCTGTCCACACTTCTGCTATGCAGTAAAAAAACATTAAAAATTATAACCACTGCTACCATAATTATAATATCTAATAAAATACCTCGAGAGATAAGGAATAAAAAATCTACTTTTCCTTTGTAGAAGGATCAAAAATGATTGACTCAGCTCAAACCTCTGAATGAACAAGGGACTTCTGATATGTCATAAACAATCTGTAGTCACCAAACTCTGGACAAGAAGAATGTAGATAAACATACCAATTAAACTGTAACCCTTCAAACACTGGAAAATTATTTGTTTGAAACTACAAGGCAGAAGAAAGATTAGCTACATGCCTGGCAAAACTACATACTGTTAAAGTATAACATTTCAAAACAGACTCACATAATTCAAATCTTATTGAATCATAGTGACAATATTCTCCATGTGAGTTAAAACACTTCTGGTGTGGTCCCAGTGACAACACTGGAGAAAGCAGAAAATAAATAATGGTAAGTCTGACAGATTCTCTTCTTTCTATTGTGCTCCACATTGGCACGGGAAGTCATACTATATGGGTTCTAATAGGCAGTACCCAACAAAATTAGGGAGGGAGAATATTGTCATATATCTTCCAGTAAAAGTTATACTTTCTGATATCTGCCTGCAGCACTTTGTGCCCAAAAATTGCATCAGCCGAGCTCTATCAAGCTAATAATGTTTGGTCAAGGTACAGTATGTAGGGAAGACCACATGGCTGTCCTTCAAAGATCTAAGACAGATGCCACTGCTCTTTTGATACTTGGATGCTGGTATGGCCCTGGCAAATATTCCCTAATCAAAGCTGGCAACTACCTTTTTTTAATAATCTTTATTTTAATTTTCATAATATAAAAAAGGTTGAGCATCACATCAGATAATAAAATGACAGCTTTCACATCACAGTACATGACCTATAAATATGTAAGTAAGTATATACTTCCACATTAGGGCACGCACCACCATGATAGGGTATCATGGCTGCCTCTAGTTTTCCTTATGACTATGTACCAGAACAAATGGCAAGTACAGTAATAATAAAAATAATCACCTATCACAGCCCTGTCCAGCCACTTGAGTTCTATTATTATAAATTATACAAAGATTTTTAAAGATTATAATTTCAATATCTTCAGTCTTCCCTACCCAAGATCTTCCTATGGAGAGAATAATACACTTCCTTCCCTTTCTGAAGTTCCCAGGAGACAAGCAACAGCCCCTTGTCTATGGGACAAAACCAGGGTCTTCTTGAGATATATAAAAAACCAGCAACACCATTTAATTTCAAATTGTGGATCCCATTTTCTAATTTTGCAGTAATTTGCTCCATTTTATAAACCGTAGTGATGATATTATGCCACATTTCTACAGTTGGAACATCTACAGTAATTGGCTCCAAAGGCTGGTTATTGCTTTCTTAGCTGCCAAAATAAAGAAGTTACATGGAGAATGAAAGATTTGTGAAGACACTGCAATTACAGTTTTATTTATTTAGTTAGTTTTTGTTTACCGGGTAAGCACCATAGCCAAGACGTGACTATTTTCAGGCACGACCAGGAGATTACAGTGGGTAGGAAATCTTAGAGAATACATACATTTTTAATACATACATTTTGCCAAATCAGAGATAACTATATAGATATAACACAAGATCAAATTACCGATTTGCAGGCGTAGATTGATAATAGGTAGGGATAAACAGGAAGAATACATACATTTTGACTTTGGTGTATCCATCAAAGACACAAAAAGATTTCACAAGTTGCTAGCATGTGTGACAAAATAGGCATAACAGTAGCATACATTTCATGACTATAACTCATTCCTTCTATTAAACCACTGGGTTGAGAGCAGTGAGACAACTACAAAACATACAACATAAGTGCTTATAATCTGAACTAGAAGAGCTAGCTAGAGAGTAGTATTTAGCAGTTGGGGATATGAGGAGAGGGGACAGATAATAGGTTCAAGAGGGTTTGAAGCAGGTACAGGAGACCTGGCTAATGAGGAAGGAGCGAAAATTACTTTTAAACAGGGCATGAGTAGGGGCTAGGCTAACATCAAGAGGCAGGAGTTCCAGAGTTTGGCGTCGAGTAAAAGCAAAGGGTGCCTTTGTTTGATTTACATCTTGGTATTTTCAGCAATGCTTTATTACCTGGGTGGAGGCCATGGGAGGGGGCAGTGGAGTTAATAGGGAGGACAGCAAGACTGGGACATTGGTTCTAATGACATTATCGCTCAGTGATCCAAGAGCGAGAGTACAAGCATCAGAAGGCAGCCAGTTACATAGACAGTGTCAGCAGATAAGGGCTATGGCCCACCCAGTCTGCCCATTTCAGCTTGTAAGTTCAGTTTGTTTTCCTAGAAGTCTGTTGCCCTTACCACTGACCTTCAGAATTCCTTATGTCTATCCCATGCATTCTTAAATCCTGTGATTGTTTCAGCCCCCACCACTTCCTCTGGCAGGGTGTTCCACTTGTCCACCACCGTTCTGTGAAGAAATTCTTTCTCATGTTTCCTCTGAATCCTCCTCCTCCAACTTCATCCCATGCCCTCTTGTCCTGGAACATCTTTTTCACTTAAAAATAGTGTTTTCCTGCACCCTGTTCATCCCTGTAAGATACTTGTATGTCTCTATCATATCCCCTCTCTCTCCTCTCCTCCAGGGAGTACATGTTCAGTTCCTTCAACCTGTCTTCATAGGACTTGTGATGCAATCCATGCACCATCTTTGTTTCCCTCCTCTGAACCTTCTCTATCCTGTCTATGTCCTCACGTAGTATGGTCTCCAGAACTGTACACTGTACTCCAGGTGGGGCCTCACTAGTGTCTTGTATAGCGGAATTATGACTCCTTTTCCTGCTGGTGATGCCCTGCCTATACATCCCAGCATCCTATTTGCTTTACCTGCTGCCTTGTCACACTGTTTCCCTACCTTGAGGTCATCAGAGATGACAGCCCCAAGATCCCTTTCCTGCTTGGTGCATGCTATATCCTCACCCCCAACTGATATATTGTGCCAGGGTTTTTGTGCCCCATATGCATTATCTTGCACTTCTTTGCATTGAATTTCAACTGCCAAACCCTGACCATTCTTCAAGTTTCTGCAGGTCCTTCTCATTCTGTCTACACCTCTGGTGTGTCTACTCTGTTACAGAGCTTTGTGTCATCAGCGAACAGTGAAATTCTGCCTTCAGGTCCTGTTCAATGTCACTGATGAAGATGTTGAATAGGACCGGTCCCAGCACTGATCCCTGTGGTACCCACTGGTCACTCTTCCCTCTGTGGAGTGACAGCCATTTACCACCACTCTCTGTGTCCTGCCACCCAGCCAGTTACCTACCCACCACACTACTGTCCTGCACACACCCATATTCCCCAGTTTGTGTAATAGTCTTCTATGTGGCACAGTGTCAAAGGCCTTGCTGAAGTCCAGATAGGCCATGTCCACTGCCCTCCCTGATCCACCTTCCTAGTCACCCAGTCAAAAATTCAATGAGGTTGGTCTGACATGACCTCCCCTGGTGAAACCATGCTGCCTTGGGTCCTGTAGTCCATTGACAACCAGATGTTCCACCAATCTCTCCTTCAGTAGTGCTTCCATGATCTTCCCACTACCGAGGTGAGGCTGACTGGTCTGTAGTTCCCTGCTTCCTCTTTGTTCCCACTTTTGTATAAGGGACTACATCTGCTGTCCTCCAGTCTTTGGGTACCTCCCTGTTTCCAGTGATTGGCTAAACAGGATAGCCAGAGGTTCAGCCACCACCTCTCTTAGTTCTTTAAGGACCTGGGGTGCACCCCATCTGGCCCCAGTTCAGATCCATGTAGAGCAGACAGTGGTGTTTAGACCAGGAGAGGCCGAGGCATACCTACATATGCTGTTATAAGTGGTATCCTACTTCCTTAGGAGAGTTGTGGATGCATTGAGATAAGTGACTACCCCATAAGATAAGGGCAGGAGTAAGATCCCTAGGGCTATGGCTAATCTAGCAGGCTGCATTAGGATGTAGCTGGTTTTATAGGCTACACCAATTTTAGCATTAACTGATTTACAGTAGTTGTTATATGCTTTTCAAAGTTAAGATTCTCATCAAGGAGTACTCCTAGATATTTAAAAGAGCGGACTGGATCCAGAATCATCCCACCCTGTTCTGTGACTTTAAAAGGTCCGGTTCTTATTTAATTTAGATGCAGAGCCAAACAGCATCATAAGCATTTTATCAGCATTAAGGATTAGTTTGTGTTGGAAGAGCCATGATTGAATAGATTTGAAAGCAGTAGTGAGGGTCAAGTTGATTTGGTGTATATTGTTATCATACAGTATAAGACCAGGTCATCCACGTACAAGATAGCTGAGCATTTGGGGATATCTAATGAGATATTAATAAAAATAGAAGTATACCTAGTATTGATCCCTGGGAACACCTCAGTTAATGGTCATCGGGCTGGATACTGCAGAGTTGAATCAAACAAACTGAGTTCTATCACATAGATAGCTATTGAACCAGGCCACTGAGGTTTGAGACAAACCAAGGGCTAAGAGACTATCTAGAAGAAGAGAATGATCAACAAGGTCAAATGCCTTTGTGAGGTCAATAAAACTGCCCCGTGAGGTGGCCATTATCAATAGCTGTTAAGAATATCATTTACAAGGTGGAGCAACGCGTGGTGGTACTATGACCTTTGCAAAATCCATATTGATAGATGAGAGAAGGTTATACTTCATCATAAATTCAGCAACCTGGATTGATACTAGCTTTTCCATTATTTTGACAGAACAGATAGTATAGCTATTGGTCAATAGTTATTTCCCTATTATCACCTTTCTTATAGACCGGTGTGATTCTGGCCATCTTCCAGATATCAGAGACAACTCCATTGCAGAGACAGAGAGGTTGAAAATCCTTGCTAATGGCTGGGCAATAAATGGCATGGAAAGTTTAAGAAGTTTGGGTTTGATACCATCTGTGCCAACGCTTAGTGTTGTCAGAAATGGTATTTAGCAGACCCAGGACATCTGATTTGGATAGCACCTTAAAGTAGAAAGGGTGTGAAGTAGAATAGGATATGATGGAGTGGGTGGAGAAAGAGACTGACCCTGAGAAAGACAGATGTAAAGCTGGACAGGTCAGAAAAATGCTTATGGAATGCTTCACGATGGTCCCAGGGTTGTTACAGTGGACTCCTTTAATGATCATTTCATCAGCCAGTTGAACTTTCTTTGTGCCTAGGAATGATTTAACATGTGCTCAGAATTTCCTGGGGTCACCTGATGCTTCCAGCAGAAGATCCTTACAATATGTGCTTTTGCAAGTCTGTTCCGCTTTTTACAGTCACTTCTCTGAGTCCTGTAGTGGTAGTCAGCTGTAAGTCCTGATTTTCTGAAGTGTTTTCAGCTCTCATCCCTGACGTGCAATGCAGCCAGAAGATCTTTGTGCAACCACTTTGTGGGTGTCACATGCACCCATCAGGTCACAAGGGGAGTATGTTTATTCTGGACTTCACTAAATTTGTCTAGAAAGTAGACAAGAGCTGTTTGTGCATCCTGGGACTGTGAAATATAAGACCAGTCAATAGTCGAGACTTCATACAAGAACTTCACCTGATCCAGATTAGCATAATTCCTGAAAGTGAGGTAGCCTGGGGGCAGGGACTGGGAGCTGGAGTGTTGCCACCCAATAAAAAATAGGGTGTGATCTGATATAGCATCTGGTAGAGTGCCTGCATCCACAATTCTATCAGCCCTATTTGTTAACACCCAGTCTAGAAGCGTGCTTGACATTGCTTTATTAGAGATCCTTGTTGGCTCAGTTATAGCTTGATGCAGGTTGTAGCTTTGGATTAGAGATACAAGTGTGCCATGAGTTTGTCCAAGCCAGTTTAGATTCATGTCCCCAAGAATAAGCACTTTGTTTAAGCCTACTAGTTTTACCGTATCCTCCAGCAAGTTAGTGAAGGCAGTCAGACCTCCTGGGGTGGGTTATATACAACAGCTATGTGTACATTTTAGCACCCAATCAGAGAAGTGCATGAATGTTTTCACAAGTGGAGGAATTAGGCTTGGCATTCTGTATGATATTTAGATGAGCTTTATGATACAGTGCAACTCCCCACCTCGCTTTGGAGATATCCTGTCATTCCTGAGAAGGCAATAGTTTAGCAAAGAGCAGCTTGAATCAGGGGTAGATGGTTTAAGCCACGTCACAGACCGGCACAGAATATCAGGGTTGTAGGTGGCGACCCATGCCTCCAGCTCATCAAAATTATGCATGAGGCTCCCAATGTTTAGATGGGTTATCCGGATCCCAGAGTTTGTAGCCCAGGAGACATTATTGCATGGCTGGGGATGTAAGGACCAGGATTCAATTCCACCTCTCCTGCCAGCAGTAGTGCAAGCAGTATGAGATACCAGAGCTTCGATGAATAAAGGAGTACTCATTTTGACTCTAGAGTACAGTCTATAATGTACATAGGCAGCCACCAGATAATTGATGAATTCTGAGATCATTAGCGGAGTGAGATTGGGGTACTCAGTAGGTCTAACCAGCATGTTCGAGAACTTGAATGTTTCATTCTGGTCAATTTGCCCAATTCCACTGTAGGAGCATAGTAGCAGGGATAGCCTAGTAAGAGAACAGAGCAGCAGACTGATCACAAAAGAGATCAGAAAATTATTATTACATGTCATTATGGCCAGTATCAGTAATAGAAGCCAAGAATATGGGAAGAACACAGTAATCGTAGCCAGAAAATAAAAAAAGAACACAGCCAACCTATTGTGCAGAATCAGATAGCAAGCTCCAGGTTTGGAAATGAGCACTAGAGATATGCCGATGTCCCTAGTGTTCATAGTGATAAGGAGCAAATGATAAAGTGGCCTATTATAGATGAAACTGAAAACCTGACTCTATATAAGTAAATGCCGAGATTGGGTAGGCGGATGGTGGTGGGTGGGTGGGGCGTGCAGCGGACCCCATAAGCCTTACTATACAATCTGTGATCCATGAAGCCAAGATGGCCTTGAAGCAGTTTGTGTTTTCATTGCAGCTCAGGAGAGCATGGAAAAACTGTCAGACTGGTGAAACTCTGTGTCCTTACCAGGTATCTTTTGACTGCTCTGCACACATCAAGACTGCATAAATACTTTTATATGGGATTTGCTAGCTTTGGGAAAAATAACTAATGATGATCATCTTTCATGTAATAGACAGTGGTCACATTTGGGAAAGAGGAGGATATAGTCCTAAGGATGACCTTATCATGGAGACAATAAGATAAGGTTCCTTGTAGAAGAAAGCCAGAAGCTCACTAAACCATCGGGTGGAATAGAGACCTATCTAGAAAACACATCTTGAAGGAGAAACTGTTTTCATATACAGTGGCCGAAGCACAAAATAACAGTTCACAGAGAGTTCGGGAAACCAGAATAGAGATCCTATGGAGTCAAAGGTAACCAGAATGAGGGCCTGGTCCTACAGACAGCTGGAAAAATCTGATTATATCTGAGAGTGGTACAAGTGAAGAACCATCTATGGGCCCAAAACAGCCCAAATGCTGAAAACATGACCCTGAAGGAGGGCTTAGGCCCAGCTTGGGAGCAGACTAAGACTTTTTCCATTCTGGCCTAAGGAATCCAAAACTAAGTCACAGAGCCTTCCTCAACTAAAATCCTGAGCCTTGTGCCTGATTTACAAAAGAATTCCAGACACTGACATAAGCAGAGGACATAGAAACTTCCCCAGAGAACTTGGATCACTCTACCACCTAATCAAATAATCAAGCTTTCTTAACCTCCTCTTTTCAGGTGTCTGACTATCAACTGCAGATTCTATACATTCTGGCAAAACACAGGACCCTGCCCCAGCAGGCTCCTGTGAGGAGGAAGCTGAAATGGTTCATGGGTTCACAGGCTTATCACATCTGAGGATAAATGCCTTCTAGGCCATTCTGGAGCTATCAGGAGAAGTCTTTTCTTGACACCTGAACCTTTCATAGTACCAATGGGAGTAGTGGTTGAGGAAGAAAAACAGTGCGCTATCCTGGATTCTCATGTCCAGAATCATGCATTCACTATCTCTGCCTGTGGGCACTTGGTGTCTAAACAATCTGAGAGTTTGAGTATTCTCCTGAGGCCAAAAATAATAATCTGTGGCACATGAGGTGCCAGCAAAGAAGATGAAACTCATTTGGGTTCAGGGACCACTCTCTAGTATACATGAGCAATGACTGAGTCAGTTTGCTAGACAATATGCTCTCCATTAGATAAATGAATAACAGAAATAGGAGATCCTCTTCTGCTATTTGGAGCACTCTAAGAGCTGCCATGTGCTGTATTTCCTTGATTAGTTATGTATGTGACTGTCACTGCATTGTCTGAGTGTATCTTCACTGCTGTGAACTAGATTTGTTTCTGGAAAAAAGGAAGGATAGAGAAAAAATGCCTTCATTTCTAGATAATTTATCTAGAGACTTTGTTTTCCTCTGAGCCACATATACATGTACTGGAATTTGGTTTAGTACTGTGCTCTGAGTAGGCTGGTGTCCACCTTATGAATAATCTCTGAGTAGAGTCAAAATTAGAATCTGACACTATTCTGAAGGTGGGAACCAATTGGAGAGAAGGTGCAGTTGGGGAAAACCTCAAGCTGAGGCGAGCCAAAGGCCAATAGCATTACTGAAGCCATCAGCCCCAATATCAGAAGACACTGGCAGGCTAACGCTATTACTATGTCTGCAATCTAAGCTGTCAAATGTCTTGTAAGGCATTCGCTACCCATGATGTGAAGAAAAAACTAATTGTAAGTCCATCAGAATAAACTCTCTTAGTGGAACATCGTGCTGGCTGGAATTAATTCTTGTTATTTACTCTCCAGCAGAGTTACTCCAGGACTAGAACTGTCTGAAGAACTGAGGTTCTGACTGATGGCTCTGGTGATGCCTTGATTAGGAGATCACTGAAAAACAAGTACACATGCTGACTTTCTGACCTCAAGGTGATCACAGTCACTTGTCAGGGCTTTACTTTGTCTAAAGCCCTTGACAGCTTATGTGAGACCAAAGAGGAAGGCCTGGTATGGAAAATGCAGATCTCTAAAAGCCAGTCTTGGGAAATTCTGAGTGAGCGCAGATTGAAAGTGGAGATAAGCATCTGACATGGCAATAAAGACTAGAAAGTCTCCCAGAACAAACAGCTCAGATTATTGAGTGGAATTGCTCTGTCTTGAACTTGGTTTGTCTAACAAATATGTTTTGGCTTTGAAAAAATAAAGATCGAGTAGAGAAAAGTTCTGATTTCTGTGAGACTATCAATCATAATGAATAGAAACCTATGCCCCTCTCCTGAGAAGGAACAGGTATTATTACTCCAATCTAGGTTAAGTTAGCCAGAGTCTGGTTCACTGTCTCTCTTTTCCTGCAATTGTCCTACACTGGAAACTGGAAAGACTGACCACTGGAAGGCAAGGTAGAGAACTATATTGCACAGCCTCATTTATGATATGATCTCCAGAGCCCTAGAGTCTGTTGCTGTTTGGACCCATCTTCCATAAAGCTTCTGAAGATGTCATAGAAGAGTCTGTGGGGAAGATGGGCCCACAAATCCTATGCACATAAGATGCCCTTCTGTTGAAAGCAGCATAGCATCCTGAAAAAGAATCTCTGTTTTGTAAGTTTTAGACACCACTGTATGATCCCTGAGATGCTGACTGCTATATCTTCAAATGGAATGAAAACTGTCTGTGGGGAAAAGGAAGGTATCCAGGGTCTTTCCCCTTAGATTAGGAGTTAGGGTTTTGCCGACCCTAGATGTAGGCAGCAAACCCTTCTTATCCTTCATGTCCTTCAAAAGCTTCTGCAGCCTCCTAAACAAATAGCACATTGCTATAAGAAGGGCGCTAAATGAATCGTCTTGGAGATGAGACCTGCAAACTAGTGATGTAACAAGTCTGCCATCAGTGTGGCATCAGCCACAGCAATGCTTCTGGTAGCTGCAACACATCTAAGGCATAGTCTCCTAAGAAAGTTCAAGTTCAAGTTTATTGCAGGAAAGACTCCGTGAGCAAGCTCATTCACAAGGAGGTCCTGAGGCACATACACATACAGTTCGCAATTACATAGAGGATATTAGTTCAGAATAATTAAGTTCTTTACCCTAGAGACTTCAGCCACACCATACAGCAACATGGTTATCTCACGTGTAAATTGCTTAAACCAAAGGTAAAGAGGATGCAACTCTAATAACAGACTCCTGAGAGAAGTAAGATCAACAGGTGGTCTCCATTCTCTAATCATTCCCATCTGAGAGTGGCAGCTGCCTCAGTTCGGATAGCTCCACATTGCAGGTTGCCAGTCCCGATCAATGAGGGCTCCTAGTTTATAAACAAAGTTTCCGATAAAGATGGACTTTGGCCCACTTCTTTAGACTTGCACCTTTTGTCAAGGTCTACTATTACTGTTTGACTACTTGCTCAGAAGCCTGAAAACCAATGAACACCTTGGGTGTGTTTCCAGAGCTCGATAGGGTTGGAAAAATGGTCAGTGGGTTGGCAGGTAGAACTTGCAGCTGCAGAGATCTGCATGTCTATTCGGTCAGGAAGGAGCAAACTGTGTAGCAAATAAGAATGGTAATGAGGGGACTGAGAGCCCTCTGACCACACACCTTCCTCTTCAACAGACACTCCTTCCCTTCCACCTGTGGAATCATTAGAGTTGCAGGGTTGTATTACCAAGGTAACTGCCACTGTATTATGGATTTGGGGCAGAACTGAGCCTGAAAAGTTCTGGAGTGGTTTGCAAATCTGGAAGATCATCCTTATCATGCTCTGGTACATCCACATGTGCCTTTTGCAAGCCCCTTGGCCTGAAAGACTTGCCAGAGGTTTGGGTGCCTTTGCAGATGAATCCTGCAGTTCGTCATTTAAAAGATGGAATATGAGACAGGGTAACCCAAATTTGCCACCGCCAAATAATAAGACAGATGTAACTTCCCATCAAATGTAAGCTAGATGTAACTTTTCCCACAATACCAGCAGACTGTGTGTCGGAAGTCATAATGTTTGTATATGCTGTGCTGATGCAAGTAAGCCAGAAACGCCAACAAGAGACTGCTTCCTGCTCCTGTGCAATAATTTGCATGTTTCAAGAAAAAGAGGCTGCTAAAACCATGGTGCCAAATGAAATATATTGTTCACAACAATAATCCCCATTCTTTTTACTTTTATTTAATTATTCTCTCAGCTGGGGTGGCTGTACCTATGGTCCCCCACCCAGCTGTCACCTTGGCCCCCAGCTGCAGACAGAGCTCCTGATCCCTATGTCTGCCCCCTGGCAACATTGTGGTGGGTACTTACCCAGCACACTGTGGAAGGCCAGGTGGCAGACACCAGGAGTTGACTTGGTGCATCCGAGTGATGACACCGGATCCACCTTCACTGTGCATGCGGAGGCTTTTTCCTGTATGGTCCCCCCCACGGCGTGGTGTGCAATAACGCTTAAGGACACTGCCATGCACGGTACATCCAATGTCAGCCCACACCAACCCCACAGCTAACCTCAGCATGCACTGACCCCCAGCCACCGCCAGGAGCTAGTACATCTGCAGTAGTCCCTTCCACCCTCCCGGAGGAGGAGAGCAGTCCCGGGACATTCGATCCTCACCACCCCCAGCCAACCCTCCAGCATCCAGGTGGCTCCTGACCCCGGGTCGCTGGCATGGCGAGGTGTGGTGTCCAATATTTCAACCTCAGCACCACCAGGCTGATAATCCCCATTCTAATAAATCTATGAGTAAAGGACTCGCAGTTAGGGATGCTGAGAATTGTCTGATTCCCATAGGAATTTAGTAACTTCAATTCCAAATCCAATACTGATTCTAAAAGAACCTCAGAATCAGAATTGGATTTGGAATCCTAATTCAAAATCCTAATTTCCCATGTAAAGATATGCTGTCACCTTCCATTTCAGAATTTGGATTTATAAACTGCAACTCCAAAATTCTGAGTCTGAAAATAAAAGTGGAATCTGACCAATCTGATTCCAAAACTCAAAATCTCAGCAGCCCTACTTGCAACTGAGTTTCAAAGTGCACGTGTCATTCAGGCACAGGCCAGGAAGCATAGGAAAAACCAGGAACAGTTGTAGAATTGCAAAAGTGTTTATTAGTACTAACAGTAACATAAAAAATAAACTTGTTCAGGATAACTATTTACAAAGGCAGAATAAACAGAGAAGATCCATCTGAGTTTTCCTTCAATCTCTGTGTGTCAAAACATTGCAGCTCTCTCTTATAAGTCTTTGCAACCCCTTCTTAACAAGCATCCTGTTTTTTTAAGCGTTCTTGTAAATTTCAGGCAGGCGCAGCAAGAACACAGTGTTCCAGAACTGAGGCCCCTTCTCCACAGCTTCTGAAAAGGGCTTAAAACTGTTCTCAGGTTAACCCTTGAGTTCCCAATAGTTTTTGCAATCATCACTGTCACCGGCCGGTGGCGCTGAGGGTTGAGGCACTGGATGCCACACCTTGCACCATGCAGGCAACCCGGGTTTGGGAGCAGACCCAGTCACTGGTGGATCGGCAGGAGGGAGACAGGCTTGAGTGTCCTATGACAGCTTGCCTTCTCCTGGGAGGGTACAGGCCATTGCCTGCCTGCATTTGCCTGACTCCAAGCAGAGGCTCGAGTACTGCAAGCCCTATGAGGATGGCTGGCCATGGTACAGTGTGGACTTTGGCCTAGTTCCTTGACATCAGGGAGTTGCACATTGTACAGGGAGGGTAAAAGCGGAAAAGTGCCTGCCACTGCCAGGAAGATGGGAACTGTGATGTGCCCACGATATGACTCTACCCACTCAATGAACCCTGGATTGATGACACATATGTTACGGGCGTCTGCCCCCACTTCATCCCTGCACGGGGTAAAAAGCCACGGCTCCATGGGGATCTAGGGTCCATCTGGGTAGGTGAAAGGCAGTGGGATGTTGGGTGTCTCCCATGATGGGTCAGGAGGTGACAGGTTGGGGAAGGAGGTAGAAACAATAATTTCAAAAAGAATTGCAACACTGTCAGGGTGATCAAGTCCTCGGTCTCATGAGAAAATTTGATTGCGCAACCAAACAGACAAGAGACAGGAAAGGAAAGAACAGAACAGATCCCTGCATTGAAACTCTCCATATAACTGGGACAGGGTCCTATTCAACCCTGTCACATTCACCCCCTCCTTAAGAGGAACCTGTTTTATCAAATAGTTTTCCAAAACTTTCTATCAGTTCTCTACTGACATAAGCTTCTAACTTTAGAAATTAAACATGTGTGCAGTATCCTTTTTTCTATAACAGTACAGCAAACAGTAAAGTTTAAACTTATACATTTGTGTTTCAACCTTCAGAACCCTCAATTCCTGATCCATATCTTGACAGAAAATCAGCATTGCTATTCTCTTTACCAGATTGTGTATCACCTTGAATTTAATTGGCTGTAGTGCCAGGTACCACCTTGTGATTCTGGAATTTTATCTTTCATTTGGTTAAGCTAACAGAAAGGATTGTGATCTGTTATAAATACAAAGTCAGTTCCTAGCAAATAAAACTTAAGGGACTCCATGGCCCACTTTGCTGCTAAACATTCATTTTCAATGGTGGAATACCTTTTCTCTCTGTCATGCAACTTCCTACTTATGTACAGAATAGAATGTTCTGTCCCATCTATATTTTGACTCAGGACTGCACCTAGGCTCACATCTGATGCCTCTGTTTGTAACAAAAATGGTTTCTCAAAGTCTGGGCTTCTTAAAACAAGGGCTGAACATAATGCAGCCTTAATGGTTTGAAAAGCTTCATCACACTCTGGGGTCAATTTCACATTATATGGGTACCTTTTCTTTGTGAGTTCAGTGAGGGAGTAGCTAACTCAGCAAAGTTGGGAACAAATCTCAATAATAACCAGCCAGCCCTAAAATGACCTGACATGTTTCTTGGTTTTAGGTACAGGGCTGTTAGCTACAGCTTCTATCTTAGAAACCTCTGACTTGACTTCTCCATTTCCCAAAACATAGCCAAATATCTGGTTTCCTGCATGCCCAATGCACACTTGGTAGGATTAATTGTCAGACCTGCCTTTTGATAGTTTGGATAACTGCTTGTAGGTGTTCAGGTGGCTTTTCCAGTCTGGACTGTACACCATGACATCATCCAGGTATGCAGCACAATAACCAGTGTGAGGGAATAAAAATTACATCCATGTACCGCTGGAATGTAGCTGGTGCACCATGTAAACCAAATGGCATGTTGGTGAACTGATATAATCCAACAGGAGTGGCAAATGCAGTTTTGTCTCTGGATTCTTTAGCGAAAGGTTGCCAGTAACCCTTGGTGAGATCGAGGTTACTGATATACTTTTCACTCCCGGTCTGTCCAACAAATTATCTATTCTGGCACTGGATAACTGTCAAATTCTGACACTTGATTAAGTTTCCTAAAATCAAGGCAGATTTTTACACCTCTTCTTTTTCATTTATAATCACCATTGGTGATGACCAAGCACTTCTTGAGTCTTCTATGATATCCAATTCTTTCATTTTTGTATTTTCTTAACCACATCTGCTCTTAACCGCTCTGGTTACCTGTATGTCTTTTGCCTAATAGGCGAGCATTCCTTGGCACTATTATGTGCTCGACCCCTTTTGCTCAGCCTGGTACTGTGATAAAAGTACTGTTAAATGTTTTAGCACATTACAAATTTCTGCAGTTTGTTCTGAGGTTAAGGAAACATTCACCTTTACAGCATCAGCATTTACAGTTTGTTCCAGTCTGTCATAAGCTACATCAATATTTTCTTCTGGTAAAACTAGCAAAGCAGCTTTTGGCATTTTTTTCAACCCATTTCTTGAGGAGGTTAGCATGGTATATCTCAATAGAATTTTTCTTGTCAGGGTCTCAATCTAGTAGCTAACAGTGCCAGTACATCTAAGCACTCTATAAGGCCCTTGCCACTTCATTAACAGTTTATTTTCTGTTGTGGGTAACAGTAGCAAAATCTTTTCACCTGGCTCAAAAACTTTTTCTTTTACCCCATAGTCATAATATACCTTCTGCTGGTTTTGGGCCTCTTCCTGATTACTGTGGGCAATTTCAACATATTTTGCCAGCTTCTTTCTTAGGGCACACATATAAGATGTTATAGATTGTTTCTGAGTGGGGTTATCTTCCCATGTTTCTTTTATCATATCCAGTGGCCCTCTTGGCTGCCTACCATACAGCATTTCAAATGGTGAAAACCCTGTTGATGCCTGTGACACTTCTCCGTAAGAAAAGTAGGTAAGGAAAGTATTGGTCCCAATCTTTCCTTCTCCTTTACAAACCTTTTAACATGTGCTTTAGGGATTGTTTAAAATGCTCAACAAGACCGCCTGTCTGAGGACGATGGGGAGGTTCATATGGCTGTGATACCTAGTAGTCTGAACAGCTCCTTAGTAATGCAGCATCAAAATTACTACCCTGATCAGTAATAATTTCTTTAAGTATGCCCACTCTGCTGAAAATTTTGCAAGCTCTGATGCCACTTTTGAAGCTGTGATAGTATGTATTGAACTGCTTCTGGCATCGAGTAGCACAGTCGCATACTACCAAGATAAATCTATTACCCTTTTACTTTTGTCTAAAGGGACAACCACATCCATTGCAATTCTTTCAAAGGCACATCTATCAAAGATAGGGGCACCAGGGGCACCTTGTCTTTTCTAATGACTGGGGCTGCTTTCTGACACTCAGTACAGAAATTACAATAGGTAGTAACATCTTCATGAATTCCATGCCAGTAAAATCTGTATAGCAATCTGGCAAATGTGCGATCCCTCCCTAGTGACCAGCCATAGGACTACCATGTGCTATCTGTAACAGCTCAGATCTATACTTTTAAGGTATAACCAGTTGTTCTATCTGGTCCTGTGTCTGAGGTTTAACCCATATTCTGTACAGTTACCCATTACATTTTTAAACATTGGCTCACTCCTGCTTTGGTTTCACCCCAGCTGCTTAAAATGACCCTGGAGAGAAACATCATTAGCTTGCTCTGAAAGGAAATCACAATCAGTTATCAGCTTAGTTTCAGCATTTTCATGTGTTAACCCCTTATATCCATCAGTCATTTGTTGCCACAGTTTCTTGAGGCATTGTCTTTCTTTCCTGGACTTCCAGATATTGGAGTTGTATTCAAATAAGTCCAAATCAAAGTCACTGAAAGAAAAAGTGTCCCCACCATTTGAGATTTTCTTTGCCTGAGCTCTTATTACCACGCTGCTGAAACTGCAGGGTTCAGTTCCTCTGAGATTAACTCAGTAAATCCTGAACAGTCATTTCCAATAATCATGGGTACAGGTAACTTAGGTACTACCCCACTTTCATTTGGTGCGACACACCCTTAATGGTCAGAGTCACTTGGGTGGTGGGATAGTATTGAGTGTCCCTGTGGATGCAGATGACACCAGTACCTGGTCCTTTTGCATGGTGTTTTCCCAGCACCTCAACATGCACTAGGGTCTGTCTGTTTCCTGAATCAATGAGTCCCTTTACAGTCTTATTCCCCCACCTCTACATCTGTTATGTACTTGCCCCAGTTTGCCAAGGACAAGTCTGCTCCGTGCCACTCTCCTTACTATGGCAGTTTCTGCAATATGGCCTGGCTTGTTCCAGTTATAACAAATAACGTCTTTGGACACAGATTTATTACCCCCACCAGAGTTCTTATCAGACTTGGAGTTTAAATGGGAAAAAGAGGGTCTTACTGGTGCTTGGCTGTTACCTCACAGCTGTGGCATCTGCTCTGGCCATTTGGTAGTCCTCGGTCAAAGAAACAGCCTTTTCCCCACTTTCTGGTCACTCATCTTCCACCCAGAGCTGCACATCTGTAGGCAGGATGCTGATGAATTGCTCCATTGCAAATGTGTCAATGATCTGTGGAACTGTTTTGCCCTCTGGATGGAGCTATTTAATAAGGAGCTCGCTGAGCTGGGTGAAGGCTTCTGAGGACTGTCGAATGCATTGTACTACAGAGATTGAAATCTCTGTCTGTAGGTCTCTCCTGAGATGTCATACCTTTTCAGGATTTTGCTTTTCACGGGTCATAGTTTTCTGATGGTGCAGTGTCCATATTGCTGTAGGTATGTTGGGCTTTCCCAGTCAGGTAGGGTACCAGCCTGATTGTCCATTGCTGCTTTGGCCATTGACAGGTTGTGGCAACTCTTCAGAAGTTGTCAGGTATGCCTTGATATCATCTGAGGGACACAACTGTGTAACTTTAATGGCTTTTAAGTTGCTTGTGTTTTGTTGCTCATCTGGATCTGTGCCAGATCCTCTGCCTTTGATAGACTGCAAGGCATCCAGCCATTGCTGTTCCTGTCACTGCATCTTTTCTCTCATCTGCTGCTTCTCTTCTTTCCTCTGCTGCTCTTGTTGCTGCATCTCCTCTCTTCTCTGTTTCTCTGTCTCTTTTTGTTGTAAAGCCCACCATTTGAAAAAGGCAGTCAGGCTTTCAGGTTCTGTCACTGCCTGTTCTTTTTCCATAACTTGTGCTGGCTGTACAATCTCAGCTTGGACTTCTGTCTCTGCTAGTTTGGCTGCCATTCTCCTGGTAACCACTCCTGGACTTGTTGCTGCAGAACTGTGCCTTTCTTTATGCTTCCCTGGTACTAGGTGCATTACCCATGTACAAAACTCCTGACTTAGAGTATGCACGGTGTAAATCCCAATTAGGCTGACACCATCTGTCATCGAGGCACAGGTCAGGAAGCATAGGAAAACCAAGAGCAGTTGTAGAATCTACAAAAGTGTTTATTAGTACTAGCAGAAGAAGAAGAAGAATCAGCATTTATATAGTGCTTTTCATACACAGTATCCCAAAGCGCTTTACAAGCAATGCTAGACTGGTAGTGAAGTAATATAAAAAAACTTGTTCAGGATAACTATTTACAAAGGCAGAATAAATAGAGAAGATCCATCTGAGTTTTCCTTCAGTCTCTGTGTGTCAAAACATTGCATCTCTCTCTTATAAGTTTTGCAACACCTCTTCTTAACAAGCATCCTGTTTTTTTTAATGTTCTTGTAAATTTCAGGCAGGTGCAGCAAGAACACAATGTCCCAGAACTGAGGTCCCTTCTCCACAGCTTCTGAAAAATGGCTTAAAACTGCTCTCAGGTTAACCCCTTGAGTTCACAATAGCTTTTGCTATCATCTCAAACTATAATTATATATATTTTGACAGTGACACTATATAATTTCTAAACAAAGGGATCCCAATATCAGCTACATTTCCACATAATGATTTGCATATTTTTTATACCCCAAATATGCAAGGGGAAGCAAGGAAGACTGAGACAGTGAGAGACAAAGAACTGCAAGACTGTCGGAGGATCAAGTCCTCGGTCTCATGAGAAAATCTGGTTGCGCAACCAGACAGACAAGAAACAGGAAAGGAAAGGAAAGGAAAGAACAGAACAGATTCCTGCATTCAAACTTTCTATAACAACTGGTACAGGGTCCTATTTAACCCTGTCACAGCAAGTGACCCAAAGCCTGCTGCAAAAGTGACTCAAAGCTCTTTAGCTTACGCTTAGCAAACCCAAGTGCCAGCATATCTTGCAGCAGATCAATGATAACAGCTAGCAAAGCACAAACTAAAGACTGCATTTTCAAAAGCCCTAAACTGCAACCTGGATAGAGACTTGGGAAAACACTTGGTTTTCATCAGCAAAGAATGCATAAACACAATGGTGGAAGAAGAATGATGCAACCAGCACAGGTGCGTACACACTTTTGCAGCATCATAAAATGTTGCACATGCATGACACTTGCTCTAGGGAGGTAAAAAGAACACAAAAATGGTGCTCACGCTGGCAAACAATCCCAAGAGCTTTTGAAGTGTAAAATAGCTAAAAAGGACAAAAATTCCAAAACTCTGTCACTCCCCACAGAAAACAGAAATAAAAGTAAAAATGGTACACAAAACACTAAAGGAACACGCCAAGCTGCAGGTCAATGCAGAGAGAGGAAACTGACTATCAAATACAGGAAAACATTCTTCAGACTTATCTTAGGCACCAGGCTAAGAAAAGGCAGATGCAATATAGTAGAAAAGACTCTTATCTTACACCCTTAATTTTAGTCAAGGCAGGAAATTGGGCAATTCATACAGATGTTCAGCAAAGAAGTTGTTTGTGAGAAAAGCAGTCATGATTGAATTTAGAAAGTGCTGTTTGTGAAACAAGCAGTATCTTTCTACTTGAATGGCTTTGAGGAAGAAAAACAATAAAATTGTGAATATTTGTATCAAGTTCAGGCAATACATGAAAAGTGCTGTTGTCCCTCACACTGATACAGAAAATACTGATCAGTTAGAGACTGTGGAACTCTCATGCCACCAACACTCTGTGCTGATGTCACAGCTTTGAGTTATGCCAGATTCCTTAGCAGGGGTGCATTTTACCTTATGCTGACTTCCAGTGATAAGGTAGAGCACTACAGAAATGGCACTGTAGATACTGGGCATACACCTGATGTAACCCCTCTTAAAGGGATTTTCCTATTGGCCCTCCTCTGGAGTACCACTGCCACCACCCTGCACTGTTTCCTCACCATAGTCCAGGTTTAAACTACAGCTGTGAGATCTGGGGCTGGTCTGGACACTTTCATAATTTCTTCTGGCAAGGAAGTGCCCTCCTCACCATAGCCAGTGAGATGCTAAAGTCTTCATTCTACTATACCCCATAGACTGTGGCAATGGGACCATGGAGTAAACTTCAGGCAGCTCCTTCTTTTGGTGCAGTCTTTCCACAGACACCAGCCACTTTAGCCACACAGGAGCTTCACTCTTTCAACCCCATGGACTGCAATTGGACTTGGAGAGCACATGCGAACATACTAACATATGAAGAAGCCAGCAGAAGAAGGCCATTTGGTCTATCAAGTCTGCTCGTATGGCAGGGTCCACAGCTTGAGTTAATGTCCCTGCCCTCCCTCCCCACTCCTCCCATTCTCTTACCCCACTCTTACCATCCCCAGTGCCTATTCCAGCCTCTCTTAAAGCTGCCAGCACATAAAGAAGCCAGACAGTAATCTTCAGTGGCTTTCAAAGCCATGCAGCAGCTTCACCATTAGCCACACCATTGAAACCGCTCCTCCATGGGAGCACAACTTCAGGAGCTCTGGACAGCTCGCCTCTACCACCGATTCACCATCCCACCCCAATCCCAGTGGATGGGAGCAGAGACCAGATGGCACCAATCCTGGCATCTGTAAGTCACACTGAGGGATGGAAGCAACTTTTAGATTTAAGCAAATAAGACACTGCATGAGGGTTGTCATGTTTGGTGTACTTGTGGCCCCAGGACTGCTGGGTAGGGTCAGAAGACAGCACATGCTGTCCATGAGAAACATTCAATCCTGAGCTCAAATCTTCAAAGCTGCAAGCTGCAACCTGGCTCAGGTTAGAGAGGAATTTTGTGCATGATTTCCTTGTGAAACTATCAACCACTGAAAGCAGGACGGTTAGCATAAAGAATTGAGTACGATGAGATACCAGCCAAGAAGAATTGATTCATAGATGAAGACATGGGGAAAACTTCAGATTTGTATTTGAGAGAGAAAGAGGTGAGACATGTGAGTGACTCCAGCAGTCACACACTGGGTTGAGAAACTGTTTAAAAATGTTGGCCAAAATACGTCATTGTTCCCGTCTGAAACAACATCAAAATGTCTGCACAGAACTTTATGTGCTGTCAGGACTTAAGTTACCTGAGACCCTGAGTGACTGTCTACCCTTTGGTATGGGTGATGGAAAGTCTCTTTGAAGAAGGAAGAGGACATTAGAGGACATCGGACACCAGTATGACTTGCACTCCTCACTACTCAGAAGGGTGCGGTTCACCCTGGTCATGATGACAGGAAAACCATGACCATCATTAGAGCACAAGCACAATGCTGATGGTAGACATCGGACCCAGAAATTGTGCCACCTGACACACCCCCAGCGTGCTCAATGTCCTGGGACATGTTCTACCTGTTTGCCTGGGGCTGTACCCCTGTACTTAAATATAATCACCTCAGGTCAGAGGTGTATGGGGCAGGGCGCAACACCCAGTTGCTGCCCTCCTTGCTGAGTGCTGCAAAATCCAGTCCACCTGCATGATGGGTGAACTGGTTGTGATGCCCTAATTGTGTCACCTGTATAACAGTATACCAAAGGGTGCTGGGTCAGCCACATCTGTAGCTTGGCCTCCATCTGCCAACTCAGAGAGAGACATCATGATGGAGCCAGCAACTGCAGAGTCTGCTAGCGGTCCTGAGAACTGGGTCAGTACCCACTAATTATTCAGCAAGCCAGTTAACTAATTGCTAGGCATTCCTTTGTGGCCTTCAAAGTCCATTTTATAACTGCTGCATCCAGTAGCGATTTGCATCTGTGTTTAAAGTATAGTCTTTGCAAAAACTCTGTTAATGCATCAGTTAGGGTTACAGCGACAAAAGTATGGAAATGTGGTGTTAAGGTTTCCAACCCTAACACCCCACCCTGCTCTGCAGTCAGCAACAGGCATGGGGTGTGCCTTGGGGTTGTCATCCCTAAGGCTCACCCCATTTCATGAGTAAATAAGCTGAGATGGGTGCAGTATATGAAAATGAGGTGAGCGTTAGGGTTGACAACCCCAAGGCACACCCCACACTTGTTGCTTCCTCCAGGATGGGGTGAGGTGATAAGGTTGGAAACCCTAATGCCCCATTTCCTACTTTTGTCACTGTAGCCCTAATGCAGAAAGCCACTGCAGCACTGTGTTCCCTGTTTAAGCAATCCCTGTTATTTATGGTGCGCTGGTATGGATGGGCTATTTTGGACTTGCTGTTTTCGTTCACTGTTTTCTCTTCACTTTTTCACATGGAACCGTGACTGATCAGTTGTTTACCTTAGTCTATATAAGAGTTAGTTCACTTAATATTCCCTTTACTCCCCACATCAAAACTAGCTTATAAAAAGAATTCTGAGGCAAGGGAAACATTACAGAATTTGTCCTTGGAGTAGAGTCTGAAAACAGTGTTGACTCCAAGAAATTTGGATAGCTTCTGTTGTCCTAACTAGTATTTCATTCCAGAATAAAACACAACATAGTAAAATAGAATCTTTTTAATTTATGTAAATAGAGTATTTTTGTAATAGTAATGTAGGTCAGTATAAATTAGCTGAAAATTTCTCCCAAACCCTCTAAGTACAAGTTAATTCTTACTCAGCTCATAATCCTAATGTGATTGCTTTAATTAAAGAAACAGATACTGAAGAGGGGACCAGGTAACAGGCTCCTTGGAGCACATGCCTCCACACCAAGGTTTCGCCTGGTTTCCATATTGATCAGGTCATGTCACCACATCACGCAGTGATGTAGTCACACATCACATGATAATGTGGTTCGACCCTTCTCTCCACAGGCACAGTGAAGCCACGGAATTTGCATCCAGGGTTATGGTGTCCGAGTACGCCATCATTACTATTCATATGAGTAAGGGAAGCTCTATTAATGTTGAAGCAACTGCACAATCTGGTAAGATAACGTGTTTTATACCAAGGTACAACATATGAGAAAAGACAATAGACTACAAAGCAGGAATGACTTATGAGTCCTTTTCACTCTGTAGCCTTTACAAAGAGTGAGCAAACCTAACAGAAAATAAAAATATTAACACTTGACTATAGTATTTGGATAAAATTAAAGATAAAATTATAATATTTTACTACCAGTACAGTGGTTGTGCATCTTTGTTTTATTACCTCAAATTTAAAAATAATATTTATTCTGTTTTCTTAGGATCTTGTGACCACTGACCAGTGGTTTATAATGAAAGTTTAAATACAAAGTAATACATGATTATTACAACATTAGCAGGTTAGTTCCTCCTGCAGAAATGGCCATAAATAGAAAAGAAAACATACAGTACATACATATTTTATTTTAATAATAGTACACAACTTCACTGATTTCATGTAATTTTATTACTCTTTAGCCCTATTGCTCTGATGAAGGATTTCTGACCTGAAACATTAGCGGATTTATTTAATTGCTGGAAACAGATTTATTGTTTGATAAATGGAGGCGTCTTACAACTTTATGCAGAAAAGAACCCTGCATGGCAAGATTAGACTTCTTAAAGCACAAACCAAAACATGAATTTCATGAACATTGCATGCTACAATATTAATGCTAAATGTGTAAAAAATTGCAAAGAATAAACTGATGTATTCAGAACAGTACACTTGCATGGGATGAGTGCCTTTCTACCCTTTGGATCCAATATCAGGCTTGATGCCGCCTGGCTGAATCACATATATAGACTGTTTGGTGAGCTCCTAAGGAACTTTGGGGAACTGGCACATCAGTAGAGGAGACAAAGGCTGTGGGTACTCATCAAAGGATGATGGGAGTGATTTAGGATAGTTGTGAACTGTTTTGTTACATTTAGCCTATTTCTTTCCCCATCCAGAGCTTGTTCCTGTCCCCCTGTAAACACCCTTGTTTTTGAACTGCGATTTATTGCGTATTTTGACATTACTGTATGTGTTCAGGTTGCATGCTTAGAGTATAAATGGGGAGTTTGTGTATATTCATGGAGCCTCCTGTCACTGAGGGTGGGGTTGTATTCATTTCCTTTGGGGCAGCACCCACAGCAACCTGTCAAAAGGAAAGGGTCTTTACTCAGGTAAAATCAGACATGTTTAGTCTAACACTTCACTGGTGCGGGTGACTATACTTACAGTGGGTGGGCATGTGTGCCTATTCCTATGAAAAGTATATTAGTATTATGCAATGCTCATTTGGTTTCTCAACACAGAACAGAAGGGGATGAAGGCCTTGAGGCAATCAGTGCATGACTGCATTTAGGAAGCTCTTAATGAGACTTCTGTTGGGCAGAAGCAGCTGGGGAGGGTGGGGAACTGATGGACTGGATGCCTGATGGTGGGCGAGGAAAGTGTGTGTGTGTGTTGTGGTTGGGCTACTTCAGGTTACGGGAAGCCAGCTACAGGACACTCTGCACTCTGGTTGTAAGCCCATCAATCAGATGGATCTGTTCCATGCTGCTGACAAACTGGGGACGTGCATGTTTTGGGGAGGGACTGTCATAGAACAGTCTTGCACATCTAGTTCTACAATCTTATTTTACAATTTCTGTAACTGCTATCAGAACAGTCCAGCTAACATACAGCATTTAGTTTTCAGTTGGGGAGTGGCATTCTGCCTCCTAGCAGTTTTGCAGTAGCAGATGTTTAGGGAGAAAAGAGTTGAAATGTAAAACTGTGGTGGGTGGGGTTCAAACATAAGATTTAAGGGGAATCACATTTCAATCTACCAGGCCACACCACCTTCCAAACTGATTCTTCAGCAAGGTAGGGTGCACAGAATGGGGAAAAGGACATTTTCTTATTTTTACCTAGGTTTTCTCCTCCCCTGCTGTTGCCCAGAGATATACCCTATTAGTCAGGGATATACCCTGTTCACATGCATGTTTCATTGTCATTAAGATGGCAAGGTTTTTCCTGATTTCTCCCTTCTTGCCCCCTCCATATGAGCCATGCCCTGACAACCTCGGTGTGACAGCATGTCCCTGGGCAATGAACAAGCTCCTTGGCCCACCCACATGGGTCACCGACACTGGATCCCACCTGTCAACCCTCCTAGTTTAGCCATGCTGCCCTATGGCAGTTGCTTTCAGCCTGGCTCTACCTCCTGATGAGGCAACTGGAGTCTTCTCCTGAACTCGACTCATTTGCACGGCAGCTTGACATGCTGCCTCTGGACCATCAGCACAGCCAGAAAAGAAGCTTTCAATTTTTTATTGGTAAGACTGAATACATAACTACCTTTCAAGGAAGCAAATCTTCTCCATGCTAGTTTGATCAGTTGGTTTCTATTTCGTGATGCAACAAGAAGCAGAGGGAAAAGGCAGTGTGGTCTAGTGGTTACAGCATTGGTTTAGGAACCAGGAAATTGCAGAATCAAACCTTGTAGAACGAAACTGCTGCATGCTACAAGAGCAAAGTACTCACTATATAACCTAGGGCCAGTCCCTTATCCTCCCAATGCGCCATTCTTCCTGCAGTGGCTATGAGCAGAAGCAGGACCCAACTGTAACACAGAAACATGAAAGCATAGACGGTGACAGCAGAAACAGACCCTATAGCCCATTGACTCTGCGTCCCTACATTTGTACCCAGCCTAATGCTGGGCAGGTGCTGGTCCACTGATGCCCTGATTGTATTTTGACACCCCTTCCCTAGTCCACACATCCCTTCCCTCGACTGCCCACCCTGTTTTGCTTCCCTGGTTTGGACTATTCTCCTGAGCCTATCCCACCTCTGTTAGAAGCTGACAACAGACTCCATGCCACCACTTCTTCTGGCAATTCTTTTCCACATCTCCACTGTGCTTTCTGCAAAGAAGGACTTCCTTACATCCCTCCTAGAACTTCCCTCCACCAGTTTCCATCCATGGTGGCCTCTATTACCTTGCCTCACTTCTTTTGAACAGGGCACTGGTGTCCAATAAATCAATATCTTTTGGTAATTAGAAGTCTCTTTCATGGCCCCTCCGGCCTCTAGTGTGTACATATTGAGACTCTTCTGCAGTGCTCAGTATAGATTTCCAGAGTGAGCATTGTATTCCTCACTTTTGAGCAAACACAAATTTAAATGGGTCCAAATCATAAATCTGGTGAGTCAGGAGTATAGTACTTTCTTTGAAAAGAATGTATTTCCTTCATGAAATTAAAATGCAATAGTAATTTGTGTCATTTGTGTTCATTTCATGTATTTAATTTTTCTGCAACATAGTGGGGTAAATAAATGTATGCATTGCACAGTCAGTCTCTTCAAACTGGCGTACTTTTGTTTCTGTAGAATCTTGCCCTGTCAGTTCGACGACGATGTCTAATCTGTAGTAACACAGAGTGACACAAACCACAAGTTATGATAAAATACATTAATTCCTCTTTTACCACAAGCACAACATGCCATATCAGTGCAAAGTGCAGACTAACGTCTCTCCATGTAAGTGCTGTGCTGTGTAGCATAAGCGCCACCCTAGGCAGTAAACAGTAGTACAAAATCAGCAGACTGCCTGTGCTTTTGATTGGCTATTTGCCAGTCAGTGGCACTGGCTGCCAGGCTATTAACTTCCAAGCTTCCTTTCTGCTCATTGCTTGCATGTTGTGCAACATCTTTATTACTGGAGTCCAACAGTCAATACTGCTGGCTCACTGCTCCAGTGATTGATAAGTGTAAGATGCTTGTGCAACATGGTAGTGCTTGTACTACTATGGAAGAGGTTATATGGTTGGAAAAGGTGTGGCCTTCCCACTGTCTATACTGGAATAACTAACACCCTTTCAAGGTATAATGACATGGAACCCTCTTAATGAGGGTTTCACCCCTAGAGGAGTGAGGTCCCTTGGCTGAAAGTACCTTAGGGAATAAGCCCAAAACTCAAAGCTAAATGTATAGAA
This sequence comes from Neoceratodus forsteri, assembly GCA_016271365.2. Lineage (NCBI taxonomy): Eukaryota > Metazoa > Chordata > Ceratodontiformes > Ceratodontidae > Neoceratodus > Neoceratodus forsteri. The sequence continues at coordinate 975,984,880 of CM057456.1, read as the reverse complement.
AACTGTCTGAACATCATTGCACTAAGTAATGAGGGAAAGCCACAACTGTATTCAGTGAAGGTGCCACCATCCAAATCCCAACTTGGCCGTGGGTGAAATTAAAGAACGCAAACTACCTTTCTAGGTTTTGTGACTTTTAGTATGGAGGACAGGAAAAATCCTGTGGAGGAAACTCTGAGAATCAGAGGTTTTAAGGTTGACATGCCTCGGTGCTATGCAATTGTATTTTAATTCGGTGATCTTGGAAACATTGAGACCAGACATGAAGAAACAAAGGAAAAACTGGCCAACTTGAATAGCTTAACCTTTTGTACTGCTGAGAAAGGGACAGGAATTGGTATTCTTAGGAGAATTTAGGAGCTCACTCCATCCTTCTAATGGGATGATCATCCTCGAATGTGTCACAGAGCTGATATCATATGACTAAAGGGACCTAGATAAGACCGCGACTTGAGAGGAAGGCAACCCGACTCCTTAATAAGGATAATGAGCCTCCTGTGAGGAGCTGAACTCTGCTACGGAGGAATGCCCAACCATAGGAAGCTTAAGTCTAGGTGGGTGTCACAAAGTTTCAGTCATATGACCAAAGGAGCCCTTGGTGTGAGGGCCCAATCCCAGTAGTTTGGGATCAGGGTCCATAGGATCAAGGTTCCACTAAAGGAAGTGGAACAGGTAGAGATGGGACATGTACATAGCAGGTGTCATGGATGAATTAGTGCCAAGCGAAACAAGCTTCTCAAATGCCTCCTGGGTTTGATAGGTTGAGGCTGTCACAGAGTTGCAGTCATATGACCAAAGGAACCCTTACTGAGGTTCCACCCATGTGTTACTCTCATACTACAGGACAACTAAACTACCACTCAGATTTACAGAACTGCTTGGCTAAACCTATGGGCTACAGCACAGACTGAAAAATCTGACTACCAGTTGTCAATCTAGGCTCCCAGTCTACCTTAATCAAACTAGGCCCTAACTGCTGGCAAGATGAGTACTGGTAGTGTTAGGAGGGAGGAATAATGACAGAAACAAGTCAGGCCATGTGGGTGATGGTTAAAATGGTATGAAGGCATGTGGGTGAGCATAGGGAGCCCTGAAGGAGCCCACTTAGGTGCAGTATGATTCTGCAAGGGTAATGCTTACTGAACCTTAAGGTGGTGTTAGAGCAAAGTCTGACTGTCATTGGGGAGTGAGTCTGGTAGTTGTGGGGCATAAACTCAGTGGTTATTGGGGCATGAGCCCAGTGGTCATTAGGTAGGTGTAAGCCCGGTGGTCACTGGGCATACATTCGGCAGTTGTTGAGGCATAAGCCCAGTGGGAGTTAGGTATGTGCCCAATGGCAGTAGGGCATGCACCCAAATGAGTAGGTAATTGCCAGCTGTGGGGTGAGCAGAAATAAGGTATGAAAAGCAGTGGCAAGGGAGAGGCAGGTGGAAACAGCAGGTAAATAAAGAGAGGAGATCCAAAGAGCCAGGACAAACATGGGCACAGTAATGGCCATATAAGAAGAGCAGAGGTCCAGCAGCAAAGAACAGAGCCAGCCCATGCAGAAGCCCAACCAGGAAGGAGCAGTGGGGCAAGCCCGAACGAAGCATGATCAAAACAGCCCCACAGAGAACCAACCCGAGGAGAAGAGCTGTGTCATGGCACCAGGAAGGAGCTAGAGACCACAGAGGCACAGGCCCACACCAGAAAAGAAGAGAAATAACAAAGTCACACATACCACAGTGGAAAGGCACCAAGGACATCAGAATGCAAAAGAGGAATGGAGCACACTAGCCAGTTGAACTGGTATGGTGTAAACCCAGGGGAAGGAAACCAAAGTGGGCAGCCAACAGAGCTGGCAAGCCAATGGTTGAGCAAGGCATAGAACACAGTGGCCCCAGACCATCAGCAGCAGAGGCATCCTCCCAGTAGGCTCCCCTGCTCTTGTCTGTTTCTCCCTCCTCAGCTGGCTCCCCCTAACCCTCTTGCTTGACCTTCCACTGTAAGCCATTTAATTCACAGCAACTGTACTGATAACTGTGTTTGTCTATGTCAATCCTTCGGGCCTAGGCAAAAGTGTTGTTTCTATTACTGTATCCTAATTGTCCATGTATGCTAAATGTTATTGTTAGCATAGTCAAAAGTGTTGTTTTTATTACTGTATCCTAATCGTCCATGTATGCTAAATGTTACTATTTGTATAATCTACTGATTTTCCCACCTAATTGTACCCCCAAGTCACACCAGGAGACGACAGTTGTTGCTCAGCGTGCCTTCCTGGTGAAACATTTCAATAAATAAATAAAAATAAAACAAACAGGACTACAGAAGGGGTATTGAGGAGGAACCAGAAATAAAGCAGCTGAGAAGCAAAGAAATGGAGCTGCAGCAACATGAGGCAGCAGCAGCAGAAACACAGGAGGGATACCCAGGCAATTGCCATATGGAGAGTCAGGTAGGAGGACAGGTAAGGTGGGCAGGAGATTTGACAGCCATGCAGCTCCAATCAAAGAAATGAGTGTCCGGAGGATGTTTAGGGCGTGTCTGGTATTTATTGCGCTCAGTGGGGGAGAGGGCGTGACGAGGTCACCTGCTACCCCACCAAACCTCAGGAAATAGGCTTCCATTTGTAGAAAGGGCTAGCAGTTTAGCTATCAAAATTCAGCAAGCAGAGCCACACTGGAGTCTGTTGATGTCCTTTCATCAGTTTGATAATTTTTGCCTCCTTTAATTAAGCACGCTGAGACATGATATCACTAGCTCAGTGTGACTTTGATGATAGACTGATGGCCCTCTCTAAAACCAGCAGTATTAAATATCCAAGTCAGTCATGATGTTGCTTATACAGTACATGTAGAGAGCAGAAAGGAAGTTTGGAAGTCGGTAGCCAGTCAGCAGCACAAGTAGACACTGTTTATCTCGGAACAGCACCACTGCCCACTGTCTAGGGTGGCGCTATGCTAGACAGCAAAGTACTTCAACAGAGAGCAGCAGTTTGGAACACATATACATGCTGCACACACACACACACACACACACACACACACACACACACACACACAGAGTCATGACCACAACCACTGTTAAAACTAGCAGTTGTTGAGAACAATGCACATTACCACGTAGTCATGTCAGATTATGCAGCACAGTACAGCAGTTAACAAAGTAATCACTGTAAGATATTGAGCTCTTATTTTTCCACCCCAGGACTAAACAAGTGTTAATCATCACATAGGAGAGTAATTTCAAGAGTGACCTGCTAAATAGTGCCTAGAAATTAATAGCAGAGTGCACAGACAGACTCCGAGTGCCCAGCCCAGTATTCGCTTTTTAATTAACTGTTGTTTTACTAGACATGACCTGCTCCTGCTCACCCAAAATACACATAATGGTGGCCTCCATCCCAGTCTCACAATCACATCTATTACTTGGCATTACCTTCCCTACAACTTCTTTTACTCCTCCTGACTCAGTCAGCTCAGCTCACTCATTTGTTGATGTGGGGAGTCTGAGACATTGCCATTCACCTTCCCTAGGTTGTTCTTTCCTCCAGCATGTGCCAGCACTCCCACTCTCCTGTAAAATGTCCATTGCATGCACATGCATTCAGCAGTGCATGGCACATTATCAAGGAAATGCTCAAGTGGCAGGCGCATGTGGAGGCCAGAAAGAAACTGCTTTGCTACACAAATCCATGGCTGAGACAATGGACTGAAGGCAGGATGGAACTCGTGACACAAGATGTGTTTGGCTGAGGAAGGTGGGAATAATAAATACTGGACCTTGGGAGATGGACAGGAACAAGGATTTAACATGCAGATTAGATATGCAAAAGCATTTAAAAGACATGTAAATGCCCTTTACAAAAGCATGTATCAGGCCTGTATGCACCTTTTCCAGAGTGCTAGTCTCCATTCTCTCCTCATATTGTATGTCTCCCCTGCTACCCCTGAATCATCTTCATGGACCTCTTCTGAACAGCTTCCAAGAGGTCTCTGTCCTTCCTTAGGTGATTTCTCCCCAAGGATCTGAACACAAGCAAAGTCACCTGCTTCTTTCTGCTAGCAAACTCGCTCCCTATGTGTACCCTGACATCCTACTTGCTTCCCTGCAGCCTTCTGGCATTGAGCTTGGGGCTTGAACTGTCATGGATAATGATCCAAAGGTCTCTTTTTTCCATCGTCTGCTCCACCCTCACTCCCCCAATCAGTACTCTTTTGGATTTTGTTTGCCAACATACATGACTTCACACTTTTGGCATTAAATTTGAGTTGCTGTTATCTTGCATCACTTTTCAGTCTGCCCAGGTGTGTTCTGATTTCCCATATTCCCATCGCTCCAATTTTGGTATCATCTGCAAAGAGACACATTTTATCCTGGTTTCTCTCCCCAATATCACAGATAAATATATTGAAAAGGATCGTCCCAGAACCAACTACTGTAGTACCCTACAAGTTACTTCTCTAACCCTGGTATTTCCATCCACAACTACTTTCTGAGTTCTTTCCCGGCCAGTTACTACTCAACCTAGTTAATTTGTCTCCCATCCTCAGATCTCTCAGCTTTTTCATAAGCTTCCTGTGGGTGTAGAGTTGAAGGCTTTGCTAAAGTCCAGGTATAGTATGTCTACTGCTTGGCTCTTGTTGACTGCCTCTGTGACCAGTTCATAAAAATCTATCCAGTTTGTCAGGCATGATCTGCCTAATATGAACCCATGCTGCCTCTTACCTTGGAGCCTGCTGGCCTCCAGATTTATGGCAATATGCTCTTTTATATTGGTTTCTAGTAGTTTTCCCAGAATTAAGGTCAGGCTGACTGCTCTGTAGTTCCTTGAGTCCTTTCTCTCACTCCTGAGGAAAGGGAGCACATTGGACTCCTTACAATCCTTTGTAACCACTCTGTTTCTGTGCAGCAGTTAAAGCGGTCAATAAGCGGCTCCACCTGGAGCTGGGCAACCTCCCTTTAGCACCCTAGGGTACAGACCATCTGGGTCTGGTGACTTGTCCACCTTAAGGATGCCAAGATCCTTAAGTACTCTCTATGCTGCTATTCCTCCCATTTTCATCCATGCCCCCCAAGCTGGAATCCCACACTCTGAGAGTGGTCTTTTTGCCCGTCATGAAGACTGAGCAGAAATTTTAATTTAGAACATCTGCCTTCTTATCAGCTTCTTCAGTTTCCTCCTTAGGTCAATTTGACAGTGCCCCCACCCCTTTGCCCTCCACTGTTCCTTGATATAGTGGAAGAAAGTTATGCTTTCCTTGCTTTATACCCTCTGCTATTTTCAGCTCTACCTCTGAGATGCTGCATCTTATCTGAGCTTTCCTAGACAAACAAATGGTAAAGGGGGTCAAATTACTGCCTCCATACACCACTAGACAGGTGTCAGATATGTTGGGTACTGCTGCAGAGAGTAATGGAAAACATCAGTCCTTTTAAACGAGACCAGATTGCTCTGCTTTATAGGAAATGATCCTGTCTTTTAGGATCTTGTCTGACTTAGGAAATGATCTCTGTTGTTTTATCAAGTCTAGTCATGGATCTTAGTAGATTAGAGCCTTCTAGTTCTTTGATAAGAACACCACTTTTAATTCTGGATCCCTGCTCTCAACCTCCAGGTTGCCACTGCCCAAGATGCCCACAGTGATGGTTCTTAGGGGGAACCTGCCCTCGGACCTAAAAGCTGTGGAGAGATGACCCTTGAGGGGACACCCCTTTGAATTCCCACACCTCACAGTGGTCCCACTATACTCCCACTCTATGGGCCAATCCCAGATTCTCTATGTGGGTCCCAGTGGGTCAGGGTACATGCCAAATCCCTGCCTGGAAGCTTCCAGGGCTCAAATGATGTACTTTCATCCATGCCCACAACAGTTGGGTCTCCAACTCATGCTACCTTCAGGAAGTAAGTGCTGCATGGCACCTGCCTCTCCAGGTGGGAGCAAGCAGCGGCATCCCCTGTGCTCCTGGCCTGAATCCTGCATCCAGTCAACTGGTGGAATTCAGCTTGTGTCCACCCTACTTGGAACACCAGGCCACTGGCACCCAGTGCCTTGCTGGTGGTGTCTGCAGATTGTTTCTGTGGGTGCCCATGCCTAGGGTGGCTCCAGCCAATCCCTCACCAGTACCTGGGGCACTTTTATGGTGAGGGCACCTGGGACTTGGCAGTCCCTCCTTCATAGCTCCTGAAAACTCCTACCTTAACTCCAACCTTTCTGACACCATGAGGGCACCCTATCTGTTTTCTACCTAAACTCCTCCCACCAGCTTTCTGAGAGGATGGTGCCAGGGTTACCCTTCTCTGACCACCTCTAATAACAGCCTCTTACCCCTACTGTCTCAAACAGATCCTTGGAGCACTCCACTTGTGACCGCCCTTATCTTTGAATGCTTCCAATTTAGGACTATCCTTTGGGTCCTCCCACTCAGCCAGTTTCTCACTCATCCAATTATTTTATCTCACACATCCAGGTTGCCCTCTTTTAACCAGCTGTCCAAGTGGGACACAGTCAAAGGCCTTGGTGAAATATAGATACAGAACATCCACTGCCTGACCTTCATCCATAGACTTCTGTAACCCAATCAAAGAATTTAATCAGGTTCATTTGGCATGACCTCCCACTGGTAAACCCATGCTGCCTGGTGTTCTGCTGACCTATGACCATCTTCATCCAGGAACACTTCCACTCTCTCATTTATTAATGGTTCCTATAGCTTCCCTACTATAAACATCAGACAAACCAGTCTATAATAAAGGTCGCAAAGTGGTTTCTAACCATTTAAGTGGGTCTAATTTATTTGGGCTATCCTCCCACCTCCCAACCCCAGGAAATGTCTAACATACCCATGTGCAACCTCCCCCTTTGGCTTGCTGACTGATCTGTCTCTGTGCCCTGATGGTGGTTAGTAAGGTCCAGGGGACTCCCATGCCTAGGGGAATATTTGAGGGTACTTCTCACCAGGATCCCCTTCTAAAACATTTCATCACTGGCTGCCACTTTCTCCTATGGATTAACTAAGACAGGGCCTAGTGCGTAGAGAGAATAATCACACAGTACCCAGAACTGCAGTTCATTGGCTCATTTTTATTGGGAGCAATTGAGCAATTTATTAAAGTTTGCCACTTCACTTAAGGGCACAGAGAGCCAAATTTGTTCATCTTCTACATCATGTGTTAGGATACTTTGAGGCCTGCACCAGGGAACTGTCTCAGGCTTTCACCACAGCTGCGCCTTGGCCCATACTCTGATTTACTTGGCACCCAATGCCAGAATGGGAAGCCCTATTCTCTGCCTTGCATTGTCTTACTATAGCCAGCCAGGAGCATAACAACTGATTCACAACTTGTGCTGAACAGCATGCCATCATTGTGCCCTGCAATCCACAGCAACTATTCTGCTTGCAGGTACACCAGGCTGGATACCACCACCATGCCCTGGCATGCTGGAAGATATTCAACACAGAAAATCAAGGACACAGTCACGCCAAGATTCCATGGCGAATATCTTCCTCACTGGAAGTACTCATGTGAAGAGAAGTAAAAAGCAATCAACTGAAGTTCAGTGAGGACATTTACTGTGTTAGCAGACTTCTGATTTATGACTGAGCATTTACTATTTGCTATGATTGTAGTCATAGCATAGAAGTGTAATATAATTGTGCCACGTGTATGGTAGATGTAGCAAGTAATAGAGTGGAATTTATTAAACTGACTTTTCTTGGTGTGGCTGTTTCCTTGCTTTGAGCCAATCTGGCATGAGCTAGGTCCCACTGATTTTCCCTCTGGACCTCATGCCACCCTTGAGTGTCAAGAACAGCTTGGCACCCATACGTGTAGGGTGGATGCCTGCAACAGGTAGCTGTGCTGCTCCAACCTGTGTCCTAAAACCAGACACATACACTGTAGCAGGACACCTCATGTGCCAACTCTCTAGTGCATCACCATCCCTGGCACCCATCATTGAAGCTGGGGATGTCTGTTGCACATTCCTAGACACTTGAGAAGTACATATAGTACTGTAATGTTAGAACTGCAATGCATATAACAATATACATTTTGGCATTAACAATAGGGCTGTTTCATTATTTGCACTACTCTTCCACATGCATATATGACAGACTTCTGATCATGCCTCTTAAAGCAGCAGTGCATGATAGCGTGACAATTTTGATCTATACTTTTTTATTCTAAGGCAATTAGGACAAGCACTGTGATGGTGGTGCAGTTCAAAACTTTGTATTGCACAGATGAATTATGATGTTGCACTCACCCCTGCCAATGAGGACTCTCATACAAACTTATTTGTTCACAAGAACTGTAGTTTTATTTAGCCATCATCAGTATGCAGCGGTCTGGAGTTCTTAAGGTTCACCCCATATCATGGGGCTTCGTTAGGGGTGAGTGCTACATCTAGTTCATCTGTGCAATACTTTTTATTCTATTTTAGATTGCCTCTTATCTCCAGACTCGTGTGATACCTTTTCTTCCCATTTTGATTCTGCTTTACCACTTTTTTAACAACTGAAATAACAAAAGAAGTGCTAGTCCTTTTAATATGACCTGGACCAGTTTTCATCTGTATTCTCTATTCTTTTGAACACCCATTGTTTAACATCACTTTTCATGTGACTATAATGAACTAACATGCAGTAGACACTACTACCTGACCTTTGGGACAACTGGCATACAAAAACAGATCAGAATACTAATAAAATCTTGCCAGAGCCATATGAAAAGAAGCACTCCTTTTATTATTTCAAATGTGAAAACAGGGCTTAAGCAGATTCAGAATCAGGAAAGAAGGGTATCATACAAGTCAGGAGACAAAAGGCAATCTAAAATAGAATGAATAGTATACTGTAGGTCAAAATTGTCACCACTATCATGCACTGGTGTTTTAACCTATTGTCACTGAAGACTAGGACACTAGCTGTCAGAATATGGGAGACATCATCAAACATGGAGACACAGGGCCCAATTCTCAAAGTTACGATTTGATGCAAGGTGCCTGCATCACACAGCAGTGACACAAGAGGCACCTTGCATCAAAATTTGCTGAGATCATGATTCACAAAGACCCCCTGTGCCAAACTGAGACGCAGTACTAAGGTCCGTACTTAGGATCATGCTAAGGATGGATAAGGAGCAAGAAGCTGAGTAGCCCATGAAAGATCCTGTAACATTAATGCTCCAGGTTGTTATCCATGGACCAGCACCCCTGATTGGCCCCCACCTCACAGACCATAATACCTAGGGCACGGGCACTTATCGTGTACATGATAAGTGTCAGGATCTAGTTCCACTGTATTTCTACTGAGAATCATAATGTATTTGCCATCATTTTAATTTTACCACTTTGGGAGACACCTCTGTTTACACCATTGTATAATCATTAGTTAGACAATACTGCCATCTTCGTTTCTAGTGCAGAACAGCAATACCTATGCAATTATGTATGTAACCACAAGTGGCCTTCACGAATACAGGTCCTTTGTTTAGTTATCTTGTCTTTCTGCTAGGCTCAGCATGCTTTCCCAGGCTAGTAAGAAGTCAGGTTATTTGCCGTTATCCAATGATGAGACTTTTATATATCTTTTGGTAGTTGCTATGGTTATTATGATGCGTATAAGACCCTTTGCAATGCACCTTTTTCTGAGAAGAAGAAACTTGTTGCTGTCTATAGGCAAGAAAGATTGGAGGTATTCTCCTGGTGTTTATCACTGTGATTTGGTTGTAAGCCTGCTTTATATGCCAGAAATAAATCACTTTATGCGCGAGGACACCACTTGTCTGTTGTTTCTTCACTTTTGTGCAGTTCCAACAAGAACTTGAGAAAGGTAATTACTGTTACCCAGTTACATTTGGTGACCATGTGCAGGTTGGAATGTACAAAGTGAGGACTCCATTTGAGTTCTTTGAACTGAATGTCACGTAGTGTGGTGCATTTTGCCCACTTGGACCTACTCGAACTTACTGTGGTTGTTCCTTCGGACTTGTTCCATCTCAGTTTCGGTGTGGCAGACCCACACTGAACTGCTGGTACACACCCTTTGTGAGTAGCAGCGTATTGCTTGGCATCACTGTTTGCCCACAGGGACTGAAAGCCATTGGGTGAGAGCACCTAGGATTTTATTCCAGTCTTTTGACTGCTTTGTTTGTTTGTTTGTTTACCCTTTTGCTTGTTATGCCCGAACTGTGCACAGAATTGAGATTCAACATCTCAAACCACCTTACCTCCCATGGAGGTTGGACTGATTTTGCGCTGGATGCAAAGTCATCAGAAGATCCTCTGCTTACCATCTCTGATCAATATCTAGAGTCGAAGCAAAAGTCAAAAATACGAAACCAAAGGTCTTTGGTAGCAGCTTCACATACAGTTGTGGAAAGTTTACTAGCACAATGTCCTTCCTTGAGCTGCAAAACAATTCTCTTAAAAAGAGTTGGTCTTGCAGGCATCGGAGTTACTGAAAATGGAACAGAAACTAGCGGAGGAGACACAGTCACTACATGATCACAATAACAGACTGTTGCACTGCACTGCTCAAGAATCTGAGCGTGACTTGTGTATGTTAAGAGATGGCAATGAGAGGTTAAAATGTGATAAGAAAAGCTATCTTATTTGAATGATATTTTGAGTGACACAATGAAAGTTTGAGAGAGGATAATGTTGAATTAAAGGAAGAGAATGAGAGATTGATGCATGAGCTAGACAAAGCACTTAGGGAAAATGCTGAATTGGGCGCCTCATACAGAGTATTGCAGTGTGAGGTTGAGAAGGGTATTGAGCAGGGTACTGCTAAAGTTTGTCACAAGAAATGTAGACAAAAGATGGTGAGAATGCACCATCAGTGAGATATCCTCGCTGGTCATGTAAAAGCCATGAATGTTTTCAGTACACACCCATTAACATTACCTCATCAGGTGATGACAACTCTGATTATGAGGACATAGGATGCCTCGTCATGTCCAAGACCCCACCCACAGGGCAGTGGCCTTTACCAGTCACTCCCTAGATGGTGGCCATTATAGTCCACCCCATGTCATTGCTATATCGCTTCTTCTATGCTGCCATGTCAAAACAAACATGGCAGCCCCATGATACAGGATGCTGACCACCTCCAAGTAGGAGCCTGTTTCCACTGGCTCCCCTTTCCTGGGAAGACAGTGTGGAAGTGTGAGGCATTGTACAGGATGTCTTTTACTAGACTATCAACCCCTGAGGGAAGCTCCTCAATGCAGGAGCAGATTGGATGCATGTTCAAAAATGTTGTAACCCAGGAGAATGCATTCAAGGCAGTCGCTGACATGGCGAAGCACCTTTTGTGGAGCTTTAGATCATGGGGAACTAAGCACCTCTCCCACTTCCAGTCCCCACAGGTTGCTTATTCTGTTCAGCAAATTACCCAAGGCATCGGACAAATGGGCCCAACTGACAACCTCACCTGGCATTTGGAAAAGGTGTGCTCCCTTTGCAAGAATCTTTCTCTCCAACCCGAGTACCAGGTTCAAGTCCTGAGACAAACCATCGAGCCCACCCTCTGGGCCAAACTCCCAGAGGCCATCCGCAATTGTGAGATGCTTGACTAGAACAATACCCTACAGGCACTCCTTGCTGCCAACTTCTCAGTTATTGTTGGAGCCTGTTTGGCCTACAAGGTCAAGCGAAATGTGAAGGAAAGCCCAGCAACTTACCCATCAATGGTTGTGGCTCGACTACAAGGCCAGCAAAGGTCTAGCAGGTGAGAAACCTAACAAGAACCAAATTGAGTACAAGGATTTGTACATCCAGAACATGACTTTGGCTCTCGGAGAAAGCTGAACTCAATGTTTACCAGCAGACTGACACATTTGAGGAGATCCTCACCAAGATGGAGCAGGCCTTCCAGGTCTCACGTCCATAACCTAGCTTCTGACAAAACACCAACAAGGCTGCTGCCATTCAAAATCCAACAGCCCAGGCCACCCCGCCCAAGTCACCACAGTAGACCCTGCCCCAACTCACTAAGTAGTGGAAGGCAACAATGATAAACAGAAAGCCCTTCTGATGACCAACATTCGCACAAGGCGGGGAACCAGAACTACAAGAATAACTGAAACAATAACAACTTCGACAGAAATAGGAAATTAAACTCTGATGGCAAGTACCATAATGGGCCTATCTATTGGGACCTAAAGGATGAAAACAAGACTCTCCGCAAACAGCTGGAGGAGGCCCATGCTGCAAAGGAGGCTGCATCCACATACAGAATTTCTGTGGTGGCCCTGGCACCGGCTAATAATGGCACTAACCCTTTCTGGTCTTTGGCTACCGAACAATTGAGCAGCTGAGGAAAAATTCCTCATGGCATCGGAACTGGTCAGTCAGATGTGGTGATTTGGGAGCCCCAACTGAACAGTTTGAGATTGTGCCTGACATCAGAGGAACAATACTGTCCTGTAAACTGCAATAGGGAGGTCCAACCAGTCACCCCAGGCTTCAGATCACAGAAATGAGAAGATGAAGAAGAAGCTGGGAGCAGCACTGATTGACAATTACAGGCCCCAGTCTGGATTGTGAGTGACCTCCTCATCAACACAAACAGACGGCCTTGTGTAAGGGCCATGGTGGAGAGCCGCCAACTGGACAAGCTTCTGGATACAGAAGTAGCTATGTCTGTTCTCCATGATGAGAACCCAGACACATCTGCCTGATCTACCATCTGGAAGACCAGCGACAGGTGTAGAAGGCACCCAACTGCAAACATATCGATCTGTGTCTCTGCCTGTGCAGGTAGGCCATCTCAAAAACAAATTTTGTTTTTGACCTCATGGTATCACGTTATCACCCCAGCATACTGGGAATTGATTTTCTTGCCCAGCATGGCTGTGTGGTGGACCTAGCTAACAGGTTATTGCTACAGATCAAAGGACAATGTTACGCTGTTGCCATACCAGACTCCCATGCGGTGGCTGCCCTCTCCCATAACAACAAAGAGTATGATGTCATGGCTCTGTTTGAAAGTCATGACTTGTTTCCTGAACTACAACCATTGCTGCAGGAACATATTTATGTGTTTGCTACCAACAAGCATGATTGTGGTAGGATGCACACCACCATTGAGATCCCAGGACCTAATCCTGTGAGGCAGAAGCAGTATCCATTTCCTGCTGAAGCCCTACCTCATTAAGGGAGACCATCCAATCACTGTTACAGCAAGGAGTGATTAGGACTTGTATTTCCACTGTAAAGTTACCCATTTTGTCTGTGAAAAGCCAAATAGAGCTTGGAGACTTACAATAGACTACAGAAAGCTTAACCAAGTTACCTCCCAGCTATGCCCCAACTGTGGCATCAGCTCCTGATGTGCTCAATTTGCTGACACCTGACAAAAAGTGGTTCTCAACTTTTGACATCTCTAATGGGTTTTGTCACTCCCATTAGTACAAGAAAGTCAATACAAATTTGCCTTCACATTTGATGGGCACCAGTACACCTTGGACCTGGCTGTTCAGGGCTTTCACAACAGCCCTTTCTCTTCCATCTCCACATGATGGATGCCCTGCAGGGTTTCCATGCCCAGTGTCTACTGCAATATGTAGATGATTTGCTCTTGACAACTTCCACCAAAGAAGAACACCTAACCCTTTTGGATGAATTGCTGACTCTCCTCAGGAGAGCAGGCCTCAAGTGCAACCCCTATAGCACAGCTGTGTCAGAAGAAGATCATGTTCCTTGGCCCATGCATCACAGACCAAGGCCAAAGCCCAGCTGTCAAGAAGATTCAGAGCTTACAGAATCCACCACTGCCTAAAGCGCTGGCAACACTCACGCTTTTTGGGAATGGTAAACTACTCCAGGGATTTTATTCCTGATTTTGCCTTGAAGGCTGCTCCCTGTATGAACTGCTGAAAAGGATATCCCATGGACATGGGGTCCCACACACACTGAAGCTGTGGCCCAGCTCAAACAGGCCTTGGCCTAAGCGCTAGCACTGATCAACCCAAATTCAAGATTACCTTTCCATTTGGAAACTGCCACCTCCGATGTGGCCAGGCCTGCAGTGCTGGCACAAAAGTACAATGGGTATTACAGGCCCATTGCCTATACATCTCAGATGCCATCTACAGTAGAGAGAAAATGCAATCTCTGTGAAAGAACACTCTTGGCAACCTTCTGGGCTGTCAAACACTTCTCATATATTATTGGATATGCTCCTATTATTCTGCAAACTTGTCACACTCCAACTAACTTTTGCTTTCAGACAAAGTAAAAGATGGATCAGTCTCTAACACCAGACTCACCCAATGGTCTTTGCTTTTGATGGATAGAGACATCAAGGTACTGCCTGCCAAATGCCATCAATTCTGGCCCATGGCCTACTCTACACAGGTAAGCCCCATGACTGTCCCTCCAACCACCTGACCTACCTAACCCAGGACCCTTCCTGCCAGCTACACCTGAGGTCCTGAAGACACAACGTTGTTCCACATCTTCACAGATGGCTCTGCATCCTATGTGGATGGAGAAGAGGTAGCAGGCCTTGGAGTGCTCATTAGGGATCATGAGGGTGATTTCAGGTGCATTGCAAGGAAATGCAGTGTTATCTCTTCACAGTATGCTGAACTGGCTGCTGTGACCTGTACATTGGAGATCATGCCACATGGTGACAAGGATGCCATTGTCTTTGTGAACTCCAATTGGGTATGCTCATCCTAACTAAGTTCTTTCTATTCTGGCAAAAGAACAACTTTACCTCATCTGATGGTACCCTGTCAAGTATAAGGAACTGTTTGTGTACGTACACGCCTCTGACACAAATGTTCACTTACACATTGTACATTCACAAGGTAAAGGTTCACTGCAAATCTGACCTTACCATGAATTCAATGAATGAGTGGACTCACTTGCCAAAGCAGGTGCTCGAGGGGAGACATGAGAAATGACTCGCCCACTGTGCATAGCAGCAAATTGTGACATCTATAATTGCTGCCACCAAGAAACCAGTACCAGAACTCCCCATTGGATCTTTCTGCTGCACAGAAAGCAGATCCAGAGATCAGAGATGTTTAAATTCCTAGATAAGGGAACTGAACAGCCACTGCCTGTTAGCAGTCCTTACAAAAGACACGCAGACAATTTACATCTGTCCAGTGATCAGAAACTCATCTGGTATCACAATCAGGATATAGGTGACAAACTGTGGGTTGTATCACAATTTCTGCGAACCAAATTAATTTATATGGTTCATGACACTCCATTGGTGGATATCAGGGACGAAAATGCTCTCAGAGACTCAAGACAGTCGTCTGGTGGCCTGGCACATGGCCAAAGATGTGGAATATGATGGACAACTTGCATAGTGTGTGCCCAGAACAATCCCATTTCAGTGAAGAAAATGCCAAGCTCCTGCCCAAAGGCAGTCTGGACCATGGAATGCAATACAGATTGATTTCATTGGCCTTCTTACTAACTCCAGTAAGAACAACAAGTACAGCAGTAGCCAGAGACTTTGCCAACTATTTCCCAAAATTTCTATGATATTTCTAGAGAAATGTCCTGCTTTCTGCATTTTCACAATAGGGGCAGCCAGTTACAAAGTAATAGCAAAGTTTCCCACCTGCCAGGATGTATTTATCCAACTTGTTTTTAAATTCTTGTTTAGATCTACTGGTAATAATATGAATAGGCAATTTGTTCCATAAGTTTACAATTCTCATGGTATGAAAACATTTGCATTTGTCTGTTCTAAACGCCTTTCTAATAATCTGTGGCAGGTGTCCTCTGGTATCTCTTATGGGACATTTAAACTCAGTTCCCATTTCTGTTAATAAGTATGGATCCTGCATAATGTCAAACATGGGGAGTCTGTGTCAAGCTGCTGGGTGCACCGGCACTGGACGACTACTGCGGCAGACACAGGCTGCCATATCCCCAACACCAGGATTCTGGGGAAACCTCCGGGGCACACTTCCAGTACTGTTAGACCAGCCAAGGCTGGTCTAATAATCCTGCACCAACCCTGGCACCCTCCCTGAGCTTGAGGGAACATTGCTGTCACCTACCTCAGTCACCCATGCCCCCACAACAACCTTGGCATAGTGCTGTTTTCCTGACCGTAAGTCTTACATTAAATAATACAAGTTTAGAAAGCCTAATGTGTGTCATCAGCAGGGACACTAGATAATGGCACTACATCCAAATATTGGTTCATTAAGTATCTACATTGCCTACTCTTGAATAACAGGTTTTATAATAGGTAGGTACAATTAGGCACTGTCTGGAGCATCTGTACCTACTCTCATTGTCATCATGCAGATTAGTTATCTTATTGCATTGCCGTTTGTCACATTATGTATATATTGCATTGCTGTTTGTCACATTATGTATATATTGCATTGCTGTTTGTCACATTATGTATATATTGCATAGCTGTTTGTCACATTATGTATATATTCAAGTAAGTTGCTGGATGTTTTGCAGTACAATGTGAGGTTTTTAACCCTCAATGGGTGATGCGGTCCACCCACAGCTTGCAGCAAACTACTCCAGTGTGCCATCTTTGTGCCGCATACAGGTTGCCACAAGCTGCAGGACTTTGGTGCTGGCAACCTACCTGATAAAGAATCGGGCACCCCTGGCACACTGGTGATCGGTAGCAAGCCACCATTGGTGCAGCTTGTGCCGCTCTTTGTAATTGGGCCCACAGTCTCAGAACACTGTGGAAACTATTGTCATTTTGCAATTTCAGTTAGGCTTTAGTATTATAGAGTGTTATGAAATTCTGATTTAAAGTCTGAGTTTACAGCACATTTTCTGTGTTGGCAGCAATCTTTCAAGTAGGACTAATGTGGACATAGCAAGTCTGAGGGTAAAAACACAAATATCCCAAGTAATGTGAGACAGTTGTGAGTTATTATTTTGAAAGGAGAATTGTGCCGACCTGTAAGTCATTTTGTTGTAGAAATTATTTCCTTTTTTTAAATACTGGTTCCCTTTCTATTATTGTTTAGTTTTACTGGCCTTGTTAAGAAATCCATGAGTGTGTTCTGATTTGTACACAGGTGGTAGGACCATTTAAAATTTCGATGAAGTTTATGTCCCATTCAACCACTGAGTTCTATAATTGAACAAGGATGCATTGTGACAACCATGTAAGAGCTTAATAAGGACATAAACTACATCCTACAGTTCTAAAATGGTCCTTACCAGCACTGCATACATCCAAACACCCACTAAATTTATTAAAAGGTCAGTAGACATGGAACAATAATGGGATGTGATCTAATTTTCAAGATACAGCTTTAACAGAAAATGTAAGATTGTGGGTTAAATGCAGCTCTCCTTTAAGAGTGCACATGTCAGTTAGCTTTAGAGGGATATCCTCACATTCCTGTAATTTGGTACCATGGCAAACTCTTCTGGGATTCATTGCTGCAGTACTGCTTGGTCTGGGAATCCTAAAACTGATGTACTGCGGTAACCCTTTGAATTACTGCAGGAACGCACTTCACTTTGTTTATTTAACATGATTACGCTGTGCTATGGTACTCATCAAATTAGCTTAATGCGTCTTAGTTATAATTCTGTCGGATTACAACTGAAGGTGTATATAATCACCGTAACATTGCTGAATATATTGCTAGACTCATCCTACAGCTTGACTATTCTCTGAGGGATTCCCTCTTTGATATACCTAAATATGTGAATGCTTCATTTCTAATGGCTGGCATGCAACAGTCTTGGACAGTTTTCTTTAA
The DNA here is from genome assembly GCA_016271365.2 of Neoceratodus forsteri. Lineage (NCBI taxonomy): Eukaryota > Metazoa > Chordata > Ceratodontiformes > Ceratodontidae > Neoceratodus > Neoceratodus forsteri. The sequence continues at coordinate 975,967,161 of CM057456.1, read as the reverse complement.
CTGTGTGACTTCGATAAGCATTAGCTAGAACAGAAAGAACAGAGCAGCAACAAGACATGATATCAGGTGTTATAATAACAGGCTATTAACTATCCCTAGACTCTAGCTTTAGATTTGCTTGTAGGTTTAGTAAAACTAGCTAGTTGAGCACTCAGGGCACTTTACAGCTCCTGTACTTTGACTTTTCCCAAATTTAAAGACTGTGGCATGTGCTTGACACATAATTGACAAACCTCTTTAAGAGCCACATCAAACTTTAGAGCAACTATGTGGTTCTTAACTACAGGTTGGCCACCACTGCCCTAGAGGCTTACAGTGGCACAAGGCACAGCTGAGTGCCATATTACCCCAGGGAGTTATTAACACAGTGTTATTCTAACTCCTGAGAGTGGCTTATTGTAATTATAAAAAAAAATTCCAAAAGAAAAGCATTTGAACTGAACCTTTGAATGTTTTTTCATTGAAAGGGAATTATTTTGTACAAAATGTAATCTACAATCTGTTTATAATGTGTGGTGGAATACTGATGTGGATGGAATTCCATTCCTAGAATAGGCTTCTAGTGTATGGTGAGGGCTTGTTTAGGATGGAAATCCATCCTAGCTGAATTGTTGTTGTAGTACCACAGTTCAAAGGTCATGCAACGTGGTTACACCACACTGTGGTACAACAGCATTTCAGCTCATTTTGAAAGGCACGAGCCGTGTTGTTCAATGGAACAGCTATGGCAACAGAAATGGCAGGATCAACCAGAAAGTTGAAAGCGGTAGCAACATGGATAAGCGTATGACTTCAGCAGGATCAACCAGATAATTAAAAATGCAGGATCAACCAGATAATTAAAATGTAGGATCAGCAGATATTTTAAGTTATAACTAAAAATACACCCGCAGATTAACCAGATATTTAAAATACCTTGCATGAAGGAAAGCTATTCCCCAACTCAGTCCTCTCGCTTAGTAAAAATACCACCGGCCATGTTTTTTTTTTTTTAAATCCACCCACAAGAAACTTTCAATGAAGAGCAGCCCATACTATATATGTAGGGACATCTTGCCCCTAGCAACCGCACCACTGCTCCTAGCAACCAATGAAGAAGACTAGAAAACGCAGAAAGCAGAAAAAAAAATACTTTTCTGTTCTAAAACATTTACGTGGGCACTATACACTATAACAAATAGTGGCTGGCCGACTCTATGCCTATCCACTATTCTCTATGTAGTGTGTAGGTAATGGCTATTATGTATGGAATGCAAAGGATTTCTAATTTTGTTGTACCTTCATAGTGATATCAAGAGGTTGTTGTACACCTTGAGTACATCACTACAATGGTACAACAATATCAAATGCCAGCACGCCTATCATCGTGCCCACTGTTGAAACATCATTTAAAATTACCTATACGACTTCGATTAACATCAAAACTGGCTTGAAGGCACAGTACCTTGTGAGTTGTGACATGGAAGATGTGGAGAGACACCATGTGGACTCATGGATGGAACAGTAAGCTCATTCTGATATTTTTATTTAAAATTAATTTAAAAATGAGTCTGTGTGAGTGGGGGACAGAGTGAGGCTTGATCATGGGGAGGAAACATTTGAAACAGCTGCACAATGTTGAAGAAGTGCTCTGTTATTGTTTAACTGTTGCCCATACATTATAAAGGATGAATGGATGGCAATAGTAACAACACTGAGTTCCCCTTCTTCGAGGCTGGATATGACAACATAGACCCCTAGAGTTTCGCTTCCTCATGTCCACTTGATTGTCATGACAACCTCCTTGAAGTGAACACAGCATTGTTGTTCACTGTTGCCCATCTGTTATCCTCTATTGTTGCAAGTTGCAGAATATGTCACAATGTTGTTGTGCTTCACTAGCAAAGTCACTACTGCAGCAAAGACAGAACTCTTTGCACAGACATGTTGTCAAACCACCACACTTGACAAAGTGGCCATGGTGGTGAGACCTAGCCCAGAATGTGAGCAGCATAAGAAAGAACCACTAAAGTAAGGCATTTGGGGACTACAGGTGGACCTTGCTGGACACAGACGGTATTAATAGTTGCCCATACACTATAAACAGATTGTGTAAAGGAACCATAACGTGCAAGGCTGTGTTTTAGTCTCGAGGTTTCCATAATAATGAGACTTCTTGAGCTGTGCTCAGCAAGATCTCTTTTACCATGGAAACCTCTTGATTGAAACACAACCTTGTTGTGTATGATTGCTCATATACAATCCTCTATGAGAATGCTGGTTCAGAATCAGAATGCTTCATTCCAGTCATTCAGCAGTGCTAAAACATGGAATGTTGACAGGAAGAATTCATGTGCCACAGTGATCAGACTGTATGTGACAGCCAATCAGACCGCAGTATTTTTACACCCTTTTATAATATGTTTTATACAGTCCTTTCATAGACAAAGTATCCGAAGTGCTCTACAAAAGTAATAAGTTAGCTGGTCTGCTGGCATAGCGATAGAACTACTGCTTGTGAGGATGATGACCTGGGTTCAGGAACAGACACGAATCTTCAAGGGCCAGCCAGGGAGGGAGGTCCAAGCATGACAGGGACTGCTGTCCTCCTTTGGCATGGGTTGAGTATGGGCTGACATTAGATATGACAGGGTTGAGGCACCTCCAAATGCTGACCTGCTCCCACAATGGTGCAATGTGTATATCATTGCATGGCTGGCATCCCTAAAGGGAAGAAGAAAAATCAAAATTACTCAGGCTCCTGTAGGCTCATGAATGACCAGCACTGGGACTCCCACCACTACAGTAGTTCTGGGCAAGTGGTGGTTAATCAGGAAGTGCATAAGAGGTCAGTGATGGGGCGGGGTGCTGTTGGGTGGAGGGTGAACCAAAACAACTGAGAAAAATCTATGGTATGCCAGGGGAGTGTTTTTTGTAGCGTACTGGTGTCTTGGGGTCTGTAACTTTTTGTTTGTAGAGTTTCCATCATATTGTAGGGGCTTCCTATAAAATGAAGCTTCGTTCTGGCAATACTTCCTTCAGTCTTTTCAGGATGAAGAGTGATACGCTTAGCAGCTTTCAGACTTAGATCAGGAGCAACATGCAGAGTTCCATTAGGAGAGGTGTGCAGAGTGCAGTCAGGAGTGTGGTCCAGATTGGTAGCAGAAAGTGCATGGTGTTTGTGATTGCCAGCCTTGTGGGAGTTCAAAGCAGCATGGAGACAACAGCAGCAGCACAGAGGACATGTGTCAGTAAGAGAGAGCTGCAACATCAAAGGACATGGCTGTTTTGGAGTGAGGCTGCAGGCAGGTGTTAGGTGAATGATAACAAGTGAGGTAGATAGTTGTTAAATCTAATGCTAGTATAACAAGCATTTCTCAATGCTGAACATTGGTTGCTTGTTAAACAAGGAGCCTTGTGGTTGGTTGAAGGAGCAGCTGTGTGGGTGGCAACTGCCCTGAGGTAAAGAGATTGCCCAAGAGGAGAGAGAGAGAGGAAGAGTGGGTAGCTTGAGAAGGCTTGCAGTCAGGTGGAGGAGCAGCTGTGTGGGTGGCAATGCCGCTGAGACAAAGAGATCACCCGTGGGAGATAGAGGAGGGTGGGTAGCTTGAGGAGGCTTGCGGTGGGATGGAGGAGCAGCTGGTGGATGGCAATGGCCCCCAAGGTAAACAGATCACCCGAGGGAGAGAGAGGAGAGTGGTAACTCATGGAAGGCTTGCAGTGAAGCGGAGGAGCAGCTGTGTGATGTTGCAGCACTCCATGTCTCTCTCTGGGGTGGGAGGCAGGACTGAGAATGCAAATCAAAGCACTGAAGCCCTCTGATTAGAGTGGCTTCAGTCCTTTGAAGTGCATGATGGTTCAGCCCACCCATGCTCTGCTAATGCCTTTACTATACAGGTTCTTCTAGGCTCTTCTAACTTCTGGATCCAGCTCTCACTTGCATGACAATTGCATCAGGTGCCATGGCTTGAATAAGGAGCCGCACAAATATATTCTATGTTGTTGTACTCGTAGTTGGCATCGCCAGTGCAGGGGTGCAGTGTGGGTGCTCATTCATGAGAGGGCTGACATTGATTGACATCTCCATGGTAAGCTCATGTCAGTAGCTCAAGATGTCACCAACTGGCACCTAATGTAGTGGCAGATCAGGGACTGAGAAAGAGAGAGAGTTTCACTCTGAAGCGCCATCCATTGCTGAGAAAAATTAAAGCTGACTGTCTGAACAGGGATCGAGATGGAGGGGTACACTACACTATGGAAATAAGGTCTGGGGTAACATTATCATGAATGGGGATCATGATGAACAGGGCTTGGGTATGCTTTACAAGGACTGGGCAGGGGAAAGGCCGCCGGAGCATCCTGCTGGGTGCATCCCTGCAGATGGCATGCAAATGAGGCTATAATGACATGCAATGACCCATTTGTGCCTTGTATGCCTACTGGCCTAATCTGCATTTTCCTGGCTGAATATCTGGAATTTGGGCACAGTGTGTCTGCAGTTGTGCCATGCATCCTCATTCCAGGTATTCAGAACATCCAGGGGATGCTGGTGCATTGTCAGTGGCCCCCATTTGTGCCACACTAATATTAGCATTGCTATATTCAGATGGGATGCACAACCACACATCTCATTTGAATATAGTATTTTTTGCACCAGACCATTTATTTGGGTGGCACATCTCAATGCACTGGGCATCCCTAACCTTTGAAAATGTCGCCATCGTATTTATCCTCTCAGTAGTTGATATTCTCACTGTAGGTCTACCAGAGGCACTAACTGCCTTGACTTGAATTTCTTGCTAATTGTACATGTTATTGATATTGAATGTTTTATATAAATATCTGACATTATTGTATTTTGTAATTTTGTAAGGCATGTTTTGTTTATTGTATTAAATGTTTTTGCACTTGTTGCTTGTGAAAATGGACAATTCTGCTCATCTTGCTAACAAGTATGAAAATAAAATGAAATGAAATGAAACTGCACTTAAGCAGCACCAGGTATGATCTCGAGTTCACCCATGAACCAGCTTGAGCTCTGAGCCTTCTCAGTGTGAAACCGCATTCACACAAGAGGTCTTTTTCCATAAAAAGAAATGGCATCTGTACTGGAAAGTCTCGCAGACTGTGAAAAACTCTAAATACCAATACCTCCATCCTTCGGAAATACCACATCTATTCTTTACCTCCTGCGGATACTGCGTACTGCACAATGATTCATGAGTACTGTAACCTGTCTGATGTAGCATCATTATATTGTACTTGTGAGAGATGGCAATAACAATTTTGAAGTAAAAAATGAAACTAGAGGTATGAGATTGTGTTGTTTAAAGAGTAATGGAATGCAGGGCAAAATATACATAAAAGGACACTGTCAACCTTTTGCATCATAATATTTCTAGTGAGATGTTAAACTGAGGTCCCTTCTGCCCATCTTTGGTCACTGTCAAAGTGGAAGTATAGCATTCCATGGCACTTGTTGATAAAAAATAAGGAGTTTCCTGGTGTCATAGCCAACATTCCCCATCAATAAAACAGGTCCATGTAACCCACCTCTAGGATGCACCTAGAAACAAGATACCACAGCTTAGTGTGCCTCTACTGGTCAGAAATTACAAATAAATAAATAAATAACAGGTTGAAAACTCACATTTTATGATTGTTTACCTTCTCTAAATTCACTGATGCCACTGGTTGTTTGGCACGGGTCATAATGTCACAAGCATTATGCTGCATAACAAAATCGCACTGCCAATACAGTGCGATCATTGCCATGTGGCATAATTCTTATTTCTGTGGGGGGTCAGCCCCACACATCCCCTGTTATGGGGGGCTGTGCTCCCCAGACCTCCCCGCTAAAGATTCTCAGTCTGGGTTGGCAACCAAGTCGGAAGCGCATAAATTGGACAAAAATAAAATGTCTGGGACTGGGAATCAAACCTGGTCCCAGACACAGAGCCTGGGTCCTGCTGCTGTGGCTCAGTCCAGTGAGCCATGGCAGCTGCTCAGCAGAACCCACTCCCAGCAGAGGTCTTATCCTCTGCCTGGGGCTCTGTGAATGGTGCAATACTGCGTACAGCAGTATATGGTATTGCACCATTCACTGTCCCGGACAACCTCTTTCAGGTTAGCTATAATGTCGTATACTATTAAGCGCTTGACATTATGACCCGTAGGTGGTTTTTCTATCTGCTTCCCTTCTTACCAAAACTGAAGTGTATATTAGTGGTTGACCTGCTCATATTGCATACTTCCTAAACATTACGAGAACCCCAAACAGGGCGGCTACTCATGATGCAATAGTCTCTCTCCTCTCACTGCATTATGAGTGACTAGATTGTCTTGGGAGTGTTCCCAAGTCTAGGAAAGATGCAGTGTGAGTTGATCAAGGACTGTAAACAAACTTGTTTTGTGTGGTAATGCCAGTATGGTGGGTAGTCGTGTGGCAGAATTGCATTCTGCCAGTCCAATAACCCTGGTGGAGGGATGCATTTTTATCTTCTTTTCCCTGCTGAAATCTGTTGCATGACAGTCTCTTCTTATACTTTACCTTTTTCTGCCCCTGGCTTAGGTTGGCCACCTTTGTCAGTCTTTTTTTCTCTCTCACTAAAACTTTTGACCTACTACTTTTATTTCTAGTTTCTATATATCCATCCCTCACCAAGAACTCCCAAAATCATGCACCAGGTTAAAGCTAACTAGCAGGAATGAAATAAGGTGCTGGTTGAATAAAATGCATAAATAAAGTGCATAGAGTGCATTGTTATGCCACATTATGAGTTTAAAGTGCTGCAGCGCTAATTAATACTTATGCGATTGTTATGTACATGGTGCAGGAATGTTTAGAAATATTTACAAAGGCAGTTAAATACAAAATAATGTCGACTCTGATAAGTGGATTATGGATACAAACCAAACGACTTTATGCTTATGTTGTTTGAGTTATTTTGTTGCAGCTGTGTTGTTATGTAGAACATTATGCTAAAGAAATCCTGCATTGAAGCAGGAAATGTTTGAACCCAGCAGCAAACTTTAATCTCTCACTTTGCTGCCGCTCAGTATCTGTGTAAATAATTACTGATGCTGTAGAAGTGTGCCAGCTAGCCGTGGAGGAGTCCATGACATGTGTGCAGCCAATCCAGGCTGCTAGAGATGCAAGCTTCCCCGAGTAATCTGTGCACTCTGAAAAGCGAGTGCTTGAAAATAAAAAGGACTGTGCTGTCCCTGGACATAAAAACTATGACCCAATATAAAAATAAATAAAAAGGGCTTACTAAAGCTATGCAGAGCCCCAAAGCAGAGCAGCTAGGCAATGATTGTCTAGCAGTCTGCCGTTCTGCTACATTATAGAAAAACAAATGATTTAAAGGGACAGGAACGTCCCCATGTATGTGGAAATGCTATATAGTTGAAGTAGCCCTCAGAACAAGGAGCGGACTACAAGATACAGTAAACACAATAAAGAAAATAAATGAAGAATAAAGAGACACTGCAGTTCTCTAAAGGAGACCCATTATGTAGAGAGCCCTGAGATATAAATTAAAGGGCTAGTGTTCATGCTATAACAATACAGTACACGTATAAATGAAATAAATGTTTGCACTGTTTGCATATATAGAAAATAAGGTGCTGACCTGTTAGCAAAACCTCAGGAAGGGGATTTCTATAGTGGGGACTTCCCATAAGTAAATAGTAATAGAGGAGGAGTTTCCTATTTAGGGACTATTCTAGAACCTCATTGGATGTTTTAGGAGGACTTTCCCATAAGTGGGAGGGCTCTATAAGCCCACCTCAAACACCAAGAGTCAGATTAGCTGCATAGCAAGTCTCACTTACCTGAAGGAAGGTAAACAGAAGGACCTGTGCCTGAACAGGAATTTATCTCTAATAGCAGGAAAGCTGATGGATTGTTTTGAAATACCTGACATAAGGTGAAATAGCCTTGAGCTATTGCTTATTTTCTTGTTCTGTTTGAACTGCTTTATTTATATTTATTTTTATATTTTTGTATAAAATAAAACATTGCAGGTGTGTTATACCCTATTACTATGGCCAGTGTTATCTTTATACCCATGTACCTCATGACAGTCCGCTTTTCACTTTTAAAAAGAAAAAGAAAAAGGAATTAGAATCAAACTTGACTAGCTACATCAGCACATTTTACAGAATGTGCTGGTTTTATTATTTTCCAGGAAGTGAACTGGGCACAGCCCTTTTCCAGTCAAGCCTGACATACAACAACAAGTACACAGAAAGATACAGCGTATTAAAAACAATGTTAAAACAAGTACATTGACATTTGACATTCATACTGTACAATTTTGTTAACAATTGTTTAAAATGAGTCATAAATGTAAGTCATGATCAAATGTTTTTTAAACTAGACACTTTGAGGCCTAAGGGGTTGACAGTGCCCCTTTAATGGATCAGTTAGGGCTGCTACTAGTCTTAATGCCCACTAAGTATGGAAATGTGCTGTTGGGGTTGTCAACCCTAACTCCCACCCCTCCCCCACCATTACCCATGTAACCAAAGGCCTAGCTACAGGTCTGGGACAGTGCATCAACAGTCTGGTGCAGTACTCATATAGGGGCCAACACATTCAAAATATGTGTATAGCAGACTGACTGAATTGAGCCATGGAGGTGTATATTACCTGTGTGGTTTGATTTGCATTGGGTATTGGGAATCTTGTATAAAGAAACTTATTTGTTACAATTCTGTAACTAACCACCTAATTCTAATTATATACAGTACTATAGTGGTGTGGTAGCACCACTACAGTTAATGTTGACTAGGCAGTTTAATGTTAAACCCCTAACTTTGCACTTTAATAGCTTCACCCTCATTCAATAGATGTGTACAAAAGTTTGCATAAGTTGTCTTGGGGCAAGATCTCTTGACATGCAAAGTTTTGGTTTAGTCAGATGTGTGGATTCTGAGCTCAGATAGTGAAATAAGTGGGGAAAATTACGTTTCTTTGCAGTTTTTTTTTTTCTCATTGCCAATGCCAAGCATCCAGATGGTTTGGAATTCTGGTCTGCAATTTCTAGGGTACAAAGAACTTGGTTTGGAGTGGTGCCTTCATTAGTTTGGTGAACAAATACTAATCCGTCCAACAGTTATAAGGATTTGAAATGTTGGTTCTGGGCATGCTTGGTATGCTCTTTTGGATAGTTATTTCATCCCCCAAAAAAAGTGGCCATACAAAATAAGATTCTGTTTCATATGGGGTAATTCTGTTTTGTAAGAAACATTTTTTTTGTATGGCCACCATCTTGGTTCTGTTTTTCTTTTTTCAACTTTTTGAAAACCTATACAAATCTTATCATGGAAACACACCAATACATGTATCTTGCTAATCGGGACCCCATTAGCTAGATTCTGCAATAATTAGTTTTTGGAAAATGACCCAGAAATGTGTTTTAACACATTTTAAAATCTTTTAATGGAACAATTCTCTTTTTTTTTTTGTATGGCCACACAATACAGGAATAGGGAAATATGAAACAGGGTTATCTTCATACAAAAAATGATTTGGACTTAGTTATTTTCATATTCTTTTTGGATGAAGAATCTTTTATTTTTTGTGAGAATGACACAATCTCACAAAAAGATTCCTTCATTCAAAAATAATTTGACTTAGTTTTATTCCACATTTCAACTTTAACAAGTCATAACTCTGTCAATATTTGCAGTTAATGGACAAGCTATATATAAAAGAAAGGTCTTAATGAGTACTACATCACTAACACAATACCCTACAAAACAATTCAGGGCCCTACAAAACCACAACAATGTAAAAATTACACTACATAGATTTACATTGCAACTTTGACAAGTTGAAAGTCTGTCCGCCTTTGAGTTAAGGGACAATCTATATATGATAAAAGGGTCTCAATGAGTACTATAACAGTAACACATAATCCCCCCAAAAAAAAAAAAAATATTTAGAGGCCATAAAAAAAACATAAAGATAAAAATGAAAATTCTTGCAGGATAACATTTCAGCTTTAACAAGCCATAACTCTGTCACTCTGTGGAGTTAAGTGCCAACCTATGTACAGTATATAAAAAGATCTCAATGAGTACTATAACACTGACACATCATACCTTCAAAATAATTTAGGGCCATATAAAAACCATGAAAATGTAAAATGAAAATTCCCATCATATAACATTGCAGCTTTAACAAGTCATATCTCTGTTAGTCTCTGGAGTTAAGGAAAATCTATGTATCAAAGAAAAAAGTCTCAATGAGTATTACAACACTGACACATAATACCCCCAAAACAATTTAGGGCCAAATAAAAAACATAAAATTAAACAATGAAAATTCCTATATAAGATAACGTTGTAGACTTTAACAAGCTGTAAGCCTGTCAATAGTTGGAGTTAAGGAACAATGTATATATCAACAAAAAGTGTCAATGACTAATATAACACTATAGCACAGTAATGACAATGCTTCCCAGCAGTGACTGTTCCCCTTTTCCTCCTGTACTTGTCTCCTCCATTCTTTTATGTACTGTATTATGAGGATCCATTGTAAAGAACTTTTAGCACAAAGGTTGTAATTCTGATTTCCAAAATAAAATAAAAATAACACGAACTCATAATCCCCCTAAAATTTATGAGGTATGCACTGCACCCCAAAATTACTCCAATCTTCACCATGGTGCCAAATTCACAATGAATGTGCACCAAAGACCTATCTCATCTTCTACTACAATCATAGCAAATTTCATAGCAAACCAACAAAAATGTATTGACTTATGGGTAACAAAGCAAAAACCACAATTTGGCCATATATAATGAACTGCTGACAGTTAGAGAGATACAATATATTTTTCCTTTGAGGTGAGCTCTATGAAAAACAATTATAACCAAGCACATACATTGCTTTTCTGAGGCATGGAAGCACAGGGACCTCGAACTTCCACAGCCAAAAGGATGTGTGCATCTATGGAGGGATGGAAGCACAGGGCCTCTGTCCCTGTGTTGTTGTAGCCTGATTTGGGACCTGCATGAATGAGGATATAATTCTACTATCTCAAAAAGTAAGGATATCTTTTGCAAAACAAACTGCAATAATGCATGTTAGTGTTCAGATTAAACCAACAAAAGTAGTAAATATGGTGTTAGAGTTTCTAACCCTAACTCGCCACCCACACACAAACACACACACATACACACTCAAGCAGGAAAAGGAAAAAATACAATTTTCACTGTCCTAACTCTTGATGAATCAGGGTGGGGGCCTCCTTGGGTTCTCAACCCTAACACTCACTCCATTCCATGACCAAATAAGCTGACATGTGATATGTTTTCTTCAGACAGGACCTATAGGTTGTTGGTAACACCCCTGGTGACCACTGGTCTTTCTGATCATACTCCACCCATACCCTCAAACTCCTCCCTCCCTCCCTCTTTCTACTTCCAGACCATTACCCCCAGGGACACTGCCAAACTGCTGAAGAGTCTGCTTAGCCGGGGCAGCCTCAGCAGCGATGGTCTTTTCCCTGCTATGTTTAATTTTACATCACCTGCCATCTTAAAACCACTCGCCTACCTCTTTAACCTGGTATTGACTACCTCCTCAGTACCCAGAACTTGGAAGCATGCCAGGGTGGTCCTGATTTTAAGACTGGTGACCCGCTATCCCCAGATAACTATTGGCCTATATCCTTGCTCCCCACCTTAGTAAACTCCTGGAAAGGATTGTCCAAGGACAACTGTCTGACTATATTGACACACACAACCTACCGTCCAGATAGTAACATGGCTTCTGTAAACATAACTTCACCATCTGCCCTTGCCCTGTTTACCCTATTCTTAGGAACATGGACCTTGGAAGGGCAACAGGTGCCATCTTTGTTGACCTGTCTAAAACTTTAGGCCTGGTCGACCACACCCTGGTACTCTCCTCCCTCTGCACCCTTGACTGCTCTACTGAAACCACACGGTGGTTCCAAAGTTACCTTTCAGGCTCAGTTTTTATGTGTGGGACCTTCCACCTAACCCACCTCCCACTCACTACTGGTGTACCTCAAGGCTCGATCCTGGACCCACTCTTATTCTCCTGTTTATAAACTCTCTCTCTCTCTGACTGTCTCACTTGTGATGTCATATTTTATGCAGATGACACGTCCTCTTCACCAGTGACAAGGCTCTTGAGAATATTTCAGGGCTTATCCAGTAACTACTCTGCAGTGCACACCTGGTTCCACTCACATCGCCTACTTGTTAATGCTAAAAACTAAATCCATGCTATCTAAGGTCACCAGAGCTGGGTCCACCCTCTCAGTAGTCTCACCAGATGACACTGTACTTGGAAATGTACTAACTTTCAAATATCTGGGAGTTGTCCTGGACCTGTCCCTCCTTTTCCAAACATATCTCTTCTGTTATCTGCTGTATTAACCATAAACTTGATGCGGCTTATTGGATAAAGTCACTCCTGACCAGGGAAGTACATTTAGCCACTGCCCAAGGCAACCTGCTACCCTTGATTGACTACTGCTCCCCTATTTACTCACACACATCCTCAACCTTGCATGGGCGCCTCTGCTTCATGTACAACATATGTAATTTCACTGTCCTTGCACCATATTCCACTCACCACTGCCACCTCTACCAGACTCTTGGCTGGCTCCCACTACACTGCAGATTTGATTATGGGCTTGGCTGCCTCCTGGACAGCACCATCAGGCATGCTGAAGCCTCCCCTTATACATCTCTCCTCAAGACTAGAACTCCTTCGCGCATCTGCATGCATCCTCAGTCCCCCCCATGGATATCCCAAAGTCTCCTCAGCTATGGGAGCAGAGCATTATCTGTAGCTGCTCCCACTCTGTGGAACAGAATCCCCTACCCATCCACCTCTGGACTCCCATGCCACTTTCAAGACACATCTCAAATCCTGGCTATTTGATGAGGCCACATGCCGCTGCTAGCTTGGATAACCCTCCCCTTCCTTTCTGACTTTTCCTCTTGAGCTGCTTTGGCCTCCCTGCCCTCTTTCATTTCTTTGGACTCCTGTCTTACATCCCTCACTGTCTGCTTCTTGGGCTCTGCCACTTGGCTATTGTCTTAGATGTTTTTTGTTTGTTTGTGTTACATCATGCATTAATTTGCACTGGCCACTTATCCTTAGTAAATAATTGCATAATAATTGTTGCTTATCGTGATGTACTGATTGTTTTTCAGCATCTCATTAATTTTACTTTTCTATGTCACTTTCTTTGTTCACCAATGATGTATGTATATCCACATGGCTTGTACTCATTGTATAACTTGTTACTACTGCTGTAACTGCCACCAGCATGGCCCAGGTTGTGCCTTAAAATGGCCCCCTGGATCAGTGCACTTACCTGGTTACCAAAGACTTAAATAAAATAAATAAACTAAATAAAACATGCAGGGAGACACAGTTCTGTATGTTTGAAGGCTATATCACAGCAAAGTGAGCATTAGGTTGAGAATCCAAGAGCCAGCACAGTGAAGATTGTACTGTTTTTTTTCCTTTTCCTGCTTGGAGGGTAGGGGTATGTTAGGTTGGAAACAGTAACACATTTTCCCATTTTTGTTGGTTTAATCTGAACCCTAACTGATGCATTAATAATTTTTTGCAAAGATATATATATATATACAGTACATGCAAAAGTGTGAGGGAGTATGTTTCATTTCATAGGTTTCATAGGTTGTCTGTGAGAATAGATAGGCACTTGGCCTTTTCTGCTCTCTCATCTTTAGTGACTGTAACCCTCTTACTGATACCTAGAAAATGTATATCCAGTTTAGTCTTGAACTCTGCTACATTACCACACCCTACAATCTCCTATAGCAGACTATTTGAAACACTCACCACCCTCTGTGGGAACCACATTCCCTCCTTTTTGTTCTATTAATTTCACTATGTAGTTTAAGGCTGTGAGATCTAGTTACAAATGCCCCATCTTTCATTTCCAGACCTATACATTCCCATAAATCATTATTTCAAATGCCCCAAATACTAAACATAAGTCCCCCTATCCTGTTTTATTCTAATGAATAAAGTTCTAGTTTTTCCAGTCTGTCCTCATCTCCTCCATCCCCACAATCCTCTTGGTTGCTCTCCTCTACACCAACTCCAGACGTCCTTATCCCTCCTTTGTATTTGGTGCCCAAAACTGACTACAACACTCCAAGTGAGGCCTCACCAGTGATGTATACAGGGGCAACAGGGCCATAACTTTGAAAGCCTTTCCCAACTAGTGCTAATAACTTGGGTATTTTGAGTTAGGCTGTTGCATATTCAGTTTATGCCAGTTTACTAGTTATAACTTTTTAATCTGCAGTTTTAGTATTTGACTTTCTCTTTGATTCCAACTGCTGGCTTCAGTGCTGCACTAGAGCAGTTGTGAGGTCATCAGTATTGCAAAAGCTGCTCTCTCATTGATTCAGTAGTCCATTGTGATTATACTGACCTTCGAGATATCAATTATGACAACACTTACATCAGAACAGTTACGCATCTTGCTGCTAGTGTTGTAGCAGCCAAGAGTTCACTTTTATCTTGTAATCTGTACAGTATCTGCCTTTTGAGCTAGGCCACTGTGTATTTGAGGTATACAACATTTAAGATGAAGAGTGCGACCAAGGGTTATGTTAATTTTCTAGTTAATCACCCCTGGGGCCATAATGTGGCATGAGGTACAGCTGAGTTATACATGCCCTAAGGGTGATTAACTTGAACATTAACATAACCCTGGGAGTGCCTTATTGTTATTATAAAAATATAAAACAATAACTTTGTACTAAGTGCACCATTTTTATTTACCTCAAAAATTAGATGTGCTTTCAAATAGTCTGTACACCATCTACATTCTGAGCTGTGCCACGTTGCCAATGAGTGTCAGTGTGACCTCGCCCATGACTTTTCTTCTATCTCCATGGTGACAGGACTCTGTGTGTGCCTAGTTGTCCACTGGTCACTGAGGATATTTGACAAAAATAGCAGCCCATTTATTTCCAGTTGTTTCCCTTTGTGACTTGAGATACATTTTGTTTTAAAAAGTTTCATAGTAGTGTATTTGAAATGGGCTCACGAGAGATCGGTCACAATGGTGCAGAGCAAGAAATCAATGAATGTCTGACTGTATGATGATGGGGAGGGAGACTGATTGGCTGTGACTGGAGATGAAGATTGCAAAGGAACATGTGGTATGAGCTGGGGAGAGTGCAGAGAACACTGATTAAAAGAAATACCAGAGAAGCCGTGAAATTAGACAGATTCTGCTGCAGTGAGTGTCAGCACGGTGCAAGCAGGGTAACCTACAGAAGGAGATGACTTGAGAGAAACTTTGGAAGCAGGCTGATAGGCTGATCATACGACTGTTCAGACCAAGTCCACATAGCCAAATGGAGGATGACAGCACAGAGAGAGTGCACAGACCTGTGAGACAAACAGGTGGAGCCGAGAGAAATGGGGACAGCAACATCACAGCAGCATTGGGGACTGCTAGCTGGAGCATGAGTGTTAAGAATAAACACTACACTAACAGATTTAAAATAAAGCTGCCTGTATTCAAACATGGAACTTCAATTTATTTATCAGATTTATCTTACTGGTTGTCATTTATTTTCCTTTTTTTGGTTTTCTTGCAAAATTTTCATTTGTGCATGGCCTAGCTGTAAGTGTCATGGTGGTTTGAGTTCTGTAAACAGAATGAAATAAAAAGTAGGTCATCACTCAGAAAATCAATGCTCAGGTTATCAGACTCTACACGTACATTAATTAAAGATGAATGATATCAGCCAATCATAATTTAGTATTTCTCAGACCCTTTTTGTAATAGTTTAAAAATTATACCTTTTAAATCAGCTCATTGTGGGTAGATGTAACTGTTTCTCTTTGAGTTCGAGTACTGTAGGACAGGGCTATTATGATGTTGTCAGCAATATGAAAGCTACCTCTGATTGTTTCTGAACAAAGCTCCAGCTGCAGAATTGTTTTTCAACATATGTGATTTCTAAAATAAATGGCAGTAACATATGCAACCTGTAAAATAAATGATTATGACATATGAAATGAAACTAAAATACATTTTTATTTTAGTGGTTGCCTATGTCGTCCGCTACCAAAACCATATTTGTGTACGTTTCATTCATCTAATGTTGTATAACTACTAGATACAGATAATATACACACATAGCAAGATCAGAGACCCTGACACGATTGCTGTCCTTCCAGTGCTGCAGTAATTTCACCAGCTTGCTGCTGCTAGCCTCACCCTGTCCAGCTATCACCGTTGCCAGCATAGCAAGGTAGGTCTTCCTAGAGCGTGAGATTTGAGTTTGGCACTTGCAAGATTTCCTCCAGGATTGGCTGCTCTTTGTCTATGTTTTATCCCAGATTGGCTCCTGATGCTGCTACCAGACTGCATCTTCCAGCACTGTTCTTTGCTTGGGCCAGTTTCTCTGAGCATACTTTTCTGGACTGATTTTTACTGCTGTTGTCATTATTATTATTAATGTACAAATGTGTTCTAAACTGCTTAGCTGATTGAACTGTGCTTAATTAATTTTACTGTTGTGCTTAGTTGGTTACTGTGCCTAATTAATTTATTAATGTGCCAAGTTAAAAATTAATGATTTAAATCTTTTCTTGTGTTCTTTCCTTTTCTAGTAACCCCCCACACACACACACACTAAACCTGGCACTGACCAGCACTATATCCTTCTTTGTCTCTGGATTTCCTTCTTTGTAAATTTTCAGAAATTAATAATTTACCTTTTAATTTAGCTGTCCTGTCTCTGTTCATAGCTTTTTTCATATAGATACCTCCCAACTACAACTACCTCTCCATCTGACCAGCCCCCTGCGCCTCCCTGCTTACAATTCCTCCTGTTCATAAATCAACTGTTCACCAATTTCTCTGCCTTTATGAACAATGTATCCCCACCTCCTCTCTCTCTCTCTCCCTTGTTCTGCTCATAACCCTCCTTACCATCTCCACTTGCTCACTACTCATCTATTCACCTCGTGACTTTTCTTTTGTGGGCTTAACACTCCCAACCTCTGAACAGGTGCGAAACCTGGGGTAATTTTTGATGAAGGGCTGACACTGCATTTGCAGGTGTCGGCAGTCATCAAATCCTCATTTTACTACCTGAGGAATATCTCCTGGGTTAAGCATCTTGTTTCATTTGGCGATCTCCTACATTGGTCCATGCCTTTGTGTCCTCGCACCTGGATTACTGCAGTTCCTTCACCTAGGGCTACCTGGGGTGGATATCCACTGCTTGCAGCTAGTGCTGAATGCAGCAGCCTAGTTATTGACAGGAACCTCTCTGTCCTGTCATATTTCCCCGGTGCTGTGCGAACTGCACTGACTGCCAGTACAGTGGTGGATCACCTTTAAAGTCGGACTTCTGACTTATAAAGCCCTCCGAGCATTGGGCCCAGACTACCTGAAAGAACTTCTGGTCCCTTACTGCCACGGGCGATTGCTCCACTCGACTGACGAGGGTTGCTAGAGATTCCGAGGGTTTGTTAAAATCTTCTGGGGCCTGGCATTCAGGCATGCAGCCCTCACCCTCTGGAATTTTCACCTCATCAGCTACAGGAGTGCATGACCATGGAGGGTTTCAAACAGGCTCTTAAAATCTATCTGGGAGGAAAGCTTTGGTGACTAACCTATATATTGGTTTTGTCTGTATTAACTGTTTTAAGTATTTATAATCAAGTGATTGTATGATATATTCTGTTTTAACTGTTGTTAGGTGCCTTGGCTATGGAAAGGTGCTATACAAATAAAGATTTATTATTTATTATTATTATTCCTAATAACTCTCCCAACCCCATCAGTTACTATCTCCAGTCCCCTACCCACATCCATGCTATCACTCCTCCCACATTTGAAATATGGTCTTACTCTACCACTATTCCTCATGTGGCTTTGATAACGATGTCCACTTTCACTGTGGTTCTCCACCTTCTTCCTCACTCATCCGCTCCTTCTCCTCAAATCTCCCAACCTCCTCGCCAGCCCTTCAAACTCCCATAAATTCCATTTTCTCACACTTGCTCTCCTCTTGCTCGCCACTGGGGATGTCCACCGAATCCAGGCCCTATTGCCTCTAGTTTCTCTGGTGCTTCCTCCTCTACTACCTCCCCTTCTCTCTTCTCTCAGCCCTCCAAAAGGGCTTAAAGATCCCACATCTAAACACCCGCAGCTTGTTGCAAAAAATAGACCAGAGTCAGACTGTGGTGTGCATTCTAAAACCAGATGTTCTAATCATCTCAGAAACTTGGCTAAAGAGCACTCTCCTGACCACTCGGTCTCCATTCCTGGCTACTTACTGCTAAGACAAGACCGTGCTGGCAGGGGTGGTGGTGTGGCCATTTATGTCCTAGCCTCCATCTAATATTCCATCATCTACTCATCCTCCTATCCTGAGACCCATGATGCCCTAGCTATTCATGTGACCTCCCCCTCACATGCTCCCAATCTTGTAGGCCAGCGTTTACTGCTGCCTAAATGTCCATCCTTCAGTCACAGTAGACCTTCTAACCTCCATCACTTCCCTTGCTCACTCTGGGAATTATTCATCCTAGGTGACTTCAATATAAATTGGTTGTCACCTAAAACTATCAAAACTAAAATTAAAATGGAGCCCTAAAGCCTCCCAACTGATCTCTGAACCCACCTGCCCAAACCACAAGACAACAACACCCCTACTTGACTGGGCCCTTACCTCCCACCGTCACCGGGTCATCACCTCTGGCATCCTCCCTGATGTTCTCAGTGACCATAACCCAATATTCATAGTTGGGAAAGTCCACAGAACTAAATCACCTCACAAACCATACAATTATGCTCTGTCAGGTCTCTTGACCTTAAACCTCTCCTGAGTAACCTTGCCACTTCTGACTGGTCCCCCTAACTTCCTTTCCCTCAGTTCATAAGGCCCTGCCAACTTCAAAGAAATCTTTCTTGTAAACTGGAACACCTTTGCCCCACTTAAACAAACCAGAGTCAGAGGTAACCACTACCTTGCATAACCCCAGAACTTCGGCCTATCTCAGGGCTAGAGATTGAGCCCGAAGCATCATAAAGCTACCCATCATTCTAGTGACCTCGCGAACTACCGCATCCTCTGAAATGCTTGCACCAGGGCTACAAGATTAGCCAAGTTTCAAATCTGCTTTCATCCTCTTCAAAGTTCTGGAAGGTGGTCCATGCTCTATTTATACCCTCACCTCACCCACCCACCCCAGTACTTAAAGTAAATAGTTTATTAATGTCTGGCCCATGAGCCATAGCTGCAGAATTTAACTCACTATACCTCCTGTACCACTGAGCTCTGAAATCCTCCCTCCCACTCATCACCCTCCCACCTTCTACCAGTGTGCCTCCTCCACCACCCTCCCACCTCCCTTTTCACTACTGTAACCTCAAATGATGCCCTAAGTGCCCAATTCACCATCAACCCTCTAAAGGTGCCTTCCCAACAGTCTCGACCCAAAACCTCTCCCTCCTCTCTCTCCACTTGGCCATTGCCTACCCCTCTCATTAATCCTAAATCTCTCATTTTCACTGTCTCAGTCCCTCTTCGTGGAAACATGCAGTGGTCCTTCCTCACCCAAAGGGTAACTCCTCATCCCCTGGCAACCATCGCCCATTTCTCTACTCCCATTCTTGCCAAGCTTCAAGAACACAGCGCCCTCTCCCAACTCACCTCTTTTCTATCTGACACCTCCTTTTCATCCCTTTCCTGTCTGGTTTCAGGAAACCACTCAACCACCACCTCTCTCCACGGCTCACAGACTCCTTCCTAATCGGGATGGATAATGGCCAAATTACCTCTGCCATTTTTGTCAACCTGACTAAGGCCTTCAACCCCTGCTCTCACTCTCTTCTCCTCGACTCACTCCCAGCAACTGGCATATCTTCCTCCACCACAAACTGGTTCAAGGCCTACCTTATTGAGTTAAGATCTTGGATGCCACTTCACCTCCCTCCCAATCAGCACTGGCATCCCCAAGGGCTCTGCATTACAGCCCTTCTATTCTCCATATTTTGAAATGACCTTCCTCTGTTTGCTCCCCTCCTCCGCTATGCCGGTGATACAGTCCTGTATGCATCTGGCTCCTGTTCTGCTGAGGCTACAACCAGCTTACAGCAAGACTTTGACAAGGTTCAGCTCTGGTTTGCTAACCATCAACTTTTCCTCAATGCCAAGAAGAATGTCTCCATGACCTTTGGCATAAGTAGAACTCTAGGCTTCCTCCCCGCCCACTTTCCACGCCTTAGATGGGACTTTACTTGAGGACACATCCTCCTCCTCCTCCTTCAGGTACTTAGGGGTTTGTTGGACCAACACTTAAACTTCTCTGGACATATTGACGCCATCCAGAAAAACTGCGCCCTAAGCTTGGTGACCTGTTCAGGAACTGTAGTTGCATCCTCCACGGCTAGGGCGTGAACTTGTTCGGAAGATGATACTGCCCATTTTCGACTACTGTGATGTAGTCTATGGTGCTGCCCTAAGTCCTCCCTGGCCAGACTGGACACCTTCTTCATTTCCTTCTGCTGCTTTGCCTCGATGCCCCCTGCACCCACCACCGCGATCTTTATCGGCCCTATCCTTCCCTCTCTTACAAATAGGTATTTGGTTGACCAACACCCAAACTTCTCTGGACATATTGACTATCCAGAAAAACTGCACCCTAAGCTTGGTGCCCTGTTCAGGAACCGTGTTGCATCCTCCTAGGGCTAGGCATGAACTTGTTCGGAAGATGATACTGCCCATTTTTGACTACTGTGACATAGTCTATGGTGCTGTCCTTAGTCCTCCTGGCCAGACTGGACACCCTCTTCAATTCCTTCTGCCACGTTGTCCTCGATGCCCCTCGCACCCACCACTACGATCTTTATCATGTCCTATCCATCCCTCTCTTACAAATAGGCAACTCTCCCACTGTGCTAAATTCATCTCCAGCACTGGTTGGGTGAGCTCCCTTCCTACCTCACCTCCTCTTTTATAACAACCCCCATCCTCCCATTCCCTTAGATCAACTGACTCCTGCATCCTAGTAGTCCCCTGCAGATCCACCCTAGTCAGCCAATCCACTTACCTCACTGCCTCCCAAACATTTGGAATTCACTCCCTCAGATCCGCCACTCATACTCCACCTACTCCATCAGCTCTGCCCTCAATAATTACCTTGCACCTGGCTGCTCCTGCCATATCCCTACCTAATTCCCTCCTATAAGCCCTGGATAAACCCTACCTCTCCACTGTCACCTTCATTTTACTCTGTGCACCCACCCCAAATTTCTAGTGCCTCCCCTTCCCCAAATTGCTCCCCTTTACTGGCCTCCTTGATCTCTCACAGAATATAAGGGACCCCAAATACTCTCCACGAGTCCCTCTCCTAACCCATAGGGGCTTGTATCCCTCATCTACTCCTGTTCCCCACCATCCTCCACCTCACCCTCCCTCTTCTTTCCTCTTCTTTTCACATAAACACTTGTTTACTTATTAACCCAGCACTTATTATTGTCCACTCTTTCTACCTATTATGTGCAACACTGTTGTAACATCGCTTGTAACACCTGCCTTACAACTGTATATTAATGTTGACCTTGTAACTTAATGTTTCGCTCCTATTGTACCCCTCCTCAGGTCGCACCAGGAGATCAGCAACTTGTCGCTCAGTGTGCCTTCCTGGTGAAACATTTCAATAAATAAAATTAATAAATACTGTGTGACATATAGATTTTAACCAAGGTGGGCAACTGTAATGAAAACAGATTTCTAAAATAAAGACCTGTATAAGAATTATTTGCCAGGATATCCTCTAAGTACTGTACGCAGTTTTAGCAGTTAGTGTTCTATGACTTCACAGAAAAATTGAATAGGAAAGAAATAAGTTCCCTTTTAACTTTGCATCAAACAGAGACTGAAGGTTCCTGCCTATACAAGGTATCAAGCATGACATCTCAAAATATCTCGGGGTACAACCAGTTGGAAAATACTTCCGTACTACCAACGTAATATTATCAGCTCCATCAGAGAGCCGATCTGCCTCACAAGTGACAGTACCATACAGGGAAATGAAAGTGCCCTTACTGTAATGAGATAATGGAAGTAGGCATTTTTTAAGCAAAAATGCTTACAAAGTGTGCAACTGTATTCAAGGGCTAGTGTGTTTAGCAGGAGATGAAACCATAGAAATTTCCTTTTTAAGATGCAGCAGGTATCACATATCTGATACACTTTCTAGATATTTCTAAACATACCCTGAAAGCACAGAAATAGGACAACATTGTTGTTTTCTTATTCTTTGCTGCTACTTCTATTTCTAGAAGTATGACTGATTGTTGACTCTTAATAAGGAATTTTTTTCCTAGGAGGTTAAATAAATAAATAGGTTTGTGTGTTACCTGATATCACAAGTCTGGCTTTAGATAAGCAGTCAGCACCCCACTGAACAGACTAACTAGGCTCCACTAATTTTGGTGGCCAATTTTTATAACGAAGGTTTTCTATTTTTAGATGCCAACACAGATAATGTTAAAGCACTTGTTGCACTCATGCATACTGCACTGTTTTGTACAGTTTGTTAAGATTAATGTTACCTTTTGTGTGCAGGAGCAGATCGTGCCATAGCGGGTGTAGTGGCATGGTCAGCAGAATGTAGTACAGATTAAGCCATTTCTTATTCAGCCAACCCTCCTCCCTCCCAAACACAAGGATTTGCTTACCATGATGCTTTGCATTGGTTTTAAAGCATTAGAGTGTATCTGTGCAATTTAGAAGGATCTACAGGAATAGAACATATTGGAAATAGAAACATATAAAGGTGATAGCAAAAGAAGATCAAGGTCTATCTAGTTTGCCCATTTGCTACCCACCTAAAAAATAAAACTTGCTAGAGCCCTGTGCAATGCAACTTCACTATTCCTTTATGTTCACCTTATGCTTTCTTGAATCTTGCTGCTGTTTGGCTATTACCACATCTTCTGGGAGACCGCTCCAGCTATTTGCCACCCTATCTATGATGAAATGCTTCCTCATGTCCCTCCAGAAACTGCCCCTGCCACTTTATAGTCATGCCCCAGTAGTGGTATAACTGCAGGTCTTGAATAGGCTCACCCCTTTCATGTACTTAAAGGTTTCACTCATATCCCTCTTTCCTTCTCTTCTCCAGCAAGTAAATTATCTGTCTTCTTGCACTGTTTACACAGCCTACATACTGCACTTTTTCCAACCTGCTTCTCTGGTATGCTGTCTCTTCAAGATGGAACCTCTGAGAGCACTGATTGCCAGATTATTTATTTATTTTATTTAGTTTTGTTGACGGGTAAGTGCAGTAGACAAATCATGCCTATTTTCAGGCACGACCACGGGAGGGGATATAGATGAATGCCAACTGACCTTGAACCAGATTAAGCTGTTGGTGGTATTTTCTTTTAGTGAATGAGGGAAATTCAGCCAGGACACTGGGGAAATTCCCTACTCTTTTCGATAAGTGCCATGGGATCTTTAACATCCACCTGAACTACCACCAATCCAGGCAGATGGGACCTCAGTTTAACGTCTCATCCAAAAGACAGTACCTCAGAAGTTCAGCACCCTCTCATGCTGCACTACAGTGTCAGTACTGGACATTAACCCAGTGCCAGATGTGGGAACTGAACCCACAGCCCTCTAATCTCCTGGCCTCAGAGGAGAGTGTGCTACCTACTGAGCCACTGACACTGAGGTAGCACAGTGGACAGTGGTAGACTGACAGAATGAACCAGTAGATTGTAACGGGAGTGGTGGAGGGGCATGAAGAGGCGTAGTGACTGTAGCATAGGTAATACAAAAGGAGTGGAAGAGTTAGAAGAATAGGAGGAGAGTCAGTGATGGGGAGAAAAGGGTAGATTGTGCATTGTGTAGGGATGGAAATATTTCAAAACTCTTGATGCCCCCATGACTGAACAGAAGGTCTGCCCAGATTTCATAGCTTCGAGTCCTGAGGCTGTGCCACAGAGCAGCCAAGAGCATCTGCGGGTCTGTCAGAATGCAGCAAGGTGCACAATGAGCTCTACTGCCCCTCCCACATCACTTCCGTCACAAGGAAAGCCTTGAATGGACAGCTTCACTGTAAATGTCTGCTCAAGGTATGTCACTGGGCTCCAGAGCTCACTGGACTAGGAAAAAAGGCAGCAGCAAAGCACACACACAAAACAATGCTCTGAGTTATTAGACTTCACATGTCCAAATGTGCAATTATATAAAATGTTTAGAGGGAAGTGTCCATTTGCAAATGCCCCACACTTCCATGTGGAGCGCCCACCAATTAGCATTTTCGTAAGTACCTCTTTTTGTTATGGATATGGCTCTGTCAGACTAGCACTTTCAGGGAAGGAGTGCTTACACATTGAACTGCACTATAGAATCTAAGCAGGATGAACCACAGTCTTCAGTCTTCTGTTTTGGCTGTAGCTAAACAAAGATTTAATCCTATTTAGTGGGTGGCTTTTTGTTTGGATGAACATTTTCAATGTGATATCCACACAGAGATTGTCATACCCATGATGCATTGTGCTGGCTTTGAGATTTTAGAAGAAGGTATGTGGTTGGGAGAGATTGTAAGAAACCAAATACACTGTAAATTACTTATCCATGTATCCTTTATGGATTCTACATAATGCTCTTCTTTCAAGCCAGTCTGTGTGGTGGCATGATTCAGAATATTGAGCAAGTTGAGCCCTTTCCTATTCAGACCCCTCCATACACAAGGATTTGCATATCCATGATGCTTTGAGCTAGGTTTGAAGCCTTAGATGGTGTGTGGCCCTGTAGAGATTTACAGAAATAAAATGAATCAGAAATTATCTGTCTCCTTGTATCATTTATGCATCCCTTATACTGCTCTCTCTCAAACTGCCTCTCTAGCATGTTACATCCGAGTGTACTTATTTGACTCTATCAGACAAGTCCCTTCCAAGGAAAAAGTGATAGCATTATGCTGCACTGTGGGGCATTAACAAGCTGAACCATACAATACATCTGCAGTTTGTTGCTTTGCCCATAACTGAAAATGAGATTAAAGGCTTGTACAAGGAAATTTTAGTTTTGGTGATCATTGTCTGTCTCATTACAAAGATATTCATAATCATAATACTTTGTTTCATCTTTCAGGTCCTGAGGAGTATGTATGTGTTTTGAGAGCTTTATAGAAACTACTGTGAATGCATTGCAAATTACTTCTTCTTGTGTCTTTCAGATTCTATATAATGCTTTTTTTCAAACTGATTTGCATAGTGGTATGGTCAGCAGAATATTATACCGGTTAGGTGGGCCACATCCTATTGAGCCTACACCCATGCGTAAATATTTGAATACCCATGAAGCTTTGCTCTCAGTTTGAAGCTTAAGACTGTATTGTGTATTAGAGAGATTTACAGAAGCTTTTAGATGGAAATGTTCTGTCTTTTCTATCATAGAAACACAGAAACAGAGACAATGCTTTTGTGCACACCACCCTGCTAGTAGGCTGCAACATGGCTCAGTCCTCTCTCCATAAAGCAAACCTTCTCGCATCCCTGCTGAATTGCCCACACACACACACACATACCAGCTTATATTCATGCCCCTTGTTTTTGACCCACTACCCTGCTAAATGATTCCTCACAGTTTACCTTGTTAATTCCATTCAGGAACTCAAGGTCTCAATCATGTCACCCTCTCCCTTCTGGCCTCCAGCTAGTACATGTTTAGTGCTCTGAGACAATCTTCTTAGGATCTTCCTTTTGCCCTGAATTATTTTGATTATGCTGCACACATTCCAGCCTGTCTCTGTCTTTCCTCAGGTGAGGACTCCAGAACTGGGCATAATATTCCAGATGAGGTGTCACCAGTGATCTATAGAGAGGTAGTATTACCTCTCTCCTCCTGCAAGCAAAACTGTCCAATACACCCAAAACTCTGGTTGCCTTGTTGTAGGACGTTATATTGGCTAGTTTGTTTTAGGGAATCACGTATGACAACCTCTAAGTCCCTTTCCTCTGCAATAGTGGCCTGCTTAACCCTCCCGTCCAGTATTCCTTTCTGGAGTTCTTGTTCCTCTGTGCATCAACTTGCAGTTTTAGCATTGAATTTCAACTGCCAGACCTTGGACCACCTCCTTAATACTTGCAGGTCGCTTCTGCAACACCCTTACCCTTCCTCGCTGTCTACCCTGCCAGATAGCTTAGTGTCATCTGCAAAGAGACTCTTCTTGCCCTGTATTCTTCCTCCATGTCCCTATTTAATATATTGAAAGGACTGGTTCCAGGACTGAGCCCTGTGCTACCCACTCAAGACCTCCCTTCTCACTGATTTTACCACATTTACCACAACCTTCTGCTGTCTTCCCCAACTAACCTGCCACCCGTCTCAACTAGGTCCTTGCTGCTCTCAGATCCTCTAATTTCTTTAGCAACCTTCTGTGTGGCATCAAGTCAAATGCTTTGCTGAAGTCGAAGTAGTAAATCTGCTGCTTGTCCCATATTCACTGCCCTTGTTACCCAGTCAAAGAATACTATTAGGTTGGTAAGAGAAGACTCCCTGCTATGAAGCCATACTGCTTTCTATCCTTCTATCCCAATAGCTTAATCTGGTTTAAGGTCAGTTGGCATTCATCTGTATCCCCTCCCGGGTCGTGCCTGAAAAATAGGCAGAATTTGTCTAGTGCACTTACCCAGTCAAAAGAACTAAATAAAATAAAAAAATAAATATCCTGAAACCCATTCCCTTCAAGTGGTCCACTAGGTTCTCTTTGACTGGTGTCTCCATCAGTTTACCTGCACACAGCAGAGAAATGTTTGTAGCCTACAATGGAGGTAAGATTGACAGGCCTGTAATTTACTGATTCCTCCTTGTTCCCTCCTTGTGAAGCAGGACCTCATCTGCCTCCAGTCTCTCAGAACTGCCCCTAACTGTAGTAAGCTATTAAATAGGCCTGCTAGTGGTTCATCCAGTTCCAATGCCAATTCTCTGAGCACCCTTGGATACCATCCAGCCCTGGAGCCTTGTCTATTTTCAGGGCTGCAAGCCTTTTTCTATCCCTTCCTCCTTTAATTACCACCTGCCACATTTCTGGGATCCCTTGCAGCAGCCTTTATGCCACATCCCAGTAAATGCTTCCTAACCCCACTGTGACTATTGAACAGAAGTAGTGATTTAGAGCAGCTGTTTTCTGCTCATCCTCCTCTACTACCCTGTCCTCCCCATCTGAAGAATAGTTTTTTTCCTCTCTTCACTCCTCTGCAATGTACAGCTCTGTGTCTGCCTTTGGATCCCTGTCTACCTTCTTACCTCCTTCATCTTTGCCTAGTATTTGCTCCATTCCACATCCCCTGTTTCTCCTTATAAATAACTAATGTAGGCAATTTACTTGGTCTTCACTGCCTTCCTTGACCTTCTTAGAGATACCAGATTGGTTGATTGTGCCTATTACCCTTGATAGACATTCTCAAGCAGTGTTTAGTTGCCTCAAGAACGGCACCTTTAATTTTTCCCACCTCCCTCTACCTCCCTGATTTTATTCACTCCTCCAACTTGCCCTTGAATAATTCCCTCATCTGATCAAAGTCTGCTCATTTGAAATCTAGAACCACAACCTTTGATGAGGGTATACTGGTATCCAGGGCCACTTCCAACCATATGGTGTTATGATCATTGGACCCTAGTGGTTCCCCAGCCTGCACTGCACCTACCATTTCTGAATTAGTACATGCCACATCAACAAACAGAACCATTATTTACCATTGATATGTGGTGAGTCAAAATATGCTTTCTGAGCTACTTGAATCGTATCTATAGCTATGAACCTATGAACAATATCAGCCTGTATTCTGGGTTCCCTGACCAGCTGCACTAGCAGGAAATCCTGCAACATATCTTGCTGGGCCTGATTTCTGCTACTGTTAACTGCTGAAATGTCCAAATTTATGTCTGATAGACTGAGATCCCCACAACCAATACCTCCCTTGGAGCCCCCTTTCAATTTCTGCTCCTAGTTCCCTATCCCCTCATCTGCCTGCCCCAGTGCTCTATATACCACCCCATGCACAACTTCTTTCCAGATGCTGTTGTGAGCTGTACCCACAGCGATTCTGTCTCCCTGTTTCCTCCCTGATGGACCTATCTCTCTACCACTGCAGGCCTTTGCTTTGGCATCAAGGATTACTTTCACCTCCTTTCCCTTACCTCATCTCTACTCTGCATGGTATACCTGGGTACCACCAAGTTCCAGTTGTTATTGCTAGTGGCCCAAATTTCTGTAATGGCTATGAGGTCTAATCCCACATCCACCACCATTGCCTGTAGCTCACTTATTTTATTTTCTAAGCGCCTAGCATTTAGAAAGATTGCCTTCAACTGTTACCAGTACCATTCCCTCTTATGAGCTTCTCTCCTTTTGTCCTTCCCATACCTCATCAGCTTCCTGGTTTTCCTGCTCCTGCTGGCCTTATGAGTCTCCCTCAGTTATGTATTCAATATACAACTCTCCACCAAACTACCTCTCTGGTGTGCTGCCTCTGTACAAGGCTATATCTTGGAGTACTGTTTGTCTGATACATTTGCCATCAAACTGGGCCTTCAGGAAGGAGTGATTGCAATGCGTTGCATTGTGGAGTCCTAACAGGATGAACCATATGTCTGAAGTTTGTTGCTTTTTGCCTGATTAAAACTGAGGTAAAAGCTAGTTCAGAGGGTCATTTCTGTCTGGGTGAGCTTTGTCAGTATAGTCTTCTATACAGAAATGTTTGTATCCCTGATGTCTTGTGCTGGCTTTAAGGTTTGAGATAGAATGTATGATGTTTGAAGAAATTTACAGAAATGAAATACCTTAGAAATTATTTCTCCTAGTGTCCTTTACAGAGTCTATATAATTCTCTTCTTTCAAACTGGTTTATGTAGTGGTATGGTCAGCAGAATATTATACCAGTTGGGCAATGTTCTATTGAGCCTACCCCCCACACTCACCGTGCTCAGGGATTTGTATGCCCATGATGGTCTGCTCTGGGTTTGAAGCTTTAAACTGTACAGGGCTGCCCACCAAGATGAAGTGCTCATATTACTGTTTCTGCCTGAGATATCTTGACAACTTGCTGTGCAGTAAACTGTGATATCTTTATTGCAGGTGTGTCATCCTGCGGGTGGCACTGTATGTGCAACGGTCTGGAGAGATTTAAGAAAACCAAGGAAATTGGAACTTATCTGTCTTCTCGTGATCATTTATGCATCCTACATGCTGCTCTTGGAGTCAGGTTTCTGGGCCAAACTATATTGAATTTGGATATTCCACAAAATGCAAAGAGTTGAAAGATATCTAGGCTATGGGCACAGTCACGATGTGTCATTTTAAGATGCCCATGAACAAAGCTGTTTAAGTGGTGCATTTCTACATCCCTAAATCAAACCTTGCCTCTTTTAACAAAACTGGGCACTAATAGTGCTATAAGACTCATTTAAAGTGAAGCTGAAATCCCACACAATCACAATAGCAGCCTGGAACAGAAATCTTGCAGAAGTGCAAGAGCATGCCGCTATTGCACACACATGAGATTTTGGCTCCACTTTTGAATGTGTCTTGTAGCACCATTAGTGCTCGGTTTTTGATAAAGAGGCAAGTTTGATTTAGGATGTAGAAATGTACTATTTAAACAACTTTGTACAAGGGCATGTAAAAATTGCACATCATGACTGCGCCCATTAAAGACGCGTGTCCTCAGCATGGCTGTGCTTCTGGTGGTTGGCTGAATTACGCCCAGCTGAAAATAAAGCAAAATGCTGAAAAGGAGGTAAAAAGATTAGTTTTTGCACATGCAGGGCCATTCTACACTAACAGTTTGTTAAGTATGTGCCTAGAGGCACACTGCTCAGATATGGCTAAAAATGAGGGGCAAAGCTGACAGTGCCCTTTAAAAAAAAATACTTGTAGTGTGTCATTATGAGTCATTTTCTGGCATTCTAGCCAGAGCTAAGAAATGCATTTCCTACAAGTCTCTTTGCATAAAATTATGATATCATGAATTGAGTGCTATCCTTCTGGCACACAATGTTTTTAAATTAAATTATGTAATATATAACCCTAGATGGCGCTATCCCAGGGCTACTACCCTGCCTGATTTGCCACTAACAGGTTGAGGGCCTGGATCCAATGGCGGGTGCCTCCACCCAGAGGTCAGGGTTTGCATAGTTAAACTTACTTGGTCACAGCCCTCTGGGACACTGCAACCCCTTTCTTCCCACTAGTGGCCCACACAATATAGCAGAATTACCTTCACAGTATACACTTACCCCTAAGGCTGGTTCAGGCACCGGACATCCTGTAAAATAAGATACAGTGCAACAATCACAGTACAGTACTTTAACATAGACAAATACCTCAGGCAGTATAACTTTGTTGAAACAAACAGCTCTGATTTATTTAGGGGATATAACAAGGACAGGGGAAATCAGGTTAATTAGCTTATCACTTTACTATCTACTTATGGCTCTGTGCACAGGCCTATCCTTACCAGTTACTGTCCCTGGGTACCCAGGCCCTAGTGGCTAGTCCAAACCGTGGCAGCTGGTAGGGCCCTTTCACACAGAGAAAGGAAAATTAAACAGTCAGCAGTACAGTAATTCCATTTGGATTTAATGTGGCATCAACAGGGAGCGACCCCGATTAGTACTCACGACCTCCAAAGAAGATATGGTCCTTCAATGTCAGCAGGGCTACTTTTGATCTCCAAGAGACTCCTCACACATTTATATGGTAAAAAAAGAAAGCACTATACCAGGCAGGCTGCATCTGTATCCCAATCGCAATTACTGCACAATAACCAGGAGAACACACAGCAGATTCAGTTCCTGACAGACCGAGTGTAATTCAACAATTTCTTCAGTCTTCTACAGGGTGAGCCTGGTTTCTACTCTTCAGAGATCCTTTGATTCTTTTCTACAGGACGGATTCAGTCCTAACAAGCAGTTACACAAGTTGTAGACCTGAACTCTGGGCCTTGCACACGTTTTTTGACTGAAACTGTGCACTGAAGGAGCACAGGGTTTCTTTCCCTTCACTTTCAGATCTCAAAACTGAAACTCCCAACAGACAAAACCGGCACTTCCTTTGAGTTCCTCCCAGTTCTTGACTGGATTGGCTGTCACTCACAATAGACTGCTGCTGTTGGTCCAAAAAGGCAACAAGTCTAAACTACATCTCCCAGAGTCACTGCCCATACAATCCTCTTGTGGCTGGCTCAGATTATGAGTCCCAAGTTCTGATTCGTCCAAGGCATCATTTTAGAGCTAGTTTACCCCACACTGATTGGTCCAGTTCAGCAGTTCAAAACCAGAATGGGAACTAGGCAGACAGTTCTGACTGCAAAGAAAGCAGGTTAGACAAACTGTAATTTTATTATTACTGTAAATGATTTCTGGCAATCAGTTACATCTTTCAGACAGGTTCCCTTTGCACTCTAGTGACTGCAAAATGGGGTGAATTGGCAGCAGCTTGAGTGGTACTCAATCAAAGAAAACACAGTCCCCCATACAAACTAATTATGTCTGCAAGCAGACAGCTCTTAAAGAGACAGTACCAGAGGTTCTAAAACACTCACTGATAAATGGCTTAAACATAAACACCATTCAGGCTTGGAGCATTCAAGCAAGCTCCTGGAAGTCTTTTGGGAACCCCATTTGCAGGGGGTTACACCCTTCCTGGTTTGGGAAAAGCTTGACGTCTGCCACAAGGTAAGTACCCATAAGTTTCAACTGCAACCATATACATTTGCATTAGGCTCACACATGTAATCATCAGTCAATACATCATTTTACCAAGAACCATTTCTGAAACATTGCAGTACGTCACTCTTACACAGTATAACACACATTGTACCATAACTCAAGTTATTACCTCTTGTACATGAAACCTGAAGAGAGGGACCCTTCCCTATCAGTTACCTTGGGCTGGACGGGGCAAGGGCACCATACTTAGAGGGCAACACAAGTAACTTGAGTTAGCACTAACGCTCAGTTTGGGCAATGAGCTCGGGGACACATACACTCCTTTATGGACAACATTGAGAGGCAGGTCCACTGGCCGCCCAGGAATCATAACTGAGGTGCACCACAGGCTTTACAGCTCGACCAGTCTTTCTAGGGGAGCTGTTACAGTCTCTGCACTCTGAGCCTCATTTTCAGCATTGTTCTCACTTGTCAGGGAGTCTCCATGGGGGTAGAGAGGCTAGAACTTGGGGCACCCTCAGCTCCAGGAGTTACAGTTTCTGAGTCCACAACATTTGGCTCGCATGGAGAGCTTTCAGACACTGGCAGTGGACTGTCAGGGCACTCAAAATACTCTTCTTGTTCGTGTATCACCAGTCTGCCCCAATCTATCATTTTCTCCCTGAAAGCTCAAACAGTTCAACCATGCACAATGATTCCATTTCATCTGATCTGATGCTTTGCACTTCACTTTCTGGGAGCATTGGCTCCAGGGATGAAGCTGGGGTCATAGACAGTCCAGAAGGCCCAGCTTTGTCTCCAGTATTGACTAGGGATTGCCTCTGAAACAATTGACTCAGTTCGAAGAAGGATAGTATTCAAAGTCACTCTCACTTTCTTCTGATATGGACTGACAGTCATGCTCAACTGGGACTTGTGCAGGGGAACACTTTAACTCTGCTTCTGTAGGTGCAGACTTCCTTGATCTTTTCTTAGCAGCAGCTCTAGTCACTGGTCCAGAGGGGCATCTTCTGGGGGCTCAGACTCAATCAGGATTTGTCCAATGGGTAGTAAATGATTTCTATGCATTGTTTTACATCTTTGAATTGTTCTCAGGCCTTACTTTGTACACTGGCAGATCATCTAGTTTGCCCACTACAATGTGAGGGAGATGGTGCCATCTGTCAGCAATCTTGTGTTTGCCATGCAGTCCCAGATTTCTTAGCAATACCCGATCTCCCTCCTGGAGTTCCTGTGCTTTCACCTTTTATCATACCTTTCTTTGTTGGCCAGATTTCTTTTGGCAGCCATGGTTTGAGCCAGTTGGTACGCATGAGTTAGCTGGGCCTTTAACTTTTGCACATACTGTAAATAGTTGTCAGCTTGAACCCCATCAGAGAGACCCCAAAACACACATCTACCGGTAGTCGAGCTTTTCTTCCAAACATCAGGCGGTAGGGGAGAACCCAGTGGCATCACTTTGGTGCAGTTATAAGCATGTACCAGGGTGCTAATTTGTTGGCTCCATCTAGGCTTGTCCTTTGGGTGCAGGGTGCCTAGCATATCTAGCAAAGTGCGGTTGAAACGCAGGCTGTGGGTCCCCTGGGGTGGTAAGGAGTGGTTCTGGACTTTTCACTCCCCACAGAGAAAGCATCTCTTTGATCAGACGACTCAAAGTCTCTCCCTTGATCAGAATGGATTCTTTGTGGAGCCCCATAGTGAACAAAAAAGTTTTCTACGAGTACTTTGGCTACAGTGGATGCTTTCTGGTCTTTGGTGGGAAAGCTTGGGCATATCTCGTGAAATGGTCAGTGACCACCAGCACATTACTGATATTTCTTTGATCTGACTCCAAACTCAGAAAATCAATACAGACCAGCTCCATGGGTGCACTGGTGGTTATGTTAACAAGGGGCAGCCCTCTGGGGCAAAGCTTTCCTCTGTAAGCAGCGACTACAAGTTCAGATGTGTTGCTCCACATCAGCCCCCATCTTAGGCCAATAGAATCTGGATCTCACCAAGTCAAGTGTTCTGTCTATACCAAGGTGCCCCATGTGGTTGTGCAAGGACCTCAATACTGAGTCTCGAAAGGCAGTGGGCAGCACCAGTTGTTGTTTGTCTACTTGTCCCCTCTGTCTACTGTTTCTCTATATAACAGTTTATTGATCAGTTTCAACTTAGGACCTTCTTTGTATAACAGTGCAGTTCTCAAATCAGTGGAGCTAATTTGGACACATCTTTTCCTGCATAGAGGGCTTCTAAAGCTGATTTGATCATAGGATCGCGGGATTGAGCCCGCTGAATACTGTCATTGTCCAGCTGAGGCGGTGCACCAATGTCTATTGCAGAAAAGTGGCAATAAGCAGCAGGTATGCAATTCTCAGAGGGTCCCAAGCAATCCACCATGCAGTCCACTGCGTCCGTGGACATTTGTTCCTCCTCTCAAATCCTCCGCAGAGTGCCCGAATGTCAGGTTCTGCCAATCGACCCAATCATTCTGGGGAACAGGCTCGGAGAGAGCATCAGCATCTATGTGGTTCAGACCTGCTCGGTATTCGAGAGCATAGTCATATGTAGATAATGCAGAAAGCCACCTGTGGCCAGTGGCATCCAACTTAGCTGAGGTCTGCACATAGGTCAAAGGATTATTGTCAGTTTTACTAGTATTTTAGCCCCATACAAGTACTCATGGAATTGGTCAACAATAGCCCACTTCAAAGCTAGGAACTCTAACTTATGTACAGGATAGTTCTTTTCGGATGGGGTCAGGCTTCTACTGGCAAAGGCCACTGGTCTCAGGCCATTCGTGCTCTTGGTACAACACAGCCCCCAACCCTTGCAAGCTAGCATCAGTGTGCAGGACGTAAGGTTTTCTTGGATCGGCATAGGCCAGCACTGGAGCATGGGTAGTTGATATATGATCTCATGAAAAGCAGTCTCATTAATCAGGAGTCCAGCGGCCCCAATACTTCACTCGGATGAAAATACACTCTTTCAGTCTTGAGGGACGCTGACTTTTGGTATTTTGTGGGTTGGGACCCTTGAGTAAGGTTAAGTAAAGGGCGGATCACTCTTGAATAGTCCTTGATGAAACTCGATAATAACCACAGAATCCCAGGAATCTTTGCAGTTCTTTTAGATTTTTGGCTGTGGCCAGGTGGTCAGGCCTCAACTTTACTTGGGTCGGTCTCTATTCCTCGTGGATACTATGTGTCCACATACTTTACTGATGTTTGAAAGAATTGACACTTATCAATGGACAGTTTAAGGCCAAAGTCCTCCAGTCGATCCAATACCTTAAATAATCTGCTCTCATGTTCCTCCAGTGAGCTGCCAAACACAATAACATCATCTAGGTATACCAGGCACTCTAGTAAGTTCATGTCCCCACTGCACGCTCCATCAATCGTTGAAAAGTGGCTGGGGCACCTGAAATCCCTTTGAGGCATCCTCATGAATTCATAGAAGCCAAGCCGGACAGATAAAGGCTGTCTTCTCACGGTCCTCTGGGGCCATCGGGATCTGGTAGTACCCACTGCGGAGATCCAGCACAGAGAACCACTTGCTCCCGCTTAGGCAGTCCAAAGCATCCTGAATGCGGGCATTGTGTACTGATCAGGGATAGTCCGCCGTTTAAGATGCGATAATCCACGCACATCCTTACTGTCCCATTCTTTTTCCTCACTACCACAATGGGGAAGCATAAGGGCTTCTGGATTCTTGTATTACACCAGCCGCTAACATCCCTTGCAGATGCCGTCTCACATCATCTATATCAGCAGGTGCCAGGCGTCGAGACCTCTCACGAAATGGTCTTTCGTCATGCAGCCGGATATTGTGCTCAGCTCCTTGCACGCATCTCCACGTCCCATTCCTTTAAAGAAAACACCTGGTCTCTCTGGGCAAGCTCACTGATCCTCACTTTCCATTCAGCTGGCAGCGGGAGTTGCCAAATCAAACAAGTCAGGCGTTACTCTGTCATTCTTCCTTGAACTCTTGCTGCTGGGTAGCACTGCAGTGTCTGCACAATGCACATTAGCCAGGATGCAACCTCTATTTACCGAATGTCTCTTCAGACACATTATGAACTTGGACCATTACCCTTCTGGCATAAGCTAGGGCTCTAGCGGCAAAATACTAGGCTTGACCAGCAGTCCCTCTGGCAATTTTCCATCGCCTGGTGCATCCAACATTAATATTTTATTCTTAACATCCTTTCTGATACGGACCTCTCCCTGTAAGGTACACTGGGCATTTGGTGCCAGGATCAGAGACTCAGGATCCTTCTTCCATACAATTCCAACCGGTTCCTCTGGTTCTATATTTTCAGCATCTCTGTGCCTCATAGGCCTTCTTAATTAAAGCCGGAACTCTTAAAGCTCTACTAGTCTTTGACCCTGTTTTTCATAACACAAATGTGCCAGCCTTCTGAACATATGAGCATTTGTTCCAATCAACAAAGGGACACCATCATACAGTCCAGTGGGGGGACACACTAAGGCTAGGGTCTCTACTTGTTCGGCCACTCCAGCCACGGAGGTGGGGAAAGACAGCCAAATTCGGATATACCCAGAATAGGGTAGGCCTTCTCACTTAACCCCCATACATGCAGTCCTTCTAATGGTTGTAGGGGTACGTCTGACAAATGCTTCTGATACCAATCTTGAAACATAATTGTCACTTGGGAGCCACTGTCTAATACAGCTCTTGTAGACACTCCATTTACCTTTACAGTGGTCTCCATGGAGGGACCCACTATTCTGGACCAGTCTGGAGAGGCGGTAGTGGGCCTGGGCAACTGACCTTGCCACAAAAGGACGTGAATTAGCATTTTTGTGCCCTCACTGGGATCATTTCGTGCACCTCAACCACTGATTTGTTCTCCAAGCTCTCCTTGTAGCCTATATGCAACTTTGTCAGTGTCTTTTGGGATTGGCATTCCCTTTCATGTGCCCATCCTTCCCACAATTATAGCAAACATACTTTTGGAGTTTGAGCTGGCGAGGTGCCACACTGGGAGCCAGGGCGGGGTATTACTAACTGGAAACCTGGTGCCATCTCTGTCTCGCGCGTGATAAGCATTTGGAGACATCTCGTCAGTTTCTCCACTTCCATGGTCAAGGAATCGAGTTCGGGCTGTTATCAGCAGGAGATACATGGGTGGGTATCCCCACCCCATAGCAGATGCAGTCGGATATAGGTCGGGCCGTGCTTGCAGGCGTGCCTTCATAAAGGGACTGTTTTGAATTCCCGGATCTCTCTCAACAGTTCGCCCCATTGTGGCATATCTTTTTCCTTATCAGAGCACTCATTGACTGCCAACCTCTGCCCTGAACTTCACTTGATGGGCCACCCTCAGTCACTCGGGTCATAGCCACAGCTATTGGTGCAGGTCCCTCCCGAGGTCGCTTCTTTCTCAACTCCTCGAATTTCTCTCATTAACTCATCATAGGAGGTGGGGATTCCAGTCGATTTGCCAGGCGAACTGAAGCAACAGCAGTTCTGAGAAGGGGCAGACTTAAGGATTCTGTCCAGTCTGGTTCGGTCCAGTTCAATCGCTGGCAAACTACCCTTTCTGAGGCATTCTTGCAACAATTTTTCCAGCCGAGAGACATACAGACAACAACTCCTTGGTACTGTTGTGCATTTCTTACTCTCCACCATAGGTCCTCATCAGAATCTGGGCTCCCATACACATTCTCCAAGGCCTCAAGATAGGCTTTGCAGTCGCTTCAGGGGTTACTGGCCCGTTTAGCACGGATGGTAGCCAGGGCAGGACCTCGGAGGCTCTCACTAACCCTCTTTCGCTTGCTTCCGAGCATTGCCATTCTAGCACTTGGGGGCAACATAGTCTATCCAGGTCTCCCAGTCATCCTCCCTTGGGGGTGGGGGGTGCCAGAAGATCCTCAACCTTCGGTAAGAGTCGTGACTAATGGCAGGTGCAGAAATAGGGTCTGCATTGGTTCAGCCACCATTACGGGTACTGGAGCAGGAGAGGTGTTGGGAGGAACACCCCAGGTGGCAAGAATAGTTTCTTCAAGTCCTCCACAGTTTTCCCTTCTCCCAGCAACCATTTAGCAAATTTCTCCTCAAAAGTTTCAGATAGTGGTGGGGCTCATTCCCCGGGTCTTTACTGTCCTTAGTTATCACTCTCCAAGCAGTGAGGGCTCCCTCTGGGGTAATGGTCTGTGGTACTTTGGAGCTATCTATGGGATCCTTAAGCTCTACTAGGGCCAGGGAAAGTGTGGGTGAGCAGATTGGCGTGCCGACCCACCACCACAGGATTTTGTAAACCTTCCACCTTGGAAAGTACTCCCTGCACAGTGTCCGTATTGATACCCAGGGGATGTCCAGGATAAGCATAGCATTTTGGGGTCGATCTCCTCCCAGTACACCACTCCACCAGCCGGTGCACAGCCACTCTGTCGGGTACCCATTTATTTATTTATTTATTTTTTTCCTTAACAGTGGTTTGTAAATATGGCCACTAGAGGACACACAATCCCAGCGGTGAGCCTCCAAAATGTAACCCCTAGATGGCGCTATCCTAGGGCTACTACCCCTGCCTGATTTGCCACTAACAGGTTGAGGGGCCTGGATCCAGTGGTGCCTCCACCCAGAGGTCAGGGTTTGCAATAGTTAAACTTACTTGGTCACAGCCCTCTGGGACACTGCAACCCTTTTTTCCCACTAGTGGCCCACACAATATAGCAGAATTACCTTCACAGTATACACTTACCCCCAAGGCTGGTTCAGGCACCGGGACATCCTATAAAATAAGATACAGTGCAACAATCACAGTACAGTACTTTAACATAGACAAATACCTCAGGCAGTATAACTTTGTTGAAACAAACAGCTCTGATTTATTTAGGGGGATATAACAAGGACAGGGAAATCAGGTTAATTAGCTTATCACTTTACTATCTACCTATGGCTCTGTGCACAGGCCTATCCCTACCAGTTACTGTCCCTGGGTACCCAGGCCCTAGTGGCTAGTCCAAACCGTGGCAG
Source organism: Neoceratodus forsteri (assembly GCA_016271365.2). Classification (NCBI taxonomy): domain Eukaryota; kingdom Metazoa; phylum Chordata; order Ceratodontiformes; family Ceratodontidae; genus Neoceratodus; species Neoceratodus forsteri. Next base: position 975,928,422 of record CM057456.1, on the reverse strand, counting down.
CTGGTAGGGGCCTTTCACACAGAGAAAAGGAAAATTAAACAGTCAGCAGTACAGTAATTCCATTTGGATTTAATGTGGCAATTCAACAGGGAGCGACCCGAATTAGTACTCACGACCTCCAAAGAAGATATGGTCCTTCAATGTCAGCAGGGCTACTTTTGATCTCCAAGAGACTCCTCACACATTTATATGGTAAAAAAGAAAGACTATACCAGGCAGGCTGCATCTGTATCCCAATCGAATTACTGCACAATAACCAGGAGAACACACAGCAGATTCAGTTCCTGACAGACCGAGTGTAATTCAACAATTTCTTCAGTCTTCTACAGGTGAGCCTGGTTTCTACTCTTCAGAGATCCTTTGATTCTTTTCACAGGACGGATTCAGTCCTAACAAACAGTTACACAAGTTGTAGACCGAACTCTGGGCCTTGCACACGTTTTTGACTGAAACTGTGCACTGAAGGAGCACAGGGTTTCTTTCCCCTTCACTTTCAGATCTCAAAAACTGAAACTCCCAACAGACAAAACCGGGCACTTCCTTTGAGTTCCTCCCAGTTCTTGACTGGATTGGCTGTCACTCACAATAGACTGCTGCTGTTGGTCCAAAAGGCACCAAGTCTAAACTACATCTCCCAGAGTCACTGCCCATACAATCCTCTTGTGGCTGGCTCAGATTATGAGTCCCAAGTTCTGATTCGTCCAAGGCATCATTTTAGAGCTAGTTTACCCCACACTGATTGGTCCAGTTCAGCAGTTCAAAACCAGAATGGGGAACTAGGCAGACAGTTCTGACTGCAAAGAAAGCAGGTTAGACAAACTGTAATTTTATTATTACTGTAAATGATTTCTGGCAATCAGTTACATCTTTCAGACAGGTTCCCTTTGCACTCCTAGTGACTGCAAAAATGGGGTGAATTGGCAGCAGCTTGAGTGGTACTCAATCAAAAGAAACACACAGTCCCCCATACAAACTAATTATGTCTGCAAGCAGACAGCTCTTAAAGAGACAGTACCAGAGGTTCTAAAACACTCACATGATAAATGGCTTAAACGCCAAACACCATTCAGGCTTGGAGCATTCAAGCAAGCTCCTGAAGTCTTTTGGGAACCCCCATTTGCAGGGGTTACAATATACATTTTACACTGTTTGAGTACCAACATTACTATATTGTTCTTTGCCTTAGAAGTCGCTCATGGATTTTAGTTAAAGTTCAGTCCTTACAGTAACAGCAGATCTTCAAGACAGTCTCCTTCATTGGGCCACACTTGAAACTGTAAATTGTCAGTGTCAGGACCACATGGAAACTTTTGCTAGCCATAAGCCACTGTGATGATGTACAATGTCAGCCCCTATGGAATCAAGGGCAGCCACATTGCTCCTCAGTTTCCTGCAGGAGATAAGCTCAGAGAGTTAGGGTCCAGCTGGAACCAAGAGACCAAACCAGTGCCAGGTACACAGGAGAGGCATGGAACTTGAATGCAACACCCTAGGCCATAAACAGACATCCCCAAACCTGCCATGAAATCATGAAATCATAAACCACCAGCCACTGGCACCAAACATTAGTGGGAAGAAGGGTGGTGAGCCATAGCCCAATGGAAGAAAGTCTTGTGAAGCTCTATTGTCACATTAAGTAACTGCTCTTGTCTTCATTGAGGACATCCCCACCATTTGGTCAAACCTTTGAAAAAAGTTCCAAGAAGTACAAAGTAACCAGGGCAAAGGACCCCATGACCACAGCACAGACAATCTTGAAAAAGAGACCAATACCAAAATGTCTGTATGAGGGATGTTCCAGCCCATGGTGTTTAGAAAAGCAAACACAGTGTGATTCCTGTGGTAGGAGCACACTGGTCAGTTGAAATGCAGTCTTAAGAGCCAGCAACGGAAGTGGCCATACCATGTTGTGTAGAGAGGCCATGCACAGCACCAGGAAAGTCTGTGCCATACCTCCATAACAAAACCCAAAACAGCAAGCTAGCCATTTGGACCGGCACTGTTTGAAACACAATGGTGCCCCTGTCCAGGTGCAATGTGACAACAGCCAAGAGGGCTTTCTATTGTCCGTGGCATGAGCCAGATGGAAATGTAGTGTATAAGGTACAGCAAACATATGGAGGACAGCTCCACATTGCATGTGCTGGATACCACAGAGGTAGGTTGAAGGTCTGATTCCACTTGAAATCAGAAACCACCATGGCAGGATCTGGGAAGGATACCAGACCCTTTCTCAAACCAATAAGGTAAGACATGTAAGAAGGAAATGTAACATCATAGAGATGAATCAAAGCCTCTATCACCAGTCAACAGTTAGATGCATTAACAAACAATAGTAAGTTCCAAGGGCCACAATCCAGAAGCAAAGAGAACACAGAGCTCAAAACCATCCAACAATGAGATAGTGCTGCTGATATAGAGTATAAAACCAGGTAAAATCACAGTAGTCCACAAGTAAAAGGGGCCCCATCTAGGAGGCCCAAAAGATGACAGGATACCCAGATAGACAAAGGCTATGTGTATCCAGCCATTGCTTGAGTAACTCGAGCCCCAAGCAGGCAAAAGATATTAGGTTTGATGCACCAAGGAACCCATGGCTTGTGTCAGCAAGTGTTTACAAAGGGGAGCTGAACTGGGGCTCCACAGCCAAGTGTAACAGGAGTGGAGTCAAATCTGACAAGACCAGAAAGGCACCACCAATACTGGAGTAGTCTGTTTGGCCTGGAATTTCAGCAGAACTTTCTGAATCATTGGGACAGGTGAAATGCATACAGAAATTTCCACCCCAGAAAATGGACAATGCATCATGCATACAGACTCCCAAGCCAGGAGTGAGGGAACAGAATCAAGGCAGCTTTGCATTCTTTAGGGATGCAAAGAGATCCACCTCTGGATAACCCCATCTCTTGAAGAGGTCATTTACCACAGATGTCAGCAATTCTCACTCATGCTCCCTGAAAGTGACTGATTAGAAAGTTCCTTGAGGTCATTAGGAACACCAGGAAGAAATATGTCTGATAGCATAAGGTCATGAGACAACGCTCTGTCCCAGACCTTCATGGCTTTTCTGCAGAGGGGTAAGAATGAGTGCCCCTTGCTTATTAATATGACACATAACATTGGCATCATCAGTCTTGATCAGCGGAGGACCTGTGCTGATTTGAGGCTCAAAAGCCTGAAGACCAAAAGGACAACTTTTGTGTCTAAGACATTGATATGTAGGACTGTGCAGGGACTTGATAGCTGTGAGCTCCACCAATGGCTGTGCTCTTACAACATTTCATAAAGTGACTCCTGCTGGGAAAGGCTGGTACTACAGTAGCTGCTACACTACTGCCAACAGTGATTCCTGCTGAGAGAGGGTAGAATTGGATTAGGTGTGAGCTCCCATAGCCAACACTCCTACACTATTGCCTACAGTGACTCCTGCTGGGAGACAGTGGAACCGGGTTAGGTGTGATCCCCCACAGTCAGTGTTGCTACACTATTGCCCGCAGTGAACTATAACTCCTGGGCTATGCTGTTCGCCAGGTGGGCACCACATCCAGATTCTGAGACCACTGTGACCAGGAACTGAACTGGAGTTGAGGAAAAAGTGGCACTCCATGCAGGAGGTTGGATTGAGCCCTCCACCACATTAAAGCCTGGTGGAAAGGTGGTATGACCAATAAAATGCCATCTGGTTTGTCCTTTTGCTGATCCCACTGGAGATGGAGCATCCAGTGAGGGATACACATATGTAGGCTTGCCAGAGGTACTGTAGAGATGGAAGCAGTTATGAGACCAAGGAGATGGAGAATGGAATGAACTGAAACTGAATGGCTCTCCTGAACTATCTGAGCATAAGCCATCAGATTGTCGGCCCTGTCAGGGGCAGAAATGCCCTGCCCACAGTTGTATCAAATAAGGTACCCATGAAACTGATAGTCTGCCAGGAAGCTGGGGCCAAAGACTCACTATTCACGGTGATCCCAGCTCCTGAAATAAATGCAAAGCACGGACAGTGCATACTGGGCCAGTTCTCTTGACCTGGCTTTTAGGAGCCAATATTCTGGAGAAGGGAAAATGAAGAACCCTTCACTTCTAATGGTAGCAGCAACCACGCCAAAACAACTGGGAAAATTACGAGGTCTAGACAGTTGTCCAAATGGGAGGACACAGAACTGAAAATGTTCCCCTGCCAGAGTAAAATGGAGTCACTGTCCTGATTTTGACATGTAGAGTGGCAGCCTGCAGATCAATAGCACACAGCCAATCCCCTTGCTATTAGATAGGGATGAGGGCTTGAAGGGACATCATACAAATATTTTTGTTATCAATGAATTTGTTCAGATCACATAGATCTAAAACAGGTCTCAGGTCCCCTGTCCGTTTTGGAATTAGGAAATACTTGGAACAGAATCCAATATTTCATTAAGTACTTGGAACAGGTTCAGTAGCTTTTTTCTCAGCAGGAGAGTGCTTCATTTTGTAAAACAGGCAGGTATTCTGAGGAAAGATATATATTCAGAGGGGTGGACTGGAGAGGTGGACAGGAATTCCAGTGCATAACCATGTTTAATGACATCAAGGACCCATTCATCCGTAGTAAGTTCTTTCCATTCGGATAAGTAGAACGTACATCTTCCTACCTTCACTCAGGGACAACAGTAGGGGGCCCACAAAAGGCCTGGTAAAGGAACACCCCAAGAGGATGGGTACCAACATGCAGACCCTGAGCAGTAAAACTTGTGTCCTGAAAGCTGACATCAAGAATGGCAGTATCAGAGGTTGAAAAGGCCAAAAGCACCTCCCTTGGTCCTTGGCCTTATCCGGGGTCCATGCTTGGAGAATGTTGAGTCTGAGATCCCCATAACTTCCACAAGAGGCCAAATTACAGCACAGGCTTCTGCCAGCCAATGAGCCACATGTGGATGGGCAGGAAAGTTGAGAGTAGGAATCCCATGGATCAAGAGCTGAAGTTCCACCAGAACCAAAAAGAACACAGGGATCTTCTTCCACATATAGAATGTCTCCTCCTGCCATATTTGGTACACCAGAGACAGGATCATTGAGATGTGGGTCAACCTCCAGGTAGTCCAAGGTATTGCCTGATTCTTGGCCTTCTGCCACCAAACCCAGTTCCTACTCAGTAAAACTGAAAGGTTCCTGAGAGGAGCCAGAACATAGGGGTCCAAGACTGCTTTATGTTGCCTCCAGCCACTATAGGAGGCTGACAGTACAGCCTAGAGGTTAGAGTAATGAGCTTGGTACATTCAGCAGACCTGGGTATGATTCTCACAATCACTATGTGTATACTGTGTGACTCTGTGCAAGTCACTTAACCCCTCAGAGCTCCCAGGTCATCCCTGAAAACAGGCACTTGTGCCTAGTTGGTTTTACCTGATTACCAAGGAATTAACAGAAAAAAGGAGAGCAGGTCTGACATAAATATGTCTTCATCTCTATCTAGGTCTTCCAATACTTTTCAATGGCCAAAAGATCTTTGGAAAGACTACTCTTGATGACAGTTTTAGTGACAATGGGCTATGGAGCCATGCGGAGTCCGTGATAGCATTGTAAGAAAGTAAGGTGTATATCTGCACCTTGTCAAAGGCATTGTACAGCACATGGAAGTCTCAATCGATGAAGCTACAAGTGCTGGTGATGGTAGACCCATGTCAGAATTTAGCGATGGACTCATGGGAGAACATCATTTGACCTCTCTGAGTCAACGATACCCACTAGGGGTCCATGACTGTTGGCTTTGAAGGGTCGAGACTGTTGATGATGATGAACATCATCTGTAGTAGGTATGGTGAATCCAGAGCCAAGCCCTGATCTTGATGTCTCGTGGATGGCTGGGAGGGTGCTGAGATCAACATCGCTGAGGTGGATGATGATGTGGCCTTACTGGATTTATGATACAGTACAAAATTGTGATTTTGATACAAAACTGCAATGAGATTAAAGAATGCATAGATAGGTAAAAGAGGACATTAATGGTAAGAAGGGGCAGAGATCAAGTAGGGTTTGTGGTGTTACAGTAGGTAGAGAAAATGGGCAGACTAGATGGGCCAAGTGGTCCTTATCTGCTGTTAGATCTATGTTTCTATGTAAGGGTAACAATGTGAAGAGTCTGCCAAGAGTCCCAGAGAAGACAGAGCCAGCTGTTGCAGCTGGGGCTCAGTGGAATGAGTGGTACCAGAGACCAGCATGGGCTGTATGTCCTGATCTTGGGATGCCATCCTACTGATACCACACAAGATGGGCATCCAGAATGTTCCAGCTTCATCCCGATGGACCGGAAAGAGATATTCTGGTTCAGGTTCCATTTTATGGAGGCCGAGATGAAAAGACCCAAAAAGTGATCTAAAAACTAGTCAGCAGGAACACTTGGTCAGTTGACAGTGGATTAAATATGGAGTTGATTACTTAATCAAAGAAAAAGCTCTAATACAGCAAAACAACGGCATTGTTTCCTCTGCAGGTCCGATGGCAGGAGAAAGAACTGAGGAGCAATGGGGCCACCCATATTATACAGGTGCCAACATTGCATGCAATCGTGGGATGCTCCTGGCTAGCATAAGTTTCCAAGTGGTCCTAACATCAACAGCTTACAGTTCCAAAGGTGTGGCCCAGTGAAGGACGTGTGCTCAAAAAGATCTTAAGTGACTGATTGCTACTAAGTGTCTAATTGTTTTCTTCTGCATTTTGCACATGATTTACTTCACTATATAACCAAGCACAAAGTTACATGTTGTAAGACTTGAGAAAAGGCATAGAAACACTGAGTCCATTTTTGCACTATACTGCATTTTTGCTGCTATTCTTAAGTGATCTACTTAGTAAAATAATTGGTACAATATTATTTTATGTCTAGTGGGCTTCCTGTGGTACGTAATCTAAGGCTGAGTGTCTGCAAAATGGAAGTATCCACAACCCTGCTACAAAAGTATCTACATCCCTACTACAAATGTACAGTATCCACCCCTAAAAACAGTATCAGCACCCCTGCTGTGAAAATATCTGCATACCTGCTATTGAAGTATTTGCACCCTTGCTTTGTATTCACACCTTTGATACAAAAGTATTCACACCCCTGCTGCAAATGATTCGACACCCCTGCTACAAATGTATCTACATCCCTACTACAAATGTATCCACACACACCCAAAAAAGTATCACCACCCTGCTGTGAAAGTTAAGTACACCTGCTATTAAAGTATCTGCACCCTTGCTAAGTATTCACACCTTGGGTACAAAAGTATCCACACCCCTGCTGCAAATCTATCCACACCCCTGCTACAAAAGTATCCACACCTCTAATACAAATCTACCCACACCCCTACTGCAAAGTATTCGTATCCCTGGTACAAAAGTGTCCACGCCCCCGGCACAAAGTATCCCTAATGCAAAAGTATCTGCACCCATCCTATGACAGTATCTGCACCCTCCTGCAAAAATACCCATATCTTATGACAAAAGTATGCACACCTCTGCTACAAAAGTATGCACACCCTTACTACAAGAGTATGCACACCCCTGCTACAAACATTTGCACATCTCTGCTACAAAGTATGCACATCTCTGTTATGACAGTCAATCAAAATGTTTATTGTTCAGCCGATAAATAATCTTTATAATCAAAAACATAACCGCATTTGAATAAATACATATTGATGACTAACATAATTTCAATTTCAGTCTGACATCAGTTATGTATCAAGACAGCATCGATATAATTTACAAGTTCTAGCCAGAGCCAATATAGCTGTGGCAAGCTTGTAGAAGCTCTGAGTAGGAGCACCATCAGCATCACAGAATGCCATCCCCAAGATGGTGACAGCAATGGCACTGCACAGGCATGGCACTCACACACTGCACAGTTAGGTGGAATGGCATAATGCCATTCCCAGAGGGCAGTGCCAGTGGAACTGCGCATGCATGCGCATTTTCATCCCTTTAGGTTGCCTATTCATTTTTAGTAAGATATAAAGCACGAGTCATTAGGTAATATCTTTGCAAACACTGGGTGATAAATTGATCTAAACCAACAGAGTAGATCTGGGTCTCATCCAGCCTCTTCCTTTAGCATGTGGATCAATAATTCTTACAAAATTGATCCTTCAAGCTTAAAATGGATCACACTTTATATCTTACTGGCATCTGATTCATCACAAAACCAATACAGCCAAAAATGAGAGATTTGACAGGTTTAGTCTGATACAGTTATCCAGCCTTTTCACATACAGTGGCGGAAAAGTATTTGCCCCTTCCTGATTTTCTCTATTATTGCATATTTGTCACACTGATGTTTTCAGGTCTTTAGAGAAAATGTAATATTAGATAAAGGGAACCTGAGTGAACAAATAACACTTGTTTTTTTTTTTTAATTTCACTTATTTAATGAAAAAGTTAACCAACACCAACTGGCACTTGTGAAAAGTAATTGCCCTCACGCTTAATAACTGGTTATGCCACATTTTGCTGCAATGACTGCTACCAAACACTTCCTATAATTCAATATCAGTCTTTCACATCGCTGTGGAGGAATTTTAACTCCAATCTTCCTCGCAGAACTGCTTTAATTCAGTAACATTTGGTAGGTTTTCGAGCATGAACTGCTCGTTTCAGGTCCTGCCACAGCATCTCTATTGGGTTTAAGTCTGACCTTTGACTTGGCCACTCCAAAACTTTAATTTTACTTTTTAGCCATTCTGATGTGGACTTGCTTTTGTGTTTTGATCATTGTCTTGCTGCATGACCTAACCACGCTTCAGCTTCAGCTGACGGAAGGATGACTGAACATTCTCCTTAAGAATTTTCTGGTACAGAGCAGAATTCATGGTTCCTTTAATTATGGCAAGTCATCCAGGTCCTTAGGCAGCAAAGCATCCCCACACCATCACACTACCACCACCATGTTTGACTGTTGGTATGGTGTTCTTACTGTGGAATGTTGTGTTTGCTTTACGCGAGACATTATGGGATCCATGTTGTCCAAAAGTTCCACTTTGGACTCATCTGTCCATAGAACATTTTCCCAAAAGGCTTGTGGATCATCCAGGTGCTTTAGTAAATGAGAGATGAGCATTTATGTTCTTCTTGGTTAGCAGTGGTTTCCGCCTTTGCTACTCTCACATGAAGCCCATTTTGCCCAGTTCTTTCTGATTGTGGAGTCATGAACACTGACCTTAGCTGAGGCAAGAGAAGCCTGCAGTTCTTTGAATGTTGTTTTAGGATCCTTTGAGACTTCTTGGATGATTTTACACTGCGCCTTTGGAGTAATTTTGCAGGCCGCCCACCCTGGAAGGTTCACTACTGTTCCAAGTGTTCTCCATTTGGAGATTATGGTTCTCACTGTGGTTCAATGGAGTCCCAGAGCCTTAGAAATAGCTTTGTAACCCTTTTCCAGACTGATAGAGGGCAACAAATTTTTTCTGATCTTTTCAGGAACTTCCTTTGATCATGGCATAATGTGCTTGTTGAATCTTTGTGCTGGCAACGTGACTCTGATGGTACGGGCCAAAATAAGTGAGGTTTATATTGAGCAGGGCTGGCTTTAATCAAGCCTGGCTGTGTTCAATCAGCTGACTCTAATTATCCCTTTAATTGGGTTGATTTAACTAGGGGCACTACTTTTTCACACAGTGCCAGTTGGTGTTGGTTAACTTTTTCATTAAATAAATCAAATAAGTAAAAAAAAAAAAAGTGTTATTTGTTCACCAGGTTCCCTTTATCTAATATTATATTTTGTCTAAAGACCTGAAAACATCCAGTGTGACAAATATGCAATAATAGAGAAAATCAGGAAGGGGGCAAATACTTTTTCACGCCACTGTACATGTTTTTTTTTGTTTTGTTTTGTTTTACTTAGTATGCTTTATCCCACTGTTGCCCAGTCTGCCCTTATCAGCCCAAATTCCTCCTGGCCCATCATCTGACTTATTTTTGGTACACACCAGCTGCAGTGCTAAACGGCTTCCCACCCCTCATTATGGTGGGCTCCGGGCCACTACCCATTAACCTGGGAGGAACTCTAGTAGGGATACTAGGTGGCAAGTCCAGCAGACTGTGCAGAACAGGTGAGGAAAGACAGCAACATCAAATAAAGGTTCAGTAAGCCGCAAAGAGTGCTCTAACACTGTAGAATGAAATAAAATTAAATATACAGTACAAACAGATTAGATGCATAGGGAATAATAAAACTAAGAACATTGCTTGCTCTCTTTATATAAGGGTACTACAGTTTAATGTGATATACATTTTCATCTTACCCCTACCTGTTACATGAGTAGCCTCTGTCCATCACCATCACTTAGCTTTTACTATATCAGAATTTTTGGATGGAAAGAGGTCAAAGCTCACAAAAGTGATTAGTCTACAGTCCTCCAGATGAAGAGGCATGGTTAAATATTCTTCCAGGCCATGGTCAATTTTATCACAGTATTTGCTAACCAAAGGGAGACTTTTTACTTGAATCAAAAAAATCTATGTACACCTCTAGTCACTCAAAGGACATGACACTGTAAGCAGAAACAAAAGGGTGCACACACACACCACTGGAACCTCAACGATATATTAAAATCTTTAGTTACGCGTGTCAGATGCCACCACCCCTTTAAGAAACCCTTAAGTAGCACCCAAAATAGGCTTCATCAGGGGTCTATGAGGGGTGTTGGCCTTCCAATGTGAGCACTTAATAAAAGTTTTAGTTTAATCACAGTTCTGTGGTGGTGTGCACCATTTTTGTTTCTGCTCACGGAGACTCTTGTCTGACCATAATCATGTCTTATTGTTGGGCTAGCCAAAATAAAATAGATTTGATTCTAGTTTTGGAAGAGTAGGCTATAATTCTAGTTTTAGGAACTCCTGCAGTATATTACTTATGTCAATCACTCATCATATTTTTCCTAAAAAAAAGAGCCAGGACTACTCCAGTTCTCCCACAGCATTGTCTCTTGTAGGTAATTTGCTGGTAGATAGTTACAGTATTCACATCCCTACTACAAAATTAGCCATACCCTTCTACTAATGTACCTACACCCCTGCTGTAAAAGTATTAACACCCTTGCTACAATTGTTATCAGCAAACCGTTACAGATGTATCAGCACCGTTTCCTTTGCAGGGCAACCTGCATCCTGGGCTGAGGTAACGCAGGATAGCACACTGAAAAATCCTAACAAGGAGGAAACACGTGTCTGTGGTTTGCTATTTTAAGCCTTTGTGGATGAGTTTCTGAGACATTTTGACACTCTGCCATTCTACTTGAAATCTAGCCAGCCTAAATTTTTCATTATGATTTGTATATATTACCCACAAATGCCTTATATTATAGGGATATGTGGAATTGTGTCTTCTGCTGTTAAAGTATACACAACTCTACTACAACAGAACCTGCACCCATCTACGAAAGTATCTGGTGTAAAACTACAGTGATGCCCAGCATAAGGTCCCGTCATGACATATTTTGATACTTCTGTTATTCAGCTGCAGCTATCTGAAGTTGCAAGTTGCAACACTTGGTGTCACTGTTTTTAAATGCCATAAATTAACATCGTCATGAGTGATTATTAAGCAATCATCAGGTGATATTGTACCCAAACAGTGTTGTGCCCATATGTGCCTCCAGAGCATCCAGAATTCCAGCAGCATGCAACAAACCAGGCGCACTGCTCCAAATACAGGCTAGCTCTCAAACCACAATCAAGCAGGGCACGAAAGGAAAAATTCCTCACAAACAATGTATTAAATAATTTCAGTCCATAATTTATAGCTTGCCATAAAATGCAAATAAAGTGCAATACAATGAAGACATCATGTCTGTATTGACCACCTAGGAGCTGAGAGTGCTGGATGGAAAAATGACCTCTGTGATCTGTGAAGATTGCAGCATGGTTTCTGAGAGGAAGGTCATGCCAAACAAATCTGATAGATTTCTTAGACTGGGTGACCCTGGAGCTAGCCTCAGGGAGGAATGGGGGCACGACCTACCTGGATTTCAGCAAGGCTGTCAACACTGCTCCACATAGGAGACAAGCAAGTTGGGAAACTTGAGGGTGGGTAATAAGGTGATAACCTGGGTAAGAAACTGGTTAGTGAATAGAACACAGACAGTAGTGGTAAAAGGAGGTGCTTCGAGAAAGAGAGGATAACCATCAGGGATTATGTTCTGATCAGTCCTCTGCAATGTCTTTGTAACTGACATAGCAGAGGAACTGGAAGAGAATAGTTCACCTTTGTGGATGACACCAAGATCTGCAACAGAGTAGACACTCAAGGGTGGGTGTAAAGGATGAGCAGGTATCTGAATAAGACTGGAAGAGTGGTCAAGGGTATGAAGCTGGTTTTAATGCAACAAAGTACATAATAGTGCACCTGGGCCATAGAAACCTGGGAGCAGAGTACGATGGGGGGTATGACAGAAACCTTTAAATACCCTCATGGAGGTTAATAAGGTACAGGAGGGGAGTATCTTTCTAGAGAAAATGTGCTCTAGAACAAGGGGTATGCTATGAAGCTGGAAGAGGTAATTCAGGAGTGATGAGGAAGCATTTCACAGAAAGGGTGGAGGATAACTGGAACAGTCTTCCAGCAGATATGGTGGGCAAAAACAGTGGTGTTACAAAATGCTAGGACAGGGCTTCCAGTGATGTCAACGTGCTAATGGCAGCTTAGCTCTATGACTCCAACCCCGACGCGACAAAATCCAAAGCCATCATCAAGAAAACCGATGCCTTCCCCAGCTAAAGCCACCAGAATGAAGGCTAACAGACCCTCGCACACCTTGAAGCAGAAACTTAGAAAATTGCTACACGCAGAGCAGGAGGATACTGCAGAGGTCTGAGCAGGGCAGACGGCCCTCAAACAGCAGCACAGCATGAAACTGGCCTACCGACGGAACTTATCAAAACAATCATGCAAACGGTCCAAAATATAGATGAAAAACTCTCGGACCCCGTAGGAGTTAAATAACATAGATCACAAGACAGAGCAACTAGAACCAAGCCTAACCCAAACATTGGAACAGACAGACAGGCAGGATCATCTACTGCTGTACCTTTTAGCTAGAGACAGAGAGATGACCCAGAGAATCGACACCTAGAGGGTAGGTCCAGGAGGCAGAATGTTAGATTTTACGGGATCCCGAGGGCACGGATGACAAGCATAAGGACACCAAAGCATTCCTAAAGATCTACTGTGGGAACTCCTGCCCTCCCAAAAGGCCTTGACATCTCAATGGACCGAGCTCATCGATCCTTGGCGCCAGACCCCGCGATCCTAATGCCAGGCCATGACCGCTGACCGCACGCTTTACCCACTATAAATCAAAGGAGAAGGTGCTGAGACGTGCTAGCAGCAGAGTCCTCTGACCTTCCGAGGCCAAAGAATTACTCTGGACAATGACCATACCGCCTCAGTACAAGAAACATGTAGAGCTTCCTGGCCTATAGCGAGCTGTTAAAGGCCAAATCCATTAAGGCTCAGGTACTCTTTCTTGCGCACTGAAGGTGACGATGGATAAGGGAGTGAAAATCTACCCCAATTTACTCGCTGCATCCCAATACCTAGAGTCACTCTCAATACCTATCCCCACGATGTACAAAAGAAAAAGTGGAAAGAGATTTACTTGCATCTCTGGTCGGTGGCAACAAAAGGGCAACCCTTCCAGGCTCCACGAAGAAAGTCCCTTCATCAGATCTACGCTCAGACATCTCATCGCTGCTTTGAAAATACGGTGACCCTCCAGAGTGAATAAACAAGCGCAGCACCTGAGAGCAGATCCGAGCCTCATTCAAGCAGAAGTGGCATACCTGAACTAAACGATCAATCAGGTAGATATTTGTCTTCTGGCCTTTTCACGCTTTTGGGCCAGTTGGATCCTCTTCATTGGAACCCCCACCAGATTACTGAATGCCATTCTCACCTCGCTTCTCACTAAATGTCCCTCCACCTGTAACGTGGGATCGCTTGCTTGACTGAGGAATATACCAAGGAAGCAGCTGTTCTGGACTGATTGATTTCAGCAGGAAGGACTCTTACAATCTTATTTTTGTAAGATAGGCCTTGTGGCCCGACCAATTGCAGGGAGGAGGTGGGAACTCGAAGAGGGAAGGAACTGGGAAAGTGAAACCCTCTCACTTGAAGAGGGTGGGGAGTAGATTAATCTGGAGGGAGGGAGAAGCGGGTTTGCTAGGGGTCATGGGAGGGTTGGAGGCCTGTTGCTGGGATAGGGAGGGTTACCCCTCCACTCTGGTACTGGGATCTTGAGGCTTCCTGTGAGGTGTATCTCTGTTTAATAGGCTCATTGATGTGGCAAAGGCCACGGTAGGGCTGGATAGGAGGCTGTATCTTATTGCCCTAAGGAAAACACAGAGTTCACCCAAGACAACACCTTGCACCTCGGATCCTTTCATTACTCGCCCCATGTTGTTTACAGGCCTCCAGAGAAAGAGAAAGGTATACTTTCAGTTTTAAAGAAAAAACAAAACGGCTTTGCATCTTTACTTAACATTTAATTCTGCACTCAGGACGCTATGGAGGGGGGAGTGAGATCTGCCGACCGGTTCAGTTACTGGCATCATGGGGCTGTGTCCTGAAAAGGATTTTCCTGGGACTAATAGGGTGTCTCTTGATTTACTTGAGTCCTCTATTTCTAGCTCTAGAGGTTAATCGCCACAAGCTGGACTTCTTCCAGCTTAACCTAGAAGTCAAGAAGTTGAATGCTGTGAGGATAGATCAGGCCATATTACCCGACCACTCACAAGCATTACAGTTCCACTGTCTACACAGGAGTTACTGATAATGGAACAGGTCATAATTACTTGGTTACAAAGTTTAAAAGTTAGTTTTCAGTTTATAGTTGCTAGTTATTTGGGTAGCAGTTGTATTATCTGTCAAAATAACACCAGACCTAAGTCAGAAAAATGTGGTAAGCACGGAAAGCAAAATGGCATAATATTAATATAGTATATGACTAGACAGCCTTCAAAAATTCCCTCATTTAATATAAACGGTTGTACTAGTCCGATAAAGAGAAAGAAGTTGTTGAGATACTTGTCACTTCAAGATTATGGGTTAATTTTCTTCAAGAAACACACCTATCTCCTTCAGAAACACTGAAGCTGAAGTCCAAAAGGTTTCCAGGTGTTCACTCCTCCCTTCAGAATGGTAGGAAGAGAGGAGTTGCAATTTTACTTATGCGCTTACTTCCATTTGAAGTGCAAGAGGTGGTGGAGGACCAGGCGCTAGATACATTACAGGTATTGGTAGGATACAGGACACCACGATCACATTTGCTAATGTCTACACCCTCCGGCTCACCAATCCTTTTACTCATCCCTTATACAACTGATAGCAGAAAAGCAAAAGGTATTTTGGTCATGGGGAGATTGGAGCCTAATCTTTAACATGGCTCTTGGACAACATTCTCAGATACCAAATACAGATTTTAGAAAAGCCTGCTCTGTCAAAAAATATTGGAGCAAGTGGGTTAAAAGATATATGGAGAGAGAAGTATCCCAGGACTAGGGAGTATACCTGTTATTCCCTAGGTTTAAGATTTTTCCGGGTTGGATACTTTCTTTACCTTCTCACAGAACCTGACCAAGTTCTCTGCCATGAGGGTTGAACCTGCACATTTCGGATCATAACCCGATATTCCTGAAATAGACTTTAATCTCCCAATAAAAAGACACACTGGAGAATAAATTGCTCACTGTCAAGACAAGGACATAGTCCAAGAAATTAAACAACACATTGCCAGGGCCCTAGAGGAAAATGCTAAAGAGGGAACTACTCCACAGATCATTTGGGACACTGTTAAGGTCATGGTTAGGGGAAACTCATAGCTATTGCTTCTGCAAAAAGGGAGGGTAAACAAAGACAGCAGGAACTTCTATTGTATATTAAACAATTAGAAGATGCACAAAAGCTCAAATGGGATAAGAATAGGAATCAGGAACTCAACACAAAGCGGAGGGAACTGGGAAAACTCCAAAAAGCAGAGGTGGAGAAGGCCATATTTTTTCTGAAACAGAAGTTTTACTGAAGGAGGACCTAGGGCATCCAAATTATTGGCTTTCAGGCTAAGGTGACAACAGGCAGGCACCGCTATCACTAAATAATTTCCCCAGCTACCGTAAAGTGGGAACTAGGCTAGCTGATATTTCTAAGGCCTTCGCCTCATACTTCTCCAATTTGTATCAAGCTCCTAAAGAGACAACCCTGCTGAGAGGGAGAAGATTTTGATGACCCTCTCGCTCCTACTCTTTCCCAAGAGGCAGGCCAATCCTTAACTAGGCCAATCTCGAATCAGAAATCTTAGATACAATTAAATATCTAAAACAGGCAAATGTCTGGGACTGGATGGTTTCAGTGCAGAGTTCTACAAAACCTTTAAAAAGTAGGTGGTTCCCTCCTCTTAGAGGTATACTCTGCCATCTGAGAGATGGTTGCTCTGCTCCACCCTCCTGGCAATATGCCACTATCTCACTGATTCATAAGGATCATAAAGATCCAACCCCATGCAAATCCTACAGGCCCATCTCGCTACTTAATTCAGATTACAAAATTCTCACCTCGATTATAGCTTCCTGATTAAACTTACTTCTGCCGAACCTGATCAACATGGACCAGACGGATTCATTTCTGGATGGCAGGCCCCGGATAGTGTCTGGACCACTCTGAACACCATTGACTCCATTCACCAGGCCCGAATTCCAGCATGCCTTATGAGCTTGGATGCAGAGAAGGCCTTTGATAAGGTCTCCTGGAGTTTTCTATTCTTGGTGCTGGAGACTATGGCTTTTCCGCCCATTCATAGATAGCATAAAATCACTATACACTGGCCCACAGGCATATATACGGGTAAATGGGAGCTTGTCAGAGAGGTTCAGATTGAGTAGAGGAACCAGGCAGGGCTGCCTCCTTTCCCACTTCTATTTGCACTTTATATTGAGCTACTGGCTGAGGCCATTCGCCAATCAGAAACTATTCGGGAATTGAAGTTGGGGAATGGAGAGGAGAATTTCTTTATATGCGGATGACGTGCTCCTTTCTCTTACAAATCCAGAACTGTCTATCCCTGAAGTGTGGTCAGTGTTGGAGGAGTTTGGGAGGCACACAGGATATTCACTTAATAAATCCAAGACGGAGGTGCTCTCCTTTATTATACCCCATCCCAAACAATTTTACAT
The DNA here is from genome assembly GCA_016271365.2 of Neoceratodus forsteri. Classification (NCBI taxonomy): domain Eukaryota; kingdom Metazoa; phylum Chordata; order Ceratodontiformes; family Ceratodontidae; genus Neoceratodus; species Neoceratodus forsteri. Next base: position 975,911,241 of record CM057456.1, on the reverse strand, counting down.
GCCCTACCTTTGAAATGGGGGCTGAGAAGATGAAATACCTAGTACGTTAATAACTAAACACCCTCCCAATTTCATAGCTAATTATACTCCCTAATAGATCTGATTAAAAAGATTTCGAGAAATGGTCCCTAATCAACCTACCAATGTATTCTAGAATCCACATAATAACAATGAATGTTCTTCCCAGGTTCCTCTATCTGTTTCAATGTCTGCCACTACATATAAGCAAATCCCAATTCTCTATATGGCATAAATTAATATCTAAATTTATTTGGAATAGCAAGAGGCCTAGGATCAACTTTCGAGTGCTTCAGGAGCACAGAAGTAGAGGGGCAGATCATTGCCAGACTTAGAGGACTACTATCTTGCAGTCCAATTAAAGATGGCCCTGTGTTGGTCCATCCCATCATATCTCTCGAACTAGAAGTCAATTGAACTCAGAGAGACGGAGGGGAGGTTCCTTTGGAAATGAAAATCCTGATGTCCAGAAGTCAGCTAGGAATACCTTTACACTCACTTATGGCTGTTAGAAACACTTTAGTTGCTACACAGGATCTGGCAAAATATAAATTGACAGGCCTCTCTGGCCCCTGTTTAGAATAGCATGGGCCCCCAACTTCCTCCCAGCAAAGTTAGACCACAACTTTAGATCCTGGGAAAGACTGGGCTTAACCTATTTGGAACAGCTTATCCAAGGAGAACAAGTTTCACCTTTGCCACACTTAAGGACACTTATCGCTCAGGAAGGTGGACCATTTCAAATTCTTACAAGTAAGAGCATGCATAAATCAATGTCAGAGCCTAGACCGCACTCTCACCTAGAGCAGCCCTCCTAGACTGCTTTTGAGCAATTTTATCAGGTCAGATCCAAAAAGGCTTATTTCAATCATTTATAAAACAATATCAGGGCTTAAAAAGACCCCTTGGATAGAATCAAGCTAGGTTGGTGGAGGAGGAGAACAGATTCGCCTAGAGGAGGGGACTGGGATAGGGCTTTCCATGTCACCACTAAAACCTCAAGTTCCCCTACTGGCAGGAATTCGAATGGAAGGTGAAGGTACTTTTTCCTCACCCCATCAGTTCTCAACAAAAGGACCCCACACAGATATCAGAATGTTGAGACATTGTAATGAATAGGGGGCAACTTATCTACACTTTTTTGAACTCCCCGAAATTGAGACCTTCTGGGAGGAGATATGAACTGCTTTAACAGACATTTTCCACTAAACCAACCTTTAGGGTGTACAAACTTGATTTTGAGTATACTTCCCAGGTCTTGGGCGACCTGGCGCTCTTTACCTCTGGGCAATACTGCTAGTAGCAGCTCATAAAACCATAGTCGATCTTGGCGCAGACCTGACCCACCTCACTACAGGTTTGGCACAAGACAATACTTGATATCTCAGAGATGGAAGAGTTAACCTTTAAACTCAACCATAAAATACATATATACAAGAAGATGGACAAGGTGGTTTCTTTGGAGGGACACACAACTAGAAACATCCCTCTCAGTGTGAGTGGAGAGAAGGAGAGGGCTGACTGGGGAAGGGAGATGGGGCAGGAGAATAACTTTCCAAATTGAATTATTAAAACTTGAAGTGACAAGATTACTTACTGTAATGAAATTTCTACAAATTGGACAGTCTGATAAAATTGTATTGTGCAAGTCTAAGAAGCAATATACTCAGGAAGAATAATTAATTACTTAACTGTGTACTGGCTGTAAAAGGAACTGACAGATTATTGGGTCTGATGAATATAAATGGCTCTGTACCCATTTGTTGTCAATAAACTTGAGTTTAAAAAATGCCTAGGACAGGCATAAGGAGTCGTAAATGTAAGAAAGGGGAAGAGACTGCACCGTAGACAAAGTAATATCTGCAGGAAAAAAATGAAGGTTAAAATGGGCAAATTGGTGGGCCCAGAAGCCCTTAACTGCCATCATATTCTATGTTTCTATGTCAGAGGTCTGAAGAAGGGTTGTCCATGAAGTGTCAGGATTATTTTGCTACACTGCATGTTCAGCTTTAAGTGTTGGATATGGATCTGATTTTTCATTGTACTGCTCTTGTGTGTTGCCAGTTGTAGTGCAGAGAGTCTGCTCATTAAGCTCTTTAGCCTGCAGGCTGTAGTGCAGCAGGCATAGTCTAAGAAGATAGGCAAGTGCAAAGTGATGACCTTGAATATTTTTGACTGCTGTGTTCTTTTATGACACAAGACATTAGGAACCTGATGCTGGGCACAGCTGCATCTGCACCCCAGCTGTGGCAGTATAGTTACTTCTGCTGTGAAAATATCTGCAGCCCTAAAAGTATCCAAACCCCTACTACAACAGTATCACACCTCCACTAAGCAGGACCTTCACCCTGCTATGAAAGCATGAGTACATCTGCTATGAAAGTAATCCCACCCCTGCTATGAAAGTATCTCCACCCTGCTATGAAAGTATATACATCCCTACTACAAAGTATCTGCACCATGCTAGGAAAGTATCTGCACCCAGCTATGACAATATTGACACTTTGCTATGACAGTATCATTCTACACCCCATCTATGAAAGAAAGAGAATCCTTGCTTTGACAGTGTCTCCATTAATGTTTTGAAAGTATCTACACCCTGGTGTGACAGTATTTGCACCCTGCTTAAGAAAGTATCCTCACCCTTGCTATGAAGTATCTGCACCCCTTCTATTAAAGGCATCATGGCCCCTGCATGAATGTATTTGCAGTCCTTCTATGAAAGCATTTCCCGCTATGAAAGTACAGTATCTGCACCCTTTCTATGACAGCATTCACAATCCTGCTATGACAGTATCTGCACCTCTACTATGAAAGTATCTGCACCCTGCTATAAAAGTATATGTACCTCTACAATGAAGGTATCAAACCCCTGCTATGAAAATATCTGCACCCTTGCTGTGACAGCATCCTCATTCCTTCTATAAAAGTATATGCACCCTTCTATGACAGTATATGTATCCCTGCTAAGAAAGTATCTGCACCTCTGATATGACAGTATATGATACCTGCTATGGACATACCTGCACCCCATCTATGATAGTACATGTATCCCTGCTATAAAAAGTATCTGCATTTCTGCGATGATAGTATATGTATCCCTGCTATGAAAGTACCTGCACCATGTCTATGTTAGTATATGTATCTCTACTATGAAAGTATCTGCACTCCATCTATGATAGTATATGTATCCTGCTATGAAAGTACCTGCACCATGTCTATGATAGTATATGTATCTCTGCTATGAAAGTATCTGCACTCCATCTATGATAGTATATGTATCCCTGCTATAAAACAATCTGCACCCCTCTATTACTTCACTCACATGGCTGTAATGTCATCGATCCAGTCCCCATCGGTTTGCCACAGTTTGTAAAACGCTTCTATGAATGTTCATATGACAGAGCTTTCAGGTGTTGCAGAACAGCTTCCTGAGTTGTGAATAGTCTTCCAGTAGGGTGGGAAATCTACTAAAGTGCAGCACAGTTAATAACCTGGCACTGTGGTGAGTGGTGTCAGCAGTTCACACAGCGACGTGAAACACCAACACCACTACACAATCCCAAGAATAGATGGATCACGGTGAAATAGATTGTGGATACTATGACAGCATCCACAATCCTGCTATGACAGTATCTGCACCTCTAACAGGGGTTGATACAGACCCCCTTCTCAGGGGAGGAAATGGACAAAGGAAATGATAGAAAGTATACTTAGAATGGCAGAAAAGGGAGATATTGCTGATGGGTGATCTGAATATGCCAGATGTTAACTGGAGTGCAGTTGCAGCTACCACTTCAAGAGTGGAGTTATTCTAGATGCCCTACAGGGGCATGCCTTAGACAACTAGTACTGGAGCTCACTCGAGAGGGAGCAATATTAGACTTGCTTCTCTCAAATGGAGATGGAGAGGATCACAGATGTAGAAGTGGGTAGCCATCTGGGAACTAGCGACCATCGAACAGTATGGTTCACAATAAACACAGCAATAGAGTCAAGCCATACAAAGACAAAAGTACTGGACTTTGGGAGGGCTGACTTTGCTAAAATGGGTGAGTGCCTAGGAATGCACTAGCAAATGGGCAGGAAGGAGGGTGGAAGAACAATGGGGAATAATAAAACTGCCATCACAGAGGTAACGAGCCTTTGTGTGAAGCAAATAAACAAAACAAAATGATGTAAGAAACCACTATGGTTCTCAAAGGAAGTGGCAGTGAAGGTTCAAGAGAAAAGAAAGCATTCAGGAAGTACAAGGAATCACGGAAGGAACAGGACAGAGAACTGTATCAGTTAAAGCAAAAGGAGCCTGGGAAGGCAGTCAGAACAGCAAAGGCCCAAACCGAGGAAAAGATAGCCAACTCGGTTAAGAAGGGGATAAAACCTTTTATAGGTACATCAGGGAGCAAAAGGAAGACCAAGGAGGAGGATAGTGAGGCTTAATAAAGGGAGGGAGGGTGGGCAAGGTTGACTGTGAAAAGGCAGAGATACTAAACAAATATTTTGCTCAGTATTTACAAAGGAAGAGGGGAGGTACCTAAAACAAACAGTAGAAACACTCTGGATACAGAAGTTGATACCAGCCCATTTATAGAAGAAAGGGTTCTGAAAGAACTCTTAAAACTGAAGGTGGACAAAGCAATGGGGCCTGATGGGTTCGAACCAGAATTTAAAAGAACTAAGGGTAGAACTAGTGACACCACTGACTACCCTTTTAACAAATCATGAGAGGATGGGGTGGTACCCGAGGACTGGAGGGGCAGATGTCATTCCCCTTCATAAAAGTGGGAGCAAGGCAGAAGCAGGAAACTACAGACCTGTTAGTTTAACCTCAATGATAGGGAAAATGATGGAATCACTTCTGAAGGAAAGAATTGTTGAGTATCTAGAGGCCAGAGGGCACAGGACCCTAGGCAGCATGGATTCACAGTGGGAAGGTCATGCCAAACGAATCTGATAGATTTCTTTGACTGGGTGACCAAAGTAGTAGATCAGGGAGGGGCTGTGGACATGGCCTACCTAGACTTTAGCAAGGCATTTGACACAGTCCCACACAAAAGATTAATATACTAGTTAGCCAGCCTGGGAGTGGGTCCCAAGATGACAGCCTGGGTAAAGAATTGGCTGGAGAATAGGACACAGAGGTAATAGTAAATGGAGTCCACTCCAAGAAAGGAAGGTTACCAGTGGGGAACTTTGAGGGTTCAGTATTAGGACCAGTCCTCTTCAATGTCTTTATAAGCGACATTGCAGAAGGACTGGAAGGAAAAGTATGTCTCTTTGCAGATGACACAAAGATCAGCAACAGAGTTGATGCAGGGGTGAGTGGAAAGGATGAGAAGGGACTTGGCAAGGTTAGAGGAATGGTCAAATGTATGGCAGCTTAGATTCAATGCTAAGAAGTGCAAGGTAATGTACCTGGGAAACAAAAACCCAGGGAAGAGTACACAATGGGGGTGAGATACTAACAACAACAAAAATGGAAAGGGACCTGGGGTAGTCATATCAGATGACCTAAAGGTGGGCAAGCAATGTGGGAGGGCAGCAAGGAGGGGTGGGGGATACTGGGATGCATAGGGAGATGCATCACCAGTAGAAAACAGGAAGTTATTATCCCTCTGTACAGACAGCTGGTGAGACCCCATCTGGAGTACTGTGTGCAGTTCTGGAGACCCAATCTCCAAAGACATAGACAGGATGGAAGCTGTCCAGAGGAGGGCAACTAAAATGGTGCAGGGTCTGCACGGAAGACATATGAAGAGAGACGAAAGGAGCTTAATATGTATAGCCTCGAGGAAAGGGGGGGACATGATAGAAACGTTCAGTACCTCAAGGGACTCAACAAAGTCCAAGAGGGTAGATCTTTCAAAAAGAGGTGTGCAAGAACAAGAGGGCACAATTTGAAGATGGGGAGCGGCTCAGAGGTAATGTAAGGAAGTATTTTTTCACAGAGAGGGTTGTGGATGCATGGAATGGCCTTCCGGAGGAGGTTGTGGAGTCAAAATCAGTGGTGGAATTCAAGCATGCATGGGACAGTCATAAGGCAATTCTAGGGGGTGGGGTAGGAAGAAGTAGGCTGCTGGTTAACTAGGATCTGCAGCTTATCCAGTAGGTAGGGAAATGGGCAGACTGGGTGGGCCAAGCGGTCCTTATCTGCCGTACAAATTCTATGTTTCTATAAATACAACACATGAAGACCCTACGAGGCAGATTGCATTCACATGAATGAGGCATCAGCACTGTAACAGCTCTGCACCACTCACAATGGTGCAGAACATGCTTGTGAACAAGCCTTTGATTGTATATGTATCCATGCTATAAAAAGTAGCTGCACCTCAAATATGATAATATATGTGTCCCTGCTATGAAAGTATCTACACCCAGTCTGATACTATATGTATCCCTTCTATAACAAAATATCTGCACCCCTGCTCTGATAGTATATGTACAGTGGCGTAAAAAAGTATTTGCCCCCTTCCTGATTTTCTCTATTATTGCATATTTGTCACACTGGATGTTTTCAGGTCTTTAGAAAATGTAATATTAGATAAAGGGAACCTGAGTGAACAAATAACACTTGTTTTTTTTTTTTAATTTCACTTATTTAATGAAAAAGTTAACCAACACCAACTGGCACTGTGTGAAAAGTAATTGCCCCTTACACTTAATAACTGGTTATGCCACATTTAGCTGCAATGACTGCAACCAAACACTTCCTATAATTCAATATCAGTCTTTCACATCGCTGTGGAGGAATTTTAACCCACTCTTCCTCAGAGAACTGCTTTAATTCAGTAACATTTGGTAGGTTTTCGAGCATGACCTGCTCGTTTCAGGTCCTGCCACAGCATCTCTATTAGGTTTAAGTCTGGACTTTGACTAGGCCACTCCAAAACTTTAATTTTACATCTTTTTAGCCATTCTGATGTGGACTTGCTTTTGTGTTTTGGATCATTGTCTTGCTGCATGGCCCAACTATGCTTCAGCTTCAGCTGCGGAAGGATGACCGGACATTCTCCTTAAGAATTTTCTGGTACAGAGCAGAATTCATGGTTCCTTTAATTATGGCAAGTCATGCAGGTCCTTAGGGCAGCAAAGCATCCCCACACCATCACACTACCACCATCATGTTTGACTGTTGGTATGGTGTTCTTACTGTGGAATGCTGTGTTTGCTTTGCGAGACATTATGGGATCCATGTCATCCAAAAGTTCCACTTTGGACTCATCTGTCCATAGAACATTTTCCCAAAAGGCTTGTGGATCATCCAGGTGCTTCTTGGCAAATGAGAGCCGAGCATTTATGCTCTTCTTGGTTAGCAGTGGTTTCTGCCTTGCTACTCTCACATGAAGCCCATTTTTGCCCAGTCTCTTTCTGATTGTGGAGTCGTGAACACTGACCTTAGCTGAGGCAAGAGAAGCCTGCAGTTCTTTGGATGTTGTTTTAGGATCTTTGAGACTTCCTGAATGATTTACGCTGCGCCCTTGGAGTAATTTTGGCAGGCCACTCCTGGGAAGATTCACTATTGTTCCAAGTGTTCTCCATTTGGAGATTATGGCTCTCACTGTGGTTCGATGGAGTCCCAGAGCCTTAGAAATAGCTTTGTAACCCTTTCCAGACTGATAGAGGGCAACAAATTTTTTCTGATCTTTTCAGGAACTTCCTTTGATCATGGCATAATGTGCTTGTTGAATCTTTGTGCTGGCAACGTGACTCTGATGGTAAGGGTCAAAATAAGTGAGATTTATATTGAGCAGGGCTGGCTGTAATGAAGCCTGGCTGTGTTCAATCAGTTGACTCTAATTATCCCTTTAATTGGGTTGATTTAACTAGGGGCAATTACTTTTTCACACAGTGCCCGTTGGTGTTGGTTAACTTTTTCATTAAATAAATGAAATAAGTAAAAAAAAAGTGTTATTTGTTCACTCAGGTTCCCTTTATCTAATATTATATTTTGTCTAAAGACCTGAAAACATCAAGTGTGACAAATATGCAATAATAGAGAAAATCAGGAAGGGGCAAATACTTTTCACGCCACTGTATCCTGCTATGAAAGTATATGTATAGTATATGTATCCTTGCTATGAAAAGTACCTGCACCCCATCTATAATAGTATACAGTATGTATCCCTGCTCTAAAAGTATTCACACCCTGCTATGATAGTGTACATACTGTATCCCTGCTATGAAAGTATCTGCACCTCGTGATAGGGACAGTATGTATCCCTGCTATAAAAAGTATATGCACCTCTGCTATGAAAGTATCTGCACCCTGTCTATGACAGTATATGTATCCCTGCTATAAAAAGTATCCACACTCTTACTATAATAGTATATGTATCCCTGCTATGAAAGTATCTGCACCCCATACTATTAAAGTATCTGCATCCCAGCTATGAAAGTGTCTGCATCCCTACTATGAAAGTATCTGCACCTCAGATATTAGTGTCTGCATCCCACTATGAAAGTATCTGCACCCCAGCTATAAAAGCATCTGCACCCCTTCTATGAAGTATCTGCACCCTTGTTATGACAATGTCCTATGTACCCATGCTTTAAAGCATTAACACACCCTGCACTAACAGCATCTGCATCCCTACTATGACAGCATCCTCATTCTTGCTATGATAGCACTACACCCCACTATCACAGTATCCAACCCCTTATAAGAAACTATATGCAACCCTTCTCTGACAGTACAGTATCTGCACTGCACCTGTGCCACAAAGGCCATGGCAGCCCCTGCTGTGAAAGTGTCTGCACCCTTGTTGCCAATATCTGCACCCCTGCTATGATAGTGATTTAAGGTGCAGCAATATGCCCAACATACAGTGTGCTATACAAGACACTTTCATTTCTTCCTCAGCATGCATGCTGATTTTCTTTCTGGGTGGTGTTAATATAGACTGCCCTTTGCAAATGGATGCCCTTACATTAGTACACCTTCTGAAACTCATCAGCACTGATGAAGCACCCCATAACTGCCTGCTTGCACCCTGAATGCCACACTACTCCCTCCTCACATATCAGTTCATCAGGGTATTTATTTATTTAGCTTTTGTTGACGGGTAAGTGCACTAGACAAATCCTGCCTATTTTCAGGCACGACCGGAGGAGGGATACAGATGCATGCCAACTGACCTTGAACCAGATTAAGCTGTTGTTGGTATTTTTAGTGAATGAGGGAAATTTGGCCAGGACACCGGGAAATTCCCTGCTCTTTTCGATAAGTGCCATGGGATCTTTAACATCCACCTGAACTACCACCAATCCAGGCAGATGGGACCTCGGTTTAGCGTCTCATCCGAAGCGGCACCTCAGAAATGCAGCACCCTCTCATGCTGCATTACAGTGTCAGTACTGGGATATTAACCCAAGTGCCAGATGTGGGAACTGAACCCACAGCCCTGATCTCCTGGCCTCAGAGGCTGAGTGTGCTACCTACTGAGCCACTGACACTGTAGCAGCTATGGATCAGGGTTAATCAGCTCTTTGGGGCACACATTGCAGTGCCACTGAAAATTAGGCAACAGTTTTCTTTTCTCACAAAATACACCAAAAGAATGCTGCAATGCTATGGATTCTACTTCCCCTACAGATATAAGGGGTGGAAAAGAGGATGAGGATAACATTGTTGTGCTCACAAAGATACTACATAAGATGGGGTGCAGGGTAAAGGGAGTGTTTGGAGCCAGCCCAAAGGATGCCTTTCCTGCTACCAAGTACCAAGGTGGTAATCCAGGTTCCAAAGCAGACTCGGGTTACCAGGGTCAGCAAGGAAGGGAGAGGATCAAGCATTTGAAGGACTGCTCTCTTCTTTCCTGGGGTGGAGAGGCTTGCTTACCTGGCCTCTGACTGCAACCATGTAGAGGCCTGGTAGTAGTGCAGGTCTTACGTGGCATGAACGGAGAAACTGTGATTACTAATATGTGTGTGCCTCCAGACACGGCATCTTCATCGGGCCATGGCAGGGTAGAGGGGAAAAAGAAAATGGTGGCTGGGGCTTTGTGAAACTCTGCCTGTCCTCCCCAGATCCACACTGCTGCCTGGAACCACCTGGTCCAATCTGGATCTGTGTTTCTGGGAGTGGGAATGGCCCTCCAGCTTCACCATGGAGGGAACTGTGGGGAACCCCAGTCAGTTAGCTCCTGGAGAAGGTAGGCACCAGCCGGGGAACAGGAACAGGGCTGATTAGCTGTCCAAATTGCCACGGAGAAAACCTTTATGGAAAACAAAAGTGGGATGGATTTAGTGAGGAGGTTGATTATTATATCAATGCAAGGGTTGGGGCATCATTCAGGGCCCTATAGCCCTATATACAGCAAAAACACAGTTCTGGCCACCTAGAATAACTAGTCAAAATCCCAGACAATCTGATTTTGTCAACCAACCTACTACACAGTCATACTCAAGATACCACAGTAAGTGTCTGTCGTGAAATTCAAACATGGGTCTCCAGAGTAAGGGTGAGTAGTGGGCCAGTGGCTACTTCACTTAATCTTTGAGCTGGGTCCCACAAATTTTTAATTTCACTTTGAGAATTTGAACAAACTACTTCAGCTCCCAGTGCAGTAACTGGCATGGGGTAAGGCACACTACAAATAGGGGATAAAAAGGCTTGAGGTCAGCAATGAATATTAATGACTGTAACTTTCTTGTAACAGCTGGTGTTGGCATGCATCTGCAGTGGATTACTGTTTGAGGTGTTGTGACAGTCTGCCAACCTCACTAAGACTGTCACAGCCAGTGTGAGCTACAGTAATAGTCAGTATTCAAAGTCAGCTTCAAGGCATATACCACCCCACCCCAGCAGACCCAGACTCACTATTGCATTCCTTACGGATGACTGAGCAGCAGCACTGGACTGGGTGGTAATGCTGCTGATGTGTGATTGGTGTGGGGTACACATAATGCTTCAAGGTGGAATGGCAATTGTCCATGCCCATGCCCAGGTGGCTTTGGGGCCAGTTGTTTTGGTGTTGTTCCTACAAGTCAGAGAAGGGTTGGCTTGCAGTTACAAATCTGGATGGGTCTCTTCTAGCCTGCGAAGGAAATGGAAGCACTGGAAGGAGGAAGATGAGAGCCCCTGTGCTTATGGATTGCTCAGGGTTTGGATTCATTGGTGACTGGGGACCCATCTGGAGGGATGGAGGTTTGTTCAGCCTGGACGGCCTGCATCCATCCTGGAGGGAATCCAATCACTAATGATAAGTTTAAATGCTACATTGACAAGCATTTAAACTAGCAAAGGGGGTGGCAGGCCAGCAAGGAGGGTACCTACTTGCTCACCCCCACAGCTAACAGTGGAACCAGTGAACCAGAGGAGTGGCTATCTCTGCAAAGCAGTGTGCAAAAGATGGAGATTAGTGCCCAAGAGGTGGATAGCAGAAAAGGGGCAAAATTCAGCAGAAGGGCAGACAGCAAGGAGAACCAGGGATAAATGACAACCAAGGAAGGGGCTGGAGTAGAACAGTGAAGCAGTCTAGGGAGGTCAAATCATGGAAAGCCATGTGTGCAAATGCCAGGAGCCTTAGCAACAAGATGGAAGATCTGGAGGCTGTCATGGTACAGTCAGACCTGGACATTGTGGCCATCACTGAAACCTGGTGTAATGATAACCATGACTGGAGATGGCCATACCTGGCTACAACATATTCAGAAGAGACAGAGCAGGGAGGAAGGAGGAGGAGTGGCACTGTATGTGAAAAATGACATAAGGGCCACAGAGATCCAGGAGGAACAAAATGGGGAGAGATACTGTGGGTTAAGCTGGAAAGGAAAATGGGCCAGCCATCCGACAGGTGTGGTCTATAGACCACCAGCCCAGGAGGAAGAAACAGATAGGAGTTGATGCTAGCCATCCAAAGGATGGCAGACAAGGGTGAGGTAGTACTGGTTGGAGACTTCAATATTCCAGACGTGGACTGGAGCATCCCAGCAGCAGCATCAACTAGGAGCAGATTTATCCTGGACTCCCTTCAGGTGCCTTCCTCAAGCAACTGGTCATGGAACCAACTCGGCAGAAGGCAATACTGGACCTTGTGCTCACAAACAGGGACAGTGTGATGGGGTAACAGTGGGGAGCACCTGGGTAACAGTGACCACCAGTCATTGTGGTTTGAAATCACAGAAAGAGCAGAACCAAACCACACAAAAACACGTATCCTGGATTTTAGGGGCAGACTTTGGGAAAATGGGAGATACTTGAAAGAGGCATTAAGGGAATGGGACAGGAATCCGGGGTTGAGGAACAGTGGGCAGTATTTAAAATAGGGATTACAAGAACAACAGAATTATGCATTAAGCAGGTTAGCAAGAGGAAAAGGAAGAGGAGACCATTATATAGTTTTCCAAAGAGGTATCAAAGAAAGTGAAAGCCAAAAAGATTGCATTCAGGCAATACAAAAAGACACAGGCAGAAGGGGATAGGGAGAAGTACCAGGAGAAGCAAAGGGAGGCAGGGAGGTCAGTAAGGGAAGCCAAAGCTCAGACAGAAGAACACATTGCAAAATCAGTGGGTAAAGGTGACAAAACCTTTACAGGTACATAAGTGAAAAAGAAAGACAAAGGAGGGATGATAGCGACTGAAGGGAGGATGGGAGCCGATGGAGGATGACAACAGTAAAGCTGACATATTGAACAGGTATTTCTGCTCAGTCTTTACTGAGGAAGAGGAGGATAGTGGGTCTGAAGGAGTACAAGGGTAAGAATGGTGCAGAAATGGACACAAGTCCCTTTACACGAGAAGGGTCCTGAAGGAACTGGAAGTACTAAGAGTTGATAAAGCAATGGGGCCAGACGGGTGCACCCCAGGGTCCTTAAAGAACTAAGAGAGGTGGTGGCTGAACCTCTGGCTATCCTGTTTAGCCGATCACTGGAAACAGGGAGGTACCCAAAGACTGGAGGACAGCAGATGTAGTCCCTTATACAAAAGTGGGAACAAAGAGGAAGCAGGGAACTACAGACCAGTCAGCCTCACCTCGGTAGTGGGGAAGATCATGGAAGCACTACTGAAGGAGAGATTGGTGGAACATCTGGTTGTCAATGGACTACAGGACCCAAGGCAGCATGGTTTCACCAGGGAGGTCATGTCAGACCAACCTCGTTGAATTTTTTGACTGGGTGACTAGGGAGGTGGATCAGGGAAGGCAGTGGACATGGCCTATCTGGACTTCAGCAAGGCCTTTGACACTGTGCCTCATAGAAGACTATTACACAAACTGGGGAATATGGGTGTGGGCAGGACAGTAATGTGGTGGGTAGGTAACTGGCTGGGTGGCAGGACACAGAGGGTGGTGGTAAATGGCTGTCACTCCACAGAGGGAAGAGTGACCAGTGGGGTACCACAGGGATCAGTGCTGGGACCGGTCCTATTCAACATCTTCATCAGTGACATTGCACAGGATCTAGAAGGCAGAATTTCACTGTTCACTGATGACACAAAGCTCTGTAACAGAGTAGACACACCAGAGGGTGTAGAAAGAATGAGAAGCGACCTGCAGAAACTTGAAGAATGGTCAGGAGTTTGGCAGTTGAAATTCAATGCAAAGAAGTGCAAGATAATGCATATGGGCACAAAACCCTAGCACAATATATCAGTTGGGGGTGAGGATATAGCATGCACCAAGCAGGAAAGGGATCTTGGGGTTGTCATCTCTGATGACCTCAAGGAGGAAACAGTGTGACAAGGCAGCAGGTAAAGCAAATAGGATGCTGGGATGTATAGGCAGGGCATCACCAGCAGGAAAAGGGAGGTCATAATTCCACTATACAAGACACTAGTGAGGCCCCACCTGGAGTACAGTGTACAGTTCTGGAGACCATACCTACGTAAGGACATAGACAGGGTAGAGAAGGTTCAGAGGAGGGCAACAAAGATGGTGCATGGATTGCATCACAAGTCCTATGAAGACAGGTTGAAGGAACTGAACATGTACTCCTGGAGGAGAGGAGGGAGAGAGGATATGATAGAGACATACAAGTATCTTACAGGGAGGAACAGGGTGCAGGAAAACACTATTTTAAGTGAAAAAGATGTTCCAGGACTAGAGGGCATGGGATGAAGTTGAGAGGAGGACAATCCAGAGGAAATGAGAAGGAATTTCTTCAGAGAACGGGTGGTGGATAAGTGGAACACCCTGCCAGAGGAAGTGGTGGGGGCTGAAACAATCACGGATTTAAGAATGCATGGGATAGACATAAAGGAATTCTAGAGGTCAGGGTAAGGGAAACAGATTTCTAGGAAAACAAACTGAACTTACAAGCTCAAATGGGCAGACTGGGTGGGCTATAGGTCTCATCTGCCGACACTGTCTATGTATCTATGTATTTATGTATTACCAGAAAGACTGGAGGACTAGCTGGAAAATTTGTTTGCAGTTGGAGTGTAACTAGTGGACTTGTGGGGACTAATGCACCATGGCTTCTTTGGCCATATTCTCACATGGCAAGCCCTAGCCCTCCTCTTAATCCCACTACTCTGACTCGAATCCCTGTCCCACCATCAACACTATCTCTAGATCCTTCTCCGACCTCTCAACCCCCTGCCTCACAAATCAGGGACAACTGTTGGCTTAGGTTTTGATTTATTTATTCTGAGAACATTTTAGTTAGGCAGTATCAGTATTTTGACCTAAAAAATTAGCTAAGCTTGGTGAGGGAGTGGCAGTCCCCACTGTTGGCTTAGTACTGCATTATTTATTCTGAGAATATTTCACCGCACTGTGATGGTAGCTTGGTAAGAAGGAGCAACAGAATTGGACACAGCTCTAAAATGGTTCTCTTTATCTGGCATGTTGACCTGTCTTGGGCTTGTGCTACTACTTTCAGGCTATTTTAAAATGTTTTATCTAGGGTTTCATTGAGCCTAACTGTATGATCATGGCCACATTCACTGTCTAATTTTAACTTTTCCACAGCAGAATCTGTCACTTTTGAGACAGCTATAGATAACTTTACTAATCCGGCCTTTTATTCATTTAGACTGAGGGCCAAGTGATCCTTTACTTCAGGGCTTCTTTACCCTAAAACACATTGAGCTTAATTATTTTTGCACAAAAACCTATAGTAGGAAACTTATAACTTGGCAAACCCTAACAAATATTTTTTTTCGTTAATCAGGAACCTTACAGGTACATTAAGCTACTTCCCACAAGTTTGATCAATGTCTCTATTTCAAGAGAAATGTGTTCTCTATTATTACTTACATCTAGTTCTATATATCCTAACACCTGGACCCATCCTCAACCCTAAGCCATCAGTCCATTTCCCTAGGCATTCAATAAAGATTGCGCATTTAAATGTACAAAGCCTTTGACCAAATGGTATGATTTCACAGCTTGGACACATCATTATCAATTTGATCTGATTGTGCTCTCTGAAGCGTGGTTAACTAATAAGATACCAAATTCCATGATTAACCTGGAGGGATATAACATTTTCCACTGTGACAGAGCTGCTCATGAGGCAGAGGTTGTTTTTCTATGTCGAGAATCACTTGTCAGTGTCTCAGGATAAGCCACCCAATAGTTCCTCGTCCTGCAATTTTGTCATTAACACTGATTCTGGGACAAAAGAAATTTCTATCGCTAGTGATCATTTATTACCATGAAGACGGTTTATATCTAATCTGGGCCATAGAAGAACCATCCCCATAAACAGTGAATTAATTATTTTGGGGGATCTGAATCTAAACTGGTTTTGGAAAATGTTTTGAAGTATAAAGATGTCTTAGTCAGCCATGGACTCACACAGATAATAGATGGTCCTACCAGGTCCATTATAGGACAGACTCCTCAACAGTAATTGACTGGATCTTGGTCTCTGACACATCTAAAATAATACAATCAGATGTATTACCTGACAGTGTCAGTGACCATAGCCAGTGTATTGCTGAGGCACAAAACTCCACAATGTGGAGCAAGGTCAACACATAAACACTTGGCAGCAAAGCCTCATTAATGCACAACAGCTATTTTATTGTGTATCCAAACAGGAATTAGGTAAACACATAGAGCTGGTGGTGATGCTTCACTGATAAAGCCCAGACACATCAAAAATACAGCAGCGCATTTTCAAAATGCACAGGAGATGTTTGGCTAACCTCATGAGTAGGGCTTAGTTGTTGTCAAATATGGCCATTTGTAATGCCAAAGTCCTTGATGCAGACTGCAAATTACAATGTTCTGGTTATGAACATAAATCCTCACTTCAGTGAGTGACACTGCAGTCATGTAAGGAACAGAGCTGCTAAGCAACGTTTTAGCCTGAAACTCTTTAACATTCAAAGTGGTGGCTGTCTGTTCCATCTTTTCAGGGTAGAGACACACACTTTTGTTTTGACATGAGTTGTCATCAGAGCATGAGAAATCCTGTAGTTGCACTTTAGCCTAGTGTATTGCTGTGGGAATGCCAAAAGAAATCGGTTTCACCAGCATACATTGATTATAGAAACATTAAAAACTGGATGTTGCAAATTTTATGAGGTTTACCATCTGTTGAGTGGTCCTTTCTGGACTACACAACAGATGTGAATACTGCATTACAAGTATTCTGCTCTTCTTTCAATTCCATCTGTAACACATTTTCTTATTTGAAAAGGTTACGGATTAGGGAAACAAACAAGAGTGCGTCACCCCGAGTTTCGTTTATGAGACACAGGGACCAAAAATTGAAAGTATATAGAATGACCTTAAAAGTGGCAACTCTCTTGGCCTACAAACAAGCACACAATAAATGTAAATTAATTATTAAAAACAAACAGCAATTCTTTATTGATAAAAGCAGTTTGCTAGGAGAAATGTAACAGACACCTGGGATCTAATAAATCATTTAGTAGACAAAATATGTAATCCTGCTCCCCAAATGCTAAACACTTCGGGGATACTTAATGAGCCTCTAGCCATAGCCACAGAATTTAACACTTTTTCCCCCAACCTAACTAATTATATTCCCAGCAATGAAGCAGATTTTCTAAAGAACCAAGATAATGATAAAAACGCTTTTGATACCCGACACCCAAAGTTCTATCTTAGGGTACTTACCCCAGGAGAGGTCTCGACTCATCCTTAACCTACAATAGGCATAGATGGGGTGGATTTTAGGCTCATGAGGATCACTTTGGATATCATTTGTTACCCTTTAACAAAAATGTTTAATCTGTCACTTTGCACAGGCCAGTTCCCGAAATTTGGATAGGTGTAGTTGTTGTCCTCATTTATAAATATGGCGATGCATTTAGTGTTTAAAATTACCATCCTATTTCCCTGCCCCCAGTTCCAAGCATTAAAATGCATAGTTTTGACCAGATGATTGAGTACCTATTAAAGTACAGGATTCTGATGCCAGCTCAACATTGGTTTCAACCTGGACACCGTCTGACGACTGCCTTGGTGGGGTTCACACATGGTACACGGTCCTGGGTAAGGGTCACTTTACAGTGACCATTTTTAGGACCCTCACAAGGCCTTCAACCTTGTGAATCATAATTTGTTACTGGCTGCCCTTCATAAACTGGGCATATCTATGGATGCTGTTAGCTGGTGCTAGAACTACCTTTATGAATGAATGCAAACTACAAAAATAGAGGTCAGCTATCCCCATCCCCTATTTCACTGGGTGTTCCTCAGGGTTATATTTTGGACCCCCTTTTTATTTAGTTTATTTTGAACTCATTACAATTTATTTGTAAAACCACAAAGATGTTCCTTTATGCTGATGATGCAGTGATCCTCACAAGTGGCTAATGTCCCCACCTTGAGGATTAGGTGGCATCAGGCTTGGCTGACTTACAAAAGCGGTTTCTTTCAAACTGGTCTTGAATGCAAAAAAAAAAACTAAATCAATTGTATTGTATAATCTAAGAAAGAAGTTGCCTGCTGAACCAGTTCTTTCTATTTGTACCTTAAAGGGGTTGAAATTGAACAGGTGAAGAAATGTAAATATCTTGGCCTCATCCTGGACAGTTCTGTTTCCTTTGAACAGCATATAAATTCCATAGTAAAAGTAATTCACCAAAGACTAGGTTCACTATATAGGTTAAATTAATTACTTATCCCTTCAACAAGGATGCTTTTGGCTCAGAGTTTTCTTCTCCTGGTAATTGACTATGACATATTGTTCTATTATTCAACTGGAGAGGGCTGCTGGTGAGGGTGAGGACTCTTCTTAATTAAGTGGTAAGATCTGCAACACAACTGTCATACCATACTCATTATTGTGACTTGTATAAACAAGTGGGATGGCTCTGCTGGCCCGGTGGCGCTGAGGGTTGAGATGTTGGATGCCACACCTCATGTTGTGCCGGTGACCCAGGTTTGGAAATGGGCCCAGGTCGTCAGTGGGGGAGGGGGCGGAGGAGTTGGATTGAGTCACCACTAGGCAGCTCTCCTCTCCTCTCCTGGGGAGGGTTGGGCACCAATCCAACTTGCAAATGGTGTTGGAAGGGAGGGCACTGTTAGGTACTTGGCAGAAGCCATGTCTCAGCATGGCTCCCTGCCTGAACTTTGGTTCTTCATGCTGGAATTCTCTGGGGTGGGTTTAGTGACTACATAGTCACTAACATAACCATGTTAAAACCCCTACCCCACTGGCAGCAGCATGATCCCCATAACAGAGGGATAGGTGCTTTGGATAGGTGGCATGCTGCCACTGAGCCCAGGCCGGCAGCAGGGTGAAAAATTGATATAAAAAAACAGTGAGATAGCTCCAGTTAGAACAGAGGTACCTACTTCACTTAGGCACCCTTGCAAAAAGGTGACTCTTGATTGTGTCCCCACTTGATCTCACTCTATTTTAAAAACACTTTAGCACTGTTCCTACCTGGTCATCTATGCATTTCCAAAATACCTTTCCCAGGATTAGGACCTCTATTGGTCATAAGACAATACTGTACAAACGGTATTCTTTAATTCACTACCCTCATCTTTATCTTGCAGCAGTGATACTGTAACATGTTTCAGACATGCTTTTAAAAACATATATCTCATTGCTAAGTGCCAAAGTAAAAGCTTCTCTGAATAAATTTACTTGTTTTTGTAACTGTATATTTCGTGGTTGTTTTATCGGGCACATATACTTTGTACATATGTTATTTTTCTTGTCACCCTTGTAAATGAATCTTTGGCCCAAGGTCTTACCAGATATTAAATAAACAAAACAAAATCAGGGGCACATGACCAAAATCAGGGACACAGCTTAAGGAAGGGGTAATATCCGTTCATGAAGCTGTCACAATAAGTGGTATAGTGATAAAAGCAATTTCTTATGTAGAACTACACTGTAAAACTATTGTCTAGTATGATTTTATGATTCTAATCCCTAGTGGCAAAAATGCCACATTTAGGAGGGACAGAGGAAATCTGTAATGCAAAATCAGGGATATCCATGAAAATCAGAGACATTTGAGAGGTATGCTTCTCCACCACTATCACTTGCAAAACTGACACATAGTGGAACCTTTCCCTGCTCCTTTCCTCCCCACCCTGCGTCCCTTTCTCCTCCAGGTTTTTCCTCATGGTTTCTACATGATGGCAGATTGCCACAGCTGCCACCACTGACACACCTCCTCCTCACCTTTACGGTGAGACTGTGCCTCACTGCAGCAGCCTACTTTACATAGTTTTCACTCACAGGCAAATAAAATTAAAAATAAAGATGGATTTCTGTGCCCTGCCTGCAGCACCAGCAGTCAGTAAAAATATTTGTCAAATAAACCTGTCAAACATCCCAAAGAACTCCAAAGTGAGAGCTCTCACCCAATGCATAGGTGCTGCCTGCAAAACTCCTTCAAGGTAAAACACAGAAATGGTGCACACAGATAAGGCCAACTGCAGCCATTGCAAAAGTTTTCATCTTCCATGGTACAGAAAGAAAGCACAAAAACACAGAACTCAGAATTTTTACCCTCAAACTGGAGTCTTCTTCAGGGGTGGGGCAGTGCTCAACCAGTACAAGTATTTAAAGTTATATCTTAAAGATACGGGCCCAGATATTCAAACTGCACCACAAAGTTGTGCAATAGCAGGAGCAGGCGAAGTCCACTGCGCCCATCGCGCAACATGCATGACATTCAAACACTGCGCAGGTCAAGATGCCTGCAGCACACGACTGAATATCGCACTAACTGTGCCATAGCGCAACAAGGGATGTGCAGTGGCGCAGGTCAGATGTGCAATAGCACAACTAGGGATGCCTAGTGGAGCAGGACATCAGCGCAACAGCACAACCAGGGATGTGCAGGGACAGGATGCAGGGCCCACCACCCATGGTAGGGATGGGCAGAGGAGCACAAAGCAGAACAGACATTGCCCCCACACCCCATGCACTGCACAACTGGAGGAGAGCTGGAAGAAACACTGGCCCAGGGACACCAGCAACAATCCCACAGACGGGTTGGTGCCCCAGCACACCCCCTTGCAAGCTGTGACCGTCACACATGGATGCCCGCCACCCAGTGCCACACCATCCCACCAATGCAGAGCACACCCTGCACCACGATCCCCATACACCCTGCCCAGGAGTAGCCCCAACAGTGCAGGACACCTCATGCATGCCACCACCCACTGTGACAATGCAACCCTGTGCAGCACAGAACCATGCAAGGTAGCCTGCCATGAGCACCCTTCAGTGGGCTGCAGCAGACAGCGATGCAACAACTGCATACACAGTGCCACCATGCACGCCCCCAGGTACAACTGAGAGACCGACCATGCGTCGGCACATGAGGTACCCCACATGACAGGGCATGCCCTGACCCCACCACCAGTGGTACAGCACCCTGCACACCCTCCCAAGGACATACCCCATCCCAGCACTAGCCAAAACAGCCAGCGCAGACACCCACAGTGTTGCATGGAAGCATGTGCCACACGGGATGCAACACAGTGCACAGACAAACAACCACCCATACCCAAGGGCACACCAACACAGGGACACAGTAGTGGGTCAACCAAGCCCCAGCGTGTGGCCATGGCAGCCATGTACACATGGACCAGAACCCTTCCATGGCACAGGTGTGCCAGCAACCCTGTGCAGACACCACAACGCGTATGCCACCAGCATGCATCTGGAGCACAAGTGACAGACAGTGGAGCACATCCCTGCAACAGACACAAGTGACAGCATTGAGGTGGGACAACAACAGCGGAGGCAACAGTGCCACCCGAGGTAGACGTGCACCACACCAGTGACAGGAGGCAACCCGCATCGTGCTGGTACAGTGGCTGTCCAGCATGGCAGCCACCACTGACATGCCAGTGGACTGTGCAGGTCACAGACATGCAGGGTGGCAGCTGCACAGGCCATGGATGGTCTGACAGGTGTGCCATGGACACAGTGCATGCACGTGTACCACTGCACACTGTCATCCAGTGCACAGGAAACAACACACAAACCACAGACAGTGACTGAGAGCTATGCCCACACTAAGCCTGCCACCCCTACAGACACACATACACACACACACCATGATAGCACTACCCCGACACCATGCACATCACTGCAGCTGAGCACCATTAGCCCACTGGAAATCAGAGACCACCACAGTAGGCATAACAAAACAAATGTATTGGAACAGTGTAAACAAAACTATTTACAGATATATACAATACAAAGGGGTGAGGGCCACAAACCGGTGGGGGTGGGTAAGAGGAGGGTGAACATATGGTAGAGGAAGGAGGAGTGTGAGGTGGGTCTAGGGGTAGGTGTAGTTCAGGGTGGATGCAATCCAGCGGAGCCCCACCCTGCTCTGATGGTGCCTCCTGCCATGCCTCCTCACCTGGAGCTGCTCCACCTCTGGAGAATTTCCAAGGAGGCCCTGGCCACCTGAAGAAGCTCCTGCAGCGCCTTCTCAATTCGCATCATCTGCGGTCCACCTAGGACAAGGGAGCAGAGTCAATAGGTGTGAATGCACAGCCCCTGCAGCCCACCCATTGCGCATGGCATACAGCCATGGGACACGCCCTGTGATGGTGTGCGACCACCCACAGTGATCATGTCCACAAGACCCACCCACTCAGGTGCACACAGCCATGCGGACCGCTGCACACACCCACTGCCCAAGTCCTGCACAGCACCACCATGGCTGTACAGTGACATGGCTATGTAGTGCGAAGGCAGTGGCACAGCCATGTACCTGGTGCACGCATGGACCACCAGTGATGCACACCCAGACATGCAGTGCCACTGGACAGTGCTGACTGTACCATGTGGCATGCACAGCAGTGGTGTCAGTGGATGGTGACCATGCCCCACTGCCTGCCCTGCTACACAGCATGCACAGAAAATCCTGGATGGAAGGCACTCACCATCATCGGGCTGATCCTGGCACTGACCCTCTATGGGACCTCTGGCATGGGGACGTAGCTCCCTTCCCCTCAGCTCACATCTCTGCCTCTCCTCCCTTGCAGGGTGATGCTCTTCAGGGCCTAGGGTGCAAACATGGAGAGAGGAACATCAGTACAATCCAGTAGCAAAGGCCCCCCACCCCCAGGTGTGTGCGATCCCACACAGCCAAACCATTCAGCCCCCACCCCATACCACCACCACTGCCCACACTGGACAGACCACCCCATGTGGTGGACACATGCCCACCGCGATACCCATACGGACGCAACCAGTGATGGATGGGGCACCTACCTGGCCGTGGAACAGTGCCTCTCCTGGCATGTGCCCACAGGGTGGCAAGCCTGTCTGGGTCCCTCCGCTGGAGGTCCCTCGACAGGTGTCGGCACTGCTCAGATGTCCTCTCTATCCCTATGGCCTCCTCCAGCACCACCGCCACCTCCTCCCACATGGCACTCCTGGCCCTGTCCAGGGTGCTTCACAAACAGAGCACCAGCATGGGCTCCACCAGTGCAACCAAATTGACCAGTTCTATCTGGCTCCATATTGCTGCTCTTCGATATGCCATCTTTGGATCGTCTCTGATTCAAAATGGTGCTCCCACACATGTCCACCACGTCCAGATGCTGCATGCTACTGCGCTGCCATTCTCCATCATGCTATCACTGAACAATGCGATAGGGTGCACCCATGCAGACGCATGGCGCCTAGGGGCAAAGGTCTGGCACAGGGTCACGGGTCTCTCACGCACGGACCGCCACAGCGCGATTGGTACTTCCCGCATGTAGGGCCGTAGGGGCACCTGTATGGGACTTCCTGTAGTGGCCTACTGCACTGTGGCACCACGCACACATGCACCCCAGGACAAGGGCACTATACATGTGAACAGCACACTAGCACCACTGGCACAGTGGTGGACATGCCCTGCACTGCCTCCCACACTCAGCACATCAGCAGCACGGCAGGTGTCGGCCTCAGCACCCGCTCATGCACGTGCAGTGCCTACTGTGCACATCACAGAGCTGCGCCCGCCTGAGCATGTTCAACACAATTGTGCAAGGTGCAACAGCACAATATTCAGCCAGCATATGCAAATCAGCTCATCAGCAATTCCATGGTGCAGCTACTGCATTAGCATCCACTTAAAATTGAGCCTCGCCTCATTTGCATGTGTTGGGGCTATATAAATGCAGCATGGAATAGAGGCCATAGACTGGTATTGCAGTCTATTGTGGTGGGTTGCATGCTGTTTGCCAGTGTGGACTGTGGTGTGTGGGAGATGCATGGGACTGCACAGTGAAAGGTAACACCTGTCATTCCCACAGGCTCTACAGTGACTGAATGTGAGGAAGAGATGGAACAGGAATGTTGGAGGAAGAGGAGGCCCAACTTCACATGGGCAGAAACAGACGCCCTGTTCGAGGCATATCTTGACAGGGAATCACTGCTCAGTGGACAGCGGGGAACACCACAGACCTATGCTGTGGCATGGGTAAGGTTGCACATGCTGTGAACCAGCATGGCAGCCACCAGCAGTCCATGAAGGAATGTAAGAAGAAGGTCGGCACAGACAGGAGGAGGATTAAAGACAAGGTGGCTGCCATCAGGGCTGCACGTGCTGCAACGTGGTGGGCAGCCTGATGTGCCACGCCTGATGCCACAGGAAGAGCGGATGGCCGGCAGCAGGTGGTGTTGTGCCATTGAGAGCATTCCAGGTGGTGGCTTCCAGACGGGTGGCAGCCTGTCACTGCATGGTAGGTCCTGTGCTGTCACTGTGTGGGTGGCGGGTGGAGTGCCACAGGGTAGGGCGGTGACTTTAATGCTACTGTGTTCCCTTGCAGCTCCTGGAGTGTCTCCATGGATCAGCGGTGGTGGGTGTGTCCACCATGGGCGAGGCCCTGGACACGGAGGAGCACCCATCCATCTCCACAGGTGTCTGTGGGTCAGTACCACCACATACCTGCCTGTCTGTTCGGACTAAAGATGGTGGTGATGGTGTGAACGAGGCCTTGCCTGTGTCCCAGCATGACAGCAGCCATGGAATCCAGCATGCTGGGACATGGACTGGTGCTGGATGAGGCACCGATGATGATGATGGATCCACATCCCAGACAGTGATATGTGGGATGCAGGATGAGTCACACAGCAGGGAACGGCACAGGCGTAGCCTTGGTGGTGCCGCCGTGGAGGCCTCCATTACATCACAGTCCCATCCATGCCTGTATGCCCCAGTGGGGCAGCACTGGTGTATGTCCAGGCCGGTGGGGCTGTTGTGGATGATGCATCGGCACTGGTGGGCTCTTGCGATCAGCGGCGGAGGGGCAGTGCCAGCAATCAGACAATGGAGATGGGGGACAGTGTCAGGGGAGGCGCCAGTGCTCCACCTGTGGACATGCCTAGGCATGGCCCTGGTGTGCAGCGTCCAACCCTAGGGTGCTGCTCAGCATGGCCGTGAACACCATGAGGCACATCATGCTGATCAGGCGGATAACCTCTTAGATGAGCACACCCGCATGCTCCATGATTCAGTGGATCAGCAGTTGCGCTTCGCGGCGACAGTGGATGCACTCAGTGTGGTCCTGTGCCAGGCAGAGGAGGCGCAGCAGTGACACTGGTCTGCTCCTGGCAGGGATGGACCGGCTGCAGGAGGATGTGACTGATGCTATTGACAGGCAGACAAAGGCATTCACAGCTGTTATGGCCACAATGGGCACACAGTTATTTGCCCATGTGCCGCAGACACCTGCAGTGCCATGTCCACCCCCATTCCCAGCATCGTCGACACCTCCTACTCGACACCAGGTTGACTGTGGGCATACAGACACGCCTGGTGCAGGCATGTTCGGTGAGCTGCAGACCCTGCAACACAGTCGTAATGTTCCGCAGTGTCACCCTGGGGTACAGCTGTGCCACCCATGAGGCCAATGGTCAGTCTGGCATGGCTGGCAGGTCTCGGCAGGGCCGCCCATGCATCCGTGGTGGCGTGGCACTGTGGCGCATGACTGACCTGTCTCCCACCATGGCCACTGTCTGCCACTGCCCTGTGTGCAGTGTGTTGTGCACCGTGAGATGACCAGCTGTGGTACCGGCCCTGCACACACAGTCCATGTGCACACCCTCCGCCTGCTGGCCACTGTGGTGTGTCATGATGATGCCTGCATTGCATTGTCCACCAGTGTGCAATGGTGCCCAGCATCCTGACACATGCACAGTGACAGCCACTGGGCATTGCCCGTGTGTGGACTCTGTGTGGCTAGTGTTGTAGTCGGTCGGCGTGCCTTCTACCCCTTGTACATGTCTTGTGGGTGGGGTGCGTGTGTGTGTGTGTGTGTGTGTGTGCACATGTGTGCACGTGTTGTGTTTGGCCATGCTATCCCTGACAGCGTGTGCTGATCCACGCTCAGTCCCATTCTCTTGCCATCATCCACCCTGGTGTTTGTTGATGCATGTGTGGGTTGTGCCTTGCCAGTGGTGGTTGCACATGGCCCCGTGGACCACCTGTGTTGGCCAAATGCTCCTCTGTGATGGTGTTCCTGTGCAGCTGCACCATCCTGTACAAGCGGGTCCCTTGCCAAGGGTGGCTGCTCATCACCGTCCTCCCTATCGCTGTCCCCCTCTTGACCTCTACAGCTATCCCACAGTCATTGCCTATGTTGTGCAGGATACAACAGGCCAGGAATAGCCCACAGGCTTCGAGGGGCTGTGATTGTAGGGCACCGCCAGATGTGTCCAGGCACCAGAACCATGACTTCAGCATCCCAACACACGCTCAATGATGTTACGGTGGCGTGTGCCTCATTGTATCATTGCTGCAAATGGGTGTTGGGGTGCTGGTACAGTGTGAGCAGCCAGGGACGGAGTGGTATCCACTGTCACCTGTGTATAGAGGGTGTACATTAGTATGGTGGTCTGCATCTCGCTCTGCCATGGGCTGTCAAGGCGGTAACCATGGCATCTCTGACTATGCCTTCCCCACGGCTTCCCATGTCATCCTGCGTGTTGTGCATACTCACCCACTAGGTGGCCAGTGGGGATATCCCCATTCTCGAACCTGTGGCACAGTGCTGACTGGTGCCAGATGAAGGCATCATGTGCTCCCCAGCGTGCCTGGCACAGACACTGATTATCGCCCCTGGCATCGCACACCACCTGGCAGTCGATGCTGGAGTATCCCTTGCAGTTGCGGTAGGCAATGCCTTCCAGCCAGATGGTGTGTGGATGGCCACATGGGTGCAGTCAATGGCCTTGAGCACACCAGGCATACATGCTACCCTGTGGAACTATTGTATGTGTGCTGTGTGCTCTGCCTTTGTGCTGGGAAAATGGATGTACTTGCAACATGTGGCAGCAGTGCGCTGAGGAATTGTGTGAGTAGGCGTGACGGGCTGACTGGGTTATGCCTGTCGTGTCCCCTGATGGTCTTTGAAGGTGCCTGTGGTGAGCAGGCACATGACAGCTGTCACCTTGGTCTCCACTGACAGAGCATGGCTCCGCTGTGGGTGCCTGCATCTCATCACTGCACAGCTCACAGAGCCGCTTCAGGATTGCCTGGTTCAGGCAGTACCAGCCATAATCTCTGAATCACTATACTGCTCGGAAGGTGATGTGGGCTCGGTACCACCTGTTGGGGCAGACTGGCCGATGGGCCCTTCCACGGCCACACCCCCTGCTGCCTGCCTTCTCTCATCCCTCATTACTGCCTCCATCTGTACGGGTGGCACTGGCCATGTCCCTGGCTGTTGTTCACCCCCTGGAAGATGTTGTCCGGTCCCCCGCTGTCCTCTATGCTGTTCCCCTGCACCAGGTACACCTCCAGCCTTCTGCTGTCCTGCCTCCTGTCACTGCCCTGCCCACTCTGCAGCACTGCCCTGTTGTCCCTGCCCTGTTTGTCTGGCTCCACTGTCCCTCTCTCTGTTGCTCTCCTGGTTTGTCTGCCAGCTCACCCCACTGCAGGTCTTTCTGTAGTGTTCTTATGCCTCTTTGTTGCTCCTTTTTATTTTGGCTCACTTCCAGTATGGCGAACTTCCACTACCTCCCTATTGCGCATGGCACATGTCGTTGAATATCGCACTGTGACATTTATTCATGGTTCTCTCCCCTCTGGTTGTGCATGCATTCATTACCATTACGCTCTTTTGCATTGCAGTTTGGGCGGTGCGGCTGCCTCCCGCTGAATATCTCAGAATTACACATTTTGGACTTGTGCTGGTGCATCTCTGTTGTGCATGGTGCAACCCTTTGAATATCTGGGCCAGGGTACCATCTGTTGCAGCAGAATTATTCAAAGAGTCAGAAATACATGATGCCTATCTTTACAAAGTAACAACTTGTTGAGAGCAGAGGCCAGATTTCCATGAACATAGAGCAATGAAAAGGATTAGAAAAGTGATATATTGTGGTGGTTTACCCCTAGAAATAAATGTTTGTGAGATTTGATGCAAAATATGTATAAAACCACCAGGTGATAATGTAATGAAAACGTAGAGGTAAAACAGGCAGCAGCAATTTGATGCCAAAAGGCAAAGCCAAAAATAAGGTTTTGTAAGTGGAGGAGCAAAGTAGGTGCGGGGAGAGAAGTTGGGGCAGGGCAATGAAATGAAGTGGTGAGAAATACGATACTAAAAATGTATGGAGGAACAGCTCCAATAAGTATATCAAATGTCAATCACAGGAAATATATAGACTGAGGAGAAGAAAGGCACAAGAGGCTGAGATGTATGGTACAGGAATCTGTATCGAAAATGGAAAGCTGCCCATAAAGCAGCAAGGATGAAAAGGTCCCAAAAAGAATGACACAGGCAAGACATAACAGCATTGCTCAATAATCCAATGGTAACTGTGGTATCAATCTAAAACCATAAAAGAAAATAAAAACACATGTTAATACATAGTATGATATAACACACATATAGTACATCTTTAAATAGCCTATATTGGATTTCACAAACTAGGAATTATATCTTAGTTGGTCATTGAGACCTTTAGGTCTGACAGTTTTAATGAAAAGATCCGACAGGCATCCCTTTGCAGCAGCACTTTTAGTCTATCACTCCCTCACCTGACAGGCTTCACGTGGTCAATTCCAATAAAACAAATGTACGTTGGATCCCTGAGGGGAAGAACTCAAAATGATGTCCCAGTGGGGTGCTAGGTGTGGCCCCAACAACTGATCTTCAGGATCTTCAAAATCCCCACTGCACCTTTTCCAGTTCATTGAATTCACTCAGCCTGCTCCTGCTGGAGGGCTGCAGCTTCCAATGTAGATGATACACTGATATATTCTTCCTCTGCAGCACAATTTTAGTGGTCTTCCTGCCTGAAACTACTGTTAAATGTAGTAAATTAGCTAATTGGAATGATAAGGCAAGATTCTAGGATGCTTTCTAACTTCTTCTGATCAAAAGTTATCCTTTTAACATAAATGGGCTTTTTTCAGTAGCCAGGTTTTTCCCATGTGAGAAAACTAGAAATGGCACAGAGAGGTGCGGAGCACAAGCAGTTCTCAATCTCCAACATCGCTGATTGGCTGCTGCAGGTCATGTGGCTTGCCAACAACTTGGACATAGTCTTTGTGTGTTTCCTGTAAAAGTGTTGCATCACAACATCAAAGTGGCAAAGGAAACCAAGTTCTTTCAGACCAGCTTTACTGATCTCAAAAACACTGGATTTCAGCACATTTACTTAATGCAAATTTAGAATCTGTTCATCCTTATAGCAGGGGACTGCTCTGAACTTTGACTACAGGACCAACCTGCTCCTTACATTCAGTTTTTACTTTTCACATTCCTTTAGGTTAGAGGGGTTTGGCCTACTAGGGCTGTAAGATACGAGGTGGCTGACCACTACTTTTATTTCTCATTCTTTTTCCCGCTCTCCCAGTGTCTCCTGTCCTCCTCCTCCTCCACTGTGATATTTTGGACAACTACAGCCTTCCTCTCTTCAGGAGGTCAAGCTGCCATCACAGTCGATACCAAGGCTTCTCCGTGGTTGGTTGGCTGGTAGGTGGTGTGCAAATACTGATTGCCTGAACTCTCCCTCCCTTGGAGCTGAGAGCCTCACCTATGATCATGTGTGGATTTTGAGTGGCCTAGATTTAACACAGTTACACAGAGTTAAAATCCTTGCTAAAGTCCTGGCCCACAGATCGGATATGTTGTGAGTCACTGTTCAGCAGGGAGCAGGTGGGCTTTGGTGAAGGGCAGGCTCTCTGCTGATAACTTAGGAAACTGTCTTACCTCTTTGGTGTCCAGGATTCTCCCATTCTGCACTTTGGTCTTACTGGATGCTGAAAAGGCTTTTGATAGGGTTTCATGGGACTATTTGTTTTCTTTATTACCCAGGTTTCGTATAACTCCAGAATTTATACATTAGGTTAAGGTACTTTATTCTTCCCCGACGGCCCATATAATTTGTAATAGTGTTTTGTCTTCATCATTTGCCCTCTTTCAAGGCACCAGGTAGTGATGTCTTCTTTCCCATTTCTATTTAACCTTTTCTGGAACCTTTGGTTTGTAAACTTAATTCTTCTCTCAGGTTTCTGGTATCACGATTGGTGATATGCAGTACAAATTACCCATGTATGCAGATTTGTTTTTTATTTATTTTATTTATTTAGATTTTGTTGACTGGTAAGTGCACTAGACAAATTCTATTTTCAGGCACAACCTGGGAGGGAGATACAGATGAATGCCAACTGACTTAGAACCAGATTGAGCTGTTTGGTAGTATTTCAGTGAATGGGAGGAAATTTGGCCAGGCACTGGGGAAATTCTCCTACTTGCCTCCAGGGGAACTTTTGTTAGCCTGGTCTTTGATCAAGATGGCTGCTTCTGGGAGGTGGAGGAGCTGATGGATGTTGTGGAGACAGGGGAGCAGGCCTCCTCCTGTCTGCTCCAGCCTGAGGCCATTGAGAGATTTATGCTAAAGCAAGAATTTACGGAACCAGCTGCAGAACAAGATTTGGGGAAGCTTCTGTCAAACAGCACACTGTGCTGGATTCTGATATACCCGTTGTGGCTCATGAAACTGTCCTGCCTGGGAATCAGGTGGATCCACATGCTGCACAAGAAATGAGTGAGGATGTACCGCAAGAGAATCCACTGAACTGTCCGTGGTGCTACTCAACGATCTTCAATTAGTAGTAGGATTGCTACAAGAAAGTCCTGATAGTCTGCTGGAGGAAACATCAAGAAATCCAGCTGAGGGAGTAGTGACTCACACTGCAGCTATGCGAGAGTTAAGATGCCTGAAGGAGGAGACAAGCTCCATTGAGGTGGCTGGCAGAAAAATCAACATTCCGGTCCGAGTGCCCAGAGCTGCACGGTCTTCCACAGAGAACTCCCCAGTTGCAGCTGTTCGACGAAGACTGGGGTCTAAATTGCTGCCGAGTAAGCAGGCAGTTGGAGAAAAGTTTGACAGTGGACAACAATGCACAGAGGTACCGCTTTATGCTTCTGCTGTGAAAACTACTGCTAGCAATGCAAGTGAGGCTGTTTTTTCCTTTACGGATCGGAAAAGAAATAATATCAATAACACTGACTTCCCCAGGCAAATTGATCGCCTGAGCGTGCTCTTGCTGCAGCAGGGTGGGTACATATACCCAATGGTCGCTGGGTCCCTGATGGCATTGATTCAGCCTCAAATAAATGTGCAGACCTGAACTTACATTCTGATCAGCATGTGGGAACTGACTCTGCTATCACTTCACATGCTGTTGAACCCAAAATCACTTTTGCATCATGATGTCCCAATTACAATAAAGCTTCACAAGACTCTCTCTATCTCTCTCTCTATGGACGCTTCTTAAGTCTGGGCCCAGTGATCCCGGTGGTGCTGAGGGTTGAGGTGCTGGATGCCACACCTCGCACCGCCAGCGACCCGAGTTCAGAAGCGAGCTCAGGCACCAGGGGTCGGCAGGGAGAGAGTAGATTGAGCACCGATAGGCAGCTGTCTTCTCCCAGGGGAGGGTTGGGTGGTGTCTGGAGTTCCAGCGGTCCCGGTGGTGATTGGGGGCACTAGAAACCCGGACCACATGTAGCAGCATGACTGATGCGACAGCGTTGCCATCGCCATGGCATCAATGGTGCACATGCAGGGGCAGGAGGATGGAAGTGGAGGAAACTAAAGTGGAAATCCCTCTGACCTTGGATAGGTGACGCCCACTGGTCCACCGCCACATGCCCAATGCTGGACCTCCATCACCGCCTCTTCGATATCCTGCTGGGCTGAGTCCCAGGGGCTCTGCAGGAACCGTAATGCCTCTGAGGTTGATGGGGCCACAGCGGGCAGTAGATCTGGAGGGCGGTAGTGGCCTGAGAGAGTTCCAAGGCCCCCGGAGAGATAAAAAGTAATTGAAAAAAAAGTTTGGGCCCAGCAGAACATATTATAAACAATGCTGAGAAAAGTGCTTGACTTGCCCGATGTTTAAACTTGCTAACTTGTTTCAAAACAAAGGAAGCCAGCATCAAGAAGAAACTCTGTTCATCTTATCTGTAAAGGCGGATTAGAGAAACCACCGGACAGACTCTATATTGCAAAAATGTTATTGAAAGGGTCATTAAATTTTTTCTCATCAGAAATTTTGCCTTGATTCATGTGGAGAATGCCAATTTTGATGTCAGTTTTAAAAATGTTTCAAACCTTTATAGATTTTGGGCACAATACCATGAGTTAAAGAATACCCCTTTATAGCTCCCTTTTTGGCTATTCCCTTACCAAGCCAGCTGTAAAATTCATCACTGTGATGTTTGAAAACAAAGAAGTCAATATTGAGGACATCTTGTTCTGGCTTATGCAGCGCTGCAAGGTACTAGACAGGTCCACTCCCATTCTAGACAGTGAACAAATCTGAATGGGGTTGGAAAATTAGGTCAAACTATTTTCCTCCAACAATGGTACTATACATCGGCCTAACTTTTTCTTTTTAGGTAGAGACAGAGGTTCTCTCTTTTATGTAGGACAACACAAGGCTTGTTTTAAGCGTAGTACATATACACTTGAGCTCTCCTTGTGATACCATCAGAAGTAACCACTGTTTTGAGTATGGGCATGTGCCAGCAAACTGTTTAAACCTCTTTTGTTGTAATCTTTGTGACAAAACTGGACATGCATATGGGAGGTGTCCCTGGCCCTCGTAATAGGGATGGCTGTCCATCACATGAGGGCCTCATAAATCAAGCCCAACAAGCACAGGCCAAAATATAACTAGACAAGAGGTGAAGGACCCCCGAGGTTCCCATTCCCTGCACAAACTTTTAACCCTCCTGATCCAGAGGTCCAAGAGCAGCCTGCACAGCCCCTCACACCTCTCCTGAAAGTGAAGATGTTCCTAGGGTTGTTAATGCACAGGCAGTTTCTAATTTACCCTCCCCAAGATTTTACCTTCTTCTTCTGGCAAAATATTAAAGAGGATATGCCTCCCCAGCAAGGGATACAACTTTCAAACTGGTTTCCTCTAAGAAAGAACTAGATCGGGGCATTACAAAAGCTGGCCCACCTGAGGGTAAAGAAGGTAAAGAGCTACAGGAGGACTTCCACTCTTGCAAACTGAACATCGATTTTCCTCTTTACCGTGGATAAACAAAGGGAGACTCAGAGGATGAAGAATCAGACTCCCATCTGTTGCTTCTAATACAACTGATGATATGGATGGGGGCAGTGAAGATTCTATTGTGAGGCACACCAGACACAGGCGTTTTCAAATAATCCTGCTTGATTAGGTACCTTGTTGGTTTCCGGGGATTCCTTTTCACAAACATTCATCCATGCATACCCTTTCCATCTCTTCCCTAAATGTTAACGCATAAAAATAAGAAAAGAGGTGTGTTTTTTTATCTCTGTCCCAGTTTCCTACTGACATTTGGTGCTTACTGGATACCAGGCTCAAATCCCAGCAGGACCTGAGACAGGCCTCAAACTCTTGGAGAGCAGGACCTTCTTTTTGGTCTATTGGGGAGAATAGTTGTGATGGGGTGGGTATTGTTTTCTAACCCTGGGGTTACTGTTTCCTGGTTGTTGGACATTGTTCCTGGCAGGGCCCTTATGTGACATCAATTATTGTCAGGAGAGGCTGAGATTAATTACTATTTATACCTGCAAACCAGAGCTCAGATGGTTTCCTTGTTTAGAACCATTCAGCCTTATCTTCACTGTCCAGATTAATAGTGTGGGCAGGTGACTTTAATTGTGGTTTGGAGTTAGCTGATAGAGGGCTTAGGACAACTAAAGTTTTTGTGACACACAAGCTCTACAAAATATGTTTTCATTGTCTGGCCTTTCTGACTCATATAGAAAGTTTCATCAGGTGGGTGGTCACACATTTTCAAGGTTCACTATCCACAAGGATAGACTTTATTTTCTAACCAAATCATTGATTACTGATAAAGTCTTTCCTTCTGCTTGGGAATTTTCAGATCATAAATCTGTTACAGTGTATATTAGTTGGGTAAGTTCCTCTAGCTGCAAAAAACAGTTGGAGATTGAATGACTCATATTGGATGACCCAGATATTAAAAAGCCTGGATAAAGGAATGAGGGGCTCGGTTATCAGTCTCTACCTGTTATGATGACCCTACTTGTTGGTGGGAAGATACTAAGCAATCTTGAGGTACCTTTTCAAACCTCCGATCAAGTTAAATACAATAAGGAATACATGGGGTATTTACAGTTGCGAGGACAACTGCAGACTTTAATTTCTTTATCAGAAGAGCATGCTAGAGATCTAAGTGCACAAATCTCGGAGGTCAAGGTACAGATGAAATCCCATCAATATAACAGGGCTAGATCATTGGATCAGGAGTTACAATTTAGTATGCAGGTAAAGAAAGGTACTTAGACCTTTTTGGAGTGTAGTAACAGGGTTGCACATAGGATTTTGACTGGTTTAAAAACAATACTGGTCAGGTTTTCACCTCTGCTGCTGAAATGTTAGGGTTGGTAGAACAGCAATAGAAACTTTGTATAATACTTGTATAGTAGAGGATATGTCTAGTAGTTTTATTTCACTTTTGAACTTACCACAGGTTGCGAGGACTGACAAAATATCCTGACACAGCCTATCACAGTGGAAGAAATAAAATCTGCCATTGGTACCTTAAGGAAGGAGGCAACACCGGATTAGATTGTTTTGGGGCAGGTATCTACAAAACATTTATAGAATACCTGGCACCTGTATTAGTTGTTTTATTTAACTATATGTTAGCTCAGGATACATTAGCTCCCTCTATGTCAGAAGCCATATCGATTCTTCTTTACAAGAAGGGAGACAAAGAGCTGTTATCTAACTGGAGACTACTTAATCTGTTGAACACAGATATAAAAATTCTGAGCAAAGTTCTTTTGGCAAGATTGTCTACAGTGGCCATGGATGTGATCCACCCTGCCCAAACATGAGCAATTCCGCATAGACATCAACAAGATAATTTAATTTTTCTAAGAGATTTATTTTATAGAGGTACAAAGGCAATGCTTGTGGGTATATTAGCCTTGACCAAGAGAAGGCGTTTGACAGGATAGCTCACTCTTTCCTTTTTCAGCACTTCAGGCGTATGGCATCCCTGCCCAATTCCTAAACTGGTTACAAACTTTATATCAGAATGCAACCTTGGTTCCCATTGTCAATGGATGGAAGGGTCGGAAAATCAGGGTTAGGAGGAATTCGTCAGGGATGTACTCTCAGTCCACTATTATATGTATTTGGGATAGACATACTGATCTGTTATGTCACTATTCATGATAATATAAAAGGCTTGCAAGTAATTCTGGATAGAAGAAACAAAAATCCTAACTTATGCCGATGATCTAGTGTTAAG
This sequence comes from Neoceratodus forsteri, assembly GCA_016271365.2. Taxonomy (NCBI): domain Eukaryota; kingdom Metazoa; phylum Chordata; order Ceratodontiformes; family Ceratodontidae; genus Neoceratodus; species Neoceratodus forsteri. The sequence goes on along the minus strand of CM057456.1, from coordinate 975,876,076 downwards.
CTTACATCCAGAGACATCTGAGGCTGCAATACTTGAGGTATTCTCAAATTTACTGTTATCTCTGGAGCACAGATTAATTATAGCAAATGTATAGGAATAATCCTAGGTCATTGTTTTATCTGGTATTGAAACTCTTGCAGGTTTTTCTATTTCCCAACAACCCATTGAGATAAGGGGGTTAATGTTTGGAGACAGGATATCACTAAACAGAATTGGAATGTTTGCATTAGTAGAGCCAACAGGTTAGTGGCTGGATGGAAAGGGCAACAACTTTCAAAAAGAAAAGAGTTACACTAATTAATACACTGTTGATACCAGTGTTCCTTCATATTAGTTATGGTTTCCCTCCCCAGGCAGTGGTGACTCCTCTATTAAGCATTGTCTTTCAAGCCTTCTGGGGCAGTAGGTTAAATCCTATTAAAGAGAGTTCACTTGCAGGCCAATAGCTGAGAGTGGTGTTAATATGGTAAACCCTGTACCTCTTTATCTAGCATCTTTCTTAGTTACAATGTTGGTCCTGCCCTAAAATCAGGAAATAACATATGGAAGCCTTTAGTACTAGAATGGTTGTCACCTAGTATCCCTTTTGGTTACAAAATAGGGTAAGAATGCTGCATACCATTGACTCCATACCCCGATGGTGTAGATTTAATTAAGAATTTAATTACATGGAAAATCTTACCAGCATTCCTACAAATTGCAGATAGGAAGAAACTATATAAATCTATAGTTAAGGAGGAGTGGAAGGAAGTGGTAATTTTCCTAAATGCCAGGAGAATAAATTTAAGGGAGCATTAAAACTCTTAGAGAATAAAAGTTACCTGGATTTATTTGGGATTCTGTTTGGCTTAGCAATTATGGAAGGCTAGTGTCAAGGGCAATAACAAGCAGAAATTCCTTGAAGAAAGATATTGTTTAAGAGATTCATGTGTCCAGGTAATGGAAACTCAGGAGCATTTATTCATGGACTGTGAATATGTAAAACGATTTTGAGGCCATTCTGGCCACTAAATGGAAGGAGACGCTTATTTTGACCTTAAGACATGAAGATCTTATGTTTGGGACTTGTATGCATGGGTGGGGTAAATATCATGAGGAGACATTGTATTTCATTTTTCAGTTATTAGATATTTTTTATGGCAGTCTCGATGTGTTTGGGTAACCCAGCAGAGGTTAGTTACATACGAAGAAATACTGTATAATATTCAAACTACTGTACAGCAGATCAGAGGTAAAGATATTTGTATGGTTTCAAAAGAGAGATATAGGATGTTATGGGTGAACTGGGAAAGATGGGATCCAGGTTAATTGGGTATATTTACTATTTCTATTTTTGTTATAAGGTGATTTCCTTCTTTTTATGTTTATGTATTATGTTTGTTATTAGAAACTGTATCTTTGTATCTTTCTGTATATTTTTGTTATGTAGTCCTCCTTTTCAAATAAAATTCCTACTCTTTTCAAGAAGTGCCATGGGATCTTTAACATCCACCTGAACTACACCAATCCAGGCAGACAGGACCTCGGTTTAACATCTCATCCGAACGACGGCACCTCATGAGTGCAGCACCCCACCCTCATGCTGCACTGCAGTGTCAGTAGTGGGATATTAACTCAAGTGCCTGGTGGGGATAGAACCCACAGCCTTCTGATCTCCGGCCTCAGAGGCGAGTGTACTAATTGTTGAGCCACTTATTTGGGAACCACAACCTTCAGATGATATATTGTTACATGTTTTTTACCAGGGTAAGTCCTTGCCTGCTGCCTTGCAGATTATTTCACAATTTGGCACTATCTCTAATTACAAATTAAACGTACCAAAACTGAGATCATGCCTCTCAATAGTGTTACCGTTAGAGCTGACGTTGAGTATCTGGTTTTGTTTGGAGGAAGGACAAACTGAAATACTTGGGTATACTGTATATCTTTGCACTTCCTTCTTAAAATGAAGCAATTTAATCTTGATTCTGTAGTCTCCTGTCTAAAGGCAGATCTGGCCCGCTGTTCCATATTACCCCTCTTTTGTGGGGCCATTTGAATATCATCAAAATGAATGCACTGCCCTGTTTGTTGTATCCTCTCCAGATGTATAATTCAGTTCTCCCCAGTTGTGACTTGCTCAGGTGTACAGGATTTTTGCTTCATTTTTATGGCGCGGTAAACCCTCAAGTAGAGCTTACATTAAACTAATGCATACTAAAGAAGATGGAGGCCTCAAGCCCCGACTTCTTTGTACTATCTGGCCTTACATCTCACTAAACTATCTTTTTGGGTACAACCTCCTGGAGGAAACGTCTCTGTATCATATGTTCCACATTGTGTAGATATAGAGCGCTCTTTGTGTCATATTAATGGGTGGGCTATTCGGTCTCTTCTCTATATCCCCAGGATAAACTTCCTTGACTTTTGTTGGACACATCTTTGGGGCTTCCTTCAAATTCATTCACAGCTTTGTTCTTTACTTAAGATTTGTCCATACAAGGACATTTCCCAGCCCTTATTTGGGAACCCCAACCTTCAGTTAGCTGGTCGGATGTCATCCAGAAAATTTTGGCTGGATATAGGTGTGGCTACCATTGCAGATCTTACCTTTAATCAAAAGTTGTTATTCTTTCAAGAGACCCACAATTTATATTGTTGGCCCACCACTTCCTGCTTCTGTTTTTCAATTATCGCACATGCTTTTGCAATTTTTGGTACCGAGCCTTGGTTCAGTACTTTTTGTACTTTTGTTCTACCCTTTTACTCAGCCCCTTCCAGCCATCTCATATCCTATTATTATTTATCTTTGCACAACTGCCTGATTGCCAGTGAGGTTTAAAGGTATGACTGGTGGGACCAGGTCCTCCAGGTTGCTAACTCCTTTAGAGATTGGTCTTCTATCTGAAGCATTAATATTCTTTGATTTGGTGGGACAGGTACCATTTTATGCAATTTCAGATTAACCATAACATGTATTACACTCCGATTAAATTGCATAAATGGGCCAATTACCCAAAGATTATTGCTCCAGATGTGACAAGAGCTTCTTTGCTCCATATTTTGTGGTCTTGTGAGACATCAGTCCACTTTTGGACTCACTTTGATCCCATCTTGATCCATTACTGGGCTTGTCGGATGCTTTTCTTCCTGAAATTTGTATTTTGGGTGACTACTCTGACACCTTGATTGACAATCAGAATGCACATGTGGCTTTGATTCGCTTATGCAAGAAAAGTTATTCTCCGACACTGGCTTGACCAACATATTCCCCAATACTTGGAATGACACAGGGAGATTTTATTTGCCTTACAAGTGGAGCACCTTATTGTGAGTATTTCAAATAAGTTGTCTAAATACAAATCCATTTTGGTACCTTTGCACATTTTACTAACTGTGTGATTATTTATCTTAATGCTTTCTGGTACATTTCATTGTTCAGCTTTGTGTAGCTTTAGACTACTTATGTATAGTTTGATTAAATCCTCCGGTGGCTGGGTGGGTGGGGGATGCATAGTGGGTGGTTGTTATTGCTTTTTCTTTTTGTTTATATAAACTGTAAACCGAATGTTATGCTATTTTCTTAATCCTGCTTACTGAACTCTGTTTCATCCCATTATGTATTCTGGTCTTATCCACTGTTAAAAGTATGTGGCCTTTGGTCTAATAAAGCTTATTCAATTGGAAAAAAATTACACAGACCTGGCCATCCAGGGTCACAACTTTTCTCTGTAACCACTAGGCCAACCTGTCCCTTATGTTCTATATATCATGACATATATGGTTGCCCAGATTTTACACAATTACATGCACTGAGCCTTAAATGTTCGGCAGAGCAATTACTTAGTGTAACCAGTTGTGGATGTACTGTCACTGTGGGGCCTTCAGCTAGGTGAGGTGGGACCAGCCAGGATTTAATATGTAAGATGAGACAAGGGGACAACATGGGGGACAGCATGGGTGCACCTAGAAAACAGATTACATTTTAATACACACATTGTCCACCACAACCATATCTAATGTCAAGCAGCACTGGATTTATTTCTTGGATGGTACAGGACTTCTGCTTCCCTCCTGGGGCAGCACAGGCACTGCAAACAGTTACTATACTTGACACTGCACTAAATTAAGAGGGTAAAGGCAAATGCCCATTTGAAACCATCTCCCACTTCACAGTGGTTGTATCCCTTAATATTATTGTATGTCATATTAGTTATTTAAATTCTTTTGAATGTGTCAATAAACGTTATGTTTATCATCCAGTCAGGTGATGTGTTCCACAAGGCTGATGCCCACTGTTTAAAAGACCTCCTCTGCTAGTATTTTTGTAGGGTCTTGTTGCTACAGTATTTGCTGTGAATGTCCCTTAATCTGTGTTTCTTTGTTTTGCAGTGAAGCCCTGGTTTGTTACTAGTGTTTCATCTGTATTCTGTACATTTGTAACATGTCCTCCCCTGTGCCATTCTCCTTTCCAGAGTCTACATTCCCAGTTTCTTCACTCTCCTCCTCAGATGTCATACTCTCCATTACTCTTACTATCTTTGTTAATCTTTCTGCACCCTCTCAACCAGCATTATGTATCCCTTTGTTACTTGAATTCCAAAATGAAGAATAGAAATCAAGCTGTGACTGTATATAGGATTTGTAGATATGCAATATAAAACCGCTAGTTCTATTTATGAATGTGCTTTTAATTGTAATTACTATTCTGTTGGCTTTCCTATAATTATTTAGCAATTGTCATTTGTGTTGTTTGTTGTTTACTGTTATTCCCAAGTCTCTTTCTTTACTGACTTCTTTTAATATTATTCTGTTGAGTGTGTATTTCTGTTTATTGTTATCTTTCCTAAATGCATCACTATGCATTTTTCTGTGTTGAATATCGTTTGATTTTTGATGGACCATATTTCAACTGTTTTCAGGTCATTCAATATTTGTTGTTTGTCTGCTTGTGTTAGTACTATACCACCCAGCTTTGTGTCATCTGTAAATACTTTTGCTCAGCCCTATACATTATTGTTCATATCCGAGACAAACACCAAGAATAGTGCTGGTCCCAGCATCAAGACCCGTGACACTCAATAGTGACACATTCCATATCTGATAGAATACCATTAATTCTTGATGTCTGTCTTCTGTTAGATAGCCAGTTATTAATACAGTTAACCAAGTGATCATTAATTTTGGCTGTCCTGAGTTTATTAATGGCTTGTGGGCACTTTGTCAAAAGCATTTTGATTGCATAGGTAAATTATATCAGTGGGGTTGTTGTTATCTAGGTCTTTACAAACCTGTTCATAAAATGTCAGATTTCTCTGGCACAATTTGTTCTTCCTAAGTCCATGCTGATTGTCCAGTTTTAGACCTGCTCTCCAATCATGCAGTCTAGTGTCTAAATTTTAGTCCCTCCATCACTTTCCCAATTATTGAAGTCCAACTAATTGGTCTGTAGTTTGGCATTTTGGCCTGTCTCCTTTCCAGAAATTGGGACTACTGTGGCAATGTGCCAGTCCTGTGGTACTACTCTGCTTTTGATCAAATTAACAAAAGTTGAGCTAACGGTGTTTCCGTTCCCCGCCAGTTCCTTAACTATTCTTGAGTGTAGTTGGTCAGGGCCCAGTGATTTGTCTACTTTGAGTCTGTTTAGTTTTATATCTTATTTTTTCTTTAGTAAGGTACATTTCTATGTTCTCTGTGTTGGACTTACTGTCTTGCTGTTCTTGGTAATTACTCCTGTAGCATTTTATGCTGAGCAGAAGAATGAGCTGAAGAGCAATGCCATATCTTCTGGCTTGACCTACCATCTTGACCTTATTTTTAATGGGTTTACAGTTCAGTCGACTGATTTGACTGAGTAATGTACCTGGAAAAGGTTTTAAGTTGTCCTTTGTATGGGCTATTTTTTCAGCTTATTTTTTTCTTCTTTAATTTGCTTTTTAACCTGTCTTTGTCAATTTCTGTAGTCCTGTATATGTGGTATTTTTTCTTTTTTTTTCTTTACATTGTTTGTTTTTTTCATTATTGCCCTTATTACTATGTGAGTTAGCCAACATGTTTTTTTACCTTTCTAGTTATATAATTTGATTTTGGGAATGTACTTTTCTTCTAGTTGCTGTATTTTGTTCTTGAGTTTATCTCACATGTCGTTGTGTTGTTTCCTATAATTCCTGTTGATAGCCACATCTGCAATTGTTTCCCTTATGCTTGTAGCATTAAGCAATAAAGTATTTCTAGAAGGTTACATTAATGGCCTGTTAATCACACCCAGGCAGTGTACTGTGGCATGAGACATAGCCGAATGCCATATACCCCAGGTGTGATTAACTGGCCATTAACATAATCCTCAGACATCTTATTGTTATTATAAAATATAAACAGAAAATGTTAAATGTGCCCCTTTGTATTAATTAACATTTGTATGGAGATTTTAGATCAAATAGTCCATCTGCCATCTTTCCAGGACTTCTCAGAGTGCTGAGCTGAATGTTCAAGTTTCCATTCTGTGTCAGCTTGTTCAAGAGATTACAGAGTGCAGATTCACATCTCCATGGCATCTATGCAAGAAAACTAGTCCGAGAGTCTCAATGAAGCCTAAGAGGAGCTGTACATTCTTATTCAAGATAACAGAGATTTTTTTGTACTCATAAGACATAAACAATGCTACTGACCCATGTGAAAGTGGCATCCATGATGTTAAAGAATCTGCTCATGTCTCCTGCAATGCATCATGGGGATTACATCTAGTGGCCAGAGACAGAAAAAGAAAATAGAAGGGAAGATAAACACACATTTTGTTTAACAGCTGCAGCACAATTCATCACAAACAGGGTCCTCATAAACAAAGAGCAAGAAAACGGCTTTGATTTACTAGTACCATTGTCATAGCAATGGGTACATAGGAAAATCTGCAGTCAGCAGCATTTATGGAATATGTGGTCAATTTAACAAAACATATCAGACAGCTTAGTATCAACATTCTGTGACTGACCAATGCACAATTCAAGGTAACTAGATTTAATGTGTCCGTCTGCCACACAAAGCCACCAACCATACTCACTAGTTAGCACCACAACAGACTGATTTGTTAAAACACAAATTAGGTATGGAATGGAGTGAGAGCATCAAGAAGTAGGAGGCTCACCCAGAATTCTAAAAAGAACTAAGGGAAGAACTAGTAACACCACTGACTACCCTTTTAATAAATCATGGGAGGATGGTGTGGTACCTGAGGACTGGAGGAAGGTGGTTGTGATTCCTCTTCACAAAAGTGGAGCAAGACAGAGGCAGGAAACTACAGACCTGTCAGTTTAACCTCAACGGTAGGGAAAATGATGGAATCACTTGAAGGAAAGAACTGTTGAGTACCTAGAGGCAAGGGGCACAGGACCCAAGGCAGCATGGATTCACAGCGGGAAGGTCATGTCAGACAAATCTAATTGATTTCTTTGACTGAGTGACCAAAGCAGTAGACAAGGGAGGGGCTGTGGACATGACCTAATTAGACTTTAGCAAGGCATTTGACACAGTCCGCATAAAAGATTAATAAACAAATTAGCCAGTCTGGGAGTGGGTCCCAGGGTGGTAGCCTGGTAAAACACTGGTTGGACAACAGGACACAGCGGGTAATAGTAAATGGAGTCCACAGTGAAGAAAGAAGGGTTACTAGTGGGGTACCGCAAGGTTCAGTACTGGGGTCGGTCCTTTTAATGTCTTATAAGTGACATTGCAGAGGGATTGAAGGAAAGTATGTCTCTTTGCAGATGACACAAAGATCTGCAACAGGGTTGATACACAAGGTGGGGTGGAAAGGATGAAAAGGACTTGGCAAGGTTGGAGGAATGGTCAAATGTATGGCAGCTTAGATTCAATGCAAAGAAGTGCAAAGTACTGCACCTGGGAAACAAAAACGCAGGGAAGAGCACACAATGAGAGGTAAGATACTGACAACAACAAAAATGGAAAGGGACCTGGGGTAGTCATATCAGATGATCTAAAGGTGGGCAAGCAATGTGAGAAGGCAGTAAGGAGGGCTGGGGTACTGGGATGCATAGGGAGAAGCATCACCAGTAGAAAACAGGAAGTTGTTGGCCCTCTATACAGACAGTTGGGAAGACCACATCTGAGTACTGTGTACAGTTCTGAGACCCCATCTCCGGCAAAGACATAGAAAGGTGGAGCTGTCCAGAGGAGGGCAACCAAATGATGCAGGGTCTGCATCAGAAAACATATGAAGAAAGACTAAAGAAACTAAAGATGTACAGCCTCGAGGAAAGGAGGGAGAGGAGGACATGATAGAAACTTTCAAATACCTCAAGGGAATCAACAAGTCCAAGAGGGTAGCATCTTTCAAAAAAGAGATGTGCAAAACAAGGGGTGCAATTTGAAGATAGAGTGGGGACAGCTCAAGGGTAATGTGAGGAAGTATTTCTTCACAGAGAGGGTTTTGATACATGGAACAGCCTTCCTGAGGAGGTCGAGAGTCAAAAACAGTGGGTGAATTCAAGAATGCATGGGACAGACATAAGGCAAGTCTAGTGGGGGTAGGAGAAAGTAGGCTGTTGGTTAACTAGGATCTGCAGCTTATCCTGTAGGTAGGGAAATGGGCAGACTAGGTGGGCCAAGCGGTCCTCATCTGCTGTCAAATTCTATGTTTCTATGAGGTGGATGGGTGTGCTATGAAAAAGCAAAGATGCTGCCATATAGCTAATATTTGTGACCTGCTATGTAAGTCCATGTGTGGGTTGATTTTACCAGTGATGGCTATGGCAGACCAAAGTTCTAATTAAAGAATTTTAGTAAAGTAGGCACTTATTTTAAAGAAACTCAATGCTCATGTGATTCGGCTGTACTGATATACTAATTAAATGCACCATGCAATTCTGCTTAAAGTTGAACCAGTATAACATTCTGTGGTGATTTGCATATGCAACCCATGATGCTTTGCATTGTGTGGGCATGTGATTTTGTATTTTCTTGAAACTTGGCTTTCCAGCCAAATGCCCTTTAGGGTAACCTTGCCTCAGTGTTTGCACACAGAGGTTCTTTGTCATACTAATTAAAGACTAACGATGGCTGCTGGAATGCCTAGAGCGAATCAAAACAACCAATTTAACATACCCTTTTTATAATCTCCTTTGCTGCAATTATATGCTGCAATTTGTTTCTTCAGATTTTTAGTTATGTTGAATTGCATCATCTTGTGATCGCTTGTACCCAGTTGTTCTTCAGCAGTATGTTTTTGATTTGTCTGTGTTGTTAGTTAGTATTATGTCCAAGATGTTTTGTTTTCTTGTTGGCACCTTTAGTTTTTGCATGCATCCTAATTTTAAGAATATATTTAGAAATGTATTTGTAACAGTACCCTCCAATGAGTTATTTTTCCAATCTGTATTTGACAGATTGAAGTTCCTGATAATAGGTGAGTAGTCCTCTATCTCTGATGCTGTAATAATTTGCTACATTAGTGCATGAGCCATCAGTTCTTGATTGTTTGGTGGTCTGTAACATAACCCTGTAATCATTCTGTTAAGCTTAATAAACACCCTCCCTCAGGCATGCTCATCTAACCTACCTATCTATGCAGATGATGCCATCATTTTCTCAAGTCACCCTGACCCTCTCCCCTTGAACATCAACTGCATGATGACTTCTCTGCTGTCAAGGAATGGTTCTCTGGTACAAACTCCTTCTTAATTACAAAAAGCAAAATATATTCTTTTCACTAGTCCTCACAACAGGAATGAACTACACCAGTTGACCATCCTTAACAATCTTAACTCACCCTTGAACAGGTCCAGCAGTTAAAATACCTTGGTATAACCTAAGATACTTCCATGTCATTTGTCACCCACGTGGACCATTTAGTTAAGGCAGTAAATGCCAGGATGGGGTTCTTAAATAGGCATAGGCACTGTCTCACTCCTGATGTTCTCCACATTTATTTATTTATTTATTTATTTAAGAGTTTAACCAGGCAGGCATACTGAGCAGAGAACCACTCATTTCCAGATGCGCCTGGGGCACATAGCAATCAACAGTTCAATATTCTCCTTTATTGACTATGGGCTAATTATTTATGGTACTGCCACAGATACCACACTTAAAAGAATCAGCATAGCCCTTAATAAAACCTGCAGACTAGCTACTGGGCACATAGACTCACTCATACTTGTGAGTTGTATGCTCAATCTAACTGGCTACACCTTAAGGGCCATATAAAGTATCAGACCTGTCTGCTTGTGAAACAAATCCATCTTGTTCTAACCCCTTCAGTCTTCCTAAAGCTTCTTAACCAGGTAACTAACCCTCCCCCACACTCGTGGAATGTCTAACCTGGCCTACCAAGTCCCATTCTGTCACCTCCATGGCACAGCACTCCTTCAAGTACAGAGTATCAAGCTGGCTAAATGACCTCACATCATAACTCCATGACCAGTCCAAGATTGGCCCCTTTAAGAACAAACTTTGCCAGCACCTCACAACACAGTGCAGGTGTGATTATCTGACCTAAGCTATCCCATTTATTGTTCAATTGATCCCTCCTTGACCTCTATTTCTCCTCCTCATCCCCATTCCCAGTGATCTAAGCTTCCCTATTCTGTCTGTCTTAGCCCTCTTCCCATACTCCCCACACTCAATATGTATACTCTAGAGCAAAGGAGGGAGAGAGTGATATGATTGAAACATTCAAACATCTTATGGGCATTAACAAGGTGAAAGAGTCTAACATGTTTCAATATAAGAATAATAGCAGAACAAGAGGACACAGCATGAGATTAGAGGGGGCAATTAAGGGTAATGTGAGGAAGTTCTTTTTCACAGAAAGGGTATGAGATTAGACGGAGGCCGATTAATTGGTAATGTGGAGAAAGTTCTTTTTACAGAAAGGGTGGTGGATGCACGGAACGGCCTACCTCAGGAAGTGGTGGATATGAATACAGTGCAGGGCTTCAAACAGGCATGGGCTAGGCATAAGGAGCAATACAGATGAGTATGAATAGATAGGCTACTGACAGAGTAAAGGCCTATGGCACATTCATAAGGTAGAAAAATGGGCAGACTGGATAGGCCTTGCGGTCCTTATCTGCCACCAACGTCTATGTTTCTATGTTTCACTCCTATTCTAGCCTCCATCATAACATAGCCTTTGCCTGGCTGCATTGTTATTCTGTATTCTCCTTAAGTTTGCACTTTATTTTGTCTATCATGCACTGTTCACTTTACCTGTTTTTGTAACTTACTATGTAACTGTGTCTGTCTTTTACCTGACATGGAACCTTTGTAAAAGAGCCTCTGGCTCAAAGGTATTGTAATCTGAGAAATAAAATAAATAAATAATATCACTGATTATGACCCATATGCTGTCTGTACCTTTGTTGTTTATTTCTGCATGACAAACCTCTACGGATTCTAGATCTTATTTTTATGTATAGGGTCACCCCTCCACTCCCTATCCTTCCTGCGTAGTTTATACCCCTAATGTTAGTTGTGCTTATATTGGATTCATTCCACCATGTTTTGTTATGCCCACAGAAATTACATTTTCACTATAAACTATTGATTCCAGTTCGGTTTGTTTAATTAAGTTTATACTTCATGCATTGATTAGGAGACCTTGTGATTGTTTTTTGGGGTTTCTTTATGGGGTTGACTGTTTTATTTGTGTGGTTACCATAGCAATATGAGGTCCGAAGGACACTAGGTCCACCAGGTTTACATCCCTGCTTCATAAGTAAGAAATAATAAGTATGATGTGCAGGACATGCATTAATTTAAAGGAGCTCTGTTACTTATCCAGGGAACTTTATGATTACTTAGGTAATCAGAAATGTGTCCAGGCTTACCGTGAAGACCTGTATAGTCTTTAGATCCCTGTCTCTACTGGTAGACTGTTCTGTAAGTTCACCAACCTCTGGAAGAAGTGTTTCCTAATACTATACCAACTCCAAGCTTCAGGACCTATCCCAGCATTTAGCTGGAGGACACTAGAACACACATTTTGTCTGCCTGATCTTGCCAATCCCTCAAGTATGTGAAAGACTGATATCATGTCCCTCTCAACTTGTTGCAGTTGTTTAATTGTTGCAGTCTTTCTGGTCCAGTCTTTCTGATTCATGCAGCCTGCTTAAAGAAAACAAATTTGCAATGTTACAACAGTGAAATGTCTGTTCCAGAATTCACACAGATTTGGGTAGCTGAAAATCAAAGCCTCAGGGTTTACATCCAGCTGTAAATAATCCAGTGGAGAAAGCACAGTATGAAATGCTGAGGTGTTCTGTTTGAATGCCCCAAGTCTGAGCATACCTATACTTTGAACTACAGTATCTGTCAGCCTCAAATGCACTTCACTGCAACTTTTAATGCTGCTGGACTGTATATGAGAGGGATCCAGTCAAAATAAGCGCGGTCAAAATAGTGCATTTACAGAAGAGCTTGCAGTCAATATAGCACGGTCAATACCACGCGTCCCACATCTAAACCTAATTACTTAATTATGGGTGCCATAAAACAAGTGCCCATTGAGCTCCATACTCAGATTTGTCAGATTTGTCATCATGTCTAGTGAAGTGCACTTCATCGTTAGCCACTGGTTATACCTGAACCGCTCTGCTTGATTATTTTGAAGATACATGTTTGAGCAGGCCTCTAGCCAGAGGTGGTAGAAGATGCCCGATGTTTGAAATTTCACTTTGGAGTTGCTATGAAGCTGTACAGTATTACCTCCCTCACACAATTAATTCTGTTGAAGCTTGGCACCATAAATGTAATCATTTCATCAGTGCTCACCACCAGTCAATCTGGTGATTCACTGACTTTTAAAATCTGAGCAACATTACAACCATACTGTCATAGAGCAACTTGTCAAGCAGAGTACATTAAGTAGTATAAAAAAATACAAGGACACAGCAAAACGAATTGCCTGTATTGTTGCACAATACACAGAATGAACAAGAGATGAATACCTTAGAGGTATTGCCTACAACTTTCAGCTTCATGCTTGAACAATACTGTAAACAATGCAAATGAATTATACTGTGCTTATAGTGTGCCATAAAAGCCAAATGCAAAGCTACCAATGAATTGTAGGTTCGATTATTTTAAATTTCATAGAGATGAACAAAGATGAATAAATATTTCTGATTTACCTTACATGAGTAGTGACCTGTTACTTGCAACTTACAGTCCTGTACAGTTACTGAGGTGACCACGCTGCCAAGCTAGCTCTGCACAGGAAGTGTGAGTGTGGGGAGGGAGTAGCAACGTGACACATGCACTAGCCATTGAGGCCCCACTTCACTTACCCAATGTCATTATAAGATCTCGACATGAGACATGAGTCAGAAGTTAGAGCTTCTCATGGAACTCATAATGGTAGGATAACAGCAAGTTTACAACATCTTGAGGCACTATAGAAAAGAAGCTGTTATGGCAGTGCACTGAAATGAATCAGTGCTATTAAGTACACGCTGTAAGTTGCATACGCAATATTTCATGCACTATTTTGACAGTAACCCATATGAGAGAAGGTGTTGCCTCTGTGTTGTCTTCATGTTTTACCTGCAATAGCATCCGTTACATTTCTATGTTGCTGTTGATGTGCTGATGATGAACAAATCTAGCGGTCAGGCAGTCAACAGAGACCAAAAGAAAAAAATCAATGAGCCCCACAAATTGTGTTGAAGTGGACATACTCATAAGACTTGGTGTGCCCATGCTGTGTGATTGTGTAAAAGGGCCACAGTTACCAAAGCTTTAATCAATACATATTTTGTTTTAATGGCTATCTGGCCACCAAACTTTAGGAGAATGTTTTGCACCTAGAGTATTTCCATGTAGATTTGTCAAGAAATAATGATGAGACCTCATTTTGACATGCCTGAAGTTACAACACATATTAGGGAGGTTCTTATTATATATAAATAAAGATATCATATCTGCCCTGGTAGCTTATTATCTTGTGAAGAGAAAGCCAGGTAAGTCCCAAGGCTTGGACATGATACATGTCAGCATCACAGTGGAGCTAAGGAACAGCTAGTGGTGCCACTTACACTAATCTTTCAGAGTCTGAAAAGGTGTGCTGTCAAAAGACTGGAATGTGGCCAGTGAGGTCCCCATCTTTAAGAAGGGGAAACGTCAGATGCTAGATAAAACAGGCCAGCCAGTCTGACATTTATGCTGGGCAAGAGCCTGGAAGCCATTTCATGGACAGAGTAATGAAGCACTAACTTGAGGCCAAGGTTGTTGCCACCTTCTCAGCTTGGCTTTAGCGAGGCAGATCATGCCAAACCAGCCTGATCAGGTGACCAGGAGGATGGACAGACGCAGGGCCACAGACAATCTATCTGGAATTCTGCATAAATGTACAGTTAAGGCCAGCATCTGGTTGGGTGCTGGCATGGTATAGTTTGGCAGATCACGCCACATGTGACACAACAGGCAACTATCTGAGCAAAAGAAAAACAAATGCTCCTTTTTTCCTCTGTTGATTGCTCCATAATGATTTCTGATATGCTCCGTCACATAACCCTATGCACCAAAACCCAACCCTATGTTAACCACATCTGTACATGACTATTCTAATCTCCTCATTTTCTGCCAGGGCCCCCAACCCTACCAAGAATCAGGGCTGCCAGCCACAGTGACATTCCTAGTGGGACACCCTTCCTATATCCACAAAGACATATAAGCAGCTGCCTATATAATGCCACAGTTAATGCCACTCATTGGTTGGCCAACAGGGAGTATATGAACACCCAAAGGCCCATGTCCTTCCACTTTGGAACTCAACCGAGGATCTCTTCTCTGTGATGCACCCCAAATTCCAGATTATGGTGGCTTCCTACAATAACAAAATATTCAAAACTGAAAGCCCCATATTGTTATAAAATAATGATTTGTAATTTGGAAACAGAAATATAAACATTTTCCAGCAGAAGAACATTTTGCAGTCTATCGAGTCTGCCCTGACATACAATCACATGCACGTGTGGGTTACCTGCCACTTTGACCCCACCCTGGATGCCCATACCAGTCCCTTTACCATATCCACTCCCTCTTGAAGCTATCCATGGATTTTGATCTAGCCACCTCCTTGGGCCATTTGTTTTAACTCTCCACCCCTTTGTCCAAGAAGCAGTATCTACTGGTGTTTCTTCTGAATTTGCTCATGACAATTTGCAGCCATTTCCTGTTGCATTTTTATCATTGGTCCAGTTTAATTCACTGGAGTCCACTCTGTTAGAACCCTTCAGGTATTTGAAGTCTCTGCCATGTCCCCTTCTCTCTGCCATCCTCCAGTGAGTATACTGTATATTCAGGTTTTCCAGCCTCAGGTTTTCCAGCCAGCAGTTACTTATAATGAAAACAGCATGCAGCAGATTATTTAGCAATTTGCATACACAGCACAGAATTCCCAAGAAGTAATATTTACCCTTTCCTCTCATACAGGCTACTAATATCTTTTAAAAGCAGACTTGATCCTCTGACTCTGGTTTCATATCAGAGTTATTTGTTATATCTCAAGATACAGAGGGTGGTAGGGCATAGTTTGGCCCTCGTTCCACTGATAAAGTGATCAAATATTTCCCCATATATGATGGAAGCCAATTAGGGTATTGATGCCCAGTTAACTAACTACACTGCATTAATGTGTTATTAGCACCTTAATGACACATTAATAGCCAGTTCACTACAAACCACCCCAATAAAACATATAAAACATAACAAGCCCCATAATAACACAAGTAACAAGCACCTTTTTGTTTTGATGAACCTGTTTATTGAGGGTTGAGCATACATCATAAATACCTTACAATTTGGAAATTTACAATGCTGAAAGGACTGTAAAGGGAGCATGGGTGTGAAGGCCCCACACTGGTTAGCCAATCAACAC
This sequence comes from Neoceratodus forsteri, assembly GCA_016271365.2. NCBI lineage: Eukaryota > Metazoa > Chordata > Ceratodontiformes > Ceratodontidae > Neoceratodus > Neoceratodus forsteri. The sequence goes on along the minus strand of CM057456.1, from coordinate 975,860,205 downwards.
AGCTTTGAGATCACAGTCAGTGGTATAACTCAGAGGACTATGTCATCAAGATGCTGTAGGTGTTCTTAGCCCTAGTATGCATCATTCAAGTCCTACCTAGGTGGCCCTGGCCATTCCCCTTCCATCTCTCCCTGTGTCTTAGATCAAGGTTCAGCTCAAAATGCTCCATCAAGTATCTTGCGAAGATGATGGAGGACCACAGAGGAAGTCCCCAGTTTCTAATACCACCTCCAGAAGTGCCCACATCTTGTCATAAACCTGCTGTCTCCCCTGGATGGAGTACGGATCTTCTTAATCTTATACACTCTAAGAGAAGGTTCCACCATTTGGCCAGAGTTGGCATTGTTTCCACCAGCCATTCCTGGGCAATTAACTTTTTGCAATGACCAGCCTCAGAAGCCACAAAGGGTTAGAGTACCTGGAATGGTGGTCTGCCAGTGGTGGAGTCCAAGAAGAATAACATCCACTTGTGCTGGAGGAGGCCCCAAAGAGTTTGCCAATGTTCCTACCACCCGGCCCAGATGTTGGACACCTTGGGACATGCCTTTCCTAGATAGAAGAAAGAACCCTCCTCACCCTGCACTTAGGACACTTATCCTGGTGTAATGGGTTAAGCCTGTACGCCAGTACTGGTGTGAAATACAGTATATCCTGTGCAAAAGTTACATTAAATTTGCCACAGGCTGTTACTTTGGAACAAGTAAGAACTGTGTTTATCATAAGTTTCAGTCTGGCTTTGATAGCAAAATATCCCCAGGTCCCTGGCCCAGTGGCATCTGACACATTAATAACCATTAATAATTGCCTCTGGTAGTGACAATCTGGTCCGCTTAACTTTTTACTAGTATATTGTACACTTGTTGCTGAGGCTTGGTGGCTCACGAATAAGCACCTTAATAACACATAGAACACTCACCTTATTAACATGTGAAACACAACCCAAATCTCTCACACCTCACAACTAACCCCCAGCACAGACAACTGCCTTAACCTGCACTCCAATCACAAATCCCACGCCTCTCTCCAACCACACTCATCTAAATAATAAAGTCCCTCAATGCAACAGTTCTCCATCAGATAGGCTCTGCATGCTGCATTGCTTCCCAACACAATGCTACATGGTAAAGATGCTCATGACTGTAAAACATGCTTCTAAACTCTGCAGTATGCTTCAGGCTGCCACAATGCTCCTGACCACAAAACAAACTGCTGTTCCTCCAGACACTTCAAATGCTGCTCCTGACCACACACTACCCCACTCTCGACTGCATGCCATGCCGCCTCCATTTGAAAACTAAAGTAAAGACCACCAGAGCTACACTCTTTTATAGGAGGTCTCTGCACTACAGAAACACTACTGGGACAAAAATGGCAGTCACCTAAGAAGCCACTACTCTACTGGAAAACACTAAGTAGCTTCTTAAAGACGATACCGCTATACAACATAAAATCACTATACTATAGAAAACACTAACACACCACTGCACTACGATAAAACATAGGACACAGCCAGCAGTGTTCAACCTAATGCATTCTATAAACTAAAAGAGGACAAAGTCCAGCACAGTCATGAAAAATACCATTTCAGGATTGAACAAGCACATAAAGGTCACTCACCCATCTGGCTTGAGCCTTGTAGCTTGACTGACCCTCAGTGGTGTTACAGTATTTCCTTGTATACCAAACTTGCCATCTTTCTTTCTTTCTTTCTTTCTTTCTTTCTTTCTTTCTAGCTATCCAAAATAGAATAGACTGAGGACTCATAGGGAATGAGACAGCATCCAGGAGGCATCAATTAGCTTTCTTCTACAGTCTGGTATACAATATTCATTACACTCTATTCCACAGTATCTCTTCTAGAAATCTCCTTTTGACCTTTATTTTCATAAAGCTGACACAATGAGTTAATTTGAGCCCCCCAGTCAACAGGTACTGTCACATTAGACAAACAGTTGATCCTGCAGGCAATACTTAGGGTTTATGCAACTCTAATACACACACAAAGGTACAATGTAAATTTTTCAAGGGGTGTATGACTGCCACTTGAAATGAACTGTAGTTCAGAAAGTCTCTTTCAAAGTGTACTTGAAGGCATTTGGGAGACTACAACAGTGTTACACTTCTTAAAATGTTACCTATAAACCTAGATTGAGGGAAATTATCAAGCCTTTAAAAAGTGCCCCCACAACTATGTCAACATAATTCCAACACTGGTTAAAGAGCAACCTTTCATTTTGAGCTATTTTTGTACTCAAAAAGCAAAGTTGTATTCAGATTTGGGAGTGACTTGTCCTTTGTTTTTCCTTAACTTATTTTTCTGTTGGTGGGTCAGCAAATAGCTGACCCCTCCCAAGAATACTGAACTCCAACTGCTTTCTGCAAGTTTGAAAAAATCATGATTTACTGGGAGATGCTCTGGCAGCTTAACAGAGCTGACAAAGCCAGCTCACAATTAACATGCATTTGTCAATGCCGAATGTTTGCTTGCTGGCATTGGCAGTGGTAGTGTAGAAGTTACAGAGCTGCAGTAACAGGAATGGCAGCGAAGTATTGAACTGAAGCTAACCCTACCACCACCTGCAGAGAGTGACAGGCAGTGGGGTGCGTTTGGTCACAGGCATAACGCCACGCATTTCACCACACCCCACTCTGCAAGACTGACAAGTGTCACGTGTTCCTTGGGGTCTTTGGTCCTTATGCGCACCCATTTCATTAGGAAATATGGTGAGATGGGTGTGATATAGGAGAATGGGGTGAAGTTTGGGTCGAAAGAGTCCAAGGCATACCTCGATGCCTCTCAGTGACTGCAGGGTGTGGAATGGTATGAGCATCACAGGCAAGAATCCCAAGTCACACCCTGATTCCTGTCATTCTCTATAGGGTTGGGTGATTTAGTTGAAAACCTAATACCTCAGGCATTCGTTGGTATTTTAACTCCAAATTTTCAACATGTTTGTTTTGTGACCCCACCTCATGAACAGGGGAATATCAGTTTGGTAGACAGCTGCTTATGCACAGTGACTACGGGATTTAGCACCACAGGTGCAAAATATTCCAACAGGATGTAAAAATGACAGCTGTACTCTTTCATGGGGAGGTGTAAAAATGGCTATGTTGCAAATGTGTAGTAAAAATATTTAAAAAATGGTGAAGTCACGAACAAGATATAGAAACTGTGCAACGCATACCAGTTATATAATTAGGTTGGGGATATTTTATAGCAGATTGTCAACTCAGGCATTTTGGTGCCTCAATCATGAACAGTGTCACTGTGATTTTCTTTATCTGTGCCCGAACAATGATTTCCCACAGCGACTCACGATCTCTGCACTGAAAGTGTGAAAACACACTTCGGCCATGTTGTGAAAATGGCAGCTGTACTGTTCATATGAAGTGTTGAAAATGCCACTAGTGAAAATCTGGACTGAAAATATTACAAAGTCATGAACTAATGAGGATGCATGGAAACTGCACAATGCTCACTCATAACACAGTCATTTATGGACTTTTGTCACCAAATTTTCAACATAGCCATTTTAAGACCTCTGCTCATGAACAGTGTAACTGTGATTTCCTTTAATCTGTCCTAAACATTGCTTTCGACACCAACAGCACCATTGTGCGCTACATGTGCGATAACACATTTTGGGTGACATATGAAAATTGTAGCTGTACTGTTCATAAGGAAGTTTAATAAAATGGACATGTTGAAAATCTGGAGTGAAAATATTAAATTTGCAAACTTACAAGCATGCATAGGAACTGTGCAACGACGCTTGTAAAAGTCATTTTAGGCATTTTTTCACCAAATTTTCAACATAGCCATTTTAAGACCTCTGCTCATGAACAGTGTCACTGTGGTTTTGTTAATGTGTCCCATACACTGAGTTTTGCACACCGACTGCGCCATTATGAGCTACATGGGCGAAACACGCGTTTTGGGCAGGATGTGAAAATGACAGCTGTACTGCTTATAAGGAGGTGTGGAAAAATGGCAATGTTGGAAATCTGGAGTGGAAATATTGAAAATTGCAAACTCACGAAAGTAAGGGTGAACTGTGCAACGCACACTCAGAAACAGTCATTTTTAGGAATTTGTCACCAAATTTTCAGCATTGCCATTTTAAGATCTCTGCTCAAGAACAGTGACACTGTGATTTTCTTAATGTGTCCCATACACTGAGTTCGCGACAACGACTGCCCATTGTGCGCAATATGGGCAGAAGCATGTTTTGGGTGAGATGTGAAAATGACAGCTGTACTACTCATAAGAAGGTGTGGAAAATGGCAATGTTGAAAATCTGGGTGAAATATTGAAAATTCGCAAACCCATGAGCGTTAGGAACTGCTAACGCACGCCCGTAAACAGTCATTTTAGAATTTTTTCACCAAATTTTCAACATAGCCATTTCAAGACCTCTGCTCATGAACAGTGTCACTGTTATTTTCTTAATTTGTCCCGTACATTGATTTCCGCCGACTGCACCATTCTGCGCTACAAGGGCAGAAACACATTTTGGGTGAGATGTGAAAATGACAGCTGTACTACTCATAAGATGGTGTGGTGAAATGGCAATGTTGAAAATCTGGAGTGAAAATATTGAAATTTGGTGAACTTACGAGCCTCGCGTGAGGAATCCGCGAACGACGCTAGTTAAACAGTCATTTTTGAATTTTGGCACTGTTTCCAACATGGCGGTTTTGCTCATTTCATGATGATGTCACTGTCATGGTGGTATTCAGTCCCAAAGGGTGATTTTGCAGTCACCGCGCAGTCACTGTGCAAAATCATCCTTCGAGCCTGAATACGCCATGACAGTGACATCATTCATGAGAAGGGGTCCCAAAAGCCCCATGTTGAAAATTTGGTTAAAAATTCCCAAAATGCCTGAGATATGCAATAAAGGGTTGAACCCCTCCTATCTAGCCCATTATACAGCTTACCGGCATTTCCTCAGTTTGCGGTCGGCTTTGAAGAGTGCAGACGTGTTCTCAGTCCACCGAAGATCGTCGCGCCAGAGTCAGAGGTAAGTATGGGGTGAGGGTGTCGAGCTGGGTGCGCCAGTGGGTGGAGTGCGGGTTGTGGGGAGGGTTCGAGGCAGCGCGCAGGACCGTTTTTGTTTTACAGGTTACAACAAAAAAGACTTTGTGGGATTGCTTGCCACGCTGGGGTGGGCTCCAGCACAAGGGCTTTGGGGGCGTTCAGCTGATGGGGATTGGGCACCCCGCCGGCAACAAAATTAACAAAAACCTCGTGGATTGTTGCCACGCTGGGGTGGGCTCCAGCGGGCACAAGGACTTTGGGGGGCGTTTGCCGACGGGGATTGGGCACCCCATCAGCAAATGATTGACTGCCACGCTGGGGTGGGCTCCCAGCGGCACCAAACTACTGGGGAGACGATGCAGCTCAGCCGATGGGGATTGGGCACCCGTCGGCTATACACTACGTGTGGGGCGCGCGCCTGCGGCTGGGGGGGCTGCGCGTGAGCAGCTTCTTATCGCTGCTCACTCAGGCGTAGCTCCCCTTTCAACTGTATGCCACTGCATTTTGGAGCTGTCATAGACAGCTCCAAAATGCATTGGCTTACAGGCTGCGCCTGCCAGCACACTGCCTGAATTGGAGGAGGAGGTGACACCTCTGAAATCTCGATGATGGCACTATGAGCAAACATAAAATGGGAAGTCCACAGGGAGAGCTGACCAGGGTACCCAAACCCAACTTGAATCTGCATGCTCAGATGGCCACAATCATAGCCTGTACTGTATCTAGTGGCCAAAGCAAGATTGGATATATATATATATATATATATATATATATATATATTATATATATGTATTGCAAGAGAATCAAACTCCTGGAACATTTTTTAAGGGAGGGACTTGCTTTGTTTTGTACACAAACAATCTGTGAGAACTAGATCAGAAATCTAGTAGACTCTACTGGGTCCTTACACTTCAGTCAAGTGGATTTGAAGAGTGAAGAACTAAACTGACGATTACCATCTCTGCAATCTAAAACAAGATTAAATATTCACAATTGCTCTCCATTCATTATTTTTAGCTGTGTCTTTTCTCCAGCTCTGCCCTCACATGCTAGGAGCTAAGAAGAGTGGACTACATCATCAGAGTAAGGGTTTCTGCCATAAAAAGTATAAAGCAGAAACAGATCACAAAACCTCACTGCCACTATTCTCAGTGTTAGGCTTTGGGGAGCTTTTATTTATTTATTTTTAACTGTTACTAGCCATATTTGACTGGGGTAATTGTGTGGTTGTCTTAGAGGAAGTGTTATGTATTTATTTATTAGTAATTTTTTTTAAAGTAAGAAAAAGAAAACTAAGCTGTTGTAACCACCAGTCCCTGAGTTACTAGAATCCCATTCATATTAGTGTTAGGTAGGTAGGCAAGGCAGCTGGTAAGGAGCTAATTTAGGGGCTTCTTACATAATGACATCATTGTTTACTCTGCTAGCCTGAGAGAAGGATGATAATGTGATTCAGAACTCATGCAGCAGCATAACCATTTCTGAATAAGCTGCTCTGGGAAGTTTAAAATGTTCAGTTAGTCTTAGTGTGGAAGCCAGAGTGGCAGGAGCTCTGGCAGAGGGACTCTGTGTCAGAGACACTTGTGTTTTCACCCTAGTTTGGATTACAATTACCAGTGTGCCAGTAAAGTGCTGGAGGCCTTTCTTCAGCAGGATTCCTTGATTTTCACCAGAGAAGTGGAAGGGACTGCCAGTTCAGTGGATAAAAGAGGCAATCCCCGAAGGTCCTAGCGTGTTACAGCTGCCATTGAGAAGGACTTTGTGTGAGACTGTTCTGACAAGCTACCAAGGAAAAGGATGCTTTTGTGTTGTTTCCGTGCCTAGAGGAAGTAGCAACTGCTCTGTGGAAAATGGTACATCATGGGTTGTTTCCATGCCTAGAGGAAGGAGCAACTATTCTGTTAGTACTATATTGAGAGACAAGTTCTCTAAGTAGGGTTTGTTCTGGGACGTGTGTGTGTGCCCAAAGATAAAGCTAGATTACACCTGTCAGGATCCCTGTTCACCTAAGTGTGGGAATTTGAAGTAAAGTTCAGAGTCTTTAGCATTTCAGTGGGAAATGAAGGCTTCTGTGGTGTAACTCTGAAGGAATGGCAGAGACTGTCTGTCTGCTTTTCTGGCAAAGAGTGGGAGGAATGCCATCTGGAAGCCTACATGGCAGGACTAACTGATTCATTGATGAGCACCAGGTTACCCTGAGCAAAGAACATTCTGTGGGATGAGGTGTGTGGCACAGTCCACAAGCATACACCTATGGGAAGAGAAGATATTCTGAGTGTGTGGTCTGGTCCACAAGCATACACATTTGGAAAATGGAACTGTTTCAGGTGTGTGGGACAGCCCATGAGCATACACCATGGAGAAAGGGAAATTAATTGTTTCTGTGGAGAACTGTACTGCCTAGCAAAGAGTTGTGGAAGGAAAATGTACTTGTTTGCCATGAACAACCCTTGGGGATCCACTGATGCTTTAGTAACAACTGTGAATAAAGCCATACTGCACAATCCCAGCTGCTGCATTGGACAATCTGATCATTGCTTCTGTGTGGAATTAATGGGGCCCTCAACAAGTAGGTCTAGCATACACCTAGCATCTCTCCCTGGACCTGGTTGTAATTACAAAGGGTCATTTTTGGTTCTTGTACCTCCACCCTTCCTCTAGATAATGAGCCTGGTATACATTCTACAGCTAGGAGTGGTATCAATCTAAGTATTTCTGCTAAAAGTAAATGGTATGCCATATGTGGTACTAGTTCTGTCTTATGGGGTGTCCAATTTAGAAGTGGTGTGGGGTTACACTGTGATAGTTGGTTTCCAGGTACATCCTGAGTATGGATTGCATGTCTCAAACTAAAATGCTGCAGATAATTGTATCTCTTCTCTAAATTATCACATTGTTGGAGATACCCCAGGATATCCTAAACTGTAGTCACAATATGAGGAGACGCACAAAGATATAATATCCACAGGTTTCTTGGGAACCCTTTTGGCCTTTTCTCTCTTTGGAAGCCATAGCCCTGCTACCTTTGTGTATAGGCCCTTTACCCACCTCCTTTAGATTGGGTCACAGACATTGGGAGGAGAAGGGAGTTTGGGTGATGGGGGTGGAAGTGAGGGGGTTTGTTTTGTTTTGTGTTACTGTATATATGCAGCCACCTGTCATCTTGTTGGTTTACCTTGAATTGTATGCTGCTTAAAAAGTTTAATAAAGTTTATTAAATAAAACAAATATCCACAGGTTTTCAATCTCAATATGATTTCATTTTTCTTGTTCAGTAACCCCAGTGTTTTCCCAGTTAAACTTGATTTATTCAGGAGCACTTTTATAATCATTGTCACCTTAAAAAATTAACATAATATTATTATGTATACTGTTTCAGCTTCACTGAAAATATACAGTCTTTCATGTTTGTCTTGACAAGAAAGGGTGTAACTGATTTAGCTCATTTGTCAAGTTTTCTTTAGATGCATTATTATCTCTTAATACCAGAATGTTTCAGCTTATATTGTAAAAACACAATATTATACTAAGGAGTCTCAGTTCATTATCCTCATCTTAATAAATCAACCATCCATGCTTTGCACACTTCACCCGCCTTCTAAATTGCTGTAAGTTTTAAAATGAACAGTGAAAACTGGAACTAAGAAAATTTACAAGAGATAAGATTGATAGCAAGACCAACCAAGAATCTGATTGGAAACAAAAGAAAAGGTAAACTAGCTAACCAAAGACCACTTAGCATATTAAAGAGAACTAAACAAGTATCCTTCAGTTTCAGAATGGATGCCACCAACCTTACAACAGACTTTGAGGTGCAGTACCTGGACATGTGCTTCCAGTAGTTCAACAACAATACTGAGAAAGACGTGGGGTGGAGGAAGAGAACACCAGAAACAGCAACAATGGCAAGGACAATGAAGAATGAAGAACAGGAGCACAGGATAACAAACTTGTCCTATCATCAGTTGTCAAAGGACAAGGAAACTCTTATAAGTAAGGGTTTATCCTTTGTGCTAACAGCTCCTATTAACAAATTCAAGACAATAGTAGATTTATACACAGGTTGCCAAAATCTGAGCCTCAAATCACACAATCAGAAATAGAAGAAAATGTTTGTTTTTCCAATCTCGACACAGTCTGAAACATCAACTGTCTCAATGGATGGAAATGTGAGTAAAGTTGCAAAAATTCTACATATAAACCACCACCAAGTGCAACCATCAGTACTACAGCAACTATGCAAGGATAACCTAACACAGTTTTTGAATACCTTCCAAAACTAAGGTATAATAACCTGACTACAGCTGGAAAGATCAGCCATTGAAAATATTCAGAACAACAAACTTGTAACTATTAAACCTGCTAATAAAGGCGAAGTATAGTCATTATGAACACTTCAGACTATAACAATGAAGTATTGAGACAATTGTCGACAGGCACTTTTATAAAAACTGGATGATAATCTGATGGGTGATTCCAAACAGATAATTGACATAGCTGTTAAAGCAGCATACATGAAGGGGCACATTGATGAAGAAACTAAAAATGTTTGATTACCCAGCACCCCATTAAGTCCACACACCCACATCGTCCCTAAAGTTCATAAGTAATTAGCTAACCCTCCAGGGTGACCAACTGTGAGCAGAATAGGCTTACTTACTAAGTCATTATTAAAATTCATGGACTCATACATAAGGTCGTTTTGTCAGTCAGCTCCAGGCTGTACATTGAAGACACTACACAGATTTTAAAAGTAGTGGACAAAATAGAGCTGGAAGACAATACCTCTATGATGACTGTAGATACTGAGTCCTTTACACCAATATTCCTTGCAAGGAAGTATTGGATGTGATTAGCAAATTTTTGAATTATACCAGAAGAAACATATCCCACACACACTTTTCTATTCCTTTTAACAAATATCTGAATTAATCCTAATATTTTACATTTGTTCTTTCCAGGAGAACAATTACCTCCAGTTAAAGGTACAGCAATGGAGGCATCTTTGCCCAGTGTAGTCAACCTGTACATTGGCTTATGGAAAAAGAATTTGTGTATGATCAACTGAAAAGCCTTTCTTTGACAAGCTCCTCCTGTGAACACATTATATTGATGATGTTCTGGCCATATGACGTGGATCAAGACCAGAACTGAAACAATTTTGTAGATTATTTAAATACCACAAATCCAAATTTTAGATTTACAGTACTTGCACAGCAAACCCCAAACAAAATCCATTTCTTGGATCTGAAAATTATTAGCGGATTGAATGGTGAAGAATGTATAGCCACCTATTGTAAGCCCACAGACTGTAACACACTGCTCCTCTCTTCCAGCTGCTATCCATACCACCTGGTCATAAACATCCTGAAAGGGCAGTTTTTATGTGTCAGACGAAATTGTAGTGGCAAAATTACCTATGACAAAAGTGCAGTAGACCTGGCTGAAAGATTTTTAGAAAAAGGGTAAATCACTTGGAAATGACACTGAAGCCTCTGAATATGCCAAAACACAGAGTAGAGAGGCACTGTTGTATAATGTGGCACAGAATGATGAGGAACAAAGCTGGGAACATTCTAATATAGTCAGTACATACTCAGCACATTCCAAGTCTGTAAAGCATCTTCAAAACATTGGCATGTTTTAAAAGGTGATAGGGGTTGAACCAGATATGATTATCATGGCCACCTATTCATGTGGTGCCTATTATAATTGCAAAACCACTCAACAGTTCCACATACAAACTGGGAAGATGACAGAACATTTTGATGTTTGAACCTACTGTATGCCACAGCACAATGTATCTGGAGGTTTGAAACACAGATTAACCTATTGTAGTTCCTCAGAGTGATTGAGAAAATGCATCTGAACCCTCAAGAAGGAGACTTTGATTATGTCATCCTAAAAAGGAAGGTCATACTAAGGATCATACTAGGACTAATGAGGAGCAAGGAGACCAAAAGGTCCATATCAGCTCCTATACTAATCAGTAATTATAATAAGAAAGCTTATATCCTTGGGAGATTAATCTGTCCAGACGTTGCTTAAATAAGTTTTTGTTTCACTTATAACCACTTCAAGTGGCAAATTATTCCAAGGAGTAATTGTTCTTAGAGTGAAAAAATATTGTCTATTTTTGTGAATGAATGATTTGCCAGACAGTTGTAAGGGATGACCTCTAGATTTATGGTTATTATTTTTGAATGTAAGGCCAAGTTCAGCAATTAAATAAGGGTCCTGAATGATATCATAAAGAAAATGTAAATCCTCTAACACATCTTGTAGTTAGAGACATGAGGTTAAGCAATGATAGTCGTGAATTGTATATTTCATTTCAAAACCCTTTATGCTGTTGATGTATTTTCTTTGCACCTTCTCTAATTTACTGCACTCATTCTTTTGAAAGAGCACCTGAGCTGGGATGCACAGTCCAAATGAGTTCTGACATAAGCTCTGAACAAAGGCATCAAAACATGTGCACTTCTAGAGGCAAAATTCCTCTTAATGGACCATATAATTTGATTGGTGTTATTAATAGTTTCATGAATATATCTGGAATAAGTAAAGTCATTTGAGATAATAACTCCAAGATCTTTCTCATCAGTTGTTGAATTTAGTACTTGATCACCTGGTTTATAAGAAAAGTTAGTGTTGTGTTGACCTAAATGCATGACTTTACATTTTGAATTATTAAGTTTTAATCCCCAAAAGTTTGTCCAGTTTGAAATAATATCAAAATCTTGTTGAATACGAGAAATTTGTTCTATGCTTGAGCATGGGCCACCTATTTTTATATCGTCCAGTACTTAACAAAGGAGTAAAACATTTTGATGTTATATCAGAAATGAAAACTGAAATAAACATGGTCCCAGGACCGAGCCCTGTGGAATGCCACTTCGACAAAACCAATGTCTGACACTGAACCATTTATCATTACCCATTGTGATCTATTTTGGATCCAATTGCATATCCAATCAATAGGTGAAGAGTTAATACCAGATTTATATAGTTTAAAAGTTAGTGCTTCATGTGGAAGCCTTACTAAAATCTATAAAGATGATATCACAGGCTGTCCTGTTGTCAAGATGATAACTGATATATTCATAAAAACACATAAGGTTTGTTAAACAACTCCTTCCTTCCTAAACCCATGTTGTTCAAAGTCCTGCTGGTTTAAAGATGGAGTGATGATGTCTTTTAATAGATTCTCAAGGATTTTACAAACGGACGATGTAAGACTAATAGGTCTATAATTTTCCCATATGTTTTTGGTCCATTTTTGTGTAATGGGATGACATTCACCATTTTCTAATCTTCTGGCACATAGTTATTTTACACCCTTCAAAAAGAAGTCTGAGGGGGCCAGAAAGGCAATCTGATAGAAGAAATAGTAGATGTCCTGCAATGTTATCTGTACCTGGACTGCATTTGTTTTGGATATACACCCTGGGGCAAGGGAGTGGTCAGAGCTGAACAGCTATATTGATTTAGAACCATTTATTAAATACTAGGACTGTGCTGATATCAGTAAAATTTATCTTACTTCTGTTTTTTCCTGATTTCTTTCTCATAGGACTCTGATGTTTTGGGACTCAAGAAGTGTCTGAAACATAAATTGCTTCAGGACACAGAAGTCTGATACATTGGAACTTAAAACGCACAGTATAGCAATTTCAGTTACAATATGTGAAATAATTTCCAACTATGGATGTTAAGGTCTTGGGCTTGCTCTCACCTGTTCCCATCTGGGATGAGGATGACACTCTTACTTAGTCACCCAATGGTCCTCATTCTTAAGAGTGCTGCTAAAGGTGTGATTGATAATGTGAGTTTATTTACCTGGTAAAGGTGATTATAGGAACACCTTTACAGCACTCCAATTCCCTCTCTAGACTGAGAGTGACACAATACTATTCTTTCTGCATCAGGTAATTACTAATTATTATGTGTCATGGATACTATATTATTTTTTTCTCTGTTGGTAAACCTGGTAGGGAACCGTTTTTTTTTATCATTATTTTCAGTCATTCTACTATTTTCTCTGAAGATTATGGTTTTATGGTTAAGGCCTGAGGGTGTTGGGAAACATGCTGTATTTTGCTAAGATATTCCTGTTAAAGTACACCTACCAAGGTAAAGTGAAATCTGTTTAATCCTTATTTCTGTCCATGATACACGGCATTATCTTGCTGCACCAATCAGACTTTTCCAGATACCCATAGAAGCTTTGGAAGTTTTGAACTGAGGAACAAGCCATAGGAAGGGGTGGAGGCCAGATCCCAGCTCTACCTTTTTGTTTTTCAAGTTTGTGCATCAGCCTAAGAGACCAAGCCTACATACCCCAAGGGTTATCATCCTCAGAGTGCTGAAAAGATGCTCCCATAATCATCTTTACCAGGTGAGTAAACTCGCACTGCAAAAGCTACTGTACCATCAACCTTAATTAATTTCCAGTATACCATATTCTCAATTTTTGTGAATCAGACATAATTTTGTATGTAAGGTGGTGCTGCCACTGTATAGATTGCTGGTGAGACTCCACCTGGAATACTGTGTCCAGTTCTGGAGACCACATCTCAGGAAGCACACAGACATAGTAGAGGCAGTCCAGAGGAGGAAACTAAAATGGTGCCAGGTTTGCATCAGAAGCCCTACTAGAAGAGACTGAAGGACCTTAGTGTGTACACCCTGGAAGGGGGGTATGATAGAGACTTATAAATACCTCATGAGGGTAAATAAGGTACAGGATGGGGAGCATTTTTTCAGAGGAAAAGATGCACAAGAACAAGGGGACATGCAATGAAACTTGAAGGGAGTAAATTTCAAAACAGATATGAGGAAGTACTTCTTTACTGAAAGTGACAGATGTCTGTAACAGTCTTCCAGTAGAGGTGGTGGGGCAAAACAGTGGTGGGCTTCAAGCATACGATAGATAGGCACAAGGGAACATGGGGGAGCTGGAGACCAAGTAGTTTCTGTTGTGACAGTATAGGCGGGAAACAATGGGCAGAGAGGATGGGTCAACTGGTCCTTGCCTGCCATCAAATTATGTGTTTCTATGCACAGATAATGAGTTTGAGGACAGCTTACAAAAAGCAAGAACTAGATTCAGCAATCAAGGATACACCAGAAAAGTACTAAATAAAGCAACACCAAGGGTTAAAAGTGTTGACAGGAAACAGAACTTGTGAGACAAACTAAAACCAATGATGGGAGAAACAGGATAGTGTTGACAGTAAAGAATAATGACAAATTACCATAAATCAAGAAGAATATTAGTTAGAATTGATCAATACTACAAGCATACTATGATAACAGGGTTTTTTTTTGTTTTTGATTAAAGAACATTGATAGCTGCAAACAGGGCCACCACCATAAAAGGCAGTTTGGTACATAAGTAACACACTCCTAGTATTATGTTACTTTTTCTATTACTTATTATAGCTTGAAACTTGTTCCAGAAAGCTATAGAAATATTAGCAAGGGATGGAGATTAGAAAAGTAATACACCTTACAATTTTAGTTACTTATTTCTTTTATACAAAAACAATACAAAATGATAAATAACTCACAACAGATTACATTTTTGAAAGTAATAGGTTAGCTACTAGTTACTTTCAAATAAATGTAATCAGTTACAGTTATATATTTCTTTTGTATAAAAATACATCAATAATTGTAACTGTAAGGTGTATTACTTTTTCCAGTATTTCTCCATCCTTGCTAGTGACTGCACAGAACTTTCTGGAAACAAGTTTCCAAAAGTAATAGAAGGAAAAGAAAAGTAAGTTACCCAACACTGCACACCCCTAGATATACCAACTACAGGACAACTTCTACTGGTCTTCTGAAGTCTGGGATGGTGCTGTGTGTTGGTGCGCAGTTTGTGGTCATACAAGTATAAGATCATTTTTAACATCACCACACTAACCACAAATATCCCATAAAACAGAACATCTCTTGTGAAACACCTGAGTACTAAATCTTGGCCAGTGTCCATGAGACAAAATTTATGTTGGGGAAAATGACAAGACCATTAAAAATAAGAGTATCAGAGCACAAGGGTTGATAAGAAACAATAACAAGGAGTCACCAGTGACCGAACATTTTAAGCAACAGAATCACACAGGAGCAACCCTCTGGTTTGGGGGCTGGAGGTTGTGCACCCCCAGAATATATGAATAGTCTGCAACAGCAATGTGCAGTTGTTACATTGTGTGATCAGCCAGCAGCAACATGGTATGATTTTAGTAAGTTTGTTTTCTTTTCATGTCCCCTTTCTTATTATTGTTTACTGTGTTTTGTGTTTGCAGAGTTGATTTAGCTTAAACATTATGCATCTTATATAATACCAATAGAGGACATTCTTAGGCATGAACGGATGGTAGTAATCTAAATGAAAGACTTCCAAAACACAAATTCTGCTTGTTAGAATTATGTCTGTGCCACTTCCAGTGCTTAGAGCCCACACTGCAATTTCCACAAACCATTCTGATTTGTTGTGTGTTGCTTGACAGCAAACACAATGGGGGGTGAGATACTGACAACAGTAAAATGGAAAGGGACCTGGGGTAATTATATCAGATGACCTAAAGGTGGCAAGTAATGTGAGAAGGCAGTAAGGAAGGCTGGGGGATACTGGGATGCATAGAAAGAGGCATCAATAGTAGAAAACAGGAAGTTGTTATCCCTCTGTACAGACAGTTGGTGAGACCCCATCTGGAGTACTGTGTGCAGTTCTGGAGACCCCATCTCCGCAAAGACGTGAGACAGAATGGAGGCTGTCCAGAGAAGGGCAACCAAAATGTTGCAGGGTCTGCACCAGAAGACATAAGAAGAAAGACTAAAGGAGCTTAATATGTATACCCTTGAGGAAAGAAGGAGAGAGGGACATGATAGAAACTTTCAAATACCTGAAGGGAATCAACAAAGTCCAAGAGGGTAACATCTTTCAGAAAAGGAGAGTGCAAGAACAAGGGGCACAATTTGAAGATAGAGGGGAACGGCTCAGAGGTAATGTGAGGAAGTATTTTTCACAGAGAGGGTTGTGGATGCATGGAACAGCTCCCTGAGGAGGTCGTGAAGTCAAGAACAGTGGGGGAATTCAAGAATGCATGGGACAGACATAAGGCAGTCCTAGACGGGGGTAGGAGAAAGTAAGCTGTTGGTTGACTAGGATCTGTAGCTTATCTGTTAGGTAGGAAAATGGGCAGACTAGGTGGGCCAAGCGGTCCTTATCTGCCACAATTCTATGTTTCTATGTTTCTATGTAACATAGCAGATATTGGAAGCATTATGGGCTCAAGAGGAATACAGAACCAGCTTAGCATTCCATCTGTGCAGCCATATGAGAGCAACTAGAAGTCATAGTAAACTATCACATGCTCTCAAAGTTGGAAAATACTTGTCATAACATAGTGGCTATGTGGTTAGATGGCATAACCATTAATATTTTACATTTAGAAAGCAAGTAAGGTTGGATGCATAATACTGTAATAGAATATTGAGGAAACTGTGAAAACAGCATTTCTATGTGGAACTATGACACACAGACAGGTAGTGAACTGGTTCTAGTTATGGGGCAGAATGTCTTCATAATATGCTATGTTAACACATACTGCACTTGCTGAAGGCTAGTGAAGTGTGCTAAGCATGGAGGATTAATTTACTAAGATGAGGATAATGAATTGAGACTGCTAAATATAAGACTGTGTTTTTTTACAATATAGGCTGAAGCATTATGACATTAAAATATATTATAAAATGGGTAGATGCAATCTAGTGTCCTGATTAGTCAGGACCCATGCCCTAAAGGACAACAATCCTGTAGCTGGCAATTTTTGAGGAACCTGAGGAACAGTGCCACTGATATCACTGTGCCACCCAGTGGAACCTTAAAACAATGTTAGCAGCACATCAACTCTAATTTGCCATCACTTTTGAAAAAAAAAAAATAAAACATGTTGTAACACCACTCTACTCACCTCACCCCCACTGCATACCAACTACTAAAATTAATTCACAAGCCACCATTTAAATGAACCACCATATTGTTATACGTCCTTTATTGTTTTATGTCTCTATTTCCACAGCCCTTGAGAAGCAGTTACTACTATCCAGTTCCATTTCTGATGAGTACTAGCCCTCTTTCTACTGGCTGTCACCACCACAACTCCATTCCGCGTGGACGGTCTGTCTTCCACACTCATTCCTAATGCACTTCAGCTAGCCACCAATAACCACAAACATGCAGTTGCTTTTATTTTTTAAACTGCTAATTTCTGGCACTATTGGGCAATGTACATCAGCGTGACCATGACTGCAACTGGAGCATAGTTATAGCCAAATCACGCCAATGTTGAGCATAGTTAAAGCCACACCACACCAATGTTCACAGCTGCAAAACAACTAGCAAGCAGTAAATTAAAAATTGTGGCTCCCAGACATGAGCTAAAACAAATACATAAATAAATGTGTGTGTGGTTGGGTGTGCAGGCCAAAATCAAATGGATCAGGCTACAGTCCATGCAAGGTCATAGTAGGGAACTGAGTGCCCACTAGTGGCTCCCACGCCCTAACTCCCCTAATACACTAATGTTGTAGAATGGGCAAACTACTTTGTCATTTTGCAACATTTTTAATATTTTTAATATTTTCTAAACATTTGTAACTACTTTTTTAATTTTTGTTTTTAATTTACTTGTCAACCCATTTTATAAGTGCAATAAGACACTGGTGTGAGCTTTTTGTCTGATAACAGTATCTCCCAGTGCTGAAGACACTTGGCGCAAGTGCCTCATCATGCCTCATACTACACAACTGGGGTGTGCTCTTACCAGACAACAACTCATATTCCCCATGTTCTATTACTTATATATTTTATATAAAGAAAACATAATGAATGATGCAAACCAGTGACACCTTTACCTTTCCTGTCAAGACAAACACATAGATAAGTGCATATTTTCACTGAAGCAGAAACAGTGCACATAAATAATATTATATTAATTAATTTTATAAGGTGAGAAAGATATCAAGAGTGCTCCCTGAATAATTCAGTTTCACTGGTGAAATGTTGGGAATACTGTAGAAGAAAAATAAAATTATATTGAGGATAGAAAACCAGTGGACATTGTCGTTTTGTGAGCCCCCATTTTGTGACACTGGATTGCATGGACCTGTTTTACTGATGGGGGACTGTCAGCCATGACACCAGGGAAACCTCCCTGCTCATCATCAATAAGTGCCATGGAATGTTTTACTTCCACCTGGATAGTGACCACAGATGAAGTGAAGGGACCTCAGTTTAACATCTCATCCAAAGGACAGCGAGTCAAAAGTGTGGCACCACTGTTGTACTGCACTAAAGTGCCAATTATGGATAGTACCCCAAGTATCTGGTGTGAGCTAGACCCCATGACCTTCTGATCATCCAGTCCCAGAGGTGAGTGTGCTATTTAATGAACTACTGGCACTGACGTATGTCACCTCTGCTGCAGCAGATGCACCTAAAGGCCTTACTAAAAATCACACTTGGGACACTGAGTTCCATTTCAGTATTTTTATGTACAATAAAGTAGTTATATAACTTTAGAAAATAGGCAGCAGAATCCAAGCCTTCCGATTGGCTAGGACACCCATCTAAGCATGCGGGTATTTTTCAATAGAGCCCACTTAGGGTAGTAATTCAGGTGCCCCATCACTAATGGGTATTCTGGGCACCCTGAATTTTCAAAAGGAACAGACACCATTTTCCCTGTTCGCTAAGTGGATGTAAAGCAGCACCCCATTTATCTCTGTTCCCCTAGCAAAACACAGACAAAATGTGCAAGTAATGTAGAAAGTTTCAACAACAAAGTGGCTCCAAAATCAAAATCAGTGTCACACAAAACAGTAGCTCCGCTATCGCTACTGTGTATGGGAGGTGGTATTTTGTTTGTTTTCCATACCGCAGATAGACATTCATCTGCGGTACAGAAAATGAACAAAATGCTGCACTTCTTGGACAGTAGCAATACCGGAGCAACCACTGTGTTTGAAAAACAGGAAAGACTTTTATTTTGCAGCAGTTTCTGTGCCCATACTAGCATAATATTTTAAAGCTTAACTGCAGCTTGAAGTGAAGACCTTCTTCACAGTCGCACACGGACTCTCCCAAACTGCACTTTCTCCATTAATCCAGATCACAACTGCTCCTGGCCTAAGTATTAAGAAAAGAACACTTAAAAGCTAGTCTGAAAAATGAAAGAAGTATAAAATATGGGGAGGGGAACAAAACTGTTGTATGACAAGGGGGGACAAAACTGTTCCATGACAAGGGGGCAGGTCTTACTGAACAAACACAAGCAGTCTGCATGGGGACAGCAACTGTATTCCACAGGCTTTTTTTTTTTTACTGTGGAGTCTCCTTTAGGACAAAAGTCCTTCATTCCAATACAGGCGGAGGAACTATTTAATTACAAAACTTGTTATGAATCTTTTTTTTATTAACAATGTTTTATCAAACATTTTTTCACACTGCCCATTTTCTAAGTGCAATAATACCCTTCAGGTGGGTGATATTAAGAAATACTGGACCATCCAGGGCTATAAGGCCCTCCACCTGCAGTGTCAGGTCTCGTTACACCCCTGGGCGATCCAGTATTTTCCAATACCGCCCACCCTGTTGGGTATTATTGCTTATGTGTACTACTGTCATAGATCTAACTGTATCCCTATCACTGGGGATGCTCCCCCATGGAGATAGTTAACAGTTGTCAATTGTAATGAAATCCATGCACAAAGTTCAGATAAGGCAACAATTTGCTGCTGCATTACACTTCTCAATTTGCTGCTCAGTAAATGAGCAATACTGCCCTGTCAAAATAAGATTTCACCAGCAGTATTACCATGAAAATTGAAGTTTTGTTTGCAAAATTTTGAATTCACTTTAGCAACTTTCATGAAATTCCAACTTAAAACCACCGAATGAATGTACTATTGCAGATGGATGTATTAAATTGTGGTCTGGACTTTCATGGAATTGTCAATCCATGGTTCATGTGTATCATTCTGCATTAAGCCAGAAAACTCCATGGACCAGGATAAAATTTATGGAACACATTCAGAGCAGTCACATTTTCGAAAGTCAGAATTGTGGAAAATTTCCCGAAATGTGTGACATTTTTGCAAATCAGAATTTGTAGTCTCCAACCCTACACTAATGGGCAATAACACATGATAGGGTGTGGGCTTATTGGGAGCTATGGACATTCCACTGGTGTGTGTGGAGGCATGAGGCCACAGGATGAGTACTCCTCAGCACCCACTGGAGAGTGCCTATATATTCCAATGAAGCAGCTGAATGGAATGTGTTACTGCACTTCAAAATGGCTAGTGTTATAAATTGTGGCACACAAAAATGCAGCACTGCATTTGTGAGTACATATAGGCATGGCAGGTGACCTAGTTTATCCACTCAGGAGTAGCATTTGTGGCAGCCATCTTGACCCATTTTACAAAAACTAACAAATGCAGTCCCTGCAGTGGCAAGGGACTACCAAGCACTAAATGGTTTGATGCTCAGATTTAGTGTATATAATCCATGACTGTCACTTCTCCCTGGTTCCACTGCCTCTACAGATACCAAGCTGCAATTCATGTAATACATAATGAAAAAAAGAATCACACAACCGCTTCATGATACTATAGTTAGGAGAATAGACTTGGGAGTGGGGTGAGAAAGGGAGAGGGACGAAGTGCCTGAGAGGTGCTTCAGCTTGAGGGATGGAGAGCAAATCCAGAAGATTGCAAGGGAGCAAGAGATGGAGGAAGCTAGATATCACTGTCCAACTGGGGACAAATGACCTGGCAAGGTACAGGGTAGAGGCAGTGCCAGTAAATTTCAGGGAGCTGGGGAGGGCCTTAAGCAGGTGGCACATACAGTGGCTTTTGGAAGTGTTAACTGTATGTGGCAAGTGAGAAGATAGGACACTCTGCACGAGGACTTTAACAGTTGATTGAAGACATGGTGCTTGGAGGAGGGCTTGCTACATTGGGGACTGGGGCCAACCTGGGAGGATACAGGCCTCTATGGGAGAGTCAGCCTGCATCTTTCCAGGAGAGGAGACCACAGTCCTTAGTGAGAGGTTTCAATGCTATTTGAATGAGCATTTAAATTAGCTGAAGGAGGCTATAAAACCAAGGGAAGCAAAAGATGCCCCCAAGATAATGAAGCAGCAGGGAGGTAGAGCACAAGAGGAGAAAGCTCCCTAGGGTAGGGTGCAAGAAGACGGGTGGGAACAAGGCAGAGGACAGGGGTATAAATCAGGAAAGCAAGAAAAGCAGAAAAGAAAATAAGTAACGGAGAAGGTAACAATGGAAGAGGGGAGTCAGGGGGAGCTTCAATGAACAGCACTGGCAGGAGGGTGGGAAAGCAGGAAGCAGGCATGGAAGGAGTAAAGTATGGAGAGCCACGTGTGCCATTCCAAGGGGTCTGGGAAATAAAATTCCAGACCTAGAAGCCATCATGGTGAAAGCTAGCATGGATATGGTGGCCATTTCACATATGTCTGTATTAGTATTCCTGGGTCACCCCTGAAAAGGAACTTTGGGCCCAGCTGGCCTACCCGTCATCAAAATTCAATAAATAAATAAATAACAGAGTAATGGTGCACTAACAGTCATGACTTGGACATGGCCATACTGGACTATCTCTTTAGGAAAGACAGGATGGGAGGAAAGGAGGAGGTTGTACTATATGTGAGAGAGGAATCAAGGCCATGGAGTACATAAAAACATGTAATTTGTTGGCAGATAAGGACCATTGGCCCACCCAGTCTATCCATTTTCTATGCCTATACTGTAACTGCAGACCCTACCTGATCTATAGCTACCCCCTTCTTAACAAGATTCCTTGGTGCCTATACCATGCACTTGAAGCCCACCACTGTTTTCATCCCCACCACTTCTGCTGGAAGACTGTTCCAGGCATCAGTCACTCTTTCAGTGAAGAAGTACTTCCTCACATCCCTCCTAAATTTTGCATTGCAATCCCACCCTTGTTCTTTATGCTCCTGCTACTCTGAAAAATAGTCCCTCCTGTACCTTATGCACTCCAATGAAATCATTATAGGTCTCTCCCTCTCCCAGGGTGTATATATTGAGATCTCTTAGTCTCTCCTCACAGGGCTCTTGATGCAGCCCATGCACCATTTTAGTTGCCTCCTCTGGATAGCCTCAGGAAAACAAGGACTGGAGGTGCTCTAAGTCATCCTGGAGACATGTACTGGGGTTGCTATCTACACAGGGTGGTATAAAGACCTCCAGTACAGGGAGAGGGTTGGATAAGGCATTAGGGAAGCCATCATCAGAATGGCAAGTAAGGGGGTTGCTAGTAGGTGACATCAATCGCCAATGTAGAATGGAGCGCTCCAGTTGCAACTTTGGAAGGAGCAGGGCCATCCTTGACTCTCTACAAGTGGCTTTCTCAGGCAGCTAGTCATAGAATCCCTAGGGGAGGAGGCAGTGCTGGACCTAGTGCATACAAACAGGGACAGCACTGCAGACATCCAGCTAGCAGTCCCCTAGGTACCAGTGATCACCGTACAGTGTGGTTTAACATTAAGATGGGAGAAGAGGCACGCTACACAAGGACAATGGTCCTGGACATTAGGAGGATGGATTTTAAAGAAATGGGAGACTGCCTCAGAAATTGCCTCATGGGGAGGGCTAGAGGCACAGTGGGTAAAAATAAAGGAAGGTATAATTAAGGACCAACCTCTGTGTGAAGGAAGTCAAAAGTAGAAGGAAAAAGAGACAGTTATGGTTCTCTAGGGAAGTGACCAAGGTGGTGAGGGAAAAAGGGTGGTAGTCAGGAGGTATAATAAAATGAAGAGAGAGGAAGACAGGAGGTATACCAAGTAAAACAGAGGGAAGCAGGAAAGGCAGTGAGGGGAGCAAAGGCAAAGACAGAGAAAAGAATAGCCAAAGGGGTAGCTAAAGGGTAAACTTACTTTAGGTAGATACATGAGAAAAAGCAAGGGAAGGGATAGTAAGGATGAGGAGGGTGGCAGGGAGAGACTGCAAAGAGGATCAAGAAAAAACAGACACGCTGAACAAGTACTTCTACTCAGACTTCACAGTGGAAGGGAGATGGAGCACCAGAAAGCATCAGGAACAAAGGGGATGAGGTGGACTTAAGTCTGTCTTCAAAGGAAAGTGTACTAAAGGGACTTGTAGCTCTGAAAGTGGACAAAGCTATGGGACCAGATGGGATACACCTAAGGGACTCAATGAGGCGCTGGCTGCCCACTGATGGCCTTATTCAACAGCTCACTGGAAACAGGAGCGAGTCCAGAGGATTGGAGGAAACAGACATAGTCTTCCATAAGGGCAGCAGCAGGAGGAGGCTAACAACTATAGGCTGGTCAGACTTCCATCAGTGGTGGGAAATTAATGGAAACTCTGTTAAAGGAAAGGGCGGTAGTGTTATCTTGAATCCAATGTGCTACAAGACCAAACACAGCATAGATTTACAGGGCAGTCATGCCAGATGTATCTACTTGATTCCTTTGATTGGGTGACCAGGAAAATAGATCACAGAAGGGCAGTGGACATGGCCTATCCAGACATTAGCAAGGCCTTCAAGTCTAGGGTGGGATCCAAAGTAGTCAACTCATGTAAGGAACTGGTTACTGGCATAGGTGCCGGAACCTATGGGCGTGGGGAGGGTGCTGCAGCCCCCACACACACACACACTCTTGCCCATGATAATTCAAAGTGCCACTTTACTTACAAAACTACCTTTTTTACCCTGTGCCCTTTTAAACTCAGCATCCCCACCTTCCCCATAGTCCTGCACCGACTCACTCTAACAACAGGAGAGTGACCGCTGGAGTGTCGTAGAGCTCAGTACTGGGCCCAGTCCTCTTTGATGTCTTCATAAGTAACATTGCAGAAGAACTAGAAGTAAACGTATGCCTTTTTGCAGATGACACCAAAATCTGTAATAGGGTGGACACTCAGGAGCAGTTGGAGAGAATGCATTGGGACCTTGGGAAACTTGAGGAGTCAGGAGCATGGCAGTTGGGGTTCAGTGCCAAAAGTTCAAAATTATGCACCTAGGGTATAGGAACCCAGGAGCTGAGTATAGTATATGGGGAGGTATAGAAAGTTAATAAGCAGGAACGGGACCTTGGGGTTATCATATATGATGAGCTCATAGTGGCAGGGCAGTGTCATAAAAGCAGTTGGTAGGGCCAGTGGAATGCTGGGATGCATAGGAAGAGGTATCTCCAGCAGGAAGAGGAGTTGGAGTTGCCACTGTACCACTTACTTGTGAGACCCCACCTGGAGTACTGTATCAAAGTTTTGGAGGTCACACCTCAGAAAGAACATAGAGGTGTGGAGGCAGTCCAGAGGAGGGAAACAAAATTATGCAGGGTTGCACAAACAGCCCTATGAGGAGAGGCAGAGGGATCTCAACATGTACACCCTGGAAAAAAGGAGAGTGAGAAGAGACATTACAGAGACTTACAAGTACCTCACAGGTGTGAGCGGTTGCATGTGATAGCAGCGATTGCAGAAAGAGCGATCGCCGTTTGAAGATGTACATCGTCAAAAATTAATTTTAGCGATGTGCCCTCGTAGCAAACATCAAGAGGGTGCTGGAGACTTAGATTTTTTTATGCTGGGCTGTGCCCCACAAAAGGATTCTCAACTCTTGGGGGTATGTCGGGGTGCAAAGTGGGAAAAAATTCCGAACTCGGGCGCAAAAATAGCTCACCCAGAACAACCCAGCACCCTCCCCAACCCTAGCCTGCCACCAACCCACTATGCCATACGGCCAGCTCGACAGCCCACCAATGCACTACACCCCACAAACCTTCTCTCCTTCCACCCATCACACGCGTGGTCTCTCCCACCCCCCATGCACATGTATATATATTCGCTGAACCCCTATCCCGTCACCCTCCCTGCCCAGTAGCCCGGTGCACAGGCACTGTGGCTGAGCTGCCCTTTTGAAAGTGCTCAATCATGGGCACCATCATCACAGGCTACCATGTGAACAGGGTGCAGGAGGAGTCTCTTTCAAATGAAAAGAGCACTAGGACCAGAGGGCATGTGATGAAGCTGAAGGGGAGGAGTTTAAGAGGAATGTGAAGAAGAACCACTTTACTTACAGAGTGGTGAATGCCTGGAACAGACTACCAGTGGATGTGGTGGAGGTGATAATAGTAAGGAGGGCTTCAAGCATGCTGGGAAAGCATAGGGGAATATCAGTAAATAGGCAGGGATGACGGAGGGTGCATGAGACCACTTAGGGTCTGTGGAGACAGACTAGACAGGGACCATCTGGGCAGGCAGGGTGGGCCAGGCAGTCCTTTTCTGTTGGCAATTTCTATGTTTCTATGAACTGTTAACATCTGTAGGTATCTCAACCAAAAGGCAATTACCTCGAGTGACAACTTTGCAATTTGTACCTCAAACTGGAATGATGTTAATAGTCTTTAAAGATGCAATCTGAAGTATACACCTGATTAAATACAGACTGATCTGCAAATTACAGCATTTTTGATCCATTTGTGAGACACATAATGCTGCACGCTTGACTCAGTCCACCAGAATTTTGTAAGTGGTCAATAAGGGCTGGCTTGCTTTCAAGAAATGTGACACAGCAACATTTACAGCTGAGACAGTGATATTAATCAGAAACAAAACACAGTCATCGAACATTGTATTTCTGAGATGACGTGCATTGATTGTTTCCATTGTGCTACTGGGCTTTTTTCCATTTGAAAGTTCCATTCGACTACAGTAATCTTTATTAAATCCTGCTGCTCCCTGTTTTCCTAAAACCAGCTATTTCTTGAAGGGTTCTTTTCACCATGGTTGTGCACTGAATTATATGCCATGCAAGTGCCCTCTAAGTTTGTATATCCGTGCTCACTCCAATGATAGCTATCACACTATTTTTGTACAGCCCCAGACTCGAGGTCATGAAGCACAAGCATCACCTACACATGTACTCAGGAAAGGGGCTCAGATCATTACCACTGTGTCACTTCACCGTTGGTGCCTATTTTCAAAGGCCCCCACCAATAGGTTAAACAGGATGTATGGTGGTGTGGGTAAAACATGGACCTTTGTGGCAAGCATAAGCACTATGTGCCACTGATTCCAGACAGAGGACTACATGCACATGTAAATATTTTGAAACCATTCAACGAGACAGGCTCCCATCTGCACAGCACCAGTATTTCAATCTCCTCCACAGATGTGTGGTTGCCAGGTAGTCATCACTTCCCAGGCAGACAAATCAACCCAAAATCATGTAATCAAGTGCACACCCAATCAAATGCACATCTCACTGGTAAGCAGGTACTGGTCGGCATCAGTCCCAGGGAAGCCAACAGCAGCTGCTCCAGCACTGCTTCTACAGCAGAGGTGATTGCAAAGTGAGAAAAGAGCCCCACCACAAAAACTAAAGATGTGTGAAGGACGTCCATGCCAAACAAAACAATAACAGTTATCCAAAACGTGGGGCATTAGTTTATTTTTGCTCTTCATTGTTTCAGATCAAGAGATGTGCGTACTTCATCTTGTTTATTACAGTTCTGGTCCTCTGGCATTTATTACTCACATGCAATAGCAATAAGTGACCATGTTAAAGCCCACACACACACACACATAAAGATTGAGAAAGACATCACAAGTGTCTATATGAGCTACACTGGCCCTGAAAATAATTATGTTTATTAAGACAAGCAAAGAGAGTGAAATTCCTTGAGATCAGTATGACTAATGTTGAGAAACAGCTGGTAGGGGATATTAGGTAATCACATACACAGACTGCAAATCAGGAATATTATGCTGACATACCTACTATAATTCTGTCCTCTTTCTCCCCACGCGCATTTCAAAGCTGCAGCTGTGATACTGGCTTTGTACCTTTGAGGCCATTAGGAAGAGCAGCATGAATCAAGTCTCTTCCTTGTGGTGTAGATTTATCTTAGTCACTCCAATGCGATTTCCCTGAGATGATGACAAGGCATGAAAATCTGTTTTCTTTTCAAAGCCACTTTCTCTCTCTCTCTGTCTTTGTTGTCATCGTAGCACTAGACAACTTTAAAAAGGTAGCCAACAAACAAAACGCTTCACAGTGATTACCTGTGCACCAGTAAGCCAATAGCAACAGAAACAGGTGCTTTCCTCCCCACTGCTACTGTGTTGCTGCTGCTATTTGTATGGTCTTGTGAGTACCTTTGTTAAATAAAAGTTTATGCAGCCGAGCTCTGGTGCCCAGTTTTTCTGTTTCTATCCTTAGAAAGGTGGCTTTGGCATTTTCACTTGACGGAGACAGGCTCAACAATTTGAAAAGGGATGCCAGTGCCAGAGACAAATTACACATTCAGATTTAGATTCAGCTAGGTGGATCTCCTCTCCTTTATGGGTGGTATGCATACAAACACATTATTCTCTACCACAAAAATATTGTGTTCAGCTGGCCCAGTGGCATGAAGGACAGAAGCGTGGGTGCCTTACCACCTGCCACACCAGTGACCCAGGTTCAGGAATGGACACTGGTCACTCAGGAATGGACGGGAGAGGGAGGATTGAGCATGTCCAGGACAGCTCTCCTCCCTCAGGGAGAAAGTGGCAGTATCTCTTTGCTCATCTGCCACCTGGAGGAATTTGGGCAGCTGCACGGTGGGGTCATGCAGGAGAGGGACCCCATATGCAGGATGCCAGGGTTATTTCAGTGGAAGTGGAGTATGCAAATCATGCCCATTGTGACACGCAGTGGAGGAAAATCCCTGACCACAGGATGATGCCTGATCTCCCACAGGCTTTGTAATAGCAACCATGCACCTTTGAGAAGGCCCTCTGGCAGAGTGCAAGCAAGAGTGAGGTAAGCCCCAGAGAAGCTGGGGGCAGCCAGAGTGGGCGGCCATGCCACCAAGCAGCACAAGGTGATAAAGAAATAATTGGGAAAAAAGAACATATTGTGCCTAACTGAAACAATTTTGAAAACACTACTTACTTTTACAGACACTTTCAGCAAGTCCTTCCACAAATCAACCACCCTCCATATGAAGTATTATTTCCTAGTGTTGCCCTCACCTGCACTGAGCCTTAGGTTTGTTTGCTTTTGTAGAAGCATCTTGTATATAGACTTAATCTAGAATCACGGGTTGACTTTAACATTCTTGCACTAGGCAGCAGAACAACTCGATTAAAATTGCACGTAAGAAGAAGAATCAGCATTTATATAGCACTTTTCATGCACAATGTTCCCAAAGCACTTCACAAGCAATGCTAGACTGGTAGTGAAGTGACTGAATGTATAGTGGCAGCCATAAACAAACACCCTCACACAGACTGGACAATTGCATGAACCAGTTTTATGGGCAGGGAATATTGGCCAGGACACCGAATGTCCCTACTCTTTATGAAGAAAGCCCTAGGTTCTTTACTTCCACCTGGACACCACCAGGATGGGTAGAAGGGATTTCAGTTTAATGTCTCATCCGGAAGGCACACCAAAACAGAACAGCATCCTCCTAATACTGCACTCAGGTGCCACCACTTTTAGGTATGAGTTCAATCCCAGTGTTGGATGAGAACCCACGACCTTCTGGGTCCAGAGGCAGATGTACTACCAACTGAGCCATGCTGACACAAGCCCACAGACAACTGCAGTAGTCCCTAGTCACAACTAAATGGGTATTTATTTACCATGACAGTCAATAAAACAGATGCAAGCTTAAATTCTACCCCAGAAATTTAAATGAGCATTTTGATTTTGACAACTTACTATGTTCCACTCTTAGAAGAGACTGTGCTACTTTCAGAAGTTATGATCAGTAACCTCAGTTCTCCACACTAGCCAGGGCAGACAAGTATAAAGGATAATTTAACTGCACCAGCCTATGACACTTTCCATTATATCCCTGATATGTCAAGTAATGTTAAAATGACCCTGTCTGGAACACTCTGGCAGTCATTCAGATGCATTTTCTACTGCTAGGTTTAAAAGTCAAGCAGGGAGGGAGTGAAGTTTTCAAATTTATCTTTTGTTCAATTGTATGTCTGCTGTAAACTCTATAGTGAACATGTTCTACTTAAGCAGTTATAGCAGTTGGCTGCAAAGGCTACAGCTGGCATGAGAGCAAACAAACTACATTAGCTCTATATTGTTTTTACAAATACGTATGTGTTCCCAAGATGTCACCCAAAAGTTCTTGGACACACATTTCAGGTCACAGCTACTGAGAAGGTAGAGCTTGGTGTAGAAAAGATCCAGGCTCTCAGCCCAAAGGGTATTAACCCAAGCCTGCCAACTCCAACATCAAACAGTTTCCTGGCATCTAGAGATAAAAACATAGAAACATAGAAATTGATGGCAGATATGGACCACTAGGCCCACCCAGTCTGCCCATTTTGTGTACCTGCTGCAAAACCACAGATCCTACTTGATCTTTGACTTTGTTCTCTTTCCTTTCGCTAGTGTTCCCCTATGTCTATCCTATGCATTTTTAATTCCCTACTGAATTAACCCCACCACCTCCACTGGGAGGCTGTTCCATGCATCCACCACCCTTTCCGTGAAGAAATACTTTCTCACGTTACCCCTTAGTCTACCCTTCCACCCCTCATGTCATGACCTCTTGTGCTAAAACATCTCTTTGTCTGAAAGCTGCTACCCTCCTGTACCTTATTTATTCCTTGAGATATCTGAAGGGTTCATCATATCCCTCTCTCTTCTCCTCTCCTACAGGGTATACATATTGAGGTCCTCAGTCTCTCCTCATATGTCTTTTGGTGCAGGCCCTGCACCATTTTGTGCCCTTCTCTGAACTGCCTCCACCCTGTCTATGTCCTTAAGGAGATACAGCCTCCAGAACTGGACACAGTACACCAGATTCCCACTGGCTATTCCATTCATTGAGCAAGTGTATCCCTGGAATACAGTGGTTCCCCACCCTCCCAAGGGCCCACCAGCCACCACCTTGGGCTGGTGGTTGACACAACCTTCACAACTCACTGCCATCCATCCCACCGTCTGTTCTCAATAATCTGAATAACATGCAAGTATAGTATATTGTTACAGGAACTGCATGACAATGCTTTATCAACAGACCGTACTTGGATAGTGGATAGTATATCAAGAATGGACTTATTTATTTATTTTATTTAGCTTTTGTTTACCAAGTAGGTACACTAGCCAGAGGCATGACTATTTTCAGGCATGACCCAGGAGGTTACAAAGCGTAATAGAAAAACAATGACCATCACAGTGTCTTGGTAGAGACAAAATCAGGTACAGGAGTACTTCAAGTCCTATACAATAAGACTTGGCACAGATGCAATAATACAAGGTACAAACAGTTAATGCAGATACAGTAATGTAAAGGCAGAAAGCAGCTTAAACAGGCAATTTAACAAGGATGAGCAAATGTCAAGTACAGTATACAACAAAGTAACAATTGAGCAATAGACTTGCAGGGTGGGTGGCAGATAGCCACAGAGGTGAGTGGGGATGTTGTCAGCCACTATAGATGCCAGAGAAACTATTTCTCTATACTGGCACTGTAGTAGTGACCATGTGATGCAAGAGAAACCTTTTTCCAATATTCAACCAATGGTTATTGGGGAGGGAACACTTGATGACAGGAAACTGTTTCACTACACTGGCATTGGGAACGGAGGGGTGGGGAACCACTGGACACCATGGAATTTCATTACTAACATATTTGCTGGGATGGGGGTTACAGAGATTTTTGTTGCTTGTTTTTGAATGCAGGACCCCAATGACCACAGACTACAGTGTAGAGCCCACAGCCAACATGCAATCCAAGGAACAAGACTGCTCCTCACAATGCAATGATGCTAAAATGAGATGCAAATGACCTCTTAGCACAAGTGGTCATTTGCATGGTGAGATTCTAATATAGGGCTGTGGGTCTCAGAAGCACCATCCCCAGAAGAAGAAGCTGGTTAAGACTCAAAGCATGGAGGTCTCTGCTCCTGGTTTTCTGTCATGCCTCACTAAAACAGAACTAACAGCATTTTGCTCTGTGACTGGTTCTTAGTCTACAAATGTCCTTGTTCAGTTGAACAGCCTTTCAGAGAAGGCACCAGGACTCACTGAGTACATTGCAACACCCTCCCCAGTTACCAGGGTCTCAGGAGAAAACAGGTTTGCCCTGTGCAGTTAGCTTGCTTTCTCCAATATATGTAGGGTGCCTATTAATTGACCCCAGCTGTATACCCTTCATAGACCTGCAGAATACTTAGCCTGCAGTTTGCACCTTTATTGCACTGCATCCACAAGGGGCTATATGGCAACACTAGTTGCACATGCAATACTTGCTCTGCATGTGTTCAAATACACCACTCTGAGCACATCAGGCTACTTTAGTTAATAGTAGGGGACTTTGCCTGGCGCTTTGCTCAAGATTTGAAAATGCTGCCCTCTGTGTTCTCACAGGAAGCAAGCAAATAAAAGTGTGCCCTCTCCACATTTTTCATGAACTAAGCCAAGTGACTTAAATAGGATTGTGCTTAAGTCTTACTGCACATACAAATGGCATTAAAAGCAGCAGTTTAATAAAATGTTTGTTCAAAAGCTAGTCATTACTAATGAAAATAAAGTACTAATACTAATGAAATAAAAAATTTAGCATACCTGTTAAATCTGCTTTTCTATGTGCTTCTTATGCTGGGAGCTATATTTATTTCACTTTCTTAACCCTAGCCCTAAAGCTAACCATTGTCACATTGACAATCTTATGGCTAAGCCAAATGAAGTCACCATCTTCTATTCCAGAGTTTAATTCATTTGAAGCAGCAGTAAACTAGGACAATCTGTTAACTGTAAATACTCCTGACATCATTCAATTTCATTTTCTGATAACATTTTCTAGTTCTACCAGAATGCAAGTATTTTTTAAACAATTCAAATTTGATTTTTCGTGCAAAAAAGTGACTACTTTTTGCCCTAGAAATAACATTGTGGGTCTGACAAGGGTTGGGATCAAGAAAATAAAGAATATAGAGAACAGCATAGGAGGCCCTTGAAAAGCAGTCAATGGAAAACTATTTTTGGGAAACTTTTTATTGTATTGTTGCTTTAAAACATTTAAAGAAGTGGTAGAACTGGACAATTTTTGAGGTAGGGACAGGTTGTTTGCCTACCTTCTGCACTGCTACTTCAATAGCTGTTTACCCTTAACCAGAATAAAAATGTGATCCACTTATGGTGTTTTCCAGGTACTTTAATGTAGTTGTATTATCTAAGAAACAGTTCTTTGTACCACTATTATAGTTCTTGATGGATGAATGGATTGATTGATTGATGTAGATTGCACATTGTGATTATTATAGCTATTGATAGATTGATGTAGATTGCACATTGTGATTATTATAGCTATTGATGAATTAACTGATGTAGATTGCACATTGTGATTATTATAGTTATTGATGAATTGACTGATGTAGATTGCACATTGTGATTATTATAGCTATTGAGGATTGATTGATGTAGATTGCACATTGTGATTATTATAGCTATTGATGGACTGATGTAGATAGCACATTGTGATTATTATAGCTATTGATGGATTGATTGATGCAGGTTGCACATTGTGATTATTATAGCTATTGATGGACTGATGTAGATAGCACATTGTGATTATTATAGCTATTGATGGATTGATTGATGTAGATTGTACATTGTGATTATTATAGTTATTGATGAATTGATTGATGTACTGTAGTTGCACATTGTGATTATTATAGCTATTGATGGATTGATTGATGTAGATTGCACAGTGATTATTATAGCTATTGATGAATTGACTGATGTAGATTGCACATTGTGATTATTATAGCTATTGATGGATTGATTGATGTAGACTGTACATTGTGATTATTATAGCTATTTATGGATTGATTGATGTAGATTGCACATTGTGATTATTATAGCTATTGATGGATTGACTGATGTAGATTGACGTGTGATTATTATAGCTATTGATGGATTGACTGATGTAGATTGCACATTGTGATTATTATAGCTATTGATGGATTGACTGATGTAGATTGCACATTGTGATTATTATAGCTATTGATGGATTGATTGATGTAGACTGTACATTGTGATTATTATAGCTATTGATGGATTGATTGATGTAGATTGCACATTGTGTTTATTATAGCTATTGATGAATTGACTGATGTAGATTGCACATTATGATCAGTTTAGCTATCGATGGATTGACTGATGTAGATTGCATGTTGTGATTATAATAGCTATTGATGAATTAATTGATTGATTGATTGATGTAGATTACATTATGATTATTATAGTTATTGATGTATAGTGCACATTATGACCATGAAAATTCTTGTTCATCTTAACCAAGTTAATTTTACTAGATGTGGATATATTACAATCCCTTAAGGGACATTTTCAGACCCTTTTAATTAAAATGTGTGTGGGGGCTGACACTGCTTTAAACACAGAACATGAATTTGTGTTTATTTTCTTAAAAAGGAAAATTAAAAAGAGATAGAATAAACAGATCAAAATCACTATTGGTTGCATGCTGGGTGCATGCACCATGAATGCTGCATGAAGCATTGAGTTTGGCTGAGATTAAACCAATATAGCATCTTGTGTTATTGTTTGTTTCTTTTGTTTGTTTGTTTGCTTGTTTGATTTAAACAAAAATGATGCTGTTTTTAAAGCACGATTTGTGTTCTGTTCTTTAAGTGCTGTCAACTCTTTAGTTTTATTTTAAAGGTTCAACATTGGATATGTCCCTTAAATAAAACCATGTGTTGGTTTAAATAAGAAGATCACAATCAAACTGTTTAAACTATGCATGTTCATATTCAAGATGGGGAAAGTGGAAATTGTTTAACCAGGAAGGCACACTAAGCCAAAACTTGTTTCCAGGTGCAACCTGGGAGCACAAGGAAGTTAAGTGACTTGCTCAGGGTCACATAGTATGCAAGTAGCAGCTGATAGGATTCAAACCCAAGTCTCCAGGTTTGCATCTCAGTGCCCTTAACCACTTTGCTATACTACCTACTAAGGAAGGCAGCATGGTCTCAAGGTAAGAGCACAGAACTGTAAAACAGAAGGTCCTTGGGATGAGGCTATTTATTTGTCAAGCTGTCTGCACAAGCTAACAGAGTCACTGGGGTTGTCCCAGCATGCTGCAATGAAATCATGTGAATGGTCATTTTTTTATTGAATTTTGTAGACCTGGTAGACCCACTAGGACTAGACGTCCCTTTTCAGGGACGACTGGAGAGGGGATACAGATGGTAAGCAACTGAAATTGAACCAGATTAAGCTGTTGGTGGTATTTTTAGTGAATGGGAAATCTGGCCTGGACACGGGAAAATCCCTACTCTTTTGCTAAGTCCACAGGATCTTTAACATCCACCTGAACTACCACCAATCCAGGCAGATGGGATCTCAGTTTACCGTCTCATCAAAAGATGCACCTCAGAAGTTCAGCACTCCCTCATGCTGCACTACAGTGTCAGTATTGGGATATTAACCCAAATGCCAGATGGGAACTGAACCCACAGTCCTCTGATCTACCAGCCTCAGAGGCGAGTGTGCTACCTACTGAGCTACATTTACCAGATCTGAGCTTCTTATTGGGACTGGGTATTGGGAAATAAACATCACCCTGTTAGTTGGTCAGACCAACACCTTATAAATGAGGAGGTTGGGGTTAATTTCCTGCTCATGTACCACAGCTAAAGTGTCTTTCTCTTTGATCCATGTGGTTTCAAGGAATTGTTGAGTTTACAAATATTGGCTCTGGTGGTTTTGTGGGGGTTGAACATGTGGTTGGTTTGTAAAATTCATGTCCGTATGCATAAATTAACTCCCTTGCACCAAGCTGTATCCATCGTGTTCTAGTTCACACATAAATTCATGGTTTAGTGACTCTTTGAGGAAAATAAAGGCAACAAGATGGAATTGTAGTGGACATACATATCCAGAAGTATTTGTGGTCCATTAACAGGGATGATAAATGCTTAAAATAGCAAGAAAAAATCCAGAAATTTCATTGGCCAGGAGACACCACCTGACTGTGCATTAAAGAGGAATCTGGCCAAAAGTGCTGCATTGCAGAATCAGGATAAGTATACCCCAATAAATCTCATACCAAAAATAAGGTTTCTACATTAATTCATTTTAAAGTTATCAGCTTTTTGTAACCCTGATTCCACTACCTGTTCAAAAAGCCAGTTTCAGTGAACAGCCATGAATGATGTCATAAACAGAACTCACAGTCTAGTGCTCCTGTCAGCATCCTTATAGGACCTGTTTCTTCAA
The DNA here is from genome assembly GCA_016271365.2 of Neoceratodus forsteri. Lineage (NCBI taxonomy): Eukaryota > Metazoa > Chordata > Ceratodontiformes > Ceratodontidae > Neoceratodus > Neoceratodus forsteri. The sequence continues at coordinate 975,824,812 of CM057456.1, read as the reverse complement.
AGTTTAAGAGACTGTATCATTAAATCATTAAAATAAAAAACAAGCACTGACATAGGGCTGGCTGCAGTGCTTGCATATTCATAATGCTCAGATGCATGGTACTGTGCTTTAGGATGCTGCAGGAGGTGGTTTTGAAATGCAGCACTGAACCAGGGTATAGAATGTCAAAGTGGTGCACAATTTTAAAATGTTTGTAGGGGACATGCAAGCTCAGAATGTGGCAGGGATGTGCCAGCTCTAAATGTGGGGACACTCAATCTCAGAATGCAACAGAGCACACACTGGGGAATTTGGCATGGATTGGCAATTTCAGAATATAGTGGGTATGCACACTGTCAGAATGTGACAAGACACACCATTTAGTGTCAGTGTCAGTGGCTCAGTAGGTAGCACATTTGCCTCTGAGGCTGGGAGATCAGAGGGCTGTGGGTTCAGTTCCACATCTGGCACTGAGGTTAATATCCCAATACTGACACTGTAGTGCAGCATGAAAGGGTGCTGCACTTCTGAGGTGCCATCTTTTGGATGAGACGTTAAACCAAGGTCCCATCTGCCTGGATTGGTGGTAGTTCAGGTGGATGTTAAAGATCCCATGGCACTTATCGAAAGAGTAGGGAATTTTTATTAAGACTTAAAAGCAAACTAAATACACAAGGTGTTACAGCACACCAAATCATAATACAAAATTAAGCAATTAATATAAAAGTAATACAGCATCCAAATGAACAAAAACAAATATCAAAATGTTTAAAGTCCAAAAAAGGAAGAAGAAATAACCAAAGCTAAACAAAACTCCCTAAAACAAAAATATGAGAAAATTATATATACAAAAGTATTACTACATACTAAATTATAATACAAATAATAAACAGAAATATGTATTTCATCATACATGCAACGAAAAAAAGAAAAACTCTGTCATTAGAGTCCTAAAACCCCAGTAGTAAATGCTGAAAGTCCTCCCCTTACTTAAAGGAGCCAGGATTCTATGAGAGAACCAAAATACCAAAAATTGTATGACAACATACAAAATAAAAAAACAAAGAAAAATAAGTGTACAGCATACTTTTTGTCCCTTGTAAACCTAAAGGAGAAAAAAATTGTGAAAATAAGATGAAAAACATAAACACAACATTATCCCATACATAGTAATCTGAAATAACCCCACCCCTGCACATGCATACCACTATATGGCAGTATGTTTTCCCAGCTCAAAGCACCACATATAGAATTAACTAGTATCCACAACATACACTTCCATAATGTACAGATTCTTCATGTTCCTATATATTTTTTAAATTAAACCATACTCAAAATCAAGAATGCTCCTCACCAGAAAATAATTAATTTCTACCAGAAACTGTCGCTTCTCATTAATTAAGACCAGAAGAAAATAACAGTGAAATTACAAAGAAAAACACTCAGTACCACATATTACTAGTCATAAGCAAAAGTGGAATTACGTGAATGACTGAAATGTGTCTCAAAATATACCCTACCAACTCATAGCCAATCTATACTGTACCACCAAGACTAGAAGATTTCATATGACACTGACTTCCTTTCAGTATTTTTATAACTAAGAATTGCAGTAGTAATCATATGAAATAATTGTTCCTCTGTATATTCTAATTGTTGCAGTGTCAACCTACACCGCACATACCATATATAAATTTAAAACACACCGAAAATAATCAAAGTGTAACCCTATCATGTTTAGTACATTTGAATGGAAGAATACCCAGTATAAAATCTCAGGGGTTAAATCACAAAAGGGTGATGTAGGCCATTTACCCGTAAAAATTCCAAAACCGTTTTACAAAAGGACACAGAAAGAACAAATGGTCCATGGATTCCACCACCTCAACACAAGGCTCCCTAGGACAATGACGATGTTCTACACTTTTATGTTTTAGGTTTCCTTTGACATTGAGTTTCCATGTAGGAAAGCCACATAACATCCACATATAAACCGGTATACGGGTAGATGTCAACATTTTCCCAATCAATATTTTATCTGAAATAGGTTTAAAGTCAAAACAGGCTGTATCATGAAAAAAGTAGATAGAAGATGTCATATAGTGTTTTCCGGTCCTGTTGTGAAAAATGTTCGGTACTAAACACCAAAGTTTTATTTTCCTAAAACATACCCTTAAAGTTTCTGGAATATTATACAAAGAACGCTGTTTTGGGATGCATGAATGAGGAAGCCAGAAGGGTAGTATCCTGCCAAGGAATCCAAAACCCATGGGATCCAAATACCCTCAGATTTCAATAATAATGGTCTCAAGTTTACATTAGCAAAAATTGTAAAAAGAAAACAATGGGATTAATCATTTTAATACCCCAATTTTTTTCTCTAAACAGTAAACACCGTTTAATTGGATTCAGTCTACTACCCCAAATGCCTGAAAAAAAAACAACCATACATCTGGGTCTCCAGCTTAGGGGTAGACTAAAAACTCCAGCTAATTACAAAAACATTGGGACTAATAAGGTCTTAATCATATATACCCTTTTTAATTTGGACAATCTCCACTTATTCCACAGTAAAATTTTCCCATATGCAATGTCCAATTTGGAGGACCAATTTAAAAGGCCAAATCCCGGTATCAAAAGAAGTCCAAGAATTGTACAGGTCCCTGTCACAACAGGATCCCAATTACCATAGATTCTAAAAACTTTCTAATCCAAAGGAAGGCATTTACTTTTCCTATAGTTAACTCTGGCTCCCGTGAATTCAGAAAATTCCCAAAGTATTTGTCCCACTAAACAGGTCGAAGATAAATCCCCACAAGAAAGCAGATGTCATCTGCATATGCAATACTTTTAATTTCTTCCAGGTGCTGAAAAAGAAACCTCCTGAATAGCAATATTATCATTCTGACAAATTCAAGGGTCCAGTGTAAAAAGATAGAAGGGAACTCAGGGTGCATCCTGTCTAACTCCCGGTAACCATGCATGCCCTCCCCATCCATCCATTACAGTATGCTAAAGCTTTAGCATTAGAATAACAAGATTTTATCCAAAAATAAAAGTATCCAGAATCCGTAACTAGCCAAACAGTCCCAAAGATATTTATGGTTTACCCTATGGAGGCCTTTTCCTGATCTAAACTAAGAATGAAACCAGTTAATTCTCCAGTCTCCCCGGGACAAAATTTCTCTTAATAAAATTAACCCATCTGTTATACTCTGGTCAGGAATAGTACAAGTCTGAGAAGAATGTATCGGAGTAGATGCACAAAGCAACAACCTGTTATTCAACAGTTTGGTATACAATTTAAAATCAGTATTCAATAACGTGATGGGCGCCAATTTGAAAGGTCAGTCCTGTCCCCACCAACCCATTACCCATTGAATCAGGCAAAGTCCATGAAACCATCATATCCTGAAATAACTCTAGGTTTCAGGCAACAAAACTTGCAGAATCACACATTCATATGGAATCCCATCTGTTCCAGGTGCAGAATTCTTTTTAACCATTGCAAAAGTGGTCATTATTTCAGATTGAGTAAGTGGTAACACCAGTACCCATTGATCGGATGACAAAACTTGTGGTAAAATATATTTTCAACCAAACCTTGTGACCATCCTGGAGGATTCCTGATGACTAAATAAAGACTGCACATGCTCCTCTATGGCTCATAATTTCATACCCTTTGAACAAAGACACCCTTAGCATCCTGAATTAAAGACATCTGCTTTTGATATTGTTGTTGAGCACAGAATTGAAATGGATTCATAAAATCCTGTGAACCCTGGGTTCCAAATTTCCATTCCTGTTCTAAAGATCTAAGTCTATTATATTGTAGCTCATTCATTTTTGCCTGATTTCTGTTAATTCTGCAAGAATCATTTTATCTCCTTGGAAGCTTGAAACACTAAATTCTGAAACTGTGTTTTGTAAATACAATATTGGTCCCTCTTAAATTTCCCATTTAATCTACCTATGTGTTGAAAGTATCCTTTAATATCTAGCTTTGTGTCCTCCCACCATTCCTGTGAAGTATCATATAACATTTTAACCGATTTCGTGCTTCTAATAAGGAAATAAAACCATCCTTAACAGTTGGAAGAGACAACAGTTCCAAGTTCAACCTCCAATACCCAGGCCCTTGTTGCATACCATCGTAATTAGAGACCATCAGTTCTATGATGGCTTGGTCAGATGGAGCAACAGGACGGATCCTAGTATTTTTAATCTCCAAGGCAGGAGATATAAACAGAAATCGATCCTAGTACCTAGGTTACCTGTGAAATAGGTCTTATCTGGCTGGCCAAAAACCACAAGCATCAACCAAACCAGTTTGTGAAATCAAAGCAGCCAGGCAATTGGTATCACGATATAATTTTGGGTGTGAGGACCCCTATCCTTTAAATACAACCCACAATTGAAATCTCCTCCCAAGAAAACATATCGAGATGTAAACAAATAAGGCTTTATAGTGTTAAAAGCTCATTTCTAGCTGTCTTTGTTTGTGGGCATATACATTAATAAACCGACAGTGCAATTTATTTAACGTGACATCTAATAACAAAGCACGGCCCGGGCTATGTCCACTACCTGTATAGATTGTGCCAAAGGGAATTTAAACAAATTCTAACCCCACAACAAAGATCCTCCAATAGACCAATAAGTCACTCCCATTTCCATCCCACAGAGACTCTATCCGTCTCTTGTCTGCTATGTAATTGAGTGTCTTGAAAGAATACCACATCACAAAAAAGGAATCAAATAAAGCATATACTAAAAGTTGTTTTCTATCTGACTGAATACTGTTAGTATTTAAAGAGGCCACAGTAATACTAAATAACGTATCCATTGCATATAAAAACAAACAAAAAAAAATCATTAAGTGTTAACTAAAGGAGAACTAATTAATCCTGAAAAAATTGAAAAACATTAGGATTTCTTCCTGACCCATTTACAGGAACCCATCCTAGATTTATTTTTGGAGGATAGTCAAATCTTCTGTAGAATGCTCAGTGTCTGATCCTCCATCCGGCTTGAGAGGAGTGAACCGAAACCGAGTCTGATTCTGTACCTACATCAGGTTCTTCAACCTGCAAGATGGAAAAGGCGTTTTGCACTGGGAGATGGAAGGCTTCTGAAACAGATGCTGCAGTTTTCTTCGTAAACTCCTTCTTCGATTATTAACAACAGTGAAGGCACCTTCTGGTGGAAGGGGAGGCATAGAACCTACATCACCAGATACCTCTAGTACTAAAGGTTCTGCCTCAGATGGAGGCATGTGAGAAACCAAAACAGAAGTGGATAAGGCCTCGAAGGGGATTAATAGGCCTTTCAGGAGGTGCCCTCTTAGGTAGGGAGGGGGGTCCATATTGTTTCAAAGCCGATTTTAATGCAATATTCAAATAAATATCCTGAGTGGTATAATCCTTGTCCAGAGTATTATGGGCTGCCCAAGGACAATCCATAAAGGAATGCTGTTTGTCACAAAGACTACACTTGGGAGGATGATGACAGTCAGTCATAATATGCCCACTTCCCCACATTGAGCACATTTCATTGTATCACAGGTTCGACTCAAATGTCTACTGGAACCACATTTATAACAATGGCGTGGCTGTCCAGGATTAAAAATAAAACCCTTGTCACGACCAGGTAAAACAACTTGGTAGATGTTGAAGTCCATCCTCCGTTGTGGTAAAGTCACCTTATACCTCCACCCTGAATTCCAAAAACCTTCAGAATCTAAAATTGGTTCTGGATTCCCTTGTATTTGACAATGTTTCTCCAGCCAGTATGAAATGTCCATAATATTCACCCCTTCATTAGTGAATAAGACAGTGATCACTTTAAAAGTTTGTTTTGTTAAAGGTATAGCTTGAAAGTAGGTCCAAGCTGGGTTCATTTTAAACAAGGCATACTTCATCCAGAAACGATTCAGGATGTCAGGGAACAAAACTTATGTCATATGTAGATTCTCCCGGAGTATGAATCAAAGCATACACTTCCGAGGAGAAAACCCCAGCATCTGCTTCAATAGAACTTTCCTACATAAAAGCGGTCTGGCATCGTATCCGCTGGTCCAAAAACTGCAGCCGAACTGCATTCCTGTGTTTAGCTAAAGAAACAGGTTTTTGAAATAAACTAGCAAAGTGGGAGCTGTCAGGGTTGGGGTTACTGACTCATTGTCAGGAGGTACTATAGGAATAGATCCCAGCGCTTCTTCCGACTGGGGTGAATCACTAGCCACAGTAATGTTTTCCATAGGCCCTGCTGTGCTGGAGACTGTATAGGGAGAAGGAAATAGAATCCGCTTGTGAAATGGCAAGTCCATCATAACCATCTCTGCATCTGTATTAGCAGATAAAGTGTGCCTGGAAACAGGGTCTAAGGCTAGCACATATGGTTTAGTAAACAGAACTGTATCAGGCCTGTGCATATTGTGTAGGAGGCCATCCACAGTTTCCCCAGTACCCTGTGACACTCCCAAACCCGGAAGTGGAATATTGGGATCCGTAACCCACTGACCTGTTTCTGTTTGGATCCAGCCTGCTCATTCCGTGCCCATTCCGGAGACCATGTTGAATCATGCTGTGAGTGATTTTCCAATTCTGTGTTTTCCTTGATGTAGTATCCTCTATTAGAGGGCCCGCTGCAAAACTTTTGCTGTAGGCGCCGTAGAAGGCGATGGTGAACCTTGAATCGGCGTTTCCTTTTTCTTCGGCATGCAGTTTAGCTGCTCTGTAATCAACCCTCAGCCTGTAACAAAAGGTCCTGTTTCACATGGACCATCATGGCTTCATATCTTCATCGCCCTCCACAGGTAAGGCCTGCTGCGGGACTTCCTGTAACACCTAGTGTCACCATCATAGAGGAGTGTAGCAAAACTCCATTTTCAGTGGATCCTCCACCTGTTGCTATCATAGCAAGCAGCGGGGCTGAGGTACGATATGCTGGCCACCCTGAGGTGCATTCCAGCTGTATCATGTTGCCTGCTGAGCCTTGCTAATTCACCAGCCACAGCATGTCCTCCTCCACTGTCCTCCTCCTCCGCCATCTTGGTCCCACCAGAAAATGGGCCCCCTGTTCACAGGAAGCAGGAAGTAGGGAATTTCCCGTGTCCTGGCCAAATTTCCCTCATTCACTAAAAAATACCACCAACAGCTTAATCTGGTTCAAGATCAGTTGGCATTCATCTGTATCCTCTGTCGTGCCTGAAAATAGGCAGAATTTGTCTAGTGCACTTACCGGTCAACAAAAACTAAATATAAATAAATAAATAAAATTTATTCAGAAACTGCTTGTCCCTCCCATATTCCAGAATTGTATGTAACCAGCACATTTGCAATTGTACATCACATCCCCGCATTTCCAAAATTATACATCACTGCCACATTCTGAAGTTGTGTTTGAATGCCACATTCCAAAATTGTCACTGCCACATTCTCAAATTGTGCATCACCGCTATATTCGAACTGTGCATTGTCACCACCTTCCAAAACTGTGCGTCACCTCCACATCTTGAAATTGTGCATCACCGCTATATTCGAAACTGTGCATTGTCACCACCTTCCAAAACTGTGCATCACCTCCACATCCTGAAATTGTGCATCACCACCACAGTCCAAAATGGTGTGTCACCACCACATTCCAAAACTATTTGTCACCACCACATTCTGAAATTGTGTATCATGGCCACATTCTGAAATTGTGCATCTTGGCCACATCCTGAAACTGTGTGTCACTGCCACATTCCAAAACGTGCATCACCTCCCCATTCCAGAACTGTGCATCATATTCCAAAACTGTGTCACCATCACATTCGAAACTGTGCATCACTGCTGTATTCGAAACTGTGTGTCACAGCGACACTGAAACTATGTATCACTGCCACATTCAGAAACTACATCACCACCACATTCCAAAATGTGCATCATACCCACATTCCAAAACTGTGTGTCACTGTGACATTCCAAAACTGTGTCACTGCCGTATTCAGAAATTATGTTAACTCCACATTCTGAAACTGTGCATCACCCCACATTCTGAAATTGAGCATCACCACCACATTCCAGATCTATGCATCACTGCCACATTCTGAAACTGGACCTCACTGCCACATTCTGAAATTGTGTGTCATCCCTATATTCCAAAATTGGACATTACCGCCACATTCCAAAATTATGTGTCACCGCGTGATTCCAAAATTGTGCTCCACTGGACATTCCAAAAGTGTGTGTTGCTGGCACATTCCGAACTTGTTCATCACTGGCACATTCTAAAACTGTGTGTCACTGACACATTCCGAAAATGTGCATCACCACCACATTCTAATATTGTACCTTCTTGCCACATTTGGAAATCATGTCTGAACTTCCACATACCAAAATGACTTGTCATTGTCTCATTCTGAAAATGTGCATCCCCACCATATTCCAAAATGTACGTTCCCACCACATTCTGAAAATGAGTGTCACTGCCACATTCTGATACTGCATGTCCAAGTCACATTCTAAAATTACACATCCCTGCCTCATTTCTGAAATCACATGTGACTACCACATTCTGGACCTGTGTCACCACCACATTCTGAGATTCCATGTCCATCCCACATTGTGAAACTGCATGTTGCTACCACAATCTGGAATCAAGCATCCCAGCCACATTTTGAAATTGTGTGTCACCACCAGATACCAATTTTGTATCCATGACACATTACAAAATTACATATCCCTGCTACCTTCTGCAACTATGTGTTCCTGCATTTCAAAATTGTTTATCTCTGACACATTATAAAAATATATGACCCCACCACATTATGAATTTTAGCATCCTGCCACATTCCAAAAGTATGTGTCCCAGCTACTTTCTGAGATTGTGTCATTGCTGCATTCAGAACTGCAACCTAGTGACATTTCAAAATCTCATACCTGCAGTGTTCTAAAAACTGCACACAACTTTGTCATTCTAAAACCATGTTTGCTGCTGCATTTCAACCCTCCATCACAAGTACTGTGCTGTGCATCTGTACATTATGAAACTGCATGTACTAACTCACCCAGTGTCAGTTTTTCTTTGTTAGATGTTTACTACAACTGCAGTTTTATGCAACATGGGAGAAATAAAGTCATATAAGGCATCATGCAGGGGACTAGGCTGTGAGTTTAGGTTATGACATCATCAGTACCTCTTCACTGAAACTGGATTGTCTGGCTTTTTGAACAGGCAGTGAATTTAGTGTTATAAAATGAATTGTAACTTTTAAACAAAGTAACTTAGAGATCTGAGGCTGATTGGGGATATGCTGATCCAAATGTTTTATTTATTGATTGCCAGAAATTCTGACCGAGTCCTCTTTAAATTCTTAGCACCACACAGTCAGGTGCCAAAGTTCATCACCAAGGTTAAAAAGCCTTATTACTTAAAAATAAGGGACTATTTCATATATATGTATTGTTATTTTAAAAGTATTTAAAAGATGGTTTATGTAAATAAAATTCAAACTTCAAATGTTTCCACTTTACACGTAATACAAATGAGTAGCAAGCCATTTCAGAAGCATAGTAAGTAACTCCAGTGTGTGCAATAAAGAATTTAAATGCACTTGATCAGAAACAGGTTGTAGGATGACATCAGTTCTGATTACGAGCAGGAGCTGAGCAAGACACCAGACTCAGCGGCAGCAGTATGGTCTGATGGCATGCACTGAATGAACTTTGCCTTCGTTTTATTTTTTGTTTTGAAGTAAAACATATCAATGGTAAAATTCAGAAGTTTTGTGTATCAGGGCTTTTAAATAAAAGGTATGTCTAAGGACGTCAGGTGAACAACAGAGCTTTGCAAGCAGCGCATGACCAAAAGTCAGAAAATTAAGCAAGCCACCAAGTCTAGAATGCCGAAAATGGCAGCTGAACAACCATTAAAGCAATAAGTACTCCCAATATTGCCCTCCAAGCGGTGGTGAGTAAGAACCTGATTCCCCTCCCTAAAACACCGGATACAAGTAATATCTTCACTCACCTTTTGAAGAAGTCTATTCAGTTCCCTGAAAGCACGATGCCACCAAAGAGTTAGCTGCTCAACAGCTGGAAAATGCAGATGCTAAAATAAATACAAAAATAAGAACAGCTGATGCTTAAAATGGAAAATAGTGGAGAGGCATTTGATGATATTGAGGGAGGGGGAGGTTACCGACAAGGATAATGCAGGGGTTCAGGGGTACCTTTGCAAGATAGATGGGAATCAGCAGCAGAATATGTGTTGCACTGGATATACAGCTGATACCTGCCACCTTGACTAATAAACTAAGCCAAACTGAGAATGTTGTTTTACTGGGCTACAAGGTGATATTATGAATGTATTATCTGCCTTTAGAACAGAGATGAAGGATGCTATTGTAGATATTAAAGATTCAATGACAGGAGTCTTGGACTCAGTAGCTACCCTCACAGAGAAAATGGAGAACCTTACTGTTAGAACAAGAGAACTTGAAAATAGAGTTTCTAAATTGGAAGACGTGAATCAGCCTTTAATTAAGACCAATCACAACATGAAAAATATTACAGGGCTACAGCAAAAGTGGCTGAAATGGAGGACTGTTCTCATGGAGCTCATTTAAGAGTTTGTGGGTTGCCAGAAGGAATAGAGGAGCTGGAGACCCTGTGACCTTTTTGAAAAAATGGTTACCACATGAATGGGGTGCTCCTATCCTGAGCAAAACATTACTTTGGATAGGGCACACAGAGGCAGTAACAGGTTCAGAGCAAGCAATCAAAATTATCCAAGACCAATCTTTATTAAACCACATAACTATCAAGACAAGAAGGCCATCTTGCAAAAGGCAAGAAGGGAGAAAAGACTAAAGTTCCAGGACATGTCTTTCCATGTTTACCCAACCTATCTAGTGAAACAGTGAATAAAAGAAAATTGTTTAACCCATTGCAAAAACATTTTATGATCTAGGAATCAAATTTACAATGCTGTACCCCGCAAGATACGTTTTGCTGTAAAAGGAAAACTTATGAGTTCTGATGATGCTGATAATGCACTCAAAGCCTTTGAGGAATATCATGGCCACCAGCACCCTATAACAATTCTGAAAACACAAAGAGCGCATCCTACCAGAGCACTTCACATGAAAAGCAGGATAATCACACTGCTTGATGAAGATGGAGAGGGTTAAAAAAGGGTTACTAGGCTGGCTTTCTCCTTTTAAAACGAAAAAGGCCTTGCTTATAAGTTGAATGATTATAATAGACCCACTGCTATGAGATTTTTGGCATTAGAGATGATATCTGTGAAGATCATCTCTGCATATATGGGGGGAGAATTGGGTTTAGCAGTAAAACTTTTTAGCACATTAGTAGGCGGGTGGATAGTTGGGATTTTTGATTTTTTGTAGTTTAAATTTAAGGATCTAAGATTCTGTATTTTTAATAAAAGAAGAAAAATACTATTAACATTAAGAGGAATTATGAAAAGAATTTAGATAAATGGAGGTTTGATCAGAATAGCTATGTGGAATGTAAAAGGTTTATGGAATAAAACTAATATTAATAAAATTATAAGGTACTTAGAAAGAAAACACATTAATTACATTTTAATGCAAGAAACACACTTTCAAGACACATATTTTCAATGGTTTCAGAGACAGTAGAGCCCAGGGCCTACTCAAAATATAACAAGGTGTAATATGGGGTGGCAATTTTCTTTCATTAAAAAACTTTGACTCTCCCAACTATTAACAATATTATTTTGGTTGCACATGGCAGATTTGTAATAATGGAAATTGTACTGGACAGAAAACCCATTACTTTAGCCTCGATGTATCGACCTAATATTAACAATCCAGCCTTTTTCAGAATGTTTTTACAACTTACAACTTGTAAGACTCCTTATATTGTTGGGGATTTTAACCTCACTTTGAGGAAAGAAGATAGAACACCCTCTTCAAACACAGTATTTAATGCTTCTATAAAGGTAATCAAAAACTACAAGAGGATTTGAAACTGAATGATCCATGGAAAGAAAAGAAACATAATTTGAGAAAGTTTTCTTTTTCTCTGCCAGACACCAAGCGTATTCTAGGATAGTTTTTTTAGTTTCAGAATCCCTACTTCATATTATAAATAATATTGATTATCCCAGTATAATAATATTGGATCACTCCTCATGTATAATGGATCTAAGATGATCAAACATTAAAGATAGTAATTATATACATGACCAATGGATATTACAGTATTAAATAACCAGACCATCAAAGAAGCTTTTCAAAAAGATATTAACTTCTTTTTCTGGTTAATAAAGATTCAGATACTAATATCTTAATATGGGAGGCTTATAAAAATTGAGTAAGGAACACTCTGCAAGAAATAAACAAATAAAAGGAAAAAACTCTGGAATGAACAAGAATCACAATTAGAACATGATTTACAGTTATTAGAACAAATACACACTGCAAATTATGACATAAATATATATAATAAGTTAACCAAAAAGAAGAGTTAAAAAATTAATAACTGAAAAACGAAACATCAAATTTTGTTAACTAGGTCTAATTATTATATCTCAATGGATAGACCACTGAAGTTAATTTCATGGCAACTAAAAAGGACCAAGAACAAAATAATATACAGTAAGACAAATTAAAAATTAAACAGGTGATATTCATCAGGACTCTGTTCAAATAAATAAATCTTCTTTGAGTATTATAAGAAACTGTACACTACAGAATCTAATAAAAGGGGTAAGGGTGGAGGAATTTCTCCATGACATACATCTAAAACAAGTTACTGAAGAGATTAAGGCTACTCTTGAAGAACCCATAACTCAAGCAGAGGTTTTAAAAGCCACATAAAATGTACCATCAGGGAAAGCACCAGGCCCAGATAGTTTCCAAATAGATTTTTATAAAAATTAAAAAACTTTTTGGTCCCAATTATGACTAAATCATTTAATGCCTTCAATGAAATACAGGATATCCCTATTTCATTTAAACAAGCTACTTTCATAAACAAGGAAAGGACCTGATGTCTGTGGAGCCTATAGATCCATATCATTATTGAACTCAAACTATAAAATGTTTCTAAAATAATGGCAGTGATGCTAGAGGACACTCCATTGCTATTGAATCTGATCAGAATGGTTTTATAAAAGGATGAAAATCAATGATAACTTAAGAAGAACAATAAATATAGCAAATAATACAGCATATGATTCAATATTATTAGCGGTGGGGCTGAAAAAGGCATTCAACTGGACAGAATGGAATTTTTACATTCCTATCACTTGCTAAAATTAATTTCAGTACTCAGTTTTTGAACTGGATGGAACTGTTATATTCAGCTCCTGAAGCAAACATTAGAATAAATAATGCCTTATCAGAAACAATTTATCTAACAAGAGGTATGAGACCAGGATGTCCCTCTCTTTTATTTGGCTCAGTTATGGAGCCCTTCGCTACTGTAATTAGACAGAATTAAAAATCACCGGAATTCAAATTAATAATATCACTCATAAAATAAACCTTTATGCAGATGATGTTTTGTTATATTTGACCAATCCTTCAAATTCTATAGCAGAATTTATTAAGTTGTCTACATGGTATGGACAGGCATCAGGGTATAAAATTCATTGGCAAAAACATTAATATTAAATTAAATAATAAATATAACCTACAAATACCAGAAAATTGCATAGGGAACTAACAGATGCATAAATTTAACAAAACAATATGATCAACTATACCAAGCAAACTATCCAAAGTTAATAAGTGAAATCAGGAAGGAGTTAGATCATTGGAATCATTTACCATTAACATTAATTGGAAGAATAAATGTTATTAAGATTAAAATACTCCCTAAATTATCATATACTTTTCAAGCTTTACCTATTATAATTCCTAATACATTTTTGAAACCTTAAAGAAAATTATTACTAATTATATTGGGAATAAGAAAAAACTAGAATATCATACAAAAGTTAACTTTACCTAAGAATAAAGGGGCTTGCACTTCGGATTTTAAGAAATACTATCTTACTGTATAAATAAATGAAATATGGTATTAGCTAAGAGATCATGCAACTCAAACCATAACAACCAGAAAGGAACAAGATATGCATGGTTATAAATCTTTTAAGGCAGTTGTTTTTTCAGGGTACTATAATAATAAAATGACACGTAAAATTATTAAGCAGTCACCTACACCACAATCTATAGCTGGTTAGAACTTCATATATTGATGAATATAAAGATTCCTATTACCAAATATACTCTACATATAAAATTATCATCAATTATCATTGTATGCCTTCCATTTAATGATTCTATGCTCAAACAATGGCATAATAAAGGCATATATGAAACTGATAACATTTTAAGAATGAATATTTACAATCCTTCTCTTGTTTACAAGATCAGTATGATATTCAGATTCTTATATTTCAAATGTTTACAAATAAAAATAATATAAACAAAAACAATAATAGTTTATCTTTCGAAGTACAATAATTCTGGATATACTGGAAAATCATAATAAAAACTGACAGCAAAATATATGGATGTGATACTAATACTGTATTTTGATAAGGAAATTCAGATATTAAAGGAGAAATGGGCAGACAATTTAGGGACTGAAATCTCAGAAAATGTATAGAGGGAAATCCTGGCCTCTCGATGATTAATGTTAGCTCAAGTAAACTGCAGCATATACATTTTAATACTTTACATACAGTAGGACATATTTTACTCCTTATAAACTTCATAAGATTAATGATTCCATATCTGCCATGTGCCCCAGATGTGCTTATACCTCTGGAACATTAATCCATATGATACACAATTGTCCTTTCTTGACCAATTATTGGTCAAAAGCTACATAGATACATAAATACATATACAGTGTCAGCAGATAGGGCCTATGGCCCACCCAGTCTCTCATTTGAGTTTGTAAGTTCACTTTATGTTTTCCTAGAAGTCTGTTGCCCCTTAACCCTGACCTCCAGAATTCCTTTATGTCTATCCCATGCATTCTTAAATCCGTGATTGTTTCAGCCCCCACCACTTCCTCTGGCAGGGTGTTCCACTTGTCCACCACCTGTTCTGTGAAGAAATTCTTCCTCACATTTCCTCTGAATCATCCTCCCTCCAACTTCATCCTATTTCCTCTAGTCCTGGAACATCTTGGCATTTATTAATAACATTTTAAATGCTGATATAAATATAAATCAAATGCTGACACTATTAGCTTTTCAGGACATGACTTACACCTGGAAAATCATCAAGTACTTCTTTCAATAGCCATGATTTTGGCTAAAATAAATGTATACTTATAAAATGAAAGGATCCAGGCCCTCCAGTTTATGACACCTGGTTAAATTATTTGGTAGACACTATGAGACTAGAAAGGATTTATTATTAAAAATGAAAATATCACAATGTTTGAAAATATTTGGTCCCTCTGTATAAACAAATTCAAATAGGAATTAAATAACTTCAGAATAATGAATATAACATTATTTTTAATCATTGGAAAATGGAGGTAAACCTCTTAAATTTGTATTGCTCTAATAAATTGGTAGAAAGGAATCTTGGACCCATAGATAGGAGGAAATGATGGCGATGATGGATAAAGAGGGTGTACTCTTAATGGCATTATTGTCTAGGATGCAATAATCCTTAATTTTCTATCTGAACCTCATGTTAAAAAAAAAAGAATTTAAATGCATTTCCCAGAGGTGTAAGGACACTTGGACTGTGCTTCACTTCCCTTGGGTGTGCATTAAAATTCTTTAAAGAGGAGTCTGGCCAAAAGTACTATGTTGCAGAATTAGTATCAGCATACCCCAATAAATCTCATACCACAAATTAGAGTTCTACATTACTTCATTTTAAGTTATGAGCTATTTTGTAATCCTGGTCTTACTCACTGCTCAAAACAGCCAGTTTCATTTAGAGCCGCTGATAATGTCATAACCAGAACTCACAGTCTAGTGCTCACCGTCAAGCGACATCATAGGATCAATTTCTCCAAAGTTTAAGAAACTGTAGCTGTAACAATCCTCAAAAACATACTGGCATAGGGTTGGCTGCAGTGCTTGTATTTTCCAGAATGTTCATA
The DNA here is from genome assembly GCA_016271365.2 of Neoceratodus forsteri. Lineage (NCBI taxonomy): Eukaryota > Metazoa > Chordata > Ceratodontiformes > Ceratodontidae > Neoceratodus > Neoceratodus forsteri. The sequence continues at coordinate 975,808,718 of CM057456.1, read as the reverse complement.
TGCATGGCACTGCACTTTAAAATGTGTTAGGAGGTGGTTTTGGAATACAGCACTGAACCAAGGTATAGAATTTAAAGATTTTAGAACTTAGGAGGGGAGGACTGGCCTTAGCTATCCTGGGGCCCTGTGTGAATCTTCTTGTTGGGGTCCCATATCAGAAGTCATGAAGCTCCCAAGGAACAGCCTCATCCCTACCTTGGACTCCCTATATCTTCATTTCCAGCAAGTTTTGCATGAGTTTTGCACTTTACTTGAATTAAATATAAAGGACCAAGAATAAAGGGGTCAATATGACAGCTGAAGCTTTTGGAGGCCCCTCTGCTCTTGGGGCCCTGTACAAAAGCACAGTTCACAGCATGCTAAGGCCAGCTCTGGCATGGGGGCACGAAATCTCAAAATGTGTCAGGATGCACCATCTTGAAATGTGGTAGGACACTCAATTTTGGAATGCAACAGGGACACACATCGTGAAATTTAATGGGGCTGGCAATTTCAGAATATAGTGGCGATGCACACTGTCTGAATGCAACAGAACACATAATTGTATTCTGAACTTGCTTGTTCCTGCCACATTCCACAATTGTATGCACCCACCACATCTCAAAATTGTGCATCACAACCCCACCAAATTCTGACTTTGTACATTCCAGTCACATACTAAATTATACATCCCTGACACATTCTGAAGTTCTGTTTCAATGCCAAATTTTTAAATTGTCTCACCACTACATTCCAAACTTGTGCCACCTCCACATTCCAAAGTTATGCATCATTGCCACATTCTGAAACTATGCAACACCACCATATTCAAACTCTGTCACCACCACATTTCCAAAACTCTGGCATGGCCACATTCAAAGTGTGCATCACTGCCACATTCTGAAACTGTGCATCACTGCTGCATTCTAAAACTGTATGCCACTGTCACAGTCTGAAACTGAGCGTCACTGCCACATTCCTGAAATTGTGCATCCCTTCTACTTTCTGAGATTGTGTCATTACTGCATCCCACAACTGCAGCCTGTTGGCATTTGAAATCTCATCCCCACAGTATTCTAAATATTGCACACAACTTTGTCATTCTAAAGTCACAGTTGCCGCTGCATTCCAACACACCGGTCACATTCTTAAGCACTGTACCTTGCATCTGCACATTATGGAAATGCATGCTGTGACTCACCTACTCAGTTTTCCTTTTTCAGATATTTACAACTACTGCAATTTTATGTAACATGGGAAAATAAGTTCTATAATGTAGCTTGCAGGGAGGATTAGGCTCTAGTTCTGGTTGTGACATCATTAGTACTGTAGCTCTTCACTAAAACTGGCTTTTTGAAAAGGCAGTGAATTTAGGGTTACAAAATGACTTGTCACTTTCAAACAAAGAAACTTAGACATCTCTCTTAATGCACACCTCTGTCAGGGCCTATTGCTTGCTTACAAAACTGAAATTTCACTTCAAGCTAATTGCTTCTAGGAGAAACCACCTGGACACTCTTTTCTGGTGATAGGCAATCTTCTCCATCCGTATTCTCAGGCAAGATATGATTCAAAGATAACTAGCACACCAAATGGAAAGTTGCTCTAAGAATTTATGCCATAAAGGCACAGAGTACTTGTCACTTTGGGATGACTTTGGGCCAATCTCTGACTCAGGTCTTCTAAGTTAAAGGATTGGAATCGTGAAGTGAAATAATAACTGCTTACATTTTGAGCCCTGTTCCAGCAGCATATTGTGAAAATTTTGTTTACATAAATGTGACTGGGAGCCTGCCAAGAGACCAAAGGCCCCATTAAAGAATGGTTATGCATGTCTCAAAGTGACTTGTGCCCCAAAAATTGTGCAAGTAGCACTTTTCTCCATGAGTTATGACAACTGGCATTCCAAATGCAGCCTGCGACATGTCGCAGCTGCCTGTGCCAAAGTGGTCCTATGCCACTATGTACGCCATAAACCCCTGTGACATGGCACAAGGGGTTTATGGCAGCTGGTCTACCCTATTCTGGGAGGGTGGCTGCTGGAACAGCAGATTTGCTATTCCAAGAGAACCCCTGGAGGACATTGGTCTAAGTACAGTTAGACCAGCTATTGCTGGTCTAAACGTTTGTTGTGTCCACTGGGGTGCACCACTGGAGAGCCACCCCCATGATCCCACATAAGCCCCCACCCATCCCCAGTGTGAAATGCACAGAAAAGCCCTCTGAGGTCTGCTGGCACCCCAGCCCTGATCCCAAGTAATGCCCTGCAGGGCTATTCATGCACCTGCCAAGCCCTGATTCCCAGCTCACTGGTAATCATAACATGTCAAAAATGGTACAACCCATTATCCCTGGTAATTTAGTTATTTACCCCATCTGGCAGTGCCAGTCCACCCTCCACACCTGTTCCCAGTCGGTTGACTAGCACATCCCACCTGTCATCACCATGGCCAACTGCTGACTGAACTCCCGTGAGCATGTACTACTACATACAGTACATGCTCAATTAAAATAAACAGCTCATTCATTGGCGTGTACTGTATCTGTAGTACGTGCTCAAAGGAGCTCAGTCAGTGGCTGGCTGTGGAGCTGAGAGGTGGGATGTGCCAGTCACTGACTGGGAATGGGGGTAGGGGTTGGGGTGGTGGGAGGCCTCTAGACTACCAGGGATAATGAGTTGTGCCATTTTGGACATATTAATACTATCAGCAAGCTGGTGATCGGGACTTGGGGATGCATGAATAGCTCTTGCAGGGCCCTACCTTCCACATGCTGAATGGGGTTTGGGGCATGAGTAGCCCTGTGGGCATTACTTGGTGATCAGGGCTTGGGGGTTGCGCCTGGTGGTGGGCATTTACTGTGGCTTGCAGCACACTGTTCAGGTGTGCCTCCCTTTGGCACTATGCTGGGGTGCCACAAGTCACGGGACATAGCTGCTGGGACCCTGGCTGTTCTGGAATCAGGCACAGGGTTCCCGGCATATCAGCATTGGCTAAGTTGCGATTGTTGGCAACTTGCGCCATGCCTCTGGAATCGGGTCCAAAGTGTAAATTAGTATTCTAATATTGTATATGCATAATAGCGATTTAAATATTTAGCAACTCACCAAGTACAAGATAGTCTCTGGCATGGCCTCCTGCTAACTTAGCTAGTACAGTGGTGTCAGGGACTCAAAATGTAAACAGTTACTTTTTCACTTTCGACTTCAGTCCTGGACATTTTATTTCTAAATGGGAAAAGTTTTTAAAGATATATTCACTAAACAAAATGGGTGTTTGAATTCTCCAATATACCTTTTATCTGAGGAGCATGATTTGACAGTACCTAGTTTGCTTTAAATGGCTTCACAGATAATTATAAATACAGTTACATTATTAAGAGTCATTTCAAACAGACTAAATAGCAGGACCAAATAGCAGATGACTAGCTGTTTACCAAATATTAAAATCAGTCTTTATTCTTAATAATTGTTTTTGAAAACACTTTTGTTGTGGAGTTTTATTAAGAGGCTATAGATTATATATGAGATAATATATTCCTCTGGGTTAAGAGAATATATTTTTAAGGAACTCAACATCGCTATATGATGTTTGGGTGCATACATTTCTAAATATTTTCAAATTAATTTAAAACTGATATATAATAATTTTCTATAATAATATTTCTATTATTATGTAGTTATATAGTTTCCCTGAAGAAGGGTAATCCTAAACATTGGAATTACGTACTGGAGTAAACTGCTTTAAATAGAGAATAAAGTATGAGTGGTGTGTGTAACGAGATTTTACACACACACCCGAGGGGTTTGATGGCATATAAACCCGAGAGCAAAGCTCGAGGGGTTTATCCAGGCATCCACCTCAAGGGTGTGTGTAAATTTGAGTTTACACACACCATCCCATATTTTATTTTATATAATTGCTGGTTAGGCTTTTTCGCCACAGCCAATTATATAAAATAAATGGTCCAGTGTGGCTGCAGTCTGGATGATGTTTAGATGAGTCCTCGGGTCGCTTAGCAGCAGTTTACCTTTCCTTGTTTTGTTGTCCCTTTACGGTGTGATTTTTGTTAGGAAGTTGTTTTTTTTAATAGCTACTTACCACCTAGAGATAGTGGCAGTGGTCAGTTTCAACGATGAAGAAATCTAGTGTGACGGTGAAAGCTTGGAAAAGCTGTAGGTTGGGCATGATGCTTGAGAAACTGTGCACATTTGCCGTTATAAACACTCCTTCATAATGGCAATGATGCCAATGCTTTCCTATGGGAAAAAGCCTAACCAGTTATTTTAAAATATAACCTCTAACAAAATAAAAAGTTTGGTGAGTGAGTCTGTCTGTCCAATTTGTAGTATGCCATTACCACTGAAGAAATAATGAATGCAGTAAGATCTCTTAATAAAGACACAGTGACTGGTATAGATGAACCCAAGTTCTATAAGTTGATTGCCCTTGTTTAGTGGGTGAACTTACCCATGTATTTAATTACATACTAACTCATCTTTCTCTGGTTCTTAGTATAACAGAAGGACTTTTAGTTTTCTTTCATAAGGTTATACTATACTGCGTGCAGTTTTGGTGGCCACACTTAAAGTGGGACATTAACCTCCTGGAGAGGGTCCAGAGGAGGGCAACCAAATGATTTGGGGCTTGGGGACAGGACCTATGAGGAGAGGCTCAAGAGCTAAATATGTACACATTGGAAGAGAGAAGGGACCGGGAGGACATGATAGAAGTCTTTAGGTACATGAAGAGGGTAAATAGGGAGGAACAGTCGGGTGCTTCAAGGAAGGAGGAAGGGGCCACTAGAGGGCATGGGTGGAAGCTGGAGGGGAAGATTCAGGGAGAAAGGAGGAGGTGCTACTTCACTGAGAGGGTGGTGGAGCCATGGAATGCACTGCCTAGGGGCTGGTGGAGGCAGAGACAGTGGAGGGGTTCAAGAGGGGTGGGGCAGGTACAGGGAAGGGTTCTGGAAGCAAAATCCAATGCAGCAAGAATATCCGGAACTGGGAAGGGAGAAGCCAGAGAGAGGCGAGGGGGACAGCAAGATCAGCACCAGGTTGGGGGCTGACCAAGCAACAGACACGAAAGACCCGTTAGGCCTATTCTGCTGGCATTTTAGTATGTTAGTATGTTAGTATGATAAAGTAATTTATCAAGTTGGAGGCTCATATGCCTTAAGTTCCAATCTGAAGCTCTCATTGACAATTCTCACTTTCAGATTATCACAAATAACTGGACATCTGATAGTCCAATCTCAGGCTTTTTCGGTCACCGTAGGGCCATTCAGGACTGTGTCATTCTTTACGGAGTTAATAGAACAAGGAATACTGACAAGATTTCTGCATTTTTACTTTCCTTGTACCAGCGTAAAGCTTTCCACTTAGTCTCACATAACTACTTATGGTTTGCATTCCACAAGTATGGTATCCCACCAAATGTTACTTTTGCTGCAACGTATGTATTTTTCTCCCACAGTAACTCCAATTGTAAATGGCTGGCTTACTTTGGCTTGTAAATCTTTTAAGGGTGTGTGTCAAGTGTTTTCCTCAGGCCTAGTTGTTATATTTTATGTCCAGATCCTTTATTGAGAAAACTGGAACTAGACCCTTCTATTTTTCCTTTAGGAAATGAAGACAGTGCTGTCTGCTGTAAAGCAGTAGCTTATGCAGATGATATGTGTCTGTTGTCCAAAGCAGCACTTCTGATCAGCAATCTCTAAAATAGTTTTGTCTGTTTGGACTCTTTTGCTGGGGTACTTTGAATCTACAAAAGTGTGTAGGAGAACCTAGGTGACATTTCACACCCTGACTCAGTGGCTGGTGTACATATTTCAAAGAAGCCTTTAACAATTTGGGGATTGAAATTTGGTGATGACAATTTAGCCAGATCAAACTGGGACTATAGAATTGGTCTGGGGAAATAGAAGGTTACCTTTCAGAATAAGTGGAAATTAAGTAAGAAAGAAAGGATTTACATACTTTAAACCTTTTTAGTCCCAATATTTTGTATACTAGTCAGGCTTTCCTTCCCAAAGGCCTTTGAAAGCCACATTGTTAAAAAATTTTCCAAGCACTTTGGGGAGCAGATTAAATCCCAAAAGTGGAATATTACATATAGCCCACTTAAACAGGGAGTTGAAATGTTGAACTCAGTATTTTTTTCCACTATAACTTCCTTCTCTTTGTTCTCCTTCTTGGGAAGTCCTGGTTGCAATGTACTTCAGGACTCATTCCAGATACATTGGGGCTGGGAACTGTGAAATTGAAGGTCCTACATCACTCCCAGATATTACAATTATATTTCAAAGAAGCCTTTGATAAACTTTGAGCATGGAGACTTTCATATAGTCAAGTTAAAGAAACCCATGAGAGAACTCTGTATCATTACATAGTAGATACTACATTTTCTGAATCACCTGTTTTCTCCTGAGGTAATCAGTCGTTGTCTGCTACAATAATTAGCTGATGTTAGAATCCTCCCTAAAATGTGAGACACCATTATAGGCTGAATGTTAAATGCACCAGAAACATAAAAACTTGTAAGAGAAGATGTGATCTAGGCAAGATTGCATTAACCAATTAGAAAAGGTGGAACATTCATTTTCTTCTGTTCTTTCATTACGGGTTTTGGAACCTACTGTAGTTGCCATCAATGGTCTGAACTCTTATTTAGAAAGGTCACTTATGAAATACTGGCTTATGGATATTATGGCTCAGCCTGAAGCAAATGGAACTGTAGCACTTCGATGTTGTTTTTACATGCTTTAAATGTCAGCTATGGCTAAATCAATGCCATTATTCTCCACAACAGAAAAATTCACTCAGAATGATTTGTTTAGACAAGTGGCTTCAGAAATATGCTCGTTTATTGTTATGAATCTGAGACAGTCTCTTCAGCAGCTTTTGCAGGATAGATGGCATAATTTTCATTGGTTACCTAAGATCTTGAAAGCCTTAGATGTGTAACTGTCTATTCTAATTTTCTTTTTCCTATATTTTTATTTTCATTTTTCTTTGGTTTATATTTCTGAGTTATCATTTGGGGATTATTTTAGCACTATTATGATTTTTATTTCATGAAAAATTCCTTCCTCTTTTCGAGAGGTGCCATGAGATCTTTAACATCTACCTGAACAACCACCAGAACAACCAAACAGGACCTCAGTTTAACATCTCATCTGAAGAATGGCACACCCCAACAGCACAGTATCCCTTTAGTGTTGCACATGGGTGGCAGCATTTATGGTATGGACCCAATCTTGGTGTGAGACTAGAACCATGACCATCTGGCCGGAGATGGATGTGCTAACCAAATGAGCAATGCTTACATCCATATTTAATCATACAGTATAACTCCTGTGTTGCACAAACTGGTCTGGCTTCTTGCCAGGAGATAAATTAACTTTAAGATACTTGACCTTGTATATAAAGCCTGCTAAGGATCTGGCCTATGCTACCTGACCATCCTGCTGACTCCTTCTATTATAAAACAATGTCGGAAAATGGAGCATTCAGATTGACTGACTATATCTTAAAAGGGTTATGTTAATGGTGGGAAACTCTCATCTCATGTACAATAAAACAACTAGAATTCAAGGTATAAAACCATTTATTAAAAAACATACTTGAGACAAAACTATTTATCTATTCATCCTTATTAAGCAGACATTTATGAAACAATGCAAAGGTGGATCTCTCAGCTATAATATATCTGGCACTCTTCCCATAACATAATCACACCACCTTAGCTATTAGATATAGGTGGAATGGGGTGCTAATGGTGGAAGTGACAGAAAAGGACTGGGAATGCATGCATGTTCACAAAATCACTTACTCTCCTGACTGGCATGAATTTGCCTGGAAAGTTACCCATGGATATTTCTGCACACCAGCTATTCAGGCTAAATTTCTAGAGTTATGATTGGCTACCTGCTGGAGGGAATGTGGACTGTCTCCTGCAATGCACAAGCATGTCTTTGATCATGCACTAAGCTATCCTGTTTCTAGCCCTCATTGAATGAAGCCCTGTAAGAGATGTTCCAAACAAATACATAGCTTTTCCAACTGTTTTATTCTAGTATCTTCCTTGGGAATTTTACCCCAATATCACTCAATACCTGATTAATATACAGTAGTAGCTGCACAAAAGCTATTACATTGAGGTGGTTGGATAAATGACCACTCACAGTAGAAAATTGCTAAGATGTTGCTGTGTAAGCAAGAAGACAACAAGGTGTTGATTGTCTGGTCCAGATACATAGTGAGGCACAAGGCTCTTGCATTAGTGCTTTCAGCACCTGGAAGTGCATTAACCCCAGACAGCCAACAACCTGAACTGTCTTATTGTACATGTACAATGGATAAACAGAGAAACAGTTAATAAAATAATGACATTTTTATTAAAAATAGATATTTTCTTTTGTTAAAGATAGCACTTAAAAGTAGTTATTCCGATGTGTAAATCATCTGTCTTTATCAAGGAATACAAGAATTCAAACTTTTTCTGGCAGAATGTCCACCCCTCATACACAACAGAAGGCCCTCTCAATTACATGGCACCAAGGTCTCAATGTTATCTTTGGTAAGCAACAGAAATTGCCCTGGTAAACTGGTAAGGATAGAAGGGGATTTTTTGTTGTCTGCAAAACACCAGAATTTAACTGTGAGTAAAACTTTTTTTTTTATTTCTGTGTGAAAGGAGGAGATCATGTGAGGGAAGGATGTTTAATTATTTATTTACTTGTTTTAAATGTAAGGCAGTTTAACTTTTTAGAACTTTGTTAAAAGTTTTGATAAGTAAAATTGGCAGCCATGTTTGTGATGGAAATCAAGGATGAGTGAAGTGGGTCATGGATGTATTTAAGTTATTTGCTCATATTCAAAATCCCACTGCCTGAACTTATTCCAACCTGTGCATTTCTGAGGAACTTTCCAACCCATTTTATGATGAAGTTACTATATATGGAATGGAAAACATCACACACACACACAAACACTGAAGTAAAACGTGTCTTCATTTGATGGCAGATCAATACCATGGATTCATTATATTATGTCAGCTCAAATGATTTTGTTCCTTTGGTTCTTCAGTATTGCTTGAAGTGTACCCCGCCCCTCAGACCTGTCCCAGTGTTCTGGTCTCTGCAGCAAGACAGCATGTATTTGTTAATAAGACAAGAAAAGTAGGTAAATGACTACTTTTTGTACTCAGGGCCCATTAATTGTTTAATTGTTCACCTTTTCCCATAAACAGGTTCTAGTTCATAAAGTCTTTCCAGGTACAGCTAAGATCTTAATAATCTATGCAGAAAGATATGTAGGAAAGATACTGTTGTAATCAATTTGTGCAATGTTGAACCTGCCTATGAAACATGATCAACTTCAAGTTAAAAAACAGTTTAGTTCATTAATAGTGTTAAGGCACCTCAGTGTGTTGAGTTACTTTCTTTAATCTAGCCCTAATGGACATCATAAACTTGGCTTTGCCTCATGCCTCATGATCTCCTAGGAGAAAGTAAAAATGACAGCCAGTCCCTGGTAATTTCTCAGTGCTTCAGTCCTCCACAGCATCTTCCTTCCATGGCCATTTTCTTCTTTGTTCTTGTTGTTCTTGTCACCAAGGAAGCACCAGAAATTAACTGTGAATAGTACTTCTTCTTTAATTGATGTGTGTTAGGACTAATGAAGGCCTATGAGGGGAAAGAATGTTGAATTATTTATTTATTTATTTATATACAGACATATTACAAAATTTACTTTTCTAAATGCAAGGCAGTTTAACTTTTTAGGGCCTTGTTGAAGGTTTTCAGTGAAAAAATGGCAGTCATGTTTGTGATGGAAATCAAGGATGATTAAAGTGGGTCATGAATTCTGTAAATCCCACTGTCTGAACTTGTTTCAACCTGTGCATTTCTGAGGAATCAACATATGGGTTCTGAACTTACTTAACCAATCAGGAAGCAGGAACTTTCCAACCCATTTTATAATGAAGTACTGTATATGGAATGGAAAACATCACACACACAACACATTGAATCAAAACATGTCTTCCTTTGATGGCAGTTCGATACCATGGATTAATTATATTATGTCAGTTTGACATTATTTCCATCCCTTTGATTCTTTGATATTGCCTGGAAGGGTACCCCATCTCCTCAGGCCTGCTCCATGCTTTGGTCTCTGCAGCAGGATGTAGACAAGAAGTAGGTAAATGCTCTCTCTCTCCACGTTTGCCTTCCCATCCACTGATGGTCCCTGAGTAGAAAGTACCACAGAGTTGCAGACTCTTCCTAGCCTTTAAAGTACATTTGACTTTGTGTGATAGGTCCCTCAGGGGTCTGACAGGTACAAGGTGTTCCACTGGAGTTATCAGCCACATCATCCACTTTGATGCATAAAGCGGAAAATATGTTGAAGAAAATCAGAAGCACATGAAGTAAGCAATTTAGCAACTGCTGATAAACAAAAACTCAAGTGTAGACAGTAGCAGCTACAAGAATGACAGATTACTAGGACACAGGCAGGCTACCGAGACTTTGCAACTGGGCACTTGGGCAGATGTGTTTTCTTTATTTACTGTTTAACACCCCAACCCTAGCTGGTGCCCCCATCACCCCCAGCCCTGTCACACTGCCAATCCCTGGACTTACCTGCCCAGTTGTCCCATGGTGTGTCCTCATGGTGAGGCCATTGGGTGGGCCCAATTCCCCTGCCGGTGATCAAATCTGCAACTGGGGAAGAATGTGGTCAGCAGCTGCAGGCCTCGGGGTGCCACATTCTCTCTTTTTTTTTTGTTAGTTGTTTAACCAGGAACAGCACACTAAGCTGAAAGCTTTTACCGTGCGACCTGGGAGCACAGGAAAGTTAAGGACTTGCTCAGGGTCACAGTCTGCAAGTGGAAGCTGTGGATTCAAATCCAGGTCTGGTCTGGTCTGCTGGATGTCACCAGATTTGCAGTTCAGAGCCTTAAACCACTGTGCTGAACTGCCTCCTAATTCATCCTGCAGCTCAGCAGGTTTTGTTTCTTCCTTCTTAGGGCCTCCCTTGAGTCAGCAGTGTGATCATGCACATGAAAGCATGCAACAGGAATGCACATGCAAGATCCAGTTGATTCCCCACCCAATTGCTGACCATGACAATGCTACCTGTGCCACCAAAGGAAGTGCTTATGTGGAGGAACAGACAACCACCCTCCCTGAACAAGGCAAGTTTGCATTTGGAGGCTCAAGCCCTCTTCCTCCTTGGACAGCTTCAGTGACCTGGGCTTGTTCCCAAACCCAGGTCACCTGCATTGCGATCAGTAGTTCTACCACTGCACCAATGGGCTGGTTAACTTAGACCATTTTAATTCTGTTCATGTTGGCAGCTATGCAACACTGATAGCTTGGGCACAGATCTTTAAGGGCATTCCTGGTCTACCCTTGTCCTAAAATTGCCAATGAGTGAAGTACCATAGCTTAAAAAGTTTACAGTAGATGGCAGAATGCAGGTGATCAAGGTTCAGGGTGCAGCCATCTCAGCTCCTTGCTCCCCAGGAGCAGTGGAAAGTGGATGCAGTGTAGAATCGCCTCCTGATGTGACAGTCAGGCATACACTGCTAAACAGCACCCTCATGTTACCCATCAAGTCCACAAGGAGGACTTGAAATTGGTCTCAGAGGAGAAAGGACTATAGGCCACCACCCATCTTGTGGCCAAAGCGTAATGTCGGAGCAAGAAGTGAGTGAAGTGAGGTAGGAGAAAGGGAGGGTATATGGAGGGCAATATAGCCTACAGGTTAGAGTTACAAGCTGTGAATGAGCTGGTACTTTCAGTAGACCTGGATCTGATTCCCTGCACTCCACTTGCATACTGTCTGTTCCTGAGCAAGTCACAACTCCCCAGTGCTCCCAGGTCAGCCCTGAAACAGGCATTGTGCCTAGTGGGCCTTACCTAGTTACCAAAGAATAAAAAGGAGGGGAATAATCATATAAAATCAATTTAAAAAGCAAAACATGTTACTGTTTTATTCACATTTTAAACTGCATTGCAGCTTGCATGCATTTCTTTGGAGGCGGGGTTGAATCTCTAGGTACTGTAAACCCTGCAGTCCACTCTCAGTGCAAGAATTTTACGGCTGTCTGCTAGAAGGCTGCTATACCTTGGCATATGATAGTCATAGTCCTTTCTAAATAAATCCAGCCTTTACATGTACCAGGCTGAAATAGCAATCTCTCCCAAAAACAGTTGTACAGAGGGAGGGAGGAAAAGAGAGAGAGAGAGAGAGAGAGAGAGGAGATTGTGATTGTCAATCCAGGAAGCTTGGTGTAATGTGCAGCTGGGAATGCAACAAGTCTCAGCATATAAAGGAAATACATACCATCCCTTAATCGATCATTTAAAACATTACAACAGTTAACTGGTAACTGGGCTATTATCATTACATGTAATAATAAATAAACTGAGGACAACAAGGAAAAATGGCTTTCAATGGTGATATGGAGGCATCCAACATTTAACAGCATGAGAGGGGTGGAGGAGAGGAGGAGAGGGAGAGAGAGAGAGAGAGAGAGAGTGAGATAGAGAAGTTTCCAACTACCAGTAATATGGAATATAGTTCTACTATAGGTATGGTTAACAGGTTTTGTTGGCTCCCCAAGGGTAGCCCGTGGGTCACAAGGGCAAGAGTGCACAGCCCTCCCTACAGCTTCCACACCACAAGAAGGAAAGGTCTTGTCCGCCCCCCAAAGGCAGCCCGCAGGTTACACGAGCAGGAGTGCACAGCCCTCCCCACAGCTTCCACACCACAAGAAGGAAAGGTAAGGATATAGGAGCAGCTCGCTTGGCTGAAACAGCTGTGTGTCTGGGCACCATTTTGAATTACCTTCCATTTTGTGTCACCAGACAAATGCTGATAGTTTCTGTACCGTTATTCTCTGCAGCCAAATGCTATGCTTTTAATCTGTTTTGCAGTGCACCTCAAGAGACTGCTTAATTTAATAAATTTTTGTGCATTTCAGCTGAACGCCTTAACTACTTAAACACTGCCCTGAAAGTTTGTGCAACGTGAATTTCTGCAGCCAAAAGCTATGTCTCTAGCCAAATGTTAGGCTTCTAGCCTGTTTTAGCAGCATCATTGCGACTGGGCTAATTAACTCATTTGTGCATTTTAACTAACTCTTAATTGTTATGCTGACAGACTTTGAGCTATGTATTTCTGTAGCCACTATGGTATGTTTCTAGCCTATATTAGAAGAAGAAGAAGAATCAGCATTTATATAGCGCTTCATACATCCAAAGCGCTTTACAAGCAATGCAAGACTGGTAGTGAAGTGACTGAATGTGAATATTTACTGTGCACCTTAACAGATTGTGCTAATAAATTCATTTTAATGCACTTTAAAGTGCTATTCACTGCCCACATAAAATTGCTACTGTAATCTGTGAAACGCTGATCATTCTGGGCATTTTGAGACACTCAGCCTACCTGTACTGCTGCTTCTTCTTGAGCTGTGTAGGCAAATATACTGAGCACTCGAGACTGTTTTTAACAGCTTTAACAGCCCACAGCCATATGCTGCAGTCAGTCCCCAGCCTACAGAAATTGCTGGCATTATCCTTGCATGTCTGCTAAAAGCCCTCAGAGTTACAGTGTGAGAAAAATTGAAATTTCTGACCTGAGTTTCAGTCGGGACTAATTTCAGCCACTTGCTTGGAATCCATTTGTTCAGCGCTATTGTGATCCACTCCTACTCAGCCACACCTCCATTGCACCTGCTTTTAAACCAGCTCCTTTCTCCTCTGTATCCACAGATCTTGTCGGCTCCCCTGAGGGTAGCCCATGGGTCGTGAGGGCAGGCATGTACAGCCCTCCCCACTGCTTCCACACCGCAAAGAAGGAAAGGTACGGATATAGGAGCAGCTCACTTGGCTGAAATGGTCATGGACTCGCCGATGCTGCGCGCATCGCTGCCACACCACCCCACCACCACCCTTGGTGTTCACAAAGCTTTATAGCAGTGATCACATGACGGATCACGTAACGGAAAACCCTATCAGACCATTTTCCCACAGGAAGGTTATCAGTGCCTGCCTCTAGTGGCTGCTATACTTTCAACCTAGCCTCCAATTCCTGCTTAAGCATAAGAAAGTTCAAATTAACCAAAACATAAAATATAGGACCATGATCCTGAAAGGCACACCAAACAGGAATTATCCTGATAGTGGCATATAGCCACATAACATTATGTGTGGATAACCTATTGGGCATGAACTGCTCACGGAACCCAGACTGGGGCCAGCAGGATAACCACTTACCTCACCTAGGGTACCTCCCTGCTAGCAAGGGGGGATTCCCTACTTCTGACCCACGGTTTGGTTAAGAAGGGGCCTGTTATCTAATGATCCATGGATCAAGCTGGCGAGGACTAAGGGAGTACTCACCGCAATACCGAAAGTACTAAGCATAATCACAGTCCTACTGCTCCTAGCAGGAGATATTGAGCCCAGCCCTGGACCCCCTGTTGTGAACTGTAATATTGGTTACCCACAAGACCTGTACTGACATCCCCAAAGGCTTAAAAATAGCCCATGTGAATATCTGCAGTTTGTGTCCCAAAATGCTTGAAGTCCAAAGCTGGCTAGAGCTATACAAACCAGACATTCTGGCTGTATCAGAGACTTGGCTAAAGCCATTACATACTAATGCATGAGATTGAAGTAAATGGTTACACCACCTTCTGAAATGACAGGGCTGACAAAAGAGGGGCGGAGTACTTATATATGCACGAGACTCACTAGACTCAGTGCTCACCTCCCTCCCTACACAGACTGCAACGGAAGTGAGTCCATATTTATCAGAGTTACCCTGGGCCTTACCAAGCACCTAACAATAGGTTGCCTATACAACCCTCCCAAGGTTGCCCTCCAAGCCTTTGGGTCACTAATCAAGGTCCTAGCAGAAAATGGTGCAACTGAACTGCTAATACTGGGGGACTTCAATCTTAACTGGGCCCTGAAACTGAACAGGCCCTCAGAGCCTCACTACTGGGCGAACCTGTAACAGCTCATCACCGAACCACAGAGCAATGCCAAAATTGAAACTATATCACCCTGAACTGGTGTGGCATCCAGTCCTCTTAATATCCAGGTGGTTGAGACTCTGGTGGATGCCCTGAGTGACCATCCACCAATATTCTGCATATTTTTTTTTTTTTTTTTTTAGTTTTTGTTGACCAGGTAAGTGCACTAGACAAATTCTGCCTATTTTCAGGCATGACCTGGGGAGGGATAGATGAATGCCAACTGACCTTGAACCAGATTAAGCTGTTGGTGGTATTTTTTCTTGAATGGAGGAAATTTGGCCATTGCACTGGGGAAATTCCCTGCTCTTTTGAGAAGTGCCATGGGATCTTTAACATCCACCTGAACTACCATGGGACCTCGGTTTAATGTCTCATCCGAAGACGACACCTCAGGAGTGCAGCACCCTCATGCTGCACTAAAGTGTCAGTATTGGGATATTAACCAAGTGCCTGGGTGGGATAGAACCCACAGCCTACTGATCTCCGCCTCAGAGGCGAGTGTGCTACCTGCTACGCCACTGACACTGCTTGTAATATGAAAACAGGGCACCTAAGGTCCCCCTAGGCTTCTCACAGCTACAGATCTTTCCAAATTCTCTGCAGACATCTTCCACAGTACCTTAATAATCTCGAGTGGAGCCCCATTCGACTACTCCCAAGTCTAGATGAAGCCCTGAGTACTTCCAGAGCTCCTTCATCTCAGCAGCCAACCTGTTTGCTCCACTAAGGAGACTAAGAACAAAGGGTCATGCTACTAGTGGATCACCACTGAGTTGAAAGCCATGATGATAAGCTGGGAAAAGGCCTGAGGAAATATAAACCACAGCCATCCTGTCAGACCTGGTGACTTACAGGACCCTAAGGAACTAGTGCAAACTAGCAGTGAAGGCTGCAAATGGGACTACATTAAATGTCTCCAGCAAACCAGCCTTGCTGATCCAAAATCCTTCTGGTCCCACATCAATGCTCTAATAAAGGCAGTGGTAGACCACTCAAGGCCCAATAGAACATAATGGCCACACACTTAATAAGAGCCTGAGACTGCTGCAGTCTTTAATAGGCTATTCACCAGCTTAGAAGAATACAAAATGATTCTCCCTCCAAGGACCACTAGGCATCAATGTACTGAGACACAGAGCCTGGACAGACCACACTTTCACCTTAGGTGGGTAAGGACAAAGGAAGTTCTCCATCTCTTAAAGTCCATCAAAGAGAAAGTCTCAGCTGGCCGGATGGCTTTGACCCAAGGTTGCTGAGAGCAGTAGCACCAGCCATAACGTTACGGTTACATGCCTCATAAATAGGTCCCTACAGGAAGGCTGTGCCTAATAGATGATGAAAACAGACACACATGGTTCCCTATACATAGGGGGTCCTAGAGAGCCCATAGGCAACTATAGGCCTATCTCTCTCTCCTAGGCACCCTTGCCAAAATCCAGGAAAGGGCAGTCTACTGCCAGCTAAGAGACTACCTGGAGACTAACAAACTGCTAGTGCACACAGCATGAATTTAGGCAAAACATGGAACAGACATAGCCCTTATCAGGCTCACAATTGATGTCTTATAGCCATAGAACAAGGGCACCCCCACCGGACGTTTTTTATAGCCCTGACCAAGGCCTTTGATTTTGTAGACCATAGCCTCCTAATGAGCAGACTGGGTAACCTTGGCCTGGACCAGCACTCCCTAACCTGGTTCAATATAAGTTGACCATCAATCTAAAAGAGACCCAAGCCATTTGGCTCCATGTTCAAGACAAAACCTGCCTTGCCCCACTAAAGATCTATGGGGCAGATGGCTCTCTCCTGCAGACAGTGGATACTGTCAAGTATCTGGGTGTCACCCTTGACCCACTACTGGATCTTACCCTGCATATTCGGAACATATGTAAGGCAACCAATAGCAAGCTTGGACTTGCTTATAGAGCAAAAGCTGCCTCACCCTGGCTGCATGACTGGCCTTAGCCAGGGGTCCTCCTACCAACGCTCTGCTATGGGCTTGTATCCTTTGCCCCTGTCCCTAAATCTAGTCTCACAAAATGGGACACTACTTACAATAATATTTGCCACTTTGCCTAGGACCCTCGCCCACGCATCGCAGTGATCTATACACGCTACTGGAGTGGCTCCTCCAGAAAAGCAATGCACCTTTGTCCTCGGCAACTTCATTGAAAACATCATCAGAATGGCTACCCCTCTGCCCTCACCCTACCCTTAAACATGGAACCCCAACCTACCACTTAAGGTCTATGGAGTCGCAGGACTACCTGGTGCCAAAACCCACACCCTTGTGGGTGATCTGGCTTTCAACGCCACGCACCAAGAGTGTGGAACTTCCTTCCTGCCTTAATCTGCTCCTCCTCCTCCTCCTCCATCCCTGTTTTAAAACCTCCCCATGGGGCTTTCTGAAATCTGCCTTCACATGTCTCTGTGCCGCATAGTCCACTTGCTAAGGCTCACTTTTTTCCCAGTTTCACACTGATGGGGATGTGGCTCCAGCGTTTAAAAGCACTTCTACCCCTGTAACCAGCTGATATAAAAATAGTTATCAATTTCGGACTGGGCTCACTCCTGCCCACCTGCCCCAGTGGGGTATCCTGTCTAATCTATCCCTATCTTTCTCCAGGTCTATCTCCTGCACTTTTGTACTTCTCCTGTTAACCACCTAGCACCCCCAGGAAATGGCATACCTTATATTGACTGCCCTGTTGAAAAGTCTGTACTATTCTGTGCTATTCTGTACTATGATGTTATCTCATCAAGTAATCTATTATGAATCTTATGATGATATCAAAACATTAATCAGCTATGTATGAAGTCTGTTATCCTGTTAGTTACCTTTAATCTTTGTTATGCTTATTGTTCTTGTATATTACTTGGACTCTTTCTGTTGTTGCTGATTGTATGTACCTTGTAATCCTCCTGGGTCGCACCTGAAAATAGGTACTTAGCTGTCTAGTGTGCTTACCCGGTAATCAAAAGCAAATAAATAGCTACCTGACCCAACAGGTCAAGTGCAGAGGTGCTGTATCTGGGCCACTCACCCACAGGAAGGGGTACCCTAGGGATCAATACTGGGCCACCTCCTCTTCACACTGTTTGTCAATGATCTGAATAAACACTGAGGAGGCAGCTCATTGGTCCAGTACACAGATGATGCAGTGATTTACCGGTCTTCAAGTAATACTGCAGACCTTGGGGCTCACATACAATCCAATTTTGTAACACTGGAATCTTGGCTAACACATAACAGGCTAATCCTAAATGCCACTAAAACAAAGGCTATGGTGTTCGACTCGAGAACCCTTGGGCAAAATAGAAACTCCCTACTCCCTATAGTCTCCTCAACTGGCACCACTATAGAGGTAGTGAAATTGTTTGAGTACCTGGGCCTTACTGTGGATCAAGGTCTTACTTTAAAGCCTCATGTTGATCAGATTACCAAAACACTGCACCAAAACTTGGTCTCCTATACCGCCTGAGCACCCAGCTGATCCCGAGCCAGAGTTACCATAGCAAAAGCATCCTCCTCCCAACCTTGACTATGCCACCCCAGTACTGCAGGGCATGGCAAAACAGGAGTCCAAAGGATGAAAGTGTTATACAACAAGGTTGCCCGCTTTGCCACTTTGTTTCACAAGAGGAGACATCACTGCGGCATTGGCCTCCTTAA
This sequence comes from Neoceratodus forsteri, assembly GCA_016271365.2. Lineage (NCBI taxonomy): Eukaryota > Metazoa > Chordata > Ceratodontiformes > Ceratodontidae > Neoceratodus > Neoceratodus forsteri. The sequence goes on along the minus strand of CM057456.1, from coordinate 975,790,007 downwards.
CTGGCCATCACTCACTAACCGCCTGCAGTATTCATTACTGTGCAATGCATATAAACTCATCAACTGCCCGCCCGACAACCTGGCTGGGCTGTTGGTCCCAAAGAGAGCAGGCAGGCTGCTCCATGCCACAGGGAGAAATCTACTTGAGGAACCCTGGGTACACACACACTACCGGGCACAAAGTCCTTTCCCCACGCAGCATCAGTGATATGGAATAAGCTACCTCCACAGCTCCAAGACGCAACATCCCTGAGAATTTTCCAAACTGGCTCGGGCACATCTCCTAACAAAAGTGCATGTACGTGGTGCAAGAGCTCTTAGCATAATGACTAGCCCCAGTCTAAACTGGCTTCAGACAGTCCTGAACAGGCCTCAGCCAGGGGAACCAACTACATTGTCTCTTGTCTACTTGTGCATAATTTCCACCCCTGTACAATTTCTGTTGATTCCTAATGTATGTATGTCGAAATTCTAATGAGCACTAAGACTGGTATCCAACCGCATTGACCAGATTGTAACCATTAATGGTGCACACACTAATTCTGTATGTGAAATGTGTGTACTATTAACTAAATCAAGGTCGCCCAAAAGGGACCTTTTAGTCTAGCGGCCAACCCGACCATCAAAATTGAATAAATAAAATTACAAGGTACTTTAATGTTAAATCATGATTTTAGCTTGCTCCTAGCTCAGCTATCTGTCTATCTAGGGACATAAAAATTGGCATGCACATCCTTCATGGCAGAATCTCAACCTTCCCCCACCACCAAATTTAATTAAGTTCGATTCAGTAGTTTTAAAGCAAGCGGATTGAAAATGTGAAAATTATCCATTTAAAGTCTTTTTTTTTGCTGTCCAATACAAAATGGCTAGGATTCAAGATCTGAAACTTTCAAGTTTATAAGATCCTGAACCAAAGGTGGTGCTTTGTGTATTTTGAAACAAAATTGTTTAAAACATAAACGTTTTAACATTTTCAAAATCTCCAGCTGCTCATGGACAAAGCAGTCTGTCTGCAGTTTTCATAAGGTGCTTTACATGCCTGTAGATAAACTCCAGTGATTCCAGGTATGTGAAATGCACACAACTCATGATTTCTGAGTTCCTCCCACCCACTACTGTTAATTAGTTTTGGAAGTTGAAGCATCACTAACACCACTTAATTTTTTTTGTATTATTATTTCAACCAGCATCAGGGGTATATCAGTGAATGTTTGCACTATGTGGGTCATGTGTCTTTAAGAATCTCTTAGTATAAATTAGCATATTAATTAGATAGGGCTATCTAAGAGCATCTTGTGTATTAATTTAATGTCTTGTTAAAGTGTCATTGTGACCTGAAACATTGACAGTACATTTTGTGGGGGTGCTACTAGTTTATGCTGCAATAAATGTTATATTATTGTTTCCTAACATTGGATGAAGACTATGTTCTTGACATGAGCCGATCTCTTTACTTTTTGACTTTGCAGTATACCAGTGATGCCAGTAGTTGATTTTGCATTTACCTGTAAAATGGGTAGCCCATCCCCAGTGTGGCAATACTTACTCACCGTACAAATGCAGACACTGTATGCCCATCCCAGTGTGGCAACACTAACCCCTCCTCTAATATTAAGTGCAGACACTGTAAACCCATCCTCAGTGTGGTAACACTCACTCCATTCCCTTCAATATAAGTGCAGACACAGTAAGCCCTTCCCGATGTGGCAACACTCACCCCTCCAATATCAAGTGCAGACACTGTAGACCCATCCCTGGTGTGGCAACACTCAACCACCTTCCAATATAAAGTGCAGACACCATAAGCCCATACTGGTACTGCAACACTCACTGCCCCTACAATATGAAGTCCAGACACCATAAGCCCATACTCAGTACTGCAACACTCACCTGCCCCTACAATATGAAGTGGAGGCATCATAAACCCATCCCCAGTTTGGCAACAATCACACCTTTCCTTATAGTGAGTGCAGGCACCATAAGCCCATCTCCAGTGTGGCAACACTACCCACCACTTCAATAAGTACAGACACCATAAAAGCATTCACCCTCCAATATCAAGTGAAACATAGAAATATAGAAAATAGAAGTTGATGGCAGATAAGGACCGCAAGGCCCATGCAGTCTGCCCATTTCTTTTCTACCTTATGAATGTGCCATAGGCCATTGCTCTGTCAATGGCCTGTGTATTCATACTCATTTGTATTGCTCTCTTATGCCTATCCCACGCCTGTTTGAAGCCCTGTACTGTATTTATATCCACCACTTCATGAGGTAGGCCATTCCATGCATCCACTACCCTTTCTGTGAAAAGAACTTCCTCACATTATCCCTTAATCAGCCTCCCTCTCATCTCATTCTGTGTCCTCTTGTCCTGCTAATTTTCTTATATTGAAACATGTTAGACTTTTTCACCTTGTTTATGCCTTTAAGGTGTTTTGAATATTTCAATCATATCACCTCTTTCCCTCCTTTGTTCTAGGGTATACATATTGAGCTCAGTTAATCTGTCCTCATATGTTTTCTGATACAGTCCCTGCACCATTTTGGTTGCCCTCCTCTGGACTGCCTCAATCTGGTTAATGCCCTGTGAAGGTGTGGCCCCAGTACCTCATGCAGTACTCCAGATGGGGCCTAACCTAGTGTCTTGTAAAGAGGGATTATTACCTCCCTTTCCGACTTGTGATACCCTACTAATACACCCCAACATCCCTTTAGCCTTACCTACTGCTTTAGAGGTCTGCTTGGATAATTTCAGGTCATCGGCGATGATGATGCCCTAGTCTCTTTCTTCCCTTGTGACTGCCAGCCACCCTCCCAGCCTATAGGTGGCTTCAGGGTTTCTATTCCTATGTGCATGATCTTGCACTTCTTTGCATTAAACCCCAGTTGCCACTCTTCTGACCATTTTGCCAGTTTATCCAGATCTCTCTCATTCTGCCCACGCCATCTGGATCATCTACTCTGTTGCAGATCTTGGTGTCTTCTGCAAACAGACAAACCTTACCCTCCAGTCCATCTGCAATGTCACTGGTGAAGATATTGAAGAGGACTGGCCCCAGGACTGATCCCTGAGGTACCTCACTTGTGACTTGCATCTCTTCTGACTGTATACCATTTACCAGCACTTCTGTTTTATGCCTGTCAATTAGTTTGTGACCCAGTTGACCAACGCCTGACCCACCCTGAGCCTACCCAGCTTATTAATCAATCTTCTATGTGGAACAGTATCGAATGCTTTGCTGAATTCAAGGTAGGCTACATCAACTGTTCTCTTGGTCCACCACTCTGGTTATCCAGTCAAAGAAATCTATGAGATTCACCCTTGCCCTAAGGCAATTTTTGTAAGTTTATTCCTTTGTAAACCCATGCTGTCTTGGATTCTGTGCTCCTATGGATTCCAGGTGTTGCACTATCCTTTCCTTAAGGAGTGTCTCCATAATCTTGCCCACTACTTTATTTATTTTATTTATTTATTTATTTTTATTTATTTGTTCTAGGATTACAAATGCCTTTGAGCCGAGGCTCTTTACAAAGGTTCCACATCATTAACAAAGGTTCCACATCATTAAACTCCACTACTGAGATAAGACTGACTGGTCTATAGTTCATGCCTCCTCTCTGCTACCAGTCTTGTGGAGCGGGATCACATGAGCCCTTCTCCAGTCTTCTGGGACCTCTCCCTGCACTCAGAGACTCACTAAACAGTTCTGATAATGGCTCTGCTAGTTCCACCCTTAGCTCCTTTAGGACCCTGGGATGTATGCCATCAGGTCCCATTGCCTTGTCCACCCTGAGCTTATTGAGCTCTTGTAGGACCCTTTCATTTGTGAAGGGACTAGTGCACACCTCCATCCCCACTGTATCCATGGTGCAGAACTGTGGGCCCTGCCCTACCTTCTCTTCAGTAAATCTTGAGCAGAAGTATCTATTTAGGATAGATGCTTTTACATGGTCCTCCTCCTCACACACACCCTTATCCCATTTGACCTTAGTTACATGGTCCTCCTTCTCACACACCTTATCTCTTTTGATCTTAGTGCAGACACTGTAAGCCCATCCTCAGTGTGGCAACACTCAACCACTCTCCATATAAAGTGCAGACACCATAAGTCCATATTGGGTGCTGCAACACCACCTGCCCCTCCAGTATTAAGTGCAGATATTGTAAGCCCATCCCTGGTGTGGCAGTACTCACCCCCATCCAATATCAGGTGCAGACACCATATGCCCATACCTGGTGTGGCAACACTTACCTGCCCTGCAATCATAAGTGCAGACACTGTAAGCCCACCTGTAGTGTGGCAACACTCACTCACCCCTCAGTATTAAGTGCAGACACAGTAAGCCCATCTGGAGTGTGACAACACTCACCCACCACTTCAGTATTTAAGTGCAGATACAGTAAGCCCATCCCTGATGTGATGCCAGTCACCCATATCCAACATCAATTGCAGACACCATATACCCATAGCTGGTGTGGTAATTCTTACCTGCTGTCATGAGCCCATGACCCCATACTGGCAGTCTGGTAGGACCTCCTGTTTGCAGAGAGAACTCTTCAAGAATTTGTGAGCAAGAATAAGGGTTCCGGAAGACTTACCAACCTTCCTTTTCCCAGTGGGGGGTAGAAACAGTAGTTTCAAGTTTCCTTGGCTCTGGACTACTTTCAGTATTTGAATCCCTCCACGGCCACTAGCTATGTCTTGCCTAAGTAGTTAGGTACAATAGCCAAGCGTACTACCTGTCAAAGCACACAGTCTTTTCAAAACCTTTCTGTTAAAATGTTAAATCACACAATCAGACCTCAGGCAGAGTCGATAAGAAAATCATAAAAGTTTACTTAAAATAAAAGCAATACAGAAAAGTCTATAGTTTGGAAGAACTTTGATATGCAGACAATATCAAAAGTAAAACTGGATGATTTACAGAAAACACTAGACACTGTTATTCTAAACTACACCTTGTTTTGAAGTTAGCGTCCAGACAAGATTTTAAATGTCCTCATAGAGATGAGTCCTTAAGCAACAGTTTGTGGTTTGTATCCCAAGTCAGTTCCTCTGAATGTCCTTTTGAAAAGGCTTCAGGTGCTTCCTTGGTGAAAAGGCGTGGTTTCCAAAATTCTGACTTAAAATAAGAATTTTCTGTTCAGTATGTGAAAAGTCAAAATATCCACACACTCAGATCTGGTTTTAGAGATTTTTCCAGGCCTACACATATACTTCTGGTCTTCAAGTATATGCCAGCTGGAAAGGCTATCTGACCCCAGCTAAACTGTTTAACAACTACACTGAGTTCAAAATGTGTGTCTTATACATACAGGCTGGTCATCTTCAAGCCACACCCACAGTGTGATGGGGTGCAATAGTTCACCTTTTCATGTAGGTGTCACTGTGATTCCATGTCAGGTTTCATGTCAATCCCAGTGACATCTGGTCCATGCATCTGGCTAAACCCCTGATCCTCAGGCCATCCTGACCTCTTCCTGTCATGGAAAGTTAGAAACCAAGTTTCTCTAAGAGTTATGTTTTCCTGGCTCTATGAAACTGTCTCCTATATCTGATACGCACTAGATTCACCCTAGCCCTAAGGCAATTTTTGTAAGTTCATTCCTTAAAAGCCTTTTAAAGAGACAGTGTCCATTCTAAAGTCCATTACAGCACATACAACATGAATCCACATAAATGGACATAGGCCTATCATGCGACACCTGCCCCTTCAATATTAAATGCAGACTCTAAAAGCCCATCTGTGGTATGCCAATACTCACCCACCCCATCCAATATTAAGTGCAAACACTGTAAGCCACCCCAGTGTGGTAACACTCCCTCCCTCCCAAATATTAAGTAAAGAGACACCATAAGCCTATAGATTGAAGAGAGAAAAGAGGGAGGGTGCAAAAAACAGTCGCTCTGTGAAAACTTCTGTTTCTGAATTATTTTCTTCCAAGTCAGCATAGCCTGTTTCACCCCAACATTTCTCCTACTAGTTAGAAGCGTTCTTCAGGAGTTTGCTTATCAATAGACTTGTATCAGTCTGTGTATTTGGTTCTATACTTTTATGCCTGACTGCAGGCTAGGTTTGACCTTGTGAATCCTCTTCAATTTGTAGCTATGCTGTAGCCTTTGTTTTTCATGCAGGTCTGGCCCTTCTTTAATGCGCAACAGCAACTCTGTTGCACGCTAAAGGGGACAGAACTGATGAAAAGTGAAGGCCACAACATGGCTACAAACTGAAGAGGATTCATGAAGGCCAAACCTAGTCTGCAGTCAGACATAAAAGTACAGAACTAAATATACAAGATAATACAAGTCTATTGATAAGTGAACACCTGAAGAAATGCAGACACTGTAAGCTCCATCCCTGGTGTGGCAACTCCCACACCCCAATATCAAGTGCAGATACTGTAGGCACATCCCTTGTGTGGCATCACCCACCTCACCTCCACTATTAAGTGCAGACACTGTAAACCCACCTGCAATGTGACAACACTCACCCTCACTCCCCAATATCAATGCAGACGTCTTAAGCCCCTGGTGTGGCAACCCCCCACACACACACACTGCATTATTAACTGCAGATACCATCCCATTGTGGAAACACCACTCCACTTCCAATTTCAAGTGCAGACACTGTAAAGCTATCACCGTGGTAACACTAACCCTCCTCAAATATCAAATGCAGACATTATAAGCCTAAGCCCTGTGGCAACACTCACCTCCCCTCCAATTTTAAGTGCAGACACCAGAAACACTCTCATGTGGCAACAATCATTCACCCGTCCCTTCAATATTAAGTGCAGACACTATAAGTCCATCCCTTGGTGCTGCACTCACCCACCCTCCAATATTAACTGCAGGCACTGTAAGCTCATCCCCAGTGTAGCAACACTCATCCGCCCTTCAGTATAAACTGCAGACACCATAAGCCCATCCCCAATGTGGCAACACCCACCCTCTTCCAATATCAACTGCAGCAAGAACTGTCAGGCATATGTTTTTGACTAAATCTGAATGCTGGCTATATGTGCAGATAAATAACTATAACTATAGAATTCTAGGGTATCCATATTTTTTGATGGGGTGTCCCACCCATTTTGCTGCTTTTTTGACCTGAAAGGGACATGCAAAACGTATATTTTACTAATTGTTTTTAAGCTTTATTTACTGTTTTCCTTAATAAAGTAACTCTGCTTACTAATCTGGAGTTGTGGTTTTATTTTCTGTACTCTTTAGCCCATTGTAATGCTCCATTTTAATTTCTGCAGCTTTGTATTTAGTGTGATGAATGTAATAGTTGGTGTCACAGCACGTTAATTTCACCTCGTATGGCCCCAAATCTGTAATTGTGATATTAGCACTTTTAAAAGATTTTCTGGCTTCTCTCCTAGTTTGCCTTCTTGTGATAACTGACTGTGTTACTGCTTGATCTGGCTTTCACACAGAAGGGACAGCAACCTTGACCTCACTCTACTTGGAGTCACATCAGACCCAATGTTTACCCGTCAGTCTGTGACAGTTGCAAAGTCATAACCTGCCCATCAGAACCAAGGAGCACCCTTAGAGGGAGGAGCTGAGTTGTGGTTTAAAACCCATTGTGTGCTTGTGGCTCCTCCATTTTGTAGAGCTACATTCCATGAAGATAAGCACTGCATGCAATGACGAGGGCTGCAGTTACATTCACTACAGGTAGGCTTTGGTTGCCATCATTCACTGATTTTGGGGCAAATTTTCACGGAGCATATTTCAGTGACAACTGCATGTCTAGGGAAAGTGCTGGGCATCAGTTGTAATAGGGATTATACTGTGTATATAGGGTGGAGGGTTAAAATGGATTTTCTTTGTGGTGTCACTGTTACATTCACCACTATGTGGTGTCAACCATCATACCTGCCAGTACTATTATTATTGTCAAATTCCTCCAGGTTTTGTAACACGGTGTCAGTTATTAGTAGTAACATGATAGCCATGAGCATGTTCAGTAAACTTTTAAAACTGAAACAAATGTGGTGTCACTTGTTACACTCACCACGTTATGTTTAAGCATCACATTTGCCAGTAATGCAATTGTTGAATCTTTTCATGTTGTATAGCAATATGTCAGTCAGTAGTAGTATGTTAATTGTTAAGCATGTTTAGTACAGTTTTAGTAAGCCAAATATGAGTGTGATGTCACTTGTTACATTCACCATGGTATGTGGAGTCAGACATCACACCCATTAGTATCATTAATGTTGTCAAATTTCCAGGCTTTGTAGCACAATGTCAGTCATTAGTAGTAACATCTTAGCCATTAGGCATGTTCAGTAAACTTTTTCTACTGAAACAAATGTGTAGTGTCACTTATTACATTCACAACAGTATGTGGTGTCAATCATCTCACCTGACAATACTGTTATTATTGTCAGATTTCTCCAGGTTTTGTAACACTGTGTCAGTTATTATTAGCAGCATGTTAGCCATTAAGCTTTTCTACTAAACTCTGTAAAACTGAAACAAATGTGTGGTGTCACTCTTACATTCACCACAGTATGTGGTGTTAAGCATCACACTTGCCAGTAATGTAAATGTCAGTTTGTTTTCATGTCTTATAGCAGTATGTCAGTTGGTAGTAGTAGTAGTATGTTAGTTGTTAGGCATGTTTAGTCCAGTTTTAGAAAGTGAAACATAAGTGTGGTGTCACTTGTTACATTCACCATGGTATGTGGTGCAAAACATCAAATCTGTAATTAGTGTAATGTAACCTTATAAATATTTGTTTATCATGTTTCAATGTAACTTATTACATATGATTATTTAAGCAATATACCCTGACAGGGAGTGGGTATACTGGTGGATTTACCACGCCTAGTGTGGTTCGGCCATGAGGCCGCAGTACAAGTGACTTAACCACACCCAGCATGGTAAATCCACCAGTATACCCACTCCCTGGAGGGGTATATTGCTGTTATACAATGTTATAAAATTTTTTATATGTTTTGCATTTTTCTTTTCTTTTTTTTCAATTATGTTGTTAAAACCATGTATATGTTCTTACACTGAGAAAAAATAGTTCCTTGTTAGCATTAAATATATAGAGGAAGACAATGCTTTATCTTGATAAGGTTTTAGTTGTGAAAATAATTTTTTTTTTATTAAACAACATTTAGGAAATCAATTGATATGAAGTTATGTGTTGCTTATGTACTGTAGTTACATTTTTATATCTGTTATAAACTGTTAAGAAAACGTCTAAAATGATTAAAGTTTAGCCTTTTTTATTTTTATTTTTAGGTGTTGAACTGTTGCAATCCTGTGTTCTTTTTCAGTGTTGTCTTCTTAAGAAGTTAGGTTGTGAGTAGGTCACATGGTCATGCTTTTGGGATTCAGTGCATGAGTTGTGCTGGTGAGATATGGAGGGTTCTTCATTGAGAGTGCATCTTCTTATTTTCCTGAGGTTGGATTATACTTCTTTCTTTCTTTCCTCATTTGTTTTCTCGTCATTTCTATAATCAGGAATTGAAGGAAAAACAAGTTTAGTTTTATTGGATGCAGTAGAGTTTTATGTGAAATTTATGGTGCTTACCATGTTCATTTCTGGTTTTCTGTTGTTCCAAAGTTGAAATTTATGTTTTCATAATTCACTAAGTGAGAAAATATCAGCAACATTTGCAATCCTGCAATGTTCGGTATATAGGCTTGATTGCTTGCTTGCCATTTTGTTGCGCATGTTGCATTTGAACGCTTTTCGCCCGGTTGAGCTTTCAGGCACGTGTTACTTGGCAACAGTTCTTCGGTTTTCTGCTGAGTGTGTTCATCGAGCAGCATTTCTTGTACTAGGGCTACCTGGGACGCTGATAGATGTTGGATTGATTGCTGATTTTCAAAGCTAGGGATTTTGGCATTTGAGATTTTTTCTTCTTGGAGGCTCTGGGTATGTTTCAGTTGGGTTGTGTGGTGATTCGTTACTGTGTAATAGGCTGTACTTGTGCATGGTTTATTCTCAAGTTCCTTATAGAAGTACTGTTTTGAATGTTTTGTTCAGTAGATTGTTTGACTGTGGTGCGTTTGCTGTCAGTTTCCTTCTTTTCACCAGAGATTATGGCAGCCCAAGTCTCATGGTGTTGCAGGTCTCGGACTCAGTAGCTTTTAGTGAGGTTTCACTTGTGGCCTGTGATGTCCATTATTTGTCTTGAATCTAGGCCTGCATTTGTAAGCAAGGTGACAGTGGTGGCTCTCAAACAGTGACTGGTATAGATTTTAGGTAAGGCTCTTGCTTGCATATGTTGGGCAACATTTTGCTAGGTAGTTTACACCCTAACGGTTCATTTGTATACCATGTTTTTGTGGTATGTAATTGTTGTGTGTCTTGCAGTTTTTGGGGTGACAGAAGAGTGCTGGTGGGTTTCTGGGAGTTTTGCTGTGTATTTTAAGAAACCTCAAGTGGACATAAGGGTCCCCGCTCTCAAATATGACTCCTCTTGCAACTGTCTTTTGGGTCTTGGAAGTCTTTGTGATTCTTGTGTCTTCACTATACAATTTTGTGAGCAATCAAGACCATTTGGGGCAGTTTCTATGTGAAATGAATCTGTTTTGAAAGCATGGACACCCTCATTGCCCCTTCTTACTAAGTATAATTGAATGTCGAACCATACTTTATGTAAAAGACCTTTTAGTGTCATTGGTGAAAGGGCTTTGAATGTCTTAAATGTAGTATTTCTTGTTCAGTTAGTGGCTCATGGTGTTTTTCCTGATCTTTTCCTGACTTTCTGTATGCTTTTATTACTCCTTTGAAAACATTGTTTGCATAGTTAAAAATGGAGTCTACCATTATGTTGACTGCTCTGCTATTTGGGGGTCTTTGATGTGTCCATTGATGCCAGCTCGTAATCCCACATAACTGGTTAGGCAATATTGCAGCAGCCACTTCAAAGAGGGGTTATTCTAGATGCCCTACAAGGCATGCCTTAGACAACTAGAATTGGAGCCCACTCAAGAGGGAGCAATCTTAGACCTGGTTCTCTCAAATGGAGATGAAGAGAGATTACAGATGTAGAAGTGGGTAGCCATCTGGGAACTAGTGACCATCGAACAGTATGGTTCACAATAAACACAGCAATAGAGTCAAGCCATACAAAGGCAAAAGTACTGGACTTTAGGAGGGCTGACTTGTTAGAAATGGGTGAGTGCCTAAGGAATGCACCACAAATGGGCAGGAAGGAGGGTGGAAGAACAATGGGGAATAATAAAACTGCCATCACAGAGGTAACAAGCCTTTGTGTGAAGCAAATTAACAAAACTAAATGATGTAAGAAACCACTATGGTTCTCAAAGGAAGTGGCAGTGAAGGTTCAAGAGAAAAGAAAGCATTCAGAAAGTACAAGGAATCACAGAAGGAGCAGGACAGGGAACTGTATCAGTTAAAGCAAAAGGAAGCTGGGAAGGCAGTCAGAACAGCAAAAGCCCAAACCGAGGAAAAGATAGCCAACTCAGTTAAGAAGGAGGATAAACCTTTTATAGGTACATCAGGGAGTGAAGGAAGACCAAGGGAGGGCTAGTGAGGCTTAATAAAGAGGAGGGAGGGAGGGAGGGTGGGCAGAGGGTGACTGTGAAAAGGCAGAGATACTAAACAAGTATTTTTGCTCAGTATTTACAAAGGAAGTGGGGGAGGTACCTAAAACAAACAGTAGAAACACTCTGGATACAGAAGTTGATACCAGCCCATTTACAGAAGAAAGGATTCTGAAAGAACTCTTAAAACTGAAGGTGGACAAAGCAATGGGGCCTGATGGATTCATCCCAGAATTCTAAAAGAACTAAGGGTAGAACTAGTGACACCTCTGACTACCCTCTTTAACAAATCATGGGAGGATGGGGTGGTACCCGAGGACTGGAGGAGAGCAGATGATTCCCTCACAAAAGTGGGAGCAAGGCAGAAGCGAAAACTACAGACCTGTTAGTTTAACCTCAGTGGTAGGGAAATGATGGAATCACTTGAAGGAAAGAATTGTTGAGTATCTAGAGGCCAGAAGGGATCAGAACCCAAGGCAGCATGGATTCACAGCGGAAGGTCATGCCAGACAAATCTGATAGATTTCTTTGACTGGGTGACCAAAGTAGTAGATCAGGGAGGGGCTGTGACATGGCCTACCTAGACTTTAGCAAGGCATTTGACACAGTCCCACACAAAAGATTAATACACAGTTAGCCAGCCTGGGAGGGGTCCCAAGATGACAGCCTGGTAAAGAATTGGCTGGAGAATAGGACACAGAAAGTAATAGTAAATGAAGTCCACTCTGAAGAAAGGGGGTTACTAGTGGGGTACCCATGAGGTTCAGTTTAGGACTGGTCCTCTTCAATGTCTTATAATGACATACATGCAGAGGGACTGGAAGGAAAGTATGTCTCTTTGCAGATGACACAAAGATCTGCAACAGAGTTGATGCACAAGGTGGGGTGGAAGGAATGAGAAGGGACTTGGCAAGGTTAGAGGAATGGTCAAATGTATGGCATCTTCAATGCTAAGAAAGGTAATGCACCTGGGAAACAAAACCCAGGGAAGAGTACACAATGGGGTGAGATACTAACAACAACAAAAATGGAAAGGGACTTGGGGTAGTCATATCAGATGACCTAAAGGTGGGCAAGCAATGTGAGAGGGCAGCAAGGAGGGCTGGGGATACTGGGATGCGAGGGAGAGGTATCACCAGTAGAAAACAGGAAGTTATTATCCTCTGTACAGACAGTTGGTGAGACCCCATCTGAGCACTGCGGCAGTTCTGGAGACCCAATCTGCAAGGACATAGACAGGATGGAGGCTGTCCAGAGGAGGGCACAAAATGGTGCAGGGTCTGCACCGGAAGACATATGAAGAGAGACTTAAGGAGCTGAACATGTATAGCCTCGAGGAAAGGAAGGAGAGGGGGACATGATAGAAAATTTCAAGTATCTCAAGGAATCAACAAAGTCCAAGAAGGTAGCATCTTTTCAAAAAAGAGGTGTGCAAGAACAAGGGGCACAATTTGAAGATAGAAGGGGGCGTGCCCAGAGGTAATTTAAGGAAGTATTTTTTCACAGAGAGGGTTGTGGATGCATGGAACTGACTTCCAGAGGAGGTTGTGGAATCAAAAACAGTGGTGGAATTCAAGCATGCATGGGACAGTCATAAGGCAATTCTAGGGGTGGGGTAGGAAGAAGCATGCTGCTGGATTAACTAGGATCTGCAGCTTATCCAATAGGTAGGGAAATGGGCAGACTGGGGTGGGCATGGTCCTTATCTGCCATCAAAATCTATGTTTCTATGTTGTTCTACTGATGAATTTCTTACTGTACTATAGAACTGGCGAGGACTTCATTCAGTTGGTCTAATGGGATAATTTTTAAATCTATTACTATCTTCTTTTCTTTTAACTAGTCTAAAATACACTGATTGCCCATTTAGTTTGTTTTTGGTACTTGCTTCATTACGGGATAGTTCTAGCTGTTGCAGTGTTGCTTCCAATGCTTGCTTGTGACATTTTGTTATTTTTTCTCACAGGGTCCCATGCTTCTGTCACTATGGAGAATGCCGGTATTGCAGTGGACAGAGTCCGGGGTTGGTGGTAGATGGGTATAAAGCTGCTGTTGGGTCGCCAGTTTCTGAGACCAAGTCAGGAGCCACTGTAACAGCTTTCGGTGCCATTTCATTGACTATTTCCTGGTGAGCAGGTGAGTTTTCTGAGTCGGAGGGCTCGTTTTTCCTGGCTAAATATGTTTTCAAGCTCGTCCGAATCTAGTAAGTGAAACGAGGTATTCATTTTAAATTTTTACATTTTACTTGTGCTAAGCGACAATTGCAAATGGTGGCAGTTAGTTCAAAATTTCCAGTGGCAGTGATATTTTAGTGTGGTACGAGTATCTGTTGGCTGGCACCTTTCCAGTGGGTATACTGGACGATTTGTCACTGCTAGAAGGTGCCAGACAACCAATCAGAATACAGGGATTTCACTGCTTTTAAACCCCATTGTATAATAAAGTTTTACTACTAAAACAGATGTCTTGTGTCAGGTGTTACATTCACCACGGTGTGTAGTGTCATTTGTTACACTCACTGCAATACAGTTATTTTATCTCAGGAACCTGTAAGATTTCTATCTCCCAATATGTTTCTTTTTCATACTTGGGTTATAATTTTCAAAATGCATCACAAATGTAATCTAGGAATAATCTGAAAATGTGACTCTTATGTCACACTTTGGTAATCCTTTTAATGAACAGACCCAAAGAGTTTTAATTTTTTCAAGTTACAGTTGCTGAAATATATAGATATTATCTGGTTGATCCTGCCTCCCTCCAGAGGCATTTTGAACTGCTCAGCATGTCCACAACCTCCTTGGCTGTCCCTGGATGACGTATGAGATGGGGAGCAGCCATGGGAGCATGCATAGATGTCCTGTGTAAATGGAGATATTAATAGCTCTGGATTTCACGTACATGTCCGGTACTATAATCCGACCAGCTATAGACTGACAGTCAACTAAAAGAAGTGGAGCTCTGTCAGAGTTAGATTGTGGACTGCAAGTCCTGCAAACTCATAAAGTCTTTTTTATATTTATATTTTATAGAATTTTTATAACAAGGTAACACAACAGCTATTAAGGACAGCAGTCTATACAAGTTTTCAGTGGGCAAGTTGCACAATTTTCACTTCCTACGTCAAGTTATTTGAAGCGGCTTCCATATCAAAGTGCTTTAACTCATATTGCCTTATAGTGTTCTTGAGTCAGTGTAGTGATCCACAGCTAACACATGGACCTTAAAGTAATGGCCTCACATATTGTATGGATTGGTTTTAACACAGGGCATTTGTGCGTGCTCATCACTGCGAATACAAGCACCCTGTGAACCTTCAGAAATTAATAACAAGACATAACACGACATCAAGGAAACATGAAACAGAAGAAAGAACAATGAGCTGATTGGGATCATAGCCCCCACGTATTATTCTGTTCCACCTGCACAGCTGGGCTAAGAACAGACATATCTGGGCAGAGGTTTGCTCAGGTTCCCACCCGCACTATATTGCTTGAGGTATTAGTAGATGATGTGAGCTAAAGTGGGTCAGGGGGCATGATGACGATGAAGGGAATAAACTTTGTACTCCAGCTATGTGATTAGGGAACAAAATTAGGCTGTTTGTCTATAAAGTAACTAATCCACAAGTTCCAAATGTTGTAAAAAGCCGAGACCCTGCTTTGACACTGAAAAGTAATCTTTTCCTTTTATATAACTGGCTGACTTGTGCACACCAGTCTTCTCTGGTAGGGTGTTTAGTGCTTTACTAGTTTTTTGTGATGACCCTTTGGCTCCTGCCAGTGGAATCAGTCAGAATAGGGCTCCAAGAATAATGTGCTAAATATTTGCCAGGCATTTACTGATCCTGGACTTCTTCAATTTCTGCAAGGCAGTCATGCCAGAAGGTCATAGTTTCAGAAAAGTTCACGTGATACAGTGGCACTAGCCATGATGCAACTCAATAACTTGCAGTAAATAACATGTCACAAAATATTGCATGACAAAAGGCTAAATTGCTATTGACCAACACTGTTTCCTAGAGAATATTGCAGCTCTGCAATAATACTGCAGTAATATTGCAAGATACTGCTTTGCATTCTGGCTGGCACCACTGTATGTAAGGGTAGCCCCTGTCTCTCTGCACTATCCCCAACATTTTGCCATGATTATTTTTGAATAGTTTTTCATGAGCATTTAAAAAATTGGTATTATGCTTTGAAGCAGTTTCTGTCCACACTGGGAGCTCATCATTTGATGTTGTTTAATACATACAGCTTGCCATACTCCTACTGATATACTGGTCTGCATTTCTGTTTCCCATTTTTGTTCCTGATATAATCTGCAGAGTATGACCCCATGGCTCAGTATGTTCTGTATCTTCTTGAAATTAGGTGATCTCCTGTGTCAGTAAAGGTTACTTTGAGAAAAATGTCTTGTCATAGTAAGTCTGTGTTCTGTAATTCTCTCTAATCCATCAGATTTTGTAGGCAATGCTGAAGTTAAAATTATCAATAAAAGTCTGATTTGCCTAGGTTGAATTCCTGCCTCAGAGACTGAAATGATTTAATTTACCCATGCTGTAGCACTGGCTGTGGAGTGAAGATCTCCGTTCTTTCATTTCACTGAAATAGGTTGTCCATCCTAGTTGGATAAAATGGGGATCTGATAAAAAATCTGTGGAGAGGTAGCAACTGTTGTTGTAGTCTGTATTTTGCTATAATTCATTTCAATAGGTTCCGCTTTGATAGATCCAAGGTTCCATCCCTGAGTCTCTTGTAATGAGGAGGAGCAGCTGAATAAGGCATCCATTAGTGTCCTTCAAAAATATGTCAAATTCCATTTCTGTCTACTTTGTGTCGTTTAGAGTGGCATTCCAGTATATTATTGTCTGGACCTGTGCCACACAATAATACCTTTCCAAGTCTGGCAATTCCAAGTCACCCTTCTCCTTGGGAAGCTGTAGCACTTGTGTTGCAATCTTCTAACTTGAATTTTGAAATTAAAGGGACACTGCCTACCCCTTAGGCCTCAAAGTATCACTGGTTTAAAACACATGTTAATAATAAGAACAATAAACTTTATTTATAAAGTGCCTTTCCAGAAGATCAAGGTGGTGAACATAAAATCTAAAAAACACATACAAATAGATAATACATTTTCAAACATTTTATAAAATCAATATTAAAATCAGATATTCCAGTTAATAATATTCAACAGCGGCATAGCATAAATGCTAACTTCTATCAGCTGGCACTGTCAGGAAAGCGAACTAAATAAATAGGTCTTGAGGGCTGACGTAAAGCTTTGATGGTCAGGCACCCTCACCCAATGAGGTAGAGAATTCTACAGGGTAGGGACTGCTTAAGCAAAGGAATGAGCCCCAGATGTCTTCAAATGCACCCTGGGAATCTCTAGCAATCCCTCGTTGGTGGATCGAAGAGGTCAGGAGGGCAGTAGGGATAAAGGAGATCTTTCAGGTAGCAGGGTCTGAATGTTATGACTGGTCACATTCTGCAGAGATTGCTTATGTAGCTGGCAGTTTGATTCTGATCCTTTCTTCTTTTAAAAGTGAAAACAGACTGCCTACCATATTGGTGTTACCACACAAAAATCTATTTGTTTACATTCCTTAATCCACTCCCACTGCATCTTTCCTGGACTTTGGGACACCCCCAACACAGTCTAGACAATCATTGTGCAGTGGGAGATGAGGAGACACCATCATGGATAGCTGCACTGTTTGGGGTGTTCCTAATGTTCAGGAAGTATGCAATAAGAGTAGCTCAAGGATTTGAAACAAAACAAGACTGAAATAATTACGCCATTATCATGCATTTTGCTTCTACTAAGAAAGGAGACAGATAAAGCAACCAGCAGCATCAATGAATTTTAGAGAAGGTAAGCAATCATAAATGTGGGTTTTAACTAGAAATAATATGATGCAAAAAGATTGATAGTGTCCCTTTAAGGTGTTACACACTCCTGAATGGCTGCTGAGGGTTCTCACTGGGAGTGTTTGAAATGAGTAGAGCAGGTGAGGTAAAAGATTAATCTGAACTGCTTGGACCCTGTGGCTAAGTGGCAGAGGTTGTATCACCTATTTCTGAATGTCCCCTGGCCCCTTGCTTTTTCTATAAAGAGGCTCATGGTTTGCTTTGTACAGATCCTGCAAGTGTTTATTGTAATTATCTGGACCTTGAGCTATTTAAGTAAGTGTTTTTCCTAATTAAGGTTGTAACACTGCCTCATATCAAGAAAAGATGTGTAATTCAGTGCCATCATCAGGTTTAGTAATCTAGAAATACACGTTGTCTGCATAGCGACTGCATGCATGTTCTCTCTTGACTGTTCTAATTCCCATTACACCCTTTCCTCTCTGATGGCTTGTGCCAAAAACTTTTGTAAGATGCAAATGGAAGTGAGGATCGGGGCATCCCTACCTTGTACCCTCAACTCAGGTCGAACTGGGGTGAAAATGTCCATTTATTCACACTGCCTTGTGGCGAGGAGTATATCCCACTGATCATTTGAATGACCTTCCTCTGGAGCCCATACTTCTGCAGTGGTTGAGTCAGACCACGCCACAAGACCCTACCAGACACTTTACTGGCATCAGCTCCACCAGCAGTGTTCTTTTTCTGGAGGTCAGGAGAATATTCATGAGATGATGAGTCTGTCTGAAATTATCCTGGGTTTGCCTCGCTTTACAAAACCTCTTTGGTGCAAATCTATAAGACCTGGCAGTACATCCTGTAGTCCTCTAGCCAAGATTGCAGTGAACATTTTATAGTCCAAGTTTAGAAGTGGCATTTTCCATCTCCATAAGGTATTTCTGCACTGTGGTCTGAAATATATAATCAGTTTAAAGGGGACATGACTGGAAAGATCTAATGGCTGAATTTCACAGGCCCTACTCTTTGCATATTGTTCTGTTTGGTAAATAAATAATCTAATCTGCAGTATACCATGTGGGGACTCTGTAATATGTGAATTGTTACATTTTGGGTATTTTGATCTGCAAATGTCCCTTGATCCCTACTTTTTGCCTTTTGTGGCTGGGATGTCCATTTGTAACCTCACTATAGGGGCTTTACCTTTAAGGCTCCCCATTCTTTGACATCAAAGGCATCAGCCAATACTGATGGAACCACACCTTCAGTATTCTTGGTTGGACTTGAAACTCCTGATCACTACTCCAGCAAAACTAGATGTGTAAGTGTACCTATGTAGGACAGGTTTGGGGCATAAACTGTTGTGGAACTGCAGAGTTTTGTGTAAATAATGACTTTGTGAAGAGAAAGCCTTTGGACTACAAATCAGCACACCATCTGTGTCACCTCTGACCTGAGCTGTCATGATGATGGGGTCAGAAGGTGACTGGGTGACAAATGGGGTCAGATTACCTGAGCAGAGAGCTTCGATGACTTGTGGACTAGGAATATACTACATCGGGTAGCTGGATCAGGTAGGTCAGATATCAGTGATTTCTTCCCAGGTAGGGTAGTTCTGGTAAGTTACTACCCTACCTCTGACATAACAGTGTGCTTCACACGCCAGGTACTTTTGGCATGGGATAACGGTATTTTTTTTTAAACTGCATTATAGGCAGCCTGTGGGACCCTGGGACTCTTCTGATGTTGTAAACAGACACAAAAGGGCAGCCTGTGGGATCCTCACAGCAGAAAGAAGCACACGCACCAGGCTGACAATCTGAATGGTCACTGCTGGTGTCTGTGCTCTGTGTCTACTGTGAGTGCAACAGATAACAGCAGAGAGTAGAGGAGAGGGAGGAATTTGTTCGCTCTGCATTCGCAGTGAAAAAACTAACAAAAAAAAACATAAAAAAATTTAGTCCACAAAGGAGCAAGGGGTTGGGGATTTAAGGGGAATCAGAGAATCATCCAGTCACGATGCTCAGAGAGGAGAAGAAAGCGGGGTAGGCACTCGTCACTGGCAGCAGCTGCTTTCTCACAGTGAAATCATTTAGGCTGTATTACACTACCTGTTAGGTGCCCTGAGCCCTGCCTGCACTATAGGTACTCTGTGTCTCTGTGCAGCATAGTGAAAGCCATTTAGGCTGTATTACACACTGTCTGTTAGGTGCCTTGAGCCATGTCTATGACATAGTTAGTACTCTGTCTCTCTCTGCAGTACAGTGAAAGCCATTTAGGCTGTATTACACACTGTCTGTTGTTAGGTGCCCTGAGCACTGTCTGTGACATAGCTACTCTAGCGGCTTCTGCAGTATATAGTGAAAGTCATTTAGGCTGTGTAACACACAGTCTGTAGTATCCAGAGCCATGTCTGTGACATAGCTACTTCTGTGTCTCTGTGCAGCACAATGAAAGCCATTTAGGCTGTATTACACACTGTCTGTTAGGTGCCTTGAGCCCTGCCTATGACATAGATAGTACTCTGTGTCTCTGTGCAGCGTAGTGAAAGCCATTTAGGCTGTAGTACACATTGTCTGTCAGGTGCCCTGAGCCCTGTCTACTACATAGTTAGTACTCCGTGTCTTTGTGCAGCATAGTAAAACCATTTAGGCTGTATTACACATTGTCTGTTAGATGCCCTGAGCCCTGTCTGTGACATAGCTAATACTCTGTGTCTCTGTGCAGCACAGCAAAAGCCATTTAGGCTGTATTATACACTGTCTGTAAGGTATCCAGAGCCATGCCTGTAACATAGCTACTCTGTGTCTCTGTGCAGCACAGTGAAAGCCATTTAGGCTGTATTACACACTTTCTGTTGTTAGGTGCCCGAGCACTGTCTGTGACATAGCTGCTCTGTGTGTCTCTGCAGTATATAGTGAAAGTCATTTAGGCTGTATAACACACTGTCTGTAAGGTATCCGAGCCATGTCTGGGACATAGCTACTCTGTGTCTCTGTGCAGCACAATGAAAGCCATTTAGGCTGTATTACACACTGTCTGTTAGGTGCCCTGAGCCCTGTCTGTGACATAGCTAATACTCTGTGTCTCTGTGCAGCATAGTGAAAGCCATTTAGGCTGTATTACACATTGTCTATTGGTACCCTGAGCCCTGTCTGTGACATAGCTAGTATTCTGTGTCACTCTGCAGCATAGTGAAAGCCATTTAGTCTGTATTACACATTGTCTGTTAGGTGCCCTGAGCCCTGTCTGTGACATAGCTAGTATTCTGTGTCTCTGTGCAGCATAGTGAAACCATTTAGGCTGTATTAAACATTATGCAATGGGGTATGAAAATCCTGTAACCTCATTGGTCAAAACACATCACATGACAGTGCTAAATCCTCCAGTATACCCACTGTAAAAGTTTTATATCACTATAAAAACAAAAAACAAGTTGAACATTGTATAACAGCAATATACGTGACAGAAAGTGGGTATTTGGGTGGATTTACCACTTTTGGTGTGGTTAAGTCACTTGGCTGTGCCTCATGACTGAACCACAAAGGTGTAGTAATCCACCAATATACCCACTCTCTGTTATGGTATATTGCTAATTGTCTGTTAGGTGCCCTGAGCCCTGTCTGTGACATAACTAGTACCTATGTCTCTGTGCAGTATAGTGAAAGCCATTTAGGCTGTATGACACACTGTCTGTTCTTTGATGCCCCAAGCCACGAGCCCTGTCTGTGACACATAGCTACTCTGTGTCTCTGTGCAGCATAGTGAAAGCCATTTAGGCTGTATTATACACTGTCTGTTGTTAGATGCCCCAAGCCATATCTGTGACATAGCTACTCTGTGTGTCTCTGCAGTATATAGTGAAAGCCATTTAGGCTGTAGAACACATTGTCTGTTAGGTGCCCCATGTCACATAGCTACTCTGTGTGTCTCTGCAGTATATAGTGAAAGCCATTTAGGCTGCAGAATACACTGTCTGTTGGGTGCCCCAAGCCCTGTCTGTGACATAGCTACTTTCTGGGCCCAATTTTCAAAAGGTTCATGAATGCCACAAGCCCTGGTGTGCTAAACATATGGCTCAGGGGGCATGAGGCATTCTGTTAACACCAATCGCAATCTTCAGTCAGTGTGTCAAATGCCAAGTTAAACCAGCTCCCCAGGTCTAACTTGTGCCATTTGGGGACCTCTTTATGGGGTTTGCACCAAAGCTTTGGTGCAAACTACTGTAAATTGTGGAAAATGTCACAAATGTGCCAAATGTACTAAAATTTAGCACAGTTGCATCAAAGAAGTTTGAAACAGTTGCATCAAACATCAGGGTTGATGCAGAGCTTGATGCAAGCCCTGCATCAACCTTTTGAAACTCAGGACCTGTGTCTCTCTGCAGTATAGTGAAAACCATTTAGGCTGTATTACAGTGTCTGTTATGTGCCCCAAGCCCTGTCTGTGACATAGGTACTCTGTGTCTCTCTGCAGTATAGCAAAAGCCATTCAGGCTGTATTACAATGTATGTTATGTGTTCTGAGCCCTGTCTATGTGACATTAGCTACAGTGTGTGTGTGTGTGTGTGTGTGTGTGTGTGTGTGTGTGTGTCACTCTGCTGCATAGTGAAAGCCATTTAGGCTGTGTTAGACAGTGTCTGTTAGGTGCCCTGAGCTCCTGTCTGCGACACAGCTACTCTGTGTCTCTCTTCAGTATAACAAAAGCCATTTAGGCTGTATTACATTGTCTGTTCACCTATTAGGTGCCCTGAACCCTGTCAAAGCTACACTGTGTGTGACATCTCTCTGCAGCATAACAAAAGCCATGGCTGTGTCCACTACATCTCATATTTCCCAGTCTAAGTCTACTAAAAGGAAGCACAGTGCTGATGCACATACAACTAAAAATGATGTTGACAATATGAATCCTAGCATTAATGAAGAACATAGTGACAATAACATCACCAGGACTGGCACTAAATGTCCTCCTGAACCAAAAACATATGTTAGCAATGAAATAATAGTAGAGTTTCGGAAAGAACTGACAAGGTTACTTGTAGAGACACTAATCAGTTTGCCACATGTGCCAGGAGACTTCCAGCTGCAAAACAGCATGTAAGGAAGGGGAGACATCCTCCCAAATATAAGCTCAGGTGGTAAGGCAGTGAATGCTGATAAAGATGGTGGTGACAGTGGAACTGGGAATGGGATAGCCTAGGCTATGTCCCACCTGATGATGATGGCATTTTCAGTTCTTCTGAATCTTGTGGTGATGAGGTTTGTAGTTTCAATGAGGGGGTAGGAGAGTATGCCCCTGTAAGGCATGAGAGACAAGTGCAGAAAAATCATATGTTAAACATAAGAAGATGAGCATGAATGAGAATAGTTCATGTCAACAAGGAAACAGCAGTGTAGAGTTTCCTCAGGTCCCTTGACTGTACAGGAAATAATGACAGGCACCATAGTACTAAGCACAAAAGGTAAATCTTTAGTGTGGAATTTTTTATATTAACCCTGCAGACAAATCTTGAGTTGTATGCAGTCTATGCAAAAGAGCATCAGTTGTGGTGCCAAAGCGGGACATTTTGGAACATCAGTAATGATACAACATGCAAAGGCAAAGCACCCAGTTGAGTCGGGCAGGGCAAGGGACAATGCAGTTGGTATGGGCGGTAGTGGAGGTGGTGGTGGTGGTGACCATAGTGACAATGAACTGGAAGCAGGAACTAACACTGAGTCACTTGATGTGTCCTTTCAGTCTTCCATGACATAGATTGTTTTTTTCTGATACCATCAGGTACCACAAAATCCGAAAGTAGTACTCCACATGAAAAAGGTGTAAGAAATATAATCCCCCAAAATTAAAAATATCTCATCATTCCCATCAACTAACATTAAAAGAAAGTGTTGTGAGGACATAAAAATTTATCTGCAAGCATCTAACATGCCAGTTGTTAAATACAGCCATTGAAGAGCCATTGGCTGATTGTCAACCCCTTTTGCTTTTGTTGCTCAAAAAGATTTCCTCAAGTTCATGAACTGGGTTGAATCATGTTGCACCATTCCCTGTCAAACATATTTCTCAGAAATGGCTATTTCACAGTTGTATCATTTGCTGTGTAGTGCAGCCATTAAGTGGTTGAAACTCTCTTGAGGTGAAGCAGGTTCACATAACTACAGATATATGGACCAGCAACACACACAATTGACTACATGACTGTTACAGCTCATTGGGCAAGTTTTCAGTCAGAAAGTAATAATCCCCACTCTACTATAAGTAGTAGGAAGCAAGCTGTATTATGTGTCACCACTTTTGAAGAAAACCACACTGTTTGAATATTTTGCAGGATCTGCAAAATCAATTTCAGAAATGGCTTACCCTGTATTCCTTATCTGCAGGGTTCATAGTGTCAGATAATGGTGCCAACAAAGTCAAAGCTGTTAGAGATGGCAACTACCAACACATACTTTGTTTTGCTCATTGTTTAAATCTTCTCATCCATAGTTTCTTAAATGGAAACAGAAATGCTGAACACCTGTTAGGTCTTGCCAGGAAAATATGTGGGCATTTCAGCCATTCTGTGAAAGCACAAAAATCCTGAAGGAGTTGCAGAGGTCAAACAACTTACCATTGCATACATTCAAGCAAGACATTCCAACCCACTGGAGTTCAAAATTGTACATTTTGGAAAGGCTTTGAACATAAAAGTTGTATGTGACTACAGCATGCAGAATCAAATAGGTAAAGTAGACATCATACTCATTTCCAGCAGCTGGAATCTACTTGAATTTTTGGTCACCTTACTGGACCTATCTGAGGCTGCCACACATGATGTCAGTGGGGACAGTGAAACTCCAAGTCAAATTCTTCCTCAAATCAGATTTCTTCACATTTTCATTAATGACATAAAGAAAAACGTTCAGTCAAAAGAAGACACCACTGCTGTTATGCTGGCAAATGACTTGCACCTCAGACTGTCGACTTGATCAAAGGCTAAATGCCAATTTTAAGAATAATACCTATGTGTTCACTACATTGCTAGATCCCCACTTTAAGTGGAACATTGAAGCCATCCTTCCTGCAGGGGAAGACATTGAGTATTGAGAGATATTCTACTAACCAAATGTGACATTGTCCTACCAACACCATTAACTGATGTGAACCTCCGGTGCAAACAATAGCACATCCATCAATTCTTCACAATTACCAGTGTCATCAGTGCAGGAAAGGACATCTACAGCTACTTCTCAGGCATCCTATGTTCAGGGTCAGAAAGGAAAATCACTTCTGAGTCACCTGCAACAACACAGACTAGTATCCTGTAAAGAAAGTGGAGCTGGTTCATCTCTGTCAGACTAGTAACTGTCTCACGCAGCACAATGATCCTGGAGTACTTTGCAGACCATACTGTGATTGGTCTCTAGGAAGATCCATTACTGTACTGGAAATAAAAGAGAACAATATGGCCAGATCTAGCAACTCTTGCAATAATGTACCTCAGTTATCCACCTTCAAGTGTATATTCGGAATGCATATTTAGTGCTGTTAGAGGAACAGTCACTGACCACAGAGCACTGCCAAGTCCTGCAAATGTGGAGCGGCTTACATGTCTCAAAATTAATGCTGACAATTTCCCAATTGTCCCAAACACTAAATTATGCAAGTCTGACCCTGAACATGAACAACAGCCTGCAAACAGGATACATCCCCTGCCAACCCGCAGCAATTGTTCAGAAAATGATCTTCCGATTTTGACTATTGTGACATAGTATATAGCACGGCTCCTAAGTCCTCACTAGCCAGACTTGACCTCTCTTCCATTCTTTCTGCTGTTTTGCCCTGGACTGCCCACCCACAACCCACCACTGTGACCTCTACAGGTCCTTAGATCTACCCTCGCTACAGGGTCAGAGAATGGCACACTCGCTAGGATAACAGTGAAATTCTGGGCTCAGTCCCTCCCCTTACCTTGCAGCTGCCTAACAGCCCAACCTCCTACTACATACTCCCTCCGAACACCAACTCCGGCTTCTCTCTCTCTCTCCCACATATGTCCTCCGCCAAGGACAGCATGCCTTCAAGTACCATATGTCTAACATATGGAACTCCCTCCAGTAGAGATTAGACACTCCACCACCACTCAGCAGCTCAACCCTCTCCTCAAGCAGCATTTTGTTACCTCCTGCTCATGCACCTAGCCCCATAGGGCAGCCTGATGCCTTTTTCCTCCCAGACAATGTTTATATGTATGAATGCATGTATGATTACATTTTAATTAACTTCTATGCTGCCGCACTTAGCCTCAGTGCAATCTCTAAGTCTTCCCTTTGTATTTTAACGTTTCTGCCTAGAGACAGGTGTTATTTGTACTCAGTGTATTCTCAACAATGTGATCTCTTCTTACATCATGTATTATGTTGTATTACTGTTTTCCACTCGCCCACCCCCAGGACGCATCTGGAATCGAGCATTACACTGCTCAGTATGCCTTCCTGGTAAAACTTTTAAATAAATAAACAGTGATACTGAATATGATGAATAGGCTGTGTATGAAATGAGTAGAACCATCACCACTGCCACCATGCCAGCCACATGTGTCACACTACTTTTGTTTTTCTCGGTCATCAGTTTTATATTATGTAAGTCTGATTGATGCCCACCATTGGTATAATTTCTGGAAACAGCAGCAGCCTTACTTAGAGCAGCTGCACCTCTCATACCTACCTCATCAATGCCCGTCATGGGTGTAATTTTTGAAAATGGCAGCAGGTTCAATCAGAGCAGCTGTGCCTCTTATTCCTACCTCAGCAATACCTGCCATGGGTATAATTTTGGAAACAGTAGCAGGCTCACTCACAGCAGCTGCACCTCTCATACCTGCCTCAGCAATGCCCGCCATGGGTATAATTATTGGACACAGCAGCAGGCTTGCTAAGAGCTGTGGAACCTCTTGTGCCTGCCTCAGCAATGCCTGCCATGGGTATAATTTTGGAAACAACAGCAGGCTTACTCACAGCAGCTGTGCCTCTTGTACCAACCTCAGCAATGCCCACCATGGGTATACATAGAAACACAGAAACATAGAATTTGACGGCATATAAGGACCGCTTGGCCCACCCAGTCTGCCCATTTTCCTACCTAATGGATAAGCTACAGATCCTAGTTAACCAGCAGCCTACTTCTTTCTACCCCACCCCACCCTTGAATTAATTTTGGAAACAGCAGCAGGCTGAATCAAAGCAGCTGCACCTCTTGTACCTACCTCAGAAATGTCTGCCATGGGTATAATTTGGGGAAACGGCAGCAGGCTCAATCAAAGCAGCTACATCTCTTGAGCCCACCTCAGTAAGGCCCACCATGGGTATAATTTCTGGACACAGCAGCAGGCTCTCTACTAGCAGCTGTGGCTCTTGTATCTGACTGAGTAATTTTGGAAACAGCAGCAGACTCACTAATAGCAGCTGCACTCTCTTACCCGCTTCAACAATGCCCCCCACCATGAGTATAACAGCTGGGGCATCTAACATACAGTGTAATAGTAAAAAAACAGTCTTTCACATGATTTTGT
Organism: Neoceratodus forsteri; assembly: GCA_016271365.2. Taxonomy (NCBI): domain Eukaryota; kingdom Metazoa; phylum Chordata; order Ceratodontiformes; family Ceratodontidae; genus Neoceratodus; species Neoceratodus forsteri. The sequence continues at coordinate 975,763,031 of CM057456.1, read as the reverse complement.
TGTGGTCAGATTCGGGTAATTGTTTAGTAGAATGGGTCAGGTAGAAACTACTCAACCTGACCCGACTACTCAGTTTTCATCTGGGTATTTTAGGGTACTTTGAAGAACCTATGGGTAGTCTTGGGGTCAGGTATTTTAGTACCTGCCCATCTCTATTGTGGACTTGTAATGAACTGAACTAATTCAGGCACCTTTTCAATATCCAGTCACCTGTCAAGTGAAAGACTTCCCAGCCTGCCTAACTTTGACTGACAGCTCATACAGTCCATGAAGAGCTGCTGTTCCCCTGTGAACAGCAGGCTATTCCAGAGCCAGTTCAATCTATAACTGTATACAGAAGAGACTGGTGCCTATGTGCTACTGGGAGAGACAGCTTCTTGCTAGTGTGCTGCAGAGACAAACTTTGCATCTGCCAGGGACAGAGAGAAAGAGAGAGAGAGAGAGCAGAACTCCTGCTAGACAGGAACAGAGATAATTGCATGCTAAGCACCACACAAATGGGAGGTAAAGGCTACAGCAATTAAAGTGAGAGGCTTTTGCTGTGCTTCAACTGAATGTCACAAGCTGTGACCACAGCTAGTCTTGGAAGCCACCCAGCCAGTACCACAGCCCTGTGCTGGTTATCACCATTAACCAAGCACTGAATGCCAGGATATGGTGTTTTGGGCAGAAAGTATTGGGTTTTCATGGGCTGAGCAGCTCTGTGCATGCATTGGAAGACTGTCTGCTTAATGCTGAAGTCAGGAAAAGCCTAACCTGGACCAGAGAAGCAGCTGCTGTACCATCCAAAACAGAGACTGTCACAGAAGAAAAGAGAGTGAAACCAGACAGACAGGGACTGATATGAACTGTGCCACTGCCTCTTCACAGTGAGGGAGGATCCCAGTATGGGAAAGGGTAAGAAAACACAGGGCTTGCCCTGTACTTGTATTTCATCTTTATATTATAGTTAGGAAAGTATTTAATGAACTAGGCCATCTGACCTGGATTTACAAATACCCTTGTGTCTTACAGAACCTTTGGGTTTTGGGGTTTGAGTAGCAAAGCATTACTTATTATTTGTTCAAGCGCTGTTGGCAAACCACGTGCAATATCATCGTGCCTGCTACATTCCACAACTGGGTACCCTGTGACGTGCATAACTGCTGTATTTATAATATGGCCTGATTACGTGTTATATCATCAGCATATTGTAGAGCTGAAACAGTCCCAGCTCTGTGTCTGTCTGTTTTCCTGTTTTGTTTGTTTTTCTTCCCAAGCACAGGGATTATTTTTGAATAAGGCTTTAACAATTCAGGCCTATCAGAAAAGGCCAGCTTGTGTAATGAACTTCCTGTCTCACACCGTATTTGCACAGTGCTCCTTTCTGCTCACTGCTATTACATAGCTCATAGAGTTGCCTGGTGCCTATTTTAGCTCTCCCAAGCCCCATTGTAAAAACCTTGCACAACAGTTAAAGAGCTTTTCAAAACTGAAAAGGTAATTACTGCATCTCATAATAAGTTTAAAGATATTCTTAAGGCCTTTTACGTGGCAGTGGCATAGATGTGAAAATCATGACAGATGTCAGCCAGTACAAGTTAATCGTAGAACCAGAAATGTCCATTTAACCCAGATAAACTGAAGGAGATAATAAGGTACAGTATGTACCAAATTGGTTAGATATTTAATTGTAATTAGAAACTGTATGGGAAGAAACATCTCAATTGTAAGCTGTAAATGTTACATAAACATTAGTTTTACAAAACAGTGATCAAACTGTGTGTGTGTGTGTGTGTGTGTGTGTACTACAGAGCAATTAATTTGCAAAGCAAATAATATTAATTAAATAAATTGGCGTTTCTCCAGTGATAGGATGAAACCAGCAATTTGACATATTGTGGCAAGAAGGCATTTGAAGGCTTTCAGCATCAGATACAACCTACTGGAAGTTAGCCTCCCAGGGCCAGAGTTTCCCATTTTGTGTCTAATTTGTTGGGGACACAAATCCCTGACAACAGACCCTGCCCCCACCCCACCCAGCCACGAAGTTGTAGCAAGCAAGACTGAAAATAGTATAAGCAGAAGGGGGATAAAGAAGGATAAAACAAACAACAACAACAAAAAGGTCGGCTTATACCTGGGACTATATTATTTATTTATTTATAATTTTATTTATTTAGAATTCTGTATACAGGATATCGAGTTAAAGGTTTAGCAAACTCAACTCTGGCTACTCTACAAAGATTTTATCACATTCCTTTGCATCTTTCTTATTTTTTAATGTTTTCAGGTGTGCACCTGCTGTGTGGCCGAAATCAAAAGTAAACAGTTATAGTACCTGTACTCCTCCCCACACACACACATGCACACACACACATACACACACACACACAGCTGCTTGAAAGCCTGCAATTCATTCAGATCAATTCAATTTTTTACTTGGTTTTAATCCCATCATCTTAACAATTAGTGGGGTTCTTGGTCTCATCACTCCATCAAATCACAATCAGCCTGACCACCAATGGCAAGATGACCCACTCATCAGTCAGAAAGCTACACTTTAAATGTTACCATGTTGATATCAGCTGAGATCCCCAGCTTTCATTCTTTCTTGTGGGAAACCACTCTTTCGTATGGAGAAGTCACTCTCTGGCTTCATTTTATGACTGCATGGGCAGATCCTGCAGCATTTTGCTAGGAGAGTGAAAAGGGGCTCTGGAAGCATGTGACCAGATACCTCAGCTCTGTGCTTCCACAGTGCTGTGGTCCTGTGTCCACAGTACTACCATCAGTGCTGGTGGGTTAGTAATCCACCACCCTCCCTCTACAGGCCGCACCCCCACGGAGGCACTATTTGTTTCCGCCTATCATTTACGTAGTTGCATGCAAAACAAAACAGCCCACCATGCCCAAGATGGCCACCATGAGCTCATTGCATATGCCCTGGCATCACTCCATGTGCACTTCTACTACAGTGGCCATCTTAGGCATGGCAGGCAAAAAGCACGGCATCAGCTGCCACGGGAGCTCAAAGTCCTTTTCACTTGGACTTGTTGCTCTGAAGCAGCCGTGTTGGCCCTGTCCAGAGTTTGTTTAAAAGTGTGCTCTGGCCCATAAGAGGCTCACCAATTGGGAGCTCAATAATTAGGAGAAGGCCAAACATATCCTGTTTGCAACACAATGTTTAAGATTTAGTAAGCTCAACCCTGGATAATCTACAGATACTTTATCACATTTCTTGTGCATCTTTCTTAAGTATTTCTAAATGTTTTCCAAGGGTCCTCCTGGTGTGAGTCCAGAATCAAAAGCAAATAGTTATAGTGCCAGTGCTCCCCACCAAAACTGCTTAAAAGCCTGCAATTTACTCAAATCAATTTAATTTTCTTACTTGGTTTTCATTCCATTATTTCTCATCATTTGACTGAATCATGATCAGCATGCCCACCGATGACAAGGTGACCCACTCACTAGCCAGGAAGCTACACTTTACATTTTAACATGCCAATATCAGCTATCTTTCCTTCTATTGTGGAAACCACTCTCTAGCTTTAACTTTATATTTTACCATGCCAATAGGAGCTGAGGTCCCCCTGATTTCTCTCTTTTAGTGGGAAACCACTCTCTGGCTTCATTTTTATAAAGTGTGCTCTGCCACACCTCTTCTGTTTGAAGTATAGCTTCCTGACAATGAGTGGTCACCTTGCCATCAGTGGTCAGGCTGACCGTAATTTGTCCGAATGATGAGACCGATATCCCTATAAATGTTAAAATTATGGAATGAAAACCAAGTAAGGAAACCAAATTGATTTGAATGAATTGCAGGCTTTTAAGCTTTGGGGGAGCACTGGAACTATAACTCTTTGGGCCAGAGCACACTTTATAAAAAATGAGCCAGTGAGCTGTTTCCCTACAAGAAAGAGAGAGCAGTGGGGCCTCAGCTCATATTGGCATGATGAAACTTAAAGTTAAAAAGGTGAAGTCAGAGAATGGTTTCACAAAAGAAAGAGAGATAGCAGGGACGCAGCGCATAACAGATGTTAAAATGTAAAATGTGGCTTTCTTGATCAATGAGTGGGTCACCTTGCCATCCACCAGCAGACTGACTACGATTTGGCAGAATGGTGAGACCAAGAACCCTACAAAATGTTAAAATGATGGAATGAAAACGAAGTAAGAACATTAAATTGATGTGAATGAATTGCAGGCTTTGGTGGTGGTGGTGGTGGGGTGTATTGGTACTAGGACTATTTGCATACAGGATATCCACATTTAGGCAAGTTGCCTATTTTTCAAGAGGTGCAGGGCCTTATAATTCAAGCAGCAAGTTACTAACCTAAATACTAACAGTTGAAGGGAAAATAAACATTGTCAGCTCACAAACATTCTGAAAGCACATAAAAGAAGTTTCAAATGAGACACTGGGATTACTTGTAAGTGGCAGCAGTCAGAGATATAAATATCTCAGCCATCCATAAATTAAATCAAGACAGCAGCCGTTTCATGAATTTGCTTTTCAATTCTATTTAGGCTTCCTTAAGTTGGTGAGAGTTATCACATATCAACCCTTAATTCACCGTAACAGCATCCTCCTTCCACACATCCAGGACTTACTGGAAGACCATGCTAACATACATGGTGGGCCCCTCTTCAGGGCTGAAAGGGAAGACAGTAGCTGTATGCTAATCAACTCCTGGTGGTCAGAATGGAGCTGGGAAGCCAGGCTTCAGGGCACATGGTTAAGGATTTTTCTTTTAGGATTGGACATGCAGTGACATCCGGCAGCATCAGGCATTCTTCCACACCCAACATGTCAATGTCCGCCACTCTACAAATCCCGCAACCTACTCCGAGACTTTGTTGTGCTGTGTTACACTGCAGCATGAACTGCTAACTGATCATAGCTCTGTGTCTGGGAATCTGCCCAGTCAGTGCCATGGCTTGTTGCTGGCTGTAATAACACACTAGGGGCTGGATGCCAGGATATTGTGTCTTGGTCCGATGTGGATTTGGCTTCACAGGCCAAGTTTTCCTGTACCAATTGAAGATCATTTGCAGAATATGGAAGCCAGAAGAGGCCTGAGTGGACTGGAGAAGATAGCTGTTTGCAGCTAATGACAGAGCCCTCAAAAAGAGTGAAAGGGGGAGAGAGAGAGAAACCAGCCAGAGCAGCGCTGAAATCACCCTGTGCATCAAGGGAGATCCCTATGTAGGAGAACCATGAGTAAATGAGGACCTGCCCAGCATCACAACTTTATCATAATTATTGGGCAATCATTTACTGGGTAGACCATCTGGCTAGAATTTACAAATACTCATTTGGGTTCAAGAGCATTTGGGTTTGGGATTTTGAGTTGCAACTAATTAAATCTGTTTTATTCCTTTTAAGTCCATCAATGCTAACCAACCACAATCAACATCATCAGGTCTACACTGTTTCCATGGCTGGGTACCTAATGAAACACAGGGAGCTCCTAGTACTCTTTTAGAAAATGCAACAGACGCTAAAAGAGAAAGAAACAAATGCCTTAGCAGTGATCCCAGCTAAGGCACTTAGTTCTTTTCTTCCATCTATCTGTGTTTCACTTATATGCACACCACACCCTTGTGAGAAAAAAAATCTTACATGGTTATACACTGGTACCAGTGGGTGTGATAAAGCCCAACAGTATAGCTGGGCAAGGGTACCATGCATGCCTGGTTCAGCAGCAGGCTACCTTATGTTTAGCTATACCTGGAAGGGCACTGGAAGCACAGTCCTAAGTACATACTGTATGTTATTTGGCTGTGCCTAGGTGGGCGGGCACTGAAGAACCAGCCAGGTCAATACAGTACATCATTACCTCATTGCTAATCCACATTTCTTCCCTTTAGGGCCTGTCAGTGACCCTAAGATAGCCCTTGTTTTGTTCCTAATCCTGTGTAAAAGAATATTACTAATAGAGTATTAAGTTGCATGCCTAGAGAGGGCTATTATTGCATTGTGTTAGTTCATGGGTTGGTTGATCCTGTAGGAAGGTGGGGAGGTATTGCATCCCACTGGGTTGTACCACTGTAAATGATTAAGGAATCAAATAGGTTATAAGACCTCAGGTAGCATGGGTTCATGAACAGAAGGTCATGTCAAATGAATCGGATAGATTTCTTTGACTGGGTGATCAAGAAATTAGATCAGTGTTGAATTGTTGACATGGTCTGCCTCAATTTCAGTAAGACTTTTGACACCATCCACATAGGAGACTAGTAAGCAAGCTGGGTAGCTTAGGAGTGAGTCCAAAGGTGGTAAACTGGGTAAGAAATTGGTTGGGGTTAGGTGGCAGAGGATGGTGGTAAAGGAATTCACTTTGAGAAAGGGAGGGTCACCAGGGTGGTGCCTCAGGGAATCAGTGCTGGAACCAATCCTCTTTAATGTCTTCATAAGTGACATTGCAGGGGGCTAGAGGGAAGGTCTGCCTCCTTGCAGATGACACCAAAACCTGCAATAGGGTGGACACTCTGGGGGTTGGAAAGGATGAACAGAAACCTGAGAAATCTCAAGGAGTGGTCAGGTATGATAGTTGTGTTTCAATGTGAAAAAGTGCAAAATAATGCACTTAGGCACAGAAACCCAGGGATGGTGTCCAAAATGGGTGGAGTGGTGTTGACAACCACCAAGCAAGAAAGTGACATGGAGGTAGTCATAGTGGATGACCTAAGGATGGTCAGGCAGTGTGACAAGGCAGATGGAATGGCTAGTAGGATGATGGAATGCATAGGAAGGGTATCACCACTAGAAAGAAAGAGGTGATGTTGCCCTATATAGAGCACTGGTATGATGCTACCTTGAGTACTGTATCCAGTTCTGGAGACCACAACTCTAAAAGGACATAGACAGAATAGAGGCATTCCAGAGGAGGGCAACTAAAATGGTGCAGGGCTGGCACCAAAAGCCCATGACATGAAGCTAAAGGACCTCAAAATGTACACCCTGGAAGGAGAGGGTGTATAAAAGCTTTAAATGCTCCACTGAGTAAATAAGGTACAGGAGGAAGTATTTTTGGAAAAAAGGAGCTGAAGAACAAGGAGACATGCTATGAATCTGAAGGGGTAGATTCAGGAGAGATGTGAGGTAGTACTTCTTCACAGAAAGAGTGGTGAATTCTAGAATACCCTCCCAACGGAGCTTGTGAAGGAAAAACAGTGGTGGGGTTCAAGACTGCATGGGATAGGCATAAGAGAATCTTAGTGGAAAGGATGTGGAGGAGAAGAAACAGCCAGAGATTGACTAGGGTCTGTGGTCATATTGTAGATAGGGAAAATAGCAGACTGGGTGGGGCAAGTGGTCCTTATCTGCCATCAAATTCTATGCTTCTATTCTTACATAAGGCCCACTTGTACTTTTCTCTGGGTGGAGGTGCCATGCAATTCTAAGTTAAACCTCGATACAAGCCCCCAATCAGGAGTTTATTGACCCAAGGCCCACAACCTGAGCCCACAAGGCAGAGGTAGCAACTGTCAACATCCATGGCAACTTGATACACAGGCTTTGTTCTCCTCATACATAGCATCCTTTCACTGACACTGGCACTGATTGGTCAGAGTCTATCTGAAAGTGTAGAATCTGGTTATAATCATATGTCTGAAATCGATTATGCTGCCTCTACAATATGGCAGGTTGCCCTATTATAACTGCCCAATCCAAGTGAGCACAATAAGGAAAACCAGGTTTGCTTGCAGGTCAAGGGTGCAGGAAGAAGAGAACAACAGGAACGTGGAGCTCATTTCGTAGTGCAAAAGAAACTACTCTGCTAGTCCATTTTAAGTGGTTTGCTCTCAAATGCTGATTATGCTCCCCTGGAGCTGCTGTTGGTTAGTAACAGTTTATACCCAAATCCTCTTATTATGTTCTGCTGACTACACTCCACTTGAGCTGCTGTAGTGTATTGTTAACCGCAGTGTCTATAGATTACTGTTTTGTGCATTCTCTTGTCTCATACATAGAACCTTTGGAAAGGAGCACTTGTACTCAAGGTGTTTTCCAAATGATGAAATAACAAATAATAAAATCGTACAGCAATTCTCATTACATGCAGCAGTCAACAAACTAATATTTTTATGCAGTGCAGAACAGTGTTTCCAAAATCAAATTTAAACCTGTTTTGTTTTGGAAACACTGCCTGCACTGCATACAAATACTGGGTTTGCAGACTGCTGCTTGTTATAAGAATTGCTGTATGATAAACTGAGCAAATCTTGCTGCTGATATATGCTGCTCTAATCAATACATGCACAGTATTTTGAGAGTGAACCACTTAAACTGACTGGCAGACCTGATTCTTCTGCACCACAAAGTGAGCTCCATGGGCCTGTTGTTTTGCATGTTCAACAGGACTAGCTGCCGTGTGGAGCTCCTCCTTCACATTTTTGAGTGTGGTTTGAACTGCTGCATTGTACAAACATACGAAAGTTGCCAGCAGCTAAAAGGCCATCCTGGTCTATCTAGGCTTATTGAGATTGCAGCTAGCTTCCTATTCCGCAGCTGCCCCACCCTCCCCTTCCTCCATTTACCCTTCTCTTGCCCTGTCCCACCCCTTCTTTAAGCATTCCACCACCTCAGCTGGCAGTGCAGGAAGAGGGAGCCTCCTGGAGAAATGCACTGCAAGAAGGAGTTAACTTGTGTCTGTGAGGATAACTAGGTCTCAGTGCACAGAGAACCATTTTCCATGCCACCCAACACGTGTTCAAATGCATGCAGGATTGTGGTACAGAGAAGGCAGAGTTTGGCCACATGCAGAAAGGAAATGCAGAATCTGGAAGTGAGGGAGACCACTGTAGGGCCACATGCACCTAGAAGTGCATGACTGTGGCCATGCTGACAGTCCTAAAGTACACACTCCTGAACCGCCATGTGACCCCACCATACAGGGAATGGATCAGCCCTCCAGGATGTGGAACTGGTATTTCTGGATACCAACTGCCTCTGCAGACAGTGTGGAGAGCATAGGAGTTATGGAAATTGGCAGATGAGTAGAAACAATAGTCAATACACAGAGCCCAAAAGAACAACCAAATCTGGTGTTGGCTGGTGGGGTGCAGCACCCCAGCCATGCACCACAAACATCATCCCCAAGGAGATAGCCATAGAGGCCATGAAGGTCCAGCTGTTGTACAACACCTGATATGTGTCTGATACCTTAACAGCCATCCTGACCAAAAGTAGAGGCTATTGGAGGATATCCAGAGCTACGTGAATGCCACAGGCAACATGCCACAGATAGTCATTCCCATCAAGCATGAGTGATGGAGCTCCATGGCACTGTCAATGCAAGCTGGCACAAAGGTGTTAGAGTCAGCTTGCCACGGGTGGCAGTCTCGCAGATGACTCCCCAAACAAAACTCCATCAAGAAGGTTGTGGTCGCTATGTTCAGTCAGAAGACATTGATGGGAGGACTGCCTCAACTAGCCTACAGGATAAGCATCCTCATACCATGCACAGTTTATAGGGTACAGGCATGTGGCATACACACTAAAAGCAAGACAATCTGCTACTTTTGCAGGGGACATGGAACCATCTCTCAGGGATGGCACCAACTGGCCACATAATGGCCCCTTATGGGTCCAACACATACCACACTGCCACAGAAGGAGCAGAGTGGTGGAGGAGACACAATGGTGAGTATAAGGGACAGGGTACTGTGCCTGTGCTATGGGGCATATGTCAGCAAGATTAACACTGTACCCTCCCATACATGTACAGATGGCAAAGGGCACAATGTGGAGACCCAGGACACAGGCACGGTCACATCCTGGTGGATGGTGGTGTTGGCACAAACAGTCCCCAAGGTGAGCAGTTGAGAAACAAACCAGTGTGCACCCCCAGCCAGCTACCACAGTGGCAATGAGCTATACCCACTTTAGGCCACCACACAGGCCACCCAGCCTGCAGAGGAAACCTGTACTGAACCACAGAGGGACACACACAGAGTACATGCCATGAGCCATGGTCTGGAACTCATGGTACCAGCATTCATCAGTCTGGCACAAATCACACAACAGTATCCTCAGCACTCTGGACAGTGATTCACTTGTGGGGCCCTTCAGATACTGCATCTGTCCATAGTCATGCCATGGCCAGGGCCTACAGGTAGTGTACCCTCAAGCTGCAGATCCTGAAGCAGTAACAACTTATTGCTGCAAGGGAACACACACATAGCAACATCACATATGGTACATGCAGACCTTAGCACAATGTATACCAAGGTAGGGGACCTACACACAGATGTGTGTGGCATCATGACAGAGCTGTCTTACATGGGGCTTCTCTTTGCATTGGGCCTGAACACCCTAACTTGAAGTGCTGTCCCATGATCTATAGGATAATGCATGGCTCTATATGCCCAGCAGCAACCTACAGGGCGGGGGAACCGCAACAGCCCCTTTCCATCACAGTCTGCTGCACAGGAGCATGTGGACACAGAAATGGGCACACATGTGCCTGCTGTACTTGTGTCTGATGCTGCCATGCCTGGTGCACCCATTAGAACTCAAGCATATGTATTCCCACCTGAGTGCCCCACAACAAGGGTGCTGACTAGGAGGTAAGACATTTTGTGAACACGCCACAGTACTTCTCACAAGAAATCACCCAATGAGTCACCACCTTCACTCACCTTACAGTCCTACCCATGATACAGCACCTAATGCACAGCACAAACCAGCCAACATACAGCACACAGTGTGGATATTGAGAAGCACACACTGGGGAGATCACTACTCATGATGTGGGAGTACATATGCCTGACATGGGTCTGGGGACATGAGACCATGGTTTAGGGACATGTCACAGTCATGGTGCAGGTATTTGCCTGTATGGGAATATGGTGCACTGAGGGGAACACCTTCCACAGGCAGCACATGTGTGTGTGGTGCAGCCATATCTGTACATGTCTAGTACAACATCCCCCAAACACCACTGCCGCTACCCTGCCTGCCAGGTTAGTGCATACATTGGACTATGTGAAGTATGTCTCCACCAGAAAGTGCCCTGACAACAAAATATCTTGCATCTGTGATGGTGACAATGAACTGTCATTGAGGCCGCTTGCTTGCACCAGTACACTGGTATCACTATCTACGGCCCCATCAGGTAAGGGCCAGTCTCTTTTGTGGCAAGGTGTGTAGCAAACAGCAGACATCAAAGATATGGCACACAGGCATCAACTGCAGTGTGACTCTGGTCTTATCCAGGCAGCATAATCTCTTCTTTAGACACCCAGAGGCACATTCTATGATGGACTAGGTCTGTCTCAGCACCTCATTATAGACATTCTTACTAGGGATTGATGGGCTCAGGTAGCAGATCATCAGATAAGTACACTGTGGATATCCACTATCACCAGTATGCAGTGAGTTAGAGTGTACATAGAGCAAGTAGGACTGCATCATGTAGAGGGCAGGATAAACCCCTATCAGCCATCCATGTTCGTCAGCTATGGCATTGAAAGAGTAAGACCAGCTAGACTGTTGCAAGATACACGCATGGTGGGTGGACCCAGGTATTGGGCCACACATGCTTTATGAGCCCATGTGCATTGCAGACAACCTGCATGTTAATTCTGTGTGTCACCTTCCTGTTATGGTACATCTCCTCCACATGTGTGGTGCTATGACACACGATCACCGCCAGTCGCACCCAGTACAGTAAGGAACCCTCAGTATCAAAGAAGGCCTCTTGTCTGCTATATAGCTTGCTATGTCTATAGCAGCTGCACAAATTCCCCAATGTGTTGACAGGGCCTCTGTCACCTGCCAGAGGCATCAGGAACAGACTATTGGCTGATGCCTGCAATAGCCCCTGTATTCCTTTGAAGATGCTTATGTCATAGTAGGCAAGGGTTGTCAGTACCCTGCCTCTCACATTGATGCTGTGGCTGTGATGTCCTGGTCCCCCAGCCAGGGACCCGCAGTATGCACAGCTCCTCCACCATACCACAGTCAAACCAAAACCACCCAATGCACTGTAGTGTGGTCAGCATTGTGGGGTCTACTCTGGTATATTCATGTAGTCCCTTCCATGCCACTGTCTGTGCAGCACATGCTTCAACTGTCCTGAAAACATGGCTGTGTGTATTTTGCTGAGGTGCCATTTACACACCTGTTGCATGTGCCACAGCCTCACAGTGGAGCATGGTGTGAATTATAGTGGCCATTTACATCATACTTTGCCCATGTAATGCATGCTATTTCCAGTGGGCCTGTGGGTGGAGTTTCAGGGGAGCATACCATAACGGTTGTAATACACCTGTCTACATACCCTGTGCTACTGGTAGTGATGAGTCAGCACTGCTCTTGTATACTGCCTGTATTCATACCTGCATTCATCTATGTTTGTGTCATTGCAGTGTCAGTGACAGGTGGCACCAGTGTTCCATGGCTGTCATTGGATGGATGGGTGTCAATGGTACCCAGCACCAACTCTAAGGTGAACCTATGCCAAGGGCATCAACTAGACATGGTTGCACAGACATGGCATAAATGTGTACTGGTGTTGGGACAGGGAAGTATGCTGGCATGCAATGCTCAGGACAGGCTGCACATTGCTGTGACTGATGGGTTGCATGTTTTCAACACAGGTTTCACAAGACCTGTCACTTGCATAATTTACATACCATGTGCTTCTGTACTTTGCACAATACAATGTGTTCTATGCATGCATCAGCAGTTGTTACATGTGTTTATTCACTGAGGGCACCATTAAGGCTGTGTCCTTTCATGCAATTGGCTCCTCAGGCAAATACTGGCTGCACCTCTGACAGTTCTATTTAACAGCTCACTGGAAACAGGAGTGGTTTCCGGAGGACTGGAGGAGGGTGGATGTAGTCCCGCCCACAAAAGTGGTAGCAGGGAGGAGGTTGGCAATTATATGCCAGTCAGCCTGACATCGGTTATAGGAAAGTTAATGGAATCACTGCTGAAGGAAAGGATTGTGGAATGTTTTGAATCCAGTGGGTTACAAGTCCCGAGGCAGCATGGTTTCACAGAGGAGAGGTCATGTCAAATGAATCTACAGATTTCTTTGACTGAGTGACCAAGGAACTAGATTAGTGTGGAGCAGTGGATGGCTCTACCTAGATTTCAGTAAGGCTTTCAACATTTTTCCACAAAGGGAGACTAGTAAGCAACCTGGGTAGCTTAAGAGTGGGTCCAAAGGTGGTAAACTGGATAAGAAATTGGTTAGGAAATAGGCAAAAGAGGGTGGTGGTAAACAGAGTTCACTCCAAGGAAAGGAGGGTGACCAAGGGTGCTACACGATCCATGTGGGAGTGGTCTTTTAATGTCTATGAGTGACATTGCAGAGGAGCTGGAAAGGAAGGTCTGCCTCTTTATGGATGACATCAAAATCTGCAATAAGGTCCACTCCAGGTGGGATGGAAAGAATGAGCAGAAACCTGAGAAATGGGTGGTCAATGGTATGTCAGCTTGGTTTCAATGCAAAAAGTGCAAAGAAACCCTGGGGCTGAGTACAAAATGGATGGAGGGTATTATCCACCACTAAGCAGGAAAGTGACCTGGGGAAAATTTACTGGATGACCTAAAGTTGGCCAGGCAGTGGGACAAGGCAGTAGGGAGGGCTAGTGGTATGCTGGGGTATACAGGAAGGGGGTATCTCTAGTAGAAAAGTGAGCTGGTGTTGCCCTGTATTGATCACTGGTAAGACACCATCTACAGTACTCTGACCAGTTCTGGAGACCACATCTCTGGAAGGATGCAGAAAGAGTGGAGGTGGTCCAGAGGAAGGTAACTCAAATGGTGCAGGGTCTGCATCAAAAGCTTTATGAGGAGAGATTAAAGTACCTCAATATGTGCACTCTGGAACAGAGGAGGGTGGGGGTATATGATAGAGACCTTAAATACCTCACAGGGGTAAACAAGATGCAGGAGGGAAGTATTTTTAGAAGAAAAGGTGCTCATGAGCAAGGGGGGATGTTATGAAGCTGGAGGGTAGATACAGTTAGAAGAGATGTGAGGAAGTACTTCTTCACAGAAAGAGTGGTGGATTCCTGAACAACCTTCCAGTGGAGGTGGTGGGAGTAAAGACAGCTGTAGGGTTCAAGAAAGCATGGAATAAGCACAAGAGAATCATAGTGGAAAGGGAGTGGGAGGAGAAAGAGCTTTAATTAAGACATGGTCTACAGTAATTGTGTAGGTAAGGAGAAATGGGTAGATTGATGGGCCAAATGGTCCTTATCTACCAACAAATTCGATGTTCCTATGTGGTCTTCATTGTGGCAGTAGTGTGGCTTAGAATATATGGCATCACACAGCTGGCAAGTCTTTGAATGCCAATGGCTGTCTGATGCACCACTCTGCCTTCCTGGCTGGTAGTGCATTGGCCTCGATGTAATCTTAGCCACCTGTGGCATGGCACGTGTGTGGGGTGCAGGAAGGTATTTGTCCTGCATGCTGTGCTACATGATGCCATTTGGCACCACATACAGTGCTGGATATGCAGGAAGGGGTAATGCTTTCTGCACTGAGGTCACCAACTGTGCCTGTAGGAGAATTAAGTCTGCAAACTATTATTCATGGTAACATTATAGATGAGGAAGTTTTTTTAAATATCTAGGCCTCACTCTTGATTGTGTACTGTCCTATAAGCAGCATATTGATTTACTTGTTAAGGCAGTTAATAAGCACCACAGTGCACTTCACTGAGTCTATAGATGTTCCTCGCCAACCCAGGAAACTGTTGGCCTAAAGATGTTTTTGTTTGTTTGTTTGGTTTTGCCTGTCCTTAAAGGGAATTGTTATCAACAGGGTTTTTTATATCTGAAAGGCCACAAAAGCCAATTTGAGTGTGCTATTGTGTTTATCTGTGAGTCTTTGCAGTCCAGAGTTATTCATTTGTAAATCAGTCTGTAATTATGGCTGGGGCAGCATATGTTTTAGGCTTCTGAGAGGAAATGATGTCACCAAGGATCGTGGCCTCCATTGACTGTAGGTTAAATAGGAAATAGTCTGTTTTATTAAGTGTGTTTTACGTGTTATTACAGCACTTTCTACATTTATAATAATTGTTTTGTATGTGCACTGAAACTAGTGAGTTATCACCCTTACATTTCAAACTGTTAGTAAAAATAATCCATCTTTATAATTACTTTAACCTCTAGGCTATACTGCCAGCTGATCATTAAAAACTACACATCTCAAGGCTGGCTCTGTGGTGCCAACAGGTATTGGGGCCCTATACTGTATCAGGATTTCTAAACCCGGCTGTCTTCATGTCAGTGCAGATTTCTGGGGCTGCTTTAGCACCAACTTCAGCAGGATGCAAAGGGTAGTAAATGGAGCCCACAGTGAAGAAAGGAGGGTTACTAGCGGGTACCGGAGGGTTCAGTAATAGGACCGGTCCTTTTAATGTCTTTATGTGACATTGCAGAGGAACTGGAAGGAAAAGTATGTCTCTTTGCAGACAACACAAAGATCTGCAACAGGGTTGATAAACAAGATGGAGGGAAAGGATGAGAAGGGACTTGGCAAGGTTGGAGGAAAGGTCAGATGTATGGCAGCTCAGATTCAATGCAAAGAAGTGCAAGGTAATGCACCTGGGAAACAAAAACCCAGAGGAAGAGTACACAATGGGGATGAGCTACTGACAACAGTAAAAATGGAAAGGACCTGGGGGTAATTATATCAGATGACCTAAAGGTGGGCAAGCAATGTGAGAAGGCAGTAAGGAAGGCTGGGGGATACTGGGATGCATAGGAGAGGCATCAATAGTAGAAAACAGGAAGTTGTTATCCCTCTGTACAGACAGTTGGTGAGACCCCATCTGGAGCATTGTGTGCAGTTCTGGAGACCCCATCTCTGCAAAGACATAGACAGAGTGGAGGCTGTCCAGAGGAGGGCACTCAGAATGGTGCAGGGTCTGCACCAGAAGACATACTAAGAAAGACTAAAGGAGCTTAATATGTATACACTAGAGGAAAGAAGGGACAGAGGGGACATGATAGAAACTTTCAAGTACCTCAAGGGAACCAACAAAGTCCAAGAGGGTAGCATCTTTCAGAAAAGAGATACGCAAGAACAAGGGGCACAATTTGAAGATAGAGGGGATGGCTCAGAGGTAATGTGAGGAAGTATGTTTTCACAGAGGGTTGTGGATGCATGGAACAGCCTCTCTGAGGAGGTTGTGGAGTCAAGAACAGTGGGGAATTCAAGAATGCATGGGACAGACATAAGGCAGCCCTAGTGGGGTAGGAGGAAGTAAGCTGTTGGTTAACTAGGATCTGCAGCTTATCTGTTAGGTAGGAAAATGGGCAGACTAGGTGGGCCAAGCAGACCTTATCTGCCGTCACAGTCACATTCTATGTAACTTCTGTATTTTTCCATTCCCTCTCTACAACCTTTTCTCTTACAATTTTGGGTGTGAACTCAGGTTTACAAGATGCAAATGTGGCTACGTACCTACTAGCCTGGCATCATGTGGCCAGCCTTGAAATGTGCAGTTTTAATTAACAGCTAGCAGTACAACCTAGAGGTTAAAGCAAAGAGCTGTGAACAAGCTTTATTCATCTAGCAGAATGGGGTTTGATTCCAACATGCTCTACTTGTATATCGTGTGACCAGAGTAAATCACTTAACCTCCATGTGCTCCCAAAACACACCCAGAAACAAGCTGTAGCTGTGTGCCTTTCCTGGACAAAGACAGTAAAACAATTTGAACATGTGATATAATTCTGAAAATATTATACTCTTTTCTATCCAGATTTGCCGAAAGAAAAAAATAAGACACCATGAATTTTTATTAATTGCAAAACACATAGATGGACAACATTGTTTAAAAAAGCATAATCTGAACTGCATTATTAAAATATGGAATAATATAGGCCTGTGTATAGCAAATTTTACACACCGAATAATAAGGATGCTACATTAACACCGACGCAAAGTCTGAGTGGTTTATAAAAGCATCCTCACCGAGGGTCATGCAAAATTCTGATTTTACACCCACCCACCTATACATTATTTTATTTTATTAGTGGTGATAATTTGTTTCCTTTCAGCACAGTTCAGTTAGTGTAGCACTTCTGTCGGAGATACACATGCACACACACACACTTCACACACACACTTCACACACACACACACCACAAACATATACATACCACACACACCACCACACACACACACACACACACACACACAGCCTGTCTCTCCTTTTGTTTTTTTTCTTTCTTTTTACATTACAGTAGGAATGGCATTCTGAAAGTTGCAGTCTGTCAGCATAGCTGTGAGTGTAAGACACGCCGGAGGATATGGGTGACAGGATCAACCTGATTGATTTGTTTTCCTTTATGTAGAAAATCCCACTCAAGCCAACGTATTTAATTAAGAAACCATTATACTTTTAGCTTCATCAAAAGAAGTAAAATACTCTTTAATAATGCATTTCAGGTTATGCATGTTTTAACTATGTCATCCATCCATCTGTTTTTGCAATTAATAAACAAGTAATGGTGTCCTATTTTTCTTTTCAAGTCAAATCGATAGAAAGAGCATAATATTTTCAGAATCATAACACATGCTCAGATTGTTTTTACTGTCTTTGTTCAGGAAAGGCAGACAGCTACAGCTTGTTCCTGCGTGTTTTGAAAGCACGGGAGGTTAAGTGACTTGCTCTGGTCACACAACATAGAAGTAAAGCATGATGGAATCAAAACCCATTCTGCTGGATGAACGAAACTTGTTCACAGCTCTTTGTTTTAACCTTTAGACTGTACTGCCAGCTGATAATCAAAAACTTCACATTTCAAGGCTGGCCCCATGATGCCAGGCCAGTATGTACGTAGCCACATTTGCATCTTGTAAACCTGAGTTCACACCCAAAATTGTAAGAGAAAAGACTGTAAGAGAGGGAATGGAAAATGCAGAAGTTGGTGCTGTAGCAGCACCAGAAATCTGCACTGACATGAAGACAGCCAGGGTTTAGAAATCTTGATACATTATGGTGCCCCAATGCCTGTTGGTACCACAGAGGCAGCCTTGAGATGTGTAGTTTGTAATGATCAGCTGGCAGTATAGCCTAGAGGCTAAAGCAACCTTAAAGATGGATTATTTTTATTAACAGTTTGAAATGTAAATGTGATGACTCACTAGATTCAATCCACATACAAAACAAGTATTATAAACATAGAAAATGTTGTAATAACACATTTCAACACACTTAATATAATAGACAATTTCCTATTTAACCTACAGTCAATGGAGGGCCAAGATCCTTAGTGACATCATGTCCTGTCAGGAGCATAAAACATATAAACATAATTGCTCACTCAAATTAGTGGTTTATGGTCTTTCAGACATTAAGAAACCCTGTTGATGACAGTTCCCTTTAATTGTGGACTGCTGTTTTGCTGTTATCGACAATTCTGAACTCAGCTCTATATCAGTTTCTAATAATCTCTTTATGGCCCTCTTGATGAAATCACCTCATGGGTAAAGAGCCCTCTCATCGACTTTCATTTTATTCAATAGTTTACAGCCAACACAACATAGAAAACAAAAATATGTGCCTTCCATTACCATGGTCACTATACATAATTTACAGAGAGTAAACATGACCAGTCTAAAGGGTTGTACAAATTGCCAGGAGTGCCAGTGACATGATTGTCCATAGCAAATCATTTCTTTACAAACTATGCTTCTATTATCAGGAAGCTTTCTAGTGGAGCTCTCCTGCAGTTAAGAGTAGTACACCCAGAATTAGCAAAACATATGTTGTGCAGACTGTTTTCATTTGTGTGAAGTCCTAGGTGCCCTTCCTCTGTCTGCTATTAAGAGTTTTTCCTAAATGTGCCTGCTAGCTTTATGGCAGTTTTACAACCCTGCATTCCATCTCAGCCAAGTTTATTGCTTTCCTTGTTCCTACAGTGCATCCTGTCTCAGACAGTGATGTAGCCGGAACCATAGATTCAGCAGCCAGCATTGCTTTACAGTCAGTTCACAACAGTAGAGATGGCTGTATTTTAAAGATATACAGAGTACAGCTAGGTGACTGCCCTCATTGTAAAGGTATTTTTGTTGTGAACAGTTGTAATACTGGTTGTGTATGTGTAACTGAATGGTTTTCAAGATATTTACATTTGTTTGGCATGTTTACTAGAGTGTTCACTCTGCTGTTTGCAGTGCATCTGCACATATGCCAAACAAGTCGAAATATCTTGAAAACTATAAGCTACACAAAAACAACAAGCAGCAAAGTTGTTCAGGGCAAACATAATTTTACAATGAGGCTAGTCACTAAGCTAACTCCTTACAGTATAGCTGCCATCCAAAGTGGGAAATTTGGTTAAAAAAACAAGGACATTTGGTTAATTAGATGGCTATATTTTAAAAACTATGCAGAGTTCAGCTTAGTGACTACCTCATTGCAAAGTCCTGAACAACTTTGCTGCTGGTCATTTTGTGTAGCTTGTAAAGTTTCCAAGATATTTAGGTTTGTTTTACATGTGTGCAGATGCACTTGCAAACAGTACATGCTTTTTTTTGCTGTGAGTGAACACTCTAGTAGACATGCCAAACAAATGTAAATATCTTGAAAATCATACAAGTTACACATACACAACCAGTGTCACACTTGTTCACAACTAAAAACTTTACAATGAGGGTAGTCACCAAGCTGAATCTATATATTTTTTAAAATATAGCTATCTCTACTGTTGTGAACTAATTGTAAAGCAGTGTTTGTTGCTGAATCTATGGTCCCGGCTATATCACTGTCACCTGAGACAGGATGCATTGTAAGAACAAAGGGCCCAATTCCAAGACAGTGAAAGCAGGTGTAAATACAGTACTAGTCCTGATAGTGCAAATCGCAAGTTACACTCAGCAATTTGCAACATGCACGATTCCAAAAACATGCTGCAACCCACAACCGCAATGACAAACGCAGTTACGCTGTGCTGCACCAAAGAATGCTCTATGCCACTGTATAATGGGTTACGACATGTGTAACACACTAGCACCACAGAACTGCTATTCCAGAACATGTGACATAATGAACCTTGCCAGAGGATGGTAACGTGAAGTTAGAACAAGGAAAGCCATCCTAACTAGAGCACAGGCCATAGAAACACCCCTCCCCACAAAGCCAGACTGCAGCATACCCCCAACCAGTAGGCCCGAATGTAGAACTAATGGGCATACAGTGGAACACCCAACAAACGTGCTCTAGGAAGCCCAGGACACAGTAAAATAGGTATCAGCATGGCCAGACAGGCCAATAGTAAGTGGAATACATACCTGGTGCAACATGTACCATAGCATGTAGCACAATAGCCAAACACAGAATGTGGGACAGGGAATCGCACTGTGGAACAGAGAAGTGATGGGATGTACAGTAGGGAACAGTGCCATGTACTGTGGGACAGTCGACAGGTATGTCCTGCTGACAGTATTATGAAGTTGCATATGTGTACTGCTACGCCACTATTGCAAGTTACGTGCCCATGTCTTATGGTTGTAATTTGCAACATGCGTAATTCTACATGTTCCATATCTGGTGATTCTCTTGGAATATGGCGCAGCTCGCATGTTGTAGGGATTCTGGCATAACTTTACTCACTGACTTACTTTGTACCTTGCTGCTCATCGCTGTCTTGGAATCGGCCCAAAGAAAGCAATACACTTAGCTGAAATGGAGATCCCAGGGTCATAAACTACTATAAAGCTAGTAGGCTAATTTAGGAAAACTCCTAATAGCAAACTGAGGGAAGGACGACTAGGACTTCACACACAAATCAAAACAACCTACATAACATATGCTTTTGCAAATTCTGGTGTACTACTCCTTAAGTTTTTAATTCATTACCAGAGTAATTAACAAGCCCTGACAGCATTTGAAAACTTTAAATAAATCTGAGATTTTGACACAATTCAGTTTATGTTGCATATATTTTCTGTAATTCTTTTCTTTTTCTTTATTACTGAGGACAGGTTTATGAAAGAGGATTTCTGTCCATTAGATTTTACCTGTTCTTTCTGCTTGCCTACACCTGATATCATAATCCCTTGTTTATGGCTTCATAATTATTTCCACAGCAAAAGACTGTAATTTCATAAACATAACTGTGATGTCAGGTGTAGTAAAGCAGCCAGAACAGAAAGGGCACCAATCCTGTTTACATGCAAACGTCTTAATAAGAAAGAAGTAAGGGTGATAATAATAGAACAAAATATTGAATATAAGCTGAATTGTGTCTAAATTACATTTTTCAGAGTTAGCACTACAGCATCAGGGCTCTTTAATTGAATGTTCATCCATTGTTAAAGCAGCAGTGCAATGCAATTTAGCCAAAATGTGGCCATGCCCTTTTTCATGATAAAAGGTTCCAGACATTTTCCAGTTTAATTTGATGGTACAAATTTCAAGTTCAACCAAAATGTGAGCATTTCATAAATGTTTTAGCCACATTTAGTGCAGAAATAATACTGCAGACTGGCAAGGATTATGACCAAGAAAATAAAATTTAAAATACTCATGGGCTGGATTTTCAAATGTCCTAGGGCTCCACTAGTGTCAATGAGCTGACAATACAGCGCATGGGGCTTGTAGCGATCTAATGAGATTTTCTATCCTGTGAGCTAATTGCCACAAATTAGTACAACTTTTTCTGGTCTAAATTGTGATTATCCTGGGACCTGTTTACAGAGCTTGCACCAAATATTTGCGCAAACTGCTGTAATTGTAATTGTCACAACTGCACCTGAGATTGTAAAATCTCAAGCAGTTGTGGTAAAGGTTTGCACACCGATAGGACTAGGTGCCAGCAGGGCTGACACAAGCCCGCACCACGCTTTGAAAATCCTACCTGTGGTCCGTAGCATAGGAGGTACCTAGAAAAGTAGATTTGACAGATATGCTCAAATGTTTATTTTTGTACTGAAAGTAGTTTTTTTGGGGATTCTTGGCACTGCTCCTTTAAGAAATTGTTAAAACAATATCCATTTTCTTGTCATCCTAGTGCCTGTTTTAACTAAGTGCATTCTTTCTTGTGTTTCTGTATTTTATATGTTTGCATGATCCTGATTGCCCATGAAATGGATAGTATTACTCAAGAGCTTACCAGGTTAGCAAATAAAATTAAATCAAGAAAATCCAACAGTTATAAAAATATTGACGTGACTAGTTACTATGTTAACGTAGTTTCTATAATATCCACATGTATCTGTACTGTGTTACCATTTGACTTAAGCAAATCCTGAGGCTGATATAGCCACAACTCTTAATCACACAAATATATTAAATGCAGTAATAAATAATGTATTTTGTTGGCAAGCCTGGAACCACAGCTCTCTAACAGTGTATAGTATGCATGCCTGTGATCAGGTGTTGTGGAGAAATTATCCTATTAATTATTAATAGCTTCTCTTCAAAGCAGAAGAGTAAAACATATTGATACATTTTACATTCATCAACACATGAGGAAAGGTGTTTTAAACTTGTCAACACCTTAAGAAATATGCCCACAGGATTATAAATGTGTTTGCAGGTCGTGAACAGTCTCTAAACAGTAGATATCAGAAATTTCACAAATCTAGAGTGTTGTTCTCAGTGTGGGTGATCTGATGTACTGATAGCCCAGCAGGACCCCACCAGTAAGCTCTCTGTCACCATGCTGCCTGACCCTGGAATATCATGAATTTAAGATTAGCAGCAGTAGCAGTCAGAAGGTGCTAGTAATATTCTGTGAAGGAGAGCAACATGCTTTGCTTATTTTTGATTATTATTAGTATTATTATTAAGTGATATTTAGTTCCTTTAACAAAGTAACTTGAAATCATCAACGAAGAAATAAAGGAAATAGAACTGCCATTTTAAAGGGACACTGTTAACTATTTTTGAATAGTATTATTTCTAGCTGAAAACTTGCATATTATGATTGCTTACCTTCACTAAAATTCATTGATGTTAATGGTTGTTTGTCTGCCTCCTTTCTTAGTAGAACTAAAATACATGATAAAGATGTAAGTATACTTAATCTTGTTTTGTTTCAAATCCTTGATCTACTCTTATTGCACACTTCTTGAATATTAAGAAACCCCAAACTGTATAACCAATCATAAAGCAATAGTCCACTCTTCCCCACTGCATCATGAGTGGCTAGATTGAGTTAGGGTGTTCCCAAGTCCAAAGAAAATGCAGTGGGACCTGATCAAGAACTGTAATTGTGTTTTTGTTTGGTAACACCAGTATGGAGGTCTGTCTGTTTTTCACTTTAAAAAGAAAATGAATATGAAGCAAGCTACCAGCTGCATCAGCAATCTCTATGGAATGTTACCAATCATTACATGAGTTGTTTTTTTTTTTTTAACTAGAGACACTTTGAGGCCTAAGGAGTTTGGCAGTAACCCTTTAAAGCCTCTCTTTCTGATTCAAATGCACCAGCATGCAATCACCCAAACTCTCTCATAGATGTCTACAGGTTTCAGCAGCTGCGTGTTGTCCATGTAACTAACATGCACTTCCTGTACACTCAGAAAAATCAGTCACACAGGAGGATCCATTAGAATCTCAGGACTCGTAGTTCTTCAAAACTGACAATGTGTAAACCATGACTGCTTTCCCTCCTCTGAGACACTACTCAAGAGTATGTAATTGTGACACTGGTAAGTTACCAACAACAAATAATAGAGAGCCTGCAAAGACTGCAACAGTCAGGGATTTGTCTGTGGCCACTGACCCTCCTGACACTTGAGCTGGCAGGTCAGTTAGGTAGGTAGGCAGGGATACTCTCATTAGGGACGGGCCAGGTAGGCAGGTAGGGTTCCCAGTGGGCAGAGGGTCTGTAGTTGGGAAAGATGAGCAAAGAGGTTTTTAACCTCAGCACAGCCATGCAAAGCCATCTTTGCTTCTCCAATCTGATCAGAATTCTACACTCCCACCCCTTGTAAAAGCAGAGCATGGGGTCAGCAGGGCATAGGGAACCCTGTCCCTACTTGGAGGACCACTCTAGGGGTTATGAAGGAATGTTACCCAGTTTTTCCCAATATATTTTCCTGAGTTTTGCCTTCTTCAGTGGGGTAAAAATAGTTGGTAGCTTAGGTTTCAGTGATAGGTTGTCACAGTCATGTAATACATGGTGGCATGGTAGTCTCACAAGGACTGTACACATGGATAATGGAAACTCATGTCTTTTGCAGATGGTTTTCTCAAGGCTGGTAGGAGGTGATGGCCTAGACTACTGGAGGACCCTTGTGGGGTGCCAGTCATGGGATAGCCTCTTCAGACGTGGCCTGTGTGTGTTGTGCCACTTGACAGGGAGGGATGCATGTCACACAGCCCATGAGTCATCCTTATGACTCATAGGGTAGGTTCCTTTGAATGCCATATCCTTTGGGAGAGTAGGGGTTGTGAAAGGATCTATACAACCTTCACACAGGACCCCTCTCTCGAGTAAGACACTAGCAGGAGAACAGGGTGAATTGAAATCCAGCTCTACTGATTTCTGGCATGTCACTTAAAGGCCATCTGCATTGGCTGTATGGAGGCCTGGAATTCCCTTTCAGGGAAGGCACAAATGAGACTAGATCCATGATGCTGGCACAACAACAAATTCACTCCGTCCTCAACCATGTGGGAACCCATCAACACCCCTGCCCCAACACATCCCCGGAACAACCGTGCCAAAGTGACACTCAATGCAGGGGCTGTACCCCTGCACCCCCTCATGCAGGGAGCTGCACCCCCACACCACTATAGATATCTAACTCCATGTCACACAGACAGTGGAGTTAGATATTCTCCCCATCGGCAGTCAACTTAAAGCAAACCCCCATCGCTGCTGATATAGGCTAGCTGGGGATTTACACTGTGGGGGTTCGTGTGCCAGTGTAACTGTAGCGACAGTATACCAAATGAGACTCACCTAGGATATATAAAAGGAAACCAGAGAGAATAAGAGGGGTTTGGGTGGGCTTGATAGACAGCAGGCTGCTATGACTGAAATCAAGCTAAAAGTATTTTGCTTTGTACTTGATCTGCCAAAGTAAGTTGCTTTGAACCCTTGTTCAGTGCTGAAGTAAAGCAACTTTTTGTTTCATTGGACCTAGCAAAGGAACACCAAGGTCACAGGTCAGCCCTTATTTAACTGCACAAACTGCTGACTACACACTGCACTAGATATCTCAGATTTAAAAAACTCATAACCACATTCTGCAGTTACAAAACTATCGCTATGTGCACATTTATATAAAAACGGTTGCGTAAAGCTGACACATTTATTCTGACAAACTTCACTGAATCATGTCCTGTGATTCATAGACCAGCTATTATATTTCCTGCCACGACGTGCTAGTATTTGTGCCTGAAGGTGGGCTTTATTTCATGTCTTTTTGTTTTGCTTCTTATGTAAATTGGTAATAGCTTATTCTTTTCAGTAAACTCTTTCTGGGTTTGCAGCCATCTACATTCTGTAAACCATTAAATGAAAAATCCTCAAAGAAATAAAGCAACATATCTGGGTATAATTAACCAAAAATCTGTTTTATTTTATTTGCAGTTAAAAAGTATTTTTTAATTATAAAAATCCATTTTATTAAATGAAGAATTTCATACACACAATGTGTTCAAACATACATTAAGAATAATAATTTTATTAATGAGAATGAATACACCATTGAATCAGGAACTCATTTACAATGGTTTCTATTCACAACAGGATCTGATTATAGCTTGGAGATGGTACAGTTTATACATTATAGCCTGAGTACAAACATAGATTTTCAGCACAGTTACACAATAGTTACCCAACATGCATTCATGCATAAAACATACATACAAAATGTGTTCATACATAGATATGTGTACACAATTTGTTCATGCATACATACATACAAACATACATACATACATACATACATACAAAATGTGTTCATACATACATATGTGCACACAATTTGTTCATGCATACATACATACAAACATACATACATACATACAAACATACATACAAAATGTGTTCATACATACATATGTGCACACAATTTGTTCATGCATACATACATACAAACATAAAACATACATACAAAATGTGTTCATACATACGTATGTGCACACAATTTGTTCATGCATACATACATACATACAAACATACATACATGCATGCACACATACGCACGCAAATATATGTGTTCATACATTTACTTTTTAAATATTTTATTTGTGTTTTACCCAGTAAACATGCAGAGATACAGTAGGAAATTTCAGACATACATACCAACATACATCCATACAAATATTTGTATGAATATTTACACATATAGCTAGATAAGCATGCACATATGTACAAACTTGTCCCAAACCTCAACAAGGTCATGCCACCAAGACAGTGTGGTCTAGGTGTGAAATGAACTCAACTTGAAAAACTTTGGCATCAAACATACAGCCACTGGTTATTACAAGTGTCCATACTCTTTATTTTCACTCACCCTGTAAAAGCACTGGTCCATGTTCACAAAACAATCGTGTGTTAACACACTCTTATCCCTGCTCTTCCCCACTTTGATAACTACCATTTATTTTCATTTCTAATCTATTTATAGGATGTTGCATTTATTTTATTCCTTTACAGCATCGCATGTTGAACCTTTCAGGAGGGAGGAAGGAATGGTAACAGGGAGTTAGATAAATTAGTATTTGGAAAGAAAGGAGGTGCCTTGGGGAGTGGTGCCTGCTTGCTCTCTAGAGACAGGAGGTAGAGGCTGGAGTAGTAGGGGGAGGTATAGAGTAAACTCACAGAAGGAGTGAAGAGGTGATCCAATCTGGCTAGGGAGGTTATTGGGGTAGCAGTGTAAACTATGTCCACTTAGCCAAATAGCCAAATACCAGGTGCATCCACTTGAGGAAGTGTCAGAGAGCCACAAAAGCACTGAGGAGCTTTATGTCCAATCTCTAGTTTAAATAAACAGATGGAGTAAAGCCTGAGGGGTCCTAGTAACCAAATCTGAGAAAGAGAAAGACCTAGGGGTTATGGATCGCTAGTGACCTGAAGCACTCCTCACACTGCAGTCAGATGATGGCAAAGCCAACAGAATGCTGGACTGCATTGCCAAAGGGATCAGTAGTAGGCAGGAGGAAGTCATACTGTCACTATACAGATCGCTGTTATAGTGTGCAGTACTGGGGTCTCTACCTGAAGAAGGACATTAACCTGCTAGTAGCAGTTTACAGGTGGTGACTAGAATGGTTATTGGTCAGCAGCGCAGGACACATGAGGAGAGGCTGGAGGACCTGAGCATGTACTCCCTGGAAAACAGAAGAAATGGGTGCATGGTTGAGACCTTTAAGTACATGAAGGGCATTAACAAGGTGAGCAGTGAGGGCCTCTTTAGTCTCAGTGGCAATAGAACTATGAGGGTCATTGCCTTAAGCTGGGGTGAAGATCCAGGAGAGAGAGTTTGGGAGGCATTTCCTATGAAGAGGGTGGTTGCAAGGTGGAACAAGCATCCTGGAGGAGGTGGTCTCACTGGAGACAGTGGAGAGTGTGAAAAGGGGTGGGGCAGGATAAAGGTAAGGTCAGTGCCAAAAGGAAAGGGCAGAATAAGGAGAAGTAGCAATTTGGGAAGGAAGCAGAGTCCTTAGTCTCTGCTTGGGATTCTGCAATATGAGCAGGCTTAATAAACCACTAGGCCTTCTTCTGCTGGCACTTTCATATGTTTATATGTCTGTATCAAATTTGCACTTGCAATCCTCAGACTTAGAGCAGATTGGAAATGGGGTTGGCATCAGCTACTTGGACCGACTGGTTCCTGTCAGACTGGTAAGAGAGGAACAAGTGTCCAGAGAGGCCCACTCTGGCAATTGTCAAATGGGTTAGAGAAGGAGATAGTGCTGAATGCCTTGGCAAGATCAACAAGAGAGCAGATGTGAACAATCATTCAGGACTGAATTGGTAAACCATCAGAGGGAGAAGACAGTGGAGGGATTTGAATACAAACTGGAAGCAGCAGGGAATGGAGGAGGAATCCAGAAAGGAGGACAGTTGGGAGAGTACACGTGTCTTCACTTTGACTCATGTTGGAGAAGTGTGCCAGAATTTATGGGTACTATTACCCCAGTATGTCCAATCAATGACCAGATCATGCCCCTGGACTGTACAGCGACAAGTCTTTTTGCAATGCTTTTTAACTGATTCTGCCAGTGTTTCCCAGTCTTGCAAAGTCTAAAAGGAGACAAGAATCCTGCCATTGCCACAAGCACTGGAACTACTGCAGAATCTCCAGAGTGTGGATAGAATTTAGAGCTGTATTAAAAAAATTGCCTAGGTTTGTTGATTGCAGCAGTAGCTGGTTGTTGGTGGAAACATTCAGTCACAGCATTGGCAAAGAGAGCAGATGGGAAGCATGGAGGTGGAGAACAACCACTGGAGAAGAGCAAGCAGAGTGGGACAGCAAGTGACTGGCTGGCCAGAAAGAACAGTAGGGACTCATCTGTGCTTTAGGGACCTTCGCTGTGTCCTGTCCAGTCTTGAAGATAACATTGCCCATTCTGTGCCCCTAGCATTGACAGTCCTTCAACGAAGGATGGAGTTGGTGGTTTCAGTCGGTGGGTAGCAACAGATAGCACCAGCAGCACTGTGCTTCCTTCACCTCCAAAGTTCTTGGTGGTGGCGAGAGTGCAAGCCGCAGTGCCATGGGCAGAAACCATTCGCCTTGACCAAACTGAGAAAAATGTATTTCCTCAGTCCTCACCTACTGGCACTTGAGCTTGTGACCTTCACTGACAAGGAAGGGGCTCTAACTCTGTGATGGAGAGCAGCTGACTCCAATACTGAGTTGGGGCAAAGCAGCAGGGATGACCTGGCTCCAGTCGGAAGCAGCTTAAGGCAATAATAGCCTGCAATTGACTCCAAGCCAGAAGGGCCATGGCATTTAAATGTATTTATTTATTTTGTTATTTAAATTTAACCCATTGTGGGATGTGTTCCCACAGCTGCATAGGCAGCAGTTATTATTAATTAATGTGCTGTACAGTGAGAGCCCCAATGAAGCCACTGTAATACAGGCTGCTACAATTAATTAATTTGTTGAATCACAGAGGCCAACCAACCCAGGCACCAGGTTACCAGTAAAGTTAACTCCAGCAAGGCTGAAGTTTGAAATCATGATTTATGATCATACTTACAGACTGTAACCCTGACAGAAGCTGCTGCCAATTGATTTAAAGAGACAGTACTACATTACCTTAAAGGGACTGAATATTTGATTGAATTGTTTGTGCCCAACCTAAGATTGCCTTAAAGTGGCTGCATTGAGTTACGTAGTGCCCAAATTGATAGCTTTTAAATTAACTGTGCATCTGATTCTATTGAATTGTCAAAGCACTAATTTGCACTAAAGTGACTGTGTATGATAAATCACAGTTGTAAGAATAGCAGCATCATTCCAGTTTCTTCATTATTGCATGTCTGAGGTGAAAACAGCTGTATTATGCAACCATGACTCGTGTCATCCAGCTTATGTAAAGCAACAGATGGACAGAGAAGGTATTCTCCAAGAGCAAATTCAAGTTCCAGTGTTCCTGCCAACCTTTAAAAGGTAAGTCGCTGAGATTGGGAACATCCCCAATTCAATAGTGAGAGAATCCATGCATACAGTAGGTTAAGATCTTTCTTCCTTACAGGTCCCATCCAGTTCCTTATTTAGTTTTGTATCCTAGAGGGAGATATGCTTTCAGATCCAGCGTGACCCAGAAGCTCCATGTCTACCTCCATATCCTAGAGAGAGAGATTTCGCTGTTGATCCAGCGTGACCCAGAAGCTGCATGTTCAGTTCTGTATCCAAAGGGATATTTGCTCCATGTTCAGTTCAATGTTCTGAAACAAGATTTTCTGAAAATCATAAGTGTCCCTGGACTTCAAAGTAAAGGCGGTGCCTCAGTGGTTTTAATAACTTTTTCTTTGTTTAAAACCTTGAAACTCTGCCGGTCCATAGGTGCAGCAGCAGCACTACTGCTCATGGTGCCAGCAACCTGAGTTTGAGAATGACCTCAGGTTATCGTGGGATGGCCCGGGGAGGAGTACTGAGCAGCCCAGAGGACACTGTTCCCTCAAGGGAGGGTGAGCAGCCAGCTCCACTGCTATACTGCCACCTGGCTGACCACAGGTGGCAGAAACATACAATTTGATGGCAGATAAGGACTGCTTGGCCCACCCAGTCTGTCCATTTTTTCCTACCTACAGTGCAGCTGGGAGCGGCTTGTGGGTGAGAGGATGTAAACTGGTGCCATGCCACACATGCTTGTACACCCTTGTCACCAATGCCCAAGGGAAAGGAAGGAACCAGCTAAAAATACCCTGGCTGGCAGAATGACTCCAGTCATCCCTAGGCCCCTGACAGCCTACCCAGACACCACCTTCACACACTGGTTCTATTCTGCAGCAGAGGTGCCTCTGAGGCAACCTTCAGGGAACAAAATATCCCTTTACCCTCTCCCATCAGAGGGAGTCAAGCTCAGGGGAACTGCAGAGGTGAAGGTAAGTCCTGGGGATGCCAAGGTGATGGGGCTGGTGCAGCCAAGCAGAAGAGGTCTGACCAGAGATGAGGGGAAATAAAAGGCAGTAACTGTCGAAACTCAGTTTGGAATCTGATACTGTGTGAGGAAGCCTACATTTTTGTTCATCCCATGTATAATCTAAACGCTGTAAAAACAGTTTATTGTAATGTTAAACTACTGTTCTATTGTATTGTACTGTATATACACTATTATTCTTGTATCAGTCCCTCCCCCAGGATGCATCTGAAAATGAGCTGATTCAAAGCTCAGTATGTCTTTCCTGGTGAAACACTTACGTAAATAAATAAATAAAATATCTGTTCCAAAAGCCTCATGAATTTTGCTTCCCAGAGAAATCTTGTAAAATGCCCTTAAGGTTTCCTCTCAAACTGCCACTTTAAGAGCTTCAGAGAATGATTGTTCTAGGACAGGATTTTCAAATGGGAGGCCAGCCTCCCTGGGGAGGCCTCAACCTATTTCAGGGAAGGCTCAAGCAAGTCTGAAAAGTACTGTATATAAATTCTTCAATTTTAGATATTTTGTGTGAAGGGATGAAGCAAACTGAAAGATAATAACAGTAGGTGAATTTATGTATTTACAAATTATGACCAGAAAGCACACTGAGCCAAGGCTCATTGCAGGTGCCCCAGAAAGGGTAGAGAATGAATACAGTTCAAAAGGTAACTATAAAACAGTCAAGCAATACAAAATGAACAGTAGTGCAAACAAGTAGGAACAATGAACAAATAATGAGATGTAACAACTGACCAATTGTAACAAGTGAAACTGCTGTTCATTGTATTGTACTGTATATACACTGTTATTCTTGTATCAGTCCCCCACCCCAGTTGGTATATCAAAGCTACAGAAATTCAGAATACACATAAGGAGCCAGAAGAACTGTGGGTTACCCTGGACACAGGGAATGGGACAGCCATACAAACTGAGGTTGTCTACAGGCCTCCAGACCAGGGGAGGACCCCATTACTGTTAGAAGATATATAAAACATGACAGCTAAAGAGGAGGTTCTGCTAATGGGAGACTTCAACATGCCATATACAGATTAGTCAAAACCAGCAGGAACATCTGCCAGAACTAGACACCTAGTGGATTCCTGCAGGAGGGCCTCAAACAACTGGTAGAAAAACCCACAAGAGAGAGGGCTATCCTAGATCTAGTACTGACTAACGGGAAATGATCGCAGATCTCCAGGTAGAAGGTCACCTGGGGCTAGTGACCATCACATGGCATGGTTCAGTCTGGCCACTAGAACTATATCATCCCATTCCAAGGCAAAAATATGGAACTTAGGAGGAGCTAACTTTGATAAGATGGCCAACAGAGTTAAGCTAGCCCTGGCAAGAAAAAATATAGGTGAGGGGTACAGGCAAAGTAGGCAAGCATTAAGGATGCAATACTTGAAGCAACATCCCATTGTGTTAGAGAGAAAGGCAAGAGCAAAAGAAGGAGGAAACCACTTTGGTTCTCAAAACAGTAGCAGAAAAGGTCAGAGCCAAAAGGCTGGCCTTCAGGAAATATAAGGGAACGAGAAGGACGAAGATAGGGAGGCATATCAAACTTCCCAAGGAAAGCAGGGAAGGCAGTAAGGCAGGCAAAGGCCCAAACCGAGGAAACACTAGCACAGACAGTAAAAGAAGGGGACAAGACTTTCTATAGATACATTAGTGAAAGGAGAAAGTCCAGAGGGGTATTGCTAAGATCAAAGAAGATAAGGGGAGTGTGTGGAGGAGGACCAAGGAAAGCATCTATCCCAAAAGAAAGGGTCCTACAAGGTCCTGGAGCTCAGGGGAAAGGGGAAACAGAGTTCTAGGAAAACATAAACTGAAGTTACAAACTCAAATGGTCAACTAGGTGTGGGCCATAGGTCCGTGATTCTGCCGACACTGTCTATGTATCTATGTACAAGAGCTCATTAAGCCTAGGTGACAAGGCAATGGGACCTGATGGCATACATCCCAGGGTACTAAAGGACATAGACAGGATGGAAGCTGTCCAGAGGAGGGCAACTAAAATGGTTCAGGGTCTGCACCGAAGACATATGAAGAGAGACTTAAGGAGCTTAATATGTATAGCCTTGAGAGAAAGGAGGAGAGGGGGGACATGATAGAAACTGTCAAGTATCTCAAGGAATCAACAAAGTCCAAGAGGGTAGCATCTTTCAAAAGAGGTGTGCAAGAACAAGGGGACACAATTTGAAGATAGAAGGGGGCGCCCAGAGGTAATTTACGAAGTATTTTTCACAGAGGGTTGTGGATGTATGGAACGGCCTTCCAGAGGAGGTGGAGTCAAAAACAGTGGTGGAATTCAAGCATGCATGGGACAGTCATAAGGAAATTCTAGGGGTGGGGTAGGAAGAAGTGAGCTGCTGGTTAACTAGGATCTGTAGCTTATCCATCAGGTAGGAAATGGGCAGACTGGGTGGGCCAAGTGGTCCTTATCTGCCGTCAAATTCTATGTTTCTATGTTTCAAATAGATACTTCTGCTCAGTATTTACTGGGAGAAGGTAGGCATGGCCCACAGCTCAGCACCATGGACACAGGGGAAGAGAGGTGCACTAGTCTCTTCACAAAAGAAAGGGTCCTACAAGGTCCTGGAGGTCAGGGAAAGGGGAAACAGAGTTCTAGGAAAACATAAACTGAGTTACAAACTCAAATGGGCAACTGGGTGGGCCATAGGCCCCTAACTGCCGACACTGTCTATGTATTATGTACAAGAGCTCATTAAGCTCAGGGTGGACAAGGCAATGGGACCTGATGGCATACATCCCAGGATACTAAAGGAGCTAAGGGTGGAACTAACAGAGCCATTATCAGAACTGTTTAGTGAGTCTCTGAGCACAGGAGAGGTCCCAGAAGACTGGAGAAGGGCTTATGTGATCCCACTCCACAAGAGTGGTAGAGGAGGAGGCAGGGAACTACAGACCAGTCAGTCTTACCTCAGTAGTGGGCAAGATTACAGAGGTATTCCTTAAAGGAAATGTTGAAGGTTCTCATAGAAAATGGGAGTACTAACCTGTAGGTGTGAATCAGTCTCCTGCCATTCAAACTGCCAAATAGTGCTGTTTTCCATGAAAAAACTTTTATTTTGGTGCTCTGCTTCATTTGCAAAACCCGCCTTTTGTTCTCAGTACTGCAACTCCATACAAGAGAAATACAGTCACTGTACCCAGAATGCCTCACTATGTAAATTAGTATACAGGGTATATTTCTGTGCTCACTGAAGAAATAGGAGCCAACATCTCTCAGTACAGAAGTCTTGTAGCTAGATACAGTATGTAAAATGCATTGTTGTGAAAATAAACAAACAAAAGCTTATATTGTTGACACCACACAGAAATATGGGACAGCATCTCAGAGTAAGGAAAACGTAAACAGGTTTGTATTTTACCCACAATGCCTTGCTACTATTATTTACATATTACTGCTCACCACCAGCAACATAAGGGACTGTACATCTGAGTAAGGCACATTTAAGGCAACATTATAAATTACCCAGAATTCCTTGTTGTTGTATGTAAAACAATGACAGCTCCCTGGTATGACATCATTTTGGGTGTAAACACACAGGAAACTGGAGGACAAAATGCTGATAATATAAAATGACTATGATAGATTTTTTACAAACAAATTGCAGCTTCAAAATCTGAAGCATGTCTGGCAAATGGCATACTATGTGTAAAAGGCATTTGGGGAACCTTACATATTTAATTTAAGGAAAGGATAGTGCAACACCTGGAATCCATAGGAGCACAGGATACAAGACAGCATGGGTTTACAACAGGAAGGTCCTGTCAAACTAATCTCATAGATTTCTTTGACTGGGTAACCAGAGTGGTGGACCAAGAGGTGCAGTTGATGTTGCCTACCTTGACTTCAGCAAAGCTTTCGATACTGTTACACATAGAAGATTGATTAATAAGCTGGGTAGGCTCAGGGTGGGTCCACATTGGTCAACTGGGTGGCAAACTGGTTGGCAGGCAGAAAACAGAGAGTGGTGGTAAATGGTATACAGTCAGAAGAGATGCAAGTCAAAAGTGGGGTACCTCAAGGATCAGTCCTGGGGCCAGTCCTCTTCAATATCTGCATCAGTAACATTGCAGATGGACTGGAGGGTAAGGTTTGTCTGTTTGCAGATGACACCAAGATCTGCAAAGAGTAGATGATCCAGATGGGGTGGGCAGAGTGGGAAGAGATCTGGATAAACTGGCAAAATGGTCAGAAGAGTGGCAAATGGGGTTTAGCAAAGAAGTGCATGATCATGCATAGGGAAGAAATCCTGAAGCCACCTATAGGTTGGGAGGGGTTGCTGGCAGTCACAAGGGAAGAAAGAGACTTGGGCATCGTCATCACAGATGATCTGAAATCATCCAAGCAGACCACTAAAGCAGAGTAAGGCTAGAGGGACGTTGGGAGTGTATTAGTAGGGGTATAGCATGTCATAAGAGGAGGCAATAATCCCTCTTTACAAGACACTGGTTAGGCCCCTCTGGAGGAGTACTGTGTGCAGTAGTGTAGGCCGCACCTGCACAAGGACATTAACAAAATTGAGCAGTCCAGAGAAGGGCAACCAAATGGTGCAGGGACTGCATCAGAAAACATATGAGGACAGATTAATGGAGCTCAATATGTATACCCTAGAGCAAAGGAGGAGAGAGGTGATATGATCAAAACATTCAAACATCTTAAGGGCATTAACAAGGTGAAAGAGTCTAATATGTTTCAGTATAAGAAAATAGCAAGACAAGAGGACACAGCATGAGATTAGAGGGACGTTGATTGAGGGGTAATATGAGGAAGTTCTTTTCACAGAAAGGGTGGTGGATACATGGAATGGCTTACCTCAGGAAGTGGTGGATATGAATACAGTGCAGGGCTTCAAACAGGCATGGGATAGGCATAAGGAAGTAATGCAGATGAGTATGAATAGATAGGCCATTGACAGAGTACAGCCCTATGGCACATTCATAAGGTAGAAAAATGGGCAGACTGGCTGGGCCTTCATGTCCTTATCTGACATCAACTCTATGTTCTATGTTCAATTAGTCTGCTAGCAGAACAGCCCAAATACAAGTGTTAAGCAGAGAGGTACTAGGAGCAAGAGCAGATAGGAGCAAAATGTTACCTGAGAAGTTGCTTAAGAGCAGGTTAAGAGGGGTGAGAGTCAGAGGTGGGTAGGAAGGTTATTCGAGAGAGGGAAACAGACAGAGAAAGCAGTCTGACCCATGAAGGTATTGTAACAAGGGATAACTGATTCAAGAGCCAGAATAGCTTTGCAAGTAGGCTGGCCTGGGAGGGGTTACAATTGGGGTGTACAATGTTTAATAAAATGAGAGCCAATTATTCAAAGGAGTTCCACTCTATTCCTGGTGTACAGTGCAAAGTATGCTAGTTTTCTATGGGGAGGCCCAACATTATTTCAATATTTAGGGAGGCTCAAGATCTTTCCCATGGCTTGGGAGGCTCTCTATGGCAAGTCTGAGAACTAATGCATGAGATAAGTCAAATTTTTGGTGTTAGTGACAAAGATCCTTTTATTTCATATTCCACTTTGGTAAATGGAGAGTAAAAGAGTCACATGTGTTAATTATGTTGCATGTTTTGCATCTGGGTGTATTGCATGGTCTGGTTCCCTCTGGGTCCATTTGGATTGTGTGGGCATAATTCCTGAAAGGGTTCTTCAGATTTGGTGGTTGTCTGTATGATATTCATATTTAGCATTAAGGATGCAATACTTGAAGCAACATCCCGTTGTGTTAGAGA
This sequence comes from Neoceratodus forsteri, assembly GCA_016271365.2. Lineage (NCBI taxonomy): Eukaryota > Metazoa > Chordata > Ceratodontiformes > Ceratodontidae > Neoceratodus > Neoceratodus forsteri. The sequence goes on along the minus strand of CM057456.1, from coordinate 975,726,734 downwards.
GAAAGGCAAGAGTAAAAGAAGGAGGAAACCACTTTGGTTCTCAAAAACAGTAGCAGAAAATATGGTGGACAGTCTGTCTTCGCTGTGCAGAACTGGTTGCAATTCTCCAATGATCTTCTGTAGTGGTCTCATTGATGTGATAACAGTATGTCACAACCAGCAGCATGCATTTTGATTCTATTTTTCTCTCTGTATGCCAGTAACTGTTCTCATGGAATTTGTCTAGCTCATGCAAGCTGTTCATCAATTACACATGAGGAGTAGTTCTTGCTGGTGAAGGCTCCTCGTAGTATTTCCAAATTGTCCCTGTCTGACTCATCCGTGCATATATGTTAGTATTGTAGGGTTTGGCTGAAGACAATTGCTCTTTTATATGGTTTGGTGTGCAATAGGATGGTGTAGGTAGTTGTATGCGTCCAGTCGTTTTGCTCGGAGTACTACATTTGAAGGATGAAATTATTGAAGGCTTTGTCAAACTCGTGTAGTTTGTCCTCACTTGCTCTCCATATAAAAATGTCATCTATAAAACAGTACTAGATCAATGTTTTTTTTCTCTGCTGTGATAGGAAGCTCTCCTCATATATCGCCATGAAGATGATGACATATTGAAGTGCCATTCTTGTGCCCATATCTGTGCCTTTTTGTAGGTATAGTTTGTTTTTGTACTATAGGTAGTTATGTTTCAGTACGAAGTCAGTGAGTTCCCAAACCGTATCTATAATTGCCTGATTGTCTGTGTCCCTTGTAGCAATGTTTTGCATGCATTTAGTCCATCCAGGTGTACTATATTGGTATACGGAGACTCTACATCCATTGTGACCAGAAATAAGTTGGTAGGGCGTGCACTTTATTTGTGAAGTCAGGGTTTAGGTAGTCAGTTGTGTCCAGGATAAGGATGGGAGTTCTTTGCGACATTGGTTAGAGGAAGCCCTCGACCCAGCCTGATATTTGTTAGTGCCAGCACCAGAGATAATAAGCCATTCTGGAATTCCTGGCATATGTATCTTTGGGAGTGTATAGAATATTCCTCTTCTTGGATTTTGAGGAATTAAACTGGTTAGTTGTGATCTGATGGTTGGGGAATATTTTATCAATTACAGTAATGTAGGGCTCCCTTCTAAAGTTTTCTGTTGCATCCTCCTGTAACGGCATGTAGACGCTTGCATCTGACAGTTGTTTTTCTGCTTCTGTGTGTTGTGTATTGTTCATGATTACAACTGCTCCTCCTTTGTCAGTAGGCTTGATACTGATACTGTTATTTTTATTTAGATCTTGAATTGCCCTTAATACTGTTTATTTATTCTTAATTTCATTAATTGTTGTTATTAGATTGTCCCACTATGTAAACTGCTGTATGGTTGTAAACTTGTATTCCTATTGACTGTAATTAACTCTCGGTCACCCCTGAAAAAGGGACAATATGTCTCAGTGGGCCCACCCAGTTAACAACATTTTAATAAAAATTCTTCCCAGTGGGCTCAGATTATACCAAATTTTGTTCCATTTAAGATTTCTGAATATACGAGTGCCTAAAAGTGTCAATATATTAGTCCAGATTAGGTTCCATCCTGCCAGTGGGCTCCATGATGATGTTCTCTCTGTATTTTTTCATCGGTTTGCCTATCATGGAAGAATTCCTACAGGCATACTTCACAGAAAAACTGTCCAAGTCCCCACATAGTTGTATCTTATCTGGATTTGATAAAGGACAAAAGACAATCTTTAAGAAACTAAAGATGTTTCTGCTGGTGACAGTGCATATTGGGTTGAGCACATCAGTTTCAATTGGGTTTGCAGTACTCAGGTCAGAACAGTCAGCATCTGTTATTTGTAGATGGTAGCCCCGGTTTTCCACAGCGGTTGTTTCAGTTTCTTTTGTTTCCTTATCATGTGTGTTTCCAGAGTAGCTTTGTGTGCCTGGCAGCAACTTTCAGTGAATTGTTCTGTGGCTGTTCCATTATGTTTTAGTAAGTTGCTATGCTCCTCAGTGCTGTTTCTGAGTTTTCTTTTCCTGTTGTATTGTACTGTCTGTGGAGGTGGCAGTTCTGGATTCTTTGAAGTATGTTGGTATAACTGGCACACAAAATCTGTGTTGAAGGTTGAGACCAGAGGTTTTTTTATCCAAGTCCTTTGGGATTATGTTGTTTTTCTTGCATTCCTATAGGAAACAAGCATTTGTCAATGCCGAATGTTTGCTTGCTGGCATTGGTAGTGTAGGAGCGAAAGATGCATAATAGGAATGGCAGTGAAGTATTTAACTGAAGCCATCCCTACCACCACACTGCGAGACTGACAGGCATTGGGTGTGCCTTGTGTCGCCAGGCATAACGGCCATGCCATTTCACCACAGCCTACCTTACAGATGCCAACAAGTGTCACGGTGTGTCTTGGGGTCTTTGGGCCTTATGCTTACCCCATTCCATCAGGAAATACGGTGAGATGGGTGCAGTATAGGAGAATGGAGGAACTTTGGGGCTGAAGAGTCCAAGGCACACCTCAATGCCTCTCACTGGCTGCAGGGTGTGGGTGGGGTGGAATGGTATGAGCATTACAGGCGACAATCCCAAGTCACATCCCTGATGCCTGTCAGTCTCTACAGGGTGGGGCATTATGGTGGAAACCGTAACACCTAAGGCGCCATTGGTATTTTCACTCCAAATTTTCAACATGGTTTTGTGACCCCCACCTTATGAACAGTGGCAATATCAGTTCATTAGTGAAAGCTGACTTTGCGCAGGACTATGCCATTTGGCACCACAGGTGCGAAAACACATTTCATACAGGATGTAAAATGACAGCTGTACTGTTTATGGGGAGGTGTAAAAATGGCAATGTTGAAAATCTGCAGTGAAAATATAAAAACTGGTGAAGTCACGAGTGTGCTTGAAACAGCGCAATGCACACCCGTAATGTAATTGGTTTGGGGATTTTTACAGCAGACTGTCAACACAGGCATTTTGGGACCTCAATCATGAACAGTGTCACTGTGATTTTCTTAATCTGTCCCAACAGTGATTTCCCACAGCGACTATGCATTTCTACGTGAAGTGCGAAACACATTTCAGCCATGGTGTGAAAATGACAGCTGTACTGTTCATAAGGAGGTGTGGAAAATGCCAGTGTTGAAAATCTGGACTGAAAATATTACAAATTCATGAACTTAAGAGGGTGCGTGGAAACTGCGCAATACTTGCTCATAACACAGTCATTGTATGGACTTTTGTCACCAAATTATTAACACAGCCATTTAAAGTCCTCTGCTCATGAACACTGTCACTGTGATTTTCTTAATCTGTCCTGAACATTGATTTTGCACACCGACTGCACCATTGTGTGCTATATGCGAAAACACATTTTGGGCAACATGTGAAAATGACAGCTGTACTGCTCATAAGGAGGTGTGGTAAAATGGCAATGTTGAAAATCTGGAGTGAAAATATTAAACATTTGCGAACTTATGAACATGCATAGGAACTGCACAATGCACGCTTGTAACACTGTCATTTTGGGAGTGTTTGCACCAAATTTTCAGTTTAAGGTTTTGGGTGTCTACTTAATGAACTGTGCCACTGTTGTTTCATTACTTGGTCCCAAAAGGTGGTTCCGCACAGTGACCTCAAAATCACCTTTGAGACCGGAAAACAAAATTACAGTGACTGAGTTCATGAGGAGGGACCCAAGAACCCCATGTTGAAAATTTGGTGAAAAATTCCCAAATGGCTGAGATATGCACCAAAGTTGAAAAGCCCATTTATGCCATTATACAGCTTACCGCATTTCTTCAGTTCTGGTTGGCTTTGAAGAGTGCAGACATGTTCCCAGTCCACCCAAGATCATCATGCCAGACTCTGGAGGTAAGTGTAAGTGGGTGTGGGGAGGTGGATGCAGAGGGTGGGCGCGGGTTGGGACAGGGGCCAGAGAGTCAACGAGGGACAGTTTTTTTCTACTGCAGGAAGATCTATGCGGGACTTTGCCATGCTGGGGTGGGCCCCAGCATGGCAGCTGAAAAGGTTATTTTGGGGGCAGCAGCGTGAATCAACAGAGGATTGGGCACCCATCGGCCATACCGACATTTGCCACACTGGGGTGGGCTCCAGCGTGGCACCTAGAGATCTGTTTGAGGGAGGCAGTGAAGCCGATGGGGGATTGGGCACCCGTTAGTCATACAGTGCACACTGGTGGAGGAGCACATGAGCATGCTGGGGTGGGCTCCCAGCATGCTACGTAAGTGGGGGGTGATGATGGAACTGTCATGACAGTTCAAATGTAGTGAAGACGATGGTAATTTGCATACCGCCATCGGCAGTATGCAATTGCTCACATCGCCATTGCTCGCCAGGCGGTATTTCCCTCTGAACTATACTACCGTATCTGAACTCTGTCAAAGACAGTTGGACGGTGCAGCCATGCCTGCAAAACGGACCAGGGCATTGGAAGTGGGCAGGCACACCTACGCAATTCTCATATGGTGGCACTATGTTTCTGAACGCATGCAAGCAAACATAAAAATTCACTATCCTGCTGCACTAGATTTTTATTTTTTAATGCTTGGAGCTTCTACTTTAAGCAGTGAAATGTGGCATCCTCCATTCTATGCTGCAGATTAGTGGTGCCGTGTTAGTCTCAGGACAATCTAGTACACTTTGTTTGTGGTAATACCTTTATTAGAGTAACTGAAGAATTTTACACAAGCTTCAAGACCTCACAGGTCCCTACATCAGGTGCGGAAAACTAACCAGCATTTCAAAATATATATTCAGGAGTTTATGGATCACAGATTGTTTTACAAAGGAGGGTGTAAAGGGAAGGGTGTAAATATTAATAACCCATCTGGCAGCACCATTTTGTGACACATCATTCTTCTGCATTCATTTCCTTGCAGCCCTTGACACTACAGTAAAGGCCTTTTAGACCCTACTGACTGCATGCACATACTCCTACTTGCTTTACAGCAGTGGCCAGTGACAAGATGCACTGCATTCAGGATATATCAGGAAATATCACAAAATCAAATAGAAATCAATGGGATTTCCAATGATATATCATGACATTTCTGATATTCTGAACATCACTGGTTACCACTGTATCTGTTATAGTACAGACTTAAACATTACAGCACAGTTAGAATCTTAGAGTACAGTACTGAATATTAGAGCAACTTGAGAATACTAGAATGCTAAGCTATAGAGTGAGATAAGAACGTAAGTATTAAGCATTAGCACCATTTCACTACTGCAGGTTACAGAACTACTGGTCAGCCAGATATAGAGTATAAAATAACACAGATACATAGTAAATGATGGCAAAAGGTGTATCAGCCCATACAGTCTGATCCCTTACCTAACTACTCTTCACTGACCCTGGTAACCATCCCGCCTTAAAGGGGTCAAGTCATCGTTAACAGTCCCACACCTAAGTGTAGGGCTGGTCCCAGTTGCAATTTGTGTATAAAGCATTGGCCTGGATATTCAAAGGGTTGTGCATGGCGCAACAGTGTTGTGCCATGCGCAACCCACTGATGCACCCAATGCGATATTCAAACGGATTGTGCCTGGCACAACCCGGCTACCGAGCCGCACTGCAATGTATGTGGTGCAGGTGGGGGTGCCCAATGACACCGCGAGACATCCGGATATTCAGCCCAGGATGTGCTGAGTCCATGCTTGTGCAACCCTACTTGCACTGCACACAGGTGAGCCAAAAAATAGCGAACAACGGCTGGCCACCCACAGGTGAGCTGTCAGACAGGGCGCACGGCAGCTGCCACCTGTGGTGGCCACCCGAGTCCGCCTGCACCTCCATTGCGGTGCCCCCATGCTCCGATTGTGGGCATCTGTGTAAATAAATCATGTCCTATATTCCTGGTGGTCCAGTGGACCACTGTCAGCCCGATTGCGGCATAAATTTAAATAAACGATTCCATTATCTTCGTGGTCCAGTGATCGCTGTCAGCCTGATCGCAGGCATGTTTAAATAACGATTTGCTGCCTGGTGGTCCAGCGGTAGCCCTCCCCACCTGCTCACTGGAGCCCCACCGCCTCATTTTCTCACTCAGCCAGCGGGCGGCGGCAACACCACCTGCCTGCACACCGCCGCCTGCCGACTGACACTGATGGAAGGGTTATTCATTGGTTCACAGTGTGAGCTAATGGCATGCAGTTCAGTTTATTGTATAACCAGATATGTGGAATGAATCCATTCCATATCTGGATTGTGTAGTACGGTACAGGCTGCACGCCCATTGACTCACGCCTGTGGACCAATAGGAGTACAGCCCTTACATACGTGTCAGTCGGCGGACGGCAGCGCAGGCAGGTGGTGGGTGCTGCCCGCCACTGACCGGGGAGCGGGCGGGGCTCAGTGGGCGGTGGGAAGGGGGCACCGCTGACCACCAGGGTTATTGAATCCATTTATTTAAACTTATGCCCATGATCAGGCTGCAAGCGGTCCACTGGACCACCAGGATATTGGAATTTTATACTGATACTTATGCCCATGATCGGGTTGACAGCGTCCACTGACCACCAGGGATATTGGAATTTTATATTGATACTTATGCCTGTGATTGGCTGACAGCAGTCCACTGGACCACCAGGGATATTGGAATTTTATATTAATTCTTATGCCCATAATTGGGCTGTAGGGTACGATGCAGCTGTGCAGGGGTTTAGGTCCCCGACAGCTGCTGCCTGGCAGGTGCCAGGCGCAGAGTCGCTGGGGATCAGCGACCCGCATGCAATGGGCTCATACGACATGCAAATGGCCCCATTTGCACCTTGGATACATTATGGCTCCATTTGCATGTGCACTTTGAATATCGCGGTTGTTGCGCATAGCGCAACGGAACTTGGCGCTAGCGCATCCCCCTGCTCCACTCTGGCCACTGCACCATGCACACTGAGGGTGGCCAGGTGCGATATTCAATGATGCTGTGCCATGGCGCAGCTTCGCTGAATATTGCCCAGTCGACACTCCTGCACAGCAAAGGTGCGCTACACCAGGCTTGAGCCACAGCCTGGCGCAGTCTGAATATCCGGCCATTGTGTTTTACTACTGTTTACTGCAGTATACTACATTGTATCAGGCTGATTCTGTTGACTCTCAAGCTGAAATTTGCTGTAACCAGAAATCCCAGAATCCCCTGCCACTGATATCAAAGCTGGGCTGAAGCAGTGGAGATTCAATAGCCTGCAGTGCATGTTTCAGTTTTATAAACTTTGATCTTTTGTTCGCTGGTCCCACTGTCCTCCCAGGACTAAGTACAGTCACAGAGGATTGTGCTTAGCACCAGGAGAACAACAGGACTAACAAACATCTGTGACCCGATTTTCAAAAGTTTGTCTGCGGGCACTAATGGGTCTTTGTCTGTACAAACCAGGGATTGCTCTGGCTCCCCATATTTAAAAGGGTTGTTGTGCGGGCAAAGAGTGTTAGCGCCTGTGCAAAACATAATATAAGTGTCTGGTCAAGGGGACGGGCATGGCAATGAATATGCGCATTCACCCATATTCAGCTGACATTGTGCTGCACAAAAGGATTTAGCGCTTGTCCATTTGTGCAGCACAAATACTGCTGAACAAAACTCCAACTTAACTCTAGACAACCTTAGTGGCTGCTGGAGAATTTTATTTTATTTATTTATTGAAGAAATTGAATTACAAGAATGCAGCCACCCAGCTAGTTGGCCACTGGGGAGCACAACTGCCCCTGTGATCCATGGCACCCCCTGCCGATCGCTGGCCTGTTCCAGTATAATAATACATCCCTGGTGCTAGAGTCCCCCTATTCCCAACCGATCGCCAGCACATTCAGTATAATAATACATCCCTGGTGCTAGTGGTTCTCCCCAATCTCTGGACTGTTTAACATAATAATGCATCCCTGGTGCTAGTGATTCCCCCACTGATTGCTGGCCTGTTTAGTATAATAATACATCCCTGGTGCTAGTGATCCCCCCAACTCATTGCTGGCCTGTTTAGTATAATAATACATCCCTGGTGCTAGTGATTCCCCCACTGATTGCTTGCCTGTTTAGTATAATAATACATCCCTGGTGCTAGTGATCCCCCTCCACTCATTGCTGGCCTGTTTAGTATAATATTGCATCCCTGGTGCTAGTAGTCCCCCCATTGATTGCTGGCCTGTTTAGTATAATAATACATCCCTGGTGCTAGAGTCCCCTCATCCCCAACCAATCGCCAGCACATTCAGTATAATAATACATCCCTGGTGCTAGTGGTTCTCTCCCTGCCGACCACCAGCCCATTTAGTAATAATACATCCCTGCTGCTAGTAGTCCCCCACCCCACACAGATTGCCATCCTCAGAGTACATATGGGATCCCTGGTGGTAGCGGTGCCATCCTTCCCCCCTCTGATCCCAGCCCGTATGTTGCAAAACTGCCCTGATGGTAGTGGTGCCCTCCCTCCCTCTGATCCCAGCTCCATTGTACAATGTCATACCCTGGTTGTTGTTTTCCCTCCTGACTGCCAGGCCGAAAGTACAAACAGCTCCTCCCTGGCATCCAGTGGTTTCCCCAGCAGCTTGGAATCCCCCCACTGACATTTCCTCAGTGGTGATGCTACAGGTGCATATGATGACCACACAGTTCTTCTCACACCTCCACGGCCAGGTGCCATATGTCCAAGCAGGGAGCATGCCTCTTATTTATAGATAGGGTGATGCGCCTGTCCTATAAAGAAGAGGCACCTCACTGCCTGGACATAGAGCAGTCAGCTGGGAAGATGTGAGAGGGCTGTGCCAGTCACTGTATGTGCCAGCAGCACCATCACTGACGGAACGTGAGTGGGGGTTCCCAGTGCCACAGAGAACCACTGGATGCTAGGAAGGGTCACTAGTGGCTTCTGGGCCTGGCAATCAGGGGAGTGGAGACAACAACCAGGGTATGGCTTTGTACAATGGGGCTGGGATCGGAGGGAGGGCACCACTACCACCACCAGGGCAGCTTGGAAATATACAAGGCTGAAATCAGAGGGAAGGATGGCATCACTACCACCAGGGTAGTTTTGCAATGTACGAGACTGGAATCAGAGGGAGGGAGGGAACCACTACCACCAAGGCAGTTTTGAAGTGTACAGGGCTGGGATCAGAGGGAAGGAGGGCACCACTACCACCAGGGTATTTTTGCAACGACGGGGTGGGATCAGAGGCAGAGGGAGGAACCACTACCACCAGGGCAGTTTTGCAACATACAGGGCTGGGATCAGAGAGAGGAGAGAGGGAGAGAACTACTACCACCAGGGCGGTTTTGCAACATACAGGGCTGGGACTAGAGAGGGAGAGAGGAGAACTACTACCACCAGGCGTGTTTTGAAACATACGGGCTGGGATCGGAAGGAGGAATGCACCACTACCACCAGTGCAGTTTTGCAATGTATGGAGCTGGGATCAGAGGGAAGGAGGGAAGGAGGGAACCACTACCACCAGTGCAGCTTTGCAATGTACAGAGCTAAGACCAGAGGGAGGGAGGGAATCACTACCACCAGGTCAGTTTTGCAATGTACAGGGCTGGGATTGGAGGAGGGAGGGCACCACTACCACCAGGGCAGTTTTGCAACATACAGGGCTGGGATGGAAGGAGGGAGGAGGGCACCACTACCACCAGGGCAGTTTTGCAACATACAGGGCTGGGATGGGAAGGGGGCATCACTACCACCAGGGTAGTTTTGCAATGTACAGGGCTTGGATGGAAGGAGAGCAGTAGGGCACCACTAACACAGGATAATTTTGCAACATATGGTGCTGGGGTCAGAAGGCAGGAAGGAGGGCACCACTACCACCAAGGATCATATTATTTACTCCAGGGATGGTGATCGGGTGGGGGGGACCACTAGCACCAGGGATTTATTATTATGCTGAATGGGCTGAGGATTGGCTGGGGGAGATCACTAGCCCAGGGATGTGTATCTGAGAAGTTAAAATTTCGTCTGCCTGTAGTTGCTATTTTATTACTTGTATCTCCATGGAAAAGAGGTTCCTTAGTCTTCATAATGCAGTTGTAATCTGAACAAGCTAATCATCAGACGCCAAGGTGAAACCCTATGGCTCTAATTATGAAATAATGTTAAGATTTTAGTGAGCTCAGCCCTTGCAGGCACACAGAGATTTTATCAAATTTCTATAGATTTTTCTTACATTTTGCAGGGTGATGCTAGTGTGTGGCCAAAATAAGAATCAAAAGCTACCCCCAAAACAAAAGTTGCTTAAAAGCATGCAAGTCATTCAATTGCATTTTCTTACTTTCTGTCTTCATTCCATCATTTTATATAGTAACAAAAAGCAAGCCCCACAGGTGAAGGAGTCTAGGCTAAAGATTTAATGAAGTGCCAGTAGTGCAGAATATTATAAGTTACAGTGTAGGTACCTGACCAATGTAGGCGCCATCTTGTCATCAGTGGTCAGACTAATCATGATTAAGCCAAATGATGAGACCAAGTACGCCTTTAAACTGCTGAAATGATGGAATGAAGACAGAAAATAAGAAAATAGAATTAACTTACATGAATTGCAGACTTTTATGCAGCTTTTGGTTTGGGGAGGCAATGAAACTATAACTGTTTGATTCTGATTTTGGTCACACACCAAGAGCACCCCTGCAAAATTTAAGAAAAAATGTGATAAAATCTCTGTGAATTAGCAAGCGTTGAGCAACAAAGTACAGCAGAGTGTGGCCTTCTATTAATTAGTAAATTCTATTGGACACCTATGAGCTTCTTATGGGCCAGAATTTAATGCATTATATAAAAGATACAGCCAGAGAGTGGTTCCCACAAAGAGAAAGAGACAGCAGTGGGACATCAGCTAACATTGGTATGTTAAAATTTAAGGTGTAGGTACCTGAATGATGAGGAAGTCACCTTGTTTTCAGAGGTCTGGCTAATCATGATTCTGCTGTAACCCCTAGATGGCGCTATCCCAGGGGCTACTACCCCTGCCTGATTTGCCACTAACAGGTTGAGGGGCCTGGATCCAATGGGGTGCCTCCACCCAGAGGTCAGGGTTTGCAATAGTTAAACTTACTTGGTCACAGCCCTCTGGGACACTGCAACCCCTTTCTTCCCACTAGTGGCCCACACAATATATCAGAATTACCTTCACAGTATACACTTACCCCCAGGGCCAATTCAGACACTGGGACCTCCTGTAAAATAAGATACAGTGCAACAATCACAGTACAATACTTTAACATAGACAAATACCTCAGGCAGTATAACTTTGCTAAACAAGCAGCTCTGATTTATTTAGGGGAATATAACAAGGATGGGGAAATCAGGTTAATTAGCTTATCACTTTACTATCTACCTATGGCTCTGTGCACAGGCCTATCCCTACCAGTTACTGTCCCTGGGTACCCAAGCCCTAGTGGGTAGTCCAAACCGTAGCCGCTGGTAGGGGCCTCTTCCCACAGAGAAAAGAAAAATTAGTTTAAACAGTCAGCAGAACAGTGATTCCATTTGGATTTAATGTGGCAATTCAACAGGAGCGACCCTGAATTAGTACTCACGACCTCCAAACAAGATAGGGTCCTTCAACGTCAGCAGGGCTACTCTTGAGCTCCAAGAGACTCCTCACGCATTTATATGGCAAACAGGCAGGCTGCTTCTCTATCCCAATCGCAATTACTGCACAATACCGGGAGAACACACAGCAGATTCAGTTCCTGACAGACCGAGTGCAATTCAGCATTTTCTCCAGTCTTCTACAGGGTGAGCCTGGTTTCTACTCTTCAGATATCCTTTGATTCTCTTCACAGGACGGATTCAGTCCTAACAAGCAGTTACACAAGCTGCAGACCGGAACTCTGGACCTTACACATGTTTTTGACTAAAACTGTGCACTGAAGGAGCACAGGTTCTTTTCCCTTCACTGCCAGAGCTAAACTGAAACTCCAACAGACAAAACCGGCACTTCCTTTGAGTTCCTCCCAGTTCTTGACTGGATTGGCTGTCACTCACAATAGACTGCTGCTGTTGGTCCAAAAGGCGCCAAGTCTAAACTACATCTCCCAGAGTCACTGCCCATACAATCCTCTTGTGGTTGGCTCAGATTATGAGTCCAAGTTCTGATTCTGGCCCAAGGCACCATTTTAGAACTAGCTTACCCCACACTGATTGGTCCAGTTCAAAACCAGAATGGGGAACTAGGCAGACACAGTTCTGACTGCAAAGAAAGCAGGTTAGACAAACTGTAATTTCATTATTACTGTAAATGATTTCTGGCAAACAGTTACATCTTTCAGATAGGTTCCTTTGCACTCCTGGTGACTGCAAAATGGAGTGAATTGGCAGCAGCCTGAGTGGTACTCAAACAGAGAAGCACACAGTCCCCCATACAAATTCAATTATGTCTGCAAGCAGACAGCCCTTAAAGAGACAGTACCAGAGGTTCTAAAAACACTCACTGATAAATGGCTTAAACGCCAAACACCATTCAGGCTTGGAGCATTCAAGCAAGCTCCTGAAGTCTTTTGGGAACCCCATTTGCAGGGGGGTTACACTAAATGATGAGACTAAGAACACCTTTAAAATGTTAAATGATGAAATGACAACAGAAAGTACTGTACACGCCACGGACAGATCTGTTGGTGGCTGGCCATGCTGGAGAGAGGAGGGCTGTGTAGTCGCCAGCTGGAGTCAGGATGGGGGACGGGGTGGTGGGTCACTACCTCAGAGTGCGGGGGTCCACTAGACCACCAGGGAAAGGTGTAACTTCACTATACAGGGATCGGGGATAGGAGGGGATCCATTAGACCACCATGGAAATGTTCTTCTACTATGCAGGGATCAGGATGGGGATTACACTGGACACCGGGAACACCTTTTATATATTGGGGATGATCAGATGGGGGAGGGACCACTGGACACTGAGGATACTTTATTTTCAGAACAGGCATGTGTGCGGTAGATGGACCACTGGATACTGGGGATACTTTCTTTACAGAACGGGCATGTGTGCGGGGGGGAGGCACCATTAAACACTAAGGTTACTTTCATTACAGAATCAGCATGTATGTGGGGTGGGGAGGGACACTAGACACCAGGGATACTTTTTATAGAATGAGCACATATGCAGGTAGGGGAGAGACCACTAGACACTGGGGATACTTTATTTACAGAACGGGCATGGGATTGGGTGGGGGAGGGACCACTAGACACCGGTGATATTTTATTTATAGAATAGGCATGTGTGCAGGTGGGGACCACTAGACATGAGGGATACTTTATTTATAGAACAGGCATATGTGCTGGTGGGGGAGGGACCACTAGACACCATGGACACATATATATTTCTATTCAGTTCAGCGATTGGCAGGGAAGGGTACCACTAGCACCAGGGATAACATATATGTTGTTATTCCGCTGGTAATCTGTGATTGTGGGGGACCACTGGCACCAGGGACTATTAAATTTTTATTCTCAGGCCGGCAATCAGTGGGAGGGGACAACTAGCCACCAGGGAAAGTATACTGTATTACTGTCAGGTCAGCAATCGTGGGGAGACTAGCACCAGGAAATACTACTTTTTATTAACTATTGGGCTGGTGGTCCAGCTTGGTGAGGGTTTCATTGCAGTACCTCCGCCAACCAGTAGGGTTGCAGGATTAAAGCAAGGTCTCAGTTGGCAGTACTGTATTTTCTCCATGCAAGGAGACCCCACCAAAGACACTGCACAGAGCAAATGCTTTGTGAACGGACAGCGCCAATATGCAGGTCCCTCCTCTCATTTGAAGTTTTCCAGGCTCTATCTCTTTCTTGCATTTTAGTAATTATGTCTGGGGTAATCCCTTCTTGACATTTATTTTTCAACTGTGATTTACATAATGGTGCTAACAAAAATCACAAACAGCATTAAAATCAGAGGTCACAAAATCAAGCATCGAGTCTACACTAGGAATTAGATGTAAATAAGTCCAGTCTATTGAGGCAAGGGCCTCACGAAATTCTTCTATGTTAAGAGTTTTTAAAGAATGTGAAGTGATACAACAGTGGGAACTTATGGTTTATGTGCACCACAGGCACAGAAGATTGGACAAAGATCACTCAGACTGTCAGCAAGTGAACTTGCCTGTAAATCCTGCAGGGCTGAGTAGTCAAAATCCAATCTATCTGGGTTTCAAGCCAGTTTTATGATTGTGTCTTGTTTGTCGATTTAGTTACTTGATGCAGGTTTAAGCCAATTAAATGATACTCAATTTTAATGCTAGCTTTATCATACCAGTTTACATTTGCACCCACTAACAATATGGAAAACTCAAGGCTATCTGCTGAATGGCCAGGTGGAAAATAAAATGTGGCTAAAAACAACTGTTTAACCCTTCCAAGATAAACAGTTACAGGAAGAAAATCAAGAGACTATTTAGGCTGGCAGTATGGCCTAAAGGTTAGATTAACAAGCTGTGAATGAGTCTGGTACCTGCAGACACGGGTTTGAGTCCCACAACATCCACTTGTGTACTGTGTGACTCTGAGCAAGTCACTTGACAAGCCCAATGCTCCTGGGTCACCTTTGAAAACAGGCACTTGTGCCTAGTGGGCCTTACCTGGTTAACAAAGACTAAAATAAAATTTAATTATTATAATAAAGTTGTAACTGAGAGAGTGGACCTGGTATAAACCAGAACCCCTCCCCACTTTGAAAGCCTGTCACATCGAAACTAATTAAAACCTCTAAGTCAATGACATTATCTGGGATTTTACTAGTTAAGAGGTCTCTAATACTGTCATGATATCAAATTCATCAATTTTAGGTAGAATGCTTCAAATATTGACACAAACAAGTGAAATTGCTCATTCTGTTTGAACATGCAAGGCACGCTCAGCAAATTCAGTATGGCCTGGGCCAGGGTTGGCTGAACATTTCCAGGCAGCAGTAGCATAAGCAATACAAGCATTTATCAATGCCGAATGTTGTCTTGCTGGCATTGGCATTGGTAGTGCAGGAGTTAGAGAGATGCATAATAGGAATGGCAGTGAAGTAGTGAACTGACGCCAACCCCACCTCACCTCTTGTAGAGACTGGCAGGCATTGGGGTGTGCCTTTGGATTGCCATAACGCCACACCATTTCACCTCACCCTGCCCTGCAGACTAAAGGGTGCGCATTGTGCTCAGTCATCGGCCTGACACTCACCCCATTCCATAATGAAATACATTAGATGGGTGCAGTACAGGAGATTGGGGTGAACTTTTGGGCCCAAGAGTCCAAGGCACAACTTGATGCCTGTCACTGACTGCAGGGTAGGGGTGGGGTGGAATGGCATGAGCATTACAGCCGACAGTCCAAAGTCACACCCCTGACGCCTGTCAGTCTCACAGGGTGGAACGTTATGGTTAGAAACCCTAATGCCCTGGGCATTTGTTGGCATTTGCACTCCAAATTTTCAACATGGGCTTTTGTGACCCCACCTCATGAAAGCATTTGGGACTTCCACTCATGAACAGTGGCACTGTGATTTTGTTAATCTGTCCCAAATGTTGATTTCCACAGCAACTGTGCCATTCTACGCCAGAGGTGCAAAACGCATTTCGGCAGGTGATGAAAATCGTAGCTGTACCATTCATAAGGACATGTGAAAAATGGCAATGTTGAAAATCTGGAGTAAAAATATTACAAATTCTCGAAGTTATGAGTGTGCATGGAAACTACATAATGCATGCTTGTAACACAGTCATTTTGTGAATTTGTTCACCATATTTTCAACATAGGCATTTTGGGACCTCCACTCATGAACAGTGCCACTGTGATTTTCTTAATCTGTCCCAACGTTGATTTCCCACAGCAACTGCGCTATTGTGTGCCAAATGTGTGAAAACACATTTTGGGCAGGAGGTGAAAAATAACAGCTGAAATGTTCGTAAGGAGGTATGAAACAATGGCAATATTGAAAATCTGAGTGAAAATATTACAAATTCTCGATACGAAAGCGATGTGGAAACTGCACAATGCATGCTTGTAACACAGTCATTTTGTGGAATTCTCTAACCAGATTTTCAACATAGGCATTTTGGGACCTCCCGCTCATGAACAGTGTCACTGATTTTCTTAATCTGTCCCAAATATTGATTTCTAGCGACCTCGCCATTGTGCAACAGACATGCAAAACACATTTCGGGCAGGATTGAAAATGACAATTGTGCTGTTCATAAGGAGGTATGAAAATGGCAATGTTGAAAATCTGGAGTAAAAATATTACAAATTCTCGGTTATGAGCGTGCATGGAAACTGCACAACGATGCTCGTAACACAGATTATTTTTGTGGAATATTTTCACCAAATTTTAACATAGGCATTTTGGGACCTCCGCCATGAAGAGTGTCACTGTGATTTTCTTAATCTGTCCCAAACATTGATTTCCCACAGCAACCATCACTGTGCGCCAGATGCAAAAACACATTTCAGGCAGGATGTGAAAATGACAGCTATACTATTCATAAGGAGGTGTGAAAAAATGGCAATGCTGAAAATCTGGAGTGAAAATATTAAAATTCTCAAAGTTATGATCATGCGTGGAAACTGCATAACGCAAGCTCATAACACAGTCTTTTGAATATTGTCGCAAATTTGCAACATAGACTTTTATGAGCCCACCTCATGAACAGGACACTGTTGTTCGATTAATCTGTCCCAAAAGGTGATTCCCGCAGTGACCAGAAATCACCTTCGGGACAGAATAACGAAATGACAGTGACTGAGTTCATGAGATGGGGTCCCAAGAACCTATGTTGAAAATTTGGAGCCAAAATGGTTGTGATATCCACCTAGTTGAAACCCCTCATTGATGCCATTATACGACTTACCATGATTTTCTTCAGTTAGCAGTCGGCTTTGAAGAGTGCAGGACGTATTCCCGCTCCACCAAGATCATCGCACCAGGCTCCAGAGGTAAGTATGGGGTGAGGGAGGGTGTGGAAGTGCGCAGAGGGTGGGTGTGGGTGTGGGTTGGGGAGGGTGTCATTACCACGAGGGACTGTTTGCTGTGTTACAGGTGAAAAAAAAAAGGGCAGCGAGGAAGGTCTTTCCTTACAGGTTTACTTTGGGCACACTGGGGTGAGCTACCAGTGTGCCACCTGTGTTTTTGGGACAGGAGACTGCAGACAATGGGGATTGGGCCTCCCATCAGCAAAGACAGCATGTCTGAGTTTGGGGAGGGATGAAGCTGAGGGGAATGTGCACCCCTCTGCAGATTGGGGACAGGGACTGAAGCTGATGGGGACTGGGCCTCCCATCAGCAAAGACAGTGTGTCTGTGTTTGGGAGGGATGATGCTGAGGGAGATTGGGCACCCCTCGGCAGACAAATAAAAAAATGGAGAACATATGCCAACTGGGGTTGGCAAACAAACTGGGAGGGGCATGTCAACAGGAGGATTGAGCACCCTGACATTGGCTTTCTGGGACTGTGAGAGGTGGATGCCAGCAGCCGCCACCACGCTTATTGAAATCTTTAGCAGGCAAGACATGCCCTGCAATGACAGGTCAGCTCCTCATTGCAGCAGCAAAATTCTTTCAAGTTGGGGCACGCTTCTGAACTGCTGTCATAGACAGTGTGCTCATTCATTGGTGCCACAAAGACCAGCCCAAAAAGCAGTGGCACCATTGGCCACAACATGGCCGCACCTCCACAACCTGCTACTCCAGCAAGCTGCCACAAAATGTTGCTTGCGCTGCCTTGTCAAGACAGCATAAAAGGAATGTTTCCTCGTGGCCGTATTTAAACAAAGCAACTCTTTTTATAAGGCTTAATTTCCCACACATAAACCTATGTGGAGTAAGTTTGTCTGTGCAGGCTTTTCATAAACCAAATCTGATGCCTGATCCATAAAACATTATCAGAATGACTGAATGTTAAAATCAAATAAATATACTGATTAGTTAAAACAGACTGACTGAGCATTAATCCCTTTGTTAGGCAAACAACATATAAACAGGATGGACAGCGAAGAATCATCAATATAGACATAATTAAGCAGTAACTGAAACAATCACAACAGTGAAAACTAAAATGCCATGCCACAGTCCAGCTGCCTCCACAAGCCCCACAGCCACCACCAATCAGAGGAGGGAGAGGCAGGTCACTTCAGGCTCCATGGTAAAGCAACTCTCAGCAGCAATGCAAAAACAGGATGACAATAGATCAAAGCAAAAGTCAGGAAATAGCATATGGAGCAGTTCAGCGGATAATTAATGCTAATGCAAAGTCAATAACGTAGCTCACTGATGTACACACACTTACAATATTCCAACTGGGCTAAGACCCTGATTGTAGCTCAGTCTGTAAGTGCCTATTTGTGTCAATTACAAACTCATTTAATAACCATAGTCTATTTTAGCAGTGGAAGAACTGGTCCAGTATGATAAAGTTATCAGGGTTATGTTAGTCAGTCAAGCAGCTCTCACTGAAATCCCAGCCATGCTGAAAACCTCTTATGGGTCTCTGCTTTTAAAGTCATTTTTCTTCTTCTGTGAGTTACTCACGCTTGCACTGCTGGGTGGCATGGACTTCTATGCTTATAAGCCCCACCCCTGCTGATGCTGCTAAGCCACTGGCTCACCGCTGAGCCCCCAGCCAGCTGAATGAGTCGGTCTTGTAGCTGTGGCACCCAAAGAAAAGCCTTGTTGGGGAAGGCAGCAACATGGTAACAAAAGCTGCCTCCTTTCTCTGGCCACAGCAACCTCTGGGAATGCCTGGAACTGATGGGCAGGTGATACTCTGTTGCAGGTGGCAAGAGCTTTTATAGATGTAAACCCCACCCTCTGGTGATGTCGCCCAGCCACAGGTTCATCACTGAGCCCCTAGCTAGCTGAATGGGTCAGTCATGCAGCTGTGGCACTGGAGAAGGGCTTATTGGAGGAGGCGGCAGCATGGTAACAAAGCTGCCTCCTCTCCTTGGCTATGGCAACCTCTGGGAGTGGCTGGAATTGTTGGGCAGGTGATACTGTGTTGCAGAGCAGCACAGGCTTTTGTGCTTCTAAGCCCCACCCTTGATGACACTGCTCAGCCACTGGTTCACTGCTGTGGGTCATCTTTAACTGTGGCACCAGGAGAAAGGCTTGTTGTTGGAGGCAGCAGGATGGTAACAAAGCTGCCTCCTCCTCATTGGCTATTGCAACCTCTGGGAGCATCTGGAACTATCTGGCAGGAAATAATAGCTACAAAAGGTATGGCTGCCCAGTTCCTCATCCTCTGAGTGCAGAGCACTAATGACATTGGGGTATCAAGCCTAAAGAAAAGTATGGAGCCTTTGAAACAGTATGGTATAGGATGCCACAGGGTGGTGCCTGTAGTCGGGCCAATGTTGCTTGATAATTGGGCCATTACTGCCTGGTAGTCATTGAGGCTGAAAGAGTAAGGTGAAAAGTCAGATAACTGCCATAGCAACCTTGCAGGCTACATTTGGAAAGAATGAAGCAGCAGATCAAGGCAAAGGTGAAGCATTGTCAGCCATCAGGTGGGCAAACACGGCAGCTGGGAGGAGAGGGATGGGGAGGGCAGTGCTAGCACCCAGCCCCGCAGAGAACCAACCATGGTCAGGAAGGGAAGTGCAGGAGAAGCAATGGAAGTGCAGCAACTGAAGCAGCAGAACTAAAACCAGGAGCAGCTGAGCAAAGTGTGCAGCTTATGAGGGACAGAGACATGACAGTAGGCAGGGAAGCTAGAACCAGAAGTTATGGAAGGCAGTATAGAACAGCACCAATGAGGACAAAGGCAGCAGGGAGCCAAGAAGCAGACAGCAGGAGCAGGAGGAAGCAGGACAGGACAGAACAAGCGAGTGGTGGCCCGGAGCTGCAGAGACAAGCAAACTGCCAAGGCAGCACACAGCCAGTAACAGGGAAGAACAAATGGAGCAACAGAGGCAGCAGGGTGAGTGAATACCTACAAGGTGTTGGAGGGAGGGCAGAGCATTTAAACAATGGAGTCAGCCAGAAGGAAACTAGCCAGCATAAAGAGGGCTGAAGAGAACAGGGAAGGAGATAGGAAGTATCTGTGTAGGCAGTAGGGGCCCAACAAAGAAATGAGTATCCAGAGGATGCTTGAGGAATGCTGTATTAACAGCACTCAGTGTGGGGTGGCAAGGTTGCCCACTGTCCAGCTGAGCCCCAGGCATAGCTTTAACATACATTCTACCACAAGAAGTGACCCCATGAAAATAAACACCCGATCTCAAGGAAGGTACCCTGCTGTCTTTTAACACTAATGTCAAATAAATTGTCTTTTGCCACCCAAGGATCCTAATTCCAGCCACAAGCCTTCTGTAGAATTCCAATATCTCCTCACTAGCTCTTCCATACTTCAATCCCTCCTTTTTCTTTTTTTAAACCTTATTTTTATCCTCCTACCTTGCTCCACACTGGCACCCCTCTTCAGGACCTCACTTGTGGACCTACCCCGAGCCTCCCAGTGGCCATCTATGCACATGAATGCCCCACTCCTATGGACCCTTGATATCCGGATTGGTGAAGGAGCTCTCCTAACTCCTCTGACCTTGATGGGAGTGTGCATCTTGCCTGTTGGGCTTACTGGAGCCCTCCAAAACCATCCACCCAAGATCCATCTACTGGCACCAGTGCTAGAGCTGTTTTCCTCCTTGTTTGCTCTGTCCCCCAAACGCCAGCATGCAATGAGGGCCAATGAGCCAGGAGACATGCTGAGATGTGCCTCCTGCTCCAAGTCTCTGCCAACGTCCAACCCTACCTAGCGCTGCTTCTCCCTTGCCAGACCATCCACCCAAGCTCCCCCAGGTGGCGGTATTGCGGTGGGGCTTGCAGATCCCTCCCAGAGAGGCAGAGCAGCCATTGGGCTCTCCTCCTTCTCCACCCCTGCCGATCCCCGTGGCCCATGCTCGCTCCTGAACACGGGTCACCAGCGTGGCAGGTAAGGCATCCAGGGCCTCAGCCCTCAGAGCCACCGGCTGGCTGCTCAATCCTTCCTTGACTTGTGAATCAACCTCTTCCCCAACTCTCCCTGTTCTTCCTGAAGAGACAATGGGCCATATTCAAAAGGTTAGTGCAGCATTAAACCAGGTTTGTGCCACACTAACTCAGAGCAGTGCCGGCCGTCGGGGGCATGGCCATAGTCAAAGGCCATCTGTGTACAGCGACACCCCCAATAGCACCATCATGCACAATATCACCCTGCACCCATGCAAATGAGGGATCCTTCATGCATATGCAGCTCAGCACAATACTGGAAGATTTCGAAGTGCTAAATGGCTGCCAGTGCAGCACAGTTTAATGTTCTGAAACCCAGCCCTTAACAGTGCGCACAGAGGGTGGGTGCCCTACCCCCATCCATGCACTGTCAAGGGCTGGGTACCCTAGTGGTCTAGCAGTCCCTCCCTATTCCTGATCCCCTTGTACAACAATGTAGGAATCTCCCTGGTGGTCTAGCATCCCTCCCAAGCCCCAAGCCCCTCTGATAGTAAAATACAATACTCCCTGGTGGTCTAGTGGTCCCTCCCAAGCCCCGAGCCCCTCTAACAATAAAATAAAACACTTCCTGGTGGTCTAGCAGTCCCTCCCAAGCTCCGCTCCCTCTGAAGGTATAATAAACTCATCCCTGATGGTCTAGCAGTTCCTCCAAGCCCAATCCCTCTGAATCCACATTATAAAAATCCCCAGTGGTCTAGCATTCCCTCTCCTAACTCCGACCTGCCCGTATCAGACATATACATGTCCCTGGTGGTCTAGTGGACCCCACCCAGCAGGTAGTGTACCACCACCCACTCCCCGTCCCACCCTGAGGCTGGCAACTGGCACAGCCTCCACTCACCACCACGGCTGGCAGCAGACTGAGCTCTCATGGAGCATGTACTGTACAATCAGCTGATTGCTACAGTATGCACTCCATGAGCACTCAGTCTGCAGCCAGCCATGGTGATGTAGAGCAGAGGGCTGTGCCAGCCGCCAGCCCGCTGGCTCTCGGTTGGGTTGGGGGAGGGGGTGGTGCACCATCTGCTGGGGTGGAGGGTGGGAATCCACTAAACCACCAGGGACATGTATATGTCTGATATGGGCAGGTCGGGGTTAGGGAGGAGGAATGCTAGACCACCGCCAGATTTTTGGTAATGTATATTTAGAGGTAATCAGGGCTTGGGAGAAACCACTAGACCACCAGGGATGAATTTATTATACTTTCAGAGGAGATCAGAACTTGGAGGACATTAGACCACCAGGAAGTACTGTATTTTATTGTCAGAGGGATCAGGGCCTGAAAGGACCACTAGACCACCAGGGATTAGTTGTATTTTATTATCAGAGGGATCAGGGCTCATCAGGGACCACTAGATCACCAGGGATGAGTTTATTATACTGTCAGAGGGATCGTAGCTATAGAGGGACCACTAGACCACCAGGGCTCTTTTCTTGTATTGGACAGGGAACGTGAGGTTTGGGAGGGGCCTGGCCTGGCACACCAGCTGATCCACGCATGCAAATAAGCCCATAATGGGCATGCAAATGGCCCATTAGTGGCATACATGCCCAATGGGCTCATCTGTTTGGGCTGAATATCACCCATAGGGCCTCAGTACTAACCAGTGTGTGCTCGCTTTACACCCTCACAGGCGGTCTTCGGCCTGGCGCTCTGGTAGCATGGCACACAGCATGGCGCTTCTTGCTGTGCCATGCTGTGGCTAATATTCAGACAGATCCTGTGGCCAGTTCAGATCACGCCTATCTGTTTGAATATTGTGCCAGAGCCGGTAGGGCTCCCATTTTTCACGCGACGCACCTGTGTGCACGCACTACCTGCTGGCTTTCTGAATATGAGGCCCAGTGCCCATCTACCCATGTGTCCCAGCTTATGCCCTCATTTCACTAGTTCTTTGTGAGTCCTACATTATATATCACTTTAGAAGCTCTTCCTCCAGCTCATCCATCTTGTTAGCCATGCTTTTAAATTCGCTCCCAATCAGTGAAGTTCTGGGTTTCTCCTCCTGCCAACTTTGGGTCTCTTCCAGTTTACCTTTTGCCCCCATCCCTTAGGGCCCCTTCCAGTTTACCTTTGACCTTATCCTTGCACCTGTCTGAGCCACTCCTAGTTGAAACGTCCCCCCACTATGTTGTCTATCCTGTATGACAGCATACCCAGTCCTTCTGAGCTCAGGTGAAGCCTGTCTGGCATACATCCTTCTCAACTGGCCCACAATGCCTTCTTACAGTGTGCAGAATTCTACCTGCACCAACCCCTTAGTTACATAGTCACCTGCCTTGTCTCTGGTTGTCTCACTAGCCCTGTGCATGGCACTGATGGAATACTATCTTGAAGGGCCTGCTCCTTAGTCTTCTGCCTGGTATCCAAAATCTATGCTCCTGGGTGGCCTCTGCCTATGTTATTGGTGCCAACATGCCCCACGATGGTCACTTCTACTCCTCAGCAAGAGTATGTCCATCCTTGCCATGATGTCTGTAAGCCACACACAAGGTTGGCAAGGACCACATGGCTCTGATGTCCCAGCACTACAGCAGCCTTGCTAACATATCTCACAGCTGAGCCCCATAACACTACTACAGTGCCCTCTTGCAAGTCTGTCTTGCTTCCCTAGCTAGTTTCAATTATTATGCATAGTTATAAAGAAAGGGTAAATATACATACAAAAATATAATAAATATAAGCTGTCATACCTTAATATTATGTTATTTTCAACAAGTATGACACGGGCAAGGTTGGTCCTTGGGGCCAAACAAGGACTCAATCAATTACTAACTCCCCATAGGAGATCAGGGAGAAGCACATGGTTATTTTTTTTTTTTTTGGGGTTCTGCAGTGTGAAAGGTGAATCCAAAAGTCACATACAGTAACAGTCATATCAATCAATCTTTATTTTACCAGGCGAGCACCATTGAGCGAGCTCATTTGCAAAGTGGACCCGACAAATGCACATAAAAGTAAACAATATACAAAGGAAAAAGATGGGTGTACAATCAAGGACTACAATGTGAAGAGGACATAAACCATAGTACAGTATTAGGTAAGGTCTATACAGGCAAATATGTAAGAGGCTAAGGAAAAAATATTGTCAATATACATTATTATACAGTATGTACATATAATGCTGATATTTAACATATGGTTCAGAAGACCAAACAGACCACTGAGTCTGGTTCTGGTCACATCCTTACCCTTTACCCTGGAATAGTTACCTCTTCACGTTGGTGCTAAAGTCTGTTGGAAAAATTGTACAGAAAAGAGCTGCACTACACCATACCAAACGTGTGTGACTGACAGCTATTATTCTGGTATCTGAAAATGTACAGAGATGCATGTCATTAATTATGAATGTGCCCAACATTAAATCCCACCCCAGTGCTCACTGCCATGCCACCATTTTGTAGCAGATGTCCTTCCCAGGCTGGACCTACCTCTTTTCCAGCAAAATTAAGATTCTGTGCCTGGCAGAGGCCTCTACATTTGAAATACCTTTTCATAAAAAAAAAATATATTTTTAAGTGCATAACACTAGTTGCTAGTTCAGCTGTATGCATACACTGCAGCTGCTTTTTAGCCAAAAAATTGACTAACATGGTCGACTGCTTTAAAAGAAAAGAAAACGGGCATTAAATGCTATTTTCCTACTCTACACAATGCAGAAGGGAAGAGGCTTAGCTGGGTAATCTTCCACATGTGCTGTTATCATGAAGGAGGCCACAGGGATCTGTCTCCCATTATGATGGGATTCCTCTTTCATGAAGTCAATCCTCTCTATTTTCTTAAACAAAGTTAATGCAATACAACGTAGCAGTGCTTAAAGGGTTATTTCAACATGATGCAGTATTCCAGCTTCAAAAATAAAATGACATGCTAATCCAGGTAATTCTCTTTGAATGATTCTAATGGGCCAGACTGTATTCAGTGTTTTTAACCCCCAGCACAGCTTCCAGCCTCATGAATCCAGTCCCTACCACCAGCCCATCTGCCATACTGATTGACTTACTTTCTTTTCACTGAGTCTTAGAAAGCACAGAGCTCAAAGTACAATTTACATTTATATAGCAATTCTGAAGCATGCTGTATTTCCAAACAATGAATGAGGTAGGTGTGATGCAGAGCCTGTAGGCAGGCAATGCATCTGAAACTCTTCCCATAACATCCCCACACAGATACAGACAAATACATTACAACTGTTTGTTAGGAGTCAGCTCACTGCACAGCAGTAGCACTACCACTTGTGATGCCAACGAGCTGGGCTCGGAAAGAGCACCATGGAGGAAGTGAGCTGAGTGTCTCAGAGGATGCTCTGCACCTTGGGAGGGGGTGATTGAACTCTGGTGTGTTACTGCCACCTGGGTGATGACAGGTGGCAGTGTAAGCAGAGTCACAGAACTCGGAAAAGGATGCTGATGGGCTCTGACTACAACACAGTAGTGGTGCATGCACATTGGGAGCCCTTCTCAGCATCCAAGGGGAGAAAATGAGAAAATGGAGCACCAGCCACTGTAGGAGAACATCCACCCCTCATTGCAGGCCCCACACCATTGATCATGGCGGTCTCCTTCAAGCACCTACCCAGTCTCCATTGGCAGGTAGTATCCCTCTCGATGGCCCCACCCTGGGGTAAGCCAGGGTGTAAGTGGGGAGGTAAGTCCCAGGAAGGTAGGTGATGGGGCTGGACAAGTAGGTAGGACCAATGAGGGCCAGCTGGGGAAGTATACTAAATTAAAAAATGAATTATTGCTCAAGTGGGGATGCATGATGACAGGATGCTGAATAACCTGAAATGTGAAGATGGGGTCTTGATTTAAAATGCATCAATTAACTGATTTATGTATTTAGTTATTGCAATATATTTACTGGCTAGGGTCAATAATCCATCGCTGGCAGACCTCAGAAACTCCATAATCCACATTTGTGAATTATGAAGTTCCGTGAACCACGGTTACTGCAAACCAGCATTTGTCTCCCTCAGCTGGTCCCCGAGAAGGTGCCCTCACACTGGTGGTCCTCTCAAGCTCCTCACAAAACCACCAGTGCAAGAAACATGTTTCTTGGAGATCTGACAGGAAAACAAAAAGCAGCCGCAGTGTCAAATAAACTCTCAGCTCAAAAATAGTAAAACAATGGCAATCGCATCCTGTTTTGAGCCTCCGAATGAATTGGAGAGGCAGAAATAACCAGTAAATATAAAAAATAAAAACATGGGGAAGTGTGGTGATTCAGATTTTATGCACACCCTCAGTGTGTGTGATGCCCAGATAAAACCATTTATGGGGCATCACATACCTCAGGTGTGCATAAAATAATCATAAACCATACTTCCTATGCATTATTCCATATTTTTTAATAGAGGCAGGCAAGCAGAGATGGAGCACAAAATGTTCTTATCAGCTGCAACCTATGGAAGGAGGAAGAGAGGTTACAAATCGGAAGTGAGGCGATGAGAACAGTGAATAAGTTAGTAGTGATCAGGAGTCCAGCAAGGGACAGAAAGGATACCAGAAACAATAAATACAAAACCTACACATGATATATGCATAGTCACAATAGTCAGAGTTAGCAAGAATCATGAATGGTTGCAGTTTGAGGTAAGGATTGCCATTTTGAAGGCTACAAGGGTACATAAGATCGGGGAAGTTGCTCCAATTGTGAGGTAATCTGTAAGTCTTATTCAAAACTCATTTAAAGACTTGTGCAGTAAGAAAGGAGCACTGCAACCAGCGTTCTACTGGTCTCCTAGTTCTCTTGCCAAGGACACCTTGGGTCATCTCTTTAGTTAAGCACTGAGCCAAACCTTTACTACCTGCCAGGTAAAGTTTCTCTGACCATATCTGTTGGTCAACGGTAGTCTGCCAATTTTCCCTACCTGTTTCATATGCCGTGATCCGAAATCATCTGTGGCTCATCCTGTCACTAGAGTTCCTTTATGTCTGTCCCATGCTTTGAATTGCCCTACCATTTTGCCCCTACAGCCTCTGCTGGGAGTCTGTTTCATGGATACACCACCCTTTCCGTGAAAAATACTTTCTCACATTACCCCTAACAGATACTGGTACATAATTAGGTTTGATCCAGACAGCAGTAAATCCAGAAAACAGGCTATCTGCTATTGGACTGTCTGCATCCAGCTCACTGAAGTGGACAGTCCCTAACTATGGAAGCATTGTCCTAATTATATAGGTTTTTCACGTCACACAGTAAGACTGCCTTTTTATTTATTTGGGGTTTGTCACAGATAGATAGATAGATAGATGGATAGATAGATAGATAGATAGATAGATAGATAGATAGGTAGATACATACATACATACATGCATAAGATTTTTTTATATAGCACCCTTCCCAGGATCAAAGCACTTAAGACCACAAAATACTCTCAAACATTAACTTGTTGGGTAATACAATAAAACCATTGCAATAACTGGGGACTGTTTTTTTCCATAGGAAAAGCTGGTTATAATTTGTTTCCATAAGCGGTAGGGTTATAACAGTGAACATGCATGAGCTTTCCCTATAGAAAGTGAAGTGACAGCTCACGCTTGCTTTGCTGTGTGGCTGTTGCCAGAATTATCACGCTGTGGTTGGTAAAAATGGTCCCCGTAATTACATAAAACAACACATGGGAAAGAGTGTAAACTTGAATTTTATACACAATGTTAGTGTAGGGTGCTTTGACAAAACCCATTGGGCTTTGCCCTCAAGTTTGTAGCATTCCACACCTCAGGTGTGTATATAATTGTCATTGTACACTCCTCCCATGCATTATTCTATATATATAATTCCTGGGCTCTATGCTTTTTCCATAGGGAAAGCTGATTATAATTTGCTGTTATAACCAGATGGTTATGTCATTCATGCACCAGCTTCCCCTCAGAACCCACGACACTCACCACAGTACAAATGCAGTGAAAGTGCATTCCAAGCCCGTATGGAACTCAGGCTGTAGCCTGCTCTGTGCAGGTGGGAAAGGGGCACAGTATGAATGTTGGATGATGGAAAGGCTCCTAGAGTGCCTCCCTCCACTGACCCGGTCTTCCACTCCTGCGGCTATGTTTAAATGCCCAGAGTGGCATGCTTGTGAGTAGTGGGGGCAGACAGAGTAGCAAGAGCATCTACAGCCACAGAATTCAAGCTGCACTGTGGCTGTACTACAAACACTCAACTGGGCTAATTTTAATGAACAATTAAAATAAATATCATGTCAGGTGTGGAGCATAGTTGGCTCCCAAGGGAGCATTGCATAACCTGAAAAATCTTGTGTGTGTGTGTGTGTGTGAGGAGAGTGACACTTTTGTAATGAAATAACAGATCCCAGCAATTATATAAAACAAGATATGGGTAGGTGTGCAAAACTCAATTTTATAACATGTTTGGTGTGGATGCTTTTATAAACCCTTCAAGCTTCGCTTTTGGGGTTTATTTAACATCCCACCTTGGGTGTGTATAAACAAATTCACACTAGGGGCTATGCACGGTGAGCCAGCAGCCATGCGTGAATTGCGTGATTCAGATGCCCCTGGGCTTACGAACTATGCACTGTGGACAGGTACAGGGTGTGTGCAGCTTGCACAACTACAAGCTTCCACAGGGTGCCTGTCTGCAGCCCTAACCTACCAGTGGGGAGCTACATGTGGGGTGTGCTTCGAGGGACACAAGTGGGCATCCAATCAGATGCTCATCCTGGGTTCAGTGGATCCCCTGCTCCATGTGAGTAGGAGATTCTGGGAATGCCCAGGACCAACTTTTTATGTTAAAGTATGGGCAAGTGCCAGAATTGCTGCCCCAAGCCCTCCCAGTCAGACAGGTGGGTTGAGGTGGCACAGTAGAGGATTCCCTGCCCCCATAGCTGGCAGGGTGTCATGGGAGGCACATAAAAGTTACAGCAGGGTCCCCACTACTATATTCTTTACCTCCCTTGCCCAGCCCTCTGTACCTTCATTATTGGCACACAGTGCGGCACACCCCTGAAGTGGCTGCACTCAGGTGCGTGACCAGCTGGGAGATCCAGTGCGGAGGGCATGAGTCCCTTTCATGCAAGCACGAGGGTCTGCAGGATCCCTCGTGCATGGCATTGACATTTAGGATTGCCTACACTGTTGATCCACCCAGTTATGCACACCTTCTTCCCATGTATTAGTCTATATATCATGCACTTTCAAAGTTATCCAACTTTAGTGGGGTTTTTAAATTATTAAAATGCCAGTCACCCAAGAAAGCAGCCCTGAAGAGAACCAGGTCAAAGGGACAGAGTTCCAGTGTCAAGGAAATTACATTGTAAAACCCAGTCACCAGCAGACTGCGTCCCATATTCAGTTTTCATCAGTAACATGGTTCAAACAGAGATTTTTGGGTTGCATAAAGCCTTTTTCCAGAAAAAAAAGTCCTTTTTTTTTCCACATAGGATTTTCTCGCTTGCTTTGTGGCAGGCGACTGTATCAGCCTTGTCCCAGTGCACGCTGCCATCCTGAGTTCTTTGTCCATCTCTCTGAGACTGGGCGGGTCACCAGTGCTAGAGGGCAGGGCTTCACAAAGCCCAGCCTCCATTTTCTTCCAGTTTTCTCCCTGAGGCATAGCATACATGCAATGCATGTTCAATGCGCACTCCACCTCTGAGAAGGTGCTCCAAGCTTTCTTGTATGCCCGCCTTTCCCTGGTTACAGGACCTCACATGCCACCACCTGGCTTCTGGCAGGTGGCAGTCAGGTGAGTCACGGAATCCCCTTCCTGAGGATAGAGAGCTGTCCCTATGGAAGCTCAATCTTTCCTCTCCTGGACAGTGATCGGGAGTCTGTTCCAGAACCCAGGTGCAGATGGGGCAGCAGGGCATGGATGCCTCAACCCGCCAAGCCACTGGGCGGCTAGAAAAATGTTCTTTAGTAAAATGAAACATTCTGCAGATCAAGAGTTCTCAAATGTGTACTCCCTAATTGTTTATGCCAATTATAGTACAGTAGTAGTAGTAGTAGTAGTTTTATTTGTTTTAACACCTTCCTGGAGGCCCAGGGTGCCATTGCAAAGACAATAAAATACAAAATATGAAACAGTACATGCTCTCAACTCTGTTCAATATGATTAAAACAAATAATAAATATTTAAATACTTAAAGCTAATGTACACATTTAATCCCCAAATGCTTGCATGAACTGAAATGTTTTCAGACCCCATTTAAAGGCCTCCACCAAGGGGCCTCCTCAAAGTCATGGGCAAGGAATTCCATAGGATTGGGGCTGCCACCCAAATATTCGATCCCGGACAATTTTAATCTTGCCATTGGGACCACCAGGAGGCCCTACTCGGCTGGCGGAGATGGCGACTAGGAAAGTGAGGATGTAGGAGCACTGGCTAGTAACTCGGCCCAGCCCACAGGGCCTTGTAGGTCAGAAGACCCACTCTAAAGGAGATACACCACTTCACCAGCAGCCAATGCAGTTTGTCAGCACAGCAACACATGACAGGACCTTGAGAACCCCGTCAGTAGCCAGGCTGCAGCATTCTACAGCAACTGCAGGCACTGCAACACTTCCTACTTGACCTCCAAGGTACAGAGCATTGCAGTAGTCAAGCCTCAGGGTCACAAATGCATGCACCAGCATGGCCAGGTTGTCAGGTGGGACAAAGGGCTTAATCTGGTGATATTTTGTAAATAATAAAAGCCATTCCAGGCAACCGCTGCCACCTGAACCTCAGTATCAGCTTATTGTCCAGGATGACTCACAGATTTTTCATCTTGGTGGAGGATAATAACTTAGAGGGGCCAAGCAAAGCTCAGTCTCCCTTTGGAAGCCTTCGCTCCTGCCCTTCGACCCAGCTCCACCACTAGTACCTTAGTTTTTCAGGGTTCAATCTCAACCAGATGGATGACATCCAGGACTGGATCTCAGGCAAGCACTTATTTAGCATATTGACTACACCCTGTGTCCCAGGTGCAAAGACAGGTAGAGTTGGGTATCATCAGCGAACAATGAAACCCAAGCCCATACCTTCTATTGATCTTACCCAGGGTATTATGTACAGCAAACAGCATAGATGACAAGACCGAACCTGGGGAACCCCACAGGACAAAGCCACCGGTGCAAGGATTATCCCCATCACAACCTCTGGGTTCTGTCCTTAAGACAGGACTCAAACCAGCCAATTATCTTGCCAGAGAGTCCTACATATCTCCAGAGGCAGTTTAGCAGCAACCCATGGTCTACCATATCAAATGCTGATGAAAGATTGAGGAGAATGAGAATTGACTGCTCTCCCTTATCCCTTGCCCTGAGCAAGTCATTAAACACCGAACCAGCACTGTCTCTGTGCTGTGCATTGCCCTAAACCCAGACTGGGGGTCATAGATGTTAAAGGCAGTGAGGTGTGCCTTGAGCTGCAGCGCAACCACCTTCTCAACAACCTTTCCCAAAAGGGAAGGTTAGAGACAGGATGGTAGTTCACCAAGATGTCCAGGTCCAGAGATGTTTTTTTCATCACAGGCTTTACCAAAGCACTTTTCAATGCCTTCAGACCCCCTTCCAATAAGGAGCACCAGACAATCTCAGTGACTACTGGACCCAATTGCCCTGGATCCGAACTACAGAAAATTGGCCACAGCTCAGAGATCACCTCACATACCTCGCTCACTGTCACTGATTGAAACCTCTCCAGGACCACTGAGCCTGACCCTGACTCTCAGGCTCCACTCTGCCAGGTTGTACCAACCTACTTGGAGAAATCCCAGCCCTAATAGAGGACACCAATGGACGTTCTTGCACTGGACTCCTTAGTGCCAATCTGTTTCTCCCTCATAACCCCATGTCAAGGTGCTCCATAGTTTTCATTAGAACTTCAACATTTGGGGAGCCAATGGCAGAAGTTAAAACGCAAGTGGAAAAAATCACAGGACATGCAAACAGGCTTGTAATGGTAACACACTTGGATAATATCCAGAAGGCAATCCTCTTCCAGTGCACAGTTTCTGGCTACAGTTGTTCAGAGAGTGGTTGCTGAGCAGCTAATTGATCACCTGGAGAAACATAATGTCCTAGAATCATCCCAATCTGGTTTCTCTTGGTGCCATGACACAGAGACCACCCTTGTCAAAGTATGTCACGATTGCCACCTGGTGCAGGCTTAAGGAGAGGTGTCTATCTTGACACTCTTCAACCTGTCATCTGTTTTCAACACTGCAGACAATAAAGTTGAGGGAAAGATTGGAGGAGTATGCTGGGTTGGTGGGGATTATTCTTCAGTGTGTCACATCATTCCTTACAGAGAGGAACAGACAAGTGTGACTGGATTATACAGATGCACATGCTGTCCAGAACTGTGGTGTGCCCCAAAGATCTACCCTTCCACCAGTGTTGTTCATGATGTACATGTTATCACTGGGGGACTATCATAAGGCACTACAGCATGAGTTTTCATTTCTACATCCATGATGCCCAGCTGTGTCCTTTGGATCTGACAAGACAGAGCAGGTGTTAAAGTTAGACCAGCGCCCTTTGGGAATCAGTACTTGGATGGCATCCAAATGGCTGATGCTCACTCCCGACTAGACAGAGCTGTTACTAGTAGGCTCAGATAGGCAAGTATCCAACTTTGCAAAGTAGCATTAGGTTCCCAATAATTGCTGGGGTTAAACTTAAGGCTATTAGAAAAAGTACACAATCTGAGACTGGCACCTTTATAGTCATCGGATGTTTAAGTCTTAGGTGTCCACCATTGTTAAGAGTTGCTTTTTCTTCTAAATAACATTGCCAGACTCTTATCCTATCTTGATCTTGCCGATCTGCACACACTGGTGCAGGCCTTCATTTTCTTAAGACTGACGGTTATCGTGTGTTCTAAAAGGGCTTACCTGGTGGTCAGATCCTTCACTTGCAGCTAGTTCAAAATGCTGCTGTGAGATATACAGTATTGCAGCATGATTATAGGCAGGTATTAAATCCCTATCTAGGTACTTTAGACAAGGGTGTTGCAGTGTTTTTTGAGAGTGTACTGAATCCTTAAGGGAACTGTCTGTTAGCAATAAGAGCCTCAAACTTAAATGTGAGGCTGATCCTAAATAGCCCTTTGTGTACAGAAACACTTCTTTTACTTACTGATTACTGCAGTGTAATACAGTAAATTGTATCAGAGCTAATTTCAGTGACTTGTAAGCTAACATTTCATGTAACCAGAAATGCCAGACTCCCCTGCTGCTGACATCAGAGGAGAGCTGCAGCAGTGGAAGATTCAATAGCCTGCAGTGAATGTCAAAGTTTTTATAAACTGTAATTTTCTGTTTGCTGGTCTGCTTTTTCCTGGAGCTAGGTACAGCCACGAGGGACTGTACTAAGCTCTGTGAGCACAACAGGACCAGCAAACATGTGATTTAGCTTACAAAATCTTTAACATGTATACTGTGGGCTATTGAAGCCTATTGAATCTCCCAGCTCTGTAGCCCTCCTCTGAAGTCAGCTACAGGGATTCTGGGATGTCTGTTACACAAAATGGCATCTTAGAAGTCAGCAAAATTAGCCTAATACATCTTCTACTATACTGCAGTAAACAGTAAGTAAAAAAAATGTTTTGTACACAAAGTACAAACTGAGATCAACCTTGCACTTGTGCGTGAGGCTCTTATAGCTGACAGTCCCTCTTTAACTGGGATGCCTTGAAGAAAAACTATTACACTAACTGGGTTACCAGGTCCGACCCAACTGTTGGTTGGATGTTTGAACCTGATTGGGCCTGTGATTGTTGGGGTTGTCTGGAGTTCCTCGAGAGTGGGTTCTTCCCAATGGCCTTGAAAGAGGCCTTGGTTAAACCCTTGAAAAACCCTCCTTGGACCCGGACTGCCACAGCATTTATAGGCGGTCTCAAACCTCCCATTTTTAGGGAAGGTTATTGAAAAATGGTGGTCATGCAGCTTGAGGACATCTTGTCTCTTCCTCCATCTATGAGCCATAGCAATCTGTTTCATGCGGGGCATAGTACAGAGACTGCCCAGGTAGGGTGTTTAATGATCTCCTGGTAGTGAGGGACAGGAGAGACCGGACCATCTTGGTCCCCTGGACTTCTCTGCAGCGTTTAATGCCGTGGACCATGAGGTGCTACTTGACCGCCTGCGGTTTTGGGTGTGGCTTGTCTGGTGAGGTCATCAACTGCTTCAAGTCATACCTGACAGGCAGAGTGCAAAGGGTGATGATGGGCTTAGCCTCATCTAACCCAAAGCCTCTGTGCTGTGGAATACCGCAAGGTTTGGTCTTGTCACCCTTGTTGTTCACGTGTACATGCTGCCACTGTGAGACATTATCAGGTGGTACCGGGCTGGTTTTCACTACTATGCAGATGATACTCAGCTGTACTTATCCTGTATGCCCAATGCCCAGGTGTCGGACTCTGTATTTAACAGCTGTCTCAATGAGATCCAGGCTTCGATGACTCAAAACTAGCTTAGGCTCAACTCAGACGAGACATAGGTACTTGTTGTGGATCCAGTTCACCGGGCAGAGGGCACTGTGAGGGTTATCCCTTGACCTTGTGTTGGGAGGTGTTCCCTTACTCCATCTAGACAGGTGAAGGATTTGGGCATAATCCTGGATGACAGTTTGGCGTTTGATGCTCAGGTGTCAGCCGCGTCATTAGAGTGGATTTAATCATTTATGGAACATTGACCAATCCGAGCCCGATCCCACCAGAGGATGTGACCACACTTGTCCATGTTTTGTCACTTCCAGGCTGGACTATTGTAATGCCCTGTACCTAGTGTTATCTGGGGGCAACCTCTGCAGGCTGCAGCTGGATAGAATGCAGCGCAAGATTATTGACTGAGGTGAGATGGAGTGATCATATCACCCCAGTCCTCCACGGACTGCACTGGCTGCCAGTCAGGTGGAGGACTGTCATTAAGGTAGGGCTCCTGACCTATAAATCCTTACATCAAAGGGATCTGTCTATCTGCAAGATCTTCTTGACCCTACCATCTGCCCCAGGCACTCCATTCTGCCAGGGGAGGCCTCCTTTGGAGTTCCTAGAGTGAAGTTGAGGCTGCCTAGATAGAGCACCCTCGTGGCGGCACCCACTCTGTGGAACTCCTTTCCTGGTTAT
Organism: Neoceratodus forsteri; assembly: GCA_016271365.2. Taxonomy (NCBI): domain Eukaryota; kingdom Metazoa; phylum Chordata; order Ceratodontiformes; family Ceratodontidae; genus Neoceratodus; species Neoceratodus forsteri. The sequence goes on along the minus strand of CM057456.1, from coordinate 975,691,714 downwards.
CTAAGGAGGCCTCTTGAGTAGAAGTTTTAAGAAAGCATTAAAACGTATCTGTTCTAGCAGGCTTTTAATGACTGATGTTGGTTTTAATGGGATGGATAGAATTTTAAGTTTGTGTTGAGCTGCTGCCTTTATGTATTTTTTTTTTTGAATTGTCTGTACAGCACCCAGAGTCTATGGAAATGGGCGCTTTATAAAATAAAATATCTATCTATCTATCTATCTATCTATCTATCTATCTATCTATCTATCTACCTCAAAGTAAGAGTATTGAGGTTGCATACAGGTACACAGTAAATCCTATCCAAGGTATCTAGAGTAATACAGTGCCAAAGGGGTGGTGATAGGACATGCATGTATAATGAGCAGGTAGAGGGGCGTGGGGGATTTAGTTAACTGCAGGAACTGCAGTGCCACACTCTACTTTGTGGAAGCTGCCCAGTCTGCAGGAGGTTGGTGGTACTCCACTCAGAGCTAGCTGCTGCCTGGGCTGAAATCGCCAGCTGTGAAGTAGGTCAGAGTGGGGCCATGGGAGCCTACTAGCTCCTCTTCCTCAGCAGCCTCTAAGGGTTTGCATGGGAGTGGGAACTAGTAGCTGGGGATCAGCAGGGCAAAGACTGGGCAGGGAAGGGCCCTGGTAGGTAAACATACAACCAGTCACAATACTGAATAAAGCAGTACCAATACTGAATAAAGTGGTACATGCTACCCCATCTCCAAGGGAGAGCACCTTGTGAACATGGCCACTGTAGCAGTGACACCTACTGTACAAGGGAGAACAGCAGGCATGTGGTAGTGCCAGGAGGAGTACACATCTTGGGGATTCCATAGTGAGGAGTACTGAGAATGCGGTTCATGCCTCAGACCAGGAGGGGAGTGTGGTGTGTCTCTCTCAGGGCAGTAGCGGATAGGGTACTTCCAAGACAGAAGGTGTGGTTAAGAAATGGGTGGAAACCAGACTTTATTGTCAATTTAGAGACAAATGACATGGCACAGAGTCCATTAGGAGAAGTAAAGTCTACTTTTAGAAAGCTGGGTTCCAGACTGAAAAGATTAGCTGGTAATGTGACCTTCTCCAAGGTCCTCCCAGTGAACAGACAGGTAAGGCAAGGAAGCTGAATATCTGCCAGTTTAACAATTGGTTGAAAGGATGGTGTGCTAAAAAAGGTTTTGCTTCCTGGGAGACTGAGCTTTTTTTGAAGGATAAAGGCCTGTTTAAACTGGACCATCTTCATCCAAATAATAGAGGGACAAGGGCACTGGGACAGATGTTTGTGACAGATATTTTAGGGTGTTTAAACTAGGAAGAGGGAGACTGGGGCTACAGGTACCTTTGGAGGTTACTCAAGTGAGGGTGACCAAGTGGGCACTTCCCCAACTAGCGGTGGAATCTGGGAATAGAGAGAAACCCAGTCAGCTCAAACTCCGTCAGCTCATGTGGCAAGGTGGTGCCCAGGAAGCAGAAATCATAGCAGACAGGCCGGAAAGGATGAAGGATGAATGGGTGGTGGCACTAAAAGGACACATGAGGGCAGGCAGAAATGGTATGGGGCATCAAGGCACCGTAGTTGGAGAAAGAAATGAGGCAGGACCAGGGTCAGGGACAAATAGGGTGTGTCAAGAAGGCTGGTGGTGAGAGGCAAAAGGGGTTATAGAAAGCTGTTTTCCTGAGTGCCAGAAACCTGGGAAACAAAATGGAGGAGTTTCTGGTGGTAATGGTGACAGCCCAGGTAGACTTACTCACAGTAAGACAGCCTAGGCTGAAATACACCAGGCAAAAAACATAGGTGGCTAACAATAACAGCTGAGATCTTGTTCCATGCTATACCATCTATAGAAAGGACAGGTGGAAAGGTGGGGGAGAGGGCTGTACATATTAATGAGGGCATAGAGACTGCTGTAGACACATCAGTAGCAGATGAGGGAGATGAAGAGTCAAGCTGGGTGCAGCTGACATCAAGGGGGTGGAGGAGTGTGGTGAACTGAGTGCTGACCTCAAGATCGCTTATCTCTGCTGCACCACCAGCATCACCTCAAGCAGGTGGACAGATGAGACAACACTGTGATTCAAATGGGGGGTGATGGAGGCACCCAGTAAGGAGAGGCATGAGACAATCAGTAAGTCTGATGCCCAATGGGCTTTATTCATACCACAGGAAAGGTAGACATGATCACAAGGGAAGAGGGAAACCAAACCACACAAGAACAGTAAACAACGTTCTCTGTCGTCACTAAGAGGTGCACCTCGGCCTAAAGCCACTATCTATTACACTCTATGTTAAGCTTTCAAATGATATAATGAACAAATTCAAACATCTATTACTCTATAATGAGGTGAGACAATCACTGCAGTGAACAATAGGTACCAGTACAGATGTTGAAGGGTCAGGTGGCGTATCCACCTCTAAAAGTTCATGATGTTGAGGGAAGTCCAAACTTTTCCTGCCATCTTCATGTGCACAACTGAAGAATGGAGTAGCAATGGGGTAAAAGGGAGAAAGGGGTTCCTGCTTGCGCCAAGCTACACCAGTGCAAAACCTAGGAGAGGTTGGAGGATCTGAAGATTTTAAACAGACCCTGATTCTTCGCCAACCCACTCTCCAAGGTTGCCAGAATACTCTAGCACAAGAGAACTGAAATCTGCTGAACTCTTCCCCAGCACAAACCCTCAACCAGGGCTGCCAAGGATGGTGGAACAAGGACTTGTCTTGGCATTGAATCACATGAAAGGATTGCCATGGATGGAGATTTGCAGCAATTCTCCCAGCACAAACCCTCAACCAGGGCTGCCAAGGATGAAGGACTGAGTGCCTGGCGTGGAATCCACTTGCAAGGATTGCCAGGGATGAAGACATGTGGAAGCTTCTTTGGCAAAGATCCACAGGAGGACCACCAAGATCAAGTTGAATTCCAGAGGACAACACAGTGCAAGCAAGGCGAAACAAGCAGGAAGAGAAGGATGCAGGTGAAGATCAGAGCCCTGGACGGTCCAGGACCAGAAAACAACTAACCAGTGGATGCGGGCACACACTGACCACGCGGACTCAACTTTCAACGAATGACTGGGAGAGACTGATGAGGCTTCTTCCAGGATGTTCCACTTCCAGGCTGACTGAACCACAAGTAAACCAAGAGCCGGCGGTCGTGAGTCGCACAGGGTGGTGTCGGTTTCACCAATGCGGATGACAGGGAAATGGTTGCTGTGAAGCTCTTTGCTGACTGAAGACTGTTTTGGTGAAGAATCAGCTGGGAACAACCCACAAGGGTGCTGCAGCAGAAGATTGAGTCCATACACTTTCAGTTGGCACTAAAACATCGGTAATTACACTTTGCACTGCACCACAGTGTTTAGTGGTTGCTGGGGCAAATGTTCATTGCAGGGCAAGTTTGTCTGGAGCAGGGCAAATCACCAAAGTCTAACGCAATTGTTTGTTGCAGGGACAATTTGCCTGGAGCAGGGACAAATTGCTGGAATCGGGGCAATTGTTCATTGCAGGAGCAATTTGCCTGGAGCAGGGCCAAATGACCAAGGTCTGAGACAACTGTTCATTGAAGGGGAAGTTTTCCTAGAGCAGTGGCAAATTGCTGGAATCCAGGGCAATTGTTGGGTGCAGATTTGCCTGGAGCAGGGCAAATTGCTGGAATCTGGGGCAATTGTTCATTGCAGGGTAAATAACCACAATCCTAGTATAATACAGTGTTGGTACTTGGCAATCAACACAACATTTCAGGCATTAGTCATTACACAGTTTCATCAGCTGACATTTACTAGCTGTGTGCCAAGTACCCTTCCTGGCTAACCCTCTACTTTGTGGGTTCCTTTGGCACTCGGATCTGGCTACCTGCAGCTTCTGTGGGGCCTTACCCTTTGAGGCTGCCTGACTTATGCTGCAGAGCCCTCTCTCTGTGGGGACCTTGCTATCCCCTTCCAACTGGGGCTTTACCCTTTCTGTTTCTGCCCCTATTTAATCCTGGGCCTATCCTGTTGCCCTTTGTCTCTGGGCCTTTTCTCTGTGGGCCTGGATTTCCTAAGTCCCTCCTAGTTATGGGCCACTTCTTCCACTTGGTGGGCCTTTGCCACCCCTCCCACTGGGGTATTACCCCTGTTCTGTAGAGTCTTTGCTGCCACTGAGGTTCTGGGGCCAAAAGCTGCCCCTTATTGACCTGGGGCCTGAGGTTGCCCTTTACAGGAGGCAGTACAGTACAGTGGGTTAAGGCTCTGACCTGCACATCTGGAGATCTGGGTTTGAATCCCACAGCCACCTAGGTGCATACTGTGTGGTCCTGAGCAAGTCACTTAACTTCCTTGTGCTCCCAGGTTGCTCTAAAACAAGCTTCTGCTTAGTGTGCTACTCCTGGTTAAACAATGTTCCTTTCCTTTACTGCCTGGGGTCTATCGTTGCCCCTTTAATCCTAGGGGCCTTCCCAGGCCGTATTGTCCTTCAATTTACCTGGCCCCGCCTCAGCGTCATCCCCCAAGATGAATATTTATTTATTTTCCCTATTGGCCTTCTTGGACCCCTCCCATGGGTGTCACCGCACTAGAAATATTTAAATTACAGAGGGGCTCTTTCACCCATTTTGCCCCGTAGCACGCCTAGCACCAACACAATAAAAAAATGTTTTTTTTTTACAGCACTATGGGCGGCAGCATTCTTCTCTGTGCTGCCACCAACTCACCGCCCTGGCCGGGTGTAGCTGATGCTAGAGGGAGGTCTTGGCAGGAGGGAGGGGAAACCAGTGCAGGAAACAGCAGGCAGTGCAGCAGGCTACAGGGCCTGCAGTTCTGAGTGATGTACATTGGCTTTTTCTCTCTGTCTCTGATGTGGCTCTTCTTGCCACTGATGTGGATCCAAATGTTTCTTTTAAAATTAAATAGCAAAATAAATGGGGCTGAACTGAGCCTACACCACTGCAGGGAACCAGGATCTTCAGTCAGGAACTGCCAGACATACGACCGCACAATGAGTGGACACCACAACTGGAGCAGCAATCTTCACTGACTGGAGGATAACACTGGGCAGAGTCGACGGACCGCTTCCACACAAACCAGGTAAGCCAGGGTCCCCATCGCACTCTCGGTCCACACTTCCACAGCCCAGCACAAACAGCCCAGGGAAACGGCTTTCTCCCCTTTTAAAGGTACTTGGGGTTCTAACTTTAGAACCCCAAGCCTGTGCCTAGAACCAACAACAAAATTAAAATGCCACCGATGTGCCAGGCAGGGAGACCGGTCCCAGTGCATGGGTGCCCATTCTCGTGCTGCCTGCACAAAGGGAGAGGGAATAGAATGAATCAGAGCAGGCAGCAGAAATACAAACTTTTTTCTATTTTTTATTTTCTTGACCCTGCTTGGCCATAGTATGGAGGGGGGACATTAGAGGCCCTATGCATGCCCCTTTTAGCCCACACTGACAACAGGGCACCTTAGGGCACATTATAAATACACTAAACCCCCATTTCTGTAGTGCCTCCATACTTTGTGGCATTACAGAACAATAAGCATGGGTATAGTACATAGACTGCCAAGTCAAATGGAGGACAAGGCAGGGCACTGGGGACAAAATAAGGAAGTCACCATGCACGGAGAGAGGTAGTACTAAAGGAATACCTGAATGTGACAGACATATACTTTTTACGATACTGGCAGCAACTGCCACACTCCAATCACTGGTAGAGGTGCTACAGGATTGCTTTCTTATACAGTGGGTCAAGGACCCTATCTGGGAGTAGTTTTCTAGAGATGCTGTGAACTTTTACTTATTCTGTCAAAGGTATGAAACTTGCCTTCGCCAAACACTTCCCAATGAGTTTTCAAGGTGGGATAGGAGGTTGGGAAGGAGAATAGGTTGTAACCAGAAGGGGAAAATAGGGGACTGGAGGGTGTTGTGCATGAATGCAAGGAGCTTGCAGAACAAGATCAGTGATCTGGAGGCAGTAGTGGCTGAGGCACCACGGAAACAGTAGCAATCACAAAAACATGAGCAACCACGCATCATGACTGGGACATAACCATTCTGGGGTATGCTGTATTCAGGAGATCTAGGAAAGAAGAAGTGGGAAAGGGTAGCATTATATGTATGGGAGGGCATAAACGCTACAGCCATTGAATATTTAGGAAATAGCAGGCATACGGAGACAATATGGATGAAAGCAGTAATGGAAGAGGTGAAAATATCAGGATAGAGGTGGTATAAAGACCACCATCTTAAAAGGAGGAAGCCGATGGGAGACTGGGGATGAGATAAAATGGAAAACAAGGCAAGTAAGGTGCTGCTAATGGGGTACTTCAATAAGTCTGATTTTTAAAACATTTTCTTAATCTTTGATAACTGGATAAGGTCCACTAGGCACAGGTGCCTGTTTTCAATGGTCACCCGGGAGCACTGGGAAGGTTAAGTGACTTGCTCAGAGTCACACAGTATGCAAATGGAGGCTGTGGGAATCAAACCCAGGCCAGTCTGCTAGATGTACCAAGCTCATTCACAGCTCATAACTCTAACCTCTAGGCTATACTGCCAGCCACTGGAGAATGATAGTAGCAGCAAGTGCAAGAAGCCAACAGCTGGTGGAAGTCTTTCAAGAAGTATTCTGGTACAGAAAGTAGAGAAGCCTACTAGGGATGCAGCCATCCTCCACTTAGTAATTACTAATAGGGACACTTGGGGAGATGATGGTGCTGGATCCATTGGGAACAAGCAACCATCAGTTTGGTTTGACATCAGTATTGCAGCAGAGAGAAATCAGTCCTAGACTAAGATCTTGGCTTTAAGGAAGGCTGACTTTAGAAGAATGATGGAGGTGTTTATTTATTATTTAGTTTTATTGACCAGGTAAGCACACTAGACAAATAAATGCCTATTTTCAGGTACGATCCAGGAGGTTACAAGATGTAAAGGCACACAATTTTAACAGTGAAAAGACAAAAACAACATATGGGTAAAGTAACAATAAATTAAAGATGACAGCATTAAAACAGTATATACATACGACACAAATGTACACAATCGTGGTCCTGGCCAGACCAGGCCAAGCACTAGAGCTCACCAATCAGTGGAAGGAAGGACACCAGGATTAAGTGCAATTACAGGCCAAATTAGATTTCAGGTAATCCTACATGGACCTTCAGAAGAGGTAGTGGAAGTGACACTGCAAACAGGCACTGGGAAGAAATTCCATAGCCTGGGTGCACAGAAAGCAAATGCCTGGTCCCCCATGGCCATGCATGTTTTGGAACAGGGAACAGAGAAGAATCATTAGACCTGAACTTGAGTTAACCTTAATTGCACCACCAAGACATGGGGAATGGCAGTTCTGACAACTTTATCAATAAAGCAGCTCAAGGTAAAAGTACAATAGGTCCCTAGGGACAACCATTCTAATTTATCATAGAGCTCATGGTGATGTGTAAGATGAGCAGCAGAGAGGCGAATCAACATACATTGTTGTGAGCCACATCCACATAGATATTGTGAATTGCAGCATGAGTAAAAGTAAAGAGCCCATAACAAAGAGTGGGAAGGACTACTCCTCTAACAAGGGCAAGACATGCACCCTGTGTGAGGATGCGTTTGGCCCTATAAACCAGACCTAGCTTGTTATTAACTGCCTTACAGACATTATGGATGTGCAAGGAGAGATCTAGCTGGACATCAAGGAGACTCACAGATATTTGAAGGAGTCAGCAATAATAACAGCAGATTCATCAGCATTAGCAACATCTAGGTTCAGAACAAGCTCTATTTTGGTCCGAGAGCCAAAAGTATAGCTTGCATTTTATTAAGATTAATGACTAATCTATTCAGCATAAGCCAAGACTGGATTTGGTGGAAGTCGCCTTTAGTTGTGAAGTGATGAGTTTGATATCCTGGGAACTATTTAGTAACACCAAATCATCAGCATAAAGGGTGAAACTACAATAGGCAGGACCTTGGGTAAACTATTAATAAACAAGGAAAATTAGAGGGTTCCAAGATGGAACGCTGAGGGATACCAACCATGACAGGAGCTAGCTCAGAGAGTGTCCTGTTGTACTTAACTAGTTGCTGCCTTCCCTGCAGGTAATTTCCAAACCAGGCTAGAGCAAGGGCTGACAATCCAAAAGAACTTAGCTTGGAACAGAAGAGTTTATGGTCTACTAGGTCAAAAGCCTTGGAGAGATCTACAAAGATCGCTCTAGTAAGTTTACTATGATCCATAGTGACCTTGACCACAGAGATAACTTCAACAAGGACGGTAGAGGTACTGTATCCCTTTGGAAGCCATGATGCACCAAGGACTGCAAATCATATTTATGGAGGTACTCTGTTAATTAGGATGCCACAACGTTCTCTAGTAATTTCCTGATAGCAGACAGTATAGCTATGGGATGATCATTTTCAAGACATATCAGATCTCCTTGCTTGAATACTGGGACAGCTCTGGCAGTCTTCCATGGGTGAAGGATAACTCCATTAAGCAGAATGTACTGAAGATGTGGGAGGTGAGCGAGGCAAAGATATAGGTACCCAAGTGGATAAGCTTTGATTCCATATTATCATGACCAGCACTTGTAGAGAGGGCAGACGATTTCACCCACTGACACAGTCTAGTTAAAAGGAGGGGATGAGATGGGGGCAGATGGGGGTCACAGACTCATCCTGTGACTTAGGAGCAGCAAACAAGGAGGTGAGGGCCAACAGGAGAACTGACTATTAAATCCATTAGCAATTGTTTTAGTGTTGTTACGGTTTACCACACCAATAAGCATGTAAACAGTTTGATATTTAAAGGAGTCACCCACTACACGCTTAATATTATGTCAAAGCACCTAGGCCTGGCAGAGGCCAATGAGGTAGATTTTCAAAATTCACTTGACTACATGTACCACTTTTTACAGATATTATGAAGTCATCTATACTCATGAAAGTCAGACAAAGCTTGGGTAGTTTTAAACCTTGCCCAGCATTTATGCCTAGACTTCATGAGCAATAGTGGTCACTGTGGAGCCATATGGTGGCAGTGCCTCTACCTCTCCTCTTTATTAATGGGGCATGCTTATCTTGCAGGGTGGAGAAGATATTTAGTGCAATAGAGGCATCACCAGCAGATAAGACAGAGAACCAATCAGCAAGTGCAAGGTCCCTATGAAAGGACTCCAGGTCCAGTTTAGACAAATCCTCCGGAGAATAATCACATGGGGTATTTTAGATGATGTGCTCCTCCAAATACAAGAAGTGGGAGTATGGTCAGAGATAGAATCAGGAGGGTCTCAGCCTCTGGGATCCTCTCAGCCCTGTTTATCAGGATCCAGTCAAGGAGGTGTGCTGGCCACCGGATGTGGAGAGTCTAGTAGGTTCAGAACTAAGCTGCACAAGTACAAGATTGGCCAGTGGGGATTCATATTGGTTATCATTTCTCCCTATCCAGTTGGTTAAAATTACCTAGTATAAGCAGCTCGTTAGAGCCCACCTTTTACTAATATTCTCAAAGAGACAGTTTAGGTCATTTACTCCACCAGTGGAAGGGTTACAGGCACAGACTAGATGAATTTTCTTAGTGTTACTCAGAAGGATTAGCATATGAAAGAACTCAAACTGGGAAGGAAGGGTACATATGGGGTAAAAGGAGACATTTAGGTGACTTTTATATTATAACAGCAGGCCTGCTTCTCATTTCTGTCCAGTGCAATCAAGCCTGATGAAATTAAATTCAGGAGGGCACACGAGAATCAGGAATTGAAGGTTTAAGCATGTTTCAGTTAAACCCATTATGTCAGGATTATGGTGAGTTATGCAGTATATGCAGCATGGTTAGGCAGAAACGTCAGACTTTTATGTGAGCAATTTTAAGGCCTTTTGCATTAAGCCAGGCAGAGGAGCCAACATGCTGGGGGTAGCAGGTCCAGGGTTTGGTCTCTGTGTCACCAGCCAGAGCAATCTGTAGAGAGGACAGCCTGCACACAGACATGACAGAGCTAGCTTCTTTGCAGAGGTTATTGGGGCAGCATAGTTTGTGCTTAACAAGGTGGCTGAGTAGGACTATCTGATATTTAAGAAGCCAGGTTGGATGTGAGACCCTCTCTAGCAGCCAGCAATAAGGTTAGAACAAGTGTAGTCTGCTAGAGGAGATTAGGTTAGGCCAACAGATACAGTGGGTAGTGGAGATAAATAAAGGTAGCCTGCAGCATGATTAGGGTCACCATGAGGCCAGCTATAAAGTGCATTATAACAGCTCTACAAGCAAAGACATGCAAAGCAATAAGCAACCAGGCAGTAGTGATACGTACATGGCCAGCCTAGTGCAGTGATAAGGCACCACACAGCAGCAATAGTACAAACCCAGTAGACTAGAACAGGATCCTGGTAGTCTCATACATTTTTCAGAGCCCTTACCACGTCCAGCAAATAGCAGTTCAACAATAATACATCCCTTTGATAGAGGGGTAATACAGTACTTGCGGTGAGTTACAGGCTACACCCAGCAACATGACCTGGCCTCGCTCTGTCTGTTCCAGCAGACTCTAGCAGACTCAGACCCTCCACTCCTGCTGTCCCACTCATGCTGGGACCACTCATGTGAGACTGCTGGAAGGCTGTGGAATAAGAGTTACAAAACTCCCATTCTTATAGGGTAAACTAGAGGGGTAAGAGGGAGACAAGGTGGAAGCAAAGTGTGGGTGATAAAAACAGGTTAATAGAGGTAACAAATTTCTGTGTAAGGGTAATAAGGAAGAATGAAAGGGTAAAACATTGTGCTGCATAAGAGAAGTAGGGGCAGCTGGGATGGCAAAAAGAAAGGCATTTAAAAAATATAGAACTAGCCATGCAGAGGAGAGAGGTGGAGTTTCATAGCAGGATGAAAGCGCAAGTAGGATCATGAGTAAGGCTAAGGCAAATATGGAGTTGAAAATAGCAGAAGGTATTAAGAAGGAGACAGGATCTCTTTCTGCATAATGAGGAGAAGATAAAGACTCGGTAGGAACAGTGAGACTGAAGCAGGGAGAGGAATGAGAGAGGAGCATGAAGGGAAGATAGACATCCTGAACAGATATTTTGCTTGGCATTCGCAGAGTAGTAAGGACCAATGCCTGACTGCACCATCAAGACATGGTGGGGGAAAGGGGAAATGAGGATCCTATTCCAGTAAAAAGGATGCTAGGGGCTTTCACTGAAATCAGACAACTCTACGGGCTTGGATGAGCTACATTCTTGTTTGCTTAAGGAAATGGTGTAGGGCCTGGCTGAGCTATTTAGTAGCTCACTAGAGACAGGGATCATAGCAGGGATTGAAGGACAGTAAATGTAGTTCTTCTGCACAAGAGTGGGAGCAGTGATGAACCAGAGAACTGCAGGCCTCTCAGCCTAATGTGTATTGTGGGTAAGGTTACTACAGACCATAATAAGGGATAGAACAGAAGTTTCAAATGGTCAGCAGGATAAAAGGCAGCATGAGTTCATGGGGAAGGTCACGTCGGATATCTCTGATCAATGTCTTTGATTGGGTGACAAAGACTATGGGCAAGGGCAGGTGGTGGACAAACTATACCTTGACCTTAGTGAAGCCTTTGACTCCATCCCATATGGGTGGTTGGTTAAGAAGATGCATGTTCTAGCAGTATGGGACAAAGTTACTAGATGAATGGGAAACTGGTTAGGGCAGAACCCAGAACATGGTAATAAATGAGCAGCTCTCGGCATCCGGAGGTCGCTAGTGGTGTGCCACAGGGATTGGTCTTGGAGCCAATCCTTTTCAAAATCTTTATCTGCAACATAGGATAGGGTAGGGATACAGGGCAAGATGTGCCTCTTAGCAGATGATACTACTATCTGTGGTCAGGTGGATAGTGATGAGGGTATCAGAGTTATGAAGAAGGACCTGGGTAGGTAGAGAACTGGTTATAAATATGGCAGTTACAATGTAATGCCAAAATGAACAAGATGATACACACAAGGGGAAAAAATCTGAAAAGTGAATCTAGAATGGGAAGTTAGTAGCGTAGTAGAAAGCATTACTGAGGAAAAGATTGTGGGTAATTCTATCCTGAAGGAGTCAGCACAATGCAATAGGGTGGTGAGAAGGACAAATAGGATGTTGGGATGCATAGGGAGGAGGATCGCAGCAGGAGAAGGAAAGTGCTGCTACCACTGTATAGGTCACTGGTTCACACTCACCTGGAATAATGTGTGCAGTTTTGGAGACCACATATAAAGACAGACAGAGACAGAGTGATGGCAGTGCAGAGAAGGGTAACAAAGATTATTCAGACAACGAGAAAGGGCTTACAAGAGCGGTTGGCAGATCTAAACATGTACACACTGGGGCAAGAAAGAAGAGGGGACATAATTAAAACAGACAAGTACTCCACAGGGTACACAAAGTGGGCAGCATGGAATTGTTCAAATTGAGCTAGAACACAATTACCAGGGTAACAAGATAATGTACATGGGGCATAAAACCAAGGAACAGCATATCAGCGTAGGGGGGGATATAGAGTGCTCCAAGTAGGAAAGGGGACCTAGAGGTTATCATCTCTGATTACCTCAAGGTAGGGAGTCAGGGCAACAAGGCAGCAGGAAAAGCAAACAGAATGCTAGGGTGCATAGGCAGGGGTATCACAGGCAGGAAAAGGAGGCCATAATTCTACTATATAGGACATTAGTAAGGCCACACTCTGAGTACAGTGTCCAGTTCTGGACACCTTACCTACATTAGGAGATAGACAGGGTGAAAGCAGTCCAGAGGAGGGCAACCAAGATGGTGCAAGTATTACATCACAAAACCTATAAGGACAGACTGAAAGACTTAAATATGTACTCCTGGAAGAGAGGAGGAGAGAGGATATAATTGAGACAAATAAGTATCTCATTGTGAGGAAGAAGGTGCAGGAAAAGGATACTCCAGGGCTAGGGACATGGGATGAAACTGGGGCAGGGAGGTTCAGAGGAATGTGAGAAGTACTTCTTTAAAGAGAGGGTGATGGACAAATGGAACACCCTGCCAGAAGGGTAGTGGGGCAGAAATGATTACAGGATTTAAGAATGCATGGGATAGGCAAAAGGGATCCTGGTCGTCGGAGGGAAAGGGACAACCTAGTTCTAGGGAATCTTGAAGAAGCACAGTTACGTAGCACAAATGGGCAGACTAGGGTGGGTCAGGGTCCTTATCTGCCATCAACATCTGTGTATCTATGTAACTCCATGAAACTGGTGGGGGCAAATTTAGGAGAGATACCAGGAAATACGCTACATTTAAAGTGTGGTGGAGGTGAAATAGGCTACTGAAAGAGGTGGTCTGTGCAAAATCAGAGGGAGGATTCAAACATGGGTGGATAGCTACATGGTTTGGTAAAGAAAGTATCAAAAAGGGAGGGGGAGAAGAGAGAGAGTGAAGCCTAGGCCTCTTATTCCATGTTAGATAAGTAGGACTAGGCTTGACAAGATGGGCCAAGGGACCTTTCTCTGTCAACAATTTAATGTTTTTTAACACGTTTGTTTTCCCCTGGCTGAGGCAGGCAGGGTTCCGCTTGCCCATCCCTGCTGACTCTACCAGTGACCACCTCCCCAGGACTTACTATCCAGCCCTTTTCTCCCGTGGATTCAACCCCTTAGAGGAGCGAGGGGAGGCTGTCTTCCCTCTCCCCAGAGTCACTAATCCAGAGCTTGGACCGACTGGGTCCTGGTAGTGAGGCGAGTGGACGGGTCAATGCACAGGATGTCATACTTGCCTGCCTTGCCATATTTTCCCCAATTTTTCTAGTCCCTCCCTATAGCTGGAGTGTAAACGTTGATACACGCATGTGGAGGCATGCACCGGCCATGAAGCCCAGCTCTGTCCCATTCTGTGCTGCTCCCACGAGCACCCCTGCCACCAGGCCTCCACCTGGTGGCAAAGCATGTGGTGAAGCCAGCAATCCTCCCTCCACAGAAGAGAACAGTGGTTCAGCGGATGCTCAATCCTTTCCCCCACTGCGAGCCTCAGCAACCCAAGACCTCTCCCAATCTCAGGTCGTCAGCATGGTGGGTGGTGGGGCTACTGCCATGCTACTGAGCCAGTCTGCTATGTTTCTATATGTTCTGGTGAGAGCACAGCCTGCTATAGCAGTACAGTGCCTTTTATATATTCCGGTGACAACATAGCCTTCTAGTGGTGCAGTGCCCTTCATATGTTCTGGTGATAACATAGTCTTCTAGTGGTGCTGTTCCTTTATATATTCTGGTGATAGCATAGCCTGCTATAGTAATGCGGTGCCTTTATTTGTTCTGTTGATACCATAGCTTGCTATAGGTTTGCAGTGCCCTTTATATGTTCTGAAGATAGTATAGCCTGTTATAGAGGTGCAGTGCCCTTTATATGTTCTAGTGATAGTATAGCCTGCTATAGAGATGCAATGCCCTTTATATGTTCTGAAGATTCCTGGAGGGTGATCGGAAACTTGGCAACTGAAATTCAATGCCAAAAAGTGTGCTGTGATGCACATGGGGTGTAAAACCACTAGCAGCTTACACTCTGGGGCGGGAGAAATCAAAAAACAGAGCAGGAAAGGGATCTGGGGATTGCAATATCAAGCAACCTTAATGTTGGTAGCCAATGCAGCAAAGCTGTGGGAAGGCAACAGAACGTTGGCATGCATTGGGAGGCATAACTAGCAGAGGAGGGAGGTACTGATGCCCTTTACAAAGCCATGGTGAGGCCACACCTGAGCACGTGTTCCAGTTCTGGAGACTGCACCTCCGCAAGACAGGGAAGAATGGAGAGGGTTCTGAGAAGGGCAACCAAGATGGTGCGCAGTGTGCAGGGAAAGCCATATGAGCAAGAGGTGTAGAGGACTGGATCTGTACCCATTGAGAACAGAAGGGAGAGGGGGACATGACTGAAACTTTTAAGTATGTGAAGTGGATCAATAAGGTGAAGGAGGAGCTTATTTAAAAAGAAGGATGGGGCTAAAATTAGAGGGCATAGCCTAAGATTGAAGGTGGAAGATACAGAGGCAATGTAAGGGCAATTATTCATGGAGAGGGTGGTGGAGGCCTGGAACAAACTACCAGAGGAGGTGGTGGGGGCTGAAATGGTGGAGGGATTCAAGAGGGCATGGGATAGACATATGGCATTGGTAAGTGAGGGAAAGGAGGCCCATGGAAAAGGAGATTGTGGGGAAGGGGCAGACTCTGAGTAGGCCATTGGGGTCCTTTTTCGCCATCGGATTTCTGGGATTCTGTGATAGCATAGCCTGTTATAAAGATGCTGTGCTGTTATATGTTCTGATGATAGCACAACCTGCTGTACTGTAGGTTCTACATCAAGATAGCGCCTCGAACAGCGACATGTGAAAACAGCCCAGAATCACAGCACGGCCATGTACAGTGATCATCCTCCTTACTATATATACCAACTTCAGTGGGGGTGCAACTGGGGACCATCATAGTCGATAAATGGTTGCACTGTGTTTTGGGGCTGTTTTCATATGTCACCATTCCAGAGTCGCTATCTTGATAGGCTACCACCTGCTTTAGAGGTGCAGTGCCCTTTATATGTTCTGGTGATAGCACAGCCTGTTATAGGGGTGCTGTGCCCTTTACATGTTCTGGTGATAGCATAGCCTGCTCTAGTTGTGCAGTGCCCTATATTTGCTCTGGTGATACCATAGCATGCTATAGGGTTGTAGTGCCCTTAATACAGTATATTCTGGAGATATCATAGCCTGCTATATTGGTGCTGTGCTCTTTATATATTCTGGTGATACCACAGCATGCTATAGGGTTGCAGTGCCCTTTATATGTTCTGGAAATAGCATAGTCTGTTATAGTCGCTGTGTCCTTTATATAGTTCTGGAGGGTAGTCCATGACCATAGTGACTGAGATTGAGCACCTCCAGAAAACGGCGGGTCAATCTTGGTGACTGTGATCATGGCTACCCATGGAGGAGGCGACCAGATACTGCGATCGGCGAAAACCACAACAGGTAATTGCAGATATTGGCGCTCTGCAGAGAGGAGGAGGAATGGCATGTGGAAGGGTTGTGGCAAACAGCTGCCGAGCTGGATTGCTGATGTTGTGGGAAGGGTGGTCCACTGGAAGGCATGGAGTACGGGTTTTGGTCCAGCATCGTGGGGTTTTTATTTGTTTTGCCGCCCAGTGCATGTATTTTGTCAAGTCCAGCTCCTGACATGCACTCCCTTGGAGTTGATAATCCATAAGTGGGATGCGTGAAGCATGTCCTGGGAGAGGTGGGGCTGTAAATGAGACCTGTAGATCTCGGATGCCATTTTTCTGTGTGCCGCCAGTGTGCATCACTCAAATTATTTTTCAGCCATGACTCACCATAATAGCAATCACTGTTGCTCAGTTGCTATTATGACATGGAACCATTCTGGAGATATCATAGCCTGCTATAGTGCTGCAGTACCCTTTATATGTTCTGATGATACCATAGCATGCTATAGGGTTGCAGTACCCTTTATATGTTCTGAGATAGCATAGCCTGCTATAGCAGTGCAGTGCCCTATATATGTTCTGGTGATAGCATAGCCTGCTATAGAGGTGCTGTGCATGCTTTTTATATGTTCTGGTGATACCATAGCATGCTATAGGGTTTCAGTGCCCTATAGGTTCTTGAGATAGCATATCATGCTGTGGTATGCACTACCAACACGACACATTTACAGTGCCTGTCAGTACAGTGACTACAGTGCCAGGTCGCTGTAGAGATGGTCACTGGACCCAGACATTGAATTCAGGGATTTGCACCCCTCTCCAAATCAGCTCTGACTCACAGTTGATAATATAAAGCGGGGCTGGGGCTGACCCCTGCGTGGGGGTTGGGGGCAGAGTCCCAAAGAAAACAAGTTCCAACTTGAAACTGCCTGCCAACCGCAATGCAGTGTACATGATGGTCTCACTGTCTGGTCGTTCGACAAACTTTGTCAAACACCAGTCATAGATCCGCCTGCTGCAGTGGCGCTTTATATGTTCTGGTGCTAGCATAACCTGCTATACAGGTGCAGTGCCCTATATATATTCTAGTGATAGCGTAGCCTGCTATAGAGGTACTGTGCATGCCGCTTATATGTTCTGATGATAACACAGCCTGTTCTACTTATGCAGCACCCTATATATGTTCTAGTGATACCATAGTGTGCTATCTGGCTGCAGTGCCCTTTACATGTTCTGGTGATATCACAGTATGCTATACTGGTGCTTTGCCCTATATATGTTCTGGTGATACCATAGTGTGCTAAAGGGTGGCAGTGCCCTTTATATGTTCTGGAGATAGCATAGCCTGCTACAGTGGTGCTGTGCCCTTTATATGTACTGGTGATAGCGTAGGCCTGCTATAGAGGTGCAGTGCCCTATATGTTCTGGTGATAGCATAGCCTGCTATAGTGATGATGTGCCTTTATATGTTCTAGTGATGGCATAGCCTGCTATAGAGGTGCAGTTCCTATATATGTTCTGGTGATAGCATAGTTTTTCTAGTGGTGCTGTGTCCTTTATATGTTCTGGTGGTAGCATATCCTTCTCTAGTGATGCAGAGCCCTTATCACAGTTACAAGCAAGTTACAAAAACAGGTAAGGTGAACAGTGCATGATAGACAAAATAAAGTGCAAACTTAGAAGGAGAATACAGAATAACAATGCAGCCAGGCAAAGGCTATGTCACGATGAGAGAGGGAGAATAGGAGCGGGAGGAGTAGGGAAGGGGATAAGACAGACAGAATAGGGAGGGTAGATCACTGGGAATGGGGATCGATCAATCAATCAATCAATCAAGTCTTTATTTATCCAGACGAACACCATTCAGCAGGCTCATTTACAAGGTGGACCTGCTTTACACAAGGTCAAGAATAACACTTTTATGTACAGATAATAAATAGACATAATTATACAGAAATAGAAAAAAATACACAGAGCAATAACAAGTATTTCAGGTATAGGGGTTAATAAGGTTAGGGAGAATGGTATGAGAAGGGAAATTAAAACATTCTGAAACAGCCAGCATACTAAGACATTTTCAACAGCCACGGCATATCATTGGTCAGGACATATCTGAGCTTAAGGGGGCAGATATGGAGGGGTTACAGGACAGCAGCTGTTCTAGAAGGGGTAAGCATGGTACAGGGGCTGGGGACATATAAGTTAGGGAGTCTGAGGGTAAGAAAGATAGTGGATTAGCAGGAAAAGGGGGTATAGGTGGAGGTGGGATAGAGAGGGAGGAGAAATAGAGGTCGAAAAGGGGTCATTTTCACAATAAATGGGGAGGGATAGCTTAGGGTCAGACAATCACACCTGCACTGTGTTGCGAGTGTTGGTGAAGTTTGTACTTCAAGGGGCTGATCTTGGACTGGTCACAGAGTGATGGCGGAGGTCATTTAGCCAACTTGGTGCCCTGTACTTGAAGGAGCAAGGTGCCATGGAGGTGTAGACAAATGGGACTTGGTAGGCCAGGGTTAGACATTCCAAGAGTGTGGTGAGGGTTAGTTTATTGAGTGTTGACAAACTATATAGTAGATCTGTAATCTGTTGGAGAAGGTGGTCCCAGTTTTGTGCACGAGCAATTACAATGGCTGTTTTCCAGATTAAGGGTATGTGACCAGCTGTCACGAAAGGATGAAAACTGTTATAATAGGACTAGAACTAGGACATCAGTCATGATTTTCAGTATTCTTCAGTCTATGCCATTGGATCCTGTACTCTTGAGATAACTAGCTCCTTTAGCAATTTCAGAACATCTTCTTGCTGAAAGGCTTTGAAGTAAACCATTTGGGTGGAAGGATCATTAGTTTGACTTGTAGGGTCTCCTAGGCTTACATGGGGGCATCCTAAGGGGCAAGACAGTGGTGGCAGATAAATACTGTACTAAGATTTATGTTTGTGAAGTTGGTATTCATAGCATATGTGATATTAAAGTTGTCAGTGATTAAAGTGTTGTTGTAATAAAGATCTGGGATGATGGTTGTTTTATCAGTTTCCAAGAAGGAACTGATGCCTAATCATAGCTGGCACCTGGCACACAATTGTTTTGTCATCCCATGGTTCTACAACAGAGGATACCTTTAGGAAAAACATTTCAGGGAGTATCACATAATTGAAACTGTTGTGGAAAGCATGATTCTTATTATTTGTTTTCTGTTTTTCTTGCTATATTGTGTTTGTAGCATTTTTAATTATCTTTGAACTATTTGCACAACAGGACTTTGCTTACAAATAGAGTTTTGCTCTAATGTGAATGTTTCCTATAAAAACAAATGTTAATCATCAATCATAAGCATTTTGCAGATTTGCGATTCCCATTGGGTGGTATAACAGCTGAATTTGGCTTATCAGTGCGGATCACCACCTTTTTCAGAGGCACCTGTAGTGCACCCAATCTCAGTAAGTGTAGTTGGTTTTGAAGGTGTTCCAGGCTCTGTCCTGCTGCTGACAGATGTCCACTATACAGTATGTGCTCAATGACAGTTCAGTCAGCGTCTGGCCCGCAGAGGTAAGAGGTGGGCTGTGCCGTCACCAACTCTGTTTCAGGATGGGGGAGCAGGGTGGGGTCACTACCTGCTGAGTCGGGAGGGGTCCACTAGGCCACCAGGTATGGGGTTGTTCTTAATTACAATTACAGGCAACATTGGGGATCAGGAGGGGGCACTAAACCACCAGGAAGGGGTTATTACTAATTATAACTACCAGCACCATTGGGATTGAGGGGCACTAGATCACCAGGAAGGGATTAGTACTCATTATGAATACAAGTGACATCAGGGATTGGGAGGGGGTCATTAGACCACCAGTAATGGTTATGTTGTGAATTATGACTACGGAAGACATTGGGGCTGGGGAAGGGGGACCACGGCACATTGCCACAAACAGGAGATTTTCTGTACCCTTAGACCAGCCCTGGCCTGGTCTACTGGTACTCTAGAATTTCTCCATCTGGGAGAGTTCTGAGAATCCCACTTTCAGGGTTGTGGCAGCTTTGCATCTGCCTACATGTACTTTTGAAAGTATGTCGCAGAGCCCATTTTGAGCACACCGTGGCACAAGCTCCATTTGGAGCAAGCAACCTGAGGTTGTCAACAGGCTGCCATTGAGAATCACTCCAGTGCATCATTTTGACACAAGAGGCATTTTACGCCATTCACTTTGGCACAAGCCTTTGTGCTGCACCAGGAGCTTTGAGTATACAAAGACCCAGCAAATCCCCCAGACAGACCCACTATGCCAGGATAAGCTCTATGACAGAAAAATCTGTCCTAGTTTGCTGATTTGTTTCCTTCAAAATCTGGTACAAACCATTCTCTACCACATCTGAGGCACAAGAGATGTTCTAGTTGAGTTTAATGGATTACCCTAGGAGAGAGAATCCAGATTAATTAATTAATTTATTTAGCTTTTCTTGACCAGGTAAGTACACTAGACAAGACAATTGCCTATTTTCAGGTATGACCCGGGAGAGTACAGGAATTACAGATTCAAAGTACATAGGACAACATGATACAGATTGAGACAATTTACAGTCAGGTAAGGCATATCATATTCAGTATGTACACAACAGTAGAACACATGTAGAAACTAAGGGTAGTACAATAAGTATAAATTGAGATGCATATACAAATTATATACAGCTTAGTACCCCAGAATGTGGAGCCACAGTCAGAGCAACACCCAACTACTTAGAATACATTATATACAGGGCTAGCAACCCAAAACAGTCCAAGACACATCCAAGAAAAAGAGCTGGTGCAAGGACCAGGAGAGATCATGGGATTTGGGACAACCACACGAGGAGAGCTTGAGGTGATTCAATAGGGAGGATGGAAGGCACGCATGTGAGGGGAGGAGCAAACCTGGGCAGGAAAGGCGCCCATAACCTGGGAGCACACGCTGCAAAATCTCTATCCCCATCTGAGTCCAAGTGGCAGGAATCTTAAGGACGGCGAGGCCGGAGACCTGAGGGAATAGGAACAGGAGATGTCTGGGACAAGGAACTCCACCAGCCTGGGCATGCCAGTACCAAGGACCTTACCAGTGAAACACCCCAGGAAAAATCTAGGTAATTTGATGGGAGAGCCAATTCAGCTTGCTATACAGGTCACAATGGTGGGTGAGATGAGGGGCAGCAAAAGCAAAACGGCAGACATTGTTGTAGGCAGTGATCCACCTAGAAAAGTGAGTTTTGGAGGTGCAAGCAAACTAAAGGGCGTAGCAAGCGAGGGAGGAACACACCTAGCAAGAGCAAGACAGGCAGCTGGACTAAGTTTGCTCTTAGCTCTGTAAGTCAGACCCGCTTGCAGTTAGCAGTCTTACATACATTCTGGAGGTGTGTCCGAGGTCAAGTTGCGGGTCAAGTGTCACTCCAAGGTATTAATGGTGTCAGTGACAAGGATCAGAACACCATCAGACAAGGACACATAGAGGGCAGGAGATGGCTTAATCTTGGCCTGGGACCCAAAGAGCATGGCCTGGGTTTTCTTAAGATTGAGAACCAGCTTATGGGATGCAATCCAGGACTGAATGTTCCCAAAGTCCTCACTCAGGTGGCGGTTAATGACCCCTATGTCCCAAGAATGAGTGAGGATGACCAGGTCATCTGCATAGAGGATGGGCCTGCAATGAACAGAGGCAGAGGGAGATTGTTAACAAAATGGAGAAAAGCAGGGGCCCCAGGACTGAGCCTTGGGGACACCCATGGATACAGTAGTAGAGCCTGGAGCACCTTACATATATTTGACAAGCTGCCTTCTGCCATGAAGATAATTGGAGAACCAGCAGAGCACACCAGGTGACAAACCAAAGAACCTGAGCTGAGAGCAGAGCAGGACATGGTCAACAAGGTCAAAAGCCTTAGAGAGGTCTATGAAAATGGCACCAGAGAGTTTGCCCTGGTCCATAGCTGCCCTGATCCTAGAGGAGACTGTGACAAGGGCAGAGGTTGTGCTGAGCCTTTCCAGCCATGTGCAGGAGACAGCAGATCATGTGATTGAATCTACTCTAAGAGTTGCCCTACAACAACTTCTCAAGAAGTTTGCTGACCGCTAACAAAATGGCTATTGGACGGTAGTTGTCAATCATTTTAGGGTTGCCCTGTTTAAGGACAGGGACCACCCTGGCAACCTTCCATATGTCAGGATAATCCCAGATGACAGGGACAGATTGAAAATATGGGCCACCAGGGAGGCAATATGAGAGGCACCAAGACAGAGGAGCTTGGTTCCATACTATCATGGCCAGCACTGGAGAAGGGAGAGACCAGAGACAATCCTTCATCTCTTGCACCGTCACAGTCTTAAAATGAAAAGAGTGAGACAGGGTAATGGAGGGGCAGAGACCTGGTCACAGCTATCACCTCCACTAGGGGGAATAGCGAGGTGAAAGCAGACAGGTCAGAGAAAAGCAAATTAAATGCATTTCGCGATGGTTACGTAGTTGTTTCAGCTAGCACCATCGATAAGCATATCAGTGGTCTCACCACTTGAGGAACCACTAACTATGTTTCTAATATTCCTCCAGAACCTCTTAGGGTCTCTAGCTTGAGCTCAACAGTGCAGATTTGCAATATTCACTTTTGGCAGCCTTTATTGCTTTTCTACACTCATTTGTACTGCTGAAATATGGCCTGGTCCAATGTGGCCTTGAAATTGCCAAGCACTTGTCTCTAGACCTCATAAGGCCTAAGAAGCTCCCATGCAACCACTTGCAGCAGACCCCTAATCCTCCATCTGATGAGGGGGGCATGCTTATCCTGCAGAGCCTAGAAGGTGCTGAGAAGTGACTGACAGCAAAGGAGGAGTTCTGAGCATTCCATACAGCAGACCGGTCAGTATGCTGAAGATCATCATGAAAAGAGCCAAGATCGAACCTGGAGAGTCCCTGACCTGAATGATCTTATGAGAAATTTTCAGGAGGTGATCTTCCACATACAGTACACAGGGGTGTGGTCTGAGATAGAGTCAGGAAGGATGCCCAACGAGCTGATCCTCTCAGGCCTGTTGGTCAGAACCCAATCCAGGACAGAGCTCACACCTCCATTGGGAGAACACCTGGTAGGATCCTTGACGAGCTGTGACAAGGAGAGACCAGCTAGGCAGCTCAAATGCCTTATTATTACTACTACTAGCAGTTTAGTTAAGATCACCCAGGATCATTAACTCACTATGCCGGGTCAAGGAAACAGCAGAATCAAGGAGGTAGGTCAACCCTGCTATGCTCCCCCATAAGAGGATTATAAGTACATATAATATGTAACTATTAACATGGTGCTTTATCCACCTTGATTAAACCTAATCTTTGTATACAGGCTTTAGTATATTTTCTGAGTACCAATGGCGATGCCACAGGTCTGCCAGCAAGCTTTATTTTACATAGATGTTTTACGGATAGAAAAAGACACAATGTCCATCCAGTTTGTCTGTATCTACCCCAGGCCTTACTAGTCTACCACTAATTTGGCCTTTGAATGATCAGCTATCGAAAGGCACTACCACCCCATTTCACTCTGTTCTCCCCACCATTTATCTTTTGCAAAGCCCATGTGCCTATCCCACCTATTTTAAAATTAGCTATTGTCTGTACATTAACCAGAGAAGCTGATAGAAAATTCCACTTATCCACCACCATCTCAGTGAAGAAATACTTTCACATCTTTTCTTACAATCCTGCCTAATAATTTACAATTGTGACCTCTGGTGATGGAACCTTCACTGAATTTAAATAAATGCTTCACATCCAGCTTATAGAAGTCCCTTAGGTATTTGAATGTCTCAGTCATGCCCCTCTCCTCTTCTGGCCTCCAATGAGTATTTATTAAGCTCCAATAATCTCTCCTTACAAGATTCCCTTCTGACCTTGAATTATTTGAATTACTGTCCTCTGAACTGACTCAACTATCCCTATCATTTTTACATAGAAACATAGACTTTGACAGCAGATAAGGACCTCTTGGTCCATCTAGTCTGCCCATTTCCTACCTACAGGATAGGCATGAGATCCTAGTTAACCAACAGCCTATTTCTTCTTACCCCCAAGAATTGCCTTATGTCTGTCCCATGCTTTCTTGAATTCTCCCACAGTTTTAGACCCCACAACCTCCTCGGAAGGCTGTTCCATGCATCCACTACCCTCTCTGTGAAATAATACTTCTCACATTGCCCCTGAACCGCCCTCCTTCTATCTTTAAATTGTGTCCCATTGTTCTTGCACGCCTCTTTTTCTGAAAGATGCTACCCTCTTGGACTTTGTTGATTCCACTGAGGTACTTAGGTAGGGATTACAAAATTGAACACAGTATTCCAGATGAGGCCTTACCAAGGTACTGCAAAGGGACAACATTACCTCCTTCTTTCTACTCAAGAAAGCCTGACCTATACCTTCCAACATTCTGCTAGCTTTTTCCTTAGCTTTGTTACACAGAGCAGTGAACTTGAAGTTGTCACTAATTACAACACCTAAATCTCTTTGTTTAGCTGTCTTTCCCACACAAACTTCTCCCATCCAGTAGTTATGTTTTTATTCCCATCCCCAAATGCATAACTTTCCATTTCTTAGCATTGCAATTCAGTTGCCAATGCTGGACCACTTACTAATCAAGTCTCTTTCCAATTCCTCTTATATCCCCACAGTATCTACCTTTCCACAAGTCTTTGTGTCATCTGCAAAAGACTCATTTGACTCATTATTATCTTACATACGCTACAAATAAAAATGGACAACACTGACCCCAGAACTGACTCTTGAGGAACCTCATTTGTTAACTGCCAAACTTCAGAAAAGATACATTTGGCACCACTCTTTGTTCTTCCCTAATCAATTACCCACCCATCTTGCAATTTCATCCCCAGCTGTTAGCTCTGCTAATGTCTTTACTAATACTTTGTGTTGCACTGAATCAAAAGATTTTCAGAATGTTTACAAGCACTTGAAACTATTCTGACCACCAGCTACTTTCGCTTTGATGGCTAGCTGTATTTGTAGACTTATGGCACTGCTAGAGGCACTACCATGGTCCCTTCCTTAGCCAACCTTTTCATGGGCTGGTAAGAAGATACTTTTATTCATGGTCCAGCCAACACATTTTTACCCATTTGATCTACTGGGGTCATTTCATTGGCTACATGTTCATCTTTTGGTGAGGATCCATGGATAAAGCCACAGCTTTTGTTGAATGTTTCAATCAAAATGATATGGGCCTAAAATTCACAGGCATTTGTAATGTTGGTAGCATCACTTTCCTGGACCTCCACTTCATGTGCAAATATGGTCTTTAGATCAGTACCCGAAACACACAGGTAACTCCATTCTAGAAACAAACTCCTGAGGGCTGACAGTGTCCACCTGGGCAGTCTCAAGTTGGATATTCCATGTGGCCAGTTTATCAAAACCAATATTACAGCTGTACACAGTTATTTATGCCAAACACAATAAAACAGGCCACAGGGTTCCTTGCGTCATTCAAATAGAACTTCTTCAGGGGCATGCCACAGTAAGAAAACAGCCCATAAAGTAGTCAGTATTGGATTATGTCACAATGATGTCATGAATATATTAAATTAAAGTTGAAACTTACCAATGTCTGTTACTTATCCCATAATATACAGTGAACAATCCTTCACTTTAAATACATTTTACAAAATTAGTTATAAAAAATTGTATCAGGAATTTTAGAATTACCTTATGGTATTTAAACGGTTTAGAAACCCATTGTATGCAATTTACTTTCTTAATAGCAGTTCATTTTTAGTTTTATGGATTCTTATCACAAATATTAAAATCACTGTGCATCATAGGAAGGAAAGAGCTAGCAGTCTATAAAGTGATCAAAGCAATAGAAAATTGAATCTTCACCTCCTTCTTGGTGCAGAATCCAGCTCGATCACACTGTATACTTCCCTGATATGGCATCAGTTGGGGATCAAGCATCTGGACCTTCTCACAGACTGAAAAGAGGTTAAGGCTCCTACAGAAGTACAAGAGAGAAATGGACAGTAGATCAGTATCTTTATAACAACAAATCAATATCATAATAAATGAAAAACCTTTGAAAAATAATACCAATATACACATCTATAAACCATCTGATCGTTAATAGTTTCTCTTTTACAGGGTTACATTTTACACTATAAATCAACTGAGGAGCCTTAACCTCTTTTGGTCTGTGAGAAGGTCCGCATACATGTTTCTCAGCTGATGCCATATCAGGAAAGTATACAGCGGGATCAGCAGCTGGATCTCCGTGCCAAAAAGCATGTGTTCCTGCAGAGTTGACAAGGACATATGGATAGAGGGGCAGGTCTGCAACAGTCAGAAACACGCATGCAAGATGCTCACAACCCTGACAGGAAGGGCAGAGGTGAAGCTACACCACACACAGGAGTACCACATTAGTACCACAGCGGTCTGCAACTGGTAATGACCAGGTCTACCAAGCCAGGTGTACAGACACACAACCAGCACATGGCATTCCATGCATTCTGCACACAGAGCCACAAATGTGTGCATGTACAGGACCACAGAACTTGCAGGAGTCACTGTTGGCCTGAAGTAGGTTCAGGGCACAGGCATGCACAACAATGGTGGCCCGCACAGCACAACTGTATGAAGACAGGATACTGTGGAAAACCTGTAGGCGTGTGTGAATGTGCACCACATACAACATCCACAGGGCGAAGACCAACACAACATTCACAGGTGGCTAACAGCAGCAGAGCCTGAGAGGGCATGATGCGAACACATCCACACAAGACTCATGCACAACATGACTGATAAGGATGACAGTAGTAGGTTGGAGAACATATGTGTGCATGCAGAAGGGTGTGCCACCCAACAGGTGACCTGCACAGGTGCCATAAATACTGTACAGACATATACCATACTGAAGTATGACCCAAACAAGTGTGAGAAACACTGCTGTGGTACCCAAACACAAATGGCACTGTAGATGGGGCTGATGCCAGCTGGCTACTAGTGTCCACCCATGTGTTGTTGTATATCACACATGGTATGACACAGAGGTGTACTGGCACCTTGGTGTTCAGGATGTAGAACCAACAGTCTGGTACACACAACTCTCCCAGCTCTGTCAGCACTGCAGCCCAGCAGACAGCTGGTGACAGCATGGAACACAACAGTGTTAAGGGTTGGCCATACTAGCACAATGACAGTGGAGTAGCCAGGAATACTACACAAAGTGTGTAGCAGATGGCACAGCAGGGGCCATACATATGCCCCTGTAGACAGCAGCTTGCAGATGGTCAACATCAGTACCCTGTACATGCAAACCCTACCACATATTAAGGGAGGCAGTATAACACAGTGGTTAAGAGCACTGAGCTGCAAACTTGGAGAACTGAGTTTGAATCCCACAGCCACCACTTGCATACTGCGAGACCATGAGCAAGTCATCTAACTTCCATGTGTTCGAGGATGCATCTGGAAACAAGCCTCAGTTTAGTGTGTCTTTCATGGCCCCCAAAAATTGCAATTAAAAAAAAAAACACCTAAGTACTGAGTCAATATAAACAAGTCAATATGCAGCATAGTGTGAACATGCACTTTGTGTGAGGAGGTGTTCACGAGCTTTGGTGAGTGCAGCCAGACAGTACCCTGCATCCATGTGAAGCTCTCCACAAGCCCAACACTGGTAGCTCCCAGCCCTGGATGCCCACAGTATTTCTACCTGTCATGCTTTGGTTAAGCTCACGGTATATTATCTGTTACTTGAGCTGCTGGTGCAATTAGTAGAAAGTGACTCTTGAATACAGTTTTGGCTAGTACATGGCCATGTTACCTTTGAATGTTGCGGTACTGATTAGATCTAAATTAACCAATCTTTCAACCACTTCAGTAACCAACTGTATTACCTTAAATGCTATTAGGCCTCTTCATGATATTGAGGTTTTCTAAGCTTGTCTGCTTATAACAGTTTTCTATATAAAATGTTTCTAAATTCTTCTACATATTATGTCACTGTTTCCCTTAGGTCTGAACTACCCTAGGACCACTGGTTACAGACATTCACACAAAATGTTTTCTGTGAAGCTCAGCATTGTGACTGGCAGGCTGTGATTGTGGCCAGGTATAAAAGAGGTGGGGTTTACACGGGTGCCAGCTCCCTGATGAAGCTCCACCTAAGCAAAGCATTGGTACCTGTGTCTGTGGTGGTTAGCCTTCACAGCATTGTCACCCTTTGTATGTGCCATTTGGACCAATAAAATATTTCACAGAATGAATCTACTTTGCAGCTTCATTTCTTTAAGGTGCTATTCCTCTTGGTTGTGCTGCTGGTTCTTGTTTAGCTGAACTTTAACAAACATAATATTTCAACATAAATAAGCTTATATTTCACATTAGCTCTGTATTTCTCATCCCCATTATTTCGACTGAGATTGTTTCCATGAAAGCAGGATCTTTGCTCCTGATGAGTTAATCTATTCTTGTTGTGCATTCCTGCTGTAGATCAGAATGCACTGCTTGTGACTTCACAGTTACTCACATGGTAACAGATTGTGATGTCACAACAGAGATTATTACTTCATATAGGGAGTAAGCTACAGAGGCAGATGAATTCTAAGGATAAATGTATTCATGCAAATTTCCTCAGTGACAGGGAGGAGAAATGTATGCAATATATATGAAATGCAAGCTGAATTGTATCAAAAATATTATCTTTTCCAGAGGCGTCAACAGCTCCTCAAGAGAGATTGCAAAGGACAGCATGGTCTGCAATACATAACTGTGTTGTTTGCATTTAGTCAAATGCATTTAGGACTGTATACTGCACCACGTATGTCATAAACACAACAAGGTATGCTCTGATCACTGAACACAAATGACATCAGTACTTTCAGACTAAAAAAAAATTCTTTCAGATTGCCTGAGAGCATAGGTTAGTTTAAGCTCACTTCCAAAGTCCATCAGGGAAGAAAAATTCCCTTCATTCCACCTTACTAATCTTTAATTACTGATTGTATCACAGCCTGCTGCATTTCCAGTTTGAACAGGGTCAGAAGTTCTTTTTATGAGTGTTGGAAGCAGCCGACCTGTTAGCTAGTTGAAAAAAGCTTCCTATACACAGAGGAAGGCAAGCAGAGGAATGTATAGATTCACTGTCAGTTGAACATACTAAGGTTCATACTAAGGTGAAAAGGAGCTAAGAAGGTTTTGGCCCATTTCTGCTCCTGCCATTCACCTGTAATAGGAAAAGTATTTCCTTTTGAGATATAGACATCTAGTTGTTTTTTAAACTGGTTTTGTCTTTACTAATTATGGCATCCAGCAGTAGTTTGTTCCAAGGGTTCACCACTCTGTGTGTGCAAAAGATTTCCTTTTATTTGTATTAATTTTTTTGGTCTCAGTTGCAGGGGTGGCCCCTTGTACCTAACCCATCATTTTTAAACTCAAGATTTGGTTCACTTATCAGATTATTGTCCTGCATGATATCGTAACATAGCAGTAGATCTCCTCGTGCTCTTCTTGTTTCTAGAGACATGAGATTTAGTATATTGAAGCACTCATTGTATGTTGAATGTTTTAAGTTGTATATCATTTTGGTTGCCTGTCATTGTACTCCTCTAATCTAGTTGTAGTGCCCTTGAAATTGGTCCCCACACTGGGCTTCCATAGTCCAGCAAAGGTCTGACATAGGATCTGTACATGGGCATTATCACATCTGCATCCCTACTTTTAAATTTTTATTTTATTCATAGTAGTCTCTTTGCCACCTGTACATTACAATGTTTATCATATGCACGTATTTCGATGACTAGTACTCCTAAATCATTTTCCTCATTTGATTCTCTTAGAGTTGTTTGGTTTAAATAATATTTAACTTTTTTATTTTCCTGCCTAAATGAGCGACACAGCACCTTTCCTCATTAATGCTCATCCCCAGGTTTTGGCCCACTTTGTTATGGAATCTAAATCCTTTGGAGTCTTTCCACATCTTCATTTGTTTTAACATTGCCAGCAAGTTTTGTAACATCTGCATATTTGCTTACCTGTTGACCCATGTCAGACACAAAGATCTGGAACATCACGGCCCCAGCATCAATCCCTTGACACCTCACTAGTCATTGCTATAGGTTCTGATGAGTAACCGTTCACGTAACCCTCTGGTTCTACCCTTCAGCCACTTTCATGAATCCACTGTACAATTCTGTGATCCATCTGTGTGCTTATTAATTTTGTATTATTGTCTTGTGTAGCACTTTGTCAAAAGCCTTAGAAAAATCCAAATATATACAATCAACTTCAGTCCTTCATCTAGCTGCTATTTTAGCATAGAAACACAACAGGTTTGTCACATGATCTACCTAAAGTGAATCCATGCCGTTCTACATCTGTTATACCTAGTGTCTCAATATGCTCATTAATTAGATCCTTTATTGTGGACTCCACAATCTTTCCTGGGACAAAGGTTAAAACTAATCAGCCTATAATTTGTATAGTTTGTTTTGCTTCCTTTTCATGTATCTGTATCCCCATTGCTGTTAACCAATCTGGTGGGACTTCATTTTTGCTATTGCTCTTGAGAATAACAGTTTTAGTGGATATGCTATAATTGGTGATAGTAGTTTTAACATTACAGGATATATTATCTGGCCCTGCTAGAATGTGACATTTTAGCTTATCGATTTTTTAATAATACCTTCTGTTGATATTATTTCTGTTGTTGAATTTTCTATCACCTTGATATGAACCATTCTTTGAGAAACTGATCCAAAGCAGTTATTAAATATATTTGCTATTTCTTTAGGTTCTTCAACTAGTTTGTCTTTTGACATAACAGAACATAGTCCCTGTTTTGGTCTTCAAAGACAGTTTACATGCTGTAGCTATAGAAACCTTTCATGTTATCATTACTTGCCTTTTTGCTAGCCAGGTTCCATCTTTAGCTTATGTTTCTTTATTTTATTTTGGTCATTTTTGGACAGTTTTATATTTTTGCTAGTTGTCCTCAGTTCTGTTTTTACATATATAGCATAAAGACATATTTTTCTTTAGAAGCCATTTTAGACTTTTTGTCAGCCATTTTGGTCTAATACCTCTGCTGTTGTATTTCTGGTTTTTTGAAATGCATGTCAATATTGTAAAAATATGCTTTTTATGGTGTCCCACATTTCAGTAGCTGATTTATTCTGTAGCTCTACTTCCATTCTATTTTATTAAGTTCCTCGGTATTTGGGGATTGTTTGCAGTTTTGTAGTTGTAAATTTCCTGCACCCTATGTTTATTGGTATACATTCTTGGCATGAGAAAGAAACAATATTGTGGTCACTGTTTCCTAGTGGCACATGAATTTTATAGTTTGTCACATCTATCTCATTTGAACTTAATATTACATCCAGAATATTTTCTGCTCTAGTTGGTACCTTAATATGCTGTCTAAGACCTAGTAGTTCTGTTTTATTTAAAAGAAAGTAATACTTTGACTGTTTGTTGCCTCCAGTTTGTCCCAGTTGATATCACCATAATGTAGGTCTCCCATGAAGACTACACAGCCTAATTCACACACAGTCTCATGCTCAATGTTTCTTTCCTCAGTGATGTCAGTGCTACTATTTGGAGCTCTATAAACCTAGGCCAATTGTAAGATTAATGTATTTTGCTATTTCGATTTTGATCAATATAGTTTCAGTGCTACTGTTCTCCTTTTTTATTTTGTTTGAGATGTTTTTGGAATTTAACTGCTTTGATATATATGCTGCTACTTCCCCCACCTCTTTTCCTATCCTATCCAAGTGATAAAGATCATATCCATCGATGTCTTTATTCCAATTGTCATCCCTCATCCACCATGTTTCAGTGATGAATGCCATATCGGCATTCCCATTTAGTTTTAATAGTGTCTCCTGTTCCTCTTTCTTATTATTTAAACTTCTAGCATTTACTAAAGCAGCCCTCAATCTTTTCTCTTATAACCCGGTTTCTTTGGCCTTGGCCTTTATTAATGAAGTTTTTTCTACTTTGAAATAACCCTTCTGCCCCCGGGTTAATTTAAATCTCCAGATTGGATTGCTGTTTATCACTGTGGTCAATGTATTTGTACCAGTAATACTCATGTGTAGCCCATCTTTAGAGTACAGGTGTTTTTGTTTTTTTAATGATAGAAAGTCTCTCATGTGGTTATAAATTTAAGCCCCTTAGATGTGCATGTGAAGTGCAATTGATGAAGCCCAACTATAGTTTCAAGTGGTGAGACAGTAAGTTTGCTAAAAGACTTTGAATACAACAGTATGATCCCCATAGTCAGAGTCAGTCACAAGTGCAGTGCAGTTATTTGTGCTGCACTTGCATAACACTAGCCTGCTCTGGGCAATATTTAGCCACTTAGTGAGCACTGACAGAGCATGCTAACTGACTGAATATCAGATCATGCCAGCACAGCACTATGTGGATAAGTGCTACAGTGACATGGACCAAGGCTGAATACAGCCTGCAGGAGACAGTGTTGCCCAAAATGGGATAGCGCCAGGGCTCCAGTAGGCCATATTCAGCCCAAGCATGCAAATGAGCTCATTGGGCATGCAAGATGATAACAGGCCACCTGCATGTCCATCATGGCTCATTTTCCTGAGCACAGCAGCCCCATAGTGATCCTATGACTAGCACACCTAACATGTCCCTGGCAGTATACTGCCCTGATTGCCCTGTATTAATCAGATAAACTGTTCACTGGTGGTATAGTGTTTCCCTCCCACCCCCAGTCATCCCTGTATCAATCAGATAAGTCCTTCCCTGTGGTATAGTGGAACTTCAACCCCTAACCACTTGCCAATACCCATCCACCCACCCATCACGCTGCTGCAAACCTTAAATATTCTGCTGCACCATTATGCATGATGGACTCCCTTGTTTGCATTGGTGCAGTGGTCTGAAAGTACAATCCCACTGCCAGATATGGGTAGCACTCTGGGGGCCTCTGAATATAGCCCATCTGGAGCACTGACACAAATCCAGGTTTGTGCAGGCACTGACCTGCTAGAGTCCATGCTAACCTTTGAATATGGGGCCCTGTATTTTTACCCTACACTCAGTTTCCTTGATATTTTTCTGCCTGCATACCTGCAAAGGAAATGTTTGAAATAGTCTTTCTGGTTGTAAGTCTGTATCATATCAGTGCCTAGTGCCAAAGAATCATATTTTTATTTTGTTTATCAAAGGTCAAAGGTGACAATGTGCTGTCCTCAGTGTGAAAAGGGTCAGGACCTGTGGAGGTTTGCCACTGTACATGATGCTGTTTCTGCCTGCTATGTTTTCACATATAAAAAGCACATTAGTAAAGAACAAATGAAATCTACTTTGTGCTCAGTACTGGTATGTTTCCTACTGCTTCCAGGGCTGACACTGTCTTGCCCTAGCAGGGATCTGGAAGGGAGGGCTGCAGGCCTGATGATTGAGAATGGTATGTTAATGTAAGCAAGCAAAGGAGAAGCTGCAACTGCACCCTGTAGTCATGGCCCTAAATCTTCCCCAGCCTGCTTCAGAGCAAAAATAATAACCTTGACCTAACACAGTTCTGTGGCACACGAAAAAGTGTACGTTTATTAATGAGCACTATATGGGGTAAGAAAATGGTAGATTGAGACTTGTGTGGTGATAAGCACCCTGCAGACAAAACAAGTTATACAAAGATCACAATACAAAAACCAGCAATTCAATCAAGATTAAACTCAACTGTTCCAGAAATGTCTAAGATGGTCGAGACTACAGTGGGAGGATTTTATTGAGTCCAAAACCTCAGTCACACCTCAGGTTAAGGGGTAGTACATTTACTGTGTGGTGCAGATCAGTGGCTGGATTCTCAGCCCTCCTGGGACTAAGTCCCACCATGCAGCAACCGGTGCAGACTCAAATCTGCGCACCTGCGGACTTCACGTATTTTCAGTCTGCGGAGATGGCACACCTGGTTCCACTAGGTGTACCATTTTAACATAGCTGTGGCAAAAAAATGGCTGCAAGCCATTGTAAATCAGGGCACCAGTCGTAAACTGGCTCCTTTTTGAAAATACCGCAGCTACAGGAAAAACTATGGCTCCTCAAGTGGCAACCCACTTCAGCCATTTTTTCCCTACACTTGCAGAATATCAGGGCTCTGAAAATCCAGCCCCAGGTGTCCAATATCAGTTGATCATCTAATGGTCATATTGGTGTGGAAGAAAGAGTTCCTTTCTGCTTTCTACTCTAGTAGAAGGTGATGGGGAGACTGCAGCAAAGGCAGCGTTGGGAGGAAGAATAGTTGCTCATCGCTTAACAAACAGTTCACTTGGGGTGTTTTCAGTCTTCCCATATATCTTCATTATGAGGGATCTGTAGTGTAGGTAAGCATGGACAATCTTAAAGGGAACAGTCAGCACTAAGAGCCCCACTCCCAAGTGTGGTGCAGGTCCCAATTTGCATTTGTGTGCAAAAACATTATTTTTTAATTACTGTTTATTGCTTTATAGTATACTGTATTGGACTGATTCTGCTGACTTGCAATCTGGCATTTTCTATAACTACAAATCCCAAAGTCCCAGCAGATGACATCAGAGGCAGGCTGCAGCAGTGCGACATTCAATAGCCTGCAGTGTGAGCTTTACCTGTGCAAGATGCCCCCAGGTTCTGCTTATGGGGCCCTTTCCTGCTCTCCCACTGTGCTGCCACCCAGATGTCTCTAGTTGGCAGCTGCGGAGTGGGACACATGTACCCCCTACCCAAGGGAGAGAGCAGTCCTAGGGATGCTCAATTCTCCTTCCCAGCTGGCCCCGAGCAACCT
The DNA here is from genome assembly GCA_016271365.2 of Neoceratodus forsteri. Lineage (NCBI taxonomy): Eukaryota > Metazoa > Chordata > Ceratodontiformes > Ceratodontidae > Neoceratodus > Neoceratodus forsteri. The sequence goes on along the minus strand of CM057456.1, from coordinate 975,657,000 downwards.
GTGCCTGTTTCCGAACCTGGGTGCTGGCACTGCAGGAGGAGGTGCCCAGTGCCTCAGCCCTCCATGCCACTAGCCCATACAACAGTGAGGGCTTTCACTCAGCAGAACTACACCCATACGCAGTGGTTCACCCCAAAGCAGACCATTTCATTTTCACACCCTAAGTACCAGACCCACATAGCCCCCCACACACACACACATTCTGGACACACAAGTTCAGCCTTCTCTCCAGCTTCTGATATAGTGCCTCCTCCAAAATCATTACACAGGTTCAACCCCCAAGCACCAGTCAAAATAGCAGTCCCTACCCCTCAAAAACACCAACACCACGTATAGTTTCCCAAGCACTAGACTCACAGGTTCATCTGCCTCGTCCACTAGCACCACTACACCAGCCTCAGTCACACTGCCTCCACCCATCGCACACACAGGTTCAACTCCCCCAATACCAGATACAATTACAGATTCCCCTGCTAGCACAAGACCCTCTTATATCACCCCCTCCGATCACCACCAGCACCACAGCAGGATATAAGATTAAACAATCTCCCTGAGCTTTCCGGCCCTGCAGGTTGCTCCTAGGCTAGCCAGTAAGTTGCTCCATACTTACCCAGCCCTGCCAGTTGCTCCCTAGTCCCCAACCCAGAAAGCTGGTCTGTAGTCGGTAGCCCTGCAAATTACTCCCTAATCCCCAGCCTAGCAAGTTGTTCTGTAGTTCACAGTCCTGCAAGTTTCCCCTTGTTCCTCAGCCCAGCAAGTTGTTCCATAGTCCACAGCCCTGCAAGTTGCTCCCTTGTCCACAACCCTGCAAGTTGCTCCCTTGTCCACAGAAGTGCAAGTTGTTCCTAATCCCTAGCCTAGGAAGTTGTTCCATATTCCACAGCCCTGCAAGTTGCTCCCTAGTCCCCAGCCCAGCAAATTGTTCTGTAGTTCACAGTTCAGAAAGTTGCTGCCTTGTTTCTCAACCCAGCAAGTTGTTCCATAGTCCACAGCCCTGCAAGTTGCTCCCTTGTCCACAACCCTGCAAGTTGCTCCCTTGTCCACAGCAGTGCAAGTTGTTCCCTAATCCCTAGCCTATCAAGTTGTTCCATATTCCACAGCCCTGCAAGTTGCTCCCTAGTCCCCAGCCCAACAAATTGTTCTGTAGTTCACAGTCCAGAAAGTTGCTCCCTTGTTCCCGAGACCTGCAAGTTGCTTCCTAGTCACCCAGCCCAGCAAGTTGCCCTATAGTTTCCAGACCTGCAGGTTGCTCCTTAGTCTCTTCACCCCAGCAAGTTGCTACACTAGTCCCTCCAACCTAACAAGTTGCTCCCTAGTCCCATCCCTCTCAGCAAGTAGAACCTTATTTCCTCACCCCAGCAAGTTGCACCTCGTCCCCACCCCAACAACCTGCAACCTTGTCCCCCCAGCAAGTTGCTCCATAGTTTTCCAGACCTGCTAGTTGCTCCTAGTCCTCCCACTCCAGCAAGTTGCTCCATAGTTTTCCAGACCTGCTAGTTGCTCCCTAGTCCTCCCCACTCCAGCAAGTTGCTCCATAGTTTTCCAGACCTGCTAGTTGCTCCCCTAGTCCTCCCACTCCAGCAAGTTGCTCCATAGTTTTCCAGACCTGCTAGTTGCTCCCTAGTCCTCCCACTCCAGCAAGTTGCTCCATAGTTTTCCAGACCTGCTAGTTGCTCCTAGTCCTCCCCACTCCAGCAAGTAGATCCTTAGTCCCCCAAAGCAAGTTGTTCATTAGTGCCACCCTTCCCTGCAAGTTACTCCCTGGCATCTCACTCACAAAAAAGTGAGAAACATATGTAACCCCTCACCCTGCCTTTTACTACACAGCAGGTGGCGTGCTGTTGGCATTGGCAGCAATACCTGGTGGGGACCTGGGTTCGAGGAGGATGGGGTTACCTGGCACAAGGGACCTAGGTTTGGCTACTCTACAGGGGCGCCCAAGTAAAATCCAACTACAGGAAGCAATAACTGTAATGTCCAGAACCAGGATTGGGATTTTCAGTGTGGCTTTATTCAAAACTAGCTGACACATGACAAAGCATTGATGGTCCCCAAGGCTCGTTCACTGTATATGCAGATAGAGACTAAAGGCGGTCCACTTGAAGAATGAACCCATTTTACTATTGTCTGGCTCTGGACCCACCAGGCACTCAGCCCGGACTTGCGTGCGCTTTGGATACACAGCCCGACTGGCCCGGCTCCCCTGCCAGTCACTTGACTGATGGTCCATTTGAAGAATAAACCCAAACTTTACTTGGAGAGACTCCCATCACACAAGGGTATATTTTCCCAAGCTGTGGCTCCCACACCACTTAGAGTCTGCGACTCCTACAGAGATTTGTTTTCTTACTTCATCAGACTCCCATCAAACAAGAGTACATCTTCCCATCCTGTGGCTCCCCACACACTTAGAGTCTCGCGACTCCTAGAGAGATTTTCCAAAGTTCGACCCACGTCTGGGTACCTACCTCATCACTGGCCAGGCGCATGAGGCAAGTAACAAATCACAGAAGAAATCCGTAGAGATGGACCTGGTCACTAAAGATGGGGTGTTCCACCTCCAGCTCCCACAGCCCATACCGGCCATTTCTCTGGACAAACATAAACTTAAAACTTTGACATGTAGATTAAACAGTGGATGACCTGAAGCACCCCTCTACAGCATTACTTGAAATCCATTAAAACTTTAGACTTTTGACTGCTCCATTTGTTTGTCCTAGTAAAATAGTCCTCCCAAATAACAGTCCACATCCCAACTTTCTTTATATTTCCAAACTGATGAAACAATTGGTTTGCCCCTTCAAATGGAGCAAAACACTCACCCTTCGTTGCAGGTGCCCCACGGCAAGTACCACTTCTTTCACTGTTATACAAGAACAGAAACTGTAAACAGGTAGCTTTCTTCTATAGTGGAAATAGAAGTTGCCCCTGGAATCCACAGAGGACTTTCTTCCACCCCCGAGGAGGGCACTGAAGTTCCTGGACAGCGGTCTCCACCACTTTCAAAGGTAAACAGGATCACACCTCCTTCTCCAACAAAGGTAAACAGAAACTGCCTTTGAAAACTCCAAAGTTCTAAACTCACTCCCTGAGTTGCAGATTCCAATGTGGCTTATGCAGCTGCTGCAGTTCTATGGTGATGTCATCTCTCAAGTCTCAGCTGTGACTGAGAACAGAGTGAGACAGTGTGAAACCCATTTAACTGGAGTTTCACAAGCTGCCTTCCTGCCTACCACTAGGTCTTACTGGGATTCTAGTAACCCCGGATAACAAGGGGCTTACACAGAAAAGGAAAGGACAGAAAAGACCTGAACAGTCTGTCTAGTCTATGGGCAAGAAATAAGGTGTATTACTTCACACTAGTTTGTGGCCTGTCTGCCGCCCACAAGTCACTTGACTTCTTGATATGTAAAATTACACCTCTGGCTCAGCGAGACCCAGACCATTCCATCACTCTGCTCCCGGCTCTCCTTGAATATTATTTTCTTTGCTCTGTGACTGAGTCTATCACCACAGCTTCAGCTCTCTCTCTGCTTGTAATAACAGGTGGGCAGTAGCACACAGCAGTGCAGGCACAGTAGAACATGGTAGATCACTCTTTCTCTCACATACATCTCCAAGGTTGACTTATCCGTAGAAGAGGGACAATCAGATGACACTTTCCTCCTGGTAGCCCCTACTGGGCCATCAAACAACACAAGCATGGCTCATTACTGCAGGCCACCAAATCAACCTACCTCACATAGTTTAGAACATGCAGCCAGTCACCCAGACCCAGCAGTAGGCAACTGTTCTACTTCCCTCTTCCTCCAGTGCTCCACCCAAGCCCAGTATGACACAAAAGTAAACAATTTCACTGATTACTACAGAACAGTACAGGAGATGCCACTCACAGTTCCCTGTAATGGTCCAGTCAGAGCCCAGGAGACTATAAATCTGTTAATTCCCAGAACTGGTAAAATCTGGAACCACTGGAATGTCAAAACGAGTACAAATTTGTGTTTGTTTCAGCATTCTGACAGTTCTGAAGTCTAGAGTTTCCCAGTTGTGCAATTCAGCAGTTCTGGTGATTCCAGCATTCCAGAAATTACTGGATCCCTTTCCAGATCACTGTGCCACTCAGCACAGGCAAGTCTTAACTGGGGTGAGTGAATCCTAGAATGCCAGAATGTGAGAACAACCAGAACTGATAAAAACAGAATTGACAGACTATGCAAATTTGCCTGTTCTGGAGGTTCCAGATTTCACCAATTCCAGATGTTCTGGCCATTCTGCCCATTTCAGCGTTCTGTAATTCAGCTACTACCTGGAGACTACAGTATGCAAACTCACCCTTACACAGGCTTATTGCAAGTGGCTGGTTATGGCTCAAACACTCCATAAAGCTATAAGCCCTCAGCTCTGGCAATGTGCCCACTTTCCTCTTACTGTAGATAAACTGCAATGTGTCTGGTTTTTTTTTTTTTTTTTGCACTGCTGCCTTTTTATCTACACTCAAGATCAGATAACAATTTATTTAAAGTTTTGTATCATCCAACAATCTGCAAATTAAGTCTTTTATTGTAGTCCCAGCATCTACATATTTCTTTTAGCTAAAAAGTCAGACTGAAATCACCTGCTGTCCACTATAGCTATGTTTGTACAGATGCATTTTAGAACTCCATTTCCATGTCGTACTGTTTTATTCTGGTCACGGCCGTAATACTGCTGTTCACTACAGCGGATGGCTGGTCTGAATGCTTTTCTTTGGTTAGCAATATGCAAATCCAGCCAGCCAGTTGGCACAGTGACAGGGCCACAGTTCATGACCCTGGCAACCTGGGTTTTTGAACCAGTCAGGGACATGGGGGACCAGTCGGGGGAAAGATCAAGCATCCTAGAGGGTACACTCCTTCTCTGGGAGGAGGGTAACATCCTTCACTGCAACATTGCCACGTGGGTAACTACAGGTGGTAGTGAATTGGATGAGCTGCAGGTGGGTGAGACGTCACTGAAGTTGCTGCACCAGCATGCTCAGAGTGCTCGTGCCCGTGATGTCCTAGATAGTACCATCCCAAGGGGTTAGAAGCAACTAAAGAAACACCCTACCACAGAAGGACTCATGTATGCTCAGGCCCTGCGTCCCTCCCCCATCCACACTTTGCATAATGGATGTAAGCTCGGGAAGGTGTCTCTGCCCCTGTCTCTGGGGGATATTCATAGAGGATTGCCCAGCTTAGCTGGGCAAAAGATGTTGAGGAAAGGCATGCAGTAGGTGGGGACAACAGAGCCGGGTGGTTGCCAGAAGGGCAAGAAGGGCTGTGATGGAGATAAGGGCAGAAACAGTTAAAAAATATGCACATCCAGATTTTGCTGCATCAACATTTGCACAGAGAATATTGTTATTAATTATTCATTCACTTGTAGTATGTAGTAATGCACTACCTGTCAGCTACAGCAACTGGCTGAGCTGAAATCATATATTGATCAATTAATACTTAGTTGCAAATATAAATGTGTTTGTAAGGAAGGATGTGTGATGCACTGTACATACTTTGACTGCACTTTGATTTGACTGGGTGGTGGTGGTCAGAAAATGACATTCATTTTTAAATTAGATTTTCTGTTTTGTTGTTTTACTTAGTAAAAGTAGTCGAAAACAGTGCCAACTATTGGGTCATGTACTAGAGTGGACCATAGTGCACTGGGACATGCAATGCAGCTGCATCACATGGGTGGTGTGACTGGGCTGTTACCGCTCATTTGATCATTTAAAGTGTTTTTTTACCATTCTCTGCCACTGTTAACTAAAGCATAACCCTTCCCAGACTTAATAATACCAAAAATATTTGTTGCTTGAAACTCTATGTGTGTCGCTGTTTTCAGATTTAAAGTACTGTATCATAAGAATCTTTTGTCCCATGGATTCCAAAAACAATCCATGGTAAAGCTCAATGCCCTGTCAAGGCAACTCCTAGGATGAGTCCTAATCTAGCCCTACATCATTTTAAAATAGAGTAAGGTCTGTCTCTGCCTGTCTGTCTCTCACTCTCTCTCTCTCTCTCTCCCCTTTCCCTCCTCTCTCGTCTAGCACTCACAAGACCTAGGCAGCTGTGTCAAGGGAGGCCCTGGAGGAGATATGCAGTTCTACTGTATCTCCCATAGAAATGATCATTTAAAGTATTCTCTTTGCCCCACTGTGTTGACTACTACAGAGTTGGTCTCTTATTGTGCTTTAAAGTATTTAATGCACATGTTTATAAATAGATAGAACCAATCAGACCCCTGTGTTCCAGTTCTTAATTAATAAGAGTCAGAACCTTTCCAGGTTCTGCCACCTAAACGAAGCCCAGTTTCTGTAGCGAGGCCTTCTGAAGTCAAGAGAAGGTCCCTAGGGCCCCTCATTAGCTTTTGGGCCTGGAGTAGGGTCCTAGAAAGGTTCCATACCTGTAAGAAGGAACATGGCGTGATTAATAAAGGTTCCTCAGGAAAATAGCCCAATGAGGAGGTATGGAGGGTCTGTTCTAGTGGCAGTGAGGTAGGGACTGAGGGCATCTTAGTACCATAGGCCTAAGAGCTGGAACTCCAGTGCAGCCCCATAGTGACAGGATATAGGGGCATTGTAGTTCTCCTCATGGGTGTGAGATGAGTGGGGGCACTGGGGATGCATAGCCAGAATTAGTGAGTAGGTAGAACATCTGACACTGCCATAGCTAGCCAGAACCTTGTGAATAAGATAATATATAAAACTGTTATATAGCCATGAGAAGCAACAAACACGAAAGCTAAAGAGATGAATCACACCAATGTGGAAATGAACTGAACCTTAAGTGGAATTGCAGTTGAATCAGTGCGAATTCTGCAAGTCTGAAATGTCTTTTTTTAATGAGTAGGAAGAGAGTGATTAGTGGAACTATTGGGCAACAGGTAGGGCTCTTGTCTCCTTAAATCTCATACATAGAGTTTCTGGGGGTAGCATTCCTGCACACAAGAATTGCATGGGATAGGACTACCCCAGGTGGAGGCACAATGCTAAAGATGATTGTCTTGGAATCTATTCATTTTATACACCTGAACCCAGGCCTGCCCCTTAGTGTATGAAAATGTACCCACAAGGGCTTCAGTACAGAACTATGGCTGCGAGGCCATTACACTATCATCCAGATGTGGATTCATAATGCGTTCTGTGGTTCCTCTTCCACTATATGATAGGAGACTGGATGCCTATAAGAAGTTTTTCAGTGAAACTCAAACTCCTGTCCACAAATCACACCACCTTAGCCAGTTCCAAGTTATTCTCTTAGGAAGCAAAGACACTAGCGTGAGGTTACATTCAGATTAATAGGAAAAGTGCTTCATCCCTTGGGCTGTTAAAGACTTAGTAGTACCAAGGACAGCCAGCAGGAAATGCTATTCATTTTAAAATCACCAGTTGCTACATTTTATTTTTGAAATATTCTTTTCCATTTGTGCATCACAAGGTTTTTATCTGACCATACTTGGTGCAATGTAAAACAGTACTCTGCCTAGAGCGGACATATCTAGATTTCGCCCTTCATACTTCATCTGCATTGTGACATTGCATACTGTGATGTCCCAATGACCAATCTGGCAGCAGGGGATTGGCTCTTCTTGATCAGTTATGATGTTACATAGAAACATAGAGGATATTGTATGGGCATCCATATACAACAAACCTGTGTCTGTATCAAGAGGTTTCCATGGCAACCAGAAATTGACCGCAAAGCTTGAGAGGTTCACTGGTTGCCATAGAGACTTGAGATGAAGACACAGGCTTGTCTATATGGATGCCCATACATTATCTTCTACAGTGTATGGGCATTCATGCCTATTTGAGACACTCCTCTTCTTTTCAGTGAACCGGCAGTTGGGGAGGCATTCGAGATTGATGGTGGGCTCAAATTACTGATTCAGGTGCTGCAGCTGTTTCTGTAAATTCAAGTTTAAAAAACAGCTCAACAGTTCAAAAGGATAGAGGAAAGCAGCTGTGTGGTAGCAGTACTGACATCACTGCTGCAGCGCAACTACATAATGATGTCACTACTGCAGCACAACAAGCATATTCCAGGTGTTGAATTCCATGCATAACAGCATTCCTCCATACACTATAAAAGAGAGTTGTATCGGTTCTCCATACACAAGGCTGTGTCCAAACTGAGAAGTTGCTGTGGCAACAGGGACCCCAACACCACAGCTGAAGGTCCTGGTTGCCACAGCAACCTCGCACTGACTCAGCCTTGTTTGTGTATGGAGAACTGCATAATCTTTATAGCATATATTACTCTTTGAACAATATATAGAGGAGTCTGTAAATGTGCTGAAAACTATTTGATACTGCCAATAACAGTGTTTAATATAAAAGGAACCAGCTATGATAGCCTACGCATTTAAGAACAGTCAGCTTGGGTTGAAAATTTGTGCCGCTCATAACCACAGCAGTGTTACTTTATTCACTTACCGCTGACTTCCTTCAGAGGAGATCCATTTATTTCTACTGAAAAATAAAGAAAAAAAATCTTGTTTCATTAACTAATTTTCTGAGGTTTTCACTGTTTGTTGGCTGAAAGGTCTATTCACAGGCAGCCACAGCTTGAGATTGACAGCCACACACAGGACATTCAATATTATTGTGCTACAGTAGGGATATCACTAGTTCAGCACAACAGCATGATGATGTAATTACTGTATCACAAGGAAATTCCAGCAATGGATTTCCATTGGCAATGACATTTCACCATACACTAAATAGAATTTGATGGCATAAAAGGACCATTTGGCCCACTTAGTCTGCCCATTATAATCAATGAGGACACAATGCTAACGAAGTATAAAGTTGAACAGTATACAAATATTGACCACAAGGGACTGAAATAGTGCAAAAATATTGACCCTGGGGAAGAACTGTTGCCTGACAATAGTTATATTGCCCAAAGCCAAAGACTGAGAGCAACATGACTACTGGAAGGTAATAATTCATCCAGGTGGGCTATATTTTTCCACTACATCCATCACAATGACAGTAAATATCTGTTTTATTAAACCATGCCCAAGTTACATGAGCAATAGCTGAAAAAACTATTGCTCTGTTTTAATGAAATATTGCCTGCTTCTTTTTGTTTGTTTTGTTCTTGTTTAGCACAGTTTCTTTTGTATGTAGTTTTTTAATAATTTTCACTATTTTGAGAACATTATAGACAGTTAATCCTGGCAAGAGTGAGACTTCACTCCTTGGAGACACCTCTTATCTGTTAATCAAGGTTGCATATCTTAGAAACAAAGAATTTACCAGCAGAAAAGTCCCTCCCTTTTCTACTTACTATGCCCATGTGCTCAGTGATGGAGTCATTATATATGAGCAAACAGTTCTATCTTTTAACAATATCATATCACTAATGAACTATCATCGGGTCCTTTGTTTTGAATGGGCAGAAGTTCAGAAACCTTGGATGTCAAGTAACTGTTTCTGGGCCAAATAATTTTTCTAAGGTTTTATAATACTACACACATCAGCCTCAGGTAGAGTACTGTTCTCCATCACACCAAGTACAGTCAAATTGAAAATCTTCTAATCAGCAAAAGGAGAAGAAAAAAAATTACTGCAGATATAAAAGTAATAGTTGACTATTTGTAAAAGTTAATGTAAATTGTAGGCAGTGTACTAGCTTTCTAAAACCTTTTCAAGATGATGGGACTATTTTATGGTAAATATATTTTGCATGTGATTTTGGTTGTTGTCTTGCTGCATGTGCTTTGTCTTTTTGTCTGTGTACAAATGGTATTATCATCAACCTTTGGGTTGCTGTTATTCAGTTTTAATAAACATTTGATTTATTTGAAATTTGAAGGTTAGGTTCTCTATCAAAGGAACCCCATTCAGCTGATCCATTTTCTTTTTAGAAGTTTATTGCTTACCATATGAAACAGCAAACAGTGGTCATCAGACAATACAGAACTACAGTCAGACCATCCCAAAAGGACATGCAGCTACATATGCACATAGTGCTGGACAGTGCAAGATAACATTGATACTCTGTATATCTGTAGAGCAACATCTAAAACAGCATATAAACTACCTTTCTGTTACAATTTTTAAAACACATTTCAAAATAAACACCAATGAACAGATTAAACTTGGAGTCTGTGTGGGTTCATCAACTAGTGTTCAGTGGTTGGAACTCTTACAACCTGCTCTGTCCCAAAGGTATCCCTGGTGGGTGCTACCAGGTCTGGACAGGAGGCAAACCGGCCATCTATGATGTGGATGAGTTAGTGGGTGGTGTCTGGTAAACTTCCCATTTAGCCCACTTTTCCAAACATTTCTGTTAAGAAAGCCTTAAGGTGGCTGTGAAGCATTCCAGTCCCATTATGACATTAACTCTCTCACACCACTCCCTCAATGTGGGCAGCAGTGAGGAGGGCCAGTCATGAGCAATGCTTTTGAGGGCTGCCAGCCACATACTCTGAAACATGTTTCTGTGCCCTGTTCCCCACCCCTCTGGGTGGGAGACCCAGCATAAAAATTTTAAAGCCTAACTGACCTTCCAGTCCCCAAATCCTGCATAGCTCAATGTGGACATGAGACCAGAAAGCTTCTATTTTGACACAGTCCCAGAATATGTGGTAATGGCTCCCCTATCCCTGCAACCCCTCCAGCACCTATCGGTGAGTCCTTCTCCAGAGGGCTGTAATTGTGGGTGTGTGAAAGTACCTAATCAGGACTTTCCACCAGATCTCCCTCCACATGGATGATGGCGTGACCCTCCACTCCACCCCTCTTTTAATATCTTTTGCCTTTCTTGATCTGAAAAATTATCTCCTGTTTCTGACTTCCACATTCACTTTACTCCCACTAGTCCTCACGGTACTTGCCGATTGTAAGACTTTGTACATCATAGAGATATACTTACATTGAGTGTTCAGAAGGCCAGACCAAAGATGAAATCCTCCCAACTAGTTATTTCCCTAGGGACCTGTTCTAGGCAATTCTCCATGGTGGGATAATGCCTGAGCTGCAAATAACAGAACATGTCTCTATCTGGGACTCAAAGGTCTTCTTTTAGTGTTCTAATGATACAATAGTCTCACCATTCACCAGCTGTGCATGTTTGATGAGGACCATTCTATTCAAGTGCTTGAAACCTGGATCCCTGTACATGGGTCAAACTCTGGGTCTCCGCTATGGCTGTTAGTGGGCCTATCTCATTGGACTTTTGGGTGATGTGTCTAATTCTCTTTACCGTCAATAGGGAATGGCTGGACCAGGGGTTAGGGATGCCTTGTTTGAAGGACAGAGTTAGTTCGGCAGCTGGTAAGGTGAACAGGGAGCTGGGCACTCCAGCCTATTTTCAAGGGTATACCAGCCAGGGTCTGGTGTCTGCTTCACCACTGTTACTAACTGGGCAGCCTGCACTGCCAACTGGAATGTTTTCATGAGTCTTTTTCCTGTGGGAATCCTTTTCACTCTGTTCCTGTCTCTTTAGTACACTCTACTCTAACTGACTGAAACTATCATGTGAGGTTTTGTTACCCATGACTGGCCCATTATTTACTAGGGTCAAGCTGGTGTCCCTGACCCTGTTGCAGTTCTGTGTGGTCAGAAGTTAACAAGATGGCTGCACCCCTGCCTTTGGTCATTTATTTTACTTATTTTAAACCAATATGTCCCTTGGTGCAGCTTCTGACTACAGTGCCAAATCATACCAAAACAACACTGTGACAGGCAGTCCTTTGAGCCTGATCCCTTTCCCAGCTTTGGGGGCAGACAGAAGGAGGAGGAGCATCTGTGAGTGCTCTATTGCTCCACACTCCAACAGTGTGATTTCTGATGCTACTCTCTGCTGGCTTTAGGCATGGAGACAAAGTTATTTAACAGTACTTGGTACCATGTCATAGGCAAGAGCCTGGTCTCTGTCCTATGTCAGTGGTGTGGTGGTTGTGGTCCTGGATATGTCCAAGCATGGCACCAAAGAAAAATCTGCTGCTTCTCCATGCTGTTCCTGGTCCTCTGCACCAGTCCCTGGGGCAGAGGAACGCAAGAGAGTCAGGTATGGCTTGAAGAGCTGCTGTGAAGAGCTGCTGCTGGTGATGCATTGGCTGGTGGTGGTACTCCTGGGCAGGGGAGCTGCAAGTAAGTCCTCCTGATTGAGGTTACACAAGGATTTCTAGTGAGAAATAACATGATTTATAAAATGGGTAGAAAATCCTACCTGAGCATTGGTGCAAACACATCACATGACAATGCATTATTCCCCAATGACTGCATATCTGTGCCTTTTTCATGTGTTTTACCTATATAGTAATTTTGTTCCCATTTTGTAAGTGTGATAACACTTCAGGGTGTGCATTGGTGCTCTGATTTTTGCCTCATGCCTCAAAACTCAGCCAGGACATATGTATAGCACAGTGCGACCACACACCCCTCTGTGTGTTATCACTTACTTAGAAAACAAATGGCACAAATAATAATAATAATAAGTTTTATTTATAAAGCACCTTTCAAATTGTCAAGCGCTGAACAATAAATTAGCATATAAAACAGTAAAAATATAATGATAAAATAACAGAATAAATAAAATCAGATGCTCAAATTGGGTATGCTTTCAGTCATAGATCGTCTTTATCGCCATCTTGAAGCCCTCCATGGTCATGCATTCATGTATCTGACAGGGTAGAGAATTCCACAGGGCTGTGGCCACATACATAAAAGCAAGGGCCCCAGATGACTTAAAGACTCACCCTGGGAATCTCAAGCAACCCCTACGTCAGATGAGTGTGGCGGTCGTCCGGGGCAGTGGGGACCAGGAGCTCTTACAGATAGTCTGGGCCCAGTTCATGCAGGGCTTGATAGGTCAGAAGCCCAACCTTGAAGGTGATCCACCACTGAATAGGCGCCAGTGAATGCGACAGCACCGTGTAATGTGACTCGACAAGGGGTCCCCATCAACAACTGGGCAGAGCATTCTGCACTAGCTGCAAGTGACAAATATCAACCCCAGAAAGCCCTAGATGAAGGGAGTTGCAGTAGTCAAGGTCTGAGGTCACAAAGGCGTGGATCAGTGTTTGAAGGTCACCAGATGGAATAAGGTGCTTATTCCTGGTGATGTTCCTCAAATGATAAAGAGGACTTGATGACTGCCGACAACTGCGAATGCAGTGTCAGCCCATCATCAAGAATCACTCCCAGGTCTCGTGCCCATTCAAAGGAAGGGAGCTAGACACCACCAAGATGAGAGTCTGGTGAGTTGACCAGCCCCTGATCCCTCTGTCCAGCGACGGGATCCACCACCATCACATCGGTCTTACCAGAGTTCAACTTCAACCAGCTGGAACTCACCCAATCCTGGATTTCAGTGAGGCAGTTGTTAAATACCCAACAAGCACTATCCTGGTCGGGTGCAAAAGACATGTAGAGCTGGGTATCATCAGCGTGGCAGTGAAACCTCAACCCATATCATCCTACAATGTCTCCAGCGGGCAGCATATACACTGCGAACAACATGGTGGACAACACCAAGCCTGAGAGACCCCACATGGCAGAAAGAATGGGTCAGAGGAAAAATCCGGACACCACCCTCTGAGTTCTGCCAGTGAGGAAGGACCTAAACCATCTGAGAACTGTACCAGACAGGCCACAGATGATTCTCAGGTGCTCAAGAAGCACCCCATGGTCCACCAGTGTCAAAGGCAGAGAGAGATCAAGAAGTACCAGGCTAGAACGGCGCTTCTGCTCTCGTCATCAAGAATCATTGAGCACCTGAACCAGAGCAGTTTCGGTACTATGCCTCTCTATTTAAACCGGATTGGAGGTTCGTGGATGTCATGGATATCAAGTGGTTCTCCAGTTGCAGCACCACAACTTTCTCAATTACCTTCCCGACAAAGGGGAGGTTCGAGATCGGTCTGTAGTTTGCAAAGCAGCTTGAGTCCAGAGCAGCTTTCTTCAGGACAGGTATCACCACCATCTCCTTCAGGGAGCTAGGAAACTCACCAGACGCTAAGGAGCACCAAACTATCCTTGCTAGGATCGGGCCAATGATATCACAACAACCCATAATCAGGAAGCTGGACCGGATCCAAATTACAGCATGTTGGGTGCATACCTGGGCAATCCACACAACCTCCATGATTTCCAGCGGTCGAAGGAACTCCAGACAAACCAAGGAGGAGTGACGACACCAACCACTATCAGCTCCCATAGAGTGTGCGGGTTGGATCTCCGCCTGATGCTGACCACCTTATCCGCAAAGAACCAAGCAAGCTCATCACACTCAATCTGTGAAATGACTCTTGAACCTGAAGACAGGTTGGGTTGCACAATCTGTCCATGGTTTGAAAGAACTGAGCCAGTCAATTCTGAGCAGCAGCAATCTCCCCAGACAGGAACTCTGCCTTCTTACGGTGATTGCTGATTGATAGACATGATAATGTTCCATCAGTCTAAGTCGGTCAGCCTCCATGATAGATTTCCACCAGCAATGCTCTAACCTTCTTCCAAGTCACTCGACTCCCTCAGGGTCCCATCAAACCATGGGGACTGAGGGCAAAGGAAGAGTGGACGAACATGGATGGGAGCAATAGAGTCCAGGGCCACACTGATGGCCTTGTTATAGGCCTGAACCAGGCTCTCTGGACTTCCACCGCCACCGGAATTACTGATAGGTCTAATACCACTGATAGACCAGCGGTGCTCACATCCCGAAGCGCGGTATCTGACCATCTCCACAGGGCAGGCCTATATGGGGGCATAAAAACTGAACCCCACAGTGTGATGATCTCACCATCTGACTGGTTCCACCACCAAGTCGGAAGTTTTGATCACGAGGAGGAAGACCAAGTCAAGAAAGTGACCACCCTTATGGGTAGCAGAGGCAACCGGCTGTGTAAAGCCAGTGATATCATCAACTGGAGGAAGTCCTGTCCAAATCATGAGAGTTCATTGTTGACCCAGGCATTTAAATCACCTAGGACCATCAACTTGTATGACTTGAACACCATGTCGACCATGAAGTCCACTACTTCCTGAAGGAACCGCTTCTCATCCCGGGTGGATGGTAGATGAGAGCGATCCTACAACCTACACCTGCAACCACTGTACACTCAAATGAGTTAGTCTCCTCAACTAGCACACTTGTAAGATCCAGTTCCATCTTGAAACAGATAGTCCCCCGCGGTCCGATCTCGGCGGTGTATCACCAGTACCTGGCCAGAACAGCAGCCTCCAATATACAAGAAACAAAAGACTAATGGAAGTCAAAACTGATAATGTTTGCTAACCCACAGTGGCTTGAGGGCACTACAATGAAATGCCATGCGAGAGACCCGGTGTCTCCTTAACAGGGTGGGTGCAGAATGGAGAGTACGGACTCAGACTCTGAGGAAGGAGGGCTACAGCACATTGGTCTGCAGCACACCCTGCAGCTGAGTTTCAAGTGGAGTTTGGCAGGGTCTTGGAGACCATCACCAGCACCCCTCGAGAACACAACACACTTCAGAAGCACTGGGGTGGGGAGGGCAGAGGATTTGGGGAAGAAACAGGAGAAAAGGAAAATGAACCTAGAATGGAACTCTAGAGCGACTGCTTTGCACAAACAGCAGCATTAAAATGTCAGGATATCCTAGATGCAAAAACAAAGCAAAGGAGCAAATAAGGGTGTTCCTCCAAAGCAATTCTGATTCTCAACAGGTTCTGCAGTAGAAATCCTAATGTAACAAAGCTTCCCTCCCACACATAACTCATGTGAACCCAGAGCTGCTGCGAGGTTTGGCACGTGTCCACAACTGTTGCTTTTATATGGAGTATCACCACTGACTCTTGAAACACAGGAAATCTACATGAAACTACTGAAGCAAACCAAAATAAACTATCACTATGGACTAGTGAAGCCGCCAACCACCATGTGTGCCGGTCTAGATTAGCTAGAGGAAGAAAGTAATACTGTAGATGCCATGTGAAAAAATAGCACTGCTAATACTGCATACTGTATGAAAATGCTTTTGAGCACAGATGGACTACATGAGCCTTCTGTGTTATGCAACCCTGTCCAGAACTGGCACCATGAAATTTCAATTCCGAGAAATACAGTTGCCGGGGTTAAATGATTTATTGTGTCAAATTGTCCAAGCTGACGTACATACAAACTGTCCAGGAACTGAACTCCTTTGTGCTTGGGAAAAAGCTCCTTGTCAGATGTTGAACTTGTAGTTGTAAAACAGCTGTACTAACAAGATATCCAAAAGGGCAGGACACAAAAACTAGAGCAAACACAGAATGTTTCACTGGGTGAGTCTTCCATTATGAAACTAAGAAAAATAGGACTGCAGGATTCACCTATGTTTTTCTTGTTTTGGTGCAATGGGACACTTTTCAGAAGGCTAATGTTGGAAACCTCACCCATAGAAAGCTAAAATCAGCCTCCTCTTCCTAATCACACCAGAAGTATGGGATCCAGCTAGACCCAAATCATTGAGTGCTTTCTGTTATCTCCATAGGGTCCCTAAATCTCTCTCCCCATCTCTTTGTAGGACTCCAAACTCAGGTTTTAGTAACTAAGGGCCCATTTTATACAAGAGTTTAGTTTTATTTTTACAGTTTATTTACCAGGGTAGCCACTACTGAGAGCAATATCTTGTTCTCAGTGGGGTCCTGCCTTTATCTTGTTTACATATGGGTAGACTGAAACACTGTGAGGGTAAGTGACTTGCTCAGGCTCACACAGTGAGTAAGAGACTCTTATGGGACTCGAACCCGGATCTCATGGTCCCCAAGCCTGTGCTATAGCCCTTGAACATCCTGCTTCTCAGTCATTCCCAATTTTTACCAATTTGGAGGTATCCAACCCTCATCAGATAACTTTGATGGCTAGTTGTCTCTGTATTTTAGCAGATTGTTGTAGTTCAGAGTCTAAACAAAATATATGGTGTGTCTATTCTGTTAGGCTGTTATGCCAAACCAGTTTAAGCTTTTCACAGAAAATACAGCAGCACAGACCAGCACTTGCCAGTCCACCCAGACATGGCTCACAGCATTATTCTGCTGACCAAACTTATCTGTACCTTGTCAACAATATACTAGAAAATATAAAGGGCATGGCCATGAACACATGTGCATGCGGAGGTGGACACTTGTTTTACTTTGTATCTCAGCTTTGATATGCAACTTCCTCAGTCATAAGTCTGCTGGGTTTACAATGAGCCAGAACTCACCAAGGTTCAGTACTAGAAAGCTGGAACCAAGTCCCAGTGGTTAGGCTGATTGTAGTCTGTCTATGTAATCACACACACACACACACACACACACACACACACACACTCCTACTAAGCATGTGGTTAAGCTTACTGAAGATGAGCTAGCCCTACCTTTAACCTTGGGGTGGACAGCCTGCAGCTGAAATGGTTCTTCTTGCAGATTAAGGTGATGTGGTGCCTCCTGCAGAAACCACTGTACCAAACAGCTTAATCTGGTTCAAGGTCAGTTGGCATTCATCTGTATACTCTCCCCGGGTCATGCCTGAAAATAGGCAGGATTTGTCTAGTGCACTTACCGGTCAACAAACACTAAATAAATAAATAAATAAAATAAATAAGTATAATCAGCACACAGGATGATACCTGTCCTAGGAAATAATAAGACCACCACATACATACACACACACACATATGATACACAGGAACAATGACTCGAGCACTAGCACACAGGTACACCATTATGCAAACAAGGTATAGGTTTGTTAAGGAAATACAGGTTGAGGATCTGGGGAAGGATAGGAATGGTTTGAGGGAAAAAAAAGCTTTTGCCTACAATACCACCAACATCACTTATGGAAGCCTTCCTACCTGGTGCTCCAGTCCATTGCCCCAGAGTCCTTAGGAGCTCTCTAATGTCAATGTGATACCACACAGTTGTGAAGAAAGATGGTGTGGGACCGATGCTGGTACAATGATGCAGTACGAGTACTGTGGTGCAGCTTGAAGAAATCAACAGCAGTTGTTAATCACAAAATGTCCACTGGGAGGAAACATAGGTCATAACCCTGACAGCTACCCAGGCACATTTCAGCCTGGGACTTCAAAGGCCTAAACCAGATCTCACTAACCATTGACAGTTACAGGACCTAGACTCTGATAAGTGTATTTACTTACTACCGATTTCATTTTTGTTGGCCAGGTAGGTGTACTAGACAAATAACTGCCTATTTTCAGGTACAACCTGGAAGTAACATAAAAAAAAAAAAATTACAAAGAGGAGAAGCCAAAATGCAATACGTCTAGATACAAAACAGTATTAGTCAGGCACAAATACAGCACCATAGCCCTGTTTACATGGTCACATTTGCACTGGAGTTACCCAATTGCTTGGGTTGCTCCAGTGCAAATCAATCATGTGGACATGAACCTGATCATGGTAAGCCACCCATTAAGCCAGTCCCACATTCCTCTGAAACTAAGATGCCGACTGGCGAAAACAACTACAGTAGATTAAACTGCTGTGTGGTCTGTCTCGTCGTCACAACACATCCACTCTTTCCTTGCGGTGACAAAGCGACAGTCCGCCCCTGATGCACAGCTCCTCACCAGCTCAGTCTGTAGCAGTGCAGGGGAGGGGCTGTGTGGACAAACAGTTTGCCACTTGCTGGTGCTCGGGACCACACTGCTGTGGTCAGAAAAGTAAGCGCTGCCCCGTATAAACACGGCTTAAGATTATACAATCGGTCAAACAAATAGCTCACTCAAGGTATATAGTACATAAATAGTTACGGTAATGAGGAGCATTTAGTAGTCAAACAAAATACATACAATGATGACAACAGTGTAATCTGACTGGTCAGTCAAGCACAGTTACAGACAGAGGAAGACTGGAGATGCTTCCACAGCATACATGAAAGAGAGGATGTGAGGGGTATGATGGGTGGAAAATGAAAGGGTATTCCAAAACTGAGAAGCAAACAGGGGAAAGGCCTAATCACACATTTTAGTGTTAACCTAAGGAAAAGTAAGTAAAGACTTATCACTGGGTTAAAGGAATAGTTACTTATCACTGGTAGTGCTTTATGTCCGAAAGGCAGCAGGTATTAGAGTGTTATTCTTTTGTGATTCTGGAGTGGCTAGAATTTGCTACTGGTCAGCTGGTGATACAGCGATCACTGCAACACTCTGCTGGTGGCTGCAGAAGCAAGCCCTACTATGAGCGTCTTGGCTTCCATCAATTCTGTTCCACCCCAATGGGAGCTTTTAAATCTTCACCTCTTGGAAAAACGTTCACTCCTCTTCTGCCCCTGTGAGGTCATCAATCGTTGGTACTCTGGTGGCCTAAAGTTGTCTGTCTGAAACTCAGCTGAGCTGAGACTCACAATTCTGGGCTCTGGCAGGAACGCTGTTTGCATAAGGTGAATGCCATCTCTGGCTGTTTAGCTGCTGCTGGATGGCAAGCTTCGCCTTAGGGCTGAGTCTCTTGGGCATCTGCCAGGTCTTCAGTAGGCTGACTGGCCATTTTACTGAAAGCACAAGGAGGAGTTTGCCCCAAACACCTCCACTGCAAGATTTGGGTAATGTGAAATTTTAGGCGAGCTTGACAGTGCCCTCAATCTTCGTTGTTAAAAGCCTTCCACTGCAGGATTTTGTATTAATAAAGAAAAAAAATCACTGGAATCAATCTTTGTGTGCACTGTTCAATGTAGGCTTTTGACTGGCCTGTTCTGCTTTTCTCAGTCTCTGTAACTTATATGTACAAGGTCATCCTGGATGCCTGTACACTACCCTACCTTATAGGCTCAAATAGAGTTGAGGGCTTGGGTCAATAACTCTTGTGGGGATTCATTATCTAAAAGATGTTAAGGTAAAATTCAGATGCAAATTTTACAGTGCCTCCACCAGAGAAAATTTAAGTAGGCTAAGTAATCAACTAGTACTGCCCCAGAACACAATACCAAACCACTATATTCTCCAACAGTACATCCTACCTGCTTCCCAAACCCATACAATCATTACTCAGTTTAACAAAAGTACACTTTAACAAATTACAAATAATCTTCTCACACAAATAGTAAGCTCAAGGGCCAAGAACTGCACTCAGATAACAAGGGGGTCTATGGGGGATCAGTAATGAGGTCCTAGGGAAGGAAAGTCCCATACCTTGTATGAGCAAGGTCCTAGCACTGCTCTTACAAAACTTGACACCCTATACCGTACAGCCTTAATTCATCACTGGAGCCCCATACGCCACCCATCACTGTACCCTTTACTCCACATTAGGCTGGAACTCACTCAAATTCAGACATCTAAAGAGTGCTGTGACTTGGACTTACAGAGCAATTATCAATAAGCTTCCCCAGTATATCTCTGACTGCCTGCATGTTAGTCCTGCTGGTAGTTATTCACTGAGAAGCCTTTCTCTTATAACACTTATGATTCCCAAATGCAAACGCGCTTTGGTAAATCCTCTTTAAGTCATACCCTTCCTATCCTGTGGAATAACCTTCAAAAACTCTGAAGATAGCCTCCCTGTAAAATTTTCCACATTTAAAACCCTGTTTTTGCGTTCTTTAAATGAGGCTTCGTGTTCTTCCCTGATGTATTATTAAACTAGATACTTGCATCTAATCCACATTCTTCACCTAGCAGTTCTGCTTCTGTTTCTTCTTATGGTCCATCACATACACCTGTCTTCCAACCCCTCACCTTCTATGGGCTCCACTGTTGATATTGTACTTACTTTGTGTTTCCTATGTACAGTATATAGCATGTATCTTAGGTATATCCCCAGCTGCCCTGTTTCAGTTTCTACTTCACGGTCTTTCACGTATACAAGTCCTCCAACCCTCATCTTCTTAGGAGTCTACTGTATATATTGCACATATTTTGTGTTTCCTATGTATTTAATATGTATTCCATGCATTTTATGATTACTGTGATTGTATTCAATTGCTGACTCCCCGTTACTTTTGTTACTACCATATCATATTCTGTATATTTTGCTCTGTATTGTCTACTTATTTCTAACTGCTTGCTTAACTGTTAACTTGTGTATCTTACCCAGGTCCATCTTGTAAATGAGCTTGTCTCAAGGGTGTTTCACCTGGTAAAATAAAGACTGATCGACTGATTGACTGATTGATTGATTGATTGATTGATTGATTGAGTTACAAAGGCAAACTGTAAACTCAATGATTATATAGCCTTAACACAGCCCTCCCACAACCAATACAGCTCCTGAACCAACTGTTTTGGCCTACTACCCAATCCCTACTGGTACCAGTTACACAACATCCATAGTCCTAAGAGTTATTGGAGAATACTGTGTACCCAGGTAGTAGATTGCGGCAGGTTCAATGATGTTGCATGTGGTTGGGTCAGCACTGGCACACTATATGCAATAAACAAATATGTATGGCAAAGTCAAATTTGTAGTCTTGGCCTGATGGCCTAGTCTATTAAATAGTTGCAGCCCACAGTTGTGGCCCTATCTAATAAATGGAAAGTCTGGGTTACAGGACCTGTGGGCCCTATTGAGTTACTCAGTTACCTTCAGGCTGGTAGGCCATGGTCTCTGGTGTTGGTCCTGGCTGGATGTATCTGTTCCATCCCTCAGTCCTCTGACCTTTCCTCAATGACTTCCTCAGAGCTCCTCTTCAAATGGCTCTCCCAGGCACGTCACTGCTTGGCTCTCATTCTGTTGGTCTCATGAGGTGTTCAAAGTATCCCAGGCTTCAGTCAGCTAACCTCTGCAAATTCCCAAGACAACCTCTTTGCAGGCTGTCACCTGACTACGGTGCCTCGCATAGGTGCGTCAGGCCCTCACCAGCTTGGCTGCTGTTGCTGACTCCTCAGGTCTGATCAGGAAAATGTCTTCAGGCTGTACACTGGGACTCAGCTGCAGAGCAGTTTACCTTTACATTCTGATGCCTCAGCCCCAGCCTTTGGCCTCTCTCTTTCTCTATGCTGTGAGCAGTTTCCTCCATTGTGGCTGTAAAGCATACTGTTCCCTCAGTCTCTGCATAGTACTGACTTGCAACTGTAGACAGTAGATCTGCTCTCTTTCTTTGCTTTTTACATACTGTACTCATGCAGACTCCTCCAGCAGACTAAATATGTTCTGGAAAATCCTTCAGAGAAAGTTCAGTGAAAACCTGAGCAGACAGCCATGTGACTGGAGGAATCCCTGAAAGTGGGCAGTCATTATCCCCATCCCAAAAACCGGAGACCGTACCTCTCCCAACAACTATTGTCCTATTTCACATTACCTCCCTCTCCAAAGCCCTTGAAAAAGTGGTGGCTGAACAGCTCTCAGACTACCTATCCAAATATAATCTCCTGTGCCCTGAACAAGATGGATTCCGCAAGGGTCACAGCACCACCACAATCCTTTTAGAATACACCACCTTCATACACAAGACCCTCGACCACGGACACTTAGTTGGGTCTGTCTATATAGATCTAACTAAGGCATTTGACACCACCGCCCTCCTACTTAACTCACTGGCTTCCCTGGGCCTACCTCCTGAACCCACGTTCTGGTTTAGAGCTACCTAAGTGACAGGACCTAGCAGGTCAAAATCAGCACCACCCTCTCCACCTGCCTCCTAGTCCATTCAGAGTCCCAAGACTCTATACTTGGTCCACTCCTTTTAGCCTCTTCTTAAACTCCTTACCTAATGCCTGCTCAAGTCATTTACTTTCTACACCAATGACGCCATCATCTTCTCAAGCCACCCTAATCCCTTCTTACTGCAACAAACCCTTCAAAAGTCGTTCTAGAAATGGAAACCTGGTTCACAGTGTAGGCTAATCCTCAACTATAATAAAACCAAATCAGTGGTTTCTCTCATTGCCAAAACCACCTCAGAGACTTCACCCTTCATGTTCACAATCATCAAGGCTCCCTGATTGAGCAGACAAACTCCTTCAAATACTTGGGCATCACCCTTGACTCATCCTCACCTACCACCCACACATTCACAATCTGAATACCAACATCAACACCAGAATTGGCCTACTCTACAGGCTCAAACACTGCCTATGCCCAGTTGCCCTCCATCTTGCTGTGCAATCCTCGATCCCTCGGTTGTAGACTATGGGATCATGTTCTTCAGGGCTGCAGAGCGTCACTGCCCTGTACAGAATAAGGACTGCCCTGAATAAAGCCTGCCACCTTGTAACGGGCTGTGACAGATGGACCCATTCATGTGATCTCTATAGTTGTACCAACTGGCTAAACTTTGGAGGCTGTCTAAAATATCACACCTGTCTACTGGCAAAGAAGATCCACAGCAAACTCTCCCACCAGGCTCCACTCTCTTATCCAGCCCATTTCCCAAGCAAAGGGTATCCAGGAGCTCGTCCAAGCTCCTCATCTGCCCCCACTGTAGGAATGATCTTGGCCAAAAAGAGTCTTCTATCACAGGCACCTCTATGGCTCAACAGCCTCCCTATCTCCATCTCAGCCTTACCTACAATTGGTCCCTACAAAACCTGCCTCAGGGAGTTCTTCCTAAAGGGCTCGACCTGTGAGTGCACCTAAACTCCCCAGCCTGTGCTCAACAGAACCTGGTTATAGCTTGGTATACAAGACCTTAGTTAATTTCATTGAATGTTTTCATGTTTTCTACTTGACTCTGGGTCTTGCACCCTCTGAATGTTATCTGACTCAGGGTCTACTCTACCCTTTGATGTTTAGCTATGCTACTAGTACGTTAGGCTACTCTGCATTATATTACCTGCTGTATCACCCTGTTCTAAAAACTGTATGTAACACTATGTTGTAACAAATGTCTGTAAATAATGATGTGGAGCCTTTGCAAAGGAGTCTATGACTCAAAGGTTTGTAATTCGATTTCCACTAATAAATAATGAATAAATAAATAAAACCTCCTGTCAGTCCCTAGAGAGGGTTTATCTATCTGGATGTCATACAATGGCTGATTGGTCATCCAGCTCATGGACAAATTAATGAAGTCCTCCATCATCCATATAGCCCTGGGACTCACCAACAGGCTTCTGGAGAATGACTGGTTAATGTGATTCTTTGATTCTCTTGCCACGTTGAGAGAGGACAGAGGGCAAACAAGATGGCTACCCTTTTGTACTCCTACAGCACTGGCATAAATGGTCTCTTCTGAAAGGTGCCCTGCTTTTAAATTATTTGTGCCCCAGAGTGTTGCACACTCAGTTGCACTCCAGTGTCCAGTCAGACAGGGTGACTGGCAGAGAAGTTCCCAATTCCTTACTAGCGACAACTGCACACTTCAACAATTCTAGTAAAACTGCAGCGGTGGAACTGCTGTACAGTGGCACAGGAGGTGCCAAAGTTTTCATCCTTCCCCTGCTTTGGTCCCTGCTGCAGCACTCCAAGTCTGCGGGGTCAGAGGGTGCAACAACAAAGTTGGTCTGTGGCTGGACTCCATGGAGCCTAAGAGATAAGCCCCTACTTTTGAGGTGTGGTTGCATATACACAGACAATGCTCTGAAGACGGTGTGGATCTCCATATGCTGGTGCAGTATACTGGACTCCATCTGCAGTCCCTATAACACTGGTACTGGAATGTACACTACAATACCTTACCTTACAGTAGCAGTGCAATGAAAGGGCTACTCTAGTTTCTATTAAATGCGACTAGGCCCTTTTCACATTCTGATCACAAGGATTCTGCTACATTTCTAACAAGACCAGATAATGAAGGAGTATTTTAAAGAGTAAATAGGACACTGTTAACCCACAGGTCAATTCTGGCCTTTTCAAATGGATGTGGGAATTGTTGATGGTTCTAACACAAATTGTAATTTTCTGTTTGAGACCATTTAATTAGTCTAACTTTTTAGTTTAATTGTGATAAAGCACGTTACTTGCATGTTTCACATGCCAAGATCATCTCAGTACCAATAAAAGGGGGCGTGTGTTGTGGTGTTACCAAACCAATATGATGCCCCATGTTCATTTTTGTACTATTTTGAGAACTGGACCTTATTAAGAATTAAATTCTGTTTTGAAGACATCACCCTTCTGTCACAGGCCCACTCTTGTGGGGCCATTTTCAATGGGCTCACAGTGAACTCCTCTAAAATCAGCTTATGGTGGTGTGGATCAGGAAACCCTTCACCTGTCCTTCTAGGACGCTCTCTGGATTTACTACTGAACTTACACCAGATGATCCCAGGGCTCTTCTCTTTGTGTGAGAGGTACAAAACAGTCTCGAGTCTGTGTTACTGGGAAAGAACCCTCTTGGCCGATGTACAGTGAACCAGAAAAGCCACAGGCATGTATAGGCCTTTGGGGATGCTCTATACATCCTATACGTGTCTTTACAGAGAAATGCAGAGACCGGTTCAAACCCACAGACCACTCCAAGAGATCTCATGTATCTCCCCTTACACTCACAGAGTCCTTTTCTTGTGTCCCTTCCTAGTAGTGTGTTGGCCTTAAGCATTAAAGCAAGCATGGTATTGCGTGAACAAACCCTCCCAACCTTACAGACACAACAGGCAGTTTCAAAGGTATTTTAGATTATGCCAAAAAGGCTGTACTAGTATATATTAGATAGTATAATTTAATATAAAAATAGCATTCAAAGATTTGGTTACAAGCTATAGAAAAATAAAAGTTGGACAATACATAAAAACATTGTACTAACTTTCCTTAAATCTAACATATAGTTCTACCTTCTTTCCAGTGCAGTTGGTGAAGTTAAAAGTACAGAAAAAGTAAAATTTCCTTGTTACCTGTTTGGTGATGGAATTCACAAACAAGGATCCCATCTGATCAGTTCAGCATTGCATATAGGACTGAGTTCCACAAGCCTTGTTCTTTGCTTTCAAAGCCGTTTCCAAAATGCTGCTTCTAATTTTCCAACTGTGAGTGGTTGGCCTTTGTCACATGGCTGTCAAGAACCAACCATCTCCTAGGGTCTGTTTTACAAATTTCAACTGTAGATTCTTCCCTGGGGTCTCTTCTGTCCCACCTCCTCATCTGGTTAGGAAAAAAAAAAGAGTCTCTCTGGCCTGTCTCTGGAGACAGGATGGTGCTACCTCCTGGGGTGAGGCGGGCCCAGGCCTTTTGTTCTGCTACTTTTTCCAGTAAATCTTTTTCAGCTCCAGTTGTTGGGCTATTCATCTTTAATCACGCCCTCATTATCTACAATTGCCCTATCTAGGCACAGTTTCTTGAACACAAAGGAACCAGTCCAGACTGGCAGAGCTTTTGTCCTTGAACTCAGATGCAGAAAAAAATGGAATTATTTCAAGCCAAATTAAATTACAACACAGATTTGACCAACACCATATAACACAGGGAATATTAAATAATAAAACAACAGAGATATGTTATGATGCTATTCAGCTACAACATCACACCCCCAAATAAGTTTAAAATGATCAAAAATGGTCTGTGGGAGGGTTGACAATGTCCCTTCAAAGTTTAGGGCTACCCTGACAACCTGATGGTGAGCATGCTTGCTTACCACACAGCTAACGTGTGTTTCATCCCAAGTCCAGAATCCCATTGGTCCAGCAGAAACAAGGGGCAGTCCCATAGGGGATCTGCAATTGTCTCACAGGCCAGGTTCAGTCCCACGGAGCTACACAGTGACTCTCAGGCCCAGCCATAGTCCTCCAGGGTCTACATGTGACCCCATGGGAGGCATAATGGCTTGCAGATCAGGCACAGTCCCTTGGGGGTTGCATGATGTGTCACAGGCCAGGCAGAGTTCTCCAGGGATATGTCTCACAGGTCAGATGTAATCCTGCAAGAAATACATGATGCCTCATAGGCCAGATGCAGTTCTCCAGGCGATACATTATGTCTTACAGGACAATTGCAGTCCCACAGAGGTATACATGATGTCTCACAGGCCATAGGGACACATGAATCTTACAGGCCAGGCACAGTCCTGTAGGGCATATATGATGGCTCACAGTCCAGGAACAGTCCTCAGGGGATGCATGATATCTCACCAGCCAGGCACAGTCCCTAAAGGAATACAAGATGTTTCATAGGACAGGTGCAGTCTGAAGAGGATACATGATGTCTCATAGGACAGACACAGTCCTGTACGGGATACATGATGACACACATGCCAAACACAGCTTCCAGGGGCATATATGATGTCCCACAGGCCAGACACAGTCCTGCAGGGATAAATGATGTCACACAGGCCAGAACACAGTCCCCAAGGGATACATGATGTCTCACAGGCCAGACACAGCCCTCTAGAGGATATATGATGTCTTGCAGAATAGACACAGTCCCCAGAGGATGTATGATGTCTCACAGACCAGACAGTCCCAGGGATACATGATGTCTCACAGGCCAGACACAGTCCCAGGGATACATGATGTCTCATAGGACAGACACAGTCCCCAGTGGACACATAATGTCTCACAGGCCACACATAGTCCCAAGGGAATACATGATGTCTTACAGGTCAGACACAGTCCCCAGGGGATACATGATGTCTCACAGACATGACACAGTCCTGTGGGAGATACATGATGTTTCACAGGTCAGACACAGTCCCAGGGATGCATGATGTCTCATAGGCCAGACACAGCCCCAGTACTTACATGATGTCTCAAAGGTCAGACACAGTCCCCCGATACATGATGTTTCACAGGCCAGACACAGTCCCCAAGGGATACATGATGTCTCACAGACAAGACAGTCCTGCAGGAGATACATGATGTTTCACAGGTCAGACACAGTCCCCAGGGAATGCATGATATCTCACAGGCCACACAAAGTCCCCAGGAGAAACATGATGTCTTACAGGTCAGACACAGTCCCCAGGGGATGCATGATGTCTCAGGACACACATAGTCCCCAGGGGATACATGATGTCTTACAGGTCAGACACAGTCCCAGGGATGCATGATGTCTCACAGGCCAGACACAGCCCCAGTACATACATGATATCTCAAAGGTCAGACACAGTCCCCTGGGATACATGATGTTTCACAAAGATAGACACAGTTCTGCAGGGTATACATGATGTCACACAGACAAGACACAGTCCCCTAGTGGATATTTGATGTTTCTAGGCTAGACACAGTCCCAGGTGGATACATGATGTTTCAAGGGACAGGCACAATCCCCAGGGAAATATGATGTCTCACAGGCCATACACGAGTCCCCAGGGGATACATGATGTCTCATAGGCCAGACACAGCCCCAGGGGATACATGATGTCTCACAGGCCAGGCATAGTCATAGAATCATAGAAGCTTGCGCAGAAAAGGACCATACCAGCCCATCTATTCTGCACTTTTCCCCTACACCTCCCCTCCTGCCAGCCTCCACCCCTCCCAATACTCAGCCCCATGCCTTCTTGAATTCTTCCACTGATTTAGCACCAGCCACTCCATCTGGTAGTCTGTTCCAGGGCTCCACAACCCTCTCCATGAAGAAACTCCTTTTCACATTGCCCTGTATCTTTTCCTTACAGTCTGAGGTTATGCCCTCTAGTTCTGACCCCCTCCTTCCTCTTAAGTAAACCTTCTTCCCCACTTTATTGAGCCCCTTTACATATTTAAGTTTCAATCATGTCTCCCTTTTCCCTCCTTGTCTCCAGCATGTACAGATCCAGCTCCTTACACCTCTGCTCATATGACTTTCCTGCATAAACTGCACCATCTTGGTTGCCCTTCTCTGAACCCTCTCCAACACATCTATATCCTTGCAGAGATGTGGCCTTCAGAACTAGACCCCATACTCCAGGTGTGGCCTCACCATGGCTTTGTAAAGGGATATTATTACCTCCCTCCTTTTGCTAGTAATGCCCCTGCCTATGCATGCCAACATTCTATTGGCCTTTCCTGCCACCTTGCTACATTGGATTGCTACCTTAAGGTTTGAGGAAACTATGATCCCCAGATCCCTCTCCTGTTCTGTTACTTTGATTTCTTCCCCACCTAGGGTGTACCTTGGTCTTCTGTTCCTACTCCCCAAGTGCATCTGGCGCACTACTTGGCATTAAATTTCAGTCCCCAGTAGATACATGATGTCTCAAGGGTGAACACAGTCCCCAGGGATACCTGATCTTTCACAGGACAGACACAGTCCCCAGGGATACACAATGTCACACAGGCCAGACACAGTCCTCCAGGGAATGCATGATGCCTCAAAGGCCTGACATAGTCCCCAGTGGATACATGATGTCTCACAGGCCAGATACAGCCCCAGGGATACATGATATCTCACAGACCAGACACAGTCCCCAAGGGAATACATGGTATCTCAAATTTCAGACACAGTCCCCAGTGAATACATGATATCTCATAGGCCAGACACAGTCACCAGTGAACACATGCTCTCTCATAGGCAAGACACAGCCCCAGGGGATAAATGATGTTTCACAGGATAGACACAGTCCCCAGGGGATAAACAATGTTGCACAGCCCAGACACAGTCCACCAGGGATATATGATGCCTCACAGACAAGACACAGTCCTTGAGGGGATACATGATGTCTCTGGGCCAGGCACAGTCCCAGGGGATACATGATGTATACAGGCCAGACACAGTCCCCTAAGAGATATGATGTCTCACAGACAAGACTTATTCCTCAGGGATACATGATGTCTCACAGGCCAGACACAGCCTCCTGGGTGATACATGATGTCTTACAGGCTAGACACAGTCCCAAAGGGGATGCACAGTACAACTGGGCCTTCAGGGAAGCATGTGATAACCTCATGATAGCCCAAGGAGAGGAGAAAAATACAGCTTTACATCTCTTCCTGGCCTCTTCCTGACATTTACTGGTGTGTTGACTTGGGTTGTATAAGTGGTCCATGTCCTAATACCCAAGCCAAAGAGATTTATAAATGCCTAACATTGGCACAGCTCATTGACTTCCCTTGAGTTCCTATCCTTAAGAAACCCCACTACAAAGATTATTTCAAAAGTGCTATACAGACAGCAAAAGAATAGTTCTGTTCCTCTTTCCCATGTCAACAGATTCTAATAGGAATGGGTACAAGCGGACCTGAACAGCGCGGGTTAATGACAAAGACAGTCCGTGGTGCTAATAATCTATTTGATCTGCTTGTAAAGCCATTTCAGTACACACTTAAATAATCATCACAAGCAAAAGTTAACATCTTTAAAAAGTGAAACCCATGTATATCATTTCATATATTTTTCTGTACAACACATAGCACGCCTAAAAAACATGTACATTTCTTTACTAAGTCCATATTCAAACCAAACAACAGTTTATGAAGTTGCTCTTGTAGGGAATCAATAGCTCTAGAAAAATAAGATAACCACTTTCTCCTCAACTTGTTATACCTTGGACAAAATAAGATGACATGTATTGTATCTTTTGCTCAGTGCAGTTGGCAGCTACAAAAATTGGCTTCATATATGTGCAATGTACCATCATATAATGCTTTAAGAAGGTTAGACTCATATGTCTGAAACCTGAATTTTGTGATACTCAGTCAAAACTGGATGCCAGATATGTCCAGGAGATGAGGTTCAAAATTATAACTCTGTTTCCACAGTGCCAGCCATGGGCTACATTTTGAAATAGTCACACTTTTCATTTCATTTATTTGGAATTGCAGTTAAGTACTCTGGAATTTACATTCCGTTCTCAGGTACAACCTGAAGTCAAGTGAGAAATACAACATACAAATATACATGTTTTGATAGTATAAAAGTACAAAGATGACGAAATATAGTAAATTAATTTACATAAACATTCATTCAGACTTTTAAAATGATTAAAAGCTGCCGTATTAAAAGTATTAACTCATGTAGATTACTTTACATTGAGAGGTCATTTCTTCCAGACACAAGCAACAGTAGGCAAAGGTTCTACTACACAACACTACTTAGCTCTTTCTTTCTCCACGCTTCGCTTAATTTCAAGAATAGCAATCTTCTGCAACTTTTATTTGTAACTATGCCTTTTGTTTGAGGGTAACAAGTTTTGTAGCTCTGCCTCAGTCAATAATAATTCTAGGTTAAATAGCCAGCCTGCATTTGGCCCGTATTTTTGATGTCCTGCATCTCCTGTAAGCTATCTTAGGGAGCCTATTCTCTTCCACCATTTGTGGTTTCAACCAATACATAAACAACCTTGTTCTGCAGGGCTGAATCAAGCCTTTTGGGGCCCAGGGCACTCAAACTCTGGGGTCCATGTACAGCACCCAGCTTTCAGAGAAGCAACACTGGTGTTTTACAAAGATTTACTCAGCCTATTTTCACAACAAAATCACAATTTATGCACAGTAAACCTGACCTTTGTGTGACTTAGTGGTCACTAACTTATCAATAAGCTCATTAAAGCTGGTTTGTTGGAGTATATCACTTTCAATACTTAAAAGAGTGAGTGCACTCAAACGCTCATCTTGCATAGTAGATCACAGTTTGTTTTTGATGTGGCCATCTTACTGAGCAGTGTTCACCTGAGCAGTTAGTCACCATCAGCGACAGACAGATCGCATGAGCAACAGGAACATTCGAAAGGTCTCTTGAAGTTCTTCATTAGCGGTAGTGATGCTCGAGATAGTGGCGAATCACAACCTCTTGCCTTTGCAAGGCTGAGGAATTGAGTCATTACACCAGGAAAGACCTTCACAGATAAGTCTGATGGGTATTCTTGAGCTAATTTCTGAGCCACAAGATGTATTTCTTCATCAGTTAACATGTTGTAGTCCGATGGGTATTCTTGCTCTAATTTCTGAACCAACGATGTATTTCTTCATCAGTTAACATGTCGTAGTCCAATGGGTATTCTTCGCTAATTTCTGAACCACACGATGTATTTCTTCATCAGTTAACATGTTGTAGTCCGATGGGTATTCTTGCGCTAATTTCTGAACCACAAAATGTATTTCTTCATCAGTTAACATGTCGTAGTCCAATGGGTATTCTTGCGCTAATTTCTGAACCACACGATGTATTTCTTCATCAGTTAACATGTTGTAGTCCACTATGACTTTGAAGTGATCATAGACAGTTTGGTGAGCTAAATGCTTTTGCTCAAGGCCGTGATGAGGCGATCAATTATAACCTAAAATGTCTAGGTCTGGAATTTCTCTCTGCCAGTGACAACAACTCCCACAGATTGCAAGTCATCATACTGTGTGTTTCTTTTCCTTTTCCTTGAGTGATTAGTTCTGTAATCAGAGGTGCTGAATAATTCCTTCGCTTGCATTTCAAATTTATCAAAATGATCATGCAATGTGTTGACAAAGTTTCAAGAGAAGTCAGGAGTTCAACAGCTAATTTAAGATCAGTTTTGGTATGCTGCAATGATTTGCTCATTGCATTGAATCTGATGAATGGTATTCACAGGTCACAAAGAAATGGTGTTTCTAGCAGATCCATAGTTTGGGACAAGGAGTCTGCCTCGTGTCTTGTAGTGCCACTCTGCTGTTGGTCATCAACGATTTCCTCCAGACAGCTTTGATGTTGGCATAGCCATCAAAGAATGCCTTGGTTGCATCAGCACCTGCAGACCACTATCTGTCAGGCGACTTCACTGTCAGTCCTCCACCTTTCTCCTTCAAGCGTTTCATCAACACTGACCAACGGTGAGCGGAGGCATGTGATGGCTGTCTGAATGGATGCTTCCTAGATAGCTTCCACTCCACACCTGTCTAACTTGCATTTCTTCTACAAAATTGGCAAATTAGCAGCAGTACTGGCACATTATCTTTCTAAGAGCAAGATGACTCTCTTTTAAGCAAAACTCGCTGCAATGGAATCAGAAATGTGGAAGTCTTACCTCAACATATGCCCTCTCCAACACCGACCAGAGACAAAGCTCCAAGCACTCTAAAGCTCTCCCAGCTGGGCCTCCAATTAACCCGACTCCACAGGCTGCTCTCACGGAGGAGAAGTTCTTGGAAGGCCTGAGCCCTCTGAAGACCACATTAGATTCTTTGGCGACTGATATCCAAGCAATTACATCCTTCTTGGCAGCTCTCACCCAGTGAGCGGGTGATAAAGAAGCCTGTATTTCTTCTCTGAATGATTGGAGGCTAAGGCTGAGCCTGTAATCTCGCAACTTGGCAGCGGTTGAAATCTATAGAGACCAAAATGGAGAATTTAGAGGAAAGATCCGTGGGAATAATCTAGTCATCATGGGGCTGCCAGAAGGGAAGAAATGGCTTCAGCTATCACTTTTATTCAAAGCTGTGCACCAAAATTGCAGGCCCTTCTCCTACTGCCCTGCATACCTGGTAGAGGGGTTCATAGATTATTGTGCCCAACACCACCACAGGAGCACCTCCTCGACCTCTGATATTCCGCCTCCTAAATTTCCTTGATAAGCAACATATATTGGGGAAAACTAGATTTGCAAGAATTACAGTGGGAAGGAAAGAGGATCCGGACAGCCCAGGATTTACCCAAAACTGTGGACAGAAAAGAACTGAACTACACCCTTATGTTGCCAAGC
This sequence comes from Neoceratodus forsteri, assembly GCA_016271365.2. Classification (NCBI taxonomy): domain Eukaryota; kingdom Metazoa; phylum Chordata; order Ceratodontiformes; family Ceratodontidae; genus Neoceratodus; species Neoceratodus forsteri. Next base: position 975,623,605 of record CM057456.1, on the reverse strand, counting down.
TGATTACCGCGGGCAACAAATTCCCATGAAATACCCTGCAACCCTTCAAGTTCTGCATCGAGGCATCTGGCATAACTGTGACACATTAGAACAAGCTGCAACTATGCTAAAATCTTTATACCCCGATCTCTTTAAGTGAATGACATGCGTGAGACATTCAGCAATGTTAACCAGCATGGGATCAACACTACTTGTAGACTGTCTGCATAATAAGGTTATGGGAGCATCACCTGTGATTTTACAACAGGACTTTCGTTGTGAAGAAGTGTAATTTTTGGTTACAGTGGCTTCCAGATAAACAGTTATGTACTGTCTAACCTCGTTGACTCTGCAATTCTGTGTGCCATGCTCGCTCTATCTAGTGGTCTATGGAGAAATAGCCTGCTACATAGCAGTGCATGTGGTGTTATGTCTTTCGGTGACTCCTATGTACTGTAGCTGCAGATCAATGTCAGAAGGATTTGAGTGCAGCCTCCAAGCTACTTTGGCGATTTGGACCATTGCTTGCTAGGTACTCTTGGTCTGTATGTACATGGGAACCTCAGGTATACCATTGATAATTGCAGCGGAGGAAGAACAGCTTTGGAGCCTAATGGAGCTTATAACTGAGTTTAGTTCTCATTGTTCCATGCATGCTCCTCTGGTCACAGACCACACTATAGACGTATTACGGATTTTGGGGAGCAGAGAGATTTTCTTGTACCTTAATGTTTGCTGTTTTGCTCTTAGAACAACTATTTTGGTAGAATGTTCATTGTTATTCATACAGTAGGGTAGGGGTGGGAAGAAGTGGGTACTGCTTGGGAAGCTGTTGGATATCATGGCGAGAAGAGTTGGATGGGTCAGTCATTGGGGCTTGGGTCCTATTTCAGCAAATTTTGCTGTTTATGTTTTGAGGGTCACGACTCTATGTCTGGGGTTGGGGGTTGGGTTGGAAACAGTGTTAGACTACATATGAACAATTAAGTGAGTGTACTGTATGCTCCCATGTCTCAAAGATCTCATTGCTCAACTCTCCTCTGACATAGGAGGAACTGGGATTATGTGTTAGGGCATGGCACGTACCAGACTGGGTTATGGGGAGGGAGGGCTGGAGATACTGGATCTACATGCATTATATATTGAACATGGTATTTAGTATCGTTACTTATTTTGTTACAGAGAATCAAGTGACGTGATATATTACACATAATGTTAAAGGTGCTCATTCAAAGGGAAGCGGAATCAAATCTTGAAACACCTTCAGTTACTACATTGCCTTCTTACAGGAAACCCATCTGTAGCATCTGAGAACTTGCTTTTTCGAAGGTTAGGGGTGAAGCAAGTCTTTACAGTGGGAATTCAACTAATCAGAGGGAGTAGCTATTTTGTCCTTTACAGGGTTAAATTTCAACTTCGCAGAGTGTGGATGACCCAGAGGCGCTATATCCTTTTGCATGATGTGCTAAATCATACAGAGATCCTAATAGGATGTATATACAGCCTAAATGCACCTTCCACAGAGTTCTTTTCTGAACTGATGCCTATTACCCCTTTTATTAATCTTCCCATTATTCTCGTGGGGACTGGAGCGTGACCCTCACCTCAGACATGGATTGGTCATGGAGTCGCTCCAGGGCCTCTCTCCACCAGCATGCATTACATGAGTTGATGGATTTGGGGGTTGTGTGACCCTGGAGAATTCTACACCTTCAGATCGCCTATACACTTTCTAGTCCCCAGCGCACAAATCATATTCTTGATTAGATTATTTTTTACTTAGTATAGGTAGCTTACCAGGAGTTACAGAAGCAGGAATTACTCCCGAGTCCTCTCACCATTCTCCAGTGTGGCTAGTGTGACTTTAATCTGAACTTTACCGTGGACAAGATCTGGAAATTGAACACCCAGCTATTTAAAGACCCACTAATCTTGTCCCAAATCCAGAATCTCATAGCATGCTTCCTACAGCACAATATGGACTCAATTCTGGATGTTGACAAAATGTGGTCTCTTTGAAGTGTGTGTTGTGAGGGAATTCATTTGCATAGCATCAATTAAGAAAAGAAGCAACAAGCCTCCCTATGTGTCATTAGATCAAATTAAAACCTTGAAAATAGTCCCACATTGGATTCCTCAGAGGAGGAGGAGCTTGCCCTAACAAACCTGAGATATCAATATGCAGAATGTCTGAGGGTGAAAGCTGAATATGCTCTTCTTAAAACTCAGGCCAAGTATGTCAATCCGGGGGATAAAGCAAGGCATCTCCTGGCCCTCTGCCTTAAGCAACAGGAAGCCTCCCGACGTCCAAGTCATCTCCTCCCAATCTAATGGATCCCTCATAACTACCCCAAAGAAATTGCTCAAGAATTTGACTTTTCTATAGCCTACTCTATGGTCCCCAAATTCACCCTTTCTCCCAGATGAGGACCAGGAATATTTACACTCCATCCCACTTCCCGTATTATCACTGGAACAGCAAGCCTTTCTGGTTTGGCCTATCTCTACCAGGAGATCTTACTGGCCATTCAGTCCTCCTCCTGACAAAGCCCCTGGACCAGATGGCTTTCCTTTTAACTTTACAAAGCCCTGATGTCAGATTTACTCCCTATCCTTCAACAGTTATTTTCCTATTTTTGTACTAAAGGAATATTGGACTTCTCCTTAATGGAGGCCCTAATTATAGTACTTCCTAAACTGAATAAACCCAGGGATACAGTGTCCAACCACCATCCCATCTCTCTTATGAATCAGGATATGAAATTATTTGTGAAAATTCTTTCAGCCAGAATCTTGCATGTATGGAAGGGGCTGATTGGACAAGAACAGGTAGGTTTTATGGCAGGAAGATCTTGATGGACCACCTGAGGAAGCTGGCACATATCTTCTCTGTGGCCAGGAGGTCAATCAACCTATGGTTTTGGTCTCCCTGGATTGAAGAGCTTTGACAAAGTGCATTGGGATTTCCTGTTCTCTGTCTTAGAAATTCAGCTTCCCACACATTTCATACAGTGGATCCGTGCTCTGTATGCCAAACCTACAGCCAAGGTTTACTGTAATGGAGTGCTGTCATCGGGTTTCACTTTGTTTAGAACTCATCAGGGTGCCCCTTATCCCAGTTGCTTTTTAATCTTTATTTAGAACCCCTGATTTACAAGCTTAAAATCTCCCTAAAATTTCTGGAATCCCCATTGGCACCTTGGATATTAAGATCTCTGCTTATGCAGATGTCCTTTTACTACACCTTTCACACCCACATCCTCTATACCAGAAGTTCTTCATATAATATCCGAATATAGCACATATTCTAATTATAAACTTAATTTGGACAATCCACTGTAATGTCTTTAAGTTCTAAGACCTTTCCACTGACTATAACCAATTTGAGATGGCATGGGCCTCCATGTTCAAGTATTTAGGCATTACTCTTTCAAAGAAATAGTCTCTCACTAAAGCATTGAACCTTGATAAGAAAGTAGATACCATCAAACAGGACCTACATAGATGGAATAGCTCCCTTTTCTTTACAGGCACATATTAACATAATTAAAATGAATATAATCCCTGTCTCTTTTACCCCTTAATATGTTAACTCTCCACCTCAGTAAAATTGTTTAAAAATGTGCATGCTATTGTCTCCCAATTTATTTGGAAAGGAAAATGCCTCAGGGCATACTTTAAACTAAGTGCACCCAAGCAATTGGGAGGATTGAGACTACCCAATTTTACATTTACTATTTGGTTAGTCATAACTTGAAGTATGTGAAATGGGTTACACCTCCTGAGGAACCAGACTCTGTAGAGTACATACCAATATGGCTTCAAATAGGAAGGCAGCTAATAGTGGATATGGACATTACCCCAAGTAGCCTTTTCTCTCGCATATTAAAATTTACCTCCATAAATTACCAACTCAGTCATCTTATCCTCTCTCTGAGTCCACACTCAGCTTTGCAGGACCCTGAAATATGACAATCTTAAAGATATATCACAACCATTATGTGGCAACCCAAACTTTAAAATAGGAGGAAGGATGTTATCTCCTCACCATTATCCCGGACTGAATAGCAAGTGTCAGATCTCTTATTGGGTGGTAAACTACCCAATAGTACAGAGCTGTTGTCTTCTCTTAACCTCCCTACCACACAGATTTTAAGATCTACCAGCTCTGGCATATGCTGATTAAATGGATGAGGGCCAGTGCCTGGAGTGTGGACCATAGCATTTTATACTGATGCTTCAAACAATCTCCTGCAACCCCATTCTGTTTCCCAGCTAACAGCATTCTTATTCTCCCATGTTTCCTTGAATAACAGAATACTACAATATTGGGTTTCCTCCTTCCCAATCTATCAACCAATTGAGCCTGAATACAGGAGGGGATGTTTATCGCTATTAAACCAGTGATAAGCTCCGTCTCACCCAATTTTATATTCTCCATAACATCTATTACACTCCAATTCACCTGTACAAAATGGGAAACTCCTGCAAGCCGCATATACCTGATGTAATCTAGCAGAGGGATCCCTGCTACATATTCTGTGGGAATGCCCTAAAATTGCTCTCTTGTGGACACTGATTAAAGCTAAGCTTGATCCTTTGTTAGGATTAGAGGACTGCTTCACCCTGAAACCTGTGTGGTAGGTGACTTATCTAAGGTAGCAGTGAAAGAAGGAGATATTTAATTGTACTAATAGCTGTATCAGTGAAGCGACTAGTATTAAAGCATTGGATAGATCAAGAGATCATAGCTTACCTGGAATAGTACAATGAAATCTTACATGGTCTTCATGTAGAAAAACAATAGCCAGTATACAAAACCACTTGCCACTATACACTAAAAGATGGGAAAGTTAGAAACCCTGTTGTCTGTGCATCCTCCTCCATAGAAGATGGTGGATGTGGGATAAATACTGTCTTGCTGTAGTGTTTTACTAATTGTTTATTGTCTGGCACTCAATGTACTCTCATGCATGGATGCAGTACACAAATTTACTATGTGTAATTAAATGTTTTCATTTACAGTTATTCGGAAGGGGTGAGGGCCATGGGTGGTTCAGTATGTCTAATTATTCTTTTGTAATTATAGGGAGGATTTTATTTGTCTGGAACATGCCATGTATTGTTTTGTTTTGAAAATCTAATAAAGTATATTCAATTTAAAAACACTGACCAACGGTGAGTATTCAAGAGAATAACATGTAACACTTCTGGAGAAAGCCGATGAAGCTGACTGCCTCGATGCAGCAATCGATGGCATTAGAACCAACTAGGTTAAGAGAATGCACAGTGCAAGGCATGAATATGGTGAGGAGGTTGACTTTTGAGTTGAGCTTGCATGCCAGAGTACCATCCAGCCATGTTGTTCATGATAGTCATAAGTTTGGCCACAGCAATCCATAAAGTCAATTCATTCACCTTCAAGTACTCTAGCAGAGGTATTTGCAAGTTCTTTGGCCGTATGACTGCGATTTGCAGGAAAGTCAGGAACCGCTCAATTGGTGCACGTTTAACACGTGCCGAGCAATCACAGTCAGCTGATCAACATGAGTTAAATCTTGCGTGAATCGGCAAATACCGAAAATACTTGGTCATTGCAATTTCTGTCACAATAGTGCCTTGAATGTACTTCACCATGATTTGAATGAATTCTTCAGAAATAGTTGAGGACAAGTAGCTGGCTTTCCTGACCAGCATTACCAACGTTTTCTATATGTCTGGTCAGGAAGGGATCGAACTGCGCTATCAATTCCATACAGCCGAGGAAGTTTTTGATCCAGTTACCTCACCAACTCCTCAGAGGGCTAGTCCTCTCAGCCAGAAGAGTCACAACAGCCACTACCCAACATAGTACCTCGCACCAGTATTGTTTCCTCTCCTGACACTGCTTCTCCAAATTGTGGTCAACATGGCAGCATTCTTTGTAACAGCTGCAGACATTGAGAATGCAATCTCTGTGCACTTTGCTTTCTTCATGGGTGCGAATTCTCTCATTTGCTTTTTCCAGTCACTAAAACCCTTGACTTGAAAAACTGGTCCTTCTAACTCATCATCAGCATGAAGAAGAAACAGTAGATTTACCCTTTGAAGGACTATATAGCGTTCACTTGCACAGATACATCTCACCATTTGGATACCAGGTGTAGATCATGTGATTTTTTGAAACAGGAATGCCCTTTGGTTGGCTGTGTTTAGGGTTGTATTAACACTTTGACTTTACGTAGCTGTCAGAGCGACACTTATTCTGGCAAGTCTCTGGTCCTTTTCTCAACCAAGAAGTCCACAGTAGCAGAATTTTATTTTCAATTAAATATTCTTTATTGGAGTTATCAACACTGAATTACAATGACAATCAGAAAAAGATGCACAAATAGTTGAACAAGAAATACTATACAATATCATACAATATAAAATAAAACCAAAGACACCAACCCAAGAAAGAACAGAAAAGGATGGATGATCCATCACATAGAACCAAATTTAAACCACCCAAATATCCTGCCCATACATATAAGCCACCCCCGTACTCTGGAGTTGGCTCTCAGTATCTATATCTACCAAAATCATGGGAGCATTAAGAAATAAACAACATAAAAAAAAAAGCCAGATGACCTAAAGAAAGACATGGTTAACTACGAAACTCTATGCTGCTAGAACCTGGGTCTTCTCCATAAAACACCTGGAACCACCTCTAAATTATTGAGGGCAAAAACTTGATTATATTGCAACAAAAGCTATCTGGTCAGTGGCTCTCAGACCATTGTGTAAAATGGCATACGATCAGACATACTGGCCACCATCTTTTCAGCAAGCGCCAAATGAAATCTGCTTATACCATTCTAAATATGTCGGTGACCGATTGGTCACACCAGTGCTTTAAGATGACTTTTTAGCACACGACAGAAATGAGACGCTATGATAACACTGATTTCTAGTAAAACACCATCATATGCCCCAATAAACAAATTTTGGTGAAAAATTTATCATCATAGAAACATGGACTTTGACGGGCAGATAAGGACCGCTTGGCCCACCTAGTCTGACCATTTCCCTACCTACAGGATAGGCCGCAGATCCTAGTTAACCAACAGCCTATTTCTTCCTACCCCTACAAAATTGCCTTATGTCTGTCCCATGCATTCTTTAATTCTCCCACAGTTTTAGACCCCAACCTCCTCAGGAAGGCTATTCCATGCATCCACCACCTCTCTGTGAAAAAATACTTCCTCACATTGCCCCTGAACCACCCCTCATCTTCAAATTGTGTCCCCTTTTCTTGCACATCTTTTCTGAAAGATGCTACCCTCTTGGACTTTGTTGATTCCACTGAGGTACTTAAAAGTTTCTATCATGTCCCCTCCTCCTTTCCTCAAGGGTATACATATAAGCTCCTTTTGTCTCTCCTTGTATGGCTTCTCTTGCAGACCCTGCTCCATTTTAGTTGCCCTCCTCTGAACTGCCTCTATCCTGTCTATATCCTTACGGAGATGGGGTCTCCAGAACTGGACGCAGTACTCCAGATGGGGTCTCACCAACTGTCTGTACAGAGGGATAACAACTTACTGCTTTCTGCTGGTGATGCCTCTCCCTATACATCCCAGTATCCCTCAGCCCTCCCTACTGCCTTCTCACATTGATTGTTAACCTTAAGGTCATCTGATATGATTACCTCCAGGTCCCTTTCCATTTTGTTGTTGTTACTACCTCCCCACCCCAATGTAATTGTCCCCTGGGTTTTGTTTCCCAGGTGCATTATTTTGCACTTCTTTGCATTGAATCCAAGCTGCCATACTTCTGACCATTCCTCCAACCTTGCCAAGTCCCTTCTCATCCTTTCCACACCTCCTTGTGTATCAACCCTGTTGCAGATTTTTGTGTCATCTGCAAAGAGATATACTTTTCTTCCAGTCCCTCTGCAATGTCACTTATAAAGACATTAAAAGGACTGGACCCAGTACTGAACCCTGTGGTACCCCACTAGTAACCCCTCTTTCTTCAGGTGGGCTCCATTTACAATTACCTTCTGTGTCCTGTTGTCCAGCCAATGTTTTACCCAGGCTACCACCCTGGGACCCACTCCCAAGCTGGTCAATTTGACTATTAATCTTTTGTGTGGGACTGTCAAATGCCTGCTAAAGTCTAGATGGGCCATGTCCACAGCCCCTCCCTGGTCCACTACTTTGGTCACCCAGTCAAAGAAATTAATTAGATTTGTCTGACATGACCTTCCCACTGTGAACCCATACTGCCTTGGGTCCTGTGCCCCACTGGCCTCTAGGTACTCAACAATTCTTTCCTTCAGAAGTGATTCCATCATTTTCCTACCACAGAGGTCAAACTGACAGGTCTGTAGTTTTCTGCCTCTGTCTTGGTCCCACTTTTGTGAAGGGAATCACATCCACCTTCTTCCAGTCCTTAGGTACCACACCATCCTCCCATGAATTGTTAAAAGGGTAGTCAGTGGTTTCACTAGTTCTCCCTTAATTCTTTTAGAATTCTTGGGTGAATTCCATCAGGCCCCATTGCTTTGTCCACCTTCAGTTTTAGGAGTTCTTTCAGAACCCTTTCTTCTGTGAAAGGACTGGATTGACCCCTATCCAGAGTGCTTCTGTTAATTGGATTAGGCATTTCCCCTCCTCCTCTTTTGTGAATACTGAGCAGAAATATTTATTTAGTATCCTGCTTTTCAGTGTCCCTCTGCCCACCCACCATCCATTCTATTCACCTTCACTATCCCACCCTTTGTCTTTCTACACTCCTGATGTACCTATAAAGGTTTTATCCTCCTTAACCGAGCTGGTTATCTTTTCCTCAGTTCGCCTTTGCTATTCTGACTTCCTCCCTGCTTCCTTCTGCCTTAACTAGTACAGCTCTCTTCCTGCTCCTTCTGTGTTTCCTTATACTTCCTGAATGCTATCTTTTTCTCCTGACCTTCCCACCACCTCTTCTGAGAACCATAGTGGCTTTTCTTAAGTTTTGATTTATTTATTTGCTTCACACAAAGGCTTGTTGCCTCTGTGATGGCAGTTTTGATGTTTCCCATTGTTGCTCCACCCCTCCTTCTAGCCTGTTTGCTAGTGCTTTTCTAAGGCACTCTCCTTCTTGCCAAAGTCAGCCTTCCTGAAGTCCAGTACCCTTACTTTTGTATGGCTTGACTCTGTGTAGGGTTATCATGAACCACACTGTTTGGTGGTCACTTGTTCCCAGATGGCCACCCACTTCTAGATCTGAGATCCTCTCATGGTTCCCATTTGAGAGTATGAAGTCTAAGATTGCTCCCTCATGAGTGGGTTCCAAAACTAGCTGTCTGAGGCATGCCACCTGTGGAGCATCCAGAATGGCCTTGCTCTTGGATGTGGCTGCAGAAAATGTGCTCCAGTTAACATCTGGCATATTCAGGTCTCCCATCAACAGTATCTCCCTTTCTCTGCCATCCTAAGGATGCCTTCTATCATATCCTTGTCCATTCCCTCCCCTGATGTGGGGGTCTGTATACAACTTCTGTGTGGATTGTGGTGCCATTTCCGGTCTCTAAGGTGACCTACAGTGCCTCCTCTCCTCCTGTTCACTCTTTTGTTCAGTTGCTTTTATCCCTTCCCTTACATAGAGAGCTACTCCTCCCCTCTTCCCCTTCCCTGTCTCTCCCCTGCAGGTTGTGTACCCTGGTATGTTAACATCCCAGTCATAGTTCTCTGTGTACCATGTTTCTGTGACTGCTACGATATCCAGGCATCCCTCTTCCATCAAGGCCACCAGGTCAGGGAGCTTGTTGCCCAGACTACAGGCATTGGTACTCATTACCCTCCATTTCCTGATGGCCTTACTCCTTTTGCCCCATCCCTGTCCTTATTGCCTTTTTCACTTTTCCATTTACCCTGCTCTTCTCCCTATCGACATCTCTATCTTGATGTTTACCTCACTTACTACCTGATTTTTGGGGAAGGTAAGAATTTCCTACTCCTTTCGGTTGCCTCCCCTTGGCTAGTTTAAATGCTTGTCAATGAAGCATTTAAGCCTATCACCTAGGATCCTGGTTCCCCTCCTGGACAGATGCAGACCATCATGCCAGTATAGGCCTGCATCTCTCCAGGTGGACTCCCAGTCCCCAATGAAGCCAAATCCTGAGCTCTGCACCAGTTTTTCAACCACTGATTGAATCCCATCGTGTGAGCACCCTAGCCTCACCTACGTCATAGACAGGCAGCACCTCCAGAAGGTTACCGACATGCATTGTCTAATGCCCCTCCCCAACTCCACAAACTCTTCCTACACTGCTCTGATCCCTTTCTTAGCCAGGTCATTTGTCCCTAGGTGGACAATGACATCCAGCTCCCTCCCTTGTGCAGCTGCTCCAGCGATCCTGAGGATTCATTCCCTGTCCCTCCAATCCCTGGCATGAGGCAGGTACTTTACCTCCCTCTACCCTTCCTCCCCAGTTCTGCTTCCTAACAATGGAGTCCCCGACCAGGAGTTGTTTCCTTCCTGTGGGGTCCCATGCCACCTTCCTGTGGGTCTCCTTTGTGGTGGTTCCCAGTATCCTCTTTGGTCTCCACTGCAGGTGCCTCCATAGAGGAACCACACTTTGCTGGAATGACATATGAATAGTGGAGAGTACAACTGAGGAATGCAGCTCTGTTCCACCACCTCACCCTCCCTGAGCCCACTGTGCTCAAATCGCTCCTCTTTCTTGGCAACCTCTGAGGAAACAGTAGTGGCTCTGGTGGTTTCTGGATGGGAGGGAGGTCCCACAAATCCTGGCCAACTCAGCCTGGAGATGAGCAACCTCCTCCCTCAGCCCAGAGAGGTGCCTGCAGATGGGACAACACGGCATTTTCCAGAGCGTCTCCTGGAGACTGCTGCTCCACAGCCACTGCACTGCACCACTCCCATCATATCTTATTTCTGGCCCTTCACTGTTGTTTGAAATACTCTTTCCTCTGTTTATTTATTTTTCTCCCTACTTTCTTACTGCTTCTATGCCCTTTAAGCTCCTGATCTTCCTGTTCTGAGACAAGAAGATCTCTATTTCTCAGTAGTCTCCTTACTTGCTCAGAGGCAGACCTCCAGCAGCTAGGGGGGATGGAGAGCTACTCTTGTCCTTCTAGGATGGTGAGTCTTTGGTGGCTCTGTGATCACTCACTTCCTGCTCCCAAACAGGAAGTTCCTGTCATCAGTCAAATCCTGTGCCTATAAAAGTAGAACTGGCTTTAAGTGGGGGTGGAGGAGAGAAGGAGGGCAATATAGTCCCAGTAGAAGTCCAGTCACAACAGCAGCTCCTTCATCCTGGTGTTCTCTGCCAGTTCTCTGGCAGAAGCTATCTAGGGCAGTATTTAAATCTGGCTTTAACCTGGCTTCCTTCTAGCTAAGCCCTCCCCTACTTAACAGATCTTTCTAAACTTGGTTAAATTACACAGATAACAATCCCTTCAGCCACCTGGAACTAACACCTAGATAACTGCACAGATAACAATTCACTTCAGCCAACTCAGACAAACACACTAACTTTTTTTGTTTACCCTAAATTGAAGGTCCCAGTAGTAGAGTTCTACTTCTTTAGTCCCAGTAGAGAAGTCCCATCACAACAGCAGCTCCTTTGTCCTGGTGTTCTCTGCCAGTTCATCCAATCCTAAAAGGGGTCCAGGCATTGTTGAATGGAGTCCCACAATGGTGTTGCTTTCACAGTACTATAAGATATGGGCTAAAGTGCCCTGTACTTGCCCACAGCAGAAACAAAGGTCAGTGGGAAGCTTGTCCATCTTGTGTAGTTTGACAGGCATATAAAACATGTTATGTAGTATTTGAGACTGCATGTGGAAATATCTATCCACTTAATATACTTATACAGGTTAACCCACAGCCTATGCCAATCATACAAATTCCCATTAAGAGGTAACACCCTATCCCAATATGAAGAAATATCATTCTCTTTAGGGGAATCAGTACAAAAATTGGTTATAAAAAGGATATGGCATGGGGCTTTGAAGCCTGGGAGCTATGCTCAATAACTTGGATTCATGTTCTGTAGACCATGGCATGCAACCTAAAAACTATCTAACATATGAGAAACCTGAAAAAATTTAAACCAGTGGATGGCAGGAATTTGAAATTTATGCTTGGACCTCTTTAAATCTCAACAGGACACCTTCATTAAGGAGGTGCTTTATACTAAACTGACATCTAGGTACAGCCAAAAGCAGGAAGTAAGAGGTTTTCCTGCTATTTGGAGGTTTAAATTCCCAAGAAAGGTTAGGAAGTGTCCTTCCTAGCATCAACTCTAAGGAGAGAGCACAGTTGCCAATTAGCTCGGAGGGATCCATTACTGGAGTATCATGCAAACTTGGGGAGATTGTGACAAGGAATGAGGACTAGGGCCTTAATATTAAGGTGCAAAAATTCACAATAATACCTTTCAATCTCTAGCTACTGGGGTACATAACCAGAGGAGGCATCATCTGACAGGTCCCTAGACTACTGATAAAATCGGGTGCACAATAGCAGAACTTACCTGGAACCACTCCGCAGGGATCTGTTGATTGACATTCATCACTTCTTGAGTGGGTTGAATTGCTGGTAGACTCCTGAGACAAAGACATAGCATCAGTCACACTGTGATGCTTCAAAGTTGCTAGCATTCACACTTGTCAAGACAGAAATAGTCAAGGTGACATCAGATGATGTAGAAGAGTTCATCTAAAAATTGGTTCAGTCGAGAGTCTTTGTCAAGACAACATTCAGTTTTTCTTGCTTCTCCTTTGCAATGTGGCATTTCTGAGAACTTGATTGTAAAACTGTTTGTAGCATTCTCCTGAATGTTAGTATGTTAGTGCCACTTTGGGGTTTTAATATAAAGTGGTTCATCCCAGAGTGTACTTCAAAGCTGCAAAGTCCCAATGGTGGTGAAAAGGAAGACGGCAGCTGGTGTATCGTGGAGTGAGGGAAACCAATGCATGTTAGTCTTTATAACCAGCTGGTTATAACAGTGAACTATAACCTGGTTTTCCTATGGGAAAAATTATCCCTAGTTATTATAATACAATAATTCACATCAGTAAACTGTGCGATGTGTTGATGATCTGATAAAACCCCATGATATCAAATTACGCATTTCAATTATTATCAAGCCATTTTAATAAATAAATATTCTGCCTGCAGAGCGAAAGGCTAACCTGAAATTTGAACCTCCCACTGCAGAAAAAACACAGTTCTATGTGATGGCCATTTTAAACATTTTTGATTATGTCTTCGACACTCTCTGCTCCACCTTTGTTTAATCGACAAAATATTTGCATTGCTTCATACCTGGCACCTGACTGATAGGTTCTTCATTTCCCAGATCTTTTTGCAAGCACCATGTCCATGTGATTGATGAGTGGACTATCTGGCCAGTAGAGATGGAAGGTTTCTAAGCTGCCCACCTCCTAGAACACCAATACTCCAATCAAGTGAATAATGATACAGAAGTTTTGCCAGCCTGATCCATTTAGGAGGAAGGGAGAGCTGGGTGTTCCTGTGTATGCTTTCATGCATACTACAAACAATAATGCATCTGGTCTACTGAGAAGAGAAACTGCTTTACTCATGGTTTTATACAAAGAGAGCAAACTTGTTAGGATTTGGAGTTTGTGCCTCATTTGTACTGTGTGAGGAGCAGCAGATTGGGAGACCTGAGCCCAGGTTGATAATTTATCTGTAGTGTAAAAATAATCATGCTGCTTAGCTTTTGTGGCAGCTAGAGTAAGGCATGTTACCTGATTTATCTATCAGTAGAACTAGGAAATGTACGTGGACTGTTTTGTGTGCATTTTCTGCTGGTACTTTGCTACTACTGAAGTCACAGCCAATTCAGTGAGGTGTCTTGAGCATAGACAGCCTCTTACAACAGGGACGTTTTGTAATTTCATAAGTTGTGTCATTCATGACACACACAAATTCAAATTACAAAGAAAGTCAACATTTTCTGATTTCTGGGGCCCTCTATGGTGGGGGCCCAGGGCATTCACCATTTGTCCCCCTTGTAATCTGGCTCTGTTCTGGCATGAACTTCAACTGGTGGCTGGCTTAATCCTTTGCTGCACTTCTGGGTACCTCCTCCTTGTAAACCTAATATCGGAAATGTCTGCGGACTATTTGATGTGCGTTTTCTGCTGGCACTCATGTTTTGGCAAGGTGTTATTTTCCATGTTTTTGGCACTGCAGTTTTCACTCTTTCAAAAGCTACTATGTTGGTCAGTCTTCAGGCAGCCTTGACATTTGCTACTACTTGAAGTCACAGCCAATTCAGTGAGGTGTCTTGAGCATAGACAGCCTCTTACAACCACGATGTTTTTGTAATTTCATAAGTTGTATCATTCATGACACACACAAATTTCAAATTACAAAGAAATCAACAATTTCTGATTTCTGGGGCCCTCTATAGTGGGGCCCAGGCATTTGCACCATTTGTCACCCTTTTAGCCGCTCTGTTGTTCTGGCATTAACTTCAACTGGTGGCTGGTTTAGGGTTCTGGATTGACCATAAACTCACTTTTGCCGACCACACTGAGGAACTGGCAAATAAATTAAAACAAAGATTGGGCATTTTTTCTGGATTAAGCATCTACTTACATGAGGCCAAAACCAGACTGGTTCAAACCACCTTTCTACCTCTTCTGGACTATGCTGACTTCCTGTATGAGCAAGATCCTGGCACTGCTTTATCTAAGCTCAACACCCTATACCATAGAACTTTAAAGGATACCTAAACAACATTTTGACATCAAACTATTCAAAATCTGACTCGTGAGGTGACTAAAGGAAGGCTGCTGTATTCATTAATGCTAAAACTACAGTTACATAATTTACCTAAATGTGGTTCCACAGCATTTGAAAATTGTAAAATCAGCCTTCCAATTTCAAAAAACTGTCTTACCTGCTTCCTAAAATGGCCGCCAAATCTGTTATGTGATGACATCATTGGAGCCAAAGTCAGAAAGATATATGGCTCTCTATAGTGCTAACTAGTTCTTATTTCTCTTTGTATAGAATTGCTTCACCCAAATGGTCAAAACCATGTGCATTATTTTATATAATACACATGTTAGGCTATGTTCTGTTCATTTTATTTACTTTAACATGCTGAAAATGTGTTTTAATCCAACCGACTTTCTCTGTGGCAAACCACAGTGCAGTACACATTTTGAATAACCTGGTGGTCTAGTGGTTATGGTGGATCCAGGATGTTACAATGGGGGTGCTGGGGTGGTGTGCATGCTTAATATGCACTTTTTAACATTTTTATTAAACCTTTATATTTTCTGCTATTATTCTTTTCTAGTAATGCTTTGACAGAACCTACAAATGTAATCCATAGTTTGAATGTAAACATTACATTACAATCAATAAATCAGACTTCTTCAACAAAGTGAAATACAGAAGCAGCAAGCAAGTACATTACTATGAAGGTTGCAGCCACCCTTCACCACCCCCTAGAGCCACCACTTTTTGTAGCAAAGTTCTTGTGCAGACCAATGTTAGAGTTCATGCTTTCTTGAAACTCAAATATATGCTTGTCTCGTCTTCTTTTCCATGGGAAATAATGATAATAATCAGAATCAGCATTTATATAGTGGTTTTCATACACATTGCATCCCAAAGTGCTTTACAAGCAATACTAGACTGGTAGTGAAGTGACTGAACATGTAGTGGAAACCATTTCATACATTAATATCCACACACAGCCTTGACAATTGCATGAACTGGTTTTATAAGAAGGGAATGTTGGCCAGAACAATGGGGTCAGGTAGTGATCAAAGGTGCTGGCAGCCCACATCTCATTTCTCACAGTAATCTGCTCATATTTCTCTCCTTCTGCCTTTCTTCTTCCCTGAATATAGCAGTGCCTTGCAGAGTGGCCTTCTCAGTCCCCCTCTGGTATTCATTCTTCACTATTACTCCTCAAACTAAAAACTGGTGAGCTCATCACCCTTCTGCATCATGAATGCAAGCAGTACAGTCCCGTTTTATTTAACATATCAAATATAAACATATCTTTCCAGTAAGTCAGGCTTATAGCAGCAGGGAACAAGGGAAAGACTGGCTTTCCTATCCTTAAAGATCTAGGCTACCTTTGATTGGGCACTATTAAATGATGGGTGCACATCATTATGCACGCCATTTAATAGTGCCTAATCATAGGTGGCTTAGATCTTATATGGATAGGAAAGCCTATTTTTCCACTTGTGCCCTGCTGCTATCAGCCTGGATTACCAGAAGGTCATGTTTATTATTAATATGTAAATATAACAGGGAGACTGTACTAAACACATTCATGATGTGGAAGGGTAGTGAACTCACTAGTTTGTGGTGTGGGAGCAGATGAGAAGAATGAATGCCAGAGAAGGAAGTGAAGAGGCCATTCCAGCAGAGGTACAGCTATATTCAGGTTAGTTGAAGACATGAAGGAGGGCTGAGCAGATCACTGTGAGATCTGAAATGTAGGGCTGTCAGCATCATGATCACTTCAAGACTGTGGATGATAGTAGACAGTGATGACAAATACTCAGAGTGGCAGGCTGCACCTAAACTGTTACTTGAATTCAGTGTGGGAGATTACCCTCAGGTGGGGGATGTTGATGTTTGTTAGGACAGTATTGAGGGAGTTGTGTATAGCTCATTCAAGATTTGGAAGGGTGGTAGCCAGCCAACTCGCATTGTAGAGTAGAGCATAGAAAGGTACTGGAGAAGAATTGCTGAGAACTGTCTTGCAGGGTTCTGCAGATCACAGGTAAAGGAGTAGACTGACATTGGAAGTCAGGTGGATTCACTCAAGGTATTAGTATTCCTCTCCTGCTAATAATATTGTTATCCATTGTAAGTGCAGCCCTTATGAGGGCATGAGCAGCAGTTTTCTGGTGGGTCATGATGCTTATTGCTTGCCCTCAGGAAGACCAAGTTGTTGGTTAATGAGGGTGGGAAAAAAACACAACAGGGAACTGCACATACTACCTTCACTGTGCAGAAGGGTGGTGATCCACTCTGTTTACTGTGGAAGCAGAAGTCAAACATTGAGAATGTGGACTGGGAGTGATTTGGGAGGCATTTTTAACAGTGCCAGCTGATGATGCGTATCAGTATAGGTGTGCAAAACTCTCTGAGGTACAAGATTACAATCTGAGGTGTGATAATTCTCTTCATGAGACCATAAGCTCATATGCAGCCCCAGGCAGTACTAAGGACAGGGTATGGATGGTGGGGTGCAGTAGAAGGCAGGCTAGGTGCAGGGGTTCACATGGAAAAGAAAGCCTTATTTGTGGATTAATAAGAGAGCATGAGCTTTGGGATTGAACAAGACAGGTATTTTGCTGTGTGACCCTGAGCAAGTCACTAAACTTCCTTGTGCTCCCAGGCCACACCTGTAAACAAGCTTTCAGCTTAGTGCATCTCTCCTGGTTAACAAAAACAAAATTCAGTGCATCATATAACTACTAGATCATCAGATATTTGAAGTGTTGTACTGTAATGCAGTTTGCCAAAGAGAAAGTCAGCTGGATTACAAAACATTTTCCATAAGTTAAAGTAAACAAAATGAACAAAATCATAGCCTAACATGTGTACTGATCAAAATAATCCACAAGTTAATACATGGTGTTGATCATTCTGGTACAACAATTCAAAATAAAGAGGAAACCAGAACTAGTTAGCATTATAGATATATATGTAGATCTCTGTCTCTGGCTTCTATGATGTCATCATGACTCATCACTTAACACACTTGGCAGACATCTTAGGGAGAAACCAAGGCTGTTTTTGAAAGTGAAGGCTGATGTTTACATTTTCAAAAGCTATGAAACTGCATTTATGTTATTTACATAAATGCAGTTTTATGTAACATGTGAACAGCAGCCTTTACTTTACCTCGATATAAAGCCAGATTTTGGAATTTGCAATTTTAGAAAACTGCTTGTTTAGGTACCCTTTAAGATTTATCACTGGAGCTTTGTGCTCTACCCATCACTGCATCCTCTATTCCAAATTAGGCTGGAACTCTCTCAAATTCAGATGACAATAAAATGCAGTGACTTGGACCTACAGAGCAATTATTAATAAGCTTCCCAGTATGTATTTGATTGCTTGCCTGCTTGTCCTGCTGGAAGTTATTCCTTGAGAAGCCTTTCATATAACACTCTTATTATCCCAGAGTACGTATGCGTTTTGGTAAATCCTCTAAGTCATGCCCTTCCTGTCCTGTAGAATAACCTTCAGAAAACTCTGAAGACAGCCATCCCTGTCAAATTATCCACATTCAAAACCCTATTCACATGATTTTTTCATGAAACTTGCAGCTGTTTCACCTGAAGCCTTATAAATCTAGTACTTGTATATTGACCACTTTCTTCCTTTGGCTATTCTGCTTTTGCTTCTCCTCGTGGTCCTTCACATATACTTGTCTTCTATTCCTTCCAATGGTCCTATTGTATATGTTGTATCTATATATAGATATATATTTATATCTATATATAGTGTATCTTATGTATATAGGGCCTGATTCTAAAGATTTACACCTGGTGTAACTGCACTTGCACCAAAAGAATAGCGTAAGTAACAAATTCGCCAGCAGTTGTGACATGCAGTGCACTCATTCATTTTGAGTGCGTCCTATACAATGGCGCTCCTACAGAACTCAGTGGTGACTGACCATGGAGAGTGAGATGTAGGCTGTGCCTGTCGCCGGCTGCGATGGGAGTGCTGGTGGAGATGCTGCTGGGCGGGGGCCACTAGACTACCAGGGTTGTTATGCAGTAATTAATTACTGTTTGTGGCAGTGTCTCAGGGTCTGGGCATGGGTGGGGGGTTAACAGTGCTGCCTGCAGTACTTTAGCAGTGGGGGTTCTGGAGCATGAGGTATGTGGGCAGCCCTGTGGAGCTTTTACTGTTTGGGGGTTCAGGGGCTGAGGGACACAGGTGCCCTGTAGGGCTTTGGGGGCACTTGCGCCGTGGGGGGTTGCAATTTGAAACATGCCCCTCGGGTACACCCTTGGTTTGTGTAGCCCTCCTGCATGTCACAAGTCACAGAACTTACTGCAAGGACCCTGCCCTCCTAGAATAGGGCACTGGGTCCATGTTGCAACTGAGTTTGGTGCAAGTCGCCTTTGTCAGTAACTTGTGCCATTCTTCTAGAATCCGCCCATAGTATGTATTTCATGTATCTTATGCTTACAGTTCATTGTATCCATTTGCAGACTCCCTGTTATATTTTTTTTACCACCATATCATGTTCTGTGTATATTATGCTCTGTAATGTCTACTTACTCTGTTTGTTCCACTGTTGACTTATGTGTACCTTACCCAGGTCCCCTTGTAAATAAGTTTAATCTCAATGGCATTTAGCCTAGTAAAATAAAGATTGATCGATTGAATTTGGCCTTTGCTGCACTTCTGGGTACCTCCCCTTGTAAACCTAATAGCCTTTTCAGAAAATTACAATTTTTGTTGAATAAACCAAGGTCCAATAAGCCCCAAATCCCACCATATAGCATTTTGAAAAAAGCTTCACATTTGCTGCATCAGTTGTTGCTTCTGTTGCATTACCAGCATACCTCTTATCAAATCTGAGTAACCCCACTAGGACATTTTAAAATGTTTTGCCTATATTCAAGAAATGACTTGACCATCTCAGATTTTACTTGAATTTAAGACCACGATAGGTATAATTCTTTACAATTTCAATAGCTATATCATGATACTTCCACACATATGAGGATTTCTTACTAACGCTGACTTGCAATACCTTAGTTTCATGAGATTTACCTTTAATCATGAAGATTTGCAAAACTCATTAAACAAATCCAACTGTGATTGAAGCCCTTTTTCATGAGTGATAGTTGCACAACATCATCCACTGACGCTAAAGCAGGTAAACTAATGCTTTCATTTTGGTACAAAAGTGTATAAAGTGGACAATCATACTAGAAAGTCATTCAAATATACAGTAAACAACAGCAGGGCAAGCATACATCCCAGCTTAATCCCTTACGTGTGAAGAAAGTTTCAGTCATTGAGCCATCCATAGAAAATCTTATTTGTGTCCACGTGTCTGCATACAAAACGTAATTACCCTTAATAAACCATACTGAACTTTTAATGCCTCTAATTTTTTCCACAAAATATTTCTTGACAGTGAGTCCAAAGCTGACGTTAAGTCTATAATCACTGCAAAAACGTCTGCTTATGAATCTTCGTACATTTATGTAAAATGTGACTAAGAACAAAACAGTGGTCACAGGTAGAGTGCCTTAACCTGAATCCAGCTTTCAGCTTTGATATGATTTCTTTTGCTTAGCTCATTCTATAATTTTATAAAGACAATTACAGAAAATATTTTTGACATTGTCGATTAGACTAATCGGGGATAAGATGATGGTTCATTTCTATTTCCTTTTATACAGCGGCACAATTATGTTTCCTCTCTGGAAGACTGGTATGAATTTTTTTTATGTACGAATTAGACAAGTTTACTAGTATCCTTGCCCACCAACTATTACCTACTTTATATAACTCAGAAGGAATCTTGTCCAGGTCTGGTGCTTTTTTTGTATTTCAGACATGCTATTGCATTTAGTACTTCTGTTTCCATGATATCTTCTATTTGATGCTCTTTCTTGTTATATAAATCATTGTTACTACCTCCTGTTTCATTATCTGAGAAAATATTTTTATAACAGGAATGCCAGACTTCAGGCACTATGTATGACACAAGATCCCCAGAATAAACATTGTACGCCTTTGGCTAAATACAGTATTTTCAGAATAAGGCATCATTTTCCATAATTGCTCTTAGCATTTTATTCCAGTGCTTCACTTAATGGATTTTTTCTGTTGTTGCTCAATGATCATTTTGTATCTTTTTTCTTGCGCTATTCAGTTCTAATATATTCTGTCTAGATGGTATTTTTCTGCAGTATCTTATCATGGCATTTAGGTTTATTTTCTCATATCTAAAGTGGGCATTGAACCAGGAGTTTGGAGCTACGTTCCTTTCTTTCACTATGCAATGCAAAATGTAATTTTATGCAAATATCATGTAAAAGAACAGTTACATAGAACTTACCATAACAGTAGATCTTGAGAGAATCTCCTACATTAAGTCATACCTTTTTAACTATAAGTAGTCATCTTCAGGACCACTCGTAAACATTTTGCTAGCTGTGGGCCACCCACAATGACATGCAGCACTGACACATATATAATGTGCGTGGTCCCATCGCTCCTTAGTTCCCGGCTGGAAAGTAGCCTCAGAGGGCCTTCAACTGTAAGGAACCAGGAGAGTAAACCAGTAACAGGCATACAAGGAGAGGCATGGGACTGGCACCAAACATGATACATGGATTAAAGCTTTCGGCACAGCACCTACTGTAACCCTCAGGATACAGGCAGGGGAAGGAGGGGGTACAGCATGGCCTGATAGAGAGATTCTCTCAAAGATCTACTGTTATGGTAAGTTCTTACCTGCTTATTCTATATTCATTGAGGATATCTCCTCCATTAGGCCACACCTTTGGCATGACTTCAAGCAGTACAAAGAGGAAGGAAGGAAGGAAGGAAGGAAGGAAGGAAGGAAGGAAGGAAGGAAGGAAGGAAGGAAGGAAGGAAGGAAGGAAGGAAGGAACAGTCTGACATGTAATCAGGACAGGAGGCCTTGCAGTGCAGCAAGACCAAGAAAATTACATATACAAGAGATGATGTCCAGACTGCAATGCTTAGTGAAAGTGTGAACAGTGCTCCATGTGGCTGCAGCACATATGTGGACAGCAGGGACATTTTTGAAATAAGCAACAGAAGTGGCCATACTTGTGGAGTAACCATGAGCAACAACAGTAAGTTCTTATCATACTCCCTATAACAGAGCATGAAACAGTGTGTCAGTCATTTGGAAAGGCATTGTTTAGATGTAGGAGCACCCTCTTTCCCAGGTATGAATGAAACAAAGAGCTGAGAGGACTTTCTGCAGTCCTTCGTGTGATCAATATAGTATTTCAGTATTCTATGTACATCTACAGAATGGAGCAACACCTCACCCTGGTTGGCATGCTAATATACAGAGAGTTGTATTGTCTGGTTCAGTGTAAATTCTGAAAACATCTTTGGTGGAAACTTAGGATTCTTGTGCAAAGATACTCTGTCTATGAAAAATCAAATAAGGAGGCTCACATATTACAGTCTGAAGCCTGGAAATCCTTCAAGAAGAGATCATAGCAACTAAAATAAAGTTTTCCATGATAGGAAACATAAGCCACAACTCACAGCAGGCTTAAAAGGAGGCAAGTGCCAACATTAATTTTTCAAGAGTGAAATTCAGGTCCCAAGGTGTGATTGTATTATGGACAGGAGGTTTCGTATGAAAAATACCTCTCAGAAACATACATGACACCTCTAGCTGGTCAGTCATATGATCATCAATAGGGCAGAAAGCTGGTATAGTGGCAAAATGTACTTTAATAGAAGAATACTGCAGGCCAGAGTCAGACAGGGAAAGCAGGTATTCTAACACAGAATTCAGGACATGTAAAGGGTCTATATTCCGGAAGCAGACAACAAAGTGAATAGCTTTTATTTCATAACGTAAGTATGCCTGGTAGAAGGCTTCCAGGCCACAAGCAGGACATCAGCAACCTTGGGGATACTCCAAAACATGCAATGGCTATGTTTTCAGGAGCCGTGCATGCAGATGCAGGGATGTCAGGTCCAGGTGGACCAGGGACCCCTTGCCCTGCGACAACAAAACCCCGACACAGAGACAGAAGGTCAAGAGGCTCCACTGCCAGATGTTGAAGGAGTGGAAACCATAGCTGGTGAAGCCAGAATGGAGCAATGAGGATGAACATGGCACTCTCCACCCATAGCTTGAGTAGAACTACTATGAAAGACTACAATATAGTTATTTATGGCGCTGCTTCAGACACCTCTCTAAAGAAATTACGCTTGCACTGAACAAATCTTGTAGGCTGGTCTCGGTTCTGACAAGAGGATATACCTGCGACCTCTATGAGAGGACCAGCTGGCTTCTACTCAAGGCTAGAGTCTCAAACCACACATGCATTCTTGCAAAAAGATTAATCTTGGCCTCATGCCCCTTTCTCCAAAACACTAATCTCACTGGTGCACACAACCCAGCATACAAGGTGCTCCACTAAACCATCTTTCCACGTCCCCTTCTACAGGACCTCCCAGGGCCAGTGTACCTTTGCATTTAGAGTACCCACCCTCCCTAATTGTCACCCACTGGATGTCATTGCCATGCCTAAACTAAGTGCCTTCAAACTCAAGCTTCAACAACACCTCCTTACGCTAAATCATTGCAATTGCTTTGTCTAGTTCTCGACTTCTTTTCACCTGACATCCTGCCTCTTTTTCTCTATCTTCTCTCCTTCCCTCCCTCTCTTGCCCCTTTTCCTTTTTCACTTTTCCCTCCACCTCCTCCTTTCCCTCTACCCCACCCCACTTCTTCTTAAATCCCTCTGCTCACCCTGGGCCCGCATCCCTCCTCCCCTCTCCTTCTCCCCATTCACTTTCTCATTCTCACCCCTCCTCTCCCTTCCTCTTCCCCACCTACTTCTACCCGTTCTACCCCAACCCCACTCTTTCATGCACCCTACTTCCCTTCCTGTGTCCAAAGTTCCTGCTTCCGCTCTCTTCCTCCCCTCCTACCCCACATCCCTTCTTTCCTCTCTTCCCTGCTTTCTCATCATCTCCCTCCCTTCCCTCCCTCACTAAGGTTTCCCCATGTTGCCTCTCCCTCTATTCTCCCTCTCCCTTACCCTTTTCTCCACTCCCCATACCCCTTTCCCCTACTTCCTCCCTACCGTCTGCACTTACTTTCCCAGTTTCAGCACTTTTGAATAAGTCCTGCTCAGACTGATTAACTGTAACTGCAACTTATGTCACATTCCTGTTATCTTGTTATTTCAAGTGATTGTAACTTCACTGTATTGTAATTCTACCATCTGTAACCACTTTGTTTTGTACCCATATGTGATGTACCCTTTGCAATGCAGAACCTTTGTAAAAGAACCTCTGGTTCAAAGGCTATTATAATCCTAGTACTCAATAAATAAATAAACTCTGTATTAGAGGAATTGAGAGAATGCATATAGAATTTCCTTTTCAAAGAGGACAATGCATCTCACCAAAGAGTCCAGGCCCTGGAGCAGTGACCAGAAATCGTCAGTTTTGCAGTGTGTGGGGATGCAAAAGGTCCGCTCTGGATGACCCCATCTTGTGAAAAGGTCATTTACCACAGAGGTCAGCAGTTCTCATTCATGAACTGCTGACTGGGACTCTAAGGTGTCCCCAAAGATGTTTTGGTGACCTAGGAGAAACAGCCAACAGCTGAAGGTTGTGTGACAGAGCCCAATACCATACTCTCACAGCTTCCTGCATTAAGGATAGGAGTAGGTGCCCTTATTTTGCTGATGTAATGCATCAAACTGATGTTGTGCATCTGGATTAGCAGAACACCCAGGCAGAGATAATCCTGAAAGGCCTGGAGGTTGTGCAGGACAGCCTGCATTTCCAGGACATCTGTGTGCCTTTCGGCCTCCACCTTGGTTCATGATCCCTGTGTCTGGTAAGGGCCAAGATGAGCACCCCAGCTGAAGCCTGAGGCATCTGTAGTGAGGGTCTGTACAGGAGCTTGTACAAAGAGTGGAATACTTTCAGTAAGTTTTCTTGATCCATCCACAATACCAACACTCAATGAAGAGGAGATGTGACAGGAACCATTTGGTCCAGCTCATCCATCAACTGATCGCAGATAGACCATGAGTGTCCACTGAAGTATCCTCATATGAAGGCGTGCCAGTGGCATAGTCACTACAGCTGCAGCCATGAGGCCCAGGAGAAATAACATTGTTCATGCAGAAATGTAATGGCTCCTGCATACCCAGTGTGCCTGAGCAATCAGAGTGTCTGCCCTGTCCTGTTTCAGGAAAGTACATCCCTTCTCTGTATCCAAGACTGCCCCTGTGTACCGCAGACTTTGGCATGCAGTCAACACAGACTTTGGCACATTTACTGTGACCCCCAATTCGTCAAACAACTGATGTGTCTGAGACAGGGTATGTAGCTTTACTTCCCTGGAGCTGGCCTTCAGGATCCAGTCAACCAGGTAAGGGAAAACAAACAGGCCTTCCTGGAAAGGGCTGCTGCAACTTCTGCCATGCATTTTGTAAAGATCTGTGGTGCAGAGAACATGCCAAAGGGTAATACCTTGAACTGATAGTGTTCACTCTCCAGCATAAGCAGAGGTACTGTCTGTCAGATTTATGATCTTTATGTGAAGGTATGCATTCTTTATGTCAGAGAACAGAGCCAGTCCTCTGTTTGCTGTAGAGGAATGACAGCCTGCAGGGATACCATTTGAAACTTTATGTATACAATGTATAGGTTGAAATCCATGAGGTCTAACAGAGGATAAAGATCCCTGTACATTTCTGGACTACAAAGTATCTCAAATAGAACCCTTTGTTTCTCTCCTAAGGAGGAACTGGTTCTAGGGCACATTTTGACATAGCGTGGAACTCCTTCCTTCAGAAGGACTAATGGCTCAAGGGATAAAAGGAAGGAGGCTGTTGATGATCTGGAGGATTTATAACAGATCCAGAGCATGTTCTTTTGCAATTATCTCCACAGTCAACTCATCCATAGTGATCTCCTACTATTGTTTCAAATGCAGAGAGATGCTACCCCACCAAACACTCACCTTTGGAGGTAACAGATGAGAGAGGGGAGATAGAAGGAGTCAGGTGTAACTGGGGACAGCAGAGCCACCAGAACAGATTCTTTTGGGTGCTTTCATAGGCACCAGGAGGAGGAGACCTTGGAGGAGACCACCACCTACAGCATGGCTTTGTTAATGGTAGACATGATTACCTCCAGGCAGCAGGCTGACAAAAGAGCCCCAACCATGACCTCTAGCAGGAATGGGATACAAGGGACTTCACAGACTTTAGTCATTTCAGAAGTCTGAAGGCTATGTAGGCTCCTTCAACACCATAGCCAAACAACATGGACCCTTTAAAGGGAGCATTCAAAACTGCCTATGACACATCAGTGGTAAAGCCAGCAACTCTGAGCCAAGAATACCTTCTCATGCAATGCAAGAAACCGCAGCCCTGGCAGCAGCATCAGAGACATCTTAAGCTAAGCATGGCAAATCTTTGTCAACCTCAGAGCAAATAAATCTTGGCAGAGCCATCAGACAAGGCCTGAGCAGCAGTACAAGCAGTTTTCACAGGGCAGTTCTGATATTTGATCATGTGGGCCTGGTAGTTTGCAATCCTAAGGCCCAGTGATGCAGAGTCATAAGCATGTTTGCCCATCACATCCAGCCTCCTAGATTCCTTATCAGACGGCAAAGTACCATATATCTTTGAAGCTCTAGACCTATCATGAGTAGACATGATGACCGCAGAGTCAGTTTCAGGCTGGTTAGCATAATAACGCTTAGGGACTACAGGCAGTGAGTTTGGTCTGTACCATGGTGCAAAAGTAGCATCCTCTAATGCAGGGTATATAGTTGGAATGATCATGGAAGGGAGCAAGGCACCTCAAAAATTTCATGAGATTCTGTTTAGTGGAATCCTTCTGTTCTACATCAAAGCCAATAGCAGATTGCATTTGCTGCATCATGGCTTGGAAAGATGGGTCCTCAAGAGGAGCCTGGGGTATAATCCACTGAGTCCTCACTTCAGGATGAGAGGGTATAACTAGAGTGAGTAGGACCCTCCACAAATTATTCTTCACCCTCATATTCCTCTTCTAAATTTGTCTCCAAGTCCATGAGGTCAGAATTATATTCCTTTTCATCATCATCATCATGAGCAATGATGGAGCAGCAGAAGCAGCAGCAGAGAGGCAGAAATATGTGGTGTGCAAATGGAATCCGTGATGGAAGTCGAGAACAAGAAGGCCCCATTGGTGAAAAGAACTGCCTGCAATGGCAACCCTGGCAGAATGCATCGAATCATTTCAGAGAATGACGCCAGCACAACCTGGGAGTCGACAGCATCCTGAAAGGGATTAGGACTACCTGTGTCAACAGGCTTTGGCCTGACGATGATGACATCATACCATCTTTAGTAGGTATGGCAGTACCTAAGCCAAGTCCCAACCTTGGTATCTCAATGACAGTCGGGAGCTGTAGTTGATACTGCCAGAGCAGGCATTGACTAGAATGTACCTTTCTCAATGGCAACCAGGACCTCACCAGGGAAGCAAACTTGTCCTTGTCTCTGTGTTTGTGCTTATGGTCAGGAGGCCCGAGATGATGACAGTTCCTTGTTCTTATCCTTGGACTTCAAGAACCATTTCTCAGCCCATGATGAGGAGAGCAGATTTTGAGCCCTTTTCCTTCTCCATGGCTTTCAATGCCTTTAATGCAAGAAAACTTTCTAGAGCTTTTCTTATAGCATCACCTTCTAGCCTGACTGAAGTTCTGACATCTCTCAAGTTCTCCTGTTGTGAAACAGGCCCAAGCAACACACAAACTGCATGTGTATCTTCCTTGGAAATTTTATTTCCACACTTACAATATCGAAACAAAAGCTCTTTTGATTTTGGTGGTACACAGAGATGACAACAGTAAACTAATTAAAAGTAAAATAAAAAGGCAAAAGCTTGGTTGATGATGTTTCCTTCAGCAGGTCCAACAAGGATGGTCAACTGTGGCAAAAGAACTAAGGAGTAATGGGGTCAGCCATGTAATATATAAGTCAATGCTGCATGTCACTGTGGGCTGTCCCTGGCTAGCAAATGGTTTCCAAGTGGTCCTGACACTGATGGTTTATAGTTTTAAAGTGGGCCTACTGAAGGAGATATCCTCAGTGAAGATCTTGATATTTCACACTGGCACTTGACAAGGAGCAAAAGTCAAATAAAAAATTATTATTAAACTCCTGTAAATAATTAACAATATTCATTTCTAATTGGCCATTCCATACCAACCAGTTACTCACTATTCTACATTGTTCAATAATGTGGCGTTCTCTATTTGAGTCATTAGCCCTGGAAAATATTTTCTGGAAAATATTAGCAAAAATGGTCACTGTCTAGTTGGGCCAAGATCACCATGTCCTTCAACTGAGCAAGATGATGAATCAGG
Organism: Neoceratodus forsteri; assembly: GCA_016271365.2. Taxonomy (NCBI): domain Eukaryota; kingdom Metazoa; phylum Chordata; order Ceratodontiformes; family Ceratodontidae; genus Neoceratodus; species Neoceratodus forsteri. The sequence continues at coordinate 975,595,491 of CM057456.1, read as the reverse complement.
ACTACCCAATAACCTATAACTGTTGCACTATTATGAGAGTAAAAGTAAAATTTATGTCTCTGTCAGAGGGAAACCTTTCATTCACCACTGTGAGGTCAAAATTGTCAAGAGTTCAATTAAACTCTTCTTGTAAATTACATGTTAAATACTTACCGCATCTTTCACTCCTTTCAGGTACAAGGTTGGGGACACATTTTTCAGGGTCAGACAGCTTGTTATAGTTTTCAATGTGAACATTAAAATCCCCATATAAGTATACATCAAATTTTGATTTATACTTACCTTTTCAAATAAATCAGACAGTTCTCACCATATTTCTTTCCTATAGTGTGTGGAATGTAAAGAAAGAATGTAAACACTTACAATCACTCATAAACAATCACCAGTTACTAACCTCCAGTATGATATTTGATTCCACATTACCAGTTCCAGAATCTCAACATTATTATCTATCTTAATCAAGATTATTAAACCTTCAAATGATGGCCTTTAGTTAATTCCCTTCTTGCTGGTAACTGATGTAACACATATCCATTTTAGGGAGAATTATCCAATAATGGAGCTCATGTTTCTTGACAACATATTACATTTGCTTTTGAATCAGTTTAAAGAGCAGCTGACATGAAAAGTGCTACACCACAGAATCCGAATAAGCATAGCCCCAGTAAATCTCATACCAAAACTAGATTTCTCGTTACTTCATTTTAAAGTTATGAGCTATTTTGTAACACTGATTTCACTACCTGTTCTAAACAGCCTGTTTCAGTGGAAAGCTGATGATGATGTACTCTCAGGACCTCACAGTCTAGTATTCCCTGTCAGCAGGTTTATAGGACCTGTTTCTCTAAAGTTTTAAAGATCATGTGCAATAGTTGTCTAAAGTAAAACAGGCAGCACTATTCAAAAACATTGCTATAAAACTATATATGTTTCAAGCTTTGTAACAAAGTTGACAAAATTGTATTTTATAATGCCTTTTGTGGTCCATTTCTCAAAGGTTGCTGGATGCTGAGTCAGCACGCCTCAGGCTACTGAAGCCATTTGGACTGCTGCTCTATTGTGCCTATTAGGAAGTTGTATTGCTGCTAGTATTGTTTTCTTTTTTTAAATATGTTCTTTATTGAGTTTTATCAAGCAGCACACTCAAAAATGTCATACAGTTAAATTGGTGCTTATGCACCTAATTATACTGCCATTGGTCACAGGAATAGTATCTGAAATGTATGATGTCTACATTCTTACCATCAGTGATCCTGGATTTATTTAGACATTTTCACAGTTCATTACACTGTGTCATAACAAGTTTCAGTATTTGTTATTCCTTATTTTCTTGTATCTCCCCAGGTTGCTGCTAATATTGTAATGTTGGTAACTTCACTGCTATTTGTCAGTGTCTGCTTTACAATATGTTTTAAAGGAGAACTGTACTGAACCTGTAAGTCATTTCCTGTAAGTTGATTTTTAAGTAATAGTTTCAATTTTTTACTGTTCCATCTTTACAGGCTTTTTAGTTTTCCTATTGGGTATTTCTGATTTACACATAGGTAGTAAGTGCCATTTTAGAACTGTATGATGTAGTTTATGTCCCTTGCTCAGCTCTTCCATTGTTGGAACAATGCATTCATGTTCTACTAAAGAACTCTGTGGTTGGAGAGGAACACAATCTACATCATACAGTTCCAAATAAGCACTCAACACTGGACTGTCAATGAAAAACATCCACAAAGGTCACTAACAGGCAAGTATAAATGGAACAATAAAATAATTTGAACTAATTCCTAACAAACTGCTTCTAAGGGAAAAGTTAACAGTTCCCCTTTAATAGGGCCTTATGTGTTAATTCCTGCTAGGGGTGGACGTGTTGGCTCTGGTAAAATGATCATATTAATTTAGAGTAGAACACTGATGAGCCAGAATGTAGGTCAAAACAGCCTGACAGGCAGGACACATTGTGCTGGCTAAATCAGAAACTCCTAGTAAGTTTTCAAAACAGCATTACCTCTCCCACTCCCATTGACAAGGAGATGGAATAATTGTTTTAAAGTGCCATTCTTAGAAATCACCTCAATTGAATGATAGGTATGAATGATCTCAGCCTTTCACCACATCAGAAACTTATTCAGTGTGCAAACCTCACAACATTGTGCTATGACCCAGCATCCAGCAACCCTGAAAAAAGGACCACAACAAAAGACATCCAATCAAAATATTGTCAGCTTTGTTACAAAACCTGCAACACACCATTTTTTAAAGCAGTGTTTACTGACTGGTACTGCCTGTTTTACTTGTGAAAATCATTACACATGATCTTTACAACTTTGGAGAAACAGGTCCTATAAGCTGCTGACAGGAACACTAGACTGTGAGGTCCTAAGATGACATCAGCAGCAGCTCTTCACTGAAACAGGCTTTTTAAACAGCTAGTGAAATCAGGGTTACAAAATAGCTCATAACTTTATAGCAGTAATGTAGAAATCTAGTTTTTGGTATAAGATTTATTGGGGGCATGCTTATTCTAATTCTGCAATGTAGCACTTTTGGCTAGATGGTATCAGTTGCTCTTTAACAAAATCATTATCTTTTAATTTCATTAGTAGCCCAGAGATATTCCAAGAATACAATACCCAATTATCCCTCTTATTGACAGGAGGCAGTCAGTTCTCTCTTGTTTTTTTTTGTTTTGTTTTTGTAAACAACTAAATCTATTCTGCACAGGTATTCCATATTCATACTTTTGTGGATCTTTCACCTTACTATGAATATGGCCAGTATGTTCATCTGAAGCATTTGTCAAGTTAACATTTTCTTTTCTTGAGACTTATGAATATTCCCCATAAACCATAGTAATTGAAAAAATGAATACCCATGTTATCCAAGTTTTGGACTCCATGTATTGCAACTGCCAACCATCTGCCTCTAAACAAAATACATACTTGCTACTCATTTGAGTAAGGACTTTTCACTTTTTACAGGCTAAACCGCTCTTTTTTCCTAAATGGATTTTAGCAAGTTTATTTAAATTAATGTTATCTGCCTTAATAATGAATGCTTTGTCTCAGCTACTGTTTTACAATACCAAATACAAATATAACAGCATTTTTCTTCCTCAGGCTCGTCTTGCATTATAAATTCATCCCCTGCCCTGCCAGTTGCCTTAGCCTTTGCTCAACAGGTTCATGAGTCTGAGCATTAAGAATCCTAGTGGTCCCTCTGATGAAAAGAAGGCATACGCCCTCCCCAAACTCCTGAAAAATCTCCCTATCTCCAAAAGTCTGGAATAACCAATTAATTTACCAAAATACTGTAACAACTTATTGGTAAAACACCTCCTGACTCCTAGTGCAGTATAGGATTTCCAGATCCTTCAGTGGCATATCCATTTTAGTAATTAATAGATATATTGTCATAGATAACAATGAGCTTCAGTTTCATTATCCTTCTGCCTTACATTTTCCAATTTTACTGATTTAGTGTACAACCTAGGGAGGGAGAGGTTGGTACCCCTTTGTATATTACACCTTTTTTGCATTCTCAGTTACAAGCCTCTAAGGATTGTGAGTTGGATTTAATTCTAACAAGTTTACTACCTGAAGTAACTGTCGATTACTTATTTCCTGCAACATTCTAATATCATTCACAACTGTCTCAGTCACTATTTTAAGGACACGGTGTGATTCTTTATTATTAAACTGCTGTGACTCCTGTGGGGAACCTAAATAACCTCCTTGTTCTGCTGTTTTCCACAGGGGACTGTATGTTTTCTATCTGCCTTTCCTGACCATCCCTATTTATTTCTTGATTTATAATATTACCAATTGTTTTCTACCCTTTCTTCTTTTTCCTGATTATTATATAAACTGTTTTCTTATATCTTTAGTAATCTGTATAGGCACTGGGAGAAAACCAAACAAATTTTAATGCTAGCAATTTCCTTAGGTTCTCGAAGGTCCACCTGTACTGATTCCTGTTTTCCTTTCTGTCTTGCCCTTCATCAGCAGACCTTCCTCATCCAATACCTGTTGCTTGCTTAGGGAGGAGAGGTGGCTTAACGAGGACTCATCCCCATAAATTGGTGTTGGACCTTTTGAAAATGGGGTGTCAAGAGTTGTCATTCCCTGTATAGTATTATGTAGTAATTTTAACATGGTTGGTGGAACACAAGTACTTTCAATTGGAGAGTTTGGGGATAAATGATCAAATTGCATAATAACAGATTAAAAATCCTCTGCTCTAAGTTTATTATTAGGTTCTTTAACAGACTCATCAGTGGAATTATGCACAGGATAATTTTTAAGGACTTTCAAATCCAGAATTTAGGGTTTTGTGAAGGATGAAGATAACTGAATTAAATACATATCTTCCATTATTTTACTTGGGTCCTTAACTAGAGACATGGGTTTCAAAATAGGGTCTTAGGTTGCCATACTACCAGATAACTCATCTATAGTATTATTTAGAATAGCACCTACTACATAACACAACCATTTGCAATACCAACCTTCTTATTAACAAAAGAAAACAGTTATTTTTGATTGTTTAGAGTGTCTTTGTCTTCCTTTTACTTCCCTGCTTTCTTTTGTGTTTTTGTTTTTTATACCATGGGTTGTTGTCAAATCAGAAACAGCACTATTCTGTTCTAAATGTTCTTTCATTTGATTTTGCAACCCTTCTTGTAACAACCATTTTGCACATAATATTTCTTCCAACACCCTTGAAAAAGTACTAAATGCAGGTAAAAATGTCCAGCAATGAATAAAACCTTCACCAGTCAAAGCCTTGTAGAGATAATTGGCAGCAGCCTTCTGACAAAATAAAATGTTCAAGTCCTTATAAGACAAAAGTGCTATGAGTGCAACGTCTCATTTGTAAAATGTTTCATGGCTGTGCAGTGATGTCATAGTTAATAGGCTCTCCCCATGATGTGCAGAGCTCCACATGCTTAAAACATTTAAACACAGAGCATAAAAGCTTTGGGCAGATCACCGGAAAATGCAATATAGTCTAAAAACCTGAATATTATAAAATGAAGAGCAAAATGACTGAACTTACTGCATGGTTGAGTTAATTTTCCGAGCATGCTAATTAACCGAACAGGCTATGGTACACTGTGACTTCTAGGGCCATAAAATCAAAATGATGAGACAGAGCCTATTTAATACAATGGCTAATTTCAGAAGTAACACTTTTCAATAAAACAGAATCAAAAGGAAATCTTTAAACTATATAGTCAAATCACTATCTGGTTTCTTGAAGTTCCTTAAGATTTCCTTTAAAAGTATATTCGCTCGGAGCACCATGCCCGCTTGCCTATGGGTTAATGGTGAGCCAACATTTTGTTTTGCTCAAGTTATGTAGTTCATTTTACTTTTTGTTTTATTATTGTTTTGTAGGGACCTTGACTGTTTGTGAAATGTGCTGTATCAACAGCACTGAAAACTGAAGCCATCTATTTATCAACATAACAGGTAGAGCATAGACAATCACAGCAGAAGCGTCCCTTCCCTGCCCCACCATTATGTCTCTACAAAGTCATGAAGAGGTCCAAACACAGGTGAGAGGGAAATTCAGACTCCTTGCCCAGTCCATTCAGTTTTCAGTCTCTCATGAGAAACTGCAAAAGAATGCCAACTATTATCAATAGTGTTGTGTAGTGATGCCAATATCTAACCACTGCAAACTGCACTGAGATCACTAGAACTCATTTCATGTAGGCCACCAAACAACCAACAGATGGCGATAACTTTTGACCACTGCTGACATAAGCCAGATTCAAACTAATGAGTTAGACATGAAAGTCTACTTAACATGCTGCACATCCACTGAGCCATCTGATCCCAAATTTTGACTTTTAGCATACTTTCTAATCTTCCAATCACATTAAAAATACAGCAAGGTTAGTCTAACAGCCTATCGGCTGGCAAACTCACTTCCATGCATGCATGCTCCTAAGGTTACCCAGGTCTAGAATCTCTATTGAGTTTGGATGGAGTATAGTGCAGTCTACTCTGAAACACATGACCACTGGTAGAGTAGCATCTTCTGTTGTATGGCTACACCACAGTGTCACAGAGGAGATGAGGGTCATGCAGCTAAAAGCGCTATTACTCCCTAAAGCAACACATAAGGTGTGCTTGAGGTATAGATGCAGAGGCATTGCACCCTGGCCAAGTTGCTGGCATCCCTCAAATACTCCCTCCAGTACTCTCAGCTAGCATGTTGGATTGTCCCCAGTGTTGTGTAGGAAGGCCTGCTGAGATGGTGTTGGATTAGAGGATACAGGAGAATGCCTTTGAGTAGGGTCAGAATAGCAGGGATGATGGCAGAGCACAGTGGTAGGTACCACTGGCTGGAAGTGCTACGACAGCAGTGGAAAAGTAGGGAAAAAACCTGAAAAGAAAATGGTCACAAAACAGCTGAAACATGTTCAGAGAGAGTGAAAGGGTTCCAATCTTATAAAATAAAGATGGGACCTCCTTTCTTGCATAGATATAGTCTAACAGACTATCTTTGAATGCAAAAATAAATATAAATATATATATATATATATATATATATATATATATATATGAGGCAGTGAATGAAATATCAGCAGCTCTTACCAAAACCCCCAGACTCAGGGCTGCATCAAGAGGATCCTTAATTCTTCAATCAGCATATCAGGGCCCAGATATTCAAAGCTTTGCTCTGGGTGCAAAGTTATTGCCCACGTTCGCATGGGTTTGCACAAAATCCCATATTCAAAGGGTACTACTGCAAGCACTAATAGGGCTAGTACCCCAGTGCAGAGAATAATGTTTGCAGCATGCAAATGAGGGGCAGTGTGTTAGCACTACACAAACAGATTTCATAAGTCACTTAGTGGTAGTGTAATTACTGTCTATAAAAAGGCTGTGTTAATCTAGGAAAATCCTAGCAGTGGGTGGAGACTCTGCAGGCCAGAGTCCAAGATGGCACACATGGAAGCACACATCATCTACCTCATGTAGCAGGTCCTGCAGGATACGAAAGGGTCAATGCCCACCCTGGGCCCAGACATAGGCCATGGAGATGCTTTGCTACACACAGTACTGTCCATGAGTCACTTTCAAGTCATCAGTGATGACCAGCTGTAGGCTGGTACAGGCTCAACAGGCCCATGCTCAGTCAGCTGTGTGTGCTGTGCATGAATAGCTGCAGATGGACACCCAGTACAGCCATGCATTACCCATAGAGCTCAAGGTGACAGCTGCACTGTGTTTCCTGGCCACTGGAACATTCAGACACCAGCAGGGGACATAACCGGTATCTCACAGTCAGCCACCTCACACCTGTTGGGTCAGTTCCTAAATGCCCTGCTGGACCATGTTGGGGAGTTCATCATGTTCACCAGCACCCAACTGAGTAAACAGCAGCCATGCAGGAGTTCCACTGGGTTGTGCAGCTACTATTTGTACTCTGTACCATGTACTGCACCATTGTTGCCATCTGGGCAAACACCAGAGATGGATTGGTGGCCTATCTCAACAGGAAGAAGTACAACTCCAGCAATTGCCAGATAGTGTTTGATGCAATAGGGCCCATCATCATCACCACTGTCCTGGCAGCACCAGAACCACCTTCTCATATGGCACAACTCCATCCTGTGCCAGAGGTTTGAACATGAGGACAACCCTAGTGTCCACCTCATCAGTGGGTATACTCCAAAGGCCCCCCCACCTTCATTGTACATGATGATACTAACTAATGCCCTTTACCTACATAGGGGCAGTGCCTATCCCCTGCATCCCTGGCTCCTCACACCTGTTCTACAACCCACATCCATTGCACAGGACAGGTACAATGCAGCACACAGCACCGTGTGCAACACCAAGTGTGTCTTTGGAATGCTCAGGATATGGTTCCAGTGCCTTGATCATTCTGGTGGTGCCCTACAATACACACCTCAGAAGGTCTGTATCATATTCCTTGCCTGTTGTGTACTACACAACATGGCACTCAACCATGGGATAGGCCTGCCCTCCCCATAGGGTCAACCTGCAGTGGATTCAGAGCCAGAGAACCAGGAAATACCACAGCACCTTGACAGGCTTAACCCCAGAATGGCCAGAAGGGCCCAGGAGTACACAGCTCCACTCATAAGAGACATCTTCATACATGGAGGGTGAGTACAGACCACACAGGAGACTGTAATATGTTTACTCAATGTATTATCAAACACTAATAACAGAACATATTGAGCATCATGCCAGGAGGTAACAAAAGGGAGGGAACAGAAATGCATTGCAACCAGGCGGGGGTAGCAAATAGGTGCATACAAAAAATAAGTCCATGTTAGCAAGGGTCCTAAAGGAGTGTCAGCAAAGATACATGCCATCCAGGTTTGGGGAAGGATGGGTGTGTGGAATTAAAGGCCTACCGGGCAGGGGTAGCAAATGGGTACACATGAAGACAGGCCCTGTTAGGGGGTCAAAAGGAGATACTGATCAGGTAAGAGGGGTGCTGTAGTATAGGTCATCCATGCTGGGGTAGGACTGTCTGGGCTAAGTCACAGGGGTAGATGGCGGTGCACATGAGTACTGTGGGGAGATAATGGGAACATATTTGTGAGGGTGCCCATGCACAACCTACATGTTTTCCCACCTCCTCCCCAGGTTTAGACAGTATGTCTGTGCTGTCCTGGTATGGTTAGGGGTCCTCATCCACGGTATGGGGATGAGTGTGGGATGGCATTACCAGCCTTTGGCCACAGCCCTGCAGGGTCTGCTCCCAGAGAGGATCAGGTCACAACCTAGTGTGTGCGGTGTCTTTGGTGATCTGGGAATCTGGGGTGTGGTGGGTGCCTATGTGGCAGGACTGTGTGGCAAGGATATATGCTGTGGCATCTGCTGTGGGGTGCACTACTCCCATTGGACAGGCTGAGCTATGGCAAGCCCTCGCAGTGCCTTCTACCATGGTTGCAGCCTCTAGCACTGTGGCACACAGGTGCTCCATGCAGGTGGTCATATTCTGGACAGTCAAGGAATCATCAAGGGGCAAAGAATGCAGCAACCTCAACAACCAGCAGCAGACCTCAGTAGGTAGTCAAGGAACCAAGAAGATCCTAGTAGTCGGTGACTCCATGATCAGAGGAATGGAATCTAGGATGCACAAGTACTCACAGAAGAGGGTGACAGTCAAATGCCTTCCGGTACCTCAACAGCAAGATACTGTAAGTGCATCAGGAGAATTGCAGACAGAGAGGAAGGAGAATGCGGATACTGATACACATTGGAACAAATGATCTGGCTGACCAGATGGTGGAAGATGCAAAATGGAGTATTGAGAAGCTGGGAGATAGGCTTTCAACAACTGTGACTGCAGTAGCCTTCTCAGAAGACTTGCCTGTATGGGGTAAAGATGGCTGCATGGAAAAAATCAGACTGGAGAAATAGACAAATTCAACAACTGGTCAAAGAGCTGGTGCCAGACAAGAGGCTTCCATTTTATTGGATCCTGGGAATTTCTGGGATAAGCGACTCTTCAAATGGGATGGACTTCACTTCACACAGAGGAACAAAGCACTGGGCCAGAAGAGGAAGTATACTTTGATCATTTAAACTAATCAGAGGGAGGCTAAGGCATGGAAACAGGTAGTGTGCCTTGCCAAAACCTCCCAACAGGAAAAGTGAGCAAACGTAAGTGCACCAATCACATTAGGACAAACAAAGCATACAGCAAAGGGCCATCATCAGAAAATGACAGAAGGGATCATCGGCAGGAAAAGAGAAACAAATTTGCCCAACAAGAATCATGTTGCTAGCTCATGGTGAGGCATCTGCCTCAATGCTAGGAGCCTGGGCAACAAGATCAGTGACCTCCAGGCTCTAGTGGCAGCAGTGGGCGGCTCAGCTTCTGCTGGTTACCAAACACTGGGTGGGCACCACAGTTGGCAACCAAGCACCTATAGAAACCAGAATTTAAATCATGCATGTATATTCCTGCACCCCCAAAAAACAATGAAGCTCTCCCAGCAGCCAGCCTGTCTTCAGGCCATTTCAACCCTCCCTCACTCAAGAAACAGAACACAGGAGTTCCATTTTTAAAATCAGGCCCAAGCAGAAAACCACATCAGAGGGCTCCAAGTCTCCCACCCATGCAACATCAACTGCCACATTACCCCAGAAACCGCCAAACACCCCGCCTCAACCCCAATACACAAAATAGAACAACCCCTCTTCCCAAGTCAGCGATCTGATACCTGGCGCACCCTCCCAAAGTGCAATAAGCGTTTTTGCTCGCACTCTGGCTTTGTCAAAGGCAAAGTGGAGACTGTGTGTAGTTGACTTGTTTGGATTTTGTACAAAGATTGTGCTCTTGCCTCCAGTCCTAGCTGTGTTTGCAGCCACGTGATGTGGAAAATTTCTTTGTAGGCTCTAGACAACTGCTGTTTGTGGCAACATGAGTGCCTGCTAAAGTAGTATTTTGAAACAGTGAAAGGTAAAGGTGTGTGTTAGTCATTTCTATCCCGCCATGAAAGACAAGGAGTGCCCCCAAATACACACACACACACACACACATACACACACACACCATAGTGAAAACAAAACAAATGGGGCCAGGTGATGAAATCTACCCCCACACCCACCATAGTGAACACAAATGGGGCCAGTCTCCTCTGTTTATTTTATTTAGAACCTGGTCATGAAATCTGCGCCTACACACACACACACTGAAAAAATGGGGCTTCCTTGTTCATTTATCACAACTGTTCTGCATGCAGCTGCCCCTCCCCCACCCTGCCAGCCAGCATGTAAAGGAGGCAGTCTCTTCTGTTTATTTATTATTTATTTAGACCCTGGTCAGTCCTAGCTGTGCTCCTTTTTCTTTTCCACACCTCCCCTCACCAGCCAGTGTGAAAAAAGTTTATCATTTAGACCATTCACTCTGGTAAGGTCTAGTTTCTGTGCTCCTTTTTCTCTCCCAACACCCCCGCCCCCAAGTCTCTTCATCATCTGACACCCGTTGTGCTCGGAGCCAAGGACTGGGCTTACCTTATGCTGCTGAAGGTGCTGGTGGTGAGTAGTGCGGAATATGTGCTAGTGTGCTTGCTTTTCAGTTCACCTCTAATGGACTCAGTAATTCTCTGGACTATCTGGTGCACACAATGCTAGCTGCCACACTCCTCTGTCTACTCTCCTGGCCAGGGTCGGGACAATGACGAGCCTCGCCATGCCACGCCAGTTACAGTACAACGAACGGTGCTGATCCTGGGACTTCCGGTAACTGGCTGGTCAGACTTTTGGTCCTGACTCCCGACTATCGCTCATCCGATGCAAGCCACAATTTCAAATACAGGAGGGAGATGAATCAGTCATTGCTGCAGATCAGATTCAGAGGTGCTGTGGCGTGTCGCAATCCACCGATCCTCAATGCTCTGCACCTGAACTTGAAGGAAGCTGACTCTTGTAATCTCATCTCCACCACTGCTGCTGCTGCGCTGATCATCCATCCCCATCCGAGCCTATTCACACAAACCCAAAGGGTCAGATCATTCTTCCAATCGAAACAGAAATAAGGGACAAACATTGAAACTGAAGGCTTTGTTGTTCTGCTTTTAAAAAGCCTGCCGCTCCGACCCCACCTCTCAGCCAATCACACTAGTGAAGGCATGATACACTCATCTGCATAGCCATCAGCTTGTAACATTAATATGCTACCGCCTCATGGATGGTTTCCTCAGCCTGACCAGCAGGTAACACCCACAACAGAGTGAGTGAAGAGTGACGTCAGTCGACCCCATCCAGTATTCTGTTTCTGTGCTTGGATGGGGAAGATGAATCCAGGTGGCAGACAGAATAACAAAGTTTTTAGAGCTCACGAGTCATGTACACTAGATGCGGACTTGGATGGCAACTGAGACTAGTTGAAGCACGGGGCACAAACTGGGGCACAGCATTTTCACCAGGGCACGTGCCCTGGTAGTTCCCAGTGTAGCCATTAAATGACAGACACAAAGGTTGATCTGGTAGCATTACCAAAGTTGGCTACAGACAACAGTGAATGGGACCTGGCCATCCCAGGCTACACACTGTTAGAAGGAAAGACATGGAGAGAGGCGGGGGGTTGCCCTCTATGTGAGGGAGGGCTTTAAAGCAACAGAAGATGAAAGCACCAAGGCTAGAGGGGGCTTGGAGTCGCTCTGGGTCCACTTAGCCACCAATGCAGTAAAGAAACTGTGCATGAGTGTGATATATAGACCCCCAGGGCAGGGAGATGGGAAAGATGAACAATTAGCTAAGGAGTTACAAGCGATGGCTGGTAAAGGTGATATAGTGGTGGCTGGGGACCTTAGCCTGCCAGATGTGGACTGGAATATCCCAGTAGCCAGGAGCTCCAAAAGTCAGGCTTTACTGGACACATTCCAGGACTGCCTGCTTTCTCAACTAGTAATGGACCCGACCCAACCAGGGGATGCCATCTTGGATCTGATCCTCACAATCTCTGAAGAAATTAGATCCATGAAGGTGGAAGAACCCTTGGCAAATAGCAATCACAAGACAGTCTGGTTTGAAATAACCATGGGCGCTACTAAACCACCTCAAGCACAGAGGTACTGTGCTTTCAGAAGGCTGATTTTGGTAGATTGAGGCAGAGAGTGAGGGATAAGTTAACAAACATCAGAGAAGCCGGATGTGGAGGAAATATGGAAAGATATTAGGGATACTGTTCTAGAGGCAACAAGACTCTGCATCAGGACTACAACAAAGAAAAATAGATTTAAAAGACCACTGTGGTTCTCCTCCAGGAAGAGAGGCAATCAGGGCCAAACGAATGCATACAAATGGTTCAGGCAACATAAAGGGACAGGGAGTGGAGGATTGCACTCAGAAAAGTAAAGAGGCCAGGAAAATAGTGAGGGAGGAACTGTAAGGTTAAAAGGGGATGAGGCTTTGGAGGACAGTGGACAAAAGATGAGGCCCAAATGAATACTTTTGCTTAGTATTCACAAGAGAGAATCAGGCCCATTGCCAAACAGTGGTATCAGTGCCAAGACCAGAGGGGTTCAGAGAATGTGCACCCAGGAATTCACCACAGACAGGGTCAGGAAGGGCCTTTCAGACATCAGACCAGACAAGGCCCTGGCACAGATGGCTTACACCCTAGAGGCTCAGGAGCTTGCAGAAGAGCTGGCAGCGCCTCTTGTGCACCTATTCAACAGGTCACTGGAGTCAGGGGTAGCTCCAGGCGACTGGAGGGTGGCTGATGTGATGCCACTGCACAAGAGTGGGGACAGGGGCCAGCCAGCCTCACATCAGTAGTGGGTAAAATTATGGAGGCCCTTATCAAGCAAGATCTAGTGGAATACCTAAAGTAAATCACCTCCAGAACTACAAACAACATGGTTTGTGACGGTAGGTCATGTCAAACAAACCTTATTAAGTTCTTTGATGAAGTGACCAAGGAGTTGGACAGGGGTCATGTGGTGGACTTGCACTACTTTGACTTCTGTAAGCCATTTGACACAGTCCCACATAGACACCTCTTAAAAAGCTAGAAGACCTTGGGGTAGCAGAACAGATAGTAAAGTGGAGTGAGTTAGCTGAGGACACAAAACAAAGGGAGGTAGTAAATGGAGTGAAACCTAACGAGAGGCAGGTCACTAGTGGGGTGCCTCAGGGGTCAGTCCTGGGGCCGTCCTTTTCAATGTATTCATTAGTGACATCAGCAAGGGCATAAATGGCAACATCGCCCTGTTTGATGACTACACACGAAACTCAGCAGAAGAGTGGACAGTACGGAGGAGTCAGACAACTGCAGGAGGACCTAAGAAGTTGAAAGGTGGTCACAAATATGGCAATTAAACTTCAGTGTTAAGAAGTGATGCACTGGGCAGGGCCAACCACAAGGAAGAATACTGACTAAACAGAATCCAGCTGAGTTCGTCTGCTGAGGAATGTGATCTGGGAGTCATCATTAGGGATGACTTCAAGCAGCAAAGTCAGTGCAATAAGGCTTACAGCAGGGCTAGCAGGGTTTTAGGATTCATTGGCAGGGGATGACAGCAGACACAGGGAGGTGATACTACCACTTTGCCAGTCATTAGTGAGGCCTCATCTGAGTACTGTGTACAATTCTGGAGGCCTCACCTAAGAAAAGACATTGATAGACTGGAAGTGGCCCAGAGAAGGGCAACAAAAATTATACATAGCCTTCAGGAAATCTTCTATGAAGAGAGGCTTGGGGCTCTGAAATTGTACTCGATAGAGACTAGGAGGGAGGGGGGATATGATTGAGACTTTCTAATTCCTTAAAGGCATCAACAAGGTGCCAGAAGTGCAGCTTTACCAGGAACGTCAGTTCTACTACAAGAGGTCATGAGTAGAAATTGAAGGGTGGAGTGTTCAAGAGGAACATCAGAAAGTATTACTTCTCAGACAGGGTGGTGGAATCTTGGAATAGATTACCTCCCAAGGTGGTGGCTGCAAAGTCAGTATCAAGCTTTAAGCACTGGTGGCACAAAGATTGGTAACAAACACATGGCACTGGCACGGGCTAGGCTGGTGTCTAGGAGGACAGAAACACCGTGCACAATAGGTCCCGAGATACCTTGCTTGGGCAGACTCGATGGACCACAGGTCCCTTCTGCCATCTTCTTCTATGTTTCTATGGTTCTGGTGTTGTTGCTTCATGCCAGCAGCCAGATCCTAGTGCAGGTCATGTAGGGATACCATGAGCTGCATGATGTGCCTCCACCGCTGTTTGGCATGCTGCATGTTGTCATGCAGCATGTGGCAGAGGCATGTCACTTCCTGCTACACAACACTCTGTGTCTCCACAGCTGACCACAGTAACTACCATTTGTCAGCTGCATCCTGCTGTCTCTGGGACTGTCCATTGAAATGTCAGGCTGCACCCTTGGCTGTTGTATGGGCTGGGGCTGCATCACAGTTAGTGCTGCTATCTGTTGTGGATGTCGGGCTAGCTGTGGCTGGTCTGGTGGGATGGGCGTGGGGTGGCAGGGCTGTGGCCATGCTGGAGGAATGATCATTGGAAGGCACAGTAGTGGTTGGCCCTGCAGTATCAGCCCGGGGGTGGCAGGGTGATGGCCGTGCCACAGTTGGGGTCATGGGGTGGCTTAGCGGTGGCTGTGCCAGGAGCTAGGGGACTGTACCACTGTGACCACTGGGCCATGTGAGGACAGTGTCTGGGCCACATTGGTATGGGGACTGGCAGAGAAGGAACCTGTCCTGGTCTGGGGTGTGCTGCTCCTGTCCCCAGCTCCTGATGAAGGTCTACTGTCATCTTCTTCCATGTCCTCCTCACTGCTGTCACCTGGCTGGCACAGATGGGTGGGCAGCAGGCAGCTGCCACCAAGAAGGTCCTGAGGTGTCCTCCGCCATATCTGGTATGACATGGTGTGCTGTTGGGAAAAAGGGAGTTCTATAACTCAGTAACATACAGAGCAGTGTGCTGGCTGAGGCAGCATGCATGTCTGGTGTATGGTGATACTTTGGCCATGCTGGGTGTGTGGTGCACTGCCTATATACCCCCATCCCTACACACTCCACAGCCCACACGGGTGAGCACACACACCTCACCATGGGGCATACAACCCAGCACTGGTGAGCACACTCCTAGCACCAGTGAGCACAGAACCCAATACCTGTGAACAGACACCCAGCACCAGTGAGTACACACAGCCACCAGTGAATATACACCCAGTACCAGTGGGGCACACACTCCAGCAGCAGTGTGCACACACCCCATCCCCAGGGAACACACATTCCCAGAACCAGTGACCATATGGGCAACAACACATGGGCACAGTCGTGGATCTGCACTCATATGGCTACACACTGGCTGATAGGGAAACCATAGTGTTGCCTACACCAAATGTGTCACCCAGCACTGGCATATGCATGCACCCATACTTATATACACCCCATATAGACACGTGGCCAAGTGAATGTCTCACTGGCTGTCACTCACACGGCTGGACAGGTCCGAGTTGTCTCTCTTAGAAACCACCTGACACTCCCATCACCTCCATGGGGCATAGGGTGGATGCTATGGCTTCTCTGCAGGATCCAGGGTATCTGCAGCCACCAATGCCTGTGGGCCCCGCCTGTGGCATGCAGCTCCCTGCAGTGTGTTGCCATGACCTCCTTCATCTGCCTCCTCATGTCCCCAAAGTGATTCCATACTGCTTCAATGGATCTCTCACAACTGCCAATGGCATTGACCTCATCAGTAATCTCCTCGCAGGTCTGCCATACCTGGACATTCATGCTCTTATTCTGGGACAAGACCTCCTCCCTGGCCTTGTAGGGCTGTGCCAGTGCTTGTAACTCCTCCAGGGAGAAGCGGTGGGACTGAATTCTGTCAGTGTCCTCCATGGTACCTGCTGGATAGGGTAGTGGAATACAGGTCATCAGGAGTACACACAGCAGCACACAGCTGACTTGGACATAGAAACATAGAAACAGAATTTGACGGCAGATAAGGATGCTTGGCACACCTAGTTTGCCCATAAATGCATCTGACTGTACAACTAAGCAACTGGAGAAGTACTCACAGGCCTTAGTGAGAGTTGAACTAACGACCCCTGATTTACAAGACCAGTGCTCTAACCACTGAGCTATAGGGCCAGCTTACTGTGGTTGTAGCCCCTCACTCCCAACCACATAAGTTTTTTTTTTTTTTTTACCAGGATAGACACACTAAGCTGAAAGCTTGTTTTCAGGTGCAACCTGGGAGCACAAGGAAAGCAAGGGACTTGCTCAGGGTCACACAGTATGCAAGTAAGGGCTGTGGGATTCAAACCCAGGTCTCCAGGTTTGCAGCTCAGAGCCTTAAACCACTGCACTACACTGCCTCCTAAATGTCAGGAAACAGTGGTATTCAAGCCCAAGCCCCTGAAGAGACTGAAGCCTTAATTCAGCACTTTAGATCGCCTCGGCCATGATACCCGTACAAGTGTTCTGGCAATGCATGTCTTACCACAGTCTTTGACCGACTGCCACAGGCCTGCCCATGTGCACAAACAGCAATTACGAAGGTCACAGACAGACAGGGTGGACATGGGCAGAAGCCCCAGGAACCCTGGGCCACCACCACCTACACATGTATGTGAGGAGGCGACTCTGCTGACAGTGTGCAACAAGAACTATGGTGGGGGTGCCTCCACCCAGACATGACAACACCACCACCACTAGATGTGGATGTCATCGCCTCCACCACCATATGTCCATATAACACAGAACACAGCATATACACAGGGTTACATTAGGCAGGATTCACAGGAACTCTGTTCAGTCACCTCACCAGCACATATATGACAGGCCCACCACCTCTGTCATCCTGCCCCATTGACTACTATAGGTGAGTTCTATCATCTACAGTTGACATGTCCACCATCTAGAAATCTGGATGTAAGAGTATTGCCACCCAGTATTTCCAGTAGCAGGGTTCCAGATGTACAGGGCTTCCTGTACTGTTTAGAAGTACTTAGACATGTAAAGGAAACTGTTCCCATGGACTTACATTGGCTACACAGGATCACTAAGTACTTTGTCCTCCATATTACGTAATTGAGCTACAGGAACACTGAGGCAGTCACCCCGGAGGCTACAGAATTGACTGAGGCAAATCAATCTGGGAGCCATGCTGTGGCCACTGCATACACATAGTTCAGTGCTCACCCATCCCTTTCTAGGCCATTCCACAAGACATCTACCTCTGTTCATCTGCAGTTCAACTGTGGAATCTAGGTGGTGCACTGTGCTCCTTTATATATTCCAGGTACAATCAGGCATGCTGTTGTACCAGTAATGACACACAAATGTGGCTGTTTGCCCACAGACTGCAAAATTATCACATTTGCATATTCTGGCTGAATATTGCAGTTTGCCCTCTGCTCAAACTCCATTTGCGCCACGCACTGCTTTGTGCTGTGTCTGTGTTTGCTCAACTTTGGCCGCAGCACAATCATGACATCACTTGCCACTCATGATGTCATCAGTCTGTACAGCCCCTCATGCCACGCTACTGAGCAATAGCAGTGCACAGCACTGCAGAGGGTTGTGCATGCACAACACACAAATGCACATCCAATGCACATGCCACCCAAGACGGCTGCATGCTCCCAGTCCAGGCCTTGCCGAGACGTGCGTGCTGCACAGTGCAACTTGATGTAGTGCAACGCTATCATGACAACATGCTGCACAATATTACGGGATGCACCCAGACAGCCCAGAACCAGGCAGCAGCGTGGTACAAGTGCTAGCCCTCATAGTGGAAAGAAAATGTCTGACAGACGATGCAGGGCCATTCAGCAGCAGGATCATAGGTGGTCCAGCATACAGTTGGCCAGTCTGGTCAACCTAGTGGTCGCCAGAGAGGACCAGCTGCTAAGGGAGGCAGCAGGGCAGACAGGCTCCAGAGTGAGGTGTGAGCATCTGTGGAGCAGCTCCTCACATGCAGAATCAGGATCACCCCCACCGGTGACCAGTGCAAGCATAGATATAATGACCTCTAGAGGTGGGAGGTGCACATCCTTCCAGAGTTGCAGGCGATGGTGGATGGTGCCATCATGCCTAGGCCAGGTGAGTACAGATGGTTGTGTATACTATGTGTGTAATGGCCAGTGGGCAAGCCTGCATCATCTTAGCATGTGAGAGGGCTACTGCCCCGGAGGGCACTGTGCACGTTACTTGTGTGCCCTCATTGTTGCCCTGTGTGCTATGGGACATGCCTCACTGCATGGCCTGTCAGTACATATGCAGGTGTCTGGGCCCTGTCCCATAGGACATCTCTATACCCTGTACATGACAGGACAGGTCATGCAGTGGGTGCCGAGGCATTCACTTGCCTGGACTGCAGGCTGTGGCCACCACAGTGACATGGCAGCAGTGTTAGGGTGTATGACAAGCCCATATATAATGTCATGGCATGTTATGCAGGGTCTGTCTGCTGGGTATGGTAATCATGACATGTCACTGCTCATTGCTGGGTACAACCCAATAGGGAGCCACATGTGTCCTACAGTTAGCTGTGTTGGTAGACATCTCCATTAGGATGTGGATGTACCCCGTCTGTGTTGTGCACACTGTCCTTACTACACCACATGGGCACTGATATGCATCTGCCAGGTGCAACATGGGTACCACTTCACTGCACAGGGGTTCTGGACAAGTAGTGGCCACTGTGCAGGGCCACACCTACTGTTACCTCCTAGCCATTGCACAGGGTGATGCTTCAGCCCTGTCGTCCCCTGAGGCACCATGCATACCCATCAGTACTATGCCTCGATAGGGTCTGGAGCCACATGTATGGGTCTGCTGTAGAGGGCTGGGGGATGGCAGGATGTGGGCACTACATGTGCCAGTGTACATCGTGCAAGGCCCTACCTACCAACCACAGGGGGAGATATACTTGCTGCGATGGGCCATGGCTTGAATGTCTGTGGTGCCAAAGTTGGCACTAGAGGTACATGGCAGATCTGCTCAGACCTGTCCATCTACATCATGTACATGTGGTGGCTGGTGTACAGTACAGGTGTATGGGTGTATATATATGTTGTGTAGTGTGTACTGAATGGTGCACTGGGTTCCACTGCAGGATACTGATCACACCTCTCTTTCCTTCAGCTACAAACCCCAATGGACAGCCTGGGCACAGATCAGTAGACTTAGCCAAGCCATAAGGAAGACCACTCCATATCTCCAGCCCATGACAGGGTCCAAAGAAGCCATTCATGGGATGGGTGTCCATGTAAGTACCCTGCATTGCTTGTCACACCCAAGGGTGCATGTTTACACCTAGAGGTGCCAGAATAGGTTCAGCCAGTATGGCCATGGCTTTACCACCTGCATAGGTGTTAGGGCCTGGCTATCTCTGTCGTTGCAATCATGGCTATGTATTACATTACTGGGGTGTGCTCCAATACTGCAGCATGTGCCGTAACAGTGTTCAATACATGGCACTCTTTGTGTGGCATGCAGGCTGTCAGCAGACTTGTGGACAGTGATGGCCTTGGTATTGTTGATGGGGCAGGGCACGGGTCATGGCCTGCTGAGTTATGGCACAGTGTGCAGACTTTACCAATGTAAACAATGGGGCTGGCCTGGGGAGGACATGGCACAGGCAACAGGGTCAGACTGGGGTACAGGGGCCCACCTGGAACATAGATATATCCACCCACCTGGAACATCAATAGGGAGGGCCTAGAGTGACACAAGTATGTCGGTATGCCACTCTCAATTTGATGCACTAGCTCTGTGTTTGCCTCTTACATCTACTTGTAGTGCCAAACTACTATATTTAATTAGACAGTAGATGATACATGCAAAGATTTTCACAGTGTAGGTGGCAGCCATGAACCCTGCAAAGAGGAGCCTCCTGGACATTTCTAGGTATCCTGTGGGCCAGTCTGATGCTGACTGTCAGTTGGTGGTGGAAGTACACCAATATTCTACACCTAATCAAGGCAGCTATCTGGGTGTCGGTGAACCTAATCAAGGGGGTGAAAATCACCCCTTACATCTGTGACTCTGCCACCTTTAGAGTTATCTGCCCCATATCCACGCTATGCTGCAAGCCTCTGTGGCCTGATGAATGTCCCTGTGTGGCCCACCATGTAGGGTGTGACGTCTGTGGGGCATCACCTCAGGGTTGTGGTGGGGGACATTCACCTGCACTTGGGACATTGGGCTACCAATGGCACTGTAGTGTCATGGTCTGTGCAATCTACTGCTGTGCACCTACGTGCTGTTAGCATAGTGCCCTGTGTCTGTCTATCATGCTGTGGTATGCCATTTACTTTGTGGTGGCATGTCCCCTGTGTTGCCACCAGGTGCCACAGGGGCCATTAGTAGTGCTTGCAGTCCCAGTTTTGGCCCCTTCAGTGTCAGTCAGGTCCATACTGCCGTATGTTCAGGACTCTGTATGTGTGGCTGACATCAGGTGGTTGGTATTGGTCACTGTACTACTGATACATCACTGTGTCCTGCCTTGCACATCATACAGCCTCTGTAGTAGTCCACCTGCAGTGGTACCATCTCTGGTGAAATATGCACTGTGTGCAGCTCACCAGAGCCCTGCATATGTGCCATGGGGTTGGCGTATGATGGGACCACTGATGGGTGGTGCATGTAGTGCACCATATGTGTTGACATTGTAATGCAGATGCAGTGGTGTCTAACCAACACAGTGGTGATTATCTAGATTACTCCAATTGTATGGGGAGCATGCATACATTTGGTCTCACCTGAGTCTCTGCAGGGCTTGTGTCCTGCACTGCCACTGTATAGTGGCAGCCCTGTACCTAGGATGGTGATATCATCTTCAGGGTGGGGATGGCACCTCAAGTGGGTCTACATCCCACACTAGTGCTGTACCAAAAAGGTGGAGTGCGTATAGCGCACCACCTGTGTATGACACCACATGACATGTGGTACTCTGACCACTGCACACAGTGCAGCATATTGGTGTCGTCTATAGACAGATGAGCTGTGTGTCACAAGTGCATGGCTGGCACAGACCCTGCAGCTGACAAGGATGACTCCCAGCTGTCTGTCATCCCTTTAACTGTCTTGGGCTATGTGCTGCATGGCATGTGTGCAGGGCACAGGGCATATTCACGGCTCCCTGCATCTCCTGGTCATTCTACATCCTCTGGTAACCTGATTTTGCACCGCTATTGCTTGTGCTGCAGTTCTACATCTGGCATGCCTGCCTGTGTTGCTTGTGCCTTGCATGGCTATGTCCTTCTGTCTAGCAGCATGGCACGTCCATTGTATATGCAGTCCTCAACTGTGAGGTCCACCATGCCATCTCTGGTATGCCGTGCCCATTCTACTGCTGCTGCTTGACTCTCTCCGCCTATGTGTGGTATGGCAGGTCAGGTGTCAGCCAGATGTACCACTTTTTCACACGTAATGCCACTTCTTTGTCCTTTGTCCCTTGTCTTGTGTGTTCCACTGGCTGAGTTCTTTATCTTGTTTTCCACAGGTGGCCGACGAGCTGAAGACCACGTCCAGATGCGCTGGACAGGGAGGGTAGGGACAACCTCCTTCTCCAGTGTTAATGCTGCCTACTCAGGCTGCTGGTGAGGCGGTTTGAGGAAGCTAAAGCAGCCATCAGAAACCACACTGTGGTGATGCTGCAACAAATTCCACCACCACCACCAACAGCAGCAGCAGTAGACCCATGTAAAGGGAACAGACATCAGCAGGGGAACGCATGTCCCCATTGGACTCCCCCTGCCCCTCCATTTATGGGCAGTTGCCCTGGTTTTGTTTTTCCCAGCTCCTTTTTATATGGTGTTGATGCTTTCTTTTGTTTTTGTATGACCTGTTACCAGTTTGTTCCATTAAAAGCTTACTTTTTGCTACATATGTCACTGTGTCATGTGTCAGACATTGTTGCCCTCCCTTTCTCACCCACAGCCACCCCAGTGTGCAGCTCTGTACCCAATGCCCTGGTCATGGCTCTACCACTGCTAGCCCCCTTGTGGTAAGTGCTATCCTCCGTGCTATATTCAGAGCTGCGCTGCTACATTGCACTGCCGAAGCACCTGTCATCTGTGCAGCATGCAGTCTGTCCTATATTTGTAGGGTTTAGCACCAGCACAATTGCACTTGCTTGCATATCTGAATATCTGGGCCCATGCCTTTTGATTTCAGTTTAAACATCCAGTAATGTGCTTCTCAGCATCTTCCTTCCTAGAAATCCTGTTAGTTGAGTGGTGGCTTTCATTAATATAAAATGTTGCTTTAACATATGAAAAATATGTTTTGAAATGCCCCTAGGCTACAATGAGGTGCATCACAACACTCTCCTGATTAGATGTTATAAGGTGTCTAAGCACAAGGGTGAGGTCAGTGGACAGGGAAGTGGACACGATCGGTTGGCTGTCAGTTCAGCAAGATTTATGATCCCTTCCCTCCTGAAATGGATTATGAAAGAAATTAAGATGTATGCCCTATAGTAACAGGCTATAAAGCCTAAAAGCTGTACAAATAATGTTGTAAATTCACTTTAAGTGAAATTTCCAAGTTTCACTATTGATTTATAGACCATTACCTTATACTGGCAACAGTTCATCTAAGGCACTTATAGAATATTTGGAGCACCCCAGTTTGGGAGGAAGGATTGTAGTGGGCCAATCAATGGCTGAGGCAACCCTTCAACTTCCTGGATCTTCAGTCCCTCCCCTGTGTTCAGACATTTTATGACACCTAACAATGGATGAGCCCCATTGCAGTCTATGCGGGTAATTTTAGAAATATATTTTAAAACTGTTACAACACCCTTTGATTTAAATGAAAGCCAATGCTCAGCTAATAGGAGCCCTATTAGTTGAGCAGTAGCTTCATTTAAAATAAAAGAGTGCTGTAACAGTTTTAAAAATCATTTGTAAAATTACCCTCCTAGACTACAACGGGTGTGCCCTGCGCTCTCCTGGTTAGACGTCATAAAATGTCTGAGCGCTGGGGTGAGACTGGAGAACCAGGAAATGGGAGGATTGTTTTATCATCAGTTTGGCTCAAATTATAATCCCTTCCTCCCAAACTGGGGTGCTCCAAACTTCTGAATATGCCTTAGATGAACTATCGCTGATATAAGGTACATAAACTAAAAAAAGTGGAAAGTTTACTTTTTTGTTTCAAAATCGGCTTTATTCAAGCTTTCAAACTCCATTACATTGGACATCAAAATAAATACTTTTAACAGTTTGTTTTCAGTTTTATATAGTAGGTTAAAGATTTTAAGATTATATTTCTGTCCAGTCTTTCACGAATATCCATTCTTGTATCACCTTGAAGCCTGTCAGCCAGCTACTATTAAAATCTAAATTATTATAACCAAGAATGATTAAACATCAAGAACTTAATGCCTAGAAAACAGTATAGAGTTCATAAGTTTCGTTGTAGATACAAGGATAAAATAATCCTGTCTACAGTGCAATGGGGAAGCAAACCGACAGACACTATGTATCGACATACGATATCAAGCTACTACTAAAAAGAGAAGATACATGGAGATAAGACAAAAGGAGAAAGGAGCCCTGTACATGGAAGTCTGGGGGGTGGGGTTTTCATTATTAGTTCAGACAGTGGACTTGGGGGTATAACCAGTAGGCAGTTTTCTCACCTTTCTGACCCTCCATTAGCATAAATGGATCATGTAGAATTATGAGGAGTCTCCATCTGCTAGTATCTCATTGTTCCCTGAATCTGAATAACTGGTTGCCCATCCACCCATGGGCTCCACACCTCCATGAATTTATCTAGTCTGAGGTACAGTTTGACTGTTATCTGTTCCATTTCACATACTTATTGGAACATTTACTTTAGGGGAAAAACTGTGCGAAGCACAGTGTAGAAGTCAACAGAACTTTACTGACCTCACTATTTGCACTGCAGTGGATCTGCAAGTTCTATTGCTTTTGGCAATATAGTAATTATTATGCTGTACTGACAGACCAGAAGTGGCTGCTGTTTCCCTGCTGTGTACAAAATGCTCTGCAGCATCTTAAGGGACTGTACATTACTTTGGCTTACCTCCTGGCCCCGTCGGAATGTGCAAAATGCAGGAAATTCAGTCTGACATGCAACTGACCTGCAACAGTATACAACACTTGTTATGTAAATGGCGGGCTGTAGCAGTGGGGGTGGAGTGGCGGGAAGAGCAGCAGAGATGGAAGCAACACATCTGTTCATGTAAACACACCTTTGTGATGCATGCATCTTCCCATCCACAGCTCTCTTGGGTTTATTGTCAGATATTGTAGAAGTTCCATGATTATTCTCAGCAGGTGGCACCTTCACCATGCTTTCCAGCCAGTGTCTGCTAGCACATGATGTGTTCTCTGTATGCTGTCAGCCTCAAGCTTCTGTAATAATACATGGCTGTCTGAGCAGGGACAACTGTACAGGTTTCTGCAGACCCAGTTCTTAGTCGCTGGTACTGCCAGTCTCAAACTGTAGTAGTGCTGCGCACACACTTCTGGGTGGTCGGCTGGCTATGGCATCCACCTAATAGAGTAAGAATGTCAAAAAGTACAAGAGCCAGCAGGCTACACATTCTTAAATTTTATAACAATGTGGCAAATGCAATCTCAGTCACAATAAATCCTCCCTCATAGAAGAGAGAGAGAGGTACATGCTACAGATGTGACAGCTGAATAGCTTAGTGATAGCAGGTTGAGCACTGTAGTATGGAATGTAAGATATGTCAAAGGAAGGAGTGATCTGAAAGAAAGTTACTAGGAAACTTTTACTTTGATAGTAAGTGTGTGTCTTATTTCTCTACAGGAGTGGAGGATTTATTGTAACTTATGTATGCATGTATGTATGTATATATGTAAAGTAAGTATGTATGTATGCATGTAGTTTATGTGTATATGCAAATATGTAAGTAAGTAGAGTATGTATGTAAGTATAAATGTATTCATGTATGTATGCATGTATGTATGTAAGTATATATGTATGTATGTGTATGTGGCTGCTGTTTTTGTCCAAGTTTTGTCTCATGGCATAACTGTAGAATTTGTGTCAAATTAAACATATAGAATAATGTATAGGAGCCATGTATAACAAGTTATATTTACACATCATAGGTGTGTGGTTACCTCCCAGACCAGGACAGTAAAGTTCAAGAGGTTTAAAAGATCATCACCAAAGGCATGCAAAAAGTCTGCAGTACCCCAGATTATATTTTATATACTAATTGATTCCTGAATGATTTAAAAAGTGTTACAAAATCAAATCCAGAGACCACAACAGGTTTAGGAGCTATAGTGGGGTGAGGCATTTAATGCTGAAAGTATAGGGAAAGGTAAGTCAGACAAGGGAGAAAATAAAATATTGTAGCATTTTTAACATTATAAAATATAGAATAATACATGGGGTAGTGTGTATAATAAGACTTTCGCACACCTGAGGTGCTAGATGCTACATAAACAAGCTTGAAGAGTTTATACAAGCATCCAACACCAAGGGGTGGGTAAAATTGAGTTTACATACTACCCTTGTCTTGTTTTATATAACTGCTATGGAGCGTTTTTTCCATAGCTTATATATACATGCAAACTGACCTCCATGGCAGTAGCTAAGATGGGCTGAAGTGGGAGGCAGTGTGCACGTGTGGAGCGAGGAAACCTGGTGCATGTTCACTGTTATAATCAGCTGGTTATAACAGAGAATTATAACTGGGTTTCACTATAGGAAAAAAACACTCCCAGTTATTAAAATACAATTATACATGTAGGTATACCATTCCCAGAGTGATAAGAAGACAGCGAAGACCATCACAGCGACAAAACTGACAGTTCGCTGTGATGGTCTACTGATTTCTGATGCTGCTGTCTCTGGGGAGTTCACCACTCCCAAAACAACTCTGACTCAGAGTTGGTTATTTAAAGTCTTGAGGGTGGGGCAGAGCTCCCTGCATGGGAGTGTGTGGAAGTGAGCCCAACCACAAGAAAACACACTTTTTATTGCAACAACGGCACAATGCCGATTGGTAGCTGTTACTGTTGTAGTGAAGGTCAGTGAATTTCCTGTCCATGTGGCAACTTGGAACCATAGATGTGTAGGACATCACAACTGTATATATCAGGATTTATGATTCCACACCTACAGTATGTATAACAGCAACCTACCGTGTCTGAAAACTGATTAGAACCGCATCTAACTATTATTATAAAACAAAGGATGGAAATAGGCATTCTGATTAGCCTGCAGCATTTTAAAGGGTTACATTATTGACTGGAAACCCTCATGTCAATAAAATAATTAGAATTTTAACCTTCAAGCATTCATTTAAAAAATAAAAAGTATTTTAGTTTAATAATAGCATTAGGGCACTCAGGTGTTGAATTACCTTTATTAATCTAGCTGTAGAGGTATAAAACACTTGGCTATGCCTTGTGTCTTGTGACCTCTAAGGTTAGAGTAACCAGTGGTAAACCATCCCCAGTCATGTCTTAATGCTTAATAATTGCATAGTATTGGTAGTTCTGTATAGGTATTTCAGTAACTACACACAGCAGTGACACAGCATAGTATAGTTTTGTGTGTGCAGGACACCTGTTTATACGCTGCTCTGGCAGGCAATCGCTATACCTTCCTCAGTCTCAAGTGAGACAGAGTCCATATATGGTGAAAAGGAGTTCCTGGTCCCTTAATTGGGAGAACATTGTGTTACTCACTTCCTCTACAAATGTCCTATTTTACCTTCCATGCTCAAGATCTGTATACACATAGTCAAGTGATAAAGAGGAAATTCCTCCCCTCCCAGTTACAGATTGTATTTATATTGTTCTTTGTTTAAACAGTTCAGTGTCATTTACACGTGTGTTTTGGAGACACAGACACTCCTCCAGTGTGTGCTGAGGCAGGAGACTACAGGGCAACTACTACTTAGCACGCACCAAAGGAGTGCATATATTCTTAACAAACACAGTACCCTGGAGACTATTATTGAACTTGTAAAATACAAGCACAGCACCCTGGAGTCTATTATTTAACTTACAAAATGGCCTGGTATTGACCATTTTGGCTTAGAAAATGCAGAAAACTATGAATGCAAATGCATTTAGGCATGGCAGATGGGGATATAAAAGAAAAACACTCGCTGAGGTGCCCAGGCATGCTGTGATATATGGGCAGCTCAAGTGCATCATATGGCATGACTGGCTGAGTGCCCTCAACAACACAAGACATCCATATATCAGCACACCCAGGCACTTCCAAGGTGTTATTCCTCTTAGAAAATAGGTCCTAAATTGATTTTTAAAGTGTAAACAGCCATTTAGTTCGGACTGCCCAGATGTGCTCTGACACCTGAACATAAGAAAAGTGCTGGCAGATGGGGACTGTGTGGTCCATCTAGTCTGCCCAGGGTGGGAACAGTCAGGTGATGCTCTCAGCCAAATCACTTATTTTATAAATATATATATATATATATATATATATATACACACATTGATAGATAGATAGACAGACAGACAGACAGACAGACAGACAGACAGACAGACAGACAGATAGATAGATAGATAGATAGATAGATAGATAGATAGTCTTTGCAAAAAAAAAAACTGTTAATGCACCAGTTAGGGTTCAACTTAGAGCAACAAAGTAGGGAAATGTGGCATTAGGGTTTCCAAACCTAACTCCCCATGCCCCACCACAAGCAGCCAAAGGACAAGACAACACAAGCAACTGCAGACAGCCATTATCAGGTAAGACAAATAATATACAACTCTTTCCAGGTGACACAAGAGACATACATCATCATAGTCCAGCACTTCTGTAACTGTGGATATATATGCACACTTCAACACATGCATACCCACTTCAGGCTGAAGTTATTTTATCTGTGACAGTGTCACGGTACTCTATATATGCAGTAATTCTCTAAATATTTCAATTTTCATTTGAATGTAATCATGACTGTATAGTATTTTCGGTACTAAGAATAGGATCATAATTGCATGCAAATTGTCATTTTTTCTCCTGTGACTTTTGCAAGGAATAATGGTTGCATTGGTAATGTCATTAATTGGAAATGGCAGGAAATAGCAGTAGTGCACCTAGAAACATTGCTTATTTACATTAGTGTACTGGATCAGAATTTCACGCAAATATCCCAAAAATATTTTGGGGTATAAAATTTACACACAATCATGATTCTATAGTAATTCCAATTATAAAAGTTATAGGAAGGATACTAGTGTGTTTATTAATACCAATTATTAACATGAGTACATTAGGATCCAGTTTTCATGTAAATGTCTGAACTTTTCTTGCATGAAACAATTAAGTATCCTAATAGGTATACAAATAGATGCAAAGAAATGATAGTACTGGATGAAAATAATAATCACAGACATTGCAGCTTTTGGATCGTGATTTCATGTAAATGTACCAAATTGTAATTTTCTGTGTACAGCTTTTACATGTACTCAGGAACACATGATAATGGCCATACTAAGAAGTAATAATAAAACATATTTGTGGGTTGAGAATTACAAACTATTAACATTCCTGCTCTGGGATCATAACTGCATGCAAATCATCAAGTTTTGGAGGGTTCCGTTTGCATGGAATGATGACTGTATGTTAATGTCAATGATATACAATGGCAGGAAGTTGTAGTAGTGCAGTTTGAAATACTGCTTATTTACTTTACTGCAGTGGGATCAGTAGTTCATGCAAATGTCCAAAAATTTGCTTGGGTACAAAATTAATACATAGTCATGATTGCACATCAATTCCAATAGTAACAAATCATAGGGAATGATAATAGCATGCTTACAAATACCTACTATTACCGTTACTATTAGGATCAAAATATCATGCCAATGTTTTAAAAATATTGGTTTGTATATTTGCATGGAATCCCAATAGCATGGTAATCTCAATGCATAGAAATGACAGGAAATGACAATAGTGCTTTGAAAAATGCCAATTACTGTCATAAGTAAATTGAGGTCAAAATTGCATGCAAATGTCCATTGTTATCAGTCACTCCACTTCTGCAGCCCAAAGTGGGTATATATAGGTTGAAGTGTGCATGTGTATCCATGGCCACAGAAGTGCTGGACCATGATGATGGATGTCTCTGGTGTAATCTGGAAAGAACTGCATGTTGTTTGGCTTACTTGATGATGGCTGTCTGTGGCTGCTTGTGTTGTCCTGTTCCTTTGGCTGCTTGTGAAGGAATGGGGAGTTAGGGTTCAAACCTAATGCCACATTTCTCTACTTTGTTGCTTTAAGTTGAACCACTGGTGCATTAACACAGTCTTTTTGAGATAGTATACAGAATGCATATGTTTCTTTCTGTTTGTTTTCACACCACACAAGTAATAGATGTCTTGAGCAATGATGCCTGTATGAGCTGTTCAGATCTTCACATTTCATCCATCTTCTTCTTCAGCATCAATTCTCCACATGAGCAATGTTATTTTGAGACTCAAGTTTCCAAAATGTAGCAAGTCTTTTAACCAGAGAAGTCACCCTTTTCAACTGGAAATGTAGTATTCATTTAATACCATTGGACACCCATGAAATCTTTTGAGTTAACACTTGCACACAACTAATGAACATGTTCTTACAATTTATTAATATACACAGGGGGCCCAGATATTCAAACTGCGCTTAGTGTCGAGCGCAAGCCCCGCGCCGCTCAAAATAGTTGCGTGGGGGGGTGGCGCTGTGATATTCAAAGGAGTTGCGCTGTTGAGCAACTCCTTTGAATATTACCCCTGAGCCACAGCACTTACAAAGATGGCGCAGTGGAACTTGCGCCACCGCAAGTTGCCAGAGTTGAGCATTAAACTTGCGGTGGCTAAGTACCATTGCGCCCATGCGAAATTTCCGATATTCAAAGGTGACATGCAAATGGGGCCATAATTTATGCAGGTGCAGGGGCCATTTGCATCTATTTATGGCCCCATTTGCATGCCATTTGCATGTAGGTGCGCCGATCCCGAGGACTTGCTCCTGGCCACCCTGCCAGGCAGCAGCCGTCGGGGACCGGCGCTGTGCAACCGATCGCGGGCATCACGGTTACATGACACCCCCCATCTCCCACAGCCCGATCGCGGGCAGAACACTACATGTCGCCCCCCACACATCTCCCACAGCCCGATCGCGGGCAGAACCTGTATGACCCCCAGTTGCCGATCGCGGGCAGAACCTGTATGACCTCCAGTGCCCGATCAGGCAGAACCTGTATGACCCCCAGTGCCCGATCGCTGGCAGAATGTAACCCTCCCCCAACCCGAATAACTCCTCTGGTGGTCCAGTGGACCGTAAAGCCCGATCAGGGCAGAATGTCACAGCACAACCCCCAAACATCTCCTGGTGATTAGTGTCCCCCCACCCACCCACGAAGCTCCCTCCACCTCCCCCTCTGCAGCCGGACACCGCACTAGACACCAGGGATGCTTGGGGGGTTGTGCAGACATCTGCCCGCGATCGGGCTTTACGGTCCACTGGACCACCAGGAGTTATTCGGTTGGGGGAGGGGTTATATCTGCCCACGATCGGGCACGGGGGTTCATAGAGGTTCTGCCCGCGATCGGGCTGTGAGATGTGTGTGTGGGGGGTTCATGTATTTGTACTGCCCGCGATCGGGCTGTGGGAGATGTGTGTTGGGGGTTCATGTACGTACTGCCCGTGATTGGGCTGTGGAGATGTGTGGGGTGGGGTTCATGTAACTGTGATGCCCGCGATCGGCCTGGTGGGGGGCACAGGGACCAAGTTGGGGCCAGCCAGGGTAGAGCTGCTGTGTTGCGCCCTGCAATACAGCAGCTCACCTGTGGGTGGCCTCAACTTGATCCTTTTTTTTGGCTCAAGGTTGTGCAGGCGCAGGTTGGTTATGATGCACAACTCTGCACAACCCGACTGAATATCAGGTTGCGCAGGTTATGCATGGTTCCTCCTCCTGTTGAGCATGCATTCATTTGCATTGCTCTTTTGCGCAACCTGTTGCCAATTGAGACAACTGCCTCCTGAATATGCAGAATGGCGCGGTATGGGACTTGCTTCGCAACCCTGTTTGCATGGAGCAACCTTTGAATATCTGGGCCAGGACATACTAGCATACTAAATGCCAGCAGAATAGGCCTAACAGCTTCTCGAGTCTCACAATTTTCAGCACCTGCACTGAGGGCTGATTTTGGTGTCCCTCCCCTTGGGTTATACTGTCCCCAGTCCCAGATGTTCCACCTGTATTGGGCCCAGTCAGATTTGCCTCCTGTACTTGTCCTATTCCTCTTAAACCCATCCACAGTCTTCACCTCTACCAGCTCCCTGGGCAGTGCATTCCATGGCTCCACCACCCTTTCAGTGAAATAACATCGCTCCTCTCCCCTGTGAGCCTTCCCCTCAAGCTTACACCCATGACCTCTTGTTGCCCCACCTTCCTTCCTTTGGAGCACCCTGACTGGGCCTCTTTATTGATCCCTTTCATATGCTTAAAACCTCTATCATGTCCCCTTGTCCCTCCTCTCCTCCAGGGTGTACATGTCGAGCTCCTTGAGCCTCTCTCTCATAGGTCCACTCCCCAGGCCCCAGATCATTTTGGTTGCCCTCCTTTGGACCCTCTCTAGGAGTGTAATGTCCCTTTTTAAATGTGGTCTCCAAAACTGTACACATACTCAAGTATGGCCTAACCAAGCAGTTGTACAGTGGAAGGATCACTTCCACCTTTCTGGAGGAAACCCTGGAGATGCATCCTAGCATCCTATTTGCCCTTGCTGCTGCCCTCCTACCGGTCTCTGAGTTGTTCATTTTGACATCTACCACTACCCCAGGTCCCTCTCACCCTCTATGACTTGAAACATATCTCCTCCCAGGGTATACCCTGGTTTGGGTTTCTGACTCCCAGGTGCAGAACCTTGCACTTCCTCACATTCAATTTTAGTTTCCATTTTCTGACCACCTTTCCAGAGCCTCCAAGTCCTCCTGCAAGGCCAACCTCCCTCCTCCCCATCAACCATTGCACCCAGCTTAGAGTCATCTGCAAAGAGACTCATCTCACTCCTGATCCCCTCCTGATGTCTGAGATATAGGCGTTAAACAGGAGTAGCCCCAGGACTGACCCTGGGAACCCCATTAGTAACCCACCTTGGGGATGAGGCTAACCTCCAACCACCACCACCTTCTGCGTACACTCAGAGAGCCAATTTCCTATCCATCCTAACAACTGTCTCCTTCCTCCATTTCCTTCAGCTTAGCCAGCAGGCCACTGTAGGTACCAAATCAAATGCCTTGCTAAAGTCCAGAAAGAGGACATCCACTGGCCTACCCTGGTCTAGAGCCCTCATCACCCAGTCATAGAACTCAACAAGTTTTGTCTGGCATGATCTTCCCATTGACAAAGTCATGCTGCCTATTGTCCAAGTATCCAGTTTGCTCCAGTAACCCCCTAGACTTTCCTTGACAATACCCTCCATCATCTTGACAACCACCGATGTCAGGCTAACGGCATGTAATTTCCCGCCTCCTCTCTTGATCCCCCTTGTGGATCGGCATGACATAGGCCACCTTCCAGTCTTGGAGCACCCACCTAGTCCTCAGAGATTTTGAAAGCTCTGCTAGAGGGACTGCCAGGACATCCACCAGTTCCCTAAGCACCCTGGGATGTGTCTCATCTGGCCCAGGTGCTTTCTCCATCCAAAGGGACCTGAGGGCTTCCGTTACTCCTCTACTGATATTTCAGCCTCCACGTCCTCCCCTTTTCACCCTGCACTGCTGGGCCCTACCTGTCTGTGGTGGCCACTTCTTTCCCTAGACCCATCAGGCCCCTGGTCGCTAATGGTCCCACCCCTTGCTCCAGATTGCCCTTGCTCCCCGCATAAGACATAACCCTCCATCCCCTCAGTAAAACCGAGGCAAAGTACTCATTTAGGACTTCTGCCTGTTCCCCACCTCCTGTGCCCAACCATCCCCTTTCCTTATCTTTCTGATCTGCCCCTTACTTTCCTTTTCCCTCTGTAGCTAAAAACCCCTTGTCCCCCCCTCCAGATCCCACTGGCCAAGGACTGCTCCTTTTTGCTTTAGTTGCTCTCACCACCTTGGTGACTCTCTTGGCTGTCAGCTCATATTCCTCCTGATCCCTTTCACTCCTTGAGCACTTGAACTGCCTATAGGCCACCTTCTTTTCCTCACCACTTCCTGTACCTCCTGGGTCCACCAGCAAGGTTTTCTGGTCTTACCAAACTTGTGCCTTTCCTTGTGCAGGATCTGGTAACCTTCTGTATTCCTCCTAATGATCCCCCACCTGCTGTCAGCATCCAAATCTGGCCTTATCCTGTCCAGATGATCTTTAAGGATCCTTCCCATCTCCCTGAAGTCTGCACCCCTAAAGTCAGTTAATACCATCCTTGTTCGGCTTTTTCCCCCAGGTCCAGGAAGAACCAGACTGTGGAGTGATCACTCACTGCCAACAGGTTCCTCACCTCAGGCCCCTAATCTGATCACTGTCCGCCAGGACCACATCCAGTGTCCGGGCCTCCTAGTTGGCTCACCCACCTGTTGTGTCAGAAATGCATCCTGGAAGACATCCAGCAGCCTCTGCTCTCTGGCCACTGGTGACGTCCATAGTCCCCAGTCTGTTCCTGGAATGTTGAGGTCCCCATTACCACTACCCTTCCCTTTCCCAATCTACATTGTCCCTCAAGATTTGCCACCAGACTGTCTTCCAGGACCTCTGCCATGCTGGTGGTCTGTATACCACTCTGACCTTTAGTCTCTTACCCCCTGCATCAGCAAAGTGACCCAAATAGCCTCCATGTTCCTCTCTGCCACCTCTACCCCTCCAATACCCATGCCATTTCTGACTAACAGTGCTACACCCTTCCTCCCCTATCTTTTCTGAACATAGTGTAGCCCTCCAGATTTAGGGTCCCACTCATGCCCTTGAGTGGCCCAGGTCTCAGTGACTGCTGACACATCTACCTCAATTAGCATCACCTGGAGCTCAGGCATTTTATTTCCTAAGCTCCTGGCATTTATCAGGACCACTCTCCACCCCTTTCCCTCCTCTCCTTTCTCCACCTTGAGCTCCCATTTCTTGGCTCCTGCACTCTACCTGGTGACCCATTTCCATATCTCCTAGCCCCTAAAGGAGTGGAGACCATGTCCCTCATTTATTGTACCTGCTGACTGCCCCTTTTGATCCCTCCCCTTCAAGTTTAAACCCACCTTTCACTGATGAACCCAGCTAGTTTGAACTTAAGGATTTCCTTCCTTCCAATTAAGGTGGAGCCTGTCCCAATGTACAGCCCCTTATCCTCCCAGGTCTTCCCCATTCCCCCACCAGGCCATACCCAAATTTCCCACACCACTCCCTAAGCCACTGATTTATCTCCTAATCTTCATCTTGTTTTCCCACTAGCCCTTGGCACCTTGAGGATTTCCAAAGGAGATCTTACAGCCTATGGAAAAGCATACCCTGGCCAACTCCGGAACCTGCCTGAATTTCTAGTTCACCATTACCATTTATGTCATTTGTCCCTCAAGTGCACTAGAATGTCCAGGGTCCTCCCACATTCCCTGCCAGTGTATACAACTATGCTTGGTCTTGTGCACCGTCAGGCCTGTGTGGCATTTGGTTCTGATCAGACAGGTTTTACCCTCCTCCTGCCCCTCCCACTGGATGCCTCTGATCATGGAGTCCCCAATAGCAGTACTCTAATATCCCCCTTGCCTCCCTGTTCACCTCTCGTGTTCCCCTTCCTTCCTTGCCCCTCCTCAACCCTTCATCTGGATTCTCCCTCAACCGCCCTTGCACCTCCCACAATCTGGGTGTTGAAGGTAGCCCTTCACTATTGTCCCTGGTCACCTCCTCTACCCATGTCCTGGCCTTCTTTATCCCCCACCCAAGTATCTTTCTCTGTATCTCTTTCCCCACCCTTACTAATCCATCCATCCTATCCATTCGCCTGCTTGGCTTTCTGCTCGCTATCATCCCATTTACGTCCTGTGCCTTCCTGCCTGTCGTGCTCCCATGTTCCATACCATCAGCCTCCTCCTTGTTCCCCTGATCCTCCTTTTCTTCTCCTCCTCCTCTCCTACTCCTCTTTCTCCATCCTGTCTGGGACCCACTCTATTGCACCCTGCCTCTTCCCCTTCACCCTTTCTATCCATCCCTGCACCAGCTTCACCAGCAGCAGCATCATCATCCTCCTCTTCCTCCTCCCCACACCCCTCTTCTACCAATGGGTGTAAGGGTTAAACAATTGTGAGCCTTAACCCATCCCCAGTGCCCCCCATCCCTATCGCCCTCCTCGGTTTCCTTGGACACCCCAGACTCTTGCCTACTGCTGTGAAATTTCCACCTTTGGGCCCCACCTGCCAGGATCCCTAGAGCCCCATGTACCCCTTCCCTCCTCTCCTAGTGTGAGCACCTCTTCATTCCTCCCCAGTTTGGGAGGCCCCAGCACCTAGTGCTTCCATGTAGGTGACCGCTTGCCTCCTACCTCTCCAATCCTCCCCAGCACCCCAGCTGCCTTCAGATCCCCCTACCTCCTCCTTAAGCTGCCTAGCTGGTAGCACACTGGGCATCCCCAAACATCAAGCTTAGTTCAGTATCATGGCCTCACCACACCCTGTGTACCCAACTACCAGCAAAGATACCTGCTCTGCGATGTGGTCCTTCCCATTATCCCAGCAGTCTTTTCTAGGCCAAATTACCAACTCAGTGGATCTACAATTTCGAGCTACCAGTACTTATACCCAGGCAATCACCCCATACATCATGCAGACTTTTAAACTTGCAACACTTGAATGGCAGAACTTTTTCCCACCTGACTGTTAGCCTTAAAGTTAGCTTATAGGGGAAGTTTACAACTCCTAAGCTCCTCCTCAGCCTTTAAACCCAATTCCCAGTGGCTCTTCCATATTTGAAAGAAGCTAATACAAAGGTGGGTGGGAAGCTTCCCAGAAAGATTTTAAGGAGTTAGGCAAATTTAAAACACAACAGCAAAACTTACAAAAACTTATGATAAAGAAAAGTTAGCTCTCCAGAACCTCACCACATCTTCAAACTTCCATTGTTACTTCTGCCCACAGCAAGAAGATTTGAGTAATGAACTAATCTAGCCCAGCCTCTAACAGAAAGTTTACCTGATATATTCCAGTTGAAGGCCCTCCACAATATCCAGCTATCACACTAATCAACAATTCATTGTGGATGCTGTAAGCCTATTTGACACCTACCTATGCTTTTTCCCTGCCCAGTAGCTGCATTATTGAGATGAAACCACATGAGCTGTACCTGAAGCCCTTCCTCCAATTGCAGGGCAGGTGTTCCCTATAAATGAGCTGTGCTCTGGGAGAGGGAGAAGGGAGGGTGGGGTTAGGGCTCATGCCTGACTCTCACGAGAGTGTATCAGCCCTGGTCTGCCCCTCACTGCACCTCCAGCACTGCAACCTCCTCCGGAGGAAGGTCCCACACAAACACTGAATAAAAAGTCAGCACTCCTGCCCTAAAGTCCACAGACTGATAAGAATTTAAAGCTTATCCAGCATCTAAAATCATTTCCCCAACTGCTCAGCAAAAGCAGGTTCACACAATCTCTGCCAGACCCAACTGTTTCTGCAGTACTGCTATGTGAGAAGCCCTGGTATTTAAGCCCCAGACAGTAAAGAAGTTTTATTATTAGAGAAAATGCCAATTGAGCTAGTGCCAAATTGTTGCAGTGTTCCTGGAGATGATGAAAAGTAAGTACTACAAAAAAATGTAAATCAGAACAGTAAATCATCTATTTAATGATAAACATAGATGATTTTTGCTGTATATGTTATAACAAGTACATAACTATTTACAAGGTATACTTGGAAAACTCCTCCTCAACCCTTAATTAAGGTAGTCCTGTTAAAAGCATGAACAATGCATAACCAGCATAGTAAGTAAACCACTTACATGTTATTCATTTTAAATAAGATATGTTGTTAAAAACTTCAACATTTTGGAAAATAAATCAATTTCAATTAAACAGACAGTACTTGAACCACTGTCATGTTTTTCTTTGTCACAGGTGAATGCCAACTGACCTTGAACTAGATTAAGCTGTTGGTGGTATTTTTAGTAATGGGAAAATGTGGCCAGGCACTGGAAAATTCTGCCATTGAGCAGTAGGGGAGCTGCCGTTGAAGGACGGCTGGCTCAGTTCTGCCTCATTGAACGCTGGAGGAGGATGGTCAGGCACTGGGAATTGGTCTCCTCCTGAGACTAGTTGCAGTGGAGACTGAAGAACTGGCCGTGCAGGCTATGGAGACCTCTCTGGATCCCTAGTGCCTATTCTCTCAGAAGTCTTACCATCTTATCTCTGGCTACCCCTAAAGTTAAAATATGCTTCACTCTTCCTACACTCTGGAATAAGATCCAGAAAACCTTAAGGCTCGCTACCCTGTCGTTCCTCTTCAAATCCTTGGTACTGACGACCTTCTCCGGGGTCTGTCACTGTTTCAAGTCAAGGTCTTAACATCACAATTTGTTACTGCTTTAAATTCTGGACTTAAGCCTTAACCATTGCCTGAGGCATCATTTGAGTCCTCCTTCTGTCATTGTCCAAATCAAAGCCCCAACATCATAATCTGTCTTTGCTTCAAATATTGGACTTAAACCCCAACTATTGCCTGTGGCATCTGTTGTGTCCTCCTTCAAACAGTCCTTCCTCCCTAGGCCATCATGTCCAACCTCTCTTATCTCTACTGACCTTGCTCTCCACTCCCTATAGCCCCTCCCCACCCCCACTTGCCAGGCCATGCCTACAGTACTTATCAAAGGACTCTTACATCTCAACCTTCTTCACACTTTGACACTAGAGGAACTGCAACTCCTGCTCACTGACTCCTCCAATGATGTTTACTGTATACACTTTAGCTCATTACCTACATCCATATATCTGTATCCATGTAATTGTATTTAAATGGCCCTACCTCCTGTTGAGCTCTATTGCCATGCTCTGGTGCAAGTATCTTGTCACAGTAATGGTTATATGTTATTATTATTATTATTACCATGTAATTGTTATGTATGGTCACTCAACCTGTAATGTCTTAACCCTGTTGGCAATTGTTTTGCCCAGGTCCATCTTGTAAATGAGCTTGATGTTCTGCCTGGCAAAATAAAGATTTTGAATGATTGATTGATTGATTGAGAGGTTCATTTGGCTGTGGAGGATGCTGTGCCTTCCCCTGCGACTGAGGCAGGTGGTTCAATTTAGTGTCTGGATCTGCGGTGGACATTCAGCCAGCAGGCTGCTTGAAGAGCAATGACTTTGGGGAAAAAAACACTTACTAAGGCTTTGCAGCAGATGAATGCAGGAGCCACAGAGACAGGGCTGGATTGTGATGCCGCTCGGTGGCTTTCGGAGTCAGATGCGAAGTAGGGACTGCTCTTCTTCCAGCGCCTGCCAGTTTCTGACAGACCATCACTCATCTTTTCTTCTGGGGCTCAGGATATGGTTACGACTTTTACTTTCACGGCATGAGAGGAGGCTCGCGCTGCCATGGCAGGCTCAGGCATGTCTCAGAGTGCTCCTCATCCCTCTGGGTGGATCAGCGGACATTACGGACCCACATTGGCGGGTGGAGAATTTTGAAAGCTGCAGGATGGGCTCAGCTACAGGCTCTGGCAAATTGATTTCTTGGATTTTCACTATTGAAATTCCAGCGGTAAGCATGTTGGCCCTCTGGCTTCTTTTTGTTCATTCTAATGTTGCTACTGTATCTACTGATGTTTTTTATCTAACACTGAACTGCACATGTGGGTAGCAGATCTCAGCTGGAGGGTGAGCCGACTGCTTCACCCCTGGCCTTCCTGAGGATCTACTTTTGACACAAAACCCTGTGTTGGGTTTCCTACCTCCCTAGGAGGATCTTCCGGATACAGAGAGTCAAGACCCTCAGGGGACGCCACTCTGATACTCAGGGTCACCCTGAAAGAGGCCCTTGTTCCTATCGCCTCTTTTTCAGACTCCATATATGCCGCAAAATGTCATAATGCAGTCAGGTTGCTTTACAACAGTGATCTTGATCTTTTTCCTGACCGCAAATTCATTGATAAAAGTTGTCCTTTTAAGCTGCAAGAACAGAGTTCAGAAATGAACCATAGAACGCCTACAGACTTCTGATAATCGAGCTGTGTCAACGCCTAAGGATGTTATGTTGGAAATCACGTCTCATGTGCAGGCTATATTTTCCACTGTCCCAATCGACCTGGCTCCCTCCTCTATTTTTTTGCCTCTTTTGCAGTCCTTAGTTGCCCAGGTCTCTGCTTGACAGACTGTCCTCCTATTTCAGGAAAGGAGGTTTTATCAGCCATTTCTTCATTACAATGTAGGAAAGCCCCAGGGAAAGACGGTCTAACTGTGGAATTCTACAAACTCATGGGGAAGAACTTTCCTCAGAGTTGACTGATGTTTTTAATTTCATGCTGGATTCCTCTGATATCCCTTTGGACCTAGCGGAGGTCTGCTGATCTTTTATATAAACAGGGCAATAGACTCTTGCTGCATAATTGAGGCCAATCAGTCTTTTGAATGTAGACTTCAAATTACTGACGAAAATTTTAAATAGATGCCTTCTTACCATTGCTCCATATTTAATCTCTTTGGCACAATCATGTGCCATTCCTGGTCGATCGGTTACGGATCAGCTTATCCTGCTTCGAGAATGTTTTGAGAGGAGTCACTCATTGTATCAGATAGGCTATGTCCTTTCTCTAGATCAACGGGAGCTTTTGGTTCAGTACAACATACTTATTTATGACTCACTTTATGGACATATGGTATCCCAGAGGTATTTGCTTCTTGGCTTCAGACCCTCTAAAAGTCAGCTACCATTACTTCTTTTGTTAATGGTTATTGTGGACCACTTCTCCCTTCAGAAAAGTGTGTGACAGGGCTGTCCTATTAGCCCACTTTTGTATAATTTTAGTCTGGACCCTCTACTTCATTTTCTAAATAAGTGTATACCTTGCATTCCTTCCCCAACAGGAATGGTTCCCTTTTCTGCAATGGCCTATGCAGATGATGTTTGTATTTTGGCACCTTCTGGTGCTGCTGCTAGAGCTGTCTGGATGTGCCACGATTCGTGGTCTTTCCGGGACATCTCTGAATATGGACAAATGCATAGGTTTTGCTCTGGGAAATGGTGCTACACTGTGTCAGGACGTGCAGGGCATCAGGATCTCCAATCTTCCTATCAGGATTTTGGATCCAGAATTCGATGCCCCATACAAGATTTACATAATTGGGAGATTAGGCTTGCTAAGGGACGGAGATGGCCCACCACTGGAATAAATGGACCATGAGTAAATCTAAGCAAGCAATAAGACATGATGAGGGTGTGGGTTATCTCTTGATAAGAGCACATCCAGGTGCATTGTTAGGTATGAGGCGCTTAGCGAGTGCCTTATGCACCTGGGCCCTCTTATCAGGAGATAACCCACACCTCAGAGTGTCTTATTATGCTTATAAATGGGCCCCCCAGCTAATTATAAAAAAAGAAAAAAGTTAGAAATATGTAAAATAAAGGTTATAACACAAGAAATAGTAAAAATAGTCCCCTGAAAAGTACTGTTAATCATTTGCACTAGGGGGCTTTATATATATTGGTCATGTTGTGTGGCTATGATTGCTAAAAACACAGTTTATGCTCAGCTGTGAAACACAATTTATGGTTATTGCTTTATTTATGTTTGGAAGCTTCTGCCTTGCAAAGGCTGTTTGTGGGATGAGGAAGCAAGTGGCCCGAATTGTTTGTGAGGGCAGTGGAGCTGCTCTGTTCCCCACCCTCCGCCACTGACATCTACACACAGGCAGTACAATCATGAACACAGGCTATTTTATTTAATTATACTATTTTGTACTTGCTGTGGAAAAACTGAGAGCATACTGTCATTTTCTGTGTAACATCGGGGTTTCCAGTGGCGAGTCGTCTCTTGGGGCCACGTGGCGAGGAGCTTGCATTTTACAGCATTGTGAAACAGTAAAATAACTTTCGATAGGATGGTTAACGATGAATGTTTGCTTGTAATCGAGTAGACAAGAGGTGATGGTAAAGATGGTGAAGCGTTTTTTGGTATCATTTAAAACAGCATCATGGCGGCACGTGCTCAGCACTCACTGGATGATAGCGACTTTAAGAGAATGAGAAAAAGGTGATAATTTTAAATGAGTGGCAAGTGATAGTAACAGTATGATGGTAAGGAGTTTTAAAAGGTGGCAACAGCGAGAGATATTTCTTGGGGCTGCAGCTGGCACAGACCGGAGCTGGGTCAGAGCGATGGGATGTCACACTGTGAGCTGTGCTAGGCTTTGTTTCTGTTTTCAGCTGGCACAGCTCATTGATTCTGTGCTGTTGTTGGGCTTGGGAATGAAGGGTAGTGCCAGTTGGCACAATACATGCTGATAGGACACGGCTGAAACTAGGTTTCAGCCAATCAGCATTGTGGATTTTTAGGTCCATTTTATAAGAGGATTTATCTTATTAAACTTTTTGTTGCCTATTTTTATCTACCTAAGCCAGAATCTAAGGAAAGTACCTTGTTGAGTATTTTTTCCAGGCAGTTTGGGAAGTCGCCTCAACTCTGAAGAGAAATATTTTGTATCGCTTCTAAAATCAAAGGGGTTTGAACATGGTTAACCCTGTGGTGTTCTTTCAAGGCCCATAACTAGGCTTTTAACCTATCTATAATGACTGCTACTGTCCTCTGATCTGGAAAACTGACAGAACTATCCCTGTCCTCAAGAAAGGAGATGCTAAACTCCTGGCCAACTACCGTAATCTCCTACTTCCACTCTTAGTAAGCTCCTCGAGAAACTCGCTCATCGACAGGTCATGGAGCATCTCTGTAACCATAATCTTCAGGCTCCTCCCAACATGGCTTTAGGGTAGGACATAGCACTACCACAGCCCTCACCCTTCTCACGAGTGACATCAAAAGCAACATGGATAGGCCTGCTTACGGACGCAGTGTTCATCGACCTGTCCAAGGCCTTTGATATGGTTCACCATCTGCTTCTGCTGTCCAAATTAAGCCATATTGGTGCGGCTACTCCACCCTATCCTGGTTTAGTAGCTACTTGGATGACTGCTTTCAGGCAGTTTCCTACTGCAAAACTCTTTCCACCCCACCCCATCAACCGGGTGTTCCACAGGGTCAGTTCTTGGCCACCTGCTTTTTCCCCTCTTCCTAAATGACATTCATACTACCTCCCACTTAGCAGTCACCTCATGTATGCAAATGATACAGTGCTCTACTATTCCGACAAATCTGTGGCCGACATTAACAATACCCTCTCTGGGACTTTCAATCTCACAATCTTGGTCTCTGCCAACCAGCAAATCCTAAATATAGGTAAAACCCAGGCTATGCTGTTCGGCTCAGCCAAAAGTCCACTTGTATACTCTAAACTCCTTGTCTGCAGTCAGGGTGGGACACCGTTATGACTACTGTCACCTTCAAATACCTAGTGGTCACTCTTGACCCTGCCCTTGATTTTTCCATGCATATCAATGAGGTCTGCCAGACCATTAATACCCAAATTAGGCAGCCTATCGGGTATAGCATTCTCTCACCCTCTGCTAGGCTAGCTGTGGCTAGGGCGTGCTACTCCCACAGCTTCTTTATGCCCTCCCAGTTCTGTTCAGTACCAATACTAGTGTACTCAGCAAATGGGACACTTCCTACAATAATATATGTAGGTTTGCCTTATCTGCCCCCCTACTGACTCATCACCGTTGGCTCTACTCTGGCCTACACTGGCTATCTCCTAAAGACCTTCATTCTTATTCGCTTGGTTGCTTTATTGACTTACTCACCAGACCCCTGGCCCATCCTCCTGAGAGACCGACTCTACCCCATCACCCGTATCCGCTTGCTCAGGTCCTCATCGGTCCCCTTGTAACAGTCCGCCATGCACCACTAGAATGGGTGAACAGGCCTTGCTCATTTTGCCCCTAATTTCTGGAACTCACTACTTACCCAGGTTAAACTCTCCCTCCCACCGCCTCCTTTAAGAGGTCACTTTTCTCTCACCTCTATGCACTTGGAACCTGTAACTGCAACTAACTGTGTGTCTCCACCATCTTTCTCCAGATTGATGATGTCCAGGCGTTACCTTGCTTGCTGCAACTAGCTTTGTGTATTATAATTATCGTGTACTGTTTAGCTCTTTATATCCTAGTTCATCTAGTTGTTATGGCATAGGGTGTACTGTTTACTGCTTATATCCTATGGGCTCCTCCCATATTGTTGTACCTGTATTATTTTGCTGTCTTGTTGTTGATGTTGTCACTGTATTATTTTGTTGTACTCCCGGTTGTGCCTGAAAATAGGCAGGATTGATGCCTAGTGCACTTACCCGTTACCAAAAGCTAATAAATAAATTGTCAATTCTGGTTATGAATCTAGTCCATTACTACTCCATATGGGGAAGATCTGGTTGGATTTCTTCATCGGTTTCCTTTGGTTTATGGATTGGAATGTGGAACTAATAGGATTGCTAAAATGTGGCTGGATGCAACCCTATCTCCGGAC
This sequence comes from Neoceratodus forsteri, assembly GCA_016271365.2. Classification (NCBI taxonomy): domain Eukaryota; kingdom Metazoa; phylum Chordata; order Ceratodontiformes; family Ceratodontidae; genus Neoceratodus; species Neoceratodus forsteri. Next base: position 975,551,463 of record CM057456.1, on the reverse strand, counting down.
ATTTCTGCAAAGTTGAGACTTTGGGGTTTTACTGGAGAGCAGATCCAATCTCAGACAAAAACAGATTTATGACACTATTATTAATCTTCACTTTACAGAACAGGAAAAATTACAAAATGTCCTGCTGCTTCTTTGCTTTCCTTACCTCTTAATTACAGAGTCCCGTATCACTGAAAAGTTCTGGGATGTCCTCTGACTTTGTTGCCATGAAAAACTGAATGTCAAAGCAACCAGAAACACAAACAGGTGACAGACAAGAATTGCTCTAAACCAGTCTGTGTTCAAATTTTGGAGGATATGCATCATTTGTTTTTTCTTGTTCTTATATTGGGAACGTTTGGAAGTATGTGTCACTGGAATGGCAGGCACCTGTGTTTGCATCTGTTACTTACATGAACATTATATATGGCTTGTAATTCAGCATGGAATAGGTGGGAGAAAAGTTCCTTCATGTTATTTTTGTTGTATTTAAATTGTTCCTTTGGAACAATCATTTTTTTTTTACCTTACAACAGAAAGATCTAACTTATGGGTAGTTGCTTAATAAAATTACAGTTGAAATCAGATCTGTTTATTTCTCCAAAACTAAAGGGTGTCAGTCATGGGTTTTGTGACAAAATTGGAGAAATCTCCATGGATTACTGATACAGATGTCCGTTACATGACCTATTTGTATTCTGACTGTTATTCAACTTTATTTTGTTTCTGGTGCCTTTCTGCACCTGATTGGAATTTTTCCATTATCATTTGCCTATGTTTCATATCATTTGTTCTGTTTATATGGATTATATGATTTTCTTAATAAAAAGATTCCCTACTCTTTTCAGAAGTGCCATGGGATCTTTAACATCCTTCTGAACTACCACCAGAACAGGCAGATGGGACCTCGGTTTAATGTCTCGAAGTGCAACACCCCCTGCCCGCTGCACTGCAGCATCAGTATTGGGATATTAACCCAAGTGCTTGGTGTGGGATAGAACCCACAGCCTTCTGATCTCCCAGCCTCAGAGGTGAGTGTGCTATCTGCTGAGCCACTGACACTGACACATATTTACATATAAACAGGTTTTCAGCAATAAACACATATTTACATCTGAGTTGTACTTTGATAGCAGATGACAAGCCATACATATGTAGTACAGTTGCAACATTTGTATGTGCCATGCAGTGTTACCAGATGATCAGATGTACACATGAGTATGGACTGGTGTGTATATTTGATTGGGGAGGAATAAAAGAGTTACATGTGACAGCATTAGTTAAAAACTGATTATGCCTACAGTACGGTATCCAAGTAAGAGCATACTTGAACTGAAAATATATCAGTATCATAATTAGAGCCATCCAACCATTACATGCAGAAAGTACATTTAAGAAATTAACTATTTGTGGCTCAGTGAGTGATCCAATCCAAAGGGAATGATGCCAGTGATGTATGTGTGATGTCTATCTCTTTTTAGCCTACTTAATTGAGATGTATATTATTGGTAACTGTTCTTATGCAGCTCCACAAACTGCATATTTTTTTCAGAAAATCAGATGTGCATCCTTTAGTGTCCTTGGAACCTTTTCTTAAAGGTGCAAGCAGCATCGCTGCACTCTGTCCAACTGCCACTGTATCTGAGTCAAATTACATAATGGCTAAGAACAGAAGCTCCATGGTGAAAAATTATTACTTGAGTGCTAAAATGCATATGTACAAACATGACTCTACCTGCAATAAAGTCAGTTATTGGTGTCATAACTTTTCCCCTGTGAGTCAAATTGTTGTAGCATCAACATGAGGTAGTTCACAGAACAGGTCACGCTAAGTGATTGGGTACTGTTCCTGCCACACCTTGTGCACTCCCAGCCAGATTCAACACTGCTAAACAACTGTTTGAATTTGACAGATGATTCATGAGGGACATATAAAGAAATCCACAAAATGCCATCAGTCACTTCTTTGTCAATATTTTCACAGGAAGACAAACATTTCTGCTGACACAGTTTACTGTGAAGTAACACCTTACTGGAATTACATCTTCTTCCAATGTGTTGATGACTGCCATAATAAATTCTGCTACATCCTGCTGAACACTGTCAGCAAATGTTCCATGCTGGTCATAATATGCCACAGCTTGACTTAACGACGTCAACGACTGCACAGAATTGTTTTGCCATTGATTGACACGCATAACTTGCTTCAGTGAATCTATCAAAACAGTTGATTTTGAAGCAGTTATTGTGGCAACAAATTCAGACAAATGTAGGAATAGCTGTATCACAGAATTTTTTTCCAACTGTTTAACCAGGTGAGACACACTAAGCTGAAAGCTTGTTAACAGGTGCAAACTGGGAGCACAGAAAAGTTAAGTGACTTGCTCAGGGTCTTAGGGTCACACAGTATGCATGTGGGGATGTGGGATTCAAACCCAGGTCTCAGATTTGCAGCTCAGAGCCTTAAACTACTGCGCTATACTGCCTCCCACTAGCATAGTAACTGACCCCAGTACTGTTGTCAAATGACACCATTGTACCATTGCAGCTAGACCATCTGTTCCTTTTGGTTGGAGGTGATCTGGTATCATCAGCTTCAGCTGACTGCTTATCACCTCTTAAAGTGGAAGAATCATGTACAGTAGACTTCCTCCTCTTCAATTTCTGTGGTATCTCAGAAGACACATCTCGCATGACTACATCATTCACCAGTGTAATCAAATTTGTCAAATTTTATGAAAACAATTTCAACAAATGTTCTCTGAACATTGCACTGAAAAGTCAGCTACTGCCCACTGCACCACTGACCAGTCCACAAGTCACATTAAGACTGTGGCTTGAGATGCTGCCATGTGAGTGTGTGAATGGTACCTTGCACTACTGCCATTAAATGATTTAACTCTGTATTTTGAGTCGTGGTGTTCACTGCTGCTATGGGTGCTTATGTACTGTGGGTTTGATTTGATGTTTTATCATCTAGCACCGTAGCACTTTTATCCTGGTGCTCAACTGACCTGCCTGCTGCTGACTCTAGACCAACCATTCTTCTCACATATACATTCAACTCTTTTAGATGGTCAATCATCTTCCAGATCATTGTAGAGATTAGACAAACTCCATCGTGCAAATAAGGTGATGACAAGAGTGACAATTGGCTGTGGCTGTCCTCCAGCATTATCTGATTAAATTAAATGAGCAGGGTCATTCTTGATACCCTACAAGGGGCATGCCTCAGACAGCTAGTATTGAAACCCACTGGAGGGAGCAATCTTAGACCTGGTACTCTCAAATGGGGACGGAGAAGGAATCTCAGATTTAGAAGTGGGTAGCCATCAGGGAACAAGCGACCACCAAACAGTGTGGTTCACGATAAACACAGCCATACAATCAAGCCATACAAAAGCAAGAGTATTGGACTTTAGGAGGGCTGACTTTGGGAAAATGAGAGAGTGCCTCAGAAAGCACAAGCAAACAGTCAAGAAGGAGGGTGGAGAAATAATGGGGAGTAATCAAAACAGCCATCACAGAGGCACAAGCCTTTGTGTAAAGCAAATTAGCAAAACACACGAAGAAAAAAAACTATGGTCCTCAAAGAGGTGGCAGGGAAGGTTAAGGAGAAAAGAATAGCATTCAGGAAATATAAGGAAACACAGAAGGAGCAGGACAGAGAACTTTATCAGTTAAAGCAGAAAGAGGCAGGAAGGCAGTCAGAATAGCAAAGGCCCAAACTGAGGAAAGGATAGCCAACTCTGTTAAGAAGGGAGATAAGACCTTTTATAGGTGCATTAGGAGTGAAGAAAGACCAAAGGGAGGGATACTGAGGCTTAATAAAGGGAGGGAATGTGGGCAGAGGGTGACAGTGAAAAGCAGGGATACTGAATGACTATTTCTGCTCAATATTCACAAAGGAAGAGGAGGGGAGGTACCTAAACCAAACAAGACAAACATTCTGGAGACAGGGGTTGATACCAGTCCATTTACAGAAGAAAGGGCTCTGAAAGAACTAATAAAATTGAAGGTGGACAAAGCAATGGGGCCTGATGGGATACGTCAAGAATTCTAAAAGAACTAAGGGTAGAACTAGTACACCGCTGACTACTTTCTTTAACAAATCATGGGAGGATGGGGTGGTACCTGAGGACTGGAGGAGGCGGATGTGATTCCTCTTCACAAAAGTGGGAACAGGACAGAGGCAGGAAACTACAGACCAGTTAGTTTGACCTCAGTGGTATGGAAGATGATGGAATTAATTTTGAAGGAAAGAATTGTTGAGTACCTAGAGGCCAGTGGGGCACAGGACCCAAGGCAGCATGGATTCATGAATGGAAGGTTGTGCCAGATGAATCTAATAGATTTCTTTGACTGGGTGACCAAAGTAGTAGACCAGGGAGGGGCTGTGACATGGCCTACCTAGATTTTAGCAGTAGGTATTTGATACAGTCCCACACAAAGATTAATACACAAGTTAGCCAGCCTTGGAGTGGGTCCCAAGGTGGTAGCCTGGATAAAAATTGGCTAGACAACAGGACGCAAAGGGTAGTAGTAAACGAGTCCACAGTGAAGAAAGGAGGGTTACTAGCGGGGTGCCACAGGGTTCAGTACTGGGACCGGTCTTTTAATGTCTTTATAAGTGACATTGCAGAGGAACTGGAAGGCAAAGTATGTCTCTTTGTAGACACACAAAGATCTGCAACAGGGTTGATACACAAGATGGAGTGGAAAGGATGAGAAGGGACTTGGCAAGGTTGAAGGAATGGTCAATTGTATGGCAGCTCAGATTCAATGCAAAAGAAGTGCCGGTAATGTACCTAGGAAACAAAACCCAGGGAAAGAGTACACAATTGGGGGTGAGATACTGACAACAGTAAAATGGAAAGAGACCTGGGGCAATTATATCAGATGACCCTAAAGGTGGGCAAGCAATGTGAGAAGGCAGTAAGGATGGCTGGGGATACTGGGATGCATAGGGAGAGGCATCAATAGTAGAAAACAGGAAGTTGTTATCCCTCTGTACAGACAGTTGGTGAGACCCCATCTGAGTACTGTGTGTCAGTTCTGGAGATCCCATCTCTGCAAAGACAGACAGAGTGGAGGCTGTCCAGAGGAGGGCAACAAAATGGTGCAGGGTCTGCACCAGAAGACATACAAAGAAAGACTAAGGAGCTTAATATGTATACCTTGCGGAATGAAGGAGAGGGGAAATGATAGAAACTTTCCAACTACCTCAAGGGACTCAACAAAGTCCAAGAGGGTAGTATCTTTCAGAAAAGAGATGTCTGAGAACAAGGGGCACAATTTGAAGATAGAGTGGGATGGCTCAGAGGTAATGTGAGGAAGTATTTTTCACTGGAGAGGGTTGTGGATTCATGGAACAGCCTCCTGAGGAGGTCATGGAGTCAAGAACAGTGGGGAATTCAAGAATGCATGGGACAGACTTAAGGCAGTCCTAGTGGGGGTAGGAGGAAGTAAGCTGTTGGTTAACTAGGATCTACAGCTTATCTGTTAGGTAGGAAAATGGGCAAACTAGGTGGGCCAAGCGGTCCTTATCTGTTGTCAAATTATATGTTTCTATGCTGTGCACAATGTTTAAGCCTCTGCATCAAATACACAATTTGTGTGCTGTCACAGCTTTGTTTGCTAAACACATCACATGCACCAAACATAGAATTCTCACCTTTGCCTATCACATGCATGTTCAGTATTGAGCATTGAAGCAGACAAGTTTCCATTTCATGCCTCATCAAGTACAGCTTTTATTGTTGATCACCACTCTGACACATATTTTGAAAGAGTTCAACATAGGTGAATGACTCCCACAGGTTTATTCCACCCATGCACCCAATAGTTACTCTAGCTTCCTCAACAGTAAGTCTAGAAAAGATATGCTTCCCATTCATGGCTGCATGTTGAGGTAGGTTACCAAAAACAACAATGTTTTTCCTCCAAAGGCAACTTCATCATGAGTGTCCCACACTATTTCAGATAAAGTAGTGGGATGCAAACCTAGGACAAAGTCTAACTCTATCAGAGAAAATGCATTACAAGAACTTTATGGGTTACAGAGTGTAGAGTTTAAATAATCAGACAATGGGGTAATATAGTCTTAATGGAAGAAAGATTTTATGTTACCCAAGTTTATGGAATTATTAAATGATGAAACAAACTGAAAACTAAGAGGAGACCCAACACCCAACTAGATCTTGTAACTATACACATTAGTGAACAATGCATACACTGCACGGTGGATTAATGTGGATGTAGCTGCCTTTAAAACCTTATTTTTCTGTCATCCCCATATTTGATGGTCTTCCTAAAATGCATAAAACACCCACAGACCCCCATGACTTACTGCCTTGGGCATTAACTCCCTTATATAATATCTGAGTACATTTATTGACTTTTTCTTGAAACAGTTAGTAGGTGGGATACCTTCATTTATCAGGTATACTTGAGCACCCATTACAAAAATTACAAAATATGAATTGGGAGAACAATTTCATATGGATTACCATAGATGTCACACACCGTATACTTCTTTAGAAAATGGACTTGAAAAATAAAGCATCCTGATTGGCTGCAAGCCATTGTCAGGCATGTATTTATTTTTCAATAGAGCCCTGTGATAAAACAAGTGCCAATTGGGGACCCCATTACTTAGGTTATCATTGGGCACACCAAATTTTCAAACTAACCAGCTGCCATTTTTCTCTCTCTGCTTAGTGGGCAAGTTGGAAGCTGGCCAAGCCCCCCACCCCACATGCTCCATTAATAGATGGGACACACCATGCCACTTTAGTCATATTTCTCCCACATGAATAAAAAATGGCTTTTCTTTTAAATTACTAGCGCACTTGGCGTGCTCAGCTCTCATGCACAGCACTTCCGTAAAGTGTCTCCTTTGCTCATCCACAGCTCCACTCGTGTTCCAGAAAACATTTAGACATCTCTTTTCTTGTTTGCTTGCTCATTTTTAAACACAGCAATGCCTCCTCCCTTTACCTCTAACTCCTGCTGTCCATTTCCACGATCACCGATCACACTCCTATTTTCAACCACAAGAGTTCCACAACATAAACAGAATTGTAAGTCTCCATAAAGATGGGGTCACACTGTGGTCTCAAGAAGGATACACAAAAGCCAAAAAAAAAAAAAAACGAGGGATGCAAACGAGCTGGCAGGGGAGGGATCACAATCCAAGAGCCAAGGAGGAACATTTTCAATGTAACACAAACAAAACCGAACAAACAACTCACAAATGCTGCAATGCCTCTACTGGTTAGCATAGGTGAGTATACCAATAGAGGGACTACTCTTATTTTTAGTATTTTTCATTTCTTAAACATTACACACAAAAACCTCTTATCTATAGCCTATTTTCTAGTGTAATAATACCCTCCAGGGTGGGTGGTATGGGCAATACCGAACCTTCCAGGGGCTGTAGACCCTCCACCTGTGTAGGGGCCTCATTGCCCCTGGGTGGGCAGTGCTGACAACACCACCACCCAGTAGGTATTATTGCTTATGTACAACATAGAGAAGGCTTGGAAGCTATCAGACACTTTTTCTCCAAACCCACAATGGGGAAAATATTCCTAAAACTTTTCTATTACAGGCACTTGAGTTTGTTCTTGAACACAACTATTTTGTGTTCAATAAATCCTACTTCAGGAAGAATTGTGGTACAGAAATGGGTGCCTCAATGGCCCCATCATACATAAAACCTATTTATGGGCAAATGGGAAGAACAGTACATCTATGACACCAACAATCCATTCTTCAAGAAAGTGGTACACTGTACCGCTTTATTGTCAAGATTTTATGTATTTTGCAAGGCACTGAAAATGAAACAGATCTATTCATGAAGTATATAAACAACACTAGCCAGAGTCTAAGATTTATTCACCAATTCAGAGAAGAATATATTACATTCTTAGATGTAGAATTAAGAAAAGAATAGGCACATAATACAAAGTGTAGGTTATAGAAAACAAACAGCTGCAAATTCAATATTGTATGCAGCAAGTGTACATCCCAAATAACTGAAAGAATCTATTCCATTTAGCCAGTACATGACACTTACAAAAACTATTCACAAGACTACAATTTTATATTGTCTTGCATGCAGGCACAAGCAACATCTTGTGGTAGTACCACATTGAGAGTGTGTCAGTGTTGGCAAAAGCAGGGACGCTTTAGGAGATCGTCCCTCATCCTCCAATTAGCAAGCATGCTAGCTGGCTGGTGGAAATTATGGAAAGTGCCACCAACTTGAAAGAAATGTGCTGCTGCAATCAGAGACAAGCTCGTCATGCAGCGGCAGATGTGCACCTCAACGTGCCTTTCCTAGTGAAACTTTTCAATAAACATGACAGCTCATTGCATCTGCCACACACAGTCCCCATACCAACATCAGGGGTGGCCAATCCCCTACGTCAGCATCATTCCCCCACCCACACACTTTCTTGCTTTGCCAATGAGGTCCAATCCCCATTGGCATCAATCCCCTCCCACACACACACACACACATTCTTTTGCTGACAGGGCCAATCCCCATCGGCATCATATCCTTCCCAAACTCATGGGCACACTGGGAGCCCACCCCAGTGTGCTCAGCATCCCCCCCCACCTAGCCCTCATGGGGCACACTGGGAGCCCAACCCAGTGTGACCAGCATCCCCCACCGAAACTCATGGGACACACTGGGGCCCACACCAGTGTGCCCAACATTCCCAAAAAACTCATGGGGCACACTGGAAAGCCCACCCAGTGTGCCCAACATTTTTTTAGTTCACCTGTAAAGAAAGAAACCGTCCCTATCGATGTCCATTTTTGTTTTTCCCTGTAAAAGACAAGGTCCCTCATAGTCCCCAGTGCCCCTCCCCTATCTATCACCCACCCTCTGCACCCCACCTCTGCACCCCCCACACCCCATACTTACCTCCAGAAGTCCGCGCCATGATCATCTGTGGAGCGGACGTGTCTGGTCTCTTCAAAGCCAAACTGCAAATGAAGAAATGCTGGCAAGCTGTATAATGGCATCAATGGGGTGGGGTTCAACTTAGGTGAATATCTCAGCCATTTTTTGAATTTTGCCTCAAATTTTCAACATGGGTTCTTGGATCCCACCTCATGAATACATGCTCTGTCACCTTGTTAATCAGTCCTGACAGGTGATTTCACGATCACTGTGCGGAATCGCCTTTGAGACCGATTAACAAAACAACAGAACCACTGTTCATGAGGTGGGGCCCAAAAACTATATTTGCAAATTTAGTGAAAGAATTCAAAAATTACTGCATTACAAGTGTGTCATTGTGCAGTTTCCACGCACGCTTATAACTTTGACAATTTTTATATTTTAACCCAGATTTTCAACATTGCTATTTTTCACACCTCTTTATGAACAGTACAGCTGTCATTTTTCACATCCTGTCTGAAATGAGTTTTACATCTGACGCATAGTGGTGCGGTCGCTGTGGAAATCAACTTTCTGAACAGAGTAACAAAATCATAGTGCCACTGTTCATGAACAGAGGTCCCAAAATACCTATGTTGAAAATTTGGTTAAAAATTCAAAAATAATTGCATTATGGGCATGCGTTGCACGGTTTCTAATGACGCCAGGACTTCAATTTTCATATTTTCACTCCAGATTTTCACCATTGCTATTTTTTACACCTCCTCATGAACAGTACAGCTGTCATTTTTCACATCCTGCCCGAATATGTGTATTCGCACTTATGGTGCCAAATGGCGCAGTCGCAGCAAAATTACCTTTCACCTAACGAACTGATATGTGCCACTGTTCCTGAGGTGGGATCACAAAATGCCCATGTTGAAAATTTGGAGTGAAATACCAAAAACGCCTGGTTCTCAGGGTAGAGTGAGGTCGAAAATGGCGTGATGCGTATGGCTGACAACCCAAAGGCACACCTTAATGCTTGTCAGTCTCTGCAGGTGGGGTGGGTTGGGCCAGTTCAATACTTTCACTGCCATTCCTATTATGCATCTCTCTCAACTCCTGTACTACCAATGCCAATGCCAGCAAGACAACATTCGGTATTGACAAATGCTTGTTTGATCCAGTCACTAGAAATGACAGAAAGATTTAAAGACAGGGGTTATAGTAGCGACATACTAGATAGTGTTTTTAATAAAGCCAAGAATATCAGTCGAGGTACGCTTTTGGTCCCTAGATCCAAAAACACAGATAACCAAAATACCATCAAATTTTCAACAAAATATATTGGTTTGGCTGGAAAGATAGGCAATATCATTCATCAGCACTGGCATGTTTTATAACGGATCAGATTCTGAAAAATTAGGTGAGTGACAAACCTAGAGTCCCTTCAGAAACATAGAGCATAGAATTTAATGGCAGATAAGGACTGCTTGGCCCACCTAGTCTGCCCATTTTTCTTACCTATTTCATATACCACAGATCCTAAATAATCTGCAGCTTACCCTCTCTTTCCTATCACTAGAGTTCCTTTATGTTTGCTCCATGTGTTTTGAATTCCCTACCATTTTGCCCCACAACCCCATGGATCCACCGCCCTTTCTGTGAAAAATATTTTCTCACATTACCCCTAAGTCTACCCCTTCATATCATGTCCCTTGTTCTTTAATATCTTTTATTTTTGAAAGATGCTACCCTCTTGTACCTTATGTACACCTCTGAGGTATTTGAAAGTCTGTATCATATCCCCCTTCCAAGGAATACATATTGAGATCCTCCAGTCTCCCTGATATGACTTTTTAGTGCAGCCCTGCACCATTTTTGCTGCCTTCTCTGAACTGCTTCTACTCTATGTCCTTCCAGAGATGTGGCTTCCAGAACTGAACACTGTACTCTAGATGAGATCTCACCAAAAATCTATACAGTGGCATCACTACCTTCTTCCTTCAGCTGAAGATACCTATCCCTATGCTCCCAGCATTCCACTGGCTCTCCTCACAGCCTTCTCACACTGTTTGGTAACCTTTAGATCATCAGATATGATTACCCCATGTTTCTTTCAAATCCCACTACTTAATCTAGAAGAATGTGGGAAACTTATACAGTGAATGAACTGAAATAGATAATATACAAAAAACTTTAAGACTTAAACTTTCAATGGACTTAGTGTTATTGATTCATAAAGACCTATTTAGTACAGCTATTTTCATCAGTTCTTTCATGATAACCCTTGGAACCTACTTTTGGTCACCCCCCACACACACACACACACATATACACACCAACTCCAACATGATTTTCTAAACCTTTAAGTGTTGGGGAAGATTACAAAGGACTTTTATATGAATTGAGAAACAATGAGGTGGGGATTCATATTTGAAATAATTTTTCTATGCAAGTTGTGATTTAATCTTTTCTTACCCGTGACTGTCACTTTAACAAGGTAATTATAAGGTGGTGGGTTTCAGTTCAGTTTGTGTTTATTGATTGATCTTAGGTCATTACAATTTGACAGAAAGCACAAGAGTAAGCACTTGAATAAACAAAAAATGCACATTATAATAAAAATAATACATGGGAGCAAACACCACAATAAATATCGAAAACAATTAGATAAATATCAACTAAATTGTATCCAGCAGGAATCAGTTCAGCATTTCCTAAATTAGATTCAGGTTAATTGGCCATTTGCAATATAATTCTAATTTATAATTTTAGACTATGTGCACTTAACTATCCACGGTTTATGTATTATATTCCCACAGGAAGCACATTTGATGATATAAATAAATAAATGGACCGATACAACATTTCACACTATCTAGCAGTGGCAGGCCATCAGAACAAGGAAGATATTACAACAAGATTCCCATTTTCCAGATATTGGACACTCCATCAGACCCATCGCTTGATATCAATTACAATAACACATTTCAGGTATTATCTAGGGTCTGCTCTATCCTGTAGTCATAATGCACTCTATCAGGACTCCACCCATATTAATCCCATCATATGTCGGCAAAGGCAATATCTCTGTGGATTCCCTTTACCACAGGGTACCACTACACCATGTAGGTTTTAAATACTAGTCTGTCAGGGCTGTATAGTCTGGGTTGACATCACATTTCGACCAATGATGGTCTGTGTTTACCTCATTTTGAAAATTAGGGTCCAGAAAAGCCATTATGCCGGCCAAGATGTGGATATATTGGTCCTGTTCCAGTGTGCATATCTGTGCCATTAATCCTTATTAGCCCCAGAATTCCCATACTTAGTGAACATGAGTGTAACTAGCAGTAACTTCTGAGGAATGCCTCTCCTTGTTACCAGCAAAATCATGGTCTCACCAAGCCACATCAACAACAAAGTTGCAGAAATGTGGATTAGCAAAACTCTACAATGTCGACAGGTGAAATTTTGCCTGTCAGGCATTGATGTTTTGGGGGGTCTTCACCCCCGCCACCCATTTCTGTATAATAAACTCTGAGTCAGAGTTTGTTTTAAATGGGACAAAACATGGCAAAAATGATTAAATTCCGAGATAGGGACTATTATAGTGACAACATCGAATCATTAAAGTTGTCGCTGTAATGGGCTTCGCGTTCTGAATTTCATTGTTTTGCCAGTATAAGCAAAATTATGAAACCACTCCAGAACATACAGGCCAACCTCAAATAGTAGGAGAACCGTCTGAAAGGATTTCACAGAATCAATCACCCAATTGTCTAATTAGGTTGAAACATACTAATTGTTTTAGCTTCAAAACTAGGGCTACTCTATCAAAACCTGATAGTACATACAAGGTTTTAATAATTACATGCTTATTCACATAGTTATAAATTATATATACCCTCAGTATCATACAGTTCTCTAATAAAAAGAGCACCATAGAGATTATGGACCTATGGGATTTGTTTAACTATACAAGCACATTTAGCACCTAATAGATATATGGTTAATGTAACAGATAATGTGACAGATAATATGCAAAACACAGGGACACACCCAGCCACATAAGAGCATGTGACATGGTGGACAGGCCTTGCAATGACACCCTGCACGTCCATGGGGCCCCTGCCCGATGCATGCTTGCATACAGCAGACCTGTACAATGACCTGCTAAGATTTTTCCACCTGCAATAGGTGATTGAAGTGAGTCTCCCTAAGTAGGGCAGCTCACCATTAAAATACATGAAACACCACAAATGAAATGGAGAATTTATAATAAAAATCAAATAAAATCATATTAAATGTGTCCCATTCCATCATGAATATAATGTCCCAATGAGAAATGTCCTTGGAAACATTCATAGAGTACAAAGTCTAAAAGTAAAACAGTAAAATAGTGCAGCAGCCATTTTAATGCAAGGGAGTCAGTGGTTAAGAAGACAGAAAACATACAGTAAGATATCCTCTCATCACTCAAAATGGGTGCACTAGTGTGCTATTAAATCAGTGAAAAGTGACAGTGTTCCTTAATGGGGAGTCCCGCTGTTTAGACTTTTTAGAACAGGAGATTAAATAATCATTGTGGTGCACTAAAACAGGTTTACTAGATGAACGCCTAAAAAAGTTCATGGATTCATCAACCTTGACATAAAACTGAGTATAAAACATAAAATTTACGGATGGACGAGGCAAACTAAGACCTTGGCATTTCAGTAGTACTAAGGTCCAAGGCCACAAGTGTTGATCATTTTTGCTAGATCTAGATCCATTTGTCACAGCAATCAGCTCCAAATAGGAGCCCCATTAAAATATCTTTTATGCATTTGTATCCAAAAGGTACATATTAAATGTTAAAATCCACTCTGCTAGAATACTGACCTTCCAGCAACTCAAATCAAATTGAAGAGTCTTGTACAAGGTTACTGTTTTAAATAAAATGCTTGAGATTCTATGAATTAAAACTCATTCTCTCCCAGTGACCATTTTGGGTCAGGCTTAGCAATGGATGGTTCCAACGCCATATGGCGTGCTATGGGACCAAAGGAGTTAAGATGAAGTTTTATGACAGAATTTAAATGTGATTGAGGCCCTTTGAATACTGGAGTCTGTCAAAATTTTACGACAAGGTGTACCAGCAATTATCGCTCTTTCATAACTTATTTTTGCCCCTCAGACATTTTTAAGGCAAGGTCAAAACACCCAGGTATTGTTGTCAGTTAATCTGGCCAATTAATCAGAATGTAGTAGTAAAGAGTAACTTAGAGGAGCTGTATCCAAAGTCAGCTTCCACCTTTACAGCAGCAACATTGTACAAGTCGGAGAAGGAAAACCACCACGGCCATTTAAGTACTAAATACTAATAAAATAATTCAGTCAACATATATTTTGATTCATCTGCTGCCAGCCTCTGGTGTCAGGGACAGTGTGACGGGCCCTCTTGTATCGGATATGTGTTATGTAAAGGCTACTAAGCATGCAGTCACAGGGTGCTGTACAGACATGGGGCAATGGTGTGCTATGATGGAATGGTTTTCTGGCCTGGGCCCTGGAATGCAGAGCTATGACAGATAATATGCAAAACACAGGGACACACCCAGCCACGTAAGCATGCGATGTGGTGGACAGGCCTTGCAATGACACCCTGCATGTCCATGGGCCCCTGCCCGATGCATGCTTGCATACAGCAGACCTGTACAATGACCTGGCAGTCCAGGGCAGGCCCTGGCTGTAAGGTCCGGTTCCCATCTCCATGCACCACATACAGCTTTGGGGGGCCATGTGGCATTTGCACACATCTGGGACACAACTGACAGGTGTCGATATGTTCTACCCTGAGGACTGCCTTTTCAGTCGTATGCTATGTACCAGTAACATAGTCTGATAGTAACGATGTGCAGAGTTGCTCCATTATAAAGGTTCTACGCAAGGCACAGTTATAAACAGAACAGAGGCCACTCACAGCACTGCCAGTGGCTTTGTGTTCAATGCAAACATAACATGTAATATGGTGAGTAGGGTACAACTAGGCCAGCAGTTACACTACTGTTTGTGGTTATAGGGCCCACAATTTGTGATAATGGAGTACAGGACACAACCACCAATCCGATGTGGATTCCTTTGCAATATATCCCACCCATGCCCCTGCTACAGGGTGTATTCCTATTCAGCAAAGTGTCTCTGTTGGAAAATTGTATTCAAGACACCTACCCAGGGCTGTGGAGACATTATCCTGGCTTGCCATGGTTGTGTTTGGTCTCTGTGGAATGCTCCCACATTTCTATAGCAGTGTTGTGGCTGCAGTTCCAGTGTACAGTGTAGGAGGTGTTATTGTCCACCTAAATGCCCAGTCACAATTATCCATGCTAATACATGCAGAAAGGTCTTTAACTCATTCATGCCACAAGAGCTCTTTGAGACTTCCACCACTTGTGCCCCGTGATACTCTTAGCACTGCATCCTGGGCCTTTTAAGCAAAATCAAGCCATAATCAGCATGCCACAAACAAACGTGAATACCTCTTGAACCGTAAGTGCTACACACAAAGCATGAGCGACAAAGTTGTTCAGCACAACATTATCTTTCCAATGGTGCTATGCAATCTGTTTAGTTTTTATTTTATACTAGCTGAAATTCCAAACAACTGTTTTTTTCTGATTTTTCAAGGTGCTTAGGTGAGGCATGAGAGACAAATGTCAGCCATGCACACCATACCTTAAACAAATGCAAATAACTCCTAAGTATAGATGGTAGACACAAAGTATCAGTGACAGAATTGTTCAGCACAAAATTACCTTTCTGATGGTGCTATGCAATCAATTCTAAGCAATTTGGTTTGTTTAATATTTAGGTAAAACTGCTGACTTCCTCAGGCGTTTCTAGGCCTGAGTGAAAGTCAGCGGAAATACGTCTGGCGTTATTCTCCTGGCGGCTATGCTTTCAGACACCACGTACAGGTGTATCTAGGCCTGAATGAGTTAATGAGATGCTAATGGACTCCTTTGCCCACTGACTGCCCAATGAGGCTATTTACATAGCTTGGCTGAATATTGTGCTTTTAGCAACGCACTCATGGTAGTTAGCACTTGTGCATTCGTGGAACGTATCTTTTGATGATGTCTTAGCAGATGTGCTATGCAGGAGCCACACACCTATGATGTCGGTGTCATCACAGCACATGCACAGCTCAGTGCAGCACTATCCATATGCATGGCATTGCGAAGGTCACGCGTGGGTCACACATGAGCAACAGTGCTGCACATACATTGACTGCACAGCACAAATGTGCATTGTGCAGCACTGCCAGTGTGTGTAACATGGTGCAAATGATGCACCCTGCCACATGGCCATATTTTGTGCAGATAGTATCTACAAGGTGCCTGAACAGGAGAGAATGTCGGCCACATGTTCTGTGAGGGCAGTCCAGCAGAGGGATCAGAGGTGGGGATGTGGAGTTGACCAAACTTGTCGAGTTGATGGTGGCCAGGGAGGATCAGCAGTTTGAGGAGGTGCAGCAGGCATCACGTCCCCGATGTGGTATGGGCCTCTGTGGGCTGCCACCTTATGGCTAGGGCAGGTGTCATGCGTACTGGGGAGCAGTGCTGCCACCATTATCAGGACCTTGTCAGGTGGGAGAGGGGAACACCTGCGATAATACCACCAGATTTTACAGGATGGCACTGTACCAAGGCCAGGTAGGTGTTACTCAGTGTGGCATGTGTATAACTGGGCATGGGTTGGGCATGGTACCGCATGGCCACAGGTGTACTATTTCCATGGACCATCCATAGGTGTATCTGCTGTGCCTGTGGCCTTGCATCAGGCATTGCTGCCACTAGATTAGTTCCTTTACAAGTCTGTGATGTGTTGTTGAATAGGCATTCACAGCTGTGGTGGCCTGGCATCCATGCAACACTGTTGTATGTCACCACACCCACTACAGACTGTGCCACGTGGCATACATGTTCTGTATGCTATCACTGTGACACTGCCCACGGTTAACACCCTGGGAGGGATTTCCTGCAACAACTCCGCCAACAGTGTAGCCCATACATGTTAGACCTTGGCATGCGCCGCATTGTGGACTGCTATTGTGCTATGTAACATCCTCACAATGTACCCATGGTGGCATCCTTGGCATTGCATGTTGGGCATATTGTGCTAGGATGTGTGGTCTGCCCTGTTTTGGCACTGCATCTGCCTCCTGCATGACAATTATGGGCATTTAACAGTCGCCCTGTGTTTGAGCTGCCTGTGGTGGTGTCAGCAGGATGGAAACATGCACTCTGGGTCCACATAGTTACATGACCACACCACTGCTCCCTGAGGTGGGGTGGAACACTGGCCATGGTCTGTCTGTGTGGCGCTGCTGTGTTGTAAACCATGACCCACTGGTGGACCATCCCACTGCATCACAGGCACGGGTGCTGACAGCGGGTGGATTTCCATGTCCACACACCGCCATCACAAGCTGCATGGCGGTGACCCATGTCTGCCCTGTGCATTGGCATCAGCATCATACCTGGGACACTGGTGCACAAGTTACAGGGGTGCTAGCCAAGTGTGGCATCACCATGGTTCATCTGTTGCACGCCACCACATAGTTAAGTGTCTACACACAGCAGGGGTGGTTGTGTCACACGACCTGTTGGCAACGGCCCTGGGGACATAGAGCACACTTTAGTTCATTACGGGACTAACCATGCATGTTCTTGTACCCTTCAGAATGAGCAGCCAGAGGATGGGCCAGAACACGTGCATGGCAGGAGGAGGGAGAGGGATGTGGAGCAGGGAAGAATTGTGGCAGTGACACTGCAGTCGCTGCATGGTGAGCAGTGGCACGTGAGTATTCTCTATTAAGTAAGCTTGGTTCAAATTGAGCCTACTGGTTCTGAACACAAAGAAAACCAAATCAATGCTGTTCCATCATACCTCCTTTGACCTAACATCCCAGCCCCTCTGGTTATCAACACCTCTGACCTACCGTCAAGGGGTGGGATCTTTCAAATATCTGAAAGGACTCTGACCATCATCTATCCTTCTCGACGCATGTAAATAGTGCTATTAAACTACAAACCAAAAGCTCAGTCTACTTCATCGCACTGCCCTTTCCTAACTCCCAACTCTAGAAAGACCATTGCTGCAGCTACCTTCCTACCTAGTTTATTCTCACAGAGTGCCCATAATTCACTCAGCCAATTCTCTACTCTGGCCAAACACAAACATGCCTATCACAAGATTGCTCACTTCGCCACTGGTATTCCTACTCAGACTCATCACTGTGATGTACTGAGATCTCACTAGCCATCCTTCGAGCCCAAATTGGACTTCTCAGTGTTATGCACCACCTTTAATCTTACTCACCTCCCATCCCCACCTATCCTCTCTGGTCTACTCACTGAGAAGACCTTCCCAGGTCCCTCCGCCTACTCCCATTCTCCCATTGCTGAACCTACCCAAAGTCTGCCCACCGTAGGCAAGGGGTCCTCTACTTTCTGCAACAAAAAACGGAATACTCTCCCACCCAGTCTATTCTCATATACATCTCCCCAATTTATGACAGGCTTCAAGAAAATCTTCTTACCCCCCAATCTGTAGTGGTATTTGCACTTAACCCTTCTATCTTCCTCAGAGTACCCTCCTCCCCCTCACCTGCCCTAACTGGCTATCCATTCCTCCCTAACCTTACCCTATCCCTGTCCTTACCGCAACCTCCCTCTCCCTCTGACTTTCCAGTCTCACCTTAACCCTTCCCTCCCCTTTCTCTCTCTCCTCCTCCACACTTACTTTGTAATCTCTCTATCTACTCATATATCATGTAAATATTTTGTGAAATGTTGTTTTACTGTGCGTTAGCCTCTAATGAACCAGATCACCTGTCCTAACACTACAGTCTCAAGCCCCAACAACGACTTTAGACAAATACCAGATCTAAGGACTATCACCGCAGGACCCTCCAGACCAGTACTGGGATCATTAACCAGCAATTAGGAAACTGACTTTCTACTCACAGCATAATCTCTGTTACTTACTGTATATCTATATATATTGTATCCCACCTCAGACTGTACTCATTTTTCCTTATGTCATGTTTTTAACCATCTGTTATCCTAAAGTATAATGTGTCTAATTATGGAATTGTTTTATTTCTCAGGTAGCCCCTGAAAAAGGGACATGTCTGTCTCAGTGGGCCTACCGGTTATCAAAATTCAAATAAATAAATAAATCTATTGTTTTATCCACCCATGTTCTTTCTATAGGTGTGTGACTGGGATATTGCCCCTGCATATCATGTACATGGCATGTGACATGTTTCTGCGCTGTACACCCAGATGACACACTGGGACCTGGTCCTGGCATTAGTGGCCTGCCACTGCCTCATCATATATGCTGCCACTTGCAACCCAATTGCTGGACATGTACTGCTGGCATATCCTGCAATATCAGGCCGAGGCATGACCTGGGATACTCAAGTGCCCCTCATGGGCCCAATGTGCCCAGCACAGCAGTGCCCTGCCTTATCCTGAAACCGCCAATGTCCCACACACCATAAACACATGGGTGTCCTGGGGGACCATGGCTCCTTTGGTGTGTGCAGGCATGATGGCTGGCATGCACCCCATTATGAATGCAGTGCCAGGCCATGCCTGCTATGGCAACAGGGTGTACCAGTAACTGTGCCCTGGTAGCTTCCTCCAACAGGGTCCAGTGCAGGCTGCAGCAGCCAGTCTGGGCCAGAGTGCCCCAGGTCATCTCAGTGCCATTTGATTGGCAGCTTCATGGCATGTTGCATAACATGCACCATGCCCAGTGTTGGCTGGAGGCATGGTTGTTTGCCTCTCCACCTTTGTGCCCCCACCGGTGCAGTGATCACTCTTTCCCAACTGTTTCACCAACAATTGTGCATCTGCCTCTTCATTTTGCTGTGCTGTTGCATGGCTGGTTGGTCATCTGTATAACACACACAATGCCAGGTGCTGCTCCACATTTTGTATGTGTCATACTGTGCTTGGTGTTTTGTAGTTGTGTTCCAGTTTGTGGCAAGCCACGTTGCCCACTGGTGCATTGTAACCACAGTGTACTCTGTCATGGGTGACACAGTCCTGGGACATGTTGGCCTAGTCTGTGTTGTTTGGGACTAAGCTCCATGTCCCATGTGATGGGTGTTGGTACAGTGGGGCGGGCAGCATACCATTACACCCACTACAGGGGTTGCGGTACCACATAGGTGCTCCTGCTGCAGGGTTGCTGTCTCATCTTGCACACACCCCTTTGCGCTGTATGCAAAGCTTCACCAGGGCTCATTGGTCATTGCCCTACAGCCTGTTGACCTGTGCTTCATTGCCCTGTATGAGCCTGTCTGCCATACAACACCACATCATGGTGGCACATGATTGCCTGGCTAGTGCTCTTTGGGTACTCTGCACATTCATAGGTTCATAGTATGGATTAAGTTCTACAGGCAGTTGCCCTTAAAGAAGTTGCCACCCATTATGGGTGGTATTCTATATTTAGCAATACCCATAAAGGTATCAATTCTATTTTGAAAGTCTCAATTGTGTCACTCTCAACAATAGTTAGAGGAGTGCATTCCAACTAGATGTTATTCTTTGCGAAACCATGTAGTTCTTTTCACAGTATTATTTTTACTCCAATCATCTGTTGATTATGAGATCTTGTGTGTTTATTTTTATTTGGGTGGTAATTCCTATGGTTTCCTGCAAAATGGGTCATCCATGGTTTTAAAAGCTAGACAGAGATCACCTCTTATCCATCTATATTTCATTTCATATAATCCAAGTTTTTGAAGTCTTTCACAATAACTCAGATTGCTCATTCCTTTAACTCTTTCGTAGTCTTTCTTTGCATTCTCTATCATTTTTGCATTCTTTATTGTTTGGGGAGCACTAAATTGCATGCAGTATTCAATGTGTGGTCTCACAAGACTTTTGTATAAAGGAATCATACATTTGCTTCCTACTTTTTATGTTTTGAAAAATACATCCCAATATTTTATGGCAGTATTTGACCTTATGTTTAGTATGTAAATCAAATGAAAGATCATTACTGATGAAAACACCCAAATCTTTCTCATTGGTCATTGTCTCCAATATATGGCCATTTAAAGTATATAGTATATTTTGGTTTTGTGTCCAATGTGCATGAAACATAGAAACATAGAAACACAGAATTTGACGGCAGATAAAGACTGCTTGGCTGACCCAGTCTGCCTTTTTCCCTACCTACTGGATAAGCTGCAGATCCTAGTTAACCAGCAGCCTACTTCTTCCTACCCCACCCCCTAGAATGGCCCTTATGACTGTCCCATGCATGCTTGAATTCCACCACTGTTTTTGACTCACAACCTCCTCTGAAGGCCATTCCACGATCCACAATCCTCTCTGTGAAAAAGCTTCTAATTACCTCTGAGCCGTCCCATCTTCAAATTGTGTCCCTTGTTCTTGCACACCTCTTTTTGAAAGATGCTACCCTCTTGGACTTTGTTGATTCCTTGAGGTACTTGAAAGTTTCTATCATGTCTCCTCTCTCCTCCTTTTCTCGAGGCTATACATATTAAGCTCCTTTAGTCTCTCTCTCATATGTCTTCGCGTGCAGACCCTGCACCATTTTAGTTGCCCTCCTCTGGACAGCTTCCATCCTGTCTATGTCTTTGCAGAGATTGGGTCTCAGAACTGCACGCGTACTCAGATGGGGTCTGACCAGCTGTCTGTACAGAGGGATAACTTCCTGTTTCTACTGGTGATGCCTCCCTATGCATCCCAGTATCCCTCAGCCCTCCTTGCTGCCCTCTCACATTGCTTGCCCACCTTTAGGTCATCTAATATGACTACCCCAGGTCCCTTTCCATTTTGTTGTTGTTAGTATCTCACCCCTATTGTGTACTCTTCCCTGGGTTTTTGTTTCCCAGGTGCATTGCCTTGCACTTAGCATTGAACCTAAGCTGCCATACATTTGACCATTCCTCTAACCTTGCCAAGTCCCTTCTCATCCTTTCCACCCCAACTTGTGCATCAACTCGGTTGCAGATCTTTGTGTCATTTGCAAAGAGACTTACTTTTCCTTCCAGTCCTCTGCAATGTCACTTATAAAGACATTGAAGAGGACCGGTCCTAACACTGAACCTCATGGTACCCACTAGTAACCCCACTTTCTTCAGAGTGGACTCCATTTACTATTACTCTCTGTGTCCTATTCTCCAGCCAATTCTTTACCCAGGCTGTCATCTTGGGACCCACTCCAGGCTGGCTAACATATATTAATCTTTTGTGTGGACTGTGTCAAATGCCTTGCTAAAGTCTAGGTAGGCCATGTCCACAGCCCGCCCCTGATCTACTACTTTGGCCACCCAGTCAAAGAAATCAATCAGATTCATCTGGCATGACCTTCCGCTGTGAATCCATGCTGTCTTGGGTCCTGTGCCCCTCTGGCCTCTAGATACTCGACAATTCTTTCCTTCAGAAGTGATTCCATCATTTTCCTATCACTGAGGTTAAACTAACAGGTCTGTAGTTTCCTGCTTCTGCCTTGCTCCCACTTTTGTGAAGGGTAATCACATCTGCCCTCCTCCAGTCCTCGGATACCACCCCATCCTCCCATGATTTGTTAAAGAGGGTAGTCAGTGGTGTCACTAGTTCTACCCTAGTTCTTTAGAATTCTGGGATGAATCCCATCAGGCCCCATTGCTTTGTCCACCTTCAGTTTTAAGAGTTATGATTTTGCATTTGCCCACATTAAATTTCATAAGAGATTGTTTGGCCCAGGTACTTAGTTGGTTAATATTTTCTTGAAATTGCACCACGTGAGCTAAGATCTGTGATAGTTGCACCAATTTTGCAGTCATCTGCATATTTGCACATCCATGTAGAATTGTTGGTCCGAGATGATACAAGTATATTGAAAAGAATGGGACCCAGGACAGAGCCTATGGTACACCACTGGTAACACTGCCGTAATTAGATTCAAATCCTCAAATAACAACCTTTGCTTCCTGTTGTCCAGCCATGAGATAATCCAATTAATTATATGTGGATGTAGTTAAATCATAATAAGGTGTTCAACTAGATTTATGAGAAACAGTGTCGAACGCCTTACTGTAATCTAGAAATAGTACATCTACAGACAGTCCCTTGTCAATAGCAGAACTAACAGGCTCAAAGAATTGAAGTAGATGGGTGAGGCAAGATCTATTTTTACAAAACTGGTAATATCCATTAATCCTTTTTCTTGAATATGGTTTATTATTCAGTGTTGTAATAACCGTTCCATTACCATCCCAATTACAGAAGTTAGACTAATAGGTCTATAACTGCTAACTTTAGATTTGTCACCGCCTTTAAATGTAGGTGTTACATTGGCCTCTTTCAAAGAGGTGGGACGTTACCCTCCTGAATAGATATATTAAATAATTTGGTTAGAGGACCCAACAGCACTGGGGCCACTTCTTTTATGAATTTTGGTGGTATGCCATCTGGACCCGTAGATCTATTTGGTTTAATAGTCTTTATAACTAATGAAACCTCTTGTAAAGTAAAGTCCATAAAGTTGTTTTCCATTAATGGTGGTATGTTTGTTATATGTTGTTTGGGTTGGAAGACACTTAGAAA
Source organism: Neoceratodus forsteri (assembly GCA_016271365.2). Lineage (NCBI taxonomy): Eukaryota > Metazoa > Chordata > Ceratodontiformes > Ceratodontidae > Neoceratodus > Neoceratodus forsteri. Next base: position 975,527,955 of record CM057456.1, on the reverse strand, counting down.
ATAATTATTAAGTTCACCAGCAATATCATTCTTATTACTAATAGTGTTATTATCTAACGTTTTATGGGGTCCACAACTTTTGATTACCCCTCATGGAACCAACATAGTTAAAAACTGTTCTTTATTGTCCTTGGTATGTAATGCCAATTTTGATTCAAATGCTGCTTTTGCTTTTCTAATGCAGGTTTTTATTTTTTGTTATTGATTCACAGTTGTCCTGAATTTTTCATTAGGGTTTTGATATACTTTTGTACAGCTTTTCTTTTTGTTAATAACTGTCTTAATTTCAGCATTCCACCATAAGGGTAATCTTTTGTTGTTATGATATTTTTTTTTCTTCGGGAACCTATCTGGATATGCAGTATTGAATTTTATTTATAATTCCCAGGTATTTTCCAGATTTTGATCCAAAAGGTCAGTTTCTCAGTCTCATGTTGCTAGCACTCATTAATTTCTTTATAATCAGCAGCATAAAATCCCTCACTGTAGTAATGCTTTTAGTTTTAAGATTTATAAATTCAATTCTGATTTTAACCATTAGATGGTGGTCACTGTCGCCTAATGGGGCAAACTTTCAGGTTCAGATAGATCTGTCTGAATATTAGTGAGAATAAGATCAAGAATCCTATTTTCTCTGGTTGGTTTTTAACTGTTTGTTCTAAGTTATTTGCAATTGCAATATCAATAAATCTATTTTCTCTGGAACCCTGCCCTTCAAGTAAGTCCCAGTTAATGGATGGCAAATTAAAGTCCCCCTCAGGATATAACTTCCATCAATATAAATGCTTTCTAGATCATCAAGAAATTTGTGGGTTTCTGTTACATTTAAATTGGGAGGTCGATAACCTAACCCTATAATCAGTGCTTTATTGGGTAATTGAATATTAGCCCAGAGTAGTTCTGATGTGGTAATGACCATATTTTTTAATTCAATAACTTCATAGGTTTCATCAAGCGCAATCCTGCCACCAGTTCTATCTTTTCCATTTTAAAGATTTTAATATAGCCAGGAATGTTTGTGTTCTCATCACCATTTTGGAACCACGTCTGTCACACCATAAGCTGCAATGTGATTTGTTATTAAGAAGTCTCTTAATTGACTGATTTTATTTCTTAAACTTCTAGCATTTATTAATACAATGGGTACAGTTTATTTTAATGTGGAATTTATTTGTGCTGGAGTTTGGTAACTACATACTCTTGATTTGTCTTTAACCTTTTTGTAAGTGGAGCTATAAGGTCACATCCCCCCTCAAATTAGTTTAAAGTTGCATTAATATTAGTGAGAAGTTTATTTCCCAATATGTGGCATCCCTTCCTACTGAAATGGAAACCATCAGCACAGTAGTATTCATTTTGTTATAAAATTCCTCCCAATGTGTAATGCATTTGATATTCAAGGTAAGACACCATCTTCTCAGCCATCCATTTACAGATTTAATTTTGTTCATATGATATTCTATGGATTTAGGCACTGGTAGAAACTCAGATATTATGACAGAGCAGTTTTTTCAACATGTTTATAGGTAATGAACACAAAGTCTTCCTTAATTTTAGGCAGTGACTGGGTTTGATGTCATTTGTGCCTGTGTGCAATATAACCAGTGTATTTTACCTGTGTTGGCTAATATGTTGTCTAGGCTGATTAAGTCCCTAATTTTTGCACTTCTGTAACATGAAACTGTTCTATTATAATTGTCGGGTTACAAATCAGTCGATCTAAATGTTTTATGATGGAGTCACTTCACGACAATTACTTGTCGCAGGTCCTCATTCTCCAACTGTACATTGCACTCCCTTCATAGCCACAGGCTCACCATGGGCATGTGGGCTGGCTGTCCCGGTTCTGCACCCCGTGGCTGGCTTCCTGTGCATTAGATGCCCATGTCCCACACGTGTGCCTGCAGTATGCTGCTGTGGTGCTGACCACCAGCCTGTCCTTTGCAGCCATGCTGCCACATGTTGGTCTACAGACCTCTGCTGAAGGGACATACACATACACTGCCCCGGCCAATGGCTACTCCAGATAGGTACCTGAGGGGGTGCTGTGATGGTGTGCATACCTATCATATATCCTGTGTACTGTTGTTCTATTTCTTTATAATGTCTGCTGTTCTCCTGTTCATTGCTGTTTGGCTGCACATACATATGCATTCTGTATGTTTGCTTATGCACCATTGTACACGCATACATTCCAGCCATCTTCAGCACTGTGTACTGCAGCAGCTGACAAGGAGTCCCTAAGGAAGCTTGAAGGAGTGAAGCGCAGAGTGAGAAGTGTGTGTGAGTCACAGCTGGTGCAGTTGGAGATTGGAAGTGGCACTGAACTGCCATTATTGGTAATTAAAACCTTTGAAACTTGAAAATCTGTCTAAAGTTTTCCTTGTGAAACTGCTTCTATCATTTGCCTCGAGGGTGCTAGAGCCTTGGTTTGTTTGTCCTGGCCAAATCCCTCCCTTCACTAACAATACCATCACCAACTTTATCTGGTTCTGTAAGTCAGTTTGCATCTGTATACATATATTCATGGCAAAAACTCCATTTAATGCATCAGTTAGGGTTGTTCCACAGTGACAAAAGCAATGAAATTTGATGTTAGGGTTACCCCCTTGCCCCAATGCTCACCCTGCCCCACCAACAGGCATGGGGGTATGCATTACAGTCATTGGGCATAACTCTCACCCATTCTCCTATACTGTACCACCTCAGCTTCCTTACACATAGCATGGGGTTACAGTTAGTCCGATGACCCCAATGCACATCCCGATGCCTGTTGGTGGGGACAGGGTGGGCATGGGGACAAGGAGTTTTTGCCATGAATATATATGAAGACATTTATTTATTTTATTTTTTATTTATTTCAGAGATCAGAAAAGTACCTTTGAGTCAGACACTCATTTACAAAGGTTCCACATCATATTTATTTATTTATTTAAGAGATTTACCAGGAAGGCATACTGAGCAGAGCACCGCTCGATTCGATCATCCTGGGGTAGGGGTGACAAGTGTAGTACATAAATACATACAGCACAAATAGAACATACATAAGTTGTGGATATTCAGCAAAGGCCCAAAGGGATGGGAGAAGTTGCTGAGATGCATAGAGTTATACAAATTGAGGAGTAGTTACAGGCAGTATTTACAGGCAGTGAATACAGTAGCAGTATTACAGGCAGTGATACAGTAGCAGTAACAGCAATTTCATAGTGAGATTCGATATACCTACTAGAATGGGTAGGTGAGAATAACAAACAGTAACAGAGGAGGTCAAAACAAAATGACATATGGTACTGATTTAGACATGGAGACCAGGATAGCTGATAAGGATTGAGCAGGGAGTTTAGCGATGGGAAGGCATAAGCAGTTGGTGGCGAAATGCGATTTGAGGCATTTTCGATTGTGGAGTGCTTTTGGCGTGTCTGATGTCGGCTGCTAGGGAGTTCCATAATTTGGGAGTCTGAAGCTGAAGCAACCTCACCTGATCGGGTGGATCCGTGAGGGATGTGAAGAAGTCTAGAGTCAGAGTTCCTGAGATCGTGGGTAGGTGGTGGGGAAGCGGTTAGGGATGTCGATAGGTAGGAGGGCAGCGTGATGCGACCAGAATTTAGCAGTGATCTCTAGTGCAGTGCAACAATCGCCGATTTTGGAGTGATGGGAGGTCAAGTGATTTATAGAGGTCACAGTGGTGGGTGTTTGGCAGACAATCCAAGGTGAACCAGCAGAAGGAGTTATAAATAGGGTCAAGCCTGGCTAAGGATGTTTGGGGGCAGCACCGTAAATGACATCACCATAGTCAAAATTGGAAGGATCATTTTTGTATCATTTCTTGCCTGGTTTGTGTAGGGATGCAGAACTTGTTCCAGTAGAGAGCTCCAGCATGGGATGTAATTTTTGCAGATCCTCTACATGTGTTGAGAAATCAAGGTGCTGATCCAGCCAGACGCTGAGATAACGATATGAGGAGTTGACCTCAAATGGGGTCCTATCCAAGGTAAAGAAGGAGGCGCATCCTTTGGCTGGGTTAGCTTGGCTCGGGAGCTGAAGGTGGGGAGACAGTTTTCTGAGTTTAGGAATAGTTGGTTCTTAATGAACCAGTGTTGGATGGAGTCAGTCCTTCTGAAGGTGAGATGCTACAGTGGTTCCAGATGGGCCAGAGGCAAATATCACCGTATCATCTGCATACATATGGATACCAGATTGTGTGCAGACAGCAGGCAGGTCATTGAGGAAAACTGAGAAGAGCAGAGGGCCAAGTACAGACCCTTGAGGTCGCCACTGGTGACAGGGAGGGTGGAGGATAGGGCCGTACCAATGCGGACTGTTTGTGACCTGCCTGACAGGTATGAATGGAACCAACTGAGTGCTGTCGACATCAGACCTGTTTGGGCAAGTTATATAATAAACATATAATGAACAGTATAAAGTTAAGGTAACATACAGTGCAGGGAACAATTTACATAGGTTCCACATCACATATTTTGAACTGTACAAAGTCAAGGTAACATAAACAGTGCAGGGAACATAAACACGCTTGATACATAGTAAAGTAAGAAATAAGGCTATGGTCTTGAACTAAGAGACTTATGGAGGAATATAAAAAACATAAAAACTGAAACAGGAAATTCCAATAGGATAATATTACCTTAAAAGCTATAACTCTGTCAATATTTGGAGTTAAAGGATAATGTACATGAGAGTATATATATATATATATATATATATATATATATATATATATATATATAGTAGTGGCACGGTTGTGCCACTATAGTTAAGGTTCAACGGTCACTTATGTGAAACCCCAAGTTCTGAATTTTAATAACTTTGCAACCATTTAATCAATTTGCCTGAAATTTTGGAAGTGCTGTCTAGTATTGTACATCTCTGGATCTGCAGTTATGTTCAAGTCAGATGTACGGCTGTGGAACTCGGAATGTCAAACAATGTGAAAAATACCAATTTTTGTTGATTTCTTTGTAATGTCATTTCTCTGAAACCACTTGGTGTTTTGGTCTGAAACATTCAGGGTATATGGGGTCTGGGTCACAGATGAGCCTTTTGAAAGTTTGGTGAAAAAATATTAATCCGTTCAAAAGTTATTAAAATTTCAAGTCTCCCATTATTTCCTATGGGGAAAATTTGGCTGTCCTGTCTTGAAAATACTGTTTCTCTTTCATGAAGAACTTTCTGTTTTGCAAAGCAGGGTCAATTCTTTCATGCTTCTGCCATCTTGTTTCAGTTAGCGATGTAGAAAACATTATAATTAAAAAAATGATGCCCCTTGGTAAACACCAATGGTTGTGTGTACCTAATCGAGGCCGAGGAATATGATGCTGGCATCAGTTTTTGAGTAGATGCCGGAAATATGTTTATTTTAATTAGGTCATTATGATGTCACAAATTTGTGACACTACTTTTCCACACTTTCACAAATTGTGACACTACTTTACTGAAAGTGTTGCAAACTGAGACACTGTTTCATGAAAGACCCATGGTACTGCCGCAGTACTGCTGCAAACTGCGACACTTTCAAAAGTAGTGTCACAGTTTGAGGCACTACTTTAAAAAGTTCTGTTTCTTTGACAATTCACTGCAAATAAACAGTTAGGACTTACAAGGCCAGATATTCAAAGCTTTGCCCTGGGGCTAAATAGCACTGCCGGTGTGCTAAATTAGCCTGGAATAGATAGCCCACCATGTTCAAAGGATTAGGCCGATTGCTAAACCTGCTGAATATAGCGTGCCAAGAAAGTTGGGCAAACTGGGCATTGTGTGTGACTGCTGAGATGTCTCACATCTACTGCAAACAACAATACAAGCCACACACTGCAGAATTGTACTTTATGCTGAAGTGACGTTTGCCCAGAGCTAACCTGATTGCACAGTGCTAACACAATAGCCCAGTGCAAACTGGTTAGCCTAGAACAACGTGTGCTATATTCAAAGCTCCCATGCAATGAGCCTACTTAGGTAATCTGTGGGCAAACAGGCACATTTGCATCTCATTATGTGCTGTAGCTTACATTACCATGCAGTTTACCTGGTGCTACTGCATGGAGCACACAGCATCCCTGTTGGTCAGAATGGATGTGCAGGATATGGGTGCTGGCAGGCACAAGCAATGCATACACTGCACCCATGCAGCACTGCCAGCAGTACAGACCAATATAGACTATATATATACAGTACAATCCACTTAATAGGGATGTAGTTAATGAGGACGTTCATTTAATAGGGCGTTTCGCAGTAACGATTTATTCCCAATTGACTTTCATTATGTGCTAATCCGGTTATAAGGGACTCCTGGACTGCTTAGTGGGGACGTTTTACTAGAAAAGTGTTTCATCCTGGTGCAGTACTCTTCTTACAATCATGGCTTCCAAGCGAGTAGAGCTCACTCTCGTGGAAGCAGTGAAAGTAATCTGCTTTGCAGATCCCTAAGGCTTCTCTAGCTTCTGTGGCTAAAGATTTTGGCATTTCTAAAAGCCAAGTTGGTTGCATAAGCCAAAATAGAGAGGCTATCTTGACTGAGTAGCAGTTGAAGTATTAACCCAGCAAGGAAATGCAAATGCAAATGCAAATGCAAGGGCAAGGGCGGGGAGGTGGAAGATGCCCTCTGTTGTGGTTTAGTGGTGCTGTTAGCCATGGTGCCAGACTGTCAGGCCCGCTGCTAAAAAAAAAAAAAGCAAAGGAGCTTGCCACACAGCTCAGACATGCTGATTTCAAGGCCACCAGTGGGTGGCTGGTGAGAGTGAAAACAGAGGAACCTGATTGTCTACAAGAAGGAGCACAGCGAAAAATCAGATGCTGACACTGGTGCAGCATCAGACTGGGTCTCACTGTGCTCCGCCCTTCTTAAAGATTACAGCCCTGGTGTGTGTACAATGCGGATGAGACAGGACTGTACTGCAGGGGTATATGCACAGAAATACAGTACAATAAAAATCTTTAATTTTATTTTGCTCTCTGACTCTGTTGTTTTGTTGTAATTGATGATATGCTGTGACCCAAATGATGATTACAGTATAAAATATAGGCCTTCTGTTAATCGAGGCGATCACTTAATAGGGACGACTGCTCATTCATGGAGCTGTCCCTATTAAGCTGACTTCATCTGTGTGTGTGTGTATATATATATATATATATATATATATATATATATACAGATATATATTCATGGCAAAAACTCCATTTAATGCATCAGTTAGGGTTGTTCCACAGTGACAAAAGTGAGGAAATTCAGTGTTGGGTTGCCACCCCTTGCACCCCACGCTCACCCGCCCCACCAACAGGCATCGGGGTGTGTGTTTGGGTCAACAGCCCTAACTCTCACCCATTTCATGTGTAAATAAGCTGAGGTGGTGCAGTATAGGAGAATGGGGTGAGAGTTAGACCCATGACCCAATGCACACCGATGCGTGTTCGTGGGGCAGGGTGGATGTGGGGTGCAAGGGTGGCAACCCTAACACCGATTTCCTCACTTTTGTCACTGTGGAACAACCCTAACTGATGCATTAAACAGAGTTTTTGCCATGAATTTCCATTCTTTTGAGAATGTGCACTATAAATAGTGAATGGTATGTGGTGGTGGGAGCACATTGGCACTTGGGCCCTGTGCTCCCATCATCTCCATTTGTGCATAATAACCTAACAGTAATGGTAATGGCAATAGTAATAGTAATCCTAATGGGAAAATTAACATCACAGTAACGCCGCCACTAACGGTACATTACTGAGAACAGTAATGGTAATGTAGCTCACACGCATGTGGTAACGCAAATGGTAAAGAAAATGCAAATGGTAATGGTAACGCAACACAAGTGGAAATGATAATGTCAACGCTGACATGAAAGCAAACAGAAATGCAAATGGTAACGCAAATGCAAGCAGAAATGGAAATGGTAAATGGTAATAGAACGTAAAGCACAAACGTGAACAGAAACACATATGGTAACGCAAATGGCAAATGAAAAATGACAATGGTAATGCAAATGGAAACGCAAATGAAAGTAATAAATACAAACTAAATGGTAAACGCCACGGTGACATAAATGAAAACAGTACCAGAAACGCAAACAGTATTGGTAAGGAAACAGCAACGTAACGCAAATGTAAGCACAAATGGTAACTTATACCATGATGCAAATATAAACACCACGCAAACGGTAGCAGAAATGCAAGCGCAAATGTAAAGCAAACACTTATGGTAACGCAACGGAAACACAAATGGTAATGTAACATACACACAAATGCAAATGGTAATGGCAAAGGCGACGACAAGGAAACAGTAACGTAAGCTTACAACAGAAATGCAAGAGCAATGCAAACATTAACGATAATGGAAACACAAACGCAAGTAGTAATGTAAACTGTAATGAAAACACAAATGGTAATGGTAACACAAATTGAAAAGCAAACAGTAATGGTAACGGTGACACCAAAGGAAACAGTAATGCAATGGAAATGCAAATGCAAGCAAAACTCAAACGTAAATTGTAATGGTACTTGGTGACGAAATGGAAATGCTAATGAAAATGGTAATGGAAATGCAAACGGTAATGCAAACACAAACGGTAACGGTAACAGTAACGAGAACAATAACAGTAATGGAAATGCACAGCAATGGTAACGAAAATGCAAACAGTAATGGTAATAACGTAGACCCGGTGACACCAATGGTGATGTGAAAGGAAACAGTAATGCAAATGTAACACAAATGCAAGCACAAAAGCAAATGGAAACAGTAAAGAAAATGGTAATGGAAATGCAAGTGCAAATGAAACCAAACAGATGCAGTAATTCAAACGGCATGGAAACGCTTTGCTGCCAATGCAAACACTAACATTAACGGAACACAAATGGTAACAGTAATGCAAATGCAAACAGTAAGGCACACGGTGATGCAAATTGAAATGCTAATGAAATGATAATGGAAATGAAAAGGTAACTAAAGCAAATGTAAATGCCACCCAGACGTAAAAAGAAACACAGTAATGCAAATGGTAATGCAAAATGCAAGCACAAATATAAATGGTAACACACACGTGTGAAGGAAATGCTAATGCAAATGGTAATGAAATGCAAGCAGAAATATAAACACAAATGCTGACAGTAACAGTAATCAAAAACGACATGCTTTGTGTTCGAAAGAGAGTGCATCCAGAAGCACAGTGAATACAAAGAATGTGGGTATAATAATGGCCCTCAGACCAGAAAAGTAGTACTTGGGATACTAAATTGCTTATATCTCCAGGAACCGTATGATGCTGAAAAAAAAGAAAATCTCATATTAAGAAATTTTACGTCGTAAATTTCTTATTTCAAACCGCTGTGGACACAGAACCCGGAAGCGCGTGGATGCTGTAATGTTCTCCTATGGGGAAAATCATCAACTCGAGTGCCGAGTTTTGCAGCCCTGTTATATTTGGCATCAAACCACCAAAAGGCACATCTGTGGATGTTGGCTTTCTTCCTGCAAATTTCAGCCAATAAGACCAAACAGTTGTTTTACAGCAGGGTGGCAAAGATTTCTTATTGTTTTGGGCATAGTGTTGCAAATTACTTTTGCAAATCATTGCACTTTGGCAAAAAAATCACGAAAGTGTTGCATACGTGAAAGTACTTTGTGACGCTACTTTTTACAAAATTTTAAAAACATATTTCTGGGTGTATTACCCAGCCCCCAAAAAAAAGACATGGCTAGCATCCTCAGGGCTGACTAGGTTAACACAACAAGAATTGTGTCCCCTAGAGGGTTCCAAATTTAAATGCCAAGCATTTTTCTGACCACCAACTGAAAAAAATAAATGGCTGAATCATGAAAGTAAAAGGGTCATTTGTGACAGTAAAAACTGCATTTGTGACATTTTGCATATTTTAACTTTTCCATAGGCTATAATGGAATTCAGTGTTATTTGAATAACTTTCGAACCGTTTAATATTTTTCATGAAATCTTCAAAGACACATGGAAACCCTGGCTGCATGTTCTCTGAAGTTTTGGACCAACTACAGAACCGTGCAGGCAGTAATTCTTCCGAGCAAAAAGCAGCACAAAACTGTAATTTATACATTTTGGTGCTCTGTAGCTCCCAAACCCGTACATCCGACTGTAACAAAACTTGGCAGGTCCAGAGATCTATGGTACCAGACTGTGCCTTTCAAATTTCAGGCAAATCCATTATATGGTGGCAAAGTTACTAAGGTGCACAATTTCAGATTTAACCTTAAATTGGGTACTCAACCCTAACTATAGTGGCAATACCATATAATTCCTTTCCTTTCCCTGCATTGCACCTGGAAATGAGCCATGGCTCTGTGTGCCTCTCCCAGTCACAAGCTTTCAAATAAATAAATAAATAAACATTCATTGCTGGGCAATCTTTGCACTGCTCTGGACTGCGCTTCCATACTTGCATTTGCACCCTATATTCAGAGCTGTTTGTATAGCGGGCTATGCCTTTGAATATTGGGTGCACTGAGCTTCAGGCTATTGCAATCAACAGGTAGTGCAAGCTTTGCTCATGGGCAATTCTTTGAATATTGGGCCCATAGCTTTTTGAGAGATCTTGGTATGCACACCATTACTCAACCGCAAATTAAATATTATAATGATTTGCTGTTTCTAAAAGATAGTGTGCATTTCTTGGACATTGGAAATATTATTTTCCTGGGAAATTACCAACATGGGATCAAAGTGTGTTGTGATGTGTGTTAACAATCAGTACATACACATTAGCAGTATCTCGATGCCACCGACAATGGTTCTTTTCAGAACCACACCTACCTTAGTCAAAACAGATACAACAAATATAATTAACACACATAAATGAACTGCACACAAACTTTATTAAGTATACTTAATTACTTTGTAATGCTGTATATGAGCAGTGCCTGAATATACATTTTTATTACAAATGTTTTTTTTTTTTCTCTTTCTTCACATTTCCTAGAAATGTCTAAACTGTGGAATGTTAAGGAGGTACTCATCCTGGTCAAAGGCCTAAAAAAAAGCACGGGAGGCCACACATTTTAATGAGGGGACTAGCCTACTATTAAAAACATGGAAAGATGTGGAGTAGTTTCCTGCAGGAGAGGGGACATACAAACATCCAGGACTCTGCTGTCGAAGGTGTAAACTGCTATGCCAGCACTTCTATAAGCTGAAAAAAGCTGGCAATGTCTGGGAGAAAAAAATGAACTGGTACAAGTGCACCCCTAAAGATATGAGAACTGGCAGGAAGCCAGAGCTTGGTGACAGGCACCATTGAAATAAGTTACATAAGAAAAACAGTCAGAACAAAGCAGTTTTCTACATAAGTACTTCATTATCTTCAAACATTGCATTACTTTCAATGTGAAGCAATTTTTCTGCATATGATATACAGGATAATATTTACTGCTTAGTGCCAATAATCAATCACTGGCACCCTCACAAACTCCATTATTCACATATGTGAATAACGGAGTTCCATGAACCACCTTTCTAAAAATATCTTTTTATTTTTATTTATTTATTTAGTTTTGTTGACCGTGTAAGTGCACTAGACAAATCCTGCCTATTTTCAGGCACGACCCAGAGAAGGGGATACAGATGAATGCCAACTGACCTTGAACCAGGTTAAGCTGTTGGTGGTATTTTTAGTGAATGAGGAAATTTGGCCAGGACACTGGGGAAATTCCCTCCTCTTTCAATAAGTGCCATGGGATCTTTAACATCCACCTGAACTACCACCAATCCAGGCAGATGGGACCTCGGTTTAACATCTCATCCGAACGGCACCTCAGAAATGCAGCACCCTCTCATGCTGCATTACAGTGTCAGTACTGGGATATTAACCAAGTGCCAGATGTGGCAACTGAACCCACAGCCCTCTGATCTCCGGCCTCAGAGTCAAGTGTGCTACCTACTGAGCCACTGACACTTAACTATAGTCTGTCCCTGCATGGCCTTCCTCAGAGAAACAGCCAACGTGATGGACTGATTTCTCATCACGTAAAACTGTGCTCCCAATAGCAACTCTCTCTTCTGAACCACTGTGGAAAATCCACTCACAATCTCCATGATGGGGCCAAGATTTTATCTTTAATTTTGCTCCCACAGCACAATCTCTCCTTGCTTAGGGTTTGTAAGTGAAGACAAAGACTTCTAAGAGCAGATTAATGGTACGGTCCTTGAGGAGGAGATTAGTGTAATAAGAACAGTGAATCCATCTCAAATCATTTAAACATGCAGTAGCCAAACTGATGAAATAATACATTTTGGGTACACTCCAAGTACACTGTTAGTCGATCAGCTCGTCATCCGCCAGAGACTTCTCATATGAACTCAGGTTGGGAGGGGTGGCTGTTTAGCATGGTGTTGTGTGTAGTGGGGCTGCAGCAGTACAGGTAGGGCAGATGGACTTGTAGTAAAATTTGGTTTACAAGAGCCGCAGCTGGGACTGAGAATGGGAAGGCAGGAAAATGGATGAGTCAAAGAACCAGTAAATCTAAAAATAAAACATGGGAAAGTGTGGTTAAACAAGGATCCCTATGCATACCCTTGGTGTGTGATGCCTAATAAACCCCTTAGGCTTCACCCTTAGGGTTTCATGGGGCATCCTTACCTCAGTGTACATAAAATCCCTCATTAACTCATACTTCCCTATGCATTATTCTATATATGTATGACAGCCATACACAACAACCCTGTGTCTGCATCAAGAGGTATGTATGGCAACCAACAATTTCAACAGTGAAGCTTGAAAGATTTTGTAGTTACCCACAGAAAACTCAAGTTGAATACACAAAGTTGTCTGTGTATGGCTATCCATATGTTATCTTTTATTCTTTGCAAAAAACTGTATTGATCCACCAGTTAGGGTTCAGATTAAAGTGACAAAAGTAGGGAAATGTGGCATTAGGGTTTCCAACCCTAACCCTCAACCCACCCCAAGCAAGAAAAGGAAAAAGCATTATGGTTTTCACTGTCTGACTGTTGGCAAATCAGGGATGGGGTCTTCCATGGGGTTCTTAACCCTAACACTCACCCCACTATGATATAGTCTTCAAACATACAGAAATGCATCTCCCTACATGTTGCCAACAACCTGTAGACCCTGCCTGAAGAAAATGTATCGCATCTCGCCTCATTTGGTCATGGAATGGAGTAAGCATTAGGATTCTGAGCCCAAGGAAGACACCACCACTGAGTCAGATCAACAAAACCCGTAATGTTTGTTTTTTCCTGCTTGGGGGTGGGATTGTGGAGTTAGGATTGGGAAACCCTAATGCCACATTTCTTACTGTTGTTGTTTTAATTCGAACCCCAACTGGTGCATTAACACAGTTTTTTTGCAAAGAAGTTCCTAACTTTTGAGATAGCAGAATCATATTACATCCTCATTCACATGGATCTCTCTGGGACCTGTGTAGACACATCCATCTGGCTAGGAAGCACAGGGCATCCCTCATAGATGGACACATCCATCTGATTGCAAAGATGCAGGGCCCTCTGGGCCCTGTGCTTCATCCTCCAGAAAAGCAATTTATGTACTTGGTCATATATGTTTTTTTGTGGGGCTCACTTCAAACAAAATATATATCAAGTGTCTCCCTTAACTACCAGTAGTTGATTGCATATGTACAAAATGTGTTTTCTAGTTTTTTTACCCAAGTCAGTAATTTTGTTGGTTTGCTCTGAAATTTTCTGAGGTTGTAGTGGCGAGATACACCTTTGGTGCATTTTTATGATGATCGAACTTTCATTGTGATTTGGCACCATGGTGAAGACTGGAGGTAATTCTGGGGTACAGTGTATACCCCATGAATGTTTAGGGGATTATGTGTTAGTGTTGTAGTACTCATTGACACCTTTTCTACATATACAGTCTCCTTAACTCAATTATTGATGGACTTATGGCTTTTTAAAGTGCAATGTTATTCTATGGAATTTTTCATAAAACATAGAATTTGACAGCAGATAAGGACCACATGGTTCACCAAGTCTTCCCATTTTTCCTACCTACTGTATTACCACAGACCCTACTTAATCTCTGGCTCTACCACTCCCCTTGCCTTACCACTAAGGTTCCCTTATGCCTATCAATGCATTCTTGAACCTCACTACAGTTTTGCCCACTACCTCCACTAGGAGGCAGTTCCAGGCAACCACCCTCTTTCTGTGAAGAGTTCCTTGTGTCTCCCCAAAGTATACACCTCAGCTTCATTTTATGTTTTTATAAGTCTGTTTTCAGCTGGTATTTCCAGGAACTTAATCTTGTAGTACTCATTTGCACCTTTCTTTTGATACACAGACTGTCCCTTAACTCAAAGACTGACAGAGATACAACTTGTTAAAGTTGCAATGTTATCCTATAGAATTTAATTTTTTAATTTTATGTTTTATATGGCCTCTGAATCTTTTGGGGGTATCATGTGTTAGTGTTGTAGTACTCATTGAGACATATATATAGATATATATTGCAAACACACTTAATGCATCACTTAGGGTTAAAGCAATAAAAGTAGGGAAATGTGGCATTAGGGGTTTCTAACCCTAACACCCCATTCCCCACCCTGTACAGATCCACAAGTAGGGAGGGGGATGTTTTGGGACATGAACCTAACACTCACCCCCATTCCATTACAAAATTAGGTGACATGGCTGCAGCACAGAAGAGCAGGGGTGAGTATTAGAGTTCATGGCCCCAAGACAGCCTCTCCCCAGCTGGCGAATCTATGCAGAGTGGGGGAATGGGTGTTGGATGGACTCTCTCCCATTCCCTCCTGTATTTAACCCTAATTGATGCATTAACAAAGTTTTTACAAGTTATTTCCTTATTTTATGAGATCATATAATCATATCCATATTTCAATGTCCCATCCCTCCATAGATGCATACATGTATCTAGTTGTGGAAGCACAGGGGCTCCAGCCCTCTGTGCTGCAGTTATAATTACAACAGTCACCAAATTGTCACCATAGCCATGTTATTACCCCACCTCATTTTTCAGGTGCAGAAGCTATTTCCAATCCCTGCCAAAATGTAGCTCCATGCAAGTGCAATGCCAATCCACAGCGCAGGTGCAAAAACACATTTGAACAGAATTAAAAAAATTATAGCTGTGATATACATGATGTGGTGTAATAAGAAGGCTATGTTGAAAATTTTAGCTCAAAATATTTAACATTTCCAAAGTTATGAGCAGGAGTAATTAAATTGCAACAAATAGTCATAACTCTGACATACTAACATACTAAAATGCCAGCAGAATAGGCCCTAATGGTCTTCGTGTCTATTTCGTTTGGTCAGCCCCACCCTGGGTGCTGACCTTGCTGTCCCCTACGCCTTCTCTGGCTTCTCCTTCCCAGTTCGGATATTCTTGCTGCATTGGATTTGCTTCCTGAACCCTTCCTGTACCTGTCCCACCCCTCTTGAACCCCTCCACTGTCTCTGCCTCCACCAGCCCCTAGGTAGTGCATTCCATGGCTCTACCACCCTCTCAGTGAAGTAGCACCTCCTCCTTTCTCCCTGAATCTTCCCCCTCAGCTCCACCCATGCCTCTAGTGGCCCCTCCTCCTTCCTTGAAGCACCCTCACTGTTCCTCCCTATTTACCCTCTTCATGTACCTGAAGACCTCTATCATGTCCCCACCATCCCTTCTCTCTTCCAATGTGACATATTTAGCTCTTGAGCCTCTCCTCATAGGTCCTGTCCCCAAGCCCCAAATCATTTGGTTGCCCTCCTCTGGACCCTCTCAGGAGGTTAATGTCCCTCTTTAAGTCGGCCTCCAAAACTGCATGCAGTACTCCAGGTGCGGCCTCACCAAGCACTTATACAGAGGAGTATAGCTTCCCTCCTTCTGGGGTGATCCCCTAGCGATGCATCCCAGCATCCTGTTGGCCTTGGCTGCTGCCCTCCTACAAGTCTCAGAGTTGTTCATCTTGACATCCACCACCACCCCAGGTCCCTCTCAGCCATTGAGACTTGTATATTCCCCAGGGTGTACACTTGGCCTGGGTTTCTGGCCCCAGGTGGAGTACCTGCATTTCCCTGCATTAAACCTCAGCTTCCACTTTCTAGACCATCCTTCCAGAGCCTCAGGTCCCCCTGCAGGGCCACCCTCCCTCCTCCCCATCCACCACCGCCCCCAGTTTGAGTCATCTGCAAAGAGACTCATCTCACTCCTGATTCCTGTCCTTATATCAGATACGTGGGTGTTGAACAGAAGGGCCCAGGACATGATCCCTGTGGGACCCACTAATGACCCTCCTTGGGAAAGTCTATCCCTGCTCAACGACCCTCGAGGTCCGGTCCTGGAGCCAATTGCCTATCCATCGGATCATCTGGTTTCCACCCCATTTCTCCTAGTTTATCCAACAGGCCCACGTGAGGAACAGAGTCAAATGCCTTGCTGAAGTCTAGAAAGAGGACATCCACTGGTCTACCCAGGTCCAAGGCACTTGTCACCCAGTCATAGAACTCCACCAGGTTTGCCTGACACGATTTCCTGGATGAATCCATGCTGTCTATCGTCCAGGCACCCTGACTATCCAGGTCCCCTAGCCTCTCCTTGACAATGCCCCCATCACCTTGCCCACCACTGATGTCAGGCTGACAGGCCTGTATTCCCTGCCCTCCCTGATCCCCCCTTGTGGATGGGCACTACATCGCCACCTTCCAGTCTTGGGGCACCCACCCTGTCCTCAGAGAGATGGTGAAAAGCTCTGCCAGGGGTTTCGCCAGGACATCTGCAAGTTCCTTCAGCACTCTAGGATGTAATTTATCCGGCCCAGTGCTTTCTCCGTCTTAAAGGGAGCTGAGGGCTTCCCTCACTCTCTCTGCTGTGATTTCCACTTCCAGTACCTCTTCTCCTGTAGCCCTCCCCCACCTGCCAGTGATGCCCCTCTCCCCAGACCTGCCGATTGGTAGGGCCCCCCTCCTCATTATCTCTGTCTCCTCCCATGTGATGCAGCATCCCCATTTTCCTGGTGAAAACTGAGGTGAAGTACTCATTTAGTACCTCAGCCTTCTCCTCTGGGTCTTGTTCCCATCTCTTCCCTGATTTAATCCTGCTAATCTGCCCCTCCACCTTCGTCTTTCCCCAATGTATCTAAGAACCCTTTTCCCTCTCCTAATTTCCCTGGCCAGGTTCTGCTCCTTCCTTGTCTTAGCCACCCTCACCACTCTAGTGGCCCTTCTAGCCATCAGCTCATACTCCCCTCGATCCCTTTCACTCCTTGAGCACTTGAATTTCTTATAGGCTGCTTTCTTTCCCGCACCACCTCGGACCTCCCTGGTCCACCAACAGGGTTTTGGGCCCTACCGCATTTTGTCTTACTCTTGCACAGGTGCTGGTAGCATCCTGCGCACCCCTCTCCTGATGATTTCCCACCTACTATCAGCATCCATGTCTGACCCAATCCCATCCAAATGCTCCTTAAGGATCCTTCCCATTTCTTAAAATCCACCCCAAGTCGGTTACTTCAGTCTTTGTACAGCCTTCTACCCTCCTAGGTCCAGGCAGAACCAGACCGTGGCATGGTCACTCCCCGCAATGGGTCCCTGCCTCCAGGCCCCCAATCTGGTCACTGCTGCCAGGACCACATCCAGTACCCGTGCCTCCTGGTCGGTTCCCTCACCTGCTGAGTTAGGAACGCATCTTGAAAGACATCCAACAACCTCTGTTCCCTGGTCACAGAGGATGTCATAGTCTCCCAGTCTGTTCCTGGCATGTTTAAGTCCCTAACACCACCACCTTTCCTCTGCCCAGTCTGCAGTGTCTCCTAACATCTGCCACCAGACTGTCCTCAGCTCCTCCTCCAGGGCAGGGGTCTATACACCACTCCTATTTTACTCTCCTGCCCCCCTTGCTATCAAGGTGACTCAAATCACCTCCACAGTTCCTCCGCCTCCTACTCCCCCTATGCCAATGCAGTTTTTACTATCATTGCACCTCCTCCCCCTTCCTCCCCTGTCCTTCCTGAACATAGTGTAACCGTCCAGGTTCAGGTCCCAGTCATGTCTTGTAGTGGCCCAAGTCTCAGTGACGCTGCCACATCCACTGCTCCCTCAGTTAACATCGCCTGGAGCTCAGGCATTTTATTGCCCAAGCTCCTGGCATTTACAGGACTACCTTCCACCCTTTCCCTATAGTTACATTTCCCTGCTCGTGTTCCCTTGAGGATTCTGTTTTCTCCTGGTCTGCACTTTGCCAGTTGTCATTTTAATCATTTTGACCCCAAATTTTCAACATAGCCTTCTTATGACCTAACGCATGTACCCAGTACAGAACACTTTCAAATTGCCTTCTAAAACATAATTCGCACAATTGCAAGTTATTCTGTGCCATAAGTGTGAAAACACATTTTGGCCAGGATTTGAAAATGACAGGTATCACAATACATGAAGTGGAGTAATAACAAAGCTATGTTGCAACTACAAGGGTGAAAATATTGAACATTTCAAGTTACAACCGTGCATAGCAAGATTGCAAGGAATGAATCATAACACAGTAATGTCTTTCAAATTTACATTGAAAATTTTCAACATAGCTTTCTTATGAGCCTCACCTCATGAACAATATGACACTGTGTTATGCAATCCCACCAGAAAGGTGATTTCGTCAACCAACTATGAAATCATCCTTCGGTGGGAGTTGGCTAATGACGATCATATTGTTCATGAGGTGGAGTCCCAAAACATATGTTGAAAATTTGGGGTCAAAATGATGACAAACGGTTGAGTTATGGCTAAAAAGTTGAACTCCCCTATTGAAATACAATGAAGTGCATTTATCTTAGTTCATACTGCAGTCACTGGTTCCAGCAGCAAGACATGTCTTTGATCGGCATAGTGGGTCTCGAACCTGGGACCTTCATATGTGAGTGGTGGTCTGTGGGTTCACTGGGGTGTGGGGAGGTGGGTGCACAGTGGGTGGTTGAGTGGAGGGTGAGGGCATAATTGGCAATGGACTTTTATTTACAGCTTTAAAATAGCAACAGACATCAGGTACAGTTTTTCATTTTCAGTAAAAAAACAATACCAAAGGGACTGTAAGGGGATACCTGCACCAATGAGAACAGGGTCATTGAAGGGTGGGGGCACCACTAGACACCAGGACAAAGCCGGAGGCAAGTAAGCCCCAAGGAAACAAATGGGGTAGGGGCTTACAAAAATTAATAAATTAAAAAATAAAATAAAACAAATGGGGTGTCTAATAACATAGAGGTGGGTGTGCCACTAGATAGCAGGGATTTTCAGACAGGTTCAAAGGAGAACCCATTTAAGAAAGAAAAATAAAACAATCCTTTTTCATCAGCAGCAATCCTTTTCTGCCAATCCTTGTTCTGATGGTAGAAAAGGATCAGTTCAATACCAGATAGCCCCATTTTTCATGACCAGATGGTTGTGGATCCTGTTTTCATGACCAGATGGCCATGGAAGAATCCTTTTCACCGATACAATTCTGTTTTTGCCAATCCTAGTCATCATGGTGAAAAATAAAATCAGCTGGTGAAAAATTCCCCAACAGATGTCCTTTGCCAACCAGATGGCCCTGCATGGTCATCTGGTCTTCAAAAGGATATCTAGTGAAAGGGAAATCTTTTGTCAGCAGATTTCTTTTTCGCCATGAAAAAATAATGGTGAAAAAGAACTTAGCAAGTGGCAAAAAGATTGAAATTGATGAAAAAAATTTAGGGGCATACAAAGCTTGGAAACCACAGAGAACAGCTCAGAAGCTTCTGATGAGCAAGAAACACACTTACATGTGTGCAGCACATCCCTGGGATGAGTTATGACAAATTGTGAGAGCAAAACAAAAAAAGATGGTGGCTCACAAAAGAATTTTTATTCTGGCAGACAAGGATTGGCCCCTCAAGAAAAATATCCTTTTCATTCTGTGCAGCTATCCTGAAAATAAAAATCCGTTGAAAATAATGGGACCTTAAAATGCCATAACTTTGGAATAGATTAATATGTTTTCATCAAATTAATGCTGCCCTGTTCTGTGACCCAAGCTCTTGTTACCATAAAAATTTCAGACCAAACTTCGACACCATCTGATGACCTCAAGGCAGGAAACAGTGTGACAAGGCAGCAGGTAAAGCAAATAGGATGCTGGGATGCATAGGCAGGGACATCACCAGCAGGAAAAGGGAGGTCATAATTCCACTATACAAGACATTAGTGAGGCCCACCTGGAGTACACTGTACAGTTCTGGAGACCTTACCTACATAAAGACATAGACAGGGTAGAGAAGGTTCGGAGGAGGGCAACAAAGATGGTGCATGGATTGCATCACAAGTCCTATGAGGACAGGTTGAATGAACTGAACATGTACTCCTGGAGGAGAGGAGGGAGAGGGGATATGATAGAGACATACAAGTATCTTACAGGGAGGAACAGGGTGCAGGAATACACTATTTTTAAGTGAAAAGATGTTCCAGGACTAGAGGGCATGGGATGAAGTTGGAGGAGGACGATTCAGAGGAAGCGTGAGGAAGAATTTCTTCACAGAACGGTGGTGGACAAGTGGAACACCCTGCCAGAGGAAGTGGTGGGGACTGAAACAATCATGGGATTTAAGAATGTATGGGATAGACATAAAGGAATTCTGGAGGTCAGGGGTAAGGGTAACAGACTTCTTGGAAAACATAAACTGAACTTACAAGCTCAAATGGGCAGACTATTGTGGGCCATAGGCCCTTATCTGCCGACACTGTCTATGTATCTATGTATCTGTGCACAGCACAATAAGAAAAAATTGAAAAAGTGGTGAATTTTCAGGTTTTCACTATCCATATCATAAACTCTGCAAATCTGACCAAAACAAAACTTGGCACGTCAAGAGATCTACTGCAGTAGCTCACACATGCAAAATTTCATACCAAATCCATTAAATGATCACTAAGTTATTAAAGTACAAAATTTAAGGTTTAACATTAAAGTGCCCACTCAACCCTAACTATAGTAGTGTTACGTGCCACTATAATATATATATATATATATATATATATATATATATATATATATTATAGGGTTGCAGTCGTGCCCTTATAGTTAGGATTATGAAGGCACTTTAATGTTAAACTTGAGATTTGTGCATTAATAACTTTGGACCTGTTCAACGGATTTGCATGAAATGTGGCATGCACAGTGGGGCATGGTAGATCTCTTGATCTGCCAAATTACATTTTGGTTGAACTTATGGTTTTGAGCAGTGAATCACTGAAAATGCACTTTTCGCCAGTTTTGAGGGCAGTTTTTGGATTTTTTCCGTGGTGCTGCACATCTGAAACTTGGCATATAGAAAGAGCTTGGATCAAGGAGCATGCCACTTTTGTTTGGTGAAAAATGCTAATCCATTCAAAAGTTATTAAACTTTTAACTCCATTATAAGTCTATGGAAAAATTTATATGGTTGTTTTGCGAAAGAAGATGGTGTTTTGGCCATCTGGTCACTCCTCACGATCAAAAATTTGCAGGCTCACGATCAAAGATTCTTTGATGCGTGAGAAATACCGATCATGATGGCGCCATCTTGTTTTCAGTTTGGGGTTGGACAAAACAAATATCTCAGCCGGGTGACTTCTGAAGTAAAACTTGGATGAGTTTTGCTCGGGGGCTTCCTCTATCAAGCCATGCCTGTGGTTTAATGTTGTTGTGTCAAAAAGGAGTTTGAAACTTTTAGATTCTTTGATCATGGCTCGTTAACGATCTTTGATCGCAAGCCTGAAAATTCTTTGATCGCGATCTTCATTCGTGAGGAGGGACGAGATGGCCAGATTTTGGGGTTGGAAAAAAACAAATAACTCAGCCAGGGGTGACTTGTGAAGTAAAGCTAGGATGGGTTTTGCTCAGGGTTTCCCTCTATTGAGCCATGCCTGTGGTTTAATGTAGTCGTGTCAAAAATGGAGTTTAACATTTTTAATTCTTTGATCGTGAGCCTGCAAATTCTTTGGTTGCGAGATTTCTTTGATTGCAAGCTTCATTCATGAGGGCGGGACGAGATGGCCAGATTTTTGCTGGACCAGATGTCTCTGGGAAGGACCAGATAGCCCAAATTTCATGACCAGATGTCCCCTCACGATCAAAGATGATCTTTGATCGTGAGGTCACGCCGATTCTCACGATGAAAGAATTTTAATGGTGCAAAAACTTTAAAATTCAATATCTCATAAACGGTTGAGTCTTTCACCTTGAAATTTGGAGGTGTTGAGAGAATGTCCTGTAGATGTGAACTGTGGTATTTAGGTGTTGTAAAATTAATTTGCTGTAGAGATATTCATGACGTAGTTTACATTTTCAGGATAGTGTTCTGTATTGTGATAGTGGCTTGAAATGTATAGGGTAGCTAGCCTTACTGCCACAGAGGTACTTTTCAGTGGTTAGGTGTGTAAAATGTAAACAGGTGCAGAATTATGCCACACCAATGAATGAAAATATAAAACTTTAAAATTAAATATCTGGAAACAGTTTGGTCTTTTAACTTGAAATTTGGAGGGTGTTGAGGGATGACATGTAGATGTCAGTTATTGTGTTTAGAGTCAGAAACATAATTTGCTGTGGAGATATTTTGAGATGCAGTTTACATTTGTGAATAGCGTTCTGCATTGTGGTAGTGGCTTGACATGTATAGGGTAGCCAGCCTTACTGCCATGGAGGTACTATTCAGTGGTTAGGTGCCTAAAATGTAAACAGGTGTGGAATTATGCCACTCCAATGAATGTAAATTTGGTTTGTTTCAAGTTGGTGGAAGCATGGGGCCCAAAGGCCGCACTCCCTGTCGATGCTCCTACCAATACATATGATATTCAGTACTTATACTGTCATGTTAGGCAGAAATTTGCAAGTTGGTGGGAGAGTGGGGCCTGGAAGGGCCCGGCGCTCCTTCTGTTTGCAGCCTTCCTAATTTACTAGCTTTCTCAAAAAGTAAGAAACAATTTGCAAAAACTGTGTTAATACAACAGTTAGGGTTTTACAGTGACAAAAGTGAGAAATTCACTATTAGGGTTACCATCCTTTGCATCCCACAACCACCGCACCCACCAACAGGCATCGGGATGTGCATTGGGGTTGTCGGTCCTAACTCTTGCTCCATTCTCCTATACTGCACCACCTCAATTTATTTACACATGGAATGGGGTGAGAGTTAGGGCTGACAACTCCAACATACACCCCGATGCCTGTTGGTGGGGCAGAGTGGTCATGGAGTGCAAGGGGTGGTAACCCTAATGGCTAATTTTCTTTGTTTTTCCACTGCAAAAACCCTAACTGTTGCATTAATGAAGTTTTTTGCAAATTATATATATATATATATACAGTATATGGATATGTGGGGTCTGATGTGATACGTTATTATGCTATTTATATTTATGAGTGGGCAGTGACCACATGTTACATCACGAGTGGCAAAGCTGAGCCATGAGTAAGCACGCGGTCACTGTTCACGAGTAAAGATAATATATCACACACTGTGACCCCTACGTGTTCAATTTATGCAACTGACCACCATAATATGTTGGGGTTTGATGGTTGTTGTGGTTATTTAATTTTTAAATGTTTTCCTTATTCATTTGAAAGGATTTTTTTATTTTCGGTAATGGCGCATTTGTGTTTTTGAAGAACTTCGTGTGTCTGAATGGGGAGCAATAGTGGTTTTAATTGGTTGGCTGCTGCAAATATGTGGTTTTTGATTGGCTAGTGAGTTGTAAATAGAACTATTGTGATTGGTCAACATAGCGTGGGAAAAATGTGATTGGCTGTTTGTTGGTGATTGACAGTGGAGGGCGTGGTCGATGTTTGTGGCAAGGACATTGTTCAGTATTGTGCTTGCCATTGATGGATGAGGACCTGGGACCTGTGCAGGGCGGTATGGACGAAGCGTGAAGGAGTTCCAAAGTGGCTGAGGAGGGGTGTCAGAAGATTGGGGAGCCTGAGGGAGCTTCCATGAGGGGACTTCTTGGATTTACTTTCATATGGGCATTTCAAGGTATTCAAAGAGGAGGCCTTGAGCATCTGGTTCAAGCTTTGGAGCAGTGGTTATTCAATCCTCTGGGCTTGGATTACCTACCTTGATCGGCTCCTTTGGACAGTGGAGCTTGCGGTGGCATATGGGTACCTTCTGGATTTTACTGCTGCAAATCTGGAGTACTGCTGACCAGTGGTTTTGAGGAGGCCTATCCAGGCTAAAGTGATAGGGTGTTAGTTCTTTGGTCTTCTCTCTATCTGTGTTCTTCTCAATAGCTCAAACCCGTGGATTACCACACTGAAGAGAGGCATTTTTCTCATTTTGTACTTATTGGGGTTTCAATTTGCAGATTATTTAAACATAATGGGCATCATCGATGGGATTAGGACATGAAGATTCCATCATGTAGAATAGGGTATGAAGAGCCTATCTTTGTGTTGGGGCACCTTTGTTTTTATAAGTTGGAGAAATATTTTATACATATACTGTTGTTTTCTCTACTACTGAAGAAATGAAGTCTGCAACAAAGTTAAATGAGTTTCAAAATTTATTGGAAAGATCATGAGTACATGAACTGTTGTAAGGGAGAGAAACAAAGGTAGTGCAGAGGGTTAAAGTGGTGAAGTTTTATTTATTGATAGATTTTCAGGAAAGTGTTGAAGTTTAAAAGTACAAACAAATTCAAAGAATGTTCTTTTTAGATAGTCTTTTAGCTTTGTTTCTGTTTATTTCAATGATTGTTACATCTTCTTTGTCGCCATCCATCATTTGCTTCAACTGGCTTGCAGTAGGATGGTATTATTCCTATTGAAGTAAACAAAAAAATAAGTTATTGCCTCTATGTTTACAAGTAGGGAACAAACAACTGCAGTTGTCAAGTTGCTGGTTTTGTGTTCTGCTAAGTTACTACATAGAGGCAAAAGAAAATGCATAAATGTTACCAGAGATTTTGGTTATTCATTTGTAAGCTGGTTCACAGGCCTAGTCATTATAACACTAACTAGATGATGGAATGAAGCTGCTGTCATTTAGTTTGACAAGACTAAAAGGTTAACTGAAAAAAAAAACTTTTAGAGGCGGTAAGCTGCCTAATGTTAACTATTGCTCTGTTCACTTGTAGACAGTGGAAAAAATACTGTCATTGATTTTTAAATGGAGGTTGAATTTGACAGTCTATGAAAACCTCTGGTACTGCTCATTTTACATTGTTATGTTTATGGGAAGACTTTCTGCAAAACTTGCACACTGTACACCTATCACGTGTTCATTTAATTATTGCTGTTTTAACATTCAAGGCTTTGGTGGAAAGCGGTGAGTGGTGGGTTCACCTTTTATTCTGTGTCCAGTCTGTATCCAATACTTCTGGTCATCTCCTTTTTTGATTCATAGTGATGTTCTAGGTAGAGAGTGGGGAACAAGAGTACAAGTGTTACAATACTATCCTCAAGTTTTATTGTGTGTATGGGGTAGGGGTGTTAGGTGGTATTTGTACCTTGGACAATGTTAAAAGTTATGTTGTTTGCCTTTTATTTGGGTGGTGGAAGCAGGTTCCCAAAATAGCATGCAGGTTTTCTGAAATTGTTGTTAATGCCTGCTTTTCATGTGATTCTTATTTTGATGTACTTGGTATTTCTCCACTCAAAATTTTTGAAATCTTTTCCTGCTTGTTTTTGTTCAGTTTAGAATAGTCATTGATGCTGCCTAGCTGTTTATGACCTGTCACTTGGACTATCTCTGTAGGTGTAATACCAGAATCAGCTAGCTTTTGCATTAGATGTTTCCTTGCTGAATGGTTTGTCAGTCATTTATCCTCTGTATGTCAGCCTTTGTACCATTATTTTACAATGGTAGACAATTTGTTTACTCCCACAGGATGGTTTTTAACCGTGCTGTGGGGTAATAGTCTTCAAAATTATTGTTAACTGCAAGGAAGAATGGTGCTTCAGGTTCCAGTGTTTTTGTGCCTTTTCTCCTTGCATAGTAAATATGTTTTCGCTGGGCACCTATCTATGTTACCCTGCAGCTTATAGGCCCTAGGCTTAATTTTGTGGGTGTCGTTAGAATTACTGCCAGTCCTGGTTTTCATCTGCCTTTCATTGAAGTAATGCAGATATCTTTTAACATTTTCATCTTGGTGTACATCTATATCCCCCATCTGATGTTTCTCACTTCAGTGTTACCCTGACTTCAAAGAGGTGCTTATTATAGCTTCATAGAGTTTAGTAAGGAGTCAGGGGTGTAGGGACCCAGCTGTTTATTTTTATACAGCTTATCTATGATGGTGTCTGTAAGCTCATTAGCAGCTTTGGTTTACACCCCACCTTCACATTTTAAGGTCTTCTGATGAGACATTAATACCTGCTTGCATTTCTCAAAAGATGGAGAGGTTGAGAGGAGCAGGGGTCATTTTGATCTTAGGATGCATTCTAAACTTTGAAAACTGATCGCAAAGTTAAGGATTCATACCCTGCACCATTCTTTTTTTTTGCAGCTTATAAAATAGTGGCAAAGGTATTGCTGTAGGTCAGGTGGAGCTATGTCAGATAGGGGCTGACTTATCCCCAGAGTTTCAGTGAAGTAACGAGTTATTTTAGCAATGTCAGCTACTGTTTTCCTACTGGTGTTGACATTCTTTGCCCTGTCTATGAATTTGTCAATTTCATCAATATCTATTATGGGCTTTGAACTTGTACTTGCGGTTACACTGCTTGACTGAGCTGTAGTTTTGGTACTTGGCCAGCGGTTTGGGGTCTTCAAGTGGCTCAGTACCCAGCTCTATTTGAGTTAGTATTTTTCCAACTCCATGTTAAAACTATTATGTACTGCAGTTTCCGACACTTTTTAAAACTTTGGTGTGGCTGGTTTGCACTGATTACCGGACGAGAACTGAATACTAAAGCCAGTAATTTTATTGTGGTGTTATAGTGTTATGGTATGCTGTCTATTAATTAAATTAAATTCACAAATGAAGTGAGCACAGCATGAGTTAGTTTGGCAGTTTTTCCTCTACTTGGCATGCAGCTGTCATACGCGGGTGCTGATGGAATTTTTATTTTTAATAAGCATGAAAGAAGTCCGGTTGTCATTTCAATGGACCGCTGTTGTCTTGCTGACTATGACGGGTCTACTATATGTATAAATCTGTGATGACATGTCTATACACATAGTAGCTCAGATACACAGATTTATCACATAGAATTTATGTCACGCCTATTGCATAGATAGATAGATAATATTCATTGCAAAAAACTTCATTATTGCATCTGTTAGACTTCATATTAGCGATTAAAGTATGGAAATGAGGTGTTACAGTTCCCAACCTAACACCTACCCTCCCCTAGAACCAACTGTACCACCCACCCACACAGCAACAGGCATGAGGTGTGCCTTGGGGTTGTCAGTCCTAATGCTCACCCCATTCCATGTGTAAGGAAGCTGAGATGTTACAGCATGGGAGAATTAGGTGAGCATTAGGGTCAATGACCAAGGCACAACCAATGCCTGTTGCTGTATGTAGGTGGGGTGGGTGGGTGGTATAACTGGTTGTAGAGGGTGTGAGCAGTTTTGAACCCTAACTCCTCATTCCTATACTTTTGTTGCTTTAATTTGAACCCTAATTGATGTGTTAATGAATTTTTTTGCAAAGAATTCCTTACTTTTGAGAAAGTGTAATCTTACCCTTATGCAGTTCTGGGGTGCAGGGCCCCTTCCTATCAGTCTGTAGTGTGCAGTGAGAGCACAGGACCCCATGCATACATGGCCATAATTGTCCCCTAATTTTCATGTGGGGCTTAGGCTCAGAGGGCCTGCTGTCCTATCTAACCATAAGGTAGAGGCACTGTAATTAACCTTCATCTCACTGTGAGAGCACAGGGCCCTCTGGGCCTGTGTTTTAATCACTCCATAATGGCATCAATTTGTGTAGTGTTAGGGCTCTAGAGGCCATGTGTTCCCATGTATCCATAAGTGTACAAACATTGTAAGTAACCATCATCTCCTGTGGAAGTTCAGGGCCCTCCTAGCCCTGCACTTCCATCTATCCATAAGTGTAGAGATAGTGTAATTAACCCTCGTCTCCGCTCCCATTACTGCAAAATGTTATCCATATGTGGAACCTATCCATAAGTGTAGAAAATTGTAATTAACTCTCATCTCCCTGTGGGAGGGCTTGCATAATGGAGGGCCCTGCACTCCTATTACTGCATAATGGTATTCATATGTGGAAGTGCTGGGCCCATCTATCCAAAAGTAGAGACAGAGCACAGGGTTACAGACATTCCCTTGTACTGCAAATGGCACAGTATCACAGTAACCAGAGGGACATTGGAAAAATTCCACCACAGTCATAATCAAAGCCTGGCAACATACATACTTGCTAGCAAAAATCCATATCTCAAAGAGGTTTTGAGATATAGCCACTGAAAGGTACCATGACCACTACAATGTTATCCTATAGGACATTTCTAAATTTTGGAGTGTTATAACTATGGAACCATATAAAATTGTATCACCAAACCAGTAAAAGGCACATCTGTGGGGCAAGCCCTTTCTACCCTACAAATTTCAGTCTAGGGCCAGATATTCAAAGCTTTGCACCTGGCACAAATCTGTAGCATTGGAATAGCGCTGTATTGCACCAGGCTGCAATATGAGCCCTAATAGCACCAGCACTGTGGCGTAGCACGATGCTAAATGATAATGTATGCAGGGGTGAGGGTTGAGGAGTGAGCCAGGAATGCCAGCACAGCAGGCATATTCAAATGTATAGCGTCATGTTACAGGTATTAGCGCCACCTGTACGGCACTAATTACCACCGATAAAAGATTGCAGTAATGTGGTGGTGCCCCTCCCCACAATCCCGAACCCCGGTGCCACTATGATATGAAATTCTCCATGGTGGTCTAGTGGCCCCCCATCATGATCCTGACCCCCAGTGCGCTATGATATTAAATCCTCCATGGTGGTCTAGTAGTCCCTCCACCCCAGCATGATCCCCAACCCCACTTCACTGAATAACCTGGTGGTCCAGTGGCCCCCACCCAGCAGTGACAACGGCCGCTCCCCCTGAAAACAGCCTATGAATGGAGCCGGTGACCAGCTCAGCCTTCCTCTCACCACCATGGCCAGGCGCTGACTGCAGGCATGCATGAGTGATACTGAAATTAGTGAAACCGTTCTCGAGGATGCGCTCATTCATTTCAGTAGCGCTCATGCATACCGCAGTCAGTGGCCTGCCGTGGTGGTGAGAGAGGGCTAAACCAGCTGCCAGCCCCATTCATAGGCTGTTTTCAGGTGGAGCGGAGTCATCACTGCTAGGTGGGGGTGCCACTGGACCACCAGGTTATCTAGTGATGTGGGGTCAGAAATCATGATGGGAGGGACCACTAGACCACCATGAATACTATACTATTTTAGCTGCCTCATGGATCACAATGGGGGTTGGGGGACCACTAGACTACCATGGATATTATAATATTCTAGCAGCCTCATGAGTCAGGGAACACAATGGGGGGACCACTAGACTACCATGGATATTGTGAGTGCCTGCAGCTATGGAGATCGAGGATCACAATGGGGGGACCTAGACTACCAGGGACTGTCACCTCCTTTTGGGAACAGTGGCCGTGACAGCCGAGACAGACTGCATGGCCACCCAGTGTACCCAGTTCCTGCAGTATGGTATTGCTGTTGGGCCTAGTAGGCCTACAGCCTATGTCCTCCCCTCCCTTGCCTCATGCCTGTTCCATGCATTCTTGTATCACCCACTGTTACTGCACCCACAACTGCTGTGGGGTGCCAATGTTGTGCTGGGGATGGGGGCTGTACTCAGGGTATGTTTGGACTCAGGCAGTAGTAGTTTATATATATATATATATATATTAGAGGCAAAAACTCCATTTAATGCATTAGTTAGGTTGTTCCACAGTGACAAAAGTGAGGAAATTCAGTGTTGGGTTGGCCCCCTTGGACCCCCACTGAGCCCCAACTGGAATCGGGGTAACCATTGGGGTTGCCCCTACTCTCACCCCATCAGATGTGTAAGAAGCAGAGGTATAGGAGAATGGGGTGAGAGTTAGGAGTGACCCGCAATGTGCACCCCAATGCTGGTTGGGGTGTGGCCGGGGGGGGGTCCAAGGGGGCTTTCAACCTAACACTGAATTTCCTGCACCACTGTGGAACAACACTAACTAATGCATTAAACTGAGTTTTTTGCC
This sequence comes from Neoceratodus forsteri, assembly GCA_016271365.2. NCBI lineage: Eukaryota > Metazoa > Chordata > Ceratodontiformes > Ceratodontidae > Neoceratodus > Neoceratodus forsteri. The sequence continues at coordinate 975,497,783 of CM057456.1, read as the reverse complement.
TCTAATTTCCTTCTTTGAGAATGATAACGAGAAATAGTGAATGTAATGCAGTGGCGGGGCGCTGATGTCTTGTCACATAGTAACACAGTGCCCACAAATGCAAATGGTAATCGCATAGTGATGCAAAGTGAAACACAAAGATAACAGTACTGTAGACACAAATGGCTAAAATAATGCAAGCAAGCACAAATAAAACACAAAATGTAATGCACATGGTGGCATAGACGGAACAGTAAGGAACGGCACGGAACCCGCAGAAGCAGTAGGTAACAGTAATATAAGCACACAGGCTGGTTTTCCCAAAAGCTGCATAAAGAAAGACAGTGAGTACAAAGAATGTATGCATAATAATGGGTCTCGGAGCAGAAAATGAGGAGTTGGAATACTAAATTGCTTATATCTCAGGGACTTAGAAAAATTTAAAAGTCATATGATTTATGACTTTCCTGGCTGAATTTTGTGCCAGGGGGGCTAAGCATTTTTCTGACGTAAATTCCATATCTCACCGTTTCGAGATACAGGCCCTGAAAGCGCAGCGAACGCCATAATGTTATCCTATGGAAAAAAGAGAAGTCTGGAGTGCCATAACTTTGCTCCCTGTAATATCTTTTCACCAAACCACCAAAAGACACATCTGTGGTATGTTGGCTTTCTTCCCTCCAAATGTCAGCCAAAGACCAGAAACCGTTATTTTGCAGCAGGGCAAATAATTCCTATAACGCGGCGGACACCGTAATGTTATCCTATGGGAAAAACGTAAAATATGGAATGCCATAACTTTGCTGCCCTGAAATATTATTTCACCAAAATACTGAAAGGCACATCTGTTAGATCTTGGCTGTGTTCCTTCCAAATTTCAGCCGAAATGACCAAACTGTTTTTTTGCAGCAGGGTGGCAAAAATTGCTGTCATTTGCCACAGCCTGGAAAAGTATGTTGATTTTGAGAAAGCTTTACGCCAAATTCATTCGACAGTGTCATAAGTCGCGAAAGTACTTCTTGAAAGTACTTTTTCCAGAAATTTGAAAACATATTTCTGGGTGTTTACCCCAAAATAAAGACATGCCTTGCATCTTCAGGGTTCGCCAGGTGAATACAAAAAGAATTAGGTTGCTAGAGGGTCCCAAATTTAAATGCTGAGCATTTTTGTGATGACCAACTGAAAATAAAATGGCAGATTTGCGAAGTAAAGGCCATTTCGAAAGTAAAAACTGCATTTGCGACACTTTCAAACTTTGTTAACTTTTCCCATTGATTATAATGAGAACTCATTTTTGAATAACTTTTTGAGCCGTTTAATATTTTTTCACAAAATCTTCAAAAGGCACATCGAGACACTAGTGCGTGCAACAAGTCAAACCTGTGGGGGTGAGAGCAAAGAATTGCATAAAAAGCATAAATGCACATTTCATGATTAATAACTCCACAGCAGTATATCCGCCTGGTACAGAAACTTAGCAGATCCCAAGACCTACCATGCCCAATTGTGCATACAAATTTCAAGTAAATCTGTTGAATGGTGGCAAAGTTATTAAGGTGCAAAGTTTGACCTTTAACCTTACAACAGCTCCTCAACCCTAACTATAGTGGCACTACCATGCCACTATAATATATATATGTATACATATTATAGTGGTACGGTAGTGCCACTATAGTTAGGGTTGAGTACTCCATTTATGGTTAAATCTGAAATTTTGCACCTTAATAACTTTGCCACCATACAACAGATTTGCTTGAACTTTGAATGCACAGTCTGGTACCACAGATCTCTGGACATCCCAAGTTTGTACCAGTCAGATGTACAGTTTTGAGCTACAGAGTGCCAAAACACGTAAGCTAATGGTTTTGTAAGGCTTTACCAAGGCCACAGCCCACACAGTTTGTGTGGTCAGTTCAAAACCCCAGAGGACATGTAGCCCAGGTCCTGATGTGCCTTTCAAAGATTTCATGAAAAATATTAAACAGTTCAAAGTTATTCAAAACACTAAATCCCATTATAGTCTATGGGAAAAGTTAACAAAATATACAACAGTGTCGCAAATGCATTTTACTGTCGCAAATCACCCTTTACTTTCATGATTCAGTCATTTTTTTGAGTTGGAGGTCAGAAAATGCTTGCTATTTAAATTTGGGACCTCTAGGACACAATATTTGTTGTGTTCACCTAGTCGAGCCCTGAGGGATGCCAGCCATGTCTTTTTTGGGGTAAATCACCCAGAAATAAGTTTTTAAATTTGTGTAAAACTAGTGTCAAAGTACTTTCGCATATGCAACGCTTTAGTGATTTTTTTTCTTGAAAGTGTTGTGATTTCTTGATAATTTGTGACACTATGCCCAAAGCAATAGGAAATCTTTGCCACTCCTGCTATAAAACAACAATTTGGTCTTTTGGGCTGAAATGTGCAGGGAAGAAAGCCAACATCTCACAGATGTGCCTTTTGGTGGTTTAGTGCCAAATGTAATAGGACTGCAAAGTTACAGCACTCCAAAGTTGACAATTTTTCCCATAGGATAACTTACGGCATCCACCGCGCCTTTTCAGGTTCTGTATCATGAAAATGGTTTGAGATAAGAACTTTTGTAGAAATTTCTTGGTCCCCCATGGGGACTAAGTGCAAAACTAGCCTGGAAAGTGAGAAATAATATGAGATTTTATTTTTTTTACATTGTACGGTTCCTAAGATATAAGTAATTTAGTATTCAAGTACTCATTTTCTGGTCTGAGGGCCATTATTATGCCCACATTCTTTGTATTCACTGTGCTTCTGGATGCACCTCTTTCGAACATAAAACATGTGCATTTGCGTTACTGTTACCATTAGCATTTGCGTTTACGTTTCCACTTGTGTTTGAGTTACCGTTAGCGTTACCGTTTGTATTCACGCTTGCATTTGCGTTATTGTTTCTTTTTGCATCACTGTTGGCATTACCATTTGCATTTGTGTTACGTTTGCATTTCTGTTACTGTTTTCATTAGCATTTCCATTTGCAACACCGTGTGCATTACCATTTGCGTTTGCGTTTCCGTTAATGTTAGCGTTGCATTTATACTACCATTTCCACTGCCGTTTGCGTTACCATCTATGTTTGCCTTCACATTTGCACTTGCCTTTCCATTACCATTTTTGTTTCCATTTCCATTTGCTTTAGCGTTGCATTTGTGTTACGTTTGCATTACTGTTTCCTTTCACATCACCATTGGCGTTGATGTTTCGCTTGTGTTTGCATACCATTACTGTTTGTGTTTTACTACCATTTTGCTTACCATTTGCATGTGCATTTCATTACTGTTGCTGTTCTCATTACTGTTACTATTACAGTTTGCATTTCATTAACATTTTGTTAGCATTTCCATTGGGGCTCCATATGTGTTACCATTTGCATCTGTGTTTTCTTGCGTTTGCATTTCCTTTTGTATTACTGTTTCCTTTGGCATCACCGTTGCGTTACCCTTTGTGTTTGTGTTTGATTTGTGTTACTGTTACTGTTTGTTTTTCAGTACAGTTTGTTTTTCATTGCATTTGGGTTTCCATCACCATTAGTGTTTGTGTTTGCACTTGCATTTCCATTGTAAGCTTGCATTACTGTTTCCTTGTGCATCGCCGTTGCCATTACTGTTACTGTTTGCATTTGCGTTTATGTTACCATTACCATTTGCGTTTACGTTACCATTGCGTTACCATTAGTGTTTGTTTTTATGTTTGCGCTTGCGTTTCTGTTACCATTTGCATAATCGTTTCCATTTGTGTCATAGTGTGTGTTATAAATTTGTATTACGTTTGCATTACGTTAGCGTTGCTGTTTCCTTTTGAGTCACCGCTGATGTTACCATTTGTGTTACCAATACCATTTGCGTTTCCAGTACCATTTTCATTAAGCGTTTTCATTTGCATCACCGTGGGCATTTACCATTTGTGTTTGTATTTGTGCTTGCATTTGCGTTTTCATTTACATTTTAATTTTCATTGCCATTTTGCATTACCATCTGTTTGTGTTCACGCTTGCGCTTGCGTTTGCGTTACTGTTGCATTACTGTTTCCTTTCGTGTCACCATTGACATTACCATTTCCACTTGCATTTGTGTTACCATTACCATTTGCATTTTCATTACCGTTTGTGTTACCATATGTGTGTGCATTTCGTTATTGTTCCTATTACTGTTAGCATTAGCATTGGTGTTACTGTTAGCATTAACGTTACATTAGGATTACTGTTACCGTTGCGTTACCATTACTGTTAGAGTTATTACGCACAAATGGGAAGCATGGTGGGGCGCGGGCCCACCACCACATACCATTCACTATTTATAGAGCACATTCTCAAAAGAAGGAAATTTATGGCAAAAACCTAAGTTTAATGCATCAGTTAGAGTTGTTCCACAGCAACAAAGTGAGGAAATTCAGTGTTGGGGTTGCCACCCTTGCACCATGCCACCCGCCCCCACCAACAGGCATCAGGGTGTGCATTGGGGTCACTGGGCCTAACTCTCACCCCATTCTCCCATACTGCACCACCCAGCTTATTTACACATGGAATTGGGTGAGAGTTAGTCGTGACGACCCAACGCATACACCCCGATGCCTGTTGGTGGTGGCAGGTTGGGTGGGGTGCAAGGTGGCAACCCTAACACCAAATTTCCTCATTTTTGTCACTGTGGAACAAACCCTGATGCATTAAATGGAGTTTTTGCTATGAATATATATGTGTGTGTGTGTGTGTGTGTGTGTGTGTGTGTGTGTAAATATATATATATATATTTATGTAATAGATAAACCACTCTGAGGTGTGTGTGGTTGTGCTCTGATATAAGTGCATTGTTACGCATGAGGCCACAGGCTGATGTGTGTCAACCACCCAAGGCTGCGTGATATCAGAGCATGACCACACACCTCATAGTGGTTTATCTATGTTATAAATGTCAAATTGTTTTGGGGTAAAAGTGCAGGTGTGCGGTCACGCTCTTATATCACGCACAGTCATGTAATGTGTTTTATACAATCAGAACACTGATTTGGATTTGGCTGAGCTCCCCATTTTATAAATGCATATATATATATGCTATATATATATATATATATATATATATATATATATATAGATATTGGTCTGTACTGCTGACAGTGCTGCATGAGTGCTGTGTATGCACTGCTTGTGCCTGCCAGCATGCATATCCTGCAGCATCCAGCCTGTACATCCATTCTGTCCAACAGGGGATGCTCTGTGCACACCTTGGCTTGCAGCGCTCAGCCTGCACATCCATTCTGACCAAAGGTGGAGCTGTGTGTCTTTGAAGTACCACCAGGCAAACTGCATGGTAATATATGCTAAGTAGTGCATAATGAGATGCAAATGTGCCTGTTTGGCCACAGATTACCTAAGTAGGCTCATTTGCATGGGAGCTTTGAATATAGCACAAGTTTGTCCCGGGCTAACCAGTTTGCACCGAGCTATTGTGTTAGCACTGTGCAATTGAGTTGGCCCTGGGCAAACTTCATTTCAGCATAGCACAGTTCTGCAGTGTGTGGCTTACATTGTTGTTTGCAGTAGATGTGAGACATCTCTATGCAGTCACACACAATGTTCTCCACCTGCAACACTGGCTTGCTCCAGAGTCTACTGAGCTACAGTTGCAGTTTGCACTTCCCTGTTGCTATATTCACTGCTGTCTTATTCCTGGGCTATTTTAATACTGCACTCCCGGCCCAGTTTGCCCAGCTTCCTTAGTATGTTATAGTCAGCAGGTTTAGCACAGGTGCTAATCCTTTGAATATGGTGGGCTATTTGTTCCAGGCTAATTTAGCACACTGGGCAGTGCTATTTAGCCCCAGGGCAAAGCTTTGAATATATAGCCCTAAAAGTCCTGTTTATTTGCAGTGAAGTGACAAAGAAACAGAACTTTTGAAAGTAGTGCCTCAAACTGTGACAATACTTTTGCGAAAGTGTTACAGTTTGCAGCAATGTACAGCAGTACCATGGGTCTTTCATGAAACAGTGTTTCAGTTTGCGTACACTTTCAAAAAGTAGTGTCACAATTTACAAAAGTGTGGCAAGAGTAGTGTCACAAATTTGCAACATCAAATGGTCTAATTAAAATAAACATATTTCTGGGCATCTAATCAAAAACTGATGCCAGCATCATATTCCTGGTCTCAATTAGGTAAACACAACAATTGGTGTTTACCAAGGGCATTATTTTAATTATAATGTTTTTCTTGCATCACTAACTGAAAATAAAATGGCAGAAGCATGAAAGAACTGACCTCATTTGCAAAGAGAAAGTTCTTCATGAAAGAAACAGTACTTTTGCACGGGACAGCTAATTTTTCCCATAGGAAATAATGGAGACTTGAAATTTTAGTAACTTTTGAACGGATTAATATTTTTTCACCAAACCTTCAAAAGGCACATCTGTGACCCAGGCCCCATATACCCTGAATGTTTCAGACCAAAACACAAAATGGTTTCAGAGAAATGACATTACAAAAAATGGTATTGTTCACATTGTTTGACATTTTGTAGTTCCACAACCATATATCCAACTTGAACAAAACTTGCCAGATCAGAGATGTATGATACCAGACAGAACTTCAAAATTTCAGGCAATCGGTCAAATGGTTGCCAAGTTATTAAAGTTCAGAAATTGAGGTTTCACATAGATGTGACCGTTGAACCCTAACTATAGTGGCACAATTGTGCCACTACTATGGTATACAAATATATATATATATATATCTATATATATAGATATATATATATATATATATATATACACACACACACATTGTCCTTTAACTCAAATATTGACAGAGTTATAGCTTTTAAGGTAGCAATATTGGAATTTCCTGTTTTAGTTTTATGTTTTTTATATGTCTTCATATGTATATATTCATGGCAAAAACTCTGTTCAATGCATCAGTTAGGGTTGTTCCACAGTGACAAAAGTAAGGAAATTTGGTGTTATGGTTGCTACTCCTTCACCCAATGCCCACCTCACCCCACCAACAGGCATGGGTGTGCATTGGGGTCATCGTCCCTAGCTCTTACCCTATTCCATGTGTAAATAAGATGAGGTGATGCAGTATAGGAGAATGGGTGAGAGTTAGGACTGATGACCCCAACGCACACCCTGATGCCTGTTGGTTGAGCGGGTGGTGTGGGGTGTAAGGGTGGCAACCCAACACTGAATTTCCTCACTTTTGTCACCATGGAACAACCTCACTGATGCATTAAATGGAGTTTTTTTGCCATGAATTTGCCTTCTTTTGAGAATGTGCAATATAAATAATGAATGGATTGTGGTGGTGGGAGTGTCAGAATAGTAAAGCTAACGCCAACAGTAACAGTAATGGAGAGTGAAACACAAATGCTAATGGTAAGTGTAACAGCAACAGAAACATAAATGTAAACACAGGCTCTAACTGTTATATGGTAATGCAAATGGAAATGGAAATGCAAACGCAAGTGGTAATACAAATGGTATCGCAAACACAAATGGTAACAGTAATGGTGACACAAATAAAAATGCGAAAGGCAATGTGAATGGTAATGGTAAATGTAACCACAAACACTAACAGTCATAGTAAAAGTGACGAAACATAAAAAGAAACAGAAGTGGTAATGGAAATGGAAGTGAAATGCAAAATGTAATGCAAACGGCGAGGGAAACATAAAGGTAAATGGAAACAGTAACACAAATGGAAACAGTAACATCAAGCAGATGTAAAGCAACAGTAGCAAAAGTCTGTATCTTGCTTTGTTTCCAAGATAATGGCACAAAGGTGATCTGAGTCAACAGTAGTGAAAGTCTGTATCTAGCTTCATTTCAAATAATGGCACAAAGGCAATGTGAGCCAACAGTAACGAAAAGTCTGTATCTTGCTTCGCTTCTGAGATAACGGTACAAAGGTTAATGAACCAAACCAGTGAAAGGTACCTCCGTACCACTAGGGCTACCTAAGCTATAAATTTCAAGCCTCTAGCACCATGCATAATGATATGTGCAAAATGATAAGTGTGTCATGCAGTATCTCCACAGCGAATTAGTTTCCCAACATGTAATCAGCATAATTCACATCTCAGGACATCCATTTAACACCCTTCAAATTTCATGTGAAAAGACCAAACCATTCCAGAGATATTCAGTTGTCAAGTTTCTGCACCTTAAAGAAATCTTCCACCACAAAATGGTGGAAATTGCAGCCGAAAATTCTGGTAAAATGGAACTCATAGCCAAAAATCTCGGACTGTGAAGGGTGGCAATTTAAATGCTTATAACTCTGTAATGGAACAACATTGTTTCACCAAACAGAAACTGTCGTTCCTTGAAGAAAGGTCTTTCTATGTGCCAAGTATCAGACCAATCAACCACTCAGTGGCTGCACTATGCATCGTGCAAGCAGTGCAGAAAAATAGCAAAACAGAATGTTTTGCACTGCACAAACAAAACCATATGTACCAGTGAAATATAAACTGGTAAATAAATGAATCGCCATTCCTCCATGTATACCAAATCTATCCAAATCTCTTCAACAGCTGTAGAACAACACGAGCGTAAGACTTCATATGAGTGGTGAAAATACATTTTAGGTGCTTCATTCTGCAAAAAGTTATGCAGATGTCAAATGAAAACTGGTAAATGCACAGAAGTACCATAGTAGAGCAAGTATTACAAATGTCACAGACATGCATGGAAACGCAAGTGTCAATGCAAACGCAAATGGTTACGTAGCTAGATACATAAACACAAGCGCACAAACATTAATGCAAACACAAATGGTAATGCAAATAGGAACAAAATGCAAAAACAGTAACGTAAACACAAATGGTGATGGCAACAGTGAGGTAAAAAGAAAATAGTAACACTAACGGTAATGCAAGCATAAGCGCTAAAAGCGGTAATGCACACGGTGATGCAAATGGAAACAATAACACAAACAGTAAGACAAATGCAAGTGTAATGCAAACACAAATGCTTACAAACAACTAAACAAATGCTAACGCCAATGGAAATGCAAATGGTAATGGAAACGGTTACAAAAACTCAAACCGACAGAAACGCAAATGGTTATGGCAAAAGTGATGCAGAAGGAAACAGTAACACAATCAACAATGGAAATGCTACTGAAAATGAAGGGACTGAGTATGGAAGAGAGCCCAAAAGACTAAAAATGGTGCTGACTGGGATAATTAAGAGAAATATAGAAATAAATGTAAATAATTAATAAAACAGGCCCAGGATTTTTTTACAAAAATAAGATTGAGAACACTATACATCCTAAACAATATTGGGATATTATAAAAGATCTTGAAAATCCCATAAGATCAAGGCACGATATTAAAATGACTAATGGAAAGGGGAACCTATGGACCCTAAAGCAGTGGCTCAATTCCTAAACAACTACTTTATAACTTTGCCAGACATAAAAATACCTGATACTAAAATGAACCAATTCGATGAAAATGGAACAAGGGAAATGAATGTGATTGCCCTATTCTATTTTAGGTTCATAAAAGAAAGGGAGATAAAGAACAAAATAAATAAATCAAACCCAAAAAATCCTGTGGTCTTGACATGATTGAAACAAAGTTTTTGAAAGTAGTAATAGATATTATTTCACCAGTATTAACCAATCTGTTTAATCACAGCCGAATAGAAATATATTCCCAGATTTGTGGAAAGTTTCAAAATTGTACCCATTTTCAAGGAGGTAAACCGAGGATCCATCCACTTACTGGCCTATTGCTCTCCTTTCCGCTCTCTCAAATTAACGGAAAGGGTGGAATATACTCAACTTATGAACACCTTGAGAAGTACTCAAAGCTGTCTCGGCTTCAACATGGTTTTAGGGCAGGGTACTGATGGCACCACACTTGTGGACTTTGTAGAAATTGTGACGACAGCTTGGATGCAGGGAAGTCTGCGGGCATGGTGCTCTCGACCTGTCAAAGGCCTTTGATTTGGTGAGTCACCATATACTTTTTGAGAGAATGGAAAGGATAGGAATAACTCCAAGAACCTTAAAATGGTTTAAGTCGTATTTGGGGATCATAAACAATTGGTATCAGTTGCTAGTCACTTATCTGATTTGGGTCACTTGACAAGAGGTGTACCTCAAGGATCAATACTGGAACCACTACTGTTCCTAATTTATGTTAATAATTTACCTGAGTATATTGTAAGTTCACAGATAAGACTCTATGTTGACAACACTGTTTTGCTAGCTACAGCAAATAATCAAGAACAGTTACTGAGAAAACTTCAGTATGACTTTAATATCTTACAGAATTGGTTCACTGAATCAAAGTTTGTAATAAGTCAAAAGAAAACTCAAGTTATGTTCTTTCAAACAGGATGGAGGAAGAGTAGTGGCCACAGTCAACAATATAGGAGATCGTCACAAGAACAGATCAGATACTAAGAGTTACAGATCATTATAAGTATCTGGGGGTAATAATGAACAATTCCTTAACATTTAGTGAACATATAGATTATACTAGAAAGAGTGAATTCAAGGATTGGCACCTTGCGGTGCTCTTCATCAATAGTTTCTTATCAGATGAAGAAAAATATAGCTGAACAATTAATGATTCTGATATTAGAATATGGAAATTTGGTCTATGGCTTTGCTGACTTGAAACACTTAGATAAGGTTAAAAGACATACAACTGTTTGGCAAGGTTTGTTCTGCAATGCCTATTTAGGACACATCATTGTCATATGTTAAAACCCTAAAATGGGATGGTCTGGATGTACGACTCAGAAAACAATATTCTGAACTTATTTTAAGATGCAAAGGGTTTGATGAAAGGGAATCTCAGTGTACATTTAAATTCTGGAACACAATGTTATGAAATGAGGAGGTTCTTCATAGGGTATAAAAATTCCTAAAATTAATAATAGATATGGCAGTATGGTTTTCAGTACCATGCTGCAAATATCTGAATAAAATACCACCACTAAGACGGAACCTACAAAGGTTTCTATCTTCAAGTCACATCTGGACATTGGTATAGAACAAGTATGTAATTGCTATTAAGTTACATTTAATAAATTTGTTGTCTATCATGTTGCTAATATTTGGAATAATATACCATCACTAAGGTAGGAACCTATAAAGGTTACTATACTTCAAGACCTACCTGGTTACTGATATAGAACATATATGTAACTGTTATCAACTTCTCATCTAGTCAATCTGACACTTATACTGAAACTCTGAGTGTGTTAAAATTGTATAACATATGTATGTATGGCAGTGTCAGTGGCTCAGTAGGTAGCACAGTTGCCTCTGAGGCCAGGAGGTCAGAGGGTTGTGGGTTCAGTTCCCACATCTGGCACTTGGTTAATATCCAGTACTGACACTGTAGTGCAGCATGAGGGGTGCTGCACTTCTGAGGTGTTGTCTTTCGGATGAGACATTAAACCAAGGTCCCATCTATCTGGATTGGTGGTAGTTCAGGTGGATGTTAAAGATCCCATAGGCACTTATCGAGAAGAGTAGAGAATTTCCCCAGTGTCCTGGCCAAATTTCCCTCATTCACTAAAATACCACCAACAGCTTAATCTGGTTCAAGGTCAGTTGGCATTCATCTGTATTCCCCTCCCCAGGTCGTGCCTGAAAATAGGCAGGATATGTCTAGTGCACTTACCCGGTCAACAAAAACTAAATAAAAATAAATAAATGTTTTGTATAATGTGTTTGAATAATGGAACTTAACTGTCACTAATAATGGTGAGCAACCTATATGTTATTTATACTGAAATATTGAGTATGAGTATGTTTATAAATGTATGTGTAAGCCTGTAACTTTTGTTGAAATATTATGTCATGTAGAATGTGTGTTTTAATAGGACAACTTTGTAAATAGGACTTTACTGGACCTAAAGTTTCTTATCCTGTATAAAAATACATTTTTAACAAAAACAACAACATTAACAGCAATGAAAATGCAAAGCAAATTGGAAATGCAAATAGTAACGGTAACACCAACGATGACCCAAAGGAAACAATAGCATAAACAGAAGCCAAACACAAATGGTACTGCACCGGTGACACAAAAGTAAACACTAACGAAAATGGCAATGGAAATGCAGATGGCAACAGTAATGCAAGTTCAAATGCAAATACAAGCGTTAATGCACATGGTGACATAACAGAAATGCAAGCGATAACTTAAACACAAGCGGAAACGCTAATGGTCACAAGCATAAACACACACACTTTTTCTCAAAAAGGTGCATTCAAACGCACAGTGAATACAAATAATGTGGCCATAATAATGGCCCTCGAGCAGGAAATGAGCACTTGGAATACTAAATTGCTTATATCTCAGGAAGTATATTATATAGAAAAAAAATTTAACTCATATTATTTATGACTTTCCAGAGTAGTTTGTATTAGTCCCTAATGGGGGACTAAAATTTTACAACAAAAAGTCCAGTATCTCTAAGCGTTTTCCAGATCAGGGGCCGAAAGGCCGTTGGACACCGTAATGTTATCCTATGGGAAGAATCATCAGCTTTGAGTGCTGTAATTTTGCAGCCCTGTAATATTTTGGCACCAAACCACAAAGAGCACATCTGTGAGATGTTGGCTTTCTTTTCTGCAAATTTCAGCCCAAAGACCAAACTGTTGTTTTGCTGCAGGGTGGCAAACATTTCCTGTTGTTTTGCTATAGTGTCTCAAAGTACTTTGGCAAATCACAACACTTTTGCAAATAAAATCACGAAAGTGTCACATATTAGAAAGTACTTTGCAACACTACTGTGTAAAAATTTAAAAACGTATTTCTGGGGTGTTTTACCCAAAAAGACATGGCTAGCATCCTCAGGGCTTGACTAGGTGAACAAAACAAGAATTGTGTCCCTAGAGGGTACCAAATTTAAACACCAAGCATTTTTCTGACCACCAACTGAAAACAAAATGTCTGAATCACGAAAGTAGAAGGGTCATTTGCGACATTAAAAACTGCATTTTCTACACTGTCGAATATTTTAACTTTTCCATAGACTATAATGGGAACAGTATTTTGAATAACTTTTGAACCGTTTAATATTTTTCACAAAATCTTCAAAAGGCACATTGGGAACCCTGGCTGCATGTTCCCTGAAGGTTTTGGACTGATCATGCAAACAGTGCAACCTATAAGTGCAAGCAAAGAAACTTGCAAAAACCCGTAATTTATGCATTTTTTGAGCTCTGTAGCTCCATAACCATACATCTGACTGTAACAAAACTAGGCAGGTCCAGAGACCTATGATACCAGATCGAGCATTCCACATTTCAGGCAAAGCTGTCACACAGTTGAAAAGTTATTAACTGCCAAATTTCAGATTTAACCTTAAATGGGGTACTAACCTAACCATATTAGCTACCATTGCCACTATAATACATTACATATATATATATACCCAGAAATATGTTTTTAAATTATTGTAAAAGTAGTATCGAAAGTAGTTTCGCATATACACTTTCATGATTTTATTTGCAAAAGTGTCATGATTTGCGAAGTAATTTGTGACATTATGACCAAAACAACAGAGAATCTTTGTCACCCTGCTGCAAAGATCGGTTTGGTCTTTTGGGCTAAAATTTGCAGAGAAGAATGCCAAGATCCCACAGATGTGCCTTTTCATGGTTTGGTGACAAAATATTACAGGGCTGCAAAGTTATGGCACTCTGAAGTTGACAATTTGTCCCATAGGATAGCATTACGGCATCCGCCACCTTTGGGGCCTGTATCTCAAAACTTTTCGTTGGAAAATGCTTAGTCTCCTGCTAGGGGCTAAGTACAAAACTAGACTAGAAAGTCATAAATAATACAAGATTTTAATTTTTTCTACATCGTATGGTTCCTGAGATATAAGCAATTTCGTATTCCAAGTGCTCATTTTCTGGTCCGAGGGCCTTTATTATGGCCACATTCTTTGTATTCACTGTGCTTCTAAATGCATCTTTTGGGACACAAACAGCATGCGCGTTGCGTTACTATTATTGTTAGTGTTTGTGTTTACATTTCCGCTTGCATTTCCGTTACCATTTGCATTACTGTTTACGTTTGCATCACTTTCTGCATTACCATTTGCATTTGCACTTGCATTTGCTTTACCGTTACTGTTTCCTTTTGCATCACCATTGGCATTACTGTTTGCTTTTGCATTACCATTACCATTTGCTTTTCCATTTCCATTCTCATTAGCATTTCCGTTTGCATCACTGTATTTATTTACCATTGCGTTTGCATTTCGGTTGAATTTACATTTGCGTTACTATTTACTTGGTCATCACCGTTACCGTTACCATGTGCGTTTGTGTTCCCATTTGTGTTACCGTGCTGTAGCATTTGTGCTTGCGTTCCCATTATAACTTGTATTACTGTTTCCTTGTGTATTGAAATTGCCATTACTGCTTGCATTTGCATTTCTGTTTGCGTTGCCATTACCGTTTTGTGTTACCGTTTGCGTTACCATTTCTGTTTGTGTTAATGTTTCCACATTCATTCATATTTATTGCGATATTCTCAAAGAAGGAAATTCATGGCAAAAACTCTGTTTAATGCATCAGTTATGGTTCTTCACGGTGACAAAAGTAAAAATTCAGTGTTAGGGTTGCCACCTTGCCCCATGCCCTTACCCCCAACAGCAAGCATCGGGCGATGCGTTGTGGTCATCAGTCCTAACTCATTATCCCATTCTCCTATACTGCACCACCTCACCTTACTTACACATGGAATGGGGTGAGATTTAGGTCTGATGACCCCAATGCACACCCGATGTTGGTGTGTGGGGTGGGCATGGGGTACAAGGGATGGCAACCCTAACACCGAATTTCTCACTTTTGTTGCTGTTAAACAATCCTAACTGATGCATTAAACAGAGTTTTTTGCCATGAATATGTAGTGCAGCTATAGTTAGTGTTGGCAGGCCACTTCTATGTTAAACCACAATAACTGAACTTTGATAACTTTGCAACCATTTGTCTGATTGCCTGAAACACTACAGGTGCAGTATCCAGCCACAGATGTCTGGATCTGGAAAGTTTTGTTCTGGTCAGATGTACGGTTGCGTAGCTGCAGAGTGTCAAACATGTGACAAAATCTTCAACTTTTGCACAATTCTTTGTCAGGCTCAGAGAGCAAATGGCATGTGCATGTCTGGCTTCAAATGTGCATTTATATGTGTGGTCTGGGTCAGGGTGGTGCCTTTTGAAGATTTGGTGAAAAAATATTAATCCGTTCAATAGTTATGGAAGTTTTCATTTCCATTTTAGCCTATGGGAAAATTTATATAGGCGACATGAAAACTTTGCTAAAAACATTTGTGTTTTGTGCTCTGGATTTCTGTCTTCGTGCTGCCACCATTCAGTTAGCAAGAGACAAAAACATTGTAAATTGAAAAATAGTGCCTCTTGCTAAATACCATCACTTGTGTTTACCTATTTGCATGAAGGGAACTTGTCCCAGCATCAGTTTTTGTGCAGGTAGTCTGGAAATATGTTTTCCAAAATTTTCCACCATTTTGCCATTTTTTCTACGAAAAAAATTTTGCGATGCACAATAATAGCCATGCACAAAATAAAAGGTGGCTCGACAACATATTTTGTTCACGAAAATATTTCATTATAAGGTATAGGGAGTCATGAAAACATTTTTGTTTCCATGAAAACAATGCTCAAAAACATGGTCCCATGTGTTGTTATCTTTGTCACTTCATTGTGCCAAGGTGGATTGTGCTTTTGGGCTGGAAATGTGCACAGTGGTAAGCCTTGGTCCCACAGATGTGACTTTTGGTGATTTGTTCCCAAAACATTAAACAGGTCCATAGTTACAGCATTCCAAAGTTGAGAAATTTCCATAGGATAACACTACGGTGCTTGGCGCCCTTTGGTGCCACGTATCTTGAAAACAATTCAAGATACAGATTTTTCATGACCTGCAGTGTGGACTAAGCATGAGTACAGGTTTCAAAGTCATGATTTCAACTGCAGTGGAATTTTTTCATAGTTGCTACGGTTACTGAGATATTGCCAATTTAAGTGTTATAGGGTTCCTTTTTAGTACTATGGGGCTGCTGTATTGCTCCATACTTATGTGTAAGTGGGGGCAGGGCCCAGAGGCCCACGCTCCCACATACACATACCATTACACAAAACTGGACAATGTGAAGGAAGCGAGAGACCGGAGGGCCTGCACTTCCACAAACACATACCAGTTACCAGTTACATTACACTTTCTCAAAGAAGGGAATTTCATTGAAAAACTATGGTAATGCATTAGTTAAGGTTGATAGCACAATGACAAATGTATGGAACTGTGATGTTAGGTTACCTCACCACCACCACCCCCGTCCACCACCACCCTCCACATACCATCAGATGTTGGGGTGTGCCATGGGGTCATCAGGCCTAATTCTCACCCCATTCTCCTATACTGTAGCATGTCAGCTTGCTACAAATGGAATGGGTGAGAGTTGGGCCTGACAACCTGCGGTACTCCCAAAAGTCTGCCGCGGTGGGAGGGGTGGGGTAACCCAACATCACATTTCCATACTTTTGTTGCTGTGCTATCAACCCTAACTGATGTATTAACAAAGTTTTTTTGCAATGAATATATATATATATATATATATATATATATATATATATATTATACAGGCACAGTCGCACCTGTATATTAGGGTTGAGTAACACATCTATGTTAAACAAAAATTCTTGCACCTTAATAATAGCTTTGCCCCTCAACCAATTTACATGAAATTTGGAAAGTAAAGCATCCGTGCCAGGATCTCTTGATCCAGCAAATTTCATCTAGATCGGTTCAGGGAGGCAAAGTTACAGAGGTACAAAAATGCAAAAGTCTCCATTTTAGAAAATTTAAAGACTTTTTTCCACCCAATAACTCAAAATAGGAGGCTTTGAAACCTGAAACTGTCAGGTTTTTAAAGGTTGGTCCAAGGTGTGTGCTTTTGTGGTTTTTAAGTCCCACTGTTAAGTAGTTTTAAAATATTTAATAAAAATGTCAATTTCTGATCATGGGCAGTTCAAAAATAAACTTTCTATTCATAATTGAATTTTGCAAAAGCAGCAATTTGCACTATATGACACAGCTGTCTTTAATAGATGACAGCTGTGTCATAATGTCACTACTACTGTCACCACTCATGGGTCAGCGATGGGGCTACTGTCATTGTAGCCCTGCCATCCTGACTGTACTGTGCCTTCAACTGTATCTGCACACCAGAGGCCCAATCCAGGTGGCAGTGTATTCATTTATTTATTTAGTTCATTCATTCATTATTCGTTCAATTATTTATTAATTTTCCAACTGCCTCTAGCTTGTTGTTTAATGTAATTCAGCCCACTCTCCCACAGCAAGTGGGACACTGAGAACCCCATCCCCAGTGTCCCAAAATAGCTCAATTTATATGTATACATGCAAAGAAAAACGTCCCGACGTCTTTTTATTTTATTTAAACCTGAAATAAAGAAAATGGTCCTTTGTCATCACTGCCGTTCCCTCCCACTGAGTGCCCACCACCCCACACCCCCATACCCCCTTACCAATACTTACCTCTGGAGGTCGTATGCTGTTATCTTCTGTGGACCGGGACACGTCTGCAGTCTAAAAGCTGAACTGTGAACCGAGAAATAAAGCTGACTGCCGTGTAATGTATTTGGCCATGTGGAGCTGGTTGTACCTATACAACACTGTGTCCTTTAACAAGCGTCAACTGTGTTGTATGGTGCAACTCTTACTGCGTATAATGTATTTGGTGCTTTTTTCATTATAGGACACAGCTGTCATATAGTCAAAAACCACCAAATACATTATATCAGGTAACCATCTCAAACCACCAAATTCATTATCGACAGCAAGCTTTATTTTTCTTTAAATATTTTGCTTTTATTGTAATATTTATTTCAGCTGGTGGCTTAAAATTAGGGAAATGACTGTGATAACCACTCCATTTCACTATACATTTTATCACTAAAGCAATTTACAAGTTTTCCTATGTGACCGCTTCATTTGCAAGCTCTCAGCATACTAAAGCAAAGCACAATGTGTTTTATGTCCTGCAAACACCTGATCTTGCAAAAAAAAACTTTGTTTTGCCTTCATGAACCCCAAGTGTCTGTTTGTTTATTCAATGCGGCATGAGGTGAGCTTAGCCATTCATTACATGTGCTATGTTACCACTGGGGTTCATGGCTGTATAATGAGTGGCTGCAGTTTCTTTCTGTGTCACAGTTGGCCCCAGTTTATATTGACAATGACAGCTAGTAAGTATTCCATCAGACACTGATGCAGTGCGGTATGTCACGGTCTCAGTGCACTGGCTCATAGGGGGATGACCTGTACAACAGCAGTGACAGTGATGTGGTAAGCAGCAGGCAGAGGTAGCAGCAGTCCCTGATCCATTGGAGTATGGCAGTATGAACAGACTTGGCCACAATGAATGGTAATGCTTGTTATTTAGCTGTTCAGCAGCACAGTCTATTTACCGGCATCCCAGTGTCTGTACTCCGGCTGCAGTTCTTGTTTCTGTACTCCTGCACATCCTAAGAACCATCTGCATACAGGACTGCTGGTATTCCTGATGTCTCTTTGATATTAGTCCATCTCACTTGTTTTGCCCTATGCAGACAGATGCAGCCTGGCACTTCATGATCATTATCCCAAAAGCAGATTACAGGCATCTGGATCAAAAGCATCAATATTGCACATGTATTATACAACACAACTGCCTTTAATAAATGACAGCTGTGTCATATAGTGCAAAGTACTATCGACACAGATGTCATTTATTAAAAGAGGCTATGATATCGGTATAAATGCCATACTAACACAGCTCTCTATAATAAATGACAGCCGTGTCTATGCGTACTTACTATCGACACAGATGTAATTTATTAAAGACAACTGTGTCAGATAGTGCAGGCTGCCACTGTAACTGCTGGAGCTCAGGAGATGTGTGGAGCTATTTAGGCAGTCAATTTAATTCTGCTCCCTTCTGATTGGGGCATCTCCTTTTAACACCCTCCAGTGCCGACCCCCCATACCTGTTGCCCTCCGGTGCCAGACCACCTTCCCAGTTGTTTAACAAATGGTTGCCGACATCAGGGCCCCAATCCCGTGTCAGCATTTAATGGATCTTACCCGGCAATGTGGGACACTTGGTGAGCCCACCGTGTCCCCAAACAGTTTACTAAAATAAACCATCATATAATCATATAACCATCATATAGTCAATAAATGTCATATAATCTGATAATGGGATGCCCACCCCAGTGTTGGACCCCATCCCTGCAGCCCTTGTTTAATGTAGTGACTGACTTCAGGGCCCAATTCCCATGTCAGAATTAAGTGTATGCCCCTCCACAGCAGTATGAGACACTGAGGCCCACCCTAATGTCCTGATATAAATTTAAATGTATGGAGCCTGTAAAAGAAAACAGTTCCCCAACATCTTTTTGAGGGAGGAAACCTGCAAAAAAAAACGTCTCTCGTCATCCATGTCATCCCTCCCCAATCCCAACCCTTCCACTGAGCAGCCACCACCCCCAAACACCCTTACCCTATACTTACCTCTGGAGGTTGGCTGATGTCCTCTTCTGTGGACGAGACACATCTGTACTCTTCAAAGCCCAACCACGAGCAGAAATCAAGGTAACTGTCAGATATTGTATTTCTTCACCATTTTTAGGTATTTTTTCACTAAATTTTCAACATGGGCATTTGGGATCCTGCCTCATGAACAATAGCATTGCCATTTTGTTAATTGGTCTCGGAAGGTGATTTTGCAGTTGCTGCATGGAATCACCTTTCAGGACTGATTAATGAAATTACAGTGCCAGTGTTCATGAGGTGGCATCCAAAAGCCCATGTTGAGAATTTGAAAAAATTATAAAATGGCAGTGTTACAATGTGGATTGTGCAGTTTCTACCCAGGCACATAACTTTAGTAATTTACAGTATTTTGACTCCATATTTTTAACATACCCATTTTCCACACCACCTCATGAACAGTATAGCTGTCATTTCTCACATCCTGTCTGAAATGTGTTTTCACACCTGTGGCATGGAATGGCATGGTCACCATGTGGGATCACCTTTTGGGACTGAGTAATGAAATGACAGTGCCAGTGTTCATGAGGTGAATCAAAGACCATGCTGAACATTTGGTGGAAAAATTCCAAAATGGCGAGTCATGAGCGTGCATTTAAAGTTTTCATAGGTGCATAACTTTGGTAATTCACAATATTTTGACTCCAGATTTTAACATACCCATTTTTTCACACCACCTCATAGAACAGTACAGCTGTCATTTTTCACATCCTGTCCAAAATGTGTTTTCACACCTGTGGTGCAGAATGGTGTTTTAGCATGGATTTGAACATTTTCACCTATGGGGTTTATAAGGTGGGGTCATAGAAGACTGTGTTGAAAGTTTGGTGTCAGAATATTAAAAACAAAGAATTTATTAAGTAATATTGTTTGCAGGGATTTCCATTGCACCACTGAGGAACACGTTGCCTTAACATACTAGTGAGCTGAGTTCAGGTGTGAACTCAGTGAGGCTGTTTACTGAGACAAGGCTGATGGGAAGGTGCTGCAGCATGCACAGCATCAGTCATGACCTGGGTAGGGACAGACAGTGTTTTGGCACAGATGCCACACCCTGTGGTGGGTCAGAACCTCACCCACCGGTATTGACATGTGTGCTGGGGTCTGCTGGGCCCATGCACTGCATTAGGACTGTCTCAATATTGTATTTCACTCATTTTGTGCAGGTCCTGTTTGACAACCCCAAGTAAGACCCCACCACTAATTCACCAATACCCCAGAGACCCAAATCCCTAATATTTTTCATTTCCTGTCTTTGTGCACTTTGCATTTTAAAACCCTAATCTCTGTATTAACATTGCAACATATATGTTTCATATCTCCTTACCTCTTTCTCCTGTACTGTGTCCCAGACTCTTGAAAGCTGTCTACTATCATTCCCTTCCCAAATGGGGTGATCTCTCTTCCCCTAGAAATGTCCACCTATTCCTCTCCCTCCCACTTTAGCTAAGCTCCAGGAACACCTTGTTTTTCCCAGTTCTCCCATTTTCTTGACTCAGCCTCCTTCTATACTCCTTTCCAGTCTGGCTTTAGGAAGTCTCATTCCACTACCAACTCTTTCTTCCAGCTCACTGATGCTGTCCTCTCTGGTATAGATCAGGGCCTTGTCATCTCAGCTATTTTCATCAATTTAGCCAAAGCTTTTGACACTCTTACTGGGTTTACTCGGTTTCAAAGGACAAAAGAGGCTACTGCCCATCGAGATTGTCCCCACCACATTGATGGGACAATTACACCCTCAGTTGTAGGACATGAGCCAGCTATCCAGCCCTTTTTGAAGACTGTATTAGAGCTACTGTTTACTAAGTCTTGAGGGAGGAGATTCCACAGTCTGGGGGTTCTTACAGTAAACTAGTTTAACCTCTTCGTTGTTTTAGCTTTAGATACAAATATCTGGTTGTTGTGATACCGTGGGGTAGTCCAGCTGGAAGAGAAATGTAAGCCACAGTCGTGCATTAACTCCTGAGAATTCTTGATTTTGTACAATAGGAGAAAGGTCACCTCTAATGCGTCTTGTCGTAGTGAGTGTAACCCTGTAACTCTTAATCTCTCTTAAGTAATCAAGTTTGGATAAATGAGGGACCATTCTTGTGGCTCTTCTCTGCACCCTCTCAACCCCATCGATGTCCTGCTCCAGTAGGGGATCCATAGTCCAGATGGGGCCTGACATAAGCTCTATACAAGGGGATTATGCATTCCTGTGTCCAAGACACAAATGAGCGTTGGATTCAAGTGAGCAGGCGTTAGACTTCCTAGCTATCATCCTGCAATGATCACTAGAGGATAGTTTATTATTAATGGTTACCCCGAGATCACGCTCTAATGGTGACACATGGAGGCCACGCTGTTCAAAAAATAAGTCTGCTTAGTTGTTTTTACCAAAATGTACAACGTGGCACTTATCTGAGCTGAGTGTCATTTTGTTTGAAACTGCCCATTCTTCGATGGATTTTAGGTTATTCCTCATAATTTTCTTGTTTGTCGATGTAAGAACTGAGCCACACAGTTTGGTGTCATCAGCAAATTTTGAGAGAACATTTTCAGGGCTAGTCTGCAAATCGCTAATAAAGATGTTAAACAGGGTGGGTCCCAACACAGACCCCTGAGGGACCCCACTGGTCACACTCAGTGGGTGGGAAAGTGAGCCATTAATTCTGACTTGCTGATATCTTCCATTTAACCAACCTGACACCCAGTTGATTATGCAGTGAGAGAATCCCATATCATTCATTTTGTCAAGTAGTATATCATGGGGACTTTGTCGAATGCTCTACTATAGTCGAGAAGTATCACATCCACAGGAATGCCATTATCCATTGCTGTGCTGACATGATTATAAAAGGAAACCAAGTTAGTAGTACAGGAGTATCCCTGTCTAAAGCCATGTTGTGTAGTGTCAGTAAGTACCCTAATAGATTCGTGCTCTAATAGACTCTTAATAACTTTCTCCATGATCTTACTTACAACAGAAGTCAGACTTATTGGGCGGTAATTTTCTGGTCTAGAATGGTTACCCTTTTCCCATTCTCTAGACAAGCCTCATGCAGCTGGACTCTAAGTATCTTCAGTTGAGTGGTTCTGCTCTATCTTGGGGGTGGGTTGCAAACTGTCTCTATTGGTGACACCCTTTCCCCCACTCCCTATCAGCTCAGGCATCCATCAAGAGTCTGTCTTGGGCCCAGTCCTTTACTCTAGTTTTCTAAATGACCTCCCAAGACCTGTTCCACTGTGTCAATACATATGTATGCAGATGATACAGTACCTTTCTTTCTGGCTCCTCTGCTCATGATCTCATAAACCAACTCCAAATCAACTTTAAAACATCCCGCATTGGTTCCAAGCCAATCAGTTATCCCTAAATGCCAAGAAAACAGTCTGCATGACTTTTAGCACCAGGCTGACACTTGCTAGAGTCCTTCAACTTCTTTTCTTTCACACCCTTGATGGTGCGATTACTAAAGATATTTCCTCCTTCAAGGACCTCAGGGTATGGTTAGATCATCATCTGGATTTCTCTGTTCATGTGGATGCTATTCACAAGAAGCTTCACCGTATGCTTGGGGTGCTTTACAGGAATAAGAGATGCATTCAACTTCCTGCTCAAAGAGAACTCCTCATAAGATGATTTTGCCCATTTTGACTATGGAAACATTGTTTATAGTGCCAAACTTCCACAGCTTTTCTGCCAGTTGAGAACAGCGAGCTTGGCCTGCGCTGTGTACCTGGACCTCTTCTTGTGTTGTGTACTGTTGGTGAGCTTCATTTGCTGCATTTATATACTCCTACTTAACTAATTATAGTCTATTACCCTTTTTTTCTATTATTGGGATTATAGTAATTGAAACTGACAATCAATGGCGTGAAACCCGAGACAGCTGACTGTCGGTGTCAGTTTAGACCCACGGACTGTGTTAATTTATACCCGAATTCACTATAGCAGGGGTGCTGTACAATCACTTCAACTTTTTGTGTAAATTCCACTTTAAAAGAAAAGACAAGTTCCAGCTTGATTCCACAGAAAAGTACCTGTGACAACATTCTAAGTTATTGTGCTGCAGTAGTCACATCACTACTGCAGTGTGCGCAACACGATGTGCTGGCACAACAGCAGTACAACAAACATTTCGCTGGCATTGGCTCTATGCATAACATATCATCTATTACTAAGAAGTGCCACCCATTGCCAAGTAAAGTGCGGAGGGTTAAGAACGGGAGGGGACAATTCAGAGTTGGCGGTAGTCTCAAATGACAGATTGAAAGTGTTACAGCTGTTTTTCTATACATTCAGCTTTTCAAACAAAAACATGTTCAAGCTTGACTGGATAGAGAGAAGCAGCTGTGTGGCATCTAACACACAATACTAATATATGTGACAACAGCCTATGCTTAATTGTTGTAATATTAATTTAAATAGCCATGACCCAAACGTATAGTATATTAACTACAGGGTTCACTATTTCCATAGAAAACTGAAAATGAACATATAGGCTTGTTTGTGTGTCGATGTCCGTTATATAAATAGAATAATAGATGAGGACTATGTATTATAAGGCAGTAAGATCATTGAGAGGTTTTGGGACTTGGAAACTGAGAGCGAAGCTCCCAGAGGTTCCTAAAGTCCCCAAAACCTTTAGATGGTCTGACTGCCTTATAATCATAGTCCTTTATTTGTTATTTTTGTAATATATGGACCCCATTGTGGAGATTTCTTTTCTGATATGTTTTTTGTTAAACGGGTTGGCCTGGCCAACAAGACTCAGCACGCCAGCTGTCTCTGAACTGCCCACAGCACTAACGAAAGTGTCCCATCTAGTTTCAAAAAATTTGGTTTCCTTAATTTAGTAGGCAGTCCTACCTTTCAGCTTTTTGTCGTTCGGGAAAGCATGGACGAGTGACATAGTCATTATTTGTTCAAAAATGAAAAGTACCAAATTGAGTGATTCCTCTCGCTAGCGAGAGGAAAAAGACGACCATGTTTTTTCATGCTGTTATGCCTACTTACTAAAGAAAAGTCCTTAATGGAGATGCACGCCGTTCAGTACGGTTGTGCAGGAAGGGACGTGGTGACCATGGCAACTGGGTTTGTTGGCAGGAAGATCTGGACATGCGCTCTGTGATTGTGGTGATAATACTATCGTTGAGAGCTGAAACTGTAGTATTATCAGCTCTGAACGATGAGTATTATCAGTTCGGAACAATGGTATTATCACTTTCAGTACTGTGTTATTACAAGAAAATTTTTGTATGGGATGAGATGGTATTATTAGGCCATCTCCATATATTATAATCCTTTATTGTGAATGTCAGACCATGCCCACTTCACATACTCTGTTTCCTTTAAGTGAATGAGGAGTTTGGTGGGGAGCACTTGAGTGTTATAAATGACTGGAACTACTCATTCAATGTGTTGCACATTTTGTGTAATAAACCTTTTTCAGAAAAGAGATTCAAGTTTGATTGCATAAAGGAAAGGGCCCCTATGTCATCACATTATATGGTAATATATGTCACAACAGCCTATGCTAAATTCTTACAATGTTAGATTAATTACACATGCCCACAGCTACAGTAATTATGGTCTTACCTGAAACTGATGTTTTATAGTGACTGAAAAGGCTGTGCCTATATAACAATGGATATTATAATAGCATATCATAATTCACGCGGCATGTCACAATATGACAGTACCTAGAAAATAATTAAAGTTGTTAAATATTACTTATTAAAACAATAAAAGTATAAGTATCAGACTGCTTCTTGGCCCCAAAAAAATTAATATGAAGCATAATATAACACTTGTCTTATTATTTTACTTATTCATTCTTTCTCATTGCAGTGCATCCTGGCTTCCTGCCACACCAGAAGGAAGGGTGTCGTGAACCAGTCCCAGAGGAATGAGTGGAAGAGGATCTGATCCTTGGGAGGATGATGTTATCATCATTGAAGTAGAAGGTATAGCATAATTACACAATCAAACTCAATTAAATTAATTACAACTGTTACTGACTGGTCTTTCCAGTTTACAGTCCATATAGTAACATTTATATAGATGTTTTCTGTTTTATTTGAACTACCCCTCCCTCCAAAATGCTCAGACACACCAGTACTCACCCACTACCACCCAAGGACAGCACATGGAGCACTACACATGACAATCCATGCAAAGAATTTTAACAATCTCCATACAGAACCTGCGCCCATCCTTTAACCATGCTACTCACATCACAATCAGTTACCTGCTGCTTGTGTGACTGATGTTTCCTGGGCACCCATTCCCAAGATGAATAAAACATCAATTGTCCAATCTGTTCCCCACCAAAACCCTCCACACAAATATGCCAAAGAACACAACGTCACCACTGAAAGCACATTACTAACAGAAACAGCAATTTGGTACCACTTCACCAAGTCTTTCAACTGTCTTCACTAATGAACTTAAAAACTGTTGCAACATTATCTCATGATAGTATTATCAAGCTGCCACAATATAGAATTCCTACTCTTTCATAAACTGCTTACTAAGCATTGGCTAATTAAAATGTGTATATAGCTACAGTATGTATAATGAATAATATATGGGTGGGTGTGTGCAACAAGAATTTCACACACCTGATGTGTGGGTGCTACATAAACCCCAAGGGTGAAGGGCTTAAAAGCATCCCACTCCAGGGGTGTGTAAAATTCTGGTTTTACCACACCCACCCATATATAATTTCACAAAGAAACACAGAAGTTGATGGCAGATAAGGACAGCAAGGACCATCCAGTCTGCCCATTTTTTACCTTATGAATGTGCCATAGCCCTTTATTCTGTCAATGGCCTATCTATTCATACTCATCTGTATTGCTCCCTTATACCTATCCCATGCCTGTTTGAAGCCCTGCACTGTATTCATATCCACCACTTCCAGAGGCAGGCCATTCCATGCATCCACCACCTTTCAGTGAAAAAGAACTTCCTCACATTACCCCTTAATTGGCCTCCCTTAATCTCATGCTGTGTCCTCCTGTCCTGCTATTTTTCTTATATTGAAACATGTTAGACTCTTTTCACCTTGTTAATGCCCTTAAGCTGTTTGAATGTTTCGATCATGTCACCTCTGTCCCTCCTTTGCTCTAGAGTATACATATTGAGCTCCATTAATCTGTTCTCATCTGTTTTCTGATGCAGTCCCTGCCCCATTTAGTTGCCCTTCTCTGGACTACCTCCATTTTGTTAATGTCCTTGTACAGGTGTGGCCTCCAGTACTGCATGCAGTACTCCATATGAAAGCCTAACCAGTGTCTTATAAGCGGTATTATTACCTCCCTCTTACAACTTGCAATACTCCTACTAATACACCCCAACATCCTCTAGCCTTATCTACTGCTTTAGTGGCCAGCTTGGATGATTTCAGGTCATCTGTGATGATGGCTCAAATCTCTTTCTTCCTTTGTGATTGACAGACACTCCTCTCAACCTATAGGTAGATTCAGAGTTTCTCTTCCCTATGTACATGATCTTGCACTTCTTTGCATTAAACCCCAGTTGCCACTCTTCTGACCATTTTGCCAGTTTTTCTAGATCGCTTCTTATCCTGCCTTCCCCATGAGGATCATCTGCTCTGTTGCAGATCTTGGTGTCATCTGCAAACAGACAAACCTTACCCTCCAGCCCATCTGCAATGTCACTAATGAAGATATTGAAGAGGACTGGCCCCAGGACTGATCCCTGAAGTACTCCACTTATGACTTGTATCTATTCTGACTGTATACCGTTTACCACCACTCTCTGTTTTCTGACCGCCAACCAGTTTGACACCCAGTTGACCAACTTCTGACCCACCTTGAGCCTACCCAGCTTATTAATCAAGCTTCTATGTGGAACAGTAATAAAAGCTTTGCTGAAGTCAAGGTAGATGACATCAACTGCACCCTTTGGTCCACCACTCTGCTTACCCAAAGATAGTTTGACAGAACCTTCCTGTTGTAAACCCATGTTGTCTTGGATCCTATGCTCCTATGGATTCCAGGTGATGCACTATTCTTTCCTTAAGGAGTGTCTCCATAATCTTGCCACACTACTGAGGTAAGACTGACTGGTCTGTAGTTCCCTGCCTCCTCCCTGCTACCACTCTTCTGGAGCAGGATCGCATGAGCCATTCTCCAGTCTTCTGGGACCTCTCCTGTGCTCAGAGACTCACTAAACAGTTCTGATAATGGCTCTGCGTCTCCACCCTTAGCTCCTTTAGTACCCTGGGATGTATGCCATCAAGTGCCATTGCCTTGTCCACCCTGAGCTTAGCAGCTCTTGTAGGACCCTTTCTTTTGTGAAGGACTAGAGCACACCTCCTCCCTCCCTCCCACCTGTGTCCATGGTGCTGACCCGTGGGCCCCTGCTACCTTCTCCTCAGTAAATACTGAGCAGAAGTATCTATTTAGGATAGATGCTTTCCTTAGTCCTCCTCCACACACTCCCCTTATCCCATTGATCTGAGCAATCCCCTCTGGACTTCTCTTTCACTAATGTATCTATAGAAAGTCTTGTCCCCTTCTTTTACTGTTCATGTTAGTGTTTCATTGGTTTGGGCCTTTGCCTGCCTTACCGCCTTCCCTGCTTCCCTTAGAGAACTTTAGTATGCCTCTCTATCTTTATCCCGCTGCATTCCTTATATTTCCTGAAGACCAGCCTTTTGGCTCTGACCTTTCCTGCTACTGTTTTTGAGAACCAAAGTGGTTTCCTCCTTCTTTTGCTCTTGTTTTTCTCTCTAACACAATGGTATATTGCACCAAGTACTGCATCCTTAATGCTTGCCCACTTTGCCTCGAACCTCTCACCTGTATTTCATCTTCCCAGGGCTAGCTTAACTCTGTTGGCCATCTTATCAAAGTCAGCTCCTCTGAAGTCCCATATTTCTGACTTGGAATGGGATGATTTAGTTCTAGTGGTCAAACTTGAACCATACCATGCGATGGTCACTGGCCCCCAGGTGACCTTCCACCTGGAGATCTGTGATCATTTCCCATTAGTCAGTATCAGATCCAGGATAGCCCCATCTCTTGTGGGTTGTTGTACCAGTTGTTTGAGATGCTCCCCTGCAGGAATCCACTGTGTGTCTAGTTCTGGTGGATGTTCCTGCTGGTATTGACCAATCTGTATCTGGCATGTTGAAGTCTCCCATTATCAGAACCTCCCTTTAGTTGTCATGTTCTGTATATCTTCTAACAGTAATAAGTCTATGTCCTCCCCATGGTCTGGAGGCCTGTAGACAACCCCAGTTTGTATAGCTGTCCCACTTCCTGTTTCCAGAGTGAACCACAGTTCTTCTGGCTCCTTATGTGTATTCTGAATTTCTGTAGCTTTGATATTTTTATTGACATAAAGGGCGACTCCACCCCTTTCTTGCACCTTGGTCTATTCTGAACAGTACATAGCTGGGTACTGAAGTCTCCCAAGTGTGGTTACTGTGAATCATGTCTCTGCTAGTGACTACTATGTCCAGTTCAGCCTCTGTCATTGTTGCCTGCAAGTCTGGGATCTTGTTTCAGACTGCAGGCATTGTGTACATGATTTTCCAATGGCCAGATTTCGATGTGTTAGTTGTTGGGCGAGGTCCAGCATATCCCCTGTGCATCATCTGGGGAGCCGGACCTTTTCCTTACCTGGTGATGCAAATGAACTACAAACATGCTGAACTCCTATTTGATCACTAGCTGAGGGGAGGTGTTCTTCCCATTCGATGTTCGCTGCTGCACCCTCTCCCCATTTGCTAGTTTAAATATTCTGCAAAGACATCAAACATCTGCCCCAATGCACTGACTCCTCCTTAGTCAGATGCAGTCCATCAATTTAAAGAACTTCACTCCCAAAACTGTCACCAGTTACCTACAAATGTATGTCTTTTTCCTGGCACCGCCCTTGAGCCATGTTTAGCTCCTTATCTCCCTTCTCTGACCTTCTGTCAGTCTGCCCCCTCTCCAAGACAGGCAGGATCTCAGAGAAGGAGATGCTGAACAAAATGGATGACAGTTTGTCTCCCAGCCTGGTCAGGTGTTACCTGGTCTCCCACAACTGATTGGCTGGTGAGATTGTTAGTCCCTTATGTGTACCAGGACGTTGATGTTTTCTCCTGCTTTCCTGCACAATTTAGCAATGCAGTCAGTCTCTCCATGCTGATGTACCTGGGAGACATCTGACCATCACTCCCGGCTGAGGTAGGTATTAACTCCCCAAATCATGGAGTCTCCTATGACCAGAAGGGTTTTGGATTTCTTTTGCTTTTTTTTTTGGTCCCTATTTTGGGTGAGTTTTGTTGTGCTAGCTCCTGTGCTGCAGTGTCCTGCTCTGCAGTGTCCCTGCCCCATTGTTTGATTTTGGAGATAGAGGCAAATACCTATTTTAGTTTTTATATGGTTTGTGGAGGTGATACATTGGAGAGCACTGAGTGATGGGGCACCCAATTTGCCCCTCTAACCACCTGCCAAGCTCCCAGACCAACTACCCTCTGTGATCAAGGTGCTTTTGGCTGAATGTTGGGGAAATGGAGGGTGATTCTTATATTTCCTCCTGAATATCGATTTGAGGCACACAATCTCTGCCCATGCTGCCTGGAGCTGAGCCCTTAGATCTCCAATGGTCCAGCATGTAGGGCAGTGTCCTAAATCCTGTATAGCTGCCCTTTTGAAAATGTCCCACAGTACCTGCAGTTAATAATATCCAATCCAGATGAGTTGCGGGTTTATAACCTGGTCCAAGTAATTAGAAGGAGGAAAATGAAAGCAAAGTTAGATTTTTGTTTTGTTTGTTTATTTTTGTGTAACTTGTTATAACAAGTTAAATTACTTGTGCCCCTGTCAGTGAGGTCACTGTGTGGATACCCTCTGATCCTCCCTTCCTGCTTTGCTACAGGAAATGTAATGACTGTACTACCCTATAAAAGGAGTGTAGCATGGGTGGCTGGGGACAGGGGTGGGTGGCTGGGCCCTTCCCGCTGAAAAATAAGAACCACAGACAAAAGAAACAAAATGGTAAGAGCAGAAACAATCAGCCAACAACAAATGCAGTAGCCCTGAAAGCTTATCCCAATGATAGATGAAGCTGTAAAACCTGTAAGCGCCACCTGTAATAATTTCACAGAAGATATACCCTGCAAAAACACTTTGCTACAGAGAAAAATAAAGCAGTAACAAAAGTAATACCTTGCAAAAACAATTTGAATCAGAGATTACAGCAGTAATCTGTAAACACAAAACAAGTAACAAACCTGTAGCCACACTTGTAATAATGCAGCAGAGAGTATACTCTGCTACAGCAATTTGAATCAGAGAACAATAAAGCAATAAAATGTTAGTAAAAACAGTAACAAACCCTGTAGTAAAAAAGAAAAAATATCACAGTAAATCTGCCTAGCCAAAAGAAGACTTAATCTGTTTCCTTGCTCTGATAGTGTTCCTTACTCTGTCCTTACAAGCAAACCTAGAAAAAAGAGCTCAGGTGAAGCTGGTGCCTTTGCCAAAAAACTTTAATTAATGGCAGCATTTCTTATGTGAGAGACAGAGAGACACACACACACACACACGCACACACACACACACACACACACACACACACTGCCTTTTGTCTTTTTAGTAGAGACATTAATTTACTGTTTTTTTTATTTCATTGGGAATGTTGGTGTTACTAAGAGCCATTTGTGGTTTATGACACAGGTGCTAAATGCTGCCTTTTGCTGTCATTGTGTCTCTCTCTCACCTCCCTACCCGCCGTTGCTGATCATGCATTTTACTAGGGGCTTGTTGCCGCCTCTCACTACAGCGGTGGTTCAGAAAAGTGGTGAGGAGGCAGTTTGAAAGGCAGGATCAACCAGATGTATATGATGGAATGTGTTACTGAGCCTACCTTTTCAGTCGTTTAAGGAAACGATGGTGCAGTGGGGCACTCGCTATCACTGCAATGGAGCCGCCATGTTGTTGGAGATGTTGACCGCCTACTGAATGTTAATTGGCCGATGATGTTGTAAAGCAGAGTTTGATTGACGGGCACAGATTATAACCTCCCGGTTGTAACTGAAAATATCAACGGGAGGTTGTAACCGGAACAAAATATTGTTATCTAGATATAAAAATTCTGCCCATTAATTAAAGCTTGTTTATGGACATAAAATTCTGAAGATAGGTATAATATGGTATACCAAATCCTTGAAAATACATGATCCCTAAGCGGTATTGTAACAGAATCTTACTTGTTACTTCAACAAGTATTGCCTTAAAATACCTTACAGCAAGATCTTATAATAGCTTAGTATTATTATGTTGACACAATATGCAAATACTACTGTTATATGAGATGTTTAGTAAGTATTCATTAATTTACATGACTAAACAGAAATGTCATATCTAAGGTATGGTACTAATGTTCTAGGGATAAATATAGTATGGTATGCAATATTATTGAACGGTAAGTGAATTGTCAAAATAAAATAACAGACTCTTATCATGTTACTAAAGTCTATCTTTATCCATTTATGTAATGCAGATGATAATTGCATTACAGTTAAGTCACCAGTGGTGCCACAGAGTGGGCCACAGGGAAGCCACAGCAACATCTACTGCTCCCTGCCATGGTGTGGATAGTGCACCACTGGACACTGGTGGCTCATCTGAGACCCAACAACCTGATGATGAAAGCCAGCATGGTATGTCCGGTACTTGCTGCAGGAAGCTCAGTCTGAGCACATCAACATAAGTACAGCAATAATTATTACATAACTTTCCAACAAGCTGTTTTTTTTTTTTTTTTTTGCTTTGTTTTGGAGGGCCAACTTTGTAAGACAGGTACTGTGATAATGCATAATATTTACTTATACTGTATGAAGAGGTCTGGTTATGTATGAAGATCTATACATTGTCAAATGTAGTTGTGCTGCAGTGGTGACATAGCTAGTAGAAAGCACAACAACTTTTCATGCTGCTGCACTACTTATATTATGCAAACAAATGAGCAGTCATTTACATGGCCATTCAGCAATGCTTGTTCAGACAAATGTAATGGAATATGGCATAAGAAGGGGAACAAGGAGCAGAATGGTGGAGGCGATGGGGCTGTGAATCATCAGTATTTGTGCTATCAGTCCACTACTATTCAATCTGCAGTGCACTGACCATGAGGGCGGGCTGGTGGTTTGGAGCATTAGCGACAGTGACAATGACCACTAGGATGAGTCATAATAACTTGAAGTAAGCTCTGTTTAAACAAAATGTATTCTGTGATGGTTGTCCTTACCCAGACACTATACAGAATAAGGTATGGACAACTATATGCTCTAGGGCTGATTCTTCCACCCGGGGCTGCCATGACGACAGAGACTTCTCCAGCTTCATTCTCAAGGTCACGCTGTCATCTT
Source organism: Neoceratodus forsteri (assembly GCA_016271365.2). Taxonomy (NCBI): domain Eukaryota; kingdom Metazoa; phylum Chordata; order Ceratodontiformes; family Ceratodontidae; genus Neoceratodus; species Neoceratodus forsteri. The sequence continues at coordinate 975,464,779 of CM057456.1, read as the reverse complement.
GGCTACTCCTCGGTAGAAACACAGCCTTCATGTCTATGGTTGCACATACATTACTGTATATGTTACTTGTTATACAGGCACTATGTTGAAGACTGTCTCACAGTTACCCTAATTGATCTTCAATGGCAGATACTTGCACAGTGCAAGGTCAGTAATAGCGTGCTGTGAGTTTATTTCTTTCATGCAAGTGAAATGAGAAAACAACTTGCGTGAGACAGTTTAGTGTTGAACATAGAAACATAGAATTTGATGGCAGATAAGGAACGCTTGGCCCACCTAGTCTGCCCATTTCCCTACCTAACAGATAAGCTGCAGATCCTAGTTAACCAACAGCCTACTTCCTCCTACCCCCACTAGAATTGCCTTATGTCTGTCCCATGCATTCCTTGAATTCCCCACTGTTTTTGACTCTACAACCTCCTCAATAAGGCTGTTCCATGTATCCACAACCCTCTCTGTGAAGAAATACTTCCTCACAAATTACCTCTGAGCCATCCCCCTCTATCTTCAAATTGTGCCCCTAGTTTTGCACATCTCTTTTCTGAAACATGCTACCCTATTGGACTTTGTTGATTCCCTTGAGGTATTTGAAAGTTTCTATCATGTCTCCCTCTCCATCCTTTCCTTGAGGTTATACATCTTTAGTTTCTTTAGTCTTTCTTCATATGTCTTCTGATGCAGACCCTGCATCATTTTGGTTCCCCTCCTTTGGACAGCCTCCACCCTGTCTATGTCTTTGCAGAGATGGGGTCTCCAGAACTGTACACAGTACTCCAGATGTGGTCTTACCAACTGTCTGTACAGAGGGTCAACAACTTCCTGTTTTCTACTGGTGATGCCTCTCCTATGCATCCCAGTATCCCCCACCAGTGCTCCTTACTGCCTTCTCCATTGCTGGCCCACCTTTAGGTCATCTGATATGACTACCCCCAGGTCCTTTTCCATTTTGTTGTTGCCAGTATCTCACCCCGACTGTATACTCTTCCCTGGGTTTTTTCCCAGGTGCATTACTTTGCATTTCTTTGCATTGAATCTAAACTGCCATACATTTGACCATTCCTCCAACCATGCCAAGTCCCTTTTCATCCTTTCCACCCCACTCTGTGTATCAACCCTGCTGCAGATCTTTGTGTCATCTGCAAAGAGACATACTTTCCTTCCAGTCCCTCTGCAATGTCACTTATAATGACATTAAAATGGACCAGCCCAGTAGTGAACTCTGCGGTAACCCACTAGTAACCCTCCTTTCTTCACTGTGGACTCCATTTACTATTGCCGCTGTGTCCTGTTGTCCAACTAGTGTTTTACCAGGCTACCACCTGGGACCCACTCCCAGGCTGGCTAATTTGTTTATTAATCTTTGTGTGGGACTGTGTCAAATGCCTTGCTAAAGTCTAGGTAGGCCATGTCCACAGCCCTCCCTGGTCTACTGCTTTGGTCACCCAGCTCTAAGAAATCAATTAGATTTGTCTGACATGACCTTCCTACTGTGAATCCATGCTGTCTTGGGTCCTGTGCCCCACTGGCCTCTTGGTACTCAACAATTCTTTCCTTCAGAAGTGATTCCATCATTTTCCTACCACTGAGGTCAAACTGTCTGGTCTGTAGTTTCCTGCCTCTGTCTTGTACCCACTTTTGTGAAGGGAATCACATCTGCCCTCCTCCAGTCTTAGGTACCACCCCATCCTCCCATGTTTTATTAAAAGGGTAGTCAGTGGTGTTACTAGTTCTTCCTTAGTTCTTTTAGAATTCTGGGTGAATCCCATCAGGCCCCATTGCTTTATCCACCTTCAATACTAAGAGTTCGTTCAGAACCCTTTCTTCTGTGAAAGGACTAATATCAACCCCCTATCCAGAGTTCTTCTATTGACTGATTAGGTATTTCCCCTGCTTTTCCATTGTGAATACTGAGCAGAAGTATTCATTCAGTATCCCTGCTTTTTCACTGTCGCTTTCTGCCCAACCACCTTTCTCTTTGTTCAGCATCAGTAGCCCTGCCTTAGTCTTTCTTTGCTCCCTAATGTACCAATAAAGGTTTTATCCCTTCTTAACCTAGTTGGCTATCTTTTCCTCAGTTTGGGCCTTTGCTAGTCTGACTGCCTTACCCCTTCCTTCTGCTTTAACTGGTACAGTTCTCTGTCCTGCTCCTTCTGTGTTTCCTTATACTTCCTGAATGCTATCTTTCTCCCTTACCTTCCCCCGCTTCTTTTGAGAACCATAGTGTTTTTCTTTCATTTCAATTTGTTTTGCTTTACACAAAGGCTTGCTGCCTCTGTGATGGTGGTTTGATGTTTCCCATTGTTGCTCCACCCACCTTCTTGCCTGTTTGCTAGTGCTTTCTGAGGCACTCTCCCATTTTGACAAAATCAGCTCTCCTGAAGTCCAGTACCTTCACTTTTGTGTGGCTTGACTCTACAGCTAAGTTTATCGTGAACCACACTGTTTGGTGGTCGCTTGTTCCCAGATGGCTGCCCACTTCAAGATCAGAGATCCTCCTCTCCATCCCCATTTGAGAGTACCAGGTCTAAGATTGCTGTCTCCTGAGTGGGTTCCAAAACTAGTTGTCTGAGGCATGCCTCTGTAGGGCATTGAGAATGGCCTTGCTTCTTGGATGTGGCTGCAGCAAAGGTGCTCCACTCAACATCTGGCATTGAATAAAGATATATAATATTTTAACATAAGTTGATCTTGATAATGAAGGGATAATTGTATTGTTAGTTATGAATGCCGTAGTGTTTGAACAAAGTAAAACATGTGTTATACATGAAAAGAACTCATAATGCAGTTTAAAAATAATGGCCTTAATCTGTACATCTTTTAAATATTTTTCTTTTGTTATTTTTCCTTCAACATATCTAACTACTTGCTGCTATGTTATGACTTAAGTTAAGCTGGGTAAGTTATACATTCATTCAGTGCTACATTACTTACACTGGCCACAATAAAGGTGCAGAGGACTGTACCGGTCACATAGAGGGATGCAGAATGCAAAATGTTGGAAATGAGTGCAGACCACAGACCAGCATTCAAAGAACCAATGTAGCAGTGTAGAGATGGAGGGTGGATCATGAGCACAGGTGTGTGGCAGACCAGGTGCGGAGGGTGTGTCAGCACACTGTGCAATGCGGAAAGTACGGACGCTCCATGCAGGAAGCCCTACATCAGGAATCTGCATCAGACAGTGTGAATACAGCAGCGCAAACTGTGGGTAGTAGATATAGCCGAGGCATGCAGTGTGAGGGCATTGTGAATGGGATAACTAATGGTGGTGCATGGGACAGGGGCCACTACACCAGATCAGAGCAACAGAGGAGCAACAGACATCACAGGTGTGTGGGCTCCCAACCCTTGCCAGAGGTGTCCGTAGTGTCTGTGAGGGGAGGGAGACTGAAGGGAACTCCGGCAGAGGTTCTCCTGAACTATCCATCACTGCAAGTCCCAAGCCATGGGAGTGGAGACCAGGACAAGATGATCTAGGTCACCCACCAGCTCATCCCACTGTGATTGAAGCTTCCACTGAGAGATTCTCATGTGGAGCGGCGCAGGACTGTCAGAATCACAGCCATCATTAGCCCGAGGAGGCGAAGGACTGACCTGGCTCTGACCCGCCTGCGGCTAGACAACAGGCTGACCTGGGCCTGAGAGTGGCCACCCTGTCCGGTGGCAGGAAGGCCATGCCAGAGGTCGTGTCCAGGATTGCCCTGATAAACTGGAGCCTCTGGGACAGGAACAGATGGGACTTGGTCTGGTTGATGGTATATCGTGGCAGGCAAAGACCTGCTGGTAAGGGAAAGGAAGCGCAGAATTCCTCCCTGGATGGGGCTGCCAGGAGCCAATCATCCAGGTATGGGAAAACCTGCACCCCTGGTAATGAGGTAGGCCACTACCACCGGAAGGCATTTGGTGAACACAAGCACACACACACGCACACACACACAGACATACTGCCTTTGTCTCTTTTAGTAGAGGCATTCATTTACTTTTTTTATTTCATTGGGAATGTTGATGTTACTAAGAGCCATTTATGGTTTATGGCATAGGTGTTTAATGCTGCTTCTGTTGCCATCGTGTGTGTCTCTCTCACCTCCCCTACTCTCCCATTGCTGCTAATGCATTTACTGGGGCTTGTTCATACCACCTCTCACTACAGCAGTGGTTCAGGAAAGTGCTGGGGAGGCAGTTTAAAGGCAGGATCAACCAGATTTGTATGATGGAATGTGTTACTGATCTTAACTTTTCAGTCATTTGAGGAAACGATGGTAGAGTGAAGTGCTTGCTATCACTGTAACAGAGCGCCATGTTGTTGGAGATGTTTCTTAGCTGTAGCGTAGAGCTGTGAGATTCTAGAACTCTGAGCTGAGTGGCTGTGTTTGAGAAGAGCTCCCAAAACTAAGTGCTTTTGCTATAATTTTCAGTTTAAAAATTATTTTGTTTTATGTAAATTTAGGTGATTGTGAAAGACAACCCTGTAGGCTCCAGGAAGATATAAAATTTGTGTGGTAGATATTCGTTGAAGTCAGAAGGATCAACACATTTATTTAGTGTGATCTTTCTACTCTGATGTGGTTAATTTTAACACTATAGTTTAAACCCTTTCTGTGTGTGCCTTTGGTGGTGTCTGATATTGAGAACCTAAGTGTCATTTGTGGATTATTCTGTCTGTTTTGGTGGGTACTTTGTTTTCTCTGTTGGACAACTGAGTATACTATTGCCTAATACTTTATAGTACATTGTATCTTTTGTGCAGTCTCTGATTTTTTCTTTTTCTCGACGTTTAGAACTGTTAGGTTATTGTGGCAGAAGTATGGTACTGTGTTCTTTCTTGTGGTTCAAGTGCTTTTGGAACTGCTGATTTCTACTGGTTTAAAAGATTACATTTTTTCTATTTTAAAAAAGCTACATCAGCTTGGTATGTTGTCACCTGTTTGTTGTTGCTAAGCAGCAGATGTTTTTGCATTGTGCTCTGGTTCTGTGATAGAATCTGTATTAGTAGAAGGTATAATATTGTGATTGTAGTTACCTTTTGATGGTAATGGTAAAGAGATGAGATAGAAATGTATGTATTTTTGAATGTTATAGAAGCCAGAAGGGAAGGAAGCATATTCAATTCAATGCTTTACAGTAACTGGTAATTGCTGTTTTCTTTTAGACTTGGATTGTGGGCTTTGGTGACACTGTACTTCGTTGTTGTCTTTACTTAGAATTGTTTTGGGCTATTGAGGATTTAAACGTAGTGGTGGTGTATTCTTTGCTGTCTTTGGTTGCTGCAAATTTTGCCCCCTTCCCCAACTCTTGATTATATGCCCTGTTAAATCTGATTGACAGCGCTAAACACTTAGTTATAGCAGGGGTGTGGAGTAGGAGGGCATACCAGGAAAGGAACAGCAGCAAGCAGTGACTGCTCTCTCATGGAAGGAAGTAAATGCAAATCTAGGGAGTCTTATTACTTCTTCGCATTGTTATTGCATTGAGGAAAGGAGGAGTAGGAGTTTGAAGAAGTTGTGCAATGGCTACTTAAAGTCTGTTTTGAGTGTGGATAGGAAGGATAGGAATATAAAAAGCAGTTGCTCAATATATCTAAATGTGTGCAACAAAGGAGGTAAGGAAATAAATAAAATGTTTTGCACTGATAGAGGAGGAGAGAGGAGACTTGGGGAGTGTTTGGTATCCTGCATCTGGAAGGGTGGGGGGTTCGCTGGTGGGCAACGACAGCAATGGATAGGGTGGTAGGCTGCAACAACTGCGGTGCACCAATCTTCTAAAATTGCCTGGAGTGTGGGAGGATGTTTAGTGTGCAACCACATAGAAAAACTTAGAGAAAGGAGATTGAGGGTCTGCAGGAGGAACTAAGACAGGCAAGGAAGATTGGGGTGGGTTTAGCCCAATACTGGAGGGAGGAAGAGGGAGATGAGGGAGGCGATTTAAGCCAACAGTGGTGAGGAGAGGGTCAGAAGAAGGAAGCAGAGACAAAGGACCCAGGCCAGGAAGAACAATTGCCGGGAAACCAGGTCAGGAGACAAAAGACAAATGGAAGGAGGAGATAGGGACCTGTGAGGGAGGCGAAGAAGTGGCAAAAGTCATGGAGTGGAAAGGAGAACAGGTTACTATGAAGAGAGAGAGGCGGGCATTTGTGAAGGGCCTTCCGAAAATAGTTGTGCTCTGCTAGAGAGGAAGAAGGTGGAGGAGGAAATGATGAAATTAGAGGAGTAATTGATAAATGCCTGGACCAAACTGGAGCAGGGGAAGTTCTGCTGGAGAATTGCAACAGGGTGAAAGGAAATAATGTGCAGGAGGAAGAAGAGGAGCTGGAAATGAGAGAGGGAGATAAATGGAAGCAAGCAGGGAGTAAGAGGGGTGGAATCTTAGTGCTGGGGACTCCAATACTAAGAGGAGTTAGGTGGAGTAGCAAGGGGAGAGGCATAGTTGCATTTGGGTGGAGCCATGCCAGGAATGACAGCGGAAAGGGTGGGACAATCTGTTCTGAAATATGTTAGAAGGGTAGGGACAAGCCTCATTTAATTATACATCTTGGGACAAACGACTTGGCTGACAAGACAGTAGATACAGTCCAGAGGAGGTTTTTTTTTTTAACTTCATCTTTTATTAGGTGTCCGTATACATTTTCACGTTCTTACATACTTCCATGCCAAATCCAATACTAAAGCCAAAGTGGTGTTTGTACTATACAATACTTTTTCACAATATATTGTAGGTCTGGCATACATTATACAACATATTTTGTTCAGTATAATCATAGTGCATGGGATATAGATACCTTTTTATTCCGTCATATCTCCTCCCTCGTATAGGTGAGAAGGACGAGAACGGCTGCATTAATTTTGCTCACTACTAGCTCTGTTAGATGTCATGGATCGTATCCTGATTGACAAATGGACACAGTTTTTTCATCTCTAACCAACCTTAGGACTAACCATTAGGTCTCCCAGTCTATCTTACAGTTTCTATCTAAATTTTACACTACGAAATATAAAGGGAGAGAAAGAGAGTGAGAAAGCAAAAGAAAAGAGAAAGAAAGCAAAGAAGAGGAAGAAAAGAGGCTCTTAGTATAGTTTACTGTTAAAACAAGAAAAATTTGTAAGGCTAGGATGACAAATCCTGTTTGCTAAATCGTGCTCCTAGCATTGATTGGAAGGTCCGAGGCCTTTGCTTAGTGGTGTCAGTGCCCGCCAAGGGTCCAGACAGCTTCAAATGCTTCTCTCCCTGTCTCAGATTATAAGTGATTTGTTCCATTGCTTCTAGTTGCCTCATCCTGACCTTCCATTCTTCCACTGTTGGAGGATGGGGTGAAAGCCACTTTGATGTGATTGTTTTAAAGCTGCTACTCTCATCATTTGTGGTAGCTTCCCGCTTGTCTAGGTCCTGAGACCAGGTAGGGAAGTCCCAGTACCATATCTTCCCTTTAAAGGGATTTTAAGACCTGATACCCTTTGCATATAGCTGTGTACTTCCTTCCAAAATTATTGATCTTGGGGCAGTCCCACAGATATGTGTTGGGGAACCTCTAACTTCTCCAGTCCAGAGGAGGTTTGAGGAACTAGCACAATTATGTGAGGGGCGAAGATCAGTAACTTTTCTGAGATACTCCGGTGCCAAAGGCAAGCACAACAAGAAAGCTGAGAATAGAGGAATTTAATGGATGGCTAAGAACCTGGTGTTGTGCTAAAGGATATGGGCTGTTGGGGGGTGGGAGGGACCTGGGAGGACAGTAGTCTCTATGCCAGGACAGACTACACTTGAGTGAGGAAGGAAAGAAAGCGTTGAAACAGAGGATGGAGCAGTACATAGAGGAAGTTGGGAATTTAAACTAGGAGTGCGGGGTGGCAGTTGGGAAGAGATATGCAGAGACCACAGGTTGGGAAACCATATGAGCTTACCCCCATAACAGTGACAAAGGACAAATGGCAAGTACTATTGGTGATGCTAGGAAAGGAGGACAGGATGGGAGGGGAGAAAAGGGTGGAAGGTGGTTATCCTTAATGCTAGGAGCCTTGGGAGGAAAACTGCAGAGTTACAGGTTCTCATGGCAGAGGGAGAGGTGGACATTGCAGCCATCACGGAAACATGGGCCACCCAATACAATGACTGGGACCTGTCTGTACCAGGGTACAGGTTATTTCTAAGGGACAGGGTGATTGGGAAAGGGGTGGTGGCACTATGTGAAGGAAGGACTGAAGTGTAAGGGAGGAAGGGAGGAGGGATGCGGAGTCACTTTGGATGCAAATCCAGGATTACAAGAATAGGATTCCTAGAATGGGAGTGGTGTACAGGCCACCATCTCAGATGGAGGAGTTAGACAGGGAACTAGTGGGACAGATCAGGAAGACCTGCAGAGAAGGTGGTGTGGTGATTGTGGGGACTTCAACATGCCAGGAGTGGACTGGAGCACCCCAACAACCAGAAACAGAGGGAGCAGGTACTGCTGGATGCCTTCAGGACAGCTTTCTGCTGCAAATGGTCAGTGAACCAGCCAGGTTAGGGAATACCCTTGACCTTGTCCTGGCAAATGGGGACTTTGAGAGAGAACTTACAGTGGAGGAACCACTGTCAGGAGTGACCACCACTCAGTATGGCTCACATTGGATATGGGCAAGGAAGGTGGAATCTGGCACAATAGTGCTGGACTTCAGGAGGGCCGACTTTGGGAGGATGGGAAAGTGGTAAAGGGTACCTTGCCAGAATTCAACCCAGTATGGACACTAACCAGAGGAGGGAGCTCATAAAGCTGGGGATAGTGGAGGCAACAAAACCTGCTGCAAAGCCCAGAGCAAGAAGGCTAGGGCTAAGAAACCGATCTGGTTGAGCAAAGAGGTCATGGAAAAGGTAAGGAGGAGAAGAGCTGCCTTTAGGAAGTACAAGAAAACAGGGAGGGGAGGACAGGGAGGTACTTGACAGAATCGAAGGAGGTGACAAGGGCAGTAAGGGAGCCAAAGCATCTACGGAACTCAGGCTGGCACAAGGCATTAAGAACAGGAGAAGGACTTCTTTAAGTACATCAGGGAGAAAGGGCTGTAAGGACCACATAGTAAGGATTAGGAAGGAGGGGGTTGGGTGGAAGCAGGGTGCGATAAGGCGGAAGCACTAAATGAGTACTTCTGCTCAGTATTTACTAAAGAGAATAGGGGGTGACACCCAAAGTGGGAGAAATGGCAGAAGCAGGGGAAGTGGTGACAGATGGAAATCATGGAGAGCAGAGTTTGAGAGGGTTTGAAGGCACTGAGGGTGGACAGGCGCAGGCCCAGATGGCATCCACCCAGGGTACTGAAAGAGCTGGCAGAGGTCCTTGCAGGACCTTTGCAGACCTATTTAATGCCTCACTACATTGGGGTGTGTACCTCAGGACTGGAGGATGGCTCATGTGGTGTCCCTCACAAGAGTGGCCCCAAGGATGAACCGGGAAACTACAGACCAGTGAGCCTCACATCCATCGTGGGTAAGCTAATGGAGACTATCCTGAAGGAGAAGCTGGTGGCCCTCCTAGAGGCCAAGGGACTACAGGACAGCAGACAGCATGGCTTCATACGTGGCAGATCCTGCCAAACCAACCTGGTCGAGGTTCTATGACTGGGTAACTAGGCAACTGGACAGGGGCCATGCAGTGGATGTCCTGTATCTGGACTTCAGTATGGCATTCGACTCAGTGCCACATGGAAGGCTGGGAAGGAAGTTAGTAGGCACAGGGTGGGTGCAAAGCTGGTGAGATGGGTAGGAAACTTCGCTGCAGGAAGGCAACAGAGGGTAGTGGTGGGTGGGTGGGAGCTCTCACACCCAAGGGCAGTGACGGCGGTGTTCCACAGGGCTCGGTGTTGGGACCAGTGTTGTTTGGGATATTCATTGCAGACATATCACGGGACATCAAGAGCAAGATCAGTCTACTTGCTGATGATACCAAGGTAGGCAGCGGTGGTGGATGACCTAGGGGATGGCAGGGGTTGCAGGATGATCTGGCAAGCTTGAAACCTGGTCAGACACCTGGCAGCTGGGCTTTAATGCCAAAAGTGCAAAGTGCTGCATTTTGGGATGAAGAACCCAAGGAGGAGTTACCAGCTAGGGGAGTGCAGCTAGCCCAGACAGAGGAGGAGAAGGATCTGGGTGTGCTCATTACAGGGTCAATGAACAACTCGGCACAATGTAGGAAGGCAGCTGCAAGGGCCAACAAAATGCTGGGTTGTATTGCAAAGTATATCCTCGAGGAGGAGGAGGTGATTCTGCAACTGTATAGGTCATTAGTTAGACCACACCTGGGTACTGCGTGCAATACTGGCGTCCGTATCTGAAGAGGACATTAAGTTACTGGAGGGTGCAGCACAAAGCGACAAAGATGATCAAGGGCTGGGGACTTATCATACAAGAGGAGGTTGAAGGAGTTGAACATGTACTCATGGAGAGAGGAGGGACAGGGGTGACATGATTGAAACCTTTAAATACATGAAAGGAATAAACAAAGCCAGGGTACAGAGGGGCTGTTCAAAGTAAGGGAGGAGGGACACCAGGGGCCATGATATGAGACTGGAGCGAGGAAGGTTCAGGAGGGAGATGAGGAGACACTTTTTACAGAGAGGGTGATGGCTGGGTGGAATGAATTACCTGCTGAAGTGGTATGTAGTAGAACAGTGGACTGCTTCAAGCGAGGATGGGACAGGACAAGGGAAGGGTTAATGAAGGGAAGAGGTGGAAGGAGGGGCAGCTGCAGAATAAGGGGTGCTAGCTGCACAGTCAAACAGACTTGATAGACCTCTAGGCCTTTATCTGCTGGCAAATTTCGTATGTTAGTATGTTTGACCTGAATGTTAATTGGCCAATGATGTTGTGAAGCACAGTTTGATTGTTGGGCAAGATTACAACCTCCCGGTTGTAACTGAAAATATCAACGGAGGTTGTAACCGGAATAAAATATTGCTATCTAGATATAAAAAATGCTGGTCATTAATTAAAGCTTGTTTATGGACATAAAATTCTGAAGATAGGTATAATATGGTATACTAAATCCTTGAAAAATACATGATCCCTAAGCGGTATTGTAACAGAATCTTACTTGTTACTTCAACAAGTATTGCCTTAAAATACCTTACAGCAAGATCTTATAATAGCTTAGTATTATTATGTTGACACAATATGCAAATACTACTGTTATATGAGATGTTTAGTAAGTATTCATTAATTTACATGAATAAGCAGAAATGTCATATCTAAGGTATGGTACTAATGTTCTAGGGATAAATATAGTATGCAATATTATTGAACAGTAAGTGAATTGTCAAAAATATAATAACAGACTCTTATCAAGTTACTAAAGTCTATCTTTATCCATTTATGTAATGCAGATGATACACACAGTTAAGGCACCAGTGGTGCCACAGAGTGAGCCACAGGGGAGCCACAGCAACATCTACTGCTCCCTGCCATGGTGAGGATAGTGCACCACTGAACACTGGTGCTCATCTGAGACCCAACAACCTGATGATGAAAGCCAGCATGGTATGTCCGGTACTTCTGCTGCAGGAAGCTCAGTCTGAGCACATCAACATAAGTACAGCAATAATTATTACATAACTTTCCAACTAGTTGTTTTTTCTTTTTTGCTTTGTTTTGGAGGGCCAACTTTGTAAGACAGGTACTGTGATAATACATAATATTTACTTATACTGTATGAAGAGGTCTGGTTATGTATGAAAATCTATACATTGTCAAATGTAGTTGTGCTGCAGTGGTGACATAGCTAGTAGAAAGCACAACAACTTTTCATGCTGCTGCACTACTTATATTATGCAAACAAATGAGCAGTCATTTGCATGGCCATTCAGCAATGCTTGTTCAGACAAATGTACGGAATATGGCATAAGAAGGGAACAAGGAGCAGAATGGTGGAGGGATGGGGCTGTGAATCATCAGTATTTGTGCTATCAGTCCACTACTATTCAATCTGCAGTGCACTGACCATGAGGGCGGGCTGGTGGTTTGGAGCATTAGCGACAGTGACAATGACCACTAGGATGAGTCATAATAACTTGAAGTAAGCTCTGTTTAAACAAAATGTATTCTGTGATGGTTGTCCTTACCCAGACACTATACAGAATAAGGTATGGACAACTATATGCTCTAGGGCTGACTTTCCACCTCGGGGCTGCCATGACGACAGAGACTTCTCCAGCTTCATTCTCAAGGTCACTCTGTCATCTTGGCTACTCCTCGGTAGAAACACAGCCTTCATGTCTATGGTTGCACATACATTGCTGTATATGTTACTTGTTATACAGGCACTATGTTGAAGACTGTCTCACAGTTACCCTAATTGATCTTCAATGGCAGATACTTGCACAGTGCAAGGTCAGTGGCCAAGCATGCTGACAAGGTTAATTCGTTTCATGCAAGTGAAATGAAAACAACTTGTGTAGGCAGTTCAGTGTTGAATAAAATATATAATATTTTATTAACATAAGTTGATCTTGATAATGAAGGGATAATGTTATTGTTAGTTATGAATGCCCTAGTGTTTGAACAAAGTAAAAACATGTGCTATACATGAAAGGAACTCATCATGCAGTTTAAAAATAATGGCCTTAATCTATACATCTTTTAAGTATTTTTCTTTTGTTATTTTTCCTTCAATATATCTACCTACTTGCTGCTATGTTATGACTGGAGTTAAGCTGGGTAAGTTATACATTCATTCAGTGCTACATTACTTACACTGGCCACAATTCTCAATGGGTGCAAGGACTGTACCAGTCACGTGAGGGATGCAGAATGCAAAATGTTGGAAATGAGCACTGCAGACCACAGACCAGTATTCAAGAACCAACATAGTGATGTGGAGATGGAGGTGGTGCATGAGCACAGGTGTGCAGCGGACCAGGTGCAGAGGGTGTGTCAGCGCACTGTGCAATGCGGGAGCATGGACATCCATGCAGGGAGCCCCTACATCAGGAATCTGCATCAGACAGTGTGAAGACAGCATCATAACCTGTGGGTAGACATAGTTGAGGGCGTGTAGTGTGAGGACATTGTGAATGGGATAACCAATGGTGGTGCGTGGGACAGGGGCCACACACCAGATCAGAGCAACAGACATCACAGCTGTGTGGGATGCAGATTCTCCACCAAATGGAATTGTGAAAGATAAATGGTGCATCTGTAACTCAACAATATTCAGGACATGACACTACAAGGTTTCATAGAGAAGGTGGCATGTAAGAGTGACACCGCCCTAGAGATGGGCATGTACATGGCGGTGCCATCCATGGACCATTGCAAGGTGGACAGGGGTCAGGTGCTAGTGGGTCCCAGTTAGAAACATAGAAACACAGAAGCTGACGGCAGATAAGGAACGCAAGGCCCATCCAGTCTGCCCATTTTTCTACCTTATGAATGTGCCATAGCCCTTTACTCTGTCAATGGCCTATCTATTCGTACTCATCTGTATTGCTCCTGTAACCCTCCCCACCCCTGTCCTTTTACCAAAACAATGACAGGTAGCATGCTGTTGGCATTTGGCAGCAATACCTGGTGGGGAGCTGTATATCTACAGGTTCAGGGAAGGATGAGCTACTTGGCACAAGAAGCCTAGGTTTGACTACTCTGCACAGGGGCACCCAAGTAAATCCAACTACAGGAAGCAATAACTGTAATGTCCAGAACCAGAATTGGGATTTTTCAGTGTGGCTTTATTTATTAACTCACTGAACATAAACAAAGCTCTGTATGGTCCCCACAGGGCTCACGTAACTGTAATGCAGATTAGAGGTTAAACACAGCGGTCCATTTGAGGAATGAACACTTTACAACAGTTGTCTGGCTTTGGACCCACCAGGCACTCAGCCTGGACTTACATCGCATTGGATACACAGCCCGACTGGCCCGGCTCCCCTGCCGGCCACTCTACTGATGGTCCACTTGGCGAATGAACCCAAACTCTACTTGAAAGACATCCCATCAAACAAGGCTCCCAAACTGTGGCTCCCACACCACTTGAAGTCTGCGACTCCTAGAGATTTTGTTTCGTTGCTTCCAATTCAAAACTCCCATCAAACAGGAGACTCCCATCCTACAAGGAGCAATTTTCCCATCCTGTGGCTCCCCACACCACTTAGAGTCTACGACTCCTAGAGATTTTCAAGATGCGACCCAGTCTGGGTACCCACCCCATCACTGGCCAAGCGCATGAGGCGAGTAGCAAAAACAGAAGAAATCCGTAGAGGTGGACCTGGTTACTAAAGATGGAGATCTATCACCTCCAGCTCCCACAGCCCATACCGGCCATTTCTCTGAACACACAGAAACTTCAGGACTATAAAACTGTAGATTGCATGGTGGATGAACTGATGCACCCTCTACTGTGAACTCTAAATCCATTTAAACTTTAAACTGACTGCTCCATTTGTTCGTCCTAGTGTATATAGTGCTCCCAAACAGCAGTCCCCAATAACATTTCCTGACTGAAAACAGTTGTTTGCCCTTAAACTGGAGCCAAACACTCACCCAATCATTGCAGGTGCCCCACAGGGAAGTCCTTTAACCTTTTCTGTCACACCCAAACAGACAAAGTAATTTCAGGCAGCTTCTTTCCTTGGTGGGAAAGAGGATTGCCCCTGGAACCCACAGAGACCTTTTCCTACCCCGGACGAGGGGCACTGAGACAGTGGGCGGTCTCCACCACTTGAAGAATGGTGAACACAGAAAAACTTCCTTCTGTGTGGAGGCAAAACTCAAACTACAGTCTGATGCTTCCTTCTTGCTCAAGGACAAACGGAAGACTGGCTTTTCAAATTCCCAAGGTTCTAGAACTACTCTGAGCTGAAGATTCCAAATGTGGCTCGTGCAGCTGTAACAGTTCTATAATGATGTCATCTCTCCAGTCTCAGCTGTGACTGAGGACAGAGTGAGACAGTGTGAAACCCATTTAACTGGAGTTTCACAAGCTGCCTTCCCTGCCTACCACTAGGTCTTACTGGGATTCTAGTAACCCGGGTAACAAAGGGGTTACACTCCCTTATGCCTATCCCATGCCTGTTTGAAGCCTTGCATGTATTCATATCCACCGCTTCCTGGAGGTAGGCCATTCCATGCATCCATCACCTTTCTATGAAAAAGAACTTCCTCATATTACCCTTAATTGGCCTCCCTCTAATCTCATGCTGTGTCCCCTTATCCTGCTGTTTTTCTTATATTGAAACATGTTACATTTTTCACCTTGTTAATGCCCTTAAGATGTTTGAATGTTGTGCTCATGTCATCTCTCCCTCCTTTGCTCTAGGGTATACATATTGATCTCTGTTATTCTGTCCTCATATGATTTCTGATGCAGTCCTTGCACCATTTTGGTTGCCCATCTCTGAACTGCCTCCATTTTGTTAATGTCCTTGTGCAGTTACGACCCTCCAATACTGTACTAGGTACCCAGATGTGGCCTAACCAGTGTTTTGTAAAGAGGGATTATTACCTCCTCTTACGACTTGTGATAATTCTACTGATACACCCCAACATCCCACTAGCCTTATCTATTGCTTTAGTTGTCTGCTTGGATGATTTCAGGTCATCTGTGATGATGATGCCCAACTTTCTTTCTTCCTTTGTGATTGCCAGCAATTTCCTCCCAACCTATAGGTAGCTTCTGGGTTTCTCTTCCCTATGTGCATAATCTTGTACTTCTTTGCATTAAACCCCAGTTGCCACTCTTCTGACCATTTTGCCAGTTTATCAGATCTCTTCTCATTCTGCCCACCACATCTAGATCATCTACTCTGTTGCAGATCTTGGTGTCATCTGCAAACAGACAAACCTTACCCTCAAGTCCATCTGCAATGTCACTGATGAAGATATTGAAGAGGACTGGCCCCAAGACTGATCCCTGAGGTACTCCACTTGTGACTTGCATCTCTTCTGTCTGTATGCCATTTACCACCACTCTCTGTTTTCTGACCGCCAACCAGTTTGCCACCCAGTTGACCAACTTCTGACCCACCCCAGGCCTACCCAGCTTGTTAATCAATCTTCTCTGTGGAACAGTATCGAAAATTTGCTGAAGTCAAGGTAGGTGACATCAACTGCACCCTTTGGTTCCACTCTGGTTACCCAAAGAAATCTATGACATTAGTTTGACGAGACCTTCTTGTTGTAAACCCATGTTGTCTTGGATCCTATGCTCCTATGGATTCCAGGTGTTGCACTATCCTTTCCTTAAAGAATTGCCTCCATAATCTTGCCAACTACTAAGGTAAGACTGACTGGTCTGTAGTTCCTGACTCCTCCCTGCTACCACTCTTCTGGGTGGGATCACATGAAGCCCTTCTCCAGTCTTCTGGAACCTCTCCTGTGCTCAGGGACTCTCTAAACAGTTCTGATAATGGCTCTGCTAGTTCCACCCTTAGCTACTTTAGTGCCCTGGGATGTATGCCATCAGGTCCCATTGCCTTTTCCGCCTGAGCTTAGCCAGTTCTTGTAGGACACATTATTTTGTGAAGGGACTGAGTGCACACCTCCCTCCTGTGTCCATGGTGCTGAGCTGTGGGCCTGCCTACTTCCTTCTCCTCAGTAAATACTGAGCAGAAGTATCTATTTAGGATAGATGCTTTTCCTTGGTCCTCCTCCATACACTCCCTCTTATCCCCTTTAATCTTAGCAATCCCCTCTGGACTTTCTTCTTTCACTAATGTATTTATAGAACTCTTGTCCTTTCTTTTACTGTTTGTGCTAGTATTTCCTCAGTTTGGGCCTTTGCCTGCCTTACTGTCTTCCCTTAGGAAAGTTTAGTATGCCTCTCTATCTTCGTCCCACTGCATTCCCTTAAATTTCCTGTAGACCAGCCTTTTGGCTCTGACCTTTTCTGCTACTGTTTTGAGAACAAAGTGGTTTCCTCCTTCTTTTGCTCTTGCTTTTCTCTCTAACACAATGGGATGTTGTCAAGTACTGCATCCTTAATGCTTTCCCACTTTGCCTGTACCCCTCACCTGTATTTCTTCTTTCCAGGGCTAGCTTAACTCTGTTGGCCATCTTATCAAAGTCAGTTGCTTTGAAGTCCCATATTTTTGACTTGGAATGGGATGATTTAGTTCTAGTGGCCAAATTGAACAATACCATGTGATGGTCACTGGCCAGGTGACCTTCCACCTGGAGATCTGTGATCCTTTCCCCATTAGTCAGTACCAGATCCAGGATAGCCCTGTCTCTTGTAGGTTGTTGTACCAGTTGTCTGAGGCCCTCCCCTACAGGAATCCACCATGTGTCTAGTTCTGGTGGATGTTCCTGCTGGCGTTGACCAATCTGTATCTGGCATGTTGAAGTCTCCAATTATCAGAACCTCCCCTTTAGCTGTCATTTTTGGTATATCTTCTAACAGTAATGTGTTTATATCCTCCCCTGGTCTGGAGGCCTGTTGACAACCCCAGTTCGTATGGCTGTCCTATTTCCTGTTTCCAGGGTGACCCACAGTTCTTCTGGCTCCTTTGTGTATTCAGAATATCTAGCTTTGATATTTTCATTGATATAAAGGGCCACTCCACCCCCCATCCTTTTCACCTCTGTCTCTTCTGAACAATACATAGCTGGGTACTGAAGTCTCCCAAGTGGAGTTACTGGTGAATCATGTCTCACTAATGGCTACTATGTCCTGTTGATCCTCTGTCATTTGTTGCCTGCAGGTCTGGGATCTTGTTTTCCAGACTGCAGGCATTTAATGTGATTTTCCATTGGCCAGATTCGATACGTTAGTTGTTGGGCAAGGTCCGGCGTATCCCTACGTCGTATGGGGAGCCGAACCTTTTCCTTACCTGGTGATGCAAATGAACTACAAACATGCTGAACTCCTGTTTGATCACAAGCTGAGAGGGAGGGGTGTTCTTCCCATTCGATGTGTCAGGTGCTGCACCCCTCTCCCCATTTGCTAGTTTAAATATTCTGCAAACACATCAAACTTCTGCCCAATGCACTGACTCCCTACTTAGTCAGATGCAGTCCATCAAATTTAAGAACTTTCGCTCCCAAAACTGTCACCAGTTACCTACAAATTTGTGTCCTTTTTCCTGGCACCAGCTCTTGAGCCACATGTTTAGCTCCCCATCTCCCCCTCTCTGACCTTCCGTCCATCTCCCCCCTCTCCCAGACTGGCAGGATCTCACAGAAGGAGATGCTTGACAAAATGGATGCCAGTTTGTCTCCCAGCCTGGTCAGGTGTTCCTTGGTCTCCACAACTGACCAGCTGGTGAGTCGCTAGTCCCTATGTGTACCAGTATATTGATGTTTCTCCTGCTTCCTGCATAATTTTAGCAATGCAGTCAGTGTCTCTCCACGCTGATGTACCTGGGGAGAAATCTGACCATTACCCTAGGCTGGAGGTAGGTATCAACTCCCCAAATCATGGAGTCTCCTATGATCAGAAGTGTTTTGTTTCCTTTTTGCTTTTTTTGTTTTGGTCCCTGTTTTGGGTGAGTTTTGTTGTGCTAGCTCCTGTGCTGCAATGTCCTCTGCCCCTTTGTTTGATTTCAGAGATAGAGGCGGATACCTGTTTGTAATTTTGTATGGTTTGTGGAGGTGATACATTGGTGAGCACTTAGTGATGGGGCACCCGATTTGCCCCTTCAACCACCTGCCAGCCTCCCAGACCAACTATCCTGTGCAGTCGAGGTGCTTCAGCTGAGTGTAGGGGAAATGGAGGTGGTTCTTATAATGTATTTCCTCCTGAATATGTGATTTGAGGCATATGCAATCTCTGACCATGCTGCCTGGAGCTGAGCCCTTAGATCTCCAATGGTCCAGCATGTAGGACAGTGTCCTAAATCCTGTATAACTGCCCTTTTGAAAAGCATCCCACAGTGCCTGCAGTTAATAATATCCATTCAGATGAGTTGCCAGGTTTATAACCTGGTCTGAGTAATTAAAAGGAGGAAAATGAAAACAAAGTTTGATTTTTGTTTTATTTGTTTGTCTTTATATAACTTGTATAGATAAAACTGTAAAACCTGTAAAGCACCACCTGTAATAATTTCACAGAAGATATACCTGCAAAAACACTTGGCTACAGAGAAAAATAAAGCAGTAACAGAAGATATACCTTGCAAAAACAATTTGAATCAGAAGATTACAGCAGTAATGTGTAAGCACAAAGCAAGTAACAAATCTGTAGGCACACCCTGTAATGATGCAGCAAAAGTATACCCTGCAACAGCAATTTGAATCAGAGAACAATAAAGCAGTAAAATGTAAGCAAAGAAACAGTAACGAAACCTATGAGCACAAAAGAAAATAGTGACACACAGTAGATCTGCCTAGCCAAAATAAGCCTGAATCTTTTTCCTTGCTCTGATGTCCTTACAAGCAAACCTAGAAGAAAAGATTTCAGGTGAAGCTAGTTGCCTTGCCAGCAAATCTACTCTTCCACAGGACATAAAAGGTCCATGAACATCTAGGTGTGCACACTACACTGGGATGGGTAGGCAGGGGCAGGTGGGCCACTGGTAACAGGAGTGTGTGTGGTACCACAGACGGTATATGATGGAGTGCCATGGGACACACCAGTAGGGCCTATTGGCTGAAGAATCCAGGCACCCTATAGCACCCCCCAAGGACACAGCAACACCCCTTCCATTGTGGACTGTGCACTGGCACACAGGACATCCCCCACAAGGTGACAGCCCCTGCAGGCCCAGCCCACACCTGGCCACCCACCAATGGTAGCACTCGACCCACCCACCCACCATGAGGGTGCATGTTCAAAAGGCCCAAGCAGACCTCAGTGTATGGACAGGAGTGGTTGTGCATGTGTGCCTGGAGGCCTGTTGGTGACCACTCACTGCCCCACCCTGGCACATCATATGCCCTGGCCTGCTCTGCAATGCCCTTCTACTAGATGCAGCTCTAGCTGTGGACCAAAGGTGGTGGACACAGCCACACATTTATAAGCCACATCTACAGGTCCAGGTGCTCAGTGACCCACACTGTATTGGCCATTTCTGGTTGAACCACGCAGCCATAGCTAACCTGTGCACCATGGTGGGGACTCAGGTGGCATCCAGGATGCGACAGGCACATGGTCTGCCTGTGGAGTTGAAGGTCCTTTGTGCACTGGCCTACTATGCCACAGGTCCTTCCAGCATGTGGACAGTGATGTAACATGTGTGAGCCAGTCCCACGGTGTCACGCACTCCAGCTGATCATAGATGCCCTGCTACTCTGTGTGCAGGACCTCATCGTATTCCCCACCTCCCATAGGGCAACAAAGAAGGTATCCTACAGCATGCATGGCATGCCTAACATCATTGGTGCCACAGACTGCACACGTGCCCATCCTGGCACCCACTGCTGGCCAAGGAGGCATACCTCAGCAGGAAGGGCTTCCACAGTGTGAATTGCCAGATCATGTGTGTTGGAGGTGGGCTCGTCACTAACGTGTTTGCCAGGTTCCTGGGATCATGCCATGACTCATATATCTTTGACAGCTCCAGCCTGGGTGTTCGTAGAAGGGCATGGTGGATGTGATGGTTGGCTGATTGGTGGGTAATGTGACGGGGAATATGTAATGTCTAGAGCCAGGGTTCGTCTGAGAACCGAACCCAAACTGAATGCAAACTTTCGATGTTTGCCCAATCCGAACAAACTCAAACCCTAAAAACAAACAGACAAATGAACCTGAACCAACGCAAACCCAGACCATGTGAGACGAGAAGAACCCACATGGAGGCAGTAGGGTGAATTCAGCAGATTAAACGATCTTGCAGAAATGTATCTTTTGGACCAATTTCGGCATGGACTTGTTAGTTCTAATGAACTCTACTGTATATCAGTCCAATAGCCCCAAAACTGCCTTTTATGCATTGCCTAAAATCTACAAGCACCCTACAGCCCCCGGATGTCCTATCATCTCAGGTATTGGTTGGATTAGGAACCCATCTCATGCTACGTAGACAGTTTTCTGAATCCCTTAGTACCACTCACTCAGAGTTACATTAAGGACACAAGCAGCGTTTAACTGCTATACAAGAGATATAGGTGGATGAAAATTGGTGGCTTGTCACACTAGATGTGGATTCACGCTGCACCAATATCCATCAGAAGGGAGGCCTGGAAGTAACTGAACACAGCCTATTGAAATACACTGAATTGTCACAGGTTAAGATCAACATGCTGGTTTATATGGTGGAAACAGTGCTCAAAACAATATATTCATGTTTCAAGAAAAATCTTTAGGCAGGTTAAGGCCACTTTGGCACCCAGTTTAGCTAACTTATATCCGCTAAATGGGAAGATGAGTGTGTATATAACACTAATACTAACCCTTATTTTGACAAAACTGATTGGTACAAGTGCTTTATAGACAACATCGTACTTATATGGAAGGGCACAAGGGAAGAGTTGAATGGATTTATAAAATATATGGAAACTACAAATGCTAATTTGAAGTTTAAGATCTCAACTAGTCAAATAGGCGCAATTTTTAGATCTCACTATTAGGAAAGAGTATGATGGGTCCCTCAATACAGATCTTTTTCTAAATCCACTGAAAAGTTTCTCTTTGCCACAAGCTGTCACCTTCAGCATATAACAAGGAATTTACCAAAGGGACAGTTTATGAGGCTAAAGAGAAACTGCAGTACCAAGCACTATTCCAGAAAAGGGCTGATGAATTCAGTGCAAAGCTTAGAGACAGGTTATTCTGAACAAGAAATAGAAGGGGCAAGGAATTCTGTGGACAACATGCCTAGGAGACCCTTTTACAAAAAACACTAGCAGAAGACAGAGATATGACCCCACTGCTACATTTGTCACTATTTATAGGGATGAATCCAGGGAACTTATCAACATAGTTAAAACAAATCTACCTATACTGAGAGGATTGACACATCTTGCGAGCCTGTTTGAGAAACCCCTTTGAATCTCATACTGAAGGGAATTAATGTCAGAGCCAGGCTTGTACAGAGCTAACAGCCCAAATTCTGTCCAAGAAAGGACAGAGATAGGTGGGGATCCAAGCCTGTGGCTTTTGCACTACTTGCCATATTATGGAACACACCACCACTTTTACTAACCCTTGCACAGGTACTACTGAGGAAATTATTGGCAGAATGAATTGCCAAACTGAAGCAGTGGTATATATGCTCAAATGCTCTGTGGAAATGCTATGTAGGCAGGACTAAGCGTGAACTTAGGTCGAGGCTCAACGAGCATATATTGGCTATGAAAAATCAAAATTGTGACTATGCCATGGCCCTACAATAAAACAATCTAAGGAAACAGAACCCACAAGGTGAAAGCATTTGGCTTAGAATCTGTGTCACAGAATGTGAGAGGAGATGATCTAGAGTCTGTTCTGAATGAAAAGGAACAAAGATAGATATACAAGTTAGGAGTCATGAAGTGTCCGGCCTCAATGACAAAACTGAAATTAAACATTTATCACGAAGAAAGTAGAAAACGCTTGGGGTAATTTACTCCCAACGTATACCCCCTCTGTCTTTTACACTACTTTGCCCTTTTCTTTACTTTCTTAATTTTTTCATTTCATGTTAAATGGGCCTATGAAACTCTTATTAAGGTTAGCCAGAATATGTTAGCTTCAGTGCCCCCAATACTTCTTCAGAAGGTCAGTACTTTAGTGATACATGAATGAGATATTTTAAATATTAAAACACATCTAATGTGAATAACATAATCACTTTATAAAAGGCAGAAACTCTTTTTACAACATTCTTGACATCGTTTTGATTTTTCTTTAATAACAGGTGGACGAAGAATAGTAAACCGGAGCTGGATTTATTATATGAATGTATCCTGTGAAAAGCAAGATTTAATTCAAAGTGGAAGAAGTAATGAATAAAAAGTTTATGTAGTAGCAGAAGTTGGTTGTCATATAATAGACAGCAATCTGTCTTTTTCTGTTTTGTATATTATTTTATGGTTTAAAATGGGTGACACAAGTCACTGACTAGCCCAGACAATAATGCACTTTGATTGCTGTGATTACCCTTGTGTTCAGGGTGAATGTGTATTAAACACTTCAATGTAAAACACTCCTCAGTCTCTGATGAAGCTCAAGAGGGTGAATGAAACATAAGACAGTGGCCCTCCTGGTCACTTTTGTTCTGTATTGCCATGCTGCTTTGGAGTAAAATAAATACTGAATGAAATAACGTTCTTCAGTAGATACTTATTCGCTGGACTTGGTTCATTCAGCAGGGCTAAATACTCTCATTATGATTGTTTGAATTCAGTAAAACTCAAACTGATAAATAACACACAAAAAACTCGACCAGAACTGAATTTGAACCAAAATTTCTAATTATGAAATCAAACTGAACGGAACTCAAACTATAACCCTGCCAAACCTGAACCGAACTAGAACCCTAAAAACAATTCAAACCCTCCCTCTAGTAATGTTGGATGCACAGTGCCACCCTACCAATCATATCCTCCCCATAGGACAGCGGATATCCCTAAGGCTCTACCTGTTGACACCATACCTGAGGCCAATGTGCCAGGCAAAGAGGCACACAATTGCAACAACAAGAAGACATGGTCCGTGGTGGAATGCACAATTGGCCACCTGAGAATAAGAGGTTCCAGTGCCGGACCACAGTGGTGGCATGATGGTACAACCCTGGAAAGGCATGCAGTGTTCACAATGTGTCATGCTCTACAACATGTGCATGTGACGGCAAATATCACTGCAAAAGATGAACCAGAGGATGGCCACCCATGTGACGGGATGTCAATGCAGATGTGGGTGGAGGACACACTACCTGGGCAGGGTGTGCGTCACGCAGTCACACAGGACACGTTGCATGCTGGTGAGAGGGCTATGTGGCACGGTGATGAGACCATCCCTCTGAGGGCCCATAGGCCATGTGTACAGCACACCTGGTGGCACATGGGTGCCGTGCCATGCATGACACATACAGGTTCATCCTGTGGTGGTGCTCACTACCTGTGGTGCCGCATGCCAGTGTGCCTGCCCCAACATTAGTCACCCACTGGGTGGAGGGACGTGGCCCCAGGGGATCCAGTGGTGTGGTGGCAGCACACATACATGAGTGAGGTGGGCTTTACCATGACATGGACAGTGCCCAGTAGGCATCCATGTGTGTGATGCACAGGGAGGATGGGCATTGTGTAAGGTGTGGTACTTGTCCAGAAATATAACTGTGACTGCCTGGGTAACACCCTTGGGACTGTTCCAGACCTGTGCTGTATGTAGGGGCTGTGAAGACTGGTCATGACCATGCACAGTGGCCATCAGTGTCACATCACATGGGTGTACTGGGGCACTACATGGTGGCCTACCACTGGCTCTTGTGGCTCGGTCTCTCCCAGCAGGCGGCCCCTAGTACCTCTCACAGCATGGTATGGCCCATCTGGTGGCATGGCTGTGATTGGTATCCCTGGCATGCCCAGCCGGTACATCCATACCCCCTGGGCAATGGGGCACCCACCACCAGTGGGTATGGCCTGTAGCTGATGCCGGTCCTTGTACATGCTGCATGGGTGTTGCTCCCCTTTCCAGGAGGTACCTTATTCAGTCTATGCCACAGCGCAATGCATGCACCTCCTCCATTAGCTCCCACACTGCCACTGTATTCACCAGCTCAGCCTGGAGTCTCTCCCTCTCAAGCTGTCTCAGGTCATGACAGCAGGTCTGGAGAATGTGTGTTTGGGGCTGGTGTGGCGCTGCAGGCATGGGGCACTGCCCTCATCACTGCTGTGGTCTGTCAGCACAGGGGACAAGTGGGGACCCCTGTGCCTGCCACCACCTCACTAGGTGGTTCCTGTGACTATGGCACCTTGGGGCCCCAAATCCCCGTGGCAGTGTGGGTTGTCACCACCCCACTCTGCATGGCCAGCCATGCCCTCTGTGTGAGTATGTGTCGGCCTCAGGGGCATCTGCCTCTGTCAGCTGTGCCTGCATGTGTGTCCCACCTGTCATTCTGTTGAAGTTTCCGGCTGGCTACCATCCTCCTCCACATCTGGTGCACTGCTTCCTGTAGGACCTGTGAGGTAGAGGAACAGTGGTTAGTGGCATGTGGCTCCCCCATCAGCCCTTCCCCATGTAGCTGATACCCACCATGGACTCCTGTCCATGCACTCCCTGCTGTTGTAGATGATGTCCTGTTGGGGTCCTGTCCACTGGTTGCAGTGACTGTGGGGACAGTACAGTGTGATCAGGTACAGGGTACAGCTGCCCATATCCACCGTGGCCCTCCTGCCTGAGTGCCTGCAAACCTGTCATGGTATCAATTCTACTCCCCTCGCCACGGTGTGCTACCTCTGTAATCACCTCCACAACTATCTTTTCAATGGGTGACAGCAGGAACGTCTTGGGGGTGCACTACCACCACCTGTAGAGTCATGGCCCTGTCAGCCAGCTTGCATTTCACTGCAGTCAGGAGGTCACACAACTTGTGTTTGATAGCCTGTAGGGTGCATACCTCTGGACCCATGGCCTTGATGGCAGATTGGATTGCCAGCCACAGCTGTGCTTTGGTCTCCGCTGGGGCCTTTACGGAGTCCTGTCCATATAGGGTGGCATAGTGTGCCTTGAAGTCAGTTAGTAGGGCCGCCATCTGAGGACCTGTGAAGTTGCTTGCACAGCCCCATGGTGGGGCACCTGTCATCTCTAGAATACATTGAACTAGTAGTCTGTTTCTTAACAGCACTGTTATTTTCAACAAGTAGGATATTATACATACTTTTGCCATTGTTTTAATTCTACCTTCCCTAGTTCTGCTCTAATGTACACATTTGGTGTACATTTTAGACCTTAATACTTGTTTATATTAACTTAAAAGAGGCTGTTCCACCTTTGGAAAGTAATAGCCCATAACTCACCACCGTATAGTAATTAAGAATTTAACCTGTTTCTCCCACTAGTAATGCTGCTTCAATCACTTGGCCACCATATTTTTTTGTTAAAGCTGATTACCCATTTTTGTTGTAATAGCTTCATTTATGGGTTTTCTTGTGTGCTTAACCCATTTACAACTGCTGGAAAATAATTACTCCCAGATAACTGTATTCTTTACCTCTTCTAAAGTAGTCTTATGTAGCTTTTATTTGTATTTGGTAGATGTACCATCAAATGCTACAATTGTTGTTTTGTTCACATTGATAATTACTGATATATTGGTACACTGTTTCTCTTAATTTGCAAATTTTCTACTTAGCCCAAGCCTTGAAACAGCTAGTAGCACAAATTGTCGTCAAAAGCTCACAGAGGGCATAAATGTCATAGGATTGTTGGTAAATGAAAATCCATGTCCTCAAATTTAGATGGTATTTTATTCATGAATAAGGTAAATAAAGGTGCTAAGGGGTACCTTGCTTGACCCCTTCTGTTATAGTAAATGCTTTGGTCTGGTATCCATCCATGGTTTATCATATTGTACCCAATCCTGCATTTAAATTAATAAGAATTTTAAGGAGCTATTCTTCAGTACCAGATTCTCTTAACTCAGCCCATAACCTAGATCTGTCTATTCCATCAAAGGTGGATTTCGGGTTTATAAGAGCTGCAAATAGTTTTCTTGAACAAAGCATATTTTTCTATTAAATGTTGAACTGTGAAAATTTGATCACATATTGAAAAATTCTTCCTAAAACCTGCCTGATACCTAGAGTAAACATCATTTTAAGCACCCTTTCTTTCTAAGCTGTCGTGCATTATTTTGCTGAAGATTATGGCTATAATATTAATCAAGCTAATGGGCCTGTAATTTTTCAAATAATTTTGGCATCCTCTTTATGAAGGAACTATATGTGAACTTTTCCTTTATATAAGTATGTAGCTACATTTTAGACAATGATTTTAAAACTGGGTTGATACTGGAACTAAGTCATACTGGAATAGTTAAATATTTCTGGTGGTATTTTGTCAGGCCTGGGGCCTTTTCCAAGTTTTAGTGATTCCATGGTTTGGCTTTCATTTTCCAAAAGTCAACTACACCTAGACTATCTATGAATGTCCATTATATTATTCTCCATTCTTGGTAATGAATCTTTAGAAAATATAGTCTCAAAATGCATCAGCCAATGGCTTGTATCTATAGATTACATTATGTTATGCTGGTATTTCAAGGTCCCCAGTTGTATCAGATATTCCAACAGTTTTCTCCTTCCTTGGGGGCTATTGCAATTGAAACATTACTTTTGTTGCACACTCTGTAATTCCAAACATCTTTCCAAACCTATTGAGGTAGGCCAAGGTTGAAGCCTCTGGCATGGTGACCTTTAGGGCCAATAACTTCAAGCCCTGAACTGTGTTCCAGCATTTATAAAATGACACAAAAATAATAAAATACAGCAGTAAAACATCTAATCTTCATTATTGGTAAATTAGTTCTCACACAAAACAGCAGGGTTTGCCCCATCAAATGAAACATAGAAACACAGAAGTTACGGCAGATAAGGACCTCAAGGCCAATCCAGTCTGCCCATTTCTTTTCTACCTTATAAATGTGCCATCGGCCTTTGCTCTGTCAGTGGTCTATCTAGTCATACTCATTTGTATTGCTCCTTATGCCTATCCCATGCCTGTTTGAAGCCCTGCACTGTATTCATAGCCACCACTTCTTGAGGTAGGCCATTCCATGCATCCACCACCCTTTCTGTGAAAAAGATTCCTCACATTCCCCTTAATCGGCCCCTCTAATCTCATGCTGTGTCCTCTTGTCCTGCTATTTTTCTTATATTTAAACATGTTGAGACTCTTTCACCTTGTTAATGCCCTTAAGGTGTTTGAATGCCTCGATCATATCACCTCTCTCCTCCTTTGCTCAAGGGTATACATATTGAGCTCTGTTAATCTGTCCTCATAGGTCTTCTGATGCAGTCCCTGCACCATTTTGGTTGCCTTTTCTGGACTGCCTCAATTTGGTTAATGTCCTTGTGAAGGTGTGGCCTCCAATACTGCATGCAGTACTCCAGATGGGGCCTAACCAGTGTCTTGTAAAGAGGATTATTACCTCCCTCTTACGACTTGTGATACCCTACTAATACACCCTAACACCCCCCTAGCCTTACCTACTGCTTTAGAGGTCTGCTTGGATGATTTCAGGTCATCAGTGATCCCAATTGCCACTCTTCTGACCATTTTGCTAGTTTATCAGATCTCTTCTCATTCTGCCCACCCCATCTGGATCATCTACTCTGTTGCAGATCTTGGTGTCATCTGCAAACACACAAGCCTTACCCTCTAGTCCATCTGCAGGTCACTAATGAAGATGTTGAAGAGGACTGGCCCCAGGACTGATCCCTGAGGTACCCCACTTGTGACTTGCATCTCTTCTGACTGTATACCATTTACCACCACTCTCTGTTTTCTGCCCGTCAACCAGTTTGCCACCCAGTTGACCAACTTCTGACCCACCCAAGTCTACCCAGCTTCATTATCAATCTTCTATGTGGGACAGTGTCAAAGCTTTGCTGAAGTCAAGGTAGGCGACATCAACTGCTCCCCTTGGTCCACCACTCTGGTTACCCAGTCAAAGAATCCATGAGATTAGTTTGACAGGGACCTTCCTTTTGTAAACCCATGCTGTCTTGGATCCTGTGCCCCTATGGATTCCAGGTGTTGCACTATCCTTTCCTTAAGGAGTGCTTCCATAATCTTGCCCACTACTGAGGTAAGACTGACTGGTCTGTAGTTCCCTGCCTCCTCCCTGCTACCACTCTTGTGGAGCAGGATCACATAAACCCTTCTCCAGTCTTCTGGGACCTCTCCTGTGCTCAGAGACTCACTAAACAATTCTGCTAATGGCTCTGCTAGTTCCACCTTTAGCTCCTTAAGTACCCTGGGATGTATGCCATCAGGTCCCATTGCCTTGTCCACCCTGAGCTTAGCAAGCTCTTGTAGGACCCTTTCTTTGTGAAGGGAGTAGTGCTCACCTCCCTCCCCTGTGTCCATGGTGCTGAGCTGTGGGCCCTGCCCTACCTTCTCTTCAGTAAATACTGAGCAAAAGTATCTATTTAGGATAGATGCTTTTACATGGTCCTCCTCCTCACATGCTCCCTTTTCTCCATTAAACTTATCAATACCCCTCTGGACTTTCTTCTTTTACTAATGTATCTATAGAAAGTCTTGTCACCTTCTTTTACTGTTCGTGCTAGTGTTACCTCAGTTTGGGACTTTGCCTGCCTTACTGCCTTCCCTGCTTCCCTTAGGGCAGTTTGGTATGCCTCCCTATCTTCATCCCGCTGTGTTCCCTTATATTTCCTGAAGGTCAGCCTTTTGGCTCTGACCTTTTCTGCTACTGTATTTGAGAACCAAAGTGGTTTCCTTCTTCTTTGCACTTCCTTTTCTGTCTAACAGAATGTTCAGGAGTCTCAGTGTGGAAGTCAGAGTGGCAGAAGCTCTGCCATGTAGCCTCTTTGTCGGAGGGCCCTGTGTTTCTCATCTAGTTTGGATTACAATTACCAGTTTCCACTGAAGTGGTGGAGACCTTTCTTCAGCAGGATACTTGATGTTCACTTCAGGAGAAGTGAAAGGGACTGCTAGTTCATTGGATCAAGGGCAATCTCCTGAAGGTCCTTGTTTGAGTTCAGCTGTCTTTGAGGAGGACTTTTGTGTGGAATTTCTGACATGCTACCATGGAAAGGGTGTTTTCTGGTTGTTCCCATGCTTAGAGAAAGGCAACTAATCTGTGGAAAAGTGTGCTTCTGGGGTTGTTTCCATGCCAAGAGGAAGGAGCAACTTAACTGTGAGTACATTATGGGAGACAAGTTCCCCATTTAGGGGTTTGTTCTGGGGTGTGTGTGCCCAAATGATAAGGCTAGATCACACCTATCAGTACCCTTGTTCACCTAAGTGTGGAAATTTGAAGTAAAGTTTGGAGTCTTTAGCATTTCAGTGGGGAATGAAGGCTTCTGTGTTGTAACCCTGAAGGAATGGCAGAGACTGTCAGTTGGGGCAAAGGGTGGGAGGAATGTCATCTGGAAGCTTATAAGGCAGGGCTAACTGATTTGTTGATGGGTACCAGGTTACCCTGAGCAAGGCCATTGCTGTGGGATGAGGTGGGTGATAAAAGTCACAAGTATACACCTATTGGTGAAGAAGATGTTCTAAGTTTGTGCAAACAAACCACATGAATACACTCTTGGGAAATGGAACTGGTTTGGGTATGTGGCACAGTCCAAGCATGCATATATAGGGAATAGAAAGAATTGTTTCTGTGAAATTGTACTGCCTAGCAAAGGTTGTGGAAGGAAATGTACTTGTTTGCCATGGCCGACTATTGGGGGTCTACTGATGCTTTACTAACAACTGTGAATAAAGCCATACTGCACAATCCCAGCTGCTGCTTTGGACAATCTGATCATTGCTTCTGTGTGGAATTAATGGGGTCCCCTCAGCAAGTGAGGTCTAGCATACATCTAGCATACACCTAGCATCCTCTCCCTGGACCTGGTCGTAGTTATAAAGGTTCATTTGTGATTATTGTACTCCCACCCCCTCCCTCTAGATAATGAGCCTGGTATATATCCTAATGCTAGGGTGGTACCATTCTTAAAATTTCTACTAAAGTAAATGGTATGCCATATGTGGGTACTAGTCCTGTATTATTAAGGGGGTGCCATCTTGCCCAAAGGTGGCATGGAGAGTTACAAAAAATGGGGCTCACCCAAAGGGATATGTTTGGGTGAGAGGTAAATACTGAGGGTATGTCTAGGATCGTTCTGTCTGGTGGCGGTGCACGAAACAGAAGATCGTTATAAGAAAAGCAAAGTGTGTGCCAAAGAAAATGCCACCTGAGAATATTTTGCTGCCTGTAGTTCTGTGAAAGAAAGTAGAAAAAATGTGCTGCTGGTGTGTTTAACCTGGAAAAATGAACTGTTGAGCTGAGCAATGATTGTCTTGCCATTCTAAGTGCTTTAGAAACTGTTTAAAGTTGCAAATTTTTAGAAGTATTTGCAGACTTTGATAAAAGCCTTTTCTAACAGCCCAGAAAGTTTATGTGTGTACTGTGAAAATTGGGAGTCGCTAAGGAAAATGCACCAAGAACTATGTCAAAATGTCTTAAAAGTGCTTAGCCCCACCGAAATTGCCAGCCAAGGAAAAAAAGTAACAGTCTGCATTTTAAATTTGCTTTCTCAATGATCACTGTGCAAGTGTGGCTGAGAGTGAAAGAGAGCTCATTTGTATGGTGTTGTGTGAGTGATCCAGTGAACCTAAGCCCCACCCTTTGCCTGAGTCTCTGTGTTCTGGAGCATTCAAGGAGAAGCAGCCAGCAGTGTGTGAGCAGTGTGTTAGTTCATGTAGCAGCAGGAGGAGTCGCCAAAGAGAAAGCATTCCTAAACCAGCATTTTTAAGACTTTCACACTTAAACGGGCTCAACCCATTTCCGACCGAAAGTAGCAGTGATCCCAGAGTCTTTGCGACCGATCCATGAGTCTGCCAGCCTGAACATCGGAAGAGCCTACAAACCGGCAGCAGAATGCTCAATGTCAGTGGAGGAACCAGCTACTGCCTAGTAATTACCAAGTGCAAAAGTAAAATGGACTGTGATGCAAAAGTTGGAACTCTGTAAGAACAAAGCAGCAAAGTAACAGAGAAAGAGTTAATGAATTTTAGAATTGGACAGTGTGAGTAGTAACTGTTCCAAAACAGAAAGAGAGCTCTTAGGCAGTACTGATTTAGCGGTCCAAAGAAATGCAGAGACAGTATAAATGTGCTGGTTAATGCTGACACGTAAAATTGAAGTTGTGCTTTTAGTAAAACAAATGCAAGATCGGACAAGTGTTCTGGTAATTTTGAACTGTGTGTGTAATGGATAAAAGTTGCAGCCACCATTTTGGGGTGTAGTCAGCAAATGTAAACAATGCAGCACCATCTTGGACAGTGTCTCAAATGCAGAAAAGTTTCAAGTGGCTGTGCTAAATACTGTGGAACAAATGAAAACATCAGGCAGCCTGTTAGAGAACTGTACAAGAATGTTAAAGCCAAATCTCAGTTTGATTGCAAAATAGTAACTTGGGACTTGTGTGTTTGTTTATAGAAAATGGCATCAACACCCCCATTACCCACTCCATGCCAGCACATGGGTTACCCAACAAGAAAAAGAGCTCACTTTGAACAGCTGTATAATTACAGTCAGAACCATCTGATGTGGCTTTACCAAACTTTTCTGTCAATGTATGCACTGTTTGTATGAAGCCAGAGGGATGTTCTGTTAATCCCCATTGCACAGACAGTCACAAGAAATTCGGGATGAGTGAGACAGGTGGCATAGTAGTAGCTAAAGCAAGAAATATATGCATAGTCCTAACTTGGACATTGGCAGAGGACCCTGCCAGATTAGAACAGGCAACAGGCTGGGTGCAGTCAGAGAACCGCACTGAGTTTGTCAAGGAGTTTTTGGAGAATGTCTGTGCAGATATTTTACAAGGCCAGGAAGAGATGGAATTTTTCATGCAGCAGAGGTGACTTTGGACGCTGCAGATGCAGGTTCTGTAGATCCTTGGGTGGAAAGCCCAAGCCTCGTGGGAGAGTCTAAGGTAGAAGAAGCTTTGTATTGGGAGGTCAATGCCTCTGAGTGCAGTGAGGAATGGACACTTTCAGGAGCTGGTGCAACTGTCAGCTCCTGGGCAGAACTGTGGAAGAGGAAGAAGCTGCAATGGCTATGGTGGGACCTGTGAGTCGCCATTATCATTGGCTTCAGTGGAGCCTTCTCAGGCAGAAATGGAGGAGGGCTCTAGAGATGTGTCATCCAGTGCAGAGGTGGACTGATTTTACTCTGCACTGTGTGCTCAAGCTAGCTCAACCAGGAATGACCACCCAAAGCCAAGTTGGGTTGGAGCTGGTCAAAAGTAGCAGAAAGAACAAATTATTCAAAGATGAACTGTGGCCAAGTATGGACAGACATACCCTTTCTTCCCTCAAAGAATTTGAGAGGAAATTGAGGAAAACAGGCATGTCTGGCTGTGGAAGGAAGCTTGTGCCAACCTGCATCAAAAGTAAACAAATTTGTAAGAATAAAAGTATGCAATGAGAGACTTCAGTTTTAGAACCGTGGCAGAACTTTGTTAATTGATTCGGTATGACTTGTGGACAAGGCTGGCTAAGAGACATTTTACAATGTTCCTTGGTTTGTCCTGATGGAGAGACAGTCTATGCCCCACACCTCGAGTGGTACTACCCATGAATGGTGCCATTTATCAGAAAATGTGCCTGCTTGCCAAGTTGAATGTAGAAATGTCAGCTCAGCATCTGCCACCGAAGAGGCAGCAACCAAGGAAGAGGTACTTTTCCTCTGGTGTTCCAGGTTCATCTGCAGCAGCATCCAGATTTGGCTCCAGCAGCATCCAGGTTTATCTGCAACAGCATCCAGGTCCATCAGCCCAGCAGTAGAAGATTTCCGTCCGGGTCCAGTAGGAGGTTGTGGAAGCATCTGATCCAAAGGTCTCATCTGTCCAACAACAGAAGATCATCAGGCCGTAGGTCCAGAGAGTGATGTAGACATCCATCTGTCGCCTAGAAACTGGTAAGATACATTTTACATTTTAATTTGACTATTTTGCCTACAATTGAGGATGTCCCAGGAACTTTCTTTCACCAACAGACAATCTTAAACTGGACTACAGTGCTAGCAGGCCTTGTGCCTGTCCAAGTATTGTGTTTCAGCAGGCTTCAGCCTAGGAGATACTCTATTTGTAGTACCTTGGCACTCTGGACTTTCTCCTAGAATATCAGACTTGTAGGGTTTCCCTTCCCAAAATGTTTTGTAAATGCTTTTATGTTTTCTATTTCTGTACTTTTATAGAAACACCCTTTTAAAATGCCTTTTTAGGATTGTGTAGTATCTACAGTGGGAGGGTTTTGGTCACTGTGTGGTTTTACAGGTTGCGTTTGTTTGCAGAATATGTTTTGCAATGTTTTCTTTTGCAGGTGTTCCTGAAAGAAGACAAGAAGAGGATTTTGGGGACTCATCAGAGTCCTCTTGTTTAAAGTTGCTAGGCTTTGTGTAACTGTGTAGTACAATGCTAACCATTTTCTGCTTTGCAGGTGTGGTAGTGTGGGTTCCAATAACAGATCTTACAACCAGTTTAAGATGCATAAAAATGCATGCTTCTGCGTTTATCATTTTATTGTCTCAATAAATAAAAAAAAAATAACGAAATAAAAAATACTTGTATACAGAAAGGAAAATAAATAGTGTTAGTCCTTCACACCTTCAGAACACAGGATATTATTATTCTTCCTTCAGACAACATAAAAGAATTCCTGCAGTCTCTCCTTTCCATAGAACAGTGGGAAAACTGGCACACTCTCAATAGAACCTTCCTTCACTGTGATCAGAAAGCTACTGATCAACACACCTGTCTGAGCCCCTAGAGGAGCACTTTTAGGTCAATCAGGGTGACCTCATAAGTCATGTGACACCCTTATTAAGATAAAAAGATCTACTGGAGCCTTTGGATACACCATACATATGTTTTACATCATCTAACAATGTGTTCAAGTCCTTATCATTTAAACAGATGTTCATTTAATGCAGCACACTAAGACAGAAGGGAGCTAAATGCTGAATTATAGGGCTAATGATGTCAGAGCATTAACTAGCTCCTCCCCTCATGACATCACTCTCTCCTGGGTCTATAAAACCTGTTAATCTGTGGGCAGCCAGCCCTGATATGTATAAAAGGATAGTCAGAAAAAGGCAAGAAGATAGGAGAGAGTGGAAGAAGTTTAAATTTTAAGCTATGCCTGATGTTTGTTTATTAACATCCTAGCACAGCAGGTGTAGAGTTTTGTAGTTCTTAGATTTAGGAAATGTACTGGCAAATGCATGTTTCTAAAGTGAGCTACAGTTTTGGTGTAAAATGTTTTTGGGTTTGGGCACCGGTAGGTGGCATAGCTCAGATAGATTTTCCCAAGAGAGCTGGGTGGAAGGCAGGTTGGTGGTCCTGATTCGAGATAGGGTCATCAATGCTGTCTGTTAGGACATGCTTCAGGCAGTTTCTTGGAGCCACTGAGAACCCATAGATAGTACAGTAGTAGGGTAAGAGCTGAAGTTCTTCAGTGGACCTCTATCCTTTAGTGTTACCTGCCTGTGCCTGGCACATGGTAGGGGAGGACCTGATCAACCCTCCCTGTAGCAGTACAGAGGAAGGATGGTCTGGTACTGGACCATATCTGGCTATGGACAGCCAGTGGTCTGATTGTGGTGAATGTAACCACCCAGTCCCCTGGGGTTACTAGAATCCCATTAGTACTAGTGATAGGTAAGTAGAAAAGGCAGCTAGTTAGGAACTCACTTAGGGGCTTCTTACATAATAACATCATTGTTTACTCAGCTAGCCTGAGGGAAGAATGATTATGTCATTAGAACTCTTGCAGCAGCATAACCATTTCTGAGTCAGCTTCTCAGGGAAGTTTAGAATGTTCAGGAAGTCTTTGTGTGGAAATCAGAGTGGCAGGAGCTCTGCCAGTGGGGCTCTGTCAGACAGCCCTGTGTTTCTCACCGAGTTTGGATTATAATTACCAGCTTCCACTGATGTGGTGGAGACCTTTCTTCAGCAGGATTCCTTGATGTTCACTACAGGAGAAGTAAAAGGGACTGCAAGTTCAGTGGATCAGGGAAATCCCTGAAGATTCTTGTGTGTGTTCAGCTGCCATGAGGAGGACTTTTGTGTGAGATTTCTGACAAGCTACCATGGAAAAGGGTGTTTTATGGTTGTTCCCATGCCTAGAAGAAGGGCAACTAATCTGTGGAAAAGTGTGCTTCGGGGTTGTTTCTACACAAGAGGAAGGAGCAACTTAACTATGAGTACATTATGGGAGACAATTTCTCCATTTAGGTGTGTGTGTGTGTGTGTGTGTGTGTGTGTGTGTGTGTGTGCCCAAAGATAAGGCTAGATCACACCTGTCAGTACCCTTGTTCACCTAAGTGTGGAAATTTGAAGTAAAGTTTGGAGTCTTTAGCATTTCAGTGGGGAATGAAGACTTCTGTGGTGTAACCCTGAAGGAATGGCAGAGACTGTCAGTTAGGGCAAGGTGGGAGGAATGCCATCTGGAAGCTTATAAGGCAGGGCTAACAGATTCACTGATGGGCACCGGATTACTCTGAGCAAAGGCCATTGCTGCGGGATGAGGTGGGTGATAAAAGTCACAAGTATACACCTATTGGGAAAAAGATGTTCTGAGTGTGGCAAACAAACCACATATATGCACTCTTGGGAAATGGAACTGGTTTGGGTGTGTGGCATCCACGAGCATACACCGTGGGAAGAAAGGAAATATTTCTGTGGAGAATTGTACTACTTAGCAAAGAGTTGTGGAAGGAAATGTACTTGTTTGCCACGGCGACTATTGGAGGGGTCTACTGATGCTTTAGTAACAACTGTGAATAAAGCCAAACTACAATCCCAGCTGCTGCTTTGGACAATCTGATCATTGCTTCTGTGTGGAATTAATGGGGCCCCCTCAGCAAGCAGGTCTAGCATACACCTAGCATCCTCACCCCTAGATCTGGCTGTAGTTACAAAGGTTCATTTTGATTACTGTACCCCCACCCCCTTCCTCTGAGATAATGAGCTTGGTATACATCCTAACGCTAGGGTGGTACCATTCCTAGAATTTCTGCTAAAAGCAAATGGTATGTCATATGTGGGTACTAGTCCTGTATTATGTGGGTGCCAACTTGCCAAAAGTAGCGTGGGGTTACATGTACATGTTAGGAAATGAATAAATTGGGTAGATAAATTATATCCTCAAGGCTCCCTATTCAACCCATCATTGTGTATTGTACCAATCTCTTGGTTGGCTCCTACTGCAAGGCTGGTTTGATTATGCCCTTGGCTGCTTAGCTGACAATACCCTGAGAAGTGGTCACCTGTCCCTGTACTCATCCCTCCTCATGGGCAGAGTGGCATCTAGGGCTTCCATGAGTCATGTCTCCCCCGTGGTTCCTAGAATCTCCTCTACCATGGGCAGCAAAGCATTTTCTGTCTCTGCCCCTCACTCTGGAAAAGACTCCCTACATCACTCTGCTCATTCACCTCCCATTTTTCTTTCCAAAACAATTTCAAAGCTTGGCTACAGTCTAGAGCCAAATGCCTGTGCACCTGGGTAGCTAAATGCCACTGTGCACCTGGGTAATCCAGGCATCCCATTCTTTCTCTCCCCAAAACCTATGGCTGGGTCACACCTTCTCCTGAGACTCCCTCCATCTCCTGCCCTCCACCCTCCCCCAGCATGGCTAAGGATACTGCCTCCCTACTGTTCTTTGCCACTGCACTTAATTTAAGACAGATTGTTGCACTGTATACAGTACTCATCTGCCTGATGACCTGTTTACTACTGTTTACTTGAATGCTGACTGTTTACCTCAATGCAATTGCACTTTATTTTACTGTATCCAATAATTTGACACCATATGTTTGATCGCTGTGTTTTGTGACTATGTATTTTACCTGTTTGCTGGCCTTAAATGGCACCATGTATCTTATGTAACTTCTTTATATAAAGACCCTTGTACTGTAATTCCTACACTCATGTTTGAAGCCTGTACTATTGTGTGTTTACCTGTATTTGCATTGCTTAATGTGCCATGCTTGTGGCTTGGGTCATGACTGAAAATGGTCCTCTGGATCAGTGCACCTACCCAGTTACCAAAGACATAAATAAAATAAATAAATATTATTTTCAAACAGGATAACGATTTATTTTCACTTAGAACACCTGATATTTTCACTCACAATATGTTATTTCCACTTAGAACATGTTAGCCTCTGAAGCCAGGAGATCAGAGGGCTGTGGGTTCAGTTCCCACATCTGGCACGGTTAATATCCCAGTACTGACACTGTAGTGCAACATTAGAGGGTGCTGCACTTCTGAAGTGCCATCTTTCGGATGAGGGCGTTAAACGGAGGTCCCATCTGCCTGGATTGGTGGTAGTTCAGGTGGACGTTAAAGATCACATGGCACTTATCGAAAAGAGTAGGGGAATATTTTATTAAAGTAACATCAAACAATATCAAAGCCACAGTTACATAATATGAGAAATTTACAACACAAATCATATATATACATACAGACAAAGGAAAAACACCACAATATCCATAGTATTACCTCATATTACTACAAATTAAATCTGCAATTAATATTAATCTATATCCCTTAATAATAGTAATAACAGTCCCTTCCAGTTTCTCTCTCTTTTTTTTAATAGAGACATAATATACTTTAACAAAAGGCTAAATCCCGAAATTATAAACTCAATATAAAGCATCTGTAAAAATACTAAACTCTCAAATGAACATTTCTATATCCCATAATGTTTCCAAAATTCTCATTTGTATTTAATGAATTTTGAAAAACCTTTCCACCATTCTCTCACTTTTTGGAAGAAAAAATGTAATATCATAACTATAAATCCTGTACATAGCCCCTTGTATTAGTCTCTGAACCGTGTCATAAGGCATTAATCTTTGATAGAGTACCCATTGGCATCTAGCTTGCCACAAATAGTATACCAATGTGCTGCAAAAAATTTGTAAAAGTATCTTTATGGTATAATAACCAAATTGAGGAACATGACCCAATACTAATATCTCATAATCCATACATACTAGCCATTTCATATCCCATCAATCTGCTAAAAACTTCCATAGGTTAGTAGCATAGGAACATTCAAAAAGAAAATGTTGAACTGTTTCTTCTTGTGCTATATACTAAAAATGGACAGTTTAGTTCCTGTAAGGTTCATGCTTGGCATTCCCTCTAACTCCAATTCGACCATATACCGTAAGCCATAAGGTGTCCCACATATAAGTAGGTAATCTTGTGTTATTTAATTTACTTAAAACCTTCTTCCTATAGTCCTTATGACAGTTCTTAAACTCTGGTTCACTTGGATATAATTGAAGTAAGACAGATTTATACAATGCTAGACCTGAACTAACTTTGACCACCTGTGCTTCTAACCCCCATTTAAACAATTTTTTGCAATTGGAATGTAATATACTGGAAGTAACAGTGTCGGTATCGGTTTTGGTGGTCTATTGTTCCAAAGAGTATAATATCTCCCCATGACTTGTCTATGTAACAATCAATGTTTCCCAGGTCGCCCCATCCTAATTTGCTATTGGTTGAAATAAATAGGTGGCAAAAAACAACGGATCTATCATTCCTAGTCCGCCTTTCTGTTTTCCAAGTATGTAAATTGTCTCTTAATCGGTTAAGCCTACTACCCCACAACATCTGAAAAATAAACTATATAATCTGGTTTCCAAGAATGAGGGCAAGGAAATTTAATGCTGTGTATAGTAACTTTGGAACAATAAATTTTTTAATAATGCAACCCTTTTAATTTTATCCAGTTTCCAATGTTTCCAAATACTAATTTTAAGATCAATAGACTTTAATACTGTCATCAATTAAATTCTGGTATATTATTTGGTCCATAAAATAAACCCAATATTTTAATTGGATCACAGGAAATCTGAAGACCTTGTACTATTACCTCAGCTATGTCATTGGTTCCAATAAATACTCCTTTACTTTTTGTTTTGTTAATAGCTGAATTTGCCAATATTGCATATTCTTCCATGTAATCTAAAATAACTTTACTTGTGAACTATCAGAAAAAAGACACACAAATCATCAGCATAAGCTTGTATATACCACTTATCCACATCAACAGCCAACCAATTCCTGTCCACGCGGTGTTTGTATTAATGATCTAATCAGTGAATCAATCGTAAATGCATATAACAAGGGCTTAATGGACAACCTTGTCGTACTCAGTGGGAATATGAAATCCTTCCGTATCTCAAGTTGTATTACTGGATGTGTTATTGCTGAATCATAAAGTTCTTTTATAATGTGTATAAAACCTTTCGGAACTCCATACTTCGTGAGATTCAAATAAAAAGGTTGGTATACTCTATCAAAGGCCTTCATTTGGTCAACAGAGACAATACATCCTGATATATTTTGCCTTTTGCCAACTCCACTATATCTCTTAAGACCATATGGGCTTGGTGTATATTTTCCCAGGCACTCCACAAAACTGATATGGGAAAGTACTCTTACTGCTAATTGTTTTAATCTCTCATTCAAGATTCTCATAAATAATTTATAATCTACATTCAGAGCGTAATTGGTCTCCAATTTTTTAAGTCAAATTTATCACCTGACTTATATAAAAAATCAGCAACCCTCTGCAAACCAGCTTGGAAAGTCAGGGTTATCCAGAAATGCATTAAATACAATAACCAAACATTTAGCAAATTCCATTGGAAAAGCTTTATATAGTTCTGCTGTTAATCCATCAATCCCGGGGAAGTTCCTGTATTTTGTATTTTAATGGCTTCAATTATTTCCTGTATAAGTAACTGGCCTAAGCACCTCTGAGGACTCTATCCCATGGTCTGGTACCTGAATCTGGTCTAGAAAGTCCTCAATGTTCTGAACAGTTGGGGCCTAGCTGGCTTATATTCCAAAATAATTGTTTAATAATTGAAGAAAGCGACTTCTGATCTTGTACTAACAGACCCACCTTATTCGAAGTGTAGTCAAATGTGTGGCTTGTGTATAAATTTTAAAAGCAGCATATGGATCCCCTCGGCTGCTTCTTGATCCCATAACGTAAATGCGCAGTTAGAGTTCTGGCCTATTATACTGAACTTTCAAAGCTGAGCTTTTACTAACCTAATCTGTGAATCATATTCCATTGAGGAAATATTGGCTATTGAAAATAAATTATATAATTGCTGTCTTAATTTTAAATAGTGTAAAAATCATTATTTGCCTTTGCTTTTCCTTGCTGTTGTAATAGATGACAAATGTCATCCTTAGAATCCTTCACCATTTACTCTTTGAGCTGTATAAAAATTCTACTGATAATCGTGCTGTTAACAACAACTGAATTTTTCCAATATTTCTTTGAGGTCAATAATAAAGGATTCAATTTCCATCTTGCTTTCTGCCTTCTCAGATTACGGAAGGAGAAACATTACAAAGTAACAGCAAATGATCAGAAAAGGACACTGGGCATGTTTGATATGTAAAAGAAATTTGTCTGGATAGAAAAATATAATCTATAGTAAGTAAATTGATTCCTTTTGAATGTAAACGTGGGTCCTGAACTCTGTTTACTACTACCATTAATTAAACCTGCAGAATGGATCATTTTATAAAGTGCCCTAGTATCACAATAAATCTTTTTCTTTTTTCTTTTTAATTGGATTCTCAACATCTAATAAAGTACAATTAAAATCCCCACACAAAAACACCTCCAGTGAAGTCAATAAATAAGGTTGTAACATATTACAAAGTGCAACCCTTTCTGCTTTAAGCTGTGAACCATATACATTAATAAATCTACAAGACCTGCCTTTCCACATCCCATCTAAGATCATCAACCGTCCTGGTATCAAATCTATCAACCTAATTAAAGAAAACTCATAGGAATGAAACAAAAACCTATGCCATCTGCTGACTGCCGGCCAAAGGACCAATAGGATGGGCCCCAGCACCATTCTTGTTGAAAACACCTAACTTGTGACATATTATATATCCAGGTTTCTTGTATTAAACAGACATCTAACTGTGCAGCATGAACTGAATCATAAATTATCTGCCGTCTCTTATAATTCAATATACTGTGTACATTCACTGAACCTAACCTAAATTGCGGCATTCCTATTCAAAGTCTACCTTCACCTATCTTTTTCCTCCTTTTCTTTTCTTTCCTTTATAATCCTCTTGTAAGCCTATTGAGGAAGGTGGACTGTCCGTTATCAACTGGGAATCATCCTCAGGTCCATCCATATCTGATTCTCCCCATTGACTGGTCAGTAAGGCAAAAGAATTACTGGTTTCCACTTCAAAATCGGCTGTTGAGAAGGTTTTTAACATTTCGTGAGGAGCGTCTAACAGCAGCAACCACTGGAGTCCGAAGGTCTCCTGTTGTTGTTGCCTTTCTCTTCCGAAGTTTCCCTGTATCTAGGTTTGAAGTGCCATTTTGACTGGCTACTTTGGTACATCTGTCCCTTGTCCATTTTATGTATCCCTGTGGTTATGTCTACTGTAGGCTGTGTGGAACCAACCAAGGTTTTCCTATTATCGAATCCTGTGCTTTCTGAATTAATAGATCTGGACTCTTTAACAACCTTTATTTTTGCCGCCCATGTACAATCAGCAAATACATGTCCTGCCTCTTCACACAAATCACACTTTGTGGAGCTAACACACTGTAATGTACTATGGCCCACTTCTCCACAGTTTTCACATCTAGGTTTGTCACATGAACTTGATAAATGCGTCCTAGCCCCACATTTATAGCATGCACGTGGTTGTCCCATGCTAGAAACACACCCTCTATCCTCCCTAATAAAAGGAATTCGGAATGTGTTCAATACCTGCCTCTGTCTGCCTTAATTTTACTTTAAAACGCCAACCCCTGTCCAGAATTGCTCTGAATCTAGTATTGCTTCAGGGTCACTTTGAATTTCACATTTTGGCCTAGCCAGTAAATAATATCATCAATATACCCCTCGTTTCTAAACATAACAGTGACATATTTAATTAAAGGCTTTGTTAAAGGTATTACCATAAATGGAGTCCACAAGGGAAAATTTAACTAAGTATATCTTTCCCAAAACATATCAAGAGCATAGGTAGAGCGAAAACTCACATCGAAATTATCCTCTCCAGAAATATTAATAAGTGCAAACACCTCTCTAGGTGAAAAATGCAAAGACTCCTTTAATAAACTTTTCCCACATACTGCCTGTCAGGTCGAACCTCCTAAACCTCCTTATATACCCTATCGTCGCATTTCTCCCGAGGTGCAAGCGTCCTGTTTAATTTTAGAAAATAACTCTGACATCAATGGTTTATCCCCACTGAGTTCGCTACGGTCCTGTGCCTCCCCTTGTGCTTGTACCCTAGGCATTGAAGGTTCCTTTTCCCCGAGATTGAACTCTCCATAGGGTACCTCCCTCATTCCCATTTATCCTCTTTTCACACTCTTGTGAGTTACCAGCTTCTTGTATCTTTGGTTTCCAAGTAGGTTCATTTTGGGAGAATTTAATTTTGGGTCCCAGTCAGGCGTGGGTTTCCACGATCCATTATCAATGTCAACCAGCTTTACTGCTTTCTGTGGGGACCAGTTATCAGTAGAAATAGGTGCAGTACAGATATTGCCTACCACTGTTTCTTTTCCCCTTGCTGATCAGTAATTAACTGTCCATCTGTTCCCACTATAGGCAGTATCAAGTTACGTTTTGCAAAAGTCAATGCCATTCTTTTTCCTTTCCTTCTTCTCCTACCTTATCCACCAGTCGTTTGTTGAATGAAAAGTCCGTTACCCCAGTCTGTATTCCTGGCACCGTTTGATAGATGCAGTTTTCTCTCCTGTTCTGTGGTTCGTTTCTCCATATCGTTTCCAGGCTGAAATACAAACCCTTGAATTCAATACAGGACTTCCTTGTCCGATCCAAGCTGTCCCTGTCTCTCTTCCTTTCTCATTACAACGTCCTTGTGCACCTGCAATATTTGTTGTCACGTCATTCCTGTTTCCCTCTCGGTCTCCAGTTCAACTCTCTGTGAAGGCATCATTCAAATTATCGCTCATTTCGGTCACCTTATCTGTCTGAACTTCATCCTTCTTCTTCTCACTGCAAACACCACTCCAAGGATTGTTTGGGACTCGTGTTACCCAGGACTTGTACCATTTACTTCATTGTTTGGTTTTGTAAGTTGCTCCGTTTGTTGCATGCCAGTGCTTTTAATTCTTCTGCTACTTTTCTCTGCTCATGTTGTAATGTTTCCAGTTTATTTTTAGTTGTCTCACCT
Organism: Neoceratodus forsteri; assembly: GCA_016271365.2. Classification (NCBI taxonomy): domain Eukaryota; kingdom Metazoa; phylum Chordata; order Ceratodontiformes; family Ceratodontidae; genus Neoceratodus; species Neoceratodus forsteri. The sequence goes on along the minus strand of CM057456.1, from coordinate 975,420,983 downwards.
TAGGTGTAAGCTCAGTTGACTCTAATATTGGCATATTACGTTATAAATGTTGTTAAATCCTCCGTTGAAACAAATTGGTCTTTTCTTCTCCTTCCAAGTATTCCTCTGTAGTCTCTGTTGTTCCTAGTAGAAGCATTGGTTCATTTGCAGCCTCAGCTGCTCCGCTTACTCCTCCACTTCCATCCTCCTTGCATGCAGGTCACCAACTGACCTGCTATCCAGCAACAACCTGTCCCCTACTGGCGAGCAGTAGGGGAATTTCCAGTGTCCTGGCCAAATTTCCCTCATTCACTGAAAATACCACCAATGGCTTAATCTGGTTCAAGGTCAGTTGGCATTCATCTGTATCCCCTCCCCGGTCGTGCCTGAAAATAGGCAGGATTGTCTAGTGCACTTACCCAGTCAACAAAAAACTAAATAAATAAAAATAAATAAATATCCACTTTTAGTATGGAAACAGAGCAAAGAACATAGAGAATGGGCCATGCATATACTTTACAATGAAAAGGCATCTTTAAGCTAAAGCAAGGTAAAAAAAACTAGTACAAACATTTACAATAGTGTGGCTTACAGTAGAAAAACACATTTATCCCACAAATGAGTGGTAAGACCTTCATAGTAACTTGTGGCTTTTGCCACTTGTGAAATATAGGTTTTCCACTCACTAGTAGAGATAAATATGTTATTCCACTGTAGCCCATTACACAGTGTCTATAATGCTGATGGGGTTATTCTCTTGTGAGTTTCACAGTGAAAGTGACTATCAGGTTGGTGCACCAGGATTAGTGACCAAAGTGGTCAGATCAGCATGACCATTCAGGAGCTGAAACTAGATATGCTAATGAGATTTGCATCCAAAGAGCTTGCACTGGCAGCACTCAGAGTTTGAGGCAAGGAGTTAACCAACAGACCAACAGCAACCAGAATAGCAGTTTAGGGCCTTGTTATTTTGGACAGCTTTGGCAGAATTCGGACTTAGAGAGACTCACATAAGATATTCCTGAATTATAAAAAGAGCTTATGACTTTCATTGGGAAATACCAATAACCACAACACATCCAAATTCTACCTCCCACAGGTCAACCCCTGGAGTTAGTACAGACCTTTAAATACACTGAGCTATGCTAGACCCAAAACTCAGCTTCACAGACCACATCTTTAAAACAATCAGAAGCACACCAAAACTTAGGAACTCTACTCTGCATCTTCACCTGTCTTTCATCAAGTATAAGATAGCTGATTTTCATGCAGTCACTACTCCAGCTCTGGAATATGGTAGACATCTATGGGACTGCCCTAGCTCCTCCTTCATTGCAAAAAAATCACCAAAGCATTTAACAGTATCTGCAGATTTGTGCTGACCTATAAAAAAAACTCACCACTGTGCTCGACGCAGTAGCTCAGTCTTCTTGCACCAGAAGAGATATGAGCTAAGATAGCTGACTGATTTACAAGTATCTTCCTTTATGGAACATACCCCACCTACCTCAGCAAACTTCTACAATTGCTTAACTCATCATATATGCTTGTATCCCAATACAAGGGTCTCCTCCACATACAAAAACCTGCAAGTCCACTGGCTCTGAAGCCTTTACAACAGCTACATAGCCACCCTTTCTCTCGCTGTACTCTAGACAAGCTCAAAGTCACCTGAACTCTGTAAATATATAAATATTGTACACCCACTTCCTCTTTCCTCCTTTGGTTTCCCCATTACTGGACTAGCTGGCAGGCAGTACAAGAGCCCACTCAACTGCAGCTGCTGTTACTGTATTTTCAGCTGAGGTTGACACATATGATAATCGTCTACTGGAATCAGGTAGAGACCTGGAGTGGGCATGGCCCAGGCGCACCTTCAATGTATAGTGGTAGATGGTACCTACTTGCCAGAGGCATTCCCTGCTACAGACAATGACACTCTGTCTTAGCTACGGAAACCCATTCTGATACACCAGAAATAAAACACTCTGCTACATGATGGGTTGTTGTCATGTTTACTAACATATTTACAGTTACCTACTTGGGAACACAGTCCCAGAACTGCTCTCCTAGTCAACACTGCAATACACAACAGATCCTGACTCCAGACTTAAGTTAAAACCTTAGGGTCCCTTGAAAAAGACTGTACATTTACACATCTCTACTAGAGTCCTATGACTACTCTTATTCCTTGCAATGCACCAGTGGGTGAGGTTATACCTTAGCATAGAGCCTTTCCTACACTGTCTTATGAATTCAGTAGATCTCCCAGCAAGCTATACACTTTGAGTTCACTCATCTTCCCACATATTGACTTGATACTGTAGCATCCGTTCAGCTAGTGTGTAGGAGGCAGCACTGCTATAGGGACCTTCACTCAGACTTTCTTGGTTAATGGCCACCCTGGCTCTGGGCACCTCAATAAACCAGATCCTTACTCTAACCAGATAGTGTCCTGAACACCAACATGGCTGCACATACCTCTGCCTGCTGTCTGGTAGGGCTGGCAATCTCCCCAGACCTTCTGCCAGAGACAGCTTCTCTGGTGTCCATCCTAGCCTGGTATTCCCCATACTACTAATAGTAGGCCCATCTCCTACCTTTTCAGCAGCTCAACTTCTGTCACAAGAGCTCTCACCATCTTCAGCAAATCTGGTAGCTTCTGTCAGGCACAGGACCAAATCCCTCCCCAAGGGTGAATACCCACTTCAGTGAGATCCTCTGTGTGCCCACAAGGTCATGGGACTTCCTTTAGGATCAGCCTCTTTGGATACTCCCCCAGTGTTTCCCTTTACACTCCCAGCAGGATTAGTGGCAGTCTGTGTAAATGGCCTTTAGACTCCAACTCTCTCAGAGCTCAGGAAGTCAGGTTCCATTATAAATGACCACATATCATCCTCACTGAGTCTATATAAGAGTTCTGCAGCACTGTCTTCTATGTGCTTTCATGCAGTGGACTTTCCTCTGAAAGTGCCTGCATCATGGGCCTCTGAACATCACTTTTGTTACATCCCCAGCAATGACACATCATGTGGCTACCATGATGGTATATCCTCTGGCCTATTCCACATCCCCTACCTCTCTTGACAGATGGTGTGTAGTCACCCCAATCTCCCAACCCCCAGGATAAACTCTTTCTGTGTAGTCATGGAAGGGGTCTATGCATAGTTCTGAGTCATTCAACGCCCCCGGTGTCCTATAAGTGTTCAGTCTAAGTCCTCATTTGCCCGGTCCAACCCACCTGCCATGGGGTATAACTGTTACCCCTTACACAGCCCAAATTGCTACCATCCTTCCCCCTCCCCAGGGAAAAGGAAAAAAGTAATGGCAACAACTTTACAAAATAAATGACTTTACTAGGATATTTATTCTCTGCAGGAACATACTATATAGAGTATTTATAGATATACAATAGTATAGGCTAACGGTTTTCCACACTGCAGAATATACTTGGTTCATATTTCAAGTTATGGCTCAACTTACTTGAGAAATATTATGTCATTACTTTGAATAGCTCAGGCCTTGTCATATACATGAATACACAATACTATCCTAAAGTACATCTGAAAAACAAGATAACAACATGCATGCATACGTGCTTATTCATGTCCACATTTATATGTGAGCCATAGCTTTCTGATGAGTAGGTAAACCATCACTGCATGTGAAATCATGCCTTTTGCTAGTCTCTGCAAGAAATTTACAGTCCAAAATTCTTTGCAAAACTGTTAAAGACACACTTTTATTGAACGCATAACGGCCAACAACAAGTTAAGTTCATTGCTTCTGACCTCCTTTCTAGGTGCCTTAGGCAACACTTCTCTAGTCCAAAGTCTAATTTTTCATAACAATGCCACTTTATGTGCAAACACAAATTGTTCAAGGGTTAAAGTCTCCAAGTTTCTTTTATTTCAGAGCAGTCCGATTGGACCACTCCCCCACAACTGTGGTGCCATATAACTCACAAGATGATGTATTATTTATCATATAATTTGCACATTTACTCAAAATGACTCCGTGGGAAAACCAGCTGCAGCATATTGGTAGCTGAACTTGAAAAGATTTTCCAGCAATAAATTAACAGTTTGCATCAGCAAATTTAGTGAACCAAAAACTCCCCAAAATTTGAATTTCTGGATCTTACATTTATTATTACTGAAATGTGTCTATGAAAACAGGATATTTTCCACTTAGACTCCATTTATTCACATTGCTTATTCCTGCCATCAAGTCACAATCCTCTGCTTACGACATCAAGACCTGCTTCGCAGCAATGATTCTGATGTCACACGCAGAGGATTATCACCAGGAAGGAAAATCCACAGGAAAAGATGAACTCTAACAGGCACAGACCTGTTTTCATGCACATGTCTTCAGTAATAAAGAATGGAGGGCCTCAAATCCCATTTTTAATATTGTATGACTTCAGTCCCACTGTTACCAGACATCATTGAGCAAACTAACAAATCACGTTAAGTACTTGTGCAAAGCTAAGGTCATTCCACAGTGATACATTACAATGCATAAGCAATACTGAGGTATAACAGTACAGGCTGCATGCCTTCAGACAGCTACAGTATACTGAGCAGGAAGGATCAGGTCTGGCAGCTATCCATGAGGTTAATAATAGAATACTACAGCCTATGTGACTGCTCAGAGATAAATTAGGTAGGCTGGGACAGGAAGGACTGGGCCTGGCAACCAATCAGTCAAGATACTAACAGACTAGTGTGGGCTGCATGGCTACAGAGATGCATATTAGGCTGGAAAAGGAGGGGTGGGCTCAGCAGCCCTCCAGAGACGGTTAGTTAGGAATAAGGCAGGCTGTGTGGCAACAGAGAAGTATATTAGGAAAGAGAAGGAAGAGTGCAACCTAGCAGCCATACAGAGAGGTTAGTAACAGAATAGTGTAGGCAGTGTGGCTGCAGAGAGGCATATTAGGGCTGAGAAGGAAGAGTGGGCCCAGCAGCGATCCAGAGAGGTTAGTAATAGAATAGTGTAGGCTGCATGGCTGCAGAGAGGTATATAAAGCTAGAGAAAGAAAAGTGGGCCTCCGCAGACATCCAGAGAAGTCAGTAATAGAACAGTGCAGGCCATTATGGCTGCAGAGACGATATTAAGCTAAAGAAGAAAGAGTGAGGCCCAGCAGCCATCCAGAGAAGTTAGTAATAGAATAGTGTACGGTGCGAGACTGCAGAGAGGTATATTAGGCTACTGAAGGAACGCTGGAGCCCAGAAGCCATCCAGAGGTTAGTAATAGAATAGTGTATGTTGCATGGCTACACAGAGGTATATTAGGCTAGAGGAAGGAAGAGGCGGCCCAGTAGTCATCCAGAGGTTAGCAATAGAACAGTATAAGCTGTCTGGTTGCAGAAAGATATATTACATTACAGAAGGAAGAATGGGGTCCAGCAGCCATCCAGAGAAGTTAGTAATAGAACAAGAACAGACAAGGGTGAGGTAGTACTGGTTGGAGACTTCAATATACCAGACGTGGACTGGAGCATCCCAGCAGCAGCATCAACTAGAGCAGATTTATCCTGGACTCCTTCAGGGTGCCTTCCTCAAGCAACTGGTCATAGAACCAACTCGGCAGAAGGCAATACTGGACCTTGTGCTCACAAACAGGGACAGTGTGATGGGGGTAACAGTGGGGAGCACCTGGGGAACAGTGACCACCAGTCATTGTGGTTTGAAATCACAGAAAGAGCAGAACCAAACCACACAAAAACACGATCCTGGATTTTAGGGGGCAGACTTTGGGAAAATGGGGAGATGCTTGAAAGAGGCATTAAGGGAATGGGACAGGAATCAGGGATTGAGGAACAGTGGGCAGTATTTAAAATGGGATTATAAGAACAACGAATTATGCATTAGCAGGTTAGCAAGAGGAAAAGAAAGAGGAGACCATTATGTTTTCCAAAGAGGTAGCAAAGAAAGTGAAAGCCAAAAAGATTGCATTCAGACAATACAAAAAGACACAGGCAGAAGGGATAGGAGAAGTACCAGGAGAAACAAAGGAGGCAGGGAAGTCAGTAAGGAAGCCAAAGCTCAGACAGAAGAACACATTGCAAAATCAGTGGTTAAAGGGACAAAACCTTTTACAGGTACATAAGGAAAAAGAAGGACAAAGGGAGGGATAGGTGAGACTGAAGGGGAGGATGGGAGCAGCGTGGAGGATGACAACAGTAAAGCTGACATATTGAACAGGTATTTCTGCTCAGTCTTTACTAAGGAAGAGGGGGTAATGGGTCTGAAGGAGTACAAGGGGTGAGAATGGTGCAGAAATGGACACAAGTCCCTTACCGAGAAAGGGTCCTGAAGGAACTGGAAGCAATAAGAGCTGATAAAGCAATGGGGCCAGATGGGTGCACCCCAGGGTCCTTAAAGAACTAAGAGAGGTGGTGGCTGAACTCTTGGCTATCCTGTTCAGCCAATCACTGGAAACAGGGAGGTACCCAAAGACTGGAGGACAGCAGATGTAGTCCCTTATACAAAAGTGGGAACAAAGAGGAAGCAGGAACTACAGACCAGTCAGCCTCACCTCGGTAGTGGGAAAGATCATGGAAGCACTACTGAAGGAGAGATTGGTGGAACATCTGGTTGTCAATGGACTACAGGACCCAAGGCAGCATGGTTTCACCAGGGGAGGTCATGTCAGACCAACCTCATTGAATTTTTTGACTGGGTGACTAGGGAGGTGGATCAGGGAGGGCAGTGGACATGGCCTATCTGGACTTCAGCAAGGCCTTTGACACTGTGCCACATAGAAGACTATTACACAAACTGGGGAATATGGGTGTGGGCAGGACAGTAGTGTGGTGGGTAGGTAACTGGCTGGGTGGCAGGACACAGGGTGGTGGTAAATGGCTGTCACTCCACAGAGGGAAGAGTGACCAGTGGGTACCACAGGGATCAGTGCTGGGACCGGTCCTATTCAACATCTTCATCAGTGACATTGCACAGGATATAGAAGGCAGAATTTCACTGTTCGCTGATGACACAAAGCTCTGTAACAGAGTAGACACACCAGAGGGTGTAGACAGAATGAGAAGGGACCTGCAGAAACTTGAAGAATGGTCAAGAGTTTGGCAGTTGAAATTCAATGCAAAGAAGTGCAAGATAATGCATATGGGCACAAAACCCTGGCACAATATATCAGTTGGGGGTGAGGATAGCAGCATGCACCAAGCAGGAAAGGGATCTTGGGGTTGTCATCTCTGATGACCTCAAGGTAGGGAAACAATGTGACAGGCATCAGGTAAAGCAAATAGGATGCTGGGATGTATAGGCAGGGCATCACCAGCAGGAAAGGGAGGTCATAATTCCAGCTATACAAGACACTAGTGAGGCCCCACCTGGAGTACAGTGTACAGTTCTGGAGACCATACCCACGTAAGGACATAAGACAGGTAGAGAAGGTTCAGAGGACGGCAACAAAGATGGTGCATGGATTGCATCACAAGTCCTATGAAGACAGGTTGAAGGAACTGAACATGTACTCCCTGGAGGAGAGGAGGAGGGAGAGGGGATATGATAGACATACAAGTATCTTACAGGGAGGAACAGGTGCAGGAAAACACTATTTGTAAGTTAAAAGAAGTTTCAGGACTAGAGGGCATGGGATGAAGTTGAGGGAGGCGATTCAGAGGAAACATGAGAAAGAATTCTTCACAGAACGGTGGTGGACAAGGGAACACCCTGCCAGAGGAAGTGGTGGGGGCTGAAACAATCACGGATTTAAGAATGCATGGGATAGACATAAAGGAATTCTAGAGGTCAGGGTAAGGGAAATAGACTTCTAGGAAAACAAACTGAACTTACAAGCTCAAATGGCAGACTAGGTGGGCCCATAGGCCTTATCTTGCCGACACTGTCTATGTATCGTACGCATCATGTAGTGCAGGATGTGTGGCTTCAGAGAGGTATAACAGGCTGGAGGGGGAAGAATAGGCCTAGCACCCATCCAGAGAATTTAGTAATAGAACAGTGTAGGCTACATGGCAACAGAGAGGTATATTAGGCTAGAGAAAGAAGAAGGGCCACAGTAGCCATCCAGAGAGGTTAGTAATAGAACAATGTATGCTGCATGGCTGCACAGAGGTATATTAGCTAGAGAAGGTAGAGCGGGCCTAGAAGCCATCTAGAGAAGTTAGTAATAGAACAGTGTGTGTTGCGTGGCTGCAGAGAGCTATATTAGGCTAGAGAAGGAAGAGTGGGGCCCAGCAGCCATCCAGAGAGGTTAGTAATAGAACAGTGAAGGCTCGTGGCTGCGGAGATGTATATTAGGCTGGAGAAGGAACAGCTGGAGCCAGCAGCTGTCAAGAGAAGTTAGAAATAGAATAGTGTAGGTTGCATGGCTGCAGAGAGGTATATTAGGTTAGAGAAGGAAGAGTGGGTCACAGCAGTCATCCAGAGAGAGGTTAGTAATAGAATAGTGTAGGCTGTGTGGCTGCAGAGAGGTGTATTAGGCAAGAGAAGGAAGAGGGGGTAGAGCAGCCATCCAGAGAGGTTAGTAATAGAATAGTGTAGGCTGTCTGGTTGCAGAGAGGTATATTAGCAAGGGAAGGAACAGTGGGGCCCAGAAGCCATCCAGAGATGTTAGTAATAGAACAGTGTAGGCTGTATGGCTGTACAGAGAGGTATATTTGGCTAGAGAAGAATGAAAGTAAGCGCAGCAGCCATCCAGAGAAGTTAGTAATAGAATAGTGTAGGCTGCATGGCTGCAGAGAGTTATATCAGGCTAGTGAAGCAACAGCGGAGCCCAGCAGCCATCAAGAGAAGTTAGTAATAGCACAGTGTATGCTGCATGGTGGCAGAGAGGTATATTAGGCTAGATAAGGAAGAGTGGGCCCAACAGCCACCCAAAAGGTTAGTAATAGAACAGTGTAGGCGCGTGGCTGCAGAGAGGTATATTAGGCTAGAGAAGGAAGAGTGGGCCCAGCAGCCATCCAGAGAAGTTAGAATAGAACAGTGTAGGCTGCATGGCAGCAGAGAGTATATTAGGTCAAAGAAGGAAAAGTGGGGCCCAGCAGTCATCCAGAGAGGTTAGCAATAGAATAGTGTAGGCGTCTGGTGGCAGAGACGAGATTAGACAAGAGAAGGGAGAGGGCCCAGCAGTCATCCAGAGAGGTTAGTAATAGAATAGTGTAGGCTGCGTGGCAGCAGAGAGGAATATTAGATTAGAGAGAAAGTGGGCCTGGTCAGAAATCCAGAGAAGTCAATAATAGAACAGTGCAGGCTGTGGCTTCAGAGAGGTATATTAGGCTGGAGAAGGAATAATGGGCCTAGAACCATCCAGAGAGGTTAGTAATAGAATAGTGAAGGCTGCGTGGCTGCACAGATGTATAGTAGACTACTAGGAAGGAAAAGTGGGGCCCACCAGCCATCCAGAGAAGTTAGTAATAGCACAGTGTATGCTGCGTGGCAGCAGAGAGGTATATTAGGCTGGAAAGGGAAGAGGGGACCCAGAAGCCATCCAGAAAGGTTAGTAACAAAATAGTATAGGTTGTGTGGCTGCAGAGAGGTATATTAAGCTAGAGAAGAAAGAGGGCCCAACAGTCATCCAGAGAGGTTAGTAAAGGAATAGTGCAGGCTGCATGGCTGCAGAGAGGTATATTAGGCTAGAGAAGGAAGAGTGGGGCCCAGCAGCCTTCCAGAGAGATTAGTAATAGAATAGTGTAGGCTATGTGGCTGCAGAGAAGTATATTAGGCTAGAGAACGACAGAGTGGGCTGAGCAGCCATCCAGAGAGGTTAGGTAATAGAACAGTGTAGCTTGTGAGGCTACTGAGAGGTATATTTGGCTGGAGAAGGAAGAGTGGGGCCCAGCAGCCATCAAGAGAAGTTAGTAATAGAATAGTGTAGGCGTGTGGCTACAGAAAGGTATATTAGGCTAGAGAATAAGAATGTGGCCCAGCAGCCAAAAGAGGAGTTAGTAGTAGAACAGTGCAGTCTGTGTGGCTTCAGAAAGATATATTAGTCGGGGAAGGAAGAATGTACCTGGCAACCATCCAGAGATGTTAGTAATAGAAGAGTGAAGGCTGCGTGACTGCAGAAGGTATATTAAGTTACAGAAGAAAGAAAGTGGGCCCAGCAGCCATCCAGAGAAGTGAGTAATAGAACAGTGAAGGCTGTGTGGCTTCAGAGAGGTATATTAGGCTAGAGAAGGAACAGTGGGGCCCAGCAGCCATCAAGACAAGTTAGTAATAGAATAGGATGTGCTACGTGACAGCAGTGAGGTGTATTTGGCTGAGAGAAGGAACAGTGGGGCACAACAGCCATCCAGAGAGGTTAGTAATAGAATAGTGAAGGTTGTGTGGCTGCAGAGAGTTATATTAGGTTAGAGAAGGAAGAGTGAGGGCCCAGCTGCCATTCAGGGATGTTAGTAATAGAATAGTATAGGCTGCGTGGCTGCAGAGAAGTATATGAGGCTAGAGAAGGAAAAGTTGGGCCCAGCAGACATTCAGAGAGGTTAGTAATAGACTAGGATGGAGCTCTCGTCACTGCAGAGAGGTATATTAGGCTAGAGAGAAGGAAAATGGGGCCAAACAGCCATCTAGAGAAGTTAGTAATAACACAGTGTATGCTGTGTGGCTGCAGAGAAGTATATTATAGCTATAGAAGGAAGAGTGGGGCCCAGCAGCCATCCAGAGAAGTTAAGAACAGAACAGTAGCAGGCTGTGTGGCTTCAGAGAGGTATATTAGTCTGTAGAAGGAAGAATGGGGCCCAGCAACCATCCAGAGAAGTCAGTAATCGAACAGTGTATGCTGCGTGGCTGCAGAGAGGATAATGGTAGGATAGGCTGTGAGAAACAGAGAGAAGAAAGTAGATAGCATGGAGAGATTAGAGCTAGAAAGATGACCAGCTGACATCAGGAGGTTATAGAATAGTGTGGGCTGCATGGCTGCAGGGAAGTATATTAGGCTACAGAAGGAAGAGTGGGGCCCAGCAACCATCCAGGAGGTTAGTAATAGAATAGTGTGGCTGCATGGCTGCAGAGAGGTATATTAGGTTAGAGAAGGAAGAGTGGGGCCCAGCAGCAATCCAGAGAAGTTAGTAATAGAATAGTGTAGGCTATGTGGCTAGAGAGGTATATTAGGCTGGAGCAGGAAGAGTGGGGCCCAGCATCCGTCAAAGAAGTTAGTAATAGAACAGTGCAGGCTGTGTGGCTCAAAGAGGTATATTAGGTCTAGAGAAGGAAGATGGGCCCAGCAGCCGTCAAGAGGAAGTTAGTAATAGAATAGTGTATGCCCATGGCAGCAGAGAAGTATATTAGGTTAGAGAAGGAAGAGTGGGTCCCAGCAGCCATCCAGAGGGGTTAGTAATAGAATAGTGTAGGCTGTGTGGCTACAGAGAGTTATATTAGGCTAGGAGAAGGAAGAATGGGGCCGCAGCCATCCAGAGAAGTTAGTAATAGAATAGGTGTGGCTGTGGCAGCAGAGAGGTATATTAGCCTAGAGAAGGAAGAGTGGGGCCCAGCAGCCATCCAGAGAGGTTAGTAATAGAATAGTCTAGGGCTCCATGGCAGTAGAGAGGTATATTAGGTTAGAGAAGGAAGAGTGGGACCATCAGTCATCCAGAGGGGTTAGTAATAGAACAGTGTAGGCTACGTAGCATAAAGTTTTATTTGGCTGGGGAAGGAAGAGTGGGGGCCCAGCTGCCATCCAGAAAGGTTAGTAATAAAATAGTGTAGGTCTGTGTGGCTACAGAGAGGTATATTAGGCTGAGAAGGAAGAGTGGGCCCAGCAGTCATCCAGAGAAATTAGTAACAGAATAGTGTGACTGCGCTGCTGCAGAGATGTATATTAGGCTAGAGAAGGAAAAGCAGAGCCGGCGCGTCAGCAGAAGTTAGTAATAGAATAGTGTAGGTCACGTCGCTGCAGAGAAGTATATTAGGCTAGAGAAGAAAGAGTGGGGCCCAGCAGCCATCCAGAGATGTTAGTAATAGAATAGAAACATAGAATCTGACAGTAGATAGGGACAGCTTGGCCCACCTATTCTTCCCATTTCCTACCTAACGGATAAGCTGCAGATCCTAGTTAACGAACAGCCTACTTCCTCCACCCCCACTAGAATTGCCTTACGGCTGTCCATGCATTCTTGATTTCCCCACTGTTTTTGACTCTCTGACCTCTTCAGGAAGGCTGTTTCATGCATCTACAACCTCTGTGTGAAGAAATACTTCCTCACATTACCTCTGAGCCGTCCCCATCTATCTTCAGATTGTGCCCCTGTTCCTGCACATCTCTTTCTTGAAAGATGCTACCTCTTGGACTTTGTTGATTCCTTGAGGTATTTGAAAGTTTCTATCATGTCCCCCTCTCCATCCTTTCCTCGAGGCTATACATATTAAGCTCCTTTAGTCTCTCTTCATATGTCTTCCGTGCAGACCCTGCACCATTTTAGTTGCCTCCTCTGGACAGCTTCCATCTTGTCTATGTCCTTGCAGAGATTGGGTCTCCAGAACTGCACACAGTACTCCAGATGGGGTCTCACCAGCTGTCTGTACAGAGGGATAACAACTTCCTGTTTTCTACTGGTGATGCCTCTCCCTATGCATCCCAGTATCCCCCAGCCCTTCTTACTGTCATCTCACATTGCTGGCCCACCTTTAGCTCATCTGATATGACTACCTCCAGGTCCCATTCCATTTTGTTGTTGTCAGTATCTCACCCCACATTGTGTGTCTTGCCCTGGGTTTTCTTTCCCAGGTGCATTACTTTGCACTTCATTGTATTGAATCTAAGCTGAGATACATTTGACCATTCATCCAACCTTGCCAAGTCCCTTTTAATCCTTTCCACTCCACCTTGCATATCAACCCAGTTGCAGATCTTTGTCTCATCTGCAAAGAGACATACCTTCCTCTCCAGTCCCTCCACAATGTCACTTATAAAGACATTAAAAAGGACCGCCCTGTACTGAACCTCGTGGTACCCCATTAGTAATCCTCCTAGTGTAGGCTGCATGGCTGCAGAGAGGTATATTAAGCTAGAGAAGGAAGAGTGGGCCCCAGTAGCCATCCTGAGAAGTTCGTAATAGAATAGTGCAGGCTGCATGGCAGCAGAGAGGTATATTAGGCTAGTGAAGGAAGAATGCTGCCCAGCAACCATCAAGAGAGGTTAGTAATAGAATAGTCTAGGCTCCATGGCAGCAGAGATGTATATTAGATTAGAGAAGGAGCAGTGGTTCCCAGCAGCCATCCAGAGGGGTTAGTAATAGAATAGTGTAGGCTGTGTGGCTACAGAGAGTTATATTAGGCTAGGGAAGGAATGGTGGGGCCCAGCAGCCATCTAGAGACGTTAGTAATAGAATGGGTGTGCTACATGGCAGCAGAGAGGTATTTTGAGTGTAACCTCCAGGGCGCTATCCCAAGGGCTACTACCCCCTGCCTGCTCCGACTGTAACAGGGTGAGGGGCCTAGATCCGCTGCGGGTGCCTCCACCCAGAGGTCGAGTTAGAACAGTCGAGGTTGACTTGGTCACAGCCCTCTGGGCTGCTGCAACCCTCCTTCTTCCTACTAGTGGCCCACACAGTTCAATTACAGTGTTCTTACCATATACACTTACCCCCCTCCGAACCAATCAGCTTACTCAGGGACCCCTGAAAAGTAAGGTGCAGTTACACAATATTCACTGTGCAGTAATTCACCATTAACACACAAACTAGCCAGTGTACCTTTGCAAAATAAGCAATCTGATTTATTTAAGGGAGATAACAAGGACCGGGGAATCAGGTTGATTAGCTTACCACTACAATATATGAGTATCTACCTAGGGCTCTGTGCACAGGCCTAACCTGTGAGATTACTGTCTATGGGTACCCAAGCCCTAAGCTAGTTCCTCGATGCGAGCTGGTTGGGGCCCTGACACAAATGAGAATTTAATTCCTCTAGAAGATTAGATGGAGCCAGCAGGCCCAGATAGTGTCACCAGTACAGAACCCAAACCGTGCTGCCCTCACTAGGACCATTGGCCAGGGAGCTACCCTGATTTAGTACTCACGACTCCAGCAGACAGAGCGCTTTTCACCTCTTTCAGGACCGAGCCTGTACTTCAAGCACTCTCCACATTTATATGCAAGGCAGAGGGTACCATACCAGGCAGCTGCTGTCCTTTTCGATCACCTGCCGTCCATACACTGGGCCCAACCAACGCAGCTTCACTGTTCTGACAGACCGAAGGCGATTCAAGCAGATTCTCCAGTCTTCTACAGGGTGAGCCTGTCAGCTAGCCAGCCAGCTCCTGCATGGCCTCCTCCTGACCGCTTCCCAGCGGATTTAGTCGAAATTACTGGCATTTACAAACACCCGACGCTGGCCTTCGCGTTTCAGCGCCGGCTCAAACGGGCACCGGAGCCCCCAAACTCCTTACTTGCTCACAGCAACAATGTCTCTGCCCCTTGACAGTAAGGGGCCAGACCCTCTGTTTGGGCCATGTGATCCCATTGGGCTGCTGGAACCAGCCACTAAGTTCGCCTCATTGGTGCAAAAGGCACCATGGTCCAGAACTTCACTTCCCAGAACCTCTAGCTGTATCCCATTGGTCAACAGGCTCCACTGAGAGTCCCGATCCTGGTTGGTCACCAGTTACTCCATTTTAGATACCCCTGCCCTATTGGACCCTCAGTCAGTCCTGGTCCAAAATGGAGGGATACAGCACACAAAGTCCAGCTGCAAAAGGCAGGTTAAACAGCTTACATTCCCACTGAACACATCTAGAGGTATGGGACAAACAATTACACTTTCTGGAAAGTGCTCACTCTGCCCTCTCTCGGCGACGGCCGAAACTGGAGCAACTAGTCAGCGGCTCAATGGGACCTGAGCAGGAGAACACACAACCCCTCATAGGCAGTGAATATGTCTGCAAGCAGACAGCTCTTAAAGAGACAGTATGGGAGGCTCTACAAGCACCTCACAGAGCCATTTAAACGGCTTTGGTGCCTAACACCACCAGGGGAGTCTAGACAGCTCCTAGATGGAAGTTAGAACCCCCATTTGCAGGGGGTTACATTAGGCTAGAGAAGGAAGAGTGGGGTTCAGCAGCCATCCAGAGAGGTTAGTAATAGAATAGTCTAGGCTCCATGGCAGCAGAGAGGTATATTAGGTTAGAGAAGGAAGAGTGGGGACCAGCAGTCATCCAGAGAGGTTAGTAATAGAACAGTGTAGGCTGCGTGGCTGCAGAGAGTTATATTTGGCTGAGAAGGAAGAGTGGGCCCAGCTGCCATCCAGAAAGGTTAGTAATAAAATAGCATAGGTTGTGTGGCTACAGAGAGGTATATTAGGTTAGAGAAGGAAGAGTGGGCCCAACGAGTTATCCAGAGAAGTTAGTAATAGAATAGTGTAAGCTGTGTTTCCGCAGAGAGGTGTATTAGGCTAGAGAAGGAAGAGTGAGGCCAGCAGCCATCCAAAAGGTTAGTAATAAAATAGTGTAGGTTGCGTGGCTGAAGAGAGGTATATTATGCTACAAAAGGAAAAGTGGGGCCAGCAGTCATCCAGAGAGGTTAGTAACAGAAGAGTGTATGCTATGGCAGCAGAGAGGAATATTAGATTAGAGAAGCAAAGTGGGCCTGGCAGAAATCCAGAGAAGTCAACAATAGAACAGTGCAGGCTGTGGCTTCAGAGAGGTATATTAGCCTAGAGAAGGAAGAATGGGCCTGGCAACCATCCAGAGAGGTTAGTAATAGAATAGTGAAGGCTGCGTGGCTGCACAGAGGTATATTAGGCTAGTGAAGGAAAAGTGGGCCCACCAGCCATCAAGAGAAGTTAGTAATAGCACAGTGTATGCTGCGTGGCAGCAGAGAGGCATATTAGGCTGGACAAAGAATAGTGGGACCCAGAAGCCATCCAGAAAGGTTAGTAATAAAATAGTATGGTTGCGTGGCTGCAGAGAGGTATATTAGGTTAGTGAAGGAAGAGTGGGGCCAGCAGTCATCCAGAGAGGTTAGTAAAAGAATAGTGCAGGCTGCATGGCTGCAGAGCGGTATATTAGGCTAGAGAAGGAAGAGTGGGGCCCATCAGCCTTCCAGAGATTAGTAATAGAATAGTGTAGGCTGTGTGGCTGCAGAGTATATTAAGCAAGAGAAGGGAGAGTAGGGGCCAAGCAGCCATCCAGAGAGGTTAGTAATAGAACAGTGTAGCTTGTGAGGCTACTGAGAGGTATATTTGACTGGAGAAGGAAGAGTGGGGCCCAGCAGCATCAAGAGAAGTTAGTAATAGAATAGTGCAGGCTGCATGGCAGCAGAGAGGTATATTAGGCTAGAGAAGAAAAGTGGGTCCCAGCAGCCATCCAGAGAAGTTAGTAATAGAACAGTGTAGGCTGTGTGGCTGCAGAGAGGTATATTAGGCTAGAGAAGGAAGAGTGGGCCCAGCAGCCATTCCAGAGAAGTTAGTAATAGAATAGTGAAGGCATGTGGCTACAGAGAGGTATATTAGGCTAGAGAAGGAAGAGTGGGCCCAGGCAGCCATCCAGAGAAGTTAGTAATAGAATAGGAAGGCTGCGTGGCTGCAGAAGGTATATTAGATAGAGAAGAAGAATGGGGCCCAGCAGCCATCCAGAGAAGTTAGTAATAGAATAGGATGTGCTACTTGGCAGCAGAGAGGTGTATTTGGCTGGAGAAGGAACAGTGGGGCCCAGCAGCCATCCAGAGAGGTTAGTAATAGAATAGTGTGGGCTGCGTGGCTACAGAGACATATATGAGGCTAGAGAAGGAATAGTGGGACCCAGCAGACATTCAAAGAGGTTAGTAATAGAATAGGGTGGGCTACGTCACAGCAGAGAGGTATATTAGACTAGAGAAGGAAGAATGGGGCCCAGCAGCCATCCAGAGAAGTCAGTAATAGAACAGTGTATGCTGGCGTGGCAGCAGAGAGGTATATTAGGTTAGAGAAGGAAGAATGGGGCCAGGCAGCCATCAAGAGAAGTTAGTAATAGCACAGTGTATGCTGCGTGGCTGCAGAGAAGTATATTAGGCTAGAGAAGGAAGAGTGGGGCCCAGCAGCCATCAAGAGAAGTTAGTAATAGAACAGTGCAGGCTGTGTGGCTTCAGAGAGGTATATTAGGCTAGAGAAGAAGAGAAGAGGGGCCCAGCAGCCATCCAGAGAAGTTAGTAATAGAATAGTGTAGGCTGGGTGGCAGCAGAGAGGATATTAGGCTAGAGAGGAAGAGTGGGGCCCAGCAGCCATCCAGAGAAGTTAGTAATAGAACAGTGTAGCTGTGTGGCTGCAGAGAGGTACATTAGGCTAGAGAGGGAAGAGTGCAGCCCAGCTGCCAACCAGAGAGGTTAGTAATAAAATAATGAGGGCTGTGTGGCTGCAGAGAGGAATATTGGGCAGAGAAGGAAGAGTGGGGCCCAGCAACCATCCAGGGCGGTTAGTAATAGAATAGTGTAGGTTGCAATGGCTGCACAGAATTATATTAGGCTACAGAAGGAACAGTGGGGCCCAGCAGCAATCCAGAGGATTTAGTAATAGAATAGTGTAGGCTCTGTGGCTGCAGAGAGGTATATTAGTCTAGAACAGGAAGAGTGGGGCCCAGCAGTCGTCAAGAGAAGTTAGTAATAGAACAGTGCAGGCTGTGTGGCTTCAAGAGAAGTATATTAGGTTAGAGAAGGAAGAATGGGCCCAGCAGCCATCAAGAGAGGTTAGTAATAGTATAGTCTAGGCTCCATGGCAGCAGAGATGTATATTAGGTTAGAGAAGGAACAGTGGTTCCCAGCAGCCATCCAGAGGGGTTAGTAATAGAACAGTGCAGGCTGTGTGGCTACAGAGAGTTACATTAGGCTAGGGAAGGAACGGTGGGGCCCAGCAGCCATCCAGAGAAGTTAGTAATAGAATGGAGGCGCCACATGGCAGCGAGGTATATTAGGCTAGAGAAGGAAAAAGGGGCCCAGCAGCCATCCAGAGAGGTTAGTAATAGAACAGTATAGGCTCCATGGCAGCAGAAGGTTATATTTGGCTGGAGAAGGAAGAGGGGCTCAGCTGCCATCCAGAAAGGTTAGTAATAAAATAGTGTAGGGTTGTGTCACTACAGAGAGGTATATTATTTTAGAGAAGGAAGAGTGGGCCCAGCAGTTATCCAGAGAAGTTAGTAACAGAACAGTGTAAGCTGTGTTTCTGCAGAGGTATATTAGGCTAGAGGAAGGAAGAGTGGGGCCCACTTGCCATCCAGAGAGGTTAGTAATAAATTAGTGAGGGCTGCATGGCTGCAGAGAAGTATATTAGGCTAGAGAAGAAAGAGTGGGTCCCAGCAGCCATCCAGAGAGGTTAGCAATAGAATACAAACATAGAATTTGACAGCAGAAAAGGACCGCTTGGCCCACATATTCTTCCCATTTCCTACCTAACGGATAAGCTGCAGATCCTAGTTAACGAACAGCCTACTTCCTCCTACCCACCACTAGAATTGCCTTACATCTGTCCAATGCATTCTTGAATTTCCACTGTTTTTGACTCCTGACCTCTTCAGGAAGGCTGTTTCATGCCTCTACAACCTCTGCGTGAAGAAATACTCTCACATTACCTCCGAAGCTGTCCCCCATCTATCTTCAGATTGTGCCCCTCTTCTTGCACATCTCTTTTTGAAAGATGCTACCTCTTGGACTTTGTTGATTCCTTGAGGTATTTGAAAGTTTCTATCATGTCTCCCCTCTCCATCCTTTCCTCGAGGCTATACATCTTAAGTAACTTTATTCTTTCTTCATATGTCTTCTGGTGCAGACCCTGCATCATTTTGGTTGCCCTCCTCTGGACAGCCTCCACCCTGTCTATGTCTTTGCAGAGATAGGGTCTCCAGAACTGTACACAGTACTCCAGATGTGGTCTTACCAACTGTCTGTACAGAGGGACAACAACTTCCTGTTTTCTACTGGTGATGCCTCTCCTATGCATCTGTATCCCCAGCCTCCTTACTGCCATCTCACATTGCTGGACCACCTTTAGCTCATGATAGGACTACCCCAGGTCCTGTTCCATTTCTGCTGTTATCAGTATCTCACTGCCCATTGTGTGCTCTTGCCCTGGGTTTTTGTTTCCCAGGTGCATTACTTTGCATTTTTTGTGTTGAATCTAAGCTGCCATACATTTGACCATTCCTCCAACCTTGCAAGTCACTTTTCATCCTTTCCACTCCACCTTACATATCAACCCTGTTGCAGATCTTTGTGTCATCTGCAAAGAAACATACATTCCTCTCCAGTCTCTCCGCAATGTCACTTATAAAGACATTAAAAGGACCAGCCCAGTACTGAACCTCTGCGGTACCCCACTAGTAATCCTCCTAGTGTAGGCTGCATGGCTGCAGAGAGGTATATTAGGCTAGACAAGGAAGAGTGGTCCCAGCAGCCATCCAGAGAAATTAGTAATAGAATAGTGCAGGCTGCTTGGCAGCAGAGAGGTATATTAGGTTAGAGAAGGGAAGAATGGGGCCCAGCAGCCATCAAGAGAAGTTTGTAATAGAATAGTGCAGGCTGCATGGCTGCAGAGAGGTATATTAGGTTACTGAAGGAAGAGTGGGTCCAGCAGTCATCCAGAGAAGTTAGTAACAGAATAGTGTAGGCTGCGTGGCTGCAGAGAGGTATATTAGGCTAGAGAAGGAAGAGTGGGGCCAGTTGCTGTCCGAGAGGTTAGTAATAAACAGTGAGGGCTGCGTGGCTGCAGAGAAATATATTAGGCTAGAGAAGAAAGAGGGGCCCAGCAGCCATCCAGAGAGGTTAGTAATAGAATAGAAACATAGAATTTGACTGTACAGAGGGCCAACAACTTCCTGTTTTCTACTAGCATGCTTCCTATGCATCCCAGTATCACCCCAGCCCTTCTACTGCCATCTCACATTGCTGGCCTACCTTAGCTCATCTGATATGACTACCCCCAGGTCCCTTTCCATTTTGTTGTTGTCAGTATCTCACCCCCTTGTGTACTCTTGCCCTGGGTTTTGTTTCCCAGGTGCATTACTTTGCACTTCTTGCTGAATCTAATCTGCCATACATTTGACCATTCTTCCAACTTTGCCAAGTCCCTTTTCATCCTTTCCACTCCACCTCAGTGATCAACCCCTGCTGCAGATCTTTGTGTCATCTGCAAAGAGACATGCCTTCCTCTCAAGTCCCTCCGCTGTCACTTACAAAGACATTAAAAGGACTGCCCCAGTACTGAACCCTGTGGTACTCCACTAGTAATCCTCCCAGTGTAGGCTGCATGGCTTCAGAGAGGTATATTAAGCTAGAGAAGGAAGAGGGCCCCAGCAGCCATCCTGAGAAGTTCGTGAATAGAATAGTGCAGGCTGGGAGGCTACAGAGAGGCATATGAGCATAGAGAAGGAAGAGGGCCAGCAGCCATCCAGAGAAGTTAGTAATAGAACAGTGTGGGCTGTGGCTGCAGAGAGGTATATTTGGCTGGAGAAGGAAGAGGGACCCAGCAGCCATCCAGAGAAGTTAGTAATAGAACAGTGTGGGTTGCGTGGCTGCAGAGAGGTATATTAGGCTAGAGAAGGAAGATTGGGCCCAGCAGCCATCCAGAGAGGTTAGTAATAGAATAGTGTAGGCCTGTGGGGTTCCAGAGAGGTATATTAGGCTGCTGGAAGGAAAAGTGGGGCCCAGCAGCCATCCAGAGAGGTTAGTAATAGAACAGGTAGGCTGCGTGGCAGCTGAGAGGTATATTACGCTACAGAAGGAAAAGTGGGGCTCAGCAGCCATCCAGAAAGGTTAGTAATAGAATAGTGAAGGCTGCTGATTGCAGAGAGGTATATTATGTTAGAGAAGGAAAATGGGCCTGACAGACATCCAGAGAAATTTGTAATAGAATAGTGCAGGCTGTGTGGCTTCAGAGAGGGCATTAGGCTAAAGAAGTACGAGTCGGCCTGGCAGCCATCCACAGATGTCAGTAATAGAATAGTGTGATCTGCATGACTGCAGAAAGGTATATTAGGCTAGAGAAGGAAGAGTGGCCCAGCAGCCATCCAGAGAAGTTAGTAATAGAATAATGTAGGCAGTGTGGCTACAGAGAGGTATATTAGGCTAGAGAAAGAAGAGTGGGGCCCATCAGCCATCCAGAGAGGTTAGTAATAGAATAGAGTAGGCTGTGTGGCTACAGAGAGGTATATTAGGTTAGAGAAGGAAAAGGGCCTGGCAGACATCCAGAGAAGTACTACAGAACAGTGTAGGTTGTGCTGCAGGGAGGTATATTTGGCTGAGAAGGAAGGGTGAGGCTCAGTAGTGATCCAGGAGGTTAGTAATAAAATAGTGAAGGCTGCTTGGCAACAGAGAGGTATATTAGATTAGAGAAGGAAAAGTGGGCCTGGCAGACATCCAGAGAAAGTACTAATAGAATATGTATGCTGCGTGGCAGGAGAAGTATATTAGGCTAGAGAAGGAAGAGTGGGCCTGGAAGCCATCCAGAGAAGTTAGTAAAGAATAGTGTAGGCTGTGTGGCTGAAGAGAGGATATTACGCTAGACAGGAAGAGTGGTGGGGCCCAGCAGCATCCGGAGAGGTTAGTGATAGAATAGTGTAGGGCTGTTGGCTGTAGAGAGGTATATTAGGCTAGAGAAGGAAGAGGTGGCCCAGCAGCTATCCAGAGAGGTTAGTAATAGAATAGTGTAGGCTGTGTGGCTGCAGAGAGGTATATTAGGTTAGAGAAGGAAAAGTGGGTCTGGCAGACATACAGAGAAGTTAGTAATAGAACAGTTTAGGGCCACATGGCAGCAGAGAGGCATATTAGGCTAGAGAAAGAAGAGGGCCGCAGAAGCCATCCAGAGAAGTTAGTACAGAACAGTGTATGCTGCGTGGCTGCAGAGAGCTATATTAGGCTAGAGAAGGAAGTGTGGGGCACAGCAGCAATCCAGAGAGGTTAGTAATAGAACAGTGAAGGCTGCGTGGCTGCAGAGATGTATATTAGGTTAGAGAAGGAACAGTGGAGCCCAGCAGCCGCAACAGAAGTTAGAAATAGAATAGTGTAGGTCACATGGCTGCAGAGAGGTATATTAGGTTAGAGAAGGAAGAGTGGGTCACAGCAGTCATGAAGAAAGGTTAGTAATAGAACATGTGTGTGGGCTGTGTGGCTGCAGAGAGGTATTAGGCAACAGAAGTGTAACCCTAGGTGGCGCTATCCCAAGGGCTACTACCTCTGCCTGCTTAACTACTAACAGGTTGATGGGCCTAGGGTCCAATGGCGGTGCCTCCACCCAGAGGTCAGGGTTTGCAGTAGTTAAACTAACTTGGTCACAGCCCTCTGGGACACTGTAACCCCTCTTCCCACTAGTGGCCCACACAATGCTATAGGAATATCTTCACAGTGTACACTTACCCCCAGGACTGGCTCCGCGACTGGACCCCAGGGACCCCTGCAATACAAGATGATACAGTGCAAAACCACAGTACAATACTTTAACATAAACTAATACCTCAGCCAGTGTAACTTTGCTGAAACCAACAGATATGATTTATTTAAGGAGCTGTAACAAGGAAGGGGGAAATCAGGTCAATTAGGTTAAACACATTAATAATCACAGTACTGTGCACATATTCAGAGTCCCAAATTGTCACTTTCACTGGGTACCCAGGATGGGGAGGGCTAGCCAGGATCGGTTACAGCTGGTTGGGGCCCTGTGATGGAAAAATCCTGGCACAATATCCAAATTGTAATCCCGAGACGGTTGGCTCAGTTCGTGAAGAAATTAAACAAAACAATTAGATGACACACTTGCAATTCGATAAACAGATGGCAGGGAGCTACCCTGCTTTGTACTCACAAACTCAATGCTGGGAACTGGATGGAGGCAGATTGTCCTGGATTGCCAGGAGGAGCAGACCATGTGGACAAGGTCCTTGTGACTGGACCCACTACAGTTTAGAGCAAATGGATGTAGTCTGGATTAAGCTGAGGTTTACTTCCAGCTTCATGCACTCTATTCACTGTACAGGGATTTGAAAACGATTCCCACAAGCTCTACACATTTATATGTAAAAGGAAAGTACTATGCCAGGCCGGCTGCTTTCTATCCCGATCGCAATTACTGCACAATACCCGGAGAACACATAGCAGATTCAGTTCCTGACAGACCGAAGAGTGATTCAGCAATTTCTCCAGTCTTCTACAGGGGAGCCTGGTTTCTACTCTTCAGATCTCCTTGATTCTCTCTTCACAGGTCGGTTTTGGTCCGAACAGGCGCTTGCACAAACTGCAGACCAAACTTAGGGCCTTACACGAGATTCCCCGCTAAAACTACACAATCAAGAAGCACAAGCTCCCTGTCTCTTCACAGCCCAGACTGATCTGATCTTTCCAGTAGACAGAGCTGGGCATTTCCTTGAGTTCCTCCCAGTTCAGTTGTCTGGTTTGGCTGTCACTACAGCAAACTCCACCTGTTGGTGGAAAAGGTCTCAAGTCCAAACTACAATTCCCAGAAGCATTGGCCATACAGTACATAGGTGGCTGGCTCCACAATGAGTCCAAGTTCTGATTTGCCAGCAGCAGGCTCCATTTCAAAGGTCCCCCTTACTGATTGGTCCAGTTCAGCAGTTCAAAACTAGAATGGGGACTAGGCAAACACAGTTCTGACTGCAAAGAAAAGCAGGTTAGACAAACTGTATTTTCGTTATTACTCTAAATGATGTCTGGCAAGCAGTTACATCTTTGAAAGTGCTCACTCTGCCCACTTAGTGATGGCAGAAACGGAGTGATTTGGCAGCAGCTCGAGTGGGACTCAAGCAGGAAACACACAGACCCCCATCCAAATTAATTATGTCTGCAGCAGACAGCTCTTAAAGAGACAGTACCAGAGGCTATAAAAGCACTCACAGATAAACGGCTTAGACGCTGAACACCATCCAAGCTTGGAGCATTCAAGCAAGCTCCTGGAAGACTTTTGGGAACCCCGATTGGCAAGGGGTTACACCCTTCCTGGTCTGGAAGAAGCTTGGTGTCCACGCCAAGCAAGTACCCCATAAGTTTCAATTGCAACCATATACATTTACATCAGGATCACATTAGGCTCATACATGTAATCATCAGTCAATATATCACTTTACCAGAAACACATTTCTGAAACTTTGCAGTACGTCAGTCTTACACAGTATTACACACACATTGTACCATAACTCATGTTATTACCTCTTGTACATGAAACCTGAAGAGAGGGGCCCTTCCTATCAGCTACCTTGGGGCTGGATGGGGCAGGGGCACCATACCTAGAGGGCTACACAAGTAACTTGGAGTTAGCACTGATGGTCAGTCTGGGCAATGAGCTCGGGACACATATACTCCTTAAGGACAACACTGAGAGGCAAGTCCATAGGCCTCCCAGGGAATCATAACTGAGGTGCACCACAGGCTTTACAGCTCGACCAGTCTTTCTAGGGGAACTGTTAAGTCTCTGCACTCTGAGCCTCATTTTCAGCATTGTCCTCACTTGTCAGGGGAGTCTCCATTGGGGTAGAGAGGCTAGAATTTGGGGCACTTTCAACTCCAGGAGTTACAATCTCTGAGTCCACAGCACTTGGTTCACATGGAGAACTTTCTGACACTGACAGTGAATTATCAGGGCACTTAACACACTCTTCTTGTTCTGGCCAATAGCTCTGAAGAATCTTACAGACCTTGATAAAAGTACTAATTTTAGCAGGCTCATCAGATAACCTAATAGTCTTCAGGTGAAGCTACCTCTGGCTGGAAGCTGCAACACTGGACTTAAGATTTGCAAGAAAGTGAGTTGTGCTCACAACAGAGGAGGTGAACCTTACAATTTACAATTGTCTTTGGTTTGAAGCAGGTTCCTTAGGAAAGTTAATATTCTTCAGGTGGAGGATACTTCTAATTGAAGGGTGAAATAAGGAACTTAGAATTATCAGAAAAGGCAGTCTTTCAATCAACAGAGGGAGGTGACCTTGCTTTACTTTAGTTACAATTGTTAAGATTTTCAGTGCAGGAAGAGTTTAAACCCACAGAGGCTGAATACTGTTTTCTGTGTCTGCCCTTCTGCACAGCTGACGTGTTTTGGGGCTGACTGTTTTCACAGCACAAGTCACCAGGCTGTTTTGGGGCTGGAGAGGTTTACCTGTGTCTGACTTGGATGTTTGGATTTTTCTCTGTTTGATTAGCAGGGTATTTTCTCTGTCAAATTGTTGTGTATGGCATCTTGCTGACAGGAAGGCACTCATCACAGCGGTAGGTCAGAGCTTTTAGCGGACTGTTTCATGAGGGCACAGTTTAGACCCAAACTCTTCCACCCCTCACCCCACCCACCCCTGGGAATAGTTCATTTATACCTGGGGTTCTGACATCATTTCCTCAAGAGGGCAAGGTGCATATCACTGTCATATCCTCTCTAGCACACTGCACTGACAATATAAGCATACACATTATATAAATACATATATTTCTAAATAACACACCAATCACACACACACACACACAAAAAATAAACAAGGTAGACAGTTATGTGGGAGTAGTACAATGTAATGGCTGGGGGCAGCAGTCTTCCGGGAGTCTTTCTGGAGGCTGAAATGCTGCCCTGTTTGCAGACAACTATCTGCCCTGAGGGAGGAAGTTGCCCATCTTCAGGCGCACTGGACAGTAGCAAGGAACCTCCCATCCAGGGAGCACCAGAGCCACCACCACTACCTCAGAGGTTGTGAAGAAAGCACAGCAGTTGGACCACAGTGGGCTCAGGGAGGGTAAGGGTGGTGGAACAGAGGCACCAGTCAGTTGTTCCACTCCACAATCCATACACCATTCTGGGGGCATAGTTCCCCTGGATGCACCCACAGTGGAGACTAAGGAGGGTGCAGACAACTGTCACAAGGAGGCCCTCAGGAAGGAGGCAGAGGGCACCACAGGGAAAGGAAGCAGCTCCTGGTGGGGACTCAATTATTAGGGGATAGAACTTGGGGAGCAGGGAAAACTGAAGTAAGGTGCCTGCCTGGTGCCATGGCTTGAGGGACAGGAAGTGCATCCTTAGGGATCACGAGAACAGTTGCACGGAGTCTGAGCTGGACGTCATTGTCCACCTAGGGACAAATGACTTGGCTCATCATGAGATTAGAGCAGTGCAGAAGGACTTTGTAGAGTTGGGGAGGGGCTTAAGACAAGTAGCACACACAGTATCCTTCTCAGAGGTGCTGCCTGTCAGTGGCATGGGTGAGGTGAGGGTACTTTGCACCAAGCAGTTTAACGAATGGTTGAAAAATGGTGTGGAGCACAGGGTTTGGCTTCATTGGGGACTGGGGTTCCACCTGGAGGGACACCAGCCTATACTGGCAGGAAGTTCTGCATCTGTCCAGGAAGGAACAAGTATTTTAGGCAATCAGTTTAAATGCTTCATTGGCAAGCTTTAAACTAGTCAAGGGAGGCACTGATAAGCAGCAGGAAAATCCCAGCCTCCCCTACAAAACAGGGTACTAAATGAGAAAAGACTAAGGTAGAAAGGTCAGTGGGGATGCTGCTACAGAAAGTAAAGCCATCAAAAATGGAGAGCAATGAGTACCAATGCCTGTAGTCTGGGTAACAAGTTTCTGAATTAGTGGCCTTGATGGAGGAGGAACATCTGGATATCGTGGCAGTCACAGAAACATGGTACACACAGAACCATGACTGGGACGTAAACATGCCAGGATACACTCATCTACAGGAGGACAGGGAGGGTAAAAGAGGAGGAGGAGTAGCTCTCACATAAGAGAAGGAATCAAAGCAACAGAACAAAAGGGTATACAGGGAGGAGAGGAAGCTCTGTGGGTCAATTTGGAGGCAGACAATGGCACCACAATCCGCACAGGGTTAGAATAGACCCATTGGGGAGGAAATGGACAAGAAAATGATAGAAAGTATACTTAGAATGGCAGATAAAGGGAGTATTGCTGATGGACCATCTGAATATGCCAGATGTTAACTGGAGTGCAGTTGCAGCAGTCACTTCTAAGAGTGGGGTTATTCTAGATGCCCTACAGGGGCATGCCTTAGACAACTAGTATTGGAACCCACTAGAGAGGGAGCAATCTTAGACCTGGTCCTCTCAAATGGAGATGGAGAGAGGATCACAGATGTAGAAGTGGGTAGCCATCTGGGAACTAGCGACCATCGAACAGTATGGTTCACCATAAACACAGCAATAGAGTCAAGCCATACAAAGGCAAAAGTACTGGACTTCAGGAGGGCTGACTTTGCTAAAATGGGTGAGTGCCTAAGGAATGCACTAGCAAATGGGCAGGAAGGAGGGTGAAAGAACAATGGAGAATAATAAAACTGCCATCACAGAGGTAAAGCCTTTGTGTGAAGCAAATAAACAAAACAAACGATGTAAGAAACCACTAAGGTTCTCAAAGGAGGTGGCAGTGAAGGTTCAAGAGAAAAGAAAGCATTAGCAAGTACAAAGGAATCATAGAAGGAGCAGGACAGAGAATTGTATCAGTTAAAGCAAAAGGAAGCTGGGAAGGCAGTCAGAACATCAAAGGCCGAACTGAGGAAAAGATAGTCAACTCAGTTAAGAAGGGGATAAACCTTTTAGGTCCATCAGGGAGTGAAGGAAGACTAAGGGAGGGATAGTGAGGCTTAATAAAGGAGGTGGGCAGAGGTGACTGTGAAAAGGCAGAGATATTAAACAAATATTTTTGCTCATTATTTACAAATGAAGAGGGAGGTACCTAAAACAAACAATAGAAACACTCTGAATACAGAAGTTGATACCAGCCCATTTACAGAAGAAAGGGTTCTGAAAGAACTCTTAAAACTGAAGGTGGACAAAGCAATGGGGCCTGATGGGATTCATCCCAGAATTCTAAAAGAACTAGGTAGAACTAGTGACACCACTGACTACCCTCTTAACAAATCATGGGAAGATGGGGTGGTACCTGAGGACTGGAGGAGGGCTGATGTGATTCCTCTCACTAAAGTGGAGCAGGGCAGAAGGGAAACTACAGACCAGTTAGTTTAACCTCAGTGATAGGGAAAATGATGGAATCATTTCTGAAGGAAAGAATTGTCGAGTACTTAGAGGCCAGAGGGGCACAGGACCCAAGGCAGCATGGATTCACAGCAGGAAGGTCATGCCAGATGAATCTAATAGATTTCTTTGACTGGGTGACCAAAGTAGTAGATCAGGGAGGGGCTGTGGACATGGCCTACCTGACTTTAGCAAGGTATTTGACTCAGTCCCACACAAAAGATTAATATACAAGTTAGCCAGCCTGGGAGTGGGTCCCAAGATGATAGCCTGGGTAAACAATTGGCTGGAGAATAGGACAGAGGGTAATAGTAAATGGAGTCCACTCTGAAGAAAGGGGGTTACTAGTGGGGTGCCTGAGGTTCAGCATTAGGACGGTCCTCTTCAATGTCTTTATAGCGACATTGCAGAGGCACTGGAAGGAAAAGTATGTCTCTTTGCAGATGACACAAAGATCTGCAACAAAGTGGATGCACAAGGTGGGGTGGAAAGGATGAGAAGGGACTTGGCAAGGTTAGAGGAATGGTCAAATGTATGGCAGCTTATATTTAATGCTAAGAAGTGCAAGTTATTGCACCTGGGAAACAAAACCCAGGGAAGAGTACACAATGGGGGTGAGATACTAACAACAAAATGGAAAGGGACCTGGGGTAGTCATATCAGATGACTTAAAGGAGCAACAATGTGAGAGGGCAGTAAGGAGTGCTGGGGGATAGTGGGATGCATAGGGAGAGGCATCACCAGTAGAAAACAGGAAGTTGTTATCCCTCTGTACAGACAGCTGGTGAGACCCCATCTGGAGTACTGTGTGCAGTTCTGGAGACCCAATCTCTGCAAGGACATAGACAAGATGGAAGCTGTCCAGATGAGGGCAACTAAATGGTGCAGGGTCTGCACCAGAAGACATATGAAGAGAGACTAAAGGAGCTTAATATGTATAGCCTCGAGGAAAGGAGGGAGAGGGGACATGATAGAAACGTTCAAGTACCTCAAGGAATCAACAAAGTCCAGAGGGTAGCATCTTTCAAAAAAAGGTGTGCAAGAACAAGGGGCACAATTTGAAGATGGCGGGGGTGGCTCAGAGGTAGCGTGAAGTATTTTTTCACAGAGAGGTTTGTGGATGCATGGAGCGGCCTTCCGGAGGAGGTTGTGGAGTCAAAAGCAGTTATTGAATTCAAGCATGCATGGGACAGCCATAAGGCAATTCTAGGGGTGGGGTAGAAGAAGTAGGCTGCTGGTTAACTAAGATCTGCAGCTTATCCATTAGGTAGGAAATGGGCAGACTGAGGGCCAAGCGGTCCTTATCTGCGTCACAAATTCTATGTTTCTATGTTTCTATGTATGTCACCAGTCTGTTCCAGTCCATCATTTTCTCCTGAAAGCTCAAACAATTCAACCATACACAATGATTCCCTATCATCTGACTTGATGCTTTGCACTTCACTTTCTGGGAGCATTGGCTCCAGGGACAAAGCTGGGGGCTTAGACAGTCCAGAAGGCCCAGCTTCATCTCCAGAATTGACTAGGGGATTGCTCGAAACAATTGACTCAGTTCGTAAGAAGGGTAGTATTCAAAACCACACTCACTTTCATCTGATATGGACTGACAGTCATGTTCAACTGGACTTGTGGAGGGGAACACTTTAACTCAGCTTCTGTAGGTGCAGACGTTTTTGATTTTTCTTGGCAGCAGCTCTAGTCACTGGTCCAGAGGGGCATTTTCTGGGGGCTCAGACTCAAACAAGATTTGTCCAATGGGCAGTAAATGATTTCTATGCATTGTTTTTAACATGCTTTGAATTATTCTCAGGCCTTACTTTGTACACAGGCAGATCATCTAGTTTGCGTACTACAATGTGAGGGAGATGGTGCCATCTGTCAGCAATCTTGTGTTTGCCATGCAGTCCCAGATTTCTTAGCAATACCCGATCTCCTCCTGGAGTTCCTGTGTTTCACCTTTTTATCATACCTTTCTTTGTTGGCCAGATTTCTTTGGCAGCCATGGTTTGAGCCAGCTGGTACGCATGATTTAGCTGGGCCTTTAATTTTTGCACATACTGTAAATAGTTGTCAGCCCAAACCCCATCAGGAGAGACCCCAAAGCACACATCTACCGACAGTCGAGCTTCTCTTCCAAACATCAGGCGGTAGGGGGAGAACCCAGTGGCATCACTTTTTGGTGCAGTTGTAGGCATGTAAACAGGATGCTAATTTGTTGGCTCCATCTAGGCTTGTCCTTGGGTGGAGGGTGCCTAGCATATCTAGTAAGGTGCGATTGAAACGTTCAGGCTGTGGTCCCTGGGGTGGTAAGGTGGTTCTGACTTTCGCACTCCCACAGAGAAAGCATCTCTTTGATCAGACGACTCTCAAAGTCTCTTCCTTGATCAGAATGGATTCTTTGTGGAGCCCCATAGTGAACAAAAAGTTTTCTACAAGTACTTTTGCCACAGTGGATGCCTTCTGGTCCTTGGTGGGAAGCTTGGCATATCTGTTAAAATGGTCAGTGACCACCAGCACATTACTGATATTTCTTTGATCTGACTCCAAACTCAGAAAATCAATACAGACCAGCTCCATGGGTGCACTGGTGGTGATGCTAACAAGGGGCAGCACTCTGGGACAAAACTTTTTCTGTAAGCAGCACTCAAGTTGAATGTGTTGCTCCACATCAGCCCCCATCTTAGGCCAATAGAATCTGGATCTCGCCAAGTCAAGTGTTCTGTCTATACCAAGGTGCCCCATGTGGTTGTGTAATGACCTCAGCACTGAGTCTCGAAAGCAGTGGGCAGCACTAGTTGTTGTTTGTCTACTTGTCCCCTCTGTCTACTGTTCCTGGAATAACAGTCTATTGATCAGTTTCAACTTAGGCCCTTCTTTGTATAAAATGCAGTTCTCAAATCAGTGAAATGTAATTTGGACACATCTTTCCCTGCATAGATGGCTTCTAAAGCTGATTTGATCATGGGATCTCGGGATTGAGCCTGCTGAATACTGTCATTGTCCAGCTGAGGCAGTGCACCAATGTCTATTGCAGAAAAGTGGCAATAAGCAGCAGGTATGCAATTCTCAGAAGGTCCCAAACAATCCACCATACAGTCCACTGGTCCGTGGACATTTGTTCCTCCCTGTCAAACTTCCAGCAGAGTGCTCGAATATCAGGTTCTGACAGTCTGACCCAGTCATTCTTGGGAACAGGCCTCAGGAGAGACATCAGCATCTATGTGGTTCAGGCCTGCTCTGTATTCAACGGCATAGTCGTCATGTAGATAATGCAGAGAAAGCCACCATGGCCAGTGGCATCCAATTTAGCTGAAGTCTGCACATAGGTCAAAGGATTATTGCAGTTTTACCAGTATCTTAGCCCCATACAAGTACTCGTGGAATTGGTCAACAATGGCCCACTTCAAAGCTAGGAACTCTAACTTATGTACAGGATAGTTCTTTTCGGATTGGGTCAGGCTTCTGCTGGCAAAGGCCACTGGTCTCAGGCCATTCTCATGCTCTTGGTACAACACAGCCCCCAACCCTTGCAAGCTAGCATCAGTGTGTAGGACATAAGGTTTTGTTGGATTGGCATAGGCCAACACTGGGCGTGGGTAAGTTGATATATGATCTCATGAAAAGCAGTCTCACAATCAGGAGTCCAGCGGGCCCCAAATACTTCACTTGGACGAAAATACACTCTTTCAGTCTCAAGGGGCTGACTTTGTATCTTTTGTGGGTTGGGGATACCCTTGAGTAAGGTTAAGTAAGAGGCGGATCACTTTTGAATAGTCCTTGATGAAATGCCAATAATACAGAATCCCAGGAATCTTTGCAGTTCTTTTAGATTTTTGGGCTGTGGCCAGGTGGTCAAGGCCTCAACTTTACTTGGTCGGTCTCTATTCCTCGGTGGATACTATGTGTCCCACATACTTTACTGATGTTTGAAAGAATTGACACTTATCAATGGACAGTTTAAGGCCAAAGTCTTCCAGTTGGTCCAACACCTTGAATAATCTGCTCTCATGTTCCTCCAGTGAGCTGGCAAACACAATAACATCATCTAGGTATACCAGGCACTCTAGTAAGTTCATGTCCCCACTGAACGTTCCATCAATCTTTGAAAAGTGGCGGAGGTGCCTGAAATCCTTGAGGCATCCTCATGAATTCATAGAAGCCAAGCGGACAGATAAAGGCTGTCTCTCATGGTCCTTGGGGCCATCGGGTCTGGTAGTGCCCACTGCGGAGATCCAGCACAGAGAACCACTTGCTCTCGCTTTAGACAGTCCAAAGCATCCTGAATGCAGAGCATGTACTGATCAGGATAGTCCGCCAGTTTAAAGTGCGATAATCACGACATCCTTTCTGTCCCATTCTTTTTCTCACTACCACAATGGGGGAAGCATAGGGCTTCTGGATTCTTGTATTACACCAGCAGCTAGCATCTCTGCAGATGCCATCTCACATCATCTATGTCAGCAGGTGCCAGGCGTTGAGACCTCTCATGGAATGGCCTTTCATCATGCAGCTGGATATGGTGCTCAGCTCTTTGCACGCATCCTATATCCCATTCCTTTAAAAAAACACCTGGTCTCTGTGGGCAAGCTTCTCACTGATCCTCACTTTCCATTCAGCTGGCAACAGGGAGTCACTGAAATCAATCAAGTCGAGGCTACTCTGTCATTCTTCCCTGAACTCTTGCTACTGGGTAGCACTGCAGTGTCTGCACAATGCACATTAGCCAGGTGCAACCTCTATTTACTCGAATTCTCTGTCAGACACATTATGAACTTGAACCATTACCCTTCTGGCATAAGCACGGGCTCTAGCAGGCAAAATACTAGGCTTGACCAGCAGTCCCTCCGCAATTTTCCGTCACCTGGTGCATCCAACATTAATATTTTATTCTTGACATCCTTTCTGATACGGACCGCTCCCTGTAAGGTACACTGGGCATTTGGCCAGGATTAGAGACTCAGGATCCTTCTTCCAGACAATTCCAACCAGTTCCTCTGGTTCTACTTTTCAACATCTCTCTGTGCCTCATAGGCCTTCTTAATCAAGGCCGGAATTCTTAAAGCTCTACCAGCCCCTGACCCCTGTTTTTCATAACACAACTGTGCCAGCCATCCAAACATATGTGCATTAGTCCCAAGTAGAGGAACCCCATCATACAGTCCGGGTAGGGGACACACTAAGGCCAGGGTCTCAACTTGCTCGGCCACTCCAGCCACAGAGGTGGGAAAAGACAGCCAAATTGGATATATCCAGAGTAGGGGTAGGCCTTCTCACCTAACCCCCAGACATGCAGCCCTCCAACGGTTGTAAGGGTACATCAGACAAATGCTTCTAATACTAGTCTTGGAACATAATTGTAACTTGGGAGCCACTGCCTAATACAGCTCTTGTAGACACTCCATTCACCTTTACAGTGGTCTCCATGGAGGGACCCACTATTCTGGACCAGTCTGGAGAGGCAGTAGTGGGGCCTGGGCAACTGACCTTGCCACAAAGGGACGAGAGTTAGCATTTTTGGGGCCCTCACTGGATCATTGCATGCACCCTTAACCACTGATTTGTTCTCCAAGCTCTCCTTGTAGCCTATATGCAATTTTGTCTGTGTCTTTTGGGACCAGCATTCTCTCTTCATGTGCCCATCCTTCCCACAATTATAGCAAAACATACTTTCTGGAGTTTGAGCTGGCCGAGGCATCACACTGGGAGCCAGGGCGGGGTACTACTAACTGGAAACCTTGGTGCCATCTCTGTCTTCGGCGTGATAAGCATTTGGAGACATCTTGTCAATTTCCCCACTTCCATGGTCAAGACATCGAGTTTTGAGCTGTTGTCAGCAGGAGATGCAGGGTGGTACCTCCATCCCCATAGCAGATGCAGTCGGATGAGGGTCGGAGCCTGTACTTGCAGGAGCAGCCTTCATAAACAGACTGTTTTTATTTCCCAAACTCTCTCAACAGTTCACCCAATTGTGGCATATCTTTTTCCTTCTCAGAGCACTCATTAACTGCCAACCTCTGCCACTGAACTTCACTTGATGGGTCACCCTCAGTCACTGGTCGTAGCCGCAGCTATTGGTGCAAATCCCTCCCGAGTGCCTTTTCTCAGCTCCTCGAATTTCTCTCATTAGCTCATCATAGGAGGGTGGGTATTCCAGTTGATTTGCCAAGTCTAACTGAAGCAACAGCAGTTCTGAGAAGGGGCAGACTTAAGGATCCTGTCCAGCCTGGTTCGATCCATTTCAATTGTTGGCAAACTCACTTTCTGAGGCATTCTTGCAACAATTTTCCAGCCGAGATACATACAGAGACAACTCCCTTGGTACTGTAGTGCATTTCTTACTCTCCACCACAGGTTCTCATCAGAATCTGGGCTCCCATACACATTCTCCAAGGCCTCAAGATAGTCCTGTGCAGTCGCTTCAGGGTTACTGACCCGTTTAGCATGGATGGTAGCCAGGACCTCGGATGCTCTCACTAATCCTCTTCGCTTTTTGGCTTCCAAGCATTGCCATTCTAGCACTTGAGGGGCAACATAGTCTATCCAGGTCTCCCAGTCATCCTCCCTTGGGGGTGGGAGGAGTGCCAGAGAAGATCCTCAACCTTCGGTAAGAGTCGTGACTAATGGCAGGTGCAGAAATAGGAGCCTGCATTGGTTCAGCCACCATTACGGGTACTGGAGTGGGAGAGGGTGTTGGGGAGAACACCCCAGGTGGCAAGAATAGTTTCTTCAAGTTCTCCACAG
This sequence comes from Neoceratodus forsteri, assembly GCA_016271365.2. Classification (NCBI taxonomy): domain Eukaryota; kingdom Metazoa; phylum Chordata; order Ceratodontiformes; family Ceratodontidae; genus Neoceratodus; species Neoceratodus forsteri. Next base: position 975,386,336 of record CM057456.1, on the reverse strand, counting down.
TTTTCCTTCCCCAGCAACCATTTAGCAAATTTCTCCTCAAAAGTTTCAGATAGATGGGGTGGTTCATTCCCCCAGGTCTTTACTGTCCTTAGTTATCACTCTCCAGGCAGTGCGGGTTCCCTCTGGGGTAATAGTCTGTGGCACTTTGGAGCTATCTATGGGATCCTTAAACTCTACTATGGCCAGGAAAGTGTGGGTGAGCAGATTAGCATGTCGACCCACCACCACAGGGTTTAGTAAACCTTCCACCTTGGAAAGTACTTCCTGTACAGTGTCCGTATTGATACCCAGGGGATGTCCAGGATAAGCATAGCATTTTGGGGTCGATCTCCTCCTCAGTACACCACTCCACCAACCGTGCACAGCCACTTCTGTCGGGTACCCATTTATTTATTTTTTTTTTAACACTGGTTCGTTAATATGGCCACTAGAGGACACACAATCCCAGCAGTGAGCCTCCAAGATGTAACCCCTAGGTGGCGCTATCCCAAGGGCTACTACCCTGCCCGCTTAACTACTAACAGGTTGAGGGGCCTAGGTCCAATGGCGGGTGCCTCCACCCAGAGGTCAGGGTTTGCAGTAGTTAAACTAACTTGGTCACAGCCCTCTGGGACACTGTAAACCTCTTTCTTCCCACTAGTGGCCCACACAATGCATTAGGAATATCCTCACAATGTACACTTACCCCAGGACTGGCTCTGTCGACTGGACTCTGGGAACCCCTGTAAAACAAGATGATACAGTGCAAAACCACAGTACAATACTTTAACATAAACTAATACCTCAGCCAGTGTAACTTTGCTGAAACCAACAGATCTGATTTATTTAAGGAGCTGTAACAAGGAAGGAGGAAATCAGGTTAATTAGGTTAAACACATTAATAATCACAGTACTGTGCGATATTCAGAGTCCCAAATTGTCACTTTCACTGGGTACCCAGGATGGGGAGGGGCTAGCCAGGATCGGTTGCAGCTGGTTGGGGCCCTGTGATGGAAAAACACTGGCACAATACCCAGATTGTAATCCGGAGCCGGTTGGCTCAGCTCATGAAGAAATAAAAAAAAAAAAAAAATTAGATAACAACACTTGCAATTCGATAAACAGATGGCAGGGAGCTACCCTGCTTTGTACTAACAAACTCAATGCTGGGAACTGGATGGAAGGCAGATTGTCCTGGATTGCCAGGAGGAGCAGACCATGTGGACAAGGTCCTTGTGATTGGACCCCACTGCAGTTTAGAGCAAATGGATGTAGTCTGGATTAAGCTGGGGTTTACTTCCAGCTTCATGCACTCTATTCACTGTACAGGGATTTGAAATGCGATTCCCCACAAGCACTATACACATTTATATGTAAAAGGAAAGTACTATACCAGGCAGGCTGCTTCTCTATCCCAATCGCACTACTGCACAATACCGGGAGAACACACAGCAGATTCAGTTCCTGACAGACCGACTCCGATTCAGCAATTTCTCCACTCTTCTACAGGGTGAGCCTGGTTTCTACTCTTCAGATGTCCTTTATTCTCTTCACAGGTCGGTTTCAGTCCGAACAGGCGCTTGCACAAACTGCAGACCGAAATTTAGAGCCTTACCACGAGATTCCCGCGCTTAAAACTACACAATCAAGAAGCACACAGCTCCCTGTCTCTTCACAGTGCAGACTGATCTGATCTTTCCAGTAGACAGAGCTGGGCATTTCCTTTGAGTTCCTCCCAGTTCAGTTGGCTGGTTTGGCTGTCCTCTGAGTAAACTCCCCTGTTGGTGGAAAAAGGCGCGACATCAAACTACAATTCCCAGAAGCATTGTCATACAGTACATAGGTGGCTGGCTCCACAATGAGAGTCCAAGTTCTGATTTGCCAGCAGCAGGCTCCATTTCAAAGGTCCCCCACACTGATTGGTCCAGTTCAGCAGTTCAAAACTAGAATGGGGACTAGGCAAACACAGTTCTGACTGCAAAAGAAAAGCAGGTTAGACAAATTGTATTTTCGGTATTACTCTAAATGATGTCTGGCAAACAGTTACATCTTTGAAAAGTGCTCACTCTGCCCACTTAGTGATGGCAGAAATGGAGCGATTGGCAGCAGCTCGAGTGGGACTCAAGAAACACACAGACCCCCATACAAATTAATTATGTCTGCAGGCAGACAGCTCTTAAAGAGACAGTACCAGAGGCTCTAAAAGCACTCACAGATAAAGCGGAGACGCCTAACACCATCCAGGCTTGGAGCATTCAAGCCAGCTCCTGGAAGATTTTTGGGAACCCCCATTTGCAGGGGGTTACAGAAGGAAGAGGGCCAGAGCAGCCATCCAGAGAGTTACTAATAGAATAGTGTAGGCTGTCTGGTTGCAGAGAGATATATTAGGCAAGAGAAGGGACAGTGGGGCCCAGAAGCCATCCAGAGATGCTAGTAATAGAATAGTGTAGGCTGTGATGCTGCAGAAAGACATATTAGGCTAAAGAAGGAAGAGTGGGGCCCAGAAGCAATCCAGAGAAGTTCGTATAGAATAGTGTAGGCTGTGTGTGGCTACAGAGAGGCATGTTAGCTAGAGAAAGAAGAGTGGGGCCCATCAGCCATCCAGAGAGGATAGTACTAGAATAGAGTAGGCTGTGTGGCTGCAAAGAGGTATATTAGGCTAGAGAGGGAAGAGTGAGTGGGGCCCAGCAGCATCTAGAGAAGTTAGTAATAGAATAGTGTATGCTATGGCAGCAGAGAGGTATATTAGGCTAGTGAAGGAACAGGGGGCCCCAGTCATCCAGAGAGGTTAGTAATAGAACAGTGAAGGCTGCGTGACAACAGAGAGGTATACTAGGTTAAGGAAGGAAAAGTGGGCCTGGCAGACATCCAGAGAAGGTACTATAGAACAGTGTATGCTACGTGCAGCAGAGAAGTATTTTAGGCTAGAGAAGAAAGAGTGGCCTGGAAGCCATCCAGAGAAGTTAGAAACAGAATAGTGTAGGCTGTGTGGCTGCAGAGAGGTATATTAGGCTAGACAGGGAAGAGGGGTGGGGACCAGCAGCGATCCGGAGAAGTTAGTAATAGAATAGTGTAGGCTCTGTTGCTAAGAGAGGTATATTAGGCTAGAGAAGGAAGAGCGGGCCCGGAAGCCATCCAAAGAAGTTAGTAACAGAATAGTGTAGGCTGTGTGGCTGCAGAGAGGTATATTAGGCTAGACAGGGAAGAGTGGGTGGGGACCAGCAGCGATCCGAGATGTCAGTGATAGAACAGTGTATGCTGCGTGGCTGCAGAGAGCTATATTAGACTAGAGAAGGAAGTGTGGGGCACAGCAGCAATCCAGAGAGGTTAGTAATAGAACAGTGAAGGCTGCATTGCTGCAGAGATGTATATTAAGTTAGAGAAGGAACAGTGGAGCCCAGCAGCCGTCAACAGAAGTTAGTAATAGAATAGTGTAGGTCACGTGGCTGCAGAGAGGTATATTAGGTTAGAGAAGGAAGAGGGGTCACAGCAGTCATCCAGAGAGATTAGTAACAGAATAGTGTAGGCTCATGCAGCTGCAGAGATGTATATTAGGCTAGAGAAGGAAAAGCAGAGCCCGGCAGCGCAACAGAAGTTGGTAATAGAATAGTGTAGGTCACGCGCTGCAGAGAAGTATATTAGGCTAGAGAAGAAAGGGTGGGCCCAGCAGCCATCCAGAGAGGTTAGTAATAGAATAGAAACATAGAATTTGACAGCAGAAAAGGACTGCTTGGCCCACCTATTCTGCCCATTTCCTACCTAACGGATATGCTGCATATCCTAGTTAACGAACAGCCTACTTCCTCACCCCCACAAGAATTGCCTTACGTCGGTCCATGCATTCTTGAATTCCACCACTGTTTTTGACTCTCTGACCTCTTCAGGAAGGCTCTTTCATTCATCTACAACCTCTGTGTGAAGAAACACTCTCACATTACCTCTAACGTCCCCATTTATCTTCAGATTGTGCCCCTTTGTTTTGCACATCTCTATTTTTGAAAGATGCTACATTCTAGGACTTTATTGAGGTATTTAAAAGTTTCTATCATGTCCCCCGCATCCTTTCCTCGAGGCTATCATCTTAAGCTCCTTTAACCTTTCTTCATATCTCTTCTGGTGCAGACCCTGCACCATTTTGTTGCTCCTCCGGACAGCCTCCACCCTGTCTATGTCTTTGCAGAGATGGGGTCACCAGAACTGTACACAGTACTCCAGATGTGGTCTTACCAACTGTCTGTACAGAGGGCCAACAACTTCCTGTTTTCTACTGGTGATGCCTCTCCTATGCATCCCCTGAGCCCCTCAGCCCCTTACTGCCATCTCACATTGCTGGCTCACTTTTAGCTCATCTGATATGACTACCCCCAGGTCCCTTTCCATTTTTGTTGTTGTCAGTATCTCAACCCCCATTGTGTACTCTTGCCCTAGGTTTTGTTTCCTAGGTGCATTAATTTGCACTTCTTTGCGTTGAATCTAAGCTGCCATACATTTGACCATTCCTCTAACCTTGCCAAGTCCTTTTCATCCTTTCCACTCCACTTCATGATCAACACTGTTGCAGATCTTGTGTCATCTGCAAAGAGACATACCTTCCTCTCCAGTCCCTCTGCAATGTCACTTATAAAGACATTAAAAAGGACCGCCCCAGTACTGAAACTCCTGTGGTACCCCATTAGTAATCCTCCTAGTGTAGGCTGCATGGCTGCAGAGAGGTATATTAAGCTGGAGAAGGAAGAGGGCCCCAGCACCATCCTGAGAAGTTAGTAATAGAATAGTGTAGGCTGCGTGGCAGCAGAAAGGTATATTAGGTTAGAGGAGGAAGAATGGGGCCCAGCAGCCATCAAGAGAAGTTCGTAATAGAATAGTGCAGGCTCCATGGCTGCAGAGTGGTATATTAGGCTAGAGAAGGAAGATGCCCAGCGGCCATCAAGAGAGGGTTAGTAATAGAATAGTTTAGGCTGTATGGCTACAGAGAGTTATATTAAGCTAGGGAAGGAAGAGTGGGGCCCAGCAGCCATCCGGAGACGTTAGTAATAGAATAGGGTGCGCCACGTGGCAGCAGACAGGTATATTAGGCTAGAGAAGGAAGAGTGGGGACGAGCAGCCGCCAGGAGAGGTTAGCAATAGAATAATCTAGGCTCCACGGCAGCAGAGACGATATTAGGTTAGAGAAGGAATCGTGGGTCCCAGCAGCCATCCAGAGGGGTTAGTAATAGAATAGTGAGGCTGCAGGGCAGAGAGGTATATTAGGTTAGAGAAGGAAGAGGGGACCCAGCAGCCATCCAGAGAGGTTAGTAATAGAATAGTGTAGGCTGCGTGATTGCAGAGAGGTATATTAGGTTAGAGAAGGAAAAGTGGGCCTGGCAGACATCCAGAGAAATTAGTAATAGAATAGTGTAGGCTGTGTGGCTTCAGATAGGTATATTAGGCTAGAGAAGGAAGAGTGGGCCCAGCAGCTGTCAAAAGGAGTTAGTAATAGAACAGTGCAGGCTGTGTGGCTTCAGAGAGGTATATTAGATGGAGAAGAAAGAATGGGCCTGGCAACCATCCAGAGATATTAGTAATAGAACAGTGAAGACTGCGATGCTGCAGAAAGGTATATTAGGCTAGAGAAGGAAGTGTGGGTCCAGCAGCCATACAGAAAAGTCAGTAATAGAATAATGCAGGCTGTGTTTCTTCAGAGAGGTATATTAGTCTGGAGAAGGAAGAACGGGCACAGCAACCATCCAGAGAAGTTAGTAATAGCACAGTGCATGCTGCGTGGCTGCAGAGAGGTATATTAGGCTAGAGAAAGAAGAGTGGGTCACATCAGCCATCCAGAGAGGTTAGTAATAGAATAGAGTAGGCTGTGTGGCTACAGAAAATATTTTAGGCTAGAAAGGGAAGAATAGGTGGGCCCAGCAGCCATCCAGAGAGGTTAGTAATAGAATAGTGTAGGCTGCGTGGCAGAACTGAGGTATATTAGATTAGAGAAGGAAGAATGGGGCCCAGCAGCCATCCAGAGATGTTAATAATGGAATAGGTGGGCTGCGGGCAGCAGAGAGGCAGATTAGGTTAGAGAAGGAAGAGGGCCCAGCAGTCATCCAGAGAGGTTAGTATAGAATATAGGGCTGTGTGGCTGCAGAGAAGTACATTAGGCTAGAGAAGGAAGAGTGGTAATGAGTAGCTATCTAGAGAGGTTAGTAATAGAATAGTATAGGCTGCCTGGTTGCAGAGAGGTATATTAGGCTAGAGAAGTAAGAGTGGGGCCCAGCAGCTATCCAGAGGTTAGTAATAGAATAGTGTAGACTGTGTGGCAGCAGAGGGTATATTAGATTAGAGAAGGAAAAGTGGGACTGGCAGAAATCAAGAGAAGTTAGTAACAGAACAGTGTAGGTTACATGGCTGCAGAGAGGTATATTAGGCTAAAGAAGGAAGAGGGTCCCAGCAGCCATCCAGAGAAGTCAATAATAGAACAGTGCAGGCTGTGTGGCAGCAGAGTTAATTAGTCTGGAGAAGGAAAATGTACCTGGCAAACCATCTAGAGATGTTAGCAACAGAATAGTAAGGCTGCATGGCAGCAGAGAGGCATATTAAACTAGAGTAGGAAGAGTGGACCTAGCAGCCATCCAGAGAGGTTAGTAATAGAGTAGTGTAGGCTGTGTGGCTACAGAGGGTATATTAGGTTAGAGAAGGAAAAGGGGGCCTGGCAGACATCCAGAGAAGGTACTAATAGCACAGTGTAGGCTGCATGGTATCAGAGAGGTATATTTGGCTGGAGAAGGAAGAGTGGGGCACAGCAGCCATCCAAAAAGGTTAGTAGAAAATAGTGTTGGCTTAGTGGCAGCAGAGAGGTATATTAGGCTAGAGAAGGAAAAGTGGGCACAGCAGCCATCCAGAGAAGTTAGTAATAGAATAGTATAGGCTGCGTGGCTGCAGAGAGTTATATTAGGCTAGAGAAGGAAGAGGGCCCAGCAGCCATCCAGAGAAGTTAAGAATGGAATAGAGTGGCTGCATGGCAGCAGAGGGTAAATTAGGTTAGAGGAGGAAGAGTGAGCCCAGCAGCCATCCAGAGAAATTAATAATGGAATAGGAGGGCAGGGTGGCAGCAGAGAAGCAGATTAGGTTAGAGAGGGAAGAGTGGGCCCAGCAGTCATCCAGAAAGGTTAGTATAGAATAGTGTAGGCTGTGTGGCAGCAGAGAGGTATATTAGGCTAGAGAAGGAAGAGTAAATGAGTAGCTATCTAGAGAGGTTAGTAACAGAAAGTGTAGGCTGCCTGCTTGCAGAGAGGTATATTAGGCTAAAGAAGTCAAGATGGGGCCCAGCAGTCATCCAGAGAGGTTAGTAATAGAATAGTGAAGGCTGCGTGTAGCAGAGAGGTATATTAGATTAGAGAAGGAAAAGTGGGTCTGGCAGAAATCCAGAGAAGTTAGTAATAGAATAGTGTAGGTCATGTGGCAGCAGAGAAGTATATAAGGCTAGAGAAGGAAGAGTGGGGCCCAAGCCATCCAGAGAAGTTTGTAACAGAATAGTGAAGGCTGCATCTGCTGCAGAGAGGTATATTAGGCTAGAGAAGGAAGAGTGGGGCCCAGCAGCCATCCAGAGAAGTCAGTAATAGAATAGTATAGGCTGTATGGCTACAGAGAGATAAATTGGGCAAGCGTAAGGAAGAGTGGGGCCCAGCAGTCATCCAGAGGTCGGTAATAGAATAGTGTAGGCTGTGTGGCTACAGAGAGGATATTAGGCTAGAGAAGGAAGAGTGGGCTCAGCTGCCATCCAGAGAGTTTAGTAATAGAATAGAGTAGGCTGTGTCACTGCAGAGCGGTATATTAGGCTAGAAAAGGAAGAGTAGGCCTTGCAGCCATCCAGAGAAATTAGTAATAGAATAGTATAGACTGTGTGGCTACAGAGAGATAAATTAGGCTAGCTAAGGAGGAATAGGCCCAGCACTGCCAAGGGAAGTTAGTAATAGAACAGTGCAGGCTGTGTGGCTTCAGAGAGGTATATTAGGTAGGAGAAGGAAGAATGGGCCTGGCAACCATCCAGAGATGTTAGTAATAGGATAGTGAAAGCTGCGTGCAGAGAGGTATATTAGGTTAGAGAAGGAAAAGTGGGGCCCAGCAGTCATCCAGAGATGTTAGTAATAGAATAGTGCAGGCTGCATGGCAGCAGAGAGGCATATTAGGCTAGAGTAGGAAGAGGGGCCCAGCAGTCATCCAGAGAAGTTAGTAATAGAATAGTGTAGGTCACGTGGCTGCAGACAGGTATATTAGGCTAAAGAAGTAAGAGTGGGTCCCAGCAGCCATCCAGAGAAGTCAATAATAGAACAGTGCAGGCTGTGTGGCAGCAGAGAAGTATATAAGACTAGAGAAGGAAGAGGGCTGGAAGCCATCCAGAGAAGTTTGTAACAGAATAGTGAAGTCTGCATCACTGCAGAGAGGTATATTAGGCAAGAGAAGGAAGAATGCCCCAGCAACCATTCAGAGAAGTCAGTAATAGAACACTGTAGGCTGTATGGCTGCAGAGAGGTATATTAGGCTAGGGAAGGAAGAGGCCCAGCATCCATCCAGAGAAGTTAGTAATAGAATAGTATAGGCTGTGTGGCTGAGAGCGTATATTAGGCTAGAGAAGGAAGAGGGGCCCAGCAGCCTTCCAAAGAGACTAGTAATAGTGTAGGCTGCGGCAGCAGAGAGGTATATTAGATTAGAGAAGGAAAAGGGGTCTGGCAGAAATCCAGAGAAGTTAGTAATAGAATAGTGTAGGTCACGTGGCTGCAGAGAGGTATATTAGGCTAAAGAAGGAAGAGGGTCCCAGCAGCCATCCAGAGAAGTCAATAATAGAACAGTGCAGGCTCTGTGCAGCAGAGAAGTATATAAGGCTAGAGAAGGAAGCATGGGCCTGGAAGCCATCCAGAGAAGTTTGTAACAGAATAGTGAAGGCTGCATCACTGCAGAGAGGTATATTAGGCAAGAGAAGGAAGAGTGGGTCCAGCAGCCATTCAGAGAAGTCAGTAATAGAACAGTGTAGGCTGTATGGTTGCAGAGAGGTATATTAGGCTAGAGAAGAAAGAGGGTCCCAGCAGCCTTCCAGAGAAGTTAGCAATAGAATAGTATAGGCTGTGTGGCTACAGAGGATAAATTAGGCTAGCGATGGAAGATTGGGCCTGGTTGCCATCCAGAGAAGTTTGTAATAGAATAGTGAAGGCTGCGTGGCTGCAGAGAGGTATATTAGGCTAGAGAAGGAAGAGTGGGTCCCAGCAGCCATCCAGAGAAGTTAGTAATAGAACAGTGTAGGTTGTCTGCTTATGGAGAAGTATAGTAGGCTAGATAAGGAAGAGTGGGGCTCAGCTGCCATCCAGAGAGGTTAGTAATAGAACAATGAGGCTACGTGACTGCAGAGACGTATATTAGGCTAAAGAAGGAAGAGTGGAGTCCCAGCAGCCATGCAGAGAAGTCAGTAATAGAACAGTGCAGGCTGTGTGGCAGCAGAGAAGTATATTAGGCTAGAGAAGGAAGAGTGGGGCCAGCAGCCTCAAGAGAGGTTAGTAATAGAATAGTCTAGGCTCCATGGCAGCAGAGACGTATATTAGGTTAGAGAAGGAACAGTGGGTCCCAGCAGCCATCCAGAGGGGTTAGTAATAGAAAGTGGAGGCGCGGGAGCAGAGAGGTATATTAGGCTAGAGAAGGAAGGGGCCTAGCAGCCATCCAGAGAAGTTAGTAATAGAATAGTATAGGCTGTGTGGCTACAGAGAGAGAATTAGGTTAGCGAAGGAAGAGTGGGGCCCAGCAGCCGCCAAGAGAAGTTAGTAAGAGAACAGTGCAGGCTGTGTGGCTTCAGAAAGGTATATTAGGTAGGAGAAGGAAGAAAGGGCCTGACAACCATCCAGATGTTAGTAATAGAATAGTGAAAGGCGTGGCTGCAGAAAGGTATATTAGGCTAGAGAAGGAAGAATGGGCCCTGCAGCAATCCAGAGAAGTCAGTAACAGATCAGTGCAGACTCTGTGGCTTCAGAAAGTTAATTAGTCTGCAGAAGGAAGAATGGGCCTGGCAACCATCTAGAGATGTTAGCAATAGAATAGTGAAGGCTGCATGGCAGCAGAGAGGCATATTAGGCTAGAGGGAAGAGGGGCCTAGCAGCCATACAGAGAGTTTAGTAATAGAATAGTGTAGGCTTTGTGGCTACAGAGAGGCATATTAGGTTAGAGAAGGAAAAGTGGGCCTGGCAGACATCCAGAGAAGGTACTAATAGCATAGTGTAGCTGCATGGCAGCAGAGAGGTATATTTGGCTGGAGAAGGAAGAGTGAGCCCAGCAGCCATCGAGAAAGGTTAGTAGAAAAGGTGTAGGCTGATGACAGCAGAGAGGTATATTAGGCTGGAGAAGGAAGAGTGGGGCCCAGCAGCCATTCAGAGGGGTTAGTAATAGAATAATGTAGGCTACGTGGCTGCAAAGAGTATATTAGCATAGAGAAGAAAAAGTTGCCTGGCAGACATCCAGAGAAGGTAGTAATAGAATAGCATAGGCTGTGTGCTGCAGAGAGGTATACTGGGCTAGAGAAGGAAAAGTGAGCCTGGCAGACATCCAGAGAAGTTAGTAATAGAACAGTGTATGCGCGTGGCTGCAGTGAGGTATATTAGGTTAGAGAAGGAAGAGTGAGCCCAGCAGCCATCCAGAGAAGTACATAATAGAATAGGGTGGGCTACGTGGCAACAGAGAGGTATATTAAGTTACAGAAGGAAGAGGGCCCAGCAGTCATCCAGAGATGCCAGTGATAGAATAGTGAAGGCTGTGTGTGCTGCAGAGAGGTATATTAGGCTAGAGAAGGAAAAGTGGGGCCCAGCAGCCATCCAGAGGATTAGTAATAGAATAGAGTAGGCTGCGTGGCTGCAGAGTGGTATATTAGGCCAGAGAAGGAAGAGTCGGGCCAGTAGCTATCTAGAGAGGTTAGTAATAGAATAGTGCAGGCTGGGAGGCTACAGAGAGGTATATTAAGCTAGAGAAGCAAAATTAGTTAGAGAAGGAAGAGGGGCCCAGCAGCCATCCAGAGATGTTAGTCATAGAATAATGTAGGCTAGCATGGCTGCAGAGAGGTATATTAGGTTAGAGAAGTAAGAGGGGGCCCGCAGCCATCCAGAGAGGTTAGTAATAGAACAGTGTATGCTGTATGGCTGCAGAGAGGTACATTAGGCTAGTGAAGGAACAGTGGGGCCCGCAGCCATCCAGAGAGGTTAGTAATGAACAGTGAAGGTTGCGTGGCTCCAGAGAGGTATGTTGGCTGGAGAAGCAAGAATGGGGCCAGCAGCCATCCAGAAAGGTTACTAATAAAAATAGTGTAGGCTGAGTGGCAGCAGAGAAGCATATTAAGTTAGAGAAGGAAAAGTGGGGCCAGCAACCAACCAGAGAAGTTGGTAATAGAACAGTGTATGCTGCGTGGCAGCAGAGAGGTATATTAGGTAAGAGAAGGAAGAGAGGGTCCCAGCAGCCATCCAGAGAAGTTAGTATAGAATAGTGTCAGTTGTGGCTGCAAAGAGGTATATTAGGCTAGAGAAGGAAGAGTGGGTCCCAGCAGCCATCCAGAGATGTTAGTAATTGAATAGTCTTGGCTCCATGGCTGCAGAACGGTATATTAGGCTAGAGAAGGAAGAGTGCGGCCCAGCAGCCATCCAGAGAGGTTAGTAATAGAATAGTTTATGCTGTTTGGCAGCAGAGAGGTATATTAGGCTAGAGAAGGAAGAGTGTGGCCCAGCAGCCATCCAGAGAGGTTAGTAATAGAATAGTCTAGGCTGCGTGGCTGCAGAGAGTCTCACTAGGTTAAAGAAGAAAGAGTGGGGCCCAGCAGCCATCCAGATAGGTTAATAATATTGCAAGGTACATGTCTGCAAAGTGGTACATTGGGTGCACTGGAGGAGGAAGGACTGAACCTGGCAGCCATCCAGAGTGGCTACAAATATGTAGGCTGCGTGTCAAAAGGTGAGTTCATGGTAAATGCAAATGGAAACCTGTAAGATAAGAGCAAACAGAAAAATAGAGTCCAGGACAAATTGTATTTACTAAATTAAATGATGATACTGCAAGTGTCCGGTCAGAAAATATTTCTAACCTGACATTTCTTCTCCATGTGTTCACTCCTTTACTGAATGGCTCCTCATTAGCCAGATACCCAGATCTGCACCCTCTTTCTCACACATAGATCTGCAGTATGACCTCTGGGGCAGCAACCATGACACGATGGACCCTATTTTCAAAACAATTTTGCCAAAGGCACAGAACAGGGAAATCTTGTTAGAAATAGAACCCAATGTGAAGTGTATACTCCTGCCAAAGCATATACAGAGTGAGGGTAGAACTCCATAGCTTTTGCACATCTGATAGCATGTTAGTGTAAATGTTTATTAGATGAACGAGTATCAAATTGCTGTTTCTTTTGTCATAGCCATGCTGGTAAAACAAAAGGTTACAAACAAACCCCTGTACAGAGAAAATGTTCTCTGTTAGCACTGTTTTGATAGAGCGAGTAAGATGAGAGGAAAGAGTGAGAGACCTAGGATTCAGATGGTGCACAACCCACAGGAACTCAATACCCCTTCTTCATTTTTATAGTTGCATAGAGTAGAACTGGGGAAAGCAGAAGGCAGAACCAGGAAAAATTGATTAGCTGTTGCTCATAAAATGCTAAAACATTGTGAAATGCATAGCACTTGCCTCATTGTGTTTAACAAACACAACACTTCTAGAAAACCTATATAAATACATTCTGTACAGTTAGTATTGTCCCAGGAAAAAAACTGCTGATCAATTATTTAAAACCCTGGGAACTGTTAGCATTACTTTAGGTGTCTGCAAGTGTGCTGACTTCACTAAAACATTTTAACAGTTTGCTGCAACCCCCCAGTATAGTGCTGATGATTGCTCTTCACCTGCTGCTTTGGTGGTCCCATCATGGTGTTCCTGCATGGGTGGGAATAAGGGCTCCTTACCCACCAGCTCAGTGGGACCCTACCTGCTACTCCTGCCTATCCTCCTCTCATGGTGGCATCCTCTTCAGCAATGAAAATATAATTCTGGTGCACATTTTAGCATGCACACTCCACATCCCTCTCGAGACATATCACAACTGAGATGCCAGGGCTGTTGCTGCAGTTAGTCACACCCAGCTAGCATCCTTCAGAGTACTTTGGGATTCCTCAAGTTCCTGTAGAAGTAGAATACTGTCATGGACACCTCAGAGTTGGTATCTATCACGCAGTGGGTGTGCCCCCTCCAATCCAGATGTTTGTCTCTGCAGACATCAAAGGCAAAGGCCTTCAATCTCAAGGCTCTAGAGTCACAGATCTCACAGCCTGCAGCCTGTTTGTTTTGGGAGCCCAATAATTGTCCCTTCTTTGGATCGCAGACCCAGAGTGGACCTCTGTAGCCAGCATGAACACTCCCTCCACACATTACCTGGCTCACTGCACTCAGAGTAGCTATATCACCCTTGAACATCAGTTTGGGATGGTTGTCTCCTCAGACTCTTCTAGTGCCAAGTGGCTGCCTTATGGCTTGGGGTTTGCTCTCAACTATTTGCCAGGTGGTACAGCTCATCCTGTCAGACTGCTAGCCATTCCAGACTCCATCAGCTTCTTCAGGATAGGCCAATAATGATATTCTTTGGTGGTGGTGACACAGACTGCCCTCACCACTGTGTGGGTGACCCAGCCAAAGGATCCACAGTGAACCTGTTCTGCTCTTCCTCTGATCAAAAGCAGCAGCCTGCATCAGGTATGCAAACCTCAATGGGTTGGTTCAGCTGCTCTTCCTTATTTCTAGGAGGCGTGTGTGAGAATCCCAGCACTTGTTAAAACCCTTGCTACACAGTTGATTACAGACACATTACAGTCAGTATAACATACATGATATACAAAGGGAGTTTGCAAAATGAGTAGTTAGTATATAACAATATTAAAAGGCTGACAATTTCCAATGTGTTTATTTTTTAAGCCTCTTCAGTGCATTTGCATGTATTCTCAAGAAAAACAAGTACAAAGCACTGTGGGTATGCAAATCATTCAGGGTAGCCATATAAGAAATCTCTGTAACAGGCATCACATTCTACTGGCCATGTCCCTGCTCAGACCTTATCACAGTCAAAACACACACACACACTAAACATAATCTTTAAAATCTGCACAAAGAGTACACATTACAGCAATCATGCGCTACCATTAATCAGAAAACTGGTCCAGAAAAATACCCAAGTAACCTTTCTTGACAGGGTCTCAAGATGTGGTAAGTACCTATGAACAGAATAGAATAACATATACGTGTATCAACAACATATACTTCATATAATAATCCTCTTTACAAGACTCTGGTTAGGCCCCATCTGGAGTACAGTACTGGAGGCCACACCTTCACAAGGACATTAACTAAATTGAGGCAGTCCAGAAAAGGACAACCAAAATGGTGCAGGGACTGCATCAGAAAACATATGAGGACAGATTAACGGAGCTCAGTAAGTATACCCTAGAGCAAAGGAGGAGAGAGGTTATATGATCAAAACATTCAAACACCTTAAGGGCATTAACAAGGTGAAAGAGTCTAACATGTTTCAATATAAGAAAAATAGCAGGACAAGAGGACACAGCATGAGATTAGAGGAAGCTGATTAAGGGGTAATGTGGAAGTTCTTTTTCACAGAAAGGGTGGCGGATGCATGGAACGGCCTACCTCAGGAAGTGGTGGATATGAATACAGTGCAGGGCTTCAAACAGGCATGGATAGGCATAAGGAGCAATACAGATGAGTATTAATAGATAGGCCATTGACAGAGCAAAGGCCGATGGCACATTTATAAGGTAGAAAAGAAATGGGCAGACTGGATGGGCCTTGCGGTCCTTATCTGCCGTCAACTTCTGTGTTTCTATAATACAATAGTGCAATCAGGCATCAACTTAGGAATTGTCAGAGACTGTCCCTTAAATAAGGATGATCAAATCTTGATTCACCTGCTGCCTACTGCCACATTCAAACCCATGGTCACTACTGCCTGCCTGGTGGTACTTTAAAGTGGCAGCCAGACTGGATCTCAGTAACTAGTGGCGTGGCTTTCCCAAATTCCTATGGTACATCTGAATAGCTGCTCCTGACACCATTCTGAATTGACACTGGTGCTGAACTGCACTGAATACTGCCCACAGTGGAAGAGAGGTGAAGGTGGGGTGCTCCTTTTCACGACCCCACATCCCCATATCCCAGTACCCTCTTGACAGGAGGCCAGACTATCTGTGGGAGGCCTCCAACAAGCCTCGTGAATGGGGACACGGGCTGCACCCCCACACCAAGGGTCAAGGAACATGGGGCAGGATTCACAAAGCTTCTGAAGGTGCAAACCTTCCCTAACTCCCCAAAACTTCCATAGCTATGGAAAAAAGGGAAATTGCTCTGAGTGCTATTCACAAAACCTCCACAGCTGCAGAAAAATACACTACAGACTGTGGAAAAGTGCAGCTGCGGAAGTTCCTGAGGGAAAAGGTAATTGATAAGCATGCCACATCCTCAAGGCTATTCTCAGCTAGGTTTTTCCGCAGTGTCGGAACAAATGTTACACATATTGAAGTGAAGCATAACTCTCCCTCAGCAAACTGCGGTAGTGCCCCAACAACTGAAAACAATTACAGTGGAGGCCAGGCACAGGTAATAGCATCCCAGTGGGTAAATCAGTGGTTGTAGTTACAGCAACATTAGCACACATTGTCATTGAATGGCAACAAACTACAACCACCAGACCCAGTGCAGCCCATGAAGAAGGCCCACAGGCAGTAGAGCCTGAGCAGCCTGCAGTGCATGCTACTCCTGCAGGCAACAGGAACACTCAGGGAGGGATGACCAGCAGTGACAGACAGCCACTGTGGTGCCATGGTATTGCTGGTACCTGTGGTAAGCTGTAGTCGCCCAGTTGAGGGACTGGTTGTTGGTCTCCTGTGGGTGCTGTCAGCTACATGCTATGGCAGAACTATGGAATTCTGCTGCTCCAGCTAATTAGGTTCACTGTTGTTGTGCCTCCTGAGCCATTTCTGCAGCTGCAGATCCGCGAGTTGCAGATTTTCAGCATTTGTGCAATTTCTGCAGCGGTTGAATTTCCACACTCATGTAGCTTTTGGCGAATTCACACCTGTGCAAGTTTTCTGTGAGAATACGCGCAACTGCATTTCTGCAGCACTGCAGGCCTTTTCCCGTGGCTGTGGGATTTTTGGCTTCCTTTGTGAATCCTTCCTCTGGTCTGTGATTGCACTACTTTCATATATATAGCCTAATATTTTTGCTTCTTTGGCTACTACATCAACTGAGATGGTAGCCGACAGCAGCTAAGTGTGCAACAGAAAGACAGCTAGGGTTCAGGCTATTTAACTTTCTATGCTGTAGACATTTTTCCTCTTTGTAGTAATATCAGTGTAGTCTGCTTCATATAGTGATCTGGTTCTGTAGACTTTAAAGCAAAGAATATTTCCACTAAAGGTTTCTGTGCCAACTCCAGCAGCCTTATGGCAGTTGCCAAGGAAAAGCTGACTGAACACAATTACAGATGGCAGGGTACAGTCAACTTCAGAAAGTATAACACATTCATTGTTGTCAATCAGATTTCATTTTTTGACAAATCTACTTTCCATCACCTTCTTCTTTTGTCGACAAACTTGAAAAATCAGGAAAGAAAGACTTTTGTCCACTGAGTCCCCCCACCACCACCACCACCACCACCTCCCCACCAGCTCGAGAGAGCATTACCTTGTATTCCTTTTCCTCTAGGCACTTATCAAGCCTTAATTTAAAGACATGGACATATTGAGCTGAAACTAAAGACATGGATGGATCATGCTTGAAGCTACTTGTTCCACAATGGTTTCTATGAAATAATAGTTCTAAATATTCTTGCTAAATCTTTTTCCTTTAATTGCTTATATTTTAGAATGCAACTCAGCAAAATATTAATATGCTGTTAACTTAGTGTTCCTTCCTGTCCAGCAACCTGCTAGTCTCCAAGGGCTGAATTGGAAAATGTTTAGGAGGGACCTCTCGTCTCTAGATGTGTGGGGAGGGGGCTGTCATCTATAGGAGATGGAAATTTCCTGTAGTGTATGATAGAGAAAAGTGACTGAGAAGTAGGAACTCCTATACAAAATTGTGAGAAGGGGGCTGAGTACCTGTGGATTCATGCTCCATTTAAACCATAGGTATCTCATTCTTCTCTCTCAGTACAGAGCTAATGAAGAATATTCTTCCAGCGCAGAGGGGTTTTAAACCTTTTGTTTGACCTGCACAACCATGACAAAAGCAACTGTAGTATGTTGCTGCATGCATCTAATAAACAGCTGTGGGATTCAATGCTCTACCTTGCCTTACATCTGCACTCCTGGAATGCATGCATTCAATATTTACACTGAACTCTTTTTCTAAAGTGCTCATCGGTTATTAATATTACCTTATCGTGACCCATAAACTGCAGGTAGGGCACTTCTTGTCATTTCAATCTGCTCCTGATCTCTCATTCTCCTTCTGCAGAGGATATGCTGTCAAAGAGTCAGCTGTAGTAGACGGATGAAGTTCTCTCTCAGTGGGACTCGCTGCACAGCACGGCTGGGCATAGTCATGCAGTTCCCTCTGTGTGGAACCACTCCCACTGATATCTATTATATGTACAAGAATGAAGAGAGATGGTCTCAGCTGTTTTCTTCTATGACCTTGCACTGCTCAGTGAGTGATACTGAGGCAATCATTTTTCAAGCATTCAAAGGTTTTTATTCCTGTTTAACCTTCCTACAATGAGCTCCACAGTCAAGCTACATGCCATTTGAAAGACGGCTGCAGTTTCCAGCACTGTGGAGAACAGTTTTGTCAATCGGAAGTAATATAGGACTGCAGCATGTATGGCAACTGCTATAGTAATGTTTTATTTCAACAGTGAAATCAACAAAGAATCAAAGAGAAGGAACCGGATGACTCAGTAGATTGGTAGAGGATTAAGGGGCCTTTCACCACTAGGTAGCTGGTTCAAATCTAGCCCGGTCAGTAGTAGCTGAAAGATGTTATCACCAGAGGGCTGTTCAGAGCCCTGTGTGAAATGAGTTGTGGTAGTCTCAGTCCAGTTTGCAGTAGGCAGGTGTCCACATCATAAATCACTAACACAACTGGTACTAGCTGGCACCTTGTTGGCAGTCTCACATGAGATGCCAAGGATTTAATGGGCATGGAGTCTGAACTAACCTCTAACCTACATGGCAGTTACCCACAACAGAGTTGAGGCATGTTGGTGAGCAGTGTAATGACGCCTGCATTTTAATCGCCCATGCTGTATCTGTATGTGGATAAATAGGTTTCCAGTTTTCAGTGCAGTCATTCTGGCACCTTTCACAAGCACTACAATTCACACAGTATATAAATAATATTAAACAATAACAAATTAATCAAAGATGAAGAAAATCTTTCTTTTTGAATTAACTATGTGCTGCTTACAGTAGTCATGAGACTGACAGATTTTTTTCATTTGGGAGAAATCCTGGCTAGACTGCACTGTGGCATCCGTATGCAAAAGAACTGTTAGTAGATCAGTAGATTATAGATGAATACAATGCAATATACACTCCAATCAGAGTGTCCAAAAATAAAAGGTATCAAGCAAACTGGACACTAGAATATTTAGAACCATGCCAGCAACCTATAGCCGGGGATGACTCTTATGGAGGATGAAAGTGCCCTTCCCTTAAACCCTGTCTACACTGGTAGTTAATTTATAAAACTGGTTTTAAACCATTTTAAGTTCAGTGAGTTTCACCATCCAGACTGTTAAAAGAGCTGTGTTTACACTAGGATGACCAGATGTCCCAGTTTGACCATGACAGTCCCAATTTCTGCTGCTTGTCTCAGTGATTTTTGAAAACCTTTGTTTTTCCTAGTTTATGCGGACTGAGCATTCCTGTCCCTTCTCTTTCTTGACATCTGCCCTTATAGCAGCGTGGATGTTTCTGAGGGCCTCCTGGCCTTTAAAACTTAAATTCTTTTTGTTTTTACTCTGCCTACATCTCAGCAGCCCAACCTCCCCAGCCATCCAACTCACTGACAGCACATGAACACACAAACAGGCCACTACTAGCACAGTCCAGCATCACAGACGGGCAGACCAGATCGAGTTACTGTGAACTTAGAGCATGCTTGTAGTGTAATGTGCAATCATTCTGGGTGCAGTTCTGTGGTTCACAGCGTTCGTGTTGTGCAGTCATTGGTAATCTGACTCTTTCATTCATCAGAGTCAGGATCAGGACCAACTTTTTTCCTCTGCCTCCTAGATCTGATGAGGGTCAGGGATGGGGTCTAAGAGCAGAGGCTGGGAGACAGAACAGACAGCAGGGTGTGTGAGGGAGCCAGAGGGTACTTGGGGGGGCTGAAGTAAAGGAGAGACCAGGGTAGTGGAGGCAGAGCTTGTCTGGTGGTGTCTGGCTTGAATCTGGTTTGGGGAGGAAGATAGGTGAGAAGCTGCTGTGTTTCTCCCGAGTCAGTCCTTCGTGGCGGCATTCTGATTGGTGCTCTTTGCTACTAACCTCGGATTGGCTGCGGGTACTCTATGGCTCCTGATTGGTGTGCCTACAAGCCGTCTCCAAACTGCTTTTCCCTGTTGTAAATTTCTGTTTCCAGGCTCCAGGTCTGAACATTTGAACTGGTATTTTCGTTGTTAAAATTTTAGCAGTACTTAAAACAGCATTCATTGACTGTTAGCTCTTTTGTGCCTTGACATATCTGCAGAATGTAAAATTATTACTGCATAAAACTGAGTAGTCGGGTCACACGCACATAGAGCCTAAACTCCATAGTAACTAAAGTACAATAACTACGATTGCTAGTTTTATGCTGTATTTAAAGTTGTTACTGCATTTAGAAGCCTATTTAATCTGCCTAACTTAATTTCTCACTCTGAACCTCTCGACTGCCCTCCCTGAAAGTACCTCTTCTCTGCCTGTCCCCTGCTTTACTGTTCTTCCACTCTCCCAGTTTCCAAACCTCCTTTTGCAGCATACTGCTAACCTTGTCCTTGATTCCTACCCCATCCCCTACCTGAGCCCAAAACTCAAATTGTATTGCTCATATCTTTTACTTTTGTCCCCTGTGACCTCTCCCTACCGTACCCAACATTGCTAATTTCTGTCTTTGTTTCAAACTAAAGTACCCCACCCCCATGACTGTCTGCGTAGTTCTCTTGCCCCTTGTTTTTCCTCTTTTGTTTTCTGCTTCCCTATAATTACACTGTTTTTCCTCTTTACTCCTAGACACTCCCAGCACAGCCCGAGCAGCACTCATGGTTACAGCGGCGCCTCCGACTGTTTCCTTGGCCACCACCATCGCCGACAAATTTCTGGCTCCCTGCCGCTATCCTGGTCCGGCTCCGGACTCCTCCGAAGGTACAGCTGCTGTGTTTCTCCTAGGTCAGTCCACTTACGGCGACATTCTGATTGGCGCACCTTTTGCTACTAACTCTGGAATGGTTAGCTGGTACTCTAAGGCTCCTGATCGGTGCGCCTGCAGGCCGGCCTCCAAACTGCTTTTCCTGCTGTAAATTTCTGTTTCCAGGCTCCAGGTCTGAACATTTAAACTGGTATTTTCTCCCGCTCCCCACCCCACCCAGGCCCCCTATTAAATACTCTATCAGTCCCCGCCTCCCACAGCTTACTCCAACCCTACTTGCTCTCACAGACCTCTTCTCCTCCCTACCACCATGTGGAAACTGTTGATCAATTGAAGCTGCACTGCACTGCTTTTGGATACCACTCTTTATTCTGGCCTTCTCAAATTTTTCTAGAGTAATCCAGGAACTCACTAGAAATATCTCTCTCCTTTTTCTCTCTCTGACCTTAGCCCACCTCTGTCTTTATTAACAGGAGCCTCCAGTCCACTGCCTATTGCAATTTAGTTGTTTTATACTGCTGCCCTTGTCGACTTCTTGTTAATCCCTCTTGCTGCCTAACCCACCTCACCTGTCTGTCTGGTCTATTCTCTTTCTCTTAGATTTGCCCTTAATTTTTCACTTTCACCCTCTCAGACACCCAAACTTCTTCATATTTTAATATTCTCCTCAGTAAACAGACCAGTTGCAGACTATCTCTCCGTCCCTCATTGTTTACTAAATCCCTCTCCCACTAAACTTCTAGTATCAGGGCTGGAAAATGAATAAACAGGCATTGCAAATGCTACTCATATCAACGCCATTTCTGTTACACCTATCAATTCTCGTGGTCCCTATGTTGAAACTGCTCTTCCACACTATCAACTCCATGACTTCACATTTTCAAATCTACTGGTAGGACCTGCAGTACACTATGATCCCACACTATTACTTCTAAACAAGGCCTGGATCTGTCTGGTTGCCTTATGCTCCTCAATTGCAGGTCCCTGCAAACCTGTACCCTTCACCTTTCCTGCATCATAAGCTCTGGTACCTCCTCTTACTGGCCATTATGCTCTCTGGGGATATACGGCCAAACCCTGGACCCTTAACCTCATCAGCTGCTCCAATTTCAAATGCCAAAGGCCTACTTATAACACACCATAATATCAGGAGCCTGGAGCGGAATGTCATGGAACTTGAATCTTGGACTGCACTTTATTAACCAGATATGCTGTGCCTTACTGAAACATGGCTTAAGCCATCCACCCTTACTCACGGTGCTCCCTACCATCCTATAATCTGCTGAGGAACGATGGGTCAGCCCCCAAAAGGGGAGGCACAGCCATCTATTACAAATCACACCTCCAGCTCTCTATAATCAGCTTGACCCCATGAACGCAGTGAGGCACTTCATGCCCGCCTCATCCTTAGCACAAGAAGTTGCATATTGTCTGTGCTTACAATCCACCTACCCATGGCCTAAAAGGACTGGATGAGCTACTCGACCAAACTGCCTTTCACTCAGGAAATAATGAAGTTCTTATATTAGGAGACATTAATATTAACTGGTTGGGAAATATACACATGACAGCCCTGACTAAACTATAGAGTTTAACCTGCATCAGCTTATCCCCCTACCCACTAGAACCTCCTCATTCTAATACTAGCACCTTGTTGGACTGGATCATGGCAAACCACCCAGATAACATTGTTGATGTAGGAATTCTATCGGATGCCATCACAGACCACTCCCTCCTTTCTGTGTCTGGGGTAAAGGTAGGCCTGAACCTATGAAGCCCGCTTCATTACTTTCGTAATTGTCGAACTTTGACCCACAGGCCTTCTTGTTTGGCGTAGCTTGCACTGACTGGTCCCTCTCTATAGCTCATCAGATGTTCAGACTGCCCTAAATATCTTTCTAAATTCTTAGAACTACAAGAAAACCACTGTCAACTTGCTACCAGACGGGTTAGAAATAGGCAGACCCGCTGGCTAAAATATGACCTGTTATCTAAATTACAACAGAGGGACAAAATCTGGCTTTTGTTATAAGAAATCTGGTTTCTTGCAGACTTTAATACTTACAGAGCATTAAGAAATGCTTGTAAGAAAGAAATCAGACAAGCGAAAAGCACATACTGCAATGACCTTCTAATAGACTCCGGGGACCCCAAAACTTTTGGTCCCATATTAAGTTCTTCCTGGGATTGAACCAGTCATCTACTCCTAATGACATGTCTCTAAATGACATCCATTGTAACAATCCCTCACTATTGCTAACTTCTTTAATAGGCAATTGCTGACCTTACCCAATACACTTCCACTTTCCCTACTCCGTCTAACTCACCTGCTAACTCATCCAGGCCCATTTTCCATTTCAAGTCCGTCCTAACTAGTGAAGTTCTCAGACATCTAAGAAACATCTCAGAGCATGCAGCTGTTGGGTCTGATAACTTGGAACCAAGCTCCTAAAATTAGCTGCCCCACATAGCTGCTCCCCTTGCTAAACTCTTTGCCCTCTATCTGTATCAAAGCATTGTCCCGGATATCTCGAAGATGGCCAGAATCACCCCGTGCTTAAAAAGGTGACCCACTTGACCCATTGAATTACTGTCCCATTGCCATCCTATCTGTTCTCAGTAACATTCTAGAGAAAATAGTTGCCACCCAAACCACCGACTTTCTTCTGAAACACGACTCAACACGGTTTCCGCAAGGGTCATAGTATCACTATTGCCCTACTCAAACTCAAATCTGACACCCTAGTGGCTATGGACTCTGGCAGGCTCAAGGAGGCCACCTCTATTGATATGACCAAGGCATCTGACCTTGTTGACCACTCCATCCTCATTGCTACCCTAAACCCTCTAGACTTCGCTAAATGTTGTTAACTGGTTTGATAGCTATCTGACACATAGGTCTCAATACATGACATTTAACTCTACCCTCTCTGACAAGGCAACCATCAACATTGGTGTACCTCAAGGGTCTATTTTAGGTCCTCTGCTTTTCTCTATTTTCATTAATAGTATTACCCCAAATCTCCTCAGTACATCCTCCCTACTATATGCAAATGACATTGTTCTGCACTGCAGTTCAAACAGCATTGAGGACATTAACACAAGACTCTCTTGTGATTATCAGCTTATACAACAATGGCTTGTAAATCACAAACTTGTCTTAAATAAATCAAAGACCCAAGCTATGCTATTTGGCTCCAGTCTCAAACACAAACACTCCCAAACATACTTTAATGTATCCTCCCTAGATGGCACATCTGTTGGGGTGGTTAACTCATTCAAATATCTGGGGTCACTCTTGACCCATCCCTGAGTTTCGACCCCACATTCATACTATCTGTAAGCAGGTAACCTCAAACTTGGGATGCCTACCAAACAAGTTATGTGTTCACTCCTTCAGCTAGACTTGCGCTGTGCCCATGGGATATTACTTCCTCTCTCCTTACGGGGTTGCTACGTATGTTTCCACCTGCAACTCGAGTCTCGTAAGTGGGATGTTACCTACAATAAAATCTGTCACTTTAGGCCCTGCTCCCTTGGCTGAAACATCATTGTCTCCCTATAAGATCTAGGATGGCTCTCACCACTAGAACTAAGGTACTATGCGCTTGGGTCCATTACTGATAACATTATCAGATCCCGTATTCCTAAATCACTGGCCTGTCTTCTTCCTACCAAAAACATCTATGCTTTTGCTCTGCAGTAAATGTCCCTGTCCTTATCCCAAGACATCATACTAATAAAGGTGGTCGTGCCTTTGCCTGTCATGCTCCCTATTACTGGAACTCATTTCCTCTAACCTTACGTCAATCTGCATTCCACATGTCCTTTAAGAAAGAACTTTGACACTATCTCTTCTCCTCCTACATATGCTTCTGCTTTAAACCACCCTGGCCCTTGCTCTTTAACTCCACCCTCCTCTTGTCGTCACCTAGGAGCCCAGGGTCCACTCCAACATTGAAACACTTCCTCTCAATTTCACTTCCTTATTTCTTACACTTCATTCTTCCACTTCCTTCTCTTCCTTCCAGGTTATCCTATCTGCTTTCTCCACCCTCTCCTAGCTCCTCCCTTTATCTGTCTTTGCTTGGCGGCTATCGCTCTCACAGCACCTTATCCCTCATTTGCTTGCACAGCTGTCTGGTCACTAAATTTGACCTGATTGTATTGTCTTATGTAAATATTAATGCTTTTATCTTGGTCTTACTACCTCAATTTCCTACTCTGACCTGATTGTATTTGTCTTATGTTAACTTAAATGCTTATTTTGGTCTTACTACCTCAATTCTTTGTCACATTGCTGCTGTTATATAACTTGCACTATGTATCATGATGTTCTTTGAAGTTTGTCTCTGTACTCTCCGGGTCATGCCTGAAAATAGTCTTTCTGGCTAGTGCACCTACCGGTTAACAAAAACTAAATAAAATAAAATAATATAAAAGAGCTGTTGTGTTTTCTTCCTGGGCTGGATCAGACAGACTTCTTTCAAATAAAAAAAACTACCCCCAAAAAAAAAAAACATGACCAGAAGGGCTTAAGGGGCTGACAGAAGCATGCCTGGCACCTTGGCAGCTGATGCAAGCAAGTCACAAGACTGTCAGCCAGTTGCTGTTGAGTTGATTAGTCTGTGGTCTGTATGTGGTCTGCTGGTGGTTTTGTACTTGGCAGGAGTAATTAAGAACATTGTCAGTTAGTCATTGTGGACAGAGACATCATTTTTTTTTTGCTCCAAAATGCACCAGAAAGCTTCTAAAACACCAAAGCTTCGACCACCAGCTGTATGTACACTGGCATTTCACACACCTGTCCTGGTTTCTCCTTGAAGAAATCTGGTCACCCTAGTTTAAACATGTTAAAGCATGTTCACACTAGTGAAATTTGGGGTGTTGAACTTCAGGGCATCTTTACTCCCATCAAAGCAATGAATCCAATGATGGGCATAGCAAACATGGATCAGATGTGTACCCACGTTTATAAGTAAACTATGTTAAGAGCAATACTAGTTTCAAAACATGTTCAGCCTCTCTCTGACCTGGGCTTGAACATGGTTTTTCTTTTTTTTTATCACACTTCTTTTTCCACCTACTGCGGCGACTACCACCAGGAGAGCACCAGGCTCACTCACACGATGGGGATCCGCACGGCTTTCACCAGTCTGCTGGAGGGCCTCCCCATACCCTGCCCAGCCCAACCAGCCACGGACCCCCAGTGCAATTCCACTGGTGAGGCAGGACGTGGCCATCAAGCTGCATGGTCATGCCCAGCAATTTTCCACCTGATTATGCCCACTGGAGCATGGACGTGTAATGACATCCAGGCACAGTGTGCCGACATCTGCCATACTCCTCCCAGATGCCCACTGGCATGTAGTGCCCCAGGCATCCCCAGGGCCACTACAGCCGGGTGGATTTCCACAGCCTCCCTGGATCAGGAGAGCAGTCTATGGACACTCAATCCTGATCCTTCCCTGCTGACCCACCGATGAGCAGAGTCCATTCCAGAACCGGTCGCCAGGCGGGCATGAGGTGTGGGCCCAGCACCTCAGCCCTCAGCACCACCGGGCCGGCATTTGAACATGGTTTTCAAACACAGTACTGACATGGTATTAATCAGTGCGATGTGTAGATGCAGATCAAATTGGAGGAGTTAAGAGGAACAGTCAGCACAAAGGGCCCCACACTCAAGTGTGAGGCTGGTCCCAAAGTGCACTCTGTACAAAACATTTTGGTTTACTTACTGTTTATTATAGTAGACTGTATCAGACTAATTTTGCTTAGCTCTAGGCTGACATATTATGTTACTACAGATCCCAGAATCCCCTGCAGCTGACATCAGAGTAGTAGGCAGCAGTGCAAGATTCAATAGCTTGCAGTGTTGTTTATATAAGCTCTGATCTTTTGTTTACAGTCCTGCTGTCCTCCTCAGCTAAGAACAGTCACAGAGGACTGTACTTAGCCTCTAGAGAAAAAGCAGAGCAAGAAAACATCTGATCAGAGACTAGAACAGCTCTAATATGCACTACAGGTTATTGAATATCCCATTGTTGCCTACTGCTCTGATGTCAGCTGCAGGGCATTCTGGGATTTGTAGTTACAGAAGATGACAGCATAGAACTAAGAAAAATTAGCCTGATAAAGGTACTATCCTACAGTGTCAGTGGCTCAGTAGGTAGCAGCCCCATGGGGTCAAAGATCGGGGCCAGATATTCAAAGCCTTGCACCGGGCACAAACCATTTGAGACTTAAACTGCCATCACAGTTGTGCTGGGCTGCAATATTCAAAGGGATCAAATAGCACTGGCACAATGTGTTCGTGCCAGTGCTAGAGTTAATGTATGCACAGGACTAAGTGGGGATGGGGACATGCATACAGGTACCAGGGCTTATGTTAACTCCCCTACTGAAGTCCCCAAATGGGAATTTTGAGGATTTTGAAGCACAAAATGAAAGCAGTGCTTCAGCATTGACCCTGTATGTGGAAAGGTTTTATGGATTTCATTAGCAGAAAATGTATCAGGTAATGTTTTACAAAGCCACTACTGCAAATGTCTGACCCGCTCTCTGGTCTCACCTCCAACATTTGAAGCAGAGGGTCAACCTGAACCCCACTTTACTAGTGCTAATGCAAGCCCTGCAGGCACACTGCCATATTCAAAAGAATAGCGCAGTGCAACGTGCATTAGCACCACATATAGTGTGGCATGAAATACCAATTTTGAAAAGGTCTCTTACTCCACCACTCACCTCCACAGCCAGATGTTGACTGAGCTCTGAATGACGCTTACTGAATATGCACTCATTCCGAGCTCAATCAGTGGCTGGTCGCTGAGGTGAGTGGTGGGCTGAGCCAGTTGCCGACTTGGTTACAGGATGGGGGTGGTGGTGTGGCACGCACTGCAGGGTGGGGTCCACAAAACCACAAGGTATTTGGGAGTTGACAATTACGGAGATCAGGGCTGCAGCGTCCACAGGACCATCAGGGTTAATTCCATATTTATTAATGGAGATCGGGATGAGGGGCCACTAGACTACCAGGGTACATAACTGTTTGCAAATACAACATGTGTCGGGATCAGGTTGGGGGCCACTAGACTACCAGGGACATTGTGTCTATTTGTGACTCCATGTGTCGGGGATCGGGAGGGCCACTAGACCATCAGGTCAGTTCACTATATGTATGCATACTGTACCATCGGGATTGGGGAGGGCCACTAGACCACCAAGTCAGTTTACTGTAAGTATGCATACTGTACCACTGGGGATCGGGCTGGGGGCAGGCCCTGCTTCAGGGTTTTGGGGTCCCAGCAGGATTACTGACATCATGGGGCCCTCCTACTTGGCCAACCTTCACCCCATATGTTTGAATGTCAGCAATTCACACATTTAATTTATTTTCAGTACAACTAGTGGTATCTCTAAGGTTTACAGCAGGAGTCAGCAGTGTCAGTGTATACTGTTACTTCTACTACATCCATTGCTGCCCATCTGCCCTTATTGCCCGGTCATAGCTTAGTACGGCATTGCATGAACTCATAATCCCACATCAAGAGCTGTGCACAACCCTATGTTGCTGTTATAAGGAGATAATAAGATGGAAACACTTACAGATATTTAAGGTAAACTCTGCTGCTGCTTACAAATGTAGCCTGCAACTTCAGAACTGTTGCTCAGGTCTGACATACACGTGGAGCTGTGTGCACAACCCAGCCTGTGGCTACCAACCTGTGCTTCCAGGCTGACATACAGATGGAGTTGTGTGCATCATGTAGTAGCGCAAGGCAAACTACATGGTAATGCATGCAAAGCAGGCCATAATGAGATGCTAATGTGACTGTCTGCACACGGATTGCCTAAGTAGGCTCATTTGCACAGGAGCTTTGAATATAGCAAAATTTAGCCCTGTGCAATGTGTGTGCACTGGCCTAACATGTTAGCACTGGGCAGTCGAGTTAGCCCAAGCAAACCTGTCAAAACTATAGCACAGTTCTGTTGTGTTTGGCCTGCATGTTGTTTGAAGTTGTTGTTCACAACTTCATTGCTATTACTCACATTGGTCACCTACTGCAACTGTGCCTTACTCCACCTCTGTGTGCACTGGCTGCTCTTGCAGTTTGACTGCCCAGTTGCTATATTCACAGTTGTCTTATGTGCAGGGCTATTTTGCACTGCACTCTCAGCCCTGTTTGTATGCCTTCATTTGCCGCTATATTCAACTGGTTTAGTCCTGGGCTATTCCACTGAATATAGCGTGTAAATGGTTCTGGGTTATTTCTGCAGCTGGGCAGTCCTAATTTTGCCCTGGGGCTAACTTTTGAATATTGGACCCTCAGATGGTCATGGGTTCTTACTCCACACCAGGTACTTAGGGTAATATCCATAACTGCCACTGTAGTGCGGTACAAGAGGTTTCACTAACTGAGGTGACGCTTTTCAGATAAGATGTTAAACTGAGGTCCCTTCTGACCATCTCTGGTTACTGTCCAGGTGGAAGTAAAAGATTTCTGGTATTTATTAATGAAGAGTAGGGGTATTTTATTTAAAATAAAACATATATATTAAAGAAATGAAACCAGAATCCTTCTATACAAAACAGTGAGCAACTATACACGAGAAAATTGTGCTATCTCAGAAAAATCAAGTAAACGAAGTCATAAATGCTTAATGCAAAAAAAAAAAGATTAAAAACAGACAGAAACATGAAAAGAAACTTCATACATGAAATCAAAGGAAACCCCAAATTCAAAAATACTTCAGTAGACTCACCAAGCAGTTTTAGAGAACATACAAGAAGGGAGAAGAGCTTTGGTTAGAAATACTGAGAACAACTTTGCTAATATTAAGACATCTAAACTTCAACAGATACAGTATAACACAATACACAAGAGTATACTTTACCCCTTCAAGGCTCCATGCGATCAACTCCACAACAAGTTCAAGCTGCCCAAGATGTGGAAGCACATCAGGCACCTTAATACATTTAATACATGCATGTCCAAATTTAACAAATTTCTGACCTAAAATATTACAATGCCTAAATAAAGCTAGTAAACAGAATGCACAGAACACACCAATGACAACATTATTACCAATATTCTGTATAACGGATACACAAATAAATGGCACGAAGGAATATATAACAGTAGCAATGAATATAGCACGCAAATGCATCTTATGAAAATGGAACGACCCGGACCCCCAGTGTTACAAACATGGATTAATTTAATGAAAGATGTAATTCTAATGGAACAAATCCAATACATATGAAATGATCAAATGGAACTCTTTAATAAGATGTGGGTCTGCTCCAGGATGCAATAAATAATTGCAGTTTAGATTAGCAAAAAACTAAACAGTAACCTAAACAAGAAATCAAGATTAGTTGTTAAACAAGATAAGAAGAAAAGAGTGTTAGTATTAGAAATAATAAACTATAATAATTGATCATTTGTGAAGAGTGTGTTATAAAAGTTTAAGTTAGACTGTAACTTTGGACACTTAGGGAGGTAGGTCAATATGACAAATGATGATGGGAACTCAGCTCACTCTATGATGACTGGTAAACCACAGAAGGATGCGGCTGTTCAATCCTTTTATAGTCATATTGGGAAAAAGAACAACAACAAAAAATACAAGACAGGAACACAGTGCTTTATACCATGACATGTTCTGTGGCTACAGTGGCCAGGCTGTGTAATGCCTCCATAAATCCTTGATTTTTATCCTATCAAACTTCTTCTTATCCTGGATGTGGACTTTGCAGGGAACACAGGACATCATACTTCTCAAACCTTTTGTTACTGAAATGATGGATATGGGCACTCAGGGCGGATAATTTTCTGGACCCAAGTGTCCAGAAAATGATACTCCCTACCTTCAAATATGGAGATATAAGCCCTGTTTACACAGCAGCAGCACTTCACTTACCGATCCGTTGCCTTCCCACTGTGCTGTGACTTGCTTCACAATTTTTCTGTTTACAACTCGAGCTTGATGCATACAGATCGCGCCGAGAGGAGTGTCTGGGGCTTGTGGGAAAATGACATCCCAGTGACTCGTGGCAGAGAAATAGGGATCGCAGCGGATGGAGCACATCGGGCGGCTCACACCACAGGGTAATGCGTTCGATGCAGTACACATCCCTCTTTTCATCAGTTTAAAACTGGAGCTGGAGCACACTTGCGGTGATGCGGTGATGTCCACACCACCGTCTTTGCAGCGCATCAACCGGAGTGCATGAGCTGATGCGCAACAAAGATGTGGTGGTGTAAGCGGGCTATAGTCTACAGTGCTGCTCCTAAGTTCTCCCTAGCCAGACAGGATGCCCTCTTTCACTCATTCTGTCACTTCAGCTCTAGACTGTCCATCCCGGACTCACCACTGTGACCTCTATAAATCTCTATCCTTCCACTCTCTTGAAGACAGGTGCCTCACCCACTATGCTAGCTTCATAGCCAAATACTAATTTGGGTCTCTTCCCTCTTACCTTACCTCTACTCTCTCCCTCCCCCCACCATCCTCCTACTCCCATTGTAATTCCGGTCATCAGACCTTTGCTCTCGCTCAAGGTCTACAACCACTAACCAGGCCACCTTCTCTTATCACTTCCTTAAACACTGGAATGCCCTTCCCCACTCACCCACAATGCCCCCACTCCCTGTTCCCTTTCCTCCCTTCTCCATAATTTAATCTTCCCCTCCTGCAATTGTTCAGAACTTCTTCTTCCCTGTCCCTATCCCCTATTTGTGAAGCACTTACTCCACTGGCTGCTTGCCTTATGTATCATCCACTTACTCAATGTAGTAATCTAGTAATTACCCGAATGTAATATGTTCCTACCTGTATCATCCAGTCTTGTAATCTGCTTTGGCCTGAGTGTGACATATCGTGAATGCATCTGAACTTGTAATCTGTATTATTGCCTGTCCCCCCCCCGAGCGCATCTGGAAATGAGCAGTTCTGCTCCAGTATGTCTTTCCTGTTGAAACTTTAATAAATAAATAAAAATGAGGGACAATGTAGGACACTGACCTTCATAATAAGGGACACGTCTTCAAACATGGAATACAGGTTCAGAACACTGTAGGAACCATTGCTTTTACTTCTACAATGTCTATTTTGATTTAACATGTAAGAATATTATGAATTTCTGCTCTAAAATCTAAATTTACAACACCTTCTCTGTGTGGACAACACCATTTCCATGAGGGATGGATGAGGAACAGAGAAATTTTGAGGGTAAACTGAGGATGTCCCTCATAATCGGGGACAGTTGAGAAGTATGCATGACATTCATTATACAATATGTTGTGATGTGATTCTGTCTTTGTTACAAAACCCACACACAATGAGCTTGCCATATATAATACTTAAATACTGCAAAACTTGCAGAGTATCTTGACTGTATTTCGACAACAGAATGGAAAATAATCCCAGCACCTTTCTGTGTATGAGAAACTATTATATAGCGGTTCATGCCATTCTATGGCCACCAAAGCCAAGCGCTGGTGATACATGGACAACTGAAAATGAGATGTTTCTGGGTTTGTAGTGTTGTTGTACATACGGGCCTGGTACAAACCAATCCTCAGGTGGTTTATGTTTTTGCGTGTTTTGACACTCTCATGACCGTGGCTACTAGCCACAACACATCCCAGGAAAATGCAGATTTCCTAGGATTCTGTTTTTTCCATTATTATTTTTATTTAAACTTTGAAAAAATATCCTAAGATTCATGAGCTGAATTAAAACAATTGATGTGCTGTCAGTTGAGCAAAGTGGAAAACTCAGCTCCCTGTAAATCGCTATCCAACATATATTGGTGAATGCCTTTCCTTGTTAATGGCAGGGCTTCATTGTACGGCAGTCCCATTTCATTAATCTCTGGATGATCACCTTGGCATACACTGTTAAGTGCTGCATAGCATTAAGCAATCTACAGTTTGATTTACTTCAGGTCGAATACGGTTTCATCCATACTGACATGACATCTTTCCATGTCTGTTCCCTGGTTTCAGAAGCGTGCACATATTATAGTATATGAATATATTACATTAACATAGAAACATAGAAGTTAACGTGCAGATAAGGACATAAGGCCCATCCAGTCTGCCCATTTCTTTTCTACCTTATAAATGTGCCATCGACCTTTGCTCTATCAGTAGCCTATCTATTCATACTCATCTGTGTTGCTCCCTTATGCCTATCCCATGCCTGTTTGAAGTCCTGCACTGTATTCATAGCCACCACTTCCTGGAGGTAGGCCGCTCCATGCATCCACCACCCTTTCTGTGAAAAGAATTTCCTCACATTCCCCTTAATCAGCCTCCCTCTAATCTCATGCTGTGTCCTCTTGTCCTGCTATTTTTCTTATATTTAAACATGTTAGACTCTTTCACCTTGTGAATGCCCTTAAGAATATTGAATGTTTCAATCATATCACCTCTCTCCCTCCTTTGCTCAAGGGTATCGTGTTGAGCTCCATTAATCTGTCCTCATATGTCTTCTGATGCATTCCCTGCACCATTTTGGTTGCCCTTCTCTGGACTGCCTCAATTTGGTTAATGTCCTTGTGAAGGTGTGGCCTCCAGTACTGCATGCAGTACTCCAGATGGGGAGCCTAACCAGTGTCTTGTAAGGGGGATTATTACCTCCCTCTTACGACTTGTGATACCCCTACTAATGCACCCCTAACATCCCCCTAGCCTTACCTACTGCTTTAGAGGTCTGCTTGGATGATTTCAGGTCATCGGTGATGATGATGCCCAAGTCTCTTTCTTCCTTTGTGACTGCCAGCAACTCCCTCCCAGCCTATAGGTGGCTTCAGGGTTTCTCTTCCTTAGGTGCATGATCTTGCACTTCTTTGCATTAAATGCAAGTTGCCACTCTTCTGACCATTTTGCTAGTTTATCCAGATCTCTTCTCATTCTGCCCACCCCATCTGGATCATCTACTCTGTTGCAGATCTTGATGTCATCTGCAAACAGACAAGCCTTACCCTCTAGTCCATCTGCAATGTCACTAATGAAGATATTGAAGAGGACTGGCCCCAGGACTGATCCCCTGAGGTACCTCACTTGTGACTTGCATCTCTTCTGACTGCATACCATTTACCACCACTCTCTGTTTTCTGCCCGTCAACCAGTTTGCCACCAGTTGACCAACTTCTGACCCACCCGAGCCTACCCAGCTTATTTATCAATCTTCTATGTGGAACAGTGTCTAAAGCTTTGCTGAAGTCAAGGTAGGTGACATCAACTGCTCCCCCTTGGTCCACCACTAGCTAGGCTCCTGAATGGCTACTGGATTAACCATTAACATCTTAGAAATCACCAACCCAGCTGCCAATTGATGCTGTGCAGCTCTGCAGGCTCATGACACTGTACTTAAAACCTTAATTACGTTAAAAATAAATGAAAGAAAAGAAAATGTGTTATTGCAATTAGACTTATAATTGCAATAAACAACTTCAAAACAGTCATTTCCTTGGATTAACGACCAGCTGGAGGAGGTAGCACTTGGCTGTTAATCCCTCGAAATGACTGGCTTTCAGTTGTAACTGCTTAAATAATATACTACTGGATTGATCATGTCATGTGGACTCCACCCTTGTCTTTCAGTCTATAGGTAATTTCCACTTTATGGGTTAAGATGGTTTCCCGAAAGGCCTGAAAAAACATGCTATAAATTATTGCTTCCAAACTCTGTGGGGGCATAGCTTGAATACAAAGAGGTTGAATGTAATAGGGATTTAATCAGCATCACCATCTTACTTTTAGATAATAGTAGACAAAGAGTAGGGAATTTTATTAAAAGAAAATAAATCAAAACTAAAACCAATCATACAGAAAACAAATTAAATTTAAACATAAGCTTCAAAACTTGTTTCTTTGGCTGAAGACTACCAGATGGCCAGACAGACACCACAGCAGCAAGTAGCATCCAAGCACTGATACGATCCTCTTTTCATTTTCATTTCATTTTTATGGCTGTGGCGGAGCCTACAGCCATTTACTATCTGTAGTTTGAAAATGTATTTATTTATTTATTTCATATCGGATTACAAATACCTTTGAGCTACACAGCTCATTTACAAAGGTTCCACATTGGTGGGATTAGGGTAACAAACAGATGAAGGAAGCTAAAAACGATATACAATCAACAAAAATTGGCAGTAACAAAACATCATTAACCAGCAAAAGTAGAAATATTTTGATTCCAACAAGCACTGGTAATACAGCATACAACATTAAGTTAGGCAGTATAGTGAGCGGAACTGATAATTGAATATGTTGAAAACCTAGGACTGACTGTTAGCAGCTGGTGGGTATAAAAGTATCTGAGAGGGACAATGGGAGAGGAAGAAAGGGAGGAGTGAGGGAGGCAGAGAGAGGAGGGAGGGAGAGTGAGAAGGATTTGATGGGAGGTGAGTCTGGGCAGGAGGGGACAGGAAGCAGGTAGGACCTTTATATTATGGGATGCAGTCACAGTGGCTTTCAGTTGCAAAGTGCTGCCAAAGTAGTTGCTTATGCGCCCCATCTCCATAAGGTTAGTTAATTCAGAGCTTAGATCATTGTACTAGTGTGGTCCCTGGTACGGGAAGGTCTTTGACATTGGGAAGTCTGGCATCTGAGAACTAGAAGGAGATCAGTAGTAGATGAGTGGGTATGTTGGGTCATGGTAGATTTGCTCAGGAGGTTTACTACCCTGGTGGAAGGAGCCAAGAAGAGCTTTTTGTAAGAGGCACGCCTGGTATTTAATCCTGCTGGCAAGTTGGAGCCACCCAGATTGTGAGTAGAGCTCACACGTGTGGGTGAGGTGATGGGCACCAGTGTAGAGTCTACATACCTTGTTCATGGTGACCATTAACCTCCTGAGTGATGTGGCAGAGGCAACGCCATAAATGACCAGGCCATAATCAATGACTGATAGGACTGAGCTGTGGATTGCATGTTTGAGGGCTTCCGGCATTAGACACTGTCTGCACCTGTAAAGAAACCCTATCCTAACATTGGTCATCCTGACAACATTCTCTGTGTGGGGTATGTAGGTTAGATTACTATCCAGGGTAACACCTGGGTACTTGAAGTGCTGGATCTGTTCGAGTGGCATTCCTAGGCTATTTCTGACAGTAAGAGTGTGAGATTTGTGCTTGCTGTGGGTGGACGAGAACAGCAACACTTTCGTTTTCTTATGGTTCAGTACTAGTTTGTGCATACTAAACCATTGCTCAGCTTGTTTGAATCCAAGCAGTAGCCCTCTTTCAAGAAGGCTGGGGTCAGTGTGGGATGTACAGATGACTGCGTCATCAGCATAGAAAGGGATTTTAGGTGACAAGCTGCAGGAAAGTTGTTCAAGAAGACACTGAAGAGGAGGCGGACCCACTATTGAGCCTTGTGGTATCCCTGACCTGACGACCAGTTGGTCAGGCGTGACATTGGCTATTTTCACCCATTGTGTCCTACCATCCAGATAGCTTCTGAACCAGTTCAGTGATTCAAAGAGAGTCCAATCTTAGTTAACTGACCGAGGAGGAGTGGGTGGTTAACTGTGTCAAAAGCCTTCATTAAGTCTATGAAGGCTGCTCCTACTAGTTTACCTTGGTCAAAGATTGATGAATGTGGCTGTGAATTCAAGGAGTGCCGTGGAGGTTCTGTGCCCTTTTGGAAGTTGTGTTGTTGTGGGCATTGGATGGAGTATTTTCGAGATATTCCACCAGTTGATTAGCAACAATGCACTCTAATACTTTGATATGGGGGGAGGATTGATATGGGCCTGTAGTTGCTTAGCAAGGCCCGATCACCAGATTTATGTATTGGGGTCACAAGGGCCATTTTCTATACCTGCAGGAGTTGGTACAGGGTTAGGGAGAGGTTAATGATCTTCATGATGGGTAGTAGTACTTCATTTAAGGAAAGAGCAATAAGTTTGAGGTCCAATGAGTCATCACTATATCTGGACTTTCCCAGAACTTTGGTCAGGAGTTTTCAGATCCGGGTAATGGATACCCTCTTAAAGTAGAAAGGGATGTCTGGCAGCCTCATCTGTATCTTGATATGCTGGTGTATCATCATAGAAGTCATGCAGGAGAACACTGCTCAAATTAGTGAAGGTGTCATTAAAGGTATTTGCAGTTTTAAGCAGCTCCAAGGTTGGTGTACTGTCCAGATTTATCATAGAGGTGACATTTTCTGCTCTTTGCCAAGGATATCATTGATGTTTGACCAGAATTTTCTACTATCCCCCACGTACTGGTAAGCATCACTCTGTGGTGCTTGTTCTTGGCCTGCTGGATAGCCCGAGTGCAGGAATTCCTTGCAGCTTTATATAATTGCAGGTCCCTTGGGTTACCAGAGGCTTTGGCTCAGTGCCATAGGTGGTCACTTTGTTTTATGCCAGTTATGATGTCAGAATAATCCAGGATAAGTAATCCCATGGATTTTCATCCTTTAAAAGGTGCATGAGAGTCACAGGCTGCATTGAAGACCTTAATGAAGTGTTCGAGAGCCACGTTTATGTCATCAGTGGAGTCAATAGAGACCAGTCCTGTTCACAAAGCTGTTTTTTAAGAGATCAAGGTGGCTGTTTTTAGCACTCTATTGAATATAATCCTAGGTGGTGGAGTATGAAATTTGTTAGTCCAGCTGCAGGAGATAGGGAGTGGTCACTGAGGGAGTCAGGGTGGATGGCTATACTATTTATGCGCTCCGGGTGATTGGAGATTAGCCAGTCCAGTGTGGTGCTTGTTCCAGTTCTGTAGTTTATTCTAGTAGGGAGATGACAAGCTGGGAGAGGTTGAGAGCAGATAAGGCATCCTTTATTAGGCCAATGTTTGGGGACAGCCAGTTTGTATTGAAATCTCCCAGGAGAATTGTTTCCTGGATGCGAGTTTGAGCATGGAGATAATCCAGGATATTATATAAGCCTGTGGGGGATCTTTTGGGGTATATTAACTGAGTAGACCATGAGGGTTTACAGTGAGCCCTCAGGAGCACTTTAATTGCTAGGATCTGCGGGGCACCCAAGGTCTATTCCAGGCACTGCCAACCCCTTTAGGAGTTTTTAGAGTGATGGCACAGCCCCATCGTGCTTGGAGGACCTATCCAACCTGAACAGAGTATATCCAGGCAGAGCTACTGCAGAGTCAGGTATTTTAGGGGACAGCCAGGTTTCAACAATGGAAAGAATGTCAGGATTGTGCAATACAGCCCAGACTTTAAGGGAATCAATTTTGCTCAAAAGACTACAAATGTTGATTGAGGCTAGTGTTATAGTACCCTGCTTAAGATGAGTGCCCTTGGGACTAGCTGTTGGGTCCAGGGTTGGGATGAATGTTACCCGAAGTAGAAGCAGCAGAAAGGCAAGTCTGAGGAGGTATTCTCTGAGCAGCTTTGATGATCGCTTAGCAGTCCTTTTGTTCCACGGCTCTTTTTCTGCCCTTTTACAAGTCACGGTGAGGAGTAGGAAGTGACCAAAGGGAGCAGTGGTACAAGGTGGCACAGGAGCCTCAGTCCATTCCGATTTCTGTTGATGGTTCATAAGGGGAGACCAGGACCCTTAATGATGTCAAAGAAGTTCCAAGAGGAGCAGCCACTGTGATATTGATGGTAGAGCCAAGGTCAAAAATGTGGATTACCTCACTTTTTGTGCTACGGCTTTACAATAACCGTGCAGGCTAATGAGTATTAGAAGGAGATGTAAAGTGCACTGTGCAGGTCTGTGCATTGCTAGACTAGGAGTTTTAACCTACAGTCGGGCATAAGGACAGCCCTGTCATCCTGCTAGTGACTAGGAAAGGTCTGTGTAGCAAAGGACCTACATAGGCAGAAAGTGGGTAAAAATGTCAAGGGATAGATGGCAGGCAGAAGGAGGTGCAGATAGGAAAGCAAGGTTTGTCCATATCTAATAACGGCCGGGTTGGGGCAGGTGGGTGGGAGAATATTATGGGCATAAACACAAAACAATGCAATCCTAATGCTGAGCAGGTGTAGCAAAGCCACTCTCCTCACTCCAAGTCAGGCAGCAGTTACTGTGGATGGTAAGACAACCAATCAGCATGTCATGGGTCTCGGCGTCCAATCGCCAAAGTGCTCATCAGGCGAGGACCAATCGGCTAGCTGCTGGAAGGGCTTGGGATTCACTGAGGCAACATACCTGTTGTTGGATCTGATGCGGCAGCTCAGCGAAGTCGGCTGATAATGTGGGCAGCCATCGGCTGGAGGTGCCGTGGCAAAATGGAGTTTTGTGGAACACATTTTGGACTTTTCAATATATCCTTCCACATCTACAAATCACTATGACAACTAAAATAAAAGAATCCTTCTTTCTGTTTGGAATGTTGGAGACATAACTCCAAGCTGCTTATCAGATGCCATTAGCAAACTGAAACAGCTTGTTAAATATTGGTTGCCTATTAAACTGAGATTTGTTAAACCCATCGAAATGGAACAGCTTTCACATTTAAATGCCTAGCATTTAAAAATGTTTTGCTACTAACTTCAGTTGGGGATGAATATCTTTTAAGAAAGATTCTTACCTCATAAATGTTATCATTCCCCAGCAAAGTTTGTAAAGATTTACACTGTTTTGAACCTCTCAAGACCTATCTGATAAAATGCCAGGTCTTCAGTGAACTATACAGACTAAATATATAAATTTCTTTTGACAGATAGGGCTGTGGCCTGCTTCCCAAACATAACAGATAAGAGCTACTGAGATCTCTTATAGTAAGAGGAAGAGAGAGAGAGTGTGTGTGTGTGTGTGTGTGTGTGTGTATGTGTGTGTGTGTGTGTGTGTGTTTGGGGAGGGGTGGAGAAACAGTCAAACTCCTAGCAAGGGAGACTTCATCTAATGAATTAACTGCTGACAAACCATGAGTGACACAGAAGCAAATGATTTGATACCTTTTATTGGACCAACAAACATGTAACAAAAAGAACTTATACCATTTATAAAATTCCTAATCAAACAACTACAAACAGAAGACTGTTTTTGTCATTTTATAATATGATATCATAGTGTGTATTTACTGAGTTGCTAGGTCAGGGCCTTGAAGAAAATAATAAAATGTACTTAACTCATTCAAGATTCCATCAGGTGGACTGAAAAAGTCTATGAGAATTTGTCTGAAAACTAACAACTATAAAATGCAAAAATAGCATCTGTGTATATATCGCTCTAATTTATTTGCAATAAATTTGT
This sequence comes from Neoceratodus forsteri, assembly GCA_016271365.2. Taxonomy (NCBI): domain Eukaryota; kingdom Metazoa; phylum Chordata; order Ceratodontiformes; family Ceratodontidae; genus Neoceratodus; species Neoceratodus forsteri. Next base: position 975,346,751 of record CM057456.1, on the reverse strand, counting down.
TTACAGGCATTACAAGTATCTTTTGAAAGATTGTCTGACTTGTGATTACTAATAGTCCCTAATTATACCTTATGCATAGCATATAAATCCAAACCACTCCAAGGCCATCTTGACATATAATATTAATACCAAGTAGCAAATCAGAGCTCTTTTCCTAATAAAGGCTGCTAATATAATAAATATAGAACAAAGTCATAAATAAGGAACCAGTAGCTTATGGAAAATCTACAGGATTTGACTCTGCCACTGTGGGGAAAATACAGTAAAATGAGGGCTTCTTACAGGGTAATGGTTATTTGGATCTGGGAGCACTGAATATTTCTTATCCTATATTTGTATCCTGGGTAGGGCAGGAGATGCTACATTTCATTGTCACAGGGATGTTCATTTATAAATTTGTGCACTGTATTTACTCAGGCTGTCCCAGATTAGATGCATCATCTTGTTTTCAGTGGGTCATGATTTTACCATTTTTATAATATATATTTATTCAAGGTACCTAGTCCAGGACCCCCATATTCAAGGGGATATGCAGCACATCCGGTGGAAAAGGGGATGTGCCACACAACTCCAACAATGTGCAGCAGCGCAATATTCAAACATGCAGGATGCATCATCCGCAAGGAATGGGCTAGGGCACACACAAATGGTATGCCATTCAAGTCAAAGGGCAATCCCATGCATATGCCATGCTGCAGCATATTCAGTGGAAATGTACCCTCACAGTCCAGAGCAGCATGGTCCACAGTTAGGCCAAAATAGCTAGCCTAACCCAGCCAGCCACCCACCCACAGGCAGGCTGCAGATGTGCACCCAGGTGCACAGCAACCTGGCAGCCCTGGTGGACTAGAGGTACCTTTTTCCATCCCCCAATCTAGCCAACTCCATCCCTAAAGAGCTTCCATAGTGTAGGGCCCCCAGACCCCATCATACCAGAGGAAACCATGGTCCATATCCATAGTCTAGAGGACTCCCATTTACCACCCCTGTACACAGACACCCTCACTCCTCCCATACCCAAATTGTTGCAAAGACTGGCACTGCCCTCCACACCTGCCATGCCACAGCCATTGATTGCACTTAACCTGGGCTGGGGACCTGCACACCGGAATGACCAACTGGCTGTACTGTGCATTGGGGCACCACACCAGCTGAGGATCCACCAGTGTATGCAGCTGTGTGTACATCCCTGGCAAATTGACGAGGGAATTTACATACTCCAGTGCATACCTTGCCGATGCTTAGCTTCCTGTTGTCATACACTACTGCAAGTCCACACTCTCCCTGTTCCCTGTGCAACATGCCTCCCTCCTGACTGCTGAGGTATTCCGTGCCATGGGTGGGTATCCTGTAATGCCATTTGCAGTGTATGCTTCAGGCTATGGATAGTTCATCCACAGTTCCCAATTGTACAAATGAATGAGAGGTCAGCTGTAACACTGTAACATGCTTGTTTTGGGACCTATGTGACTTGGTACAGCATCGTCCGTCACCCACACTGAGCAGTGCAATGGCACCGGGATGATGGATCCGCATGCAGTGCCTGAGGTGTATGGCCCTGGGTGTTATCACCCACACACAGCTCATGCCTACATATAACACATTACAGCATCCCATCATGCAGTGCTCTGCCACCCGCCAATAGAGTGGTACAATACAATTACAGAGCCAGTCGTCACAATGGGATGAGCTGGGAGGCAGAGGGGTGTCTGTGCAACGCTGAGGGGAAGCGGGTGTCACTACATTATGGACATGGACTGTAGGTGTATTCAGGTGCAATTAGAGATGGCATCGGGTCCCTACAATATAGAACCGATAGAGCCTGGACTCCAGTATGATCGGGTTAGTGGAACTGGTCCGAGGTGCCACTATACCACCAGAGACTTCAGGGCCTGTCCCACATGGGAGTGACTGGGGTCGGGCTTGGGGCAAGAGCTGCTCTGGCACATTTTTCTCCATGCCAGCATGCAATGGCTGGTAATGAGCATGCATAAGGCCCCTTTGCACCCTGCATGCTCAATTAGTTCATTTGCATTCCTGGGCTGAATATCACCCATTGGAGCTGCAGCACATACTGGTATATGCCACACACTCCCCTGAAGGTATTCAGTTGGGTCACCCTGGATGTACCTGACTTGGTGGCGCCTGCATTGCGACTCCTGTCCAGGTCACATTTTCAACAGGAACGATGAAGCCCTACCAAGATGAAGCACAGTGTCACAGGTTTACTGCATGACAAAAGGGATTAACTCCTTTGAAATTGCATTGTTTGCTGCATTAACTCTACTGTGGAATTCTGCAGTGCTACGCTTTATCCTGCTGGCTTCACTGTATGCACACCCTGTACCAGTGGTGCATTCTTTTGAATATTGTATCAGTGCCGACTGGCGCACCCTCTTATGCAATGCATCTTTCTGCTCGTGCATCGATCTGGCACTTAGTATATCCCCCAGATGAAAATATTATTTTAGTGCATTATGATTTTACACAATGCAGCATAATATTATGTAGATTTAATGTTAATGTCCTAGCTAACTCCTCAGTGACCATTCCCCTATCCTCTGTTTCTGGTCCTTCCCCAACACAAAACCCACAAGCTTAAGTCACCTCACTGCTTGCCCAGGAGGCCTCAGTAAACTGAAGCAGTACCCAGCCCAAATTGACTGGTCCCCAATGCCACTCATGACTGATATAGACACTGCACTAGCCTACCCTAACCAGAGCTTTCTGCAAGGCCTGTGACCTCTTCTCCTTTACCAGTACCCACTCCAAAAGACATAATGTCGCTTGGATTTCCCCTTCCTTATTCAACAACTGAGGCAGCGAGACAATCTCTGGCATGTCACGGTCGAGTCAAGCAGGACAGCGGACAGACAGGCCTATAATGCTGCTCATAACCAATGCACCTGGGCCATAAGGCAAGCCAAGTCCAAACACTACCAAACCATTTTGGCTGCCTCCTGGGGCTCTGGCGTGCGTTCTGGGATAATATTAAAGAGCTCAATGGAAAACTCGCCCCCATCTCAGATATCTGTCAATGGCGCTATTACCACAGACCCCCACATATTGCTGACTGCCTCAACACGGCATTCTCTGACCTAAGCGCAGTCCTTCCTGTCCACTTTTTGACCCTATCCCTACCTCAACTCCCCAACCTGAATTGCCCCCATTTCTCCTCTGCACCATATCTCTCCAAGAAGCCAAACCACTCCTACTAAAGTCTCTCCAGCCACAACCCCAGTTGTGACCTCATTGACTCAGGATTCTCCGTCTAACTCTAGATGTCATGCTAGCCCCTCTCACCAACCTGTTAAACTGGTCTCTGTGCTCGGCCAATTTCGCGCCTAGAAATCAGCTGAAATTACCCCAATTCACTATAAGAATGGAGATCGCACGTTACCAAATAACTACAGACCGATTCCACCCCTCCCCCACTCTAAAGCCCTGGAAAAATAGTATCCACTCAACTCATGGAATATCTAACCAAATACAGCATACTATGACCAGAACAGCATGGCTTCTGCCCTGGACACAGCACCACCACAGCCCTCTTAGAGTTCTCACAGCAAATACGCACTGCACTTGACTCTGGGGACATTGCTGGGCAGTGTTCATTGACCTATTTAAGGCCTTTGACACTGTGTGTCGCCCCCATTGCTTGACTCCCTCCATCAGCTAGGCTTCTTATCTGGCCCCTGCCTGGTTCTCCAGTTACCTCCATGCCAGATCCCAACGGGTCAAAATAAATGGTACCCTATCAGCTGCCCTACCTGTTAGCTCAGGTGTCCCCAGGGTTCCATCCTGGCCCCACATTGTTCAGTCTCTTTCTAAACACCCTTCCTAGCTTCTGCTCGGGCAGTATCTTATATGTGCTAACGCATGTTCTTGTCACCTCCCAACCCGGTCCCATCACCTCCAGAACTTTCTGTAACTCACCTTCAGCCAAGCTGAAAAATGGTTCCTCAAACATCATCTAGTTCTGAATCTCAAGAAGACAAAATCTATGCTTTTGCCCACCGCCAGAATAACTCCAGAAATGCCCCCTTCTCAACCTCCCCAGCACCCTACACCCCTTGAACAGGTGTCTGCATACAAATATCTGGGCATCACCTTCGACTTGGCTCTCTCTTTCCACTCTCATCTTAATTCCCTGTCCACTGCCGAAAATACCCGGATTGGACTCCTCTACTACCACAAAGACTGCCTCCTCAAAATGCAAAATGCCCTCCCGCTGCCTATCACCTCTTCCATCCTGTCACTGGTCAACTACAGGCTCCCTATCTATGCAGCTGCTGACCCCATTCCCTCACCAAAGTCCAGACCTCGTTTAATAAAGCTTGCAGGTTCCTGACCGGTGCCCCCAATAGAGCACGCACACATGCCAGCTCTACTCTTCCTCAAACTTACTCACCTTTGATGACGCTTCGTCTACCATACCTGTATACTGGGCAAAAATCACTACTGGGGCTCTCTCCGGGTTGCTGCATCTCTAAAATTGGCCTCCCACCCGTCACCACCAAGCACAACCAAAGTTAATTTTCAGGTCCCGAGTCAGGACCTCTTCACCAAAGATCATTCCACCACAGAGCCCCTCTTGGTACAACTCCTCCCCACTCATATCACAAACATCCCCAAAATCGCCCCGCCAAAATTGCCCTCCGAAACCACCTCTCACTGACATTTGAGCTGTAAATGCCCTTTGACTGGCCCCTACCTAGAGCTCTCTTCTGCCCAATTTAGAGACAATGTCCTTCTGGACTGCCTTCTCCCCAGCAACCACCCTTCTCCCCAGGTATCGCCCCTAGAACCCCTAGTGGTACCTTATTATTTATATACTAGACTAATTGTAACTAATTGAAGCCTTTGTACACCTTTGTATTACTGGAATTGCTTGTGTGTTCTTTTATTGTATCTCACCTGTAATGTTCTCCATTGTTGTACTCCACCACCAATTGTTGTCTACCCTCCCTGCGACGAAGGTGCCTTTGTAAATGAGTCTTTGACTCAAAGGTTGTAAATCCAATTATGAAATAAATAAAATAAAATAAATTAGATGTAGAGCCCAACTAAAATAAAATGCCATTTCTTCTGTGAACTATCCAGGCTAAATATATGCAATCAGCAGGCATAGTCTAGGAAAATATATTGTAAAAGAAAGGAAGACCACATTGAAACTGCCTCTCCACAGATCTGCATTGTGCAAGTTCGTTAGAAATAATGGGTAAGAGCATCCCAAAAAGCTCTACACAGCCATATCAGCTCTGACCAGAACTTGTTTATACTTGTAAGACGGAGGAGCAATTCAGCCCATTTCTCCCCAATTTAACTCCAAGTCTGATAAGAACTCTGGTGGGAGAAACAAATCTGCACCCAAAGACTTTATTTGTTATAACTGTAATAAGTCAGGTCATATTGCAAGAAATGGCCTTAGGAAGAACAGTGACACTGGAGCAGATTTGTCCTCAGCAAATTGGAGCAAGTACTTAATAGATGTCAAGGTGGGAGATAAGACTGTGAAGAGACTTATTGATTTGGGAAGCAGACAGTCCCTAGTGAATGCTGAAGTGCTAGAAAACACTGTGCAAACAGACCAGGTACTGGTGTCATCTGCATCTGCAGTGACACTCGATACTATCCCACCACCCAAGTGACTCTGAATATTAATGGAGTGGTGCACCAAATGAAAGTGGGTGTAGTGTCTAAGTTACCTGTTCTTGAGATTATTGCAAATGACTTTCCAGGATTTCGAGTTATTCACAGAGACAATAAATCCCCTGATGTTTAAGCAGCTGTGATGACAAGAGCTCAGACAAGAAAATCTCAGATGGTGGGACTCTTTCTTTGGTGATTTTAATTCAGACTTGTTTGAGCACAGTTCAAAGATCCAGAAGTCCAGGAAAGAAAGACAATGCCTGAAGAAACAGCGGCAACAAAGACATATGGCCATAAGGAGTTAATATATGAAAATGCTGAAATGAAACTGATGACTGATAGCAATTTTGTTTCAGAGCAAGCTAACAATATTTCTCTCTAGAGTTATTTAATGCAGCTGGGGTGAAACCAAAACTGGGTGAACCAATGTTTAAAAAATGTAATGGGTTACTGTACAGGGTTTGGGTTAAACCTCAGACACAGGAACAGATACAACGATTGGTTATATCACAAAAGTATAGATCTGAGTTGTTACAGATTTATATCACAAAAGTATAGATCTGAGTTGTTACAGATAGCACATGATAGTCCTATGGCTGGTCACTCAGGGAGGGAGATTGCCAGATTACTGCACAGATTTCACTGGCCTGGAATTCATGAATATGTTGTTACCATTGCAGTTCCTGTGCTGTGTGTCAGAAAGTAGCCCCAGTGACTAAAAAAGACAAGGTACCCCTTGTGCCCTACCTATGATAGATGTGCCTTTGAGAATAGCATTGATGTGTTGACCCCTTGGACCACCAGGGAATTAAATCTTTCATTATTATGGTGATCATGGTTATGGATGGGAGGGGTTCCACTGGACTGCCAGGGAATTAAATCTTCATTATTACAGCGATTGGGGTTACGGATGGGGAGGGGGGTTCCACTGGACCACCGGGAATTAAATCTTTCATTATTACAGCGATCGAGGTTATGGATGGGGAGGGGGTTCCACTGGACCACCAAGGAATTAAATCTTTCATTATTACAGAGATCAGGGTTACGGATGGGAAGGGTACCACTGGACTACCAGGAACTATAGATATGTTCAGTATGGGGATTGAGGTACGGATCAGGAGGGGGGTACTACGGACCTGGGATAGGGACCGCTGTTGTTACTACCAGGCATTTCTCTGGCCAGCCCTGCACAACTCATGCAAATGAAGCTAGTACGACATGCAAATGGTCCCATTTAGCCTTGCATGCATTATGGCTCCATTTGCATATATGAGTCTGAATATCAGGAATTTGCACCCAGCGTATCTCTGCTGTGCTGGCACAGTTCCCATTCAGTATTCAGACCTGTCTGAGATGCTCAGGCGCTTTGACAGCAATTGCGCATGGTATGTTTTTTGATATATTCAGGAGATGCGCCATGGCACATCTCTTTTGAATATATCCTTTGTTGCCCAGTGCAACTCAGTTACACACTGCAACCATCTGCGCCCATTGCCAGGTGCACTTCTAAATATCTAGCCCTTTATGTAATATTATTGTATTTACTTAAACATGTACCTAAATTATCCACGTTTTGTGTATTATACTGGTTCTTTATGTAATTGCTATATCTACTTCAACTTGTACCTAACCACATGTACTTTTGCTGTTGCTGTAGCAAGCTACTATACTCAACTCCCTCCCCAACTTGGTCTCTCCCCAAGGACCACTCTCCTGCCTTAGCAGCTACTTGTCCTGACCGGTCTTAGTGTAAAAATTAACAACCCCTGTCCAGCACTCAACCTGTCCGCTCCGGGCAAGGCCCCAGGGCTCCATCCCGGCCCTTATCGTCAGCCTCACCTCAATATGCTGCCCTGCTCCAGTGTTGGCAGGGTCCTACTCTATCACGGACAATGCTGTCCTTTTCACCTCACACCCCAACCCTGCATCCCTTCAGGTAGCTCTCCAGCTCCTTTACTCAGATAGAGTGCTGGTTCACTGACCACAGGTTGGTAATCAATTTAAAAACAAAACCATGCTTGCCCACCACCAAAACAAGGCCAGAAACTCCTTCCTCCTAATACTCCTAGTGCACACACCCCTCAAACAAGTAACCTCCTACAGATATCTGAGTATAATCTTGACTCAGCACTCACCTTCCATTCACACATTAGCACCCTCTCCTCCACCATGAATGTGCGAATTGGGCTACTATACTGCCACACAGACTGTCTTCCTCCGAAGCCCTCCAGCTAGCAAGCACCTCCTCTGTCCTGTTCCTCGCGGACTATGGCCTACCAATCTATGCCCGAGACAACAAAGCCCTTAATAAGGTCCTTATGTCCATCAACAAGGCCTGCAAACTCCTGACTGGTGCTGACAGATCGACCCACACCTGCTCACTATACTCTACGGCCAGTGTCTCTGCTTTGAGGATAGACTGCTGTATCAAACATGCCTGCTGACAAAAACACTCCTTGGTCTCTCACCTCGGAGTGACCACCTCCATCCTCAGTGCTACCACACACCATCTCCTTTTCATGGTGCCCACAAGACCACCTTCAGGTCTAAGGTCAGGACCTCACTCCACAGTGGTCCTTCCACTACAGGGCCCCAGCCTGGTTCATCTCCTCCCTCCCATTATTACAGACCTTCCTAAAATCAGTCCTTCAAAACCACTCTAAGAAACCACATATTTGCCTCCCTGCTGCAGCTGTGCTTAACCAGTTGGTCCCTCTCTCACAGGCTTTACTGCCTTTGCCTCATCTGCTTAGTCCACTGTTTATGGTGACAATGTCCTCCAGGACTGCTACTACTGCACCTCTTCAACACTCAGCCCTCAGTACCAACCCAAGTGCCCAGCTCTCTCTCTCTGGGTGGTTGACCCCTTACAAAGAATCACTGTGATAGCTGCCAGTGCAATTACCATATAGCACTGCCCAGAGCATCCTATATTCACTGGATATTCTGCCTCTAATAAACATTTTGTGTAACTAAGCAACACTGTCAATATAACCTGCATCTATGTAACGATGTATTACTTATGAAGATTGTGTATCTTGTACTATGAATCACTGTAACTATGGTTGCCTAACTTTCTATGTAAACTATGTTAATGTCTTTTCTCTTGATGAGAGCCTTTGAAACGGAGTCTATGACTCAAAGGATTGTAATTCTGATATTTTATTAATAAATAAATATACTCTGTTTACTTTAACATGTAAACTAAACTGCATCTACACTGTGTTGCACCTTACTGGTTACTTTATGTTATTACTCTACTTACATCAGCATGTACCTAACTGCATCTATGTTTGATGTACTATGCTGGTTACTTTATTTAATTACTCTGCTTACTTAAACATGTTCCTAACTTCATCTACTTTTGGTGTACCATCCTGGTAACTCTATGTAATTACTGAATTCAACACATACCAAACTGCATCTAGGTTTGTTGTACTATACTGATAACTTTATGTAATTAGTCTGTTTATTTCAACAGGTACCAGTTTCATCTGCTTTTTTGTATTATGTTGGTTACTTTTTGTTATTACTCTAGTTACATAGTGTCATTTCTGCATGTAATTACTCTATGTATATTTGTTACTTTATGTAGTTACTCTACTTACATGATAGTTACTTCAAGTAATTACCGGTTTAATTATATTGGTTACTTTATGTAATTATTTACCTACACTGGTTACTTTATGTAACTACTCCATTAATTTATAATGGTTACGCTACATAATTGTCTGTACTTACTTAAACATGTACCAAACTGCATCTACTTCTTTGCATTATGCTTCTTTCTTTTATATAATTACTGTATTTACTTGAGGAGATTACTTTATGCAATTACTCCATTTACATATACTGGTTACCGTGATGTCATTACTTACTCTGGTTACTTTATGTCATTACTATTTTATGTCATTACTCAATTTACCTATGCTGGTTACTTTATGTAGTTAGTCTGTTTCTGTAATTAGTCTACTGTATTTACTTAGGCTGCTTAATAATTACTCCATGCTGGCTACTTTAGGCGATTACTCTATTTACTTATGCTGGGTACTTTGTGCAATTATTCCATTTGCTTTTGCTGATTATTTCATGTAATTATTTTCTTATGCTGGCTACTTTATGTAATTAATCCATTTACAGCTGGTTTCCTTATGTAATTACTCTCGTATGCTGGTTACTTTTATTTGCTGATGCTGGTTGCTTCATATAATTACTCTATTTACATATGCTGATTACTTTTATGTAAGCACTTTACTTATGCTGGTTACATCATGTAATTACTCTGTTTATGCTGCTTCCTTTTCTGTATGTAATTACTCTATTTACATAAGCGTGTTACTTCATGTAATTGCTCTGTTTACTTATGCTGGTTACTTTATGTAATTACTCTATTTATGTTGGTTACTTCATGTACTTACTCTGTTTACTTTTGCTGGTAACTTCTTGTAATTACTCTATTTGCTTATTCTGATTTCTTTATGTAATTACTCTATTTATGTATGTTGGTTGCTTTATGTAATTACTTATGCCGTTACTTCATGTAATTACCTGTTTAATTATGTTGGTTACTTTATGCATTTATTCTATTTACTTATGTCAATGCCTTCATTGTATGTATATCTCTGCTTATGTATGTGCTTACATCATGTAATTATTTACCTTTGCTGATTACTTTATGTAATTACTCTTGTTATGTTAGTTACTTCATGTAATTACTCTATTTGCTTATTCTGATTTCTTCATGTAATTACTCTTTATGTACAATATGCTGGTTACTGTATGTAATTACTTATGTTGATTACTTCATGTAATTACCTGCTTAATTATGCTGGTCACGCCATGCATTTATTCTATTTACCTATGTTAGTTCCTTTACAGTATGTGATTTCTTTATTTACATATGTTGGTTACATTATGTATTTACTCTAGTTATACATGCTGGCTACTCATGTAATTACTCTATTTAGTTATGCTGGTTAATTCATGTGATTTCTCTATTTACTTATGCTGGTTACTCTATGGACCCCATTTTATTTATTTATTTGAGTTTTGGTAAGCGGGTGGACCCACTGAAACATTACAGTCCCTTTTTCAGGGGCGACCCGGAAGTGCAGTACATTGATAGTGCAGAACGTTGAGTTTACAGCTTTGGAGATCTTCAGGATTACATTATCTACAGATACATATACAACATAAATTACATATGGACAGGCAGCAGCAGATAAACAAGAACGTGATAATTACAATGGCACCAAATACAACAGTCACCAATTTACCAACTATACCATAAACAAATAGACTTGCAAATTGTAGTTACACATGCAGATGAGGTTCGCAAAGCAGGTTACTTAACTATAACAGGTACATAGAGCAGGGACAAGATTAAACATAGTGTTTGGGAAGCTGGAGCAAGAGTCATTTAAAATAATCAGGACTAGTGCAAGGGCTTGCATCAATGAGAAACAGCACAATGGGCTTCTTGCACTGCACTGTATGCCAGTCCCGATTTTCTAAGGCAGCCTGCACCACTGGAAGGACTGCCAGACAACTGGGCTTGCGCCATCCTTGAGACAGCTGCACTAGTGCGCCATGGCGGAAGAAGGCTTGTGCCATGACAGTGCTGCATTATTCCCTAATTTAGGATTTCAGAAGCCCCCACAATGGGTGCACAGCCCCTGCCATTAGACCAGCCCAGAGTTTGTCTAACCTGCAGTTTACCACTGCTGGAGCCCTCGCTGGGTGGGGAGTGACCCTGTGACCCACACCAAGGTGCCTGTATAGTCCTTGACACCTGCCAGACCACAGCTGGAGTGGCCAGTGGTCCATGGCAGGTCAGAGCTCACCCCCGTGGTGGTGCTGGTGCATCTGCCCCACATGGACTCGCACTGACCCTGCAATTGCCCCATCAGAGGCAGCTGTCACCTCTCTCCTGCCTGACCTATCCCACCCTGTGAGCTAGGGCATGCCATGGATGACCCACCAGCCAGCAGGGTGACCAGCTGGTGGGTCACCATCACTGGCTGCTGCTGCAGAAAGCCCGTCCATGGCTTGTGTCATTCCCTCTGGTGTGCATTTTTGTGGCACAGTTGTTTGCTTGCAGCAAACCCAGTGACTTTGGCACGGGACCCCACTTTTTCTAAAATTGGGTGCAGGGTCCCTGGTGTATCTGGGTTTTGTCACAGGTAGCAGTTCGGGTGCAGTAGGAATCTAACAGGACATTATACAATTGAGCTCCATGAACTTAGCCTTTTCAGTAGCACTTTGTGAAGAGTTTGCTGTGTTCTTCTTTGACAGGGTATCTCTATTCAGGCCGGGATCTCGCCAGTTGGGCTAGATCAGTCCTGAAGGGTGGGGTCTGGGTGGAGCAGAGGAACTCCCATTGTCTGGGCGGAGTTTAGGCCGGTGGAGGTGGCTGAGGTCTCCAAGGTAATTCAAGCTGCTGCCCACTAGTTGTGACCTGGACCCCGGCCCGACACGTCTCCTAGTGGGATGAGTCAGGGCTATCAGCCCAGTGTTCACCAGGATTGCCAGGTGTTCAGTTTCAGAGGGTCTTCCCAATGCCTTGAAGGACATGCTAGAGAAGCCCTTTCTGAAAAAACATCTCTCAACCCTGACATCCTGGCAAATTATAGATCCCATCTCCAACCTCCCATTTTTAGGAAGGTTGTAGAGAAGATAGTGGTTTTGCAGCTTGAGGAACAACTGGAGAACTTTGACATCTATGAGCCATTCCAGTCTGGTTTAGGATGAGGCACAGCACAGAGACAGCACTAGTCCGATCCACAAGACCTCCACAGGGCAAGAGATCAAGGGAATGGTCAGTTCTCACTCTCCTAGACCTGTCATCTGTATTTGATACCATGGACCACATTGTGTTGTTGGATCACCTTAGAGAGTACTGTGGACTTGCCGGTACTGTCATTAACTGGTTTGAGTCCTTTCTCGGGCAGGAGGCAGAGGGTAGTGATGGAAATTTCTCCTCCTCGCTGATGCCACTGACCTGTGGAGTTTCTCAGGGTTCAAGCCTATCATCGCATGTTGTTCACGGTATACATGCTGCCTCTGGGGAGGCTCTTCAGACATTACAGCTTGGGTTTTACTGTTACGCAGATGATACTCAACTGTACATGTCCTTTGCACCAGGGATAAATGGTGCTGTCGATGTGCTGAATAAATGCCTTGCCAAGATCCAGGACTGGATGAACTCTAACTAGCTGAGACTTAACCCAGACAAGATGGCGGTACTGGTGATTGAGCCGGTCATGGGCATGATGGGGATGCCTCTGGGACAGCAACAGGTTTGGTCCTGGGGTCGACCCCATTGATGGTGTCCTGTATGGTGAGAAATCTGTGTGTTGTCCTCGACGACAAGCTAACATTTGAAGCCCAGGTGTACCGCTGTTGTCAGCTGTGGATTCTACCATTTTAGAACATCGCCCAGATTAAACCCCTTATTCCACCAGAGGACCTGCCATCGCTGGTGCATGCCTTTGTAACATCCAAGCTCAAATACTGTAATGCTCTTTATCTCAGGGTCAGTTAAGGGAACCTCTGTCAGCTGCAGCTAGTGCAGAATGCAGCAGCCAGGCTGCTGACAGGACTGTCAAGGTCCTGTCATGTGACCTCGGTCCTGTGGGGTCTGCATTGGCTGCCAGTCAGGTAGGATTCTCTTCCAAGGTGGGCTTGCTCACCTACAAGGTCCTATATGGATTGTGCCCTGGATATCTGTCAGACCTCCTTACCCCTGCCATCGTGCCAGCTCCTTTGTTCCTACCACTGAGGGGGCCTTGGTGGTTCTAGGACGTAGGCTGAAACCTCAGGTAATCACTCATTGTTTATATAATATGTTATGATTTAATGCTCTGTCAAACTTTTTATTGTATGGCGCCCAAAGCCTCCGAGATTGGGTGCCTAACAAATAATAAATTACTTACTTACTTATTTTATTTACTCATGCTAGGCACTTCATGTAATTAAGGTCTTTACTTATGTTGGTTATGTTATATTATTACTCTAGTTATGCTGGTTGCTTCAGGTAATTACTGTTTATTTATGCTAATCAGTTTATGTAATTACTGTATTTATTTATACTGTTACTTTTTTAAATATAGTTTTTATTGACATTTTCTGTGAGACACACAATTCATTGATTGAAATTTTGGCGTGTTAAATGGAAAGACAAACAGACCTCTTCAAATCAATTGTCTAACAGTGTGGTCATCCTTAACAGCATGTATACAAGAATCATATCCATTTAAAAATTCACTTAAAATTTAAGAGACATTTCCACATTTGTTTAGTGTTAGGTGGGGCAATCTGTTTGAGATATCTTACCAATGGGAGGTGGGGAGAGCCTTCGCGTCCCCGGTGGAAGCTGCATCACCTCCCAGAGAGCCAGAACCTTCTAAGGGACAAAATGCGGATCTGCCTGAGCCATGTACCAGTGCCATTTGTGCCATTTCACTGAGAAGTGGTCTTGCTTATCCTTTATGGATGCAGTCAACTTTTCCATTTGATAAATGTTTGTTACAATTGCTCTCACTCTATGATTGATGGAATGTGCAATGACATCCAGTGCCGTGTGATTGCTTTTTGCTGCGAGTAAGAATATTGGTAATAAGGTTTTCTTCCATTGTGGCCTAATGGATGAGAGAACCAGTTCATGATCAATTCTGCCGATTTTCCCAAAGTTTCCGGATCTCTGCCTCTGCAATGCATACCAGAAAGGCGCTTAGCATCGGGCATAGCCACAGCACATGGCTCAGGTCTGCCTCCTACAGTTACAGCCCCTCCAACATCTTCCATACTCTGCTAGCATATATTTTATTAAAATGGCTGGTGATCTGAAATAACATGAGCGGCACTTCCAGGCATACTCTCTCCACAATGGAGCTTGTAATTCTAATAGCCATGGGGGCATACCTTAGCCATTCCTCTTCTGACACTTCCAACCCCAGTTCAGCATTCCACTTATATAGTATTTTTAATGTTGCTTCTCCTAGGGCTTCCCTAAGGATCCAATACATTTGTCCTATTATATGTTTCCCAAACTGTCCATAGTAAGCATCGATCAAAAATTGGAGCAACAGTGGTATGGGAAGGGATTTTGGACCTATCCAGACCTTGACTTTGTAAATATGTGTGAAGCTGTAGAAAGCAAAAATGGTCCCTTTGGGGTAGATTACAGTCATTTTGCAATGTTTCAAATGTGGTAACCCCTATTGTGGTGAGGAACTGGAAAATTAACTGTAAGCCAGAACAGCTCCACTCCTTGAATGCGTGTCCATTTGGGCTGATAAGGAAAAACTAATCCTTATCGATAAGCCGCATATGGAAAAGACATTCTGCAATTTCAATTTGTGTTTTAGTTGGTTCCAAATTTTAACAATGCTTCCTGTTACTTTAGTAAAATTGTTAAGTGGAATGGCATGGCGTGTAGTGGAAAACAAAATAGGCGCCAAGTTGTACAAATCGCTTAGTGCAAATTCTATTTCTTTCCATGGGGTACCTAGGGACAACCAGTAAATAGCTATTCTAAGGAAATCGGACTGCATACCAATCCAGATTGGGAAGATTGGCCCCGCTTTAGCAGCGGGAAGATTTTATCGTCTATCGGACCCTCGGGCATTGACCATCCCAGATAAAATTAGATATTATCTTTTCCAGGAAGAGAAGTAATACTGAGGTGGCCAGACCAGAATATTCTGAAAAAGTAAAACAACTGTGGTAGGATGTTCATTCTAATAGCTTAAATTTTTGAAAAATGAAAGGTGTAAAGACCTCCATTTAACTAAGTCTGTTCAATCTGTTGTGTTAAGGGTTCGTAGTTTACTAAATCCAGGTGAGAGAAATCCTGGGAGATAGTTATGCCTAAGTATTTTATTTAAAGCAGCGTCATCGGAGAGGAAGTAAGTCCCTCAGGGAAGGAGAGGGTAAGCCCAGCACCAGAATTGCCATCTTCGTCACATTAAGTGTAAATCCGGCCACTGTTTCAAATTTAGGGACTTCCCAGGTTCTGGGAATAGATTCTCAGGTAATAGAACCATAAGTAATATGTCATCAGTAAATAGGATACTTCATATTGAATCTGACCTATAGGGAACCCCTCTATGCCCCTCCCGTTGAATAGTCACAGCCAAAGTCTCTATATAAAGAGCAAATAGTATGGGGAAAGTGGGTAACCCCATGTGCCCCGCTGTAAAGGAATTGGAGATGTAATTGCACCATTTATTCTTATATAGGCTTTAGGAGAGGCATATATATTTCAGAACCATTTTGTGACTGAGTCTGAAATTCAAATGAAAACAAAGTATCCCACAAAATTCCCATGTGACCCTGTCAAATGCTTTTCAGCATCCAAATTTAGTAAAACAGCAGGGATCTGACGAGTTTGCAGATGTTCCAGAAGAAGTGATGTTCTCTGAATATTATCAGTGGTGTTCTGGGCCTTAATAAATCCTGATTGGTCTGGATGGATAATGGTTGGTACCACATTTTCCAGATGTGTGTCAGATTCCCATATATAATTTATAGTCTGTATTCAAAATTGAAATGGGTCGATGAAGGGAAGAGGGTCTGATAAATCCTTCCTGGCTTTGGGATGGTTGCTATTACTGCATAAGACCAGGATGGGGTGGGGCACCATCAGCTACCTCATGGAACACTTGATGGATTGTTGGCAAAATTAGCTCTTGGAATTTTTTATACCATGGGGCTGTGTAGCCATCCATACCTGGGAACTTCTGAGGCTTCACTAGAGATATGTGTCAGGAGATTTCCTCCATACTAATTGGGCACTCTAAGATCTGTTTATGGATATCAAACAATTGGGGTAGGTTTAAGGAATCCAGAAATAAAGTTCAGTCAGAGCTAGAAGTCTCTGGTTGAGCAGTATATAGGGATTGATTATATCTAGTAAAATGGTACGATTTCCTTATCTCTGTGGATAATTTTTTGTTTACTGGGTTGTGAACCTTAAGTATACTAACCATTTTCTTTCGCATCCACAGTTTACGAGCCAGTACTCTAGACCCTCCCTTGCTCGCCCTCATAGTTACTTTGTTTTAAATATAGCAGGGCCTGCTGGACCTTGTAGTCCACGATCTTCTGTATTTCTGATTTGGTTTCTCTAATTTTCTGTTGAAGGTCTCTATCACTCCCTAAACAACAGCTGATAGATCTGCAACTGTTATAACAGGTCAGATATCGTGCCTCCATTTGTCATTTTTTCTTTACTGAAAGCTAACATTTCCTTAAAACTGCCTTCAATGTGTCCCACAGAATTGCTGAGGAAATTTCTGAAGCTGTATTATCTAAGAGGATCTGGGGATTCAGTTCCTGATCATGTCCGTAAATTGGGGATCTTTTAAAGGAGTCATTGAGCCTCAGAGCATTTGTTTCTGTTTTTCCTAAATCTATTTTCAGTAGCAAAGGGTGATGGTCTGAGAGAAGGCGGGGCCCACAGCTAAATCCTGAACTTGGTGAAAATCTTCACATGAAATAAAAAAATAAATCAAGCCTAAAATAGCTGTTAAAGTGGCTAGAGTAAAAATTTAGGTTTGTAGGGATCTAAACAGTTTTCTCCAGATATCTGTAATACCTAGGTTTTCAAAGAGCTCTTTAGAAATTTTGAGGCGTTACTTTTCCTATACATATGGGGTTAGTTGTGTCCAGCTTAACAGTCCAAGTCATGTAGAAATCTCCCCAATAATAAGTTTACCCTTCAGAAGGTCCATTATTTTATTAAGGAAGTTCCTGACTACTGGTAATGTAGATTATGGTGGAGATATACATCGACTACTGTTATCTCTTAGAAAAAAGAACTCCCTGTAGTACAATGTATCTCCTCTGGGGAGTCCACATTTTGGGAGTGAACCTCAAATGGCGTTGATTGATGGGACCATGATTGCCACCCCTGCCTATTCCTCGTCAAGGTGAGATGACCGAAAACTCTGTATCTCTGTCCCACTGTAATTTGGTGTGTTCAATATCAGACATATGTGTTTCCTGTATTAAATATAAATCGCTGAATTTCTTTGCAAATATTGAATAAATCTAGTTCTCTTGATCAGGTTTCTAAGACCATTAATGGTCTGCAAAATACCTTTGCAGGTTTCATTGAAGACATTTCTGAGATCCATTGAGGTGCAGCCCCACCGGAAGAAGAAGCCCACCCACTCAAATCACCAGACCGAAAGTTCAAACCAGGAAGACCATCCAGCCCTAAGAGACATTCTCTCACTTGAATAATAATAAATGCTTTCCAATACCAGTTCTTGACTGTGTGTCATTATTTAAAATGAACATAGTAGTAAACTTGAACATTAAAATATCCTCTCTTAAACCCACTTTTAGGAGGAACAACTGTGGTATATTAGACCACCAAAAATGGGGTCCCAAACAAAATGAGGGTCCAACTAGTTAAAGTATTAACTATATTACATAACGACTTCCAAGATTGGGGTGGAAAGAAGTCAACACCTCCTTTTTCCCCAGGGAGGAAAAAACATACTCCATAGGCCAAAGAGCCTCAGACACCAAGTTCATGGATGAAGCCCTCTGGGGACCAATATGTCCCTACATAAGAAAAAAGTCCAAAAACTGGACAGAAGGGGAAGGAAAAAGAAAAGTGAATATAACTGGTGAAACCATATTGTACCCATAGGGACCAATTCTACAATCTTAGCAACCTTAACTGATTTATAATACTGCACTTCTTTGACCCAGTGTATTCTTTCTGTATGTATATATAATACCTCCCAAGCCCAGACCTCTTTCTGTTCCATGGCCCCAATAGTCACGACCTGTTAGCAACTCCCCACTATTTGCCTAGGTGTATGGGCCGGAGCCTTGAAGAAGAAAGGATCCTGCCAGCCAGAAGGAAATTCCAACCATGCTGCTTCTACTGGTCCTGGATCAAACTATACCATGTGTTCCCCTGGCTGATCCCCGCATGGCGGATCCCCAATCCTCAACCAAGGTGGACCCCTAGTCCCAATCCTGGGGGGACTCGTGGTGGAATACATCAAAATCTTCCTGCTGTGTAACTGCCATAAGCCTCCAAGATGTCACCCCATCTAGCTAACATCCAAAAGAAAAGCTCCCTCGACGGGGAACTGCCACCCAGATGGGGAGGGAGGGAGGAGGGAGGACCATGCTCTCAACTCCAGTTTCCCTTTGTTCTTCCAGGGCAGGAGTCAATACACTGATCGCAACCATTTTTATTTATTTATTGTAATTGGCTCCATAAGAGTATACCTAAGTTACCTGACTGGGAGCTCCAGCCCGCCTTTTTAGTTTCCCAAGACAGTGCTCAATCTCAACTCATACTACGCTCCTCCTTCATCAATGACTACTCCTCTGTATTTATAGGGCTACTGTAGTCATCCCATAGGCCTCCACCAGACTGGAGGAGAAGGAGCAGGCACCAACCCAACTCCCGAACCGATCCAGAGGTTGAGCGCTGCAAGGCCCCCATCTAATAATGCATCAACTACCGGGAGGGGCCTGGTCAGGAGGGAGAGAGTCACCATTTCAAGAGCTCATTCTCCATAGGATCAGTCCATCTCCCCCACTTGTTCCCCTCTGTTACCCCCATTTTAGTGAGCACAGATCCTTGCATTATACTTTCTCCTGTAATACAGTGAAACATAAAAAAACTGTCCATGTGGGAACCTCCAGCCAGAGTAGCTCAAAGGTCGTAGAATCCCCCACTTGGTCTGTACTGTGAGAGCATCTCAACTTTAAGTAGGTCTGGTATTTCCATCCAAAAGCTCCATCAGTGTTAGGGAGCCTTTGGGGACAACTCCCAATATCGGGATATAGCGCCTCAGTTACAGCAGGAAATAGGGAGAGGAGGCCGGGGAGGAGGAGAGGAGGAGACCTCACGACGGGGAGAGCCAGAGCCCTCATCCCCCCACCTCAATGGACACATGATGCTGCACTCCCAGCCAGGTCGCAAGGCCTAGCTACTAGAAGGAGCTGGGTAATCCCCTGGGCCATGATCTGAAGAGGAGCAGTGCAGAGCAGCCCCCAGCCCAACCCCCATCCCCTGCGCCCCCACCCATTTGATCAACCCCCAGTCCTCCCAACTTGATTCCATCTTCATTTTCCTCTGTCCTGGTCTCTGGGAAGGTTTCCAATAAAATAATAATAATAACATACAGTTTGCTTGCAACTGTAGGTCTCGCTGTGCCTTATTTTGGCAAGACAACCCTCAGATCTCATAGAAACATAGAAACATAGAAGTTGACGCAGATAAGGACCGCAAGGCCCATCCAGTCTGCCCATTTCTTTTCTACCTTATAAATGTGCCTTGACCTTTGCTCTGTCAGTGACCTATCTATTCATAGTCATTTGTGTTGCTCCCTTATGCCTATCCCATGCCTGTTTGAAGCCCTGCACTGTATTCATAGCCACCACTTCTTGTGGTAAGCCATTCCATGCATCCACCACCCTTTCTGTGAAAAGAATTTCTCACATTCCTTAATCGGCCTCCCTCTAATCTCATGCTGTGTCCTCTTGTCCTGCTATTTTTCTTATATTTAAACATGTTAGACTCTTTCACCTTGTTTATGCCCTTAAGGTGTTTGAATGTCTCGATCATATCACCCTCTCTCCCTCCTTTGCGCAAGGGTATACATATTGAGCTCCGTTAATCTGTCCTCATATGTCTTCTGATGCAGTCCCTGCACCATTTTGGTTGCCCTTCTCTGGACTGCCTCAATTTGATTAATGTCCTTGTGAAGGTGTGGCCTCAATACTGCACGCAGTACTCCAGATGGGGCCTAACCAGTGTCTTGTACAGAGGGATTATTACCTCCTCTTACGACTTGTGATACCCCTACTAATACACCCTAACACCCCCTAGCCTTACCTACTGCTTTAGAGGTCTGCTTGGATGATTTTAGGTCATCGGTGATGATGATGCCCAAGTCTCTTTCTTCCTTTGTGACTGCTAGCAACTCCCTTCCCAGCCTATAGGTGGCTTCAGGGTTTCTCTTCCCTATGTGCATGATTTTGCACTTCTTTGCATTAAATCCCAGTTGCCACTCTTCTGACCATTCTGCTAGTTTATCCAGATCTCTTCTCATTCTGCCCACCCCATCTGGATCATCTACTCTGTTGCAGATCTTGGTGTCATCTGCAAACAGACAAGCCTTCCCTCTAGTCCATCTGCAAGGTCACTAATGAAGATGTTGAGAGGACTGGCCCCAGGACTGATCCTGAGGTTGCCCACTTGTGACTTGCATCTCTTCTGACTGTATACCATTTACCACCACTCTCTGTTTTCTGCCCGTCAACCAGTTTGCCACCCAGTTGACCAACTTCTGACCCATCGAGCCTACCCAACTTATTTATCAATCTTCTATGTGGAACAGTGTCAAAAGCTTTGCTGAAGTCAAGGTAGGCGACATCAACTGCTCCCCCTTGGTCCACCACTCTGGTTGCAGTCAAAGAAATCTATGAGATTAGTTTGACAGGACCTTCCTTTGTAAACCCATGCTATCTTGGATCCTGTGCCCTATGGATTCCAGGTGTTGCACTATCCTTTCCTTAAGTGCCTCCATAATCTTGCCCACTACTGAGGTAAGACTGACCGGTCTGTAGTTCCCGCCTCCTCCTGCTACCACCTTGTGGAGCGGGATCACATGAGCCCTTCTCCAGTCTTCTGGGACCTCTCCTGTGCTCAGAGACTCACTAAACAATTCTGCTAATGGCTCTGCTAGTTCCTCCTTTAGCTCCTTAAGTACCCTGGGATGTATGCCATCAGGTCCCATTGCCTTATCCACCCTGAGCTTAGCAAGCTCTTGTAGGACCCTTTCTTTTGTGAAGGGAGTAGTGCTCACCTCCCTCCCCTGTGTCCATGATGCTGAGCTGTGGGCCCTGTCCTACCTTCTCTTCAATAAATACTGAGCAAAGTATCTATTTAGGATAGATGCCTTTACAGGGTCCTCCTCCTCCATGCTCCCTTTTCTCCATTAAGCTTAGCAATACCCCTCTGGACTTTCTCCTTTCACTAATGTATCTATAGAAAGTCTTGTCACCTTCTTTTACTGTTCGTGCTAGTGTTTCCTCAGTTTGGGACTTTGCCTGCCTTACTGCCTTACTTGCTTCCCTTAGGGCAGTTTGGTATGCCTCCCTATCTTCATCCCGCTGTGTTCCCTTATATTTCCTGAAGGCCAGCCTTTTGGCTCTGACCTTTTCTGCTACTGTATTTGAGAACCAAAGTGGTTTCCTTCTTCTTTTGCACTTCCTTTTCTGTCTAACACAATGGGATGTTGCTTTAAGTATTGCATCCTTAATGCTTGCCCACTTTGCCTGTAACCCCTCACCTGTGCTTCTTTTGCCAGGGCTAGCTTAACTCTGTAGGCCATCTTATCAAAGTCAGCTCCTCTGAAGTCCCATATTTTTGCCTTGGAATGGGATGATTTAGATGTAGTAGCCAAACTGAACCATACCATGTGATGGTCACTGCGCCCAGGTGACCTTCTACCTGGAGATCTGTGATCCCTTCTTTGTTAGTCAGTACTAGATCTAGGATAGCCTGTCTCTTGTGGGTTGCTGTACCAGTTGTTTGAGGCCCTCACCCTGCAGGGAATCCACTGTGAGTCTAGTTCTGGCAGATGTTCCTGCTGGTATTGACCAATCTGTATCTGGCATGTTGAAGTCTCCCATTATCAGAACCTCCCTTTAGCTGTCATGTTTTGTATATCTTCTAACAGTAATGTGTCTATGTCCTCCCTCTGGTCTGGGGCCTGTAGACAACCCCAGTTCTTATGGCTGTCCCATTTCCTGTTTCCAGGGTGACCCACAGTTCTTCTGGCTCCTTATGTGTATTCTGAATTTCTGTAGCTTTGATATTTTCATTAACATACAGGGCCACTCCTCCCCTTTTGACTCCGGTCTCTTCTGAACAATACTATAGCCAGGTACTAAAGTCTCCCATGTGGTTACTGGTAAACCATGTCTCACTAATTGCTACTATGTCCAGTTTAGCCTCTGACATTATTGCCTGCAGGTCTGGGATCTTATTTCCCTTATTCTTATTGCCCTCATATTGCTGGTAGCCTCATCTGGTATTGTTGTAGTCTTTCTAGGGTGTTGGTTAGGAGAGTTCCCAGTTGCTCTTGCAGGTGATGACTGTCCAAGACATCTCGACCCTCAGGATATTCCTCGGTTGTGATGATGATGATGATGATGATGTCTGCCTCCCGACTCCTGTGCACAAGGTGTGTAGAGGCCCCTTGTTTGGCCTCATCCACTGTAAAGGTCCTTTGCCCTCTGGGAACTGGATGACCATTTTGGCTGTGTAGGGGTGCAAAATTTAATGCTACTGGCTGCTGGCAGGGAAACTGCAGGATCTACTCCTTCTTTGTTTCTGTGTCAGGGGCGTAATCGTTATCGATGAATATACTTTTCCTTTGTACTTTATTTTTTGTTCCAAGCCTTTTGCAATAGGTCATCTTTAATTGCAAAATTTAAAAGCACGCCACAATGGAGCAAGGCCTGGCTTCAGGTGTCGATGATTTTGGGCCTGGCGCTCTATGAGCGCATTCAATGCCCGGAGGATAGTCTGGGCCAAGATCAAGCAGGAGCGCAAGAGACCATCCAGAAATGCCACCTCCTCATTTTCAGGTATTCTATAAAATCTCAAATTCTTGCATTGCCCCTATTTTCTGCATCTTCTTGCCGTTCCGCTATGTTTAGGATAGAGTGTGCCAGTTCAGACAAGGACGATTGTAAAAATCTATCTTTGCAGCGTTTGAGGAAATTTCTGGGTCCGCATCATCGATCCTTGTTTGAAGGACCCCCATATCTGTCTTAGCCCCAGATAGAATCCTGCATCTTGGAGAGGAAATCAGAGATAGCCTGCAGTATTGAGTCAAGTTTATCTGAGTTTATCTAGAGGGCCAAGAGATCCTTTTCTGAGATTTTCTATTATGTGAGTGGCCTTGTTTAGAATCATCTGAACCTGCAGCCAGGGGATCCATTTCATGGAGCTGCTACTTCATTCTCCTCCTCCGAGTCGCCTGCCAGAGCCTGATACCTGTTGTACACGAGCCGCACTAGTGTGTAAGCTGCCATTGTACTGGAATGAAGCTCTTCAGGAAATATGCTTATTTGCCATCAGTCACATCCAGGAGGTTTTTCTCTGTATTTTGGTGCAGTTAACAAATTGTTCAGAGCTCACCCTCCCGCTGTTTATTGCAACATGGTGCCACCAGAAGTCCTACTGGTTACCTTTTTGTAATTAGTTTGTTTACCTATGCTGGCTACTTTATGTAATTAATTGTATATACTGCCATGTTTTCACTGACTATGTATCTTGGTTATTTCAGTATTCTGTGCATTATTCTAGTCATGGTTTGTAATCTCCTGTGTCATGCTTGAAAATAGAATTGTTTCACCTACTTTGTTAGCAAAAACTAAATAAAAATGAACTTCTTGAGTGTGTTTCAAAATGTAAATGTTGTCCGTATACTGTCAGTTTGAATTCTGCAGCGTAGTTCTTCAAACTAAAACATATTTTTATGGGCCCAGAACCTTGACTAATTACTCTGTTCCATAATTTATGAAATGATGGAGCTTTCATTTCCTTTCAGTATTTAGGTATTAGTTTCTTACATACTGTATGTATATTTTTCTGTGTTGCTGTCGGTCCCTCAAACCACATACTAACTAACGTACTGGATCCTACATTCCTACAAAATGCTCTGACACAATAAATCGATTTGTATTAGACCTGCTTGGATAATCATTTGTGATATATCCAGATATCCCATATAATACAAATTTGTGTTCATTCATGGTTTGTTCCCCTGGCTCACTGATTGCCTACCTCTCTCCTTATTTTGGGCAGCTGCTCATCAGATGCCAGCCATGTATAATACTCCTGCCAACAGGTGCTCGGCGTCTCTTTGGCTCTGGTGACCCGACACCCACCCCTTGCCAAGGCTCAGGTAATGGACTCAGTAGACTCCATCTAGCAGTCTACCACACTCCATGGTTGATCAAGCAGGGCTGAGCAGCCGTGACGCAGTGCCAGGCCTCACTGCATGGGTGCCAGGGTCACCTTCAGCAGCAGTGACCACAGTTTTGAAGCCCCTGTATGATATTCCCTCCTCCCTCCCTCCTTACAGTATGAAGCACTAAGGTCTGCTCTGATGACTCTAGCCTGGGGAGGAGGACTGACACTGCATGATTACCTATGACACCAAGGTCACCACTCTGTCCACATGAGGCAGTCAGGTGCACTACACATTCCCCCAGTGCCCTAAATGCAGCTTTCACAGAACACCCAAGGCAGCATCAAGCGCAGGGTGAAGAAGTCAGGCTCCTAACATGAACCTGGGTCTCCACTGTACTACCACCTGGCAATTGTTTGACCCATAACCCCCCAAGTAGATAAAGGTATCCAGTCATTATCCAGGAAAATTGTGTGGTTTATTCAAACAATTGTCTGTTATCCAAGCCTATACCATCTAAGGATCTCTAGTTCATACTGAAGATTTTGACTACAGTACACACAATACGCAATGAAACAAAAAATGGGTAGGTGGGAAGAGGGATGTTTTAATTGTTTTACTTTTTCTCATTGTTATTGGCCCTTCCACTGCCAGTCAAGGCATAAAATAAATGGGTTGCATCACAATTTGCAATCCCAAAAGGCTACTTGTGAATCAAATGCAGTACTGATTAGCAGCAGTTGATAATTAATTTATAATAACTGGGGCACTCTTTTCTCCCCATAGGGAAACCGCAGTTTATAATTTAGCCATTATAACCAGCTGGTTATAACAGCAAACAAGCACGGGTTTCCCTTCTGTTCATCGCCAGTCGCCACTTTTTCCTTCCTCTGTTTGGCCGCTATTCTTCAACGCTGCAGTGATCACTGCCACCCGGGACAGCGGTAAGTTAAAAAAAAATGATAACCTGGCTAAAGCATAGTTTTGAAAAGGGCTGCTTTAAAAAAAAAAAGTAAACATTTCATTTTCTCCATGAGCCGCTATGGACCACTCTGAAACCGACCGTCTGCAGCTTAGTGGAGACATCTGTTTATTTTATATAACTACTGTGGTGAAAAAATGATCCCCAGCAATTATATAAAATAAAGGATGGGTAGGTGATCAAAACTCAGATTTTACACACCCTCAGTGTGGGATGCCTTAATAAGCCCCTCGAGGCTTGCTCTTGGGGTTTATGTGCATCCCACACCTGGGGTTGTAAAATCCTCATTATAATCACCTACCCATCCTTTATTCTCCATATTTTCTGCACTGTGGTAAAAATATCTGCAATTCAACATTTGTTCTGTAGTTGTGGTAATTTTGGTGCAAATGTAGTAAAACATAATGCACTGAGGTAATTTTTCTACAATTCAGCACTTTTCCCTGCAACTGCCCTCTTCTGAAATATATCTTACTGGTTTTACCAGAAATAAAATAACCATGTTGCTCAGTTCCTCCTCAAATCCTGTAAATAAAGTGTTTTTTTTTTTCCTTGGAAGATTCTGCATACTGTTTTCACACTGTTTGGCTAGCAGCCAAAACATCTTTTTACATAAATTTGTGGCAAGAGAAATATATTTTGGCTAAAGTAGCATGGCAAATTTGATAAAAAGAATTGATCATTACTTTTTCTACTAATGACTCTTTTCTGGAAATATCCAGTACATACTTGTCTCTCCAGTCTAAATTATATGTTTTCCAGAGTTTTCCAATTTTTTTAACTTTTTATTAACTGTTGTAAAAGCCCAAATAAAATAACATGCAGCTAGCATTCAGATTCCATGGTACAAAGAACAATGGTCCTTATTCAATAATGGGGTGGAAGGTACACACAAAGGCGTACCCTGCCTGTGTAGCTCCACTGTCCCGACAGGCACAGGCTGCATGGTATTCACTGCCGCGGGGCACCTGTCTGAGACCCTGCCTCACCCCAGTACACAGGAGCACAGGGGTGGCCCAGTGTGAGGGGTGGACCCGGCAGGCATCCAATCGGATGCCCAACCCTGGTCCCTTAGTGGATCCCTTGCACCCATGGGCTGGGCACACTTCACAGGAGCGAGCCGTGTACATAGGGGAATGTATTAAACTGTACGGGCACTTGCCTGATAAGGCTGCCCCAGCTCTCCCCATCTGCCTAGTGGGCTGGGGTAGAGCAGAGGTGAGATTCTCAGTCCTGCCGTGGCTGGTGGGCATGCCATGGGGCATGCAGTGGGTTATGACAGGGTCCTGGCTGCCGTAACATGTGCCCCCTGTACCTGGCATTACATGCCTTAGTGAATGGCACATAGTGCAGACACACCCGTGACATGCACGCCCCCAGTGCATTGCTGACCCACGCGGCTGGGGATCTGGTGCATAACCACCTTGTGCGCAGTTTGTCAATGCCAGCAGGGGTCCACAGGACCACTGTGCAACATTCAACCTAAGTTTGCCTCGCACCTTAGATAATGCGATGGTGGGCAATCTTTTTTTGTGAATAGGGCCCAATGCCTTTAGTACACAGAGAATAATGCAAGGGGTGGTGTGCATTGTGAGAATTTAATGCACACCCAAGGGGTGGAATGCTGCATAAACCCTGAGTGAAGCTCAGGGGTTTATAAAACATCCCACCCCGAGTGTGCATTAAATTTGAGTAAGCACACCGCCCTATGCCTTACTTGGTTTACTTGGTTTTGAAGGACAAAGAAGGCCGCAGTCCATCGAGATTGTCCCACCACATTGGTGGGAATATTTGGTTACTATTCCCTTGGATTAGTTGCCTGTAGCCACTGGCCTAAACCTTTTTAAATGAATGAAAAGAAGTACTATCGACCAGACTTTATTTTTAATAATATCTGGGGAGCAATTCTTTCCAACTAGATATCTGTGATGTGAAAATGGGTGACAGTTTATTACAAACACCGTGTAAATGAGTTACAAGGGGTCCCCTCCAGTCTCTCTCCCCAGGTTCCCAACAACAAATCAGAGAGTCCTACCAGCTGGGCAGCAGCACCTCACAGTCTCTAACCTCCTGGATGATAAGGCCTTTGTAAGGTGCTGCATGTGCAGATTGTGGCAGTGTCCATCGCAAAATGGTGGCTCCCTTGTCTTCCTCCTGCCCCACTACAACACAATGCCATAATGATGTAAAATCCTGGGCAGGGTGGACAGGGCAGAAAAATATGAAAACTCCCTGCTCTGGCTACTCCAGGCCCCAACAGAGATTTTCCAGCAACTGACACCAGAGACAGTTTTTCTTTTTATCAAAGGAAGTTTCTCACAGCCGCAGCATGAATCATCTCTGAGAAGCTGCACGGTTGTGAGAATGGGGTCACACTCAGTGAACGCGTGTGTATTTGTCATAATAACTAGCTGGTTATTATGGCAAATAATAACTGACTGAGCCCATTGAAACAATTGCTCCCGGTTATTATAAAATAATAATACATCTGAGTTTAATAACTTGTATAAATAGTTAAAAATGAGTGATGCTGTCATGGACTATGGCTATTAGACAGTTGATTAAAGTATTGTTCAGAAGCCCCACGGGGAGTTGCTTTAAAAGCTGGAAAGGGATACAGGTCCTTGCCTTTCCCATTTATATAAATATTAATCAACACCCTTGGAGCCAAAATTTGAATCCCAACCTATAGATTAGTGCATCTTGACTCTCAGAAGGTAAAAGTATCCTCTTTTGTCTTACTGCTTGTTTACAAAAATGAGTGCAACCAGTGGTATTTAAAGAAATTTAAGATATCTACATGTGCTTCAATGGAATTATCTCATTACTAGCTAACCCCACATGTCCCACCTCTAACACCAGCCTGTGCAACCAACTGCTGGGGAGATGTGCTGCCTGGATTAACAGCTCCCCACACCTGTAGGGGCCTGTTTCAGGCATCCAGAAATGGGAGTTGCTCTGGCAACAGATCAGCTGACAACCTCATTGGCAACTGGGCCTCCATCACTTTAAAAGACCTACAGGGCCTATCATTCCAACACAGGAGTGGTGGGAAGCACTGTCAGACAGCCATAAGGTTTGTTAGTTTTAATTATTTTTCATTTTGTACTTTGCACAGTCAGACTCCTAAAATCATTATAGCCATTGTTTTTATTGGAAACAGGTACTGCTGCTAATATCTATTTTTCTGTCTCCTTCGGGTAAACAGCTGGGTCTGTATGCCTAGGAATCTGCACAATATAAATTCATCTCTTAATCACCAGTTTACCTTTAACAGTAAAACACAAATCCACTTCTTGTGAATAGCATATTATTACCTGTGGTATATAAGACTTTAGTTATGATCTAATGTCTCACATTTTATTTTCCTCCTTCATAAAATAGCTTATAATTTGTGCAACCCAATGTGTTTTGTTCCCACATCTCTTGCAACCCATTCAGCTGCAGCCGACCTGTTTCAGCTGAGGCTGGCACAATAGCATAACTCTCTATTGGTGTCAGTGGAATAAAGCATGGTCCTTGGAGACCCTCTGTGGCATGTGGTAAGGTGGACTGTTTGCTGGAAGGTTCCCCTGCACTGCACACTCACACTGTGCACACTTCTCCTTTACTGTGGAGTGAGGTGAACTTGGACCTCTGTTCTGACAGGAATATCACACTGCAAGGATAGTTTAAGCCAGCGGTACTCACACACGTGGCTTACGAGCCACATGCGGCTCTTTAACACTACTCTTCGGCTCCCACAATGACAGCACATTATCCCTGCAATGCAGCTCTTTATTTGCCCCACCCCCACCCCTATCTGAATCAGGCAAATGAAAATTAAATATCCAGGATGTATTGTTTCTTGAGAGTGGCGTGCTCTCTATTTGCCCCCGCCCCAGTCTGAAACATTAATAAGCCGTGATATGTTGTTTACGTATTGCTTTCCTGAAAGCGAGCTTGCATGTGTATCGCTTGTGTCACTTTAACAAGTGGGGACTGAGTACAGTGTTAAGCGCCTGATACAAAAGCTGAGTGATTGAGTTAGGACATGGCTGAGACATTCAGGTCCCGGTTTAAATGGATTTAAAAGGTGTTTTTTAGAGAACTGAGTGAAGTGGGCAGAATGTGTCAGAAATTAAATGTTGTGACCACACCACTGCAAAATCAGTTATTTCCTTATTTAAAAATCTACTGTGGGGAGCTTGGTAAAGTGACCAGCATCCACATGCTTATTCGAATGCAATTGAATGAAATTAAATTAACAGCAAACTGTTGAATTGGAGCTGTTAATTTCATCTCATTATCTGTCAATTCCATTTCATTAATGGTGTTATCTGCCACGAGTGAAACGTGCTTTATTTAAATGGAAATTATTGACATGGCACCAAAGCCTTGGCTGAATGAGAGCATACCGACTGAAAATCACTGAATAAGAGCTTTAATTTTAATTGCATTAATGAGGTAGCCTGAATCCACGATGGAAAACATGAGGAATGATTGTTTGTGACCCAATAAGTACAGCACCAAAGAGCTAACTGGACATTTGTCTTTTTGGTCACGGTGGTTCACGATTTCGCTTGTCGTTTTAGATGTTTATAATATTCTCGTTGGTCCTCTTCACGGTTTCTCACTCATGTCAGTCCTTCGCAGTGAAATGCCCTGAGGTTCTCTCTCTGTACTCGTTATGCCTCATGAATATTCCACGGACTATCAGTGGTGAGAAGAAGAGCACAAAAAGAATGCCTTCAAACTGCAGTAGCCTGCTTACAGCCTGACTTTGCAGCACTTTTTCAAAGGAGTGCCATGTATCTAACTTGACTGCTATTTAATTATATTAAATATGTGTAACAGTTCTATTTCTGATTTTATTTATGCTGTTTATTAATTTATGTTTAATTTCAATAAATTGATTTAAATTAATTAATATGTTTTACGTGCGCTTTATTTCAGAAGTGGGAGGCAGCTGTGTATGTGGGTTGTGGCTCCTGAGCCAAGTGAAGTCGCATATGTGGCTCCTAAGCCAAGTTGGAGTGAGTAGCACTGGTTTAAGCAGTAGTCACACTTTAATGAATTATTTACAGTTACAATACAGTGGAACCTGATCCCCCAAAGCTCTCCTGTTCAACACAATACAGACAGGCTGGATCCTGACACCAGACATTGAGTCAAGAACTTAGGGTCCTTTTGTAAAGGCTGTACCCTCCACTTACAACTGGAGTCAGATGAACCCTTTCTTTCCTCTTTTCACGCACCAGTGGGGAGGTTAAACCTCGGTCAAAGCCTGTTTTGCTCTGCATATCTTTACTAGTTCTTCCTTCTACTAGTTTAACATACACACACACTCACACACTGTGACATGGTAGTGTCTGGTAAGCAGTTAGTAGTAGTAGCAATTTTGTTTTGGGTGCCCTTCCCAAAGACTCAGAGCACCCTTACAGGTTTTTACATAAAACAGTACAACCACATCTTGTTAAAAAAACATCCAAACAAATATAACATTTAAATACATACATTAAAATCAGCATTTAAAATGGCAGTATTCAGTTGTACTTAGCAGTTAGACCCCAAATGCCTGATTAAACAGAGAAGTTTTAAGAAGCTTTTAAAAACTGACAGTGAGGAGCCCTGCAGTGCATTCCAGAGGATCGGAGCAGCCACTTTAAGCACCTGATCCCCGGAAGATCTAAGTTTCGCTCTGGGCACCTCCAAGAGGCCCTCCTGCTGATCTAGGAGGCAGTATAGTGTAGTGGTTAAGGGCACTGAGTTGCAAACCTGGAGACCTCCATTTGAATCCAACAGCCCACTTGCTTACTGTGACCCTGAGCAAGTCACTTAACTTCCTTGTGCTCCTAGAGTCGCACCTAGAACTAAGCTCTGGCTTAGTGTGCCTTTCCTGATTAAACAATTTTCCCTTTCCCCTTTCCTGATCGGAGAGAACGTCCTGGGGTGTAGCGATGCAGAAGCTCATACAGGTAACCGACCCAGCCCGTGTGTAGCCTTACAGGTCAACAGACCTATCTTGAAAGAGATGCACCAGTGCACTGGCATCCAGTGCAGTTCATGCAACACTGGCATAATATGACAGGACCTGGAAACTCCATCCAAAGCTGGGCCACAGTGTT
Source organism: Neoceratodus forsteri (assembly GCA_016271365.2). Classification (NCBI taxonomy): domain Eukaryota; kingdom Metazoa; phylum Chordata; order Ceratodontiformes; family Ceratodontidae; genus Neoceratodus; species Neoceratodus forsteri. The sequence goes on along the minus strand of CM057456.1, from coordinate 975,315,042 downwards.
CTGCAGCAGCTACAGATGCTGTATTGCACCTCCACTGATCCTGAGGTATAGAGTGTTGAAGTAGTCAAGCCTTGAGGTGGCAAACACATGTATCAGAGTGGCCAGGTCATCTGGGGGACAAGAGGTTTCCGGGCAATATTCAGAGATGATGAAACCCAACACAGTCAGCAGCTGACACCTGAGCTGCAAGCGTCAGCTCACTGTCCAGGAATACACCCAAATTCTTCACCTTTTGGCTGTCTCCAATCTGCCTGGGACTATAAACAGACCCAGATCCATCCCAGAGGCACCTGCTCCCCCTCCAACCTGGCTCCACTACCAATACTTCAAACTTCCCAAGACTGAGCCCAGCCAGTTCTCAACATCCATGCCTGGATCTCAGACAAGCACTTATTAAGCATGTCGACTGCATCTGATCTTCCAGCTGCAAAGGACATGCCAGAGCTGGAAACATCACTGGCGTATCAATGAAACCAGCCCTGCCACCTTATGACCCGTACCCAGGGTGCTTGTACACTGTGAATAACATGGCGGAGAGGACAGAGCCTTGGGCCACTCCACAGGGCAGGGCCTTCAGGATTGGGGAATAATTCCCAAATCACCCTTTGGGACCTGCCCCAGAAAAGAATCAAACCAGCTGATGACCTTGCCGGTGAGTCCAACATATTCCCATAGCATGTCCAACAACATCCCATGATCCACGGTGTCAAACGCTGAGAAGAGATTGAGGAGAACAAGAATCGATCACTCTCCTCTATCCCTTGCCCTGAGCAGGTCATTCAGCACCTGTACTAATGCAGTCTCCATGCTGTGCCTCTCCCCTAAACCCAGACTGGAGTGGCCTGAAAATCTGAAAGTCCATGAGGCGATTCTCCAACTGTTCTGCAACTACCTTCTCCAGAACCTTCCCCAAAAGGGAAGGTTTGAGATAAGATAGTAATTGGCCAAGATGTCGGGGTCCAAAGATGATTTCTTCAGCAAGGTCTTCATCAGAGCCTGTTTTAAGGGCTCTGGAAAACCCCTGCTGATAAGGAACTCCCACAATTTCGATGAATACGGACCCAGGACTCCAGCGCATCCCACTAGTAGATCGTCAGGCCTGAGGTCTAAGCCACAGAAAGTTGGCTTCAACTTCAGAATCACCTTGCTGACAGCAGCCGATGTTACTGTCAAAACTCTTCTCAGGGCGGCCAGGCGCTCATACCCCAGGGCCCAACTCTGTCGGCCGATGATATGCCAACCAAGGTGATCCCAGAAAGGACAGAGGACACCCTGTCTGAGAAGAAATTAGTAAACTCCTCACATTTCTGAGCTGAAGAAGCTCTTACAGGTTCTAGACAGGCTGGATGTAATAGCCTATCCACCATCTGGAAAAGCTGAGCCTGTCTGTTCTTCTCAGCTGCAATTGCCCTAGACATAAGCGCTGTCTTTTTGGGCGATTGCATTCTGATACTCATGATAATGTGCCATCAGAACCAGTTTGTCCTCCTGAATTCTAGTCCTCCTCCAATGTCTCTCAACCTCCACCCCTGGTTTTCCAGCACCTTCAGCTCACCATCAAACCAAGGCAAGCCAAGTTGCAAAACCAAGGGAGTACAAAGACCAGTGCCAAAATGTCCAGGGCACCCCAGACAGCCCTATTAGAGGCTGCCACAGCCACCTCAGGACCTTCAGTGCAAGCCTCCATCACAGGCAAATGTTCAGCTCCGCCATCAGTTCCTCTGGTTGCAACCCTATCAAAGGCGGAATGAGAGCATTTCCACAGGAAAGGAACCATAAGGGGGGCTTTGAAGCTGAACCTGATCTGCGTAATGATCGACCAAATGACCAGATCAATCTCAAGAGAATCAACCTCAAGCCCCAGGGAGAACACCAGGTTGAGCACATGGCCAGAGCGATGAGTCCCAGCCATGGATTCGAGGGTAATGCCCAGGGACCCATATTAACTGGAATGTCCCTGGATCCAGGCAAACCTCGTCATTCACCAAGGTGTTGAGGTCCCGAGAATGAGCCACCTCAGCAACTACAACATCCTCTCAGCGACAAAGGCTGTCCACTCTTGCAGGAAGTTCTTGCTCCAACCAGGTGGGCCGGTAATCAAGGAGCATCCTGAAATCCATGACATGACCCCCAAGCACTGCCACGCACTCAAAACCTGGTGTCACCTACTGGGGAAAGGTCAGATCCAGCTGCGACCTAAAACATATGGCCCCCGCATTCCTTCCTCGGGCAGTGAGTCACCAAAAACCTGGTGGGATCGATGCTTCCAACACAGGGCTAGAGGCATCCCCAGCCAGGTCTCCATAATGCATGCCAGGTTGACCCGATGACACAAGGTCCACCACTGTAGTGGTCTTGTTAGCCATCAACCTGGCATTTGCCTCTTACTGCCAAAGAGGACGAAAGGAGGAGGTCGGTCCATCGGCTACCTGCCCCTCGGTCCAGGTGGTGCAGCAAGCATCACCACTGCAGGAACTTCTCTCTCTTGGGTTTAGTTTGCTGATGGCATCCAGGGTGCTGTGGTCCTGAGGGTCACCACTCTGTGCCAATCTCCCTGCTGGAGCCCTGAGGCCACCCCTGTACTGGGCACCTCACATCAGCATCTCCACACTCACTGGCAGGTGTGCTGAGCATAGCATGGCAGTGCATACACTGGTCTGCCCTTTGGCAGTGGGTGGCAATCACCCCACTTCTCTGACTGAGGCAGTAACTTTGGCACCCGTCTTGCCTTAGGGTCTCCTGTACTCCATGTATGCATACCTCCTACCTTAATCCATAACTCAGTCTCTCTCACAAGGTTTCTCTCCATCACTAGCTCAGCTTCAGCATCTAGGAACTTAACTGCAAGCACCCCTCTCTGTTGGGACCCTGCCTTTACCGGAAGGCTGCCAGGATTCCCTTAGCTTAAACCTCTCAGGGTTCCCATGCCTCCCAGTGTGTCCCCTATATACACCTAGGATTTAACAATATGCACTAAAAGCCCAGATCCTACCTGGGATCTCCACTGCTGTCTGAAGGCTACCTGGTTACTGGGAGTCCACATGATATGATCTTAAGAGCTGGATCCATTGACAGTTGCAAGGTCTGAGGTCACTACCACATGAAGCAGTCTGGCAAGCAACTAGAGGCAAGTGACCTCAAGGGCCTCCTGGTCCACATTCCCACTGTAGCTCTAAGTTCTGCCCACTTAACTCTCTAGTCAAAGGCACTGCCAATTATTAGGCTTTGGAACTGGCAATCTAGTAACACAGCCCTGTCCTCTAGTGGCAGGAGGCGGTTTTTATATTTTGTTCAATGAACCACTGGGGTTCTTATGTAGGAATGCTTAGGCAACACAGGGAAGGACTGGTGGGGTTTAGTAGCATTACAATGATGGTGGGAAGCAGATGATGGAAAGGAAGGCACTGAGTAGTCTGGAAGAGTATTATTATTATGATTACATTTAGGTATTATACTTGGGTTTAGGACAGTAGGAGGTTGTTAGCCCATGTAGACTGTCCCCACTTCATAGTGGATATGGTCATTAATTTTATGCAATGTTACATGTTCATCAAGGTTCTTCTTGAAGGCTGATATACTAGTAGACTAAACTGCTGAAGTAGGCAGATTATTCCAAAAGCGTCACCACTCACTGGGGAAGAAATTTTTCCTTGCAACCTTTTGGCAGTTATGCCCTTAATTTGCACATTATGATCTCTTAAATTGTGTCTGTTAGTTTTATATTCTATACCCAGGTCTTCCTTAATTCAATATCATGCTGCATATTGTAAAGTAGAAGGATATCACCCCTCATTCTTCTTCCCTATGGAGTGCACTCACAGGTGGTCAAGACACTCATCATGTTTTGTCCTTAATTATCAGTTTGTAGCTCTATGCTGGACCTGTTCCAGTTTGCTAATGTCCTTGAGGAGGTACAGATTCCAGAACTGAGAGAACAATAGTCCATTTGTGGCCTAACGATGCCTTGTACATTCTACTAATATATGTCCTGTGGATGCAACCAATTATTCTGTTTGCTTTACTACCAATGGTTATTTTAAGATTGTCTGATATGATTACACCTAGATCCTTCTCATTTGTAACTACTTTCAGTGTTATGCCACCTAACTATCACTGTACTTTAGTGCTGCTATGACCAAGGGACATAACTATACATTTTCCAGGTTAAATTCCATTTTGTTATTAACTACCCATCTATCAAGTTCTCTAAGGTACATTTTAAGACTACTGATATTCATGCTATTGTCTATGGGCTTGCCATATTAGTAATGTTGGCAAATTTGTTACACAAGAGCTATGTTTGACATTCAGATCACTAATGAACATGTTAAACAGTATATGCCTCGTACACAGCCCTGGGCAACCCACTTTTAACAGATCTCAGACCTGGTGATATCCCTGGATTCTCTTTGTGATCTATTTTTAACCAATCCTACATCCACATGATGAGCTTGTTATTTATGTTTCATCTGACTAGTTTCTGGAGTAAGGGATATAAGGGCACTTTATCAAAGGCCTTTTTAAAGTCCAAGTAGATGATATCTACTAGGATATTTCAAGCTAATGCTTTGCTGACCTTGTCGTAAAACAAATTAGAATGGTGTTGCATGATCTTTACAAAACCATGTTGGTTTATGTCACTGAACCCAGCAGCATGAAGTTTCTCAGTAATCTCATCTTTAATTATAACCTCGACCAGTTTACCTATTATAATGTATGGTAGAATGCTGTTAACCTTAGGAAATTATTATTTCCTAAGGTTGTTATACCATCAATGTGACTAGTAATGTTGTTAACCTATCGATGCTACGTCACATCGACAGGTTAAAACGGGATCGGTCTGCGATGTGTGTGCCTTTTTTACTCTCGGAACCGACGGATTCATGCAGCAGTAAGGAAGGGCTGAACAGCTGTGGCTTTGACTCTATTCTATAAAGTAAGAGCCATTTTCCCTTTTCTTGGGACCATACACTATAAAAACAATGTATGGTCCTTCTATCGATAACCAGTTAATGTTAACCATCTAAAGGTTGCCATGGTGACGTAAACCTCTAGACCTTGGCTCTCAAGGTTTCTCGACTGCCCTGGCAACCTCTCAATGAGTAACAGACCGGTTATTGATAGAGGACCACACATTATCCTCTATGTAGCTGTCATGGCTAATGAGTCTATAATTCTCAACATTTGAATGACTTCCCTTTTTACAGCTGCCACCACAGTGGCAACTTGTCAGTCAGCAGGAACTGTACCCACACTAATTAATTGATTTATTATGATCGTGAGAGGTTTAGCAATTTCCTTGGATAATTATTGTGCAGTCTGGGGTGTAGGCAGTCAGGCCACTCTGATTTGTTTTTATACAGCATGCTTAGCCTGAGATCAACCGTGTCAACTGGAGTTGTAAGTAGTATAGAGAATACTTGTGCAAATATGTGTGCAAATTCAGCTTATGCTCTGTCTCTGTTCCTGCTACAGAGACTACCAAATCTACCAGTTCAGTCATGCTCCTGTGAATCCTAGGAGGGTGCTGCTATGAAGAGTGGCTAAACCCTGGCTACAAGGCTCACAAGTTCCCAACAGGTACAGCTGCACTCCGAGAGAGTCAAGCGCTGCTCAGCACACAAAATTAGACTGGCCACTTAGTAGATTTATTTTATTTTGAACTATTAAAGGCAACAAATGAAAATACAGTGCAGACAGCTAGCCAGTTCACCAGCTGCAGAGGGATATGCCCCAGTGCTTCACCACAAAGGGCTTCATCAAGTGGCACTGGGGCATATCCCTCTGTAGCGGTGAACTGCTAACTGTCTGCACTGTACTTTCATCTATTTATGTGCTGAGCAGTTTTGACTATCTCAGAAGTGCAGCTGTACCTGTTGGATACAGGGACTACCACCCCTGTGAACTGCTGTACAGGAACCTTCCTGAAGATGGTTTTGCCCCTGGAGGTGCTACAATGATGAGGTCCCCTTAGACTAAAAGTACCTAGGGAAGAAGGCCCAACTCTATGGAAAGAGAGGTGCTACCAGATCAGGAAGGCTGGAGTGGCAGCAGAAAAAGAAGTGCCCAAATGATGCTTAGGTATGCACAGTTTAAGTACTGCTCGGGGGCATGGCAAGCATTGCCTGCTGCCTTAGTGAACCATGGGAATGTAGTAAAGCCCTTTGAGTCAATTGATCACTTGGCTCCTTATGTAGGAATGCTTAGGCAATATGAGGAAGAATTGAGTAGGTTTGGTAGGATTGGAATGATGATGGGAAGCAGATGATTGGAAGGCAGGCACAAGGTAGTCTGGAATGTGAAAGTATTTAAAATACTTGTGCAACATGACCTTAGTTTGGTATATGCTCTCTGCCCCTGCTGCAGTGAGTAGCACCCTTTCAGGAGGCATGCGGCACAAGAACCTTCCTGAGGTGGATTTCAGGATGAGGTCTCTATAGACCAAAGGTACCTTAGCCAAGAAGTCCCAAAACAGCAACTAAATGTACAGACATGCACTTGCTTCCTTTAAGAAGAGAAACAATGCAGCCTGGGGAAGGGATGCCAGTGCTGAGGAAGGGAATCCTTGAACTGAGGATATAGGACCACTATCTGGCTCCAAATCTTGGTGGAATATAAAATCAATCAGTCAGTATTACTATGACCTTCAGTACAGAGGATATGGGAAAAAACATTTGGAAGAAACCACAAGAGAACCATGGCCTTGGCTGCCATCCCTTGACTTGGGTTACATTAATGACAGCTCTGACCACTGCTGGAAATTAGAATCCAATTCAAGGAATAAGTTAAATAGGAAAGGTTCTTGCTCTATCCCACTACTTGGGATAACAATATAAGAGGCCACTAAATCTATCTCCATGGCCAGAGGGAGGGACCCACTCCACCTTCGGAGAGGACCCCATCCTCAAGGCATAGATAAGAGAAGAAAAGCATCTGCTGGATGGTTTTTCCTGTCTTTAGGTCTGTGAGGTGCCTAACCTCATCATAACCTAACCTTTAAATGTTGTTTTAGGTGGGGGTGGGGTGTATTTAGTTATGTGTTTTGAACTGTGCAAAGTTTATTATCGCTTGTAAAGAAATTATTGTAATGTAATGTACTTGAACTATGACCTTTCACCAAGTTATACTCATTCTTTTTAAATAAATATCAAATTCATATCTATGATTGATGATGACAAAGAGGGCTAAAATAAGGAAAATATTAAGCGAGAACAGACAACATAGCCAGATGCTGGGAAGATTGCATCAAGAGGGGCCACTGAGTCAATGTGTATGAGGGTCCTACCTTCAAGGTGCAGAAGACAACAGCTTCTTCTCCAAAAAATAACTAAACTCACAGTCCTTGTGCAATGACATCAAAAGCTGCTATAATATTTGATTAGGACATTTGCCCTAACTGTAGGCTGTACTCGTCTCATTGGCTACAAGGTTGAAAGTTATTATAACTGACTTAAAAATTAACCAAAATATTTAACCATTAACCCACATAACGAGTAGCAGACTCATAAATGTTGTGCTCAGGGTTGAGGCATCGAAATGCAGCTGGTACACTACAGACAAAATATCTTCTCCAGGAACAGCCCCTGGAGTGATTCAGCAGTGCTGCCTCATGCAGTATTTTGGATTAAGCTGGCAAATGTATCATATATAGTACATCATAAAATAATAGGTGTTGTTTTGGTCTCACAGGACAAAGGGATGATCTAACAAAATTATGGGCCAGCATACAATCATAAAACAGATCAACTATCCCTTAACCCCAGACAGCCATACAAAAAATGTATTCAGCCTAGAAAGTCCTTCAGAAAGTACAGTATGTGATGTAAATCCTGGAAAAGAACTGAGGGGCAGCACAGTTCATCATGCTATATGTGGGATCCATCATCAAATGGAAACACTGTTTGAACACAAAATGTCTCTAAGCATCATCCTGAACCCTTCTAGAAAAGTGGAAATAGGCAAACATCTGGAAAATGTCTTTCTATCCATGACTGCAAATGAAAGGAGGGAGCAGAGGTTGAAAGCAATAGCAAGATACTTCAGGACACCACATATTACAAAACACTTTAATCCTTCCAAGGCAGAGAGATGTTGGAAGGGATGTGGGCAGAGAGGTGACAACCACCGTATCTTTTAGTCCTGTCTGAAGGTGGTCCCTCTAAGTAGTGTTTCACAGATAATGGCAGAAATACTGCCAGTGGAACAAAGACTACAGCATGTGAATTTGGTACTGGTTCCCTCACCCTATAGGCATTTATACTGCAGAGCATCACTATTTATACAATATACTAGTCATAGCAGCCAATAAAATCGTTACCTAAAACTGGTTGACCGTCATAATGCCAACAGTGGTGAGAGGCTGAAGCTCAGTAAAGGCATTCACAATGTGGAATATGTCATTGCTTCACTTGATGAAGGACAAATTTATTTCCGCTGGATACCCTATTACCATTACGTGAGAAAAACAAGAGGTTTTCCACTCCTGAGCAGATAGCTGGTCTCTGACCCCTCTAGCAGACAAGAGCAGTAACTTATTCAGGTTGGCAATATTCCCATCACCGCCACAACCAAGAAATAATGAACTGATAATTATAAAACAAACATACTTCCAAAATTTCACAAATCAAGGTACTGTTTGGACTTTATGGTTTTATTAGACAGACTTGAAGAAGCAATATTAATATTAACCACTGCACGATTGTTTATTATCAAGCGTACAAAAACTATTATACTTTGAACTTATTATCCAGCAGAAAGGATAGTGGGATAACATAACCAAGCTGAAGAAATCCTTAACATAAACTGGTCATTTCTTAAGAGTTTCTTTCTATTACGAACAGTACTTGCAGTGAACCACTGAATATTACTAAGACAATAAATTGAACCTGAAACTCTCAAGGATACTGCACTCCATGTTGAACTATGGGAGGAGTGCAAGGGTAATGAATGCTGTGTTTTGTGATATAACCTGTAATAACAAATGACTTGCTAAAAGAAGTTAGAAAAGAATGCCTAAACGAGTAACGCATCGAGGACATCAATATGGGCATGAAACATTAATCTGCTATCAATTAAGAAACTTAGATATTTAAAAGAATGAACTGTCTCAGTCCCAGAAATTGTATTTCTAAAACTAAATCTGAAACGTGTAATGTACATCTACATCTTTAGAAAAAAAATCATAGTTTTGGTATAAGAAACATTGAGAAGAAAAGTATGAGAGGATAACCAGTTACAAACTTCATCAAAATTGAGCTGAGCTTTTTCTTAAATTTGCTAGGATCCTTATAAAATGAAAACACAATTGTCATTAGCATATAAAATAAAATATCAGAAGAAAGACAAGCTGAGGCAAATCATTAATAAACACTTAAAATAATAAAGATCCTAAAATGGTGCTTTGTAATACAGCATATGATGGGGTGGGATAAAACTGTGCCAGAAACATCTAAAATTGAGTCCTACCCTTCAAACAGGAAGTTATTGGATCAACAATAATAGAAGAAAACCCAAACTGAGAGCTTAGCAATTAGCTAAGAATGGGCTACAACATCAAATGCTTTCTGTAAATCAATAAATATCACTGAAGTGGAATTGCCTAAATCCAGTTTATAATAAATTATATCAATAAATTCCAGAAATGCTAGTGTTATAATAATTTGGATGAAAACCAAACTGATGAGTTATCATTATGCTATGATAGTCAAAACTTGATGAACACTACAGTCAATACTTTTGCATACAGACGTATGCCTAGCTGTCGACCTATAGTCACTTATATCTATTTGTGAGCCCCTTTAATGTAAAGGCAAAAATGAGCAACTGCCCACTTAGAGGGCATCACTCCTGTGCTTAATGAAAGATTAAGGGTGCCACAAATATGAGAACAAATACTATCCACTGCAGACAAAAGAAAATTGTCCAGCCCATCTGAACAATTGGAACACTAAACGTGTTCATTTAAGCAGAGTCACGTTCTCTAAAACCTGTGTCAGCTGATAACATGCACACACAAAGCTCTGGCTCCTCTGGATTCCAAAAATCTGGTGGTACTGATGGCATTCCTGATGAGCTTTTAGAATATGCAGTTCTTGTTATATATCTACTCCTTATTAACCCACTCTTGCAGGAAACATTCTCATCAATTTGAATATTAGTCAGGTTGCTCCCATGTTCAAAGGCTGACTTTTGAAACTCTATAAAAGAAATATCAGCATTTATACAACAGTTTTCATGCACATTTTATCCCAAAGTGCTTTACAGGCAGTGAAAACTGTAGTGAAGTGACCAAATACGTAGTGACAGCAATTTCACATACTAACACCAACACACATCTTTGGACAATTGCAGAAACTGGTTTTATGGGTAGGGGAATGTTGACTAGGCCACTGGTGAAAACACTCTACTCTTGCAAAAGTGCCTTAGCTTTTTTACTTTCACCTGGGCACCCAGTAGGACAGCACCAAAGATAGGTAGACGGAGCCTCGGTTTAACAACTCATCTGAAGGACAACACACATCATCAGTACAGCATCCTCCCAGTACTGCACTCAAGTGACAGTGTTTATGGTATAGGACCAATCTAGGAGCAGGATGAGAACCCACGACCCTGTGGCTCAGAGGTAGATGTTCTACCAACTGAGCTGCACTGACACCATAAACCCAACTCCTTACTGCCCACTGTCTCATAAATATTAAAAAATTATTCACAAATGGCTAAATACTTACTTCTCTGAAAATAACAATATAAATATAGACCAGACTTAATTGATAGAGCACTGCACAAAGCCCCCAGCGCTTCACCTCTTAGGTGAGAGGCTTCATCAGGGGTGTGGCTAAGACTATGGAAGCTGATCAATTTATAGTAGTTCCAATTACCAGCACATTGCCAAAATTAAGTAAATTCACCTAAAATTACTTGGATAGCAAATAACAAAATTAAGACAGTGGATCAGCATATCCACAGGTATCAAAAAGCCAAAAACAAGGACAGGGAAGCAAAAGGAGGAATGGAGAAATAATCTACAAAGGAATTAGAGGTATCATATAAAGCAACAACAGAGATCAATACAGTGGTATATCATATAAACAAAAAGCAGTTACAGGAACTTGGGAAGCAAAGAAATTTTGCTTTGTATCATAATAGCACTCTGAAACATTTAAAAGTTCTTAGGTATCGAACATATTCTTCATAACATATGAGGTGGTGATCGGAAAAAATTCTCGAGAGGAGTCACAATGGATTCATACTTTAAAGCATTGATTCCACAGGGTCTGAACAATGCTATTGATATTTTGCCATTTCTTTGATTTCCGAGTTCCACTGTAAATGCTTTTTGTTTACATGATATACCATTGTATTAATCTCTGTTGCTTATTCAATTCAATTCAATTTTATTTAACCAGAAAATACACCACTAAGAGACTCATTTACAAGGTGGTCCTGGAGGGATGCACTGGAGTAGTCATATGACAACAGAGTTCTTACAATACATGGATAGACAAAGTGCACATCAACAATTCATATACAATGAAAGTCAGATAATAGAAGATTTGTACCCGCTTACTCATGTAATAACAGAACGTATACAATGCACCTCCTGATAGATTTCTCCTCTATTCCCTCCTTTTTGCTTCCCTTTTCTTGTTTTTCAGCTTTTGATACTTTGTGGAGACACTGATTCACTGTCTTAATTTTTGTTATTTGCTACCCAAGTAATTTTAGGTGAATTTTGTTAATTTTGCAATTTACTTCATTATAAGGTGATACTTTGTTCCCCAATATCATCCATTCCTGCCTTTTCCTTTCCCCTTTCTTCAGTTATTTATAATAATGATATCATGTTATGTCCTTGAATTAAAATGAGTGCTTATAAATTTATGTTTCTACCACCACCCTTTTTTAATATTGGTCAGTTAGAACCTTAAACTGCAAATTGTTCTCATCCACCCCACCCTTACTGTTTCTTTATTTTTCCCTTGTTGTTATACTGGTAGCCATGGCCAGATTAATGGAAGTGGGGGCCCTACTCCAAGTTATATTTTGTGGCCTGGGGCCCCTAAATGCAACATCCCACTCTTCTATGGTACCGGGCTGGAAAGGCAGTAATGACCAGGGTAATTAAGCAGGATGTGGTTTATAATGCTGTGTTATGCCACATGACTTGACAGGTCACATGCCCTTGATTATAAACAACACAATTCAGAATGACCGATTACTGCATAAAGAAATATTTTATCGGTACATTATTAACATTTGTAAATTTTCACTTTTAGTTACCTATAACTTGTCTTGTTTTCCTGTCACTACTGTATGTACCTTGTAACTATTTTTTGTTATTAATAATTCTGGATTAATTATTAATTATGGATCCTCTTTTCTTCCTCTTTTCATCCCTCTTCGAGACACACCTGGACATTAGACTTCGATTAGTGTGTCCTGCCTTCCCAGATATCAAATTCAAATTCCACATAAATAATTTAATAAAATGGGATTGTAGCTACCACAATCTCCTTCTCATACCTCCTTAAATACCTTTTTCTCTCTGCAAAACCAAAAACTGAAAGTGTAAGGAAGCAGTTAATGGGGCTCACAGCTCCCTCGCATCATTTCCTGCTGAGACTCCTTGAGCTCCAAACCTGAGACATGCTCCAGCTCCTTGCCTCCGAATGCATATGCCACAATCACCTCTGTGCAGCTACCTTTGTTCTCAGTTCTTCCTGTTCTCCCACTGTCCTCTCCTCCATCTCCATTGTCATTTATAGTTTTGTTGTCAACCTGAAAGTTGCTTTGCTGCCAGTGCTGAGTTGCCACATCCTTGCCACCACTCCAAGTCATTGATGCCAAAGTAGCTAAAGAGAGTTGTGCCAAGAAGACTGAGCCTTAATAACCCTGCTGGACCTGCAGGTGTTGACTGCAGTCACTTCAGAGATTAAGTTTCCTAGAGCAACCTACTGCAACTTCTCAGTAATGTATATGACTCAAATCAAACCAAGACAAATCTGTGCCAGCAAGAGCAAGTCCCACAGGTTAGTTCCCCTCAGGTGACTTATCAGCACCCCATGGTCCACTCAGTGCCAAACTCAAATCTTATTAAAGACTCATCAGTACACTACTCAGGTTACTGAACACTCACAGACAGAACATGACCAGAGGCAACCACAACTTAGTTTGTTTCTCCAATGCAATAAAATGAGTTATTTCTGCATCACAATTGGCTTGGACACTGCAGAAGCACAGATGACTAGTCAACACAACATACCTGTGTGGCCTGACTGATGTGAATGTGGATGTAATGAGTCCAGTCTGTCTTCTTGATAGTTGTCTCAAGATCACGAGACGGCGGTGACACGACTCAGCCCTGCAGTGTGGCCCAGCATGGGAGAACTCCTCACAGTCACAGCAGGACCAAAGGCCCAACTAGCAGCAGCACTAACTGATCCTGGCTAGTGGCTACACGGAAAATACCAGCAGCATGCAACGCTGCACAGAAGCCGAATCCAACTCCAGGTGACCCCCCACAGCCTGCTCAGACTGTTTCTCTACTTCTGTGTCTTTAGGCAGAGACTCTTCTTCTGTGATAGATGAGACCAGCCACCAGCACCTACAACTGACCACCACCGCTCTCTCTTTGTTCTCCTCCGCTACTAATCATCATTGCTCAGCCACACACTGATGCCATGCACACGAACGCACTGACTTCAGCTCCCCAGTAGCCACACCGCCAGAGGACCTCTGATGGACATGATTGGTTGTGTGTTGTGGGGTCAGGTGGATCAGAGATGAAGTCGAGCTACCTATTGGAGAGTCTGAGAGGCTCACTTGCTCAGAGCAGCTGCAGGAAGAGGGGTCACCACCAACAGGCTGACTCAGTGGGGCGGGGGCTGACTGACTCCAAGAAGGGGGTGCTTTTGGGCAGTTCGCCCGGCCAGCGGTCACCCAGTACAGCCAGGATTAAAGAAAGTAACTGTAATAGTTAACGGGCCCTCCTGAACTCGGGGCCCCACGCCATGGCGTAATTTGCATACAGGTTAATCCTGCCATGCTGGTAGCTAAAGATTCTTCATTTTCAGCCAATAGTATTCAAGTTTATGAATGGAAGTGATCACTATTTATGTGACACTCTGCTCTCACTAGAACTGAAACTTTCGCATCCCAGTATGTTCTGGTTTTTCCTCATTATTGCAATGCTTAGTAAACATTATTCATTTGATTTTGTTCTAACTCTGAATTTTAGGTAAGCATCATCAATTTTTCCCTTTCCTTTTAGTATCCTTGCAATCTCAAGTGCTTTATGAATCTCAGTCACTTGGTTTTGCCTCCATTCTGAATTTTAGGAGAGTGTCATTAACATGCCAGCTCTACTGTAGTATCACTGTAATTTCACATATGAGTAGTTTACATTCCATGCATATTGGATTTAATTGTTTCCTTCACATCTCCCTTTTTTCTCCTATTGGATCTTTATTTGGATTATTAATTTCTTTTACTCCATTTTGTTTATACTTTTAATTTGGTGAGTTAATAATTTAACAGCTCCTGTATACATTATACTTTTTTTAATTTTAAGTATGAATGGTTTACCTTTGATATTGTAATACTGCATTCTTACTTAGTTCATGTTTTACCAAGATACATTAAACATACATCAGGTCCACTTTTTATTTTATTTCTTCCTCTGTCCCCTCTTTTTTTTGTTTCCTGTTTTTGATGCATTATGTGTCAGCATATTTTGATGGTTTTTTTTTTTCTTTAAAGGCTAATATATAATGAAATCTAAACTAAAATGTGGGTTTATGAATTTTCAATAACACACATGATTTGAAATATTTGATATCTATTACTCTTAGGAATCTTTTTGTACAATTGTGATTCCACCATTGTTTTACCTATTGCATATTTTCTTTTGTCTGTTGGCTGCTTTCTTTTTTGACATTTCATAATTTTTCACTGGCTCTTGGTTTTAGGGTTAATGCCATTCACTAAATTTTGTATTGGGTGTTTTTATTGTATGTCATCTCACCCTTGTGAGAGGGGGAATATAGCAGGCACCACCATCTTGGTTCACAGAAACACTAGGGAGCAGCAGGAGAAGGAGTGCAGTTCAGGGAAGTGCTTTGTTTTTCCTTTTTCTGTTTATTTTGATATTGGAATTGTTTGTGCTGTGAGGGGATAAGTTGGTGGGATTTACATCAATACGTGAGTTACAACTGTTACTGAGTGAAATTCTGGGCTATGATATTTAATCTATGCTGTTTGAATTGTTGGAGCTGTTTCTGGTGAGGTGTTGAGCTCACATAGGTAGCTGCAGTTTGTCCTTGTACCTTGTGTGTGGGATTGAGGAGGTCTCAGTTGGGGAAAGGGTTAGGGCTGACTGACTCTCACAAGAGTTGGGGTAGGGCCCAAACTCCACCCTCCCATCCCTCCCACCCAAAAGTACTTTACATTTATAGGGGAAGAGCTACCCACAACTGTGGACAGGGCTGCCAGGTGCAGCCCATTTCATTCCCTGGCCAGAAGTATGAAAGCCACAGGGCATGGAAACACATAGCTTTTAAACAGGGAAAATCTCACCCTTGGATGTAAACTAAAAGCTTTACACAGACAAGAGGAGAATATGGTGAACCACACTGGAGGGGAAATGGAGCAGGGTGAGGGCAGATCCAGGGCAGGATCCCAATACTTCAAAGGCTGGGGCATCTTTGGGAGGTGGCAGGGTGTACTGGTTGTGAGTCAGCCATGGTACTGAATATAGCCTGGAAAATGGGGGATGTATGGTATGTAGGCAGACTGCACAGCTAAGGAGGGGTGGGATGGCTGAGATGGGCACTAAGCTGGGAAAGGGAGAAGGTAGATGGGGCAATGAAGGTCCCACTGAGGGAGCTATTGCAGCAAGTGGGGACTGTGGGGAGACAAGGCACAGTCAAAGGGAGCTGCAGGGGAACAAGGAGCAATCCCAGCCACAGGAAGGGGAAGATTGTTTTTATCATGTCATGTTTTTCCCCAGCAGTCACTGACCTGCCTATCATCCAGCCACCGCACCAGCTCCACCTCTGATCCTGAAGTCTGCATGCCCAGCCGGCATATGCAGCTCTGTCTCGAGGGGCACCCCCATTGCCCCTGCACCAGACGAGAACCATAGCAGTATGTGCCATCCAGGCATCTTCAGCCAGTGGAGTGCTGCCATCAAGCTGCCGTGGTCTGTGCTGCTCCAGTTTCTGGCTTTCTGGCCCTGGGAGTGCGGTGCAATGACGCCAGGGCATGTAATGCCGACGCCTGCTGCACCCTCATGTTTCTACATCAGCTCTACAAGTGCTTCTGGTCATCACCAGGGCTGCTGCAGTGCGATGGCTCCCTGATCCCTCCCCGGGATTGGAGAGCAGTCTACCTGATGCTCAATCCTTATCCCCCACCGACCCCGCAGCCAAGGCTCGTGTCCAAACCCCGAGTCACCAGCATGGCGTGAGGTGTGGCATCCAGCACCTCAACCCTCAGAGCTACCGGCCAGCTAGGAGGGGAAGATTGATGGGGATTGGAGGAAAGTTGGGAGCATGAATACAAGGAGGGGTGGTGGGGAAAAGCACCAGAGGAGATACAGGAATCCTGGATAAGGGCAGCAATGGGCACAAGAGAAACCTGGGGAAATGGCACGTGGATAGTATAAAAGTACAAAGCTTGTGCAGAGGAAAGAGAGGAGAGCAAGGAAGACTACTGACCAGAGGGGTACAGGCAGTGGGCTTAGAACAGAAGAATAGATTTGCACCACTAGAAGTGCTAAATGAGGGTGAAGATCAGGAAAGGGAGCTGTAGAACACACAGGGGAAGAAGGAGAGGCAAGCATGAAGAGACACAGCACAATTGGAAAACGGGAGGCCTATCAGGTAAGACCAACAGGAAACCAGAAGGAGGGGGGGCAAGGCTCGGGTTCAGAGGAATAAAAGCTGGATGGGGGAGGAAGGAAGGTACTCAGGAGAATCAGACAGGATATGGGCAATGACAGATAAACAAGGAGGGGAAAGTAGAAATGGAGGGCAGAAGCTGGTAGCCTGACAGAGCCTGAGGGCACAAAGCTGGTAGGACACAGAGTGAAGAAGCTGAGGGAGCACAGAGGGAGGATAATGCTTCAGGAAGTGAAATTAGCTAAGGGGGATTGATAATAAGGTAGAAAATAGGATGCAGAGGGGTTGGGAAGAATGGTAGGGAGATGCGATCAGAGGAGATGGAGAGCAGGGTCCTACTGATTGGGGACCCTATAATAAAAAAGATTTAGGTGGGGGAAGGGGAGACAAAACAGCGCAGTGTGGGTGGGAGTGTCTGTTGAGCATGATAGCAGCGGAAGGTCATTCATTATATCCCCTCAAGGGGAGTCAGCAGGATGAGAAATGCACCTGCTGTTCCACCTGGGAATGAATGACCTAGCAGGAAGTAGCCTGATGGAGGTATAGGCCAGATTCAAAGCTCTAGCTAGATTGTGTAGCAGTCTGGGGTTGAAATCAATGGCATTCTCAGTGGTGTTACCAGTACAGAGGGCAAGCACTGATAGGAAGTTGAGGATTAGGGAGTTCAACGAGTGACTGGTGGGGTGATGTGAGCAAATGGGATATGGCTTGGTAGGGGACTTGGGATCTACATGGGAGGATGAGAGCCTATTTGCAGTAGACAGACTGCATCTGAATAGGGAGGGTAGCAGTACTGAAATGCAAGCTAGAGAATACATAGCAGATATGTACAATTTAAACTAGGCTTGGGAGGTGGTGGAGACAAATCTGCTCCACAAGGAGGAAAGCTTGGAGTTATCAGCCCCACACTCCACCCCAGGCTAGCACTACATGACTGGGCAAGAGGGTGACGGGTGCAAGGGAAACAAAGAAGAAGACTGGTGGAAGGGATTGTCAGCAAATGCCAGGAGTTTAGGAATATGATGGTGGACCTGGAGGCCATCATGAGGGACGAGGATTAGATTTAGTCACAATAAGTGAGACCTGGTGGACACCTGGAAACAACCATTCCAGGTTACAGAATGTTCAGAAGGGAAAGGGAAGCAAGAAGGGGGAGGGGTTACCTTATACGTCAGGGAAGGCATCAGTGTTACTGAAGGACAGGAGGAGGAAGCGAAATTGAGCTGCTGTGGTAACACTAGGTAGGAAGAAGGGTGAATCCCTGCAGCTGGGGTGGTATACAGGCCACCTGCACAAGAAGATGAAGATGATAGATGGCTAACTCAGGCAATCACAAGACTGGCACAGAAAGGTGAACTGTTACTGGTGGGTGATCTGAACCTCCAACATGTTGACTGGAAGATCCCAGATGCAGCATTGCCAAGGAGCAGGGAGGTATTTGCCGAGCTGCAGAGGGTATTCCTTCAACAGTTGGTCAGGCATCCAACAAGGGGAAATCGCTTGTTGGATGTGGTCGAACGGGAGAGTGCGGAGGAGGTGTGGTGAGAGAAGCCTTGGGCACCAGTGACCACAGCGGTATGGTTCGGGGTCAAGGCAGGGAGGGAGACAAGTAAGACTGATACAACAGTCATTGATTTCAGACACAGACTTTAATAAGATGAGAAAGATAGGGAAAAATGAAGGGTATGGAGAAAATAGAGGCAGTGGAGGAACTCTGGAAGCTATCAGGGAGGCGCTCAGGAAGCAGCAGAAATGTTGATAAAAAGGTCAGGAAGAGCAAGAGGAGGAGGAGAAGACCACTCTGGTTCACTAGGGAGGTGGCAGGGGCAGTCAGGGAAAGGAAGGAGCTTTAGAAAATTTAAGATGACACTTAGAGAGTAGGATAGGGAGGAGTATAGGGAGAAGAGGAGTCTGGGAGGAGGGAGATCAGAAGGAAAAAGCAGCCACTGAGGAGAAAATAGCCAAAAGGGCCAGGAAGGGGATAAAACATTTTTAGTTATGTAAGGGAGAGGAAAAGAGTAGGGCAGGGATTGCTAGACTGAGGGGAAAGGAGGGATAAACTTGGAGCAGGACTACAAAAGGCAGAGGCACTAAATGAGTATTTTAGCTTAGTGTTCACGGAGGAGGTGGAAGGCAGGGGTCCGATGCTAGCGCCTAAGGGAAGGAGAGCAAGCAGGTGATCAGAGCCCATTCCTTGTAGATAGGGTCTGGGCTGAGCTGGATAGACTAAGGGTGGAAAAGGCAAAGGCGACTGATGGGTTGCAACCCCATGGTGATCGAGGAATTGAGGAGGAGCTGGCCAGACCCTTGACAAGGCTGTTCAACCTGTCCCTGGATATGGGAGGGTGTCGGAGTACTGGAGGCAGGCTGACGTAGTGCCTTTGCACAAGGGAGGTAGCAGGGAGCTGAAGGAGAACTACCACCCAGCCAGCCTCACATTCTGTGGTGGGGAAAGTAATGGGGCACTAATCAAGGAAAGGGTGGTGAATTAACCAGAGAAGCGTGGCTTGCAGGACATCAGACAGCACGGCTTCACCAAGGGAAATCATGCCAGACCAACCTAATTGAGTTCTAGTGATTGGGTGACCGGGCACCGACTAGGGAGGGTAGGGACGTGGCTCATCTGGACTTCAGCAAGGCTCTCACACCATCCCTCATAGGAGGTTGGTGAGCAATATGGAAAGCATGGGGTTGGGAGGAAAATAGCAGGGTGGGTGGAGGCTGGCTAATAGGGAGAACTCAGAGGGTAGTGCTTAACGGGTGCACTCCAAGATGGCGAGGGTGAGGAGTGGAGGCCACAGGGGAAGTTTTGGGTCCGCCTCTTCAACATCTACATCAGTGATATTACGCAAGGGTTTGAGAGGGAGGGTGCCTATTTGCCGATGATACAAAAATCGTAATAGGGTGAACACCCGGGGGGGTGAAAGACATGAAGAGGGACCTCAAGATGCTCGAGGAGGGCCAGGAAATGGCAGCTGAGGTTTAATGCCAAGAAGTGCACTGTGATGCACCTAGGAGGAAAAACACAAAAGTGGGGTACACGCCAGGGGAAGAGGAAATCAAAGGATCAAAACAGGAAAGGGATCTGAGGATCATAGTCTCCTCAGACCTTAAGGTAGGTTTCAATGTAGTAGGGCAGCGGGAAGGGCCAATGGAATGCTGGCACGATATTCAGGGGCATTACTAGTAGAAGGAGGGAGGTTATAATGCCCCCACAAAGCCATGGTGAGGCTGCAGTTAGAGTATGGGGTTCAGTTCTGGAGACCACACCTCCTCAAGGATACAGATGCATTGGAGAGGGTTCAGAGAAGGGCAACAAAGATGGTGCAGGGTATGCAGAGGAAGACATACGAGCAGAGGTGTAGGAGCTGAATCTGTACATGCTGGAAACAAGGAAGGAAAGGAGGGACATGACTGAAACCTTTAAATATGTAAAGAAGCTCAGTAAAGTAGGTGAAGGGGGTCAGCTATGGAGAAAGGAGGGAGCCAGAACTAGAAAGCACTGCCTCAGATTGCAAGGAAATAGGTTCAGGGCAATGTGAGGGGAGCTTCTTCACAGAGAGAGTGGTGGAGCCCTGGAACAGACTGCCAGATGGAGTAGTGGGGCTAGATGGTGGAGGAATTTAAGAGGGCATGGGACAGGCATATGGGACTAACTATTGGGGAAGGTGGGGCAGGTGGGAGGGATATGTGAAAGGAGGGTTGGGCAGACTAGATGGGCAGGAAGGGTTCTTTTTGCCTTCAAATTTCTATGATCCCATGATTTCTGGAGCAAGTGTTATTTTAATAATTTGTTGGTTCTTTGTAGCTGATGTGCTGTTGACAGCTGAATTGATTTACTATTGACATGCTGGTAACTGAAACTACTATAAACTGATCAGCTGCCATAGTCTTAGCCAGCCCCTGATGAAGTCTTCATCTAAGAGGCAAAGCGCTGGGGCTTTGTCCTCTGCTGTATCAATAAAGGTTGGATTAGCAAGGTACACTTTGTAAGCATTTTTATTTTCAGTCCGCTTGGAGAGTGCCACCAATTTGTGTTGTTGGTTCGCTTGTTGTATGGGTTTGGCACCCTCTTTTCATGAAAGCATGGCTTTGTACTCTAATAAATATGAATCAATCAGGCTTTTGCCCATCATAGTACAATAAAGGAAAATTACATACTTATTGTAACTGTTGATCTTCCAGAGTATCTTCACCAGTGATTACCACTTATAGGTCTGGATCCAGAGGCACTAGGACTCTGCAGGAGCAAGTTGTTTGTAGGATGGGAGCAGACATTGGTTACTGATAGTGCCTGTACACCAGACTTGGTGCTGCATGTGCAGCCATAATAACTGTCAACGGCTCCTTCACACACCTCAGTTCTGTTTTGACAGGAGAGGAAAAGTGTATGGAATACAGATGTAACCCCTACAAATGGGGGTTCCCAAAAGTCTTCCTTGAGCTTGCCAAATGCTCACTGCCAGGCTGGTGTCCTGCATTTTAGCAGTTTAAATGTGATTGCCAGAGAGTGCCTGTATAGCCTCTATATACTGTCTCTTTAAGAGCTGCCTGGATTGCAGTCATAAGTAATCTGAGAGGAGTTCTGTTGAAAGATGTAACTATTTGCTGAAAATCATTTAGAGTGATAA
Source organism: Neoceratodus forsteri (assembly GCA_016271365.2). Lineage (NCBI taxonomy): Eukaryota > Metazoa > Chordata > Ceratodontiformes > Ceratodontidae > Neoceratodus > Neoceratodus forsteri. Next base: position 975,293,513 of record CM057456.1, on the reverse strand, counting down.
TGATAATGTAGTTTATCTAATAATAATAATAATAATAATAATTTATTTATATAGCACCTTTCAGTATATCAAGGTGCTGAACAACCTAAAAACAATTCAAAACACTACATAAAACCAGGACATGTACATAAAATCAACCTACAACAATATAAAATATATAATAATAAAATCCAAGCATTAATAAATAACTGAATTGTCTAAAAGCCATACTCCACAAACAGGTTTTCAAATCCCTCTTGAAAAGTTCCACGGAGGTGCACTGCCATAACCACATGGTAGAGAGTTCCAAGAGTGGGTGCAGCATGTGAAACACTCTGCTGCCAGAAGATTTTAACTCACTCTTGGGATCTCTAACAACCCCATGTCGGCCGAGCGGAGTAATCGGTCAGGCAGTAAGGAACCAAAAGGTCTTTCAGATAGGCTGGACCCTGGTCGTGAAGGGCTTTAAAAGTCAACAAAATGACTTTAAAGGTGATCCGCCACCGCACAGGCAGCCAGTGCAGTTCAGCAACATGGGAGTAACATGACAGAAACGACTTGTCCCAGTCAGAACCCGGCTGCAGCTCTGCACCAGCTGTAGGCGACGGATTTCAACCCCAGAAAGCCCAAAGTACAGGGCGCTGCAGTAGTCCAAGCGGAGGATACAAAAAGCGTGAACCAAAGTAGGCAGGGAGTCAGACAGAACAAGGTGCCTAACCCTGGCAATATTCCTAAGATGATAAAGGAAATCTTGACAACGGCTGACACCTGAGCTTTGAAAGTCAGCCTTCGTCACAGAATAAACTGCTACGCATCCTGTTCTGAGGATCGACATAGATACTCCACCAAGAACAATTCCAGATGGAGCACCGATACCCAGCCTCACCACCCACCACCAGGGTCCACTACCGCACCTCTGTTTTCTCCGAGTTCAACTTTAGTCAACTAGAATCCATCCAGTCTTGATCTCCCCAGACAGTTGTTAAACACCGAGAGAGCTCCATCCTGGTCGAAGTGCAAAGACAGATGGAGCTGGGTATCATCAGCATAGCAGTGAAACCTCAGCCCATATCGCCTAATGATACCTCTGAGGGCAGCATGTACACTGCAAACAACATGGGTGACAGCACGGATCCCTGGGGCACTCCACAACAAAGGAATTGGGTCTGAGGAAAATCCCCACACAACTCTCTGTGATCTCCGGTAAGGAATGACGTGAACCATTGCAAAACGGTTCCTGACATTCCACAGATTTGCCCCAGGCGAGCTAACAACACCATGTGGTCCACTGTGTCAAAGGCTGCAGAGAGATCAAGAAGAACAAGAATGGAACGCCCTTCTGATCCTCGCCATCAGAAGATCATTTAACACCGAACCAGCGCAGTCTCGTGCTACGCTCTTTTACGGAAGCCCGACTGGAAGGATTCGGAGACATTATGGATGGTTAAATGGTCATCCAGTTGAATCGCCACGACCTTCTCAATAACCTTCCCAATAAAGGGAGGTTAGAGATAGGTCGATAATTAGAAAAACAGTCCGGTCCAAGGAAGCTTCTTCAAAGAGGAGTTACCACTGCCTCTTCAAGGAGCAGGGAAACTCGCCTAATTCCAAGGAGCACCAGACTATTTGCGCCAGGACCGGATCGATGATGTCTAAACAGCCCAAATGAGGGAGTCGACCAGGATCCAAACCACAACTTGTGGGACGATAGAATGGATGATCCTCATAATGTCCACGTAACTCAGGTCGCCGAAAGGAACTCCAGGAGAAATGAGGCACTGTCATCTCATGCTGTCCAGGAGTTTCACCCATAGAGCTTACCGGACCCAGGTTCATCCTGATGTCACCACTTTAGTTGCAAGTATCGAGTGAGCTCATCACTCTGCTTAGAAAAAGCTTTCTGAACATGCAGGCAGGCTGGGTTGCACAGTCTGTTCACAGTTCGGAACAGCTGAGCCGGTCGATTCTGAGCAACTGCAATCTCCCTGGACAGGAATTCTGCCTTCTTATGGGTGATTGCAGATTGATAGCTTCCATAATATTCCATCAATCTAGGTGGTCGGCATCAAGGGCGGACCTGCACCAGCGACGCCTAACCTTCCCCCTGTCTTCGTGATCTCCCTCAGGGTCCCATCAAACCATGGGGCTCCGGGCGACGGGATAGGGGCGCCACGACAGGAGCAATAGAATCCAGAGTCTAGCCTGCCTTCTTTGCAGCAAGGACAGTTTTGTTTATCTCCACTCTTGGTCCTGGACTGCGAATTGGACCAATCAGTACTGGTGGGACCTAATATGGAGCCGGACTACAGAAGCTGTCTGGAGTCAAAATCTGTAGGAATTGTAGTTTTGGGCTCTTTGCACCTGAAGGGGAGCATTTGTTGTGACTGACAGGAGGATCAGCCAACCAAACTTTTGGATCTTGGGAATTTCCAGGCTGCTGCAGCTAGTTTCAGTTTTGAACTGAGAAGTGAAGAAGTAACAGCTCAAGTGATTTTTGAGCAGCAGTTCTGTGTAGTTTTGCATGGGTGAACTGGGAAAGGGCTGAGTTTTGGCATGCCTGTCTGCCTGCTGTCCCTGAGAGGAAAAACAGAGTTTATTCGACTGAATCCGAGTGAGAGGACTATTTAAGCCACTGGACTGTGACCAGGCTTTAACCTAAAGAAGACCGAAGATTTGCTGAATGCGATCGGCCTGTCAGGATTTCCAGCTGCTTTTGAATCCCCGGTTTGTGCAGAGACTTAGCGATCGTGACTGAAGAGCGGTTTGCCTGGTACAGTAGAATTTCTCACATGTAAATGTGCTGACTATTGAAAGTGGGTCGTGATTTGGTTCCCCACTGTGTGAACTGTGTTCTGCTTGCTGGAAGCTTTATCCAGCCTAATAGGACTAAACCGCGATTCATCTCCATTTGGCCTGGGTCATGCCACGCTGGCCCTGCCAGACTACCCCACTACACAGAGAAAGCCACCAACAGAGACATGCCTGGGGATCAGCCCCTGCTCCATGCTTAAACAGGAACGACACCTTGGCGAATCGCGGTGAGTCCTGCTTCTCCTGGCACCCAGATTCACCAACTGCAGTCTCGATTTTTCCAGCCTGTGTCCAGTCTTGGGTATCGTGAGTAATCATCAGGGTAGCTCCCTGCAGCAACAGCCTAATCTAAAAGTGTGTCATCTGATTGTCTTGTTGTTTTCTTTCACGAACTGAGCCCCTGGCTCCGGATTACAAATAGTGTGTTGTGCATGTTGTTTTTTCATCACAGGGCCCCAGCTAGCTGTAACGCTCCTGGCTAGCCCACCATTCTCCATCTGGGTACCCAGAGTGTGTGACTGTTTATGGACCCTGAAGCATGCATAACTGTTTGACTGATACAGCCTTTAGCAAATTAACCTGCTTACACCACTCCCTTGTTCAAGCCCCTTAAATAAATCAGATCTAACTCTTTTGCATTTACCCCTGACTGTGGTTCCAGTTTGTGCAAGAGTACTGTACTGCTGTTATTTGTTGTGTATAACCTTGTTTTACAGGGGGTCCCCAGGGCCGGCCAAAGGAAAGCCCTGGTGGTAAGAGCAAACAGTGTGGGTACTTGTGGTGTATCAGGGTATTGTGAAAGTGATTATTGCATATTGTTCTGGCTACTAGTATGGAAAGAGGGGGTTACAGTGTCCCAGAGGGCTGTGCCCAGGTTAGCTTGACCACTATCAACCCTGACCTCTGGGTGAAAGTACCTGTTTCAGAACTCAGGCCCCTTATGCTGCTACTAGCCAAGCAGACAGGGGTAGTAGCCCTGGGATAGCGCCAACTAGGGTTACACAGAGAGGGCTAGATATTTAACAGTCCAAAGGGAAAGATATAAGAATGAAATAAACATCAAAATAAAACCTGACTACCAACTAAGAATAAGAACAGGGCACACTAGGTGGCATAAGAAAAATTACTCACCATAGTAATTATGTTTCTTCTAATGGAGTCTAGCTGTATTCTGACAATTGCAGTGATTCCCAACCTTTGAACTGCCCCGGAGAACAAAGAGTTAACTTTCTATGCAGGGCATAGAATGCTGAGCTCGAGCTCGGTTGAAGTCTCTGTCTGGAGTGATTCAAACCTAAACTGTCAGATTCTACGAGCCCAATTAAACTAAAAATTCTATGTGGAAATTGTAAATTTACTAGCCAACTGGTTGAAAAGTTTTGGATTCCAAGGAAGACTCAAGTTAGAACCCAAAACAAACCCAATGTACTAAAAATAACAGTAATAAATCAGCAGCCAAACAAAAGGAGGAGGGTGCAAGCAAAACACCCCTGGGTGCACACTGCCCTGCCCACCCACTTCCCAAAACAGGTTCTGAGAGTGGAGGCAGGAGGTTAGAATACAGTAAGACTTCATTAGAAGAAACATAATTACTAAGGTGAGTAATTTTTCTTCAAACAACATGAAGTCTTGCTGTATTCTGACAATTGCAGACTACTACCAGTACCTCCAAGGAGGAGGGACAGAACCTACTTTGGGAATAGCTCTGAAGCACTGTTGTGTTAAACCGAGCATCACTCCTAGCCTGGATATCCAGAGAGTAATGCTTGGTAAAGGTATGGACTGTTTTCCAGGTGGCTGCTTGACAAATTTCTAAGAGAGGGATATCCCTGGCAGCAGCCAGGAAGCAGCTGTACCTCTTGTGGAATGAGCCCTCAGGTCTGAGGGTGGAGCTTTCAGCTTCTATAGCAGAATTGTATACAAGACACAATCCACCTGGCAATAGCTCTTTGGTGGCAGTTTGCCCTTCCACTTCTCCATAAGTGAGGAATAACTGGAGGGAGTCAAACCTGTGACCCTTGGTATGCTCTATATAGTAACTAAGGGCTCGCTTTGACATCTAAACTGTGTAGCCTCCTCTCTCCTGAGGAAGAATGATCAGTGAAGAAAATGGAGAGACATAGACTGGTTTAAATGGAAGTCTGAAACCACTTTGGGCAAGAACCTTCTATTGGTTCTAAGGACCACTTTATCCCAGTGAAAGGAGATAAAATCAGGTTCCACTGGCAGTGCTTGCAATTCACTGATATGCCTGACAGAGGTAATGGCTACCAAGAACACAGTTTTCCAAGTCAAGTACTTAAACTCTGCTGAAGACATAGGCTCGGGGTTGTATAAGTTGAGCAATGCAAACATTCAAATCCTTGCAGGGGCAGGGTTCTAAAAGGAGGATTGGTGTGAAGCAATCCTTTAAAAATTTACAGAACACAGTATGGGAAGATAGTGAGGAAGGCTTCCCACAGACAAAACCGCAGAAACAGCTGACAAGTGTACCTTGAGTATAGCTGGTCTGAGGCCTAGGCCATTAAGATGGACCATATAATCCAGAACCGTAGGCAATTCAGCAGTGTCTGGAGAAACATGCTTTTAGAACACCAAATGCTGAATCTTTTCCATTTGGAGTTGTAAGTCTTTCTGGTGGAAGGCTTTCAGAAGCCTTGAGGAGATCCAGAACCCTTGGGAAAGATGCAGATCTGCAAACTCTAACTCTTCAAGAGCCATGCTTTAAGATTGAGAAGATTGGGGTACCAAATCCTTCCCTGAGAGGATGTTAACAGGTTGTAATTCCTGGAAGAGACAGGGAAGATGGACTCTTAGGGACAGCAACAGGGGGTCAGGGCTGGCTGGCCCAATCTGGAGCAATCAGAATCACCTTGCAAGACTGAGACCTTATTTTACCAAAACTTTGAACAGGAGTGGGAAGGGGGAAAGGCATACAGAAACGTCCCCTCCCAATTCAGGATCAGAGCATCCAGAGGGACTTGAGCCCAGGACTGGAGGTCTGCAACAAAAGAGAGGAGTTGTGATTGTCTGGGGCTGCAAGAGATCTCTCTCTGGAGTGCCCCACCTTGAAAAATCACTTTCAACACCTGAGGGTCCAGGGACCATTTGTGATGGTCCTGAGAAATCCTGCTCAGTGCATCTGCTAGCACATTGTCGCTGCCTGGAAGGTGAACTGCTACAAGAGAGGTTTGCAGGAATAAGCCAGGATTACAACTTCATGGCTTCTGTGCACAAGGCCGTGGACTGAGTGCCTGCTTGTTGATGTACCACATGGTGGTGGTGTCTGTTCTGACTTGAACCACCATGTTCTGTACTGACTGTGAGAATGCTTTAGAGCCAGAAAACTGCCCTGAGCTCTAGAAGATTGATGGGAGAAGGGATTCTTGGGGACCACAGCCCCTGCAGGTAAGGACCCCAGGTGGCTCCCTAGACCCGGAGAGAAGCATCCATGGTAAGGACCACTGAACAAGGCTGAGCAACAAAAGGAACACCTTGTCTTAAATTGTCCTGATCCTGCCACCACTGGAGAGCTTGGATCAAGGTCAGAGTCACTGGGATCAGTTTGGTAAGGAGTCCTTTCTCTGAGACCAGAAAGCTCTCAGGTGGAACTGAATAGCCCTCATCCGGAACTTGCCCCTGGACCACTGCTGTTGAAACTGCCATGTGGCCCAAGAGTTGGAGGAAATGCCTTGCTGGTCGAGATACTCAAGGCTGAAGGAAGAAGCTAGTTCCATAATAACCCTTGTCCTTTCTAGAGGAAGAAAGGCTCTTGTTTGAGTGTGTCCAGTTCTGCCTCTATTAAGGTAAGAAGCTGGACTGGTTCGAGAACTGACTTGGGAAGGTTAAGAAGAAATCCTAGAGAAGTGAGCACTTGCTGGGTCACTTGCAGGTGAGACTTGACTTGGTCTGAGACTGACCCACTATTGGCCAATCATCCAGATATGGAAAATGGAAATCTTTGCCTTCTTAGAAAGGCAACCTCTACTGCCAGGCACTTTGTAGAAACCCTTGGGGTGAGGTTAGCCAAAGGGCATTGCTCTGAACTGATAATGACCTGAGGGAAACTCGAACCTGAGGAACTTTCTGTGGAGCACCTGAAGGGAATGTGAAAGTAGGCATCTTTGAGGTCCAGGGAGGCTAGCCAGTCCCTGGCCTTAGAGAGGGAAGGATTATTCCCAGAGTTATCATCTTGAACTTTGGTTTTAAAAGATGTTTGTTTAGATATCTTAGGTCTGGGATGGGTCGCCACTCCCTGTTTTTTGGGGGTCAGGAAGTACCTGGAGTACAGTCTTGCCCCAGTGTAGGGTAGGTACTCTCTATAGCTCTTAAAGCTAGAAGAGAAGAAACCTCTGCCTCTAGGGCAAGGGTTTCCAGAGATTTGCAGGTGGAAAGATCTGTCTCTCACCTTTGGAAATTTTTTGAAGCTGAGAACCAGTCCCTGGCTTACTACTTCCAGGACCCACTTGTCTGGTGTAACAGACATCCAGTCCTGGACAAAGTAAGCTAGCCTGCTCCCTACTGGAATAGGAGAGTCGACCGGAAGGTCCATCAAGGTGTCTGCTTGGCAGGAGCTTTAGGCTGAGGAGTGATGCAGCCATGCTCATCCCCTTCTGCCTCCCTCTGAAGAACCCCTCTGAGAAAAGGAAGAAGAGGCCTGTGCTTGAAAAAGGCCTTTGAAAAGGCCTGCCCTTCCCTAGACTGCTGCCTTTGAGGAGTTGCCTGCCTTTCCTTGGCCTGAGCACTCCTGTAAGTGGTCCTGTACTCATCCATTTTCTATGTAATTCTCTGTCTGCCCCAAACAGAGAATTACCCACTACAGGAAAATCCATGGCCTTAGCCTGGGTGTCCTGCGAGAGGCTAGTACATCTGAGCCAAGCCATCCTCCAAGAGTCACAGATGTAGCCATGACTCTTGATGACACATCATTAGAGACCACAGCAGCATGAAACCGAACCTTAGATGTCTCAATCCCAACTGCAGCCACTGCCTCCAGCTCCTTGGCTAGCTGAGGGAGGCCTGTTAGCCAGTGCCAGTACAGTGTCCCACCTGACTTCTGGTACCTGGCTGTACAGGTCATGTAATTCGCCTGCCTGAGTCCCAAAGAAGATGCCATGTACTGTTTCTTTGCCATGGCATCAATCTTCCTGGAGTCCTTGTCAGGGGGTGTGAAGCCAAGGAATATTTGCCTTGTCACAGGCAGCAGCCTGCACTACCCTAACATGGCTGCATTGTTGGTATAAGAACTCCGTGTCTGAGCCTGAAAGTTTATACTTTTGTCCATTCTTCTATCCACAGGAGGTATAGTGTTAGAGACTTTAAGATTTTTTGTGTCTGTTTCCCAAAAGATTTATGGAGGGAATAGACAGTTTTCTGGACTCTGGGATGTCCATCATCTCTACATAATCATGCTCCTCTTAATCTTCCACAGCCTCCTCTATAGGAAGCTGGAGGGTTTCAGCCACCTTTCTGTAAAACATAAAGTGAGAAGGGGCTCAGAAAGCCTAGGAGGGAAACACCTGAAGGTCTGTCTCGGAGATGTCCGTTCCACAGGCACATCCATACCTCACTTACATCATCATCCTCAAATTCCTTCCTCTTCAAATTCCAGTTCATAAAAATCTTCAAGGGTATACTTGAACTGGGGAACCAACCGAACTGAACTCCTGCCAGAAGGAGCCGGATCAGTCGGAACTGGATGGAGCGATTCCACAATCTGAATCGCCCTGGCTATCTCTTCGGCGGTCAGAACATGAACCTCTGGATCCAAACCGTCGATTTATCTTTGCACTTTCTTTTGTCGGAACCGATCCCTCAGAATCGCTCTCCTTTTGACCAGGAAGTATCACCCTGGTCAGAGGGCACTACTTCTGGTTCAGCTGAAAATTGAACGGCTGGCCATCCGGGGTCAGTGGACTTCTCGCCCTCTTTTCCTCAGTCTACCTAATCTCTTCTCAAGGGTAGATTTGGGAAGGTTTTTACATATTTGGCAGTCTGAATCGAGGTGGTCAAACCTCAGACAATAAACACAGGTGGTGTGGGGATCGGCCTTCGTAAAGACCTCCCATACTCACTGCAGTGTTGAAACCCAGTGGGCCCGTTTTTCTTGGGTTTCTTAGACATGGCCAACCTAACAAACTTACCCTTTTTCGGCAACCGCCAGGCAAGACTCCTTATCGGTTCCTAACCGTGTCACGGGTATTGGAAAAACAGTTAAAACACGCTTTTTTTAGAACCGATAAGAACCAGTAACACACACTAAGTTAACAAACAAATTTCACTATCAAATGGCCGGATCAGCTGAACCGAGCCGCACTTTCAAGTTCCACACAGAAAACAGGACAATTCTATCTAGTACTCACTGCACCACAGACAGAGACTGAACCGATTATATGGATACTTTTTGGTTTAAAACTGACTAAAACTGAAAACTTTGACCGACTTTGAACCGAGCTGAAGGAGAAATCTCTGGAGCGACCATTCAGTGAGGCGGAGTAAAGAATCTGACGGTTTAGATTTGAATCACTCCAGACAGAGACTTCAACTGAGCTCGAGCTTCAGCATTCTATGCCCTGCATAGAAAGTTAACTCTTTGTTCTCCGGGCAGTTCAAAGGTTGGGAATCACTGCAATTGTCAGAATACAGCAAGACTTCATGTTGTTTGAAGGGTAGGGTCTCCAGAGCCAGAACCGCACACCACTAACCAGAGAAAAGTGGACAGCAATCTAAAACATAGGGCAGCACCCCTGAGCATGTGGCTGTGGCAGAATCATGAGGAGGATGCCCATGAATGGAACCTCCTTGTAAATGAGATGGCATAATGTGCCAAACAAAGAAAACGACACACAGACTTCTGGAAAAGGGGCAACTATATGCTACCAGACAGAGAACTGATTGAACTCATAAGTTAACCATGTCCCTCTTTCTTACATCAGGGAAGAAGAAAGGGAGAACCTAGGTACACCTGGAGTTGCAGGACTGGACAGTTCAAGGTAGTCAAGATGTGTATGTCTCCAAGACACCCTATGGGCAGTGAGCTAAGGGCCCAAATACATAAAGAAGAGAAGGGCATACTAGCCAAAATGTCTGACATAGTCAGAAGAAAGATTCAGTAAAAACTAAAAAATTACCTGCTTCTCATGCAACCACAGAGATGTTCCCTGTCATGTGCCCCCCACCCCCAATGCTATGAAGCTGCCAAGTGGAGAGAAGAGATATATCCAGAGAAGGCATATACAATGGACAGGAAGAATGAGGACAAGAAAGAAACAGGAGGGAGGGAAGGAGTGACACTAGCCAACACCTTTTTTTTGTGGTTGTGCATGACCCCAAAGGACCCTCATTCCAGTTCTGTATTTTGTTCTTTTTTTTTATTTTTTTTTGAGAGGGACACCCAGAGGAGTGCCCAACTTTTTCTTGCTTTTGTAAAAAGAACAGAAAGATACCCTGCCCCCCAACCCGGATGCATGACTTGGGAAGTGCCCAGCTAACATATTTGTGGTGCTACCAGCAGGCTGAGCATGCCCAGAGGCCCTGGCTCTGTCCAAGCAGGACATGGTAATTAATGGTGAAGATATTCTGGAAGCTCAACAATTATAGTAAGTAGATAATCTGAATATCTTCCAGGAATCAATCTTCACAACTGATTCCCACTTATGGGTCAGAGTGCCAAGCTTTCTTCTTTCTAAGGAAGAGATGGCTCACCCTGAGGGTAACAAGCCTCTCAGCCCTCTGCATGAGGGTGAACACCTGAAGGCAGGGTTCCTCACAGGTCTGGCAGGACCCATGACTGGTCAGAGTCAGGCAGAGGCTCACATGGAACAGGAACAGGAGGTGTGCTGACAGGTCTTGCCTGGCTCTGCAGGAGAAGAAATGAGCCTCTGAACTGTGAATTCAGCACCTACGCTGAGTCAAAGGTGCCAAGTCAAGAGTTGAAGCCATGCCATCTGCCTGAGGCAGACTGCAGTTCTTGAAGCCTGGAGGCCACCTCACTGGCACTACATGATGCCCTTGACTGGTGCCATGCAACTCCAGGGCTCGAGCAGAAAGAGACATGGCTTGCCCGACTATCTTACATTGAGACACTGCAGCTGGTAGCTGACCTAGCTGCAACAACAGATGTCAACTGAAGGCTACCTGATGGCATGGTGTGCTGCAAACACATAAGAGCATGTGCCACAGTAAAACATTCCTCCCAAGGCATCTGTCTAAGAAGATTTCACCTCAGGAGGTCGGTCATGCACGAAGCGCCTTGGCCCCTATGGGGTCTGTAGCATTTCAAGCCCTGAGGAGGGTGTACAGCACTTGCAGGCCCTGTGGGTGCACAATACCAGAGCAGCAGATCCCATGGGACCAAGGGCAAGAGAATGGACCCTCCATATGACCTTGGTGTCTCCTCAAAGGCCCTAGACCAGGAAGGATGACAGTGGTGCCATCACTGGAAACCCAAGAAATCCCAAAAGCATGGTTTCCAGATTGCAGCTTGTACAGAACCCACTGTCAAGTGCCTCCCATGTGTCCACCAGGAATTGCTGGTACAAGGAGTACTCACTAGCCAAGGTCAGAAGAGACAGAGCAGGCAGGAAGGGAGGAGGAGGGCACTGTATGTGAAAATGACATAAGGGCCACAGAGATCCAGGAGGAACAAATGGGGAGAGATACTGTGGGTAAGCTGGAAAGGAAAATGGGGACAGCCATCCGCACAGGTGTGGTCTATAGACCACCAGCCCAGGAGGAAGAAACAGATAGGAGTTGATGCTAGCCATCCAAAGGATGGAGACAAGGGTGAGGTAGTACTGGTTGGAGACTTCAATATTCCAGACGGACTGAGCATCCCAGCAGCAGCATCAACTAGGAGCAGATTTATCCTGGACTCCTTCAGGGTGCCTTCCTCAAGCAACTGGTCATGGAACCAACTCGGCAGAAGGCAATACTGGACCTTGTGCTCACAAACAGGGACAGTGTGATGGGGTAACAGTGGGGAGCACCTGGGAAACAGTGACCACCAGTCATTGTGGTTTGAAATCACAGAAAGAGCAGAACCAAACCACACAAAACACGATCCTGGATTTTAGGGGGCAGACTTTGGGAAAATGGGGAGATACTTGAAAGAGGCATTAAGGGAATGGGACAGGAATCAGGGTTGAGAAACAGTGGGCAGTATTTAAAATGGGGATTACAAGAACAACAGAATTATGCATTAAGCAGGTTAGCAAGAGGAAAAGGAAGAGGAGACCATTATGGTTTTCCAAAGAGGTAGCAAAGAAAGTGAAAGCCAAAAGATTGTATTCAGGCAATACAAAAAGACACAGGCAGAAGGGATAGGGAGAAGTACCAGGAGAAGCAAAGGGAGGCAGGAGGTCGTAAGGGAAGCCAAAGCTCAGACAGAAGAACACATTGCAAAATCAGTGGTAGAGGGACAAACCTTTACAGGTACATAAGAAAAAAGAAAGACAAAGAGAGGGATAGTGAGATTGAAGGGGAGGATGGGGCGTGGAGGATGACAACAGTAAAGCTGACATATTGAATAAGTATTTCTGCTCAGTCTTTACTGAGGAAGAGGAGGGTAATGGGTCTGAAGGAGTACAAGGTGAGAATGGTGCAGAATGGACACAAGTCCCCTTACACGAAAGGGTCCTGAAGGAACTGGAAGTAATAAGAGCTAATAAAGCAATGAGGCCAGATGGGTGCACCCCAGGGTCCTTAAAGAACTAAGAGGTGGTGGCTGAACCTCTGGCTATCCTGTTTAGCCGATCACTGGAAACAGGAGGTACCAAAGACTGAGGACAGCAGATGTAGTCCCTTATACAAAAGTGGGAACAAAGAGGAAGCAGGAACTACAGACCAGTCAGCCTCACCTCGGTAGTGGGGAAGATCATGGAAGCACTACTGAAGGAGAGATTGGTGGAACATCTGGTTGTCAGTGGACTACAGGACCTAAGGCAGCATGGTTTCACCAGGAGGTCATGTCAGACCAACCTCGTTGAATTTTTGACTGGGTGACTAGGAGGTGATCAGGAGGGCAGTGGACATGGCCTATCTGGACTTCAGCAAGGCCTTTGACACTGTGCCACATAGAAGACCTATTACACAAACTGGGGAATATGGGTGTGGGCAGGACAGTAGTGTGGTGGGTAGGTAACTGGCTGGGTGGCAGGACACAGAGGGTGGTGGTAAATGGCTGTCTCTCCACAGAGGAAAGAGTGACCAGTGGGGTACCACAGGGATCAGTGCTGGGACTGGTCCTATTCAACATCTTCATCAGTGACATTCTCTTGGACCTAGAAGGCAGAATTTCACTGTTCGCTGATGACACAAAGCTCTGTAACAGAGTAGACACACCAGAGGGTGTAGACAGAATGAGAAGCGACCTGCAGAAACTTGAAGAATGGTCAGGAGTTTGGCAGTTGAAATTCAATGCAAAAGAGTGCAAGATAATGCATATGGGGCACAAAAACCCTGGCACAATATATCAGTTGAGGGTGAGGATATAGCATGCACCAAGCAGAAAGGGATCTTGGGGGCTGTCATCTCTGATGACCTCAAGGTAGGAACAGGTGACAAGGCAGCAGGTAAAGCAAATAGGATGCTGGATGTATAGGCAGGGGCATCACCAGCAGGAAAAGGAGGTCATAATTCCGCTATACAAGACACTAGTGAGGCCCCACCTGAGTACAGTGTACAGTTCTGGAGACCATACCACGTAAGGACATAGACAGGGTAGAGAAGGTTCAGAGGAGGGCAACAAAGATGGTGCATGGATTGCATCACAAGTCCTATGAAGACAGGTTGAAGGAACTGAACATGTACTCCTGGAGAGAGGAGGGAGAGAGGGATATGATAGAGACATACAAGTATCTTACAGGGAGGAACAGGGTGCAGAAAACACTATTTTTAAGTGTGAAAAGATGTTCCGGGACAAGAGGGCATGGGATGAAGTTGGAGGAGGACGATTCAGAGGAAACATGAGAAAGAATTTCTTCACAGAACGGGTGGTGGACAAGGGAACACCCTGCCAGAGGAAGTGGCGGGGCTGAAACAATCACGGATTTAAGAATGCATGGGATAGACATAAAGGAATTCTGGAGGTCAGGGTAAGGCAACAGACTTCTAGGAAAACAAACTGAACTTACAAGCTCGAATGGGCAGATTGTGGCTATAGGCCATTATCTGCCGACACTGTCTATGTATCTATGTATCTATGTATGAAGATTCATCGTCCTCTAAGGAGAACAGTGACAGAGAGGAGGTGCTGAACCCAGAATTTGATGGTGGAGGAGAGAAGCACTATAACTGGATCCTGGCAGAATCTTTGTGGAATGTATTGAGGGCACCAACAAACTCCTGTGCTGTTCCCACATCAATCAATCAAAATTTTATTTATAAAGCACCCCTTCCCAGGGGCTTGGAGCACTGTACAATATTAATACACACATACAGCATACCACACACATATATAAACTATTCATAAAACATATTTCACAGCATACCTACTCCCCATTCATCAAAAATACTCAATTAACATTTCAGTATTCCTTTAACATCAGTAGTGATCATTAGCCTTCAGATATAAAAGTATGTCAGGCTAATCGCTTGTTCAAACAGGAGTATCTTAAGCCCTCTTAAAGGTTTCAATGAGAGGGCCTCTAAGAGGAAGCGGAATGAATTCCACAAGACAGGTGTGGCTACCAAAAAGCCCAGTCACCTGGCAGCTGTGAGCTCATTCTGGGGACCATCAGGAGACCACCCTCAGAGGAACACAGGGTGCAAGCTGGACAGTGAGGAGCCAGGAGGTCTTGCAGGTAGTCAGGTCCCTGACTGTGTAGGGCTTTATAGGTCAGCAACCCAACCCTGAAGGCAATCCTCCACCTGAACACATAAGTGGCCGCACAGGGCCTGTGAACACAGACAACCTCTGTAGGAGTTGAGAGGCTCAAGAGGTAAACAAGACTCGGTTTCAAGGGCCTCTACCTGGGTGGCAGTTGCCATGCCCAAAGGGAGGGCCTGGTCCTACATCAGAGGGAGACCCACTAATGCCCATGGGGGGATTCCCCACGGTGGAGAGGAGAGCTATATAGTTCCCATAGGGAAGCCCTGGTTCCCACCAGTGACAGTGTCAACCAGTGGCTCTGGAGAGAGACACCCTCCCAGCCATCATCATCAGACCCGAGCTGGTGCCACCTCCAGTGCTGTACTCAGGGTCAGTCATGGCTTGAAGATGGCTCACACCCATAATCATGACTCAGCACTGTCTTTGATGCCAAACTCAGTGTTGACCCCAAAGCCATATCTACCTCCAGGAACAACATTGTCACCGCATCA
Source organism: Neoceratodus forsteri (assembly GCA_016271365.2). Lineage (NCBI taxonomy): Eukaryota > Metazoa > Chordata > Ceratodontiformes > Ceratodontidae > Neoceratodus > Neoceratodus forsteri. Next base: position 975,278,402 of record CM057456.1, on the reverse strand, counting down.
TGCCCAGTGCTGAACTCAGAACTAATATGATGGATGGCGCCATGTCTGCTACTGAAGGTGCAGCATCCCCCAGTACAACTAGCAAGCCCAGAGGAAAGAACCTCTTTCACCTTCACAACAGGATGTAGCATGGCCCCAGTGTTAGTCAAACTTAGGTTCACACTAAGGTAGTTAAGAAGCTGAGGAGGCAAGTGCCCATAAGTACTGTAGCTCCTATTGCAAATTAATAATACTGTACTTCATGTCAACATTCATTAGATGTTTATCCAGTTTAACATTCAGTTGGAATTTTGCTAATTATGCTTAGTGGTAGGAAATCCAAATGTTTACAATTCTGCAAGTGAAGATATATTTTAATAATGTTAAAATGCTTTCCTTGAATTTGAAGCTGATGACCCCTTGTCTCAGCTACACAAGGTTTAAATTCAATATTTATTTCACACATAATAATGTTATTAGTAGACAGCAAGTCTTCCGTTAACCTTCACAGAGTCAGTGGCATTGAGTTGCAAGTAGTTTGAACACTGTATGTCTCACCCTTATTTCGCGTATCAGTTTTTGTTGCTTTCTCTGAACCTGCTCAAGCTGCATTATTGCCCTACCCTATCAGGACACCAGAAGGAGATTGTAAATTGAGATGTGGCCTGATACAGGCCCTATATAAAGGAAACATTTTATGGGAAGCGTCTCAATTCAAAATTACAGTTTTCAGAATATAATCAATAGTGACATGTCAACGACTAACAAAATGTTTACAGCACAATATTATCAGAATGACAAACATGAAAATGAGTATATCACACACTGAAATGATTATGAGATCTTCTGAAATGGGGATGACCTATACCAAAATGAGTATGACACATACCAAACTGCATATGACATACACCAAAATGGATACAACACACACCAAGATAGAAATAACACTTATTAATATAAGTATGACATATATCAAAATGGTTAGGACACATATTGAAACAGGTAAGATGCATACTAAAATAGATACTGATACATACCAAAATGGGTATGACATACACCAAAATGAGGATGGCACAAAATAAAAAGGATATGCTGTACCAAAAAGGATACGATGCATAAATAAATAATTATAACACACATTGAAATGGATATAGCCTATAAGAAGATAAATATGACACATAGTAAAATGGTTATTTATTTATTTATGTCGTTTTTGTTGACCGGTAAGTGCACTAGACAAATTCTGTCTACTTTCAGGCACCCACGGGACCAGGTATGACATACTGAAATGTGTAAGAGACAAACTGGACTGGATATGGCACACACTGATATTGAAGTGACACACAATGAAATACTTGTATACATATTGATTATGGGTATGGCTTATACTGAAATGGTTATGACACATAGTAAAATGGGTATGATATAACGAATGGGTAAGACACACCCAAAAATGGATATGACACACATCAAAAATGGTATGACACATGGAAATAATAATGACACATTTCAAAATGGATATGACCTATATTGGAAATGGCTATAGCAATAGCAAAATGGGTATTATATACCGAAATGGATATGAGACACACCAAAATGAGTTTGATACTAACCAAAATGGATGTGACACACACTGAAAATGGTATGACACATGCTGAAATCATAATGACACATATCGAAATGGATATGACCTATACTGGAATGGCTATAACTGTATAACACATAGCAAAATGGGTATTATATACTGAAACGGGTATGAGACACACCAAAATGGGTTTGATACTAACTAAAATGGATATGACATACACTGAAAATGGTATGACACATGCAGAAATCATAATGGCACATATCGAAATGGATATGACCTATACTGGAATGGCTATAGGACATAGCAAAATGGGTATTATATACCGAAATAGGTATGAGACAAACTTAATTGGATATGGCACACTATAAAATTGTTGTGATGCACACTGAAATAGTTATGACACACAGATGAAAGGATATGACCTATACTGAAATCAATATGACACATAGCAAAATAGGCATGACATACCGAACTGGTTCTGACATACACCACAATGGTTATAGCACAAACTGACATGGATATGACACACACCGACTACGGGTATAACAAATACAAAATCAATTATGACAAATACCAAAATGGACATGTCACATCTTGAAATGGGTATGACATTTATCAAAATGGGTAAGACACACAACAAAATGGGTGTGATAAAAAACAAAATGTATGCAACATGCACCAATATAGGTATGACACATACTGAAACAATTATGACATACACCAAAATGGATAATACACAAACTGAAATGGTTAAGACACATACAGAAATAATTATGATACACCAAAATGGATATGACACAAACTGAACTGGTTGTGACACATACTGCAACAATTATGACACATGCCAAAAAGGTATGACTTATACTGAAATGGTTAGACACATACTGAGATAATTACAACACATGCTGAAATGGATATGACACATGATAAAATGTGTATACACATACTGATATAATTATAACACTTGCCAAAATATGATATATGCCCAAATACAATACCAAAATTCCTGCAGCAGCTGGTCAGGGAGCCCAGTAGTGGGGTAACATAGTTGACATGGTCCTCACAAATGGGGACAGTGTTATGAGAGTGGGTGAGGGCCAGCTAGGAGAAAGTGACTATAACACAGTGGGCTTCAGGTGAGAGCAGGGTATGAAGCGAGTCAAACCATCATGAAGGTCATGGACTTCAGACAAGCAGATTTTTCAAAGATGAGGGAGGTATTCTGGATTGAAATGAAGGGATGGAGAAGATGGGGTGAGGAACAATGGAATTAGATCAAGGGCCTACTTAAAGCCACAGAGAGCTATAGGAGGGAGGTGAGAAACAGCAAAAGAAGGAGGAGCCACTGTGGTTCAACAGGGAAGTGAGAGGGCAATGGGAGAAGAAAAGGGCTTTCAGAGAATGTAAGAGGACACAGGGTAGGAGGATTTGGAAACGTACAAGGAGAAACTAAGGGTGGCAGGGCAGAGGATTAGGAAGACAAAAGCAGAAACAGAGGAGAAAATTGTTAAGCAGGCCAAAAGGGGAGACAAGACTTTCTTTTGGTACATTGGGGAAAGAAAAAGCAAGGCAGGGAATATTAAGGTAAATGGTGAGGGGATTACTGCGGAAGGGGATTTTGAGAGCTGAAGTGTCTACCATATATGTCATCTCAGTCTTCACAACAGAGGTGAAGAAGGGACCAGTGCTAGGGGGAAGGGGATGTAGGGTGGAACCTAGTCCAATCAGTGAAGGCAGGGTAAGGGAGGAATTGGGTGCATTGAGGGTAGACAAAGCTAGAGGCCCAGACGCCCTGCACCCTAGGATGCTCTGGGAGCTAAGGAAGCAACTGGTGTCACCAGTAGCAAGATTATTTAACCCGTCCTTATACATACATACAGTACAGGGTGGGTGTCGGAGAACTGGAAGAGGGCTGACGTGGTCCACTTCATAAGGTGGCATCAGGGAGGAAGCTGATAATTATTGTTCAGTCAGCCTCACATCGGTAGAGGGTAAGGTGATGGAGGCAATATTGAAAAGGGTGGCTAATTACTTGGAAGATCAGTGGCTGCAGGATATCCATCAGCATGGCTTCAGTCCAGGGGTGATCATGTCAGGCGAACCTGATCGAGTTCTTCGATGGGGGTGAAAAGGGTGATAGATCAAGGGGCAGTGGACATGGTCTAACTGGACTTTGGTAAGGCCTTTGACACCATGCCCACAGAAGACTGGTTAAAAAGCTGGAGACTTTGGGGAGGGACATAAAATAACAAGGTGGGTGGAGAGCTGGCTGACGGGTAGAAGCCAGAGGGTGGTGGTCAATGGAGTGCATTCTGGGGAAGTAGAGGTGATGAGCAGGGTCCCCAGGATTCAGTGCTGAGGCCTATTCTATTTAACACCGGGGCTGCAGGAGCGGTCTACATTTTTGCAGATGACATGAAAATCTGCAATGGGGTGGACATCCCAGAGGAGTGGAAGCTATGAAGAAAGATCTAAGGTTGCTGAAGGGTTGATCGAAAACAAGACAACTGAAATTCAATGCCAAAAATGCACAGTGATGCACTTGGGACAGATGAATCCATAAACCACATACACACTGGGGGTGCGAAATGGTTGCATCTGAGCCGAAAAGGATTTAAGAATCATAATCACTGACAACATTAAGGTAGGGACCCAATGCAGCAAGGTGGTCGGCAAAGTAACAGAACACTGGTGTACATAGGAAGGGAAAACTAGTACAAAAAGGGAGGTGCTAATGCCACTCTACAGTTCCATGGTGAGACCACACCATGAGCATGTAGATCAGTACTGGAGCCCCAGCTATGCAAGGATATAGATGGCATGGAAAGGGTACAGAGAAGGCCATTAAAATGGGGCATGGGCTAAGTGAGAAGTCATACGAACAGAGGTTGAGGTGTTGAATTGTACCACTGAACACCAGAAAGAAGAGGGAGAAAAGACAGAAACATTCCAAATATATGAAGGGTCAATAAAGTTGGGGAGAGCTTATTCTCGGGAAGGTAGATGCAGAGACTGGAGGACATGGACTGAGGGTGGAGGGTAGGTATAGGAAACTTTAGGGGCATTACTTCACTGAGAGGGCGGTGGCACCCTGGAATGGTCTGCTGGAGGAGGTGGTGCAGGCCAAAACAGTGGAGAGGATTCAAGATGGCATGGGACAAACACAAGGGGTGACATGGGAAGAGTGTGGAATCTGTGGGGTGGGGCAAGTAAAGAGGAGGGTATGACACATTTTAATATAAATATGGAACTTCTAAAATAGATACAACCCATGCAGAAATACATATAACACATACCAAAAATCGATAAGAAAATACTACAATGCATAAAATATATACCAGAACGAAAAACACGCACTGAAATGGATAAGACTCATACCAAAATGGTTATCACATGTACCTAAATCATCAAGATACTTAAATTATTATAATGTATACCAAAATTAATATGACACATACTGAATTGTAAATTATATTAATTTACTATTTTGATACTCTTGCTGAATGTGCACTGTAGTAAATAAATAAAATGGTTATGAAGTACTGAAAACAAAATGATATATTAAAATGTGTATGTTGTACACTGAAAAGGCACACAGCAGACTGAATTGTTGCCAAATTTGCAAGGCATAGTAGACTGAATAGACTAGTGTAACGTGCCAAGGTGTCGATACAGCAAACTGAAATGTTGTGATATACCAAGATGAGTATAACATACTGAACCGAGTGTAACACACAGTGAAAAAGCACATGACTTGTGTAACCAGGTGTAGCATCACCCTCTGAGATTCTGTAGCACTCCAGCAGTTCCTGTTCAGCTTCACTGCAAGTGAGAGCTCATTAAATTGTGTGACTAAGGAAGAAATATGCACAATGTGTATTATTGAATTGTTAGTTTGCTACTGTACCTGTTATAGTTTCTGTTTTTAGTTGTTTTTTAAGATCTTTGTTTACAAAAGTTTTATTTGGCTTTCAACAAAACATACTGTTATATGTGTTCTTTGTGTAAGGTTACACTCAACACCAGATAATCCCATCCTGTACTTGTCTTCTTCCAGTGCTTTGCAAAGTTATACAGCATGTTGTGTTGTGTAATATTTTCATGTGCCCTGTAAAAGAGGGACATTGCCAAAAATAAATAATCTAGCTCCAGAATTAGCTAATTCTGTATGTTTTAATCGAATTTCACCCGCTTACTGAAGGTTAGAATTTTCATTGCTGCCTTCTGAAAACTAATGTCAATATTTTACTAATGTAAGAACAGTAAAGGAAATTTATCAGCCATTTATTCTGTAATGGTAAGTGCTAGAAACACGTTATACCACTGGAAAACTGTGAATCTCCTCTTTCTAATACTATAAACCAGTTGTTTGTAGCTTATGACATTATGTAGCAAATAGCCCCATTATTAAAATTCTAGGTTTTCAAAAAATGTTAGTTTGGGAATCTAGTTATCCATCAAATGATTCGTTTCACTGTATTTTGTCCCCAGGTTCCATGATGTTTTGTAAGAGGTGTGTTGCATGTTAACTGGCTTCAGTACATGTGCTGAACTACTGAGTCATTAAAGGCTTGGGCAGCAGCCACACCCAGGTAGCTGAGCTTGGGTGGCATTTTCCGCGACAGATCTTGCAAGCGCATCTCAGAGATAATAACTTAAACACTATGTTAAAGAGCAGAGAGTGGCGGCGCATCTCCGGATGCGCCAAAGATAAAGTATAATATATTAGGCGATCTGAGGCGTGCCAATGAACGTCCTACAACTCTATTTTCAGCCCGAATGAGCGGTGCAATGCTCCCAAAGAGATAGGACTAAAGTAGTAGTCCTAAGTGCAATCCCCTGATACGCAGCTACCAGGATAGCAGGCTGTGTGAGCAGCAGTGTGGTATCTCAATGCACTTATCAGTAAAGACAGTACACTGAGCAGTGTGTGCTATAGTACAGTGTATTTTGTGAGCACATTCTGATATGTACATAATACTTTTCCATCGAAATTGGACTGCTGGTTGTGTTATCATATTGAGGGAATAGAAAGGCAGCACTGGGAAGAAGGATGGGGCACCATTCCTGATGGTGGAGATAATGAGGAGTGAGGAGGTGGAGACATCCTAGCAGCCATCTAGTGGGTCGGTGTGCTGCACACCATGCCCACCAATGCATTCTGTGGCACAACACATGGCAGGAGGCAGTGCTGTGGGGAAATGACACAGAAAGTGCAATGCCAGCACCATTTAGAACTGTTGAACTGGGTGGCGTGCAGGAATAGGGCCTACAAACACAGTGACATTGGTGTGCCAGAGCACAGAGTGGGCAGGGCAGGGGCTCATCACAGCACAGGTGGCAGGATGGCAGGTAACACACACCTCAGGCACAAATAATGTCAGGGGCATGGAAGAGAACTGTGGCTTGACAGGACAGTAGAAGGTAGGGTCACTAGCAGGGATGGGATGGTGCAGGACAGGACAGTGGCAGGTGGGCCACTAGTAGGGATGGGATGGTGCAAGACAGGACAGTGGCATGCATACGCACAGTTACAGTATATCTGGATGTGGGCCAGGTCCCACTGGGTGCAATGCAACACAGGCTGTAACATGAGGAATGTAAACAAACGTACCTCCAGGGCTGCAGTACCTGTTGGTCACCTGTGGTGTGGGTGGCACAGGGCAGCCCAAGTTTAGCTCAGCACATTTAAATGAGGTCTGGAGCAACTACAATGAGATGCTACAGTTCAGTTGGCCTGAACTTGGTAATGAGGCCATTTGCATACTCTGGCTGAAAATTGCTTATTTGCTTCTGGCCCATCTCAATCTGCAGAGCACATATGATTAGTCTGGCACATCTCTGGATGGTGCATTTCCTCACATGCACAATATATGAACATACAAACATATGAAATTTGCCAGCAGATAAAGGCTAGAGGTCTATCAAGTCTGCTCGAATGTGCAGCTAGCACCATTATTCTGCAGCTGCCCTTCCTTTCACCCTTCCGCTCCATTGACCCTCCCCTTGTCCTGTCCCATCCTTTTGAAGCAGTCCACTGTTCTACTGGATACCACTTCTGCAGGTAATACATTCCACCCGCTACCACCCTCTCTGTAAACAAGTGTTTCCTCATCTCCCTCCTGAACCTTCCTCCCTCCAGTCTCATATCATGGCTCCTGGTGTCCCTCCCGCCTTACTCTGAACAGCCCTCTGTACCTGTCTTGTTTATTCCTTTCATGTACTTAAAGGTTTCAATCTTATCCCTCTGTCCCTCCTCTCCTCCAGCGAGTACATGTTCAACTCCCTTAGCCTCCTGTCATCTGATAAGTCCTCCAGCCCCTTGATCATCTTTGTCGCCCTGCTCTGAACCCCCTACAGTAACATATGTCCCTCTTCAAAACGGGCACCAGTACTGCATGCAGTACTCAGATGCAGTCTAACTAATGACCTATACAGTGGCAAATCACCTCCTCCCTCCTTGAGGATATACCTTGCAATGCAACCCAGCATTTTGTTGGCCTTTGCAGCTGCCTTCCTACATTGTGCTGAGTTGTTCATTGACCCTGTATGAACACCCCAGATCCTCATCCTCCTCTGTGTGGGCTAGCTGCACTCCCCAGCTGGTAACTCCTCCTCCTCCTTGGGTTCTTCACCCCAAAATGCAGCACCTTGCACTTTTGGCATTAAGCCCCAGTTGCCAGGTGTCTAACCAGGTTTCAAGCTTTGCCAGATCATCCTGCAACCCCTGGCATCCCCTAGGTCATCCACCACCGCTCCCATCTTGAAATCATCAGCAAACAGACTGATCTTGCTCCTGATGTCCAATGATACATCTGCAATGAATACCCCAAACAACACTGGTGCCAACACCGATCCCTGTGGAACACCACTCATCACTACCTTTGGGTGTGAGAGCTCCCCACACCACCACCCTCTGTTGCCTTCCCAGAAGCCAATTCCCTACCCATTTCACCAGCTTTGCACCTGCCCCTGTGCTTTCTAACTTACTTCCCAGCCTCCCATGGGCACCGAGTCAATGCCTTGTGATATGTTACCAATGATTTGATGGATTCAGGGTATTTCTATAGGTGCATTTCTACACATGCATGATAAGGCATACCACACTTGACATGTGCAGTGGAGCATGTCTGGCAGAAGCGGCAATGTACTGTGCATCTTTCAGCACTATGCGGTGATGCACCATTGCCCATTGATATGCATCCCTATGGCACATCTGTGACATGTGCAGAGAAAAGCGTGTAGCCCTATCAAGCATCGCGTGTGACTCAGCCACTGTCACTGCAGTGCCCCAGCTTTGCTGAACAGCTCAGGTGGACCTCTGTGACATATGCCATGTGTGCAGACTGTAGGGCCCAGGACCCTTACCTGGAGCACCACTGAGCTGGCCAACCTGTTGGCACTGGTGCTGCCCTGGAAGGCAACCTGCATGGGACAGAGGCCTTGCAGGGGATGAAGTACGTAATGTGGTCAGGTGGTGGTGCACTTATGCGCCTGAGTGGGATACCGTGCACTGCAGAACAGTGTTGGCACCATTATGGTGAACCTCCTGCATGGCCTCTGCCCCAAGTAGGTTGCCCTCCAGGGGCAGCATCAGTGCTAGCACATTTGTATGTTCAGTATATGCAAAACTGTGGGTAGTTTTAAAAGGGCATGTGTCGGAACAGGGGCGAGTACGGTGGGGGAGGCTGAGAACAGACGAGGGCAGACAAAGGGGAGGGGTGGGGCAGCTGCATAAGGGAGCTAGCTGCACACTCAAGCAGATGTTGATATACCAGGAGGTCTGTTTCTGCTGGCACATTTATATGTTCATATGTAGATGACCAACAGATACTACAGCCCTGGAGGCGTTTGTTTACATTCCTCATGTTACAGCCTGTGTTGCACTGCATCCAGCGAGACCTGGCCCACATCCAGATATGCTGGAACTATGCACATGCATGCCACTCTCCCGTCCTACACTACCCAGTCCCTTCTAGTGGGCCCACCTGCCACTCTCCTGTCCTGCACCACCCCATCCTGCTAGTGACCCACCTGCCACTGTCCTGTCAAGCCATGGTTTCTCTTCCATGCCCCTGACATTATTTGTGCCTGAGGGTATTACCTGCCCCTGCCACCTGTGCCTGCTGGGCTGAGCCCCTGTCCTGCCCACCCTGTGCTCTGGCACACCAATGTCACTGTGTTTGTAGGCCCTATTCCTGCAGGCCAACCTGTTCCACAGTTGCAAATGGGTGCTGGCATTGCACTTTCCTGTCATTGCCCCCCAGCACTGCCTCCTGCCATGTGTTGTGCCACAGAGTGCATTGTGTGAGCATGGCACACCGACCCACTATATGGCTGCTAGGGATGTCCCACTCTCCTGACACACCTTATTATCTCCACCATCAGGAATGGTACCCCATCCTTCCTCCCAGTGCTGCCTTTCTATTCCTCAATAAGATAACACAATCAGCAGTCCAATTTCTATGGAAGGTGTTTTTATGTACATATCAGAATGTGCACACAAAATGCACTGCACTATAACACACACACTGCTCAGACTACTGTCTTTACTGATGACAAGTGCATTCAGATACCACACTGGTGTTCACACAGCCTGCTATCCTGGTAGCTGCCTGTTGGGGATTGCATTTAGGACTACTTCTTTTACTCCTATCTCTTTTGGGAGCATTGCGCCGCCCATTCAGGCTGAAAATAGAGTTGTCATGGGAGAACATTCATGGCACGCCCCTCCAGATCGCCCAATACATTATACTTTATCTTTGGCGCTCCGGAGATGCACCAGCCCATTTCGCTCTTTGAATATAGCACTCAGGCACAACTCTGAGATGCGCTGAGCGCAACTGCTTTGAAAATGTCACCCAAGCTCAGTAACCTGGGTGTGGCTGCTGCCCAAGCATTTAATGACTCAGTAGTTCAGCACATGTACTGAAGCGGTTAACATGCAACACTCCTCTTACAAAAGTCAGGAACCTGGGGACAAAATACAGTGAAATGAATCATTTGATGGATAACTAGATTCACAAACTGCAATTTTTTGAAAACCTAGAACATTAATAATGGGGATATTTGTTACATAATGTCATAAGCTACAAACAACTGGTTTATAGTATTAGAAAGATGAGATTCACAACTTTCAGTGGTATAACATATGTTTCTAGCACTTATTATAAAGAATAAATGGCTGATTAAATTCCTTTACTGTTCTTAAATTGGTAAAATACTGACACTGGTTTTCAGAAGGCAGCAAAAAACCTCTAACCTTCAGTAAGCTGGTGAAATTCAGTTAAAACATACAAGAATAAGGTAGTGCTGGAGCTACAGATTTTTTGTTTTGATAATGTCCCCTCTTTTACGGGCAAATAAAAATATTACACAACACAACATACTGTATAACTTTGCAAAACACTGGAAGACAGAGTACAGGATGGGTTTATCTGGTGTTAAGTGAACACACAAAGAACACATATAGCAGTATGTTTTGTTAAAGCCAAATAAAACTTTTGAAAACAAGATCTTAAAAAAAACTAAAACAAAAGCTAAAACAGGTACAGTAGCATAGAAACATAGAATTTGACGGCAGATAAGGACCGCTTGGCCCACCCAGTCTGCCCATTTCCCTACCTGATGGATAAGCTGCAGATCCTAGTTAACCAGCAGCCTACTTCTTCCTACCCCACCCCTAGAATTGCCTATGACTGTCCCATGCATGCTTGAATTCCACCACTGTTTTTGACTCCACAACCTCCTCTGGAAGCCGTTCCATACATCCACAACCTCTCTGTGAAAAAATACTTCCTTAAATTACCTCTGAGACGCCCCCTTCTATCTTCAAATTGTGCCCCTTGTTCTTGCACACCTCTTTTCTGAAAGATGCTATCTTCTTGGACTTTGCTGATTCCCTTGAGGTACTTGAAAGTTTCTATCATGTCCCCTCTCCCTCCTTTCCTCGAGGCTATACATATTAGCTCCTTAAGTCTCTCTTCATATGTCTTCCGGTGCAGACCCTGCACCATTTTAGGTGCCCTCCTCTGGACAGCTTCCATCCTGTCTATGTCTTTGCGGAGATTGGGTCTCCAGAACTGCACGCAGTACTCCAGATGTGGTCTCACCAGCTGTCTGTACAGAGGGATAATAACTTTTGTTTTCTACTGGTGATGCCTCTCCCTATGCATCCCAGTATCCCCCAGCCCTCCTTACTGCCCTCTCACATTGCTTGCCCACCTTTAGGTCATCTGATATGACTACCCCAGGTCCCTTTCCATTTTGTTGTTGTTAGTATCTCACCCCCATTCGTGCTCTTCCCTGGGTTTTGTTTCCCAGGTGCATTACCTTGCACTTCTTAGCATTGAATCTAAGCTGCCATACATTTGACCATTCCTCTAACCTTGCAAGTCCTTCTCATCCTTTCCACCCCACCTTGTGCATCAACTCTGTTGCAGATCTTTGTGTCATCTGCAAAGAGACATACTTTTCCTTCCAGTCCCTCTGCAATGTCGGCTTATAAAAAGACATTGAAGAGAACCCGATCCTAATACTGAACCCTGCGATTCCCCTACTAACCCCCTTTTTCAGAGTGGACTCCATTTACTGTACTTTCTGTCCTATTCTCCAGCCAATTCTTTACCCAGGCTGTCATCTTGGGACCCACTCCCAGGCTGGCTAACTTGTATATTAATGTTTTGTGTGGGACTGTGTCAAATGCCTTGCTAAAGTCTAGGTAGGCCATGTCCACAGACCCTCCTGATCTACTACTTTGGTCACCCAGTCAAAGAAATCTATCAGATTTGTCTGGCATGACCTTCCGCAGTGAATCCATGCTGCCTTGGGTCCTGTGCCCTCTGGCCTCTAGATACTCAACAATTCTTTCCTTCAGAAGTGATTCCATCATTTTCCCTACCACTGAGGTTAAACTAACAGGTCTGTAGTTTCCTGCTTCTGCCTTGCTCCCACTTTTGTGAAGAGGAATCACATCTTCCCTCCTCCAGTCCTCAGGTACCACCCCATCCTCCCATGATTTGTTAAAGAGGGTAGTCAGTGGTGTCACTAGTTCTACCCTTAGTTCTTTTAGAATTCTGGGATGAATCCCATCAGGCCCCATTGCTTTGTCCACCTTCAATTTTAAGAGTTCTTTCAGAACCCTTTCTTCTGTAAATGGGCTGGTATCAACTTCTGTATCCAGAGTGTTTCTACTGTTTGTTTTAGGTACCTCCCCTCTTCCTTTGTAAATACTGAGCAAAAATATTTGTTTAGTATCTCTGCCTTTCACAGTCACCCTCTCACACCGCCCTCCCCTTTATTAAGCCTCACTGTCCCTCCCTTGGTCTTCCTTCGCTCCTGATGTACCTATAAAAGGTTTTATCCCCTTCTTAACTGAGTTGGCTGTCTTTTCCTCGGTTTGGGCCTTTGCTGTTCTGACTGCCTTTCCACCTTCCTTTTGCTTTAACTGATACAGTTCTCTGTCCTGTTCCTTCTGTGATTCCTTGTACTTCCTGAATGCTTTCTTTTCTCTTGAACCTTCACTGCCACTTCCTTTGAGAACCATAGTGGTTTCTTACCTCGTTTCATTTTTTTATTTGCTTTACACAAGGCTTGTTACCTCTGTGATGGCAGTTTTAATTATTCCCCATTGTTCTTCCACCCTCCTTCCTGCCCATTTGCTAGTGCATTCCTTAGGCACTCACCCATTTTGGAAAAGTCAGCCCTCCTAACTAATGGTGGGGGAGATTTGTATACGCCCAAGATCGGAGGCTACTGGGGGTGAGATTACATTATGCCACGATCAGGCTACTGGGGGCGAATGATTTAATAATACACATTGGCCCAGATATTCAAACTCGCCATTCTGTGGTGCAAGCCCTGCACGCACAAAATATTTGTGCGGGGTGTGTGCCAGCGATATTCAATGGGTTGCGCTATGGCACAACTTTTTGAATCTCGCCCCAGCCCTCATAATGCACAGTGCGAGTGGAACCTGCGCCAGCGCAAGTGGTCAGAATGGAGCATCGAGGGTGGCGCAAGTTCCATTGCGCCATGCGCAGCACCCAGTGATATTCAAAGGGTGACATGCAAATGGGGCCTAATTTATGCAAGGTGCAGGGGCCATTTGCATCTGATTATGGACCCATTTGCATCCTCCATTAGCATGCAGGTGCGTAATCCCGTCGGGGACCGATGCCACCTGCAGCCTGATCGCGAGCAGAACAGTATTCTGTCCCCCTCCGCAGCCCGATCGCGGGCATAAAGTTCATCTTCCTCCCCAACCCCGGTAGCCCACTCGCGGGCATAATGTACATTCTCCCCACCCCCAAGTAGCCCGATCGTGGGCGCCAATGTAAATCCTCCCCCATCCCCGAGTAGCCCGATCGTGGGCATAATGTAAATACTCCCCCCACCCCCAAGTAGCCCAGTCGCGGGCATATTGTAATCTTCCCCCAGTAGCCCGATCATGGGCATAATGTAAATCCCCAGTAGCCCGATCATGGGCACCAATGTAAATCTCCCCAGTAGCCCAATGCAGGCAGCATCCTCACCCCCATCCAGAATCCCTGGTGATCTAGTGGCCCCACCCTTCCAGCCAGGCCCACCCCGCCCCCATCAGCCAGCGGTCGGCAGCACCCCACCGCCTACTGCCCGCCGCCTGCCGACTGACAACTGGTAGGGCTGCATGCCCATTGGTTCAGAGCATGAGCCAGATGGGCGTGCAGCCATACCCAGCTAAATAATGTCAGATGTATGGGCTGCCGCGTGGCTCATGCTCTGAACCAATGGGCGTGCAGCCCCTGTCAGTCAGCAGGCGGTGGGGCGGCAGGTGGTGAGTGCCCAGCCGACTGGCGAGGCGAGAGTGGTGAGCTCCATGAGGAAAGAGGAAGCCTGGGTCACCAGGATTCTGGAGTAATGGGGTGAGGATGCTGCCATGCTCCGGGCTACTGAAGCCACATTGTCGCGATCACGCTACTAGAGCCTGCATCAGGCAGCCTGAGAAGACCCATTATGCGCCATCGAGCTACTGAGGGAAGTTACATTATGCCCGCCAATCAGGCTACTCGGGAGGTGGAGGAGGATTACAATATGCCCTGAATCTGACTATCGAAGGACACTTCAGCCCACGATCAGGGCATGGGGGTGCCGCCAGGTGCAAGCGGGAACAAGTGGGGCCACCCACAGGTGGCAGCTGCTGTGTGCGCCCTGCAATGGGGCAGCTCACCTGTGGGTGGCCCTTGACTTGTTCCTTTCTTTTTGGCATAAAGTTGTGCAGGCGCGGGTAGAGGGTTCGCGCCTGCAAACTCTGCAGCCGGCTGAATATCGGGCTGTGCAGTTTATCATGAGCCGCCCCCACCTGTGCCTGCATACATTACTGATGCGCCCGGTGCATCAGGATTTGTCTAAGTGCACTTTTTCCTTTAAATGTCGCACCGGGCGCATTGCGGGTTGTGCATGGTGCAACACTGTTGCGCCATGCACAACTATTTGTATATCTGGGCCATTGTGCATATTCCTTCCTGAGTCACACAGTTTAAGGAGCTCTTACCTGCAGTGAAGCTGAACAGGAACTGCTGGAGTCCTACAGAATCTCAGAGGGTGATGCTACACTCTGATTGGTGACACAAGTCATGTGCTTTTCACTGTGTGTTACACTCAGTTCAGTATGTGTTATACTCATCTTGATGTATCATAACATTTCAGTTTGCTTTATCGACACCTTGGCACATGTTACACTCTATTCAGTCTATGCCTTGCAAGTTTGGCAACAATTCAGTTTGCTGTATGCTCATTTCAGTGTGCAACATACACATTTTAATATATAATTTTGTTTTCGGTACTTCATAACCATTTTATTTATTTACTACAGTACAGATTCACCAAGAGTATCAATATAGTAAATAAATATAATCTAAATTCAGTATGTGTCATATTAATTTTGTTATACATTATAAAAATTTAAGTATCTTAATGATTTAGGCACATGTGATAACCATTTTGGTATGAGTCTTATCCATTTTAGTATGGTCATGTCCATTTCAGTGTGTGTTTTATTCATTCTGGTATATATTACATGCATTGTAGTATTTTCTTATCGATTTTGGTATGTGTCATATTCATTTCTGCATGGGTCGTATATCTCTTTCAGAAAGTCCCATATTCATATTATAATGTGCCATATCATTTTGGTATGTCATACCCATTTTACTGTGTGCCATATCCATTTCAGTATAGGCCATATCCATTTCATAATGTGTCATAATTATTTCTTTATACATCAGACCCTTTTTTGGTACAGCATATCCTTTTGTTTTGTGCCACACTCATTTTTGTGTGTCATACCCATTTTGGTTATGTCATATCTATTTTGGCATCGTCTTACCTGTTTGGTATGTGTCCTACTTGTTTTAATAAGTGTTGTTTCAATCTTGGTGTATGTTGTATCCATTTGTGTGTATGTCATATACAGTTTGGTATGTGTCATACAATTTTGGTATAGTTCATTCCCATTTCAGAAGATCTCATAACCATTTCAGTGTGTGATATACTCATTTTCATGTTTGTCATTCTGATAATACTATGCTGTAAACATTTTGTTATTAGTCATAGACATTTCACTATTAATTATATTCTGAAAACTGTAATTTTGAGATTGAGCGGCTTCCTATAAAATTTAATTTCTATGTCTAAAGGAGATGTTACATTTTATGGTCCAAAAGTACCCAATTGCTCTTATGATCACTTTTTACATTGTATCTGATGACCACTGTCTGATGTAATAATCATTCCCAAGTCTGTCTCACTACCACTAGTACTTTCTGATAATGCTTATGGTTCAAACTGTAAGCACATTTCAGTTTCTTATGTCCCAAGACTGCACCCTTTCTCACTTTAGGACCTTCCTGGATAGGATCTGGCTACCTCTGAATGCTTAAGCTATGAATGCCTCAATCACTGGACTTGAGTGTACCACTTGCCACTTGACCAGTTGCCCTGAATACTAGAGGCCTAAATGCCTAATTGCTATGGGGCCTGGATGCCTAATTACTACCTGGCTGGCTTGCCTAACTTACTGGGCGGGCTGCCCTTACTACCTCATGGCTGGCTTGCACTAACTGCTGAGCTGGAGCTGCCCTTACTACTGCTAGGTTGGCTTGCCCTAACACACTAGGCCAGGGGCCCTTGGCTACCATGGGCCTGGTGCCCTCTCTTAATCTGGGCCTGGTGCCTTAAAGCCTATGGGCCTGGTGCCCTAATTACTGCAGGCCTGGTACCCTAATTACTGCGGGCCTGGCACCCTCTTAACTCTGGACCTTGTGCCCTTCTTTACTTTGGGCCTGGTGCCCTCCTTAAAATCACAGGGTCTGATGCTCTAATTACTGTGGGCCTGTCACCCTAATTACTGCAGGCCTAGCATCCTCTTAACTCTGGGTCTGGTGTCCTTCTTTACTTTGGGGCTGGTGCCCTCCTTAAAATCACAGGCCTGGCACCCCAATTACTGTCGGCCTGGTAGCCCTCTGCTTTGCTGGGCCTGGATTGCCCTTTAATTCCTTAAATAGCCAGAGTGGTCAAACCCCTTTAAATCTTCAGCTCTCTGAGCCTGCTGTCCTCCTGGTTGGGGTCGCCTCCCTAATCCTGCCCCTTATGCATATTTATGAGGCCTACACAATGGCCTTGCTATGCTGGTCCCTCCCGTAGGCGTCACTACTCCGCACACTTGATGAATATTTATTTTGCAGGTCCTTATTCCCGATGCTCCCTCGGTGCTCAGCTGCTTTCTTCTGCACCTAGCACACACAGTTTATTTAAATAAAAAAAAAAAAAATTTTTCTTTCAGTATTCAGGCAGACAGCACATATCAGTGTGTTGCCGCCGACTCACTGCTCCACAAGAGATTTGGGAGGCAAACGGAGGCAGGAGGTGTGCTGCCAATGGCAGAAATGATGCAGGCAGCAGGCAATGCGAGGGACAATCTGGGGGCCTCGGATGGCTGACAGGACGACCTGCGATGTGGCACTTGCAAGCGCCGACTTGGGACTAGGGATATTTTTAAATACAATGTAAAAAATGAGCAGGGCTAAACAGAGCCCACACTGACCACAGGAGACTGAATTCTTTTACTTTTACCACGGTCTCGATCACACAGCACAGACAGCAGCAACAGGAACAGCAGCAGAAATCTTCACTGGCAGGAGGAGGCACCTGGCAGAATCAACGAGATGGTTTCAACCAAACTCAGGTCAGGTAAGCCCCGTCTCCGTTGCACTCTGTAGGTCTCTCAGCTTCACAGTTAGCTTGAAACTGACTTCAAGCGGCTAAAGCTCCATTTGAAAAGCGCTCAGGGTTCTGATTCTGGAACCCCAAGCTTGCGTCCACACAAACAGCCAGGGACTTGAACAGGGTACCACGCACTGGTGAGGAACAGCGGCCCCAACACGTGGTGCCTACTCTCCTGCTGCCTGCTCTGGGAGGGGTGGAATGGAGCAGGCAGGCAGCAGAGAGAAAAGGGAAAAAACTTTTTTTTTTAACCAAAATGATGCTTTGCCTAACAGTTTTTTGGGGTGAAGCACTACACAGGGACTCCCACCACTAAAGCCTCATGCTCCCAACACAACAGGGCCCTGGCATCATTTTTTATTTAGTTGTTTAACCAGGTATAGCACACTAAGCTGAAAGCTTTTTACATGAGCGACCTGGGAGCACAAGGAGGTTAAGTGACTTGCTCAGGGTCACACAGTATGCAAGTAGAAGCTGTGGGATTCAAACCCAGGTCTGGTCTGTTGGATGTCACCAGATTTGCAGCTCAGAGCCTTAGACCACTGTTGTGATGCCCTCTCTAATTCTAACCCCTTACTTTGGGGCATTACAGACTGGCCTGCCTAAAAATACATGTCTCATGTATTGCCTTAAACACTCTATAAAACATTTCTTAAATATTACTTCTATAAGAGTTTATAACATTTTCTTAACATGCTAATATTTCATTTAACACTCTATGAAACCTCACTCTGATAAAGCATTCTTAAAATATCTATAATTTACTGTAGAAAACTTTAAATTTGCTAAACTAAAGTGATTGTCTGAGAATTACTCTGAATAGATCTATCTATGGTACAACAGGACAAGTTTATTTATTTATTTATTTATTTAAGCGTTTCACCAGGAAGGCATACTGCGGAGATACCGCTCGATTCCAGATGCATCCTGGGGAAGGGGAAAGAGCAGAATACAGACAATAAATATTATTTAAAGTGTATAGAATTGTGCAAGGGACATACAAGTTTACAGGATTGTATCAGGGACATAGAACATGTGACAATAGATTAACAGGGCTCCAGGAATGAGAGCACCAAGGAAAGCTTAACAAGTACAGGTAACTAGAAGTAACAAACCTATACAACAGAATATGTGATATTACTGAGGCACCTATGATAACTGAACCCTAATGCTGCTCAGGATGATTATATAACTGTGGTGGGGACAGCAGTGGAAGGATTTTATGGGCTGCCTAGCTCATGTTCAAGGATGCAGTGCATAGCGTAATGGTGTGAGGACCTGCTAAGTGAGGCTAATAGATGTATGGCATTAAGCGCCACCACTCGATGGTCCTAGGTGCAAGTGCATGTGTGGAGGAGAAGTGCGTTTTAGGAGGTGACTGAGCTGCTGAGAGTTTACGGTGAGCCTGATGTCTGTTGGCAACGCATTCCAAAGTTTGGGCATCGGTATCTGAAGCTGCTTGGCCTTAGCTGACCCCATATGTGGGACATCAAAGAGCCTGGTGTCAGTGCTCCTGAGGGAATAGACAGGCAGTGATTGGGTGGAGAGGGTGGATTCAAGATAGGGTTGAAGGGACTGTGCCCAGAATTTCGCTATGGTTCTCAAGCAGTGTAGCTGCCTGCGATCGTGGAGTGAGGGCAGATCAAGGGACCTGTAGAGGTCACAGTGGTGAGTTGTGGGGCAGTCCAAGATGAAGTGACAGAAGGAATGAAACAGTGTGTCCAGACTGGAAAGGGAGGATATGGGTGCAGCGCCATAGACTACATCACCATAGTCAAGTAAAGGGAGGATCATCTTCTGAACAATTGTCTTTCGGTGGGTGGGGATACAGTTCTTGTTGCGATATAAGGCTCCTAATTTTAGAAGTAGTTTTGTGGATCGAGTTGATATGTATGGAGAAATCAAGGCGCTGGTCGAGCCAGACTCTTAAGTATCTGAAGGAGGTGCAAGCCTCCAAGGGAGTCCGTCGAGGTGAGGAAGGTGGGGGTGAGGAGAGATGGGAAAGTCTTTGATGTGAGCCGAAGTTAGGGAGACAGTTTTCTTAGTATTGAGAAACAACTGGTTTGCACGGAACCAGAGCTGAATAGCACTGAAGTCCTCCTGGGTGTGAGGCCACTACAGCAGGGGAGGGGCCTGAGGCATACAGGACAGTGTCGTCACATACATGTGAATGGGAATGTGGGGCATACAGAGAGGTAGGTCATTCAGAAAAATGGAGAAGAGTACCAGTCCGTGGACTGATCCTTGAGGCGCCGGTATTGACCGGGAAGGAGTTAGAATTGTGTGGTCCAATTTTTACCGACTGAGATCTGACTGACAGGAATGAGGAATCCAATTGCTGGCAGCTCCAGAGAGTCAGAGCTCTTGTAAGTTTGGATACAAGTAGAGATGGGAGACGGTCGGAAGGCCTTTTGCAAGATCAATGAAAATGGCTGAGGTGGTGTGCCCTTGTCCATGCAGTGAGAATGGCGTCAGTGAGCCTTAGAAGGGAGGTAATAATTGAGTGTGACTTCTGAAACCCAGACTGGTATGGGGTGAAGAAGGCAGAGGAAGTCGAGAAAGGAGAAGTGAGTTGGGCTAGTACAAAGATGTTCTGTAGTTAGCCAGGATGGGAAGAAGGAGATGGGAGCGGTAACTACCTTGCGAGGAAGGATCGCCCCTTTAGGAGGGTTATGACTGGCATGCTTCCAGTCAGTTGGGATATCAGCAAGCGTAAAGAGATTAAAGAGACCAGCTAGTGGGGTGGGCGATGGCTGGTGCTGACAGGTAAAGCATTTTGCGTCCAGGCCTGTGGGGCATTTCCCTTGTTGGGACTGAGTGCCCACAGTGCTTTTAGTACTTCAGCCGGGTGACCAGTTGGAATGAGAAGCTAGGGGTCAGGAGGTGGGTGGTGTTAGTGGGTTGTCAGGCTTCCATTATGTATCTTCTAGGGCAACACCTGCATTACTATTTGGGATCTCGAGGTTGGAAACCTACGGGTTCTGGGAAATGCATTCTGGTTGCAAGAAATCTGGCATTTCAGGATTTACTTCTAGTACAACGATTGGACAGTAAAGGAATTTACATTTGAAGTGCAAATCAGGGTTCTTTGCACAACTGGTTGGTGATTCAATCCCAACATTTAGTCCTTCATAGACTCCTGCCTCTCCTTTGGCATAAACTGTCCTTATCTTCTGCTAGAATAGTGTCTCTAAAGTAAAGGCTTTCAGGAGATTTCTGTGCACAGTCTTGATAGTATTTCCACTTCTTTCTGAATCTTATATAATGGTAACATAGGATAAAGGTTTCAATAATGCAGTAAGTCTCAGGTTCCCATTTTAAAGCTAACTTGCTGCATTTTTGAGTTCTTTAGCATCACTCTTTCTCCTACCAGTAAGGGTGTAGCACTACCTTTATATCATAGTTTGCCTTCTGTCTTTGACACACTTGTTCCATATGCTTGCCTACAATTTGTCCAGCCTCTTGCAGACGTTGGTTATGTTTTATACCCAATTCATAAGTGGCTGTTTGACTTTGGTTTCATCAGGCAGTACTTCTAATAGTAAGTCCATTGGGAGTCTTCCATGGCGTCCGAACATTAATGATGTGTATAGCCAGCAGAACCGTGTATAGTGTTATTATATAGATAAGTAAGTTCAGGAAGAGGAGCTGGCCAGTAGGGATGTTTATATTATGGTAAAGCTCTTAGCATTTCAAGTAAAGTTTGATTGGTCCTTTCACAGAGTCCATTACTTTGGGGATGGCAAGCCATAGTCTTTAGTTTGTGACTTCCACAAAGAGCACATAGTTCATAGAAAAGCTTAGACTCAAAAGAGGTTCCTTGGTCTGTAATGATTTTTGTCGGATAACCAGCGGGTCACACAAAACATCTTAGAAAGGGTTCTGCTGTAGTTCGAGCAGATAGATCCTTAACGCACAGGCAACCAGAAATTGTGAAGTGATCGACCACAGTAAGAGCATTACATGTAACCACTGGTGCTTGGTTCCAGCTTCAGGTGATCTAAAGCAACTAGCTCTAATGGTGCGTTACTGATTACAGGGTGAAGAGGGCTTTCTGGTCATTCCTTTCTCTGCGTTTCAAGGTACAGGCTGGGCATTCTTCACACAACTTCACAATGTCACTTCGGATTCCAATCCAATAAAACCTCCTTCTAATAACAGCCTCTGTTTTCTTGTGTCCAAAATGTCCTGAAAGATCATGGTATGCTTCAGTACTACAGATCGCTAGTTCTTGGAACTATGATCTGGATCAATTCACAATGCGTAGTGGGGTCTACTTTAACTAGGCAAGAATCTTCTATAGTCAGATGGGTTCTATGCCTCCATAGTTTCATTACTTCTTGATCAAGCTTCTTCTGTTCCGCTGGGTCAGGCGTTTCTGCTCTGAAACTGGAATTTTAATCTGTTTAAAAGTTGGATCCTGGTCCTGCAATAGAACCCATAAACTTTTTTGGTCAGCAATTGTGTCATTCACTTCAGGTTGATTTTCCACATTTGGCTCTGGAGAAACTTGACAACAAGCTTGTACAATCTCTACAGGTACTTGGAGAAAAGGCAGCATTTCTATGTTCTCCAATGAAGTGTCATCTGCTTCTGTTTCTACTTGTCCAGGCATCGAGACAATGCATCCACATTTGCATTTGCTTTACCAGAGCGGTACTTAAGGGAAAATTAATAGTTTGCAAGCCTGAAGCCCACCTTTGTTCTAGTGCTTCTAACCTTCCTGTATTTAAGTGCACTAATGGGTTGTTATCTGTGAAGACTGTAAAGGAGTAGCAGCCAAATAACGATAGAACTCTTCTGTAATGGCCCATACCAATTTTAAGAATTCAAGCCTAAAAAGAGCTGTAGCGGGCATCATTCTGCTCTGAGCCTCTTAATCTGTGACTTGCATAAGCTATGACTCGTTCAACACCATCTTGTTCTTGTGCTAGTACCGCACACAATCCCTTGTTGCTGCCATCAGTATACAAAAGGAAATGTTTAGCATAATCAGGATAAGCTAGGATAGGAGCTTCAGTCAGTATTTTCTTTAACTTATCAAATGCTCTTTGTTGCTCAGCTGCCCATACAACAGGCGATTCTTTGGGACTCGACCCTCTGTCGATCCTCTCAAAGTTCATGCAATGGCACAGCAATTTTGAAAAGTCCTTGATGAACCTTCTGTAATACCCCACGAAACCTAAGAACTTCCGGACATCTCTGACAGTAGCGGAACAGGCCAATCTCGTACGCATCCATCCTTTCTGGGTCTGGCGACACTCCTTCTGGGAAACTACATGTTCCAGGAAACTTACTTTGGATTGCAATAGATGGCATTTCGACAGTTTACTTTGAGACCATACGGAATTAGTCATTGAAACACCTCACCTAAGTGCAATAAATGTTCCTCATGCGTCTTTGAGTAAACAATGATATCATCCAGATACAGTAATAAGATATCAACATTTCAACTTCCTAGGCAATGCTCAACAAGTCTCTGAAAAGTTCCAGGGGAGTTACAAGTCCAAAAGGCATCCTTGTGAATTCAAAGAGACCCATGGGGTGATGAAGGTTGTTTTCCTGATCTTCAGGTGCCATTGGAACTTGCCAATATCCACTAGATAGGTCTAAAGTGGAAAACACAACTGCAGATTGAAGAGCCATGAGGGAATCTTCAATTCGGGGCACAGGATATGCATCCTTATGGGTGATGGCATTTAACTTCCGGCAGTCAACACAGAATCGAATTTTGCCATCCTTTTTCTTGACCAACACAACAGGAGCTACCCACAGGCTGGGGCTCTCTTTAATTACTTCAGCCTCTTTCATCTCTTTGATCATGTCCTTCACTTGTTGATACGTTGCTGGTGGGATTAGTCTAAAATGCTCTCTGGTGGGGGATGTCTATTGATACAGATGTGGTGCTGTGCACACATGAGCTAAAGCCAAAGTCCAATGGGTGCTGGCTAAAAGCTTCTTCATAGTGTAAAACCACTTTCAGTACATCAACTCTCTGTTCTGCAGTAGTCTCAGGATTGCCCAAATTGATCTCTCCGGACCATTTTGGTATAGTAACACTTCTTATTTCTTCTCCAGGCACCACCTTTGTCTCTTGACTCTGTCCGGTCTCTTCCTCAGCCTCAATAATGTCCTGAAGGCACACAGTATGGATTTGAGCAACAGGCTGATTATGGTAAAGTTGCACTTCATGGTTTCCATAGTTTAGCACTCTAACAGGAATCCGACCCTTGGTCATGGTAGGTACACTCCGAGCCACTATTATGGGTTCCACTTTTCCAGTAGGAAATGGTTCCACCAAAGCATCATAATCCTGACCCCTTGGGCCCACCTTTGCCTTACACCACAGGGTGGTTTCTGTTCCAGCTTTAATGTCACTGGCCTAGTATCCGTCACTTGGACTTTACCAATCTCACAATCAGCATTGGCGAATAATGGTGGCATTGCAGAAGATGAATAGTTTGCTGTAAAGCATGCTTATCCACTTGAGGTATGTGCTTGACTTTCTGCTGAAGAAACTGGACCAGATCATCAAAACAATTCTGTGGAAATTCATTCCCAAAATTACGGTGGCAAATTATCACTTTCCATGTCGCTAATGATGATGCCTTGTCAGCCTTGAGTGTTTCTTCCCAACTGAATATCAGCTTCCAGATAGCCCAGATATGGTACTTCATTACCATTACTTGCTATCAGCTTTACCCAAGATCTGGGAGGTGGCTGAGATCATTGGGCTTCAATATTTCGAAATCTCACCCCTGCATCATGGTGACCTGTGATCCTGTATCCAATAAAGCCATAAGTTCAATTCCGTCCACCTTTACCAGTACCATGGACTCCTGCCAATAAAGCAAGACTGATCTAGTGGGGTTGCTGGACCTGGTTGTCTGCTCTTTGAGGGTCATTCCTCATCCCGAAGAATTTCTGTTCAAAGTTAAAGTGGCAACTACTGGCTGACTGCATCGTCACTCCACATGGCCACTGGCGTCACACTGATGACAGATGGGCCTTCCTGGTTATCACATTTATCCATGGGGTGCCTTCCTTCACCCTTCCTTGGATGATGCATGGATCATTCTCTCTCTTTTCCTTTCCAGGCTGATTAAGGGACATTTCATTTTCCACTCTTCTTTTAGGCATTGCATCTCCTTACACATCTCTGCCATCTTGTGGGTCAGGGTGGCAATTTGCTCAGTCAGCTTGGAGTGTTGATTAGAACTGGACTGCACAGAGCAGATTGGTGCCTGCATCACTGGACCAAACATCTATGTTCTGAATTCTGGCTTGGATATGTGACTGGTTCTCTCCATACCCTGATCTCAGTAGAGGTAAGTCTTTGAGCTGAATTCCCTTTTCCAGGCAATTTCTTCTGTCCACCTTTCTATAGGATACCTTGGTCACACAGTTCCCAGTGAAGCTGCCATCTGTGGATTGGCCACAGCCTCTTCTTCCAGTGTCCAGAACCAAAGACCTTAATTGCCTTTTCCTTAAAATCCAATAATCAGCCTCGGGGTCTTGCAAACAGAACATACGGAGCTCTCTCCTCAGGGCCTCTCTATACCACTTCAACAAACTTCTCTACTAACACCGGTCTGCATCTCGAATTCCTCAGCATCCACTCTCTCAATAGCTTGTAATAGCTCTAGCAGGCTCAACGCAAACTCATGAAGGGTCTCTTGGGGCTTCTGAGTTCGAGAGAAAAATTTCATTTAAGGTCGGACACTGTATGGGCATCAAATATTTGCTGCAGCCTCCATAGGATCTGCACGGCAGTAATTTTGCTCCACTTGACCAGGACTGTGCTTCTCTATGAGCTGCTCCTTTTAATTGCCCAATAAAATCTCTACCTTCTGTTGCTCTGGGAACTGGTATGACCTGAACATAGCTTGCATTTTGAGTGAAACTCCCTAAGTTGCTGGTTCCTTCCGTCTCTCTCTCTGGAAAATTGTGGAAACCATGGTACTCTAAAGTAGTAAGGCATCGTTAACGGTGATGGTGGTATACCTCCTTGGGGTCCATCCCAGTCTCTTCCAACTGACTCACTGTCTCCATCAGACAATCTACGCTACACCCGGCTCCATGTGCATCTCTCCTAGGCAACTCCAGCGTTGGACTCCTGGATAAACATTTATCTTATCCTGCTGACTACACCAAATTTTTTCTGTGGTGCTCTGATCTGATGATGGAATGGTGGAACACCAAGGTCCAAATTAATGTGGATAGATGAAAGCCACCCAGACAAGGACAGGCAGGAGTCGTCCAAGAGATTCGATGCCTGCAGGGCTTTATTCAGTAACAGTGGGTCGGGAGACATAGTCACAAGAGGAGTAGGCAACACAACAATAGAAAACAACTGCTTTTATCTCACACTGCTAAAACAACTACAGAAAATATGTTGAGGTGCACCTGGCCTATTGCCACTATACTCTAAGATTTCTTAGCAGTTAGTACGTAAGACTAGTACAATACAGAAATCAGGTTCTGACTACCCAACTACCTGACTATTCACTACCCAAAGTATCTAGATTTACTATGACCATAGAATCAAAACAAAATCCAACTATCTGAAGTCTTTGTGCACACAGTCGATGCCCGTTGGTAGCTACAAGATAAGCAGCACAGAACTGTAGAACACTTGGACACAAATCCAGCATGGACCTAGTTAAGGCCACTGGGGTGCTGAGAGGTTTGTAAACAGACCATAGGTTTCTCAGCAAAACCCACTCTCTTCAAGGCTACCAGAAAGAAACAGCCAGAGAAGCTGGTTTCAGGAATGAACCTTCTTACGGGTTGTCAGAGTCAACACTGGATGTAAAGAATTCCACAGCCAAAAACCCACTTCTAGGGCCGCCAAGGATGAAAAGGAACCAGGAAATGCATGGTGATGAATCCGCTGCAGGATTACCACGGCTAAACGATGCTGCAGCACTCCAAGGGCCAGCAAGACTTTTGAAGGATCTAAGGTGAAGATGGACCTCTGATACAACCAGGAACCAGAAGGATCTGAGGTGGAGTTAATTGATTCTGAAGTATGTAACACGGAACTGAGACAAAACAATGAAATGGTGGCTGCGTCCGCGCTGAGCATCGACGGACCTGACTTGTGGCGAGCGACTAGGGATGCAAACCAGGTTCCTCCAGGATGTGCACTGTCTTCTGCGGAGGGTGACCAACTTGGGACATCTGGATCAGGAACCAAATGAAATGACACTGGCATGACGTACATGATGCACTTGAACTTGGCCAGCATGCCTGAACTGAAGGACAGAAGAGGCAGGTGCGACTTGTACAAACTGCGACTAACTTGACTTCGGTGAACAACAAGGACAGAGTAGATGATCTGCTGGTCAGACACTTTCTGATGAAGGATGATGATGAAGACATCTTCCTCGGGTAGAGACTGATTCTGGATACATAGAACAACAGACCACACCATGGAACATCAATGTGGCAGAAGACTGAGTCTGTTCCCATATGCTGCAACACTGTAGCTAATAGGCACACCTTCTCACAATACCAGAGAACTGCATGATGACCAGGTAATTTGCCAGGAGGGGCAATTATCAACTTGGGGCAATTATTTACTTGGGGCAATTGTTCAGATGTATGGGGCCATTGTTCACATGCCTGGAGCAATTGTTCATATGCACAGGGCAATTGTTTATATGCCTGGGCAACTGTTCAGATGCACTGGGAAATTGTTCAGATGCCAGGGGCAACTGTTCAGATGCCAGGTCAAACAACACCAATCCTAATGTCACAATGCAGTCTTGGTGCTTTTAGCAATTACACAATCTTTCCGATACTTGAGCAATAGACAGTTGCATAAACAGTACAGTTGTTAAGTCATTTCACAGCATATTGTGTGCTAAGCACCCTTGACTGGACTACAGAACCCAAGGCAGCATGGTTTCACCAGGGAGGTTATGTCATACCGACCTCGTTGAATTTTGACTGGGTGACTAGGGAGGTGGATCAGGGAGGGGCAGTGGACATGGCCTATCTGGACTTCAGCAAGGCCTTTGACACTAGTGTGGTGGGTAGCTAACTGGCTGGGTGGCAGGACACAGAGGGTGGTGGTAAATGGCTGTCACTCCACAGAGGGACGAGTGACCAGTGGCTACCACAGGGATCAGTGCTGGGACCAGTCCTATTCAACATCTTCATCAGTGACATCGCATGGGACCTAGAAGGCAGAATTTCACTGTTCGCTGATGATACAGAGCTCTGTAACAGAGTAGACACACCAGAGGGTGTAGACAGAATAAGAAGGGACCTGCAGAAACTTGAAGAATGGTCAATGCAAAGTGCAAGACAATGCATATGGGGCACAAAACCCTGGCACAATATATCAGTTGGGGAGAGGATATAGCACTCACCAAGCAGGAAAGGGATCTTGGGGTTTTCATCTCTGATGACCTCAAGGTAGGGAAACAGTGTGACAAGGCAGCAGGTAAAGCAAATAGGATGCTGGGATGCATAGGCAGGGCATCACCAGCAGGAAAAGGGAGGTCATAATTCCACTATACAACACTAGTGAGGCCCCACCTGGAGTACAGTGTACAGTTCTGGAGACCTTACCAATGTAAGAACATAGACAGGATAGAGAAGGTTCAGAGGAGGCAACAAAGATGGTGCATGGGTTGCATCACAAGTCCTATGAGGACAGGTTGAAGGAACTAAACATGTACTCCCTGGAGGAGAGGAGGAAAGAGGGATATGATAGAGACATACAAGTATCTTACAGGGAGGAACAGGGTGCAGGAATACACTATTTTAAGCGAAAAAGATGTTCCAGGACTAGAGGCATGGGATGAAGTTGGAGGAAGGACGATTCAGAGGAAACGTGAGGAAGAATTTCATCACAGAACGGGTGGTGGACAAGTGGAACACCCTGCTAGAGGAAGTGGTGGGGCTGAAACAATCACGGGATTTAAGAATGCATGGGATAGACATAAAGGAATTCTGGAGGTCAGGGGTAAGGGCAACAGACTTCTAGGAAAACATAAACTGAACTTACAGGCTCAAATGGGCAGACTGGGTGGGCCATAGGCCTTATCTGCGACACCCGTCTATGTATCTATTAGACCCTTTTCTCACTTTAGGGCCTTCCTGGATAGGATCTGGCTACTCGAGAACGCTTGCTATGAACGCCCCAATCACTGGACTTGAGTGTACCACTTGCCGCTTGACCAGCTGCCCTGAATACTGGGGCCTAAATGCCTTAATTGCTATGGGGCCTGGATGCCCTAATTACTACTTGGCTGGCTTGCCCTTACTACTTCTGGGCTGGCTTGCCCTAACTTGCTAGGCTGAGGCTACCCTACTACTGCTGGGTTGGCTTGCCCTAACACACTAGGCTGGGGCCCTTATTACCACGGGCCTGGTGCCTTAAAGCCTGTGGGCCTGGTGTCCTAAAACCTGTGGGCCTGGTGCCCTAATTACTGCAGGCCTGGCACCTAATTACAGCGGCTCTGGCACCCTCTTAACTCTGGTCCTGGTGCCCTTTACTTTGGGCCTGGTGCCCTCTTTAAAATCACAGGCCTGGCACTTCAATTACTGGGCCTGGTAGCCCCCTGCTTTGCTGGGCCTGGATTGCCCTTTAATTCCTTAAATAGCCAGACAGCGGTCAAGCCCTTTACATTTTTGGCTCTCTGAGCGTGCTGTCACTCCTGATTGAGGTCACCTCCCCTAATCCGCCCCTTATGCATATTTATGAGGCCTACACTATAGCCTTGCTATGCTGGCCCCTCCCCTTGTCTTCACTACTCCCGCACACTTGATGAATATTTATTTTGCAGGGTCCTTGCTCCTGATGCTGCCACGGCACTCGGACGCTTTCTTCTGCCCTAGCGCACAGTTTATTTAAATAAAGAAAACAGTCTTTTCATTCAGTATTCAGGTGGACAGCACGTATCAGCGTGCTGCCGCCGACTCATCGCTCAAAGGGATCGAGAAGGCAAACGGGAGGTGGGAGGTGTGCTGCCAGTGGGATGGAATGATGCAGACAGCGGTCAAAGTGAGGGACAACCTGGGGGCCTTGGACAGCTGACAGGACGACCAGCAATGCGGCACTTGCAAGCCACCGACGAGAGACTCGGGATACTTTTTAAATAAAAAAAAAGACAAACGGGCTAAATAGAGCCCACACCGACTGCAGGAGATCAATTCTTTTACTTTTACCACTGGACTCAACCCCACAGCACAGACAGCAGCAACAGGAAAAGCAGCAGAAATCTTCACTGGCTGGAGGAGGCACCAGGCAGGAGTCAATGAGACAGCTTCATCCAAACTCAGGTAAGCCCTGTCTCTGTTGCACTCTGTAGGTCCTTCAACCCCACAGCCAGCTTGAAACTGACTTCAAATGACTAAACTCCGTTTGAAAAAGCGGTTGGGGTTCTGATTCTGGAACCCGAGCTTGCACCCACACAAACAGCCAAGGACTTGAACAGGGCACCATCGCTGGCCAGGAACAGCGGCCCCAGCTGGGTGCCTACCTCCTGCTGCCTGCACTGGGAGGGGTGGAATGGAGCAGGTAGAAAGAGGGGAAAAATGTTTTTTTTAACCAAACGATGCTCTGCCTGACAGTTTTCTGGGGGCTGTGAAGCACTCACAGAGACTCCACCACTAAAACCTCCTGCTTCCAAAACAACAGGGCCCTGGGCATCATAACACCCCATTCTTTTCTGTGATGCCCCTCTAATTCTAACCCTTACTTTGGGGCATTACAGATAGGATAAGCTGACATTGGACTGAAGTTACACAAGGTTCCCAATTTTTGAACCATCAGCGCATTCTTGAACACCCAACAATTTAGTTTTTGTTAGATCAATTATAACTATACAGAAAATTATTGGACTGAGAATGGAGCCCTGTGTCAGTCCACTGGTAACCTTACACGGGAGAGAATTCAACCCTTTATTTTACTGAGTTCAGTTTTTAACCATTTCAGCGTCCAGTTAATTAAGCATGGTTAAATTTTTGCCTCAATCATTTTCTCAATAATCTCCCAATGGGGACATGATCAAATGCATTACAAAAGTCCAGAAATATTAAAAGAGTCCCTCCTTCAACACCGCACAGAGTTTCAAATGGAGGTCCAACATCATGGCTCGGCACTGCCCTGTTCAACGTCACTGCAAAGTGACAGGGACTGTGCCAGCACAGGCCATGACACCAAGATGACCACTGGGGAGACAGAGCATGTAGATTCGGCCTCACCACTAGGGATATCTGCTACTCAGGAAGCAGACTGTGTGTGTGGGGGTGTTTGCAGCCAGCCACCCAAAAGGAGTCAGCTGTCCACCAAATCCACCCACCAGGGCCTCCAGCATCTCAGCAAGTGTGGTTGAGAAGGACCCTGTACTTACACAGACCCAGATGTCCCAGAAAGAGGCCCAAGGGAAAGGCCCAGTAACCTTACTTTGGTCACACAGGTGTGTTATGCCTGCTTCCTAAGGTAGGGGTCAGAAGACACCACTTTACTGAAGTGGATCTCAAGGGTATGGCAGTCTATGTGGAAGCAGGTATGCGCATCCATGTTGTGCTGGGGCCAAGGCAGGCCTTACAGCACTGATTCTAGTTCATCAAAGCCATCTGCTTCCCACAGGGCCAACGATGCATGACGGAGACTGCCAGACTGCCAGACTTTCGTTCTCTTCTTCTTGGATTTGGCCATTGTGGAAACTGAAAATACTAAAGGAAAAGGCACCACAAAGATGTTCAATGGACGGCAGGTCGAAATTTGATGATGATGAGGAACTGAGGTGCTGTTGCTACCGTGGTGTCACGCTTGGGCAAGAAGAACAGAACTGAGGTGTACAAGGAACTGGTAAATGGTTACTGGCTGACATGTGGCACCACAAGAAGTACACAGACATCGATAGTAGCCAATGTCAGCTTCCTCTCTTGCAAAAATTCACTCCTGTGGGATCCTAATGGTGATGGCCTCAGATTCATAGTAGCCAATGTCTGCTTCCTCTCTTGCAAAAATTCACTCCTGTGGGGTCCTAGTGGTGACGGCCTCAGACCCATACAGTAAGTGGGAATCAATGATGAAGACTGATTCCTGGAAGGCCACACTACAAAGGTGTGTAATGATTTACTAATTGCTTTGGACAAAGGGATTCTCTGCTGAGCTATATTTATTGACTTTTCCAAAGTGTTCAACACAATTATCCATACAGTTTTTTGGATAAGCGTTTACATTTCAGCTTTGATCATATTTAATGTAAATGGATCTCTAGTTATTTGTTAACACTGGAACGCTTTGATACCTTTTACTCTGTTTATCCAGACCTTTGTTGTTTTTGTTCCTTCATTTCTTCATAGCTTCCATTCATTTCTTAACACTTCCTACCTACCTACCTACCCTTTCTTCTAACACCTTGTATCTCAGGTCTTTCTTATTTATGTCATAGAAACATTGAAGTTGCCAGCAGATAAGGACCGCATAGGCCCATCCAGTCTGCCCATTTTTTCTGCCTTATGAATGTGCCATAGGCCTTTACTCTGTCAATAGCCTATCTATTCATACTCATCTGTATTGCTCCCTTATGCCTATCCCATGCCTGTTTGAAGCCCTGCACTGTATTCATAGCCACCACTTCCTGAGGTAGGCCATTCCATGCATCCACCACCCTTTCTGTGAAAAGAACTTTGCACATTACCCTTAATCGGCCTCCCTCTAATGTCCCTGTCTTGTCACCTTCTTATTACCTCTTCCAGTATCCTTTCATTTCACATGACCTGTTCTATTATTGCCCCCTTAGATCTTCTCACACATCCTATTTTATCACTTTGCAACTTTTACAAACTCTTATCTCAGGGCTTTATTGCTGTGTTCCTTTCTTCACTTCTGAGCTTCACACTGCCTACCAATCTACCCTTCTTGTAATTCTCTTCTATTATATTTATACATTGCCCACAGCATATATATATATATATATATATATATACACACACACACACACACACTTGGCGCACACACACACATATACCTACATACATACTGCTTATGTTTCTCAGTTTTGTCATTCACCTGAAGAAGGAACATGTGAGGACCCAAAAGCTTTTGCCGAATTCCATCTTTGTACAAGACTCTTATTGGTCCAATGAAAGGTATCAAACCTTCCAGCGTCTCCTGTTTTCCAAGGACCAATACAGATAGAATCTTTTTACTATCTATTTGTTAGAAAGGCACCAATTTGTGGTTGTTCAAAGAGCTACAATGGTAGCCAGACTTATGTTTCAGTATTTTTTTTAGGTATATCCGATATATTACTGCAATTCCCATTGAAATTAATTGAGGATTTCTGTGAAATACCCAGATAAATTGGGACATACCTCTGGATATCACTATAAGGCAACCTTTTACCCATACTAAAGGGTGCCCTGCAATAGCTCTGTGCTGAGCCACTTACTTTTCTTACTTCTTATAAATTATATCACACAGCATCTAAAGCAGATCTCAACACATTTACACCAATGCCACAGTTCTTTACTGCAGTGACAATTATATTCATTCTGTTCAAGCGAACTTACAAATGTTTCTTTATTCAATTATATGATTCTAAACATACTAGTTTTAAAATCGGACAAGGCACAAATCATACTTTTTGGTTCTGAAGCCAGATTATAAAAGTGGTCCACCACATTAACCATTAAGTTATTTTATGATACACGGTTTCAAACTGTCCATGACCATGAATACTTTGAGTTTGAATGGCTAATAACCTAAATTCCAGATGACATATGCAAAGGCTTGTTTGGAAATTGGGACCTAGAATTAGTTTTGTTTATAGACATAGGGATTACCTCTCCTTTGAGATCAGGCTGAAAATTGTAAACATACTGTTAATCCATCTGTTTTTACAGAGACTCTAATTACAGTGCTGTTGCCAATGTGTATCCATCTAAGTTGGATGCAATGTATAACTAACTTTCACACTTCAGCCTGAAAGTCTCTACAGATTCCCATCACTGCATCTTTTCTGTCGACCAAGTTAGATTCTGTCAAGGGACCATAGCTGCACTTGATACAGTAGCTTTCATTCACATGTGTCAGTTACAAAGCACCAGATTCTATCTGTAGTCTTAATCTGAGACCTGATAGAGCTATCTCAGGTCTTCAGCAGGTATGGAGTTTCTACATCCTTAGGCTAAAAGCAATTTAAAGCAACTATGTGTTAACAAGGCCCTTTAATCTGAAAATTGCTTTCAATCTGCTGGAGACCATGTTCAAGTTGTATGCCCTCATGACACCAGCTTGGTGCCTGGTTCCATGGTAAAGCAAAGTACCACTCATGAATGTTGTGTCAGTTAATAGTTATGGTTACTGCATGTGTTATAATGCATCTCACCCTTGTGAGAGGGGGAATATAGCAGGCACCACCATCTTGGTTCACAGAAACACTAGGGAGCAGCAGGAGAAGGAGTGCAGTTCAGGGAAGTGCTTTGTTTTTCCTTTTTTCTGTTTATTTTGATATTGGAATTGTTTGTGCTGTGAGGGGATAAGTTGGTGGGGATTTACATCAATACTGTGAGTTACAACTGTTACTGAGTGAAATTCTGGGCTATGATATTTAATCTATGCTGTTTGAATTGTTGGAGCTGTTTCTGGTGAGGTGTTGAGCTCACATAGGTAGCTGCAGTTTGTCCTTGTACCTTTGTGTGTGGGATTGAGAGGTCTCAGTTGGGAAAGGGTTAGGGCTGACTGACTCTCACAAGAGTTGGGGTAGGGCCCAACTCCACCCTCCCCATCCCTCCCACCCAAAAGTACTTTACATTTATAGGGAAGAGCTACCCCACAACTGGTGGACAGGGCTGCCAGGTGCAGCCCATTTCATTCCCTGGCCAGAAGTATGAAAGCACAGGGCATGGAAACACATAGCTTTTAAACAGGGAAAATCTCACCCTTGGAT
Source organism: Neoceratodus forsteri (assembly GCA_016271365.2). NCBI lineage: Eukaryota > Metazoa > Chordata > Ceratodontiformes > Ceratodontidae > Neoceratodus > Neoceratodus forsteri. The sequence continues at coordinate 975,243,653 of CM057456.1, read as the reverse complement.
GTAAACTAAAAGCTTTACACAGACAAGAGGAGAATGGTGAACCACACTGGAGGGGAAAATGGAGCAGGGTGAGGGCAGATCCAGGGCAGGATCCCAATACTTCAAAGGCTGGGGCATCTTTGGGAGGGTGGCAGGGTGTACTGGTTGTGAGTCAGCCATGGTACTGAATATAGCCTGGAAAATGGGGGGATGTATGGTATGTAGGCAGACTGCACAGCTAGGGAGGGGTGGGATGGCTGAGATGGGCACTAAGCTGGGAAAGGGAGAGAAGTAGATGGGGGTACATGAAGGGTCCCACTGAGGGAGCTATTGCAGCAAGTGGGGGACTGTGGGGGAGACAAGGCACAGTCAAAAGGGGAGCTGCAGGGGAACAAGGAGCAATCCCAGCCACAGGAAGGGGAAGATTGTTTTTTATCATGTCATGTTTTTCCCCCCGAGCAGTCACTGACCTGCCTATCATCCAGCCACCGCACCAGCTCCACCTCTGATCCTGAAGTCTGCATGCCCAGCCGGCATATGCAGCTCTGTCTTCGAGGGGGGCACCCCCCCATTGCCCCTGCACCAGACGAGGAACCATTAGCAGTATGTGCCATCCAGGCATCTTCAGCCAGTGGAGTGCTGCCATCAAGCTGCCGTGGTCTGTGCTGCTCCAGTTTCTGGCTTTCTGGCCCTGGGAGTGCGGAGGCAATGACGCCAGGGCATGTAATGCCGACGCCTGCTGCACCTCATGTTTCTACATCAGCTCTACAAGTGCTTCTGGTCATCACCAGGGCTGCTGCAGTGCGATGGCTCCCTGGATCCTCCCCGGGGATTGGAGAGCAGTCTACCTGATGCTCAATCCTTATCCCCCCACCGACCCCGGCAGCCAAGGCTCGTGTCCAAACCCGAGTCACCAGCATGGCGTGAGGTGTGGCATCCAGCACCTCAACCCTCAGAGCTACCGGGCCAGCTAGGAGGGGGAAGATTGGATGGGGATTGGAGGAAAGTTGGGGAGCATGAATACAAGGGGAGGGGGTGGGGAAAAGCACCAGAGGAGATACAGGAATCCTGGATAAGGGCAGCAATGGGCACAAGAGAAACCTGGGGAAATGGCACGTGAGATAGTATAAAAGTACAAAGCTTGTGCAGAGGAAAGAGAGGAGAGAGCAAGGGGAAGACTACTGACCAGAGGGGTACAGGCAGTGGGCTTAGAACAGAAGAATAGATTTGCACCACTAGAAGTGCTAAATGAGGGTGAAGATCAGGAAAGGGAGCTGTAGAACACACAGGGAAGAAGGAGAGGCAAGCATGAAGAGCACAGCACAATTGGAAAACGGGAGGCCTATCAGGTAAGACCAACAGGAAACCCAGAAGGAGGGGGGGCAAGGGCTCGGGTTCAGAGGAATAAAAGCTGGATGGGGAGGAAGGAAGGTACTCAGGAGAATCAGACAGGATATGGGCAATGACAGATAAACAAGGAGGGGAAAGGAAATGGAGGGGCAGAAGCTGGTAGCCTGACAGAGCCTGAGGGCACAAAGCTGGTAGGACACAGAGTGAAGAAGTTGAGGAGCACAGAGGGAGGATAATGCTTCAGGAAGTGAAATTGGCTAAGGGGATTGATAATAAGGTAGAAAATAGGATGCAGGGGGTTGGGGGAAGAATGGTAGGGAGATGCGATCAGAAGGAGATGGAGAGCAGGGTCCTACTGATTGGGGACCCTATAATAAAAAGATTTAGGTGGGGGGAAGGGGAGACAAAAACAGCGCAGTGTGGGTGGAGTGTCTGTTGAGCATGACAGCAGCGAAGGTCATTCATTATATCCCCTCAAGGGGGAGTCAGCAGGATGAGAAAATGCACCTGCTGTTCCACCTGGGAATGAATGACCTAGCAGGAAGTAGCCTGATGGAGGTATAGGCCAGATTCAAAGCTCTAGCTAGATTGTGTAGCAGTCTGGGGTTGAAATCAATGGCATTCTCAGTGGTGTTACCAGTACAGAGGGCAAGCACTGATAGGAAGTTGAGGATTAGGGAGTTCAACGAGTGACTGGTGGGGTGATGTGAGCAAATGGGATATGGCTTGGTAGGGGACTTGGGATCTACATGGGAGGATGAGAGCCTATTTGCGAGACAGACTGCATCTGAATAGGGAGGGTAGCAGTACTGAAATGCAAGCTAGGAGAATACATAGCAGATATGTACAATTTAAACTAGGCTGGGGAGGTGGTGGAGACAAATCTGCTCCACAAGGAGGAAAGCTTGGGGGCCATCAGCCCCCCCACACTCCACCCCAGGCTAGCACTACATGACTGGGCAAGAGGGTGACGGGTGCAAGGGGAAACAAAGAAGAAGACTGGTGGAAGGGATTGTCAGCAAATGCCAGGAGTTTAGGAAATATGATGGTGGACCTGGAGGCCATCATGAGGGACGAGGGATTAGATTTAGTCACAATAAGTGAGACCTGGTGGACACCTGGAAAACAACCATTCCAGGTTACAGAATGTTCAGAAGGGAAAGGGAAGCCAAGAAGGGGGGGAGGGGTTACCTTATACGTCAGGGAAGGCATCAGTGTTACTGAAGGACAGGAGGAGGAAGCGAAATTGAGCTGCTGTGGGTAACACTAGGTAGGAAGAAGGGTGAATCCCTGCAGCTGGGTGGTATACAGGCCACCTGCACAAGAAGATGAAGATGATAGATGGCTAACTCAGGCAATCACAAGACTGGCACAGAAAGGTGAACTGTTACTGGTGGGTGATCTGAACCTCCAACATGTTGACTGGAAGATCCCAGATGCAGCATTGCCAAGGAGCAGGGAGGTATTTGCCGAGCTGCAGAGGGTATTCCTTCAACAGCTGGTCAGGCATCCAACAAGGGGAAATCGTTTGTTGGATGTGGTCGTAACGGGGAGAGTGCGGAGGAGGTGTGGGTGAGAGAAGCCTTGGGCACCAGTGACCACAGCGCGGTATGGTTCGGGGTCAAGGCAGGGAGGGAGACAAGTAAGACTGATACAACAGTCATTGATTTCAGACACACAGACTTTAATAAGATGAGAAAGATAGGGAAAAAATGAAGGGTATGGAGAAAATAGAGGCAGTGGAGGAACTCTGGGAAGCTATCAGGGGAGGCGTTCAGGAAGCAGCAGAAATGTTGATAAAAAAGGTCAGGAAGAGCAAGAGGAGGAGGAGAAGACCACTCTGGTTCACTAGGGAGGTGGCAGGGGCAGTCAGGGAAAGGAAGGGAGCTTTCAGAAAATTTAAGATGACACTTAGAGAGTAGGATAGGGAGGAGTATAGGGAGAAGAGGAGTCTGGGAGGGAGGGAGATCAGAAGGGAAAAAGCAGCCACTGAGGAGAAAATAGCCAAAAGGGCCAGGAAGGGGGGATAAAACATTTTTTAGTTATGTAAGGGAGAGGAAAAGAGTAGGGCAGGGGATTGCTAGACTGAGGGGGAAAGGAGGGATAAACTTGGAGCAGGACTACAAAAAGGCAGAGGCACTAAATGAGTATTTTAGCTTAGTGTTCACGGAGGAGGTGGAAGGCAGGGGTCCGATGCTAGCGCCTAAGGGGAAGGAGAGCAAATAGGTGGATCAGAGCCCATTCCTTGTAGATAGGGTCTGGGCTGAGCTGGATAGACTAAGGGTGGAAAAGGCAAAGGCGACTGATGGGTTGCACCCCATGGTGATCGAGGAATTGAGGGAGGAGCTGGCCAGACCCTTGACAAGGCTGTTCAACCTGTCCCTGGATATGGGGAGGGTGTCGGAGTACTGGAGGCAGGCTGACGTAGTGCCTTTGCACAAGGGAGGTAGCAGGGAGCTGAAGGAGAACTACCACCCAGCCAGCCTCACATTCTGTGGTGGGGAAAGTAATGGGGGCACTAATCAAGGAAAGGGTGGTGAATTAACTAGAGAAGCGTGGCTTGCAGGACATCAGACAGCACGGCTTCACCAAGGGGAAATCATGCCAGACCAACCTAATTGAGTTCTATGATTGGGTGACTCGGGCAATCGACTAGGGAGGGGTAGTGGACGTGGCCTATCTGGACTTCAGCAAGGCCTTCACACCATCCCTCATAGGAGGTTGGTGAGCAATATGGAAAGCATGGGGTTGGGAGGGAAAATAGCAGGGTGGGTGGAGGCCTGGCTAATAGGGAGAACTCAGAGGGTAGTGCTTAACGGGGTGCACTCCAAGATGGCGAGGGTGAGGAGTGGAGTGCCACAGGGGGAAGTTTTGGGTCCGCTCCTCTTCAACATCTACATCAGTGATATTACGGCGGGTTTGAGAGGGAGGGTGTGCCTATTTGCCGATGATACAAAAATCTGCAATAGGGTGAACACCCCGAAGGGGGTGAAAGACATGAAGAGGGACCTCAAGATGCTCGAGGAGTGGGCCAGGAAATGGCAGCTGAGGTTTAATGCCAAGAAGTGCACTGTGATGCACCTAGGGAGGAAAAACACAAAAGTGGGGTACACGCCAGGGGGAAGAGGAAATCAAAGGATCAAAACAGGAAAGGGATCTGAGGATCATAGTCTCCTCAGACCTTAAGGTAGGTTTCCAATGTAGTAGGGCAGCGGGAAGGGCCAATGGAATGCTGGCACGCATATTCAGGGGCATTACTAGTAGAAGGAGGGAGGTTATAATGCCCCCCTACAAAGCCATGGTGAGGCTGCAGTTAGAGTATGGGGTTCAGTTCTGAGACCACACCTCCTCAAGGATACAGATGCATTGAGAGGGTTCAGAGAAGGGCAACAAAGATGGTGCAGGGTATGCAGAGGAAGACATACGAGCAGAGGTGTGGAGCTGAATCTGTACATGCTGGAAACAAGGAAGGAAAGGAGGGACATGACTGAAACCTTTAAATATGTAAAGAAGCTCAGTAAAGTAGGTGAAGGGGGTCAGCTGCGGAGAAAGGAGGGAGCCAGAACTAGAAAGCACTGCCTCAGATTGCAAGGAAATAGGTTCAGGGCAATGTGAGGGGGAGCTTCTTCACAGAGAGAGTGGTGGAGCCCTGGAACAGACTGCCAGATGGAGTAGTGGGGGCTAAGATGGTGGAGGAATTTAAGAGGGCATGGGACAGGCATATGGGACTAACTATTGGGGGAAGGTGGGGGCAGGTGGGAGGGATATGTGAAAGGGAGGGTTGGGCAGACTAGATGGGCAGGAAGGGTTCTTTTTGCCTTCAAATTTTATGATCCCATGATTTCTGGAGCAAGTGTTATTTTAATAATTTGTTGGTTCTTTGTAGCTGATGTTGACAGCTGAATTGATTTACTATTGACATGCTGGTAACTGAAACTACTATAAACTGATCAGCTGCCATAGTCTTAGCCAGCCCCTGATGAAGTCTTCATCTAAGAGGCAAAGCGCGGCTTTGTCCTTGCTGTATCAATAAAGGTTGGATTAGCAAGGTACACTTTGTAAGCATTTTTATTTTCAGTCCGTTTGGAGAGTGCCACCAATTTGTGTTGTTGGTTCGCTTGTTGTATGGGTTTGGCACCCCTCTTTTCATGAAAGCATGGCTTTGTACTCTAATAAATATGAATCAATCAGGCTTTTGCCCCATCATAGTACAATAAAGGAAAATTACATACTTATTGTAACTGTTGATCTTCCAGAGTATCTTCACCAGTGATTACCACTTATAGGTCTGGATCCAGAGGCACTAGGACCCTGCAGGAGCAAGTTGTTTGTAGGATGGGAGCAGACATTGGTTACTGATAGTGCCTGTACACCAGACTTGGTGCTGCATGTGCCAGCCAATAACTGTCAACGGCTCCTTCACACACCTCAGTTCTGTTTTGACAGGAGAGGAAAAAAGTGTATGGAAATACAGATGTAACCCCCCTACAAATGGGGGTTCCCGAAAAGTCTTCCTTGAGCTGCTCAAATGCTCACTGCCAGGCTGGTGTCCTGCATTTTAGCAGTTTAAATGTGATTGCCAGGAGAGTGCCTGTATAGCCTCTATATACTGTCTCTTTAAGAGCTGCCTGATTGCAGTCATAAGTAATCTGAGAGGAGTTCTGTTGAAAGATGTAACTATTTGCTGAAAATCATTTAGAGTGATAATGATAATGTTTATCTAATAATAATAATAATAATAATAATTTTATTTATATAGCACCTTTCAGTATATCAAGGTGCTGAACAACCTTAAAAACAATTCAAAACACTACATAAAACCAGGACATGTACATAAAATCAACCTACAACAATATAAAATATATAATAATAAAATCCAAGCATTAATAAATAACTGAATTGTCTAAAAAAGCCATACTCCACAAACAGGTTTTCAAATCCCTCTTGAAAAGTTCCACGGAGGTGCACTGCCATAACCGACATGGTAGAGAGTTCCAAAGAGTGGGTGCAGCATGTGAAAACACTCTGCTGCCAGAAGATTTTAAACTCACTCTTGGGATCTCTAACAACCCCATGTCGGCCGAGCGGAGTAATCGGTCAGGGCAGTAAGGAACCAAAAGGTCTTTCAGATAGGCTGGACCCTGGTCGTGAAGGGCTTTAAAAGTCAACAAAATGACTTTAAAGGTGATCCGCCACCGCACAGGCAGCCAGTGCAGTTCGCTGCAACATGGGAGTAACATGACAGAAACGACTTGTCCCAGTCAGAACCCGCTGCACTGCTTCTGCACCAGCTGTAGGCGACGGATTTCAACCCTAGAAAGCCCAAAGTACAGGGCGCTGCAGTAGTCCAAGCGGAGGATACAAAAGCGTGAACCAAAGTAGGCAGGGAGTCAGACAGAACAAGGTGCCTAACCCTGGCAATATTCCTAAGATGATAAAGGAAATCTTGACAACGGCTGACACCTGAGCTTTGAAAGTCAGCCTTTCGTCCAAGAATAAACCTACCATGACCTGTTCTGAGGATCGACATAGAACTCCACCAAGAACATTCCAGATGGAGCACCGATACCCAGCCTCACCACCCACCACCAGGGTCCACTACCGGCACCTCTGTTTTCTCCGGAGTTCAACTTTAGTTAACTAGAATCCATCCAGTCTTGGATCTCCCCAGACAGTTGTTAAACACCGAGAGAGCTCCATCCTGGTCGAAGTGCAAAGACAGATGGAGCTGGGTATCATCAGCATAGCAGTGAAACCTCAGCCCATATCGCCTAATGATACCTCTGAGGCAGCATGTACACTGCAAACAACATGGTGACAGCACGGATCCCTGGGGCACTCCACACAACAAAGAAATTGGGTCAGAGGGAAAAAATCCCTACACAACTTTCACATCTCCCGGTGAGGAATGACTGAACCATTGCAAACTGGTTCCAGATTTCCACATTTTTGCCGCTGTGTGGCTCCACTGTAGTCAAGAATGTTCTGATCCGCTATCAGAAGATCATTTAACACCCAACCAGCGCAGTCTCTTGGAAAAGTGGTTTTACGGAAGTCTGACTGGAAGGATTCGAGACATTATGGATGGTTAAATGGTCATCCAGTTGAACCACGACCTTTCTCAATAACCTTCCCAATAAAGGGAGGTTAGAGATAGGCTGATAATTAGAAAAACAGTCCGGGTCCAAGGAAGCTCTTCAAAGAGGAGTTACCACTGCCTCTTTCAAGGAGCAGGGAACTCCCTAATTCCAAGGAGCACCAGACTATTTGCGCCAGGACCGGATCGATGATGTCTAAACAGCCCAAAATGAGGGAGTCGGACCAGGATCCAAACCACAACTTGTGGGACGATAGAATGGATGATCCTCATAATGTCCACGAACTCAGGTCGTCGAAAGGAACCCAGGAGAAATGAGGCACTGTCATCTCATGCTGTCCAGGAGCTCACCCATAGAGCTTACCGACCCAGGTTCATCCTGATGTCACCACTTTAGTTGCAAGTATCGAGTGAGCTCATCGCACTCGCTTAGTGAAAAAGCTTTCTGAACATGTGGCAGGCTGGGCTGTACAGTCTGTTCACAGTTCGAAACAGCTGAGCCGGTCGATTCTGAGCAACTGCAATCTCCCTGGACAGGAATTCTGCCTTCTTATGGTGATTGCAGATTGATAGCTACATAATATTCCATCAATCTAGGGTGGTCGGCATCAAGGGCGGACCTGCACCAGCGACGCCTAACCTTCACCCCTGTTCGTGATTCTCCTCAGGGTCCCATCAAACCATGGGGCTCCGGGCCAAGGGATAGGGGCGCCAAACAGGAGCAATAGAATCCAGAGTCTAGCCTGCCTTCTTTGCAGCAAGGACAGTTTTGTTTATCTCCACCTCTTGGTCCTGGACTGCGAATTGGACCAATCAGTACTGGTGGGACCTAATGATGGGTCGGACTACAGAAGCTGTCTGGAGTCAAAATCTGTAGGAATTGTAGTTTTGGGCTCTTGCACCTGAAGGGGAGCATTTGTTGTGACTGACAGGAGGATCAGCCAACCAAACTTTTGGATCTTGGGAATTCCCAGGCTGCTGCAGCTAGTTTCAGTTTTGAACTGAGAAGTGAAGAAGTAACAGCTCAAGTGATTTTGAGCAGCAGTTCTGTGTAGTTTTGCATGGGTGAACTGGGAAAGGCTGAGTTTTGGCATGCCTGTCTGCCTGCTGTCCCTGAGAGGAAAACAGAGTTTATTCGGACTGAACTGAGCTTGTGAGGACTATTTAAGCTACTGGACTGTGACCAGGCTTTTAACCTAAAGAAGACCGAAGATTTGCTGAATGCGATCGGCCTGTCAGGATTTCCAGCTGCTTTTGAATCCTCGGTTTGTGCAGAGACTTAGCGATCGTGACTGAAGAGCGGTTTGCCTGGTACAGTAGAATTTCTCCATGTAAATGTTGACTATTGAAAGTGGGTGTGATTTGGTTCCCCACTGTGAACTGTGTTCTGCTTGCTGGAAGCTTATCCAGCCTAATAGGACCAAACCGTGATTCATCTCCATTTGCCTGGGTCATGCCACGCTGGCCCTGCCAGATTACCCCACTACACAGAGAAAGCCACCAACGAGACATGCCTGGGGATCAGCCCCTGCTCCATGCTTTAAACAGGAACGGACACCTTGCGAATCGCGGTGAGTCCTGCTTCTCCTGGCACCCAGATTCACCAACTGCAGTCTCGATTTTCCAGCCTGTGTCCAGTCTTGGGTATCGTGAGTAATCATCAGGGTAGCTCCCGCAGCAACAGCCTAATCTAAAAGTGTGTCATCTGATTGTCTTGTTGTTTTCTTTTCACGAACTGAGCCCTCTGGCCCGGATTACAAATAGTGTGTGTGCAGTTGTTTTCTTCATCACAGGCCCCAGCTAGCTGTAACGCTCCTGGCTAGCCCACCATTCTCCATCTGGGTACCCAGAGTGTGTGACTGTTTATGGACCCTGAAGTGTATAACTGTTTCGACTGATACAGCCTTACAAATTAACCTGCTTACACCACTCCCTTGTTCAAGCCCCTTAAATAAATCAGATCTAACTCTTTTGCATTTGCCCTGACTGTGGTTCCAGTTTGTGCAAGAGTACTGTACTGCTGTTATTTGTTGTGTATAACCTTGTTTTACAGGGGTCCCAGGGCCGGCCAAAGGAAAGCCCTGGTGGTAAGAGCAAACAGTGTGGGTACTTGTGGTGTATCAGGGTATTGTGAAAGTGATTATTGCATATTGTTCTGGCTACTAGTATGGAAAGAGGGGGTTACAGTGTCCCAGAGGGCTGTGCCCAGGTTAGCTTGACTCACTATCAACCCTGACCTCTGGGTGAAAGTACCTGTTTCAGAACTCAGGCCCTTATGCTGCTACCAGCCAAGCAGACAGGGGTAGTAGCCCTGGGATAGCGCCAACTAGGGGTTACACAGAGAGGGCTAGATATTTAACAGTCCAAAGGGAAAGATATAAGAATGAAATAAACATCAAAATAAAACCTGACTACCAACTAAGAATAAGAACAGGGCACACTAGGTGGCATAAGAAAAAATTACTCACCATAGTAATTATGTTTCTTCTAATGGAGTCTAGCTGTATTCTGACAATTGCAGTGATTCCCAACCTTTGAACTGCCCCGGAGAACAAAGAGTTAACTTTCTATGCAGGGCAGAATGCTGAGCTCGAGCTCGGTTGAAGTCTCTGTCTGGAGTGATTCAAACCTAAACTGTCAGATTCTTACGAGCCCAATTAAACTAAAAATTCTATGTGGAAATTGTAAAAATTCTTACTAGCCAACTGGCTGAAAAAGTTTTGGATTCCCAAGGAAGACTCAAGTTAGGGAACCCAAAAACAAAACCCAATGTACTAAAAATAACAGTAATAAATCAGCAGCCAAACAAAAGGAGGAGGGTGTAAGCAAAACACCCCTGGGTGCACACTGCACTCTGCCCACCCACTTCCCAAAACAGGTTCTGAGAGTGGAGGAGGAGGTTAGAATACAGTAAGACTTCATTAGAAGAAACATAATTACTAAGGTGAGTAATTTTTTCTTCAAACAACATGAAGTCTTGCTGTATTCTGACAATTGCAGACTACTGACAGTACCTCCAAGGAGGAGGGACAGAACCTACTTTGGGAATAGGCTCTGAAGCACTGTTGTGAGAAAACCGAGCATCACTCCTAGCCTGGATATCCAGAGAGTAATGCTTGGTAAAGGTATGGACTGTTTTCCAGGTGGCTGCTTGACAAATTTCTAAGAGAGGATATCCCTGGCAGCAGCCAGGAAGCAGCTGTACCTCTTGTGGAATGAGCCCTCAGGTCTGAGGGTGGAGTTTCAGCTTTTCATAGCAGAATTGTATACAAGACACAATCCACCTGGCAATAGCTCTTTGGTGGCAGTTTGCCCTTCTCACTTCTCCATAAGTGAGAATAACTGGAGGGAGTCAAACCTGTGACCCTTGGTATGCTCTATATAGTAACTAAGGGCTCGTTTGACATCTAAACTGTGTAGCCTCCTCTCTCCTGAGGAAGAATGATCAGTGAAGAAAATGGAGAGACATAGACTGGTTTGAAATGGAAGTCTGAAACCACTTTGGGCAAGAACCTCTATTGGTTCTAAGGACCACTTTATCCCAGTGAAAGGAGATAAAATCAGGTTCCACTGGCAGTGCTTGCAATTCACTGATATGCCTGACAGAGGTAATGGCTACCAAGAACACAGTTTTCCAAGTCAAGTACTTAAACTCTGCTGAAGACATAGGCTCGGGGGGGGGGGGTTCATAAGTTGAGCAATGCAAACATTCAAATCCCAGGCAGGGGCAGGGTCTCTAAAAGGAGGATTGGTGTGAAGCAATCCTTTAAAAAATTTACAGAACACAGTATGGGAAGATAGTGAGGAAGGCTTCCCCACAGACAAAACCGCAGAAACAGCTGACAAGTGTACCTTGAGTATAGCTGGTCTGAGGCCTAGGCCATTAAGATGGACCATATAATCCAGAACCGTAGGCAATTCAGCAGTGTCTGGAGAAACATGCTTCTTAGAACACCAAATGCTGAATCTTTTCCATTTGGAGTTGTAAGTCTTTCTGGTGGAAGGCTTTCGAGAAGCCTTGAGGAGATCCAGAACCCCTTGGGAAAGATGCAGATCTGCAAACTCTAACTCTTCAAGAGCCATGCTTTAAGATTGAGAGACTGAAGATTGGGGTACCAAATCCTTCCCTGAGAGGATGTTAACAGGTTGTAATTCCTGGGAAGAGACAGGGAAGATGGACTCCTAGGGACAGCAACAGGGGGTACCAGGGCTGGCTGGCCCAATCTGGAGCAATCAGAATCACCTTGCAAGACTGAGACCTTATTTTTACCAAAACTTTGAACAGGAGTGGGAAGGGGGGAAAGGCATACAGAAACGTCCCCTCCCAATTCAGGATCAGAGCATCCAGAGGGACTTGAGCCCAGGACTGGAGGTCTGCAACAAAAGAGAGGGAGTTGGTGATTGTCTGGGGCTGCAAAGAGATCTCTCTCTGGAGTGCCCCACCTTGAAAAAATCACTTTCAACACCTGAGGGTCCAGGGACCATTTGTGATGGTCCTGAGAAATCCTGCTCAGTGCATCTGCTAGCACATTGTCGTTGCCTGGAAGGTGAACTGCTACAAGAGAGGTTTGCAGGGAATAAGCCAGGGATTACAACTTCATGGCTTCTGTGCACAAGGCCGTGGACTGAGTGCCTCCCTGCTTGTTGATGTACCACATGGTGGTGGTGTCTGTTCTGGACTTGAACCACCATGTTCTGTACTGACTGTGAGAATGCTTTAGAGCCAGAAAACTGCCCTGAGCTCTAGAAGATTGATGTGGAGAAGGGATTCTTGGGGACCACAGCCCCTCAGGTAAGGACCCCAGGTGGGCTCCCTAGACCCGGAGAGAAGCATCCATGGTAAGGACCACTGAACAAGGCTGAGCAACAAAAGGAACACCTTGTCTTAAATTGTCCTGATCCTGCCACCACTGGAGAGCTTGGATCAAGGTCAGAGTCACTGGGATCAGTTTGGTAGGAGTCCTTTCTCTGAGACCAGAAAGCTTCAGGTGGAACTGAATAGCCCTCATCCGATCTGCCCCTGGACCACTGCTGTTGAAACTGCCATGTGGCCCAAGAGTTGGAGGAAATGCCTTGCTGGTCGAGATACCCGAAGGCTGAAGGAAGAAGCTAGTTCCATAATAACCCTTGTCCTTTCTAGAGGAAGAAAGGCTCTTGCTCTGAGTGTGTCCAGTTCTGCCCCTATTAAGGTAAGAAGCTGGACTGGTTCGAGAACTGACTTGGGAAGGTTAAGAAGAAATCCTAGAGAAGTGAGCACTTGCTGGGTCACTTGCAGGTGAGACTTGACTTGGTCTGGAGACTGACCCACTATTGGCCAATCATCCAGATATGGAAAAATGGAAATCTTTTGCCTTCTTAGAAAGGCAACCTCTACTGCCAGGCACTTTGTGAAAACCCTTGGGGCTGAGGTTAGCCAAAGGCATTGCTCTGAACTGATAATGACCTGAGGGAAACTCGAACCTGAGGAACTTTCTGTGGAGCACCTGAAGGGAATGTGAAAGTAGGCATCTTTGAGGTCCAGGGAGGCTAGCCAGTCCCCTGGCCTTAGAGAGGGAAGGATTATTCCCAGAGTTATCATCTTGAACTTTGGTTTTAAAAGATGTTTGTTTAGATATCTTAGGTCTGGGATGGGTCGACACTCCCCTGTCTTTTTGGGGGTCAGGAAGTACCTGAGTACAGTCCTTGCCCCAGTGTAGGGTAGGTACTCTCTATAGCTCTTAAAGCTAGAAGAGAAGAAACCTCTGCCTCTAGGGCAAGGGTTTCCAGAGATTTGCAGGTGGAAAGATCTGTCTCTCACCTTGGAAATTTTTTGAAGCTGAGATCCAGTCCCTGGCTTACTACTTCCAGGACCCACTTGTCTGGTGTAACAGACATCCAGTCCTGGACAAAGTAAGCCAGCCTGCTCCCTACTGGAATAGGAGAGTCGACCCGGGAAGGTCCATCAAGGTGTCTGCTTGGCAGGAGCTTTAGGCTGAGGAGTGGATGCAGCCATGCTCATCCCCCTTCTGCCTCTCCCTCTGAAGAACCCCCTCTGAGAAAAGGAAGAAGAGGCCTGTGCTTGGTAAAAAGGCCTTTGAAAAGGCCTGCCCCTCCCTAGACTGCTGCCTTTGAGGAGTTGCCTGCCTTTCCTTGGCCTGAGCACTCCTGTAAGTGGTCCTGTACTCATCCATTTTCTTCATGTAATTCTCTGTCTGCTCCCCAAACAGAGAATTACCCACTACAGGAAAATCCATGGCCTTAGCCTGGGTGTCCTGCGAGAGGCTAGTACATCTGAGCCAAGCCATCCTCCCGAAGAGTCACAGATGTAGCCATGACTCTTGATGACACATCATTAGAGACCACAGCAGCATGAAACCGAACCTTAGATGTCTCAATCCCAACTGCAGCCACTGCCTCCAGCTCCTTGGCTAGCTGAGGGGAGGCCCGTTTAGCCAGTGCCAGTACAGTGTCCCACCTGGACTTCTGGTACCTGGCTGTACAGGTCATGTAATTCGCCTGCCTGAGTCCCAAAGAAGATGCCATGTACTGTTTCTTTGCCATGGCATCAATCTTCCTGGAGTCCTTGTCAGGGGGGGTGAAGCCAAGGGAATATTTGCCTTGTCACAGGCAGCAGCCTGCACTACCCTAACATGGCTGCATTGTTGGTATAAGAACTCCGTGTCTGAGCCTGAAAGTTTATACTTCTTGTCCATTCTTCTATCCACAGGAGGTATAGTGTTAGGAGACTTTAAGATTTTTTTGTGTCTGTTTCCCAAAAGATTTATGGAGGGGAATAGACAGTTTTCTGGACTCTGGGATGTCCATCATCTCTACATAATCATGCTCCTCTTAATCTTCCACAGCCTCCTCCATAGGAAGCTGGAGGGTTTCAGCCACCTTTCTGTAAAACATAAAGTGAGAAGGGGACTCAGAAAGCCTAGGAGGGGAAACACCTGAAGGTCTGTCTCGGGAGATGTCCGGTTCCACAGGCACATCCATACTCTCACTTACATCATCATCCTCAAATTCCCCTTCCTCTTCAAATTCCAGTTCATAAAAATCTTCAAGGGTATACTCTTGAACTGGGGGAACCAACCGAACTGAACTCCTGCCAGAAGGAGCCGGATCAGTCGGAACTGGATGGAGCGATTCCACAATCTGAATCGCCCTGGCTATCTCTTCACGGTCAGAACATGAACCTCTGGATCCAAACCGGTCGATTTATCTTTGCACTTTCTTTTTGTCGGAACCGATCCCTCAGAATCGGCTCTCCTTTTGACCGAAGAAGTATCACCCTGGTCAGAGGGCACTACTTCTGGTTCAGTCAAAATTGAACCGGGCTGGCCATCCGGGTCAGTGGACTTCTCGGCCTCCTTTTCCCTCAGTCTACCTAATCTCTTCTCAAGGGTAGATTTGGGAAGGTTTTTACATATTTGGCAGTCTGAATCGAGGTGGTCAAACCCCAGACAATAAACACAGGTGGTGTGGGGATCGGCCTTCGCAAAGACCTCCCCATACTCACTGCAGTGTTGAAACCCAGTGGGCCCGTTTTTTTTCTTGGGTTTCTTAGACATGGCCAACCTAACCAAACTTACCCTTTTTTCGGCAACCGCCAGGCAAGACTCTCTTATCGGTTCCTAACCGTGTCACGGGTATTGGAAAAAAAACAGTTAAAAACACGTTTTTTTTTAGAACCGATAAGAACCAGTAACCACACACTAAGTTAACAAACAAATTTCACTATCAAATGGCCGGATCAGCTGAACCGAGCCGCACTTTTACAAGTTCCACACAGAAAAACAGGACAATTCCTATCTAGTACTCACTGCACCACAGACAGAGACTGAACCGATTATGCGGATACTTTTTTTGGTTTAAAAACTGACGAAAACTGAAAACTTTGACCGACTTTCGAACCGAGCTGAAGGAGAAATCTCTGGAGCGACCATTCAGTGAGGCGGAGTAAAGAATCTGACGGTTTAGATTTGAATCACTCCAGACAGAGACTTCAACTGAGCTCGAGCTCAGCATTCTATGCCCTGCATAGAAAGTTAACTCTTTGTTCTCGGGGCAGTTCAAAGGTTGGGAATCACTGCAATTGTCAGAATACAGCAAGACTTCATGTTGTTTGAAGGGTAGGGTCTCCAGAGCCAGAACCGCACACCACTAACCAGAGAAAAGTGGACAGCAATCTAAAACATAGGGCAGCACCCTGAGCATGTGGCTGTGGCAGAATCATGAGGAGGATGCCCATGAATGGAACCTCCTTGTAAATGAGATGGCATAATGTGCCAAACAAAGAAAACGACACACAGACTTCTGGAAAAAGGGGCAACTATATGCTACCAGACAGAGAACTGATTGAACTCATAAGTTAACCATGTCCCTCTTTCTTACATCAGGGAAGAAGAAAGGGAGAACCTAGGTACACCTGGAGTTGCAGGACTGGACAGTTCAAGGTAGTCAAGATGTGTATGTCTCCAAGACACCCCTATGGGCAGTGAGCTAAGGGCCCAAATACATAAAGAAGAGAAGGGCATACCAGCCAAAATGTCTGACATAGTCAGAAGAAAGATTCAGTAAAAAACTAAAAAAATTACCTGCTTCTCATGCAACCACAGAGATGTTCCCTGCATAAGTGCCCCCCCCACCCCCAATGCTATGAAGCTGCCAAGTGGAGAGAAGAGATATATCCAGAGAAGGCATATACAATGGACAGGAAGAATGAGGACAAGAAAGAAACAGGAGGGAGGGAAGGAGTGACATTGCCAACACCTTTTTTTTTTGTGGTTGGTGCAATGACCCCAAAGGACCCTCATTCCAGTTCTGTATTTTGTTCTTTTTTTTTATATTTTTTTTTTTTGAGAGGGACACCCAGAGGAGTGCCCAACTTTTTCTTGCTTTTGTAAAAAGAACAGAAAGATACCCTGCCCCCCAACCCGGATGCATGACTTGGGAAGTGCCCAGCTAACATATTTGTGGTGCTACCAGCAGGCTGAGCATGCCCAGAGGCTCCTGGCTCTGTCCAAGCAGGACATGGTAATTAATGGTGAAGATATTCTGGAAGCTCAACAATTATAGTAAGTAGATAATCTGAATATCTTCCAGGAATCAATCTTCACAACTGATTCCACTTATGGGTCAGAGTGCCAAGCTTTCTTTCTTCTAAGGAAGAGATGGCTCACCCTGAGGGTAACAAGCTCTCTCAGCCCTCTGCATGAGGGTGAACACCTGAAGGCAGGGGTTCCTCACAGGTCTGGCAGGACCCATGACTGGTCAGAGTCAGGCAGAGGCTCACATGGAACAGGAACAGGAGGTGTGCTGACAGGTCTTGCCTGGCTCTGCAGGAGAAGAAATGAGCCCTCTGGAACTGTGAATTCAGCACCTTACGCTGAGTCAAAGGTGCCAGTCAAGAGAGTTGAAGCCATGCCATCTGCCTGAGGCAGACTGCAGTTCTTTGAAGCCTGGAGGCCACCTCACTGGCACTACATGATGCCCTTGACTGGTGCCATGCAACCTCCAGGGCTCGAGCAGAAAGAGACATGGCTTGCCCGACTATCTTACATTGAGACACTGCAGCTGGTAGCTGACCTAGCTGCAACAACAGATGTCAACTGAAGGCTACCTGATGGCATGGTGTGCTGCAATACACATAAGAGCATGTGCCACAGTAAAAACATTCCTCCCCAAGGCATCTGTCTAAGAAGATTTCACCTCAGGAGGTCGGTCATGCACGGCTGCCTTGGCCCCTATGGGGTCTGTAGCATTTCAAGCCCTGAGGAGGGGTGTACAGCACTTGCAGGCCCTGTGGGTGCACAATACCAGAGCAGCAGATCCCATGGGACCAAGGGGCAAGAGAATGGACCCCTCCATATGACCCTTGGTGTCTCTCCTCAAAGGCCCTAGACCAGGGAAGGATGACAGTAGTGCCATCACTGGAAACTCCAAGAAATCCCAAAAGCATGGTTTCCAGATTGCAGCTTGTACAGAACCCACCGTCAAGTGCCTCCCATGTGTCCACCAGGAATTGCTGGTACAAGGAGTACTCAATAGCCAAGGTCAGAAGAGACAGAGCAGGCAGGAAGGGAGGAGGAGTGGCACTGTATGTGAAAAATGACATAAGGGCCACAGAGATCCAGGAGGAACAAAATGGGGGAGAGATACTGTGGGTTAAGCTGGAAAGGAAAATGGGGACAGCCATCCGCACAGGTGTGGTCTATAGACCACCAGCCCAGGAGGAAGAAACAGATAGGGAGTTGATGCTAGCCATCCAAAGGATGGCAGACAAGGGTGAGGTAGTACTGGTTGAGACTTCAATATTCCAGACGGACTGAGCATCCCAGCAGCAGCATCAACTAGGAGCAGATTTATCCTGGACTCCTTCAGGGTGCCTTCCTCAAGCAACTGGTCATGGAACCAACTCGGCAGAAGGCAATACTGGACCTTGTGCTACAAACAGGGACAGTGTGATGGGGTAACAGTGGGGGAGCACCTGGGAAACAGTGACCACCAGTCATTGTGGTTTGAAATCACAGAAAGAGCAGAACCAAAACCACACAAAACACGATCCTGGATTTTAGGGGGCAGACTTTGGGAAAATGGGGAGATACTTGAAAGAGGCATTAAGGGAATGGGACAGGAATCAGGGTTGAGAAACAGTGGGCAGTATTTAAAATGGGGATTACAAGAACAACAGAATTATGCATTAAGCAGGTTAGCAAGAGGAAAAGGAAGAGGAGACCATTATGGTTTTCAAAGAGGTAGCAAAGAAAGTGAAAGCCAAAAGATTGTATTCAGGCAATACAAAAAGACACAGGCAGAAGGGGATAGGGAGAAGTACCAGGAGAAGCAAAGGGAGGCAGGAGGTCAGTAAGGGAAGCCAAAGCTCAGACAGAAGAACACATTGCAAAATCAGTGGGTAGAGGGACAAACCTTTACAGGTACATAAGTGAAAAAGAAAGACAAAGAGAGGGATAGTGAGATTGAAGGGGAGGATGGGGCGTGGAGGATGACAACAGTAAAGCTGACATATTGAATAGTATTTCTGCTCAGTCTTTACTGAGGAAGAGGAGGGTAATGGGTCTGAAGGAGTACAAGGGTGAGAATGGTGCAGAATGGACACAAGTCCCCTTACACGAGAAAGGGTCCTGAAGGAACTGGAAGCATCAAGAGCTAATAAAGCAATGAGGCCAGATGGGTGCACCCCAGGTCCTTAAAGACTAAGAGAGGTGGTGGCTGAACCTCTGGCTATCCTGTTTAGCCGATCACTGGAAACAGGGAGGTACCCAAAGACTGGAGGACAGCAGATGTAGTCCCTTATACAAAAGTGGAACAAAGAGGAAGCAGGAACTACAGACCAGTCAGCCTCACCTCGGTAGTGGGGAAGATCATGGAAGCACTACTGAAGGAGAGATTGGTGGAACATCTGGTTGTCAGTGGACTACAGGACCTAAGGCAGCATGGTTTCACCAGGGGTCATGTCAGACCAACCTCGTTGAATTTTTGACTGGGTGACTAGGAGGTGGATCAGGGAGGGCAGTGGACATGGCCTATCTGGACTTCAGCAAGGCCTTTGACACTGTGCCACATAGAAGACTATTACACAAACTGGGGAATATGGGTGTGGGCAGGACAGTAGTGTGGTGGGTAGGTAACTGGCTGGGTGGCAGGACACAGAGGGTGGTGGTAAATGGCTGTCTCTCCACAGAGGAAGAGTGACCAGTGGGGTACCACAGGGATCAGTGCTGGGACTGGTCCTATTCAACATCTTCATCAGTGACATTCTGCAGGACCTAGAAGGCAGAATTTCACTGTTCGCTGATGACACAAAGCTCTGTAACAGAGTAGACACACCAGAGGGTGTAGACAGAATGAGAAGCGACCTGCAGAAACTTGAAGAATGGTCAGGGTTTGGCAGTTGAAATTCAATGCAAAAGAGTGCAAGATAATGCATATGGGGCACAAAAACCCTGGCACAATATATCAGTTGGGGTGAGGATATAGCATGCACCAAGCAGGAAAGGGATCTTGGGGTTGTCATCTCTGATGACCTCAAGGTAGGAACAGGTGACAAGGCAGCAGGTAAAGCAAATAGGGATGCTGGATGTATAGGCAGGGGCATCACCAGCAGGAAAAGGAGGTCATAATTCCGCTATACAAGACACTAGTGAGGCCCCACCTGGAGTACAGTGTACAGTTCTGGAGACCATACCTACGTAAGGACATAGACAGGGTAGAGAAGGTTCAGAGGAGGGCAACAAAGATGGTGCATGGATTGCATCACAAGTCCTATGAAGACAGGTTGAAGGAACTGAACATGTACTCCCTGGAGGAGAGGAGGGAGAGAGGGGATATGATAGAGACATACAAGTATCTTACAGGGAGGAACAGGGTGCAGAAAAACACTATTTTTAAGTGAAAAAGATGTTCCGGGACAAGAGGGCATGGGATGAAGTTGGAGGGAGGACGATTCAGAGGAAACATGAGAAAGAATTTCTTCACAGAACGGGTGGTGGACAAGTGGAACACCCTGCCAGAGGAAGTGGCGGGGGCTGAAACAATCACGGATTTAAGAATGCATGGATAGACATAAAGGAATTCTGGAGGTCAGGGTAAGGCAACAGACTTCTAGGAAAACAAACTGAACTTACAAGCTCGAATGGGCAGACTGTGGGCCATAGGCCATTATCTGCCGACACTGTCTATGTATCTATGTATCTATGTATGAAGATTCACTGTCCCTCTAAGGAGAACAGAGTGACAGAGAGGAGGTGCTGAACCCAGAATTTGATGGTGGAGGAGAGAAGCACTATAACTGATCCTGGCAGAATCTTTGTGGAATGTATTGAGGGCACCAACAAACTCTCTGTGCTGTTCCACATCAATCAATCAAAATTTTATTTATAAAGCACCCTTCCCAGGGGCTTGGAGCACTGTACAATATTAATACACACATACAGCATACCACACACATATATAAACTATTCATAAAACATATTTCACAGCATACCTACTCCCCCATTCATCAAAAAATACTCAATTAACATTTCAGTATTCCTTAACATCAGTAGTGATCATTAGCCTTCAGATATAAAAGTATGTCAGGCTAATCGCTTGTTCAAACAGGAGTATCTTAAGCCCCCTCTTAAAGGTTTCCAATGAGAGGGCCTCTCTAAGAGGAAGCGGGAATGAATTCCACAAGACAGGTGTGGCTACCAAAAAGCCCAGTCACCTGGCAGCTGTGAGCTCATTCTGGGGACCATCAGGAGACCACCCTCAGAGGAACACAGGGTGCAAGCTGGACAGTGAGGAGCCAGGAGGTCTTGCAGGTAGTCAGGTCCCTGACTGTGTGGGGCTTTATAGGTCAGCAACCCAACCCTGAAGGCAATCCTCCACCTGAACACATAGTGCGCACTGGGCCTGTGAACACAGACAACCTCTGTAGGAGTTGAGAGGCTCAAGAGGTAAACAAGACTGGTTTCAAGGGCCTCTACCTGGGCTGGCAGTTGCCATGCCCAAAGGGAGGGCCTGGTCCTACATCAGAGGGAGACCCACTAGTGCCCATGGGGGATTCCCACGGGAGAGGAGAGCTATATAGTTCCCATAGGGAAGCCCTGGTTCCCACCAGTGACAGTGTCAACCAGTGGCTCTGGAGAGAACACCCCCTCCCAGCCATCATCATCAGACTCCGAGCTGGTGCCACCTCCAGTGCTGTACTCAGGGTCAGTCATGGGCTTGAAGATGGGCTCACCCCCATAACTGCGACCAGCACTGTCTTTTGATGCCAAACTCAGTGTTGACCCCAAAGCCATATCTACCTCCAGGAACAACATTGTCACCGGCATCATGCCCAGTGCTGAACTCAGAACCAATATGATGGATGGCGTCATGTCTGCTACTGAAGGTGCAGCATCCCCCCCCCAGTACAACTAGCAAGCCCAGAGGAAAGAACCTCTTTCACCTTCACAACAGGATGTAGCATGGCCCCAGTGTTAGTCAAACTTAGGTTCACACTAAGGTAGTTAAGAAGCTGAGGAGGCAAGTGCCCATAAGTACTGTAGCTCCTATTGCAAATTAATAATACTGTACTTCATGTCAACATTCATTAGATGTTTATCCAGTTTAACATTCAGTTGGAATTTTGCTAATTATGCTTAGTGGTAGGGAAATCCAAATGTTTACAATTCTGCAAGTGAAGATATATTTTAATAATGTTAAAATGCTTTCCTTGAATTTGAAGCTGATGACCCCTTGTCTCAGCTACACAAGGTTTAAATTCAATATTTATTTCACACATAATAATGTTATTAGTAGACAGCAAGTCTTCCGTTAACCTTCACAGAGTCAGTGGCATTGAGTTGCAAGTAGTTTGAACACTGTATGTCTCACCCCTTATTTTGCGTATCAGTTTTTGTTGCTTTTCTCTGAACCTGCTCAAGCTGCATTATTTGCCCTACCCTATCAGGACACCAGAAGGAGATTGTAAAATTGAGATGTGGCCTGATACAGGCCCTATATAAAGGGAACATTTTATGGGAAGCCGTTCAATTCAAAATTACAGTTTTCAGAATATAATCAATAGTGACATGTCAACGACTAACAAAATGTTTACAGCACAATATTATCAGAATGACAAACATGAAAATGAGTATATCACACACTGAAATGATTATGAGATCTTCTGAAATGGGGATGACCTATACCAAAATGAGTATGACACATACCAAACTGCATATGACATACACCAAAATGGATACAACACACACCAAGATAGAAATAACACTTATTAATATAAGTATGACATATATCAAAATGGTTAGGACACATATTGAAACAGGTAAGATGCATACTAAAATAGATACTGATATACCAAATGGGTATGACATACACCAAAATGAGGATGGCACAAAATAAAAAGGATATGCTGTACCAAAAAGGATACGATGCATAAATAAATAATTATAACACACATTGAAATGGATATGGCCTATACAGAAGATAAATATGACACATAGTAAAATGGTTATTTATTTATTTATGTCGTTTTTGTTGACCGGGTAAGTGCACTAGACAAATTCTGTCTACTTTCAGGCACGACCCGGGACCAGGTATGACATACTGAAATGTGTAAGAGACAAACTGGACTGGATATGGCACACACTGATATTGAAGTGACACACAATGAAATACTTGTGATACATATTGATTATGGGTATGGCTTATACTGAAATGGTTATGACACATAGTAAAATGGGTATGATATAACGAAATGGGTAAGACACACCCAAAAATGGATATGACACACATCAAAAATGGTATGACACATGCGGAAATAATAATGACACATTTCAAAATGGATATGACCTATATTGGAAATGGCTATAGCACATAGCAAAATGGGTATTATATACCGAAATGGATATGAGACACACCAAAATGAGTTTGATACCAACCAAAATGGATGTGACACACACTGAAAATGGTATGACACATGCTGAAATCATAATGACACATATCGAAATGGATATGACCTATACTGGAATGGCTATAACTGTATAACACATAGCAAAATGGGTATTATATACTGAAACGGGTATGAGACACCCAAAATGGGTTTGATACTAACTAAAATGGATATGACATACACTGAAAATGGTATGACACATGCAGAAATCATAATGGCACATATCGAAATGGATATGACCTATACTGGAATGGCTATAGGACATAGCAAAATGGGTATTATATACCGAAATAGGTATGAGACAAACTTAATTGGATATGGCACACTATAAAATTGTTGTGATGCACACTGAAATAGTTATGACACACAGATGAAAGGATATGACCTATACTGAAATCAATATGACACATAGCAAAATAGGCATGACATACCGAACTGGTTCTGACATACACCACAATGGTTATAGCACAAACTGACATGGATATGACACACACCGACATGGGTATAACAAATACAAAATCAATTATGACAAATACCAAAATGGACATGTCACATCTTGAAATGGGTATGACATTTATCAAAATGGGTAAGACACACAACAAAATGGGTGTGATAAAAACAAAATGTATGCAACATGCACCAATATAGGTATGACACATACTGGAAACAATTATGACATACACCAAAATGGATAATACACAAACTGAAATGGTTAAGACACATACAGAAATAATTATGATACACTAAAATGGATATGACACAAACTGAACTGGTTGTGACACATACTGCAACAATTATGACACATGCCAAAAAGGTATGACTTATACTGAAATGGTTAGACACATACTGAGATAATTACAACACATGCTGAAATGGATATGACACATGATAAAATGTGTATACACATACTGATATAATTATAACACTTGCCAAAATATGATATATGCCCAAATACAATACCAAAATTCCTGCAGCAGCTGGTCAGGAGCCCAGTAGTGGGGTAACATAGTTGACATGGTCCTCACAAATGGGGACAGTGTTGCGGGAGTGGGGGTGAGGGCCAGCTTAGGAGAAAGTGACTATAACACAGTGGGCTTCGGGGTGAGAGCAGGGTATGAAGCGAGTCAAACCATCATGAAGGTCATGGACTTCAGACAAGCAGATTTTTCAAAGATGAGGGAGGTATTCTGGATTGAAATGAAGGGGATGGAGAAGATGGGGGTGAGGAACAATGGAATTAGATCGGGGGCCTACTTAAAGCCACAGAGAGCTATAGGAGGGAGGTGAGAAACAGCAAAAGAAGGAGGAGCCACTGTGGTTCAACAGGGAAGTGAGAGGGGCAATAGGGGAGAAGAAAAGGGCTTTCAGAGAATGTAAGAGGACACAGGGGTAGGAGGATTTGGAAACGTACAAGGAGAAACTAAGGGTGGCAGGGCAGAGGATTAGGAAGACAAAAGCAGAAACAGAGGAGAAAATTGTTAAGCAGGCCAAAAGGGGAGACAAGACTTTCTTTTGGTACATTGGGGAAAAGAAAAAAGCAAGGCAGGGAATATTAAGGGTAAATGGTGAGGGGGGATTACTGGTGGAAGGGGATTTTGAGAAGGCTGAAGTGCTCAATGCATATGTCATCTCAGTCTTCACAACAGAGGGTGAAGAAGGGGACCAGTGCTAGGGGGAAGGGGGATGTAGGGGTGGAACCTAGTCCAATCAGTGAAGGCAGGGTAAGGGAGGAATTGGGTGCATTGAGGGTAGACAAAGCTAGAGGCCCAGACGCCCTGCACCCTAGGATGCTCTGGGAGCTAAGGAAGCAACTGGTGTCACCAGTAGCAAGATTATTTAACCTGTCCTTACATACATACATACAGTACAGGGTGGGTGTCGGAGAACTGGAAGAGGGCTGACGTGGTGCCACTTCATAAGGTGGCATCAGGGAGGAAGCTGATAATTATTGTTCAGTCAGCCTCATATCGGTAGAGGGTAAGGTGATGGAGGCAATATTGAAAAAGGGTGGCTAATTACTTGGAAGATCAGTGGCTGCAGGATATCCATCAGCATGGCTTCAGTCAGGGGTGATCATGTCAGACGAACCTGATCGAGTTCTTCGATGGGGTGAAAAGGGTGATAGATCAAAGGGGGCAGTGGACATGGTCTAACTGGACTTTGGTAAGGCCTTTGACACTGTGCCCCACAGAAGACTGGTTAAAAAGCTGGAGACTTTGGGAGTGGGACATAAAATAACAAGGTGGGTGGAGAGCTGGCTGACGGGTAGAAGCCAGAGGGTGGTGGTCAATGGAGTGCATTCTGGGGAAGTAGAGGTGATGAGCAGGGTCCCCAGGATTCAGTGCTGAGGCCTATTCTATTTAACACCGGGGCTGCAGGGACGGTCTACATTTTTTGCAGATGACATGAAAATCTGCAATGGGGTGGACATCCCAGAGGGAGTGGAAGCTATGAAGAAAGATCTAAGGTTGCTGAAGGGTTGATCGAAAACAAGACAACTGAAATTCAATGCCAAAAAATGCACAGTGATGCACTTGGGACAGATGAATCCATAAACCACATACACACTGGGGGGTGCGGAAATGGTTGCATCTGAGCCGGAAAAGGATTTAAGAATCATAATCACTGACAACATTAAGGTAGGGACCCAATGCAGCAAGGTGGTCGGCAAAGCGAACAGAACACTGGTGTACATAGGAAGGGGAAAACTAGTACAAAAAGGGAGGTGCTAATGCCACTCTACAGTTCCATGGTGAGACCACACCATGAGCATGTAGATCAGTACTGGAGCCCCAGCTATGCAAGGATATAGATGGCATGGAAAGGGTACAGAGAAGGGCCATTAAAATGGGGCATGGGCTAAGTGAGAAGTCATACGAACAGAGGTTGAGGGTGTTGAATTTGTACCCACTGAACACCAGAAAGAAGAGGGAGAAAAGACAGAAACATTCAAATATATGAAGGGGGTCAATAAAGTTGGGGAGAGCTTATTCTCGGGGAAGGTAGATGCAGAGACTGGAGGACATGGACTGAGGGTGGAGGGGGTAGGTATAGGGGAAACTTTAGGGGGCATTACTTCACTGAGAGGGCGGTGGCACCCTGGAATGGTCTGCTGGAGGAGGTGGTGCAGGCCAAAACAGTGGAGGGATTCAAGATGGCATGGGACAAACACAAGGGGGTGACATGGGGAAGAGTGTGGAATCTGTGGGGGTGGGGCAAGTAAAGAGGGAGGGTATGACACATTTTAATATAAATATGGAACTTCTAAAATAGATACAACCCATGCAGAAATACATATAACACATACCAAAAATCGATAAGAAAATACTACAATGCATAAATATATACCAGAACGAAAAAACACGCACTGAAATGGATAAGACTCATACCAAAATGGTTATCACATGTACCTAAATCATCAAGATACTTAAATTATTATAATGTATACCAAAATTAATATGACACATACTGAATTGTAAATTATATTAATTTACTATTTTGATACTCTTGCTGAATGTGCACTGTAGTAAATAAATAAAATGGTTATGAAGTACTGAAAACAAAATGATATATTAAAATGTGTATGTTGTACACTGAAAAGGGCACACAGCAGACTGAATTGTTGCCAAATTTGCAAGGCATAGTAGACTGAATAGACTAGTGTAACGTGCCAAGGTGTCGATACAGCAAACTGAAATGTTGTGATATACCAAGATGAGTATAACATACTGAACCGAGTGTAACACACAGTGAAAAAGCACATGACTTGTGTAACCAGAGTGTAGCATCACCCTCTGAGATTCTGTAGCACTCAGCAGTTCCTGTTCAGCTTCACTGCAAGTGAGAGCTCATTAAATTGTGTGACTAAGGAAGAAATATGCACAATGTGTATTATTGAATTGTTAGTTTGCTACTGTACCTGTTATAGTTTCTGTTTTTAGTTGTTTTTTAAGATCTTTGTTTACAAAAGTTTTATTTGGCTTTCAACAAAACATACTGTTATATGTGTTCTTTGTGTAAGGTTACACTCAACACCAGATAATCCCATCCTGTACTTGTCTTCTTCCAGTGCTTTGCAAAGTTATACAGCATGTTGTGTTGTGTAATATTTTCATGTGCCCTGTAAAAGAGGGGACATTGCCAAAAATAAATAATCTAGCTCCAGAATTAGCTAATTCCTGTATGTTTTAATCGAATTTCACCCGCTTACTGAAGGTTAGAATTTTTCATTGCTGCCTTCTGAAAACTAATGTCAATATTTTACTAATGTAAGAACAGTAAAGGAAATTTATCAGCCATTTATTCTGTAATGGTAAGTGCTAGAAACACGTTATACCACTGGAAAACTGTGAATCTCCTCTTTCTAATACTATAAACCAGTTGTTTGTAGCTTATGACATTATGTAGCAAATAGCCCCATTATTAAAATTCTAGGTTTTTCAAAAAAATGTTAGTTTGGGAATCTAGTTATCCATCAAATGATTCGTTTCACTGTATTTTGTCCCCAGGTTCCATGATGTTTTGTAAGAGGTGTGTTGCATGTTAACTGGCTTCAGTACATGTGCTGAACTACTGAGTCATTAAAGGCTTGGGCAGCAGCCACACCCAGGTAGCTGAGCTTGGGTGACATTTTCACAGCAGATGCGCACAGCGCATCTCAGAGATAATAACTTAAACACTATATTAAAGAGCAAGAGAGTGGCGGTGCAGTCTCCGGATGCGCCAAAGATAAAGTATAATATATTAGGCGATCTGAGGCGGCACAATGAACCCCCACAACTCTATTTTCAGCCCGAATGAGCGTGCAATGCTCCCAAAAGAGATAGGACTAAAGTAGTAGTCCTAAGTGCAATCCCCCCTGATACGCAGCTACCAGGATAGCAGGCTGTGTGAGCAGCAGTGTGGTATCTCAATGCACTTATCAGTAAAGACAGTACACTGAGCAGTGTGTGCTATAGTACAGTGTATTTTGTGAGCACATTCTGATATGTACATAATACTTTTCCATCGAAATTGGACTGCTGGTTGTGTTATCATATTGAGGGAATAGAAAGGCAGCACTGGGAAGAAGGATGGGGCACCATTCCTGATGGTGGAGATAATGAGGAGTGAGGAGAGTGGAGACATCCCTAGCAGCCATCTAGTGGGTCGGTGTGCTGCACACCATGCCCACACAATGCATTCTGTGGCACAACACATGGCAGGAGGCAGTGCTGTGGGGGAAATGACACAGAAAGTGCAATGCCAGCACCCATTTAGAACTGTTGAACTGGGTAGCGTGCAGGAATAGGGCCTACAAACACAGTGACATTGGTGTGCCAGAGCACAGAGTGGGCAGGGCAGGGGCTCATCACAGCACAGGTGGCAGGATGGCAGGTAACACACACCTCAGGCACAAATAATGTCAGGGGCATGGAAGAGAACTGTGGCTTGACAGGACAGTAGAAGGTGGGTCACCACCAGGGATGGGATGGTGCAGGACAGGACAGTGGCAGGTGGGCCACTAGTAGGGATGGGATGGTGCAAGACAGGACAGTGGCATGCATACGCTAGGTTACAGTATATCTGGATGTGGGCCAGGTCCCACTGGGTGCAATGCAACACAGGCTGTAACATGAGGAATGTAAACAAACGTACCTCCAGGGCTGCAGTACCTGTTGGTCACCTGTGGTGTGGGGTGGCACAGGGCAGCCCAAGTTTAGCTCAGCACATTTAAATGAGGTCTGGAGCAACTACAATGAGATGCTAAGCAGTTCAGTTGGGCCTGAACTTGGTAATGAGGCCATTTGCATACTCTGGCTGAAAATTGCTTATTTGCTTCTGGCCCATCTCAATCTGCAGAGCACATATGATTAGTCTGGCACATCTCTGGATGGTGCATTTCCTCACATGCACAATATATGAACATACAAACATATGAAATTTGCCAGCAGATAAAGGCCTAGAGGTCTATCAAGTCTGCTTCGAATGTGCAGCTAGCACCAGTATTCTGCAGCTGCCCTTCCTTTCACCCTTCCGCCCATTGACCCTCCCCTTGTCCTGTCCCATCCCTTTGAAGCAGTCCACTGTTCTACTGATACCACTTCTGCAGGTAATACATTCCACCCCTACCACCCTCTCTGTAAACAAGTGTTTCCTCATCTCCCTCCTGAACCTTCCTCCCTCCAGTCTCATATCATGGCTCCTGGTGTCCCTCCCCGCCCTTACTCTGAACAGCCCCTCTGTACCTGTCTTGTTTATTCCTTTCATGTACTTAAAGGTTTCAATCTTATCCCTCTGTCCCTCCTCTCCTCCAGCGAGTACATGTTCAACTCCCTTAGCCTCCTGTCATACGATAAGTCCTCCAGCCCCTTGATCATCTTTGTCGCCCTGCTCTGAACCCCCTACAGTAACTTAATGTCCCTCTTCAAATACGGGCACCAGTACTGCATGCAGTACTCCAGATGCAGTCTAACTAATGACCTATACAGTGGCAGAATCACCTCCTCCCTCCTTGAGGATATACCCCTTGCAATGCAACCCAGCATTTTGTTGGCCTTTGCAGCTGCCTTCCTACATTGTGCTGAGTTGTTCATTGACCCTGTTATGAACACCCCAGATCCTCATCCTCCTCTGTGTGGGCTAGCTGCACTCCCCAGCTGGTAACCCTCCTCCTCCTTGGGTTCTTCACCCCAAAATGCAGCACCTTGCACTTTTGGCATTAAGCCCCAGTTGCCAGGTGTCTCAACCAGGTTTCAAGCTTTGCCAGATCATCCTGCAACCCCTGGCATCCCCTAGGTCATCCACCACCGCTCCCATCTTGAAATCATCAGCAAACAGACTGATCTTGCTCCTGATGTCCAATGATACATCTGCAATGAATACCCCAAACAACACTGGTGCCAACACCGATCCCTGTGGAACACCACTCATCACTACCTTTGGGTGTGAGAGCTCCCCACACACCACCACCCTCTGTTGCCTTCCCAGAAGCCAATTCCCTACCCATTTCACCAGCTTTGCACCTGCCCCTGTGCTTTCTAACTTACTTCCCAGCCTCCCATGTGGCACCGAGTCGAATGCCTTGTGATATGTTGGGCGCATTTGATGGATTCAGGGTATTTCTATAGGGTGCATTTCTACACATGCATGATAAGGCATACCACACTTGACATGTGCAGTGGAGCATGTCTGGCAGTAACGGCAATGTACTGTGCATCTTTCAGCACTATGCGGTGATGCACCATTGCCCGTACATTGTGCATCCCTATGGCACATCTGTGACATGTGCAGAGAAGAGCGTGTGCGCCTATCAAGCATCGCGTGTGACTCAGCCACTGTCACTGCAGTGCCCCAGCTTTGCTGAACAGCTCCAGGTGGACCTCTGTGACATATGCCATGTGTGCAGACTGTAGGGCCCAGGACCCTTACCTGGAGCACCACTGAGCTGGCCAACCTGTTGGCACTGGTGCTGCCCCTGGAAGGCAACCTGCATGGGACAGAGGCCTTGCAGGGGATGAGGTGTTGTGTGGGTCAGGGTGGTGGTGCACCATGTGCGCCACAGTGGGATACCGTGCACTGCAGAACAGTGTTGGCACCATTATGGTGAACCTCCTGCATGGCCTCTGCCCCAAGTAGGTTGCCCTCCAGGGGCAGCATCAGTGCTGGCACATTTGTATGTTCGTATATGCAAAACTGTGGGTAGTTTTAAAAGGGCATGTGACGGAACAGGGGCGAGTACGGGTGGGGGAGGCTGAGAACAGACGAGGGCAGACAAAGGGGAGGGGGTGGGGCAGCTGCAACGTAAGGGAGCTAGCTGCACACTCAAGCAGATGTTGATATACCAGGAGGTCTGTTTCTGCTGGCACATTGATATGTTCATATGTAGATGACCAACAGATACTACAGCCCTGGAGGTACGTTTGTTTACATTCCTCATGTTACAGCCTGTGTTGCACTGCATCCAGCGAGACCTGGCCCACATCCAGATATGCTGGAACTATGCACATGCATGCCACTCTCACGTCCTACACTACCCAGTCCCTTCTAGTGGGCCCACCTGCCACTCTCTGTCCTGCACCACCCCATCCTGCTAGTGACCCACCTGCCACTGTCCTGTCAAGCCATGGTTTCTCTTCCATGCCCCTGACATTATTTGTGCCTGGGGTTATTACCTGCCTCTGCCACCTGTGCCTGCTGGGCTGAGCCCCTGTCCTGCCCACCCTGTGCTCTGGCACACCAATGTCACTGTGTTTGTAGGCCCTATTCCTGCAGGCCAACCTGTTCCACAGTTGCAAATGGGTGCTGGCATTGCACTTTCCCTGTCATTGCCCCCCCCCAGCACTGCCTCCTGCCATGTGTTGTGCCACAGAGTGCATTGTGTGAGCATGGCACACCGACCCACTATATGGCTGCTAGGGATGTCCCCACTCTCCTGACACACCTTATTATCTCCACCATCAGGAATGGTACCCCATCCTTCCTCCCAGTGCTGCCTTTCTATTCCCTCAATAAGATAACACAATCAGCAGTCCAATTTCTATGGAAAGGTGTTTTTTATGTACATATCAGAATGTGCACACAAAATGCACTGCACTATAACACACACACTGCTCAGACTACTGTCTTTACTGATGACAAGTGCATTCAGATACCACACTGGTGTTCACACAGCCTGCTATCCTGGTAGCTGCCTGTTGGGGATTGCATTTAGGACTACTTCTTTTACTCCTATCTCTTTTGGGAGCATTGCGCCGCCCATTCAGGCTGAAAATAGAGTTGTGCGGAGAACATTCATGGGCACGCCCCCTCCAGATGCGCCCAATACATTATACTTTATCTTTGGCGCTTCCGGAGATGCACCAGCCCATTTCGGCTCTTTGAATATAGCACTCAGGCACAACTCTGAGATGCGCTGAGCGCAACTGCTTTGAAAATGTCACCCAAGCTCAGTAACCTGGGTGTGGCTGCTGCCCAAGCATTTAATGACTCAGTAGTTCAGCACATGTACTGAAGCCGGTTAACATGCAACACTCCTCTTACAAAAAGTCAGGGAACCTGGGGACAAAATACAGTGAAATGAATCATTTGATGGATAACTAGATTCACAAACTGCAATTTTTTGGAAAAACCTAGAACATTAATAATGGGGATATTTGTTACATAATGTCATAAGCTACAAACAACTGGTTTATAGTATTAGAAAGATGAGATTCACAACTTTCCAGTGGTATAACATATGTTTCTAGCACTTATTATTAAAGAATAAATGGCTGATTAAATTCCTTTACTGTTCTTAAATTGGTAAAATACTGACACTGGTTTTCAGAAGGCAGCAAAAAAACCTCTAACCTTCAGTAAGCTGGTGAAATTCAGTTAAAACATACAAGAATAAGGTAGTGCTGGAGCTACAGATTTTTTTTGTTTTTGATAATGTCCCCTCTTTTACCGGGCAAATAAAAATATTACACAACACAACATACTGTATAACTTTGCAAAACACTGGAAGAAGACGAGTACAGGATGGGTTTATCTGGTGTTAAGTGGCTTACACAAAGAACACATATAGCAGTATGTTTTGTTAAAAGCCAAATAAAACTTTTGAAAACAAAGATCTTAAAAAAAAAAACTAAAAACAAAAGCTAAAACAGGTACAGTAGCATAGAAACATAGAATTTGACGGCAGATAAGGACCGCTTGGCCCACCCAGTCTGCCCATTTCCCTACCTGATGGATAAGCTGCAGATCCTAGTTAACCAGCAGCCTACTTCTTCCTACCCCACCCCTAGAATTGCCCTATGACTGTCCCATGCATGCTTGAATTCCACCACTGTTTTGACTCCACAACCTCCTCTGGAAGGCCGTTCCATACATCCACAACCCTCTGTGAAAAAATACTTCCTTAAATTACCTCTGAGCCGCCCCCTTCTATCTTCAAATTGTGCCCCCTTGTTCTTGCACACCTCTTTTTCTGAAAGATGCTATCTTCTTGGACTTTGCTGATTCCCTTGAGGTACTTGAAAGTTTCTATCATGTCCCCTCTCCCTCCTTTCCTCGAGGCTATACATATTAGCTCCTTAAGTCTCTCTTCATATGTCTTCCGGTGCAGACCCTGCACCATTTTAGTGCCCTCCTCTGGACAGCTTCCATCCTGTCTATGTCTTTCACGAGATTGGGTCTCCAGAACTGCACGCAGTACTCCAGATGTGGTCTCACCAGCTGTCTGTACAGAGGGATAATAACTTTTGTTTTTCTACTGGTGATGCCTCTCCCTATGCATCCCAGTATTCCCCAACCCTCCTTGCTGCCCTCTCACATTGCTTGCCCACCTTTAGGTCATCTGATATGACTACCCCAGGTCCCTTTCCATTTTTTGTTGTTAGTATCTCACCCCCATTCGTGCTCTTCCCCTGGGTTTTGTTTCCCAGGTGCATTACCTTGCACTTCTTAGCATTGAATCTAAGCTGCCATACATTTGACCATTCCTCTAACCTTGCCAAGTCCTTCTCATCCTTTCCACCCCACCTTGTGCATCAACTCTGTTGCAGATCTTTGTGTCATCTGCAAAGAGACATACTTTTCCTTCCAGTCCCTCTGCAATGTCGGCTTATATAAAGACATTGAAGAGAACCCGATCCTAATACTGAACCCTGCGTTCCCCTACTAACCCCCTTTTTCAGAGTGGACTCCATTTACTGTACTTTCTGTCCTATTCTCCAGCCAATTCTTTACCCAGGCTGTCATCTTGGGACCCACTCCCAGGCTGGCTAACTTGTATATTAATGTTTTGTGTGGGACTGTGTCAAATGCCTTGCTAAGTCTAGGTAGGCCATGTCACAGACCCTCCTGATCTACTACTTTGGTCACCCAGTCAAAGAAATCTATCAGATTTGTCTGGCATGACCTTCCGCAGTGAATCCATGCTGCCTTGGGTCCTGTGCCCTCTGGCCTCTAGATACTCAACAATTCTTTCCTTCAGAAGTGATTCCATCATTTTCCCTACCACTGAGGTTAAACTAACAGGTCTGTAGTTTCCTGCTTCTGCCTTGCTCCCACTTTTGTGAAGAGGAATCACATCTTCTCCTCCAGTCCTCAGGTACCACCCCATCCTCCCATGATTTGTTAAAGAGGTAGTCAGTGGTGTCACTAGTTCTACCCTTAGTTCTTTTAGAATTCTGGGATGAATCCCATCAGGCCCCATTGCTTTGTCCACCTTCAATTTTAAGAGTTCTTTCAGAACCCTTTCTTCTGTAAATGGGCTGGTATCAACTTCTGTATCCAGAGTGTTTCTACTGTTTGTTTTAGGTACCTCCCCTCTTCCTTTGTAAATACTGAGCAAAATATTTGTTTAGTATCTCTGCCTTTCACAGTCACCCTCTGCCCACCGCCCTCCCCTTTATTAAGCCTCACTGTCCCTCCCTTGGTCTTCCTCTCGCTCCTGATGTACCTATAAAGGTTTTATCCCCTTCTTAACTGAGTTGGCTGTCTTTTCCTCGGTTTGGGCCTTTGCTGTTCTGACTGCCTTTCCACCTTCCTTTTGCTTTAACTGATACAGTTCTCTGTCCTGTTCCTTCTGTGATTCCTTGTACTTCCTGAATGCTTTCTTTTCTCTTGAACCTTCACTGCCACTTCCTTTGAGAACCATAGTGGTTTCTTACCTCGTTTCATTTGTTTGTTTGCTTTACACAAGGCTTGTTACCTCTGTGATGGCAGTTTTAATTATTCCCCATTGTTCTTCCACCCTCCTTCCTGCCCATTTGCTAGTGCATTCCTTAGGCACTCACCCATTTGGAAAAGTCAGCCCTCCTAACTAATGGTGGAGAGAATTATGCCCAAGATCGGGCTACTGGGGGTGAGATTTCATATGCCCACGATCAGGCTACTGGGGGGGCGAATGATTTAATAATACACATTGGCCCAGATATTCAAACTGCGCCATTCTGTGGTGCAAGCCCTGCACGCACAAAATATTTGTGCAGGGGTGTGGCCAAGCGATATTCAATGGGTTGCGCTATGGCACAACTTTTTGAATCTCGCCCCAGCCCTCATAATACTGTGCGCAGTGCAGTGGAACTGCGCCAGCGCAAGTGGTCAGAATGGAGCATCGAGATGTGGTGGCGCAAGTTCCATTGCGCCATGCGCAGCACCTGCGATATTCAAAGGGTGACATGCAAATGGGGCCATAATTTATGCAAGGTGCACGGGGGGCCATTTGCATCTGATTATGGACCCATTTGCATGCCATTAGCATGCAGGTGCGTCAATCCCCGTCGGGGACCGATGCCACCTGCAGCCTGATCGCGGGCAGAACAGTATTCTGTCCCCCCTCCCGCAGCCCGATCGCGGGCATAAAGTTCATCTTCCTCCCCAACCCCCGAGTAGCCCACTCGCGGGCATAATGTACATTCTCCCCCCACCCCCCAAGTAGCCCGATCGTGGGCGCCAATGTAAATCCTCCCCCATCCCCGAGTAGCCCGATCGTGGGCATAATGTAAATACTCCCCCACCCCCCAAGTAGCCCAGTCGCGGGCATATTGTAAATCTTCCCCCAGTAGCCCGATCATGGGCATAATGTAAATCCCCAGTAGCCCGATCATTGGGCGCAAATGTAAATCTCCCCAGTAGCCCAATCGCAGGCAGCATCCTCACCCCCATCCAGAATCCTGGTGATCTAGTGGCCCCACCCTTCCATGCAGGCCCACCACCCGCCCCCATCAGCCAGCGGTCGGCAGCACCCCACCCGCCTACTGCCCGCCGCTGCCGACTGACAACTTGGTAGGGCTGCATGCCCATTGGTTCAGGCATGAGCCAATGGGCGTGCGCTCCTTACCCAGCTAAATAAGGTCAGATGTATGGGCTGCCGCGTTGGCTCATGCTCTGAACCAATGGGCGTGCAGCTCCCCAACTGTCAGTCAGCAGGCGGTGGTAGCGGCAGGTGGGTGGGGTGCTTCTCGCCGACTGGCCGAAGGCGGTAGTGAGCTCCAGAGGCAGAGTGAAGCCACTAGGTCACCAAATTCTGAGTAATGGGGGGTGAGGATGCTGCCATGATAATTACTGAAGGCCCAGTATGTCGCGATCACGCTACTGAAGCCCTTTATAGCCGATCGGGCTGCTGGGAAACCGTATGCCGAGCTACTGAAATTACGTATGCCGCCAATCGACTACTCGGGAGTAGGAAGGATTATACAACATACTATCGGACTACTGAAGACTCTCCAACCCACGATCAGGGCATGGAGGTGCCGCCAGGTGCAGCGGGAACAAGTGAGGCCACCCACAGGTGGCAGCTGCTGTGTTGCGCCCTGCAATGGGGCAGCTCACCTGTGGTGGCCCTTGACTATTCCTTTCTTTTTGGCATAAAGTTGTGCAGGCGCAGGTAGAGGGTTCGCCTGCAAACTCTGCAGCCCGGCTGAATATCGGGCTGTGCAGTTTCATGTGCGCTCCCACCTGTGCCTGCATACATTACTGATGCGCCCGGTGCATCAGGATTTGTGCAAGTGCACTTTTTCCTTTTAAATATCGCACCGGGGCGCATCAGTGGGTTGTGCATGGTGCAACACTGTTGCGCCATGCACAACCATTTTGTATATCTGGGCCATTGTGCATATTCCTTCCTGAGTCACACAGTTTAAGGAGCTCTTACCTGCAGTGAAGCTGAACAGGAACTGCTGGAGTCCTACAGAATCTCAGAGGGTGATGCTACACTCTGATTGGTGACACAAGTCATGTGCTTTTCACTGTGTGTTACACTCAGTTCAGTATGTGTATACTCATCTTGATGTATCATAACATTTCAGTTTGCTTTATCGACACCTTGGCACATGTTACACTCTATTCAGTCTATGCCTTGCAAGTTTGGCAACAATTCAGTTTGCTGTATGCTCATTTCAGTGTGCAACATACACATTTTAATATATAATTTTGTTTTCGGTACTTCATAACCATTTTATTTATTTACTACAGTACAGATTCACCAAGAGTATCAATATAGTAAATAAATATAATCTACAATTCAGTATGTGTCATATTAATTTTGTTATACATTATAAAAATTTAAGTATCTTAATGATTTAGGCACATGTGATAACCATTTTGGTATGAGTCTTATCCATTTTAGTATGGGTCATGTCCATTTCAGTGTGTGTTTTATTCATTCTGGTATATATTACATGCATTGTAGTATTTTCTTATCGATTTTTGGTATGTGTCATATTCATTTCTGCATGGGTCGTATCTCTTTCAGAAAGTCCCATATTCATATTATAATGTGCCATATCATTTTGGTATGTCATACCCATTTTACTGTGTGCCATATCCATTTCAGTATAGGCCATATCCATTTCATAATGTGTCATAATTATTTCTTTATACATCAGACCCTTTTTTGGTACAGCATATCCTTTTTGTTTTGTGCCACACTCATTTTGGTGTGTGTCATACCCATTTTGGTTATGTGTCATATCTATTTTGGCATGCGTCTTACCTGTTTCGGTATGTGTCCTACTTGTTTTAATAAGTGTTGTTTCAATCTTGGTGTATGTTGTATCCATTTGTGTGTATGTCATATACAGTTTGGTATGTGTCATACACATTTTGGTATAGTTCATTCCCATTTCAGAAGATCTCATAACCATTTCAGTGTGTGATATACTCATTTTCATGTTTGTCATTCTGATAATACTATGCTGTAAACATTTTGTTATTAGTCATAGACATTTCACTATTAATTATATTCTGAAAACTGTAATTTTGAATTGAACGGCTTCCTATAAAATTTAATTTCTATGTCTAAAGGAGATGTTACATTTTATG
The DNA here is from genome assembly GCA_016271365.2 of Neoceratodus forsteri. Lineage (NCBI taxonomy): Eukaryota > Metazoa > Chordata > Ceratodontiformes > Ceratodontidae > Neoceratodus > Neoceratodus forsteri. Next base: position 975,205,995 of record CM057456.1, on the reverse strand, counting down.
GTCCAAAGTACCCCAATTGCTCTTATGATCACTTTTTTACATTGTATCTGATGACCACTGTCTGATGTAATAATCATTCCCAAGTCTGTCTCACTACCACTAGTACTTTCTGATAATGCTTATGGTTCAAACTGTAAGCACATTTCAGTTTCTTATGTCCCAAGACTGCACCCTTTTCTCACTTTAGGACCTTCCTGGATAGGATCTGGCTACCTCTGAATGCTTCGCTATGAATGCCTCAATCACTGGACTTGAGTGTACCACTTGCCACTTGACCAGTTGCCCTGAATACTAGAGGCCTAAATGCCTTAATTGCTATGGGGCCTGGATGCCCTAATTACTACCTGGCTGGCTTGCCCTAACTTACTAGGCCGGGGCTGCCCTTACTACCTCATGGCTGGCTTGCACTAACTTGCTAGGCTGGAGCTGCCCTTACTACTGCTAGGTTGGCTTGCCCTAACACACTAGGCCAGGGGCCCTTTATTACCATGGGCCTGGTGCCCTCTCTTAATCTGGGCCTGGTGCCTTAAAGCCTATGGGCCTGGTGCCCTAATTACTGCAGGCCTGGTACCCTAATTACTGCGGGCCTGGCACCCTCTTAACTCTGGACCTTGTGCCCTTCTTTACTTTGGGCCTGGTGCCTCCTTAAAATCACTGGGTCTGATGCTCTAATTACTGTGGGCCTGTCACCCTAATTACTGCAGGCCTAGCATCCTCTTAACTCTGGGTCTGGTGTCCTTCTTTACTTTGGGGCTGGTGCCCTCCTTAAAATCACAGGCCTGGCACCCCAATTACTGTCGGCCTGGTAGCCCTCTGCTTTGCTGGGCCTGGATTGCCCCTTTAATTCCTTAAATAGCCAGAGAGTGGTCAAACCCCTTTAAATCTTCAGCTCTCTGAGCCTGCTGTCACTCCTGGTTGAGGTCGCCTCCCCTAATCCTGCCCCTTATGCATATTTATGAGGCCTACACAATGGCCTTGCTATGCTGGTCCCTCCCCGTGGGCGTCACTACTCCCGCACACTTGATGAATATTTATTTTTGCAGGGTCCTTATTCCCCGATGCTCCCTCGGTGCTCAGCTGCTTTCTTCTGCACCTAGCACACACAGTTTATTTAAATAAAAAAAAAAAAAAAATTTTTCTTTCAGTATTCAGGCAGACAGCACATATCAGTGTGTTGCCGCCGACTCACTGCTCCACAAGAGATTTAGGAGGCAAACGGGAGGCAGGAGGTGTGCTGCCAATGGCAGAATGATGCAGGCAGCAGGCAATCACGAGGGACAATCTGGGGAGACCTCGGACTGACTGACAGGACGACCTGCGATGTGGCACTTACCAAGCCGCCGACTTGGGACTCGGGATATTTTTAAATACAATGTAAAAATGAGCAGGGCTAAACAGAGCCACACTGACCACAGGAGACTGAATTCTTTTACTTTTACCACCGGTCTCGATCACACACAGACAGCAGCAACAGGAACAGCAGCAGAAATCTTCACTGGCAGGAGGCACCTGGCAGAATCAGCGAGATGGTTTCAACCAAACTCAGGTCAGGTAAGCCCCGTCTCCGTTGCACTCTGTAGGTCCTCTCAGCTTCACAGTTAGCTAGAAACTGACTTCAAGCGCTAAAGCTCCATTTGAAAAAGCGCTCAGGGTTCTGATTCTGGAACCCCAAGCTTGCGTCCACACAAACAGCCAGGGACTTGAACAGGGTACCACGCACTGGTGAGGAACAGCGGCCCCAGCACGTGGGTGCCTACTCTCCTGCTGCCTGCTCTGGGAGGGGGGGTGGAATGGAGCAGGCAGGCAGCAGAGAGAAAAGGGAAAAAACACTTTTTTTTTTTTTAACCAAAATGATGCTTTGCCTAACAGTTTTTTTGGGGGGTGAAGCACTACACAGGGACTCCCACCACTAAAGCCTCATGCTCCCAACACAACAGGGCCCCTGGGCATCATTTTTTTATTTAGTTGTTTAACCAGGTATAGCACACTAAGCTGAAAGCTTTTTTACATGAGCGACCTGGGAGCACAAGGAGGTTAAGTGACTTGCTCAGGGTCACACAGTATGCAAGTAGAAGCTGTGGGATTCAAACCCAGGTCTGGTCTGTTGGATGTCACCAGATTTGCAGCTCAGAGCCTTAGACCACTTTTGTGATGCCCTCTCTAATTCTAACCCCTTACTTTGGGGCATTACAGATTGGCCTGCCTAAAAATACATGTCCTCATGTATTGCCTTAAACACTCTATAAAACATTTCTTAAATATTACTTCTATAAGAGTTTATAACATTTTCTTAACATGCTAATATTTCATTTAACACTCTATGAAACCTCACTCTGATAAAGCATTCTTAAAATATCTATAATTTACTGTAGAAAACTTTAAATTTGCTAAACTAAAGTGATTGTCTGGGGAATTACTCTGAATAGATCTATCTATGGTACAACGGGACAAGTTTATTTATTTATTTATTTATTTAAACGTTTCACCAGGAAGGCATACTGAGCGGAGATACCGCTCGATTCCAGATGCATCCTGGGGGAAGGGGAAAGAGGAGCAGAATACAGACAATAAATATTATTTAAGTGTATAGAATTGTGCAAGGGACATACAAGTTTACAGGATTGTATCAGGGACATAGAACATGTGACAATAGATTAACAGGGCTCCCAGGAATGAGAGCACCAAGGAAAGCTTAACAAGTACAGGTAACTAGAAGTAACAAACCTATACAACAGAATATGTGATATTACTGAGGCACCTATGATAACTGAACCCTAATGCTGCTCAGGATGATTATATAACTGTGGTGGGGACAGCAGTGGAAGGATTTTATGGGCTGCCTAGCTCATGTTCAAGGATGCAGTGCATAGCGTAATGGTGTAAGGGACCTGCTAAGTGAGGCTAATAGATGTATGGCATTGGGCGCCACCACTCGATGGTCCTAGGTGCAAGTGCATGTGGAGGAGAAGTGCGTTTTAGGAGGTGACTGAGCTGCTGAGAGTTTACGGTGAGCCTGATGTCTGTTGGCAACGCATTCCAAAGTTTGGGCATGCGGTATCTGAAAGCTGCTTGGCCCTTAGCTGACCCCATATGTGGGACATCAAAGAGCCTGTGTCAGTGCTCCTGAGGGAATAGACAGGCAGTGATTGGGTGGAGAGGGTGGATTCAAGATAGGGTTGAAGGGACTGTGCCCAGAATTTCGCTATGGTTCTGTGAGTGTAGCTGCTCTGCGATCGTGGAGTGAGGGCAGATCAAGGGACCTGTAGAGGTCACAGTGGTGAGTTGTGGGGGGCAGTCCAAGATGAAGTGACAGAAGGAATGAAACAGTGTGTCAGACTGGAAAGGGAGGATATGGGTGCAGCGCCATAGACTACATCACCATAGTCAAGTAAAGGGAGGATCATCTTCTGAACAATTGTCTTTCGGTGGGTGGGGATACAGTTCTTGTTGCGATATAAGGCTCCTAATTTTAGAAGTAGTTTTTTGTGGATCGAGTTGATATGTATGGAGAAATCAAGGCGCTGGTCGAGCCAGACTCTTAAGTATCTGAAGGAGGTGCAAGCCTCCAAGGGAGTCCCGTCGAGGGTGAGGAAGGTGGGGGTGAGGAGAGATGGGAAAGTCTTTGATGTGAGCCGAAAGTTAGGAGACAGTTTTCTTAGTATTGAGAAACAACTGGTTTGCACGGAACCAGAGCTGAATAGCACTGAAGTCCTCCTGGAGTGTAGAGGCCACTACAGCAGGGGAGGGGCCTGAGGCATACAGGACAGTGTCGTCCACATACATGTGAATGGAAGTGTGGGGGCATACAGAGGGTAGGTCATTCAGAAAAATGGAGAAGAGTACCAGTCCGTGGACTGATCCTTGGGGGACGCCGGTATTGACCGGGAAGGAGTTAGAATTGTGTGGTCCAATTTTTACCGACTGAGATCTGACTGACAGGTACGAGTGAATCCAATTGCTGGCAGCTCCAGAGAGTCAGAGCTCTTGTAAGTTTGGATACAAGTAGAGAGTGGGAGACGGTGTCGAAGGCCTTTGCAAGATCAATGAAAATGGCTGAGGTGGTGTGCCCCTTGTCCATGCCAGTGAGAATGGCGTCGGTGAGCCTTAGAAGGGAGGTAATAATTGAGTGTGACTTCTGAAACCCAGACTGGTATGGGGTGAAGAAGGCAGAGGAGTCGAGAAAGGAGGTGAGTTGGGCTAGTACAAGATGTTCCTGTAGTTTAGCCAGGATGGGAAGAAGGGAGATGGGACGGTAACTACCTTGCGAGGAAGGATCGCCCCCTTTAGGGAGGGTTATGACTACGGCATGCTTCCAGTCAGTTGGGATATCAGCAAGCGTAAAAGAGAGATTAAAGAGACCAGCTAGTGGGGTGGCGATGGCTGGTGCTGACAGGTAAAGCATTTTTGCGTCCAGGCCTGTGGGGCATTTCCCCTTGTTGGGACTGAGTGCCCACAGTGCTTTTAGTACTTCCGCCGGGGTGACCAGTTGGAATGAGAAGCTAGGGGTCAGGGAGGTGGGTGGTGTTAGTGGAGTTGTCAGGCTTCCATTATGTATCTTCTAGGGGCAACACCTGCATTACATATTTGGGATCTACGGGGTTGGAAACCTACGGGTTCTGGGGAAATGCATTCTGGTTGCAAGAAATCTGGCATTTCAGGATTTACTTCTAGTACAACGATTGGACAGTAAAGGGAATTTACATTTGAAGTGCAAATCCAGGGTTCTTTGCACCAACTGGTTGGTGATTCCAATCCCAACATTTCGTCCTTCATAGACTCCTGCCTCTCCTTTGGCATAAAACTGTCCTTATCTTCTGCTAGAATAGTGTCTCTAAAAGTAAAGGCTTTCAGGAGATTTCTGTGCACAGTCTTGATAGTATTTCCCACTTCTTTCTGAATCTTATATAATGGTAACATAGGATAAGGGATTTCAATAATGCAGTAAGTCTCAGGTTCCCATTTTAAAGCTAACTTGCTGCATTTTTGAGTTCTTTTTAGCATCACTCTTTCTCCTACCAGTAAGGGTGTAGCACTAGCCTTTATATCATAGTTTGCCTTCTGTCTTTGACACACTTGTTCCATATGCTTGCCTACAATTTGTCCAGCCTCTTGCAGACGTTGGTTATGTTTTTATACCCAATTCATAAGTGGCTGTTTGACTTTGGTTTCATCAGGCAGTACTTCTAATAGTAAGTCCATTGGGAGTCTTCCATGGCGTCCGAACATTAATGATGTGTATAGCCAGCAGAACCGTGTATAGTGTTATTATATAGATAAGTAAGTTCAGGAAGAGGAGCTGGCCAGTAGGGATGTTTATATTATGGTAAAGCTCTTAGCATTTCAAGTAAAGTTTGATTGGTCCTTTCACAGAGTCCATTACTTTGGGGATGGCAAGCCATAGTCTTTAGTTTGTGACTTCCACAAAGAGCACATAGTTCATAGAAAAGCTTAGACTCAAAAGAGGTTCCTTGGTCTGTAATGATTTTTGTCGGATAACCAACGGGTCACACAAAACATCTTAGAAAGGGTTCTGCTGTAGTTCGAGCAGATAGATCCTTAACCGCACAGGCAACCAGAAATTGTGAGAAGTGATCGACCACAGTAAGAACGTACATGTAACCACTGGTGCTTGGTTCCAGCTTCAGGTGATCTAAAGCAACTAGCTCTAATGGTGCGTTACTGATTACAGGGTGAAGAGGGGCTTTCTGGTCATTCCTTTCTCTGCGTTTCAAGGTACAGGCTGGGCATTCTTCACACAACTTCACAATGTCACTTCGGATTCCAATCCAATAAAACCTCCTTCTAATAACAGCCTCTGTTTTCTTGTGTCCAAAATGTCCTGAAAGATCATGGTATGCTTCCAGTACTACAGATGCGCTAGTTCTTGGAACTATGATCTGGATCAATTCACAATGCGTAGTGGGGTCTCTACTTTAACTAGGCAAGAATCTTCTATAGTCAGATGGGTTCTATGCCTCCATAGTTTCATTACTTCTTGATCAAGCTTCTTCTGTTCCCGCTGGGTCAGGCGTTTCTGCTCTGAAACTGGAATTTTAATCTGTTTAACAGTTGGATCCTGGTCCTGCAATAGAACCCATAAACTTTTTTGGTCAGCAATTGTGTCATTCACTTCAGGTTGATTTTCCACATTTGGCTCTGGAGAAACTTGACAACAAGCTTGTACAATCTCTACAGGTACTTGGAGAAAAGGCAGCATTTCTATGTTCTCCAATGAAGTGTCATCTGCTTCTGTTTCTACTTGTCCAGGCATCCGAGACAATGCATCCACATTTGCATTTGCTTTACCAGAGCGGTACTTAAGGGAAAATTAATAGTTTGCAAGCCTGGAAGCCCACCTTTGTTCTAGTGCTTCTAACCTTCCTGTATTTAAGTGCACTAATGGGTTGTTATCTGTGAAGACTGTAAGGAGTAGCAGCCAAATAACGATAGAACTCTTCTGTAATGGCCCATACCAATTTTAAAATTCAAGCCTAAAAAGCTGTAGCTGGCATCATTCTGCTCTGAGCCTCTTAATCTGTGACTTGCATAAGCTATGACTCGTTCAACACCATCTTGTTCTTGTGCTAGTACCGCACACAATCCCTTGTTGCTGCCATCAGTTATACAAAAGGAAATGTTTAGCATAATCAGGATAAGCTAGGATAGGAGCTTCAGTCAGTATTTTCTTTAACTTATCAAATGCTCTTTGTTGCTCAGCTGCCCATACAACAGGACGATTCTTTGGGACTCGACCCTCTGTCGATCCTCTCAAAAGTTCATGCAATGGCACAGCAATTTTTGAAAAGTCCTTGATGAACCTTCTGTAATACCCCACGAAACCTAAGAACTTCCGGACATCTCTGACAGTAGCCGGAACAGGCCAATCTCGTACCGCATCCATCCTTTCTGGGTCTGGCGACACTCCTTCTGAGGAAACTACATGTTCCAGGAAACTTACTTTGGATTGCAATAGATGGCATTTCGACAGTTTTACTTTGAGACCATACGGAATTAGTCATTGAAACACCTCACCTAAGTGCAATAAATGTTCCTCATGCGTCTTTGAGTAAACAATGATATCATCCAGATACAGTAATAAGATATCAACATTTCAACTTCCTAGGCAATGCTCAACAAGTCTCTGAAAAGTTCCAGGGGAGTTACAAGTCCAAAAGGCATCCTTGTGAATTCAAAGAGACCCATGGGGGTGATGAAGGTTGTTTTTTCCTGATCTTCAGGTGCCATTGGAACTTGCCAATATCCACTAGATAGGTCTAAAGTGGAAAACACAACTGCAGATTGAAGAGCATGAGGGAATCTTCAATTCGGGGCACAGGATATGCATCCTTATGGGTGATGGCATTTAACTTCCGGCGAGTCAACACAGAATCGAATTTTGCCATCCTTTTTCTTGACCAACACAACAGGAGCTACCCACAGGCTGGGGCTCTCTTTAATTACTTCAGCCTCTTTCATCTCTTTGATCATGTCCTTCACTTGTTGGTACGTTGCTGGTGGGATTAGTCTAAAATGCTCTCTGGTGGGGGGATGTCTATTGATACAGATGTGGTGCTGTGCACCGCGAGCTAGGCCAAAGTCCAATGGGTGCTGGCTAAAAGCTTCTTCATAGTGTAAAACCACTTTCAGTACATCAACTCTCTGTTCTGCAGTAGTCTCAGGATTGCCCAAATTGATCTCTCCGGACCATTTTGGTATAGTAACACTTCTTATTTCTTCTCCAGGCACCACCTTTGTCTCTTGACTCTGTCCGGTCTCTTCCTCAGCCTCAATAATGTCCTGAAGGCACACAGTATGGATTTGAGCAACAGGCTGATTATGGTAAAGTTGCACTTCATGGTTTCCATAGTTTAGCACTCTAACAGGAATCCGACCCTTGGTCATGGTAGGTACCTCCGAGCCACTATTATGGGTTCCACTTTTCCAGTAGGAAATGGTTCCACCAAAGCATCATAATCCTGACCCCTTGGGCCCACCTTTGCCTTACACCACAGGGTGGTTTCTGTTCCCGGCTTTAATGTCACTGGCCTAGTATCCGTCACTTGGACTTTACCAATCTCACAATCAGCATTGGCGAATAATGGTGGCATTGCAGAAGATGAATAGTTTGCTGTAAAGCATGCTTATCCACTTGAGGTATGTGCTTGACTTTCTGCTGAAGAAACTGGACCAGATCATCAAAACAATTCTGTAGGAAATTCATTCCCAAAATTAACGGTGGCAAATTATCACTTTCCATGTCGCTAATGATGATGCCTTGTCAGCCTTGAGTGTTTCTTCCCAACTGAATATCAGCTTCCAGATAGCCCAGATATGGTACTTCATTACCATTACTTGCTATCAGCTTTACCCAAGATCTGGGAGGTGGCTGAGATCATTGGGCTTCCAATATTTCGCGAAATCTCACCCCTGCATCATGGTGACCTGTGATCCTGTATCCAATAAAGCCATAAGTTCAATTCCGTCCACCTTTACCAGTACCATCGGACTCCTGCCAATAAAGCAAGACTGATCTAGTGGGGTTGCTGGACCTGGTTGTCTGCTCTTTGAGGTCATTCCTCATCCCGAAGAATTTCTGTTCAAAGTTAAGTGGCAACTACTGGCTGACTGCATCGTCACTCCACATGGCCACTGGCGTCACGATGACAGATGGGCCTTCCTGGTTATCACATTTATCCATGGGGTGCCTTCCTTCACCCTTCCTTGGATGATGCATGGATCATTCTCTCTCTTTTCCTTTCCAGGCTGATTAAGGGACATTTCATTTTCCACTCTTCTTTTAGGCATTGCATCTCCTTACACATCTCTGCCATCTTGTGGGTCAGGGTGGCAATTTGCTCAGTCAGCTTGGAGTGTTGATTAGAACTGGACTGCACAGAGCAGATTGGTGCCTGCATCACTGGACCAAACATCTATGTTCTGAATTCTGGCTTGGATATGTGACTGGTTCTCTCCCATACCCTGATCTCAGTAGAGGTAAGTCTTTGAGCTGAATTCCCTTTTTCCAGGCAATTTCTTCTGTCCACCTTTCTATAGGATACCTTGGTCACACAGTTCCCAGTGAAGCTGCCATCTGTGGATTGGCCACAGCCTCTTCTCCGGAGTGTCCAGAACCAAAGACCTTAATTGCCTTTTCCTTAAAATCCAATAATCAGCCTCGGGGTCTTGCAAACAGAACATACGGAGCTCTCTCCTCAGGGCCTCTCTATGCACCACTTCAACAAACTTCTCTACTAACACCCGGTCTGCATCTCGGAATTCCTCAGCATCCACTCTCTCAATAGCTTGTAATAGCTCTAGCAGGCTCAACGCAAACTCATGAAGGGTCTCTTGGGGCTTCTGAGTTCGAGAAAAATTTCATTTAAGGTCGGACACTGTATGGGCATCAAATATTTGCTGCAGCCTCCATAGGATCTGCACGGCAGTAATTTTAGCTCCACTTGACCAGGACTGTGCTTCTCTATGAGCTGCTCCTTTTAATTGCCCAATAAGAATCTCTACCTTCTGTTGCTCTGGGAACTGGTATGACCTGAACATAGCTTGCATTTTCGAGTGAAACTCCCCTAAGTTGCTGGTTCCGCTTCCGTCTCTCTCTCTGGAAAATTGTGGAAACCATGGTACTCTAAAGTAGTAAGGCATCGTTAACGGTGATGGTGGTATACCTCCTTGGGGTCCATCCCAGTCTCTTCCAACTGACTCACTGTCTCCATCAGACAATCTACTGCTACACCCCGGCTCCATGTGCATCTCTCCCTAGGCAACTCCAACGTTGGACTCCCTGGATAAACATTTATCTTATCCTGCTGACTACACCAAATTTTTTTTCTGTGGTGCTCTGATCTGATGATGGAATGAGTGGAACACCAAGGTCCAAATTAATGTGGATAGATGAAAGCCACCCAGACAAGGACAGGCAGGAGTCGTCCAAGAGATTCGATGCCTGCAGGGCTTTATTCAGTAACAGTGGGTCGGGAGACATAGTCACAAGAGGAGTAGGCAACACAACAATAGAAAACAACTGCTTTTATCTCACACTGCTAAAACAACTACAGAAAATATGTTGAGTGCACCTCGGCCTATTGCCACTATACCTAAGATTTCTTAGCAGTTAGTACGTAAGACTAGTACAATACAGAAACAGTTCTGACTACCCAACTACCTGACTATTCACTACCCAAAGTATCTAGATTTACTATGACCATAGAATCAAAACAAAATCCAACTATCTGAAGTCTTTGTGCACACGGTCGATGCCCGTTGGTAGCTACAAGATAAGCAGCACAGAACTGTAGAACACTTGGACACAAATCCCAGCATGGACCTAGTTAAGGCCACTGGGGTGCTGAGAGGTTTTGTAAACAGACCATAGGTTTCTCAGCAAAACCCACTCTCTTCAAGGCTACCAGAAAGAAACAGCCAGAGAAGCTGGTTTCAGGAATGAACCTTCTTACGGGTTGTCAGAGTCAACACTGGATGTAAAGAATTCCACAGCCAAAACCACTTCTAGGGCCGCCAAGGATGAAAAGGAACCAGGAAATGCATGGTGATGAATCCGCTGCAGGATTACCACGGCTAAACGATGCTGCAGCACTCCAAGGGCCAGCAAGACTTTTGAAGGATCTAAGGTGAAGATGGACCTCTGATACAACCAGGAACCAGAAGGATCTGAGGTGGAGTTAATTGATTCTGAAGTATCGACACACGGAACTGAGACAAAACAATGAAATGGTGGCTGCGTCCCGCGCTGAGCATCGACGGACCTGACTTGTGGCGAACGACTAGGGGATGCAAACCAGGTTCCTCCAGGATGTGCACTGTCTTCTGCGGAGGGTGACCAACTTCGGGACATCTGGATCAGGAACCAAATGAAATGACACTGGCACGGCGGCCATGATGCACTTGAACTTCGGCGAACGTAACTTCGAACTGAAGGACAGAAGGGCGGTGCGACTTTGTACAAACTGCGACTAACTTGACTTCGGTGAACAACAAGGACAGAGTAGATGATCTGCTGGTCAGACACTTTCTGATGAAGGATGATGATGAAGACATCTTCCTCCGGGTAGAGACTGATTCTGGATACATAGAACAACAGACCACACCATGGAACATCAATGTGGCAGAAGACTGAGTCTGTTCCCATATGCTGGCAACACTGTAGCTAATAGGCACACCTTCTCACAATACCAAGAGAACTGCATGATGACCAGGTAATTTGCCAGGAGGAGGGGCAAATTATCAACTTTGGGGCAATTATTTACTTGGGGCAATTGTTCAGATGTATGGGGCCATTGTTCACATGCCTGGAGCAATTGTTCATATGCACAGGGCAATTGTTTATATGCCTGGGCAACTGTTCAGATGCACTGGGAAATTGTTCAGATGCCAGGGGCAACTGTTCAGATGCCAGGGTCAAACAACCGCAATCCTAATGTCACAATGCAGTCTTGGTGCTTTTAGCAATTACACAATCTTTCCGATACTTGAGCAATAGACAGTTGCATAAACAGTACAGTTGTTAAGTCATTTCACAGCATATTGTGTGCTAAGCACCCTTGACTGGACTACAGAACCCAAGGCAGCATGGTTTCACCAGGGGGAGGTTATGTCATACCGACCTCGTTGAATTTTTTGACTGGGTGACTAGGGAGGTGGATCAGGGGAGGGCAGTGGACATGGCCTATCTGGACTTCAGCAAGGCCTTTGACACTAGTGTGGTGGGTAGCTAACTGGCTGGGTGGCAGGACACAGAGGGTGGTGGTAAATGGCTGTCACTCCACAGAGGGACGAGTGACCAGTGGGCTACCACAGGGATCAGTGCTGGGACCAGTCCTATTCAACATCTTCATCAGTGACATTGCGGAGGACCTAGAAGGCAGAATTTCACTGTTCGCTGATGATACAGAGCTCTGTAACAGAGTAGACACACCAGAGGGTGTAGACAGAATAAGAAGGGACCTGCAGAAACTTGAAGAATGGTCAATGCAAAGTGCAAGACAATGCATATGGGGCACAAAAACCCTGGCACAATATATCAGTTGGGGGGGAGAGGATATAGCACTCACCAAGCAGGAAAGGGATCTTGGGGTTTTCATCTCTGATGACCTCAAGGTAGGGAAACAGTGTGACAAGGCAGCAGGTAAAGCAAATAGGATGCTGGGATGCATAGGCAGGGGCATCACCAGCAGGAAAAGGGAGGTCATAATTCCACTATACAACACTAGTGGGAGGCCCCACCTGGAGTACAGTGTACAGTTCTGGAGACCTTACCAATGTAAGAACATAGACAGGATAGAGAAGGTTCAGAGAGGGCAACAAAGATGGTGCATGGGTTGCATCACAAGTCCTATGAGGACAGGTTGAAGGAACTAAACATGTACTCCTGGAGGAGGAGGGAAAGAGGGATATGATAGAGACATACAAGTATCTTACAGGGAGGAACAGGGTGCAGGAATACACTATTTTAAGCGAAAAAGATGTTCCAGGACTAGAGGGCATGGGATGAAGTTGGAGGAAGGACGATTCAGAGGAAGCGTGAGGAAGAATTTCATCACAGAACGGGTGGTGGACAAGTGGAACACCCTGCTAGAGGAAGTGGTGGGGGCTGAAACAATCACGGGATTTAAGAATGCATGGGATAGACATAAAGGAATTCTGGAGGTCAGGGGTAAGGGGCAACAGACTTCTAGGAAAACATAAACTGAACTTACAGGCTCAAATGGGCAGACTGGGTGGGCCATAGGCCCTTATCTGCCGACACCGTCTATGTATCTATTAGACCCTTTTCTCACTTTAGGGCCTTCCTGGATAGGATCTGGCTACTCCGAACGCTTTGCTATGAACGCCCCAATCACTGGACTTGAGTGTACCACTTGCCGCTTGACCAGCTGCCCTGAATACTAGGGGCCTAAATGCCTTAATTGCTATGGGGCCTGGATGCCCTAATTACTACTTGGCTGGCTTGCCCTTACTACTTCTGGGCTGGCTTGCCCTAACTTGCTAGGCTGAGGCTACCCTTACTACTGCTGGGTTGGCTTGCCCTAACACACTAGGCTGGGGCCCTTTATTACCACGGGCCTGGTGCCTTAAAGCCTGTGGGCCTGGTGTCCTAAAACCTGTGGGCCTGGTGCCCTAATTACTGCAGGCCTGGCACCTAATTACAGCGGCTCTGGCACCCTCTTAACTCTGGTCCTGGTGCCCTTTACTTTGGGCCTGGTGCCCTCTTTAAAATCACGGGCCTGGCACTTCAATTACTGTGGGCCTGGTAGCCCCCTGCTTTGCTGGGCCTGGATTGCCCCTTTAATTCCTTAAATAGCCAGACAGCGGTCAAGCCCCTTTACATTTTTGGCTCTCTGAGCGTGCTGTCACTCCTGATTGAGGTCACCTCCCCTAATCCCGCCCCTTATGCATATTTATGAGGCCTACACTATAGCCTTGCTATGCTGGCCCCTCCCCTTGTCTTCACTACTCCCGCACACTTGATGAATATTTATTTTGCAGGGTCCTTGCTCTAATTAACACCCACGGCACTCGGACGCTTTCTTCTGCCCCTAGCGCACACAGTTTATTTAAATAAAGAAACAGTCTTTCATTCAGTATTCAGGTGGACAGCACGTATCAGCGTGCTGCCGCCACTCATCGCTCAAAGGGATCGAGAAGGCAAACGGGAGGTGGGAGGTGTGCTGCCAGTGGGATGGAATGATGCAGACAGCGGTCAAAGTGAGGGACAACCTGGGGGCCTTGGACAGCTGACAGGACGACCAGCAATGCGGCACTTGCAAGCCACGCGAGAGACTCGGGATACTTTTTAAATAAAATAAAAAGACAAACGGGCTAAATAGAGCCCACACCGACTGCAGGAGATCGAATTCTTTTACTTTTACCACTGGACTCAACCCCACAGCACAGACAGCAGCAACAGGAAAAGCAGCAGAAATCTTCACTGGCTGGAGGAGGCACCAGGCAGAGTCAATGAGACAGCTTCATCCAAACTCAGGTAAGCCCCTGTCTCTGTTGCACTCTGTAGGTCCTCTCAACCCCACAGCCAGCTTGAAACTGACTTCAAATGACTAAAGCTCCGTTTGAAAAAGCGGTTGGGGTTCTGATTCTGGAACCCCGAGCTTGCACCCACACAACAGCCAAGGACTTGAACAGGGCACCATCGCTGGCCTGGAACAGCGGCCCCAGTGTGGGTGCCTACCTCCTGCTGCCTGCACTGGGAGGGGTGGAATGGAGCAGGTAGAAAGAGGGGAAAAATGTTTTTTTTAACCAAACGATGCTCTGCCTGACAGTTTTCTGGGGGCTGTAAGCACTACAGAGACTCCCACCACTAAAACTCCTGCTTCCAAAACAACAGGGCCCCTGGGCATCATAACACCCCATTCTTTTCTGTGATGCCCCTCTAATTCTAACCCTTACTTTGGGGCATTACAGATAGGATAAGCTGACATTGGACTGAAGTTACACAAGGTTCCCAATTTTTGAACCATCAGCGTGCTTCTGGAACACCCAACAATTTAGTTTTTTTGTTAGATCAATTATAACTATACAGAAAATTATTGGACTGAGAATGGAGCCCTGTGTCAGTCCACTGGTAACCTTACACGGAGAGAATTCAACCCTTTATTTTACTGAGTTCAGTTTTTAACCATTTCAGCGTCCAGTTAATTAAGCATGGTTAATTTTTGCCTCAATCATTTTCTCAATAATCTCCCAATGGGGACATGATCAAATGCATTACAAAAGGTCCAGAAATATTAAAAGAGTCCCTCCTTCAACACCGCACAGAGTTTCAAATGGAGGTCCAACATCATGGCCGGCACTGCCCTGTTCACGTCACTGCAAAGTGACAGGGACTGTGCCAGCACAGGCCATGACACCAAGATGACCACTGAGGAGACAGAGCATGTAGATCTGGCCTCACCACTAGGGATATCTGCTACTCAGGAAGCAGACTGTGTGTGTGGGGGTGTTGCAGCCAGCCACCCAAAAGGAGTCAGCTGTCCACCAAATCCACCCACCAGGGCCTCCAGCATCTCAGCAAGTGTGGTTGAGAAGGACCCTGTACTTACACAGACCCAGATGTCCCAGAAAGAGGCCCAAGGGAAAGGCCCAGTAACCTTTACTTTGGTCACACAGGTGTGTTATGCCTGCTTCCTAAGGTAGGGGTCAGAAGACACCACTTTACTGAGTGGATCTCAAGGTATGGCAGTCTATGTGGAAGCAGGTATTGTGCGCATCCATGTTGTGCTGGGGCCAAGGCAGGCCTTACAGCACTGATTCTAGTTCATCAAAGCCATCTGCTTCCCACAGGGCCAACGATGCATGACGGGAGACTGCCAGACTGCCAGACTTTCGTTCTCTTCTTCTTGGATTTGGCCATTGTGGAAACTGAAAAATACTAAAGGAAAAGGCACCACAAAAGATGTTCAATGACGACGGCAGGTCGAAATTTGATGATGATGAGGAACTGAGGTGCTGTTGCTACCGTGGTGTGCACGCTTGGGCAAGAAGAACAGAACTGAGGTGTACAAGGGAACTGGCAATGGTTACTGGCTGACATGTGGCACCACAAGAAGTACACAGACATCGACAGTAGCCAATGTCAGCTTCCTCTCTTGCAAAAAATTCACTCCTGTGGGATCCTAATGGTGATGGCCTCAGATTCATAGTAGCCAATGTCTGCTTCCTCTCTTGCAAAAAATTCACTCCTGTGGGGTCCTAGTGGTGACGGCCTCAGACCCATACAGTAAGTGGGAATCAATGATGAAGACTGATTCCTGGAAGAGCGCCCACTACAAAGGTGTGTAATGATTTACTAATTGCTTTGGACAAAGGTTCTCTGCTGAGCTATATTTATTGACTTTTCCAAAGTGTTCAACACAATTATCCATACAGTTTTTTGGATAAGCGTTACATTTCAGCTTTGATCATATTTAATGTAAATGGATCTCTAGTTATTTGTTAACACTGGAACGTTTGATACCTTTTACTCATGTTTATCCAGACCTTTGTTGTTTTTGTTCCTTCATTTCTTCATAGCTTCCATTCATTTCTTAACACTTCCTACCTACCTACCTACCCTTTCTTCTAACACCTTGTATCTCAGGTCTTTCTTATTTATGTCATAGAAACATTGAAGTTGCCAGCAGATAAGGACCGCAAGGCCCATCCAGTCTGCCCATTTTTTCTGCCTTATGAATGTGCCATAGGCCTTTACTCTGTCAATAGCCTATCTATTCATACTCATCTGTATTGCTCCCTTATGCCTATCCCATGCCTGTTTGAAGCCCTGCACTGTATTCATAGCCACCACTTCCTGAGGTAGGCCATTCCATGATCCACCACCCTTTTCTGTGAAAAGAACTTTCCGACATTACCCCTTAATCGGCCTCCTCTAATGTCCCTGTCTTGTCACCTTCTTATTACCTCTTCCAGTATCCTTTCATTTCACATGACCTGTTCCTATTATTGCCCCTTAGATCTTCTCACACATCCTATTTTATCACTTTGCAACTTTTACAAACTCTTATCTCAGGGCTTTATTGCTGTGTTCCTTTCTTCACTTCTGAGCTTCACACTGCCTACCAATCTACCCTTCTTGTAATTCTCTTCTATTATATTTATACATTGCTCCACAGCATATGTATATATATATATATATATATATACACACACACACACACACACACGCACGCGCACACACACACATATACCTACATACATACTGCTTATGTTTCTCAGTTTTGTCATTCACCTGAAGAAGGAACATGTGAGGACCCAAAAGCTTTTGCCGAATTCCATCTTTGTACAGACTCTTATTGGTCCAATGAAAGGTATCAAACCTTCCAGCGCTCCTGTTTTCCAAGGACCAATACAGATAGAATCTTTTTTTACTATCTATTTGTTAGAAAGGCACCAATTTGTGGCTGTTCAAAGAGCTACAATGGTAGCCAGACTTATGTTTCAGTATTTTTTTTTAGGTATATCCGGATATATTACTGCAATTCCCATTGAAATTAATTGAGGATTTCCTGTGAAATACCCAGATAAATTGGGACATACCTCTGGATATCACTATAAGGCAACCTTTTTACCCATACTAAAGGGTGCCCTGCAATGCTCTGTGCTGAGCCACTTACTTTTCTTACTTCTTATAAATTATATCACACAGCATCTAAAGCAGATCTCAACACACATTTACACCAATGCCACAGTTCTTTACTGCAGTGACAATTATATTCATTCTGTTCAAGCGAACTTACAAATGTTTTTTCTTTATTCAATTATATGATTCTAAACATACTAGTTTTAAAATCGGACAAGGCACAAATCATACTTTTTGGTTCTGAAGCCAGATTATAAAAGTGGTCCACCACATTAACCATTAAGTTATTTTATGATACACGGTTTCAAACTGTCCATGACCATGAATACTTTGGAGTTTGAATGGCTAATAACCTAAATTCCAGATGACATATGCAAAGGCTTGTTTGGAAATTGGGACCTAGAATTAGTTTTGTTTATAGACATAGGGATTACCTCTCCTTTGAGATCAGGCTGAAAATTGTAAACATACTGTTAATCCATCTGTTTTTTTACAGAGACTCTAATTACAGTGCTGTTGCCAATGTGTATCCATCTAAGTTGGATGCAATGTATAACTAACTTTCACACTTCAGCCTGAAAGTCTCTACAGATTCCCATCACTGCATCTTTTCTATCGACCAAGTTAGATTCTGTCAGGGACCATAGCTGCACTTGATACAGTAGCTTTCATTCACATGTGTCAGTTACAAAGCACCAGATTCTATCTGTAGTCTTAATCTGAGACCTGATAGAGCTATCTCAGGTCTTCAGCAGGTATGGAGTTTCTACATCCTTAGGCTAAAAGCAATTTAAAGCAACTATGTGTTAACAAGGCCCTTTAATCTGAAAATTGCTTTCAATCTGCTGGAGACCATGTTCAAGTTGTATGCCCTCATGACACCAGCTTGGTGCCTGGTTCCATGGTAAAGCAAGTACCACTCATGAATGTTGTGTCAGTTAATAGTTATGGTTACTGCATGTGTTATAATGTGTTTATTTACAGTATATTATGTATTTGCTTTTGTTTACCAGGTAAGCACACTAGACAGCCAAGTGCCTATTTTCAAGTGCGACCCGGGAGATTATAAGGTACATACAAAGAACATCAGGCATATCAGGGTATAATCAAGAACATCAGGCGTATACATTACAAGCAGTAGGTTGGTAACAGCATGGTACAGGCAAGGACAACAGTAATCACCATAGACAGAAAAAAGGAAAAGTACACATACTCTTTACATGAACAAGTTGGGCCTGGAAAGGACCCCAATACAATTTAATACATCTGAAGTAGTTGTGAGTTCGCCAGGGGATATGGTGCATTCAGAATCATGAACAGGAGAACTGACTCCTGAACAGTCGAGCCGGGTTTTTTCTAAGGACTCCGCCGGCTACAGTGGTCTGGGCCGCAGGCTTGGGGAGGGGGGTTGTGAAGTGCAGCAGCAGGAGGAGGCCAAATTGAGGAAGCCCCAGAAGGAGGCTTTGAAGCAGGTATGGGAGGAGGAGGAGTGAGTGTTAACAGGGAGGAAGTTCCACAGCCTGGACGCATAAGCGGTGAAGGCCCGATCACCTATTTGGGTGCGAGTTTTAGGAACCAGGAGGACCTGAGAGTCATTGGATCTGAAGTGGTAGGAAGAGGTTGCAGGTAAGAGGGATACTGCGAGTGTTTATCTTTCCTTGTTCTATTATTATACTGTATTATTTGTATTTTATTCTTATGTAACAATTTTCTATGTAACTCCTTTTCTAGGAACACAATTTCTTAATAGTCTTCCCCATTTATTATCATTATTATTATTTTTAATTTGATAAAAGGGTGTGTAACAACTCAGAGGTCAAGAAGTAATTTTGAAAATCTGGAATGTCAAATCCTAGCTTCTTCTTCACTGCCCTAATAGAGTTTTTATTTTTGTTCTACCTTTGGCGTTGTGCCCATTCATACAGTCACATCTTCAAATTGCTTTTTCTTTAAATTCTAATCCTTTGCAGCAGAAAGTATATAAATAATAATCTGAAAGGGATACAAATAACAATGCAGCACAGCCTCTGTTCATGAACATTAACTCAACTGTTCGGGAGCATGAGTTCACTTCTAATAAATAGACGACTGGCTATTATATTTACTGTGTTTTAATGCGTTAGCAATTACTTTCTGCTTTTATAATACATTATTTGTTTGTGCAATGAATCTAGTAGGTGTTTTACCTTTACTTTTTAAACTGCTAGTAAAAAGAATTCAATAGAATAACGTGTGTTGTACAGTAAAACAGTTCTGACTACTTAGCAGCGCAATGTATTTCAGTTAGAAACTGTAGGTTTATTCCCATCCTTTTCAAAAGAAATAGACACTGCTGTCGACAGCAAATTATATTTTTATGTGTTTGTAAAACTGTGGTTCACCTGTATGATTTTACAATAAGAAAAAAGTAAATAGCTTCCGTTTCTTCATCTTCCCAAGTAAAATATAGTTAGAAAGAAACTATCACTTGCTAGAGTATAAAAAATGCCCATTGGCTATTAAAAATCACATATCTGTATTGAATCTATATAATTTAGTGGAAAATAAGGCCTTAATTGTCAAAAATATTTTTGCAAATAGATTTGCAGTTTCCTATTGAAAAACACTGCCTGCTTTGCCCAGTAAATATTCGTCTGGCTTCATAATACAAGGATTTCAAAGGACTCCTTTTTACTAGTAGTTTTTTTGTTTGTTTTTTGAACTTTCACCAGGAAGGCATACCGAGCAGGAGTGCTTGTTTCCAGATGTGTCCGGGGGGGGGGGGGACGTGAATAAATAGTTTACAATAGTAACAATATATAGCATAGGGAACAGTTGGTAAAATAAAACAGAAAATAATGAATAAAGAAACAAACAAATGTGTTTAAACTATTAACAAAGTACTGAATGACCCAGACCTTAATTCTGGAAGATATATATTTTATTAGGCACATCATCTTTAATGCCACTTTATTCTCTCTCCTTCCTAATATGATTTCAGTAATTGCTCACGTTACTGAATGGCACACTGCTGAATCATATAAGTAAAGGCTATTCGAAACGGTGTTAACACTGAAGGGCACAAAAGTGGCAAATAGTGCATCTAAAATTGCTGTTCTCTATTTGAACTTGCACATTGGCAACAAATCCTCATTTTATGCCCTGTTTTACCATCTTACAAAAAATCTTCTTAATGTTTCCCCAACATGGCTTCAGGATTTTTGGTCATCTGAATTCCCAAATATTTCAGAATAGAAACATTTCATCATCCCCAGCCGTGTTTATAACGAACATACTGTACATATGAACATAACATGCCAGCAGAAACAGGCCACTGCAGTCTATAAAGTCTGCTCGAATATGCAGCACACCTGCTGTAGCTGCCCAACCCCCATCCATTTCCCCCCTGGATTTATCTTCACTTACACTACCCTACCCACATTCACACAGAACTGACCTCCCCTTTGACCCTATCCCACCGCTTCTTAAAACTGTCCACAGCTTTCAGTGTGATTACTTCCTCTGGCAATGTATTCCACTCAGCCACCCCCTTTCTATGAAATAGTGCCTCCTTTCCCTTCTAAATCTTCCCCCCACCAATTTCAGGCTGTCCCCCTTGTGGACCCCTCACCCTTTAGATTAAACATGTCCTCTACTCTAACCTTGTTCATGCCTTTTAAGTATCTGAAGGTTTCTATCATGTCCCCCCTTTCCTTCCTATCCTCCAGGGAGCACATGTTGAGCTCTCTCTTAGTCTCTCCTCCCAGGATTTGTCCTCCAGGCCCTGATAAAACTGCCTTATACAGGAGGAGCAAGGAGCAAGATGGCAGCGATGCTGAGCTACAGCTTGTGAGCTCCTTGGTGTGAGTACCTGCACCTCTAAAAAAGTTTGGTTTTTTTTGCTTTATTTTGGAGAGCTTACTTGGAGAGCTATTTTATTTTGATGCATTTGTTTTCTGGCCCTGTCTCCAACCAGAATTCCCAAATTTAAAGTATTTTAGCTAAGGCGATAGGGTTTTACAGCAAGGTAGGTCAGAAGAGTGAGCCAGTTTAAGTAGTGAGCTTTCTTGTTTTTAAGTAGGTCTATTGAATGCAGCTCGCTTACCTTGCCAGCTCTGCAGGATTTGGTGTTGCCTGGGACCTGACGACTTCACGTGGTTTTTGTTCCCCCGGCGCCTCGTGTCCAATGTTGACCACCACGTTGAATCTGCAGTCTGGTCTTGCCACATTTCATGGACTGGACTAGGGCAGAGAGTTTTGTTGAACGGTTCCATTGTGTGTTCGTCTCCTGCCTCAGAACAGATGGCAGCAGTGGACCCTATTCTCTCTGAATGTGCTTCTTATCTACGAGAGGGCCGATGGTGTGTTGCAGATTCTGTTGCTGCCCGGACTGTATTCCTGGGACAGCATGCTGCTAAGGGCACCTCCATGCGTTATATTCCAGGGCATTAGTGGCATTTGTGCTGTTCCTCAGACTTTCAGTTCCTTGGCTGGTGGCCTATTGTGTCTGTATGTTGGTGTGGCCTGTTTCAGGGATTAGAGACTCTGTGGACTTTCAGTGTGCCCTTGGACTATCAGTCAGGCCTGTTGGTCCATGTCCCCTGTGTGGCCTGCACCGGGGAAGAAAGACCTCAGAAGCTCATGCGTGCCCCTTGGATTATCATTTGGGGGTCAGCCGTCGATCCTTTTACTTCACTCCCGGGACTCCAGATCTGGTGGGAGCAGTTTTGTGGATATTCTTGGGACTTATCCTGTGTGATTGGTGTTTTTTTGGGACTGGTCTAGCCGGGTCATCTCTGCAGTGACTGGAGATGGTGAGAGAGCCTACAGCTGTCAAGCAGTGGGCTGTGGCATTTTCTATTACCTGCTTGTGACTTATATTTTTGCATCTTATCTGTTTTTTAATTGTCCTGTCTTGTAGGACTTGTTGCTGAGCTGTGGACAGTGTTCTCCTATTTCTCAGGAACCCTATCCTGGAGTTGCTTTGCTGTCTTTGGGAGTGGGGGTACTGATGAGTCTGAGTTTGAAGCTTGGGTGTGTGAGTAGTATGGATGGTATTAGGTTAGTTTTGTATTAGTGTGTGGCTGGATGAGTGAGTGTATTTTTTCAGTTAGCTGAAGTGTAAGATTTTGGGTTAGTATAGTCAGACATGATATGTCTGGGGAAAGATGGGGGTCTGGCTCGTACCAGGATTGTGTACGGGGTGTCCTAGCTGCACAATCTGCATCCCTTCTCTGACCTCCTAGTCACCACCACTACATCATGTCACTGTCAGGAGGTCAGAATACAGAGGAACCATATGGATTGACTGTGGTGGGGTGCCTCATGCACATTGGTAGGGGGCAGGATAGGGGTGGTTAGGTGCAGAAAGTGCCCTGGGGTTTATCGAGCCTGAGGGAGAGGTGAGATATGTTTGGTGCCCATCCCCAGGGTTCTCACCAAACTGAGTGGGAAAGCAGCCAGAGGGGCTGCACTGTCCACCAATCCCCTGCGGGCAGTGATCTGCAATGTTAGATTGATAAGAAATAAGACCGCAGTTATTGCGGATCTTGTTTCATCGGTCAATCTGGCGTGCATTACAGAGACCTAGGTGAGTGATGATGCCAGCCCAGTTTTTGCTGCCGCCGTTTCCTCCCCCCGGGCACTCAGTTGTGCACCGCCCCAGAGTAGACCACGGGAAGTTGCCATCTCTTTTAGATCTGAGCTGGGATTCACCGTGCATCCAGTGGGAAGACCGGGTTCCTTGGAATGTGTGGCCGTGCATGGGGGTCCAGGTGCAGGCTGCAGAATTCTCCCGATTTACTGCCCCCTGGGGTGGCAGGAGAATTTCTTCAGGAGGTAGTCAATTTCATCGTCAGCGAAACATTGGAGGCCCCCAGGTGTCTAATTTGGGCCAATGATGAATCATCTAGGCTTGGTTACAACTTCATCCAGACTTTGTCATCATTGGGCCTGTTGCAGGAAGTTTCCTCCATGACCCGTCAGGGTGGCCACATGTTGGACCTGGTCTTCTCACTGGGGCTTGAGATTAATAATCTCAAGACTGATTGGGTCGCTTGATCCAATCATTGCACGGTGGAGTTCACATTTGCCCCCCCTGCTGAGATGGTAAGCTACCGCCCTTTGAGGGGTGTGACCTCCAAGGGTCTTCTGGCGATGGCTGATCTATGTAGTGTGGGCACTGCATGTGGAAGGGGGTATATGCGTTGCACTCACCGTCTATAATAAGGTGATGTCTGAGGTGCTTGACTTCCTCGCACCGGTCCATGTACAACCCAGATCTTCTCACTTGAGGTCTCCGAGGTTTGATGGGGAGCTCAAGGCAATAAAGATTTTGGGTTGGAGGTTGGAGCACTGCTGGCGGAGGACTGGCCTGGAGATGGATAAGCTGGCTCTGCATGCTCACTATGGTGAGTACCAGGGGCCAATCAACCATAAGAAGGCAGAGTTCCTGTCCAGGTAGATTGCTGCTGGGAAGAACTGACCAACTGTGCTCTTCTGGACTGCAGGCAGGCTGCTAAACCCAGCCTGTCTACAGCCAAAAAAAGCTTTTTCGAACGCTTTATGCAAAGAGTTTTCCCAGTTCTTCTCAGACAGAGTGTCCGCGATCAGGCATGGAATTCTGCCAGTGAGCCAGTATTCGGCCAGCACAGTGATCCCCTCAGACACCCAGAGAGCACTCTGCCTAGTTGGGGCAAGTTTAGACCAGTGGAGGTGGTGGAGGTCATTGGGGTGGCTTCCAAGCTGTGAACTGGACCCGGTGCTGACGCATTTCTTGATGGGATGTGTCGACTCCATTGGCCCAGTGTTCGCCTTGATTGTCCAGTGCTCCTTGTCTGAGGGGGTCTTTCCCGATGCCTTAAAGGAGGCATTGGTGAGACCCCTTCTGAAAAAGCCATCTTTGGACCCTGACATCAAGGGAAATTACCGTTCAATCTCCAACCTTCCATTCTTGGGTAAGGTTGTTGAGAAGATTGTGGTGCTTCAGCCTGAAAAGCACCTCATGGCCTTTGATCTATACGAGCTTCTCCAGTCTGGTTTTCAGGTGAGGCATAGTACAGAAACTGCATTAGTTCGGGTGCACAACGATTTTCTCAGGACGAGAGATCGAGGGAAGGGGACAATTTTCATTCTCCTTGATCTCTCCTCAGCATTTGACACGGTAGACCATTGTGTGTTACTAGATCTTCTGAGGGAATTTTGTGGACTCACCGGTACTGTCATCTGCTGGTGTGAGTACTTTCTCACAAACAGGAGGCAAAGGGTAATGATGGGGAATTTCTCCTCCTTCCTTAGTCTGTCTTGTGGAGTACCTCAGGGTTCGGTTTTGTCGCCAATGTTGTTCACCGTGTACATGCTGCCACTAGGAGGGCTCATTAAGAAATACGGCTTGGGTTTTCATTGCTATGCTGATGATACCCAGCTGTATCTTTCCTTTGCACCTGGGACATCCAACACAGTGGATGTGCTTAACAGCTGCCTTGCTGAAATCAATGACTGGATGGCCTCTAGCTGGTTGTGACTGAACCCCGATAAGACGGAGGTACTGGTAACAGAGTCGAACAAAGGGCATGATAGGATGGCCTCGGGCACAGAAACAGGACTTGTCCGGGGTTCTGTGCCTTTGAAGGCCTCCTCCAGGGTGCGTAACCTGGGCGTTATTCTGGATAGTGGCCTGACACTTGAGGTTCAGGTGTAAGCCATGGTCTGTACCACTTTTTTCCATCTGAGGAATATCGCCAGGATTAGGCCCCTGGACCTCCCTACCTCAGTGCATGCCTTCATGACATTGAGGCTTGATTACTGTAATGTGCTGTACCTCAGGGTCTCGGAAGGTACCCTTCTCCGGCTTCAGCTAGTGCAGAACGCAGCTGCCAGATTGTTGACAGGGCAGCCTAAGTGTTGCCACATCATCCCAGTGCTGCGTGAACTACACTGGCTGCCAGTCAGGTGGAGGATCCTCTTACGGGCGGGCTTGCTCAACTTTAAGGCCCTACATGGCCTGGGCCTGGTTATCTGGTGGACCTTCTTACACCTGCTACCTCAGTCCGCTCCCTCCATTCCTCCTTAAGGGACCTCCTGGCAATTCCCAGGATGAGGTTAAAAATTTCCGGCGACAGAGCTTTTAGCATTCCCGGCCCCATCCTTTGGAATTCGCTATCTCCATCTACAAGGGAGGCCTCTTTGGTGGAGGTATTCAAGGCATGCCTCAAGGCCTTCCTGTTTGCACAGGCTTTTCCTGACCTAGTTTTGTAAATATCGTCCTGTTCTGACTTGCTATTTCGCCTGTTCTTTGATTTTCTTTATTTATCTTGTTATTCTCTATTATTTAATAAGTTTTATAGTTTTTATGATAATGTTTTATTTATTGCTGTTTGTTTCATGTTGATTTTATTTACAGTGCCCAGAACCTCCAGGATTGGGTGTCTTTTAAACAAAATTTGCCTTTGCCTTTTGCCATAATCTTGGTCACCCTTCACTGCCCTCCCTCCAGCATACTGATATCCTTTTTTGAATACGGGCACCAGAATTGTACACAGTACTGCAAGTGTGATCTAACCAGGGAGCTAAACAAATGCACAATGACTTCTTCACTCCCTGAGGTGTTACCTCTGGCAATGCACCCCAGCATTTTGTTTGTCTTGGCTGCTGCTTTATAGCACTGTGACAATCACCCCTAGATCCTTTTTTTATTTTTTTTATTTCAGTTTGGGATTAATACCTTTGAGTCAAAGACTTGTTTAAAAAGGTTCCAGGTCAGACACAGCACAGAACAGGTGAACAAACAACAAATTACAGGGAAATACATTTGAAAACAAAATATTACATTGGTTTGAGGTAACATTACATTGGTTTTGCAGTATGCAGTGTAGCAGAACTAGTTGATCTTAGATGTAGGTTACACTTAAGTTGCTATTTGTCTAGAAATTCACAGTGATTTTCACTGTCACATCAATAGTTTCACCTTCACTTCAACATATAGACACAGCTCGTATCAGACTATTCTGAGGGGGTGGACTGCCCTGTGCAGGGTGCAGAGGACATCAGAAAGATTACAGGATAACATGCAAGGGTAGTGAGAGGCAGCCAGATGAGGGCTTTGTTCAGTAAGTGAGTGTGAGGCAGCCTGGGAGAGCATTGTCCATGGTTGTGGATGGTCATTGGTGTAGGGTGAGTGGGGGGGAGAGAGAGATGAGGGGATGTGCAATGGTGTGAGGGGGCAGTGAGGGGTTGACAGTGAAGGGTGATGAGGTAGTAAAGGTTGGCAGGTGGAGGGAGGATAAGTAGAAAGGGGGGAGGTGGCACAGGGTGAGGATTGGTATTAGAGGGTCAAAGAGTAGGGGTGGGTATTAAAGGGTGGGGTGGTGGCCAAGGATGGCAAAAGACATGGGTGGCAGGCAGTGGTAAAAAAGTTGGGTGGGGGATAGTCCTGTAGTAATGTGAAAAAGGGGGGTAAGAGATGGCATCCTGAGACTTCTCCAGGAGATTGGAAGTAGAAAGTTCCAGGACTCTCCAGGTGTTGGAAATAGATTAGGCTATGTTGGGGCATTCACAGACACTAGCTAGAGCTAGGTATGTACGGAGACCATTTTACAACTGTGGGTGAAGCCTACAGGAGTACTGCATGTACAAAAGGAGTGATGTCATGTTTTCTATCTGTGGAACTGACTGAAGGTGTAAATAGTCTCCTCCACCTTACCCTCCTCCAAGCAATGTTTTCTGCTCTCAAATAAATACGCTTTCATGTTAGTCAATGGTTGCAGAGTACTATTTTCTTTCTTAAATTGGTGGTACAAGAACTGGAACCTGAGTAGTGGGAGGCAGCATTAGTTTTTTTTTTTGAGTAAGATCCACCTCCGCCTCCACCCCAAACTTTTATCTGATGCATGTGGGAGGGGCAAGAGATAGCTCTAGCATGCTGTAACTAGATACACTAGTTTGGGACCTTATCAACCAACAGACATGCCTGTGCAGTGGAGAACAGAACAGAAAACATGTAATGCCTTCAAACTGACATAAAAATCCTTTGGAACAAATGATTATCAGAGCCACCTGGGGCCTCAAAAGGAGACCTAGACACACATCTAGCTCTATAAGAAAATTATTATTTTTTTTTTTGTGGGGGCTGTGGGATTCAAACCCAGATCGAACTGCCCAGATAATCAATGCTATAAAATGCTATAATTAACAGACTCTAGTTGTTTTCTTACAGAAACCCCACTCAGATTTCAAGTATTTGCTAAATTGTAAATGTAGGTATCAGCATTCTGTTAGCAGTTAGTGCTGATTGTGGTCTGTGACAAGATAATTTATTTTTTTTTACAAATGAAGTGTATGGTAGGAAGCAGAAAACAGGCTTTGATGATAAAGTGTGTTTTTACTTTTAAGTTTGAGATGTGTTAGAAAACACTGAAGAGAAAACAATTGGTGATTTTAAAAGCTATTCTGATCATAGCCGACATAAAAAAAATCTTAACTATTTTTTATTTTATCATGGACACTAGAAATAGGATACTGTTCTTATCCAGGAAGCACAAATGTCAACAGTTAGTTTAGCAGATATCTGAAAGGTATCTAACTGGGGTTTCTGTAAGAAAACAGCTGCTAAATAGCTCTAATTCATTATTTGTGTTTTTGATGTTAAAACACTCATGTTAACTAGACCTGATGCACAGAGAAAACAAAATAGTGAATTAGAGCTATTTAGTAGCTGTTGTCTTACAGAAACCCCAGTTAGCTTGCTCTCAGGTATCTGCTAAACTAACTATTGACATTTGTGCTTCCTGGATAAGAACAGTTGCAAGGCTCTGTGTTGCTAAACTAATTTTAAAGCAGTACACATGCTAAATCTAAGGGCATGGCTACATCACTATCACATGAGACAACAGGCATCGTAGGAGAAAGAAAGCCAATAAAACTATTTGTCATGGAGATCTCCAGGGGTCGTAAAACTACCATACAGCTAGCAAGCTAATTTAGGAAAAACTCCTAATAGCAGACAGAGGGAAGGACACACTAGGATTTAACATACATATCAAAACACTCTACATTGCATATGTTTTTTGCACATTCTGGGTGGACTACTCCTTTAATTATGAAGCACTGGTGTTAGTAATGCATTTAGAAATACAGGGCCAGATATTCAAAAGGGTTGCGCCATGCGCAATAGGGTTGCACATGCACAAGTCCGAAATTGCGCCATTCTGCGATATTCAGCAGGAGGCAGTTGCGCCACTGAAAACAGGCTGAGCAACAGCGCAATGCAAATGAATGCATGCTCAACTGGAAGGGAAGGAACCATGCATAAACTGCACAGCCCGATATTCAGCCGGGCTGTGCAGGTGTACAGGCGCAACCCCAACCTGCGCCTGCAGGACTTTGAGCAAAAAGGCTTAAGTGGGGCCACCCACAGGTGAGCTGCTGTGGCCAGGGTGCAACACAGCAGCTGCCACCTGTGACTGGCCTAACCCAGTCCCTGTGCCCTCTGCAGCCTGATCGCGGGCATAGTGTACTCCCCCACCAGCCCGATCGCGGGCAGCAATGTGTCCCCAACACATCCCTGGTGGTCCAGTGGACCGATAAGCCGATCACGGGCTGGAGTTTCAAACACACACCCCACCTCGCATCATATCCCTGGTGGTCCAGTGGACCAAAATCCCGATCGCGGGATGTAGTTGTCAACCCCAACACACCCCTGGTGACTAGTGTCCCCACCCACCCACCCACAAAGCCCCACACCCGCTCCCCACAGCCAGTGGGCGGCAGCATCCACCGCCTGCCGCCCGCCACCGCCAACTGACTGCCGGTAGGCTGCACGCCCATTGGTGCAGGGCAGAGCCAATGGGTGTGCATACGGTGATCAGTCGGCGAGCTGGCCAGGCGGCAGGCGTGAAGATCTGCTGCCGACTCTTGAGAGAACGATGAGACTTAAAATAGTGAGTGGAGTGAAATGAGAGAACACTGGGTCACCGAATATTATTCAGGGGGTGCTAACTTCCCATCAGCGATGAACATTCACTGGACCGCCAGAAATGTCGCGAGGTGGGGGAGTGTTCATTACTTCAGCCCGATGGGGCTTATCGGTCCACTGGACCACCAGGGATGTGTTGGGGGAAGACATATTGCTGCCGGATCGGGCTGGTGGCGGGGTATTTAAGCTATGCCGCGATCAGGCCAGTGGGGTGGTGGTGGTGGTGGGGTTTTCGCTCTTTGCCAGCGATTGGGCTGCAGGGGCATCGTTCCTGGCGGCTGCTGCCTGGCAGGGCGCCAGGCGCAAGTCCTTGGGGATCGGCGCACCTGCATGCTAATGGCATGCAAATGGGGCCATAATCAGATGCAAATGCCCCCCCTGCACCTTGCATGAATTATAGCCCCATTTGCATGTCACCTTTTGAATATGGGATTTTGCGCATGGCGCAATGGTACTTGCGCCACCGCAAGTTGAATGCTCCACTCTGTCAACTTGCGGTGGCGCAAGTTCCACTGCGCCATGCACAATGGCTGGGTTAAGAGACCAAAGGAGTTGCTCAATAGCGCAACTCCTTGAATATCACCCGGACACACCCCAGCGCAACTATTTCGCGCAGCGCAAGGGCTTGCGCCTATGAATGGTGCAGTTTGAATATCCAGCCCACAATGTTTAATTGTCTTTACAGTAAAACATGCAGTTTCATGTCAGGGTACATTTTTGGGGGGGTTCAAATTATTTTAAACTTGGGCACAGTACTTGGTAAATACAGACTGTGATGATAAAGTGTATTTTTTCTTTCAAGTTTGAGACGTATGTATTATATATAAGTGTAACTGTGTTGTAAATGGTTAAGTAGGCAGTGGTTTAAGGCTCTGAGCTACAAACCTGGAGACCTGGATTTGACTCCCACAGCCCCCACTTACATACTGTGTGACCCTGCACAAATCATTTAACTTCCTTGTGCTCCCAGGTCACACCTGTAAACAAGCTTTCAGCTTAGTGTGTCTCTCCTGGTAAAAAAAAAAAAAAAGTGCCTAGAATTATTTTTTTTAATATAGTTGAGTTTATATGTGGTAAGTAGATAGGGTATGATATATTGAATGTAGCAGTAGGATTTAGCATGTGCACTGCTTTAAAATCATTTCACAGTATGTTATACTTTCTTAAAAAGATACTCCACATTTGTGTGGGGGCTGTGGGATTCAAACCTAGATCTCCAGATTTTCAGAGAAGAGCCTTAAACCACTGTGCTATACTGCCTCCCTAGTTATGGCAGTCATCTGTTTTACTGAATCCTGGCTGTGACTATAGGTGTTTACAACTGAATGATAACCACATTTGCTTCACTTGCAAATAGGTAGGCATTTGTGTCTAATTTATGTTTGACTTACTGTAGGTTAAACATAGAATCTGAAAAATTCATAATATGCTGTATTGTGATTCAATGAACTGATAAATGGGGATTTTGGTTTCTTTTACAAATTCATTTTTCCTGACCATGGATATACTAAAACAAAAATTTCTCAACAAAATGTTTTTAAACAAAGAGTTTAATTCACAGCAGCAGAAGAAGCATGTTGGCATTCAAAGCTTAGTGGCGTGGATGTAGAGGCACCAGTATTTAAGCATGACTTTGGTAGAGGATTAATTGTGACTGGGGGGTGAGGGAGGGAGTCTTGATATTTGTAGCAGAATGGTTTTCTGAAGCTTCAGTCTTCAATGGGTTAGACTCTGCAGCCATCTGTACAGTATATCACTAAGCCATATGCAGTGTGGTATGGGTAAAACCCAGATCACCATACCAGGACCAGTGCTATAAAATCTGCACTTGGCACAGTTTGTGCAAATATTGCTGATCCAGTGGATCAAATAAATACGTGCACATAAATACTCAGCTTCACCTCGTTCTTCAACCCACCCCAGAAGTGACGTTATTACATGATAACACACACCCTGTCGTGCCTTATTGCTTAAATATGCCCTTTCTCAATGTATTACACTTTGATTCAGTTAGTGCATGCAACAGCCTTCATGTGAAGAGTCTGGGTTTCTCTTTGACTCCTGATGTCTATTTGATTTAGCTATTGTAAATTGTTTGAACTGCTTTGGTCTTCTTGATGTGGTGCCTGTGTGCCTAAACTATGTAATCTGTTTATTTACTGCTACCTATGTATCTCCAGTGAATGACTGTTATAACTGTCTGCTCTCCAAGCCATTGTTTGTGGACTTGTTAACTGTGCTGTCTTTGTATTAGTTTCGATGAGGTGCCTTTGTAAATTAGTCTCTGACTCAAAGGTTTGTAAATCTGATATTTTTTAAATAAATAAATGTTTATGTTTAAGCCCATGAAACACCCTTTTCTACTTGATGCATTCACAGTCATAGTGGCTCTGCCAGATCTTGTTGAATTTGCTGACCACACTACAATCAATAAGGTCTGAGGGGAGATCATTTACCCATTTGAGTCCTCGATAGGAGAGGGATCTCTGGGCTATAAAGGTACGCTTAAAAGGCACCTTCAGCATACCTTTTGCAGAGCTTCGTGTATTAATAGTACATTGTTCTTTTTTGAAGACACAAGCAGTGGATTCTGGTTCAGGCCCAATCATGGCTTTCTTTGCCAGATGGCAGGCCTGGTATTGGTTCCTAAGGTGAAGGGAAAGCCATCCAGTCACTTTACAGAAGTTGCATGTGTGTGTCCAATGATCAGCCCCCAGAACCAACCAGCAAGCTTTATTGAGAAGGGTTTTTATCCTACTCAGAGCTGTGTCCATTCCTGCACCATATATTATAAGGCTGTAGTCTATGGTTGATAGAACTGAGCAGCTTGTAACAAGCTTTAGGGCATCAGAAGGTATATAGTTCCAGTGTCGATACAGAACACCTAGTTTAGCGTTGGCAGTTTTGATTATATGGTCCACATGTGTAGTGAAAGAGAGGGCGCTGTCAGTGTGGACGCCTAGATATTTAAAGGTGTTAACCTGCTCTAGTGTATCCCCGTACTGGCTCTGAACCTGCAAGTGCCAACATTTCTTTCTGTTCTGTGGTACCGAGAAGATGAGGCTCGTTTTTTTTTTTATAGTTGAGCAGCAGTTCATTGTTTTGAGAACCATGCCTCCAGCTTGTGGAAATTATCTTCAAGTTCAAGGACAATAGCAGGTAGATTTTTTCCACTTATGGATACGACCACATCATCTGCATATAGCACGATGCACGCTGGGCAGACTGAGGGTAAGGGGTTTATAAAGAGGCTGAAGAGAGGTGGCCCCAGTATTGAGCCTTGCGGTACTCCAAGGTGCACCTCTTTTGGTTCTGAGAGAGTGTTATTTATTTTGATGCACTGAGTCCTGCCTGAGAGGTAGCTCTTGAACCAGGTGACTATGCCTAGTGACAGTCCTACTGATAGCAGGTATTGCAGAAGGAGTTGGTGATTAACTGTATCAAATGCCTTTGTGAGGTCTATAAAGATAGATCCCACCACCTGTCCATCATCGAAAGCTTTGTATATTTGGGTTGTGTAGTCAACCAGGGCAGTAATGGTGGAGTGGTCTTTCCAGAACCTTTGTTGCTGGGTACAAAGTAGACTGTATTTCAGCAGGTATTCTGTGAGTTGGTCAGAGACAATTTGTTGGAGGGCTTTAGACAGGGGAGGAAGAATGGAGATGGGTCTGTAGTTGGACATATTGGTAGCATCCCCTGCTTTGAAAGTGGGGGTGACAAGCACCTTCTTCCACTTGTCAGGGAACATTCCTGAACTTAGAGAGGCACTGAGCACTTTGGTGAGTGGGCCCACCAGCTCATTGATCGTAAGTACAACCAGCTTCATGTCTACAAGGTCACTCCCCATTCTTGTCTTCCCTAGTACCCATTTAACATACTGTATCTGATGGTGTCATTTCTATTAAGCTGCTTGAAGCAGAATGCGGGTATTTCCTTTGGTCAGGGAGGGGATGCTGACCTGCTTTAGAGTTTGGGGGGACAGGTAGTCACTGGGAAGTACTGAACTTAGATCCACGAAGGCCTGGTTGAAGGCATTTGCAATGTCCCCTGGCTCTTGAAGGGACCTGGCTGCAGTGCCCATTAGTCCCTTAAAAGTGGCTACCTGCACTCCCCCCAGTCAGTAGCTAGTCCTAGGGTTCCCGGCTCCCAACTGCATGACCTTGCACTTCTTGGCATTGAACCCCAATGGCCAGATGGCTGACCAATGCTCAAGCTTAGCCAGGTCCTCCGTGAGCTCCTACCTCCCCCCCCCTTTGCAGTCCACTCTTGCACAGATCTTAGTGTCATCCGCAAATAGGCACATTTTACTTTTAATCCCTTCTTCGATGTACCCCAGTGAAGATGTTAAATAACATTTGACTGAGTACCATGCCCTGTGGGACCCCGTTTGTTACAGGCCTGGATTTCAATAGTTCACCCACTATGATCATGATCTGCACCCTGTTCTGCAGCCAGCTCCTGACTTATCCTACCAGCTTCTTACCACCTCCCAGGTTTGCTTGTTTACTGAGTATCCTACCATGTGGCACTGAGTCTAATGTCTTGCTGAAGTCCAGACACAGGACATCCACCGCATATCCCCCATCAAATGCCCTTGTGACCCAATCAAAAAAGTCTAGTAGGTTTCTCTGGCAGGATTCCCCCTGCGACAAACCCATGCTGCCTATCATCCTAAAGATCATGGACTTCCAGAAAGTACACCAGTCTCTCCTTCAGAATGGTCTACATTAGCTTCCCTACAATGGAGATAAGGCTGACCAGTCTGTAGTGCCTCGGTTCATCCCTGGGTCCACTCTTGTGGAGAGGCACCATGTGTGCCATTCTCCAGTCCTGAGGCACATGACCTGACTTCAGTGAGGTGCTGAACAGGTCTGTCAGAGAGCCAGCCAGGACCTTCGTTAACTCCTCCAGGACTCTCAGGTGCATGCCATCAGGTCCCAGAGCCTTGTCCAGCTGCAGGGCCTTAAGGCTCTTTAAAACCCTGTCCTCCAGGATTTCCCCAACAGTAAACCCTGTACCCCCTTTTTCTGCCCCTATTATACCCTGTGGCATAGGACCATCCTTTTCCCTAGTGAACACTTAACAGAAGTACTCGTTCAGTGCCTCCTCCTGGTCCTCCCCTCTTTCCACCCATCCCCACTCCCTCTTAATCCAGACAATCCCATCCCTGTAGCTTCTTGTCTCTCCTATGTACCTAAAGAAATCCTTTTCCCCCTTCTCTGATCCTGCGTGCCAGCCTTAGCTCCCTTGTGGCCTTGGCTGCCCTGACCATGTTGCTCACTTCCCTAGATTTCCTAGAGTACTCCTCCCTGTCTACCTCTTTCATAGATCTCTTGTATCTATGGAATGCCGCTCTTTAATCCCTCACTTTCTCCACCATCTCCTTGCTAAGCCAGCTAGGTCTTTTACTCCTGGACTTCTTATTCTGGGTCTTAGCACATGTGTTCATGGCCTCAACCAGTCCCAGTTTGATAATGGACCATTTCTGATCCATATCCATCTCAGGGCTGGTACTGGCCACACGCCCTGCTAGGACATCACCTATCCTTCCAAAGTCTGTCCTCCTGAAGTCCACCACCCATGTCTTGGTCCTGGCTGCTTCCTTGCCCAAGTTGAGGGAGACCCACACTGAGCAGTGATTACTGCCTACTAGGGGGGTCAACTACTATGACCCAAACCAACTCACCATTCAACAGCACCAGTTCCAGTATGGTACTCTTCCTGGTTGGCTCTGTGAGCCCCTGCACCAGGAAACAGTCCTGGAATAGTTCCAGGACCTGTTCTCTAGAACTGGAGGTAGTATGGGTGTTCCAGTCTATCCCTGGCATACTGAAATCCCCTGTCAAGACAATGTTGCCCCTGCCACTTAGCCTTCTAATTTGTTCCCCCAGCTCCCTATCCAATTCCTCATCCTGCGAGTGTGGTCTGTACACTACCCCCAACCTAACTTTCCTCCCCTTAAGAGTTTTGGAGTTGTACCCTCTAAGGCTTCAGTCCTGCTCTCTTCTACTTCCTCCCTAGTGCATAGGATCCCATCCCTTACAAATACAGCCACCCCACCCCCTCTTCCCTTTTCTCTGTCCTCCCAGTGGAGCCTATACCCAGGGATTATGAGGTCCCAGTCATGGTATTGGGTGGCCCATGTCTCCATGATGGCTGCTATGTCTACCTCTCCCTCCGCCATCTGTGCCTGTAGCTCAGCCATCTTATTAACCAGGCTCCTTGCATTCAAGGATACCACCTTCCACTGTGACCCCTGTACACCATTCCCCCTCACATGCTTCCTCTCCCTCCCTCCCCCCTTTTGATTTCCCCTCACCCTCCTCTTGACCTGCTGGAGGGAAGGCCCTTCAGTCTCCCTCTCCTGGTGTCTCTGACTGAAGTACACCTTAACACCCACTTCTTCAGTTTAAACTAAGCTTAGACAACAAATATTCTTTGTTTTATTTTCAGTACCCTGTGCCCTCCTTACTTAAGTGCAGTCTATCTGCTGTGTAAAGGTCTTTGTTTTCCTACGTCCTACCCCAATTCCCACCAACCATACCCCATGGTTGCACACCACTCCCCCAACCAATTATTGAATTCTTCTACTCTTTGCTTTCTGATGGTACTTGCCCTAGGTACCAGCAGAACTTCAGAGAAAGCAACTGATGTACCTGCCTCACTGCAGATTCTACCTACCTCTTTGAATCTGTCCTGTACCTGAATTCTACACCCTGCCAGGTCGTTCGTCTCCAGTGTACCACTATGTGAGGCTTCTCTCCCTTCTGCCCACACACTTTGTTATAAACTGCCCCACCCTTCCTGCCATCATGCCTGGCATACACTCCACCCATGTGTAGCTGTTCCCACCCCTCTTGCCTCCCCTCACACCTTTCAGTAGCGAGTCTCCCAATATGACAACCCTCTCTCCCTTTACCTGCCCTCTTTCCCTATTCTGCTCCTCTATCTGTGCACAGTCCAGAGATGCCCCTCTGTGAACACTGAACAAAAGTATTTGTTCATGATGTCTGCCTTTTCCTGGTCCCCCTTCCCCCCGCCCTTTTTAATCTTACAATACCAACCCTGGTCTTCCTCTTTTCACTTACATACCTAAAAAACATCTTGTCCCCTTTCATTATCTCCTGGGCTATTCTCTCTTCAGTTTGTGACTCTGCGCTCCTTACTGCTTTCCTTGTTTCTTTCTGTTTTCCCCAATATGCCACCCTATCCTCCTTTCTCTGTGTCTCCTTATACCTTCTGAATGCTAGACTTTTATCTTTTACTTTTTCAGCCATCTCCTCTGAGAACCATACTAGTCTCTTTTTTTCCCCTCTTGGTTTTGCTCACTGGTTTGATGCAGAGGATTGTTATCTTTACTGTGCTCCCTTTTATCTTCACCCACTGATCCTCCACCCAACCTAGGTTACTCCCCTCTGCTAGCTCATCCCTGATGCATGCACCCATCTCTTTAAAATGTGCCCTCAAGTCCAGGACCCCTCACCCTTGTGTGGCTTGATTCTGCAGCCATTCTTATACTAAACCAAACTGTTTGGTGATCATTGGTCCCCAAGTGGCCTCCCACCTTGACATCTGAAACACTGTCCCTGTTAGCGAGTACCAGGTTCAGTGCTGCCCCAATATGAGTGGGTTCACTGACTAGTTGTCTGAGGAATTCCCCCTGCAGAGAGTCCAGGAGGCTGGGAGGCTCCAATCCACACCAGGCAGGTTGAAGTCCTCCACCAGCAGCACTTCCCTCTTTTCTGCCTTCTTACCAGTGGCTTCCACTGGTACTTTATATAATTCCCCCCCCCCCACTGGAAGTCTGTAGATCACTCCATTGTGAATAGTGGCTCCATTCCCCATCTCCAGGGTGACCCATGGTACTTCTGCCTCCCCTTGTATTCCCTGTATCGCTATGGCTTTTATGCTTTCCCCTCACATAAAGCACCACCCTCCCTCTCTTCCTTCCCACCCAATCCTTCCTGAGCAGAGTATAGCCTGGTATGGTCATGTCCCAGGCATGGTTTTCAGTGCACCATGACTTGGTAATGGCCACAATATGCACATTGGCCTCTGCCATGATGGCCTCTAGGTCCAGAATCTTATGTCCTAGAATTCTAGCATTCACACACATGACCTTCCAGATTTTGTTTCCACTCTGCTTGTTACCCCATTTTTTCCTTTTGGCCCTCCCTCCTTCCAAACATAAACAGGAAGAGCTTTGAATATATTGGAATATACACAAAACAGAAATCAAACGGAAGTGTACACCTGTCCCAAGCTTTGACCCATTTGTCTCATCTCACTTTTTCAATAAAAATTCATGGACATACACTTCATCAACTTCCACCATAGCATCAGGACTGGAATATAATGTCTCAACCAGTCAGAATCAGTTATGGCAGTGTCATGGTCTAGTGGTTACAGCACAGGCTTGGGAAACTGAGGGTTGACAGGTTCAAATCCAAGGTCAGTTACACGTTGCATGACCTTGTACAGCTCACGTACCCTCTCTTTCCTTCAGTCCACCTAGCTGTAAAAAAATGGGTAAAGGCAGGACCACACTGAAAATCAGATGCTTCATTTCAGGTTGGCTATCCTGGGAAAATATATTGTAAAACCAAAAAAAACTACCTATAAAGTTTTTTGAAAAGTCAATTTAATTTCTAAACAAGTGTAATTGTATCTTTAACTCCATGGTCAGGAACAAAATGAGTCTGTAAAACTCATGTCTTTGGGTATAAAAGATACAACAGCATGATCCTTCAGGATCTTCCATGTTCAGTATACAGTATGGTAGTATGCTTATTTTTTTAGCTGTTATATGCTTCCCAGTACATTTCTTTTAGAACTTGTTAATAAAACTTATGTTAAAGGCCTATGGACCAGAAAAGGTATAACAAGCAAGGCTTTCCCTGTAGCTCCTCCAGCTAGCTGGAACAAAATATCAAAGTCAAAGACAAAGGAACATTTATGCACTCCAAAAAGACCAGGTTTGACCACTTCAGAACTCCCTGCACCTGTCTAACTATGGTACCTCTTTCTATCCCCCTTGTCCCACCCTCATCCCTCCCACCATTTGCTCTTCCCATCCCATCAAGGTGTTAGTCTCACCTCCTAGTCACCAATAGGACTGGCGGGCCACTCAAAGTTTAGCAATAATGTATTATGCAAGCAAGAAGATATGTTGAGGTGTTAGCTGTCAATGTTAATGCAAACCCAGGTATGCGGGGGGGTGCAAGGTGTTTGCACTGAGTGCCTCTAGCATCTTAAAGTGCATTAACCTCAGAAAACAATCACCTGGAGTGTCTTATTGTGCTTATAAAATGGGTAAACTGAGAAACTATTTTAAAAAATGAGTACTTTTTAATTAAAATTAATATTTTCTTTTGTTGTTTTTAAATTCTATTTCTGTCCCCCCACCCCCCCACCCCACGGCCTTTCTGGCTAGAATCTTCTTTCACCTCTACCAGTGTCACTACCCATCCAGTGAGACCCTCTTACTTGGACTCCTGGGGACTCCTCAGGCTACCAGCAACACACCACTATCTTGTGCCCCTGCCCCCAGCAGGGCCTGCTTTCAGCTCCTTCTGCAGTTCCACCCCCATGTCCAGCAGCCAGTGGCAAAGGTGAAGCCCAAGAGCATACTCAGGAGCCAGATGAGGGATGCCCAATACTGGAAGTGGGGGACAGAGAGAGTGTCCCATGCCCAGCCAGTGGCCAAGTTTTCCCTCTTTTTTTCTTGTGCATGCTTACCTCACCTGTCAATCATTTGTCTTTCCATTTACAGCATTTCAACTGATGGAACATTTATTATGGAATACAGCAATTCAAACTTCTGTACAATTCCAATGGAAGAATGTTCCTGCCCTCACAGGCAATAGAAAAACATATATGGAACCAAGGCCTTAATTTCACCTGTGGCAGTGTAAGCAATAGAGACTGCGTGGCACATGATTAAGGAGAGGAGGGAGACCTTTCCTGGTCACCAAAGAAAATCAGTGTTGGATTCTCTTGCAGAAACAAATTTCTCAGCTGATGTCATTAGTTGGTTCTCCCATTACTTGTATGGAAGGACACACAGGACATCAATATCAGGCGACTTGTCTGAGTCCCATATTATTCCATGCGGAGTGCCTCAGGGCTCAGTCCTGGGCCTCCTATTACTTTCCTTATTTTTGAATTCTGTTCCTCACTCCTGCAAGCTTTCTGAAGTTATTTTACACGCTGATGAAGCAGTTAGCTTCACCATTGGTCCAATGTTGAATGAAGTTGTGAAAAGAGCTCAGGATGATTTCCATTCCTTCCAGAACTGACTCCTAACCAGAAAATTAGCACCGACTACTAAAAAGACCAAGTTAATGTTTTCTCCAGTCCCAGGAAAGAAACAGATGATTTGATCATAACATAGAATTTGATGGCAGATAAAGACTGCTGGGCCCACCCAGTCTGTCTGTTTTCCCTACCTGTATCAGTGGCCACTGACCCTACTTAGTCATCGGCTTTTAACCACTCTTTCCCCACCTCTAGGGTTCCCTTGTGCCTATCCCATGCATTTTTGAATCCCCCCACTGTGTTTGCTCCCACCACTTCCTGGGATAAGCTGAAACAGATTCAAAGGGTGAACCAACTGAATATGTTCAGAGCTTCAGGTACTTAGGAGAGGTCCTGGACAGCACCCTCTTATTTGGACCTTATGTTTCATATCTGATTAAGACAATACACCAGAGGCTGGATCTGCTATTTAGATTACATGCTTTTCTAGTACCCGAGTCAGGTAAGCTGTTAGCCCATAGTCTACTTTTTTTCAATCTTGGACTATGGGTTACCAGTTCATGTTGGGGTTAGTAAAAGGCTGCTGTCCATGTGAAGGGTCACCATTAACAGCATATACCATTTCATAACAAATCTTGCCAGGACTACACATCACTGTTCTTTGTACCAGGCTGTAGGTTTCCTGTTTCTTGAGAGCAGGAGCAATCTCCGCTTCATAAAGTGATACTGGGGCTACTCCCACCAACTGTGTCATCCAAATTCAACAGGACCAAGAACTCACAAGGCACCAGGTCACAAAACAGAAGGCTTTTTACAATTTCCCATCTTAAAAAAAAAGCACTGGGCAAGGAAGATCTCTTTCTGTTTAAAGTCTTGGCTTTTTATAACTTGCCAAAGCGAAACTGTTACTTGTTCAAGGTTGAGCACCAAAAAAATGGTTACTTTGTAGAGCTGTCTGTACCTCTCACTTTCATATTTTTCATTTGTGTATTTTATTGTAATCTGTATTGAGTTTGTATTAAGTTTGCTCTTGTCGCAAGTGAAAATGGCAAGGCAAGGCAAATTTTATTTAAGAAGATGCCCATCCCGGAGGCTCTGGGTGCCGTACATCAATCAAATAAAAACAACACAGCGAAAATGGACAAATGGCTAATCTACTAACATGTATAAAAAACAAAATGAAAGGAAATTTTACTTTTTTTAATTTGTTTGTGTGACCAAGGAGGGGATCATGAGAGAAAATAAGTTTTCTTGTTTGTTTTTTTATTTATTGGAGTTTTACTTTTTAAGGCCTTGTTGGTTTTCAGTCAGTAATGGTGGTTTGTGATGGTAATCAGAGATGAATAAAGTGGGCCATGAATTCTGTATGTAACTAGTGCAAATTCAAAATGCATGAACTTCCTCCCTGGGACCCGCATGAAAACAAGATGCTGCATCTCATGGGGTCATCCCACTTTAAGTAAGTTCAAATAAATAGGCTGCCCCTTAATCTTGCTGTATTTGAATAAGCTACCTTAATTTTCGTTTTTGTTTTTCCTTTACCTTTTGCTCTATTTGTACTAGGGTGTCTGGAACTAAGTTTTAATATATTGCCAGTTTTATATGGTTGTTATGATAGATACCATTGTATTGTGCAATATATCTTTAAGGTTTGCATTTAAAAGGGTGAAGCTTGTCTCTGCTGACCATGCTCCTGCGGAAGACCCCGCTGTTGAAGCGCCGTGGCCCTTCTTTCAGCATCCCTTTGTTTTGCATGGGCTCACAATAAAGCTTTATTTATGCTAGTTTACTGAGTTATAGCATTTCTTATCTCCACACCAAGTGCTTCCCCTGGATTCTTCACATTACTACATGGGTGTGGCAATCTGT
This sequence comes from Neoceratodus forsteri, assembly GCA_016271365.2. NCBI lineage: Eukaryota > Metazoa > Chordata > Ceratodontiformes > Ceratodontidae > Neoceratodus > Neoceratodus forsteri. The sequence goes on along the minus strand of CM057456.1, from coordinate 975,164,794 downwards.
GATCAGCACCAGCACAGCTTTTCACAGCGCACCATTTCCTGTTGCTCTTCCCCCTTAGTTACCACTTCAGACGGTTGACAAATAGAAGATCATGGTTTGAGTCTTGGCAAGAACCTTAATTTCATGCATTTTTAGCAAAACACCAGGGTTCAAATCCAGGAAAGAAATTTATATGTAGTGGTCAGGAGTTAAAATAGTATGAATACAGAAAAGGAGTAAGAATGTCAGAGAAATCACCTAGCTGCCTCCCACGCGTGTTTGGTTGGACATCTGTCCTGCCTGCATTTGCCCAGTTGGAACTGGAGTGTGGATGTGAAACACAGGGACAGTAGTCTGACAAGCAGCAGTCCTCCAGATGTTCACTCTTTTGCTCAAGTGGCACTTGTCTGCACTTTGCTGCTTACTTGTTTCAGCTATAAGTCAACCAGGTTTTATACCTTGCTTGCTCTGGTTACGTGCTCTTGCCTATCAGGAGTAAGTGCATGACCTGCTATATGTGAACTTTATCAGATTTTACTTGTTCTTAAAGTTGTACAGTGCCATGGCTGTAGAAAGGCACTATGAAAAATAAAGCTATTATTATAACGGTTGGTTACTCTCACTTTTTGCATTGTTATGTAATGCACTTGCATTGTCCATACTGCAGGTAGTTTTTACTGGGTATTTACTTAACATTTGTGTGCCTTACGTGCTGCAATACTGCTTCTAGGCATTATGTTCAGGAGGTTCTTTCTCTCATGTTCTGCAAGGAACTTTGATCCCACATGTAGGAGCTTCTCTTTTCATTTTGTCTTGGTTTGGTTCTCCTGTGCCACTCACCCTAATCATCTAATGTGGCTCCTACTTTGCATGCTACCAGGCACCAATCCACTGGCGAACCAGAACAGATACGTTTTTAAAAAAATATTAAGAATTTCATTCAGTATTATGCTCTTTAAAGCTTGTTTTTAAACTATTAAACCATGACAGATTTTGTACAAGGGTCTCTGCACTTTGTACATGGGGAACTGCACCAGGGAACTTGTTCATCCTGTTTCCACTGTAAAAACACTACTGATTCCAGCAGATCATCTATAATTAACAACTTTGGAAAAGCTCTGAATGCAGCTGTAACTATTTTACTGTAGAACACGTTCCCATAAATTACATCAGCCCCATCGTTTTTGCCTGGTGGATACTTTAAGCAGTGCCAACATATCAGGGGTAGGTGTTGGAGGAATTTCAATTTCACCCAATGCCCATCTAGTGACTCCGTGTGGCATTTTCATACTGCATCACATTAACCGCCCACGTTAATTATGTTGTTCACAGGGTATTATGTCCAGGGTTTAGTCAACAATCCACATTACGTCTGCATTCCGCAATCACCAGAAAGGTGAGAACTAGGTCAAGTGTCCTAACGTTAAATTGAAAAGATTATTCTAACCCAGGAAAGAGCTTGTGTAACTCACCAAGAAATGTTGGCAGATGGATACAAAATGACTGCATTAAATGGCATTTGGTTTTATTATATTATGTTTACCTTATTTTCAAGCTTCCAGATTTAGAGGCATAGCTCTCAATTGCTATGCATTCCACATAGTGCTATGTATTTGGCACCCAAATTAACCCTTGCTCTATGAAGATTTAGTGATGTTCCTCATAATGTTAAAGCTATTTCCAGACATGTGAAGCATTAAAAAATTAAACTAACGAGACAGGACTAATCCTTTACATTAAATATATGGCCCTGATATTCAAAGGCTGCCATTAGCACCAAACAAACAATAGCGGCATGCATAAAATTGCATGCGGCCATCAGGCTGCCATATTTATACAGTCCCAGCATGCTGTCTGTATGAATATGGGAGTGTGTTAACATGGCACAAAGAGCATATATGCAGTGGTAACACAATCCCCTTGCTGGCAACAGATTCCCAGCAACAAAGGGAATGAGCGCATCACAAGCAGGATAGCACCTTTGCTCCTGGGAGCCATATTCAGCAGCCAACATGCTAATGACCACATATGGCACGGAAAGTGCTAAGGGGCCATTCGATGGAATTACGGGGCCAATTTCAGCTCTTCACAATGCCTCTGTGCACAAATGTGCCCATAAAATTCAATGTCTGGTCCACCGTCAGATCTGCAAACTTCAACCGGCACGGACCCTCCACACACCACCTTGGCTGGTTGCCATCTGAATGGTAGGGGTTGAATGAGCAGGCATGCGCACGTGTACTGCAGACACCGCTGTTCAACTGAATGCCTAACATAAGCATCCCAAATCAAAGGCCCTGAAAAAAAATGAATCAACTCCTCTGCGATGCTGAACAGCGCCTGAGCTGGTCACCTCAAAAACCAAAGCACACATTTCAAAATGAGTGGCGGGAGCAATCTGTGTCAGAGGTGGATGCAGCCACAAGAGGTGGCTAACCCTTATACAGAACAAAGAAACAGGATGCCATGTACACAAAGTCAAGAGGCAATACCAAAAATTAAATATCAGCAAATAGGAATAGCCCACTGGTGCATCTGTAGCACTGCCGCGCATGATGCCGTTAACGAACTCAAATCATCAGGGGCTGGCCAAGGGAAGGAGAACTGAGCATCCCAGAAAACACTCTCCTCCTCCTTCAGGTGGGAGGGATGCAATCATCCACTACTGTACTACCACTTGGTTGACCACAGGTTTCAGTGCAGTAAGGAAGCAAAGTGGGTGGGAGGACATCGGGCGTGTGCTTGGAGCTGTGTGCATGCCAACATCCAGAGGGACTGGGGAGAGCTAAGCAATAAGACATGGCAAGGTGTGCATTGTGATGGGATAATGGCACACCTCGGGTGTGTTGTGAGACACACGGCATCACCGAGTGCCTTCAGTCACATGAGAATATCAGTTTTCGCAACCCAGAGCACACCCTGGAATGTCTTACTGTGATTATAAAATAGGTTCAAGAGTTATTTGGGGAAGGGGGGTTAAAAATGTAAAAAAATAAAATAATGTCAAACATTTTAAGTATTTTAAAAAAAAAAAGCTCAGGACCCCAACAAAACAGTCCCATCACATCTCAACATATGCATGCCATCTCATTTATTCTCAACGAAATACATTTTTTTAATTAGCCCTGAAACCCATTATTTTGGGGTACATGCACACCCCACCGACAGGAATGGGCATTTAGTTCATGACTCTGACAAGCTTTAGGAAAACTCTGCTAAAGTCCATGCTCCAGACCAACTACAATGGCACAAACCTAAAATATTTAATTAGCCTAGCTCAGCCTGTAATGAAATGAAAGTTTCAGTGACCAAACTGGCACAGCCACAGAGATATCTTCAAATCAAAGTTAGTTCCTTTCACTGACAAACTACTGAGCAAAATGGCCACTGAACCAGCACCTCTGACAGCTGCAATGGGGTTCTCCTCAAAGGAATGTTGCAACAGGTCCTCATAGAAATGTCCTCATTTCATCAGTGCTGGCTGATTTACAAGAAAAAATGCAGCGTTTGCAGCACAAAAAGAGGGACATGGATACCCCTGTCTCCTACACTGATGAAAAACAAAAACAAATACCAGACATGAAGCCCGCAGACAGGAGATGGAACAACTAGTAGGGCTCCTCTGGCACTGGGCAGACAATGCAGAGAACAGGAGCAGGTTGAACAAAATTCAAACTATGGGACTTCCAGAGTAGACAGAGAGAGCAGAGCTGGCTGGTTTCCTCTAAAGAGAGCTGCCAAAAATTCTGAAGTTTATATGGAGGAACCCACTGGAAATACAGAGTGCGCACAGGACCCTGGTGCCCCTCCAAACTAGGACATCGATCCAGACCAATGTTGACAAAGCTGTCAAGATTCCCAGAGAAGGAACATATTCTCGCCCTGGTCAGGGAGCACAGTCCGATGAACTGGGAAAGGCACCACATCTTGATTTTTAATGATTACTCTCCTGATCCTGCAGCAAAAAGGAAGGAATTCACCCCAGCTAGGAGGGCTTTCCAGGACAGTGGGGCCCAGTACAAATTACAATACCCAGCTAAGCTGAAAATAACAGAAACAGTGCTGTTATTACATTTGGCTTGCCTGATGAAGTGTTCCATTTCATCCAAAAAGTATTGGCCTGAAAAGGCAAAAGACTGGAATGCCGAACCTGCCCAGAGCAACCCCCAACAAATGTCCTCCACTGCAGCTGCAATCATAGACAGATCCTCAAAACTGCCCCCCTAGCCATACTGACTTTCAGGATATGGACTGGCAAACAACAAGATCAGAATCAATCAAAGGTCAGGGACAGAAATAAAATGGGTGAGCACCCATAAACTAGGAGGGATGGAAGCAGGGAGTCAGGATCATCCTCCCAAGGCTCGGACACACTGAGGGAGCTGGCACCCAAACAAGCAGGGCCAGACAAGAATAACAGCAAGACACCAGATGCTTCTGGAGAACAGACACTGCCTGTCAACCACTATGGCACCCTCCAGCACAATGAACCACCCTCCACAGATCCCCCTTCCCGAATAAACATTGTGAGCATGCCACCGAACACTGACCCACAGCAAAAACTGGTTACTACTCCAGCAGACTGGGCTGCAGCACCTCAATATCCCATGCCATACACCTGACTGAGGGTCACCATACAATTCCAAGAGAACATAAGGAACAACCTTGCCCCAACTCCACAGGGCTTTATCCTTCTTGACTCTTATAACTGAACTCTGAAACTGCTGGACTCCAGCACTGTTTATTTGGTTTACTGGCTAGGCATGTAGGTTGATGGTGGGGAAAGTGTAATCACCGTGGGGATGCACTGGTTTGTTTTGACTAACCACTATTCCTCACAACTAGCCAGTAGACGTTTAGCGCACCCCCCCCCCCATAAAAGAAAACAATTGCCACTGACTTGAAGGAGGGAAGTCCTGGCACCAGCATATGGTAATGATACCAGTAGCCAGGATGACAACAGGCATGGTAGATGAGAAATCTGACATACTGGCGATGCAGTGATTTGGCAAATACAGCAGGGTGGTCGAGGCCTGAGGGCAGCTGAGACAGGGATCTAAAATACAAATTGTTACTAAGCCATACAGTATGGCTGCCTTATCAACCCGATGAGTGCATTTGTAGCAGCCAAGCTACCTGTGGTAAAATAAAGGAATAATGCCCGACAGGGTGGGTGTTATGCTGGGATAACATCCTGCCTCGAGTGGTTGGGCCCAAAGCCACTGGCCGAGGGTGTCCAACACCCGAGAAGGGATGTTATCCCAGCATAATACCCACACTGGAGGGCATTACAGTATTTCTATTATACAATGGCTCAGGAGTCAGAGAAGAAAGAAAAAGATGAAAATATTTATTTAAAAGTATATTTTTTAGTGTTTTTTGTAAAGCGTAGGTTTACTTTTTTAAGAAATAGATCCTGTTTCTTCTTTTGGCTAGTAGGTGAAGCTCCTGTATGGTAACTGTGGCTTTACACTGGTACAGTAAGTCCTGGCAAAAACATTTTCATGTTGTCTCCTGTCTTTTGTGCCACCTGAAATTCAAATGATTCTCTGCTCACCCCCACAAAACCATACTTGTGTCTTTCTATTTGATTTGACCTGTCTCGGCCTTTGTTTCTGTTCTGTGGTCAGCTGCATTGATGGCAGTATTTACTTCTTGGTTCCCCTACTGCCATTCTGTTGACTCGTTTCTTTCGGGGTTGCCGCCAAGCCAGGAATGTAGCGCTGCTGATCCAAGTGCACAGTTGCCGACCGGATTTTAATTTCATTTAGCTTTTATGTTCTCCTGGTGGTTTTATGGCATTTATGATGTGTACCAGGAGAAACCTAAGGACAACATCAAAAGTGCTAGGTGCAAGGATTAATCAAGGGAGGTAAGGGTTCTGGCTGTGCCTGTTAGTTTGAGAAGTCGCTCACTGCGGCGGCTTGTTTAAATGTGTAAAGAAAAAAAAAACCTCGGTTTCTTTTAACAGTTTGAACTTATAATTGTTGCGAGTGAAGGGAGTTGTGTTGCATTTAATAAAACTCGCTGCTGACCACGGGTCAGATTATAAAAGAGGCTAGTGGCATGGAATCGGTAGAGTGCACTGATTTTTTTTTTTTTTAAGTGATTTGGTCATTTCTGTACTGGAACTACAGTCGGGATGTTATGCTGGGATAACATCCCGGGTCCAGTCTCAGTTTGACCAATCAGAGACCAGGATTTGTACTTGCCGTTGTACAATGCTGAATCACTCCTCTTGGTAACTGTCAGTGCCCAGGGGATGGGTTCTCTAAGAGGTGCTGTCACTCCAGCAAGGTGGTGAGGGAGGAATCACACCCCTTACATTATCACATGATCACACAGGCGAGCAGCAAGAATGTGCAAATGGCCCACCATGAATGATACATCAGTGTGAAGGTTGGTCCAAGATGGGTGACGGGCAGGCAGTGGGTGAGTTGAGGCATGCAGTGATGGGGGAAAAGGTTAGGCTACACAACTGGTATGCTGCTCAAGTCTGGTTTATGGCAAGCACTGGGTTTGCCTCCACATTGAACCCCTGTTTAGTGCCTGTGCACAGACCTGAGGAGGGCAAATACAACGGGAACCCTTCCCACTGGCGAATCTTCACAGGGTCAAAAAATGTTTTGGGGAATGTTTATACTGTTTGATTGTTATTGTGATTGTTACTTTCAGTTTTACCCATGATTTAAAGTGGGATGGATTGTTTGATGATCTGATTGTTTTCACTAGGCAAGTTCAAAGTGGCAAACTCAGATGGACTCTACATGCAAACATTGCCTCTACCAATCTTTTAAGGCTTACCCATCTGACACTCAATACCAAACATGCCCACTTCCTTCCTGCCTGTGGCTGTATTGACTCACCCCATACTAACATAGAAGAGGATCTGCACAACACACTTTGGATACCCCCCCCCCCACTCTAGCCCAGACCCAAACAATGGCTAACAACCAATTACATTTACATCCCGGAACATTAAGGGTATAAATTCCCCAGTTAAACAAAGGAAAATCCTAGATAATCTTTGCTCCTGAAATACATTTAAACAAAGTCAGCTGCAGGAGTAAGAGCCACGAGCAGAAGTAGGATTGACCTGCTAAGAATTTTTTTTTTTTTACCAAATATATTAAAAAAAAAAAAAAAAAGAGAAAATCTAGATCCTGGCAGTATGGAGTACTGTCAACTGAAAGGTTGCTATAGGGGTCACTATATTTCATCTGGAAAGTTTGAGTACAAATCGTGACAGTGTCCCTTAGAAGGTTTTTAGTGAGTAAAGGTGGCAGCCATGATTGTGATGGCAATCAGTGATGTGTGGTTAGTATTGATTTTAGTGTGAAGAGGCTTCTGGATCTTTACCAGGTGCTGTTGTGCTGAGATAACAGCACAGGTAAATGAGGCTGCCAGCCAATCACATTTCATGATTTCTGAAACCATTTTATAAAACCAAGGAAAACACCCTGGCACGCTCAGGATGACACATGGTGTGTTTGGGCCCTACCTCCTGCCACTAGCCAACCCTCCACCACTGGCTTTGCCTGCCCTAAGATCCAGAGGCAGATGCTATTACCAGGCTGTGGCCAGGTCGTGTCAGGGGGGAGCCGGGGCAAGGGACATATCTCTCAACTGTCCCACATTACAAGGGGATGTCCCTCATTTTAACCCTCATAAGTGCTCCATGCCACATTCACCTTACATGAAAAAGGTGCCATCCACACAGAGAAGGTACTTTAAACTTAAGACTTCAAAGCAAAAATGCATAATACTCTGTGTTTCTAAATCATAATTAAAGTCTGCACAATAAAGGCACTAGTTTCCACAGTGTTCTGAGCTCTATTTCCACCTTTGATAATGTGTCCCACATTATGAGGGACAGTGTCCCACATTTTCTCATATTTCGGGTGTCCATGTCCCACATGTCCAGGGAAAAGGTTGAGAGGTATGGTAAGGAAGGGATAAGTACTAGGGATGTAGGCAAATGGGGTTAGGCCCAACCAGAGAAGAGGGTCACACCAAGTGAATGGGCCATAAAGAATGTATTTTTTAAAAAAAAGTATATCAGCAAAAACATTTTTTGTTTGTAAAGTGCAGTGCTGTGCGTTACACATACAAGACACCTGGTATGACAACTGGTTTGCAAAAAAAGTATTAAGCTATATCAAGTACAGTATCTGGACCTCTGCCATACCACCCCTGTGAACAGGAACAAGAAGTTGTGGACACACCACAGTCCAGGTATTTGCAAATAAAATTTATTGAGGACAATTAAAGCAAATAAACACACTGCTAGAAAGCAAAACAAACGCTGTCCGAGAACCCCTATGCATCGCCTCCTTAATGAGGCTTCTTCAGGGGCCACCCCACAGTGCTTTGGCTCATGTTGAGTTGAGCCTTCGTCGGGTGCGTGGGGGGGGTGTTAGTTGGGATATGCCTCCCTTCATTTCTTAAAGTGACGGTACTAAGTTAACAGTATAGTGCATCCAGATACGAGTGGGGAGGCTGTTCTAGAAGCAAATGATAATTAAAACATTTAAAGTGTAGTTAAACAGAAACCTTATTACAAATATACACATTTTGTATACAAAAGTCAAACTTATTTAAATGTTAAATTAAATAGAAAAAGATACATTTGAAAAAGAAAGTTTGATATGGTATGTCAAAAGCCAACATACTTAAGGTGGTCAACAGGGGAACAAGCAGTGACTTCATTTTAGTATGTATTTTTGTTTTGTTTTGTTTAAACAGGAAGAGGGGCTGAGCAACAAGTCCATTTTCAGCCATACAGTACATGGGATCCATGTTGAAACAAGATACACAGGTACAAAGAGGATAAGTAAATTACAAAGTATATACAGTTCAGCGCATGAGAAAAACAGCTTAAAATACATCACCGTATAAGTTAATAGGGCCTCTAAGGGGTGCTTTTTTATGGCATAAAAGAGTGCAAGTGTGAGGTTTAGGTGAGAGGACCACAAAGTATAGCTACAGTAAGTGGTTCTTGGTGTGTGTGACCAAACAAAAGCATATAGTTAAGGTACCAGTGCCCCCACACACACACACACACACACACACACACACACACACACACACACTCCGTTGCTTTAAAGCCTGCAATTTTTTCAAATAACTCCAATATTATTACTTGTTATAAGTTATTGGAGGGGTTCTTAGTCTCATCATCCAGCTGAATTATGATCAAGCCTGACCACCACAACAGGGTGACCGCATCCATCGGTCAGGAAAAAGCATCACATTTTATCTTGCCATTCTGAGCTGAGGTTTTACTAAGATGTATTGTAAATGCAGGGGTTGAGCTTGCCAAACCCTTTATACTGATTTGAATGCAGGAGAATTGTGGCCTTCTTCTAACTGGTGAGCTCCCCAGTAAACACCTGTGAGTCTCTTATTTGCCAGAGCACATTACATAAGTAATAAAGTCAGTGAGTGGCTTCCCCACAAGACAGAGAGAAAGCAGAGGGACCTCAGCTCAGAATGGCAAGATAAAATGTGATGCTTTTTCCTGACCGATGGAGGTGGTCACCTTGTTGTGGTGGTCAGGCTTGATCATAAGTCAGCTGGATGATGAGGCTAAGAACCCCTCTAATAATTTATAACAAGTAAGAATATTGGAGTTATTTGAAAAAATTGCAGGCTTTAAAGCAGCGGGGGGGGGGGTGGCACTGCTACCTTGACTATATGCAGTAAGTGGTTCTGTCCACAAAACCTCATGAAAGGAGTCTATTACACCATGTCACACCTGAGGACTCACCACTGCGAGGCCCAATCTAGGCTCAGGTGGCCGTCTCTGGAAGCTCGCCTCTCCTACCCAACCCTCTGCCTTACATTCAAGCTACTGGGTCCCACACCTCCCCCCAGCCTGAATGGTCTCATCAGGGTGAAACCCAACCCACGGTGCCTGCACTCATCAGGCCAAACTCTCCTCGTGGTTCCCAAGACTAGGACTAAAGCCGGGTCTAGGTCCTTTGCGTACGCCGCCCCTTCCATCTGGAACAACCTCCCCTTGGAGGTAAGGGAGGCCGAGTCCGTCACCAGCTTCTGGACAAAGCTTAAGGGACACCTGCTCGACAGGAGCACATGTCTTTGCCACAGGACCTGACCACGTACAGCCACCCTGGTAGCTCAATAGACCCTACCATACTTCACCATCCTGGCAGCATAATGGACCTCCCCCTAAAGATGGGGTGCACTTATGTCCCAACTTATCCCCCTTCCAATATGCCCACAAAGAATCTAACCCTAGGTCTTTAGCTACTGCTCGCCTTACCAGAGCACTCTTAATCTAATCACTAACTTGAGATGTATAATGGTCTCATTATGTGTAACCTCTATGTCCTTACAGCCTGCATGCCTTCCACTACCTGCCGCCCGTAAACCTATGTATTCTTACTGTTAAAAACTTTACAATCACCTGACTGTACTGATCTGTTACCTGTAAGTTGTTGTTTCACCCGGGTCGCCCCTGAAAAAGGGACCTCCGGGGCCCAGCGGGCCTACCCGGTCATCAAAATTCAATAAATAAATAAATAAATATGAAACACCCCTTAGAGGCTTTTTTAGCTTATTATAAATCATCTGAGTTTAGCTCAACTGCTGTCCTCCTCCCTGGCACTGAAGTGAAGCGTTCCCTCTTAACGCACCTAGAGGAGAGCACACTGTACACAGGATGAGGTACAGTGGCTCTGCACGCTGACTTGCTGAAATCACGTTAATGATTTATAAAATGCAATTACACTTAAACAGGATAAAAAAATCAAATGTTTTGTTTAAAGAGAGAACATGAGTCATAGGAGTCTACGGGGAGTGTATTCAATAGCCTTTGGCCAAAGTACTACCATTGACTAAAAATACCACCAACAGCTTAATTCGGTTTAAGGTCAGTTGTTGTTGAATTCTGTTGACCCGCTACGCCCACTGGGCCTAGAAGTCCCTTTTCAGGGGTGACTGTGGGGGGGAGGGGGGATACACATGGTAAGCAACTGAAATTGAACCAGATTAAGCTGTTGGTGGTATTTTTAGTGAATGAGGGAAATTTGGCCAGGACAACGGGGGAAATTCCCCTACTCTTTTCGATAAGTGCCAGGATCTTTAACATCCACCTGAACTACAACCAATCCAGGCAGATGGGACCTCGGTTTAACGTCTCATCTGAAAGATGGCACCTCAGAAGTGCAGCACCCCTCTCATGCTGCACTACAGTGTCAGTACTGGGATATTAACCCAAGTGCCAGATGTGAGAACTGAACCCACAGCCCTCTGATCTCCCAGACTCAGAGGCAAGTGTGCTACCTACTGAGCCTGAAACTAGGCAGAATTTATCTAGTGCACTTACCCAGTCAAAAAAAATAAAAATAAAATAGCAGGTTAATAAATGCTCCCCAACCTTGGTTTTACTTTGTTTCTCTCTTGAAACTGTATTTTGTGAAGTCCTTGTGTGGGACAGGGTCCGTGGGTGACTTGGAAAATACTAGGCTGCTTTGGAATTGATGTTCAAGAATATCAAAATGGATTCTGTGCAGATTTAGGTATAGGACAGCTTTATTTTAGCTAGAATCAGAGGTTTTCAAAGGGTATGCAGTAGTGTCAAAAAGTAAATAACTTAACTTTTGCTGTTGTTTGTCAGACTCTAAGCCCCTGGAGTACGGTTAAATGTACTTTGGTTATGATTTACTGCTTAGTGTCTGTATTTTGAAAATGCCAATAAACTATTTCATTATCAAAAATCAAAAATATAGTAGTGTTTTAATGCAACCATGCAATACAAGGGGGTGTGTACTATTTTTATTGCCACTGGACCCCCTTCCCCATTTCTGATCCCATTGTGTGCCACTGGTACCCATAATTGCACTGTTCTGAAGTACTTTAAAGCAGTATTAATAATTATCTGACAAAAAAAGTCATCATTCCTTTTGTTGGTAGCATGAACACAATATTCTTTTATTCTTCAGGAGCATTTTTCTTTTACTCAACTGCTTTTAAAAGAGTTGTTATAGGTGTGCAGTTAGCATTGCACTGCAATAAATATGGCAGTCCCTGCATTTTAATACTCTCCTCCTGTGAGATCACTCTTCATTTATGCACAGTTTATTCATAGTCAGGCTCCCCTGCTCACCACCACAAATATTGAGCCTTTTGAAACACCTGCACCAGAGCTGCCAAACATGATAAGGCTGAGTACTTTTCTGCCACCGTCCAAAACAACATTAACCACCCCTCAAAGTTTTGGAAGGTCATCCACACTCTCTTTTCACCCCCAGCCCAGACCTCCATCCCGATCCTCAAGGTGAGGGACACCACCATCTCTGATTCCCCTTCTGTCACCTCTGAATTCAATGCTTTCTTCACCTCCTGCGCCTGTTCCCTTCTTTACTTACTCTCCACCTCTCCCTGACCCCCACCAGCCCTGTCTCCCTCTTTCTCCTTCTCTACCACACTAGCTGACACCATCAAGGCCCTCCTAGCTCTAAATCCACTTAAGGGCAAGAGTACAGATGGACTTGACCCTAAACTCCTTCATCTCTCTACCACCGCCATCAGTCTTCCTCTCCTCCCTTCATAACCTCTTCTTCTCCCTCACCTCTGTCCCCAACACTTGGAAGCATGCCACAGTCATCCCCCTCCCTAAAGGTGGTGACTCTTCCACTCCAGGTAACTACTGCCCTATCTCCCTACTTCCTACCCTTGCTAAACTCCAAGAACACCTAGTGCTTTCTCAGCTCTCCCCCTTCCTTGACTCATCGTCTTTCTTCATCCCTTTTCAGTCTGGTTTTCACAAACTCCACTCCACCTCTTCCTGTCTTCTTATGCTGACTCCATTCTGTCTGGCATGGATCAGGGCCAGAACACCTCTGCTACTTACGTTGACCTGGCCAAAGTCTTCAACACAGTAGCCCACCCTTTCCCCTTTGAAAAGCTTACTGCTGCAGGACTTTCCACCCAAGCTACTAACTGGTTCCGTTCATACCTAATGGGTAGAAATGGATTAAAACCGGGAACTCCCCATCACCCCTTCTCCCTATCAGCACTGGCATCCCCCAAGGATCCGTGCTTGGCCCTATCCTTTTCTCGATTTTCCTTAACAACCTCCCCACCGCCTGTACCTCTGCGTCCATCCATATGTATGCAGATGATACAGTTTTATCTGCCTCTGGCTCCTCCCCCACTGATCTGATGACCAGCCTCCTGCTAGCATTTAACAATGTTCAGCTCTGGTTCTGCTCACATCAGCTGTCACTTAATGCAAAGAAAACTGTTTATATGATCTTCAGAACCAGGCAAAAGTTCTCCAGACTTACAGCCCTCCGCTCCTTTCATACCAGTGGATGGGCCCCCCCCCCCCCGAAGACATCCCTTTCTTCAAGTACCTTGGGGTCTGGCTTGACCGAAACCTCATCTTCTCTGGGTATGTGGATGCTATCCACAAGAAACTGTACCCAAAATTAGGTACTTTGTGCCAAAACCAGGGATGCATTCCCTTGCAGGCTTGCTGAGCCATTCTACAGAGAATGATACTCCCTAATTTCGACTATGGAGACACAGTTTACAGTGCTGTTCCAAAATCCACCCTCACCAGACTGAAGCCTCTCTATCACTCCTTCTGCTCGTTTGCTCCTGACTCCCTACCCCGCACTCACCACTGCTCCCCCTACGCTGCCCTCTCTCTCCCCCCTCCCTTGAAGCCAGACGCCATGCAAATTGCTGCTCCTTTATTGCCAAGCACTGGCTCAGCTCTCTTGCCTCCTACCTCACCTCTCACCACCACCCCCCCGCACAGCTCTGGCTATCGCTCCCTAGCACTCCCGCCCAGGTCGTCTTCATCTGGCCAAGCTGCTTTCTCCCTCCGCCTACCTAAACTCTGGAATTCCCTCCCATTATCCATCTGCTCTGCCGTTTCCCTTCACTCCCTCTCCTCTCTTTTCCATGACTTCACCTCTCCCTCATGCAATTGTACCCAAGTCTCCACCCCTCTACCTATTCCCCCCTCCATTCTCTTCTCCGTTTTCTCCTTCCCCCTAGAACTCTGCCCTTCCCCTCTGCTACCTAATTGCCCTATCTGTGCTACCTAATGCACCTGAGTCTATATTCCTCTATGCTTTCCAACCTTATCTCTGATAAGTTGCTTATTGCTGAGCACCTCTTACTGCACATTTGCTGATATGGTCAGTCCTTTTCCTGTTTGTAAATACTGTAACTATTTTGTTAATATTGTAAATACTGTTCTGTAAATGCTCTGTTCTTCTTTTCCCATGACCCTCCTCCCCAGGACGCATCTGGAAACAAGCTGCTATTTAGCTCAGTATGTCTTTCCTGGTGAAACCTTTGAAATAAATAAATAATAAAGATTTGTCAGGAGTGGTGCAAGCATACCACAAGTTTATGATGCCCAGCCACACAGCACCACCCTGATATTCTTAGATCCATCATGGTGGAGGTAGCTAATTAACTGGATTTCAAAACCTCCTCTCAACTCAGGTATGAAATGGAACAGAAAACATGGGTATGTCACTGTCTTTGTTTACTCTGTCAACTGGATTATTTATTTGATTCATCCAGTCATTCATTTATTCATTCACTTTCTAGGGATCAGAAATGTTTTGCAGTCACTAGCCAGTGGGGCTAGTGACCGGGAAAATCAACTGTTCCTACAGATATTTAACTAACCCTGGTGTACTTACTTCATGAAATGTTACCTCCTCCAATACAAGCTAGCAGGCCTCACCTAGAGTACTGTACCCAGTTATGGAGTCCTCACCTCAGAAAGGTTAAGGATAGGTTGGAGAGAGTGCACTGCACAGTAACAAAAATTATGCCATCAGGGCATAAAAATTATGCCAGCAGGACAGATCCTATGAGGAGCACCTCAAGACACTAAATATGTACTCATTGGAGACCAGAAGGGAGAGGGGAGATATGAGACCTTCAAGTTGCTTAAAGGAATTAAAGTGAATTGTGGGGAACTATGTAGCCTGAATACCAATTTGCGATCACGTGAACACGAATGGAAATTAGCAGGAGACAGGTTCAGGACAGATGCGAGGAAGTACTACTTTATGGAATGGGTGGCGGAACCTTGGAACAGTCTGTCTGCTGAAGTGGTGGGAGCAGAAACAGTTAGGGGATTTAAGCAGGACTGGGACATAATGAAGGGAATAGCGATTACTGGGGGTGACAGGACCAAGGAGGAGCATAGAGAGAGAGGACAGAAGGGTTAGTACCCTGGAGGAACAGTAGGTTCCAGGGAATACAGGCAGAAGGGATAGACCTCTGGTCTTTTTCTGCCTCCATTGTCTACGTTTCTATGTTTACTAGCCTCTCAGCCCAGCCGTAGGGCCACTGCTTGCAAATCTGGGAAGAAGACAGGCTCATCAGGAGATGGCCAGCGGAAGGATTAAGGATCCTGGTGAATGTTCTCTGCTGGGGAGTGAGGGAGACAGCCAGCACTGTGTGAGCACCAAATGGGTGACAATAGGTGGCGCCACAGGCAGCATTATCCAAGGAATGGAGGACAACAGCTGGTGCAGCGCTACACAGACTTGCATGTGTTCAAATACACACCTTTGCCGCTGGCATCCTGGGACACTAAGAGCACAGGAAAACCCCAACAGGCAGTGTGAAACTGGCCTCCTGCAGGCCCCACACCAGTGACCAAGGCACCTCCTTTACCACATCCACACCCTCAAAGAGGCATGGTGGTTTCCATTATGGGGGAGAGTGATGCAGGACACAGGAAGAGTAAGTCTGGGAGAATCTTGGTGACAGAACTGGGGGGAGGACAGCTGGTAGAAGAAAGCAAGTTAGAATATGTGGCAGCAGGCAAAAAAGACCTCTCCTTGCTTCCTCTTAGCCCAGCAACATTTATTCCCCCTCATATTCACTTGCATACCTCCTACAGGGAGTAGGTATAAGAAGAACCCTATGTCATCATATACAAACCAGTTAGGACTCACTTTGTTGCACTGATACTTTAAAGGGAACACTGGGGTGCATGAACATCAAAATATTTGTTTCCAAGTCAGCTGCACTGCATATGCTTCCAACACACTAACAATAACAGCACTGCATTGTAGACTGTTTGGATGGCATCCTTTTAAAGAGGGGCTCCGGCCAAACTTTTATACATCAATAAATTCTGAATTAGGATCAGCAGTTCCCCAAAGAGACTCCTGCCAACACTGAGATTGCCTAATTAATTTGTTTAAAAATACAAACCTTTATGTAACCCTGGTTTTCCTGCCAGTTTATAAAATCTGGTTTCACTGAAGAGTCACTGATAATATCAGCTCCTGACCTTACAGCCTACTTTTACTGCCAGCAACATTATTTGACTTAAATACCCCAACTTTAATAAAACTCTAGTTGTGCAGCCAGCCTGGTGATGCAGAGGGCTGATGCACCTTGTGCCTTACCTCTCCCATGCTGGCAACCAGAGTTTAGCAATGAGCTTGGGCCACAGGAGAGAGGAGGATCAAGTGCCCCCACAGGACACTGATCCTCCACAGAGGAGGGAGGCCAGCCAGCTCTGCTGAGATACTGCCATCTGGGTGACATGTAGCAGTGCAGCTAGAGTACCTAGTGGGTGGGAGGACATCAGCAGGTACTGCATGATACAAGCTTGCATATGTACATGCTTCCCACACTCTTGATGCCGACATCTTGGGGAACTCTGGAGGAAAAGTGGAAAATATCCCAAGTGGTAGGACAATGCCAACCAGCTCACAGACCCCACACCCAGCTACCTAGGTGCGGTCTCCAATGTTGGATCCTTCTGCCGCGGAGGTAAGGGGAGCCCTGTCACCTTCACCAGAGAGGGAAAGCTCTGGGGGAACATGGGGAGTCCCAAGTAAGACCTAGGGGATGGCATGGTGATGGGGCTGGGGCTGGTTAAGCAGATGGGGGCTGTCCAGAGAGCAGGAAGCATAAAAAAATGTAGTTTCAGTAAACATTTTAAAAAAAAAAGAAAGCAGACACTGGGTTGAGTACAGTGCTTGCATCAGCAGAATGGGAGGATGTATGATACCTCAAAATATGGTGGGGAACTGGTTTTAGAATCAGTGGTGGACATGGTTTTGCAATGCCAAGGCTGTGTGCAAGTTCAGAATATAGCACGGATGAGATTTCAGAATGCCACAGGCTTGTAATTTTAGAATGCAGCAGGAATATAATTTAAGAATGCCATGAGAAGCCCCAATTTGGGAATGTGACAGGGATGGCAGAATTCAAAATATGGTGGGCTTACATTTTAGAATATGGCAGGGATGCAATTTTTGAACATTGGGGCACAACTGTAGAATGTGGAAGACATGCACAATTTCGGACTGAGGTAGGGATGCATAATTTCTGAATGTGGCGAGGGTACACAATTTTGGAATGTGGCAGAATGTGCAACTTCAGAATATACTGAGATACCAAATTTCAGAACATGGTAGAGATATATAGTTTAAGACTGTGACAAAGACATGCATTTTCTGAATGTGGCAAGCATGCACAATCTCGGAATGTGGCAGAAGCGTACTATTTTGGAATGCACATTCTGAAATTGTATATTCACACCACATCCTAAAATTGTGCATCTCTGCCACATTATGAAACTGAACATCCCATCCGCATTCTGAAACTACATGCCCCCACCAAATTCCCAAACAGCATGGCACAGCCAAATATGAAAATTGTGTATCCTACCTCTTTGGAAAATTGTGCACTGAAGTCAAATTCCAAAATTGTGCATCCCTTTCCCTTGTAAAAATTACACATCCATGCCAAATTGCCTAAATGATGTGTCTACCAACATTATGAAAGTGTGGGCCCCACCAAATTATAAAATCGCACATCTCTGCAGCAATCTGAAACTGTCTCACCCCAGTTTGAAACTGCATATTCTCATCACATTCTGAGATCACACTATCCCAGGTCATATCAAAACTGCATATTCTGAAAACACGCAGTCTTAGCATTCCAAATCTTGTCCACAGCTGTATTCCAAAAACTTCTCTCGCGCCCCATTCTAAAGTACCATGCGTCTGTGCATTATGTAAATGCATGCACCGCACCCAACCCAGTGTCTGCTTTTTCTTTCAAATTTACAACAACTGCACAGTTACAGTGAACCTGGGAGAAATAAATCACATAATGCTGCTGGCAGTAAGGAGTAGGATGTCAGTTTGTGAGATGACCATATTAGTAACTCTTTCCTAGAACCAGCTTTTTTTAACAGAGAAACCAGGATTACAAGCATTTGCAAATGCCAAATGTTTGCGGCTTGCATTGCTGTTGCACCGGGTTTTGTTTGTACACATTTTTACTATATTTATTTTATTTTGACAACTCGGATAAACCTTTGAGCTACAAGCTCTTTAAATAGGTTCCACATCAGTGAAAGAACAAACAATAACAGAGTAATATCAGGCAGATAAACAAGAATATTGGATAAACAAGCTAATACATGAGTCACAACTATGTAAAAGGAATTAATAGATTCTATCACCAAGAATGTGGTAAGGTACACTGAATGCCATACTGTATTGTGCCAAATCACAGAAATTAAGAGACAGACAGACAGGGACAAAGAACGGCTAGTGCCGAGAGGCGAAACAGCTGCCAAGAGGCCATTGTCAGAGGGTGGAATGGGAGAGAGACTAAGCAATGACAAGATGGATCAGCCCAGAAGGCTTCGTCGGAGTGAGGGGTAGGGGGAGCGGGAGTGGTTGACTAGGACTGGAGAAGGAGGGAGTTGAGATAGTAAGGGGAAAGTGCTATGGTCAGGGAGCCAGTGCAAACAGGTATTCATCATATTAAGTGCAGGACATCCCAGTGTGACTGGTTATAGGAAGCATCTGCAACTAATTGTTGCCTGAGCTTACGTTTAAAGGACCCCAGTGTAGGTGCAAAGGAAATATCAGAGTGGAGTGAGTTCAACCAGAGCAAGGCTCGGTAAGCAAAGGATCTTTGACCTAGGGAAGTATGCCTCGGGTCTGGGTTGGGGAGCCCATCTGGGTCTCTGATCCCACGGGGAGACTCACCTACACATAAATGTCTTAGAAATTAGGGCCATTCTGTATGCCTTACAGGCTTTCCAGAACCATCTCTCTGTGAGCACTTTGTTGGTGCAGCTGGACAATCTCGGTGTGGTCTATTACATCAACAAGCGGGGAGACCCATTCCGACCCAACTCTCTGTGCCAGGAAGCGATGAGGGCTTGGTACTGGGCTCTAGATCGTGGTCTAGAACTGTTATCCATCCATGTGCCAGGTGCCCAAAATGCCTTGGCAGATGCCTCAGCAGGTCACAGTCCAAAGTGCACTAGTGGAAGCTGCTGACCTCAGTCACAGAAGACCTGTTTGACAGGTGGGGTCATCCAGACTTGGTCCTTTTTGTGTTCCCACTCAATGCAAAACTGCCAGGTTTCCACTCGCTAGATCCAGGGCCTGGAGTTTTCTGATGAGATGCGTTGTCCCTCTCCTGGAAAGGGAGGTTTATTTGCACATTCCCTCACTTTCCACTGGTTCAGAGGGTTCTCATCAAGCTACAGATGGAGGGTGCCACCCTAATTCTAGTGGCCCCATTCTAGCCATGGCAGATATGGCTTCCATTACTGCAACTGGCTGTGGAACCTCCAGTTCCCCTGCCCCATCCATACCTCAAGTCCCTCCATCTGCATGCAAGGCTACTGAGGACATAGCTATTGCTTGGTTTGGGGTGTCCCAGAAGGTGGCAGATGTCCTGGTAGCTCCCAGAAAACCTTCCACCAGGGCCACTTACTCCATGAAATGGAAGCGGTTTGCTATCTAGGCCACTTCTCATAGCCTGGACCCTTTCACCTGCCCACTAATCAGGTGTTGGAGTATCTCCTGACCCTGTTTGAAGCAGGACTTGAATACTACTCCTCCCTTAAAGTGCACCTGTTGGCCATATCAGCTTTTCATGTGCTCATTGAGGGATCTACAGTGGTGCAGCTGGATGTGACCAGTACTTTCCAGAGAGGCACTCTTCACCTGAAGTTTCCTATCCGTAACCCGGTTCCAGCTTGGGACCTGAATTTTGTTCTGGAGAAGCTGACCCTGCCTCTTATTGAGCCAGCTGCGTCCCACTTGCTGTCGTGGAAAGCATTATTTTTAGTTGCTATTGCTTCTACTCAAAGGATTTCAGAGCTACAGGCTCTCATGTGTGAGCAGCCTTATTTGATTTTCCAAAACGACAGGATCTCTTTGTGTTACTAACCCTAAGTTTCTTCCTAAGGTGGTGTCTGAGTTGGCCCTAAATCAATCCATCCACCTGCCTGTTTATTATCCAGAGTATGCTAATCCAGGGGAGCATTACTCCATACTTTGGATGTACACATAATTTTACATTACTATATACACCATACAAGGGAATACAGGAAGTCCTCTCAGTTGTTCATTTCTTTCACCCCTGGCAGACAGGGCATTCCAGTTTTGAAGCCATGCTTTTCCAAATGGCTTTGCTAACTGTATTATTTTTTTGTTACAAGAAGTATGGTAAGGAACTTCCTGGGGTTAGGGCCATTCCACCAGGAGTATGGCCACTTCAGCTGCCTGTTTCAGGGGTGTGTCTGCAGTTGAGATTTGCACTGCTGTTACTTGGAGTACAGTCCACACTTTCATCAAGCACTACAGTCTGGACATTGCATCCAGAAGAAGAGCAGAATTTGGCCTTGCTGTGCTTCAGGGCCTTCCTTCTTAGGCCCCTGGCCTCCTGCCAACCAGACTGTCCTTGTTCTCAGAACTGCTTGGGACTTGTTCCATAGGTGTGACCTGATGACAAAGATATCCCCGACGAAGCTCGAAGACTTACATAAGAACTTTACTGTAACAGTAGATCTTCGAGGGAATCTCTGTCATCAGGTCACGCCATCCCTCCTTCCATCCCCCTTTCTCTCTCTCCAGCCCAGCTGTGCTGTTGCTCCAGCCTTTTTGCTAGCTGTGCACTTTCTCTCACTCTCTTCAGTTCCTTGGTGGGACTACTGTCTCTCATGGCCTCCGGCTAGGGTGGGACTACTGTCTCTCATGGCCTCTGGTTAGGGAAAGAACTGAGGAGGGAGCAGGGCCCCTAATACACTGCTGCAGAAGAAGCTTCCGTGGGATCCTGATGCCAGATGGCAAAGTTCCATAGGTGTATCCTGATGACAGAGATTACCTTGAAGAACCACTGGAATGGTAAGTTCTTACATAACTGTTCTTTGTCATGTCCGTGAGGTGGTGTGAAAAAATGGCTATGTTCAAAATTTGGGGTCAAACTATTTAAAATTACCAAAGTTATGAGTGTGCATGGAAAAGTTTCAACATACACTCATAACACTGTTGTTTTTCTAATATTTTACCCCAAATTTTCAACACAGTCTTCCCATGACCCCACCTCATAAACAAAGGCAGAGCAAATTTTCAAATCCTGCCTGAAAGGTGATTTCACACAGTGATCACAAAATCACCTTCCAGGATGGATTTTCATAATTTCACCACCCTTGTTCATAAGGTGGGGTTCCAGAAAGGCCATGCTGAAAATCAGGGGAACAATTATGTAAAAAATGACCAAGTTATAAATACAATTTCAAAGTCCAATGAGATACACTGAGCCGCATACCTGATTTCCTCAGTTTCGGGTCCGGTGTTGAAGAGGGAAGACGTGCCTCTGGTCCAGAGAAGATTATGGTATAGAACCCCCAGTAGGTAAGTAAGGAGTGTGTGGCATGGGATGGTGGGTGCTGAGTGGGAGGGCAGCGGGAGAGTAACAGCAGCAATGGGCCGGTGGCGGCAACAGACGCTGAAGTACGTTTTTTACAGTGTATATAAATATTTAAAAAAAAAAAGGCAGAGGGATTTTTTTTTTATTTCAGGTACTGACACTGGAGATTTAGGCACCCAAGTGATGTTTGGTGGCAGCAGGGGCAGGCTCCTCAGTGTCACACAATGTAAACGTGTGGTGTGAGGGGTACTAGCTGGTACCGGGGACTGGGCACCCTCCTGTCAGAAAATTCAGAAAGGGTGGGAAGGATTATGGGGTGATTTTCTTTATTTCAGGTACAGACACTGGAAATTTGGGCACCCAAGTGATCTTTGGCAGCAGCAGGGGTAGGCTCCCCAGTGTCACACAGTGTAAACGTGTGATGTGAGGGGTACCAGCTGGTACTGGGGACTGGGCACCCTCCTGTCAGAAAATTCAGAAAGGGTGGAAGGGATTATGGGGTGATTTTCTTTATTTCAGGTACCAACACTGAGGATTGGGCACACCAGTGTCGTTGTTATGTCTGGCACCACCAAGGGTGGGTTTTCTGGTGTCACACAGTGAAAACAGGTGGGGATAGGGGGTAATAGCCAGTTCTGGGGACTGGGCACATCGGTGTCAGAAAATTAAGAATGAAGGGGTGGGAGGGATTGTTTTTACATTGGGGAAAGAGGACCACAGCAGGCCGATCATGCAGATCAAAGGAAAGAGCTGCCCTATGATTTGGATGGCTTTTTTCTTTAAACTGCATGAATTTTTCCACCAAGACCAGAACAGTGCCAGAATCTCTACAGCTGATGATAGGTCTGACACTGTTGAGCCCCTTGTAGACTGCCCTGCACTGGATGGACAGTGACACACCTCTCAAAGTCCACTATCATACATATATGTTCACCTTTGTGCAAGTACAAGGGCGAACATAAAAAGGCTTGTGACACTTAAATAAAGTAACCTAGAAATCTCAGAATTTGCATGATATTTATTAAGGATCTGGTGATCCTAAGTCTGGATTTAGTCCCTTTTATGTGACATCCCTTCTTCATATTATTGCATGTGATATCTTTAGTAGAGGTCAAATGTGCAGCAGTTATCCATAAAAATCACATTAAGAAAGCTATGAAGGACAAATAATTTATAACCCAGGGCAATGAGTGCAAATTTTTGTCCATCCTTTATCTTTTGTGCTCCCAGGTGTGCCCCCTTCTGCTTCTCCAACACCTACCTTCTCCAGGACTTGCCCTGGACCTGGTTTTTTTGGTGGGCGGATGACATGGTCAGTAGTGTGGGACTTGCAAGGGTCCCAACATCATCCTGACCAACAGGGTTTTTTTCTCTTCTTGTTTCTTCCTCTTGACTGGCAGTGGCCCTCCCCATCATAGTGGTTTCTACTGCGCTACCACTTGGCTAAAGCTAGTTGGCAGGCATGCAGTGGGGCACACTGCCCTCCCACTCTGAAGGAAGAGAGCTGCTCCAGGGATGACCCCTGACAACTTCAGCTTGTTCCTGAACTTGGGTCACCAGCGTATTGAGGGGAAGCACTGCCGTTGTGCTACTGGGTCAGCCATTCAAGAAGTAATTTAACAGAAAGAACAATGCACAAAAAGCAGCTGCCTTCTCTGGCATAAATGCAGAGGGTATCTCCATTCTCTCCTGTATACTGCTAATGAAATAAGCCCACCTGCATGTCCCCAATACAGTCAGAAAGAACAGTTTCCAGTAGAATGGGCCTCCAGTTTACTGTAACTCAAAAAACTGATGGGACATCACTTGGGACTAATCATAACGGAACAGTTAAATGATACATGATAAACACTCTCATGCTATGTGAGAAACACTTCTCTTGCTTTCTTGAACACACAGACCTCACACCCTTCCAGAAAATGGTCATTTCATATGTTGTAGTACAACGAAGGGTCAAAACTTACACCATTATGCAAAACCATTAACTGAAGAAATGTGCCCCCAGTGCAGTTCTCTACCTTATTTTACTGCTTCATTGATTGATTGATTGATGTTTTAGTTTACCAGGTAAGGGTACTAGACTTACAAGCACATTTAGAGGCATGACCCAGACACATACAGTGCAAAAAAAAGAAAAACAATTGAACAATAACTTTCAGGAAGTGGCAGGATGTACACACTGCAGGTTTACATTGTATGATTACATTTATATATATTCAGTAAATACTTCTTGTATTCAGTTTAACTGTGAGGGGTTAGCATTCTTGAGTGACACAAGCAGAATATTCCAAAGTTTAGGTACACTCATTCTATCTGGTGCCGCCATTTTGGGTCAGGTTAAGCAATGGATGGTTCAGACGCCATATGATGCCAATGGGAAGAATGGGTTAAAGTTAAAAGCCTAACAACCCACTTTAATGCTTACAACACTTCATGAAAATCTCTGACTGGGGGGAAAATGTGCCTGTGTACATATGTAACGTGGTTATGATCCTTACAACAAGGATCATATAAACAATCTGTCTCTTCTTTGAATCTGACATCTAGCTAAGCAATAATTATGTTTGTTACATAATAAAGATTCTGCTAGGCTTTGGGCAGTTTAGAAAAAAAAATTACATAGTTTACACAAACAGAAAACTATTTATAAATCTTCAGTAAAGTCATACTAAGGGTTTTTCAATGCATTTTGTGCTGGGGACCCTTAACAAGGCAAGCAGAGGTTCAAAATACACCATCATAGAAACATAGAATCTGGCAGCAGAAAAGGACTACTTGGCCCACCCAGGAAGAGAAGGGTGCCTGTTTTATGTTTCTAAGCACTTAGTGGCCTCCGACTACCTAAACCAAGTGGCACCTCATTTGAATTTCTCTCAATAAATGTGGATCTCCGGGACAATAACCTATCATCGATTAGCAGCATATATGTAGTCCCCTGGGTTGTCTACAGATGGACAAGAGACTATTTCAGAATTTGGTCAATCCCTCCCACAGAACAGAGAGTGGATTATATTGTGAGACTTCAATTTAAATTGGGGGACCAGTCAGGAGGATAGGGCTAGAGAATTGTTAGTAGAGATGGGTCTTCATCATCTCATTACCAAAACAACTCGTACTACTGTAACCACAAACAGGGATATGAATCAATTATTGATTGGGTAGTTGTTTCAAATCTATTGCATGTTGCTGCTTCTGGAGTCCTCCCAGACTCCATGAGTGATCACTATGCAGTGACTTGTAACTGGATTGCACAAAAAGTTAGGAAAGAATCAACATTCATGGCCGGCCCGGTTGCGCAGAGGGTTGAGGCACTGGACGCCACACCTCGCGCTACACCGGCGGCCTGGGTTTGGGAATGAGCCCAGGTCATCGGGGTCGGTAGCGGAGGACTAGGATTGAGTGTCGGGAGACAGCTCTCCTAGTCCTGGGGAGGGCTGGGGAATCCACATCATGCTGCGGCTACCCCTGGGGATGCCCAGGGGTACCGCTTGCACTGGTGTGACTGGGGGAAAGCAGCAGACATCTGCATGCACATGCGCAGATGTCATTGCACATCTGCACTCCCAATGGGAGAAAAAGTGGAAATGGCTGGGCGCGACCGTGCAGCCTGATGGCCATGCCCTGCATCGCCGGGAGGACTCACGTGGAATCACACTGGGGGGGTCTGGAGCCAGTCTGGCTGGATAGGGTATGGGGAGACCCTCCAGCGGATCGGTGATGGCCGTGCCGAATCCTCCATCTTATGAGTGAGACTGGTGCTCTCCCAGCAGGCAGGGCCAGTGGCTGGATGCCCCCGCCGGTAGTCGCCGCAGCAGGCACATAAATAAGAATAAGAAAAAAAAAAAAAAAAGAATCATTCATTTTTATATGCAGATTCAGGAATTTTAAAGTAAAAAATTTTATATATATATATATATATGGCAGACAGGAATTCTCTTGACAGAAATCAGGACCTAGATGAAGTTTATAAGCATTTCTGCCTGCTATAAATACCTTCCAGTTAAAAGATATGGGTTAAGGGGAAGAAAAATGAGTGGGTCACTTCTGATAACTCAAAGTTGATGCATAAGAGGAAAAAATCTGGACAAAACACAGAAAAATGAAAGATGCCTCCTTTATCTGACTTTAAATCTCTATGCAACATTTGTAAACCCACAGTAAGGGCAGCCAAAGCCAACTTTATTTTAAAAATAAACAATAGCAGGACTTGGGGAACTCCCAAGAAAATGTTGAGAACCCTGAATGATCTTACTGGTAGAACTCTAAAAAATTGAGCCCACTGCAATGCAAGTGGGAGGTAGAAAGGTTAGTGACCCTTGGGAAGGAGTGAAATGTTTCAATTTGTATTTTGGTGGTCTTGGGAGATTTAGATCAGACATATCTCCCTTGTCACTGCCTGATGACCCCAGTCTGTTTTGGTCTATTTCTATCAGGAACCAAACCTTTGAGTTCAGTCAACCCCAAAGTTCCTTTTTTCACACTGTAACTTCTACTGAGGTCTGTCAATATCTTGAGTGGGTGGGTCCCAATCCTTGTATTGGCATTGACAAAACTGATTATCGTCTTTTAAAACTGGTTAGATCTATTGCAAGTCTCTTAAAAAAAAAAAAAGTTCAATTACTCACAGAGTCAGGTGTGTTCCCTACTATGTGGAAAAGCACAGTCATTAGAGCTGTTCATAAGTCAGGTTTGAGAAACAATGTAGGCAATTTTAGGCCATCACACTGCTTGCTCCATTTTCCAAGATACTAGAAAAGGTGGTTTTTGACCAAACAGTTGAGTTTAACAAATACAATATCTGTACTCTCAGCTTGGTTTCTCAGTAAACCATAATACAGAGACTGAGCTTTGGTAAGGTTCATGAACCACACATTTAAGACTTTGAATGAGGGGCTCGATTTAGCCTTAGTGTTTGTAGATCTCATCAAGGCATTCAACCTGATGAACCACGATGGCTTGATTAGGAATTTAGCCAGGATTAATTTTTCTGCTGATGTCTTAAAATGGTTCTTTGAGGCAAGATTCACATAGAAGGGTTTCACGAAGAGGAATGTCAAATAACTTATGGCATTCCCTAAGGGTCCATCCTTGGCCCACTACTAACACTTTTTGTGAACTCCCTCCATGAAATACATCGTCACACAGAACTCAACTTGTATGCAGATTATGCAGTACTATCCTGAAGGGGTAATAATGTAGCAGCTCTTCATGCTAAACTACAGGAGGATTTCAGTAGTCTGCACTCTTGATTTTCTGATCACAGACTAGTGCTTAACTCAAAAAGGATGCAACTGATGGTCTTTGTAGGGTCTTTGATGTAATCAATGACAATAACAGGGATACTATTGAGAGGGTTATTGAATTTAATTATTTAGGCGTTTCCACTGATTGTTGCATGTCTTATAAGTCCCATGTTACATGTTTGATTATGAGGCTCTAGGTATGTTATACCAAGTAAAACAACCCATTGTTCCAGAATCTTGATTGCTTTAGGAAAACTATGTTTTGTTTACATTACTTGATTACGGGTCCCTAATCTATACTTTGGCTTCAGAAAAAATCCTGACCTGTCTCAGAACAACATCTTTTTTGTTACTGGCCAATCTAGAAGAACATATCACTGTAAACTTTACCAGGCCATGGTGTGATTTTCCTGGAAGATAAATTCAACTAGAGCCTCACTGTTTCTCCATAACATCAGCCCTGGCCTCAAGCCCAACAGTACTGCCGATCTGTTCCCCAAATTTGTCAACTTGTTAAGTACAAGGTCCCAGAGTAGGCTTTCTTTTTTAGGTACCATTTTCCATACTATATAGGGCCACAATTCTCTATCATTCAGAGCTACAAAAGTTTACAATCGTTTGCCACCTTTACTGATCAACTGTAATAACAGTTCATCATCTTTTAAAAAACAGTCTAAAATTCACCCTTCTCAGCAGATCTAAATGATATAATTGCTACTGCTTTTTTTTCTTACGTCCTGCTGGTTACTTGTGTATTTTCTGCAACATATGATTCAGACCTTGAAGTATCTCACAGGGGTGAACAAGGTGCAGGTGGGGAATCTCTTTCAGAGGAGGAAAAGCACCAGAACATGTGGGCATGTAATGAAGCTAGTGAGAGAAGTTTAAGAAGGTTTTGAGGAAATACTTCTTTACATGGGGGGGGGGGTGGACACCTGGAACAGCCTGCTAAAAGAGGTGGTGGGGCAAAAACAGTGGGGAGCTTCAAGCATGCATAGGATAGGTATATAGACAAAATAAGTAGAGGAACGTGGGGCAGGAGGGATGCCTTTGACCAAATAGGGTCTGAGGTGTTGGAATAGGCAGGGAAAAAAATAGGGCAGACTGGGATGGGCATACCAGTCCTTTTCTGCTAACAAATCCTATGTTTCTATGTTTCCACATAGCATGTATCTGCAGTTATTGTTTGTATTTACTGTATTTGTTTCTCACTGGACACTTCGTAAAATGGGCATTTTGCTCATATGCTTTTCCAGAATAAAATATAATAAAAGTTATTTAAATGAAATGAAAAATGGATGCTGCCATGAGGCCCAATACCCAGAGCATGGTTCTGGCTGAGACTATATTGTTTCTGGTCAACAGACCTGCTTAAGTTATCCTCTAGTAAAAAAGCTTTTGTCTGGAATGTCTACAATGCAGTCCCAATGTACTGTAACCTCTGCCAAGGGTGTAATATACTGTGTCCTCACTGTCAGAGGAAATAGTGGACCCTAAAGAGTGTCTGACTGGAAACAATTTCTTCTCCTCCTACATAGAAGTTGACGGCAGATAAGGACTGCAAGGCCCATCCAGTCTGCTCATTTCTTTTTCTACCTTACGAATGTGCCATCGGCCTTTGCTCTGTTGACTGCCTATCTATGCATACTCATCTGTATTGCTCCCTTATGCCTATCCCATGCCTGTTTGAAGCCCTGCACTGTATTCATATCCACCACTTCCTGAGGTAGGCCGTTCCATGCATCCACCACCCTTTCTGTGAAAAAGAACTTCCTCACATTACCCCTTAATCAGCCTCCCTCTAATCTCATGCTGTGTCCTCTTGTCCTATTTTTCTTATATTGAAACATGTTAGACTCTTTCACCTTGTTAATGCCCTTAAGGTGTTTGAATGTTTAGATCATATCACCTCTCTCCCTCCTTTGCTCTAGGGTATACATATTGAGCTCCGTTAATCGGTCCTCATATGTTTTCTGATGCAGTTCCTGCACCTCTTCAGGGGAAAGAAGTGGGGGTTCCTGAACAACAGCCAGGACCACTACAGGGGCAGGAGGCTAAGCATGCCCTGACAGCACCACTGACTGCGGCATCACTGCCAGGCCTGGTGCCAGCTCCATAGATGGCAATGAGAGTAACTGAGGCAACAGTCTATAAACACAGAGAATTGGGTACAAACAGTGACACTGCCTGGGCCCATGCCGATGGGTGTAGCCAATGTTGGTGTCTGCATTGTAGAACTTGCATACTACTGCAGCACCTTTGACTGTGGTGAGCACCCTTCCACCCTGGGTTCTGACCATTTTAGTGTCTGAACAAGGATGGTGAGGATCACAATTAGAGCCTTGGCAAATGTGGTGCCATTCTGCTGACACAGACCACGGCCTAGAGTCCAACTATAATGTCACCTTTCCTGGTGACATGGTGCCATGATTCTGTTGATGGTGTAGACTATGACATTAATGATTTGTGACTTAGTACCTAATGTCAACACAGCAGGGATTTCACAGTCCTTCACAGTCTTCTGAAGAAAAGACTCAGTGACTTCCACCTGTGCCCTCAAGTAGCCCACTGTAGTTGAATCCTTGGCAAATGGCGAATGGCAAATACCAAACACTGTAGTTTATAAAGTGGTTAACACACCAGTCATGACCAGTGTCATAGGAGACTGTCAACACAACATTTACAAATGTGACACCTTTGCTAATGGTGAACTCGACACTATAGAACACCAAGATAAATAGTCAACAGCAATATGGAAGATGGAGTTACCATGCAGGTAGAAAAACAATACACAGGATTGATAAGATAAAGACCGACTCCATTAGATATGCACTCAATGACAGGAAAAAGAGAACTGAGGTGGATAGAGCCACCTATGTTATATAGGTGACAAAAAGGGGTAAGGTGACATCACTGACCCCAGCTCTGAAAGTCTCCTGTGAGGTCTTGATGTAGCCAATTTATAGTCCAATGGGTGTGGCTCTGTGAAGGAGATATACTTGAAAGACACTGCTAGGATATAAGTAGCTGCTGTGTGCAATTTATTAGATTATATACAATAACAGCAGATGGCAAAAAAGGGCAATCAGTTTATTCCACTTTGATAATTTTTACTATATATTTTTTAAGGTTTTTTTTGGGGTGGGTTGCTCCCAACATTCTCTGTTATTACCTCACTCCATCAGGCCCCAACAGTGCCCTCTGCCCATAAGGATATTCTGCAGGCTCTCGGATCCTCCCTCCGATACCCCTAGTGCCTCCAATTTAATCCAGCACAGGGGGCCTGCTGCCACCAAGAGGCAGTCTATATGACATGCTGGTAGCATGGGGGGACCAGGGGTGTCAAGAGGCCCTGCAATGTTGGGTGCCAAGTTTCTAAGCAACCAGACCAGCCCCTTTCCATTATCACTGTAAAGTCTGCACCACCTCTGTTCACTGTGGGACACTTCCTGGGACACTACTCTGAGTGGGGGGTCTCACCAGCAGAATGTTGTCACCCACACCACCTATGCCACATCCCCATCCACCGTAAGGAACATAGCTGGAGCAGGAATATCCACCCCGTCCCAAAGAGTCTGAACATACTACTTCCACCACATGAACCAAATTCCACCAGCCAAAGAAGTGGTCAGGTTCACAGTACAAACCCCTGTCATCTCCATCATAGCACAACATGACAATACCACTAGGACAGGCAAAGTACAGTTACGTAAGAACTTACCGTAACAGTAGATCTTAGAGAGAGGCTCTTGCAGTAGGTAATTACATATAGGACTGAAGTCGGCAGGCGGCAGGACCCCACGGAAAAATTTCTAGCTAGCAGTCTCTGACGAGGGACCACCCCGGCGTCAGGAGACATCGGTATAAAGGGGCAGTGCCTCATGCCCGCCTTCTAGTTCTTTCCCACCACAGGCCACAAGACGCCGGACAAGAGAGAAGCTGATGTTTCCCTCACTGGAAAAGGAGCTGAAAAATCTTAGGGGAATGGAGGGCGGGAAGGTATTACCTACTGCAAGAGCCTCTCTCAAAGAGCTACTGTTACGGTAAGTTCTTACATAACTGTACTATCTTACTTTGAGAGGGCTCCTGCAGTACGTAATTACATATAGGACCGAGTCTCAAGCAGTCTGGAACAAAAAGAAGCACACGGGAGGAGGAAAGCTACTCAAAGCAGATCCTCTAGCTGTGAAGGCCTTAAGAAAGGAGGCCTTGCAGAACAGCAAGCCTGAAGCCTGCTCTACGGCGAGAGGCAATATCCAAACTGTAATGTTTTGTAAATGTATGGACAGAAGTCCAGTGGCGTGCAGCACAGATGTCTGCTGCTGACACGTTTGAAACATGCTACGAGGGGCAGCAATTCTTTGGTGGAGTGTCTCTTACTTGACCCGAAGGGTCTTGTTGTACTTGGTTATAACAGAAGGTGATGCAATGAGCCAACCATTTAGACAGGCATTGCTTGGAAACAGCACTGCCTTCTCTTTTGGGGGCAAAAGAGACAAACAGTTGATCTATCTTTCTGAGATCCTTTGTTCTGTTAGTGTAGTATCTCAGGATCTAGTGAACGTCCATAGTGTGAAGTAGATACTCCCCCTGATTTGAGTACTGCGTAAAGAAAGCGGGTAACTCTATGGACTGGTTCAATGTAGATTCCGCTACCACCTTGGGGAGAAACTTAGGATTGGTGTGCAGAGCCACACGTTCCTTGTGAAAAATCAAGTACAGGATTTTACACATCAGGGCCTGGAGCTTGGAAATCCTCCGAGCAGAGGTAATGGTCACTAGGAAGAGCGTCTTCCATGAAAGGAACTTCATGTCTGCTGAGGCCGCCGGTACAAAAGGAGGCAAAGTAAGTTTCTCAAGAACAAAGTTCAAATCCCAAGAAGGGGCAGGATCTTGGATAGGGGGTCTCAAGTGAACCCCTCTGAGGAAAGTTTTAGAGACTTCCAGTTGAGCAAACATCCTATCTGCGAAGGGAACATGGTAGGCCGAAATGGCCACCACGTGTACCTTCAGAGACGAGTGATTAAGACCCAGGTCGAAAAGATGGCGCAGGTACTCCAGCAGTCACCCAACCAAGTAGGAGAAAGGCTTGAAGCCTTTTGAAGCAGCCCAGATTGAAAACAGTTTCCACTTCATGGCATAAGTAGACCTAGTGGAGAGTTTCCTAGCCTCCACCAAGATCTCAGCCACCTGGGGAGAAACCCCAAAGCAGGCTTGAGCTAAGTCTGCAGGAGCCATGCATGTAGTTGAAGGGACTTGAGACCTGGATGGACCAGGGTCCCCTGATCCTGGGTCAGTAAAATTCGTGACAGCGGAAGAGGAAAAGGAGGTTCCTCTGAATATTATTGCAGAAGAGAGAACCAAACTTGCCTGGGCCAGAAAGGAGCGATCAGAATCATTTGTGCTCCTTCTAAGCAGAGTTTCTGCAAGACACGCGGGATCAGAGGAATCGGGGGGAAGGCATAGACGAATCTGTCCTTCCAATCTAGAGACAGAGCGCCTCTCCAGAAAATGCCTCGCTCTTGAACGAGCAAGCAGAAGTCGGGAGGCTTTGCGTTTAGAGGTGAAGTGAACAGGTCCACCTGAGGTGTTCCCCAACGTAGGAAGATATTGTCTAGGACCCCCTGATCCAGTTCCCACTCGTGAGCTTGAGCAGACGAGCGACAGTTTGTCTGCTAAGGAGTTCTCGACCCCCGGAACATGAATTGCTGTGAGGTGAAGGTCGTGTTGTGCTGCCCAATCCCAAACTCTCATTGCTTCCCTGCAAAGAGGGTAGGACCGAGTCTCACCCTGTTTGTTGATGTACCATACAACACACATATTGTTCGTCTGGACGGCTAGGTGGCCTGGAAGAAGATGCAGGTGGAGAGCCTGGAGAGCATAGAGCACCGCCCGAAGCTCAAGCACATTGATGTGCAGGGATTGTTCCAGCTTGGCCAAAGAGCCCTGGGTCCGATGTGGACCGAGATGGGCTCCCCAGCCTTCGCCAAAGGCGTCTGTGGTCAGAGTCTGGGAGGGAGGAGGAAGGAAGAATGGAACTCCCCGAAGAAGGTTCTCTCGAACCATCCATGACTGCAAGTCTGGAATCATGGGAGAGGAGACTAGGACCAACTGGTCCAAGTCATCTACCAACTGATCCCATTGAGAGCGAAGCATCCACTGAGAGACCCTCATGTGAAGCCGAGCGCGAGGGTCTGTTGGGATAGCAGCCACCATAAGCCCGAGGAGGCGAAGAACTGACCTTGCACTGACCCACCTGCAGCCGGACAACAGGCTTACCTGAGTCTGGAGCGTGGCCACCCTGTCCAGTGGCAGGAAGGCCCTGCCTAGGGTCATGTCTAGTACCGCCCCAATAAACTGGAGCCTCTGGGATGGGATCAAGTGAGACTTGGAATGGTTGATGGTAACACCCTGACAGGCAAAGACCTGCTGGGTGAGGGAGAGGCAGTGCAGGAGTTCTTCCCTGGGCGAGGCTGCCAGGAGCCAATCGTCCAGGTACGGGAAAACCTGTACCCCTCGGGTACACAGGTAGGCCAGCACCACCGCAAGGCATTTGGTAAATACTCGGGGAGCCGAGGAGAGGCCAAATGGAAGTGCCTTAAACTGGTAGTGATCCCCCTGGAAAGCAAAACGGAGATATCTGCAGTGAGACGGGTGGATAGATATGTGCAGGTAAGCGTCCTGCATATCCAGAGCGCACAACCACTGGCCCGAGCGGAGAGGGGCAAAAGGCTGTGCAATGAGAGCATCCTGAACCTCTTGTACTCCACAAAAATGTTCAGGGAACTGAGATCTAGAATAGGTTTTACATCTCCTGTCTTCTTCGGGACCAGGAAGAAGTGGGAATAGTAACCCGTTCCTTGCAGGGGAAGGGGGACAGGTTCTATCGCCTCTTTCAGCAAAAGT
This sequence comes from Neoceratodus forsteri, assembly GCA_016271365.2. Classification (NCBI taxonomy): domain Eukaryota; kingdom Metazoa; phylum Chordata; order Ceratodontiformes; family Ceratodontidae; genus Neoceratodus; species Neoceratodus forsteri. Next base: position 975,130,952 of record CM057456.1, on the reverse strand, counting down.
GCTGAAATTTCTTCCTGGACCAGAAGATGATGTTCCCGAGACTACGACGATCTTGGGGGAGGGTGATGAGGTGGCTTCTGCAGAAACTCTATTGAGTGTCCTTCTGCGATTAGCTGGAACACCCATGAATCTGATGTTATCCTCTCCCAGCCTGGAAGGAGGAGAAGGGAAAACCTCCCTCCTACCGGTTCCTCCGGGAAGGGAGAGGGAAGGAGTTAGGTGGTGTGGGGTAGCGCCGCAGCTGAAGCCCCACTGCTTTTTGGGCAGGGGCTTGGCAGCTGGGGTGGCCTCGATGTTTAGTGGCCCTCTTCCTGTGGTCTCGCTTAATGATTCTGTCATGAAAGGGATGGCGCCACGATTGATGGGGATGATACATTGAGTCCACAGACTTTAGTGCCGCCCCCTTCTCCTGCACGTCAGTGATGATGTCCTTGATATCACCCCCGAACCCCGGAAGGGCGCTTCCTGGATGGTGGACTGCACTTCCAAGACCAACCCTGACACTCTGAGCCAAGCATGATGCCGTAGGCCTACGGCGAAATCTGAGCTCCTACCAGCAGTGTCCACTGCATCGTAGGTCGCACGAAGGATGTGCTGACCATGCAGAGCGGACAAGGTCAGCCACTTCCTGCTTGACCTGAGAATCCGGAAGGGAGTCCAACTGAGATTCCATCTCACAGAGAATCGCCTTCTGGTAATCCCCCATGTGGCTGACATAGTTCAGGGCCCTAATACCCAGAGTGGAAGAAGCAAAAATCTTCTTGCCATACTAGTCCAAAAGGCGGGATTCCTTGTCAGGTGGAGACGAGCTAAGGTGTTTGGGTTGAGCTGTCCAGCCATGAGCGGCGCTAATCACAACCGAGTCAGCTCGAGGGTGGGAGTCTAAATACTTAACACCCTCGGGAGCCAGGTATAGCCTGTTTGACTTCCTGGGAAGTGGGGCTAAGGCCGACGGCTGTTTCCATATAGTGGTAATGAGGTCGGCATGAGGCTCAATCCAGGGTGGCACCAAGGTGGGAGCTGTCATGGGCAGATGCAGATGCTCAGCGAGTCTTTTACGCTGGGGGTCTGGCTCCAAGGATTGCCACTTATGTACTTTCTGGATCCTTCGTAGCAACTCCTCTGGAGGAGACTTCAGAGGAGTCCTTGGCCGGGGCTTGGACGGAGAGTGTGGCTCATCGTCTTGCTCAGAACAGCCCTCGGAAGCATCCGAGGAAGAAGAAGATGAGGAAGATGTAGACTATCCCTCCCGAAGAGGGGGAGGAACGGACCCTTGGGGAAGCCTCCGGGGAAGCGTGGCCTGCCCCTCTCTGGACCCAGAGGGTTTAGCCCTAGTGTCCGGAGGTGGGAAGGGAGTTTGTCGTCGTGGACATACGGGAACCGCCACCAGCCTCGGAAGACGACTCTCCACCTCTCTGGTGAGCTGAGCCTTGGCCTCAGCCCACCAGGAGGCCAGAGTCTCCTGCAGGTCCATCGGCGGCTGGGGCGGTGGAGGAGGAGGAGGGGATACGGGTATGGACTATACCATAAGGCGCTGCATTCATAACCCGACGGCGGAAGCCCGGCGCCGGGTATTGAGGCGCTACCGCGGCATCAGATAGGTCGGGCGCCGATCCTGCGGTCCAGGTATGTGATGGCATCGGATATGATGGGGTCAGGTACCCGGAACCGGGGCTACTGGAGCAGACGGCCTGGTCAGAGGCCCCACGGGCAGAGGGCCCGGCGTTGGGGCGGCATCCGGGAGTGGGATGTCATCCGGAGTCGGCAACACTGGCGTCGGAGCTGGCGGGCGAGGAGCCGGCGTCAGATCGGTCGGACCAGCAGGTGGACATTCTGACGGAAGTGGAACAGGAACCTCAGCGTCGCCCAGGAATGGGGGGAGAAATCCTCGGGGATGGGCTGAGGAGACTCAGGGTCCCCGGAGGGCAGTGAAGGCTGCGGGGAGCTGGGAACGACGGATGTGGGGGGGTCCGGCATCAGTTCATCCGGTGTACGGACGTCGGGCGAACCGATGTGCGGCTTTGCAGCGGGATCCGAGCGGGCGCCGGAGGGGCCAGCGTCCGACTTAACGGATCCATCGGCGAAGACAGGCCGTGATGGAGGGGTGGCCTGGTCGAACGGAACGGCGGCCACACGCCGCCCCGAAGGATCAGGCGACTTACCAACCTTCTCCGTGCGGGCGTCTGAGAAGCCGACGTCCAGCTTATCGGACCCGCTTGCACCAGTAGGCCACGAAACCACGGCTTTACCGGGAGCAGAGGCTTCCAAAAGCCCGGAGGTGCCCAAAGGGCCCCAGCGCAAGCCAGACAGGCGGGCCGATGCCACCTTAGAAGCCTCTAAGGCCGCCGTCATGGAGCGGTCCCCCGGGGGGACATTACCTTTAGCACAGTGACTCCCGAGGAAGTCGCAGTGGGAGAGGAGCCCTTGTTCCAGTGCTTTTCTTTGTCCTTTTTCTTGCAATGGTCTTCAGGGGAAGTTGACGCCTGCCGAAGCTTTTTCAATTCTTTCTCCATGGAGCTCATTTTCTTTTTCAAAATACGGGCCTCCAGGGACTGCTGCCGCCTTCTCCGGGTGGCCGCGTTAAAACTAAGGCAGTGCTGGCACTTCTCTACCAGATGGTCGGGGCTAGGCACTGGGAATGGCCCGTCCTTGTCGGGGAGTTAGGCGGCCTGCAAAGTCGCACTGTTTTTGCTCCAGAGGGTGCAGGGGACGACATACACCGTGAATACTTGACTGATGATAGGAAAAAAAATCGAAAATACTCAGTTAAAATACCGCGGAAAGAGCCTGACGAGCAGGGAACTTTTCTGCGAGGCGCTGGCATGAGCTAACGGCAGGAAAGAACTGGGAGTCAGGCATGAGGGACCGCCCCTTTATACCGACGTCTCCTTACACCGGTCACCTGATGTGGGGGCGGTCCCTCGCCAGAGACTGCTAGCTAGATATTTTTCCGTGGGGTCCTGCCACCTGCCAACGTCAGTCCTATATGTAATTACGTACTGCAAGAGCCCTCTCGAAGTAAGATCTGAAGTTATAAACAGACACCATCAGCCCCCATAAGCCAGAAAGCTCTTTCCAAAACAAATGAACAGGACAACAAAGTGTAACACCCGGGTTCCCCTGGGGTTACTAGAACCCCTTCAGCATTAGTATAGGAAGGTAGGCAGCACTCAAAAAGGTTTGAATACTTGTAGGGTTTCAAATAAGCCCTCTTTGCCAGGCTGCTGCTGTGTGGAGTGAACTCATTTGCATTTTAGAACTGTTACAGCAGCATGGGCCACACTGTGATTGTGGAACCTGCTGTAGTTATGACTCAGTAGTCAGTGAGAGATCAATTTGGGGCTTGGAGAGTTCAAAGTGTGTGTAAGCTGGTCCCCTGCCTTGAGAAGGCCAACTTTAGAGGGAAGATCCCTCTGTTTTTTTTTCTCACCCTAGAAGTGTCAGCAATCGGCCTGTGTGCCAGCTAGCGGTGGGGACCTTCTTTTTCAAGGCCCCTTGAGGGTGAATTTCTTCTCAACTGTGTGAGAGCATCTGGAGACAATGTCAGTGAGTAATCTGTATGGGGCAACCCACTCATCATGTCACTTCCTAAAGTGCTGCCCAGATAGACTGTGTCTTACAACCAAAATCTATGGACTTTAAATGCTAATTGTTTGGGCTTCTGTCATTCAGTTCAGTACTTCAAAAGCCCTTCAGCCTGGGGTTATGTGTAGTTACTGCTGTGACTTTGCAAAGTTGCTGTGGGGAGGGTCTCTGGAAGAAGACCTCTACAGAATGTGGGAACTGCGCAGTTCAATGTAATTTTCTACAAATGTCTTGTGGGCACAACAATGCTTATTATACAAGTCCATCTGCTGTTTAGTTTGGGTTAGCTGGTACCTTGCAAGGAGCCCAACAAGGTTCAGATGCAGGTTCTTGGAACCCTTGTACAAAGATGTGCTTTGAGGATTGTCTTCTGTGGCCACGGTGTGCCTGAAGAATCCTGTTTTTCCTAAAATGTAATGGCAGAGAGAGTCTAGCTTTGGCTGGAGCTGAGCTGACCACTCAATCCAGGTTACAAAGAGACCTACCTGGCTACTATGGAAAGGGTCATGTGTTTGAATTAAGTGATAGGGCAACAACCTCTATAAATGCACTGGTAAAGTCCAGAGATCCCTAAACAAAGGGATGAACATTCATTTGGGAAAGGTTCTAATGTAGAAAGTCCCATTTCTGCAAGAGTGTGTTCTGTGGAGGAAATTGTACCTGTCCAAAAGCCTGGGGGCATCACCATTTTCTGTTACCATAATCAGGAATAAAGCCATACAGTACAATTCCATTCCTGCTGTGGACATTCCATCTGTGTGTGACCTGTGTGAGTTCTTGAGGCCCCCTCAGATTTAGTTGACACTCCATAGACCCGGTACTACTCTCTCAACCTGGGTTAAATAGAAATGCTATTTTGTGCCCTTCCCCCCCCCCAACCTCTGAGATGCCAGAGCCAGGTTATGCCCTAATTCTAAGGGGAATGCCTTTTGTTTGTTCGTGGTTGTTGCCTTGCCAAAAAAGTGGGGTTGGGGTTGAAAAGGAAAGAAATAAGACCTTTGGTCCACTTAGTTCTTTTCTCTACCAACACAGTGGACATAGTGTCCAATTGTTATAACAGTAGCTTCTCTTGCAGGCACAGGCCACACTAAGTGTTAACAGCACAGCCAGCAGCCTGTTGCATGGCCCCACCACTGTTAAACAACAAGATCTTTGTGATAAAGACATCCATGCACCCATGCAAATGAGAGGTTCCCCACGTATATATGGTGGAATGGTATCTGCAGCAGTTTCTGGAAGTGCCAACAGGCTACCAGTGTATCGCTGGTTAACACTTTCAGGAACCATGAATAATGCGCTAAAAATAGCCGGTTGGTAAAACAGTGGGACACAGCATGCTCCCCCACAAACCCAGTGCTTTTTGGCACTGAAACATTATTCCATGGTGTCCAGTGGCACCCCCCCCCAATACCCAATCCCCACCGGCATCAAAAATGTATTCCATGGTGTCCAGTGGTACCCCCACTACCCAATCCCCACTGGCATCAAAATGTATTCCCTGGTGCCCAGTGGTACCTCCACACTACCCAATCCCCACCGCATCAAAAATGTATTCCATGGTGTCCAGTGGTACCCCCACTAACCAATCCCACCGCATCAAAAATGTATTCCATGGTGTCCAGTGGTACCCCCATACCCAATGCCCACCGGCATCAAAAATGTATTCCATGGTGTCCAGTGGTACCTCCCCACTACCCAACCCCACCGCATCAAAATGTATTCCATGGTGTCCAGTGGTACCTCCCCCACTACCCAATCCCCACGGCATCAAAATGTATTCCCTGGTGTCCAGTGGTACCCCACTACCCAATCCCACCGCATCAAAATGTATTCCATGGTGTCCAGTGGTACCCCCACCACCCAATCCCCACCGCATCAAAAATGTATTCCATGGTGTCCAGTGGTACCCCCCCACTACCCAATCCCCACCGCATCAAAAATGTATTCCATGGTGTCCAGTGGTACCCCCACCACCCAATCCCCACCGCATCAAAATGTATTCCATGGTGTCCACTGGTACCCCCCACACCCAATCCCCACCGGCATCAAAAATGTATTTCATGGTGTCCAGTGGTACCCTCACTACCCAATCCCCACTGGCATCAAAATGTATTCCATGGTGTCCAGTGGTACTTCCACCACCCAATCCCCACCGGCATCAAAAATGTATTCCATGGTGTCCAGTGGTACCCCCCACTACCCAATCCCCACCGCATCAAAAATGTATTCCATGGTGTCCAGTGGTACCCCCCCACTACCCAATCCCCACCGGCATCAAAAATGTATTCCATGGTGTCCAGTGGTACCCCTCACCACCCAATCCCCACTGGCATCAAAATGTATTCCATGGTGTCCAGTGGTACCCCCACTCACCCAATCCCCACCGGCATCAAAAATGTATTCCATGGTGTCCAGTGGTACCTCCCACCACCCAATCCCCACCGCATCAAAATGTATTCCATGGTGTCCAGTGGTACCCCCCACTACCCAATCCCCACCGGCATCAAAATGTATTCCATGGTGTCCAGTGGTACCCCACTACCCAATCCCCACCGCATCAAAATGTATTCCATGGTGTCCAGTGGTACCCCCACCACTACCCAATCCCCACCGCATCAAAATGTATTCCATGGTGTCCAGTGGTACCCCCACTACCCAATCCCACCGGCATCAAAATGTATTCCCTGGTGTCCAGTGGTACCCCTCCCACTACCCAATCCCCACCGGCATCAAAATGTATTCCATGGTGTCCAGTGGTACCCCCCACTACCCAATCCCCACCGCATCAAAATGTATTCCATGGTGTCCAGTACCTCCCCCACTACCCAATCCCCACTGGCATCAAAATGTATTCCATGGTGTCCAGTGGTACCCCCACCCAATCCCCACCGGCATCAAAAATGTATTCCATGGTGTCCAGTGGTACCTCTCCCACTCACCCAATCCCCACCGGCATCAAAAATGTATTCCCTGGTGTCCAGTGGTACCCCCCACTACCCAATCCCCACCGGCATCAAAAATGTATTCCATGGTGTCCAGTGGTACCTTCCCCACTACCCAATCCCCACCAGTATCAAAAATGTATTCCATGGTGTCCAGTGGTACCCCCCCACTACCCAATCCCCACCAGCATCAAAAATGTATTCCATGGTGTCCAGTGGTACCCCCACTACCCAATCCCCACCGCATCAAAATATATTCCATGGTGTCCAGTGGTACCCCCCACTACCCAATCCCCACCGGCATCAAAATGTATTCCTTGGTGTCCAATGGTACCTCCCCCACCACCCAATCCCCACCGGCATCAAAAATGTATTCCCTGGTGTCCAGTGGTACTTCCACCACCCAATCCCCACCGCATCAAAATGTATTCCTGGTGTCCAGTGGTACCTTCACTCACCCAATCCCCACCAGCATCAAAAATTTATTCCTGGTGTCCAGTGGTACCCCCACTACCCAATCCCCACCGGCATCAAAAATGTATTCCTGGTGTCCATGGCACCTCACTACCCAATCCCCACTGGCATCAAATGTATTCCCTGTGTCCAGTGGTACCCCCACTCACCCAATCCCCACCGGCATCAAAATGTATTCCATGGTGTCCAGTGGTACCCCCCACTGCCCAATCCCACCGCATCAAAAATGTATTCCATGGTGTCCAGTGGTACCCCCCACTCACCAATCCCCACCGGCATCAAAATGTATTCCATGGTGTCCAGTGGTACTTCCACCACCCAATCCCACCGCATCAAAAATGTATTCCATGGTGTCCAGTGGTACCCCCCACTACCCAATCCCCACCGCATCAAAATGTATTCCTGGTGTCCAGTGGTACCCCACTACCCAATCCCCACTGGCATCAAAAATGTATTCCATGGTGTCCAGTGGTACCTCCACTGGCATCAAAATGTATTCCATGGTGTCCAGTGGTACCCCCACTACCCAATCCCCACCTGCATCAAAATGTATTCCATGGTGTCCAGTGGTACCTCACTACCCAATCCCACCGGCATCAAAATGTATTCCATGGTGTCCAGTGGTACCCCCACTCACCCAATCCCCACCGGCATCAAAAATGTATTCCATGGTGTCCAGTGGAACTCCACTACCCAATCCCCACCGGCATCAAAAATGTATTCCATGGTGTCCAGTGGTACCTCCACCACCCAATCCCACCGCATCAAAAATGTATTCCATGGTGTCCAGTGGTACCCCCCACTCACCCAATCCCCACCGCATCAAAAATGTATTCCCTGGTGTCCAGTGGCACCCCCACTACCCAATCCCACCGCATCAAAAATGTATTCCATGGTGTTCAGTGGTACCCCCACCACCTCAATCCCCACCGCATCAAAAATGTATTCCATGGTGTCCAGTGTGCACTTCCACTACCCAATCCCCAATCGGCATCAAAATGTATCTCCATGGTGTCCAGGGGTACCCCCACTACCCAATCCCCACCGGCATCAAAAATGTATTCCCTGGTGTCCAGTGGTACCCCCCCCACTACCCAATCCCCACCGGCATCAAAAATGTATTCCCTCGTGTCCAATGTTACCCCATCATTCGCCTCATCCCCACTGGTGTTCAAAACATATTCCCTAGAGTTCACTGGTCAGGGGGAATCAGAAGATTGGGAAGCATGGGGTGCTCAAGATCAAAAAGGCACTTGTGCTGTAAGGGGCTTTAGAGTCCGAAACCAAGAACAAGGTCTGCCTGCATCTTTATTTTCTTTTCTTTTTTTTTGTACAATATTTTTATTCGCTTTTCAACAAACTTCAACAGATAATCAAATACACAACTTATTCATTCTACTGCCAATGTCATACATTATAGTAATAAACTTTTTCACTTCATTACCAACTATGTTCCATTCCAGTTAAGCTTACTTAAATTAAGTTAGATTAGATTAAATTAAATTAAATTAAAGTGAAAGTGCAACCAGTATACTCATGCTTTTTTTTTTTACATCCAATCCTTTTCTCATTCCCAGGGACCCTGGTTTTCCATTTTTAACGGTAACAATCACGGAATCCTGCTTGGTTTGTGGATTTTGAATTCTTGCACCGGTGCCTCACGGAAATTGCATGTCACTGCACAGAATCTCTAAGATTTCAGTATCTTTTTAACTTTTTTTTATTTTCTCATTCTATGCCCCCTTCTCACAGCATCGGGTATCCCTAGCTTCACCCCCAGGTAATGCTTAGAAGCCTTATGGGCCTGCCTTATTCTGCCTGGCTATACCCCCAGGTGGGAAGGGAGGGGACACTAGGTCACCCTCCACACCCCTTAGTGTGTGTCGGGCAGCCCAGTGGGTCCCTCATGGAGTCTGGTTATGAAGTCTGGGCACCTGGGTCCTTCTGCCAGTGGACGATGTGGAGTGATTGTTCCTGGTTTTCTGGTCTCTGTCCCTGAGGCACCAGCACTAGAGATGCAAGGAGGTAGGTCACATAGAAACCACTGCTCCAGATCCTGGCTAGAGTCCTCCCTCCTGATCACTCTGTAGCAGCATTGCACCACCACCTGTGGTCACACCGTGGTAGAAGAAGCAGGACCTGTAGCACACCCTCTCGGAGGAGGAGAGCAGTCCCCAGGTGCTCGATCCTACTTCCCTGGCCAGACCACCAGCAACCCGAGTTTGCTTCTGACCCTGGGTCACTGGCATTGCAAGCAATAGTGGCTACTGCAGCACCAGCGGTCGACCCAGATTTCAGCATCTTAAATGAATGCTGCTGTGCTTTGCTGCGAGTAGAGACAGTAAGGAAATCACCCACACTGCTTTGTTGTAATCAGCCATTCAGTTTAACCACCCATGCCTAGTGGTTAGAGTGACAAATGGTGATTGAACTGGGCACATCCAGCAGACTTGATTGGAGTCCCATAACCTCCACTTCTGCATCCAAGCAAGTCACTTAACCTCCCAAGTGCTTCTAGGTCACTCCTTAAAACAGACAATTTTGCCTAGTGGGCCTTACCTGCTTTACAAAGAATATAAAAAATACCAATATATGTTTACTACATCATAGAATAGCAGTCAGGGTACCATGTAATTTACTTGAGTTTTATCATTGCAAATGATTTTGTATAGGTAAAGATAAATATTCAGATACATTTTATAAGCTTGTTTTTAGATTTTAGTCAGGTTTTTGCTATATTCTTTGCATATAAACATTTAGGTTGTAGATTGCTAAATGCAGGATCACTTGTTACCAACTAACTTATTCAAGTTTATAATCAGTAGGGTCATCCAAAATCCTCAGTTGTTTGAATGAGAAACTAGTCTGATGAGTATGTTCACAAAGAAGAAACTGCCTTACTATTTATGAAAAGACTTCTACAGTTAGCACCCCATTTAGGTGAACTGGATCATTTGCACCTTTTCTCCCACCTGCTGGTTCTGTCTCTGTGACAACAAAATGTTTTCTGATAGACTGCTTCAACAAAAAGCAAATGTTAAGTATTTAAGAGGTCTTATGTTTGGCCAGTAGATTTTGAAAGCACATTCAATGACATACAGAAGGTAAGATCCCAGGGTCTGTATGATGCTGGTGGGCAGAGCAGTGCTCAATTCACATCTGAACAAAGACATGAAAACTGGGAGACACCCTTTTCATGGACACCAAGTAGAAAAAAAAAAGCATCCACATGTCTGGGAGATGCATGAATCCATTTGAAGGTCCTCCACTAATCACTTGTGGATTTTTTAGGTGAAAACACTTTATTTCAAAGAAGCAAATTCAAGCAGTTTGTTTTTGCTCCTCCTACCCCCTGACCATCCACTCCTTCAGGCCTGCCAAGGCCCCCTACCACCGCTGCTGAGTCCCGACCACTATCAACTGACCCTTACTGCTGAGGGCCCCTACCCCTGTGGGAGGCTACCAGAGGAGGAGAACTGCCCGAAAGAGCTTCCTGTGTATCCTGGGCATGTCAGGGATCAGAACGGAACATGCCTGGGGCTTCTGGTGTATGGTGGGACCAGCAGCCATCCTTCAGTTGGTCAGCGGGTGTTTTCCCATTTTCTTGGGAGCGTGACAAGCTACATGATGTCAAGGCACAAGCCAAAATCCATCCACCTCCTCCATGATGAGGACTGGCGTGTTGTCTTACCTCTGGCCTCCACCATGGGCCAGCAAATGCTGAGCCGTGAACCCACTCTCCTCTCAGGAGAAGGGGAGTGGTCATTGGACACTCAAGCCTTCACCCACCAACTGCCTCCAATACTCAAGTCTGTTTCTAACCCTGGTCAGTGGTGTCACAGGCAGATATCCAATTCAGACAGTTAAATTATAGATAGGAAAGACAAAGGTAGTCCACCTTAGTGGTAATGTTCAGATTAATTCACATCTGAGTTCTAACAAACAAAGAGACCAAGTAATTTGTAACTTGTGCATGTGGGGTGCGAGTGTTGAAAGGGGTTCATAGTGCTGTCACTACTGCCATCACCCCAGAGGGATGTGTACTGCATTGTTGCTACTGCCATCACACCGAAGGGGTGGGGGCTGTAGTGCTTCTGCCATCACCACTGGTGGATGGGGAATGTAGGCCTGCTGCTGTCCCACCTGAGGGATGGGGGCCATAGTGCTGATACTGCCATCACACATGAGGAATGATGACCGTAGTACTGCTGCCATCACACCTAAGGGATGGAGGCCATGTGCTGCTGCTTCTGTCACACCAGAGGATGGGGCCGAGTGCTGCTTCCATCACACCTTAGGATGGGGCTGTAGTGTTGCTGCTGCCATCACATCTTGTACCTAAAATAACTTTAAATTGGTACAAGGATGGAAGGATGTGTAATATTGAGGTCAAATTGCTAAAATGCATGTTAGCAGAGTTAAAAATTGTTATATAAAGTACACAAAACCAAACACTGGTAAAATCGGATTTTGGCTTAGCAGACACCGGTGACAATACAGTTTCTTACCATATGCAAAATGGAATATGTCCTTTCTCAATCCCGGTAAACCAGTGTCCTTGCTCATTCCTATTTTTCCTCCATCCTTTACTTCATTCCTTTTTATCTTCCCTTTTATTCTACTTGAAGTGTTTCCACTGCCCCCCTTTTTTATTCCTTTTTTCTGCTTTCTATATACCATCTCTCTCTTCCTCCTTCCCTATTTCAGCTTATGAAACCTTCCCATAATACCCAACTCTCTTCCTCAGACAGAGAAACCAAAAAAGGGGCCCACTGCCTTGTAAATCCTTCCTCCCCCCCCCCATCACGTAGGTTAGCCTCTATAGCCCCAATGTCTGCAGCACCATCCTCCACCACCCAACTTGGACCGTCGGTGCAACTTGTGAGACCCAGGTATTCTGGATCCCATGATGGGCCAGAACATATAGTACCCTAATCCATCTAGGCAATAACGTCCATTCCTCCTCTTCTCCATCTTCCACCCCAAATAAACATCCTAAAGGATCCAATGGCAACTCCCTCCCAGCAATCTTTCCCACTCTGGACACCACATCCTTCCAATATTTTTGCAGTATCGGGCACTACCAAAAACAGTGCATATATATCCCCCCATCCCGAATCACACCTTCCACGTAAAGGTGATAGAAACATAGACTTTGACAGCAGATAAGAACCACCTGGCCCACCCAGTCTGCCCATTTCCCTACCTACAGGATAAGCCGCAGATCCTAGTTAACCAACAGCCTATTTCTTCCTACCCCCCCAACAAGAATTGCCTTATGTCTGTCTCATGTATTCTTGAATTCTCCCACAGTTTTAGACCCCACAACCTCCTCAGGAAGGCTGTTCCATGCATCCACTACTCCTCTCAGAAAAATACTTCCCACATTGCCTCGACACTTGGGTATGCCTTTATGCACGATCACCGTGGTGGTACACCTTGTGGATAAATTTAAAATATGCCTCCTTATATTTATTGCATACCATAATCCCAGAATGCATTGGGGCAATAATTTCCAATTTTTATCCATTATGCCCCTACCCAGGTCCCGTTCCCACATTTTTTTAGTTCTTAGTGTTCTATCAGGAAGTATGACCTTTCCTCTCTTCACCGCCCGGCCTATGAACCCTTTCTCCTGATTTTGAGCTGCCTAGATCATTACCTCCACCGGGTCCAGCTCATATATCCCTTTATTCTCCTTTTCCAGACTTCCCATATATGCCCGTGTTTGTAAATATCTGAACCTATATCTACCACCACCTCCTGCAGTTCCTGTAATGAGCAGAACCGCTCTCCCACTAATAGGTGCCCCAGACTCCTTATTCCTTTTCGCTCCCATTTCCCAAAGCCTATGTCTTCCAACCCTGGCAAGAAGTAGGGATTACCCGCCACAGGCATTAATAGTGTCTCCTTTTCTTGTGTCCAACCTTTTCTCCTTAACGCCCACCTTAGTACCTGCACTACCAGAGGGTTGACTTCTTCCCATCCTATACGCCTTAGCCTTTACTATGGAGATACGCTGTTATTTTACCCTGGGCCAGTCCCTGTTCCAGTTCAACCCAGCTGGCAACCTTGGGTTTATGTACCCAATCCGTCACGTATCTTTGCTGTATAGCCAAAAAATGGTTTCCCAAATCCGGGAAGTTTAAGCCCCCTTTTTCTCTATCTGCCTTTAGCCTCCCCAAACCAACCCTCGGGCACTTCCCTTTCCAAATAAAGGTAGTGAAGGCCTTCTCCAACCTGTGTACATCCTCCCGAGACAGTCCCAGATGTAGCATCTTTAGAAAGTACAAAATCCTAGGCAGCACGTTCATTTTTATTATATTACTTCTGCCCAGCCATGACACGGGTAGCTGCATCCGCCTTCTTAGATCCGCCTCGATAGTTTTTATCAAGTTGGTGTAGTTTAAGTTATATAGGGACCCCAAGGATCTGCCTACCTGGACCCCTAAATATGTCAGACTCGTCCCACCACCTTGAGTCCCATTGTCTTACCTCTTCTCCAGCCCCCTTAAACCACATTACTTCTGATTTTCCAAAATTAATTTTGTAACCCGAGAATATCCCAAACTCCTCTACCAGTGACAGAAGTGGGGGAACCGATCGCCTAGGATCCTTCATAAACAACAGCATATCATCCACGTATAGTGCCAGTCTATGCTGTGACCTCCCTTCCCCCCCATATGCTCCCGCAGTCTCTGATTGTTACAGTCAGAGGTTCTATCGCAAGTGCAAATAATAAGGGGGAGAGGGAGCAGCCCTGCCTCGTGCCTCTCTCCAAATTAAACCTCTCCGACCTACTTCCATTTACTACCACCTGCGCCCAGGGCCGTCTATACATCACCTTTACCCATCCCAGGAATGGTTCACCCAGACCAAACCACCCCAATATTTCAAACAGGTAGTTCCATTTCACCCTGTCAAATGCTTTTTCCGCATCCATTGAAAGGATCCCTATATCTTCCTTTCCCCTGTTCGCTCTTCAAAGTATATTAAGCAGCCGTCTCATATTATGATATGACTGTCTTCCTTTAATAAACCCCGTTTGGTCCAGGTGAACCATCCCCGGGAGCATCTCCTCCAGTCTACAGGCCAGAACTTTAGCTAATATCTTCAAATCACAATTTAACAGTGATATTGGCCTATATGAGGCACATAATTGTGGATCCTTCCCCTCCTTTGGTATGAGGCACGACAGCATCATAACACGTATCTGGCAAGCTAATCTCTTCCGTCTCTTCATTTTGTTGGAACACTTTACACAGCACCCTCACAGTTCAAGCCCCCATCAGTTTATAATACTCCACCAGATACTCATCCGGTCCACTAGCTTTCCCCTTCTGCAATTTTTGGATAGCTCGCATCACCTCCCCCTCCGTTACTGGTTTCCCTAACTTTTCCCTCTGTGTCTGCGTGGCTCTCAGAACTTTTATCTTCCCTAGGAATTCTAACATCTTTTCTTTCCTTCCTATATCACCTGCCTGATATAATCATTGAAAGAAGGCCCGGAAGGCCTTCTGCATTTCCTTATCCTTGCTCTGCAGGGTACCTTGATCATCTCTCACCCCCAAAATTCTATTCATCCTCTTACCTCCCTTCATAAGGTTAACCACCATTGGCCCTGGTTTATTTCCCCATTCAAATATATATCTCTTATTAAATAAGCCAGCTCTCCCTGCTTCTGATCTCAAGTGTACAGTCAACGCGTCCCTCACCATGTTCGGCATTCGGACGGTCTCCCCCTTTTCTCCACGAGCCACCCTCATTTCTAACTCCTTTATTTTCCAGCTCACTTCTTTGCGCCCTCCGTTTCCTCTTTATCAGAGATACATATTCAATAACTGCTCCCCTCATAAACACCTTGCCCGTTTCCCAGAGTATATTTTTCAAGACCCCCTCTTTATCATTTGCTGCCATAAACAAATCCCAGCTGTCCTCCAGATGCTTCCTAAATTCCTCATTCTGAGCCATATACGTGGGGAATTTCCACGGGGGGGGGGGTCCATTTCTCCTTCCCTTGTACTTTCATTACTACCATTGCGTGGTCCGAAACATGTATAGGGCTGTATCGTGTCTCCCATACCCGAGCATACCATTCCCTCATGGCGTAAATGCAATCTATCCGGGTCCATGTTTTGGGGGTTCGTAAAAGTATACTCCCTCACTCCCGGTTTGCCATTCGCCACATCTACAAATATAGTTCTGCCATTCCTCTGCCATTGTTGCATCCCCCTGACATTCTCCCTTTCCCTTCAGAGTGGTCCATTTTCGAGTCCATTGCCCAATTCAAGCCCCCCCCACCCCATTATTAACCCTGGGAATTGCTCCCAAACCAGTAAATCCAGCAAAGAGGCATAAAATTGGTAATCATGTACCGCCGGGGTATACACCGATCCTAAGGTGATCTGCTGTACATCCAGGGATCCCGAAATAAAAATAAATCTCCCCTCCTTGGTGTCCCTAAGTACCCTCTGCACCTCCAAGTTCAGGCCTTTATGTATCAATATGGCTACTCCTCTTTTACGTACTGATTCAGATGCCACATAACACTTCCCCACCCATCCTCGGGCCAGTTTGGCGTGCTCTGCCTCTGTTAGGTGCGTTTCTTGTAATAGAGCTATTTGGGTTCCCCCTCTTTTGAGGGCTGTCAACAGCATAGACCTCTTTACTGGATTTATAATACCTCGAACATTCCAAGTAATCACATTAATACTTTTGCTAACAGACATTGATATGTTATTTCTTCCCTTTCACCTTCACTTTTTACCACTAATAGCATGATAATCTCGTATACTTGGTTGCACTTTGTTCATACAAAAAACAACAGTATCAAAACAAACATTCTCAACAACATTTTAAACATATAACTTTGTACGTTTCCCCCTACCTCCCTTTCTTCCCTTGTCCACTACCTCCCTCCAGTCCCCACCATACCTCCTCCCCTTAACCTTTTCACTACTTGCCCCTTCCCCTCTATCCCTAATCTGATTCACTCCTTCCTCTTCCTTGTACAACTCCCCGTCTCTCATGTTCCAACTTTCCCTTCCCGCACTCCCACCTCTCCTTCCTCTCTTTGGGATAACTCCCCCCTCCAAACATACCCCTTCCTTCCCTCGTTTATCTCCCCTTCCCTTAGACACTATCAGTCTCCCCAACTCGAGTGTCTGCCTCATCCCCAGATACTGAAAGAGACGCTCCCCCGCTCTCCCTCCACAGAGAGTTTAGCTTTGTTTCCCCTTGCCCTGTAACTTCACCCTTTTAACTATCCCCCTTCCTAGCAGTTACCTCCAGCGTTTCATTTCTCCCCTCCACTGCTGTCCTCCATGTAGCCCTTCTTTTCCAGTTTGAAGCCCTTGACCTTCCTTCATCCCTCTGCCTACATTGGTCTCCCCCCTTTGCCTGCACCACGCGGGTACTCCAAAAAGGAAATGGCTGGGGTTATCAGAAAGGACAAGCAGGGAGATTAGGCCGTGCTTAAAAGCCAACGTGCCAAGCCCCTATCCCCGCCTGCCCTCCTACCTGTACCCATACGCTTTTCCAGCCAGTCTCTCTCTTCTCGAGCATCTCGGGCCTTCCTCTTCATATCTGGGTATTTCTGTTGCGTAATGCTGGCTCCCGTCCCACACTGGCACTTCAAACAGCCTTCACATATGCCCCCTTCAGTTCTCTCCGCCACCATCAGGACAGTCCACCAGTCTTATCAATTTACAGTGTCCCAGTTCATTTCCACAGACAGTGGTTGCAAAATAAACTTTGCCAGTAATCACTCTTTCTCCTCCAGCACAAACTTGAATGTCAATACTGCAGATCAAAACACAAACGAACGGTAGCTGCAAATACAGTCTCTCCTCCTTTGCTTAAATATCTAGACAGAGTTCCTAACTCCTCTGCTCAGTTCCTGGGCCATTCCTCAGCGCAACTTTTGCCTCAGATTCTTCACGAATTCCTCTGCTTTTTCCACCTTCCAAAAGGAGTACGTGGCCCCTTCGTGTTTTATTTTTAAAGTAGCCGGGTACACCAGGAAGTTCTCGATCTTCAGGTCTCGTAGCTGCTGTATGGAATTATTAAACAATTTCCTTCTCTTCAGCAACCGGGCCAAATAATCCTGTGACATATATAGACGGTGGCCCTCATATTCCACCTTTCCCTTCTCTCTAAAAGCCTTTAGCACTAGCTGTCTTGAAAGTGGTGGAACCTAAATATTATTTGCCTTGGCGGTTGTTCTTTCGTTGGCTTGGGCATCACAGCCCTATGAGCCCTCTCGAGCTTAAACTTCCCTTTCTTGGGCTGGAGGCCCAGCAAGCCAGGCAACACTCGCGCACAAAAATCCAGCGCACTGTCCCCCTCCATACTCTCTGGCAAACCTCTCAGTCTTCAGATTTAATCGCCTATGATAATTTTCTTGGTAATCAAAGGCTTCTTTAAGTCATTCAGCTCCTTTTGAGGGCCACAACCTGCCCAGGAGTCGCCAGCAGCTCATCCTCCACATGTGAGATTCTCTCCATTTCGAAATTCTACCGCTTGCACCACCTGTTGTTCCTGGATTTCGGAGTTTTAAGTCCAACTTCCTTCAAGTTTTATTAAACGGGTTTCCAACGTATGACCTGCCCTGTATTCTCTCCCAAAGCAGCAACCTCTGTCATTGATAGTGATACCAGGCCGCCATCTCCCCTTTCTTTGCATTTTTTGCAGCAGTCCTCTGACTTCGAGGCTCCCGAAGTCAGACAGTCATCCATCCTATGTTCATACACCACAGGGTATAAGTTTTCTGTACTCTGAGGCACTTTTTAACTTTTATTTTTACTTTTAAAGCTGTGTAGAGGGAGCAGCACGGAGATTCGCATCCGATCAGCTAGCTGCTCATTAGCGCACTCCATATTTGTTTTCTTAAAGCAACAGACAGATCTTGACCTTAATCTTGTTACTCTTTCAGGATGCCCTTGGTCACTTGTCTTGATGGGTGTCCCGCATGCCCCCCCCCCCCATTTTGAGTCTCTATTAGCATGGTTTGTTTGTTATGACTGAAATAATAAAAACAGAGTTCCTCTTAGCATGACTACCCCCGGGGTTTCATCATTATTCATTGCTGTTTTCTCAGCTGTTTTTGAACACTCATTATTTTTTAACATTACTTTTCTTGTGACCAGGGTGAACCAGTGGTATGCAACAGACAATACACATTAGCTTAATAAACCAATTTATTTATTTTATTTATTTATTTGAATAATCAGATTTACAACCTTTGAGTCAGAGACTCGTTTACAAAGGTACCTCGTCTCAAGGAGGGTGGACAAACAATCAAGTGAGGTTTAGACAGAGGTTACAATACAGGTGAAATACAGGCATAGATAAACACAATTACTGAGTGCATAAAAACAGTACAAAATACAGACGAAAACCTGGGGAGCATCATATTTATTTAATAAGAAGAAGAAGAAGAAGAAGAAATAACAGCATGCATCCCATTATAAACACATTTTTAAGTTGGATTTCTGCTGAGCTGGTAAATTAATAAATTGTATGACAGCAACAAACACAAAACAAAAAACAACTTACAATTTTCATCTTATGTAGAAGCAGCATTTTTTTTCTATGCCCATCTTATGTAATGTTGTGAAGCCCACGAGTGGTACTTAGCATGTAGATACCTACTGTCAGACAAGACCTGGGAGAGTTACAGAACAATGCAGTAACAGCAACAAAACAAGGTGGAACAATCAATGGTAAAATGTGACAATTACAATCAGGGACACATAGTCAGCCAAAGAAAACAGGTAGCATGGTTAGATCACATTTGTCTCATCACCGGTAAAAGCACAGAGGCAGGATCTTCAGGTAAGTGGGAACTACATGAATGCTTTACTGCTGTATATACAGTACATCTTTACTTTTAATACAATAGGACACCAGGATTATAAGTTCATTGGAAGATTTTTTTTTTTATATCCGAACACCCTGCATACAACACAGTCTAACACAAAATGGTGTTTATGACGAAACCAATTCAGTTCACAATGAATCATTTTACTTATAGTCACATTAGGTTCCCAAGTCTTTCTCTTTTTGTTTTAGTTGACCCTACATGAAACAGCTGTCAAACTCTCCAGAAAGTATAGCAGTATAAGATGTAAGACAGCAAAATGTCCCATATGCAGGAAGTATTTTAAACTAATGGGGCACATAGTTACATAGAAATATAGACTTTGACAGCAGATAAGGATCTCTTGGCCCACCTAGTCTGCCCGTGTCCCCTACCAATTGGATAAGCTGCAGATCCTAGTTAACCAGCAACCTTCTTCCTACCTCCCACCAGAATTGCCTTATGTCTGTCCCACGCATTCTTGAATTCCCCCAGTTTTTGATGCCATGACCTCCTCAGGCAGGCCATTCCATGCATCCACCACTCTTTCTGCGAAACAATATTTCCTCACATTGCCCGAGCCATCCCCCCTCTATCTTCAAATTGTGCCCCCTTGTTCTTGCACAACTCTTTCTGAAAGATGCTACCCTCTTGGACTTTGTTGATTCCCTTGAGGTACTTGAAAGTTTCTATCATGTTCCCCATTCTCCCTCCTTTCCTCGAGGGTACACATATTAATCTCCTTTAGTCTCTCTTCATATGGCTTCTGTTGCAGACCCTGCACCATTTTAGCTGCCCTGCTCTTGACTGCCTCCATCCTATGTTCTTGCGGATATGGTGTCTCCAGAACTGCACACAGTACTCCAAATGGGGTCTCACCAACTGTCTGTGCAGAGGGATAACGTCCTGTTTTCTACTGGTGATGCTTCTCCCTATATATCCCAGTATCCCCCAGCCCTCCTTACTGCCTTCTCACATTGCTTGCTTACCTTTAGGTCATCTGATATGACTACCCCCAGGTCCCTTTCCATTTTTGTTGTTAATCTCCTCCCCCCCCACTGTGTACTCTTCCCTTGGGTTTTTGTTTCCCGGGTGCATTACGTTGCACTTCTTTACATTAGTTATCTTCTTTGCATTAGTTATCAAATACAACAAGAACTCACAGGGTGTCTAGTAACTAAGAGAGATGAAGACAAACAGGAAGTAAAAACTATACACACACACAGATCAAGATCCCTATGTTAAGGGAGAAAAAAAGATACATCTGCACAGAACAACAATGTTCTAAACTTCCTTCCAACAGTCCATGACAGAGAATTGTTTGCTGCAGTGGTGCTATATGCAAAAAGTATTTCAAACTCATTCTAAAATAATAGGGCACTTGCCGGACCGCCACTGCAGCAGTATGGCTATTGCTTGCAGTGCCGACAACCATGGTTCAGAAACTAACTTGAGTTGATGGAGGGTCAGCCACAGGGGAGAAGGATCGAGCATCTGCAGGACTGCTCTCCTGCTCTGAGGTAGGAGGGACGTGTATCCCAGCATGCACCTGGCCACTAGTGCCTTCTAGGGGCATGGCAGCCAGAATCACACATTGCTGTGAGAGGTGGAGTGGTGGTCACTGACATCCTGCATGCAGGAGCGTGTTCAGAAGTGTCTGGTGCTGCACTGCATGCCTGCTCCACATAGGAGTCTACAGGGGGAAAACACACTGAGCAGAGTTAAGTATGATAGATCTGATTTTTGCAGGCCCCACACCAATGACCGGGCCCTCCCTGGCACACTACATCAGTTTCAGCAGTGCGGGGAGGCCACCAACCCCCATCACAGTGGGCGAGCCACAGAGGATGAGCCTGATCAAGCTAAGCCCTGGAGGATCCAAGTGACAGGGCAGGAGGGTCGAACTCAGAAAGTAAGCCTGCACTGGTGGAGGGAGAAAAAAATTAACAAAAATTAATGGGGCACTTAGTATCAAATATAACAAGAACTCACAGCATGCCTAGTAATTAAAAGAGGGATGAAAGCAAGTGGCCTGCAAAAAGTACATGCACACACATACATCTCTTAAGTTAATGGAGGAAAAAAGTATATCTCCTCAGAACAACAACATTCTAACTTCCTTTCAATTGTCTATGGCAGAGAATGGTTTGCAGCAGTGTAGCAAACATTGGGACAGATGAAACATACAATGATAAGGCAGGCTAGATAAAGACCTGGGGCCCAATCATACAGTGCATGGGGCTTCTAGGCATTCCCCTGGCTGGCAATCGGAATTTTCACTCCCATGCACCAAGTACCACAAGTTATACCAGCTCCCCCCTGGTCTCGCTTTCGCAAGTCGGGGGCCCGTTTTTAAGGGGCTTCCACCAAAGATTTGGTGCAAACTGCCACAAAGTAAGGAAAATGTCGCAACTGCATCCAGGAATGGAAAATCAAGTGCAGTTGCAGCAAAGATGTCCGGCACTGCTGCGCAAATAAATTGGTGCAACGCATGGCTTTACGCAAGCCCTGTGCCAGCCTTTGAAAATCTGGTCCGTGAGGTCTGTGACAGAGTTGAATTAATACCCTGTCCCATTCTTAAAATGCAAGGATCTGTTCTGTCCTCTCCTTTTCCATCTCTTGTCTGGTTGCGCAACCAAATGTTCTCATGAGACCTAAGAACTGATCACTCTGACAGTCTTGCGATTCTCCCCTTTTACATAGATACATAGACAGTGTCGGCAGATAAGGGCCTATGGCCCACCTAGTCTGCCCATTTGAGTTTGTAACTTCAGTTTATGTTTTCCTAGAACTCTGTTGCCCCTTACCCCTGACCTCCAGAATTCCTTTATGTCTATCCCATGCATTCTTAAATCCCGTGATTGTTTCAGTCCCCCACCACTTCCTCAGGCAGGGTGTTCCACTTGTCCACCACCCATTCTGTGAAGAAATTCTTCCTCACATTTCCTCTGAATCGTCCTCCCTCCAACTTCATCCCATGCCCTCTAGTACTGGAACATCTTTTTTGCTTAAAAATAGTGTATTCTTGCACCCTGTTCCTCCCTGTAACATACTTGTATGTCTCTATCATGTCCTCTCTCCCTCCTCTCCTCCAGGGAGTACATATTCAATTCCTTCAACCTATCTTCATAGGGACTTGTGATGCAATCCATGCATCATCTTTGTTGCCCTCCTCTGAACCTTTCTACCCTGTCTGTGTCCTTACGTAGGTAAGGTCTCCAGAACTGTACACTGTACCCAGGTGGGGCCTCACTAGTGTCTTATATAGCGGAATTATGACCTCCCTTCCTGCTGGTGATGCCCTGCCTATGCATCCCAGCATCCTATTGTTTTACCTGCTGCCTTGTCACACTGTTTCCCTACCTTGAGTCATCACAGATGATAACCCCAAGATCCCTTTCCTGCTTGGTGCATGCTATATCCTCACCCCCCAACTGATATATTGTGCCAGGGTTTTTGTGCCCCATATGCATTATCTTGCACTTCTTTGCATTGAATTTCAACTGCCAAACCCCTGACCATTCTTCAAGTTTCTGCAGGTCCCTTCTCATTCTGTCTTCACCCTCTGGTGTGTCTACCCTGTTGCAGAGCTTTGTCTCATCAGCGAACAGTGCTATCTCTCTGCCTTCACTTGCTGATTCTGTCTTTTCTTCCCCCTTGCATATCTGTGGTTATAAAAATATATGCAACTCTTTGTGTGAAACTGTAAGTAAAACTGGGATCCCTTGGTTTGAAAATGTACATAGTTGTACTGCTGAAATGGTTCCAAAAAGCTATTTGGAATTTAGGGGGTTAACCTGAGGTACACTTTGAGCTCCTCTCAGGCGTGTTTGCAAACTGTTTGTAGAGCTGTCAGCAGAAAGCCAGCTTGGGACACTTTTCTAATTGCAACTCTGCTCTGCAAAGAAATTAACAAGAATTCTGATTAATTTTGTGAGAAACAGGATGTCTCTTTAAGGAGCTCAGGATGAAGTTACTAATTGTCAGACAAAGACCTGGAGAGTAGCAATCCTTGCTGGGAAGAGACAAACTTGGAATTAGAGATACCCTCAGATGAAGGACTTTGTTTTATCTGTTTGTGTTGCCTTTGTAAATAGTTATACTGAACAATTTTTATTTATTTTACTGTTGCTGATAATAATAAAATGCCACTTACGAATTTAACAACTGCTCCTGGAGTTTCTATGCCTCCTGACCCCTCAACAAGGTCCATCCAGTCTGCCCAAGCATCCCTATTTAGTGAGTCTTAAATGGCAAGGTCTACAACCCCTACTGCATCCTGAAGGTGCCCTCTCTTCAACGCCATACCCCCCCAAGCATCTCCACTAGGAACATGAACACAGTCTCTATGTATTTCATGTAATTAATTCTGGACAGCTCTTGAACAAGGGACAACTTGTCTCAGTGAGCCTACATGGTTACCAAACTCCAATAAATAAACTAAATAAATATGCAAAACATATGTTTTTATCTTCCAACAAATGCTCTTGGAAAGCATAGGCAAGTTAGGAAGATCAGTGGTGTTTCCATAATAAATTAAATCCATGCCTGAAACACAGCAACAGCAAGTCTTTTATTTTCAATATGAACCAGCTATAATCAAAAACTGTTGGAAAAAAAAAAAACATTTTTAATCATCAATCAGCATACATTTCAAGCATGCTGACACAAAATAATTCATTCCCAAGACACAGTCAGCACAATATGTTCCAACTCAAGTGCTACCAGTGTGCCATGTATAACCAAAATCCCACATTATGACTTTGCAGTTCAAGTGGGAGAGTTTTACAAAATACTTTGGCCCAGATATTCAAAAGGGTTGCGCCATGCGCAATAGGGTTGCTCCAGCGAAGTCCGAAAATGCGCCATTCTGCGAGCATTCAGCGGGAGGCAGATGCACCCCTCAAATCACGCTGAGCAATAGCGCAATGATAATGAATGTATGCACAACTGAAAGGGGAGGAACCATGCATAAATGGCGCAGTGCGATATTCAACAACATGCGCCATGCGCAATAGGAGAGCAAGCGGAAGTTGCGCAATAGCAGAAATGAGCCAAAATAAAAAGGAACAAGGGACAGGCGCAAGAACGCTACAGGAAAGGCACATGAGGCTGAACTATAGCAACACAAACAGGGCAGGAGGAACACACAGGGCAGGCCAGGGAAAGGACACCCTGAACACAGAGGCACAGGGAAGATGTGGGGAGCCACAGCCAGTGCAGAAGGGGGAACTGCCACACAGCACAGAGGCCACCACAGGAAGGTGTTCCCGGTGCAGGGGAAGTAGCAGCCAGGACAGTGGGGGGAACACAGAAACAGCTGCCAGTGGGGGTGAACACAAGCCAGGGACATGGCCAGTGCCACCATCCAGATGGAGGCAGTAATGAGGGGGGTGAGAAGGCAGGCAGCAGGGGGGCGCGGCCATGGTAGGACCCGTCGGCGGTATGCCCCCAACAGGCAGTACCGAGCCCGCACCAGCTTCGAGCTGTACAGCGATACTGAGATCGTGGGCTGGTACCGCCTGAATCGGGCAATTCTGAGGAGGCTCTGTGAGCTGTGCAGTAATGTGATGCAGGCACCCACACGACGGAGCCATGCTCTGTCAGTGGAGACTAAAGTGACAGCTTGCATGTGCTTGCTCGCCAGGGGTACCTTCCAGCGACCAACAGGGGACACCACAGGCATAATCCAGTCAGCCACGTCATGCCACCTCACCCAATTCCTCAGCACACTGCTGCCACATGCTGTGGAGTACATCCATTTCCCCAGCACACCGGCGGAGCACACAGCAAACATACAGGAGTTCAACAGGGTAGCACGTATACCTGGCGTGCTAGGAGCAATAGATTGCACCCATGTGGCCATCCGCACACCACCTGGCCCACGAGGGGGCCGCATATATCAATCAAAAGGGCTATGCTAGCATCAACTGCCAGGTGGTGTGCGATGCCAGGGGGCGCATAATCAATGTCTGTGCCACGCACCCTGGGGGAGCACATGATGCCTTCATCTGGCACCAGTCGGCACTGTGCCACAGATTTGAGAGTGGGGACATCCCCACTGGCCACTTAGTGGGTGAGTATGCAAACCACACGGACAAACGTAGAGCTTGGGAGGGGCATGGTCAGAGGTGACATGGGTAGTGGCCTACATGGCCCGAGGCAGGGCGATGCTGATCACCAAACTAACCTCCACCCTCTACACAAAGGTGACAGTGGATACCCACTCCGTCCTGGCTGCTCACACCATACCGGCCCTCGACCCCATCGCAGCAACGCTACAATGAGGCACATGCCACCACACGCAATGTCATCGAGCGGGTGTTCGGGATGCTGCAGGCACGTTTCCGTTGCCTGGACATCTCCGGCGGTGCCCTACAGTACAGCCCCTCAAAGGCCTGCGGGCTATTCCTGGCCTGTTGCATCCTGCACAACACGGCCAACGAATATGGGATAGCCGTATAGGTTGAAGAGGGGGACGATGAGGACGCCAGTGATGATGGTGATGGGTAGTCCCCCCTTGGGCGACGGAACCCCCGACTGCTCCGGCTGGCACAGCTGCACCGGGACACCATCACAGAGGAGCACTTCAGCCAACCCAGGTAAGTCATGGGACCATGTGCAACCACCAGTGGCAAAGGCACAACCCACAAACACGCAGGTCCACACACCAGGGTGCATGCCGTCAAGGGAAGCGGCCGGGCATGGAACTGCACACACCGCCAGGGATGGGTGAGATCTAACATGGCACACAGTCATACACACACACACACACACACACACACACACACACCAGACATGCACAAAGGGTAGGAGGCACGCCGACCAGACCGCCACTCCTAGCCACACACATGTCCACAGACCACCACGCCCACTGCCTGTCATTGTGCGGCCAGGACGCTGGGCACCACTGCACAGTGGCGCAAGCGAACGCAGGCATCATCATGCACGCACCGCGGACAGCAGCCGGGAGGGCGTGCATGCGACTGTGTAAAGCGTGACGCGCAGGGCCGGTACCCACCCGCATTGCCCGCTGAACGACACAATGCACACAGGGCAGCATCAGACAGTAGCCGCACTGGGAGACAGGTTAGTCACGTGCCACAGTGCGTGGGCGGCCCCGCCGAGACCCGCCAGCAGTGACAGGCTGACCACTGGCCTCATGGGGTGGCACCGACGGTCTCCCAGGGGTTCCACTGCGTGAACACGACAGTGCTCGTGCAGGGGTCTGCAGCACACCGAACATGCCTGCGCCAGGCGTGCTCGGGATGCCCACAGCTGAACCCGGTGTCGACAAGGATGGTGTCGTACGATGCCGGGAATGGGAACGGGGGGTGGACATTGCACTGCGTGGTGTCTGCGATGCATGGGCAAATAACTGTGTGCCCATTGTGGCCATGACAACTGTGAATGCCTGTGTCTTCCTGTCAATGGCAGCCGTCACATCCTCCCACAACCGGTCCATCCCTGTCAGGAGCACAGCAGTGTCTCTGCTGCGATGCTCCTCTGCCTGGCGCAGAGCCGCACTCAGTGCATCCACCACCGTCACAAGCCGCATCTGCTGATTGACTGATGCTTGCAATATGCAGGTGTGCTCATCCAAGAGGTCATCTGCCTGATCGGCATGCTGTCCCTCAGGGTGTTCGCAGGCCCTGATGCTCATCACCCTGAGGGTGGGTGTGCACACCAGGGCCAGGCCTGGGCATGTCCACAGGTGGTGCACTGACGCCGCCCCTGACACTCGTACTCTCTCTGGCCATTGGCCGACTGCTGATGCTGCCCTCCGCTGCCGATCCCCAGGGCACTCGGTGCTGCCGCAGTGGCCGCAACAGTCCCACTGTCCTGACACACACCAGTGCTGCCCCACTGGTGCAGACAGGCACAGGCTGGGACTGTGATGACACGCAGGCCTCCATGGTGGCACCACCCACAGCCATGGCCGCGATGTCACCTGCTGCGTGGCTATCCTGTGGCACACACGTGTCACTGCCCATGACGTTAGCTCCATCATCATCTGTGACGGATCCTGCACCAGCCCAAGTCTCAGCATGCTGGCATCCACAGACGCTGGCACGGTGGGACACGGGCAGGGCCTCCTCCGCACTTGCTCCACCATCAGTCCGGACATCCAGGCGGGCCCACTGTCGCCCTGACCCCCGTATTCCTGTGGAGGTGGATGGGCCCTCCTCCATCTCCATGTGACTGGCCTCAGTGGAGAAGCCCACCACCGCTGACCCATTCAGACGTTCAGGAGCTGTAAGGGAAGAAAAGTAGCGTTACTGCATGTGACCTACCCTGTCTCCCCCAATAGACAGACCATGACCTACCGATGCAGTGACGGGCTACCACCCGCCTGGAATCCACCACCGAACACCTTCAATGGCGCAACACTGCATGCCAGCAACCCGCCTTGCTGTGGGGTCAGGCATAGCACCTCCGGTTGTCCCCACCGGCTCGTGAGACCGTGCTGCCCTGATGGCAGCCACCTTCTCTTTAATCCTCCGCCTGTCCGTGCCCATCTTCTTTTTGCACTCCTGCACGGAGCGCTGGTGGCTGCCATGCAGGTTTACAGCACGTGCCACCTCCTCCCATGCAGCAGCACGGGCCTGTGGTGTTCCCTGGCATCTGCTGAGAAGCGGCTCCTGGTATAGGTAGGCCTCGAATAGCGCATCTGTCTCGGCCTTAGTGAAATGTGGCCTCCTCTTCCTCCTACGACTCTGTTCCTCTTCCTCCAACACACGCTCGGTCAGGATTCATCCTGTCAGAATGACAGGTGTTACCTGTGACTGTACAGTCCCATGCATGTCCCAAACACCACAGTCCACACTCCCAAACAGCATGCAACTCACCGCAATAGACTGCAGTAACTGACTATGGCCAGTGCAGCCCAATGTCACACTTTTACAGCGCAACCCATGCAAATGAGGCGAGGCACATCTTTAAGTGGATGCAAATGCAGTGACTGCGCCACTGAATGGCTGATTAGATGATTTGCATATGCCGGCTGAATATCGTGCAGTTGGGCGCTTTGTAATTGTGTTGGATGTGCGTTGGCGAAGCGCAGTTCTGGTGACATGCACAGTACACAATTTCCACCGCGATGCCCGAGTTGGTGACGCAGGCGCCTGCCGTTGCTGATGTGCTGTGCGCTGCAGGCAATGCAGGCATTAACCACTATTGTGCCAGGCATGCCACGGTGCTGTTCACCCATGGGCGCCTGTGCACTGGGGCCGTGAGGCTGTAGGCTGCTTACAGGAGGTGGCACACAGGCACCCAATCGCGCTACACGTGATTGGGCTCCAATCGCCTGTGGCTGTCCGCGGACCAGAGACCCTTACCCTGTGCCCGACCTTGCTCCCCCAGGCATGCGCGTCAGGCATGGGTATACCACTATCGCGGCTGTTCGGTTGACAGCCGACAGGGAATGGCAGCGCTGTACTGCTAGCATCTGCACGCGGGCAGGACTGGCGCTTGCAGAGTGCCATTTGCTTGAACTGCAGCAGAGATGGCGAGAGGCGTGTGCAGTGGAGCCAGATCGAGCTGGCAAACCTTGTGGCCATAGTTGAGCCCCATGTTGGGGCTTTGTTTGGGGAGGCACCCTTGGACAGGGCCAGGAGTGTGGTATGGCAGGAGGT
Source organism: Neoceratodus forsteri (assembly GCA_016271365.2). Taxonomy (NCBI): domain Eukaryota; kingdom Metazoa; phylum Chordata; order Ceratodontiformes; family Ceratodontidae; genus Neoceratodus; species Neoceratodus forsteri. The sequence goes on along the minus strand of CM057456.1, from coordinate 975,102,456 downwards.
GACAGACGCCCTGGAGGAGACCATCGGTATGGGGCGGACGGCGGAGCAGTGCCACCACCGTTATGGGGACCTGAGGCGCAGGGACCCGGACCTGCTTGCCCGCTGTGGGCACGTGCCAGGAGGGGCACGGTGCCACAGCCAGGTAGGTGCCACATCCATACACTTTTATCGTCCATACGGGTATCATGGTTGCATGTGTCCGCACATGGGGGTGTCCGTGTTGGCCGTGGTGGTGGTATCGGGTGGGGGTGGGTCTGGCTGCGTGATTGCACACACATGGGGTGGGGGACATTGCTACGGATTGTAACTGATGTTCCTCTTCCATGTTTGCACCTTAGGGCCAGAAGAATGGAGGTGCAACAGAGAGGGGAGGTGCCACATGTTGGAGCAGAGGGACAGGAGGGATGAAGGTGGTCCATGGCGCGTGGACCAGCCTGCTGATGGTGAGTGCCTTACATCCATGATTACTATTGCATGCTGTATAACTGGGCAGGCAGTGGGGCATGGCCACCATCCATTAACACCACTGCCATGCACGCAACTTGTTACAGTCAGCACTGTCTAGTGGCACTGCATGTCTGGGAGTGCGTCAATGGTGGTCCATGCGTGCACCGGGCACATGGCTGTGGCACTGCCTTCACACCGCATAAGTCACTGTACGGCCATGGTGGTGCTGTGCAGGACATGGGCAGTGGGTGTGTGCAGTGGTCCACATGGCTGTGGCTGCCTGGGTGGGCAGGTCTTGTGGACACGGTCACTGTGGGTGGTCGCACACCATCACAGGGGCGTGTCACATGGCTGTATGCCATGCACAATGGGTGGGCTGCAGGGGGATGGACAGTCACACCTATTGACTCTGCTTCCTCGTCCTAGGTGGCCGGAGATTCCTGCAGATCCAGCGGGACATTCAGGAGCTGCTGCAGGTTGGAAGGGAGACCTTAGAGCTCCTGCGACACATCCACCGCCACGGGGTGAGGAGGAGGAGGCGGAGATCCCATCGGCACCAGGAGGAAGAGGGCCGGGGTGGCCAGTGAAGTCCCCATGCCCCAACTACCACCTTCCCCCCTTTGGCCCACCCACACCTCTTCTTCCTCTCTCCCATATGTTCACCTCTGCCTCCTTACCCGCCCTCACCTGGTTACGTGACCCTTTCCCCACTATTGTATATAGAGTTTGTATATAGTTTACTGTACATAGTTTCAATATATACATTTTGTTATAACAACTGTGGTGTTCTCCGATTTTCAGCGGGCTACAGGTGCTCAGCTGCAGTGGTGTGCATGGCGTCAGGGGTGGTGCACGTATGGGCGTGCGTGTGTGTGTGTGTGTGCATGTGTGTGTGTGCAGAGGTGAACCACCTATGGTGTGGACAGGGGGATCAGTCACTGTCTGTGGTTTGTGTGTTGTACTCTGTGTACTGCATGCCTGTGTGCAGTGGTCCATGGGGCCTGCACTGTGTGCATGGCACCCCTGTCAGACCGTCCATGGCCTGTGCAGCTGACACCCTTGCATGTCTGTGATATGCACGGTCTGCTGGTGTGTCAGTGGTGGCTGTCCATGCTGGATAACAACTGTACCCGGCACAATGCCAGGTTGACCGCCATCACCAGTATGGTGCACGTCTGCCTCCGGTGGCACTGTAGCCTCCGCTGTTGTCCACCATCCATGCTGTCGCTTGTGTCTGTTGCAGGGGATGTGCTCCAGTGTGTCACTTGTGCTCCGGCAGCATGCTGGTGGCATACAGCTTCATGGTGCCTGGCGAGGGTGGCTGGCGACCTGTGCAATGTAGGGGTGCTGGCGGTGTACACATCAGCCGTGGCCACACGCCAGTGGCTTGGTTGACCCACTACTGTGTCCCTGTGTTGCTGTGCCCTTGGGTATGGGTGGGAGTTTGTCCATGCATTGTGTTGCATCCTGTGTGGTGCATGCCTCCATGCTACACTGTGCGTGTCTGTGCTGGCTGTTGTGGCCAGTGCTGGGGCAGGATGTGTCCTTGGGAGGGTGTGCAGGGTGCTGTACCGCTGGAGGTGGGGTCCGGAGCATGCCCTGTCGCATGTGGGGTACCTCGTGTGCTGACGCATGGTCGGTCTCTCAGCTGTATCTGTTGCATCACTGTCTGCTGCCGCCCGCTGCAGGGTGCCCATGGTGGGGCTGCCTTGCATGGCTCCATGGTGCACAGGGTTGCACTGTCACATTGGGAGTGGTGGCATGCATGGGGTGTCCTGCACTGTTGGGTGCTACTCCTGGGCAAGGTGTATGGGGATCATGGTGCAGGATGTGCTCTGCATTGGTGGGATGGTGTGGCACAGGGTGGACGGCCATCCCTTGTGTGCCAGTCACAGCTTGCCAGGGTGTGCTGGGCCATGGCCCGGCTGTGGGGTTGGTTGCTGGTATCCATGGCTGGTGGTTATTCTATTCTCCCGGTTGTGCAGTGCATGGGTGTGGGAATGATGTCTGTTCTGCTGTGTGTTCCTCTGCCCATCTGTGGCATGGGGTGGTGGCCCCGCATCCCTGGTTGTGCTGTTGCATTGCTGCCCTGCTGCTGGGGGCATCTCTGGTTGCACTATGGTGCATCTGGACTGCTCAGCTGCACATTCCTTGCTGCGCATGGGCGCATCAGATATGCTTCAGCTTCACCTCCCTAGTTGCGCTATGGCACAGGTGGTGCAATATTCAGTCGTCGGCCATGGCGCATCTTGGCCTGCGTGAGTTTTGAATAATACGCGCTTCAAGATGGGCGAAGTGGACTTGCGCTTGCTCCTGCTGTTGCACACTTTTTGGGCGCAGTTTGAATATCTGGGCCTATATGTTTTAACCATTACACTGAAATTTTAGTCTAATGGTTGATACAGATTAAGTAACAATGCAATGCCACAGTGATTAAACTTCAATTTTATTCAATTATTAATGGATAAATCTGGACCCACACTGAACAGAATGTACAGTATATGGAGAGCAGGGGTGTGCACTGAATCAGAAATATCCTGAATTTCACAGTATTCAGAATCAAACAGAGTGCCATTAGGGGTAGTGAAATAAGGAACTTCACATTTTCCTTTTCTGTGGACATTGTGATTCTTCGGGTGCCCTCCCGTTTTGCTCTTCTCCCACAAAAAATGAACTAAAAGCCAGTAGTAGACCTCGGGTTATCCCCATTCATGGGGAAACCGTAACACTGCGACAGTCCTCCATTTGCCCACACAGTTACACACCTACATAAGTATATAGCATAATGTATGGGCAACTACACACAAAGACACAGAACCTCAGGGCAAGGGCACTGGAGAAAGGGATAACCTGAAAGAGCATTGCCAATTAAGCTAGGTTTCAAAGAAATACAAAATTATACACACTGCAATAATGTAACGCATTATTATACACACACGGTAGTGCCTGTATATTAGGGTCGAGAAGTAGTTTATTGTTAAACCCCAATTTTTGCACTTTTAATAGACTTTGCCCCCGTGCAACTGATTTACATGAAATTTGGAAAGCACAGTCTTTGTGCCAGGATTTCTTGATCCTGAAAATTTCATGTAGATCGGTTGAGTAGGTGAAAAGTTACAGAGGTGCAATAAACAAAGACAAAAAATTCAGTTTTTTAAAATTTGCCCTAACTGAAAAAAAATGAGGATTTAAAACTTTCAGATCTCATAGAGTTTAGCCCAAGGTATGTGCTTTTGTGGTTTTTAGTTCCAACTGTTAAGTAGTTTTGAAATTATTTAAGAAAAATGTTCCGTTTCTGAGCATGTGCAGTTCAAAAAAAAAAAATCAAAGTTCTACAGATAACATTTTGTGAAAGCTTGATGTCCTGTTTCATTATGTATGTCATATCATATACTGTGGTGTTTCGTACAGTAGAACACCTCAGTATATGACAGGACATACGTAATGATCCCCAGTTCAATGGCAATACTGTGTACAATCCACGTGATAGACACTCATTCACAGTCATATAGAGAACAAGTATCAAAGAGAGCAAATATACAGTAGAGTTCGTCTGGTCCGTGACAGAGAGCTCTCGCGCTTCTCTTTCACCCCTTCCATATAGTGGTACTAAAGTACAGTTAGGCAAGAACTCACCGTAACAGTAGATCTTCAAGAGAAGCTCTTGCAGCAGGCCACACCAGCAGGATTATGTCACCTGGCACTAGGACCAGATGGAAAACGTCTAGCTAGCAGTCTACCATGAGGGACCACCCCCCCCCCATCAGTCACCTGACATTAGTACAGGCTACATAGAATGGCAGTCCCCCACACCTACCTAAGTTCTCCTGCTGGAGACTGCACAGCCAACAGATGAAGAACTGAAGAGGTTATCCTGAGAGCCAAAGGAAAGGCAGAAGCAGATGAGATATAAAAAGAGGAGCAGGGGGAAGGAGGGAGGGAAAACAGGGCCTGCTGCAAGAGCTTGTCTCGAAGATAGTACAGTTACATAAGAAAATTACCGTAACAGTAGATCTTCAAGAGGAGCTCTTGCAGCAGGTAACAACTTTAGGACTGAAGCCAGCAGGCGTGGGACCCCATGGAAAACTTCAGCTGGCAGGAGTCTATGGGACCGCCCCTGATGTTGGTCCATCATTGTCACGTATGGTATAAAAGGGGTGGTCCCCTAGCCTATCCTCAGTTCTCCCACCGGAGACCCTGGCAAAAAGAGTAAAACTGGAGAACCAAGGGGGTTCCTCAAAAACGAGGAAAGACAAAGGTAACCATGATGGAGAAGCAGCTACCAGGGGGAAGATGGGAAGAAAAATAGCACCTGCTGCAAGAGCTCCTCTCAAAGATCTACTGTTACGGTAAGTTCATATGTAACTGTACTATCTCACTTTGAGGGGGCTCTTACAGCAGGCAACACCACTAGGACTGAGTCCCAAGCAGTAAAAGAAAGACCCCAGTCAGCTGGGTGGAGGCAGAAGTCTCCTGAAGAGGTTTAGGAGAGGAGGCCTTGCAGGACTGTCAGTCCAAAGCCTGCTCTGTGTCTTGATACAATGTCCAAACAGTAGTGCATGATAAAGGTGTGGACAGAACTCCAAGTAGCGGCTGCACAAATGTCAGTGGCTGACACATTCCTCAAAGAGGCAGCCATGCCCCTGGTAGAGTGGCTTTTAACAGAGCCCAGTAAAGGCTTGTTGTACTTATTGTAGTAGAAAACAATGCAGTTAACCAACTATTTAGATAAACACTGCTTAGAAACAGAGGCCCATTCAATTCTGGGGGTGAAAGACCCAAACAACTGGTCAGACTTTCTAGTAGCTCGGGTGCACTTCAAGTAATAACGAAGCACCCTATGAACATCCAAAGTATGAAGTAGTGCCTCTGCTCGGTTTGAGTACTCTGGGTAGTAAACAGGAAGGTGTCTTGATTCAGCGTAAACTCTGACGCCACCTTGGGAAGAAACTTAGGATTAGTCCTCAAGGACACCCTGTTCTGGTGGAAAACCAAATAAGGCTCTTTACACATCAAAGCCTGAAGCTCGGAAATCCTTCGAGCAGAAGTAATGGCAACTAAAAACACAGGTTACTCACCTGTAACAGTAGTTCTAGGAGTGGTATATGTTGTTCATCCTCACTTTCTGGCATGTCCTTTCCCTTTAAGAATCTTGCCGGAAGGTCTAAAAGCTGGCTCCTCCCACCAGTGGTGGAGCCAGGCTTGGGAGCATTTGGGAGCCAAAGGGGGCCATTCAGTCAATCAGGGGCTCCACAATAGGCACTAAACAGTGAACAAAGATGGTGGTAGGGTACCATTATTCAGACTGGGGCAGCCAGGAAGGTGTTTGCTGACTTCCAGATAGCAGCCCTGCAGATATCCTGGACAGGGACATTCCTAGAAGCAGCCACCGATGCAGTGGTACGGCGGGTGGAATGAGCCCTTAGCCCTACGGGAGGCTCCCTACCTGCCAACCTATAGCAGAGATCAATGAATGATGTAATCCATCTGCCAATCATCCGCTTGGCTGCAGGTCTGCCAGGTGCAGCTTCAGTGTAGGTGACAAACAGCTGGCGAACCCCTCCCCGAACTCCGGGCGTGCGTTCTTTATAATAAGAGTATGCTCGTCTTAGGTACAAAGTATGGAGCCTGCACTCAGCCACCGAAGCGTGAACGGGGTAATACACCAGCAGAGTCATCACCTGGTTCAGGTGAAACTCCGACACAACCTTCGGAAGGAATTTTGGGTTGGGGCATAGGACAACCGTGTCCCTGTGGAAGACCAGATAGGGAGAGTCAGAGAGTGCCTGGAGCTCCCCAATCCTTCTGCCTGACGTGACAGCCAGCAGGAAGGTGGTCTTCCACGTCAGGTGTGACATCTCACTCCTGTGCATTGGTTCGAATGGCTTGCCCATGAGCTTTGCCAATACCAGCAGTAGATCCCACGGTGGTGGTGGTTCACGCACCAGTGGGGAAATATGGTCGAGGCCTTTGAAGAAGTGCCAGACCACCTTCTCCTGTGCCACTGTCTGCTGACCGGCCTGCGCCCGGTAAGCAGAGATGGCTACCAGGTGCACCTTAAAGGTCATAGACAGCAGACCCCCTTTGGAGAGATACCAAAGGTAGTCTAGAATGCTAGCCATTGGACAGGACAAAGGGTCCAACCCCTTGCCCTGACACCAGATGGAGAATCTCTCTCACTTGAAGGCATAGCACTTCCTGGTCGATTCCTTCCTAGATGCCTCAACTACAGTGAGTACTTCTTTGGAGAGACTCAAAGCCTGGAACTCTAGCCACTCAGGAACTAAGCTGTCAGGTGCAGGGATTGAAGGTCCGGGTGAAGGACCTTCCCCCAATGACTGAGAGCAGGTCCAGGCATGCTGGGAGAGGCCTCGGGAGCCTGATGCTGAAGCTGAGGAAATTGGGGTACCAAAACTGGCAGGGCCAGTCCGGAGCCACCAGGATCACCTGTGCCTTGTCCCTCCTCACCTTGAGAATCAAGGGAAGTGGAGAGAAGGCATTAAAGAGGCCTGGGATCCATGGCCTCGAGAAGGCATCCCCCTGCAGTGAGCCCTGCTGAGGGGGGCAGGCACAAAAACAGCCTCAGCTTTGCATTCTCCCTGGAGGTGAACAGGTCCATCTGAGGGGTGCCCCACTGGGAAAAAAAGCTGTGTACTACCTCTGGATGGAGAGACTACTCATTGGACGCCTCGCCCACACAGCTGAGGGCATCCGCCAGTTGATTTGAGGCTCCTGCCACATGAATGGCTAGGAGATCTGCCTCCAGTCAGCTCAAGAGGGTCCAGATGTTGAGAGCTTCTCTGCACAGAGGCTGGGAGTGCGTGCCGCCGTTTGTTGAGATAGTACATGGTCATGGTGTTGTCAATCTGGACCAGAACCACTTGACCCCAAAGGAATGGAGCAAATGCAATCAGGGCCAGCCAAACTGCTCAGAGCTCCAGCAGGCTGATGTGGCATCGGGATTCCTCGGGGGTCGAGAGTCCGTAGACTCTGTGGTCCCCCATGTGGGCACCCCAACCCATGAGAGAGGCGTCGGTCATCAAGATGACCGTCGGCTCAGTACAGACAAACAGGATCCCTTCCTGCAGATGCTCCGGGACAGTCCCCATCTTCTGGGTTACAGTGACCAGCTGGTCGAAATGACCGAGATGCTGAGTCTACTGGCTGGCCAGCTCCCACTGAAGGGGGCACATATGCCACCGGGACCATCCGACCACGGAGGTGCAGGCTGCCATGTAGCCCAGAAGACGCAGGAAGTCTCGGGCAGGGCGCAAGTGCCCAACCAGAAATGACTGGGCAAAGGAGGAGGGAACCTCCGCCCTGTCCACTGGGAGCCTAGCTCTGGCTCGGCAAGAGTCAAGCTCTGCCCCAATGAAGCAAATCACCTGCGCAGGCATGAGTTCCAACTTGGTCTCGACCAGGAGGCCTAGGTCGATGCAGGTTTGAAGGGCCAGATCCCTGGACCTCCCTATCTCCTGCTTGGAGGGACCCGCTATGAGCCAATCGTTGAGACAGGTGTACACCCTGACCCCTCGATTCTGAAGATGGGCCGCCACCACTGCAATGCATTTGATGAAGACCCTGGGGGCCAATGACAGGCCAAACGGCATGGCTTGGAACTCATAGAGGGTTCCCTCTGCTCGGAAGCGGAGGAGACTTCGGTGTGACAGACGAATTGGGACATGAAAGAATGCGTCCTGCAGATCCAGAGAGCAAAACCACATGTTCTGCTCGAGAGACTGTGTGATCTGAGACGGAGTTACCATCCTGAAGGTGCGCGACCTGGGAAACGTGTTCAGCTCGTGCAGATCTAGATTGGGACGCCAGCCCCCTCCTCCCCCATCTGTTTCGGGACCAGGAAGTACCTAGAAATTAACCCTGGATGGCATGGGGATCCACGACTCTGACCATTACCTCCTTGCAAAGGAGTTGGGTGATGTCATCTTGGAGAGCTGACCGAGTGTCCACAGACACCTTCTCCTCCCGTGAGGTGCAGGCTCGGCTTGGTGGATACTACTCGAATTCCAGAGGCAGATCCTGGCTGACCACTTCCAATACCCACCTGTCCATTGTGACAGCGGACCAGGCGGAAAGGAAGTGGCAGAGTCGGCCCCCCATGGGAGGACCCAGAGTAGGCGTGACGGGCATGGGGGTGGACACCCCATTCTGTCAATGAGCAGGCTTGGAGGAGGAGGAGGATCCAGCTGCGAGACTGCTGGGACCTTTCCCTCCGGGCTTACGGACTACTGAAGCCACTGTCTTGGGCCTAAGGAGCCAAGACTGAGCCTGCTGCTGCTTCCTCAATTGGTACTGGGACTGCTTGGCCGCAGGGGCAAAAGGACGAAAGGGCTTATGCTCGTTTTTTGGAACCCTGAGATTCTTTCTGGGTGGAGACAACAGAGTCCAAGGTGGCACTGGACTTCTCAATGGATTGGAGGTGACCATCAACTCCTGTACTGAACAAGCTGGTGCACAAGAAGAGAACGTCCACAAGTTCATGTTGAGTGTCCGCCGTAAAGGTCGAGATTTTCAGCCAGGCCCTGCAGTGCATGGCGACCGCGGCAGCCACTGAACGGGCACAGGAATCCCTAATGTCCAGAGCCATATGAAGTTGCTGTTTTGCAACAGCCCGATCCTGATACCGAACATGCTTGACCATAGTCTGAAGGTCCGCGGGGAGATGAGGAAGCACCTCATCTAGAGAGCCCAAGAGGGCATAGAAGAAGTGTGCCATGATGACAGCAGAGTTCGCCTGACAGAGACCTGAGCGAAGAGGCAGCATAGACTTTTCAGGCAGAATGGTAGTTTTTTGGAGTCTGTCCGGAGGTCTAACAGTGTCTCCTGAATTTCCCAAGTGCCAAAACACAGATTCAGTCACTAACACCACAGCAAAGGGGTGCTCTGGGAACCCAGTTAGTGTGCCGATGGGAACCACGTACTTGCGGGCCATGTAGGCCGATGGCACAGGACAAGAAGCGAGGTGCTGCCAAAGTTCCAGAGCTGAGCCAATAATGGCTTTGGCTATTGGGAAGGCCTCAGTCGGAGAATCCCCTTTAGTCAGAATATCTGCTAGGGGATACTGAGCCCATTTCTGGACAGGCTCCAATTTCATCCCCGTGGGCTCGGAGATGAGACGGGGAATGCCCATGAAGGACATGGGACCTTACTGCAATCAAGAGGCTCCCCATCAAAGCTTCGTCGAACTAACGAGAGTGCAAGGAGCAGTCCTCGGACTCGAAGGATTCTGGATAGATCGGCCAAGCACCTGTGTCACTTTTGACCTGCGGACAGTTGGAAGTAAGGGTGACCAATAGCCTGTATAGGAGGCCCTTAGCAGGCAGAGACTCCTTAACAGGAGCTCCAGAGGGAGGCTGTTTAGGTGGTGGCTCCACCACAATCGGCAGAGAAGTCAGTTTTGACTGAGCTGAGAGGGCCTTCACTGGCTCCACAGGCAGAGGAACGGTGTCGGCCGGCTCCAGAGGAGTTGGCGTCAGTCTAGAGGGTGACAGCCATGTGATGACTGGTGTGGAAGCCTGGGTCGACTTCAGACCGACGAACATCAACTGTTGCCACATAAGATCGTTGTAGCGTTGACGCAACTTGCGCCAAAGCCTCTCCTCTTCCAAAGAGGATGAGGATGAATAGCAGTGGCGCTGCTTCTTAGAATGCCCAGAATGGTGTCTGTGAGTTCTCCTCAACCGACGACCTCAACTGTCTGCGGGGGGGTGCTCAGAAGGAGCCGAGGAAACTCGCGGCTCCTCCAGGCTAGGGTCGGGGACCACGGGGGGGGGGGGGTTCACAGCAAGCTAGCTTTCCTCCTCGGTAACTCCAGTCAGAACCGGAATCCTGCACAAGGAATTGTTGGCCTCATTCAGCGACAACGGGTCGATAATTTCGACCGGGTTGTCGTCCCATGTCTTAAGTCAGCTGGCCTGATGGGGGCACCATGAAGACAGCAGCAGAGGCAGCAATTTTGACCGAAGTTGAAACAGGAGATTCCTGGGACCAGGACCTCTCTCAATCCCAAGAATGATGTCGACAAGACTTATCTTTTGACACCTTAGGTTCCTTTTTACGGGAACAGGAGCTGTGCGAAGCAAACGGGCCCTCCCCTAGTCAGGAAAGACTGGCACAACTCCTTTAAGGAGCCTCTAAAGGTAGAGCCCAGTTTGAGTGGCATGAAGACCGATGCTGAAGAGGACTGATCGGCAGCCCAAGCCACCTCTTCCTCAAAGGTCTTCATTTGTTCAAGTTGCTCAGCAGACCCCACAGCCAAGGAGACTGCCCAACGTGCCTCTTTAGATTTGACTGACGGGTTCCGTTTTTCCGGTCATCCAAGCTGTAAGTGAGAGAGGCAATCGTCCAACACGTTCAGCTGGAATGAGCGACAAAAGTCGCAGGCCTGAGTATCATGATCGTGGCCCAGGCAGTAGACACATGTGGCATGCGGGTCTGTGCAAGGCATCTTCTGCCCGCAAGGGTACTGACAGAACCGAGGTGAGGACTTGCCCTCTATCGCGGTCATGATCGTAAAATGATGCAGAGAAACTCTTAACGAGTTTTAGCTTACGTAAATAATCCAAAGATTCAAGCACCAGGGCCTACTCAACGCAGGACTGGTAAGGAGGGAACCTGAATCTTCCAGCGGAAAGGAAGATCTGGCGTCAAGGGGCACAGCCGAGGGTTATACCACCCATGTGGGTGGGAGGAGCCAGTTTTTAGACCTTCCGGCAAGATTCTTAAAGAGATAGGACATGCCAGAAAGTGTGGATAGAACATATCCACGTCCTTAGAAATAACGCTTTCCATGACAGAAAGCACAGCTTGCAACTTGTGGCAGGTTCAAAGGGTGGCAAGGTAAGCTTTTCCAAAACAAATAAAACATCCAATGGCAGGACTGGTCCCTGATGGGAGGCTTCAAATGCAGAATGCCCCATAGGAACATATGGGGAAAATCCATCTGGCCAAGAGTTTTGCCCTCAATAGGTCCATGGTAAGTGGAGATGGTAGACCGGTGCACCTTTAGAGAGGAGTAGCTCAGACCTGAATCCGACAGATAGTCCAATACTGAATTCACCGGGCAGGTGAAAGGATGCAAATGCCAAGTGGTGGCCCAGATGCAGAACCGCTTCTATTTCATTGCATAAGTGTCTCTGGTGGAAGGTTTCCTAGTGGCCACCAAGACATCCGCTACCCTGGGGGAAACCCCAAATAGGGATACAGCTAGTTCTGCAGGAACCATGCATGAAGATGCAGAGACTTGAGATACGGATGAACCAGGGTTCCCTGTTCCTACGAGAGCAAGTCTGAGCACAGGGGCAGGGGGATCAGAGGCTCCACTGCAAGTTGCTGAAGGAATGGAAACCAAATCTGGCGCAGCCAAAAGGGTGCCACTAGGATCATCTCTGCTTCCTCTGACTGCAGCTTGAGAAGAACTCTGCAGTAAAGGGAAGGGAGGGAAGGCGTAAAGGGACCTCCCCGTCCAGGAGATGGACAACGTGTCTCACCAGAAAACACCAGGCCCTGTATCTAGCCAGCAGAAACTGGGCAGTTTTGCACTGGATGGGGAGAAAATAGATCCAGTTCTGGACATCCCCATCTGGTGAAGAGGTCTTTGACCTCTGAGGGAAGAAGTTCCAACTTGCGAGCCCTGGATCAAAACTGGCTTAGGCTGTCAGCCAGGGTGTTTTGTACACCTGGTACATGGACTTCTGTCAAGTTCAGGTGATGATCCACTGCCCATGACCAGACTCTCATGGCCTCCCTGCAGAGGGGATAAGAATAAGTCCCCCCTTGCATCTTTATATAAAAGACCACTGACATGTTGTCCATCTGTATCAACAGAGGGCCAAGCAGCAAGACTGTCTGGAAGGCCTGAAGAGTATGCAGGATCGCCTGCATCTCCAGGACACTGATGTGGAGATGGAGCTCATCCTGGGACCAGGTCCCTTGTGTCAGACGGTCTCCCAAGTGGGCTCCCCAGCCTTGGCCTGATGCGTCTGTGGTCAGAATCTGACTGGTAAACTCCTTCTACAGGCAAACTCCCTTGGAAAGATTGGAGGGATTTAACCACCATGCCACGGCCTGTCTTACAGGGTTCAATACCAAGACAGGTTGCTCTAGGACACCTGAATGCTGGTCCCACTGGACTTTCAGGTTCCACTGGACTACTCTCATATAAAGCCGAGCCAGGGGGACAGTGGCAATGGCAGCTGCTGTGTGTCCCAAGAGTCTGAGGACAGACATGGCCGGGACCTGTCAAGAGGAGGAGACCTGTCAAGCGTGCATTTGAAGGCATTCTGCTCTGACTGGAGGGAGAAAGGCTTTGCCTTGTGCCATGTCCGACATCGCCCCTATGTACTGCAGCCTCTGACTTGGCCAAAGACAGGACTTGAAGAGGTTTAAGGTAATCCCAAGGTCCTGAAACAGGGTGAAGGTGGCCTTCATGGTGTGGAGGAGCCAGTCCCTGGTGGGAGCAGTCAACAAGTAGTCGGCCAGGTAAGGGAAGACATAATGGCCCTGGCTCCTTAAGGCTGCAGCCACTATTAACAAGGCATTTGAGGATAACTCTGGGGGCCGAGGACAGGCTGAAAGGCAGGACCCGATACTGGTAGTAGCTTCCTTGTAAGCGGAAGCGAAGGAACCTCCTGTGGGGCTGGAAAACCAGAATGTGGAGGTATGCGTCCTGCATGTCTAGAGAGCATAACCAATCTCCTTGATGGAGGAGAGGCAGCAGACCGAGCAGTGACCATCTGGAACTGTATGAACTCCATGTACTGATTCAGGAGGCCGAGATCGAAGATAGGGCCCAGATCTCTGGTTTTCTTTGGCACCAGGAAGAAGTGGGAATAAAACCCTTTCCCGCTTTGCGCCAGAGGAACTGGCTCTATGGCCTGCTTCTGAAGGAGGGCCTGAACCTCCTCTTTGATAAGGGTTATGCGAGCTTGAGGGTAATGGGATGGGACAGGTGGATTGTCTGGGGGCATTTCTGTGAATTCCAGAGTGTGCCCCTTTTCCACCAGCTGAAGGACCCACTGGTCTGAGGTTATTTGGCACTATCCATAGAAACACAGAAATTGACGGCAGACAAAGATCACTAGGCCCATCTAGTCTACCCATTTCCCTGCCTACTGTAAAAGGCTACAGACCATACTTGATCTCTGGCTTTACCTCCTCGTTTCTATTGCTACTCTTCCCCTATGCCTGTCCCATGTATGCTTAAATCCCCCTACTGTGTTTGTCCCCACCACCTCCCTGGGAGTCTATTCCATGCATCCACCACCCTTTCTGTGAAGAAATACTTCCTCACACTACCCCTTAGTCTACCCCCTTCTAACCTCATGTCATGCCCCCTTGTTCCTGGACATCTCCTTTTCTGAATGATGTTACCCTCCGGTACCCCATTTATGCCTTTTAGATATCTGTAGGTTTTCTATCATACCTCCCCTGTCTCTTCTCTCCTCCACGGTATACATATTGAGCTGTCCCAGTCTCTCCTAATATGACTTTTGGTACAGGCCCTACACCATCTTTGTTGCCCTTCCTTGAACTGCCTCCACGCGGTCTATGTCCTTGCGGAGATGTGGCCTCTAGAACTGGACACCGTGTTCCAAATGAGGCCTCACTAATAATCGGTAGAGTGGCATCACCACCTCCTTCCTTCTGCTGGTGATTCCGCTCCCTTTGCACCTCATCCCATTGGCTCTCCCCACAGCCTTGGCACATTGTTTGGCCACCTTTAGGTCATCAGATATGATTACCCCAAAATCCTGTTTCTGTTTGGTGACCAACAGTTTCTCACCCCCCCCCTCCCCAAATCATGTAATCCTCCCCGGGTTCTTGCACCCCAAATACATGAATTGTCACTTTTTCGCATTCAATCTCAGCTGCCACACTCTGGACCATTCCTCCAGTTTATCTAGGTCCCTTATTTTTTCCACCCCTCCCAGAGTGTCCACCCTATTGCAGATCTTAGTGTCATCTTAAAAGAGGCACACCTTCTCCTCCAGCCCCTCTGCAATGTCACTTATAAAGACATTAAACAGGACTGGGCCCAGGACTGATCCCTGTGGCACCCCACTGGTCACTCTCCTTTCCTCAGATTAAGCACCATTTACCATGACTCTCTATCTATCGCTCAACCAGTTCCTAACTCAGTTTACCACATTGTGACCCACTCCCAGGCTGCCCAGCTTGTTCACACTTCTATGTACAAGGAAAATCAACCCCCCACCGCCTCCCTTAAGGCTTCAGCTGTGCAGTGGGTCGGGCAATGAGTCAGGCTGAGGAACCAGGCCGGGCAATGCAGACTGGGAGGTCCTATGAGCCCGAGGGGTGGAACCTCCAGAAGCAGGGGTGGAAGCTTTGGGCTTGAATCCTGCTCTATGCTGTTGTCCTCTATGTTGCTGTCTGGCATGCCTCTGAAATGAATGCTTGGGATTTTTAGGCTGAGATTTGTACATGGCGACTAAAGAGGGTTGGGTGACAAAGGGGGAACCATTACCAGAGAAGATGTCAGAAAAGCTGGCGTTGAAGGTACAGGCATGGGCCAACGCCGGACTGGTGACTCATCCGGCATCCACAGAGAATGAGATGCCTGAACTTGGGAGCTGCCACTCTCACGGGGAGGTGAGCACACGTCCCAGGCATCACCTGGTGGAGTCGGCCCCTGACGTTGTGTAGGACTCGGCAAACAACCTGTCCATGAGGGTGACAGGCAAGGATCCGCTGCCCGAATATCCGCTGACCTAGTCACATGGCTTAGAACCTGCAGGGACTAAGTGCCTAAGCTTCAGGGGCTGAGAGGCTGGGGACGAAGTCCTAAGCCCCGAAGAACCCCTCCCAAAACAGTAAGGGAGGGAGGTTTGCACACCGGGAGCCCAGAGGGAGAGAGGTCTGCCACGGTGGAAGGAGCTGCCCCCCCCCCCTCGCAAGGGGAAGACAAAGAAGCGGTCGCCGACCTGGTCGGGGACCAAGAGCGGGAAGCTGACCGGGGTTTTCCCTATGCTTGCCGCCCGACTTCTCCTTATGGAAAAACAATGCTGATGCCCCAGGGGCTGGGGAAGAAGATGAACTTTTTCAGTGAAGCTTCTTCTCCATCTCAGTTAGCTTTTTGGTAAGCAAGAAGGCTTCGAGGGTCTTCTGGCAGCGAGGCCAAAAGTGCTGGCTGAAATCTTGGCAATGCTGGCAGGCCTCTATGTCATGGTCTGGGCCAGGCAAAACAGACGAACCGAATGGCCATCCTTCCTTGTGGGGGGGATCTGATTGCTGTAAGCACACTTTGATCACTGCTGCTCAACTGAGGAGGACGGAGAAAAACACATGCAAAAGATCCTGAAAAAAAAAGATTTTTAGTAGAAAATAAAGCACGGGAAGCACGATTACTGATGGCGGTCAACAGCAGAAGGCCTCCGCGGAGGTCCGACTTGCACAGGTTGATGGCGAGAAAAGAACTGAGACTGGGCTGGGGGACCGCCCCTTTTATACCATACGTGACATCAGGGGTGGGTCGTCAGGAGATGGTCCTCTGCTATAGACTGCTAGCTAGAAATTTTCCATGGGGTCCTGGCACCTGCCGGCTTCAGTCCTAAAGATGTTACCTGCTGCAAGAGCCCCCTTGAAGTGAGATCTACTGTTACAGAAAGTTCTTTCATAAATGTACTATCTTACTTTGAGGAAGGCTCTTGCAGCAGGCCATACCGTTAGGACCGAGTCCCAAGCAGTACCGGTTAACACCAGGACAATATCACTGGGAGGAGGACCAGACAGCAACCAAAAGTTCACGAAAGAAGGCCCTGGAGTACCTGCCAGGCCAAAGTTGGCTCTATGCCTAGAGGCAATGTCCAGACTGTAATGCTTGATAAAAGCATGGATAGAACTCCACATGGCAGCTGCACAGATATCAGCAACAGACATTTCTGAAGCAAGCTGTGGAGGCAGCCATACCCCTGGCAGAATGACCCTTGACGACCCCCAGAAGGGGTTTGTTGTACTTGCGGTAGCAATAAACAATGCAATTCGCTTAGATAAATACAGTTTGGAAACAGGAGCACCTTCTCTTTTGGGGGCGAACTAAACAAACAAGTGGTCCATTTTCCTCAAAGACTTAATGCGGTTAGTATAATACCGCAACATCCTGTGAATATCCGAAGTATGGAGCAACTCCTCCCCCTGACTGGAATACTCTGGAAAATAAACAGGAAGGTGGTTGGATTGATTCAAAGTAAACTCAGACCCCACCTTAGGCAAAAACTAGGATTAGTATGCAAAGACATCCTGTCTTTGTGAACAACCAAATAAGGCTATCTACACATCAGAGCCTGGCGCTCAGAAATCCCTTGAGCAGAAGTAACAGCAACTAAAAAGAGTGCTTTCCACAACAGAAAGCGCAGCTCGCAACTCGCGGCCAGTTCACATGAAGGTAACGTGAGTTTTTCCAACATAAAATTGAGATCCTATGGGGGGGAATGGGTTCTGAATGGGAGGCTTCAAGTGCAGAATGCCCCGCAAGAATGTGCGGGGAAACCTCAAGTTGGGCAACAGCTTTGCCCTCAATAGGTGCATTGTATGCAGAAATGGCAGAAAGGTGTACCTTAAAAGATAAGTACCCCAGGCCTTAATCTGAAAGGGAAAGGAGATACTCCAAGACTTGACTAACCTGGCAGGTGAATGGATCCAAATGGCAAACAGTGGCCCATATGGAAAAGCGCTTCCGTTTCATAGCATAACTTGCACTGATGAAGGGCTTCCTGGTTGCCACCAGGACGTCTGCGACCACAGAGGAAACCCCGAAGCAGGAAATAGCTAGGTCTGCAGGAGTAGATGCAGGGACTTGAGGGTACCCCGGTCCTGGGAGGGCAAGCCAGTGCACAGAGGTAAAGGAACCGGAGGTTCCACAGCCAACTGTAAAAGCAGAAGAAACCAAATTTGACATGATCAGAAGGAAGCTAGGAGGATCATCTCCGCTCCCTCCAACTGAAGCTTGAGCAGAACCCTCTGCAAGAGTGGGAAGGAGGAAGGGAATGCAGACAGAAACCTCCCTTTCCAAAAGAGGGACAATGCGTCTCAGCAGAAAACTCCAGGCCTGGGATCGAGCAAGCAAAAAAGCAGCAGTTTTGTGTTGAGCAGGGATGCAAAGAGATCCAACTCTGGGCAACCCCACCTGCCTAAGAGGTCTTCCACCACTGAGGTGAGATGCTCCCACTCATGAGCCCGAGACCTGGTGCAGAGACTGTCGGCCAACATGTTTTGGATGCCTGGAACACAGAATGGCTGAAAGCTCCAGATTATGTTTGATGGCCCAATACCAGACTCACTGCCTCCCAACACGGGGGCAAGAGTGGATTCCCCCTTGCTTGTTGATATAGTAGACAACACACAAGTTGTCCATCTAAATCAATAATGGACCCAGAAGGAGATGGGTCTGAAAGGCCTGCAGGGTGTATAGAACGCCCACATCTCCAGGATGTTGATATGAAGAGTTTGTTCTATGTCCGACCAGGTACCCAGACTCTGATGGTCGGCTAAAAGGGCGCCCCATCCCATGCCAGAGGCATCCGTGGTCAGAACCTGACAGGGAGTCAAGATCTGGAAAGGGAACCCCCCCCCCCCAGCAGCAGGTTGGTACAGTCCATTCACCAGGCCAGAACCCTCCAAACTGTGTCGGAGACAAGGACCAACTGGTTGAGGTTGTCCGTGCTTTGATCCCACTGGATCTGCAGGGTCCACTGCAGTACCTGCATATGCAGATGGGCTAAGGGCACTGTGGCAACTGATGCCGCCATATGACTCAGGAGGCACAGAAAGATTCTGGCAGGAACCTGAAGGCTCATGGAAACTAGACGGGTCTGCTCCATCAGGTGGGCTGCCCTGTCACCTGGCAGAAAGGCCTTGCACTGGCGGATGTTCAGGATCGGCCCTATGTATTAGACACACTGGCAAAGGGAGAGGCAGGACTTCCGAAGACTTACTGCGACTCCCTGTTCCTGAAAGAGATGGGCAGTGCATTCCAGGGTCTGGACCAAGCACTCCCTGGAAACAGCTGCTAGCAGCCAGTCATCCAGGTAGGGAAAGACATAAAAGCTCTGTCTCCACAATGCCACTACCACTACAGTCAAGCATTTGGTAAAGACCTAGGGAGCCAAAGAAAGGCCAAAGGGAAGGGCCCTGAATTGGAAGTGTGCACCCTGAAAATGGAAGCGGAGAAAATGGAGGTGAGCCAGAAAAACTTGGATGTGCAGGTAGGCATCCTGCATGTCTAGAGAGCAGAGCCAGTCCTCTGATGCAGCAAGGACAGCAGTCCCTGGAGGTCACCATCCTGAAGCATTTGTACTCTATGTAGAGATTCAGATTGCTCAAGTCTAGATGGGCCTGAAGGTCCCTGGTCTTTTGGGGATGAGGAAGAAGGGGAATAAAATCCCTTCCCACTGAGCCTGTGGGATGGGTTCTTTAGCTCTTTTGTGCAGAAGCTCCTAAATTTCCTCTGAAACCAGAGGCAAATGCGCGGGAGGGTAGGTAGAGTGAACAGGAGGGGTCTCAGGTGGCCACTCGACAAACTCCAGAGTGGGACCCTGAGCTATAAGCTGGAGCACTCAGTTGTCTGTGGTCACTGCTTGCCACCCTGCCAAGTGGAGAGAGAAGTGACCCGCGGCTGCCTCCTCTGGACTCTCAGTCGGGGGGGTCAGCAAAGGAATCAGGAAGTGGGAGCAGGAGCAAGCAGAGGGGCAGTGGGACCCCGGGGGGGACCGAGCAGCAGCGCTGGGGTGGTGGCAGTCTTAGGACATTGCTGGCCCTTGGCAGGCTGGCCTGGAGTCTGGTTCCAGGTGGACCAACGAAAGGGCTGGCATTGATTCGCTTTATGCTGGGTATGATAGAGTGAATGGACCATCCTCAGGGTTTTGCCAGACTCCGGTAAATCAAAGATAAGGTCTTGGACATCGCCACCGAAAAGGACTGTGCCCTGAAGGAAGCATCCAAAATGCTGGCTTGAACATCCGAGGCAAAACCAGAAATTCGGAGCCAGGAATGCGCCAAAGGCAAATGCCAGCTGCAACCCCTCACCCAGAGGTGTCTATGGCATCCTAAGATGCCCAGAGCACATGGCTGCCCACATCCAAGCCCGACTTCATGAGTTGGGCAAGCTGAGTTTTCATGGGATCCTTGGGCAGAGTCTGGAACAGGTTCTTGGCCTGGTCTCAGATGGTATTTTGGCACTGTACCATATAGGTCAGATAATTACACAAAATGACCACACAAGTTACATCAAACCAGTGAGTATTTTACTGAGAGCTCGGGTGAGCGTAAACCTCAGCGCTTCACATCTCAAACATGACACTTCGAAGCATCACATTTGAGACACGGAGCACCGAGGTTTAAGCTCACCCGAGCTCTCAACAGAATACTCACTGGTTTGATGCAACTTGTGCGGTCATTTTGTGTAATTATCTGACATATATGGTAGTCATTTTGTGTTTTTGTGGGTTTTTTTTTTTTTTTTTGCCAGCACCTCCTACATCTCCTGTGCACTGTGTTTTTGTGTTGCTTGGGTCAGATAATGAATGGCTCTAATGGCCAAAGTAAAGACCTGCTTGTTGATCTGGTCCAGCTACCAGGATTCGCAATCTGGGGGGAGAGCACTAAGGTGCTTGGGCTTCTTGGGAGTGGTCGTGGGCTACGTTAATGACCATGGAATCCACTTTAAGAGGACTCCCCAAAAAGGGCTTGTCTGCTGGCGCATGATAAAGACGATCTGCTTTTTTGGAGAGGGGAGGAACAGTGGAGGGGTGTGCTCAAGCCGCCTTGGTGTCATCCTCATATGAATCAATCAAGGGTGGCACCACCACTAGCAAGGCATCCTTCTGCCGAAGAAAAATGGCGAGGCAGCACCTCTCTGGGTCCTGCTCCATCATCTCCCAACCCATAACTGACTGCATGTAGTGCATTACGTGCATGAAGAAGAGATCATCAGGTGGGAACTTTGGCACCTCCTTGGGCATATCCTTGCCACCCGAAGACTTCCCTGGGGAAGAGGAAAATCCTGAGGACTCAGAGTCATCCTCAGAGGACTCACTGTCTGAGACCAGAGTCAGAGGCTGGTGTTCGTCATGCCTGAGGCCTGTACCAATGCCCTGCCTGGCTCTGGAGGACCATCGACGTATGGGGGTCAGAAGATCCAGTCCTGCCCACGTCTGGGGATCCCAGGGGTGAGGAAGAGGAGACACAGACACCGGAGGTGAACCCTTAGTGGCAGGGGCCTGTTTCTACAGAAACGCCCACCAAGCCAAGAAATAGGCACTGTGATCCACCTGTGGCACAATATTGTACAAAAGTAAGAAGGGCAACCCCAGCACCAGGTTAGGAAACAACGGCTGCGTTGGCGGCGATGGGTAGCCCAGCATAGGTCCAGGCGGCACTGGTAAACTATCTATCGATGGCCCAGCCAGTGTCAGGAATGGCAAAGGCAACGCCGGTGCTTGGCCCATTAGCTGGGGTGTCGGCAGCACAACAGTGACAGCCTGGCAGGTGACGGTCTTGAGCGCCCAGGTGAAGGGGTCACCGATGCCAGATCCACAGAGGAACCGGCACCTGAGGCTAAAGGGATCCCCTAGGTGGCAGCAGTGGTGACGCTGGAAAAGAGAGAGCTGACAAAGGCAGAGCCATGGCCAGGAGTGCTATGGGCGCACAGCCACTGCCCGAGCCCAGAACCAGCCGAGCCACCTGATTGAGACCCATAGAGGAGATGGGCCTGACTGTCAGGGGCTGGGGCAGAAGAGGACATCACCTGCTCCGAAGAGCTATCGTCTGAAATAGAGGTGAGGGTGGCTGGAGGAGCCACCGTGAGCCCAATGGAGGAAAGAGCTGGCGGGCTGGAGGCACTGACCCCCGCGGGAGGAAGGTACCATCGCGGTCAAAGATTTAAGAGGCAACCACGACCGGAAGATGACCAGGCTTGTTCTTGGTTTTTCTCCCGGTGTTTGTGCTTTCCCGACTTCTCCCTGTGGGAGAAAGAAGAGGCCCCGAAGGATTGTGCCGACGAGGCTGAAAACCTCCTGGCCTACAGCTCCTTTTCCATGTCAGGCAGCTTCTGTTTTAGAAGATAGCGTTCCAGTGTTTTCAATCGACGTCTCAGAGTGGTCTGGTTGAATTTCTGGCAGAACTAGCAGGCTTCAGTGTCATGGCTGGGGCCTAGGCAGATCAGGCACAAAGAGTCCTTTTCTGGAATCTTGTTTGCCGCAGACACACTTCTTGGAGCGTTTGAAAGACAAGGCTGGTGGAGAAGACAAACTCATCTGTGAAACACCAAAAAATCTGATGTTTAACTGTAAAAGAAATGAAAATTAAAAAAGAGCAGTAAGCACGGGAAATGGTGGTCAACTGTAGCTGCAACATTCACTGAAGTCCAACGTGCATGGGTTGATGGTGGGAAAAGAACTGAGGTAGGTGTGGGGGACAGCTCTCCAAAGACAGGTGCCATATAGTGGTAGTAACTTAAATCCTGTCAGTTGCTTACAGTAAATCAGCTGATTTAGTATAAACAACTGACATGTTTTTAACGTGCACTTTGTGTTTTACTTGATTACATTTAGTACCAGTATGTGGAACCTGTTTCGTATACTGGAACCTGCCACTGTCTATAGAACTATAAATCCCCTCAGCACCTTGTTTTAAAGTATAGTTGCTGACACTGAGGGGTTCAATCCCTGTGTCGGCGTTTATAAGCACCCCCAGCAGTGTGGGGCACTGGGAAGCCCACCTCCAGTGCCACGATATAGCTTTATTTCATATTATGTTTTCCTTTACTTTACACCCCCGGCCCCTCAGCCTGTTTTATTTATAATTATTGACATTGGGAGGCCCAATACCTGTGTCAGCTTTTCAAGTTCCCCAGCAGTGCAGGACTCTGGGGAGCCCACCCCCAGTGTCCCAAAGTAGCTTTACTAATAGTTTTGGTCTCGGGAAAACAAAACAAACAAACAAAAAAAAATACCCATCTTTTTCTTTTTAACCTGAAATAAAGAAAACAGTCCCTCATTGTCATCGCCATCCCCATCCTGACCCACCCGCTGAGCACCCACCACCTCACACCCCCCTTTTCCTATATTTACCTGCCAAGGTCATACACTGTTATCCTCCATGGACTGAGAAATGTCTGCACTCTTAAATGCCGAACCGTGAACTGAGGAACACAGGCAAGTGCCATATAATCCATTTCAATGGTGTTTTGATCTTATGTTCATAACTTGATCATTTTTTCCCCCAATCAAAATGGGCTCTCCCCTTCTCCATGTAATTTTGTAAGATGGTGCATCCTTAAAACACATGAAACTACAAACTTTCAAAGGTGAACCTACCTACTTAGTTCATTCACATTCTTAAAGAGTGCTTACTGCATCTCTTTCTCGTGTACCTTGGAATAAATGAGCAAAAATCCCATATTCACAATGCAAAAGATGCTTTAATGTTCATTAAAAAGTTTTTCCAAAATTAGTACTTCCCATACAAAAAGCAAGCACACATAGGGACAGTTCACAATAAATGCAAGAGCAGAACAAAGCCTTACATTTCACCACGGCTCAACATGGTTTCATCAGAGGTGCAAAAAACATGGCTTGTGTGATGTGTATCAATACTGGTGCAATAAATCCATTAAAGTGCATGAGAATACGTAGGCCAATCAATAACACCCACCACAATAATAACCAAAAGTCAGTACGTCAAGTAATAAATCAAGCAATCACATAATAAAAGGGGGAAACCCTTTGTTAAACCCATGAATGAATACAATTTGCACAACTACATAACAAACAGTATAGAAAAAAAGTACAAATTACTCTTCAGTTTTATCCCAGGATGCTTCATCTCTTCGTGTCTTTATTCTTTTTGTCCATTTTTCCATCATGGCATCATATTTAAGATTGCCTAGGGATTTAAGGAAACATATTAAGCACCCAGACAAATATCCATATGCATAGTATTGCTTTTATATTTCACTTTACAGTATTTAATAACTCTGGAATAACTAAATCTTGTTACTAAAATTAATTTTTCTTTACAATTTTCGTTAACAACTTAATGAATAAATGAATCTCTTATTACCAAAAACAGTTAGTTAAATACTGTGCACTATTCCTCGGTCGCACAATCGTACCGGGGACAAAATCAAACTTATACAAACAATTCTAGATGTACTTTGTTATTCCAATATCATTATTAATATGTTTATTTCTTGCTTAAAAAGACCGAATCTTTACTTGTACAAACAGTTTATCTGTAAATAAAATGCACCATTCATATATTTCGAACTGGAAACAAAATATTATCTAATTAATAAATAGCAGAAAGAGAGTGGTTACATGACCATTACATTAAGTCATTCAACCTTACAAGATACAACACATTTAAGTGCCATAAAAAGAAACTCTTATTCAAACAGCTAGATCAACTAAAGCAATGACTTCCAAACTGCCGTTATACCTTTCCATGAATTTGATATATACATTCCTATTATAAACCTGGGGTGCAGGGATTCAAAGCTGATTAATACATTTTTCTCATTCTGATCTCGCATCTTTTCCTCTTTTGATTCCTATATTTTTTACTTTTTTAGCAAGTGTTTTACCGCAACTGAATCATTCAAACCAGGCGGAAAACATGCCCAGGTACAGTATATCCAAATAGTTTCTTTCTGACTCACTGCACTTTCCCAATCCCCTCTTACAGCCTGCAGAACTCTTTCAATACCAAAAAAAACTTAAGGTATGATCCAGCTTATTTTTATTCTCAATGTGTCTGCCAATTGCATATTTTACTTTGCCATCCCTCCAAGCTCGTACATGTTCCCCAATGAGCTGTTTGAAATTCCTTATGGTTCTCCCAATGTAAAAGGCATCACAATTACATTTCATGATGTTTTAAACTATCCATTCTGTGCTGCAATTTATAAAGGTGTTACAGAAGATATTTTTCTTCCCTCTGGGGTGAACCACTTCTGGTCCTTGAATTATACAGTTGCAGTATAAACAATGGCCACATCTCTTGTTTATGTCAGGGACCTTCCAAAAGGTGTTTTTCTCTGGTGAAACACAGTGGCTCCTGACCACCTTGTCTTTAATGATAGGAGCTTTTTAATAGGTTACCTCAGGTTTATCTGGTAAAATATTCTGTAGCCTCAAATCCCGAAGTAAAATAGGCCGTTTGTTCACTGTGTCCCTAACCTCAGTGGCTCTTTGTCTGTAGGTGGTAATAAACCCTGGAAATTCAGGACCCTGCAATGATTTTTTGATGGTTTATAATTTATCAGATCTTTCCTTTCCATATGGTTCACTTCCTGTAGGGCTTTATCAACTACCCATTGTCTGTAACCTCTAGCAATGAATTTATTCACCAGTTCTTCTGCTCTTATTTGTATCTACTAGGGTCACTACAGTTTCTTTTGGTACACACAAGCTGATCCTTTGGAATATCTTTTTTAACAAGTGCTAGATGGCAGCTTGCAGCAGTGTATTGTGATCTGTGCTTTTAACAAATAGATCTGATGCAATACCTCCCTCATCATCCTTGTAGAGAGTCACATCCAGGATTCTATATGATCCAAATTCATAGTTAGATTGAATTTAAGAGCCTCATTCATCCCTTCCAGATACTGTACAAAATAAATCAAATCCCCCTTACTACCCTTCCATATGATTAATACAACACCTATGAAATGCCTCCCCAAATCCAGATACCTAAGGTTTGGATTGTGGAGGTGTCCCTGACCAAGAAATGTTCCCAACAAGCAAGGTACAAATTTGCAAAACTGGGGGCAAAGATTGCTGTACCCCAATCTATAAGTAATAAGTGACTTTAAACATAAGTATATTTAATGTCAACACCAATTGTGCCAAATCCAGCAACAATCCAGTTGATGGATGTACACCAGCAGGTCTCATATCTAAAAAGAAAAACCCTCACCAGGAGGGATCGAAGTATATAGGGACTGTAAATCCAATGTGGCAAAATACAAGTCACTGTCTATCTCAATTTCCTGTATAGTATTCAGTATATCTATGGTACCATGAATATAAAAGAGGATACTTTGTACTACAGGTCTTATGAAATTATCAAAAAATTTTGACAGGAGCTCTGTTATCCAGCCCATTCCAGATATAATCAGATGTCCCGGAGGGTTTATTAAGCTTTTATGCACTTCAGGCAAGTTATACATGGTGGGGACAATCGGATATTTT
Source organism: Neoceratodus forsteri (assembly GCA_016271365.2). Classification (NCBI taxonomy): domain Eukaryota; kingdom Metazoa; phylum Chordata; order Ceratodontiformes; family Ceratodontidae; genus Neoceratodus; species Neoceratodus forsteri. The sequence goes on along the minus strand of CM057456.1, from coordinate 975,076,783 downwards.
GTGGTCAGAAAATCTTGTTCTTCCCTACTGATCTGATTTTGACCTACCTCCCACTTTAAATAATCATCAGTTCTCTTTTTAAAACCCCATGTCAAATTTCCTATAGTATTTTGTACCATTCAACTGCCCCAGAATCTCCGTTTCATATTTATCACTATCAAGTAAAACAATAGCACCCCCTTGTCTGCTGGTTTCACAATCACAGATTTATCACAGCATAAATTATACAGTGCTCATCTTTCTTGGATCGTTAAATTACTGGCTACCTCCCTTTGATTGGTAGGGTTCAAATCCATAAGATCCACTTTGTGCCGTCACAGCTGGTCCGTGTGGTGGGCAAAAGGTCGATTTAGATCGAAGGGTGCTCTGTACAATCTGGACATGGCAAATTCATTGTCAGCATCTGGAATACAATCTTCAGAAAAAAAAATAGTCTTAAGGGTTATCTTTCTGGCAAATAACTGTAAATCGATCATGGTTCTGCTGATGTCTAAAGGTGCAGTTGGAATAAATGTTAATCCTTTGTTCAAAGCACTTTGTTCCTCTTTTGTTAAAAAACGTTTGGAGAAATTAATTACAGTATATTGCTTTTTTCTGCTCTTGCATTTATTGTGAACTGTCCGTATGTGAGTTCGTTTTTTGTATGGGAAGTGCCGCTTTTGGAAAAACTTTTTGCTGAACATTAAAGCATGTTTTGCATTGTGAATATGGGATTTCTGCACATTTATTCCAGGGTACACCAGAAAGACGCACGCAGTAATCACTCTTTAAGAATGTGGATGATCTACGTCGGTGGGTGTACCTTTAAAAGTTTATAATATATACATATTTCAATTTTTTCACCAAATATTCAACATGGCCTTTTGGGACCCTACCTCACGAACACTGTTGGTGAAATTTCATTAATTGGGCCCGGAAGGTGATTTCTTGGTGAAATCAATTTTCAGGCCCAATTCACGTAATTTCTCCACCAGTGTTCATCAGGTGGGGTCCTAAAAAGGCCATGTTGAAAATTTTGTGAAAAAATTGAAAAGAAAAAAAAAAAAAAAAAAAAAAAGTATATATATATACACACACACACACACACACACACGTATGTATGTATGTGTCGGCAACCACTGGTTCTGCATATCTCTTTCAGAACCTGTAGTACCGGTGGAAAGATGTAGATTACCTGGAATAACCACCTGTTTTACTTCGCACCACCTGTGGAATATTCTCAAATGTCTCTGATATTTTGAGGTAAAGGGGTTTCTCCATAGTGTTAGCGATCACTGGGTGGTATCCCTCTCCTAACAGTCTCTCCTTTTCAAGAGCCAGGCTGTTAGTTTGAGATTGTTCAGACTGAGGTGACATACCGGTCCCTGGGTGAGAATATCTTCCCTGAATGCTAGTGTCCATGGGTGGTCTAGTGCCATTGTCACCATCGTGGCGAACCATGTTCTCCTGGGCCAATGAGGGGTGATGATTAATCACCTAGGTTCTGGTTCTGCATATCTCTTTCAGAACCTGTAGTATCGGTGGAAAGATGTAGGTTACCTGGAATGACCATGTAGCAGATTTGTGATCCCTGAAGCGAGAGCAAAATCTGGGGCACTGATTGTTCTTGTTGGTGGTCATTAATTCTATTTCTATTGGTCCCCAATGTCTGTTGATCATCTGGAATATGTTGGAATGAATCTTCCACTCTCCCGGAGGTATTAACTGGCGACTTAGCCAGTCTGCAGTGGTATTCAGCCTGCCTGCCAAGTGTATGGCTGATATGCTCACCAGATGTATTTGTAGCCAAAGAATGAGTCTTGAGCCTCTCTTTGCATGGCTCCACTATTTGTTCATCCTTGCCTGTTGATATAGGAGATGATAACCTGATTGTCCGAGTGTATGAATAAATTTCTCTTATTCCTGACTAGCCTTGTGAATTGCAGTGGCACACAGGACAGTGCCCTGATTTCCAGAATGTTTATGGCCATTTTGGACTTTTGCATGTACCACTTTTCTAGGCTTCCCAGTGAAGTGGCCACTATGTAGAGGGTACTCAAGGGTGTATGGCATTATTAGCAGGCAAATGGTGTGGGCAGTGTGTCATTAAGATGTTGGGATTAGCTGGGTAGTGTGCTAGGAGTTGGTGTGTCCAACCCCACCCTTGTCATTGTGTTTCGCACCAATGCCTGTATGTGATCAGGAAAACACCATTTAGATGTTAGTGTTTGTGTAACCACCTCCATCTCGGTTTCTAGATCGGAGTGTGTTTCTGAGTTCGGCTGTGGTGAGTGGGGTTCTGGGCCCTGCCAGTACCGACTTTATTTCATATGGCTTACACTAGTTGTGCCTGCATCGTTGATTATTTTGGTGGGGAATTGTTGCTGTGTATAAATCCTGCCCAGCAGAGGATTTGGGATTGCAGGTGGCATATTTGTTTGTGCCTTGTCTTTTGTGTTTTCATAGGTATCCTCCTGGTCAGATGGCATGGGTGCATCTTCTGCACCTGATGCACACAGTATGCTTAGTTGTTTTGGGGCTAGCGGCACATTGCGTTGGCTGCAGCTCTGTTTTGGCCACTGAACTAATCTGAGAAAGGATACACAGAGAGAGTGGTGTTTGGAGGGTGGGATTAGATATTTTGTTTTTCTTCCCCTACACAGTAATCAGTAATGTTCTGTACCATACAGGCTACTGTTGTGCCTGTGCATTAAAGTGTGCACTGTCCCTATAAATGTGGCTAGAGTGAGTGAGAGACTCAGTGTTATGCTGCCTTGCCCACAGCTGTGGTAATATAGTGCTGCCCCCAATATATTTTCCCCCATTATTAACTAATTTTCAAATTGTTGCCTTTATATTTAATTATTCACACTGTGGTCTGCTGTTGCAGATCTGTTGGTGCTTTAAACCAATGCCATCTGTGCTGGTTGGACATTTGTGAGCGTAGCTGCACTCTCCACAAGATGGTGGCAGTGACTCTCAATCAAGCTACACTGTCTGGCGGCCACCTACACCCTTAATCTCGCACAGATAAGGGGGGAGTGGAGAGCTGTTCCAAGATCACAGCAGCAAGTCTCGTGATGATATGGATAGGCAAGTTAGGTTAGTTTCTCAATGTTCCTCCTCCTCGTGAGAACTACTTTGTTTGTGGTGTTTCAGTCAGGTAGATGATAGAGGAGTTTCCTCTACCTCTTGATAGAAGAAGGTTGTGAGTTTAAAAGACATACTGTGCCATAAAAAAAACTCTCGAGAGCATGTCATTTTGAGGTGAGGCACAGAGGGACTGAGAAAATGCTTCAGAGACTGTTGTGTAGTTATGTCTTGAGTGAGTGCTTCAGGTGCTACTATGCTTGTAATGGGAGAACTGTGGCACATTACTTTGTATTTTAGCAGTCCGGGATGCTTGCAGGGTACTCCCAGTGTTCTAAGGTGGCCTCTTGCTCATTTAATAGTGGATGGAATCTGGAAACGCTGGCAGGGGCTCCAGGTCATCAAGCACCTTAGTAAGGTGGTATGCTTGTTCTGAACAGCACGTAGGGGAACTCAAGAGTATATGCCCAATTAAGGAATGAGAGCCTTTAATTATTTTGCAGCCCATGATGTACTGAGCTCCTGGGACCGCTGGTAGGGGCTTCCAAGTTACTGTGGCTGTGGAATCTATTTGGTCATCTGTGAAAGATCTCAGACAATACATGGCTCCATTAGCATCCTTTAAGTTTCAAAAATGTGATAAATTATCTTGTTCAAGCCCTTTGTCATGCACTCACATTAGTATGCATTACTTTGTCGCACATCGTACATAGTAGCAGCTCCTTAATTAATATGTGACTGTGCCTAAAGAGAAGGAAACAACTGTGGATATCAGTAAAAGAAATGACTATTAAAGTTCACTATTTCCCAAATAGTTATTTTAATCAAACCTCCTTGTATGTTGACCCAATATAATACAGTACTGTGTTTATTTTTGGCCCCTTTTGTGTGCCTTGGTTATCTTTGGGATAATGTAGGCATGTGCCTTTAAGAGGGGGGAGGTGGGCAGGATGCCCTAGCTAGCCCTTGCCTTGGGTGTGGTAAGCTGAGTGAAGAATCATCTGCATTGCTGCTTGTGTAATAGGACACAGTTTGGGGCAGAAGCATTTTTTGTTCTTTAAAACATGCTTCTTCAGTTCTCCCTCATGGTCAGTGTTAAAAGCTAGGGGACTTAGACTTGAGGAGTTGTAGCAATTGCTAGCTCCATTCTCCATTACAAGATATGTTGGATTTAGTCAAACCTTGTTTGTTTATCTTCCTCTAAGATGGTGGTCGAGATCTCGAGAGAGCTGAGAGCCAGTCAGCTTGCAGCTCTCATGTAGCAGGATATTTGGAAACTAGGAAGAGGCATGGGGGGTGGTCATGCTGCTAGGAGTTGTGTGAGCAGCTGTGGCCATAAGATAACATTTGGGTGGCTCTATTTTGGTCCCTAGAGCATCCTTTTCTCTGTGGGAGTGTTTTTGGATAGAAAATAGCATGAAATGGTCACAGGTGCTTTTCTTTAGTGCCACTGAATTCGAGGAATGACTGAATCCAGCACGGGCATTTTAAGCACCTTCCAGTGCAAGGAAACTTTTCTGGATGAGTTTGTGAGTACCTTTTTACAAGTTAGTGATGCTAGTGGGTCACTAGATTCTTGCTGGTGATTAATGCAACTCAGGAACTGCTGGCAGGGGAACCAGGTTGATTATATTACCTCCTGTAAATCACTGCACAGATTCTGTGTTCATTTATGTGGGTCAGACATTGCTTTTAGCTCCTGGCACCACTAGCAGGGGTGTTCAGGTAGCTAATAATTCCTATGCTTGTACAATGTGATAATGTTCAGAATTTCAATACTGTGCTGGCAATTTCTCAGCTACTATTTTTCTAGACAACCGATGCTAGTAGAAACTGCAGTGCTAACATCTCTAAGACTACCAGTTTTGCAATTTTAAACAGTTGTATATCTGCTGAAACATACTCTGGAGCTGCTGTGTTGAAATATTTTACAGTGCATCTAAACACAGGTACCGCTAGCAGGGGTACCAGGTTTATTTTGCAATAATGTCATTTATTGTCTGCCCTCAAGGATAACCAGTTACTGTGCCCAGTCATTCAGTCACTGTGTAGGCATTTAAAAGTACTTATATTCTATGCTCATACTGTTATATTAGCAGATGCTTTCAGCTCTTTTGATATCAGATGCTCTGAATAATGTAGTTTTCTTACCTGCATTTAGCAAACTTAGATTTTATCAGCACACTGGAGCTATAGGATGTGCTTGAAATATTCACTTGCTGCAGCAACCAAACTCCATATAGGAATGGTTTTAAATATATGTGGGACAGCACTCCTGTGGCTGCTAGCAGGAGCCACAGGGTGTTCCCAATCCCACAAGAGTGCAATAGAGGGTACAGGCTGAACTGGGACAGCTAGCAGGGATCCCAGAAAGATGCAAACTGCAGTCATGAGTGCTTAAGTCATCTTAGACTCACTGAGAGGGAATCTAAGGCATCTGGAATGAAATTTATGGGCATGACACAATACCCTGAGTAGATCTCCTGCAGTGTGCCTCTGGCAATAATTTAAATGTAGGCTGAGTGATTGTCTCTATGATTCCTAGTCAGATACCATGAATTGGTTTTGAGTAGAACAAAGGAAGTTATTTTAAACAACCAACTCTCTCTCTGGAATCTAGATTGAGCCATATATTTTCGCGACGTAATTCCATAAGACACTTTGCTATGCTAGCATATCCTAAGCTACCAAAAAACTTTAGATATAAAATTAACACTGGTGGCCTTACATTTTGTGTGATATTCTTGAAATAACTGCTTGGGAGCTGTTGTGATGTGCTGCAACCTGTAGAGATGCATATTCAGAACTGATCCTGGAGAGGCAGCACCACAGGGAAAGTGGGTCAGACTTCTTTGAAGTCATATGTGCATCAAGCAACCTATCAGGTGGACACAACCCATGTGTAAGGAGTGTGCGTGCCTCAGAGATTATCCCCACTATTCCACTATCAAAAAGAGGAAATTCATTGCAAAAACTACATTAATGCAGACATTAGGGTTGAATAATGTAAAGGAACAGTAAGAAAATGTAAAAACATTAGGGGTTTTGGTCTCCAGAGTACTTGTGAATCAATGGTGGGGTCTTCCTTGTGGCTGTCAACCCTAATGCCCACCCCCTCCCCTGAGCAAGTGAGCTCAGATCTGCTGTCTTCATGCAGGCCCTATGTGAAGAAAGCTATGACAGATTATGTTTGGCCATACTGTATCACTATGAGGCACTAGCTTAGAGCTCTAACTTGTGCTTCAGAGAGGAGGTTACGGGCTGGGAGGAGGGGAGGACAACCCCAAGGAAGACCCCACCACTGATTTGCCAATACTCTGGAGACCCAAATCCCTAATGTTTTTTTCCATGTCCCTACTTTGTGAGCTTTGCATTATTCAACCATAATGTCTACAATAATGTAGTTTCTTGCAGTGAATATGAAATATATGCAAATCAATATGACCCCATAACCAACTGCTCACTACCCACCCAGTGTCCATATATAACAAGGTTGTTTTTCCATCAATGAGTTGAGCAGACAGAATATGTACCTTAAAAGCAAAGCTTGAAAGGGCCATGCTGTCAATTTCAACCATGAGATTGAAACGCATGTCAAGCTGTGCATGGCTGCCCATATTTTATATAGTTTTTTTTTTGTTTGTTTTTTTTAAACACAGGAGTCACAGAAGTGCACCACCCCAGTAATAAACTTGCCATTTTTATGAAAGAAAACCTCACCCCACACCAGCTGCTTACTACCCACCTAGTACCCAGAGTTGTACCTTATAGCTTGTAGAAGTTTGAAAGTTTGACGGCTGTCATAAAAAAAGTTTAGTGCCCAGTAACAGTCATAAGATACTACGCGTTTCCATTTCGATAATGCTGACTGAAGCAGTAACGCATAATATGGCAGCACCCTCACCCCATTTGAACTCTTCTTCGATCAAAATTAAATTTACAGACTTTTATAAGTTGAAGGGTAAAACTGTTAGCAAGCATAGGCAGCTGAGTGTGGGATGAACAAAGAATTTACAATTGTTCTGCACAGTTCAAAGGTCATACAACTGTTTGAAATGTGCACATCACCACTTTGAAATACACCCAAAGGATTCTGAGCAGGCCGGGTTTATACAGCATGGCTAACCATATACTATAGTAATTTTAGCTTGGAAGGAACTTTAGGTCCATGAAGTGCCCCCGCCACTGCTTCACAGGCAGGGATTAATAAATATGCTGTGAAAATATTTTCTAATTTACAGGGATTCCAGACCCCCACCACACTACTACCCAGAGTACTGTAACTGTTGGGAGTGTTTTGTATCACTACAGCCATCTTGACATCCCTAATCTTCATTCAAGACAGTCATTCACACTGTCCCACACCTACTAACATTTCTCCAGGGCCAGTCCTAGTGCCCGCTGCGGCAGCCCTTTATTAGTTGCCCTGAAGGAGTCCATGAATTGTGGTGTAGGCTTATTTGCTCAAAAGCACACAAAAAGTCTGCAGAAAAAAAATACCTGTGCAACAGACAATGTTGTAACTTTCACCAAGTTCTGAACGTGAGCTGATCTTCACGGAGTCTCTTGCCTGGAGTGCCTGCCTCTAGTCCCTCAACCTCCTCCTTGTTGCGATGGTGCTCAAATCCTCCAGAGGCTCCAGGAATTTAGAAACGAAATAATGCAGATGCTGGAGTGTCATGCAGGAGCTGATCTTGGGAATCAAGCGACCCCAGTCTTGGGACTCATGGTCAGATGGCATGTTCCTTTTCCTTTCATGATCTGTAACTGGTTCACTGACTCGGCTCACTGCCCCAGCCCACTTGCCTTGCTGGCTATTATCAATATTTACCAGATCCAAAGAGTAGAGAGAGCACAAACAGCTGGCATGGTACTCAGTATATGGAATGGTGTTGCTGGGGTGACCGGGTCAGTCGCAGCACAACAAGGCAGCCCACAAACCGACTGAGCAGCAGACACAGCAACCCTTAGTGAACAGGGTGGTAGCAGTGTTTGCAACAGCACCAGTGGCAGCATTGCCTGACCTTGAAGAGTCCTTACTGCGTCTCTTTCTGGTATACCTTGGAATAAATGAGCAAAAATCCCATATTCACAATGCAAAAGATGCTTTAATGTTCATTAAAAAGTTTTTCCAAAATCAGTACTTCCCATACAAAAAGCAAGCACACATAGGGACAGTTCACAATAAATGCAAGAGCAGAAAAAAGCCTTACATTTCACCACGGCTCAACATGGTTTCACCAGAGTGCAATGGCTTGTGAGATGTGTATCAATACTGGTGCAATAAATCCATTAAAGTGCATGAGAACACGAGGCCAATCAATAACACCCACCACAATAATAACCAAAAGTCAGTACGTCAAGTAATAAATCAAGCAATCACATAATAAAAGGGGAAACCCTTTGTTAAACCCATGAATGAATACAATTTGCACAACTACATAACAAACAGTATAGAAAAAAGTACAAATTACTCTTCAGTTTTATCCCAGGATGCTTCATCTCTTCGTGTCTTTATTCTTTTTGTCCATTTTTCCATCATGGCATCATATTTAAGATTGCCTAGGGATTTAAGGAAACATATTAAGCACCCAGACAAATATCCATATGCATATTATTGCTTTTATATTTCACTTTACAGTATTTAATAACTCTGGAATAACTAAATCTTGTTACCAAAATTAATTTTTCTTTACAATTTTCGTTAACAACTTAGGGAATAAATGAATCTCTTATTACCAAAAACAGTTAGTTAAATACTGTGCACTATTCCTCGGTCGCACAATCGTACCGGGGACAAAATCAAACTTATACAAACAATTCTAGATGTACTTTGTTATTCCAATATCATTATTAATATGTTTATTTCTTGCTTAAAAAGACCGAATCTTTACTTGTACAAACAGTTTATCTGTAAATAAAATGCACCATTCATATATTTCGAACTGGAAACAAAATATTATCTAATTAATAAATAGCAGAAAGAGAGTGGTTACATGACCATTACATTAAGTCATTCAACCTTACAAGATACAACACATTTAAGTGCCATAAAGAGAAACTCTTATTCAAACAGCTAGATCAACTAAAGCAATGACTTCCAAACTGCCGTTATACCTTGCCATGAATTTGATATATACATTCCTATTATAAACCGGGGGATTCAAAGCTGATTAATACGTTTTTCTCATTCTGATCTCGCATCTTTTCCTCTTTTGATTCCTATATTTTTACTTTTTAGCAAGTGTTTTACCGCAACTGAATCATTCAAACCAGGCGAAAACATGCCCAGGTACAGTATATCCAAATAGTTTCTTTCTGACTCACTGCACTTTCCCAATCCCTCTTACAGCCCTGCAGAACTCTTTCAATACCAAAAACTTAAGGTATGATCCAGCTTTATTTTTATTCTCAATGTGTCTGCCAATTGCATATTTTACTTTGCCATCCCTCCAAGCTCGTACATGTTCCCCAATGAGCTGTTTGAAATTCCTTATGGTTCTCCCAATGTAAAAGGCATCACAATTACATTTCATGATGTTTTAAACTATCCATTTTGTGCTGCAATTTATAAAGGTGTTACAGAAGATATTTTTCTTCCCTCTGGGGTGAACCACTTCTGGTCCTTGAATTATATAGTTGCAGTATACACAATGGCCACATCTCTTGTTTATGTCAGGGACCTTTCAAAAGGTGTTTTTCTCTGGTGAGACACAGTGGCTCCTGACCACCTTGTCTTTAATGACAGGAGCTTTTTAATAGGTTACCTCAGGTTTATCTGGTAAAATATTCTGTAGCCTCAAATCCCGAAGTAAAATAGGCCGTTTGTTCACTGTGTCCCTAACCTCAGTGGCTCTTTGTCTGTAGATGGTAATAAACCCTGGAAATTCAGGACCCTGCAATGATTTTTTGATGGTTTACAATTTATCAGATCTTTCCTTTCCATATGGTTCACTTCCTGTAGGGCTTTATCAACTACCCATTGTCTGTAACCTCTAGCAATGAATTTATTCACCAGTTCTTCTGCTCTTATTTGTATCTACTAGGGTCACTACAGTTTCTTTTAGTACACACAAGCTGATCCTTTGGAATATCTTTTTTAACAAGTGCTAGATGGCAGCTTGCAGCAGTGTATTGTGATCTGTGCTTTTAACAAACAGATCTGATGCAATATCTCCCTCATCATCCTTGTAGAGAGTCACATCCAGGATTCTATATGATCCAAATTCATAGTTAGATTGAATTTAAGAGCCTCATTCATCCCTTCCAGATACTGTACAAAATAAATCAAATCCCCCTCACTACCCTTCCATATGATTAATACATCGCCTATGAAATGCCTCCCCAAATCCACAAACCTAAGGTTTGGATTTGTGGAGGTGTCCCTGACCAAGAAATGTTCCCAACAAGCAAGGTACAAATTTGCAAAACTGGGGGCAAAGATTGCTGTACCCCAATCTGTAAGTAATAAGTGACTTTAAACATAAGTATATTTAATGTCAACACCAATTGTGCCAAATCCAGCAACAATTCAGTTGACGGATGTACACCAGCAGGTCTCATATCTAAAAGGAAAAACCCTCACCAGGAGGGATCGAAGTATATAGGGACTGTAAATCCAATGTGGCAAAATACAAGTCACTGTCTATCTCAATTTCCTGTATAGTATTCAGTATATCTGTGGTACCATGAATATAAAAGAGAACACTTTGTACTACAGGTCTTATGAAATTATCAAAAAATTTTGACAGGAGCTCTGTTATCCAGCCCATTCCAGATATAATCAGATGTCCCGGAGGGTTTATTAAACTTTTATGCACTTTAGGCAAGATATACATGGTGGGGACAATCGGATATTTTGTGGTCAGAAATTCTTGTTCTTCCCTACTGATCCGATTTTGACCTACCACCCACTTTAAATAATCATCAGTTCTCTTTTTAAAACCCCATGTCAAATTTCCTATAGTATTTTGTACCGTTCAATTGCCCCAGAATCTCCGTTTCATGTTTATCACTATCAAGTAAAACAATAGCACCCCCTTGTCTGCTGGTTTCACAATCACAGATTTATCACAGCATAAATTATACAGTGCTCATCTTTCTTGGATCGTTAAATTACTGGCTACCTCCCTTTGATTGGTAGGGTTCATATCCATAAGATCCACTTGGTGCCGTCACAGCTGGTCCATGTGGTGGGCAAAAGGTCGATTTAGATCGAAGGATGCTCTGTACAATCTGGACATAGCAAATTCATTGTCAGCATCTGGAATACAATCTTCAGAAAAAAAAATAGTCTTAAGGATTATCTTTCTGGCAAATAACTGTAAATCGATCATGGTTCTGCTGATGTCTAAAGGTGCAGTTGGAATAAATGTTAAACCTTTGTTCAAAGCACTTTCTTCCTCTTTTGTTAAAAAACATTTGGAGAAATTAATTACAGTATATTGCTTTTTTCTGCTCTTGCATTTATTGTGAACTGTCCGTATGTGAGTTCGTTTTTTGTATGGGAAGTGCCGATTTTGGAAAAACTTTTTACTGAACATTAAAGCATGTTTTGCATTGTGAATACGGGATTTCTGCACATTTATTCCAGGGTACACCAGAAAGACGCACGCAGTAATCACTCTTTAAGAATGTGGATGATCTAAGTCGGTGGGTGTACCTTTAAAAGTTTATAATATAAACATATTTCAATTTTTTCACCAAATTTTCAACATGTCCTTTTGGGACCCCACCTCATGAACACTGTTGGTGAAATTTCATTAATTGGGCCCGCAAGGTGATTTGTGAAATCAATTTTCAGGCCCAATTCACGTAATTTCTCCACCAGTGTTCATCAGGTGGGGTCCTAAAAGGCCATGTTGAAAATTTTGTGAAAAAATTAAAGAAAAAGTATATATATATATATATGTATGTATATATATATATATATATATATATATATATATATATATATTATATTTTACACACACGTATGTATGTATGTGTCGGCGACCACTGGTTCTGCTTATCTCTTTCAGAACCTGTAGTACCGGTGGAAAGATGTAGATTACCTGGAATAACCACCTCTTTTTCTTCGCACCACCTGTGGAATATTCTCAAATGTCTCTGATATTTTGAAGTAAAGGGGTTTCTCCATAGTGTTAGCGACCACTGGGTGGTATCCCCCTCTTAACAGTCTCCCCTTTTCAAGAGCCAGGCTGTTAGTTTGAGATTGTTCAGACTGAGGTGACATACCGGTCCCTGGGTGAGAATATCTTCCCTGAATGCTAGTGTCCATGAGTGGTCTAGTGCCATTGTCACCATTGTGGCGAACCATGTTCTCCTGGGCCAATGAGGGGTGATGATTAATCACCCAGGTTCTGGTTCTGCATAGCTCTTTCAGAACCTGTAGTATCGGTGGAAAGATGTAGGTTACCTGGAATGACCATGTAGCAGATTTGTGATCCCTGAAGTGAGAGCAGAATCTGGGGCACTGATTGTTCTTGTTGGTGGTCATTAATTCTATTTCTATTGGTCCCCAATGTCTGTTGATCATCTGGAATATGTTGGAATGAATCTTCCACTCTCCCGGATGTATTAACTGGCGACTTAGCCAGTCTGCAGTGGTATTCAGCCTGCCTGCCAAGTGTATGGCTGATATGCTCACCAGATGTATTTGTGACCAAAGAATGAGTCTTGAGCCTCTCTTTGCATGGCTCCACTATTTGTTCATCCTTGCCTGTTGATATAGGAGATGATAACCTGATTGTCTGAGTGTATGAATAAATTTCCCTTATTCCTGACTAGCCTTGTGAATTGCAGTGGCGCACAGAACAGTGCCCTGATTTCCAGAATGTTTATGGCCATTTTGGACTTTTGCATGTACCACTTTTCTAGGCTTCCCAGTGGAGTGGCCACTATGTAGAGGGTACTCAAGGGTGTATGGCATTATTAGCAGGCAAATGGTGTGGGCGGTGTGTCATTAAGATGTGGGGATTAGCTTGGGTAGTGTGGTAGGAGTTGGTGTGTCCAACCCCACCCTTGTCATTGTGTTTCGCACCAATGCCTGTATGTGATCAGGAAAACACCATTTAGATGTTAGTGTTTGTGTAACCACCTCCATCTCGGTTTCTAGATCGGAGTGTGTTTCTGAGTTCGGCTGTGGTGAGTGGGGTTCTGGCCCTGCCAGTACCCGACTTTATTTCATATGGCGTTTTACACTAGTTGTGCCTGCATCGGTTGATTATTTTGGTGGGGAATTGTTGCTGTGTCTAAATCCTGCCCAGCGGAGGATTTGGGATTGCAGGTGGCATATTTGTTTGTGCCTTGTCTTTTGTGTTTTCATAGGTATCCTCCTGGTCAGATGGCATGGGTGCATCTTCTGCACCTGATGCACATAGTATGCTTAGTTGTTTTGGGGCTAGCGGCACATTGCGTTGGCTGCAGCTCTGTTTTGGCCACTGAACTAATCTGAGAAAGGATACACAGAGAGAGTGGCGTTTGGGGGGTGGGATTAGATATATTGTTTTTCTTCCCCTACACAGTAATCAGTAATGTTCTGTACCATACAGGCTACTGTTGTGCCTGTGCATTAAAGTGTGCACTGTCCCTATAAATGTGGCTAGAGTGAGTGAGAGACTCAGTGTTATGCTGCCTTGCCCACAGCTGTGGTAATATAGTGCTGCCCCCAAAATATTTTCCCCCATTATTAACTAATTTTCAAATTGTTGCCTTTATATTTAATTATTCACACTGTGGTCTGCTGTTGCAGATCGGTTGGTGCCTTAAACCAATGCCATCTGTACTGGTTGGACATTTGTGAGCGTAGCTGCGCTCTCCACAAGATGGTGGCAGTGACTCTCAATCAAGCTACACTGTCTGGCGGCCACCTACACCCTTAATCCCGCACAGATAAGGGGGGAGTGGAGAGCTGTTCCGAGATCACAACAGCAAGTCTCGTGATGATATGGACAGGCAAGTTAGGTTAGTTTCTCAATGCTCCTCCTCCTCGTGAGAACTACTTTGTTTGTGGTGTTTCAGTCAGGTAGATGATAGAGGAGTTTCCTCTACCTCTTGATAGAAGAAGGTTGTGAGTTTAAAAGACATACTGTGCCATAAGAAAAACTCTCGAGAGCATGTCATTTTGAGGTGAGGGACTGAGAAAATGCTTCAGAGACTGTTGTGTAGTTATGTCTTAAGTGAGTGCTTCAGGTGCTACTATGCTTGTAATGGGAGAACTGTGGCACATTACTTTGTATTTTAGCAGTCCGGGATGCTTGCAGGGTACTCCCAATGTTCTAAGGTGGCCTCTTGCTCATTTAATAGTGGATGGAATCTGGAAACGCTGGCAGGGGCTCCAGGTCATCAAGCACCTTAGTAAGGTGGTATGCTTGTTCTGAACAGCACGAGGGGAACTCAAGAGTATATGCCCAATTAAGGAATGAGAGCCTTTAATTATTTTGCAGCCCATGATGTACTGAGTCCTGGACCGCTGGTAGGGCTTCCAAGTTACTGTGGCTGTGGAATCTATTTGGTCATCTGTGAAAGATCTCAGACAATACATGGCTCCATTAGCATCCTTTAAATTTCAAAAATGTGATAAATTATCTTGTTCAAGCCCTTTGTCATGCACTCACATTAGTATGCATTACTTTGTCGCACACCGTACATAGTAGCAGCTCCTTAATTAATATGTGACTGTGCCTAAAGAGAAGGAAACAACTGTGGATATCAGTAAAAGAAATGACTATTAAAGTTCACTATTTCCCAAATAGTTATTTTAATCAAACCTCCTTGTATGTTGACCCAATATAATACAGTACGTTTTATTTTTGGCCCCTTTTGTGTGCCTTGGTTATCTTTGGGATAATGTAGGCATGTGCCTTTAAGAGGGGGGAGGTGGGCAGGATGCCCTAGCTAGCCCTTGCCTTGGGTGTGGTAAGCTGAGTGAAGAATCATCTGCATTGCTGCTTGTGTAATAGGACACAGTTTGGGGCAGAAGCATTTTTTGTTCTTTAAAACATGCTTCTTCAGTTCTCCCTCATGGTCAGTGTTAAAAGCTAGGGGACTTAGACTTGAGGAGTTGTAGCAATTGCTAGCTCCATTCTCCATTACAAGATATGTTGGATTTAGTCAAACCTTGTTTGTTTATCTTCCTCTAAGATGGTGGTCGAGATCTCGAGAGAGCTGAGAGCCAGTCAGCTTGCAGCTCTCATGTAAGGATATTTGGAAACTAGGAAGAGGCATGGGGGTGGTCATGCTGCTAGGAGTTGTGTGAGCAGCTGTGGCCATAAGATAACATTTGGGTGGCTCTATTTTGGTCCCTAGAGCATCCTTTTTCTGTGGGAGTGTTTTGGATAGAAAATAGCATGAAATGGTCACAGGTGCTTTTCTTTAGTGCCACTGAACTCGAGGAATGACTGAATCCAGCACGGGCAGTTTAAGCACCTTCCAGTGCAAGGAAACTTTTCTGGATGAGTTTGTGAGTACCTTTTTACAAGTTAGTGATGCTAGTGGGTCACTAGATTCTTGCTGGTGATTAATGCAACTCAGGAACTGCTGGCAGGGGAACCAGGTTGATTATATTACCTCCTATAAATCACTGCACAGATTCTGTGTTCATTTATGTGGGTCAGACATTGCTTTTAGCTCCTGGCACCACTAGCAGGGGTGTTCAGGTAGCTAATAATTCCTATGCTTGTACAATGTGATAATGTTCAGAATTTGAATACTGTGCTGGTAATTTCTCAGCTACTATTTTTCTAGACAACCGATGCTAGTATAAACTGCAGTGCTAACATCTCTAAGACTACCAGTTTTGCAATTTTAAACAGCTGCATATCTGCTGAAACATACTCTGGAGCTGCTGTGTTGAAATATTTTACAGTGCATCTAAACACAGGTACCGCTAGCAGGGGTACCAGGTTTATTTTGCAATAATGTCATTTATTGTCTGCCCTCAAGGATAACCAGTTACTGTGCCCAGTCATTCAGTCACTGTGTAGGCATTTAAAAGTACTTATATTCTATGCTCATACTGTTATATTAGCAGATGCTTTCAGCTCTTTTGACATCAAATGCTCTGAATAATGTAGTTTTCTTACCTGCATTTAGCAAACTTAGATTTTATCAGCACGCTGGAGCTATATAGTGCTTGAAATATTCACTTGCTGCAGCAACCAAACTCCATATAGGAATGGTTTTAAATATATGTGGACAGCACTCCTGTGGCTGCTAGCAGGAGCCACAGGGTGTTCCCAATCCCACAAGAGTGCAATAGAGGGTACAGGCTGAACTGGGACAGCTAGCAGGGATCCCAGAAAGATGCAAACTGCAGTCATGAGTGCTTAATTCATCTTAGACTCACTGAGAGGGAATCTAAGGCATCTGGAATGAAATTTATGGGCATGACACAATACCCTGAGTAGATCTCCTGCAGTGTGCCTCTGGCAATAATTTAAATGTAGGCTGAGTGATTGTCTCTATGATTCCTAGTCAGATACCATGAATTGGTTTTGAGTAGCACAAAGGAAGTTATTTTAAACAACCAACTCTCTCTCTGGAATCTAGATTGAGCCATATATTTTCTCGACGTAATTCCATAAGACACTTTGCTATGCTAGCATATCCTAAGCTACCAAAAACCTTAGATATAAAATTAACACTGGTGGCCTTACATTTTGTGTGATATTCTTGAAATAACTGCTTGGGAGCTGTTGTGATGTGCTGCAACCTGTACAGATGCATATTCAGAACTGATCCTGGAGAGGCAGCACCACAGGGAAAGTGGGTCAGACTTCTTTGAAGTCACATGTGCATCAAGCAACCTATCAGGTGGACACAACCCATGTGTAAGGAGTGTGCAGTGCCTCAGAGATTATCCCCCACTATTCCACTATCAAAAAAAGAAGGGAAATTCATTGCAAAACTACATTAATGCAGACATTAGGGTTGAATAATGTAAAGCGAACAAAGTAAGGAAATGTAAAAACATTAGGGGTTTTGGTCTCCAGAGTACTTGTGAATCAATGGTGGGGTCTTCCTTGCGGCTGTCAACCCTAATGCCCACCCCCTCCCCTGAGCAAGTGAGCTCAGATCTGCTGTCTTCATGCAGGGCCCTATGTGAAGAAAGCTATGACAGATTATGTTTGGCCATACTGTATCACTATGAGGCACTAGCTTAGAGCTCTAACTTGTGCTTCAGAGAGGAGGTTACGGGCTGGGAGGAGGGGAGGGGAGGACAACCCCAAGGAAGACCCCACCACTGATTTGCCAATACTCTGAGACCCAAATCTCTAATGTTTTCATGTCCCTACTTTTAGAGCTTTGCATTATTCAACCCTAATGTCTACAATAATGTAGTTTCTTGCAGTGAATATGAAATATATGCAAATCACCATGACCCCATAACCAACTGCTCACTACCCACCCACTGTCCATATATAACAAGGTTGTTTTTCCATCAATGGGTTGAGCAGACAGAATATGTACCTTAAAAGCAAAGCTTGAAAGGGCCATGCTGTCAATTTCAACCATGAGATTGAAACGCATGTCAAGCTGTGCATGGCTGCCCATATTTTATACAGTTTTTTTTTTTTTTTTTTTTTAAACACAGGAGTCACAGAAGTGCACCACCCCAGTAATAAACTTGCCATTTTTATGAAAGAAAACCTCACCCCACCAGCTGCTTACTACCCACCTAGTACCCAGAGTTGTACCTTATAGCTTGTAGAAGTTTGAAAGTTTGACGGTGTCATAAAAAAGTTTAGTGCCCAGTAACAGTCATAAGATACTACGGCTTTCCATTTCGATAATGCTGACTGAAGCAGTAACGCATAATATGGCAGCACCCTCACCCCATTTGAACTCTTCTTGATCAAAATTAAATTTACAGACTTTTATAAGTTGAAGGGTAAAACTGTTAGCAAGCATAGGCAGCTGAGTGTGGGATGAACAAAGAATTTACAATTGTTCTGCACAGTTCAAAGGTCATACAACTGTTTGAAATATTGCACATCACCACTGAAATACACCAAAGGATTCTGAGCAGGCGGGTTTTATACAGAATGGCTAACCATATACTATAGTAATTTTAGATTGGAAGGAACTTTAGGTCCATGAAGTGCCCCTGCCACTGCTTCATAGGCAGGGATTAATAAATATGCTGTGAAAATATTTTCTAATTTACAGGGATTCCAGACCCCCACCACACTACTACCCAGAGTACTGTAACTGTTAGGAGTGTTTTGTATCACTACAGCCATCTTGACATCCCTAATCTTCATTCAAGACAGTCATTCACACTGTCCCACACCTACTAACATTTCTCCAGGGCCAGTCCTAGTGCCCACTGCGGCAGCCCTTTATTAGTTGCCCTGAAGGAGTCCATGAATTGTGGTGTAGGCTTATTTGCTCAAAAAGCACACAAAAAAAGTCTGCAGAAAAAAAAATACCTGTGCAACAGACAGTGTTGTAACTTTCACCAAGTTTTGAATGTGAGCTGATCTTCACGGAGTCTCTTGCCTGGAGTGCCTGCCTCTAGTCCCTCAACCTCCTCCTTGTTGCGATGGTGCTCAACTCCTCCAGAGGCTCCAGGAATTTAGAAAAGAAATAATGCAGATGCTGGAGTGTCATGCAGGAGCTGATCTTGGGAATCAAGCGACCCCAGTCTTGGGACTCATGGTCAGATGGCATGTTCCTTTTCCTTTCATGATCTGTAACTGGTTCACTCACTCGGCTCACTGCTCCAGCCCACGTGCCTTGCTGGCTATTATCACTATTTACCAGATCCAAAGAGTAGAGAGAGCACAAACAGCTGGCATGGCACTCAGTACATGGAATGGTGTTGCTGGGGTGACCGGGTCAGTCGCAGCACAATAAGGCAGCCCACAAACCGACTGAGCAGCAGACACAGCGGCCCTTAGTGAACAGGGTGGTAGCAGTGTTTGCAGCAGCACCAGTGGCAGCATTGTCTGACCTTGAGGAGGTCAGCCAGAGCAGACTCAGCTGAAGATACAGTGTGGAGCTGTTGAACAGCAGGCAGCAACCAAGGGGTAGAGGACACAGAGGCAGCATCTTTCTCGGTCTCTCTCTTTCAGTCCTTCTCAGTCACCTCAGCAATAAGAGCAAGGGCGGCGCCATCGGTGCTCTGTCAAGAGGGGTTGAGGTCAGGGTGGCAACTGGAACAGACTCTACAACACACACACCCTGCAAGATTGGAACAAGAAATCCACTAGTAAGGCAGCAGTCCCAGTTGGAAAAAATAGTTTCCTTGCCTTGCTTCTGGTCACCGACTAGCAACAGTCGTTCTCTCTACTCCTCTCAAAGAGCATAGTAAAGGCATTTCTACACACACCATCCATATTTTATGCCTCATTACCCTTGTAATTCAGCAAAGAGTGCTCATCTTTTGAGATGCCCCTGACCATGGGACATCAAAACAAGTCCAAAAATACAGTCCGCATTTGATACTAGTCTGCAGACTGCCAATAAAAGGTGTTAGGTGGTGTAAGTATGGGCCAACCATGACCTGTGGAGAATTGTTTTGATTTTCACAATCCCCAGCTTCCGGATGAGTAAAAGGGTGCTACACTAATTGATGCTGCCTGACTCAGGGGTGGGGTCTTCAAAAAGAGCTGCACAACATATGTCTCACCACGTGACTGACTGCAGCTACTCTGTGGTGTGGGAGTGGAGTTTTCTGCATTGGCTGCTTCAGTGGTACTCCACGCTTATGTGCAAAAGTGGGGGTGCACTGATTCTCGGCACACTTAGGTTACAAAACAGGTGTGCACCCCATTCCCTCACCTGATCCCTGTTGGCATTAAAAACATATTCAATTGTGTCCTGTGGTACCCATCTCCCTCACTAGATCCCCACAGGCATTGAAAAAGCAGCCCCTGGTGTCCAGCGGTCTCTGCTTCTGGTAGCCTCCAGCCCCACCATTCCAACCTCCAACCCCCCTCCCCCAACAGCAGCCAGCACTTACCCTCTGCTCACCACCCTGGCCAGCCACCATCTGCTCCGCCCACGTCCTGTATTGCTACACACCGCTATATAGTGATACAAGACATGCTGTCTGAAAATAACGTTAAGTTGGCACAAAGCACTACCATGCACATATGCCAGTACTGTCATCTAATTATATTTTTGACCTCTAACTCAGCCAAATTAAGATTTTTTCATCAAAGCTTGAGTGAAGGCATTCAGAGCACCCCACTCCCTCGTGGTCACTTCAGCGACTAGTAACTACCACCAAAAATGGGTATTCGACAGGCAAGTGCCACAAAAACCAAAGGGAATAAATAACTTGCTGCTCAGAGACTAGTAGGACAGGGGATGTGTGGTCATCATGCCCCAGCAGCCAAAGAAAAGAAAAAAGAGAAGCAAAAACAAGGCATACATTTCAGTGCTGCCGAGTTGCTGAGGGCAGAAAACCTTAAAGAAATAAAAAGCAGCCCCCTCCCCCAAAAAAATTAAAGAAGTTTTTTGGGGGGGAGGACTGTTGCCTGCTGCTGGTGTCTAGGGGGCAGGTGGGGAGATCCAAGTGCCATGGCGATGTGAAAAATGAGGCTGCCAGATTAAGAGAGAATAAAAGAAAGAGAAGAAATACAACTTCAGATGCTGCAGGTGGAGAAGAGGAGGGTGGGGGTCTGCCTGTACTTGTAATTGCTAGCTGCCAGTGGGAATAAAACACAATTAGAAGCTCAACCCTTGCTCATTGGTGCTACTGTTTTATGGCACACATCTGTTAAAAGAGAGAATTCAGTGCACCACCCAAGGCAAATCTTTCAAATATTATTATTGTCCATTACCAGGCTCTCCACCAATTATCCGCACATTAGTTGGGAACTGTACCTTATTTAAAGCAAGCCAATTCAGGCCATGCACGTTATATAAAAGAAGCCAATTCAGGCAGTTACATTTTAGAATTAGAGAACAGCTGATGGGTGGTCCACTGTGATGTTTGATGACGGGGCTTTAATTCACATCAAAGCTCTGAAATGAACACCAAGAGACCCCCCCCACTCTGATTGGAGACAAAATAAGAAAGTAGCCAATTCAACAGTAAGATTATAAAATATTTGAAAGATCTGCCGGGGGGAGGGGGGCTGGGTGAGTACTACACTCTTCGTTTCAACTGATGGGAATAGCAGCAAGTTGAGCAGCAACCGAGTTTGGAACACGTTGTGAGACAAACAAGACTTGTTTTACTTTAACAAAGTATTTGACATAATGAGCCGTAAAAGTCAAATTCAGTCTGTAAGCAATAGAAGTCAAGTAACTAAATTTGACACTTCTCAAAATAAAACCAACCACACTACAAATACTAAACTGCAGAATATGGATGTAAAATATGGAGCCACTACTAGCTCTGCTCCACCCCACTATTACACTGTTGCTTCATCTCTGGAACTGTGTACAGGTTCCCTTTCTGTGACAACAATAGCATCTGTGGAAGTCATGCCTTGTGCATCAACCACTCTGAGTCCTACAGTATTTCTAAAACTGTTGTTTCTCTTGAAGTTACAAATCCTGACCTTGCTCTGTTTAAAACAGCTGCATCACTTGAAGCTGCTGATTTTCCTGCCAGTGTCCAAAAGTGTTGCATTTCTCAAAGTTAGTAGTGGTTCTAATCCCCCAGATGTGTCAGCTGCTTCTACAGAGGTTGTTTAAGAGAGCACTGAACAAACTGGAATAAGTGGCTCAAAAGAAACACAGGGCCAACCTGCGGCAGACCTGAGAGTATGATTCAAAATGTTGTGTTCATTGGGGAAGGGTATTCAGGTCAGTCTGGAAATGTGACAGGTCGTGGCTGATGTACAATGCCAATGAATGAATGAATGATGTACTGTTATGCCTGGATGTGAAATTAACAGGATGTTCAGTTATGAAACCAGAAAGCATCACAAAACATGAAACCTCAAAGAACCATATTTCAAACAAAGAATGCCGAAGATTGGCAAAAGCAATGTAGCAAGGGCAGATTAATGTAGTCAAAACAGAGGCAGCAGTGATAGCGACTCTTAAAAAAAAAAAAAAGGGTATTTTGTGGCAAAATTAAGTCTTCCAAACAGTTGACATACACATTGTCTGTCTATGGAGCATGGTGTTGAAGATCTTAAAACTTAAGTCAATTTGCACATCGATTAAAGTCACTATTCATCAATGTGGGACTTTCAATCTGCCACTGTTGCTGTGATTAAGGATATCATCATCAGAAATTTAAACTGCAGTCCTTGCTTTAACATTTTGCTTGATGAATCCATAGCTACAGCAATGAAACAAAATGTAGTTATTTATGATTGTTCAGCAATGTTGACTCTGGCTTGTCCAAAGCACGCTTCTTGTTGCTCATCCAGCTCCATGGTGACCAGATAGTAAACACACCTTCTAGTGGTTTTAAAACACAAGGCCTAAACAGATATGAAAAATATGGGGCAGCAAGTGTAACAAGGGTCAAATCTGGAGTGGTCACCAGATTTAAAGAAACATACCCAGGAATTCTGTCACGGTATTGCATTTCACAAAGAACAGCACTCATTTCTGTGGATGCCACTGTCAGCATTCCATATTTAATCAAATATCACTTAAGCTGGCCCAGTGGCGTGGAGGGCGGAGGCATGAACTGCCTCACTGCCACCTGCACTGACGACCCGGGTTCGAGAATGGACCTGGGTCGCTCAACGGCTGGTTGGAGAGGGAGGACTAAGCATCCATACAGCAGCTCTCCTCCCTCAGGAAGGACGAATGTCGATCTCATGGCTTAACTGCCACCAAGAGGCATCTAGGTGACAGCACTGAGGGACAAGGATGAGGGACCCCAGGCCCGGCATGTCTCTGCGGAAGCGGAGCACACGCATCGCGCACCCTCCATACACATGGGCCCCAAGGAAGAAAATGGAGGAAAACCACTCCAACCATGATGCAGTGATGCACCAGTCCCTCACAGGCCCTGCACCAAAGGCTAGGCACCACTGGCCAGGTCTTGTGGCAGGACACCAGTGGAGAAGGTAAGTCCCAGTAATGTCATGTAACGGAGCTAAGGCACTGTGCCCCTCCCCCAATTCCTATGCCAGCCATACAGAATGTACAGCGTAATCCTGGGTGTCAGTGAGCGCCCCCCCAATTCCACTGTTAAACAATCCTTTCCTGGTAATCTAGTAGCCCCCCTTCCCAGTGCTATCCTCTGTTGCCCACCCCTCTCTCCATGCCCTACTCCCAGATAGACAGCAGGCGGTATTCATCCTCCAGTCACCTCCACTACCAGCTCTGGCCCATTCATGCAAGTTAGTCACTTGTGTTACAGAAGTATCTGTATCAATACTTTACTCATGACAGTTTCTGCAACATTTTGTGGGGCCTAATTTATTCTTTTTTCTCCTAGATTAGGTTTTTTTTTTTTTTTTCCACAGTCTTCATAATTTAAGCTTTTCCTCCTCCTTTTTTTTTCTTTTTACATATTTCACTATCATGACACAATTCGTCCTGTTCATTTAATGAGACGTTGTCTTCTAGTACCATTACTTTGTCAGACCCTTCAATCCTGTCAAATGTTTTGCAATCATTTCGATAACATGCAGTTCATCACACTGCAAGCAAGTTTTGCAGAGACATGCAGGCAGAAATATAGACATCTCAAAACTGTAGCAGAAAGGAAAACAACACCTGTTCAAAACAGTTCTGGACATGTAGAAATTTTGTATGCACCCATTTGCAAATTCTTGCATGTGTTTCCTTAGCAATGCATGTGTCCACAGTGGACTGCAAGCGTGGTTTCTCTACAAGGCATAAAATAAGTGGGTTCGCATCGCAATTTGCAACCCAAGATCAGTAAAAAGCAAGTCAAATCTGGCAATGATTAGCAGTTATTGCTAATCATTGCCAATTGGTCCTGAGTCCTGTAAAAGTTCCTTACTGGGCACTGTCACTAATTGTTTTTTTATCCTGGTATCCATTTTTTGCCCTCCTCCTCGGTGCCCCGCCCCATGAACCCCGAGTTGTTCCCTAACTGGTCCAGTGATGCTCCTGCGCCCCCCCCCCCAACCTGGTCTCTGCGTGGGAGAAACATGACAGAGTCATTTTACAGCACACCCAGAAGAGGAGGCAGGTGTCGGGAGGTCGAGCAGGAGTCCAAAGGTGAGTTTATTTTATTTCATTTTTTTTTTTTCTGGTCATTGCGCCGTCGTCCAGTTAACTAAATAATTGTGCCTTTTGTTTTGCAGGTGGTCGGAGACAAGCTGGAGCTGGGAGGAGTGGTGGCTGCACCAAGGAGGAGCTGGAGGGAGAAGGCTTGGCCGAGACTGCCAGAGGGCACGGGAGCAACCTGGACAGAGTGGAGAGTAGGCAGCTGCATCGCAGGGCGAGGCACAGTCGGACGGGCAGATTCAGAGGAGAGCAGTAGCGCAGTAGAATCTGGGAGCTCAGCAGCAAAACAAGTGAAACATTTCCATTTGTCATGGAGCCTGGAGAAGGGAAAAGGGGCACACAGACTTCAGGGAACAGACTGGCGGGGGAACAGCACAATGGCAATGAACGGGCAAGGCCTAGAGCTGGACTGTGAGTGGTGGGAGAACAAGGGCATGAAAGGATAGCCTGCCTTGAACTTTAAGTTTGTGCCCTGCTTGCAGTGAATTTGGGAACAAACAGTGAACATAATTGCAGTGAACATTTGGGAACAGAATAAAAAGACTAAGTGCCCTGCTTTGTAGAGATTGGGGGAACCAGAACTTACATTTTATGTACCCTGACTTGTGTGCCCTTAGTCCGCAGTGAATTTGGGAACAGAATTAAGACTAAGTTAATGTGCCCTGCTTTGCAGAGATCTGTGTCCCCTGCAGCTAGTTGTGTGCCCATGTGCAGTGAACAATCTGGGAACACAAAAAGAGACTAAGTAATGTGCACTCTTAACCATGCTAAGCAGAGTGGTCCCATAGGTGGCAGTAAACTTAACATTGTCTTAAAAAATGGGTCTGATGTTCCTTCAGGAGCATGTGCTCAAGTCACATAAAAGGGTGTGAAATTAACACATGAAATTAACACATTTTAGTGGCCAAGTTGTTAAAACTTTTAAACAGCAAACTAAGAAATACATTACAAACATTGAGAACTGTTGTGAACAAAGGTTTGGTTTGACTGACGAAAGTAATACTTATAACCATGCAAAAGCGTTAAGATACCAGACTGGCCAGTTGCAAATAAAAAGGAACTGGAGCGGTATGGTAACAGTGACATTACTGCAGTAGCTGACCACTTTTCAGCACTTTTGCAGCCTGACTGTGACAGTGCTCTGCTAAGAGTTTTGCTCAAACCAATTTCATCAATCTTTCTGCCTCCACTATCTGGTCAAAGCTGGCATGTGATTTCCAAAATTCTTCTCCAGATCTGTTGAAGTGTGTCAATGTGTTGAGAGTATTTCCTGTGTCTAATGCAATTGTAGAAAGGTGTTTTTCAACTATGAACAAGGTAAAAACTGACTTGTGAGCAAGTCTGGCAGAGGATACTGTAGAAACATTGATTCGCATTAAAAAGCAGGGCCCCTTCCAGCTAAATTAAACCCAGACAGGGCTGTAGACATATTTTTTAGTGTTAAACCAAGACATCCTGGTGATTTGGCAGCCGAGGATGGTGGACCACCCCCAGGTCTCCCCCCTCCCCAAAAACAGGCCAGAATTACCGGCTACATGCCTAGTGGAGAACAGCAGCAAAACAGATCGCACCCAATCCTTGTTGGTAACTGTGTGGTCGATCACGGTCCCAGCTGCCGGAGGTTTTATGCTGGGGTATGGGTTCGTTATGTTTAATTTGTCATGACTCACGCTTACGAATTGAATTCACGGTCTGCTTTGGCAGACATCCTATCTCAGCTCTTAAAATGTACGTGTGCTGCTACACATTGCTGTATTTCTGGAAATGGCTAAAACAGATAGTTTCAGAAACTTGTGTAAATGTGTATTTTATCAATATAGAGCAAGGTAAGTACATTTAACGGGGTTTTGAGCAAAAATATAAATTTTTGGTAATTGCTAATCAATTTCAGCCAACTGCTAATTATTTTTTACTTTAATTAGCGAAGGCCGCTAATCAAGTCTCCGACACTAATTTATGCCTTGCTCTAAGCAAAACCTCATAAAGACATATCTCAGAAACTGGTTAAACACAGAGACTTTAGAACTGGTCCACTGCCTCAGTGGCTGCACTACCCCTCGTTACACCAGCAGCTCACGTTCGGAGATGAGCCAGGGTCATTGGAGGCCAGCAGGAGAGAGGAGAATTAAGCGTCCTAAAGGACATTCCGCAACTATGGGGTGTAAGAGTCACTGCTGCTATCACAATACTGCCACCTGGGTGCCCACAGGTGACAGTGCTGCACAGACATGCTGTGGCCAAGAACTGCATTGCTAAGCCTCTGGCGCATGCATTCACACTGGATTCCCTTGTGTGCTGGCAGCATCAGGGGTTGGGACTAAACTGGAACACAGAAAAAAAAAACTGCTGCATTACAGGATGAAAGAGCACCTACGAGCCCTGGCCTAGCCAACTAGCCAGCCACCCTGGAGGTCCTCTCAGAAGGTGCCAACACCCTGCCTGGAACGGCCATCCAGGTAAGGCCTACCTCAGGGGGTAAGCGGGGGTGGGGGTGGGGGGTGGAAGGAATAAAATGCTAGAGAAGGATGGTACTCTGCTTGGGTAGCTTCCAGAATAGAGCCACACCAGAGATGAAGGGGCACAAAAACTAATTATTTAACAAAACACAAATTTACAAAATCTAATAATTTCCATAGAAGGCCTCCAGAATCAGAATTTCCATTTATTCCTCTCTACATTCAAACAATGGACTTTGAAACCCCGTCACACTTTGTCACTTGCCAGTGTTGGCAACAACTAAAAAAGGTGGTGCAAAAAAACCTTTGGTGCAAGAGATGGCACAAAAAAACTTTCCACTGCCAGCCCTGTTAGGTTATTCTGAAGCTCACTTGTGAATGTACAACTCCCTCAATATTTGATACTACATCTGAGAATTTAGAAATCCTGCTATTTAGCCCTATCTACCTTTAGGTCCCAAATAAATATGTTAAAAGAAGAATTGTTCCTAATTCAGATCTTTGCTGCAGCCCACTTGCCATCTGCTATCACTCAAAAAAGCTACCATTTACAGTATTACTGCTTTGGACATCAAACCCAGTTATTTACTTTTACATAGTACTTCAGGGAGGTTAATAATACTATAATACTGAGGGACGTTTTTCTCCATAGGAACCCGGTTACAACCTTGAACACAAGCAGGAGTTCCTTGTACTCATCTATCGCTCTCGCTCCGCTCCCTACATAGTGCCACTGTACTCTTGGCCGCCACTATCACTCGACGTCAGCGGTAAGTGCATTTAAAAAAACAAATCTTGCCTTACAGTAGTTAATTTTTCCTCCTCAGTAAACCTCCATTTAAATTGGAAGGGGGGGGGACTGAAAAAGAAAAGCTTTCTGCAGCTGCTTAGCTGCCGATGGCAGAGAGGCTTCATTACTACCGGAACGCTGGCAGTTTTATTTTATATAATTATTGTGGCTAGAAAACGCTCCCCAGCAATTTTATAAAATAAAACATGGGGTGGTGTGTTGATATTGAGATTTTACACACACCCCTCAGTGTTGGATGCTTAAACAAATCCCTCGAGCTTCGCTCTCAGGGTTTATGTAGCACCCAACACCTCTGGGGGGGTGTGTGTAAAATCTCGTTAAACACACCATCCCATGCATTACTGTATATGTAAAACCCAGCAGGATTAAAAGTTGGATATTTGATACATTATGCTGCCTGGCCCATAAGCAATTCTGCTCCTTTTTGTAGCCAACAAGGAACACAAAAAATTGCAAATAAAAAAAGTTATACAGTATATAAGCAGTTTATTGTGCAAATCAAACATGACCACATAACAAGCAAACTGTGTTTTTTTTTTTTTGCTGTTTTCTAAAATTACTTTAATACTAAGGTCTGCCAAGCAGAATGTAGTTGCTACCATTTCAGTGGTAAGGCACAAAACAGGGGTGGATTCCCACAAGATAAACCCACCGCCTGTAAAGCCAACTGTATTTACTGACTGATTTGGGGGGGGGGAGGGGGGAGATAAGTGTTAAGTGTATACAGTGAGCAAAAAGTACAGGTGGCAAAAAAATGTAAGCACTGGTACAATATAAAGTGCAGGCAAACAAAAAATCAAATTAGAGGTAGTGTAAAAAGGATTCATTTATGAGCAACGAAAGGAAGCCATATTCAAAATACAAAATCCATCACAGCATTGGTCACAAAGCGGGAGAAAGGAGCGTAGGGTGGAAGTACGAGTTGCCAGTGCATGCGTTTGGCCATATGGGTAGGATTACTAATTGGCAAACTCCTGTTCACCCCCAAAAGGCACTTTTACACTACCAGTTCTGTGCCAGAATGACCATTACAGAAACAGTTTACCATTACATCTGCTGGTGTGTAAAATGTATTTATTCCAATTCCACAGTGAACATTCGCCCAAACTGCGTTCCCCGGTTGGCGTGGTTTGTCCAGATTTGTTCCACTGCCTCCTGCCATGTATACTGGCCATTCTGAAAAAAGTGCTGTCTCCTAGGGAAATCTCGGACTAGTGGGGAAGCAGGAATGAAACAACAGAAAACAGAGGAGGGGGGGTTGCTGAAATAGTGCTGTCTGTGTAAAGTCAAGATACAACAGAACAGACTACAACGGCACCACACAGGTGATGATCATTGCGGTAAAGAAACCTGTGTGTAAAAGTGCCTAAAGGGCCTTATTGAAATTATAAAATACAGTAAGGTATTTACCTTGTATTTAAACAAAAATTTTTAACATTTACCACTGCCACTCCATATACGTCTCTGCTTCACTTAATGGCTGGGCGTGCACACAACCCATGTGTATACTGGGAATGTATCGATACAGGCCCTAGCCAAACAGAAATGTGGACCAACTCGGCTGTTTTTTCTGTCACAACACTCAGATTCATTACTTGAGTATAATAGATGGGTTTCAAGTTTCAACGCAGTTTTCTAAAAGTTGTTCAAGTAGAATCATGAAGAACAATTTCAAATGAGATGAACAACTTTGAACGCAGAACACCAGCAGCTGTGGGATCGGCAGCAGCATACAGATTCTGAAGCCCAACAGCAAAAATTAAGAAAAAGAAAAGCTGTTCCTTACCATAGTGCTGCAGTCCCATCCATGCGTGAACAATTATTTTATGAACTTCTTTAACTGTTTTTAATAAAACATTTGAATAAGGATTCACTCACTCATGCTACATGCCATCACAATACCCACTCTGTGCCTGAATCAGTTAGTTCTTCACAGCTAGGGGTTAATTATTCCATATATACATACACACATATTTATTAAGTGCTACATTATTATTAAATGAATAAATCTATATGGAATTACATTCAACAGGACAAAAATATTGTCATGTTACATCTGCTTGTCAAAATCTGTTTAACAAAGGACTTTTAGATCTGAAAGATGTTGCCAGTGTCCTTTTATATATTTTTGTTTTTTTGCCAGTTTTCTCCCCTGGTCCCGGGGCCCCAGCACACAGGGATGCGTGTGTGGAGGCGCGCCACATGCCCGTTACGCCCAGTCAGTCCCTTCACCCCCCCGTGGCTAATGGCCAGCGTCCCTAGGTCACGCCACCATCCATCTTCCAGCAGGTGGCAGTCAATGCCTGGGGAGCCTCCAATCCTCCCAGGAGGAGGCGCTGCCCGCGGTGGCTCGATCTTGCTCCTCATCCTCCATCCCCCCAACCGACCCCCAACAACCCGGGCTCGTTCCCAAACCCGGGTTGCTGGCGCAGCAGGAGGTGTGGTGTTCAACACCTCAACCCCACCGGGCCGGCACCAGTGTCCTTTTAAAAATGCCTAACAGTCTTACATAAAGCTTCCAGAGTTGCACAAATCTGACATGTTGCTACCAAGAGTATTCCATTACTGTGCCCGATTACTCTACTAAGTCTTGGGCTTTAAGAAGATTGTTTCCCCTTTACTGGAAAAGTGAAAACACTGCATGGTGCTCTGAATAACATCTAAATGGTGGTTAATTTCATATAGAATTATTTGGGTACCACAAAATCTCAGTAAGTGGTCAGTGTGGTAATTTGTAAAACTGTCAAAAAAATGAATTTAAAAAAAATATTAAAAGCAATATTTTTGAAATTATTCTGACATCAGTAGAAAAAGTGGGCAGCCAATTTAAAAAAAAAAAATTAGGAGCACCAACACTGCTCTTTTTCAGTGCCCTTAAAAGTAGGCATACAGTAGGCACGACGCAATCACACGCTCATGGGACTGATCCCAAGATGGCTGTAAGTTATATACTGAAAGTCTCATCATCACTGAAGGGAGAATTCCTTAGCCTGAGCAAAACGACAAAGAGCTAGCAGCAGCAACAATAGCAGAGAGAACATGTAACTTGTTTAAAAAAAAAAAAAAAAGTAAATTCTTAATGTCTAAAATATTTTCTGTTTTGCTCGTTGCCTCTGTGTCAATTGCTGTGAGACCTGGAGTACCATGTCCAGTTCTGGAGATCACATCTCAGGAAGGACACAAACAGAGCAGAAGCTGTTCAGAGGAGGGCAACGAAAATGGTGCTGGGGCTGGATCTAAAGCCCTACGAGGAGAGACTGAAGGACATCGATATTGTAAGAAGTGTGCGTTGAAGATAGTGGATATTTTATTTATTTATTTCAATCTAGGATTACAATACCTTTGAGCCGAGGCTCTTTTACAAAGGTTCCACGTCAGCGTGTGCAAGAGTCATCATTTTTAGTTACAAACATATAGTCATTGACTTACAGACATGTAATAACCAGTACAAAGACTTGAGCTATGAGCAAGACAAGGGAAGGGGTGAGTGGTGGGGAAGTGAGGGTAGGAGAGATGGGGAAGAGGTGCAGGGGTAAGGGAGTGCAGGGAGGTGGTTGGGGAGGGCAGGAGTGGAGATCTCAGGTGGTGCGCGGGGCGGAGACAGTGCAGCCAGGGGCCTTTTCGAGGGAATAGGACAGGTAAGGTGCTAGGAGTGCAAAGACTGATTGTAAGTGCTGGGTGCTGGGGCATTTACAGCTGGAACAGTGGAAATGTTAAGATGGGCAATCGCAGGATACAAGCAGTGAGAGGAGCAGTTTGGGATAGTTCATGGAACCTATCTTTCAGGGTAAGGAGGTTCTTTGACTGTTTGGCTACACAGTAGAAGTTTCACCAAAATGGAGAAGCAGGAGACACAACTCATAAAAATAACTGGTTTATTGAACACCTGAACCACACAAACCAGAACAGGGAGAGGGGTGAACAACAAATATTTTCACTTCTAAACCACTCTACTTTTGCTACTAAACTGCTTGAGGTCACTGATACAGCTATAACTACTAAAACCACTATCACAGTACTATGCACTATTGAAAAATTTTCCATGACTATAATTTGTACAACTTCATCCACAGTTCTTATGGATCCAACGGGCACCGTAGACAGTGCGCTGCAGAGGAATGCAAGCTGAGAAACCTCTGAGCATGTGCTTTCCATTGGCCGGCTTGAAGAGCAGATGGAGGACAAGGAATTTGGCCACTGAGCATCAACAAAACCCAGATATATGAACGCCAGACTTGTATTCCACAGGGGATCACTGCGCCATCACAATGGACTCCGGGAAAGAACAGAACACCTGTATTTCCAAAGACTTGTAGCAAACTGAAGTGATTTTGGGCCATCACCACTGACATCAGGAAGAGGTCTGAAGAACTGAGGAACTGAAGAAACTGAACATCTGGAACACCTCTGGGCCATCACCACTGACCCCAGGAAGAAATCTGAAGAACTGAAGAAACTGAACATCTGGAACACCTCCAGGCCGTCACACAGTGCTGGCCAACTGAGTCCACCAAGAGCTGAAGACCTGAAATAAAACCCCAACTCACTGGGCATCAGATTCCTACCTGTGAACTGGTGCAGTTCCCTGCACTACCTAGCTCGCTGTTAGGAAGGGGTTGGCCTAAAGACTCTGAAGAAAGCAAGTGACAAGGAGTTCCTTTGCTGATTACACTATTCCTATTCTGACAACCAGCCCCTAATTGCCAGCTACAGTTGTGTGTACAGTCTCTGGATCATGCAGGGTAAACTGTGAACATGCAGTGGCGTAGAAGTACAGTTTCATCTCTATATAAACTGCATTTCCACTTGGTGGTCGCCGGTCTTGGCAGTCTCTGGATCAAGCAACTATCAAGGGGATAATCAGAAAAAGGCAGGGCAGTTCGAGAGCATGCTGGGCAATTCAAGAACATTCAGGGGAATTCAAGAACATGCAGGAAGATTCAATAACAAGCAGGGCAATTCACAAGTTCTGAACAAGTGCAGCTTCATTTGAAAAGGAACAACAGCACGTAAGAGGGAAGGTGTCAGTCTCAGAGCAGGTAGGGACCAGGTAGGGCAACTTTAGGGCAATGTTAACAGCCTCGGCGCCAAACAGGACAAATCTGGTTCATGCAGTTTCACAGTCTCCAAAAATGCACTGGTTTTGGGCACTGTTCCTATAAGCAACAGTCTTGAAACAAAAATAGTTCTTGCCCTTCACATTTGTTCACAGGAACTCGGTACCATCACTTTACACAGACACTTTGGGCTGGATTCACAAAGATCGGCGCAAGCTGCTGTCCCTGATCTCCAGTGCGGCAGGGACCCTGAGCCCGATTCATTATTGGGAGGGGTCCCGGCATCACTGTCGGTGGCACAGCCACATCGGCTCCCCTGTGCCAAACAGAAGGGCGCACGGGAGGGGAATGATGCAGGCCTGCTGCAGCCCCTGTCCCTGTACTTGCAAGCCTGGCAGCAGACAGTGCCCACAGCACACGCGGACTCCCCCACCCCACAGACATCAGCATGCCAGTGGGGCTGGATGGGTGTGGGAGGGTAGCTGGGGGGATGGGCATTACTCCATTAGGCCCCGTCATGCTGTGGCTACAAGACACTGCTGGGTGCATGTCACAAGTGCCCTGTTGTCTGGAGTCCTGGTATGTGCCACGGTACCCTGCCAGCTGCCAGAGTGTAGGGCACAGGCAGGGAGGTGCCACTGCTGTGTGTCACATCTCAGGCTGTCCGAATACAGGGCATGGAACCACGGTAACCACACCTGCATGCGGCACCGTGCCTTGTGGGGTGCCACCATCTTAGATCCCAGGGTACATGGCCACCGTGGGTCGCTGCTGTGGCTCATGGGTCATCAGACCAGCCTTTCGGTTGTCTAAGCATTGGCGCCAGTGTTGCCACCTGAGGGGACGTTACAGCTGGGTGCTGGTGCAAGCTCCCTTATGCTGTTGTGCACCCACCCTTCAGCCACAACACTGGTGCAGAACCTGTTCGATGCACCAGACCCTGCTGTCACCGCAGCTGCCATTCCTGAATTGGGAAGAGGCATCAATTGACGCTAGCACCTTGCGTCAAAGATTCAGCTTTGTGAATGAACTGGCCCCTTAACTTTAAAATCTTCATTCAATATTCGCCAGTGTCACGCTGAATAACAGTTGCACTTGCCCTTTAAGATGCTTGCTCTGTCACTAAGGGCACTGTACCAAGGCAGATATTACAGAAGGGAAGACCTGGTTAAATGCTGGTTATACCTAGCTACACAAGGACCATGGACTCTGCCCTCCTTCCCTCCCTCCCACAGGCATATACTTGGGCTTTCACAGTAAGCAGAAGTCCTGCCCTCCTGGCTAAGGTCCCATTAACTTAGTCTCTGTGCTAGGGGTCCCATGCTAACTGCCCCTCCCTTGCTAGTGGGCTCTGGGTTAAACACTTTAAAACTAAAAGTTACTAGCCCTTGGCTAGGATCGGGCAATTATGCTGCTGGGATGGCTAACTGGGCTTCTCTGCTCCCTTCCCCTTACTCCTGGCTAGAGCCAGCATCACAGTACTCTTGAATTATTTAATGTTTAACACTAGCTCTTGGCTTGGACTTCTGGTGACTATCTGCCTACTAGCCCACTTTTAACACTAGCCCTGCTGGTGCTGGTGAGTTTTCACTGAGGCCTGCTCTACCCTTACCCCACCCAGTGGGTACCAATTTATCTAAAACACAAAGAAACAATATGGGCTGGCTTGCTTGTCCTTCCTCTGCCCCTCTAGGGCT
Organism: Neoceratodus forsteri; assembly: GCA_016271365.2. Taxonomy (NCBI): domain Eukaryota; kingdom Metazoa; phylum Chordata; order Ceratodontiformes; family Ceratodontidae; genus Neoceratodus; species Neoceratodus forsteri. The sequence continues at coordinate 975,042,564 of CM057456.1, read as the reverse complement.
GTCCTTATTTAAACTGGGGCTTTGTCCTGCCCTGTTCACTTGCTGAAGCTGCTTTCATCTGCTCCTCCTTCCAGGAGCTTCTGTTAATTACAGGAGGGCCTCTTATCCTCTTGTTCCACCCTTTGGGCACATTATTTAAATCTGGGCCTCCTGCCCACTTGGTCTGCCCTCCGAGCGTTGCTGGTCCTGGGGCCTTGCCCTGACTTCCCCTCACGACAACGGCAGTCTCCACTGCATCGTCCGGCACTTTGAACATATTTTTTTTTTTTTTTTTAAACACAACAGTTGTTCTGGTGGTCAGTACCTGCCCTTTGGTGCTGCTGCTGACTCACTGCCCTGAGCCGGGGTGAAGCTGCTGAAGCGATTGGGAAGGATGGCTTCTGGCAGTGGTGGAGCTGCTCTCTGGGGGGCCTCACTGTGGGTGGTTTTGCTGGGGCTTGGCTGATGGCTCATACTCTCCATGCTCCTTCACACCACTACAGCACCACTCTCGCTGCTGCTGCTGCCAAGGGACCAGAATAAACTTTTTTTTTTTAAATAAATTCAAAAAATAAACAGGGCTTAACAGAGCCCACACTGCAACCGACCGAGATTGGAACCGCCAACTGCTGCTTCTGACTGCTGAGGGGACCGCCGGCACCTCCACCAGACCGCTGCTGACCAGAGGGGAACACAGAGGTAAAGTCTCCTTCCTCCACAGGTTGCTCTTCTCACAAATCGCTGGCCTAATCGCACTTCTCTTCAGCACCTGACAGCACTGCCTGACCACCTGATGGTTACTGTACTGTACTCCCCAAACACACAACAACGGTTCCCACTGTGCTGGAATCTTTATGCTTCCCCCCAATGTTTGGGATGCCAAGTCTCTGGCAACATGGAGGTTAACCAACAATCCAGTGCAAGCTGGACATTTGAAACTGGCACTGGCTCATGCCACTTGGCTGGGGGGAAACTGCTGCATGGGAGGCCTGAGAGGAAAAAAAAAAGTTAACTGCAGGCAGCAGTTCATGGTGTGGGGTTCCTTGCCACGGTCTGCACCCCCAAACTCTGCCACTTTATTCCATTTGCCAGGGGCACCTGAGCCAGGGCACCTTACTGGGAGATACTGAGGCACCAAACTGGTTTTGGTCGTGTTACATGTACAACCTTTAAGCCGGGGGGCCATGATACAGACCTATAAATACCTCACGAGGGTAAATATGGTACAGAAAGGGAGTATTTTTCAGAGAAGAACAACAAGGGGACATGCAATGAAGTTAGAAGGGGTAAATCTAATAGAGATGTGAGGAAATACTTCTTCATTGAGAGACTGGTGGATGCCTGGAACAGTCTTCCAGCAGAGGTGGTGAGGGCAAAAACAGTGGTGGGTTTCAAGAATGCATGGATAGGCACAAGGGAATCTTAGTGGAAAGCAAAGGTGGGGGTGACCTGGAGATTAAGTACAGTCTGTGTTGACAATATAGGCAGGGAAAAATTATGGGCAGACTAGGGCCAAGCGGTCCTTAACCACCAAATTCTATGTAAGTTTCTATTAAAAGGTTCTCTAAACAGTAATGTCTGGTGTGATGTAAAAAGTGGTACTTGGCTGCTGAAAGACCTATTTAATGCTTTTCCTCTTCATACTTCATCAGCATTGTGATTTCACGGACTGTGACACTGCAATTGGCCAATCTGGCAGCAACTTAATGGCTTTTTCTGGTTAGTTGTTATGTCACAGTCAGCGAAGTCACAAAGTTTGTGGAACGAATGGGAAGGAACGGGAAGGAGCCTCAGTTGCACATCACCATCTTGGGCAAGAAACACTGACTTGGCATGCAAACAAACGAAATGTAGGCAGCGGTCCTATAGGAATGCGTGTAAAATGATCCTACGTGCTAAAGCTCCCGACTGCCAAGTGGGATACAAAAGTAGGAAATCAGCTCGTGCTTTACAGAGTGCCTGTCATTTAATTCAACAGATGTGTACCCAATCAAATTTATAAGGTACTGCCACTTTTTCCATCTGCAACATTGGTATCAATGCTACGGATGGTCAAAAGGATAGTATCTTCTGTTCCCGATCAGCGACACTGCCTTGCCTGACCTCACAACTTAGCAAGCCCCACCGAGGGCTACCAGACTGGACTCAAGTGCTCACCCAGATCCCAACAGCAGTTCCCTCAGTGGCTTTTCCTCCTGAGCTCTTCAGCAGACCACAGGACTAGGGCCTGATCTCTTCACTGCCTGCCACTTGAGCCTTCTCCAAGCCTGCAGGGAATTGGTGGAACCTGCATGGTGGTACCAGCCAAGAGTGCTGGCCAACCGAGTCCACCAACCCCCACTGCTGTCTGCCTCAGTCCACTGCACTGACTGGCATTATTGCAACATAATCCCATAAGAAGGCTGACTGACAAGCAGGCCTCTCATCTCTCACTCTCATCTCCTGCACTCAGCACCCCCACCCCCACTGGAGATCAGGTCTCCTGCTGCAGAGCAGTTTACGTAATGTTTTCCCTACATGATGGGGTTCGGGGAAGATGGGAAAGTCTTCCCTTGCCTTGACACCCCGATCATGTAGGGAAGTGCACACTTAAATTTAAATACAGATACAGCTACTGCCGTTGGCTAGTTGCCCACTGTGGTAGCTGTTGGGAGGACTTCTTCTGCAGTGGGGAAGAGCAGCATCCATTGTTCCTTAGGGTCATTTATGGTTTGAAGATCTGCTAATTACACTGTGAAAGTGAGAAAAGCACATTATCACAATTTCTTGGGGGAATATTTTCCATTGATTTGCATAGTAGTCTTGCACTCTGGGCTATCCACATTAAGTGTATCTCTAGTTTTCAAGAGGGTGCGAGGGTGCTTGAGACCAGGTCAATTACATTAATATTAGGCCTGAATGGGATTAGTAATAGATGCAAGGCTAAGAATATGACAGAACATGGCACACAATACTGTAAGACCTAATGAGAAACTGTGAACTGCTGTGAGTTAAACACATAGCATATGATTGCTCTGTTCCAAACGTTTGCTCTAGTATTGCATGTGTTTTTTGAAAATTCATAAAATTTAAACAGAACAAAAAAGAAACTGCAAGAAAATCACTTCCATCTGAAATCGATTTAAAAAATAATGTAATGTTTGTTGCATTTAAGCCAGCCCATCTGCACAGCAGTAGTGCTACTGCTCACAACACTGGCGACCCAAGTTCCTGAATGAGCCAGAGTTGTCAGGAGCCGGCCAGGGTTAGGAAGATCGACATCCCAAAGGTTGTTCTCTTCCACGGAGAAGGGAGGGTTGCTGTGGCCACTACAATGCTGTCACCTGGGTGACCATGGGTGGCAGTACAGTAGCAACACAGCAGGGAGGAGGAGCACACCAGCAGAGCTCCTCAGCTCTGCATGCTTAGCATGCACAATGCTTGGGGACAACCTGCCGGCGTCGTAAGGGGCAGGGATCAGAACAAAGGAAAAGACCCTATCTTGAGCAGGATGAACTGGACACACTTAGATCCCGACCCTCGCCACTGTCTACTTCTTTCCGCTACCAGGAACTCCTGCCTCTGCAGACAGGTGGAGGGAGGCTGGATCTGCCTCAAGCCAGAACCTCCCCCACAATGGCAGCACAAGCCCGTGGGGTTCAAAAGGAGAGTAAGATAAGAGGCAGGGACATGTGGGGTAGGGGTGGGTCTGACCCAGATGAAGGGGGCCAAAGCAGCGTAGGAATATAAAAATAGGAGAAAGTTCTTCATACTTACAGGGGCTGAAATTATTACTTAGCAGTCAACAGCCATGAACAGCTCCTGGATATTGGCATTGTGGGGGATAATCTCTGAGGCACTCCACATTCATGACATCATGGGTTGTGTATACCTGATAGGTTGCTTGACACAAGGCACGTGACTTTGAAAAGAAGTCAGTCCCTCTTCTCTGGGGATCTGCTCTCACTGGATCAGTTTTCAATGTACATCTACAAAGGTTGCAGCACACCCTTTAGCTCCAAAGCTTCAACAGATATTAGCAGCAGGCAGAGATAGAAATTAACTTTTTTCGGTACCTGCACCAAGGTGCATGTGGCGGCAAAAGTTACATGCACCACGGTCAAGTTACTTGCACCGGTTATTGTGTAAAACCACAGTAGTTTAACAGACAGAGCAGACAGTTAAGTTCTTTGCTTTGACACTTATTACTTTATATTACACTGGAAAAAAAATAAACCGCAACTGTCCTTTTACCTGGGCTGCAGCAAATCTCACTGTCACACTGCCTTTGTTTCCTTACATGGTTTAACACACACTCACTGGTATTTAATGGCTAACAGGGTAGCATCTTTCAGAAAAAGATGTGCAAGGCAAGGGGGCACAATTTGAAGATAAGGGGGGATGGCTCAGGGGCAATGTGAGGAAGTATTTTTTCACAGACAGGGTGGTGAACGCATGGAATGGCCTTCCTGAGGAGGTCGTGGGGTCAAAAACAGTGGGGGAGTTCAAGAATGCATGGGACAGACATAAGGCAATTCTGGTGGGGGGTGGAAGAAGTAGGCTGCTAGTTAACTAGGATCTGCAGCTTATCCAATAGGTAGAGAAATGGGCAGACTAGATGGGCCAAGCGGTCCTTATCTGCTGTCAAAATCTATGTTTCTATATTTTTTAATTCCCCTCACTTATTTAGACACAACTGCTGCTGGAGCTGTATTGGAGACAACAGTGCCTTTCTTTGTCAACTGTTGCAGACCTGGGACTGACGCTCTGGGAGGGACCGAGTCAGACTGCTGCTGCTTCTGCTAATATATGTATTAAATGATTAAGACTGCTGCTGCAATACGTATTACATTAGCAGCCCATATCCACATTGTGGAAGAAAGGGTCAGCACTCCATTTAAAAAAAATGTAGTTTAATCCAAGAACGCAGCACGACGACTTGACCACAGAACAGTTTACGTTTCAGCGTCTAAATTGACCTTCATCTTGTGTACGTCCTTTGTATTTGGCACTTCTTTGCACTTGGCACTCCTGATTAGAGCACTGTCTCTTTAAGATTTGTACTTTTAAGTGTTATCCAAGCGCTACACCAGTTTAGCCTCTAGGACCTGCCTTGAGCTCTGTGACCACCCAACCCATTGCGCACAACACCCATCCCCAATTGGTAGTTCCTCAACACTACAGCCCAGTGCCCACCCCCAACTCATTCATACCACTCACGCCGCAGCCTGGGACATGAATACTCGAAGTGCGACCTCCTTTGCACTGTAGCTCCTACTGATGTCCATCCAGCATCACCGCCGCATCCCGCCTCCTTTTCTATGGACACGCCTCCAGCTCAGCAGTAGTTCTGGACAACGGCTCACACGTTAACTCCCGATGCTCAGCCATGGACCCAAGTCCTCAAAGTGGTGCGCCGCACACAAATGACACTGTCAGTTTACAAAAAAACAATTTTCAACCTGCCTGTACTCGTGGCACTGCGCCCCTTTTGGCAGCTCTTGGTACTGCAGTCAAAAGACTGAAAATAGGCTACATGCACTACAGTGCAAGCCAGAAAAAAAAACAAAAAACTACATGCACCAGCCTGTTCTTACTTGCACTGGGAACAGGCTGGGTATGCTAATTTCAACCCCTGGCAACAGGCATAACAAAATACGACATGACCTCTTTTTGATCTCATCAATAGTAGGAATACAGCTACTGCAGTGCAGCCTATTCAGAACACTGTAATATCTATTTAGCACTAGCAATTACCAAATGCGTTACCAAGCGACAGGGAAAACGTAAAAGCTTTAAATGAAGTGAGAGTAGATCAGCAGTATTACCTACACAACAACAAAAGAATCAGACCATGAGACAATAGCTACCTGGAAACCCCTACTAGCAGTCCCATGAGCTAGACAAGGTCTCCCGATTTAACATTAAGCAGTCTAGGTGAAAATCGCATCTCACACAAGAAAAAAAGATTCAAGCCCAATGACCTGATGCTCCTGCTAGCAGTATCAGAGTCAAATAAATCACATTTCTGAGAAAAATGCGACCCGAGGAGCATCCAGGGACTCTGCCAGCATCCCAGAAGCCCTCACAAAACATAAATCAGACTGCCTGTTTTCAAAGAATAGGTCCTGTCATAAAACAGCTCTTATGCTATATCACTGCAAGGCCCACCGACAGAGCTGCACAACTGTAAGCTCATGCCTACCTTTAGCCAGCAGTGCAATGGGCGAAGATGGCGTTTCCATCATGTTATTTTATGGCTTTTCCATTTACATTCGCCGCTCGGCTACTCGCATCCTCTTCAGACTCCGTGTCTCTCTGTAACCCTGCGAGACTTCTGCCCTCCTGATAACGGCTCCGCCTATCGCATAACAGCAGCGAGACCACGCATTGTTTGCCACACAGATCTCTTACAGCAGGGCAAATCTCATGTTACTTGTGGTCACCATCTTACGAAGGGAAACAGGGAGCAACCATTTCAGAATCGCTCCCTACTTCTCGTCAGCCCCGAGAAAGTTAATTCAGCTTAGCTCAATACAGGGAGAGACTCTACAGACAGCGACCAATTTTAAGGCTAAATTCAGAACCCACCTAGCATTTCTAAAGCGAGCATCTCCCAGCACAACTAGAAGGAGAGAGCAGCCTTCAGCACAAGTTGCATCCACATATATTAAAGGGGACAGATCCCATAATCAACACGATTGTACCCCCCCCCCAAAGCAATAACAACACGGGGGGGGGCAGAGTTAAGATATGGACAGCGGCTGAGAGAAAGAGGCTATAATATATATTACCCCCCCTAACAAAATCCCATTATTTTCTCTCTATTAACAGATTGCAATGGCTAAAACAAAGAGCTGCAGACACTGCAACGCTCCCCTTGCACCTAAACAGCTGGGCAGATAATGCACATCCTGTGCAGAAAATACACTCATCCCTTCGGATTTAGAGGACCCTGGGGAAGGCACCAGTGGGGGCCCACACAAAACAATAGACGCAGCACCACTCGTAAAGCCCAAGACTAATTCCGGGCAAGATTTGGATACTATTGCAATTTTAATGCAGAACAATCAACTTATGCAGGCACAACAGGAGGTGCTAACAGCCATGCTTCAAAAGCTCAACGAGCTGGTGGTGCCAAATACCTCACCCCAATACCGAGCAAAAAAGGGGCAGCATTATCAGGAACGGACACACACTCCACACCAATGGATACAGACAATATTTCAGAGAACGAAGGGGAAGTGGGGGATGTAGAGGTCAACCCGCAATCATTAACGGCAAAATGGTGCTTTCCGGATCAGATTCCGGTACAGGCCCGCAACATTATGGCTACAGTGGGCTTCGATACACCCACGCCAGCCCAATCATCCAAATTAAATACCATCGTTACAACCATCAGCAAAGCAAGCTGTGTTTCCCATGTGCGAATCAATAGACGAGGTAGTTATCAAAGAATGGGAATCTATGGAACCCACTACCATCCCAGAGTGCAGGTCATGGGATAAGATGTACCCACTTCAGGCAGACAAACTGGCATTGTGGTGCACACCATCGACCATAGACCCCCAAATAGCATCCTTAAATAAAAAAAGACAGTATTACCTACTGAGTCAGTATCTGGCCTCAAGGACCTCACAGACGCAAACTAGAGGACAACTTAAAGAAAAATGCAGAACTGGCGGGATTAGGTGCCAGAGCTGCCACTATGACCATATATGCCACAAGACCCCAGTTAACATGGCTACAAGAAGTAATAAAAAAAATTATCTCCAAAATCTATGGAGACTCGACTCCTGGAAAATGACATACTCTCAACCATGTACCCAGCAGACATGGCAGTAGACTCACTTAATAACTCACGCTCCGCGGTACTAATCAATCGAGCCCATAGATCCCTATGGATGAAACTATGGGATGCCGATAAGTCTAAGGCAACACTCCACGAATTACCCTTCAAGGACTCTCTATTGTTCGGAGAGGGTCTGGAGAAATACCTAAAGGGAAAAGAGGGAGGAAAAACCTTAACCAGGGATCAAGCTAATAGATCGACCTATCTCCCCGTCAGGCAAAGATACCAATCCCATTTCTTTCAAGACAAGAGAAGGGGAAATTATAATCACAAGGGCAACAACTACAGACAACCATACCCTTCCCCCAGCCACTTCATCAGATTCCGGGGTACGGGAGGATCACACAGAGGCAGGGGAAGCTATACCCGCAGAACACAATCTCAACAATGACTATCCAGATTGCAGCCAATACCAAAACACCCCCGTAGGCGCGCGACTCCTTGAATTCACCCACGCATGGGAAAGAACAACAGAGGACAGATGGGTACTAGAGATAATAAGGAGGGGATACACCACAGAGCTGGCACAGCGGCCGAGCCAAGGCAGACTAATCATATCCCCAGTATCCAGACACCCCACACCAGGTGCAGAAAGTGATATCTGACCTTATGCACAACAAGGCAATAGCAGAGGTACCCAGCTCTGAAGAAGGGAAAGGAATATACTCCCATCTTCTTCATGGTTCCAAACCAGACGGGTGGACTGAGACCAGTACTAAACTTCAAATATTTAAACAAATCAGTACAGTACAGTACATACCATTCAAAATGGAGACTATCAGATCAACAGTTATTAGACCAGCGAATACCTAACATCAATAGACCTGAAGGATGCCTACCTGCACATTCCCATGCGCCCATCCCACTACAAATACCTCCGGTTCCACATATTGGGAAAACATTACCTGTGCCAGGTTCTACCATTCAGGCTAGCAGCAGCACCAAGGGTATTCATAAAAGTAACAGTAGTATTAGCAGCAAAACTGAGAGAAAAAGGTATCCACGTAATACCCTATTTGGAAGACTGGCTCATCAGAACCAGATCAGAATTACAGTCCATAAGAGAAACAAAGTGGTGAAATGTTTACAAGGCCACGGGTGGGTCATAAACTACTCAAAGAGCTGTCTCTCACCCAGCCATTTAATAGAACATCTAGGCACACTGATAAGACACCTCACTAGGCCTAGTGTATCCCTCAGAACACAGAGTGAGAGACATCATAACCTTAACCAAACAACTGAAAAACACAAAAGAACCATCACTACTATTTCACAAGTATTGAGACTAATGTACTCAGCCACTGACACAGTCCCTTGGGCCAGATGGAACCTGAGACATCTCATGGCATTCCTGATAAAACAGGGCCCAACATACGACATCAACCTAACAGAGAAAGTCAGACTCCCAGAGGCTGTACAAAAAAGCCTATCATGGTGGACAAACAGACTCAAACTCACACAGGGAATGCCTCTAGACATTCAACCAGAGGTCATTATAGAAACAGATGCAAGCCTCACAGGCTGGGGAGCCGTCCTGGGCCATCAATCGGCTCAAGGAAGATGGTCCTTACGAGAGTCAAAATTTGCAATAAATATATTGGAAATGAGAGCAGTGGTCCTAGCTCTCCTCCACTTCTACAAACAGGTCCAGAACAAGTACGCACTTAGAAGATCAGACAACCAGGTGACAGTGTCATACATAAACAATCAAGGGGGAACCAGGAGCAGAGCAATGCTCAGAGAGACATCAAAGCTCATGCCATGGGCACAGAAACACCTCAAATCCATAGCAGCCATTCACCTAGCAGGAAAACTGAACACAAGGGCAGATTTGGCTGAGCAGCCAGCTGCTACACCCACAGGTCTTCGCATAAATCAACAGGAGATGGGGGCCAGTAGACCTGTATTTGATGGCATCCAGCAAAAACAATCAATGCCCAAAATTCTGGTCCAGATACAAGGACAAACGTGCTCTAGGTGTAGATGCTCTGACAGCACACTGGACATTCCAGGTTGCATATATCTTTCAACCGTTACCACTAATATCCCAAGTTTAAAGAAAATATGCATTGCCAGAGCCACAGTAATACTCATAATGTCACACTAGCCCCACAGGTCCTGGTTTGCCACAATAGTATCAATGTCACTGGACCATGCCTGGAGACTGCCCGACAGGCACAATCTCCTTAGACAGGGACCAATATTTCACCCGAACCCGCAACAACTACAGTTGACAGCCTGGCTCCTGAAAGGGAGCGACTGCTGAAAGCTGGATACCACTCAATGGTAATCATCACCATGACAAAGTCCAGACGGGCATCCACCCCAAGCACCTATCAATGACACTAGGGCGTATTCACAAAATGGTGCAGTCACCACAAAATAGACCCAAACCTCTGCACTATAGCGGACGTACTATTATTCCTCCAAGAGAGACTGAATCTGGGCCTGTCACCTGCATCACTTAAGAGTCCAGATCGCCTCCATTGGGGCAGCAAAAGGGACAGATACAGGGTACTACCCCAGGCTCACACCAGGATATTGTATGCTTCATAAAGGCTGCTATGAATATACGGCCAAGAATAAAAAACATACTAGCCAATTCTAAGGCAATTCTAGGGGGTGGGGGTAGGAAGAAGTAGGCTGCTGGTTAACTAGGACCTGCAGCTTATCCATTAGGTAGGGAAATGGGCAGACTGGGTGGCCCAAACGGTCCTTATCTGCCATCAAATTCTATGTTTCTATGTAGCCCCACAGGACCTAAACTTGGTCCTAAGAGCCATGACAGAAGCCGTCCCCCCCCCCCCGAACCTCTAGAATCGATAGAGTCTCAAATGGTTAAACCTAAAGACAATATTTCTGATGGAAATTTGTTCAGCCCGAAGAGTGGGAGAACTACAAGCCCTGTCACGTAGATATCCGTTCATATTTTACAGTGACAGGATATCTCTAGAACCTATTATATCTTTCATTCCGAAAGTGTCCTCAGCCTTCCACCTCAATCAAACAATTGAGATACCAGCCAAACACCCCCCTGTGGAAGTACAGAAGGACCCCCGCTACCAGGGCTAGAAATAATTTTTTTGAGATGCCTGTCCGAGGGACAGGTGGAATGTAAATGTTGCCTGTCCGGACAAAGTTTTACCTGTCCACATTTTTGTGAGGTGAATTTTAAACTTAAAACATAAAATGCACTGTAAAGTGGAAATAGAGAAAACTGTTGCTTTTTGGGGGGTTATTTTTCAGGTAAAACACTGATTGAGTCTAGTCTATTTCTGAATCAGAACTTGAATCTAGTCTGCAGCCATATGGTCTCACATGAGGTCTTCTTTTTGTTTTCCAGATTTGAACCATAGTGTTATGGCATCCTGCAGGTCAAATGTACACGCTAGCATCTGACAGCTTGACTGCATTAGTTCAGATGTAGTCATAGGGAGACAGACAGGACCGCCAGTCAGACTTCACTCTGCCCATCAAGCTGAATCCTCTCTCAACTACTGCAGTTTGGGTTGGGATCAGTAGAGCTATTGTGACTAAGACCAGAATATCAGGGAATCGCTGTTCATGTGCATCATTATGGAGAATTTTTTGCCAGAAATCCAAATAGTGAAATTTCAGAGACAGCTCATTCAGTGATTTTTTCATAAGTGGTTTCAGCTCTAACCATTGCGCTTCAATCAAGTTTACATTATTATTGTGTTTCTTCAGTAGGTCACTGTAGTGCTCTGTGAGGGTTCTGACTTCCTCATTGCCATAAAGGGCTAGTTGGTCACTATCTGGTAACTGTAATGGGTTAAATATACTGAATGACCGTAGGACTTTGTTTTAAAATTGGAAAATCATGAGTTAATACTTTCAATTGTTGATGAAAGAAGGCTTGTAACATCACGCAACACTGCCTGTTTGGTTCTATCTATAGAATATCCCCTTTCTAAGTTAAGGAAGATATCAGATCCACGGAACTGAACCTGAGTAGTGGCTGAGCCTGTCAGTCGACTTGTGCTAGTGTCACTGTCAGTTGTGTCAGAGTCAGGGAGCAACAGCAATTTGTTACAGACTTTGTCAAGTTTATCCTGCGCAGGGTAGTTCTCTAGCCAGAGCACTGTGCTTTCAACCTTGCTGACTATTGTTTCTACTGTTGAGCTGTCTCTCTGTAGAGTTAGACTGAAGGCCATCATGACAGAAAGGTATTCAGCCAGAAACTGAGAAAAGAGGACAAATCTCACAGTACTTATTGTTTTGAACAACCCACTGGCCTGATCTTTTGTTTGCCCTGGTGTGGAAGCAATGTGCTGTAAATGTACAACTAAGGCCTTGTAGCTGGACAGAATAACAGACAGAGCCCTTTCTCTCTGTGCAACCCACCGGGTCCCTGACACGTTAACTGGTTTGTGAATGGTGTACCTCATATTACTGGCTAACTCTTTGAAACCGGCCCAGTTTTTGGGAGACTTATGGTATATTTTATAGATACCCATTAAGACTTCATCTGTTGTTTTCATGTATGGAATAGATGTTGCTGATTGCTTTATAGCTAGCTCCAACTTGTGGGCACTGCACTGAATCCCTAACAAATGAGGTACATCTTTCAAAATCCTGCCAAACACCCTAGTCACTTTACCCAACAATGACGGGTGCCCCATCAGATCCAAAAGCAACAATTTTTTCTTTCCAGTCTTTACAGTCCAAGGTGAATTCTAAGGCATCACCTATTGAGTTATAAATGCTTTCACCATTTGGAATAGAGACTGGCTGAAGGGAAACAAATTTGTTAACTGGACGGAAATTTTCCATTGTCCTAATATAGACTGCCTCCTCTTCTATTACTGAGGCATCAGTGCTCGAGTCACATAGGACAGAGATGAAAGTGTTACTGTTAACCAGTTTTGCATCTTTTATCCTTATTGATGCTGAAATAAAATGTGTGAACGTTGCTGCCTGTTTGTCACTTCTATAACTGACTCCGACATTTGCACCATTTACATATTGTAACTCTAAGATGCCAGGGAAATCTGTGAATGGGCGTTCTGAATTAATCAAATAAAGAGTTGTTCTAAACAAACGTTCCACTTGTGTCGCCTCATTTTTTTTCCATTTGTATTATTCCTCGTTCTATTGCTAAGTTGGAAGGGTCTGTGTTAGACACAGTATTTTTTTCATTGGCTAATTTATGAGGTTTGGAGAGTTCATGAGCTCGTACATTTTCAAGTCTCATGCTCTTACAGCCACTCATGAAAGTGTTTGTCTCCTTAAGTATTTTTGCAGTATGAGCAGGTCAGCCCACATCAGGCTCATATAGTAGCCACTCCTATTTTTCTTCCAGGTCTCCTGGAACCCCTTTTTGCCCGGACTCCCGCCACTTTCAACAGTAGTCAGAGTTGCTGGCATATCAGCACTGGCACTACAGGTTGTCACATTTGTGGCCACAATGGTGGGGTGAGTAGTTGGTGCTACTGAGTCTATCAGTAATGGAGAAGCAGTACACATAGAAGAACCCGAGCTTTCTCCTCCTCTGGCTCGAAACTGAAGGCTTTCCTGTAATTTTTAAAGCCAAACTTTAACAAAGATTTTTTTCCCCTTTTGGTTTACTTAGCTAGAATGCAATTTAAAGTACAGTAAGCACTCTGGAAGACAGTGGACACTACAGTGAAGTGATGATCAGAGATATTAGAAGACATGAACAATCTGTTTAGTTTTCTTTCCTCCCTGTAAAACCCGGACAAAGGAGTTTAATATTTATATTTTCCTCCCGCTCAGATTTCACAACTAAAACCTGAGGGGTATCCTGCTGTCAACCTGTTTTGTAATTTAACTCCTCCTCTCCCTTTGACAGTGCCTTCTTGTCACAGTCACTCAATTTTACTTTTATTCAGTTAGTCCAGTGGCAGAGCACAACAGCAGGCTGACAGGGGCTAGTTTAAGTTAGTAGTACTACTAGTAGTACAGTAAGTCCGTCAGTAACTATCTTCAAGGTTCAAGCTCTGGAGGGCTTTACACAGGCTGAGTGAACAATAAGCTTTAATAGAGCCTTGCCTTCACCTCTCTGCACACTCAAGATATATTTTTTTTATTCAGAGTCAGAGATGATGAGACTTGCAGATCACAAGGTCTCTTTTGGCTTTGAGAGAGTTTTATTCAGGTGTACAGGTACAGTGCCTGACTGCTTTGAGACTTAAACTAAATAATCCCCCTTGTTCACCTCCCCTCTCCTCCTCCAAGTACCAGCAGGACTTTGATTCACACAAACTAGCCCCAAATGCTACAGCCCTGAGAAGGCTGTTGAGAATACCAGAAGTCTTTTTTTTTCCCCACTCGCTCATTTTCTCTAATCGCGCTCCTCACCTTGTGGCCAGACTAGTGAGAGTGAGGAGAAAGCTGATCAGCCAGTCAGTCTTCCGGCTGGCTGAGAGGTCAGGTGACACTAGGAGCTGCAGTCACTTGACCCTCAGTGCCAGCAGGAAGACTGAATCAAACAGGCGAGCTACGCATCGGCGGCGTCGTCCGGGAAACCTCCATCTGCCGCTGGGTCCTGGTGCCCCAGCACAACACCTGTCTCCTCGCTGGGCGCCTCTCACTGTCAAGGATAAAACCGCCTGTCCAAGGGACAGGTTGTCTTTAAAACGCCTGTCCCAGCTGGAAACAGGCTGTCCGGGACGGGTGGACAGACGGTTATTTCGAGCCCTGCCCGCTACAAACACTGGGAATGAAAAGAATACTGACCACGTACATCACACATACAAAAGAAGTGCGCAAACTGGATAAACTATTCACCATTGTGCAGGGCAAAAGAAAAGGTTTACCAACCTCAAAATCCTCCATCGCCAACCACCTTAAAACAGCAATTTCGGAATCTCATAGAGCCATTAATGCAGTAGCACCCAAGAACCTAAAAGCACACTCAACCACAACAGTCACAACATCGTGGGCAGAAAAGAACATGGCCGCAGTGGAGGAGATACATGCAGCAGCAACATGGTCCTCGATACATACCTTCACTAGACACTATTGAGTGGATGTCTCGCAGGACACTAAAATAAACTTTGTCCGCTCAATACTCTCAGCGGCAAGCTCAGATAACGTAATAATGGATACGTCTGCCCCACCGGGGGAGATGGGTACTGCTTTTTAAAACCCATGATGTCATGAATGTGGAGTGCCTCAGAGATTATCCCCCACAATGGTAGTTTACTCACCTGGTAAAGGTGATTGTGGGGGAATATATCTCTGAGGCACTCCACATCCCACCCGACAGACACGCAATAAAATTAGAAGAATGATATTCTGGGCCAGCATGCCATACGGGCCGGTGTTTTTTTTTTTATTAGAATGTAGCAGTAGGAAATAAATATCTATCCCCTTGAACACCACTGGGTAGACAATATATGATTCATAACCATAAAGCAGCATTGCTAGAATTTCTTTACAGATACGACTTTGGAATAACATCGAACTGATCCGGTGAGAGTAGGTTCCCAGAGAAGAGGGACGGACTTCCTTCCGAAGTCACATGTGCACCAAGCAGCCTATCAGGTGTACACAACCCAGGATGTCATGAATTTGGAGTGCCTCAGGGATATATTCCCCAAAAATCACCTTTACCAGGTGAGTAAACTACCATTTTCCGGCAGACCAGGAGCTACTCAGGCAGAGCCAGGAGCCAACACTAAAATACCCTATATTAAAAACAGGACAAGACTGAGTGGTTAACTAGGAGGCATTGTAATCTAGCAGTTAGAACACTGGCCTGGGAACCAAGAGACTGCAGATTTAAACCCCACTAGAACCAAATACTCAGTGTGTGACCCAAGTCGCTTACCCACTCGTACTCCACTCCACCCAGCTATGGAAATGGGTAGAAGCAGTTCCCCATTGGAAACATTACACAAAAGTGGTACCACTACACAAAAGTGGGAGCAAGATGGAGGCTGGAAATTACAGTCCGGTCAGCTTGACCTCAGTGGTGGGGGAAATCATAGAATCCATGTTAAAGGAAAGGACTGTGGCAGACCTGGAAGTAAGTGAGGCACAAGACCCAAGATAACATGGATTCACAGCAGGGAGATCTTGTCAAACAAATCTGATAATATTTCTTTGACTGGGTAACCAGGGTGGTGGATCAGGGAGGGATGGTGGACATGGCCTACCTAGATTTAGCAAGGCATTTGACCCTGTCCCACACAAGAAGCTAGTAAACAAGTTGCGCAGTCTGAGAGTAGGTCCCAAGGTGGTATACAGGGTTCGAAACTGGCTGAGCAACAGGACACAGAGGGTGGTAGTAAATGGAGTTCAATTCCAGGAGAGGGGGTGACAAGTGGGGTGCCACAGGGTTCGGTTCTGGGGCCAGTCCTCTTCAATGTCTTCATTAGTGACATTGCAGAGGGGCTGGATGACACCAAGACCTGCAATAGGGCAGACACTCCGGACGGTGTGGAAAAAATGAGAAGAGATCTAGGCAAATTGGAGGAGTGGTCAAGAGTGTGGCTGCTTAAATTCAATACAAAAAAAGTGCAAAGTCATGCACTTGGGCCACAGGAATCCTGGAGAGGAATACAAAATGGAGGGTGGGGGGAAGAGATACCAACAACAAAACTGGAAAGGGACCTGGGGGTAAACATAATCCTGAAGGTGGCCAAGCAATAAGAAAAGGCAGTGGGAAGGGCCGGAGGGATGCTGGGGTGCACAGGGAGGGGCATCACCAGTAGAAAACAGGAGGTGGTGATGCCACTGTACAGACAATTGGTCAGGCCACATCTGGAATACTGTGTTCAGTTCTGGAGACCGTATCTCTGGAAGGACGTTGACAGAATGGAGGCGGTCCAAACAAGGGCAACAAAAAGAAAGGAATGCACCAGAAAACAGAAGGGCAACAAAAAAAAAAAAAAAAGGAATGCATCAGAAAACATATGAGTAAAGACTGTATACTCTGGAGGACGGGGGGGAGATATGATAGACATTCAAGTACTACAGGGGAATCAACAAGGTCCAGGTGGGCAGCGCCTTTCCAAAAAAAGGTTGTGCAAGAACAAGGGGTCACAATATAAGGCTGGGAGGGGGGGAATTTGGGTAATGTGTGGAAGTATTTATTCACAGAAAGGGTGGTGGCGAATGCATGGAACAGCCTCCCAGTGGAGGTCATAGAGGCCAAAACTACTGGTGAGTTCAAGAATGCATGGGGTAGACAGAAGGCAACCCTAGAGATACAAAAGAGTGTAAGTCGCTGATCATTTAGGATCTGGAGTTAAAACAGGCAGGGAAATGGGCAGAGTAGGTGGGCCAGGCGGTCCTCATCTGCCATCAAAATCTATGTTTCTAACAAGATGTTGCAGAGTCATCCTAAATGGAATGTAAAACAGAATGAACGAATGAATGAATGAACATAAGAATGTGTCGGCAGAAGGGGACCATGCAATCCATCTAGTCTGCCCTATTTCCTACCCCCCTCCCCACTTCACTTTGGGTTTCCAATGCGCCTGTCCCAAGCTCGCTTGAACTCCCCTATTCTTTTAGCAGCTATAACCTCCTCGGTCAGGCTGTTCCAGGGTTCCACCACTCTCTCAGTGAAGAACTTCCTGAGGCTGCTTCTGAATCTACCTCCCTTAAGGCGCCTGTTATGACCTCTTGTCCGTGTACCCGTATTTTCCTGGAAAAGGCTCCGAGCCTGTACTACTGTATGTTTATCCCTTTGAGATATTTAAAAGTTTCTGTCTTGTCGCCTCTGTTGTAGCTTTGTTCTAGGGAGTACAAGTTAAGCTGCTGGAGCCTTGCTCCGTAAGGTTCATGGAGGAGCCCCTGTACCATCTTAGTAGCCCGTCTCTGCACAGCCTCCAAACTGTCTATGTCTTTTCTTAGGTGAGGCCTCCAGAACTGCACACAGTACTCCAGATGAGGCCTGACCAGGGATCTGCGCAATGGTAGCAACACCTCACGCCTTCTGCTACCTATACCTCTGCCAATGCAGCCCAGTATACTGTTGGCCTTTAGTGCTGCTTTTTCACACTGCTTCTCAACTTTTAAAATCGAGTGATAGGATTACTCCAAGATCCCATTCTTGTTTTGTCTCCGTTAGCTGTTCTCCATCCAGATTTTATCTATATTTTGGGTTTCGCCTTCCCAGGTGCATGACTTTGCATTTCTTTGCATTGAATTTTAGTTGCCATTTCTTTGACGGGTTCTCTAGTTTTCTGAGATCAGACATCATTCCAGAGTCCTTCCTGTGTGTCTACCCTGCTGCAGAGCTTGGTATCATCTGCAAACAGGCATACCTTCCCCCCTCCAGACCATCAGTGATGTCGCAGATGAATATGTTGAAGAGGATGGAACCCAGCACCAATCCCTGTGATACCCCACTGGTCACCCGTCCCTCCCGACAGTGTGCCATTTACTATCACCCTTTGTGTTCTTCCTTGAAGCAAATTTTTAACCTAGTTGACAAACTTAAGGCCCATGCCTGTGTGCTCCAGTCTGTTAATTAGCCTCCTGTGGGGGACAGAGTCGAAGGCCTTACTGAAGTCAGGATATACCACATCGACAGCACCACCCTGGTCAATTGTTCTTGTTAATCAAAAAAACTCATATTTGTTAGGCATGACCTCCCAGAGCTAAAGCTGAGCTGCTTTTGGGTCCTGTTACCCACTGGACTGTAGGTATGCCACTATTCTTTGCTTCAATAATGACTTCATTAGTTTCCCCACAATAAGGCTCACCAGTCAGTAGTTCCCCACTTCCTCCTTGCCTCCACTTTTGTGCAGGGGCATTACCATGGCTGTCTTCCAGTCATCGGGTACTGAGCTAGTCGCCAGGGACTTGCTGAAGAGGGCGGCCAGTTCTTCTCTAAGTTCTTTCAGTAGTCTAGGATGGATTCCATCTGGGCCCATTGCTTTGTCTATTTTCAGTTTAACTCCTCTAGTTTCCTCTGTTCCGTGAATAGGACGTGACGGCTTCCCTAGTGTGTTAAGACTCTTATGTGTAGTGGGACAGTTTCCGCATTCTTCCTGAGTGAAGACTGAGTAGAAGTATTTCAATTCAATTCTATTTTTTACCAGGAAATACACCACTAAGATACTCATTTACAAGGTGGTCCTGGAGGAACAATACAAAGTACAATAAGGAACATAACTACAATTAGTATGGTACAGAACAGGAAAAACAGGAACAATGCAGACATATCAGATACACAGACTACATGGCCACAATACAGAAAATACATGGCCACAATACAGAGAATACATGGCCACAATCTAAGTGCAACATAACTGACTGATCAAATAGACTGCAGAAAGAGGGTAAGGAGGAAGCGAAGGATTATGTGTAGGGGAACTGGTTACGGGAGAGGGAAGGGCATAGGTATGGCGGGGAGATAGAAGTTAGTGGTACGAGAGCTAAAGGAGAAATGGGAAGAGATAGGATGAGCAGAGATAGGCAGCCAGTTAGGAGACAGGTGGCAGAAGGCACCGGTGGGAAGGATGTGGAAGTATAAGTGCCATGCAGGGTCTCATAGGGGGAAGGTTAAGAGTAACATTGGCAGTTCTTCTTCAACAGGGGTTTTAAAAGTGATTTGAAGGAGGACAGATTAACAAAGAGGGTTAACTTTATTATCCTTTGGAGGGAGTTCCACAATATAAGTAGATAATGACTGATAGAAGAGGTGCCAAAGCATGATCTGACCCTGGGGA
Source organism: Neoceratodus forsteri (assembly GCA_016271365.2). NCBI lineage: Eukaryota > Metazoa > Chordata > Ceratodontiformes > Ceratodontidae > Neoceratodus > Neoceratodus forsteri. Next base: position 975,023,082 of record CM057456.1, on the reverse strand, counting down.
TATCGAGCAGAATGTAAACGTATTTCCTGAGAGAGTACACGCAGGGCGTAAACTTAAAGATATCGGATATGTACTGGGGGAGTTTTTTTTAGTAAGGGCTTTAAAGTCCATATAGAGGCATTGCCTCTTCTATGTGTAGTGGGACCGTTTTTACGTTCTTCCTGAGTGAAGACTGAGAAGTATTTGTTTAGGACTTCTGCTTTGTCTTCATCATTTTTCAGCATGCTTACCCTCTTTAGTTGCTAGCCAGACTATATCTCCTTTGTTTTTTCTTTTCTCTCGGATATACCTGTAAAATGTCTTATCCCCCCTTTTTACTCCTTGTGCTATTCGTTCCTCAGTCTGTGCTTTGGCAATCTTAACTCCGTTACCAACCTCTTAATTTTGCCTGTTATTCCTCCTTGTCAAGATCTTGCTGTTTCTTTGTATTTTTTTTTTTAAATGCTTTTTTCTTGTTTTTTTATTTTAGATGCCAATTCTTTACAGAACCACAGAGGATTTCTTTTTCATTTTGTTCTGCTCGTCAATCTAATGCACTGAGCTGTGACGTGGTTGATTGCCTCTTTCAGGGCTTTCATCTCTCTCTCTCTCTCTCTCCCATGGCTTCCCCTGCAGTATCTACTAGCATTTTTCTAATGGTGATTTTCATCTTTGGAAAGTCAGCCTTTTTGAAGTCAGGGATCCATAGTTTTGTATGACTGGTATCCTCGGTTCTACTGACTTCGAACCAGACTGACCTGTGGTCGCTGGAACTTGGGTCGATTCCCACTCTCACATCTGAAACCCTTGGATTATTCGATAGAACAAGATCCAGCATAGCATTCTGTTTAGTTGATGTTTCAACCAAGTGCGTTAAACCTGCCTCTCGTAGAGCTAGGAGAAATTCCCTGCTCCTTTCTGTGGCAGCTGTGTAGATAGACCAATCCACATCCGGCAGATTGAAGTCCCCTACCAGCAATAACTCTCCATTGTCAGCCATTTTTAGAACTGTTTCTAGGAGTTCCTTGTCCCTTTTTTTTTTTTCTGTGATGGTGGTCTATAGATTATCCCCACTCAGCTAGGGGTCCTGCCCCTGGCCCCAAGAGTTACCCACAGGGCCTCTGAATGATTTTGTGATACTTGCATTTCAGTGGCCTTAATACTGTCCCCAGTGTAGATGACCACTCCCCCACCCTTTTTTCCCCCTTTTGGTCCCTTCTAAATAGGCTGTATCCTGGAATAGCAACATCCTAGGTTTGGTTCTCACTGAACCATGTTTCTGTGACTGCCACCCAATCGAGATGGGACTCTGCCATTAAGGCAGTAAGGTCCAGTATCTTATATGGCAGACAGGAGTTCTAGGTATGGTATATGTTGTTCATCCACACTTACTGGCAGGTTCCTTGCCGCTTTAAATCTTGCCAGAAGGTCTTCAAGCTGGCTCCTCCCACCCACCCAGGTGGTAAAACTCTCGGCTCCGCCCCATGACGCCAGATCTAGCCCGCTGGAAGCCAGGTTGCGCGTCAAAGCCAGGTGGGTTGTGTGGATGAACAACATATACCATTCCTAGAATTCCTGTTATAAGTGAGTACCCTGTATTTCTAGGGACATGGATATGTTGTTCAATCTACACTTACTGGCAGAATCCTAGCAGTTCTCCAGGAGGAGGGAGGCAAGGCGCGCATCCCCTACTTGGGAAATAAGGGCTGGAGAACAGAGGTCCCAAAACCAGCATCCCGGCATGACTCAAGGTCGATATGGTAGTGGGTAATGAAGGTGTGTGCTGACTTCCAGGTAACAGCCCTGCAGATTTCCTGGATAGGGACATCCCTGGAAGCAGCCACCGAAGCAGCGGTATGGTGGGTAGAATGAGCTCTTATCCCTTTGGGAGACTCCATGCCCACCAACCTATAGCAGAGATCTATGCAGGAGGTGATCCACCTGCCTATCGTCCACTTGGCTGCAGGTCTGCCAGGTATGGCTTCAGCGTAGGTGACAAACAGCTGGCGAACCTCTCCCCGAACTTCAGCCATCCGCTCCTTATAACAAGAGAGCGCTCTTCTAGGGTCCAAGGTATGGAGCCTATATTCGGCCTCCGATGTGCGACTGGGGTAGAACACCGGCAGAGTCAACACCTGGTTAAGGTGAAACTCCGATACCACCTTCGGAAGGTTCCCTGTGGAAGACCAGATAAGGAGACTCGATGGAAAGCGCCTGGAGCTCTCCCATCCTTCTGGCTGACATAATAGCCACCAAGAAGGCGGTCTTCCACGACAGGTGGGAGATATCGCACCTGAGCATCGGTTTGAATGGCTTGCCCATGCGCTTAGCCAATACCAGCAGTAGATCCCACGGAGGTGGAGGTTCTCGCTCTGGAGGGGATATGTGATCGAGGCCTTTGAAAAAGCACACAACCACCTTTTCCTGTGCCACCGACTGCTTTCCGGCCCGTGCCCGGTAAGCAGAGATGGCTGCCAGGTGCACCTTAAGGGTCGCTGACCGAAGCCCTAGCTGAGAAAGGGACCACAGGTAGTCCAGAATGCTGGCCAAGGAACAGGAAGAAGGGTCCAACCCCTTATCCTGACACCAAATGGAGAATCTCTTCCATTTGAAGGCATAGCATTTTCTGGTCGACTCCTTACGGGATGCCTCAGCGTTGAGGACCTCGTCTGAAAGACACAAGGCCTGGAACTCTAGCCGCTCAGGAACCAGGCCATCAGGTGCAGGGATTGAAGGTCCGGGTGGAGTACCTTCCCCCGGTTGACTGAGATCAGGTCCGGGCGGGCAGGAAGCCGCCTCGGGAGACTGGAGCTGAGGCTGAGGAGATCTGGATACCAGAACTGGCGGGGCCAGTCTGGGACTACCAGAATCACCTGCGCCTTGTACCTCCTCGCCTTGAGAAGCACCTTGTGGATCAAGGGAAATGGGGGAAGGCGCAGAAGAGGCCCGAGGTCCACGGCCTCGGGAAGGCATCCCCCTGCTGAGGCGGGCGGGCATGAAATAGCCTCAGCTTCGCATTCTCCTTGGAGGCAAACAGGTCCACCTGAGGTGTGCCCCAGTGGGAGAACAGATCTTGTACTACCTCCGGCAGGAGAGACCACTCGTGAGATGCAGCACCTATCTGGCTTAGGGCATCGGCCAGAGTGTTGGAGGCTCCTGCCACATGGATGGCTAGGAGATCCGCCTCCAGTCTGCTCACAAGAGACCAAGTGCGGAGAGCTTCCTTGCACAGAGGCAAGAAGCGCATTCAGCCCTGGCGGTTTAGGTAGTACATGGTCGTGCTGTTGTCTGTCTGGACCTGGACCACTTGACCTCGTACAAACGGAGCGAAGGCGGTGAGGGCTAGTCGGACTGCTCGAAGCTCTAGCAGGTTGATGTGGCATCGAGACTCCTGAGGGGACCAGAGGAGGACTCTGAGCTCCCCCAGATGGGCACCCCAACCCAGAGAGGCGTCGGTCATTAGAGTGACCGTCGGCTCTGGGCGGACAAACAGGATACCCTCCTGCAGATGAGCCGGAACGATCCACCACTGGACAGCGTTTCCCATCACCTGGGTCACTATCACTGGCTGGTCCAGAGGACAGGAGCACTGAGACCATTGGCAGGCCAGCCCCCATTGCAGAGGACGCATATGCCAGTGGGCCCAACGGACAATTGCCCAACCAGAAATGATTGGGCAAAGGAGGAAAGAACCTCGGCCCTGTCCGCCGGGAGCCGTGCTCTGCCCCGATGAACTGAATCACCTGCGTTGGCACGAGTTCTGATTTGGCCTCGTTGATGAGGAGGCCAATCTGAGAGCAGACCTGGAGGGCCAGATCCCTGGACCACTCCACCTCCAGCCTGGAGGGGGCTGCAATCAGCCACTCGTACAGGTAATGGTACACCCGGACCCTTTGGCGCCGCAGGAATGCTGTCACCACTGCCATGCATTTGGTGATGACCCTGGGAGCTGGAGAGAGGCCAAAGGGCATGGCCCGGCACTTGTAAAGGGATCCCTCCGCTCTGAAGCAGAGGAATCGCTGGTGGGACGGATGGATTGGGACGTGAAAGAACACGTCCTGAAGGTCCAGAGAACAGAAGCACACGCCTTGTTCCAAGGATGGGATGATCTGAGCCAGAGTGACCATCCTGAAGGTTCGAGACCTTAGGAACTTGCTCAGGTCGTGTAGGTCTAGAATGGGTTGCCAGCCCCCCCGTCCGTTTTGGGACCAGGACGTACCTGGACACAAACCCTGGTTCTGATGGAGGATCCGCCTCTATGTCCCCTTCCCCCCCAATCTCTTTAACTGTTCAATCCCTCCCCTTGTCTTCCTTTTTTCACTTATATACCTAAAAAATGTCTTGTACCCTTTTCTTACCACTTGGGTTATTCTCGCTTCAGTTTGAACCTCTGCACTCCTTACTGCTTTCCCGATTTCTCTTGATACACCTCCCTATCCTCCTCCCTCTGCATCTCCTTACATCTTCTGAATGCTAACCCTTTTAGCCTTTATTTTTTCAGTCACCCGTTTCAAGAACTATATCAGTCTATTTTTCCCTCTTACTTTACTCATATGCAGGACGCAGACGTTTGTAGCCTTCACTATGCTCCCTTTTAGCTTTGTCCACTGCTCCACCAGCCAACCCAGGTCCCCCACCAGGTCATCCCTAAGGCATTCACTCTTCTTTATAAAATCTGCCCTCCTGAAGTCCAGGACCCTCACCATGGTGTGGTGCGATTCCACAGCCGTCCTTATACATCACACTGTACAGTAATCACGGATTGCCAGGTGGCCTCCCACCTTGACGTTTGCAACACTGTCCCTGTTAATAAGTAAAAGGTCCAGCACTGCCCCATCACAAGCAAATTCACTGATCAGTTGCCTGAGGGATGTCCCTGCTTCTAGCTGAAGCCCCAGCTGGGAAGCTCCAATCTACATCCAGCAGACACAAGTCCTCACCAGCAGCATCTCCCCCTTTCTGCCATCTTGCCAATGGATCCCACCAGTACTTTATCTAACTTATTTACAGACTAATCCCTGAGTGTGCCTCATTAATGACAGCTGACGGGGTACCCACTTACTGTGATACTTGTTTTAGCGTGTCACAGCTGGCGTTTGTAAATCACGATTGTTATTGGTTAATATACTAGTGTTTGATGTGACACACATGGCTATAAGGGTATATAACACATTTTGAATTGTTTGCTGGTTATGCCTTCTAAGGAAGGGGTGGCTGGCCTGAAGCGCAAAGGCTATAAGCGTGTGTAGGAGCATGTAATATTTATGCTACATTATGTATACACTGTGCTTATTGTCAAGAATTTATTGATGCAAGTATTCTGAATTTTATTCAGTAAAAAAATCTCTGACTGAATTTTTCCTGAGTCTTGCGTGTTGGTTATTTATTTTCCTTATCTAACTCCACCCCTGTGCTGGAGGTCTGTAGAACACACCAGTGCAAATAGTGGCTCCACCTGTCCTGGACACCAGCAGCCATCCTTCTTGTCTTAGACATCCTTTAAAATGTTGTCTATTTCCGGTCAAAATAACAACACCCCTGCCAAATGGCAGATTGAATAACTCTGTCTTGGACGCCTGGTCCATGAACCAGTAGCGAAGCCACACACTCTGCATAGCTGCCACAATCTGATAAGCTGAGCAGGCAGAAATCCGCAAGCTGTCCACTGCTGCATCACCTAAAAAGTTGGAAGCCATGGACTTTAGCTACAAAATATGCAACCTCTCTGAATGCTCAGGAACAAAACTGCCTCAAGCAGTCACCCAAGCGTTTAAGTCCTGGGACACAATAAAAGATGCATACATTGTCCAAAGGTTGACCCCATTCGAAGCAGAAGCCCATCTGCATGAGTTATCCCCTCTTGTCATTAATATCAGACAGTGCCGCCACATCTGCTAAAAGTATGGTCATGTGTCTGACAACAATGCACACAACCTTGTCAGCTACAGGTAAAATTTCCGCTTCCTGAAACTCTCCTCCAGGAACAGTAACATCTCACCCTCGACCTAGGCAGCTGTTTCCTCTTATCCGCCCCAGCCCATTTCTGCTCAATAATCTCATTGTAGGTTGCAGTGCAGAGAGTTCAGAACACACTTTGGGGCTGAGGCAGACAGGATGGGATTAAGATTCAAAGTCTCAGTATCCTGGACCTCCTTCAATTATAATGCCCTACGTGCTTCTGTTATGAGATAGGACAGTGACTTGATATCAAAACAAAGTAGGAATCGGAATCTTTTTCTTTGGTTCCATCCACTCTCTTCCTCCTTATAGGAATACTAACATACTAATTGCCAGCAGATTAGGCCTTACGGTCTATCGAGTCTGCTCGAACCTCAGATCCCTAGTTGGGTACAGAGCCCCCACCGTGTTCCAGAAACCCCTATCATCCATCCCAACCCCCCTGGGCCAGGCCATCATCTGATACATCTGCTTTCTGTGTCTGTCCCACCCTCTACTGAAGCCCTCCACTGTGGATCTCTGAACCAGCTACCGCCCAGGCTAGCCGTTCCAAGGATCCACCACTCTCAGTGAAAAACCTCCTCCTCTTTTCCCCCCTCACCCTTCCACCTTCAAACCATGCCCTCTGGTGATACCTCCTGATTTAGTCAAAAGATCCCTCCATGTTTACCCTATTTATTCCCTTGAGGTACCTGAAGACCTCAATCATGTCCCCCCGTCCCTCCTCTCCTCCAATGAAAACAGGCAGAGCTCCTCAAGTCTATCCTCATCGTCAAATCCCCAGTCCTCGTATCATCTTAGTTGCCCTCCTCTGTACCCTCTCCAGGAGCTGTATGTCCCTCTTCAGGTAGTGGTCTCCAGTACTGTACACAGTACTCAAGGTGTGGTCTACCCAGTCCATTGTACAGCGCAGAATCACTTCCTGCTCCCAGAGGTGATCTCCCTACGATGCATCCCAACATCCTGTTTGCTTTGCTAGCCGCCTCCTGCACTGCTCAGAGTTATTCATACATGCATCCAACATGACCCTAGGTCTTTTTCCCTGTTGAGGCCTCAGCGCCTCCCTCCCAGCATGTACCTGTGTTTAGGGTTTCCGCCTCAGATGTAACACCTGCACTTGGTGATATTAAATTAAATTTCCATGTGTGAGCTCCACCTTTCTAGGGTGTCCGGGTCCCCTTGCAGGGCCAACCTCCCCTCTTCCCCCTCAACTACTGCTCCCATCTTGGAGTCGTCAGCAAAGAGACTTATTTCACACCCTATACCCTCCCTGATGTCCGATATGTATGCATTAAACAGGATCAGACCCAGGACCGAGCCCTGCGGTACCCCACTACCGATCTCTCTAGGGTTCGAGAGCTCCCCACCGACCACAACTCTCTGAGAGCATCCAGCTAGCCAGTTTTCAATCCATCTGACCATCAAAGGGCCTACTCCCAACTCCGTCAGTTTCTCCACCAGACTATTGTGGGGGACAGAGTCAAACGCCTTGCTGAAGTCCAAGAATAATACATCCACAGGTTTTCCCGTCCAGTTCTGGTGTTACCTATTCGTAGAACTCCAAAAGATTGGTTTGATACGATCTACCTGGCACAAACCCATGTTGCCGACTATCCAGACCTCCCACCTCCTCCAAATACACCCCCAATCGTTCCTTTAGTATACTCTCCATTAATTTTCCCACCACCAAGGTCAAACAGATGGGTCTATAGTTACATGGTACTTCCTTCGACCCCCCTTTATAGATTGGCACCACATGTGCCTCTCGTCAATCCCTAGGTACCCTCCCTATCTCAAGCGACCTGTTGAAGAGCTCCACCAGGGGTGCAGCCAGTATGTCCTCCAATTCCCATAGTACTCTTGGATGAATGCCATCCAGCCCAGGAGATTTATCTTTCTTTAGGGCCTTAAGGGCTAACCACACCCTTTCGGTGGAGGTAGCATCATCCCTCCCCTCCACCATACTGGCCTTTTTATCCTCATCCTGATGTGACATCCCTGGGGTACCTCTCCCTCCCTCTTGCTCCATTTCTGTTGCTCCCCTGATCCCACTCACTACCGCTTCTATCCCCATCGTGCCTTGTTTTGTAGATATCCTATCCCCTCCCTAGTGAACACAGAAGCGAAGTACTCGTTTAATACCTCTGCCTGGTCCCTCGCCTCTTCCAGCCACCCTCTATCTGATCTCACTTTGCCGAGATGGCCCTTAGTTCTTCTTCACTCCCCAATATACTGGAAGAACCCCTTTTCCCCTCCCCGTATCCCCTGTGCCAGACGCTGCTCTTTACTGGACTTTGCCCCACCCGCACCATCCGGGTGGCTTTTCTAGATGCAAGATGGTACGCTTCCTTTTCCCTATACCCTCTCGTTGTTTTATATTTTTTGTAGGCAGCCTTCGTTTCTCTGACCGCTACATGAACCTCACTAGACCACCAGCATGGTTTTATGTGACCTTGCTCCCCACGCCTCCACCCCAGCGAGGTCCTGACTGCCTCATGAAGTCCCCGTTTTATGACCTCCCATCTCTTTTCCACATTTGTCATTGCTGTAATCCCCTTCAAGTGATCCTTGAGAATATTCCCCATGCCCACAAAGTCTGTCCCCCTGAAGTCCACTGACAGTGTCCTAGATCCCTCTCCCCATCCCCCCCCCAAGCTTATCTGAAACTAGACAGTATTGTGGTCGCTCCCAGTCAGGGGATCTTCTACAACCAGGTCCCTCACCAGATCCCCATCTGCCAGAACCACATCCAGGACATGCCCCTCCCTTGTGGGCTCCATCACATGCTGTGTTAAGAACACATCCTGGAAGCCGTCCAGCAGCCTCTGCTCCTTGGCCACCTTAGAGGACATGGTTCCCCAGTTTGTGCCTGGCATATTAAGGTCCCCCATCAACACCACTCCCTCCCCTTTTGGTCCACACTGGGCAATGATGTTGTCCAGCAAACCATCCTCCAGAACATCCCCCATCCCGGGGGGGGCTATATACTACACCCAGCTTGACCTTACCTCCTCCCAGGATTCGTAAGGTGACCCATAAGGCCTCCACGTTTCCCTCTGCCTCTTCTACCCTAGCAATTTCTATGTCATCTCTAATGATACTCCTCCTCATTTGACTGCTCCATATTCATCAGGTCAGGATTCTCCCCAGACCCCTTCCCCCCCGCATCCAACTCTTGACCCTCCAATCCATCTAGGTTGGTGATCGCCTGCAAATCTGGGTGAGCATGTTCACTTTACTCCAGTGCACCTGGACGTGACTGCAGGGCCCTCCCCTGACCTGAAGAGCCCCCCTCAGATCCGGGTGTATTAGAGGGGATGACCTGCAAATCAACCACACTTAACATTTTCTCATTCAAAAAGAAGCATAACAGATTGTTGCAACTCAGCCTAAAACCTGCTAGTCAGCAACACAAGTGAAATACCACCCCCCACCCACACTCAGTGGTTCAGCTGGGAGGAATAGATATAGACATGTTATACTGGATTACAAGTTGGGACATTACAACCCCAATGGAGAGGGTCTCATCATCCTCCTGCCAGTTTTACATCTTTTAAAACTTAATAGTCTCCTATAAGCCGTTGTGCCAGTCAGATAAAACCCAACCTGCAATAAAAACACACTCTTCAGCTATCCACAGCAGTCCCTCCTGTAACCTCTACATTTCTTAACACTAGCTCTTTTAATTTTACGAGCTACGCAAACGTGCAGCACTGTACCAGGGTACTGTTTCTGGGGAAGGAAGCCCACCATTGGCTGCCTGTCCCAGCCACTGTTTTCCATTGCCTGCGCCTGTTAACTCGGTGCTGTGAGCAACCTTGGGCACCAGGGCAGAGACTCCTGGCGCTTTAGCACTTTAGACTCTGCCACTCTACAGAACCCTCTCCTGCTTGAATTACAGCTGAATTTTCACCCGCCCACCCCTCACCCGCGCTCTTTAAATACACTGTCTCCTCCCATTTGTGGTGTCCCTTTCCTATTGGCTGACTGTCTGCAGCCACTCATTTAATTGTTAGACTGACTCCTCAGTTGTCCCTGATACAAGTGGTGCATAGTTGCTCTCCCTTCTTCATATCTAGCCACTTCCTTGTGAAATTGTGGTGTATCCCACTTGCCTGAAAGTACTCAAAGAATTTCTCTCTTGTTCTTGCACTACTGAATACGAGTACTATTACCTCACCAGACACACTACGCCTTCCCCAGCCTTGGAGCTAAAAATGTAATTTATCTTTTCATCATTGTGTTGGACAGTAAGCTTGCTCTCCTGTACCCTTGATCCACACACTGTACTCCATGATGTGGCCTCCACTAACGCATCCAGCCACTATGAAAAGTGCACTGTCTTATTTATTCTCCCATATCATGTCTAGGAGTTGTCTGTGTTCCCCCTCCGGTGTCGTAGTACTCTATTTAGCCATGACATGTGGATCTCCTCTAAATCCAGGCAATTCCTGCTTCCTCAGTCTTCCCAATTATTCGAGGCCTGGGTGCTCATATATGTTTCCTTGGGTCCACTTGGACTTCGATTTGGTTACTCATTAAACCCCCCCCCCCCAGCAAAAGGGGATGAATTCAACTCCTTAAGATGCTTTTAAGCACCCTTAAAAAGTTACTTTTGTTGCTACTACTTTGGTCAGGCAACGTTGAGCTTAACCCAGGTCCTACTACCCCCCCCAAGCTAGCCCACCTCAAATGGCTGTCTTTTCTCCATATAAATGCCTGCCATCTCCTAAGGAAACCTGACTCCTTCCAATCCTGGATGTGCCATACTAAGCCCGATATACTAGTGGTCACTGAAACATGGCACAGACCCTCCACCTCGGATCAGGAAATAAATATTCCATCCTATAATGTCTACAGAGCTGACAGACATTCCAGAAAAGAAGGGGTAGCTATTTACATCCAGGACAAATCCATCATAGATTCCACTATGTCACCTAAAGAATTTGAAAGTTTGTCATTAAAGGTTCAGCTGTCTCCTATGTCACTCTGTATTCTAGGTTGCAACAGACCTCCTCCGGTGGGGCTCAAGGTGTTGAACCACCCGAGTAATGCACTCGAAACGTTGTCTTCTGAGGTTATCATCATGAGCAATTTTAACCATGACTGGTTCACGGACTGCTCTAAACCTCAAAAAAAAAAAAAAACTTGTGCGACACCTTCAGGCTCACACAACTCATCACAGAAGCCACCCGTCCTAATAAGAAAAATTTGGCCAATAGCAGTTTGATTGACCTTTTACTTGTGAACAAACCCTACCTCTTCACACATTCAGGTGTCTTTTTTAATCACAGTGATCACTGCTCCATAACATGGGTCAGATCTGCAGCTAAGCCAACTTCGACCTCCAGATAGGTTTTTAAAAAGAAATAAATGCAACATCCACTATCATGCTTTCCAATCTGACCTCCAGTACTCCAACTGGCAAGAGTTTTACTTGGCCCCCACTGTAAATGATGCATATGAAATCTTCAGTCGTCCATTGATGCCACAGATCAGCTGCACCATTAGTAAGGTTCGTACCAAGGGGAAAAAAAATAAATCAATTCAAACCCCTGGTTCACAGCCAGTCTAAAGACTGCTCTCCTTAACAGGGACGCTCTTTGGAAAAAAGCCCAAAATACCAAACTCCCCTTGGACTGGTCAGCATTTAGAATAGCTAGGAATCAATGCCCAAAACTCATTAGGGCAGAAAAAAAAAAAAAAAAACAGGTACTTTGTACTGAACTGGATTCCTCTACCGAGTGTTTGGACAAACTTTGGAAGATTTTAAGGGATACTGAGGGTTACATTGCGGCAAACTCTCTCCACACAAAAATCTCTTCTGCTGGTACCACCACTACTGACAACCAGATGATCATTGACCTCCTCAACAACCACTTTGCAACACCTGGGCTTGCATTTGACTCCTCTCCCAACAACAGCCTGCGTGCCAAACTCTGGACCCAGGACCCGGCATGTACAGCAACGGACGCCCCTGTCGCCCATGCATCATTTACCTTCAGCCCTGTCTCTCTGAAGCAAGTAGAGGACCTACTACTAGATCTGGATACCAGGAAGAATGCAGGTGCTGATCTGACTGATCCTTATTTCCTAAAGATCAGCTACCACGTATTAGCGGCCCCTATTACTCACCTTTTTAATCTCTCCTTAACTCAGGGTGATCTTCCTTCTATTGGAAAACCGCCCATATCATTCCCCTACTAAAATCTGGCGACCCAAGTGGCCTTAATAATTATAGGCCAATTTCCCTTCTTCCTATCCTTTCGAAAATGCTTGAGAAAATAGTTAACTCCCAACTTCAGAAATATCTGGAGACCTTCGAACCATTAAATCCGGTACAATTAGGTTTCAGACCATGTCACAGCACCAAATCTGCTCTCGCTAAGGTCACAAACGACTAGCAGAATGCCTCAGATGCCAAAAATTGCATGTGTGCCTTATTTCTGAATTTGAGTACGGCATTCGACACAGTGGGCCATTACCTACTCCTGGTCACCCTTAGGAACTTTTTCCTGGACTCGTTGACATTAAAATGATTCTTCAGCTATCTCACTGGTCAACACCAGCAGGTCAAAGCGGACAGTGATCCATCTCCCCTAAAGCCTCTCTAGAGAGGTGTACCACAGGGTTCCATTTTGGGGCCCCTACATTTCGTTCTTTATATTAACAATATTGAAGTAGGAATAAAAAATGCTTGCATACATCTTTCTGCAGATGATACGGTACTCTATATTGACAGGCCTATCCCTGAAATGGCCAGAAAGGACATTCAATTAGAGTTCAATCGCTTGCAGCTAAACCTTCTGAGCCAAAAGCTCTTACTAAATGCCAAAAAAACTAAGGCTATGTTTTTCTCTCCAAATGTTAACTCACCCAATCCTTGGACCCTAGGTTTAGTTCCCCATATCACCACTCTCCTAGGCGAAGCCTCAGACTTTGTGGTGAAATTCAAATATCTGGGGTTCTGGATAGACCATAAACTATCTTTCGTGAACCACATTGAGGAGCTCTCGAAAAACCTCAAACAGAGACTTGGTATAGTCTATCAAACTAAACACCTCCTCATTTAGGAAACCAGGTTAGTTCAAAGCATTTTTATTCCTCTATTGGACTACGGCGACTTCCTTTATGGCCATGACCCAGTTCTTTGCTTGCCAAACTCAACACTCTTTACCACCGGGCGATAAGATTCATTACTGGAGCACTGTACTCTACTCATCATTGCTCCCTGTATTCCCTGGTAGGATGGTCATCTCTCAATTACAGAAAGCAAAAGAATGTGGCCTTTTGGACCTTTAGAGCACTTACTGGGAAACTTCCTCAATACATTTCAGCATGTCTGACCCTGTGTACCGCTGGCGGCTACTCACTAAGGAGTCGCGCACACCATACTAACCACCTCTAGAGTCCACTCACATTTTGGTCAGTCATCTTTTAGTCATGCGCTCTCTTCCTTATGGAACAAACTGCAAAAAACATTGAAGCTAGTTCTCCCAGTAAAGCTGCCCATCTTTAAAAGGCTTTTTGTATGCTCCTTTAAGGAGTCCTGTGACTGCTTTCCATAATTTTTTTTTTTTTTTACCTGTGACCTAAGGGATGGGGCTCCTACCTTAGGGTGTTCCTCTGTTTTTCCCCTTGACCTTCTTCTATACTCTTCTACCCTAGTCCTTTCCTTCTCCCTTGAGAGACTCCTTGTAAATACTGTAAATATTTACTATAATTATTCTATGTACATACTGTATATATCTGTTTTGATTCTATTGCATCAATTGTGTTCTCCTACTTTAGCATTTTGAATATCACTACAATTATGTACTGTATTACACTGTTCCACTGTATTTGTACTATGTCCAGGTCCACCTTGCAAATGAGTTCATCTCAATGGTGTTTCGCCTGCTTAAATAAAGACTGATAATCAGAGTCACCTATGCCACAAAAAAAAAAAGATCCAGATCACCCTTGCACTCTTACCTAATCAGAGGACCAGTGCAGCTTCTATAATTTAGAACTGGCTGGAGGTCGAACCTGAAAATGCAAGGGAAGCCCCTGTTATGCTAGCACAAGCTCTGTTGGTAGTACAGTGCCTTTAATTGATGAGCCAACGTGTTGCAAGCAGAACTGCTGCAGAAGTTACAGACAGCACTCGCGAGAGATCTCCTCTCCTCCCAGTGAGGAAAAAGCAATTAATGTCACACTTACAATAATTTCCTTGTCTGTTAGCTCCAACATCATCAATGGGTAATCCTTACAACTGGGTACAGTGCACCCCTTCCAGGGGAATGGCACAGCCCAAGATTTAGAATGTTGGGCCCAGAGGATTCCATGCACTAACAGCAACTCCCCAGTTACTACTTAGCAGTGCCATGAGAGCTACACATATATACAATAAATAAAAAACTCATATTTATAATAATAATTAAAAAACGATCTTACCTTCCTATACGATATTCGGAGAAGGGATGTATTTTATGGACCCAAAAAGGATGCCTGAAGTATTCTGATCTTGTTACAGTGAAAACACATGCAGTCGTAAGATGCTTCACAGGTGCAACACGTCTCACAGGAGTTACCCATCTGTGAAATGAAGCTAAAATACAATGAGACATGTGCTCCAACTGCAACAAGAAACACACCTTGAGTAACGAAACCTGTTAACCTGCAGTCACAGATAATAAAATCAGCATATAAGATACCTATTGGAGTACAGTGCATCAAAATAGAGAGAGAGATCCTCGTAGGAGATTTTACTAAAAAAAAAAAACAGACCTCTCTCCTACCATGCAGAATAAGATTCTCCCTCAGAAGACATGCTCCTGGGTGGGTCCCACTGACAATGCTGGAGCCAACAGAAAATGAAATTACAGTAAGTATGAAGTTCATTTCTTCTTTCTGTAGCGCTCCACCATTGTCAGTGAGTAATCCACAACTGGGTTCTAAGAAGTAGTACCTTGAAGAAAAAAAAAACAACGGGAGGAGGGAGAATGTTATCCCATACGTCAGATGCTTTAGAATTACTTGCAAACTGCTGTCTGCAACCCTCTGCGACCAAAAGCTGCATCAGCAGAACCCTGAACATCCAACTTATAATGTATCATGAATATGTGAACTGAGGTCCACATAGCTGCCTTGCATAGTTCTGAGCTGTGGCTTCACCCCTCTCCACCCAGGAAGTTGCCAGTGGAGTGAGCCTTGATAAGAGCCGGAGGCCTCTTCTTTTTCGCCACATAGGCCTTAGCAACACAGGCCTGTATTCACCTAGTTAGGGTGGGTTTAGAGGCCTTTTGTCCTTGCTTAGCTGCCCCAAAAAGCACAAACAGGTTATCTCACTTACGAAATTCAGACATACGTTTGAGACAGATCCTAACTGCCCGCCTTAGGTCCAGTTTCTGCAAGTCCTTCTCCTTGGGGTGAGAAGGATGCGGACAGAAGGATGGAAGGCAAATCTCTTGGTTCACATGAAAAGCCGTGGGCACTTTAGGGATGAAGGACGGAACAGTCCTCAGTATCACCTTGTCCTTATGCATGATAAGGCTAGGCTCCTTATGAGACAAGACCTAGAGTTCACCCACTCTCCTGGCTGAACATATGGCCACTAAAAAATGGACCTTGTAGGACAACACATCCAATGGCACGGATGACAACAGTTCGAAAGGCTCAATACAGACAGCATTCAGAACCAAGTTAAGATCCCACTGGGGAACCGGAGAGCAAAACAGTAGTCGGCTCCTGCCAACAGCACGCAGAAAATAAACAACTTATTTGTTCCTAGGGAGAAACCCAAGGAAGCTCTGAGAGCAGAAACCTGACCTCTCAACGTGCTCAATGCCAGCCCTTTATCTGCGCCATCCTGAAGAAACTCCAGGATTTGAGCACTAGAGGCTTTCAAAGGTCTAATTGCCTTTTTTCTGGCCCAAGAAGAAAAAATTGTCCAGACTAGAGTCTAAACAGTCACAGTAGAGGATTTTCTTGCTGCCATCAAGGTTTTAACTACTCTCTGGGAAACACCTGATTTTAAGAGTTTCCTCCTTTCAGGAGCAAGGCTGCAAGCTGCACTGCGCCTGGGTTCTGTGGAGAATTGGGCCTTGCAGCAGGAGGTCCCTTCGTACCAGAAGGTGGAAGGGAGCTTGCTGGGCTAGGTTCACTAGATCTGAGAACCACAGTCTTCTTGGCTTCTCCAGGCCATCAGAAGAAAGTTTCCGCTTGAGTGCCTTATTATTTAAAGACTTTCTGGAAGACAGGCAGTGGAGGAGAAGCATACACTCTGCGGAAGGACCACACCTGAGTCAAGGCAAGGCGTCCACTGCCACTGCATAAGGACACAGATACAGACTGAAGAACCGGTGGGTCTGAGCATTGTGACTTGAGGCAAACAGATCTATCTGCAGTTGCCCAAACCGATTACTTAGTAGTACATATACCTCTGCGTTCAACTGCCATTCTCCTCAGTGAACATCTTCGTGACTTAGCCAGTCTACCTAAACGTTCCATTCCCCCACCAGATGTACTGCAGACAGAGACAGAAGATTCTCCCCTGCCCAGCTCAGTAGGTTGGAGGCCTCCCGAAGTATTGCCCTTCTTTGTGTGCCTCCTTGGTTGTTTATGTATGCCACTGTAACAGCATTGTCTAACCACACCTTTACTAGTGTTCCTCAGTCTGGGATGAAAGTGAAGCAGAGCTAAGTGAACCACCCGCATCTCCAGGACATTTACGTGGAGATACTGGTCTTGTAGTGACCAAATTCAGAGTGGGAAGTTGGTCCAGGACTGCCCCCCACCTGTGCAAGCCTGCATCCGTTGTGAATCACCTCCAGCGGTAGTTCCAATGGAACCCTCTTGCTGAGATTCTGCACATTCAGCCACAAACTCAGGAAGTGACAAAACTGAAGAAGATCCTGGCTTGACAGTCCTCTGATGACAGGTTCCAGGCCATCAGCAGCCCCGTCCGAAGAGGTTGCATGAGATAGCGGGCCCAGGGACCTAAGTCTATTGCTGCCACCATGAAACCCAGAATCCGCAGCAGAGTGTGGGCCGAAGCCAAGGACTGAATCCTGAGCCACCATATCTCCAACAGCAACATCTCCTCCCGGGAGAGTGACAGGAACACTCTCCCTACTTTCATGTCAAAGACTGCCCCCAAGTGCTCCAAGGACTGTGATGGCTCTAAGGAGCACTTTTCCCAGTTCACTATCCAGCCATGTGATTCCAGGATCTCCAGGGTCTTGGACACTTATGTCTTTGCAAGCAGCATTGTCGGTGCTCGAATGAGCAGGTCGTCCAGATAAGAATAGACATGATGACCCTCCTGTCATACTTTTGAGAAAACTCAAGAGGCTGTTGCAAGGCCAAACGGTAGAGCCCTGTACTGGTAATGCTGACCCAGAACTGAGAACCTGAGGTACCTCTGTTGGGACTGATAAATAGGGATGTGAAGGTAAACATTCTTCAGATCCATTGAGGCTAAGAAATCCCCCGGTTGAACAACCCGGATTATCGTCCTCAAAGACTCCATTCTGAACATCTTGTGTTGCACAAACTTGTTCAGATGCTTCAGATTCAAAATGGGCCTGAACTCCCTCGGACTTCTTGGGAACTACGAAGTAGAGGAAGTAGAACCCTTGACTCTGCTCGTTTGGGGAACCAGAACTATGGCCTCGATTTAAATGAGATGGGTCAGTGTCTGACACCGCCTGGTGTTTTGCCACTTGCTTTGAAACCAGGGATGGCAGGAAACATACCTTTGAGGGAATTGTTGAGAATTCTATGGCATAGCCCAGGTGAAAGATTTCCAGAACCCAGGTGTCTAATGTTATTTGGGCCCACCTTGCAAGAAATTCCTGCAGTCTTCCACCAAGGGACCATCACTGTGAGGTACCAGGCCTTTGTGCTGGTCCTCCTTCGCGGCCCTGGGAAAGGAGCCTCTGCTGCCATATTCTCTATTGCCTGAACAGGTACCTCTGTTCCTTTGAGTACCGAAGTTCCGAAAGGAACGAAACCCTCCCCGTGAGTGTCTGTGCCTACCATCGCCCTGGCCTCGTTGAGAAGCTGTGGCCCTGCGTTACTGTTTTGACACTGGGAGATGGCCTTTCTTATCCTGCAAGACAGAATCCAGACCAGAACCAAACAATAAACTTCATCCAAAAGGAACATTAAGCAGTTTCATCTTTGAAGACTGTAAACCAATGTCTAAGCCACACGGCCCTCACGGCCGATGCAGTGTGGTAGGCCAAGCGGGCTGACAAGCATAAATTGTCCACTGTGGAATCCCCAAGGAAGGAGGATGCCTTGGCCACCAACTGAAAAATACTCGCACCCTCCAAATCAGGAGGGATGTAGTCGGTCAGCGTAGTAACCCAGAGGTTCAAGGCTCTGGCAACAATAAATGAAGCACAGACAATACGAATGTTTGTGCCTGAAATGGCAAAGGTTCTCCTGCATGAGGTATCTGTCTGCTTGTCATGTGCATCTGATAGTGCCAGAGCCCCCTCCATTGGAATGGTAGTGTGTTTTATAGAATTATAAATAGCCTTGTCTGACAAAAGACGGGGTTTTCCACTTATGAGACCTTTCCCTTAAAAAAGGGTAATTCCTAGTTCTTGGTTTTGGAAGACGACTTCTCTCATCCACAACTGCCAATTCCTGTTCAATAATCTGGTCACAGTGGAGAAAACCTGGAAAACATTTTGGAGCAGAGGACGATGCTGGCAAAATTGGATTAACCTCCAGTGTCTCTACAGACTGCTCCTCCTTGAGCTGTAAAGATCTATATGCCTTAGCTATCAAAAAGGATATGGACTTATCAAAGTGGGGTGGAATTGGTATCCTGGTCTTGGGTTCCATCCTCTCTCCTTCCTCTACCTCCTCCTCCGAGGGGAAGTCCTCTTCATCTGAAAGTAATTTTTTATGGTCAGGCATTTCCCCCAAGATCCCTGTAATCATCATCCAGGCTTCCAATGGGTCAGGGTCGGGATCTGCCTGCATATCTGATTCCGCACCCTGCTCCTGCTGCATAGCACTTGGTTGTGTCTGTGTCCCCCAACTTGAGGGGCCCGGATTGGGGTCGGGTGTATCTGCTAGGATGTCCTGTGGGACATCGGGGCTCAAAAGTTCACCAAGGGGTAACCAGAGATTTTTACGTAATTCTGCTTTGCCACTGCCAAGCGACAGACCGGGTGCCCCCCAGCTCAGAGGACCGGCTGGGGGGAATCGTGAGAGAAATATTATGCTGGGCAACACAATAAGGACAATATGTAGTCATGGGAGAGGGTCTCAGCCCCCTTCTGCAGGTCTTACATCATTTCATAATGCATGGTCTCCTGAAAGCCATGGTGCCAAAAACAGAAAAACTATGACAGAAAACCTTGATGTTAAACTGTCTTTAAGCTAGTTGCTCCACAACTGAAAAACTGACAGATTTTTTTTTTAAATGAATTGTGAAACATAAAAAAAAAAAAAAAAAACACAAACTGCCAGCCAACTGTAAAAATGTTCCAGCAGCTTGAAAGCTGTAAATGTCTTCGCCCTCTACAGGCACATGGGGCATATGATGCATGTGAGCATGTCAACATTGCGTTCCCCCGCCTACTGGCAGGAAACTGTAATGATAAAGAAGCGCACACACAGTTTTAATGGAGATTAAAACATGAAAAATACAAAAACACCTCACAAGTTGGCAATCACAAAAAATATTTTGAGTAGAAAGCACAGAAAAACACAGACCCCTCCCCCAAAAAAAATCAAACTGGGGGTGGGGGGCAAGGAAAAGATGAGTGACCCCTCAGGTAGAAAAGGAAGGGAGGGGGAGAGAGTTTGGCTAATTTTTGAGCGGTACCAAATGTCATGGATACGTTTTCTTGGTGCTAACTTTGAGATGATTTGTATGGAACCAGCTTAACACACTCAAGAAGTCACTCTGCAGTCGGGACTCTACTTCACGGGTTGAGGACCAGAGGCATAGAGTACCATATCGTTGGTGTACATGTGAATGCGGGAAGAGCCACAGACAGATGGGAGGTTGTTTAGGAAAACTGAAAAAAGGACTGTGCCCAGAACAGAGCCTTGAGGGACACCTGATTGAATGGGAAGGTGGGTCAGGGTGACACCTGCATGGACACACTGTGTTCAGCCCGCAAGACAGGACCTGAAGCAGTCTGCAGCATGGGAGGAGAGACCGGTCCACAGGAGTTTGGATACAAGAGGAGGGTGGGATATGGAATCAAAAGCTTTGGCTAGGTCCATGCCATTGAGAATTGTGTCAGTGACGCAAGGGAGGAGGGTGCTGGTGGAGTGATTTTTCCTGAAACCTGACTGAAACAGAGAGAAAAAGCCAGAGGAGCTGAGAAAGTTAGAGTGTCCAGAGAAAACATTTGGTCAAAGAAGGGAGAAGAAAGATACAGGCCGGTAATCGTCAGGAGTAGAGGGATCACCCCATTTATGAAGGGATAGCACCCTGGCAACATTTCATGCCTGAGATACGGTGCTAAAAGTGAAGGAAAGGTTCAGCAGATGGGAGAGTGTAAGAGCTATAGCAGGGGCAGAGCTCCGGAGAATGCGGGGGTCTAAGCCATCTGGGCTGGATTCAAGAGGGTTCAGAGACGTGAAGGCAAGGAGGACTTCATGCACAGAAATAGGAGAGAAACTAAAGCCTGCATAAGAGGAGGAGGCAGGGAAGGCCAGAGGGACATTTACCGGGCTGGCGGGGAGGGCACAGGTAGTGAAAAAGGAACTGAGAAACAAGGCAACAGAGGAAGAGTCAGAGACAGGTGAGCCGTCAACCATCAGGGTGGGTGAGGGGACAGCATGGGAGGAGGATTGAAGAGGCAGTAAAGGGCCTGCCAGAATTTAGAGGGGGAATTGAGGTTCTGTTGATGGGTCAATTTAAAGTAATGAGCTTTCATGGTTCATATTCCCTTAGTACAGGCAGTTCTGAGGGCCATATAGAAGTGGTGGTCTGAGGGGGAGGAGAGGAGGAGGAGGAGGATTTGTAACTCGTACAGACAAAATCACAAGATTTACAAAGCTGAATGATGTCAGCAGAGATCCAGGGGCAGTGGAAGCATCTGACTCTGCATCTTCTGAGCAGGGCATGGGTGTTCCAGGCCTTGCTTAGAAAGCAGCAGAAGACAAAGAGAGCAGAGTCAATGTCAGGAGCAGAATATACTAGGGACCAGTCAGAGGCAGAAAGGTCACGGAGGAGGGCCTCGGTGTTCAGCGTTCTGAACTCCTCATCCAACATTAGTTGGGAGGGGTGTGAGGCATGCGTAGCTTATGAATGCAGTAGGTCATGTAGTGGCCACTAAAGGAATCTGGGAGAGTGCCGCAGCAGCAATGTGGGGTGGGGGTGGGAGGAAAGCACCCAGTCCAGGAGAGAGTGGTTTTAGGAGTGCATGGATTCCCCTCTTTTGCTGTGCTCAGTCAACCTTATTCCTCTGCTCCTTGTTTCCTGCCTGCCCACTCCCCCTCCCATTCCACTCCTTATCTCCTCTCTCCCTCCCTACTTTAGCCAAACTTCATTCCTGCAACCCTCTCCCTTTACCCCTGCCCTAACTTCCTTTCCCTCTCCAGTCATGGATCTCTTTCTTCCCCTTCTCTTAGTCGTCTTCTTTCCCACTCTACCTCCCCCTCTTCTCCTCTCTGCCTTTTCTGATGCAGGACACGTTGTGTCCACAGATAAAGACCCAGAGGTACATGCAGTCTGCCTGTTGCTCTGCACAGTTCCATGCTCGGCCTAATGCCAGACTGGATTTAGAGACCTGGTAGCCTTAGGGGTTGATTGTCACCTCTTATCCAATGTACCCCTTCCCCTCCTGCCTGTCAGTACCCCACTATTCCCTCATATCTGTCCCACCCAAGTTTACACCGTCAGTATTGGCTTCAACCCCCTCTCAGCAGTTCATTCCATTCATCCACCCCCCGCTCTGTGAAGAACATCCTCATGCCCCTCCTGAATTCACCCTCAACCAATCGCCACTAATGTCCTCTAGTTACAGTGCTCCCGCTCATCTATCCTCACAAACCACACTGTTGATTTCTCACAACAACCTGAATTGCCCGCAGCATTTCAAATGGACCTTACCAGGACCTGTAAAGAGGCAGTATCACCTCACCCTTCCATCATACACCCTTCCTATACATCTCAGCATCTTTCACATAGTCTCATATTCACTGCACAGTGCAGCAAAGCCTATCACTAATAATATCCCCCAGGTATCTCTTTTCAGTTAATTCATTCAGAACTGTACTCAAGCACCAGGAGGTTAATGGGTACATCCCTCACAGGGAGAATCAGTATCCGCTACTACACATCCTGATTTTATCAAGTATGTTGTTATGGTCCATTTCTATTTTCTCACTTTCCCTTGACACTCATGTCACCCTCTCAACCAAAAAGTTTGGCCTGCTTTATCGCATCCACCCCTTCCTCATGTCTGTTTCTTGTTGCAAGATTTCAGCTGCCACCCTCCTTCCACTCCTTATTTATGGTGCACCACTATTACTCTCAACCATACTATCTCGCCTCAAACATGCTTATCGTAGGGTGGGACGGTTTGCTTTGGGGGTCAATGCTCGCCATCACCATTGTGATGTCCTCTGCTCCCTGAGCTGGCTATTGTACGAACCGAAATTACAACATGCCACCCTGAGCCTAGTGCACAAGCTGGTCCACCGCTACACTCTTCCTTGCCTCGATGAGCTTATTCAGCTCCAACAACCACAGCGTGCTCAAAGATCCGCCTCCTTCCCCCTTCTCCTAATGCCCAAACCGCAGTTAGTTGCGGCCTGGAGATCATTCACCTTCTTAGCAGTGTCTTGCTGGGAACTCCATACCTCCCTCCATCCTGTCCTGTACCTCACCCACCAAGTTTCAATCCTCTTTACTACTCCACCTCTCTGCCTCCTCACCTTGCTTCTGTTTTCACTGACTCCTGTTCTAGCTGCCCAAACTTTAGTCTTGTCCTTGCACTATGTACATGCTATGTTTGGGTATACCAGCTCTCCGTACCACAATTGCACATATAATCAGAATTAAGAAATTCATCTGTATATATTGTACTTGCTACCACTCTAATTTTTGTCTTTGTATTGCACTGCCTATCTAAATGTCGTATCTAAGTTCTATGAGTTACTGATACTGATGTACTCCTGTAGATCTTCAAATGTTAACGAAACCACTGTAACCACCTCTCTTTATCAATGTACTGCATTTCCTGGGTCGCCTCTGAAAAAGGGACCGTCATGTCTCAGTGGGCCCACACAGTTATCAAAACTCAATAAATAAATAAATAAAATTTCACAGCAAAACAAGCATGACTAACATCAATTAAGATCATAATTTTAAAATGAAATACAATAATGATCATACTTAGAGATAACAATCACAAAGTATCACTTACAGTGCTTTATCTAACATGAATTCAACCCTTACTAGAAGCCACAACTTATATCTGAGAGCAGCTTTTATTAATGGTATTCATTCTGACATGCACCTTTTAGTAGGGCATTTTTAGTGGGAGGCAGCTTCTACTTGATGAAATAAGGTAACAGAAAAGCCTCACTAGCTTGAAGGAGAACTATTGGTTTACCTGGCATTTGGCTGTTATCTCTTAAGGAGGGTCGAAAAGAAGCACCTGCCCTGTTGTACCATGTGAAGAAATCCAGTAAGTAAACTGGAACCTCCAACAGATAACGTCACAGCCAGCATCCAGGGTGACTTCATGTGCTACTCTCCAATTGCACGAGATTGCACTGAACCAGAGCACCATATCCACAGGAATGGGACACATTTGCTGCCATGCACGGAGAGTCTAGAATCAGTATACACATGTATGTTTGACATACATGTGGACAGTGAAGCTAGACTTGCTAGTCTAGCAAAAATCTCCGTACACAGAGCTATGCTTTACTTGGGGCAAACACATGCCACATTCTTGTGGGCTTAGCACTTGCTTTCAGCATGATGTCGGACAGTCAGCAGCCATGTTTGATGGCTGCAACCTTATCTGTCGGAGGCTGTTTGCTTTCCTAGATTTCTATATGTGGGACATTTTAAAACTCCATACTAATGGGTTGTGTCGGGCCAACGCAGCCCATTTTCTAAGCACAGTAAGATCCTTCACCTTGTGCAGTGATGGGAGGATATACATGCCTCCACCTGTGGCGCTGGGCCTCACTATGCCCTGGGCATGTGGGCATGTGGGCATCCCCCCCCCCCCAAACACCACACACTTGATCAGGTTTTATTGCCTACTTATTTTTGTAGGTATGGGAGTATTTTCAGTGTGTGCTGTGGTTAGTGTCGCAATTGGTAAGGAAACGGGTGCAATTTGTTTGACAGGCATGTTAACTGGTCATTTTCAGCCGGAATTTGTGTGGTACCACAGATTTTAAGTACCTTGAATATACTCCTTTTAATTAGTGTAGTTATATACTTTTGCTTAATTAGGAACATAGCAAGTACACAGGCTAGGATCAAATGAAGCAAATGAAGTGAAGCAGTATGGCGCAGTGGGTTAAGGCTCTGAGCTGCAAATCTGGAGACCTGGGTTTGAATCCCACAGCCCCCTAGGTGCATACTGTGTGACCCTGAGCAAGTCACTTAACTTCCTTGTGCTCCCACGTTGCACCTGCAAACAAGCTTTCAGCTTAGTGTGTCTTACCTGTTAAAATAATTGGTAAAAAAAAAATGTTACACTTTCAAACTGTAGGTTTGTGGAGGCAAAGCCCCTGCACAAAAAAGATTCAATCAAAACCAAATATTCTCTGGAAATCACATCTGCTACACTGCAGATAAGGTACGTTAAGCACTACAAATAAACCACAACTACAATATGAAATCGTTACAACAGTAAACATGGGTCTGGCACCGACCTGCCCCCTACTCCTGGAATCACACCATAATGGTCTAATCTTTTTGGACCGACTGCTACGGTTTTCTAGTCCCTGTTAGGTATTTGGGACATAGACAATACCGTAGGTCACCTTAATCACGGCAACCCATAAATGAAGAACCCCCAGGCCTTGAGGGAAGCAAGTACTAATCAACAATTTAAAAAAAGTTAATAATCTAACCTAAACTACATTTGTATTATGCAGGGTGGGTAGCCAGAGCTCGCGATCCCATTACTTCTGGGCCCGCAATTCTCCAGAGAAGCAAGGAATACCAGCAGTACCAATTTATTGTCATTTGTTTCAAACATTTATCAGGAAAGACATATCGAGCTGACATAGCTCTTTTCCAGATGCGTCCGGGTGGGGGTTGAGAACACGTATTTTGTACCAAAAAACGGAAGGACTGGCTGGCAAGTCAGTGCACTCATGTTATAATACAAAAACACAAGCCTGCTAAGCCGTCAAGCAATCCCGATATATTTTGCCCACTACGCAACAGCAGCAACAGATCCCTCCCCAACCTACCCCGTGCCAGCACTCTATCTGAACTCCAACCACCCATGGCCTCTTCATTCCTTCCGGAATACCCTCACCACCGTTTGGAATTTTTCGCCGGAAGATAGGTCACAGGTCAGTGCGTGACTGCGTCAAACACGCGCTCCGATGCGTCAGTGTACGTGCACGTAATGGGAAAGTTTCTCCTCGCGCCTCCTGCTATTTATAGAGGGAGAAGTTGCAGTTGGTGCCTTCGAACGGAGCTGTTGTCTGAGACTGATATACATATACAGGGTGTTCCGAGGCAAAGCGATTACAACATCACGTTTCCAAAAGCAGAGCCGCCATGCGATAAGCTTTTAAAAAAGGAACAGGACATTGCTTACACTTAATAGTATTCCCCTGCACATGCCTTATATGACACCACAGCTTTTGGTTATTAATTGTCCCGCTCTGGGAGGAAATGGAACTTTTTTTGTTGATGCCAACGCCACTAGTTCAGAAGCCCTCGATCTCTCAGAGAGGGAGTACTACAACATAAGTTAAAACTGTTTTTTTGCTCACCAAGTCTGCCTTATGTAACAGTTTTTTTATGACGGGCTCTAGGGGACAGGTACACATAACATTAAATGATGGCTATAATTTCAAATAGCACACTCCTAGTTTCATGTGTTTTATTGATTACTGAAAATTAGATTTACATTTCTAGTACTGTTTTCGATAGAGTTACTACCTTTTAAGAAGCCCAAAAATGGGACATTTCATATTGAAACATGATTTTTTTTTCAGGACAGTGAGTAACCTCGAACAATTCAACATACGTGTTTAAATACAAGTCTAAGTGTTGTAGTTATTTCCATTGTTTCTTACTTTAAGGTATTTTAGTTAAACCATTATATGTTTCTGGATCATTTAGAGGAAAGAAAAAAATTACTGTAAGCATACCCCTCAACCTTTTGTCACTGTAATGAAGAACACAGATAGTTTTGGACACTCAAAAGGAGATACACAGACCCTCGGAATGAGGGACACATCCTCAAACATGGAGAAACAAGATCAGAACACTGAAAACCATAAATGTTTACTTGTAGAAAGTTTTTTTTTTTTGATTTAGTAATTTTTAATATTTAGAATTTCTGCTTTTAAGTCTGCATTTACAGCACATTCTCTACGTGCGCAGCACCTTTTCTATGAGGGAGAGAGCAATTTTAACGGGTAAAATGAAGGATGTCCCTCGTAATGAAGGACAGTTGAGAGGTATGATTTAATTGTAAGGTCAGGACATGTGCAACCATTTTCCGATACAAGAGGTAACGAGAGGCAAGCATCCCGAATTAAAATTAAACAATCGGCAGCAAAGCAATAAACGTTTCCATAGTGGTCCGATATTTGATTTGATTAGGTGTCCCACCTAATTTCTGAGTACCGTCTCCCACATTTTGAGTAACAAAATATTTTACAAGTACAGTTAACAAGCAAGCTACCTAGGAAATGATCCGTTCGAGTCCAGGCGTGCTAAAAATGCTTGTACATACAGAAAGAATATATTATATATTTTACACATATGTACATGTATTTTAGTATGGCGATAAGAATCATACACGCTGAGCTTTTTTAGTCTATTGAGTATCGGAGACGGTGTACCTAACCTGCCTAATACCTACACAACTATAACCCAGCAGCACTGCGTCGATAACAATACGAGATGTTAGAATAGTACTGACAAAATTAAAAGGGGACACGCTGCAGCCACAGCCGCTAAAAATACCTGTCTACAACTATATTTGGTTTGGCTGGATCACAATCAACTTTCTAAAATAAACGGTCCGCCCCAGCAATGAATGGGATCTGTGCTATCTCAATCAGCTGGACTGGCCAAAGGCTAATTTTAGTAACATCGTTTGCGTCAATCACGCGCCTATCGTGCGTCAGCATTCTGATTCTCTCCGTCCCGCCTCACCAGTGGATTATTACAATAGCATCCTTCTTTGGATTGGTCATTGTAGCACGAGGATGGCGTTCCCTACTGACGTGTAAACTGTCATTGGCTAAAGGGGCTGGTTTCAAGAAGTGGATGAATACTGTGTTGTTTGTCACCCTTCCTTTCCCTTTTTGAACTAAACCATGAAGTAATCATGTTTCAGTCTTTGCTGTTACGTTTACATGCAGTTACAGTTGTAAAAGCAATACAGTGGATATGAGGACTTGCATGAAACCCATAGGAGACTCAGTCTCATATTGATGAGGCAGTATAGTGTAGGGGTTAGTGCACTGGCTTGGGAACCAAGAAATCGCAGGTTCCTACTCCACTAGCGCCATACCTTTCAACCTTTCTTCATCAAAATGTGCGACATATCAAACATGGCACTGCAAATGCAGAACATTATGGCTCTTGGTGCACTAATATTTATAGTGTTTGTAGATAACTGATCATAATAGGTTATGAATTTCTGCTTTAAAGTCTCAGTGGGAAATGTGAAATATTTTTATGTACTGGTTGGGCCACACTGCCTACAAGTGATTAGCTGAAAATGTAGAATATCCCTTTCCCTGTGTAGGACAAAGGACTTCTGAGAGATAACATGAGTGAGGTATCTCATAATGTGTGACAGTTAAGAGGTATGAATGGTGCCAAATGCTCATAGTGTGGCCTTAGGCAAGTCATTTAATCTCCCTATGCTCCCCCACCCAGCTACACAAATGGGTAAAGGCAGGTTCTCATTGGAAATAAATCTCCTCTGGGCTATCCTGGGTACATAAAATGGCAAAACAAAAATACATACGGGATACACAATGGCCTGACTCAAAATATGCAGTTTCTATTCAGGCATGAGTAGGCAAAACCAACTCATGAGTATCGAAGCCACAAGTAAATTATGAAAATCTTGTCCCCTCACAAGGTTGTTGATCAAATGTCTCTCTTTCTCTGCTACTGTATTGTTGATCTGCTTTATTCTGTTGTTTGTTGCATATTTTCTTCCTTTTTTCAATTAAGTTTATATCCTCCAAGTCAGAAGGGAGCCAGTATAGTGCAGTGGTTTAAGGCTCTGAGCTGCAAATCTGGAGACCTGGGTTTGAATCCCACAGCCTTCTACTGACATACTGTGTGACCCTGAGCAAGTGACTTAACTTCCCTGTGCTCCTAGGTTGCACCTGTAAACAAGCTTTCAGCTTAGTGTGTCTCACCTGGTTAAACAATTGGAGAAAAAAAAAAAAGATGCCCCTACATCAGATCCTGCCAGAGGCCACGCAACTTCAACAACTCTTATTTCAATTCTGTTACAGCTTCCATACCTTGCATGTGTCCCTGATTGTTAAGGAGATCCCTGATTTTGGTGTCAAAAATGTTCTCTGCCCCTCCAAAAATTGGCACTTCTGTCACTGAGGGGAAGGGATTTGAATAATAAAATAATGACAGACATTTGAATTACAGTCTAATTCTCCATCAAGCACCGTTTTTTTTTTCCCCTTAAGCTAAATGTAGTTGTAGGTTCTTGAACTGATATGATCATTTTTTTAAAGTGTCCCTGATCTTTTTTTAGGTGTCATCCCTCATTTATGAGGCTAGGATTGAGAGGCATAATGGCTTATAAGCAGTGACACCCTCATGGGTTGTGCTTGCCATTTCCCCTGACTGTGACCCCTGATATTTTTCCCCTTCCACCACCCCTGGTATCTTCTATAGCCCCTAACTGGTCTTGTCTGTATGCAGAGCAGCATGCGCCCATGCCAACTGCAGGGGATCACTGTGGTTGTGAACTGCTGAGTCACCCCTCACCCCAGCCCTGGGATGTGCTGCAATTTACAGTGCTGTTTCAAATCAGTCACCTGATTACCAGCCTGTATGTATCTTATGTTTGTCCATCTTTTACAACCACAGACATCTTTGAAAATGGGCAATGTGTGTCCAAAGGCCATTGTTTAAATAACAATGAAAAATGAAATGTATAAAGTAATAAACAATGGAAAGTCCAGAAACTGAAATGTGGGGAGTGGGGTATTTTGTGTAACCAACTTTTGCTGGTGCCAGCTGTGAATTCTGTGTTGGAAACCAGAAAATCGCTTGAAATAAATAAATGAGTTATCTACAGCAATTTATACTTATATTAAACTCCATGCATTTGCAACCTTATCATCAGTGAGTCCCTACATTGTGACATTAACACACTCCAGGGTGTACATTTATCATAGGCTATACAGACCTGTTAGTAGGCTGAAGGCACTCATCTTTGCCTTGTGCCCTACAATGCACCAGAGACACCCATATACTCTATGACAAACTTACACCTTGCTGTCATTATTGCTTGCATATTTACATCTCAAGTGATCCAAGGAGGTCATATCTGGCACATGTGTATATAATAATATTATCTTCTTGTAGCTCAGAAGTAGATCTGAATGAATCAATCAAGACATGACAGGGTATGCATCGTGGTGGCATAATGGTATACCTCAGGTGTGATGAGAGGTGTGAGGCATTGCCAAGTGCCTTTAGCTACCTGAGAAGTTCGTAATCCCACCACAAAACACACCCCGGATTGCCTTATTGCAATTATAAAATGGGCCAAAGATATTTTTGGGGGGTGGGGGTGAAAAAGTGCACACAAATAAGTAAAGGTAAACTTTTTTTAATAAACCTTCATCCACCCCAACAAAACAGTCGCAGCACATTCCAGCATTGGCAAGCCATCTTAGTTTCAAATATTATGCACAGCTAAATTCATTTTTTTTTAATTAGCCCTTGAACCTTTTACTTTCCTGCTAACCCACCCCCATTTATCTGTTTCCTCACCATTTCTCCTTCTTCTTCTTTATGTCTTCCCATCCCCCCCCCCACCTTGTTTCTTTACTATCTATCCTACCTTCAATAGATAGAATGTTTACTATGGATAGAATACTAGAATTCAGAACTCTGCTCAGTTCAACTGAGAGAGTGCACAACCCACAGTCACACAGCAGAAGGCCTCAGATGGAACCAGAGCTTCTGTTTTATCTGTATTAGGTTGAACAGAAAGTTACACTGGCAAACAGGTGAGAATGGGGAAGGGGGGCTTTTTCATGGTCAGCAAAGAAACACCAGAAATTAAAACTGCAACTACTTTAGTATTTCTTTTCTTTCTTTTTTTTTTTCATTTATGTATGTGAGTGTAAGAGGAGGATTATGAGGGCAAATCACATTTAATTTTTTAATTTAAGGTAGTTTTATTTTTACGACCCAGTTGAAGACTTTTTAGTGAATAAAGGTGGCAGCCAGCCATGTCTGTGATGGAAAACTGTGGCTGACAAGGCTCATTAAGGCAGTTTTATTTTTATGGCCTAGCTAAAGGTATTTTACAGAGTAAAAGTGGCAGCAGTGTTTGTGATGGATAACTGTGGATGATTAGGCTCACTGATTTTTTTTTTTGAGGGTGCAAAAGACTGATGGTCAGGGACTTTTATGATGTGTGATTTTTTTTACTATAATAAAACCACTGTTTAGAATGGTCTGCAACCAGTCAGAAGTCAGATAAATTCATTGCCATTTTATAATTAAAAAAATTAAAGTTTGAACTATCTTGATCAGGAGATTTTTTTTCTAAAGGCTTCTGTGGTAATGAGTAGAGAGGTTGTTGGTTTGCACCTAAATTATTTGTTTTACATTACAAAATGTATTAATTGTGTGCATTATAGATTACTGGAGTGCTGTAGTGAGGTTAATGGTTTATCCGCAAATCATCTGTTGCTCAAACCAAATTTTTAATTTGGGCACAGCCACAACACAACCATTACAATGTTTGTCAGAGTACTGTATACATGTACAGATGCAGACTTAACTCAGCACAAATGTGTAAATCATACATTATATAATGGACCATAAAAACCTATAACCTCAATGGTCAAGAGATATCGTATGGTCGTGAATTATTTTTTTTTTATGACTGAGCACCTAAACCAAACTTCATAGCTGTTACAAATTTAAAAATTGTGCTTTTGCACATTTTAGAAGTGGGATAACATATTTAAGGTGTGTGGTAGTAGGGAATATATCTTCTCTAATAATAGATATCATCTATAGTATATAAAGTAATATATAGTATATAATATATCATATATAACTGATATATTCAGTATTATATAGTAATATGTAGTGTGTGTGTGTGTGTGTGTGTATATATATATATATATATATATATATATATATAGTATATTTTCTCTAGTAGTAGGGAAAATTCCTTTAAGGAGAGCTAATCTGATAGTGGACAAAGCAATGGGACCTGACAAAGCACATTGTAGGATATTGAGAGAACTCAGGGAGGCACTGGCTGCACCTCTGGCAGTCCTATTTAACAGCTCAATGAAAACAAGAGTGGTTCCAGAGGATAGCAGGAGGGTAGATTTAGTCCCACTTCACAAAAGAGATAGCAGGGAGGAGGCTGGCAGATATAGGCCAGCCAGCCTGACATTGGCGGTGAGAACATTTAATGGACTCACTTGCTTAAGGAGAGGGCAGTGGAATATCTTGAATCCATTGAGTTACAAGATCTGAGACAACATGGATTCATGGGTGGACCATCATGTTAAATAAATCTGATAGATTTCTTTGCTTGGGTGACAAAGGAATTAGATCAAGGTGGAGCAATGGAGAGTCTACCTCAATTTCAGTAAGGCTTTCAACACCATTCCACATAGAAGACTACTAAGGAAGCTTGGTAGCTTAGTAGTGGGCCCAAGGTGGTAAAATGGGTAAGAAATTAGGGAATAGGCAACATAGGGTGTTGGTGAATGGATTTCACTTGTATGGGGAAGGTGACCAGCAGGTTGCCTCAGGGATCAGTGCTGGGACAGGTCCTCTTTAATGTATTTATAAGTGACAGTGTTATAAAGGGTCTGGAAGGGAAGGTCTGCCTCTTGCAGATGATATCAAACTCTGCAATAAGGTGGACACTCCAGGGGGTGGTGGAAAGAATGAGCAGAGACCTGAGAAAATTCAAGGAGTGGTCATAGGTATGGCAAAATGCAAAATAATGCACACTTGGGGCCAGAAGCCCTGGATAGAGAACAAATTGTCGGGGGGGGGGGGTTATTAACAACCATCAAGCAGGAGACAGTCCTGGGGTTAATCATTTTTGATGATCTAAAGGTGCTCAGGCAGTTCAATAAGGCACTTAGGAGGGCCAGTAGGATGCTGGGGTCCATAGGGAGAAGTGTTGCCTCTGTATCGTTTGCTGGTAAGACCTCACCTAGAATATTGTATACAGTTCTGGAGGCAACATCTCTGGAAGGACATAGATAGAGGGGAAGTGGTCCAACAGAGGGCAACTAAAATGGTGAGAGGTCTGCATCAAAAGTCCTATGAGGAGAGACTAAAGGAACTTAGCATGTACACCCTGGAAGAGAAGAAGGTGAGGGGGCTATGACAGAGACCTTTAAATATCTCACATGGGTAAATAAGGTACAGGAGGAAAGTATTTTTGAGAAGAAAAAAAAGGTGCTCAAGAATAAGTGGACATGCTATGAACATGAGGGGGTAAATGCAGGAGAGATGTGAGGAACTACTTCTTCCAGAAAGAGTGGTGGATTCCTGGAACAGCCTACCAGCCAAGGTGGGGGATGGAAACAGTAGTGGGGTTCAAGAAAGCATGGGATAGCTACAATGGAATCGCAGTGGAAAGGAATGGGGGGGGGAGAGAAAGAGCTGGAGATCAAGTATGGTCTGCAGTGATACTGTAGGTAGAGAATAATGGGCAGACTGGATGGGCCGAGAGGTCCTTATCTGATGACAAAGTCTATGTTTCTCAGATGATAAAAGGCACTCAACTGTGCCTCATTCCTGAAAACCACTGAGATGCATATATATTTCCTTACAACCACACATCTGATGTGAGTTAATCTTACTAATAACTTAAATTGATGTGGCAAGTTCTTGCACAACAGTTATAGTTGTCATCATCAGGACTCGTAGCATTACACAAAAAAAGTTCATTTGAGGACATTTCAGTCTTTATTAATAAATGTATTCACATCTAACCAGGCTTTTGGCCCTTTAGACTACATATTTTCCTGCTGCTTTTCTTGCCCTGAAATCATAATTGTGCTGCTTGTGAAATCATAATTATTTTTCGTGGCAAAAGGTTGCAATGTCATAAGCAAAGGATTATGAATTTACAACAGGAATAAGCAATGTGAACACATAAAATGTAAGGGAGAAAGGGCGTGTTTAAATGAAAATGTCTTCAGTAAAAATACTGAAAGGTCCTGAAATTCAGATTTTGTGTAAGAGTTCTGCTGATGCCCACTGTGAATTTGGGGCTGGAAACCATAACATCTCTCAACAGCAGAGCACGTTTTAGCAAAAAGAATAAACCTATACCTTTTTATTCCATTTTCCATAACTGTTACCTCCAATCTTGTAAGATCCCCACTTGCCCCATTTTGAGTCTATTTTAACATTGTTTTTTTTAAGATGTGAAATGACTGAGGCTGCAGAAATTCTAGATTCTGTCCTGGAAGAAGGCTATTTTCCAGAGTTTGGACAGAAGCAAAGGTAACATCAATTCCAACTGTTTTGCTTGGTTGCATTGTTGTCTGTTATTTATTTATTTCATTGGTTGTTTGTTTTTGTTAACTGGGTGAAGTCTGTTCAAGCTTCTAGAGAAATTGGTTCATCTGTAATTGTATGGTTATTTCAAACAGTGTTCTGTGCTGACTTCCTTCCAAATAGACTTCAGGACTGGTTTTCTATGAACACTGTGCTCACAGACTTCATTAACCAAATAATTACATCCTTAGGTAGCATGGATCATATAGGCACAGTGTGCATGGAAATATGCAGAGCATCTGATTTGGTAGATCACTGCAAAATGGTGACTAGACCAGAGAATCTTGGTGTGACAAATGATACCACAAAATAGTTTATATCCTACCTAATGGTAGGTCTCACTGGATGACAACTGAGGGCCAGATGTCTGGGTTACTACCACAGTAGTTAGAGTGAGTGCCCCAGGGGTCAATCCTGGGCACGCTTTTTGTTAGTTTTTGTAAATTCATTGCCAAACCAAATTAAGTCAGCTGAAATAAGACTTTATGCAGATTAAACATTCCTGCTGTTGTTTGGGGAAAAATACAGAAATTATACACAGACTCCAGGAACATTTCTGAAAACTTAAAATATGGTTTTAAAATTCTAACTTGTTAATGAATAAGAAAAAAAAAATCAGTGCCCTTCTACACTTACCTGAAGCTAAACTCAGCTGTAAATTGTAATCTGAATCTGGGATTGAGCAAGTTTAAAATCTTTATGCTCCAAGGTAAAATAGTTGACATTGTAATTTAGTACCATTACCTTGGAGTAACTCGTGATGGTATACTAAACTTTATTTCTCATATAAATTCTTTATCTAAAAGGGGGAGAACATGTATTAGTACTTTTAGAAAGGTTGCTGCCTGTCTTCAACACAAAAAGAAAGGAAAAAAAAATGTCACCCAGTTTATGCTTTCAATCATTGAATATGGAAGTGTAGTCTACTATATATGAATGCAGATGCCATTCTTCACAAACTAGAATCAGTTGATAAACTGGCTAGATTTGCTGTCATATCTCCTTTTGACAAACATCATTGTATAATGTTCCAAAAGTTAAAGCAGTTGTCTTACAGTACAGAGAGAGAATCTGTGGTTAGCTTTACATTATACGGTAATCACACAAAACACTCCTGAAATCCTGAGTCAGTAGTCTTTTGTTTATTCAGTTCCATGCTCACCCACTGAAGAATGTCAACTTCTGTGGATTAAAAGTACCTGTGGTGCCATGTCATACCAGTTTAAAACTGCTCAATCCTGGAAAACAACTGCTCCAAAAAGTAATCATCTAAATACCATCAAACAATTTTATCAGACTTTGACATTAAAAAGTACGCTTGTTTGTAATTGTACTTGAAGCATTTGAATTATAAATCTATTATTATATTCTTTTAAAGCAGCAGTACTCAACTATAGTTAATAAAAATAGTAACATACCTGACAAAACTATCTTTCTAGGTACAGTACTGTACTTCCTATACTGCAAACCATCAGGGTTTTTTTTTCCTCAGTCCTTACACTTGGTCTGTCTACAATGGTATTTCTAAGCCAAATGTGGTGGCCATCTTATTTTTTTCTTGAGAAAAAAATTATAAAATACCCACATTTTGGAAAATGTTACTACCAAATAAACCTAGAAGATGTCTGGAATCTTTAATAGTGAAAAAGTAAGTAAGTAAGTAAAAATTTATTTTTAAGCGCTTTTCGATATCAAAGCGCTGTACAAATAGAACAATTTAATACATACAAATTTCATACATATAAACAACAACAGAAATAACAATATAATTACAATAAAATACAACGAGTCACTACCCATAAGCTATTTGAAATAAATAAGTTTTAAGTTCTGACTTAAAGCTCTCAACGGTCAGGCAGCTTCGTTTCCGACGAGGTAGAGAATTCCACAGGGTAGGGGAAGCATAAGAAAATGCCCGTGCTCCGGAAGTTTTTAAACGAACCCTGGGAACCTCTAGCAATCCCTCGCCGGCGGAGCGGAGTGAGCAAGAGGGACAGTAGGGAACAAGCAGATCTTGAAGATACCATGGTCCCTGTTCATGTAGGGCTTTATAGGTCAGTAACCCGACCTTAAAGGTGATCCGCCACTGAACCGGCAGCCAGTGCAGCTCACGCAGCACAGGTGTAATATGATTCCTCATAGATGTCCCAGTCAAAAGCCTGGCTGCTGCATTCTGCACTAGCTGCAAATGGTGGATATCAACCCCCAGCAGCCCTAGGTACAGGGCATTGCAGTAATCAAGGCGAGAAGTAACAAAGGCATGGACCAATGTCGGAAGGTCAGCCGGAGGAACAAGGTGTTTCACCCGAGCAATATTCCTCAGATGGTAAAAGGAAGATTTGACAGCAGAAGACACCTGAAATTTCAGCGTCAATCTGTCGTCAATAATAACACCCAGGTTACGCACCCGGTCTGAGGTCGAGAGCTGGGCACCATCGATCCATATGCCCGAAGGGAGACCAGCCCTACAACCCGCCTCAAGGCGACCTGGGTCCATCACCAACACCTCAGTCTTATCCAGGTTTAACCTTAGCCAGCTGGCACTCATCCAATCATTGATCTCGGATAGACAGTTGTTAAGTATAGAGACTGCATCTTCTTGCCGGACTAAAGGGCAAATATAGCTAGGTATCATCTGCATAGCGTGAAAACCCAAATCATATTGCCTAATAATGTCTCCCAATGGCAGCATATAGACAGCGAACAACATGGGTGCCAAAATGGAACCTCATGGAACCTACATAGGCAAAGAGACCGCCAGAGGAATAAATCTAGTGATAACCCTCTGTCTCCGCCCCTGTGAGAAAAGATTGAAACCATTGCAGAACCGCACCAGACAGTCCACAATAAAACCGCAGTTGCCCAAAAGCACACCATGGTCCACAGTGTCAAATGCTGCAGAGAGATCAAGAAGGACTAGAATAGTACAAGCCTTTTGATCTTTCGCTATCAGGAGATCATTTAGAACCCGGACAAGAGCAGTCTCAGTACTATGTCTTTTCCTAAATCCCGATTGAAGAGTATCATAGACATTGTGATTTGTAAGATGGTCATCCAGTTGCAGTGCAACCACCTTTTCAATAACCTTACCCAAAAAGGGCAGGTTAGAGACAGGTCTGTAGTTAGCCGGACAGTCCGGATTCAATGAAGGTTTTCTTAGGAGTGGTCGAATGACCTCCTCCTTTAAGGGTTCAGGAAAGATCCCCTGCTCCAAAGATTTCCAGACAATTTCAGCAATGGTCGGACAGATAATATCTACGCAACCCAATAATAGAGGCGAGGGCCGGATCCAAACTACAGCTGGTTGGACGCACAGTCTGGACAATCCTCACAATGTCCATGAATTCGCCTACCAAAGTCAGACCAGGTGACACAGGTGTTTGCTTCCTACCGATCACTGCAAACCCTTGAAGAGTGAGCTTGGCTGATATCCGACCTAATGCTGGCAATCTTATCAGCGAAAAATCGAGCAAGCTCATCACACTTTATTTGTGAAAAATTTCTTCCAGACTGTAGACAGAGGATTGCACAATCTGTCAACAGTCCGAAGAGTTGAGCGTCGGTTTGCAGGTAGCGGCAATCTCCCTGACAGGAATTCTGCCTTCTTACAGGATATTGCTGATTGATAGAAAACATAATGATCCATCAATCTAAGTTTGTCAGCATCCAGACAAGATTTCCCCATGCCCTCTCTAGCCTTCGCCCACTGTCCTCAGCTCCTTCAAGACTCATCAAACCAAGGAGTCTTTGGGCGCTAGTGAGTGAGCAAATCTGTTTCAGGAGCAATTTGGTCCAGAGCCCCGGTCACCGCCTTGTTATAGGCAATAACCAGGTCCCTGGACCCATATCTCATCCGAAACACTCGATAGGTCCAGTACTGCCAATAGGCCCTCTGGGTTTACCCTTAAAGGGCGACACTGGACCATCTCCGTGAGGCAGACCTATTGAGGTGCCCCAAAACTGAATCTTATGGTGTGATGGTCTGTCCACACATTTGGTTCCACCTCCAAATGTGAGACATCCAAATCCAGTAGGAACACCAGGTCCAAGAGTGTCCACCTATGGGTAGCAGAGGTAACTACCTGTGACAGGCCCAACATAGACATAAGTTGGAGGAAGTTCTTTCCAAAGTGCGAGAGTTCATCGTTGACCCAGGCATTGAAGTCACCCAGTATTAGCCATCTAGGCGACTCCAGTGCCATGTCAACGATGAAGTCCGCGAACTCCTTCAGGAATTCACCACCATCACTGGGTGGACGGTATATGAGGAGAATCCTGAGCTCTGCACCTGCTGCCAGGATGCACTCAAAGGATCTGGTGTTACCCACTGGCACCTCCACAAGACCCAGATCTGATCTAAAAAAGATGGCCACTCCCCCGCCCCTACGATCCAATCTCGGATGGTGCATTACCGAGAACCCAGCTGGAGCAGCAGAGTCTAAAATAGGACCTGCATTCTCATCCAGCCAGGTCTGTAATACATGCCAGGTCAGATGTTGCAACAAGATCTGCAATAATAGCAGTCTTGTTCCTAATCGACCTGGCATTGCATAACACCGCCTGAAAGTTGATGGGTTTTCAGGAGAGATCGCAGTACCTGCCCACAATCCTGGTGGGGCCCTTTGGTATGGAATCAGGCAAGGGGAACCCCTCTCCTGAACCCATTTCACCCCAGGGCGTCTCCTTGACCCAACTATCCCTATCTGCCCACCCCTCTCCATTCTCCCACTCTGTCTAGCCCATCCATCCCCTAAACACCTTCTCATTATCCCTGCTTTTCGACAGTTGTTAAAGACGTCATCAGATAACCGATCCACATCTTTTTGCCCAGTTTTGTTGCACTGCCACTTTAATATCTGATGTCTCTTGTATATGTTTATATCTATAGTTTTTGTATCTCTTATGGTTATAATAGTGCATTCTTGACTTCTTTGAGTGAGAAAACTGAGAACTGAAGCTGATATTAAGATATCTCATGACTGGTGAAGCCTTGGGTGAAATATCTTAATATCATTTGCCCCAAATGAAGATAAATATAATATCTTCAGTCAGGCCATGTCATGTTCTTGTTCAATTTATACAGTCATATGTTTTGGAGTAAATATGATTAGGAATGTGTAAAAGTGTTTGTGACTTTGCAGTGTGTGACTACCTTTCTGGTTCTTTTACAGTTGCTGCAGGCCTTGGCGCTGGGGAGTAGAATTCAGAAGCTAACCAGTCACAGCATTCCATTTCTGTTTGTTTGGGATTGGCTAGTTCTGAGCTCCACTACTTTTTTTTTTTTTTTTTATGCAACAAGGAAATATACCAGGGTGACATAATTCATCATGGAAAGATATTAAGTAAGTAATAAGCCACAACAGGGTGTGCATTATAGGATTTAATGCGTGCCCATGGGTGTAGTAAGGCACAAGGTTGAATGCTGAGTGTCCTTACTCCCCTGAGAAGTGTATTAAAATCCTATGAGGCACACCCTGGAGTGGCTTATTATAAAATGGATCTTAGTATTTTTACTGGGGAGGAAAATTAGATTTGGCACCTGACCATGGGTTTCTAGAGATTGAATGTATGATCCGATGATGTCTCTTGGCCAATGACATTTCTATATTTTTTCTTGCCATTTTACAGTGTATTTTCAGGATGCCTGAGATAACATCTTTCTCTTTTATTTTTATTCTTTGGTATGGGGGTATGGCTTACTAGGCACAAGTGCCTGCTTTTGGGAGTGGCCCAGGAGCACTGGGGTGGGTAAGTGATTTGCTCAGTTACACAGTATGCAAGTGGAGGTTGTGGGAATCAAACTCAGCTAATTCACAGATGGTTACTCTAATCTCTAGGCTATACTGCCAGTTATCCCAAAACACATGCTGTATAAACAAAGCTTACTAGAAGCTGGAAATATAATAGAATGACAGGGAGACAGAACGCTGCTTTGTTTTGTGTGCAGGCTTTATGTATGGTCCTTAGTCTTTGCTTCCTTGAAGGCGTCATTTCACTTCATTTAAGACTTTGCTGTGGGGTTCTGCGTGACTATGCTAGTGCCAGCAATTTAATAGCATGGGGTGGGGTATTTTAAAATATTTTAGTGGAATACTTTGATAAATGTTGTGCAAGTACAATAAATTATTTATGCACATGCACCCCCCCCCCCCTTTACTTTATGGCTAACATTGCTCCAGAGAGCAGCAGTATTGAATGTTACAGTTCGTCTTATCTCACTCGGTAACCAGTAAATAAAATTAAACAGTAAAAATGAGGTAAACTAAGGCATCGTGCGAAATCAGTACGTAAGCCTGTTCTTAGGTGTGGGCTTAATGCATTAACCTGAGGTATAATGGAATGTACTATTACTTAGAATTAGAAGTACCCCTTGTAACTACGTGCACCCTCCCTCCCTGTGTACTACAGTGCATTACATATGACCCCTCTCCCTCCGGACTAGGCGGCATGGTTTGAGCTCCCGCCCTCGGCTACTTTTGCCGTTGTTACGTGAAGTCAATCGAAGAATTTACAGCTGTTGCTGGCTCGAGCGCGGAGGGCGCGCGCGCACGCAGTGTATGTGTGTGTGTGTGTGTGTTAAGAGGGGCTGGACTTGACTAAAGCACAGTTTCAGTGAGTGAGGGTGTGACGTCAGCCTCCCATGGCGTCACCATTGACGTCTCGCATTCCAGCCCTCTATGGAGAGACCGCTAGAGCACCTCTCATAAATGACGTGCACAGTGTAGCAAAAGGAGTCCTCGCTCGCCGCCTCTCTCTGTCATTCTGCACATAAACAAAGGCACATTGCACCTCCATCAGCAGCAGCTCACAGTCGGCAGCGGCGACAGCAG
Source organism: Neoceratodus forsteri (assembly GCA_016271365.2). Taxonomy (NCBI): domain Eukaryota; kingdom Metazoa; phylum Chordata; order Ceratodontiformes; family Ceratodontidae; genus Neoceratodus; species Neoceratodus forsteri. The sequence goes on along the minus strand of CM057456.1, from coordinate 974,982,354 downwards.
CAGCAGCATTCTCCGCGAGCCGAGCCTCTTCTGTGCTCCACTCTCCCATGCATGCAGCAGCGGGGAGAGCCGCACTCTCGTGCCATTCGGACTAATAATCCAGCCCTGGTTGTCGCCCTTGGCTTACCTTGGACACCTACTACGAGTACTACTACTACTACACGCAGCGAAGGAGAGGGTCCCTCACATGTAAAAACGGAACCGTCACAGCAAGCAAGTATGTATGGGAGATCGAGTTCTCGCCCCGGCATGTGGGCTGCTGGGCGGGTGGACTGGCTGGGGATGGACCGGCTGCTTGGGGATGGGATGGTCGCTGTCGTAGACCACCGATGATGGGGACAGGCGCTGCTGGCGGGGCGGGGTGGGGGTGGGCAAGGGAGTGACACTGGCCACCTGTCACACGGTCTCCTGGGGTCAGTCTGAAACTTTTTGTTTTGTTGCTTGGATCGCTGCTACTTGGTTGATTTTGTAACCCCCCACCTCCCCCAACTCTCCATCTGACGTTGTGGTCGTTCGGCAAGGAGAAAATAGAATGTGTATAGCAGGAGACGAGAGAAGCCGGGGGATGTGGATACAGTGAGCCGAGGTAGTTGTTGTCATGGAAATGATGCTACAGCCGTCTGAGAAGGGTGGTGAGGGTCCTGCTTTACCTGTCATTAGCGGTGTGTGTTTGTGTGAAAAAAAAAACATAATCAACATACCTGATAAAGAGACCATAGTGGTCTCGAAAATCTGGTTATATACGTACAGTATTTGTTAGCCTGTAGTAAAGCTATAATTTCTGCTGAAACAATAATATTGTGTGGGATTGTCTCATATATTTTTTTGGGGAAGGGGGCAAGTTTTAAGCTGTTTTATCTGGGACCGATTGCAAAGTTCACTGTTGAAGTGCACTGTAGCAGATTGTACAGGCAATGAAGGGTGAGCTCTATGGAGCACTTCATCTGCTCTCCTGATATGTGCAGTTGAAAGTTGCCGGGTGACGGGCTATACTTATTCTGCAGTTCGGAACACCGGACTTGGCAGCGGCTCAGACCTGGGGGGATACAGTCACCCCGTGTAGGTGCAGGGTTCTCTCTCTTTGTTCTGTGGGTCGCTCGGCTGGGTCCCTGCTTTGCCATCCCGTCCAATGCTTACAGCTGTTCAGTGAGGAAGGGCAGGAGCTGCCTTGTGCTGTAGGAGTGGGGCGGTCTAGGATGAAAGGAGTAGTTGTTTCACTGTAGCCCACTGATTGACAAGGTCCGACGCTGCAACAATTGGAATGTTCTCTGGGAATTTTTTTTCTCTTACTGCATTGTGCTGTACATTGTAAACTGCCCGTCCCTGTTGGCTTGATATGAAGTTCGGTAGCTAGAGAGAGCACTGCTTCTTGGAATGGTTCCGTCCTCAGTAACGTGCAGAAAAGTAACTTTTGTGGGGGTCCCGCGCAGATCTCTACTTTGTGCGTGTAGGGGTGGGGTTGGGGTGGGGGTAGTCATTTCTAATGGAGACTTTGGGGCAACAATGGTCTGCAAGCAGGGGCTACTTTTATAGTCAATAATCCTTAACTGACACCATGGAGTATCTTTTGTATCTTTTTATCTCCGGTATTTTACCCTGGCAAGTGTGTTTGAGGATAACAAATGCAGATATACTGTATTTATTCAGTGGAATGTTTAGTAATTGCATTATTTTATAACAAGAGAACGTGAGTGAGACGACTTTTATAAAAAGAGAACGTGAATGAGACGATACAATTACTATAGGCACGCATACTAAGTTGTGCTTTCTGTAATAAAAACTTGGACGTCTGTAGTATCATACGGAATATAAGGCGACTAAATGATTTATTAACTTAGTACTGAGTCGCTTAAAGCACGCGTGCTTTCTGTAACAAAACGTAGACGTCTGTAGCATTGTATGGAATACAAAGCGACTATATGATTTATTAACTAAGTTCAGAGTTGCATAAAGCACAAATAACCTCAGTTCTATAACTGTTTACCATATCTGACCTAGAAAAAAGATAAAGTCAATTTACATTACAAATATTCCCGCTGAGCTGGTGGCACTGATGGCGCCTATGGTGCCCCCCAAAATGTTTACCTTTATGTCTGTATGTAGCCCTTATATTTGCATATGTATTGGCCCCTCGGCCAGCGAGTTTTATAACCGTGAATATCAAAGAGAGAGAGAGACTGAGAGGACGATTCCGTTGTATGACATTCTGCAGGTTTTGCCTGCGCTTGGATGTTACTTAGGGAAAAAGTTATAGCTATAGTTGGGATAAAAGAGCTCTGACGGGCTTCATTTCTGTCTGCTAATTTACAGCACTCGAACTGTTTCCAGTCATTTGCCTAGTGTTCTGGTTGGCAAGGATTATTAGAGTTTGGGGCTGCTGGAGTAATAAGGTGGATGGATGTTTCGCGGCTCCTTCACTGTTCTCTAGGTAACCAGATGATTTACTCAGTTCGTCAGAGGGAGAGGGCAGCACGGTGGGGACTGGCCGGTGGAGATGGGCTGGAAAAGTAGCCCAGAAGAAGTCCCGATATAGCAATACAGAGACCTAAAGCCAGGAAAACATCGGCGGAAGTGAGGATTTCCAGCAGAAAGTGAGATCTTATTAGGGCGAATTGGACAGTGCGATGTTGTACAGTATATTGATTACGCTAGTGTGAAAAGCATTATCAGTTTGGGTTTGGCACATGGGCTTACCAATATTGCTTGGTTATTGCAGAAGACGGAGAAAAGTTGTGCAGAAAAGAAATTAAGTTAGGCAGATCACGAGGAGACGATTCTTTATTTATGAGAGTGTGTGTGTATGTGTTGGGGGGGGGGGGCATTTGTTACAATTCACCTGCAAAACTCCACTCAATATCGAAAGTATGCAGGGGCTTTGAAACCCCTAAGAAAAGAGAAACCAAATACCGGAGGTTTGCTTTAACTTCAGGAACTGATTCCTTATGCTAGCTGCAGATGTGTGAAAAGATGGAGGAGCATACGAGCTTGAAGTGAAAGTGGCTTTACAGTATTAATGATGGTCATCATTTTCAAGTGGCAGGTCAACTGATAACTGATTATAGTGTATAGTGGAGTGTTGTTCTGTATAGAATTTCATCCCTTTCAAAATGCTGTTGTACCACAGTTCAAAGGTCATGGAATGTTATTCTACCATACTGTGGTAGAGCAGCATTCTAGAACCTCTAGAGACTACATGAGTCAGTTTCATTTTTGAAAGCAAAATAACTCACAAACACATATTTCACACAGTACTATACACTATAAAAATACAGGACGAGCAACTCTGTGCACAACCAGTGTGTTCTGCCACAGAGGGGTTCTGATTCCCATGGACCTCTCGAGCTTCGCTCTCGAGGTCAGAGGGAATCAGAACCCCTCTGTGGCAGAACACATTGGTTGTGCATAGTTGCCCATCCAGTATTCTCTATGTCAGTCACTGGCTCCCTGGAGTCTTCAAACTGTAGGCAAAATGTTTCAAATGGCACTCCATGCCCTGTCTTTTTACGCCCAGCAAGGAAAAGGTTAAATGTTAGTGGAGGTGCAGTTGTGGAGCCACTGGGCAGGGGGCGCTGTACCCCCACCACCACCACCACGCTGCTGCATGTCAGAACAGGTGGCTGCAGCAGCAAATTTATACTTTTCTACTAACCTAGCTAAAATGACAACTTTTGAAAAACTGTATCCATATGGTCAACAGGTTGCAACTGAAAATCATTGCTCCATTGTCAAGTAGTGGAGGGGATATTACCTGACAGAATGTAAGGCATGAACGCCTTACACTAGGTGCCATTAGCAGTGTTTCACCTATCTGAGCAGCTTTCTAGCAACATACTTGTTTTGAAGGCTTTTGTACAAAATGTGTGTCAGTGTGTAGGGTGTTGGCTACATGTCATGTGCAATTATAGAAGTGACAGCATGTTACAAATGAAAAACATTGTTTTCTACCCTTTAAAACTGCTAAAATCTGTTTCTAACTTTTAGCATTTCCAGAAAAATATGGAGACTAGGTGTTCCTACTGTGTGATGGGGCAATGGCATCCTAAATATTTTATTAGAGGTAGATATGTGATTTTCCTATATCAAAATGTTTAGGTCATGAAAGTAGTATATCAATAATAATATTTATGATTTACAATGTTTTTGCAAGGAAACATTTTGACTTCTGGCCCAAAAGGACTTTGGATTTGTGCTTTGCCTTATTGTTCTGTACCCTTTCGGGATTTCGGTTTACTAATCCTGATTTCAGTTGACTGGCTTTATAGTCAATGTGCTAATTATTTAGCTTTTTAAACAGTTTAAAGCACACTATCTCTGGGCTTCCAGCCACATGGTTCCTGTTGTTTCAGACAGTTTCAGTTTCACAACTGGTCCAAACTTGCTGCTTGAAACCACCATTTGAACTTCATCTGGTTTATGTTTTCAGGGAGTTCTTTTTAGGGTGGTATGGCTGGTCTCTCAGTAGGTTTGAATCCAAGCTGTCACTTAAGAGAATTCTAAATATTTTAAGCATGTAGACATGCAGTGCTATTGAAGCATCCCACTGTACAACATACCCTTCAACCTTTTCCATCTCAAACCCAGATCAGGGCTAAAAAATCAAGAACAAACTTGCAAAATCAGGGACACATCCTATCCTATCCTATCATATCAGCTCAGTGAGCTGATATGTCTCATTAAGCATTTTTTTTGAAGTAATCTCTCTATGTTTGGCATTATTTTGTGCTTCCGATCCCTAGTGACATGAATGCCACATTCAGGAGAGAGGGAGGAAATTTTAGAGACAAAAATCAGAGGCATCCCTTCAGCTGAGAGGTGCTACTGTGCAAGAGCGTTTACATCTTCTTGGAGGGAAGGTACCAAAGTTTCCTTTCCTGTTCAGTTTGTAACTCAGACTGAATAGATCTTCTGGGGTGCTATATACATCTATAAATATATACCTAGAATCTTTTTGCTCTTGCCTCATCAGACCCTGGTTCGGAAGAGCACCCTCCACCGAGCCCTGGCTCCCAGTGCAGCAGCCCAGCAGCTGCCATCATGGCTCCTGAGCCCAGATGTTCTCCTCTGATAGTAGCAGCAGGCAAAGCAAGCACCATTCAGCAAGCAAAATACCAGCCAGGTAAGAAAGGCCACAGATCTAGTGTACTCTAATTTCTCCAGCATCCCTCGTACACAACTCCTCAGGCCCAATCCCATCCCCACCCAATACTCTCAGGTCAATTCCCCTACTCAAATCTAGTTTTTCTCCATAAATCTCTTCCTACACCACTCACTCCTCCCACCCACTCAACCCTCCCCACAGCCACTTCCTTCTGTACCATCCTCAGCCCACTACTAATTCCTTCCACCACACCACTGCTGTGCCATCCCTGTCCAACTACTCACCCACACTCCCTTCTCCCACCCCACCCAACCTTCCCTACATCAAGTCCCTTCCCATATGCTTATCTAAATGTATAACCCAGCTCCTATCCTCCAACACTGTCCCAACAATATGTCAATCTGCTAATTAATCGCTCATGGTTATTACTGCTGTACAACCTACTCATCACTTTTTGTACTGCTGTTCTTCAGCTCTGATTTCCTAACTGCATTGTTGTGACTCCTGCAAACTGCACTAATGTTGTATTTACTTCTTGTTTTATGTTATTCCCGGGTCGCCCCTGAAAAGGGACCTCCAGGGCTCTATGGGCTAACCCGGTCACCAAAATTTAATAGATAAATAAATAAATCCCCATCCCCCTATCCACTACTCTAATTCCTTCCCCAAGCCACTCCTCCATCATTCCAAGCCCCCTTTTCCATTCTCATCCCTCACCCCACACACCAACTAGGTACCCACAGCAGTGGCACGTGACACAAGGGTCACAGAGAGTGATGAGCTGTCACAGTGACTGAGGGCCCCATGCAAAGCTAAGTTCCATAGGGATACACATCATATATGAAATTGTGTCCTGCTAGAGTGAGGGGGAGGTAGCATTTGCTGTGGCAGCAGGTATATCTGGTTAAACACTGTCCCTCACCACCACCATTATGTTCAACTTGCAGACATAGAAACATAGAATGTGTCAGCAGAAAAAGACCCTGAGGTCCAGCCAGTCTGCCCATAAACCTGCCTGACTCCATCCCTGACCTTATTCTGGGCTGGATTTAAAGGCTAGCTATTGCCTTGGTGCACTGTAACAGTCCCCCCCCCCCCGACTTCTTCCTTTGGTGGAGTATCACTGAGAGGAGAGGTGTGTCATCATGTGCAGCCCACTCTTTCCACTGTGGTGGTCTGTGGGAGAGGGGCGCCACTTTAAATATTGCAGGGAAAGTTCTGTGTGCTAAACAAAAGCAAAGCTGCCTTAGAAACAATGACTCACTTCTCCCATGATATCCTCTGGAAATCTTGTGCAGCCCCTATCAAGAATCAGATTTTTCATGTAGCAAACATTTATGCACTGTTAGACATGTGCTCCCTCATCTATGTAAGCACATAAGTTGGTGCAAGACATGCTCCTGGAATCAAAGAGACATGGGCCATGTTTTTAAAAGGCTGCCTTCCATTCTTTGAGTATAGCAAAGCTCTGGGTAGCTGTCAACCTTAAAATGATTTCCCAGTTTTCTCAGAAAATTTACATTTAATATCCAAAGAACTCAAATCTAATTACATTTCCAAAAATATTTGTATTTCAGAACTTTCACTTATTTTTAACTAAAGACTTGTTTCATTACCCCTAGACTTCATTTGTCCCTAACGTTTTTCCTGCCCTAAAGTTGCAATTGTTTGCTTTTGACATCTGCATAATTTCAACTGCAACAGACTCTGATGTCATAATTAGGTAGATGATTATGACTTTGTGACAGGTATATACACTGTAAAGAAACAAAGTCTAAGGGAAGCAGATATTCTGTAAAAGAAAATGTTTTAAGTAATGAAAAAAAATACAAGGTCCTGAAATTCCAATGTTGGGGGTGATTTTGTGCAACTGAGTTGTAATGGTGCTAGCAATGAATATTTCCTGTACATTGGAAAACCTGTTTCATGTGGTAAAGGTAGCAACATTTGATAAAAATATAAATATGACCAAACTTCTCTTTTGGGAGTTACACTGCTTTGTATCTAAGCCCATAAACATTACAAAAACTGTGTTAGCTGGTAATTCTGAGTGCCAGTGTATGTTAAAATGGTTATGTGCAGTACAATATTATGTATGAGCTGGTTTTGTAACAAGGACATTTGTGAATCTGTTGTGTTTTTCCCCATCCACTTTTTTGATATAACAAGGTAAACTCTTATGAGACAGTTATGCTTTTTTCCACTATAGTGGAGACTTATGTTCCGTACACAGGAAATATACTCATTGAATAAGGATTATTCTTTCAACAATTATCACGTCAAAAGGCTATGTAGAAATACTGCCATTGTAAAAATTGGTGCACAGCATATTTATTAATTTACACAATCTTTATAACAAATCTAAAAGTAATTTTATTCTATCATTCTGTACATAGTTTTTTATTCCTCAATTAGGTCTATATATTTATCAGGTAATTATTTGAGAGGAGCTTACCAATAGAACACACACAGGCCATTCCTTCACAGATTTGTTCTTTTAACAGATTTAGTCTTATATTTACCATTCATTCAGGTGCTCAGCACTTTACCTGTATATAACGCATAAGCAAATCTAATATATTATTTGATGAATATTTCTGATTGCTGAAATATTTATAATTAAGTTCAAATTATTTAGTAACTACTTTTTATTTATATAACTACCTTCTAAGGTTCAAAGCACTATACATGGAATTTAAAGTAAAAATTTAAAATAAGCTTTTATAAATAAATAAGAAACAGGAGGACATTTAAGCATTTACAGTGTTACACAAATCCATGGATGTTTAAACTAGAGTACTACATTATATAAGGATGAAAAAATAATACACTTCGGTCAATCAATCAATGTTTATTGGAAGGCAAATTTAGAGCAAGAGCTCTCTTTTACAATTGTGTCCAATACACAAAGACATCAACAGCATAAAACATTAAGTAATACATACAGTTGCACCGCATAATTACAAATGTTAAATTATTAGTTACAGTAAGTGCACAAAGAAGGTGAGAATTCAACCATGACAGTCACACCGGCAGTGCAACAGTCTATTTAAACATGCCTTAAATTGGGTGAGTGGTATAATGGTAGTCATCTGTAAAGTTTGCTGAATGACCTCCCATGTGCGTTGGACCACTTTTGCAAGAGTGCGTTCCCATTTCACACGTTAACAAAAGAATCCCAAATGGTAGGAACTATAAGCTAGTTTAGAGATTGTGCTCAAAGCTCTGTTTTGAAGGATTCCTTGGAGGAGGCTAGATGGATAACAGTAGCAATTTTCCATCTAATCAATAGTGATTTAAAATATGTGAAGATTTATGAAGAAAAGATTATTACAGTAGCTGTATTTCAGTTTTGATCATATGAAATCAGTAATTTTATACCCAACTGCATCAAGACTTCACAGAAATTTCCAAAAAATCTGCTGTCACATCAATGTTATCTTATTCCAAGAACATAAAAACATTAGTTGAAAAGGGCACCATTCTTCTGTAGTTGAGAAAGAGATGTGGTTCAAACAATAACTATTAAAAAAAAATGTTCTTCAGCTTTAAATAGTTAATTTATTGTTATGAAGATACAGAGTGTGTGAATACGTGCTCTGAGGGGTGTTTCTTGCTGAATGAGAGAGTCATCTCACACAGTTTGGTTAGCGAGAACTACTCAGCTTTGCTTTGTAGTTGTCTCACCCACACATTACGAGATGACACTCTTATACCATAAGAGAAATCCTCACAGTTTATATCAACATATAGGCTAAGAAAGGTGGTTTTATTTTTAACTCAGGTATCCACAATGCTATTATTTTTAATTCTTGACACCATTTATTTTCCAGTGATAGCCATGTCTATGAAAAGCAGAGACTGTAGTGTACAGTATGTATTGTATGTGTCGTGTTAGAAGGAATCGGGTAGTACTGGAAAGATCTGAAATGACTTGGGCCTAAACTCCTGAACTTGTTTCTTCTTCTGCATAGTTCATTAGCTGAAAATAAAACAGTGCTGTGGTTATGGCGCATGGTTGTGCAGCAAAGCCAGTTGTCAATTAAACTTATTTTTGTTTCGGTTTTCAGATATGCCCTGTGTGCAAGCTCAGTATGGTCCTTCACCACCGGGTTCTAGTTATGCAACACAGTCATATGCTTATGTGGGGGACTACAGCTCTGACATCATGAACCCAGACTACACAAAGCTGAGTATGGACTTGGGCAGTACAGAAATTACAGCCACTGCTACAACCTCCCTACCTAGTTTTAGCACTTTTATGGATGGATACTCTGGAAGCTATGAACTCAAGCCCTCCTGCTTGCACCAAATGCACACCCACAGGCCCCAAGTAAAGCTTGAAAGCATGCCCAGTTACCAACCTTCCCACCCACATCAGACAGAGGATGTTATGCCAAGCACCTCAATGTTCTTCAAACAGTCCCCACCCTCCACTCCAACAACACCTGGATTTCCAAGTCAGCAGACATGCATGTGGGATGACCCTCCACCACTGCCACCAACCCAGACTTGTATGAGCACCAGCCACTTAATGGATGCCCCAATTAAGACTGTTCCTCCAAGATTTCCACTGTTTTCTTTCAAGCAGTCTCCACCTCATACTCCAGTCTCTGGCAGTCATATGTGCTATGAACCCCCCCTTAATATCGCCATGGGGAGTGACAGATCATCTGGACCCCCTACGTTGGACACTCACCCATACTCTCTACAGATGCCCAAAGGAACGGGCCTTCCTTTCCCACAACTGACACTGAGCCAGAGCTCAAGCTTATTAGGGGACAGCAGCCTTCCCTCTCCGCCTAGCAGGAGCTCATCATCTGGTGAGGGTACATGTGCTGTTTGTGGAGACAATGCAGCTTGCCAGCACTATGGGGTCAGAACCTGTGAAGGTTGCAAAGGCTTCTTTAAGGTAAGGACAAATAAATAAATCAGTACATCATCTCACCTGCATTAGTGCTATTATCTAAGCAACAGATTTAATACATTGCATTCTGAATTCCATAATCAGAATTTTAAGGAAGGAGTACTGTTTTGCCACTAGAAAATCAAGTTGGTAAAAGGCATCATATAGATGATACACTGTGGCTTGGATTTTTTTCTTATTATTATTATCCCAGTGTATCCCAATTGTGATGCTGCTGCATCTCATTTTCAGTGGAGTCCTGCAACCCTTACCTAATTTTATTGAAGTACAGGGAGGTTGAGTGACTTGCTCAAGGATGCATGGACTTTATAACTGTGGTGGGATGTGTATTTATAAAGTAGGCATTACTATAATTTCTCTGAAGATGCGCACAATCATATTGCCTACTATTACTGCAGTAGTGGTGCTAAAAAACTAAATATTAGAGCATATAAGTATCTGGTGTAATTTGTTTACTTTTGCAACTTTCAAAATAATATGTAATGCTTCTGTGTTAAAGCACACACACACACAGTTCCATGTCAAAAGGGCAATGCAATTATAGTGAGTGTCAAAAAGGGCGATTCAATTATAGTGAAAGTCAACAGGGTGGCATGAAATAATAAATAGTGAGTTTTCAGGTAATTACTGTCCAGACACCAGTGCCTACACATGGAAGTGGAAATTTTGGGGGAATATTATTCAGAGCCAGGGACATGCCTATATTGATGTGGGGAGCTTTGCCCCCACACCCTCATGGGAGGCTGTGCCCCCAACTTCCCTGCTATCAGTAGGATTCCTACTCCAAGGCACTCCTTGACACTGGGGTAGGTTAGCACCTTGGAATCACCATAAATGTCGTGTTGCCATTTTTTATCAGTCACCATTTTGCTTTTGCACATTTGCCTTCACCGTAATTGACTCGCCCATATTGAATTGTCCTCTTAATGTTCTACCCACACACATACACACACAAGATATATATATATATTCATATTCTGAATTATGGTTTATAATGTTACCCCTAACTTTGCACCTTAAGAGCTTCACCCCGTTCAGTAGAATTGCATGACAGTTTGCATGCACAGTATGGGGGGGGCATGGTCTCATGATTTGACAAGTTTCGTGATGATTCGATGTCTAGATTCTGAGATCCAGACAGTGCAAAAAGTGGAAGAGTCGTGGGGGGGTGGCTCTCAACTACAGCCTAGATGGTTTGGGATTTTGCTCTGACATTTTCAGGTCAGAAGAGGCTTACCTTAGAAAGATGCCTTTTTTTGGTTTGCTGAGAAAATATTAATCTGTTCCCAAGTTATGAGGATTTGAAATTTCAGTTTTGAGCATGCTCAATAGGGTCTTTAATTTATATGTCTAATATGAAAGAAGAATTTTGGCCCACAAAATTCTTTCGTGAGCTGAAATTCTTCTTTTGTGAGAAAAAATTCTTCTTTCATATGGCAACCATCTTATTTATTTTTCCAAAAAAAAAAAAAGGGAAAACCCATGAAAATGATACTCCTGGAGAAAATCAAACACCAGAATCTAGCTAAATAGGACCTGTTTAGCTAGATTCTAAAGTTTGTTTTTTTGAGGGAAAAAAAGACCCTAAAATATGGTTTTGGGACATCCCTAAAATCCTAGGTGGAAGGCTTAGCAAAGGCTCTGGTTTCTTCTGTCATGAGTTAAAATTCTTATTTTGTGAGTCTCGCAAAAGAAGAATCTTGTCTTATGAAAGAAAAGGGTGGGATTAAATTTATTCTCACAGTTTTTTCTGGAGATCATGCAAAAGAACCCTTCTTTCGTGAGACCTGAGTCTCACGAAAAAAAGAACCTCGTCTCATGAAAGAAGAGCATTGTACTTCATATGATCTGATGAAAGAACTGTGAGAAAAAAACTAAGTCTCCCCCTCTTCTTTCATGAGTTGGGATTCACAAAAGAATTTTGGCTCATGAAAGAAGAATTGAGAGCCATCACAAAGCCTTCTATCAAGGATTTCTTTATCAGCGAGACTTTCTTGACCTGTGCAGCCACAGCTGGAGTCGTGCTGCTGGCTTCATTTGGATCGGTGAGGCGGTGGGCTTAGCGAGGGCTTATAACACTGGGACTTTATATTGAAGTCAAGCTGGAGTTATGCTGTCAGCTTTGGTTGGAGCAGTGTGCCACCAATCCCCTGATCTGTCTGTCTCTCTGTTTCTCACTATCTATCTATTTAATATTCCTTAAGCGGATTGGGATACCTACCTCCAGTACTGTTTCCTTATCCTCCCCCAGGTCCCCACCCCCCCATTTCCAATGTTTATTTATTATATAATTAAATCTATCTACATATAATAAGCAGTCTGGGTGCCAACTCCTGGTACTGCTTCTCTTGACCCCCCCCTCCATGTTGCCCACTCCTTCTCATAATATATATGGCAGTACTGGGCTGCCCATCCCCAGTGCCTCTAAGATCATTCTGACAGTGGGGTACCCAATCCCTAGTGTTGGCTTGGGTCCCCCTAAAATAAAGAAAACCATTCTGTAGGTGATCTTTTTTTTTTTAAGTATAACCTGAGAAAAAAAGAAAATAGTTCATTGGCTATTTGACCCCAGACCCCCACCACCCACCCCACCCCTGACCCTCACTCAACACCCACCATCCCACACTCCCCACATATACTTACTTACCTGAACGCATCCTGCAGTGTAGATCCACTCTCCAGTTGAAGACACGTTTTGCTGCTGGACTGCGATATGAGAAAATAAAGTAACTCCAGTTAAATGTATTTCAATGGGGTTTCAACCTTTATTCATAACTTTGTCATTTTTTAAATATTGTTACACCAGATTTTTAACACAGCCTTTTTGGGAACCCACCACGTGAACAAGGGCAATGAAATTATTCAAATCTGTCCTGAAAGGTGATTTCACTGTCACTGTGTGAAATCAACTTTTGGGTGAGATTTGAAAATGTTCACTGCCCTTGTTCATGAGGTGGGGTCATAAGAAGACTATGTTAAAATTGTGGGCTAAAAATATTAAAAAAAAGCAAAGTTGTGAGCATACCTTGCAGTTTTTCAGTGCTTACTCATAACTTGTATCATCGATACAATAAAGCTAATCAATGAAGCATTTACAGTTACCATCTCTTTTCTAGCTGTAACTGTAAATGCTTCATTGGTTAGCTTTATTGTATCGATAATGCATACTAGTATTTATTTATGATGCATTGTATACTGTGTATTATTTTGTATTGTATTTTTGTTGATTGTTCTGGTTGCTCATGTAAATGGGTCTTTAGCCCATGGACTTTTCCAGATTTTAAATAAAACAAAACAAACATAACTTTGATAATTTTCAATATCTTAACCCCAGATTTTCAACATAGTAATTTTTTCACACCATGTCATGTATGCGACAGCTGTCATACTGGGTTCATGAGATGGGGTCCTTGCAGGGCAGCCTTGTGCTCCTGTTCTTCAGGCGGACTGCCTCTCCCCACCCAGGAGCTGCTGAATGTCTCCCTTTCTACCACCTAGTTTTATTGTTCTCTGTGTATGTACTTGCATAAAGTATTGATGCTGTACTGGATGTCTTACTGTGAGCCAGCACTGCTTGGCATCGCTGTGCACTTTCAATTGTATGTACTGGTATCACTTCATGTACTAATTTTGCACTAATCATACTGTTTCTACAAATGTGCTTAGCTACTTGTACCTACCTGAATATGTTACATAGAAACATAGACTTTGACAGCAGATAAGGACCACTTGGCCCACCCAGTCTGCCCATTTCCCTACCTATTGGATAACCTGCAGATTCTAGTTAACCAACAGCCTACTTCCTTCTACCCCCCACTATAATTGCCATATGTCTGTCCCATGCATGTTTGAATTACCCCACTGTTTTAGACCTCACAACCTCCGCAGGAAGGTAGTTACATGCATCCACCACTCTCTCCATGAAAAAACATTTCCTCACATTACCCCTGAGCCATCCCCCCCGTCTTTAAATTGTGCCCCCTTGTTCTTGCACATCTCTTTTTCTTAAAGATGCTACCCTCCTGGACTTTGTTGATTCCCTAGAGGTACTTGTACCATATCTGATGTGCCATCTTAATGGCCCGGATCGTGCCTGGAAAAAGGAGCCTGGAATCAGTGTACCCACCCACTTAACAAATAACTAAATACATAAATAGGAAGGCTGTGTTGAAACTTTGGGATACAAATATTAAAACACAAAAAAGTTATGAGTATACTTTGAAAATTTTCTGCGCTCACGGTTTTGTAATTTGACATCCTTCACTGCATGGAAGTGCAGGGCCAGCAGGGCCCAGCACTTCCATAGGCAGACAAAGCCTTCCCTTGGTGCAGAGCCCAGAGGGCCCTACATGTTTGCACCTCAGGAACTGCATGAATTAAGACACAATTTACTATCTCAAAAAGAAAGGAAACTCTTTGCAAAAAAACTCCATTAATGTACCAATTAGGGTTCAACTTAACACAACAAAAATAGGGAAATGTGATATTAGGGTTTCAAACCCTAACTTCCCACCCACCACCCCCAAGTAGCAAAAGGAAAAGAAAACATTAGGGTTTTGGGTCATGGGGAATAAGTGTTGGGCTCTTCCTTGGGGTTGTCAACCTTAATGCTCATCCCTTCCCCGAGCAAACAAGGTTAGATGTTATCTCTTTTCTTTATGTAGACAGGGCTCTGCATGAAGAAAGTTACAGCAGATTTTGCTGGCAACATGTGGTAAGACATACTTCTCTACCTTTGAATGGCTTTCACTATGAGGTACTGGCTTGGTGCTTTACCTTTTGATTTGGATAGGAGGCTATGGGTGGGGGGAGGGGGAGCATTAGGGTTGACAACCCCACGGAAGACCCCATCAATGATTTGCCAAGATTCCAGAGACCCAAAACCCTGATTTTTTTACCTTTTGTTGCTTGGGGGGTGGGGATGGGGGAGTTAAAGTTAAATGCCCTACTGCTACATTTTCCTACTTTTGTGGCATTAAACTTAACCCTAACTGGTGCAATAATGCATTTTTTTTTGCAAACAATATATATACACATACATACAAAAGGAGTGAATGTAAAATGAGATAAAATATAGCTTAGCTAGTCACATAAGTCACAGCAACATATCAAAATAATATCATTGTCACTGTTGTCACAATGGACATTTTTAAAGTTACTGTCATCACAGTGGAATGCTGACCCAACAGCAGCTTTGGCAATACTGATGACATCACAATGCCTAGTACTGCACTGAAATAAGCTGTTAAAATCAAAGAAATGTAGCAAAATCTGCAAACAAACTACAGATTAAAAAGCTATAACTTGTAAACTACAGTTGTACATATCGAATATACAATAGACTGATTTCAAAATAGGTAATTTATTATCACTTGTGAGTGGGCAGGACTTTCATAGCTTACTCATGACTGCCACTTGTGAGTTATGGTCCTTCCCTCATACTTAAAGATAAATTGCATATTTTGAGTCAGCCCTTGTATATATCTCTCTCTCTCTCTCTCTCTCTCTCTCTCTGTGTGTGTTATGCATATATATATATATATATATATATCATATCTGTATAACATAAAAGTCTAGTTTCTCCCAAGGCAGACTTTTGTTAGGCTTATATTACAGTTTTTGGTATGTTTGCATTACACCTTAAGAAGACTGGGAGTGTTTTATTTTTAACTTCAGTTTTTTTTTTATTATTTATATTCTTTTATATACAAATTTGAGAGAGAATAAAAGTAGTGATGCTGCTTCAGCATCTGGACTTTAAATGCAACAAAAGGGTTATTTTAAATGAACATTGAAAGTAGAAAATGTCATCAGAATCAATTTTTAAACCATGAAGTCTTCTTCAGGAATTATCAATTTTTTTTAAAAGCAAGCATATTTAGTGGACACTGGGTATGCTTTCTTTTTCTTTATAGGTCATTGATAATTCCTCAATGGCGGAGACCTCACAGTTGAGATGTCTGACTTGAAATAGCCCTTTTGTTCTGTTTTAAGGGGAAATATTGAAAGTCAAGATAAGGTAATGTATGGTTTGTAGTCTGAGATAAAACAAATCAGAGTACAGAAAAGAGTGATCAGAATTGTCAGATGTACTGGTTCTTTTAAAATGAGCAAGCAAATGCAAAGGGAAGGGCAGAGCATTGCCGTCACATACTGCTCATATGAGTGATGTGCGGTCTGTAAATAGAGAGGTAAACAAAAGTAATTGCTGATTTGCTTGTTACTGAAATTTCATTTATACCATATTTTGTATGTCCATCT
Source organism: Neoceratodus forsteri (assembly GCA_016271365.2). Classification (NCBI taxonomy): domain Eukaryota; kingdom Metazoa; phylum Chordata; order Ceratodontiformes; family Ceratodontidae; genus Neoceratodus; species Neoceratodus forsteri. Next base: position 974,966,068 of record CM057456.1, on the reverse strand, counting down.
CCTTTCCTTTCTTTAGATAATTACAGTAGCTGTAAACTACATCTTCTCTATGGCACTCATATTAACATGTATATTTCTCTTTTATATTCAGTAGTTCACAGATAATTAAAAAAAGCTTAACATTTGATCGATTAAAATAATATAAATGGGGAAATATTTCACAAAAGTATTATATAAAGTTTCATAGTAATATTATAATGTATGTTGCTGATCAGAATTTACCCCCCAAAGACAGGCGTGTGCATTAATGTGACATAATGGATGCCTTGCACATTACACCTTTGATATTCTTTGTTAATATGGACTATCTCATATGGCATAACACAAGACTCATCTGAACAGAATAAAATGTTATCTGAGTTAACAATACCAGAGTGCTTATTTGGGAAATTGTAAGCATTGATTTAAAATGTCTTAATGTAACAACAAACATTAGGCACCGTTCAGATTTGTTTCTTTGAGGGACCTCTACTTCCATTCTGCAACTAGTTGCACTGAAACAATAAGCAGATGGAAAGAGAACAACTTTAATTCAGCATTTGTTTCAGCAAGGAAAATACCAGCAATATTAAAAAACAAGAAATCGAATACATCAATATCATATAGCATCGTATTTATAGTAATTCCCATGCACATTTAAGTAACCTCTCTATCATTTCCATCAGCTTGCCAGTTCCTAACATATTATGAAACAAATCACTTAAAAAAAAAAAATTGTCAAAAAATGCAGTTCCATTGCATACATCCTTTCCAATGTAATTCTACCTTATTTTCAGGAATTAAACAAAAAAAGGTAGAGCTAGGCCATCGTTCTGTAATTGCTAGAGAATATTTAGAAAGAGCTGTTACAACCAGCATATAAAACACAGAGACAATAACATTTGTTAGGTAAGTTTGTGAGGCCTCTAATGTCTGCTTATCAGGCATGAAGACATTTTTACAGGCCTAGAAAGCTTGCATATCAGAGGCATTTGTTAGACTACTAAAGATACCATCCCTATATCTCACCAGTTGTGTTTGTTCATAAGTTGCTGTGGTCTTTTCTTTACTGTTTTAAGCAATGTGGCCTTCCCCCGCCCATCTCCACCATGGGCCTGGTTTTCTTTGGCTTTAATGTCAATGGCTAGTAGAAGTTATTATGACGTGTGTCTAAAACTAGAGAGTGCAGGAGATGTGCACCCCCAGATCATTTTGATTTTATTTTAATAAGGTCAATAATCATCGAGGGAATGAACCAAGTAGAAAATTGCTCCCAAAGGGATATTAAAAGAGAGATATGTAATCCCCAAAGGTATAATGTGATGACCTGGTAATTTCAAAAATAATTTTATCATTTAAAGCTGACTGTCTCCAGGGACTTGCTTCAGAACAAGCCTAGATTATTTTCATTGTCAGCAGCTAACACTAATAAAATTGTTTTTCCTGCAGGCTGGCGTGTTAGGAAATTAATTTTATCTAATTATGCGAATTGTGCTGTCGTCTTTCACATTGTAATTAAAATGCATCTTGTCAGGTCCTAACTAATTTTTTGAGAAACTAACGCTTTTGCGCGGCACTTTTTCTGTTTCTTCAGAGGACTGTTCAGAAAAATGCAAAGTATGTCTGTTTGGCAAATAAAAACTGCCCTGTGGACAAACGCCGCCGGAATCGTTGCCAATACTGCAGATTTCAGAAATGTCTAAGTGTGGGCATGGTTAAGGAAGGTAAGGCATATTGCTATTACAATTGTATGTGAAGAAATAAGCATCATGACTGTTTTATGTTTCATCTGTTGTTGCAATTCTTAAATGCTCCCCATCCTTCGTGTAACTTTCTTCTAAAAATCTTGCAACACAGAGTATGTTTTTAGGTTTGAGAATAAGACAGAGAGTTCTAGGGACATTTTTGATGCATAGGATTGCCACCTGATCTCATCTGATGATAGTAGTTTTTGTTTAATTTACTGCATCCTGAAAAAAGAAAACATGACAAAGATAAGATGTTCTGGTGTGACACTAGAGAAAAAAGTGTTTTCACCAAGAAAATGTATAATTTCCCCCCACTAAAACAGGCTCTGACTGTTAGACAATCAAAACTGAGACTGCTGGATTTATTTATAATAATTTCAATTATTTGAACTCACTTTGAGATATTTAAGTCCTTTAAGATTTCCTCTTCTTCATAGTGAAATCTAGAAAGAATGTTTTGCTATGAAATCTGTTGCTCTGTGCTCCTGGCGAGTGTTAACCCTAAGAGACCTGATGCATTTGCTTCAAGTGCAGTCCTGTGTATTTTTATGCTGCTTTTGTTTGAAATATCTTCCATTTTGAACTTCCTCAAAAGTTTGAATCTTCCAAAGGTGCTCTTTTGAAAATGTACCAGCTATGTAATAGCTTAATCCTTGATCCATGCAAAGAGCAAAAGAACATTAAAACATATGAACAAACCGGTTTTTAAACACCTACTAAAAGAAAATAGTTGAAATCTTTGAGTTTACATCAGTTGTACTTAACTTTAATGTCTCCCAGTGTTGTGACTGTTTATTATTGCTTGCTTGGTTGATTGATTTAAAAATTGGTAACCGGGAAAGGTACACTGAGCCGTGGCTCATTTCCCAGGTGTGACCCGTCATTTTTAGCATGATTGGTCTTGTAAATATTTCACATAAAGCCTCTTAATCTTCTGTGAATTTCAGAGATCTCTGACTGCCCACAACAGCTTACAGTTGCTGTTTGCCACATTTCTGACATCATAGCCTATTGTTATGATAAGCAGTGTTATGTCAGGCATAATTATTCAGGATTCATGGCAATGTTGGCAACATTGTACCGTGAAGACACATGAAAACGCTAAAAAATATTTTTTCTAGTTAGTTATTTTAGCCAAATGAATTACGCCTGCAAATATGTACTGTACTTAAGCAGAGGTCTGAGCTGGAATGTTCAAATTATTTAATTTGACTCTGACACTGTCACCCTATACAAATAAATGGGGTGGGAGGGGAGTGGGTGACGTAGAGCCAAACAAAATCCTTTTTGAGAATCCCAGGGCTACTCATTAAAGCACTGCTGATAATTTGTTTTTGTTATAAAACCCATTGCCATGTTGGGTCTGTTTTTTTTTTTTTTTTTTGTAGCTTGGTGTCTGTTCTGTTCATTGGCAGTGACAGTCAGTGTTGGCTGCTCATGTATGTCTACTGTCAGATCTCCTCATTGTTTCTTTTTCCTTCTTTTTAATTTGCTAGTGGTCCGTACCGATAGTCTGAAAGGAAGAAGAGGTCGGTTACCCTCCAAACCAAAGAGCCCCTTACAGCAGGAACCATCACAGCCCTCTCCACCCTCTCCTCCAATTAGTCTAGTCAGTGCCCTGGTACGAGCCTTCACAGACTCCATACCCAGAGACCTCAATTATGCCAGGGTATGTGTACAGGCTTTGTAGTCTTTAGTTTTTTGGTTTCTATGCTCTGTAATATTTCACATATAAGGATTTTTTTCTTTGGGAACAGTTTACTGAAGTGTATTGCTTTGTTGATTATTTTTTCTCCATTACCATCTTTGGGTTTTAGAACTGATGACATGTTAGTCATTACCTCCCCAAAGGAGGATGGCAGATAAATATGAGATATACAATCAGCTGATGTGAGTTTGTTTTTTAAAATACTGGTTGACAGTTATGAATCTTTATTCACGGTACATTGTCAGTGTCTCTGATATCTCAGCTACTGAGATATCAGAGACCCACTCAGCTGCTGATAACTAAACAATCAGTTAATCAACCTTGGTTAAAAAAAACATTTTGTATAATATAAATTCAAATAGGGTTCAGCATTTTCAACAATTACTAGCCTTTATAAGAAAAGTCAATAAGGCCAGCCTCTATACTTCCAATTTTGGCTATCCAAACTGGCTGCATAACTCCAAGAAGTCATCCAACTCGCAAAGGTAGCTGCTTTGTATGCCACTCAGAGATGTGCAAAAGTGATTAAATAATATCAACACATTTATTTGAATAGTTCAGTAAAGTTTTCTTTTATGCTGTGTACTGCAAAGTGTATTTTGTATTTATGACAAGTGCTTGGAGTGACCAAGTTCAGGCTGGATCCAGTGTAACATTTACTGCTATAAAAATGTAAAGGCTGGAACCCTGGAGAGAAAGACTATAATGTTGGGTGTGGAAGGGGGGGCTGTGCATGATCTGCAGACAGGGTAGGACTGTGACACATTCTGCAAAGCACAGGTTGAGACTGTAATCTAAATATGCTACATTTTGTACAGCTGAAACACAGGGATGCTGATCATCAAAATCCTATTTACAGTAAGCCCCGCAAATTTAAAGTCCTGATTGGTGTATTCCAGCTGTCCCCTTTCAGTTTGAGGCTGTTGCCATTAATTTGATTACTGTCATGTAACTTTACTTCTCCCATGGAGGTTATGGTTCTCTAATATAAACCTTGGAGCTGCTTCTGTTCAGCAGTTTCAGTCATGGTGCAACATTGTTCTTCAAATCCAGTGGCCAGAATTATTTTTCAAAATTGCTCACCTGGCTAAACCCATGAAATGCAGCATCCCTTTTATCTGGGGGGCAAGGGATAGCAGCAGCAGTGGCAGCATTTCATCAAACATCCAGGTAGTTACAGTATATTACAATAGACAGGTGGGCATTAGCAAACAGAGACAGTACAGATAATGTCGATGCATTCCTAAAGTGCTTCATTAAAAACAAAGCACCATGCCATATTATGATCATAGCATTCCAAGGTTACTATGAAAAAATGTTCAACTTAACAGACTCAAAGCCTGTGCTGATTGTCAATTATACCTGATTTTGGCAGCATCAGAGTTTAGTCAGCACCAACCATCAGGTTGACTTCATTACTTGTACTTATTTTATAATAGTGGCAAAGATATTTTAATAAATGACACCTGTAGCAACTGAAATGAGAAACAATTCAATATCAACCAGTGACAAATCATAGTAACATAGTAATTCAAGATTGGAAGGGATTCTAGATCGATCTAGTCCACCCCCACCACTTCAGTAGCAGAGATTTATAAGCATACTGTGCAGACATGTTCTAATTTATAGGGATACCCCCCCCCCACACACACACACACTGTACTACATAGGGTACCCTGTGATTCTCTTTGGAAGCAGAAATATGCAGAAACCAGTTTTTCAAAATTTGTCATAAGCCTGTTCCCATACATTCATTAGCCTTGGTACTTGACATGAACACTCTCAGTGAAGTGAAAGCAAAATGATGGAGCGGCATTAACATAAAGTGTACCTGACCCACCTGTCATCATCCTAGCCTAACAGCTCATTGTGTGCCTTTTTGTGTTTTATTCATGATAGTTCCGTGCCACAGACCAACCTGCTGTTGAACTCACAGACGCCGAGCATGTACAGCAGTTCTATGGTTTGCTCACCTCCTCTCTGGAGATTACCCGGAACTGGGCGAGTAAGATACCAGGCTTTACTGACTTCCCAAAGGAAGATCAGACGCTCCTAATAGAGTCGGCTTTTCTGGAGCTGTTTGTACTTCGGCTTTCGAGCAGGTAAGAACTTTCATTATTAAAGGAGTCAGCAAAAAGCAAAAACAAAACATGCAACACTGAGAAGCTTTGTGCCTATGCAATAGTATTGTGTTATACTTCAAACAAACTGCTACCAATGATAAAAACAGCATAGTCTGTTCAAATATTTTACAGTATCTAGACAGACTTACAAAAATGCACAGATTGAGGGCTGTCTTGTAATTAACCTTTTCCAGCAACTCAGCTCTGTCATATCCATTTTAGTTTAATTTACTTTTTTAGTTGATTTCTTTATTGAGGTTTTCAAATCATGACAATGTAGCAACTGAAATAGGTGAACAAAATATGATATAATTGCAGAGTATTGAAATGAACATCAACCACACAGTATGACTAAGAACAAGCACTGAATAATGGAACTGCATAAACTTTGGGTGTAAAAACCACACAGGAAACAGGTCACAACTTTGGTGTACTCTGTGCTACCCAATGCGTGGTGTGTATTAAAGCAAGTATGGAGGACACTCTGAGATCTTGGTTCACCAAGGTTATGCACTGGAGTGGGTCTATAAATGGGGGATCTGTTTATAGGAATGTAAAGATAGCTGAGGTTAGAAATGGGGAACATTTTCCACCAATACCAAGGAGGTAGGTCCAAGTGCAGGTGGCTTAACTTCTCAAAGTGGGTGGCATGCAATCTGCTTTTAATGATGGAGTTTACATTTAGTTGACATCACACAACATACTTTATATCTAACTGATGCATCACCAGATTGCAACTCAGTATTTTAAAAAAGCTTGAACAACTGAGTTCTCGCTGGCGCCTTGGCATTAAGTGGTTGGGCATTCATTCGATATGCTTGCAACTGGGATTCATGCTCCAAGCCTGGAAAAACAGTAGCAGACACCAGCTGGGAGGGAGGAAAGAGCATCTCACATAATGTTTTCATTCTAGGCAGGGTTTTGGAGAGCTTCACTATAAGAATGGTTACTTGGTGACAGATTGCGGTAGCACAATTGACATGGGTGATCATATATCATGCGTGTCTGCTACCAATGTTATCATGGCATGTGCGTCTTCTGGAGGTGGGTTGTAGGTGGGATGAAGAAAATGGGAAAATGGCTGGTCCACTGTACCAGCTGCTGGCCCTTTGGGTCTGTCCCACACCACTAGGCCCCTCAGCGAATCAGCTTGACTCCCTCAGGCCATTCCTTGCCAATGCCAATATCCAGTTATCTTGCCCTTCCCCAGCAGGGACACACTAGAGCCAAGGAAGAATACAGACCATCCCAGGGAGCCTGAAGGCACGGCTGCAAGTGGGAGGTGATTCCAGGAGGTAGATAGGGATCAATGAGGAGCCTGAAGAAGTGGTGTGCTGGGGGCCTGGGGCATCTTAAGGAAAAAAAAACTGGCCTAATTTCTTATATTTGTTCGTATTGATACAAGTTTTCAATTCAAATCAAATTAATGTTATTTTAAAATATACTTTATTATTCTTTAGAAAAATCTTACTTATCACTGAATGTTAATAACACAGAAACCACTGACAAACACTGGTTATATGTTGTTGGCATTCACTGACAAATGCAGTTAGGGCCCAGTCCTCAAAGGTACCCCAGATACATGCAACATGCATGAATCTGGGGAACGTTACTCTGAAGCTGCAGGTGCCAGCTCACTTGCCGGCATCCGCAATCTGTGCCCCCAGTGATCCACTAGTGTGTACCCATGTAGAGGGGGCAGAGTGTACAGAGCTGGTTCAGACCACAGGCATCCAGTCAGAAGCCTGTGTTGATCTGATGGTGAATACCAGCATATGCAGAGTGTATGGACTGATGGGTTATGGCAGTCTTCTAGGATTGCCAGATCGCTGTCAGTATAACTGCAATTCAGAGATGTAAAGCACACAATGACAGTACAGCTCACAGTCCTCCCTAGTGACTCAGAGGGCTTGGTGTAGGTGGTCCACCCATCGAATGGCCCCTTGGGTGGTTCAGCAGCTAGGAGAGGGGGAGAACATAAGCACTACTACAGCCCCTAAGGTAGCGTAATGTGCAACCCCATCACCAGTCATTCGCATGGAGGAATTACCTTTGTGGATGAGATGCATGCCTGCCTTGGCCCACTTGTCCACCCTCGTAACTAAGCACATGGCAAGGGCTTGGGTGCAGATGAGCACACATCCTTATTCGTAGATGCCACACAGTGCCCCAGTGGTGTGCATCCTATGTGAAGGGGGCACTCTGCTGCTTTTCTTGGCCTTCCACACATGTGGAAGGCCAGGAACCTTTTGAGAATGGGGTCTTGAGTGCTTTTCTAAATGAATGTGGAAAACATACAAAAACAGCATGCAATTCTAGACACATAAAAAAGAAGTGATGCTATTCTAAAGCTGTTCTATAATCTTTGCACTTATAGTTACAGTATCAGCTACACGTAAACCCTGTAGCATAGTATGATGTCGCATGCTGTAGTGTCACCCATGTGTAATCACACGCTATGCTAATTTCTTGACTGAAGGTAGCAATTTGATTGAAGGAACAAGGAGAGCTTTCTTAGTACAGTATCAATAAGGTTATAGACCACTGCACATCTCAGACAAACCATTTGAAATTAAAATAACTAAAATGCCTGACAAGTGATTGGCCAGTCCTGTTGGAAGGTATTTTTAAGCTGTTATTAAAGGAGTAGTACACTCAGAATTTGCAAAAACATATGTTGTGTGGAGTGTTTTTATTGTGTGTGAAGTCTTAGTGTGTCCCTCCCTCTGTCTGCTATTAAGAGTTTTTCCTAAATTTGCCTGCTAGCTTTATGGCAGTTTTAAATCCCTGGGGATCTTCATCTCAGCTACATTTATTGCTTTCCTTGTTCCTTCAATGCATCCTGTCTCATGAGACAGTGATGTAGCCGGGACCATAGACTCAGCAGCCAGCACTACTTTACAGTCAGTTCACAATAGTAGAGATGGCTATATTTTAAAACTATGCAGAGTTCAGCTTGGTGACTGCCCTCATTGTAAAGGCATTTTTGTTGTGAACAGTTGTGACACGGTTGTGTATGTGTAACTTAGATGGTTTTCAAGATATTTACATTTATTTGGTATGTCTACTAGAGTGTTCACTCAGAGAAAAAAACGCATCTGCTATTCATAAGTGTATCTGCACACATGCCAAACAAATCTAAATATCCTGAAAACAATATAAGCTACACAAAAACAACAAGCAACAAAGTTGTTCAGGACAAAAATAATTTTACAATGAGGGTAGTCACTAAGCTGAACTCCTTACAGTATATTTGCCATCTGAGGTGAGAAATTTGGTTAAAAAACAAGGACATTTGGTTAATTAGACGGCTATATTTTAAAAACTATACAGAGTTCTGGTTAGTGACTACCCTCATTGTAGAGTTCTTTTTGTCCTGAACAACTTTGCTACTGGTCATTTTTGTGTAGCTTGTGAAGTTTCCAGGATATTTAGGTTTACTTGGCATGTGTGCAGTTGCACCTGCAGACAGCAGACACTTTTTTTCTGTCTGAGTGAACACTCTAGTAGACATGTTAAACAAATGTAAATATGTTGAAAACCATACAAGTTACACATACACAACCAGTGTCACAATTGTTCACAACTAAAATACCTTTACAATGAAGGTAGTCACCAAGCTGAACTCTGTATAGTTTTTAAAATATAGCCATCTCTACTGTTGTGAGCTAATTGTAAAGCAGAGCTTGCTGCTGAATCTCTGGTACCGGCTTCATCACTGTCACATGAGACAGGATGCATTGTAGGAACAAGGAAAGCAATAAACTTAGCTGAAATGGAGATACCCATGGGGTCATAAAACTACCATAATTATAGCAGGCTAATTTTGGAAAACCTCCCAATAGCAGACTGAGGGAAGGACACACTAGGACCTCACACAAAAATCAAAACACTCTGCACAACATATGTTTTTGTAAATTCTGGGTGTACTACTCCTTTAAGGTGTGCACTAGAACTTAAAGTGCCCCTGACAATCCTTGAGAAACTTTGGAAAAACATAAGCTTTAGATACATTTCTGCTTATATTTAATTCATCTAACAGGAGTGGGATTGTTAAAGACACATTTTATTCACTCAGCTCTGTAGTCTTAAATTAGAATAAATGATTTATCCTCATAGTCCCAAGATTTATCCTTTCAGCTCCATTTTAGTCTCTGCTAACCAGCCTCCCACTGGATAAACTGAACATGCAGTGGGGCTGGTTTAAATAACTGATTTATCCTGACTCTTTGGGCTCCCCCTGTGGCTTCGCTCATAGTTTCTCGTTGCTTTGCCACCTGTAAGGTTGCAGAGGTCAAACACAGCCTATCAGGATAGCTCTGTTATTTAAACCAGCCTTATTGCATATCCCTTATAGATTTGCTGTAGTAGCATCACTGTTTTTTTAAATAACTATGCACATCAAAATAAAAAATGGTATTACTGTTGCTTAGGCTTTCTCTGCTCTGGCTGCTTGTCTACAGCTGACATCATAATTCTCTGTTTATGTATGATATCATAATTGTTTGTAAAGCTACACATGGTGATGTCGCAAGCATGGAATTGTAATGCAAGGTGTAGACATGCAGCCAGGGACGTTTAGGTCTAGGGGACAGTGATCTCATTTTTAATGTTGATTTGCATAGTGATTATGAAAAAGAGGAAGCTGCTAGGGCAAATAGGTAACAGAAAAGAAACAGTGCATCTAAATATTATGTTTTTTCCGGCATCCCTGTTGTGTAATCAGTGGCTCTTTAACCCTGTTGGTACTTAAAGTAATAGCCAACTCCAGCAGCCCAGTTGCTTAAATTTAGAAATGTAAAATGCAAAGTCGTTTTCAGTCTGAGTTTGCTAGTTTTAGTTATTTGAGAACTATTTGCATTTATTAATCATAGCAGTATTGAGAAAAGAAAAGGCATATGACTGAAAAAGAATCTGATGTCTACATAAAGTGCCTTTCCTCTTTATAGCTTAATTGGCACTTTGGCATGCCAGCTCCTAATTACAACAATATTTATTGGCACACCCATGTCACATAGTTTGTTTTACTTGTATAATCCTATTTAAAGCCTCTCCAGCTCTATGGAGACACCAACTACACCCAAGAAGAAGCATGAGAATACCTCCAGGCACTCTGTAATGATAGTAGACTCCCAAGATATAAGAAACGTCAACCCCCTTACCAATATGTGTGTGTGTGTGTATATATATATATATATATATATATATATATATATATATGGAATAATAGATAGGGGACTGCATATTATGAAGTTGTAATACCATCGAGAGGTTCTGGTGACATGTGAACCTCGTCAATAAGGCTCAAGAGGTTCCAACATGTCACCAGAATGCCAAGATGGTGTTACAGCTGCATGATACACAGTCCTCTATTTTTAATTTTTTGTAATATGTGGATCCAGGAATGTCCCCTCCTCCCCTCCACAGCTGCAGCATCTTCTCTCACTTTGTCTCTCCCTCTCCTGTAGCATATGCTTGACAGGGCTTCAGAGCTGCAGCATGCAAGCAGCATGATTTTTTAATAAAAATAAGAGCTCTTTGTTTAAAACAAGTGATCCTCTGTTTAACATCCCCCCCAAAGCCACTGCAGCTTCCATTTCTCTCCTTTTTTGTCCAGCATCTGCTTTATCAGAAAATGAGAGCAAAGGATGAGAGCAGTCTGTGGCAAAAACCCAGCATTTCTCCCTCTTCGGGGGCAGAAATCGGGGCAGATATCAGAGACAGACACTTTTAAACAAGAGAGAAAAACCCCACAGTGGGATTTAAACTAGAGACCCACTGCCTATTTGCATGCTTGACAGCAGTTCGCTGTTGATAGGACTTCAGAGCTGCAGCACACAAGCTGCATGGTTTCTTAATAAAATAAACAAAAAGAGGCAGCATTCATACAACAAAGCTGAAACTGACCCTTGCCATTCATTGCCCATCTCAAACTGCAGCTTCCAACAACACACGAAGAGGTAGTGTTCAGAATTCAATATTCAGAACAGCCAAAAACTGAATCAGGCAGCAAATAAAAATAAATTATTTTGAGAGAGCCATTTTTGTCACAGTCAAGTCAGTGGGGACTCGGCATTTGCTGTACCCAGAGGCTACAGTAAAGGCAAGCTTGCACTGAGCATGAGGATTTGAGCAATACACTGGAGATGGCTCTCATAATACTATCGTTGAAAACTCAGAACGATAGTATTACGAGTTCTGAATTATAGTATTACAGGAATCCAATCGTAGTACTACGGGATTTTAAGTGAAGTATTACGAGGAATTTTTTAGATAGATTTCACAAGACTTTTATGGCTTATCTGGTTGGAAGATTTTATAATCATAATAGAATTGTCCACCTTAGCCACTGACATCTGGTAATGCCTGCTAGAACTTGTTCATCAGCACCTTCAGTTTGACCTCCAGCCACATAGTTTCCTAGACTATGATAGTATCCAACAGTGACTTCTGTGTCATTGATTAAACATGATTTTTTTTTTCAGCATATGATGTCACTTGAATAATAGGAAACCGTATACCCGGTCCTTTCTTAGTTAATAACACCTAGAAAAAAATTGGGAATGTTCTGCTTTCCTTGTTCAGGTTTACTGTGTGACACCAAGAACGGCAAAAAGAATTACAGAAGTATGATTTGTTTTCAGACTTGGGTGATGTTCAGTGCAGTTAAGAGTGAGAACTAGGTAGGACTGTTTGGATTAAGAATGGCAGGCCACAGTAAATCCTAGTTAGTGCTGGGCAAAATGTTTATTACACTTGTGAAATTGCATGTACTTTCTGATTTTGCATTTGTGCAGTTTTTGCGAAATTGTACAAAAATCTGGTTTAATTTTGCCAGTGCTTTTTAATTCAAATAGAACTATTTTGCCCCAAATTGTGCATTTTTAAAAACCATAGTTCTTAAAAATGTACAATTCTAGCAAATAGTGCCATTTTGTTTTATAAACTGCGCATTTTTAAGGATGTGGTTTGTAAACAAACAAGAAAAGGCACAATTTCAACCAGAATTGCCTATTTTTATACATGCTGTCCTTGTCTGCAGTCACAAAAAGTGTGCAACATGGATTTTTCTTATTTCACTCAGCACCAGTCCTGATACAGACCAAAAGAGGTAGTAAAAAATTAAATTCAAATCTTGTGATAAAGAGAGACAAAAAAAAAATAGAAGTGAACTGGAAAGGGGACAGGTGCTTTGGGGAAGGGAGGCACTTGATTTTCAGTAAGAAAGGCAGGGAGGAAGACATGGGTTATCCAGTGTTCCTGCACTCCCTCCCAGGTCAGAGGTCATAGTGTGGGTATGGCAAACTTGACTTCTGGGGTTTCTAATGTCACCTCAGCCCTTCTGTGGCATTAGACTTGGAATTCAGAGCTGCCTATCTATAAGCAGTAAGGCAGACTGGGGCAGGGGTTAGGTTGGCGTCAGGTAATCAATTCAGTCACATTGCAAGTGGCATAATTTCCGTGCACTAATCCACCCCTTTTAAGAGATTAATCAAGACCATAATTATGAGGTATGATTATGTAATTTCTTCTGTTATTTAATTTCCTGTTTTTTATTCAAAAATGTAAAATCTCACTGACAAAGATTGGGGGCACCTGCTTCCATTATTATAGATCCAAGGAATACTCTCAAAAATTCAGAGTGCTCCCTTTTACTGCATGTGAGACACTCTTATACTGGAAACATATACCATAGGTGCAGTTGTAGTCAGGCAGCACAATGGCTGGGTGCGATGATTGCCATTGGCATTGTGCTGGTGCTCTAATGTCCCTCACCCTTTTCATTGTCGCACCAGTGTGGGTGAACCTACTGGAAAGAGTATCTCATGTGTGAGTGTCCTGAAATGGGCACATTCGGGGAGGATTTTTAATATATTATTGGTCAGCCTGGATCAATATTATATGAATATATCCTCAGAGACCACTTTTACAGTTGAGTGAGTGGTCTAACTTACATTCTCAGGGTATCAGAACTGCATACCTTCAGTTTGTGGTTCTCATAACCTAAGAATGCCCATGAGACTACTATTTTAGCCATAAGACTGATCCCCCAGGATATATTAACAAACAGCGGCAGGACGTGCAGAGTGGGGATCATATGGGTCCCAGCCAATCAGTAGGCAGGATTTTCAGCTGAAGTTATATATACTCAAGATTTACAAACTATAACCAGTGTTTGTTCCACTCAGGCTGTCTTCAGCAAATTATACAGAAAAGCAGTGAAGTGTTCTTGTGCTCTGCAGTTGATTATTTTCTGAGTGTACACTACTAGTCTTCCATATGAAGCTAAGATGTGTAAAACAACCAAAACAAACGAACACAGTAATGGACAATGATTTGTCATGACTTGTCATTTGGTTTACCCTGTGGGCAGAGGACCCAATACATCTAACCAGCTGGACAGCCATAACACACCACATGCCTCTGCTATTTACCCCAGGCTTGTAGTGCCACAGTGAAAGCAACTCTTCTTTGTAACTCCTTGCCTGCTTCCTACTTGCCCCCAAGGAACAGATCAGACATTTCAAGCTGAATTTCTACATATGCTTCATCATATCACTTTTAGCATTGTAAATGGATTTTTTTCTGTTTCAGAAAGAAATGTATACCCTAACTACCAACTGAACAAATAGGCAATACTTATATTTTTCTTATTTGAAGAAAAAATGCAAGCAGAAAATGCTAATTTGGAAGTGGTCACTGGTCTCTCTCTCTCTCTCTCTCTCTCTCTCTCTCTCTCTCTCCCTCTGGGCAGGTAAAAGGTAGACGCATCAACAGAGGTGACAAACAAACTCTCTAGGGAGGGAGGGCAGGCATGCATCACTCTGTAGCACTCACTGTGACCAAGTTATGAGCAGGATGTGGCAGGGTCTCTGAGGGTGCTATGTGCTACACTTATAGCTACAGTGAAGTGTGGCAATGCCAAGCTCCAGCATCTGTTGTGGGAAGGAGATGGTAGCCAGAAAGATTTGGGGAATGGGGACAACTGGCCCCAGATAAAAAATGCAGCACACCCTAACACAATTTAGATCACCGCTTAGCTATTGGTTAATCGGAGCCTCTATTAATGAGCATCAACATCCATCTTAAAGGGGAATATTAATGAACATTGTCCATCATAGTCTGACAACCCATGAAAGTCTTTTTAAATGAGGCACTGCACTTAACCGTAGTGTGACGCAGTCCAGAAATAATGGTAATTATGCTTGTCCCATACTGGTACTACCTTGCCATTTTTAGAACCTCGTGATGTCAGTGAGGGTGAAGGTGTGCTTAACTACAGTATGGTTAGGTGCAACTTCGCCCTCAGTGAAATCACACAGTTCTTAAAATGGCAATGCAATATCAGTATAGGGCTAGACTTAGTTGCTAGTATCTCTTGACTGCTACAATATGAAGGTAAGCTCTCTACCTCATCTAAAATAGCCTTTTGTAGGTTTGCAAACTAAGATGCTCACTATTAATAAATATTCCCTTTTAACACCACTTTATTCTCACTTTGTTAACTTGATTCAGCAATTTCACAAGTTGTTCAGTGACATATTGCTGGGTTGGGTTTAAGAAGGGCAAAATAAATTGGTATTGATGGCAGAATTAATGTTCCTGACTACAGGCCATGGTACCTATAAACATCTGCAACATTCTTAATGCGTCTGTTTAATACTGATGTGAGGCATGCTTTTGAGCATGGGTGTGGTCTGATACAGAAAAGAGACTGTTGCATGAAAACAAATGCTTCTTGATTTCAGATCCATTCTCCCAGAAGATAAGCTTGTGTTCTGCAATGGACTTGTTCTGCATCGACTTCAGTGCCTTCGTGGGTTTGGGGAATGGCTGGACTCCATTGTCAATTTTTCCATAAACCTACAGAGCCTTAGCCTTGATATCACGACCTTAGCATGCTTATCAGCTCTAATTTTGATCACAGGTAAGTGGCCCATTTGTTTTCATTTCAGTTCTGAATTTGGATGGGAAGACGAAGTAACCTTTTCATCCCTGCAGACTCTAATAGCCTAAATTCTGTGTATTTAGCGTACCTTCGCTGTACTGTTATTCCTAGATAATTACATCTTGCAGGGATTTGCTTGGAACACTATTGAATATTCATTAGCAGATTGTATGTCTCTGTGCTTCAAGGTAAACAAGCTAGTTTAGATGACCAGCTGTTCATTCAGAGTTCCTTAAAGGGTGGAGGCAATCTCAGCAGCAGATGATACTGCCCGACTGCCTACATCTCAGGTGTCACCACTTCGTGTGCACATCATTCATAGTCCCATTAGTTATTTGGTTGACTTATTCTGTACTTAATATTTTCTGCTTTGTACTGCATATCCCCAGATTTTAAATACCAATTAGAATACAATTTTCTGTTCCGTTACATATTTTTCCATCTTGGAAAACAACAGAAAATACAGTGCTGGATTTTCCAAATAGTTTGACTGCTTTCTTTTTCATTTTACATCTAAGAATTTAGGTTTGTTTTAAATGATTTTGTTATTTTTGTTATTCCATTTAAAAATATGCTATACCACCTCAAGCTAAATGCAGTTGTACAGCATCTTTACATGCTGTACACTGCAAAAAAAAAAAAAAAATTAAACCTAGTATTCAAAACAGAATACAAGCAGTCAAAAATTGGTATTCTGCCAACAATTTTTGGTGTGCTTAGAATACCAAATAAATGTAAAACTTTAGCCCTACTGTTATGATAGTGGCCAACCCGACTGGTTCCTGTACATTTTTAAAATAATCAGATTACTCACACTCAAGTGAAATGTCATAAATATAAGTGATTACACTTTTAAGTGCCTGTTTCAATGTAACTAATCATTAATTGCATACAACAGGATAATTACATTGTAGTTATATGTTTGTTGCATGCAAATACATATTTAACAATTACTGTATCCCTGTGCAACCACAAAACAGAGCTAGATACCACAATGTTTCCCATAATGCAAGGCTCCCACAGTTAGCACCCAGTGGAAGCCTTGTATTAGGCATCACGTTGGGGGTGTCTACCTCTGCTGTATGGTAGTTTGGTGCCAACTCTTAAATACATTTATGTCGTCTTATTTGAATGCACTGAATTTGTTTATTTTTTGAGGTGGCCATCCACTTTAGAGGCTCTTTTTGGCAGCACCTCCAGGGTCCCAAGTGTGTGTAATCTCTGCATTGCATTTCCTGTATGATCTTTTTCTAAAGGAACTGTCTGTTAGTGAAAATACTGAATATAATTTACCACATGCTATTCACTGTGATGTTCCCAACACAGTATGCCCCTACTGAACACAGTATATGGCCATCCCTTGTAATTCATAGATATCCAGTGCAGTTTTTTGTTGCAATTCATAGTTGGGACATCAGAATTCCCGTAGTGAATTAGAGCATTTTTAGAATGCCTGTATCATTTATACTGTCATGCCCAAACATTCCACTTAGTGTACAGTGCTCTGAGGTACACAGCTGCTGCTTGATCCACATTCAGCTGACAAGAAAAGTATTTTTTTCATCTGTGACAGTTTTAAACCATATAAACAGTGTTTGACCTTATATTATACAAAATAAAAAATAGTCCAACTGTAAATTACAAGCCTTGTAAGTACATCTCAAGGTTTGGGTGGCATTTGCACTGGATATCACCAGAACCCCTCAACAGAATAAGCACATCCCTTTAATTCACAGTTGCGTATAATTTATTCTGCATGTAATACACGCGCATTCATTCACTGTGATGTCATCACTACAGGGTACCATAATGGAATCTGATTTACTAAATGCCATTCATCGTCATGTTGTCATTATGGTGTGGCCAAAAATATGATATACCAAATGATGGGATGTCAGCACCGCAGTTTGCCCTAATAGAATATAATATACCAATTGCTGTACATTGTGATGTCAACACCACAGTGTGCCCTAACTAGTTATAATTTATCACATGTTATTCCCTGTGGCATCAACACCACAGGGTGCCCTGTTTTTCCATAATGTAGTCACTTTAGTAAACTTGAATTGTAAGTTCCCTAACATGGAAACAAATCATATTTAAAAAAGTAACATAAACATGATGAAATTTAATCTTTTCAGCTGTATTACAATAACTATCAGAAAATGTGTATTGAAACAATGCTTTGTTAACAAGAATGGATTTCCACATTCACTGCCAACTATTAATTAATTCTGTTTAACGCTGATCCCAAATTGTAAACAATAGAATACATTAGTTCTTGTTAATACTGATTTATAAGTTACTTAAAAAAGATAAAAGAGATTAAAATGCAGCTTCTAATTGTGGTAAATCAATTATTGTTTGCAGTTTCATGAAAATCATAAGCCTTTATTTAAAAAAAGGGCTTCATTTTCATTGCATAAAAATCAATCATGTACTCTGCCCCAACCAACAAATTCAGATCTTCTCTTTACCATAAGAAACATCATAAGACATTTTCTGCATTTTTTTAATTATTTTGTTTTTAAATTTTTGTTTGTTTTTCATTTTTCTTTGTCCCCTACCATTACAGTTGAGGCCATGGCAGCAGCCCCCTTCCTCCAACTGAGAGGTAGGGCTGGTGAGCAGCTGAAATCACAGCCGAAACCAGTGCTGCTAAATGATCTCCTTGCAGGGGGTGTGAAAATGCTGGATGGTCCATGTCCTCCCTCTCCAAGAGCCAAGAACCTCACCTCCATGGTGCACTCATCTGACTGATTGCCCCCAAGTTGGGTTTCAGGGCAGCAGTGTTTTTACTGAGGCTTTACACCAGTGCTGGAATCAAAAACCTAGTGCTGGCATTTTATGGAATTTCAGTGTCTGGCCCACTGAAAGCAATGGATCAGCATTTATCTTTCTAGATGCCATGGGATCAGGTTTGGAAGTGGTTCGTTTCCTAGCTTCCTGTCGCTAACCCTCCCCTGTTGTCAAGATAAATAAGCTCTAAAAGCGGCAGGTAATCCAAATGACAGAAGGTAGTTGAAGGGGCCTTTGGTTTCTTGTCAGAGTGTCTCTAAACTCCTGGTGGAATTGCGGGAGCGGTACTGACAGAGCTGGCAGTTGCACTGCATGATGAGGGATATTGATCTCCACTTGAATTCACTGAATTAATAATGGTTGCCATAGTTATCGAGCACTCACAACTGGCAGGGAAGCTCAGGGAATTCCAGAACACCTTCCATAATGGGTCTGACAGAAAACTGTTTAATAATCACCACTTTAGTCTGGCCATGGAAGCAATTAAGAATGGAATCCGAACACAGGTTAAAACCTAGCATCAAAGTAGCATTTAAAGTATCAGTCCACCCCAATTAAAAAAAGTAAAAGGAAAAATCACCTGTTAGGTAAAGTGCTATCTAGTTGCACTGTATGTTAAAGCAAAACAACGTTCCTTTCACTTACCATGGCCATTGCAGCTTTACGCTGCTTCTCAGAAGAGCCATCATATTTGCTTTCTGGAAGTGTGCATTACTCTGGTAAGGAACCTGTGCTGTGATTCATTTACCCTCAGTGAGTTGCTCTCTTACACTTGGAGCCAGGTTGCAGAGTGGCAGCAGGTCATGGGGCAGTAAGGGATGGTGAACTGCAAAAAACACAGGATTCTACCATATGTATTTGTAAATTCCCCTGAAGTCACTGTTTGTAATCTAGTTTTACCCCCACTTCCATTGCCATCTTGCTCCATCATGCTTTCCGCTGGCATCCCAGCTCCAACACTACAATGCAGCTACCATCTGCATACTTGTGGCCATCATACAAATGACTGTGGTTCAGGGTTTCCCCATTTTCCCATTTTTTTCATCCATGGCCCTCACACCTCCCACTAGCACTTTGTGGTGCCACACTTTGGCAATGCAGGTATGGAGCTTCCTCTGTAAAGGAAGCCAAGCACTTTAACCCATCACAGGGGTCGCTGCAGGCATCAAATGCAGCACCCCTGGCCAAGATACTCTGCTATTAGCTGAATTTCCTGACCATAACCACCTCACAACAGAAGGCTGTGGCTCACTGCTGGCACCCAGGTTGCCCTTATGATAGCACACTTCACCTCCGCTGGGCTGTTGAATGATCTCCGAATTTACATTTTTAATTAAAAAAAAAAGGAATGAGAATGTCCAAAGAACCTCAGTCATAGTCAGAGATAGTTTTTGGGATTATTATAAAATGGCTATTCTACTATAATGATTTTTTGAGGTGCATCATTAGTATTCTCCCCCTCTAGGGTTGGAACAGAATTTAACTTGTGACTTTAAAAGGGAAGGATCAGTATCCTGAATTATATGAATGTACATAGAAAACTCTTTTAAATAAAGTGTGGGACATCCCCATAGGTAGCAGCAGTCCAGAGATATCCATTACAGAGTATGTCCCTATTGATGCAAGGTAGCAGACATTTCACAGCATCTTGAGACAGCACATTTTGTCATGACTGAAGAAGCTGCATGCCTAGCAGTGCAGATTCCACCACTGTGACATCACTTGCTGTCTCAGGATTCCACTAAATGGCAACTGCCTTGAACCAGCATGTAGCAACCTTATTAATGGGTATCCCTGAACTGCTGCCATCTACTGGTAAGCCCAAAACCATGTTTTAAAAAAAACTTTTCGTGCACAGTCACACAGTCAGGGGCACTGCTCACAAATCTTCCCTTTTAAAGTCACATGGTTACTTGGTTTAAAATAGTTTTTTTGCATACTTTAATACAATCTAAGATACATTTCATAAACCTTCTCCTTTAATATATTTTTCCTCAAACATAATTTGGAGCTGAATAAACTAAAGTATAAAAAAATTTCAGGAACCAGCTGGGCCAGATTGACATATATAAAAATTATGCCTGTACGTAGGTTGCTGCCTGACCAGTGGGGCCTATCATTGCCCCAATCTGTTTGTTAATCATCTTATATATTTTTTTAAATTTAAAGTAAACATAACCCCTTTTGTTTACATTTTTTAATATAATTGTTAATTTGGATATTGTGACATCTGGGTATTATCTCTGGCAGTATAGTCTAGAGGTTAGAGCAACGAGCTGTGAATGAGCTTGGTATATCCAGTAGACCTGGGTTTGATTCCCACAACCTCCACTTTCATGCTGTGAGAGTCTGAGTAACCACTCAACTACCCCAGTGCTCCCAGGTCACCCCTGAAAGCAGGCACTTTTGCCTAGTGGGCTTTACCTGGTTACCAAAAAAAACAAACAAAAAAAAACCCTGCAGCATATTGTTTTGTGTGTTTGCTTTGAAATGGTTTTATTTTCCCCTTAATTAGGTCTCTTGTTAATTTTTTCTTTTCTCACCCAGTAATAATTTTTACTTAATTAGCAGTTTCAGAACCAAATGATATCAGTTGAGCTGAAGACTACAGTGAAGCAGAACCCCATGATTTACGCTCAGCTGATGTCACTGGATTCCATTTTATTGTAGTCTTCAGCTCAACTGATGTCACTAGGTTCCAGAACTGCAAATGAATTAAAAAAATTATTACCAGGTGGGGAAATAGGCAGCATTAATATGTGGCCATGGATAAGTAACAAAATATGGCTATGTCACAACAAACCCACGAAACAGTACTAAGGGGTGACTAAACAGACTTCACACTTACCCAGTCTAACAATTGTATTAAAAAAATGAAAATCTCAGTGTTATGTTTCCTTTAATTTTGAATAGTTCTGCTGATTTAGAATCACTATTAGTCCTAAACAAGTGGCACCTTTCTCCTTATTTCTTTCATAACTTTATAGCCAGGTCTGAGTGACCTAATCCAAGCTATGTTAGCCACTCTCAGAGATCCCATAACAGGTGCATGTGACCAATGGCTAGGGAACTCGGGCCTTGGGGACAAGACCAGGAGCAATTAAACAAGTGCTTGAACTGCTAGTTTAAAAGAAAGGTGTGTGTGTGTGTGTGTGTGTGTGTGTGTGTGTCTTGATTGTGAATATACCAAATTATTGTATGACCTGCTTATAGCAGACACTGTTATGGTAGACAGCTGCTTATAATGGACAAATCCTCCTTGCCAAAAGTTATGCCTGTAATGTTAAAAATCCCCATTTATACTATACTCTGCAACCTGTATAGTGGACACTGCAAGCTCCTCTGTGCCCGTTACATGCTGTGAACTGCCTGCTAACCACCTACTTATCACCCGATCATTTAATTGACTTGTATGGCACTATCAAGTCATCACTCACCTCTTCTGATACCTAACACCTTACTGCTGGGGTTTACTCCACAGCACATGTTGCTTTTCTGAGTAACCTCCTACTCCCCCCTTAACAAATGAGGGGTTATGTTCTGATTTTAACTCAGGTGTGTGAGCTGAAGTTAAAGAGATTTATATTTTAAGATTGTAGGATATAGCGGACACCCCATATAACAGACAAACTCTGCTTACATGAGTGTGTCCGTTATAAGTGGGTTCCACCATACTAGGTTTCTGTGTCTCTCTCCCAACCACATACCTATATTCTGAAACACCATACTCAGTACAAAGCATCATGGGTAATAACATAAGGGATGCTCGAAACTGGCCAATTCCAATCCAGTTAGCTATTTAGAAATTTAGGAATTTTCAATTCCAAATTCAGTTCCTATCTGATTCTAAAAAGGACCTCAAAATCGGAATCGGAATTGGATATGCAATTCTACAATAAGTCCTAAACTCCAATGTAAAAACATGTTTTAGCCTTAAATGTTGGCATTATTTGGACTGCAATTCTAAAAATCTTAATTCAGAAAATCAGGTTGGAATCCATGCACCACTAAACAGCAAGCAAATCATTGTGTAGGGCAGGCTGCTACACCTGAAAGAAATAAACTACAGATACGTGTTTAATCCTTTTAGTTTTCCTCTGTGTAGTGCAATCACTAGTCTGAGGACTACATTGGCACTGGAATGCCCGAGATCATTACATATTTTTGTTTAATGGCAAAATCTTTATTAAGAGTTCTGTCACAGAAAACTGATAACAGTGACTTAGCTTCTGCTCTTTTTTCCCTTTTAGCAGAACGGCATGAATTGAAAGAACCAAAGAAAGTTGAAGAGCTGCGTAGCAAGATCCACAGCTCCTTGAAAGACCACCTAGCATTCAGTAGTCCCAGCCCAAACAATGGACAGCAGCTGTCCAAAGTACTGGGCATTCTGCCTGACTTGCGATCTCTCTGCCAACAGGGACTCCAAACCATCTTCTACCTGAAAATGGAAGACTTGGTGCCACCTCCACCTGTCATTGACAAGCTCTTTCTGGATACCCTCCCATACTGAGGCAGACATTATCCAAGTTATGGCAATCATACACAAAGGGCAGCCAAGTGGATTGGAAACTACACTGAACACCCTCTGCTAAGAGAAAAAAAGCAGCTCAAACTCTCCACATCTTGATGACTTCTTTCCTGGCACTTTCCTTGCAGGACCTTCAATCCAAAACTCTCTGCTTGCTGCTTATTTTTTTTTTGTTTGGTTTGTTTTGTTTTTGTTTGTTTTGGGTCTTTTTTAAATGCTAATGTGGCACTTCTAAACCAAGCTGTCCAAGCAGAAAAAAAGTCATTTTTGACAGTCTTCATTTGTAGTGTAACATCCCAAAATGTATTGGGTTGAAATGCTTAAAAGTTGTGTTTGTTTTCTTTAACAAAATATTGTTGTCAGGATAGTATGCTTTTTGTGTTTGATGCCTTTAGCATACTTCCTGTTATCAAGGGTGCATTCATAGGTTGCTGAAACTTTAATGAAAAAGTTCAGATTTTTCTTTTTATAGAATACATTAAATGGATTGAGTTTTACAAGTAAGATATATCAACGTGACAATGGCTGTTAGCTCCAATGTTCAAGTGCAATTTTTTTTAAAGTGCTATCTTATTAAGCCTTTTTTTCAAACTCTAATTTATTTTAATACTAAGGTATGAAGACAGAAAATATTTTTTTTTTTTTTTAGAAAATGACTCGCACTAACTTTAAGGACAAAGTTACCCTGACTTGAAATGCTGTAGTGACTGACAAAAATGCGAGAGAAAGACACGGTGACACTTTGTGAATCCAATGGGCACTTATTCCTTTGATAAGGAATTAAAAGTTAAGTAGTGATCATATTATACAGGGTCTGAGGCAAGGAGAGCGAGGATGTCAGTAATTTTTGAAGGAAACATAGATGAGGACAGTTTTGCAAGACTTATTGTAAGTCTTACAAAAAAATAGTATATAAATGTAGGTGCTAGAAAGAATACGGTGGGCTGCATTTAAACATTCCGTGTTTGTACTCTCTCTCTTTTTTTGTATGTTTATACTGTTGATGCCATTTATTAATATGAGATAATTTGTTGCATAGTGTCTTTATTTGTATAAAAGTTTGTATGCATGGTATATTGTAATGGCTTTGCCTGTATTTATTGCAAAAGACTGCCAGCTCCTGGGAGCCGTGTTACATGAAGTAACTTAATGTGGTGTTCACACTGGCACCGACTAGGAACTCAGAAACTGTAAAGTCATTTTTAGGAAACCTTTTGAATACAATCTTACAATTGTTGCATTGGTTTTTAAAAAAAGCAAAAAAAAAACAAAAGCTTACATGACCTGAAAACATTTTTTTTCCAGTGACTTTTAGAGCAGTACTGTTCAGCACTTTGAAAATACACCTTGACTCATGTTATGCTAAATTCAAAGAGTAGGTAGACGTTTGAGGTCAAAAACTTTACCTTTGTATGTTATGCACTGCACTAGTTCATCCCTTCTTTAGTCATACATACCGTTCAAAAATAATAGCAAATGCCAAGCTGATGTCACCTGGTTTTACTTCACGTGGGGAAACTTGCTCTGTCATTATTTTCTAAAGGAAATATGCTGTCTTTATGGAGATTAAGTTATACAACGAAATAAATGTCAAGCACATGCCTTAATTACTGAAAATGACATCTGTGATATCAGCTATATTGCATAGCGTACCAAGCTACAATGTGATATTCATTTATTATGTTTGGGTATACTTTCTTGAAATCATTATTTTCACATCACTGTGGTACACAAGGTCAACAAAAAACTAGACCCATGATCAGGAAAGATAATAGTTCCAGCTCACATGCAGATGACAGTTGGAACAAAACATTGATTTTTTTTTTTTTTTTAAGTTGATGTTTCAGCCTACATGCAAACATAATAAATGCCATTAATTAAAATATCAGGAGCTAATAGCCACAGTTCTTGTCCTCTGTTGGTGCCTCCAGATTAACAGCATTGAAATATATATTATTTTCATTACACTGGCAGTGCACTTGGGCCTCAGTTAAAGCTAAGTTAGGAGACCAGTATCACAAATGTTATCCTGACAAGGCCACCCTGGCAAACATGGTACAGAGCATGGCTAGGAAATAGGGCCCACTGTTCAAAGGTAATGATATTTTGTTCACTATTCTAAAAAAAAAAATAGGAGCTTTAGAACACTGTTACAGGGAAGACTAATGCCTCCTTACTAACTACAAGGACATGTGATCAACTCCTTTTGTGTAGTTGACTGATATCATTGTAGACTATGAAACTGCATTATTTTTCTAAGGAACAGTGCTTTAAAAAGAACTTTAGCTTCCTAAGTCTGCATAATGATCAAAGTGCTTTTCCTTTTGAAGAGCAAGTTCTGCCTCTTTTTCATGAAGACATTCAAAGCTTACTTGAAACTTACTCGTGTCCTTCCAAGAAAAGAACAGTGATTCTTGCCCTTTGGGGCTAAAAATAATCTTCATTTATGAAAAGCAGTAGAACTACTTTGGATGGTGTCAACAAACCTCAGAAGGTGATGGCATTCAGGGCATTATTTAAGAATTTGGCTGCTAAAAACAAGGTAAAAACAATTAGCATACATGTAGAAAGAAGGATTTGGCTTTAAAAGCTTAAGAAAAGAAAATTAGCTGCCACAGAAGTAAAAAAATAATTGATCTTCCTGAAGGAAGGG
The DNA here is from genome assembly GCA_016271365.2 of Neoceratodus forsteri. Lineage (NCBI taxonomy): Eukaryota > Metazoa > Chordata > Ceratodontiformes > Ceratodontidae > Neoceratodus > Neoceratodus forsteri. The sequence continues at coordinate 974,940,581 of CM057456.1, read as the reverse complement.
GTGCTGTAGAACTGTTTATTTTCATGCAGTGTATGTTTTCTGTAGGGTGCTAATCGGTCAAAATTTGACAAATTTAATTTGACACCAAACTGAAAATGTGCAGTTTCAGCCAATTAGTGGCATTTTATTTTTACCCAATTGTCACATTGTGTGAAAACAGTAAAAACTGTTTTGCAGGGAAAATAAGCAGTTCTACAGTATGATACAAGTAATATGTATATCCAATCCCCAAAACTATGTCTCTGTTAGAATGTTGATTTCCAAGCTTTAGACTCCTGGAAGTTTTTGCCTTCCAAGAAAACAACATGAACTGAACCCTCAGTAGTGTCCTTCTAGATTTTTTTATATATAAAATGGGTAAGGAAAATTGAGAGCTATGATTGATTCTGACGTATCATATGATTGTGCAGTGATATTGCTTGATGCATGGTCATTACATGACAAACTGTTTTGCTTCTTTTTTAACAAAACTGATATTAAAACCCATTTTATAAGCAAAATACCCCTCTAGGTGTGCATTAAGCTATAGTCACTGCACTGCCCAGGTGGATGGCTTACACCCATACAGGGCATGTGGTGATATAGCATAATGCACAACCTGATGTGTGTTATTGCTTACTTGTAATTCAAGGCTTCTATCTGGCATCAGAAAATAAAGGAACAGCACATTCAAAAGAAATTGTTGAGACAGTTTGTGCCCATGTCAGTGAAGTGAAGTGAGGCGTTGCCAGTTATGATGGGTTCCAGATACTCCTGTGTATTATGCAGTCATGGTGTTGAAGCCTTCCATGGCCAAAGTGTGGCACACATAGGAGGTTTCTGAGTTAGTCTGCCTTGCCCTGGCATTCTCATCCAACCCTATAAACCTCAAGTCATGTGAGGGAAGGGGGAGTAAGCATATCACTGTAAAAGTGAACAGCAGTACCATTTCATCCCCCAGACATTGATCTTTCAGTGTGAACATGCCTTTTATAGCTGAATTCAGGAATATCTCAACTGTTAAAGGAGAGTGCCTTGCTTCTTTTATTTGATGACAAGAGTGTTTCACAGTCTCTTTTACTCTGCTCCTTTAGCATCAGACAGTGTTTTTTTGTGTGTTAACCTGCGTGTTTTTAAAAAATAAACTCTCTTGTACATATACCAACAATGTAAAATAAAACTATTAAATTGAATAACATTTTATCAGAATCATCTTGTGTGTTGAGTTAAGTATGTTTTGGATCTTCTGTAACAACACAGCCCTGGTTTTCATGATACACTGCAAGGGGGAAGCAGAGGTAGTGAATGTTGACTTGGATCTGTCTTTCATGGCAGTACTTTAAGCATAGTTATTATTGTTCCTGTGAAGAAGCTAAAGAGTTATTATCCCCTTTTTCTCAGTGAAACTAATTTAAAACAAATTGATAAGGATGCTGCCCTTGTATTTTAATGCCATGGGCTATCATAAAGTAAAGGCATATCAACTGTGACCAATGGGTATCCATCCATCTGTGATGGGAAAGTAAATTTAATTTATCTGCCAAAACTGTTAACTCCCGCCAAGGTAGAAACAATTTTTAAAGCAATATTTTTATTGTAATTATTATTATTATTATGTTTATTTGATTTTTACCCCTGAATCTCATTGTCCCCCACTGTGTACGGTGCCAATATTTATTTATTTATTTATTTATTTATTTACAGTGCCATATTTAAATTTGTTGACTGGGAGAGGTGCACTGAGCCTGAGCTCATTTTCAGCAGTGACCTAGAGAAGGGGTTACAAGACGGAAAATACAGCAAAGTGCCAAAAGCAAGGTGCATGTACAAAAACAGCAAAAAGAAAATACATTTACAGGATTATAGATTTATAGAGTTGTACAGTAATAGTGTACAAGAGTTGCAGAGGCAGTCTGGGTTAAGTCAGTAGGGAGAAGTGATAACAGGGTGCAGGTTACCTGGGCATGCTGGGATATGGCTAGTTGCAGATATGTGGTTTTGAGAAGTGTGCAAGAACCTGCAAGCAGGAAAAAACACACTGTTGCTCATCTATTTGGTCCTGGCTCCAAACAAATCCCCAAAGGTCCTGGGGATTAGTTTGGAGCCAGGACTGAGTAGCCAAGTAACTGTTTTTTCTGCTTACAGCTTCTTTAGGGTCATCTGTGTCCCATGGTGTTTTTGAGCTGCAGTCAGCCTCTTTTGAAGTGTGCAAGAATAGTTTGAAAGAGTGGAGTGAGGTTAAAAGTCAGATAAGGAGATGGAGGTTACTTCATAGGGTTGGAAGGTGGATAGAAAAGGCAGACTGGCCAGTTGTAGATTTACAGCATGGGATATTGAAGGAGTGAGTGTCTCTTGAGTCAAAATTGTAGGAGGATGGGATGGGGGGTAAGGAGAGAGGTGAAATGGGGAGAACAGTGTCAAGCCAGTATTTAGCCAGAGACGAAGAACACTGCAAGACGTGGCAGGCCAAAAGGCACGTGAGAGATGGAAGAGTTGCAAGGCATACTTATTTATATAGCACCCTAAACTTAAGGCAAAGGGCACTTCACAAAACCCAAAAATAAACAATGATAAAATTAAATGAAATAATAAATGATATATTCTACTGGTGTAAGACACTGAGATATGGTATTTAAAGGCAGTTGTCAATACCAAAAGCTAGTGTGAACATTTGATTTTTTTAGCCCCTTTTTAAATACCTCCACCAAGGGAGAACCCCTAAGTTACACTTATAAGGAATTCTAGATGGAGGCGCTCACCATCGAGAATGCCCTGTCTCCTTACAGCTTAAGGTGTGATCTCAGGACAACAACAAAGAACTCCCAAGTGGAGTGGAGCAAGCCGTTGGCAGTATACGAGTGAGCTGCTGTCATTACAGCCAATCCCATTGCCGCTCCATAGATGGCTAGTAGGTGGTGAATTAATGCTGAGTGGCCAATGCCTTCCCTGCCCAGGAATTAAGTACCTCACCTCTACAATGTGCCCAGCCCCAGCCAACAAGGCAATGTATCAAAAGGATAACACACAGGCCTAAAGCAACTGTGCCAAGGCTGTATGTTAAGCTGATGCAGCATTGTTTTGTATACAGTAGTTTCTCAGGCATGGAAAAGAGGATAGTGTATCATGCTGAAGGGGTGAATTAACATCATAGATCAATAGATTATGTGGCATGTCAATGGCAAATTTATTTTTGCATAATAGTTGTAAATAGTATAATAGTTGTTTCTGTTGCCGGTTGTTTCAATTTTTTTTTAATTATCTGGAAATAAGCTATATGTTTTATATTTGTCATGGAATGAGACTGATGCAGGCTGCCAAGTAAGACTGTACTGCAGATGTTGACTGCTGACTAAAATACTTTGTAATCTTATGTGCTTTCAGCTCAAAATACAGCCCAGAATGGTTGCCTCTTTGCTACCATGACAATTCTGAATGGCAAAAACTGAGTGGAAAAACTATATATATATATAGCAGGAACTATTAAATAATGTCTCAGTAATGTACTGGAAACAGTATATTGATGGCATAGATTTGAATTTGTTGATAAAGCTGAATTTAATAAAGCAGCAATAATATTCTTAATGGCACTATTACCCCCCATAAGTATCAATGTATTTTATTATAAACCTTTACTATGTTGTTTTTAATCGTCAGGCCCTATTTAAAGCATGGAGTACTTTTTTTTTTTCCTACCAGGATAAAAGGTTGAATAAATCTTCAGCACTTAACTTGTCACTGTTAATTCAGCACAACTTACTCTTTTTTTTAATTATACAGTAAATAGCCCAACTAAAGTGCCACAGCAAATGTAAACTAAGGTTTCAGATTTCTGAAGTAGTCTACTAATGGAAACTTAAATGTAAATAAATGTTATTTCTGTTTAATACATTGGGAGAGTTTTTCAAGTCCCTTTGCATTCTCATCAGAGGCCAAAAATAGCATGCATGTTGCAATTCATGCAGCAAGCTGTGCTTCTTGTGTGATCACTGATGGTTACAGCCCAGAGTAAGTGATTATTCCTGTGTGAACAGATTATATGGTGTTAGCACTTCACATTTTATTATTTTATGAAAACAGACACTCATTTATGTGAGACTGCATTTAAGTTATGTAATCTCTTCAAGGACACCTGAAAGTCATTGTTAACTCAGTACAAATGTACTAGACATAAAAAGGTAGCAGTTGTACCAGACATGGGCAGCTGTTGACTGACAAATTATGAACACTTTTTGAATAGAACACTTTGTACTTACTCGCAGATGCCACCCTCCCTCCCTCCCTCCGGAGTAAACTGCTTCAGGCATATTTTAAGGTTTATACTGTATATCTGGTTATTTGTGGAGTCAAAAAGAGTATAGCCCTCTTATGTGAATCAGGATTCCATCTGCATTTGATGGACCAGGTGCGATGGGCAGGTGCATCATGCTTCAGTAGGTAAGGATGTACTATAACTTGTAACAAGTGGATCTTTAAATTGGTGTGGGGACCCATCATGGAATTGTGGACCCCACGCCTGCATCTCTGAATACTTACAGGGATAGATTGGATAAGGGCAAGGCATGATGTGAAAACTTTAAAACAGAATGACTTCAGCCAGACTCCCTGCTATTAAAAAGCAATTATAAAATGGGTCATGAAAATTTTGTAACCTTGTTCATTTAAACATGTCACATAACCATTGATTATTTTCTGACAACCACACACATCACCAGAAGTATAGATATTTTTTTAACAAATATAAAGCATTTTATTTTATAAGTGGGATGACCCACTTCAAGGTGTACAGACATAAGGGAAATATACACTTCTTGGGTGGTTGTAGCACCTGGTTATGCCTCGTGGCTAACCCTACTTGAGGTGTACCTTATTGCATTATAACCTCAAACCCAATCATGTGTTGTCCCTTAACTGAAACATGCAGGATAGGTTTCAGAATTATATTGCTTGGCTATAATTCAGCTCACATTTCATGTTTTTTTCTCTATTTCTCAGAATCTTTATCCCTTGTAATTTAATGGCTCCTGCTCTATATTCATTTTCTGAAGTTGCAATCCTCTGATCTTGACATTACACTTTGTTGTTATGAAAATCATTAATGTCACAGACAGTGGATTATAACATCAAGTGTCAATAAACACCAGGAGCAGAGGGACATTCAAGGGACACAGACTCAATTTCAATGGACGTGTAAATAAGTTACTTATTTTGTTTTTGTTGACTGTGTTGTGTAAATAATGTAAAATGTAGTACAAAAGCAAATAAACTTCCCTGTGTCTTCAGCTGATGTACCTCAAAGTTTTCATAAACGCATCAGTGGCTCTTTGAAAGTCAAAGCACCAAACTATGAGTTAAATTTTAATAAGACTGACCTAAAAGTAGAATGACTGTGTCCTCCGTCTGGCATCAGAATCACTGAATAAGGATGAATAACTGATGTGTACACAAGTTCATATCTACAAAGCTCAGTCAATATAAAGAACACTTGAATAACTGAAAACAAATGAAAATGTATTCAGAATTGACGTTCCAAAAGAGATCCGTACAACAGGCAAACCTAAAAGTTAGTCAGTGAAGAAATATATTAGAGAAACAAGTCACAAAAAAATGACTGCACAGCTAGAGAAATTGCTTTCATATGTAGTTACATTATTTCTTTCTTAAACATTCATCCTTCCTTGTAAATAAACAAAAAATAAGTGGCATTTAGGTAAAACAATATGACATGACAGGGCATTGGTTGTCTGGGGGTTACTGCATGCTCAGCTACATAGTAACCTTCAATACCTGGAAGTGCATTAACCCCAGCTGACCAATGACCTGGGTAAACTGAGAAACAATTTGAAAAATAAATATTTATTAAAACAGATATTTTCTTTTGTTAAAACTAACTAGTAAACAGTAGTTCCTCCCCATTTGTCAATCATATGTCTTTCCACAAAATCAGTATATGGAATGTTTCTTTATTGTGGAATACATAAATTCAAACCTACAGAATTCCTCTAGCAGAATGTCTCCCTCACCCACACACACATGACAGAAGGCTGTGCATGGAACCAATGTCTCAATTTAATCTATGGAAGGGTAAGCAGTAGAGATTGCCCTGGCAAGCTGATAAGGATTGGATGGGATTTGTAATGTTCAATAAAGAAACACCAGGAATTACAGCTGTGATTAGTGTTTCATTTTTTTAAATTTAAGAGCTAGAAAGGGGGAAGTGAGGATGTGCAAAGAGATGATTATGGAGGACAGGGTCATTAAGGGGCTGAAGGCCCTCAAAGTGGCTAAATCCCCTGGGACAGATGGCACGCACCCCAGGATGCTGAGCAAACAGGTGGAAGATTTTGTGGCCCCTCTGACTGACCTGTTCAGCGGTTCCCTAGATACATGTGGGGTGCCACAAGAGTGGAGGATTGCTGATATAGTACCCCTGTATAACAGCAGGGCAAGTGATGAACCAGGGAATTACAGACCAGTTAGCTTGACATCAATAATTGGCAAGCTGAAGGAAACCATTCTCAAGGAAAGGTTGATCAAGTTACTTGAGGTAAATGGGCTCCAGGTGACAGGCAACATGGGTTTATGGCACGGAGGTCATGCCAAACAAACTTGATCAATTTCTTTGACTGGGTTACAAAGGTGGTGGACAGGAGCCAGACAGAGGACATACTGTACCTGGACTTCAGCAAAGCCTTTGACTCAGTCCCCCATATAAAAGACTGAGCAAGAAGTTGGAGGACCTGGGTATGGGGAACAAGTTGACTAGAAGGGTGGCAATCTGGCAAAGGGGAAGAACCCAAATGGTGGTGGTATGGGGAGAACTCAGGGAGGCCACCAGTGGAGTTCCACAGGGATCAGCACTTGGTCTGGTGCTGTTCAATGTGTTCATAAATGACACTGACTACAGCATAAAGGACAAAATCTGCTTCTTCGCAGATGACACCAAACTCTCTGGGAGAGTGGACATGGAGGAGGAGGTCAGGGATCTGTGGAAAGGTCTAACAAGGTTAGAAAGATGGTCTGGAATCTGGCAACTGGGATTCAATGCAAAAAAAAGAGCAAGGTGATAGTCCCTGGAACAGGGACAGAGAGAGCATAAGCCAAGGAACCTTGATGAAATGATTCCAACCTCTTGAAGAGTTGCAGGGATGAGGTCCCAGGACCAAAGGCATCTAAAGGAAGAAGGCACAAAAGCACAATGGAAGACTTCTCAGAGAGAAGAGAGACTTAGCCAGACTGAGACCTGGACCTGAGAATCAACAACCAACTCCAACTCCTGGAGAAACGATCTATTTTTATGAACTTTGTCACTAAGGAGAGGGAAAAAAAACACTTTAAAGCAGGAAACATCTCGGGGATCGAAGGCCTAGGTCACCTTCCCTCAGGCTAGGATTAGAATTAGTGACAGCTCAGCTGCTGCAATATAAAGACCTAATTAAGGGGAAGTAGTTTGAATGAAAGGCTCACACTCTATTCATCTAAGGGGAATGCCATGATAGTGTTCCAAGCTAATTTCTGTAGCTAAAAGAGGTTCCCCACAAAGGAGACCCAATCCCCCCTCTGAGAATGACATGATGGTGCCTTGAGCCAATCTCTGTAGCTAAAAGAGGTTCCCTATGAAGGAGACCCAACCCCCAAGGCAGAAGGAAGGAGAGTAATGACAACTGAAAGGCACTCACTTGGCCTCAAATCAAGGAGAGGCCTACAGAGGAAGCCAAATCTTTGAGGAGCAAAGCATTGGAGTTGAGCTCTTAAGAGGCAGTGCATGTATGATTTCACTCTTGAAGGGCAGAGGAAAGGAAGTTGGAGGAGATCAGGTGAACCTTGGGTGGCTGTAGGAAGAATAGCTTTAAAGGTGCTGACGACATGGCCTGTACAACAAATGGAGCCCCTGAGGATGTAGAGGCCCCACTCTCCAGTAGATGAAGTCTTAAATGCTACATCAAGAAGTTCCGCCAAGTTGATCAGTACAGCTGAAGTTTCCCTTGGAGCATAAGACACTCTCACCTGAAGGGCAGAAAGAGAAGGACCCTGTCTGAGTTGAGAGCCACGCTCATGATGCGGACTTCAAAGGAGCAGAGCAAGATTGTTGGCTTACAGGGCCTTGGCCCTGTAAGCCATGGATATGATCATGACTGCCATGCATATGAGGCAGTAGTGTAGAGGAAGGCCAATGGCAAAGCCTGATGGCCATTGGAGTAGAGTCCAAATACAGGGTGGTAGGAGCCCGATGGCAAAACCTGATGGCCGTTCACATAAAGCAGGGTAGGAATGAATGAAGGTATGCTGCATGACTAACTGAGGCATGGTAAGCCAACTGAGTTCTGAGACTGAGAAGTATAGAGCAAAACATACTGGCAGATGCATGCCAACCAATGCCATAGGGGAAGAAGGTAGCCAAGTAGGCTGACAGAGCGCTGAATTGTATGAGACATGGAAGTTTGGTGATTTGTAATGACTACTGGAGGCAGTGAAGCTGCTGTAGCTGAAAAGGGAGATGGGCAGCAGAAGGCAAAACACAACAGCATGCTGGTATTGCCATTGTAATTTAGGATGCCACAGACTGCAGGGAATGAAAGGTGATGGAGTAGATTAGTTGGGAGGCTGCCGAGCACTAGGACCCAGTAGAGGGTTGATACAGGTAAGCAGCCACTTGTTATAGGTGCACTAGGGCCCAGGATTGACAGCCAGGAGGAGGAGCCTGTGGGTAGAAAAGCTGATCTAGACCATGGCCTCCTGGAAAACATTGTACTGTAGCCATGATTGAATAGCAGTAGTTGGAGCAAGAGAGGCTTATGGGGTGGTGTAGATGACCACCAGAGCCCCACGGCAAAGCTACATGCTTGGTTAAAGTAAAGGATCTGTATACCAGGCAGCTGCAAATGGATTGCAAGAAGGGTCCATGGGGAGGAGAGCTACAAATCACCAGCTCACTGACCCCAGATCCAGCTGGGAGAATCAGAGAATGTGGTGCCAGCAAGGGTAATGTGGCAGCAGCAGCCTCCAAAAAACTTACAGGAGACAAACAAGAGCAACAGAAGTAAGGAAGGAGAGATGCCCAAAGGCAGCTGCACAGCGGCAGAAGCATGGGGGGGTGGAGAGAACAAGCAGTTGTGCTGTGGCAACCAAAAATTCCGGGTGTCCAAGGGACAACTTGGCCAAGCGTGGTGCAGAAGGGGGCATGTGTTGTCTGCTGGCTCTCTGAACTACAGGCTAAGCTTTTTAATTCAGAGCCAATAGGAACTCTTGTATCCACAAAGGTTGGAGAACCTTAACATGTACTCACTCAAGGATAGAAGTTAAGATGGGGACATGAAAGAGACCTTTGGGTACCTCAAAGGTATTAAATAAGGTTGATCTTGGGGATCATTTTAGGATTAGTGAAAATAATCCAAGGTGGAACAGTTGTAAACTGGAGTGAGAAAGGTTACGGAAGCAGACCAGGAGGCACTTCTTCATGGAGAGAGTGATGGCATGGTGGAACAGGCTACAGAAGTAGGTATTAAACTAGAAAATGGTAGAGGGATTTAAGAAAGGGTAGAATAAAGTCAAGGAAAAGGTAAAAGTGTCAGCAGAGGGGGTTGCAGAGTGCCATGTAACACTGGTTGTACAAGCTCTCCATCAAACAGATTCAATACACCATGGGCTGGATATTCAAAAGGGTTGCGCAATGTGCAATAGGGTTGCGCCAGCGCAAGTCAGAAAATGTGCCATTCTGCGATATTCAGCAGGAGGCAGTTGCGCCACTGAAAACATGCTGAGCAACAGCGCAATGATAATGAAGGCATGCGCAACCGAAGGGGGTGGAACCATGCATAAAGTGTGCAGTGCAATGTTCAAAGACTTGCGCAATGCGCAACAGTGGATCAGGCGGAAGTTGCACCATAGCGGAAATGAGCCAAAATAAAAAGGAGCAAGGAAGAGGTGCAAGAACGCTACAGGGAAGCCACATGAGGCAGGGAGAGAGACAGGGCAAGAGGGACAAAGAGGGCAGGCCAGGGAAACAAGAGGACAGAATAGGGGCAAGGGAAGGTGTGTGGGGCCACAGTGAGCAGAGGCCAGTAGGTGTACCTGGTGCAGTGGAGTAGCAGTCAGGACAGCGGGGAGTCCACAACAACAACAGCCGGGGGTGAACACAAGCCAGAGACATGGACAGTGCCACCTTCCACATGGAAGCCAGTAATGAGGGGGGTGAGAAGGCATGCTGCAGGGGGATGTGGCCGTGGAAGAGCCCGTCGGTGGTACGCCCCCAACAGGCAGTACCGAGCCCGCACCAGCTTTGAGCTGTATTCAGATGTCGAGATTGTGGACCGGTACCGCCTGAACAGGGCAATACTGAGGCGGCTCTGTGAGCTGTGCAGTGATGTGATGCAGGCACCCACACGACGGAGTCATGCTCTGTCAGTGGAGACAAAGGTAACAGCCTGCATGTTCTTGCTCACCACGGGTACCTTCCAGAGACCAACAGGGGACACCACAGGCATAACACAGTCGGCCACGTCACGCATCCTCACCTAGTTCCTCAGCGCACTGCTGCCACATGCTGCGGAGTACATCCATTTCCCCAGCACCGCGGTGGAGCGCACAGCAAACATACAGGAGTTCCATAGGGTAGCACGTATGTCTGGCATGCTAGGGGTGATTGACTGCACCCATGTGGCCATTCGCATGCCATCTGGCCCTGATGGGGCCGCCTATATGAACCGGAAGGGATATGCCAGTGTCAACTGCCAGGTGGTGTGTGATGCCAGTGGGCGCATCATCAATGTCTGTGCCACACACCCTGGGGGAGCACATGATTCATTCATATGGTACCAGTCGGCACTATGCCATCGATTTGAGAGTGGGGACATCCCCACAGGACATCTAGTGGGTGAGTATGCATGTAGAACTGACAAATCATGGGCAAGGGGGGTAAGCCACAGCTGCCATGGGTGTGGCACACAGGGTTTGGGGCAGTCTGAGCCTGAACAAGACACTAACCTCCACTATCTCCACACAGGTGACAGTGGATACCCACTCCGTCCCTGGCTGCTCACACCCTACCGGTGGCCCACGACCCCATCGCAGCAACGATTCAATGAGGCACATGCCACCACACGTAACATCATTGAGCGGGTGTTTGGGATGCTGAAGGCGCGTTTCCGATGCCTGGACACGTCTGGTGGTGCCCTACAGTATAGCCCCTCAAAGGACTGTGGGATATTCCTGGCCTGTTGTATCCTGCACAACATGGCCAAAGACTGTGGGATAGCTGTACAGGTCGAAGAGGGGGACAGCGATGTGGATGACGGTGACGCCGGTGACGATGGGGATGGGCAGCCCCCCCCTTGGACGATGAGACCCCCAACTGATCCGGCTGGCCCAGCTGCACCGGGACACCATCACAGAGGAGCACTTCACCCAACACAGGTAAGTCATGGGGCCATGTGCAAACAACAATGGCTAGGGCACAACCCACATACACACAGTGAAACACACCAAGGGTGCATGACGGCAAGGGAAGTGGCAGGGCACAGAAGCACACACATACAACCAGGGAGGGGTGAACAGTAACACGCCACATGGATGGACACACACACACACACACACACACACACACAATAGGCACAAAGTGCACAGGGGTCAGGTGCACAACAGAGCCAGAACACAGACACTAAAAACACACATGTTCACAGGCCATCACATCCACTGACTGTTCATGTGCGTGTGTCAGATGCTGGGCACCATCGCACTTTGGTGTACAGCGCAATGCAGGCATAATCATGCACACGCACCTGTGGACAGCAGTCGGGAGGGTGTGCAGGTGGTCCGTGTGTCTGCGTGTAGGGCTGGGCACCCACTGGTGCACTGCCCACCAAAACACACATTGCACACAGGGCAGCGTCAGACAGGGCCCGCACTGTTTTGTGGCACAGTGCCACGGCCACCTCGGATGTGTGGGTGGCCCCACCGAGACCCAGCAGCACTGGCAGGCTGTGCACCGACCTCATGGGGTGGCACCGATGGTCCACCAGGGGTTCCACTGCGCGAACGTGACCGTGCCCACACAGGGGTCTGCAGCACACCGAACATACCTGCACCAGGAGTGCTCGGGATGCCCACAGCTGAACCCGGCGTTGACAGGGTGGGTGTCTCATGATGCCGGGAACTGGGAGTGGACAGCAAACTGCGCTGTATGAGCGGCACAGGGGCACCTGACTGTGTGCCCAATGTGACCACGACAGCTACCAACGCCTGTATCTGCCTGTCAATGGTGGCGGTCACTTCCATCCGCAAATGGTCAATCCGTGACAGGATCCTCTCAGTGTCCCTGCTGTGTCGCTCCTCAATCCGCTCCAGAGCCACACACAGTGCCTCCACGGATGTTGCAAGCCGCATCTGCTGCTGTACTGATGCCTGCAGCAGGCGGGTGTGCTCGTCAAAGAGGTCGTCTGCCACATCAGCAACCTGTCCCTCAGGGTATGGAAGGGCCTGATGTTCAGCACCCCTTGAGGGTGGGCGCTGCTCACCAGGACCAGGTGTGGGCAAGTCCACAGGTGGTGCACATACGCCACCGCTGAACCCTGTACCCCAGTCCCGGTGGGTGACTGCTGCTGCTGCCTCTCCGCCTGCTGTGCCAAAGGGATCAGTTGTTCCGCCGCTGTGGCCGCAACAGTGCCAGTGACCTGTACAGCCACCGGTGCTGCCCCACTGGTGCTGACAGGCACAGCCTGGGACTGTGCTGACGTGCTGGCACACATGTTGGAACCAGCCAGGTCCATGGGCGTGAGCTGGCCTGCTGTGTGTCCATTCTGGACACACATATGTCAATGCCCATACTGGTCATTGCATCATCAATGGTGCAGGTCTGTGCCACAGTCACAGCTACAGCGTGCTGGCATGCTTGGATGCCAAACCGCTGAGACACAGGAAGGGCACCCTCCACACCTGTCTCAACGACATCAGTGTTGGCAGCCAGGCATGCACACTGGTGCAATGCACGCCGGCTACCTGCGGAGGTGGATGGTCCCTCCTCCAACTCCATATGTCTGTCCACAGTGGACAGGCCCTCCACTGCTGACCCCTGCAGAAGCACAGGATCTGTAACAGAAAGTAAGGACATGTTAGTGCATGTGATCTACCTTCCCCCCGCAGACCATGACGTACCATGCAGTGATGGGCTACCACCTGTCTGGAAGCCACCTCCTGGAACGCCCTCAATGGCACTGCACTGCATGCTTGCAGCGAGCCTGTCCTCTGCTGGAGTCAGCTGCACCACCTCCGCTGGCCCCCGCCTGTTGCAGCACATGCCACCCTGATGGCTGCCACCTTCTCCTTCACCCTCCTCCTGTCGGTGCCCATCTTCTTTTTACACTCCTGCACAGAGCGCTGGTGGCTGCCGTGCAGGTTGACGGCACATGCCACACCCTCCCATGCAGCAGCACGGGCCTGAGGGGTGCCCCGCCGTCCACTGAGAAGTGGCTTCTCATCCAGTTAGGCCTCGAAGAGTGCCTCTGTCTCAGCCTTTGTAAAGTTAGGCCTCCTCTTCTGCCCACCATCATCCTCCTCACCCAGTCCTAGCTCAGTCATTTCACAGCCTGTATGGGTGAGAGTGGTCACCTGTGACTGTGCAGTACAAAGCAATTCCCTGAGACCACAGTCCAGAACAACACACAGCATGCAACTCACCTATAAATTGCAGTAACCGAATATGGCCACTGCAGAACAGCGTCGCATTTTTATAACGCAATCCATGCAAATTAGGTGTGGCGCAACTTTAATGAGATGCAAATCACGTTGCTGCATCATTGAATGGCTGACTGGATGATCTGCATATGACGGCTGAATATCGCGCTGTTGTGCTTTGCGCAATTGTGTTGTATGTGCTGAGCCAAAGGCGCAGTTCTGTGGCTGCGTAGTACACCGCACTGCGCATGCCCAGGTAGCTTATGCAGGCGTCTGCCATGCTGATGATGTGCTGTGTGTGGTAGGCTATTCAGGGCACGGCCACCATTGTGCCAGTGGTGCTACGGCGAGGGTCACTACATGGCGCTATGGCCCAACTGCGCTATAGTTCACTGTGGCGATGGCACACAGGCAACTAATGGCGCTGGATGCATAGACGTCCGATGGCACTGTGCGTGGCCTTGCGCCAGAGACCCATGACCCTGTGCCCGACCTTTGCCCCCTTGGTGCCATACATCTGGCATGGCTGCAGCTCTATCACGCTGTTTGGTGACAGCGCGATAGGGATTGGCAGCGCTGTACCGACAGCATGATAGGGACTGGCGGCGATGTACTGCGCAACACTTCCACGTGGGGTTTCCATGCTGCGGAGCACCATATTGCCTACTATAGCACTGGAGATGGCAAGCAGGAGAGCCCCCCAATGGAGTGCCCTCGAGCTGGCCAACCTTGTGGCCATTGTGAAGCCACACTATGGCCCACTGTATGGTGAGGTTCCATTGGACAGGGCCAGGACTCAGGTCTGGCTACAGGTGGCCACTGACCTGGAGGCGGCCACTGGCCACAGGAGGACGGCCGAGCAATGCAGGCACCGAAATGGGGACCTGAGAAGGAGGGAGCTACTGGCATGTCTGCGATCGTGTGCCAGGAGGGGCGTGGTGCCTCGTCCAGGTGGGTGATCCATCTACGCACCTGTATGGTCCATATGGGTAACACTGTCTTTTGTGTCCAGCACATGGGGGAGGGATGGTCTAGAGTTGGCTGTGGCAGTGTTTACAGGGTATGTGATGGATGGGTCTGGTTGGGTGGGTGGGCACACACATTGGGGCAGGGGAAATATGCTTTGGGATTGTACTGATGTGTTTCTCACCTTTTGTTTCCCACAGGCGTGGCAGAACGGAGGAAGGCCATGGATCAGCAGCGGAGGGTGGTGGCTGCAGAACCGGATCATGGCGGTGAACAACCACAACGCCAGCAACAGCCCAATGAGGGTGAGTGCCATGACATGATTGCTATTGCATGCTGTGTGACAGGGTGGGGAGCAGGGCATGGCCACCATCCATGGACACCACTGCCATGCACGTGACATGTGACAGTCAGCACTGTCCAGTGGCACTGCATGTCTGGGAGTGCATCAATGGTGGTCCATGCATGCACTGGGCACATGGCTGTGGCACTGCCTACCCACCGCATAGCCATGTTACTGTACTGCCTTGGTTGTGCTGTGCTGGACATGGGCGGTGTGTGTGTGCAGTGGTACACATGGCTGTTGCTGCCTGGTTGGGCATGTGTTGTGCACATGGTCACTGTGGGTGGGTGCACACCATCACAGGAGCGGGGCACATGGCTGTATGCCATTCATGATGGGTGAGCTGCAGGGGGATGGACAGTCACACCCATTGACTCTGATCCCTTGTCCTAGGTGTCTGGATACTCCTACGCATAGAGCGCTCCATGCAGCAGCTGTTACGTGTGGTGGCAGAATCCCTGGCAATACTGCAGGACCTCCAGCAGCATGGGGTGAGGAGGAGACGGTGACCCCGGGACCAGCCCCAGGCAGCAGAGGAGCAGGCTGGATGCCAATAGTCGAACATTACCTCCCCCCTTTGACTGACCCTCTCACCCCACCTTCCCTTTCCCAGTTGTTCACCCCTGCCCCCTTACCCACCCCCACCTTGTACCTGTACCTCCACCCCTTATATGTATATATGTAAATAGATGTTGATGTTGTTGTTGTTGTATATTTTATAATACAGATTTTGATATGAATACTGTGGTGGTCTCTGATTTGCAGCTGGCTATAGGTGCTCAGTTGCAGTGGTGTGCATGGCATCTGGGGTGGTTCAGTCATGGGTATGTGTGTGTGTGCATGGGGAAGTGTCTCTGGTGTGGGAGTGGCTATCAGTCAGTATCTGTGGTGTGTGTTGTTCTCTGTGCATTGCATTGCTGTGTGCAGTGGTCCATGGTGCCTGCTCTGTGTCCATTGTGCCCCTGTCAAACTGTCCTTGGCCTGTGCAGCTGACACCCTTGCATGTATGTGGCCCATGCGAGGTCTGCTGCCTTGTCAGTGGTGGCTGTCCATGCGGTCATCCACTGTGACCGTCACAATGCTGGGTTGCCTCCTGTCACTGGTGAGGTGCATGTTTGCCTCGGGTGACACTGTGGTCCCACAGTTGCTGTCCCACCTCCATGCTGTGGCTTGTGTGTGTTGCAGGGCTGTGCACCACTGTCTGTGACTTGTGATCCAGGCATATGCTGGTGGCGACAGGGCCACAGTTCATGCACAGGGTGGGTGTCACCCCTGTGCCATGGTGGATCGAGGCTGTGTGTGCACAGTTTACATGTGCCCACACTGGAGGCTTGGTTGCCACACTACTGCGTCCCTGTGTTGGTGTCCCCGATGGTATGGGTGTGTGTTTGCCCCTGCACTGTATTGCATCCAGTGTGCTGCATGCTTCCACGTACCACTGTGGGTGTCTGTGCTGGCTGCTGTGGCTCGTGGTGGGTCGCGCTGTAACACATGTCTACTGTGCAGGGTGCTGTATCAATGGCAGTGGTGTCAGGGGCACGCCCTTTTCTGTGTGAGGTACCTCTTGTGATGACACATGTTCGGTCTCTCAGCTGTGCCTCAGGGGGTTTGTGCATGTTGGCACTGTGTCTGCCATTGTTGCATTGCCATGTGCTGCCACCCACTGCTGGGTGCTCATGGTGGCTCTGGCTTGTATGGTTCTGTGGTACACGAGGTTGCAGTGTGACAGTGGGGGGGTATGCATGGGGATTCCTGCAGTGATGGTCACTGCTCATGGGGGGTGTCTTGGGGTCACGGTGCAGGGTGTGCTGTGCACGGGGGGGCTGCTGTACCATGGGGTGGTCCGCCCCCCTTGTGTGGCAGTCTCAGCTTGCCAGTGGGTGTGCTGGGGCAACATGGCCCAGATGTGCTTTGTTTGCTTGTCCCCATGGGCCGGTGGATGTTCCATCCCTCCCCCAGTTGTGCTGTGCTTGGGGTGTGGGGGTGTATTGTCAGTTCTGCAGTGTGTTCCTGTGCCCATCTGTGGCATGGGTGGTGGGCCCCTGCCTACCTCCCTGGTTGTGCAGTTCCCTTGCTCTGCTGCTGGGGGGCTCCCTGCTTGCGTTATGGTGCCTCTGAGCTGCTTAGCTGGGCTGCCCTTGTTGCGCTATATTGCATCATATCTGCTCAGCTTCCCCTTCCTGGTTGCGCTATGGCGCAGGCTGTGCAATATTCAGACATTGGCTGGTTGCGCAATTTGACTTGCTCCATGTTTGAATATCACGTCTATTGCGCATGTGTGCAATGGACTTGTGCTTGCTCCTGCTATTGCGCACATTTTGGGTGCAGTTTGAATATCCAGCCCCATAAGTATTTCTTCAGCTGGCAATTTCCTATGTTCATATGTTTGTAAGTGTGAAAGGATGAGATCATGAGAAGAAAGAATGCTACAGTATGTATTAATTTTTGATTTTAATTTAAGGGCGTACTTTTTAGAGTCTTAACAGTTTTTAATGATGTTTGGATGACTGAAGTGGGACATAAATTCTGTATGTGATTTACGAAAATTCCAAATCCCACTGCCTAAACTTGTTCCAGATTGCTTTTTCCGGGGGGGGGAGGTAAGGCCATATCTTATTGTTTTGGGTCATGTTTTATATAATTTTATGTATATAATGCATCAGAGATGCCCATGGTGGCCAGTGTAAGTGCAAGGGATCAAGAGTACAAGTACATGTACATGGGCCCTGTAGAATTATGTTGTAAGGTAAGGTGCCTGCCTGGCACCATGGCTTGGAGGGACAGGGAGTGAATCCTCAGGATCACAGGAGCAGCTGCACAGGGGAGGGAGCTGGATGTCATTGTCCACCTAGGGACAAATGACCTGGCTATGAAAGGGATCAGAGCAGTGCAAGAAGCATTTGTGGAGATGGGGAGGGGCCTTAGACAAATAGCACACACGGTAACCTTCTCGGAGGTGCTGCCTGTCTATGGCATGGATAAAGCTAGGTGCTCCAGACCATGGGATTCAATCAGTGGTTGAAAAACTGGTGCAGAGCTCAGGGATTTGGCTTCATTGGGGACTGGGGGTCCACCTGGATGGATGCAGGCCTATACTGACATGATGGTCTGCATCTGTCCAGCAGGGGAACCAGGATCCTAGGTGATAGGTTTAAATACTTCATTGGCAAGCATTTAAACTAGCCAAGGGGTGAGGTACTGGAAAGGAGCAGGGAAATCCTACCCCCCCAAAAAATCAGGGTACTAAGTGAGGTAGCCAACAACATAGAGACGTCAATAGGGAGAAGCACAGGGGTAAATGGAGAAAGTGACAAATGCAATAAGGACAGGGATGGGGCAAAAAGGGGTAAGGCCATCAAGAAATGGAGGGTAATGAGTACCAATGCCTGTAGTCTGGGCAACAAGCTCCCTGAACTGGTGGCCTTGATGGAAGAGGGATGCCTGGATATCGTAGCAGTCACAGAAACATGGTACACAGAGAACCATGACTGGGATGTTGACATACCAGGGTACACAACCTACAGGAGAGACAGGGAGGACAGAAGAGGGGAGGAGTAGCTCTCTATGTAAGGGAAGGGATAAAAGCAACTGAACAAAAGAGTAAACAGGGAGGAGAGGAGGCACTGTGGGTCACCTTAGAGACTGGAAATGGCACCACAGTATGCACAGGGGTTGTATACAGACCCCCATGTCAGGGGGAGGGAATGGACAAAGATATGATAGAAGGCATACTTAGGATGGCAGAGAAAGGGGAGATATTGTTGATGGGGGACCTTAATATGCCAGATGTTAACTGGAGCACCTTTGCTGCAGCCACATCCAAAAGCAGGGCCATTCTTGATGCCCTTCAGGTGGCATGCCTCAGACTGCTAGTGTTGGAACCTACTCGTGAGGGAGCAATCTTAGACCTCGTACTCTCAAATGGGGACAGTGAGAGGATCTCAGATCTAGAAGTCGGTAGCCATTTGGGAACAAGTGACCACCAAACAGTGTGGTTCACGATAAACTCAGCTACAGAGTCAAGCCATACAAAAGTGAGTGTTCTGGACTTCAGGAGGGCTGACTTTGGCAAGATGGGAGAGTGCCTTAGAAAAGCACTAGCAAACACGCTAGAAGGAGGGGTGGAGCAACAATCGGGAAATATCAAAACTGCCATCACAGAGGTAACAATCCTTTGTGTGAAGCAAATAAACAAATCAAAACGAAAGAAAAAGCCACTATGGTTCTCAAAAGAAGTGGTGGTGAAGGTTAGGGAGAAAAAGATAGCATTTAGGAAGTATAAGGAAACACAGAAGGAGCAGGACAGAGAACTGTATCAGTTAAGGCAGAAGGAAGCAGGGAGGGTAGTCAGAAGAGCAAAGGCACAAACTGAGGAAAAGATAGTCAACTCAGTTAAGAAGGAGATAAAACCTTTTATAGGTATATCAGGGAGCATAGAAAGACAAAGGGAGGGATAGTGAGGCTGAATAGAATGGATGGTGGGTGGGCAGAGAGTGACAGTGAAAAAGCAGGGATACTGAATGAATACTTCTGTTCAGCATTCACAAAAGAGGAAGGGGGAGGTGCCTAATCCAATTAACAGAAGCACTCTGGAGAGGGGGTCGATCCCAGTCCTTTCACAGAAGAAAGGGTTCTGAAAGAACTCCTAAAACTGAAGGTGGACAAAGCAATGGGGCCAGATGGAATTCACCCAGAATTCTAAAAGAATTAAGCAGAGAACTAGTGACACCACTGACTACCCTTTTTAACAAATCATGGGAGGATGGTGTGGTACCTGAGGACTGGAAGAAGGCTGATGTGATTCCTCTACAAAAGTGGGAGCAAGACAGAGGCAGGAAACTACAGACCTGTCTGTTTGACGTCTATGGTAGGGAAAGTGACGGAATCACTTCTGAAGGAAAGAATTGTTGAGTATCTAGAGGCCAGTGGGGCACAGGACCCAAGGCAGCATGGGTTCACAGCAGGAAGGTCAGATCAGATGAATCTAATTGATTTCTTTGACTGGGTAACCAAAGTAGTAGACCAGGGAGGGGCTGTGGACATGGCCTACCTAGACTTTAGCAAGGCATTTGACATAGTCTCACACAAAAGATTAGTAGTCAAATTAACCAGCCTTTGAGTGGGTCCCAGGGTGGTAGCCTGGGTAAAACATTGGCTGAACAACAGGACACAGAAGGTAATTGTAAATGGAGTCCACTCTGAAGAAAGAGGGGTTACTAGTGGGGTACCGCAGGGTTCAGTACTGGGTCTAGTCCTTTTTAATGTCTTTATAAGTGACATTGCACAGGGACTGGAAGGAAAAGTATGCCTCTTTGCAGATGACACAAAGATCTTCAACAGGGTTGATACACAAGGAGGTGTGGAAAGGATGAGAAGGGACTTGGCAAGGTTGGAGGAATGGTCAGAAGTATGGCAGCTTGAGATTATACAATGGGGGGAGGGTAGTTACAACAACAAAAATGGAAAGGGACCTGGGGGTAATCATATCAGATGATCTGAAGGTTGGCAAGCAATGTGAGAAGGTGGTAGGGAGGGCTGGGGGGATATTGGGATGTATAGGGAGAGGCATCACCAGCAGAAAACAAGAAGTTGTTATCCCTCTGTATAGACAGTTGGTGAGACCCCATCTGGAGTACTGCATCCAGTTCTGGAGACCCCATCTCCGCAAGGACATAGACAGGATGGAGGCAGTTCAGAGGAGGGCAACTAAAATGGTGCAGGGTCTGCAAGAGAATCCATATGAGGAGAGGCTAAAGGAGCTTAATATGTATACCCTTGAGGAAAGGAGGGAGAGGGGACATGATAGAAACGTTTAAGTACCTCAGTGGAATCAACAAAGTCCAAGAGGGTAGCATCTTTCAGAAAAAGAGATGTGCAAGAACAAGGGGACACAATTTGAAGATAGAGGGGGGGACGGCTCAGGGGCAATGTGAGGAAGTATTTTTTCACAGAGAGGGTAGTGGACGCATGGAGCAGCCTTCCTGAGGAGGTTGTGGGGTCTAAAACTGTGGGAGAATTCAAGAATGCATGGACAGACATAATGCAATTTTTGTGGGGAGTAGGAAGAAACAGGCTGTTGGTTAAATAGGATCTACAGCTTATCCTCTAGGTAGGGAAATGGGCAGACTAGGTGGGCCAAGTGGTCCTTATCTGCCATCAAAATCATCTATGTTTCTATGTTGTTACTGTGCAGGAATCTGTCAGATACTAGCGAGGGGCTAGAGTTAATTAAATTATTTAAAGGGAGACAAAAGAATAATTAAGCAGAGCTGGAAAGCAGGCAGGTCCATTTGTGTCTGAATGGACCACAGCATCCATAGGAGTCTGGATGTCTGGCCTCCCATTGCCTCTGCAAGATTGCACTGACTTAATCTTGTTACCAACTGAATGAGCTCCCATTTAAGTAAATGACTGTAGTGAGTGCAGCTTAACCACAGCCATTTCCCAGGAGGAAGGCTGGATGTTCCCCCAGAATTCTGGTTTAAACTGGTTGACCTCTGAGTTTTTTTTCCCCTCTCGTATTCAGAACTGCATATCTGTGTTTTGTAATAAAATACTAAAATCTGATTGGTTGCGTAGCCATAGAAACAGAATGCTAGCCAATCACAGGGCAAGCCACTGTCCACTGAACCTGCTCTTTTGAAACCACTTAAAACAAGAATGCAGTGGGGTCTCTGAGCTGTAAGCCTTTTGGGCATTTGGCGACCTTGTCATCTGCTTGGAGAGCAGAAACAATTTCTCCCGGACATGAGCCAAAACTTTAGCTGCTGCTTCTACAGAGCACTTTGCACTTCAAAATTCAGCAACCTAAGGACGCTGAGATAGGATTTTAAAACTAGAATTCTCAAAGTTTAGTTTTTTTGTATACTTTCCATTTTATTTTCCATATCATATAACCAACGTCTAAAATTATTTGTCTGTATGTTAGTTACTGTCTTTTTTTATTACTCTAAATAGTAAAGCCTTTGGCTGATTTTAAAATAATTCTGCCTATGTCATTTGTGTGTGTGCTGCCTTGGTAAAAGTTGTTCAAATGATACCACACCTGTGTGAATGTTTTAAGGCCAAACACTACCAAAGTGAAGTACCACTATGGACTTCATGACGAAAGGTGGGGAGGAAATATGAAGGATCTCAGGAGGAGCCTGTAGGGGGTTTGAACTGAGCTGTGCATTTCTGGGGAAAGACACATAGTAGGGTGTATAGGGTCCCCAGAAGCCTAAACACACCTTTGCTTTTCTGGTTCATGGTTCAGTGGCTGAGAGGTTTCTACCCCAGGAACACAGACCTGAGGCTATATTTGTATCCCCTCACATGGAGAGAGAGGGTACCCTGGGATTCTCTGGTGTACGTTCAGTTGTGAAACAGTGAGTGTACTAAATGGATGGAGAAAGGGTATCCCTGACGAACCCCCATCACTGGAGGGATTTGCTTTGACGCAGAAAGAAATCCCACCCCACGGGAGTGGGCTGGTGACAGGAGGATTAGCATACGAGTCTCAGAATTTATTTAGCTAACCAGGAAGCAGGAAATTCTGACCCATTTTATAATATGCAAAGAAACAATCTAAAATTATGAGAGTGCCCATATGGGAGACCACAACTCATTTTCTAATGTTGTGCTATTATCTATCTTCAATATGAAAGTAAAACTATTGCCAAAGCAAACCAGGATCTAACTAGCTTATTTATGTAATCACATATACAGTACACCTGCTGATTTTCCAGATCACCGCACCCTCTAACTCTCTTTAAAACCAGCTCACAAAAAAAGAAAATGACAAATCTAGCCAGCAGTGAATGGACATGTGAGCCCTGGGCTCCTGACCTAATCTCCCTCTACCTTACTGCATTCTTTATTATTTTAACAAAATAATGACTTCTGCAGCTTCAGCTGAAGCTATTGATGATGACTAATCAAAAATCTGCAAGGAGCAAGGCAAAATTAAGCTTCAAAAATGCGAAAAGAGCACTGGCAGGGATGGCCCACGTGATGTGCTAGGCCGTGGGAAGGCAGGAGCAGTAGCCACAAATACCAGCTCGGACGCCACGCACTACTGGACTCAGTTATTTTTTATATGAAAACAGAGCTAAAGGCTAGCTCAGAAAACTTATCAGAGCAGTTCATGCACACACACACACAACAAGAGGACGAGGAGCTAGATGCCAGACTGGAAATACAAGAGGGGCATCTTACATTAGTGTGTAATGAGTTACACTCAGCCCACAAACTGATTGAGGAATTACAGGAAACATGACAATCATGAAAACTGTGAAAGGTGCTACAATGTGCACCTCATGGATTTGATGGAGAGGTCTGCAGGGAGGGACCCCCTCCCCTTCCTCACAAAGTGGCTCACTGAGACACTGGGCCTGCCGCTGGACACAGTGATGGAAGTGAAAAGAGCACATTGCTCCACAGGCAAGCGTTCAGACCCAGCAGAGCACCCCAGAGGTTTTCTGATTAAATTCCTTAGGTAGCCAGATCAAGAGCGGGTACAACAGACTGCCAGAACGCAGGGACTACTCAAACTTAATCACTCTCCAGTGCATTTTTTCCCCTGACTACAGCCACCATCTGCAGCAAAGAAGGCAACAATTTAATGAAGGAAAGCCTAGCTTACAGCAAGGAAGGCCACCTATTTCAATGCCAGATGAGCCTGCCATCATGATTAAATGAACAGAGCTAAGACACAGTAAGTGGCATATTAGAGCAGAGCAGAGGGAAGGGGGAGTGCTGAATGGATAACCATCAGGGAGCGGTGCATGCTACTACTGACAGCCAGGGCCATAAAGTATTGCAAATTTATCAAACAGACTTTTTATCGCTGTAAACTGACTCTAGATATAAGTTGCAGCGTGTCTTCCCAGCTGAGGGATTTTTTCTCCCTGCAGCTATATGAGGCTATAAGCGGTTGCGGTGGGAAAAGGAAATGTTTGGATGTAAGGCCTATTAGGGACACACATGCACCATCAACCTGAAGTGGCTGTACCTCGCTGCTCCCACCTTAGAAAACAATGAGAGCTGTGTCCTGCAGCACCATACCCTTACATAGAAGACTTTGTGCTGGAAACTACACAACAGCACAAGCCAGACTGGGACCCTCCACCCCTTGACCCAGAATGAAAGGGGGGGAGGCTCTACTTCAAGACTTATTGGCTGTAGATAGTATCTTGCACAATGCTGTGACTTTATAACCACCTCCTCTACAGGTTTCCCTCTCGCACAATGCTGTGACTTTATAACCACCTCCTCTACAGGTTTCCCTCCTTTATATACTGGCAGTGTGGAGACATTTAGTACAAGACTGAAAAGTTGTATGATGCAGTTATTTGTTTCACAAGGCTTGCACTATTGCAATGACTTTGGTGACCAGCGCTGTTGTTGGTTCACTACTTCTTGAGGGGTGGGAGCTGTCTCCAGGCTAGTTCCAACCACTAAGACAGAGAGCAGTTCCAGGTTTTCATATTTAGACTTGGATCAGAATGGGGGGTTAAGGGGAGATTTTATGGGGTGCTGTGTTGTTAAAGGGGGAGGGAGGGGATGGGGTTTCTTATTCAGTTTATGCCTGGTTCAGTTGGGGATGGGAACCAGCATAAGGGAGTAGACTAGGATGGTGAAGTAAAAGGGGCAGAAGGGGCTGAGGATGTGGGGTTGAGCTGGGAAAGTTTGTTGATTTATTGCTAAATGTTCAAACTGGGAAAAACAGCAACTTAATTACAGGACTTGTACAGCATGTGCAGAGCAGAAAATTGGGCAGAGAGGTAACTCTAGGAACTAAGCATTGTATCTTAAGCTTATCATACTAAATGGGTGATGGGCTAGTTTCATAGGTTTCATTGGTTAATACTGAGCTTTGAAGACCAATGTCCATTTAGCTCATCAATTCCTTTAGGAATACCCAAGGATGTCCTTGCTAATTAGGTAAGTGTCAAGCTTTGTTTTGAATTAATTCATTGTTTTACTGGCCACCACCTCAATTGGGAGCTCATTCCAGATCTTAGTTACCCTCACAGTAAACCATTGCCTTCTCCTACTTGTGTTGAATCTCTCCTGACTCAACCGTAATGGCTGGGCTTTGGTACTATATCTCTGTTCCTACAGTACCAAGCCCAGTAGTTCCCACATTTGTACATCAGTAGGGGCCCTAAAGATCAGGCACATATCGCTACACAAGCTATGAAATTCCAGTGAATACAGTCCCAGATTTTGTAGCCAATGTTCATAATCTTGACCCTGGACTTACTTTATTCTACGCGTTGCCCTCCTCTGTACCCTCTCCAAGACTTTGATGTCACCTTTGCCCCTGGGTGCCCAGAACTGGGCACAATACTCCACATGGGGGGTACACCAGTGAGGTATAGAGGGGGAGCAAGACCTCCTTATTGCTACTCTTTATATGTTTGTGAATGCAGTACTGAATACTACTGGCTTTTTTAATGACCTGGTTACAATGCATCTTAAAGTTAAGGTCATTGTTGACTCTTATGCCAAGGTCTCTTTCATCATGGACTATCCTTAGTACCCTACCTCCCAACCTGTACTTGAGCTGCATGTTATTTTTCCCTAGCTGCATCACAGTGCATTTCTCGATGTTAAATGTTGACTTCTTTTCCACTGCCCATGTTTCCAATTCTACCAGGGCTGCTTGCAGAGTGTCTGCATCCTTATAACTATTTACTCAGTAGCTGATATGTGTATCATCGGCAAATTTAGAAAGCCAAACACCTGACTGAATGCTCATTGAGGAAATGTACAGGTTAAAGAGAAAGGGGCCCAAGACAGAACCCTGGGGAACCCCACTGGTTACATTTACCCACCAGAGAATTACCCCTTAAAGAGCCACTGATGCCAAAAGTGTTACATTGCAGAATCCAAATAAGCATACCCTAGTAAATCTCTACACCAAAACTACATTTTACGCTACTCGGTTTTAAAGTTAATAATATTTTGTAACTTTGATTGCACTACTTGTGCAATAAAAGCAGGTGTCAGTAAAAAGCTACTGATGATGTCATGTAGGGAGCTCAAAGTCTAGTAATGACTGTCAGCAAGTTTATAAGACCCATTTCTCCAAAGTTGTAAAGATCATGTGCAATGGTTTTCAAAAGTAAAATAGACAACACCAGTCAGTAAACATTCTATAAATACTATATATGTTCCAGGTTTTGTAACAACATTGATAAAATTGTGGGGGACTCAATTATTAGAGGGATAGAACTGGGGGGAGCAGGGAAAACTGAAGTAAGGTGCCTGCCTGGTGCCATGGCATGGAGGGACAGGAAGTGCATCCTTAGGATCATGAGAACAGTTGCACGGGAGTCTGAGCTGGATGTCATTGTCCACCTAGGGACAAATGACTTGGCTCATCATGAGATTAGAGCAGTGCAGAAGGACTTTGTACAGTTTGGGAGGGGCCTAAGACAAGTAGCACACACAGTATCCTTCTCAGAGGTGCTGCCTGTCAGTGGCATGGGTGAGGTGAGGGTATTTTCCACCATGCAGTTTAATGAATGGTTGAAAAAATGGTGTGGAGCACAGGGGTTTGGCTTCATTGAGGACTGGGGTTCCACCTGGAGGGACACCAGCCTATACTGGCAGGATGGTCTGCATCTGTCCAGGAAGGGAACAAGTCATTTGGGCAATCGGTTTAAATGCTTCATGGGCAAGCTTTTAAACTAGTCAAGGGGGAGGCACTGATAAGCAGCAGGAAAATCCCAGCCTCCCCCTACAGAACAGGGTACTAAATGGAAAAAGACCAAGGTAGAAAGGTCAGTGGGGGATGCTGCTATAGAAGGTAAAGCCATAAAAAAATGGAGAGCAATGAGTACCAATGCCCGTAGTCTGGGTAACAAGCTTCCTGAATTAGTGGCCTTGATGGAGGAGGAACATCTGGATATCATGGCAGTCACAGAAACATGGTACACACAGAACCATGACTGGGACATAAACATCCCAGGATACACTATCTACAGGAGGGACAAGGAGGGTAAAAGAGGAGGAGGAGTAGCTCTCTACACAAGGCAAGAAATCAAAGCAACAGAACAAAAGGGTAAACAGGGAGGAGAAGAAGCACTGTGGGTCAATTTGGAGACGGGCAATGGCACCACAGTCCGTACAGGGGTTGTATACAGACCCCCCCTCTCAGGGGGAGGAAATGGACAAGGAAATGATAGAAAGTATACTTAGAATGGCAGTAAAAGGGGAAAAATTGCTGATGGGTGATCTGAATATGCCAGATGTTAACTGGAGTGCAGTTGCTGCAGCCACTTCTAAGAGTGCGGTTATTCTAGATGCCCTACAGGAGGCATGCCTTAGACGACTAGTATTGGAACCCACTCGAGAGGGAGCAATCTTAGACCTGGTTCTCTCAAATGGAGATGGAGAGAGGATCGCAGATGTAGAAGTGGGTAGCCATCTGGGAACTAGCAACCATCGAACAATATGGTTCACAATAAACACAGCAATAGAGTCAGCCATACAAAGGCAAAAGTACTGGACTTGAGGAGGCTGACTTTGCTCAAAATGGGTGAGTGCCTAAGGAATGCACTAGCAAATGGGCAGGAAGGAGGGTGAAAGAACAATGGGGAATAATAAAAACTGCCATCACAGAGGTAACAAGCCTTTGTGTGAAGCAAATAAACAAAACAAAACGATGTAAGAAACCACTATGCTTCTCAAAGGAGGTGGCAGTGAAGGATCAAGAGAAAAAGAAAGCATTCAGAAAGTACAAGGAATCACAGAAGGAGCAGGACAGAGAATTGTATCAGTTAAAGCAAAAGGAAGCTGGGAAGGCAGTCAGAACAGCAAAGGCCCGAACCGACAAAAAGATAAGCAAGTCAGTTAAGAAGGGGGATAAAACCTTTTTTGGGTACATCAGGGAGTGAAGGAAGACCAAGGGAGGGATAGTGAAGCTTAATAAAAGGGAGGGGGGCAGAGGGTGATGGTGAAAAGGCAGAGATACTAAGCAAATATTTTTGCTCAGTAGTCACAAGTGAAGAGGGGGAGGTACCTAAAATAAACAATAGAAACACTCTGGATACAGAAGTTGATACCAGCCCATTTACAGAAGAAAGGGTTCTGAAAGAACTCTTAAAACTGAAGGTGGACAAAGCAATGGGGCCTGATGGGATTCATCCCAGAATTCTAAAAGAACTATAGTAGAACTAGTGACACCACTGACTACCCTCTTAACAAATCATGGGAGGATGGGGTGGTGCCTGAGGACTGGAGGAGGGCAGATGTGATTCCCTCACAAAAGTGGGAGCAGGGCAGAAGCAGGAAACCACAGACCTGTTAGTTTAACCTCAGTGATAGGGAAATGATGGAATCACTTGAAGGAAAGAATTGTCTAGTACCTAGAGGCCAGAGGGGCACAGGACCCAAGGCAGCATGGATTCACAGCTGGAAGGTCATGCCAGACGAATCTAATAGATTTCTTTGACTGAGTGACCAAAGTAGTAGATCAGGAGGGGCTGTGGACATGGTCTACCTAGACTTTAGCAAGGCGTTTGACACAGTCCCACATAAAAGATTAATATACAAGTTAGCCAGCCTGGGAGTGGGTCCCAAGATGATAGCCTGGTAAAGAATTGGCTGGAGAATAGGACAGAGGATAATAGTAAATGAGTCCACTCTGAAGAAAGGGGGTTACTAGTGGGTACTGCAGGGTTCAGTATTAGAACGGTCTTCAATGTCTTTATAAGTTACATTGCAGAGGGACTGGAAGGAAAAGGTATGTCTTTGCAGATGACACAAAGATCTGCAACAGAGTTGATGCACAAGGTGGGTGGAAAGGATGAAAAGGGACTTGGCAAGGTTAGAGGAATGGTCAAATGTATGGCAGCTTAGATTCAATGCTAAGAAGAGCAAGCAATGCACCTGGGAAACAAAACCCAGGGGAAGAGTACACAATGGGGGTGAGATACTAACAACAACAAAAATGGAAAGGGACCTGGGGGTAGTCATATCAGATGACTTAAAGGTGGGCAAGCAATGCGAGAGGGCAGCAATGAGGGCTAGGGGGATACTAGGATGCATAGGGAGAGGCATCACCAGTAGAAAACAAGAAGTTGTTATCCCTCTGTACAGACAGCTGGCGAGACCCCATCTGGAGTACTGTGTGCAGTTCTGGAGACCCAGTCTCCACAAGGACATAGACAGGATAAAAGCTGTCCAGAGGAGGGCAACTAAAATGGTGCAGGGTCTGCACCAGAAGACTTATGAATATAGACTAAAGGAGCTTAATATCTATAGCATCGAGGAAAGGAGGGAGAGGGGGGACATGATAGAAACTTTCAAGTACCTCAAGGGAATCAACAAAGTCCAAGAGGGTAGCATCTTTCAAAAATAGAAGTGTGCAAGAACAAGGGGGTACAATTTGAAGATGGAGGAGCGGCTCAGAGGTAATGTAAGGAAGTATTTTTTCACAGAGGGGTTGTGGATGCATGGAACGGCCTTCCGGAGGAGGTTGTGGAGTCAAAAACAGTGGTTGAATTCAAGCATGCATGGAACAGTCATAAGGCAATTCTAAGGGGTGGGGGTAGAAAGAAGTAGGCTGCTGGTTAACTAGGATCTACAGCTTATCCATTAGGTAGGGAAATGGGCAGACTGGGTGGGCCAAGCGGTCCTTATCTGCCGTCAAATTCTATGTTTCTATTACTTTATGCTGTTTTTGTGTGGTCCATTTCACCAGGCTTGCTGGATACTAAGCATGCCTTCAGACTGCCAAAGCCGGTTACAGTGCTACTAATTTTACTGCTGTTTGTCATTGTCTACTTTACAATATGTTTTAATAGGGGCCTTATATGTGTTAATTCCTCTAGGGGTGGAAGTATTAGCACTGGTAAAATGATCATTGTAATTTAGAGTAGAACATAGATGAGTCTGCCCCATTCCCATGAACAAGGAGATAGGATAATTGTTTTAAATTGCCATTCTTAGAAGTTGCCTCAATTGACTGATAGGTGTGTTTGAACTCTGCCTTTCATCAGAAACTTATTCAGTCTGCAAACCTCACAGTGTGCTATGATCCAGCATTCAGCAAAAGAACCTAAATAAAAAGGCATCCATACAAAATATTGTCAGTTTTGTTACAATGCCTGAAACATGTTTTTAAAGCAATGTTTACTAACTCATGTTGCCTGTTTTACTTATGAAAACCATTGCCCATGATCTTTACAGCTTTAGAGAAACTGGTCCTATAAGCTTGCTGACATGGAAGAATCAACTGTAAGGTCCCTAGATGACATCAGCAGCAGCTCTTCACTGAAACAGGCTTTCTTTGAACAGGTAGTGAAATCAGTGTTACAAAATGGCTAATAACTTTAAAATGAAGTAACATAGAAATCTACTTTTTGGTATGAGATTTACTGGGAATATGCTTATTCTAATTCTGCAATGTAACACTTTTGCCCAGATGGCATCAGCAGCTCTTTAATGCAGACCCTCTGTTTCCTTCCCTTCAGCCATGCCTCAATCCAATTGGATATTTTACCGTGTACTCCCAGTTCAATTAGGGCATCGACCAGTTCGCCATGTGGAACCTTGTCGAAAGCCTTGGCGAAGTCCAAAAAGATGATATCAACAGAAGTTCCTTCGTCCACGGCTTTACTAGCCTTGTCATAAAACTCTAAAAGATTTATTTGGCATGCCCTTCCCTTGGTGAACCCATGCTGTGCAGTATCTACATCCCCTGACAAGAGTAGGAATTCTGTTATATGTTCCTTAACGATACCCTCAAGGATTTTTCCCAGGACTGAAGTCAGACTGATCGGTCTGTAATTCCCAACCTCCTGCCTA
Source organism: Neoceratodus forsteri (assembly GCA_016271365.2). Taxonomy (NCBI): domain Eukaryota; kingdom Metazoa; phylum Chordata; order Ceratodontiformes; family Ceratodontidae; genus Neoceratodus; species Neoceratodus forsteri. The sequence continues at coordinate 974,909,827 of CM057456.1, read as the reverse complement.
GATCCCTTTTTATAAATGGAACAACCACTGCCTGTCTCCATGCCTCAGGACCTCACCTTCATTTAGTGATTTCTGAAAAGACATGTAACTGGTCCTGCCAAGATCTCTGCCGCTCTTAATCACTTTGGGTGCATACGATCAGAGCCCTGTACCTTATTCTGATCTAGCTTCCTAAGTCTTATTGCCACATCTGTGGTATCGAGTATGAGACTAGAAACAGATGACTCATTTTTATGATGGCCTTTTGCTGTTAGAGACACATGATTGAAAACAGAGGAGAAATAACTGTTGCACTGTTCCGCCATTTCTTGGTTATCTGATATTAGGTTCCCGTCAGGGCCTTTCAGAGGGCCTATTGCTCTGCTACCTCCCTTTTTGTTGTTAATATATGAGTAAAAGGACTTATAATCGTCCTGTACTTTAGTTGCTAATTTATACTCATATTTATTTTTGGCCAGTGCTATACTCTTTTTTGGAGCCTTTAGGCATTTTTTTGTATTTATCCCAGCATGTTCTGTCACCACTCAATTTAGCCTTTTTGAGTGTTTTTCTTATTTTTTATTTTATTTCCATCCTGACTGATGGAGTCAGCCATGGGGGGAGGGATTTTTTAGACCCATTATATTTGTTTACAGTAGGTATATATTTTTGGACCAAACTACTGATTTTACTAATTAACTTAACCCACATAAATTGTAATGGTTGATTGCCAGACTTCATTTTCCAATTCCAATTGGCCAGCTCCCTTCTCATGCAGTCAAAATCGGCCTTGTCATACTTATAAATGATTGTACTGTCTGTATCATTACCCAGTGAACCCATGTAGTTAAAACTGACCATGGTTGTACAATCATAGAATGTAAATTGTCTCAAACAGTGGCAAAATGCAACAAAAGTGTGATCCCAAGCCAAAAAAATTAAAACAGGTATCTTGCTGATGCATGAGACCCATATGGTTCATAAGGAGGCAGTAAACTTAGAACAAAGCTGGGGAAGAGTGTTAGTTGGTGCACAGTTCACATCTAAGACAAGGGAAGTCGTAGTGGCTTTGCCCAGGCCTAACAGTGCAAATCTTGAGGTTAAATGTTGTATAAATAAGAGGCAGACTTCCTGCCTATACGTATGGTAGCCAGCCGAGGAGGTGTGTGGAGGGTAGCGACGATTGCCATATGCTCCTGCAGCACCTTGAATAATACTACAGTACATGTGGGGGAGATATGCCCAATGCCACAGGGGGAACCACTGGACGCCAGGTATGTTTTTTTTTGTACTGCCGGGCTGCCAATTGAGGGGCATCACTACAACGAGGGATGTTACTATATGCAGGGGGGCTGGCAATCAAAGGGGGGGGATGCCACTACCCCCAATGATACAACTATTTATGGTGGGGCTAGTGATTGGAAGGATGGGGGAACACCACTACCACCAGGGATGTTGCTATATATGGCATGGCTTGTGAACGGAGATGGGGGGACATCACTACCACCTGGTATGTTATGATATACAGTGGGGCTGGTGCTTGAAGGGGGGGCACCACTACCAGCAGGGATGATACTATACACGGCAGGGCTGGTGATCAGAGGGAGGAAGGGAAGACCACTAGCAATAGGGATAAATACATGTCTGGGACCAGGCAGTTGGTGGGGGGTGCTGCGCTAACCTGCCTCATTACCCATGCAAATGAGTCCATAATGGGCATGCAGATGGCCCCTTAGCGCCTTGCATGCCCAATGGGTTCATTTGCATGGATCCCTTTGAATATTGCAAATAGCACTACAGCTCTATCCATTCTGGCAGTGTACTTTGGGAGTCCTGTCGGGGCAGTGCTAACTGGTTTAGTGGTGGGATGACATGGCCCTGTATTGAGTTGAATAGTGACGATGTAGTATTCAACTGAATGTAGCATCTTTGGGCACCCAGGCAAGCGCAAGGCACAGCGCAAATGATTGTGCTCTGCTTTGCGTGTGTTTGAATATCAGGCCCCCGTTGTTTTTCTGAGATTTTGTCCTCAAATTTTCAACAGTCTTTTTATTACCCAACCTTATAATCAAGATATGTGTTATTTTTTAAATCCTATACAAAAGGTAATTTCACAGAATGACTGCAAAAACAGACTTCTGGGGGATTTGAAAACTGATGCCAGTCTTGTATACAAGGTGTGGTAAAAATAAATTCATGTTGAAAATTTGGAGCCAAAATTTTGAAAATATGAGGTTATGAGTAAAAGTTGAAAAATCTTTAAGTAAACCACTGAACTAACATTTCTTGTTTTCAATTTTCTTTTGAGCGTGGTAGTGAGAGCATCAGCAGTCATTAGAGGAGTATACCGTGGAACTCTATGGAGGTTAATGAGGTATGGGGATAGGGAGTAGTGGGTGCCAAGTGGGGATTTCAGGGCAGGGTGGAGAGAGCTGTTAGACATCACTGGATGTTTTTCAGGTAACTGAAAAAAAGAAATGAAACAACAGTAGATGTGTTTCTTTTTTTCAGGGAAGATGTTGTTTATGGAGACTGATACTGGGGATTGGGCATCCTGGTGTCAGACTGTGGTCTGGGGGTTGTTTAGCCATACTGGAGTTTGGACACTCCAGCATCAGACTGTGGTGGGGAGGAGTTTATTAGTGACACAGGGAATTAGGCACCCAGTGTCAGACTGTGGCAGGGGGTTGTTTAGCAACATGGAGATTGTGCACCCCAGTGTCGGACTGTGGCTGGTGGGTGTTTAGTGACACCAGGGATTGGGCACCCTGGTGTCAGACTGTTGTGGGGGGAAGATATATAATATTTTCTAACATGGTAAGCTAAGCACATGGTCCATTGTAACAGGGTTAAATAAGACCCTGTCCCATTTGTTATGCAGAAAGAGTTAAAAGCAAGGCTCTGTTCTATCCTTTCCTTTTCTGACTGTCTGTCTGATTACACAATCACATTTTCATGTGAGACCTAGGAATTGATCACTACGACAGTCTCACAATTTTACCCCTCTCACTGTCTCTCTGCCTTCACTTGCTGTTTCCATCTTTCCTTCCCCCCCCCCCCATGCTTATCTGTGGTTATAGGAATGTATGTGGGTCTTCATGTGAAACTGGGTTCTCTGGTTTTAACATGTATAAAGTTATATTGTTGAAATGATTGCAGAAAATCATTTGGAACTCAGGGGGTTAACCTTGAGATGCAGTCTGATCTGCACAAGCTCATTTGCAGAGTTGTCAACAGGAGATCAGATCTGGGACACAATGTTCTATTTTGTTGCACCTGCAAGGAAAGAAATTGATTATGTTTTGGGACATTGTGTACAAACAGAACATGTATCTTAATGAGCTCTGGATGTAGAAGTTAATTGCCAGGAAAATACATTATATATAAAGAGAGTAGTCTTTTGTTAGGGAGCGACTGACATTTAGATTTAGAGATATCCTGAGGTAAATGACTTTGTTTTGTTTGAACTGCCTGCAAAAGAATTATCCTAAACATTGTTTTTTTTAATTCTGTTGTTATTAATAATAATAAAATACTACTTGTGAACTTTATAACTGCTCCTGGTTTTCCTATGCTTCCTGACGTTTGCCTCAATGACAGATAGTGTCAGATTAAGTGGGATTTACACAATGCAAATTCTAAACCAGGGGTTTTGTGCGTGGGTACTAGAACTGGTTCCAGGGAAGCATAGAAGAAAGGTATGAATCCTGCAACAGCAAGCCCAGGAGTGATTACCAGAAGAGTGGCAGCCAAACTAGAAGTAGAAACAAAAGTCCAAAGTAAGACTGTACAGACAGAACCTGTGATGGAAGAAGAACAGGCAGGGACAGAGCCTGAAAGCACATCTGCCTTCTTCAAATGGTGGGCTATACAACAAAGAGAGACAGAGAAGCAGAGGAAAGAAGAGCTGCAGCAACAGGAGCAGCAGAGAAGAGAAGAGATGCAGTGAAAGGAGCAGTGATGGCTGGGTGCCTTGCAAGTTGTCAAAACTGGAGGATCTGACACCAGTCCAGCAGAGCAACAAAACACAAACTGCTTATTAAACTGACAAAGTTGTGTCCCTCAGATGGTATCAAAGCATACCTGACAACTTTTGAAATGGTTGCCGTAACCTGCCAGTGGTCAAAGCAGCAATGTACATTCAGGCTGGTACCTTACCTGACAGGTAGAGCCCAACTTTCCTGTAGTAATATGGATGCTGCACATTCTTAAAACTATGACCTTGTGAAAAGAGAAATCCTGAAGAGATATGATATCTCAGGAGAAACCTACAGGCAAAGACTCTGGTCCCTGAAGTACATCTCAATCGACAATTCTCAAGAAGCCTTCACTCAGTTTAGAGAACTCTTCATGAAATGGCTCCAACCAGATGGCAAAACAGTCACATAGATCAACATATTTGCAATGGAGCAATTTATCAACATCCTTCCTATAGATGTGCAGCTTTGGGTAAAAGAACACTGACCAGAAAGTGGAGAAAAAGCTGTTTCTTTGGCTGAGGACTATCATATGGCCAGACAGACACTGCAGCAGTGAAGTCACAGCCAAGGGCTGGTAAGACCCTCTTTTTTTCCTAATTAAACCCCATATCAGATAAAAACTCTGGTGGAGGTAACAAATCTGTACTCAAAGACTTTTATTTGCTATAACTGTAATAAGCCAGGCCATATTGCAAGAAACTGCCATAAAATAAGATTAACACTGGAGCAAATTTGGCCTTAGCAAATTTGGGCATGCATTTAACAGATGTCAAGGTGGGGGAAAAGACTATGAAGGGACATCTCCCAGGAGGAAGGCTGGATGTTCCCCCAGAATTCTGGTTTAAACTGGTTGACCTCTGAGTTTTTTTCCCCCTCTCATATTCAGAACTGCATATCTGTGTTTTGTAATAAAATACTAAAATCTGATTGGTTGCGTAGCCACAGAAACAGAATGCTAGCCAATAACAGGCAAGCCACTGTCCACTGAACCTGCCCTTTTGAAGCCTCTTAAAACAAGAATGCAGTGGGGTATGTGAGCCGTAAGCCTTTGGGGCATTTGGGGACCCTGTCGTCTGCTTGGAGAACAGAAACAATTTCTCCTGGACATGAGCCAGGACTTTAGCTGCTGCTTCTAAACAGCACTTTGCACTTCAAAATTCAGCAACCTAAGGATGCTGAGGTAGGATTTTAAAACTTTTTTTGTATACTTTCCATTTTATTTTCCATATCCTATAACCAACGTCTAAAATTATTTGTCTGTATGTTAGTTACTGTTTTTTTTTATCAATCTAATTAGTAAAGCCTTTGGCTGATTTTAAAATAATTCTGCCCATGTCATTTGTGTGTGTGCTGCCTTGGTAAAAGTTGTTCAAATTATACCACACCTGTGTGAATGTTTTAAGGCCAAACACTACCAAAGTGAAGTACCACTATGGACTTCGTGACAAAAGGAGGAGTGGAAATATGAAGGATCTCAGGGGGAGCCTGTAGGGGGTTTGAACTGAGCTGTGCATTTCTGGGGAAAGACACATAGTAGGGTGTATAGGGTCCCCAGAAGCCTAAACACACCTTTGCTTTTCTGGTTCATGGTTCAGTGGCTGAGAGGTTTCTACCCCAGGAACACAGACTTGAGGCAATATTTGTATCCCCTCACATGGAGGGGGGGGGTGCCCTGGGATTCTCTGGTATACGTTCAGTTGTGAAACAGCGAGTGTACTAAATGGACAGAGAAAGGGTATCCCTGATCAACCCCCATCACTGGAGGAATTTGCTTTGACACAGAAAGAAATCCCACCTCATGGGAGTGGGCTGGTGACAGGGGGATTAACATATGAGTCTCAGAATTTATTTAGCTAACCAGGAAGCAGGAAATTCTGACCCATTTTATAATATGCAAAGAAACAATCTAAAATTCTGAAAGTGCCCATATGGGAGACCACAACTCATTTTCTAATGATGTACCATAATCTATCTTCAATATGAAAGTAAAACTATTGCCCAAGCAAACCAGGATCTAACTAGCTTATTTGAGTAATCACATATACAATACACCTGCTGATTTTCCAGATCACCACACCCTCTAACTCTCTTTAAAACCAACTCACTAAAAAAGAAAATGACAAATCTAGCCAGCAGTGAATGGACATGTGAGCCCTGGGCTTCTGACCCAATCTCCCTCTACCTTACTGCATTCTTTATTATTTTAACAAAATAATGACTTCTGCAGCTTCAGTTGAAGCTATAGATGATGACTAATCAAAAATCTGCAAGGAGCAAGGCAAAATTAAGCTTCAAAAATGCAAAAAGAGCATTGGCAGGGATGGCCCAAGTGATGTGCTAGGTCGTGGGAAGGCAGGAGCAGTATAGAAACATCGAAACATAGAAACATAGAAACAGACGGCAGATAAGGACCACTTGGCCCACCCAGTCTGCCCATTTCCCTGCCTACTGGATAAGCTGCAGATCCTAGTTAACCAGCAGCCTACTTTTTCCTACCCCCATCCCCTAGAATTGCCTTATGACTGTCCCATGCATGCTTGAATTCCACCACTGTTTTGACTCAACGACTCTCCTCCGGAAGGCCGTCTCATGCATCCACAACCTCTCTGTGAAAAAATACTCCTTATATTACCTCTGAGCCGCCCCCATCTTCAAATTGTGCCCCATGTTCTTGCACACCTTTTTGAAAGATGCTACCCTCTTGACTTTGTTGATTCCTTGAGGTACTTGAAAGTTTCTATCATGTCCCCCTCCTCCTTTCCTCGAGGCTATACATATTAAGCTTCTTTAGTCTCTCTTCATATGTCTTCTGGTGCAGACCCTGCACCATTTTAGTTGCCCTCCTCTGGACAGCTTCCATCCTGTCTATGTCTTTGCGAAGACTGGGTCTCCAGAACTGCACGCAGTACTCCAGATGGGGTCTGACCAGCTGTCTGTACAGAGGGATAATAACTTCCTGTTTTCTACTGGTGATGCCTCTCCTATGCATCCCAATATCCCCAGCCCTCATTGCTGCCCTCTCACATTGCTTTCCCACCTTTAGGTCATCTGATATGACTACCCCAGGTCCCTTTCCATTTTGTTGTTGTTAGTATCTCACCCCCATTGTGTACTCTTCCCTCGGTTTTGTTTCCCAGGTGCATTACCTTGCACTTCTTAGCATTGAATCTAAGCTGCCATACATTTGACCATTCTTCTAACCTTGCCAAGTCCCTTTTCATCCTTTCCACCCCACCTTGTGCATCAACTCTGTTGCAGATCTTTGTGTCATCTGCAAGAGACATACTTTTCCTTCCAGTCCCTCTGCAATGTCGCTTATAAAGACATTGAAGAGGACTAGTCCTAATCTGAACCCTCTTTGGTACCCACTAGTAACCCCCTTTCATCAGAGTGGACTCCATTTACTATTACTCTCTGTGTCCTATTTTCCAGCCAATTTTTACCCAGGCTGTCATCTTGGGACCCACTCCCAGGCTAGCTAACTTGTATATTAATCTTTTGTGTGGACTGTGTCAAATGCCTTGCTAAAGTCTAGGTAGGCCATGTCCACAGCCCCTCCTGATCTACTACTTTGGTCACCCAGTCAAAGAAATCTATCAGATTTGTCTGGCATGACCTTCCTGCTGTGAATCCATGCTGCCTTGGGTCCTGCAGCCCTCTGGCCTCTAGATACTTGACAATTCTTTCCTTCAGAAGTGATTCCATCATTTTCCCTACCACTGAGGTTAAACTAACAGGTCTGTAGTTTCCTGCTTCTGCCTTGCTCCCACTTTTGTGAAGGGGAATCACATCTGCCCTCCTCCAGTCCTCGGGTACCACCCCATCCTCCCATGATTTGTTAAACAGGGTAGTCAGTGGTGTCACTAATTCTACCCTTAGTTCTTTTAGAATTCTGGGATGAATCCCATCAGGCCCCATTGCTTTGTCCACCTTCAGTTTTAAGAGTTCTTTCAGAACCCGTTCTTCTGTAAATGGGCTGGTATCAACTTCTGTATCCAGTGTGTTTCTACTGTTTGTTCTAGGTACACCCCTCTTCCTTTGTAAATACTGAGCAAAAATATTTGTTTAGTATCTCTGCCTTTTCACAGTCTCCTCTGCCCACCCTCCCCTTTATTAAGCCTCACTATCCCTCCCTTGGTCTTCCTTCGCCCTGATGTACCTATAAAAGGTTTTATCCCCTTTCTTAACTGACTTGGCTATCTTTTCCTCGGTTTGGGCCTTTGCTGTTCTGACTGCCTTCCCAGCTTCCTTTTGCTTTAACTGATACAGTTCTCTGTCCTGCTCCTTCTGCGATTCCCTGTACTTCCTGAAAGCTTTCTTTTTCTCTTGAACCTTCACTGCCACTTCCTTTGAGAACCATAGTGGTTTCTTACATCGTTTAGTTTTGTTTATTTGCTTCACACAAAGGCTTGTTGCCTCTGTGATGGCAGTTTTTATTATTCCCCATTGTTCTTCCACCCCTCCTTCCTGCCCATGTGCTAATGCATTCCTTAGGCACTTACCCATTTGGCAAAGTCAGCCCTCCTAAAGTCAGTACCTTTGCCTTTGTGTGGCTTGACTCTATTGCTGTGTTTATTGTGAGCCATACTGTTCGATGTCGCTAATTCCCAGATGGCTACCCACTTACATCTGTGATCCTCTCTTCATCTCCATTTGAGAGAACCAGGTCTAAGATTGCTCCTCTCGAGTGGGCTCCAATACTAGTTGTCTAAGGCATGCCCCTGTAGGGCATCTAGAATAACCCCACTCTTCAAGTGGCTGTGGCAACTGCACTCCAGTTAACATCTGGCATATTCAGATCACCCATAAGCAATATCTCCCTTTTTGCCATACTAAGTATACTTTCTATCATTTCCTTGTCCATTTCCTCCCCTGAGAAGGGGGTCTGTATACAAACCCCTGTGCGGATTGTGGTGCCACGTCTGCCTCCAAATTTACTCACAGTGCTTCTTCTCCCTGTTTTCTGTTGTTCTGTTACTTTGATTCCTTCCCTTATGTAAAGAGCTACTCCTCCTCCTCTTTTACCCTCCCTGTCCCTCCTGTAGATAGTGTATCCTGGTATGTTTATGTCCCAGTCATGGTTTTGTGTAAACCATGTTTCTGTGACTGCCATGATATCCAGATGTTCCTCCTCCATCAAGGCCACTAATTCAGGAAGCTTGTTACTCAGACTATGGGCATTGGTACTCATTGCTCTCCATTTTTTGATGGCTTTACTTTCTGTTGCAGCATCCCCACTGACCTTTCTACCTCGGTCTTTTTGCATTTAGTACCCTGTTTTGTAGGAGAGGCTGGATTTTCCTGCTGCTCATCAGTGCCTCCCTTGACTAGTTTAAAAGCTTGCCAATGAAGCATTTAAACCGATTGCTCAAAAGACTTGTTCCTTCCTGGACAGATGCAGACCATCCTGCCAGTATAGGCTGGTGTCCTCCAGGTGGAACCCCAGTCCCCAATGAAGCCAAACTCCTGTGCTCCACACCATTTTTTCAACCACTCATTAAACTGCATGGTGCAAAGTACCCTTGCCTCACTCATGCCATTTACAGGCAGCACCTCTGAGAAGGTTACTGTGTGTGCTACTTGTCTTAGGCCCTTCCCCAGTACTAAAACGTCCTTCTGCACTGCTCTAATCTCATGTTGAGCCATGTCATTTGTCCCTAGGTGGACAATGACATCCAGCTCAGACTCCTGTGCAGCTGTTCTCGTGATCCTGAGGATGCGCTTCCTGTCCCTACAAGCCATGGCACCAGGCAGGCACTTTACTTCAGTTTTCCCTGCTCCCCCCAGTTCTATCCCCCTAATAATTGAGTCCCCCACCAGGAGCTGCTTCCTTTCCTTGTGGCATCCTTTGCCTCCCTCCTGTGGGCCTCCCTTGTGACAGGTGTCCTCAGCCTCCTTAATCTACTCTGTGGGTGCATCCATAGGGGAGCTGTGCTCCCCCAGAATGGTGTACGGATTGTGGAGTGGAACAACTGACTGGGTGTGCCTCTGTTCCACCCTCCTCACACTCCCTGAGCCCACTGTGGTCCAACTGCTGTGCTTTCTTTGCAACCTCTGAGGTAGTGGTGATGGCTCTGGTGCTCCCTGGATGGGGGGGGTTCCCTTCCTACCATCAAGTCTGGCCTGGGGGAAGGTTCTCTTACTGCTGTCCAGTGTGGCCTGAAGATGGGCAACTTCCTCCCTCAGGGCAGAGAGTTGTCTGCAAATAGGGCAGCATCTCAGCCTCCAGAAATCCACAAATACCAGCTCTAACGCCACGCAGTACTGGCCTCAGTTATTTTTTATATGAAAACAGAGCTAAAGGCTAGCTCAGAAAACTTATCAGAGCAGTTCATGCACACACACACACACATACACACACACGACAAGAGGACGAGGAGTTAGATGCCAGACTGGAAATACAAGAGGGGCATCTTACATTAGTGTGTAATGAGTTACACTCAGCCCACAAACTGATTGAGGAATTACAGGAAACATGACAATCATGAAAACTGTGACAGGTGCTACAATGTGCACCTCATGGATTTGATGGAGAGGTTTGCAGGGAGGGACCCCCTCCCCTTCCTCACAAAGTAGCTCACTGAGACATTGGGCCTGCCGCTGGACATAGTGATGGAAGTGAATAGAGCACATTGCTCCACAGGCAAGCGTCCAGACCCAGCAGAGCACCCCAGAGGTTTTTTGATTAAATTCCTTAGGTACCCAGATCAAGAGTGGGTACAACAGACTGCCAGACTGCAGGGACTACTCAAACTTAATCACTCTCCAGTGCATTTTTTCCCCTGGCTACAGCCACCATCTGCAGCAAAGAAGGCAACAATTTAATGAAGGAAAGCCTAGCTTACAGCAAGGAAGGCCACCTATCTCAATGCTAGATGAGCCTGCCGTCATGATTAAATGCACAGAGCTAAGACACAGTAAGTGGCATATTAGAGCAGTGCAGAGGGAAGGGGGAGTGCTGAGTGGGTAGCCATCAGGGAGCAGTGCATGCTACTACTGACAGCCAGGGCCATAAAGTATTGCAAATTTATCAAACAGACTTTTTATCACTGTAAACTGACTCTAGATATAAGTTGCAGCCTGTCTTCCCAGCTGAGGGATTTTTTCTCCCTGCACCTATATGAGGCTATAAGCGGTTGTGGTGGGAAAAGGAAATGTTTGGATGTAAGGCCTATTAGGGCCGCACATGCACCACCAACCTGAAGTGGCTCTACCTCCCTGCTCCCACCTTAGAAAATGATGAGAGCTGTGTCCTGCAGCACCATACCCTTACATAGAAGACTTTGTGCTGGAAACTACACAACAGCACAAGCCAGACTGGGACCCTCCACCCCTAGACCCAGAATGAAAGGGGGGGCTCTACTTCAAGACTTATTGGCTGTAGATAGACTCTCGCACAATGCTGAGACTTTATAACCACCTCCTCTACACGTTTCCCTCTCGCACAATGCTGTGACTTTATAACCACCTCCTCTACAGGTTTCCCTCTCGCACAATGCTGTGACTTTATAACCACCTCCTCTACAGGTTTCCCTCTCGCACAATGCTGTGACTTTATAAGCACCTCCTCTACAGGTTTCCCTATTACACAATGCTGTGACTTTATAACCACCTCCTCTACAGGTTTCCCTCTCACACAATGCTGTGACTTTATAACCACCTCCTCTACACGTTTCCCACTCGCACAATGCTGTGACTTTATAAGCACCTCCTCTACAGGTTTCCCTCTCGCACAATGCTGTGACTTTATAAGCACCTCCTCTACAGGTTTCCCTCTCGCACAATGCTGTGACTTTATAACCACCTCCTCTACAGGTTTCCTCTCGCACAATGCTGTGACTTTATAAGCACCTCCTCTACAGGTTTCCTCTCGACAATGCTGTGACTTTATAACCCTCCTCTACAGGTTTCCCTCTCACACAATGCAGTGACTTTATTACCACCTCCTCTACAGGTTTCCCTCTCGCACAACGCTGTAACTTTATAACCACCTCCTCTACAGGTTTCCCTCTTGCACAATGCTGTGACTTTACAACCACCTCCTCTACAGGTTTCCCTCCTTTATATGCTGGCAGTGTGGAGACATTTAGTACAAGACTGAAAAGTTGTATGATGCAGTTATTTGTTTCACAAGGCTTACACTATTGCAATGACTTTGGTGACCAGCGCTGTTGTTGGTTCACTACTTCTTGAGGGGTGGGAGCTGGCTCCAGGCTAGTTCCAACCACTGAGACAGAGAGCAGTTCCAGATTTTCCTTATTTAGACTTGGAACAGAATGGGGGGATAAGGGGAGATTTTATGGGGTGCTGTGCTGTTAAAGGGGGTTGGAGGGGATGGGGTTGCTTATTCAGTTTATGCCTGGTTCAGTTGGGGATGGGAACCGGCATGAGGGAGTAGACTAGGTTGGGGAAGTAAAAGGGGCAGAGGGGGCAGAGGGTGTGGGGTTGAGCTTGGGAAGTTTGTTGATTTATTGCTAAATGTTCAAACAGGGAAAAACAGCAACTTAATTACAGGACATGTACAGCATGTGCATAGCAGAAAATTGGGCAACCAGAGAGGTAACTCTTGGAACTAAGCATTGCATCTTAAGCTTATCATACTAAATGGGTGATGGGCTAGTTTCATAGGTTTCATAGGTTAATACTGAGCTTTGAAGACCAATGTCCATTTAGCTCATCGATTCCTTTAGGAATACCCAACGATGTCCTTCCTAATTAGGTAAGTGTCAAGCTTTGTTTTGAATTAATTCATTGTTTTACTGGCCACCACCTCAATTGGGAGCTCATTCCAGAACTTAGTTACCCTCACAGTAAACCATTGCTTTCTCCTACTTGTGTTGAATCTCTCCTGACTCAACTGTAATGGGCGGGCTTTGGTACTATATATCTGTTCCTACAGTACCAAGCCCAGTAGTTCCCACATTTGTACATCAGTAAGGACCCTAAAGATCAGGCACATAACACCCCACAATCTATGAAATTCCAGTGAATACATTCCCAGATTTTGTAGCCAATGTTCATAATCTTGACCCTGGACTTACTTTATTCTACGCATTGCCCTCCTCTGTACCCTCTCCAAGACTTTGATGTCAGCTTTGCCCCCGGGTGCCCAGAACTGGGCAAAATACTCCACATGGGGGTACACCAGTGAGGTATAGAGGGGGAGCAAGACCTCCTTATTGCTACTCTTTATATGTTTGTGAATGCAGTACTGAATACTACTGGCTTTTTTAATGACCTGGTTACAATGCATTTTAAAGTTAAGGCCATTGTTGACTCTAATGCCAAGGTCTCTTTCATCATGGACTATCCTTAGTACCCTACCTCCCAACCTGTACTTGAGCTGCATATTATTTTTCCCTAGATGCATCACAGTGCATTTCTCGATATTAAATGTTGACTTCTTTTCCAAGGCCCATGTTTCCAATTCCACCAGGGCTGCTTGCAGAGTGTCTGCATCCTTATAACTATTTACTGAGTAACTGATACGTGTATCATCGGCAAATTTAGAAAGCCAAACACCTGACTGAATGCTCATTGAGGAAATGTACAGGTTAAAGAGACAGGGGCCCAAGACAGAACCCTGGGGAACCCCACTGGTTACATTTACCCACCAGAGAATTCCCCTTAAAGAGCCACTGATGCCAAAAGTGTTACATTGCAGAATCCAAATAAGCATACTCCCAGTAAATCTCATACCAAAAACTACATTTTTACGTTACTCGGTTTTAAAGTTATTAGCCATTTTGTAACTTTGATTGCACTACTTGTGCAATAAAAGCAGGTGTCAGTAAAAAGCAACTGATGATGTCATGTAGGGAGCTCAAAGTCTAGTAATGACTGTCAGCAAGCTTATAAGACCCATTTCTCCAAAGTTGTAAAGATCACGTGCAATGGTTTTCACAAGTAAAATAGACAACACCAGTCAGTAAACATTCTATAAATACTATATATGATCCAGGTTTTGTAACAACGTTGATAAAATTGTGGGGGACTCAATTATTAGGGGGATAGAACTGGGGAGCAGGAAAACTGAAGTAAGGTGCCTGCCTGGTGCCATGGCATGGAGGGACAGGAAGCGCATCCTTAGGATCATGAGAACAGTTGCACGGGAGTCTGAGCTGGACGTCATTGTCCACCTAGGGACAAATGACTTGGCTCATCATGAGATTAGAGCAGTGCAGAAAGACTTTGTACAGTTTGGGAGGGGCCTAAGACAAGTAGCACACACAGTAACCTTCTCAGAGGTGCTGCCTGTCAGTGGCATGGGTACTTTGCACCATGCAGTTTAATGAATGGTTGAAAAAATGGTGTGGAGCACTGGGGTTTGGCTTCATTGAGGACTGGGGTTCCACCTGGAGGGACACCAGCCTATACTGGCACGATGGTCTGCATCTGTCCAGGAAGGGAACAAGTCATTTGGGCAATCGGTTTAAATGCTTCATGGGCAAGCTTTTAAACTAGTCAAGGGGGGAGGCACTGATAAGCAGCAGGAAAATTCCAGCCTCCCCCTACAGAACAGGGTACTAAATGAGAAAAAGACCAAGGTAGAAAGGTCATTGGGGGATGCTGCTACAGAAGGTAAAGTCATCAAAAAATGGAGAGCAATGAGTACCAATGCCCATAGTCTGGGTAACAAGCTTCCTGAATTAGTGGCCTTGATGGAGGAGGAACATCTGGATATCGTGGCAGTCACAGAAACATGGTACACACAGAACCATGACTGGGACATAAACATACCAGGATACACTATCTACAGGAGGGACAAGGAGGGTAAAAGAAGAGGAGGAGTAGCTCTCTACACAAGGCAAGGAATCAAAGCAACAGAACAAAAGGGTAAACAGGGAGGAGAAGAAGCACTGTGGGTCAATTTGGAGACAGGCAATGGCACCACAGTCCGCACAGGGGTTGTATACAGACCCCCCCTCTCAGGGGGAGGAAATGGACAAGGAAATGATAGAAAGTATACTTAGAATGGCAGAAAAAGGGGAAATATTGCTGATGGGTGATCTGAATATGCCAGATGTTAACTGGAGTGCAGTTGCTGCAGCCACTTCTAAGAGTGCGGTTATTCTAGATGCCCTACAGAAGGCATGCCTTAGATGACTAGTATTGGAACCCACTCGAGAGGGAGCAATCTTAGACCTGGTTCTCTCAAATGGAGATGGAGAGAGGATCGCAGATGTAGAAGTGGGTAGCCATCTGGGAACTAGCAACCATCGAACAGCATGGTTCACAATAAACACAGCAATAGAGTCAAGCCATGCAAAGGCAAAAGTACTGGACTTCAGGAGGGCTGACTTTGCCAAAATGGGTGAGTGCCTAAGGAATGCACTAGCAAATGGGCAGGAAGGAGGGGTGAAAGAACAATGGGGAATAATAAAAACTGCCATCACAGAGGTAACAAGCCTTTGTGTGAAGCAAATAAACAAAACAAAACGATGTAAGAAACCACTATGCTTCTCAAAGGAGGTAGCAGGGAAGGTTCAAGAGAAAAAGAAAGCATTCAGAAAGTACAAGGAATCACAGAAGGAGCAGGACATAGAATTGTATCAGTTAAAGCAAAAGGAAGCTGGGAAGGCAGTCAGAACAGCAAAGGCCCGAACCGATGAAAAGATAACCAAGTCAGTTAAGAAGAGGGATAAAACCTTTTTTAGGTACATCAGGGAGTGAAGGAAGACCAAGGAAGGGATAGTGAGGCTTAATAAAAGGGGGGGGGCAGAGGGTGACGGTGAAAAGGCAGAGATACTAAGCAAATATTTTTGCTCAGTATTCACAAATGAAGAGGGGGAGGTACCTAAAATAAACAATAGAAACACTCTGGAAACAAAAGTTGATACCAGCCCATTTACAGAAGAAAGGGTTCTGAAAGAACTCTTAAAACTGAAGGTGGACAAAGCAATGGGGCCTGATGGATTCATCCCAGAATTCTAAAAGAACTAAGGGTAGAACTAGTGACACCACTGACTACCCTCTTTAACAAATCATGGGAGGATGGGGTGGTGCCTGAGGACTGGAGGAGGGAGATGTGATTCCCTTCACAAAAGTGGGAGCAGGGCAGAAGCAGGAAACTACAGACCTGTTAGTTTAACCTCAGTGATAGGAAAATGATGGAATCACTTGAAGGAAAGAATTGTCTAGTACCTAGAGGCCAGAGGGGCACAGGACCCAAGGCAGCATGGATTCACAGCGGAAGGTCATGCCAGACGAATCTAATAGATTTCTTGACTGGGTGACCAAAGTAGTAGATCAGGAGAGGCTGTGGACAAGGTCTACCTAGACTATAGCAAGGCCTTTGACACAGTCCCACATAAAAGATTAATATACAAGTTAGCCAGCCTGGGAGTGGGTCCCAAGATGATAGCCTGGGTAAAGAATTGGCTGGAGAATAGGACACAGAGGGTAATAGTAAATGGAGTCCACTCTGAAGAAAGGGGGGTTACTAGTGGTGTACTGTAGGGTTCAGTATTAGGACCGGTCCTCTTCAATGTCTTTATAAGCGACATTGCAGAGGGACTGGAAGGAAAAGGATGTCTCTTTGCAGATGACACAAAGATCTGCAACAGAGTTGATGCACAAGGTGGGGTGGAAAGGATGAAAAGGGACTTGGCAAGGTTAGAGGAATGGTCAAATGTATGGCAGCTTAGATTCAATGCTAAGAAGTGCAAGGTAATGCACCTTGGAAACAAAACCCACGGAAGAGTACACAATGGGGGTGAGATACTAACAACAACAAAATGGAAAGGACCTGGGGGTAGTCATATCAGATGACTTAAAGGTGGGCAAGCAATGTGAGAGGGCAGCAATGAGGGTTAGGGGATACTGGGATGCATAGGGAGAGGCATCACCAGTAGAAAACAAGAAGTTGTTATCCCTCTGTACAGACAGCTGGCGAGACCCCATCTGGAGTACTGTGTGCAGTTCTGGAGACCCAGTCTCCACAAGGACATAGACAGGATAAAAGCTGTCCAGAGGAGGGCAACTAAAATGGTGCAGGGTCTGCACCAGAAGACATATGAATATAGACTAAAGGAGCTTAATATGTATAGCCTCGAGGAAAGGAGGGAGGGGGGGACATGATAAAAACTTTCAAGTACCTCAAGGGAATCAACAAAGTCCAAGAGGGTAGCATCTTTCAAAAATAGAAGTGTGCAAGAACAAAGGGGTACAATCTGAAGATGGGGGAGCGGCTCAGAGGTAATGTAAGGAAGTATTTTTTCACAGAGGGGTTGTGGATGCATGGAACGGCCTTCCGGAGGAGGTTGTGGAGTCAAAAACAGTGGTTGAATTCAAGCATGCATGAAACAGTCATAAGGCAATTCTAGGGGTTGGGGGTAGAAAGAAGAAGGCTGCTGGTTAACTAGGATCTACAGCTTATCCATTAGGTAGGGAAATGGGCAGACTGGGTGGGCCAAGCGGTCCTTATCTGCCGTCAAATTCTATGTTTCTATGTTTCTATTACTTTATGCTGTTTTTGTGTGGTCCATTTCACCAGGCTTGCTGGATACTAAGCATGCCTCCAGTCTGCCGAAGCTGGTTACAGTGCTACTAATTTTATTGCTGTTTGTCATTGTCTACTTTACAATATGTTTTAATAGGGGCCTTATATGTGTTAATTCCTACTAGGGGTGGAAGTATTAGCACTGGTAAAATGATCATTGTAATTTAGAGTAGAACATAGATGAGTCTGCCCCATTCCCATTAACAAGGAGATGGGATAATTGTTTTAAATTGCCATTCTTAGAAGTTGCCTCGGTTGACTGATAGGTGTGTTTGAACTCTGCCTTTCATCAGAAACTTATTCAGTCTGCAAACCTCACAGTGTGCTATGATCCAGCATTCAGCAAAAGAACCTCAATAAAAAGGCATCCAGACAAAATATTGTCAGTTTTGTTACAATGCCTGAAACATGTTTTTAAAGCAATGTTTACCAACTCATGTTGCCTGTTTTACTTATGAAAACCATTGCACATGATCTTTACAGCTTTAGAGAAACTGGTCCTATAAGCTTGCTGACATGGAAGAATCAACTGTAAGGTCCCTAGATGACATTAGCAGCAGCTCTTCACAGAAACAGGCTTTCTTTGAACAGGTAGTGAAATCAGTGTTACAAAATGGCTAATAATTTTAAAATGAAGTAACATAGAAATCTGCTTTTTGGTATGAGATTTACTGGGAATATGCTTATTCTAATTCTGCAATGTAACACTTTTGCCCAGATGGCATCAGCAGCTCTTTAATGCAGACCCTCTGTTTCTTCCCATCAGCCATGCCTCAATCCAATTGGATATTTTACCGTGTACTCCCAGTTCAATTAGGGCATTGACCAGTTCGCCATGTGGAACCTTGTCGAAAGCCTTGGCGAAGTCCAAAAAGATGATATCAACAGAAGTTCCTTCATCCACGGCTTTACTAGCCTTGTCATAAAACTCTAAAATATTTATTTGGCATTCCCTTCCCTTGGTGAACCCATGCTGTGCAGTATCTACATCCCCTTACAAGAGTAGGAATTCTGTTATATGTTCCTTAACGATACCCTCAAGGATTTTTCCCAGGACTGAAGTCAGACTGATCGGTCTGTAATTCCCAACCTCCTGCCTAGATCCCTTTTTATAAATGGGAACAACCACTGCCTGTCTCCATGCCTCCAGGACCTCACCTTCATTTAGTGATTTCTGAAAAAGACATGTAACTGGTCCTGCCAAGATCTCTGCCAGCTCCTTAATCACTCTTGGGTGCATACCATCAGAGCCCTGTACCTTATTCTGATCTAGCTTCCTAAGTCTTATTGCCACATCTGTGGTATCGAGTATGAGACTAGAAACAGATGACTCATTTTTATGATGACTTTTTGTTGTTAGAGACACATGATTGAAAACAGAGGAGAAATAACTGTTACACTGTTCCGCCATTTCTTGGTTATCTGATATTAGGTTCCCGTCAGGGCCTTTCAGAGGGCCTATTGCTCTGCTACCTCCCTTTTTGTTGTTAATATATGAGTAAAAGGACATATAATCATCCTGTACTTTAGTTGCTAATTTATACTCATATTTATTTTTGGCCAGTGCTATACTCTTTTTTGGAGCCTTTAGGCATTTTTTTGTATTTATCCCAGCATGTTCTGTCACCACTCAATTTAGCTTTTTTTGAGTGTTTTTTTTTTTTTTTTTTTTATTTCCATCCTGACTGATGGAGTCAGCCATGGGGGGAGGGATTTTTTAGACCCATTATATTTGTTTACAGTAGGAATATATTTTTGGACCAAACTACTGATTTTACTAATTAACTCATCCCACATAAATTGTAATGGTTGATTGCCAAACTTCATTTTCCAATTCCAATTGGCCAGCTCCCTTCTCATGCAGTCAAAATCGGCCTTGTCATACTTATAAATGATTGTACTGCCTGTATCATTACCCAGTGAACCCATGTAGTTAAAACTGACCATGGTTGTACAATCATAGAATGTAAATTGTCTCAAACAGTGGCAAAATGCAACAAAAGTGTGATCCCAAGCCAAAAAAATTAAAACAGATATCTTGCTGATGCATGAGACCCATATGGTTCATAAGGAGGCAGTAAACTTAGAACAAAGCTGGGGAAGAGTGTTAGTTGGTGCACAGTTCACATCTAAGACAAGGGAAGTCGTAGTGGCTTTGCCCAGGCCTAACAGTGCAAATCTTGAGGTTAAATGTTGTATAAATAAGAGGAAGGCTTCCTGCCTACACGTACGGTAGCCAGCCGAGGAGGTGTGTGGAGGGTAGTGACGATTGCCATATGCTCCTGCAGCACCTTGAATAATACTACAGTACATGTGGGGGAGATATGCCCAGTGCCACAGGGGGAACCACTGGATGCCAGGTAGAATTTTTTTTTTGTACTGCCGGGCTGGCAATTGAGGGGCATCACTACAACGAGGGATGTTACTATATACAGGGGGGCTGGCAATCAAAGAGGGGGATGCCACTACCCCAATGATACAACTATTTATGGTGGGGCTAGTGATTGGAAGGATGGGGGAACACCACTACCACCAGGGATGTTACTATATATGGCATGGCTGGTGAACGGAGAGGGGGGGACATCACTACCACCAGGTATGTTATGATATACAGCGGGGCTGGTGCTTGAAGGGGGGACACCACTACCACCAGGGATAATACTATACAAGGCAGGGCTGGTGATCAGAGGGAGGAAGGGAAGACCACTAGCAACAGGGATAAATACATGTCTCGGACCAGGCAGTTGGTGGGGGGTGCTGCGCTAACCTGCCTCATTACCCATGCAAATGAGTCCATAATGGGCATGCAGATGGCCCCTTAGCACCTTGCATGCCCAATGGGTTCATTTGCATGGATCCCTTTGAATATTGCAAATAGCACTACAGCACTATCCATTCTGGCAGTGTATTTCGGGAGTCCTGTCGGGGCAGTGCTAACTGGTTTAGTGGTGGGATGACATGGCCCTGTTTTCAGTTGAATAGTGCCGATGTACTATTCAACTGAATGTAGCATCTTTCGCACCCAGGCAAGTGCAAGGCACAGTGCAAATGTTTGTGCTCTGCTTTGCGTGTGTTTGAATATCAGGCCCCAGTTGTTTTTCTGAGATTTTGTCCTCAAATTTTCAACAGTCTTTTTATTACCCAACCTTATAATCAAGATATGTGTTATTTTTTTAAATCCTATACAAAAGGTAATTTCACAGAATGACTGCAAAAACAGACTTCTGGGGGATTTGAAAACTGATGCCAGTCTTGTATACAAGGTGTGGTAAAAATAAATTCATGTTGAAAATTTGGAGCCAAAATTTTGAAAAATGACGAGGTTATGAGTAAAAGTTGAAAAATCTTTAAGTAAACCACTGAACTAACATTTCTTGTTTTCAATTTTCTTTTGAGCGTGGTAGTGAGAGCATCAGCAGTCATTAGAGGAGTACACCGTGGAACTCTATGGAGGTTAATGAGGGATGGGGATAGAGAGTAGTGGGTGCCAAGTGGGGATTTCAGGGCAGGGTGGAGAGAGCTGTTAGACATCACTGGATGTTTTTCAGGTAACTGAAAAAAGAAATGAAACAACAGTAGATGTGTGTCTTTTTTTCAGATAAGATGTTGTTTATGGAGACTGATACTGGGGATTGAGCATCCTGGTGTCAGACTGTGGTCTGGGGTGTTGTTTAGCCATACTGGAGATTGGACACTCCAGCATCAGACTGCGGTGGGGAGGAGTTTATTAGTGACACAGGGAATTAGGCACCCAGTGTCAGACTGTGGCAGGGGGTTGTTAAGCAGCACTGGAGATTGTGCACACCAGTGTCGGACTGTGGCTGGTGGGTGTTTAGTGACACTAGGGATTGGGCACCCTGGTGTCAGACTGTGGTGGGGGGAAGATATATAATATTTTCTAACATGGTAAGCTAAGCACATGGTCCATTGTAACAGGGTTAAATAAGACCCTTTCCCATTTATTATGCAGAACGAGTTAAAAGCAAGGCTCTGTTCTATCCTTTACTTTTCTGACTGTCTGTCTGATTACACAATCACATTTTCATGTGAGACCTAGGAATTGATCACTACGACAGTCTCACAATTTTACCCCTCTCACTGTCTCTCTGCCTTCACTTGCTGTTTCCATCTTTTCTCCCCCCTCCCCATGCTTATCTGTGGTTATAGGAATGTATGTGGGTCTTCATGTGAAACTGGGTTCTCTGGTTTTAACATGTATATAGTTATATTGTTGAAATGATTGCAGAAAATTATTTGGAACTCAGGGGGTTAACCTTGAGATGCAGTCTGATCTGCACAAGCTCATTTGCAGAGTTGTCAACAGGAGATCAGATCTGGGACACAATGTTCTATTTTGTTGCACCTGCAAGGAAAGAAATTGATTATGTTTTGGGACATTGTGTACAAACAGGACATGTATCTTAATGAGCTCTGGATGTAGAAGTTAATTGCCAGGAAAATACATAATATATAAAGAGAGTAGTCTTTTGTTAGGAGAGACTGACATTTAGATTTAGAGATATCCTGAGGTAAACGACTTTGTTTTGTTTGAACTGCCTGCAAAAGAATTATCCTGCACATTGTTTTTTTTTAATTCTATTGTTATTGATAATAATAAAATACTACTTGTGAACTTTATAACTGCTCCTGGTTTTCCTATGCTTCCTGACGTTTGCCTCAATGACAGATAGTGTCAGATTAAGTGGGATTTACACAATGCAAATTCTATACCAGGGGTTTTGTACGTGGGTACTAGAACTGGTTCCAGGGAAGCATAGAAGAAAGGTATGAATCCTGCAACAGCAAGCCCAGGAGTAATTACCAGAAGAGTGGCAGCCAAACTAGAAGCAGAAACAAAAGTCCAAAGTAAGACTGTACAGACAGAACCTGTGATGGAAGAAGAACAGGCAGGGACAGAGCCTGAAAGCACGTCTGCCTTCTTCAAATGGTGGGCTATACAACAAAGAGAGACAGAGAAGCAGAGGAAAGAAGAGCTGCAGCAACAGGAGCAGCAGAGAAGAGAAGAGAAGAGATGCAGTGAAAGGAGCAGTGATGGCTGGGTGCCTTGCAAGTTGTCAAAACTGGAGGATCTGACACCAGTCCAGCAGAGCAACAAAACACAAACTGCTTAAAATACATTAAACTGACAAAGTTGTGTCCCTCAGATGGTATCAAAGCATACCTGACAACTTTTGAAATGGTTGCCGTAACCTGCCAGTGGTCAAAGCAGCAATGGACATTCAGGCTGGTACCTTACCTGACAGGTAGAGCCCAACTTGCCTGTAGTAATATGGATGCTGCACAGTCTTAAAACTATGACCTTGTGAAAAGAGAAATCCTGAAGAGATATGATATCTCAGGAGAAACCTACAGGCAAAGACTCTGGTCCCTGAAGTACATCTCAATCGACAATTCTCAAGAAGCCTTCACTCAGTTTAGAGAACTCTTCATGAAATGGCTCCAACCAGATGGCAAAACAGTCCCATAGATCAACATATTTGCAATGGAGCAATTTATCAACATCCTTCCTATAGATGTGCAGCTTTGGGTAAAAGAACACTGACCAGAAAGTGGAGAAAAAGCTGTTTCTTTGGCTGAGGACTATCATATGGCCAGACAGACACTGCAACAGTGAAGTAACAGCCAAGGGCTGGTAAGACCCTCTTTTTTTCCTAATTAAACCCCAGATCAGATAAAAACTCTGGTGGAGGTAACAAATCTGTACTCAAAGACTTTATTTGCTATAACTGTAATAAGCCAGGCCATATTGCAAGAAACTGCCATAAAAATAAGGAGAGTAACACTGGATCAAATTTGGCCTTAGCAAATTTGGGCATGCATTTAACAGATGTCATGGTGGGGGATAAGACTATGAAGGGACATCTCCCAGGAGGAAGGCTGGATGTTCCCCCAGAATTCTGGTTTAAACTGGTTGACCTCTGAGTTTTTTTTCCTCCTCTCATATTCAGAACTGCATATCTGTGTTTTGTAATAAAATACTAAAATCTGAATGGTTGCGTAGCCACAGAAACAGAATGCTAGCCAATAACAGGCAAGCCACTGTCCACTGAACCTGCCCTTTTGAAGCCTCTTAAAACAAGAATGCAGTGGGGTATCTGAGCCGTAAGCCTTTGGGGCATTTGGGGACCCTGTCGTCTGCTTGGAGAACAGAAACAATTTCTCCTGGACATGAGCCAGGACTTTAGCTGCTGCTTCTAAACAGCACTTTGCACTTCAAAATTCAGCAACGTAAGGATGCTGAGGTAGGATTTTAAAACTTTTTTTGTATACTTTCCATTTTATTTTCCATATCCTATAACCAACGTCTAAAATTATTT
The DNA here is from genome assembly GCA_016271365.2 of Neoceratodus forsteri. NCBI lineage: Eukaryota > Metazoa > Chordata > Ceratodontiformes > Ceratodontidae > Neoceratodus > Neoceratodus forsteri. Next base: position 974,886,029 of record CM057456.1, on the reverse strand, counting down.
GTCTGTATGTTAGTTACTGTTTTTTTTTTATCAATCTAATTAGTAAAACCTTTGGCTGATTTTAAAATAATTCTGCCCATGTCATATGTGTGTGTGCTGCCTTGGTAAAAGTTGTTCAAATTACACCACACCTGTGTGAATGTTTTAAGGCCAAACACTACCAAAGTGAAGTACCACTATGGACTTCGTGACAGAAGGAGGAGTGGAAATATGAAGGATCTCAGGGGGAGCCTGTAGGGGGTTTGAACTGAGCTGTGCATTTCTGGGGAATGACACATAGTAGGGTGTATAGGGTCCACAGAAGCCTAAACACACCTTTGCTTTTCTGGTTCATGGTTCAGTGGCTGAGAGGTTTCTACCCCAGGAACACAGACTTGAGGCAATATTTGTATCCCCTCACATGGGGGGGGGGTGTCCTGGGATTCTCTGGTATACGTTCAGTTGTGAAACAGCGAGTGTACTAAATGGACAGAGAAAGGGTATCCCTGACCAACCCTCATCACTGGAGGGATTTGCTTTGACACAGAAAGAAATCCCACCTTATGGGAGTGGGCTGGTGACAGGGGGATTAACATATGAGTCTCAGAATTTATTTAGCTAACCAGGAAGTAGGAAATTCTGACCCATTTTATAATATGCAAAGAAACAAATCTAAAATTCTGAAAGTGCCCATATGGGAGACCACAACTCATTTTCTAATGATGTACCATAATCTATCCTCTATATGAAGGTCAAACTATTGCCCAAGCAAACCAGGATCTAACTAGCTTATTTGTGTAATCACATATACAGTACACCTGCTGATTTTCCAGATCACCGCACCCTCTAACTCTCTTTAAAACCAACTCACTAAAAAGAAAATGACAAATCTAGCCAGCAGTGAATGGACATGTGAGCCCAGGGCTTCTGACCCAATCTCCCTCTACCTTATTGCATTCTTTATTATTTTAACAAAATAATGACTTCTGCAGCTTCAGTTGAAGCTATAGATGATGACTAATCAAAAATCTGCAAGGAGCAAGGCAAAATTAAGCTTCAAAAATGCAAAAAGAGCACTGGCATGGATGGCCCAAGTGATGTGCTAGTCCGTGTGAAGGCAGGAGCAGTATCCACAAATACCAGCTCTAACGCCACGCAGTACTGGCCTCAGTTATTTTTTATATGAAAACAGAGCTAAAGGCTAGCTCAGAAAACTTATCAGAGCAGTTCATGCACACACACACACACACACGACAAGAGTTCAAGGAGTTAGATGCCAGACTGGAAATACAAGAGGGGCATCTTACATTAGTGTATAATGAGTTACACTCAGCCCACAAACTGATTGAGGAATTACAGGAAACATGACAATCATGAAAACTGTGAGAGGTACTACAATGTGCACCTCATGGATTTGATGGAGAGGTTTGCAGGGAGGGATCCCCTCCCCTTCCTCACAAAGTAGCTCACTGAGACATTGGGCCTGTCGCTGGACATAGTGATGGAAGTGAAAAGAGCACATTGCTCCACAGGAAGCGCCCAGACCCAGCAGAGTACCCCAGAGGTTTTTGATTAAATTCTTAGGTACCCAGATCAAGAGCGGGTACAACAGACTGCCATACTGCAGGGACTACTCAAACTTAATCACTCTCCAGTGCATTTTTCCTGGCTACAGCCACCATCTGCAGCAAAGAAGGCAACAATTTAATGAAGGAAAGCCTAGCTTACAGCAAGGAAGGCCACCTATCTCAATGCTAGATGAGCCTGCCATCATGATTAAATGCACAGAGCTAAGACACAGTAAGTGGCATATTAGAGCAATGCAGAGGGAAGGGGGAGTGCTGAGTGGGTAGCCATCAGGGAGCAGTGCATGCTACTACTGACAGCCAGGGCCATAAAGTATTGCAAATTTATCAAACAGACTTTTTATCACTGTAAACTGACTCTAGATATAAGTTGCAGCCTGTCTTCCCAGCTGAGGGATTTTTCTCCTGCACCTATATGAGGCTATAAGTGGTTACGTTGGAAAAGGAAATGTTTGGATGTAAGGCCTATTAGGGCCGCATGCACCACCAACCTGAAGTGGCTCTACCTCCCTGCTCCCACCTTAGAAAACAATGAGAGCTGTGTCCTGCAGCACCATACCCTTACATAGAAGACTTTGTGCTGGAAACTACACAACAGCACAAGCCAGACTGGGACCCTCCACCCCTAGACCCAGAATGAAAGGGGGGCGGCTCTACTTCAAGACTTATTGGCTGTAGATAGTCTCTCGCACAATGCTGTGACTTTATAATCACCTCCTCTACATGTTTCCCTCTCGCACAATGCTGTGACTTTATAAGCACCTCCTCTACAGGTTTCCCTCTCGCACAATGCTGTGACTTTATAACCACCTCCTCTACAGATTTCCCTCTCACACAATGCTGTGACTTTATAACCACCTCCTCTACTGGTTTCCCTCTCGCACAATGCTGTGACTTTATAACCACCTCCTCTACAGGTTTCCCTCTCGCACAATGCTGTGACTTTATAACCACCTCCTCTACAGGTTTCCCTCCTTTATATGCTGGCAGTGTGAAGACATTTAGTACAAGACCGAAAAATTGTATGATGCAGTTATTTGTTTCACAAGGCTTGCACTATTGCAATGACTTTGGTGACCAGCGCTGTTGTTGGTTCACTACTTCTTGAGGGGTGGGAGCTGTCTCCAGGCTAGTTCCAACCACTAAGACAAAGAGCAGTTCCAGGTTTTCTTATTCAGACTTGGAACAGAATGGGGGGATAAGGGGAGATTTTATGGCATGCTGTGTTGTTAAAGGGGGAGGGAGGGGATGGGATTGCTTATTCAGTTTATGCCTGGTTCAGTTGGGGATGGGAATCAGCATGAGGGAGTAGACTAGGTTGGGGAAGTAAAAGGGGCAGAGGGGGCTGAGGGTGTGGGGTTGAGCTGGGGAAGTTTGTTGATTTATTGCTAAATGTTCAAACTGGGAAAAGAAGCAACTTAATTACAGGACATGTACAGCATGTGCATAGCAGAAAATTGGGCAACCAGAGTGGTAACTCTTGGAACTAATTGCATCTTAAGCTTATCATACTAAATGGGTGATGGGCTAGTTTCATAGGTTTCATAGGTTGATACTGAGCTTTGAAGACCAATGTCCATTTAGCTCATTGATTCTTTTAGGAATACCCAAGGATGTCCTTGCTAATTAGGTAAGTGTCAAGCTTTGTTTTGAATTAATTCATTGTTTTACTGGCCACCACCTTAATTGAGAGCTCATTCCAGATCTTAGTTACCCTCACAGTAAACCATTGCTTTCTCCTACTTGTGTTGAATCTCCTCACTCAACTGTAATGGGCGGGCTTTGGTACTATATATCTGTTCCTACAGTACCAAGCCCAGTAGTTCCCACATTTGTACTTCAGTAAGGGCCCTAAAGATCAGGCACATATCACCCCACAATCTATGAAATTCCAGTGAATACATTCCCAGATTTTGTAGCCAATGTTCATAATCTTGACCCTGGACTTACTTTAATCTACGCATTTCCCTCCTCTGTACCCTCTCCAAGACTTTGATGTCAGCTTTGCCCTCGGGTGCCCAGAACTGGGCACAATACTCCACATGGGGGAGCACCAGTGAGGTACAGAGGGGGAGCAAGACCTCCTTATTGCTACTCTTTATATGTTTGTGAATGCAGTACTGAATACTACTGGCTTTTTTAATGACCTGGTTACAATGCATCTTAAAGTTAAGGTCATTGTTGACTCTTATGCCAAGGTCTCTTTCATCATGGACTACCCTTAGTACCCTACCTCCCAACCTGTACTTGAGCTGCATATTATTTTTCCCTAGATGCATCACAGTGCATTTCTCGATATTAAATGTTGACTTCTTTTCCAAGGCCCATGTTTTCAATTCCACCAGGGCTGCTTGCAGAGTGTCCACATCCTTATAACTATTTACTGAGTAGCCGATACATGTATCATCAGCAAATTTAGAAAGCCACACACCTGACTGAATGCTCATTGAGGAATGTACAGGTTAAAGAGACAGGGACCCAAGATGGAACCCTGGAGAACCCCATTGGTCACATTTACCCACCAGAGAATTCCCCCTTAAAGAGCCACTGATGCCAAAAGTATTACATTGCAGAATCCAAATAAGCATACTCCCAGTAAATCTCATACCAAAAACAAAATTTTTACGTTACTCGGTTTTAAAGTTATTAGCCATTTTGTAACTTTGATTGTACTACTTGTGCAATAAAAGCAGGTGTCAGTAAAGAGCTACTGATGATTTCATGTAGGGAGCTCAAAGTCTAGTAATGACTGTCCGCAAGCTTATAAGACCCATTTCTCCAAAATTGTAAAGATCATGTGCAATGGTTTTCACAAGTAAAATAGGCAGCACCAGTCAGTAAACATTGCTGTAAATACTATATATGTTCCAGGTTTTGTAACAAAGTTGATAAAATTGTATTACTTCATGCTGGTTTTGTGTGGTCCATTTCACCAGGCCTGCTGGATACTAAGCATGCCTCCAGACTGCTGAAGCCGGTTACAGTGCTACTAATTTTACTGCTGTTTGTCATTGTCTACTTTACAATATGTTTTAATAGGGGCCTTATATGTGTTAATTCCTACTAGGGGTGGAAGTATTAGCACTGGTAAAATGATCATTGTAATTTAGAGTAGAACATAGATGAGTCTGCCCCATTCCCATTAACAAGGAGATGGGATAATTGTTTTAAATTGCCATTCTTAGAAGTTGCCTCAATTAACTGATCGGTGTGTATGAACTCTGCTTTTCATCAGAAACTTTTTCAGTCTGCAAACCTCACAGTGTGCTATGACCCAGCATTCAGCAAAAGAACCTCAATAAAAAGGCATCCAGACAAAATATTGTCAGTTTTGTTACAATGCCTGAAATACGTTTTAAAGCAATGTTTACTAACTCATGTTGCCTGCTTTACTTATGAAAACCATTGCACATGATCTTTACAGCTTTAGAGAAACTGGTCCTAAAAGCTTGCTGACATGGAAGGATAAACTGTAAGGTCCCTAGATGACATCAGCAGCAGCTCTTCACTGAAACAGGCTTTCTTTGAACAGGTAGTGAAATCAGTGTTACAAAATGGCTAATAACTTTAAAATGAAGTAACATAGAAATCTACTTTTGGTATGAGATTTACTGGGAATATGCTTATTCTAATTCTGCAGTGTGGCACTTTTGCCCAGATGGCATCAGCAGCTCTTTAATGCAGATCCTCTGTTTCCTTCCCTTCAGCCATGCCTCAGTCCAACGGAATATTTTACCGTGTACTCCCAGTTCAATTAGGGCATCGACCAATTCGCCATGTGGAACCTTGTCGAAAGCCTTTGCGAAGTCCAAAACGATAATATCAACAGAAGTTCCTTCGTCCTTGGCTTTACTAACCTTGTCATTGAACTCTAAAATATTTGTTTGGCATGACCTTCCATTGGTGAACCCATGCTGTGCAGTATCTACATCCCCTGACAAGAGTAGGAATTCTGCTATGTGTTCCTTAATGATACCCTCAAGGATTTTTCCCAGGACCGAAGTCAGACTGATCGGTCTGTATTCCCAACCTCCTGCCTAGATCCCTTTTTATAAATGGGAACAACCACTGCCTGTCTCCATGCCTCCAGGACCTCACCTTCATTTAGTGATTTCTGAAAAAGACATGTAACTGGTCCTGCCAAGAACTTTGCTAGCTTCTTAATCACTCTTGGGTGCATCCCATCAGGGCCCTGTGCCTTATTCTGATCTAGCTTTCTAAGTCTTATTGCCACATCTGTGGTATCGAGTATGAGACTAGAAACAGGTGACTCATTTTTATGATGATTTTTTGTTGTTAGAGACACATGATTGAAAACAGAGGAGAAATAACTTGCACTGTTCCGTCATTTCTTGGTTATCTGATATTAGGTTCCCGTCAGGGCCTTTCAGAGGGCCTATTGCTCTGATACCTCCCTTTTTGTTGTTAATATATGAGTAAAAGGAATTGTCCTGTACTTTAGTTGCTAATTTATACTCATATTTATTTTTGGCCAGTGCTATACTCTTTTTTGTAGCCTTTGGGCATTTTTTTGTATTTATCCCAGCATGTTCTGTCACCACTCAATTTGGCCTTTTTGTATGCTTTTTTTTTTCCACCCTGACTGATGGAGTCAACCTTGGGGGGAGGGATTTTTAGACCCATTATATTTGTTTACAGTAGGTACATATTTTGGGACCAAACTACTGATTTTACTAATTAACTTATCCCACATAAATTGTAATGGTTGATTGCCAAACTTCACACTGCAATTCCAATTCGCCGGCTGCCTTCTCATGCAGTCAAAATCTGCCTTGTCGTACTGATAAATTATTGTACTGCCTGTATCATTACCCAGTGAACCTATGTAGTTAAAATTGACCATGGTTGTACAATCATAGAATGTAAATTGTCTCAAACAGTGGCAAAATGCAACAAAAGTATGGTCCCAAGCCAGAAAAATTAAAACAGATATCTTGCTGATGCATGAGACCCATATGGTTCATGAGGAGGCAGTAAACTTAGAACAAAGCTGGGGAAGAGTGTTAGTTGGTGCACAGTTCACATCTAAGACAAGGGAAGTGATAGTGGCTTTGCCCAGGCCTAATAGTGCAATTCTTGAGGTTAAATGTTGTATAAATAAGAGGCAGGCTTCCTGCCTGTACATACTGTAGCCAGCCGAGGAGGTGTGTGGAGGGCAGTGCCGATTGCCATATGCTCCTGCAGCACTGTGAATAATACTACAGTACATGTGGGGGAGATATGCCCAGTGCCACAGGGGGAACCACCAGATGCCAGGTAGGGTTTTTTTTTGTACTGCCGGGCTGGCGATTGAGGGGACATCACTACAACCAAGGATGTTATTATATACGGGGGGCTGGCAATCAAAGGGGGGGACACCACTACCCCCAATGATACAACTGTTTATGGTGGGGCTAGTGATTGGAAGGATGGGGGAACACCACTACCACCAGGGATGTTGCTATACATGGCATGGCTGGTGAACGGGGGGGGCATCACTACCACCAGGTATGTTATGATATACAGCGGGGCTGGTGCTTGAAGGGGGACACCACTACCACCAGGGATGATACTATACACGGCAGGGCTGGTGATCAGAGGGAGGAAGGGAAGACCACTAGCACCAGGGACAAATGCATGTCTGGGACCAGGCAGTTGGTGGGGGGTGCTGCACTAACCTGCCTCATTACCCATGCAAATGAGTCCATAATGGGCATGCAGATGGCCCCTTAGCACCTTGCATGCCCAATGGGTTCATTTTCATGGATCCCTTTGAATATTGCAAATAGCACTACAGCGCTATCCATTCTGGCAGTGTACTTCGGGAGTCCTGTCGGGGCAGTGCTAACTGGTTTAGTGGTGGGATGACATTTCCCTGTATTCAGTTGAATAGCGCCGATGTACTATTCAACTGAGTATAGCATCTTTGGGCACCCAGGCAAGCGCAAGGCACAGCGCAAATGTTTGTGCTCTGCTTCGTGTGTGTTTGAATATCAGGCCCCAGTTGTTTTTCTGAGATTTTGTCCTCAAATTTTCAACAGTCTTTTTATTACCCAACCTTATAATCAAGATATGTGTTATTTTTTTAAATCCTATACAAAGGTAATTTCACAGAATGACTGCAAAAACAGGCTTCTGGGGGATTTGAAAAATGATGCCAGTCTTGTATACAAGGTGTGGTAAAAATAAATTCATGTTGAAAATTTGGGGCCAAAATTTTGAAAAATGATGAGGTTATGAGTAAAAGTTGAAAAATCTTTAAGTAAACCACTAAACGGACATTTCTTGTTTTCAATTTTCTTTTGAGCGTGGTAGTGAGAGCATAAGCAGTCATTAGAGGAGTATACCGTGGAACTCTATGGAGGTTAATGAGGGATGGGGATAGGGAGTAGTGGGTGCCAAGTGGGGATTTCAGGACTGGGTGGAGAGAGCTGATAGACATCACTGGATTTTTTTTTTTTCAGGTAACTGAAAAAAAGAAAAGAAACAACAGTTGATGTGTTTCATTTTTTCAGGGCAGATGTTGTTTATGGAGACTGATACTGGGGATTGGGCACCCTGGTGTCAGACTGTGGTCTGGGGTTTGTTTAGCCATACTGGAGATTGGACACTACAGCATCAGACTGCGGTGGGGAGGAGTTTATTAGTGACACAGGGAATTAGGCACCCAGTGTCAGACTGTGGCAGGGGTTGTTTAGCAACACTGGAGATTGTGCACCCCAGTGTCGGACTGTGGCTGGTGAGTGTTTAGTGACACCAGGGATTGGGCACCCTGGTGTCAGACTGTGGTGGGGGGAAGATATATAATATTTTCTAGCATGGTAAACTAAGCACATGGTCCATTATAACAGGGTTAAATAAGACCCTGTCCCATTTGTTACGCAGCAAGAGTTAAAAGCAAAGATCTGTTCTATCCTTTCCTTTTCTGTCTCTTGTCTGTCTGATTGCACAATCACATTTTCATGTGAGACCTAGGAATTGATCACTCCGACAGTCTCACAATTTTAATCCTCTCACTGTCTCTCTGTCTTCACTTGCTGTTTCCATCTTTTCTTCCCCCATGCTTATCTGTGGTTATAGGAATGTATGTGGGTCTTTATGTGAAACTGGGTTCTCTGGTTTTAACATGTACATAGTTATATTGTTGAAATGATTGCAGAAAACTATTTGGAACTCAGGGAGTTAACCTTGAAATGCACTTGATCTGTACAAGCTCATTTGCAGAGCTGTCAACAGGAGATCAGGTCTGGAACACAATGTTCTATTTTGTTGCACCTGCAAGGAAAGAAACTGATTATGATTTGGGACATTGTGTACAGACAGGACATGTACAGTATCTTAATGAGCTCTGGATGTAGAAGTTAATTGCCAGGAAAATACATTATATATAAAGAGAGTAGTCTTTTTTAAGGGAGCGACTGACATTTAGATTTAGAGATATCCTCAGGTAAATGACTTTGTTTTGTTTAAACTGCTTGCAAAAGAATTATTCTGCACATTGTTTTTTTTAATTCTATTGTTATTGATAATAATAAACTACTACTCGTTTTGCTATGCTTCCTGACATTTGCCTCAATGACAGATAGTGTCAAATTAAGTGGGATTTACACAATGCAAATTCTAAACCAGGGGTTTTGTGGGTGGGTACTAGAACTGGTTCCAGGGAAGCTTAGAAGAAAGGTATGAATCCTGCAACAGCAAGCCCAGGAGTGATTACCAGAACAATGGCAACCAAACTAGAAGCAGAAACAAAAGTCCAAAGTAAGACTGTACAGACAGAACCTGTGATGGAAGAAGAGCAAGCAGGGAAAGAGCCTGAGGGCATGTCTGCCTTCTTCAAATGGTGGGTTATACAACAAAGAGAGACAGAGAAGCAGATGAAAGAAGAGCTGCAGCAACAGAAGCAGCAGATAAGAGAAGAGATGCAGTGACAGGAGCAGTGATGGCTGGGTGCCTTGCAAGCTGTCAAAGCTGGAGGATCTGACACCAGTCCAGCAGAGCAACAAAACACAAACTGCTTAAAATACATTAAACTAACAAAGTTGTGTCCCTTGGATGATACCAAAGCATATCTGGCCACGTTTGAAATGGTTGCCGTAACCTGCCAGTGGCCAAAGCAGTAGTGGGCATTCAGGCTGGTATCTTACCTGACAGATAAAGCCCAACTTGCCTGTAGTAATATGGATGCTGCACAGTCTTAAAACTATGGCCTTGTGAAAAGAGAAATCCTGAAGAGATACTGTATGACATCTCAGAAGAAACCTACAGGCAAAGACTCTGGTCCCTGAAGTACATCTCAATCGACAATTCTCAAGAAGCCTTCACTCAGTTTAGAGAACTCTTCATGAAATGGCTCCAACCAGATGGCAAAACAGTCCCACAGATCAACATATTTGCAATGGAGCAATTTATCAACATCCTTCCTATAGATGTGCAGCTTTGGGTAAAAGAACACTGACCAGAAAGTGGAGAAAAAACTGTTTCTTTGGCTGAGGGCTATCATATGGCCAGACAGACAGTGCAGCATTGAAATAACAGCCAAGGGCTGGTAAGATCCTCTTTTTTTCCTAATTAAACCCCAGATCAGATAAAAACTCTGGTGGAGGTAACAAATCTGTACTCAAAGACTTTATTTCCTATAACTGTAATAAGCCAGGCCATATTGCAAGAAACTGCCATAAAAATATGAAGAGTAACACTTGAGCAAATTTGGCCTTAACAAATTTGGGCATGCATTTAGCAGATGTCAAGGTGGGGGATAAGACTATGAAGGGACATAGAGATTCAGGAAGCCGACAGATCCTGGTGCATGCTGAAGTTCTAAGAAAAGACTGTCCAAAAGGACCAGATACTGAGGTCATCTGCATCCATGGGGACTTCCAATACTATCCCACCACCCAAGTGACTCTGAGCAATAATAGAGTGTCACACCAACTAAAAGTGAGGGTAGTACCCAAGTTATCTCTACCTGTGATTATTGGAAATGACTTTCCAGGATTTGTGAAGTTAATCACAGAGGGAGTAAATTCTGCTGTGTCAGCAGCTGTGATTACAAGACCACAGGCAAAGAAAATCTCAGATGCTCGGGACAGTATACCATTGTAACAGCGATGCACTTACAGTGATGCTGTTACAGTGACAGCAACCCGCCAACACCCGCAAAGTCAACTGGGTTGCTGGAGCAATGCCAGAGTCATAGACTCCAGAGTTTGGTCGCTCTCCCCCAAGATCCACCCACCCTCGTAGTTGGAATCCTTAAGTCTGGGGGGGCCTGGACAGAGTCCCCTGTATGAACACTGATAGTGTGTCAGTGCATTTTCCAGTCAGGGACCAGAGTTGGTGGTGTCAGGGATGTTGGCGACCATGTGTCACTGTAGGGGAGGTTGCTGACATTCCTATCACCACAGCAACTTGGAACCACTGAGGACTCTTTTCCTTTTGGTGATTTTGATTTGGACTTCTTTGATCATAGGTACAAGATCCAGATGTGCAGAAAAGAAAGAAATGCCTAAAAAAACAGTGGCAACAGAAGACTGATTGACATAAGGGGTTGATATATATGAAAATTCTGAAACTAAACTTATAACTGTTTGTGATTTTATTTCAGAGCAAACTAATGATGCTTCTCTCCAAATTTATTTTAAGCAGCTGGGAGTGAAACAAAAACAGGGTAAACCAATGTTTAAAAAATATAATGGATTACTGTACAGAGTTTGGGCTAATCCTCAGACATAGGAACAGATAGAACAATTGGTCATACCTAAGAAGTATAGATCTGAGTTGTTGCAGACAGTACATTATAGTCCTATGGCTGGTTACCCAGGGAGGGATCGCACCCTTACCAGATTGCTGTACAGATTTTACTGGCCTGGGATTCATGAAAATGTTGCTACCTATTGCAGTTATTGTGCCAAATGTCAGAAAGTAGCTCCAGTGACTAAAAAAGACAAGGTGCCTCTGGTACCCTACCCTTGATAGATGTGTCTTTTGAGAGAATTGCAATGGATGTGGTTGGCCCCTTAGCAAAAGTAAAAAAGGTAATAAATTATGGTTGGTAGTATGTGACTATGCTACTTGATGCTCAGAGACAATTCTAATGCATACTGTCACAGTCCCAAAAGTGGCAGCAAAGCTTGCCAAAATTTTCAGCAGAATGGGCATACCTAAAGAGATTATTGCTAATCAGAGTAGTAATTTTGGTGCTGCCTTACAGAAGGAGCTGTACTGACTACTAGGTATCACTGCCATAAGAACCTCCCCTTATCACCCTCAGACAGATGATCTTGTTGAACATTTTAATCAAACCCTAAAACACATGTTAAAAAGGTTTGTAAAAGGGGAAGGGAAGAGAAAGATTGGGAACAATGGTTACCTTTCCTGCTTTTTGCTTACAGAGAAATGTCACAAACATCAACAGTTTTTTTACCCTTTGAAATGTTGTATGATAGACAACCTAGAGGGCCACTTGATGAATTAGAAGAAACATGGGAAGATAACCCCACTCAGAAAGAATCTATTACTTCTTATATGTATACACTGAGAAAGAAATTGGCAAAATATGTTGAAACTACCTACAGTAATTAGGAGGAAGCCCGAAACCAGCAGAAGGTATATTATGACCATGGGGTAAAAGAGAAAGTTTTTGAGTCAGGTGAAAGGGTCTTGCTACTGTTATCCACTACAGAAAATACACTTTTAATGAAGTGGCAAAGGCCTTATAAAGTGCTTAGATGTACTGGCATGGTTAACTATCAGATTGAGACCCCTGATAAGAAAAATCCTACCAAGATATTCCATGCTAACCTTCTGAAGAAATGGACTGAGAAAAACGCCAAAGACTGCTTTGTCAGTATTACCAGAAACTAACAAGATATTGATATAGCTTATGACAGACTGGAACAAAATGTAACTGCTGATGATGTAAAGGTGAATGGTTCCTTAGCTTCCAAACAAGCCATGGAAATTCATAACTTGGTGAAGTACTTTTACCACAGTGCCAGACTGAGTAAAAGGGGTGGAGCATGAAAGAGTGATAGAGAATGCTTGCTCCATCAGACAAAAGACATACAGATTACCAGAGTGGTTACGAGCAGACGTGGTTAAGGAAATACAAAAATGAAACAGTTGTGTATCATAAAAGAGTCGAGACGTGCTTGTTCATCACCAATGGTGACTGCAAAGAAAAACGAAGGGGGTGTAAGAATCTGCTTTGATTTTAGGAAACTTAAGTGTCTGAATTTGACATTTATCTCTGCCTAGGATAGATGATTTGGTGAACAGATTGGGAAGTGCCAAGTACATCAGTGCCCTCAATCTCACTAAGGGTTACTAGCAAGTTCCCCCAGCCAAAGAATCCAGAGACAAAACTGCATCTGCCACTCCTATTGGATTCTGTCAATTCACCATTATGCCGTTTGGTTTACATGGTGCAACTGCTACATTCCAGCAGTACATGGATGTAATTCTAGCCCCTCACACTGGTTATTGTGCTGCTTGCCTGGATGATGTGGTGTACAGTCCAGACTGGAAAAGCCACCTGGAACACCTACGAGAAGTTTTCCAATATATCAAGAAGGCTGGGGCAGTGAGTGGATGGGGGTCACCCAGGTCGAGTTCAGTCCTTGGTGGCCCCAAGGAGAGATTGGCCGGTGTGAACGGCTGGGAGCATAAAAAAACAATTAAAAAAATGCTACTTGCAAATTTTATAACTGCTCTTGTTTTTTGCATGCTTCCTGACCTGCACCTCAATGACACCCATCTGACTGGAGTGGGCACACTAAGTCCTATTTTGAAGTGAGCATGGGAAGTGCAGAAGCTGACTGAAAACAGAGGTAGTCTATTTTCAGTCAGCTCCTTTCTGCACTTGCCATGCTCATTCTAAAATGGAACTTAGTTTGCTTCACCATGCTGACAAACACTTTAAGGCTATGTGCATTGTTTACCATATCAGAAAATATCTTCTAAGACTAGGAGCCACTATGCAAACAAAGAGTAGATGGACAAGCTGGTAAAAAAGGGAAACAGCTATAGCTAATGTGCAGTAGCAGTGCTATTCCCATGAGACAGAGAAACAAAGTACTTAATAGCACCATAAAAACATATACATTCCTAACAAGAACTAGAAGTTGCACATTAAAATATCCACTTCCACACTGCATTGTCCAGCCTTCTGATTGGGTGTGTACTTCAAAGGCAAAACAGAGAAGAGGCAGAGCAGAGGGGGAAAGTGGGCAGAACTGGGGTGTGAGAGAAATGATTCTGAAGCTGTCATAGGCAGAGGTGGGGCAAGCACCCAAAAGCACTCTCACAGAGTGATAGCAATATGTTTGCTATGCCTTAAGCAAGCAGTCATAGAAAAGGTTATTAAATAACAGCTGCCCTCATATATTATCAGCAGTTTGTACTTGCTGCTATTAATTAAAGGAGTGCTCAAAAAACAATTGATTGGCCACCTGCATCAGAGACAGAATTACCAGAAAGTATAACGTTGCTGTGCCTTTAATGTAGCCTTACTTTTATTGAGACTGTATTGTGGTTGCTGCAACTTCTTCCAGTCTCACTTAGCATCTCCTCAAATGGTGCCCTTTTCTTCCTTCAGTCCATCACTTGCTTCTCATTGAATTGTAAGTCAATGGTAATGGGACAAGTACCCTTCTTCTCTGTCCACCTGACAACCATCGTCTTGAACTCTGCATCATAGATTTTCCTTTTTTTTCATGGTATGTGATGCTGAAGGCTACTGATCAAATTTCATCTGAACCCAGGACGTCTAGATATTTTGCCTCGGGAAACAGCATATCCCATACAAATGACCTAAGGTAATAAGACACCAGGATAAGAGAAAATCCTATCTTACATCTGTAAAATTGGAAAAGAAGGGCACTGTGGAGCATGCCTGTGATGAGACATATTTATTAGGAGCTCTTCGACTATCTACAATTAAACTAAATAAAACAATTATTTGCAGTGGAAAAAGTGAAAATTAAAGGCTACCACTGTATTCCTCAACATGCGCTGAATAATTCTATATCTTTTCTCAAGGATGGGATGTACCAATAACGGCCCTGTGGGCGGATCGAAAAAAAAATCAACCTATGGAGGCAGTGCAAACTGAAGCGGTGGCAGTCTGTACATCGGGAACAGACCCACCCTGGAAGGCCCTTCAATGATCTATGCAGGCCATCGACACAAAGGTGGAGTCGATCCTCACCAGATTTGTGGAATGAGATGCAAAGATCGAACTGACTACTAAGACAGCCTTGATAGCTGAGTCTGTGGTGTGTCACGAGGCACATCCACCACTCTTTCTGTGAAAAAGAACTTCTGCACATTACCCATTAATTGACCTCCTTCTAATGTTGTGCTGTGTCCTGTTGTTCTGCAATTTTTCTTATATAGAAACGTGTTAGACTCTTTCACCTTGTTAATGCCCTTAAGATTTTTGAATGTTTCGATCATATCACCTTTCTCCCTCGTTTGCTCTAGCGTATACATATTGAGCTGCGTTAATCTGTCCTCATATGTTTTCTGATGCAGTCCCCACACCATTTTGGTTGCCCTTCTCTGGACTGCCTCCATTTTGTTAATGTCCTTGTGCAAGTGCGGCCTCCAGTACTGCATGCAGTACTCCAGATGGGGTCTAACAAGTGTCTTGTAAAGAGGGATTATTACCTCCCTCTTACGACTTGTGATACCCCTGCTAATACACCGCAACATCCCTCTAGCCTTACCTACTGCTTTAGTGGTCTGCTTGGATGATTTCAGATCATCTGTGATGATGATGCCCAAGTCTCTTTCTTCCCTTGTGATTTCCAGCAACTCCTCTCCCAACCAATAGGAAGGTTCAGGGTTTCTCTTCCCTATGTGCATGATCTTGCACTTCTTTGCGTTAAACCCCAGTTGCCACTCTACCAACAATTTTGCCAGTTTATCCAGATCTCTTCTCATTCTGCCCACCCTGTCTAGATCATCTACTCTGTTGCAGATCTTGGAGTCATCTGCAAACAGACAAACCTTACCCTCCAGTCCATCTGCTATGTCACTGATGAAGCTATTGAAGAGGACTGGCCCCAGGACTGATCCCTGAGGTACCCCACTTGTGACTTGCATCTCTTCTGACTGTATACTGTTTACCACTACTCTGTTTTCTGCCTGCCAACCAGTTTTC
Organism: Neoceratodus forsteri; assembly: GCA_016271365.2. Classification (NCBI taxonomy): domain Eukaryota; kingdom Metazoa; phylum Chordata; order Ceratodontiformes; family Ceratodontidae; genus Neoceratodus; species Neoceratodus forsteri. The sequence goes on along the minus strand of CM057456.1, from coordinate 974,870,297 downwards.
CACCCAGTTGACCAACCTCTGACCCACCCTGAGCCTACCCAGCTTATTAATCAATCTTCTAGGTGGAATAGTATCGAAAGCTTTGCTGAAGTCAAGGTAGGTGACATCAACTGCACCCCCTTGGTCCACCACTCTGGTTACCCAAAGAAATCTATGAGATTAGTTTGACAGGACCTTCCTGTTGTAAACCCATGTTGTCTTGGATACAGTGCTCCTATGGATTTCAGGTGTTGCACTATCCTTTCTGTATGGAATGCCTCCATAATCTTGCCTACTACTAAGGTAAGACTGACTGGTCTGTAGTTCCCTGCTTCCACTGTTGTGGAATGGGATCACATGAGCCCTTCTCCAGTCTTCTGGGATCTCTTCTGTGCTCAGAGACTCATTAAGCAGTTCTGATAATGGCTCTGCTAGTTCCACCCTTAGCTCCTTTAGTAGTCTGGGATGTATGCCATCAGGTCCTATTGCCTTGTCTACCCTGAGCTTAGCAAGCTCTTGTAGGACCCTTTCTTTTGTGATGGGACTTGTGCACACCTCCCTCCCCCCTGTGTCCATGGTGCTGAGCTGTGGGTCCTGCCCTACCATCTCCTCAGTAAACACTGAGCAGAAGTATCTATTTAGGATAGATGCTTTTCCTTGGTCTTCCTCCACACACTCCCCCTTATCCCCTTTGATCTTAGTAATACCCCCTATGGATGTTCTCCTTTCACTAATGCATCTATAGAAAGTCTTGTCCCGTTCTTTTACTGTTTGTGCTAGTGTTTCCTTGGTTTGGGCCTTTGCCTGCCTTACTACCTTACTGCCTTACTGCCTTACCTGCTTCCCTTATGGAAGTTTGGTATGCCTCCCTATCTTCTTCCCGCTGCATTCCCTTATATTTCTTGAAGGCCAACCTTTTGGCTCTGATCTTTTCTGCTACTGTTTTTGAGAACCAAAGCGGTTTCCTCCTTCTTTTGCTCTTGCTTTTCTCCCTAACACAATGGCATGTTGCTTCAAGTACTGCATCCTTAATGCTTGCCCACTTCGCCTGTACCCCTTCACCTGTATTTCTTCTTGTCAGGGCTAGCTTAACTCTGTTGACCATCTTGTGGTACCTTGCCTACCCAAATTGATTTTACTGATTTTACTGATTCATTCATATTTGTATTGTGCTTTTACAGTTTAATCCTGTGTTATTTTATTTGTATGTTAAAGCTCCTTGGTATTTCAAAAGGCACTGTATAAATAAAATATATTATTATTATTATCTTATCAAAGTCAGCTCCTCTGAAGTCCCATATTTTTGCCTTGGAATGGGATGATTTAGTTCTAGTGGCCAAATTGAACCACACCATGTCATGTCACTGGCCCCCAGGTGATCTTCTGCCTGGAGATCTGTGATCCTTTCCCCATTAGTCAGTAGTAGATCCAGGATAGCCCTGTTTCTTGTGGGTTGTTGTACCAGTTGTTTGAGGCCCTCCCCCATGCAAGGAATCCATTATGTGTCTAGTTCTGGCAGATGTTCCTGCTGGTATTGACCAATCTGTATCTGGCATGTTGAAGTCTCCCATTATCAGAACCTCCCATTTAGCTGTTATGCTTTGTATATCTGCTAACAGTAATGTGTTTATGTCCTCCCCTGGTCTGGAGGCCTGTAGACAACCCCAGTTCATATGGCTGTCCCATTTCCTGTTTCCAGGGTGGCCCACAGTTCTTCTGGCTCTTTATGTGTATTCTGAATTTCTGTAGCTTTGCTATTTTCATTGACATAAAGGGCCACTCTCCCTCCCCTTTTTGCACCTTGGTCTATTCTGAACAGTACATAGCCAGGTACTGAAGTCTCCCAAGTGTGGTTACTGGTGAACCATGTCTTGCTAATGGCTTTTATGTCCAGTTTAGCCTCTGTCATTGTTGCCTCCAAGTCTGGGATCTTGTTTCCCAGACTGCGGGCATTTGTGTACATGATTTTCCATTGGCCAGACTTTGGTGCATTAGTTGTTGGATGAGGTCTGGCATTTCCCCTGCATGTCATATGGTGAGACTGACCTTTTTCCTTACCTGATGATGCAAATGAACTACAAGCATGCTGAACTCCTGTTTGATCGCTAGCTGAGGGGGGGAGGGGTGTTCTTCCCGTTCAATGTATCAGGTGCTATACCCTGCTCCCCATTTGCTAGTTTAAATATTCTGCAAAGACATCAAACTTCTTCCCCAATGCACTGACTCCCTCCATAGTCAGATGCAGTCCATCAAATTTAAAGAACTTTCGCTCCCAAAACTGTTGCCAGTTACCTACAAATTTGTGTCTTTTTTCCTGGCACCAGCCCTTGAGCCACATGTTTAGCTCCCCTTCTCTGACTTTCCTTCCATCTGCCCCCCCTCTCCCAGACCGGCAGGATTTCAGAGAAGGAGATGCTGGATGAAATGAATGACAGTTTGTCTCCCAGCCTGGTCAGGTGTTCCTTGGTCTCCATAACTGACTGGCTGGCAAGATCATTAGTCCCTATGTGTACTAGGATGTCGATGTTTTGTCCTGCTTCCTGCATGATTTTAGCAATGTGGTCAGGGTCTCTCCACACTAATGTACCTGGAAGACATCTGACCATTACCCCTGGCCAGAGGTAGGCATCAACTCCCTGAATCATGGAGTCTCCTATGATCAGAAGTGTTTTGGATTTCCTTTTTGCTTTTTTTCTTTTGGTCCCTGTTTTGGGTGAGTTTTGTAGCACTAGCTCCTGTGCTGCAGCGTCCTGCTCTGTAGTGTCCTCTGCCCCTTTGTTTGATTTCAGAGATAGATGCAGATACCTGTTTGTAGTTTTTATATGGTTTGTGGAGGTGATACATTGGTGAGCATTGAGTGATGGAGCACCCGATTTGCCTCTCCTGACCACCTGCCAACCTCCCAGACCAACTAATCTCTGCAGTCGAGGTGCTTCAGTTGGATGTTGGACAAATGGTGGGCAGTTCTTGTAATATATTTCCTCCTGAATATGCAATTTGAGGCATGCAATCTCTGCCCATGCTGCCTGGAGCTGAGCCCTTAGATCTCCAATGGTCCAGCATGTAGGACAGCGTCCTAAATCTTGTATAACTGCCCTTTTGAAAAGTGTCCCACAGTACCTGCAGTTAATAATATCCATTCCAGTTGAGTTACAGAGTTTATAACATGGGCAAAGTAATTAAAAGGAAAAATTAAAGCAAACAATTAATTTTTTTTAGATTTATTTTGTTTGTTTTTATGTAACTTTTTGTAACAAGTTAAATTAATTGTGCCCCTGTAAGTGAGATCACTGTGTGGATACCCCTCTGATCCTCCCCTTCCTGCTTTGCTATAGGAAATGCTATGACTATACTACTCTATAAAAGGAGTGTAGCATGGGGTGGTTGGGGATGGGGGTGGGTGGTTAGGCCCTTCCCCTGCCAAAAAAGAAGAACTGTGGATGAAAGAAACAAGGGGGTAGGAGCAGAAACAATCAACCAACAACAAATGCAGTCGCTATCCCTCAGTCTGTATCTCATATGTGCTCCTGTAATTAGCCCTGAAAGCTTAGCCTAATGATAGATAAAACTGTAAAACCTGTAAGCACCACCTGTAACAATTTCACAGAAGATATACCCTGCAAAAACCCTTTGCTACAGAAAAAAATAAAGCAGTAACAGAAGATATACCTTGCAGAAAACAATTTGAATCAAAGAAGATTACAGCAGTAGTCTGTAAGCACAAAACAGTAACAAACCTGTAGGCACACCCTGTAATAATGCAGCAGAAAGTATACCCTGCAACGTCAATTTGAATCACAGAACAATAAAGCAGTAACCTGTGAGCACAAAAGAAAATAGTAACACACAATAAATCTGCCTAGTCAAAAGAAGCCTTAATCTTTTTCCTTGGTTTGATAATGTTGTTCCTTGCTCTGTCCTTACAAGCAAACCTAGAAGAAATAGCTCAGGTGAAGCTAGGTGCCTTTGCCAGCAAACCTAGTCTTCCACCTCCTATCCATTTACTCCTGATGCCTGCTTAACTGAGGATATACTATAGCGGCCACACATACCAGTATACCACCCTGAAGAGGCCTGTAAGAAAGCAAAGGCCATCGCTAAAGAATTTGAATGCATCAGAGCCCAGAAGTCCTCTGACTCGGAAGATGCCACATGAACTGTATGTTTAATCAATCCAAATTTTTTGCATATTGGTGAAGTTTAGGCCTTAAAGTCTTTAAAATTTCCCATAGTTGAATGTTAACTAGCAAGTGTTGATCTGCTAGAGTTGTTATTCTAATTCTATAATGAAACCGTTTGTTCGCTTATGTAGCGTTTAAAGTTTTTTTTATACTGTTAAATTCAAATGCTTGCTACAAGTAAAATACTGCTGTTAATATTGCTGGTGGGACATTAGCGGGTAGTGGTCCATTGTTTTTATCTGTCTCTGTCCTCATGGCGAATGCCACAGGGAAAGAGAATACGCAGTAACTGTATGGTGGGTTTTTCACCCTGAGGAATAAATGTTGTTTGTATTTTTGTGTTATTGTAGGTGGGGTAAGGGCTACCTGATGTTAAACACTACCATTCTGAGGGGAAATGTTTGGAAAGGGGGTCATAGCAACACTGGATGTTGTGCTTCTATGTTTGGATACTCTTTTATTTTTGGAACTGACCACACATAGTCCTGTAGGGTGCAACATATCTTGGATCACATCCTGGACTATTATCTTATGGAATACCCTATATCTGTAATCAAGAGTGCTTAGATTATCTTTTCCTAATACATTGAATGTATTACTGGATGACTTTATGTGATATCTGGCATGAGTAAAATGTATACTGTTGTTTTTCTGGTAAAAATAATAAAATATAAATAAAAAAATGAAAAAGAGTGGTGAAGTAATCCCTTAGGAATTCTCTTCAATAAAAGGATAGCAGACAATTATTTTCCAAAAGAATGGAAGGGAAACATAATAATACCAATATCTAAAAAAGGAAACCCGTCCCTCCCTGAAAACTATAGGCCTATAAGCTTAATGGACTGTCTGGGAAAAATATTTACTAGAGTTATTCTTGATAGAATAAATAATTGGCTAGAGGTTTAAAACATAATTAATCCATTCCAAGCAGGTTTTTAGAAAAGATTACTATGCAGTAGGTCAATGTATTATACAGAGCCACATTGTTCAAAAATATTACTTTAAAAACTATATTCTGTTATATTTAGCCTTCATTGACTTCAAAGGGGCTTTTGATGGCATCTCAAGATCTATTCTATAGGAAAAAACTGTATACAACAAATTTGGATCACACTATACTAAGAATCATAATAAATGTATACAGTATACTGATAGGTGGACCACTGTTAGATATGATTTAAATGGAAATGTCACATATAACTTTGCATCAGACATTGGGGTTAAGCAAGGATGCATATTAGCACCTGTTTTATGTAACATATTTATAAATGATCTCCCATATCTGCTTAATATTCTCAGACAATGATAGATGGCTAAAATATAAGACAAATGTAGGAAATAAGTTAGTTCATACAAAAAATGCACTTATGAGATTTAATGCCAAACACGGAGGACATTCTTTATTACCAGCATTACATGTAGCTGAAATGAATATGAATAGCATAGCATAGCATTGTATATGTCAAAAATTCAGAATGGAGGGAGCTTGCATCAATTAGAATTACCATTTACACATTTTAGGTCCATTCTGCAATTTTCAAAATCAACACCAGCAGAAATAACAAGGAAAGAACTAGGCACTGTTGTGTCAAAATTGAGTATTAAATTAAATGTAAAAAAGTAGCTCATTGGATCAAATGTATGAAGGTGGACTTAAAGAGACTAGTTAAAAATGCCTTGAAGAAAAATGATTGTGGTTGCAAAATGTCAGTAATTCCCCAAGGATAATAGCTAGAAACATAGAATTTGATGGCAGAGAAGGCCCACTTGCCCTCCCCCATCTGCCCTTTTTCCCTACCTACGTTGTTACTATAGACCGTACTTGATCGAACAATCTTTCACCCTGCCCCCCTTCCTTTCCACTATGATTCCCTTGTACCCATGCATTCTATTTTTTTATATAGTTTTTTTTGCAATTCTATTTATCCTCCTTCGGCAGGCCACCATCTTCGCCTGTCAACCCTCAGTGTCTTTCGGGATCTTATGACGCCATGCGCACCCTGGCAGATCCCCAGAGCTGGTCTGGAGGCTTCATCCTAGGCGTCCCCAATATTTCCTCCATTTTCACATCAGTGAGTTGGTCCTACTCCTGAGAACCCAGAAGTGAGGATGCATGCACGTGGAGGCACACATGCACACCACAGCTCCAGTGCCAGTCTCTTTAACCTTCCCTCGGCCGAGCACCAGCAGTCCTTGGAGCAACGCAGCCACCCCAGCCTCCACCAGGGGGTGGCCAAGTTCTGAGGAAACCTGTTCCTCCCTCCCAAGGCAGAGGGCCACCAGCCAGCAGCCACTCGCATCCTCTCCTTCCCCCTCACCAACATCCGATGACCCAGGCTCATTCCCGACCCCAGGTTGCCGATGTGGTGTGAGATGTTACATCCAGTGCCTCAACCTTCTGCGCCACTGGGATGGATTCTGATGCATTCTTGAACCCCGCCACTGTCTTTGCCCCCACCACTTCCACTGGAATATTGTTCCAGGAATCCACAACTCTTTCGGTGAAGAATGTTTCCTAATATCTGTCCTAAATCTACCCTCATCCAGCTTCATATTATGTCCCCTTGTTATTGATCACCTTTTTTCTGAAAAAATGCTCTCCTCCTGTACCTTATTTATCACTGTGAGGTATTTAAAGGTCTCCATCATATCCCCCCTCTCCCTCCTCTCTTCCAGGTTGTACATATTGCTTTGTTGTTGTTGTTTGATATACTACTAGGTTAAGTAAAAGACTTTGAACCCTGTTTAGGATTGTTGTCTTCCTAAGTGAAATTTGTTATGTGTTTTTTGTATTTTTATAACTGAAATATTTATTTGATTTATTAATTTTCTCCTTTTCTTAGAGTTCTCTCAAAGTCATACATGGGACACTCTGTTTTCTGGATCCAGACTCTCTAAGCTGGTAATAAAATATGGTTAAATTCTATAGGTGCCACCCCTATTTTGTATAAGGAAAATGTACCCTTCCAGAAACTGAATCCCATTTTAGTGAAGCTTATGTGTTATTTCCCTTGAAACTAAAATATAAATGAAAATTAACAGAGAGCGCTTTTTTAGCTGAACCTGTTATCATTCAAAGGGGTTTTAATGAGTGAAATGTTATCACTTTCATCAAATGTTGATGTTTAAGCTTTTTCAGAAAGCATTTTTTCATGAATGCACTGATTGTTTAGCACATGAAATATTTCTACGTTTTTCTATTACATTTATAAAAATATTGTTCATGCTAGGTGTATTAAATAAGCACACACATGGTTAATGATGTTTACTATTCTTGTGACGTCATGGTACCTATTTGTACTTAAGTCTGTTTTCCCATCTCTTGGCCACACCCCTGAGGAAGACTCACGAGGAGTCGAAGCGCTGGGTGGCTAGACGTTGTGTTACTTGTATCACCTGTATTCCCTTTTCTTTGGAATAAAAGTTATTTGAATGCAAATACTGGTGCATTCTACATTTTTGCAATCACATCGAGTGGGATTTACTGGTCAGAGTGCCACATTTTTGTCCTTGTCTGTACATATTGCGGTCCTTTAGTCTTTCCTCGTAGGATGTTTGATGTGGATCCTACACCATTTTAGTTGCCCTCCTCTGGACAGCCTCCACTCTACCTGGGTCTTTCCAGAGATGTGGTCTCCAGAACTGCACACAGTACTCTAGGTGGGGTCTTAACAGAGATCTATACAGTGGTAATACCACCTCCCTCTTTCTGCTGGTGATACCATTCCCTATGAACCCCAGCATCCCACTAGCTCTCCCAACTGCCTTGTTACACTGCCTGACTATCTTTAGGTCATCCAATATGATTACCCCAGGTCTCTTTCCTGCTTGGTGGTTGTCAATACCACTCCCCCTGTTTTGTACTCTGCCCCAGGGTTTCTGTGCCTTAAGTGCATTATTTTTCACTTTTTCACATTGAAACCCAGCTGCCATACTCTTGACCACTTCTCTAAATTTAAAATTCATAAAAAATATGACATTTATAAAAATGAATTAAACATGACTATCTTTCAACACTTATGGGCTGACTAAGAAAGATTGATATTTCTCCTCACTATTCACCAGTAGTTTCAGCATGATTAAAAATAATTTCTGACAAGTCAGATATGGAAAGGATAAGAAACTTAAAATCGCATAATTGGTATTCATTAAACAAAATAAGTTATATGTTGGAGGCTTATCTATTATTCTTGACAGATTGCAATGACAGAAGAATTCTTATAACATTTTGACTGAAACATATCCCTCTAAAATTCTAAAGTTCAGATATGATAAAAATCATTCTACAGGTTTCTGTCAGATCTTAAATGTGACCATGGAAAAGGAGATTTTGAAATACTATGACATGTTATTCTTGATTGTAAAAAAATTCACATATAAAAAATCTATGTTTATATCAATATTTGTCACACTTAGATGTTTCACCAGAGATTAATCTTCTTAGAGAACTTATGAATCCATTCTTGGAAACTGTAGTGTGAAGTATACATTTAAGCATGGAGCTTAATGCTTAGCTGCAACCCCCTTAAGAACACTCAGCACACTGCTTGTTGTTACAAATGTTGTACTACCTAGCAGTGCCATGTTATTCCAGAGGCTCTGGAAAATGCCTCAGTCTGAGGCACAACCTCATGGTGCAGAAGTCTCCTGTGCTCAGTGGCTTTCTAGCTTCATTTTACACAGAATTAGTTAGTTACCATATTGGTCCTTGTAAGAACAGATCCAGAAACAAATGATTTGATTCCTTTTATTGGACCAACATAGATGTAACAAAAGAAAACAGTGCTTCAGCTTTCAGACCAACCAAGTCCTTCCTTTGAAGCTTAGGACAGTTGTTTGCAAAAACACATTCTATTAACACCCAGATCTTGCCAAGCCGGTGGTCAGGCAGGCAGTTGCCATTAGGATCAGTACTGGTGCTCCATCTACCCATGCTCCAGTGGTGTATCTTTCCTCTTTTTCTGAGGAAGTGGCCAGTTCCTTGACATCAAGGCCACTCCCAACCTTTCGTTTTGCATGCTTCTGTGCTTGCTATGCCTCCAGCTTCCGCCAGAGGCCAGCCAAGCACCAAGCAGGTGCCCTCCTCCCTCCTGGAAGAGGAGAGCTGTCCATCGGATGCTCAATCCTCTCCCTCCCCTGCTGACCCCCAGTGGTCCGGACTCGTTTCTGAACCCGGGTCACCAGCGTGACGCAAACTGTGGTGTCCAGCTCGTCAACCCTCAGCACCACTGGGCCGGGTGACTGTTTCATTGTCTTTTTAATTCTTTTGTACAGCACCTTGATATTTGAAAGGTGCTTTTGTGAAATAAAATTATTATTATTATTATTGTGCCTGAGCTACCTTTGCTATGTGTGTCACAGAATCTGCACTCAGATATCTGTCACACTCAAATATCAGTCAACGTCAATGGAAATGGATAGCATCAGATATCTGAGTGCTGAGTGTATACCACTTACCTCATGGCAGCTCGGGCCTTCATGGCACTCCCTACTATCAGTAATCTGCTCCGCTGTGCAACTGTTTTTTTCTCAGTGTTTCCCAATTGCAGCCACTGACCCTTGTGCCTCTCCCTGTTTGGGGCCATAACTACCAAAAACAAAACAACAAAATAATAAATGAATAAACCCAGCTCTGCCTGTCACTTTTACTGCAGCTTCCAGACCCTCAGATCCCCAGCAGCACTCTCCTACTAGCTTCAGCACTACTGGGAATCATTTCTGCTCTGGCCTTTTTAACTGGACCACACTGCAACTACACTGCAACAAACCCTCCCTCCTAAAGTGCAACAAATCCGCTTGACTGCAGCCTGTCTCTCATTACTCTATGTCACTATTGGGGCCTCTGCCCCTCACATCCCCCAACTTCTGGGCAGTGCCCCTGACACAGCCAAACAGCCTCCTGCCTGCATTGAGGGACCAGCCACTCCTTCCTGCTCTGCTGTCAAGCCGAGGCACATTCCACCACAGCAGTGACCAGCTACTGCTGACTTCAGGCACTCCAACCCTCTGCGTCTTAACCACAAGTGGGGACACTAAGGACTGTGACTGCTGTTTGTCTTGCATTCTGGCAGCTCCTTCTGTTGGCTCAAAACTTGTTATTAATCAAAAGAAAACACAAATAATGCTCCTTAATAAAAAGAGAAAGAACAACAACAGTCCCTTATCAAAACTGAGGATTATAACAAGAGCAGACAAAGCATTAACAATTACAAACCAGTACAAATATTTAGGAGTGATCTTAGATACTTCACTTACATTTATATAGATAACATTACAAAAAAAGTAAATTCGAGAATAGGTGCCTTACGGCGATCCTCATCAACAACGTCCCACCAAATGCGGAAAACTAACAATACAGTTGATACTTCCGGTTTTGGAATATGGTAATTTGGTATATCATTTTGCAGAATTAAAACAGTTGGATAAGGTTAATAAATCATATAATCGACTGGCAAGATTCGCTCTTGTCTGTCCATTCAAGACACATCACTGTCAGATGTTTAAAACTCTGAATTGGGATAGCCTGGAAGTAAGAGCAAAAAAACAATATGCAGTATTACTTTTTTTAAATTAATAGGGGTATGATTAAGGGGAACATTAAGATACAACAGGGCTGTGAGTCACAATGCTACGAGTTGAGGGAGGTAGTGCATAGCGGTATGGAAGTACCAAAAACAAATACAAGTTATGGAAATATGTTATTTCAATATCATGCTGTAAAAATCTGGAATAAAATATCAGCAATAATAAGGAATCTGATGATGAAAGTATCAGCTTTTAAATCCCAGCTGATTGGGATTCTCATTCAGGAATGTACCTGTCATTAAGAACCTACACTTGAATCTGTACTTTTCATGTGTGTACTGTGTTCCATGAATGTATATAGTGAAGTAAGTGTATAATGATTGTAAGTGTAAGATGTGGTCATAGTTTGTTGTATCCCATGCTTTTGTCTGTATGATTCATGATTGTATGGTTTACATGACTGTGTGTATTTTGTGTACACAGGACAACTTTGTAGATAGGTCCTTTTGGACCTAAAGTTCTATCCTGTACAAAAAATAAAGTTTTAACTAACTAACTTACCCTGGACTCAAATCGTAGCTTGGATCAGCACTTTGACTTACTAGACTCAAGGCCGCCAGATGGAACCTCAGCCATACTGCCGTCTCCGTTCAGTCTCTCCTGCATTTTTTTGCACAGATGCTCTGCTTCAGGCACCGCTTTGCCATGCTACATACTGGGCACATTTAATAAAACAAATAAAAGGTGCTATAAAAAAAAAAGGATGACCACAGACATTCTCAAGAGGCACAGTAATAAATCAATAACCGGGGGCAGTAAATAAAATAAATATAAGGGACAGCCTGGGAGGCAAACAAAAAAAAAGAAAGAAAAGGGAGGAGCAATAAATAAATACAGAAATTCCCACAGCAACAAGTTCCACTCACACAAGCCTCAGCCATCATTTCCCCCTCCAAAGCACCAGAAGGACATCCACAGTGGGAATCGCCACTTTAAATGCAGAGGAGCAGCTACACCGAGCCTTGTGGCACTATCAGCCATCTTCGTTGCAGCACAGTTACTGGCAGGAAGTTACCTACTGAACTCTGTTGGTGGCCCGTCTTGAAACTGGCACTAAAACAGGAAACTACCAGCTGAATGGCAAAGTTCAGGTGACCATCTTTGTTAAGGGCAGGAACTACCTTCAAAATGACTTGACCCCATAGAAATCAGTGACAATCGTCTTCAGAAAAGTGCAAACACAATTGAAATGAATAGATACTGGCACAAAAGCTGAATTTGCAAAGAAATCTTTAATTAAATAACAAACCAATAAGGATTTGGGCTGGAATTTTTTGTTTAGAACATCACTCAATGGAATTTGCTTACAAATAATTGTACTTTTGTCTATGACATTTTCTCAGTGGCACTCCACCTAATCCATGACATCCCTTCCTACTCATCCCTACAACCTCTGTTCTGTTAAGTGAAAATCTCCCATGATGACTATGTCTGATGAAGAAAGAAGTACGGGTGCAGGAGCATCCGAAGGCCTACCTTCACCCACCGCAAGGGTATGGGGCTACAACACAGAAACCCTCCTGCAGGATATCCTGTCATCTGTCTCATTACAGGGAATATCAGCTATGCAATCCATTCAGGATGACCTTGTCTACATTAAAACTATCTCATCACACTCCATGGTGCATACCAGTCTACAGCCCCCATCCTTCTCAGCCTTGCCTCACAAAGATGTCAACTAGCTTGAGCAGTTCCAAGTCTGGATTGTCTTCAATGGTTGGACCAATCCACTCTGTATCTCCAGCACCTTAAATCTGCTTCTGATAGGGACTGCCAGTTCCTGGTTCAACACATTTCCAGAACAAGTTAAAGAAAATACTGCCATCTTATATGCAACTTTTAAAGATCACTTTGTTCAAACACATCTGCCCTGGTTACTGGAATAACAGCTTTGGCAACACGCAGAAACATAGTAATATAGAAGTTGCCATCAGAAAAGGCCCTCTTGCCCACCTAGTCTGCCCTAAAATCCCTACCTACTGTGCTACCACAGACCCTACTCGATCTCTGGCCTTACTCCCTCCCCCACCAGTCCTGCTTACTAAGGTCTCCTTGTGTCTATCCCATGCATGCTTGAATCCTGCAACTGTTTTAGTACTCACCACCTCTGTTGAGAGGATGTTCCAGATGTCCACCACCATTTCCATGAAGAAGTACTTCCTCACATCCCCTTTGAGCCCCCCCCCCGAGTCTCATATCATGTCCCCCTTGTCCTCGAGCATCTTTTTCAATGTAAAATACCACTATCCTATACCTCATTAATACCTTTGAGGTATTTGAATGTTTAGACCTTGTCTCCCCTTTCCCTCCTTTGCTCTAGAGGGTACATATTTAATTCCTTGTGTGTTCCTCATAAGGCTTCTGATGCAGTTTTGGTTGCCTTTCTCTGTACTGCATCTACCCATTCTATGTCCTCCTGGAGATGGGGCCTCTAGTACTGGACACAGTACTCCAGGTGGGGCCTCACCATTGAGCTATACAGGGTAACACTACCTCCCTCTTTCTGCTGTTGATACCCCTCCCTATGCACCCAAGCATTCTATTAGCCTTTCCCACTGCCTTATCGCACTGCTTTGCTACCTTCAGGTCATCAGATATGATGACCCTCCAAGTCCCTTTCCTGTTTTGTGATTGTCACCACCTCCCCCACCAATTGGTACATTGCCCTTGGGTTTTTGTGCCCTATGTGCATAATTTTGCACTTTTTGGCAATGAAGCTCAGTTGCCAAACCTTTGACCAGTCTTCCAGCTTTTTCAGATCATCCCTCATTCCTTCCCCCTTGTGTTTAGTCTGTTGCAGATTTTTGTGTCATCAGGATACTTTCCCTTCCAGCTCTTCTGTGATGTCACTTATAAAAACATTGAAGAGGACCGTTTCCAGTACTGATCTCTGTGGCACCCCACTGGTTACCTTGCCTTCTTCTGAGTGAACCTCATTTACCACCACCCACTGACTCCTGTCACTTAGCCAATTTTGTACCCATTTTACTGCCTTTGAACCCACTCCCAAGTTCCTCAGCTTGTTTACCAGCCATGTATGTTGAACAGTGTTGAAGGCCTTGTAGAAATCCAGGTAGGCCACATCCACTGCTCCTCCCTGATCCACTTCCCTAGTCACCCAATCAGAAAACTCAGTCTGGTTTGTTTGGCAAGATCTCCCCTCTGTGAACCCATGCTGCCTCAGATTCTGTAATCCACTGGTTGCAAAGTATTCCTCAATCCTTTCTTTCAGTACTGTTTCCATAATTTTGCCCACCACTGAAGTCAGATTTAAGGGTCTGTAGTTTCCTGCTTCCTCCCTATTACCACTTTTGTGAAGTGGGATCACATCCACCCTCCTCCAGTCCCCTGGGATGTTCCCTGTGTCTAGTGTTAGGTTAAGCAGGGCCATCAGAGGTACAGTCAGCTCCTCCTTAAGTTCCCTCAGTATCCTGGGGTGAACCCCGTCTGGCCCCATTACCTTATCCACTTTCAGTTTTGCTAGTTCTCTGAGGGCTCTCTCCTCCAAATAAGGGTTAGTGTCCATCTCCCTTCCTTTAATGCCCTGTCCCCCTGTCTGTGGCCTGTCTTCTTTCTCTTCCCTTGTAAATACTGAGCAAAAGCACTTATTCAATATGTCAGTTTTCTGCTGGTCCTCTTCCACACAGTCCCCTCCTTCTCCTTTTAATTTTGCTATTCCTGCCTTGTTCATCCTTTTTTCACTTACAGTATATACCTGAAGAATGTTTTATCCCCCCTTTTTACTGACTTGGCAATGTTTTCCTCTGTTTGTGCACTCCTAACTGCTTTCCATGCCTCCCTTTGTTTCTCCTGATAACCCTCCCTATCCTCTTCCTTCTGTGTTGACTTGTACCTTTTGAATGCCAGCTTCTTTGTCTTTACCTTCTCTGCTACTTTCCTGGTGAACCACAGCAGTTTCTTCCTTCTCTTGCTCTTTTTCACTTGCTTGATACAGAGGCTTGTTGCCTTCTCAGTGGTTTCCCTTATTTTTGCCCATTGTTCCTCTACCCACCCAGTTTCCCTGTCCCTGCTAGGGCATCCCCGAGGCACTCTCCCATTTTCTTGAAATCAGCCTTCTTGAGGTCCAGGACCCTCATTTTAGTGTGGTTTGATTCTGACCCAGTTCTTATATTGAACCACACCATAAGATGATCATTGGTCCCCAGGTGGCTCCCCACTGTGATGTCAGTGACACTGTCCCTGCTTGACAGTACCAGGTCCAGTATGCCCCTCTCATGAGTGGGTTCTTTAACTAGTTGCTTGAGGAATGCCCCCTGCAGGGAGTCGAGGATTTCCCTGCTTCTACGTGTTGCTACAGCTGGGAGACTTCAATCCATATCAGGGAGACTGAAGTCCCCTACCAGCAATACCTCCCTCTCGTTAGCCATCCCTTGGATTTGTCCCATCATTTCCTTATTCACCACTTCTCCCTGTGCTGGAGGTGTGTATATCACCTCTGCTTGAATAGCTGCCTCCTTCCTTGTCTCCAGGGTGATCCACAGTACCTCTGCTTCTCCCTGCACCCCCTGTAATTCCGTGGCTTCAACCCTGGTATGGTTACTGTACATCCCAGTCCTGGTTCTCATTGTACCAGATCTCTGTAATTGCGACTATGTCCAGGTCTGCTACTGCCATGGTGGCCTCTAGATCTGCAATTTTGCTGCCCAGACTTCAAGCATTTGCACATGTGACTCTCAAGATTGCACTGCCCCTTCCTTCCTCTTACCTTTCCCTGTTTCCTCCACTGTTTACTTTCCTTTCTCTCCTTCTTGCTCCCTCCTGGATTCCTATTTGTATTTGTTCCTTTTGGGATTTCTCACTCTCGGGATTCTCCCTGATGACCCCTATGTCTTCCTGTCTTGTTCCACCTCCCCGCTCAGCTAGTTTAAATGCTTCCAATGTAGCATTTAAACTGTTCACTGAGGATCCCAGTGCCCCTCCTTGATGGATGCAGACCATCGCCCCTGTATAGGTCTCTATTTCTCCAGGTGGAGCCCCAGTCCCAAAGGAATCAGAATCCCTCCCTCCTACACCATTTCCTCAACCATACATTTAAGTTCCTGATGTGGCGGTTCCTGTCATCCCCTTGTCATGGACAGGTAGCACTTCCAAAAAAGTAACCAATTGTGCTAATTGCCTATGACCCCTCCCCAGTTTCCTGAACTCCTCCTGAACTGTTTCTGGCTCCTCCCTAGTGAGGTCATTTGTCCCCAAATTAGCAATGACATTCTGCTCTCCCTCTCTCTTTACCTTCTCAGCGATGACTATAGATCTTCCTTCCATCCTTTCATGCCATGGCACCTGGAAGGAACCTTACCACCCTCTCCTCATCTGTGACTGTCCCCAGCTATATCTCTCTTATTACTGAGTCCCCCACCAGGAGTCACTTCATCCTCCTCTTCATCCTCTACAATCCCCCTTGGGGTCTTCACCATGGAGGACCTCCACATCCATCCCGTCACTACTTTGGGTGCCTCTGTGGGACAATCCCACCCTGCCAGTATGACATAGGAGTTTTGTAGGGGTAAGAGATATGGGATGTGCCTATGCTATACCACCCTATCCCTCCCTGAGCCCACCTTTGTCCAGCCACTCCTCCTTCCCAGCACCTTTTGAGGCAGTGGAGGTGAACTAGGAAGTCCCTGGATGGGGGTGTAGGTCCTAACCCAAGCCACCTCAGCCTTGAATCTGGCAACCTCCTCCCTCAGTCCAGAGAGGTGCATGCAGATGGGGAACCTCAGTCTCCAGAAGGTCTCCCTGAAGACTGCCGCCTCTGAGCCACTGCACTGCATTACTCCCAGCATAGCTACCACCTGTTTCTAGACCTTTAATGACTACCCCTTAAATTGTTTCTTTTTTTGTGTGTGTGTTCTCTCTCTTTCTTTCTCTCTCTCTCTCTCTCTCTCACACAACTTCAGATTACTACACTCAGATGTAATATTTGCCACACAACCTCAGGATAATACTCCCCAGATGGAATATTAAAACACACCATTGGGGAAAATAACCCCCTCTATGCAATATTAAACACACAACCTCTGGTTAGTGACCCCCAGATGCAATAATAAACACACACCCTCAGGATAATAAAGTTGATAGCAACCCCCAGATGCAACCCTACACACACCTTCATGACAATAATCCCCAGATGCACTGTTACTCTCCCTTCCTCATGAAAATAATCTTGTAGGACTTAAGTTATACAGAGTTTTACTTATCTGAAGGCCTTCCTCTGGTGATCCAGTCCCCTCTCCTCTCTCCTGCCCTTTTTTCTGCTCTGAATTAGGAAATCAGTGGTAGAGTGTTATAGGAACTGGACTACACTCCCAAGGATGGGTGGGGGATGGGAGGGCTGTTTCACCTCCTCTGTGCAGAGCTTGGCTGTGTACCATCGATGATCCTGCCCTTCCTGCTCCAAATCAGGAAGTCCTGGTTTCTAATTGGCTGCAGATCCCCCTTGCCGGCTTGCTTCCTCCATTCCCTCTTCCCCACTTGCCTTTTTTTTTGCAGCTGGAAGACTGCTCCATGCCATCACTCTAATCTCCAGATTACAGCGGACCAATCACTGAACAAACTGCTTTCAAGTCTATATAATTATTGGATGTGGGATGTGGGGGGGAGGCCAGAAACTCCCCCAGTAGTTTGCGGGGCTTGCTGGCGAAGTCTGTTCACAGGACCCAATGTCCTGGTGCTCGCTTTGGTTTATTTTTCTCATTAAAAGAAAGCTGAAATTACAGATCACGGTGCAAGGGAGGGCATGAACCAGAGTGAGCCCTCTGACCTCAGATGTGCGGCACACATCATGCAACTCTCCGAATCTCTGGAAGCCTTCATGGTGGATACTAAGTCATGCTACAAATGTCTGCAGAAAACAGAGAAGAATCAAATTACAGCTTCCGTCTGAGGACTGCTCCCACAACTTCATCCTTATGTGATCCAACAGAAGCCGACAACCTGGATGGACACTATCCAATCTGCATGACATGTGCCAGAATCCAAATCAATGTTCCAGGCCACCAGTGTGCAAGGACCTCAATATTCACAAATGGTTACACCCTCAACATGTGTCCAGCAACAACCATCTCTACAACTGCCAGTGCTACTACCGCAAACACACCAGCTTTGCCAGTATCCCTTAGTAAGTGACCATCCTGTATGAAGCTTCCAGCACCTCCAGCAGAAAAATAACAGCTTTTGAATTTCCTGGAGGACTACCCAGATGTCTTTGTTGGTACAAACAAGAAGCTTAGATGTTGTAATATCCTGCAACACACCAACAAGGTGCAGCCCAGTCAGAAACCTATCCATCAGCGAACCTACAAAGTGGGACACAAACAGAAACAAGTCCTAGAGTACATGCTGAAGCAAAGCATCACTGAAGACCACCCGCCAGTACTCCACAGTTATCCTCCCCTCGGGCATACCTTTTGGGTCATTACCACCCATGGAGCAGCTCCTCGCCTGCCCACCAGCAATCTACAGATACGGACTCCATCAGCGGCCAGGAACTGCATGGAGACTGCGAGCTGCTTCTTTGTTTAACTTTCAAGGTTGGCACCTTTTTTTCAGTACTTTACTATTCACCGTATAATTCATTTACTTTTACATTGCTTTCTGGCTAATTTGTGTACTGGTTGTTGCAGCACAAGTTTACAAGCAGCATAGACTTTAATTAGTTTTTACAGTTAAAAAGCATAATTTTTACAGCATTTTAGCATTGCTTAGCCTACAGTTAAAAAGCATAATTTTTAAAGCATTTTACCACTGCTTAGCCCTGTTGTTACTTAGAATTTTTTTTACACTGCTTAGCTCTTCTGCTTTCTGTCCCCCTTCCCCCTGTAACTTGAGCTCGGAGCCCTCCCTCCTTTCAGCCAGCTTACTTAATTTTTTCCCCTCATTTTTCAGCCAGCTTACTTAATTTTTGTCCCTTCGTTTCTTTTCCTCAGTTGCCCTCCCTCCCTCCTACCCTCGGGCACACCTTTTGGGCCATTGCCAACCACGGAGAAGCTCCTTGCCCACCCGCTAGCAGTCCACAGGTGTGGAATCCATCAGCAGCCAGGACCTGCACGAAGACTGCAAACTGCTTCTCCTGCCACCGCACAAGTGCGGTGACTTCCCCACCCACCCTTGGTTGTCCCTAAATATATAGAGTGATTAGGTCACATAATCTTTGTTTTACTTCTTTCACCACCCTATATGCCCATTTGCATATTCTCAGCCCCTCCCACTAGGTGTCTCCACAAGCCAAATGTTTACAAACAGCAACAAAATATTGTGATGCATCTGGTATTCTATCCCTGCTAACCAATTGTTTTCACCATCACACTAACCTATACTTGTTGATTCTTGCAGCGCCCCCACCCTATCCTGACCTCTCTGTACTGTTTGGGATATATTTTTAAATTCTAGGAGAACTGTGTGTATTCACTTGTATCCTTGCTCACTTTTTCTGCTTCAAGTGGAATTTTTGGGAAATATTTTAAACTCTAGGAGAATTTTGCCTAATTAATTATATCATTGCTTACTTTCTCTGTCTCAAGTGGACACCCTCCCCACCTCGACGCTCCCCCCACAAGATGGTCCCTTACATCATCTGCCTGTTGCTCCTCTCTCTTGCTACGCACACCACCCCTCACCATTCGCCTCTAAAGTGTGGACCCCCTGAAATCACTCCTTCCTTGTCTCCCTACCCCCCTTCATTATGCTTTCCATACCTCTGCCAACCATCCCATTCACTCAAGCCTTCTCCCAGTCTCCCAAATAAAGCATTTGTCCCTCCTTCTCTCCCTTCATCACCCCCCCAAGCTCCCTACTCTCTCTCTCTCTCTCCCAACTGTTTTCATCCAAGAGGCATTTACTATACTCTTTTCTCCTCCTCCTCCTCCTCCTCCTGCTAATCTCTGGAGATGGCAAACTTAATCTCAGTCCTTCCTCCTTCCCCTCCCAGCCCCCAGTCCCACAAGGGTCTTCAAATCTTCCACATAAACGCCCACAATCTTCTATCCAAAATGAATGCCCTAAAAGTCTGGCTTACCCAACACCCATTAGATGTACTTTGCATCTCTGAGTCATGGCTCTCTTCTCGCACACCTGAAACCCAGCTTGCCCTGACAAATTTCACACTTTACCACCAGGACCGTGGTAAGTGGGGTGGCAGTGTCGCCATGTACATCCGTAGCTCCCTCCCCCACTCCATTTCTCTCCAAAAATTAGTCCCCAAATCCTACGATATCCTGCTAGTTCATCTCTCCCTACCATATACTGCCCCTATCTACATCAGCACCCTTTACGTTGCCCCAAAGCAGGCCCCAGAGTCCCTCCTTTCATGTCTCAGCTCAATCGTTTCCCACTCCAATAATGAAGAACTACCCACAATGGGGGATTTCAACATTGATTGGCTTTCCCCTTCCTCAACTGACACAGGAACCTCCATTGAGTCACTAAATCTCTCACAGCTATTAAACGAACCAACTCATTACAACCCACACTCCTCCAACCATACCCTCTTGGACTGGATCCTCTACTCTCATTCCCAATGTATATCCACCAGTGGTGTCCTAAATTATGCAATCAGTGACCACTGCTTCACTTATTGCACCAGGAGAGTTCACCTCTCCAAATCCTCCACCAAATATCTCAATTATCGCTTGATTCACAAACTAAACCCCCACCTTCTCCTGGCTGATCTAAGCTTGGCTGACTGGTCCCCATCAGCTTGGCCTCAGATGTTAACAAGGCCCTCAAACATTCTCCATCCTGACTGGTATCTGGAACCTCCACACCCCTCTCTGGACCACAAGGGTCAGACATCTCCAGCTTTCCTGGATCTCCTCCAATATCCTAGCTTTTTGTAAAACTTGCAACAAAGCTTGGTCTAAATTTAGATCCTCAAATGATATCTGCAACCTCCACCTCTATCGAAAGCTCAAAAATTGCTGCACTAAGGCAATACGCCAAGTTAAATTGGAGTGTTTTAGAACAAACCTTTCATCCTGCCCTGACCCCTCTTCCTTCTGGAGCACAATCAAATCCCTCATCAACCTCAATGGGGGAGTTCAAGAATGCATGGGACAGACATAAGGCAGTCCTAGTGGGGGGTAGGAGGAAGTAAGTTGTTGGTTAATTAGGATCTGCAGCATATCTGTTAGGTAGGAAAATGGGCAGACTAGGTGGGCCAAGCAGTCCTTATCTGCCGTCAAATTCTATGTTTCTATGTTTCTAACCCCACCTGCCAGGTAATGACCCCTACACTCCTACTAAATGGGTCCTCTGTCTCGGACCCTACGTTAGTTGCAGACACATTTAACAATTTATTCACATTCTGCACACTACCCGACAGCCCTGTCCCTCCCTTCTCCCCCCCACCAATGGGTTTAGCCTCCACCCCACCCCACCCCGGAAATCTTTCATGCCCTTTGCACTCTAAACCCACACAAGACTAGCCCTGATGGCTTTCACCCCAAGCTCCTTCACCTATGCACCTCGCAATAGCCTCTCTTCCATCTTGTATGATAAACCTCTCTTTCCTTACCAACACAGTCCCAACACAATGGAAACTTGCCAATGTCATCCCGCTTCACAAAGGAGGGGACCCATCATCCCCTGGTAACTACTGCCCAATTTCCCTGCTTTCCTCCCTGGCTAAACTCCAGGAAACTCTAGTTCTCTCCAGAATGGCTGAGTTCCTCACCTCAAGAAACTTTTTCTCAGACTACCAGTCTGGCTTCAGAAAAAAAAATTCCACAATTTTCTCTGTCCTCCGTATTACTGACTCACTGCTCTCGGCAGTGGACAAAGGCCACCTCACTTCAACAATATTTATTGACTTCGCCAAAGCCTTTGATTCTGTTTCCCATCCACTCCTTCTCTGGAAACTTCACTCCGCAAGCCTTGCTTCCTCCACTGTCCTCTGGTTCAAATCATACCTCTGTGACCAGCAACAATCAGTCTTAGTAGGCAACTCTGCTTCCCCCCCCATTCTATCAGGAGTTCCCCAAGGCTCCATCCTCAGCTCTATCCTCTTTTCAATTTTTATTAATGCTCTCCCCTTAGTCTTCACTCAATCTAATATTCACCTCTATGCTGATGACACCATCCTGTACATTTCTGGCCCCACCACTGACTCACTACAGTTACCTTTCCAGTCCAACTTCTATCGCATACAATCTTGGTTCACAGAAAAATTCCCCAAAAGTGAATGCAAAAAAAAAAGTTTCCATGATTTTCGGCTCGCCCCCCAAAAATTGGCCACCCCCCAAGTTCACAATCTCAGATACCTCCACCCTTGATACTGTCACCTCATACAAATACCTTGGCCTTTGGCTAGACCAACACCTCAACTACATGGTCCATATAGACTCCCTGTGCTCAGAACTGCACCCAAAGCTAGGCATGCTCTTTTGCAACAAACACGCAATCTTCCATATATCAGCCGTGACCTTATTCAAAAGACTGTCCTCCCTATTTTCGAATATGGGGACATTATCTATGCCTCAGTCCCTGCCTAATCACTCTCCAAGCTTGACATCCTTCTCAATTCCTTTTGCAGATTCACCACAAACTTCCCTCCACACACACATCCCTGCACTCTCCTCTCCACTCTAAAATTTTCCTCCTGCTCACATAGGCAGCACATTCATTCACTTACAGTCATGGCTAAATTCTGGTTAAACCTCCTCCCCCATATCTCTCCTCACTCCTCTCCTCTGCACCCACTCCTACCTCCCCCCTTAGATCCTGGCATCCCCGCTCTTTCTCCATCCCCCACCAGCACTCATCGGCCAGTGCCTCCACTTTCTCTTACCTCCTTCCACACCTAAGAAATCAACTACCCACTCCCCTCCGTGAGTTTCACTCCCTCCCAGCTTTCAAACAGCAACTCAAATCTGTCACCCCATCCCCATGCTCCTGTCCCCTCACCCACTTCCCTTTCTCCTCTGCACCTCACTCTGCTCCCATTCCTCCTCACCTCCTACCCGTTGCACCCTCCTTAAAGTTACTCTCTTTCCTTATGTACAATTTGTAGAATATGTAAATAATGAAAATTGATGATAGCTATTCCAATCTAATGCATTTCTATTGTAATTAATCCACTGCTCTACCTCTGTTATCCTGTTATTGTAAAATTTACGGTATTTCTCCCTTTGTATTGTAAATGTTTGCTCAAATGTCCCCGAGTCACACCTGGAAATGAGCCTCAGCTCAGTGTGCCTTTCCTGGTTAACAAATTTTAAATTAAAATACATACAAAATAAAAGACTTTACAAGTCCTTGGGGTGCACCATGTCTGCTGGTGGTAAAGAAAGACAAGCAGTATCGCTTTATGATGGACTACAGGAAGCTCAATGTCTGCATGATGCTGTACACTCATTCTTTACCCACAACAGAGAATGCTTTAGAGAGTCTTTGTGTGGCCAGCCCAACCTGCTTCACCACACTGGATCTTCAAAGTGGGTTCTACCAAGTCTCCATTGATTCATCTTCTCATCCATACACAGCTTGGCACTGTCACTTGGGACTTTTTCAATTCAAATGACTGCCTCTGGGACTTTGGAACAATCCAGCCACATTCCAGCATGTTATGGAAGCCATACTACATGGGTTGTCTTGGAAATCCCGCCTAGTCTACCCAGACAATGTTATTGTCTTCAGCAGAATTTTTCCAGAACCCCTCCAGCACCTCAAATAAGTGTTGGAATGCCTCAGATGAGCAAACTTTAAGCTTCACCCAGAGAAATGTTGTTTTGCACAGCATCAAATTCATTACCTGGGACATACTGCTAGTTCACGAGGCATCTCTCCAGACCCAGACAAGTTCTCAGCAGTCAAAGGCTGTCCAGAACTTAACAACCTCAAAGACCTCAGAGCTCTCCTAGGCCTGTCTGGATATTGCAGAAAGTTCATCCGTAACTATGTCAAGATTGCAGCTCCACTGTGTGCCCTCAACAAAAAAGGATGTGAATATGCATGGATTTCTGAGTACAAAGAGGTCTTTGATACCTTAAAAGACAAACTGATCTCTGCACCAGTATTGGCCTACCCAAGGTTCAACCAACCATTTAAACTCTACACAGATGCTAGTTCTTTTACAGAGGGTGCTGTGCTGTGTAAAGTTCAAGGCAGAACAGAATAGCTTGTTTCCTACACCAGGCGCTCTCTTTCCTCCCCTGAGCACAACTATGACATCACAGAGAAAGCATGTCTATCCATAGTATTTGCTATAGAGAAATTTGACTATATTCGTTAGTCCTCATTTACATTTATTATTGATCACTACTCTCAGATGGTTGTCTGAAATGAAAGAACCAGTAGGAAAGTTTGCCCACTGAATTGTCATGCTCCAGTTCTACAACTCTGAAATTCAATACAGACCAGGTCGAGTTCACTTCCGTGCTGATGGCATAAGTCGATGATAGTATCTCTCTGAATCACACTCAACAGACAAGGAATCCTGCTTAGAAGCTCTTCCTTTCCATGCCTCAAACGTGCTTCTTGTGGACACTCCTACATCACTCCAAGTTGCTTTTCCCAAACGTTTCTTCAGAAAGCAGCACCAGTTCTCAATTATTGCAACCTGCCAAAGAGTTTCTCATCTCTGCATCTGCACTCTCCCTTGTAACTGTCAAAACTCAACAAAGAATAGATCCTCAGTTCTCAGACATAATCACTTACTTAAACTCTGGAAATCTTCCACAACTTCCTTAATGACAGTGTGCTTTTTCACATCTGGAACAAGGAAGGCAAGAGCTGCCACATGGACAGGACTCATGTGCAGTTAGTTGTTCCAGCCTCTCTAATCAACAAGGTTCATCTCTCCACTCATGCCTCTCTACTTTCTGGAGGTCATATGAGAATCCACAGAACTGTTGAAAAGACAAGACTCCATTTCTTCTGAATTCACATTGTCCAATTTGTCCATTCCTGCAGCCCCACTCCTAAAGAAAGCCTCCTGCCCCACCAACAAAGGCATACCTCATTCCAATGCCTGTAATCACAGAACCATTTCAAAGAGTCAGCACAGACAGTCTTGGTCCTCTACCAACATGCTCTGACTCTGGCAACAAACACGTTCTTGTTTTTGTGGACTACCTTACAAATTGCTTATGGCTAATCCCTCTGAAGAACATCAAAGCTGCTACAGTAGAAAATACATTCCTCAACAAAGTTACTTACTGTCACAGTAACCCCTCATATCTGTATTCAGACGCAGGTACTGACTATATTTCTACCATTGTTTGAGAGACCTGCAAATTCCTCAACATAAAAAAGACACACAATGAGCTGTCACCTGCATTGCAACAAAGTGAAATGATGTGTACCATGCTAAGCCGACTCTCCAAGTACCTGGAGGAATCTCATGACACTTGGGACCACTTTGTTCCTTTTGTTTAATTTGCCTGCAACACAAACCCTTGTGTTAACAGTGCAAAGTATGCTCCATTTTTCTTGATCCTTGGACACAATCCAAGAACTCCATTGGACATGGATTTCTCACTGATAGAAATTCAATATCAGTTTCTTCGTATATTATCCTGTACTTGAACAGCTTGAATTTGCTTTATGTGTTGCAGTCACCACACTGGGACAGAGAAAACCTGCCATGTAGAAAATGTCAGCAGCAAGTGACATGAATCTTGGTTTTCTGTAGGGGGACATTGTCTGCTTGTACTGACTTGTCTTAGTACAGGCCCCACAAAGAAACTCTTCCACTTTTGGACTGGTCCTTTCTACATTGTAGAAAAGCTTTTTCCAGTTCATTTTCACCTGTTATGCAAGTCTGATTGAAAACTTGTCCTTAACAAAGTCTACATCAATCGTATGAAGCATGGATACCTGAGCAACACCTTCCCAGATGATCCCAGTACTCCCAGTAATGAAAATGCACTGGAATCTACCATTCTTACAGAATCAGAAATTCCCCTTGATAACATGCAACCAGTTCATTCAGATCCTCACACTCCTAACTCTCTCCAGCCAGATTCTGTCGCACCTGCCTTTCACTCAGAGGAACTTCCTGAGACTTCTCATTCCTCTTCTTCTCAGGACTCTCTTGTGCACACTGCTGTGTACCAGACCAAGATGATTCTTCACAAGAAGTTTGTCAATGGATCCTGGACTTACAGAGCTATATGCTGTGAGTTTTGACAGCTCTCAGAATTCGTAGGTTGTTTTTGCAGACCTTACTCTGTTCTTCAAGAACTAGTTCAAGCAATTCACAATACCATTCCAACTGACTGGAAAAGCTGACACAAGTCTTGAACTATTGTACAAATGGACTCAGTCTTTCTTGGGTCTAATGTTTCTATTACCCATAGTATTCAGTCTGTGCTTAATTGTTCTTCTGCAGAAAATGTTTTAATGTACCTGTTGCTCTGCATACATTATGTTAAGTAGTACTGCAAAAACTGCATTATTTTTTTTCTGTACAGGAATGTCTTCTCTAAAAAGACAGTTGCATGTTGTTTTCATGTTCACAACTGTGTATTGAAAGTTTACATAGCCTAGTTCTGGGTCATCTCCAGCTGCCACCCCCACCACCCTCTTTCCATTTTTCCCTTCCCTGCATTGTGACACTTGTCACTCTGACCAATCTACAGGTCACTATGGTGTTTCCCCTCCCCTGGTACTGCTCTGACTGGTCACCGTTGTAGTCTAAATCCTTTTTACCCCCTTCCCAGCAGTGGAGTGCTCCTATTGTCAGGTTGTGTCAAGCACTACTTGATATTTTTCAACAGTTTTCATGTGTTATTATTGCTTGTTCAAGTGGTACTTACTTTTATGACCCACAGGGGGTGATGTGAAGTACATATTTAAGCAAGGAGTGTAATGTTTAGCTGCTGCCCCTTTAAGTACAGTTAGGACACTGCGTCTTTTTACAAATGTTGTGCTACTGGGCAGTGCCATGTTATTCCAGTGGCCCTGTGAAACCCCTCAGTCTGAGTATTAGTCTCATGGTGTGCAGAAGTCTCCTGTGCCGAATAAACAGTTTTCTATTTTTATTTTATCATTCAAGTCAGTTAGTCACATGGTCCAGCAAGACGGTGTCTGCTGGAACAGCAAGAGATGGGCATGGCAGACCTGAAGAGAAAGTAAGGGTTCTAGTGGCAGACCAACACCAAAATGCCACAGTAGTAAAAGATGTAAAATGCTGATGCTGGATCTTTATCTGCGTGATAACAACTAAGTGACTTGGGCCATAAATTACACTTTGTTATTATATTAAAATTATAAGTGGTATTAATTTACTCTTATATAAAAAGCTTATCATAGGAATATTCAGATAAAATATTAGACTGGAGCCCACAAGATATCAATTGGAAGACTAGCTTTTTATAAGCCAAAATGTAGAAGACTAGCTGGTTCCTTAATAGGCTGAATTGGAATTGCAGACATATATACACGTTAATGTTAGTCCCAGCATTAAGTGTGTCATTTTACATTCAGAAAATATTGCATATAAAATGAATGATCTGAATAAGTAAAAGCTACTAAACCTATGGAAGTATTTTGAGGCTTGTGGAAATATAACTCCAGTTTCTTCTTCAAAAAGCTCTGAGGTCTTAAAAAAGTCATCCACCCTTACTTAAAAAGATGTGCATGCCCATCTTAATGGCATATTGAATGTGCAATAACTCTTCTAGACTGGAAATATGAGACATAATTGTTAAAATTATCCATTTGCAACTTTTTAATTTCTACATAGTGTGTATTTGTATTGTTAATATGGAAAACTTTAATAATCTATGGTGAACGTTGTAACATAGAGGAAATCATCATTTACTAGAGTCATTATACCATTGAACAGACATCATGATGTTGTTATACCATCGATCAGATGTCACATCAATGGTAAAACAACAAAGAATTCTCACGTGCTGCTTCTGGCTGCCAGCGTGACTGCGCGAACACATTAGGTTTGAATCACCATCTGATTAACACAGCTAATCAGTGAGTGTAATCAGTACGTATGTCCAACCCCCAACCCCGCAAAATCATGTAGCAACTCACCCCCATTTCCGAGTCTTTTCATTGTTAATAATGGTGCAAGTAATCAAACTGTAACTTTTTTCTTTCTCTTTAAGAGCACCTTTCATAGTACTTTTGACTTTCTTGCATAAATTAGCCCTTCTTGCATTGATTCTGGAATTGTATTTCATTACTGTCTACTGCAGTTAGTTTTTGCATTCTGAGCTGCTAAAAAGTGCAGGGTGAACCAGAGCTTCTACAGCAAGCTTGGTATTGCTGTGGGCCCAGGGTTGTACCACTGACATCACTATAGGGCAGAGTCAATGTAACTAACAAACAAAAACAAACAAAAAAAACATACTGACAAGGCATTTGGATTTTGGCATAATGCATTGCTAACAGGGTGTCTTGGGGAAGGGGGAACACAGTATGTACACTGAGTACTGGTAGTTTTCCCTTGCAACAATGTTGCAACCACACAGTGTGAGTCACTCCTCTGCCCTATAATGATGTCATCAGGAGCCAGCAGCCCAGCAGCTGAACAGCAAAGGCAAGTGCAGCAGGGCTCAAAAACAAATCCAAAATATGGAAGGCAGAGTAAACCTTGGTCAAAAATAAAAAATGCACACACTCTTTCAGGTCTAGTACTGCGTATAATGACTACCAGTTGTAATGTTTTGGACCATCATGGTAGGTGCTCTTTAACTTCTAGCTCCATTCCAAATGTTTTCTGCTGCTTTTCAATTGTGACCTGGAAACACAAGGAAAACACTTTCACCTGTCCTTTGTCCATCACCGGAATAGAGTTTCCAGCACCTGTGATTGGTTTTGCATTTCACGTGACCCACATCAATGACTTTACCATTTTGTGCAGTCGCAGTTTCATTGATTCCATAGTTATTTAACATAGTGACTAAGTTACATTGATTATTAGTAGTTTTAATATTTACATGTGTGTTTAATAAAATTTGTGTTTTTCCCTTCAAACTGACTACAGCTCGATTCCTTCCATAAGGCAAGACTAATGGGTATTTATTCGTACCTTAGTGGCATTACAGTGTTACATGAGGCAGGTAGTTATGCATTTAAATATCATCTTTAAGGATGTTGTGGTGACCATACACTATAAAAGAGACTGTATGATCACCGATGAACAACAACACTAAGCTTGCTCCTCGTGGATACCATGGCAACTCAGTAAACCTCTTGAGCTGCGCTCTCGAGGTTTAACTAAGTTGCCATGGTATCCACTCGATGCAAGCATAGCGTTGTTGTTCATAGCTGACCATACATTATCCTCAATGTGTATGTGTCTGTGCTTGTAATAGCTCTAAAAAGTGGAACAATAAAATCTTTTGAGGATGTTGTTGCTGAAGAAAGCCTGAGCAGGAATTTTATATCATTAGTCAACTGGGGCAACATTAAATAATAAAGCAATAAGGTACACTAGGGCATGTGCTGTGCTGGGATAATGTCATGCCTTGGGTGTATTGTGAGGCATGAGGCCACAGGCTGAGTGTCTTCAACCACCACAGAATTTATGTTATCCCAGCAACACATGGTCTGAAGTGCCTTATCACTTAGAATCAGCTAAATACATATATTGAGAAGATATTACTACAGTGACCATATATCAATATTAAAAAACATCAACTTTTTTAATATTAAAAACCAAAAATAAAGTGGATCACTGAATTTTGAAAGTCCTTTTATTTTTAACAACAAATTGTATTGACACGTATAGACATGTAACAACACAGGAGAACTGTATCATTAGGATCTATACATGTTGACTGAATTCCAAAATTCCACTAAAAAAATACATTTCTATGATTAACAGTTCAGATGTACTGTTTTCAAACTATAATTTAAAGAATTGTAAAATATCATAAAAGATTATTTTTGAAATGGTCGAAGATACCACTATTGGTTGTTCTGCCTAAGAATAAACACATTCTTTTCTAGTTTTAAGGTTGGGCTACTTATCAAGAAGGCCGTATATGGGTTATCCATAATTTTCAGATCCCACACTGAGGCCAGCTGAGGGTCAATCACGTGTACAGGTTAGACTCTCTGTTCCCAGGGAAGGAGGTTGCAGACTGACAGGCATTTGTGTACCCTTTGTTGGCCAACCAAGAGGCAGGAAAAGCTAGTTTTCTCCAAGGTCTCAAACTTCTTGATTCCTCCTCCTTCATTCTCCCTTCCAGTCTGATTTCCATAAAGCCCACCCTTCAGTCTTCTCCCTTGTACATGTCACTGACTCTGTCCTGAAGGGGATGGATAAGGGTGACTCCATCCTGAAAGGGATGGATAATGGTCATGTGTTGGTCACTTTATTTATTGACCTGGTTAAGGCCTTTGACTCTGTAGCCTACCTCTTACTCTTACGTAAGTTGAGATGCACTGGTTTCTAGGTCTCTGCCCTCAATCGGTTTCTTTCCTACCTCTCTGCACATTGCCAGTCTGTCTAGGTTGGGAATCCTTTCCTTTTTCCCTTCCTATTAACTCTGCTGGGCCTTAAGGCTGTTTTTAGGTCCAATCCTCTTCTCAGTTTTCTTCAACATCCTCCCCTTGCCGTTGCCCAGTGTGTCGCAAAAAAGCATATGTATGCTAATG
Source organism: Neoceratodus forsteri (assembly GCA_016271365.2). Taxonomy (NCBI): domain Eukaryota; kingdom Metazoa; phylum Chordata; order Ceratodontiformes; family Ceratodontidae; genus Neoceratodus; species Neoceratodus forsteri. The sequence continues at coordinate 974,839,971 of CM057456.1, read as the reverse complement.
ACACAGTTCTTCATGCCACCAGAGCATAGAGATCAGTGGGATACCACTGAGAATGGTTGATAAGTGAAAAACCTAGCTAGGACTTCCCCTGAACAGAGAGCTAAAAACTTGGTGGTGAAGCAGCAAGGTATGAGTTTGTAAAAGGGCAGAGAATGATGACAGGGAGGGGGGCTTACTAAGCATGCAAAAAACAGGAAAAACAAGAAATTAAGGAGCCTAGGGAAAAATGAAGGGGGAGGTTATAAAAAGGGCATGGGCACAAGATGAAAGGCTGTCTGCCTTAATGCCAGAGGCCTGGGAAACAAAATCAGTGATCTTCACACAATGGTAGCCGACACTGGCCTGGACCGCGTAGCCATTATGAAAACTTGGGCCACAGAGAACAACGTCTGGGGCCTGACAGTTCCAGGCTATGCCATGTATAGGCATGATAGGAGAAGGTAAAGGAGATGGGGTCGCCTTCTATGTCAGGGAAGGAATCAAGACAGTGGAGGATGATTCGATCAGGGGAGGGAATGGGGTAATAGAATTGCTGTGGGTTTAACTCACTGAGACATCAGGTAAGAAGTTATGCTTGAGGGTGGTCTATAGACCACCAGGGCAGCAGGTGAAAGTGATAGGGAACTAGCAGTAGAAGTAAATAAGAGGGCAGCAAAGGGGGAGGTGCTAGCAGTTGGGGATCTTAACCTGCCAGACACTGACTGGGACATTTCAGCAGATAGGAGTGCCAGAAGTTAGGCCTTGTTAGATACATTACAGGACTGCATGCTGGTGTAGCTGGTCAAGGAACCCAATAGACAAAGTGCCATTCTCCATGGGATGCTCACCAACTTGGAAAGGGTAGGCAGACTGTGGGTTGGGGAACCACTGGGGTCCAGCGACCATAACAACATATAGCTCAAGCTAGCCCTTGGTACCAGTAAACCCTCATCAAAAGCTGAGGCTCTGGATTTTAGAAGGGCAAACTTCAAATAGATAAGGGAAATAATCCGAAACAGGTTAGTTGGAGTGGACAGTATCAGGGAAGTGGAGGAAAGATGGGAAGAAATAAAAGGGGCCATTCTTGAAGTGACAGACATTCTAATGGTTACCAACAGAAACAGGTACAAGAGACCAATATAGTTCTCTGAAAAGGTCAGGGGGGCAGTGAGGGACATAAAGAAGGCTTTCATCAGGTATAAGGAGAAGCAGAGGGATGGAAAATGGGGGGTACTGAGTAGAAACTAGGGAGGCAAAGATGGCAGTCAGGGTCAGGGATGCAAAAGCAGACACAGAACTGCATGTTGTGGATGGGGTTAAGGGTGGGGAAAAAACAGTTTTTCAGGTATATAAGGGAAAAACGAAAGACAAGTGGGAGAATTGTTAGGCTAACAGAAGGAAGCAGGGCAACAGAGGAGATGAGCAGAAAACAGCTGTTGCGAACAACTACAGTACTTCTATTCAGTATCCACTAGGAAGGACAGCAATCATTTGCTGGAGAGCAGCATAAAGGCTGCTGAAATGGGGATCCCAGTAATGAGAAACACAGAAACATAAAAACATAGACAATGGCAGCAGAAAAAGACCAAAGGTCCAGCCAGTCTGCCCAAGTTCCCTATAATCCCTGGAACCTACTGTTCCTCCAGGGTACTAACTCTCCCTGTCCTCTCTCTGTTCTCCTCCTTGGTTCTGTCGCCCCAGTAACCACTATTCCTTTCATCATGTCCCAGCCCTGCTTGAATCCTCTGACTGTTTCTACTCCCACCACTTCAGCTCAGATACTCTATTCCATATGGTCAATATTTACATATAAAAAGAAATTGCACCGACTCATTTTTGAAATACAGGCACATGAGCTCACCCAGCATTTTTTAAATAGGGGCTACAATGAAACAGTTTTGTTAAATGCTTTAGATAAGGTGAGAACCTTGGATAGATCTGCACTTTTACAACCTGAATCTTGTACATCTGGGGCATCACAGCAAAGTGATCAAGCCAGATTAATAACTTTTTTAACTGAATTTAGCCCTTTGGCAGGAAACGTGGGTGCCTTGGTCCATCAACTTTGTCCCATACTAAAAGCTGATATGTTTTGAAGTATAAAATACAGAATACACCAAGGGTAACTTTTAGAAAAGCAAGAAACATAGGTGACATTCGGACTTCAAGCCACTTTGTGGCAAGTAAAAAACTTACAGCAAGTACAGTTTCAAGAAGCTCGCCCCCCAGGATGCATGTAGAAACTGTATGTTATGCAAACATGCCTTTGAAAGAAAATTGTTTGAGAAAGATGGAAATAAGTTTACTATTTCAAGTTGTAGAACTTGCAATACATACTTTGTTATATATGCTGCCTGGTGCCCTTGCAAAAAATATTACATTGGCAAAACTGTTCGTCCTTTAAAAAATAGGATTCAAGAGCATATCAGAGCCATTTGTAATGGAGATACAAGAAATGCACTGGGGGCACATTTCAAATAATGCCATCATTCAAATGCAAAAGCATTAAAGTTTTCAGGTATAGCATTTGTGCCATCACCAATCAGAGGGGGTGACAGAAAGGAAATTTTACTACAGAAGGAAACTAAATGGATATCCATTCTGCATACATTGATTTCCTTTGGTTCAAATAGAGAAATAGATTGTAAACCTTATTTGTAATCTCACTTGTACAGTTATTGAATTGATATTAATATGGTATCCTTATATTGTCAGCTATTAGATGTGCTTTCCACATAGCTTATCTGATTATGGTCAGCTAATACAGCAGTTATTATTTTAATTCAGTTATTTAATGGACTCTGTCATGTGATAGTAAATAATACACCTATAGAGAATACAGCTGTCTGAAATGGGACTGACTCTTTGTTAGTTCTTAGGTGCATTGTCCATGCAGTCATTTCCACCATTGTCAGTTAAAGCAACTCTCACTTTAATTTAGTATCAAATGGATGGCAAAATGTTTTAGCAAATTTATGCTTGTAAATAACAAAGCTATTTGAGATGTTACCAATTCCTTGTTTAGCTACAGGGGATTTTGATTATTGCTTAATTTCTATCAATGTGAGAGCCTAACTATATTGCTTTTATCTTACAATGTATATCTTAGGCAACAAGTATTAATCTATCTATTTAGGACGAATGCTGTTATCAACCTTGTCAGCGTTTAATGTTTTCTAGGTGATGGTAATTTATTTCAGAGTGTTTAATTGGAGCGCCAATGTGATTGTACCTAATAGCTCACTATGTATATCCTGGTCTAACCTGTTTGTCTTTGTACCTCCTGACGAAGACCCGAGCAGTCGAAGTGCCAAGGTTTCTAGTTAGTGTTCTCATTTTTGTATAAATAAAAACTCATCATGTTTATAGTTTAAATATTTAGTAGTGCATTTATTTTTCCAACCAGAGTGCAACCTCTTTTTGCTCTTAAAGTCTGCCCAAGATCTCTATAATACCTGGAACCTACTGTTCCTCCAAGGTACTAACCCTCCTCATCCTCTCTATTCTCATCCTTGGTCCTGTCACCCCTAGTAATCACTGTACTCTTCATTATGTCCCAGCCCTGCTTGAATCCCCTGACTGTTTCCACCCCTACCACTTTAGCTGATAGACTGTTTTAAGGTTCCACCACCCTTTCCGTAAAGTAGTACTTCCTCACATCTCTGCTGAACTTACCTCCTGTTAATTTCCATTCGTGTCCATGTAACCACGAATTGGTATTCAGGCAAAATAGTTCCCCACAGTTCACTTTGTTAATTCCTTTAAGGAACTTGAAGGTCTCTATCATATCTCCCCTCTCCCTTCTGGTCTCCACTGAATACATATTTAGTGCCTTGAAGCGCTCTTCATAGGATCTGCCCTGCTGGCCTTGAATCATTTTTGTTAATGTGTGCTGCACCGTCTCCAACCTTCCTTATCCATTCTGAGGTGAGGACTCCAGAGCTGGGTACAGTACTCTAGGTAAGGCCTCACCAGAAATCTGTAGAGGAGAAGTAGTACCTCTTTTCTTCTGCTATCAATACCCCTCCCAATACATCCCAGCATCCCGTTAGCCTTGCTATAGGCCTTGTTGCACCAACTCAATTGCTTAAGTGAGTGCAAATGATAAGTCCCAGATCCTGTTCCTCAGCTGTAGTACTAAGTCTCTCTTCTCCCATCCAGTACTCTGTCTTGGGGTTCTTTTTCTCTAGGAGCATTACCTTGCACTTTCTAACATTGAATTTTAACTGCCAGACCTTTGAACACCCCTCTAGCTTTTGTAGGTCTCTCTGCATTTCCCTTTTTCCCTTGTCACTATCCACCCTCCCACATAGTTCTGTGTCATTTATGAAGAAACACAACATGCCCTGGAGTCTTTCTTCAATGTCACTAATAAACATGTTGAATCAGACCAGACCCAGGACCAATCCCTGTGGAAGCACGCTTATAACCTCCCTCTCCTCTGATTTAACCTCATTGACCACCGCCCTCTGCTGCCTCCCCTCTAGCCAGATACCCACCCAGTTAATTATGGGTTTAGCTGCACCCAGGTCTTCTATCTTCTTGAGCAATCGTTTGTGAGGTATCGAGTCAAAAGCCTTGCTGACGTCAAAGTAGAGTATATCTATAGCATGGTCCTTGTCTAATTTCTTTGTCACCCAGTCAAAGAAAACTATCCAGTTAGTCTGACAAGATCTTCTTGCCATGAAACCATGCTGTTTACAATCCTGGAGCCTCTTGCTCTCCATGTAGTCTATGAGGTCCTCTTCGATCAGTGTCTCCATCAGCTTCCCTACTATAGAGGTTAGACTGACAGGCCTGTAGTTCCCTGGTTGCTCCTTATCCCTCCCTTTTTGAAACAGTACATCTGCCACCTTCCAATCCCTTGGAACTTCCCCAGACCTAAGTGAGCTGTTGAGCAGACATATCAGTGGTTCAGCCAGCTCCACTGCTAATTCCCCGAGTATCCTCAGATGCAACCCATCTGGTCCTGGGACCTTATCTATCTTAAGGGCAGCCAGCCCTTTTAGAACCCTTTCATTAATAAACAATGGCTGTTGCATTTCCAGGATTCCCTTAGTGGCCGCTTTGATGCCAATCTCTGGCATGGACCCACTGTCCTCCTTACAGAAAACTGAGCAAAAGTAGTCATTTAGGATGATGGCCTTTTGCCCATCCTCCTCTATCACCCTGCCCACCTCAACTAGCCTTACAATGCCCCTACCCTTTTTCCTTTTTTCACCAGTATATCTGAAAAATTGTTTTTCTCCATTCCTGACCCCCTCCACAATATGCAACTCTATTTCTGCGTTGGTCATCCCTAATGGCCCCTTTGCTTCCCTATTTTTCTGCAGATAATCCTCCCATTCTGTCTCCCCCTGCTTCTTCTTGTATTTATATGAGGTCTTCTTTTTAGCCCTAACCGCTTCCCTGACCCTTGCTGAGAAACACAGTGGCCTCTTACACCTGTTTTTCTTTGTTACTGTTCTTACGCATACTTTAGATGCCTCAAGGATGGCCCCCTTAATTACTCCCATCTCTCCTCCACCCCACCTATGTTCTCCACCACTATTAACTTGAAATTCCTGACCAGTTCCCTCGTCCTATCGAACTCAGCCCTTCTAAAGTCAAGAACTTCAGTTCTCGATTATGGTTTGCCAGCACCGAAGGCTAATTCAAACCAAACAGAGTTATGGTCGCTGTTTCCTAGCAGCTTCCCTACTCCCACTGCTCCCACCATCTCTGAATTGGAAGCAGGTATTTACTAATGAAAGGGTCAGAAAAAGGCCAGCAGTGGTGAAGATAGATAAGGCTCCTGGGCCAGATGGGAAGCGCTCAAGGGTACTCAGGGAACTGGTACCAAAATTAGTGAAACCCCTGGTAGGGCTGTTCAGTAGCTCTAGCCAGAGGGGGGTGATGTCAAAAGACTGGAGGGAAACAGATATACTGTAATTCTGCTACACAAGGATGGGGACAAAGGACAGCTGGGTAACTATGGACCTGTCAGTCTTACCTCTGTTGTGGGTAAACTGATGGAAACACTAGTTAAAGAGGATTTAGTGGACTACCTGGAGCAAAATAAGCTCCAGGATAGTAAACAGCATGGGTTTGTGGCAGGGAGGTCTTGCCAGGCCGACCTGACAGTATTGTTTGATTGGGTGACTAGGACAGTGGATAAAGGTCATGCAGTGGATTTACTCTACTTCAAGCTTCTACAAGGCATTCAACTCAGTGTCACACAGAAAGTTGCTGAAGAAGCTAGAGGATCTGGGTGCAGCAAAGGACATAGTTAGATGGGTGGGAAGTTGGTTGGAAAGGAGACAGCATAAGGTAATGATAAACAGAGTAATATCCAAGGAGACAGGAAGGTTATCAGTGATATACCACAGGGACTAGTCCTGGGTCCAGTCCTTTTCAATATGATCATCTGTGACATAGGAGAAGGAATACAAGGTGAGATGTGTCACTTAGCAGATGACACCGAGCTCTGTGGTATGGTAGAAAGTGAGGATGGGAAAGGGAGATGCAAAGGGACCTGCAGAGGCTGGAGAGGAGGTTCAGGCTTTGGCAACAGAAATTCAGTGCCAGAAAGTGCAAGGTGACGCAAATAGGGAACAAGAACCCCAGAATGGAGAATTGGATGGGAAGGAGTTAAGCTGGACACTACATCTGAGGACTGTGACCCAGAAGTCATCCTAAGTGACTCCCTTAAACAATCTAGCCAGTGTAACAAGGCCTACTGTAAGGCAAACATGATGCTGGGATGTTATTGGGAGGCGTTTTGACAGCAAGAGAAATGAGGTATTACTACCTGTCTATAGATTACTGGTGAGACCATACCTAGAGTACTGTGCCCAGTTCTGGAGTCCTCACCTAAGGAAGGACAAGGACAGGCTAGCATCTGTGCAGCATAGGATACACAAAATGATTCAGGGCCAGCAGAGCAGATTCTATGAGGACTGGCTTAGGGCGCTGAACATGTACTCACTTGAGGCCAGACAAGAGAGGGATGATATGACTGAGACCTTCAAGTTCCTGAAAGAAATTAACAAGGTAAACTGCAAGGAACTGTTCAAAAATAGCAGCAAATCTGGAACACGAGGTCACGAGTGGAAACTGGGGGGGGGGTTCAGGAGGGATGTGAGAATGCTTTATTTTATAGCTGGGACAGACTTAAGGACTTAGTGGTTACACAGAGGACTGAGACTCACTCACCAAAGGAGTAAATATAAATCTTTGATTTTATTGCAAAAGCCAAGTATTTGCCAAGTTCACACAATCAAGTCTGCTGTAGTATTGTGCCAATGTTTCAAGTCCAAAAACCTCTTCCTCATGGCAATGGCAGTGATCACTTAGCTTACTTGGTTTCTAACTTTTTTGTAATCCACTACCTTAAGTGCTTCCAAACTTTAAATACTTTATCAACAATCATTTTCTGCTCTGCACTTTCTCACTTTAGTGTTTTCAATGCATAATCAGTTCTCAGACTGACATAGTGTCTTGCTCTATGTGCAGGAATGCAGACATGGGTGTAGAGCAGGACACTACTGTATGTCAGTCTGAGAACTGATTATACTTTGAAAACACTAAAATGAGAAAGTACAGAGTAGGAAATTAATTCTGATAAAGCATTTAAAGATTGTACTTTGAAACCACTAATGTGAGAAAGTGCAGAGCAGGAAATTATTTTTGATAAAGTATTTAAAGTTTAAAAGCACTTAAGGTGGTAGACTACAAAAAAGTGAGAAGCAAAGCGAGCTAATCGATCGCTGCCATTGCCCTGAGGAAGAAGTTTTTTGCCTCAAAACGCTGATACAATATTACAGCAGATTGATTTTGCAAACCTGGCAAATACTTGTTTTTTGCAATAAAGTCAAACATTTATACTTATTCTTTGGTGAGTGAGTCTTATCTTTCCTAATCTGTACTGCTGTATTCTGGGAATGTTAGGAACAGACTCCTCAGTGCTTGCTCTTATTTTCAGCAGGGGCCAGGACGTCCTTTTGCCTAGTTACATTGGAGGGGTAGCAGTAAAACAGAGAGCAAGGGGGTGGATAGTATAGACAAAAAACCCAAACTGACAAAAGGTCTTGGGGTATGATAGGATGTTACGGGCAAACTAGGTGGACCACTGGCCACTGGTCTTTTTCTGTCATCATTCTCTATGTTTCTATTTTTCTGTACATTACCATGTTGGAACAGTCACTAAAGCATGGCTTTAATAATATCCAACCTTGGTTCTGTGTCAGCCAGCTCTCTCCAAAATGCAGGCAAAACAGTCAGCATGCTGTTCAGGAGACTTCTGGTGATGTCACCCACGATATGGCTGCCTGGGTTCTGAGCTCTCTGCCCGATCCTACCTAAATCCTCGCAAATTAAACCATTTCAACTTTATATGATCCCAAAATAACTGGCACGGTGTGACTCATACAAAAGAGAAAGGAAGTGAAAACAAATTCAGCGTTCTACAGCAGGATGGTGAAGATTCTGAACTGGATGCATCTGACTCGGCCACCTCGGAGATGTCGCAGTTATCATCATGCTCAAAACCGAAGAAGGCCACAAGAAACAAATCTAAAAAATCCTCCCTTAAAACACCACAATACATGGACTCTAAGATCGACAAAATCCTATCGGACCTTACAGAAATCAAATTGGACATTAGAACATTTAAGGAGACCATGAAAGAGTTTTGTTCAGACCTCACTGCTCTAGAGAATAAAGTTACCTCAATGGAGAACTCCCAGGCTGATTCCAAAATGCAGCTTACCCAACTTCAGTCTACCATGCAGCAAGTTATTAAAGTGTGCCAGATGTTGATAGATTGGCAAGAGGATGCGGAGAATCGGCATCAGCACCACAATATTAGAATCTATTCAGTCCCGGAGAACTCTGAGGGTGCAAACATACAAGAATTTGTGGAAACGTTCCTGGCTCTGAATGAAGAAACACTGTTGGAAATTGAGTGGACCCACTGGGTGCTGGGGCCTAAGCCTTCTAACCCCAGTGCTAGGCCCAGATCAGTAATTGTTAGATTCCTCCACTTTTCAACAAAAGAGCTAATACTCAGAAAGGTCTAGTCCCAGGAGAAAACATTTTATGGCTCTACATGTATTTTCTTGGACAATGACTATGTGCCGATGACAATGTGCTGTCAGCAAGAATATATTCCTCTTTTCAACATTTTAAGACAAAACAAGTTAAAATTCAGGACTCCATATCCCTCTAAGCTCATTGTGCAATACCCAAATGGTCAACACACATACAACACCGCAGTGGAGGCCTATAAAGACATCCAGATGCAGGGCTTTGAGATACTGTACCTTCTAATCTGACCTTACCACAGTGACCCCCGAATCACTGTGCAACTGGGGACAACCCGTCTTCCAGCTTGCCCTCCCAGAAGACAGCCATGGATCTCCTGAAAGAAATGCTACAGCAGATCTCAGCTCCAGATGTCTGAATGATACTTCACTTCTGAACCTGTCCCTCCTGAGATGTGCGTTGAGTGCCCTGGTGCAGTGGAAGTGGCCTATTGATTCCTATCTCCTGGGGCTGGGGAGAACAGCTGGTGATGTGACTCCGGCTGGGCCCCAGGCAGACCAGGCTTGGTCTCTGGGGGTCCTCTCCCTAGGGGCTTGGTGGCTGTCCAGAAATGGTGAGAGGTCTCAAGGGTGTCCCCCATAGGAGGGACATCAGTGCCAAATTTTATTGCCAGGCTGGTGATGTTAGAGGAGGATGGGCACCTCTCAGGGGTCTTGAATAAAGTAACTTGGGGATGGAGGCAAGCACCTATTAGATAGGGTGGTTCTCCCCCCCAAAAGGAGTAAGCCTCCTGTTTGCCACGGGAGCCAGATGATATTTATTAATGGAAGACAGAGGCATCCCGGTCGCTGGGTAGCTGGATGAAGGGCTGTGAGTACCCCTCCCATGCTATTCTTCTTGTTAAATAGGGATGCCAATGATGTTTGGTCTCTGGTATGTGGCAGGAGGCCCCTACATACTGTCCATTGACTGGGGGACAGAGGTGGGTCAGCCAAGCTGTAGGACTCTGCCGTCCCTCAAGTTCTCCCTTCATCAAGTCAAGATCCTGCTAAATAGGGCTCTCTCCTGACCCTGGAATGTTTTTCAACTAACAATGTGGGTCCCCCGGTTTGAGAATATGCCCATTCTCCCTTTCCTGGTACACAGAATGAACACTGGCAATGATTACATTCTCTGGCTGGATAGGCTGGAGAATCATTAAGTTGACCTTTGCTGTATGCTGGAGCAGCTGCTTGGGCATCCTGGGGGGTGTCCCCATCCTTGCGCACTCTCTGGGGCGGGGATTTGGTTGGTTGGGCGAGGGCTGGGGTTGCATCGCTGGGGAGGCCATACAAGTTGGGTGCCCCCCCCTTCAGCCACTGCTGTACTTGGCCTGACCATGGGAGGGGGGGATGGGCCACCTGAAACGGTACCGGGGACACTCCAAATGCACTCAGGGAAGTAGTTCCTTCAAGACAATAGATCCAGGTCCTGGATCAGTCCCCTGGCCACACGTTTCTATCTGATGAATCAGTTTCCCCTCAGATTAGGGCTGATTGAACCACTATATGTCATACATTTTGGTAGTTACTACTAGTATGATTGGTCAGAGGTAGACTGGCAGAGGGATCATTTCATCCACATGGTGCCAAGGGTGCATCCAACTTCAACAATACTATTATGGTGCCTCAATAATGTATAGTTATGTAATATAGTTACTTACAGTTGTTATAATTTTATACTTTGGAAAGCCTTTTCTAGAAAACCTGAACTTTATCCTTCAGGCAGAAGGAGGAACTAATGGCAGGAAAAAGGGAATGACACACTTTTCTGATCATTTTACCTCTAGTTTCCCTAGAAACCCTTCCCCCTATATCTATTTACTTTATACCCTTCTGCTCACCACTATCCCTACCCTTCCCTCCATTCAGGGTCATTGGAACCCTAAGGGAACCACTGTTACATCTAAAGGTGCACCTCTCCCTTGGTGGCTTAGTCGGCCACAGGACTTAGGATTGCCTATAAGAGCATCCTTCACATTGGAAGTCATAGTTGATTACCGGAGGGGGTTCTACCCCTTTGGAGTTGGTTATTTACAGTTTGGCCCAGTTGGCCTTTTACACACTTTATTATGCTGTTGGTTTGTTGTTTTTATTCCCTCTAGGACTATAGCAGGAGTTTGGTGCAGGATGAACAAAGCCTTTCAGCCAGTGGACATGCCAGCTTTTCTTTTGAATTATGTACGAACTGTACAGTCTGATGTAGTTATAGGCCTTAAGTTGCAGTGGCACTGGTTTACTTTACTATACATATATATATATATATATATATATATATATATATATATATGTATACGTTGTCATGGTCCAGGGTCTTCTTTGGGGGGGGGGGATTGATACAGGTTGATATGAATACCCCATTTAGGATCATTTCACATAATGTTAATGAGCTGGCCGGGTCAGTTAAACAATATAGGACTATAACGTCTCTTAAAAAATATAAGCCGGATTTGCTGCTGCTTCAGAAGATACACCTTTCCTCCAAAGAACACCATAAGCTATTAAAATTTTGGTTTTCACAAATAGTTGAATCGGCGTACTGATGTGGTAGATGCCGGGGCGCAGTGATCTTGATACCTAGGAACTCGCCGTTTACAGTCTCACACCAGTACTTCGATGGGGAGGGGTGACTGACTCTGGTCGTGGGGACACATAGGGATCGAGAGTATATGGGGTGTAATGTATATAGTCCCTCGGGGAGCCATGCCTCCTCCCTCCAGTTGCTTATAGATACCATAGTTACACACAAACAAGGAACCTTACTTCTAGGAGGAGACCTTAATTGTCTTTTGAATCCCTCATTGGATAGCTCAGCATTCTGATCTCTATAAATAACCACTGGCCAATATCATCTTAGAAAGCTCCTTCGAGAGACTGGCTTGGTGGATACCTGGAGGTACATTAACCCCTCATCTAAGAGGTTTACTTTTTATTCTCATGTATATAGACACTATTCATAATTGGATTATTTTTGTATGAGTAGTGAACATTTGGAACAAATATATTCAGTAGATATAAAAAATATCTATTCATCGGATCATGCCCTGATGACCCTAGACATTAACATTATGCAGAAACAGAAAAATACACTGTGGTGCCTCAATAATTCATTACTAAAATGCTCCTCTTTTAAGGAATTAATGAAGGAGAAAATACCTGAAATACTGAGAGAAAATACTTCCCCACAAGTCCTATGGGACACACTGAAGGTTGTACTAAGGGGTTGAATAATAGCCAATGACACCAAGAAAAGGTGCCAGGCAGAGAACAAACTGACAGAGCTGCAAGAGAAGCTGCACTTTCTTCAAGATACTTACATACCGGGTGACCACATGTTAGAGGACCAGATCACCTACACACAACAAGCTATACAAAAATTCCTTACCGCTAAGATGGAACAGGCACTAGTGTGGTTCTGCCAAAAATATTACGAGGGGGAATCACAGGCATCCCGCATTTTGGTATACCGCTTCCATAAACAAATACAAGTTAATATTGCCAAAATCAAAAACCCACTGACAGGTAAGATGGCCATGACCACCTCTCAAATTTTACAAATATTCAAACAATATTATTCAGACCTTTATACAGAGGTCACCCCATCCTGATTACATGATATCGAGAAATTTCTCTCCAATTTAAAACTCTCCTCACTGAATACACAGCAAACCCAGCAACTGACACCCAATTTCAATGCAAGAAGTACCATATATACCATCATTAAAAACCTTAATAACAGTAAATGCCTAGGCCCAGATTCCTACAGCGCAAACTTTTGTAAGGCAACATGGAACCTTATAAAAGACCCATTCATCTTGGCACTGCAGGAGAGCCACTCCACAGCAGAATACCCAGTTTCATGGGCTCAGGCGACCATCTCCGTAATATTGAAACCTAACAAACCGGCACACATATGCAAATCTTATAGCCTCATCTCAGTGCTTAACCAAGATTATAAAATATACACAAGCATCTTGGCACACTGCCTGGATGAAATAATGCCTTTCTTAGTGCACCCAGACCAATCGGGGTTTATAAAAACTCGTTAAACTGGATAATGTAAAAAGGACCCTGTATCTGATTGAACATGCCTCCTTGACCAATACCCCTTTGTTGATATTAAGCCTGGATGCACAAAAGGCCTTTGTCAGGGTCTCCTGACTTTTTTTTACAACAGACCCTGGTTAAACTAGAATTTCTGTCCAAATGTGTTGATATTATCACTATCAATCACTATCACTATCAAAATTTCACTAAAAATAGCACCAGCAGCTTAATCTGGTTCAATTTCAGTTGGTTACCATCTGTGTCCCCCCCACCCCCCTGGTCACCACTGAAAAAAGGACTTCTAGTCTCAGTGTGCCTACCAGGTCAATAAAATTCACTAAAATAAATTAAAGAACTATACTCGAAACCTGAGGCCATAGTTAAGGTTAATGAATCATGCTTCTTTTGTTTTTCTATAACATGGGGGACAAGACAGGGGTGCCCTCTCTTTCCCTATCTTTTTGTGCTATATGCAGAGCCTGTTTCACAATACCTGTGCCAATAACTGGGTGAACAGGGGATACCAGATATCAGAACATGAACATAAAGTCGCGCTTTATGCAGATGACCTCTTATTATACATTACCTCTCCAGAGACCACCTTAGAAATATACAAAATAAATCCTAGTAAAATCGAGACCCTGCTTATACAAGGAGACCCATCCCCCCATTACAAGACAAGTTCCAATACAAATGGAATTGTGTCCTTATTAAATACTTAGGGATCGATATTCCAAAAGACCCAAAACAGATATCCTCTCTCAATTATAATCAGTTGTACTCTCGAGTCCAAGGTGACCTTAAATCTTGGATGCAGCTGCCGATGTCACTTCTTAACAGAATTCAATCGGTACAAATGAACCTTCTCCCACAACTCCTTTATTTGATGCAGACCATTCCCATGCACTTCACTAAAAAGGAAGAAGCCAGATGGAACAGAATGGTGTCAGCTTACATATGGCAGGGGAAAAGGTCAAGGATAGCTGTACAGAAACTACAGGCCCCTAAAGAGAGGGGTGGCCTAGCCTTGCCGTGTTGGTCATACTACATACTAGCTGCACAACTAACCCATATGACATCATGGTTTAGTACCCCCACACAGGCCCCTCAGTGGGTAGGTGGAGCGAGTGATATCTTCCCTCCCACTGGACCACATAATTATATTTCAGCCCCCAAATACTGTCCCCACATTAGAGAAATCCCTCTACATGAAAAGTTATCTTCACAATTGGATCAAATATTTGAAACATCCCGATAACCAACAGGGGGCGAGGTGGATGGGGCTGCCTGTCTGGCACAGCTCCTTTCTGCCTGTACAAATGGACCATGGGTTCAGGGATTGGGGGAGAAGGGGCTTGGCACATGCTTCCCAATTCTATGCCCAGGGAGAATTTAAATAATTTCAGCAGTTGCAGTCTGAGTTTGGCCTCCCCCAAAGAGATTTGTTTAGGTATTTACAGGTCCAACATTACCTGAACTCAACACTGGGCCTACACATTGCCTCACTTAATATACCCCCAACTTTTACACTACTTGGACAGGTACAGGGAGAGGCAAATCCCAGACACTTGGTGTCTCGCTTTTATAAGGCATTGCTGAGTTCCCTGCAGACTCATTGGGAAAAAACGTATGAGGCTTGGAAAACTTATTTGATGACAGAACTTACACAGCATGATTGGCTGTGGATCTGGCACAGACAACACCATACCACAGGCTCCCATTCCTTGCGGGAGTTTGGCTGGAAGGTAGTGGCCAGGTTTTTCTGCACTACCCAGATTACCGGCAAGTTTTCACCTGGGGGTGACTCCTCTTGCTGGAGTGGGTGTAGAGCAGAAGTAGACGCCCATACTCATATTTTTTGGTACTGCCCATCTTTATCAACCTACTGAGAGGAAATAGGACAAATTTGGGGGGGCTGTTTGTAGAGCTAGACCATTTGACCTCAGCAATGGTGCTCCTGCTCCACTTCCCGAGGCATTTCCGGCAAAGACATCACATATATCTAGCACTGGTGCTCCTGGCAGTGCAAAGAAAGTTATTACTAGGAATTGGTTAAAGCCTGACCCTCCCACTTGGCTTATGAAATTTATAAGATGGAAAGCATGGCAGCTAAACTTCAGGGAACGGTTGATAAACTAATGAATTAATGGACAACTTGGTTTCTACACATAGCCTTACATAGACTGGATCAAGTACCATAGCTCTCTATCTTTTGGTCAGATGGGAAGGGGGGTACTTTGTCTCGGCCCGGTCAGCCTTCTTTCATATGATATACAGGGTTCATAACCAGGCAGAGTTTTTTTGATATAGAGTGGAGGGCTTGGCCCTCCTCCTCCTCCCCCTCCCCCCCATCTGTTTTGCCTCTGAGGGGCGATGATTTATGTAAGTATGAGAAATTTTGCACATGAATGTTTAACATGTTAACCTTACTTATCTGAATACCTTTACATTAGCGACTTGGGATGTCAGTGGGTAGACGATACTTTGTGCACTGTATGTAAAATTGCAATGCATGTACCATTGGTTGAGGCATATCTATGTTTTTATTCTAATTATATTTCTGTACCAACTCCTTGGAAAACCTCTAATAAAAATAATTTAAATAAAAATAAACATGCTGTTCAGTACACACCAAGTGCTTAGTAGGCTTAACCTTTCCTGTTTTCAACAACCTTGATGACACTCCTCTTGAAGCAGTCCCGTCTTTCAAATATCTTGTCATCTGACTTGATAGTCATCTTGACTTCTCAATCCACTTTGATGCTATTATTAAAAAATTATGTCCTAAACTTGGTGCCCCCTACAGGAATATATCCTGCCTTCCTATCCCAGTTTGGCATGAGATTGTTCTCAAAATTATCCTCCCCCTGTTTGACTACATGGATGTGGTCTATGGTGGTGCCTTCAAGCCTAGCCTAGGTAGATTGGACACTCTCTCTTTCCCTCCTGTTGCCACTTTGCTTCTGGGTATCCTCCCCTTGCCCATCACTGCTCCCTTTACCAATGTCTCTCCTTCCCCTCCCTGTCTTCTCAGTGCATCTTCCATGGTGCTTCCTTCTTCTCTTAGTCTGGTTTGTGTCCCTTTCCTTCTACCTCTCTGACCTACTTTCTCCCTCCGTTCCTTCCACTTATTCCCTTCTCTCCTCTAATGCTCTCCTTCACTGTTCACTGCTGCTCCACATCCACTGGTCAGTCCTTTTTTCAGCTACCTTTACTCTGGAACTCACCCCCCCCTTTGGCTTGCCCCCACATAGCTGTCTCTTAAACCTCTTCTGCAGTCTCAGTTTGCTCCTGCTTGCTCCTGCTCTGAACTAGCTGTCACCTGATTGCGTTGCCTCCACTCACTTTTTTCCAAGTGCAACCCTAGTTTCTTCTGTTTCCTTATTTGTTATTTATCTTAATTTATTGTTCTCAGCTGTTTGATGTTATCTACTTGCTATTCACCCTGTTAAGGGGTCATAACTTGCTGTTAAATATTGTCATGCCTGAGTTGTTGCTTTACTACAGTTATCAGCTGTGGCTTTCAGCTACTACATGTGGCAACGTGTTAGCATGGAATTGCTATCTCTACCTGCCTATAACCATTCATATTTTCTTAATGGATATCTCCTGCCACAGAACCACACTTTTGGAACTGTAAGTCGTCAGCATCAGGACCATTCAGAAACTTTTGCTAGCTGTGGCCACCCATGTTGACATATGTTGACCTTGATTATTTACTGTGAGTAGCCACTCCTTTCCTCCTCCCTTTCTCACACCATCAACTGCTCGCTTGATCTGCTGAGAAATAATGCTGTTATTCAGCATTGCCTTTCTAGTTGTAAATTGTCTTGTGTTTGTTACATGTGAAATATGAATGCTGCCATCAAAGGAACCTTTATTTCATTTCTGTCACTGTGACAATGTAAAGATGTATAAGGATGATGCTCACATTGTTTTTGTCTGCTGCCTGGGCCTCTCCCATGATATGAAGAACTGTGCCATTTACCAGGACTTTAACCAGACCATGAGGAGACACTGTCAGAAGATCTTAGTGGTATTACTTCAAGAGATGGAAAGTACTCAATGTTCAATGACAACCTCTACACCAGTATCATCATCCCACTGCACTGACTCTACTTCGGCAACCCACCATTTGCCCAAATGCTTAATAATGCTGTCCCCATAGCAATCATTGAAGAAAAGGAGAAATCCTCATAGTCTTCATCTGCAGACAAGAATAAACACAGGTACCAGGGCAAACATTCTAAGAAATTCCACTTGTCTGCTTCTCCTTCCTGCTCCCACTCTCTACATAGTGCCCATGTTCCTGAAGGTAAGTAAATCCCAGCACATAGCTGCAGCCACAGGTTCTGTGCCCCCCCCCCCCAAGTCATCACTCTGACACCAATATCAGGGTCTGGCTGTGGCTCTCCTTCTAATAGAAGTGTTAAGCCTACTTTACCATCAGGCTCCAGCCTCTCGACATCAGTGTCGTCAGCCCTGGTCATGGGTATCATTGAAGCACAGGTAATACTGGCTGCTGAATTTGAATTGTTCAGGCACTTATTGCTCTCTACCACTGACAATCACAGCTTTGTCATTGGTTTTGACCTGCTCATCAACACTGGTTCTAGGATTTGCAGGTTCAGTTGCCATCACTGACCTAGTGCCTCCTCCATAGATTCTGCCTTCATCAATGCAGCCTCACCATGGGGAGCCTATAGAACCAAATACTCCTCTTCCTGAAGAGGAAGAATATAAACCTGGACCCCTAAATAGGGAGCAGGAGAGTGATCTGGAACTGCCTGAGAGCATTTGTTCTAGAGCCACCCTATCTTCCTGCAATGAGGACACTGTGATATACACACAGGAAGAGACTGACTCAGTAGTCATCATGACTACACAAAATAGGTCTAAAGCCCTACCCAATATAAACTCCCTCACTACTGATTAACAATTCAGGAGCTTGCATGTAATGGGTAAAAGGACTTATGCCTCTGTGTCCCTTGGTTTACACATTACTATCAGGCCTATATGATGAAAGTCCTTGTTCTCCATGTTAGACAAGCAGCCTGATGTAGCCACAAAAAGTGAGTTCCCACAAACTGTCACTCATGGGTTTGATACAAGCAAGTCTCTCCTTGTTTTGACTATGACAATTTGGATGCTTCCACCCATGCTGCTGCTTCTAGCATTTGCCTCAGGTGCTATTCCTAGCTTAGTGTAGCTGCTTTTATGACCAATGTGCAACAGTCAGTTTTTAATACCCATTTTGTGGCCAGAAATTGCTCGTTCACAATACAGTGACTTTGAGAGACTTACAGTCTTCAAAAATGACTCTCTGCCTTCTCAGCACTCTGATGCCTCAGTGCTACTGTGGAAGAGGCCAGGGTTCTTTTCATAGGCCCTTCTCTTGCCCTGCCCATGGCCATGCCCATTCACCAGGTTGTGAAACTCCCCATACACCAACCCCACCTCTCTCACCTCCTGGTGCCCACTCCTGAGCCCCCATGGGTATGGGTACTGGCAGCATCCCTGTTGCCCCAAGTACCTTCTGACTTCCTTCCACCTCATCTCCCTTCCCTCTAAAAGACCCAAGGATACTGGTGTGGGGCACAGCCCCCTTTTCCTGCCCAAATGGAGGGATATCTTAATGGGCAAATGGTTCCCAGAAATAATTCAGCGAGGTCATGCTCCAAAATTGCTGTCTAGCCCTCCAGTGTGTCCCTGTCCTCCCTGTCCTTTATTTTTCAGGGCAGTGTAACAGCTGATTTATTCAATGAGTAAATAAATTGAGCTTGATAGTTACCACACAGCACAGGACTTGAGCAAATGAAAGTATATCTGAAACATTTTGTAGGCCATCTTCCTTTGGGTCACAAAGGTCTTTGTCCAAGTGGAATAGTTACAACAAATCAGCCAAACTCCAGCTAATTCTTTTTCTCTCTTCAGTATTTTATTTTCCTGTGTTTGGCTCAAAAGATAGATAGAGAGAGAGAGAGAAAGAGAGAGAGAGAGAGAGAGATAAAGAGATAGATAAACAGAAAGATAAATAAATAGATAGATAAAGAGATATATAGATAGAGAGATAGATAGATATATAGATAGAGATATAGATAGATAGACAGATAAAGAGATAGATATATATAGATAGATAGACAGAGAGAGAGAGAGATAGAAAGATAAAGAAATAGACAGATAAAGAGATAGATTGAGAGATAGACAGATAGAGATAGATAGAGAGATAGAGAGAGATAGAGACAGATAAAGAGATAAATAGATAGAAAGATAAATAAATAGATAGATAAAGAGATAGAGAGATATATAGATATATAGATAGATAGATAGATAGATAGATATAAAGAAAGATAAAGAGATAGATAGAGATATATATAGATAGATAGATTAAAGAGAGAGATATATAGATAGATAGATATAAAGAAAGATAAAGAGATAGATTGATAGAGAGAGAGATATATAGATAGATAGATAAAGAGAGAGATATATAGATAGATAGATAAAGAGATAGATAAGAGATAGATAGATAGATAAAGAGATAGCTAGATAAAGAGATAGAGAGATAGTGAGACAGAGAGATAGATAGAGATAGATAGATAGAGATAAAGATAGAGAGTTAGATATATATATATATATAGATAGAGAGATAGAGAGATACAGAGATAGATTGATAGCTAGATAAAGAGATAGATAGATATAGATATATAGATAGATAAAGAGATATATAGATAGAGAGAAATAGAGAGATAGATAGATAGAGATATAGATAGATAGCTAGATAGATAGATAGATAGATAAAGAGATAGACAGATAAAGAGATAGATAGATATATATAGATAGAGAGAGAGATAGAAAGATAAAGAGATAGCTAGATAGAGAGAGATAGATAGATAGACAGACAAATAAAGAGATAGATAGATAGAGAAATATATAGATAGACAGATCGATAAAGAGATAGAGAGATAGATAGAGACATAGATAGATAAATATATATATATATATATATAGATAGATAGATAGATAGATAGATAAAGAGATAGAGAGATATATAGATAGATAGATAAAGAGATAGAGAGAGATATATAGATAGATAGATAGATAGATAGATAGATAGATAGATAGATAGAAAGATAAAGAGATAGATAGATAGATAAAGAGATAGATAGATAGGGATAGATAAATTGATAGATAGAAAGAAATAGATAAAGAAATAGATATATAGCTAGATAGAGAGAGATATAGATAGATAGATAGATAGATAAAGAGATAGATAGCTAGAGAAATATATAGATAGACAGATCGATAAAGAGAGATAGATAGAGAGATAGATAGATAGATAGATAGATGGATAGATAGATAGAAAGATAAAGAGATAGATAGATAAAGATATATATATATATAGATAGATAGATAGAGAGACAGAGATATAAATAGATAAAGAGATATATAGATAGAAAGATAAAGAGATAGATAGATAGATAGATAAAGAGATAGAGAGATAGATAAAGAGATAGATAGAGAGAGAGAGAGATATAGATAGATAGATAGATAGATAGATAGATAGATAGATAGATAGAAAGATAAAGAGATAGATAGATATATAAAGAGACAGATAGATAGATAGATAGATAGAGACATATATAGATAGAGAGAGAGAGATAAAGAGATAGATAGATAGATAGATAAAGAGATAGAGACACAGACAGACAGACAGATACAATCTTTATTTTTATACAGGAATACATCATGTCATTAAGGTTTTACATCCCTGTTTTCAAGACAGTCCTGTCTGTACATATGTTACCTTAAACACTGAGTAAAAACAGTGTACATATACATTTGTATACATAACATTAGGTAACCACAGAAACTGCTAATAATTTACAAACTACTTACAACAACATTGAAACTTGTATAGCTCATTTATCTCTTGGGTGAACATCCCATAAGAAGATAACATTCACGCTGTATAAGGTAGAACATTCCAAACTTTTGCTGCTTGTAAGCGCAATGTTTTTGCCCTAAATTTATTTTTGGTCTTGTGGAGTGTTATTCTTTTAATGTGAACAGTTCTTTTAAAGTCTTGAAAGAAGTCTCTGTCTCTATCAAACACTACTTGTGTAATATAGTGATCGAGATAAAAAATTTGATATTTGTATATTGTCTTTAGCCAGGTCTTTCCATAATTAACGTGCAAGGTTTGCCAATTAAGTGTGGACAACATAACACAATGATGTGTATTCATTTTGCATTTTAGGACGTACCTAGCTATTTTATATTGAACTCTATCTAGTCTATTTAGCAAATATTTATTTGCCGTTCGATAGACTAGTTTACCATACATCAGAGTTGGCATGATAAGTTATTCTGCTAGTTTTTTCCAGTCATCTCTATTTAAACAGTTTGTTGTATGGCACAATGCACCAAGCTTTTTATTTGCTTTTCCAGTTGTTGAGTTTATGTGATCTACAAAGGACATCTGAGTATCCAAAATAACACCCAAATAATAATGACTATTTACTAACTCCAAACACTCATTTGGGTTTATAAAAAAAAAGGACCATGCACCAACATGCCCGATGTTTCACCCTTAAAAGGACTTCATCAGGGAAGTACACAGTCTGGCTGTTGTATACAGATATAAAAATAATAAGTTTCACATTATTCTCATAACTGCCTGCCCAGAGGGCAGACAGTATATTTTATGCCATTTTTATTACACTAATTTTATCAAAATAATGTTGCTGTCTAGTACCACTTTGCCCAAGTAAATAAGAGTATACAGTGCTTTCTTTTGGTAATTCCTCATTATCTGTGTTTTTTAAATGTGATTTCAGCTTTAAAACAAGATACTTAAAGGTGAATATAGGTATACATTTTTGTTACTATTCATTTTACTAGTCTATGTGTTACTTGTAGTTTGAACTATATTATTTCTATATTCATTTACTTTTATTTAACAGTAAAAACAGATATACATACACACACACACACACACACACACCATAACCTTGTCCATGCTAACCCGTGTGCAAAATCACCCTCAATGTCATTATCTATGTGCCACGTTGAGAACATTTTCCTTAGCAAGTGATTCTCTTTCTAGTTATTTTTGAATATTGAAAGACCCAGCTTTCACCCTGCTGCTGCTTCCATTTACTGTCCACATGGTCAGATGCTTTCAGTTGTTTCTTTTCTAGAATTTTAAATTTCCAAAGCACTGCCAATGGACTTCATAAGGTCGGAAAACTTAATATGCTTCTGTCATCACTGATATCTGACCAGCCAGCCTGCCAGTGAAGTGATAGCACTGTCACTTGTGGCACCAAGGACCTGAGTTCAGAAGTGAACTTAGGGAGTAGGAGGGTCAGCCAGGGGGAAGAGGACTGGACTGTTGTCCTCCTCTGGGGTGGGGGGGTTATACAGAGCTTGGCACTTGCCTAGCCCCTAGTGGTGGCTATGGGGCAGCAGACTAAGATCACAAGTGTAGGGAGTAGGAGGCACAGATGCTTGATGTACGGTGTACAGGAGCATGCATCATGCTATCATTAGTGTCACTGCGCAATGCTCCTGGGGGACTGGATAGAAAATGGATAATATTGGTGCACTGACAGCAGAATGATGCTGGCTGCCACAGGCCCTGCACCTGATGACACAGGCCGTGCCACCTCTGCTCGCACATTAGTCCTGGAAGTTGTTGGGGTGATGGGGCTGGGTTGGGCAGCACAATGGTTGCTGCCGATGCACTGAGGGAAGAAACAGGATTAACTGCAAAAATAAATAAATAAATAACTGATATCTAACCCATTCTGTACACTTTTAGAGATAAATTGTGTTTAAGATACAGATTTAATCAAGTTTAGATGAGAAGCACACTCAAATATGCCTTGCCATGTTAATAGCAAGCTCCACCCCGTCAAAGAAACAGATAGCTGTGAGGCATGAAATCCCTTAAAACTTTGACCCAATGCACAGCAGATAATTTTGCAGACCTCCCTCAGCAGATAAATGTAGCCAAAACCCAGATTAGTATGGCTGAGGACTCGGGACAGCCTGGAGGTAAAAATATGAGAAAAGGGTAGGGTGATCAAATTTCTGTTTGACAGGATGGAGCATCTCAAAAATGGGAGCTAACAGAACAACTTGAGGTTTGTTGATTATCTGGAGGGCTGTGAGAGCTGCAGCCCAGTTGCTGTCTCCCAGAATGTAATTCTGATTCCCCCTTTAATTCCACAGAATTCACCCCTGGAGAGAGTGTGATCTCCTAGCTCACTGCCCTGATGTCACAAAATTCCCTCACCCACTCCCATAGCATACTGGCCTAGTAGTCAGTGTCCCCCCAACCACATAACAGAACTGTCACCTACGACCTCTCCTAGAATTACCACTTGCTGCCAGCTGCCAACAAACTGGGGGAGGGAGGAGTCAGCTTTCTAACCACTTTGTGCTGGAGTGCATTTAACAGTCTGGCCTGGTACATTCTAGCAGCTTGTCAGAGACCCTTGACTCATGCACCGAGTTGAATTCAGTGGGAGAAGAGGTTATCTGCCATATGGTTATTGCATGGTGAAATTGGCATTCATCACCTTTTCCGTTGACTATTGAGTGTTCACAATATCAAGCTGAATAGGCAGCCATATTTATTCTGAATCTACATAACAAGGCAAACAATGACATAAGAGAGGTAACATGAACACTGAAAGATTTTTGCTGTCATGCATTGTACGTATCTGGCAGGTGGCAAAATGTACTAGTTTACTTGAACTGCTGCTTGCAATCCATCCTCATGTGGCAAAAAAACATCATAACACTTATTTTGCCTCAAGGTTGAAATAAATCAAAAGAAAATTGGTGTGTTGTTTTTTTTCAATGACTAGATGATATATGGACTTATGATTGGGGATGTGTTGGGTAGAGCAGAGTTGGAATATTGAGAATTCTTTGTGTTACTACACAAAATGGCAAAGTTATTGTTTAGGTTGTACTCTTGCAGCCCTCCGGTATTGTATCAGTACTAGTGGCTCAGTAGGTAGCACACTCACCTCTGGGGCTGGAAAATTAGAAGGTTGATAGTTCTAGCCTGACACCAGGTACTTGAGGTAATACCCATAACTGACATTGTAGTGCAGTACAAGGGGGTGCTGCACTGGTGAAGGTGCTGTTCTTTGGATGAGATGTTGAAATGAGGTTCCTTTTGCCCACCTCTGGTCATTGTCAAAGTGAAAGTAAAAAAAATCCCATGGCACTTATCAATGCAGAGCAGAGGATTTTCCCTGGTTTCATGGGCAGCATTCATCCCATCAATAAAAATAAAATAACAAAAAAGTCTATGCAGCCCATTCCCCAGGATGCCACAGGGAAACAAGCAAAAATTGCTTAGTGTGGGGGACTTCTGCTGACATCAGCCACCAGCATAGTAACTTGAATCTGAGTTCCTGCCATCCAGTAGCCAAAATCTAATTGTAGCCACTGGTATCAGACAATATTGTAGTTCTGTGAAGCACCAAGTTACTGATGTAAACTTTTACCATGGATGACCTGAAAAAAAAAATTGGCCCCAAAATCGACTCAAAAACCCTCCAGCAAGATGAAGGATGAGAAGCCGGAGCCCCAGCACATCACCGTCTCTGGTCTCAAAGTACACAATGGGATTGGGCGACAAGAAGCATGACAGTCATTCTGATACTGGATACACGATAGACCAAGCCAGTGCAGACAACATCCTGAGACTCCTGCACAGAATCAACAATAGGTTGTCAGGGATTCAAAAAAAAAACTCCACCTGTTGGAGCAGAGAACCACCAAGGTAGAAACGCAAGTCAGCTCACTCCAAGATGAACACCTTACATTTGGCAGATCTCTGGTGTTTCTACACCACAGAGAGAGGGCACTTACAAGATGGGTGGAGGATGCAAGAGCCAGAAGGAACAATATCTGCCTGTTCAGATTTCCAGAGGGCTCTGAGCAGGACAACACTGAGCAGTTCCTGGAAGTCTGGTTCAAAAAGGAGCTGGATTTGGGAGAAGACTTTGATTTAGGAATTGAATGCGCCCATAAAGCCATCAGCCCAAAAACCCAAAACACAAAAAAACAACATTTTTGAAATACTCTGTGAAAGAGAGGCTCTTGAGGGTTGGCTGGGAACAGAAGGACTTGAACCTAAACAGACAATGTGTATACATCGATCAAAACTCCCCACCCCAAATATTGAATCAATGCAAAAAAGTGCACTATGAAATCAAACAGTTAAAAGACAACAGATCTGCCGTACCCAGCTAAACTGCTCGTCAAAACCTCTGAGGGCACAAAGTTGCATGACGGCCTCCTGGCAGTAAGGAAATATTTGCAAGCTCAAGTGGTGGTTATGCCAGATTTGCAAGAGGAGACTGCTGAAAAGGAAATTGGAGACATGGTGTGGGAGTTGGCTGGATCAAAAAATGGTGGGGGAAAGAACAGGCCAGGCAGCTTGGCCCCACTCTCCACCAACCTGAAGCAGCTGTCCCAAGTTACACAGAAAGAAAAGAAGTAAATACTGTTTCCTCTTGTTCTTTACCCACAAACTTCAGTTTTCCCAAGGTGTTGATTGTTCCCCTTGGCATCTGACCCCAAATCCTGCTCTCACATATGTAAGAGGAGTACCTGAAGCTGCGGACACTATGGTGTTGCTCCATGCCTGTTAGTCTACACTCCCTCCCCTACTCTTCAAGGCTGATGGCACACGCTGCAAAGACATCATGCTACCTAGGGACATTGTTTCAAGGAGGCATGAACCAGATCTGACAGAGTTTGTTCCCAAGTGTCACATTTCGTGATGGCACCACTCTGAGACAAAGGAACTGCATGCCTCTCATTGGTTGGAGCTCGTCAGTCAATCACAACATCTGAGTGTGGTTTCCTGAGAACTTTATGTCATCAAACTTGGACTGAGCTGGGGAGCTCGAGCAGGAAGACCAATCTGGAGAACACATCTCAGAAAGGACATAGACAGAGTGAAGACTGTCCAGAGGAGGGCAACTAAAGTGGAGCAGGGGCTGCATCATAAGCCCTATGAGGAGAGACTAAGATCTCAGTATGTACACCCTGGAAGAAAGGAGGGAGGGGGGACATGATAGAGACCTATAAGTACCTCACAGGGGTAAATAAGCTACAGGCGGTTAGGGTTTTTTTCAGAACAGAAGGTGCACTTGAACAAGGGGGCATGCAGTGTAGCTGGGGGATTTAGGAGGTATATGAGGAATGAAAGAGTGGTGAATGGCTGAAATAGTCTTCCAGAAAAGATGGTGGTGGTGAAAATAGTGTTGGGCTTCAAACCATGAGGGATATGCACAAAGGATTCTTAGTAGGAAAGCGAGGAGAAGTAGCCGGAGATCAGGTAGGATCTGTGGTGACAGTATAAGTATGGACAAAATGGGCAGACTGGGTGGGCTAAGTGGTCATTATCTGCTAACACATTCTATGTTTCTGTTATTAAGGAACATTTTTCCCACCAGTAATCTGTAGAAGGGATGGCATTAAGGATAGGCCAACTAGGCAGCCATTTAAAGGTGTCAATTGTGAGGAGGCATTAAATCAATAAATCCTTGTTGTTTTAGCTGTCAGGACCCATCAAAAAGGGTTGAGCCTGGCTGGCAGTGGGTAGGAATTCCAAGTTTGGCTAGGTGGCACTTCAGGACCTAAGGCCATCCCTGTCTATCACTTCTGTGTAATGTGACTGCAACTGTATGAGAAAGTCTACTGTACCTATCAATGTTCTGAAGCACTGCAGTTTGTTGCTTTCAATGCATAGGTAAAGGAGTACAGTTAGTTACATGAGTACTTAACCTGGAGATGTAGAAGGAGGTTTCTATAAGGCTTTATTTATGTCTCTGCTTATAAAGATTTGCTTTTTCAATTGCTGTGTTAAAGAGAGTTGCCCAAAGACTTTTAGTATGGGATACTAAGCTGCAAGAATGTCAGAGACTTTTTTTGTTGGACTGTCTGATGTCCCAAAATCAGTGGTACAAGAAGAGCCCATTGGAGTGATCTGTCAGGTCAACAGCAAGGAAGTGGCCTTGCGGTCAAATGCAATGTGCCATGTGGTCGGTATAGTGGATTTCAAGCATCAGCCAATCAGACCTGCTCTCACCCTTGATGCACCAGCTGACAACAGCCTACCAGAAGGAGTGTTTTTTTATTTATTTATTTTTATTTTAGTCTTTTGGTAATCGGGTAAGGCACACTAGGCACAAGTGCCTGTTTTCAGGGGCGACCTGGGAGCACTGGGCAGTTAAGTGACTTGCTCAGAGTCACACAGTATGCAAGTGGAGGTTGTGAGAATCAAACTCAGGTCTAGTCTGCTGGATGTATCAAGCTCATTCACACCTCATTCCTCTAACCTCTAAGCTATACTGCCAGCCCAATGGTCCAGACAGGAGTGATGCTACAACCTGCCACCCATAAGACAACACGAATCACAGTAAGAATGAAGATTTACCTGCTATATTTTGAGGCTACTAGCTCTTTAAATGCAATTTTAAAAACTTCAAAAAAATCAAGTTGAAACAAATGCGATACATTCCAATCTACTACTAGCTCCATGTGCTTGTGGTAGCTTAAACATTGCAAGGTGTTGCACAGAATACTGAATGGGAGGGGTTAGGCTAGCCCCTACAACAGAGGAGAAGGATCTGAGGGTCATCATCCGGATCATCGGTAACTCCCTCAAACAAACCTGCCAGTGCAATAAAGCATACGGTAAGGTGTCGAGGATGCTGGGGGTTTATTGCGAGGGGTTTTCTAGGATGTGCAAAGGGATACTCCCCTGTACAGATCTCTGATGAGACCTCATCTTGAATACTGTGCTCAGTTCTGGAGTCCTCATCTGTAAAAGGACATAGAAAGGCTGCAGTTGGTGTAGAGAAGGGTCACTAAGATGATCTAAGACCAGCAAGGCAGATCCCATGAGGAACAGCTGCTGGTACTAAATATGTACCTGCTGGGGGCCAGGCACGAGAAGGGGGACATAATAGAAACATATAGGTTCTGAGGGATAGAAACAAGGTGAATAGTGAGGACCTGCTTGTTAGAAACAGAGACACAGTCCCAGAAGTGCACAACTGGAGGCTAGTGGTGGGAGGCAAATTCAGGAGGGCAGAGGGCCAATTTGAACAAATCCGAGCCACCACTCAACTAACAAGGGCCTTGTTAGTAGAATGGTAGCTGTGATTTGTTCAAATCAGACCTCTAAAATATATATTTTTTTAAAGTATTTCAAAAACCCTCCCCAACGGAACATGCCCCTGTGCTCTACAGACTATTACATCACAAAATGAGCACGCACTGGGACGAAGATCACTTTCGAGAAGTGAAAGGGATTGGGTTCTTGACTCCACAGAGCATTTTTTTTTCATATGTAATTTCTGGGTTTTTTTGCAGGTTTTCTCCCAACCCATACGCCCACGCATCCCCAACATAGCTCACACATGTTGAGGCAAGCGCGAGCGCACCATTTGGGACGCTCCTCCCTTCCAGTCACGCCATTGACCACCTGCGCCAGCACCAAACTTCCATTTGGTGACAGTAGGACTACGGGCAGGCAACCCCACTCCTTACCCAGGAGAGGAGAGCCAACACTCGATCCTACTCCCCTCTCCCCCCCGTGCCAACACCCCGATGAACCGAGGTTATTCCTGAACCTGGGTCATCGGCATACAGCAAGATGTGGCATCCAGTGCCTCATCACTCAATGCCACTGGGCCGGCTGGCTCCACAGAGCTTTAATAGGATCCCTTCACTCCCAAACACCCAGGAATTTATATTTTTTATTTTAGCAACATATCACTTCTGTGGAAGTACTGGTCTTTGTGGGTTATTTTATTTAGATCTGGAACAGTGCTCTTTTAAGGGTTCTTTTGTGACCATCTAAAAGGGGGATAAATGACTAAAATGAAGATAAATTATTTCTCTTCATTTAGAATGCCTTATTGGTTATTCTGTTATTTTCTGTAACATCCATGTTGGTCCAATAAAAGGTATCAAATCATTTGTTCCTGGATCTGTTCTTGAAAGGACCAATACGGCACCTACAACATTTTATTGGCTAAAATAAACCATTTATCAATAAAGTTTGATTCACACATGCATTGTATAAACTGGGATATCATCATGGCTGGTAAAGTTTTCAGCCAATCAGGGTTCAGCATTTTTTTATTTATCCATTTCATCAATAAGAAAGTCACTAATGACTTGAGAAGATTTAGATTAGTTAGTTTAAAGAACAACTCTACACTTCAGCATGGGCTTTCATAAATAAGATGTTTTTCAGATATTACTATTTACTACAGAATTCATGTTTTACATTGTCAGTGTTCCTTTCCAAGATTTACAGCATATCTTGGTAGTCCATTTAAAAAAATCTGCATAGAAACCATTTGAAACCATTTGCTTCTCCCCTGTTAACCTCACAGCGCCTTTGTTTATGACATTATAGTGCTAACCATGACAACAGACTGTGATGTCACAAACAGCAACTGTGTGGTTAGCAGTGGAGAGTCAGACACATTTTGAAAGACTCAGTAAAATAATTGCTACATTATCTACACAGTTTAGTAGACCAATAGCAGGGGGAAAGTAAAAAAATAACAAAGAACTAGAAAACAATAAAATTAAGACATGGTTGGTTTAATTCTAAACTTTCTATCATAATAGAGTTGCACTTTAAGGTGAAAAAGTAGTTATAGCTTTAATGCTTTAGTTAGCGATAACACTTGGCTTTGAAGATAACATCATTTGAGAACCCCAAAGATAGACACACCAAATTAATTTATTCAAAAGGAGTTATGGTTTACACTCTTCCTGCCTCTCTGCAGAAAGGCTCTTGTTACTTTTCAGATGGTGCAGATGCAGCTGTTTTATCAGCAAGAAGTTCAAAGGGGAAGTACCGATCATCCATCGTGATAAAAAAGGAATAAAAAAAGAATGACTCTGTATCAGTAAATGTTTTCAGTAAAGGTTATCTAACAGTATTCACTGTTTTTGCCCTTTTAAGCTGGCATGAATGATGAAAGTGTCCTGGAGAACATCAACTCTGAGGCCACAAGAAATGCAGCAGCTACAATTTGTGGCATTTTATTAAATGAGTTGTTACATAGGATTCTAGAGACTAAAAGACCAAGTGCTGGTCCATCTAGTCCACCCCATCCCCACCCCAGTCATCTTGGCATTTTTGTAAGTTATTTTATTTATTTTTTTATTTAAAATTTGGTAACCAGGTAAAATGCACTGGGCCACATGGCCCTTCTACTGGCAAGACCCAGACAAGAAAACCCCAATATATGTAAATACCATATAGATGGTGAACAACAGCATTACATTATAGATAAGCATGAACTAATATAAAATAGAATCATAGGCTAGATGGAATTATTTACCGCATAAGTTAAGCATCTTGCAAAAGTGTCCTGCAATATAGTAGAACGCACTGTTGTTCACGGGTTGGGTTATGCTAACATAAGCATTATATAAGAAAATGGGAGAATGCCTCAGGGAAGCCCTAGCAGGGACAGGGAAACTGGATGGAATAGAGGAGCAGTGAGCAAAAAAAGGAGAGCATTGAGAAGGCAATAAAACTCTGTGTCAGGCAGGTAAAACACAGCAAAAGAAAAAAGAGACTGCTATGGTTCACTAAGGAAATAGCAGAGAAAGTAAAGGCAAAGAAGCTGGCATTTAGAAGGTACAGGTTGACACAGAAGAAAGAGGATAGGGAGGGTTATCAGGAGAAACAAAGGGAGGCAGGAAAAGCAGTTAGGAGTGCAAAGGCACAAATGGAGGAGAATATTGCCAAGTCAGTAAAAGAGGGGGATAAAACATTCTTTATTTATACAAGTGAAAAGAGGAAGAAAAAGGGAGGGATAGTAAGGCTAAAACTAGAAGGAGGGGTTTGTGTGGAACAGGACCAGAACAAAGCAGACATATTGAATAAGTACTTTTGTTCAGTATTTACTAAACAATGGGTAGGTGACCGGCCACAGATAGGGGAAAAGGGCATTAAAGGAAGGGAGGTGGACACTAATCCTTTTACAGAGGAGAGAGCCCTCAAGGAAGTAGCAAAATTAAAAGTGGACAAGGCAATGGGGCCAGACAAGGTACACCGTAGGATACTGAGGGAGTTTAAGAAGGAGCTGACTGTACCTCTGACAGCCCTTTTCAACCTATCACTAGATACAGGGGATGTTCTGGGAGACTGGAGGAGAACGGATGTGGTCCCACTTCGCAAAGTGGGAATAGGGAGGAGTCTTAAAACTACAGACCTGTTAGCCTGACTTCGGTGGTGAGCAAAGTATTGTAAACACTACTGAAGGAAAGGATTGGGAAATACCTTGTGACCAGTGGATTACAGGATCTGAGGCAGCATGAGTTCATGGGGTGGGGGGGAGAGATCTTGCCAAACAAACCAAATTAAGTTCTTTGGTTGAGTGAGCAGAAGAGTGGATCATGGTGGGTGGTGAATGTGGCTTACCTGGACTTCAGTAAGGCCTTCAACACCATTCCACATAGAAGACTGGTAAACAAACTGGGCAGCCTGGGAGTGGATCCAAAAAGTAGTAAAATGGGTATGAAGTTGGTTAAGAAACAGGAGTCAGAGGGTGGTGGTAAAAGGGGTTCACTCTGAAGAAGGTGCAGTAGCCAGCAGAGTGCCACAGGGGTCAGTATTGGGCCCTGTCCTCTTCAATGTCTTTATTAGCAACATTGCAAGAGGACTGGAAGCAAAAGTATGCTTGGTCATGGATGACACAAAAATCTGCAACAGAGTGGACACACTGGGGGTGGGAAAAATGAGGGGCAATCTGAAAAAGCTGGAAGACTGGTCAAGAGTCTGGCAACTGGGCTTCAGTGCCAAAAAAGTGCAAAGTTATACACATAGGGCGCAGAAACCCAATGTCAACATACCAATTGGGTGGGAGATACTGGCAACCACAAAACCAGAAAGGGACCTGAGATGTCATCATTATCTGATGTCCTGAAGGTGGCAAAGCAGTGTGATAAGGCAGTGGGAAAAGCTAGCAGATTGCTAGGGTGCACTGGGAGGGGTACCACCATAAGAAAGAGGGAGGTAGTGTTACCTCTGTATAAATCGATGGGGAGGCCCCACCTACAGTACTGTGTCCAGTACAGGAGGCAGTACAGAAGAGGGCAATCAAAATGAGACATAGCCTGCATCAAAAGCCCTATGATGAAAGACTCGAGGAATTAAATATGTACTCTGTAGAGGAAAGGAAGGAAAGGGGGGACATGATAGAAATGTTCAAATACCTCAAATGTATTAAAAATATACTGGAGGGTAGCATTTTACATAGAAAGAGATACTCAAGGACAAGGGGTCATGACATGAAGTTGGAGGGGGGAGACTCAGAGGGGATGTGAGGAAATTCTTCTTCACGGAAAGGTTGGTGAACACCGGGAATGGCCTCCCACCAGAGGTGGTGGGTACCAAAATGGTAGCAGGATTCAAGCAAGCATGGGATAGACACAAGGGGACTGTAGTAATAGAACTGGGAGGGCAAGGCTAGAGATGGAGTAGGGTCTGTGGTAGAACAGTAGATAGGGAATTTAGGGCAGACTAGGTGGGCCAAGAGGTCCTTATCTGCCTACAGCTTCTATGTTTCTATATACAGTATGATGTAACCATCATGCAAACTGCAGTAACTGTAATATATTTGTGTGCACAATAACATTTTATTTTTATTATGATCCTGGCACAATGGCAAGAGGAAAAACTACCAATGGCAGAAACCTCTGGGAACTCATGTCTCAGTGATTATGCCCATTCTTCCTAGAAATGTACAGAGAATAATGTGTGGGTGCTCTTACACGGCAAGGCTGTGTTTCCATTGAGTGGTTCGTAAGACATCCTAGAAACCTTGAAAGTGAAGTTTGAGAGGTCTTGTGATATCATAACAATAACAATACTCCTAATGATGCAAAGGAATTATTGTTTCTGTCACATGCCCTCAAACCTGTTAGTGATTTACAGGACTAGTGAATGCTTGATAACACATGAAGAGCTGGAGGCTAATTTAAAAACATGTTTTGCTGCCAACAGTATCTGCTAATGACATTTAAAAATGGAAACTTCAGTCCAAAAAACACTTGCACTGTTTGAATGCTCCAAATATATAAGCAACTATGCAGAGTGTTGACATAAGTGAAACTTTATTTTGGGAAGATTTGCATACGCAATGGTGGTGCAGTCCCCCTCCCTAAACTAGCAGTACGTTGCATATTATGGTTACATTTGAGTTTGTCTTCTGTAGTCCTGTGGTATAATGCCCAAATTTGGAATTAATTTTCTTAATGCAGATAATGTTGAAAAAAGCCTGAGTTGTTGGCTAGAACTGTTTTAACTATATTGCTTTGCTCTTAAGGGTTTTATCGATATACATATAAAGTAGCAGAGGTACTTTCCCTGATGGAGTCCGAGATCTCCAAACCAGAGAGATCCAGTTTTCAGTTCTAGCTCAGCCACTAGTTCGCGGTGTGATGTTATTTGAACTATGTGATTCCTTCCTCCCATTGTTGCTGTAAAACTGGGAAGGAGCCAGGCCCCCTCATGGAAAAGCTGCTAAATATCTCCTGTGCTGTATGATAGTGGATCTTGAAGACTGGGTGATAGATATCTTGTTTTTGCTGTCAAGGCATCCAAAAACCTTGTGGATGTGACTGTTGAGATGGCACTCGAGGAAGACATCGCATAATGCATTGATGAACCAATGTCAGAAGGTCTGCTTATATTGCAACCATCCTTATTAATCAGGTCCTTAAAATCTTGCGCATAGACAAATCTGCTGACTGAGTGTTCAGCCTGTGCTAGTCGTTATGTTGTTACTGAAGGGAAAGCAGATACTTTAGTTTGGTGGGGGGGGCTAAGAAATCTGAAACAGTGATTGATATGATGAGCCAGATTTTCAAAGGCCCCCAAA
The DNA here is from genome assembly GCA_016271365.2 of Neoceratodus forsteri. NCBI lineage: Eukaryota > Metazoa > Chordata > Ceratodontiformes > Ceratodontidae > Neoceratodus > Neoceratodus forsteri. Next base: position 974,805,926 of record CM057456.1, on the reverse strand, counting down.
TGCAGCAAGCTCCAGCTGTACCAGACATATTGTCCATGGGGCTTGCAGCATTATAACATACTAGACGCCAGCAGAGTAGGCCTATTGGTCTATCAAGTCTGCTCGTGCTTCAGCACCCTGGTGGGTACCGTAACCCTCTATCTGTCTCCTTCCACTGTTACTCCATCCCCCAGTTCTGCCCCCCCAGGCAAACCAGCCTCTGCTTCACCCCTTGCCTATACCTGTCCCACCCTCTCTTGAATCCCTCCACCATAGCAGCCTGTACCATCTCCCCGGGCAGCACATTCCATGGTTCCACCACTGTCTCGGTGAACCATGGAAACCACACAAGCTGTTGTTGGGCTTGCACTGTTGGGACTTATACTTATTAAAAAAAAAACTTAAGAAACTGGTAGGGCGTTCCTCTGGGGAGAGGAGGTAGATTTCCGGGCCATTGCCATGGAAACAGAGTTTATCAGACTTCCTGGTTGAACAGCATTGTGGGACTGTGGAGACCTACCCTGCTCTCCAGTCCCTTACCATAAACTGTGTGCACTGTGCGAGGGCTAATTTGGTCATGAAGCAGGGGGCAAGCTTCTAATTTTAAAATAAGACCACCGTGTGAGGTGGCAGTAGCTATTTTTATTAAAATCTGCACAGTTGTGAAACAGAGTTTTCAGGAGACAGGAAATGACTCAGAGATACTTCCTGCCCACCCGACATAAATAGGAGCCCCATGCGAGTGTGAGCGAGGCAAGCGTGTGGTTAGACGTGCGGAGACACGTGCAGAGACATGCACGTCGCGTGTCTACTGTGTCTGCTGTGGACACTGGTGGACAGGTGGGGGAACATAACTAACGTGGTAGATGTGGGGAAGAATAAGGATGCCAAGTGACACAGGGATGTTAAGGTGCAGCCAGGAAACAAAATGGCACAAGGTAAATCAAAAAGAGGAAAGGGCAAAAAAGCATGTATTGAGTATAAAATGTACACAGTGGAAGCTGTGTGTAGTGAGTTCATGTAAGATAAATGTCTTCTGGTTGCCACTCTTCAGGGGAAGATCCAGCAATTATTTCAAAGGCTGGAAACCCAGAAAGAGATTGGGAGGCTGGGAAAATTTATAGCTGAGGTGGCTTGTAATATTAGTTGTAATGAGAATGAGAAACAGAAGTCTGGAGATAGTAATCTCTTTTTTAGTAATGACATGGAGGAAGAGGAACTAGCAACTGAGGGACCAAGCATATGTGTGCAAAAGGACTCCAAACCGGGCCCCTTATCAATAAAGCCCCTTCAGCTGTCTAATAGATATGATGGCCTAAATATGGATGATGAGGGATTTATGGGGGCTCAAGTAGCACAACCCGAAGTTATAGGTCCTATCCTGACTGAGGCAACACAAGGCCAGACTTATTCGGAACACTCAAAGGAGGGAGGAACTGCAGATAGGGATATAGTAGTGACTGGGGACTCTATTAGATGAGGGATAGATACTGCTGTATGTTGGGACATGTTGTTGCGAAAGGAACATACCACAGTCAGGACATTACCTGGAGCAAGACTGCATGATGTCTCAATCTTATTGGGCGGGCTACTTGAAAACACAGTTAGACCACTGGAGATCCTACATACAGGTACTAATGATGTAGCCAGAAGCAGGATGGAGGACATCCAAGCTGAATTTAGAGGCATAACAACAAGGATCAAGAGTAGAAATGGGGAAATCATAATTTCTGGCATTTTACCCACTCATGGGTATCAATCCGATAAAAATGGGTTTATTGTACAAATTAATAGGTGGTTGAGACAATTCTGCAAGGAGAAAAATTTTGGCTTTATAGACAATTCTGTAACTTTTAATAGAGCAATACTGTTTAAAGCTGATGGCCTGCATTTAAACCCTTCAGGTACTAGGATTCTGGGTAAAAAAACACTTGAGGTGATACAATTTCATTTAAACTGGAAAAAAGGGGAGCTTGGCTAATGACTTAAATAGTGGTTTTAATACTACTATAATTCCCAATGAGACCCCAGAATGGAAGGCAGTCCTTATTAACGCTAGGAGTATGATTAACCAATATGATGACTTTAAACTGTTGTTACACTCTCAGAATATCCACTTGGCACTAGTTACGGAAACCTGGTGGGATGACAATGACTTTTGGGAAAAAAAGTGCCAGGATATAGTTTGTTTTCCAAATCTAGAGCCCACAAAAAGGGGGGCGGTGTAGCCATGTACGTACATGAATCTATCCATTGTGAAGAGCTACAGTGGGATATGGGTGCTCTAGAGTTATTATGGGTAAAACTACTTCCCCATAAAGGTACCAAGATCATTTTAGAATTGCTTTACATGCCTCCTTCCATGTCACCTGAGGATGACGAGGCACTACTATAGATAATAGGTGATTTGAACCCAGCAGATAGAATTCTGTTGGTGGGGGACTTTAACCTACCCAGTATAGATGGATGAAGGGGCAAGGAGGTAGCAACATGGACAAGAAGTACTTGGATATCTTCGGTCAGATGGGACTTGAACAAATAGTCCTAAGTAGTACCAGAGGAACTAGAATCCTTGCATTAGTACTCACCAATATGGGTAATACAGTTAATAAAGTCCAGATTAATAGTCCTTTGGGTAACAGTGATCACTGCTCAGTCCACTTTAACATCAGGGAATCCTTAATTACCAAAACTTCAGGTACTACAACTAAGTTAAATTTTAGTAGAGCTGACTTCTCAAGTATTAGACACCAACTGTTATTATGGGATTGGAAAAAAAAGAGTTCAAGGGGTTATCTGTACAGGGCACGTGGAAACTGTCGCTAACCAGAGTAACAAGTCTTACTAAAAACTATATACCTAGTGTTCCAAAATATAACACTAATACGAAAAAAACCCTGCATGACTGAATGCACCCATGAAGAGAATGATAAACAGGAAAAACAGAATGTATGAAAAACTAAAACTTAGCAGTACAGCTGGGATTCATCAGACCTATAGGGAATGTGTTAGGAACACCAAAGCAAGAATTAGAAAAGCAAAAGCGCAGTTTGAGGTGGACTTAGCAAATAAAGTGAAAGATAACAAAAAATCATTAATTTCCTATATTAATAGTATGAAAGGAGGCCATAGTATGATAGGCCCATTTTTGAATGATTCAGGGCAGACAGCTACTACCTCGGAGATGGCAGATATCCAGAATAGATATTTTTGTTTGGTTTACAATAATAGTAACTCAGTATTATATGTTAGTAAGAACGCATCCATTCCTGGGAAAATCATTATTAACCCCAAAGATGTACTTGATTGGCTTATAAAGATTGACATCAACAAATCACCTGACCCTGAGGACTTACACCCTAGAGTCCTACATGAACTAGCAGATGTTTTGGCATTGCCAATTACTTGCATCTTCCAGGCCTCTCGAGACACAGGCTCAGTACCTCTTGACTGGAAGACTGCTACAATAGTACCCATTTTGAAAAAAAGGGCCCATGTCCAAACCTGACAACTTTAGGCCTGTGAGTCTAACCTCTCTGTTAGGGAAGATTATGGAGAGGTTGGTCAAAGACTTAATTTCAGACTTCCTAAAGATTCATGGATTGGTTGACACAGTACAACACGGGTTTACAAAATCTAGATCCTGCCAAACGAATCTTTTGGCTTTCTATGAGAATGTCAACAAAGAGCTGGATCTTGGGAACTCAGTAGCTGTGATTTATATAGACTTTGCTAAGGCTTTTGATAAATTTCCCCACATGGAACTTTTAAACTTGTTGGAGGAAATGAATCTTAACAGTAATATTTGTAATTGGGTATTGGCATGGCTGCAGGGGTGCAAACAAAGGGTTACCATAAATGGGGTGCTTTCTGACTGGGCACCAATCACTATCGGGGTTCCCCAGGGCTCCGTTCTGGGACCAAGTCTTTTCAATATTTATATATCTTCCCTTCAACTAAACAACCCTAAAATCTGGCTCTATAAATTTGCGGACGACTTCAGACTGTGGACAGTGGTGAACAATCAAGCAGACATTGCATCTTTACAGAATGCTATTGATGTGATCTCAGAGTGGACAGTATCAAAGAAACTAGTCCTGAATACTGCTAAATGCAAAGGTATGCATTTTGGCAAACACAATGGTTTGGGCCCTTACAAACTTGCTAACAAAACACACATAAACACTAATGAGGAAAGACTTGGGGATTTTGATCACTGCTGATCTTAAGTTTGGTTCCCATTGCAGAGCACAGGTAAAAAAAAAAGCAAACCAGAATCTGAACTGCATCCTCAGATATATATCCAGCAGGGATGAAAAGGTAATGATTACACTTTATGCAGCCTTGGTGAGGCCCCATCTGGAGTACTGTGCCCAGGTGTGGTCCCCACAGAATAGGGAAGATATTAACAGATTGGAAGTAGTTCAGAGGAGATTTACTAGATCAATAAAGGAGTTAAAGAGCATACCATATGAAGAGAGATTATCATACCTAAACCTGTATTCCCTTCAGTACAGGAGGTTTAGGGGAGACTTGTGTTTGTTATACAGAATTATGGGAGACGACAAGCTTCGGGCTGAGATTGGTATCCAGCACAAGACCAATTGGTGTAGTAGCAGGAGGCATGACGGTCAAATTCTTCATTCTAAATGGAACCGTGACCAATGTAAGAGCTGGTTTAGTCAAAGGGTGGTGGTACCCTGGAACGAAGTTCCATCAGTTGTTGTTGAGTGTCCCAGTATGAATAGTTTTAAAATCAATTTTGACCAGCACTTTAGCAAGATAACTACTCGGTTTTAATTTTAGTATATGGCAAGCAATGTGGACGTTAGTCTATTAGCTTGAATTTACCTATGAAACCTATGAAACACCTCCTCCTCCTTTCCCCGCTAATCCTACCACCCTCAGTCTTCCAACTGTGTCCTCTGGTGATTCCACCCTCCTTCAGTAGAAAGATCCTATCTCGGCTTACCTTATTTACTTCCCTGAGGTACTTCAAGACCTCAATCATGTCCCCCCAGTTCCTCCTTTCCCCAGCGAGAACAGGTTGAGCTCCCCTAGTCGTTCCTCATATGTCATATCCCCCAGGCCCCGGATCATTCTGGTTGCTGTCCTCTGAACCCTCTCCAGGAGTTGGATGTCCCTCCTTAGGTGCGGCCTGCAGAACTGCACACAGTACTCAAGATGTGGTCTAACCAGGCTGTTGTGTAGTAGCAAAATCACCTCCCTGTTCCTTGAGGTGATCCCCCCTAGCAATGCATCCCAGCATCCTATTTGCCCTGACCGCAGACCTCCTGCACTGTTCTGAATTATTCATGTTAACATCCACCAAGACTCCTAGGTCTCTTTCCCCTGCCATGGCCTGCAACTCATCCCCCCCAGGGTGTACACATAGTTGGGGTTTTCTGGCCCTAGGTGTAGCACCTTGCACTTGGAGGAGTTAAATTTCAATTTCCAGGTGCAGGGCCACTTATCCAGAGTATCCAGGTCCTCTTGCAGTGGCAAGCTCCCCTCCTCCCCCTCCACCACTGCCTCCAGCTTAGAGTCATCCGCAAAGAGACTCATTTCACACCCAATACCTTCCCTGATATCAGAGATGTAGGCGTTAAACAGGAGTAGTCCCAGGACTGATCCCTGTGGGACCCCACTTATGATCTCCCTAAGAGACAAGACCTTCCCTCCAACCACTACCTGCTGAGTGCGACCTGAAAGCCAATTTCCAATCCACCTAACCATCAATGGGCCTACCTCCATTCCCCCCAGCTTCTCCCTTAGGCCAATGTGAGGGACTGAATCAAATGCCTTACTGAAGACCAGGAACAGTACATCCACTGGTTTCCCCCTGTCGAGTGCTGTTGTCACCCACTCATAGAACTCTACAAGGTTTGTTTGACATGATCTACCTGGCACAAACCCATGCTGCCGGTCATCCAGGTAACCCATCTCCTCCAAGAAACCTCCCAGCCTTTCCTCAGGTATGCTCTCCATTACCTTCCCCACCACCGACGTCAATCTTACGGGTCTATAGTTTCCTGGCTCTTCTCTTGATCCCTCTTTATGGATGGGCACAACATGTGCCTGCTTCCAATCCCTTGGCCCCCTCTCTGTCTGGAGCGACAAGTTAAAGAGATCTGCCAATGGCGCAGCCAAAACATCCACCAACTCCCTCAGTACTCTGGGATGAATAGCATAAGGATCCGGAGATTTATCCTTTTTTAGGGGCTGGAAGGCTTCCCACACCTGACTGATAGGAATATCAGCATCTCTCACCCCCCACCACATTCAGCAGAACCGGCCTGATATCTCACCCCTGGCCTACCTCCCCCCAGTGGCTTGTTCTTCAGCAGGTACCACAATAGTCAGGTCTGCTGTGCTTTCTGTGTCCTTTAACCCCTTTTTTGGAAGTTCCCCAGCCTCCTCCCTAGTGAACACTGAGGCAAACATAGAAACATAGAAACATAGAATTTGACAGCAGATAAGGACCTCTTGGCCTGCCTAGTCTGCCCATTTTTCTACCTAACAGATAAGCTGCAGATCCTAGTTAACCAACAGCTTACTTCCTCCTACCCCCCACTAGGACTGCCTTATGTCTGTCCCATGCAGTCTTGAATTCCTCCACTGTTCTTGACTCCACGACCTCCTCAGGGAGGCTGTTCCATGCCTCCACAACCCTCTCTGTGAAAAAATACTTCCTCACATTACCTCTGAGCCGTCCCCCCTCTATCTTCAAATTGTGCCCCCTTGTTCTTGCACATCTCTTTTTCTGAAAGATGCTACCCTCTTGGACTTTGTTGATTCCCTTGAGGTACTTGAAAGTTCTATCATGTCCCCTCTCCTTCTTTCCTCAAGGGTATATATATTAAGCTCCTTTAGTCTTTCTTCGTATGTCTTCTGGTGCAGACCATGCACCATTTTGGTTGCCCTCCTCTGGACAGACTCCACTCTGTCTATGTCTTTGTGGAGATGGGGTCTCCAGGACTGCACACAGTACTCCAGATGGGGTCTCACCAACTGTCTGTACAGAGGGATAACAACTTCCTGTATTCTACTATTGATGCCTCTTCCCTATGTATCCCAGTATCCCCCCCAGCCTTCCTTACTGCCTTCTCATATTGCTTGCCCACCTTTAGGTCATCTGATATAATTACCCCCAGGTCCCTTTCCATTTTTACTGTTGTCAGTATCTCACCCCCCATTGTGTACTCTTCCCCTGGGTTTTTGTTTCCCATGTGCATTACTTTGCACTTCTTTGCATTGAATCTGAGCTGCCATACATTTGACCATTCCTCCAACCTTGCCAGGTCCCTTCTCATCTATTCCACTCCATCTTGTGTATCAACCCTGTTGCAGATCTTTGTGTCGTCTGCAAAGAGACATACTTTTCCTTCCAGTTCTTCTGCAATGTCACTTATAAAGACATTAAAAAGGACCGGTCCCAGTACTGAACCCTGCGGTACCTCGCTAATAACCCTCCTTTCTTCACTGTGTACTCCATTTACTACTACCCTTTACGTCCTGTTGTCTAGCCAATTTTTTATCCAGGCTACCACCTTGGGACCCACTCCAAGGCTGGCTAACTTGTGTATTAATCTTTTGTGTGGGACTGTATCAAATGCCTTGCCAAAATCTAGGTAGGCCATGTCCACAGCCCCTCCCTGGTCTACTACTTTGGTCACCCAGTCAAAGAAATCTATTAGATTCGACTGACACGACCTTCCCATCGTGAATCCATGCTGCCTTGGGTTCTGTGCCCCACTGGCCTCTAGGTACTCAACAATTCTTTCCTTCAGAAGTGATTCCATCATTTTCCCTACCACTGAGGTCAAACTAACTGGTCTGTAGTTTCCTGCCTCTGTCCTGCTCCCACTTTTGTTAAGAGGAATCACATCTGCCCTCCTCCAGTCCTCCCATGATTTGTTAAAGAGAGTAGTCTGCGGTGTCACTAGTTCTACCCTTAGTTCCTTTAAAATTTTTGGGTAAATCCCATCAGGCTCCATTGCTTTGTCCACCTTCAATTTTATTAGTTCTTTCAGAACCCTTTCTTCTGTAAATGGACTGGTGTCGACCCCTATCTTCAGAGTGTTTCTCTTGTTTTGTTTAGGTACCTCTCCCTCCTCTTCCTTTGTGAACACTGAGCAGAAATATTCGTTCAGTATCCCTGCTTTTTCACTGTCTCCCTCTACCCACATTCCTTCCCCTTTATTAAGCCTCAGTATCCCTCCTTTGGTCTTTCTTCGCTCCCTAATGTACCTATAAAAGGTTTTATCCCCCTTCTTAACAGAATTGGCTATCCTTTCCTTGGTTTGGGCCTTTGCTATTCTGAATGCCTTCCCAGCCTCTTTCTGCTTTAACTGATAAAGTTCTCTGTCCTGCTCCTTCTGTGTTTCCTTATATTTCCTGAATGCTATCCTTTTCTCCTTAACATTCCCTGCCACCTCTTTTGAGAACCATAGCGGTTTTTTCCTTTGTTGTGTTTTGTTGATTTGCTTTACACAAAGCCTTGCTGCCTCTGTGATGGCTGTTTTGATTACTCCCCATTGTTCCTCCATCCATCCTTCTTGCCTGTTTGCTAGTGCTTTTCTGAGGCACTGTCTCATTTTCCCAAAGTCAGCCCTCCTAAAGTCTAATACTCTTGCTTTTGTATGGCTTGATTGTATGGCTGTATTTATCGTGAACCACACTGTTTGGTGGTCACTTGTTCCCAGATGGCTACCCACTCCTAAATCTGAGATTCTTTCTCTGTCCCCATTTGAGAGTACCAGGTCTAAGATTGCTCCCTTCTGAGTGGATTCCAGTACTAGCTGTCTGAGGCATGCCCCCTGTAGGGCATCAAGAATGACCCTGCTCTTGGATGTGCCTGCAGCGAAGGTGCTCCAGTTAACATCTGGCATATTCAGGTCCCCGATCAACAATATCTCCCCTTTATCTGTCATTCTAAGGAAGCCTTCTATCATTTCCTTGTCCATTCCCTCCCTCTGAGATGGGGGTCTGTATACAACCCCCATGCGGATTGTGGTGCCATTTTCTGTCTCCAGGGTGACCCAGAGTGCCTCATCTGCTCCCTGTTTACTCATTTAGTACCTCCAATTGCTCTTCAGCCCCTTCCACCCACCCCCCCAGCTGCCCACAACCTACTGAGCTGGCCCTTGACCTTCCTCCGTTCATCAATATACCTAAAGAACCCCTTTTCCTCACCTCATATCCTCTGCACCAGCCTCTGCTCTTTCCAGGCCTTTGCCCCCCTCACCACTCTGGTGACTTTCCTGGTTGCAAGGCGATAGTTCTCTCTCTATCCCTCTCTCCTCTCATTTTTTTGTACCTACTGTAGGCAGATTTATTCTCACTTACTGCTTCCTGGACCGCCTTGGTCCACCAGCATGGTTTACGAGACCTACCGCCCTTGCGCTTCACTCTTGTACTGGTTCTGGTGGCCTCCTGTAGCCCCCGCTTTACGATCTCCCACCTACCTTCCACGTCCAAACCTGGTTTTATCTCCTGAAAATGCCCCTTGAGAATTTCCCCCATGTTCTGAAAGTCCGCCCCTAAAATCAACTATCATTGTCCTTGAATGATCCCCTCCCCCAGTTTAAGCCGAACCCAGACTGTGTTATGGTCGTTCCCAGCCAGGGGTTCTTCCACAACCAGATCTTGTACAAGATCCCCATCTGCTAAAACCACATTCAGGATATGACCCTCCCTCGTTGGGTCCATCACCTGCTGATTGAGGAATGCATCCAGGATGCCGTCCAGCAGCTTCTGCTCCCTGGTTACAGTGGACATCATAGTACCCCAATCAGTAGCTGGCATATTAAGGTCCCCCATCAACACCACTCCCTCCCCTTCCAGTCCACACTGCCCCTTAATATTAGTCAACAGGAAATCCTCCAAGTCCTCCCTATATACCACCCCAACTTGATCTTCCCTCCTATGGGGGTTTGCAAGGTGACCCATAGGGCCTCCACATTGCCCTCTGCTTCCTCCACTCTCATAATCTCAACATTATCCCTAATGAACATTGCTACTCCTCCCCCTCTGCCCACCTTTCTGTCCTTCCTTAGCACAAGGTACCCACTCAGATTAAGGTCCCAGTCATGGCCAGGAGCGGCCCAAGTTTCAGTGACCACTGCTACATCCACCCCATCCTCAAACAGCATGGCCTGGAACTCAGGCATTTTATTCCCCAGGCTCCTGGCATTTATTAAAGCCACCCTCCAACCCTTGCCCCTACCCCTCTTTACCATATCCTCCCCAGATCTTTCATACATCCGTCCACACTTCTCCCCCCCTCTATGGGGCTGCAGACCAGTTCTACCAGCAGTATGGAAGGCTGGATCAACCCAGCAGTGCCCCCCTCCCTCTTCACAAGTTTAAACCCCCATCTAGCCTGAATGAAATCCATCATCCCCCATTTGAGAACTTCCTTCCCTACCGGATTCTCCCAGTTGGTGACTGGGATTTTCTGTCCTGTGCACTACTTGTCGCAAGTTTGACCAACTTTTCTGGTCTAGCTTGCGACAATGCCAGACACCCTTTTTACAGGCTTGCACTAGATATCTGGCACAAGCTGCTGTAAGTTGGGTAAAATGCTGCAGCTGTACCCAACCTACTAAAATCGGGCATTGTTGTGGCAAAGGAGTTTGGCACAGCTGTGCCAAAAAACGGGTTTGATGCAGGGCTTGATGTGAGCCCTATGTCACCCTTTGAAAATCGAGCCCAATGTTACTACCCGTGATCCAGAAGTCACACCTTTCAACCTCTCAGCCTTAAAATGCATAGCACTGGCCTACAAAATTCAGAGCAAATCGCCAGAATGTGTAGCACTTTCAAATCAAATCAAACTTTATTTATAAAAAACGCCTTTCCAAAACCAAGGCGCTTGTGCATAATTAATTAAAATAAATCAATAAATAAAAACAATGAATTAAAACCATAAATACAACAAGTTAAAACTCATGACAGCGGCATTAAAAATAAGTATACACTAGGCTAAAAAGAAATGTATTCAAAGCTACTTTAAAGCTTTGGACGGTCGGGCAGTCTCACACTTGACGAGGTAGAGAATTCCACAGGGTTGGGGCCATAAAACTAAAAGACCTGGCTCTAGATGTCTTTAAATAAACCCTGGGAATCTCTAGCAATCCCTCGTCACTGGATTGGAGAGAGCAGGAGGGACAGTAGGGATGAAGGAGATCTTGCAGTTAACCAGGTCCCTGGTCGTGTAGGGCCTTATAGGTCAGCAAAACGACCTTGAAGGTGATCCGCCACCATACTGGCAGCCAGTGCAGTCCGCGGAGCACAGGCATTATATGACTGGTCCTAGATATACCAGTCAATAGCCTGGCTGCCGCATTATGCATGAGCTGCAGGTGGTGGATATCAACCCCCGGTACCCCAAGGTAAAGGGCATTGCAGTAGTCAAGGTGGGAGGTAACGAAGGCGTGGACCAAGGTTGGAAGATTGTCAGAAGGAACCAGGTTCTTCACCCAGGTGATATTCCTCAGATGGTAGAAAGAGGTTTTGATAACTGCCGACACCTGAGATTTAAGTGTCATACAGTCATCAAACATAACGCCCAGGTTCCGCACCTGGTCTGAGATAGTTAGCTGAACATCCCCAAGCCATAAACCTGAAGGTAATCCCTCCAACAAATCCACCTCCCGGCAACCTTTCTTATTTAAAAAAAATAATGTCTAAGAATAGTGGGACTCATGGGTCTGATTCCAAGTCGCATGGTGCAACTCACGGGCGTATACGAGTTGCACCATGCAGTGCTATGCCGGGGACCCTGCACCATATTCCAAGACAGGCATGGTCCCCGGCACCTACAACCCGTGACTTGCGGCACCCAGGTCCATTGCGCCATTCCTGTAGTGCTAGCCTGTGGCTGCCGCAAGTCTTGGCCTGTGATTTACTGCCCCACCGGAGCTCCCCCACCCCAAAACATGCCCACAACCACCTGGGGGCATGGGGGGGCTGACTGGATGGCATAGGGGTTTGGGGGCAGTGTAGAAAATGGACCAGGGGTGGTCCCTGACATTCGGGGGGGTGGGGGGCATGACCTTGCTGGGGAGGGACATGGAGCAGGGCTATGTGCTTCCTGCAGCACTGCAGGATAAGCATCCATCAGTTTGCAAGGATGGATGCCCATTAGACCACCTTCATGCTGGTCTAAGTCCGCAGTGCCATAGCGGGTCTTGGAATGGTGTTATCCCTTCTTGAATAGGGCGCAATTGCTGCCAGAACCTACCCTTGCGCCATGACACAGTGGGTTGCAGGTGTAGTGGATGGTGTAGCCCATGCAACCCGCATGTGGCATGGTGCAAGCTGCAATTTGGAATCCCAACTTGCAGAATGCATGGTGCAAGGTGCGATTTACACCATAGGGTCTGATGTAAAGTGCCTTGCGCCATGCATAAGTCATTTTGGAATCGTGCCCCATATGTTTAGTGTTAAGGAATGTTTCTACGATATTAATTCAAAGTTTTAATAGTTTGTGTATCCAAAATTGCTCTAAAATTATGAAGAACATCAGTTCCACATGGTGGAATGGTACATAAGTTGGACAGACTAGGGGTGGACTCAGGATCACCAGGTGGGTGGAAAACTGGTTGAAGGGAAGGACTCAGATGGTGGTGGTAAATGGGACACATTCCAGGGAATGGGCAGTGACCAGTGGGGTGCCACAGGGGTCAGTGCTAGGACCAATACTTTTTAACATCTACGTTAGTGACCTAGCGGAGGGTCTGGAGGGACAGGTGTGCCTGTTCGCAGATGATACAAAGGTCTGTAATAAGGTAGATTCACCTAGTGGGGTGAAAGCCATGAGGCGGGACCTGGAGAGGCGGGAGAGGTGGTCTGACACCTGGAAATTGAAGTTTAATGCACAAAAGTGCTTGCTGATGCACCTGGGGAGGAGGAATAGGAGGGAAACTTACCCCCTTGGGGGGTGGTGATTAAGGAAAAGGAAATGGAAAGGGACCAGGGGATTATGGTATTGTGTGACCTCAAGGTGGGCAGCCAGTGTAGCAGGGTAGTGGGAAAGGCAAATGGAATGTTGGCCTGCATTGCAAGGGGTTTTAATAGCAGGAAGAGGGAGGTGCTAATGCCATTATATAGAAACATGGTCAGGCCGCATCTGGAGTATGGGGTGTAGTTCTGTAGGCCTCACCTATGAAGAGATGTTGAGTTGATGGAAAGGATACAGAGAAGGGCAACCAAAATGGTACAAGGGATGCAGGATGTACCCTATGAGAGAAGATTGAAAGGGATGAATTTGTCCCCTCTGGAGACTAGGAGGGAGAGGGGAACATGATTGAGACCTTTAAGTATCTGAAGGGAATAAATAAGGTGGAGGGTGATAGCTTGTTCAAGTTGAAGAAGGGAGCGAACACGAGGGGACATAGCCTCAAACTGGAAGGTGGGCAGTTTTTCACGGAGAGGCTGGTGGAGGCCTGGAACAAGCTGCCAGAGGAGGTAGTGGCAGCTGAAATGGTGGAGGGGTTCAAGAGGGCTTGGGATATATTTAAGGGGTTGGGAAAAGCGGGTGGAAGCATAACAGAAGGGGGGAGGTGGGGTGTTAGGCAGACTAGATGGGCCATGAGGCCTTTCTCTGCCATCACATTTCTGTGTATCTGTGTATCTGTGTGTAACCTTCGCAGAGCAAAGGTAAATTTCAGTGTAAAAATCATAGTATGATGCACAATTCATAGCAGTCCAGAGGTGTGCCAGTAGCTACTGTGGCTTTCAGAATTCCACACAATACTTCAGGTTTGCTCTAACTAGTCCAAAAACACAGATCACAGCTCCAAGGGTAGTAGTGCTGTGGCTCTCATGTGCTGAGCATACCTTTTGGCTCCTGTGACTTCATTTTAAATCCCTTGAGAAGAGTGCTGTTGTCTGTGTTTTTGCATGAATTGTCTTTGACAAGAACCCGTTCCACTCAATCCCAGTAAGCATACCGGTATCAGAGCTTCTTGTTCAAACCAATGGCCTGCAACATTATCTCTGCTGCAACTAATGAAATTTCACCTGATGCATCCCAGTATCCTGCTAGTTTTCATATATTATTTAGAGCAGCTCATTTCTTGTTAGCGGTCAAAAAAAAAAACAAAAAAAAAACTAAATACATTTTTTTTATCAGGCAAGCATTTGGTATACCTGGATTGTATGGTGGATGTTTATTGGTTTGGTTGCTGCTTTTTAAATGTAAGGACTATGCCACAACAAGCTGTCATTTAAAGGGTTTCGATTCATGCCCCAGTGACATGAACATGAGGTCAAAGGCCAGTTGGTCTTACCACCCTGGATATGTATCAAAATCCTCTAAACCACAGCCACAGCCAGGAGTGGTTTATTCTGCTTATAAAAGAGCATTTTAAGGTTGCAGTTTAATAAAATAATACAAAAATGTGGTTGTTTAAATGCAATCAAGGAAGTCATTCTATTTCTAAGGAGCAGAATGCATTAAAAAGTGTGACAGATTTTGATTGTTAGGTGTTGCAAGCCAAACCCCAGCTGTGTGAGTTCTGCTCTATGCAAAAGTCTTCAATTAAGAGAAAGAGAAAGAACGGGGGAGTGGCACTGTGGTCTAGGTGTAAGCTGCAGTTCCATGTGAAGAGAGTCAGTCAAGGATCAGAGCGGTGCACTGATCTATAACTAGGTTGCAAATACAAGGATGACTTTGTACTGAACTTAGAAAGGGAGATCTGACAGTTAATTGTGCATAGATAGTGTATTGAGCCATGGTCAGGTGATGGCTTTAAACTAAAAGGTTCCAAGAGTCTCTCCCTTGCCATTTTATAAAGTGGTGAAAAGCACCCTCAGTCATAGGGAAGTGTGGAATATAAACTGAATCAATAAAGACAACAGTACTGGTGAGGGTTGGTAGCCTTCTATGCTTCCAGTGTACAGGACATGGCTGTACTATATAAGAAACGTGCACCTAATTAGATTTGGCATGTAGGCCTCTAGATGGTTCAGCAGCAAGCATATTGTCTTGATCTGGGTTCACACCCTGAACAGGAGACCCTGCAAATCAGTAGTCAGAGGCAGCGAGAGCAACCTTCCAGGACACTTCCTATTTCAGAGAGGGAAGGCAGCTCCTGCCACCACCCAACTACCCCCTGGTGTTCCAGAGGAGGATGATCTGCAGGCAGGATCTCATGGCTCGATGCTGGGGAGAAAGCTTTCCCCTTGGTGCTAGTGATGGTAAGATGTGTGACACTGAGTGTTGGTATCACTGAAAGGATAATCCTTTGGGAAAGCAAACATAGCCAAGCCCACTCTCAGCTTCCTAGGTCTAGGCCCCTACTACAGGTCTCACTAACAGGAGATAAAAAGAGTGGGAAAAAAACTGTAGCCAGTGCTAGCTCTTTCAAAAACTACAACCAGAACAGGTCTTGTCAAACCTATTCATACGTGCTGACTCCTCCAAACATACTAGTTAGTGTAAACTCCCACAAAAATTGCATCCCTTGCTAAGCCCATGAAGCACTGCAGTCAGTGCAGGCTCCTTCAATCATACCAGTACATGCAGGCTCCTTCAAACATCCCAGTCAGTACAGGCTCCCTCAAACAATTAGATTCTGTAAAATCTGCTCCTTCTAACAGGCTGTCCATTGCAGACATGTTTAAAGATGCTGGCCACTGTAGGCACCTTCAAAACATGCAATCTGGTGCATGAAGTGCAGTCCAGTTGGTGCATGTTAATTTAAACATATGTCAGTATGAGCAGAGTGGCTGTTACCTGGCAAAAGAAGGTACCCTCAAACATCCAGGCCTGCAAAAGTTCAGTCAAGCACTACAGCCACTACAGACCCCTGCAAACATTCCAACAGCTGCAGGCTCTGTCCAGCCTTATAGCTGGGGCAAGTTTCAATATACATGCTAAATTATTACTTTCAACACATTGAACAATGGTTCCTACAGAGATAGCAGTCAACTAATACTCCTTTATATATGTTGTCTACTGCAGCAGCCCTTCAGTCATGGCAGCCAGTGTAAGCTACTTCATACATGCTGGGTGGTGAAAGTGCCTTTAACCTTGCCCGTCAGTGCAAGTGTCTTTAAACATGCCATTCCACGCAAAAAAAATAGAACACTCCAGCTGCTGATACCTCAGTATCTTATTTATCAAATACAAAAAGTGCTCCCTTTGTGCAAAATTTGTGCACAAGAGAAATTATAAATACATACAGTTTTGATGCATCTCAGCTGTCCCTACTAGCCTCACATGCCACGGCGCTTCGACAAATATAATCTTCCTCGGGGGGGGGGCAAAACCATACACAGTCCATCTTTTATAAGGCACTAATACAACATGCAAAAGCACAAAAGCAAGAGCACTGGGGGAAAAAATAATAATCTGATGAAGCTTAGCATGACTAAACGAAATGTCATTCTGTAGCACCGGTTTGCTGTTACAGTGGTCTTTTTGCTGCACGTAGATTTGGCTCATGTAATGGAATAAAAAATGTAAATCTAACTTTGAAGTGTGAGACCATTTAGTGGGTGCTGTGTTTTTTGCCACACTAATACACAGGTCAGATGCCATTGTAAGCTGTGGTTAATAATACAGTCAACTAGAGTACTACTAAGTCACCGCTTACATTAAATTGGGTAGGTTATAATGCAAAACTGGCAGGAAATTAAGCCAGTTTCAATGAATTCTGCAATTGTGGAATGCAGTAATGACACAGTCTCAGAAAGTAGCAGGGATGCTTAATTTCGGAATGTGGCAGTGATGCTCAATTTCAGAATGTGGCAGTGGTGCAGAATTTCAGAATGTTGAAGTGATGCACAATTTCAGAATGTGACTGAGGTACACAATTTCAGAATGTAGTGGTGGTGCACAATCTTGGAACTTGGCAGTGGTGCACAATCTCATAATGTGGCACTGGCGCACAATCTCAGAATGTGTCAGTGAAGCACAAGTTCAGAATATGGCACTGGCGCAGAGTCTCAGAATGTGGCGGACATGCACAGTCTCGGAATGTGGCGGTGGTGCACCATGTCGGAATGTAGTGGTGGCACACAATCTCGGAATGTAGCGGTGGCGTACAGTCTTGGAATGTGGCAGAGGCACACAGTCTCAGAATGTGGCAGTGGTGCACAATCTCAGAATGTGGCAATGATGCACAGTCTCTGAATGTGGCGGTCGCACACAGTCTTGGAATGTGGTGGTGGTGCACAGTCTTGGAATGTGGTGATGGTGCACAAATTCTGAATGTGGTGGTGGTGCACAAATTCTGAATGTGGCAGTGGCACACAATCTCAGAATGTGGTGGTGGTGCACAGTCTCATAATGTGGCAGTGCTGCACAATTTTGTAATGTGGCACTGGCACATAATCTCAGAACGTGGTGGTCGCACACAGTCTCGGAATGTGGTGGTGGTGTACAGTCTTAGAATGTGGTGGAAGCACTAATTTCTGAATGTGGTGGTGGTGCACAATCCCGGAATGTCATGGTGGCGCACAATCTTGGAATGTGGTGGCAGTGCACAGTCTCAGAATGTAGTGATGGCGGCTCACAGTCTCAGAATGTGGTGGTGGTGCACAGTCTCGGAATTTGGTGATGGCGCACAGTCTAGAAATGTGGTGCACAGTCTCAGAATGTGGCGGTGGCACCCAGTCTTGGAACCTGGCAGTGGCTCCCAGTCTCAGACTGTGGCAGTGGCGCCCAGTCTCAGAATGTAGCAGTGGCACACAGTCTTGGAATGTGGTGGTGATGGTGCAGAATCTTGGAATGTGGTGGTGATGCAGAGTTTCAGAATGTGGTGATGTGGCACAATTTCAGAATGTGCTGGTGACACAATTTCAGAATGTGGCAGAGATCCACAATTTTAGAATGTGGCTAGAATGTACAATGTCAGAACGTGGTGGGGATGTGATGCACAATTTTGAAATGTGGTGGCTACATAAAATTCTGGAATGTGGCAGGGACAAGCAATTTCAGAATAAATTAATCAGATAATTATATTGTAACTTTTTACTGTACTTTTCTAATTATACCCATCAGGTACAGAAGTAACACAATGCATGTACATATATTGAAATAATATTATGTGTTGCCCTCTTGTCAAATGGATTTGCCTTGAAATCAACATTCTATGCACAAGCCTTTAGACAGTTCCTCACATTTGTAAAACCTTTTATCTGTCAGAAAAAAAACACTGAGACAGTGACAGTGATCACAGCAAACAAACCAAATCCTATGCAATTTACCATGGCAAAGGGACTATTTTATGTTAATTTCACACACAAATAAGCAAAATAGATAATTATTCAAACTACAGTAACTCATAACCCAATTATAAAAATAGCAATAATGAACTCTGTGGAGTTACGTTAATGTCCAGTTAATCACCCCCGGGGGCATGTGGCACTCAGCTTTGCCTTGTGCCACATTACACCCTCAGGGGTGATTAACAGGACATTAACATAACCCCTGTCATTCATTATTGCTTAAATAACATATTGAGCAAATTCTTTGAAACATCCAACAGACAGCACTCAGTAATATCAATATCTTTTACAGAAAGGGTTCCCAATCCATTTGGTCATTAAACCCATTTGGCTTTAATAGTTTTAAAATAAAGATCCCTTGAGATTCTTTCTGTTGTAAAGTATGTATTCTGTCTCCACTTCTTACATTCCGTGGGATAACTTCAATGCCCTTGTAGCTGATTTTATAATCATTGTTTTGATGCTTCTCCATGACATGGATGTAGGGAAATGAGGGGCACTGGTCTTAATAATGTGGGACAAATTGTTAGACAGAGACACATTCAGAAAACTGGAAGCTAGTGACTTGACAGCACTGTACCCTTGGTCACAGCCTGGACACTAGCTGAAAGTCCTAATAGTAGAGTAATAATGACTCACATGGAGTTTTTTGTGGGATCCGCCCTGTTGAAATGCCAATCAATCAATCAATCAATCTTTATTTTACCAGGTGAAACATGATTGAGGAGAACTCATTTACAAAGCAGACCTGGACAGATACACAGTTCAAATTACAACAAGTACAATGTACAACAGAGTAGTTGAATGCAAAAAGGAACAAAAATACAAAATTAGCATTATAAAAAGAAAAAGGAAAAAAAGGAAATACTACCAATAACAGTATTAATAAAATGCCAGATAATTGCAGCTCTTAATGAGCTGTTAATCACACCAGCCTATCTGGGGCACTAAGAAAGTTTAGCATGAGAGGATTAGAGCCTGCTAAAGCAGATACTTTTTTAACTTCATTAACAGGCATGGAAAACCTGCACTAATCAAGACAGACAATTAGAGAGTTAGCTGCACTAGCCCTGGTCACTTTGCACTAGGTCTTGGGCTAGTAAAACAATGTTAAAATCGACCCCTGCCTATGAGAAGAGATTAAAGGATCTCAATATGTACACTATGGAACAGTGGAGGGAGAATGGAGCTATGATGGAGACCTTTAAATACCTCATGGGGTTAAAAAAGGTACAGGAGGGGAGTATTTTTCAGAAGAAAAGGTGCTCAAGAGCAAAGGGACATGCTATGAAGCTGGAAGGGGGAAGATTCAGGAGAGATGTAAGGAAGTACTTCTTCACAGAAAGAGTGGTGGATTCCTGGAACAGCCTTCCAATGGAGGTGCTGGGTGCAAAAACAGCGGTAGGTTTCAAGAATGCATGGGTTAAGCACAAAAGAATCATAGTGGAACAGAAGGGGGAGGGAGAAAGAGCTGTAGATTGGGTATGGTCTGATGTAACAGCATATGTAGGGAGAAATGGGCAGACTGGATGGGCCAAGAGGTCCTTATCTGCCATTAAATGCTATGTTTCTGTGTTTCATGGGCCAGTATTGGGTGATCCAGCCATTTGTTTGTCAATGCCCTGTAGTGCTCCTGGATCCTCTCTTTAAGGGTCCTTACTGTGCTGCCTATGTAGACCTTGCTACAGGAACACACAGGGCGTGGACAAAAAAACAGCTTGTGCCAGTTATAAACTGTTTTATGAGCACTTCCCTCTGACCCTGTGATGTGGGATTGGGAATTTCTTTAGAATGTACTGTATGCTTACAAGAGATACATTTTTTTACAGGGAAAAAAATGGTGAGTCTCTTTGGAAGCCATGATGTATTGTTTTGTTGCAAAATGACAATTACTGTGAACCAACTGATCCCCAATAGTACTTGCTTTACAAAATGATATTCTAGGATCACCCTGTGTGAAACCTGTTCAATCTATGTCTAAGGTCAATAACTGCCAGTTATCTTTAATAACCTTTTGTAATGTCCATTGAAGCCGGCCCATATGTGCTCACAAATGTGAACTGGTTATTGTTACCCTCCTCTCTTGTTTTAACCTTGACAAGGTAATTTCTGTCTAACCTTCTTGCTCAACCAAATGCCTGTTGCAGCTCCCCCTTTTCATACCCCCTAGCTCTAAACCTATCCAACAGTTCTTTTGCTGCTGTTTCAAAATGAATGCTCTGCGTATAATTTCTATGGAGCTATACTAACTGCCCATAACAGATGTTATCAATAAGGTGACGCAGGTGGGAGCTGTGAGCATGCAGTAATGCATCACCGGCAGTAGGTTTTCTATAATCAGTTGTTTATACTGCACTGCCTGCATCACCTTGGAGTGCCAGATCCAAAAACTGTATTACATTTTTATTTGAGTTCACTGTAAGCAGCAACCCCAAATCATTATTGTTGATATAATTAAGATATTGCTTCAGCTCCTCATCCATGTCCCTTCATATATATATTCTATGCAAAACACTTCATTAATGCATCAGTTAGGGTTCTTCTACAGCGAAAAAAGCGAGGAAATTAGATTTTAGGGTTCCAACCCCTTGCAACCCACCCCCACCAACAGGCATCGGGGTGTTTGTTGGGGTCATCGGCCCTAACTCTCACCCCATCCCATGTGTAAACAAGCTGAGATGGTGCAGTGTAGGAGAATGGGGTGAGAGTTAGGGCCGATGACTCCAACGCACACCCCAATGCCTGTTGGTAGGGGCGGGCTGTCGGACTGCCAGGGATATACACAACAATAATAATTTTATATAGATTGGGGGGCCACTAGACTACCAGGGATGTATACAAAACCATTATTTATGAAATACATATGGGGGAGCCACAAGACTACCAGGGAATTAGCGAGATTGTAGTCTATTTTATCATGATCGGGGGGGGAGGCCACTAGACTACCAGGGATATTGAAAACATGATTTTTTTTATTCAGATGGGGCAGAACGAAGCCCCCTGAGCAAAATCCACCCTCATTTAACTTCCTAGGGCACCCCTGAGCTCAGAAAATAGATTTTTAAATCTGGCCATCTCGTCCCTCGCTTGCAATGCATGATCGCGATCAAAGAATCTCGCGATCAAAGAATTTGCAGGCTTACGATCAAAGATCATTAGCGAGTCGCAAATTAAGATTTTAAAATCTCATAACTCTATTTTTTGACTGATTTGGATGAAACCAAGGGCATGGCTTGATAGAGCGGAGTCCCCTGAGTAAAACCCATCCATGTTTTACTTCAGAAGTGACCCCTGAGCCGAGATATTTGTGTTTTTCCGATCGGAAATTTAAAAACAAGATGGCGGACCTCGCAATCAAATAATTTTCACAATTCTCAGGGACAAAGATTCTTGAACCACGAGGCTGCAAATTCATTGATCGCCAGGCAGGATGAGATGGCCAGAACCCCATTCTTTGTTCACAAAACATACATATAAATTTTCCCATTGACTTTTAATGGAACTTAAAAAGTGGCATAACTTTCAAATGCCTTAATATTTTTTCACCAAACAAGAGCGGCATGTTCGGCCA
Source organism: Neoceratodus forsteri (assembly GCA_016271365.2). Lineage (NCBI taxonomy): Eukaryota > Metazoa > Chordata > Ceratodontiformes > Ceratodontidae > Neoceratodus > Neoceratodus forsteri. The sequence continues at coordinate 974,784,133 of CM057456.1, read as the reverse complement.
CCAAAGCTATTTTAAATTAGCCATCCTGCAGAGCAGCACGCCACACAATGGCTGTGCAGGGCCACGTCAAAAATCCCAAAAGCGGCCTACAAAAATGGATACATTTGTATTTTTCAGCATTTTCGTACACAAAGACCGTACATCCAACTGAAATGCAGTTTGGCAAATCAAGAGATCTACCATGCCCCACCGCACATATCAAATTTCAGGCAAATCTGTTGAACGGGTCCAAAGTTATTAACGCACAAAACTTAGAGTTTAACATAGAAGTGACCGCTGAACCTTAACTATAGTGGCACAACCGCTCCACTATAATATATATATATTTTTTAATTTATTTATTTCAGATTGGGATTAATACCTTTGAGTCAGAGACTTATTTACAAAGGTTCCAGGTCATACACATAACATAAGATGAACAGACAGAACATAGGTTAACATAAGGTTACAAGTTTGCATGGAAGGTACATTGCATGGTAAGATACATTACATTTGAACACAGGGACAACTATAATACAAAGGTTCCAGTGGCCAATACTTAATCCTGGACACCCAGGACACAGCATAAATAGATTTGGAATCAGTGCCTACATGAAGAAAGCTGTTTTCATAACAGAGTTGGCCCCTTCAAACATAATGTACGCATGAGCCTCTTCCAACTGGTTGACCAGTGCCAGCTCACCCTGAATGTGGAGTGTCTCTGTTTGTCTGCATCTCTGTATGACTGCAAGTCTCTCTAAACAACTATAAGCTGTTATTTTGGAATGGGTTCCCAGTAACAAATGCTCTTAACAATCATTTTAACCCTTAAATATTGTTATAATGCACGGTTAGACCTCCCCCCCATAGGTAAACAACAGATTTACTATCCTTTAACTGACAGTTACAAAACTGTGACATCATCAGTAAAACATACTGTATTAACTGGATTGACAAAGATTTTTGACTTTGAGTTACATCAGCTTAAGAGTTTATGTTTTAATTACTACTAGTTACACAGTTGCAGCACCCTGGAAGATACTCACTGTTTGACCTTTGGTAGCTCACTTGACCTCCTAGTACTGCGGTTCACCCATCTGAGAAAATATGTAAAAAGTAGAACACAGTAAAAATCTTGCATCTTAGCAGAATATCATAGATTTAGAAAACAACATTCTAAAAAGCATGACAACACATATTACAAGCAGTTAAAATTCCAGATCCCCTCATCCACAAGCACATTTCATAGTGAAGCTAAGCCAGTTTGTTGTCAAGCCACTTGATTTAAAATATGTAAAATATGGGAACTATATCAAACTGAAGACAAAGGTAAAAATCAAGACTCAAAAATAAGTTGCATCACATCTCTTTGAGCTTTAACTCAGTTACTCTAGTACAAACTGCCATTTAAATTAAAAACAAAATACACTGAAAATCAATAACACTTGTAAGTTGCCACAAAACACATTTAAAGAAAAGTCAACTAACCTTAAGAGAAATGCTTCCCAGGCCAGTTGTGAGATTCAAACGCACTTTGACAAAATACGTAGAGTCTCCAACTTTCTTTTAGCCTACTCTGTTAAAATAAAAAAAAAAAATAATAAGCTTAATAGAAGCAATGTGATTCACCACAAAACACATTTGGACATAAAATAAAGCCAATCCTGCACACAGATGAAACAGTTAGATAGGGAATTCAGGCAGACTGGATGGACCGTTGGTCCTTTTCTGCCGTCATTGTCCATGTTTCTTGTTCAGAAATCCAACATCATGATCAGAGTCACACAAACCTCAATCTCCATCTTGGTTTGATCCCTCCACACCCATCAAGCACATCATTTGCATAACAAATTGCTACCCTACTTACAATTAACAGGCGCCAATCAACAACTACAAACTTTTACTCCAGAAACACTAAACAAGAAGTAATCAAGGCTCCAAGCAAACTCATTAACAAGCTTAACTTCTGTCCTGCAGGAAAGTTTTAAAAATCTATAACAAAAAAACTTGTAATCGAGCCATTTTTGACTAACCAAATGTATTATGAAAAATACAAAAGATAGGAAAGTGGTAGTACACTTGTAAAATAATTCCATATTGTGGTTAAACCAGCTAACTGAACCACTAAGCCTTCAGCATCATGGTTTATTAACTTGTCTGAGCACCGGATGGAATTTGTTAACCATATTACCACTTTCCTGGCATTTATTCTATATGTGGAATCACTCACTCCCCTTCTAACCCTAATCTCATGCTGCTGCAGCATCCAGTAACATAATGCTAGGTCTATCAGATTGCCTTCCCCACCCACCTCTCCCCAGCTACCTCATAAGCAGGGTCAACAAGAAAAAAAAATGCTCACCTTATTAATGTTCTTTCTTCTATAGGATCCAACAAAAAGTCATACAAAAGTGCATCATCTCCTCAGTTAGTGATGCCCTGGAGTATGGAACTAAATGGCAGCAGAACTGTTTGATCCCCTAGTAGGGCTATTCAATAGCTCAGTTCAGACAGGGGTCATTCCAAAAGACTGGAGGGCAGCGGATGTAATCCTACTACACAAGAAGAAGAAGACAAAGACAAAGATAAAGAATCAGCATTTATATAGCGCTTTTCATACACATTGTATCCCAAAGTGCTTTACAAGCAATGCTAGACTGGTAGTGAAGTGAACGAATATGTGATGGCAGCCATTTTGCACAACAACGCCCACACACAGCCTTGGACATTTGCACAAACTGGTTTTATAAGAAGGGGAATGTTGGCCAGGACACCGGAGAAAGTCTCCTACTCTTGAGAAAAGTGCTTTGGGTTCTTTTATTTCCACCTGGACAGTACCAGAGATGGGTAGAAGGGACCTGGTTTAACATCTCTTCCGAAGGACAGCATACCTCTCCAGTACAGCACCCCCTAATACTGCATTCAGGTGCCTTTCAGAATGAGCCCAATCCCAGTGTGGGACTAGAACCCATGACCTTCTAGCCCACAGGTGGAGGTGTTATCAACTGAGCCACACTGACACTGACACAAGGGAGGAGGAGACAAAGAGCAACTGGGGAATTACAGATCTATGAGCCTAACCTCTGTAGTGGGTAAACAGATGAAGTCACAGGTCAAAAAGGACCTTGTGAACTACCTAGAGACCAACGGTCTGCAAGATTGTAAACAGCATGGGTTTGTGGCAGGAAGGTCTTGTGAGATCAACCTGACAGTTTTATTTGACTGGGTAACAAAGATGGTAGACAAGGGCTAGGCTGTGCATTTACTCTACTTAAGTTTCATCAAGGCTTTCGGCTTGGCGCCACTTAGAAGATTGCTGAGGACACTGGAGGACCTGGGCATGGCTAGGGATATAATTATATGGGTGGGAAAACTGGTTCAAGGAGAGACAGCAGAGCATGGTGGTAAACGGGGTCAAATCGGAAGAGAGGGAGGTCACGAATGGGGTACCACAAGGATCTGTACTGGATTCTGTCCTTTTTAATATGTTCTTCAGCAACATTGGAGAGGGCATCCGGTGCAAGTTGTGGTTCTCTGCAGATGACACAAAGCTGTGGTAGGGCAGATAGTGACGAAAGGATCAGGGAGATGCAGAGAGATCTACAAAGGCTAGACAGGTAGTCTACATTTTGACAGTTGAAGTTCAACGCCAAAAAGTGCAAGTTATGCACCTAGGGAACAAAAACCCCAGGATAGAGTACTGGATGGGAGAGGTAAAACTGAGCACTACGGCAGAAGAAAGAGAGCTGGGTGTCATCATTATTGACTCCCTCAAACAATCGGATCAGTGTAACAAGGTCCATAGTAGGCTAACAGTATGCTGTGGTGTACTGGATGGGGGTACTGACAGTAGGAAAAAGGAGGTATTACTACCTCTATATAGGTAACTGGTGAGGCCGCACCTGGAATACTGTGCTCAGTTCAGACTTCCTCACCTAACGAAGGACTGGGACAGGCTAGAGATGGTGCAATGCAGCATGACCAAGATAATTCAGGACCAATAAGGTAGATTTTACAAGGATCGTCTCAAGGCACTACTCATGTGCTCACTGGAAACCAGGCAAGATGGGAGATATGATAGAGAACTTCATGTTTCTGATGGAAATAAACAAGGTGAACTGCGGGGAACTATTTAGCAGGAGTAAAGTTTCAAGAACCCAAGGTCATGAGTGAAAACTGGTGGGAGGGAAGGTTGAAGAAGGATATGAGAAATTCATATTTTATGGAAAAGGTGGTGGAGCCATGGAACAGTCTGCCAGTGGATGTGCTAGGCATCAAGACCATAAATGGTTTCAAGCATGGCTGGGACAAAGTGAAGGGTTTGTTGGTTACTCAGGTTTGTAACAGTGGAGAGGGAGCAGGGGGGTGGATAGGGAGGGATAGAACCCATATGGGCAATAGGTCCCTGGATGAATAGGGAACTACAGGCACACTAGATGGACCTTTGGTCTTTTTCTGCTGCAATTGTCTATGTTTCTATGCTAATGATAGAATTTAGAACCTTATTCAAACTCTGCACAATGGTCACGCTCCCCCTACTGGCTAAATGTCAGATTTGTTTCTATGGAGTCAGAAGAGCAGGAGCAGTGACTACCAATATCTACATTAATGAGGAAACACAATTTTCAAATGTTTTAACATTTTTAAAAACTAATTACAGACAGGGCTACTGTATGCCAACACTATAACAGATTTCAAGTTTGTGAAACTGGAAAGAATAAAAAAATTAATGCTCAAGCACAGAAGAAAAATTAACAGACTGATTCTTGTGGGATCTCAGGAGGTTCTAGAAAGGGAGGCTGGGTAAGGGTTTGTATGGCTTATTGTTGGATCCATAGAAGAAAGAACATTACTAAGTATTTTTTTTTCTTCTAAAAACTGGAATCCAACAGTAATGCCTATACAAAAGTGCAGACTCACTAGCAGTACCTAAGGAAGATGAGACTAGAACCTATTTAGGAAAAACATTCTGCAAGACATCAGTCACAAACTGGGCATTCCTCCTGGACTGTACAGTATGTCTAGACAATAATGACTATCCAGTGAGAGATGGTCTTTCTGGTAGCTGGTTTCCCCTTGCCAGCCTCTCCATAGTGACAAATAGTTGTGTATTATCAGAGCTGACATTCTTTGTCCTGTCCAATAGTAGGTCAGTGCCCTTTTCACATCAAGGTGATGGAGCTTTCGCTCACCTGTGTTCGAGTGCCATGGGAAGAGCACAGGTAGAATGAATGACTGACTGATACAGGTGGAATTCTGATACCACTCTAGGCAGGAATTTCCTGATTGTCCTAAACCTTTTGAAAATAGGTTGTGAAGCCAAAGATTGTTTTTCTTGCCTGCGGATGTATAGGCTGTGACAGCTGTCAAAAGTACTTCCTTTGATGTTGAGGGCCTAGACCTAAGGACTGTAAGTTTACCATGTAGTCCAGAACTGTTGAAAGTCCTGCTTGTATTGGAATGATTTTCCTGGGGGGCACATCAGAATAAGAATCTTTTCCATTTGGGGGTATATACCTTCCTTGTTGCTGGTATCCTGGAAACCCTCAGGACTTCTTATACTTCTTGTGACAGACTCAAACAAGAAAACTAACTTGTCAAGAACCAGGCCCACAGACATAATGTTCCAAGGTCTTGGAAGGTTATCCTGCCCTGAGACAAGGTCAGCAGGCTATGCCTCACGGGCTCAGGGGCAGAGTAATGGAGCCTTGCAGGACAAGGTCAGCATCAAATACCACGTCTGCCTGGCCCAGTCTGGGACTATCAGGAACACTGTAGCTGACTCTCTCCTGAGCTTCATGAGTACTCTCTGTATGAGAGGAAATGGAGAGAAGGCATACAGGAGCCTCCCTGTCCATGTCAGGGACAGGGCATCCTCTGGCACCATTGCCTTGGCTGTGAGTCTGCGACAAAAAGTTGAGAGCTTGCTATTCTCCCATGAGGCGAACATATCTATCTCTGGGGTGCCCCATCTTCTGAAAACTGATGCCAGCAGTTGTTGGTTCAGAGATCATTCATGATTACCCTAGCTCATCCTGCTGAGTGAGTGTGCCAGCACACTGCCTTTGCCTGGCAGATGGACTGCAGAAATGTTGGCATCCAGAGAGTATCCTAGGTCCCAGGTCCTCACTGCTTCTGTGCACATTTTTGAGGATCTTGTTCCTCCTTGTTTGTTTCTGTAGCACATGGTTGTGGTGTTTTCTGTCTGAATATAATTTGTTTGACCTTGTAACTGGGAGGAGAAGAAGTGCATTGACAGGAGTGCTGCCCTGAGTTCTAGGAAGTTTATGTGCTCCTATCTCTCCAGTGGGCTCCAGATGCCATTTACTGTGAGATCCTCTAGGTGCTCTCTACCCCAGGAGGAAGGCATCTGTTGTGAGGACCTAAGTGGAGGAAAACTGGAGGAAGGGAATGCCCTCTCTGATGTTGCATTTTTTCCCTCCACTATTTCAGTGCTTGTACCAAGGAGGCTGTGACTAACACTGAGTAGGATAAGTTATCTGACCTTTGGCACCAGTACCTTCTTAGGTGGTATTGTACATCACTCATCTGGAGGCGGACCCATTGCAATGAAGCTGTTACTGATGCCATGCAGCCTGGTAGTTGCAAGAAATCCACTGCAGACCTTGGTTGTCCTGGGATGAAATATAATTGCATAAGAAATTAAGTTGGTTACCCTGTTAAGAGGGAGAAAGGGTCCCGGTGGTGCTGACAGTTTAGGCGCTGGACACCACACATCGTGCCATGCCAGTGACCTGGGTTCAGGAGCGAGCTCAGGCCGTCGGGGGTCGGTGGGGATGGGGAAAGATCGAGCATCCCACAGACTGTTCTGCTTCCCAGGGGAGGGGGGTTTCCACTAGCCGATGCACTGGTGACCTCTGGCGGCTGGAGGCACTGCAGGGCACGGACACAGACAGCGAGGGATTGGGCCGCGCGATCGCCATCGGCTTGCACGCGGTACATACCGCAGAACGAGCGATGCCGCTGTACGTCTGAGCCCAGGAGAGAAAACCTGGCAACACCCCTCACCCTGGGAGGTGACAGAACCTCCAGTGCACTGGACCCACACGTCCAATGTTGGCCAGCAACCACAACTTCACCCTGGGGATCTCGGGCCTCTCCTATGGGGTCAGGAGAGCCGAGATCCTGAACCCAATTACGTGGTCAGAGGTGGTGGTTCAGATGGGTGGTTAGGAGTACCAGCTCTGAATGAAGATTTCTGAGAGATGCCCCTTCAGGTAGGAACACAAAAAGAGTCCACAAAAAAAGAAAGGAGGGAGAAAGGGTATCCAGTTCTATGCCAGTGAACTACAGAATCTGAACTGGTTCTGTCTGAGACTTTTGCAGATTTATCAGGAATCCTAGTTTTTCTAATGTGCTCTTTACCAGCAAGATGCAGCACACTGCATCTTCTTTTGTTTTCCCTGAGACCAGCCAATTGTCCAGGTAAGGGACGACGCTACACTTTGCCTTCTCAGGTGCACCACTACTATGGCTAGGCATTCTGTGAATACCCTTGGTGCTGAGGTGAGGCCAAAGGGTAAGACTGCGAACTAGTATTGACAGTTCCCTAGTCTGAACCGTAGATATTTTCTGTGACTGGGTCCAACTGGAATATTGAAGTAAGCATCCTTTATGTCCAGTGAACCCAGCCAATCCTCTGACTGCAGGGATGGGATTACGGTGCCCAGTGTAGCCATCCTGCATTTTCATTTTTGATACGCCTGTTTAGAAATCTCAGCTCTAGAAAGGGTCACTATTCTCCATTCTTTTTATGGATTATGAAATACCAGGAGAAAAGGCCATTTCCCCATTGTGAATCAGGGACCTTTTCCACTGCCCTTGCTTGCAAGAGCTTTTTCTCTTCCAGCTCCAGTAGGATCATTTCTACTGGAGACTGAGCTGGGAAGTGTCTTGGTTTCTGCAACTTTGGGAATTTCTGAAATTACTGTGACAGACTTTGACACATTATTTCCAGGACACACTCATCTGTGAAGATTTTTTTCCCACTCCTGGAAGTAGTATGTTAGTCTTCCCCCCACTGGCACTGGCTGACATGTGACCTGGTGTAGCCCAGGCACCATGTGCCAGTGGGCTGCCACCCCTGCCTGTTGACTACAACTCAGTTTAAGGGACCTGGGTTTTGTTTCAATGGAAATTGGGGGTTCTTTCCCAGAATAGAAATAAAATAGCATGCTGCCTCCACCCAGAGTAAGATAACAGTGGGCCAGCTGTTTGAATAGTACAACCCCCTGGGATGCTGTACCTACCCACCTCCCCTTCCAGTCACCCCCCACACACTGAATACCACTTTGTTTGCTAACACTGTAAAACACATGTACTTAATGGCTATAGCTAATAATATGCTCACAACACAGGAATTCCAAAGAACAAAACACAGCTTTATTTTTTAGGGTTAGGGAAGGGGTACCTGGACAAGGGATTACTGTTAGGAATGGAAGGTTTGGTTAAATTAGCAAGGCCTGTAGGACAAATCATTATTTATTTTTTTATTTATTACATATTCGGAGAGTACCTTTGACTCACAGAGTCATTTACAAAGGTTCCATGTCACACAGATTGTATACATACAGACATTACAGCAAGTGAACTCAGAGACAGATATAGATTGTTTACAAGGAACCAACCAAGCTAACATTCAAAATACTAGGATTACTTATTAGAATAAATTAACAGTGCCCTCCCACACTGGTACCAGTGTAAACCCCACTTTTTCTGCCCTGCCTGGGTACGCAGATTTTAACACAGGCCGGCTAGTTGCCCCAGGTTGGCCGGCATTGGGGCCCTTGGAATAAACTTTACCAGAAAACATTCACAGCTTTAAATTAATCCCCTTTGCCAGGGCAAGCCCTGGATTACTCATGGTTCTGCAGACAATGATATTTAGGTAGTGACACAGTGGGTTTGAGCAAGCAGGAAGCAGCTGCTCCATGAGGTAGCAAGCAGACGGGCAGTAACTATGGGCCTGAAGGATGCAGCAAATGCTGACAGCTGGTTGAACTTGGACTTGCTTGAAGAGTCCTGCAGCTTGTCACCTTCTGACTTGCATGCAGAGTCCTGCAGCTTGTCACCTTCTGACTTGCATGCAGAGTCTTGCAACTTGTCACCTTCGGCGTGCAAGCAGGCTGGGAAACAGGAGTGCAAAAGCAAGTACAAAGACTACAAGTAAGCCCAGACCCAGGAGTGACCCCAAGATCCGGTTCCCCAAAAGGTCCAGAGTGCCCTAGCACTCAGGCATGCGCCCATCAGCACCTGCAGCCCAATCCACCGCACTCGATAAGGGTTTGACAGTTCCCCTACCTGGCTCCAAACTACAGCTGTGCAGGTTGCAGTTTGTTTTTTTTCTTTGGGTCAGGAATCCTCAGCTCCAGTGAGCAGCAATGAGTCCTCCGACTTCCACCTTGCCAGTGGCTTTAGGCTAGCAGCATGCAGTCTCTGGAGTAGTACTCTACCTTGCCACAACTGGATTTCAGCAAACAAGGCAGGTTTCTGAGAGTGGGATGCCTGCAGACCTTTTCTATAAATTTCCTCAGTTTCAGACTGAGTGCCAGCTTTAGGCTCTGGCACACACAGTTCCAAATAACCCTTTTTACAAGCTCAGGACTTATTACACTGCTGCAGGCTCACTGCAAAATCCAGTTTTTCCCTACAGGAAAGAAGCCTTCAACCAATGCCTCAGACGTTCAACTGCAGCCACAGTTCCTTCAGACAGAACCGTTCCCTTTTTCCGATTCTCAGATGATTGACTGCTTGACCAATAAAGTCCTGAAAAGGTTTCCAACCTTTTCTCAACACACAGAATGAGCCCTCTTGACTCAATCAGAGCCCATATCAGACTGCCCAATTGCCCAAGTTCCTGGGGTTTCACACACAAATCCCAGCTTCTGATTGGTTAAATCCTGCTGTCATTCCGAAATATTAATTAACATCAACCTGGTTCGATTATTGATTGGTAAATGGGTTTTGGCACCTGGAATAAAGTTCACACCTCTCCCAAAAGGCATTTCACCAGTCTTTGGGCACCTAAGGTAATGAATTGCTGGCACAGGGGGTCAAAGTAGCAAAGATGGCTGCCAGTACACAGTCCAGTACAGTTCACATAGCAGTCCCAGCTTTAAAGTTTTGCTGCAGCCACAGTATACAGTCTGCACACATATTTTCCCCATGGTCCTGTAGCTGCCCTGTCCTTTATCAAGTGACTGCTGAATTATAATTAAAGAGTCCTTGGATTACCTGTCGCTAGTTCAGTTATACATAGCCCCCAGGAGCAGTGATCCGACCAATTAATATTCATGCAGCCCTTATAAATATGTAAATATGCCCCCTATCACAATGCTCATTGGTACTCTTTATTAAAACTTTGAGGCCACTTCTGGGGCACCTCCTTCGGGTATCCAACCCCCGGTTAACTTATTTTGGGGGCTGAGACTACTGGGGAGGCTATCACTTAGTTGCAGGAGTAGCGAGAAAACACTGGCCCACTTGCATGCAAGTGTGGGCCCCGCAGGCACTTTTAAAGTGCAAGCTGCAGTAGCAGTCCTGCAATTAACTTCTCCAGCCCCCAAATAGATCAGTAACACTAACAGGGGCTGGACGGAGAACTAAATGGGCACAAGAACCAGACTGGCAATGAGAGGCAGCGGAGGACAGGCAGCGCCCGGGGCAACAGGTAAGCCCCACCCGTGGTGGGTTACATTGTTAAATGTGTCAGGGGGTTGTTTGAGCTGTGGCTTAGGGGCTGGTGCTGCAGCACACCTAGGACTCCTCCAAGCCGAAAGTAGACAGGCAGTCAGGCACTTAGGAAAACTGTGCCAGTGCTGACTGGGGCAGCCAGCCCAAACAGTAACATGGAAACAATCACATAGTGGCACTTAAAGAAAAAAGACAATGCTTAGTTAAGTAAGGGCTCACAATAAAGCATTCAGGATATTTACTTAGCTAAGAATTGTCATTTGCCTTTGAGTGCCACTACACGATTGTTTGCACACCTAGGACCCATCCTGCTTCTATGCCTATAGTATCTTCTTTGTGACTTATAATCATAACCAGAGTAGGGTCCGAGGTAGTAGTCTTTACCCCTAACCCTGCCTCCCCTTCCATAAGGCCAGTAGGAAATGAGGCCTTTTCTTTTTCTGTTAGTCTCTTTTAATTATATCTTTGTTCATCTACTTTTTTCATGTATGCCTCAGTTTTGTTGCCAAACGGAATTTCCATCAAAGAGGAAATCAGTAGCTTTTGCTTGGGTGTCCTGAGTAAGGACAGTTGTCCTAAGCTAACCAAACCTTCTTAAGGACATTGAATGGGCCAACACTCTTGATGCTGAGTCACTGGCATCAACGGCTATGTGGAACTGGTATTTAGTGGAATTGAGGGCTGACTTTGCAGTTGCAGACACATCCTCTCCCACTTCACCATCTACCTTTTTCACCCAGTGCCATAACTGCATTCCATGGAGCCAGCCCAGTGGCGCTGAGGGTTGAGGTGCTGGATGCCACACCTCGCACCACTCCAGCGACGCAGGTTCAGGAGTGGACTCGCGTCGCTGGTAGGTCGGCCAGGGGGAAGATAGGCTTGAGCATCCCACGATGGCTCACCTTCTCCAGGGAGGGAACAGGCCAATGCCCAACACTTGTATGACTCTGAGCTGTGGCTCAGAGTACTGCAAGCCCCACTAGATAGGGGATGGTGGCCGTTATACAGCATGGACGTTGGTGCCATGACGTTGGGGGAGTAACACGCTGTACGGGAAGGATAGAAAAATGGAAAATAGCCTGCCACCACCAGGAAGATGGGGAACCGAGATATGCCCACGATTTGTCTGTGCCCACCTGATGGACCCCAGACCGACAAAATGTAAGTAATAGGGCATCTGCACCACCGCATCTGCACCACCTCCTCGTCCCCACCCGGGGTGTAAATCATGGCTCCATGGGGGCTTGGGGGTCCATTCGGGTTGGGTTGCAGGCAGTGGGATGTCTAATGTCTCCCCTGAAAGGTCGGGGGTGGCAGGCTGGGAATAGGCAGAAAAAAAATAAATAAATAACTGCGTTCCACAATGCATTTAGGAACTGAAATGTTTAGGCCATGTAGGCTGCTTGTCTTAATTGTAGGGAGGAAGTTGTGTAAATCTTTTTGGCCATAGTGTCTAGTTTTCTGGAATCCTTCTCAGGAGGAGACTGAGTAGAGAGAGGCACCTTAGCCTTCTCACAAGCTGCTGCCTGTACCACCCCCTCATGATCAGAGTGAGCATGCAAGTCTGTCCACCTGATATTTCTTTAATTTTCTCATCAGTGCCAACTGCAGTGTTTGGAGCTGGCAATATTTTGAGGGTGGCTTTTCTAAGGGACTTATGGACTTGGACTAACAACCTCCTTGTTGGTGTTAGAGGCATCATATTCGTAAGTTCCACCTCATCAACGTCGTCCTCTGTTTTTTTCTGAATGGATATTGAGGGTATCTATCATTGTCTTAAAAAGGAAGAGTATAAGGAATAATCCTCATGAACTCTTGGTGGAGAACAAAATTCTTGCTCTGGGGAAACCTCAAGCTCTAATGGCTTTTCCTTCTCTCCCTCTTTCTCATAATATCCCCCCTCCTCCAGGACAGACTGATGCTAGGGGACCTGAAACTGGGAAGGGGGCAGCCATATCCGTTACATTTCCCATGACCTGAAAAACAGGCCACACCTTAGTAATGTCCTCCACAGAGGCCATTCACCTGGGTTCAGCTGCCTGCTCTTTATCCCTTGCAGGAGGAGTGGCAGGAAAATGTTTTCCTTTTTACTTTTTCTTAGCAGGCACTATTTCCAGCACCTGCTCTGAGGCTCTTTTTGTACTTTTGCCATCACCAGCTTCAGGGTTCCTCTTTCAGATGGCCTGTGTTCTTTAGTGTGCGTTTCAGATAGCTTGGCAGCTTTACCTTTTTTGTCTGTATACCTTTTGTTAGAGACTGCTGTTTCTGAGATGATGAAGCCTGTGATGCGTGTTTTCCACCATCATTGGGAGCTCCCTCCATTTCTGAGCCTAGTAAATGCTTTGGTGACACTGAGGCTGGCTGTGGGGCCAAAAGAGTTTCCCTTTTTGCAGCCATTTTTCTTTGTGTTTTTGGGAAACATTTTTTACACAGCTCAGTGTTCTCAAAATCATGATCTGGGCCTAAACACCTTGGCCCAGATATTCAAACTGCGCCAAGCTGTGGCGCAAGCTTGGGCGCAGCTCAACATGGCTGCGCAGGGATGTGGACTGGGCGATATTCAATGGAGCTGCGCCATGGCACAGCATCTTTGAATATCGCACCTAGCCACCCACAGTGTCACATCGCACAGTGGCACTGCGCCAAGCATAGTGGCAAAGTGGAGCATGGGGTTGCTTCTTTCAAGTTCTGATAACGCTATATACAGCAACATGATGTCAAAACAAATGGGGCCATTGCATGTCATTATGGCCCCATTTGCATGCAGGTGCGCCGATCCCCGATGACGGGCAGATAGTGGTCCACTGGACCACCAGGTATATTGGAAGCTTGTTCTATTTTATTACAAATGCCCACAATCGGGCAGATAGCGGTCCACTGGACCACCAGGGATATTGGAAGCTTGTTCTATTTTATTACAAATGCCTGCGATCGGGCAGATAGCGGTCCACTGGACCACCAGGGATATTGGAAGCTTGTTCTATTTTTTTACAAATGCCCATGATCGGGCAGTCAGCGGTCCACTGGACCCCCAGGGATATTGGAAGCACTTCTTCCATTTTATTACAAATGCCCACGATCGGGCAGATAGCGGTCCACTGGACCACCAGGAATATTGGAAGCACTTGTTCTATTTTTTTACAAATGCCTGCGATCGGGCATGGGGGGAGCGCCACCAGGTGCAGCCGGAGCTTGGGTGGCCACCCACAGGTGGCAGCTGCCGTGTTGCACCCTGCAATGCGGCAGCTCACCTGTGGGTGGCCATCAGTTGTTCCTTTTTTTTTTTTGGATCAACTTTGTGCTGGCGCAGGTAGGGGTTACGCATGAATGGCTCTGCACATCCTGGGTTGAATATCGGGCTGTGCAAGGTATGCATGGGCACGCCCCCCCCCACCTGTGCCTGCATACATTACTGATGCACTCCAGCACATCGGGATTTGTGCTGCGCACTTTTCCCTTTTGAATATCGGGCCGGGGCGCATCCATGGGTTGCGCATGGTGCAACACTGTTGCACCATATGCAACCCTTTTGAATATCTGGGCCCCTAAGCACAACTTGTGACACTCTCCCTTTGCAAGGAGTTGGAAACAGGATTCACAATTTTTAAATCCTATAGGCTGTTTTCTTCTTTGGTCTATCAGTCATGACAATTTGCTGATAGCATCTATTTTTTATTAAATTCAGTTCAGCTATGTTTGATTATCAAAATATCACTATTTTAAAGAGGGAGTCCGGCCAAAATTTCTGGCATCAATAAATTCAGAATTTGCATCAGCTTATCTCCAATCAGCCTCATCCCAAAAATGAGATCTCTAAGTTACTTTGTTTAAAAGTTACAAGTAATTTTGTAACCCTAAATTCACTGCCTGTTGAAAAAAGACAGTTTCAGTGAAAAGCTACTGATAATGTCATAACCAGAACTCACAGCCTAGTTCTCCATGCAAGCTACCTTATAGGATTTATTTCTCCCCTGTTAGATGGGCTGGCAGTATAGCCTAGAGGTTAGCGTAATGAATTGTGAATGAGCTTGGTACATCCAGCAAACCAAACCTAGGTTTGATTCTCACAACCTCCACTTGCATTCTGTGTGATGCTGAGCAAGTCACTTAAGCTCCCAGGTCACCCCTGAAAACAGGCACTTGTACCTAGTGGGCCTTACCCAGTTACCAAAGACTAAAATAGAAAATTAAACTGCAGTTGTAGTAAAGATCTGAAAAAGGAAAGCTTACTCTGGATGGATCAGCGCATGCATGTCTATAACGTGCAGATTCAAGATACAGCACTTCAGAATGTGATGGGGGTTGGAATGCAGCGATAAACGTGACTTTAGAATTACAAAGTTGTGTGCAGTTTTTAGAACGCTGCAGTTATGAGATTTTGAAATGTCACCAGGTTGCAACTGTGGAATGCAGCAATGACACAATCTCAGAAAGTAGCTAGGATACACAATTTTGGAATGTGGCAGGGACACTAAAATTCATAATGTGGCAGTGTCATATTTTTTTAAAATGTGGCAGAGATACAGAATTTTGAAATGTGGGAAATACATAGTTGCAGAAGGTGGCAGGGATATGTCATTTCATGTGTCATGGATGCCTACATTTGGCATGTGGTGGTGATGCACAATTTCATAATGTAGTTGGGATGCTTAATTTCAGATTGTGGTGGCAACATGCAATTTCATAATGTGACATGGACACAGAATCTTAGAATGTAGCAGTGACACAGTTTCAGAATGTGGTAGTCACATACATTTTCAGAATAAGGCAGGGATGCATAATTTTAGAATGTGGCTTGGACATGCAATTTCGGAATGTGGCAGTGACACTCATTTTCAGAATGTGGTGAGGATGTACAGTTTTGGAATATGGTGGGGATGCACATTCTCAGAATGTGAAAATGACAGGCAATTTTGGAATGTGGAAGTTTACAAACAATTTTGGAATGTGGCAGGAATGTACAATTTTGGAATGTGGTGGAGACGTGCAATTTCGGAATGTTGTGGTGAAGCACAATTTCAAAATGTGATGATGCACAAATTTGGAATGTGGCAGTGACACACTATTTTGGAATGTGGCGGTGACACAATTTTGGAATGTAGTGGTAATGCTCAATTTCAGAATGTGGGTGTGATACACAATTTCAGAATATGGCGGAGACAAACAATTTCAGAATGTGACAGTGATGCACAAATTTGGAATGTGGGCATGATGCACAATTTTGGAATGTGGCAGTGACACAAAATTTCAGAATATGGCAGAAATTAACAATTTCAGTAAATGACAGTGATGCACAAATTTGGAATGTGGCAATGATGCACAATTTCAGTACGTGGCAGTGATGCATAGTTTCAGAATGTGACAATGACATGCAATTTCAGAATGTGGTAGTGATGCACAATTTCAAAATGGGGCAGTGACACAGTTTCAGAATGTGGTGGTGCTGCATAATTTTGGAATGTGGCAGTGATGCACAATTTCAAAATGTGGTGATGCACAGTTTCAGAATGTGATGATGATACACAGTCTTGGAATGTGGTGGTGATGTACAATTCTGGAATGTGGTAGTGATGCACAATTTCAGAATGTGGCAGTGATGCGCTATTTAGGAATGTGGCAGTGCCCAGTTTCAGAATGTAGCATTGAAACACAACTTCAGAATGTAGTGAGGATGTGCAATTTTGGAATGTGCTGGAATGCATAATTTTAGAATGTGGCTGTGACGTAAATGTCAGAATATGGTGGGGATGTGATGCATAATTTTTAAATGTTGTGGGTGCATACAATTCTGGAATGTGGCAAGAACAAGCAATTTCAGAATAAAATGGTGTGTCCTGTCACATTCCAACCATGTACATCCCCCACTGTAGTCTGAAATTGCCAGTCCCCGATCAGTTCCTTGATGTGTGTTCCTGTCATGTTCCGTCGTTGAGATGGCACATCCCTGCCACATTCTGAGATTGCATGTCCCCCACAACGTTTTAAAATTGTGTGGCACCTTGACATTCTATACTTTGGTTGAGCACTACATTCCAAAACCACATCATGACACATTCTAAAATACAGTACCATGCACCTGAATATTATGGAAACACAGGCACTGTAGCCCACCCTGTCAGTGATTTTTTATTTATTTATTTTTTTTATGTGTGTGTTTTTTTAATGGTTACTTCAGCTACAGTTTCTTAAACTTTGGAGAAATAGATTCTTTAAGGTTGCTGACAGGGAGGACTAGGCTGTGAGTTATGGTTATGACATCATCAATGACTTTTCACTGAAACTGGCTTTTTTGAACAGGAAGTGAAATTAGGATTATGAAATAGCGTATAACTGTAAAATGAAGTAATGTAGAAACCTAATTTTTGGCATGAGATTTATTGGGGTATGCTTATTCTAATTCTGCAATGTACCACTTTTGATCAGACTCTCTGTTAAGTAACAGAATTCAAGATGTTTAAAATAAAATGGAAAAAGCGGTTGGTTCCCTCAGGTGGGAATTGCACCTAAGCGTGACTTCTCCGGTTCCTGGCAACCAAGCAGGAACCAGAGTAAACTGCTAATTTATTGTGCAATTCTTGGAGGCTGGAGGACATGGATGTCTGCAGGCATGCTGGGGAGAGGCAAGATGGCCGCAGAGCTGCTCCACTCCCTGCAGCAAGTTTTTGGTGCCTCACATCAGAGCAGCCATGCTGGATGCTGGTTGTTTTTCAGCATTCTGCTGCTGAAAGGAGCTAAGCTGCAAGAACATGATGCACAAAATTTCTTTTATCAAAAATATGTAACATCTGTGGAACATTTTAGTGGTCGATTTATGGTTGCAGTGGTATATTGGCTTACTAGATGGGTTGTATCTTGAGTCTGTCTGTTTGAGAATGCCAAGAAGTCTGGAGAGATGTCATGGTGGCTGAAGTCAGTGTTCACCCACTTTCAAGGAGCGACAGGAGTCACGAGGACCAGAAGAGAAACTGGCGGGAGAGAACCCTATATAGCACTATGGTTGCTGACACACTTGCTTTCCTTTAATAAAAGGTATTCCATCACTTCCCAGGACTGGGGTTTGTGTATTTCCACTGGTGTGAATCTACTGTGCTCAGTGGAGTGTTTGTTCTTTTTCACCCTTTTCAGGTGATTATGTGAACCTTTGGAGGATGGCGAACCTTAGTCAACGAGGGTTTGAATGTGGAGATTTCAAGAACTCAGGAGAGGTCTCCTGGGGAGACAGGACTACTGGACTCCCTAATTCCAGATTTAAGTAAAGGGAGACCAGTTTATGTATCTTCTATGGAGCTCACCAATAGACACTGCAGCAGTGATAAATGGAGGGTGGTAATAGTGTTATTTCTCCCATGAGGTACTATTTTTACTCCTTCTGGCTAATGTCTTAATATACACCATACAATAATGATCCAAATTAAAGAACTGAGTTGGAATTGATCTGGAGCAGCTTAATGAGGTTTCCTGCATGGGCTCTCACAAGTTTAATAGTTGGACGCCTTGCATAAGGAAAAAGGTTGCTGACCGTGTTTTCAAACAGCACACCTATGATTATAGCCACCAGTACAACATTTGCATCTCGTGCTTAAATTGATTTGGTTTCGATCTTGAAAACTGGTTGGAACTCTGTGAACGTCCCTGCAAACATTGTCACATACAGACATTATTTGTACAATGGTGTGTGATAACGTTTTTATGATAATTCACTCAGCCTGTTATTGTTTTAACAATTTTTCAGTCTATATTTACAAAATGGACAGTGTGTTTCTCTTGTACAGATTTTTTTGCTCCCCTTAACAACAGATGCTATTTATGTGACTTGACAAGCTGAGTCTTGTTTTTTTTTCCTCCGGCTTAAACAGACTTATATGCTTTTATTTTAAGAAGAAGCAATGAATATAGGCGAAGGCGTTATTCTAGACCTATAGATGTGCTATACAGGAGTCTTTATTCTATGCCTATTTTATGTTGTATTGACTGTGCATATTAGTACAATAATAGTGGCATGCTTAAACTGCCTCAAGGGCAAAGAACAAATGAGGGAGCATATATAATTGGGTGAAAAGCAAACCAATAGGGATGTTATTTCCTGGGGTCCCTCTGAAAACATCAGTATAATTTTAAATGTAAGGTATGTGATGAAAACTATGCAGAATTGCACTGAGAAAGGTGGGGACAGAAAGATATCATGTGTGCTCAATGGGTGTGCTTGAACAACGTAAACTTGCAGAGAGCTGTCAATGGGTTTACACTGTGATATGAACTGGTAGCCTCACACAGGCCCAGTTAGGGGTCTAAGAAGTCTGAAATTGAAATGAAAAGTGGGGACAGATGGAAGTGGGCATGGTCTATAGAAACTCATATACTATTTCTTAATTGTAGCCGGTATGTAAATCCTGCCTCATCTGGTGACTATAGGAGCAAAGGGCAGCATGCGCTGTGGGGTGCACCTAGGGACTTCACATAAAATTTATTATTTAGCTTTTGGTGACCGGGTAAGTACACTAGACAAGTAATATGCCTATTTTCAGGAACGACCCGGGAGAGTACAACATTGTGAATTACATGGTGGTACAGGGATTATACAGAAAACAACATAGCAGGCAGTTTGACTAGAGCGGAACAGTACAAGGTGACATTTCCAAGTTATCAACAGAGGTAAAGCAATCTAGTACAAGGTGACATTTACAAGTTATCAACAGAGGTAAAGCAATCTAGGTAAACATCCCAATTTCAGACAGTGTGAGGTAAAACAGAGTCACTAGTTAACTTTCATCCAATTTCAGACAGCGTGTAGTGAGAGAAAAACTGGTGATTAACGATATGAACAAATTGTGGTTTAGAAAATGGACAAATTATAACTCGGTCAAGTGCCAGGTGTTAACGGGTAGTGTCTCAGGCAAGTGCCAGGAGAGGATTCTTTAAGGGCTAACCATTTGCGTTTTGTAAAGCTTCACTGGCCTAGCAGTACGAGGACATTGCTCTATGGGGGTTTGGGACAGACACACTCAGAGGCCAACTTTAGAACACTCCACAGTTGTCTACGAAAACTATGGAAGGAGGGAGCCAATCGAACCTGCTCAGGAAAGGGGAGTTCCAGAGTCTAGGTGCACTTGCCGCAAAGTCCCTGTCCCCCATGAGGGTGCGAGTAGGGGGAACTCTTAGCAGTCCAGGGACCTGTGATCTAAGTGAGTAGGAGGAGTGGTCCACCGGTAGTAGTAGTAGCTGTGAGAGCCCCAGTGGGGTGCCTGTTTTAGTCACTTTGCCCACGAGACATCCAAGCCCAAAATCAAGGTAGCTAGATGGTGAGAGTCAGCCAAGATTTTCATAGAGGTTGCAATGATGGGTAAGCCGGGGGGCAGCGAGGGCAAAATGACAAACGTTGTTGTAAGTCGTGGACCACCAGGTGAGGTGGGTTTTAGCAGAGCTGGCAAATAGGTGCAGGCCGTAGGAAAGGGAGGGAAGCAGGACACCTCTCACGAGGGCCAGACGAGCTTCAGGTGTGAGATTGTATTTGGCTCTGTAAGCCATGCCCAATTTGCAGTTCACCAATCTGCAAACATTTAGCATGTGACTCCCCATGTCAAGTTGGGGGTTGAGCATAACACCAAGGTATCTGACGGAATTTACAGTTGGGAGGGGGTTTCCGTCCTGGCATTTGATGCACAGGGAAGCTGGCATGGCTTTGATTTTGGGTGCTGAGCCAAATAGTATAGCCTGTGTTTTTTTCAGGTTGAGAACCAGTTTATTTTTAGTTACCCAAGCCTGGATATTGTTCAAGTCATCAAAAAGTTGCTGATTTAGAGGCTCAATGTCCCTGGAGTGGGTGAAGACCAGGCCATCAGCATAGAGAGTGGTGCTGCAGTTTGTAACTGCCTCCGGTAAGTGATTCACAAAGAGGGAGAAGAGGAGGGGCCCCAGGACCGACCCCTGAGGGATGCCTGAGGTAACCAGTAGTGGTTCAGACAGCACTTTGTTAAATCTAGTCATCTGCATTCGACCATGTAGATAGCCAGTGAACCAGTTCAGTGCAGCAGAGGACAGGCCCAGAGACCACAGCTGAGTGCAGAGCAGCTCGTGATCAACAAGGTCGAAGGCCTTGGACAGGTCAATGAATATGGCTCCAGAGAGTTTGCCCTGATCCATGGCTCCTGTGATACTTGACGAGACAGAGACCAGGGCTGTGGTCATGCTATGCCCCTTCCGAAAGCCGTGCTGGGCTGGGGATAGCAGATCGTGGGCCGTTATGTGGTCAGTGAGTTGTACAGCCACAACTTTTTCAAGGAGCTTGCTGAGGGAGGACAGAATGGCTATCGGACGATAATTGTCCGGGACCTTAGGATTGCCCTGCTTCAGTACAGGTACTATCCTGGCCATCTTCCAAATGTCAGGAATAACCCCTTTCGCTAGTGACAGATTAAAGATATGGGCTACAGGGGAGGCTATGTGGTGGGCACCTAGCTTAAGTAGTTTAGGCTCCCTATTGTCGGGCCCTGGGCTTGAGTACTGGGAGAGGCCAGCGAGAAGGTTAGGCATGTCTGAGACAGAAAAGTGGACGGGGGGAGGAGGTTGCCCCCAGCCCTGGTATAGAAGGGGGGGCCAGTGCTGATCCCTGGAGGCGGGAAAAGTGCGGCATAAGCCGACAGGTCAGTGAAGTGAGCATTTAAGGCATTGGCAATCATGTGGGGATTGTTGCAAGAGACCCCTCCAATGACCATGTCAGATACCCCAGCACTGGTGGGGCCACTGACAAGCATTTTGATATTTCTCCAGAGCCTTCTGGGGTCATTGGCTGAGCTGAGTAGGGCAGACTTACAGAAGTCACTTTTTGCGGCCCTGATTGCCTTTTTGCTCTCATTCCTTAGGTATCTGTAGCGTTGGAGAGTTGTCAGATCTAGGGAGCTTTTGTAATGAGACCAACACTTGTCTCTGGCCCTCATGAGGCAAGGAGACTCCCGTGCAACCACGGGGTGACGGACCCCCTGACCCTCCTTGTGACAAAGGGGGCATGTTTGTCCTGCAAGACCACGAAGGTAGAGAGAAAGCGGGTGGCAGCTGTAGAGGGAGGTATTACTGGCAACAAGGGATATCCAAATGTGGGTTTAATGACTGAGCCTCTCTATTTTTGTTCATAACATAGTATTTTCATGAGTTGACCCAGCATCCTAAACAGGACCTAAATATTGTGGCTTAATTTCGCTCTTAGCTGTAGCTTGAGGATGACTTGTGGCATGGAAACATTGCTGGATAGTGCAGCCGACCTCATCTCAGAAGAATTAAGTAAGCCCTCCTTGATCACAGCATCTCTTACCCAAGATGAGTTTTCAGCATTGATGATATTATGTTTCTATTTAAGGGTTGTGTTTTGCTATCAGAAGACCATTTAGGAATAATACTATTTTTCAAAATTAATTTATTAATAACTGACTCGCAAAACTTTTAATCTATCTTAATCGCCAGTTTATGGCAGAAAAAGACCTAGCGGCTTATCTAGTCTGCCTATATGTCTGCCTGTTCAAACATAAGCTCCATAATATAGTAGTGTTTAGCAAAATGAAGGATATCATACTGTAGGTGTGCAGAGTCCCTGAGTCTGAAAGCGTCTGCCGAGCTTTTTCAAATGAAGTATTTGGCTTATCTGTAGGTGTCAACAGTCTGGGGATATCCATTTGTAAATCAGCCCTATACTTAAACAAGGCAGCAGCCATTTTTTGGAACACTGAAACAGAAAGTGATACTACAGTTACTAAACAACACATAGCATCCCCAACCATGACTTTATTTCCTATCTCAGTGTTCAGTAAAGGTTTCTGACTAGATTAAATGTATAGCAGAAGTAGCTATGGGTGTATCTGTGTGACAGCTACAGGTCAGCCCAATGTCACATTTACAAGAGCATGTAACACGGGCTTTCAGACTTTGTGGAATCCTCTATGCACATATTCCCCATTCAAAGGCCTCATGCATATGTTTAAAACTAACCTCTGCAGTACAATGCAGTGTGTTAGAATAAGGCTGCAAATTTGAATGTTATCGCTGCAGTGTTTCAAAATTATAAACCTCCATAGAAAGGGAAACAGAAAGAAAAGATGAGCAAGATAGAGAAGGAAGGGGAAGGGGAGAAGGAAAGAAAGAAAGAAAGAAAGAAAGAAAGAAAGAAAGAAAGAAGGAAAGAAAGAAAGAAAGAATCCCTTTCACGTATAGCACTCTTGAGTACAAAAGCATTTAGTAATGGCTGTTAGACATAGAGCATACTGGATGGGCAACTATGCAGAACCAGTGTGTTCTGCCACAGAGGGATTCTGATTCCCTCTGACCTCGAAAGCGAAGCTCGAGAGGTCCATAGGAATCAGGACCCCGAGGTGGCAAAGCACACTGGCTGTGCATAGAGTTGCTCATCCTGTATTTTTTATAGGGTATAGTACTGTGTGAAAAAGGTGTTTTGTGAGTTCTTTTGCTTTCAAAATTAAATTGACTCATGCAGTCGCTAGAGGTTCTAGAATGCTGTTCAACCACAGAAGGGTAGAACAGCATTCCATGACCTTGGAACTGTGGTAGAATAGGATTTTGAAAGGGATGGAATTCTACACAGAACAACACTCCACTATACACTATATTGATTTACTGAATCCTTCACATGGTTGAAATACATATGCAGCAATAGGTTTCATAACTGAAAATAAAGAGAGGATACTGATTGTTATCGGCCACTTTAAAAACACTTATTAACACTTGCTTTCTATTTTCATTTTTTTTTCTATTTTGGAAAGGTGATAGAAATATTTTCAAATGTTACCATTAGATTTTAACCTTTTCTATTTAACCACAAAGTTTCACATTTTCCATCCACCCACTCAGGCACACTGGTATGCTATAAGTGCACAGCCGAAGAAGAGCATGCACATGATGTTTGCGTGCACACAGCTATGAGGAATTTTCAAGGCATTAAAATCATTTCAGCAGAAGCAAGATTAAAAAAAAAAAAACGTTGCAAATATTCTTGTAGTAGAAATAGACTGGCTTGTATCAACCCTGGTGACAAGTTTACCTACCCTAATAGTTGGAAGTCTGACCATTTGAAATCTGCAGTCAGGGCCTGCAGTATATTGGATTCTGCCGTGATCATGAGTAGTAGACAGTTGAATCTGTGCCACAATCATACCGGTAGCTGCTGCATCATTGCCGAGTCACCATGACTGGCTTTGTTTAATTATTTTCAGCAGTTTTTTATTGTAGCTCGCTCCATTAACCTACAGGTGGTGTTTTCTGCAGTTCTTATTGTGCATGTGTTGCCCCCAGTGGCAAATGCCAGTGTTTGCATATGGTCT
Organism: Neoceratodus forsteri; assembly: GCA_016271365.2. Taxonomy (NCBI): domain Eukaryota; kingdom Metazoa; phylum Chordata; order Ceratodontiformes; family Ceratodontidae; genus Neoceratodus; species Neoceratodus forsteri. The sequence continues at coordinate 974,760,119 of CM057456.1, read as the reverse complement.
ACCAGTGGAGGCACTCACATCCTCTGTGTGTGTTTTGTGTCTGCATGCTGCACGTGTTGACCAGTGCAGAACTATGCTATATGACCCAACTAACTTTACTTGTGCACTGGTACATTAACTTCCTCCCTCTCTGCTACTAAAGTTTGCCTGTATCCATCCTCAACATCAGTGGTGGAAGGGGGTGGAGAAAATGTAACATACTTCATAATGAGTGCAATTATTAAATATCCCCAGACTCCCTGACAGGGATGCTCGAGCCTAGACAAGTGATGGTGGCAGGTTACTCCGTTTCCAACATGCTTGCTTACAACAGTGCAGTGCAGTAACTACTGTATGACTCCTTTATGGGGTCAGAAGTATTATATTATGTATATGTTGGAACCACCACCAAATTCAGTACACTAAATAAATGCACTGAATATAGCTTGCACAGTCATGGCTCCCAGACCCATCTGGCATTTTTCCTGCAATCACAAGAATGTTCTTGTGTTTTCCTGTAGATTATGTTATTTCCTATGGAAGCTGAATTGCTCTGTTTTCCCACAGAACCAGCGCAAGTCTGTTTGAACAATTTCCTTGTAGACTGCACTATTTGACTGTAAAATAATATGGACTCCCTTTAGATCTGAAGCCATGCACAACTTGATCATTGTAGGAATGCAGTGTTGGATGGAAACAGTATTTTAACAGTATACTTTATTCAAAACTAGTTTATTTTTCTATGGTATGTGACAATTTTCCAGTGAAAGCACATAGCAGCTCAAATTATGGCACACTAATGCATCCTCTGAAACTTGTTTTCAGTGGATCTGTAACAGTACACCATTTAGGTGTTTTCTCTTAGTACCGAACAATGGCTGTGAGGAAGGGAGGATACTGAACACTCACTAAATACATGTTATATTATGTGTGCCTACTTCCTTGGGGTAGGGGAGAGCAATCAAATGCGAGAATCCCTTTTCTGAGTCACACCTTTCTGTTGCCATTCAGTTTATGCTGCTGCTTGACTGTGTTTTCCAGGATTCTCAATCTTGGGCATGCTCAGGAAGTAGTAGTAGTAGTAGTAGTAGTAGAAGCAGTAGTTTATTTATTAAGCGCCCAATTCCGGGGGCTCTGAGCGCTGTACATTATAAAGTCACAGAAAATAGAATTAAAGGAGAAGTCCACCCAAAACTTGAAAAAATATATTTAGTGCAGAGTGTTTTAATTTGTATGTGAAGTTCTAGTGTTTCCTTCCCTCTGACTGGTATTTGGAATTTTTCCTAAATTAGCCTGCTAGCTTTATGCTAGTTTTACAACCCCTGGGGATCTTCATCCCTGACAGCTTAATTGTATTTCTTGTTCCCACAGTGCATCTTGTCTCACGTGACAGTGATGTAAGAGAGATCCAACATTCAGCACACACATGCCAAACAAACTAAGTATCTTGGAAGCCTTACAAGCTGCACGAAAATTACCAGCAGCAAAGTTTTTCAGGACAGCAGGACCTTTACGATGAGGGTAGTCACCAAACTGAATTTACAGATTTTAAAATATAGCCATCTCTACTGTGTGAACTGATTTTAAAGCAATGCTTTCTGCTGGATTTATGGTCTCTGCTACATCACCATCACATGAAACAAGGTGCATTGTAGGACAAAGGAATATAATTAAGCTGTTTCATATTGAGATTTCCAGGGGTCGTAAAACTACCCTAAAGCTAGCAGGCTAATTTAGGAAAAACTCCCAATACCAGTCAGGGGGAAGAAAATACTAGAACTTCACATACAAATTAAAACACTCTGCACAACATATATTGTTTCAAGTTTTGGGTGGACTTCTCCTTTAAACACAAAGTAATAAATACATATAACTTGAAATGTACAAATCAGACAACAAATAGTTTAAAAAAAATGAAACCAGCGGGCTAATTTAAATCAAAATCTTGGCTGAATAGGTATGTCTTAAGGCCCCTCTTAAAGGTCTCCACAGAGGGAGTCTCCCTCAGAGATTGGAGAAGCGAGTTCCACAGGGCTGGACCAGCCACCTTAAAAGTGCAATCCCGTGATATTTCTAGCCTGGCCATGGGAACCGCTAGGAGGCTCCCCCCGGAGGAGTGGAGAGGGTGAGCTAGGCAGTAAGGGGACAAAAGATCACTTAGATAACCCAGGCCCAGTCCATATAGGGCTTTATAAGTCAGCAAACTGATCTTGAAGGCGATTTGCCACTTCACCAACACCCAGTGCAAATCGTGCAGTACCAAGGTCACATGACATGACCTCAAGAAGCCAGTCAGTAACCTGGCCACTGCATTGTGCATCAGCTACAGGCATCATAGGACCCCTCCACCAACTCCATGATACAAAGCATTATAGTAGTGGAGTCTGGAAGTCGCAAAGGTTTATATCAGTGAGGGCAGGTCTTCCAGTTGGATAAAGATCTTAATCCAGGAGGCGTTTTGAAGATGGTAAAAACCATTCCAGACTACAACTGACACCTGAGTCTCAAGTGTCAATCTTTCATCCAGAATGATGCCCATATTCTTCACCCTAGCAGAGGCCACCAGATTAAAGGAACCAAGCACCAGGCCAGGCCTTTCTGCTGTGGCCCCCACACCCTGCCGTCAACCAGGCTTAATCACCAATACCTCCATCTTGTCTGGGTTGAGCCATCGCCAATTAGAGGATATCCAGTCCTGGATCTCAGCCAAGCATAAATTCAGTATATTAACCACACCAGTCCTGGGTGCAAATGATAGATATAGCATGGTATCATCTGCAAAACAGTGAAAACACGGAACTTGAAATCTGATGATATCATCCAGGGCAGTATGTACACTGCGAACAACGCAGGTGAGAGGATCAAGCCTCAGGGCACGCCACAGAGCAGAGGCTTCAGAAGTGAGGAAAAATTTCCTATCACCACCCTCTGTATCCTCCACTGAAGAAGGACTCAGATCAGCTGATGACCCTACCAGCAAATCCACAATACTCCCTAAGCCAATCCAAGAACAACCTAACAACTTATGGTCCACAGTGTCAAATGATAACAAGAGATCAAGTAGAATGAGAACTGATCATTCCCCCTAACTCTCACCCTGAGAAAGTCATTATGCACTCTGACCAATACCTTCTCAGTGCTATGCCTAGATCTAAATCCGGACTGGAGTGGCTCATAGATGTTAAAGACTGTAAGGTGGGCCTCGAGCTGCAGAGCCACGGTCTTCTTAATAACCTTCCCTAAAAAGGGAAGTTTAGAGGTAGCTCTAAAATTTGCCAAGCAGTCCAGGTCCATTGATGCTGTTTTCAGAAAGGACCTCACCAGCACATCCTTCAATGTGATTGGAAAGGAGACCCCTCTAAAAGGGAATACTGGGTTACCTCAGCAAACACGGAGCCCAGAAATCCCACACAGCTCATTAGGAAGCACATCAGACCTGGGTCCAGTTCACAATAAGTGGGCTGCAGCTCAAAAGTCACCTCACATACCTCTTCCACCATTACCAGCCTAAACTCACCCCAGACAGGAGAAGTGTTCCTTGTGACAACTTGCTCCCCACTGCTAGGTTGTCTCAACCCAGTTGGGGTTATCCCAGACCAGACTGAGGACACTCTGTTGGAGAAGAACAGAGGAAACTCTCCACACCTGACAGATGAAAATGCCTTTACCGGATGGAGACAGGTTGGATGTAACAACCTGTCCACAGTCCAGAAATGCTGAGCCAGTCTGTTCCTCTCCTCTGCAATCTCCCTGCACAGAAATGCTGACTTCTTACAGGAGATTGTCCTCTGATACCATGGTGAATTCTCAGGGCCAGTCTGCCCCGTGTGCTTTGGACTTCTGCCAACAATGTTCCAATCTCTGACTAATAACCTTCATCTCCCTAAGCTCCCTGTCAAACCTCGGTGATCCTAAAGTGAGAAGACCTGGGTCATATACAAACTGGTGCAACAGTATCAAGAGACAAGGCAACAGCCCTGTTATAGGCTATTACCACCACCTCTGTTCCTGTCCCACATGCAGCCATCACACCCGAGAGATTCAGTGCCATCTGAAGTCCTACTGAGGACAACCCCTTTAAAGGGTGGCAATGAACCATGTCCCCTAGGGGAGGACAATGGGAGAGGCCCTGAATGAGAATTTCACAGTGCAGAGATCTGACAAACTGCCAGATCAATCTCGAAGCTTTTAATCTCCAGCCCCAGTGAGAATACTAGATCCAAGGCATGACCACAATGATGGGTCGCAGTAGTAACCACTTGTGCAAGGCCCAGTGATGCCATCCACTGGAGAAAATCTTGTTCAAACTGCAAGAGTTCATTATTGGCCCCCAGGCATTAAAGTTGCCCAGAGCCAGCCATCTGGGTGACTCCAAAACCCTCTCCATGAGGAAGTCCATGATTTCCTGCAAGAAGTCCCTATCATGCTCATAAGGCCAGTACACAAGAAGGATCACGCAACCTGCACCTGAACCCTGATGCACAGTCACAAATTCAAATGATGAAGTATCACCCACTGGGTGCACCATGAAGTTCAACTCAGCTCTAAAACAGATGGCCACCCATCCCTACAATCCCTCCATGGGCAGTGAACCACAGAAACTCCAACTGTGACTGACGCCTCCAGAACTGGCCCCACGCTGTCACCAACCAGGTCTCTGTGATGCTAACTTGAGCGACCATAGAAATCAAATTCAGTATAATTGCAGACTTGTTTCCCATCAATTTCACATTGCTCAACACTGTCTGCATGGGACCAGTGGAGACTGCAGGTCCACAGGCTACCTGCCCACTCAGTCTGGTGGGAACCCCAGGTATGGGAACCAACCACATCAGGACTTTCCCTAGGTCCCATTTCACCCCAGGGTGTCTCCTGGTCCTCACCACCTTTATAGTGTCCCCCGTTAGAAACCTCTGCCCCCAGCAGCCTACCATCCTGACTCCTCATGATGCCCACTTTTCTGCAACATCTATATGCCGCCGCTGGTGCGGGGGGGTGTCATCAAAGGGGTGGAGGTTGAGCAACTGGGACAAGGAGTAACTAAGCCTGAGAGGCCCCAGACCCACTCACATTATCCCACTGGTCACACAGTCACCACCCAAAAACAACCACCATTAACCCTCCCCCACAAGAGAGACTGCACCATAGCACAGACCTCCCACAACCCTACCTAAGCCCTAAAACACTCACCACCCACAATCATACTACATTTGCTAAGTAACTAACAACCAAGCCATGCCACTAAACATACACTAATCTAAGCTGTGTCCTCACCTATTATCTCTTCCCCTTCCCAATTCTCCAAATACACCCACTACTAAAATTAAACAAATAAAATTAAATAAAAATGAGGAGACTCCAGCAATTGTACGCAGTGCAGCAATGTCAGTCTTTGTATGTGTCCCTTATAAAATATTTGTAAGTGGAATCAAATTTGCTCTCACCAGAGAAAATCCAAACAAGTCTCTGTTTGAAGAAGCAACTTCTTCACCCTCTCAGACAGCTCTCTCAAAGCTGGTGACAAGTGCAGTGCCAAGTTCTCATGAAACAACCAGAAATAAAGAAAGCAACAGGTACTCTCACTGCGTACAGCCCTTTTAGTGGTATCAAAGGAGAAAAGTTCAAGATCTGAAAGCAGCCCACACAGTAACTCTGGCTGTCTCACACTCCAAGCACAGGAGTGGATCCATTCGAGCACAGACTTGACTTCCTGCTGCCTCCACTATGCCAGTGGCAGCTACACAAATAGATCCACATGTTGTTCTTTGTTCTGCTACAGCTTAGTAGCAGAAACACCAGGAACCTGCCAGGTCCCTGCACCAGTTCTTGGCCCATTTGTTCTGGTTTACTTGGTTTATCTTTGGAATGGAGACTAGAAATCGTGCATATCTGCTAGGAGGTGTAGGGATGATGCAGCCTCATCTAGTGACAGTTCCCACCTGCGATGTGTTTAGTAAACCATCTTGACCACCCCACAAACTAATATCCTGGCCTATAACCTCAATGGTCTCACTTACCCAGTTAAACATAGAAAAGTTATGACATATAAGACGATCAAAAGCAGATTTTATTTTATGTTATTATTTCTTTTTGGAACGACTCCCCTTTCAGCCCTGCTCCCATCTGGACCCTGTCAACTTTCCAGGTGGCTGACACTCCCTGGTGTTCCTCCCTGGTCCCTCCCCAGGCAGGGCATCTGGGGCCTCCCCTTTTAACCCATCGGATGCCATGTCCAGTGTCTATGGAGGTGCCATGGGTCTGCTGCACAGTGTTGGGATGAGGAGGACGGTATTGTTCTCATCCTGCATTTTCAGCATTTTATTAAGAGAGGCATGATGTGCAGTGGCGCCAAGGTGTAAGAATGCCACATGCCCAGCATGCCTCTCAGCTACAGTGAGCTCTGGCTGTCAAACCCCCAGCCTCCGCTAAGGGTCATGCAGGCACTGGCAGCTCCCCCCCCCCCAGATGAGGAGAGCAGTCTATGGGACACTCTATCTTCCCCTCCCCCACTGGCCCTCCAAGGGATTTAGCCTTGGATGTGCTACCCAACAGGGATTTCCTTTGCCACTGGTCCTTTTTGCCTTGTATAGCAAACCTTTAGTACAACTTAGCAGACAGGATACTGAGGTACATGGAGATAGCACATATGGAGCACAAAGTCATCTTATATGACGACTATGTGCTTGTGTATCTACCTGATCCCTCTTACATGTTCCTTTTCCTCCCTGCCTAGACTAATAGACCTGGTTCAAGAATTTTCTCTTTTTTGGGGCTATGCTTTGAGTAGCCTGAAAACAAAAGTACTAACACTGGTGTATGTTCCACTGCCATGCTTACAACACTGGTTCCCCATGAAATGGGGCCTCCCATAATTAAATACCTAAGAATTTACTTACGGGCCATAACAGATCACCTATACCAGGACAACTTCATCCCCTTATTGCAAGCACTGAAAAAGACATCCAGAGATGGTCATTGTTGCCCTTCCCAGGGTATCCTTTCAGGATACTGAAGCTCAGAATCCAGACACTCATGGGACCAGCCTTAGTATCCCAAAATACAGATGCCTAAAATAATTTTAATTTCGCCGTGCAAAATTATGTGCGAACGATTCCACATGGGCAAAACACAGTTTTGCTACATGAGTAGCGAGAGGAAGCAGGCCGTGTAGACCCAGGTTCTATACCTGGTGTGGCATTAATTTTTTCCTCCCCACTGTTCCGCCCCCCCATAACATTTTTTTACCAACTCCAAGGTCTGCTGCCCCTTGGAGTTGGTTATTTTAGTTATGAGGGTGCGGGGGGCAGAGCCCCCCACATTGATCATAAGTCCCTGCTGGGAGGCCGAAATTCAGTCTCCTGAACTCGGTCTAGTGGAGTTCGGGAAACTGAATTTCAGGATTCCATAGGTAATCCCTTCCCAGTTCATGCAAGAATGGAGGCAGTAAAGATGAATATACTGCCAAGATAGCGTTACCTCTTCCAGTGTGCCCCAGTGAGTCTAACTAGGGCATGGTTCATCCAGACCCAATGACAGCTATTTAAATTTGTCTGGGCTGATGTGAGACCTACAGTCCAAGATGGGGTACTATTGGTTAGGAAACACTGGGGTGGATGGGCCTTACCGGCCCTGGAAGAATACTGGTTGGTGGTGCAGGTGAAATGAATGCTGCTCTGGAGAGACCCTAATTATGTTGCCCAGTGGAAAACCTTAGAATTAGAGACAAGGAAGCATATACCACTACCTGCCTTGTTGTATGATGCACAGCTGTGAAAGACCAGCATTCGGAGCCATACCATGGCATGAAAGTCCCCTGGGATGCATGGGAAAAACATTGTAAACTCCAAGGATGTCTAAATATATAGAGAGATTTTGGTGGCTAGCGTGGGATAGCATGTTCCAACTAGCTGCTATAGATCCCTGGATTGACAGCAGGCCTGTGAAGGCCTCCAATACCTGGAACAAATATTAGGGGGTTCCATTATCAAGACTTTTGATCAATTTAGAAAAGAGTTTGGATGGGCCATAATGGGCCGCTTCCATTACTTTCAGGTCAGAGATTTCATAGTGGCACATCTCCACAAGGAACAAGGAGACAGGCAGGATGACACTCAAGTGGAGACAGCTCTCCCTACACTTCTTCATTCCTTACAGCAGAAGAGGGCTATATCTGCCCTTTATCAGTATCTCTTTCAGGACAAAAAAAATTGCAGTTCAGTACCTAATTGATAAATGGCAAACTGTGTCCCAGGTGCAACTAATAGCACAGGATTGGGATAGCGTGTGGTTGGGAACCAGTAGGACTGCATCTTCTCTGCAGTGGCAGGAATTTGCTTGGAAGGTTAGGACCAGATACTCTATTGCACTTGTGCTTACATTGAAATGGGACAGTAGGTCCTTGGCTGCATGCTGAAGGAAAGGTGGGGAACCTAGGGCTACCCATTCCCATGTATTTTGGGAATGCCCGGCACTGCAGCCATTCTGGATAGCAGTGGTCAGCAGGCCTCAAAAAGTGTTTATAATTGGGGAACCCTAATATTTCAGCATCTAGTCCTGGGTCTCACCCCAAAGGTTTTAAGAGCAAAGGAGGCATTGTAATTATGGGACATTTATGTCACTGCAGCGGCCAAATCTATTACTAGAAGATGGTTGCAGGGAGATCCCCCAGCTATACAGGAGTGGGAAGAGGTGATGCTGCACATTTTAGATGTGGAATGACTCACATTTCAAGTGCAAAACAGGCTGCAAGCTTTCCTCTCTAGGTGGACCCAGTGGGAACTCTCCCAGGACATAGGAGACATACAAGGGGAGGAAGGGAAGGGGGGGACAATCCAGTAGAAGGAGAGCAAACTGTTGGCTAGGATTCTATTTTGAACATACATGGAACCCACCTTCTGTAGCTCCCATATCTTGTAGAATGCATAGAAGATAAGACCGGAGGTTTGGGGTGCCACAACTACTTAGGGCCCTGTTGGGTGGGCAGGGGAGGGGCTTGAGGCTGGTTTAGGCTACACATCCCTCCACTACTTTCTGAATATTGGTTCCTAATTATGCTAAGCTACGTAGATACACTTCTAGAGTGCTTTATAGACCAGTTTAATTGGTTAATATAACACAACACCCATTCCATTAGTTTTTTTTATATTTTTATGAAAAATACATAAACTTTGAAGACAACATTTTTATTTATTTGTATTAAATGCAGCACTGTAGTATACTGCATCTGTATCTTTCAAACTGAAATGTACATTCTTATGTTATTGGAGATGCCTACAATAACATATAAAAAATTACTTTTCTAGGTATCTCCTACGTTTCACATCTTGAACTTTGTTTTATTTTCTTGGCCCTCAACCTTACCAGGTCAACAATGTTATTTCTAAGCTAGTGTGGTGGCCATCTTTTTTTCTTGAGAAAAAAATCAAAACAATTAAAACTGGACGATGTCTGAAATCTTTTATAGTTAAAAAGAGGTAGGTTCACACTTTTTGTTCAATTTCGTTGCACTGCTCTTTAAAGAATGAAGGTTCGGGGCCTTGAGATGCCTCATTAATCATTTTATTTGCTTTTATTTGTTTCTTTACTTACCTTTTCATTATTTTATTTTTATTTTGCCAACTACTTGCAAAAAAGAATCCACTAGAATCCTTGTATTATGAAGTCAGAAAAAATTTACTGACAAGGCTGGCAGTGTATTTCAATGGGAAACTGCAACCCAGTTTTCAGACGTTTATAGAGAAGTAAAATTTTCTTCCATAAAAATATTAGAGATTTAATAGAAATATGTGAGTTTTCATAATGTGATCTTTAATTTTGATTTAGAAGGTGATATATTTTCCTAACAGGATTTTACTTAGGAAGAAGACAAAAGCAAATTAATAGTTTAACAACTGTAAAATCATACAGATGGACCACAATAGTGCAAACTTATAAAAGGTTATGTTTGCTGCTGAAAGAAGTACGCTATCTATTTCTTTTGAAAAAGATATAAAAAAAAGTCTATAGTTTCTTACTGTAGAAATGAAAGGAAAGTGTGATTTCTACTCGGATTTGAGCCCAGGGACGTTGCTATTCCATGGCATGTTCTTAATCACTTGAGCCATAGGAGAACCAAGTCATTTAGCTTCCTGAGTTCTCCCTTGAAACACACACATTCCTTTCATGGTGCTGCAAAACAGCAACTAGCCAGTCTCTCAAGACTCAAATTACATCCTATTTCTTTCTCTGCATGCAGTTAATACGCCACTGCAAGGCAATTCTGAAAATCCAATTGTAGAAATGAAAGGAAAACTGTGACTCCTACTGGGATTTGAACCCAGGGACCTTGCTGTTCTATGCTATGCTCTTAACCACTTGAGCCATAGGAGCCCCCAAGCCATTAAGCTTCCTGAGTTTTCCCAAGAAACATACACATTCCTTTCATTGTGTTACATTTGGCTCCTAAGCAGTTGGCAGCGTACTCCATCAGAACAGTGCTACCAGAATAGTGCAAAGAACAAAAATGCTAGTCTGAACAGCACTGCCACAGACAGCGAGACAGGATTTACAGTGCTTGCAGGAAGCACTCATCAGGTCACTGTCCATGGTGCTGCCATGGGACAAGGAAAGAAGAATTTGATGGACTGGCCAAGCTGCACCCATGGTGGAAGGCTGAGGCATGGAGCAGCTCAACTGGGTGGCAGTGGAGACCAGGGTTCTAATCTTGGCCTCCCTGCTTTTGCTGATCAGGACTTCTATTTTTTTTTGCAAGGAGCCATGGAAATGAGTATTCCACCACCCCACAATTTCTTTCTTTCTTTCCCCGTGATCCCTTCCCCCCGGTGTTGGCATATTTTAGTGGGGGGGCAGAGCCCCCTGCAAAAAGAAAAACAGTGGCACTTTTACAGGTGCAATTGTTGGCTGCACTGTTCTTGTTGGCGCTGTTATGACCTAGTGCTGTTATCAGTTTCTGACATAACAATACTTGAATTCTACAGAATTCCTTTTTATTTGCAGTTTGGAAAGCAAAGGTGAAACACCACTTGTTTCACTGTACAAACAAATTTTTTTTTAGTAATTACTAACACATAAAAACAAAATAAATAAGTAATTTGTTAATTTATTAGAAGCAAACACATGCTCCTTAAAGAAGTTAGTGTAGCCTAATGGTTAGAGTCATGGTCGGATTTATCTTTACGCAAATTATGCCATGGCGAAGGGCCCTGTGGTTCAGGAGGGCCCCCACAGCACTGTATTTTTCAGTATTTACTTTCCTGCTGGCCGATTGCAGCTGCCAATCAGTCATTCAACTTGTTGTACTGTTGTGCAGCCGCCGGCTGGTACAATGAGGTCATTGTCATAATATCATTATTTTTAATTTGCACATCAATCTTGCCACGGCACCAAAAATTGTCAATTGCCAAAATAAAAAGCACCTCCCCTGCCCACGGCCTCTCAGTCTCTCCGGGAGGCTCCAGCTCCACCTCTCATCCAACCTGCCTGTCTGCCTGACGTGACCACACCACAACCAACCATGACTCATGGAGGTCCTCCGGAGGTGTGGCCACTGAGGAGCGGTGGGAATCTGTGCGTGAGTGCGTCCGTGTGTGTGTGTGTGTGTGTGTGGCATCAGGGCATGTTGTTGGCTGGGCAGCAGTGACTAGTGAGAGAGAGATCACGGATGGTGGGGCACTGTGGAGGGATTGTCTCAATCTCAATAATCGATCGAACAAGTCAGAGAAGACACTGAGATGGAGCAACTAGAGTGGGCCGGGGTTTTGCCCTGAGAGTCGCGGACTCATCACTCTCAGACACTTGCCACCACTGTCCAGTCAGGCATCTTAATCTTTTTTTTTTTTTTGTCATCTGAGTGAGGGATGTTGTCGTGTTGTGGTGCAGGCCATGGTGCAGCATCATGTGCTGGCTGCTGCTTTGTAGTTAGAGAGTGCTGCTGCTGGTGGGCACCTGGGCAGTGGGCCTCTCTACTCTGCCCTCTGGACCAACCGGTCCACTCCTGTGAGGTCGAGGAGGGGTTGAGTCGCACAGACATCAGTCAGTTAGGCAAGCCAAGAAGAAGGCCAGCAGCCACAGCCACCACACCAGTCACCAGGATGTAACAGTACAGGGATGTGTTAAAATAAAATCTGATGCTGCTTTCTGTTGCTGCTTGCACTTGCACCAGTTAGAGAAGGTTGGGGATCTTTAGAGCCTTGGGGAGGGAAGAGACTGAACCTGAAAACAGATCAACCATTCCTGTCCTGATGACCTCACTTACATGCAGGGTGGGTAGTGTTTGGTGGGATGCTGCCCAAGACAAGTAATATCCATGGCTGCCATAATACTATCCATAGCTAATGTAATCTACCCTTCACAAACCCTGTTTGTTGGGTGGTAACCAGGTGTGGGATGGATCACTGTCTCCAACTTGCAAGCCAGTATCTCTTTGCTAAGAAGATCTTGACATGCACTCTGAGCAGTGAGATAGGGCATGGCTTGGGAAGGAGAGTGATCAATGTCTCTGTCATAGAACGTGGCAGTGCCTTGTTAGAATAGGCTTCAGAGAGTGTATACAACAACTGAGGACCAAGATTTGGAAGAATAAATGGCTGGTAGAAGTGACAGTCTGTTGGGAATCCATCAAATCAAGGAGTTTTCCCCTTAGGAAGGGCCATGACTGTGGCATGGAGCTCAATAATGGCTATGGGGTGCTTCCAGGATTTCTACCATAGACTGGGAGACTTTTGGGATAGTAGTGGTTGCCAGAAACCTCTGTAAATGGGGGGTTGGGGGTGGGGCGCAAGGGGCCTCTTTGTGAGCGATAAAGGTAAGTATAAAATGCTTCAAATGCCTTTCCAATTTGTTCCTGGGAAGAAGTGACTTGTCCTGATGGAAGAAATATGCTACTGATATGCCTAGTAGTCCACTGAAGCTTAGTTCTGTAAGCAAGTATCTATCTATCTATTTGTCTGTCTGTCTGTCTGTCTGTCTATCTAGCTATCTACAGCACAGTATCTAAGTAGTTTACTGGCCTTCTCTCCTGATTGATTCCTATTATTTGTGAGCTGTTTTTTGTATAGTTCATTGTGTCACATTGGTGGAGTCGGAGAGCATGTTAATTTGATATCTGACTACAGTAACCTGGGTCATTTCCCAGTGTAGCTGAGGAGAGTGCATGGCCATGGTATTCTTGATTTTTTTGTTTGAGCTTTCCCTTGAGGCCAGATATTTCTTTGAGGTGCTTCTTTTTGGCATGGAAAGCATATGCAGTAATTCATCCCCTGAGATAGCCTTATGTGTATTAGAGTGTCAATTTTGCTATGTTAGGATGTTGTTGATAGGAACAGAGCTATCTTATCAGGAAGCCATGTCTTAAAGTTCTCTTTGCTGAGTAGAAGTGTGTCCATGAACCAAAGCAGAGGTGAAGTGGACTTCAACCAGAGCACTGCAGTAAGGCACACACAAGCATGATCAGAAATGACAATTGGGCCAAAGTATGCATGATGCACACAGAAAGATCTGACTTTTGCAAGATGAAGAAGTGGGATGTTGGCATTTAGGGCCCCCCCAGGCTACAAAATATGACTTGGAGTAGGGCCCCCACATCCATTAATCTGGGCCTGGTTAGAGTAATGAGCTGTGAAAGAGTTTGGTACATCCAGCAGACCTGGGTTAGTTTCCCATAACCTCCACTTGCATACTGTGAGACCCTAAGCAACTTACTTAACCTTTCCAGTGCTCCCAGGTCACCCTTAAAAATAGGCATTGTGTGCCTAGTGGGCATTCCCTGGTTACCAAAAGAATTAAAAAAAGATTTGAATTGAAAAGAGGATCTCAGATCCATGTGGCATAACAACCGAATGAGAAATCTAGTTTCTAATCTGGCAAACTGGGTCTGACTGAGCCAAGATCATGCTGTACATTGTAAGCTCTCCAAGCCAGGAGCGTAGTTCAATTGGATGGTGGCCTTTGGCTATAGAAGCCAATTCTTTCTACTTGAGGCAAGCTAATGCTGGTTCTTTTGACTGCTACATGGGACATTCCGATGTGTAGGATGGGCATGAGTTGGCAGGCTCTAATTCCATGAAAGTTGGATGAGTTATGGCAATGCCAGGTGGTGATAAGACTGTCATATCGCAGGCATTAAAGTGCTTGGGTCTGGTGGATGGACTATAATGAGCTTGTTCAGCTGTAATAATGTGGAATTTCTGGCTCCAGTGTAAAATCAGCAGGTTCTGTTGAATGAGTCATGGAGCACAGTCACTGGTAATAGCATAAAATGTTGAGTTATGGACGTTAGAACCACACATTTGAGTGGACAGCCCTAGCAAGCACATGAGGTGCATCAGATTAGTGACACTGATAGAGAAAGACATTTGAGGAATTGATGATAGGAAACCAACATGGGTGACTTAATGTGGAAAAGGCATGCTGAAATTAACCTTCATGCCCCATGTCTCTGGCCAGCTCCCCAAATGCAGTCCTGGCATTCCCTCCAGTCTATCCCACAGCCTTACTTGCTACCTGCCCCCATGCAGCTTCAATAATCCCTTCAGGTGGGGAAGGAGCTGGGGGGGGGGGATGCAACCCTGGTCACGTTTTCATGTGAGACAACAGCAGAGTCTGGGAAGACTAGCCCAAATGTACCTGGGTCTCGGGAGGTGCCCGCCAAGCCAGGGCCGAGTGATTGTTTTCCCCTTGATACTTCCCCATGAGGCCATATGCATGTTCAGGGGACTAACGCAGCTGTGCATGCAATGCATGTCCAGTGCAGAACCCCCCATCTATGTCTTCTCCCACATAGCACCCTAGCTGCACTGCCACCTGTGGTCACCCAGGTGGCAGTATCACAGCAGGAGCAGTGACCCTCCCTTCTTGTAAGAGTAGAGCATCTACTGTGATGCTGAAACATCCTTCTTCCAGCCAGCACCCAATGACCCAGGTTCGTTTCCAAACCTGGGCCACTGGCGTCATGCACAGTACTGATACCACTTGGCCAGCAGAAAAGGCATGTTGAAAAGCCAAAGAAAGGGGGATTGAAATGAGGCATAGGAGCCAAATGGAAAGGCAGCCTAGTTCCGCTGCTGGCAGCCTCAGCTTCAAAATAAGTCGCTAGCTGATTTATGGATCCTATGGAATTAGATGACCCATGGCTGGCTCACTGGGCATGGAATGTCGGGCTATGGGAAGATCAACCACCAGGCTCTAGTAGTCGAGCTTTGGTGAGCTCAGTCAGTATCACAGCATGGACGATGAGCTGCAGGCAATAAAAAAATGCAGCTCTGGAAGATGGATCATAGTGAATTTAGTTGGTGGCGCTGGCATAGCATGTGGAGTTGCAGGTGTTAGAACTGTAGGCTCTGATGGTGGGCCATAGTGAATGCGGTCATTGGTAAGAATGGAGAAATATGAAGGAAGTAGGGTGTTCCATGGTAATAGAGGTTGTAGATGGAAGCGTGTTTGGGGGAACAGCAGGCTTTAGACCAGCAGCTATCAGTTGAATGGTCTAAGATGAAAGCATATTCAGTGGTGCTGTGGAAGTTAGGACTGCAGCCATCAGGGTTGAAAGGTTGCAAATGCAAGTGTATTTGGTAGAGCTTTAGAACCACAGCTTCTGGAGGTGAGTGGGCATTCCATCCACTGAAGACAGAGAGGTTTGGGCCTGAAAGGCAGCCTAGGTACCAAAGGCACTGATGGGAGAGCAGCTGTGCATGCTTGTTTTTTCTTAGCTGATGCAGCAAAGGGGTTGCAGTAACAAATTTGAGGCACCACACTAAACCGGTTTGCTTGCAAGAATAATCAAAAAGGCTCAAGATGCCATACAAAATTTTTTGTTATTAGTACATATTAGTTGGCACTGGCAGCAAAGGGGTTCCCAGGGATTCCATTCCCCATACTACTTGGAAGAAGCTGGTTTGCAACTTTGTTTTGTATGTCTGGTTCACTTGAGCTGTGGGTGATGAAACCAATAGCAGTCACATAACCAGTGAAAAAGAGAAAATAGTGGGCGCCCAATCCTACCAACGGGGGCTCTGATGGACAATAATGTCAGCAGCCTCTGTGAGTTGCAGTCTCTGCCTGCCAGTCAATATGCAGTAACAATAAATACAATGTGCATAGTTCAGGTCTTACCAACTATAACATCAAAATGTTCATTACCTTTACTGTATTACAGGGTCCATCCAAACCATCTGAACCAGAGCAGACACTTTCCTCCTCCCCCTTAAGGCAATAGCCTATGGCAGGCACTGTACAGTACAGTGCAGTGATCTGAACATACTGTACAGTAATAACACCTGTATGCTATTAGAAACATAGAAACATAGAATTTGACGGCAGATAAGGACCGCTTGGCCCACCCAGTCTGCCCATTTCCCTACCTACTGGATAAGCTGCAGATCCTAGTTAACCAGCAGCCTACTTCTTTCTACCCCCACCCCCCAGAATTGCCTTATGACTATCCCATGCATGCTTGAATTCCACCACTGATTTTGACTCCACAACCTCCTCCGGAAGGCCATTCCATGCATCCACAACCCTCTCTGTGAAAAAATACTTCCTTAAATTACCTCTGAGCCGCCCCTCTATCTTCAAATTGTGCCCTCTTGTTCTTGCACACCTCTTTTTTTGAAAGATGCTACCCTCTTGGACTTTGTTGATTCCCTTGAGGTACTTGAAAGTTTCTATCATGTCCCCCCTCTCCCTCCTTTCCTCGAGGCTATACATATTAAGCTCCTTAAGTCTCTCTTCATATGTCCTCCGGTGCAGACCCTGCACCATTTTAGTTGCCCTCCTCTGGACAGCTTCCATCCTGTCTATGTCTTTGAGGAGATTGGGTCTCCAGAACTGCACACAGTACTCCAGATGGGGTCTCACCAGCTGTCTGTACAGAGGGATAATAACTTCCTGTTTTCTACTGGTGATGCCTCTCCCTATGCATCCCAGTATCCCCACAGCCCTCCTTGCTGCCTTCTCACATTGCTTGCCCACCTTTAGGTCATCTGATATGACTACCCCAGGTCCCTTTCCATTTTTGTTGTTGTTAGTATCTCACCCCCATTGTGTACTCTTCCCTGGGTTTTGTTTCCCAGGTGCATTACCTTGCACTTCTTAGCATTGAATCTAAGCTGCCATACATTTGACCATTCCTCTAACCTTGCCAAGTCCCTTCTCATCCTTTCCACCCCACCCTGTGCATCAACTCTGTTGCAGATCTTAGTGTCATCTGCAAAGAGACACCTTTTCCTTCCAGTCCTTCTGCAATGTAACATAAAGACATTGAAGAGACTGTCCTAATACTGAACCTGAGGTACCCCGCTAGTAACCCTCCTTTCTTCTGAGTGGACTCCATTTACTATTACTCTCTGTGTCCTATTCTCCAGCCAATTCTTTACCCAGGCTGTCATCTTGGGACCCACTCCCAGGCTGGCTAACTTATATATTAATCTTTTGTGTGGGACTGAGTCAAATGCCTTGCTAAAGTCTAGGTAGGCCATGTCCACAGCCCCTCCCTGATCTACTACTTTGGTCACCCAGTCAAAATCCTATCAGATTCGTCTGGCATGACCTTCCGCTGGAATCCATGCTGCCTAGGGTCTTGTGCCCCTCTGGCCACTAGATACTCGACAATTCTTTTCCTTTAGAAGTGATTCCATCATTTTCCCTATCACTGAGGTTAAACTAACAGGTCTATAGTTTCCTGCTTCTGCCTTGCTCCCACTTTTGTGAAGGGGAATCACATCTGCCCTCCTCCAGTCCTCGGGTACCACCCCATCCTCCCATGATTTGTTAAAGAGGGTAGTCAGTGGTGTCACTAGTTCTAACCTTAGTTCTTTTAGAATTCTGGGATGAATCCCATCAGGCCCCATTGCTTTGTCCACCTTCAGTTTTAAGAGTTCTTTCAGAACCCTTTCTTCTGTAAATGGGCTGGTATCAACTTCTGTATCCAGAGTGTTACTACTGTTTGTTTTATGTACCTCCCCCTCTTCCTTTGTAAATACTGAGCAAAAATATTTGTTTAGTATCTCTGCCTTTTCACATTCTCCTCTGCCCACCCTCCCTCCCTTTATTAAGCCTCACTATCCCTCCTTTGGTCTTCCTTTGCTCTCTGATGTACCTATAAAAGGTTTTATTCCCTTCTTAACTGAGTTGGCTATCTTTCTCTCAGTTTGGGCCTTTGCTATTCTGACTGCCTTCCCAGCCTCCTTTTGCTTTAACTGATACAGTTCTCTGTCCTGCTCCTGCTGCGATTCCTTGTACTTCCTGAATGCTTTCTTTTCTCTTGAATCTTCACTGCCACTTCCTTTGAGAACCATAGTGGTTTCTTACATCGTCTTGTTTTGTTTATTTGCTTCACACAAGACTCGTTACCTCTGTGATGGCAGTTTTATTATTCCCCATTGTTCTTCCACCCTCCTTCCCACCCATTTGCTAGTGCATTCCTTAGGCACTCACCCATTTGGCAAAGTCAGCCCTCCTAAAGTCCAGTACTTTTGTCTTTGTATGGCTTGACTCTATTGCTGTGTTTATTATGAACCATACTGTTCGATGGTCGCTAGTTCCCAGATGGCTACCACTCTACATCTGTGATCCTCTCTCCATCTCCATTTGAGAGTATCAAGTCTAATATTGCTCCCTCTCGAGTGGGCTCCAGTACTAGTTGTCTAAGGCATGCCCCTGAGGGCATCTAGAATAACTGCACTCTTGAGTGGCAGCTGCAACTGCGCTCCAGTTAACATCTGGCATATTCAGATCCCCATCAGCAATATCTCCCCTTTTTCTGCCATTCTAAGTATACTTTCTATGATTTTCTTGTCCATTTCCTCCCCTGAGAAGAGGTCTGTATCTAACCCTGTGCGGATTGTGGTGCCATTGCCTGTCTCCAAATTTACCCACAGTGCTTCTTCTCCTCCCTGTTTACCCTTTTGTTCTGTTGCTTTTATTCCTTCCCTTATGTAAAGAACTACTCCTCCCCTCTTTTACCCTCCTGTCCTCCTGTAGATAGTGTATCCTGGTATGTTTACGTCCCAGTCATGGTTTTGTGTGTACCATGTTTCTGTGACTGCCATGATATCCAGATGTTCCTTCTGCATCAAGGCCACTAATTCAGGAAGCTTGTTACCTAGACTACGGGCATTGGTACGCATTGCTCTCCATTTTTTGATGGCCTTACCTTCTGTTGCAGCATCCCCCACTGACCGTTCTACCTTGGTCTTTTTCTCATTTAGTACCCTGTTTTGTAGGGAGAGGCTGGGATTTTTCTGCTGCTTGTCAGTGCCTCCCCATTGACTAGTTTAAAAGCTTGCCAATGAAGCATCTAAACCGATTGCTCAAATGACTTGTTCCCTTCCTGGACAGATGCAGACCATCCTGCCAGTATAGGCTGGTGTCCCTCCAGGTGGAACCCCAGTCCCCAATGAAGCAAAACCCCTGTGCTCCGCACCATTTTTTCAACCATTCATTAAACTGCATGGTGCCAATTACCCTCGCCTCCCCCATGCCTTTGACAGGCAGCACCTCTGAGAAGGATACTGTGTTTGCTACTTGTCTTAGGCCCCTCCCCAACTCTGCAATGTCCTCCTGCACTGCTCTAACCTCATGATGAGCCAAGTCATTTGTCCCTAGGTGGACAATTACGTCCAGCTCAGAATCCCTTGCAGCTGTTGTTGTGATCCTGAGGATGCGCTTCCTGTCCCTCCAAGCCATGGCACCAGGCAGGCACCTTACTTCAGATTTCCCAGCTCCTCCCAGTTCTATCCCCCTAATAATTGGTCACTATTGTCACTGTTTTATGACATTTCAGCAACAAGGAGAGATGAGAGAGAGATCTGCCTGTACCTTCAAGGAGAGGAAGAAAAGGAGCAGAACGAGGGAGGACTGTCAGCATCCTCAGCTCCCCTGGGGAATCCACAGAGAGAGAAACACAGAACATAGTAACAGAAAAAGATCCCGTTGCCCATCTAGCCTGCCCACCCTATCTAACTCTTTTTGTTGGGTCTAGTGGCCATCCCTCTCTCTTACCTTTACACACTGCTCTCTTGCTATGCTCATGTGTGAGTCCCACTCTAATTTGACCCCCTCAACTGTTTTGTCCATCATCACCTCAGTACCAGGTCAATATATCACTGCAATAACAGCGTGGTATTCACCGCACTGTTACAACAGCGAAAACATTGACAGTGACAGGGGTAGAATAGCATAAGGGAATTATCGCTACCCCTGTTGCTGTCTGCTGGAATGAGGGAAGGATCAAGTTGCCATTGATGAGGTACCTGGTCGAGCCACTTCCATGGTGGAGTGGCTAAGGCACCAGCACGCATTGGAGACCTGGGGCCATGGTTCAGTTCCCTCCTGGTCTTGCAACATTTTTTTTTAATAAATACAAAAATTTCCACCCCTCCTGAGTTTCTCCCTATCCCTGAAGTTCACACCCCGTCAGAGTTGGTTATTTTTGGTCCAGGGTGGGGGAGGGTGAAGCTCCCCATGGCAGGGGGTGACGTAGCCTCCGCAAAACAAAGAATCTTCAATGTCGCCCTATGACTTGACGATCTTTTGTGTTGGTCACTGCTTTGCCTGACATTGTATTGGGTTTCAGCATTTTGCTTGTGGCATTGATTGCCACGCCATTTTTGCTGCTGACATTATGACCCCATGCCCATCACCTCCTCTGGTAGTCTGTTTTTTCCACCAGCCTATCAGTGAAAAAGTGCTCATAGACATTTTTCCTGAATCTTAGCCCATCCAGTTTCAGTGAATTCTCTCCTGTGCCTGTGTACATGCTCAGGCTGAATATGTCCTTGCAAGCCATCTGGTTTACTCCATGCAGGTATCTCTATGTTTCTGTCATGTTCCCCCTCGACGTGGGCCAGATTTAGAAAGTATAAAACACAAGAGTTGTAACAAGAATATAAACAGTTATGTAACAAGTGTAAGTCAGATATTCCATCAGCCAAAGTTGATTATTTCAAAAAGAAACTACTTTCAGATAATGGTAACTCCAAAGCAATCTGGACTACTTTCAACTCTTTAATGGAGAAATCAAATAAGTCTGATAATATTTCTTTTGAGGTTGAGGGACATCTAATTAATGACCCCAAAAAGGCTGCAAATGTATTTAACTCACTTTTTGTTAACCTTGAAAAATACAGACCAATGAATGTTGTTCTGAAAACAGCTTTAGAAGAAGTACTTGCTGAGGAGTGGGCCAAATTACAGTGCACAGGAATTCCTAAATTCTATTTTAGTATCTTATCCCCAAATGAGGTACAGTCATGTATTTCTAGAATGGATCCAAAACCGAGTATTGGTATAGATAATATAGATTACTATATTTTGAAAAAAGTTAGCTAATTGTTGGTAACATGGTTAACCAAAATATTTTTCTTTATGTCACAATAGAAGAAGAAGAATCAGCATTATATACTGTAGCATTTTTCGTACACAGTATCCCAAAGCACTTTACAAGCAATGCTAGACTGGTAGTGAAGTGACTGAATGTGTGGTGGTGGCCATATCGCACATCAACACCCACACACAGCCTGGATAATTGCATGAACCAGCTGCACGGGAAGGGGAATGTTGACCAGGACACCGGGAATGTTCCCTGTTCTTTGCGAAGAGTGCCCTGGGTTCTTTTACTTCCACCTGGACACCCACCAGGACAACATCAGAATGGGCAAAAGGGACCTCAGATTAACATCTCATCCAAAGGACAGCACACTCCAGCAGTACAGCACCCCCCAATTCTGCACGCAGATGCCAGCGATTTTTGGGTGTAAGTCAAATCCTGGTGTAGGACAATAACCCACGACCTTCTGTTCCAGAGGCAGATGTGCTACCAACTGAGCCTCGCTGACAACAGCTCTTCTACCAAATGGAAGTGTGGCACTGTTAGGCCAATTCATAAATCTGGTGCTTTAACTAATGTAAATAATTAGCGCCCAATTACACTCCTAGCGCCCATCCCTAAAATTTTAGAAAAGATTGTTGCTGAGCAAGTTTCAGAACACCTTGATAAGAATAGTCTTTGGTCCTCCTCCCAACACGGATTCTGACCTGGTCATAATATTGAGACTGCCTTGGTGAGGTTTACAAGCTGAGTCCACAGAGCCCTAGATGAGGGCAATTATGTGGCCTTGGCTTTTGTGGACCTCACCAAGGCATTCAATTTAGTTGACCATGGAGAGTTGTTAAAAAGTTTATTAAAGGTTAACTTTTCAGAAAAAGTTATTCTATGGGTAAATAATTATTTGCCTGGTAGAGTACAGAAAACACTCATTAATGGCTTTTTTTCTACAGAAGGTTTGTTAGGTTGTGGTGTACCACAGGGGTCCATTCTTGGACCCATGTTATTTTCACTATTTGTCAACTCACTAACAGATGTATGTAGTAATTCAGAACTAATTTTACATACAGATGATGCAATTTTAACTTGTTCAGGTACTTCCCACTGTAGAAAAAAACCTTCAATATGATTGTGGCCTAATGCACACCTGGTTCATTAAACACAGACCAGTTCTGAATTCAGGTAAAACTAAATTGATGGTATTTACAAATCCCAGAAAAATCAAGGTCACTGATTTTTCTTTATGTGATAATTATGGGAATAAGATTGAAAAAGTTTCAGATTTCAAATATCTTGACTTAAAGGGACAGTAATCATTGCAGTTGTCACTCAAATTGTGAAAGCCCATAAAAAGATCTTTCAAATTAGGTACTGGGTTTACCTGTAGATGTCAGGAGTCCTGAGTTATGAATACCTAAATCATCTGTAAATCAAAACAAGGCTGAAGCCATTTCATTGCCTCATGAGACCAACAGTGATGACACTGAGGGGCAAACTGTAATTAACAACATGCAGCTTGCCCCTCACTGACACCACTTCCTGTTTTAAAATGGCTGCTGCCTTGTGTTGATTTACAGATTAATTAGATAGTCATATCTCAGGACTCCTGACATGTACAAGGAAGTCCAGTGCCTTGTTTGAAATATCTTTTCATGGGCCTTAACAATTTGAATGACCCCTGCAATGTTTATTGTCCCTTCAATTATTGACTCTCACCTCTCATTTGAATTGCATTTAGTAAACTAATAAATAAAGTTCATCAGAGATTGGGCATGTTGTATTGGCCAAATAGGCATTTAACATATGAAACTAGACTAACACTTGCACATAGTTTTTTGTTTTCCCTTTTTGACTATGGATCTATTATTTACTTTTTTCAACTGACAAAATGCTTCACAAGTTAAAAACCACTTATCATAGTATCATTCGTTTTGTTACTGGACTAGGAAAAAGGATGCATCTGTGTCTATTGTATTGGTCTATGGGGTGTTTATCTTTTTCTGATAGATTTAGATTATCTATTTTTTTGCATAAGATCCATTTGCGTTTTCCCCCTGATATTATTGCTGATTTGTTCCCAGAAAAGATTAATATTTTCTCGACTAGGTGACAAGATAGGTTTTCTTTTCAGATTCCACTTTTTCATACCTCTATGGCATAAACTTCCATACAATTTACAGCTATAAAACTTTACAATGCATTACCAGTCTGTGTTACAAATTGTGTCAATATTTCCACCTTTAAAAGTACACTTAGGGCTGGATATTCAGAGCAGTTGCACATGGCGCAACTGAGTTGCGCTGGCACAACTACGGGCTTGCGCCGTTGAGCGGTATTCAAATGTCATGGCTGTACAGCGCAAGTCCAACTGCACCATGGCACAAAAGTAATGTATGCAACACAAGTGCAGGGGGGTGTTCCCATAAATAAGAGGTGCAATGGCATATTCAACCCAAAACCATGGCACAAGTCCAAGCAAAACACAAGATGCGCCAGCCAGACTTGAGCCTATAAAAACCATCTCAAACACACAGACAGCAGATGCGTAACCTTGTGCCAACAGCAAAGAGATGGACAGTCACCATTCCTCATGAATGAGGTAATGAAAGTGTGAGAGCTGGAGGAACACCAGTGTGGCTGACGAAGGGCCCCACGGTGGTATGCCCAATACAGGTGGTACCGTGCCTGCATCACATTTGAGAATTTCAGTGATACAGAGATAGTGGACCGGTACCGCCTGAACAGGGCAATTCTGAGGCAGCTCTGTGAGCTGTGCAGTAATTAGATGCAGGCACCCACCAGACGTAGTTATGCCATGTCCGTGGATCCCAAGGTGACTGCTGCGATGTGCTTGCTCACCACGGGTGCCTTCCAAAGACCAACAGGTGACACCACGGGCATCACCCAGTCTGCCATGTCCCACCTCCACACACAGTTCCTCAACACTCTGCTGCCTCGCACTTCAGAGTACATACATTTCCCAAGCACACAGGCAGAGCATACAACAAACATGCAGGACTTCCATAGGGTGGCACGCATGCCAGGCATTATTGGGGCCATAGACTGCACCCACTTGGGCATTCACATATCACCTGACCCAGAGGGGACAACTTACATAAATCGAAAAGGGTATGCATCCATCAACTGCCAGGTGGTGTGCGATGCCACAGGGTGCATAACCAATGTCTGCGTCACACACTCCGGGAGTGCACATGATGCATTCATCTGGCACAGTTCTATACTGTACC
Source organism: Neoceratodus forsteri (assembly GCA_016271365.2). Taxonomy (NCBI): domain Eukaryota; kingdom Metazoa; phylum Chordata; order Ceratodontiformes; family Ceratodontidae; genus Neoceratodus; species Neoceratodus forsteri. Next base: position 974,735,573 of record CM057456.1, on the reverse strand, counting down.
ACAGATTTGAATGTGGTGAGATTCCCATGGGTCACTTGGTGGGTGAGTAGTGCATGGGCCAGGGGGCAGGCGCAGCATGGCTGTGGGAGGAGGGAGGGCAAACAGGATGGGCATGGTGGAGTGGGCATTGGGTGACAGGGAGAGGGTGGTCACCACAACACAGCACATTTCTCACCATGCCCTTCCCCACACAGGTGACAGCACATACCCGCTCAGGCCCTGGCTGCTCACCCCCTACCACTGACCATCATTCCCCTGTGGAAGAGAGATATAATAAGGCACACGCCAGCATGCACAGTATCACAGAGTGTATCTTTGGCATGCTGAAGATGTGATTCCATTGCCGAGACAGGTCAAGTGGTGCCCTACAATACAGCCCATTGAAAGCCTGTGGCCTATTCCTGACCTGCTGCATTCTGCATAACATGACCATTGACCGTGGGGTAGCTGTCCAGGTGGATGAGGATGACAGCGGTGGGGATGATGGTGACAATGAGCCGGAGGGTGGTGCGCAGCCACCAATGGGGAGGTGGGACCCCCGTCAAGCAGCGGAGGCCAGGAGGCATCAGGACACGATAGCACAAGAGCATTATGGAGAACGCAGGTAAGTCCACTGACACACATGCATGGGTCACACAGACCACCACACCACACACAGGCCTGTTCGTGCACAGTGGGATGCACGCAGGGAATGGGGCACACAGCAGGCATGGTGGAGGCAGTGGCACACAGACACACACACACAGCACAGGCATGGACAAACACACACAGGCCGAGGAACATGGCATGGATCAGAAGCATGGCACTGGTGCACAGGCACAACCAGCATGGAGCTGCCTCATCACACCAACGCGACATGGCCCAGCAGCCCAGCCAGCACACATGGGGTGCAAGTGCCACAACACACATGCATGCCACCACATGCATGCCACCACATGCACGTGGCACCACCACTGCCCATGTGTGCATGGGGCAGCAGCAGCAGACAGCAGGTAAGAGCAGCACACACATCAGGTCAACCACATGGTCCCTCAGCCACAATGACCATGTGGGTGGCTGAGCCAGGGTCAGTCAGTGGCTGCAGGCTGTGCATCGGCCAAGGGGGGGTATCCAATGCACCCCAAGGGGTTGAAGTCTGGGACTGCGACCGTGTCCTCGTTGGGGTGGAGAGGTGGCTATACAGGCCAGCGTCTGGGGTGTCCAGGATGCCAACATTGGACCCCAGCATCCGCTGTGAGGGTGTTGTCAGTCACAGGGACCATGGGGTGGACAGAGCACTATGGGGGGTCCTCTGCACATGGCCAAGCCCAGTGGCTGCCACCGACGCAAGCCTGGCCACAATGGCACCAGTCATGTGATCCATTGATGTAGTCGTGGCTCCCACATCTGGTGGAGCTCGTCAAGAAGCTGTGCAATACCCCTGTCCTGCTGCTCAGCCAGCTGATACACCTCTGCCCACAGTGCACGCACCTCTGTGGCAAGCAGCGCCTGGTGTGCAATGGATGCCTGCAGCAACTGAGTGTGCTCTGCCAGCCATTTGGCATCCTGTGCCTCTTGGCAGGATGCCGGGCTGTTGGGGGGTGACACAGCACACTGTCCAGCATCCTGCTCAGGTGGACGCTGCACAGGGAGCTGTACTGGGGGTACAGTGTCCTCAGGTGCACAGGCAGTGGACCCCGTGTTACACTGCCCAGTGGTATCTGCATCCTGCTGCCGCTGCCCAGCTATCTGATGGGCAGTGCCCTGTGCTGCTGTGGCTGCAACAGCACCACCACCCATGCTGGACACAGCAATGGTGCCACACACCACTGTGCCGGCGGGGATGGGTGGCAGCTGCACAGCCACAAGCGCATCACTGGGCTCTGATGTTGCCTGTGATACTTCCTGGGGCATATCAGGCACCACAGCCCCTACGCTATCCAGAATCAGTGTCAGGTCATCATTGGAGTCAGACTCTGCCCCCAGCTGAGTCTCAGTGCACAGCACGGGCAGGCTGCATCCCACAGGAACTCAGCCAGGGCATCATCCGACCCCAGGTTAAGGACATACACATGCCCCACACTGCCGAGCTGCAGCCTGTCCCTGCCACGGATGCCAGTGGAGGTGGACGGTCCATCATCCGTGACTGTGGCTGTGGCCACCTCTGCTCTGTCCTCCCCATGGAGGTGAGATGGTGCTGCAAGAAAGAAACAGAGTGTTAGTGGTGCTGTAGTGCTCATGCACATGCCCCCCGGGTGTGCATGTCACCATTGCCGCCGTCCAACGGGGTGCCATGCCCGCCGCCGTCTGCCCATGCATGTGGCATGCAGCATGGCAGCATGCACACCTACATATCTAATTCCACATCTGCCAGACATGCATGTGGAGTGCATACTCACCATGTAGTGAGAGGCTTCCACCTGTCTGGAAGCCGCCACCGGGGCATACTGTCAACCGCTGTGCGGCTGATGGTGGCTGCCACCAGCTCCTCTGTGACCAACAGGGTGGGAGCAGTGAATGGGTCCCCACCAGTTCTGCTGCGTGAAGCCCGAATGGTTGCCACCTTATCCTTTATCCTCCATTTGTCAGTGCCTACCTTCTTGCGGCACTCCTGCGCACTGCGCTGGTACCTGCCGTGCATGTTCAAATATGTGGCCACGGCCTCCCACCCTGCCGACTGTTTCAGAGGGGTGCCCGTGGCACCACTGAGCAGGTCCTCCCTGTCCAGGTAGGCCTTGAACAGGGCATTCTGCTCCTCCCTAGTGAAGTTGGGCCTGTGTGTTTGCGGGCAGGCCCATGTTCCTGCTCACCATCATTACCAGACATGTTGCTACTTGTGAAAAGTGACGGCATAGTGGGTCAGTGTCGGCATGGCCCAGAGCATTCCCCCATTGCAGTGTTGTTGTAGGCCTCTGGATCCCTGTGTTAGCATCCACTTACCTAAAAGGTTGCAATATCGGTCTGTGTCCTTTGCTATTCAGTGGTGCTTATAAGGCACATGACATGCAAATGAGCTTGTGCACAATGGTAATGATATGCTAATGCATCCTACTGCACCACACATTGGCTGACTAGGTGATTTGCATATGGCGGCTGAATATCACCAAAATGTGCCAAGCACAGTCGAGTTGCGCCGGAGTATCCCTGTTGCACAGTTCTGGCGCATGCATGTTGCACATGCCTGCAGTGCACGTGTGCACATACCGTAGCCCATGCCGATCGTGCGACTAATGTACCATGCGTGATGGGCATGTCATTGCACATGCGGCGCTGGTGGGCCATCATGCCTGCGCGCACATCATGGCATTGCTCCTATCTTCTGGCTGTGCACTGTGCATGATGTAGCATGCAGCACATGATGGGCACATGTGCGATGCCATGCAGGGTCACACCCTGTGCCCTCAGGGTCGTGCACACGACCTCGTGCACCCACCAGTACATGGTATTGTGCGCATGCACAGTGCTGCGCTATACACCCGCACTGCGCACTGCGGTCACACATCCACATGCTGCGCGATTGCATCTTACCATTCCCGACTGTGAATTGTACACATGCGGCTCCATGTGCATGGTTTGTCGGCCATTTCCCATGACATAGCCAGCTTGCTCTGTGACATGGGGGGGGGGACAAGGGATATCAAGATGGGCCAACAGTTGGTTGGACATTGAGATTATCCATCTGGTGGCAGTGGTGCAGCCTTATGAGGGCCAGCTTCATGGGCAGGCACCCGTGCAACAGGCATGCGGCCAGGTGTGGCAGCAGGTGGCCACAGCACTGGAGCAGAGGACAGGGGTGCCCAGGATGGCCGAGCAGTGCCGTCACTGGTATAGGGACCTGTGGCAGAGGGACCCAGATAGGCTGCATCAACTGCAGGCCCATGTGCAGCATGGGGCAGTGCCACAGCCAGTTTGGTAAGCGCAAGTGGCATGCATGCACATAGCTCTACTGAAGTGGGTGTATAGCTGCATGGTACGGTCCACTGCAGGGGGCTGTCATGGTCCCGGCAGTCACTGCGCATCATGCATGGCTGCTGTACGTGTTGCAGTTGGGCAGGCACGGGGTCCACGGGACAGACGGGGACACACCCTGCGCCATGCAGGCTGTGTGGTGGTGGAGAGGATGTCTGTGTGTGCTTGTGTACTCATGTCCTCCACTCTTCTTTCCTTCCATAGGGCCAGAGCGGCTGCGGCAGTGACACAGGACCGCGATAGGGTGCCATCAGCTGGACTGGCTGGACAGCACCAGGCAGGTAAGCTTGGTCACATTGCTGTTCCATGTCTCTGTGGTATACCAGTGGGAACAGGGTCTTGGCATAGTTGCCCCAGCCATGGGTCTGCACAGACATGGTGGGCGCAATGTCCATTGGGCATGCCAGTATTGCACGGCCTTTAGTGGCCTTGTGCTGCCTGGGGAGGGCGTGTGCACAGCATCCACTGTGTGTGTTGTGACAGGTGCTCTTACTGTGCCATGTGCCCATGCCCGTGCGCACATGCGCCCACTGCGTGACACTGTCTGCACCATTGTGGTGTGCTGTGTGGATGGCTGGTGTGGCCCTCTGGCACGGGTCCATTCCAGTCCCTCCAGTGGTGTGTGCCCCCGCTGTCCACTGCACTCTGTGGGTGGGCCAGGGTTCTTTGATGCATTTCACTGATTGCCTGTCCTGTCCCTTCTCCTAGGTGTCTCCAGGCTGGCATGGTGGAGGAGGGCCAGGCCAATCGTCCATGCCCTCGGGAGAGTGCTGGCCAATCAGAGGCACCTGTTGTTTCTGACAAGGTGGCATCTGCGGGTGTCGGTTGCCATATGGAGGATCCTAGAGCAGCAGGAGGTGGCTGCTCGAAGACTGCACTAGGCCCTGGTTGTCTATAGCCCCCATTAGCCTTGCCTGCCCTGTTTCCCTACAGTACTCCCTTCCCATTGTTTGGCCCTTGGTTCCTGTACCCATCCTCCTCTTACCCTCCCCCGTCCCTACCCCTGTTGTTTGTTCTCATATATAGTGCTACCTTTATATAAAGCCTTTCTTTTGCTATATCCCTGTGTCTGTGTCTGCTTTGCAGGTGGCACGTGGAGCCATGCTGCAGGTGTCTGTTCCGCTGTGCTTTTCCATGTCTTTGGTGCTCCTCCACCATCCCCCTGGGCCACTGCACCTGTGTTCACTGGTGAGTGGACTTTTTCCCTGTCCTGTGTGTGGTCCTGTGTCATGTGTCCCATGGTATCCTGTGTCTGCCCCTGAACCTTGTGCACTTGTCTGCCTTGTCTATCATTTGCTTGTGGTGCTGTGCATCTCCACTGTGGGCAGCACTGTGGTGCCCCTCCCCACTCCAGCTGGTGCCCTGTGTGGCCTGTGCTTCACTCGCCCCTGGTCGTCTGCTCTATGTGTTTGCTTCGTCACATGGCACCTTGCCCATGGTGCCCTGCAGGTCTGCCTGGTGGGTGTCTGTTGCATGGCCCTGCCATTGGCATGGTGGTGGTGGCGGGGTTTTGGCCAGGTGATTATTCCATGGTTAGTGGACTGGGGTTGTCTGTGCACCATTCCCTGGTGCCCTGTGTTACCTCCAGGTCAGTGCTTCCATGTACACGTGTGTGCCCTGCTGGTGGGGTCCTGTGGCCCTTGCCCTGTGCTTCCTTGGCTATGTGTCCCTGCAGCCTGTTGCTCCTGCTCTGCTCAATGGGTTTGTGCTCAGGTCTGCCCCGCACATCCCTGGTTGCACTGGTGCATCTATGCCATATTCAGCCGGCACATGCAGGAACATTTCAGGGGGCGCATCTTCTGAATATGGCTCCCGTTTTCCATTGGTACATCTGACTTGCACTGCACCGCATTTTCGCCCGCCTTTGGTGCATTCCTGAATATCCGGCCCTTAAAATTGTTCTGCTTTCTGACACTGACTGCAGTTGTTTTAATTGATTTTCTTACCTCTTGTTGATGTCGTTATGGTTTGTATTTTTATGTTGTTCTGTATTTATGTAACTGAACACATGTGAAAATTGGCATTTTTTTGCTCACTGCCCACTTGGTATAAAAAATAAACAAACTCCGTACAGGTATCTCTATGTTTCTGTCATGTTTCCGCTCCCTATTACTTTCCAGGGTGTACATGATGAGGTTCTGTAGTCCCTCCTTACACATCATTTGCCCCATACCCTAGATCATTTGGTTGCCCTTTGCTGCACCACTGCCACCCTCTTGCAGTCCTTATGTAGGTATGGGCTCCAGAACCTTATGTAGTACTCCAGGTGCAGGTGCACTTGTGATCTTCACAGTGGAAGGATCACCTCCCAGCTCTCAGATCTTAATGCTGACTCACCTTCCTAAGCATCCCAAAATCCTTTCTGCCTTCCCTGTTGCCTTGTTGCAGTATGCTGTGGAGTTCAGATTTTCCTATTTTATTATTTTATTATCCCTAGGTCCTTTTCTTCAGCTGTGCTTTCCAGTTTCACTCCCCCTTCTTATATTGCATTCTTGGGTTCTTTTTCCTGATGAGCATTTCCTTACATTTTTAAAGAGGATAGGTCCCAGGACAGAGCACTGCAGTAATCTACTCATTACTTCTTTATCATCCAAGGATTCTCCATTTACCACTACCCTCTGCATCCTTTCCTCAACCAACTATTCACCCATGCCGCCATCTGGTCTTCCACCCCAGGTCCCTTAGCTTTGTTGACCAGTCATCTGTGAGTGACTGAAATAAAAGCTTTACTGAAGTCCAGGTAGTGTATGTCAACTGCCAATGCTTTGTTGACTGGGATACTCACCCAATCAAAGAAAGGTTCATCTGGCATGTCTTCCCACTGGTGAACCCATGCTGCCTAACAGCTTGCAAGCCATTTACCTCGAGAAAGTCTATTAGTCTTTCCCTCAGTATGGCCTTTAGTATCTTCCTCACTACAGACATCAGGCAAACTGGTCCATAGTTTCCTGGCTCATCCTTCATTCTGGTTTCATGCAGAGGAACCACTTCAGCAGTCCTGCAAACCCTGGAGACCACTTCAGTGTTCAGCGAGCAGTTGTAAATATCTGCTAGTGGTGCTGCTAGTACCTCCACTGCTTTCTTGAGTATCCCTCCCAGGATGCATCCCATCTGACCCAATTGATTTATCTGCTCACAGCCTCCTCAGCCCCTCCAGTATTCTTTCTTCTGTGATACAGCATTGACTGACAGAGCTCCTCCTCTTCTCTTTACCCCCACCCCGCAACCTGGTAATGACCCCATCTCTTCTTTGGAAAATACTAAACAAAAGCATTAGTTCAGTTTCTCAGCCTTGCCTCTGTCTCCCTCCTCCCATCCTTCTCCCTTTCTCAGTTGTAATTATGCCCTCCTTGACTTTGTGTTTCTCCTGGATGTAGCAGAAGAACACCTTATCCTCACGCTTCCCTCCCTTCGTTATTCCAAGCTCCACTTCCACCTTAATACTTTTTCTTTATACTTTCTTTCTATTCAGAGAGAAAAAAAAATATAATAAACCATACAATTTAAATACATACGTCATCTCGAACAAATATAGCATATAGACAAAATGAAAAGTATAACATATTTTTTCTTTGATTTTATAGGTGTTAAAAACAAAAATAAACACAAAATACCACCTCCACCTCCGACCAGCCCCAAACTTTAATCCATCCCATATATAAATTTAGTAAATTTAAGAGTTCCTTTAAGGTGTAATTCCAAATCTTTATAAAGCCTATACCCACTGCAATTTATTCTAAATAAATTTAATCATAACAGGAATCTATCCACTTTCATTCACATCTATCATAGTAATGTACTGCGTATTTTCACCAATATTTTCCACTTCTTGTTCAGAGTCCGATTCTAGTTCTGTGGGTAATGCAACATTTTTATCAAAAAATTCCTTTGTTTTGTCTACATCAAAAAAAAAATAGTCTTTATTCTTTTTTGCCTCGATGCTTTCACATCTAGTCCCGATGTCATAAAATGAAGATTTTATACCCAGTAATGCAGACTTAGTATCAGCCTGAAAATCCAGTAGCAACGACTGAAGTGAAGCCATTGTTGGCTTTTGAGGAGCTTTCACCTTAGCGCCCATGTTGGAGCGCACTGTTGCTGGGGAGGTCATTCCTGCCGGCACGGGCTACATTACTTCAGCCCCCCGCTGAGAAGTCGACTTCCCCGAAGCCATTTTTGGGGAAAAATACCTATCAATTTGTTCCAAACTCTTCCCTGTCTCCTCTTTTAATTTAGAATTACGAGACATTTCACTTAGGGAAAATATAGAGTAGGAAAGCGTTTCTCACGGTGGAACTTTACAGAGGCAGGTGCAGCCAGCTTAGTCTCGCGAGATCCCCCTTCAATTTCCTGTTGTGACCACCTTAATACTTTTGACCTTCTTACTGGTCTCTCTGGTTGCCCTCAGATATGTCTCCCTGCCTTTCTTCCTTTGGCTAACTTTTTTATTTTTAAATGGCCTTCTCTTCTCTCTCACTGCTTCCTTCATATCTGAGGTGAATCACAATGACACTCTTGCCCTCTTTCCCTTTCTTACCCTTCCTATGCAGCCAACTGCAGTTTTCCTCACTCCAATTTGAAGAGCTCCTACTTCCCCTCTACTCCTTTAGTCATTGCAGTTTCCCTCATATTTTCACCCAGCAGCTCCCACATCTTATTGGTCTGCTTTTCTGAACTCCCGCACCTTCACTATGCTATTCCTCTTGCTAACTTCCAGTTAGACATCCATCTACACCCTTTTGTAGTCACTTGACCTCAGTAGTTTCTGGACTACTGGATTGTGCCCCCCATTCTGTTTGTGAGCACAGCACCAGGTCTGGCACTGTTCCCTCCCTTGTAGGATAATGAGCCAGTTGTGCTAGGAATGCTTCCTAGCATGCTTCCATGAGGAGCTGGTTTCTTGTACTTGACATGACTGGAACCTTCCAGTCCACATCCAGCAAGTTGAAGTCCCCTACTGCTAGTATCTAACCTAAACCTCCTGAGCTCCTAAGAACATTCACCAGTTCAGTATCAACTCCCTTGTGCTAACATGGTGGTCTGTAAACCACCCCAGTTCTGATTTTTTTTCCTTCCCCATGGTTGCTTGAACCCACAAAGTCTGTAAACCTTTCAAGCACCCCAGATTATTTAACTCCAAGCTCATGATGCCCTCCTTTTTTATCGTTTCTTTATGTCCCCTTTTCTGCCAGCTCCCATCTTCCCTCCATTTACCCAGATTCATTCAACCAGACTTTCATCCACCATCCTTGAGACTTAACTGGCTCTAATTCCCCCATGGATTACCCCTCCATGGAAGGTCTGGGTGAGGGGTCCATCCTCCCCTTTCTCAGGTGACCTCATCCAGATGAGCAAGGGCCGAGTCAGTGGTGCCGGGTCTGCGGAGAATGGAGGAATCATCCTGCCAGCAGGGTCTGATTTTCTCTGTTGTCTTTGTCTACACCCACATTCTGATGTCGAGCCTGTCCCATCAAACCTCATATGCAGTAGCATACCCCTGAGGAAGAAGCAAGCTCCTGGGCCCACCCACAAGGGTCACTAGTACAATGTATCCAAATGCCCCCAGCTGGGAGTGCTGCCCCGAAGCAATGCCTCCAGAGTGCTCAGATCACCTGATTGACTTCTGCAGCTCACTTCTGAACCCAGATTGCCAGCATGGGAGCAGGCATCCCTATCCACTGGGCCATTGGGCAGCCCTCAAGTTGCCCTCTTTCACATAGAGTGCTACAACCCCAGCCGTGTCCTTCACCCTATCTTTCCTACACAATATATACCCTGGTATGATCATTTCCCAGTCATGGTTCTGAGTCACCCACATCTAGGTGACAGCCACTAGGTCCTGATTTCTTTCTGCAATCAATGCATGCAGTATTGTCATTTTGTTTCCCATGCTTCTTGAACTGGTGCATACCATCCTGCAACATCTGGTTCCTCTCCCCCCCCTTCCATTTCCACTAGTTTTCACAATGTTTAAATCTACATTTGGTGGGGAGGGCAACAGGTCCCCAGTGGATTTTGTTACTGATAATATTCATGACAGAGCTGCCTCCCCTACCTAGTTTTAATTATCTCTAATGTACTGTGCAAATCTGGCTTCCAGCACGCTCCATTTTTTTTGTTGGGCTGCAACCTTGATCCCCTCCAAGTCGGGCTCCAGTCCCTGCGACACTGAAATCCCTCTTCCCTGCACCACCCCCTTAGCCATGTGCTGAACTGGAACATACAAAACTGTTCCCTCTCATTCAGGCTTGGCCATGGTAGAAACTTTAAGAAGGTTACCACCCCTGCTTTCTCTTTTATTAGCTGCCCTAGTGCAAGGAAGCCTGCCTTCATCTCTCCCACACTCCTCCTGATCAGATCATTTGTGCCTACATGCACCATCAGATCTGGCTTCCTCTCCCCCTCTGTCATGAGTTCCTCCCTCCTGGTCACGAGTTTGCTTGCTGTTGCCTCTTGGGAGGAGTGCACCACCTCCCGTCGATCAGGTGTTTGACCCAATTCCCTCCTGGTGATCCTCACTATGGAGTCCCCCACTACAAGCACCTTTCACCTGCCTAGTTTGTGGCCCTCCTCCCTCCTTAGCTCACCCTCCAAGGACAGTGCCTGCCTATTGGGTGTGGTGGACCCATCTATACTAGGAAGGGTTTCCTGGGTCTTCACTGTTTGCAAAGGTGTGAACCTGTTGAAAGTTCAGAGTTCTGGTTCCATAGACTTTATCTCCCCTCCATCCCCACTCTTTCCCCCCCCCCACCACCACTGTTAACTACCAGATCTGTAATTAAAGGAGTAGTCCACCCAGAATTTGCAAAAACATATGTTGTGCAGAGTGTTTTGATTTGTGTGTGAAGTCCTAGTGTGTCCTTCCCTGCCTACTATTAGGAGTTTTTCCTAAATTAGCCTGCTAACGTTATGGTAGTTTTACAACCCCGGTGATCTCCACCTGAGCTAACTTTATTGCATTCCTTGTTCCCATAGTGCATCCTGTCTCATGTGACGGTGATGTAGCTGAGACCATAGATTTAGCACACACATGCCAAACAAGCCTAAATATCTTGGAAACTTTACATGCTACACAAAAATGACCAGCAGCAAAGTTGTTCAGGACAAAAAGACCTTTACAATGAGGGCAGTCCCTAAGCTGAACTCTGTATGGTTTTTTAAAATACAGCCATCTCTACTGTTGTGAACTGATGATAAAGCAGTGCTTTCTGATTAATCTATGGACTTGGCTACATCACTGTCACATGAGACAGGATGCATTGTAGGAACAAGGAAAGCAATAAACTTAGCTGAGATGGAGATACCCAGGGGTCATAAAACTACCATAAAGCTAGCAGGCTAATTTAGGAAAAACTCCTAATAGCAGACAGAGGTAAGAACACACTAGGACTTCACACACAAATCAAAACACACTGCACAGCATATGTTTCTGCAAATTCTGGTTGGACTACTCCTTTAAGAACATAGCAAGCTCAACCCTAGCTGTTGACTGAGATTTTATAACATTTGTTATACATTTTTCTTAGCTTTTGGTATGAGCCCAAAATCAGAAGGAAAAAGGATCCAGTGCACCCCCATTGCTGTTCTAAGGAGTCTGCAAATTATTTTTAAATGATTTTGTTTTCTAACTCTCTTTCTTCATTATATTATTTTAACAGGAGTTCTTGGTGTCATCATTCAACCAGGTTTGACAAGCCTTTCCACTGATGACTAGGTGACCCCCCTCATAGATTAGGTGCATCCTTTTTCAATTTTAACATGTCAATATGAGCTGTAACACCACTTCTTTCTCTATATCTTAAGTGGAGACCATCTCTGACTATGTTAACAGAGTGCTGGCCCATAAAGGACTCACAGGTTGCCAGTGGGGAGCATGCTAAATAAGAGTTGGCCACACTTCTCTTAATCCCTGAGTAATTAGGGAACAAGCAAGCTCAGCCCTGGCTCATTCACTGAGATTTTACCACATTTCATACACATTTTTCTTATATTTTGCAGGGGTACTGCTGGTGTGTGATCAAAATCAGATCAAACAGCATCTAGTGTACCCACACCCAGATGCTGCTCAAAGGAGCCGACAAATTAAGTTATTCTGTTATCTTACTTTCCTTCTTCATTCCTTCATTTTAAAGGGTTCTTGGTGCCATAATTCAGTCTAATTGTGATAAACCTAACCACTGACAACAAAGTGCCCCCCCCCCACCCCACCTTTGCAGGTCAGGTACCTACTCTTTCAATTTTGAAATGCCAATATTAGCTGTAATACCACTGCTTTCTCTTATCTGTCCTACATAGAATCTGTATTATATTTGCCTTTAGGGGAGTGCACTGAATCTCGTTTGCTTCTGATTTGTGCTACACACCAGAAGCACCCCAACAGCATTTAAAGGGACACTGTCAATCCCCTTAGGTTTCAAAGTGTCCCTAGTTTAAAAAATGTATTTTATGATTGTCAAAATTCTGTAGAGAGTGTTGATGTAGCTGGTAGTTTGATTCTGACTCTTACTTCCTTTAAAAAAAGTGAAAAACAGACTGCCCAACATACTGGTGTCATCACACCAAAATAGATTTGTTTACATGCGTTGATCAACTCCAATAGCATCTTTCTTGGACTTGGAAACACCCACAAAGCAGTCTAGCCACTCAAGATGCAGTGGGAGTTTAGAAGGCTACTTTGTTATGAGTGACTGCGCTGTTTGGGTGTGTTTCTAATGCTCAGGAAGTATGCAGTAAGAACAGAACCAGGATGGTAAACAAAAACAAGGTTGTTTATAAATATACATTGCCATGCATTTCAGTTCTACTAAGTAAGGAGACAGACAAAACAAACAGCAACATCAGTGAATATTAGAGAGGGTAAGCAATCATAAAATGTGGGGTTTCAATTAGAAATAATATGATGAAAAACAGGTTGACAGTGTCCCTTTAATTAATATGTATTAGACATGTGATAAAATCCTGAGTGCAAATGAATCAAAGGTCACCTAGTAGCCCCAATTTCAATAGGTGGGTTACACTATTTGGGACCTAAATGCTTAATAATGTCAACAACAGTGATCAGAATAACAGGTAATGCAATAACAGTGCTATATTCAGAAACCTGATCTGAGGAAAAAAATGTCAATTATTAGTCCCTTCACTCCCCAAGGAGAGCACAAAGTCTGTATGCATATTTGACACATGGTCCCATGAATACAATTAGTCCCAGACCCACACCAGGCTCTTAGTTGTTGACTGACAGTGCAGAAATCTGGCCTTTTAGTCTAGAATACAGTCCCTTCTTCTTATGATCATTTGGAAACAGCCCCGCTAACAAGCAATAAGTGCATGCCCAGCTTATACCTGCAGAAGAAAATGTTAGCATTATATGATACCAGTTCAGGATGGACAGGTCCTTAAGTGCCTTTCTCAGATTTATGAACACAGCAGAAGCTCTCCTTCTGGGTTACGGAAAACTGTAAGGTTGCTAACCATCTGAGATGCAGAAATTGTTGGGTTGCTCTCCTTCTGAGATGCAGAAATGGTCTTTATGTGTCGACGGCAACTGGGAGGTTGAGGGTGAGTGGGCATGGCGAAGCTTCCAGGGGCTATGACACCTCACCCTTGGGAAGGTCCAGGCTCCTCATCTGGTTCAGTCACCACTTTGATTTCAGCTGCAGGCACAGCAATTACCTGGGAGTCATTTTATAACAGAGTGGCAAATTGTCCAAGAGTCAGGTCTAGTGATACCCGATGTACAAGTGGGGATCCAGTCCAACCCCCCACCAAGTTCCCCAGGAACCACTACAAGTCTCTGCCTTGAAATATTGTCCCTGATGGCCAGATGTATGTCTGCTGATAGCCGAGGGCATCTTAGTACCACAGGTCCACCCTGGACACTGGAGTGGAAGCATTTCATGCACAATGCACACCATCACCAGTGAAGTAACTGGCACCTATTGAGAGATCATCACAGAACAGACCAAGAGCCCAAAAGGTTGCAGCAAGGGGATTACAGCAGGAACCCCAGCTTGGCAGTTTGTTATTGCTCTTGGGAATCCATTTTAGATTCTTTGACCTCTGCTAGAGAGCACAAAAAAATCATAAGGGTCTATTTCTCCACCTACACTGTCCACACAGAGCAGGCCAATAGGATCAGAAATGTCTGCTCAGAAAAGCAGATTCTTTGGGTCGAACCCAGTTGGAATCAAGGCATGTTCCATTTCTTCACCTGAAGTTCCCAATCAAGGATCCAGGGGACCCATTTGCAGAAGGGTCACAGTTTCATGGCCCTGCCACTTGCCTTAGTTGCCCCAAAGTCCTTTAAGGTTACAAGAGCACTAGTGCCAGTCTCTCTGTAGTGTAGAACTCCATTGCACCTGCAGATTACATGCACTGCACAAGGCCAGCATGTTACAGTTGCTCCAGCAGCCAATCACAGTATCCCTGGACAAGAGCCTCCATGTTGTGCCCCCTTATTTGCTTGTAACAGGGCCTTGGAGAAGGGGGCAGGGTACATCCCAGGGGCAACTCCTGTGTCTAGTGGTACATGTACAGCAATGTCTCACCAGAAGCCACCCCTTGCCATCATTTCTGGATTGGGCTGCCTCACACTTCCTTTGAATGACCACCAGGGCCCTATCTATAAAAGACCTGTACCATCTGGCAGAGCTGCTTGACCATGTTACCAGTGCTCATAAGGGGAGACCACTCACTGTCCTCTTCTTCCTCTGCTTGGTCTCCAACATTATGTCTCTGTTACCTGCAGGGAGTGCTTCTCCGTTACATTCTTCCCCCATACAAGGGCAGCCAGGCTATCCAGCAGAACAGCTCATTTATTTATTTATTTATTGAAACGTTTCACCAGGAAGGCACACTGAACAACAAGTTGCTAGTCTCCCGGTGCAACCTGGGGGGAGGGGGGTACAACTGGATGAAGAATTAGACATACAGTTTAACATTTATCATATCCGAGAAATTAAACATTCAACTACATTTGTAACAAGACATACAGTTAAAAATATCATAAATAATTATACAGTCACATTTGTAACATAACATACAAATACATTTTGCATACCTGTGGAATATGCATTTAATTACAAGTGGTATATCTAAGGAACATAGTACAGAAATTGAATGTAGCCTTGGAGCCAACTCCTTGCAGGAATGGATCACGGTTAAGAGGCAGATTATTTAGCAATTATTGAATAAATGAGGTCCAGTGGGGGGACATCAAGGAGGGTATAGGGGCAGACAGAGGAAACCAGCTGGGGGAAGGAGAGGATAAAGATGGGAGAACATTACCGGAGAAAAGCAAGAAAAAAAAAATCAGTTGTGAAGGGCAAGTTAGCACAGTGCTAGTGCAATCTGGGAGCACCTCAGACAGAGCAAAAAGTGTAAATTATTAGCTCAAGTGAACTAATTCCTTTGATTAAGTGTAGGGAGGTAGAGAGGGGGGCAGGAGAAAGGTGGTAGCAAGGGATAGGGAAGGGAAGGACGAGTCATACCTGGAACTGGCCCCTTCAGAGTGCGGAGATAGCTGCCAGTGACGGAATGAGGTGAGGACTTAGAGTAAGGGGAAGGAGAAGGCATGACAACTTGGGTAGAGATAGCAGAGGGGATGGTAAAGGAAAGGAGGAGGAGGGGTGGGAGAAATTTGCTTAAGACTAGGCCTCTTCAGGATGCTGAGAACCCTGCCAGAGAGCAGAGTCAAGCAAGAACGAGTTAGGTAGAGAGGATGGAGGTCCTTGAAGCAACCCTTTAATTGGTCAAAAAAGATTTCATTTATACTTGCAATTTACAGATTCTTGCAAGGCAACTCAAGAATGTATGAAATTAGCAGCCAGTTTATTAGAAGTATATTTCAGCTTGGTTCAAACTGTGTTCCCCCTTTGTTTTTTCATAATTACAACATCAATATGGGATACAAATACAACCTGCCAATGGCCCAGCCAGAACTGCTACGTATGTCTCAAGCACAAAAGTAGTGTAAAATCAACAGATAGCACTAATGCATTTATTTAAGAACATTTACACTTCTCATATGACCCCTTGCAGCTGTGAGCCACAAAACATACCTACCCTCTTTAGGACACAAACAACTTTTTACAAATAGTCATGCGATAGCAGAAATGGGTAAGGTGTGTATCACCCTCCTAGCCAGCATAGACCAGTACCCAGGCTTGAGCACCAAATTAGTGAGGTAAAAAATGGTTGCTGCATCTTACCCCTTGCTTGTGTCTTAATGTCCAGCACCAGTGATCACAGATACAGCACATGATCTACCAGACTCGTACATCTCACCCTTTACTTCGGGACTCGATGTCACAGTGCCACCTCTTCTGGTCTTCTGCAGATTCTTGGGTTTCCTTGGCTCAGACTCAGCCCCTCAGCAGACAGCCAGGATGGCAGAAACACTTCATGTTAACTTCAAGTACTGAATGGAACATATGGGTGCAAAAACCATCCTTGACAGTGGGCCACCAAAAGGCCCTCACTGTCCCTAACCTCAGAGCTTGGCTGGGATCCAAGTATCCAGAGACCCAACTGGAGGGAGCCAGCACCACACCGGACCCAGGACCCTGCCACCATCCTAAGCCTGCAAGTCCCCTCTGGCAGGGTACTGCCAGACTGTGCGCCAACAGTTGCCTGAGTCCTAGGGCTGTGAAATTCAGTTTCCACAGGAATGACAGAGCTTCAGAACTGCCTTTGATGGGACTGGAACCCCTTTTATTTGCCCCAGGTGTGCAGGCAGAAAAACCCAGGAAAGTGATAAACTTATGAGTACATGATGTACTCAGCATCAGGATAGAGCACTGTTGCTAGGGCAAAAAACTAATAACAGGAAACTAAGATTTACATTTTAGAATAGGCTACAGAGATGGCCCTTGAGTGCACAGGATTACAGAATCAAAGGCTACCAGGTAACTCCTATTTCAATAGGTGGATTAGAAATATAGAAACATAGAATTTGACGGCAGATAAGGACCGCTTGGCCCACCCAGTCTGCTCATTTCCCTACCTAATGGATAAGCTGCAGATCCTAGTTAACCAGCAGCCTACTTCTTTCTACACTGAATTGTAGCACAACTCTCCTAATGCAGTTCTCCCTTGGTTGTCACTGTCTGTGACTACTCCTTGCACAACAATTACACTCTCTGTAGCTCCTTTTATCTCCTGCTGACACTCCTAGTGTTCATGGATTTGTCCTCACACCCACGTGGTCTCACCATGAAGCATCTCCCTCTGCCATCCTCAAGATAGCTCCAGTGAATGAAACAACACCCCCCACAACAGCACAGAAACCGAGCGGTACAAAAAAAAATTAAGCAGGATTTTAGCCTGATTCACCTGATGTGGCTGTCCCTTAGCTGGCACTGTTCCCAGCTACCCCTTGCACAAAAGAACATGCGGAGCCCAGGGGCACAGCCAGAAGCATTCCAGTGAGAGTGTTTGCAGTCCTGCTGTACCACTACTAGAGAAACAACAGGGGAAAGAGTGGTTTAAGTTTTTGTAATCTTCGTTTGTTTATTTTCACTTTCATTTTCATATTGCAATATATCATTTATGTTTTTATTTCAAAGTTTTTTAATCAAGATTTTTCTCTAGCTTTTCTTATCCCCTAGCTCACCTGTTGGCATTCGCCGCCCTATCAGTGATCTTCTAATGGACCATTTATTCACCACCTACACGGGACCACAATAGTGGTTGGCAGCCTGCCATGTCAGTCAGGCATGGGCCTGCAGGGGGTGCCAGAACAACACTAGACAAGGTCTTTTTCCTCCAGTTCCTGATTTTCTCCCTAGGGATGCCAGCGTGCAGTTACACGTATACACGCATCTCAGCTGCACGCATGCATGCAAGGCTCAGTAGCTCGACGGCCCTGATTAAGGTCTTCAATGACTAGCTCACCGCCTTTGATCGGAAGCTTACAAATGCTGCCATATTCTCGGACCTCGGTAAGGCCTTTGCTACGGTTGACCATAATACCTTGTTTCACAAACTTGCATTCATAGGTATTAGTCATAAGGCTGTATCCTAGTTTATGAATTATTTATCAGTTTGTCAACAGCAATTAAAACTGGAAGGTTTCTCATCCTCTTGCACTCACATATGTAAAAGAGTTCCACAAAGGTCTATATTAGGGCCACTCTTATTTATGATCTACACTAATGGACTTTGGGCAAATATTGAGAATTCTAACTTACATTGTTATGCAGATGATACCGTATTGTGTGTCACTAGACCCAGCTTAACAGCTGCCAAGAATGACTTCTAGGCTGTTTTTAACACATTTAGCTCAATATCTGTATCTCTAAATGTCTCCTCTGTGCATCCAAAAGTTCATGGAGTTTACCCCAATAGTAAACAGCCTCTGGATGCTTCCGCTCCCAGCATTACCAACTTGTTGGGAGACAAGTGGGAGCTTGTGGACTCATTTAAATATCTTGGTCTTTGGCTGGATAGTAAACTATCCTTAGTAAACATGTAATAACTGGGGGACATTTTCTCTCATAGGAGAAACGGGTTATAATTCGCCATTATAACACGCAGGTTATAACAGCAAACACGTTCCACTGTCTCCTCAGCTCTACTTACACTCACTCACTGGCTGCGCTCGCTTATTTCCATTGCATAGCTCTCTCAAATTATTTCACTCAGCGTTTTTGCTGTAGGTAAAATAAAAAGCAGTCATACAAAAATATGGAGCCCTCACCTAACATTTTCCAGTGGTTTAAAAAAAGCAATTTCTCTCTTCTTCTCGCTTGCTACTGTTTTCATACAAGCAGCTGTGAACCTTGACCCCAACCTAATTTACGAATCGCACTGACAACGATGACCTGGACATCAGAAACATTATTAGTTAGGGATGTTAGGGAGGCAGTATAGCGCAGTGGTTTAAGGCTCTGAGCTGCAAATTTGGTGACATCCAGCAGACCAGACCTGGGTCCCACAGGTTCCACTTACATACTGTGTGACCCTGAGCAAGTCATTTAACTTCCCTGTGCTCCCAGGTCACGCCTGTGAAAAAGCTTTCAGCTTAGTGTGCTACTCCTGGTTAAACAACTAAAAAAAAAAAAAATACTGTAAACTACGTTTTAACAGTTTTTAAACATGCCTATATAAAAGTTAAAGGGTAAATCTGTTTCACGGTCTGACTTTACTGTTTCCTGGAGATGTAATAGTTGCCTGGGGGGGTTTCAGTGTAGGAACGAAGCCGCTCCCATTCCGATACTATCTAACTTGAAGCAACCTATGTTTTGCCAACTTTAAGTTTTAAAAACTGGCTAAACCAGACAAATATGCCTTTTGAAACATTATACCCCTGTTCACTTGCCTTATTATCCTGCCACATGCTATAACAAATAAACAAAAAAACACTTTTTAAAAAACATTTTTTAATGGAATCTGATTGGAGAAAAAACATCCCCCAGCAATTACACATAACAATGCATGGAGGTGAGTGCATAAATGATAAATTATGTACACCCTCGTTGTGGGATGCTTATATAAACCCCTCGGGCTTCACCCTCGGGGTTTATGTAGCAACCCACACCTTGGGTGCACATAATTTCTCATTATACACACACCCCCATACATTATTGTATATATAATAACTGAGTCTCACTTTTTCCCATAGGGAAACCTGTTGCGTAATTTGCCATTATAAAGGAATGTTTATAACAGCAGACACGCACTGAGTTTCCCTTACTCTGCCCATGCGCTAGCCGCAACGCTTCCACTCATGACCGCTGGCCACCTTGCCTTTACGCCTGAAACTGCACCGCCACTCAGACTTGGCAGTGAATTATTTAAAACTCTAAAACATTTTAAAACAACTACCAGGGGGAAAAGTTAACTCTCACAGGTGACCGCAGACCACACTAAAATCCAACCGGACCACGGCCGCAGAGGAATGTCTTTTATTTTATATAATTGCTGGGTGAAAAAGTGAAACCCAGCAATTATATAAACTAAAATATGAGGTGGTGCAGAAACTCGAATTTTACACACATCCTCAGTGTTGGATGCCTAGATAAACTCCTCGAGCTTCGCTCTCGGGGTTTCTGTGGCATCCAACATCTCGGGTGTGTGTAAAATTCTTGTTACATACACCACCCCATATATTAGTCTATATATACTGTATAGACAGTCTCTGCAAGAAGCTCTACTCCAGACTTGGCTTCTGTTTTGGAAATAAATTCTATATTCTCTGCTGAGGCAAAAAAAGATTAGTGCAAGCTACATTCCTGACACTACTCGACTATGGTGCCCTAATCAACAGAAGTACAACTGCTATGCAACTAGCCAAACTGGATGTTCTTTACCACTGAGCACTTTAGTTTATAACTGGTTTATAAAATGAGTAGAGAGGTTTCTGTATCCTCATTGGTCAGGACCAATGTCCTTACAGGACAGCAACCCTGCAGCTGGTACTTTTAATGCAAAGCAGGATGCAGTGCAGCCCACATATCCATGCCTGCCAGAAACATTTGAAAAAATTTCTGGCAGCCATGTTTCTAATGGGAAAAATAAACTTAGCATCCACTACTTGCCATACTTCAAAAAAATAAGATATAACCATTTCTATACATTTTTGTAAGAACCTACTCCTACCCCCACACCACACCATACAAGGACTAAACAAATAAAAAATAAATGTTTTTTAAAACTTTCTTTCAGCAGGTTGGTAGACCACAGTCTCCAGTTTTGTCCCTGCAGACCACTAATCCATGGCACCAACTTGCTGCCAGTGTCTATACATTGATTATCTATCCGCCCCCACACCCCTCCAGCTGCCACCGCTGCCCCCTCCAGCACTGCTAATGGATACTCCAGACACCCTAAACAGCAGTAATGCATTTGCCGACATCCAACTGAATTTTTGTAAACCACAGCTATACCACATGCTAGTATTCTCGAATAACCGCCAAACAGCTTTCTTTCACAGACTCGCTCTTGAACAGATGACAGATTGCAAGGGACTCACTTGTGTCCTCAAAGCCAGTTGGTGTGCATCTCCAGCAGACCAAAAGGGAAGCAGTACAGTTGTGGGGGATATCTACCTGCCTGCCATCCACTGATTTAATATAGCAGGAGGGGGTTAGAGGTACAGCAGACACAGTACAATTGGGGGGGTGCAACAGACAGTGGCTTGCGAGGGACACGCCAGCTTCCTCAAAGCCGCAGTGTGTGCATCTCATGCAGGCCACTGGGGAACAGTAGAGTTGGGGGACATGTACCTGCCTGCCGTACATTAAATTAATACAGCTGGGAGGGGGGTTTGAGGCACAGCAGGCACATTGTGGGGATTCTGTACCTGCCTGCCATCCATTAACTTAATACAGTTTGGACGGAGTTGAGGCACTGCAAGTGCATTACATTTGGGAGGGAGTACAGTACTTTTACAATAAATTTCTCAAGTATCACTTCCCTCTAGTGGTGTGCATGACCATTTACATTATAACATTTACTATAGTAAATGTACAGTGCAATAACTATGTTCTATCTTTTGGATTATTTTTTCTCCTCTTACCTAATATTACTTAATTTTATTTTAATTTAGTTTATTTTTTTGACTTTCACATGGGAACCATTTTATAAGAGCAATAAGATACTCCTGGGGTGTGGGTTGTTGCCTGATAAGAGCACTTTCCAGGTGCTAAAGGCACTTGGCACAAGCACCTCGTGCCTCACTACACACCTGGGGTGTGGTCTTATCAGGCAACAACTGACACCCTGTTGTGTCTTATTGCTTACTTTCTACCTAGAAACCACCACTGTACTTTATGCAATTGTCAGATGGCCATCACTGACTATAAAGAGGTTGAGAAACATGTATATCTGTACATACAAGGTCATTCAAAACACCCTGACTTAATACATCACAGTCCTTCTTAAGAGATCTACATGGCTCTACAACCTAAAGAGAAATAGTGTTGTCCACCTTGATGTCCCATGGCACTCATCTTGCTATGGCAAAATTACTTTTAGCTGATTAGCCCCCACTCTCCGGAACAAGTTACAAGAAACTCTTAAACTTAGCTTGCTAATTAGTTTCATCTGTTTCAAGGTGATCCTAGAAAGTCTCTGTACAGAAAAGAGTGAATGTAGATAAAAAGTTTCTGTTTTGAAAAAGTCTGATTGTCCCATATCGGAATCAGGAATCCAAGATTTCCATAGTGAAAGTCGCTTAAAATGACCCCCCATGGCAAATCACCATCCGCCCAACTCCCTCACTTTGTCAATGTCCCTAACCCTTGCATGCATTTGGTACCCCCCATCTAGCACCCAGACTGCCTCCCTTCCCCACATCCCCAGTGAAGTTCCCTTAAATGTAAGCAAATGTTATTGTAAATAAATTCCATCCTCCCACCAGTGCCAAATCACAAACCACCCACCTCACCCACCCCATGACCCCCTAATTGAAATGACAATCCTACACCCTAATCACCCTCTAACTCCCCACCGCCCTCCTCCCCTAAAAGCCCCCAGATTATAAAGAACAGCACACCTAGGGTCCTGCTGTGGAGAGATCATGGTGCTCTCTCTTCAGTCAGTGTCTGCATGTGATTGTAAATAAATCCCATCCCCCCCACCTGCACCAAATCAGAAACCATCCATATCACCCCACCCAATCCTGTTCCTGGAATAGCAGAGTGTGGCAGAAACCTCTTTGTCAATCTGACATAAAAAATGTTCTCACATGAACATATTTATGGAGGCTACATCAAAGACACACTACTTCTATGAATTAACAAATTTTTATTTATTTTATATCCATTAAACTACCCTGTGTCATATAGCCAGTAAACAATGCAGAATTTTGATGAGACAGAACTGACAGCTGTCTTAAAGACGTGATGTCTCACAAACATTCATACCACTTCAGTTCAGCACTGAAACTCAAAATGATCAACTTTTTATGAGAACAGAATGATAAATTTTAAGCTGATCTGTCTAAACACAAACCAGATGTGTTAATAAACACCTTGGAGTGAAAACAGCTCTACAGACTGCTCTGACTTTGAAGTGCTCCAGCCTCTTCAGTCAATCAGGGCCTTAATTGCTGAAGCTGCAGGCTAGACCAACATGATGTCATCACTCACTGATAGGGACAGAAAAATCTTCACTGTTTTCAATTACCGCAGAGCACATTAGCAAATGCTGATTTAAAGAAAACTACAAAACCAAACAGCATGGAATTTTCAGGAAACACTAATCATGACACAGGGACTTGAATTCATGTGAATTCAAGCCTTTAATAAAAATATGGAAAAAGTGGTGCATTTGATCTTTATACACACATGTTGTCATTGTCAGTTTTACCCCTTCCACTTCCCAGAGGTTCCGTTTTTTCACATATTTCTTTTGTTGCTCTAAATTACTTTCTGTATGCCTTAATGATGGGTCCCTCTCCAAGCTGCCTCTTTTACTCACTCCCCAGCTGCTTGCTTACTCCCTCATACAGTCACTCACTCCCCCACTTGCTTGCTCCATTCCCCAACCACTCAGTCCCAACATGATGTTTGTAAACTAATTAACAAAACGATTCAGGAACATCTTGCGGCTCGTGACTGTTGCTGCAACAACAATTGCCATTTGTTAACAGAAACTGGAAGTCAGAAGCACAGTGTCTTACTGGCTCTGAGAAACAGTACTCTCAGAATTGCCTGCCTGATCCTGCCCACACATAAATAAAAGCAGCTTCTCAGTATAAACAATTCCAGAAACACATGAACAGGTATTTTTTAAAACAAGTGTTTTTTTATTA
Organism: Neoceratodus forsteri; assembly: GCA_016271365.2. NCBI lineage: Eukaryota > Metazoa > Chordata > Ceratodontiformes > Ceratodontidae > Neoceratodus > Neoceratodus forsteri. The sequence continues at coordinate 974,711,869 of CM057456.1, read as the reverse complement.
TTTTAATTTTTTTTGGTATTCTGCATACTGAGTGACAAAAGAGTAGCTGATGCACATGGCAGTATATGTCATCACAAGGCAACAGCAAACCACATAGCATCCCCTGGTGGAATCAACAGGCAAATAAACTGTTTAATCATAATTTAAACCATTAGAATATGCTTTACAATGTTTCAAAATGTATCTGTAACATAGTCATAGATTTGTAACATAAATATGTGGCCTAGATGGGGAATAATTCTGACACATTCCTCAGGTAGCCACAAAGGATTGAAATCACAAAAACACTGTTTGAGTTTAAGGGTGTGTCACAGGGCAGGGCTTTGTTTTAAGGGACTGTCGTTTATTCAGGGCTACTACAAATGACAAAGTCATTGACCTGAGCACTCACAGCTTGAAATGTATGGTGCAGCCAACACTACAGCCAAATAGTTGAATCCACAAGAAAAGCAGAACACACAAACCAAGGTAGTACCATCAAAATTGTTTTTTTCCAACAAGAAGTCCTGTTTCCACAAACCCCAGTACCTTGAGGTGCACTGCCTCTTCATCAGAGGACCGTCCTATGGTGCTACTTTGGTTAGTGTGTGCTACTTTTCTTGTGGATTCTATTACAAAGGACCCCTGTGGTGAGCAGATTACTATCTGGAAGGAAGTGGACCCAGAAGCATTGTGTTTATATCAAAGGGGTTGTCTTGATAAGACACCTGCTTCTCAGAAGCCTCTCCGGTTTTGGGAGTCTTATCAAACAATAGAGAACTGTGAAAAAGACAGCACATATGCAAACACACACACACACACACACACACACACACACACTTGCACTTGTCAGAGGAGAGTTAGTTTAATTTACCCTCCAAAACTGTGGCACACCTCAGTGCACTTTATCGAAGCCTTTCCAACAGTACATAGGGGTGCCTGTTCCTGCTTGTTTATACATTGAGGTGTGCCACAATTCTGGAGGTTAAAGTAAATGTTGCTCCAACAAGCACTGGTGTGTGTGCCATCTTTTTTGTAGTTCTCTCAGTGCTCAGCGTCTTCCAGATGTGACAGCAGCACTTTAATTGGGAAGGAGTGAACAGCTTCACTCTTTCTCTGCAGTCATCGAACAATAGAAGTAGTTGGGTGTGTTATAAGTTAACGCCCAATAAACAAACTAGTCTGGGGGTATGGGCATTATATTGGAAACCAGTTTGGGCCAGATTTATGGACAAAAGGACAAAGAAAGGCTGACCTTGTGACTGACAGGATGATACGATATGTGGGCGGGCCCCTTGAGAGAGGTAACTTTGCAACACAAATCAGGCCTCAGCAGACTCAGCTGGGCTGCAGAGCATAGAAGATGTCCATTGCAAGAAAGGGAATGTTCTATCCACTGATCTCAGGCCTTAGAGACAACCTGGTTCCTAAGAGAGGAAGCAACCCAGAGATGTGGGTATGATCTTTTAGACTGTAGTCTAGATACTAAACAGGTTCTTTCTATAGCCTTTTTGCTTAATTGTTTTGCTTTCCATTCCCTAGTGTGTTTTTATCCCTTTTAAATTTTACTATATATTCTGTACTTTAGTAGTGTAAATATTAAATATTCATTTATTTAATATTCTCTGTGACTGCTCTGTGTTTTATGGGACAGGTAAAAATCCATTTCTATTGATTAAACTGATATTCCACTACCAAAGAGCACAGCTATCAATCAATCAACTTTATTTATATAGTGCTATTCTCACTGTGATTTAACGTGCTTTACATCAAATAAAAACATTTTTAAATACAATAAATATACATCACAACAAATAAATAAATCTTTATTAGTAAGCAGTAAAAATTTTAGTCCAATTCTGGGAAAGCTAGTCTAAATAAGTGGGTTTTCAGCTCCTGCTTAAATTGATCCACAGTCAAGCTTTCTCAGATAGAATGAGGTAGAGAGTTCCATAGGGTCAGAGCTGCGTATGTGAAAGTGCAAGTATCAGATGTCTGTAACCAGGCCCCAGGAACCTCCAGCAACCCTCATCCATGGAGTGGAGGGGGTGGGAGGGGCAATAAGGAAGCAAGAGGTCTTGCAGGTAACCAGGCCCCTGCCCATGTATGGCCTTATAGGTCAGCAAACTGACCTTGAAGGAGATCTGCCACCTAACTGGCAGCCAGTGCAGATAGCGGAGCAGAGGTGTAACATGACATGACCTGGCTGCCACATTCTGCACTAGCTGCAGGCAGCGAAGATCTACCCCCAACAGCCCTAGGTATAGGGCATTGAAGTAATCAAGGTGAGAGGTCACAAAGGTATGGACCAGTGCTGGCAGATCACCAGAGTAAATCAGGTGATGAATCCTAGCGATGTTCCTCAGATGGCAAAAAGAGGTTCGGACAATGGCTGACACCTGCCACTTAAGCGTCAAGCTGCAGTCCAAAATAACGCCAAGATTCTTCACCTGATCCAAGGTAAGCAACTGGGAGTCCCCAAGCCATAGCCCAGAGACCTGCCCAGATTGTCCCTTCACCCCCTCACTGTGACCAGGTTGCAGCACCAGTGCTTCAGTCTTGTCTGGATTCAACTTCAACCAGTTGGCCCTCATCCAGCCTTGGATCTCAGCAAGATAGTTGTTAAATACCGAGACCAGTTCCTGCTGCTTGGGCAGAAAAGATAGGTATAGCTGAGCATCACCTGCATAGCAATGAAAACTCAGCCCATACTGTCTTATAATGTCCCCTAGCAGAAGCATGTACACCGCAAACAACATGGGGGACAAAACAGAGCCCTGTGGTACCCACATGGCAGGGGCATGGGTGCCGAATTAAAAATCCCCAACACCACCCTCTGCAACCTGCCAGTGAGGAATGATTTAAACCAGTTGTTGATTGTCCCAGCCAGTCCACAACAAACCTGCAGGTGCTCCATCAGCACCACATGGTCCACAGTGTCACGCACCACCGAGAGATCAAGGAGAATCAGGATGGTACGCCTTCACCAATCATTCAGCACCTGAACAAGGGCAGTCTCAGTACTATGCCTTTTCCTGAAACCTGACTGGAGAGGATCATAGATGCTGTGAGCTGTTAAATGGGTCTCCAGTTCAGTGGCCACCACCTTCTTAATAACCTTACCAACAAAAGGCAGGTTAAAGACAGGTCTGTAGTTTTCCAGGAAGTCTGGATCCAGTGAACATTTTTTCAGGAGTGATCTTACAACCACCTCCTTCAGGGGTCCCGGAAAGACCCCTGTTACTAGAGAACACTGAACCATCCTGGCTAGGACCTGGCTGATGACATCAGTGCACCCCACTAGGAGGCACATTGGTCCAGGGTTGAAAGTACAGTAGGTTAGCAATAACTGCTGGACAACCCCCACAACATCCACAACAGATAACCAATCAAAGTAGGATCAGACAGATTGACTGCCTGTGATCTGAAGCCCATCACTGCAAGGCCCATTAGAGGATGCTGACTGGATTTCTGATCTGATAGTGGCAATCTTATCTGCAAAGAACAGAACAAACACATCACACCTTGATTATGAAAAGGCTCCCCCAGACTGAAGACGGGCTGAACTGCACAACCTATCAACAGTGCGGAAGAGCTGAACTGGTCTGTTAGTTGCCGCCGCAATTTCCTTGGACTGGAACTCTGCCTTCTTACAGGAGATTGCTGACTAATAGTCTCTATAATGGACCACCAATATAAGCTTGTCCTCCTCCAGAGTGGTCATCCACCAACACCACTCCATCCTTTGACCCATCCTCCTCATCTCCCTGATAGTCCAACCAAACCAGGGGGACCTCAGGTTTGAGGTGAGGGGTCAAACATGGACAGGTGTGATAGAGTTAAGGGCCTCGGTAATGACTCTATTATAGGTCAGTACCAATTTCCCAGCTCTTTGCATGCACTCATCAAACCTGATAGGTCTAGCACCGCCATCACACCATGTTGGGTCACACTCCTTAAAGGGCGGTACTGGACCATCTTTGTAGGGGGAGGTCTATTAGGGGGCCTCAAATGAGAGCCTCAGAGTATGGTGGTCCAACCACATGACCGGCTCCACCATAAGGTCAGAGACCTCCATTCCCAGCAGGAAGACAAAGTCCAGTGAATGGCCATGAATATAGGTTGCATAGGTATGCAAGTATGAAAGTAAGCTGTACCTGATACAGAGTGAGTGAGAGATTCCTGAGAGTGACTCTAGGGTTGATTCTGTTGTCAAAAGTAAGGCTTTGCACTGGGTTAACATTGGCCACTGGTGGGACTAGAATCATATTGAGATACCCTAAATAGGCAGGTGGGGGCAGCATTGAAATACAAGGAACTGTATGGGTATCCAGTTGCTATTGTGTGTGAATTCTTGAGAATAGACAGTTACTGGAGGAAAAAGATCAAGATGGGCGGCCATCGGAAAGGAGGTTGTGGTAAGATTTTTTTAAAGAAAGTTTTTAGAATGATTTTACTCATTTTAGAAGCCTGTATTGATTAGAATATTTTGTCTGTGCTAGGGAATCCATTTGTGCACATCCATGTGACCTGCTGTTTTTGTCCATTAATTCTAATTAGTAAGTGGTTAGGAGTAGGGTCACTAGCGTAGTTAGAGAGATTCAATGAGAGGTGAGGAGCTAGGTTTTTATTTTAGATAGGTTCAGTGTGGGGTCTGTGAATGCTGAGCTGCTGAGTGGGACACTGGTGCTTCTTCCACCTTGTCCAGCATCCTTTATACGTGAAGGAACGATCGGTAGCTGCTCTGCTTATTGCTGCCTTCTTTCTGTGAGCAGGGGTTTATCTAGGCATTTAGCCATCTGTGTGTTCACCAGGTGGAAACTGGCAAAGAAGACATACTCTCTGCACCAGACAGTGAAATTTGTTCAGCTTCAGGAGCCTTGCTAGGTGGCTTGTAGACTGTGGCTTGTGGATTACTGGATTTGATTACGGACGTTAAAGTCTTTAGACTGGAGAGCCCTAGTACAGAGCCACAAGCTTTCAGATCAGACTTACAGTTTTATACAGCCAAACGGTATTGATGTTTAGAATTCCTGATTGGTGATACAGCCCCTGTTTTCATGGTTGCCACTGTAACAGGTGGCGGACAATGGTCATCTCCTAGGAGAGTCTCCTGGGGCTCAAAATTTGAATGGCAACAAGCAGCCTCCTAGGAGTTGGACTTTTCCCTAGGTGGTGAGAGCACCTGGGGTGTTTACAAGCTTCGTGAGAAATAAGAACTTACCCATGAATTAAGATCTTCACTGGGCCTCAGTGACTACAGGTTCTGGCATAATATTAACTTTAACAACTGTTATTGGCTGACCTGTCTCCCAGATTTGCTTGAACTTGTTTGCCACATTTGCCCCAATTTGTCATCTTTTGAACTGATGCCGAACTGTTTTGGGACACTGTCTGGTGGTCTGTTTTAGCTCTGATTTGCTAACCCCCACACTGGGATTAACTGGTTGTTTTAATTGTGTACTCCCTTGTTTTTATTTTCTTGTTCCTTCCCCCTTGAATACTTGGGTTGGGGTGTTTAAAGGAAGAAGGGGTGGTAGGGTTCGGGGTGGGGGGGATTTGGTTGGGAGCAGGGTAGGAGGAAATTGAGAGGTATTAGGTTAGGTTTATTAGATGTGCTGAAGAAGCCCCATGCAGTACTCCCCACACAACTTAAAGAGTTACGCCCCTTTTACCCCCCACTGCCAGCTGAGGTATACCACCAGTGCAGGGAGGAAAGAATTGTCCAGAGAGGCAGCCAAAAGAGTTGTGGTTGGGGGAATACAAAGCAAGTGGGCCATATTGGTGTTGTTCAGAGCAGGAGATGCCCTGGGACTAGGAAGGATCCTGAGAGGGGTTCCCCCTTTCTGAATCCTGTCCCCAGGATTCCTGCCGGGCTGAGTAAACAGGCAGGCGATGGGCCTGTTGGAGCATTCCATCCACTTTGGGCAGTGCTGTGCAATGCCAGGTTGATGAGGAATAAGACCACAATTATGGCAACTCTAATTTCCTCGGTCAGTCTGGCATGCAGTACTGAGACCTGGCTGGGGGACGATGCAGGTCCAGTTTTGGAAGCATTGGTTCCCACCAATTTCTCAGTGGTTCACTGCCCAGGGAGGGATTGCAGGGGAGGGGTGGCCATTTGTTTTAGAACTGAACCTGTTGGCACACCCAGTAGAGGATACTGAGTCTTTGAGTGTGTTGCCATGCGTGGGGGTCTGGGTGCAGGTTGCAGAATCCTCCTCATGTACTGGCCTCCAGGTCACAAGGGGGAGTTTCTACAGGAAATCTCATCCCTCATCTCAGACCTAGTGTTGGAGTCACCTAGATGGCTCATACTGGGTGACTTCAATGTCTAGTCAAAGATGAGGGTTCTCATTTTGGTAGAGATTTCTTCCAAGATATGGATACCCTGGGCCTGGCACAGGTTATTACCTCTGGAACTCACCCTCATGGCCACACACTGGACCAGATATTCTCCCTGGGGCTCAAGGTAGATGACCTCAAGACTGATCTGGTCACTTGGTCAGATCTCTGTGTCATCAGGTTCCGCTTCAGGGCCCTTCCTTGTAGTCCATCCCCTGTAGAGGTGGTTCAATACCAACCTTTAAAAAGTTTAGGACCTGAAGGACTGATGTTGGTATTGAACACCTAGGTAATGCTGGAAGCTTGTGCGGAGGGTGCAGAGGCTGCAGTGTTGGCCTGTAATAGGGTAATAACTGGGGCCCTCAACCTTCTAGCACCAGTCCATGTATGCCCCCTGGTAACGCGCCTCGGCTCACCGTGGTTTGACGGGGAGCTGAGCAAACTTAAATCCCAGAGACAGAGGTTGGAGCATCATTGGAGGAAGTCTAAGGCTATGGAGGACAAACTAATTCTGATTTTCCATAATGAGGAATATCAGAAGGCAATCTCTTAGATGAAGGCAGATTTTCTGTTGAGAGAGATTGCTGCTGGTAAGAACTGACTGCTCAGTTGTTTTGCACTGTGAACTGGCTGCTCTACCTGGCCTGTCTAGTGCCCATCCCATGAAATGCGAAGAGTTCATTCAGTTCTTCTCAGTTAGGGTGTCCTCCATTAGGGCCAGTATTACTCCAATGGGGTCCTCCGTTCCCAGCAATGGTCGCACCGAGGCCAGGAACACAGTTGGTGCCAGATATTCAAAACTTAGCCCCAGGGCAAAATTAGCACTGAATGGCATGCTATATTAGCCTGGAATCATTTGCACACTGTATTCAAAGGAATAGCCCCTGAGCTAAAGCAGCTGAATATAGCATGCAAATGAAGCCGTGCAAACAGGGCTGGGAATGTAGTGCAAAAATAGCCCAGCAAATAAGACTGCTCTGAATATAGCATCCAGGAAGTGCAAACCACAACAGCATCCCAGTGCACATGGAGGATGGTAAAGGTGAAATACATGGACAGCGTGTGTGCTAGCAAAGAAGTGGATTCACTAAAGCTGCAAACAAAAGTGCAGGCCAAATACTGCAGAACTGTACTATGGTTCTGTCAAGGTGTGAAGCCCTTTTCAGGTTCTTGGTGGTAATAAACCAGCAGAAGAAACAACAGACAAGTGACATATGCAGTAATAAACTTGTTTATTACACAAAACGCTGGGGGCAGAGTTCCCCAATACCCCAGGATATGAAGATGGTCTGAGTGGGAAAACGTAATGCAACAGATTACATAAAGTGATAATCCCCATAGCAACTATTACTTTTATAGGTATGTTAGATACATAAAACAAGCCCTATTGGCCAAAAGTTAGGTGGCTCCACAGTGTTATCTATCGATATACAAAATGTGTAAAATCAGCTAAAATGAGAACAAAGACTTATACATAAAACAGAAAATAAGTTTAATGTTACATAAATCTGCATGATGGCAGTGTAGGCTATACAATACACAATTCTAAAACTGTATGTGCTCTTAAAGGAGAAAGGCTGAAACTGCAAATGTCAACCAAATAGTTGATTTATTAAGCACCACTGTGGAAGCCCCTAGCGCCTTGGCGATGTGCCTTTGAAGTACATCCAGATTCTAAATCCTGGAAGAGATTATTGATAGTGGTTATGATATAAGAGCCATAAGCAGAGCATAAAAGCTCCCTGGCAATATATTGTTTGTCTGCCTCCTTGTTGTTTTGGAAAACAAGTTCATTAATTTTATTCTTAGTGTCATTAAAACGTTTAGCAATGTCATGTATGTTGTACACAGTGTATTGTTCTTTCTGACTAAGCCCATCTACACCATGCAATAAAGGTGGTAATACAGCATTCTTCATGCCAGTCTGGAATTTAACTGCTTGGCTTTTAATGGCAGCAATGTCTGCCCAGTTCCAGATGGACTTACCAGATCCAAAGAGTCTGGATATGGTGCCAGTTGCACCAGTGACATCACTAGTGGCAATCCTCCTGCATGATGAGGAAGTTTTTTTATTGCTGGGGTTAGGTCTATACCTGAATAATCCCGTGTTCAGTAGTATGCGGACCAGCCACAGGGTCTTGTGTGCATGTCTGGTATGCAGCAAGACTATCTAATAACATAGTGCTGAAAAACCTAGAAGTGTTAGTTTTAGAACACATACCAAATTCAGCCATATTCCAATGTGTGAGATTAAAAATGACAGGAATGTACATAAATTGCACATTGTTCACAAGTGTGCCTGGAAGTGAGTTGGTAGTGAGACCACTAGGCAGTCCAGGTTCCTGTGAGAAACAGTCAGTAAGTTCTGCTTCAGTAAGGGGTACCACAGACAGAAACATAGCTGCTGTAGCCGTGTAATTTTGAACACAAAAATCTGTTGCAGAGTCTTCTTGGTATTCATCACAATAAGTAGGCTCAATCAAAGCAGGAAGATTGTATAGACCAGAATGTCTATAATTGGCTTGGTGGATGGACAGGGTGCCATTTGGGGTGATTCAGCTATTAGGCCAACCTTGGAAGGTGCCTTTGTAAAGGCGGGCAACAGGAAGTGTCTGTTCATGATTGTCTGTTTGCCATTCAATTTGGAGGGACAATTTGTCAGGTGCCATTGCCATGATGGTCAGGTAGGCATCCGTGCCTTCCTGAACAGTGATTAATTTGTTGGAAACATCTGTGCTAACTCCTTCAGGGATAGTGGTGGGTTTGTTTTGTGGGGTCATGTGTCTTCCCTCAGGATGGTCAAGAAGTGGAAGGAATCACCTTAGACGTGTGTTGTAGTCGGATATAGTTTCCATATCCTTGCCATGGACAAAGGGGAGTGCTCCTAGAAGGAGGATCAAATGCAAGATAGCCATCTTGCATGGGTATCTGTAAGGAAGAAAGAAAAGGTCAGTAGGTACAATTCCACCCAATGAGGTTAGGAAAAGTAATTATTCTCCTTTGTACAATTTGAGCTGATTAGCATGCAGCCATTTATCAGTAGGTTTCTTCTGATGGATGAGTCTAACTTGGTAGACTGCAGAACTGAGCTTGTTAATGATGGGGTAGGCTCCTACCCACTTGTTGGAGAAGGCATGAGTAGGGTGTGCAAATCTGAGTGCCATTACCTGATCTCCGACTTGCCAGTCCACCTCTTGTGCATGTTTGTCAAAGTGAATCTTAGATTGTTGTTGGGCCTTGTCCATATGATGAGCAGCATACAAGTGGGTCTTGATGTCATCTCTTAGTTTTGCAAAATATGGGTCCACGGACACTCTGTCTGCAGTGGGTGTGTTCAAATCAATCAACAGGTGCAGGTAACCTCATAGTTCTACCAGTCATCACCTCGAAGGGTGTGCACTGGGTGGTGGCTGAATGAGTACCCCTAATTGCCATAAGGAGTAAAGACAAAAGGGAAGGATTGTCCTCGATAAATTTGGATAGCATTTGCTTTATCCATCTCTTGGCTCTTTCTACCTGACCTGAAGACTGAGGATGATAAGGAACATGAAACTTCTGGTGTACACTAAGAAGTTTGAGTGTTTCTTGCATCAACTCACCTGTAAAGCTGGTTCCTTGTTCAGAGTCTACCTTAAGAGGTAGGCCCCACCTGGAGAACAATTGTTCTACCAGGACTCTTGCAGTTGCCTTCACTGTGCATTGTCGAGTGGGAAAAGCCTCACCCCATTTGGAGAATAGGTCAGTGACCACAAAGGCGTACTTGTTGTTCCTGCTGGTGGTGGTCAGAGAACCAATTAAATCAATTTGAATTGCATGCCAGGGACCAGATTGTCTCTGTGGAAGTAAGTTAGCATTTCTTTTGGTTGGGGCAGGATTGTTCTGCACACAAACGAAACAGTTTTGGATGTAATGTTTAACATCCCTATTGCCGTCCGGCCACCAACTCACAGATTTCAGTCTTCAGACTGTATTCCCCTGGTGTCCACCAGTTGGGGTGTCATGGATCTGATGAATAAACTCAGATCACAATGATTTGGGGACTATCCACAACCTGTGATTCAGGTCGTCAGGCTGATACCATATCAGCTTGTTGTCATGTGATGGATGCAGTGTGTCTGCATGTCTTTTGTAGGGGTTGTTGGTCTGCAGTTCTTGTTCAGTTCCTTTGTCTAAGAATCTGAACACCTGTTTTAGCTGAGGATCAGATTTATGTGCTGTGGACAAGTCCAGCAGCCCAAAAGGTTCAGTTTTCTTCTTTCTCATAGTACCTATGTGTACAGCTGCCAGGGTTACAGGGTGAGACATATCCCACATCCCCCTCCAAGCACCCTCTTTTACAAGAGTGTCTGCTCAGTCATTGAAGATGTAGTATGGATCAGACTTTGAATGGGCCTTTACCTTGTAAATGAACAGCTTGTGCTTAAACTGTTGAGTCAGATTTTGAATGTATACAAAGAGTGCTCTGTATTTCACAGGGGTGCCATCAGAAGATGTGATGGAGTTCTTCTAGAATGGTAAGAATTCAGTCAGAGAGCAACAGACCCAGTTAGAGCCTGTAAGGAGAATGGTATCTGTGGTACCATGGTGTATCAGTTCAAGAGCACAGGCCGCAGTTGCCAGTTCTGCATACTTAGAAGATGCAACACTGCAGCGTTTGGACGTGTGGACAGTGCTACCATTAGAGTACATGATGAGCAAGCACTCCAAATCCAGCTATCTGTTCTCCTTGGTAGTACGAGGCAGAGCCATCAGTAAAGATATGACACAGGGAAGTGTCAGCAAGAAGTTCTGGAGTAGTGGGAAGAAATAGTCCTGAATCAGGCAAATCAGGAAGCTGGAGTGAATAATCATGCAGACCCAAGAGACCATGGGCTAAAATTGAGGGCATTTTGGCAGTGTGGACCTGTATGTCACGGTCCTGGAGAAGAAGGGATCAGTGACTCAGTCTGGTATTAGACACAGAGCCATCCTTCACTCCATCTGACAGCAAAATGTTTGTGCGGGTGTGATGGGTGTGCAAAATGATGGGTAAATATCCAGTAATGTACAGAAAGTGCTTAACAGCCCAGTAGGTGAACAGAAGGTGTCTTTCACAAAGACTGTACTTCTGTTCCACTGGGGGCAGCATCTGGGAAGCATAGGCAATAGGTCTCAGAATGCTATTAACCTTTTGAGCAAGTACTACAGACATGGCAATGTCTGAAGTAGCAGTTTCTAGATGGAAGGATAAAGCTGGATTGGGGTTAACCAATGCTGGAGCAGAGGCTAAAGCCTGTTTCAGAAGGGTCACAGCATTGTTGTGAATGGGACCCAAAGTCCAGTGGGCATCCTTTTTCAGGAACTCATGGAGAGGGGTGGCCTTCTGTACAAAGTCACAAATGAAGTCCCTGAAATAGTTGACCATTCCCAGGAACGTCTGACTGTTGCCACACTGGTGGGAAGCGGCAAATCGTGTAGGCCTTGGATCTTCTTCCAGGTTGGGCTTCTGCCTTGTTCTGTGATATGCAGACCAAGGAAGATAACCTCTTTCTGACACAATTGTGCTTTTGCAGGGTTGCATGTGAGGCCTGCTCTCTGTAAGAGAGTCAGTAACTCACCAAGGAGGTCAAAATGTTGCTCCTTAGTGGTAGTTGCCAGGAGTAAGTCATCCACGTACTGCAGAAGGCATCGTGGGGCAGAGAAACCCTGCAAAGCATCCATCATGTGTAGATGGAAGAGGGAGGGACTGTTCTGAAAGCCCTGTGGGATTCATGTCAAAATGTGCTGATGACCCTCAAAGGCGAAAGCAAACTTGTATTGGCTTTCCTGAGCAAAGGGCAGTGATCAAAACCCATTGGAGATATCAAGGGTGCCAAACCACTTACGATCTTGTCTTAGCAATTTGAGCACATCTGGTGCTGAGGCTACTGTAGGGGAGTAGCTAGGAGTGTCTTGATTAAGTCTCCTAAAGTCAATAGTGAGTCTACAAGGTCCATTGAGCTTTTTCACTGGTCAGATGGGTGAGTTGGAAGTCAATGAACAAGGCCAGCTCACACCTTGTTGAAGAAGTGACTGAATAGTTTCTCTGAGTGACAGTAAAGCCTCTGGAGAAAAAGGTATTGCCTTTGTCTATCATGTTCAGGGCCTGGAACTTCAATGATGGCTTGCATTCTCCCACAATCATTGTTTGCGTGTTGCAAAAACATCAAGGTGCTTCTACGGAATGGATAACAGTTCTTTGAAGAACTCATGTGTCTGGAATAGAGCTATGACATCATATTCCTTGTCAGTGACCGCAATGGTGGCAACCAAGTGGGAATCAGGAATCATGACCGTATAGTACTGTCCTTTGATTTGGATCAAGAGTCGATTGGCCAAATCTACTACACAGCCATGTAGTGCTAGGAAATCAATTCCTAGGATGTTGGGGTGATGACGTAATACCATGAGGTCAAAAGTGTGATTCGTGTTGAGGGTACCCAACACCATGGAGAGTACAATAGAATGGTACATAGACAGTCTAGTGCCATCCATACCTTGAGCACTGGTCCTTCATCCAGTGGACCAAGAGGAATTAGCTGGATCCTCATCATATAGTACAGACACAGCCACGCCTGTATCTAGCAGTACAACAATTTGGTGGCCCCCCGACCATGGCCTGAGTACAAGGCCTTCCATTTGTGTCAATAGTAATATTGTTCGCAATATGGACTGGGGCCTGTAGTTGTCAATCTGAACTAGTACTGGCATCTTCAGGTGGTTCCTGAAAACACATGCCAGCAGGATCTCACCTGGCATCTTCCAGGTCCTACATAGGATACAGGGACATCTGGGTACTAGTAGTAGCTACAATAAACAAGGCCTCAGGATTTGGGCCTGCTGCAGCCTGGCCAGCGGAGGTTTCTGTGTCTCCTTGGCCTAGTAAAGACTGGGTTACCAGAGTTAATGCTGCAATCGTCTGCCTTGGGATGTCTTCAGCCACTGATTGGACCTTCCCAAGGAGTTCGTGGAGGTTATTATTCCCACTACCACATCACGGTAAGAAGGGCCTTGTTGGTAATTTCAATTGTCCCAATTGTCATTCTGATTGGAATTAGGGTTATTCTAATTTCTTTGTCTGTTCCTATTTCTGTTGAGGTTTCCACCATCTTATATATCTGTTTGTCGTCAGAGGGTGCTGCCTTGTTTTATATAGTGGGTTGTGGGCTCCCTGGTAGATTGTACCATGGCCACCATGGCTTTTGAGCCAGAATTCAAATCTCGAAGGTAGAGCCAATAGACACACTCCATCCTTCTGAGAATGTCCAAAAATTTATCGGTTCTCGGGAAAATCACAGGCTTAACCTTGTGACGCACAGCTGGAATCATGTTCCGAATAAATAAGGTCTTGTATTCAGTTTGGTCTCTATCTGCTGTCACTTGTGAGAGCACTTTTTAATTTTATTTGTTTAGCTTTTGTTGACCAGGTAAGTACACTAGACAAGACATTTGCCTATTTTCAGGTACAACCCGGGAGAGTACAGGAAATACAGATTCAAATACATAGGACAACATGATACAGATTAAGTCAGTTTCACAGTGTCAGGGAAGGCATAACATATTCAGTATGTACACACAGTAAAACATGTATAGAAATACATAATGTGCAATAAATACAATTAGAGATGCAACAGATACAAATTATATACAGCTTAGAGCCCCGGGAAAGTGGAGCCACAGTCAGAGCAACACCCAAAAACATGGGGTAGATACATTATATATAGGGCCAACAACCTAAAGCGTTCCAAACCACACCCAAGGAAAGTTTAGTACAGTGCAAGGGACCAGGAGAGATCACAGAGGTTTGGGACAACTACACACTGAGGAGAGCTTCAAGTGATTCCATAGGAAGGATCAGAGGTACGCATATGAGGGAGAGGAGTGGACCTGGACAGGAAAGGAGTTCCACAACCTGGGGGCACACGGGGCAAAATCTCTGTCCCTCATTTGAGTGTGAGTGGCAGAAATCTTAAGGACAGCATGGCCCAGAGACCTAAGGGAATAGAAAGAGGAGACAGCTGGGACAAGGAGCTCCACCCACCCAGTGGGGTGCTCGTGCCAAGGACCTTACCTGTGAAATACCCCAAGACAAAATCTAGGTAATCAGATGGGGAGAGGCAGTTCAGCTTGCTATACAGGTCACAGTGGTGGGTGAGACGAGGGGCAGCCAGAGCAAAATGGCAAACGTTATTGTAGGATGTGGTCCACCTAGAAAGGTGAGTTTTGGAGGTGTGAGCAAACAAAAGGAGCCCATAGCAAAGTGAGTGGAGGAACACACCTCTAGCAAGAGCAGGGCGGGCAGCTGGGGTAAGGTTGCTCTTTGCTCTGTAAGCCAGACCCAGTTTGCAGTTAACAGTTTTGCATACGTTCTGGATGTGGCATCCGAGGTCAAGCTGTGGGGCAAGTGTCACCCCAAGGTATTTCATGGTGTCAGTGACAGGGATCGGAACACCATCAAGACCAGTAACACACAAAGAGGCAGGGGAGGCCTTAATCTTGGCCAGGGACCCAAAGAGCATGGCCTGGATTTTTTAAGATTGAGAACCAGCTTGTGGGACGTAATCCAGGATTGAATGTTCCCGAAATCCTCACTCATGTGGCAGTTAATGACCCCTATTTCCTGAGAATGAGTGAGGATGACCAGGTCATCAGCATATAGGATGGACCTGCAGTGGACAGAGGCAGAGGGTAGATTGTTAATAAAGATGGAAAAAAGCAAGGGCCCCAGGACTGAACCCTGGGGGACTCACGAGGATACAGTAGTGGTGCCCGAGAGCACCTTACCATATTTGACAAGCTGCCATCTGCCATGTAGATAGTTGGAGAACCAATGGAGCACAGTGGGTGACAAACCAGAGGATGTGAACTGAGAGCAGAGCAGGGCATGGTCAACAAAGTCAAAGGCCTTGGAGAGATCTATAAAGATGTCACCAGAGAGTTTGCCCTGGTCCATAGCTGCCCTGATCCTGGAGGAGACAGTGACAAGGGCAGAGGATGTGCTGTGCCCTTTCCAAAAGCCATGCTGCACAGGAGACAGCAGATCATGTGACTGAATATACTCCGAGAGTTGCCCAGCAACAATTTTCTCGAGAAGTTTACTGACCGCAAACAATATGGCTATCGGACGGTAGTTGTTAATCATTTTAGGGTTGCCCTATTTAAGAACAGGGACCACCCTGGCTACTTTCCATATGTCAGGGATAATCCTAGATGAAAGGGACAAGTTGAAAATGTGGGCCACCGAGGAGGCAATATGAAAGTCACCAAGGGAGAAGGGGGAGAGACCAGAGAGCAATCTCTGCATCTTTTGCACCGTCACAGCCTTAAAATGGAAGAGCAGATGGGATAATGGGGGGGCAGTGACCTGGTCACAACTATCACCTCCACTGGGGGGGGGGGGAATAGAGAGTTGAAGGCAGACAGGTCTGAGAAATGCAAGTTAAATGCATTTGCGATGGTTAGTGAATTGTTACAGCTAGCACCATCGATGAGCATGTTGGTGGCCTCACCATTTGAGGAACCACTAACTATGTTTCTAATGTTCCTCCAGAACTTCCTAGGGTCCTTAGCTGAGTTCAACCGTGCAGTTTTGCAAAATTCCCTTTTGGCAGCCCTTATTGCTTTTTTACGCTCATTTCATAGCCTCCTGTACTGCTGAAATACAGCCTGGTCCATCGTGGCCTTGAATTTGGCCCAGCACTTGTCTCTAGTCCTCATGAGGACAAGGAGGCTCCCATGTAACCACTTGGTAGCAAACCCCTGACCCTCCGTCTGATGAAGGGGGCATGCTTATCCTGCAGCATCCCAAAGGTGCTGAGAAAGTGACTGACAGCAGAGGAGGAGTCCTGGGCATTCCATACTGCAGACCAGTCAGTACGCTGGAGATCATCATGAAATGAGCCAAGGTCGAACCTGGAGAAGTCCCTAACCTGAATGATCTTATGGGGAATTTTCAGGGAGGGGATCTTCCATACGCAGTACACAGGGGAGTGGTCCGAGATGGAGTCAGGAAGGATGCCCAACGAGTTAATCCTATCAGGTCTGTTGGACAGGACCCAATCCAGGAGAGAGCTCACACCCCCACTGGGAGAACACCTGGTAGGATCCTTGATGAGGTGCCACAAGGAGAGACCAGCAAGCAGAGGCTCAAACGCCTTAGTTTTACCACCAAGCCAGTTTAAGTTAAGATCACCCAGGATCATTAACTCATTATGCCGAGTCATTGATCCAACATAATCAAGGAGGTGGGTCAACCCCGATATGCCCTCCATAAGAAGATTATAAGTACATATTTGTGATCCAGGGTCCCCCCTCAGGAGGAGTACAGTCACCAATAAACAAAGGAAGGCAAAGCACAGCAAGCAGGCCAAAGGTGAGGGAACACAAGAGTGAGCGGGGCAAAACCCCCTCAAAAGAGGCACAGGGGCCCCATGCTAATACCAGGGTATTAGGCCAAGGAGCGGTGGAAAGATATATGGGGTAAGTCAAGACTCAGAGATACTAAACCACCAGGCCACACCTTAGCTGCCCAGGAGTCAACCAAATAGACTGACTGTCTGTCCAGCAGCTGTCCCCAACTACCACAGTCGGTAGAGAGCTCCCCCTTATGTGAGAGCACAGTGACAGCCAGATTAGAAAGCACCCCTTTATGTGAGAGAGAGGCAACAGCCACTAAAAAAGAGTACCCAACTCCACGAGGGGGATCCCCAACAGTGGCCAAGAGGCAGGGGCCAATCCACAATACAACAAGCAACTTTCCTAGAAAGCTTACTAAACAACTCGAGAAGGTAGTAGTTAGACAAGCAAATATGGCAGAATAGTATACAATAATGCTAACAATTCAAGCAGGCAGTAGTTATATGTAACCCCCCTGTTACCCGGGGTTACTAGAATCCCAGTAAGACCTAGTGGTAGGCAGGGAAGGCAGCTTGTGAAACTCCAGTTAAATGGATTTCACACTGTCTCATTCTGTTCTCAGTTTCAGCTGAGACTGAGGGATGACATCACCATAGAACTATCGCAGCTGCATGAGCCACATTGGAATCTGCAGATGGGAGTTAGGTTAGAATGTTGGGAGTTTTTGAACAGTGAGCAGCAGTTGTCTGTAAGCAGTCTTGAAGAGAGGAGCACAGCAGTCTGTGCACAGGCTCTTGGAGCCAAAAGCTCTGATATAGAGCCACTTTTAGGGAGACATGTGTGATTCCGCCAAAAGAGGAACACAGTAAGCTGTTCATGAAGTGGTGGAGACAGCTGTTTCTGGTCTCTGTGCCCCATCCCTGAGGGGATGGGGGTAAAAGGTTTGCCTGTTATTCCAGGGGCAACCTCCTGGCTCCGGCTAGGGAAGAAGCTGCCTTATTTTTCTAAGTTGTGTTGTGGCACCAGAAGCTGTCAAGATTCACCTGTGGGGCACCTGCAACTAAAGGGTGAGTTCTGCTCTTTCCATGGGGCCTATGTTTCACCTGAACTGTTGTTAAAGTGGGGATTGGACTGCTGAATCAGTGGGAGGCCTAGAGGAATAGGCTAAGCCAAAGTAAAAGTATGTTCAAGTCCAGCACAAGGGGAAAGCCGAGACATGTAGAGGAAATGTGCTATACATTTACCCTTTAATCTACACTGCCAAGCTTTTCAGAAAGAGATGTTTAAGTATGTTTGAGTCTAGTACAAGGGGAAAGTCAAGACATGTAGAGGAAATGTGCTATGTGCTACCCTTGATCTACATTGCCAAGCTTTTCAGAAAGAGTTGTTTAATGTCCAGAGAAATGGCCGGGTATGGATTGTGGAAGCTAGAGGTGGGAAACCCCCCATCTTTAGTAACCAGGTTCACCTCTACGGATTTACTCTGTGGCCCTTTTACTTTGCCTCAGGCACTTGACCAGTGCTGAGGGAAGTC
This sequence comes from Neoceratodus forsteri, assembly GCA_016271365.2. NCBI lineage: Eukaryota > Metazoa > Chordata > Ceratodontiformes > Ceratodontidae > Neoceratodus > Neoceratodus forsteri. Next base: position 974,693,637 of record CM057456.1, on the reverse strand, counting down.
ACCCAGACGTGGATTGAAAGGAAATTTCCCTATGGAGTCAAGGCTCTAAGGTGGTTTAGGGAGCCACCGGAAATGTGTCCACAAGCCATGGACAGGGTCTGAGTGGCCGGGCAGGAGTTGGGCCAGGGAAACCCAAATAGTGTACAAGTCGGCTGTGTATCCAAAGCAGCGGCAAGTCCGGCTATGTGCCTGATGGGTCCAGAGCCTGAGGGCTGAAGTGTTGAGGAAATGTTCTGTTTCTCTTATCTGCATTACCAGGAATGTAGCCCCATGGGGGTCCATCTATGCTTTGTTTGTTCAGTTTGGATGTGAATAAAAGCCACACTTTAAGAATCCCATTCCTGGCATTGGACATTACAGTTATTGCTTCCTGTGTTCGGAATTTACTTGGGTGCCCCTGTGCAGAGTAGCCAAACCTAAGTCCTTGTGCCGAGTAACCTAGTCCTCCCTGAACCCAGTCCTCCACCTGGTACTGCTGTCAGCTTCAACAGCATACCACCTGTCATTTGCAAAAAGGCAGGGGTGTAGGGGTTACATATACAAGCACTATAGCAAAACAGTATACACAATGCTCAATGGCCAAGCCACTCAGGGTAAGATAGACAAGGTAGAAGCCTGGGAGGGGACAGAAAAGGTTTGACTGCACAGGAAGCCCCACAGTGTGAGCTGCAGCAAGGCTCACATCCCTGAGCAACAGGTCCACCAACAGCACAACATAATTAGGGCAAGGGTGAGCCACCAGGCAGTAGAGAGACTCACATATAACCCCCCAGGATAGCGACGAAAGAGTTGGGATGGGAGATGCCAGATGTGTAGTGACAGTCTACCGCTCTACTTATAAGCAGCGGTAGCGTGGCAGCCAGTCCAGTGTAGGACTAAATAGGGCTGGCACAGATAGAAAGTTAAGACTATAACAGGCTGGGGGCGTGGCCAGTGAGCATTTATGGGGTAGAGGGAACAGGGCGGGTGAGTGGAAAAAATTACCCTTGGAACGCTCTAGTCCACAAAATGCAGCACAGGTAACTTGAACAAATTAACCACAGTTCAAAAAATTACTGAGCAACTTTCAGCAGCTCCTGCACACGCAGGAGAAGGATTAGATAGGAAATTTGAGTCCAGGTCACAGTCAAGCTCCTGGTAGGCAAGCAGGGGAAGAAATTTTTAGCGATCACAGGGGAGGACCGCCCAGCCAGTGTCTAGGAGCCGGTGCCTTAACCCCACCAGCATCCAAATTCCACGGGTTGCGGGGGGCACCCACTTGCAGAGGGGACTCCCTCTCCACCCCTGATGCAGCGAGCAGGAGCAAGTCAGATGTGAGCCGTGGGGCTCAGTTCAAGCATTTATGCAGCCAAGTCAAGCGTTGTCATGGCCCAGGGGAGGTCCAATCAGGTGCAGGCAAGATGTTTAAAATTGGCCCCCAAACTCCCCAGTGGACTATACACCAAGCCAAAGGACACACAGAAAGATTTCCTTGGAATGCTGTAGTCCACAAAATGCAGCACAGGTAACTCAAACAAATTAGCCACAGTTCAAAAAATTACTGAGCAACTTTCAGCAGCTCCTGCACATGCAGAAGAAGGATTAGATAGGGAATTTGAGTCCAGGTCATGGTCAAGCTCCTGCTAGGCAAGCAGCGGAAGAAATTCTTAGCGATCACGGGGAGGACCGCCCAGCCAGTGTCTAGGAGCCAGCGCCTCAACCCCAACAGCGTCCAAAGTCCACGGGTTGCGGGGGGGGGGCACCCACTTGCAGAAGGGACTCCCTCTCCACCTCTGATGCAGTAAGTAGGAACAAGTCAGATGTGAGCCGCGGGGCTCAGTTCAAGCATTTATGCAGCTAAGTCAAGCATCATCACAGCCCAGGGGAGGTCCAGTCAGGTGCAGGGCAAGATGCTTAAAATTGGCACCCAACCTCCCGAGCAGACTACGCACCAAGCCAAAGGACACACAGAAAAATTTCCCTGGAATGCTCTAGTCCACAAAATGCAGCACAGGTAACTTGAACTTTGCCAGTGCAGTAGGCCAACCATAACTTCTGATGGTATGATGTTGGACTTTCCTTGGCATACTGTTTAACGGGATGGGCCAACATAATGCCAACCATGTCTGGGGAGTGTGCGGCAATGAGTTCGGAAGCAACATCATCAAAAGTCACATCCACGGCTTGGCGAACATCCTCTGAGCATTTCGCCCTGAGGCGGGGGTCTACAGTCTGCCAGAGAATCTGTACTTGGTAGCCCGCTGGTAGACTGAGCATCTCACATTTGGAACAAACTTTTTCCAAATGACAGCTGAGATTGTCATTGGGGGTCATGCAGTCTATACTGTCAGCGATCTACTGAACAGAGTGAGCCGCCTGAAGGGGATTGTTCTGAATTATGGGACGTGGATCAGGAAAAGGGTTGTGGGATTGTGCGCCATGAAGGGTGGCCTCCGCTGCGGCATCAGCCACAGAGTGGACCATTGACTGCTGAGTAGCGGCTTCCTTCAACATGCTTTTTATGTGTTCTCAGAAGGCCTGTCTGCTCCTCAGTCATCTGTGTCCTAGTAAGGGCTGTCTCGATTATAAGATCAATCTTTGTTCTGTCTTCCTTTTTCAGGATGGCACTCGGAGCAGCTAGGCCTCGACCTCCATCCCATCATGGGGTCGCCAACTTGGCATCGGACATGATACTCGTCATATTTCTCATGATGTAGAGTCATGCAGGGACAGCGTAGGGGGCCATCATCTTGTGAATGGTGGGTGGGGGAAGTGTCATAATGACGGAGTGGCTGGGCGCCATCTTGGTTGCTATCATCACCAGAATCATCATCTCTGGGTGACGTAAGGTCGATGGGTGTGCAATGGAACCTGCCCATTGCCTTGACGTGACCAGCCAGAACCTCACGCTGATGATACAGTTTCACCATCTTAGCTCTGCACTGTATATGACTAACTTTCACATTGTTCTGCCCAACACCTTTTGCAACCTCTTTCTGTAACACTCTATACACAGTGCTCAATTTGCAGTTGTCCCTAAGCTCTCTATCCAACTCATGACTTACCCGTTTCAGGGCCTCTCTCAAGTCCTTGTTCTCCTCACACAATGAGTCACTCATCTCAGTCAACAAATCAACAAAACAAAATTTGCAAAACCTGCTGCTTGTCCTGCTTCAACCTATCACAATCCTCTCTCAACATGCATTACTCTCGATCATTATTCTGTAAGTACAATGTAAAAGAGTCTTGTTATTACTACTCAGGGACTGAAGTTCCTCCTCCAACCTCTGCTCTTTCTTAAGACATTCAGATGCCTGCAAGCCCAACTCTTTCTTAAGAGTTGAGTGTTGCAGTTCAAGAGAACAAAACCTCACCTCAGAGGCTTCTATAGCAGCACAGAGAGCCGCGACTAACAGCCCTTTAGAATCACACTTTTTGACTGTTTGTCTCACCTCTGGGTACTAGGTTGAGATCCCCAGTATGGGGTTATCGGAGTTTTTCGTATCCCGCACGAAGTCTCTCCAGCCTCCATGGGAAGTGAGAAAGTTAGAGACATCGAGTCTCAGATCTGCGCAGATATTAGACATGATAAAAAAGGTTGGGAAACCCAAATGGACCCATCAGTGGTTACCCTGCTGTGTGTCGATCCACAGTGGTTGAACCAAACAGACAGTCAGGCATCTACACTCACACAATCCTGCAACTCAAAACTGCCGTTCAACAAGATAAGACAGCATCAACCTTGCCCAGCAAGCAGCCAGACTTTTCAAGATGCTATGGAGAGAAAAACACAGATGAGGTGGTACAGGTGTGTACACCTACTTACTACCTGCAAGGGAAAAGCCAGCAAACAGTGAATCCTCGCTAGCTTAGACCATCTGCACACAGTCGCCAATAATGTGAGGGTGTGAAGCCCTTCTCAGGTTCTTGGTGGTAATAAACTAGCAGAAGAAACAAACAGCATATGTGGTAATAAGCTTGCTTATTACACAAAAGCAGGCTTATGCCCTAAAACAGGTCTTACCAAATAGACACTGGGAGCCAGAGTTTCCCAATACCCCACGGTATGAAGATGGTCTCAGTGGGAAAACGTAATGCAGCAGGTTATATACAGTGATAATCCCCATAGCAACTATTACTTTGGTAGGTAAATTAGATACATAAAACATGCCCTACTGACCAAAAGTTAGGTGACTCCACAGTATTATCTATAGATATACAAAATGTGTAAAATCAGCTAAAATGAAAACAAAGACTTATACATAAAACAGAAAATAAGTGCAGTGTTACATAAATCCGCATGGTGGCAGTGTAGGCTATACAATGACTTCTCAGAAGAACATACAAAGAACACAGACATGTATTCCCGGCACATTACTTATGCGTTACTAGCAATGATCACAGTAATAATGTCCCTGGTAATTTACTCTTATACAGTAAGTACCAACGCCCTAAATGTTAGTACTGATTATGCATGTAACATAATAGATATTGACAGTGGTGTGCAGTGGGTTGTCAGTACAGGTGTGGGGACCAAGCATAACAGTTTGGACCTGTTTGCATGGCGCAAACACATTTGTGCAGCGCATGCACAGCGCTAACATGTTTGCCTGGCGCTAAGACGTTTGCCTGGAACAAAAATTTGCTATATTCAAAAGTGATATGCAAATGAGCATACTCAGGTAGTCTGTGGGCAAACATCCATATTCGCATTTCATTATGGCCTGATTTGTATGTAGATTGCCCAGTGCTATTGCAGGGTCCCACAACTCCACCTGTATGTTAGTCTGGAAGAACAGGGGCAGGCTGGGTCTGCTCACAGCTCCACCTGTATGTCAGTCTGGAAGAGCATGTTGGTAGCTGCAGGCTACGTTTGTACACAGCTAAAGAGACCATTGTGCCCCATTGAACTATGCAGCACAGGCACAGGTGGTGGTGCTACATGCAATAGTCAAACTGTAGTCCCTGCTACAGTGCATGGCAGATGCTACAGTAACAAGGTGGCCAGTAGTGTGAGCCTATGGTGTGTCGGGCATCAATGACTGCTGCACTCCACACAGTGACGTGCACAGCTGGCAGGTGTTTTCTGACAGTGGACACCACAATCATACTGTTCTGTGACCCACATACACTGCGCCAGTGGCATGGGATCCCAAACTAACATGCACATGGCTAGCTGTGTGTGATGGGGATCCTGGACAGGTGTGTGGTATATGCCCCGGGGGGGCAGATACATACCATCATAGAGGCACACTGATGTGAGGGGCATTCCCATTACTGGCACATGTGCACTGTGTAGACGGCCCCAGCCATGTGGCAGCATCTACTATGTGGTGCAGTCTGGCCACCTGTACACCCTCTCCTCGGCACCCTCCAGTCCTCCAGTGCTGCATGTGTGTGCTGGATTGTGGTGGTGTACCTCTATGGGAGGACTGGACGTGTGTGCAGCATGTCTCTTCCACAACATGTGGAGTAACCCAGGGTGGCCGTCTGCCCTCTCTGCCTCCTCATTGGCTGCAGTCATCAGGTATACCATGATGCTGTTGTTACTTATGGCCATGTTGCCTATTACTACTGTATCCATGCCCCCATACTTGTTTTGCCCAGAGTTAAGACTACCTTTCACTGGGCAGTAATTTTCACCACGCAAAGTTGTGCAAACACACTTTGCACAGTGATAATGCATTGAATATAACATAGCGCCTGTATTCATGTACACGCCCCTTCTCTTTGCACAATGCATACGTTATAATTTTGGCTGGCGTTAATGCAGTTTGCCCATGCTATTTGGTCTTTTGAATATAGGGGACCCACACAAACCCGGCACAAACCCAGTGCAAATGGTTTGAGCCCAGTGCAAACTTTTGAATATCTGGTCCTAGGTGTTCTTGCAGTGAATTTCAGCCAGTAATGGTGGAGGAGGTTTGCCAGATTATCCTGGCATTACAGTAGACCTGCTGTAATCTGGACTCAGGCCCAACGCAACTCTTAGTGAGTTGCGTTGACCAACTGGGCCCAGTGTTTGACAAAATTGTCCAGTGTTCTTTGCAGGAGGGGCTGGTTCCTGTGGCACTTAAATGTGCTCTGGTTAAGCCCCTCTTGAGAAAAAACATCTTTGGACCCAGATGTTTTGGAAGACTATCATCCAATCTCTAACCTTCCCTTTTTACGGAAGATTATCGAGAAAGTGGTGGTGCTGCAGCTTGGGGAGCATCTGGAGGCCTCTAACATCTATGAGTCATTCCAGTTGGGTTTCAGAACCAGGCATAGCATGGAGACAGTCCTGGTTAGGATGCTTTATGACCTGCTCAGGGCTAGGGATGGAGGAGAGTGATCGATCCTCATCCTCCCTTGATCTCTCTTTGGCATTTGACACCGTGCACCAAGGCATACTTTTGGATTAGCTCAGGGAGTACGCCAGACTCACCAGCATTCTGATCCATTTATTGGAGTCCTTTCTGTGGGATAGAACCCAGAGGGTAGTTTTGGGGAATTATTCCTCAAGCTCGATGGTTCTATCCCATGGTGTGCCTCAGGGCTCAGTCTTTTCGCCAATGTTGTTCATGGTGTACCTCTCACCACAATTTTTATTCAGCTGAATAGTGCTTAAAAAATAATACGAATAATGAATAGCCCCCCATCCACCCACCCACCCACTCTTCCGGTTCATGTCCTCATTGTCAGCACTGTGCTAATGTTAACCACCTCTGACAACCTCCAATTTTAAAATTCTTTATGTTCCCTCCCACCACTCAGTTTATTACCACCTTTTTTTTTTTTTTTACTAGTTAAATGCTATTTTATTCTCTGTTATTTTCTTATTTGTTTTACAGGTCATTGATGTTATGCTGATCCCCCACGTGCAAGCCACACTGAGAATGTGAAGTTAATTTCGGCCAGACCAGTGCCCTTGGTCTGCAACCACCTTCACCCCCACAAATTAGTGTCTTTTATTTTAACTGTAGTTTCTGTTGCCCCACCCCCATTCAGTTGTTCACTTTTTATAATTGTATGCTTTCTTTTTTTAGTTCTTTTTTTTAACACATTGGCTCTGCTGAGCACACAAACCATGCTGAACACATCAAGCAGGTGCACTCAAGTGGCAATTGACTGGATGCACAAGGCAGAGCTACTAGGGCAGGCAGGGCTGGCATTACACGATAGGTGGGCGAGGATTAACAAAAACAAAGGAGTGTAGATTGGGAGTTTCCTGGCTTATGAGTTTTTTAAAGTCTGTGAGGAAATGCTTCAGAACCTAAATGTCTCCTGTGCAGGAACAGCATTTCCTGAGGTAGCCAGACATTGGGCATACAACCACCACCACAATACCATGCGCAGATTAAGCATGCAAACGTTTTCAAAGAGGCCAGACAGTGTTTAAACAGTCGGGCTTGACCAGACAACACTGCCAAAGCATGAAAGACAAAGTAGCCTACTTTGGAGGATTGTACTGCCAAAAAATGGTTATGGATATGTGAAACTCCTGAGGCTTCCAAACTAAATTATGCACTCAGTAAAATGCTGGCCCTGGACATGCAATTGTTCTCACTAATGGGGGATACAGGCTTCATCAGCTGATTAAGGTACTGGAGCCTTGGTATGAATTGCCATCACACAAGTATCTCTCTCAAACTATTATTCCTGAAATATATGAATGGGTACCCCAGCAGACCCATTGGAAATAAAATTATGAAAAATAAAAAAAGTACCATACACAAAACAACTATTTTTATTCGTTATTCAAGAAATAATATCAGAACTGTTCAGCATTCAGTTGAATAGTAAAACATGCTAGTTCTCCCATCCCTCGTCCTGAACATTTACTTCTGCTCAGTCTTTGCATTGGAGTTGGAGTGTGGGCCGCCTGGAAGCAGCAGAAACAAAGGGGGGGGAGGTGCACATAAGACCATTTTCAAAGGAAAGAATCCTGAAGAGACTTGCAGCTCTGAAAATGGACATGGCCCAGGGACCAGACAGACTACACCCAAGAGTATGAAAGGAACTCAGGAAGATGCTAGCTGCCCTACTGGTGTCCTTTTTCAACAGTTTATTGGAAACAGGCATGGTTCCAAAGGACTGGAGGAGAGCAGACGTGGCCCCTCTCCATGGGGCTATGCACTACCCAGTCCACATACCTCTGCACCTGGGGACAGGTGCAGGGTGTGCATCATACTCAATTACATTCACCCTCAGGGCACCTAGCCATGGCCCCACCCTCCAGTGCACAGCTGTGTGGGGATGGATCAAGGGACATAGGGGGGCATCCAGTCAGATGCCCATCCTGGGTCCTGAAGTGGATCTCCTGCTCTAGGTGAGCAGGGTATTCTGGGAAGGCATAGGACCAGACAATTTTAAAAGTATGGGCAAGTGTCCAAATAGCTGCCTACAGCCCTCCCTGTCAGCTCATTGGGCTGGGGAAGCATGGTGGGGTATTCCCTGTTTCACCACAGCCAGTGAGTGTCATTGTGGGAAGCGCACAAAACTTATAGCAGGATCCCTGCTGCTGTGTCCTGTGCTCTCTTGCCTGGCATGCCATGCTTTAGGTAATGTTGCGTAGTATGGGCATGCCCCTAGACATGCTCCTGGACCACCTGCAGCATGTAGCTGTGTGACTGGCCGGGGAATTGAGTGCCCAAGGGGGGGAACACCCCTTCAGTGAATGCTGCCATGGGTCAACTGGACTCCTGGTTTGTGGCATTCTGACTTAGGGTTGCCTACGCACCACAGATCTAGGGTGCATAGGCAATCTGCCCCTTAATGCATAGGGGCCCATAAGAGCAGCAGCACAGAGAAGGCTATCAACTATAGGCCAGTCAATCTTACATAAGTGGTGGAGAAATTAATGGAAACCCTGTTAAAGGAAATGTTAGTACAGAATCTTGAATCCAGTGAGCTACAAGACCAAAGGCAGCATGGATTCATGGGTGTAAGGTCATGCTAGATGAAGCTGAATGATTTCATTGTCTGAGTGACCTGGGAAATAGATCAGGGTAGGGCAGTAAACATGGCCTGTCTGGACTTCAGCAAGGCGTTCAACACTGTGCCACACAGATGACTGATAAAGAAATTGAATAGCCTGGGGTGGGTCTAAAGTGGTGAATCGGGTAAGGAACTGGTTAATGGTGATATGACAGAGAGTGGTGGTTAATGGCACTCACTCTAATGAAGGGAAAGTGACCAGTGGGGTGCCATAGGACTCAGTACTGGGACCAGTGCTTTTCAATGTCTTCATAAGTGACATTGCAGAACTGGAAGGAAAGGTATGCATTTTTGCAGATGACACCAAAATCTGTAATAGAGTGGAGACTCAGGAGGGGCTGGAGAGAATGCGTAGGGACCTAAGGAAACTCGAGGACTGGTCAAGAGCATGTCAGCTGGGGTTCAAATCCAAACAAAATGAAAAATAATGCACCTAGGGCATTGGAACCCAGCAGCTGAGTATAGAATGGGTGGGGGAGAAACTGACTGTTACTAAGCAGGGGTGGGAACTAAGGGTTATCATATCTGATTATCTCAACGTGGCAGAACAGTGTGCCAAAGTAGTGAGTACGGCCAGTGGAATGCTGGGATGCATAATAGGGATAGGTATTTCCAGCAGGAAGAGGGAGATGTTGTTGCCACTGTATCGTTCACTTACGAGACCCCACCTGGGGTATTGTGTCCAGTTCTGGAAACCGTTATTCAGAAAAGACATGGACTGGGTGGAGGCAGTCTAGAGGAGAGCAACTAAAATGGTGCAGAGGTTGCACCAAAAGCCCTATAAAGAGAGACTGAGGAATCTCAACATGTACACCCTGGAAGAGAGGAGAGTGAGAGGGAACATAATAAAGACCTACAAGTACCACATGGGAGTGAACAAGGTACAGGAGGGGAGTCTCTTTCAAATTAGAAAAAGCACCAGCACTAGAGGGCATGCAACGAAGCTGGAGTGAGAGAAGTTTAAGAGGGATGTGAGGAAGTACCACTTCACTGAAAGAGTGGTGCATACCTGGAACAGACTGCCAGCGGAAGTAGTGGAGGCAAAAGCAGTAGGAGGCTTCAAGCATGTGTAGGATAGATAGAGAGGAATATTAATAAATAGGCAGGGAGGAGAGAGGGTCACTGAAGACCAGTTAGGGTCTGCAGAGACAGACCAGGCAGGGACCTTCTGGGCAGACTGAGTGGGCCAAGCAGTCTTTTTATGTAGGCAAATTCTCTGTCTGTTTCTATGTTGCTAAGCTCTACAACAAACTGTAAGTACTGGCATAAGGGGTCCCACCCAAGAAGCCAAAATGAATGCTAAAATGTTTCCTCAGTATCAGGAGGAGGAGGAGGAGGAGGACCTTATTTATTTCAGAAATCTTCTGAGATATTGTGTGCACAATTTAAATTGGTCAGGTTTCATGGGTGATACACCTTCCACCCTACTTACAGGTCATGCATTAGAGGCATTTGCCAGAATGGACAATGATGAGTGTATGGGCTGTGATAAAGTCAAACATTTTGACTTAGACCCTGAGGACTATGATGGAAATTCACGGCACTGAGAAAGGGCCTGGGAGACAGTTATTCAGACCTGCATATTTTAATGGTGCAGTTTCTGTGAACTGTACCAGATGACCTGCATGTGTGGCTGCTGGAGAGAGCACATAGTTCCACAAAGGAGGCGGCTGAAAGGGCTGATCTCAATGTGGCTAGCAGACCACACATGCTGCATAAAAACAGTTGGGGAGGAACTGTGGGTAGTTTTAAAGGTACCCCAGGGGACATTCTATGGGAAGCCCACCTGTACCTGAGCACAAAATAAAATCTACCAGCCTCAAAACTAAGAAGCCAGGAGTTACATTTGCCAAAAACCAGAGCATCTGTCCTGTGACTGTCCTACAAATCTTACAAAGGGACACAGTGCAGGGGAAGGGGGTAATTGGGAGGAGGTACTCAGTGACTAGTCATCTGTTCACAGAGTGCAGTCCCTGTTAACTATACTGTGCATTTGCGCCCTGTCTTAATGAATGGGATGATAACTCAAGGACTAAGAGACACTGGGGTCTTTATCTCAATGGTTAGGCAAAATCTAATTCATGAAATCAGATTCTGTTAGGTCAGTTTTCCAAGAGTCAGAGAGTTACAAGTCCTGCAGTCTCTATTCTGATGGCTTGGATATTTCTGAGCTGAATATGTGACATGGGGACACAGTAGGTGTGAGTTGTACCTGATCTCCCTGTGGATATGATTATGGATAGTGATTTGGATAGCAGGAAAGCTACTGTGTGTGCCACTAGCCAGAAGACAGGCTTCTGAGACCAGAGAGGGGGCAGCACAGCAAGAAGCAATCTCTGCTTCAGCAACTAAATAGACAGCCAGTGTAGCTGAGGGACTGACTGGGAGCAACAGTTCTGACCCACACCGGTAGATGACAGAGACCCCAGCCATGGGAGGGTCTCTTACAGAACAAGTTTGTGCCCTAGGGAAGGTCAGGCATGAGGACCTTGGCAGAGCTCAGCAAGCTGATCCGTCCCTACAAAAACTAAGGGACTTTGCAGCTAATGCTGAGAGTGAATCTCAAGGAGGTAAAAAGGAAGATTACTGGGAAAATGGGCTCCTCTACAAAGAGTGAGTATCTCAAGGAGCACCAGAGAAAGGGTTATTCCAACAGCTAGTATTCCCATGGGAGTACTGAAAGCAGCTCCTGGCCCTAGCCCATGGCATCCCTTTTTCAGAACACCTTTGTGTAAGCCATACAGAAAGGCAGCTTACAAACAATTTTTATTGGCCCAGTTTATTCAAAGAAGTGGCCACTTACTTCTGGACTTCTCTGCGGTACCAGTGGGTGGGAAAGGTAGGTAACAAGGCTAGAGAGGCTTTGCTTCCTCTGCCTATAACTGATGAACCCTTTAAGAGTATGGTTGTGGACATTGTGGGGCCACTAAGTACTCCACATTGCACAAGCAAGCGGTACTTACTGGCCATAGTAGGTTACACAACCAGGTACCCAGAGGCTATTGTCATGTCCTCCACAGAGGTGGGGAACTTGTCTGACAAACTTTTGGGGATATTCAGTTGAGTGAGATTTCCCCAGGATATTCTGTCAGACCAGGGAATCAGTTTTATGCCTGCCCTTATGACCAGTCTGTGGGAGAAGTGTGAAGTATGGCAACTCAGAGCCTCTCCATACCACCCTGATATTAATGGCTTCATTGAGTACTTTAATGCCATGCATAAGAACATGTTAAGGGCATTCAATGACCAACAAGAGTGGGAGGGAAAAAAGTGTTTACCCCATCTCTTGTTAGCATATAGGGGGGTCCCACAGGAGTCTACAAGGCTCTCACCCTTCAAGCTCCTGTTTGGCCACAGGGTGAAGGGGCCCAAAGACCTTGTCAGGAATGAATGGAAGGGTGAGCTTGTTGTCCAAGGGGAGTCTGTTGTGGAGAATGTCCTGAACTTCAGGACATGGCTCAAGGAGCTGATGGGGTCCATCCAACAGCACCCAGCCACTGCGCAACAGAGACAAAGGACATGATACAACTGTGGATCCAGAGCCTGGAAGTCCAAGAACAGACAGTGAGTGATGGCACCCATCCCTGTCCAGCAAAATATACTGCAGGCAGTATGGAAGGACCCATACTCTGTGGTAAGGAAGATAAGCAAGGTAAATTACACAGTGGGGATGCCTGACAGGAGGCGCAGGCAAAAAGAGTACTATGTAAACATGATGAAGCCCTACCAAGACAGAAAGGAAATGGTCCTGACTGTGTAGCTACCCAGAGGAAGGAAGTGATGCAGATCCATTAATGAATCTTCTTGGAGAAGTTCAGGGAACCCACTGTGAATGCCATCACACTCTCGGAGAAGCCAACACTAGCCCAAGCAACTGAAATAGGTATGTGAGACAAACATTTGGAGGACTGTTCATGGAAGAACCAGGGAACACCACACTAGCCAAGCACCATGTGGATACAGGGACCCAAAGCCTGCTAAGACAGTCACACTACCGGGTTCCGACTATTGGGGGGAGCTTAAGGAAATACTGATACAGGAGTTCAGTAGCACATGGTCTTCTCTGGTGATGCTTATCCCCAAAAAGGATGGGACCACAAGGTGTTTTGTCAACTACAGTAGTCTTGTCAGCAGCATGAAGTCAGAAGTCTACCCCATTCCCAGAACAGATGAGCTCCTACAACGGCAAGGGGGAATAAAGGATCTGACTACCATAGACCAGACAAAGTACTTCTGGAAGGTACCTCTGACCCATAAAGCCAGGGAAGGTTTAGCCTTTGTCACTTCATTTGGTTTGTTCGAATTCTGAATAATGCGATTCAGGATAAAGAATGCACTGATGACCTTTCAGAGACTTGTGAACTACATTCAATTTTGCATTGCTGTACATAGATGACATTGCAATCTACAGCCAAACATGGGAGTATCAAATCAGGCATGTGAGGGATGTGTTTTGCAGACTGTTCTGCAGACTGCAGGTCACAAGGCTGATGGTTAAGGTGGAGACATGCCAGATAGGGATGGCAGATGGGCACATCCAGCCTGAGTCAGCAAAAACTGAGGCCATTCAGGGATGGACCCCACCCACTACTAAAAAATAGGTGAGGGCATTTCCGGGGACTGCAGGGTACTACTGGAGGTTTGTTCCAAACTTTAGCAGCATAGCAAAACCCCTGACAGACCTCACTAAGAAGAGAATACCCAAAAAGCTTCAATCGTCAAAATGTTGTGAGGTAGCATTCTGCCAACTAGAGGATGTGCTATGCCGGCCACCTGTGCTTGATAGTCCCAACTATTTGTTAAAATTTGTCACTCATGTCATTGTTTCTAACCATGGACTAGGAGCTGTTCTGAGCCAGGTTATGCCTACAGGGAAAGAATGCACAGTTGTGTGCCCGAGCTGGAAACTGCTACCCAAGGAGGAGGTCTACACCACAGTTGAAAAGGAGTGTCTGTGGATAATGTGGGCACTGGAGAAACTGCAGCCATACCTGTATGGGAGAAGTTTACTTTGGCCACTGACCATAAACCCTTAACATGGCTCCGCAGAGCAAGTGGGCAGAATGCCAAATTACTAAGAGGGAGTCTGGTGCTACAACAATATAATATGAGCACTCACCACTGCAATGGTTCCTGGCATGCCACTTTAGATGGACTGTCCAGTTAGTGATCTGTAGATGAAGGAGTGGGGGTAACTCATGGAGAAAGTGGCAATTGGTAGTATGCCAGCCTCACATGAAAAGGTGTCTTGTGGGATTGCCACAATTGTGCCCCTTCATATTCTTTGGGTGGGAGATGTAACATAGACATACTGTAAATGTGTAACATAAATATGTGGTCTAGTTGGGGAACAATTTTGACACATTCATCAGGTGGTAAGAAAGGGATAAAAGTCACAAAAACTGTTGGAGTTGAGAGGAATGTCACAAGGCAGGGCTTTGTTTCAAGGGGCTGTAGTCCATTCAGGGCTATTACAAAGGACCCTTGTGGTGAACAGATTACTATCTAGAAGGGAGTTGACCCAGAAGCACTTTGCTTGAAAGTTCATCCTTATCATATCAAGAGGGCTGTCTGAATAAGATCCTAGTTTCTGAGGAGCCTCTTACAGTTTGGGGAGCCTTAACAAAAAAATAGAGGTTGCTGGATTTACTGTAGGTAAACTCCCATTTAACAGCCTCATCTTAGGGTATGGGTATTAGACTGAAAAAAAGTTTGGGCCAGCTACATGAACAAAGTGGCAAAGATAGGCTGGCCCTTGTGACTGACAGGATGGTGTGATAGGTGAGCGGACCCTCTGAGAGGACTGAACTTGCAACACAGCTCAGGCCCCAGCAGACTCATTTGGGGCACAGAGCATAGCAGATGTCCACTGTAAGAAAGGGAATGTGCTATTAACTGATCTCAGGCCTTGGTGGCAAATAGGTTCATAGAGACAGAAACATACACAACGTCAGCAGAAAAAGACCAGTTGTCCATCCAATCTGCCCAGTTTTACTGTACTCTACCCTGTGACCTTTTGTCTAGATAGGGTTTTCACCCTTACCCCCCCACTCCCTGCCTTACTGCTACCCCTGAGTAACTATAAAGCCCTTTACTCTGTCCCAGCTGTGCTTGAACCCATTAATGGTTTTGCACCCATTACCTCTGCTGATAGACTATTCCATAGCTCAGCCACTTTCTCCATCAAGTAAACCCTTCTCACATTGCTTCAGACCCCCCCCCCACCAGCTTACATTCATGTCCCTTTGTTTTTGACCCTTCATAACTGCTAAATAGTTCCTTGTAGTTTACCTTGTTTATTCCTTTCAGGAACTTAAAGGTCATGTTGCCCCTTTCCCTTCTGGCCTCCAGTAAGTACATGTTCGGTGCCCTGAGCTGATCCTCAGAGGATCTGCCCTGTTGACATTGAGTCATTTTGGTTACTCTATGCTGCACCATCTCCAGCCTGTCTGCATCTTTTCTCAGGTGAGGACTTTAGAACCGAGCATAGTATTCCAGATGGAGACTCACCAGTTTTCTAGAGAGGTAGCATTACTTTTTTCCTCCTGCTATTGAGACCCCTTCCAATAAACCCCAACATTCTGGTTACCTTGTTGTAGGCCTTGTTACATTGGCTAGTTTGCTTTAGAGAGTCACTTGTGATGACCCCAGGTCCCTTTCCTCTGAAATAATGGCCTGTTTAACCCCTCCCATCTAGTTTTCCTTCTTGGGTTTCTTGTTCTCCATGTGCATCACAGTGCACATTTTGTCACTGAATTTCAACAGCCAGACCTTGGACCACCTCTCTAACCTCTGAAGGTCCTTCTGCAACTCTCTTTTCCCCACCTTACTGTCTACCCTACCGCAGGGCTTAGTGTCATCTACAAAGAGACACACCTTGCCCTGTACTCCTTCTCCTATGTCACTGATGAGCATATAGTGCAGCCCACTTATACTGGATCCTTTTATACTGGAAATTCAGGTTTACCAGACAGTTCCAGCTTTTCAAACGCTGTTTTCATGGACTGCTGCTTTAATAATTCTGGTTACAGTGAACGAAGCAGCCCGTATATAGCGAATAGCCGACCGCGATTTGCTGTGCTGTTTACAATATTTATTGCCATTCAAGCCTTCATTGACGATCGCGATTGCAGAGCGAGGTTACTCACAGTTGTTCCGAGATCAACAGAAATTGAACAAGAGTGACCCAGGTTTATTGAAGCTTAATTAAAATGTTAATTGACAGGTTTAATTAACCTCGTCCCTAACATTACATTGCTGTGCATTCATGCAAGTTAGCATTGTTGTCAGTGTACTCTACCTGCTGACATTATGGCTCCTAAGAGAAAGGCACTGTCTCTAGCTTGGAAGGTGAAAATCCTGACTGAAATCCAAACCATGCCAGAAAAGAGTCTTCGTGAGCTGTCCATCCAGTTTGGAATGGCAAAATCTATGTGAAAGGAGGCTTCATCACCCCCAACACAGATGACTAAGCTGTATACTGTATAAGTGCACCAAGCATACAAAATATATATATATATATATATATATATATATATATATATAAAATAAAATAAGCTGAATATGTGAAATGAGCTGAATAGGCTGAACTGAAACTCTAAAAGTGATATGCAGCATTAAACATCACAACATCATGACGCAACATTGCAACACAGCAAAATGCGATCTAGACTTATCGCTACATCAATCACTTGTCTCTGAGGTTATAGAGGACTTTGGCTACACTACCAGTCAAAAGTTTTAGAACACCCCCATTTTTCCAGTTTTTATTGAAATTTAAGCAATTCAAGTCCAGTGAATAACCTGAAATGGTACAAAGGTAAGCGGTAAACTGCTATAGGTTAAAAAAAAAGTTTAGGTTAGCAAAAACTGCTGTAGAGAAATTGCAAAGAAAGCCAAGGTGTCAGTGAGTACAGTTCCTCACACCATCAAAAGGCACTGGAAACTGGAGGAAACCTGACAGGAAGAGGTCTGCAGACCCAAAGCCACAACAGAATCAGAAGACAAGTTTCTGAGAGTCAACAGCTTGGCGTGATAGGCGGCTCACAGGACAACAGCACAGAGTGACTGGCACCCTGAACCAAAAGGGTACCACAGCATTTTGCAGTGCCATGCAATACCCTCTGGTCTACATCTAGTTGGTCAGGGTTCATCTACAGCAAGATAATGACCCAAAACATACCTCCAGGCTATGTCAGAACTACCTTCGAGAAAAGAGCAAGATGGTAGGCTTCAAATCATGGAATGGCCAGCACAGTCTCCAGACTTAAACCCCATCGAGCTGGTTTGGGATGAACTGGACAGAAGGGGGAAAGCAAAGACCTACAAGTGCAACACATTTGTGGAAACTTCTGCAACAGTGTTAAGAACTTCCGAACAATATTTGATGTCCATTGTAGGAAGAATGCCACCAGTGTGTTCGGCGGTTACAGTATATCTGCAAAAGGTGGCTACTTTGATGAGTCAAAAATTTAGATTATATTTTGTTAAACAAAATGATTCTATGATTTCTTTTTTATCTCCAATTGTTTATTTGTTCTATGCTTTAATTTCAGAGTACATTGAGACATTAACCTGCGTAAATTTCAACAAAAACTGGAAAAATGGGGGTGTTCTAAAACTTTTGACCGGTAGTGTATATCAGATCAATTCTGTATGCACAGAGGTGTCCGAAATAAGTGGGCTGCACTGTATTGAAAAAGACTGGTCCCAGAACTAACCTCTGTGATACCCCACTCATGACCTCCCTCCCCCCCAATTTGACCCCGTTTACCACCATCCTCTGCTGTGTCCCACCTAACCAACTTCCCACCCACCTAACTACATCCTTTGTTGCTTGCAGATCCTCTAATTTCTTCAACAACCATCTGTGTGGCACCGAGTCAAATGCCTTGCCGAAGTGAAAATGGAGTAAATCTACTGCTTGTCCCCTATCCACCACTCTTGCTAACCAGTCAAAGAATACTATCAGGTTGGCCTGACATGACCTCCCTGCCATAACCTGTGCCACTTACTATCCTGGAGTCTATTTCTGGCCAGGTAATCCACTAGGTCCTCTTTGACTAGTGTCTCCATCAGTTTGCCTACAATGATGGTAAGACTGATGGGTCTGTAATTATCTGGTCTCTCTCTATGCCCTGCCTTGTGGAACAGCATCACATCTGCTATCCTCAGTCTTTCAGAACCACCCTTGACTGTAGTGAGCTACTGAATAGCCCTGCCAGGTGCTCAGCCAGCTCCGATGCCAATTCCCTGAGCATCCTCAGGTAAATTCCATCTGGCCCTGGAGCCTTGTCTATTTTCGGGGCTGCATGCCTTTTTCTAACTCTTTCTTCTGCAATTACCATCTGCCCCATTTCTAGGATACCCTTGCAGCAGCCTTTATGCTGCTTTCCAACAGAGGCCCACTATCCTCCACTAGGAATATTGAGTTGAAGTAGTTGTTTAGAACAGCTGCCTTCTGCTTGTCCTCCTCTACTACCCTGCCCCTCTCCATCAACCTAACAATTCCCCCTCTCATTTTTCATTTGTCCTTAATGTACCTGAAGAATTGTTTTTCCCCTCCCTTGACCTTCTGCACAATATGTAGCTCTGTCTGCATTTGCATCCCTGACTTCCTTCTTGGCCTCCTTCATCTTTACCTGGTATTTGCTCCATTCCCCCGTTCCCCCTGTTTCTCCTTGTACCCAATGAAGACCCCTTTGTTTTGGCCCTCACTGTCTCCCTAACCTTCTTAGAGGACCATATTGGTCTTTTGTGCCTATTAACCTTTGTACCCATTCTCAAGCATTGTTTGGTTGCTTTAGGAATGGCCCCTTCAATTTCTCCCTACCTCTCCTCCACTCCCCTGATTTTGTCCACTCATACCAACTTACCCTTGACTAATTCCCCTCATATGATCAAAGTCTGCTCATCTGAAATCCAGAAACACAGCCTATGATTAGGGTATACTGATATGCAGGGCCAGTTCAAACCATATGGTATTATGATCACTGGATCCCAGTGGTTCTCCAACCTGCATTCCACCTACAGTACCATTTCCAAGCTAGTGAGTAACACATCAAAATGGAGGCCTGTCTTGTAGGTTCTCTGACCAGCTGCACCAGCAGGTAGTTCTGCAAAATACAGTACCTAGCAGGGCTGGACTTCTGGTGCTCTTAGCTGTTTGGAATGTCCCAATTTATGTCTGGTAGATTGAGATCCACTACAATCACTACCTCCCCCCTTTGCAACCCCCTTCTCAATTTATGTCCCTAATTCCTGATCCCCTTCCTGTTCCAGTGGTCTATAGACCACCCCCATATGCAACTTCTTTCCCAAAGCTGTCATGAGCTGTACCCACAGTAATTCTGTCTCCCTATGTCCTTCCCTGATGGACCCATTCTCTATGGCCTCTATGCCTTCATTGACATAGAGGGCTACCCCACTTCTTTTCCCTTACCCCTATCTCTCCTACACATGGTATACCTCAGTACTGCCAGATCCAAGTCATTATTCCCATCAGCCCATGTTTCTGTAATGCCTGTGATGTCTAACCCTGCAGTTATCACCATTGCCTGGAGCTCATTAATTTTGTTTTCTCCGCTCCTGGCATTTAGACAAGCAGTGTTCCATCTTGTGCTTATACCATTCCCCCTCTTGTGAGCACTTCTCCTTTTGACCTCCCCCTCCCTGCTTAACATCCTGGCTTTCCTGCTCTCTGCTGGCATAATTAGTCCCCCTTACCTGTCATTCTTTACTTAACTTATTTTGGACCCCTGCATTTCTCATTTCATACCCACTCTGTCTAGGCCCCATTTTGAGGTATGTCCTAGCTAGGTTCCCCTTTTGCAGTCCATCTTCTGTGGTTCCCACAGACTGAGTTTCTCCCCCTTAGTTTAAATGTCCACTTACATAGACATCAAACTTCTGTCCAAGTGCACTTGTCCCCTCTCTTCTTAGATGAAGGCTATCACTCTTGAAGAGCCTCCTGTCCCAGAAACCTCCCCAGTATCTACAAAATGGTACCCCTCCTCCTGACACCATCTCTTCAAGCACCCATTAAATTCATCACTCTCCTTCCTTACCCTATCTTTTCCATTCCCCCACCCCACACAGGGAGAACCTCATAAAAGGACAGGGAAACTGAGTGTGCCTTTAATCGACCCCTCTACCCCAGCCTTTGAAAGTTATGCTTCACTGCCTCAGTTGGTTTGCCAGATCATTGGTACCCAAGTGTACCAGCACCCCAAGCTTCCATTCCCCCTCCTCTACCATCCTCACTCTTCTGTTCAATCCATAAGAGAGAAAGCAATCCAAAGTTGGGGATAAGAGCTCCAAAATTTTAGTATAGAGACTAGAGAGATTCTTATTTCTTAATTGTTCTTTTTAATTGTTTTGTACTGTATTCTTTAGTGTGTTTTATCCCTTTGGTGTTTTACTGTGTATTCTGTAATTTAGTAGTGTGAATATTAAATATTTATATATTTAATATTGTCTGTGACTATGCAGTGTTTTATATGACAGGTAAATCCATTTCTATTGAGCAAACTGGTGTTCTGCCACCAAAAAGAACAAATACCAAGTATGAAAGTAAACTGTATCTGAAACAGAGCTGGTGAGAGGTTCCTTGGAGTGACTGAAGGGTTGGTTCCATTGTCCAAAGTAAGGCCTTGCACTGGGTGAGCAGTGGTGAGTGGTGTGGGGTAGAACCAGACTAAAATACCCTAATTGTAATTCAGGTGGTGGCAGCCCTGAAATACAAGGAGCTGTAATGGGCATCTAGTTACCCTTGTGTATGAATTCACAACAGACCAGTGATAGCAGGGCAGAAGTTTGTCACAGTGTTTATTTTATTATTTTGGGAAACTTCAGAAGTAAATCATTTTATATGAGCACCATGGGAGAAACGTTGGTTGTGTTGGGTTTATCACACTTCCAGGGGCTGAAAGTACTCAGCCACTTGCTACATCCTGGGTATGCAGTAAACTCAGCACAACTAATGCCCCATCATTTCTCATTGCTTACTTATACAACAGGTGTAGAAAAAAATTCCACAGAAAAAAACTGCAAGATTTAGGGAATATAGGATGTGCATTCATGAGATGTGGAATTTATCTTTATGAGTGGTCAGTGACCTCTTGACTCTTATGAAAGGGCAAAGCCACAGGTGAGGTCAAGGACCATGAATGAAGATAAATTCCATATCTCATGAAAGCACATCACATGTGCAGTTTGTACAATATAGACTAGCGGTTTTCAATTTGCAGTTTGTGAAAATAGCTGCTGTGTGATCACTGACATAGACTTCTAGTAGTAGCAGGTGTGTTTAGTTGTACTTAGTGCGAGTCACAGCTGCTAGAAATAGCAGTACTGTATGACATACCCTAGTAGCAAGGTAAATAGCATGACGTACCCTGGTGTGAAGATAACAAATGTACCTGGCTACTTTGGGTTCTGTGCTGCAATGGGCTGAATCAAAATATGCATTTTATGTTTAAGTGTGAGGGGTCAGGACCATAACTCATGAGTGGCAGAGCCACAAGTGAGTTATAAAAAAGTCCTGCTCCCTCAGAAGTGATGATAAACTGCATATTTTGAGTCAGATCATTGTGTATTTAATTTATACAACATCAGTTTACTAGTTATAGCTTTTAAAACAGAAGTTTGTTTGAATATTGTTTAGTTTGTTGTCAACTGGTGGCTTCAGTACTGCACTAGGAAACTGTGATGTCATCAACATCATGAAAGGTTCTCTCTGACTCGATCAGTACTCCATTGTGATGAAACTAGTCCTCAAGATATCAGTTATGACAACACTAACACTCGTGATATCCTGAGGTTAGCTATAAAGATGTCATTTATCGTGCCATTTTTATCTCCACTGGTGTTGAAAAATCACCAATATCTTGCATTTTTGGGTATGTCACAATTAATATCTTGCAAAGTTGGATATATCACAATGGAATACTGAACCAGTCAATGACATCACAATAGCCATGTAAAGGACTGAACCCAGCAGAACTCAAAGATAAATGGTTAAATCTTTATGCAAACAGAACATTTAAAAGTAATCTGATGTTGTATATATTGAATATGCAATTGTATGCTCAACCTCCCCCCATGCCCTATACCAAAAAATCTTCTGTCAAAAAATGGGACTTAAACCATTTTAAGGCAGAATGTGATTCTTGCTCATGTCATATCACCTGATAAACACTGACACAGAACCAATTAACATGAATGCTGGCTGCCATTTACTGCCGGTTTCTATATGATGTAATGATAGAATTGGAAATGTACTGAATTAATATTCTTGTACTATGTTTAAGCAATAATATACAAGAGGGTATGGTATATCATGAGATACTGTCTCATCTTGGGAACATTCTTCAGCAAGTGGAAACAGTGAGGGCCTCAGACCACCCAAGAAGTGATGGTATACCATGATATCACAACCTGGAGCATATTATTGTGATTATAAAGTGGTCCCAAAGTACAGGAAATGTCTGGTCTTGGTAATCAGTTTTGAACAATAGGGATGATGTACTGAGATATGGTCACGGGTCAGAAACTGCTACAGCCAATTTTTGTACAGGATTTCTCCTGCCAATTTTATACTATGTATTACAGGTATTATGTAACCTTTATAAGTATTATGTAGCCTCTTGTACTGAAATAACTGAATTCTCATGCAGGGCACCTCTGAAAATGAGCCTCAGCTCAATGGTTTGTAACATAATTCCTTGATTTTACAATACGCATAATAGATGATGAAATAGTACAGAAATACAGAAATCCCCCCAAACACACACACACGCACACGCACACACACACACACAAAACACACAACAAACACACACACACACATATACTGTGGGAATATTGCTGTTCAGAATGTGCCCCACTGTACAATTAGAAGGTAGCAAGGGGGAAAATGCAACAGCCTTTCAAGTTTTCCCCTGAGGAAAATCAATCTTGTGTTCGGCTGTGCTGACCGACATAGGACCCGGCTAAGATGTTTGCAAACAGGAAGCCAAACTTGCAAATCATGTAAAAGAAATAATAAAAGCTGTAATTAAATAAGCCATCTCTCAAATCTCTGACAGAAAAAAAGAGGGACTGAACTTAAAAAAATCTAAACAAAAACATTAGAACATAGAAAAAAGGGGCCAAGTTTAGGAAAACAATCTTTCACTCAAACTTTAGCCAAGGTCAAAAAAACAACAGATGCTTGCCCTGATTTTCTACTGCTTTGAAACATACAAACATAGACAATGATGGCAGAAAAAGACAAAAGGTCATCTGGTCTGCCCAGAGTTCCCTGTCTTCCCAAGGGCCTATTGCCCATATGGGGTTTTATCCCTCCCAGTACTGAACGAACTTCTAGTTAAGCAATAAGTGGTCAGATCCAGAAAGGAAATAAGCATCAGATAGGAATACAAGAAATGGAGAAAAAATGAGTAGTAAATGAGATTCAATCATAAGAAACATCAGCACTGTTATATGTAGAGGGAGGAAGGCAAAGGTAACAGTATGCTGCCTACCTGGTGCCAAAATTAGTGATGTGAGAAAGAATTTGGAGGGTCTATTAAAAGGGTCAGGGAGACTCCTACTGTAATGCTCCCAATAGGAACAAACGATTTAGGCTGGAAAACAGATGAAAACATAAAAGCAAATTGTGAGGTAGTGGGCAGGCACCTGAAGGAGGACAAAAAAATTACAAGATTATAGTGTCTGAAATTCTCCAGTACCCGGGACAAAATAGGAAGAAAAAGGGAGATTATAAAGATTAACAGATGGCTTGAAAGCTGTGATGAGAGAGACAGGCTTTTGAATTTATTCAGAACTGGAAAGTCTTTGAAAAGCAAGAGGATTTGTATAGGAGAGATGGTTTGCACCTGAACAACACTAAGGGCAAGGGTGCTGGGTGATAGACTACTCAAGTGTACTGAAAAAGCATTTGAACTAACAGTGATGGGGCACAGGAAGGGGGAAAATTCTCAAAGACATAACTGAAGACATAAGTGAAAATAATGGAGAAGTCAAGAGCAAACTTATTATTAAAGGCTATAGAGAGAAAGGTCAATGGAAATGCATGCTAATCGATGCACGTAGCCTCAGTAATAAAATTGGGGAACTGGAAATACTAGCTACCGCAGAAGAATTTAACGTGATAGGTGTCACTGAGACATGGTGGACCAAAGATGATGAACGGAACAATGGAACAAAGAACTTGAGGGGTACAAGCTCTTTAAGTGGGACAGAATTTGGAAAAGAGGGGGAAGTGGCATTTTTTGTTAAGAAGTCCTTGCAGACAGAGGAAATAACAAAGGAAGATGTTATAGACAAAGAGATCATCTGGATTAGAGTGCAATCAAGCAACTGAGACTGCCTTATAATGGGCATCTGTTACAGACTACTAGGCCAATTAGAATCTGTGGATGAAAATCTAATAGACACCTGGAGCATTTCATGGACAAAAAAAAATCATCCTATTAGAGGATCTAAATTTACCAGGAATAAACTGGGAGAATGGGGATGGTGGCAACCCACAAGATAAATGGTTAGCCGTCAATATTTTAAACCTTAATTTGGAGCAGTACATTAAGGAACCAACAAGGGGTAGCAATATTCTTGATGTTGTTATAAGTGATTTAAGCGACAATACCATACATTGTAGAACTTGGGAACCATTAGGTGACAGTGACCATCAGATGGTTACGTTTACAGTGCAGAAATATAAGAGTGAGGACAAAGGGAAAACTTAAAGGTAACTGTTACAAAAGGACAGACTTTAAATCAGTGAGGAAGGATTTGGATAACTGGAGATGGAAAGAGGAAATGGTTAACAAAAAAGTCAGTGAAACGTGGAAGATCCTAGAGAGCAAAATAAAAGATCTCATAAGTAAATTTGTACCTCAAATATAATAAGAATGGAAAGATACCAATATGATTAACCAAGAAAGTTATGGGAAAAATTAGACATAAAAAAGGATGATCAAAAGAGCAAAGGACATCAGGATAAAAGAACTGTGGGAATGATATTTGTAATTAGAAAGGTAAAAAAGGAAAAAGAGGAGGATATTGCCAGAAA
Organism: Neoceratodus forsteri; assembly: GCA_016271365.2. Taxonomy (NCBI): domain Eukaryota; kingdom Metazoa; phylum Chordata; order Ceratodontiformes; family Ceratodontidae; genus Neoceratodus; species Neoceratodus forsteri. Next base: position 974,668,604 of record CM057456.1, on the reverse strand, counting down.
AGCCAAAAGTAACCCCAGGTTGTTCTGGGACTATGTTAAAAAAAGAAAGGAGGACGCGAGGTGGTGGGTGGGACCTTTAAATGAAGTGGAAAATATATGAAGTAACAAAGAAACAGCTAATGTTTTTAAATATGTTTTTGGGGGTCTGTAAAGTATCTGAATTAAATATGGTGGAAATTGAAAATCAGGATGCTGTAGCATCAATTTCTTTTTTTTTTAGTTATCTATTTTACCCCGTCATGCTCAGGAGCTGCCTCTCCTTCAGGCTGCCATGACCCCACAGACATTCCTCCTACTATCTCCCACACAAGCCACCTTACCTCAAACCCACAGCCAGCCTCAGAATAGCCTGGCATAACCCTGTACCAGGTGGGTCCCTCTCCTCCAAGGGGGAAGGCACCAGCAGGAGAAAACTGGCACACTATTTCTTTCCTTCGGTCCCGGGCACTGCTGAGGCTTTGTGTGGCCTGCTGGAAGTCTTCGAAGGTGTCCTGGGCCATTAGCCGACATCCGGCCAGTCTCCAGAGCAGTATTTCCATTTTTCTGATGTTCCCTTTGTAATGATCCGTCTGCAATGCTCCTGGTCTCCACCGGGTGCCGCTGCAGAGTGACCATGCATCCCCAACCCACCCCATGGGAGGAGAGCAGTCCCATAGACACTCGATCCTTCCCCTTCCCCTGTCAACCCCCAGCACCTGAGTCCATTCCCGGACCCAGGTCACCGGCGTGGTGAGAGGTAAGGTGCCCGCGCCTCAACCCTCTGCGCCACCGGGCCGGCCCTACCATCAATTTCAGAAGAAGTAGTGTATAAGACTTTGAACAATTTTAATATTAACAGACCTCAGGAGTCAGATGGGATACATCCAAGACTAATAAAGGGGCTAACCTATATATTAAGGAGGCAAGTTACTTGGCTATTTAATAGTTCGATGGAAACAGGTGAAACATCAGAGGCATGGAGAACTGTTATTGTTGTCCCTAGCCACAAGAAGTGGAGCAGGGCTAACAAAGGAAATTACAGGCTGGTTAGCATTATGTCTGTACTGGAGAAAACTATGGAAACTATCGTAGGAGGTATAACAGCGGAACATCTGAATTCTGAATGCAAACTACCTATGGGATGAAACACAGTATGGACTCAGGAAAGGGAGGTCTTGTCTAAGTAACTTAATTGACTTTTTTTTGAGAGGGTGTCTAGCACTTGATGAAGGTAGATCAACAGATGTGGTCTATCTGGACTTTAAGAAAGCATTTGACACCAGAGGCATGGAGAACAGCTATTGTTGTCCTTATTCACAGGAAGGGGAGCGGGCTGACAAAAGAAATTACAGGCTGGTTAGCCATACACCTTTACTGGAGAAAACTATGGAGACTATTATAAAAGGTACTGTATAGTATAGGAACATGTGAATACAAACTACATGTGGTATGAAACACAGCATGGATTCAGGAAGGGGATGTCTTGTCTAACTTAATTGACTTTTTTGAACAAGTGTCTAGAACTGGATGAAGGTAGGTCAACAAATGTGGTCTGGCTGGATTTTAAGATCGTATCTGGCACCATGCCTAGTGCCAAACTAATACATTGTCTGTAAAAAATTAGAATAAATAACAAGATTATAGTAACGGATAATATTTTAGTTACTATTAGATCACAGAGAGTGAGAGCGAGAGTGAATGGACAAGATTCTGAGAAAATAGATGTAACTTGTGGAGTTCCACATGGGTCATTGTTAGGACCAGCTCTGTTCAACATTTATGTATCCAGTACGAAAGCAGATAAAGGGAGTTGGCTATCCAGGTTTACTGATCACACCAAGCTAGGCCATGTAGTAGATATGATAGAACAGGTTAAGTCTTTGCAAACTGAAATGGATGAGCTTAATGAATGATCAATTAGGTATAAAATGGGGTTCTACCTGGATAAGTGTCTGATAATGCATCTAGGATTTAGAAGTATTAGAGCTAAATAGAAACTAGGGAATACAGTCCTAAAAGTCTCTGAAAGTGAAAGAGAGCTGGAAATAACTGTAGTCAGCCATCTAAAATTTACTAAACATTGTAATGAGGCAGTCTCAAAATGCAATAGGATTTCAATTCAATCCAATTCGCTTTATTTGTAAAAAGGCACTATTCCGAATGATCATAGTGTCTGTACATTAAAATCGGTAAACAGCCATAAAATCACAGAATGAACTCAGCTAAAAACACTTCAGTCTAAACAGGCAAGCTCAAACAAAAAAGTTTTGAAAGTGGTCTTAAAGCTCTCCACAATCTGTCATTCTCGTAACCAACGAGGTAGAGAATATCACAGGGTAGGGGCCACAAATTCAAACTCATGGGCCCATGATTTCTTCAGTCAAACCCTGGGAACCTCCAGCAATCCCTCGTCAGCAGAGCAGTCGGAGAGGGTAGTAGGGATGAAGGAGCTCTTGCAGGTAGCTTGGACCCTGTCCATGTAGGGCTTTATAGGTCAACAAACTGACCTTGAAAGTGATCTAAAACCAAACTGGCAGCCAGTGCAGTTCACACAGCACAGGAGTAATGTGACTGGATTGGGACAACCAAGTCAACAACCTAGCTACAGTGTTCTGCACCAGCTGCAAGTGGCAGATATCAACCCCCGGTAGCCCTAGGTACAGGGAATTACAGTAATCAAGGCGTGAGGACACAAAGGCGTGGACCAAAGTTGGAAGATCACCGGTTGGAACAAGGTGCTTAATCCAGGTGATATTCCTCAGATGGTAGAAAGAGAATTTGACAATGGCCAACACCTGGGAACATAGCATTAGCCTGTCATCAAAAATAACACCCAGATTCTGCTCCTGCTCGGAGGTCAGCAGTTGTCAGCCCCCAAGCCAAAGTCCAGAAGCCTGACCTGCTGCCGGACCCTCTACCTGGTGACCTGGATCCACAACCAACACCTCAATCTTGTCAGAATTCAACTTCAACCAGCTGGTAGTCATCCAATCCTGGATCTCAGCAAGATAGTTGTTAAATACAGACACCGCACTATCCTGTTCAAGGCACAAAAGACAAGTAGAGCTGAGTATCTTCTGCATAGCAGTGAAAACCCAGCCCATGCCATCTTACAATGTCCCCCAGCAGCAGCATATACACCGCGAACAACATAGGGGACAGCACCGAGCCCTGTGGCACCCACATGGCAGAGAGAACGATCCTGAGAAATAAACCCTGGACACCACCCTCTGAGATCTGCCAGTGAGAAAAGAATGGAACCATCTGAGGACCATACCAAACAGGCCACAGATGAACTGTAGCTGCTCATGCAGCACCCCATGGTCCACGGTGTCAAACACTGCAGAGAGATCAGGAGATCACTGAGTACTCAAACAGGGGCTGTCTTCATGCTATGCCTCTTCCAAAATCCTGACTGGAGAGGATTATAGATATCATGGATGGTTAAATGATTCTCCAGCTGCTGCTTCACTACTTTCTCATTAACCTTCCCCACAAAGGAAAGGTTAGAGACTGGTCTGTAGTTAGCAGGACATTCTGGGTCGAGTAAAGCTTTTTTAAGGAGGGCTGTAACTACTGTCTCCTTCAGGGAGTCTGGAAACTCACCTGATTGCAATGAACACCAGACTATCTCTGCAAGGACCAGGCAGATAACATCAACACACCCCACTAGGAGGCGAGTTGGACCTGGGTCCAAGCTACAGCAGGTCGGCTGCATATTCTGAACAATCTGCATGACATCTATGAGCTCCAACCAGTCAAAGTCGCACCAACCAGACCGAGGTGTAGTCACCTCCCACCAACCACCACCCCCCTCCCCCATTTGAGTGAGCTGCACAGATCTCAGATCTGATGTCGGCGACCTTATCAGCAAAGAATCGAGCAAACTCATTACACTTAACCTGTGAAAACACTCTCCGAACCTGGAGACAGGCTGGATTGGAGCCTGTCAACAGTTTGAAAGAGCTGAGCCAGTCAATTCGATGCTGTGGCAATCGCGCTGGACAGGAACACTGCCTTCTTTTATGAGATAGCCAATTGATAAACCTTATAATGGTCCATCAGTCTAAGCCTGTCAGCTTCAAGACCCAATTTCCGCCAGCCACGCTCTATCCTTCAGCTATCTTGCCTCAACTCCCTCAAGGTCTCATCACACCACGGAGACTGAGGGTGAAGGATGAGGGGATGAATGCAGACAGGATAATAGGTTACATTAAAAAGAATATAGTGAGCAGGAGTAGAGAGGTGGTGTTGCCTATGTATAGGGCACTGGTGAGGCCTCACTTGGCATTCTTCAGCCAGTTCTGGTCACCACAAAATGTGAGGCATGTTAATAAACTAGAAAGGGTTCAAAGGAAAACAATAAACTAATTAAAGGTTTGGAGGCCCAACCATATGAACAACGAGTCAACTAAACAGTCTGGGACTATACTCACTGGAGAAGAGAACATTAAGGGGGCGACCTTATTGCAGTACATATATCTTTGGAACATGATGACATAAGAAGTTGTTTGCACTTGGAACCAAGGACTTTCAGTAGGGAAACAAGAGGGCAGAAATTCGTACTGCATGCCAAACACTTTAGAACCAGAAAGAGAGGGCACTTGGTGGTGCAAAGGGTGGTCCATTTTTGAAACAGTTTACCTGAAGCAGTGGTTACTAGTGAACATTTAAGTATCTTTAAATACAGTTTGAACCAGTTCTTTAAATAGGGAGGGTTTGGTGACTGTACTATTAAGACAACAGTGGGCAGGCTAGAAGGGCATAATGCCCCCTCTTGTCTGTAGTACCTATGTTCCTATGTATGTTTGGAGTTTGTAGCTACTGGTACTTTTCATACTTTAGATATAGATATAAACTCTTTATTTAGTTATGCATTTATTTGTTAATGTTTTATGTTACTTTAGTTTCTTTACACTTTTAATTAAGCCAACAAGATGTTCACTAAGCAGTTCTGAAAAGGTACTGTATGCTGCCACTTTGAAGGTGACAGAAAACTGTTTTTACACCTCTAGATGCCCTCCTGTTGTCCTTTTTGTGTCCATACAATATTCTGATATATTTTTGACCTTTTTTGTTAAATTAATAATCTAAATTTGATGCCTTTATAACTACTCTGAATCCTTCTCTCCTTAGCAGTTACTGCTTTTTTTTTGTTAATCTGTTTATCTCCCCATGCCAACCAGCCCCCAACCACCGGTCCCTCTAGTCCCATCGCCCTGGCCTCCTCTGAAACTTACCTTGTCCAGCTCTTCCCCCAGGGCTTGCACCTCCATTCCTGGTGGGGTTGGTGGAGCCCCCCCAAGCCCCGCCAGGAACTGGATCCGTTTCACCATGACATAGCCAGATAGATGCATGCAGAGCCTGCGGGAGACTGGTTTCATCCTACCTGTCAGCATTTTCCCCATTTTCTCCCCAGCATGGAGGAAGTGGCATGCAAGGACGGCAATGGCTGTGCTGTACAAGCTCTTGTACTTAGCACGCTGGGTGTCTGCTTGCCTCTGCCCCCCCTTGCATACAGTGTCAATGTGAGAATCCCCTGCAACCACTAGAGGCTAGACTAGCATTGGGCACTGGCCTCACCCCTTCCTGAAGGAGGACAGCAGTCCTTGGGGCACTTGATCCTCCTCCCCACTGGCCAACCCTCTAACTCCTGAGGTCACTCTCAACCTCAGGTTGTTGGCACAGTGAGCTGTAATGCTACCTCTGTGCTGGTAGGCTGGTCCTGCTGCCTCTTTTCATACTGCCTGAACATTCTATGACATCAATAACACCATTTAAGGCCATTCAGATGGATAGTATGGAATGGTGTTATTGATGTCATAGAATGTCTCAGAAATATGAAAAGAAATAACAATAGCCGACGAGGAGAGTGAAATTCTAGGTAGATCTGAGGGCACCCCAACACTAGATGATTTATTTATCAAAACTTGGTCAATGCATATCAGAATACAGAGGATAATGTACAGTATGGGCAGCCATACTCAAAAAGCCTGTGTCTGCATAGAGAGGTTTCTATGGTAACCAGGAACCCCAAGAACGAAGTCTGAGAGGTTTACATGTTGCCATATAAAACTTAAGATGAAGACACAGACTTGCCTGTGTATGGATGCCCATACTTTATACTTTACATTGTATGGGCATCCATACCCACTGCAGACACTCTGCTTCCTTTCAGTGAACTGAGGGTTTGGGTGGTACTTGAGGGTTGGTGGTGGGCTCATATTACTGATTCATTGGGTGCTGTAGCTTTTTCTGCAAGTTCAAGTTAAAAATAACAGCTTCCAGCTCAATTTGATAGATGAAAGCAGCTGTATGGCAGCATTGTCACTTGTTGTGCTGCAGTAGTGATGTCACTGCTACAACACAACATAATGATGTCACTAATGCAGCACAGCAAGCATATTCCGGGCATGGAATTCCATGCATAAGAGGGTTCCACCATACACTATATATAACTTGCATGAAAAGAAAGATGGAAGGGCAGCTGATTATGTAAAAATCATTTCCTATCTCCCTTAAACAATAAATTGTTTTAAAAACACAGTGTTTTACATTTTCTTGGTATCAACTTAGCTTTACCCTGAAGCTGGTAAACGTAGGCCTAGTTGGCTTATTCAGTGCATTAGTAATAAGTTGGCTACATTATTTCGGGTTGGGATACTTGAGTAACTAAAGACCAAGATATTTAAAAGACAAGAATCTCAATGCAAAAGCACTGAAGCAAGGGTTACACAAAAAGCACCTAATAGAAGGTATTATGAGTAATACTTGTGGATCCCTATGGAGGAATTTAGGCCAGTCATTCTATAAGCAGAACTGTAAGGTACCTAAAGTCCAAGTTAGATAATTACTGCAATACAATTACAATCCAGATCCTTACAGTACAACACTTAGAACAGACCAGACGTCCTTAATGAGTCCATGGTATTCTAGATATTCTGAAGAAAAATGCCCCTGCTGGCAGGGCCACAGAGCAACAAAAAATCAGTCCTAGGTTAAATGTGAACTAGCTAGGATATGCAAGTAATAATACATGACAGGGTGGACGGCATTGGGCTATACCCACTGCCCAGGGGCGTAATAAGATGGAGGGCCTTATAGCCCCTAGAAGGGTGAGCATAGCCCATACCACCCACTCTGGAGTGTATTATTGCACTTAGAAAATGGGGTTGTGTTTACATTTTCAATTAAATATTGAAAAAAAAATTAAAAATGTTAAAATGAATAGAAATTACTCAAAAAACTGTATTGTGTAAAGTAGGCATTCCACAGACAGAATGCCCAGTATGGGGCACTGCTGTTTGTGATATCCATTTTTTTCCACATAGCCAGTTTCAACTTATGTTCTGTTGTCTCCTCCCATCCCCGCCTTCGCCAAAGCAGTGCATTATGGATGAGACTTGTGGATGAGAAATCTTTTTTTTAAAAATTGAAGTGAGAGGGGGAGTGACAGCACCGTAGTGGCAACACTGCGCTAGGGCTATTTTCACCTTTGATTATTTAAGTCAACCTTGTATTTCTTTTACTATTTTGTTGTTTCAAATTAGGGGAAGCAATGGGCAGGTGAGGGGTAATGCGGTGTCAGCTCACTAAGCGAGTGGAAAAAATGCTGTTTGCTCACTTTTTTTAAATTCCAAAATGAAGACAGTGATAGTAGTTAACGCTAAGGCAAGCTGGCATGGGACTTGTTTTTTTTTTTCAAGTCTCTGTTAACACATAAAGGTAACCCTAGGTAAGGGGCTCAGCCAATCAGAGACCGTAATTTGTTAAACCTGTTTCTAAATAGGGGACATGCAATTGTCTGACCCACAATATGCAATTTATCTTCAAGTAGCAGGGGGCAGGACCATAACCCACAAGTGGCGAAGTTACGAGTGAGTTATAAAAGTGCTGCCCCCTCACACGAGATGATAAGCAGTATATTTGGAGTCAGCCCATTGCATTTTTGATTTATACAACATCAGTTTACTAGTTATAGCTTTTAGAGTTGCTGCAGACTTGAAGATTTAACTGTTTCTTTTTGCTTTCACTTGCTGGCTTCAGTGCTGCACAATTCATTGTGATGTCGTCAGCATTGTAAAAGCTGTTCTCTGATTGGTTCAGTATTCCATTGCGGTATTACTAATCATCAAGATATCCATTGTGACAATAGTAACAGCAACATATTTTAAATATCTTGCAGTTAGTGTTGTCAACAGTTTAGATGTCACTTTAATCTTGTCATTATTGCCCACACTGCTGTTGTATAAATACTTAAAGTACATGGTTCATATAACAAGTGGGTGTATAGTTATAGAGTCAATTCATCCTGTTAATAAGTTAGGACTACGATTACATGACAGGAAAATAACAGACCATAATGCATTAGAAGTGGGTTTTGTAAAACAAAATGACCTACAAAGATGCCTAAGCACAATATAGAAAACCTGAGAGATTCAATGTAGCTGGTGTCATGCCGTCTCCCCACCCAGCAGATATATAGCACTCCATCAGACAATTAATAGACAGACAATTAACAATTAACTGTCCAGTTCAGGTTATAATTCAAAAAAAGAGAACACTTGCAGTAAATCCTTCTTCAAGTTGCTACTACCACTGACCCATACTCCACTCAGTCTTCCAAAATCTCAGAATCACAGAGCAAGTCTTCCTGATGTTCTGTTTTAAGCACAATCTTGCGGGTGACCTGCAGGTCACTAAAAATAAAGGTTTTGTCCCTCGGCACAGTTCTCAACTTAGCTAGAAAGATTATGTTCAACTACACTTCCAGTGCATCTGGCTTTTTTTCAAAAAAATCAAAAACTCTTCTACGTTATCACATAGTAAAGGTCAGATCTCTGTAAAATGAAATCCATGTTCCCTCCACCTTCTCCCCCTTTATTCCTCCTCATTGGCAACTTTATTTATTTGTTTGGTTGTTTATTCAATTAGCATTGTGTTCATGAGGCTAGCCCCATGGTGTGCATGAACTCATTATCGTGAGGGTCCCTGGGAGGGAGCAGCAGGCAATCAATAGTGGGCTATGAACACAGTCTGTGAGTTCTGTACAAAACATAATATAGGATAAACACACTCCCTTGATAACTACAACAGTTGCTGAGTTACTAACTGGCAAGGCTCAACCAATGCAGGAGGAGTTCTTGTTAATAACTAGACAGTATTGGAGAGAACTCTGAAGTCTTGTAAAAGCAAAGGCATGTCTACCATAGTCTGTTTTCATTCTTAGAGCCAGTTCTTAGATGTGGATAACCAAAGAGAAGCTAACCAGGTGGAGGGGCAGCAAATGATCTGGAAACTCCACATGTTCCCATTTAAAGTTACATGCACCAGTGTTTCTTCATAAGCATAGCGGGATACAGAAAGCAGAGTATACTATAGAGTTGACAGTAGTGGGTACGACTGCTGCAAGTGAAACCAGACCTAAATAGTACATTGCAAAGCACATCCAGAGACTGAAGAACTGTTTGGAAGCAGATTGATAAATAAATAAAGCTAGCCCTACGCTGATCAATTTGGCAAAGGGTATAGGGACTTTAAATACAATCCCACACATTAGGAATGGGTCCAGAAGCTTGGCCAAATGCCCTATTTTATACAGAGTAGATTGTAGCCAGTTTAAACAAATGGCTAGACCATTTCTGGATCAGTTAGCGTTCCAAAAGGCATCCAGAGAACAGATAGTTCAATTAGTAGCTCTGATTACAGTTCAAGAGATCCTGACTGAGATCAAGGGCGTGATGAGGAGTAAAGCTGCTGAACCTGATGGGTTGACTGTAGACTTTTTAAAATAACTACAGAATTCTCAGGGCTGATGCCTGCAACAGGTGTTTCAGGAGATGTGGCTAGGGAAGTCTGCCCCACTCATGTTACATGGCATCTACAGTATGTGTATTATCATGAAGGGATGGGAGGCTGCCACTAAATGCTCCTTGTATCACCTTGTCTTTGTAAGGATCCTTGCCTCTTGGCTGGAACACATTTTACCAGACCCGGTCACTCACACTAGATGGGTTTTGTGAAAGGCCATATCTCATATTATCATATGTGGAAACCTCTAAATGCAGCTTACTGGGGCTTTCAGCACCCAGGGAAGTTCTTGTTGCTTTCCCTGGATGCTGTGAAAGCCACTGACCAAGGTGAATGGACATACTTATTGGAAGTCCTTCACCAGTTCAGCTTAAGTAATGGCTTTATCAGCTAGGTCCAGCTACTGCATAAGCTACCATATGCACAGGCCATGGTCAATGGTGGCTGTTCCAGAAAATTCCATTTTCAGTTGGACACTGAACAAGGCTGTCCTGTCTCTCACTTTTTGTTTGTCCAGGCCATGGAGCCACTGGAAGTGTATATAAGGAAATCCAGGGGGATTACATGGATCGATACCAGAAAAGGCCACCCTTACAAAATCACACTATATGTAGATGACATATTGCTGTTTTTTAACTAACCAAGAAACTGATACCTGCAATTACAGGGGCAATCATGGCATTATCATGATTTTGGGGTATATGATTAATCAGGATCAGGTGTCAGCATGGCTCAGATGGTAGCACATAAGGTTCTGGGCCAAAAGGCCATGGGTTCTAGTCCTGCAGTGGGATTTAGCTAATACCATAAAACACTGGTAACTAAGTGCAGTACTAGGGAGATGCTATACTGTCAGGGTGTGCATCCTTCAGATAAGACATTAAACCAAGGTCCCATCTGACTTTTCTGGTGTTTACTGAGGTGGACAATAAAGATTCCATTCCACTTCTATAGAAGAGTAGGGGAATAGATTCACCCATTCACTAAAATACCGCCAACAGTGTATTCTGGTTCAATTTCGGTCGGTTTGTATTTGCAATCCCCCTTCCCCCGGACAAGGCTGAAATAGGTAGCATTGTCTAGCCATCATTTTGCAGTGATCAAAAAACAAAAATTATTGTTTTTTATTAATTACGTTTATTGGCATTTTGTGTTACTATAACAACTTACTAAGAATACAGCTACTGTACATAGCATGAGGGGTGTAAAATCCTGACTAGGGATATACCCTTGGAAATGCAACTCTAACCGAAATTCGTTCATTACATAAAGAAGAAAAAATTCCTAATAAGAATCATATACTCAGTGAACTGTTCTCATTTTAAAAAAGAGAGAATAAGGAAGATATGAATGTCATTAGTGCAATAATGTACCGTTGTCATTAATAGTTACATTAAATGTATCCTACAACATTTGGTAAGTGCAAAGCCAAAGGTTCTTATGCTATCTTGTTACATGCAAGTGATGGCGGTGACAAGTTTGTAGTGTGTGTTTGAGTTCTTATAGCCAGTCATCTAGTCCAAACATCATTATATTGTTCATTCCTGTTAGCCGAGCCTTCCTCTGGGGTGCAGGAGTATATGCAGTTATGTGATGAGAATTCAGACTGCCATGTGAGTTAGTCTGTCTAACAGAAATAAAGGGCCTGCTATACTAATAGGGTGAAGCTTCATGTTGTCAAGCTGGTGTTCAGAAACAGTCATGCACAACATGCAAGATTAGGAACTGATCATTGAGATCTGTATTGCATGCATTCACCCCATTCTTCCCCTGTACCCTATATGCCCCACAGACAAATATATTCAGATCTCTGTAAGCCCCATAGTTGACAGTCAGGGGGTCCAGGCTGTGCTGAATTTTGCCTGTGTACCTCTGTTCTATGCAGGACCTGTAGATATGCAGCAGTGGTAACCATTCCCTGTTCCCACTGAGTCAGTGTAGGACTGTCTACCTGCCTCCATTTCATAAGTAGCTGCCATTTATCCTCCAGGGCTGCTGAGCTGAAAAGAGGTTTGCATTGTTTTCTCCTTAGTTGGGAGCTGATCTAGCCCCCCAGTATCCAAAATATTGGTGAGTGTGGCAATTGCATTGAGGTTACTTGTTCTAGGCTTTTGATAATGTTGTGCCACCAGTATTGTATTGCTGGACAGGACCTGAGAATATAAGAGATGGCACTGGGTGAAGTGTTACACTGCCAGCATTTGCTCGGGATGATGTGTCCCATGTGTGTTAGCTTATCCAGTGTTCTGTGCCATCTTCCCAATATTATCTTCTGCATCAATTGATATTTGTGGTCCGGGGACACCTTGTGGGCTTCTGTTTAAAACCTGTTCCAGCATTTGGAATCGAATGGTGTGTTCAGTTCCTTCACCCATTTATCTCTGTGGAAGTCCCAGCAATGCAGGTAGTGTGACTGGCTGTTTTGTAGATATACCCTACCTGGCCTTTCTGCCTGCTGAGCCAGCCCTTTAATTCCTTCGTCATACTGTTTTTCTGGAGGACTTGCCCATGTGTTAGCCATTTCTGCAGGACATGTCTTAATTGCAGATACTTCCAATGGTCACCTTTGGGCAAAGTATACTCTGTATAAAGTTATGAGAAGGACTTAATTAGGCTGGCATTAGGTTCTAAAAGATGATCAACAGTTGAAACCTCTTTCTTACCACGAGTTCCATTTGATGAGGTTACTCCCGATCCATAGGATGAGGTTGTTCCACGTGGGTTCAAGTTGCCCCCAGTGGAGGTCTTGCCATTTACTGAGCCTGATGACTCTGTTCAAGGTTTGTTTTCCGAACTTCATAGGCAGTGTCACTTTGCATTCTTTTATGAATGGTTCTCTCAATGCCAGGATCATTGGCATGGTTTAAAGCAGACGGAACAGCACCACCTTCTCTAGCCCCAATTCCAGACATAAAAAGCAATAGGTGACTTGTAATATTCAAGCAAAAATATGCCATTTGTTAAAGTCAAAACCTGACAGAAAATGGTCAAAACCCTTCACAGTGATGTAGGCAGACAGACACCACAAAAAACTCCGACTGATTTTGCTAAGGCATCATCAAGGAATGTAATTAGCAGTGGCAAATTGTTCAAAAAAATATATTAGCTTGGATAGGGCCATCATCTTGAGTCCTGCTATTTTTCCAGGCAGAGTAAAGTGAAGTTTTTTCCACTTCTGGATATCCAACCTAAGTGATTTAATTAGCCTTGGGACATTTTGCGGAATCAGGCTTTGGATCTGTTAAGTGCTATCTGAAGGTATTTTAGCCCTTTGGGGGGGCCCATGCTACTGTCCACTGTCCTAGAATGGAGCATCTTGGCTCTCCACATAGGACATCAGTTATTGCTTCCCCCAGTTGACCTGGAAGACAGAAATGTACCCAAATGTGTCTATAACCTCCAAGGTCTTTGGAGGAGAGGTCTTAATATTGGACAGTGTGAGCAACAGGTTGTATGCGTATAGTAAGGTGGGATATGATTTGGCGCCTACTCTGATTCCAGTGATCCCTGGGTTTTGTCTAAGCCCAGTGCTGTGGGGTTCCATAGCTATTAAGAAAATGAGGTGGCTGAGGGGGTTGCCCTGCCTTGTGCCTTGATGGAGTGGGAAAGGTTCTGAAAGTATCCAGTCTGTTAGGACGCTAGCCATCAAAGACAAGTATAACATCTAGATCCAAGAGATGAAGTTGGGACTGATGCCTGCTTGCTCTAGGATATACCACATGTACTTCCATTTCGCTGAATCAAAGGCTTTTTCAGCATCGATTGACGCTAGGGCTACCGATTCAGTTCCCAATGAGTTTGCTTGTATGAAGTTGCGGATGAGTCTGATATTGTCAGATGCTTCCCCTTCATAAATCCCAGTTGTGACTTGTGGATCAAATCAGGTAAAGCCTGTTTCAGTCAGTTGGCCAGTACCTTGGCTAAACTTTTGGTGTCCACATTAAGTAGCAAAATCAGCCTTTAATTGGCACATGACACCCTGTGCTTATTATGTGTAGGAAGCACTTTTACAGTGGCTTCTTGTAATGTAGGAGGGAGTGTTCCTAAGGCTTGTGCACTTCAGAACCATTTATGTATATCTGGGGTCAGGCTTGGCTCAAAGGCTTGATAAACTTTTGCAATCAAGCCATCTGGCCCAGGCACTTTGCCCTTGGCCAGTACCTGGATGGCTTTAGATATCTACCCCCGGGATATATCCACCTCTATCACCTGTGCCAGTGTAGGTGGAATCTTAGTCAGGTGAAGTGTGGAGAAGAAATCATGATATTGTTGATATTGGCTGATGTTTGCATTAGTATATAGCTTGGCACAGTAATTCTGAAATGCCTCATTTTTTAATTTGGGGTCAGTGCATATTTCACCTGTAGGGATCTTGAGATGTGAAATTTGGATGTCTGCCTGTCTCTATTTGAGGCAGTATGCCAGCAACTTACATGCCCCCACCCCGTTTTCCCAACACAATTGTTTCAAGAAAAAGTGTGCCCTTTCAGCTTGCTGGTAGTGCATCTTGTTCAGCTTGTACTTGAGCACAGTAAGGTTTCTAATATTCTTTTACTGAGTACTGGTCAGACAGGTCTATGATGCCAGTTCGACAAATATTTTGTAGACTGATGTTACAGCAATGGATTTATGTTGACCGCAAACTGCAGTTTGCCTAAATCTGTTGCGTGACCTGTCCCCTCCCTGAGCCCCCCATGTAGAGGGCTCTGCCCCAACCCCCCCAGACTTAAGGATTTGGGGAGGGAGTGCAGGACTGGGGGAAACAGTGCCAGGGTCCTGGGAGGACTGTACAGCGATCTGTCAATGTTGTCGGCATCGATGCGATCACTATAAAAGTTTAGCTGAGGAATCGTCATACGCTGGTCAGACTAGTATGCAGTATTTTTTCTTCCAGCATCTTTAGCTAGGAGGTGAGGTCAGTGACTCTTTTCTCCTCCTCTTATTCACTTTTGCCACATATGCAGTAATGCAGCCCCAAATAAATGCTTATTTATGTATTTATTTATTTATTTCAAAAGTTTCACCAAGAAAGGCATACTGAGCTGGTAACAGCTCATTTTCAGATGCTTCGTGGGGGAAAAGGGAAGAAGAGAGTCATGTATAACAATCATAAGCAATAATTACCTGGCAGGTATAAGGACTAAACAGCATAGATGATTGGCATGCTCATAAGCAAGAAATGCTCTTACACCATTAATTCTTGTTTCAGAAAATTTCATTTGGTTTTAGAAGATCCCAACATTTCACCTACACAATTAGGCTTCTTCAGGGGAACTGTAAAAACATATGAAATATTTTAAATCAAATTTCTTGTTTATTTTTATATGAACCATTCACATTTGTTTGAACACCTATATTTAATATTATGCAGTTTGTATTTGTTTGTCCTATTTATATTACACATTTTTAACATTTTTTAAATATTTTACACACAAGATAAATTTATATATTTACTGCTGCTCCTATGAAATAGGACCAGCTATACTTCATTAAATATGTTTTCCTTACTTTATAACACTGCCAATTGAGGCCAAAAAACGACTGCCATGTCTTGCTAAGGTGAAATCGACTCAGATGCTCACTTAAATAAAAATACATTAAAAAAGAAAATATGAATTTACATTCATTAAATCACTTACTAATGATTCATTCATTTTTAATATATTATAATTTACCTCTTTCATAACTCTTATTCTGTTATTCTTATAAATTAAAGCCTTTTTTCGTAATATTTTTCTGTGAAATACAAAAAGTATATAATAAAATATAGTAAACAAGGAAGAAAAGAAGGTCACTTCATAAACAGTAAAAGTTTAAATCAGTTTCCGTATCTAACTCTTAATATGAGTGTATTAACTTGTACAATGCGCTAAAACAACATTAGTTACTTGATGCTTCATTTGTTACCAATTATTATAAATGTAGAACATTCAACACTTATCTTCCATGCTTTAAAATGTCCTTTGTACTCACAGAATCTTTTACAAATTCAAAAAAACACTGTCATCTATCATAGCATTCATTCATCTGTCTATTTGCTTTACTAGTCCTTTAATGACTATTCTAATTCTAAATTATGTTGTAATAACAACAACTATCAAATCATTCAAATTTCTCAAGAGAATGTAACACAAATTACCAGCATGGATGAGCTTATTACTTAATCCTTTTAAAAGTCGATTCACAGTTGTTTCTTGGCATTTAAAATACACTGTCATCTAATGTTACTCTCGTTCATCTATCTACTAGCTTTTTCAATCATTTAATAACTTAATTGTAATTCTAAATTAGATTTTAACTTCAGATTTCAATCCTTGTAGATTGCATTAAATGTGTGGCTTAATATACCAGCATCAATTAACATATTCATTAATCCTTTTGAAATTAGTCCACAAGTACTTCCTGGTACTAATTAAATATTTTATATGGACTAAATTCTAACTTAATTGTTCTGGCATGAAATAGCCTTTACTCTATACATTATCCATTATATTGACTGTTAAACATACTGCGCTTTGTATAGTTGTTCCATGCACTACTTTCTCTCTACTGGTGCAAATACATACTTTAACATCAGCTCACTTATACTAACTGTATATTACACTTTATTTTTTAAGAGTTATTCCATGGTCTACTTTATCTCATTAATTGGTTTGATTTAAACTAGCTACTGATGAGAGTGCATGTTCAAATGATCTAGCCTTTAAACATCCATTCACTATTGATTTTGACCACTTGTTTATATGATTAGGGAAAACTTTTACTCTATCAAGTTAACTCCTGTCAAAACCTTGTACATTCACATTATATTTTCTGTCTTATTTATTGTTTCATACTTTAAGTTCCTTACTATAGGTATAAAATAATTTAAAACGCTGTCAAACTTTCTACTAATTGCGGTTTCACTATTCACTGCGCTATCCTTTTACATTAACTTTTAGCCTTTTAAAAATAGGTTAAATGTATATGGTGCAAATCTCCAGCATCACTAAACTTATTTATTCTTTATTTTTAATTTTTTTATTTTTATTTTTAAAGGACGCTTAGTTTGCTGTTCTTTTGAAAAGATACTGCTGACTCTGCCATCTTCTCAAATTACTATCAGTTTATACAGAAATATACAGCATATACAGAACTGCATAACTGAGTAAGTTGAAGCACCTGAAGAAGCCTAATTATTTAGGCGAAACGTTGGGATCTTCTAAAACCAAATAAAATTTTCCGAAACAAGAATTAATGGTGTAAGAGCATTTCTTGCTTATGCGCATGCCAATCATCTATGCTGTTCAGTAATTTACCAGAAATAGGCAAGCTCCACCCAACAATAATGAGAATTATAATTTGAAGAAAAAAAGAGGCAATTTCCCCGGACACTCTCTTCTCACGTAGGTATAAGGACTAAGCAACAAACACTAAGCTACACTCATTTAAGCAATCATACAATATTTGCGCAATGTTTGTGCAATTTATGCCAGCAGCTGACTGCAACCCAGGGGGAATCAGGGAGGTACAAATAAAGTGCAAAGTGCAATAAGAAGGAAGAGGTAAACAAAGTTATCAATTGGGTTATGAGGAAGAACGGATCGAAGGTGCCAGGGTATTAGGGAACAGCAGAAAGGGTGGCCAAGAGAAGATCGGGAGGAGATGTGGGTAACAGGTACAAAGTACATGACCCGGGACACATATCAGGTGCAATTGTTGGTGCCGAGAAGTCATGGAGTAGGGAGGAGAGTGAATGTTGAGAAGAGGCAGAGTGGATGTTTAGGGTAGAATTTCATAGTTTGGAAAACTGTAAGTGAAAGCAGCCTGGTCAGCTGATGATTTACTTGAAGGGAGTGCAAAGGAGCGATACCTGGAATTATGAAGGGTGTAAGAGGAGGGTGGGGGGTGGACAGTAGAGAGGTAAGTTAGGAGGGGAGGAGCCTAACCAGTATACAAAGATAAATGAGGTACAGTGAGTGAGACATCTGGCTGCAAGGGAGGGAAGGGAGAGGGAGGTATAAAGGAAGCAATGGTGGATGCAGGATGGACAGTCCAAAGCAAAGTGGCAGAAGAAGTGAAAGAGGAGTTCCAGTGTAGCTAGGCTAGACTTAGGAGCAGCACTGCAGACAATGCCACCAAAGTCAAAGTTGGGGAGAATCATTTTCTAGACAGTAGCTCGGTAAGCAGGAAGAGGAATGTAACCTCTGTTCCTGTATAATGCATCGAGTTTGGGGTGAAGTTTTTAGTGGATGGCATCCACATACCCAGAAAAGTTGAGGCAACAGTCGAGCCACACTTCTAGGTACTTAAATGAGGCAACATCATCAACTGTGGCCCACCTAAGGGTGTAGAAGGAGGGGAGGGCAATAAGCTTTGTGAGCTTCCGTCTGGTGCCAAAAGTCATGAAGACGTTTTCTTGGAATTGAGTGATAACTTATTAGACTGAAACCACTGCTGGAAGTTGTTGAAGTCCAGCTGGAGCCTAGCCATCAGATCAGAGGGGGAGGAAGCAGAGATAAATAGTACTGTATCATCTACATACATGTGAATGAATGCATAATCACAGGCAGTAGGGAGGTTATTCAGGAAGACCAAAAAGAGTAGCGGACCAAAGACAGACCCTTGGGGGATACCAGTACTGATAGGGAGTGGGGGAGGATAGGGAATCTCCAATTCTAACAGATTAAGTCCTACCCACAAGTTAGGAGTGGGACCAATTAATAGAGGATTCAGAGAGCCCCACTGCCTTAAGCTTGTCAAGGAAAAGAGGGTGGGCTATGGTGTCGAAGGCTTTGGTCAAGTAAACAAAGATGGATGAGGTGATAAGGCCCTGATATATGCCTGAGAGAATGGAATCAGTGAGCTGGAGAAGTGGGGAGGAGGAGGCAGAATAGAATTTACAGAACCCAGACAGGAAGGGGGTAAAGAAAGAAGAGGAGCCGAGGAAGGGGGAAGGGGGAGAGATGACCCAACACAAGGTGTTCTTATAGTTTAGCTAAGGTGGGGAGTAGGGGGATAGGGTAATAGTTGCCAGGATGCTTTAAAGGTTTCCCAGAGGGTACTCAGGGATATGTCTGGCTGCGTGTTTGAATCTCCTGTGCAAGCCTTTCCTTAAATGCTGTGAAGTTTAAAAGGGAAGGGTCAAAGTGCCATCTGGCAGTCTTCACCGCAGTTAGTAGCAGCACCATGGTGAGGGACACCAGCACATGGTCTGAAATGGAGATGGGGTTGATTTTGAGATCCACTATTTTGTGCAAGGCTTGGGAACCACATAAAATGTAGTCCAGCTTGCTACAGGTATGAAATTGTGGTGAATGTAGTCTTTAGTTGTGGTGTGGCAGAGCCTCCAACAACCTGTAAGCTGGAGCTCTATACACATGCGGTTTACAGCAGCTCTTGCTTTGGGGTGAGATGGTGTGCTTCTTTCTACTGGGTGTTCTGTCCAGTTTAGGGTCAATAACAAGACTGAAATCCCCAATCGCTCCCTTGGGGCTCAGTTCTGATAGCTTCTGTGTGAACTTAAAAAGAAATCAAGATTGTCCAAGTTGGGGGCATAAAAATTACCTGTGATAATGGGCTAACTCTGTACTCATCCAACTAATAAGAACCATCTGCCCTCCCTGTCTGTTACGTGCCTGCATATTTGTGTGGGGCTGCCTCTCCTGATTAAGATAGATGCCCCAAGTTGTTCTGAGGAAAAGGTGCTTGTGTAGCATGACACTACCCCTGCTCTTATTAATTTATACGATTCCCTCTTGAGGAGCTGTGTCTCCTGTATCGTGGCCACTTCACACTTTGCCGTGCCTAAATTATAGAAGCATAAAATTTGACAGTGATAAGGACCGCTTGGCCCACCCAGTTTGCCCATTTCCCTACCTATTGGATAAGCTGCAGATCCTAGTTAACCAACAGCCTACTTCCTCCTACCTCCCACTATAATTGCCTTATGTCTGTCCCATGCATTCTTTTAACATTTTTTCCTTTTGATCAGGTGGTTAACCCCTTGGACATTCCAGGAGATTATTTTTAGTTCAGCCATAGTGTTTTGTGGTCATGGTGAGATACATGCAGTGTAAACCCATCAGGTGGCAAGCTTACCTTATCCCCATGATGTATAGCAAGTATTTCCACAACACAATGTCCCCTGGATGTTGAGCCTCTTGTTTTGCATAGGTTCAGAAGGGAAAGAGTAAGGACAACATTAGCATATACAGAATCGCATAACTGAGTAAGTTGAAGCATTTGACTTCGTAGTAACATATCTTCACTATGTTTTAGTAAGGAACACCTTACTGAGCTTTGCACTATTACCTTGCATAAACATCACAGTAAATAAAAAAAAATTAGAAGCATTGATAATAAATAATCTAATATTTGCTTCTCTCTCTCTCTCAGTTTGTAACCATGAATATCTTGCTGCCTTCAGAAGATGTAATCTGGCCAATAAGGGGTCTCACCTATGCCCTACTTCTTCCCTGTTAGTCCTACTATCTTCACTACAGCACTGTTGTAGAGACATTTGACATTCTAGTTGGCTATTTGAGAGGCTTTGCTATCTAACTTGGTGCTGACCAATACCATTGTATTGGAACTTACTGTACTGACCTATACCATTGTGTTGGAACTGGTAGCCTGTGACATCGGTGGCTGAATTAAGACACCATCCAAAACAGCGACACAATATGGGTGAAAGCCCGAATGGCGGTGGGGGGGAGGGCAACTGGATGTGGTGGGGTGAGTAATGGCAGCGAGAGGATGTCGCTATATGTACACACACGTGGGGGGGAGCAAGCACGGCGAGCGTGGCTTGGGAGGGGGCGGAGGGGATATAGGAGGTGGTGCTGCGGCTGGCTGCCGAGCTGCACCGTGGCATCGGGGGTAGGCCTCCGCTTGCAGTGCGTAGGGTACCGGCTTCAGGTCTGGGTCCGGGCGCTACTGCATTTTTGTTGCGCCCGGCCCGAAACTTGTTTTGTTTTTTGCTTTTGCACCCCCCTGACATGCACCCCCTGGAGTTGAGAATCCTTTAGTAGGGCGGTGCGGGGGCGCAAAGTCCCCCAGCTTGGGGGGGCGTGGGGGTGCAGCCCCCCCACAGAAAGCAAAATAATCAAGTCCCTGGCACCGTTCCTCCGTGCGCCAGGGATGTCAGGGTGGCAAAATTTTTTTACCACCCTGACGTCGCGATAACCCGGGTCGCTGTTCAGCACTCACCGTTATCACATAGAACTGTTGGAACTTATTTGAGTTTCCACATGGAAGTTTAACTAACGTTGCACTGAAAAACAGGGCAATGTGGTTGGGGGTAGAGTTTGGGGGTACAGGGATATATATTTTAGGGAGAGGGTGTGGTGCTTACATCCTGCTAATCTCCATCCATGCAGACTGGGCAATCAAGAGGTCACCCCTTGCAGAGCACTCCAAGGTTATGTATGGTATGGGAGGCCATGCCATGGCCAGGGGGCCCATTTGCCATGCACAGTCTCCCTTGCAGTGCACAGTTTCAACTTGCCATTGACTTCAGAAGCCTATCATAAAGTCATTGCAAGGGCTATGAGGCTGGGATGGTTCCCCTTCCCCTCGCCACCAGTGCCTCCAATGTACCAAGATATTCCGCGCTATCAGGGCATCATTTGTTCACACCATTTCTCAGTGTAGGGTCTTAATTGTAGGCAGACTGCATAATTCAAACTGCTTAAGGACTGCTGCACTGATCTACAGACTCAAAAGCCTGAAGTTCCCCCTAACAGGCTCCTGTACTGAGTCAGTGTGGACATTTGTCCATGGGTTGGTTGACACTGTGCCCGTCATTCCCTTGTATCAGGTTACCTCCTACAGTTTGGTGATCATTCTGGTCCAGGATGACAGTCCTGAGGTGAGCAGCAAGCAAGTGATTGAAGGGTGTCTGGAGAGGGTCTCAGCATCCTGCCGTGGTGCAGTGCAAGTAAAAAGGGGGGAGCACATAACTGAATGTCTCTTCTGCAGCCACCCTCCTTATGGTCCCTGCTCTCTGCCTTGACTCAGAGCTGCTCTGCAATCATACTTTTGATGTGGAGGGGGTGGGGTATGTAGGTGCATTTATGGGGAGGGTGTCATTGCTACTGCATTGTAGACCTTAACATCCCATTAGTGTGGCCATTGGCATGAAGGGTAAGTGCCCTGCTAAGGTAGGGAAAGCGTACTTCGGAATTGGCTGTCACTGTGTCGACTGTCCTGGACCAAATCCTGAGCAAGTCTTCATCTGTGCATGGGGGGTTGCTGGTATCAGCCAGCCTGGGGGCCACATTCTGAGAAAAAACACCAGTCAGTCTGTGGAGCTATGGGCTTGTTGAGTGGGGATGGGGGAAGATAATCTTGTCAGGATCAAGTGACAGTGTACTGAAAAAGAACAAATTCAGGAGTCTGTTTCCTTGCCCCCCCCCCCATGTAATGTTAGTCTCACTCTGTTCACTGACAAGACAAGTTTCCCATTGCTTGGTTATCCTGAAGGGGTAGATAGTTATTCTTCAGGTCCCTGCCTTTAATTTACTGTTAATTATTAGCCATGTGTTGGATCCTCATAGATAGAGGTTTTCCGGCGCTTTTGGTTATTTGAGCCACATTTTGCACAGCTCATTCATGACGAAGACTAATATATTCACAAAGGGTCCCTCATGAATGTGCGACTGTTCATGAGGGAGCCACAGAACACTGTGCGAGCTGTCAGTGCCCTGTCAGTTTCCCGACTCTAGGCGCCATCCGTGACCTGTACTGATATGCTGCTGCTCCTACTATTATCTGTGAATGTTCACCCTAACCCTGGAACCCCTACCAATAGAATGACTAAGCAAAAAGGCCAACTCACTATTGTCTCACTAAATATCAACAGTCTCCTCTCCAAATTCCCTCAATTCCAAGCATGGGTGCAGGAGATTAACCCCGACATTATAGCACTCATTGAAACCTGGCTTTCCCACAAGATCCTGGATGCATCTATTTCCATTGAAGGCTACAATTCCTTACGACAAGATAGGACTGCCAAACGTGATGGAGGGTGCTTAGTTTATACCTGGTCTGGAATAAAGATGCAGACACTTCATAACAGCCTGCACACTAAAAAGACCCAAATTTTGAACCTCAAATTAAGCATAGGTCCTCAGAATAAAATCCTGCTGCTGACTACAGTATACTTACCACCTGGGCACCAAGCTGTCGGTCTCAACCTTGTCATCAATAACCAGCAGCAGTTAGGCAATCAAGGGGGAAGGTCATTGTAGGTGACTTCAATATTAACTGGCAGTCCCAGAAGGAAACAAAAGCCAGGGACTTAATATCTAGCCTCTTCTTAACCCAGATGGTCACTGCTGACACCCAACTTAATTAAAAAACTGGGAGCAGTTCCCTTATTCACTGGCTCCTGACCACATATCTGGAACATGTATCTGATGTCACAGTCCTGCCTGACAGCCTCAGTGACCACTCCCCTACACTTGGTCAAGCAATTTCACCAAGGATTCACCGAAGGTGTCCAAGAATCGCTGCCTGAGGCCTGGGCTACTCACTCACTTCAAGCAGTACTTGACACAACTTGATTGGTCCCCACTGGATGGAGATATTGATGGTAATGAGGCCCTCAACTACATTGTAACGATCTTCAACTGTGCTTGTGACATTTTTGCACCGTATAAAACCAAAACAATCAAGGGAACCTCTAATCCATGGCCAACCAACTCCCTCATTGGACTTATGAAGAACAGAGACAATCTTTGTCACGTAGCTAAAGCATCTGGAACACCTACTGCAACTAATTCCTACAAGGCAGCCAGAAACACCTGCACCAAACTCATTATACAGGCTAAAGCCTCCTATTATAAGGATCTACTAAGTAAAACCTGGGGTTCTGGAAGAGAATTTTGGAGCTCTTTGAAATCTCTAACAGGCAAGGCCCCCAAGGCCCCCCAGATCTTCTAGTAATGGCTAAGGGGCCCCTACAGAAACCCATTGACATTGCCAATGAGCTCAACAATGATTTCACTGACCTATCTGGTGTACTCCCTGGTGATTACCTTAAAGATCTTCAAGGTCAGCATGGCCCAACCACTCAGCAAATTCCCCAAAGGAATGATGTACCACCATTTTACTTTAGACATGTCACCAAGACTGAAACCATCAAGCATATTAAAAGGGCACTTGACAAAACTAGGATGGGGGCTTATCTGATTGACATGAAGCTGGTTGGACTTCCACTGAACAAACTGGCCGGTCCTATTACTATGGTGCTCAATGCCTCTCTTAAATCGGGAGTGTTTCCAAATGCCTGGAAGTCAGCAATCGTCACACCTTTAAGGCAGGGGACAAATCCCAAACATCCAACGACAGACCTATATGCATCCTACCTCCCCTTTTGAAGGTCCTTGAGAGAATGGTCTTGGAGCAGCTTACTGAATACCTTGATAAATATAATCTACTTTGCCTGCAGCATCACGGCTTCTGAAAAAAGCACTCTACACTCACCACCCTTGTAGATTACTCATCGCAGCTATATGATGACTTAGATAGTGGGAAGGCAGTTGGGTCGGTCTTCGTTGACCTTACAAAGGCCTTTGACTATGTTAATCACATCCTTCTCCTAAGTTGCCTCCTGTCTACAGGTCTATCCCTGGATATGGTGTTATGGTTTGGCAGCTACCTCTCCAACAGGTCATAACGTGTGAAAATAGGGGATACCCTATCTGCAGCTAAGGAGGTGCTACTAGGGGTTCCGCAGGGGTCGATTCTTGGACCTCTACTCTTCAACCTTTTTATCAGCTGTGCACCAATGGCTTGTTCAGCATGCACAGTTCTCTATGCCGACGATGCAGTAATATCAGTCGCTGGAAATGACTACAACTCCATCACTACTAAACTCCAAAGCTGCTTCCTCAAACTTGAATCCTGGTTTATACAAAACAAGCTACTATTAAACCACAAAAAAACAAAGAGTCTGCTGTTCTCCACCTCCCAAAGCAAAAATAAATACCTACCCCTGCTTATACAAAATCAAAAGGGCGATATACTAGAACAAGTAACAAAATTCAAATATCTAGGCATTACCTTCAAAGACACACTCACCTTCTCAAGCCACATAGACTCTGTAATCAAGACTGCAAACATAAAACTTGGTGTTCTATTCCAACACAGGCATTCATTGACACCTGATGCTCTCAAACTCACCACAAGTAGTTCAATACTGACATCTATTGACTATGGGCTGCCTATTTATGGGGCTGGCACAAAAGCTGCCCTTAATAGGGTTAGCACACTCCTCAATAAGGCCTGCCGTCTAACTTTGGGCGCTGCTCTTGATACCCACACCTGCTCGCTCTACACTGATACTGGGTGGCTCCCTCTAAATCTTAGAGTGTAATTCCAGATCTGCCTACTACTAAAAAAAGTGCTTCTTGGTCTCACCTCCCCATCTCTGGACAGTCTCTTTAAGCTGGCAGTTCCAACAAAATCAACTAGAAGTGCCGCTACTGACAAGCTGGTGACCCCATTCAAAAGGACAAAACTTTCCCAGAATTCCATCCTGTACCAAGGACCAAAACGGTACAATGAGCTACCTGCTTACCTCACTAGCACGCCAAAGATCGGTACTTTCAAATCCGGGCTCAGATCCTTTCTTGGCAATAAAATGACATGTACCTGCCCACACTAATGAGACAGGACCTCACCCTCCCACATCTTACTTGCTTCTCTACACATCCCCCTCTCCACCCCCTCTCATTCACCTGACGATGTCCACTTATGGCTGGCAGCCCTACCCTACCAACCTCTGACGATGCCATTTTCTGGCTGGCCACCCTATCCCCATCCATCCTAGGTTGGCCCACTATATAGTGAACTCCAAGCATGAGCCTTGCCAACCTCCTCTTATCAGCCCTTTCTCCTCTGTTAATTACTGACTAATTTGATGTATATAAGTCTCGGTTTTTATTTTACTGTCTCTGTAAATGATGTATATAAGTCTCAATTTTATTTTTTACTTGCCAATGTAAATGTATCAATGTCATGTTCTGTATACCTTGGATTATTGTAATTGTTTGTGCAACACTGACTTGGAACCTTCAAAAACAAGTCTTTGACTCAAAGGTGTTAATCCCAAACTGAAATAAACAAATAAATAAATAAAATATGTGTGAGAGCCCAGAACGAATCCTGAATGGTACCCAAGGTGATGGCCCTGCAGATCTGCTGAAACAGCTACAAGTCTGAGTCCACCACTAGCAGTCTATTAAGTCCAGATTGAATTTACCCATACATACAATCCTGCCCCTGTCTCAGCAATTTCTTGTAGGAGTAAAGACTTTTATGATGATCGTTACTATGTGCCAGGCATAGCAGGTAGACTTCTTTCTATCCCAGTCAGTTTGTATGTTGAAGGTCAGTTTTCATCAGATACATGAAAGTCACTATATTCTACTTCTGACAATCCAGACAGATATAAGAGAAGGGTGTATGTGCCACTGAGGCTCCTTCTCGATCGAGCGATCATTCACATCACTGAAATAGAGGTCAGCTGGGACTGCGAGGAATTGTTCCTGCCATAACCAAAACTGCAATTTTCCGAGAGCATAACTCAAAAGAAAGTTATGGTTTTAGTAAACACACAGAGGTGCAGGATTCCAGGCAAGCACTCCTCTTTACTGTTGACCAGCAGCAAAGAAAAAATACAGAGTGCAACACTAAATCACGGCCGTACAGCCCTTACTAACATGTATGCTGCCTACTTTCCCCAGAGTTCTCTACTTCTCCCACAGTCCTCCAGGCACCTATAAAAGGTGACGGTGCCAAACCAACACCCTATTCTTTGTGCAGTTATGGAAACAGGAACCTCCAATTGAACTTGAAACCAGAGTCGTCCATCACAACATGGAACTGGAACCAAACAACTTGAAACTGGAACCTAGAACCAAGCATCATGTCTTCAATTTGTCCAACATCAGCCCTTTCTGGTCCTTCAAGGTGTTAGCTGTAAAAAAATCAAACAAGGAGAGTGAAGAGGGAGTTTAATCCTATGCCTCTGTTTATTAAAACCATAACTTTCTTTTGAGCTACACTCTCAGAAAATTACAATTTTACATTGACACATGGATGCTTAATTGCAGGCATGTTCAACGCTCCGGATAGCACTACATTCGCCACCCCATTGGTCACAGGCTTATGGCAGAAAGTGCTAAAGACTGAATCCCCAAATCAGGTGGCTGTCCTAAGGATATCTTCCTAATGGACACCACTCCTGAACACCTTGTTGGCTATCACTCTTCGAGTAGAGTGGGCCTCGAACATGGTCATGTCGGTCCCTGCCTCCACCATACTCTATCAGAGCCACCTTGCAATGGTGGCCACCACCACCGATTTATGAGGTTTAGTCAGAGAGATCGGAACTTTGTCCATATCCCCACAGAGGAGCTGTCAGATAAAGATATTCCAGGAGGCAGGAAACCACGCACAACTTGGGTCCTAGCTCGAAACATGAATAATAGACTCCTTGAGCTGCCATCTTTTTTCATCTGGTAAAGGAAAAATAAACCCCTTCTGGCAGTATGACATTCTGGAAATGCCCAAGGCTCTAACATCTGACACCTTCTTGATCAATGACAGCCAGAGTAGAGAGGCCAGCTTCTTGAAAAGTTGTTTTAAGGTTAAATCCCCATTGGAGGACCAACCCCTAAAGAGCTGCAGAACCTTGTCCACATCCCAGGTGCTTCTGTACCTGAGTTGCGGGGGTCTAGACCATCTGATAGCCTTGAAAAATTTATATATAACTGGATGCTGGCCCACAAACTTACCATCCACAGGAAAGGTGCTGCAGAGATGGCAGGCCACACAACATTAATAAACCTGCATGCCTTATCTGACATCTACAGTTGGAATACAAACTCTACCGCCTCTGTCACAGGTGCTAGAAAGGGATCCAGGTCCTGTCCACCACACCAGCTAGTCCACTGAGACCAGACTGGTGAATAAGCTTTTTTGGTGCCCTTGGCCAAGGGCTCTCTGAGAAGGTTGGCAGCCCTATCCAAAAGTCCTATGGTCATCCATTTGCCCCTGAAAGGAGCCATGCTGCCAGCCACAGCTTGTCACCCAGGACCAGAGGGTGTGGATTGCTGTCCATGTCCAAAAGAAGGTCCTTCTCCAGGGGAAGAAGAAGGGCAGCTGAATCAAAAGTTGCAGAAGGGTGGGAACTAAGGTTGGGCTTGCCAGAATGGAATGATCAGCAAGACAGTGGCTTCTTGCCTCCTGACCTGTGCCAGTGTTCTGCAGATCATGGGGAATGGGGGAAAGGCATAGCCCATCAGATTGTTCCAGTCCTGGAGAAAGGAATCCATGGCACTGGCTTCTGGACCTGGTCTCCAGCAGAGAAAGATCAGGAGCTGAGTCAAGAGGCTTGAGGCAAATAGATCCATCTCCAATGATCCTTGTGAGATTGTAACAGGAGGAACCCCTCCTGAGATAGAAGTCCGTGGAGTACACCAGCAAGTGGGAGTTTCTGTCCACTGCCATGTTGGGGAGGCCTGGGATATGCAATCTGTGGTTCAGACAGTAATGCCAGAACCTCTTGGCCATTGCATTAATTTGGAGGGATTCCACCCCCAACTTGTTTATGTAGTGCATCACTGCCACATTGTTAATCTTCAGGAGAATTACCATGCCCTTCCTCCCTTGGTAATACTCCAGATCATGAACAGTGCTGCCAGGAGTTCAAGCACACTGAAATAGAGAGACGACTGTACCACTGACCACATGCCACCCATGAGGTGCCTTGGCACCAGGTTCCTCAGCCAGATTGACATCCAACACTATCGGGAGTTCCTGAAAAGTCAGGAAAATGTCTGTCCCATTTCATGTGTCCATCTAGCAAATCCACTGGAGAATATTGCTGTGGGTTGCTTGGGAGAGAAGCACTGGGGAGGCAAAGGAACCTGAAAGCCTCAAAGCCTTGATCTTGCACCACTGGAGAGAGCAGCAATGAAGGGGAGCAGGGAAAGTGACATGATTGGCAGGGCGAGGAGACCAATAACTTTGGCTAGGTCCCGAATTGTGGCTCCTCACACATGAGGAGCTTGCATAACTCCTTATTTATGCACTTAATGTTGGCTAAAGGCAATTTGGGGAAGGCTTCTACACAGTCCACCTCGAACCCCAAGAAAGAGATCTTCTGGCAGGGGGATAGGATCAACTTGTTCTGATTGATGACAAAGCCAAGGCATTCCAGCAAGGAGATGGTTAGGTGGAGGTTTTTCACCAGGGCTGTGGTGCCCTGATCCACAATCAAAGATGTTGTC
The DNA here is from genome assembly GCA_016271365.2 of Neoceratodus forsteri. Taxonomy (NCBI): domain Eukaryota; kingdom Metazoa; phylum Chordata; order Ceratodontiformes; family Ceratodontidae; genus Neoceratodus; species Neoceratodus forsteri. Next base: position 974,639,532 of record CM057456.1, on the reverse strand, counting down.
CAGGTAATTAATCAGTCTGACACCCACGGCCCTGATCCAGGCCACCACTGGGCACGGAATATTTGTGAAGCACTATGGGCTGAGGACAGGCCGAAAAGAAGGCATGAGAATGGCCAGCTCACCCCTTCCCATGAGAATCTGAGCCCCCTCTGATCAGCTGAATAGCTGGGAACTGTTAAGTAAGCATCCCAGAGGTCCAGAAAACCAGTCAATCTCCTTTGAACAGGGTGTCTTGGAGAAGATGGATACCCTCCATCTCAAAATGTCTGCAAACAACATGACAACTGAGGTCTCACAGGTTGATGACTGGCTGATTACCACTGACTTTCTTGGGAACCCAAGAAAATGGAACTGGACCAGACTCGGAGCCTCAGTGGGGCTTGAACTATGACCCCTCTGAAATACAGGGAGTCCAGTTTCAGGGAAATCAGGGTCATTTATTCTTTGGAGAATGAAGGGGAACAGCCTGAAGGAGGGAGATAGGTGGGATTCTAATTTAATCCAGTAGCCCCACACCGTGTTCAGAACCCAAACTTCCTGCCTAATGAGTTCCCAGTTATGAGAGAAAGTACACAGTCTGCCCACCAGTTGAAGCGGGCCTGGGGTGAAAAGGAGTTGCTCTAGAGAGGTCGGCAGGGCTCCTCACCTGCATGATTGGGTGGAGGGGTTTGGTGTGGCTGACCCTCTAATTCCACAGAAGCATCCCCGGCTTCTAAATACCTGGTCTCTTCCTGACCTGCTCCATAGACAATGGGGCCATTGAAAATGGAGCCCTGGTAAAAGCATTGAGTCTGGGTTTTCTTCTTTCAGAGGATGGTGTCACATTTGCATTACCCAGAAAACAAATCACACATTGGACCACAGCCTGTAGATAATCTGAATCAAATGGAGCTGTGATTCATGCGTGCCTTTTCAGCCACATCACTGAGTAGAGCCTGGTGTCCCACAAGGTCGAGAAGTCTGTCATGGACTACTTTAAGGCTTTATCCAAGCCTTTCTCAGGGTATTTGCCTCCCTTGCCAAAATAGGTGGAGAATCTTTTATTGAACTCTGGCACCAGAGCAACCTCGAAAGGGATACATGCATCTGTTTCTGAAAGGCTGTCTTGGCCTGAGGGGTGTCCGAGGACTTAGACTGCTCCTCCAGCCTTCTGAGCCCAATATTGGTTAACCTGCTGAGTGTGGGGTCAGTATTGTCCTCAACGATGTTGGGGGGTCAAGCACTCCTTAGAGCCCTGACAGCCTTATTCAGTCTACTGATCACAGATCCATCCTGAGAGGCGGGGAGGTCCTTCCTTCGATGAGTATCTTCAATGGAATAAGCCCTTCTGGGAAGATCTAGGGCAGCACCAGTAAGGGACCACCTGCTCCTGTGGTCCTCTAAAGCCACATTTTCCATGGGGAGGACACCTCTAACCCAGAAGAAATACACAGATAGTGACCTTCCCCTCACAGGATCGCATTGGAATCGAGCGTTATCCCATTCAGTATGCTTTCCTGGTAAAACTTTTAAATAACTAAATAAATTGAAACAGGAGAATGTTGTGCACCACCAAAGCTTCCTTCTGTTCAGCTACCACGTGATCCTCACCCCACACATGCCCTTGTGCCAGGATCTCTTCATGATCCACGAGCTAATGATCATCATTGTGATCATGCTCCTCCCAAAACTGCCAGGAAACTGCTTCAACAATTAGGGCCACCAGATGCTCAGCGGTAATAGCAGGGCCCTTATTGGCCACAGCAAGAAGCAGGACACTGTGTGCCATCATACTTCTCAACATTAAAATTCATAGCACTGACCTCCAAAATTCAGAGCAACTAGCCAGAATGCTCAGCACTTTCTCATTTTAATGAATAATAGGTCTCAGTGCTTCCAGATTCATTTGTATTTTACCTGAAACTCCAGGGTGATTTTCCTGTGTATTCCTGTAGATTACATTATTTCCTATGTAAGTTGAATCACTCTGTTTTCATCTATAACCAATGCAAGTCTATGGGAAGAGTTTCCCTGTAGATAGCTCCAAATCCCTGTAAAATACAAGAATCCATGTAGATCTGGGAGCTCTGAATTGTCTACAAATAGTTTGTCTATCCAGAAATAGTTCTAACAGTACTAAGAACATCAGAAAACCTTTGCTGAGCAAGTGAAATTAAAGCGCTATACGAAAATTCATAGCAGTTGAGAGGTATGTGGACCACAAATGCAAGAGAAACTGACGCATCTTGGTCAGCAGCAAAGAAGAGGATGTCAGTTTAGTGCCTTTGCCTTTTATAGATGACTGGAGGACTGTGGGAGGAGCAGAGGACTCTGGGAGTTGTAGGCAGTATACATGTTAGTAAGAGCTGTATGGTCATGATTTGGTGATGTGCTCTGTATTTGTTCTTTGCTGCTGGTCAACAGTAAGGAGGTGTGCTTGCCATTAATCCTGCACCTCTGTGTGTTGACGTACAAACTGGCACATTTTAAAGGTGAGGTGGTTTTTAAGTCCAGATGATGATCGGGTGATCGGAAAGGGGAATCTGAATGGCATACACAATTGCTCCCATCTTTCCTGTCTCATGAGAGACATAAAACAAACAAGTGCCCTATGCCTGTAGACTAGAAGTGTGCGCAAAAAAAGTTTGCAGAAATTCTGACTTAAAACAGCGGAATAAATGAATAAATTATGGATTATTCTATTAAACTGCGGAGAAAAAAGTCTGCAGAACTGATAACTGAACTGCAAAAAAATTCCATGTATTGTGGAATAATTCATCAAACTGCAGGAAAAAATTCCTCAGAACTATTATTCCACAGTTCATATGTATTATTCCGCAGTTCAGCCAAAAGATTCCACAGGACAGGGCGAAAAGCCACCAAACACATGTGGAAGATTCTGATCTCGCCAATGGTAGAAGTTTGGAAAATTCCTCGAAATTTCTGAATTTTCATGGACGTTCCGCAAAGGCAGAATTCGCAACTTTCGCCCACCTCTACTGTAGACACTTAACAAAAAATCTCCTCCTCCCCGCTCATGTGGTTTACATTTCCTGACATTCTAAATTAACTCTATAGTTCCCATTTTACCCATTCAGTTAGAAGCACTGTCTGTATAATACTCACAGTACCCCTGTAAAAAACAGGGTCAGTGACCTCAGCAAGTTGGATTTAGAAAGATGATTATTTCGGGTAGGGCTAGTATAGGTTGCAGTTTATTCAGCCCTAAGTCTTTTTCTACAATTGAAGCTTAGCCAGGCCTCAGGGAAATTCCCTCATTTTCTGGGAATGTCAAATACACCAGTTCCATTTCCAAGTTTTCTGGTTTCCCAGTCGGATCACCACACGTCATCCTTCTGGTACTCTCCTGGTTCTCTCACCAGCTTGGGTGGTGGTTCTGCCTCTCATGATGGTGTTCCCAAGTCTGACGATGATTGCCTGTACCTCTGCTTCTGCTGTGGCTGTTTAGAGAAAAGGAGAGTGCTCGAGATTTTGCCTTGCTGTGCTATCCTTGGCACTTAGACTTCTGCATGCCATGGTTCTGTGACCTTGGCAGCTTCAGAAGTCTCCTGAGGTGAAGTCTGTGGGTGTCCGAGTAGAGAGGCCCCTTGAATTGAAGTCTTGGCACATCATCCTTTTTCCACTTTTATCCTCCTTTGGGTTAGTTTCTCTGTCTCCTGAGGACTTTCAAAATGGTGCCACTCCCCTTCCCCCACAGTACATTGAGAATTGCTGGATATCTGATATTATATTTAATCTTCTGTTGTGCCAGTTATTTCTTAACGGCAGCACAGGCTTTTCGTCACCCTGCTACATCCCTAGAGAAGTCCTGGAAGATATGTATAGTGTGCCCATTCCACTTTAGTGTTCTTTTCTCCTGGACTAACTTAAGTATGAGTTCTTTCATGTAGTAGTACTGAGGGAAATATGCCAAAATTAGGCGTGGGGTAGTACCTCATCCTGGCCTCGGAGTGAGAGAGCTATTGGCCCACTCCACTGCAAGTACTGTCAGGCCAATGTGCCACAAGGTGCCAAAGATCTCAAGGACAGGCTACCTCCTTGGCAAGGCAGACAGAGACACACTTATAATTGTGGCAGGGGAACAGAACTGCATGGTGAGTGAGGAGAGGTGAGGATATGAGGTCTCACACATGTCAGTGTTGCTCTAGTGCACTGTGGAGGCAAAAAGAGAAGAGTGGCTGTGCAAGGCAGTCAGAAACTCCAGGACCAGCCTGCGTCATCCACTCAAGAGTATGAGGAGTGACTGGAATCAGTTTTGGGGATGCTGCAATGTCAGGTGCAGTAGCTGTATGTATGGCATCCTGTACAAGAGGTCCTCCAGGAAGATCAATGAGAAACAGGTAGAGTTGTGTGATGGAGGATGTTTAATTTGTAAGCTTAATCCTGATGACTACTGCTGACTTGCAGTAAGTGTTAACTAACAGCACCTGAGAGTTAGTGGGCCCTTTCCTTATTCTGGACATTGAGACCGTGTACAGGATTGACTCACCATAGGTCCCATATTTGGTCCATTGACCCTTGTTACATAAGAAAACTTTACTGGATAATTTAGGACTCTATATTGCATCCCCAAGAATTAGCCATGTGGAAGTATGAATAGTGATTTGCTATATTCTATTATAAATCAAGGACACTAATTTACAGTGATTAAGTAACGAAATTCCATTTTCAAGACTTGAAATTCTGGGAATTGCACTGGTGATTATTAATCTAATTTCTGGGTTTAACCAGGATTCTGCTGTTATTTCTTTAGTATGTGTCTAAATAATCAGAATAAAAGAAGGCTTAATCTAAGGAGCATTAAATGAAGCAAATTGAAAATATAGAGAAATCAACAAGAGCAAGCATTTTTCAATGCCGAATGTTTGCTTGCTGGCATTGGCATTGGTAGTGTAGGAGTTACAGAACTGCATAATAGGAATGGCACTGATGTATTCAACTGAAGCCAACCCCACCACCACCCTGCAGAGACTGACAGGCATTGGGGTGTGCCTTTGGGTCGTCAGGCATAATGGCCACGCTATTTCACCACATACTACTCTGCAGACACTGACAAGTGTCACGGTGTGCCCTGGGGTCTTTGACCCTTATGCACACCCCATTCTATCAGGAAATATGGTGATATGGGTGCAGTATAGGAGAATGGGGTGAACTTTGGGGCAGAAGAGTCCAAGGCATACCTCAATGCCTCTCACTGGCTGCAGGGTATGGAATGGTATGAGCATTATAGGCGAGAATCCCAATTCATACCCCTGATGCCTGTCATTCTCTACAGGGTGGGGCGTTATGGTTGGAAACCCTAACACCTCAGGCATTCGTTGGTATTTTCACTCCAAATGTTCAACATGGTTTTTTTTGACACCCCCACCTCATGAACAGTGGCAATATCCAGGGACAGTGGTTTACTGTGATTGAGAAAAGGCAACTTCCATTTTGCAGATTGACAAAACCGGCATTGTCACTGGTGTCTGCAAGTCCAAAATCGGTTTTAACCGGTGTTGGCTTTGTAACCTGTATTTAACCACTTTTTCACTCTGCTAGCATGCATTTTCACATTTCTACATCTGCTGTTGCATATCTGCACTTGTAGCTATCAAGTTATTTTAGAAGCTACAATTTGTGAAGGCAGCAGGCACACTACATCCCCTATCCCTCCCGTATAATGACAGGACCACTAATGCCCCCTATCCTTCTGATGCAATGGGGAAAGCAGTACTGTGGACCCCTCCCTCTGGTCTGATTGGCAGCAGTCCTGCAGCCCCCATCCCTCCAGTGTGATGGCAGCAGCAGCACTGCGGCCCTCCTCCCTCCTGTGCAATGGTGGCAGCACTGTGGCCTCCATCCTTCCGGTGTGTTGTCAGTAACATGGTGGTAAAGCTCTGCAGCCCATATCCCTCAGGTGTGACAATACAGAAAATTAGACTGCAGGACACTTGGATAAATTAAAAGGAACTAGACATTAGAGACTGCCACCAGTCACCACACAATGCAGACTAAGTTACCGCCCACATGACCTTTCTCGTAAGTTCTCATCCCAAGAAATGTTAATGAAGTGAATAAAAGCAAGTACACCATTTCAAGAAAGGTAGTTTATAGAGAGTGCAAATATTGCAAATCAAAAATATACAACAGTTGAAAAATGTGAATAAAAACAAAATCTAAATGAAAATGTGCAGAATGTCGAAAAGTGAATATATATTGAAACAAGTGAACTAAAACCTAACTACAAATACTCGAAGTGTCAAATGTGCAAAGGTACAGGAAATGTGGAAAACTGTGCATAAACAAAACCTAAATGAAAATGTGCAAAATGTGCAATACAGTATGACAAAATATATACAGTGAAAAACACATGAACTAAAACAAAATATAAATACACACACACACACACACACACACACACACACACACACACACACGACAAGGAATATGGAAAACAAGCTAACAAAAGTTATTGAAAGTGTTTACACCCTATAACTAAAAAATGTGCAAAGCGTCTGTAGAAAATGTTCACCAATCTAATCTTTTGACTTATTGTACATAAGCTGGGATAGCAATCTCATATTGTCTACTAGCAGGTTACGTCTTTGGTCTGTGTGGATCTGTCAGTAGACCGAGAAAGATCTCTCCACATCGGCACTCGACACAGGTATCCAAATGGCTTGCAGAGCAGCTTTGGCTAGCACTGGTAATTGTGGCTGCACTGAAATCCAGTACTGGCCAACAGTAAAGTCCATTATGTCTGAAGCTCTCCATGTCCTGCCCAAATACACTCTCCCAGTCCTTTGTAGTGCAGTTTGTTGTGCAGTTCAAATACACCAATGTCACTGAGTAGTGTGTGAAGTCCCTACTCAATTTAGGAAGGTTGTAGGGGTTCAAAATACGGCAGGCTTTCAAGAACCCTATGGCTGGGTTTGTTTCCATATGTTTTTCCATTTTGTTTAGGGCTACTCCAAATGCTTTTGGGAAAATTGCAATCTGCTCCTGCTTAACCCATGGCCTAAGAGTAGCTAAGTATTCATCTGTCCTTTCTCCAAATGCTTCCGTTTTTGATATACCCATCTGAAACCTCTGTTTTATTCCATGTAGTGCATCGAATACGGAAACAGCCAAGGGTTTGTCTTTCCTTTGTAGAAGTTCTATTGTGCTGATGAGATCATTGCAGTTTTCAGCGATGAAGGTTGTGTGAATCTGCAGCTCTGTAAACCAGTCTTGGAAAAGTTTTCTCAACGAATTCATGGAGTTGCAATCACTTGCTTCCTCCTGGAAGAAGTCTCTTAAGTGCTGAAGATAAAGTGAATGGTACTTAACGGTTTCAAACCAAGTGTTCCAACAGGTTAAAACAGGAACAGGAGGCAATGTTTTCTTTTCTACATCTCGCCCCTCCAGGAATGCCCAGTACTCTCTCTTACATTTGGGTGACTGCTGGAATGAGTATTTCACAAGTGCTACAAGTTTATTAACCAGTTCAAAATGGTCAATCCATGTGTCTCCCACCAAGGATAACACATGTGCCCAGCAACCAACATGGATCACATGGGCACCAATAAGGCCATATAAAACCTTTTGAAGCACTTCACCATGTACGCATTGTCACTGATGAAGGCGACTACTAGGTCCATCTCACATCATATTTCTGCAATGTCTTTGTAACACTCGTGCGACAGTGGGTGATTTACTGCTGTCAACTCTGTTGTTTCTGCAATGATAGATTGTCCGCCCTGCATGACAAAATTATGTTGAGTATACAGCGGCATCTGCGTCCTGTCGCCTCATCGCACATTACAGAGAATGTCTTCCTTTCACAAGCTGTGAAATTCGTCCTCCATTTCCTTTCTCAATTTGGGCAAGTAGTTCTGCCTTAAGGTGGATACCTTTGGAGAGCACCAATTCCTTTAACGTTGTCCCCATCCACTCTCTTATGCATGGTTGATCCAACTTTTTGATGGGTATATTTGCACCACACCAAGCCCTTAATACACCCAATACAGTATTCTCCCGTGCTGCAGCTGCAGAAGTTGTGGCATTAAAGCTGGTGTGAAGCGTCACCTGTCTGTTGCTATTCTTTTGGCTTGCATTCTTCATATGTTTTTTACTTTTGCAGTGATCCACCACTGTATCCTTCCTCACATAGTCAATGGGGTGATCACAAAAGCGACAAAACATTTTCCCTCCATCCTCATACATGCCTTCCAACTTGAATTGCAATGCACGGTCCTTAGCAGTGACACTGGAAAGTTTTGCCATTTTGCTTGGTGTTGCTATCACGATGCGTAGAACAGATGACTCTAAAGAACTAAAAAGTGGAACACAAGTTGGAGAGATATTAAAACAGGCTTTAGAACTACTTAAAGCTTTACAACAACGACATTAAGGATTGAAATATCACAGATAACTTCTGCCCATGGATGAGAGTCTGGAGAACAGCAACAGAAAACACGCTGATCTCAGCTGCTCACAATCCATACAAAAAACAATACCAGAATCAGAATCTCATTGCTGATCCATGCGGACCATGCTCAATCCATGGATGGCAGTCGGTAGGAGCAGCTACAGAAATCAAGCTGTCCTCAGAAGCTGTCACAGGCTTGACTATATAATACAAAAGTACAATATTGACATCCAAATATAGCCCTGGTCACAGCTGATGAGAAATCCTGATGACATACAGGATCCCGGGCTTGCTTCCTGCATTGCACCAAGACCTTATCGGTCTCCCCGGCTCAAACAAACTAAGACTTGAAAAAACACATGAATATGAAGATCACACCATACCTTTTAGAGATGATGATTATTTCCAGCAGAAATTCACACAAAGCAGGAATGTTGAAGCCTAAAATTAAAAAAAAAATAAATAAAAATTATCTAAAGGACACACACACACACACACACACACACACACACACACACACACCCCTCACCCCCACACGCACAAGTAAATGATACCTAGTTAGACATGCCATCTGCCTCCTCTGCTGGGAGACAGAACTTAAAAGTTCGGCTGTGAGCTACTAGGACTAAGGTGTTACCAACATAGCCATGGTTGCAGCCACCTATCCTGAATGCCAAGCAAGGAGCCATATAGCTTGGGTCTTATTGCAATGATTCAGCTTGCCACCCACACTCCCCAGTCCCTAGCTACCACCATCCACGGGAAACACCTTTGTGCAAACCACCCAGGGTGTATAAAACTTAAAGCAGAAGATCCCCAAATGTCTGCATTTGGGGACAAGGGCTCTGGGTCAACATCTGGTGGGTTGTACTAACAAAACCCACTTCCAGGGAGGATGTTGATGCAGACACCCTCCATTCATTCAAGTCATTCATCATGGGCAACTCTCACTCACTGGTTGCGGTACTCAGTGACTGGCACAAGGGCCATCACTGAAAAAGTGTCCAACCAAGATTGGTGTCAGTATCTCTGCAAGTCATTTTCAATTATTTTAATTGTGGTTGATGGTGGGGACGTTACATGGCAGCCCAACTTGCCACCAACACTCCAAACCATTCAGTCACTAATCACCTGAAAATAAACTACCTGTAATAGCTACTGTTGCCCCCATACCAAGAAAGTGAACCAGTCTTCACCAAAAAAGTGAACGATGAGACATCCAAAATAAACTTACTTTTTCAGTGGACAGGACATGTTGCTGTTAGCAATCTGGAGTTCAGGCATCCACATCAGTCAACAGGCCAGGGCTGGGTGTGAGCTGAACAGCAGTACAGTCTGTAGCAGAGCACAGCCTTGAAAGCACCGAGAAGTCACTTTAACTTCCATCTCCAGGCAAAATGGAAACCGCAGCCTTTCCTCAATATTTGACTGCAGCCCCCACCCATCCCCGTGTGACGGCAGCATGTGCAGCACTGCAGCCCCCACCCGTCCCGTATGACGGCAGCATGTGCAGCACTGCAGCCCCCACCCGTCCCGTGTGACGGCAGCATGTGCAGCATTGCAACCCCCACCTGTCCCGTGTGATGGCAGCATGTGCAGCACTGCAGCCCATTGCCATGTACAAATCTGTCCAAGCTCAGACGTGAAGTAAGCCGAACCACCAGACGCCAAGGTGGACTCCGTCGGTTCAGTCCCTATCTAATATATAGATGCCTGATTTGGTTTATTTGTAAACAAAGTGCATCCAACTTAAAAAATTCAAGTGATTAATGAGGATGCTAATGGAGAGATACACAAACACAATCTCTGCCAAAGAATAAACCAATCCAGAATCACAAAAATAGTAATTTGTGAACTTTCTGGCTATCTTCATGAAAATGGAGCCTCTTAGTTTTCATGTCGGAGCTCAAACTCAAGAAAGAAGTTCTGCCGGCAGTGGTGAAACCATGACAGCTGTTCCAATTTGGGCTTTGTCTTTCCTATCGCTCCTGCAGTTAGTATAGGTCAATGAATCTTTGCACCTGATCACTTATACCAATTGGTACATCCTCTGGAGCACCCAGAATGTTAATTATGGCGCTACTGAACAAGACGCACTCTTTTCCTTATTAAAACTGCAAGCTAATGAAAATGCCTCGCTCCTTTCTCAATTGGCAGCATAATAATGGCCTAGACACACCATCGTACTTATAATAAAAGGGCACAAAACTTTAATGTCCAAGCATAAGGGCACTTGAAGAAAGGGCAAGATAGCATCATCAATTCATGATGAGCGAGAGTGTGAGATGTTCACAAGCTCCTAAATTAATGAGCTGGATGCACCGGAGAATTAAATAATTTGAGTGATTACGCAAAATTATTAGCTTAATATAGTGCCTGTGGGGGATAAGATAGATGAAGTAGCCCCAATCTGTACAGTGGTCAGGGCTTCACCTCAGCCAGTAGTTCTCCTTTAAGAACTCACCAGTCACCATCTCTAGTTCCCCATCCCATCCTAGCAAACATGGACTGCCCTGGTGCCAAGGCAGTTACACCACACCACCTAGGAGAAAAGCCACCACAAGAAGTTTGTATGAATGACCACTCCGGATACCCATGCACTGCCACACAGTACCCCTTAAAAGGCAAATACTTGGGTGGTATTTTTTTATTAGCATCACCTATGATGAGACAGTGGGTTGTGAGCCTGGTTGTGGTACTAACATAATAAAATGCCAGCAGAACAGGCGTAACGGTCTTTCGCGTCTGCTCGTTTACTGCCCCCCTCGTCTTCTCTGGCTTCTCCCTTCACAGTTCCAATATTCTCACTGCATTGGATTTTGCTTCCAGAACACTTCCCTGTACCTGTCCTACCCCCTCTTGAACCCCTCCACTGTCTCTGCCTCCACCAGCCCCCTGGGCAGTGCATTCCATGGCTCCACCACCCTCTCAGTGAAGTAGCACATCCTCCTTTCTCCCCTGACTGCTCCTCCCCTATTTACCCCCTTCATGTACCTGAGGACCTCTATCATGTCCCCCCGGTCCCTTCTGTCTTCCAGTGTGTACATATTTAGCTCTTCAAGCCTCTCCCCATAGGTCCTGTCCCACAGGCCCTCCTCTGGACCCTCTCCAGGAGTTTAATGTCCCTCTTTAAGTGTGGCCTCCAAAACTGCATGCAGTACTCAAGGTCTGGCCTCACCAAGCAGTTATACAGAGGAAGTATCACTTCCCTCTCTGGAGGTGATCCCCCTAGTGATGCATCCCAGCATCCTGTTGGCCTTGGCTGCTGCCCTCCTACAAGTCTCTGAGTTGTTCATCTTGACATCCACCACCACCCCAGGTCTTTCTAGGCCATCGAGACTTGTAGCATTCTCGTGTACACTTGGCCGGGTTTCTGGCCCCCAGGTGCAGTAGCTTGTACTCCCATTGATCCCTTTCACTTTGAGCACTTGAATTGCCTATAGGCTGCCTTCTTTCCCAGCACCACCTCCTGGACCTCCCTGGTCCACCAACAGGGTTTTCGGGCCCTACCGCATTTTCGTCTTCACCAGACCATGGCATGGTCACTCCCTGCCAACGGGTCCCTTACCTCCAGGCCCCCAATCTGTTCACTGTCTGCCAGAACCACATCCAGTACCTGCGCCTCCCTGGTCGGTTCCCCACCTGCTGAGTTAGGTTGCCGCAAAGGCCCGCCCCCCAGCAACAACTTCTTTATTCTGAACTTTTCAATTTTATAAGCACAAATCAAGACAGGCCACCAACAGACCTCCAACATATTCCATTAGAAATTACAGCAAAAGGTTCAACATAGAAAATGTATTTAATAAAAGTGGTAAAATTGTTAACATGCAGTTCGACAGTTTAACTTGTTTGTTTATCCCCTAGGTAATCCAATGTCTGCGTCCTCCAAAATTGATGAAGGGAACCGAGAAGGACAATCCACATTTCCAGCTGCACAGATGATGCCCTCTGGGTTCAGATGAAACATGGAGGTTGATTCAGTTTGTTTAATAAAGATTTTTGTCTGAGCGTGTGTCTGTATTATTCTACACAGATATGCACACCACCCAACAATACTTTACACCAAGATACACCATACACCAGAGGCCAGAACCAATGTTTTCCAGCCCGTCCCTCAGCCAACCATCAACAAAAGATCACCAGAGTGTGGCACGGACCCGGCCGATTGGCAAATATGCTGGAAAAATGGTTCTGTGCCACTCTGCCCACCTGCCCACCCCTCCCTCAGAGGCCAGAACCAATGTTTTCTAGCATGTGAACCAGTCCGCCCAGTCCATCCCTCAGCCAACCATCAAAAAAAGATCACCAGAGCATGGCATGGACCTGGCTGACTGGCAAATATGCTGGAAAAAATGTTTCTGTACCACTCTGCCCGCCCACCCCTCCCTCAGAGGCCAGAACCAATGTTTTCCAGCATGTGAACCAGTCCGCAGCCCGTCCCTCAGCCGACCATCAACAAAAGATCACCAGAGCATGGCATGGACCTGACCGACTGGCAAATATGCTGGAAAAATGTTTCTGTACCACTGCCGCCGCCCCTCCCTCAGAGGCCAGAACCAATGTTTTCCAGCATGTGAACCAGTCCGCCCAGCCCGTCCCTCAGCCGACCATCAACAAAAGAGCACCAGAGTGTGACACGGACCCGGCTGACTGGCAAATATGCTGGAAAAAATGGTTCTGTGCCACTCTGCCCACCTGCCCGCCCCTCACTCAGAGGCCAGAACCAATGTTTTCCAGCATGTGAACCAGTCCGCCCAGCCCATTCCTCAGCCGACCATCAACAAAAGATCACCAGAGCATGGCACAGACCCGGCTGACTGGCAAATATGCTGGAAAAAATGGTTCTGTGCCACTCTGCCTGCCCGCCCCGCTCCTCAGAGGCCAGAACCAATGTTTTCCAGCATGTGAGCCAGTCCGCCCAGCCCGTCCCTCAGCCGACCATCAACAAAAGATCACCAGAGCGTGGCACGGACCCGGCCGACTGGCAAATATGCTGGAAAAAATATTTCTGTACCACTCTGCCGCCGCCCCCTCCTCAGAGCCAGAACCAATGTTTTCCAGCATGTGAACCAGTCCACCCAGCCCGTCCCTCAGCCGACCATCAACAAAAGAGCACCAGAGTGTGCGGACTGGCTGACTGGCAGTATGCTGGAAAAATAGTTCTGTGCCACTCTCCCACCTGCCGCCCCTCCCTCAGAGGCCAGAACCAATGTTTTCCAGCATGTGAACCAGTCCGCCCAGCCCGTCCCTCAGCTGACCATCAACAAAAGATCACCAGAGCATGGCACAGGCCCGGCTGACTGGCAAATATGCTGGAAAAAATTATTCTGTGCCACTCTGCCCACCTGCCCGCCCCTCCCTCAGAGGCCAGAACCATTGTTTTCCAGCATGTGAACCAGTCCGCCCAGCCCGTCCCTCAGCCGACCATCAACAAAAGAGCACCAGAGCGTGGCACGGACCTGGTCGACTGGCAAATATGCTGGAAAAAATGGTTCTGTGCCACTCTGCCTGCCCGCCCCTCCCTCAGAGGCCAGAACCATTTTTTGCTAACATGTGAACCAGTATGCCCAGCCCGTCCCTCAGCCGACCATCAGTGACCACATTAGCAGCATCAAGCTTCCTTCAGGGTAGGTGACAAACTCAAGGGCATCAACAAGGCTTTTCTATTTGAACCCCTGCCAATCCTAAAGATCCCCATCCCAACCTGTGGGAATTTCTGGCAGACATCACCCTTCCTAGAGTACCACATGTAGAAGCTCCAATCTGCAATAAGGGCTTTTCTCAAAGGGATCACTAACCTGCATGGACACTCTTCCCTAACCCAACAGACCTGCCCGGCCTGCCCAGCCACTCTCCCCACCAGCACAGCTACTCTGCCCACCCCCCAAGGACCTGCATGGACAGTCTGCCCACCCCCAACAGACCTGACCGGCCACTCTGCCCACCCTGATGCACCAGCACAGCCACTCTTCCCACCCCGATGCATCAGCCCAGCCACTCTGCCCACCCCCATGGACCTGCACGGACACTCAGCCCACCCCAACAGACCTGCCCGGCCACTCTGCCCACCCCAGTGCACCAGCCCAGCCACTCTTCCCACCCCAATGCATCAGCCCGGCCACTCTGCCCACACTGAATGCACCAGCACAGCCACTCTGTCCACCCCCACAGACCTGCACGGACACTCTGCCCACCCCCACTGACCTACATGGACACTCTCCCCACCCCGATGCACCAGCCCAGCCACTCTTCCCACCCCGAATGCACCAGCCCAGCCACTCTGCCCACCCACATGGACCTGCACGGACACTCAGCCCACCCCAACAGACCTGCACAGCCACTCTGCCCACCCGAACAGACCTGCACAGCCACTCTGCCCACCCTGATGCACCAGCACAGCCACTCTGCCCACCCCCACAGACCTGCACGGACACTCTGCCCACCCCCACTGACCTACATGGACACTCTCCACATCCCAGTACACCAGCACAGCCATTCTCCCCACCCCGATGCATCAGCCCAGCCACTCTGCCCACCCCCATGGACCTGCACGGACACTCAGCCCACCCCAACAGACCTGCCCGGCCACTCTGCCACCCCAGTGCTGCGCCAGCCACTCTTCCCACCCCAATGCATCAGCCCGCCACTCTGCCCACCCAGAATGCACCAGCAGCCACTCTGTCCACCCCACAGACCTGCACGGACACTCTGCCCACCCCACTGACCTACATGGACACTCTCCCACCCGATGCACCAGCCCAGCCACTCTGCCCACCCCCACTGACCTACACGGACACTCTCCCGCCCGATGCACCAGCCCAGCCACTCTGCCCACCCTCACTGACCTACACGGACACTCTCCCTGCCCCGATGCACCAGCCCAGCCACTCTGCCCACCCCCATGGACCTGCACGGACACTCTGCCCACCTCCACTGACCTACATGGACACTCTCCACACCTCAGTAGACCAGCACAGCCACTCTCCCCACCCCGATGCATCAGCCCAGCCACTCTGCCCACCCCCATGGACCTGCACGGACACTCAGCCCACCCCAACAGACCTGCCCAGCCACTCTGCCCACCCCGATGCACTAGCACAGCCACTCTGCCCACCCCCATAGACCTGCATGAACACTCTCCCCACCCCAGTGCACCAGCACGGCCACTCTCCCCATCCCGATGCATCAGCCCAGCCACTCTGCCCACCCCAACAGACCAGCACAGCTACTCTGGATGTGGCACTCCTGGGGCAGCAGTATGGGTAGCGAGTTTTTTCTGGATGGGTGTCCACCTTGTGCCCCTCTGCACTTTCAGGGGGTTGTCAGTGCAGCACTGATCAATTTGTCTACCTGGGATAGTTAAATTGTGGGAGATAAATTGCAAAACATGCCTGTCTCTGTAACAAAGGAGCACTACGTTTGCTCAACTGACAAAATCAAAATGGGACAGGGGTCAGCACAAAGCATACAAAATACTTTAATAAATGCAGCAGCAGTAGAAAACACATTGTAAAATATGGCAGATCTCACCCAAAAGCATTAGCAGACATGCAGGTACAAAAAACCAGGCATCAAATACCGAGTGAAAAAAGTCCACTTTCCCAGATCTCCCAAGAAGCGTTGCAACAAAATTCCTGAACGACAACTCACGGGGAAAGAGTGTAAGCACCCCAAATCTGGTGGGATTCAAACCTGTGGTGCTTTTGTGTGAAAGATTTAATGGAGCGGCTGCTCCATTTCTTTGGAAGGCAGTAGTTCGGGTGCAGGCTAAGCTCTTGCATCACACTATTTACCACGATTCAGCAGCATTGCAGCTATGCCGTCCATTCTGCACTGCAAGCTGCCCTGTCTAAATTTCACCTTCCTCGTCAGATGATTCACTTCACTACATACAGCCCCTGCATTAATATCCACCACATCTGCCTCTAGCTCGTACATTTACGGCTGAATTTGAAAACATTGATGAAAATCAAGTGCAAATCAGAATCACTGCCATTTCAACTTACAGCCGGTGGGATTCAAAGATTTAATGGAGCGGCTGCTCCATTTCTTTGGAAGGCAGTTCTTCGGGTGCCAGATGGCTCCATGCAACAGCACTTTAAGACCCTGCAGAAGAAAATAAAATAAACTGTGGCATGGGGAATCGCTCCTGTTCCTGCCTCTCTCACTCTCCTCGAATCGACGATCTCCCCCGATTCCCAAAGTGACAAAAAAAAACATAACTCAGAGCCAGGCTTACTACCCCCACAACACAGGCAGCAGAAAACTTACCGCGAAAGAGAACAGAACGATGGCTGATGAGCACAGATTCTTGTCGCAGGAACACAGCAACCAGGAAAACAAACGGCAGCAGCAAAGCAGAGTGCAAAGTAAGAACGCAAACACGCTGCACCGCAATTTATAGTGCTCTGTTCTCACAATCAATGAGAACAAACGCTAGTTCCATTTTTGGCGCCGTTTTCTGTGGCCCAATCATAATTCCACATTCCCGTCCGCGTCACCGCATATGCGGTAAACCATCGTCCCTGGCAATATCAGTTTGTTAGCCGAAAGCTGATTTTGCACAGCGACTACAGCATTTAGCACCACAGGTGCAAAAACACATTCTGAACAGGATGTGAAAAATGACAGCTGCACTGTTCATGGGGAGGTGTAAAAAATGGCAATGTTGAAAATCTGCAGTGAAAATATTAAAAAAACTAGTGAAGTCACGAGCATGCATAGAAACTGTGCAACGCACATTGTAAATAGTTTGGGAATTTTTTACAGCAGATTGTCAACACAGGCATTTTGGGACCTCCGATCATGAACAGTGTCACTGTGATTTTCTTTATCTGTCTAGAACAATGATTTCCCACAGCGATCACGTATTTCTGCACTGAAAGTGTGAAAACACATTTCGGCCATGTTGTGAAAAATGACAGCTGCACTGTTCATAAGGAAGTGTGGAAAAATGCCACTGGTGAAAATCTGGACTGAAAATATTACAAAGTCATGAACTTACGAGGGTGCGTGGAAACTGCACAATGCTCACTCATAACACAGTCATTTTATGGACTTTTGTCACCAAATTTTCAACATAGCCATTTTAAGACCTCTGCTCATGAACAGTGTCACTGTGATTTTCTTAATTTGTCCAAAACATTGACTGTGCTACATGCGCGGAAACACATTTTGGGCGACATGTGAAAAATGACAGCTGTACTGCTCATAAGGAGGTATGGTAAAATGGCAGTGTTGAAAATCTGGAGTGCAAATATTAAAAATTTGCAAACTTATGAGGGTGCATAGGAACTGCGCAACGCACACTCGTAAAACAATAATTTTTAGGAATTCTTTCACCAAATTTTCAGCATAGCTATTTTAACACCTCTGCTCATGAACAGTGTCACTGTGATTTTCTTAATGTGTCCCATACACTGATTTCGCACACCGACTACGCCATTGTGCGCTACATGCGCAGAAACACATTTTGGGTGAGATGTGAAAAATTAAAGCTGTACTGCTCATAAGAAGGTGTGGCAAAATGGCAATGTTGAAAATCTGGAGTGCAAATTTTAAAAATTCACAACTTACGAGCGTGCGTAGGAACTGCGCAATGCACGCTCGTAAAACAGTCATTTATAGGGATTTTTTCACCAAATCTGCAACATACGCTTTTTGAGAGCCCATCTTATGAATGCTGGCACTGTCATTTTGTTAATCAGTCCCAAAAGGTGATTTCATGCAGTGACTGCGAAATCACCCTTTGGGCCCGATTAACGCCATGACAGTTCAAGAATTCATGAGGAGGGGTTCCAAAAACCCCATGTTGAAAATTTGGTGCCAGAATTCCAAAAAATGCCTGAGATATGCATTAAAGTTGAAAAAAACCTATTTATTACATTATACAGCTTACCGGCATTTCCTCAGTTCGCGGTCGGCTTTGAAGAGTGCAGACGTGTTCCCAGTCCACGGAAGATCATCACACCAGACTCCAGAGGTAGTATGGGTTGGGGGTGTGGGGAGGCAGAGTGTGCAGTGGGTGGGCGTGGGTGGGCTGGGAGAGTGCGAGGAATGTTTTCTTGTTTACAGGGTTTTTTTTTTAAAGATGACGACACGGACGCTTGCCATGCTGGGGTGGGCTCCCAGCGCGGATTGCTGAAGGTTGTTTGGGGGCGGACCTTGTTGCCGACGGAGGATTGGGCACCCCTGTCGGCCATGTGGACTTGTGCCACGCTGGGTTGGGCTCCCAGCGTGGCAGCTGTAAGGCTATTTGGGGGAGCCTGGAGCCGACGGGGGATTGGGCACCCCCGTCAGACATATGGACTTGTGCCACACTGGGGTGGGCTCCCAGCATGGCAGCTGTAAGGCTGTTTTGGGGGGGTGTGGAGACGACAGAGTTGGGCACCCTGTCGGCCATACCGGCGTGTGTCACGCTGGGGTGGGCTCCCAGCGTGGCACCTAAACTTTTGGGAGAGTATGGAGGCCGATAGAGGATTGGGCACCCACTGACCGCCATACAGTATGTGAGTGGGGTGCTTGAGCACGCAATATGTGTGCAGGTGTGGAGGGAGCTCTGTTCACTGAAGCGGAGCTCTCCCTTTCAACTGTGTGCCACTGCATTTTCAACTGCTGTCATAGACAGCTGCAGCAGTGATTGGAGACCTGGGGCCGCGCCTGCAAACACACTGACTGAATTGGAAGATGGCTGCCACACCTCCGAAAACTCGAATGATGGCACTATGTTTCTTGCACATGCGTGCAAGCAAACACTAAAATAGAAGTTCTGTAGATTTACTGATCTGGTGTAAAATGTCAAATTCTGTGAAATTCTTTGCTTTTACTAGTTTTCCAGGAAAGACTGAAAACCAGTGGCCTAGATTATAATGGTGTTTCAGTGCTCTTGTTGGGTGTTTGCCATGTCTGTTTCCTGCCGAGGTGAGGTCGGAGAAGGCAAGCAGGCCAACTGGATGAAGAAAGTTAACAGAAGCTGCCAACAAGTGGTGTTGCTGAGTGAAAGCCATCTCCAAAGCAACAGGACTCAGGGAGCAGCCCCCATGCATCACCAAAAATTATTTTTTTTACATGAATATAAGTACATATAACAGTATTTTTATATGTGTATCGGTAATGGCTAGTGTGATATCCAATTGATATGCCAGTATAATGAAAAAATATTTGAGCAGGCATGCACGCATACACGCACTCACTCACACGCACACACACACATTCATGGCTCTCTTTTTCAAGAGGGAGGGACATGCTGCCCTATGGTGTCAGGAAGGAGAGGGACTGTGGCCCTTTGAAGGGTGGATGGTCAGGACCAGCTCAGACATCCTACAAGGGGCTCATAGGATAACAACCAGGGAGAGGGACATGTTGCCCTAGGGTGTCAGGAAGAAGAGGGGCTGTGGCACTTGAAGGGTGGATGGTTAGGACCTGGTCAGACATCCTTCAAGAGGCTCATAGGGTAGTGACCAGGGGAGAGATGATCTCCCCAGTGTCAGAGGGGGCTTGCATACCACAAGGACAAGTAAGACAATAGACAGTCAGGTGAACAGAAGCCCAGGACACTGCATGGCACTTTTCCCTTAGGCAAGGGAGAAGGAGCACATAGCAGCTTGCACTAGGATGTACCATCTTGTCTCCCAGGTTTCCCAGTGAGAGAGTGTGAGGTACCCCTTAGCTCCTGGTGAGGGATGCCTCAACCTGAAGAGAGGCTCAGCCTTTAGGATAGTTGTGTTGGGTCTCATGAGGATGTGAGAGCAGACCATGTGAGTGGGTGGGGGGCATGGTATACTGAGTGTTTAAGTAGATGATCACTGGCCCTGCCCTTACTTTTCCTGGAGCTGATTTTTTTTTCTGGGAAAGAGTATAATAACCTCCTCCTTCCAGAAGGGGGTTAGGGTTGTTCATGTCATCATGCCTGTCTAGAGACTGGTAGTCTTGGTATCAAGGTCTTGAGTAGTACAGGTGTTGGAGGAGCACAGATTATTAACAGAGGTAGACAAGAGTCATCTGGGTCAGTCTGGTTCAGTCCAGGGTTATAATCATACTGGGAACATGCAGAAGCAGCCATCCAAAGGAGGCCTGGATCAGGGAATCTGATTTATTGGCACTTGCTCTTTTTAACAGTAGGTAGTGGGGCCATTGGAACAGTGTCGGGACTGTGGGGTGGGATCCCCTCAATGAAAGCACACCATTGGCTGATTTGCCTCAGGGCATTTCCCACAAAGTCATAGAGAAGGAACCTGGTGGTGGGCATGATTGGTTTGGTGCCCATGCCATGGAAGAAGTGTACAAACACATGGAAAGAAGTACCTGGAGCTGAGGTACTGTCAGCAGGGTAGGAGATGCTGCAACTGTGAATGGAACCTGCAATGTCTCAGGGAGTGGGAATTCAGCTTGCATCCCCTGCTCTGGCCTAGTCAAGGTAAGGGCCTCAATGGCATGTGAGGCTGGTCTGGCCCATCACTAGAGTGGGCAATGTATGAATATCTGGGCACACCATGCCTAGGCTGTCACAGTGGAGAGCTGGTGGGAGGTCAGTTTGAATGAGGCATCTCAGCCCTAGCTGCTTCACCTATGAGCTTTGAACTTGAAATCCAGAGGTAAAAGAGAGAGACAGTAATAATGAGGAGAGGCAGAATGACAAGCATATGCAGCTAGACATACTGGTGCTAGCATAGCTACCAAGGAGATGCTGTCAAACAAGTACAGAAGTTTAATTACCTGACACACGCCTTTATGACTGCAGAAGTTGTATTACAGGCGTCAACTTTATCGTGGTGGAAAAGGTCTACTACCACCAACTGCACTCTGGTGATACCAGCTGCCATAAAGTCTGCAGAAGTTAATATGTAATCCTACAGAAGGTGGATTTACAAGACAAGCAATACAAAGAAAAGAATCAATAGATATATATAATTATTATATGATATAGGATGTTTTGTGAGGCATGCACTGTGTGCACCCTCTGTAATGAACTTTAAAACTGTGTGCATTGTGCTGACTGATTCTTTCCAGTTAATTATGAGACGGCATTTAGTCTGTCAGTAGCATTATGTGACACAGTTCATTTCTGCAATTATCTGTAGGTTCCTGTGATAAAGCAAATGCTGTTTTTTTTATTTACTTTTTGTATTTGCCCCTTACTCATCATTTCATTCTAGGGCTGGCTTCCAACTCCACTTTGGCCACCTGCTCTCTTGTTGTCCCAACCCTAACCTGGCTTCTGGGACTCTGTGGCTTGCCCCAACTCTGTGGACACCTACCCGGTCAGAAATTAACTGATATGGACTTCTTATACCAGGTAGGGTCAGAAGCTGCAGTGGAGGTGGTACTGGAGCTAGGACTGCCTGAAAGAGGCCTCCTTGGTCATCTAAAGATCTGCAGGGGACGATAAGAAGAAAAAAGAGGCATATGAATATTGGAAAGATTCCAGAGAAAAGGCCAAGGACACAGTGTGTACAGTATGTCATTATAGAGGATCAAATAAGGGCTATGACTGTGCAGGCTAAGGCATTACTTGAAGGCAGGATCGGAAAAGGGACCAAGGAAAAAATTGCCCCTTTTTAAATAGATGGGGAATAAAAAGTGAGTCGAGGAGAAGGAGGGACCCCTGATGATTAGTTTACCTTAATGTTCTGAGCACACACAAACCTCTACAGAGGGACACCCAAGCTTGAGTCAGTTACATAGTCTTTATTTATGTACACGGACACACAGACAGCCTTTGATAAAATAATTGTATACTGAAATGCATCAGGTGAGATTCATGTCTGTGTGTCAGTGTGTATGAATAAAGATGCTGTAACTGACTCAAGCTTGGGCATCCCCTGTAGAGATGTGTGTGTGCTCAGAACATTAAGATAAACTTGTTGTTGTTCTTGGAAGCACTGCTTTCCGAGTGCTCACTCTTGTATGTTTTGGATCCCTGATGATTATCAGTGGAGGTGGGGGGGGCCAAGAAATGGAGGCTTAATCATATGGAAGTGCAAACGACCAGACCTGTGGCCAATGGTCAAGGAATCTGGGTCAGACGTGCACTGCACCCATTGCAATGTAACAGTGGACAGCACGGCTGAGGAGATTTCTTGGGGAAACTGCAGGGAGGAAGCTGAAGCAAGGCAAGTGATATGCTGCCAAAGGCAGGAGAGAATATGCAAAGTTGTGATGTATTAGGAGGAGAGCAAGCATCAGGTCAATGGACGTGATCTTCCCCTGAGCCTAGTTCTGGTCACCACAGTGCAGATAAAACATTGAAGAGACTGAGCATGTCAGCACAGGGTCACCAAGGGTCAGCAAGCTGGTTAGCATCTTAGACATAGAGCGACCAGGAGAGAATAAAAATACTCAGATTATTTAGCTGACAGAAAAGAAGGCAGAGAGGGGACAAGATGTCAGTGTTCTGAATACAGTCAAACCTCGATTATCTGGACACCGATTATCTGAATTATTCATTTGTATGGACCAGTCTAAGCTTGACAGAGAATTTATGGGACAAATCAGAAAGGTTTGTATAAAAGGGAAGGTGATCATCATGGGGGATTTCAATGTGCCAGGGGTTGACTGGAGCATTCCAGTCGCCTCCAGTGCTAGAGAGCAAGTGCTCCTGGACGTGATGCAGGAGGGTCTCCTGACACAGTTGGTTAGTGTACCTACTAGGCTAAAGAACACTTTAGATCTGGTATTGTCGAATGGGGAGACAGTAAGGGAAAGAAAGGTAGAGGACCCACTAGCCGACAGCAATCACCAAATGGTGTGGTTTAATATCACAATGTGCGGGGAGCCAGAGAAATCAGTTACTCAATTGGTAAACTTCAGGGGGGAGGACTTTGGGAGGATGCAGAAAGTACTAAAAGGGAAACTGGAGGGCATAAGGCAGGAGATGGATACAGAGCAGAAATGGGATATTATTAAATGGAGGATTACAGAGGCAACAAAAGCCTGCACCAAGACACAGAATAAGAGGAGCAGAGCAAGAAAACCATGCTGGTTGAACAGCAAGGTAGTGGAGGTGGTGAGCGCAAAATGAAAGGTGCACCAGAGGTATAGGAGGATGGGGAAGGAAGTGGACAGGGATGAGTATGCAAGATGGTCCAGAGAGGTGACCAAAAAAGTGAGAGAAGCCAAGGCCCAGAGGGAGCTGAGATTAGCGCAGGGAATTAACAGGGGGGAGAAAACCTTTTTCAGATACATCAGGGAGAAAGGAAGTGCAAGGAGACAATAGTGAGGATAAAAAGGGGTGGGGAGTAGACAGAAAAGGGGGAGGAGCAGCCAGACGCACTGAATAAATACTTTTCCTCAGTGTTCATGGAAGAAAAGGGGACCACTACCACCATGGGCTGGGAGGTGGGGACAGGGAGATAGGAGGCGACAGATAAAGAATTGAGGCAAGTAGAGTCCTAGAGGGGCTGAGTGTACTGAAGGTAGACAAGGCACCAGGGCTGGATAGTATCCACCCCAGGGTGCTGAGAGAGATAGTGGAGGTGTTGGCAGAGCTGTTGGTGGAGCTGTACAACACCTCACTGGAGTCGGGATGTGTGCCATTGGACTGGAGGATGGCACATGTAGTACCATTACACAAGCGTGGACCAAGGGATGAACCGGGTAGTTATTGTCCGGTTAGTCTCACCTCCATAGTGTGCAAACTCATGGAAACAATACTAAATGAAAGACTGCTGTCGTACCTGGAGGACAATGGCCTTCAGGATGTGAGGCAGCATGGGTTCATTTCAGGGAAGTCTTGTCAAACCAACCTGATACAATATTATGCCTGGGTGACAGGTGAGCTGGATAAGGGTCATGCGGTGGATGTTCTTTACTTGGACTTCAGGAAGGCCTTCGATTCTGTGCCTCATGGGCAGCTTGAGGGAAAACCAACTGGTGTAGGGGTAGGGGTCAAAATGATGAACTGGATTACAAGCTGGCTGAGTGGGAGGCTGCAATGGGTGATGGTGAGGGGGAAGCTCTCAACTCCAAGGCCGGTGATGAGTGGGGTGCCACAGGGCTCTGTGTTGGGGCCAGTATTATTTGGGCTCTTCACATCAGACATTGCACATGGGGTGGTGAGCAAGGTAAGTCTGTTCAATGACGACACCAAAATCAGAGCAGTGGTGGATGGAGGGGAGGATGGAAGCAGCTGTAGGGGGACCTAAGCAAACTAGAGGAGTGGTCAGAGAGGCAGCAGCTGGGGTTCAATGCAAAGAAGTCTAAGGTTATGCACTTTGGGGTGAAGAACCCAAGGAGAGAATACTGGCTGGAGGGGGTTAAGCTGGGGATCATTGAGAAGGAGAAGGACCTAGAGATAATGATAACAGAGACCATGAACAACACTGCCCAGTGCAGGAGAGCAGCTGCAAAAGCAAACAAAATGCTGGGGTGCATAGCGAGGGGGTTTTCATCCAGGCAAAGAGAGGTGATCTTGCCCCTCTACAGGTCACTGGTAAGGCAGCACTTAGAGTATTGTGTGCAGTTTTGGAGGCCATACCTAAAGCGTGATGTTAGGCTACTGGAGGGGGTGCAGAGGAGGGCAACAAAGATGATGTGTGGAATGGAGGGGAGAGACTATGACAGCAGGCTGGGAGACCTGAATATGTACACCCTGAAGGATAGAAGGAACAGAGGGGACATGATAGAGTCATTCAAGTATCTGAGGGGAATCAGTAAGGATGGGGCAGATGAGGTCTTTAAGCTAGGGAGGAGGAGGGACACCAGGGGCATGGGCTAACAATAGAGAGAGGAAGATTTAGAAGGGAAATGAGGAGGCACTATTTCACAGAGAGGGTGGTAGCAAAATGGCACCCACTACCAGAATGGGTGGTATCATGTAAATCTGTGAACAGCTTCAAAAGAGCATGAGACAGGGAACAGGGGAGAGTGAGGGTGGAGGAGGTGGGGGGTGGCAGTGGGATGACAAAGGGGAGGGGGTGGGGCAGCTGCAAACCAGGGGTGCTAGCTGCACACTCGAGCAGACTTAGATAGACTGGGTGGTCTGTTTCTGCTGGCACATTCGTATGTTCGTATAGTGACCTGGTCCCAAGAATGTTACCCCATACAGTCCAACCTCGATTTTCCAGACAATCAATTATCTGGACAAATTCCACATCCCCAATTGGTCCAGATAATCAAGGTTTGACTGTACTAAAGGAGAAAGAGAGGATGGAGTATATACAGAGATGTTTGAACTGGCAAATGCTAGCAGAACTAGAGGACATGCACTCAAACTAAGAGGAGGCTGGAGAAGGAGAAACATTGCAAAGCATTACTTCCCACAGGGAGTGGTTAATGATTGGAATACCTTACCCAGTAACATTATGGAAGACAGTACTGCTCAGACTTGCAAATCAGGACTAGACACATTCTTGAAGGAGAATGACATTGAGATTTTTACAATGTGAGTCAAAGTATAATTCCAAATGGTTAATTTGGTTGGGTGTCCATAGTCCTATTTGGTACAGTCACTGCTGTGTGGTTGAAGGGGAGAAAATAATGGATGATTAATCCCTTGCATCTCCATACTGCTCTCACAAAGTTACTATGTAACTATTAAGAGTGGCAGGTAGGATGGCGGTGTGACACTTGGACAGCTGGTTCTGATCGCTGTATGATTTTTGTAATATAAAAATGTGTTATGGAGTGTCTCTCATGAGACATGCTGTTTCAGCTAAAAGAGGAACAGCCAGGAGATAATTACAGGCTAGAAGAGACTAAATTAAGGATCCCCTGTTTATCTAGCTTAATTGTAGCTTGTCAGCTGCTAGGATGGGAAATCATAAACTTCTATAATGTTTAGAAGAAGAGAGCAGGTTATGACGCTTTAGTGTGAAGTCATAAAAGATTTTTGATGTGTCCTGGGAAGAAGAGCTACTTGAGATCAAAGAGGGGATGTTATTTAAAGAAAGTCATGTGGGGACATGAGTTTTGCTGAGGTCGCCTTTATTAATTTACCTCCTGCTGGATATACATCCTGATTGTATAATTTTTAATAAACAGAGGAGGAACTGGGTGACATCATGGAGAAGGCAGGGTCAAGACAGTGTTTTAATTATGCTGTAACAGACCTTTACTGACACACATGTTGGTACTCTGAAAAAGCAACATCAGGCACTGTTAGGAGATAAGTATACATTAGAAAAGACAATTCTACGTGTACTGTGGTAAGAGATTTTGTCTGCACTTTTAAACCTGCTCTGTTTAAATGAGTTGTATGTTTTGTGATATATGGTTCTGTATTTACATTTTACATTTTTTATCTATTTTTAAGTAAACCTCTACTTTAGAGACTACTTTGTGTGCCTTTCCAATTTTTTTTCATGACAAGTGCAGCATACATGGTTAAAGTTGACTCTGTACAAAGCTTACTGGTTTTACCAAACTGAGAAAAGGTAAGAGTTTATTCTGAGGTCTTTAACAGAGTTTTAAGGGTTCATTTTGTATGCCTGGTTAGGTGCCCATAGGCAAAAGATATCTGTCCCCCCAAGAGCAAAATTATCTGAGCCTGTACATTGGGTACACTAGCAAGAGGTTCACAGTTTAAAATCCCTCCAAGACTTGAAACCAAAGGTTGATTCTAACCCACAAAACAGACAGGAGGGTTACCCTGTTTCTGTTTCCTGTTCACAAGACTGCACTCAGAGGCTGGCCCTGTGGGAGCAGAGGGCCTGACCTGCTGAGTGGGTTTTTGACAAAGTGGTTGGCAGTAGTGAGATAATTTTGGGATTACAAGCTTTTATTGTTCAGTGTGTCAGCTTGAGACGGTCAGCTCACTTGCAAAGAAAGAAAAAGGCAGTGATTTATTTTTAAAAAAGGAGACAGAACTATATCACTTGGTGTATAGTCAAGTTCCTACCCTTTTTTTTTCTAAAGTGCAAGTCAGAGTAGCTGTACTTAGGGAAGAAGATGGCTTCCAACTACAGCAGGCACACTGTAGACTACTTAAAGCAGTTGTGCGGGGACAGAGGAGTTCCATTTGAGGTGAAAGCTACCAAACAGAACCTTGTGGATGCCCTGATGGTAGCAGATACCCAGAGCATCGAGTCACAGACAGTGACTGAAAAGGACCAAACCTTGAGTGTGGCAGGGCTAGTAGCCAGTGCAGTGTCCAGATCCAATGAGGAGGGCAACAGGACCACTGTCAGTGAAGGGCCACATCAGCAGGGGAAGTTCACCAGTATCCTGGATCCAGAAATACTCAGGCTGCAAACTGAGTTGCGCAAAATGGAGCTAAAGTTCCAGAGGGAGAGGGACCGTGAACAGCGGGAGGCAGACCGTGAGGCACAGCGAGAATGCCAAGAGGCAGAGTGAGAACAGAGAGATGCGGACCGTGAGGAGCGTGAGCGCCAGAGGCAACATGAACTGGAGAAGCTACGACTCCAACCAGTGGCACCAGAGCAGGTAAGTGACTTGGGTTTAACTGGGGCTACAGGACTGGGTCACAAATTGAATTCCAAATTGATAGCCAAATTTAAAGAGGAGGAGGTTATGGATGCATTTTTAAATTCTTTTGAAAATGTTTGTATTCAGACTAAAATTCCTAGGGAGTCCTGGAGCTTCCAGCTATCCCCACTACTTACCAGGAAAGCTCGGGATGCATTGGGTCAAATGGACAATGAGGACAGTGATGGTTACAGCAAACTTAAAGCTGCACTGCTAAAGAAATTTGAATTAACTGCTGAATCATA
The DNA here is from genome assembly GCA_016271365.2 of Neoceratodus forsteri. Classification (NCBI taxonomy): domain Eukaryota; kingdom Metazoa; phylum Chordata; order Ceratodontiformes; family Ceratodontidae; genus Neoceratodus; species Neoceratodus forsteri. The sequence continues at coordinate 974,611,473 of CM057456.1, read as the reverse complement.
CAGAGCTAAATTCCGTGAGCTCAGGAGAATCCCTGACATGAGCTACGAGGAGCTAGCCATGAAAAAACGTCAGTTTTTGAAATGTTGGTGGGAAGGAATTGAAGCAAACTCTGTTGATAAAATTGAAGATGTGATTTTGTTAGAACAGTTTTTCTGGGCATGCCTAGCAGAGCTGAAACCTGGCTGGAGGACTGAGATCCCAAAACAGTGCAAGAGGCTGCTGAACTCTCGGACCACTATGCCAAGAGCAGACCTGCTCTGAGAGCGAATGGGGTGGGCGTGGCAGCGCAGAAAGGGAAAAGCGCACCTTCAGGGCAGCTAAAACCCTCACTACCTCCACCAAAACCAGTTAGCCCCAGATTTCAGAGAAAAGATTTCTCTGAGAAAAGAAATGAATGTTGGTTGTGTAAAGAAACTGGGCATATTGCCAGACAGTGTCCCAAACGGACGAGCAATAATACACAACAGGGGGCTAGGAAGGAAGTGGGTTGTTTGTATGTCCCTGGAAGCATGCCAGTGAACATGAGGGAACACATGCACCCAGTCATGATGAATGGTGCACAGACGCAAGGGTTAAGGGACACGAGGGCATCCTTGACCTTGGTAAAGGGGGATCTAGTACAGCCGAGTCAGCTAATACCCAATAAATACGTCACTGTACAGGACTTTACTGATGAAGAGAAAACATTGCCCCTCACTAGTGTTCTCCTAGACTGGGATGAAATAGGGGGAACTGTGCAACAAGTGGCTGTAGCCCAAACCTTAGCAGTGGATGTGATCCTGGGCAACAATCTCAAACAGGAGATGGTGTGTGCAGTTACCCGTAGCCAAGTGGCAAGGGAAAATTGTAGTTCCCTGAACCCCACAGAAGCCATTGTGGAACGGAGGTTGGTTCTCCAGCCTGTGTCTCCTGATATGGAGATTAATGAAAAGGGGGTAGAAATGTCCCCAGTAGCAAGTAATCACACAGCTACAGAGGGTTACTCCAAAGAGGGAGGAAGGGGTGACCCATTGTCAGAGGGTTGGGATTGACAGTGATCCTAAGTGCCCTGATGCTAGTGCTAGGGATCCTAGTTTAGCGACTGAAAGGGACCTGTCCCATGCTTTGGGAATGTGTGAGGGGTTTGCAGGTGCTCAGAGAAGTGACCCTAGTCTAGAGAAGCTGAGGGCTTGGGTAGACTCTGATGGGCACAGGGAGGAGATGGCAGGCATAAGGTTTATTGGGAAAATGGACTGATGTATACTCAGGCTGTGCAGACAGAGGGAGGGGTGCTAGGCAGGCAGCTTGTCGTTCCCCAGGGGTATCGTGAGCAGTTGCTCAAGATTGCACGTGATATTCCCTTGTATGGTCATCTGGGAATTCCGTGCACTATGCAGTGGTTGGCCTAGAACTTCTATTGGCCTAACTTCACCCAGCAGGTGAAGAAGTATTGCAGGTCTCGTCATCAGTGCCAAGAAATAGGGAAGGCGGGCAAGAAAACCCAAGCCACCCTGATTCCATTGCCCATAGTGGAGGAGCCATTCCAGAGGGTGGGAATGGATATTGTGGGGCCTTTAAATACCCCCAGCTCCTCAGGGAAGAGATTCATCCTGACTGTGGTGGATTATGCCACCCGGTACCCAGAGGCAGTCACCCTATCCTCACTGAGGACAGACAAAGTGGCAGATGCCTTACTTGGGATTTTATCCCGTGTTGATTTTCCGCAGGAGGTTATCACCGATCAAGGAGGTTCCTTCATGTCGGACCTGATGAAATGTTTATGGGAGAAGTGTAAGATGGTGCAGAGATGCACAACACCGTATCACCCACAAGCCAATGGGCTTGTGGAAAGATTCAATGGCACCCTGAAGTCAGTGCTCTGGGCATTTGCTGAACAGCATGGGAGGGACTGGGAGAAATACCTTCCCCACCTGTTGTTTGCATACAGAGAGGTGCCCCAAGAGTTGACAGGATTTCCCCCCTTCAAAACTCTTATATGGATGCCAGGGACGTGGTTCCCTAGACTTGATCCGGGAGGACTGGGAAGGCAAGCATGCCACCCAGGGAACTCCCATAGTGGATTATGTCCTTAGGTTTAGAGAATGGCTGAAGGAGCTTATGGGAACAGCCCAGAGCAACCTGGCAGCTGCCCAACAGAAACAGAAAGTGCGGTACGACCTCAGAGCCAGAGCTCGCTCATACATGGTGGGTCAGGAAGTCATGGTCCTTATTGAGGTCCGGAAAGACAAGCTGCAGGCTGAGTGGGAGGGACCGTACAAAGTGGTTAGGAAGGTAAATGATGTGAACTATATTGTAGAGTTTCCTGACCGAAGACAGACAGAAAGGATGTACCATGTCAACATGATGAAGCCATATGCAAATAGGGCTGACATGGTGTTTGCAGTGTGTAGTCCTAGGGAGGGGACCGACGAAGGAGACCCCCTTCTGGGCTTGCTGGAAGAAAGCAAGCAGGAGTCCTCAGTGGAGGCTGTAAAATTGTCTCCCCAGCTGGCCCCAGACCAGATCCAAGAAGTAAAGAAGGTTTTAGCAGACTTTGCCCCATTGTTTAGCTCCAAGCCTAGACTAACCCCCTTAGCAACGCACGATGTGGAGACAGAGATACAGACGCCCATACGGCGGACAGCATATCGGGTGTCAGAGGCTGTCCAAAAGGACATTAGGAGGGAAGTGGAGGAGATGCTGGATTTAGGGGTAATCCAGAGATCCCACAGCCCCTGGGCCTCACCTGTAGCCCTTGTGCCTAAGCCAGATCGCTCTACTCATTTCTGTGTGGACTATCGTGGACTGAATGCAGTCATGAAGTCAGACGCCCACCCGATGCCCCAGATGGATAAACTCCTGGACAAGTTGGGAGGGGCGACCTACCTTATGACTATTGACCTGACCAAGGGGTATTGGCAGGTACAGTTGACAGACAGAGCTAGGAAGAGGTCAGCCTTCATTACTCCGATAGGCTTATTTGAATTCAAAGTAATGCCTTTCGGAATGAAGAACGCCCCGGCCATTTTCCAAAGGTTGGTGAACCAGGTGTTAAATGGTGCTGAGGAGTACGCCGTGGCATACCTGGTTGACATTGCCATCTTTCGTACCAGCTGGGAGGAACATCTGTCCCGCATTAGGGAAGTGCTGGGCAGGATACAGAGGGCCGGGCTCACTGTCAAAGCCGGGAAGTGCCAGGTGGCCATGGGAGAATAGGCATACCTCAGGCATGTGGTAGGCCGGGGACAATTCCATCCTAACCAAATAAAGATAAAGGTAATCCAGGTGTGGCCCAGACCAGAAATGCAGAAGCAGGTCAGGAGTTTTCTTGGGACAACAGGGTACTATAGAAAATGTGTACCCAATTACAGCACCCTGGCTTCTCCCCTATCTGATCTGGTAAAGAAAAGAATGACAAAGAAAATTACCTGGGACCCAGCCTGTGAGAAAGCCTTTACCAGATTGTAGAAGGCACTGTGCAGTGCTCCTGTTTTGACAAGTTCTGACTATAGCAGACCCTTTACAGTTCAGACTGATGTCTCAGACGTCGGTATTGGGCAGTACTGAGTCAGACACCCAGCCGAGGGAAAGATCACCCTGTAGCATATCTGAGTAAAAAGTTACTTCCAAGGGAGCAGACATACTCCGCGATGGAAAAGGAGTGTCTTGCTATAGTGTGGGCCCTAAAGAAGTTGGAGCCATACTTGTATGGGCAGCATTTTGTGGTACAGACTGACCACAATCCACTGGTTTGGCTGACGCAGATGGGGGAAAACAATGGTAGATTGCTAAGATGGAGTCTTGCTTTGCAAGGGTATGATATGACAATATTACATAGGGCTGGAGCCAAAAATCAGAACTCTGATGGGCTGTCTTGTGTCTACGAGGAGTGAACTGATTTGGGAAGCTCATCCCATGCAGGGGATAGAGCCCCCAAATTCAGTCTAGGTGGGGAGGATTGTGACACTTGAACAGCTGGTTCTGATCGCTGTATGATTTCTGTAATATCAAAATGTGTTATGGAGTGTCTCTCATGAGACATGCTGTTTCAGCTAAAAGAGATGGTCGTGCTGATCCACAAGGGGGGATCAAGAGAGGAGGCAGGAAATTACAGGCCTGTTAGCCTGACATCGGTGGTCGGCAAGGTGATGAAGGGTATTGTCAAGGAAAGGCTAGGGAGGTTACTGGAGCAAACTGGGTTCTTGGACAATAGGCAGCATGGCTTTGTCACAGGAAGATCATGCCAGACAAATCTTGTTGAGTTCTATGACTGGGTGACAAGGGCCCTGGACAAGGGTAGGCCAGTGGATGTCCTCTTTCTGGATTTTAGCATTTGATTCGGTAGCCCACAGTGGCCTGCTGGCTAAGCTGAAGGAAATGGGAGTAGGGAGACAGTTGCTAGGATGGATAGGAAATTGGCTCTCTGAGCATACTCAGAAGGTGGTGGTTGGAGGGTTAGCCTCATCCCCAAGGTGGTTTACTAGTGGGGTTCCCCAGGGGTCAGTGCTGGGACCACTCCTGTTCAACACCTATATTTCAGACATCAGGAGGGGGATCAGGAGTGAGATGAGTCTCTTAGCAGATGACTCAAAGTTAGGTGCAGTGGTGGATGGGGAGGAGGGAAGGGTGACCTTGCAGGAGGACCTGGAGGCTCTGGAAAGGTGGTCAGGAAAATGGAAACTAAAATTCAGTGTGGGGAAGTGCAAGGTTCTGCACCTGGGAGTCAGAAATCCAGGCCTGGGGTATACCCTGGGAACAGACATGATTCAAGTCACGGAGGGTGAGAGGGACCTGGGGGTAGTGATAGATGTCAAAATGAACAACTTAGAGACCTCTAGGAGGGCAGCGGCTGGGATGCATCGCCAGGGGGATTACCTCCAGAAAAGTGGAAGTGATCCTTCCACTGTACAACTGCTTGGTTAGGCCACTCTTCGAGTATTGTGTACAATTTTGGAGACCACATTTAAAGAGGGACATTACACTCCTAGAGAGGGTCCAAAGGAGGGCAACCAAAATGATCTAGGGTCTGGGGAAAGGACCTGTGAGGAGAGGCTTAAGGAGCTCGACATGTACACCCTGGAGGAGAGGAGGGATGGGGGGACATGATAGAGGTCTTTAAGTACATGAAAGGGATCAATAAAGGAAGCCCAGTCAGGGTGCTCCAAAGGAAGGAGGGTGGGGCAACAAGAGGTCACGGTGTAAGCTGGAAGAGGGCAGGCTCAGAGGAGAGAGGAGGAGATGTTATTTCACTGAAAGGGTGGTGGAGCCATGGAATGCACTGCCCAGGGAGCTGGTAGAGATGGAGACTGTGGACTGATTTAGAGGGGATGGGACAGGTACAGGGGAGGGTAAATCTGACCAGGCACAATACAGGTGGAACATCTGGGACTGGGGACAGTATAACCCAAGGGGAAGGGGGGACACCAAAATTGGCCCTCAGTGCGGGTGCTGAAAATTGAGCAGACTCAAGAGACCGTTAGGCCTATTCTGCTGGCATTTTAGTATGTTAGCAAGTTAGTATGTTAGAACAGCCAGGAGATAATTACAGGCTAGAAGAGACTAAATAAAGGATCCCCTGCTTATCTAGCTTAATTGTAGCTTGTCAGCTGCTAGGATGGGAAATCATAAACTTTTATAATGTTTAGAGGAAGAGAGCATGTTATGACGCTTTAGTGAGAAGTCATAAAAGATTATTTGATGTGTCCTGGGAAGAAGAGCTACTTGAGATCAAAGAGGGGATGTTATTTAAAGAAAGTTATGTGGGGACATGAGTTTTGCTGAGGTCACCTTTATTAATTTACCTCCTGCTGGATAGACATCCTGATTGTATAATTTTTAATACACAGAGGAGGAGCTGGGTGACATCATGGAGAAGGCAAGGTCAAGACAGTGTTTTAATTATGCTGTAACAGACCTTTACTGACACACATGTTGGGACTCTGAAAAAGCAACATCAGGCACTGTTAGGAGATAAGTATACATTAGAAAAGATGATTCTAAGTGTACTGTGGTAGGAGATTTTGTCTGCACTTTTAAACCTGTTTTGTTTAAGTGATTTGTATGTTTTGTGATATATAGTTCTGTATTTACGTTTTACATTTTTTAATCTATTTTTAAGTAAACCTCTACTTTAGAGACTACTTTGTGTGCCTTTGAAATTCTTTTTCATGACAAGTGAAGCATACATGGTTAAAGTTGACACTGTACAAAGCTTACTGGTTTTACCAAACTGGGAAAAGATAAGAGTTTATTCTGAGGTCTTTAGAGTTTTAAGGGTTCATTTTGTACACCTGGTTAGGTGCCCATAGGCAAAAGATATCTGCCCCCCCCCAAGAGCAGAATTATCTGAGCCTGTACATTGGGTAGTTAGCAAGAGGTTCACAGTTTGAATCCCTCCAAGACGTGAGACCAAAAGTTGATTCGAACCCACAAAACAGACAGGAGGGTTACCCTTTTTCTGTTTCCTGTTCACAAGACTGTGCTCGGGGGCTGGCACTGTGGAAGCAGAGGGCCTGACCTGCTGAGTGGGTTTGTGACAGGCTGTACTGAATAACTCCTTTTTTATTTTCCATTTTTGTTTTGCTATGATTTTTTTGTTCCTCATCACTCCAGCCAGCCCTTCCTCAGCCCATCACCCGCCTTCTCCAGGACTTACCCCCACCACCTGCTCCTTCCTGGCTTGCCCCCCCCACCCCAAGACAGGGTGCTGGAAGTGACTCAACCCCCAATGGAGTTAAAGAACGGTCAGCGGTGGGTGCCTCATTTGGCAGTGCGGAGCCTGCAATGTGGGCTGGCATCATTCTGCAATGTCCAGGTTTTATTTTCATGTTTTCTGTTTCCCTTCCCTTAAAACACAGACAGTGGGCTCAAGGATGCCAAAGGTGACCCTATCCCAGTGGAGTTAAAGCACAGTTGGTGGTGGGACCTCTGTTGGCAGTGCAGGGCCTGCGATGTGTGCAACTTCATTTTGCAGTGTCTGTGGTTCTTTTTTTTAGAGGGGGTTCCGTTTCCCCTTCCCCTGTGACACAGACAATGTGCTCAAGGGCACGCATTCAGATGCACGTCAGCATGCATCAGAGCCAGTTGGTGTTCCCTTCCCCGTACACCAGCTTTGACTGCACCACTACCTGTGGTCACCCTGGAGGTGGTAGTGCAGTGGAGAATGCAAGCCCTCTCTCCTTCCTGAGGAAAGGAGAGTCCTATGGCACACTCAGTCTTCCTCCCCCAGCTGGCCCTCTGACCACTCAGGCCCATTCCTGAACCTGCATCACTGGCATCACAAACAGAAGCGCTGCTATCAGGCTAGCCTGAATAAATACTTTATGCCAGTATTCATCCAGTAAATCAGGGGGATTAGTCAGTAGCTACTGGAAGTTGTGAGAAATCAGCAGACCATTCAGGAGGCAGTGCTGATCAGGCTAGAATTAGTGGGTTGCTATCCAGGAGTATTAATCTAGAAAATCCCCAGGGTCCTATTGGTATCCATCAGAGGGTAATAGTGAACTTTAATGGAGTTCTGACTGGGTTTCTTGCTCATGTCTTTCAGGGCTCATTACAGACGGGGATAGTGTCAGAGCATTGGAAAATGGCCAGCATCAGACCACTATTTAAGAAGGAATACAGTAAGACTCAGGTAATCACAGACCTTTGAGCCTTACCTCAGTACTTAACATAGAAACATAGAATCTGTTAGCAGATAAGGACCTGATGGCCCACCTAATCTGCCCCATTTTCCCTACCTATAGTGTCGTCGCAGACCCTACTTGGTCTCCAGTCTTCCCTCCCCCTTCCTACTGCTAAGATCCCTCTGTGTCTATCCCATGCATTCTTGAACCCCGTTACTGTTTCTGTCCCCACCACCTCCACTAGTAAGTTGTTCCATGCAACCACCACTCTCTCTGTGAAGAAGTACTTCTCACATTTCCTCTGAGCCTCCCCCTTCTAACTTCATAGCATGAGCCCTTGTCCTTGAGCATCTTTTTCTGTGGAAAATGCTTCCCTTCTGTATCTTGTTTTTGCCCATGAGGTATTTGAATGTCTCTATCATATCCCCCCCCCCCTTCCCATCTTTCCTCCAGGGAGTACATGTTAAGTTCCTTGAGCCTTACCCCATAGGGCTTTTGATGCAGGCCATTCACCATTTTGGTTGCCCTCCTTTGTACTGCCTCCACTCTCTCTATGTCTTTGTGGAAGTTAGGCCTCCAGAACTGTACACAGCACTGGAGGTGTGACCTAGCCAGTGATCTGTTTTGGGGTTTTATTACCTCCCTTCTTCTGCTGGTGATTCCCCTTCCTATGCAATCCAACATCCTTCCAGCCTTCCCCCCTGCTTTGTCACACTGCCTCACTACCTTCAGGTAATCCGAAATTATCACCCCCAGATCCCTTTCCTGCTTTGTAACTGATAATACCTCTCTTCCCAGCTTGTATATTGCCCCCGTGTTCTTATGCCCCAAGTGCATTGTTTTGCACTTCTTTGCATTAAACCCAGCTGCCAAATCCTTGTCCAGTCTACCAACTTTTCTAGATCACATCTCATTTTTTCCACTCCTCCTGGTGTGCCTACTCTGTTGTAGAGATTTGTGTCATCTATGAACAGGTATGCTTTCCCTTCCAGCCCTGCTGCAATGTCACTGATGAAGACACTGAAGAGGACCGGCCCTAGTACTAATCCCTGTGGTACTCCACTGATCGCTTCGTCTACTCCGGAGTGACTGCCATTTACCACCACCCTCTGACTCCTATTGTTTTACTACCTTAGTACCTTCTCCTAGGCTTCCCAGCTTGTTTAACAGCCTTCTATGTGGAACAGTGTCAAAGGCTTTGCTGAAGTCCAGACAGACCACGTCCACCACTCCCCTTTGATCCACGTCCCTGGTTGCCTGTCTGGCAGGATCTCCCTCCTGTGAACCCATGCTGCTGCTGATCCTGCAGGTTATTGGTAACTAGGCATTCTCAATTCTTTCCTTTAATAGTGTTTCCATTACCTTGCCTACCACCAACGTCAGGCTGCCTGGCCTGTAATTTTCTGCCTCCTCCCTATTTCCACTTTTGTGGAGTGGGACTACATATGCCTTCCTCCAGTCCCCTGTTTTTAATGACATGTTGAAAAGGGCTGTCAGAGGTGCAACCTCTTTGCAAACTCTTTCAGTTCCCTCAAGTATTCTGGGGTGCACCCCGTCTGGCCCCATTGCTTTGTCTACTTTTATCTTTGACTGTTCCCTAAGCACTCTTTCTTCTGTAAATGGTTTTGTGTCCACTTCCCATCCCTTTATACCCTTGCCCTTTACCCTTGGCCCATTTCCTTCCCCTTCCTCCAAAATACTGAACAGAAATAGTTGTCTAATAAATTCACTTTTTGGTGGTCCTCTTCCACACTGCACCCTCCTTCCACTATCAATCTTACTATTCCCCCCTTTGTCTTTCTTTTTTCATTTATGTATCTAAAAAATGTTTTATCTCCCTTAGTCACTGACTTGGTAACCCTCTCCTCTGTCTGTGCCTTTATGCTTCTAACTGCCTTTGTTTGTCTTGGTAAGCCTCCCTATCCCCCTCCTTCTGTGTCTTTTTGTACATTCTAAATGCCCTTTTTTTTGCTCTTACCTTTTCTGTTACTTCCTTAGAAAACTATAGTGGTCTCCTTTTTCTCTTGCCCTTGCTTGACAAAGCATTTCAGTCAGTCTTAAAAGATTTGCTGTTTCAGCACAGGGAAGAGAACGGGTTGTTTTCTTCCTCAGAAAATGGCTTCATAAAGGTTAGATCCTGTCCAACCACCTGATTTCCTTCTTCGAGCAGATAGCCAGAGAGGAGGATGGGGCTATTTAGGGGATGTAGTCTATCTTGACTTCAGCAAAGCCTTCAACACTGTACCCCATGGAAAGCTCTTGGAGAAAGCAGCACAACAGAGGGTCCTCAAAATACACAGGAAGTAGACACCTAATTGTATCCCATGAAGGAAACAGAGTGCTGGATAGTCACTGTTCAGAATGCAGGGATGTACCGAGTTGAGTACCCCAAGGGGTTGCTGATGGGTTTGCAGCTCTTTAGCATACTCATTTATTCTTTAATCTAGCATATGTGGACTGTCCTGGCTGCAGCTACAACTGGGTGCAAGGGTCATCCTAGGCTCTTTGCAAGGAGCATTTCTCAGGCAGCTGGTTACAGATCCCAGGGGGGAATGAGGTGACTTACGTTAATAGGCACCAGGGGAAGGGGGGAGTGGACACAAGTCCACTTATTAAAGAGAGAGTCTGCTGGGGATTGAAAGCCCTAAAGGAAAATAAGGCAATGGGGACAAACAGCTTCAACCCAAAGGTACTTAAGGAACTGAGCAAGGCACTAGCCGCCCCTCTGGTAACACTATTTAACACCTCATTGGAGAAGTGGTGGTTCCAGAGGAATGGAGGAGGGCCAATATGGTCCCTTTGCACAAGAGCAGCAGCAGGAAGGAGGCTAGCAATTACAGACCAGTCAGTCTCACATCAGTGGTGTGGAAGTTAGTGGAGCCCTGCTGAAGGAAATACTGACAGAGTACCTGGGAACACATGGGCTGCAGGACCACCAGCAGCACAGCTACATGGGGGAAGGTCATGTCAAACAAATCTCATAGATTTCTCTGACTGGGTAACAAGTGAGGTGGATCTGGGGAAGGTGGTGGATGTGGCCTATCTGGACTTAACTCATTACCTCCAGGAAATGCTTGTAGTTGGCAGCCAAATTATCCCCTTTGTCTCCCACAATAACTTCAGTGAGCAGCTAAAGACTTCCTGTTTGCCCTGAACACTTCTCAGGTCATCAGCACTATTTCTCTGTATTACTTGTGAACTGAATTGATTAGAACTGACTGCATAGCACTGTTAGAAAGGTAATTTTGTGCTGAACAACTTTGCACACTGATAATTTGTGTGTATCTCATATACTCTAGGCCTGGATATTCAAAGGGGTTGCATCTGGAGCAACAGAGTTGCACTGGCACAACCCCGCATTACGCCCTGGTGGGATATTGAAAGGGCTGCCAGGTGCAGCACAAATCCTGATGTGCCGAGATGCAATGTAATTGTATGCGGCACAGATGCAGGGGGCGTGCCCACGCATATGTGGCACATCCCAATATTCAGCCTGGGATGTGCGGCGCATATGCTGATGCAACCCTGCAGGGTGCCGCATAGGGGGGCTCAAAGCTGAGCCCCAGAAAAGAGGAAACAAATCCCGGCCACCCACATGGCCCAACACAGCAGCCGCCAGATGTGGGTGGCCAGCTGCCCACCCAGAACATCGTCCGCAAGCACCCACAAACCTCTGGTGGTCTAGTGATCCCTCTCCCACCTGATTCCCTTAGATATATAAAACAACTATCCCTGGTGGTTCCTCCTCCCACCCAATCACCCAGTTCCCCGAGATATGTAAAAAAACTGTCTCTGGTGGTCTAGTGGAACCCCTTCGCCCATTGCCATGATCGCGGTACAGCTCCAGCAATAAAATCCATGGTGATCAGTATCATCCCCACCCTTCCCACCACCCACCCACACAGAACCTTGCCCACACCCCCATCATTGGCGGGTGGCTGCAACTCACCTGCATACCACCCGTCTGCCCACCAAATGACAGGTACAGTATGGGCTGTAAGCCCATTGGTCCCCAGTGTGGACCAATGGGCTTGCAGGGCATACCGTACTAGACAGTCCCAAATATGTGAATGAAGTCATTCACATATTTGGGATTGTCTATACAGTATGCCCTGCAAGCCCATACTGTACCTGTCATTCAGTGGGCAGCTGGGTGGTAGGCAGGTGGGTTGCAGCCACCTGCTGATGGCGGAGGGTGCGGGGTGGGCAAGGGTCCAGTGGTGGAGGTGGGGTGCCACTGGATCACCATGGGATTTAATAGCGGAGCTGTACCGCAATTCACAACAACGGGCAGGGGGTTCCACAAGACCACCAGGGATGGTCTTTTTACATATCTTGGGGAATCGGGTAGGAGGGGAGACCACTAGACCACCAGGGATGGACTTTTTACATATCTCTGGGAATCAGGTGGGAGAGGGGACCACTAAATCACCAAGGATAGTCTTATTACATATCTCAGGGAATCGGGTGGGGGGGCCACTAGACCACCAGGGATGGTCTTATATACATTTCTCAGGGATCGGGAACTTGGGAGGTGGGGCCACTAGACTACCAGGACTTTCTGTGTTTGACATATGTCACGATCATGGCTACGGGCCGGGGGATGCCCCGGGATCCCCACTGCACACGTCATGCTGTGCAGGGCACCAGGCACAAGTCACTGGGCTGCCCTGAACAAGGCATGCAAATAGGGCCATAATGACATGCAAATGGCTTCGTTTGCACCTTGCATATATTATGGCCTCATTTGCATGCCCCCTGCTGAATATCACATGTGATGCACCTAGCGCAACTGTACTTGTGCTGGTGTATCCCTGTGCTTCCAATCTGTGGCTTGTGCCAGCGCAATGCCTCTGTGCCATGCACAGTATGTGCACTAACCTTGCCATATTCAATGATGCTGCACCATGGCGCATCCCCGTTGAATATGACCTGGACCTGGACTTGGCCCCGGCACATCCCAGTTGCGCTGCGCCCAGGCTTGTGCCACTGTCTGATGCAGTCTGAATATCCGACCCTAGGAGTTATTCGCATTTGCTTATGGTATGGTGTGTGTGGCTGACATTTGTCCCTCAAGCCTCACCTAAACATCTTGAATAAAATGGGAAAAATACATGATTTATATTAGAGAAATTGCTTTTTGGTACAAAATTACTTTTGTATCTACATCTAATGTATGGATGTTCAATTTGGTGTTGATATGTTACATATTTTCCTACCAAAAATGGTTTATGTTGCCTTTTTTATTGCAAAAAACATTTTGTTTGCTATTTTGACCAATATACAAAAAAAAGGAAATTGCTTATAATTAATTGCATAGCACCTTTGGAAAGATAATTTTGTGCTGAACAACTTTGCCACTCATACTTTGTGTGTAGCACTTACGGTTCATGAGGTATTCACATTTGTTTGTGGCATGCTGATTATGGCTTGATTTTGCTTAGAAAGACCCAGGATGCAGTATTAAGAGTATACAGGACACAAGAGGTGGAACTCTCAAAGTTCCTGTGGAGTAAGGCCTTTGACACTGTACCACACAGAAGGCTGGTAATGAAACTTAGCAGTCTGGGAGGGGGAGATGGTGAGCTTGATATCTAATTGGTTGAAAGCTAGGAGGCAGAGGGTGGAGGTAAATGGCAATCACTCAGAGGATGGAAGAGTGACCAGTGAATTGCCACAGGGATCAGCTCTGGGTTTTGTCCTCTTCAATATCTTCATAAGTGATATTGCTGAGGAACTAGAGGGGAAGGTGTAGCCCTTTGCAGAAGTCACAAAAATCTGCAACAGGATAGACACCCAGGAGAGGGTGGAGAGAATGCAAATGGACCTGAGGAAACTACAGGAGTGGTCTGGGGAGTGGCAGCTGGGTTTCAGTGCCAAAAAGTGCAAAGTCATGCACCTGGGGTGGGGAAATCCAAGGGCTGTGTATAAGATGGGGGATGTACATACAGTTACCAAGCAAGGCAAGGCTTTTGGGGTGATCATATCTGACAATCTCAAGGTGGCAGGGCAGTGTAACAGGGCAGTAGATAAGGCAAGCCAGATGCTAGGGTGCATAGGGAGGGGGTCTCTAGAAGGAGAAAGGAGGTAGTGTTGCCTCTTTATCACTCAATTGTGTGACCTCACCTGGAGCACTGTGTCCAGTTTGGAGGCCACGCCTCTGCAAATATATCAACAGAGTGTAAGCAGTCCAGAGAAGGGCTACTAAAATGGTGTGGGGGTTGCACAGAAACCATACAAGGAGAGGTTGTGGGAGCTCAACATGTACTTCCTGGAGGAGAAAGTAGTGAGAGGGGACATGATTAAGACCTATAAGTTCCTTACAGGGTTGAACAACGTGCAAGAGGGGAGTCTCTTTCACAGGAGAAGGAGCACCAAAACACAGGAGCATGCTATGAAGCTTGGGGGGGGGGTTAAGAGGGATTTGAGGAAATATTGCTTTGCAGAAAGGGTGGTGTACACCTGGAACAGCCTACCAGAAGAGGTGGTAGTGGTAAAGACAGTGGGGAGATTCAATCATGCATGGAATAGGAACATGGGTATAATAAATAGAGGTAAGGGAGGAAGGAGGGATACCTGTGACCAAACTGAGGGGTGTAGTGTTAGGCAGGGAAAAGGGGGCAGACTAGATGGGCCCACTGGTCCTTTTCTGCGAACAACACTGTATCAATGACATGAAGGATGGAGTCAGTAGCAGGCTGCTAAAGGTTCTTATACTGGGTTTGGAACAGAAGAAGGCTTATTTGCCTATTGATACCGTTTCCGGCATTTAGCAGGTCCATCGTAATCCCTTGCGTGCTAGTAATTTATCTATTTCTTGTTTGAAGCAGTTTATAGATTTACTTAGGACCACATTCCTTGGTAATGAATTCCAGATTCTTACAGTCCTATTTATAAATGAGAAATACCTATCATTTTTCTTCACAGTGTCTATTTTTGTCTGTAATCTATGTGCCCTTAGGTTCTTTGGTTTACTCTGAATTTTAATACCTTTTTGTTTCCATTAGCTCTGGATCTCTCATTATTTTGTACAGTGTTAATAAATTCCCTCTTACTCTCCTCTGCTCCAATGAGAATAAACCTAAAAGTTTTAGCCTGTCCTCATAGTTATGTTTCCTTAAGGATCCTATCATTTTTGTGTACCTACACTGTACTCTGTCTAATCTTTCTATCTCATCTCTAGCATAGGGACTCCATAATGGAGAGCCACAGTCTATGAGCAGTCTCATATGTTGTGTATAAGCGTAACATACATCCCTTCGATGTGTTTACAAAACTCCTTTTTATATTTCTAATCATGTAGTTTTTTTTTTGGATTACCAGAGTTCTGTGATATTTAAAGCCAAGTTCCTTGTCTACTGTTATTCCACAGTCCCTTTCATTAACTGTTGTTCTTAGTTGTATTCCATTAAGATCGTAATTCTGATTTCCACTATTTTTTTCCTAAATGCATTACCGTACATTTTTCCTTACTAAAGGGCATTTTATTTTTCTTTAACCAATCTTCTATTTTTTTAAGGTCATTTTTAAGATTTGTAACATTTTTTGTGGTGTCTACTGGTCCTCCCAGTTTGATGTTGTCAGCATATTTTACTATCATGTTTGTTATGTCCTGGTGGAGGTCACTTATATAGAGAATAAACAAAACTGGTCCTAAAACTGAGCCTTGTGGCACACCACTAGATACCATTGCAGTGTTGGAATAAGTACCCAGCACTCTTACTTGCTGTTTCCTAGCTTTCAGCCAATTTTCTATCCATTTAATCAACCTACCATCAATCCCTATATTTTCCATTTTATGTAGCAGTTTATTGTGTGGTACTTTATTAAATGCTTTTCGAAAATCCAAGAACATGACATCAATTGGTGTATTGTCATGTAAATGTTTGTTAACTTGTTCATAAAAACATAGTTGATTCGTGATGCATGCTCACATTTTTTTGAAACCATGTTGCTTTAGATCTTTGTAGTTAATCACCCCTACATTTTCTTCCAATTTTGTTTTCAAGAAGCTTTCTGCTATTTTGCATAGAATTGAAGTTAGGCTCACCGGTCCATAGTTGGAACATAAAGACCCTTCCCCTTTTTTTAAACAATGGTTACAACACTGGCCAGTCTCCAGTCCGGTGAGATTTTCCCTGTAATCAAGGATACATTATATAAATATGCTAGCAGTTGGGATATCTGACCACTTACCTCTCTAAGTTATCTTGTGTGTAGGTGATCAGGGGCTGCAGATTTTTGAGGCTTAAGCTTGTCTAACAGTTTTTTCTATTTCTTCAGCACCTATTTTCTCTTTTTTTTTTTTGCAGTGCTGTTTTTCCCCTTGGCTCCTGGTTGGCTATGCATCCCGACCAACCTCTCGACCCGAACCCCAAGATCAGGCCAACCTCCCCACTTTCCCCATGGCTTGCCCTCCATGGCAGGGTGGTGAGGAGCCCCCCCCCAAGCTCAACTCACCTGAAACAGATCCAAATTGGAGGAGACACCATTCGGGGTCAGGCCGTAGAGGTCAGATGCTCATGCTGCCCGACTGGGAGTCCATTTTCCTTGTTCGCTCCCTGGAGATGTGGCATGCAATGACACCGGTGGAGGGAGCATGCACACATCCACACACACTCCTCCAGGCGTCTGCCCCATCTCCGACTCTATCTGCAGCATCGGCATGCTGACCCCCAGCCTCCGCTAGGGGCCAGTCTGGAGCTGACAACTGACATCCCCCTTCCCCTGAGAAGGAGAGCAGTCCCTCGGATGCTCAATCCTTCTCCCTCCCCTCCAACCCCTGGTGGCTCCCGTACTCATTCCTGAACATGGGTTGCTGGCGCATGAGGTAAGGCATCTCATGCCTCAGCTCTCAGCACCACCGGGCCGGCTATCAGCACCTATTTTTAGTATTAAATCAGGGTAAGTATTTTGTGCATTACATGTTTTTCATTGTTCTTTCTTTTCAAATACTGAACTAAAGTATTCATTAAATGTTTCTGCCATCTCTTTTGGTTCTTTTATTTCCTTACCATCTTCTAATAATGGTCCAGTCTGGTTTCCGGTTTTGTTCTGATTGTTTATGTAAGCATAAAAGCTTTTTCCATTATCAGTTCGATGGGAAATGTTGAAGTCTACCTTGCTCCTTTCATTCCTTATTGTTTTCTTGAGTTTTTTAACTATTGTTTTATATGTTCTGAGGGAGGAAATCGGGGACTGTCTTAATTGAAGGGTATTGCCTAGTGTACTTGTGCTCAACTGTGGGGCCAGGGACCACTTAATTGTTAAGGCAAAACTGTTGGGATTGTGAATCTGGAAGCTCAACACGAGTGTTACACTGTCTCATTTATCTGTTGGGACATTGTGCAATGCTGTTATTTTAACTAGTGCCTTGTCCTATTGTTTCCCTCTTACCTCCCCTACTTCTAGTCTCCCAGCAAAGTCTGCTATTTTTTTGCTTTGTTTTCTTTTTTCCCTCTTTCTTTCTTTTTGTTCCTGACCTTGCCTTGTTCCTCAGCTAAATCTCTATTAATTTTTACTTTGGCTGAGGCAGCCTTTGATTTGTTAGGCCAATGGCGCCACTCTAATGACCCCCATTCAGCTGCTGTATGCCCAGCTCCCACGCTGCTATTATCTCCCTGCTGTTATTTCCCCTTCGTTCTTCCTTTAATTCTATGTCCCCTGATTTAACTACCTGAACATCATGATCCAAGTGCAATTGCAAGCTTCTCTGTCTTGTTTCTTTCAGGGGAAGCCTCTGACCAGGGCAGTTGCACAACGTCCAGTGGCACAGGCTGGGAAAGCAGCCCGGCTGTGCCTCTCCGTCCCCCCCAGCTCCAAGCTACTGCAAGCAGGGTAAGCTGTCAGCCAACCTGGGACTGAAAGATGAAGCCATGATAGGCTGAAGCCTAACAGTTTCAGCAAGCTATTGGCTGTTGAGACTATGGCTTCGCTTCTGATTGGACCACCTTTTTTCGGCTTACCTCGCAAACCAAAATTGTTTCCTGGCCTCGGCTGAGTATTTGAAAATTTGAAAGTAGATTTTTCACCCACCTGGCCTCCCCCACCCCAGTGCTTATTAAATACACAGTTAGCCCCTCCTCCTGGAAGGCACCTCCCTTATGTGGGCCTGCTGGTCTGAACATTCTTTATCAAGGAGCACCCTCTTAAACTGCATTTCTTTCTGTATCTGAACTTGTGGTACAAGATCTCCTTGTTATGCTTAGTAGTTACAAGATCTCCTTGTTACGCTTAGTAGTCATCATCACCGTCCGGCACCTCATTTCAAAATGAATTCCTTACCCCTTATCCTGGGGTACTTAGTATGTGTGATTATTTGCCCACTTGATCCACACTTTGCAATAGTACTTGCAGTGAAACCTTGCATTGCAGGTCTGAAGTCTCAGTGTCCATTTAACTCAACACAATTCCCGCTAGCATGCCTGGAGACCCCTTTGCTGTGCTGTGTACATAGTGGTACACATAATACTTACTATAAGCACTACCAAATCTTGATATCCCCCCCTCCCTAGATGCCCACTTATCTTATCTGTTAGGGCACTGTTGTACACTTTTTTGAGTCCATCTGGTCCATACCAAATTAACCTGTCCCTTCCTGCCTTCACAAAAGAAAAAAGAACCCACCTCTTTAGGCTACTGTTAGATGCCCTAAAAAAATGCTCCTGCTGCTGCTTATATATGCAGGCAATGTCGAGGTTAACCCAGGTTGCCTCCACTCTATAGCTGCGCCTTCAGATCTGGCTCAGTCTAAGGGGATGACTTTCATCCACATTAATGCTTGTAGTCTAAGGAAACTTGACACCATTCAGACCTGGATTAATCATTCTAACCCAGATGTCCTTGTAGTCATAGAAACATGGCTGAAACCATCAACGCAGAATCACGAGGTCAATATTCCTTCATATAACCTCTTCAGGACTGACAGGCTTACGGGGGGGGGTAGCAATCTACATTAGAGATAAATACACTGCTTCCTTGCTTGATTCCACGTCTATGGCCAAAGAATTTGAATGTATATCCTTAAAAGCTCAACTTGCACAATCAGTCCCTCTTTGCATAATGGGTTGTTACAGACCCCCATCAGCGGGGCTTAACGTGCTGGACCATCTGCGTGATATGCTAGACTCCCTGTCCTCTGAGATAATTATCTTGGGAGATTTTAACCTGGACTGGCTTTCTCCAGCCTCTAAACCCTTGAAAGATATTTGCGATTCTTTTGGCCTTACCCAGGTTATCACAGATGTCATCCACCCCAATACGAAAAACCCATTGCACAGTTCTCTTCTGGATCTAATCCTAGTTAACAAGCCCCACTTTGCTGTCTTCTTTAATGATATTAGTGATCATTGTGCAATAGCATGTGTGAGGTCTGTCCAAAAAGCAACCTCTTCCTCTAGATACATCCCAAGGAGATGTCACCGGCACTTTGACCCAAATACTTTCATTACTGACCTACAATATTCAAATTGGCATGATTTCTACCTGGCCCCTACAGTAGATAAAGCTTATGAGGCCTTTCAAACCATTGTCATTGACTCCATTAACAGACATGCGCTGTTAGTTAGAATTCACACTAAAAGAAGGTCTTGACCCTGGTTCACATCCAGTCTGAAAGCTGCATTACTCCATAGAAACATCCTATGGAAGAAGGTGTGGAAAACTAAACATCATGCTGACGGGGTAGTCTTCAGAGCCATGAGAAATCAGTACACTAAACAAGTCAGGGCTGAGAAAGCCAAATATTATCATTCAGAGCTTAATGCCTCAACTAACTGCACGGCTACATTTTGGAAAACACTAAAGAACATAGAAGGCCACAGCCCCACTGGCTCACTCCCTCCAAAAATTTCCTCTGGTGGTATGTGCTATACTGACAAAAAAAAAATCTTATACCTGCTCAATAATCATTTTGCTACTGTAGGGTTAGCATTTGACACCTCCCTGGCCAATAAATTGCGGGAGCAAATGTGCACCCAGGACCCTCATTGCCTGTCTTCAATGATTTCAGGGCAAGCTCCAGTCTTCTCCTTCTGTCCTGTCTTAGTAAAATAGGTGGAGGAATTACTCCAGTCTCTAGATACTAGGAAAAGTGTTGGGGCCAAGCTCTTTGAGCCTTACTATCTAAAATTAGGATACTATGCACTGACTGCACCAATCACTCATCTTTTCAATTTATTGCTTGCCCAAGGGGACCTCCCCCCATCATGGAAAATTGCTCACGTAATCCCCTTGTTCAACTCTGGAGATCTGAGTGATCTCAGTAACTACCGTCCGAGATCCCTACTCCCCACACTATCCAAACTGTTAGAAAAGGTTGTCGGGACTTCCGGTGATGTCATCGGCACAATGGCTGTCTGAACAAGGAGCTCCTCGACCCTCTGGCATGGATTACGTCCATAACGTTACAACTTAAGTTAGTTTTTGATAAAATGAGTAAATCTGGAAGCGGGGCCACTCAGACAAACAGATCCCACTCCAAATCCTCTAAAAAAATGGTCAGTCAACAGGATTGCCACGGATGAGCCAGCACGGCAACGGGAGAGATTCCCCATCCAACATGGCAAGTGGGGACACAGAGATGGAGCTAGAAACATTATCACACTCCAGGTTCGAGATTCTACTTACAGAAATAAAACAATTTCAGAGTGAAAACAAGGCATAATTTGATAAACTGCATACCAACCTTACTAAGCTTGAGAACCAGGTGTCTACAGCTGAAGAAAGAATTTCAGGGGCAGAAGACAACATACTACGCCTCTCACAGGCCACAGAGGCTCTCAATCGGCAGCAAGAAAGCACAGAGGCTAAATCTTTAGATCTGGAGGCCCGTGATCGGAGAGAAAACTTAATTTATGGCCTCCCTGAAGATTCGGAGGTAGGGGAGATGACAGACTTTTTATCAGCTCTACTGCAGCATGTTCTAGATCTACCACAGTCTTGTACTTTTCAGATCGAGAAGGCCCATAGAGCATTATCAGCTAAACCTACATCGCTGACTGCTCGACCCAGATCCATAGTGGCCAAACTTTCCAGCTACAGAGACAAGGAGATGGTGATCAGGACTGCGTGGAGGTAGCAGAAAGTGGAGTACAATGGCTTTCGCCTTTATTTTGATCAAGACTACCCCCCTCAGATCCAGCAACACTGAATGGCTTATGCTCCTGTACTACACAACCTTAAGTCACTGGGGGTGAAGTTCCCAGACACCATACCCTACGCGCCTGTGGGTTTGGTGGGAGACAGGAACAGAGCTCTACTGTACCTCGGAGGAGGTGATCCAAGCATTAAAAGAGAAGGGCCATGAAGTTCTAGGAGCAACTATTCAGCCTGGCTCAGCTTCCAACCTGCCAAGGTCCTGGCAAACAGCAACATCACTCTGGAATAAGAAATCGGGACAAGGATCAGCACCAACTACTATGCAGGACATTAAAGGGTTATTGCGGCAGCTCACACATCACCATCAGCAGGAAGAAAGAGAGACCAGAAGGGGAATGGACACTTGAACAAGAAAACTGTGAGTGACAGTTATAAATATTGCTTGTTTTTTTATATCTCCACCTCCTCCTAACTAATGAGCCTTTGCAGACGTCCTGTCTGCCACAGCATCTATCTAGGCCCTGAAACTGGCTGGGGGGAGGTAATCTTGGGTTTGAAAGGCTCCATCGGAAACATTGCTGAGTCTCACATACCTGACTGGTTAAATCAATCGGACTATATATTCATGGGAAACACCAGGACTGTACCTGTTTATAATTTTATTGAAATAAATTGGACATTCTATATTGCTAACTAGGGAATGAACCTGAAAATAGAAATGCTCATCTAAGTGAATGTATAAGAGGGGGATAATCTAGAAAATTGTTTGGATACGGAATAATCTGTGGAGAAGGGGATATATTTGTTAGAAAACATTTACTGCCGGGGGGGGGGGGGGAACTTGGGACCCGTCTTTCAAATTACCAATGTGCTGGGAGCTCAGCTTTTGGGCCATATTACTATTGGGCCTCACCGGCCGGCAGAGGGTTTGCACCCCTCGAAGGCACACCATTGAATATTCATTCTCCCACCAGCCTCAGCGATGCAGAGATCCAGTGATGTATTTAGGCCTTGACATCAGGCCAGGGCCCACGTTTGTTAGGGTCCAGGAGGACCGAACTCCTAAGGGAGCTCCGTATCCTCTACCTCTGGGTATCTTATCCCAGGACCTCAGGGGCCAGTTTATTCGGTTCCCCTTCCTTGGAGGTCAAAATGTATATAGTTTTTTCCTAGAGGAGAAGGCGTGGTTTGTTAAGCCTTCCTGCTGGGGCGTGAAGTCAGAGTTACAGAGTTTGTTGTTTACTGTTTTGTATATGTGTTGTATATGTTATGAGGGCACATCAGTCTATGAACGGGGTGGATCTTGTTGGGGGAGGGACTGGGAGGGAACCCGATGGTACCCCAGACCATGTGTATTAGATGGGTAATTTATAACAGCATTTACTTATGGAATATAAATGGATGACAGAGGTAGTCTTAAAATATTGTCACATAATGTGAATCGTTTAAATAACTCTGTCAAACGTTACAAGGTGCTTTCTTCCCTGAAATGACAGTTTGCATCATTTATCCTCCTGCAGGAGATGCACTTGAGCAAGGCCGAACATAGAAAGCTGGGTAGATTCGGCTTTGATCATGTGGTTGCCTCTACCCATGGTGGGGGAAGGAGAAGGGGAACTGCTGTCTTGATTCCTAGGGGGTCCCCATTTAAACTTCAGGAGCAGTACATAGACCGGAAAGGCAGACTAGCAATAATATCAGGAACCTTAGATGGATCCTCCATTACCCTAGCATTACTATATATCCCTTCAGGGGCCACAGTGACAACTGCAAGAGGCTTACTCCACAAGATCACGGAGTACCACAAATGGGTCTTGGTGGTGGGGGTGGTCTCAACCAGATTTGGGAGCACACAGATACAACCAGATCGAGGCCCTTTTGACCCACCCCTACTAGTAAGTCAATTAGACATTTTATGGGGGCAGTCAATTAGGTGAACACATGGTGCTCAGAGCACCCAGGTTAGAGAGATTATACCCACTTTTTTGCCCGTATTGATTATTTTTTTATTATCAGAGGAGCATCGGTTCCAGATAATAGACTGTGTACGTGTTCCCTCGGTCCTGTCGGATTATGTACAGTTCTCTGTAAGTTTGGAGTGGAAAACAACAAAGGGCCAAGCTTTATGGAAATTGAATAATTATTTCCTAAATGTAAAAGAATTCACAGAAATGGCCAAGGTTAAGCTGGGGCATATTTTGGGGGAAAATTACTCATCAGAGATTTCGAGCGCCACCCTATGGGATACTGTGAAGATGGTCCTGAGGGGAGAGGTTATTACATTTGCAGCCTACTTCAAGAAAAAACAAACTGCCCTGATGGATTCTCCCCATAGGCAATTAAGTGAGGCACAGAGACTCCATGCTGAAGGGGAAGGCACAGCCTGGGCCAAGATTCTGAATTTGAAACAACAAATCCAAAAGCAGATTGATGTTAAAACAGAACATGCCCTACAACGCCTTCATCAGAAATATGGGAAGGTGGGCCCCAGGGTAACGAGATAGTTGGCACATCGTCTGTGGCAACAGACTTAACGTTCTACGGTTACCCAACTCAGAGAGGATAGGACGGGTAAACTGGTGCACTCCCCTGATCAGATTCTATCTAGTTTTAAGGCCTTTTACCAAAGGCTTTACACCCCAGGTTCCCTACCAGATAGTACACAAGTGGAAGCATACTTGTCCAAGACAGCTCTACCTACACTTAGTCCAGAGGCCAAAACTCAGCTAGATCAACCTGTTACCCAGATGGAGCTGGACCAGGCAATTAAGGGCTTCAGGTCATGTAAGGCCCCGGGCCCAGACGGGTACACCTCTGAGTTTTTTTAATATTTTAAGAAAGAAATAGAGAGCCCACTATTAGCAGCTTGTAGGGAGGCACAGCTGGGAGAACAGAAGCAGGGGAAGGATATAACCCAATGTTCTTCATACTGACCAATTTCGGTACTTAATATAGACTATAAAATATATACCAAAATTTCAGCTCGGAGGTTAGAGTTAATCCTTCCCTCTCTCATTGATTTTGATCAAACAGGCTTTGTCCTGGGCCATCAAACTCAGGATAATATTAGGAGAACGTTACATATCATACACCATGCTACCCGGTCAGGGTCTCCCCTCCTAACTTTAAGTTTGGATGCAGAGAAGATCTTCGACCAGGCGGCATGGAACTTTCTGGACTTGACATTGAAAAGGTTTGGTTTTTCTGAGGCTTTTGTGAAAGTTAGTAGTAGTATTTACAATCAGCCTAGGGCCTACATTAAATCAATGGCAGGATCTTGGAACCTTTTCATCTGTGGAGAGGCACTAGGCAAGGGTGCCCCCTCTCCCCCTTCTTTTTGCCTTGTATCTGGAGCTGCTAGCTGGAGTCCTTCAGCAGGCTGGGGAGGAGAAAAATAAACTGGCCCTCTACGCAGATGATCTGCTGATCTATCTAAGGGACCCCAAATGGGCTCTGCCATGATTGTGGGATATTTTGGAGGAATTTGGGCAAATGGCGGAGTACAAAGTTAATACCACTAAAACAGAGGTCTTGCAGATCAATTATGAGCCATCCAAAAGGATTAGAGGACAGTTCCCATTCCAGTGGAATCTGAAACATTTAAAATACCTGGGGGTACAGATTGGATTGGACCCATAGCAACTTTTTGAGCTTAACTTTTAAAAGGGACCTTGAGAAGTGGCAGGGTATCTCCATTTCCTTACTGCAAAAAAATCCAAACAATAAAAATGGTGGTTCTCCCCAGATTTTTATACTTGACACAGACTCTTCCCGTCCAGGTTCCGGATTCCCTGTATTGTGCTCTCAACAGAAGAATCTCCTGATCTTTCTGGGGTATGCAGAGACCGAGAATACGGTTGTAGGCATTTCAAATTCCAAAGCTGGAAGGGGGCTTAGCCTTACCCAATTTTAATTTATACTACAGAGCAGCACAGCTCAGAACTTCTTTATACTGGCTTAGTAGAAGATACATAGCTAAGTAGAAGTCTCTGGAGCTGGTTGGGGGGAGTTTGGGTAATAGGGGATGGAAGACAACCTCCCTCTGATGGGAATTTGAACCCCTATACAGAGGTAACAGTGAGTGTTTGGCATGGAGTGATAGGGGACAAAAGGTTTGGAAGCTGGATATACCTCATGTACTCGGTCCCTCATATTAGGGGATTTGGACCAGCGGGCTAGGATGCTGGGTTTAGGTGATGGGAGAGGAAAGGCCTCCACCTGTTCTGGCACTTCATGGAGGGGATGGAGATTAGATCTTTCCAGGATCTGGTAACCAACTTTGATCTTTCTTGGAAAGACAGATTTAGATATTTTCAACTTAGGGACTATATTAGAACATTACAAATTGGGCAGGGAGGGGAGGACTCCCCACCTCCTCAGATACTATATATCCTTAGATCTACATTGGAAAATAATGCCTCCACAACCCATATGATATAATACCTTTATAAAGCACTTCTTTCCTGGAGGGGAGATAACACTGAATCCATTCGAGCTGCATGGTCTCAGGATGTGGGCACACAGGTACAAGCTGATAAGTGGGCCTTGACACAAAAACGACATATTGGGGAATATCACTTATTGGGTGGAGAGAATTCTCCTGGAAAAGGTGTATTAGATTTTTCAGGACACATGGCAATACAGACTAAATACCAGGGGTTTAACAATGCTACATGCTGGACGGGATGTGGGTTTGCTCCGGCTGCTCTACATCATATAATATGGGAGTGTCCAAAGTTGACTTTATACATTCAGGAGCTGGAGCTAGCCTTACAATCTATATTTGACCCAGATATTAAATTGACTGTGTTGCTGTATTTTCCATTTGATGTTCTGAGAGGCTATAGAGACCCAAATACTGGGAGACTACTTAAGTATGCCCAATTGGCTGGGCAGAAGGTGGTAACCAAGCTATGGCTTACAAATAAAGAACCTACCATAGCACAATGGCACGAGGTAATGATCTCTATAGACAGGTAAAGAAGTGCGCGCGGCTGCCAGTGTTGTTTTGGCCCCGCCACCCCCACCACCGCCCTTGGTGAGCTCCCAGTCTTATAAGGTTTGTAGGGTTTGTCATGTGATGCGCGAAAACCTATCAGCCAATTCTCTCATTTGCAGCTTATCAGCTGCTAACACAAGGAGCCGCTCTACCTGATTCTTCCTTTCTGACCCTCCTCATAGTCACCTAGTCACTGGAGCACTTCTTGGTGAGGCGAGAGAGTGAGAGAGAGAAAGAGAGAGCGAACAAAAAAATAAAAATAAAAAACCTCCACTGGTCCCTGCCTACCTCGTGCGCTCAATCCTGCAGTGAAATTTCTAAACTGTTCCGTTTTTCACCCAAAAGTATTACAATCTAACCAGCTCTACATACTAAGATCAGTCACCTGTAAGCAACTGGTTCTGAAGCCCTTCTCTAAGCAGCCTAACAGCCAGCCTCCCCTCTCCCTAGGTCCTTACTACTCCTATAGCCCAATATTCCCTAAGATCCACACCATGGTTTACCCATTGATTTGGATAGCTCCTGCAAAGCTCTCACCCGCACCCTATACCACCCTCCCCTTCCTCCGTGGCTGCCCCTCCTTTGAGCTGGGCTCCTACTCCACACACACCCCTGGGCCCCCTCGATATGGGTATTTGGTCCAAAAAACCCTAACCAAGGCTCATGTAGACCACTCCCAAAGGGGCCTAACATTAACCTACTCTCCTACCACTCCACATGCGCCCAACCGGGGCTCCTCCCAATTACTCCAATCACCCCTGCCAGCCTTTTCCTGAAGGGACGCTATAATTATCGGTCCCCCTTTCACCGCGTCCAAGCCCTATGTCGGCCTCTCCTCATTCCCCCTAAGGATATTGGCTGCTATGCCAAGCTCAGGCTTTCGCTGGGGGACATTGAACCAAACCCAGGTCCATACTCCCCAAATCTCACTCTAACCAACCCTACCAACCCCCTCTGGGCAAACACTAGGGGACTCAAGTTGGTGCATATGAACATCAGTAGCCTAAGACATCAAATCCATGACCTGGAGGCCTGGACAGCACTGTACAAACCTGATGTACTGGCTGTCACCGAAACATGGCTCAAACCCTGGATCCTCCCACATGAAGTGGAATTAGCTGGCTACCAGGTCTTCAGAAAGGACAGAGTGGGGAAAAAAAAGAGGAGGTGGGGTTCTCATTTACCTCAGCTCCACCTTGAATGCCTCGCAGGTCGACCACCCCGCCTTTCGTGACCTGCACAGTGAGATCCTGATCCTTAAAGTGCTCCTTGGTGACACTAAGCCCTTTTACATAGGTTGCGCCTACCTCCCACCCCACTCAGCTGTCGCTTCCCTAGAACCCCTAATCAACACCCTCACGGAGCATCCCTTAGGGAAGGTCATCCTTCTCGGTGACTTCAGCCTAAATTGGCTGGCCCTAGGGTCCCCAGTGACAAAGAACCTAATACTTGATTCCTCTCTCACCCAAGTCATTGACCTCCCTACCAGGCACAATGCTAAAACTGGCAACCACTCCCTGATCGACTGGGCTCTAGTCTCCTGCCCTGACCGTATACTCACTGCTGGGATCATGTCTGACTCCCTGAGTGACCACTCCCCAACTTTCTGTATCTGGTCCAACAAACCTCCCAAAACCCCTGCTCGAGTCATAGAAGCCAGGAATTTTAGCAGATTTGTCCCTGCAGACTTCTGCTCAGCCCTGGGGACCCGTCGACTGGAACCCCATCATCTCTCTCCCTCGCTCGATGGGGCACTCGACTACTTCTCTAACTCATTTCCTGTCCCTTGCCAATCTACACGCTCCAAGAAAACTAGGGTCAGAGAAAGTGCCACAAATGGCTGAGCCTAACCTTAAGCAAACCATGATACTCGAGGACGGGCCTGGGACTATACAAATCCTCTGGCAGTACACTTGAATGGGAGAAGTACAGGAGCTGAGAAACCTTTGCAAGAAAACCTCTAAACTGGCTAAATCACAGTATCTAAGGGACCTCCAAACAGGTCACCTCAGTAGCCCTAAGAATTTTGGGGTCACATTAACTCCCTCCTCAAGGGTACCACAAACTCACCTAATGACTCACTTCTAGTCAGTAACTCCCTGGCCAGAGCCCTCAGCAATTGCGAAGCCTTCCTCGGACTTCTTTCTAGTCCCTCAGGATCCCAGCCCACAGCTTCCACGGGTCCCTCCTTACACTGCTAGAGACCCTATCCTCCCACAGCCCAAATTCCATCTGAAACTAGTCAAACCATCTGCTGTACTTCCACTGCTCCTCAAAATAAATCCCAGCTCCTCCCTGGGCATGACCTTCTCGAACCTAGACTGCTGAGAGGCAGCCCGCCACTGACCATTGCCTATCCTGTCACCCTTCTGATCAACAGGTCACTCCATGAGGCACTATCCCACTCAAATGGAAGGTCTGACTATTGTCCTGTACATAAAAAGGTCCCGAGATCTAAGTGGTAATTACCGCCAATCTCCTCCTCAGCCCTCTCGGCAAAGTACAGGAGAGGCTTGTACATAATCAGCTGCAGGACTACCTTGAGCAGCACCTATTACTTTCCGATGCACAATATGGGTTCAGGAAAGGCCATGGCACTGACACCGCCCTGATCTGGCTCACATCTGACATCCTCAAGGCCATGGACCAAGGTTTCCCAATGGGCGCCCTATTCATTGACCTATCCAAGGCTTTTGATACGGTAAACCACAAACTCCTCCTCTCTAAGCTCTGGCAACTAGGCCTGGATGCACATGCCGTCTCCTGGTTCAAGAACTACCTGTCTGACAGAACCCAGAAAGTCCGTTGGAGGGGCTCACAATCTTGTGAAAGACCTGTGGTCTCTGGGGTACCCCAGGGCTCTATCCTGGGTCCTCTACTATTCTCACTCTTCATAAATAACATTGGGGGAGACTGCAGACCTAGCAACCTCATTCTCTATGCAGATGACACGGTTGTCTACTTTAGCAACCCCCACCCTAATGTCATCTCTACCAAGCTGCAGGCTTGTCTCTCTGACCTTGAGGCCTGGTTCTCTGCAAATTCTTTAAAACTGAATGACTGACAAAACCAAGGCCGTCCTGTTTGGAGACCAGGCAGTTCGGCATTGACAGAAGCGATCTACTCCAGCTCACCTCCTCCCTAGGGAAGAGGGTTGAGGTCCTAGATCAGTTCAAACCTGGGGTCCTCCTCGACCAAGAACTAAACTATAAATCACACATCATCTCCCTAACCCGAACTGTCCACCAGAAGAAGGCCTCCTCTACCGTTGGAAACTCCCTCTCTGGCAGGCTCATCGGCACAATCGCAAACTGCAATCTCCTCCTTCAATCCTTTATGGAGCCCTCTTACTGCAGTCTTCAGAAACCGAGCTCAACAAGCTCACCACACTCTACCATAAAGTGGCTCACTTGCTACTAACTCGCCCCCAGGAGGCATCACTGCGAGGTACTAGCAGACCTAAACTGGCCCTCCCACCGACACAAGCTGACCTACTCCCCTGCCTGCCTGGCCTTCAAATTCACCTCCCTTGGCCCTCCTCCTCACCTGTGCGATCTACTCACCCTCAAGATCCAGCAACGCACCCTTCGATCCTCAGCTAGATGCCACCTTGCCATCCCACGGGTTCGTTCCAACCAAGGCAAGCGCTCTTTCCTTTACGCTGCCCCCCTCTTGTGGAATGCCCTCCCTGAAACTTTAGTCAACAAGCCTTCTCTCCTAGCATTTAAATCAGGCCTTAAAGCGTATCTCCTGGAGCTGAGCCTCCCGTGGCTGTAACCGTTCAGCCTCGGTCCAGCGTTCCCCCCCCAGGACCTCCCGATTTGACTTCTTCTACTACTTCCCCTATAACTCCCTGCATGCACTGCTAAGGTGCCTTGAAACTGCCCTACACTTCTATTAGCCTAGTGGCATCCTCTGTTCTCTGTGCCAAACGATGTACCCTATTGTGGACTATGTACAAACTATAAACTTATGTATGTTACTACCCATCTATGTACCCCTTGTGTCTAAACAAGCATTCTGCTAAAGCTGCTCTACTGTTGCTCCTATGTATCACACTCCCTGTTATGCACTTTATCTAATGTCATCCTACACTACTCCACTATGTATGAACACGCTGAATCTTCAATGTATTTTTCTAAAACTTCTGTGTAAAGTTGCCAAGTTATGTACTCTGTAACTAATCCCGGGTCGCCCCTGAAAAAGGGACCACTGGTCTCAGTGGGTTTACCCGGTTACCAAAATCTAAATAAATAAATATATATATATATATATCGGACAGAGGCCCTGACAGCAACTCTTAATAAGAGACAAACCCAGTTTGAGGTACTCTGGAGAAGATGGGATTTATACATGGGCTCGGTTAAACCTGAGTTTGTACCCTAGGAATGGGTCGGGTCAGTGAGTGTGGAGGTATTGGTTCTCCGGCGATACCGGAGGATTAAGGTCCCCGCTTGCATGAAAAAATATTTCTGTGCACTACGGTACTTAAGGTTCTAGCAACTTCACACACACACGCCTCCACAGACCGAAATGGCATACAAAGACACTCCCAATTTTGCAACACACTATGTATTGCATACAGTCTAGTCACACACTTTGAAAAGTTTGAAATGCAATATTGCACAAGCTCAAAAAGGTCTAAAACAAAGACAATCCGCGATTCTGCACTGTATTAGTCTCGGTAAAATGTTTATCCCAAGGTGCGGGCAGAAGCTGCAGCCGGTAATGATTTAAGTGTCTGTAAACTTTTCTTGTGAGTCCTAGACCTCCAAACATCTTGCTGCTAATTGTCGGAGAATTATAAAAATTACTTTATGTGGGGGCACTCTGCCCCCCATGCCCCACGGGTGCACTAATGAAGTAGTTGTGCCCTTAAACATTATTCTTTTGATTTGGTGGTCTTTTTGTATTTGTGGGCTCACTTCCCCCCGTATTTTGCTTATATAGTTTCTAGTTATTTCAATGTACCGGTCATGATGGGCATGTACTGCTGACCTCTGATGCTGTGATGGGCGGAGCAGTGCTATGTGAGCGGCATCTGAAACTGCCGTAATTAACCGCGAGCACAAGAGGGATCCTTAATGCTCCGGTATCTCTGGTTCTCCTTCCTCTGCTCACCCCCCCGACCCCTTCCCGTCCTGTGGGGAACTCCTCCTTCTCCCCAGGCATATTTGGATGTATAGCCTCTTGGTGATTTCACCTACTCCCCACGAGCTACCCTTTGGGAATAGAATTAATCTGGATTAATGTTTTGAAGTGCCATATATCTAAGTATGTGTATTTTATTAGTATTTGTATCTCCTTTGTTTTTGTATTGTGTCTTGGTATGGTCTGTCTGTGTATGGATAAACTTTTAAGAAAATTCAATAAAGATTGAGAGTTTAAAAAAAAGAAAAGGTTATCAATTCACAGCTTAGGTAGCACTTGGAAACCCATAATCTCTTTAACCCGCTACAGTCTGGTTTCAGACTGCAACATAGCACCGTATCAGAACTTGCTAAGATTACAAATGACTGGCTAGATGCCTTGGACTCTAGAAACCATGTATGTGCTTTGTTCCTTGACTTGAGCAAAGCCTTCGATACATGGATCATGAACTGCTTCTAGTCACACTAAGGAACTCTGGGTTGGACCATACGGCGTTGACCTGGTTCACAAACTACCTTACTGGGCGTCAAAAGCAGATTAAGGCAGACGGGGAACTCTCTCCGTTAAAAACCCTACTAAGAGGAGTGCTCAGGGGTCTATTTTAGGTCCCTTACTATTTGCCATCTATATCAATAATATTTACACAGGTATTAAGTCAGCAAACTTTCATCTGTTCGCCGATGACACTGTCCTCTATATAGATAGGCCTACCCCTGAATTAGCACTCAGGGACCTCCAGCTTGAATTTATCCTCTTGCAGAATAACCTACTGTACCTAAAGCTACTCCTTAATGCTAAAAAAAACAAGACAATGTTCTTTTCTACTTTGGAAAATGCCTCTAATACATGCAACCCTGTTGCTGCACTCCAAATAAGGACACTTTTAGGAGAACCTCTGGAATTCATAGAAAAATTTAAGTACCTAGGTGTTTTGATTGATTATAAACTCTCTTTTGTGGACCATATTGAGGAACTTTCGAAAAAGCTTAAGCAGAGACTTGGTCTCTTTTTAGGATTAGATATCTCCTAACTGTGGAAGCAAAAAACCAGGCTTGTCCAAACAACCTTCATGCCACGTTTGGACTATGCTGACTTCTTTTATTGGCAAGGCCCAAAATCTGCCCTGTCCAAGCTCGACACATTATACCACCGAACACTTACAATTATTACGAACACACCTTATTCCACACACCACTGCTCTCTTTATTCGGCACTAGGTTGGAATTCCCTGAGCTTTAGATGACAAAGGAACACAGTCTTATGGACATGTAGAGCCATCGTCAACTTGCTTCCATGTTATATTTCAGACTGTTTGCCCCTTTGAGTAGCAGGCAGTTACCCCCGAGAAGCCTATCCTATATCTCCCTTATTACTCCCAAGGATAGGTCACGATACGATAAATCGGCAATAAGCCACACCCTTCCAATTCTATGGAACTCTATTCAAAAAACATTAAACCTTGCAACCTCCATGAAGTACTTGTTCTTTAAAAATCTGCTCGCTCATTCTTTTATGGAGTCATACAAGTACTTTCACTAATGGCCGCAAACCTGAGGGCTGGCTTACCTACCTCCAGATGCTGGATAACCCAGGGGATCGGCTTCCCATCAGTGATGTTCTCTCCTACTGTCCTCTTTGCCTGTGTTATTCTGTTCATCACACTTAGCTGCTCTCCTGTCCATTAAAGGAAAGGGGAAGGAAACAACTCCTGGTGAGGGGCTCCATTGTTAGGAAGGTAGAACTGGGTGAGGAAGGGGAGAGAGAGGTAAGGTGCCTGCCTGGTGCCATGGCTTGGAGGGACAGGGAGCGAATCCTCAGGATCACAGGAGCAGCTGCACAGGGGAGGGAGCTTTATGTCATTGTCCACTTAGAGACAAATGACCTGGCTAAGAAAGGGATCAGAGCAGTGCAAGAAGCATTTGTGGAGATGGTGAGGGGCCTTAGAAAAATAGCACACACAGTAACCGTCTCAGAGGTGCTGCCTGTCTGTGGCACGGATGAGGCTAGGCTGCTCCACACCATGGGATTCAATCAGTGGTTGAAAACTGGTACAGAGCTCAGGGATTTGGCTTCACTGGGGACTGGGGGTCCACTTGGAGGGATGCAGGCCTATACTGGCGTGATGGTCTGTATCTGTCCAGGAGGGGAACCAGGATCCTAGGTGATAGGTTTAAATACTTCATTGGCAAGCATTTAAACTAGCCAAGGGGGTGAGGCACTGGAAAGGAGCAGGGAAATCCTAGTCCCCCCCAAAAAAAAATCAGGGTACTAAGTGAGGTAGACACCAACATAGAGATGTCAATAGGGAAAAGTGCAGGGGTAAATGGAGAAAGTGACAAATGCAATAAGGACAGGTATGAGGCAAAAAGGGGTAAGGCCATCAACAAATGGAAGGTAATGAGTACCAACGCCAGTAGTCTGGGCAACAAGTTCCCTGAACTGGTGGCCTTGATGGAAGAGGGATGCCTGGATATTGTAGCAGTCACAGAAACATGGTACACAGAGAACCATGACTGGGATGTTAACATACCAGGGTACACAACCAACAGGAGAGACAGGGAGGGCAGAAGAGGGGGGGGTAGCTCTATGTAAGGGAAGGGATAAAAGCAACAGAACAAAAGAGTAAACAGGGAGAAGAGGAGGCACTGTGGGTCACCTTAGAGACTGGAAATGGCACCACAATCTGCACAGGGGTTGTATACAGACCCCTATGTCAGGGGGAGGGAATGGACAAGAATGTGATAGAAGGCATACTTAGGATGGCAGAGAAAGGGGAGATACTGTTGATGGGGACCTTAATATGCCAGATGTTAACTGGAGCAGCTTTGCTGCAGCCACATCCAAAAGCAGAGCCATTCTTGATGCCCTTCAGGTGGCAAGCCTCAGACAGCTAGTTTTGGAACCTACTTGTGAGGGAGCAATCTTAGACCTCATACTCTCAAATGGGGACAGTGTCTGTCTGTCCAGTATCTGGAGGTAGGTAGGCCAGTCCTCAGGTTTGTGGCCACTAGTGAAAGCACTTGTATGACTCCATAAAAGAATGAGCAAGCAGATTTTTAAAGAATGAGAACTTCATGGAGGTTGCAAGGTTTAACGTTTTTTGAATAGAGTTCCACAGAATTGGAAGGGTGTGGCTTATTGCCGATTTATCAGATCTAGAAGTGGGTAGCCATTTGGGAACAAGTGACCACCAAACAGTGTGGTTCATGATAAACTCAGCTACAGAGTCAAGCCATACAAAAGTGAGGGTTCTGGACTTCAGGACTCTGGCAAAATGGGAGAGTGCCTTAGAAAAGCACTAGCAAACAGGCTAGAAGGAGGGGTGAAGCAACAATGGGGAAATATCAAAACTGCCATCACAGAGGCAACAAGCCTTTGTGTGAAGCAAATAAACAAATCAAAATGAAAGAAAAAGCCACTATGGTTCTGAAAAGAAGTGGTGGTGAAGGTTAGGGAGAAAAAGATAGCATTTAGGAAGTATAAGGACACACTGAAGGAGCAGGACAGAGAACTGTACCAGTTAAAGCAGAAGGAAGCAAGGAGGGTAGTCAGAATAGCAAAGGCACAAACTGAGGAAAAGATAGCCAATTCAGTTAAGAAGGGAGATAAAACCTTTTATAGGTATATCAGGAGTATAGAAAGACAAAGGGAGGGATAGTGAGGCTGAATAGAATGGATGGTGGGTGGGCAGAGAGTGACAGTGAAAAAGCAGGGATACTGAATGAATACTTCTGTTCAGTATTCACAAAAGAGGAAGTGGGAGGTCCTAATCCAATTAACAGAAGCACTTGGAATGATCCCAGTCCTTTCACAGAAGAAAGGGTTCTGAAAGAATTCCTAAAACTGAAGGTGAACAAAGCAATGGGGCCAGATGGAATTCACCCCAGAATTCTAAAAGAATTAAGCAAAGAACTAGTGACACCACTGACTACCCTTTTTAACAAATCATGGGAGGATGGTGTAGTACCTGAGGACTGGAATAAGGCTGATGTGATTCCCCTTCACAAAAGTAGGACCAAGACAGAGGCAGGAAACTAAAAACCTGTCAGTTTGACCTCTGTGGTAGGGAAAGTGATGGAATCACTGCTGAAGGAAAGAATTGTTGAGTACCTAGAGTTCAGTGGGGCACAGAACCCAAGGCAGCATGGGTTCACAGCGGGAAGGTCATGTCAGATGAATCTAATAGATTTCTTTGGCTGGGTGACCAAAGTAGTAGACCAGGGAGGGGCTGTGGACATGGCCTACCTAGACTTTAGCAAGGCATTTGACACAGTCCCACACAAAAGATTAATAGTCAAATTAACCAGCCTGGGAGTGGGTCCCAGGGTGGTAGCCTGGGTAAAACATTGGTTGAACAACAGGACACAGAAGGTTGTAAATGGAGTCCACTCTGAAGAAAGAAGGGTTACTAGTGGGGTACCGCAGGGTTCAGTACTGAGTCCAGTCCTTTTTAATGTCTTTATAAGTGACATTGCAGAGGGACTGAAAGAAAAAGTATGCCTCTTTGCAGATGACACAAAGATTTGCAACAAGATAAATATACAAGGAGGTGTGCAAAGGATGAGAAGGGACTTGGCAAGGTTGGAGGAATGGTCAGTAGTATGGCAGCTTGGATTCAATGCAAAGAAATGCAAAGTAATGCACCTGGGAAACAAAAACCCATGGGAAGATTACACAATGGGGGGTAGTAACAACAACAAAAATGGAAAGGGACCTAAGGTAATCATATCAGATGACCTTAAGGTTGGCAAGCAATGTAAGAAGGCGGTAGGGAGGGCTGGGGGGTATACTGGGATGTATAGGGAGAGGTATCACCAGCAGGAAACAGGAAGTTGTTATCCCCCTGTACAGACAGTTGATGAGACTCCATCTGGAGCACTGCATCCATTTCTGGAGACCCCATCTCTACAAGGACATAGACAGGATGGAGGCAGTTCAGAGGAGCGAAACTAAAATGGTACAGGGTCTGCACGAGAAGCCATACGAGGAGAGACTAAGGGAGCTTAATATGTATACCCTTGAGGAAAGAAGGGAGAGGGGGGACATGATAGAAACATTTAAGTACCTCAGTGGAATCAACAAAGTCCAAGAGGGTAGCATCTTTCAGAAAAAGAGATGTGTAAGAACAAGGGGACACAATTTGAAGATAGAGGGGGATGGCTCAGGGGCAATGTGAGGAAGCATTTTTTCAGAGAGGGTGGTGGACACATGGAACAGCCTTTCTGAGGAGATTGTGGGGTCTAAAACTGTGGGAGAATTCAAGAATGCATGGGACAGACATAAGGCATTTTTTGTGTGGGGGTAGGAAGAAATAGGTTGTTGGTTAAATAGGATCTGCAGCTTATCCTCTAGGTAGGAAAATGGGCAGATTAGGTGGGCCAAGCAGTCCTTATCTGCCATCAAGGTCTGTGTTTCTTTGTTTCTATGATCTACTAATTACCTGCATTGTCAACCTTGGAACTCTGTACTTGCTGTAACATTTTACTTCTTTAAACACTGAATATAGTACCTACTGTATGTGGTTATGTTGTAAATATGTAAAAAATAGGTTAAGACTCTTTATACTCAATACATTGCACTGTATAGTTATATGGGTGGATATCTATATTTTTGTTCATATGTTGTTATGTCATTATGTTGGTATTTGTCCAGAGTACTGTTCCTTGACCTTCCCAGGTCCATCTTGAAAATGAGCTCTGCTCAATGATGTCTCGCCTTGTAAAATAAAGATTGATTGATGTCTTCACTGTTTCCAATGTTCCAAGTTTTTTCGTTTTATCATAGGCTCTTTTTTTTTTTGTCCTACATAACTTAATTATTCTGTTGGTACATCATATAGTTCTTTTACCTTTTCTACTGTACAGTTTTCTGCAAGGTACATATTTCTCTTCCAGAATTTTTTATTTATTTTTTAATAACTCCCAAATTTGATTTGTGTTCTTCCCTTGAAAACACCTTCTTAGTCCCAATCTGATAGTTCTTTTTTAATTTTATGAAAATTAGCTTTATTATAATTTCTTGCTATAGCAACTCCCTTAGTGTGCACCATTCTCTTTTTTGTTACAAATTCTATAATGTTATGGTCACTATTACCTAAGTTCTCTCTGATCTTTATTTTTGTTAATATATCCATAGTATTTGTCATTAATATTTATACACTAGGGGTGAGATGATATGCCATTCTTTATTTCAGCATAAAACCACCACCATGAGATATCACACTCTGCTGACATCACCAGAGTGTGATAACCAAAAATAAAACTACTGTGGTTACCTCATCAGAAAATAAAACCACTCTGGCTGCCTCATTAGCCACCTTCTGCTTTCTAGTTCACCTTTTCCTGGAGCTGCATTCCAGCACTGCATTTCACACAGAAAAGAGCACAGCACTAAACAGAGCACAGAAAAATACAGCAGTTACCATTTTTGCCAAAGTAAAACAGCAAAATGTTTTTCATGTCAGCAGAACAGATTTCTAAATTGAAACTACCTACTAAAAATAACAATAAACACACACTTAGAAACAGCAAAAAACACAGAAACTAAGTGGAATACATACTGCACAATCACTCACACCCCTATTGTATAAATGGCACACATGATGGGCAGATCATGGGATCTGGAAAATGTTCTTACTCCTGCAGAGTGAGCTCTAGATACTCTCACTCAAGCCTTCGGCACTTATGAGTATCCAGAGCTCACTCTGCAGGAGTGAGAATATTTTCCAAATCCCACTCCTGCCCATCATATATCCCTCATATCCAATATATTCTTGCCCTAGTGGGTTTATATATTAACTGCTTTAAGACAGCCATGCTTAAAGTTTCAAAAAATCTATTTCCGGAAGCTGTATTAGCTGATTGGTTAAACCAATTTATAGCAGGACAATTAAAGTCTCCAGTAACAATGACATTGCCTTCTGCTGCCATATGATCAATTTCTAATTTGATATTGTTGTCAATGTCTTTGTTTGCATTTGGCGGTCTGTAGTAAACTCCCAGAAGAATCTGTTTGCTAGATTTTTTCTTAATTGCCACCCATAGTGACTCAATTGTTGTATCTGGATTAATTTGTTAATATTTACAACTCTGTATAGAATCTTTTATGTAAATTGCTATGCCCCCCACCTTTTTTGTTTTATCTGTCTCTTGAGTATAATGTGTATCCCTTGATGTTTTGATTCCATTTAACCTCAGTATCCCACTAGGTCTCTGTTATTGCATAAATATCCACTCCTTCTGTTATCAATAATGTTTCTAATTCTGATTTTTTTGTTAGCTCTAGGCTGCTTGCGTTTAATGACCATATTTTCGTTTCGTGTTGTTGCTTATTCCTTTTGTTTCCCTTTTATCCTGAACCTTATTTTCTTTGGCAGCAGGCTTGTCCCTTCTCCCCTTAATTCTCAGTTTAAATACCCATCTATGACTTTTCTGATTGTCATATCCAATTTTCTGCTACCTTTTTTTTTACTCAAATGTAATCTGTCCTAACTGTAGTACCCTGGTTAGTCTTCAAAGTTTTCCCAGTGGGTGATACACCCTATACCTTCCTCCATTGTCCACTGGCTTAGCCAATTCTTAAGTTCTTTTATTTTTCTTATATAAAACATACTTTTTCTGGGTACTGGTAGGATCTCCGAGAAAAATGTTTTACATTTCAGTTTTTTTGCTTCCTCCCAGATGTTTACAAATTCTTGTTTTAATTCTGTTAGTCCTTGTGCTCTGATACTATCAACACCTAGATGCAATATTAGTGTATCCTTTCCATCCTTATGCTTTATTATATGTGCTAACATTTTTTGTACGTCCCTTATTTTTGCCCCTGAAAAGAAACTGGTTGTTGGGTATTCCTTGTTTCCACTTGAGGTGTAGCTATCTGTATAATTCACTATTGAATCCCCTAAAACATGTATTTGTTTATTTGATTGGGGTATGTCCTGTTCTTCTCCAGTGTTTGTCTGCACCTCTGTAGTATCTATCTGGGATCCCCATGTTCTTATATCTCCTTCCTCCTTCCTCATTACTAGTTGGTGTTACTTGCGTTAGTGGATGTTGTGTTTCTGGTACATTCACTTTATTAGACCTTTCTGGTAATATGATTTGGGGATTGTGTGGATAAGGGGCATTGGAAAGTGAGGTACTTTCTATTACTTCCGCGACATTACTGTTTGGCTCACTGCCATGTTGTGTTCTTTTTGTTACTTCAGTTCGTCCATTACCTGATGTTTCCTCTTTTTCCATATTTTCCTCATTTCTGTTTGTAACATTTGCTCCACTATTAGGATCCATTCTTTGGTCATTGTTACAGTCAAAATCCATTAACATTAATGGTTCATAATTGTTATGCAATTCTAAATTAAGTACCATTGCTCTTCTTCTACCCTTCTTATACTTTCTCATCTCAATTGCCCAGTCTCTCTCCTCCTCACTTTCTCTCACTCTCTTTTTCATATATTTATCTGTCTCTCTAACTTCTTTTCTGGTTCTACCTATAATAGGTGTTTTGTTTCTTTTAGCCAGTTTTGCTGCTGTATTGATACTAGTTTCATTTCTAATTCCAAAAGTTTATTCCTTAACTTGTTAATCAGTTTGCACTCTTTACAGGTAAATATCAGAACCTCCTGTACTACTTCTGTACACTTTTTTCATACAAAATATGCATTTAAGGCCCAATTTCCCACCTTCTAATCTCACTATGTCATCCTCCGGACTTGTATACTAGAGTATATATAGTGAAGAGGTCTCAACACTTTCAGCTCAAACCTCACAGGCTTTTCCTTTACAGTCCTTTCTAGATTGCCTGCAGTTTTATGCCCTCCTCCACTCCTTCCACGCATTTTTGCACGCAATGATGGCACACTCACCCCACCCATGCTCACCCCGCTTGCACAGGGCATCTAATTGCAGACCCTGGACCCAGAAGTCACTCTGGTCACATGATTCACCCTGCTCCCACACCCGAACTACAGGAGTCACTATCTGTTAAATAAAATTATTTAAAATACTAAAACCTGCTCCCTCTATCTCTACACTACAGAGAACCTCTGTCTAGCTTTTTCCACAACAAGGAACAAAATGTAATGTTCTGTATTCATTCTAAGCACTTGTCCCCATATATGCCACCCAGGAAGTCTGTAGTTCCCCCTAGCAATCTCAGGACTACAACTCCCAGGTGCGCTGTACTCCCACTGAGATCCCTGTAATATAGTGCAGCTTCGTTCGGTAGATTAATACAACAGATTCAGCTCACACTTGCCAGCACTGTCTCACTTCCTCAAAGGGAAGTCCCACAGTATGTGGTCAAGCAAACGGGTTACTGATTATGTGTAATTGTCTAAAACAGTGGGCACAGCAGAGAACAGGAATTATTGCAGGGGCCGAACACATACTGGGGTGAGGGCCAAAATATGGGGGCTTAAGTTTAATGTGGGGAAATGTAAGGTACTTCACCTAGAAGTGGGGAACCTGGGTCACATATACACCATGTGGTGCAACAGTGGATGACAGAACTCAAAAAAAGGATTTGGGGCTAACTGTAGATAGTAAGTCGAAGCCACGCAGACTATATGCTGTTTCAGTCAAGAGAGCAAACACAATGTTGTGATTCATTAGGAGAGGGTAAGGAGCAGATCCGTGGAGGTGATCCTGTTACTGGACAAGGCCTTGGGTAGACTGCATCTGGATCTGTGTCTAATTCTAGTCACCACAGTACAGAAAGGGCATTGAAGGGGTGAGAAATACAGGACAACCAAGGTGATTAGTGACTTATGGGACAAGAGCTTTGAGCTATGAGAAAGACTTGCAGTACATACTCCATTTATTTAGCTTAGAAAAGGGATGGTTGGGAGGCATTCACAGAAATTGAGGTGGTGGTCAAGATAAGGGGAAACATCAGAAAGCATTATTTCACACAGAGGTAATCAGCTTGTAGAATAGCCTACCCAGTGAGACAGCAAAAGCTATTACAAGGCTAATTAATAATTAATGAGCTAATGGTGGTCTGTGATTCATTACTGGATCGATCATTAACATCCAGTTAATGACCGATCCAGATGTGCGAGCAGCACAAGAGACCACCTCACGTAAGGGCAAAATTTAACCACAGAGTCAGAAACACAGTTTTTCGACAGATGAAGATTTCATCTGTCACAACTACATGGCAAAAGAAAAGTGAAAGCAGCCGCAAGTACGGTGATCGGTTTTTCAATCCCAGGCACGGCTAACGGGTGACTACTAGGTGCCAAAATCATATTTACAGCCACCGAAAGTAGCGCAATCGCATTTTCAATTCCTGTCAAAGCAAACAGCTGACAGATAAGTACAGAAATAAAATTGACAGAAGCGCAATTACCATGATCACTTTAAAAAACCCTGTCACAGCATACAGCAGTAAAACAACATTAAAAGATGTCAAGCAACCAAATTCAATTCCAAATCCTGACAGAAATATCACTGGAGGCATACATTGAAGGCATCAGTGACAAAACTGACAGGAATGAAGTGGATGATCAAATCCTGTCAGAAGCAGTCACTGACATCCTGGCCCACATATTCAAAGGAGATGCGTGGCCCAAAATGGAGATGCGCGGCACATCCCAGAAAATGTGCAGAAGCACAATATTCAAAAGGGAGAGATGCATTGTGCATTTCTGAATGCATGGTCATGCAGAAATAATGTATGCAGCGCAAAAAAAGGGGATGGGCACCTGAATATGTCACGCAAGTGTATATTCAGCAAAAATGTGTGGCACATCTGCCGTGCATCACAAAACTGTACCATGCAAAGTTAGGTATTTAAGGGGATGGCCTAAATCAGCCAGCCACCCATAGGCAGGCAGCAGAACTGCAGACAGGTGACCCTGAGACAGCCCTCAGAGGTGCACCAGGATGTGCTCCAGGCACCCACACACAGCAGTCATGTTAGGATGGTAGTACCCAAAGCCACAGTTGTGCTGTACCAGCTTGCTGGGCACCTGCTGGGTGCCACTGGTGACACCACCAGCACCGCCCAGTCAGCCACCCCCCTCATCACAACCAGGTCAGGGATGCCCAGCTGCCACATGCTAGTCAGGCCCCCCAGAACACAAGCAGAGCAGACAGCTACAATGTGGCACATGTACCAGTGTACCAGTGCCATGGCCTGCACCCATGTGGCCATCAGAGTGCCACCCGGTGGAGGCATGCACCCATGGTGGCATGTGGGACATTGGTGAGCAGGATGCATGGTGGTAATGGTGGCAGCATGGCATCGGTCAGGGACAGCCCAGTGGTACACCCCCATGGTGGAACACCATAGGTGCACATAGCATGCCTGTGCCACACCCACGCCACCAGGAACCACATGCATGTAACCTGTGCCATCCCTACAGTGTGACAATGCCACAGGGGCCCTGGGTTTGGGTCACTGTGGTGTGCTGGTGGTGGACAGTGCACACCTGTCAGCAGCGTGGGGCAGGGCTGGCACCACCTGCAGCCTGGAGGTGGCAGGGGCATGCCCCAAGGACACCAGATGCTTCCAGTGTTGTGTGTGCAGCCACCTAGGGTATGGGGGACGGCACTCATGCTATCACTCAGACACCCTCTGACTCACATAAAGTGTGTGACATTACACACTGACCACTGAGACTGTTCAGCAGAATTGTATGATAATATGGGATGCTAGGTATCAGCACGCAGTAGCAATATTGGTGCACTTATTTCCAGTCTTCTGAACTTGTAATGTCATGTTTCTTGCTGTGTCACATATTCCAATCAGTTGGCACACAACTTGCCACACATTTGGGTGCTAAGGGGCTGGGGGTATGTAGCACTGTATTCAGGGCAGTGCAGTCTACCCACACACACAACCATGCATCCTCACCTGCTTACTGGGCTGCAGTACCTCCTGACAGTGGTGCAAGTGTTAGACAAGAAGTACAGGAACTCAGGCATTGGCAAATGTGAAGAGCAGAATGAAGATCCTCAATATGAAGGATAGCTGTGTCAAGACACGTCAATCTGTTTAGACACTAGTTGATTCAGTTAGAGATACTGAAGTATTTCTAGGAAAATAGCTCTGTTGTATAAGTCAAATGTTGCTATGGAAACTCTGATTTCAGGTCACAGGCCCAGAAACTGTCCTTATGTTGCTGGTTTAAGAATATCAGTTCCAGTGTCAGTGGGAAGAAGTACAGGAACACTGTTCCTGCTGCAAAAAAAGTACAGAAACCAAGTTCCTGTGTGTTCCTGTTCACTTTCATCACTGCCTTCTGATCACCTTTGTGGAGTGCTGGTGTTGCCC
The DNA here is from genome assembly GCA_016271365.2 of Neoceratodus forsteri. Lineage (NCBI taxonomy): Eukaryota > Metazoa > Chordata > Ceratodontiformes > Ceratodontidae > Neoceratodus > Neoceratodus forsteri. Next base: position 974,568,341 of record CM057456.1, on the reverse strand, counting down.
TGTAATGCTTGAACTGCGCATGCCAATGGTATGCAAATGGCCTGAATACATTCCAGTAGTGAGATGCAAATGTGCTGTTGGGGCACTGACTGTGCAATGAGGCCATTTGTATATCCTGGCTGAATATTGCAAATCTGCGTGCCGCGCAAGTGGCTTTGCATCACGCACTTCCATATGCTCTGCACTGGGTTCTGGGCACCTGCCGCGTCATGCATCTCCAACTGTATGATCGCGCATGTTCAGGATATTCAGCCACACATACATGATCACATATTATGGCACAACTTCTGAATATACCATTATTTTGTACCGGTACAGTTTAGTTGAGCAGCACAAGCACTTGCCTGATGTGGCCTGCTGTTTTTGAATATGAGGCCCCCGAGTTCAAGTGAGCTACTGTTCCAGAATAGAGGTACTGTAGAAGCCATGCACCCTGTTATAATGTCACACATAAACATATGTGAAAGCCCACACACTGCTATGTTGTCTGAACCAGTGAGTGACACAGAAAGCATACCTCAGCAAGAGCTTGCAAACAAAAATACAGCACAAAATAAAAAAAACTGGCAGTAACCTCTCTGAGAAAGTAAACACAGACAGGCTGGCACAATATAATGTTGATAACCTTAAAAACACACAGCCCAAATACCAGTCAGAATAAAATGTCAGCATACAACACGAAGGTAAAGCAGCATTCAGTAACACTGTACCAGCATCAATATCAACACAGTGTATCAAAGGAGGCGCCTCTTTAATAACAGAACTGCAGTCAGAGGTACTGTATCTGTTAAAGAAAACCAAACTAACACTGAGGCAGACAGTAACAATACTCACAGATGTGTAACTGTCATCAGGGAAACAGAAATGGAATCAAACGTGGGTGAACCTGAGAAAATAGAAACCAAAATACAGAATAACAAAAATAACCCAAGCCAGACAGCAAAAGGCACACTACAGAAACAGATATGCAAACTGCTTCACAAGTAAATGTAGTAAAGGCTGATGAAATGTTATGTGAAATAAGGCCAGACAACAATATAGAAACAGAGCAACCTTACAGAAGCCCAGTATGCAGTATTAACCTAAACACTGACAAACCAACAACCAGTAAGAGGAGACACTGTTCATAACCACTGTAGACCTCAACCAAATAGAAACGGAGTACAATGAAATGACAACACAAACACAAACACAAACAAAGTGAGCCACAAGACTGTTTACAAACTGGCTAGCTGAAAATGACAAAGACACAGATTTTGAAACCCAGACAGAATCAACCCTAAATAACTGGCTCTGAGAATTTTATGCTATGGTTTGTAACACACAAGGTGAGATGTATTCAATTCAGAGCTTTGTCTCCATTAGGTCTGCAATAAACCATCACCTGAATGGACCACCACATTCACGGAACATAAACCTAATTTTAAATGCAGCTTTCACGTCTTCCAACAATGTGTTTATCTCAGTGCTGATAAAACTGAAAAAGTCAGCAAAAGACAGACCACTAGCCTGCCCTCCAAGAAGCACCTCTGACCTAGAAAAACCTAGGCAAAGCCTCACCATGGATATTAACAGTCCAAAAGGACTGTTCAACGAGGTATGGTTCGATGTTCAACTTTATTTCCCATGGAGGGGTCGAGAAGGCCAAAGGGAGTTCCCAGCGAATGCATTTGATATCAAAATGGATGAAGATGGCAGGAATATGCCACGCTTGCATTTATTGAAAAAATTAATAATCACGCGGATCCCTTTGAAACATCACAACACACGTACAGAGGGACAATGTACTCATTGCCAGGCTCTCCACAGTGTCCTGTACTGTCGCTGAAGAAGTACATATCCACATCACTTCCTTCAGCATGCGGTTTCTATGTAAGGTCTAAAAATGTAAAACTAAGCAACACTGACCAATACGAAGTGTGGTATGACAAAGTGCCAGTTGGTACATACACAGAGATGCAATGATGAAAACATTGAGCAAAAGTGCCAACCTATCGCAAATCTTCACAAACCTCTCCGTCCAGTCTACAGCAATACAACTACTATTAAATGCAGGGCTAGAAGGCCATGAAATAATGAGCGTGCTTGGGCATAAAAATGAAAGCTCCTTAAAAAGCTACTGGGCACCAATGCTGACAGAAAGGAGGTCATGGAGTGAGATAATATCAAAGGCAAATGACCATAGCACTTCAGTCCCACACTATGATGCAGAAGCATGTAAAAATGCAACCGACAGGCACCAAAGAAAAGAACGAGCACAATTTCAAGATCAGAGGCATCAGTCAAGTGGCAGCCAGCATGAAAGTGCAGCAACAAATGCATCCAATGATGACAGAAGTACAGAAAGTGCAAAGCAGCAATATGCCCAAAACCACTGTTGATTGGCTCTTTTTAAACTGCCTATGTAATTGTGCTGGCAATGTTTCCTTCAGTTTCAGCAATAATTAATACATAGACAGAAATGTTACAAAAGTTTGAAAAAGATGGTGAAAATATTGAAAAAAAATGTTTATGCTTGCCTTTACAGAACGTTTGCAATGTGCTGAGTGATATTGTTAATATACAGATTTACAATGAAATCTAAAATTACAAAACAGACATGTTACAGACACATTCTGCTACTAAAAAGAAGAGAAAAAAAACAGTTGACATTAACTTTAAATGTACTGCAGTTCTTTCCAAGAATCCCAGTTAGCAATGGAAATCAACAATGTTAGCAGTAGGCTAAATGTTATAAAAAAAATGAAACATATATAATTCAGAAATTCAGAATATTTTCTCCACAAAAAATTACAGTTTGTAATTTGTGACTACAGTCTGTATGCCAATGTATGAATAAAAAAAGAGTCATAACTCTGACATGGTCATTCTAAACACATTATTGTAGGAGTGTTATTATTTCATTATCATCTCTTTCATGAATAAGTTTTTAAGCAATGACAACCTCAGTAAAGCTCTGTAGGTTTGATAACTAAATGGTCCTGTTATTAAAAAAAATGAAAATGCACAAATCAGCATATTTTCACATAACTTCTGCTGCGGTAGCAAACTGCATGTTACAGGAATCAAACCCAGTTCACAGAAATATTTGTGCAGGTGATAGTGATAAAACATGTCTATACTGTCCAGTTTTTAATAATAAGTGATATTACTGACATTGACACATACTGACAGTTGCTTGCAAATAGGAGTTGGACAAAAAAATTCCACATTAGCAAAATCCACATTGTATTGCACATCAGCAAAATCCACACTGTGTTGCATGTAACATAGCCTGCAGCCAAACATCACAGGAACTGGGAGGGCATTAAAAGCTGCAGTATCAAACAAAAAATGTAATCCAAGTTGGAGAAATAAATAAATAAATGACCCCACCAAAAATAGTAGCCTGCATCCACACTTACCATCACTGGAGCCACAAAAGAAACATCCAGTGTAATGCAGTGTGATCACACGAAGCCCTCCCCCCAAAAGCAAAAGTTACTGGGAGCACAGCAACAAACAAAATCTTCAGTCCTAGGATCCTAAAAAGACAGTAAAAAACAAAATAAAAAGCTTATTCCTGGAACCAAAAACAAAACCTACTTATAAAAACTGTTTGTATGACTGAAGCAACATCACAAACATGAGTGCCCAGACATGGAACGGGTGACCTCCTGAAATCCATGTGGTTGCACTATTTTACAGCAGCTCGGCGGACGTAAACACACATCAACATGACATGACCTAAGCACAACAGCAACAGCTACATAGTCAAGTCGTATGCACGCTCTGGACAGGAAAAAACATTAAACTAATAAATCTATTTGAAATTTCTTAGCACAAATACAGTATTAAGTACACTTATGTTAGCAATAACGACTGTGCTGACATTTGTTTCCTGGGGATTAGTGACTGTGTGTTGGGAGGTTGTCCTCAGCTATGCCTTGGGCAACCCAACCCCCCACATGATCGTTAATCCCCAGGAAACGACCACCAGCTCAGTCGTTATTGCTTAAGCACTGTACTGGCTTTCAAAGCAGAACTACATAGATGCCTGACAGAGAACAGAATTTATGCTGCACATCATGAGTAGCAGTAACATTCAGGCAATTATTGGGTTTTTTTTGTATACTCTATTTTTGCACCATTGGGCCGAGGCATCTCTCAGAGTTGCCGACTTGATCTGGACCTCTACTCCCCGTCGCGACTCTCCTCCATTGATCCCCCATCAGGACTTTCCAGCCCCTCTCAGATCACCCCCAAGGGGAGGGCCCGCCTCACATACCTGGTGGCTCTTTCTGGAATTAGAGGGTCCATCCTGTGTGGGTGGCATTTAGGACCATTGGAGGAATTGTCCGGCATTGGGGATGTGGGCCAAGTCCCTGGGGCCTTCATTGCCTCCCCAGTCTTCTGGGGTTTTCGTACATTAGTTGCCCCACAGGAGCGTGGATGTGCAATGACATCATGGCACCCACATGCCAATGTGGGACACCGCTCTTCTCCTCCATTACGGTACCATGTGTTCCTTGCTCTGCCCCTGATCTCCATCAGGGGCTGGCTGGGAGCAGTGCAAGACCCGGATCCCTCCCCAGTGAAGGGAGAGCTCAATCCCTTCCCTCCCCTGCCGACCCCTGGTGGCCCGAGTCTGTTCCCAAGCCAGGATTGCTGGTGTGGGGTAAGGTGTGGTGTCCAGTGCCTCAACCCTCAATGCCACTGGGCCAGCTACATTCAAGCAGTTAGACTGCATTTGCTTCAATACTCAGCTTAAGGTTTAGTCACTGCTGTGGGTCTGTAGGGCAGCTAAGATGGACCCTACGTCCCTCCTGCCACCAAAGAACTATTTTACTCTGTAAGTATAGTATATATAGTAAGCATTGCAAGCACTGCAGATGAGTTGCATCAGTGCAAATCAGATAGTGTAAACAGCTCGGGAGCGTAGTAGGTGGTTCCACTGTGGCACAGGATGGTAGCTGTTTTGGTTGAACGCAGTACCAGCGTAGGAATTTGTTTCTGATGTGTAAACAGGCTTCTCCAAGTGCCTCCATTCCCATGATACCCCACACCTTCCACACAATATCCAAAGTTCTATGCTGTGCTGCTTTCTCGCCTGAGTTCTAAAATAAGTGTGCTGGATAGATAAGCGGCTGTTCTCCTTTGCTGTCTCCCTTTGCCCTGTGCATAACCATCATCATGTATTCAGCATGTAATCCATTTAACTTGCTCCACTAACCATGCCATCCAATATGACATTTAGTGATCCTCCCCTGGTTTGGGGGTGCAAAGTGGTATTTGTGAGTCAGTAACCTGTTTAGTGATTGGAAATTCCCTTTGCATATCCTGGCCACTAAGAATATATGGTTCAGTCAATTCACAGATATACAGAAATGTACACAGCAGCTCTGGATCTGCTGCACTGAAAAGCCCAGTGTGAAACAATGGCTTAATTTTATACTTCAGGTTATACTTCAGGTTCTGAGACAGGGTTCTGAGACAGCATTTAGGCAAAGCTGTCCTTACTTGGCCTACCTCAAAACTAGACTAAATGTCCTTTATAATGTCCATTGTTCATCCACATGTCTAGTCCTTTTTTGAATGCTTCAGTGCTACTGGTGTTAATTAACTCCATTGGGAGATTGTTGCATGGCTTGACCACCCTTTGTGTAAAAAAAGCATTTACTGTTTGTCATCCTGAAATGTACTGGTCTTGTTTGCTTGTTATGCCTTCTCAGTGCTTATAACCCCTTCCCCTTCATGAAATTTAATTAGTCCATTAGTTATTTATCTTCATAAATTGAGAATAATAGTAATAAATCTCCTCTTATGTGCCTCTGCTCCAGGCTATGTAACCACAAGTTCCTCAATCTTTCCTCATATGTTTTATTTTCTAAACCATGGATCATTTTTGTCACCTTATGTTGTAGTTTTTCTATTTTGATGTTATCACCCATAGTCAAGCCTCCCCATACTTGTGACCTGTAGTCTATAAGTGGTCTTACATAATTGATATAGTAGTAGTATCACTTCACGTGACCTGTGTGAAAAATGTCTCCTAATGGTATTCAGTAAATGGTTAGCGTTTTTGTACACTGAATTGACATGTTTCCTATTCTGTAAATCATTTGTAATATAAAGTCCTAAATCCTTCTCACTGCCTGTTACTTGTACTTTACTCACATATAGATAGTAATCAGATTGTGTATTATTTCTTCCTAAGTGCATTATCAAACATTTGTCACAGTTAAATTTCATATTACATTCCTTAGTCCATGCCACCATTTTATTCAGAGACTGCTGTAGGGCTTCTGTTTAGTACAGTGATGAAAGTGAACAGGAATGCACAGGAACTCAGTCCCTGTACCTTTTTTGCAGCAGGAACAGAGTTCCTGTACTTATTCCCACTGACACTGGAACAGAAATTCTTAAACCAGCAACATAATGACAGTTTCTGGGCCTGTGACCTGAAATCAGGGTTTCCATAACAACAATTGACTTGTACAACAATGCGGTTTTCCTAGAAATAGTTCAGTATCTCTAACAGAACCCACTAGTGTCTAAACAGATAGATATGTCTTGGCACGGCTATCCTTCAGATCGAGGATCTTCATTCTGCATTTCATGTTTGCCAGTGCCTGAGTTCCTGTACTTCTTGCCTACCACTTGCACCACTGGTTTAGTATAATCTGTAAACTTATTGCAGAAGTTGTTTATGCCTATTTTCTCCTCCATGTGTTCCACCCCACCCACCTTGGTCCACTCACACTGGTGTAATAATTTGGTTTGATCGGTCCAACACATTTAATTCTCATGAGAGAAGAATAAAAGGCTTGCACACACCAGACACAAGCAGTATGCCTCTCAGAACAACTAAAGGGAAACTCCTACACCTGCTCTCTGGGTATTTTCAGTGCTGGTAAAAAAAAGATGGATAGTGGTGTGGGTATTACAGTGGCACCAACAGGAGGAGGAGGAGAAGACGAGGAAGAATAGGAGGAGGAGGAGGAGGAGGAGGAGGAGGAAGAAGGAGAAGAGGAAGAAGGAGAAGAGGAAGAAGAAGAAGACTGGAATGTGTACACAAACAACAGCAGCAACATAAATTTAAACTGACAAAAACAAATGAGAGACAGTTAAATCTTCAGCAGTATGCCATTTCTGATTACTGGAACCAGCCGTGTATATAACATTAAGGGCTATACAATATGCAGCATCATGCATCTGGAAAAAATATTTAACATTCTGTATGAAACAGCTTCCACAAAATAAGGCTAATGATAATGTCAGAAAAATAATCTAGTTGTGTAAAAACATATTTTTCAAAATTGTCTGTTGTTTTATAATATTTACATATACAGTATAATGCCATGTCCCCCGACCTCCCAGGCAGCTAATGCAGTCCTTTTACACTTGAAGGAACCGTGACATGGTCATTAGGTCTCCTGGTCAGTGGGTCCTGGGTCAATAATGCAGTATTGGGAGTCTTTATCAATGTCAGCAAAATGGTGGTGCCTGTACCCAGGCAACCCCTTGAGCTACCAGTGGGCAGACAGGAATGATACACCCAGGAAAAGATATGCCTCAGTGGGACTCCAACAGACCCTCCCTGCAATACCTCACACTTACTGTAAGCCTCTATTACAATACTTAATATACATGTACAGTGTACCCTAGTGCAACGGAGTCAATAAATGCAATTAAAACTTGGTAAGGATTTAAGGGGAAAGGTTCTAGAACATGGATCTGGGGGAATAAAGTGAAGGTAACTCAAGATGCAAGACAATTAAATAGAGAATAGTGCATAGGTGCCTGTGCACTATAGGAGTGTGATGACCTATGAACTTCGAGAGCGAATCTTGAGAGAGTTGTCTGATCATCATACGCCGAGGATGTTTAAAAAAACTTCATAAGCACACTGTCGCTTATGTTTTTTTTTGTTTGTTTGTTTTTTATAATAACTGATGCAGTGGCTTGAGCAGAAAAATCAAGTTTCTCAACAGGGAAACTGAAGCACAAGCACTCCAAACATCATAACAGCCAGGGACGATGTCATACCCACTTATTAGAGTATTTGATCACACTGGTAATCAGTGCAATAAAGGTGGTCGCTAGTTAATATATGAGTATCTGTGGAGAATTACCAATAAGACAATTGATTCCCAGCTTACTTCCAACCAAAAAGACTAGATTTATTGTTACTGATAGTTCATGTGAACTGTCTTTAGGTGATTGGATTATTTCTAAAATAGTTTTTGGGAAGATTAAGAAGATTCCTACTGGTTGTTTTTACAAACCCTCCGTCATGTGGATTGGATGGGCTATCTGAGTTTGTCAACAGGCTGGAGTCCTTTTCAAACTCCCAGGATCTGACAGTTTTGGGGAGTTTCAACATAAATTGTTTTTGGGATAAATCTTTAAAACTAAATTCTATTCTTCATTAACTGAATTTGACTCAATTGATCTCTTAAAATTCATTTTTGTTTTTATTTTATTTTAAGAAGTAATCAGAATTACAACCCTTTGAGTCAGGGACTCGTTTACAAAGGCTCCTCATCAGGAAGACAAATACATTAACAGCAAGCAACAGAAAACAAAATAAATGAGTTAAAATAAAAGCAAACAGTCAAAATTAAGGGCTGATTACAAAGGCCCCACGTCAAGGAAAATTAGCAATAATAAACAGACATAAACAATATTGTGGGCTGTAATGAGTCAAATGAAGGGCAGAGTCAAAATTAGGCAGACTGAGAGGAGTAAAGGCAGAGAAAACTCAGCCAGGGTAGTCACAGCGGCGGGAGGAGAGGAGGTGGTTCTTGACAGCAGTTTTGAAAAGCCCCAATCTTGGTAGGGAGGCGATAGCTACAGGCAGGGAATTGTACCAGGACGGAGCACTGTAACGGAATGACCTCTGTACAAGGGAGGTCCTAACTCTGGGGACTTGCAGAGAGGAGCAGACAGCACTGTGGGTAGAGGGAGACGGGGTAGATAGGCTTATGATAGAAGACAGACCAGGGGGAGTCAAATCTGCAGTGATTTTTTGGGTCAAGAGGCAAGATTGCTAGATAAACCTTTCCTCCAGATTAAGGAAGTTAGAGAGGGAATACAGTGTGCAAGTATGGGTAAGACATGGGGAACCTGTAAGTAGCCGGCAGGTCTTATTGAGGGATAGCTTAATTTTGTGTAGAGCAGTGTTGTCAGCAGCACCATAAATAAGCAGACCATAGTCCATGAGGGATAGTACCGAGGATGAGATGGCCAGCCATAGTGCTCTCAGATGGAGGAGTTAGACAGGGAACTAGCGGGACAGATCAGGAGGACCTGCGAGAAGGGTAGTGTGGTGATTGTGGGGGACTTCAACATGCCAGAAGTGGACTGGAGCACCCCAACAACCAGGAACAGAAGGGAGCAGGTACTGCTGGATGCCTTCCAGGACAGCTTCCTGCTGCAAATGGTCAGTGAACCAACCAGGTTAGGGAATACCCTTGACCTTGTGCTGGCAAATGGGGACTTTGTGAGAGAACTTACAGTGGAGGAACCGCTGTCAGGGAGTGACCACCACTCAGTATGGCTCACATTGGATATGGGCAAGGAAGGAGTGGAATCTGGCACAAGAGGGCTGGACTTCAGGAGGGCCGACTTTGGGAGGATGGGGGAAGTGGTAAAAGGGTACCTGGCCAGAATTCAATCTAGTATGGATACTAACCAGAGATGGGAGCTCATAAAGTTGGGGATAGTGGAGGCAACCAAAACCTGCTGCAAAGCCCAGAGCAAGAAGGCTAGAGCTAAGAAACCGAGCTGGTTGAGCAAGGAGGTCATGGAAAAGGTAAGGAGGAAAAGAGCTGCCTTTAGGAAATACAAGAAAACAGGAGGGGGGAGGACAGGAGGAGTACTTGACAGAATCAAGGAGGTGACAAGGGCAGTAAGGGGAGCCAAAGCATCTACGGAACTCAGGCTGGCACAAGGCATTAAGAAGGGAGAAGGACTTTAAGTACATCAGGAGAAAAGGAGCTGTAAGGACCACATAGTAAGGATTAGGAAGGAGGGGGGTTGGGTGGAAGCAGGGTATGATAAGGCGGAAGCACTAAATGAGTACTTCTGCTCAGTATTTACTAAAGAGAAGAGGGGGGTGACACCCAAGATGGGTGAAATGGCAGACGCAGGGGGGGAAGTGGTGACAGATGGGGAAATCATGGAGGACAGAGTTCGAGAGGGTTTGAAGGCACTGAGGGTGGACAAGGCACCAGGCCCAGATGGCATCCACCCCAGGGTACTGAAGGAGCTGGCAGAGGTCCTTGCAGGACCTTTGGCAGACCTATTTAATGCCTCACTACATTCGGGTGTGTACCTCAGGACTGGAGGATGGCTCATGTGGTGCCCTCCACAAGAGTGGCCCCAAGGATGAACTGGAAACTACAGACCAGTGAGCCTTCACATCCATCGTGGGTAAGCTAATGGAGACTATCCTGAAGGAGAGGCTGGTGGCCTCTAGAGGCCAAAGGACTACAGGACAGCAGACAGCATGGCTTCATACGTGGCCGATCCTGCCAAACCAACCTGGTCGGGTTCTCATGACTGGGTAACTCAGGCAACTGGACGGGACATGCAGTGGATGTCCTGTATCTGGACTCAGTAAGGCATTTGACCTCAGTGCCACATGGAAGGCTGGGAAGGAAGTTAGTAGGCACAGGGGCAGGTGCAATGCTGGTGAGATGGGGGGAAACTGGCTGCAGGAAGGCAACAGAGGGGGTGGTGGGTGGGGAGCTCTCACACCCAAGGGCAGTGACTGGTGTCCCACAGGGCTCGTGTTGGGACCAGTGTTGTTTGGGATATTCATTGCAGACATATCATGGGACATCAAGAGCAAGATCAGTCTGTTTGCTGATGATACCAAGGTTGGCGCGGTGGTGGATGACCTAGGGGGATGGCAGGGGTTGCAGGATGATCTGGCAAAGCTTGAAACCTGGTCAGACACCTGGCAACTGGGCTTTAATGCCAAAAAGTGCAAGGTGATGCATTTTGGGATGAAGAACCCAAGGAGGACTTACCAGCTAGGGGAGTGCAGCTAGCCCAGACAGAGGAGGAGAAGGATCTGGGTGTGCTCATCACAGGGTCAATGAACAACTCGGCACAGTGTAGGAAGGCAGCTGCAAAGGCCAACAAAATGCTGGGTTGTATTGCAAGGGTGTATCCTCAAGGAGGGAGGAGGTGATTCTGCCACTGTATAGGTCATTAGTTAGACCACACCTGGAGTACTGCGTGCAGTTCTGGCATCCGTATCTGAAAAGGGACATTAAGTTACTGGAGGGAGTGCAGCAGAGGGGCTACAAAGATGATCAAGGGTCTGGGGACTTATCATATGAGAGGAGGTTGAAGGAGTTGAACATGTACTCACTGGAGGAGAGGAGAGACAGGGGGACATGATTGAAACCTTTAAATACATGAAAGGAATAAACAAGACAGGTACAGAGGGGCTGTTCAAAGTAAGGAAGGGGAGGGCCACCAGGGGCCATGATATGAGACTGGAGCGAGGAAGGTTCAGGAGGGAGATGAGGAGACACTTTTTTACAGAGAGGGTGGTGGCTGGGTGGAATGCGTTACCTGCAGAAGTGGTATGCAGTAGAACAGTGGACTGCTTCAAACGAGGATGGGACAGGACAAGGGGGAGGGTTAATGAAGGGGAAGGGTGGAAGGGAGGGGCAGCTGCAGAATAAGGGGTGCTAGCTGCACATTCGAGCAGACTTGATAGACCTCTAGGCCTTTATCTGCTGGCAAATTTCGTATGTTCGTATGTTCGAGACAGTCATGATGGCGATACAGTAGGCCTATCCTAGAGTTGATGGCGAGGCAAAGGGAGTAGATGTGGTTGTGAAAGAATAGGGAGGGATCAACGAAAACGCTGAGATATTTGAAGGAGGAGGTTTGTTCAAGGGGGAAGAGGGTACTAGATAAAACCCAGAGTGGATAATCTTTACGTTTACTCTAGTTATGCACAAAAAGCATGGTTTTAGTTTTCTTTAAGTTCAAAACCAGCCTGTGGTCAGAGAACCAGCGTTCAACCTGGGTGAAGAAGTCCTGCAGGGAGTTTTGTAGGAGGAGACAGTCAACATGTAAGTCAAACAGGACAGCGTCATCCGCATAAAGTAGAGGTTTCCATTACAAGCGGAGGGGAGATAATTCAGATAGAGGCTGAAAAGCAAGGGCCCTAGGATGGAGCCCTGGGGAACACCGAAATTAACCTGTCAGAGGTAGGAGACAGTAGACCCAATTTTGACACACTTTGTGCAGGAGGAATGATAGCTGGAGAACCAATTCAACACACCCTGCGAGAGGCCGAGGGATTGGAGAGAAGAGAGGAGAAGGGAGTGGTGGACAGTGTCAAAAGCTTTCAACAAGTCAATGAAGACAGAGCCAGCAACATGTCCTTTGTCAAGAGCAGTGTGAAGAAAACTGGAGAATTCAATAAGGGCAGTAGTGGTGCTGTGTGCACAACGAAAACCATGTTGTTCACGGCAGAGAAGGTTATAGGTGGAGAGGTAGTCAGACAGCTGATCGGCCATGATTTTTTCCAGAGCCTTGGAGAGAGGGGGGGAGGATGGAAAGAGGGTGATAGCTGCTGGGGGAGGTCCAGTCACCAGATTTATGAAGAGGGGTGATCACTGCTGTTTTCCAGGCAAGGGGGAATCATATAGATACAGCATCATATAGTATTTATCAACTTTTTTCTGGATTTAATTCTATTAAAAATATTTGCTAAAATTAAGAATATTGTTTGGTCTTTCCTTGATTGTATCCCTGATGTTGACTCAACCTACCTTTTTTTTAATTCTCAGCCTGATGATCTTCAGAATGAATTTTCTCCACTCATCAAGAGGAGATTGCGAGGTATAAAGAACAGCTGGTTTTATGGTAATCTTTTTTTTTTTTTGCTCCCCCAGATCCAGGCCGGCCTCTCCTTCAGGTCTTCCTATGCCCCTTTGCTGCCACACTGCCCTGTTGCAGTCACCCATCACCCAACATTGCAGCCCCCCCCGGGTAACCCGGACATAACCCTTCGCCGGGTGGGTCTCCCTCCTCCGAGGGGAAAAGCACTGGTGGGACAGCCAGTGCAATTCTTGGCCCAGGTGCTGTTGAGGTGTTCCATGGACTGCTTGGGGTCTTGCAGCAGTGGGAGCTGGTGACCATCATCCAGTCAGCTGCAGGGCTCTTTTCCTGTTTGCTCCCCGGGGGCATGGCGTGCCACGAACGTCAAGGTGTACACTGATGTTCACCATGCCCCATTAGTCACTGGGACCCAGCGCATTGCCATATCCCCAGCCTCCACCAGGGGTCAGCAAATGCCAGGTTGCTTCCCTGCCCTCCCCCCGAGAGAAGGTGAGCAGTCATCAGATGCATGAGCCCTCTTTCCCCGGCCGGCTCTCTAGCACCCGGGTCCGTTTTTGTAGTGATTTTGAAAGGGTTTGGGCTTATTTTAAATTAACTTCTTAGTCTTGCAAACCAGAATATAAAATAATTAAGAATTTGTGTAAATATTTGATAATACATTATCTTTAAAAATCAGATTTTCTTAAAACATGGCAATCTCAAAATGTGTCTAATCCCAGGAGATGTTGGTCAACATGAATTCTTAAATTAAACCTAAACCTCTGCAGTCTATTGACAAACAAGAAGAATTTGCATTCATACAGCGCTTTTCATACACATTGTATCCCAAGGCGCTTTACAAGCAATGAGAGACAGGTAGTGAAGTGACTGTAAATGTGTAGTGGCAGCCATTTTACACAGCAGCACTAACATACAACCTTGGACAATTGCATGAACCAGTTTTATGTGACGGGAATGTTGGCCAGACACCAGGGAAATTCCCCTACTCTGTGTAGGTGGAGCCTTGCTGCTGGTCGCGCGATGGCCAGTCCGCACAATCCCTCGGAGGAGTTGGACGTCGGCAGCTCTGGGGAGTGGGCCTCCTCCCCAGTGCTATCTACCTTAGAGGCCACTGAGGAACGTCTGGTTGTAGCGCACGGATACGCTGACACTATTGTCGAATCGGAGAAAGAAGAGAAATGTATGCTCACCTCAGTTTGTTCAGAGCTCCTCGAAAAACACTCTGTTCTTGCTCTCCAGTTACAGTCTATCGATTCTGAAATTGCTGCATTTGGTCCGGCACCCCCGGAACAGCCAAAGGACGTCGCAACGTTGATTAAGCCCCCTGTGAACGTCATAGCTGCGACGGATTTCAGTGTATCTCCAGCACCAGCGCCTACATCAAGAAGGCTGGCAGTTTTTCGAGGATTCCTCGTCGTGCCGAGAGCCTGAATCAGACCTTCAAACTCCGGGACTGACTGCCTGACAAAACGCAACCATCTCGCTGACTCTGTAAGTCCTGTCCTCTTCTCCCACCTTACAGTTTTGTCCACAGACTACCTCTAAATCTGAAGTGTTCCTTTTTCGGCGGATAAAACCCTGGCTGGTCTTAATGTGGGGTACTTTTATTCAAGGTCCCAGGAAAGCCTCTTTCTCCTACTAATATTGATCCCATGAAACGTGGTCCCCTGATGTGGCCCTTAAAAGCGCTGGCTGGGAAAAGGGGAAGGAGGGATTTGGTCTCCAGACTCTCAAGATCCTGTATATCTCAACATGTTGCAAACTGTTTCTAAGAGCTCCAACGAACCCGGGGTGAAGATGCTCACCTGCTCACACTGGACTGCAAGTTAAAAATATGGTTGTTAATTATGGTATTACTGTTGACGATGGTGTTTCTTCTGTTAAAGGCAATAATGCCCCTGATACTGTTCTTTCTTTCCAGCATGCTAAACCCTCTATTAATGCTTCTACTCCCCTGTTGGCAACTGAAAAAAATTTAAATTTAGGTCGGCCAGCCAGTTTTAAACTGACTGACCTATTTCACTCTAAAGGTGAACCTGCTCCACGGCGGAACGCAGTACGTCTAATATACAAAGGAGGACTGGAAGTACCCCCGGATAGGGTCTATATCGCCAAGACGTTATTAAAGGGGTCTATGAAATTCTTTGCTTCTGAAATATTTGCTTTAATTCATCTGGGGAACTCTAATTTTGATGTAAGTTTCAAACAAATCTCAGGACTGGATAGATTCTGGGCTCAATATGATAAATTACAGACTTCTCCCATTCCTCCTTTCAAGCTATCCTCTAACTAAACCTGCAATTAGAAACGTTACCATAGTTTTCAAAATGAGGGGTCCATGTTGAAGATATTCTTTTGGCTTAATAAGATGTGAAGTTTTAAATCGACCTACGCCTACATTAGACAGTGAACAGATTTGGGATGGCAGTTGGAAGGTTCGGGTTAAATTATTCCCCACTAATACTGGGCCGAGACATTTGCCTAATTTTTTTTTTTTTGGGTAAAGATAAAGGTTTTGTTTTCTATGCTGGCCAACCTAAATCCTGTTTCAAATGTGGCTCTAGAACACATCTTAGTTCTGCTTGTGATGTTCTAAGATGTAGTCACTGCTTTGAATATGGACATAATTCCTCTACCTGCTCTAATTCCTTTAAATGTAACTTATGTGAAGAAGTTGGCCATTCTTATGGTCGCTGTCCTTGGGCATCCCATAACAGGGAAGACTGCCCCTCACATGACGGGTTAATTACAATTGCCCAACAGCTGCAGGCACAAAAGACCACCTTCCGTGATGACCCTCCTCCTCTGATAATTTCTAAAGCTAAAAACTCGACCTCAAACTCTATTTCAGATCCTCATATTCAGGAGGAAGCTATTATCTCTCCTGAGTCTAATGACCTCTCTAAAGAAAGTAATGCTAAAACATCTGATGTTATAATGCCCCTTCCCCCTCCTCCCCCACCTTCTATTCCTGACTCTGATTTTGTTCCTGCTGCTCATAAAAGGACTAGGAAAGGTCTGGCTGTGGTTTGCCGACCTAAAGATAATGTAGGCCTTAATTGGCAATCCAATAATAAATTCGCTATTCTTTCTATGGATTTTTCTGACAAAGATTCTGGTGGGGATGATACGGATACTTCTTCTGTCCGTTCCTTTCCAGATCTAGAAGGAGGCACTGACACTGATCCAATTGCTAAGCGTACACGGCAATCTCAGAGGGGTAAATCTCCAAATAGCTCATAAATGGCTTCCCTTTCAATCTGCTCTTTAAATGTTAACAGCATTAAAGGCAAGAGAAAGTTAGGAGGTGTGCTTTTGACTCTTAAAGACCTTAAAAATGATATTTATTGTTTGGTTGACATAAGATTAAAAACCCATGCTGAACTTAGACAAGTTTCCCATGCCTGGTCTAGTGGCCCTTCTTTTTGGTCAACTGGCCCGGATACCTGTGATGGCATCGGCATTCTGTTCTCCAGCACGGAATTTCATGTCTCTAGACTGGTGGATATTGTACCTGGTAGAGCCCTGCTATTGGATTTTTCTTATAAACAAGAGAGGTTTCGTATTATAGATACTTATGCTCCACAAACTAAAGCCCAAAGAGTTGCTCTTTTTCATACTGTGAGGCCCTTTTTACATACCTCTAGATTACTTTTATGGGTCGGTGACTTTAATTGTAGTTTGCATCAATCAGATAGAGGTTTACAAACCCCTAAGCTTTTTGTGATTCAGTTGCTTTAAGGAAATTACATCCACAGCTCTTTTAGTAGATGCCTATAGGTACTGTCATAAACTGGTGGTTTCACCTTTTTAAAGGTCCCTACGAACCAGAATTGATTTTTTTTTTTGTCTAAAGTATTGTCAATTCTTTCATGTCAGACAGTGGGTGTGAATTTTCTGACCATGTGGCTCTTCAAGCCTCATTTACTTGGGGTTCAGCCCCGTTGAAAAAAATATTTGGCGACTAAATGACTCTTTATTAGAGAACCTCTTTTTAAATTCTTGGCATAAGGAATTTAAGGCTCGCATATCAGTCCTTGAATTATACGACTCTGTTATTGATTGGTGGGAAGACTCTAAGTCGAGCTGGAAATTGGCCTTTAAAAAAAAAGCTGCAGTTGCACAAAATAATAAATACCTAAATTATTTGTCTCTTCGACAGCAGTTGCAGCATCTGATTTCCTTGGCTGATTCTAATCATCTCGATTACAGCAAACAGATTGAAACTATTTGCTCCCAAATGAGGCAATTTCAATACAACCGAGCCAGTTCTTTAGACCAAGAAGCTCGTTTTGGTTCCCAGTCAAGCAAAAATAACCTTGACCCTTTCAAAACGTGTAAAGGTAGGGTGGACTCTAAATTAATTCCATCCCTAATATCACCGACGGTGAACTTATGACTTCACCTGAAGCTTTAGTTGATATAGTTGAACAACATGTTTCTTCTTTATTTGGTTGTTCGCCTATTTACAAGGATGCTGACCTTTTATAAACTCATTGAATTTGCCCAAACTCTAACTTTGAAAAGGAATTGTTGTCAGCAGATATTTCTGAAAGTGAAGTAAAACAGGCCATTGACTCCTGTGCTCAAATTCAGCTCCAGGATCTGATGG
Organism: Neoceratodus forsteri; assembly: GCA_016271365.2. Taxonomy (NCBI): domain Eukaryota; kingdom Metazoa; phylum Chordata; order Ceratodontiformes; family Ceratodontidae; genus Neoceratodus; species Neoceratodus forsteri. The sequence continues at coordinate 974,550,874 of CM057456.1, read as the reverse complement.
CCTTACTGCAAAATTTTACAAAACATTTTCTGTGGAATTAACCCCTGTTTTGACCCCACTATTTAGGGAAATGTTGTCTTCAGAAACCCTATCTAAATCTATGAATGAAGCTATTTTAATTTTTCTATATAAAAAAAAAGGTGATTTCACTGATATCTCCAACTGGAGACCTATTAGTCTGCTAAATGTCGACTATAAAATCCTAGCTAAGATTTTATTAGTTAGAACCCTCAAAGTTGCCAAATATATTAGCCCTGTTCAAACGTGTGGCATACCAGGAAGGCGTCAGCAGGATAATCTCATTCTCTTACGAGAGTTGTTTGTTTTAGGAGAGAAAAAACGGATTTCGGGTTGGATATTAGGACTAGATCAAGAGAAAGCTTTTGATAAAGTCTCTCATGAATTTTTGTTCCGAGTCCTAAAAGCCTTTGGTTTCCCAGAAACGTTTTTATCTTGGATTCTTTCACTATATAAACACACTGTTATACTCCCCAATGTTAATGGCTGGATAGGTAATCCCATTCCCTCCCGAGGTGTACGGCAAGGTTGCCCATTGAGTCCGTTGTTTATAATTTTATATTGATACCTTAATAAGAGCCGTTTTGCTTTCTCCTCAGATTATTGGTCTGACAGGCTCTCTTTCTTCTCCGTCTATCAAATTGTTAGCTTATGCTGATGACTTGGTTTTAACATTAGACCTGAAAACGAAACAGGAGGATCTTATCCAGCTATTAAGCTCTTTCTCAGCTGTATCTGGCTCATCAGTTAATTTTAGTAAAAGTATAGGGATTCCGATTGGCCATGACTCTCTTCCGGAAAATGGGGTTTTTGCGGGGATTCCTGTTAAACTGGATGCTTTTAAATATCTAGGGATTTATTTTGGACAACCGAATATGGCTTCCTATAATTGGACTAAAGCTTTGGATAAAGCTGACAGATTAGTTGCAAGTTGGAAGTCTACCCTTATTGGTAAAAAAAAGAGAGTTATTTTGTTAAAATCTTTAGTTATTCCCCTTTTTTTATATCTTAGTTATATATTTCACCCCTGTTGCTCTTTTCACTAAATTGTTTGGGTGTTTTTTAAAGGTTTCTGGGGATCTAGACTAAACCCAATAAAACGCAACATTACATATAGACCTACATGAAGGAGGTATTAATATGGTACATCCCGCTGTTTCTTTTATAGCTTGTTTTTCCATTATAATTTTGGTAATGCTTTGAAACCTGGGAATATAATTTGAGACCGTATTTTATGGACTGGTTCTCTGTGTATTGGTAAATGGGATCTTAATGGGAGAAACATTCTTTCTCGCTCTTTAGAAATACCTTCATATGGTAAAGAAAGTTTCAAATTGGCCTTATCTTGAAATCTTTCTCCACCAGATTTTTGTATTTTATCTAGACGGTCTTTATATGATAAGATTTGGAGAATGGAAGCCCAAGAAGAGGTACTATTTCCCTCCTGTCCTATCAGTCATCACTCTTGGGTTCTTTTACAACTCCGTAACCCTCGCCTACCTCCATATGTATGGGACATGGTATGGCTAAGTAATTACGACAGATTGGGGGTCAGGAATAATCATAAACACAAAGCTTTGAATTTACGTTATTGTCCTAGAACTGACTGTCTTGATGTTCCCGAAACCCAACAACACTTATTTCTTGAGTGCCCATTCTCTTCAGATATTTGGTTTAGTTATGATGTGGTCGGAACCTTCCTTCCTTCAATTGTCTTATGAACATATTATGTTTTGCACCAATGCTCACTTGAATGCTAAGTATCATTTAGATACGTTATATATAATCTTTGCTTTAATTAAGTATTCCTTATGGCAAGCAAGATGTATGCTTGTTCTACATCAAAAAAGTTATACATAAACAGGAAGTTATTGGCAATATATATAAGGCTTTATGTTCAATTAAAAAGCAAGATCTTCATGTTTATAACAAACACCAAATTGACTTGATGTGGCGCAACTGTGATTTACTGTTCAATGATTGTTCTTGTTGATTTGTTTCTTTTGTATATTTGACTATTGTTTGTTTCTTGTAATGAAGTCCACTTCTCAATAAAATTCTCCTACTCTTCCAGCAGGGGGATTGCTGCTCTCTTGCAGAGTGGTGGTCAGTTGCGGGATGGAGGGTGAGGTGGATGGACGTATGGTACAGTCCAAGGTTCTATCCCTGGCCTCGGCTGCTTCTTTGCCTAGGGATCGTGAATCCTGTCTCGGGAGCAATATTACTCTGAGTCTGGAGGATTTGTCTGCTATGGAGCAGACAGCGGTAGAGCAAGCACCGAGAGAAATAGAGGATTCTGTGTCTTTATCTCCTGTTGTAGCAGCCGGTCTGATTTTACCACCGGAGAATGCTGTGCTGAGTGGTGAGGATGTGAGTATCATTTTGAATGGAGCAGAAGCGGTACAGTCCCTACCTTTTCCAGTGGAGCCTGACTTGACATCTGCTGTCAGGGAGATTCCGGCAGCTCAGCTGCCTTTCACAGAGCCAATAACGACGTCAGACAGAATGCAGAAGTCTTTCTGCATCTCGGGCCCAGATGCAGCGGCTGGTTTAGATGAGTGGTCTAAGGAAGATTCTTGACATGACGCTGGCTGGATTCAAACACCGCATGGGGCCTGGATGCCTGATCCAACTTGGGAGTCCTTTTCTTTGGCCAGGAGTGTCGCTGGGCAAGGTACTGTGAAACTGGGAAGTGGGGAGGGGGAGAGACCTATACTTTCTCCTGTCATTGGGGTTGCTGACTCAGAGGCTGTACCGCCTGTGTTGGGAGCTGCTAATGCTGATTTTGATTCTTCTGATGCTGCAGGGTGCCAGGAACACACTACTAGTCCACCCCCTTCCCCACACCGAGAAGGCAGTAGGATTGGGCCCAGATTTTCAGATTTATTTAAAAATAATAGGGTACAGCAAGCCCCTAGACGTAATGCAGTCCGTCTTCATTATAGAGGGGATCTGCAGGAGCACCTGGACAGGCTTTATGTGGCTAAATCCCTTTTAAAAGGTTCCATGGGGTTTCAAGCAGCTGACATTTTTGCTTTGATTACTATCGGGGGGGAAGACACCTTTGATATCAGTTTCAAGAACTTTGCAGGACTTGATTTGTTTTGGAAAAAAATATGAAATGTTTAAAACATTGCCCTTATGGACTCCTTTTTGGGCTATTCCCCTTACTAAACCCCTGTATAAATCAGTGACTGTAATGTTTCGTAATGAGAGGGTGAATGTTGAGGATATTTATTATTGGATGGAAAAGAAATGTCAGGTTATGGGGCCTCCCAAAGCTATCATTGATAGTGAAGGTATCTGGAATGGTAGTTGGAGGTTTAAAGTGAAATTACATTTGATTGGTAATGACGTGCAGCATATTCCCAACAGTTTTTTCTTAGGGAAGGATAGAGGGGTGTTTTTTTTATCCAGGCCAACCTAAGGCTTGCTACAAATGTGGCAGCCCCAGACATCTTAGTAGCACTTGTGACAGGGTTATTTGTGCCTTATGTGGGGAATATGATCATGCTAGCTCTGTTTGTAGGAATGTTTTCAAATGTAATCTTTGTCATGAACTTGGCCATGCTTATCATCAGTGCCCTTGGGCTGGTCAAAATTGGACTGGTGGGCTCAATCAGGAGAATTTGGTCTCTGAGGCCCAAGAGAGGTGTAGGCCTTCTAGACCAGAACCGGGCCTGATGTTCCTGATTAGGCATCTGGGTCTCCCTCCTCGGCCCCTACTCGGGCTGATTCATCTCCGGCTAGCCCCACTGCTTCTGCTGCTCCAGAACAAGGGTTAGTCCCTAGAGTAGAGGGTGACTTTGGGCAGATGCCCCCCTCAGGTGGAGGCTGATTTTCTCCCACAAAACCGTGTGACTAGATCTTCCCTTAAGTCTAAAGTTTCAGTTGGCCCTATTGCCACACAAAATTCTTTTCAAGTGCTTCAAGACCAGGAGGGTGGCTTTGAGTCTCATGTTTTCTCTCTATCTGGTGTGGTATCAGAAATGGAGCGTGATGAGGATACTTCTCGTAGTGTCCTAAATTCTAAGAAGAAAATAGGGAGGAAGAGAAAGAAAGTCAAGGATGGGGTTTGATGGTTTTTCCTACATTCCCTGTAACTTTGTAGATGGCATTTTTTTGCCTGGTTTCCTTGAATGTGTGTAGCATTAAGTCATTTTGAAAGCAAATGGCTTTGTTGGAGTTTTTTCAACACTGTCCGTTTGGTGCCTTGCTTATTCATGAAACCAGATTTGCTTCCTTACAAGATATAGTTCAGGTTAAAAGACTTGGGGTCTTTCTTTTTGGACCTCTGGGGAGGACGTGGTGGATGACCTTGGGATTCTTTTTAAATCACCTTGAGTTCGGGTTCAGAAGGTAGTTGATATCCTGCCAGGATGGGCTTTTTTTGTTAGACTGTGTTTATAATAGCTTTTTCATGCGTATTATCAATACAGATGCCCCTCAGAGTAAAAAGGCTAGAACTGATTTATTGGCCCTAATTAAACCTTTTCTATTCTCTTCCAGAATGATATTCTGGGGAGGTAATATGAATTGTAGCCTAGATGTGAAGATGCGAGATAGTGTCCAACAGAAGGTGTATTGTGATTCACATGCATTGCATAATATCATTCGCACTGCAGATTTAGTAGATGCATATAGGGTTTTGCATAAGGATGGGGGATTTACATATAGGTGTAGTGCGTATTGTACCCACATTGACTATTTTTTATTTCCAATAGGTTGTTGGTTCATGGTTTTTGTTTAAAGCATTGTGAATTTTCTGACTATAGCATTTTACAGTGTGATATTCAATTTTCACATGAACCTCCCTCATTTCCTGGGATGCCTAGGTGGTGGAAACTTAATTCTGTAGTCTTAGATAATCCTGATGTTAAGATGAAAGTAGGATTGTTCTTTGCGTTTTGAAGTTTTGTGGCTATTTTTTATGACTCCTGGGACTCCTGGTGGCGGGATACTAAAGTGGAGGTTAAGAAACTGTTTCTTGACATAGGGAGAGCTAAGTGCAATAAGGACTATTTGGGTTACTTAGCTTTGAGGGATCAATTGTATAAACTCCTATCCTTACCTACTGTAGCAGATTGTAGAATTAAGGCACAGCTTGATATTGTGAAGGGTAAAATGAGAGATTATCATTTTCAGCATGCTGCTTTTTTTACATGCTAATTTTAAATTGGGTACTGCCAAGTCTCCTTTTTCGGATCCATTTGAGGCATGCAAAATGAAGCTGGCAAATAAGAAAATAGCTGGTCTTTATGATAGGTCTGGATGTCTGCATACATCTAATGCTGAGATGTTGGATGTTATTGCTGAGCACATTCAGAATTTATTGGGGCAGGAGTTTATCTCTCATGTTGCTTGGGATGCGTTGATCACTTGCTCATTGCCTTTTTTGTCATCTGCTATAGCTGCTGATATTGCTGGTCCTGTTACTTTGTCTGAAGTTTTGGATGTTATTTCTAAATTATGCTCAGGGTTTTCCCCAGGGGAGGATGGGCTTACGAATGAGTTTTACCAAGCCTATAAGGAGTTGGTAGCCCCACTTTTAGTGGAATTTTTTTAATGAACTTTTGATGGCTGCTGCTGTTCCACATTGTTTTTCCTCAGCTGTGGTGATTTACTTTTATAAGACAGGATTTAGAGAACTGGAGGCCGATTAGCCTGTTAAATTCTGATTACAAAATATTTTCACAGATTCTGTGCCATAGACTGCAGAAGGCTGCATCTGTCTTAATTTATCAGGTTCAAACCTGTTCCATTCCTGGGAGAAACATTCAATAGAACCTCAAATTATTGAGGGATGACTGTGAGTTTGGGAGGCAAAGGAAGTTGTGGGGATTTCTGATTGCTTTGGATAAAAAAAAGCCTTTGATAATGTGTCTTGTTCCTTTTTATTTAAAGTTTTACAAGTTTATGATATTCCTTCATCTTTGATTACATGGATTCATGTTTTGTATCAAGATGCTGTGGCAATTCCTACGGTGGGTGGTTTGCTGGGGACACTGGTTTTCCTGAAGAGGAGGGTTAGACAGGGTTGTCCCGTTAGTCCTCTTCTGTATACATTTTGTTTAGATCCTATGATTGGAGTAATCCTGAATGACCCCGTTATTGTTGAATTGTTTACCAGTCCTGAAGTTTTTCCTCAGAAGATAATGGCCTATGCAGACGATATCTGTCTGTTGACGGATTCTGTTCAAGCTGGAGTGCATGCTTTATAGGTATTAGCTGCCTTTTCAGGGATTTCTGGGGCAGGCTTTAACCATCAAAAGAGCACAGCCTTGCAGCTTGGGGATGGGGACTCAATACATTTAATAGGTGCTGTGCAGGTGTCTCAACACTTTATTAAGGTTCTGGGTATTAAGTTTGGTGAACATGATATGGCAAGGATTAACTGGGAGGATAGGTTGCAAGTAGGGGAGGCGAAGGTTTCACACTGGAGGTCCTGGGGGATGGGAAAAAGAAATGGGTTTGTATTGTTCAGCAATTTCTCATCCCAGTTTTTTTGTATATTGCACACATTTTTCCTCTACCCACTGGCCTCAAAACTAGACTGTTTAGTTTATTTTTTCAGATGGTCTGGGGTAGTAGGTTGAACCCGGTTAAAAGGGATTTTACGTATCTTAAGGTTTCTATGGGAGGGTTGGGTAAGTTGAACCCTGTAGTGTTCTTTCAGTCTTTTTGCATTTTTTCTTCTTTTTATAGGACAGTGGGACACTCTTCAAATTGGGCAGAGGGGACTCATTGTTGGTTTCAACCTTTTTTTCAGAAATGGAAGGTGACTTTTCCTCGGTTAGGTGCATCTTTACAGGTTCCCAGCTTTGCCCTTTTTATGCTGAAAAGAGTGAAAGGGTGGAATTTAAGTAAATTTGAGATTACTTCCATGCAAAAAAAATCTATATATGGTCTTGTGATGGATAGACATCATGCTCTTCGGGTTGATTTTCCTCGCTGCCTTCCTATCAAACTTCAGTTTGCTTTGAATATTCTTAAAGACGTTAGGATCCCTGATTATATCTGGGATGTTCAGTGGCTGTGTTGTCATGGGAAATTGGGGGTTAAGGGTAATTGGAAGCATAAACCCATGACTTGACAGGTTGTGCTTGAGATTTTCTTGTATTGGCATGGAAGAATCACAGAAACATTTTTTTATTTCATGTTCCCATACTAAACAGTTTTGGCTTGATTTAGCCACTAGGTTGCATTGGTCTCCTCTTCAGCATATCCAATATGAATGTCTGATACTGGGAGATTATTTGGGTATTTACTCTAGGTACCATCCCAGTATGTTAAATGTGCTGTTTGCTTGTATCAAAAATTTACTTTGGCAGGCACGTAGTCAATTTTATTTACAGTATGTGAATACCCCTAATGCTGTATTGATTAATCAGATTGCAGAAGCTTTGAAGCAACTTAAAATGAAGGAGTCGAGGATATTTGATAGAGGGAAGTTTCAGTCATTATGGAAACATGTTTTTTGGTTGCACTGATTACTTATTTTTCAGTACTATGTATGAGAATTTGTTGATCCTGTATGGGTTTCTTTCAGTGTTTTTATCTTTTCTTTCCTTGATTTTGTTTTTTGAGCTTGTGGGGATTTTTTTCTGTGTTCATTATGTTTTCTTTTTGTTTTTTCTTGAGTGTTCTTCTCGGATGTTATGTATTTTGCAATAAAACATTCCCCTACTCTGGGGGGGGGGTGCTGTTGGCCCATTTCCCAAGATGGAGGAGCCAGACGCTGCTGTGGAGGATGAGGTGAAGCCGCAAGCTGGGAAGTCGCCCCCCCCACAGCAAAATGCGATAAGGAGAAGGCTGAGAGAGTTGTAGTGTCTATGGAACTTGGAGAAACAGATGAAAAAAGATCCTTCTGATACGGATTGTTAGGATTCAGAGGCTAAAATGGCAGAGGAACTGCTGGAGAAAAATATTAGAGAAAAATTACAATAGCGGTCACACAAAATGGCTATTGAAGAAGAACTTTATTTATGGAAGAAAAAGGATTTTAGCAAGAAAAAATTCAAGAGAAGAAAAAAGAATAAAAACAAGCATTTGTCAATGTCGAATGTTTGCTTGCTGGCATTGGCATTGGTAGTGTAGGAGTTACAGAGCTGCATAACAGGAATGGCAGTGAAGTATTGAACTGAAGCCAACCCCATCACCAACCTGCAGATAGTGACAGGCATTGGGGTGTGTCTTTGGGTCATCAGGCATAACGGCCACGCCATTTCACCACACCCTACCGTGCAGACACCGAGAAGTGTCATGGTGTGTCTTGGGGTCTTTGGCCCTTATGCGCACCCCATTCCATCAGGAAATATTGTGAGATGGGTGCGGTATAGGAGAATGGGGTGAACTTTGGGGCCGAAGAGTCCAAGGCACACCTTGATGCCTCTCAGTGGCTGCAGGGTGTGGGTGGGGGTGGAAAGGTATGAGCATTGCAGGTGACAATCCCAAGTCACAGCCTTGATGCCTGTCATTCTCTACAGGGTGGGGTGTTATGGTCAGAAACCCAAACGCCTCAGGCATTCGTTGGTATTTTCACTCCAAATTTTCAACATGGGTTTTTTGTGACCCCCACCTCATGAACAGTGGCAATATCAGTTTGTTAGCTGAAAGCTGCTTTTGCACAGCGACTACGGCATTTGTCACCACAGGTGCAAAAACACATTCTGAACAGGATGTGAAAAATGACAGCTGTACTGTTCATGGGGAGGTATAAAAAATGGCAATGTTGAAAATCTGCAGTTAAATTATAAAAAAAACTGGTGAAGTCACAAGCGTACATAGAAACTGTGCAACGTGCACCCATAATGTAATTAGTTTAGGAATTGCTTACAGCAGATTGTCAACACAGGCATTTTGGGACCTCCGGTCATGAACAGTGTCACTGTGATTTTCTTTATCTGTCCCAAACAATGATTTCCCACAGCAACCATGCATTTCTGTGCTGAAAGTGTGAAAACACATTTCGGCCATGTTGTGAAAAATGACAGCTGTACTGTTCATAAGAAAGTGCGGAAAAATGCACTGGTGAAAATCTGGACTGAAAATATTACAAATTCATGAACTTAGGAGGGTGCATGGAAACTGCGCAATGCTCACTCGTAGCACAGTCATTTTTAGGAATTTTTTCACCAAATTTTCAAAACAGCCATTTTAAGACCTCTACTCATGAACAGTGTCACTGTGATTTTCTTAATGTGTCCCGTACATTGATTTCGCACACCGACTGCGCCATTGTGCGCTACATGGGCGGAAACATGTTTTAAGTGAGATGTGAAAAATGACAGGTGTACTGCTCATAAGGAGGTGTGGTAAAATGGCAATGTTGAAAATCTGGGTGAAAATATTGAAAATTTGCGAACTTATGAGCGTGCATAGGATCAGCGCAACAAATGCTCGTAAAACTGTCATTTTTGGGAATTTTTTCACCAAATTTTTAACATAGCCATTTTAACACTTCTGCTCATGAACAGTGTGACTGTGATTTTGTTAATGTGTCCCGTACATTGAGTTTGCACACCGACTGCGTCATTGTGCCCTACCTACGCGGAAACACATTTTGGGTGAGAAGTGAGAAATGACAGCTGTACTGCTCATAAGGAGGTGTGGTAAATGGCAATGTTGAAATCTGGAGTGAAAATATTGAAAATTACGAACATACGAAGCGCATGAACAGCGCAACGCATGCTCGTAAAATTGTCATTTTTGGGAATTCTTTCACCAAATTTTTAACATAGCCATTTTAACACCTCTGCTCATGAACAGTGTCACTGTGATTTTCTTAATGTGTCCCGAACATTGATTTCGCACACCGACTGCGCCATTGTGCGCTACATGCGCGGAAACACATTTTGGGTGAGATGTGAAAAATGGTAGCTGTACTACTCATAGGGAAGTGTGGTCAAATGGCAGTGTTGAAAATCCAGAGTGAAAATATTGAAAATTCGCAAACCTATGAGCATGTGTAGGAACAGCGCAACGCACGCTCGTAAAACAGTCATTTTTAGGAATTTTTTCACCAAATTTTCAACATAGGCTTTTTGAGAGCCCACCTTATGAACACTGGCACTGTCATTTTGTTAATCAGTCCCAAAAGATGATTTCATGCAGTGACCGTGAAATCACCCTTCAGGACCGATTAACGCCATGCCAGTGACAGAATTCACGAGGAGGGGTCCCAAAAACCCCATGTTGAAAATTTGGTGCCAAAATTCAAAAAACGGCTGCAATATGCAGCAAAGTTGAAAAACCCCTATTCATTACATTAGTTTAGTTTAGTTTAGTTTATTGTTCTAGGAATTAATACCTTTGAGCCAAAGGCTCTTTTACAAAGGTTCCACGTCAATTGTGTACAAAACAAGTATAGTTACATAGAAAGGCAAAATAAGTTAAGTTATGACAAAATTGCCAGAAATAACACATAACCTTAAAACTGACAAACTTAGTATAGGACAAGGGAAACAAAATACTTTTCATATAAAAAAAAACGAAATAGATTATGGGGAAAAGACTCTAGAGAAAGCTGTACTATTGGAAGAAATAAGAGGAAGTAGGGGAAGCAGACAATAGTGAGAAAAGAGCTTCACATATGCCTTTGTCAAGAAATGTAGTAAGGAAAGAGAAAGAAGAAGAAAAAAAAATGATTTAATCAAGGCAGTCACAGGAGCTGGAGGCAGCGAGGTGAGAGTGGAGCTGAGATTTGAAAACTCCTAGGGGGGGTGGAGGGGGAGATGAGAGTATTGATGGCATTTAGCCAGCTGGGGGCATGATAAGCAAACGATCGTTGACCCTGAGTTGTCTGGCATTGGGGAACCTGGAGAGGTTGATGATTCAATCCTCTGGTGAGACGGATGCAGGGTTTCAGGCGTAGCAGGTCTTGGATACACGGAGGGGTAAGGCCCATGGTTGATTTTTTCGCCATCGGGCAGGTAAGGTACTTTAAGCGGTTTGATAGTTGCAGCCAACCAGTTTCAGTGTAGAGCTCACATGTGTGAGTGCATCTATGAGCACCAGTGAGCAGTCGACAGGCGTTGTTTAGAGAGGTTGTAATGCGCTTAAGAGAGGTGGTTGATGCAGACCCATATATAATTAAGCCATAGTCAATGACTGAGATGACAGAGATTTGAATAGCAATCCTTAATGCAGATTGGGTGAGGAATTACCAGTTCCAGAACAGGATACCAATACGCTGATTTGCCACTTTTGCTGTCTTATCGATGTGGGTTGCAAAGGTTAGGCCTTGATCAAAGGTGATTCCAAGATATTTAAAGGTAGTCACTTGTTCGAGAGTACTTCCCAGGCATGTATTAATAGTGAGCGGTAGTTGCCTTTTCTTGTTTTGCGGGCTGGAGAAGAGCATGGATTTTGTTTTTTTGTGGTTTAGGACCAGTTTGTGATCAAGGAACCACTTCTCAGCTTTGGTAAAAGCAAGTTGAAGGCTGTGGAGTAAGGGTTTCGGGTCTTTGTGAGAGGATAGAATTACGGCATCATCAGCATATAGGATTATTTGTTCAGGGCATGATTTGGGGAGTGAGTTTAGAAAAATGCTGAAAAGAAGAGGGCCCAAAATGGATCCCTGGGGAACACCTGAGAGAACCGGTTTTGGGTCAGAGACAGTTCCTGCAATTTTTACAGCTTGAGCACGTTGTGAGAGATAACTTTTGACCCAGGCACCAGTGCTTTGAGAGAGGCCAAAGGATTGTAGTTGTTTGATGAGTAAGCCATGGTGAACAGTATCAAACGCCTTAGTTAAGTCAATGAAAACAGCTCCGGTTTGGTAACCTTTGTCCAAGGCATTGTGTATTGCTCCTGAGAACTCCAATAGGGCAGTCGATGTGCTGTGCCCTTTCCTGAATCCATGTTGCTGAGTGCAGGAGATGTTATACTTTTGAAGGTAGTCAGTGAGTTGGTGCACCATTATGCGTTCGAGGGCCTTTGAGAGGGGAGGGAGTATAGATATGGGTCGATAGTAACCAGGTAGGGACTTGTCGCCATTTTTGAACACAGGGGTGACAAGTGCAGATTTCTATTTGCTGGGAAATTGACTAAGGCAGAGGGAGAGATTGAAAATTTTTGTAAGTGGGAGCAGCACCTCATCCAGAGTAAGTGATAGAAGTTTGAGGTCAATAGTATCACTACTTACTCGGGTCTTAGAGATAGCCTTCTTAATATATTTGTAGACTTCATGAGCCTTGACTAATTTCAAAGTGGAAAGGGGGTATGTTTGGAGAGGTAGTAGGAGACGTTTATTTTGATGAGACAGGGTCAGAGAAGAAATCCTTAGGGAGAATCCCGCTGAGGTCTGTGAAGGTTTCATTAAGGGTCTTTGCCATGACCATTGGGTCTAGGGTAGTGACTCCATCAACAGTCATTATAGTGGGAGAGAACTTTGTCTGTTTACCAGTGACATTTCTAATGTTGTCCCAGAAGGATTTCCCGTCACCCCAGGAGTTGGAGAGGGCATTCGTGTAGTAGGAGCTCTTCATCAATCGGATTTGCTTAGTGCAGTGATTGCGAGCCTGTTTATAATTTTGAAAGTCTGTTGGAGAGCCTATGGCTCTTGCAATAGCCCAGAGGTGGTCCCGACCTTTGAGTTGCGCCAAGAGCTTGGCCGTGACCCAGGGGTTTGAGAGCACTTTGATTTTGTGCTTTTTAACTGGAGCATAGATGTCACAGGCGGCATTGAAAGTAGAGATAAAGTAGTCAAGGGCTGAGTCAACATCTTGAGTATTGTAAATTAGGGACCAGTCTTGTTGCCTGAGACATGCTTTGAGATGAGTATGGTTGCCATATGGTAGTGCTCTGCTAAATATGGTTTTTGGAGGCAGCTTTCAGAACTTATTTGACCATGTACAGATGACAGGGGAGTGGTCACTGTGAGAGTCAGGGAGAACAGCTGCATTGCTTGTGCGGGCAGGGTGGCTTGTAAGGATCCAGTCTATGAGGGTGCCGGTCCCCGATTTGTAGTTTTTCCTGGTAGGGGTGCTTACCATCTGCATAAGGTTTGCGGCTGGGATAGCATCCTTGTAGGACCCTACGTCAGAAGTGAGCCAGTTGATATTAAAGTCACCAAGGAGAAGCAGCTCGGTGTCAGGAGGTTGCAATCTTATGAATTCGAGGATAGTCTGAAGGCCGGGCCCAGGGTCTTTAGATGGGATATAGACAGCAGCAACAGTGAGAACTTTGTTTTGGGCACCTAGGAGTAATTTGATAGGAAGCAATTGCACTGAGATTATACAGCTTATCGGCATTTCCTCGTTTGCGGTCGGCTTTGACTGAAGTAGACGTGTTCCTAGTCCATCGAAGATCATCGCGCCAAGCTCCTGAGGTAAGTATGGGGTGAGTGTGGGTGTGGGGAGGCAGGATGCCCAGTGGGTGGGCGCGGGTGGGAGAGGGGGTGAAGACAGCAGCGAGGAAGGTTTTTCTTTCAGGTTTTTTTTTTTATTTGGACTATGTGGGACGTTTGCCACGCTGAGGTGGACTCCCAGCATGGCAGCTGGAAGGCTGTTGGGGGGGCAGTGGTGCTGATGGGGGATTGGGCATCCCCGACAGCCATAGGACCTGTTGCCACACTGGGGTGGGCTCCCAGCGTGGCACCCGATAGTCTGGAGGGGAACAGTAGAGCCGACGGGGGATTGGGCACCCCCGTCAGCCATACAGTGTGTGCATGGGGGAGGTAGGAGTGCATGAGCACACAATGTGCATGCACGCCTGTGTGTGTGGGGAGGGGGAGTGCTGCTCACTCAAGCGGTGCTCTCCCTTTCAACTGTATGGCACTGCATTTTGGATCGTCACACTATGTTTCTTGCACATGCATGCAAGCAAACATAAAAAATGGAGATGAAAGAAAAGTTGAGGGCTACTTTATCTGGGCATGCCAGTACTTCTAAGGGCCTACAAATGACCAGGGAGAGAATCAAAGAGGCTTTTGGTACCTGTACACCCGTAGGTGTGGAATCTGAATGGACATCATAGGCTGCACTACAAAATGCAGGCTGGCAGCAGAACACTACAGGAGTGTGGATCCCAGACAATTCTGCTGATTTTTTGAGCATCACCTCACAGCAAGATGGTGTGTCTCTCAGGATGGCAGCTGGAAGGTTGGACTATAATTATGAGCAAACAACACATGTGGTGAACATGGATCGGGAGACAACTCAGGTGAGTGAAACCTGTAGTATAAATATCATGAATATGTTGCATACTGCAAAGCTGCCCCAACCACCCATTGTTCAGACTGCTCCCTTTGTATTTACTGGCAGTACTAAACTAATTACCAATGTGAAACGTTTTGATACTACGGGAGATGGGGAAAACAACTCAAGTGAGATGCCCAATCAGCCAACGCCCGCATCACGAGAGAACATGAAGAGTTGTCAGGATGGGGCAGAAGGGATTACTCAAGTTGAAAAAGAACCCCTTTGTTAAATAATGGGACAGAACCCGCACCACTCCCACACAATTCTGAGGCGACACATTTCAACGCAGAGGCTACTCAAAATGCACCTCAGATAAACTCTGCCACTGAGCAGATGGTGAAACAAGAACAGTTTCATAGTGCTGCTAGCACTAGTGAGGAGGATAATCAAGAACCCAGGGAAGATCCTCCCCCAGACCCCCTAGATTTTCTGAATTGTTTGACAGAACTATCCCTAAGCCTAGACGGAATGCTGTAAGAATCTGATACAGGGGAGGTTTTGATTTCCAACCAGATAAAGAATAAGTGAGGAGAAAGCTGATAAAGGACTTATTACATTTTTCACCCTGTGATGCACATCCCCTGATTCACATTTCGGACAAAGACAATTTCAACATAAGTTTTAATACACCCCAAGGGTTGGAACGTTTTTGGTTTAAAAATAACCAGGTCAAATTCTCCCCATTGTGGACACCTTTTATGGTGATCCCACTTACCATGCCTCTAATTAAGAGAATCATGGTAATATTTCGTAATGAAGGGGTGAGTGTGAGGGATATCCACCACTGACTGCAGAAAAAATGTGATGCATTGGGCTCCCCAGAGGCAATTAATGATTCGGAACTATTCTGGACTGGTGGGTGATACTTTAGAGTGAAATTACGCCAAAATGAAGCAGGAATCCAGCATATCCCCAATAGTTTCTTTATAGGGAATGATCGGGGGGTCTGCTTTTATGTGGGCCAATCAAAAGCATGCAACAAATGTGGCGACTGTATGCATCTGGCAAATTCCTGTAACAAACTACGATGCACTCTTGGTGGAGAATATAACCATATAAGTACTGCCTGCAGGAATGTGACAAAATGTAACTTGTGTGACTCTATAGGGCACGTTTTCCAAAAATGTCTTTGGACAACCCATAACTGAATGGATGGCATGGATCAGGACTCCCTAATCAAAACAGCTCAAAGGAAAGCCAGTGTTGGAAAGTAAGCTAATCCTGAACAAGAGTAAGGACCTTCAACACCCAATCCAGGACCAGAGAACCACCAAGATAATGAGCAACCGGGCCCACAATAGGGAGAACAAATACAAGGAGAGAACCCCAAGTCTGAAAATTATCCTGAAGAGTCTCATGAAGCACAAAATATTCCATCACGCACCTCTAGAGCCCATCGAGGTTCTACTAGCAAACAGACTATTAACCAAGAAATCCCCCCCCAAATGGTCCAAGCCAGTAACAAGGAAAGACTTCAGGTGGCACAACCTCCTGTTGTTATCACTGAGAACAAATATGAGGCTTTATCCACAACTAAAAACTGGGGGGACTCTGACATAGAAGAACTGGATTCGGATACCTCCACATGCTCATTTCCATTGCTGGAAGAAAAAGATGGAAGGAAGAAGAAGAAAAGGAAAAAGAAACATACTGAGATGAGAGGAAAAGTGCCATAGATGGCTAGGAGAATTGTATGCCTACACCCACACCTACTGGAAGTATGGATTTACTTCACTTGGCATCGAGCAACATCTGTAGTGTAAAAAATACAATGAAAAGAACTGCAGTTTTTTCGGCTTTACAGCAAATGCAGCTTGATATCATCTTTCTGCAAGAGACTTGGATGTCAGATTCTTACAGTCTAAAACAGACTAAAAATTATTGGGTCTGAGGGCCTTCCTACTGGTCCTTTGGGCTGGATAAAGCAGATGGTGTGGGAATTTTGTTTAATGGAGCAAATTTCAAGTTACAGAAATTTAGTGGATCTGGTACCTGGCAGGGCTCTAGTGCTCGATGGTTTACGGAAGGGGAGTCCTTGTAGATTTATAAATGTGTATGCACCTCAGGTTAAAGTGGAGAGGGCTGATTTGCTTGAGAATTGCAGCCTTATTTAGCTACTGCTAGAGTGGTATATTTAGGAGGTGATTTTAACTGCTCTATTGACATTACTGATAGAATAAATGCATGAAAAAAGTATACTGTGACTCAAATGCCCTTCAACAATGTATAGCTACAGCTGGCCTACAGGATGCTTACTGTATAAAGGGCAAGATACTAGAAAAAAATTTACTACAGAGGAAACTTAACAACTAGAATAGATTTTTTCTTTCTATTCCCTAACAGCCATATCAATAGAATTTGCACAGTACCGTTTGAATTCTCAGATCACCTATAATTAAAACTAGATATTTCCCTTTCAAATATTTCACATGAAAAAAATAGTAGATGGAGAGCTAATATGGAGTTATTTAAAGATGAGAATCTCAGAAAGGGTTTACTAGCTGAGTTACATGCGAGAAAATCTGTCTTATGTTCTTATGACTTTGTGGGGGACTGGTGGGAGGATTCTAAAAAGGTAATTCGAATGTGGTTGCAAAAACAGGGAGCAAAAAAACAGATTGAGAAATTTTGTAAATATCTACCTTTCAGAAATCAAATGCAATATCTGTTTTCAATCACTACTATTTCTGGGAAAGACTACTCTGACCAGATTGCTAGTATAAAACAGCAAACATATCAATATGATAGGGCAGCAACATTAACAAAAGAACTACGCTTTGTGACTAAAAAGCCCCCTGCAGGTAACCCATGTGCAGCGTGCAAATCTAGACTGCATTCTACAACTGTGACAGAATTAAAAGATGAGATGGGGGGAATATTTACTGAACCATTAGAGTTGGAAAGAATAATAAAGAATTATCTGTAAACCTTGAATAATAAACAAACAGGTAGCACAAAGGAAATTGCGGAGTACTTATCTTCAATTGATGTACCCGGTTGGGATGGGCTACCCATAGAATTTTGACAGTTTTTTTTAAAAGAATTGACTGAAATGTTAATGTTGATTTTCACGGAAATATCTATGGGAGGTAAAATTCATTCTGCATTCTCATTAGGCCTGTTGAGATTCTTACATAAGAAAGGTGATAAAATATCTCTCCATAACTGGAGACCAATATGTCTTTTAAATACAGACTGGAAAATTTTTAGTACCATTTTGCATAAGAGACTACAAAAAACCCTAAAAACATTAATACACCCAGCTCAGACCTGTTCTGTTCCAGGTAAAAAAACTTCAGGAAAACCTTTATATTGTAAGAGATTGCTATGAATACTGTACAAGACGAAAACAGTTGGGGTTTCTGTTATCAATAGATCAAAGTAAAGCCTTTGATAGGGTATCACATACATTCTTATTTCAAGTAATAAGGAAATATGGAATTCCTGTACAGATGATTACTTGGATCTCCACTCTGTACAAAGCTGCACCGGTGGCACCTTTAATAAGAGGGAACATAGGAGGGAAATTTAGATTACGGTGCAGTGAGCAACAGGTGTGTCCCCTTGCCCTCTTTTGTATGTGCTTTATTTGGACCCATGTATACAACATATAGTCAATAACATAGCAATAGTAGGGATTCTGAGTACTTCTGGGACAGAACCATTGAAATCACTTGCCTACGCAGATGATTTACTTTTATTCTGTAAAACTGAACAAAGTCTAGTAAGTGGGATAGAAGAATTATCACTTTTTTCACAAGTTGCAGGTGCTAAAATAAACACTGAAGAGTTGTGGTATACACCTGAAGGGGGGGGTGCAGGGTTCGGAAAAAAACATAGCAGATATACAAATCAAGACTGAACCAATAAAAATGTTGGAAGATTTTATAGGGGAGAGGGATATGGCACAAAAAAATTGGGTTGACATTATTTCAAAAAGTGAGATCCTAGTGGCCAGATGGAAAGGGTGGCAATTATCTAAAATGAAAAGAGTACTTGTGATAAAACAGTCTCTTATCCCAATACTTCTTTTTGTAGCATGGATTTACCCCCATTCCTTTACAATTAGAAATGAGAGTACTTAGCTTATTTTTTCAAATGCTGTGGGACAATCGCCAAAACCCCATAAAATGAGATTACACTTATCTGGGGAAAAAACTGGGGGGAGTGGGCATGATCCACCCTATAGTTTTTTCCCATATCTTATTTTGGATGGGAAACTTTGTAATAGCCTCTCAAGGGGAAAATGCTTTATGTAAGGACTGGATTCAGGGGGTCCGGCATCATTTTCTGGATAGATGGAGTGAAGATCTGCCTAAAATTGTCCCTTCATTTAAAGTTCTGGACTATCTTAGATCTTCTAGAAAGAAAATGAGTCTCTGGAAGATAAAAAAAAGTCGCAGGTTTTAACCTCAAACAGAAAACAATTACAGTATATGATATCATATTAAGGAATATGGGGCCTTCTCAGACAGACTTAAAAGACTGCCCTGCAGGGAAAATTCAAATAGCAATGCATCAACTATCTAATGTTAGAATGCCGGTCGGCCCGTCGTGCAGCGGGTTGATTTGCTGATTGGCGACGCGCACCGGGTTCAGGAACGGACCGGTCAGCTGAGGCCGGCCGGGTGGAGTAGATCGAGCCCAGAGACAGCTCTCCTTCTCCGGGAGGGCACGGTAGTGCGCATGTGACCCCGGTGGAGACCGGGGTTCCACGCAGACCGCTGCTGACAAGCTCACCTGAGGTGGGCGGATGACGCTATCATTGCACCCCGCCTCCCAGGAAAACGGAAAGATGAGCCTGCCTGCCACCAGAATGGAAGCCCGCTGCCAAGGCCTCGATATGTTCTCCAGGCCGGGCCCCTGACCTAATCCCAGTGCCTGCGGTGCATAAGCGGGGTGCGCCGCAGGCCCCACCGTGGGGGGAAAGCCACGGGGTATCGGGGGACAGCGGCCGATCTGGGGAACAGAGGCTGGCAGCCCGTG
This sequence comes from Neoceratodus forsteri, assembly GCA_016271365.2. Lineage (NCBI taxonomy): Eukaryota > Metazoa > Chordata > Ceratodontiformes > Ceratodontidae > Neoceratodus > Neoceratodus forsteri. The sequence continues at coordinate 974,531,669 of CM057456.1, read as the reverse complement.
ACCGGGCTGGGAATACGGTGGCAGAAGGGCTCGGGGTTAAAAAGCATAAATAAAAAAAAATAAAATAAAATAATGTTAGAATACCAAGTATGTAGGATAATCTGTGGTTATGCACTTATGGAAGAATTAATGTTAGCGGTAATTGGAAGCATAAGGCTATCGAAGAGAGAATTTGCCCATAGTATGAATGTTTAGCTCCAGTAGAAACAATGCATCACTTTATTCTAGAATGTACTTATATTGTTAATTTATGGGAATTTTTGGCCAAAAGATAGAAACTGCCATGGTTGCAGCACCTAATTTATAATTAAATTATATTAGGGAGTATACAGGGAGATTCTCCGGATATGTCAGGTGCACGTTAGAAGTTGTTTTTGTTGTACTAAAATGTTACCTATGGCAAGCCAGAAGTAGGTATATATTACAACAACAAAGAATGCCTCATTTGTCTGTTGGGAAACTATGTAAAGCTGCATGCAAGTACATTTTTCAACGAGATCTAGAAAGTAATTCTTACCGGACCGTGTGGGGAATGTGGAAAGGTTTACAAGTTATAACACAATCTTAAATATGATAGTATTGTTATGTTTGACTGGTAATATAGATATACAGTTTATCAAAGAGAATATGGGCTTGGGAATTTAAAGTTTTTCTCTTTAAATGGATGGACCTCAAGGTATTGAAGGTTTTTATGTAGGAGGTACTGGTAAACATATTAACAAAATGTATAACCCGAGTTTGGTTTATTTTCTATAGGAATTACATGTCGTAATGTAAATGATTTTTGGAAATTGCCTTTATTTTTTCTTTTCTCACACTTGCATTCCTGTATACTTTGTATAAAATTTGTTTCAATAAAATACCCCTATTCTTGTGAATGGATATTGTTTAGTTGATCATATATTTCTGGGTTTTGGGACTTTCGGGTCTGAATGATGGGGGGAACAGATCTTCCAATCCCTCATGTATGAGACCTTGGTTAAAGGTCACTTTGTGGGTGGATAGAGGAAACAGAAACCTAGTACCTTGTGTATTATCTTTGCCTGCTTCAAATGGTGCATTCGGACTAACTGATGCCACTTTTCTTTGCAGCATAGGGAAAATACTTTGGAATCTCTTTATTTTGAAGTCATGCATGAAATAAAAATTATTTCTCTATGAATTTAGTGTTTTGGACAAAAAGTCCTTTGACTCTTACTGGAAAGACATTACTATGATCATTCATGGAAACAACAGGACAGGAATTTGTTAATAAGAATCTGGTGTATTTGTCAAGTTGACTTTCCTTTTTTCTATGTATTAGTAATTTTTAATACTGAAAAATATCTTTGTTTAACCTCTTTTAAAGTCTCTATGTATTATTTTTCATTTGATTTGATCTGTTGCTTATTGTTTGTATTTGATTTCTTTTATCCAATAAAAAGTCCCCTACTCTTACAAAAAAGTGTCTTGGCTTCTTCTACTTCCACCTGGACATCCACAGGACAGATCCAGTGTGGGCAGAAGGGTATTCTGTTTAAGGTCTCATCCATAGGGCAGCACATACCAACAGTACAGCACTTAGGTACCAGCATTTATGATGTGAGCCCAATCCCAGTATGGAGGACTAGTACCCATGACATTCTGGCCTAGAGATGCATGTGCTACTGACGGAGCTATGCTGACATTTGTAGTTGCTGATCAGGTAATTAGTGATCCAGCCACTATCAAAACTGTTTTAATAAGATATGTAACATACATACTGATTTTTCTCAACGTGTGCATAATGGCAGTAATAAGGTTTAATGTAATCACTAGTTTTATGGCAGTGATGATATTGCTCCTAAAACCATTAATCCTCCATGGACCCAGCCCCACACTGATGCATAGCCTCCCTTGTCCTGTACAATATAGACATAGGCTACTTTACAGGCACAGTGAGGACTATGTATCAATGTGGGGCTGGGTATGCATGATTCGTGCATACCTGGCTCACATAGCTCTGCACCTGTGGACAGGTGCATGTTGGGTGGTATACACTACCACGTGCCTCCACAGGTACCTGTTCATGGTCCTGCCCCTCCCCCAGTGTACTGCTGCACAGAGGGGTGCATTGAGAGAAACAAGAGATCATCCAATCAGACACCCATCTTGGGTCCTGAAGTGGATCCTCCTGTACCTCATGAGCAGAGGATGCTGGGAAGGCTCATGAGAGAAACATTTGCAAAGATGGATGAATACCTGAATGGCTGCCCCTAGCCCTCCCTTTCTAACCAGAGGGTTGGGGCAGCACTGTGTGTGGGGGGTTGATGTCCTGTGGACTGTGGGTTTTTTCTGGGGGGATCGACATATACGGCAGGGTCCCTGCTGCCCTATCCTACACCCCCCCACCCTGCACACTGCGCCTTTATGAATGGCATGGAATGCGGGCATAATCCCCTGGCATACCCCATGGCCCATCTACACGTGTAACTGCATGGACAGCCAGGGGATCAGATGCAGAAGGGATGCATATCCCTTCCATGCATGCTGCCGGGGATCCACGGGACCCCTGATGCATGACTCAGGGACTTAGTGTTACCTACACACCGTGAATTTGTGGTGTACAGGTGACCCGCACATTAATGCATAGGGCCCAGTGTTTAGTAATCTAACCAAAGTATTTGATCTAGTTGACCATGGCCATCTCACTTTAGAATCGTCATAAATGGGTTTATCTTCTAACTCTGTTTCTCAATTTAGTGATTAGTTGACTGATAATGTAAACAAATGAGGATTGTTTTTCTTTTCTGTCTGTCATTGGTACACATCACTCCACAATCTTCTAACACAGTTCAGGCTTTCCCTGCTTCTGAGCTGGAAACACAGTTTGCAGACATGGCCTACATCAGGCTGGCATATCTCCAAAGTCTGACCCACAAAAGCATCCAAAGGAGAAAATGCAATGCCCAGACACTAACCTACATTTAAATTTGCAGCTGCAAGATCTGAAAGTCTGTTCAAGCAAAAACTGCTATAGACAACTGTCCTCTCTCCTCAGTCTCTACCAATCTCCGCATACTCCTGCCCTCAAGTCCCTGGCAAAACCGATGATTCTGTATTATGGATCATCATTCCACATCACAACAGACAACTACAAGTACTGCAGTAGTGAGTAGGTGAACCAACTCATAAAAATCACTTTTCCAACATGCTTGAGCTTCATGCCAGCTACTGGCTCTAGTCCTCCAACATCTTTGGCAAATCCAGTTAGGGGTCAGAGGTCAGCAACATGGTGGCTTCCATGTTATTCACCTGTTCAGCCCCTTAGAGTTGGCACCAGCCACAGCCTTTATTTTCAAAGGGTGCCATGTGGCACCAAACATTCAGATTCCCACCCTATTGCCTGCTCTGATGTCCAAGATCATCCCATGTCATGGTGTGGACCTCCAATCATGTCTGCCATTGTGCTGCTCGAGTTGATATCTCAGAGTGCTTAAAACAAAACCCTCCTCCACTTCTTTGTCCTTGGTCTGCTGCCCCAGTCACACTGATTCAAAAAGTCTCAGAGTAGAGGGACAGGGAGATGGGGATAAGCTCTGCACTGCCCTAGCCACTGAGCAGACTCAACAGCTGATAAGCGCCTACCAAGAGCAAAGGACTAGCAATGGTAATATTAATAATACTAAATTGATATGTATTATACAGTTTAAATATGCAACTTGACAATGCTATTTGATATTTACTTTAACAACTATATGTTATATACAACAACACAAATAATCTTTCTCAAAATGAAGACTCAACAGGGAACTCATTTGTATCAAGGTAACAACTTTTAGACAGTGACAGTGTAGCAAAGAATGATGAAGAACCCAACAGCAGCAGTGGAGCTTCAAACTGATGCAGCCAAAAAGGGAACATGGTACTTTTTTTGCCTGGTCTTTCAACCAACAAAAAGGAGGAGACTGATCCAGACAACTAATTTTAATGTGTGTACATATGCAAAGTCGTAGACATACTGTTTCCATCCTGTCATCATTATCACTGACAGCCTGGCCATTTATCCTATTAGACCCATTGACTGGCCTATATTCTCAAACTTTATCTTCAGGGTTAACAACGAAACAGAATTTGTTGGCAGAAAAGGATTGCTTGGCCCACCCAGTCTGCTCAGATGGTCCCTGCCTAGTCTGCCTTCACAGACCCTAACTGGTCCCTGCCAACCCTCCATCCTCTATGCCTATGCATTAATATTCCCTTATGTCTGTCCTACACATACTTGAACCCCCTACTGTTTTTGCCTCCACCACTTCCACTGGAAGTCTATTCCAAGCATCTATCACTCTTTCAGTGAAGTAGAATTTCCTCACATCTCTTTTTAACCTCCTACCTCCAGCTTCTTTGCATTCCTTCTGATCCTGGTTCTCTTCCTCCTTTGAAAGAGACTCCCCTCCTACACCCTGTTCACCCCCGTGAGGTACTTGTAGGTCTCTGTCATGTCCCCTCTCACTCTCTTCTCTTCCAGGGTGTACATGTTGAGATCCCTCAGTCTCTCTCCTCATAGGGCCTTTGGTGCAACCCTTGCACAATTTTAGTTGCCCTCCTCTGGACTGCCCCCACATTGTCCATGACCTTTCTAAGGTGTGTCCTCCAGAACAGAACACCATTCTCCAGGTGAGGTCTCGCCAGTGAGCAGTACAGTGGTAACACCACCTCCCTCCTCCTGCTAGAGCTACCTCTCCCAATGTATCTCAGCATTGCACTGGTCCTACCCATTGCTTTATCACATTGTTCTGTCACTTTGAGGTATTCAAGTGTAACCCCTTGTTACCCGGGGTTACTAGAATCCCAGTAAGACCTAGTGGTAGGCAGGTAAGGCAGCTTGTGAAACTCCAGTTAAATGGCCTTCACACTGTCTCACTCTGTTCTCAGTCTCAGCTGAGACTGAGAGATGACATCACCAGTAGAATTGTCGCAGCTGCATAAGCCACATTGGAATCTGCAGCAGAGGGAGTTAGATAGAACGTTGGGAGTTTTCAAAGAGGAGTCTCCTGTTTGCTTTCAAAGAGGAAGGAGCAGTTCCAGTTTTGTTTTCAAGTAAGAAGGAGTCAGTGTCCAGTGCTCAAGTGGTGGAGACCACTGTTCGGGTCTCAGTGCCCCTCCCTCCGGGGGGGGGAGTAAAGATCCCCATGTAGATTCCAGGGGCAATCCTCTAAATTCTGCAGAAGAAAGAAAGCTGCCTATTTCAGTTTCAGTCTGTGTTTGGAAAGTGGGAAGAGTTGAAATTCGCCTGTGGGGCACCTGCAACAAAAGGGTGAGTGTTTGCTCTAATATGGGAGGGCAAAAATGTGTTTCTTCAGCCTGGGAGATGTGAAGAAATCTAGGAATTGAACTACTATTTGGGAGGCCTATAGGACTAGGACAAACAAATGGAGTAGCGTCAAAAGCTAGAGTGCTGTGTGAATTCAAGTAATATTGTAGAGGGGTTGCGACAGTTCATCCACCATTTAATCTACATTCAGAAGTATCAGTTTTTCCAGAGAAATGGCCGGGTATGGGCTGTGGGAGCTGGAGGTGGGAACACCCCCCATCTTTAGTAGCCAGGTCCACCTCTACGGATTTCTGCTGTGATTGCTACTTGCCTCATGCGCTTGGCCAGTGATGAGGGAAGTACCCAGACGTGGGTCGCAAATGGGAAAATCTCTATAGGAGTCGCAGACTCTAAGTGGTGTGGGGAGCCACAACAAGTGTAAGGAAAATTCTCTTTGTGAGATAGGAGTCTGAAGAAGTAAGAAGGAGATCTTTCTAGGAGTCGCAGACTCTAAGTGGTGTGGGGAGCCACAACAAGAAAATGGATTCATTCTTCCAATGGACCGCCATTCAAGTGGCCGGCAGGGGAGCCGGGCCAGTCGGGCTGTGTACCCAAAGCGCGTGCAAGTCCGGGCCGTGTGCATGGTGGGTCCAGAGCCTGAAAACAGTAAATTGGTTCATTCTTCCAATGGACCACCTTGTAGTCTCTAATCTGCATTACCAGTAAATGTAGCCCCATGGGGGTCCATCTATGCTTTGTTGTGTTCAGCTAGTTGTGAATAAAAGCCACACTGTAAAATCCCATTCCTGGTTCTGGACATTACAGTTATTGCTTCCTGTGTTCGGATTTACTTGGGTGCCCCTGTGCAGAGTAGCTAAACCTAGGTCCCCTTGTGCCAGGTAACCTCATCCTCCCCGAACCCAGGTCCCCACCAGGTATTGCTGCCAGCGCCAACAGCATGCCACCTGTCGTTTTGGCAAAAAGGCAAGGGTGAGGAGTTACACAGATATGATAACTTCAAGGCCTCTTTCCTGCGTAGTGACTGACAATAACCCCCCCCCCCATCCTGTACTCAGTTCCTGGGTTCCTATGTCCTGGGTGCATTATTTTGAATAGCTTTACTGTGTCTTTATTAATCCAGTTCAGCCGATTCAGCAATCTCAAAAACAAGAGACAGATCCAAGACCCCTGCACTTCAGCTCACGCCTTCCAATGGGGTATGGCAGGACTAGTCATGCCATGCCCCCTTTGAAGGCGTGAGCCAAAGTGCAGGAGTCTTGGATCTGTCTCTTGTTTTTGGAATAAATGAGCATAATTAACTTCCCGCTCCCAAGTGCTCATTTCATTTGTATTCATATAACTTTTGAGGCTTGCACCTCACGTAGTGAGCACCTGCTCGTGCAGTTTGCGTGGTCTTCAATTTATTTTTCATTTGGATTCAGCAATTTCCCTTGTGGGGTTAATGATAGAGGTGAAGGGGTGTTAACACTGGAATTGATGTTTATGAGAATAGGCCATTATGTGTTACTGTCATTCCAACTTATAATCCAGTTTTAATTATCCATTCACCCCACAGGTTCTCTAGAATATTAAATATGTTGACTGCAGTGTGTTTCCCATCCATGACAGTTGCACTAAGTATGCCATCCCTATACAGTACTGCCTTTTAGGTCTCAATTAAACTGATGTGACTCTGAGAAAGGAAGCGAGCCAGTGTGCAGTAAGAGAGATAAATGTCCAAGTGCCAATAAACTTGCCCAAATATCTGATGTGCAGTGTACAATCCCCACTCTCTGCCTCCTTTAGTGCATTTATGATGCAGGGTTTGACTGCTTAGCAAATGCTTAGAACTACCCTGTGAGTAAATGTAGAGTGCATTTAATGAATGCAAATATGCTCTGAGCCTTGAAAGTCTTTTAAAATGTTGCAGCAGGTTCACCTACTGAAATGGGGGTGATGGCATTGCTGCTAATATCGGAGGGCCTGGTGGCAGAGGAAGACAGAGGGTATCTGTGGAACTAATAGGAATGTTTCTGCTTGCTGTTAACAGTGACTGGGACACTGGAAAAAGAGGCAGTGACAAAAGCTGTACTCTTGTTTGATGATACGCTACTACTGTATAATAATACTGCAACTCTAGAATAATGTGATATTATACAATGGCAAGAAAGAAAGATGGACTCTGATTGGTCAGTCTGGAACTGGACCCGTGATGTCATCCCAGTACAACATCACAGGTCTAGTCACAGCACACAAAAGACCGCATCAAATGTAAAGAAAAAAAAAACTGAATCACTCCACAACAGCGATTGGCTGCCCCACTACCCTCCTTGCTAACACCACGATTATCTTCACTTCCTGGTCTGCCCCTAAACAAATGACACAATAAAAAAACACTGTGACACTGACAACACTGTCTTTCAGGGAAGGCTGACATAAATGCTATTGCTAGGTTATCTTAAAAAAAAAAAACACTGCATGGCGATCCATCTCCTTTTGGACCAGAGCGAGCGAGCAAGCGCGTATTTTAAATAGTCACAGAGCGGCTGTTTCATAACGCTCGCTCAGTCCTCAAGCACGTTTCTTTCTATTTTTATTGTATTTTTTAAAAAACCCTCCCCACCACCTTCCTGTCTATCGAAACAGTAAAACACAGTGACCCCTCTCAGTTCAGACTTGAGATCTGAGCGAGTGAACGACCAGACCGAGCGACTGAACGACCAGACCGAGCAAGTGAATGAGCAAGGGCATCTTTCACCGCACAGCTCTTTTCATAGTGCTTGTTCGGTCATCTTCAATTAAATTTCTTGTTTCTTTTTTTTTTTTAAACCCCACAACGTCAAAACAATGAAACTCTCCATATCGCCTTCCTACCTCCATCCCCATGGCAGAGGGCATGCGGTTGTAAACGGGGTAGAGCCACAATCTCCAATGGCAAATGAACACCGCCAGGAAACACAAAGACATGCAAAAAAGAAAATAAAAACCATAAGAAAAGACAACGTAAACACTCATGGAACAGAGCAAATTAATAAGAATAGAAGCACTGAAAAAGGTTCCTATGGGCAGAAAAGACCCCCATGAAAAACCCAGCAGCTCCACCAACTGGCTGAAACAATCAGCACTATTTTTTTATAAAGTATTCCTACCCACTTAAAAAAATGACAAAAATAAAACTTTAAATGTACTTCTTCATCTTTGTTTTTTGTTAGTTTTACACATGAGCCATTGTATAATAGCAATAATGCACTCCAGGGTGTGTGTTGTGCTGGGATAACGTCACGCCTGGGGTGACGTTATCTCAGCTCAACACACACCTTGTCATGCATTATTGCTTAAATACTACATATTCTTACAATTAATGTGTAATGCTACCCTGCAACTATAACATAATGTAATAATACTACATAATCTTATTGCTTTAAAATTGGTCATTTTCACTTTAATTATACATATTTAGTGCATATTGGTCAAAACTGTGCAAATTTAATTTGAGCCCTAAGTGATTAGTGCCTAATTCACTTTGATTGAAAATGGTAACTTGGGCCAATTAGCACCATTTAATTTTAGTACAATCATTGCACTGGGGTCTATTTATTAAAATGAGGATTACCTACACACTGCGGATCTGTGGTGCGTACGCAATACTGCAATAGAATGCGGCACAATGGGGGTCTGTTGGACCCCCCAGCATCATTCACAGAAGGGACACATGTCTCTTCCACAGTGGATCCCCATCCAGTCAGGCAGCTACGTGCATGGCTGGTCTGTGGGGCATTCTGGGATTGTGCCCGCACTTTATGCCATTCACAAAGGTGCAGAATACTGGGCAAGGGTGGTGCAGGATACAGCAGCTGGGACTCTGCCAAATCCATTGCACACCCCCCAGATTTCAACTGCCAATTGTGGCTGGAACAACACCTCCCCCCCACCATGCTGCCCCAGCCCACTGGGCAGACCGGCAGGGCTGGAGCAGCCATTCAGCTACCCTGTTGTCTATTTAAAAATGTTAAATTACATGCCTTCCCAGAATCCCCTGCTATGCACAGAGCAGGGGATCCATTTGGGAACCAGGATGGGTATAAAATTGGATGCTCACCTGTGTCCTCCAATCCACCTAGCGCAGCTGCATGCTGAGAGGGTGGGGCCATGGACAGACGCACACTGGTGGCCAGCATTTGAGCATGCTGGCCACCACATGCCTGTACAGGGGTGTGAAGCTATGCAGGCCTGGTGCATGCGAATTGTGTGTACCCGGCCCACCATTGATGCATAGCCCCCATTTTGCGAATACAACAAAAACTTTCTTACAGTGAAATAAAGAGTAATGCTCAGGCATCTGTGTGTTAAGAGGTTTGTTTACACAACTAAGGTGTGTGATGACCCATAAACCATGAGAGTGAAGTTTGTGAGGTTTATGAGATCATCACACACCGAGGGTGTGTAAAAAAATATATAAATACACAGATGTCCTGAACATTATTTTTTATAATAACTGGTCCCAGATTTGAAAATAAATTAAATTGTTTTCAGTTATATGAAGAACCCAATGGACTCAGTGAGAACATAGCTCAATGGTCTCAACTTAAGGGCATCAAGTAAGTTCACTATTTTGTGCCCAAACTGTGCCAAGGGTTACGTCAGTGTTTTGTATCCAGACTGTTTTTATTGTAAGAACAGCACCAAGTGAAACTTTTGTTTTCACTTTTCTGCTGAACGCTTCTGGTCTGACAGTGCGGACTACAGCTAGCACTGTCAGATCTCAGCTGTTTGTCGGGATTTGAACTTAGGACCTGAAGCGTCTGATGAAATGCCATAATAGCTGGGTGTGATGTCACAACCAGTTATTGGGGCATTTCACTTCAACAGAATTCAGGCTGATAAAGCACCTCACCAGTTATTATAATACCCTATTTTGTAGTATCACCATATAATGCTACTGTATATTATTGTAATGCAGTAATACTGTATATTCTTACTATAATATGTAATGGTACTGTGTGATAATACGCCTACTGCATGATAAAGAAACAATGTCACAAATGCTTAAAGAGCAACTAGCCTTTGGGATAACTAGGTAGGAGAGCACAGCACCACACCATGAATGGCAACTGCAGGGGGAAACTAACTAGCAGGCTGTAGAGCACCCCTCTGTGTACTGTACTGACTATAGTTGTCTGATTATAATTAAAAAAATGTACCAAAGCTAGCAGGCCACACCACACCACATCACACCACTGGTTGGTAAATGGAGTGGAAACAAACTGGGAGGTTATGGTCCTTCTCCCAAAAATTTGCCTAAAAGGGCTGTTAATTCATTCTATCTTGTGCAGCCACATTGGGTCGAGTCAAGCAATGGACGACAAATGGCACTATTGGACCACTGATCCAGGGTTAGTGCTACTGCTCACAATGCCAAAGACCTGGGTTTGGGAATGATGCCAATGGGAGGGGGAGATTGAGTGTCCCACAAGATGCTCTTCTTAGTGAGGAACAGACTGCTGGCTCCTGCTACAGTAATGCCACCTGGCTAACCACAGGTGAGAGTACAGCTGGAGGGCCTGCATGGGAGGCAGGACTCTACCCAGCATTGGCACAATGACAGTCTTGACATGTGCATCACATCCTTAACATCCTAGTGTGACAGCATCTTAGGGTACAGGCAAAAGAAAGAAATACAGTGTTAACAGCCTCGGCCACGCCGGATGACACTAACACCTCCCTTAAAACCCGCACTGCCAACTGCAGCACCCTTCCTCAACACTGGTTAAACGGACACTGGAGGGGGCTTGGGAAACCTTCCAGGATGGCCCCATCATGAAGAAGAAGCCATGGAGGCACAAAAGGAAGGAGGTGAGTCCCAGAGAAGGGGGGCAATGGAGCTGGCAGATAGGAGTAGATTGGAGAGAAAGGGACAAAAATAGTAGGTTAAGTAAACAATAATACCTTCCAGGGTGGGTGGTCTTGTGCTATACCAGACTGCTAGAGGGGTGTAATGAGGCCCAATACTGCCACGCAGGCCCCTTATAGCCCTGAAGGTCTCTCTGATATAATATTCGCCCACCCTGGAGGTGGGTATTATTGTGCTTAGAAAATGGGCAACTGTATTATGTACTTTTGAAGAAAAAGTATAGTTAATGGTTAGGTTTTTATTTATTTCTGTAGTCAAATAGTTCCCAGTGTTAGACTGCAGTGTTTTTTGTTATTTTTTGTGGAGATGGTTGTTATGGTTACCCTGTTTTTTTTTTTCTTTCTGAAAACAGACATGTCCATTACACCATGGTTGCGAGAGAGATTTTTTGTAGTGTGGCAAAACTGACACAATTGGCAGTAAATGAATGTTGAGCGTGATTGGAGGTCAGCATGGCTGAGAGTGGTCACAAGAGATAGACAGACATGGTAGTGCTGTGACAGCCTACTGTGATAAAAAAAATGAACTGGCAGTTTCAGGTAATTTTTTTTTCCCACTCAATAAAAAACACAGACAAGCATGTTACTGGATGCTTTCGGTGAGCAGTGGTAGAGCTGGAGCATGTCAGGGAAAAATATGGTAGTCAGTTGGGTCCTGGTTGGCAATCAGCTCCCTTTTTTTTTTTTTTACTTCATATTTTTTACTGACCCTTTAAACTGTAACAAGAAATCAGGGGAGTAGGAGAGACAAGGAGAACAGCTGGAGGACTGGAGTCAGTTCTCAGCTCTCACTAAGTGAGACAGAAAAACAGCAGGCATTTTAAACTGAAAATTCCAGTGGCAGCTTGATATTGGTGATGAGGTCTGGGGGGGATTGGCCCTTTTAATGCCCAGGCTCTGTTATCCAATAGACGTCCACCTTGCCAGGGCTATCAGCCAGTCAGAGCCCAGGAATTTCTTAGCCCATTTTCTAAGTAAGTAATACTCCAAGACAGGGTGTGCATTATAGGATTATAATGCACACTCCAGGGGTGTAGTAAGGCATGAGGTTGAAGACCAAGTGTCCTTATGCCCCAGGGAAGTGCATTAAAATCCTATGACGCACACCCTGGAGGAGCTTATTACCCTTATAAAATGGCACTAAGTAGTTTTTGGGGGGGGGGGGAGAATGAGATTTGGCACCAGACCATGCGTTTATAGAGATTTAATGTGCAGTCAGATGACATCTCTCCACCAATGAAATTTCTGCATTTTTTTTCTTGCCATTTTATAAAAAAATAAAATTAAGCCATCCTTCTGTGCAGCAGTAGGACTACCACTCGTGATGCTGATTACTAGGGTTCGGGAATAAGCCCAGGTTTTCAGGGGCCAGCCGATGGGAGAAATATCAAGCATCACAGAGGACACTCTCCTCCTCTGTGGATGGAAGGTTACTGTCTCTGCCACCATACTGCCACCTGGGTGGCCAAAGGTGATAGTGCAGTGGAGGTACTGCAGAGGTAGGGGAGGATGCTAGTTGGAATATGCACTGCTACACTTTGAATGTGCATCTCTGTGGATTCTCTTGTGCGCTAACGTCCTCAGGAACCAGGAGGAACAAACAGTGGAAAAGCCCCAGCATGATGCAGAATGAAGAAGCACACTCAGGCTCTGGCCTGACTGATTGACCAACCACCCAACCCTGGAGGTCCACCCTGGAGGTCCTCATATGAGAGGAACACCTTCTTTAGAGTGGCCAGCTAGACAAGCCCTGATACAGTGAGGGTAAGCTGGAGGTTGGAAAGAGATATAAACAGAGGATAATGGGGTTTTATTCATTCATTCATTTATTTTTTAACCAGGTAGGTGCACTGGTCCAAGAACCATTTTCAGGCACGACCCAGGACACAGAGATGGCACAGGAATACAGTAAATGCAAAGCATCAGGAGACAATTACAGAGCACTGGGTAGTTAAACACAGAGACAGAATTATACTTAGGCAGTAAAAAATAGAAAGAGAGTAGATTATACAGCTAATAAATACTACACACCAAAATAGCACAACTCTTGTGGTCAGATTCATGACAATATCTAGGCAAGGCAGAGGGTGACAAATGAACAGGGTTATGTAAGGCTGTAGTGGAGTTAGGCCCAGGGAGAGGGTGGGGAGTGCATAATGGTTACAAGATGAAAATCAGCTGGGGGAGCAAAAGCATGTGGCAGTGGACAGTGGGTGAGACTTGAGGAGAGAGTAGAACTGCCATGCGGAGTCAAGGGTTCTAAGGGGGGAGGGCAGGCTATTCCAAAGGGTCAGGGCCACAGATAAGAAGGCCCTCTGTCCCATACAAGTGGAGACTTGTGGGCTGTCCAGCATAGGGCCTGCGGAGAGGCACAGGTCACAGCTAAATGTCTTAGAGGAGGGAGGGGGAAGTAATCAGATTTTGGATGGCCTTGTCAACAGCACAAGCCAGGAGGTAGCTATGTCTGTCTTGAAGGGGGAGTCATCCAAGGGCCTGATACAGGGTGTAGTGGTGGATGGCACACAGAGCCATAAGGGTAAATTGGAAAATATTATTATAGGTGGTATTTAATCTTAACAGGTTTATGGAGGAGGTATGGGAATAGATGGGGGACCAGTAATCCAGTAGAGGGAGGAGGTTATACTTGGCAATGGTGAGCTGGGCTTCAGAGTGGAGGTAACTGATTAGTCGGTAGCTGATTCCCAGTTTCTGATTACTGTTGCAAATTAGGACCTCAATATGGCTGAAGAAGGTAAAGGTGGGGTCAAGGGTGATGCCCAGTATTTGAAGGAATTGACGGTCTCTAGGAGTGAATCATCAGGGGATAGGATGCTGAGAGTGTTGTGGGCTAGAGTTAGTTTGGCTAGCCAAGGCTTGAAGCCAAAGACCATTGCCTTTGTCTTTTTGGTGTTGACCAACAGTCAGTTTGGAGTGAACCATTTGTAAGCTTTACTGTAGTTAGAGGTAAGTGAAATGTAGAGGTTGGTCAGGAATTTATCACTATATGTAGTAAGGAGTGGCAGGAGAGACTATCCTGGGGGAGATAGTTTACAAACAGGGAGAAAAGAACAGGCCCCAGGATAGATCCCTGGGGGACACCAGTGGGTTGCGACTGGACAGTGGCCATTGGATGGGGGCAGTGCCAGAAAAAGGAACATAAACAATAAATTAAAAAAAAGAAAAAGTAAAAAATAAATAAAGCAATAATAAGTATTATATCTGGTTCTCTCAAAAATTAATCCTGAAATTTCGGTTATAGAGATCTGGTCTCCAAAAAGGTTACCTTCAAAAGTCTGTAAATTTTGAATCTGGTTTCCCTACAAATTAGATTGTGTTGTTTTTAGTCTGGTTCTCCCTAAAAGTACTGTTAAATATGTCTTGTTTTCCCAAAACTTGCCATGAAAGGCTTGTTTTTTTATCGGGTTCTCCCTTTCAGTTGTACCATAACAAGACTTTTTCTATGGAAGTTCATCTCCTAACAATTTAGCCCTTTTCTTTGAAACCTGGCCTTGCTGCCAATTCCCTTTCTGGAAAACCCTTTGCTCGCTGCTTTTGTGCTGAGGTTCTTTGTCTTTTTACCTTAATAGGTCAAGTTCATAAAATTAGCAGAGTCTGCAGCTGCATCACCCTTCTCTACCTGCTTCTGCAGTACCGACTGCTTGCATTCCAACAGTTCAGTCTCTCCCTCCACTCCCTCCACAACCAAACACACACACTCAATGTCTGGTTTCTTCATTGGCTGGGTCTGGGTAGTAGGGAGCTAGAAGTGGCAGCAGAGTTCACAACTGTGGGTATGCATGCATGAGTCTCCTCTGTAGAAGAGCAGTAGTGACACATGTGCAGGGATTGTCTCGGACTGGGAAATCTCTAATTCATCCTGCCCTGATCAGACATGGCAATACCCATCTTCCCCAAATCTCTAGCCCAGCTGGCTTCACACCCTGAAGGATGGGGCTTTGCTAGCTTAAATGAAGGCTCAGTACAAACTGGTGTGACATAGGGCTGTGGCAGCATGTACTGGTGTGAAGAACAGAAGTTGTAGTGACAGAGGAAGTATCGCAAAGAGTCATAATCTTTTACTATGCCAATGTCAACTGGGAGTTGCAGTGATGTGAAATAATAGAATCAATCTTTGAGAAATGCAGGAAATGTCAACAATTGTGTGGGCCCTCAGGTGAGATTGCCTTTTGAAATTATGCAAATCTCAGCATGTGTTTTGGTTAATCCTATATTTGCATATGTTGACCCTGAGGTAAAAAAAAAATCAAACCTTGTATCTCAATACCACAACGTCTCAAGTCCTGTTATTCTAGGTTATGTTGCAACAGTAATCTCACTATGGTGATGATGGCCAGAGCTCTAGGCACCCCCTCTCCCCAGTCTGACCTGTCAGTCTGTGTAAAGGTTTTAGAAAATAAGCCTTTGAAAATTCTTAAAAATACACATTTGATAAACTGTTTGTTCGGTGAAGTGCATTTTATGTAATGTCAAAGATAGAATGGTATTGCCTGGCCCAATGGAGGCAGTGGTGCTGTGTTGTGCAACCAGGTGGGATATTCAGGTTTTGAACTTCCAGACCCCAGTCCAGAAGATTTTGGGGAGAGCTGCAGAGGCAGTGCTCTCAGATTCTGGAGGGACAATGAAGCTCACAGCACTCCAATAGAACCTCTTTGGCAAAGCAGTGGGGGTTGTTTCTGTCTCTCAGGTAGCACAGTGATGAATGCCCTCCCCCACAAGGACAGTGTAGTGTGGGTGGACCTAATTAAAAGGAATCCATACAATTCCCTATATAATTATTGTAAAGATTACTATGAGGATCCAGTATGTAAACTGCTGGGTTATATTTAGAAAATGTATTCAGTAAGACAGAAAAATAGTTTTAAAATTGTGATGTGGAGGAATCCATTTTATGGACAAGAAGGGTGCTGTGATGATGTCACTGTCTCACCAGCTCTAACAGTGTGCAGTGAAGCAGGTTAAAACAAACTGATCCTACAGACAGAGATCCTCTTAAATCCTTAAGAACAGCACTGGATTATTTTGTTACACTCTGCCAAACATAAAATCCAGGGTGTTCTTCAGAATACAATAGGATCCCTAACAACACAGCTGAACTGTTCTTACCTGCTGCACTGTACACCATTAAAACTAGTGAGGCAGTGACAACATCACAACACCTTTCCCATCCACAAAATGGATGCCTCCATATCCTTGTTTAAAAAGTATTTTTCAATGTTTTAGTAAGATCCTTTTCCAAATGTATCCTTGTCAATCAGTTTCTGTATGACTGTGTTAACTGTTGCAATAATTATTTAGGGAATCATACAGATTCCCTTTAAAGGAAGTGGGCGCAACAGAAAAACAGAAGAAAGTTTCGGCCACAGGAGGATGAACCCCAGTGCTCTCAGGTCCTATGCACCATTTGAGCACACTGAATATGGATTTCCAGAGGAGGAAAGGGGGAATGCCCCGAAGGCCTTTCCAAGCAACCAAGCCATGGGATAACAGTCAATGTGAATGGTGCTGGGAATGGAAGATTGCTAGGAGGTCCTGATGCAGGATTATCATCACACTAAATAAAAAGCTATATCAAAAAAATGTAGGTCATAGATTGAGTTAATGATTTCTTTTGTGCCCCATTCCAGTTAATAAGGTAATCATTGCAACAGTGTTAGCATTCTAAATTTAACAATTGAACAGTAACGTCTAGTGATTTGTCATTTTAACTTGATTACTATCTCCATTTACTCCTCGGGTACCCTGCCTTCCTGTGCCAGAGGCCTTCAGACCATTGCTAATAATTTTATGTAAAATTATAAAATGGGTAAAGACAGTAATGAAAGCTGATTAGCTGGCAACCTTTGCCAGCTATTTCTTTTATTTTGAATAAACCACGCTTAAAAACAAGTCCCCCCAAAATGATAAGCACCCCCAAAAAAATAATCACTTAGCCACCCCTGTTCAAGGCTCGCAAACCCACTGTGTTGATTAATCACTAAACGACACTGTTTTAGCAAGTGAAACAGGAACCCACAAACAAAAAATGAAAAGTGTTGTTTTCTACCTCAAAATACTGTCGTTCTTCCTACTGAACTGCTCCTTTCTCCCCCTCACCTCAACACTGCACAGTCCCCCCCCAAGTCCCAAGCACATAGAGACCAGCAAGACTTTTTCAGAAGTTTCTACCACAGATTGTAGCTTGCTGCAGGCAAGACCGAAAACAAAATCACGGTCTTGACTTCCGGTGACGTCACACAATTGATGGAGGCTTAAATCAGAGCTCCGGCACGTCAGGCGCACTTTTCAGTTGAATCAATCACCATTGCGTGAATTTTCCAGTTGTATTTCGACAAAGAAGATTCCTACACTGACTGTCAGTATGGGGCGTATGAAAAAGAAGCCTCCTGTGGAAACTGGCAGTCAGTCGCGGGACCAGAGTGTTCCAAGGCCTGCAAGTCCAGCCTTGTCTCATTCTTCCCTAATTACGGCCTTGGGAGATGACTCCAATGGTTCAGGACCAGAGGCCGCATCAACCTGTACAAAAGTGGATGGGCATAGAATGCTAAAGATCCTTCACTGCATCGACGCCAGGATTCCGGGCTTACAGAAGGATTTTAAAAAGTTGGAAACACATACTGCCTAAGTGGAAGCGCATGTTGACAGCTTCCAGACAGAGCACATGGCTTTTGGCAGATTCCTGGCCAACCTCCACAGATGGGAGAAGGAGCTAGCCATGCAGGCAGAAGATGCTGAGGTGAGAGCCCACCACAATAACATCTACATTTGCAGTATCCCGGAGGGGGTGGACCCCCCGTATGGAGGATTATATAGATACCTGGCTGAAAACTGAGTTGAGCTTGGGAGAGGACTTTAAGACAGAAATTGAGTGGGCACATATATCTATTGCACCCAAGCCAAAGCAGGGTGCACCCCCCAGGTCTGTCATTATGAAATTCTTGAGGTATACCACAAAAGAAAAAATTATCAAGTTGGCTTGGGCTAAAAGGGATCTCAATCTTGATGGCCAAAAATTGTATGTGGATCAAGACTTTCCCCCTTTAATGCCTGCTCAATGTAAAAGTGCTGCTTGTGGTGCAGGCGTTAGAGATAAGGGGCGTAGGGCGTACCTCAGATATCCTGCAAGGTTGTGGGTGCAGGATAAGGAAGGAGCGAAGATATTTTGATTCTCTACTAGCAGCCACTCCCTACCTTGAGTCTCAGTGGATCCCCATTCCAGATATGAAGGAAGAACAGGTTGAGAAAGAGATCATAGACTTGCTCTGGTCCATTGCTCCAGGATCCAGCAAATGAGTGGGGAGAAAAGGTGACGCCTTGCTGCCTTTACATGCAGATATGGCTAAATGGCTACAAGCAAAGAAGACCTGAGGCTCATTTTGGGTCATGTTTTTTTTTTTTCCATGGCTGGCCCCTCGTGGGGGATTCTTAGCCTTGAAGTACATTGCTCCTAATGGGCTTCTGTGCACCACTATGGTTCGTGAACACCTGTCCAGCCCATTTGAATCGTTAGGATCTGTTTATGGCTTTATTACTAATAGTTCAATCTTTTAAGTTTCCATACCTTGTTGATCTGTTCAGACTCATTTTGCCTGTACGCTGCGATGGGGGCCCTTGTTGATAGTGGCATTAGTTTCCAGAGGGTCTGTTTTGAGAGGGAACTCTAAAGTGGTGCAACACTCTTTACTCTCCCCTGGCTGGCCTGTCTCACAGGGGAGATGCTCGGAACTGGACTTCAGATAAGACCCAGATTATTCTTTTACTTTATTATTGACTTTCCTTTTTCCTTTTTGCTAATTAAATCAATTTTCAGTATCACAACATTTGATATAATACAAAGTACCAATTGTGTTACTTTGTGGGTGATCTGATAAGCCTTAGGTTAATGTTGGGGAAAGTGTTCTGTTGTGGGGAAAAGTTTATCTGTCTGGTCATCTATGTTTTGTTATGCGAATGTTGGAGGGTGGGTGGCTTCTTATAGCCTTCATGGGGCCCACTGAGTATGGAGTGTGATTTTTTTAGCTGTATCTGGGTATCCCGTGTAAACATCCCCTGAATTAGTCTGGAACCCTTCATAAACTGTCATGGGGCTGTGAGGGGGTTGCATTCCACTTACTAAATGTTTCTGTGATTGTATAAGAAGCCCCTATCATTTGGGGTTGCAACTGAATAGCGACCGAAACATGACCGATTTGCATGGTGATTTCTATATTTAATACATATATTGCTTGAGGTGCTTGACTCTTATCATCACCTCAGCTGGATTTTATTAGTTAGGAGAGGGTCTGGTCTCCTGGATTAACCAGGGGCTCATCCCCTAGCGTGATTTTGGCGCTTTCCTCCTACCTGCCAAGATCTTGAAGCACCTAGCTTTCTGAGACATTACCACTCCTGGCCCCAGCTTTTAAGCTGTGTCTGAGCTTTTGGGTACCCAGTGAGGTAACTGGTACCCTTGTTTTTATTTTTTTGACCCACATTTGGGGATAAACTGGGTGAAGTTAACCCAGCGCCTAGTATACGTTTTCTGGTTATACTAGTTGATTTTCACTATTATTATTGTGAGATGTGTTTCTATACTTAAAAGGTTTTTTTTTTACAGGTACATGTATATGCTTACGCACTTATAGAATATCGGGTAGGGGTTGGAGTTGCAGAGAGCATGGAGGATCTGGGAGATGTATTTTGTCTTTATGGCTTCACTTAAGGTAGTTTCTATCGATGTTAAGGGTATTAATGGGGTAGTTAAATGAGCGTGGATCCTTCAGGAATTAGGTTGATTAAAATGTGATTTGGCATGTCTCCAGGAGACAAAATTTTCCAGGGTGGAACACTCCAAGTTGAGGAGAATGTGGGTGGGTGGGGTGTATTCAGATTCTCACCCGGATGCCTCCAGATCGGGGGTGGACATACTAGTACATAAGGGACTTTTTTTTTTAAAGTCCATAATTTGCAGATAGAGGGTTCGGGCCACTAAGTTATAATTTTGGGTGAGTATATGGAACATACCCTCCACCTGGCTTCTGTATATGCTCCTACCCCATCCTCTTGTGCTTTTTTCAGACAATTTTTCTCTGCACTGGATTCCCTTCCACCAGGCCAAGTGGTAATGGTTGGGGACTGGAATTGTGTTGAAAATTAAATTCTCTTTTAGATAAGAGTTTGTGTGGAAAGGGAGGGTTGCTTACTCCAAACTCCTTAGAACCTTAGTGTCAGATGGTGGTTGGGTAGATCCCTGGAGGCAACAAAATCTAGAAGCTAAGGATTTTACTCTCTACTCTGATTCTGCAGGGTCATACTCCAGGCTTGATAGGTTTTACACACAAATGATGAATGCCAAAGATTTGATTGGTATGGTCATACACCCGGTTACCATTTCTGACCATGCTATGATCAGTGCTAAGGTGACTTGGCTAGGGGTGAATGCTAGGGGGTCCTGGAGATTTAACCTAGGACTACTAAATGACAAAGTGTTTGTTGCCCAAATAAAGGACTCTATTAAACAGTATGTGATAGAAAACAAGGACGAAGATATGCATGTTCGATCTATTTGGGATGGACTGAAGGCAGTCCTTCATAGCCAAATTATCAGCTATGCCTCCCACAAGCACAAATGTAACCAGGCCAAATTGGAAAAGTTGTTGGAAAGTATTATATCTTTGGAAGCGGAGCATAAAAATAACAGAGATCCCTCTACCTTGGTTAAGCTGAGGGAAGCTAGAGACCAATACAATGCAAAAATTAAAAGAAAAACTGAAAACTCCCTGAGGTATACTAGGCAAAAATACTATGAAATTGGGGGAAGGGTGAGTCATCTCTTGGCTCTTAGACTCTGAAAGCAGGAAGCAGAAAGATATATTCCTCGACTTAAAAAGCATGGAACTCAATCCACTTCCTCGGATCCACGCAAATAGCGGACAGTTTTTGCAGCTATTACATGGATCTGTGTGCCCAGGACAGAGGCATAGATCATTCTAGACAGGTAGAGAACTTCTTACACAAGGTTACATTACCTATGCTTGAGGACTCGCAGAGTAGCAGACTGGAGCTGCCCGTCTCTGAACAACAGGTCAAAAGGGTAATTAAAAATGTTAGCGGGGGGGGGGAAGCCCCAGGTCAAAATGGATTTGTGGCAGAATTTTATCAAGTTTTTGCTACAGAGCTGACCCCTTTACTATTCAGGGTCTGCAATGTGGCACAGGAGTAGGAAGAGTCCCCAGCTGCTTGGGGGGAGGCTGTGATCACCCTCCTGCCAAAGCCAGGTAAAGACCTGATGGAATGCAGGAGCTATCGCCCCATCTCCCTGATTAATCAAGATTGCAAAGATCCTGAGTTCCCGCCTACAAGAATATATCCCTGAGTTGGTACACAGAGACCAAACAGGCTTCATACCTGGAAGACATATCCAGGACAACATTAGGTTATTGCTCAACGTCTTGTCTGCCTTGGGGGCATTCCCACCTGGAACACTCCGGGCGGTGATGGCCCTGGATGCTGAGAAGGCATTTGATCACTTGGACTGGGACTTTTTGGATCATACACTGGGAAAATGTGGCTTTGGGGATAAATTTAGAAACTGGATTGCAAATTTGAATAGGGATCCCTGGGCAAGAGTAAGGGTGAACGGGGTAACTTTCAACAAGATAAAGATTAGTAGGAGAACTAGACAGGGTTGCCCATTGTCGCCCCTGTTGTTCACCCTATGAATGGAGCCCCTGGCGGCTCTCATAAGGAAATCAGATGGATATAGGGGTATACAGGTACAGGGGGTAGAAATCAGGGTGTCCCTGTACGCAGATGACACCCTATTATACATTATGGACCCGGAAAAACAGATGCCTCTGATCAATTCCTTAATTCAGGAGTTTGGTGAGGTGTCTGATTTTAAAATCAGCGACACTAAAATGGAACTCATGGCTGCAGGGTGGACTCCAAATGGGGCACTCCCAGTGATAGGTAATTATAAATGAGCGAAGAACAACATTAAGTACTTGGGGATTTGGATAACCAGAGACCTTTCCAAGCTGTATGCCTCCAATCATGGAAGACTCTTTCAGACTGTGCAGGAGGATCTGAGACAGTGGGGGAATTACCCTCTCCCTGTTTGGGAGAACTGAATGTGTGAAAATGAACATGCTTAAACAAAGAACCTATCTCAACCCTTATAAAATGGAATACAATATATATAGCTCTTTATCGAACAATGTGTATTTTATTTATCAATAGACACAATCTTTATATGTACTAAATATTTAAAATCACAACAAAGCTCTAAATCACTCCACTAAAACATTTCTTGTAACGTTTCAGAACATAAGTTCCTTCATCAGACAACAGAGCTTTTTATTCTGTAAATGAATCAAGAAAAAAGAAGAGCTAGAAAATCTGACTATCTTACAGGGGTGTCAGCAGGCATACGCACTGTACGCAGCAGAGTACAGTGAAAACAATCTGGCAGGGGCAGAAAATCAAGCAGGGGCAACAAAAAGAGGAAAACAAGGACATTGTGAGTAACATTGTGTCTGTGTCGCACTGAGCCCTTTTGCCTTTGTTGTTGTTTGCTATGGAGCACTGATGCCACCAGCCAAATACACAAACAAGAACAACTTACCAGGTAGGCAGAAAAATAAAGGAAGGAGGATTACAGGAGAAAACTGATTACTGTACTTGAACCCAGACATGGCAAACAGAGGGGAAGGGGCAATGGTGTGGCGTAGCAGCACATATTTTGGTTTATGTTTACATAATGGGGGGGCAGGGGCAACAGTGCATCAGTTTTGAGTACAAGTTTAAAATTCCTGGCTACACCCCTGCTATCTTATATATATATATAAATTATCATTTCTGTAATACATTCATCATAATAGGTGGAACTAACCTGCTAATAATCAATGAACTTGATGGGTAAGTATGTTAATGTGCGGCGTTAACTTTAAATAGGGGGGAGCGGAAAGTTCACCACATTTCATTTATGTTATCAATTCCCCAAAAATGTTCTATTCCGTAATAAAGAATAAAGTAGATATAAATCTTTGTAAATCTTAAAACATTTCTCAATAAATTCATCAATATTTGTATATGGAAATAATCTTTACTGAATACGTTATATTTGTTAGTGCACTATCTGGGTTCTCCGTGTTAAGTGCTTAACTATCTCTTTACAGGAGAGAAACAAATTGCTTTTATAAAAAAAATATAAATCGACTGCTGATTTCATAAAATATTAAAAAAATGTTAACATTATCTAAATTAAATGAGGGTATTACCTCAAATCAAAGAAAAAGAAGTTCTTGATATTGGAACTGGATTATATATGTTTCTGCTGAATCCAGCATTCACTAGAAACAATAAAAGTGTTTTAATCACAATGTCATGCTAACAAATTTGCTCATCTTATATATTTCAAACCACGGAGAGCTCTTACCATTGAATATTTATGCTTTAGATGCTAGAACGCACTTTAAGTTGGTTATTCCAAAGTAAACAGGTTTTAAGCCGTCGCCATTAACAGACCACACCAAGTACTCTACCTTGCACCAAAACTACCTGAACAGGTGCTCAATGAAGAAGAAAGGGGCCGGACCAAGCAGATATACACGCAAGTATGTAAATGTCACAATGTGATGAAACCCTGGGCGGTCAGGTCATATGAATGAAAACTCCACCTAATAGTAGAGCCCCCCCTTACTTGTACTTAACTTAGTACCAAATGCTACACTGATATGTTAGAGAGTTCAAACACAACCTCATCAAGCCACATGAGTCACATATTTTAAAATGTAATTATATATAAAGAACATAGGGAATTCATCGGATACAGGGATAAATAAATAATTAATCATAACAGGTCCAACTGAGAATTTCATTAAGTCCATATCTCGGCAAGTGAGTTCTCAAAGTAAATATCCACCACGCTTCTCGTTTGAGTAGAATTCTTTCTCTGTCGCCACCTCTTGATAACTCTGGTATTTTCTCAATTCTGAAAAATTTTAAACTCGAAATCTGGTGGTGTCTTTCAACAAAGTGCCTTGCTAATGGAGACAGTAAATCTTGTCTTCGTATAGTACTTTTGTGTTCTGTAATTCAAATTTTTAAAGATCTAGTGCTTTCACCAATGTAATATAGAGAACATGGACAAACTATACAGTAAATGACATAATCTGTACTGCAAGTTATAAAATCCTTAATGTGATATTCTTGATCATCTCAGGTACTTTTGATAATTTTTGTTTTTATACCATTGTTACAGTAGATGCAATTTCCACAAGGAAAAAAAACCTTTTATATCACTTTTTAGCAAGCTCATTCCTTCCTTCCCTTTTTTGTCTCCAATGTTGTGTTTTTATAATTTTATTATGTATAGTTATTGTTCTCCGTGCTGTGACCCAAGGTTTATGTTCAAAGATCTTTTGTCCAGTTTCAGTACTTTGTAAAATGTTCCAATTTGATAGAATTATATGCTTTATTCTACCAAAATTCTCAGAGAACTTTGTTGACACAGTGATTTTTTCAGTGGTGGGACTTGAACTTATTACCCTTTCTGATAATAAATTCTCACGTGCTTTTGAGTTGACCCTTACTTTAGCTTTTTCCAGAGTTTCTTTGGAGTATCCTCGATTCACAAATCTTTCAGTAAGATCATTAAGATTTTTTTCATAATTTTCAGAAATACTTGTATTGCATTTAACTCTTAGCATTTGACTATAGGGAATATTTTGTTTCAAATTTTTGGGATGAAAACTTTTTGAATGTAATATAGTGTTTTTAGTAATCTCCTTCCTATATAAATCTGTCAGATATTTACCATTTCTTTTTATAATTTTTAAATCTAAATAAGCTATTTCATCAAACTCATGTGTTATTGTGAAATTCAAATTCTTATTGGATTGTTCCAGATAATTTTTAAAATGGTAAATTTCTTCTACTGTTCCATCCCAGATTATTAGAATATTATCTATAAAGCATTTATATAGAATGATTTTAGATGTGTATGGGTTTACATCTTGTTCTATGTATTGTTTCTCAAAATGTGCCATGTATAAATTAGCATATGTAGGGGCTAGAGTTGCACCCATTGCTGTTCTTATCTTTTGAAGAAATTTTTGATCCTCAGATTGAAAGTAATTATTTTCTAGTATCAATTTAGTTAATTGTAATAAAAATTATTTTTCCAGTTTATTTTTGTCTTTTGTGGATAAAAAATAATCTAGTACTTGTAAACCTTCAGAATGAGGGATGCTAGTATAAAGATTTTTTACATCTAAAGTAACCAAAAGACAATGTTCAAAAGTGATATCCACTTTATTTAAATCATCAAGAATTTAAATACAATGTTTAGTATCTTTTAAATGAGACCATGTATTAGGTACTAAATGGTTACAGTAATGGTCTACAAAAATTGGTTATGGTCCTGTTATAGACCCTATTCCTGATATAATAGGTTGTGCAGGAGGATGTTCAATGTCTTTATGTATTCTAGGTAAACAGTAAAACAAAGGTATTCTAGGTGTGGTGTTTATTAATTCTTCCATGATCCATTGTTCAATTATTCCTCTGTCATTTGCTTCAGTTAATATTTCTCTGATATTTGTTTTCAAAACAGAAAATGGTATGAAATTAATCTTTTCATATGTATTTTCATCAGTTAGTTGTTGTAAACACTCATTTCTATAATCTTCAATATTCATAATAACTATTCCCCCACCTTTGTCTGCTGGCTTAATTATTATTGTTTCATCCTTACCCAGATTATTTAAGGCATCATATTCATCTCTGGTTAAATTAAATTTCAACTTTTTATTTTTTTAATCCATTAGCATCTTATCAATGTCTAAATTAACCTTATTAATACAGCTAATAATATTTGCAGGTGCCAAATTGATGGGATCAAACTGTGATTTAACTCCTAGTGCCTGCTTGAGTAAACATCTATCTTCTTGAGTTGATCCATTTATATTTGATTTAGATGGAGGTTGTAATCCAAAAAAACTCTTTAGTCTAAGTTTACAGTAGAATTTTTTCAAATCTAGTTTAAGTTCAAAAGAATTTAACTTTTCTGTGAGACTGAATTATATAATTTATTTATATATAAGATAGTCAAATTTACTAGCTCTTCTTTTTTCTTGATTCATTTACAGAATAAAAAGCTCCATTGTCTGATGAAGGAACTTATGTTCTGAAACGTTACAAGAACTGTTTTAATGGAGTGATTTAGAGCTTTGTTGTGATATTAAATATTTAGTACATATAAAGATTGTGTCTATTGATAAATAAAATACACATTGTTCGATAAAGAGCTATATATATATTGTATTCCATTTTATAAGGGTTGAGATAGGTTCTTTGTTTATGTACATAAATTCTACTTTTTTCTATCTCCCCCACCAATAATTTTGAAAAGGAACCTTGGGAAACTCATGTGTTTACTGATTTTGTCTGATTATCCTAGGAGGGGTTATATTTGAGTTTCTCTAAACTCTGGAATTATTCCTTTATAATCATTTAAATTTCCACTAGTTGGTTAGTTAGAAATCATCACTACTATGGCCACATTTGCAGAGATTGGTAAAACCACAGAAAATTGATCTACTGCAATAAGTATCAACCAGGATGAAGCCAATAGAATAATGGGTCTGGTTAAAAGTAAACGTCACTTGTAGCATGTGGTACTAAGTTAAGTACGTGTAAGAGAGAGGGAGCTCTACTATTAGGTGGAGTTTTCATTCCTATGACCGGACCGCCCAGGGTTTCATCACATTGTGATGTTTACATGCTTGCGTGTATAATTGCTTGGTCTGGCCCCTTTCTTCTTCATTGAGCACCTGTTCACGTAGTTTTGGTGCAAGGTAGAGTACTTGGTGTGGTCTGTTAATGGCAGCGGCTTAAATCCTGTTTACTTTGGAATAACCAACTTAAAATGCGTTCTGGCATCTAAAGCATAAATATTCAATGGTAGGAGTTCTCCGTGGTTTGAAATATATAAGATGAGCAAATTTATTAGCATGACATTGTGATTAAAATGCTTTTATTGTTTCTAGTGAATGCTGGATTCAGCAGAAACATATATAATCCAGTTCCAATATCAAGAACTTCTTTTTCTTGATTTGAGGTAATACCATCATTTAATTTAGATAATGTTAACATTTTTTTAATATTTTATGAAATCAGCAGTCGATTTATATTTTTGTTTCATAAAAGCAATTTGTTTCTCTCCTGTAAAGAGATAGTTAAGCACTTAACACGGAGAACCCAGATAGTGCACTAACAAATATAACGTATTCAGTAAGGATTATTTCCATATACAAATACTGATGAATTTATTGAGAAATTGTTTAAGATTTACAAAGATTTATATCTACTTTATTCTTTATTACAGAATAGAACATTATTGGGGCAATTGATAACATGAATGAAATGTGGTGAGCTTTCCGCTCCCCCCCTCCATTTAAAGTTAACGCCGCGCATTAACATACTTAGCCATCAAGTTCATTGATTATTATCAGGTTAGTTCCACCTATTATGATGAATGTATTACAGAAATTATAATATATATATATATATATATATATATATGATAGTCAAATTTACTAGCTCTTCTTTTTTCTTGATTCATTTACAGAATAAAAAGCTCCGTTGTCTGATGAAGGAACTTATGTTCTGAAACGTTACAAGAAATGTTTTAGTGGAGTGATTTAGAGCTTTGTTGTGATTTTAAATATTTAGTACATATAAAGATTGTGTTTATTGATAAATAAAATACACATTGTTCGATAAAGAGCTATATATATTGTATTCCATTTTATAAGGGTTGAGATAGGTTCTTTGTTTATGTACATAAATTCTCCTTTTTTCTATCTCCCCCACCAATAATTTTGAAAAGGAACCTTGGGAAACTCATTTGTTTACTGAAAATGAACGTGGTCCCATGTTTTCTATTTTTGTTTCAGTCTCTGCCACTCAGGCCCCCTGCTGATTTTTGGAAGTCCCTTAAATCTTCTCTGTCAAGGTTTATTTTGGCTGGTAGGCCCCCAGAATGAAGTGGAATTCCCTACTTAGGGATAAGAGAAAAGGGGGAGTGGGTTTGCCCAACTTTAAAAAATACTACTGGGCCACCCAGGTCCAGCCCTTGGTATCCGTTATGGTCATGGATGAGCCTCCATTATGGGTAGAGATTGAGAGGCCAGAATCCTCCTGGGATGATATCAGGGACCTGGTATATATGGATTAACATGGAATCCAGGAATTGTAAATTAATAATCCCTGGACCAAGGTGATTATATCTTCTTGGTTAGAGATCAATAACAAAATGGGCCTCCAGCTGGCCTTGGGGCCTAACTCACCAATTAAGGTCTGTTTAGAGTTCTTGCCCCTTGCTTGGGATCTGGGTTTTGAGAAATGGGGTAGGAGAGGCTTGGTAAGGGTGGGTCAGATGTACTCGGAGGTTCATAAAAAAATCTTTCCAGCAGCTTTCCCAAGAATTTGCGCTCCCTGTTAATGACTTCTTTAGATAGTTGCAGTTCAGACATCTCTTGCAAAAAAAGGATTCTCGGGGACAGGATTCCAAGGGGGCTGGTAGTAACCCACTAGTGGAATTCATGGTAGCTGAGGCTGGTAACACAGAACCTGAGGGCCATGTCTCCCAGTTGGTGGGACAGTTCTCAGCTCTTGAACCAGACCCCCTAGAAAATATTAAACAAACCTGGAATTTGGAACTTGGGAGGGCCCTTGAAGAATCGACCTGGGATAAAATATGGGAACCTATCCACTGCACAATGGCCTCCAACACTTGGCGAGAATTCTGGTGGAAAGTAGCTTCTCGTTATTTCTGTACCCCGGTAATTACAAAATACTTTGGCCAGCATTTTTCAGACCTCTGTTGGAGGGAATGAGGGGAGAGGGGTACCCACATGCATGTGTTCTGGTCATGTCCCAAGATCCAGACTTACTGGATTCAGATACTGGATCTGATGGGATCGATCTTTGGGGTGACAATACCAAATGACCCAGTGCATTGGATGCTGGGGGAATACCCTGAGATGATTAGGTACAAGACCCAGTGTTATTTATATAACATCTTGGTGGCTTCAGCCCTCAAGGCAATTATGCAGTGTTGGTTAACCAAGACTACCCCCTTGACAGAGGCTTGGTATAAGAATTAACTATTCTTGAAATGGAGGATCTCACTGCTAGGGTAAGGTTGCAAAAGGAAAAGTTTAAGGCTCGTCGGCTGCCCTTTTTTCATTTTCAGGCACAAAGAGAGTAAATAAATATTTTAGAAGTCTTGGCTAGATATGCCTAAGAATCTCTGGACGGGCCTGCCTGCTCCCGATGAGGAGAAGAAGAGGGAAGTTTTTGTTCGATTAATTTATCAGTATGTTTAGTCGACCCTTTGACTGTGTTAATATTTCTGTGATCAACCACCATGATATTGAATTTGGATTGTATGTCTGTAACCTGAAACTCTCTCTATTTTTATTCTTTGCTTTGTCCTCTCTTTATCTGCCTTGTTTTGCTTTTTTGGTCATGATTTCTCTGTTACCCTTCTTCCTTCCCCTTTTCTTCTTTTTTCTTTTCTTTTAAATCAGTTGAATTATTTATTGGTTTTTGAATATTCATGGGACTAGGCCTAGATTGGATTTCAATTATGGATTCAGTTTTCTGTATTCAGGATTTTATCATATGTATTTGTAACCCGATGTATACTGTCATGTGAAATTGCTATATTGTTTTATTTTCTATTTTTCTGTTATGCTTTTTCTTGTAGAGAAAACTAATAAAAGTATAATTTCAACAAAAAAAAAACACGGTCTTGCTTGCAGCCTAACCTAGTGACTCCACAGCTCTCTTGGGTGCCCCTAGTGACAGCACTTCACATAACAGTGTCCCTAGCAACCTAAGCAAAGTGAAGGGACTATTTCACATCAAGTCATTTTTTTGATTTTGCTACCCATTTTATAAGCACAATAATACACTCTACAGTGTGGGTTAGCCTGGATAAATGCACTTCTAGGGGCAGTAAGGCACTCAACTGTGCCTCATGCTTCACGATGCCCCCCAAGGCATGCATTTATCCAGACTAACCCACACCCCATCATGTGTTATTGCTTACTTATTTCATGCTGCAGGTCATTACAAACAGAATAAAAGAAATTCATGAAATATATGCTGACAGCAGAAAAGCAGGAGAATCAATATTTATTCATTCATTTGTTTCACCAGGAAGGTGTGGAAAGCTGAAAAATCAGCTAGTGCTACAACATGCCCAATATTTCCACCAAGTGATCTGTAATGTAAACAGTAAGAATAGTTCTTGAACAGAGTAGGTGTACAGTAGTTACTATACACACACACAGATAGATACACACACACATATATATATATATATATTAGAGCCAAAAAACTCTGTTTAATGCATCAGTTAGGGTTGTTCCACAGTGACAAAAGTGAGGAAATTTGATGTTAGGGTTGAAACCCCCTTTGCACCCCTCCAGCCCACCCCCCCAACTGGAATCGGGGTGCGCATTGGGGTCATCGTCCCTAAGTGTCACCCCATCACATGTGGAAAGAAGCTGAGGAATAGGAGAATGGGGTGACAGTTAGGACCGATTACCCCAATGCACAACCCGATTCCAGTTGGGGGGGTGGGCTGGAGGGGTGCAAAGGGGGTTTCAACCCTAACATTGAATTTCCTCGCTTTTGTCGCTGTGGAACAACCCTAACTGATGCATTAAACAGAGTTTTTTGCCTCTAATTTCCCTTCTTTTTGAGAATGATAATGAGAAATAGTGAATGTAATGCAGCGGCAGGAGCGCGGGGTGATGTCTTGTCGCATTGTAACATTTTGCCCGCAAACGCAAATCGTAATGCGCATGGTGACGTAAAGTGAAACAGAAAGAGGAACAGTACTGTAGACAGAAATGTTAAAAACAACAGAAATGCAACCGCAAATGAAAACGCAAAGGGTAACGCACATGGTGGCGTAAACGTGAACGGTAAGTGAAACGGGCACGGAACCGCAAGCAGAAACGGTAATGGTAAGAGTAATGTAAGCACACAGGCTGGTTTTCCCCAAAAGCTGTATAGAGAAAGACAGTGAGTAGAAAGAATGTATGCAAAATAATGACTCTCGGAACACAAAAATCAGTAGTTGTAATAGTAAATTGCTTATATCTCAGTAACCGTACGACATAGAAAAAAATTTTAAAAGTCATATGTATTATCACTTTCCTGGCTAGTTTTATACATAGGGGCTATAATTTTTTGACAAAAACTCCATATCTCGCATCGTTTTCGAGATACGGGCCCTCAAAGGCGCGGCAAACGCTGTAATGTTATCCTATGGGAAAAAAACAGAAGTTCGGACTGCCATAACTTTTGAACAGTTTAATATTTTTTCACAAAATCTTTGAAAGGCACATCAGGGACCCTGGCTGCATGTTCTCTGAAGATTTTGGGCCAGTCGCGCAAACCGTGCAACCTGTAGGCGCAACCGTAGGATTCCAGAAAAAGCGTAAACGCACGCGCAGATCACACTTAATAACTCCGCAGCCGTGTATCCGACCAGTAAAAAACTTGGCACATCCCAAGGTGCATGGGTCTTGATCATGTATTCCCAATTTTAGGCAAATCCATCAAACAGTTGCAAAGTTATTAAGGTGCAAAATTTTGGGTTTAACATGTAAATGGCTCCTCAACCCTAACTATGGTAGCACTACCGTGCTACCATAATATATATATAAAATACAGGCACTATTATGCCTGTATAATAGGGTTGCATAAGCAATTCTATGTTAAACCCAAGCTTTTGCACCTTAAAGAGCTGCTGACGCTTCAAAGAAAACTTTGAAAAACATAATAATTAGGTACAGTTCAGCTTTTATTCCATGTATATTTATGTATTTGTCTTCTCCATTATTTATTACTGAGTAAATTTGCATGAATACATCATCTTTATCCCTTAGCATTCCCTTAGAGTTTATCTGCCTCTATAGCTTGCTCCCTATGTCAGGTCATTATCCTCTGTTGCGACATCACAATCTGTTGCCATGAGAGTAACTATGATGTCACAAGCAGTGCATTATGACATCAGGTAGGGAGAAACCAACATGAATAGATGAACGCTTCAAGAGCAGAGATCAGCTTTTCATGCAGATTACCTATATAGGGGCTCTCTATAGGGTTAGATCATTAATGAGTATGGAAGTAAAGAAAAAAGTGGTAAATACGATGGTTATCCCCATGATTGATTATGGGGATATATTTTATTCCTGTGGGAGAAAGAAGGATTTAAGAAAGCTGGAAGTAAGCTATAACAATTTAGCCAGGTTTGTTCTAGGGGCCCCTAGATTAACCCACAGATGTTTGCTTTATAATCAGTTAAAGTGGCCAACGCTCTATGAACATAACCACGAACATTTGTTAGCTTTTATTTAGAAAGGATTGCAGGGGAAGTATCCGCTGTATGTGGTAGAAAACTTGATCTATAGGGACAAATTGGCCTCACTGAGAAATTGTCAGGTGCCTAGCTTGGAACTGCCTAGATGTAATTTGGATATAGGACGACAGTCTATATATTATAGAGGGGCTTTGAGTTGGAATGTAATCCCTGAGTCTTTGTTTCTGTCTAATGTAAAAAAATCACTGGCCTTTGATTTAACATTGGTATCTAATCAGCTCACGACAAAAAAGGCAATGCTGCTATTGATATATAAAGGTCATATAATTATTTATAGTACGGGTTGTTATTATTAATTTAGAGTAAATTATGTTATATTTGTTTGTATTTATGTATTTTATGAAAAATCAGTGTTGTTTGTTGTTGTAACATTTTCCTTTTTTATATATTGTATTTTTACTGTATGGGACCTCGTTGAAAATGAGCTATGCTCAATCGAGTTTATCCTTTATTCATTTGTTATAAATAAAAACATTTTACTACAACTACTATCTTGATAATAAATAATGGGGAGGAGGAACACAAAACTAATGTGAAATACAAGTTGAACTGTGTCTAGATATTATATTTTGTTAAAGTTCTCCTGAAGGTGTCAGCTGCTCTTTAATAACTTTACCCAGTTCAACTAATTTACATGAAATTTGGAAAGCACAGCCTCTGTCCCAGGATCTCTTAGTCCTGTAAATTTCATGTAAATTGGTTCAGGGGAGGCAAAGTTACAGAGGTGCGACAAAATGCAAAAGTCTCATTTTTTTAAAATTTTAAGACTTTTTTTGCCACCCTATAACTTCAAACATATGAGCCTTTGAAACCTGAAACTTTCAGGTTTAATAGAGGTTGTTCCAAGGTGTGTGCTTTTGTTGTTTTTAGGTTCCCTAGTTAAGTAGTTTTTAAAATATTTAGTAACATGTTCTGTTTCTGAGCATGCGCAGTTCAACTAATCAATGTTCTATTCATAACTGAATTTTTGTGAAAGCAGCAGTTTGCACTATACAACACAGCTGTCTTTAATATATGACAGCTGTGTCATATAGCGCAACCTCTGCTGCTGTCACCACTCATAGGTCAGGGAAGGAGCTACTGTCATTGTAACCCCGTCAGCCTAACTGTCCTATGACATTCAGTTGTATCTCTGCACACCGGGGGCCCCAATCCCCGGTGGCAGTGTATTTTATTTATTTATTTACTCATTCATTCATTATCAGCACCAGAATGCCCACCCCTGAGTGTCAGATGCTTCTCCCCTGTGCAGTGTCTTGCTGAATTAACACTGCCTATATCGAGGGACCCAATCCCTGTGTCGGCATTTACACCCCCAGTGTCACAAATAGTGAAATAACCTGAAAGGGAAAAAAAACAGTCACAGCACGTCTTTTTTTTAATCTGAAAAAAGAAAACAGTCCCTTGCCATCTGCCACCCCCTCCGTACCCCCAACCAACCCTCCCAGTGAACACCCACAACCCCACCACCTTACCCTATACTTATCTACAAAGATGTAGACAGATATGACACAGCTGTCTTTAATAAAGACAGCTGTGCTGTATAGTGCAAGAGAAGAAGTGTCATTTCTTAAAGACAGCTTTGTCATATAGTACTTGCACATATGACACAGCTGTCATTTCTTAAAGACAGCTGTGTCATATAATACTTGCATTTTACGTCACAGCTGTCATTTTTAAGAAAGGACAGCTGTGTCATATAATGCAAGTACTATATGACACAGCTGTCTTTAAGAAACGACAGCTGTGTCATATAGTTCAGGCTAGTGTTATGGTTTACAGTAGATCAGGGATGGGGCTACTGTCTTTGTAGCCCCACCAGCCTCACTGTGGCCCAATGAAACTGTTCTCTGCCACCAGGGTCCCCAATCCCCAGTGGCAGTATATGTATTTATTTATTTTTTTATGGAGTTTATTGATTTGTATCCAACACCGGGATGCCCACCCCCGGTGTCGGATGCTTCCCCCCTTTGTACCCAACTGCCGACATTGGGGACCCAATCCTCATGTCGGCATTAACCCCCCCACCAGCAGTGTGGAACACTTTTGAGCCCACCTCAGTGTCCCTAACTAGTTTACTTTCCCCTGAAATGGAAAAAAAAAAACATCCCACAACATCTTTTTTTGACCTAGAAAAAAGAAAACGATCCCTAGTCATCCCTGCCATCTCCCTACCCCCACCCTACCCTCCCACATTGCACCCACCATCCCACACCCCCATTACCCCATACTTACCACCTGAGGTTGGGCGATATCATCTTCTTTGGACCAGGACACTTCTGCACTCTTCAAAGCCGAACCGCAAACTGAAGAATACAGGTAATTGCGTATAATGAATTTCAGTGGCATTTTGAATTTATGTTGATAACTTTGTCATTTTATTACATTTTTACACTAAAGTTTCAACATGATTTTTTGGGGACCCAACCTCATGAACATTCTCGCTGTCATTTTGTTAATCAGGCCCCGAAGGTGATTTTGCAGTCGCAGTGTGGTATCACCTTTTGGGATCCATTAATGAAATGACAGTGGCAGTGTTCATAAAGTGGGGTCCCCAAAAACCCATGTTGAAAATTTGGTGGGAAAATTCTTAAAAATGACCATGTTATGAGCGTGCATTGTGCAGTTTCTATGTAGGCACATAACTTTGGTAATTTACAATATTTTGAGTCCAGATTTTCAACATGTCCATTTCTTCACACCACCTCATGAACAGTGCAGCTGCCATTTCTCACATCCTGCCCAAAATGTGTTTTCGCACCTGTGGTCACTGTGTGGAATCACCTTTCAGGACCAATTAATGAAATGACAGTGCCAGTGTTCATGAGGTGGGGTCCCAAAAAGGGCGTGCTGAAAATGTGGCAAAAAAAAAATCCTAAACCCTGCTGCTCCTCCTGGCGGGTGATGTTGAAACCAGCCCTGGCCCACCGTCCCACCCCATCCCCCAAACCCTACCAAAGGGACTTAGCCTAATTCACCTTAACATCCGCAGCTGCAAATCACTGCCCAAACCCTCCGACCCGACATTTGTATAATATCCAAAACATGGCTGAAACCTCACCATGGTGACTCAGGAATAGCCATCCCTGGCTACACAGTAATTAGGCAGGACCGACACGGCAAAAAGAAAGGCGGTGGAATCGCCATGTACTGTATATACTAAACAGCTTCCATTTCACCCCTGTCCAGCTCCCTGGACATACTCCTCAAATAGAAACTAAGATGATTAAACTTGTCCTGCCTCACACCTCCCCAGTGTACATGGCAGGGATATACTGCACCCCTTCTACCCCTGCGCCTATCATCATAGACCACTTAGCTACTCTTAGAGCTACGGCTGTAGCCAGTGAGCTCTACATCCTTGGGGATTTAAACTACAACTGGCTAACAAAAGACTGCTCCCAACTACGTAGCAAGATTCAATCCCTAAACCTCTCCCAACAAATAGAGCAACCCACCCGCATAAACCCAAAACACAAAACCACTCCCTCCTGGACTGGGCTCTCACAACACACCCTCACAGGACAATTAAAGCTGGCCTCTACCTGATTCCTGAGGATCACCATGGTTTATATGATCAGAAAGGTGCAGCCAGACCTACTAACCCCCAAGGACACACCCTTACTCGAGCTACAAACCTTTGCCTCCACTCCCTACTAAATGACCTCGCCCTTGTCGACTGGTCATTCATTCAACTGGCACCCTCAATCGACCATGCTTTTAACATGTTCAGAAACCAAGTTCTTGCTGTATGGGACTATCACGCCCCCCAAAGAAGCAAAAGGGTCAGGGAAACCCATCTCCCCTGGGTCTCTGCCGACATCATCTGCAGATGTCGTGCTAGGGACCAGACCTGGAAAAAACACAGGCAAACAGTCTCCCCTGAATCCCTGCAGCATTACCGAACCCTCCGCAATAACTGCACAAAAGCCATAAGACAGGCAAAAAAGAACTACTTCCGGGTGGCTCTCTCCTCTAACCTTAGCCACCCTTCCAAATTCTGGAAATTCATTAAAACCCTGCTCACTCCCCCTGTCCAGCCGTCCACCCCTACCCTAACCATTCAGGGCAACAATGTATCTGACCCCAGTGAAGTTGTCTCAGCTTTCAACACCTTTTTTTACCAACTGTGCTACATGTCTCCTAACAAACCAACAAATCACCACACCCACACCCAGCCCTTTCGCGATACCCCAGCATACCCCCCATGCCACCACAATTTCTTTCCATCCAGTCACCACAGCAGAAGTTCTAGATGCCCTACGTTCCCTTGACCCCAATAAAGGCAAATGCTCTTTAGGACTGGATGCCAAACTCCTATACCTATCAGCCCCTGCCATTGCCGCCCCCCCCCAGCTGACCTCTTGAACCTTTCTTTCACCACAGCACAAATTCCAGCAGCTTGGAAGGAGGCAGTAGTCATCCTGCTACCAAAGGGTGGTGATCCATCTGCGCCCGGAAACTATCACCCTATCTCCCTTCTACCAATTCTGGCCAAACTACAGGAACACCTAGCCCTCTCCCAACTCACACAATTCCTTGAATTTACCTCCTTCTTCACCCCTTATCAGTCGGGTTTTCACAAATTGCACTCCACCATCACAGTGCTACTAAGACTCACAAACGATATTTCTTCAGGCATGGACAAGGGGCATATCACCTCAGCCAATTCATAGACCTGGCCAAAGCATTTGATACTGTATCCCACCCTAAGCTAATCACAAAACTGCACGACACAGGCCTCTCCTATCTAGCCACCAGCTAGTCCCAAGCCTACCTGACAGGTAGAAAACAGGCAGTAAAAATTAGCCCACACATATCCCCCTCACTCCCAGACACCATGGGGGTCCCCCAGGGCTCTGTCCTGGGCCCCCTACTCTTTTCCATATTTTTAAATGATCTACCAGTGACCTGCTCCAACTCAGCTATACAAATGTACGCAGATGACACCGTACTGTACGCCTCCGGCCCGTCCATCGGGGTTATAAACTCAGCCCTTCAACAGGATTTTGATGCCATTCAAACATGGCTCAGGTCCAACCAACTTGTCCTAAATGCAAAGAAAACCATCTCCCTAACCTTCAGCATGCAGCCTAGACTCTCCCGTCTAGCTGCTCCCCCCACTTTCCATACCCTGGACGGGTCCACCCTGGAATCCTGCACCTCCTTTAGGTACCTGGGTGTATGGCTTGATCGTCACCTAGACTTTCTCCATCCACATTGACTCTCTACAGAAAAAATGACACCCCAAACTAGGCACACTATACCACAATAAAGGCTGCCTACCAACCACGGTCAGGAGGGAATTGGTGCCCAAAATGATTCTCCCTATATTTGGCTACGGTGACGTGGTCTACAGCGCAGCCCCCTTCATCCACCCTGGCCAGCTTGGACCCCCTCTTTCATTCTTTCTGTTGGTTCATCCTGGAATGTCCCTCCACCACCCATCATTGTGACCTATACAGAGCCCTAGCTCTTTCCTCGCTGGAGTCTCGACGTCAGCTACATTGCACTAATCTCATTGCTAAATACTGGACCAACTCCCTCCCCCCCATCTCAGCTCCGTCCTGTCAACACAACCCCCCCAGCATACTCCCTCCGATGCTCAGACTCAAAGCTACTCCAAGTCCCTTTCATGCACACATTGAAGGGCCAATCTGCCTTCAAATATCGTCTGCCCAAACTCTGGAATGACCTCCCTGTAGATATTAGGCTCTCCCCCACCCCAAGGCTCCTTAAACCACTTCTACATGCCCACTTCTCAGACATATGCAACTGCAACCTTCAACCCAGACCTGCTACCAAGAGGCATCTAAACATGCCTTGAATTGTATCAATGCCCAGAAACTTACTGTATTTACTGTATACCTACTGCCTCTGCCTGTTTTACCCTGCGGGTCATAGGCCCTAACTATGGCATAGCAAACTATGCACTCTGTGGTCTTAGGACTAAACTTTGTATGTCACTAACTAATGTATAGTCCAGCCTGTACCTATTCTGAACCTGTTGTAATCACCCTGTATGTATCTACTCTGAACCTGTTGTTGCACCATTGTATTTGTACCTATTTGTATTTATTTGTACCTATTTGTATTCTATGTAACCCCCCCCCAGGTCGCATCGGGAAACGAGCGGTCCCCGCTCAGTATGCTTATCTGGTAAATATCTTAAATA
Source organism: Neoceratodus forsteri (assembly GCA_016271365.2). NCBI lineage: Eukaryota > Metazoa > Chordata > Ceratodontiformes > Ceratodontidae > Neoceratodus > Neoceratodus forsteri. The sequence continues at coordinate 974,492,846 of CM057456.1, read as the reverse complement.
AATAAATAAATAAGCACATAACTTAGGTAATTTACAATATTTTGACTCCAGATTTTCAAAATACCCATTTTTTACACCACCTCGGTACAGCTGTCATTTTTCACATCCTGTCTGAAACATGTTTTCACACCTGTGGTGCAGAATGATGTTTCAGCACGGATTAAAACATTTTCACCATAGGGTTTATGAGGTGGGGTCATAAGAAGAATATGTTGAATGGTTGGGGTCAGAATATTAAAAAATAAATAATTAAGTAACATTGATTGTAGGGATGTCCGTTGTACCTCTGGGGAACATTCTGCCTTACTGTGCCTGTGAGCTGAGTTCACGTGTGAATTCAGTGAGCCAGTTTACTGGGACAAGGCAGATGGGGAAGGTGCTACAGCATGCATCAGTCATGGCCTGGGATGGAGCAGTGTTTTGGCACAGATGCCAAACCCTGTGGTTGGTTAGGGAACCTCACCTACAAGGCATTGAGATGTGTGCCAGAGTCTGCTGACCCATGCACTGCATCATGACTGTCTCCAATATTGTATTTATTTCATTTGGTGCAGGTCCCTTCACCTGCACAAATGAGGAAACAGTTCCACTGTCACAAAAAGAAAGGAAATTAGTTGCAAAAAACTATGTTAATGCAGAGATTTAGGTTGTAAAAATACAAAGCGTACAAATACAGGAAATGAAAAGAAATTAAGGATTTAGGTCTCTGGAGTATTGGGAAATTAGTGGTGGGGTCTTACTTGGGGTTGTCAACCCTAATGCCCACCCCCTCCACCATGGCACTACCCCTACCTTGGATCAGATGAGGTCAAATGTCATTTCTTGGGCCCTGCATGAAGAAAGCTCTGACAGATTATGTTGGCCATAGTGTATCACTATGATGCATTTACTTGGAGCTGTATCTTGTACTTCAAACAGGAGGCTATGGGCTGGGGGAGTGGGCATTAGCATTGACAACCCCAAGTAAGACCCCACCACTGATTCGCCAATACTCCAGACACCCAAATCCATGTCTTTTCATTTCCCATCTTTGTACACTTTGGGAGGGAAATTCAGACTGTGCCAGGCAGGGGCGCAAGCCTGGGCGCAGCGCAACTGGGCTGCTCCAGGGCATGTATCAGGCGAGATTCAACGGTGCTGTACCATGGCTCAGCACTGTTGAATATGGCATTGAGGGCAGTGCACTGCACCGGCGCAAGTGGCAGAAGGGGAGCAGGGGGATGCGCCAGTGCAAGTGCAGTTGTGCTAGGCGCATCAAATGCGACATTCAGCTCTGGGCATGCAAATGAGGCCATTATGCATGCAAGATGCAAATGGGGCCATTTGCATGTCATTATGGCCCCATTTGCATGCGGTGTGCCGATCCCCAGCGACTTACGCATGGCGCCTTGCCAGGCTGCAGCCATTGGGCACCGGCGCCCTGCTGACCCTTGGTGGTCTCTGCACCTGTTCGCCCAATCACGGGCATATGTTTCTATATCCCTGATGGTCCAGTGGACCGCATTCCAATGCCCAATTGTGGGCTTAAGCAAAATATCTCCCTGGTGGTCCAGTGGACTGCTGTCCAATGCCTGATCGTGGGCTTAAGTGAAATATCTCCCTGGTGGTCCAGTGGAAACCCCTTGAATGCCTGATTATGGGTGGAATCACCAAATAAAACCCTGGTGATCCAGTGGTACCCCCCTTCCCACCCACTGAGGCCCCCACCACCCAGCACCCCCCCAGTCAGCGGTGAGCAGCAGCACCCCGCCTGCATGCCACCGGCCGACCGCCGACTGACAGCATACAGTAGGGTCTGTAGGCCTATTGGTCCACTGCATGGGCCAATGGGCGTGCAGCCCATACTGTACTACAGGCCCGATATGTGAATGAACGCTCATTCACATTTCAGACCTGTGTAGTACAGTATGGTCAGCATGCCTATTGGCCCACACAGTGGATCAATAGGCATACAGACCCTACTGTACACTGTCAGTTGGCAGGTGGCCGAGTGTCATGCGGCGGGGTTCTGCCACCTGCCACTGACTGGGGGGTGTTGGGTGGCGGGGGCCTCAATTGGCGGGAAGGGGGTACCACTGGACCACCAGGGTTTTATTTGGTGATTCTGCCAGCAATCAGGCACTGGGGGGGTTCCACTGGACCACCAGGGAGATATTTCACTTAAACCCGCAATCAAGTGTTGGATTGTGGTCCACTGGACCACCAGGGATATAATTATCAAATGCCTGTGATTGGGCGATGGGTGGGCCACAATGCTCCCTGGGCAGGGAGCATGAGGGCAGTGTTCTGGGGGGCGGGTGGCCACCCACGGCTGGTGGCTGCGGTGTTGTGCCCTGCAATACAGCAGCTTGCCTGTGGGTGGCCAGGACTTGCTCCTGGTTTTACCAGGCACATCTTTGTGCCCCTCTGAGTGGTGCAAGGTGGGTTTGTGCCAGCAAATGCACCACACATCCCAGGCTGAATATCGGGATGTGCCGCAAGTAGCATGGGCACACCCCCCGCACTTACGCCGCATACATTACTGATGCGCCCCATGCATCAGGAGTTGCGCCGCGCAACTTGCCACTTTGAATATCGCGTCAGGGTGCATTGATGGGTTGTGCATGGCGCACCTCTGTTGTGCCATGCGCAACTCTTTTGAATATCCTACCCTAAGTGTTTTTACAACCCAAATCTCTGCATTAACAGTTTTTTGCAAGTAATATACGTTTATGTGTGTATATATATATATACATATCTATATATATACATACATACATACAAATATATATACGGTATATATATATATATATATAGAGAGAGAGAGAGAGAGAGAAGTTTTGCAAATGGAGTGGACACTAATCAGTTTAGATAAATCATCTATCTCACTGCAAAACAGTGAGCAGCGAGATAAGTGCATTTATCTAAAGTTACATCTAGCTCAATATTTGCTGCATTATCCCCAACCCCCTGGCACTACAGCCACCTATTTTCACTTACTATTCCTTCTTTCACTATTCTACTAAGCAGCACAGTTCTGTAGCCTGCCTGACTTTCTTCTTCATAGCCCTGTCATTTCACCAAATAAACACTTTTTTTACCTCCAAAATGTGTGCGTTCTGTTTTTTCTTCTGTTCTGCAACAGAGACCTTGCCCCACTTTACTCCCTCACCATCAGTCCGCCGGCCGGCTGCTCCCTCTAAACTTGCTCACAACCAGGGAGCAGTTTGGCAACAACAAAAAACAGCCACCAGCTCCAGCATGACCTCAGATCCTTCTTGGGACAGCAAATAAGCATCATTTTTATGTTTGCTTGCATGCATGTGCAAGAAACATAGTGCCATCATCCGAGTTTTCGGAGGTGTGTCACCTCCTCTTCCAATTCAGTCAGTGTGTTGGCAGGTGCGGTCCCAGTCCGCCAATGCATGCTGGAGCTGTCTATGACTGCTCCAAAATGTAGTGGCGTACAGTTGAAAGGGGGAGCTATGCTTCAGTGAGCAGCAATCAGATATCACCTGCTCATGCAGCTCCCTACACACACACAAACACCGCCTTGCACTGCGTGCTGCCCCCCCACGCACTGTATGGCGATGGGGTGCCCAATCCCCTTCGCCTGTGCTGCGCTCCCCAAAGTTTCACACGCCATGCTGGGTGCCCACCCCAGCATGGCAGAGATATCGTATAGCCGGCGGGGTGCCCAATCCCCGTCGGCTCCACTGTCCTCCCCGAGGTACTGGGTGCCATGCGGGAGCCCACCCCAGCGTGGCAACTGATGCTATGGCGATGGGGTGTGCCCAATCCACCGTCAGCTCCACGCCCCCCAACAGCCATCCTTGTGCCACGCTGAGCCACCCCAACGTGGAAGACGTCCAGCGTCGTCATTTTGTGGTAAAAAACTGTAAAATAAAAACAGTCCTACCAGTCTCCTTGCACCCCCAACCCGCACCCACCCACTGCGCACCCTGCCTCCCTACACCCCCCCACCCCATACTTACCTCCGGACCTCGCGTGCGATCTTCAGTGGACCGGGAACACGCCTGCACTCTTCAAAGCCGACCGCAAAACTGAGAAATGCCGTAAGCTGTATAATGGGATAGATAGGGTTTTTCAACTTTGTTGCATATCTCAAGCATTTTTGGAATTTTTGCACCAAATTATCGACATGGGGCTTTGGGACCTTCTCTGTAGATACTGTGTCATGGCGTTATTAGGGCCGAGAGTGATTTCACTGATCACTCATAAAATCACCTTTTGGGCCCGATTAACAAAATGACACTGCCAGCGCTCATAACGTGCTCTCAAGAAGTCTATTTTGAAAATTTGGTGGGAAAATACAAAAAAATGACTGTTTTACAAGTGTGCATTGCGCAGTTCCTACGCAGGCTCGTAAGTTCGTGAATTTTCAATATTTTCACTCCAGAGTTTCAACATGTCATTTTACCACACCTTCTTATGAGTAGTACAGCTGTCACTTTTCACATCTCACCCAAAATGTGTTTCCGCCCATGTAGCGCACAATGGCGCAGTCGGTGTGCGAAATCAATGTATGGAACAAATTAAGAAAATCACAGTGACACTGTTCATGAGCAGAGGTCTTAAAATGACTATGTTGAAAATTTGAGTGAAAAATCTCAAAATGACTGTTTACAAGCGTGCGTTGCGCGAGTTCCCTGCGGCTCGTAAGTTTGTGAATTTTCATTATTTTCACCCAGATTTTCAACATTGCCATTTTATAACACTTCTATGAACAATAACAGTTGCCATTTTTCACATGTCGCCTGTAATGTGTTTTCGCACATGTAGTGCACAATGGTGCAGTCAGTGTCGAAAGCAATGTTTGGGACAGATTAAGAAAATCACAGTTACACTTTTCATGAGCAGAGGTCTTAAAATGGCTACGTTGAAAATTTGGTGACAAAAGTCCATAAAATGACTGTGTTACAGTGAGCATTACGCAGTTTCCACGCACCCTCGTAAGTTCATGACTTTGTAATATTTTCAATCCAGATTTTCACCAGTGGCATTTTTCCACACTTCCTTATGAACAGTACAGCTGTCATTTTTCACAACATGGCCGAAATGTGTTTTCACACTTTCAGGGCAGAGATGTGTGGTCACTGTGGGAAATCATTGTTCGGGACAGATAAAGTAAATCACAGTGACACTGTTCACGATCGAAGGTCCCAAAATGCCTCTGTTGACAATCTGCTGTAAAAAATCCCCAAACTAATTACATTTCGGGTGTGTGTTGCACAGTTTCTATGCACGCTCGTGACTTCACCAGTTTTTTTAATATTTTTACTACAGATTTGCAACATTGCCATTTTTTACACCTCCCCATGAACAGTACAGCTGTCATTTTTTACATCCTGTTCAGAATGTGTTTGCACCTGTGGTGCTAAATGCCGTAGTTGCTGTGCATAAGCAGCTTTCGGCTAACAAACTGATATTGCCACTGTTCATGAGGTGGGGTCACAAAAAAAATGTTGAAAATTTGGAGTGAAAATACCAACGAATGCCTGAGGTATTACGGTTTCCAACCATAATGACCAACCCCGTGGAGAATGACAGGTATCAGGGATGTGACTTGGGATTCTTGCCTGCAATGCTCATACCATTCCACACCCTGCAGCCAGTGAGAGGCATTGAGGTATGCCTTGGACTCTTTGGCCCCAAAGGTCACCCCATTCTCCTATATCGCACCCATCTCACCGTATTTCCTGATGGAATGGAGTGCTCATAAGGGCCAAAGACCCCAAGGCACACCGTGACACTTGTCAGTGTCTGCAGGGTGGGGTGTGGTGAAATGGCATGGCCGTTATGCCTGATGACCCAAAGGCACACCCCAATGCCTGTCACTCTCTGTAGGGTGGTGGTGGGGTTGGCTTCAGTTCAATACTTCACTGCCATTCCTATTACGCAGCTCTGTAACTTCTACACTACCACTGCCAATGCCAGCAAGCAAACATTCGGCATTGACAAATGCTTGTTTCAACTGTGATGCCTCTAAGATGGTAAAAGAGCTGCATGATCTCCCTCACTCCATTTCCTGTACTACCTCCACAACTGCTGTCCTGCTCCCAGAATGTTGCATCTGCCATACCTCTAAACACAGGCGCACCATGAAGAAAGATAACATTACATTTCTGGTTGTATTTTTTTTGTGGTTTCTTATCTTTTTTTTTAACTAATGTGCACACCATCTGGCTTGCACAAACACACAAATGCAAAAACTCTCCTGTTCCCGCTTGCAAAAACCAGCCACCATATTGGTCAAGAATGTTCTCCTTTCCCACTGAAGCCACTAATGAGCTGTGATGTTGCAGTTGCAGCACCAGCATCATGACAGTGTGTTCATGGCAACAACCATGGCAACAGCAACCACAATCAGCTTAAAAGCACTTTCTCACACAAAAAACTATGTTTATCAATAAAAAAAATAAAATAAAAAAACACGTACACAAACTCCTTCCCTATTGCATAAATGAAGCATGTGATGAGGACCCTGTGTGATACATCATGTATGCACTCAGGCTCTTTGATCTCAGTCACATCACCTGTGGCTTATGCCACTCATGAGGTTACCTTAGGTCAGACTACCTTTATGCCAATAAACGATGTATCTCACAGGTCCTCAGTGGTCAAACAGGAGTTCAGCATGTCTGTAGTTCATCTGCATCACCAGGTAAGGAAAAAGGTCCAGCTCCCCATACGACGCACAGAGGAAACGCCAGACCTCACCCAACAACTAACACACTGAAATCTGGCCAATGGAAAATCATGTACACAAATGCTTGCAGTCTGGGAAACAAGATCCCAGGCCTGCAGGCAATAATGACAGAGGCTAAACTGGACATAGTAGCAATTAGTGAGACATGGTTTACCAGTAACCACACTTGGGAGACTTCAGTACCTGGCTGTGTACTGTTCAGAAGACACCAAGGTGCAAAAAGGGGGGGGGGGGTGGAGTGGCCCTGTATGTCAATGAACATATCAAAGCTACAGAAATTTGGAATACACATAAGGAGCCAGAAGAACTGTGGGTCACCCTGGAAACAGGAAATGTGACAGCCATAAGAACTGGGGTTGTCTACAGGCCCCCAGACCAGGGGGAGGACATAGACACATTGCTGTTAGAATATATACAAAACATGACAGCTAAAGGAGAGGTTCTGATAATGGGAGACTTCAACATGCCAGATACAGATTGGTCAACACCAGCAGGAACATCTGCCAGAACTAGACACATGGTGGATTCCCTGCAGGGGAAAGGCCCCAAACAACTGGTACAGCAACCCACAAGAGACAGGGCTATCTTAGAACTAGTACTGACTAACAGGGAAAGGATCACAGATCTCCAGGTAGAAGGTCACCTGGGGGCCAGTGACCATCACATGGTATGGTTCAGTTTGGCCACTACAACTAAATCATGCCATTCCAAGGCAAAAATATGGGACTTCAGAGGAGCTGACTTTGATAAGATGGCCAACAGAGTTAAGCTAGTCCTGGCAAAAAGAAATACAGGTGAGGGAGTACAGGCAAAATGGGCAAGTATTAAGGATGCAATACTTGAAGCAGCATCCCATTGTGTTAGAGAGAAAATCAAGTGCAAAAGAAGGAGGAAACCACTTTGGTTCTTAAAAAACAGTAGCAGAAAAGGTCAGAGGCAAAAGGCTGGCCTTCAGGAAATATAAGGGAACACAGCAGGATGAAGACAGGGAGGCATACCAAACTTCCCTAAGGGAAGCAGGGAAGGCAGTAAAGCAGGCAAAGGCCCAAACTGAGGAAACACTAGCACAGACAGTAAAAGAAGGTGACAAGACTTTCTATAGATACATTAGTGAAAGGAGAAAGTCCAGAGGGGGTATTGCTAAGATCAAAGGAGATAAGGGGGCATGTGAGGAGGAGGACCATGTAAAAGCATTTATCCTAAATAGATACTTCTGCTCAGTATTTACTGAAGAGAAGGTAGGGCAGGGCCCACAGCTCAGCACCATGGACACAGAGGGGAGGGAGGTAAACACTAGTCCCTTCACAAAAGAAAGGGTTCTACCAGAGCTCGTTAAGCTCAGGGTGGACAAGGCAATGGGACCTGATGGCATACATCCCAGAGTACTAAAGGAGCTAAGGGTGGAACTAGCAGAGCCATTATCAGAACTGTTTAGTGAGTCTCTGAGCACAGGAGAGGTCCCAGAAGACTGGAGAAGGGCTCATGTGATCCCACTCCACAAGAGTGGTAGCAGGGAGGAGGCAGGGAACTACAGACCAGTCAATTGTACCTCAGTAGTGGGCAAGATTATGGAGGTACTCCTTAAGGAAAGGATAGTGCAACACCTGGAATCCATAGGCACACAGGATCTAAGACAGCATGGGTTTACAAAAGGAAGGTCCTGTCAAACTAATCTCATAGATTTCTTTGACTGGGTAACCAGAGTGGTGGACCAAGGGGGAGCAGTTAATGTTGCCTACCTTGACTTCAGCAAAGCTTTTGATACTGTTCCACATAGAAGATTGATTAATAAGCTGGGTAGGCTCGGGGTGGGTCAGAAATTGGTCAACTGGGTGGCAAACTGGTTGACTGGCAGAAAACAGACAGTGGTGGTAAATGGTATACAGTCAGAAAAGATGCAAGTCACAAGTGAGGTACCTCAGGGATCAGTCCTGGGGCCAGTCCTCTTCAATATCTTCATCAGTGACATTGCAGATGGACTGGAGGGTAAGGTTTGTCTGTTTGCTGATGACACAAAGATCTGAAACAGAGTAGATGATCCAGATGGGGTGGGCAGAATGAGAAGAGATCTGGATAAACTAGCAAAATGGTCAGAAGAGTGGCAACTGGGGTTTAATGCAAAGAAGTGCAAGATCATGCATATAGGGAAGAGAAACCTGAAGCCACCTATAGACTGGGAGGGGAGTTGCTGGCAGTCACAAGGGAAGAAAGAGACTTGGGCATCGTCATCACTGATGACCTGAAATCATCCAAGCAGACCACTAAAGCAGTAGGTAAGGCTAGGGGGATGTAAGGGTGTATTAGTAGGGGTATCACAAGTCAGAAAAAGGAGGTAATAATCCCTCTTTACATGACACTGGTTAGGCCCCATCTGGTGTACTGCGTGCAGTACTGGAGGCCACACCTTCACAAGGACATTAACTAAATTGAGACAGTCCAGAGAAGGGCAACCAAAATGGTGCAGAGACTGCATCAGAAAACATATGAGGACAAATTAACGGAGCTCAATATGTATACCCTAGAGCAAAGGAGGGAGAGAGGTGATATGAGCAAAACATTCAGACACCTTAAGGGCATTAACAAGGTGAAAGAGTCTAACATGTTTCAATATAAGAAAAAATAGCAGGACAAGAGGACACAGTATGAGATTAGAGGGAGGCCGATTAAGAGGTAATGTGAGGAAGTTCTTTTCCACAGAAAGGGTGGTGGATGCATGGAACGGCCTACCTCAGGAAGTGGTGGATATGAATACAGTGCAGGGCTTCAAACAGGCATGGGATAGGCATAAAGGAACAATACAGATGAGTATGAATCGATAGGCCATTGACAGAGCAAATGCCGATGGCACATTTATAAGGTAGAAAAAGAAATGAGCAGACTGGACAGGCCTTGCAGTTCTTATCTTCCTTCATCTTCTATGTTTCTATGTTTCTATTAATGCATATCTTATAGCTATATTATAGTAGCATGGTAGCGCCACTATAGTTAGGGTTGAGCAGAGGTTTCTACATATGTTAAACCTCAAATTTTGCACTTTAATATCTTCACAACGGTTCAACAGATTTGCACCAGATTTTGCATGCGTGATCTTAGGGGGCTAGATCTCTTGGCATGCTAAGTTTTGTTCCAGTTGGATGTGCAGATTTTGAGATGTGGATAGTGAAAAAAGTTCAAAAGTCACTGTTTTCTGCAGTTTTTTTGCCATCGCCTAGTGCCCAGATGGTTTGGAACTTTGTTCTGACATTTCCAGGGTAGAAAGGGCTTGGCTCACAGATGTGCCTTTCACTGGTTTAGTGAAACAATATTAATCTATTGCAAAGTTATTAAATTTTAAATTTTAGAATTTTAATTAAAGGAGGGCAAATTTTAAGAAAATGGGAGAATGCCTCAGGGACACCCTAGCAGGGATAGGGAAACTGAGGGGAGTCGAGGAACAATGGGCAAAAATAAAGGGTGGGCAATGACAAAGCAACACATCTCTGTGTGAGGCAGGTTAACAAGGGCAAGAGGAAAAATAGACTGCTATGGTTCTCTATAGAAGTAGCAGAGAAAGCAAGGGCAAAAAAACTAACATTTAGAAGGTACAAGTGGACACAGAAGACGGAGGAGGAGGATAGGGAGAGTTACCAGGAGAAACAAAGAGTGGCAGGGAGAGCAGTTAGGAGCGCAAAGGCACAAATGGAGAAGCATATTGCCCAATCAGTAAAAAAGAGGGGTCAAACATTCTTTAGATATATAAACAAGAAGAAAAAGACCAAAGGAGGGATAGTAAGGCTAAAAGGGGAAGGGGGGATTTTGGAGGAAGAGGATAAAAAAAAACTGACCTATTGAGCAATTACATTTGTTCAGTATTTACATAGGAAAGGGTAGGTGACAAGCCAAAGATAAGGGACAATGGCATTAAAGCAAGGGAGGTAGACACTAGTCCTTTTATGGAGGAGAGAGAGTCATCAAGGAACTAGTACAATTAAAGTAGACAAGGCACTGGGACCAGACAGGGTGCACCCTAGGTTACTAAGAGAGCTCAAGGAAGTGCTTACTGCACCTCTTGATAGCTCTGTTCAACCTATCACTAGAAACAGGGGACGTTCTGGGGGACTGGAGGAGGGCAGATGTGGTCCCACTACACAAAAGTGGAAATTGTGAGGAGGCAGAAAATTACAGACCTGTCAGCCTGACTTCAGTAGTAGGTTAAGTAATGGAATTACTACAGAAGGAAAGGATTGGGTAATACCTTGCAATCAGTGGATTACAGGATCCGAGGCAACATGGGTCCACAAGGGAGAAGTCTTGCCAGACAAACCTGATCGAGATCTTTGACTGGGTGACCAGGGAAGTGGATCAGGGAGAAGTAGTAGATGTGGTCTACCTGGATTTCAGTAAGGCCTTCAACACTGTTCCACATAGAAGACTGGTGAGCAAGCTGGGCAACCTGGGAGTAGGTCCAAAAGTAGTAATATAGGTAAGAAGTTGGCTAAGCAATAGGAGTCAGAGGGTGGTGGTAAATGGGGCCCACGCTGGAGAAGGCAAGGTGACAAGCAACATGCCAGAGGTGTCAGTACTAGGCTCAGTCCTCTTCAATGTCTTTATTAGCAACATTGCAGAAGAGCTGGAGGGGAAAGTATGCCTGTTCATGAATTACACGAAACTCTGCAACAGAGTGGACACATGGGGGGGCAGAAACAGTGAAGAACGATCTGAAAAAGCTGGAAGATTGGTCAAGGGAATGACAGCTAGGCTTCAATGCAAAACAGTGCAAAATCATGCACTTGGGGCAGAGTAACCCAGGGGCAATGTACCAATTGAGCGGGGAAGTATTAGCAACCACCAAACAGGAATGGGACCTAGGGGTAATCATTTCTGATTACCTGAAAGTAGACAAGCAGTGTGATAAGGCAATGGGGAAGGCTAGCAGGATGCTCAGGTGCACATGAAGGGGCATCACCATCAGAAGGAGCAAGACAGTATTACCCCTGTATAAATCACTGGTAAGATCCCACCTCAAGTACTGTGTTCAGTTCTGGAGGCCCCACCTTTAGAAGGACATAGATTGTTTGTTTGTTTGTTTGTTTGTTTGTTTGTTTGTTTGTTTGTTTGTTAAGGTTGAAACCATAGAGCAGAACTCATTTACAATTGTGACCTTAGTATCACAATTTCAACATACAAATATAATATACAAATAACAAATACAAAAGAGAAATACAATATAACAAATAAACATAAAACCATCTAAAAACAGTTATAAGAAGTGGGAAGGGAAAGAAGATATCCTTTTAATACATACACAGAAGGGTCTTTCTTATATTTATCTCTAAACACATCAGGTAGATTAGATAGATAGATAGATAGACAGACAGACAGGTAGGTAGGTAGGAAGGGTGGAGGCAGTACAAAGAAGAGCTACCAAAAAGGTTCAGGGCCTGCATCAAGAGCCCTATGAGGAAAGACTCAAGGAACTAAATAAGTACTCTCTAGAGGAAAGGAGGGAAGGGGGGGATATGATAAAAATGTTCAAATACCGCACAGGTATTAATAAGGTACAGGAAGGTAGCATTTTTCATAGAAAAAGATGCTCCAGGACAAGGGGTAATGCTATGAAGCTGGAGGGGGGAGGCTCAGAGATGTGAGGAAATACTTCTTCACAGAGAGGGTGGTGGACACCTGGAACACCAGAGGTGGTGGGTGCTAAAATGGTAACAGGATTCAGACATACATGGGATAGACACAAAAGGACCTTAGAAGTAAGGCAAGGGGAGAGAAGACTGAAAATCAAGCAGGGCCTGCAGTGACACAGTAGGTAGGGAATATAGGGCAGACTATGTGGGCCAGCAGGTCCTTATCCGTTGACAACATCTATGTTTCTATGGTTCTGAGCATGCTAAGTACAGTCTTTTGAATAGTTGCTTTGAACTAAAAAAGATTATGATTCATACAAAGAAAGATCCTTTTTTTGTATGGAGGTCATCTTTTTTCATGAGGAAAAAATCTTTTTCATCTTGTCTCTGTTTAAAAAAAAAATTCAAAACCCACAAAAATGATATCCTGGACAGACACCAACACATGCATCGTGGTCATCGGGACCCCATTAGGTGGATTCTGCACTTAACTGTTAGAAAAATGATCCCCAGTTCATACGAGGGCAGCCTTTTACATATAAATGAAATAAACTCATGAAAAAAAAAAGCCCTCATAGAAAAAAGAATTTGGACTTAGTTTTTTACTGATTCCTTTTTTGTATGAAATAATTCTTTTTTTAACCTTTTTTTTGTTCATATGAAAAGGGATGCCCTCGTTCAAAAAAAGAATGTGGACTTTTTTTTTTTCATTCTGTTTTCATATAAAGGAATCCTTTTTTGGGAGCTGTTATCATTCATATGAAAAATGGATGCCATCATACAGAGAAAAAAAATTGGGCTTATTTTTTTTCCAGATTCTTTTTTCATATGAAGGAATCCTTTTGTGAGCTTTTTACATTCATATGAAAAAGGACGCCCTCATACAAAAAAATTATTTGGATTTACTTATTTTTTCTGATTCTTTTTTTTGTATGAAGGAACCCTTTTTTGTGAGCTTTTTTTGTTCATACAGAAAAGGATTCCTTCATACGAAAAAAGATTTTGGACTCCACATTTCAACAAGTCATACTTCCCTCAATAACTGGAATTAATGGACAATCTATATATCACAACAAAGGTCTTAATAAATACTGCAAGAATAACACATATCTCCCCCACCAAAAAAAAACATTTTAGGGGCCACATAAACAATGATAAAACTTAAAAAAATGACAATTCTCATAGGATAACATAGGAAGTTTAACAAGTCATAACTCCCTCAATATGTGGACTTAAGGGACAATCTATATATCAAAATAAAGGTCTTAATGAGCACTACACAGCAGAACACATACACCCTCCAAACATTTTGGGGCAATAAAAAAAATAAACAATAAAAAATACAAATTTCCAAGCCAGCCCACTGGTGCAGCAGTAGCGCTACCGCTTGCAACACCGGTGACCCGGGTTCAGGAATGAGTCCAGGGAGTCAGAGGGCCAGCCAGGGGCAGAAGGTTGTGCATCCATGGACTTCTTCCTTCTCCGGGGAGGAAGGGAGGGAGGGGGGATGAGGTTCAGTGCTCAGTGCCCAGCCATACAGATAGGTGCTGGGCATGCTAGGATGTCAGTGGATCTTTGTCTTGACATCAGGGAGGATGGTACACCCATAAAAACAGTAAAATAGCTCCCTGCACTCCAGGAAGATGGAGCACCAGCACAGATTTCAATGGCCTCCTGCCTATCCCACCCAGTAGCCTTGATGAACAGTAGTTGTTCGGGGTGTACAGGCCCCACCTCATCCCTGCCTGGGGGAAACCAAAGCTACATGGGGGGACTACAGTGAGGCTCCAGGCAGGAAGGAACTGAGACAGATGCCAGGCTGTCCTAATGATGCGGAGCGCAGGGGCCGGGGGGGGAGCATAAACAGAAAGTGAAAAAAAAATACAAATTTCCATAGGATAACACTGGAACTTCAACAAGCCATACCTCCATCACTATTTGAACTTAAGGGACAATCTACATATCAAAACAAAGGTCATAATGAGTAGTACGAGAATAATACATAACCCCCCCAAAAAACATTTAGAGACAATATAAAAACAAACAATATAAAATATAAATTCACATAGGATAAAATTGGAGTTTCAACAAGCCATAACTCCTCCCTCCAGGCCCTGTTCTCCCATAGGCAAATAAAGCTACAATTATACTATCTCAAAAAGTAAGGAAATTCATTACAAAAAACTTCATTAATGCACTAGTTAGTGTTAAAATGACAAAAGTAAAGAAATGTGGTGTTAGGGTTGCCAACCCCAACACCCTAACCCCACCCTACAGGCAGCAGCAGGAAAAACCATTACAGTTTGACCTCTCCTATGGCTTTGTAAATCAGGCATGGCATGTGCCTTGGGCTTCTCAAGCCTAACGCTCACCCCCATTCCATCTGTAAATAAGGTCAGATGTGTAGACTTTAAAAGAATAGGATGAGCATTACGCTTGAGAATCTCAAGACACACCCCATACCTGCTCTCTTGCCTGGCTTGGGAGGGTGGGCTGTTAGGGAAATCCTAACACCTCATTTACCAACATTTGTTACTTTGAGCCTAACTGGAGCATTAACAAAGTTTTTTGCAACTTATTTCCTTACTTTTTGAGACAGTATTATTGTATCCTTATTTTTAATAGAAGTACAGGGTCCTTGGACCCTGTGCTCCCATCCCCTTGAAAGATATATATATATATATATATATGTGATTTAGTTATGGAAGTGCAGGACCCTCTGGGCCCTGCACTTCCATTTCTGGGCTAGCCTGGTGGCACTGAGGGTTGAGGCACTGGATGCCACACCTCACACCATGCCAGCGACCTGGGTTCAAGAAAGGACTCAAGCCACTAGGGGCTGGCAGGGGGAGGAAAGGATTGAGCTTCCCGTGACTGGTCTCCCTCCCTCAGGGTGGATTAGGAACATGCACCACACTGTAGTGACACCTAGTGGAAGCTGGGTGCTCCACAGATGCAAGAATACACAGGGGGAGGAGCACAGCAGGCACCTGCACGTCAGTGCATCAACTTCATTGCACATCCAGATCCTGAAGGGGGTAGAAATGGAGGAAAATCAGTGGGGCGACCTTGGCAGCTGACAGCCAGCCCTGCACCCCTGGAGTTGTGTGGCATCTTTGCCAGCTCCGTGCCACAGGTCCCTATGGGGGGGATGCTGCCATTGGCTGGACAGTGCGATGGGGCATATTGATTCGCGCGCCTGACTGACTCAAGGGGTGCCGGTGGCTGGGGGTTGAAGGGGACTGCTCTGACCAAGGACAGAAAAATAATGACATGTTAAAAAAAAAAAGAAGAAGAAGAAAACCTAGCATAGGATTAAACACCAAAAAGCACTAAAACAGATATTCTTATTTTTCACGCTAATATCGGCTGATGAAAACTTTTTTCCTGCTGACTTTGGTACCACTTTCAATTCATGGAGGGGACTGGGCCTTAGCTATTTCTACCAGTTCCTTAATAATTCCGGTATCATTCCCTTCCCTGATTTACAAAATATCTTGTCTCTCCCTAGTAGAGCTATGTTCCAATACACCCAGGTGAGAAATTACATTGTAAGAGAGTGGGAGATCACTTCCTGTCCTCCCTCACTTTTTCCAAACCTATGGACTCTACTTAAAGATACTCTGGATGGCAATTCTTGGGGAAAATTAATTGTCCAAATATATAGAATACTAAGGGACTCCTTGGGAGATACCTCATTATCAGTTCTAGAAGCTTGGAACAAGGATCTGGATTTACAGGTTCCCCTCTCACTTTGGAAGGGGGCAACCCTGAAAGCCATTAAAATTATCTCCTCCAATATATGGAGGGAATTTGCATGGAAATCTGATCCCGATACTTTCAGTCCCCAGTGATACTAACAAAATACCTCCCTGCTTCTTATGGCTTATGTTGGAGGGGGTACAATTGTAATCTAGCTGGTCTAGGCCACATCTTCTGGTTTTATCCTAAATTAACAACATTTTGGTGTGCTTTATAGCTTGAATTAGGAGAATGCCTGGGGAGGACATTGAGCTGACAGCAGAAATAGTTGTCTTATCAATCTATCCCCCTCGTAGACCACGTTGGGACTGCACTTTACTTCCAGTGTATTTATTGGCAGCCAGAAAGGCTTAACCCAAAAATGGATGACTGACCAGATTCCCTCAATTCAAAACTGGTGACAAATAATTACAGAGATTTACAATTCAGAACACTTTACAGCCAAACTACGTAACAATCTACCTCCCTTTGAAATAAAATGGTGTAGATGGGTGTTCCACATGTCTTCAAAAGACCCAGAATTTGTCTATTGAGGGGGTGGAGATTAAGGGAAGAGGGAACCCCAAAAACTTTATAAGTTTGGAAAAGGAGTCAGCCACCTGCCTTGAAGAAGAAATACAAGGGCAAGTTTAGATCAAATATAATACTGCCAAGTATTGAATTATGTGTGATATTAATTTAAAAGAAGTCACTTATCATTTAACTGCAAATAGAACAATAGTAATAAGACACTGGAATAGGACTATGGTAATCCTGAACATGTAAAAACTGTCTCTTTAAATAAAAAGAAATTAAAAAAAAAAAGAACATTGAATTCTGGAAATACCTCTATAATTTTAGATAGATCTGACTGAGCTTGCAAGATCAGATCCAGACCCTTTTTGGTGCCTAAATCATTTCCACCAGCATGTACTATCAGAATATCAGGTGGTGAATACAAGGAATGTAGTCTTTGTAAGGTAGGTAGGAGTTGTACCCAGCTCATTCCTCCTTTACCAAACCATTCAATTTAATAGTTAGGTAGTTCCAAATTAGTCTTAAAATGCGAGGTCTGGCAAATTCACCAGCCCTTCTTGTAAGGAACTTCCCACAATTCACACACTTTCCTGATTACATGCCACCATTACAGTGATCAACTGTCAGGTGAACTGTCCCTTCTCTTTTCTTATGACTTCACAATTACAATAAATTTAGCATATTGACATAGATTGGCTGGACAGTGAACGTATGGTAATTACCTGTTTAGATGAATTTGAATGGTCGTTTTTTATGAGGTGCCAAGCAGGTGTAATTGTACTGACTGTGTGATTGGTCAGTGTATCTTGGCTGTTGATTGGTTGTTGCTGTGTTTGGTGGTACTTGGTATTGCATCAGATTTCATTCTATGATGTCATTTAGTAGTGTCACTATGTGATTGGTTAATATTTTGGGTGGCAACAGCACACTTATGATTTCATGGGTTGTTTCAGCCTTGACAATATTCTTATCTGTTTCTGAGGGACTTCAGTCTGTCACTGGCATCTTAGGAGGTAAGTGTGTGGTCTGTGGTAGACGGGATTTATGATGACAGGAATGGGCATGCACAATACCATTCCCTGACATTTATTGTGCTAAATTGTGTGAGATTAGGTAGTATAATCATGTTATTTGGGTTAGTTCAGTGTGTATTCATGTAGTACTTGTGTGAGATATGTGACAAATTACTTTGTCTTGTAACATGGTGAATCTTTATCAATATGCAAATATTGTATATCATTTGTAGAGTTACAAAAATGTAATAGCGACACTGACTGTATACATAGGAATGCTGTCTCAATAGTTGTCTCAAGTATGTCATTTTAGTTAGCAGCTGACATTAGTTGATACATTAATGATGATACATGGACAGATATAATGTACGTCGCAAAACTATGTCATATTTCATTATTGTTCCATTCTGTATGTTGCTACATGTGGAATATAGTAATGATAACTGCAACTACATTTATGTAATGTACTATTGTTTACACAGTTATACAGACAGCTTTCACATATGATATTGAATCTAGTACAATATGACACATAGTTCAGTGACTGACTTTTAGGTGTTTGTGCATCTTAGTAATGACGTTCGAATCCTGTGTAGATGTTTACATGATTTGCCAATTGTTATGTACATAAGATACACAAGATGTAATGAAAATGAGTTGTGAGTCAAAAATAATCTATTTTCAGTAAACATATATGGTCATAGTTTTTGTATGTTACTTGTAGTAGTATGAGACATGTGTAGTCATATAAGAGGCACATACATTCCTTCCTGTGTGTTACAATACAACAGTTGAACTGTGCATGAATATAATGCGTAAACACTAGTGTACGTTGCAAATAATATGTATCATATATATATATATATATATGTGTCGATGTTATAGTATATAACAATGGTAACTGTCTAGTATATGACAGTTTTAACTGTACTCTTATTTTGCATTTAATACATACAAATGTGGTATCATGGTTACGCGTATAGGTAAGTTAAAATATTTTTATTTATTTATTTATTTTTTGATGACCGGGTAAGTGCACTAGACAAATCCTGCCTATTTTCAGGCACAACCTGGGGAAGGGGGATACAGATGAATGCCAAATGACCTTGAACCAGATTAAGCTGTTGGTGGTATTTTAGTGAATGAGGGAAATTTGGCCAGGACACTGGGGAAATTCCCCTACTCTTCGATAAGTGCCATGGGATCTTTAACATCCACCTGAACTACCACCAATCCAAGCAGATGGGACCTTGGTTTAATGTCTCATACGAAAGACGGCACCTCAGAAGTGCAGCACCCCTCTCATGCTGCACTACGGTGTCAGTACTGGGATATTAACCCAAGTGCCAGATGTGGGAACTGAACCCACTGCCCTCTGATCTCCCGGCCTCAGAGGCGAGTGTGCTACCTACTGAGCCACTGACACTGCAATATATATAGTTGGTATGAAGGCATACTGTATGTATAATGCGATATGAGTAGTCGCATGAGAGGCATGAACATATCTTTCTGTGTGTTAAAAGGATCCACGACTGGTCATCGACAAAAATTTTGTAGAATGACCAGACAGCGAAACTGGCAGGTTGACCACTTTTCACGGTCGGCTGCCAGTTCCAAAGAAAACAAAGTGTTTTCTTCCCCCGAAACCCCACGCAGGGGCTGCACCCCTGCACCTCACTAAGGATTATCCACTCCAAGTCAGAGCTGATTTGGGGTGGGTGCAAGACCCCCGACTGATAGTGCTGAGTTCCAGCGCTGACACTACAGCGACGCGGTGCTGTAGTCGTTGTAGTGTCATTCACTGCGCCGCTGTCACTGTCGGGGGGTATACAGTGTAGCAATATAACAGTAGAACTGTGCATGGATATGATACATAAATACTATTATACAATGGCAAGAAAAGTTCCTGGACTCTGATTGGTCAATGTGTGCCTGAGACAGTGATGTTATTACACAATAACATCACTGTATTGATTTTATGGATGAGCATTTGGAGCTACTGGATTTTCTTTTCAGAAACAAAGATACACTGCCTCACTAAAAATCTACTAAAAACATTTTAATTTTTATTTTTTATTTTCTATAGCATTGAGCCATTGTATAATTGCAATAAGGCACTCCAAGGTGTGGGTTATCATGTAATAGCGTCACTCCTGGGGTGGTGGAAAGCTCTCGGCTTAACCCGTGCTTCAATCCACCCCAGGAGTATTGTCTATAATAACTCTCTACCATCTACTATTAATGCTATCTAACCGTAATATGTATCCATATGTGTGGATGTGGTAGTATACAATAACGGTAACCATCTAGCATATAACAATTTCAACTGTACTCTTGCTTTTTATTTAATACATATGGATGTGGTATTGTGGCTATGCATATGGGTAAGCCAAAATACATAATTTATATGAAGGTATACTTTACATATATGCGATGTGTGAAGCTGCATGACAGACATGAACATACCTTCCTGTGCGGTACAATATAACATGTAGCAGCCCTCCTTGACTCACCTGGGCTGTTCCTGGGCCCTTGGGCCCACACTGCACACTCCTCCAAGGGGGTCAGCCTGGGCTCACAAGCAGACAACGATATACAGGAATAGAATGGTGAGGTGCCTCCACCTGGGGTCGTGATATGGGATACCTGTGGGATAAAGTCCAGGTTACCACCCCCCAGGAAAATACAGTAACTGCCCCCACAGTACCTTCCCCATACAGTAAATGCATACACTTTCCAATAACCAGCAATACTAAATTGTACTATAAACCAACTTTCCATTTTATTATAGGGAAGGGGTGAACAGGGGAGAAAATAACACAACAATAATAAATGGCAACAACAATTACACCCCACACTGTCTCCCATACCTCCCAGCTGTGGGTGCACCTGGTTTTCCAGCCAAACAGCCATTAGAAACAGTCAGTAGGTTGCAGTGGATACCTCAGCAGAGTTGATCTAAAGGCAGGGATGCAGTGGGAATAAACAGTCTTGTAACTGGGAAAAGAATACTTTCAATGGGGCCCAATAACTTTTAAACACAAGCAAACTTTAATGTTTTTTCTGCCTGGGCCTATCTTGGCACTAGAAGAGTCCTATCGAGGTCCTAATCCCCTTTTACTAACTAGCTGGCTAGCTAAAGTAGAAGACTCCTCAGAGCCGCAGCCCAGAGGCACTTAACAGTCTGATGATCGAGGGGGTATAGCAGACAAATTACCTCAAATGGTACCATGCTGTTATCAGGACCTGTTGGTGGTACACCATGACAGCAGACTGCAGACAAACAGCAGCTGGTCTTCACCTGTCTGGCCTTTCAGATCTTCGCCTCTGAAGCCTTTGTATGCGGTGTTCCCCTGACAGGCCTCCCGGCATCTTCCTCTCCAGTGATCTCTATGGTAGTCTAGAAAACTGGGCATACTTGGTGTCCTCTAGACTTGTTTACTTGGCACACAACCTCTAAAAGCACACTTGCAGCTGGGCTTTGGATCAGTCTATGCCACCAGCATACATAATTACTCTGCTAGAAACAATAACGCAGCCTTAAAAACTCTTGCCCCTCTGAAGGGAATCACAGTGAGATCAGTCTCTCTTTTCTCAATGATGAAATTCTTTCCAGACAGCAAAGTGACAGTCTCTAGCTTCAGACTGCAACTTCTCTGTCTTCAGGCTGCAGAAAAACAATATCTCTGTTTTTCCAGGCTATAACTCTCAAAGCTCTCTGCAGCAAAATCTTTTTCTCACTGCTTCAAAATAATTTTTTCTGTACTCTGTTTCTTGCAGGCTCTTTGCCTGTCATGCATTCTGGTGGCCAGAAGGCTGTGATAGGTAAAACAAGCTCATCGGGCAAGGCAGCTCACAACAGTCTCTTTGCCCTGCTCACACCTTGCGGATCCCAAATAATCTCCTGTCTGATGGGCTCACAGTCCTTTTTATACTTTTTTACTGTCCTTTCCTGATTGGCTGTCTGCAGTCCCAGGCTTTTTCTGTGTCCTCTCACACTTTCCAGTGACCCCCATTCTAATAGAGTACCAGGGGGCTGCCATATTTTTTTACATTTGTCCCCAAACATTTCAGCCCTTCTTTTATTAAACATATGCCCTTCTTTGGGGCAAACCCATTTCCCTCCATGCCCAGAGGCATTTTGATACTAATCCCCAACTCCACTGCCTGTCCTGGAGCCGAGGATATTATTAGATTGTGACCAGAGCAAAATACAATTATCAGAGCTGTAGCTCCTTTAAAATGAGTGTCCATGCATGTGCAGATGGTACAGCATAGCCATCATTGTTTTCATTCAGTGGTCCATATTTTCTGCTTCCTGGACCACCAAACATGCTCCCCTAATATGCCAGAAGGTGAAAAAACAGTAGTTGGACCTCAGCCTTCTTCTTTACACAGGGCCGAGGATCAGAATACTAGTGGCTGCATCTGTGAAGATCAGACCTGCAAAACCAGGTCTGAATCCCTTCTGAAACCACTTGGAGGAAAGCCACAGGGCTGTAGCACCACAAGGTAAACCCCCACATGGGGATGAGGGGCTTACAAATGGTAGAAAGGTGCATGGATATGATTCCTAAATACTAGTGTACAACATGTAACATGTATCATATATATGTGTAGTTGTGGTAGTATATAATAATGGTAACATATAGGATAAAGTATGGGGTGCAGTGTGTTACAAGAATTTAATGCACACCCGAGTTGTTGGATGGCACATAAACCCCAAGGGCAAAGCCCGAGGGGTTTATGGTAGCCATCAAACAATGAGGGTGTGTATTAAATTTGAGTGTATACACTGTACCCCATATTTTGTTTTATATAATTTAAGGGGTTGCTTTTTTTTCACTGACTCCTGTCTGCCCTCATTCTGCGGTGCGGAAATAAAAAGTTAATTATTTTGATCCAGGCGGTGAGCACCTTGCCAGTGGTGCTACTGCCTATGCACTGCTCCAGCCTAGGGTGAAGTTGGAGGACAAGGAGGCAGATGCTGCCTGGCGAGGGGTGCTGGAGACAGGCAGTCGGAGGGATGACTTGGGGGCCCTGCTGCTCTCGATGCTCCTGTCTCTTCCGACCTGACGGAGAGTGTGAGATTGATAATGAGGGACTAGAGCTATTTTTAAAATAATGAAAAAAATAGGGAACCTTAGTGCACAGCAGGGATCCAGACCACTCGCTCTTCTCAGATACAGCTGACAGTCTGACACAAAGAACCGTGTATTAAAAAAATGCCACAATACACATATGTGTATTATGGCATTTAATACATGCCTTTTTCTATGGGAAAACATGCAACCCATTAATTATTATCTAGTATACAACAATCTCAACTGTACTCTTGTTTTTTAATACAAACAGATGTGGTGATATGGTATCGTGGTTATGTCTATAGGTAAGTCAAAATACATAGTTTGTATGAAGGCATACTGTGCGAATTATATTGTCATGCCCATGTAGGTGAACAATGTATTTGGTTATGTTTAAATAGTAAACACTTTGAACAACACAGACAAATTCACTGTAGGAAACAGTTTCCATATAGTAGTGCTGTGTTCTTCATAAAATGATGTGTGTGCATGTAATGTTGCTACTTTTTCCAAGTATTAGAATGACCATGCCTTCACATGTGTTAGTATATATATGGTAAGGATACATCCTCTTGTACTGCTTGGGTAAAGAATGATACATGACTCAGGTCTTTGTTTGTGTACATCAGTAGTACACAGGAATAAAGAATTATCACAACGGTTCTGTGTAGTAACACTGTGATGTAAATACGGTTTTATTACTGTGATACAGCAAATAACTATAAATATAGTGAACGTGTTATAATTTTTTTGTTTTCTCCACAGGTTCAATATTAGTTAACAGAACGCTTACAGTCATGCCAAGAAAAGAGCAGATAGCAAGAAATCAGTGCCATCAACATTACATAGAAACCACAACTTCACATCAGAAAGAGCCATGCACAAGGATAAAAGAAACCATAGGCATTATTTAAAGAGGAGTTTAGGCTTGTTGGAAAAGAAATGTAGTAATGTTAAACATAACTGTGATACACCACATAAACAACTGCAGCAGTCATCAAATAGAAATGCACAGAACACATCTGCAGTTAGTGATAGCACTGAAATATGGTGTGATGTAATTCCATACATCCAAAAGTCATGTGTACAATGTTAAAGGGTGACTTTAGAGAAAAATAAAGTAGTTGAACATGTGCATGACAGGAGGAAGTTGTACTTTAGGAACGTGGCTGAGAAAGCAAAAATTAATAAGTGTATCTCAGCTATCTTGAGGAGGAAAGGTAAAAAGACTAAGAATAGGACTGTACTAGTGAAACTCGAGCACAGATATGAAGATTCGTACATACTGTATGCTTTTTATTGTAAGAAAGAGTCTGCAGAAGAAGTTGTGGAGAGGAATGAAGACACTTACAGACAGAGCTCAGTCATTAAAAAGAGATTGAAAAACAAGTTAGTTTATATAGAGGTATTTTTAGTGCTGTATTTGGTGGTGAGTGTATCCACACACATCATGCTGAGACATTTTGGTGGGAAAACACATACAGCACAAGCTCAAAGTTAGTCATTGATGAACAAGGGACTGAACATTCTGTTATAAGAGTTTTCCCCTCTTCCAGCATCAGTGATGATTCACAGCATGATGTGTCTGATACTGGTAGACACACTTCTTCAGTTAAAAAGTGGGGTGGGGATGACAGTACATGTAATGTTAGACCATTTTCATTTGAACGTGTTAGTTCATTAATGCATATGGTAAAAGTAATTTCAAAAACAGGATACAGCTTCTTAAAAACATTGACAATTGTCATGTGAGAGCCTTCACCTCACTAATGGGACATTCATTGGCACGTCTACACACAGGTGCATGTGAAAGTTACAGTACATCACAGTAGAATGTAACAATTTGTGAGGAAAATATATGACACTAGGACATTGCAAAACAGTTTGGTAAAACTTAATGCTCTCCCTGAAGAGGTTGATATGTGTGGTACATAGCTGCTTGCAAAAGAACTGGTTAAAAAGTATGATGCATATGATGAATTTGAAACGAGTACTGTAGAAATTGATTTCTGCATGTCTGCCAATGTAAATGAAGGTGACATACTCAACTTATATGGACGTGACATAGCAACATTTGAAATTAAGAAGCAGGAAAAATTCAATGTGACTTTTCATTTGGACATCTATTTTACAAGTCGCAGACGGTGAAAGTTGTTACTGAAAATGTAATCACATGGAACAATACATGGGCATGACTTATTGCATATTATCTAATTAGACATGATGGGCTGGATTTTCAAAGGCCATAGAATGATGCAAGGTGCTTGCATCGAACAAGTCTGACACAAGAGGCATCTTGTGCTAAGGGCAGCACTCAGCTTTTTTCAAAGGCAGCCTGCAGCACTCGGCAGGCTGCCTGCACCAAAGTGTGCTAGTGACACCTTGTGTCATGAAAGTGACTGTGGCATGGCGCTAGGGGGCTTGCACCAGACCCAGACTGCCACAGCCCTCAATTCCTGATTTTCAAAGACCTCCCCAGGAACTAAGTGCCAAGTACCGTTAGACCAGCAAAGGGCTGGTCTAATGGTACTTAGACATCTCCTGGGGAGGTTGTCCAGAATGTGCCACTGAGTAGCCAGCCCTGATCCATCCACAATAGTTGCTCCCTGATGATCTAGTGGTCCCCTTCTCCCGCCCCGACTGTCCTTGGATGTATCCTCCCTGGTGCTCTAGTGGCCCTCCACCCAGCACATAGTGCCCACAACCCCGCACCCCCGAATCCAGATCCCAGATTTGTTAATCGGCACAGCCCTTCACATGCCACCACAGCCAGCCACTGAGTGAACTGTCAGTGCATGTACTATGCACACTGACAGTTAATTTGGTGGCTGGCCATGGTGGCATGTGGAGGGCTGTGCTGTTCACCAAATCTGGGGTATGGATTGGGGGGTGCGGGGTTGTGGGCACTTTGTGCTGGTTGGGGATGGGGGCCACTAGAGCACCAAGGAGGATACATCCAAGAACAGTCAGGGTAGGGAGGTGGTGTCAGGTCACTGTAGTGCTGCTGATGGGCCACATCAGGCATGGCACTGGTAGGGGGCATCAACATGGCCCATGTGAGGGTTCAGCTTCACTCACCATCCCGCAGCACTTGCAGCATTCCTTCTGTGTGTGCCATCTGTTTGGTGCACCCATTCCATTGCTGCAAGCAGCAGGACTTAGGTGCCAGAACCATGCCCCTTGAAAATCAGATGCAGGATCCTGGATGCACAAGCATTCAGCGCAAGCTGCCATTGTCGCAGCTTGCATCAGAGTTTTCAAAATCAAGTCCAATGAGTCAAATGAAAAAGTAGTAACTCTTTGCAAGTACTGCTTTGATAAAATAAAGTCAGATAATTTGCCAGCACGTGCAGCTATGAATAATATGTATGCTGCACCTGTACCAGCAGTACTGAAAGAATTAAATATGTTTGAGAAAATTTTGATACAGACTAGTTGGCCCTTTCAGACTATTTTGTGTTTGAGTACAAAAATGAAACACATGCCCAAGACAGAGCTTATCAAGTCTCTAAAAGGATGCATTATATACTTGCCATTACCATTACAAGAAAGCATACAGACACTAAATCAGGAGAATAGTATTGTTATACTTGTAAATGGTGTGTCAGTAGAAGACAAAACCATCTGGCAAGATGTGGTTAACATTGAAAAGGTGAAGAATGCATTGCAGTTCCTACAAAATAACAATACATTGCAGGGTTTTAAATAATTGATTAGCAGTTTTTTTCTTAGGACAATGCTAACTGTACAGAAAGTATTTATATAGGTTTTCTAGAAGTGTTGTGTTTGTTAAACACAGTGAGGCAAGTGCTATGCATTTTCACAATGTTTTAGCAATTTTATGAGCAAAACGCTAATCAATTTTTGGAGTTAAATAAAACCCTGCATTGTATGCTGACTTTGCTATTGAAATTATGGCACATGCAGTGCTGTTTGGCAATGTTGACACATGTAAGAAAACTACTCTTGAAAAGTCAGTTACAATCCCAAACACACGTGCACATGAACAGTATACTGTTCATCCACTACACAGGTGGAACCCAATTGTTGATAATCTTGAGTTATACCAAATGAAGTAGGTGGAGAATTCACCTGTAAGTATTTGAGATTCAGCATTAGAGGCGTGCTGCTGTCCTTGTCTGTTCCCATTTGGAATAGGGGGGCTGAGTATTAGACCTCAAGGATGCTAAGTTTGAATCCAGCATTCAGAGGAAATATCCAGTACCTGTTTTATTTGTTATGAGAAAGTGAACTTAG
Organism: Neoceratodus forsteri; assembly: GCA_016271365.2. Taxonomy (NCBI): domain Eukaryota; kingdom Metazoa; phylum Chordata; order Ceratodontiformes; family Ceratodontidae; genus Neoceratodus; species Neoceratodus forsteri. Next base: position 974,465,890 of record CM057456.1, on the reverse strand, counting down.
AATACTTTCTGCTAGCACTGCACATACATTGCACATGACAAGTCATCTTTGTGGAATCACTGCAGCATGCCTGCTACAGAGGCTTTCAACTAGGGACCAAGAACTGCAAGTAAATCTTGGTTCTATATTAGCACATATGCAAAGAACAAAAGAGTACTGGTTCCACAGGCACTCAGAAGTAATGTGTATTCTCAGGGAGCATGGATTACCAATGTGATTTGTAACACTGACCTGTGCTGAATACACTTGGGATAAATTAGTCAAACTCCTGAAATGGGCAAACTCTGATGTTAGTGGCATAATAACATGACACTTGGAGAGATGTGTGTGAGGGATCCTGTGTCGGTGTCAAGACATTTTCATCATTGGTTCCATGCACTACTACAATTTATCCTTTCGAAGGAGAATCCACTTTTAACATATGTTGAGCAGCATTTCTGGAGAGTGGGGAGTACCAATCCAGAAGAGCACCACACAAACATATGTTTTACTGTGGGTAAGGGATGCTCCAAGAATTGGTGATGGTGATAACAGACACATTTTGAAATTTCTTCAAAAGAATGTGACGTGCGAACTACCACATGATTTGCAAAGTCCAACACAAGTTGAACAGTTTCAGCTTCACAAGTGCAGCTCCTACTGTAAAAAAGCTAACTCTGGCCAGAGCCAATTGGGCTGCATGGCAGGAATTTGGGGTAGAAATATTGAAAGTTACCAGATTTATGGGCCTACGTTAGCAAAATGTAACATAGCCTCATAAATGTGTAGTTTTGTAATAGTTTTACATAAAAATTTTCAACATAACCTTGTTATAACCCTGCCTCATGAAGAAGAGCAGAGAAAATGTTCAACTCCTGGCCTAAAGATGATTTCGCACAGGGACTGTGAAATCAACTTTTGGGATGCAAAAACACATTTTGGGCAGGAGCCAAACAATGACAACTGTCACATTCATGAGCTGCTGTAAAGAGATGGCTATTCCCCCCTCCCACAACAGTGCAACCTGGCAGTTTCTGGCCATCAGGTCTCACTTAAGCACAACGCAAAGCAGCATCCAGTTGCAAGAGGTTCATTAGCTTCAACTTTCATTTTAGGATTCTCTAGCAAACTCAATGTTCATCCTAGATGCTTTGTGTGTTTTGTTTTGAGTCTTTACACAGGACCCCCTCTGGAACCTGTTTAATAGTTTTAGCATTCTGGGAAGCACCTCTTAGAGTTGAACTCCAGTCTGCTTCAGTTCTGAAGGTTACAATATCCTTTTGTGTCATTTATCTTGCCTTACACTGCTACACTGGGTTGCCCAAGGATCTTCCTATCCCCCCTTATGTAACAAGGCAGATGTTGGAAGCCTGAGGGGTTTGGAGTTTTTGTCTTCCAGAAGTGCAAGAGTGTTTTTTACTGCATGACATCAGTGTTCCAGTTTTGAAAGTGGTGCTGATTGCCTCCAACACAGAACATGTGCCTGTAATGCAATTTTCCTGTGGCTCATCATATTTTGGAAAATAAAAAAAACTTTAACAACAACAAAAAAAAGAGATGGCTATGTTGAAAATTTGGGGTAAAAATATTGCATATTATCAAACTTATGAGTCAGTGTTTGCATAATTCAACATAGCCACATAACTTTTTTAAAAATATATTTTTACACCAAATTTAGAACATAGCATTCTTATGTCCCCACCTCATGAACAAGGGCAGAGAACATTTTCTACTCCTACCCAAAAGGTGATTTCATGCAGGAACCACAAAATCATCTTTTGGGATGTGAAAAACCATTTTGACCAAGATCTAAAAAATGACAGCTTTCACAATCATGAGGCGCTGTAAAGATATGGCTATGTTGTAAATTTGGGGTAAAAAAATTTAAAATTACCAAAGTTAGAAGCCTGCATTCACAAACTTCAATGTAGGCTCATAGCTTTGTTGGTTTTTTTTTATATTTTTACACCAAATTTTCAACATAGCCTTCTTATGACCCCACCTCATAAATAAGGGTAGAGAAATTTGTCACTCCTACCTGAAAGGTGATTTTGCAAAGGGACCACAAAATCATCTTTCGGAACAGATTTCCCTAATGTCAGTGCCATTGTTCATGAAGTGGTGTCCCAAAAAAGGCATGTTGAAAACATGGGCCAAAAATATGCAAAAATCCCAAGTTATGCCACTTAGTTCAAAACATCATTGAAATACATTGAACTGCATACCGCATGTTTCTTCAGTTCACAGTCTAGCTTTGAAGAGTGAAGATGTGTCTGTGGTTCAGAGAGGATTACAGTGTTGGACCACCAATAGGTAAGTAAGGGCTTGGGGTGGGGGGTCCTGAGTGGGAGGATCGAGTGGGAAGACAGAAATGGCAACAAAAGACATTGATGGATGGTATTCTTTTTACAGGGTATAAAAAAAAGAGGACAGAGGATCCATGATTGGACACTGGGTGATTGGGCACCCCCAATGTCACTGTTATGTTTCTGGAAGAGGGGGTGTGGGTACTGAGATGGAAGGTCAGATGAATGGGAGAGAATATATATATATATATATATATATATATATATATATATATATATATATAAAAGACAAAGAACCTCTGTGCGTAAACACTGAGGCAAGGGTTACCCCAAAGGGCATTTGGCTGGGAAGCCAAGTTTCAAGAAAATACAAAATCACACATGCCCACACAATGCAAAGCATCATGGGCTGCATATGCAAATCACCACAAAATGTTATGCTGGTCCAACTTTAAGCAGAATTGCATGGTGCCAAAAGGCCTCTCACACAGTTTGCAAAGGGTGCTAACAGAAGACGTAGACACGTGTTTCATCCTACCCATTAAAATAAAAAACTATTTAAAAGACAAAGAACCTTAAATATTTTTTTATTTTAATGAGTTAATGGTTAATGGGTTCACCACAACATATCCAAGACACACTGTCTTAGGGTAGCTGGTCCATTCCACTGGGGTGTCAAACAGACAAGGCATACTAATGAGTCCTGGTGTGATTTTGTATTTTCTTGAAACTTGGCTTCCCAGCCAAATGCCCTTTGGGGTAACCCTTGCCTCAGTGTTTGGGCACAGAGGTTCTTTGTCTTTTAAATAGTTTTTTATTTTAATTTGTTCACCACAACATATCCAAGGCACACTGTCTTAGGGTAGCTGGTCCATTCCACTGGGGTGTCAAACAGACGAGGCATACTGATGAGTCCTGGTAGGACGAAACACGTGTCTATGTCTTCTTTTAGCACCCTTTGCAAACTGTGTGAGAGGCCTTTCAGCACCATGCAATTCTGCTTAAAGTTGGACCAGCATAACATTCTGTGGTGATTTGCATATGCAGCCCATGATGCTTTGCATTGTGTGGGCATGTGTGATTTTGTATTTTTATATATATATATATATATATATGTATATATATATATATATATATATATATATATATATATATATATATATAAAACCACGCATGTGTGGTAGTGGACAAGGAGGCAGCAAAAAATGAGGATTCCTGATCATGACATGGAGGGATTGGGCACCCCCAGTGTCACTGTTATGTTTCTGGGGGTGCTGAGAGGAAGGGAACAGGTGGGTGGGTGGGAGAGGAAATATATAAATTTACATATATATATATATATATATATATACACACACACACAGATATGGCAAAAAACTCTGTTTAATGCATCAGTTAGGGTTGTTCCACAGTGACAAAAGCCAGGAAATTTGGCTTTAGGGTTGCCACCTCTTGCACCCTATGCCTACCCCACCCCCAACAGGCATTGGGGTGTGTGTTGGGGTCATTGGCCCTAACTCTCACCCCATTTCCATGTGTAAATAAGCTGAGGTGGTGCAATATAGGAGAATGGGATGAGAATTAGGCCTGATGACCCCAACACACACCCTGATGCCTGTTGTGGGGGCAGGATGGGTGTGGGGTGCAAGGGGTGGCAACCCGAACACCAAATTTCCTGGCTTTTGTCACTGTGGAACAACCCTAACTGATGCATTAAACTGAGCTTTTTTCCATGAGTTTCCAGTCTTTTTGAGAATGTACACTATAAATAGTGAATGGTATGTGCTGCCCATGTATGCATAATGACCGTAACAGTAATGCTAATGCTAACAGTAACGGTAACAGTAAGTGAAACACAAACGCTAATGGTAAGTGTAACAGCAACAGAAACATGAATGTAAATGCAAGCTCTAAGTGTTACGGTAATGCAAATGGAAATGCAAACGCAAGTGGTAATGCACATGGTAACGGTAACGGTGACACACATACAAATGCAAAAGGTAATGGTAATGGTAAATGTAACCACAAACACTAACAGTCATAGTAAAAGTGATGCAACTGTAACTAGAAACAGAAATTTTAATGAAGACGGAAGCACAAACGCAAACCGTAACACAAACGGTGAGGGAAACGCAAACGTAAACGCAAATGGTAACACACATGAAAACAGTAACAGTAAGCTGATGTAAGGCAACAGTAGCAAAAAGTCTGTATCTGGCTTTGTTTCAGAGATAACAGCACAAAGGCGATGTGAGACAACAGTAGCGAAAAGTCTGTATCTCTCTTCATTTCCAAGATAATGGCACAAAAGCAATGTGATCCAACAGTAGCAAAATGTCTGTATCTTGCTTCGTTTCTGAGACAACGGCACAAAGGCGATGTGAGCCAACAATAGAGAAAAGTCTGTATCTGTCTTCGTTTCCGAGATAACGGCACAAAGGCCATGCAATCCAACAGTAACGAAAAGTCTGTATCTCGCTTTGTTTACGAGATAACGGCACAAAGGCTAATGTGAACCAAACCACTGAAAGACACCTCCCTATCACTAGGGCAACCTATGCTATAAATTTCAAGCCACCAGCACCATGCATAATGCTATGCGCAAAACGATAAGTGCATCATGCAGTATATCCACAGCAAATTAGTTTCCTAATATGTAAACAGCATAATTCACATCTCCATGACATCCACTCAACACCCTCCAAATTTCATGTGAAAAGACCAAGCCATTGTAGAGATATTACATTTTAAAGTTTCGGCACCTTTAAGAAGTCTTTCACCATAAAATGGCAGAAACTGCAATAGAAAATGCAGTAAAATGGCGGAACTCGAGGCCAAAAAATCTCTGACTATGAAGGGTGGGCAACTTCAAATGCTTATAACTCTGGAACAGAACAACGTTTTTTCACCAAACAATAACTGGCATGTTCCTTGAAGGAAGGGCTTTATACATGCCAAGTGTCAGATCAATCAACCACACACTGGCTGCGTTGTGTGTCACACAAGACAGTGCAGAAAAATAGCAAAAACTGAATGTTTTGCACTGCAATATACAAAACCCGTATGCACCAGTGAAATATAAATTGGTAAATAATAGATGGACCATTCCACTCCATGTATACCAAATGTTATTGAAATCTCTTCAACAGTTGTAGAGCAGCATGCGCATAGAACTTTTCATGAGTGGCAATAAAATACATTTTTGGGCACTTCATTCTGCAAAAACCAAATGCAAATGTCAAATGAAAATTGGTAAATGCACAGAAGTACCATATTAGACCAAGTAATACAAATGTCACAGAAATGCATGAAAACGAAAGTGTTAACGCAAACAAAAATGGTTACGTAACCGGTAATATAAACACAAGCACAAACATTAACGCGAACACAAATGGTTATGCAAACAGTAAAGAAAACGCAAAAACACAAATGATAACGTAAGCACAAACAGTAATGGCAGCAGTGAGATAAAAGAAAATAGTAACGCTAATGGTAACGCAAATGCAAGCACAAATGGTAATGCAGATGGTGATGCAAACATAAATGATAACACAAACGGTAAGACAAATGCAAGCGCAAATGTAAATGCAAACAAATGCAATGCAAATGGTAACGTAATCGCTAATGGCAATGGAAATACAAACAGTAACGAAAACGGTAATGAAACGCAAACAGTAACACAAACAGAAACAGAAACGCATACGGGAATGGCAACAGTGACTTAGAAGGAAACAGTGAGGCAATCAAAAACAGAAATGCAAACAGTAACGGTAACGCAATTGGAAATGCAAACGATAATGGTAACACCAACAATGACGCCAAAGGAAACAGTACGCAAACAGAAACATAAATGCAAGTGCAAATGAAAATGGTAACGCACACGGTGACACAAAAGTAAACGCTAATGAAAATGATAACAGAAATGTAAACAGTAACAGTAACGCAAATGTAAACACAAAGGGTAACGCACACAGTGCCGTAAACACAAACGGTAACAGAAACACAAGCGGAAATGCTAACGGCAACAGTAACGCAAACGCACACACTTTTTTCCAAAAAAGGTGCATTCAGAAGCACAGTGACTACAAAGAGTGTGTGCATAATAATGGTGCTCAGAGCAGAAAATGAGCACATGGAATACTAAATTGATATCTCAGGAACGATACACCGTAGAAATAAAATTTAAATCTCATATTTTTTATGACTTTCTAGGCTAGTTTTGTGCTTAGTGCCCCAATGGGAGACTAAGAAATTTTGGGATGAAAAGTCTGTATCTCAAAGCGTTTATGAGATACAGGACCAAAAAGGCGCATTGGACACCATAATGTTATCCTATGGGAAAAATTGTCAACTTCAGAGAGCCGTAACTTTGCAGCCCTGTAATATTTTGGCACCAAACCACAAAAGGCACATCTGTGGGATGTTGGCTTTCTTCCCTGCAAATTTCAGCCCAAAAAATGAAACTGTTGTTTTGCAACAGGATGGCAAATATTTCCTATTGTTTTGGGCATCGTGTCACAAATTACTTTCACAAATCACAATACTTTCGCAAAAACAATCAGAAAAGTGTCACATTTGTGAAAGTACTTTGCGACACTACTTTTTACAAACATTTAAAAAACATATTTCTGGGTTGTTTTACCCCCCAAAACAGACATGGCTAGCATCCTCAGGGCTTGACTAGATGAACACAACAATAATTGTGTCCCTAGAGGGTCCCAAATTTAAATGCCAAGCATTTTTATGACCACCAACTGAAAAAAAAATGGCTGAATCTCGAAAGTAAAAGGGTCATTTACGACAGTAAAAACTGCATTTGCGACACTTTCGCATAGTTTAACTTTTCCCATAGACTATAATGGGATTTAGTGTTTTTTGAAAAACCTTTGAACTGTTCAATATTGTTTCACAAAATTTTCAAAAGGCACATCAGGGACCCCAGATGCATGTTCCCTGAAGTCTTCAGACCAGTCGCACAAACTGGGCGGGCTGTAGGAGTAAGCAAAGAAACACGCAAAAACCCGTAATTTATGTGTTTTTTGGCACTCTATAGCTCTGCAACCATACATTCAACCAAAACAAAACTTGGCAGGTCCAGAGATCTATGGTACCAGACTATGCATTCCAAATGTCAGGGAAATCCATCATACGGTTGCAAAGTTATTAAGCTGCCAAATTTCAGATTTAACCTTAAATGGAGTACTCAACCCTAACTATAGCAGCGCTATCATGCCGCTATTATGTGTGTGTGCATAGATATATATATATATATATATATATATATATATATATATATATATATATATATACATATATACACACACACACACACACACACACACACACACTAGGGCGAGCTTCAAAGTTCAAAGTTTATTAAATAACAGATGTATAAAAATCACTCACAATTTATTATATCCCATAATTAAAAATAGATCAGAATAAAAGCAATTTATCAATTTCACGCCTTCAAGTAGTATAAAGTGCAAATGCCATAAAATTCTCAAAAGTCACACTAATCATTTTTTCTGTATGTTTAGAAATTTTGCCATTCCATAAATAAACATTTATTTTATCCAAGCTTAAAATGTATTTTGTGCAATTTTCTATATTTCTTAGGTTACGCTTTTGTAAAAGTGGTATAATCCATTTCCTTCTTTCCATGGCCAGTGCATCGGATTCCAGTAACATGTGGGTTACATTTAGGGGTTTCACATTTTTGCACTTGCAGACTAAATTGTTTCCAAGCCCCCATAGAAACATAGAAACATAGAATTTGACGGCAGATAAGCACCACTTGGCCCACCCAGTCTGCCCATTTCCCTACCTAATTCTTATTCTTCTTACTCTGTAGGTTTACAATTCCCAGCTTCTCTAGTCTCAAATTACACAACATATTTCTGTGCCACTTATTTTCACAATGAAGTAGGTGATATTCAATATCTCCATTTAACTTTATATTGGAGTAAAGACCTCCTATGTTTGCGTTGTGTATTTTACTAAGGTCATTCTGTGTCTCAGTATCATATATTCTCTGTACAGTTTCTTTTGTGAATTGGTTCACATTTATATTAGCCCTGCTGGACCAAAGGTCTTCCAGGCCCCACTCTTTTCACAGCCAGGTTTAACACTGAAAACCAATTTACAGGATTAGACCAAGCCTGTAGCCATGTCAAGTGATCTATCCAACATAATTTTGGTAACCTATCGTTGGGCATCCCCATTAATTTTTTCCAAAAGTTGATTGCCCTTACTTTAATTCTTGCACTCAAAGGATTCAGGCCGGTCTCTAGCCTCATAAAGGCCATTGGACAATCCCTTGGGAGAGCTATTATATTTTTTTAAAAAGAGTTGTGTATGGTTTCTAGTTTTGACTTGTTCACAAACAAGCCCCAAACTTTGCACCCATACAAAGTCTAACTAACAGCCTTCACTTCGAAAGTCACTTTAAGTACTACAGATTAATTACTTGCAAACGTATTTGCAAAAGCTCTAATAGCATTCATTGAGCTATATGATTTGTTTTTTATATCAGAATTGTGGTCATTCCAAGACATATTGCTTTCAAACGTAACTCCAAGATAGCTATACTCCTTGACCTCCTCAAGTTTTTTACTATTTATTTCCCAGTACTTTTCTGTAGACCCCTTACTACCAAATGGCATAATTTTCATTTTTTCAATATTCATTTTCAAGTCTAATTTATCAAATTAATTTATGAGGCTTGTAACTCTTTTCTTAACCCAAGGGGAGTTTGGGAAATAACAATGGTGTTATCCGCATCTAACAATAGCTGGATCTTTTCATCGTTTATTGTAGAGGCAAATGTATCCATTTTTGAGATATCCTTTACCAAGGTTTCTATATATAAATTAAACAACAAGGGAGCCAATAGGCACCCTTGTTTTACACTCTACCCAGTCTTTACTTCCTTTGAGAGTGCTCCCTCCATAGTATAATGTATCTGTGCTGTCGTATTATGATATAGTACTTGTAGAATTTCCAATAGCTGCTTATTAATTTCTAGCACTTCCAACAGCTCCCACAGTTTATTCCTGTTTACAGAGTCAAAAGCTGCGTTTATGGCTACGAAGGAGACATATAGAGTGCTCTTTTTCCACATAACATATATCTCAACCAAATAATTCAATGTGAAGATATGATCCAATGTGCTAAAATATTTCCTACAACCGCTTTGAAACTTGGAAATCAAGTTGTTTTCCTCTACCTATGCTGAGAGTCTTTGAAGCAGTAGTTGAGTATACATTTTTTGAACTACAGGGAGTAGTGTAATTGGCCTATAACAAGAGGACTCATGCCTTTGACCTTTTTTAAAGAGGGAATGATAACCCCTTTGTTCCAGTTGCTAGGAATAACTTGGTACTGCCCTATTAACAAAACTATCAGTGTCAAAACCTCCACCCAGTGATCAGTGTTACGCAAAAAGACTTCCGTCAGAACCCCATCCACTCCAACAGCCTTGTTCCTTTTTTGTGTTTGTATTGCTTCTTTTACCCCATTTTGGTATAAAAACAGGTAAACTTGAATTATGAGTACTTCTGCTATTTCATCCAGGAGAGTCAACCTCCTGGCCGTTGTCATAAATTTAATTAAAATGACAGATCCATTGATTTTCTTTTATCATGCCTAGCAGATTATATTGTATGTTCCTTTCATTGCACTCATATGCCACTAGGGTCCAGAAGGTCTGAGAGTCTTTTTGCCAAATGGCCTCTTGTAAATTACCCCATAGGGAATGTTTATAATCCTTTTTCTTTTTATGTGTCAAGCTTCTGTATACTAATTTTACATTTCTAAAGGCTTTCAATGTAACAGCGGATGGGTTCTTTGCCCCAAACTTACCTAGGACTTTTATTTCCTTGTCTTAATTTTGCACAGTCTCTGTCAAACCATGGTTGATCAGAACCAATCTTGGACTTTACCGAGGCTTTTTTCCTAGAGCACAGTGCGTCTTCTGTCAGTTACATATAGATTTCAAAATGTTTTACTTTAGTATCAATCTCAATATCACAAGTTATAGAAGTGGAATTATCTACACTACTATATTTTTGGATTATCTCATCTACTACTCTGTTTGTATATTCATTCCAATTAATTTTTTTCACATACCTAGTATACATATTTTGGTTAACTTCAAGTTCGTGTTTGTGATTCTTAGATGATTGCTTAAAGCAAGAGTTCATGGGGAAAATGATCACTGTCTCATGATTTGTAAACCTTGAGATAGTTCACCCTTGGATATTCTAAGGCCTTCACTATACATAGGTCTAACACACTACCACCATTAGCTGTGGGGAAGGTCACTTCCACTTCCCAATCTCCCTCAGAGCATCCATTTAGACCAAATTTACTTAGAAATTTCAGAAGGGTTTTACCATTTTGATTCAAGATCTTGTCCTTTGAGTGCCATATTGGGATATTTAGGGAATCATCAATACCCCATTCCGGGGTAGAATCCTCTATATTAGTTCCTATATGCACATTAAAGTCACAGAGTAAAAATATACAAACCCCCAGAAATCTGGACTTCAGTGATTCAATATCCTGACCTATTCAATCTAAAACAGCATTAAATTCCTTCAGCTTGAGAGGTGGCGGAATGTAAATGTTAAACAGAGCCATAATTTCCTCATTCCCTACTGTTACTACATACATATAAAATTCATTGTAAATACCAACTTCTGGGTTCACAAAATTAAGAGTTATGTCAATAAGGATAGCCAGCCCAACTTTGCATCTACTATAGTCACAAAGTTTATATGCTGGGATTGCCCAGGACCTATACCCTTTCATTCAAACCTCATCTAGTTTTCCCATCCATGTTTCCTGAAGAAATAGAATTGTAAATTTTGACAGCCATTCTAAGCAGGCTTTGTCCTCCAACTTTTCTTTAAGGCCTGCAATATTCCACGTCACCATACATACATAGTTATTGTAATCCTTCAGTCAGTTAGTTATCTCCAAGCTTCCTACTGTACTATTCCCCTAACTCAGTATACTACTGTGTACCCCCTCAGACTTGTTCTTTGCCAGAGTAGAATCAAAGTCAGAGTCAGAGGACCCTTCAGATTCTAATATTACATTAGTATTAATTCTCTGATCCAGTTGTTTCCTACCTCTTCCATAGAGGCTCTCCATTTCCTCCCCCTCTAGCATATGTTCCACCTCAGTTGGCTTCAGGAATGCTTTAATCCTGGGTTGTTTAACTGGGACTTGCTCCTTCCTATCCTTGGAACCATTAATGGGTGGTTTCCTCAAATGAGGGCTGTTTTTATACTCACAGGTGATGATCTAATGGTTGTGACACGTGGACAGCCAGTTCTGAGCACACTATGATTTTTTTGTAATATAAAAATGTGCTATGGACTGTCTGTCATGAGAGATGCTGAGACAGCATGTGAGATCACACACACACACACACACACACACACAGGTTTTAGATACAAGGTGTTACCTGGAAGGCCAGAAGCTTATTACAGACTAGAATAGGCCTTAATCAAGAATCTCCTGTTTTTCTAAGTTAAATATAGCTTTAACTGCTAACTGGGAAATCAGTATCCATTTTATGATGTTTCGAGGAGGAAATCAGGTTTAGCACACTGGTGCGAAATCATAAATGCTTTGAAGTCTATGTGAGAGGGGGTACTGCTCATAGATGAAAGGAAATTTACTGACTTGATTGGGGAAGTCACATGGGGAAAGGAATTTCTGCTGATGTAACCTTAATTAACTTTCCTTCTAAAATTATAAAACTTCCTGGGTGTATGATTTTTAATAAACAGAGGAGGAGCTAGGTGACCTCACACAAAAGGTTGGCAAATACAGTTTTTAAAGAGTATTATTTTTTTCTTCAGAGACATTTTTATCTACACTCTGACAAAGAAACATCTTTGAGCACTTTAAGCAGGTATTTAGAGAGAGAGACAAATCTAAGTACTGTAGTAGGAACTGCACTGTTAAAACCTTGTTCTTTTAAAAGGTTTTATGGTTCTTTTGATATATGGTTCTGTATTTTATGTTTTACATATTTTTTATCTATTTTAGTAAAACTCTATTTTTAGAGCCTACTTGGTCTGTCTTTACATTTCTTTCTTTAACAAGTGAAGAATATATGGTTAAAGCAGACACTGTGCATAAGCTTGAATGGTGATACCAAACTAGAATAAGGTAAGAGTAATCTGAGGTCTTTATTAGAGTTTTTAAGGGTTCATTTTTGTACACCTAGTTAGGTGTCCATAGGCAAAGATATCTGGCCCCCCAAAGACAGAATTATCTGAGCCTGTGCATTGGGTACACTAGTAAGAGGTTCACAGTTTGAATCCCTCCAGAACTGAGACCAAAGGTTGATTCGAACCCACAAAACAGACATGAGGGTTTCCCTGTTTCTGTTAACTGTTCACAAGACTGCGCTCAGAGGTTGGCACTTTGGGAGTAGAGGGTCTGACCTGCTGAGTGGGTTTGTGACAATAGTCACATCCAGTGATATTCCTAGTTCCATAAAGTTATCCTTTTAATTTAAAATATACTTTCGTTTTTCTGGGTTTCTTATAACTTGACAGAGTCAGCCTTTTATAGGGGCATACTTGATATCTATATGCTGATCTGATGTCTTGTCAGCTAATTTTGTTACCCAAAACCCCTATAGCAAAATTATAAGCAACTAATTTAGCTGTATATGAGTTCTCATTCTTTGATTTTGGAACACCTCTTATATAAATAGTTGGTAGTAAGTCACCAGCTGCAATCAATATTTTCTTCTCCATTTTGTCTGCACAGTGTGCAGAGACATTTTTTTCAATTATATGTTTTTCCGGTCTATGATCTTTATCAAATCTTACTTTCTTTCCTCTGTGGTTTATTTAAGGTCTTCTCCACCCTTTTACTTGCCACTACACTTTTTTTTTATCATTTCTTTATTCCTTTTTTCTTATTATTTTGGTTATTACAGTCATCCCTATTTTGAGGGGGGTTATTACCTTTCCCTTCTCCTTGATTTATCTGGAGTTTTCTTTGATTCAGTTCATTAATCAATAAGTCTGTCTCCTTGATTTCTTTATTGGCTATCTCTTCAGTTATAGTTTTAATTGATTTCTTTCCTTTTGGGTGAGTCTTGTGCTTTTTTAATTTTTCTTAAAATAATTACTAATAGGGGCTGTTCACCACTTTTATCCAGGGTATCTTTACTCTTTCCCTTTACACAGGTTTCTTTCACCGGTATATAACCAGATGCTACCTCTGTAACAGTATAATCATCTCTCTCTCTCTCTCTCTCTCTCTACAAATTTCTCCCCTGGATCAATTGTTTTCACATAGTATTCATTACAGGCACAGAAGAGAGTGATCAGCTCCAGAAGCTGTGTATTTCCAAAGCAAATCTCTTTTTTTAGCTCCCCAGTTTTAGATAATAGCACATCCTTGCTATTACTTTCATTACATTTTGTGCTATATGATAGATTGGAATCAGTAGTTGTTTTCTTGACCTTTTTGTAAGGTTGTTCATCTGACCATAGATGTGGTACTTTATCATCCCTTTTTGATGGGGGGGGTCCAAGGAGTGTATGTCTATGTAAGGGGTCATAAATGAGTCCAATTGGTCAAGACACAATCCATTAGCCTTCTCTAGCTGATTTGCTTGGGGATCAGCCACTTGCTTGTCCATAGCAATAACCTCTGGGGTCGGTACAGCCTCTCCTTGCTTGACATCTGAGTTAGTAATATCTTGTATGTTGTTCACATTTGAGGCAATACAAATTATATTGACATCTACAGTTTGTATATTAAATAAATTGTCATGAATATCAGTTGTAGGAAGTATAGATTGATCATTATTTCTGTTAATTGTTCTACAATTCTGCTGCTTGCGCATATTTAAGTCTGACATATGTAACTCTGGGCCTGTAATATCAATTAGATTTCTAGATTGCCTCCTAATAGGCTGAGCCTGAACAATTTCTTCTAGATTCCTAATTTCTTCCAACAATGGATGTATAGAATGAATACTCATCTGACTTTTATCGCTTGGTTTAACTGGGGAAGATGTCAATTTGGGATTAAAATTCTTCGTAATTTTTTTATTTCCCATTAGTTCAATTGGATTGAGGTTAGGACGTAAAAAATGTGTTATCTTTCCTGTTGCAGAACCATCCAGTCCCTTCATATCAGCTTTTATGGTCTTTCTAACAACCCTATAACTATAAGTTCTCATTTTTTTTGGGGGGGGGAGCTGTATTAGACATATTTATTAGCTCAATTCAGAAAGTAAAGTCATAATATGCTTGTGGGTGCTAAGCCAATATGCTGCCTTGGACTCTTAAATAGTCAAATAACCAGCACTACCAGTACAAATATCAAGATCAGGTGTATATTTGTTTTACACTTTACATCAAGGATATTTCAAGAATTAAAATATTTATAAAACAATAGGATAGGACTACATGATACCTTTAAAGGGAAGGGATGGGAACCCATCAGATTTCCTACAAGCAAACCTTCAAATTTTTCAGAGAAGTTCAAATGGAATACCTACAGGACACCCTTGCTTTTTTCTCCCCCTTTTCCCTTTTCCATTCCTTTCCCTTCTCTCTAAATATAAGGGTCATAAAAATTTATATAAACCTTAAATGAAACATAAAACAAAAATAAATCCCATAAACATTTTTTAAGACAAAAGGCAAACAACAACATCCTTAAAAAACCTTAAGTCCAGAATAGCCAGTATAAGCCAATGAAGTCCAAAGAAAAAAAACACAGCTGGCGAATCGCCCAGAAGGAAAAAAATATCACCTTTTCCTTCTTTTCAGAGTAAAGTAAATGTTCAAGGCACATTAAAACAGGAGGCGTCTTATTTCTCTGTCTGTAGCCTCTGTAACCTCTCTGGTCTTTTGGTCTTTTTGGCTGCTATAACTTCTGACCCATCATCTCCTGACTGATGGCCGTGAGAGGTCTCTAAAAAGGAGACACAGACCAGATAATAAGTAACTCCCTTTCTTTCAAGATTTAAACTCCTTATCAAACTAATTTGGCAGATACAAAGCAATATAACAAGCAGATAGTATAGTAATAAAACAATATATAATGGTTTACATATCCAGAGAAAACTAATCCAAAACACACCAAAGTGAACCACAGTCTAAAAAGCACTCATAAAAAAGCCAAGGGCATAAAATAGCGAGACTAGAAGATTAAATCTCACTGAGACATCTTAAATTGAATGGGTAATTTTCCTAGACAAGAAAAGGGTGCAACACCAGACCATCCAAACACTCCAAAAAGCTGATCAACTCGTTTCTAACCCAAAGGAACAACACGCTGCACCAAGTTCAGGGAGGAAATGGCAACTCTAAACTTCGCAGCACAGCACATGTGCTTTTATGTCCCTATACCACTTGACACTGTGGCACCAATTACAGATAACCCTTAGTACTGGCTCGAAAGAACAAAAAATTAAAGTAAGTAAATAAAATTTAGACTAAATATGCTAAGTATATGCAGAGTAAATTGAGTGTATTAGCAGAAGTACCCACATTTCATAAAAAGGGTTTTCATTAAAAATGAGGGAGAGGAGATAGTATTAATGTATCCAGCACATCACTCTCACTCTCTACTCTCTTACAGCTCTTGCAGCTCTAACAGCACTAAAAAATTCTAAAATACACAGACACAATATTCAACAATACACGTAATGGGACCCAAAAGATTCAGGTCTTAGTTCTCAATTCTTGCAACAGTTCACAGTTCTTTCACTTTCCCACTCTCGGTCTTCGGTCTTTCGGTCCTCAGTAATGCGCATTTGGCCCCCAAGCTCCCAGGCCATGGCTCGCTGCTTCCGGGTTGAGACCACACTCAAACACCCTCCACAGACTTTCCAAGCAGCTAGTTCCTCACAAACCACATCCAGAGGGGACTGGAGGACCTTCACTGCACATAAGAGCCCCAAAAAGTCTCTCGCCAAAGTTCACTCAAAATTTGATAAACATTGGACAGTTCTCCACCAAAAGGGCTTTCGTCCTGCAGAGAACAAAGAACACCTGAGAACAGTATGCTAACTGGGGAGAAGCACAAGATAATCTGGTAAGTCCCACTACATCAAGCAAATGGTGGCATACCTTTTAAAAATAAAATAAAAGCATTTAGCAGGTCCTGCTGGCAGAGCTCACTCCACAGCTCCTGCAGTGTGTAGCTTCTCACTCAGGATCTCTATCTGACCAGTCAGGGAGGTGAGAGTCATGTCACGTCATGGTAGCGTATATTTATACAATAGGGGTGTGCTGATAACCAGTTGAATAATTCTTGTTTTTTTCACCCCAGTGGAATAAATCCTGCTGACGTAACCACAGTGAAAATACCTGCCGTTTATTCACACAGTGTCTATGTCAGCAACTGATATTCTCACTGTGGTGATGTCTGCACAGGCATCTCCCTCATCGGACTACTTCTATATACACAAATGTATAAATGCAAACATTATCCCAAAAGAATATAGTAAAGAAAGTTGATTTCAGTAGCCAAAACTATAAGGAAACAAAGCACAATATCTGGAAATAAACTCGTGCTCCAAACAGTGCAACCTCAATGGCATTAGCAAATCATATCCGAGTCAGATCTGAGCCGCAACTGACAGAAGTGAGCAATGTAAAGATCCCCAAACCAGAAAATGCTCGCTATAAACATCCCACAATTTAAACATTTCCTTACCAGCATTATATGGCAAATGTTTTCCTCACTCCTCATCATGCCTCCAGATTGTGAAAGTGAAAGTCAGGGAGATGCACCACTGGTAAAAACAACCAGTATGGACTAAGAAATGAAACTCACATCCACCAGAATACAAAGCACAGGCAATGCAAAATAAAACTAATAGCATTAAGAAAAGCACATAAAACAAATACTGCACAATGAAACTAACAACTACCAGTAAAAACCCTATTCAGGAAGATGCCTGTCGAATTCCGCCCACTGAAAGGAAACACCCAATCACATTACAAAACTAAAAACAACGCAACCAATCAAGCACTGCAACCAAGGCAAAACACCAGTCACACAACAGAAAACAACCACCATTCATACAGCCAACTAATAACATTACCAGACTCACTCCCAGTCAGAAAACACAATTCAGTACCAAAAACCAATTATGCATTCAGTGGAAGAACACCACAGAACAAAAATAAAATCACAAAAATACACAAATAAAACTTCCATAACTCTCTCCCCTATTGTATAAATTGCACACATGATGTGCAAATCACGTGATATGGAAAAATATTCTCACTCGTGCAGGGTGAGGTCTGGATATCTCACGAGTGCCAAAGGCACAAGTGAGATATCCATGCCTCACTCTGCGGGAGTGAGAATATTTTCCATATCCCACTCCTGTCCATCATGTGTTCGATTTATACAATAGGGCAGGAGTGTGGCAATGTTCTTTATTTGTTGCTTATTTTAATAGTTTGTTTTACTACAGAGGAGTTATGTCATGTTTGTGTGATGTTCCACGGTTATGAGGCAATTTTCTGAATGAATGGTCATTTGTTTCCTGAATAGGATGGTGTGGTTTGATGTGATTGGCTGTTTTTGTGCATATCTATTTTTCTATTGGGTGCTCTGGTTCATTTACAGGAGAAATGTGAGTGATTGGCTGAAGTCTGTAGTGTGAGATTGGTTGATTCTTTGGTTTGATCATAAATCTGGATTTCTGATGTGGTGCAGTTCTTGGAAGGTAGCTTATTTTAGTTTCACAAACGTTTTATTTTTAATGAAGCTTGTGTGATTTTTTTTATGTTTTATTTTTGCTCTGTGCATTTTATATTTTGTGTTAAGGGTGCTTATGCAACATGTTTTTGATATCATGAATGGAGTAATTCATGGCTGTAGACGTTCTTCGGTCTTTTCTAGGGATCTTCTGGCTGTTCTGGAAGTGCTTTTGGAAGTACGTAGCAGGAGCATATTCCAAGAAGTGCTTCAATCACTGTCTGTGTCTGAGGAAATAGTTTTTACTTTCTTTCTGAGAGGGATGCTGTGCTAGTCACCTGGGAAAACAATGGAAGAGAAATATTAGTTCTATATCCTTCAGGTATCTGGGATTCAGGATAAATTCAGGAGGTATTGTTCTTAGTTGAAAAATATTAAATGTAATGCGCTTTGCTGAAATGGTGGGATTGGCAAAGTAGGCTTTCACGGTGTCAGGGAAACTCAGGCCTTCATCTTTATTTTCAAATGTAGTTTGATATTTTAAAGACATGGACAGTTGCGGGTTAGTATCAGTACTTAAGGTATTTGAGATGGTTCTTTGTTTTTGCTCACTCATTTTGGAGCATTAATTTAAAGATTGAAGTTGTTTGTGACTCAATACTTGTATGACTTCAGCGGGTGGTATATTGGAATCTACAAGCTTCTGCACCAGGTGTTTTCAAATTGAGTGATTTGTTACTCTGCGATCACTTTCAATTCCAACTGACTGTATCATGGATTTTAATATGTTGGCTATGCTACTAATTCATAGAGGCTGATTTTTAAACCAGCAAGTCATGTAAATCAGTTTTTGTGGGTGGTTTATTGCCAAAAAAAAGAGCGGAGTCAAAATTACATTTCAGTGGTCTTTTTTCACTGTAGAAGATGTAATTGGCCATTGGATATTTTTTTCTGTTGCCAATAGGATATGCTCGAGGCTTTAACATTTGAGTGTTTTTCGGGTCAGTTCCACTTCTAGTTTTTGTTTGCCATTCATGGCCAAATTTGATGTATTTCTCCCCTTTCTCATCCCCATTTCAAGTTGTGGCACTCTGTATTTCCTCAAATTCCAAAATAAATTGTGCAATTTAGCCACATCATATTTATGAGGGATTGTGGGGTTCTAGGGCCGAGAATGTCTTTTTTATAAAGTTAATTAATTAAAGTATCTGTCAATTTGTCTGCAGTGAAAGGTTTATTGCCTTTTTCTTGTTCCTTTAATTTCTTTTCTTTCAACATTAGTACTTCTCTGCACTTTAGAAATTTTGGTGAGGAAGAGATGAATTCAGGATAGGCATGTCTCTTTAAATACATTTCAAAACTCTGACATTTTGATCTAAGACTTAATGGCTCATATTCTGAGTCGTCTTTTCTGTGGCAATGAATAAAATAATGACTTAAGATTCTGACAAGCTCTTCTGCTGGTAGAGTTTTGATCGTTTGTGAGATGCCCATGTTTTCTTTCAGGAACTGGTGCAAAGTACTGATGTCACAGTCCATTTTTCATTGTGTATTGTCATTTCTGGAGGAATCAATAAATTGGTCAATGTATTCAGTATCTATGAAGTAGTTTTTATCTGTATAATTTTTCATATTCTGGGTTTTACTGGCTGCTAGAGGCGGTTCCTTTTCTGTTGGGTCCAAAAGTGATTAGTTGTCTAGTTCCAATTGTGAGCAGCTCAGGTATACTTCTTCCTCCACATTTACAGGTTTGCTATTTTTTTTAGTTTTAGTTTGTTGGTGCATTCTGGTTCAGGTTTAGTTCTGGATAGAGGAAGTTTTAGGTATTTCTCCATTGTTAGTGCTAACGGACATTTTTTTTCTCTTTTGTTTTTAGGTTAGCCAAGTCAATGAGTGTTTGCTTCAGTGCTGAACATGTCTGAGGGACAGCACATAAGTCTCGGGGTTATACATTTGAAGGGCTGCTTCTTCAACAGGTGTGTTTAATTTGTGTGCGTTGCTAGAGAAAAGAAGTACCTGCATTTGGATTGTTAGCAGTGAAGTCAGCACACTGGAAATATTGGGTGCTGATGTAGGGACTGTGGACCCGATTCCAAGTTGGGTGATGCCTGGCACAAGGCAATTTATGCCAAACCCCTTTGGCACAAAACGCACCTTGCACCAGGCATAACACAAGTTGGAATTCCAAGATGCAGCTTGTGCCATGTCATATGCTGGTTGCACCAAAGGTGGGATACGCCACCCACTACACCCGCAACCCACTGCGGCATGGCACAAGGATGGGTTACAGCAGCACCTGCACCCTATTACAGAAGGACGGCTGCCGTAACCCAGTTCCACAATTGCAAGTCCCCACATTGGCACAGCAGGTTAGACCAGCATGGAGCTGCTCTAAGGGGCATTCATCCTGGCAAAACAATGGATGTCCCCCTCACTGCACTGCAGGATGCACATTGCCATGCACCATGTACCCCCCAGCACAGTGATGCCCCCCACTCCCGATTCTGGGGTGCCACCCGGGTTGGACCTTTGCTGTGCCCCCTCTATCACTAGTGCCACCCAGCCTACCCCCCATGCCCCCAGGGTTTGCAGCCATGTTCCATGGTGGGGGGATCCAGGGGCAGTTCCTTGCATTCTGCAACTTGTGGCACTCAAGTCCAATGCGCCAGTCCTGTGGTGCAAGCCTGCGGCTGCTGCAAGTCATGGATCATAGGTGCTGGGGACCCTGCCTGTCTTGGAATAGGGTGCAGGGTCCCTGGCATAGCGCTGCATGGTGCAACTCACATACGCCCACAACTTTCACCGTGCAACTTGGAATTGGGCCCTGTGTGTGTAAATGTAGCTATCTACCACAGTGTCTACATCAGCAGTATTTATCTCACTCCTGTGTGAATACATGCTTTATTTGCCATGGTTAAAACTGACCACTATTGTATAAATAAATATATATACATATATATATATATATATATATATATATATATATATATATATATATGTAGAAAAAAATAACCATGCATGCGTAGTAGTGGACAGAGGGGGCACTAAAAAAAGACCACAAAGACCTAGGATTCCTGATCATGACATTGGGAGTGGGCACCCCCAATGTCACTGTTTTGCTTCTGAGGGGGGGTGATGTGGGCAGGAGGAAAATATGTTTTGAGAAGTAGATAGTACAGTTCTTCATGGATGTGGTGGTGACTGTGGTGCAACTCCAACATGTTCGGTTGGAAGGAATGCACTGAGTCCTTTTTTGATAGCAAGAGGCCTGCAGGGCTATGCCCAAAGCAGCCCTAAAAAGTAAGAGTTGGTTCTCATTGGTACAGTCGATGCCACTTATAGCACCCACAGAAAATACAGGCAGTCAGATGCAATGGGAAAACTGCCCCAACCATTTGCCCTTTCCTGCAGCTGCAATGTTAACTCCCGCTGCATATACCAATCATTGCCCGCCGTCTATCTTGGGCAGTTCAGGCAGCTCAGAAGTGCATAGTTAGCAGCTAGGCATGTTAACGATTATCACTTAGCGCCTCATTAAAGATGCATCACACAACACCATTTAAAGTTAGATAATGCTAGTGTTAATGTAAGTGCTTAAGTTTTGCAGTCACACAATGCCACAAAAATGGAAGGCAGTAAGCTTTATTTCAAGCTCATAATTCCTTACTCTATGAAGCACCATGGAGCAGCACCCAGTAATTTCACTTAACTGGGAAGCATTGAGGACTGCTGAAAAGGTTTGGGAACTGTACTCTAAGAAGTCAGTTGTGCAGGTCAATCACTGGCTGTCTGAAGTAATGTATTTTACTTACATGCACTGAATCTTGTTGAATAATGTGCCTTCTTTTGTTTGTTTTTACTTAAGGACTGTACAGCATTTACTTAAGCCTCCGGATCTCACTTGCTGTTTTGCACAGTATGCTGAATGTACACTAGTTAAATACACTACTGTGCTGTATGGAAATACAGACCCATTTCTTGCTTGTTGTTTTGCACAGCA
Organism: Neoceratodus forsteri; assembly: GCA_016271365.2. NCBI lineage: Eukaryota > Metazoa > Chordata > Ceratodontiformes > Ceratodontidae > Neoceratodus > Neoceratodus forsteri. Next base: position 974,443,894 of record CM057456.1, on the reverse strand, counting down.
TGCTCGAGGTACAATCGGCACTAGTGAAATACATAATCGTAGTGCAGACCTGTTTCTTGCTTGTTGTTTTGCACAGTATGCTTGAGGTACTAGTGAAATACACAATCATAGTGCAGACCTGTTTCTTGCTTGTTGTTTTGCACAGTATGCCCTGTTTCTTGTTTTTTTTTTTACTCGCTGTTACATCGACCACTTCTTATAACAGGCATCATATGCTTGCACAAATGTGCCCATTATAAGTGGTGGGGACTGTACTACCAATGTTACTTTGGCTTTACAAAAAGAATGTCAAACTGTGCAAAGTTGAATGACTTGTTCTCTGACATACATCATCTGAAGGCTAAGTTTACTAAAAGGATGTATGACTTGTCATGAACTGAGAAAGAAGTTAAAATTAATGATTATAACCCAGTTCTTATTTTTTCCAAATGTTCTTATTGTTTACTCAACTCATTAACTAGTCACACAGGCCTTAAGGGGTGGATTTGTTTGACTACATCAAACAGTAAGACACCATTTCTTGATTTGTATTTTAATAACTCACATCAGTCTCCAGTGTCATCAAACATACAGATCAACTGAGGATGTACAAGCATGAATACTATGTTGTGACTCTTAGTAATGTTGCCTACTGTTATACCAATATACAGACACATAGAAACATAGAAGTTGATGGCAGATAAGGACCGCAAGGCCCATCCAGTCTGCCCATTTCTTTTTCTACCTTATAAATGTGCCATTGGCCTTTGCTCTGTCAATGGCCTATCTATTTATACTCATCTGTATTGCTCCCTTATGCCTATCCCATGCATGTTTGAAGCCCTGCACTGTGTTCATAGCCAACACTTCCTGAGGTAGCACATTTCCCCTTAATCAGCTTCCCTCTAATCTCATGCTGTGTCCTCTTGTCCTGCTATTTTTCTTATATTGAAACATGTTAGACTCGTTCACCTTGTTAATGCCCTTAAGGTGTTTGAATGTTTTGATCATATCACCTCTCTCCCTCCTTTGCTCTAGGGTATTCATATTGAGCTCTGTTAATCTATCCTCATATATACATGTGCCATACCTTCTAAACTGTCCTATGCATTATAATGGGATCTTCCTGTGCACCTAAAATGTGCTCACCATGGTTTTCACAATGCACATAAATACTTTCCTATTAACTATAATGAGCATGTGCCACAGTTCAGCAACCATAACTGCCAGCAACACAAATATTGTCGCAGTCAAAGACCTATGATTTATCTTTCTACATTCCAAATTCCAGACAAATGGGACACACCGTTCAAATTTTGTTGTAGTGGAATAAACCAAATTTTCATTTGTTGGGGTGGCATAATTCCACACCTGTTTAAGCTTCACACACCAAACCACTGAAAGGCACGTCCATGGCTCTAGGGCTACCTCCCCGATAAATTGCAAGCCGATAGCAGCATGCACAATCTAGTGGGGAAAACATCAATTACACCAGTCAATATCTCCTCAACAAATACTTCTTCCAGCACCTGAATAGCATATTTCACATCTCTAGGACATCCCCTCAACACCTTCCAAATTTCATGTAAAAATACCAAACTGTTTAAGAGATATGTAATTTTAAAGTTTGTACACCTTTAAGAATTCCTTGACCGTGAGAGTCAGATGTGACTGCTACAAAATGGCAGACCTCGCAGCTGAAAATGCGCTAAAATGGTGGACCTGGCGGATGAATATTATTTGACTACATGGGGGGGCAACTTCAAATGCTTATACCTCTGGAACAGAACAGTATTTTTTCAACAAACAAACACTGGCATGTTCCTTGAACAAAGAGATTTCTACATCCCAAGTTTCAGACCAATCAACCACACAGTGGCTGCACAGCACCACGGGGAACACAGTGTGCAAAAGTAGCAAAAACTGCATTTTTGTCACTTCACTGTGCAAAAACCGTATGTCTGACTGAAATTAAATCACTAAATGAAGAGATATACCTTTCCAGACCATGTATACCAAATGTTATCCAAATTTGTTCAATGGTTGCACAGCGGCACAAGTGGAAAACTGCACACAAGTGTCGAAAAGAACATTTTTGCTGCTTCACTGCACAAGAACCATATTTCTGACAGAAACAAAAATTGGTAGAAGAAGAGATGTACCATGGCAGACCGTGTGTCCCAAATTTTGTGAAAATCCATTTAACGGTTGCACAGTGCCATGAGCAGACAACTGTGCAGGAGTGGCAAAAAGTACATTTTTGGTGCGTCACTGCACAAAAAACATACGTACAACTGAAACAGAATTTGGTAAATCAACAGAAGTACCATACCAGACCAAGTATTCAAAATTTCAGGCAAATCCATTCAACAGCTGCAAACTTATAAGCATGCAAAAAATGTGATGTTTAACAGTAAAGTGCTTACTGAACCCTAAAGATAGTGGCACTATCACCGCAAAACACACATCTGTGGCACCATGACTTGGCACCCAAGAGATATGGGCCCAGAAACACAATGGAATGGTACACCAGAGTCTCAGAGAAAGAAACACCCTGCACAATGCTTTGCAGACATCTTGCCACATGAGCAAATGTTTTCACACTACACATACATATTTTTTTGCCCATTGACTACAATGGGAGACAAAAAGTGGCATAACTGTTCAATGGAGCAATATTTTTTCATGAAATCTTCAAAAGGCAGCACCACAGACCAGGAATCATGCATACAAACCTATCAGAATCCACTCAAATGGATTCTTGTTGCACAGGAAAAATATGTGATCGCATTGTTTTCACAATGCATATATATTTTGCCATTGACTATATTGGGACATCAAAAAATGGCATAACTTCTGAATGGAGCAAGATTTTTTCATGAAATCTTCAAACGGGAGCACCACAGCCCAGCATCCATGTATACAAAACAATCTGAACCCAATCAAATACATTCTTGTCACACACCAAGAAATGACATCGCCACTGTTTTCACAATGCATATATATATTTTCCCATTGACTATAATGACAGACCAAAAAATGGCATAACTTTGGAATGGAGCAAGATTTGTTCACAAAATCATCAAAGGGCATTAGCACAGCCCAGCACCCATGCACACAACCCAATCTGAACCCACTTAAATGCATTTTTCACTGCTGGTGGCAGCGTGGGGCCCTTCAGGCCCCACGCTCCCACCAACTTGTACATTTCTGCATGACATCACAATGCAAGTACTGAATCACATGTATTGGTGGGATCATGGGCCCTTCGGGCCCGAGCTCCCACAACATTGCCCAGCACTGCATAACAATATACATGTGCCATACCGTCTGAGCTGTTCTAGACATTATAATGGGATCTTCCTGCACACCCATAAATGTGCTCACCATGGTTTTCACAATGCACATAAATATGGGCAACTTGGGATCACTGGGTGATGAAGTGACTTGCTTAGAGTCACACAGTATGCAAGTGGAGGTTGTGAGAATCAAACCCAGGTCTGGTCTGCTGGATGTACCAAGCTTGTTCACAGCTTGTTACTCTAACCTCTAGGCTATACTGCCTATAAAGAGCATGTGCCACAGTTCAGCAAACACGTCTGCCAGCAACATGAAAACTGACACAGTCGAAGACCTATGATTCATCTTTCTACATTCCAAATTCCAGACAAATTGGACACACCATTCAAAAGTTATCATAGCGGAATGAACCACATTTTCATTCGTCAGAGTGGCATAATTCTGCACCTGCTTAAGTTTTACACACCAAACCATTGAAAGGCATGTCTGTGACACTAAGGCTACCTACCCTATAAATTGCAAGCCAATAGCAGCATGCATAATCCAACTGGGAAAGCATCAACGATGTCAGTCAATATCTCCCCAACAAATAAATTTTTCAGCACATAAACTACATATTTCACATCTCTAGGACATTCCCTCAACACCCTCCAAATTTCAAGTAAAAATACCAAACTGTTTAAGAGAGATATATAGTTTTAAAGTTTGTACACCTTTAAGAATTCCTTGACGATGAGAATCGGACATGACGCCACAAATTGGCAGATCTCACGGCCAAAAATGCACTAAAATGGTGGACCTGGAGGCTGAGAATTCTTTGACCATGAGGAAGGGGCAACTTCAAATGCTTATAACTCTGGAACAGAACAATACTGACATGTTCCTTGAACAAAGGGCTTTCTATGTCCCAAGTTTCAGACCAATCTACAACACAATGGCTGCGCAGCGCCACAGGGAACACAGTATGCAAAAGTAGCAAAACCTGCATTTTTGTCATTTCGCTGCACAGATAATGTACGTCTGACGAAATGAAAATTAGCAAATGAAGAGATATACCATACCAGACCATGCATACCAAATAAATACAAAATCACACATGCCCCCACAATGCAAAGCATCATGGGCTGCATATGCAAATCACCACAGAATATTATGCTGGTTCAACTTTAAACAGAAATGCATGGTGCCGAAAGGCCTCTCACACAGTTTGCAAAGGGTGCCAACAGAAGACATAGACACGTGTTTCGTCCTACCAGGACTCATCAGTATGCCTCGTCTGTTTGACACCCCAGTGGAATGAACCAGCTACCCTAAGATGGTTGATCTGGGTTATGTTGTGGTGAACCCAATTAAAACAAAAAACAGTTTAAAAGACAAAGAACCTCTGTGTGCAAGCAATGAGGCAATGGTTACCCCAAAGGGCATTTGCCTGGGAAGCCAAGTTTCAAAGAAATACAAAATCACACATGCCCCCACAATGCAAAACATCATGGGCTGCATATGCAAATCACCACAGAATATTATGCTGATTCAACTTTAAGCAGAAATGCATGGTGCCGAAAGGCCTCTCACACAGTTTGCAAAGGGTGCCAACAGAAGACATAGAGACGTGTTTCGTCCTACCAGGACTCATCAGTATGCCTCATCTGTTTGACACCCCAGTGGAATGAACCAGCTACCCTAAGATGGTTGATCTGGCTTATGTTGTGGTGAACCCAATGTATACCAAATGTTATCCAAATCTGTTCAACTGTTGCACAGCGGCACGAGCGAAAAACTGTGCACAAGTGTCAAAAAGAACATTTTTGCCGCTTCGCTGCACAAGAACCGTAATTCCAACAGAAACAAAATTAGTAAGAGAAGAGATGTACCATGGCAGACCGGGTGTCCCAAATTTTGTGAACATCCGTTCAATGGTTGCACAGCACCATGAGCAAACAACTGTGCAGGAGTGGCGAAAAGTACATTTTTGGCATTTCTCTGCACAAAAAAAGTATGTACAACTGAAACAGAAAATTGGTAAATCAACTGAAGTATCATGCCAGACCAAGTATTCAAAATTTCAGGCAAATCCGTTCAGCAGTTGCAAACTTCTAAGCATGCAAAAAATGTGATGTTTAACATTAAAGTGCCTACTGAACCCTACAGATAGGGGCGCTATCACGGCAAAACACACACCTGTGGCACCATGACTTGGCACCCAGGAGATATGGGCCCAGAAACACAATGGAATGGTACACCAGAGTCTCAGAGAAAGAAACACCCTGCACAATGCTTTGCAGACATCTTGTCTCACGAGCAAATGTTTTCACACTGCTCAAATATATTTTTTGCCCATTGACTATCATGGGAGACAAAAAGTGGCATAACTGTTCAACGGAGCAATATTTTTTCACAAAATCTTCAAAGGGCAGCACCACAACCCTGGACCCATGCATACAAACCTATCAGAACGCACTCAAATGGATTCTTGTTTCACAGGAAAAATATGTGATTGCATTGTTTTCAGAATACACGTATATTTTGCCATTGACTATAATGGGACACCAAAAAATGGATAACTTCTGAACAGAGCAAGATATTTTCAAGAAATCTTCAAACGGGAGCACCACAGCCCAGCACCCATGTATACAAAACAATCTGAAGCCAGTCAAATACATTCTTGTTGTACACCGAAAAATTATATCCCCACTGTTTTCACAATGCACATATATATTTTCCCATTGACTATAATGACATCCCAAAAAATAGCATAACGTTGGAATGGAGCAACATGTTTTCATGAAATCTTCAACGAGCACCAGCACAGCTCAGCACCCATGCATACAACCCAATCTGAACCCACTCAAATGCATTTTTCACTGCAGAAGGGGCCCTGCACTCCCACCAACTGTACATTTCTGCATAACATCACAATATAAGTATTAAATCACATGTATTGGTGGGAGCCCACCACATTGCCCAGCACTGCATAACAATATACTTCTGCCATACCTTTTGAGCTGCCATATACCTTGTAATGGGATCTTCCTGTGCACCCAAAAATGTGCTCACCATGGTTTTCACAATGCACATATATACTTCCCCATTGAGCATAATGAGCATGCACCACAATTCACCAACCGTAACTGCCACCACCATAACAATTGTCAGAATCGAAGATCTATGATTAATCTTTCTCTACATTCCAAATTTCAGGCAAATCAGAAGCACGGTTCAAAAGTTATTAACATGGAACTAACCAAATTTTCATTTGTCAGAATGGTATAATTCCGCACCTGTGTAAGTTTTATTCACCAAGCCACTGAACGGCACCTCTGTGGCACTAGGGCTACCTACCCCATAAATTTCAAGCCAATAGCACCATACATAATCCTATGGGCAAAACATTAAGTACTTCAACTCAATATCTCTGCAACAAATTAATTTTCTAACACCTAAACAGCATCAGCCACATCTCTAGGACATCCAATCAACTCCCTCCACATTTCAAGTAAAAAGACCAAACCATTTCAGATATATTTAATTATAAAGTTTTATCACTTTTAAAAATTATTTGGTCGCAAGAATGAGTCGCGACTTCGTGACCTAAGATCATTTTCGGCCATCAGGGAACATTTTGTCATGAAATTTGGGCTATCTGGTCCCTCCCAGGGAGATCTGGTCCAGAAAAACCTGAACATCTAGTCGGGAAGTTGCAAAAGAAGCTCATTAATGAAAATTGATCTTGCGGCCCAAGAATTTGCAGGCTTGCGATCAAAGATCATTAGCAAGCCACGACCAAAGATTTTCAAAGTTTAAAACTCAATTGTTTGGACACAACTGAATGAAACCATAGGCATGGGTCAATAGAGGGAAGCCCTCTGAGCAAAACCCATCCTTCCTTTACTTCAGAAGTCACCCATGGGCTGAGATACTAGCATACTAACATACTAAAATGCCAGCAGAATAGGCCTAACAGTCTTTCATGTCTGCTCATTTCGTCAGACCCCACCCTGGGAGCTGACCTTGCTGCCACCCTCTCCCTCTCTGGCTTCTCCCTTCCCAGTCCCAGATATTCTCGCTGCACTGGTTTTTGCTTCCAGAACCCTTCCCCTGTACCTGTCCCACCCCCTCTTGAACCCCTCCACTGTCTCTGCCTCCACTAGCCCCCTGGGCAGCACATTCCAAGGCTCCACCACCCTCTCAGTGAAGCAGCACCTCCTCCTTTCTCCCTGAATCTCCCCCAGCTTTCACCGATGCCCTCCTTCAGAGCACCCTGACTGCTCCTCTCCTATTTACCCCCTTCATGTACCTGAAGACCTCTATCATGTCCCCACGGTCCCTTCTCTCTTCCAATGTGTACATATTTAGCTCTTCGAGCCTCTCCCCATAGGTCCTATCCCCCAAGCCCTAAATCATTTTGGTTGGCCTCCTCTGGACCCTCTCCAGGAGTTCAATGTCCCTCTCTAAATGTGGCCTCCAAAACTGCACGTAGTACTCGAGGTGCAGCCTCACCAAGCAGTTATACAGTGGGAGTATCACTTCCCTCCTTCTGGAGGTGATCCCCCTAGTGATGCATCCAAGCATCCTGCTGGCCTTTGCCGCTGCCCTCCTACAAGTCTCCTAGTTGTTCATCTTGACATCCACCACCACCCCCAGGTCCGTCTCAGCCATCGAGACCTGTAGCATTCTCCCCCAGGGTGTACACTTGGCCCGGGTTTCTGGGTCCCAGGGGCAGTACCTTGCATTTTCCTGCATTGAACCTCAGCTCCCACTTTCTAGACCACCTTTCCAGAGCCTCAAGGTCCCCCTGTAGGGCCACCCCCCTCCTCCCCATCCACCACCACCCCCAGTTTTGAGTCATTTGCAAAGAGACTCATCTCACTCCTGATACTCTTCCTTATGTCAGAGATGTAGGCGTTGAACAGGAGGGGCTCAAGGACCGATCCCTGAGGAACCCCACTAATGACCCTCCTTGGGGATGAGACTATCCCGCTAACCATGACCCTCTGGGTCCGGTCCTGGAGCCAATTGCCTATCCATCTGATCATCTGGTTCCCCGCCCCCATTCCTCCCGGCTTATCCAACAGGCCCCCGTGAGGAACAGAGTCAAACGCCTTGCTGAAGTCAAGAAAGAGGATGTCCACCATTCTACCCAGGTCCCAGGCACTTGTCACCCAGTCATAGAACTCCACAAGGTTTGTCTGGCATGATTTCCCCAGGATGAATCCATGCTATCTATCATCCAGGCACCCCAACCTTTCTAGGTCGCCCCCTAGACTTTCCTTGACAATGCCCTCCATCACCTTGCCCACCACTGATGTCAGGCTGACGGGCCTGTAATTCCCTGCCATTTCCCTTGATCCCCCCTTGTGGATAGGCACTATATGCACCACCTTCCAGTCCTGGGGCACCCATCCTGTCCTCAGAGAGATGCTGAAGAGCTCTGCCGGGGTTTTGCCAGGACATCCGCCAGGTCCTTCAGCACTCCGGGATGTAATTTATCCGGCCCTGGTGCTTTTTCCATCTTAAGGGACCTGAGGGCTTCCCTCACTCTCTCTGCCATGATTTCCACCTCCACTACCTCGTCCCCCTCCTTTGCCTTCCCCCCACCTGCCAGTGATGCCCCCCCTACCCAGACCTGCCGATCAGTAAGGGTACCCCCCCTCCTCAGTTTCACCATCTCCTCCCATGTATAATGCCCCCCATTTTCCTTGGTGAAAACTGAGGTGAAGAACTCATTTAGTACCTCAGTCTGCTCCCCGGGTCTTGTGCCCATCCCTCCCTGTTTTAATTCTGCTAATCTGCCCTTCACCCTTCATTTTTCCCCAATGTATCTAAGAACCCTTGTTTCCTCTCCTAATTTCCCTGGCCAGGTTCAACTCCTTCCTTGCCTTAGCCACCCTCACCACCCTAGTGGCCCTTCTGGCCATCAACTCGAACTCCCCTTGGTCCCTTTCACTCCTTGAGCATTTGAATTAGAGATATTTATATTTTTCCGACCGCAAACTGAAAACAAGATGGTGGCCATCACGACCGATAAATTTCTCGTGACCAAAGATTTTTCGACCACGAGCCTGCAATTTCTTTGGTCGTGAGGATTGACTAGGTGGCCAGAACCCCATTCTTCTTTTGCAAAACAACCATATAAATTTTCCCATTGACTTATAATAGGAGCTAAAAACTTTAATAACTTTTGAATGGATAAATATTTTTTCACCAAACAAAATGTGGCATGTTCCTTGACCCAAGCTCTTTCTATGTGCCAAGTTTTGGAGTGGCACACCACATGGTGGCCGTGCAGCGCCACAGAGAGAATCCAAAAATCTGCCCACAAAACTGACGAAAAGTGCATTTTTGAACGTTTTGCTGTGCAATGGGCTCAGCAGCACAATGGAATTGCACACCACAGTCTAAGAAGCAGAAACACCCTGGACAATGCTTTGCAGACATGTTGCCGTACAAGCAAATCTTTTCACACTGCACATATATATTTTCCCATTGGCTATCATGGAGATAAAAAGTGACATAACTGTTCAATGGAGCAATATTTTTTGAAGAAATCTTCAAAAGGCGGCCCAACAGCCCAGGACCTATGCATACAAACTAATCAGAACCCACTCAAATGGATTCTTCTTGCACAGAAAAAAAATGTGATCGCATTGTTTTCAGAATGCACATATATATTTTTACCATTGACTATAATGGGACACCAAAAAATGGCATAACTTCTGAAAGGAGCAAGATTTTTTTATGAAATCTTCAAATGGGAGCACCACAGCCCAGCACCCAGGTATACAAAACAATCTGAAGCCAGTCAAATACATTCCTGTTGCACAACGAAAAATGACATTGCCGCTGTTTTCACAATGCACATATACATTTTCCCATTGACTATGATAACAGACCAAAAAATTGCATTTGTAACGGAGCAACATTATTTCATGAAATTTTCAAAGGGCACCAGCACAGCTCAGCACCCATGCATAGAACCCAATCTGAACCCACTCAAATGCATTTTTCACTGCTGGTGGGGGGCCCCATGCTCCCACCAACTTGTACATTTCTACATAACATCACAATATAAGTACTGAATCACATGTATTGGTGGGAGCATGGGGCCCTTCCTGCCTCATGCTCCCACCACACTGCCCAGCACTGCATAACAATATACTTCTGCCATGTCTTTTGAGAGAGCCCCATGTTCCTACCACATTGCCCAGCACTGCATAGCAATATACTTCTACCATACCTTTGGAGCTGTTCTATACCTTATAATGGGATTTTCCTGTGCACCCCAAAATGTGCTCACCATGGTTTTCACAATGCACATATATACTTCCCCATTAACTATAACGAGCACGCGCCACAATTCAGCAACCATAACTGCCACCACCGTGAAAACTCTCAGAATCAAAGATCTATGATTAATCTTTCTACATTCCAAATGTCAGGCAAATCGGACACACGGTTCAAAAATTATTAACGCAGAACAAATCAAATTTTCATTTGTTGGAGTGGCATAATTCCACACCTGTGTAAGTTTTACACACCAAATCACTGAAAGGCACCTCCATGGCACCAGGGCTACCTACCCTATAAAAGTCAAGCCAATGGCACCGTGCATAAACCTATGGGCAAAATGTTAAGTACGTCACTCAATATCTCTACAACAAATTAATTTTACAACACCTGAACAGCATCAGTCACATCTCTAGGACATCCCTTCAACACTCTCCAAATTTGAAGTAAAAAGAGCAAACTGTTTCAGAAATATTCAATTTTAAAGTTTTACCACCTTTAAAAATTCATTAGTTGCAAAAATTGGCCGCAACCTCACGGCCTAAGATTACTTTCGGCCATCAGGGGGCATCTGGTTGTGAAATTTAGGCTATCTGGTCCCTCTCAGGGAGATCTGGTCCAGAAAAAACCTGGACATCCGGTCAGGAAGTCGCAAAAGAAGCTCGAGAATGAAAACAATCTCGCGACCAAAGAATTTGCAGGCTCGCGAAGAAAGATCGTTAGCGAGCCGCGACCAAAGATTTTCAAAGTTTAAAACTCTATTTGTTGATAGAACTGAATGAAACCACAGTCATGGGTCGATAGAGGGAAACCCCCTGAGCAAAACCCATCATTCCTTTACTTCAGAAGTAACCTATGGGCTGAGATATTTTTTTCTGAATGCAAACTGAAAACAAAATGGCGGCCCTGGGGACCGATAAATTTCTTGCAACCAAGGATTTTTCGACCGTGAGCCTGCAAATTCTTTGGCTGTGTGGATAGATCAGATGGCCAGAACCCCATTCTTCTTTCGTGAAACAACCATATAAATTTTCCCATTGACTTATAATGGGAGATAACAACTTTAATAACTTTTGAATGGCTTAATATTTGTTCACCAAACAAAAAGTGGCATGTTCCCTTACCCAAGCTCTTTCTATGTGCCAAGTGTTGGACAAGCACACCACACAGCGGCGGCACAGCACTACTGACAAAATCCCATAAACCGCCCACAGAACTGGCGAAAAGTGCATTTTTTGTGTTTTACTGTGCAAAAACCATATATCCAACCAAAACACAACTTGGCAGATCACGAGATCTACCATGTCCCACTGCGCATACCAAATTTCATGCAAATCCACTAAATGGTTGCAAAGTTATTAATGCACAGAATTTCAGGTTTAACATTAAAGTGCCTACTCAACCCTAACTATATATATGTGTATGTGTGTGTGTGTGTGTGTATATATATATATATATATTTATGCAATAGGTGTGAGACCAAAAGCCATTGAATAAATCCATTTATTTCCACATATGTGGAATAAATCTAACCACCCTAGATTTATCCCACATATGTGGGATAAATGAAACTGTCAATCAAAGCTTTTTGTTCACTTTTTGACAAACAAATGTGAATAACTTTAAAACGAAAATGATAGCATAGTACTGTGAGCACGAAAAATGTTCTGGACAAAAATATCTACAAAATGAATGGTGTTTCATTTATAGATACCTTTTAGTTTTTTTTATAATTAGCAAAAAACAGCAAAAAATCCTATTTTCTTTTCACTTTTCAGACAAACAAATATAAATAACTTTAAAATGAAAAATGCTAACATGGTACTGTGAGCATGAAAAATGTTCAGCATAAAAATATCTACAAAATGAGTGGTGTTTCATTCAGAGATACCTTTTAGTTTTTTTCAAAATTAGCAAAAAACAGCATAAAATTCAGTTTTCTTTTCACTTTTTCGACAAACAAATGTGAATCACTTTAAAACTAAAAATGATAGCATGGTACTATGAGCACAAAAAATGTTCAGCATGAAAATATCTACAAAATGAGTGGCATTTCATTAATAAACACCTTTTAGTTTTTTATAATTAGCAAAAAACAGCATAAAATTAAATTTTGTTTCACTTTTCATCAAACAAATGGGAATAACTTTAAAACAAAAAAGGTAGCATGATACTGTCACCATGACATTTGTTCAGCAAGAAGTTCTCTACAAAATGAGTGGTGTTTCATTTAATAGCAACCACCCCGCTAGGCGGACATACACCAGGAAAGTTAACCAAAAGTCCCAGAAAGTCCCAGAAATTGCCATTTAAAAAAAGAACATAAACAGTCAAAACCAAATGTTCCCACACTGATAAGAAGCATCACTTTTGCATAAATGAAATATACAATGGTGAGCTGTCAGATAAATGATTTATCTACACTTGTACTGTTTGACCTCGGACACCTCACTCGTGGCTTACGCCACTCGTGAAGTTCCCCGAGGTCAAACAGCACTTGTGTAGATAAATCATTTATCTGACAGCTCACCATTGTATATCCCATATATACACCATGAGGGTGAGACCAATTACGGTGAAATAAACCATGTTATTTTCACTGGAGTGAAATAAATCCTGATGACATCAGCAGAGTTAAAATAAATACCATTTATACCTACTCTGCTGACATCACTCACCTGCATCTGAAATCACTAAGAAACACCCCTGTAATTTGCTGAGTTCAAAAACAGGCCCTACACTGAAATTAACACAATTAAGATAGATAATGACAGTCAGCTGCAGCACTCCTTCTAAATGTAACAATCTCCAAATCTCTTGTGCTGCATTTCAAAACCCAAGTTTAGTACATTACTGAATCAAACAGATGATGCCTGAAATGTTTAAATAAATCTTAAACAGCCAAACATGAAGAAAAAAACTGCCAAAAGAAATCATTACTATCTTCCTCATTGTCACAGAACAGAACCACCCTCAGGCAGCCAATTACCAAAACACAGCACACCCAATCAAGACCCACACAGACACACCAACCAACAACAGCTCACTACAACAACCCATTCATAAAAGCACACACACACACACACACACACACACACACACACACACACACACACCTACCACAGCACCAGCATCATTTAAAGTGACATGAACCTCATAACAACAAACATACCTCTTTCACTGAAATTAGTCTCACCTCCATGGTATAAATAGCACACATGATGGGCAGATCATGGAATATGGAAAATGTTCTCACTCCTGCATCGTGAGCACTGTATATTTCACTCGTGCCTTCAGCACTCGTGAAATATCCAGAGCTCACTCTGCAGGAGGGGGAATATTTTCCATATTCCACTGCTGCCCATCATGTATCCCATATATGTGTATATATATATATATATATATATATGAGGCAAAAAACTCCGTTTAATGTATCAGTTAGGGTTGTTCCACAGCGACAAAAACGAGGAAATTCGATGTTAGGGTTGAAACCCCCTTTATTTATTTATTTATTTATTTATTAATGAGATTAACCAGATAGGCATACTGAGCAGGAAATAAACCACTCGTTTCCAGATGCAACCTGGGTGCATATAACATAAAATACATAGTAGTGCTTAGAGAAAACATTGGTACAGTAGGCATTGTTACAATAGGATAGATACTTCACTACATAGCTTGATACAGTACGATTCAGCAGTGGTGAGAAAACATAAAGGGACTACGGAGATTTAAGTCATGACATTAACATTGAAAGATATTATACATATGTTTACTTAGTACAATGCAGCATGATAGTTGTATAAGACCCCTAGGTGCCAAGTGGATATTTGGGTTTGGCCTCTCTAACCAGAATGTTACAGGTGTAGGTGTCAGAGAAGTGTGCCTGGAGGAGAGTGGTCAAAGTCCAAGGGGAGGGGGGGGCTGCCTGATGGCACTAGGGAGATTATTCCATAGGGAGGGCATTCTGTAAGTGAAAGCTGACTGGCCTTTCGAGGTGCGCATGAAAGGGATGTGGAGTAGATATGGGTCTGCACCCCTCCAGCCCACCCCCCAACCGGAATCGAGGTGCGCGTTGGGGTCGTCGGCACTAACTCTCACCCCATCACATGTAGAAAGAAGCTGAGGAATAGGAGAATGGGGTGAGAGTTGGGACTGATGACCCCAATGTGCACCCCGATTCTGGTTGGGGGGGTGGGCTGAAGGGGTGCAAAGGGGGTTTCAATCCTAACATCGAATTTCCTCACTTTTGTCGCTGTGGAACAACCCTAACTGATGCATTAAATGGAGTTTTTTGCCTCTAATTTCCCTTCTTTTTGAGAATGATAACGAGAAATAGCGCTCCCGCAGCCCACCACTTGATGTCTTGTCACAAAGTAACATTTTGCCCGCAAATGCAAATTGTAATGCGCATGGTGACACAAAGCGAAAGAGAACGAGAAACAGTAATGTAGACAGAAATGTTAAACCTCAACGCAAATGCAACCACAAATGAAAACGCAAAGGGTAATACACATAGTGGCGTAGACGTGAACGGTAAGTGAAACAAATACGGAACCGCAAGCGGAAATGGTAATGGTAACAGTAATGTAAGCACACAGGCTGGTTTTCCCCAAAAGCTGCATAGAGAAAGACAGTGAGTACAAAGAATGTATGCAAAAATAATGACTCTCGGAACAGAAAATGAGGACTTGGAATAGTAAATTGCTTATATCTCAGGAACTGTACGAGATAGAAAAAAAATGTAAAAGTCATATGAATTATCACTGTCCTGGCTAGTTTTGTGGGCTAAGCATTTTTCCGACGAAAAGTCCGTATCTCACACTGTTTCCGAGATACGGGCCCTGAAAGGCGCGGCGAAGGCCGTAATGTTATCCTTTGGGGAAAAAACAGAAGTTCAGAGTGTCATAACTTTGCCTCCCTGTAATATTTTTCACCAAACCACTGAAGGGCACATATGTGGGATGTTGGCTGTGTTCCCTGCAAATTTCAGCCCAAAAGACTGAGCCATTATTTTGCAGCAGGGCGCCAAACGATTGCTGCAATGCGTTGTACGCTGTAATGTTATCCTATGGGAAAAAGCGTCAACTTTGGAGTACCATAACTTTGCCACTGTGTAATATTTTTTCAACAAAACACTGAAAGGCACATCTGTGAGATGTGGGCTGTGTTCCCTCCAAATTTCAGCCCAAAACTCCAAACCGTTCTTTTGCAGTGGGGTGCTAAAGAATTGCTGTAATTTTCCCACAGCCTAGAAAAGTACTGTCGCAATTTGCGAAACCTTTCACAAATTTATTCGACAGTGTCGCAAGTGCGAAAGTACTTTGCGAAAGTACTTTTTCCAGAAATGTGAAGAACATATTTCTGGGGTGTTTAACCCCAAAATAAAGACATGGCTAGCATCCTCAGGGTCCAACTAGGTGAATACAAAAAGAACTAGGTTGCTAGAGGGTCCCAAATTTAAATGTCAAGCATTTTTCTGATCACCAACTGAAAACAAAATGGTGGATTTGTGACAGTAAAAGGGCCATTTGCAAAAGTAAAAGCTGCATTTGTGACACTGTCAAACTTTGTGTTAACTTTTCCTATTGACTTATAATGGGAACTTGTTTTTTGAATAACTTTTGAACCGTTTAATGTTTTTTCACGAAATCTTCAAAAGGCACATTGGGGATCCCCGCCACACATTCCCTGAAGATGTTGGACTGGTCATAAACGCCATGACCTGTAAGGCAGAACAGAGAATTCCAAAAAGCGTAAACACATGCGCAGATCACGCTTAATAACTCTGCAGCTGTATATCCGACCGGTATAAAACTCAGCAGATCCCAAGGCGTATGGGTCTTGATCATGTATTCCAAATTGCAGGCAAATTCGTTGAATGGTTGCAAAGTTATTAAGGTGCAAAATTTTGGGTTTAACATGTAAATGGCTCCTCAACCCTAACAATGGTAACACTACCGTGCTACCATAATATATATATACATATATATATATATATATATGTAACTCTCTTAATGCATCAGTTAAGGTTTCTATTACAGTGACAAAAGACTGGAAATTCAGTGTTAGGGTTACCAATTCTACCACCCCACCTTCCACACAGCAACAGGCATCAGGGTGTGCCTTGGGGTCAGCTCTCACCCCATTCCATGTGTAAACAAGCTCAGATGTTACAGTATAGGAGAATGGGGTGAGAGTTATGCCCAACAACCCCAGGGCACACCCTGCTGCCTGTTGGTGTGTGGACAGTGGGGGGGGTGGTGGTAGAATTGGTATCCTAACACTGACTTTCCAGTCTTTTGTCACTGTAATAGAAACTCTGATGCATTAATGGAGTTTTTTCCAATGAATTCCCCTTCTTTTTGATATAGTATATTAGTATCCTTAAAGGACCCTGTGCTCCAATTCCTCCGTAGATGCACATATGTACAGTATGTAGGTGTGGAAGCACACGGCCCTCTGGGTCCTGTGCTTCCATGTGTCCTATAACAGTGACCCAACTGTCAGCATAGCCATCTTATTACACCACCTCATGCACCCTGGTACAGAGAAATTGTGAAATGCAAGGCAAAACATAATTATGCACAACTGCAATGCCATTCTACATCACAGGTGCAAAAAACACATTTTGAGCAGGATGTGAAAACTGACAGCTGTACTGTTCATGAGGTGGTGTGATAAAATGGCTATGGTGAAAATTTGGCATCAAAAGATAGAAAAGTAGCAAAGTTATGTGCGTGCATAGAATAAATTCAACAGACGCACATAACTCAGGCATTTTCAGAAATGTTTTTCACCAAATTTTCAACATGGGTTTTGGGGACCCCACCTCATGAACAGTTGCACCATCATTTCATTAATCCATCCTAAAAGCTGATTTCACAAAGTGACTGCCATTCTGTGCCACAGGTGCAAAAACATGTTTGGGGCAGGATGTAAAAAATGACAGCTATACTGTTCATGAGGAGGTGTGAAAAAATGCCAATGTTGAAAATCTGGAGTGAAAATATTAAAAATTGGTGACGTTACGAGCGTGCGTAGAAACTGCATAATGCACATTCATAACACAAGTATTTTTCAACATTTTTGCACCAAATTTTCAACATGGGCTTTTGGAACCTCCCCCTCATGAACACTGGCACGATCAGTTTGTTAATCAGTCCCAAAAGGTGATTCTGCACAGCGACCGTAAAATCACTTTACAGTTCTGAATAACGAGGTGACAGTGATAGTGTTTATGAGGTGGGTTTCCAAAAAGCCCATGTTGAAAATGTGGTGAAAAAATTTAAAAAAATGTCTGAGATATTAACTTAAGTTCAAAACGCCATAGACGAGCATTATACAGCGCTTAAGGTGATTCTTCAGTTCGCAGTTCGGCTTTGAAGAATGCAGACGTGTCCCGGTCCACAGAAGATGATAGCGCCCGACCACCAGAGGTAAGTATGGGGTAAAGAGTGGTAAGGGGAGTTGGGTGTACAGAGGGAAGGTGGGGATGGGGGAGGGGGACAGAGGGAGACAATGAGGGACCGTTTTCTTTTTCACAGGATTAAAAAAAAATATATGTCGGGGGACTGTTAAAACATTTGTAACACTGGGGGTGAGCTCCCAAGGGTTACTCATTACTTGTGGCTGTGGGAGGGTGGTATAATATAAGTGGGGACACTGGGAGTGGGCTCCCCAGTGTTCCACCTTGGGGGGAGTCAACTGCTGATGCAAGGATTGTGCACCCTGTTGTCAGCAAACATGTTGGAGAGTTCTTTTGTGTTGGGGACACTGGGAGTGGGCTACCCAGTGTTCCATACTGATGTGCTGGGCATCAAGTGCCAACATGGGGATTGGGTACCCCCATGTTGGAATAAATAGTTATTTTCAGCATTTTTGTGATACAAAGTAGGATCTTACTTCGTATCTTGTCAACTGAAGTAAGATCTTACTTTGTATTATGTGGATATGAATGAAAAACTATAATATAAATTTAAAACATTTGTAGGACATTGAACCAAGCAGCAAAGTACAGAATGTACTTAGGGGGTCACAATAAGCAAGCTGCATGTGTTGGTTCTTCCCCACAATATCATTTTGGGAGGTTTCCAAATCTGAATTGCAGGCAAAATTGTAAACAAGATGGCAGCCATATGAAATAGAAGTTTTTGCATACAAACCAGGATTTCTGCTTCGTTTCATACAGTTATATTAAAACACCTACTGAGCATGCTCAGAAATGATTTTTTCACATTTTTAAATTGTAATAACTTAAAAACAGCTTATTGTTTTATCACCAGACTGGCAAAAGGCACATCTGTGGGGTAGTCCCTTTCTACCCTGAAAATGTCAGACCAAAAAAACAAACTGTCTGAGCTGTAGGCAAGTTCAAAGAAAAATCCCTGCAAAGTCAAGTGAGTGAAAACATGTTTTTTCTCACCTTGCTATAACTCAGAGACTGCACAGCTGACTGGAATGTAACTTGCCACATCAAGAGATCCACCCCACAGGAAGGTGCATACCAAATTTCGAGAACATCTGTTGAATGGTTGCAAAGTTATTAGAGTGCAACATTTTGAGATTAACATTGAAGTGCCTACTTAACCATAACTATAGGGCGTGACTGCACCATACATATATATATATATATATATATATATATATATATATATATATATATATATGTATATATATATATTCATTACAAAAAGTTGTTAATGCATCAGTTAGGGTTGAAGCAACAAAAGTAGGGAAATGAGGTGTTAGGCTTTCTAACCCTAACACCCCACTCACTTCACACACCAGGCATCGGGTAGCCTTTAAATATTGATCTGAATCCCTCACCCCATTCCATGTATAAGGAAGTTGAGATATTACTGTATAGGAGAATGGGGTGAGAGTTAGGCCCAGTGACCTAAGGCACACCTCAACACCTGTTGCATGGAGGTGGGGTGGGGTGGGATGGTAGGGTTGGGGGATGTTAGGGTTGGAAACCCTAACACCCTCATTTCTCTACTTTTGTTGCTTTAACCATAACTGATGCATTAACAAAATTTTTTGCAATGAATTTCCATTTGAAAAAAGTGTAATCTTACTCTTATATATTTGTGGGAGCACAGGGCCCCTCCCATAAGTCTATAGTGTGTTGTGGCTACACAGGGCCCCAAGAGCAGGACCCTCCAGGCCCTGTGCTCCTATGTAACCATAAGTGATTAGACATTGTAATTAACCCTCATCTCCCTGTGGGAGCACAGGGCCCTCCCATCACTCCATAATGGCATCCATTTGTGGTATCCATAGGTGTAGATACATTGTAATGTACTGTCATGTCCCTGTGGGAGCGAAGGGCCCTCTGGGCCATGCGCTCCCACTGTTGCATAATGGAGGGCCCTGCAGTCCCATTACTGTATAATGGCATCTATATGTGGGACCACAGGGCCTGAGGGCTCTGCACCACCATCTACCTATAATTGTAGAGATGCAGCACAGGCCTAGAGACATTCCAAGTAACTGTTGTGCTGCAAATGGTGGAATGTCTCAGTAACTGTAGGAACTCTGGAAAAATGTCCACCGCAGTTATAATCACAGACTGGCAACCTGCATCATTGCTTAGTACACTTAAAGGTGTACTAAGCTGCGTTTAGTGAAAAATCCATATCTCGAACCATTTTTGAGATATAATCTCCAAAACTTACTGCATCCACCACAATGTTATCCTATGGGAAATTTCCAAACTTTAAAATGTTGTAAGTATGGAAGTGATGTAAACTTTATCACCAAATCAGTCAATGTCAAATCTGTGGAGCAAGCCCTTTCTACCCTGAAAACGTCAGCCCGAAAGTCCTAACCATTTCTTTGCAGTGAAGTGACAAAGAAACAGTAAACTTTAAAAATCCTTTTTTGTGATGTGTCAAAATCCATTTTTGTGAGCCAATTCCCTTTTCATGAGGTGTCAGAATCCCTTTTCATGAGCCCTAAATCCCTTTTCACACCGTGTAGCTATCCAAAAGACTGAACTAAGCATGCTCAGAACCCGGAGTTACAAAATTGAATAACTTTAGAATGGATTAATATTTTTTTCACCAAACTAATGCTGGCTTGTTCTCTGAGGCAAGCTCTTTCAGCCCTGAAAATGTCAGACCAAAATACCAAATGGTGTGGCCACAGCGTGATGAGGAAGAAACAGTCAAAAAAGGCAAAAAAAGTGACTTTGACTGTTTTTAACTATTTGCAGCATGAAATCCACAAATCCAATCAAAACAAAACTTGGTACATCAATAGATCTACCCCATAGGATATGGCATACCAAATTTTGTACAAATCTGTTGAACAGTTGCAAAGTTATTAATGTGCTAAATTCTAGGTTTAACATTAAACTGCCTACTCAACCTTAACCATAGTGCTGCTACCACGCCACTGTAAAAAAAAACTCCATTAATGCATTAGTTAGGCTTAGTTCACCAATAAAAGTCTGGAAATTTGATGTTAGAGTTATCAGCCCTACCACCCCACCCTCCACACAACAACAGGCGTCGGGGTGTGCTTTGGGATTGTCGGCCTAACTCTCAATCCATTCCATGTGTAAACAAGCTGAGATGGTACAGTATAGAAGAATGGGGTGACAGCTAAGCCCGATGACCCCCTAGGCACACCCCGACGCCTGTTGGTGTGGGGGGGGTGAGGTGGTAGGGTTGGTAACCCTAACATCGAATTTCCAGACTTTTGTTGGTGTGAAATCAGCCCTAACTGATGCCTTAACAGAGTTTTTTTGCAATGAATTTCCCTTGTTTTTGAGAAACTGTAATATTACTCATATCCATACTGTATGTGGGAGTGCAGGGCCTCTGTAATTTTGTACGAAATTAAATTATGTATTTGTAATTTTTGCATACAAGAAGTCACCATTGTAATTGAGCTTTTGCTCAATGGTTATGCCTAAAACAAACAAACAAACAAGTATTGCGACATAGTGCAGGAGGGGCCCTGTGCTCCCAGTTTTGCATAATCGGATACATAGGTGGGAGCGCGTGCCCTCTGGGCTCTGCACTCCCACCCATTAGTGTAGAAGCACACTGCAGGAGGGCCCTGTGCTCCCACTTTAGCATAAATGGCATGCATAGGTGGAAGTACGGGCCCTCTGGGCCCTGTGCTCCCACCTACCCATAAGTACAGACACATAGCACAGGCCTAGAGGCATTACAAGTAACCCTTGTACTGCATAAATGGCAATATGACCCCAAGGCATACCCCGAAGCCTGTTGGTGTGTGGAGGGTGGGTTGGAGTGGTAGGGGTAGGAACCCTAACACTGAATTTCCATACTTTTGTCACTGTAATAGGAACCCTAAGTGATGCATTAACAGAGTTTTTTGCAATGAATATACAGATAGATAGATAGATAGATAGATAGATAGATAGATAGATAGATAGATAGATAGATAGATATACATGGTTTATGTTCAGGGACAAAAATGGAACTTATATCTCTATAAACTATTGTAACATAAATTCAAACAATTATGTTTTACTGATACTTATATACATACAGTATACTACTCCTGCAGTGTATACTGCAATACCAGTGTAGTAATTACATCACTACCACCTCACAGTACATAAACAAACATGTGTTACGGTGTCATAATGACACTAGCACATATTTTAACTAACTGTATGTTGCATATGCATATTACAAATCCACTTACAGGGTTTTTTATTTCTATGTTTCATTGATGGGGATGACAGGACATAGGACCTTGTCACGTATGCATTCATGTGCAAGATGTTAAATATTTACAGTTTTATATCACTAAATGAACAAGCAAATATGAAACATGTTTAAAAAACATAAGCAATTTAAACAGAATTCATAGTAACTTTCTTCTTTTACTGCTGATTATTCATATCGTTATCATTACTAATAAGGAGGATAATGCATTGTGCTTTGTTTCTTACTTTTGGTGTGTCACTTACTACAATGAGAAAGTTGCAAACCAAAGAATGAACAGTGATCTTTCTAAGTCTGCAAATAGTGTTTTTCCAGAGTAATGGATAGTGTACTGTGTGATGCTGTTGATGAAGTCTGCTGGCATACTACCGGTTTCTTTTTTTTTAAGTCTTTGTTAAGCAGGTAAGGCCACTAGGCACAAGTACCTGTTTCAGGGGCGACCTGGGAGCACTGGGGAGGTTAAGTGACTTTTTTAGAGTCACACAGTATGCAAGAGGAAGTTATGGGAATCAAATCCAGGTCTGCTGGATGTACCAAGCTCATTCATAGCCCATTAGTCTAACCTCTAGGCTATACTGCCAGAATATCAAACATAGAACAATGTTCTACATATATATGCATCTTACTTGTCAGTATACGCATGCAATATGTGTATCATGTGGAACATCTATATTGAATCACTCATGATATGGTTGAAATATTGGTGTACTTACATGAAGTTCTCTCTTTATCACAATAGATTACAAGATGAGGGAGCTTCCTGGGTGTCAGGTGCGCCTGCCACCAACTGAAAGGCCAGAGGATCGTACCAGGCTAAGTACATTGTAAACACAGTTTCTGTACCTTTCCTACTATAGGAAATATATTCCATGTATGCCAATAACACTGTATTTATGACTGTGTCACTATTGTATGGTTACATTTATTCTCTGTCTGTACTGTATTATGTATTATGCAGTTATTTATATGCAATCATTTTCTATAATGATGTCAGTTTACATATACTGTGCCATTTTCCCATTGCATCGGCATGTACCACTTCAGACATGCTATGATGTACAATACTTTGGGAAGGTTTTTTAATAGTTTACATCACAAAGGCATTTTGTAAATGACACGTTTGCAAAAATAGAAATCATCCCATTACTCTATAATATATTGCCATGTGTTTGGTTCTCAAATGTTGCAAATAATAATATATATGTAGCATGACAACTATGTGCTACTTATAGATTCCTCTTCTGTCTTCCTTATATCTTATAGTGTTTTACAATCCTCTGTTCAGGGACATATTTTTCCACAGTCTCCAACATAAGTAACATCATTCCAGTTGAGAGTTTTCGTGTGTGTGCGTGTGTGTGTGTGTGCGTGTGTGTGTGTGTGTTAAAATGAGTCATAGTGATCTAAAACCTATACTTTACTGTTCCAGTGACAGATATAAGTACTATAATGTTATTTGCATGTGTGCTTTGTAGATTGCAAATTATATAGCTATTTGGTTTATATGGTACGTTCTAAAATGTGTTTCCAGCATCACGAAGGCTAATTGTTTGAGGGACTGTTTAGCTGCACTGTTATCTAAACAGTGCAGAATCAGAAATAAAACAATACAATGCCCTCTTCGCAGTAACATAAGCACTAGTAGTACAGACTCTGCATAATAAGTCCTATGATGAGATATTGAATGGCTTACTTATGTACCTTTACCTTGTGGCAGAGTAGTGAGAGGGGTCCTATGACAGAGACTTAGAAATGCCTCACAGGTAAACATAAGGTGTAATAAGGTTGTACGGTGGGTAGTATTTCTCATAAAGTAACATGTTCAATAACAAGGGGTCATGCTATAAATGTGGAGGAGTGTACACTCGGTGTGCCAAATAGTAAAGCGGGCTGCTCAGAAAGAACCCAATGTGACCGGAGCAATGCAATTGGAATGCAGAAGCAGCAAAAACACACAGCTGGCTCCAAAATGGCCATACGAAGAGCATTCCACACAATAGGACACACTTAAAAACTGATTCTTTTATTCATAAAAAGCAGTAAAAAAGGGCAAATACCCCCAAGTACAAATAAGTGGTAGCAACCTCCTCTCACTACACCAACATTTCATGTCTATTCCTGACACTTTTTCAATGTGTCAGCAGCTAGAATGCAGAAAACTTAAATAGTCCTCCCTCATTTCTTACAGATAAACAACCCCTTAAGGACATATATCACCAGACTAACAAAGGTTTTATTGTAACAATAACTGCATAAATTATGTACCAAGCTGGCATAGCAAAAAACTTATATCTGAATATTTACTAACATACTAAAATGCCAGCAGAACAGGCCTAACGGTCTTTCGTGTCTGCTCTTTTGGTCAGCCCTCACCCTGGGAGCTGACCTTGATGCCCCCCCCCCGGCTACTGCCTTCCCAGTCCCGGATATTCTCGCTGCACTGGTTTTTGCTTCCAGAATCCTTCCCCTGTACCTGTTCCACTCCCTCTTGAACCCCTCCACCATTTCTGCCTCCACCAGCCCCCTGGGAAGCGTATTCCATGGCTCCACCACCCTCTCAGTGAAGTAGCACCTCCTCCTTTCTCCCCTGAATCTCCCCCCCCTCCAGCTTCCACCCATGCCCTCTAGTTGCCCCCCATCCTTCCTTCGGAGAACGCTGACTGCTCCTCCCCTATTTACCCCCTTCATGTACCTGGAGACCTCTATCATGTCCCCCTGGTCCCTTCCCTACTTATATTATAAACTTGCACTTTAGTTTATAAGTATTCAGATTACAATAAGACCTTTGTTAGTCTGGTGGTATATGTCATTAAGTGAGTGTTTATCTGTAAGAAATGGGGGGGGAAGACTATTTATTCTGTACTCAGGCTATTTGCCCTTTTTTACTGTTTTATATTATTAAAAGAAGCAGTTTTTAAGCATGTCCTATTGTGTGGACTGCTCTTCTTATGAACGTTTTCTGAGCCTGCTGTGTGTTTTTTCTTCTACTACGCATCAGTGTGTTACCCCACTGAACAGAGCTGGGTAAAATTCTGTTTATCAGTGGTCATTTGCCACATCTCACTAAGCAACTGTATGTTTTAGATAGGACCAGACATTGGTGTGCCCAATCCCCAGTGCTGACTAAATAACAATGGGCACTATGCACCAATGGGCGGGTAATACATGCCAGAGGTGTGTTACCCACCCGTGGAGCTCCGCACTTGCTGGCCACCTGTCCGTGACCCCCCCCCCCGGTGTGCAGGACTCCGCAGTGCTGCCTGCGGGCAGGGTTGCGGGTTCAGCCGGGCATCCTGGATCGGGTCCCGCGCTGGATCCCCTGCACAGCGGGGCACATATTGGCAGTGCACCCCACGGATGTCTGACAGCCAGTGACTACAGGGGTGAGAGGTGGGTATGCCACCAGCTCATCCGCAATGGGGCACTGAAGTGGTGCACCTGGAGGGGGAGACTGTACCCCTCCAATAGCCCTGAGGGGCTGGCTGGTGTCAGAGTGGGATGGCAGTGCAGTTGGGGGGGGGCACCTTACGTTTGCCGATGCCCCTGCACCCCTGGGCATTGTGTGGGGGGGCACCTCATAGGCACCGCACACCTGTGTGCTGGGCCAGGCATTGCCTGGAGGACATGGCGGGGGGGTGCAAGGCTGCCATGGTCCCAGGTGTTGGCGGCCATTCCTCAGATGAGTGCGGGGTGCATATCAGGCTTACAGTAGGGTTCTCCCTGGCATAGCCTGTGCACCCATCTGGACCCCCATGGCCAGCACTATGCACCTTGGTGCATGGCATGTAGTGCTGGCCTGCCCCTTACCAACCCCCAGCACACCAAGTTGCCCTGGTAGAATTGTCCAGAGCATAGCCCTAATAGACCAGTACTGCGGCCCCTACTGCAGGTCAGGACCACAGCCCATCTATCCCCCCTAGCCCTCTAGGGAAAACCAATCTGCCTTTAACCCAAATTACCCCAAAACAAAACAAACAGGGGAACCTCCCCCCAACCTGGGACACCTGCAACCAAACACAAGGAGCTAATGCTATTCACTATACGTTACTCCCACACTCCCATACCTGTGGAAGGAAAAGTTACACACAGAAAACCACAACATCCTGTACTTTAAACACTACAACATTAAAGTACTATGAGGAACTCCACTGAGTCCCTCCTCCTCTTCTTGTCTTCTCTTCTTGTCTTCTTCAGGAACACCTGCAAGAAAAAGAAAGACAAAACACACTCCTAATCTGCATACACAGTAACTGTCTAACCCCAACCATCAAAACACTGGAGAATCCCAAAAATATTTTTTAGAAAAGTAAAAACAGTATAAACAGCAAAACAAAAAGTAGAAAACAACGACATTATTTACAATACACATTATTTTGGGGGGTGGAGTGCCTAAAAGTCCCTTCTAGTGACAACAGTGCCCGAAGGCAAGTCCAATAAAGAGTCTCTCCTGGGCCGGAGCCTGGTGAAGCACAGTTCTGGCAGGCTGAAATCCCAAAGGGGAGAGTCTTTGAGGACAGTTCAAACCTCTGGAGTCTGCTAGTGTAGGGTGTGTACTGCAATGTCATAAGAATAGAAAAGTCTGGACTTACCAGTCCCTTGTAGAACGAAAACGGTACACCACCTGGTCCTCCAGCTGAAGATTCTCCCTGGCAGCATTCTTCTGATACAGCTGGGCAGACATCTTCTGGAAAATGATAGGATGGCACATCTGGAAACTGCTGGGAAGATGTCATCTAGGAGATGGAACCTTGGAACAGGAAAAAAGGAAAAACAGCTGGTCTGAAGTCATCCGGAATCCCAGGCGATGAATCAGGATACAGCTGGGCTGGTGTCCTCTCTGGAGCTGAAGTCATCTGGTGGGCCAGTCGATGGAATCTGGTAGGCCAGTACACTGCAAGACTGATGAATGTGGGGCACCTGGTTCCTGGAATGCCAGTCTGGCAGAACAACATAGGTACGGCAATGGCTGGATGGCAGCACTGGCTACCACTGCTCTGCTCTCCACTTGGTAGGCATGGGCACATTCGCAGGTTGGTCTTTGCATTGTGGCCAATAGCACAATGGGTCAGGTGCTGGAATTATTACCCCATTTGGGTGCTCATAATCCACTCTGTGAAAGGTTTCATGTCCCTCTCCATCCACAATTGAACAGTGTCAATAAACAGTGTCCTGCCCCTTTTCCACTGGCTGATTTTTAATTGTAACACTCTATTTTTGACATGTCTGTTAGCACCAGGATGCACATGTGTCCTTGCCTCTTCTATTATCCAGGATTTCCTGCTTTTTTCAATCTCCTCCCAGACTCTCCGAGGAAAGGTAGGAAAGAGTATCCCATAGATTTAATTTGCTTTCCTATGAACCAGTCTTTCCTCTTTACTGCTCTTGGTCAACCTGCAACCTCTGGCCTGGCTTGGGGCGGCCAGTCCTGGTTCTGCCAGCTACGCATACTCAATGTGACATAGAATGGATCTTTAACTCTTCCTTGTGGGGGCAGAGCTGTAGAGTCACTACTGTCTTCTACCATCGGTTCCTCTGAGGCAAGAGCTTGAGGCTGTGGATCCGTACCTTCTTCACAAGGTCACATGGGTTCCCCCTCGTCCTTCCTCACTAAGAATCTGTGCCCAGGAGTGAGCAATTGTCTTCACTCCTGAGACTGTCCACTCTTCGCTGGGCGCGGAGGTCAATACCTCCCATTCAAAGGCCTCCCTCATCTCGTCTTCACCTATGAGACTTGGGCTAGGCTTCTCTCTCCAAGGGTCTACTGATGCTCCTTCCACAATGTCTCTCTGGGACCCGGACTCTGACACATCAGTACATTGTTCTGTCTGTAAATCTGCACCCTCTTGCTTTATGCCACACTCTGAGGGGTCTTCCCTATCAGGCTCTGCCTGGTGCTGTGTTCTGCCAACTGCAGGTTCTTGAAGCTTTATCCATGTGGGAGCCAAACTAATCTTGGGCACTTTAGTCAAGCCAAATATCTCTAGGCACCCAGAACAGTGAGGCACCATGAAGACGTCCCTTCCAGCATTTAAGCACATCACACATACTCGTACTGGATATCCAGGAATCGCCACATGAGGAGGCAGTCGTCCCCCATAGTAATATCTCTCAATATCTCTCAACTTGTTAACTTTTTCTACTATTATAGCCCGGGCATGATCCGGGTAGCGAGCTGGTCCCGAAGCCATGACTGCAGAGAAAACAAACAAACGCTCGCTGTTATTTCAAGTCCCACTCTTTTGGAAAAACTTTTACAAAATGGCTCCCTTGCTGCTGTGTTTACATTACTACCCCACCCTGTAATGGCGGCGGCAGCACTCCTGCGCATCAACATTCTGTTTATGAGTCAAGTCACTGCACATCCGATTTACACACTCCACTGATAAAGTTCACTCAAACTGTAAAACTGCACCACTTGCTCTCATAGCACATTTATATGATTTTACTGGACTTTTCATTTGCTTGTAATCACTGTTCTAGCTTAAAGTCCCCTAAAGCCACAGTATTTCATCGCACAGGATTGCCTGTATTTCTTGCTGCATCTCTCATGCAACTCACAAGTCTCTCACATGGCTCTGAAAATTATATTGTTTCTGAACCTGTAATTATGCTCACAGTCTATTGCTCAGAATTCTTGCTTTTAGCTGATTAAACTTGACACAGTCCTTCTTTGCAAAATGATCACACTGCTACACACAGATTCAGCTGGCCTTAGATTAAAATCACACAGTTTGAGCTACTTTAAGGATGGTACTCACTTAATCAGTGGCTTGTATTTGCGATGTTAAACGTGGCCTACAGCCGATCTTGGAGGCCTCTGGAATAAAGTGGGTTGGCAGTGCTGCCAATTGTCTCTCTGAACACCTCGCTCTCTTCTCAGATGAATCGGAATGCGGGTTGAGCCCGATTTTAAACAGAAAAGTCCAATTTACTCTAACTAACTTTACAATGTTTTCAGTCACCACAACGCTCCTCCTTGCAAACCTGCTCGCACACTCCTCTCTCTCTCCCTCTCCCTCTCGAACACTGTGCAGTCACTCTGAGCTGGCTTGGGGGGGCAGGACTGATTGCAGTCTCACCAATCACTCGACACCATGCAAATGAGCCTCTTTCTCTCGAGCTCTTCTCCTCCACGGCGATCATCGAGCAGGCAAAATTTAAACTGCAAACCACACTTTTCTTTTTCAATGGCAGCTCCTCGACGGGAGCACCATTTTAACCATTATCATGGCATTTTAGTTAGCGACTCTCTTAGTCCATACCACAAGCATTTCCAACGTCTTGGGCACAAATCTTTCTGTTTCCCACAGTTTTCCATACTTTTTCCTGTCACACAACACTTAAAAAGCTGGCACACATTGTAATTTGATGCAGGACAAGGGCATACACACTCTGGCTTTACTGCTCCTTGGTAAACAGTTGGCACACAGACAGCAGCACACAGTGGCACATTCAGTTGGCAATGCTTCTACTTTTTGGGCTACCTACTGCCAGACAGCCAAAACGCTAGCCACTATCTGAGCAACCTTTCTTGTGTTCTCTCCCAAATTGCAAGCCAAATCCCAGCAGTAGCCTCCAATTTGAAGACCTTGGGTCGGGTTGATGTTATTTTTTGTTTTATTAGCGCTGTGTGGTGCCTCCATTATGTAACCCACTACCTGGCTTCCTGGGTTCGGGGAGAAACTGTTACTTGGTATTTTGGCTAGGTTTGCCTTCTAGTCAGGGGCACCCAAGTTACTCCGTACACAGGAAGCAATAACCGTAATGTCCAAATCAGGAGTGGGATTCTAGAGTGTGGCTTTTATTCACAACCAAGCAGAATAATAAAGCATAGATGGACCCCCACGGGGCTACACTCCTGGTAATGCAAATTTACAGAGATCAGAACACATCTTCTCCACACTGTAAACCTCAGGTTTAGAAACACACTGGGCACTCAACCCGAACTTGTACTCTTCTCTGGATTTCCCTGGCCTGGCCTGACACATCTACCAGCCTTGGACTACTTCCCTGCATGGCACATCCGGCCAGCAACTGGACCACTTTCCATATGGCATGGAACATTACTCGGGGGCTCCCTAAACCACCCATGAGCACATACAGGCTCCATGAAGGGAAAAATCTTCCATCGAATCCCACATCTGGGTACTTTCTTCGAGCACTGGCCAAGTGCCCGGAAGAAAGCAACAGGTGTCCCAAAGTGAAACTGTAGAGGTGAATCTGGTTACTCCTGATGGGGGGTCTCCCACCTCTTGCTCCCATAATTCATACCCGGCCATTCATTTGGTCTCAAACACCTCTTAAACTGAAAACTCTGAGTTTGTAGATTAACACTTTAAATGTATATCACACTCATAATCTACAGTCTCTGGTACTCCAATGTACTGACTTGTGACATACTTTCCTAAGTGGCCATATCCATCCCTGTAGACCCCCACATATTAAAGGTGTTCAAGTCACATTCTCCTGAAGCACTGTACTTGGCTGTCCTTTCCTGACCCACAGTAGCAGATACTTAAACAACATTCTTGGTGAAACATAGGCTCTCTGGCAGAGCGACTCACCCGGGTTTGCTGGTGTCCACAGTCTTCTTCCACAGGAAAACTGAAAATACTTCTTGATGCCTCAGCACAAATCTTCAAGGCAGCTTCTCCCCTGCCAGCAGGGCCAGGGGATTGCCCCTGAGAGCTGGTCTGCATCCCCCCCATCCCTCTCAGGGATGGGGCCCTGGAACAACTGGGAGATGGTCTCAACCACTTCCAAACAGTATCTTCTGTGTCTCTATCTAGGGTGAGAACACACACACCCACAACAACAGGTAGCTGTGGTCAGAGCTGAGGGTTCTGAGGGACTGCCCACTGCAGTGCACCTCCTTCTTCCACTGAGTCTCCCACTATACTAACTGAAGACTCAATCCAAAACCTCCCAACGTTCTATCTAACTCCCAGCTGCAACATTCCAATGTGGCTCATGCTGCTGTGAAAATTCTATATGATGTCATCCCTTCAGCTCAGCTGAGACTGAGAGCAGAGTGAGACACTGTGAAATCCATTTAACTGGAATTTCAAAAGCTGCCTTCCCTGCCTGCCACTAGATCTAACTGGGATTCTTGTAACCCCGGGTAATGGGGGGTTACACATAGAAGCCATTAAATGTATCTGGCACCAAAATGCCCAGCGCTGGTGCCGGTTAAGACTCCCCCATCCATTATTGTATTTTCCCCACCTACCACATAGACAACCCAACACCAGGGTGCCCAGTTCCTGGTGTCAGCTCATTTCCTCTCTGCTGCAACAGTGAGAACACCAGGATGCCTCCCCCACTTGCCGACGAATATCAAACCAACACTGTTAAAATAAAAATAGTCCCTCAGCACCTCTTTTTTTACCCTTTAATAAAGAAATCATCCATCAATGTCTTTTGTGCTGCCATTTCCCCAAACCTCAATCCACCTCACCCCACCCCCTGCTCAGCACTGCCCCCACACACACACGTACCCATTTTGGGTGCAGTCTGAAAAATTTCATCTACCAGGGTCATAAAGTGACTATATTGAAAAATCGGTGTCAGAATCTTAAAAAACAACAAAATTATGAAGGTACATTCAATATTTTCAACACTCACTCACAACTTTGGTAATTTTCAATATTTTGATCCTGAATTTTCATCATAGTCATTTTTTACAACACTTCATGAACGTGACAGGTTTTGATTTGCAAATCCTGGCAAAATCATGGTTTTACACTTGTAGCATGAAATAATGTTTTGACCAGTATTTTATAAATTACACCTATCATGTTCGCCGGGAGGGCACTGTTGGGGTCAAAATATCAAATAAAGAAAAGTTATGAGGGGGCATTGTGTGGCAGGCCAGCCTTTGGCCCAGTGAATAGTGTAATGTGTTCCTGTGCCAGCAACTCAAGTTTGGGGCTGAACTTGGGAGCTGGCTGGGCAGCACGAGGATGAGGCCAGCACTGTCTCCACCAAAAATGTAAGTATAAAACAGTTTCACTTTAAAACCTGAAGCTTACAGGTATGAAAGACGTTGGCCCAGTTTTTACCTTATATAGTTTTTGAAATATTAGTTAAAAAGTGAACATTCTAAAAATAGCTGGATTTTCATGAAGGTAGTGTGACTGAAAGTCATTTCCTTCAAACTCTTTTTGTCATTGTGATGATGAAAGCAGTGTGAAAGAAATCATTTTTGATCACACTGCTTTGTTCAGCTATTTTAAGAAAAAAAACTCCCTCTCGACCCACATTTAAAGCCAAGTGACTGACGGGTGCCCGATCCCACCACAAGTATCCCCCTCAACACACACATCGGACTTGTTTTAAAACCAGTGGCAGGTGTGCTTAATCCTGCTGCCAGTAGCCACCCTACTGCCTTACCCAGTTTCACATAAGGAACCCATGGTGGGTGTCCAAGCTGCCACTGATATTATGGAATCTACTGCAGTTCACTTTGATTAGTTTCCCAACATTGGGGTGCCCAACCCCAGGGGCTGGTATTCATTCTGCCACCATATTTTGGCACCAGGGCACCCCTTCCCTGGTACTGTAATGCAGCATCCCCCCGAGACTAATCAATTTCTCCCATATTCTGAATATCCCCCCACTCCCTGATTCTATGTGCACTCCCACCCCATACATTCCAACACCAAGGTACCCACCCCCAGTGCCTGTGACACTGGGGAGCTCAATCCCCAGTGGCAGTACCAGAAACACAAAAACTGTTCCTTGTAGTCTGTTTTTTATCATTATTATTAGAGTACCTGTAATAAAGAAAAACTGTCCATCAATGTGTTTTGTGACTGTGACCCTCTCTCTCCCCACTCAGCACCCCCCCGACACCCCTCACTTACCAAGTCCAGTTATGAATGGAGAGATGTCCTGCTGCTGTCAAGTCAACTGGGACTGAACTGACTGCAAGATAAGTGTGATTAATGTATTTACAATGCATTTTGAACTTTTACTCATAACTTGGCCATTTTTTTATATTTTTTCACCACGTTTTTAACATGGCCTTTTTTCGACACCACCTTATGAACAAGGTAGGTGAAATTTTTCAAATCTAGCCTGAAAGGAGATTTTGCAGTCACTCCACAAAAATCACCTTTCAGGTGAGATTTGAAAAATTTTACCTACCAGGTTCATGAGGTGCGATAAAAAAGACTGTCATTTTTTTTTGGGGGGGGGTATCAAAAACCAGCAAAGTTATGAAGGTACATTGACATATTTCCATGTTCACTTGTAACCTGGTAATTTTAAATATTTTGACCCCTCATTTTCAACATTGCCATTTTTTTACACCACATCATTAACTTGACAAGTTTCACTTTTCAAATCCTGCCCACAATGTGTTTTCACACTTGTGGTGTGAAATGGCATTTCAGTCAATATTTTCTAAATGACACCTGTTATGTTCAGAAGTGGGGTCATAAAAATAAAAAACTGGGGGTCAAAATTTGAAAAAAGTTATAAAGAAATGTGTGCAGGGCTGGCAGTTGGCCCAGTGGGTAGCATGTTGAGGTTCTGTGCTGGTGAGCTGAATTCAGGGGCGAGTTCAGTGAGCCAGCTCCATTGACCAAGGCTGGGGGGACAGCACTGTCATACAGCAGCACTCCTAGCCTGGGGAGGGATGGTGCAGTTTTGTACCACATGGGCAAAAATAACCATATATTTATTTATTTATTGGCTTTTGGTAACCAGGTAAGCGTGTTAAGCAACTGACCTGCCTATTTTCAAGCATGACCTGGGAGAGTGCAAAAATACAATGAAGCAATTATTACAGTGGGCAAAACAGGCAAAATTGATACATCAGGTAAAAGGAAACCATGCAGGGAAGGTCTGAGACATAATTACTAGTAGACATAAGACAGCCATGTAGGAGTGTGTAACTTAAAACAGAGAAGGGCAGTATAGTGCACAAAACAGTTATATTTTGCAGACGAGGTAGGCAATGAGCAGAAACAGAATCCAGAACAAAATTAAGAGCAATTGCAAGCACCAAGTGCACTCAGGTGAGAGAAAAGTGCTTTCTTGAAAGTGTTGTGAGATGTGGAACACCTAATTTGGGGAGGTAGGGAGTTCCAGAATTTGGGAGCAAAGTGGGAGAAAGCTTGCTCACCCATCTTTGTAGAGCAAAGAGGGACGGAGGGCAGAGGGGAGGCAGAAGACCTAAGGGAGCGAGTGTGTCATAGAGTTTAACATAGCTCCAAGAGAGTCAGGGCAGCAGTGTCGGGTTAAGGAGTCAATGAAGCATCCAAAGGTTTAGGAGCACAAGTCATTTGGAGACAGCCAGTTTAAGGAAGAGTAGATCAGACAGTGGTGGGTGAGGCAAGAAGCAGACAAGACAAATCTACAAATATAGTATGTGATATCCCATTTATAGCGAGCACTTGCACTGGCCTGGGACAGGACAGGTAGAGCATATTTGAGTCCAGGAAGCAGGACACCATTGGCTACAGAAATCATGGTCGCTGGGGTAAGGGAATGGCACACTTTGTAAGCAACTCTAATCTTCGAGTTGACACGCTTACAGACCTCATTAATATGTGAAGTGAAGTGAAGAGAAGGGTCAAGTGTCACTCCCAAGTGTTTAAAGGAGTCAGTATTTGCTATGGCTGATCCATCAAGGCAACAGACTTTCAGACTGGGGGACACTGTATGGACTTTTCTAGATGACCCAAAGAGCATGGCCTGAGTCTTGGATAGATTAAGGATAAGATGATTCAAGAAGAGCCAGGATTGGATACATTGAAAGGAAGATGATAGCTGATCACTGAGGTCAATGACAGACCTAGAAGCAGTGAAGAGGACCAAGTCATCAGCATACATTATGGTCCAGCAGTGAGTTGAAGGGTAGGAATATCATTAATAAAAAGGGAAAAGAGCAAGGGGCCAAGTATTGAATCTTGGGGGATGCCACAAGAGATGACAGCAGGGGAATAGAGGACTTTACAGAAGAAGACAGATTGCAAGCAAATGTCGAGATAGCTGTTAATCCAAGATAAGGTGGATCCAGTTGCACCTAGCATTTGGAATTTACTTAAAAGCAGAGGGTGGTTAACCAAAGCAAACACTTTGGTGAGGTCAATGAATATGGCACCAGTAAGGAGTCCATTGTCCATGTTAGTCTTAACTTCGCTGGTGAACTGAGTAAGGGCTGTAGTGGTACTATGTCCAGGCCTAAATCCATGTTGAACAGGTGTCTGAATTTTAAACATTTGGAGATGTGTAGAGAACTGGCCATGGATTAATTTCTCAAGCGATTTGCTAAGAGTTGGCAGAATGGCGATGGGCCTGTAATTTGATAAGATCTTAGGGTCACTTTTTTTTGAACACTGGAATAGTCTTGGAAGTCTTCCAGACCTGTGGAACAGTAGAGGTGGAGATGGATAGGTTAACGAGTCTAGTAACTGGTGTTGCTAGGATGGAGGCAGCCAGTCTTAGGATCCTAGGTTCAATGCAGTCAGGCACTGCACTACCGTGAATAGGCATAGTTCTAAGCAATTTCAGGACTTCCAGATGAGTGACAGGGGCAGGCTTCAGAGGTGGGGGGGCATCAGTTGTAACCAGATGTGATGTTGGAGAGCCATGGGATACAGAGGGAGATATCTTGGGAAGTTTGGAGAAGAGGGAGTTAAAGGCATTAGCTACAGTAGAGGGGTTATTACAGTTGATATCATTTACCAGCATTTCCCTTGGAGCCTGCGGCCTTTTGTTCCCTAAGATCTCATTAATTTGAGACCAATAG
Source organism: Neoceratodus forsteri (assembly GCA_016271365.2). Classification (NCBI taxonomy): domain Eukaryota; kingdom Metazoa; phylum Chordata; order Ceratodontiformes; family Ceratodontidae; genus Neoceratodus; species Neoceratodus forsteri. Next base: position 974,407,861 of record CM057456.1, on the reverse strand, counting down.
CTCCTCAGGTCAGATGTAGTGGAGAGAAGGAGTTCACGGTAGTAGTTGCTTTTGGCCAAACTAATCTCCTTCTTGCAGGTATTCTGCAGGGAGCAATAATTCTCATAATCGGTGGGAAGAGAGGAGGATTTCCATTTTGACCATAGCTTGTCCTTCAGTTTTAGCAGTTGTAAAGTGGGTGCTTAAGCCACTTTGTGGCTTTACCCCAACCCTCCATTGGAGAGCAGAATATGCCTCTTCTGTAGAGAGAGTAAGGTGCTGTTAAAGTATCCAGTAGCACAGTTGATATCATTGGTGACAAAAATGGGGAACTAATCAACTAGATGCAGGTCATGAAGAAGAGCAACTGAGTCAAGAAGAGAAATGTTTGAGAAGGATATCACTTTGAGAGGATAAGAAGGGGGGAGAGGCATCCCACACATAGTAAACAGGACAATGGTCGCTGATAGAGTCAGCTAGGACACCAGCTGAGGTAAATTGGTCCTTCCTGTTGGTAAGTGCCCAGTCTATAAGAGTGCGACTGGTGCCATTGGGAGAGATCCTGGTGGGCGACTGGATAAGTTGAGCTAAGTTTGCCTTATTGATGATTGATACAAGGTGAGAGGTGTTTGGGCCGAGCCAATCTAGGTAAAAGTCCCCTACACAAATGACTTCATTTTTCAAGGTCACAGCTGGTATTAGATCTATGAGTTCCTCATGACCAAGTTTGCTGTCTCTTGGGGATATGTCAATATTTAAAATGTGGATTTTCTTTGAACCACCCACAAGTAAGAGAGAATGAAGGACTTAGCAATTGTTTCGTTGATGTCCTGGCATAAGGGTCATGTTTAGGTGGGGTTTGTCTTACATAGCAAGACCATCTTCTCTTTTGGAAGTGGAACAGTTGGTCTGAAGCATGTTGTACCATGGAATTGCACATAAGGAGTTGGGGACTAAGTGCTTCAACCAGGTTTTGGATATGGCTAGAATATCAGGTTATTAACTTGTACCCAAGCTTCCAGCTCAGGGAGATTGACAGTTAAACTCCAGATGTTGAGGTGAGCAAAAGTTATGCTAAACGACAGGGCCAAGAGATGAGAAAATATGGAGGTACTTCGATTGTTAATGCCCCTTGGGCCAGGGTTGGACTCAATATCACCAGATAGGGATAAGGATAGAGTTATGATCCATGTTGTGGTGATCACAAATGAACAAGAGGCACACCCAGGGTGGGTGAGCTTCATATGCAGTAAGAACTTAATAAGTAACCCAATAGGTTTGTTACTGAGGCCCATGAGAGGTACAGTAGAAGAGGATTTATGTACTAACATATTAAAGTAAGCTAAGTTATTTTGGGATGCAACAGAGTAGGTAGTGGTGGTCCCAAGGATTAGTGCCAGTGAGTCTAGGATCAATAAAGTGAGAAAAGTGAGGAGGCATAAACTAAGTACGGACATCCTTAGTTCAAGAACCAGAAAATTAGGGGAGGAGAGGAGGTTATATGTATGCAATGAGAAGTAAAAAGCACAAGAGCAACTGGGGATCCCAAAATCCAATGAACTTGCCGATGGAATATAACAGAAAGTAGCAAGATGAAGACCTCAAGTGGTCTTAAAATATAACCTACTGATGAGAAAGTGAGAAGATAGATTTGGCATGCCTTCAACAATACACGTGATAGAGCCTACCTATAAATTCAAGGTCAGCTAAGGGTGGGAGGGATTGCGGGGGCATGGGGTAGCAGCCGTGCAGCAACTGCGGAGAAGGCTTAGAGCCCAATTTAGAACTGGAAAGCTTTGAGCCTGAATTAAAACTCCTGAACCCCACAGCCAGAAAGCTGCTCTGGTTTGCTCAAATTAATCAGGAATGCTTAGAGCACAATTTTAAAACTTCTTGGAGCTCCTGAGCTCTAATTTCTAATTCTGTCAGCCAGAAAGCTGCTCCATTAGCACCAATTAGAGCAGGATGGCTTACAGCACAATATAAAAACTACATGGAGCTCCAGAGCACAAATTTATTATTTTTTCAGCCATTTGCAGTTAGGCTCCACCAGAGCACAAGTAAAAGTAGTTATGCTCCGGGGCACACAGCCAGAAGGCTGAGACAAAAATTAATTCCTTAAATTAATTCCTTAATCAGCTGAATTGCAGTAGTGTGAGTCTCAGTAGAAATTATCATGATGCCTGGACTAGAAGAAATAAAATAGAGCTGAAGCCGGGTGCATTTTGGGGGAAAAATCTAAAGATCAATTAACAGGGGATCATCTGGGCACTCACAAACAACAGAATCATAAGGGATAACCTGGCTAGCATAAGATCTCAGTCCAGGAAGATTAGGAGCTCAGTATCAAAAAGGTGCCAAATTCAAAATCTAGACAAAGGCAGCGGGGCGCATAATGGAAATGCTGACTCCAATATAATGAAGAGATATCTTTTCATGGCATAAGTCTAGAGGACCCTGTGTCTCTGTATCCGTAGACCTAGCCTTTTGCAGCCAGATAGACTCTTGGCCCTGTGCGTCTGCATCTGTAACCACATGGAAGTGCAGGGCCCAGAGTCCCACAGCCCCATGAATTATTTGCATCCATAGACACACAGATTCTTATCATCTGCAGGCAGACAGACTCTTCCTTTGGTGCAGGGCCTGAAGGAACTTGAGTGAATGAGGATACAATTCCACTATCACAAAAAGAAAGGAAATCCATTGCAAGAAAAACTATGTTAATGCAGACACTAGGGTTCAAGGTCACAAAGCAGACAAAATAAGGAAATAAAAAACATTAGTATTTGGAGTATTGGCGAATTGGTGGTGTGGTGTTCCTAGAGGTTGTCAACCCTAAAGCTCACCCCTCCACTGAGCAAACAAATATGATCTTTTGCTTCACACAGGGCTCGAAGGAAAGCTACAACTGACTTTGTTGACCACACATGACATATGGCAAGACATACTTCCCTATCTCCAGAGAGTATTTGCCTATGAGGCCCCAGTTCAAAGCTGTAACTTGTGCTTCAGACAACAGGCTATGGGCGGGTGGGGGGACATTAGGGTTAACAACCCCAAGGAACACGGCATCACCAATTTGCCAAGACTCCTGAGACCCTAATGCCTAACCCCTTCCCCCAGCTTGTAGCCTTCTGTCTGAAGCACCACATTTTTTGCACCTTAATAACTTGTTCCTCATTAACCGATTTGTCTGAAATTTGGTAGGCATGGATTTGGTGCCAGGACCTCCTGATCCTAAAAAAAATTCATGACAATTGGTTGGGGGCAGCAAAATAACAGAGGTACATAAAAATTAAAAAAGGCTAAAACTGAGACTTTTTTGCTCACCTATAACTCAAAAATGGTTTCGTTTTGAAACTGACACTTACAGGTGTGATTGAGTTTGGCATAAGGTGCACGCTTCTGTAAGTGGGTTATTTTAACCAATAAAGTTTTTGAAATATAAGTTAAAAACTGTGCTGTTACTGAGCATGCGAGTTCATAAAATGAACATTCTACGAATATTTATTTTTTAGTGGAAGCAGTATAATAAAAGTGAGTTCCTTCAAACTGCTTTCGTCAGCCATGACTCACAGTTGTCGATAGCAGTGTGAAAGAAATCTCTTTCTATCATATTGTTTTCTAGGAATACAGCTATTTGTAGAACAGCATTCCCCCTCCCGCCCAGCTTCCAACAGACGTTTGAAACCAGTGGAGGATGCTCAATGCCACTGCCGGTATCCCCCCTCTTCCTCACAACCCCTGTGTACTGCACAAATGGATGGTGGGTGCCAAATATTGCTGCCGTTAGGTTTGAAGCTGGTGGAGGCTACTCAATGCCACTGCTGTTATCCCACCTTCTTCCCAACCCATATGTGTTACACAAACAGATAGCTGGTGCCCAATCCTGCTGCCATTATTCCATTTTACCATCACCAAGATGCCCAACTCCCAGTTCCAGCTAACACCCCCCCCAATAGTGAGTGGCACCTGTATACCCACCCCTCGGATGCCTTAGTAAAAACAACCTCCTCTGGAGTACTGTGATCTCCCTTGACCCATTCGTTGTGACACTGGAACAGCTGGCACCAACACAGGGGTGCCCACTCCCCACTGTCAGTATAGGTAGTGTAGTACCTAGAATGAGGAAAACTGTCCCTCATCATTTTTTTGGGGTTTTGTTTGTTTGTTTGAAGCCTAAAACAAACAAAACTGTCCATCAATGTCTTTTGCACCATTACCCCAACCCCCACCCCACCTTCACCCCCCACTCAACAGCCACCACCCCACACACCCCACATCTTTCACTCACCTAAAAAAGGTTCACGAACATAGATCCACTCTGCAAAGAAATATGCCCTCCTCTTTCAATACCGACCGCAAACTGGAAGAAACAAGGTAAATGCAATCAATGTATCTTCAGTGCACTTTTAAATTTTACTCGTAACTTGGTCATTTTTTTACTTTTTCACAACTTATCACAGTCACAGTTCCTTTGATCTTAAAAACAAGACTAGCTTTGCTTATGTTGACAGAGATACAGTATATATTACTTAACATTTCATCACTGAAGGTAGCAAGTGTCTACTATTAGACAAACCAAAGATAATAGATAAAAAAACCCTTTCATTCTTTATAGTGTATTATTATCCTGGTGTTAGACCCAGTTAGGAACTAGTATTTTCCTCTCTGACCCTTCACCACAGGGCACCTGACCCGCTTCCTCTCACTGTTCTATATAGTGGCGATACCTTTTTATGCGTGCTTCCCAGGATATTGTAACATTATAAAAGTACATGAGGGGAGTCCTAGGGAAGCTCCTGGATTAAGGTTCTACATTCTAAGGGACAAATGTCGGGTCTTTAGCCATGATATACATGAGCCATCTATTCCACTTTATTGAGCATGTTGCTGCTTTATCATTCAGTGAGTAGGTGATCTTTTCAGATTTGTAGATGCCACTTACTATACCCCTCCACGATTCTATTGAAGGGATCATGCTGGTAAGCCAGCATTTTGTTATTGCTTTCTTGGCTGCGAGTAAAAAAATTCCCAACAACTGGGCACTATAGGGGCCCCTTACATCTCGGGGGAAGACATGTAAAAGAAATAGCTCCCCTGTCCAAGGGATCTCAGGGCCCCAGATTTCCTCCAGCTCCCCATGGAGGGAGTCTTTAAATGGTTGCAGTTTAGGACACAGCCAGAACACATGTGAGTGATGCACGTTGAGACACTGACAACAGTAAAAATGGAAAAGGACCTGGGGGTAATTATATCAGATGACCTAAAGGTGGGTAAGCAATGTGAGATGGCAGTAAGGAAGGCTGGGGGGGGGGTGCTGGGATGCATAGGGAGAGGCATCAATAGTAGAAAACAGGAAGTTGTTATCCCTCTGTACAGACAGTTGGTGAGACCCCATTTGGAGTACTGTGTGCAGTTCTGGAGACCCCATCTCTGCAAAAACATAGACAGAGTGGAGGCTGTCCAGAGGAGGGCAACCAAAATGGTGCAGGGTCTGCACCAGAAGACATACGAAGAAAGACTAAAGGAGCTTAATATGTATACCCTTGAGGAAAGAAGGGAGAGAGGGGACATGATAGAAACTTTCAAGTACCTCAAGGGAATCAACAAAGTCCAAGAGGGTAGCATCTTTCAGAAAAAGAGATTTGCAAGAACAAGGGGCACAATCTGAAGATGGGGAAGGGGAGGGATGGCTCAGAGGTAATGTGAAGAAGTATTTTTTCACAGAGAGGGTTTGGATGCATGGAGCAGCCTCCCTGAGGAGGTCATGGAGTCAAGAACAGTGGGGGAATTCAAGAATGCATGGGACAGACATAAGGCAGTCCTAGTGGGGGGTAGAAGGAAGTAAGCTGTTGGTTAACTAGGATCTGCAGCTTATCTGTTAGGTAGGAAAATGGGCAGACTAGGTGGGCCAAGTGGTCCTTATCTGCCGTCATATTCTATGTTTCTATGTTTCACATAGATGCCAGCAGGCAGCTAGTGAGGCTCCACTGAAATGTGAAGTAATTAAGGGAGTTCGAAAATACCTAGTGAGAGGTTGCCAAGAAAAAAGCCGCCATGCATGTGAGCAAGTCAATTTAGAGGTAGTACAGCAGATGTCATCCCAAGTTTCCTTGGTTAGGCAGGATTCCATCTCTAAGTTCCACTTTTCCATTATAAGGTATGTATTTTCTCCTAGGGTAATCCCCAATGATTTATATATGACTGATATGGCATGCGCCAGACTACTAGTCCAGAGCAACTGCAACATCAGTCCCACCAGAAGTGGGTACCCTGCTAGGTTGTGTACTCTGAGTGAGAGTGAACTGAAATAATGCCAAATCTGCATGTATCAGAAAAAATCCGATTGTCGCAATCTGAACTCCCTCTGGATCTCAGCAAAAGTTTTAAATTGTGAGCCCCTGAGAAACTGTGTCAGGCTGTTTAAATGTAAGTGTCTCCAATCCCTGAAGGTGTGATCAATCCGATTGGGTGGGAAGTTTTCTAACAGGCTTATCGGGGTTAATAAAGCTAGGTATGGGGTAAGTTGCAAGGTTTTACTTATAGTATGCCAGGCTTGGATTTGGTGACGACCCATGGGTTTCCGATGCTACTTTTGGGGGTGGGGGGGTTCGATAAAATAGTACTTGTTCCCATTCGGTGCTAGGGAGGAGGTCCTCCTATATTTCTTTCCACTTGGCTTTAGTGGTGGCTGCGCCTCGTTGAATTAGGAAGTTTATATGAGAGGCCCAATAGTACAATTTAAAGTTGGGGAGTTCCAGGCGGCCCTGTGCCTTGGGCAGAGTGAGAGTTTTAAGCTTGACTCTAGGCCACTTGCCGGACCATATAAATTTGGAAATCACTGAATTCCACTTTTAAAACAGCTTTATCGGAAGGCTAGCCAGAACATTCTGAAAAAGATACAAGGCCCTCGGAAGCAGAACCATCCTTATCACCTCTACCCTTTGCATCAAGTTTAATGGAAGGAGGTCCCATCTCTCCAGGTCCTGCTTCATCTGTTTTGGAAATGGATCATAATTTTGGCTAACTGTATCTTCAACCTTATGGGCCAGGTATATGCCCAAGTATTTTAATTTATCTAACTGCCATCTGAATGGGTATCTTTTCTTGAACCACCCCGGGGGATCAAAATGGAAAACCAGGGCATTAGTCTTGCTCATATTAAGCCTGTACCCGGAGCATGCACCGAACTCCTCCAGCAGATCAAACACTGCTGGAATAGATTCTGTGGGGTTGGAGAGGAAGAGAAGAACATTGTCTTCATACAGGGCGATGCAGTGCTCTGTGTCCTCTATCTTCACACCCGTGATTCCCTGGGCCATTCTGATTGCCTGAGCCAGTGGTTCAATAAAGATGGCAAAAAGGCCCAGTGACAAGGGGCAGCCCTGCCTCATGCCTCTTTTAGGGGAAAGTAATTTGAGTGATGCCCAGACACTCTAACACACGCTTTCGGGGAGGCACAGAGGGTCTGAATGATTCCTATAAAGTCTCGAGGGAAACCCATCTTGTTCATGGTGGAGAAAAGAAAGAGGCAAGAGACTCAATCAAATGCCTTCTCAGTGTCTAAGCTGAGAAGTGCACTCTGTGTTCCATTAAGCTGCATCTCCTGAACCAGATGCAAGGCTCTGAGTGTATTGTCTGTGGTGAATCTAGCATTCACAAAGGCTGTCTGGTCCAGGTTGATCAGAGTTGGTAGAACTGTATCAAATCTTCTTGCTATTATAGATGTGAAATATTTGTAATCAGTGTTGAGAACTGATATGGGTCTATATGAGCTACAGTAGAGGGGGAGTCCTATCCAGGTTTAGGTATAAGAGAAATGCTAACATATGCCCAGCTGGTGAGGGAGGGGATCGTCCTGCAGCACCTCATTTAAGGCATTCATCAGTAGTGGGCTTATATATTTAGACAAACTTTTGTAAAATTCTGACCCATATCCATCGGGTCCTGGTGCCTTTTGTGTTTTTGATCAGGTTATCGCTGCTGCCAATTCTGCAGGGGAGATTGGGGTTACTAGGGAGGCCTTCTGGACTTCTTCGAGCTCAGGGTGCTCCAATTTACTTAAAAAGCTACTAATTTGGGTGGCAGCTGGGTATTGTTCAGGAGTATAGAGTTCTTCAAAATATTTTCTAAATGTTTGTGTGATATCTTTAAGTTTAGTTACGAGGTGGCTGGAGGTGGGTTCCTTTATCACCGCAATCATGGACGCCTTATGTTAGCCATGGAGTCTATATGCCAGTAGGCGGGTAGCTCTGGGGCCAATCTCTCCGTATTTCTATTTTAAAAAGGCTAAGGCTATTTCCGTTTGTTGGATACATATATTGTCCATCTCTCTCTGAGTTTGTTTGAGTTGGTCTAGAACTGAGGTGTCCCCCTGTTGGTGTGTCATCTGGAGGAATTGCAGCGTCTGCTCTAGGGACCTCTACTTCTCTACTCTTACTTTGGCTAGTTGTGCCGTGTGTTTTTTTAGATGTCTCCTAAGGACCGCTTTCAGAGTATCCCACTGCATACTTGCTGTACTATCTGGATCTGAGTTTTCCCTTATTATCTCCTCTATTCTCTCCCTGAGGAATTTCCTAAATGGTTCGCTTTTGAGGTGAACTGGGTTAAACCTCCACCGAGTGCAGCGCCTCCCTGCCCCCCAGCGCCAGGTGGTGCCACTGGGGCATGGTCTACATGTGCTATTATGCCCATTTTAGTGTCAATTAATTTATCTAGGTTTTCTTTTTGTGTATAACAGTGGTTTATACATGTATAGGTACCATGAGCAGCAGAGTAGTAAGTATATCCCCTGGCTCCGGGGTGCAGAGACTGCCACACATCAATCCATCCCATCTCCTGGGTGAAGCGCTTTAAGAACTTATGAGGAGCCAGTTGTTTACTTCCTCTAGCCCTTGTGGTGTCCAAGGAGGGGGAGGGGCGATATTGAAGTCACCTGCCAAGAACAGTGTCCCCCTGGTCATAGTGACTACCTTGTCCAGTAGGAACCTAATGCTAGAGGTGTTTGCCCCCGGAGGGAGGTAGACATTTGCCAGTGTGACCTCTTGGTCCTGCAGCCATCCCTTTGTGATGATCAGCCTCCCATCCGAGTCTGCCCATTCTTTAACTAACCTGAATTGGGGTGTGGGTTGAGATCAGAATGGCTACGCCTCTTCTTCTTCCCTCAGTCTCCATAGCTGAAGAAAAAACCTGGGAGAAACCCCTTCCCTTCAATTTTTTATGCTCCGTTTGGGTCATATGTGTTTCTTGGATATATACCACCTCGCTTTGGATTTTTTCAAAAGGCTCAAAACCCTAGTACATTTTATGAGACTTCCCAGACCATTAACATTCAAAGAATACACAGTTATATGCTGGTTATACATTTTTAAAATTACTTAAGTTGTCTGTATTTCTATCTCCTTCAGATAGCTCACTTAAAAACCTTATCTCTGTCTCATATAATAGGAATCTGTGACCATCCGTCCATCTTTTGATACACATAAACTCTGTAGTGTATGAAGCCATTGCCTTTTGGCAAGTATCCTGTCGAAAGAGAACTATAAAAGGAACTTGATCACTAACCCTCTGACCATTTGGGAGAACTAGTCGGAACTGAGTCTCCCAGTTCCGATGGGACCAGAGAACTATCTGGGCCAACTGGGCCAACATAACCAGTCTGGTCAGCCATCACAGAGCAGTACTTCCATCATATCGGTCATATGGCATGACCATGGTGTGTGTTCGTGACACTCACCTGTGCTCCCATTAGTGTTGAGAGCGTTTGACACCACTGGTGTCAATAGGGGGTGGGGCGAGGGGGTGTTTGGGACGTCACTAATGTCCCCGATCCTCCCCTTTGGTTGTTTCACTTGTTGAAGAGAGGTGTGGGTTGGGGGGGTTGCAGGCAGGATGAGGGGGAGAAAGAAACCCAACCCCTACCTGTTCCCAATTCCACCACTTCCTGGGGGGTCAAACCCCATGTGTTGCAGGAACCTGGATTGTTAGTGAGAGGGAATAGGGTGTGCAGGACCATCGGGGGGGGGGGCCATGACTGCAGCCCACAAATGAAACCGTCCTGCAATATCAGTTGTATTAAAGCAGCCCAGTGCCACATATCCCGCCTCGCCCAACCGACCCACAATCCTTAATAAACATACAATCCACTGTATTTTCCCAAACATTTTCCTCATCGAGTTAATGGTTAGTAGGTAATCCATCCCAGCCAAATCAGAATGAAGAAAGAGGACACTAAGAAATAAGTGTATTGGGGGGGGAAGGGAGAGGCTTTCACCCTCTCCCAACAGGAGCTGCGGGTTTGTTAGCAGGTTGGTTAAGGTTTAGAGGGATGTTTACAATGCGCATTGCCCTTAGTTAGGGGGAGGGGGGAGGGAGGAAGGGAGGGAAGGGGGGGAAGGAACCCACGTCTTCATTAATCCAGTAAAAAACACCCTTCATCAATCCCCCCACCCTATCTTTGTTAGTAAGAAACAGAATAAAGAAATTTAGTAGACTGGGACTTATCTAAAAGTTTAGTGCTGAGATGTTCTGTCTCTGAAAGTCCTGTGCCCGGTTGACAGTCAGCTTTCCATCGTGTTCTGGAATCCCTTTATGTTTTGTCTTTCTTTTTTCTCCCCTGCCCCCGGAGGGCCTTCACTTCTTGTTCGCTGGACCCATAAAAATCCAGTAACCAAAGCTTTCTTCTCTCTGTTAAGTTCAGCCTGAGATATTTCAGCTTGGGGGTCCTTTGTTTTTCAGTCTCATGGGGGTAGAGTCTATGGAGGAAGAATTCTGTGGTAGCTGGCAGAGGGTGTAAGTGATCTGTTTAATGGCTTCTTGTCCTTGCAGTCTGCATGCCTCCTTAGTTCCCCCCGCGTTCCAAACACACTGCAATAGCTTAGCGGCCAAGGATGTCTTCTGGCTTGTGGGCCCTTGCTGAACTTCAATGCTTCTATTTTTAAGTTCAGTTATGGCCTCCGCCGCTGTCTCAAAGGTCTGGTGTCCTTCTGGGAAATGGATTACCATTTTGGTGGGGTATGGTGTGCAAAATCGTAGCCCTGCCTGTTTGAGTGCCCTCATGACCAGTATATACTGCTTTCTGCTATTCATTATTTCAGGGGCATAACTGTTTTCTAAGTATAAGTGTTGCTTTTTAAAAAGATCTTCTCCTTGTTTCCAAGCCGTGTGTAGGACTGCTTCCTTTTCTTGGAAACGAAGGAAATGTGCCAGAATGGTTTGAGGATGAGCTCCTTGTACTGGCTTTGGTCCGAGGGGTGCGATGAGCACGTTCCAGTTCAAGGGACATAGTCTCTGGGAGCTGTATTGTGTCACAGAGGAGCTGCACAATATACTTTAACATATCTGGTCCCTCTGCGCCCTCTGGTACACCTGAAATGCGGATATTATTCCGCCTACTACAGCTGTCAGCATCTTCTGCTCTTGCCTTTAGCCCTTGGATGTCCTGGTGAAGCTGAGCGATAGCTCACTCTGTGCAGTCAACCCTACCATCAGTCTCCGTAGCCTGCACCTCCACAGCCTCCTGTCGGTTCTCTGTTTTTGTTATATCTGTACGTAGGGCATTTGCTGTTGAGCGCATCTCCTTTCGGAAGTCCCACAACTCCGAAAGAACTAGGATCATCTGTTTTTGGATAAAGTTCAGCAGTATCTGCTTGCTGCTCGATCTGCTGCAGTGCGATGAAGCCGAGACCTGTGAGCTCTCGCTGTCAGGGTCTCCATCAGTCAATCCGCCCCCATCCCTCTCATCGTCGGGCTTGAAGTTTTTCTTTTCCCCTCTCTTCAGCATCATAGGTAGGTCTCCTGGCAGTTCGAATGGGGTTGTCACGGGAAGTCGCTGAATTAAGGAGTGTTTTTTCGAGGAGGATCAGGAGCCAACAAGACTATGCTGCCATTGCAGGAGTGACGTCACCGGAAGTCAACTTGGTCATTTTTAAATATTTTTTCACCAAATTTTCAAAATGGCCTTTTTGGGACCCAAACTCATGAACAGGGTAGGTGAAATGTTTCAACTCCATCCCAAAAGGGGATTTCACAGTCGCTCTGCGAAATCACCTTTTTGGCAGGATTTGAGGTTCATGAGGTGGAGTCATGTAAAGACTGTTGAAAATATGGGTTCAAAATCTTAAAAGCCAACAAGGTTATGAAGGTACATTGAAATCTTTCAACATTCACTCATAACTTTGGTAATTTTCAATATTTTGACCACCTCATGAATGTTGCAGGTGTAATTTTTCAAATCCTGGCCAAAATGTGTTTTTGCACTTGTGGCGCAAAATGATGTTGCAGCCAGCATTTTATAAATCATGGAATCATAGAAATCTGTCAGCAGAAAAGGACCCCATGGCCCATCCAGTCTGCCCAAATCCCCCTTACGAAGACCTCCACCCTCCATACTCTGCCTGCCCCGTTGGTTAGGCCCATGTGTGCATCCCAAGCTCTTTTAAATTTGTCCCCCATATATACCCCCACCACCCATTCCGGCAGTCTGGTCCATGGCCCCACCACCCTCTCAGTAAAGAATTTCCCTCTGATGTCCCCTTTGAATCTTCCACCCTCTCGTTTGAATGTGTGCCCCCTAGTGGATTTGTTCTCTCTCTCATTCTGAAGACGTTGTCAACTCTCACCCTGTTTATACCCTTGAGGTGCTTGAATGTTTCAACCATATCACCCTATCCCTCCTCTCCTCCTGTGTGTACAGGCCCAGCTCCCCCAGTCTTTCTTCATATGACTTCTCCTGCAGCCCTTTCACCATTTTAGTTGCCCTTCTCTGGACCCTTTCCAACCTGTCCTTGTCCCCTTGCATGTATGGCCCCCAGAACTGGACCCCATATTCCAGGTATGGTCTTACCATGGTTTTGTATAGTGTCATGATCACTTCCTTCCTCCTGCTCATAAAGCCTCTCCCTATGCATGCCAACATTCTCAGTGCTTTCCCTGCTGCCCTGTCGTACTGACTCCGGACTTTCAGAGTTGTCTGAAATAGTGATCCCCAGGTCTCTTTCTTGATCTGTTACCCCCAGTTCTCCCCCGCCAAGCCAGTATTTCGCCTTTGGGTTATTACACCCTGTATACATAATTTTGCATGTTTTTGCATTGAATTGCAGCTGCCACCTTTCTGACCACTCCTCTAGCCTTGCCAGATCCTCCCTCATACCTTCCACCCCCCCATCATATCAATCCTCTTACTATAGATCTTCATGTCATCTGCAAACAGACACACCTTCCCATGAAGACTCTCTGTAATGTTCCCGATGTATACATTGAACAGTATGGGTCCCAGCATGCACCCCTTGGGAACCCCACTTATCACCTTTTCTTCTTTTGAGTGCACCCCATTTATCACAACCTTCTGTGTCCTACCCTCTAACCAATGTTCTGCCCATTTTGTGAGCTTGCTCCCCACTCCCAAACTGCCCACCTTGCCTACCAGCCTCCTGTGGGGAAACAGTGTCAAAGGCCTTCCTGAAGTCCAGGTAGGCCATGCCTACTGCCCCACCATGGTTCCATACCTCCGTAACTCTATCAAAGAATTCAATCAGGTTGGTCTGGCAGGACTTACCAGCAGTGAATCCATGTTGATTTTCATCCAGGAGCACCTCCTCCTCTAGATATTTTATCAGACTTTCCTTGATAAGTGCCTCCATTAGCTTACCTACAATGGAGGTAAGGCTCACTGGGCAGTAGTTACCCAGTTCCTCCCTCCCTCTTCTTTATGTAATGGCACCACCTCAGCCCTTTTGCAGTTCGCTGGAACCCTTCCCTTGTGCAGTAATAGATTAAATAATCTCATAAGCTGCACTGCCAACTCCTGTTTTAGTTCTTTGAGCACCCTCGGGTGAATCTTATCGGGGCCCATCGCTTTATCTGTTCTCAGTTTACCTATTTCTTCCAAAATCCTATCTTCCGTGAAGAGACTTGTATCCATCTCCCTGCCCATCCTTCTCCTGCTTTTCAGCTCCAGCCCTTCCACCTCCTCCACCGTGAAGTCTGGCACAAAGTATTCATTCAGAACACCTGTCATGCTAAAGAGAGGGGGTCATAAAAGACTGTGTTGAAAAATTGGGGTCAAAGTGTCAAATAAAAATAAACCTTATGAAGAAACATGTGCAAAGTGGCTGTTGGCCCACTGGGTAGCATGTTGTGTTCCCATGCTGGTTAGCTGAGTTCGGTATATATATATATATATTTATGTCTCAAAAAACTGTGTTAATGCACCATTTCGGGTGCAGATTAAAAGTGACAAAAGTATGGAAATGTGGCATTAGGGTTTCCAACCCTAACTCTTCCACCCCACCTCCAGGCAGCAAAAGGAAAAAAATATTATGGTTTTGGCTATCTTGACTCTTGGCAAATCAGTGGTGGGTTCTTCCTTGGGGTTCTCAGCAACTTTCAGGGAAACAAGGGCCCTCGGCCAGAACAGAGGAACCCCCTCCCCTGCACAAGAACAGCAGATCAGTGGCAATCAGCAGAGCTTAGAGGCTCCAAGAAGACTCCAGATGGGAGCCAATTACCTGAGAGACTGCACCCCCTTGCCCTCCAAGGAGCCAATCCCAGCCAACACAGTTCCTTGTAGGTTGTGGTTCAGGGGGGAGGTGCTCAGTTGTGGGGACTGTGGGGCACTCTTCTCTAGGGATGTGCACTAGAGAAGGAGATACTGCCCCTTCTGCAGGACCATAAGAGAGCTCTATGCTCAGCTGGTAGCAGCAGGGATAGAAATATCCCAGCTGCATATTCAGTTCAACAGGAGGTGCCCCCATACCCCCATATCCCTAGAGACCCACTGGTCCAGGGTGATGGAGCATGGTAGGGCACAGGAGAGCACCCCAAAATCCTGGGTGCCCAGCTTAGTGAGAGATGCCATTCACCCATGTTCTCTGTATGAGAACAGCAGGACTTTCTTGAATGCTGAAGCCACAGCTGGAAGTCATGCTGCCCGCTTCAGCTGAAGCATTGAGGCAGTAATCCCCTGTTCCTTGTGTGTGTGTGTGTGTGTGTGCACGTGTGTGTGTGTTTTTCTTTGTCTGTCTGTCTGTCTGCCTATCTATCAGTCTATTTAAAGTATTAAGCAGACCAGGGTGCCCACCCTGGTACCGCTTCCTTTTTCTCCCTCTCCCCCAGGTCGCACATCCTCTCAATGTTTATATTAGTGTACTGGGGTGCCCACCCCCAATACTGCTTCCGCTGACACCCCTCTCCTCCAGGTTGCCCATCCCTTGTTCCCAATATATACATGGCAGCACTGTGGTGCCCACCCCTGGTGCTTCTGAACAGTAGCCCAACACTGGGGTACCCAGTCTCAGTGTCAGAATGCCACTATCCCCTGTAAAGAAGAAAACTGTCCCTCTTTGATTTTATTACCTGCAAAAAAGAAAACAGTCCCTCACTGATGTGACCTCCCTACCCTGACCTCCCACTCAGCACCCCCCACCTCCCAACACACCATCAGTCACCTGAACATGTCCCATGGCAAAGATCCATTCTCTGATCTAAGACACGTCTTGCTAATGGAACTGGTGACTGTGATATGAGAAATTAAAGTAAGTGCGGCCTATGCTGGCCTGCCGGCACAGCAGCAAGATAACTGCTTATGATGCCAATGTCCCAGGTTCAAGAACAGACCCAGGAATTGGAGTGCTGGATGGAGAAGGATAGAGTGCCCGATGGGTGGCTCTCCT
Organism: Neoceratodus forsteri; assembly: GCA_016271365.2. NCBI lineage: Eukaryota > Metazoa > Chordata > Ceratodontiformes > Ceratodontidae > Neoceratodus > Neoceratodus forsteri. The sequence continues at coordinate 974,392,208 of CM057456.1, read as the reverse complement.
TTTCTGGGAAGGGGGAGTGTCCAGCTTGTTGGCAACCTCTGGTGGAGGCTGGGGGAATCACTGGAAAAGCTGGCACCTGCTTGTGTGGGAGGCAGGACAGGCATTGGCATCACTGCACACCCTGCCTCCCAGGGGATCACAGGCACAAAAATCTCCAGCTCCCCAGCCATGATGCCCACTCCGCCACCTCTCCGGCTGCCACCAGTGTCCACCATGAGAGTCCTGCTCCCATGGCCACACCCTGGGGGTAAGCCAGGGCTTGCCTACATTGACCATTGGGAGGGGACACCCACCGGGCAGCCTGTCCAGAGGGGGGGTAAGCCTGGGTATGGTGGGTCGGTGTACGGGGCAGGGGCCGAGCTTCATTAGGGGCATTGAGGGGAGGATGAGAGGCAAAAAAAAAAAAGCAAGTGCAGTTTAATATATTTCACCAGAGTTTGAAATTTTATTCATAACTTTGTCATTTTTATGTACTTGACCCCAAATTTTCAACATGGTCTTTTTGGTACCTCACCTCATGACCACCGGTGGTGGAATTATGCAAATCTGGCCTGAAAGGCATTTTCATGGTTGAAATCACCTTTCAGGTAGGACTTGAACATTTCTACCACCCCTGTTCATGAGGATAGGTCATAAGAAGGCTATACTGAAAATGTGGGGTCAAAATCTGTAAAAATGACAACATTATGAGTGTACATTGAAATTTTTCTACACTCACTCATAACTTAAGTAATTTTAAATATTTTGACCACAAATTTTCAACATAGCCATTTTTTCACACAGCCTCATGAACATGACAGCTACCATTTTTCAAATCCTTGCCAAAATGTGTTTTTGCACCTATGGCACAGAATAATATGTTGATGGCATGGAATGACATTTTGGCAAGGATGTGAAAGTTTTCACTGACTGGGTTCACGAGGTGGCGTAATAAGAAGGTGATGCTGAAAATTTGGTGTACAAATACAGTAAAATGCTTAGGTTATGAGTGAACGTTGCAGTGCTTCAATGTTCACTGATAATTTTGCTAATTTTCAACATTTTTACTCCAAACATTCAATATAGCTGTTTTTCCACACCACCTCATAAATGTAACAGGTGTAGTTTTTTAAATCCTGGACAAGATGTGCTTTCACACTTCTGGTACAAAATGACATTTCGGCCAATATAGTATAAATGCTACATGTCATGTTGAACATTTGGGGTCAAAAAAAAAAAAATATATATATATATATATACACACACACACATATATGCTAAACCCACACTTTTGCACTTTAATAACTTAGCAATCGTATGACTGATGTGTATAAAATTTTTCATGCGCTGTCAGGTACCATATATCTCTTATTGTGGCAAATTTCAGCCCGGTCGGATGTGCTGTTGCAGAGATGCATAGTGTCAAACATTTGGAAATTACCATTTAGGTGTAAATCTTTTGCTGTGTCGCATCTCCGAAATGGCATGGGGGTCCAGTCTAAATCATTAGGGTATATGGGGTCTGGATCGCAGATGTGCCTTTTGAAGGTTTGGCGAAAAGATATTAATCCGTTCAAAAGTTATTGAAGTTTTAAGTTTCCCAATATAACCTATGCAAAAAATTATATCTGCCATGCAAAAGCAGTTTCTGCTTTTATGAAAGTACTTTTTGCTTTTGCAAATGGGACAGTAGTGTTGTGCTTCCGCCATCTTGTTTTCAGTTAGCGACATGGAAAAAATTAAATAATTCAAAAAATACTGCCCCTTGGTAAATACCAACAACTGTGTTTATCTAATCGGGACCCAAGGAACATGATCTTGTCGTTAGATTTTAAAAATAATGGCCAGAAATATGTTTATTTTATTTGCCCGTTGGTAGTGTCGCAAATTTGTGACACTACTTTTGCGAAACATTCGCAGATTGTGACACTGTTTTGTGAAACTATTTTAGTAGTGTTGCAGATTGCGACACTGTTTCGCAAAAGCTTTCACAAAATTTGCTAAACTGTTGCAATTTGTGACACTACTTTGGCAGAAATGTCTGTTTCTTTGACATCACATAGCAAACAAACGGTTTGCTCTTATAGGCTGAAATTTTCAGGGTACAAAGAACTTGCCCTACAGATGTGCCTGTTGCTGATTTGCTGATAAAATTTATATAGGTTCCATAGTTACAACATTCCAAATTTAGAAATTTCCCATAGGATAACATTGTGGCGGTTGGGTACATTTTGGGGGCTTTATCTCGAAAACGCTTCGAGATACAGATTTTTCATGAAAGGCAGCTTAGTACACCTTCAGTTGTACTAAGCAGTTATGGATATTGCCAGGCCTTGATTAAAGCTACAGTGGAAATTTTTATCAGTGTCCCTATGTGACAGTAAAGTAAGGAAATTCATTGCAAAAAACTTTGTTAATGCATCAGTTAGGGTTCATATTTTTTTTTTGTAAACTTTATTTAGGATATAAGAGATACACAGACATCCAACATTTTTGCCACCCCCTGTAAAACTGGGGCGGATTGACATGAGGAAGGTGTAGTCATATACAGGCATTACATTTTTTTACAATATGCACAGGGACAGTTACATAAATAATAAATACAAGATCTTAAGCTAAAGATAGAGTACACATCATGACACTGTGGCAAAATATTGCAGCTCGGTGAGGTGCTCTCCAGACCAGAAAAATATGATCTCAAAAAACAGGGAACCAGCTTTCACCGACTACATGTTCCAGTGGGCTCCAAATATGTTCGTATTTATCCAACTGGCCTCTTACTAGGTACTGGGTGCGCTCCAGTTTCATTACCTGAAAGAGTGAGTTTAGCCATCAGGCTACTGTGGGTGCATTTCCCTGCCCCCAGTGGACTGCCAGCTCTCTCAGCCCCATCACTAATCCCGGGCGCTTGAGCTCATTACCCTTTGCTGGGTTTGGATCATTGCAATCCTCTATAAATCTCACCTTTTACTACACCACAATCCCTCTTTTACCCTCTCTCACTGCAAATCAATTCATGCCACACTACAATTGGGAGCCAAGAGGCTGCACATAGTATGTGCCTATAACCCTCCAGCTGGTGGCATTACTGGTCTCAAGGAACTCCTTTCCCAGGTTGACCTAGTTATTGGATGCAAAGAGGTCCTTATATTGGGGGATCTGAACCTTAACTGGACTGGTAAAGCAAGTCAGTCTTTTCACACTTTGGTACAAGGTCATGACTTACACCAACTAATCAAAAATCCAACTAGGGTCATGCCCCTTCCCCGATCCAGCACTCTAATTGACTGGGTCCTCACAAACCGTCTTGATTGCATAGTCACCGCGGGTACCCTTGCTGATGCTATAAGTGATCACTCCCCAATTTTCTGTATCTGGAGTGCTGCTAGACAACCATCTCCACCTCCAAAACTTATCACCTTCCGTATTCTGGCCAACTTTAATCAAGCTTAGTTTATGCACGATCTCTCATTAATTGACTGGTCTCCTATCTTTACCACCTCTAATGCTCAGTCTTCCCTTGACTACTTCCTTATGAGGTTTGGGAATCTACAGGGCCTCCACACTCCTTGTGTCACCCACCGTATACGTGGAACTCAAACTAAGTGGCTCATCAAAGATCTTCTTACACAGTTCCAAGCAAGGGACAAAAGCTGGCAGTGTTTTAAGGCCTCTGATCTTCTGGCAGATTACAATGACTATAGGGCCAGAAGAAATGCCTGTAAAAGGTACACTCGCTTAGCCAAAAGCTCCTTCTGTAAAGGCTTATTAACAAAATCTGCAGGTGACTCCAAGAAATTCTGGTCTACTATTAAAACTCTCCTTGGAGCGAACCATATAACCAATAATAATGACATGCTACTAAATGGCGTGCACTGTAATAACCCGGTGACCATCGCCAGCTCCTTCAATAGCCACTTCTCAGACTTATCTAGCTACTCTACCTCCTTCTCCTCTGCCTACCCTACCGTCCCCTTAGTAGATACTGAATCCCAACTCTGTCACCCATCCTTCTGGTTTTGGTCCCTCTCAAGAGGTGAAGTCCTAAAGTCGTTACTCACCATCTCTGACTCTACCAGCACTGGTGCTGGTGGCTTGGAGCCCCGTCTTCTCAAAGTCGCTGCTCTTCTTATAGCCTCCCCTTAATCAAAATCTTTAACCTGTCACTCTGCCACAATGCTGTTCCTGATATCTGGAAGATAGCCAGAATTACCCCTATTCTTAAAAAAGGTGATCCCAAGGACATGTCTAACTATCGACCCATAGCCATCCTAGCTGTGCTAAGTAAAATCCTGGAAACACTAGTGGCAACCCAGACCACAGCATACCTATTGAAACATAACCTCCTCTCTGATTCCCAGCATGGCTTCCGCAAAGGCAGCAGTACTTCTACTGCCTTCCTAAAACTAGCAAACGACATCTATGCTGCCATGGATTCAGATCTCTTGACAGGTGTTATCTTTATTGATCTGACCAAGGCCTTTGACCTGGTTAACCATTCCCTTCTCCTTACAAAACTCAGCTCCCTTGGTTTCTCTGCTGAGACAGTGGCCTGGTTCGGCTGTTATCTTACTGATAGAAAGCAGGCCGTAGTTTTCAACTCAGCCATGTCTGATCTTACATCCATACATATAGATGTTCTGCAGGGATCCATACTAGGCCCTTTGGTCTGTACTATTTTTATAAATGACCTTCCATCACAAGCATCTACCTGCTCTTCCCTGCTTTATGCAGATGACCTTGTCATCTATCATAGTGCAAGCGATGTCTCAGACTTAAACAACTCCCTAGCCCCTGACTTCCGAAGTATCCAAACCTGGCTCACTGAGAATAACCTTGTGCTCAATATAAGTAAAATGCATTCAATGCTCTTTGGGTCTCCTGTTAGACTAAAAGGGAATAGCAACTCCCTCTTAATATCCTGTACTGATGACCCCCCGGTAGCTAACACTAGTACCTTCAAATACCTGTGCGTTTTTCTCGACAAATCCCTGGAATTTGACTTTCATATTACCGCTACCTGCAAATCTGTCAATGCGAAAATTGGGGGACATACCGCACAAGTTATGCCCTCACCCCATCAGCTAGGATTGCTTTGGCAAAAGGCCTCCTGCTCCCATCCCTGGCCTATTGCTCGGCTATCTACCTAGGTGCCACTAAGACGTCTCTCCATAAGTGGGACACTACCTATAATAACATTCGCCACTACGCCTCGGCCTCACCAAGGTATAAACACCACTGTCAGCTCTATGCAGACCTAATAATGGCCTAGCCCTGCTGCTCACCGACTCCGGTCCTACGGCTCTCTCATCAACGGTATAACAAGAACAGGCCTCCCCCAATCCCTCGCCTCCAAGTTACACTCTCAAACCCCCTCTTATAGGCTCCAATCGAATGACCAAGCTCCTCTCTATATCCCTCAATGTAAAACTGCTATGGGTGCACAAGCTTTCTCTTACGCTGCCCCCAAGTATTGGAATTCTATCCCTCAAGCCATACGCTTAGCATCTACCCATGTTGGTTTCAAGAACCTCCACCATGAATATTTACAAGCATCAAATCCATGCGCTTGCTTCCAGCCACCTTAAGTTCTTTATCTCCCCCAGCTCTTATCCTCGCTATACTACACTCCACTTTCTACACCTCCTCCTCTTTCGTTCATCCTCCCCCCATTTGTACCCTCTCACCCTCTCCCTCTCTCTCTCTCCCCTTCCTCCTATCTACTCTTTCTAGGTGCATAGTCCTCACAACAGCACTTACAGTATGCAGTACTTTACATCCCTGTATTTCTTGCACTCGTCTGCTCTGAATATCCCAATGTATTGTTTATATTTTGACCTGTTCCAACTATGTACTTCACTGATTCACTAAGCTGATTGTATTTCTGACTCCTTCACTTTGTAGTCACCAATGTTTTGTGTTGTGTCACATTGTTGTTGTTAATTGTATTCAACTTGTATCCTCACGGGTCGTGCCTGAAAATAGGCATCCTTATGCCTAGTGTACACACCCAGTTACCAAAAGCAAATAAATAAATAAATAAAATATCCTGGGAGTCCTAATAGGAGTTCCATTGGATCCATTCTTATATTGGTATGAAGGGTTTTCATAAGTATCTGGAGAACACCCCGTTAAAATGTTTGAACCCTAGGACAGTCCCAAATCATATGAAAAAAGGTTCCTTCCTTAACCCTACACTTGGGATAATACTGGGAGGCTAAATAATCTATTTTGTGTGCTAGGGCAGGTGTAAAGTAGGACCTCAGCAGTACATTATATTGCACGGCTCTCAATCTATTATTGACTGAGCAACTCAACAAGTTTTTTAATATAAGTGCCCAGTCTCCTCTGGTCAGCCTCTCTGGATAGATATCTGACTCCCATTTCTCCTTGACAGCCTCTAGGGCATCTGGGAGGGCTTCAACCATAAGTTTATAACACTTTCTCAAGGGTGTAAAAGAGTCCAAATTGGAGAACCTCCAAAATATCTCTTCCAGGGGAGAACATTGCATATTCTCTACTGTTGAACATATCTCACTCCCTTGTTCGAGCTTGCTTCTGATTCTTAGGTAAATAAAGGTGTGGGCAGTGGTCAGGCCATATCTAGCTCTTAACTCCCTAGAAGGGATTATATCCCCTTATCCGTTAGCTGGTTAACTTTAAATAGACCTTTTTTATACCACATTTCTAGATGCTTTACTATCACACTCAGGAGTTCCCTCTCAGGACCCAGGAGCCGTCACAACATGGAGTCAGGGGACAGCCAATTCCCTATTCCCAGGAGTCCATGGGCCACCTTCCACGCTCTCCACATGGCTCTAGTGCATGGATTGGAAATTCCACCCTGTGGTTCACCTGCCAAGTAGTCCACCAAGACTGAGTGGTAGTGCAGGATCCCTCGACCCCACTGTAGTTCGCACCAGGCTGGCTGGCCCACCCTGCCTAACTCGAACATGTCCTGGACATGTGCCAGCTGTGATGCAAGGTAATATAGATGAACATTTGGGAGACACAAACCCCCTCGAGCCCCAGCCCTCCATAAAACCTGTTTAGTGTTCCTTGGCTGCTTACCCTGCCAGAGCAACTGGGTAATGGCACCCTCCAACATCCGGATGTATCTTAAAGGAAGGTGTATGGGAATGGATTGAAAAAAGTATAACATCTGTGGGAAGATGGATATTTTAATATAGGTTAACCCTGCCTAAGAGAGTAAGGGGGAACGGCCCGCCATCTGACACAATCGTCTTTAATCTTCTCTATTAATGGGGAGTAGTTAATTTGGATTATGTTAAATAATTTGCTAGGTAGCATGACTCCTAGGTATTTAACCTGTTTCACTGGTTGTATAGTGGCCCCTGCTATTGTTATATGGGACCTAATTGTCCTTAGAGGGAACCACTTGCTCTTATCCTAGTTTATTTTATGTCCCGATAGGGGGCCATATACACTGAAGAGATGACTCAACTCAGGCAGAGCCTCCTCTGGGTTGTCCAGGAATAGAAGGACGTTGTCCGTGAACAAAGATATTAAGTGGTTCACCCAACCCTCAACAAACCCCCTGATTTTAATATTATTTCTGATGGTAGCTGCTAGGGCCACGATGCTCAAGACATATAGCAGGGGAGAAAGGGGGCAGCCCTGTCTTATGCCTCTGGAGAAAGAAAACAAGGGAGATATGGTGTTGTCGGTGCGGATTTGAGCCTTCAGAGAGTCATATAATGCTCCCAGCCACCCAAAAAATGTGTCCCCCAATCCAAGTTTCCGAAGGATGGCAAACATGAAGGGCCATTCGACATGGTCGAATGCCTTCTCGGCGTCTAGGGAAAGGAGACCCCTGCCTACCCCACCTCCTCCCCTTGACCAATTGTGAATAATATTAATTGCCCTTCTCAGATTGTGCTTTGCTTGATGGCATTTTACAAACCCCTCTTGGTCAGGATGGATAAGTTCCGGGGAACCCTCTCCAGCCTTTTGGCTAGTATTTTAGCAATAATTTTGTAATCAGCATTGAGGAGGGATATGGGCCGATAAGAACCACACCTTTCTGGATTCTTACCTGGCTTAGGGAGGACTGTTATAGTTGCTGATGTTTGAGACAGAGGAAGTTTACCTTCACCCAGGGCAGCCCAAATCACTTCATCCATCAGTTCCCCAATGGTATACCAAGTTTCCCTATAAAATTCTAAGGGTATCCCATCTGGGACAGGTGTCTTTCCCTTCTTCATTTGCCAGATTCCCCTTTTAATTTCTACCTGTGAGAAAGGAGATTCCAATTGACATTGCTGGGAGGCACTCAGGCTAGGAAGGATCACACCGTCTAGGAAGCCAGAGGGATCAGAATCCCTTGGGACCTGTGTTGTGTAAAGGGTTTTATAGAAATTCCTGAACACCAAATTTATTTCCACTTGATCGTACGTTATATTCCCTCCACTGGTTTCCATTTTCAATATGGTGCACTCAGCCCTCTTCTTTCTTATTACACCCACCAAACATTTACCTGCTTTGTCACCTTTGAAATGGGTGACAGACTTAGAGAGTTGCAAGTCTTTCTCTAATTTTTTTGAGGTGATTTAATTTAACTGCCCTTTAAGTAGCTTAATCTCCCTGGTGAGGGAAGGGCTGGGACTCACCATAGCGCCTCTCTCTAATTTTTGAATCCTATCTGCTAGTCTTTCCTCCTCCTCCTCGGTTCTCTGTTTTTTATAAAAAGCTGAGTAAGAGATGGTTTCTCCCCAAATATAAGCTTTAAGAGCATCCCATATGACCCCAATATAGGTCTCCTTTCCACAGTTATGCTCAATAAAAGTACTTATTTTATCCTTTATGAACCGGGAATATTCTGCATCTATGAGCAGGGGGGGTCCAAGCTCCATTGTGATGTGGGTCTCTGAGGGGTACCCTGATTTATTATTACCTCTAAGGGCGCATGGTCAAAAATGATCATTGGTCCGTATTTGGCTGATAACTTTTCATTAACCATACCAGGAGAAAAAAATAAGTAATCAAGCCTCGTGTACACCTAGTGTGCATGTGAAAAAGAAGAATATTCCCTTTCGCCAAGGTGACAATACCTCCAAGCTTCCACTAGGGCCCGTTCATTAACCAAGCCCTGCAAGGCAAACACACTGTGGGGGACAGGGCAAGATTTTCATTTGACTCGAGTCTAAATATACGTTGAAATCCCCTCCCATTATAAGGTTATTTCTGTATGGGGCTAATGTGAGCCCCAGACGCATAAAAAAATATGGGGAGTCATAGTTGGGGCCATACACCAAAACCAGAGTGTACTCCTGCCCTCTCACATCCACTACAGCTAGTATGTATCTACCCTGAGGGTCTATTACTTTTATCTTGATTCTATGGGGGAGAGTTGGTCAAATCCAGATTGCCACCCCTCTAGCCTTAGATGTGTAGGGCGCAACCAAAAGCTTACCCCCCCCAAGCTCAAGCCAAGCCCTCAGCCTCCTCCCAGGTACAATGCACCTCTTGTAGGAGCACTATATCCCCTTTCATCTTCCTGATTGGAGCCCAAACCCTCTTCCTTTTAACCACAGTGCATAGGCCATTAACATTCCAAGTTAAAATTGTCAGGTTATCCATTATACCCGTTGGTAAAATCATTGTCCCCCTTCCTCTTTAGTACCAGAGTTTTTTGAGGAAACCATTTTCAGGATAGTCTGCTCTCCCCTAGCTTTTTTTTCTGTCCAAAACCAACTTGAACCAATAGAACAACTACCCTACACCCTCCCCCCTCTCTCCCCCAGCAACTCCCCTCCCCATCTGTGAGTTCCATACTACTTTAACTTCCCAAACTTGGAACACCACCCCCACCCTTAGAGTCTCCTTCAACAAGCATAGAAACTCCATGTCCCTCCTCCTTCGAACAAAAGTGAAAGGGATAAAACAAGAATAAAAAAAAAAGACTCTTGTAACTCTAAGCCACCCCCCTCACCTATCGATTGCCCCCGAGTTATTGTTTTACCCTCTGTTCCTTGTGGATGCACTAAGGAGGGGTCCACCCAGAAAAATAAACACAGAACAAGCAGTAAGATGGACACAAATACCAATCCTTTAGGCCGAGGGGAGGAGGAGGGTCACCCTCCCCACTTTGGGGCCACACTGCTACCAGGTATGCGAAGACCACCAAATTCCTCCAATGAGGGCCCCAAAGGTGAAAGCATGAGGCACAACGGCACCCTAGTTGATGCCATCCCACACCCCAGGCCACCCCCAATGCGAGCACAGATTGCCTTGCATTGCTTGTACCCACAGTATTTTAAAGGGGCTCCTCCTGTTGGCATCACTATCAAGGAACTATGGCCCTGACCCCCCCCCCAAACATCACAGTATTTAATTTGCCCAGAGAAATGTAAGTTTGGCTTTAAGTAAGCATCATGTTGAGCAAAACAGAGCCCCACAGCTTCAATTGCACTAGAAGAAAACGACAGCTGTAAGCTATAAGGAAAGAAAAACGTTCTTTAAACAAACTGTCCACCATGTCGAACTGGCAACAGTCTGATAGGAGCTTGTACTTGTCAGTGATGTCCTGCAGGTCTCACTTAGTCTGCAGTGCCTTTTGTCTATGCCGAAGGTCCCTGTGCCGGCCACAGGCCCCGCTCCTGGAACAACCCCCAATCCGCTGCCTCATCAATTCCTCATGAGCCAACACAAACACAGCTGATTATAGGGTCACCAGGCTGCCTATGTTTGTGTTAATAGGCTGAGGCAGAGCCTCTGTTGCGGGAGTGGGGGTGAGAAGAGAGAGAAGAGCATACCCGATCTAGCAGCATGCGAATCTTCCCTCAACCATAGGGGAAATTAGATCACCCCAGACCAGTCAGACATCAGCCAAAATGGAGAATCTCCAAGGCAGATGAGTGGATGCCCTAAGGGGGCCCGGCCCAGTGCTGTTAAACTGGCATATTAGTGTCTCACAGCTCCGCCAATGGGTAGATGCATCTGTTGGCAAGCAGAGCCCACAATCAGTACAGTCACATACCAGGCAGGTTCAGTTTGACACTGCCCACAAGATACAAGCACACAAATAATCACAGTTGATATCTCTCTGCCACTCAGGCTCTTTTCTCTCGCGACCAGCTGCAATGGCAAAATCTATTGCCTCCTGCCCCAAGAGAGACATTACACAGTACCTGTTCAGGCCCTTCTCTGGTCGGCTGCCTCGCCGTTTCTCTGTGGGACCAGCTCTTGATTGATAAAGTGCAGAGTCACCCCGTGATCTGTGAAGAACTTACTTTCTTTGTTTTTGGGCTGCATCACTAAACATGCTGGATAAACTAGTGAAATCTGGTAATTCAGTTCATGCAACTTTCAGCACGCATCTGTAAATGCCTGCCTCTCTCTCTGAAGATGGCCAGAGTAGTCAGGGAATATACTAACAACAATCCCTTGCCCTGTGAGCTGACCCGCCTGCCAGGAGGCATCCAGCACCAGTTGTCTATCCGGGAAATGAAGAAACTTTATGATGACATGCCAGGGACGTTCCCCAGGCCCAGGTCTGCACCCCAGAGAGCGATGAGCCCTCTGAATCTCCAAGGACGAGTCCGTAGGTAAGCCCAAGATTCTCTTCAGCCACCCAGAGATGCATGCCACACTGTATTTGCCTTCTAGACCTTCCAGGGGGGGGCGTGGCCTAGCGGTGGAGAGGAATGGACATTTAGAAGAGGAGCTCCACTATTCATCCCCTGCAATCCTTTAGCATCTCCTAACTAATAGCGATTTAATTTACATTTTTGGATAGCTTTAAAAATCCTGATGTCTGCGGCCGTGAAATCAAGCAAGAAACAAGGCAAACTCCCATATAAATCAACCAGGAATGGCGGTGAGGTTTCCAGCCTATCTAAGCCAGGTGCTCAACTAAACTCTTTATCAGACAGCTTGGAAACAGAGGGACCTCAGAACCCTTCCACCTCGTGTCTGACTTTACATTCCAACACCGAACCAACCATGAAGGAACCTTATCTTACCCTAGAACAGCTATTAAAAGATCTAAAATATGATCTGGAGACACGTATGGAGGCAGGGTTCGACAACATAATGGCCCAGATTCAGCATCTCCAGCAGGTGGTTAACAATGTGTCGGAAAAGGTGGAAAGTCACAATTCTAGGCTGAGAGAAATGGAAACCAGGGCAGGGGACCAAGAGAACAGGCAAAGGCAGTGCAGCAATGACCTAACTAGAGCCCTCTGAGAGACTGAGACCCTCAAACAGAGTATCGACGACCACGAAAATCGTGAGCGCCCCTGCAACTTGCAAATAATTGGTATGCCAGAAGGCCTGGAGGGACGGGACTGCCCCAAGTATATACGATCCTGGCTGAAATAGAATTTAGATCTGCCTACTACAACTACGCTAGAGATACAAAGAGCACATCGGTCCCCTGGCTCCAATCCCACTAAAGACCAGAAGCCAAGGCACATAATAATAATAAACTTCCTACGTTACCAGGATCGCCAATTGATCTTGGATGTGGCTCACAAGAAGGGGGTCATCTCAATTCAACAAAACAGAGTTAGCATCTTCCCAGATTACTCTCGCCAGCTCCAGCTCCAAAGGCAATCATTTGCAGAAGTGAAGAAGCTTCTCCATTCCCTTAATTGTGCCTTTACTCTAGCGTACCTGGCCCGATTAATTGTGTGTCCTGTGGGCTCAAATCAGAGGGCTTTTACATGTCCAACAGCTGCATTGGAGTTCATCAGAGAACTGGAACGAAAAGACAAGAGGGCCTTGCCGATCGCTAAATTGGCTGAAGCAATAACTGATTTCAGGTACTGTGTCATTTTTCTATGATGAGAAGATGAGGGAAAAGATAACGCCTCACCCCACAACTCCGATGGGGGTCTATCATGGCGGGGAGAGGTCCCTCTCGCTTTTACCTACTTTTCTAGTCTTAACTGAATCTTCAATGCCTATGCGTGCACAGTGTTTGCTAAGGTGCACAGGCCTTGGGCTGAAGTGTGATTTTGGCCACCATTTCTGATTTATTTGACTTAGAAAAACCTCAGGATTGGAATTTTGAGTTACTTCTTTTGGACTTGGTTCAGCCACTTAGCCGAGTGGAGAGAACTCAAGTTGAAAGCTGGACTATAACAGATTACTGTGCTGAGTTCGATTTATTTTAAATGGTGTTTCTTACAGTATCAAGTATAAATATTGGACCTAATATTTTTTTTTCTGAGTCCCATTAAATATAAATTATAGATTACTGGATTAAGTTAGATTACTTCTTTTGGACTTAGTTCAGACACTTAACCGAGTAAAGTTGAATCACAACAGAATACTGTGCTGAGTTTGATTTATTTTAAATGGTGTTTCTCACAGTATCAAGTATAAATATTGGACCTAAGGGATCTGTACTACTTCCAAACCATCGGCTTGCCGACAATAATCTTCCCGAACTTGATTTCCCGAAATGATTGATTTACTGAAAAATTAACTCCGGCAGCACCATTTACCGACATTTCAATGAGCAGAACAGAAATACACTTATTTAAACGGACTACTGCCCGACCCACCAGATGCTTGCAGAACACACACTTTGTGTCTTTGTTCCAATGTGGTTGCTATGACATTATCAAGGACACAACATTTGGTGTCCCCACTGTTTGGAGAGTGCTTAGTGAGTGTGGCCGCTTGAGTGGAGTGGTGCTGGAGATTTACAGAGACGGCTGGTGGTTCATAAGTTAATATAATGATTTTTTTTGTTTAAGAAAATGCTGTTAGATTGTATTGCCAGAGCACATGGGACCAGCAACAGGAAGAGAGCAATACTGCAAGTGGGACTGGAGCGAGGGGCAAGCTGTGTGTTAATTACGTTTTGCGACATCTGGGTTTCAAGCTCTGTGTTCTGTTCGAAGTGAGACTGTTTACTGCAAGTCTGTTTACTAAATTTATTCATTACAAGCTCTGTGTTCTATTTGAAGCAAGATCATTTATTGCAAGTCTGTTTACATGTCGGTAAATGGTGCTGCGGGATTTAATATTTTTGGCAAATGCTACCGATCGGGAAATTGCATTGCGGGAACTTGAACTCAGGATATAGACTGTCAGGCAATAAGCAGACAGGAAGTCATACCAGACCTGGACCTAACGATTGTTCTGGGTCCCATTAAATTAAATATAATGAGTATAGATCACTTAATTAAGTTAATATGCTTAAAAAAAAAACGCTAATGTAAATTTTTTGTTGTGGGGGGGAGTTTAGGGGACATTCGTCAGGGTGGAGGGAGAGCCCCATGGATTTGCTCCCTTTTTAGTTATTGATTGGGATGTGTGAGCTATAAACGATAAAACTGTTCTACTCCTTTGAGTCAGGGAATGGCCTGTTCTCGTTAACTCAGAAAGGACAGGTTTTCCCTGGGGGGGAGCTCCGGTGGAGGCGCTTTGCTCTGCAGAGCTACGTAGTGATTATGATGATTCCCCATTCCCTTCCTTTAACAATGCGGGAGATGGATAAGGGTAATAGTTTTATTACTAGTAATTTACTGAATAGAATCTGTCCATTATTGCAGGGGATAAACACTAACTCCACAATAAGTAGAGGATGTGGAGATTTTTCTGTTGGGGAACGGGAGGGTGGGGGGTATTTATTGTTTTACAGTATCTTTCTTTATTATTTTTGTGGCAAAATGTGAACTGGAGGGGTGGGATACAGGAGACTGTTGAAATGTTAACTATGTTCAGTTGTTTTCCTGTTTTATTGGGTTTAAAAGGGAGGGGAGGGTGGCAGAGAGATCCCAGTTGGGTCTTACAAAATCTATGCAGAGCTCATTATTTTTCTAGACAACTTACACAGTTGATCAAGTCGGGAAAATTTAGAACACCTGACAGTAATGGATAAACTTAATATTATTTCATGGAACATTAATGGTCTCCGTAGTGTGGTGAAATGTAAATGTATCTGGAACCAAATTAAAAAGATGAAATATGACATCACCCTTCTCCAGGAAATCCACTCCACGAAAGAGGAAGCTGATAGATTAGGCCAGTCCTGGGGGGATCATTCATAGCAGCTCCGTTCACTTCCAAAGCTCGAGGGGTCACCATCTGGGTTAGGCCAGGCCACCCTCACCAGGTTTTGTCCTGTATGGCAGATCTCCAGGGGCACTATGTTATAGCAGTGGTGGTTGTAAGGGGCTGAACCTTAACCTGTGTGTCTACCTATGGCCCAAACTATGATTCCCCTGATTTCTATACCCATTTAGCGACTACTCTTGCTCCATTCCCAGATAATTTAATTGTAGGAGGGGATATGAATACATATTGGGATCCTAAGCTGAACCACTCTGGTCTGAAACGTGTCCCCCCCATGCATAGCACTGTAGCACTTCGGCGCCTGGTGGAGGGAAGAGCCTTGATGGATGCCTGGAGATTTTGCCATCCAACAACAAGGGACTACTGCTTTTTTTCTCATGCCCACAATTTATACACCAGACTTGATTATATTTTTCTTCCCCCATCCATGATAGGGTGCCTAAAGGAGGCTGAATTTGGACTCTTGATTATTTCGGACCATATTCCTCTACGAGTAGTTGTGGGTTTGGAGGAGAGGACTCCTGCTCCACTGCAATGGAGGATGGACCCTTCCCTGACATTAGATCCACAGTTTATCTGACAGCTCAAACAGCACTTTCAAGAATTCATTACTATCAATGAAACAGAAACCACCAGTACTGGTGTACTATGGGCCACCTTAAAAGCCTTTGTTAGAGGTGAGGCAATTTCCTATTCTTCATACACCAAAAAAAAGTGCTCTCATCAGGAGGATCAACTTGAGCGTCAGATTAAAAACCTAGAAAGAGCCAACATGGGTTCCTTGTCACCAGGGAAAGCATCTGAGCTCAAAACTCTGAAGGATAAATTGAATCATATTTTGACCAGGAAATTGGAACGAGATTTAATTATAACCAAATCTAATATGTTCTTTGATGGGGAAAAATTTGGCAAGTGGTTGGCTGGATTGGTTAAAAAGAAAAAAATCTGAGCGTACTATTGTTGGGGTGGAGGATTCGATGGGTGGAGTAGTCTGCGATCAAATACAAATCAATGACTCCTTCAAGACTTACTACTATTCAAACCTTTACACTTCGGAGTTTCCTGCAGAAGCAGACCCTCTGACTTACCTAGACACCATTGAACTGACCCCTTTAACAATACAGGATAGCAATAGATTAGATAACCTATTGACATTGGAGGAGTTAAAAGAGGCGGTATGGGGTGCTAAGAGGGGAAAGGCACCGGGACCAGATGGGATCCCAGCAGAACTTTATAAAGAGCTATGGGATGTTCTGGACCTATTGATGTTCCGAGTTGTGACCGAAGCACTGGAAAATGGTATGTTGCCCACTTCTCAATATTTGGCCACCATAACAGTTCTCCCTAAACAAGGCAAAGATCCCTTAAAGTGTTCCTCTTACCGACCAATATCACTTTTAAATTCGGACTACAAAATTATAGCCAAAATTATATCTACTAGATTAGAAACATTTCTCCCCTGATTGAGTCATCCAGACCAGTGTGGTTTTGTGAACGGCAGGCAGGCTAAATATAGTATTAGAAGAGCCATCGATATTATGCATAATTTTTCTATGGGCGGGACGGGTGGTCTGTTGGCTCTCGACACTGAAAAAGCATTCAATCGGGTCGAATGGCCCTTTATGCCAGCAGTCTTAAAGAAATTTGGACTGGGGCCCCGACTGTTGAATTGGATATGAACCCTATATCAGTCCCCTAAAGCTCAAGTATTAATGAACAATTTTATCTCTCCACCCTTTCCACTAACAAGAGGAACCAGGCAGGGCTGCTCCCATCAACCTCTATTATATGTTCTAACCATAGAGGCATTGGCCCAAGGTATTAGAGCGCACAGTGATATGAAAGGATTTATGTGGAAAGGAAAAGAACATCAAATTTCTTTGTTTGCTGATGATGTTTTATTATACATACAGTCCCCTGAAAAGTCCCTACCCCATTTGTCAAATATATTTGATCTTTATGATACCCTATCAGGACATAAAATTAATTTGGGGGAAAAGCGAATGGCTACATATGGGGAAAGAAAAAAATTCAATCTCAGTAGCAGGCACCATGATAGCCCCCTCTAGCCAGATTAAATATTTAGGTATTATCATTCCTGCCAAGCTATCAAATTTAATTATGATTAACACGAAAAATTTCGTGAAAAGGGTCAAGGAGGACTGCCTTGCCTGGAGGGCCCTGCCTTTATCCCTAATTTAGTTAAAATGTCTGTGGTCCCTCAATTTCTTTATTTTTTTTTTCAAACTGTCCCACTTTGGATTCCTAATAGGTATGTTAAGGCTCTGGAGGGGGCCATTATTCAACTCCTTTGGCAAAACAAGAAACCCAGGATTAAAAGAGACATTTTGATACTACCTCTTAGGAAAGGAGGCCTGAGTCTTCCTAGTGTGAAACATTACTAGATCTCTGCCCAGCTCTCTCATGTAAGGAACTTATTGAGAGAAGGAGAAGGAGAAGATAAACCGGCTTGGGTGGAGCTGGAGACCCTCTCGTTCATTCCCCTGTATTATTCAATAATGATAGGACAAAGGGGACGGACGCCCAGCCTGAAAATAGAAAACCCATGCACCAAAACAACATGGAGAGTGTGGGAGATAGCCCATAATATTATTGGAAATGAGGAGGAGATCTCCCCAGATACCCCACTACTAACAATATTAGAAAAAAAAGTAGACTCATATCCAAAGATGTAAAACTACTAAAAATGTGATACAGTAAGGGGCTATTTCTACTAGACCACTTCCTGAAAGATGAAGAGATCCCCCTTTTACCTATTTGGTCAAGACCTATGGAGTTAATGCTTCACACTTTTTTCTATATCTCCGCATTAAAGAGGCTGTGTCACAGTTAAGCAACTTAAGAGGCAATGGTCTATATGACCAGCGTTCACTTTGGAAGAACTTTTTGTGGGCCAATCAGCAGACAAGTCCTTTAAACCACTCAGAAGGTGCTATGCAATGCTGCTAGGCACTTTTCCAGACCCTCTTGAAAGAATTAAAACTCAGTGGGAGATAGACATGCTACCAGATGGTCTGACTGGAGGAGACTGGTTGAGTATTTTGAAAAATTCAGTTAAGTGCTCCGTTAACAATAGACTGCGCACAATACAATATAGAGTTCTTTTTAGGACTTATTTTACTCCCAGATTGGCTCACAAAATTGATCCCACTACCTCTCCTTTGTGCCCCCAAATGCAAGATTCATGAGGGCTCCTTTTTCCACTTAATTTGGGCATGCCCACAGGTGCAAAGATTTTGGATATGGGTCCAACAACTCTTATCTTATGCATTGCAGATCCCCCTTAGATTAGACCCTTCAGAAATTCTGTTGGGCCTTCCATTAGGAGGGAGTGAAAAAATGCCCAGTTCCATGAGGGGTCTATGGAGGTTAGGCAATGTATTAGCTCTTAGAGCCTTGGCCATATACTGGAGACTATCTGATATCCCTTCCATTGTAGAATGGATTAATCCCCTTCTGGAAAGTATGAAGCTTGAGAGAACACAATACTTTGTTCAGGGGCGGATGGATAAATATCAAAGGATGTGGGCTCCCCTAGAGAATGCAATACAACAAACTTGGTTCCCACTCTTTTAATTGAAATGTGAAGCTGATCTTTGTGTTCCGATTAAATATGTATCTCAGGCAAGACCTGAATAAGTCTTATAAGGAAAACTGTGTATAGTATCAATGACTTGGAATGTACTTATCAAAAATGATGTATCATATGTTGTATCATAAATTGCTCTGCGTTGTAAGTAAAGTTTACAAAAATAGACCTTCCAGGAGGCCCACAACCCTCACATTGCAGCACCTTTCCCTATTTTCATGGTCATCAATAATCGATTTCAAAGCTCCAATTTCCCTTAGGGCTGTTTGTAAACTAGCATCTATACAATGCTGGGTATCCTCGCTGTTAGTGACCCACTGTTCCACTTCACCCAAACGGGCTGCATGCGTTTCCACCGTATCGCTTAGGCCGTTCACGGTCTGTTGCAAGTGGGTCAGCTGGGCCCCTATGTTTTCAAAGCCCAATCTCATCTGATTAGTGAGATCAAATTTTAGGGTAAGAATCAGGGTTTCTAAAGAATTTTTCTGATTGTGCCTTGCTGGGTTAAGTTCTGTTTCTCTGGTCCCCGAGGATCCAGGGCTGGATGGTGCTGCCATATTGCTCTCAGGCTGCTGTATCAGGCCTTGCTCCTCTCTCCTTTTTGCAATCAAAAATGGTAGTTGGGCTTGTTTGCTTTTCGATTTCTTTGTTAATGCCATCTGCAGGTACTCTGATCTGGAAGAATATGGTGTTTTTCTGGGTATTATTGTAGGATGGTAGAGATATTTTCTGGATGGACCCAGAGCAATGGAGTTATGCTTCCATTCTCTACCTCAGTCAGGCCATGACCCAAATTATTCATATTAATCATTCATATTAAAACAACAAAAGCATGGAAATGTGGTGTTAGGGTTCCCAACCCTAACACCCAACCCCCAACCAACCATACCACTGCACACCACCCCCACCCTCCACACACCAACAGGCACCGGAGTGTGTCTTGGGTCATCAACACTAATGCTTACCCCATTCTCCTATGCTGTACCATCTCTGCTTCCTTACATATGGAATGGGGTGAGCATTAGGGTCGATGACCCCAAGACACACTCCAATGCCTGTTGGTGTGTGGAGGGTGGGGGTGGAGTGCAATGGTATGGTTGGTTGGAGGGTGGGGTGTTAGAGTTGGGAAGCCTAACACCACATTTCCATACATTTGTCACTTTAATATGAACCCTAACTGATGCATTAACAAAGTTTTTTTGCAATGAATATATAAGTAGTGCCAGTCCTGACTGCAGTGAATATGTTTTGTGATCTCTTGCCAGTGAGGTGAGTTATGGGGAGAGCTCAGTGACCCAGCTGGATGGGGTGGGGGGTATGGTGCTGTTATGTGACACCCCCACAGCCAGGGAATAAGAGCTGCAGGGTTGTTCACACAGGACTGACTACCATATAATGAAGACAGTTATCCTCTTGGCATAGGGCCCTGCACTTCTGCACCCATGGATGGCAGGACTCTTTGCCTTGTGCACCTGCATCTGTGGCCACATGGAAGCACAGGGACCAGAGGGCCCTGCACTTCCACAGCCCACCAGACAGCCATATGAATTCTTGACATCTGTTGCTACATATAAGTGAAGGGCCCATGGGGCCCTGCACTTCTGTAATTGTGCGGAGTCTTCCCATGGCACAGAGCCCAAAGGGCCCTGTGCATCTGCATCTATTCAGGACATGTGTGAATGAGGATATGACTCCACTATCTCAAAAAGAAAGTAAATTCTCTACAAAAAATCTTGTTAACACACCAGTTAGGGTTCAAGCTAAAACCAGAAAAGTAAAAGTAAGGAAATGTGGTGTTGGTATTTCTAACCCTAACTCCCCCCCCCAACCAGCCAAGCAGCAAAAGGAAAAAACATTAAGGTTTTGGGTCTCTGGAGTGTTGGTGAATCAGTGGTGGGATTTCCCTTGGGATTCTCAACCCTAATGCCCACCCTGTTCCCTGAACAAACAGCATCATATGTGATTTCCTTTCTTCACACAGGGCCCACAGAGCCCTGTGTCAAGAAAGTTACAACAGACTGTGTTGGAAATATCTGGCAAAACTTAAGCCCCATTTACACAGTCACATTTGCAGTGGAGTAACCCAATCACTCGGGTTGCTCCAGTGCAAATGCGACCATGTGGGCACGTACCCAATCGAAGTAAGCCATTCATTAAGTCAGTCCCACATTCCCTGTCAAGCTGGGGATGCTGACCAGAGTGAGCGACTTGCAGCGGATTCAACCACTATGTGGACTGTCTGCCCCATCACAGCTCATCCACTCTGATGCGTGCACAGCTGAAGTGATGGAGGCTCATGCATGGAGAGCCTCCGTTTTCGACAAGTGCTCAGGCAAACATTTCCTGTGCAAAATAACTGTCCCTTGAATGCAGCAAGGTAGCTGCTTTTAAAAACTGAGGGCTGCAACTAATGTCAAACACCAATGGAAACATGCGGGCATTGCTGTCAGACATGCGCATTGGCATGCGCACTTATGTCACACCATATAATGGTGAGCAGTGGTCCAGCCCCCTGATGCATGGCCCCTCACAAGCGCAGACTGTAGCGGTACAGAGAAGGGCCATGTGGACAGGCAGATTCTGACTTGTAGGTAGTTGGAACCACACTGCTATGGATGGAATCTGTAGTGCTGCTGCCATGTAAGCATGGCTATAGTTCTCTAACTTTGAAGAGTGTATCGCTATGAGGCACAGGCTTGGAGCTGTACTTTGTGCTTCATACAGGAGGCTACAGACTGTGGGGTAGGGGTCAGCATTAGGGCTAACATCCCCAAGGAAGACCACATCACTGAATCACCAAGACTCTGAAGACCCAAAACCCTAATGTTTTTTCTTTTTGCTGCTTCATGGTGGGGGTGGGGAGCGAGGGTTGGAAACCCTAATGCTACATCTCCCTACTTTTGTGGCATTAACTTGAACCCTAGCTGGTGCAGTAACAAAGTTTTTAGCATACATACATACACACATATATAGAGCTAGATACATACAGTATCTATCTATATTTAATATATACTGTATATGTGTATGTGTATATGTGTATATATATATATATATATATATATATACACATATATATATATATATGAGTGTGTGTATATTTAGAGGATACATGATGGGCAGGAGTGTGATATGGAAAATATTCTCACTCCTGCAGAGTGAGCTCTGGATACTCACGAGTGCTGAAGGCACGAGTGTGAGTATTCAGAGCTCACTCTGCATTTTCCATAGCACACGATCTGCACATTATGTGTGCTATTTATACAATAGGGCTGGGAGCTTTTGAAATATTTTTTCTGTGTCCTTTTCTGTGTGCTTTCTGCTCTTTCTGTGTGTGGTATGAGTGTGTGTGAGTTTTTCTGAATGGGAATGGAGTCTTAGAAACACCATGGCACACAGGCGAGTTTCCTTTGCAATGGTAATTGAGTAACTTGCAGGCCTCTGTAAAAAAAGAGAAATTGAAGCAGTTTCATTTAGAATGTAGGCTGTGAAGCTGATATCAGCACATGCATGGGCTGGGAGTTTCAGAAACACTACAGCACACAGCTGAGTGTACTTTGCAATGTTAACTGAGTAACTTGCAGGATTCAGTGAGAAAGAGAAACTGAAGCAGTTTCATTTAGAATGTAGGTTGTAGTGAGTGAGTGGTGACATCAACACAGTATGGATAAATGGCATTTATCATCACAGTACAGATGTCATCATCATTTATCACACTCCAGTGAAGATATCTCCATTTATCACACTCTAGAAGCTCCCACCCCTATTTTGTGTGTGTGTGTGTGTGTGTGTGTGTGTGTGTGTGTATATATATATATATATATATATATATATATATATATTCATTGCAAAACACTCCATTAATGCATCAGTTAGGGTTCCTATTACAGTGACAAAAGTATGGAAATTCGGTATTAGGGTTCCCAACTCTACCACCCCATCCCCCACACACCAACAGGCATCTGGGTGTGCCTTGGGGTCATCAGCAATCTCACCCCATTCCATGTGTAAGGAAGTTGAGATGGTACAGTATAGGAGAATAGGGAGAGAGTTAGGGCCTACGACCCCATGGTACACCCCAGTAACTGTTGATGTGTGGAGGGTGAGGGGTGTAGTGGTAGGGTTTGGATTCCTCACACCAAATGTCTATACTTTTGTTACTGTAATAGGAACCCTAACTGATGCATTAACAGAGTTTCTTATAATGAATTTCCTTACTTTTTGTGAAAGTATCACCATAGCTGTAGTTATTTATTGGATCTCCCATCTATCTGTAAGTGTAGAGACCGCGTAATTAACCTTCATCTCCCTGTTGGATCACTGGGCATTTCAGTCCCTGTGCTCCCATGCACTGTGATTTCCCTTATTTTAATGTGGGAGTGCAGGATCCTTCTGACCCTTTGTGCCCATCCCTCCATAGATGTGTGAGCAAATTATCACCATAGCCATCTGAGTACCCCAGGACATGTACCTGGTACAGAAATTTTTCAAATCCCCAGCACATTATTTTGCAGAACTGCAACACCATTCTGCACCACAGGTTCGGAAACACATTTTGGCCTGGGTTTGCAAAATTTCAGCCAGAACATACATGAGGTGGGGTAACAAGAAGGCTACCATATATTGTAAATCTGGGGTCAAAATGTTGAAAATTACTGTAGTTACAAATGGGCATACTGAAATTGTAACGATTAGTCATAACTTTGTCATCTTTTTATAGTTTGACCCCAAATTTTCAACATAGGCTTCTTATCACCACTCCTCATAAACCTCATAGGTGAAAATTTCTTAATCCATGATAAAATAAAATTCTGCACCACAGTTGCAGAAACACATTTCAGGCAGGTTGTGAGAAATGACAAACTCCACAAATAGAGTCACGCACAATAGTAACAGTGATAACTGCTGTTTTATTGCAAAGTAAGCAGCAGTACACAAAACATGGTGCAAAATTTCACTGAAGCTAAACAGCAGAGGTTGGGCTGGCAGCCCATCTGCAGGTGCACCCTGTCCATTCCCTGAGTTCAGCAAGGTCAGATTTGTTTGGAACTGTGAGAAATGACAGCTGTACTATTCATGAGATGGTGTGAAAAAATGACTATGTTGAAAATTTGGAGTGAAAATATAAAAAATTGCCAAAGTTACACACATGCATAGGAAAATGCATAGGAAAATGTAAATGACCACATGTAACTCAGGCATTTTAGGGTATTTTTTCATGAGCACTGGCACTGTCATTTCATTACTCAGTCTCGAAAGGTGATTTCAACGACCGCGCCATTCCGCATCACTGGTGCGAAAACATGTTTCTTACAGGATGTGAAAAATTATAGCTGCACTGTTCATGAGGTGGTGTGAAAATGGCAATGTTGAAAAACTGGAGCAAAAATATAAAAAATTGGCAAAGTTACAAATGTGCGTGGAAAAATGTCAACAACCATGCCTAACTTGGGTGATTTTTTTGGTATTTTTACTGGGTACCTAACATAGGCTTTTGGACCCCACCTCATGAATACTGACACTGTCATTTTGTTAGTCCGAAAGGTGATTTCTGCATCGACCGCGAAATCACCCACGGGTTCAGTTAACAAAACAACAGTGACAGTGTTCATGAGGTGGGGTTCAAAAAAACCCATGTTGAAAATTTGGTGTAAAACTATCAAAAAATAGCTGAGATACCTACTTAAGTTCAAAATACCATTGACAGCCATTATACAGCACTTACCTTGATTCTTCAGTTCGCGGTTTGGCTTTGAAGAGTGCAAACGTGTCCCAGTCCACAGAAGATGTCAGCTGATGATCTCCGGTGGCAAGTATAGGGCAGGGGGGATGTGGGGTGGTGGGTTGCTCAGTGGGAGGATCAGAATGGGTGAGGATGGACGGGGAGATGAGGAAGGACTTTTTTTTTTCAGGATGTAAAATAAAGACGTTGAGGGACTGTTTTCTTTTTTTCAGGGATTGTCTGAATAATACTTCAGGATACTGGGGATGGGCTCCCTAGTGTAGCACAGTACTGTGGGGAAAAACAGAACTGGGGACACTGGGAGTGGGCTCCCCAGTGTCCCATGCTGGCGGGGGGGTCTAGTGCCAACACGGGGATTGAGCACCCCATTGTTGGCAAATACTTGTATAAAGATACATTTTGGGAGGGACACTGGGAGTGGGCTCCCCAGTGTCCCACAGTACTGGGAGTGTAGGGGATATCTGGGGACACTGGGAGTAGGCTCCCCAGTGTCCAACAATGTGGAAGGGTGAGGTGTTCTTATACTCCTGGCTCTGGGATTGGGCACTCCAATGTCGGGACAGATATGTAATTTATGAAAGGTTAAGATTCCTAGGCCCCCTTCCCCTAACAAGCTGTAATAGGGAAAAACTGCTACTTTTAGGTAAACAACAACAGGAATCCAATTCTGGCAGGGTGTATTTTTTTTCAGAAAAATGGCCAGAATTGTTTTTGTGGTTTTTTTCAGGGGCTGATGTTTTTTTTTTATTGCAAGTAGTGCTGCAAACTTGTGGCAGCTTTCATGCAACAGTGCTATTATACAGTGGCGTGAAAAAGTATTTGCCCCCTTCCTGATTTTCTCTATTATTGCATATTTGTCACACTGGATGTTTTCAGGTCTTTAGACAAAATATAATATTAGATAAAGGGAACCTGAGTGAACAAATAACACTTTTTTTTTTTACTTATTTCATTTATTTAATGAAAAAAGTTAACCAACACCAACTGGCACTGTGTGAAAAAGTAATTGCCCCCTAGTTAAATCAACCCAATTAAAAGGATAATTAGAGTCAGCTGATTGAACACAGCCAGGCTTGATTACAGCCAGCCCTGCTCAATATAAACCTCACTTATTTTGGCCCTTACCATCAGAGTCCGTTGCCAGCACAAAGATTCAACCAGCACATTATGCCATGATCAAAGGAAGTTCCTGAAAAGATCAGAAAAATTTGTTGCCCTCTTTCAGTCTGGAAAGGGTTACAAAGCTATTCCTAAGGCTCTGGGACTCCATCAAACCACAGTGAGAGCCATAATCTCCAAATGGAGAACACTTGGAACAGTAGTGAATCTTCCCAGGGTGGGCGGCCTGCAAAATTACTCCAAGGGCACAGCGTAAAATCATCCAGGAAGTCTCAAAGGATCCTAAAACAACATCCAAAGAACTGCAGGCTTTCTTGCCTCAGCTAAGGTCAGTGTTCATGACTCCACAATCAGAAAGAGACTGGGCAAAATTGGCTTCATGTGAGAGTAGCAAGGCAGAAACCACTGCTAACCAAGAAGAACATAAATGTTCGTCTCTCATTTGCCAAGAAGCACCTGGATGATCCACAAGCCTTTTGGGAAAATGTTCTATGGACAGATGAGTCCAAAGTGGAACTTTTTGGACGACATGGATCCCATAATGTCTCGCGTAAAGCAAACACAGCATTCCACAGTAAGAACACCATACCAACAGTCAAACATGGTGGTGGTAGTGTGATGGTGTGGGATGCTTTGCTGCCTAAGGACCTGGATGACTTGCCAAAATTAAAGGAACCATGAATTCTGCTCTGTACCAGAAAATTCTTAAGGAGAATGTCCGGTCATCCTTCCGCTAGCTGAAGCTGAAGCGTGAATAGGTTATGCAGCAAGACAATGATACAAAACACAAAAGCAAGTCCACATCAGAATGGCTAAAAAGAAGTAAAATTAAAGTTTTGAGTGGCCTAGTCAAAGTCCAGACTTAAACCCAATAGAGATGCTGTGGCAGGACCTGAAACGAGCAGTTCATGCTTGAAAACCTACCAAATGTTACTGAATTAAAGCAGTTCTGCAAGGAAGAGTGAGTTAAAATTCCTCCACAGCGATGTGAAAGACTGATATTGAATTATAGGAAGTGTTTGGTTGCAGTCATTGCAGCTAAATGTGGCGTAACCAGTTATTAAGTGTAAGGGGGCAATTACTTTTTCACACAGTGCCAGTTGGTGTTGGTTAACTTTTTTCATTAAATAGGTGAAATAAAAAAATAAAAAACAAGTGTTATTTGTTCACTCAGGTTCCCTTTATCTAATATTACATTTTCTCTAAAGACCTGAAAACATCCAGTGTGACAAATATGCAATAATAGAGAAAATCAGGAAGGGGGCAAATACTTTTTCACGCCACTGTATGCACAAAAACTGCCACAAATTTGTGACACTTTCGCAAAGATAGTGCCACAAATTTGTAACACTACCAACAGCTGAGTAAAAAAAACATATTTCCGACCTCAATTTTTAATATCTAATGCCAGGATCGTGTTCCTTGGGTCTTGATTAGGTAAACACAACTGTTGGTGTTTACCAAGGGGCAGTATTTTTTGAATTACAGTGTTTTTTTACCCATCACTAACTGAAAACAAGTTGGTGGCAGTACAACACTACTAAACGGGTCTACGTCAATTCACTCCCAACAATTCATTCCACGACAACTCGCTCCCGACGATCGGCTCCCCAGTCAATTCACTCCCACTAATCCCGCTCCACTGCAATTCGCTCCTGCTCAGTCATTGCCAGAAAGTATGCAGTTTACAAATTACAAGTCCTGCTCATAAAAGACTAGTCCAACAACCCACTCCCTGTCTGCACATTATAGTGCTTTTTCACCCATGCTCTTGAAGTTGTAGCATGATAACATTTTTTCCCTTCCTCCTGTCGCACACAAGCCACCGCTGCTCCACATATGCAATATTTTGCATTACTTTCTTGCCCCCCCAGCTGCTGTGTCTAAGGGACTTATAGACCAAAGCTACTGCTTAATTCATTGATGGGATGGCTACAAGGCAAGTAGATGTGTAATCCAAACTGCCCACAGACCCTTCTTCCCCAAAATGCACCATTTCTTTGCTCTCCAGACACCTCTATGTACTTCACCACAGTCCACAGAATTAACCCTCTGATGCTGCTGTCCTCTATAAATAAATCAGTCATCAAACACAAACAAGACACCCCCCCAACATGAAACCTCTGCCAAATTCATTGCGATTCAATAATGCCACCAGAGAGTTTGTCATTTTCTTTTACTTAGTTTTCAGGATCAGGAGAGCATTCTATGGGCAGCCCAGTTGGTCAAAGACATCCGGCATCTCAGGGTGCAATTCAGTGGAAGTACATCAATTGTATTTTACTGGCAGCCCAGTCGTTAGTGGGGATCTAATGTAAACCGCACCGCCGACTGGAATGAAGCCTACCTGATCAGGAGATCTATGGTACCAGATGGCGCATGAAAACTTTTGGGCACATTTTGGGTTTAACATAGAAGTGGCCACCGTGCCAGTATAATATTAATACATATATATATATATATATAAAATTATATGCTAAAAAAACATCATTAATGCATCAGTTAGGGTTCTTCTACAGCAAAAAAAGTGAGGAAATTTGATTTTAGGGTTCCACCTTACACCCCACCCCCAGCCAACCCCAACAACAGGCATCGGGGTGTGCGTTGGGGTCATTGGCTAACTCTCACCCCATCCCATGTGTAAACAAGCTGAGGTGGTGCAGTGTAGGAGAATGGGGTGAAAGTTGAGGCCAATGACCCCAGTGCACACCCTGATGCCTGTTGGTAGGGGCAGGCTGGGGTGGGGTGCAAGGGTGGGAACCCAAAAATCGAATTTCCTCACTTTTTTTGCTGTAGAAGAACCCTAACTGATGCATTAACAAAGTTTTTTTGCATAGAATTTCCTTACTTTTTAAGAAAGAATAGAAAAGTAGAAAGTTGTGCAAGTTGGTGGGAGCACGGGGCCCTCCCACCACATCATTTTGTGTGACATAGTAACAGTAAGTACAATGCAAGCGTAAACAGTTATGTACATTGTGATGCAAACATAAATAATAACAAAAACGGAAATAGAAATGCAAGCGCAAAGTGACGCCAAAGCGAACAGTAACGGAAATGGAGACGAAAACAGAAGAGCATACAGAACGCAACTGGTAATGCGCACGTTCATGGTACCACAATTGGAAATGCAAATGCTAACTGTAACAGCAACAATAACGCCAAAGGAGACAGAAACGGAAATGCAAATGCAACCGCGTACGGAAACACAAACCGTAACGCGCACGGATTCGGTACCACAATTTTAAATGCAAATAGTAACACTAACAGCAAGAATAATGCCAAAGGAAACAGAAATGGAAATGTAAATGCAAGCGCATATGGAAATGCAAACCATAAGGAGCACGGTCACAGAACTGCAATTGGAAATGCAAATGGTAACGGTAACAGCAACAATAACACCAAAGGAAAGAGAAATGCAAACACAAACGCAAGTGCGTACAGAAATGCAAACCATTACGTACACGGTCATGGTACCGCAATTGTAAATGCAAATGGCAATGGTAACAGCAACAATAACGCCAAACGAAACAGAAACAGAAACACAAGCGCAAACGAAAATGCAAACCGTAACAAACGGTGGCATAGGTGGGAACGGTGATGCGAACGGGAACGGAAGCGCAACTGGAAATGCTAACTGACACAGTAACAAAAGGGCACACCCTTCTTTTCCCCAAAAACATTATTGAAAAACACAGTGAAAATAAAGAATGTATGCATAATAATGGACCTCGGAGCAGGAAATTAGGACTTGGAATACTAAATTGCTTATATCTCAGGAACAGTACAATGTAGAAAAAAATTTAAAATTTCGTATGAATTATGACTTTCCTGGCTAGTTTTGTACTTAGCCTCCATTTGGGGGGGGCTAAGCATCTTTGTGACAAAAAGTCTGTATCTCGCACTGTTTCCAAGGTACGGGCCCTGAAAGGCGTGACGGACGCCATAATGTTATCCTATGGGAAAAAGTGTCAACTTCGGAGTGCTGTCACTTTGCCGCCCTGTAATATTTTTTCACTAAACCACCAAAAGGCACATCTGTGGGATGTTGGCTTTCTTCCCTCCCTCCAAATTTCAGCCCAAAAGACCAAACCGTTATTTTGCAGCAGGGCGGCAAAGAATTCCTGTAATGCGGCAGATGCTGTAATGTTATCCTATAGGAAAAAGCGTCAACTTCGTAGTGCCGTAAGTTTTCTGCCCTGTAATATTTTTTAACCAAACCACAAAAAGGCACATCTGTGGGATGTTGCCTTTCTTCCTTCCAAATCTCAAGTAAAAAGATTAAACCGTTTCTGAAATATTCAATGTCAAATATTAGTAAAATTCCCCTATCTATTCCATTATAAAAAATCTGGCCATCTTGTTCCTATTTTGCAATCAAAGATCGCGATCAAAGAATCTCACAATCAAAGAATTTGCAGGCTCACGAATAAATAATAAAACCATTTGTAATTTAAAAAATTGAAAGAATTACGCCAAACCACCACCATGGTTTGAGAGAACGAAGCCCCCTGAGTAAAACCCACCCTCATTTGACTTCCTAAGGCACCTCTGTGCTGAGAAAATTGATTTTTTAATCCTGCCATCTCGTCCTACCCTCACGATGCACGATCGCGATCAAATAATCTCACAATCAAAGAATTTGCAGGGTCACGATCAAAGAATTTGCTCGCTCGCGAACAACGAGCGAGGGATGAGATGGACAGATTTTAAAATTACTTTTCACAGCCCAGGGGTGCCCTACAAACATAAATGAGGCTGCGTTTTGCTCAGGGGGTGTCATTCTGCCCCATCTGAATAACAATAATACTGTATAAAATATCCCTGGTAGTCTAGTGGCGCCCCCCATCATTTATTTATTTTATTTATTTATTAAATTTTGTTAACCAGGTAAGCCCGCTGGGCCCCGGAGGTCCCTTTTTTAGGGGTGACCCAGAGTTAGTTACATAAAGCAGTACAGGTACAATCCAAGTATACATAGTAGTTACATAGAACAGTGCAGGTACAATCAAAGTATACATAGCAGTACAATGCATACAGAATATGAAGACAATGTACAGTAATCATTGGAGAGGGGGTAACATTCGACACTACAACAGTGGCAGCAGTTAGACTTAGGGTAGGCAGAACTATTACATCTGCGCCCTGTTCAGTGTAGGACAACAGGAGACAGGTTACATTGGAAATGACAGGTTATCAAAGGAGAGTGCAACTATTTACAGAACTGGAACACAAGAGAAGGGATGGCAATTAGGTGCCAGTTAGATTAGACATTCCCTGGACATGCTACAGGGGGTGTATTTAGGCTAGTCTACAGGACAGACTCAGGAGCTGAGTTTCCAGAGGTGAGTGCATAGACCCGCCTGGAAGGTTATTAGTGATGGGGCTTCTTGGAGTTGACTGGGGAGCTTGTTCCACAGCGTGGGGGCTATATGGGCAAAGGATTTACTGTCCACTGCAGATCTGGACTTGGACAGTTCGAGCAGTGTTTTACCCAAGGTGCAGAGGGGCCGGCTGGGCCGCTTTGGGGTGAATAGTCCAATTAGCCCTGTGGGAGGATCAGCAGAGAGGAGCTTATAAGCCCAGCTTAGCAGGGGGTACTGCAGCCTAAGGTTCAGTGTGGGCCATTTGAGGGCAGCAAGCGCTTTGCAGTGGTGTGTCCTTGGGTGGGCAATTGTGGCGAATCTGGTGACTTTTTGGTACAATGTCTGTAGTCTGCCTTGTTCGAATTTTGTTATACCGAGTAGGATTGGGGCTGCGTAAGTAAGGGTTGGTAGGAGGACACTCTGAGCTATTGCCAGTCTTGTCTCAGGTATCATGTTGGCGCCAAGTCGGTAGAGCAGCCCAAGTTTTTGATGGATATTCTTTGTCACCAGGCCCAGTGTAAGACCCTGGTATTTGATGGATTGGGCCACTTTGATAGTGGCGCCTGATGTGGTGACCAAAGGAAGAAGAGGTTCCCGGGAGGAACCCAGGGATTTAGGGCCAAACGGAAGCGCTTTGGTCTTGCTAGGGTTGAGGACCAGGCGATTCTTGATCAGCCACTCTTCAGCCTGGGTGAAGTCAGACTGAAGCAGGGGTCCCAGGTCATCCTGGCGTGGCTCAGTTCTGTAGAGTACTGCATCATCAGCGTACTGCACCACGGAGCTGCCCCCACAGTGGAGGTGGAGGTCGTTTACGAACAGGGAGAACAGAAGCGGGACAAGGATGGAGCCTTGAGGCACCCCCTCATTTAATGGTAGCGAGTCAGAGGTTGCACCTCTCCACTTGACCTGTTGGGTGCGGTCAGTCAGGTAGTTACAGAACCAATTCAGAGAGTGTTGGTCCAGTCCAAATGTGCTCAACTTGGATAGCAAGAGAGGGTGGTCGACCAGGTCAAAAGCCTTTGTTAGGTCTATGAAGACAGCCCCCATGGGGATGTCTTTGTCCAAGGCAGCTAGGATATCGGAGGTAAGCCTGATGAGGACAGTGTCCATCCCGTGCTTTTGGTGGAAACCGTGCTGTGACGGTGCCAGGAGCTGATTGCCTTCCAGGTAGACCCTCAATTGGCCATATACTAGCCGCTCCTGGATCTTTGCCAGGTGGCAGAGGAAGGAGATGGGTCTGTAGTGGTCAATAGGGTCTCTGGAACCACCCTTATGGATTGGGACCACATGGGCCTGTTTCTATATTTTGGGGACAGATCCCTCCAGTAAGGATCTATTTATTAATATGGTAATAGGTAGAGCTATGGCGGGAGTGGCAGCTTTGAGCAGTCATGGATCCAGTCCATTAGGTCCTGGTGATCCCGTGGGTTTTAGAGATTGCAGGAGGTGTAGCACTTCTTTGACTCTTACAATTCTTAGGTGGAAGTGGGGGGTCGGATGGTCCTGCGTTTCGGTGACTGGTGGACCCAGGTGACTGTGAGGGTGGTTGCTACTGAAAGTGCTCAGGTCTGTGAAGAAGCTGTTGAAGGCTCCGGCAGCCTCTCCTCCACCATTTAGGGTCATCCTGTTGTAGGTTATATTTCCCGGTTGAGGTTTGTTTGAGCCTTTTGATAGGGAGTTGATACAGGTCCAGAAGGACTTGGGGTCGGCCAGGGTATCCCGCTGGAGAGTTTTAATAGAGGCCTGTTTAGCGGATTTCGAGGCTTTCTTGCACTTGTTCCTCAGGGACCTGTAGTCAATCTTGTCTGCTGGACTAGTGGAGCACCTGGCCTTTTTCCAGGCCTTGTCTCTGCTTATCATTAGGGATTTCAGTTCACACGAAATCCATCTATAGCATTGCCCTTTCGCGCGTCTTTTCTTTACCGGGGCATAGAGATTGGCTGCCGCAGAGAAAGTGTGCTGGAAGTACTGAGCCGCTTCATCAATACTCCCTAGTAGACTTAGTGGTGTCCAGTCTGTATTTCTTAATGAGCTCTGGAAGGCCTCGGTGGAGAAGCCAGAGAAGTCCCTGGCCACTATGATTCTGGGGGGAATCCTGGGTGGCCTTTTCTTCCAGATGCAGAAAGTGGGGGAGTGGTCACTCAGGGCATCAGCCATCACGCCCGCCGCTTGGATGTTGGCAGGGTTAGAGACTAGGATCCAGTTGATGGTGGAGTGGTTCTCTGTCTTTAGGTTTTGCCTGGTGACTTCAGTTATGACCTGTGTCAGGTTAGCTTCAAGGAGCGAGGCCCTGTGTGATTGCTCACTGGTGGTGTCCCACCTCAGGTTGTAGTCCCCTAGGACCAGGAGCTCCACAGGTGAAGACTCTGTGAGGGATCATGCTAGGTTCTGGAGTGCAGTACTGCCGCCAGTGGGGGGATTATAAATGCAGCCTATAGTTATATGTTTTGCGTGGCCCAGTATGATTTTGATGAAGAGGGATTCGAGCCCTGAGGAGCTTGGTAGGTCGATAGGGGATGGGAGATCTCCAATGAGGAGTTCATATAAATTAGGACATCCCTTCCTTTTTTACTGTCTCTGTCCTTTCGGAAGGTGTGGTAACTGGCCAGCTCCACTTCGTGTTGGAGGATGTGAGGCTTCAGCCAAATGCACCTTAAGAGCAAGCCTGTAAACCATTTTAAATGGCTAAGTTAAACCGTGAATGTACTTGCTTTTCATTGCTGCATGATTCAATTGGGCCACGTGTTACCTGGCTGCATTTTCAGTAATTTAACTATAATTTACTGCGGTGCCTTTGTGCACCTTACGAGCGAGCCTGTAAACTATTTTAAATGGTTAAGCTGCATTTTTAGTGATTTAACTATAATTTACTGCGTAGCCTTTGTGCAGCTTAAGAGCGAGCCTGTAAACCATTTTAAATGGTTAAGTTAAACCGTGAATGTACTTGCTTTTCATTGCTGCATAATTCAATTGGGGCACGCGTTACCTGGCTGCTTTTTCAGAACGCGGCTCCTCAACTCGAATTACCATATGACCTGGCTTGAAATAATTAGTGGTAACTACCTGTTTCTCTCCACAGAAGTTCCGCTGGATGCCAGGTCGAGAGGGCATCGAGGAAGGCTCTCCCCCCCCACTCCCAAAGCTGACAGCAGGCACGAACTGTGGCCGCACCACGGACAAAGAAGCCACTGCCTGCAGTAGCGAGGCCCCAAGATCGCTGCGCGACTGCTCCCTGCCCGCCCCAATACCCTCCCACCCTTGGCTGGTGTTATTTTATAGAGTGAAATCTCGCGATGGTTCCTCCTCTCGTTCCTTTTTTTTTAAGTACCTTGTTTTCCATCTGCAGGTTATAGTTGGTTACCACTAGAGGTCGCCTGCACTTCAATCTTTCAATCTACCTGCTCTCTGTCCTGGTGTACATCCACCCATCTTTCCACCTTCTGCCTTTACTCTCCCCCCTTTTTTCTTTTTGTCATCTCTCTCTCCCTCTTTACCCTGGTTCTCCTTTTGTCACTATGACTTCCACATCCTTACCTACCCTTCTCACTGGGACGCTTATGTTATTTGCACTATCAGCTCTCACCTGTCCTGCCATAATCACTACACACTCCATTGTATGCTCTCCTGGCAATTTCTGCTTCTCCAACCTACTAGCTAACCCCTTTCCTATGCCTTTTCCTCCATCAGGGCTTATCGTCAAGCATATGTGGGTATTAATTCATCACATCCATTTAAGGTTCTCTATATCCCCTTGTTGCGCAGCAAGGGCTTACATTATTGCCTCACTCTGGATATTTACCCTATACCTTACACTTGCAGGGGATGTCGAGACTGATCCTGCTCCTGCACAGGTACCTAATCACACACAGACTCTCCCCGCTCGTTGTCTGCCACAAACAGATGGTCTCACCTTTGCACACATCAACACCAGGAGCCTTCTTGCCAAGCTCCCTGATCTCGAGGCTTGGATCAGGGTAAACAGCCCTGATATCTTAGCCATCTCCAAAACTTGGCTTAAATCCTTAATTACTGACTCACAATGCTCCTTTCATGGATATAAAATGCTTCGGGTGGATTGCACTGCTTCAAAAAGAGGCAGTGGCCTGGCACTCTACCACAAATCCCACCTGAACATCTCCTTAATGCACGACCCCCCGCTGTCCAACTGTGAGGTCCTTCATTCTCTACTTCTACTTGGTGGAGTTAAAAAAATCCATATTTTCTGCATTTATATCCCTCCCAGGAACTCCAGGCAAGGGCTTAGTGAATTCATTGATTATCTGATATCAGTCTCAGGAAAAAGTGACATCCTCTGTCTTGGTGATTTTAACCTAGACTGGGCAGGACCTAGCTCTCTCACCTATCCTCCATGGTTGAAGGCTAACCTCCCTCAGGTTATTCAGGAACCCACTAGGATCTCCCGTGGGGGTGCATGTGCTACCCTACTTGATTGGATCCTTACGAATTGGAAGGAATTCATAACCTCGGCAGGAGTACTCCCTGACACCAATAGTGATCATTATCCAGTTTATGGTATATGGGATACCTCCTCCCCCTCCTTCCCTTCAAAAAGTGATAACCTTCTCTAACCTCTACCATCTTAATGTCGATGCCGTTGCACATGATCTCGGCCTAATTGACTGGGCTCCTCTCTACTATTCCGAGGACATTAACTTTGCCACGGGGTACTTCAACTCGGTACTACTCTCGCTGCAAAACAAACACATCCCAGTCACCATGCGGAGGGTAAAAAGGGAAGGTGACCAAATGGCTCACGCGTCACCTACTTCAACTACTGAAATGTAGGGATAAGCTGTGGTCTGCTTGGAAGATCTCACATCTACGGACAGACTTTGAAGTCTATAGAGCTGCATGGAACAACTGTAAAAAGGAACTACGCCATACAAAAAGTTCTTATTACAGGAATCTCCTTATATCCTCTGCCTCCAAACCTAAAAGGTACTGGGTCCAAATCAAGGAAATTCTTGGAAACCACAAGCCTCAGATGTCTACTGATATGTACATAAAGGCGACACACTGTAACCATTCTCTCACAATTGCCAACGCTTTCAACTCCCTCTTTACCTCGCTACCTTCTCCCTCATCCGCTGGATTTCAAAAATCCCAGCGAGCTGCCTCTTCCAACACCCCTACTCCCTGTACACTGGTACTTGATCAGGTCTCATACTATGAAGTACTTAAACTTCTCAAAACCTTTCCGGTTCATGCGGGCCCGGGCCCTGATGGTATTCACCCTGGGATACTTAGACAGTTTGCTACCTGGCTTGCTAGGCCCGTTACTTGGCTTTTCAACCTATCCTTCTGCACTTCCTCAGTCCCCCTGGTCTGGAAAATGGCTAAAACAATACCCATATTTAAAAAGGGAGATGATAAACAACTGTCCAACTACCACCCCATCTGTCTTCTCCCCATTCTCAGCAAGCTCCTAGAGAAATTAGTCCATCGACAGCTCTCTGAGCACCTTACCAAGTTCAAACTCCAAACCCCTTGCCAACACGGCTTTAGGGTGGGGCACAGTACCACCGCTGCTCTGAGCCAACTAACCAGCGATGTCAAAGGTAATATGGACAATGGCTTACTCACTGGTGCGGTTTTCATCGACCTTTCCAAAGCATTTGATATGGTCTACCACCCACTTCTGCTGTCGAAGCTACGTACCATAGGAGCAACTGACTCTACCCTATCCTGGTTCCGCAGTTACTTGGATAATCGAACCCAGGCTGTTGCCTTTCATAAAGCTCTCTCCTCACCCATACCTATCACCCGTGGTGTTCCACAGGGGTCCATACTTGGTCCTCTCCTCTTCTCTATATTCATTAATGATATTCCTAGTCCTTCTCATAACAGTAGCCTGCTCATGTATGCCGATGACCTGGCTCTTTATTCCTCATCTAAATCAATGGACGAAATCAACCACAACCTTTCACATAACTTCCAGTTCCTGCAATTATGGCTCTTGGACAACCACCAAATCCTAAACATAGACAAAACGCAGGCTATGCTTTTTGGATCCTCAAAGAAATTTCCCTCTGAGGCTCCTAAGCTCCTAGTTCGCTGCAGTGATGGAACCTTGGTCTCCAACACCTCTTCTGTCAAATATCTCGGGGTTACACTCGATCCTGCTCTTGACTTCACCGCCCATGTTAATGAGGTCTGTCGGGCTGTTAATGCAAAAACTGGAGCTGCCTCCCGTGTTCGCCACTCCCTCACTCCTTCAGCTAGACTATCAGTAGCTAGAGGAGTACTTCTTCCACAGCTCCTATATGCACTCCCAGTTCTTTTCCCTGCCTCTGCCAGTGTGCTCGGTAAATGGGACACGTCCTACAACAATATCTGTAGGTTTGCCTTATCTGCCCCTTGCCTAACTCATCATTGCCTCCTTTACTCCAGCCTAAACTGGCTCTCACCTCAGGGACTCAGGGCTTACTCCCTCGGGTGTCTTATTGACTCACTCACTAGACCACCACGTCCGGACTCTCTGGCTGACCTTCTTATCCCAGTCTCCCACTCCCGCACCCTTAGGTCCTCCTCTGTCCCAATGCTCTCTCTTAGACCCTGTGCTACAAAAATGGGTGAACAGGCGTTCTCCAATTTTGCTCCTAAGTTCTGGAACTCGCTACCCCTGCAGGTTAAAAATTCTGCCTCCCACAGTGTCTTTAAGAGCTCACTGTTCTCTCACCTTTACACCCTTGGTAACTGAAAATGCACCTAGACTTAATCACCACTAGGTACCCTGGCTGGGAATTGTCCTAGTGGTAAAATCTACTCTTACCTGTATTATATTGTTTGCA
This sequence comes from Neoceratodus forsteri, assembly GCA_016271365.2. Classification (NCBI taxonomy): domain Eukaryota; kingdom Metazoa; phylum Chordata; order Ceratodontiformes; family Ceratodontidae; genus Neoceratodus; species Neoceratodus forsteri. The sequence continues at coordinate 974,354,534 of CM057456.1, read as the reverse complement.
CTATGTTGTTGATTTACGTATGAATTTGTACAATTGTGCTTATTTTGTATTCCGTCTTTGTACTCTCCCGGGTTGTGCCTGAAAATAGGCAGGATTGTTGCCTAGTGCACTTAACCGGTTACCAAAAGCTAATAAATAAATAAGATTCAGAAATGTCAAGCACATCCGGCTTATACATTTCGACCCAGGACTGGACCTCATGGCTCATGGGTCTCAAGCTGCAGACATCCATGTGGGCAATTCTCAGTCCTCTGGTGAGCTGCCATGTGGGGTCCCTGGGGGACCCTAGGGTTGTATTAGCAAGGCCAAGGATTGGGTTGGACATCTCCCGAGCTCAATAAAAGAGTGAGTACAATGAAGCGGAGGACCCCCTTCTTAAACTTGGCGGCAAAATTCTACGCCTTTTGGTCACTCCAGCTAGGATGTGGTACCAGGCTCCCCTACACATTAGGCCATGTATCGATATCATGGCATCCATGGTAGAAGTATCAGGGCATATTGTTAGGTGCAGTAGGTGGTGGCCCGGTGGTGCCCTATGCAGGTTTGGGTTGAAGCTGTTGTACATAGAAGTATCTACCCATACTAATGCTGCAATGTACAAGAGTACTAACCCATGGACTCTGTATGGGGCAAGGCTTTGGTAGAGCCAGGGGCCCTGTGGTTTCCAGTGATGTGGCCAGACTGCATCAGTTTGGAGTTTTGGGCTCCGAGCCTTCGGTCCCATAATGGTGGTAGTAGAGTGTGAGTTGACTCTTCTGCCAGAGTGTTGCTTTGTGTTGGAGGCTGTATTGCCCTGGGGGCTTTGGGCTTGTGCACTTGAATGGGCGAGGATCAAATTCTCACTTTGCTTGTAGCAGCCAAAGTAAAGTACAGTCCTAACATACTAACATACTATTTGCCAGCAGATTAGGCCTTACAATCTATCGAGTCTGCTCGAACCTCAGATCCCTAGTTGGGTACCGAGGCCCTCCCTTCCCTTGTGTTCCAGAAACCCCTATCATCCATCCCCACCCCCCTGGGACAGGCCATCATCTGATACATCCACTTTCTGTGTCTATCCCACCCTCTCTTGAAGCCCTCCACTGTGGATCTCTGAACCAGCTCGCCAGACAGTGCATTCCAAGGGTCCATCACCCTCTCAGTGAAAAACCTCCTCCTCTTCCCCCTCACCCTTCCTCCTTCCAACTTCAAACCATGCCCTCTGGTAATACCTCCCTGCTTTAGTCTAAAGATCCCCTCCATGTTTACCCTATTTATTCCCTTGAGATACTTGAAGACCTCAATCATGTCCCCCCCCCATCCTGGTGTGAGTTGTCCCTAGGGGTTAGAGCAGATTGGTTGCATTCAGGGATGTGCAGTACAGACTGCACTCCACTTCAGATAGCCCAGGATCAGGGCTGGAAAAGTCCCTCATAGTAATCAGCACCTCACGTCAGTCAGCCCAGGATATAGGCTGAGAGAGCGCCTTGTAGTAGGTAGTGGGCCACAGACCAGGCAGCCCAATGACAGTGCCCTCTAGTGGTGGCAGCTGATAAGCTCAAATGGTAAAGAGAGCTGATAGGCTCAAGCGCTCATATGACCTACACTATAAAAGGAGTAGTCTGCCAAGGGTGGTGGTGGGGGCAGCGGGGTAGCTGACATGAAGCGGCATCGGGTGTCCTCTGCAGTTCCAACCAGCAGCTTAGGCGGCCGAAGTGAGACGGAGTTGGCATTGTGCTGTCCGAGAAATCGTACCTTAGCTTTGCTGGAGGGAGGGAGGGCTTCAACTTCCTGGCACTCACAACCATCCGAGAGTCGCACCTCCGCTAATTCCGTGGTTCCTGCAAGGAAATGTGTGCGGTATACTAAGTGATTATTAATTTTTTATATTTGTTTAAGTGGGCTGATTCAGTTTCTGAGTGCCTCTTTGCATTACCTCTCGTAATGCAGACAATGGCGACGCTGGCCGTGGAGATGAGAAGGTGGGCTGTGCCAGTCGCCGGCTGGGAAGGGTGGGGTGCTGGGTGGGCTGGCACGGCTGGGTGGGGTGGGGGCCACTAGACTACCAGGAAATATGAAATAATTATAAATTTTATTATAATGGAGAAGGGGCCACTAGACTACCAGGGATATGTACAATCAGAGGATATTATTTCATACAGATGGGGGCACTAGACTACCAGGGATATTAACAGTACTAATTTTTTATAGAACACGGGGGGGCCACTAGACTACCAGGGATTAAAAAAAATATACATGGGGGGGCACTGGACTACCAGGACATTAGATATTATAACATTATTTATAATGATGGGGGGGCCACTAGACTACCAGGGATATTTTATACACTATTATTATTATTATTATTATTAAGATGGGGCAGAATGAAGACCCCTGAGCAAAGCCCAGCCTCATTTATGTTTGTAGGGCACCCCAGGGCTGAGAAAAGTAATTGTAAAATCTGGCCATCTCGTCCCTCACTCGCGATGCACGATCGCGATCAAAGAATGTTGCGATCAAAGAACTTGCAGGCTCATGATCAAAGAATTTGCAGGCTCATGAACAAAGAATTAAAACTGCAAGAAATCAAAAAATTGAAAGAATTCTGCTAAAACACCGCCATGGTTCATCAGAATGATGCCCCCTGAGTAAATCACACCCTCATTTGACTTCCAGGACACTTCTGGGCTGAGAAAATTGAATTTTTAATCTGGCCATCTCGTCCTTCCCCTCATGATGCACGATCCCAATCAAAGAATCTCGTGATCAAAGAATTTTCAGGCTCTCAATCAAAGAACTTGCACGCTCATGACCAAAGAATACAAAATGGAGAAACGCGATTTTCTGACCGTTTGGAACCGAACCAACGCCATGCCTCGATAGACCGAAGCCCCCTGATCAAAACTCACCCTCATTTGTGTCGCTAGCCCACCCTTGAGCCGAGATATATGTGAAAATAGGTCGCAATGCAAGATCACGATCAAAGAATCTCGTGATCAAAGAATTTGCTGGCTCGCGATCAAAGATCATTAGTGAGCCGCGAATGAAGATTTTAAAAGCTAATAGCTCTATTTTTAGACTGATTAGGATAGAACCAAAGGCATGGCTCAATAGATCAGGGCCCCCTGAGTAAAACCCATCCAAGTTTTACTTCAGAAGTGACCCCTGAGCCGAGATATTTGTGTTTTTACAATCGGAAATTAAAAAACAAGATGGCGGACCTCGCGATCAAAAAAATTTTGAAAATCCTCGGGAACAAAGATTCTTGAATCACGAGGCTGCAAATTCTTTGATCGCCTGGTGGGACCAGATGGCCAAAACCCCATTCTTTGTTCGCAAAATAGACATATAAATTTTCCCATTGACTTATAATGGGAACTTAAAAGTGGCATAACTTTTGAATGCCTTAATATTTTTTCACCAAACAAAAAGTGGCATGTTTGGTCACCAAAGCTCTTTCAAACAAGCCATCTTGAAGAGCAGTACACCACACAATGGCCATGCAGGGCCACATCCAAAATCCCCAACGCTGCCTCCAAAAATGGATAATTTTGCATTTTTCAGTGCTTTTGTATGCAAAGACCGTAAGTCTGATTAAAACACAATTTGGCAGATCAAGAGATCTCCCATGCCCCACCGTGTGTACCACATTTCAGGCAAATCTGTTGAACGGGTCCAAAGTTATTAACGCCCAAACCTTTGACTTTAGTATGTAAGTGACCGCTGAACCCTAACTATAGTGGCATGACCGCACCACTATAATATATATATATATATATATATATATATATATATAGATAGATAGATAGCTAGATATATATATATACATATATATATATATATATATATATAGCTGTTTACACAATGTTATATGGCCGGGTGGTGAAGCGAACATTCATTTGTCCGTGTGAGTGGTGGGTACAGTTGTCTCGCACTGGGTACCTGGCATTTTTGTGGGCGATTGCACTGTTTGGTACCAGTGTTAGTACTATCGTTCAGCTGTTAAACGATAGTATTAACATTGATTGACAGTACTAACACTGGAGGTGCGATGGTATTACCAAATTTTTTTTGTATGCTTTTTGAGGGTATTAAATTCCATATCCATGTATTAAAGATAGATAGATAGATAGATAGATAGATAGATAGATAGATAGATAGATAGATAGATAGATATTATAGTAGAGCGGCAGCACCACTATAGTTAAGGCTGAACAGGGGATTCTATGTTAAACCTCAAATTTTGCATAACTTTTTGCATGTGTGGTCTCCTGGGATAGATCTCTTGACATGCCAAGTTTTGTTATGGTTGGTTGGCAGTTTTTGAGCTGCACATAGTGAAAAAATGTTAAAATGCACCTTTTTTGCAGTTTTTTCACATTGCACTGCAGCCAAACAGTTTAGAATTTTGGCCTTAAATGTTCAAGGTAGAAAGGGCTTGTCCTAAAGAATAAACCTGCATTGGTTTGATGAAAAAAAAATATTAATCCATTCCAAAGTTGTTAAATTTTAACATTTCGGGTTATGAGCATCCTCAGCTTAGTCTTTTGGTCGGAGGAATGGAAGGAAAAAGGAATTTGGCCTGATGAAAAAGGATTCTTTTTCACCAGATCCAATTCCTTTTTCATCTGAAAAAAATCATGTTTCGCAAGCCGCAATCTTGTTTTTTAATTTTTGCCAACAACAAACTCTTTTATCTGTGCCCTGGAATGTCTTTTACAGACACCAAAGTATGTGTCTTGCTCATCGGGAGTTGATGAGCTGCTCTGTGTGTTTGTTTTTCTTGTATGTGTCCTCTGAAGTTTTTTTAAATTAATTTTAAACCCTTTTTTGTCACTCGCTAAATTCCTTTTTCACGAGTCTTTTTTCATCACAGCAAAAAAGGAATTCATCTGGTGAAAAAAGATTGAAAAAAGTCTAAGTCCTTAATCTTTTTTTGCCAGCCGAATTCACTTTTCGCCATGATGAAAAAGGAGGGTAAGAAAGGAAATGGTCTGGCAGAAAAGGATTGTTTTAGAAACTAAGCTCACAATACTTTTTTGCCAGATGGAATCATTTTCCACCACCACAGCAAAGGACTGGTGGAAAAGGATTTGTCTTGGCGAAAAAGGATTTTTTTTTCTTTTTTTATAGGTTCACTTTGGAACCCTGCATAAACAACACTGGTGTCTAGTGGCACCCCACACCCTGAATTCCCATATGTTTATTTTTACGTCTTATTTTTTTTATTTATTTAATTTTTTCTTCTTTTTTTGTTTTGCGGCACTCTGCCACTACGCCCTGTTCTCCCTGGTGTCTAGTGGCACCCCCCACCCTCCAATGCCAATTTTTACTAATCATTGGTAGTTAGTGGCATCCACCCACCCTCCCAGCTCTGTTTCATGCTGGAAATAAGAAAACCATCCCTCTATGTCTTTGCTTTTTTTTTTAACCTGAAAATAAAAAGGTCATCGCTTATCACACCTGCACCCCCACCCAACCTCCCACTGTGTACCCAACTCCCCACACCATCCTTGACACCTCCACACACCCTCACTCACCTGAAGAGGTTGCAGGACTGAGATCCATTCCTCCGTTCGAAGACACGTCTTGCTGCTGGAACTGCAATATGAAAAACTAAGGTAAATGCCGTTCAATGTATTTCAATGGGGGGCTTCAACTTTTATGCATAACTCAGCTGTTTTTTGAGATTTGGACCACACATTTTCAACATGGCCTTTTGGGGGCCCCTCCTCATGAACAATATGGATGTAATTTTGCAACTCTTACCCAAAAGGTGATTTTGTGGTCACTTGGTGAATTCACCTTTTGGGCAGGATTTATGTAATGACAGTCATATTGTTTAAGAGGTGGGGTCCTCAGAAAGGCCATGTTGAAAATGTGGGGTCAAAATGTCAAAAAATGCCTGAGTTATGAACATTTATTGCAATCTCACTATGCACACTGGTAACTTTGTAAGTTTAAAATATTTTGACACCAAATTTTCAACATCCACTTGTTATTACTCCATGGAATGTATGTCACAGGTGTCATTTTTCAAATCTGTCCAAAATGTGTTTTCAAACCTGTGGCATGGAAAGGCATTGCAGTTGTAGAGAATTTACTGTGCACAGCACATCCAGTGGGGTAATAGCAGGGATATGTTGACAATGTGGTCACTGTTGCCCTATAAATGTCAGCACAGGGCCTGGAGGGCTCTGCACTCCCACAGGTACATACATACAGCATGTATGATGGGATGGGAGCGCAGGGCCTGGAGGACCCTGCACTCCCACAGGCAAACAAGAATACACTTATACTATCTCAAAAAGTAAGGAAATAAATTGCAAAAAACATTGTTGCTCCATCAATTAGGGTTAAACCAACAAAAGTAGGGAAATGTGGTGTTAGGGTTTCCAACCCTAATACCCCATCCCCCACCCTCCACAGACCAATAGGTGGGGGTGCCTGTCTTGGGGCCAACAATCCTAATAATCACCCTATTCTCCTATACTGTACCCATGTCACCTCATTTTGTAATGGAATGGGGTAAGCGTTAGGGTTGATGGCCGGAAGACAGACCCCCCCCCCGCCTGTTGGTCTGTGCAGTGTTGGTGGTGGAGTGTTAGGGTTGGAAACCCTAACATCACATTTCTCTACTTTTGTCGGTTTAACCCTAACTGATGCATTAACGAAGCTTTTTTGCTATATATATATATATTTGAGATATATATATATGCCACAGCCCCATTGAAAATATCATTGTGCAGTTTGACCTCATGTCATCATGAGTGGCAAAGCCATGAATGATGTCAAAAGATCAAACTGCACAAAAGGAAATATATGCAATATCTTCATCAGGGCCATTGCATGTCTGATTTATGTCATACCTGTAAGGATAAAAAGTGGTAAATAAGTGATATTTTTGCCACTATGGACCTAGAGTGAGAATATCAGTGGTATTATAACTCTAGGTCAATTTATCTTATAGTTGCAATGGATGTACAGTACAAGGTGATGTGGGCACACTGGGGCTTCTTGTGCCATGCTTGAGCTTCATTCACTTTCGTACAGTGAGGATGTGCTAGGCTAATATTACTGTTGAAGGTGGCCACTGAACAATCAGAACACAGGATTATTTCTTATTATATAACAAAAGGTAGTGCAACTATATATATATATATATATATATATATATATATATATATAGTATATTCTTTGCCAAAAACATATTTTTTTTTATCTATTTATGCACCTCCCACACACACCCCGACTGGCCACTCCTTTGGAGCGCCAATGCCTTCCTGCCTCCCTCCGACCTCCTGCCTCCTACTCCCAGTCCCAATTGCAGCCTACCTTGGGTAGCCTGGCGTGTCCCTATGCTGGGAGGATCCCTCTCTTCAAGGGGGAATGGCCTTACAGACGACCTTTTGCATCCCAGGTGCTGAGGGGCTGGATCTGGGATGGCTCTGGGGCTTTGGGTGGCAGGGGCCCAGGTGTTCATCATATGGTCAGCTGGGGGTGTTATTTCCATTTTTCTGTGCCCCAGCTATCTCAGGCCTCGGCCTTGCATAAGCACGCAGGGTATTCCTGGGGCGGGGGCATGCCATGGGCGTGTCAAGGCCACACTTCCCCAAGCTCACCACCAATCCACCCACAGGTCCTCAGGCAACTCCCACCCCCCCAGGAGGTAAGCATCCAATGGACGCTTGTAGAACCCCTCCCTTGCTGGTCTCTGCTACTGGTACCCAGGCTCAGGGTGCGAACCCTGGGTCACCAGCGTGCCGAGTGAACCCCTTCACTTGGCACCACGGAGCCAGCCACCAAAAACATTGTTAATGTACCAGTTAGGGTTCATGCTAATGCCACAAAGGTAGGAAAATGTGGTGTTAGGGTTTCCAACCCTAACTCCCGACCCCCACCCCCAAGCAACAAAAGTAAAACACATTAGAGTTTTGGGTCACTGGAGTCTTGGCGAAATCAGTGGTTGAGTCTTCCTTGGGATTGTCAAAGCTAATGTTCACCCCTCTCCCCAGTCTGTAGCCTCCTGTACAAAGCACAAGGTACAGCTCCAAGCCAGTGCCTTATACTGATAAACTCTTCAAAGGCAGAGAAGTATGCCTCACCACGTGTTGCCAATACAGTGTGTTGAAGCTTTCAAGAACACAGCTGACTTTGTTTGCTCAAGGAACAGGGTGGGCATTAGGACTGACAACCACAATAAAGACCCCACCACTGATTTACCAAGACTCCAGAGACCCCAAACCCTACTTTTTTTTCCTTTTGCTGTTTGGGGGATGGGGATGAGGAGTTAGGGTTAGAAATCCTATTGCCATATTTCCCTACTTTTGTGGTGTTAACTTTAGTCCTTACTTGTGCATTAACGCCATTTTTTTGCAAAGAATGTCTGTTCTTTTTGACATAGTGGAATTATATCCTCATGAAGACATGCAGATGCGCAGGGCCCACTGGAAGAAAGGAAAGACTCTGGATGCCTATGGAAGTGTAGGCTCCTTGTGTGCCCTGCAGTTCCATGCAGCAAGAGATGCCAAAAATTCAGGGGGCTCTCAGGTGGGCTGTGGAAGTGCAGGACTCTATGTTCTCTGCACTTCCATGAAGCTGCAGATACAGATGCACAGGAGAAAGGGTCCATCTGTCAGCCAATTCACAGGGCCCTCTGCCACCCACAGGTGAAGATGCGCAGGGCCTTGAGCCAAGAGAAGAGTTGTCTTCATTATATGCACAATCAAATTTCATGATGAGAAACCAATTTAACTTGCAAAACCAAAAATTATAATGCAAAATCAAATCTCAAGTTGAGCAACCAATTTTTCCACAAAATGAGAAATCATGGTGTGCAATCAAATTTTATGTGGAGAAACCAATTTTCTGACGCAAAATAAAAACTTACAGTGAACAATCAAATTACATGTGGTACAACCAGTTTAAGTCATGCTATACAAAATTGTATTAGCAGTGCAATTTCATGTTAAGGTACCAATATGAGCCAAAGAATTTAAAAATGATGATCTGCATTGAAAATGTTAATGTCGTGAAACCAATTATAGCTGTGCAATAGGAAATTATGATCCACCATAAAATTTCATATCAAGCAACTAGTTTACATTTTTGAAAGTACAAGTTATGATCCAAAACAAAATGTGTTCCGAACAGACTTTTTTGAATTGCAATTAAAAAATAGTTTCACAAGTCAAATTTTATTTTGCATTTCTCACCATGCAAAACTAAAAATTATAGACCCCAATCAAATTTCATGTCCAGCAGCCAATTTCTCTTGTGAAATAATAAATTTTGATCCGCAGTGAAATTTCATATCAAGTGACCAATTTTATGCCTCAAAATGGAAAACTAAGATGCACAATCAGATTTTGTTGTGACAAATCTATTTAAGTCACAAAACCAAAAATTCTGATGTGCAATCAAATTTCAAGTTGAGAAACCAATTTTTGTCATGACATGGAAAATCATGGTGCACAATCATATTTTATGCTGAGAACCAATTTTCTGCTGCAAAATGAAAAACTCTGATGCACAATGAGATTTCATGTCAAGAAACCAATTTTTGTCACAAAACAAAAAATCACGGTGAGCAATTAAATTTCATGCTGAGAAACCTGCAATTTTCTGCCATGAAATGAAAAATTATGCTGGGCTCTCAAAATGTGTTTCCAACAGACATATTTTGAATCACAGTTAAAAAATTGTTTCACAAGTCAAATTTAGTTTCACACTACCTTAATGGTGTGACACAGAAAAGCGTGTCATGATTCAAAAACTGGGAAAGATATTAACATGGCTAGGAGGATTACGTAAAATATATTTATAGTCATTATTGACTGAAACATGCCTCAGAATCTGAACCATCATGTTCTAATAAGGTAGGTTCTTTTTTTTTTAATTATGGCTGTTGTAATAACAGGTTGAATTAGTAGTTTGTGACTGAGGTAAGAAACAAGATGGTGGCTTCCACAAAATGAAAACAAAAAGTTTGCTGTCATGAGCACATTTCACAAAACTAAAAACGATCTCACAACACCAAATTGTTGGTGTTGTATCAGAACATTATCCCAGAAACCCTACCAAGCATGCTCAGAACAGAAAAAAAACTTTAAATCTTTATAACTCTGGACCCATTTAATATTTTTTCACGAAAACCTTCCAAAGGCACTATCTTGCCACAGTATGCTTCTACTCTGAAAGTTTTGGGAAAAAACATTCCATTCTGTATAGGCTGTAGGTGAAGGCAAGCCCAAGCCCCTTGTTATGTATAGGGAAAAAAATCAGATGTCTACAGGAAAATTACATATGTAGATCTCAGAAAATGCACAAGCTGTCATTGTAATACTTTCCATAGATTTAGACCATGCCTCCTAGAGAACATGTGCAAAATTTCAGCTAATTTTGTTAAATACTGCCAAAGCTATTAAGGTGCAAAGTTAGGGATTTAACACTGAAGACCCTACTGAACCCTAACTAAAGGTATAATACAATGCAAAACAAAAAACGACATTAAGGCATCATTAGGGTTCCAGTGTCACAAAAGGAAGTAAATGTGGTGTCAGGGATTTTTCACCCCTTCCTCCAGCCCCTAGCCTCATGACCCAAGGCCAAGCTTCAGGTCCAGCATTGTGCCAATAAGTCTGCTGCTTAACTGTGCTGTGCCCCACAAATCCACAGGATCAGTCACAGTTTTCTTTGTACAAAGCATGAGATCAGTCATGACTTGCTTTGAGCAGGAGGTCTGTCTTAACTTTGTTCTCAGAGGAGATCACTCAACTTTCTTTGCATAGAGCCCCATACCTGTAACTTGAAGCAGCACAGCCATGGGGGACAGTCCTGACCCTGTAGCTTCACCTTGGGTCACAAGGCTAGGAGCAGGGGTGGGTGTTAGCATTAAAAAAGCCCAATGCCACTTTTCTCTCCTTTTGTGACTTTGTAACCCTAATGATGCATTAACATAGTTTTTTGTAATAAATTTCTTTATTTTTTGAGAAAGCTGATTCATAGCTTCCTTCCTGCAATGCCCCTAACAATGCAGGAGATCAGTCCTAACTTGCTTGGTACAGGGCCCCCTGCACCAGGAGGTGGGAAATAACTTTCTTACTATATTGTTTATATTTGGCTAAATGCACGCAGTGTTTTTTGTGTTTGTTTGTTTTGTGTTTTTTTTTTGTCTTGTAGGACTTAACAAATGATTTGTGACAATTTTCATACATTTTTGATTGTGCTGACTTTTTTTCCCAACTTTGGTTGTGTGTTACCAAGCGCATGCCCTGTATGTTATGCACACATGCTGAGTTTGTTAAAGTCCATCTTGTTTTTTAAATTCAAGTTTATTGAAACTTTCAGGTACTTTAGACTTCATCAAATGTGCTGAGTAGTTGCTGTGTGCACAATACAAATTTACATTTCATTCTCTTGTAGTCAAGTCAGATGCAGTCTATAGTTACAGTTATATATTGAATGTTGCAACATTAGATGTTATACTGTTAAGCGGTCGATTTAAAAATAAGGATCTACATGGGGGAAGTCTCCCCTTCAATGTTATTAAGACTTTTAACATGTAAATCTCAGTTTCCATTCTTTACAACTACCCGGCTATGAAGGCTCTCTGTCTTGATTAATATTAGAGGGTGCAGCCCCATGTTTGCCAGGTGACCCAGAGGGAGCTCGAATCTTAATCCATCTAAGTGTTGGCATTGTCTAAGTTCAGGTCAGGAAGAAGAAGCCATCCAGTCCACCTGTGATTAAAGACCTGTAATTTAAAGTTTAATTTATGTGTCAATTCCTCCGTGTTTTGAATTTCTTGAATTATGGAGCACCATTGTTCAAATGAGGTAGAGTCAGGAGCTAACCATCTTCTGGTGACTGTCTTGTGGGCCACCACCAGAAGGATGTTCCAAAGGTAGCTCGCATCAGGGCCTCTGACCTCCACAGGAGGGGACCCCCAGGATTGCGTTCTCCAGGATGAGTGGTGCTGAGCAAGAAAATAGTTTTACTATTGTCTGGATCACCCTTTGCCAGAAAGGCTGTATAACATCACAAAGCCAAAAAATGTGAGTATGATGTGCTATCTAGTCCCCACATCCCCTCCAACAGTGAGCGGATGTGCCCCTTCCCCATCTCTGCTGGATGGCTGGGGTATAAAAGAACCTCATCATCAAGGACACTGGTTTACCAGGATTGAGAAAGGGCATATTCCATTTTGCACATTGTAAAAAACGGTATTGTCACCGGTGTCTGTTAAGCCAAAATCCGGTTTAACCGGTGTTTGGTTTTGTGTACTTTATTTAACAATTTTTAACTCTGCTAACATGCATTTTAGCAATGTTGACCTCCACTATTACACATCCTTCCATCCTTGTACCAATTTAAAGTTGTTTTAGGTACAAGATGTGATGGCAGCAGCAACACTACAGCCCCCATCTCTAAGGTATGATGGAAGCAGCATTACGACCCCATCCCTCAGGTGCAATGGCAGCACCAACAGCACTATGGCCCCCATCCCTCTGGTGTGATGGCAGCAGCAACAGCACTATGACCTCCCTCCTTCAGGTGTGTCAGAAACAGCAGCACTGTGGCCTCCATCCCTTAGGTGTGATGGCAGCAGTACTACGTTCACCATTCCTCAGGTGTGACAGAAGTAGCAGCACTGCAGCCCCTATCCCTTAGGTGTGATGGCAGCAGTACTACATTCCCCATCCATCAGCAGTGATGGCAGAAGCACTACAGCCCCCACCCCTTTGGTGTAATGGCAGTAGCAACAATGCAGTCCACATCCCTCTGGGGTGATGGCATTAGTGACAGGACTATGATCCCTTTCTTCAACACCACACCCGACTGTACAAGTTACAAATGACTTGGTCTCTTTGCTTGTAGAACTCAGATGTGAATTAATCGGAACCATCACCGTTAAGGTGGACTACCTTTGTTTTTTCTTATCTATAATTTAACTGCCTGAATTGGATTTCTGCCTGTTACACCGCTGACCAGGTTTAGGGAACAGACTTGGGTGTTGGAGGGCCAGCTGATAGGTGAAGGTTTGAGTGTCCAATGACCACTCCCCTTCTCCTGGGAGGGAGGGTGGATTCACAGCTCAGCATTTGCTGGCCTCTGATGGAGGCCAGAGGCATGTCAACATGGCAGCCCTCACTGCAGGAGGGAGCGTGATGGACGTCGGCTTGTGCCTTGACATCATGTGGCCTGTCACACTCCCAAGAAAATGGGAAAACACCTACTGGCCAACCGAAGGACAGCTGTTGGTCCCTCCATAAGCCGGAAGCCCCAGACATGTGTTTGTTCTGACCCCTGCCATGCCATGCCCATGATACACAGGAAGTTCATTAGGACAAATCTCCTCTCCTGGTAGCCTCCCACAGGGATAGGGGCCCACTCAATGAAGGGTTACTTTGGGTTACCTGGTAGCACAGCAGTAAGGGGCAGTGGACGGTGGTTGGGACTCAGTAGTGGTGGTAGGGTACCTTGGCAGGCCTGAAGGAGTGAATGGCCAGGGGGTAGGAGGAGCAAAAAAAAAATTGCTTGAATTTGCTTGTTTGAAATACAGTGTCTTCACCTAAAAAAATCCATGAGTGATTAGTGGAGGACGTTCAAATGGATTTATGCATCTCCCAGACATGTGGATGCTTTTTTTTTTTTAACTTGGTGTCCATGAAAAGAGTGTCTCCCAGTTTTTATTCAGATGTGAATTGAGCACTACTCTGCCCACCAGCATCCTTACAGCCCCTGGCATCTTACCTTCTGTATGTCATTGACTGTGCTTTCAAAATCCACTGGCCAAACAAGTTCACCTAAATACTTAACATTTGCTTTTTGTTGTCACAGAGACTGAAACAGCAGGTGGGAGAAAAGGTGCAAATTATCCAATTCACCTAAATGGGGTGCTAACTGTAAGTCTTTTCATAAGTAGTAAGGCAGTTTCTTTTTGTGAACATACTTTCATTCAGACTAGTTTTCATTCAAACAACTGAGGATTTTGGATGGCCCTACTGACTATAAACTTGAATAAGCTAGCTGGTGACAGTGATCCTGCATTTAGCAATCTACTACCTAGATGCTTATATGCAAAGAATACAATAAAAACCTTACAAAATCTAAAAACAAGCTATAAAACACATAAAATGTATCTGAACACTTATCTTTACCTATACAAAATCATTGCAGCCCAAGTAAAACTCAGATAAATTACATGATACCTGACTACTATTCTATGATGTAGTAAACATATATTGGTATTTTTGTTATATTCTTTGTAAAGCAGGTAAGACCCACTAGAGCAGAACTGTCTGTTTCAGGAGTGACTAGAAGCACTGGGGAGGTTAAGTGACTTGCTTGGAGTCACACAATATGCAAGTGGAGGTTGTGGGAATCAAACCCAGGTCTGCTGGATGCACCCAGTTCATTCACTGTTTGTTGCTCTAACCACTAGGCATGGGTAGTTAAACTGAATGGCTGATTACAACAAAGCAGTACGGGTGATTTCCTTACTGATTCTATATGCAGCAAGGCAGAAAGAATACAAAGTACAGCGGCATTCATTTTAAGATGCTGAAATCTGGGCCGGCCCGCTGGCGCTTCGGCATACCTCTCAACTGTCCCTAATTTTCAGGGACGTCCCTGATTCACCTCAAAAGTTTACTCTGTCCCTCCTGAAATCTGTGTTCCCATGACTAAACAGTGGGAGCAGTGGGAATAAAATTATGCAAACAATACAGTTGCAGACTTCTTATTCTTTAGAAAATATATTATGCACAGAGTCCCTTATTCTGACAGCTTTCTGAGTGGATATCACCAATTTTGAAACTGTGTCCCTGATTTTGGGCCTTTGTCCCTGAATTTTCAAGCCTTGTCCCTGATTCAGGAGGTAAGGGGTTGTGAGGTATGCACTGTGGCACTATAGTAGCACTATTGCTTACAATGCCAGCGACCCAGGGTCAGAAGCAAACTCGAGTTGCTGGTGGTCTGGCCAGGAGAGTAGGATTGAGCACCTGGGGTACTGCCCTCCTCCTCCAGAGTGGGTGGGCTGCAGGTCCTGCTGCTTCACCACCACCTGTGTGACCATGAGCAGTGATGCAATGGTGCTGCAGAGTGATCAGGAGGGAGGGCTAGCCAGGATCTGGAGCAGTGGCATGTTTCTGTTTGACATACCTCCTTGGATCTCCTGTAGTGCCAGTGCCCTGAGGACAAAGACCAGAAAACCAGAAACAATCACCCCACATTGGTCACTGGCAGAAGGGACCCAGGTGCCCCAGACTTCATAACCAGGCCCCATGAGGGACCCACTGAGCTGCCGACACACACTAAGGGGTGTGAAGGGGTGAACTGGGGTCCTCCTTCCACCTGGAGGGTACAGTCCAGACAGGATAAGGGCAGAACTACAGGAGCTCCTGAGCATTAGCTGGGGGCTGAAGCTAAGGGATAGCCAGCCTAGGGATCTCTGAAAAGTGGAGCCTGATGCTGTGAGAAGCGGATATAGAAAGAGAAAATAAAAAAATATTTAAAAAGATGCTGAAATCTTAGAGATTCTGTGCAGTGACGTGCAATTTCCGTGAGGCACCAGTACAAGAATTCAAAATCCGCAAACCAAGCAGGATTCCATGATTGTTACCGGTGTTACCGGTAAATATGGAAAACCAGGGTCCCTGCTCATCATTACCTTCCATGCAAATTCCTGCCAGCCAGGGGAATAGGTAGTTCTATTGGCTGAATGGGAAGACCAAGTTCCACTCCATCTCAGAAAGCTAGACCCCGGCCTCCATCCACCACTTACTTTTAATTTGTTGAGTACAGTCAGCATAAAGTTGCCTAATTGCTTTGTACAATGCAGAGATATGGCTCTTCTCCAAGCTTCAGGAGGTGATGGCCTGTATGATACTTAGCAGCTGCTCAACCTACATATTTCTGTCACCTTCTTTTTGTAATGTAAGTATATGTGATCTTAGCTGCAGGATCTATGTTTCTAAGGTGGAATGTGTCCCTAATAGTGTGGAAATCATGAATTATGTTCCCTGACATCAGTTGGCCTAATTGATATGAGTCAAGTCTGTACCACTGTCTAAAGACATGGTCCAGCCGAGCCAGATAGAATGTCTCTGACCATGCAAACCACTTCAAGGGCCATATTACCTTTTCTAGCTTGTGTTTAGGCCACAGTCTGTGGGTCATATTTAGTGTGTTTCTAACAGTCAGGAGGAGAACCTCCCCGACCTTAGCTTTGAAAGTTGGGCCAACCAATCTTGCTCCCATCAGAGTTCCCTCTGTGAGGGATTGTTCTATGACCTTCCAGTGAGCATTGTATGTCAGAGTGCTCCAAAGTAAAGCACTACATAATTGGGTAGTGAGATAGTAGTCTTCTAAGTTGGGGATTGCTCGCCCCCATGGACCTATCTGACTGCATGATTTGGAGTCTTATTCTTGGCCTCCCAGGAGACCAGATATATTTTGTTGGTATTTTCTGCCATGTGGCAAATTGTCCATGGCTAATGTTCAGGGGCAAACATTGAAATAAATATAAAAATCTGGGGAGGACGTTCCTGGTAATTGATTGTATTCTGGAATACAAGGGCAGTTTTATCAGAGCCCATTTAGATGTGTCTTGGTGAAGCTGCATCAGCAACAGTTCGTAGTTGGCCGAAAACAGCTTCCCCAGTTGTTTAGTGACCTGAACCCCAAAATATTTGATCTTTGATCTGTTCCAGTTTAGGGGGAAAAGCTTTATAATATCTGCAGAAGGTTTATAATAGAACTTGAGAACCTCGGTTTTAGTTTTGTTGAGGGTGTACCCTGCATGATTGCCAAACTCTTCCAAGGCAGACCAAATTTGGGGAATTGATCTTTCTGGGTTAGTGATGTAAAGGAGAACATCATCCACATAAAGCGAGATCTTGTGTTCGACATCTCCTATGCAAACTCCGGAAATGTTGGGATTTTCTCTAATAGCACAGGCCAGGAGTTCGATATATAATGCAAAAAACAGTGGGGAGAGGGGACACCCCTGTCTAGTTCCCCTGCCCAGTAAGAATCTGTCTGATGTACTTCCATTTAGTCTGACGTAAGCCTGAGGGGTGGCATAAATAACTCTGAGGGCATTTATCATGGCTTGTGGGAAGTTAAAGCGTTCAAGGACTTTAAACAAGAAGGGCCAAGAGACTTTGTCAAACACTTTTTCAGCGTTGAGATTCATCAGGTAAGCTGGAGTTTTATCTAAAGAGACTTTATTTATTATATTTATTGTTCACCTGACACTGTCCAGGACCTGATGTCCCACGATGAAGCCAGTTTGGTCCAGGGAAATAATCTGTGGTAACAGGGTATTTAGATGGGTGGCAATAATTGAGGTATAGATCTTGTCCATGTTTAAGAGTGATATCAGATGGTAGGAGCTGCATTCCACTGGATCTTTACCTGGCTTATGCAAAACTGTAATGGTTGCATAGTTCCAGGAAGGGGGGGACCATCCCTCCCTCCGTTCAGACCTCATTATGGGCCCTCAGAAGGTGGGGAGAGAGCTCCTTGGTCAGTATTTTGTAGATCTCTCCACAGAACCCACCAGGGCCTAGGCATTTCCCAGTCTTTCAATTCTCCATGGCCAATGTCACTTCCAACATCCCAATGGGATGACCAGGGACTGCTGTTGGGCCATTGACAGTGTGGGTAGTTTCAGGCCATTAAGAAATTGTAGCTTTTCTTGGGGGGGGGGGGTCAGTCTGGGGTTGGTATAGATTCTTGTAGTAAGTAACAAATGCATCCATAATTTGGTCACCCTTATGTGTGGTAGTTCCACTTTTAGAGTGCTTTATTTTAGTTATTGTGGCCTTAGCCTGGCACTGCCTGAGTCGGAATGCTAAAAGTTTTGTGGCTCTGGGGCCCCCCTCATAATAGGATTGCTTCCGGTAGCTAAGGGTTCTTTCCATAGCTATCTGTTGGACTTTCTGACTTTTCTTTTTTACTTCTTTGATTGCCCCATCAACCTGCTTGTTCCACTTTTGTTTTAGCTGTGTTTCTAGGTCTCTTAGTTGGGTGATTAACTGTTCTAGTTGTTTTCTCCTTTCTCTTTGTTTGTACGTCCCAATCAAGATAAGTTTGGCCCTCAGCATTGTCTTGCGTGTATCCCACAACATTTGGGGGGGTGGTGTTTGGGTTTGAGTCGAGTTCTATTGTTCGGGTGACTATTACTTTCAAAGCTGCAACTGTGTCTTTGTCTTGTAATAAGGAGGTATTTAGACACCAGTGCCTTCTTTTCTTAGGTAGATTTAAGTCCAGCTCAACATAAATTGGTTGATGGTCTGAGTGGACTGATGTTCCAACCCACATGTGACTGAACATGGCCAGGTCCTTCGCATATGTCAAGAACATGTCAATACGAGAGTGGGGTTTGTATCTAGGAGAGTAGCAGGTGTAATCTCTAGACTCAGGATATTTCTCTCTCCATATGTCTCTGAGGCCGGTTTCTGCCAATAATTTATCAAAGAGTCTGGCAGTGCAGTTTCTGGCTGTGGGAATGTGGGAGGTCGTATCCAGCCTCCTGTCCAGAGTGAGGTTCCAATTCCCCCCCATTACTAGGATACCCTGTGCTTTGTCCACTACCATCTTGACCAGATCAGCATGGAAGTCGATGGGGGAGCCCAGAGGGGCATAGACATTTACTAATGTTATGTGGGTGTCTTGCACCCTTCCTATGACCATAACAAATCTTGCCCTTGGGTCCTCCACCACCATCTCTTCTTGAAAAAGGAATGTGTCTGCTAGGAGGATCACCACTCCTCGCTTCTTCCCCTTTTCTAGTGAAGCGTGGTAGAGAGCGGGGAACTTTTTGCTTTTAAGTTTTGCCACCTCTGTAGGGGTAAGGTGTGTTTCCTGGAGGAAATTTATCTTGCCTTTTTGCTCTTTAATAAAGTTCAGTATTCATTTTCTTTTAATGGGGCTGTTTATCCCATTGATGTTGTAGGATAGCACCTAGTATACAGACTAGCCATAGTAAGGTAATGGTGGGGGGGGACATCCGCTCTTCGACTGCTCATATTGGTATAGGACACTGTGCATCTCAACAATTGCATGAACATTTGTAGCATAAGTACCTCTACAAACATAACATGGCTTAACTCAATAAACAAACATAGCAATAGTATTAACATAACTCAGAACTAGAAAAAACAACTGTGGTTAAGAGCCAAAGGTATGGCTGCTTAAAACCAAATGTGGTCTCTTTTGGACCTGTGCTTCCTAGGTCAGACAGTGAGATACTTGTTGTCTGGGGTATGCCTTAGTCTTAGACACTGATCGCCCCTACCCTGTAGGGGGTGGAGCTGACTGTCTCCTGAGGGGGGGCTAACCTCCATCAGGGAGATCAATCCGACTTCGGGGTAGGTGTTCACCTGGTATGGGTGTCAGGATGTCCTGAGTACACCCCACCAGACTCCTGAGTATTATGAAATTAGTCTGAATTTCAGCCTTCGCAATTTATAAGCCAGCCTTGCTAATACTGCAAGCAGGAACATGTGGGCCCACTAGTCAGTGGGTTAGCCAGCAAGGGAGCAGGCTTTAAAGGCACCAGCATTCAACTCCCTCCCATTCACAAAGACCCCCAGGTGTATCTTGGTCCATGTAAATAAAGTGGGTCTGGGGCCAAGAGCCCCAAGGCTTATATATGTATAGGGGTCTCTGCCTCTCCTCCAACTGGCAGCTGGATTTTTGTTTCTTCTTTCCCTGTATTGTCAGACTGCATTTGCAAGTACTAAATCTCAGTTACAGGGGGGGAGGAGACAAAGAACTCACCCTCCCTACTTATCCGAACAAGCAAACATACAGAAACGTTATAAACATTTCCAGTTTAGCATTTTTTAAAAAGACAGCCTGTTTGTATGCTCTAAAATATTTAAAGACAGTAGTAAGACCTTCTGATATACAATTAACACATAAAGGGAGTTCCAGAGTATGGTAGCATCATGTACTTCAGTTCCAGGCAATTAGTGAGTCTTTGGATATGAGTCTACCTTCTGGATTCTTGCCTGGAAGATGCTGCACTGCATTCCCCTCCTCTTTCCCCAATGGTAGCGCATAGCCTCCTGGCACGCTGGGCCCATCTCCCCATCTGGTGAGGTCCTAGTCTCCTGTTCATGAATGTGGCACCTTGAACTCCCTGCATGGCGACTTGATATAAAGTAGATAACCTAATAATATGTTAACTTACTGTTGCATAATTGGTAACTGTAACTGCCACAGTTCTCTCATAAGCAGGAGCAGGGGTGGCCTTAGTTTAATATCCTTGATGTACCTAGGGCCATGAAGGTGGACAACGAGGGGGA
Organism: Neoceratodus forsteri; assembly: GCA_016271365.2. Classification (NCBI taxonomy): domain Eukaryota; kingdom Metazoa; phylum Chordata; order Ceratodontiformes; family Ceratodontidae; genus Neoceratodus; species Neoceratodus forsteri. The sequence continues at coordinate 974,334,234 of CM057456.1, read as the reverse complement.
GCCACAACAGAGGCAAACTTGGAGAGGGGGTACAGCACTAACAAGGTGAAGAAAAAACTCACGTGGTTCCCAATCTAATTTCAAATGTGTGCTCTCTGCTGCTTGTTCCTTCCTTATGGAGATCACCAGAGCATCATCTGCCACTCCCTTGTTTAGATCTTTGTGCAGGATAGTGGAGCAATATGGCTTCAGCATTGCCGTTACGTCTGCACGGAGGTTTGTTTTAGGTGTGGCGGGGGGATCACCTACATTTGTGCCCCTTTTGAGAAACCGTCCAGGCTGATTGAAGCAATTCCTTTTCCAGTTTTTCCTTCAGCAAAGGCAGAGTGGTTATGCCTAGGTTTTCAAGGAAAGAGGAGGCTGATAGAAGATCCTGAAAAGTACGAGGGCCTTGGTCTGTTTCCAATCATAGGCATGCAGGGAAAAGAATTTGAGCTTTTATGTTTTTGGCCCTTAACTGTTTAAGAATGGGCCACAGAGTTTTGCACTGTGCTTGAACTGAGGTGGTATAATTATTATCTAGCGATATTCTGTAGTGTTTGAATGTAATTTCCGTTTGTTTCCATGCTCTAGTGAGTAGCTCTTCCTTGACTGAGTAGTAGGTGAGCTTGGCTACAAAGGATCTGGGCCTTGCGCCTGCATTAGTTGGTCTTGGTGCAAGAGATCTATGAGCTCTATCCATGCTGATGTCCAGATTGTCCAGTAGCTTTAGAGCTTCTCAGAGCACCTGTTGGAGAAAGGCAATGGCAGTAAGGGCCTTGGTTTTGTCCCCCCCCGGGATTGAATACACCCAGATATTCTGTCTCCTGCTGCACCCTTCCAGATCGTTGAGCCTGCAGTTAAGTTCTCTCTCTCACATGCAAGGAGGTAGAGGAGAAGGTGGTTGTGGCAGTCCATCTGCTCCAAGATGGCCGATAAGCCAAGTTCGAGTTGATCTGCCTGGTGCTCTATGCCACTGATGTCGGAGCAAAGATCGGTAAGAAATTTAACAATTTTTGAAACCATTTTGGCAGTCTGTAGGATTGTGGCGATGAGGTCCACCTCCTCGGATTCGGCCTGCTGTGCAATCACCATGCTTTTCTGGTTGGCCTCCTCCAATACAGCGCGGTGGTGTTTCTCTCTCTGGAGCAGTTCCTTTAGTTTATGTGCCGGTGTTTCTGAAAGCCAGGAAGCTGTGGCTTTCGAACTGGTTTTTTAGCAGGTGATTGCATTTTTAGAAGGCTGATGTATGCTGATTTAGTCGGGCTGTGCTAGGAGACAAAGGTTCAGGCTGCCACCATCTTCCTGACATCACTGGAAGTCCCGTTAAAGTCCATCTTGATGGTTATTGGAGTCAATAATAGAAATCTTTTTTTTTTCTTTTGATCTGCAATTTGTACCCCTGAGCTGTCCCCTGCTTGACTCCCTCTGGAGCTGCAAGAAACACTTCAGTCCCAGTGCCTCTCCACCTTACCTTCCATTCTCCACTGTGCTTTTGATAGTCCCCCCAGTGGGTTAGGATGGAGGGGGTTCACCCCCACAGTGTCCTTGTGTCAGGCAGCAGATAGATGGAGGCATGGTGCTCTGATGTACTGGAATCTGTTGTCTACAGGTGACAGGGCCCTATTTCTCACATTTTATCCCACCCACACAGGGAGCCAGTTGTCAGGGATGCCAAGTGCACGTACATAGACATGTTCATAGCTGTGCAGCTTCAGCCAGTTTCCTGCCCTCCCTAGTGGTGCACCAATACCTTGCAGCACTACCTGTGGCCATCCAGGAGGCACTGTAATGGCAACCGCACACAGCCACCCTTCCTGGAGAGGGAGCACATCCTCTGGAAGATTCAGACCCTCTCCCTTGGCTGGCCCCAACAACTTTGGCTTGTTCCTGAACCCCAGTCGGCGGCCTCCTTTTTTTTTTTACTTTTTATTTATGGATTTTATGATATCACAGATATCTGCATTACATAAAATACTCCAAGAGAAGGGTGCACAGACCCTTAAATTGAATGTACAGGAATCATTACTCAGTTACTATATTTAAATATATATACTGTAAGTCCATACCATTAAGGACATGCTGGGCAATAAATCTAAGGAGTGAAGTTTGTTCCACTTATATTGTAGGTCTATTACACTCTCACCTACATTTTATGCTCAAGTATAAACTTAAACACCAATATAGAGGACCCCCTGAGAATTTGAGCCTGGGGAGTGCATACCTATTAGTACTAGTAGATGAACATTTTATAGAAAGCCTGGGCTCAGTTAAGGTTTTGAGGCTTCCTCACAGCTAGCGGCAAGACAAGGCAACCTGCCCTGAGGGGTTACAAACACTATCATAGGATGTATTTTATTGATTGAATGTTTTGTTTGTATTATGTTTGTTGTTAATATTTTGCATGTTTTTTAGTTTTAAACTTGTCTCCAATGAAAACGGGCAGTTTGCTCATTTGGATTTATAAGTATAAAAATTAAAAATGAAAAAAATAAAATCACGTTCACAAACTGAAATGGTGTGAATCAACACCTACAATTAAACAGTTCTACTGTTCTAAAAAAAACATTAGACTAACAATATGCACTGGAGCAGCAAAATGCGCAAACTAGAACAGATAGCAATATTCTAAACTTCCGTATCCACTTTGTTACTGCAGTAGAGCCTGGTTATGAGAACCTCGCTCAAAAGACAGGACATTTAAGTAAAATGCACGTAGCATTTAAAAGATATATAAAGTACATTAGAGAGCGGTCCCAAATATTGCAGACTCTAGAAGGGTACTTAGCCAGTCCTTCAGTGCTTCACCCTTTGTCATCGTCGGACGCTGTTTCCCAGGGTAGACGAGGGGCTAAAATCTTATCCTTGGAGTTATGGCGCACTTGCAGGCGAGCGGGGTAATTAAGCTGTGCTTCCACAATATTTTGAAGAAGCTCCTTTTTGATTTTTGGAGTTCTTTTTTCCTGTCTGGGTTTGGGCAGCCAGGTCAGGAAAGGGGGCAATTCTACTACCCTCCCACTCAATGTCTCCTCTATTGTGATCAGCTTGCAGGAGAGATATCCTTGCTTCAGGGGAAAACAAGGTTATGATCACCATCATTGGCATCCATGAAGGATTTTCTCTCACCCTTGCCCATTGAGGGATAGCAAAAGCCTTGGTGATCCAAATATTGGAGTCGTCTGGCAACAGCTTCAGGTCATTAAATACCAGTCTATTCACTGCTGGCAATAGTTCTATTTGAGAGCCATGTCGGGGCAGGAACCCTAAGATTCGTACATTGGCCTGGTGCTGTATATTTTCCAGGCTTTCAATTTTGTTTTTTAAAAATGTCAGGTCCCGTACCTGGGTGGCTGTGCACTCTCATTGCTGAGAATTCACTGCCTGGAGCTCCAGAATAGCAGTGGAGTTTTCAGAGATTCTATTATTGGAATCTGCAAGTTTAAGTTCAAGGTCAGCCAACCGTTTGTTTGTTTAGTTTCCGGTGGCTTGTATCTTGGTTAGTATCTCTAATATTTGGGCAGTCGGGAGTTCAGGCACAGTCACACTGGTAGTTGCTGTAGGCCCCAAAGTCTTTGAGGAGCTTGAAGAGGAAAGATAGATGTTGAGATTCTGCGTGGCATGTCTGGAGTCCTTTTTCAGGCTCATTGTAATCCAGAGTATTTCCGATGCCCTCTAGTAGCTTCAGCGATCTAATTACAGGAATTTTAAGCTCTTTTAATGTGAAGTATTGTACAAATCAGAGGGAACTATTTTATTTCCTAGCCACCATGTTGCTGCTCCACAGCACCCCAACTTCCTTTTTTTTTAAATAAAATACTAATTTTCTTTTCATTTTTGAAAGTGAGCTCAGGTATTTAATTACACTGCCTTCTGGGCAGGAGTTCAGCATGTTTGCAGTTCATTTGCATCACCAGGTAAGAAAAAAGGTCCAGCTCCCCATACGATGCACAGGGGACATGCCAGACCTCGCCCAACAACTAACACACCGAAATCTGGCCAATGGAAAATCATGTACACAAATGCTCGCAGTCTGCAAAACAAGATCCCAGACCTGCAGGCAATAATGACAGAGGATAAACTGGACATAGTAGAAATTAATGAGACATGGTTTACCAGGAACCACACTTGGGAGACTTCAGTACCTGATTATGTTTTTTTTTTTATTTATTTAAACCTTTGTTTACCAGGTAAGTACAATGAGCAAAATATTCCAAATGGAAATGTGCACATATGGAACAATCTTTACTTGCATGAAACAGAAGAAAGCAATCTCCACACAAAGAGTTTCCAAATTATTTTAAGATTTTACTTGTCTTGTCTTTCTCTCATGCTCAGTACATTTCACAATATCACAATATCATACAGGTAACAAATAACCCCTAGCGCCTCGACTCTTACGAGACACCCCCTTTGAATGTGCGCATTTCCGTTTGGAATATTTTGTTCTTATGTGAAGGCTTGCAACCTTTGGAAGTGTAGCACAGCCAGCATTTGCAGCTCACGGTGGACACTTTGGATTTAAGTACAATGAGCTAAGGCCCGTTTTCATGTTCAACCTGGGACCATATATATACAGTCAAGATGGTACAAAAATTATTAAACATACAATACAAACATTACATTAATAAATAGTAATATTCAATCCACATAATAACAACTCATTCAAAAATATTGACAATGCAATTTGTTAAGAAAATAAATCTTTAACTTAATTTTAAAAGTTTGATGGGTAAAATTCCCATGTAATAAAATAGGGAGCTCATTCCAATTTTTAGCTGCAGAACAAGAAAAAGAACCATCCCCTATTTTACTCTTGGTTTTGGAAACATTTAATTTTATCTGACAACTTGACTGAAGTTCCCTTAAATTCATCTTAATTGATAACGATGAACATAACAGAGAATTTGTGCCCTGGCGAAGAATATTATCAGTCAGGGAACAAAGACTATATAGACAATTAAGCCTTGGCTGAAGCCAGGCAGAAAGTCTATATAATTCACAGTGGTGAGTAGAATAAGGCAATTTAAAAGCAAATCTACAGATGCATGAAACACAGAGGTAAGGAGAGTTGATTCTCTTTTAGACAAATTTGAAAAAAGAAATGAATTATAATTTAACTGGGGAAGTAATACACCCCTGGCTATTGCCTTCCTAACTGGTAGGGTAACAAGGTTTGAAACTTAAACAAAACACCCAAATATTTGTTTACTCAACAAGAAATAAGATTTACATAATTGGAAAAGGTTACATTTTGGTCCAGCAGGACTGTTCAGAGAGACCAATGTGCAAAGGGGGGGGGGTGGAGTGACCCTTTATGTCAATGAAAATATCAAAGCTGCAGAAATTCAGAATACACATAAGGAGCCAGAAGAACTGTGGGTCACCCTGGAAACAGGAAATGGGACAGCCATACAAACTGGGGTTGTCTACAGGCCTCCAGACCAGGGGGAGGACATAGACACATTACTGTTAGAAGATATACAAAACATGACAGCAAAAGGGGAAGTTCTGATAATGGGAGACTTCAACATGCCGGATACAGATTGGTCAATACCAGCAGGATCATCTGCCAGAACTAGACACATAGTGGATTCCCTGCAGGGGGAGGGCCTCAAACCACTGGTACAACACCCGCCCAAGAGACAGGGCTATCCTAGATGTAGTACTGACTAACAGGGAAAGGATCACAGATCTCCAGGTAGAAGGTCACCTGGGGGCCAGTGACCATCACATGGTATGGTTCTATTTGGCCACTAGAACTAAATCATCCCATTCCAAGGCAAAAATATGGGACTTCAGAGGAGCTGACTTTGATAAGATGGGCAACAGAGTTAAGCTAGCCCTGGCAAAAAGAAATACAGGTGAGGGGGTACAGGTAAAGTGGGCAAGCATTAAGGATGCAATACTTGAAGCAACATCCCATTGTGTTAGAGAGAAAAGGAAGTGCAAAAGAAGAAGAAAACCACTTTGGTTCTCAAAAACAGTTGCAGAAAAGGTCAGAGCCAAAAGGCTGGCCTTCAGGAAATATAAGGGAACACAGAAGGATAAAGATAGGGAGGCATACCAAACTTCCCTAAGGGAAGCAGGGAAGGCAGTAAGGCAGGCAAAGGCCCAAACCAAGGAAACACTAGCACAAACAGTAAAGGAAGGTGACAAGACTTTCTATAGATACATTAGTGAAAGGAGAAAGTCCAGAGGGGGTATTGCTAAGATCAAAGGGGATAAGGGGGCGTGTGAGGAGGAGGATCATGTAAAAGCATTTATCCTAAATAGATACTTCTGCTCAGTATTTACTGAACAGAAGGTAGAGCAGGGCCCACAGCTCAGCACCATGGACACAGAGGGGAGGGAGGGAGGTGTGCACTAGTCCCGTCACAAAAGAAAGGGTCCTACAAGAGCTCAATAAGCTCAGGGTGGATAAGGTAATGGGACCTGAGGGCATACATCCCAGGGTACTAAAGGAGCTAAGGGTGGAACTAGCAGAGCCATTATCAGAACTGTTTAGTGAGTCTCTGAGCACAGGAGAAGTCCCAGAAGACTGGAGAAGGGTTCATGTGATCCTGCTCTGCAAGAGTAGTAGCAGGGAGGAGGCAGGGAACTACAGACCAGTCAGTCTTACCTCAGTAGTGGTCAAGATTATGGAGGCATTCCTGAAGGAAAGGATAGTGCAACACCTGGAATCCATAGGAGCACAGGATCCAAGAGAGCATGGGTTTACAACAGGAAGGTCCTGTCAAACTAATCTCATAGATCTCTTTGACTGGGCAACCAGAGTGGTGGACCAAGGAGTAGCAGTTGATGTTGCCTACCTTGACTTCAGCAAAGCTTTCGATAATGTTTCACATAAAAGATTGATTAATAAGCTGGATAGGCTCGGGGTGGGTCAGAAGTTGGTCAACTGGGTGACAAACTGGTTGACAGGCAGAAAACAGAGAGTAGTGGTAAACTGTATACAGTCAGAAGAGATGCAAGTCACAAGTGGGGTACCTCAAGGATCAGTCCTGGGGCCAGTCCTCTTCAATATCTTCATCAGTGACATTGCAGATGGACTGGAGGTTAATGTTTGTTTGTAGATGACACCAAGATCTGCAACAGAGTAGGTGATCCAGATGGGGTGGGCAGAATGAGAAGTGATCTAGATAAACTGACAAAATGGTTGGAAGAGTGGCAACTGGGGTTTAACGCAAAGAAGTGCAAGGTCATGCACATAGGGAAGAGAAACCCTGAAGCCCCCTATAGGATGGGAGGGGAGTTGCTGGAACTCACAAGGGAAGAAAGAGACTTGGGCATCATCACTGCAGATGACCTGAAATCATCCAAACAGACCACTAAAGCAGTAGGTAAGGCTAGGGGGATGTTGAGGTGTATTAGTAGGGGTATCACAAGTCGTAAGAGGGAGGTAATAATCGCTTTTTACAAGACACTGGTTAGGCCAAATCTGGAGTATTGCGTGCAGTACTGGAGGCCACACCTTCACAAGGACATAAACCAAATTGAGGCAGTCCAGAGAAGGGCAACCAAAATGGTGCAGGGACTGCATCAGAAAACACATGAAGACAGATTAACAGAGCTCAATATGTATACCCTAGAGCAAAGGAGGGAGAGAGGTGATATGATCGAAACATTCAAACACCTTAAGGGCATTAACAAGGTGAATGAATCCAACGTGTTTCAATATAAGAAAAATAGCAGGACAAGAGGACACAGCATGAGATTAGAGGGAGGCTGATTAAGGGGTAATGTGAAGAAGTTCTTTTTCGCAGAAAGCGTGGTGGATGCATGGCATGGCCTCCCTCAGGAAGTGGTGGATATGAATACAGTGCAGGGCTTCAAACAGGCATGGGATAGGCATAAGGGAGCAAAACGGATGAGTATGAATAGATAGACCATTGCAAGAGCAAAGGCCGATGGGACATTCATAAGGCAGACAAAGAAATGGGCAGACTGGATGGGCCTTGCGGTCTTATCTGCCATCAACTTTTATGTTTCTATGTTTCTGGTGAACCAGACAATTGTAAATCTTCAGAGTATAGTATTTTTTCAGTTTTTAGCTTTTGAAGTTTTTGTTCATGATCAACCTTAACTTGAAAAAATGTCATATTTTTTCATCTTTTTTTGGCTTTTATTTTATCTGTGCATGAACAAACTTTGAAATATAAATAACTTAAAAAAATAGACAACATTTTGTTTTCTAAACCCCTCAAAGGCACTTTCTTAGAACAAACTCCAACAAACCTGTAGGTTTCATTATTTAAATCAATGTTGTTTTTTTCTGTAGCCGTGAGCAAAAAAAAAAAAAAAAGGGGGAGATTTATGTAATTTCACTAAGTCTGAACCACCAAACTGATTTTTGCCAAATTGCCAGAAAATTAGCCTGTAGGACTGGGAAGGTGCACACCACATTCTGCAGTCCTAGGGGCTAAGATCATCAAGCTATCAACTATCAAAATCCCTTTATTAAACAAACACAAACACAACCTTAACATACTGTACAGATGCTACCGTGCCTGTATAATATATTTATATCATTTTTATTACCCTGCTTTCTACCCGTCTTCTTCAATAACTAGGGTTACTTTTTCCTTTATACTTAATTTCTGAAGAAGACCCAATTATTGACACATCCCTTTTAACTTTAAATTCATTTTTCAGCATTGTTTTAAAGTAACCCTATGTTCTGACCAAGGCCAACACACTGGTGCAGTAGTTTCTTTCATTGTTCTTACATTATATGCATATATTGCAGAGAATCCAAACAGTGGGCTCTATGCACTAATAGGGGTGGGTACACTCAGGGGGTGAGTACCTAACCCGCTCAGCTCTGCACTCACAGACAGGCATGCATTGGCTGGCATTCACTGTCTCTGGCCACCTGTCCATGCCCCCCTCAGTGCACAGCTGCATGGGGGTAGATCAAGGGACACAGGTGGGCATCCAATCAGATGACCAAAATGCTACATCCCAAAATGTTTCCTTTCAGGTGGCAGCAGGGGAGTCCAAGCAGGGATAAGCCAAAAACCAACAGACAAAAGAGAATTGGGTGCCTGAAGGTGGAGGTTCAGAAGGTAAGTGGTGAGTCCAGAAGGAGTGGAGTTCCAGAAACACCTGGGAAATGCAACAAAAAATAGGGAAAGAGAGCAGAGTTGGGCATGCTAATGCAAAAGGCTGACATTGAATTTGTGCGCTGTGCCATTAAGTTACACACTGGCCCCACGCACCTTGCTCACATACCAGAGCACCACACAGCCTGTAGAACTGTTTCAGAAAGTTCTTCAGAGTGACACTGATGTAAAACAGAGGGGCAGAGATTCATCAGGGGACCTATATTACTAAGGGACCATTGTTGAAGAAGGATGCCAAGGGAGGAACTGGCTAGGGACAGGGGATACACTAGACATCAGTGACTACTGATGGGCTTGGCTGTGGGAGGAAGGCTGCTGAACTACCAGGGAAACTTGAGCAGCAATGAAAAAATGGAAATATTGGTGACTCAGAAGAGGGTGTAAAAGAAAGGATTTGTTGGTGTGGGTTGATTACACTGTTGACCTGGGGCTCATTGCATGAAATACCCCTATGTTATTGGACTATGCCATGTACAGACCCCTGAGGGTGTTGCATATTAATAGGCACACAGTCTGACTCTGCACATTTACACTTACGTGCTGAGTGACACTGTAGTCTGGGGGACTACACTCCCTGGCACCGGTGTGCTGGCTTTATGTATTGCAGAAAATTGTGGTGACACAACAGGGAGCCTGCTGCATCCTGGTTTTGCTTCCCCACACATTGTAACTGTGTATGCAGCTCCTAGCACTGGAAACAACTTGCATTTTTAATGTGATATTGTGTATTTACTCCACAAATATTTGTGTTATGAAAAATGTTATTGCAGTCAAGTTTCTACTGAATGTGTGTTTGCTGTTACTGTATTAAAATTTACTGTGGGATGTGAGTGAAAATCGGACACTGACCCAAAACACTTTACAAGTAGTTAATCAATAAATACTCACCGCCTCTAACCAAAGCTCCAGTGGAGTTCAGCAAAACACGATCATTTAAAACCTTCCTCTTAGCCATCATCATGTGATGGCAACAACTCTGCTTCACTGATATAAACTAACATAACCTGAGACTATAATAGTAACAGCTGAAAAGAGCAGAGTCTGGACTGGTGTGGAATGGATGTAATTTGGGTAGGTGGTGCTGGAATAAGGGCTGTACTCGTGTGAAGTGTTGTGAACTAGTGCTATCCAGGTGTGAGATGGAGTTTTGCCAGTGTAAACTGATGTAATGTGGCATGAGTTGTTGCAGTGAACTGGTGCTGCACTGGTGTGAAGTGTCTGGAACAGGGTTTTCACCAGTGTGGCTGGGGCATAATTACATGTACTCATATAGCCTGCTGTTAATATACAGAACATACTGTAGAAACAGAAAACTTTACAGGCAGAAAGAGACATGCAGTCCATCCAGTCTGTCCAGAAGCCCTAGTTAATAAGTTTGGAGTGCATAAACTGATTTAGACATGCCCTTGGGAGGTTTAACTATAATAATCTGCAAACCGATGTCCTATTGTATATCTCCTTCAGATGGCTCCCAGGAGACTCCCTTTTCTTCTGCCACATACACAGCCATTTAATGTAATCGAGATGTAACTGTCAGTGTCATATTAAGTGATTAGTTGATTTGTTGAGAAATATGACTTTTAAAGTAATTGACCTCAAGTTCCTTTACTTATGTATTTATATGATGGTTACCTGCATTATTGCACTTAAGCCCTCCGGGGGGGGGGGGCACCCTGGCTAACACTTCCCACCTCTAGCTGCTCAAGGAGTGTAGCATTTCTCTCTAATGATAGGCGCTCATGAAATGTCATGTATTTTGTTGTACTCCCTGTCATGGGTGTTTTCCTGGTGCTTACCCACCTCCCTACTGCCGATTTATATCTTGCTTGCTGTATACCTTACCTTACTATGTAATTACAGTGTACCTTATTGCTGTTCCACCCACTTGCATGTGGGTCTGATTGTACCCTGTCCCTGTATTGTGTCTCCTATGTAATCTGCAACCTCCCAGGTCGCACCTGAAAATAGGCACATGCTGTCTAGTGTGCTAACCTGGTTAACAAAAGCAAATAAATAAATATATTTTTATTTGTACTTCATCTGTCTGATGTATTATTTGTTCACTTGTAATTTTGTGTGTGGTTTAATAATGGAAAATCTAATAAAAAGAGAAAATAAAAAAAAAATCTGCAAACCATGGCATAGATCTAACAAGAAGAGAATGTGATTACTCTGAGACAGAATGACCACTGGTATCTTCTGACCATTTCCAGAAATTATTTTTTAATTATATTTCATAATGCTTGAACTTAATCTTGAAAACTGTAACATTTTTAATTATTAATCATAGAAACGTAAGTTTTTTTTTTTTGTGAAAGTTTAGAGTTAGATCAACATATATAGATCCTACAGTTCTTCTGTGCCGCTGCATGTCTATACATGTCAATATAATATGTTGTCAAAAATGACAGGAAAATTTAGTGAAACATAGAAACATAGAATCTGTCGGCAGATAAGGACCATACAGCCCACCTAGTCTGCCCATTTCTCTACTTGATTTGGCAATCCTTACTCTTATATGGACTGCTTTTCCCTCACTCTGCTGTACAGCAGGGTGCCTTTATGCTTATCCCATACACTTTTGAATCCCCTTACCATTTTCACTTCCACCACCTCCACTAGTAGGCTGTTCCATGGATCCACCACCCTCTCTGGGAAAAAATACTTCCTAGTATTCCCCCCAAGCCTCCCTCCAGCCTCATGTCATGTCCCCTTGTCCTTGTGCACTTTCTTCTCTGAAATATGCTCCCCTCCTGTACCCTGTTTATTCCTCTAAGGTATTTGAAAGTCTCTATCATATCCCCTCTCTCCCTTCTCTCTTTCAGTGAATAGATGTTTAGTTCCTTGAGTCTTTCCTCATAAGGCTTGTGGTGTAGTCCATGTATCATTTTTGTTGCTCTTCTCTGGACTGCTTCCATTTTGTCTACGTCCTTCCCGAGATGCGGTCTCCAGAACTGGACTCAGTATTTCAGATGAGACCTCACCAGTGATCTATACAGTGGCATCACCACTTCACTCCTCCTACTACTGGTTATGCCCCTTCCTATGCACCCCAGCATTCTGTTTGCCTTCTCCACTGCTTTTTCACATTGTTTGGTCAGTGAACATTTTGCATTGTTTGGTTGTTTTGCATTGTTTGGTTAGTTAACCATTTTTATTTTTGTTTGTTTCAATATGAAACATTTTATGTTTTTCTTAATATTAATAGTTGGTCACAGTAGTAATACCTTATTAGTATATTTATTTAGCTGATTCCAAATTTTAATTAAACAATAAGTCTCTAGCCCTATGAGCTACAAAGTTTTCACATTTTAAAGAAACAATTTTCTGAAAGGTCTAACTTTGGAACTGTTGGGCTAGAAACTTTTTTTAAATGAAAGCATGGAGTCCAGCCATTAAGAATTAATTATGTGTCAATACTATTCCATATGAGTCGATACTATATGAACCTCAATCGCCAGTCCGAGCTGTGAACACATTGTGATATCCCTTTCCCTGGCAGTATATTGTCCCCCACATCTAATCGCCAGTCCAGGTTATCAGCACATTGCGATACTCCTATTCCTGGCAGTCTAGTGTCCCAACCCCACCCCACCCCCACCGCCAATCTGAGCCCCCTGGCAGTCTAGTGTCCTATACCTTCAATCGTTAGTTCGAGCTGTGAACACATTGTGATATCCCTTTCCCTGGCAGTATATTGTCCCCCACATCTGATCGCCAGTCCAGGTTATCAGCACATTACGATACCCCTATCCCTGGTCAAATTGGGTGCCAGCAGGAAACTGCTGCTCATCTCCAGTAATGGTAGCAGCTGCCACCATTTGAGGACCCTCTGCCCTCGCCACTCTATCAATGTCTTTTTTGGATCCTGTCCCAGCTGGCAACCCTCACTCATGTTGACTGCCCACTGCTCCACCCAATGGATAAATGAATGGTCAACAATCCACACCACCCTGTGATGTCTGGCCCCTGCAAGACAGGAAAATGGATATATTAGAATTCATTTCTGAACATACCTTTTATAGGCCTGGGAGGACCACCTGCTCACCCTCTGGACATCGGAGGTGGTGCCCCCCAGCCTGGCCACCTCTGAGGCCACCCCAATCCTGAAACAGTGCGAAGCAAACCTTGTAGGGTCCTTGCTGAGGAAACCCATACCTTTCTTGAGTACCACTGTTACTTGGGAAGCAGTCACCGGGTCCCCATTACCGTGCCTAAAGAAACTACCCTCCCCTTGAGGTCCTGCTGTGACATAATCTGTTATGACTTTCCCTACTGACTCTTCCATGACCTTTGCTTGATTGAGGTCCATCCGGCTACCCCGTCTTGCTTGATCGGTCTTGGAATGCCTAAGTCAAGCTGTGACCATGCCTGCTGACCATGATATATCCTGGTCCTGTAGTCCACCCAGCCTTTCCCCTTTTTTACTAGCTATCACATCACTAACCCAGAATGCCCCTCCTTGCATCACCAGAAAGATTGCTGTAAACAACCGTGCCTCATAGGCTGAGGAGCATACACATTGCAGGCACTGCAGCAACTGATCCAGCAATTCCCCATCGATGGGTCTGTGTTTGTCCAAGCACTGGCCCTGCAGCCTAATCCACCCTTGCTGCATCTGGCATATGGCCAGAGCACTGATGGGTGTCCCCCAGCCCTGCAATTGGCAGACCATGCCAATACTCACTAGTTATATCTCAATGGTGGCCCTGACATGTCTCCTTCCCATTTCTCCACCATATACCATATGGCATGGATTTCAGACACTGGGCCACTTACCACCAGCCTCACCCTCTCCTGGAACATCTGGAAACTCCTCCACGCTGCTTTGTAGGCCCTCAGCATGTTAGGGACCAATGCACTCCAAAAGAGTAGCTGGGCTCAGTCCATCCAATTTCCTAAAGGCATGTTGGCACCCATGTTCTCTAGTCAGCTGCCTTCTAGTCTAATGCCTGGAACCTGTCCAACTGCAAATGTGAAAGGCTGTCAGCTATGTCATTCTTGACCCCTTCCACATGCCTAGACTTAAAAGACAAGTTCAGCCTCTACCCCTCCAACACCAGCATGCGTGCCAACCTCAGAACAACCTCAGTGGCCCCTGACTGTTGATTTATAACAGATACCACTGCCATGTTATCGCATCTGAACACCACCTTTTTGTTTTTGAATCATGCGCCCGGCCCCACCAAAGCAACCCATATGGGGAACTCCTCCAGGAATGTGATGTCTTTCGTCAAACCCAGTTCAACCCACTGGGCTGGCCATTCTTCTGAAATCCATTCCCCCTGGTAATATGCCTCCATGCCTAAACTGCCCGCTGCATCGGTGAAAAGTTCCAAGTCGTCCCCTGCCACCCATATGTCTTGCCAAAACATCAATCTGTTATATTCCTGTAGGAAGACTTCCCATGCCTGAAGGTCTTGCCTCACCCCCTTGCTAATGTCCACCCAGTGGTGGGGAAGCTTGGCCTTGGCAGATGCCCTGGCCAGGTGTCTGGTGAACACCCTCCCCAGGGCCACTGCTCTGCAGGTGAAGTTCATATGACCTAGTCTTTCTGTATTGTTTTGAACTGTAACCTCCTCTGGCCCTTTATTGCCTAGATGAGTCCCTTCAACCTGTCCACCTTCTCTATAGGGAGCCTGTAGCATTATTGGTTCAGATCCAGCTCAATCCCCAGGAATTCCAACTGTCTGTAAGGACCCCTGGTCTTATCCACTGCCAGGGGGACTCCAATCTACTCACACAGAGTCTCGAAACCCCTAAGCATGGCCTGCATGCTTTCCCTGCCTTCCCCTATGAACAAAAAATCATTGAGGTATTAGACCTCCACCCCCTGTCTGTGCTGGACTTTAAACACCCACTGAAGCCAGGTACTAAATACCTTGAAAGTGGCATAAGCCACCTAGCACCCCATGGGCATCGCCTTGTTGAACTAGTACCTCCACTAAAACTGGAAACGTAGCAGCTCCCAATCCTGCTCTCAATCTGGTAGCAGCCTAAAAATGGATTCAATGTCCTTTTTTGCCACCCATACTCCCTCCTTGCCCTGGATCAGGTCTACTGCATTGTCTAAAGTGGCATATGACACTGTACTCCTCTCTGGGGCAATGGCATCATTAACCAAGTCCTCCTCCAGGTACGACAGATGGTGAGTCAGCCTATACTCCCCTGTGGCCTTCTTAGGTACACTACCCAGTGGAGAGACCTTGAAGTTCGCAAACAGAGGGGACTCAAACAAACTTTCCACTTGTTCTGCCTCCATCTCCTTCCTGATCTTCCTCTCAGCTATCTCTTCTTTTCCTTTTATGGATGCTAGGTTCTTTGCTCCCATATCCTTCCTAATCCCAGAACCATATAAGTTAAAACCCACCATAAAACCCTCCCTCAGCATAAAACCTGCCCCACAGTCGGGATAGTCCCTAGTCCATGCTGCCACCACCTGTGTACGTACCGGGAACTGAGCCATGGGAAAGCTTGCCCCTTGGTCCCCCCTCCCTTTTGCATCTTACCACCCCCCGTACCCCCTACCATTCTGCCACTGGAAATTATCTCCCTACCTGTTGTATCCCCCTACCCACCCCCCAAAGACCTCCCCAAAAGGACTGCATCTGGGCTGGGATGGTCTGCCTGTCCCTGTGCGTTCCACACCTATGAACCGGGTGCGTGCCCCCACAACCTGAACACAAGTGTTTATATTTGCTGTTGGTCCATGTACAGTTTGCTTTTGCTCCTGCCCCCACACTGGTCTTCTTTCCCTCGTTACCTGCACCCCCCCCCATGCTGACAAAGTCCTAATCCACAACTCATATAAAGTAACATCCCACCTAACATCCCCCTGTGATGCCACCCTGTGCCTGAATTTTTTATCATAGATAAGCCACCCGTAACTACTCTTAACGCTGTAGGCATCCCTAATAATGGCTGAGTAGGTAAACAATGGGATGGCCAGCTCAGATTTTTTTCTGCAACATTATGGTGCTAAAATGCATAAAGCCCTTCATCCAGGCCCCAAAGGTTTTCCCTTTATAGCTAACATCCTCACTAGTCTTCCCCACTATGGCGAGAGCCACTGCCATCTCTGAGTTGCTCATTGACTCCTTCTGCTTGTACTTTTTTGCCGTATCTTTGTCAGTTAAAGCAAACATGTCCACATATTCCCCCTTCCATATTTTTTCCTTGAGAGCCTGTGAAACGTGATCCCTGAGAGTCATCCCCGGTGGCCACCCATTACAAGCCTTACTGCCAACCCCTCCAGCCCCTGCCCCTTCGGAAGCCTTCTACGATTTCTTCTCCTTCCTTTCTTTCCAGACCTTGTCCACCTCCTCCCAACCTTTTTCTCCCTGTTTATTCATAATGCCTGCCAGGTAATCCCTCAAACTGCCTTCTACTGACAGGTCTAGCACCAGGGCCTTACCCTCCTCCAGCTGTGGCTCACCACCCTCATCCAGGTTGCTCTTGGTCAGCCTCTTGTTGGGTCTCTCCTTGTGAGCAGGTGGGGCTCTTCCTGGCCTCCACTCCTCCAGCTATCTCGCACTCACAGAGTAATTTCTTTTGTTTAAAATATATTCTTTACTGTGAGGACCAGGGTAGCAGCCGCCTGTGTATAATGCGGCCACCAGCCATGTCGGGCCATGCCCACAGAAACATAGAAACATAGAAACATAGTCTTTGATGGCAGATAAGTACCGCTTGGCCCACCTAGTCTGCCCATTTCCCTACCTACAGGATAGGCCGCAGATCCTAGTTAACCAACAGCCTATTTCTTCCTACCCCCCCCCCCACAAGAACTGCCTTATATCTAGGTCCCATGCATTCTTGAATTCTCCCACAGTTTTAGACCCCACAACCTCCTCAGGAAGGCTGTTCCATGCATCCACTACCCTCTCTGTGAAAAAATACTTCCTCACATTGCCCGTGAACTGCCCCCCCAGCTTTAAATTGTGTCCCCTTGTTCTTGCATGTCTCTTTTTCTGAAAGATGCTACCCTCTTGGACTTTGTTGATTCCACTGAGGTACTTAAAAGTTTCTATCATGTCCCCCCTCTCCTTCTTTCCTCAAGGGTATACATATTAAGCTCCTTTAGTCTCTCCTCGTATGGCTTCTCTTGCAGGCTGCATCATTTTAGTTGCCCTCCTCTGGACTGCCTCTATCCTGTCTATGTCCTTGCGGAGATGGGGTCTCCAGAACTGGATGCAGTACTCCAGATGGGGTCTCACCAACTGTCTGTACAGAGGGATAACAACTTCCTGTTTTCTGCTGGTGATGCCTCTCCCTGTGCATCCCAGTATACCCCCAACCCTCCCTACTGCCTTCTCACATTGCTTGCTAACCTTAAGGTCATCTGATATGATTACCCCCAGGTCCCTTTCCATTTTTGTTGTTGTTACTACCTCCCCCATTGTGTAATCTTCCCCTGGGTTCTTGTTTCCCAGGTGCATTATTTTGCACTTCTTTGCATTGAATCGTAGCTGCCATACTTCTGACCATTCCTCCAACCTTGCCAAGTCCCTTCTCATCCTTTCCATGCCTCCTTGTGTATCAACTCTGTTGCAGATCTTTGTGTCATCTGCAAAGAGGCATGCTTTTCCTTCAGTCCTCTGCAATGTCACTTATAAAGACATTAAAAAGGACTGGACCCAGTACTGAACCCTGCGGTACCCCACTAGTAACCCCTCTTTCTTCAGAGTGGACTCCATTTACAATTACCTTCTGTGTCCTGTTGTCCAGCCAATGTTTTGCCCAGGCTACCACTCTGGGACCCACTCCCAGGCTGGTTAATTTGACTAATAATCTTTTGTGTGGGACTGTGTCAAATGCCTTGCTAAAGTCTAGGTAGGCCATGTCCACAGCCCCTCCCTGGTCTACTACTTTGGTCACCCAGTCAAGGAAATCTATTAGATTCGTCTGACATGACCTTCCTGCTATGAACCCAGGCTGCCTTGGGTCCTGTGCCCCACTGGCCTCTAGGTACTCAACAATTCTTTCCTTCGGAAGTGACTCCATCACTTTCCCTACCACAGAGGTCAAACTGACAGGTCTGTAGTTTCCTGCCTCTGTTTTGGTCCCACTTTCATGAAGGGAAATCACATCCACCTTCCTCCAGTCCTCGGGTACCACACCATCCTCCCATGATTTATTAAAAAGAGTAGTCAGTGGTTTCGCTAGTTCCCCCCTTAATTCTTTTAGAATTCTGGGGTGAATTCCATTAGGCCCCATTGCTTTGTCCACCTTCAGTTTTAGGAGTTCTTGCAGAACCCTTTCTTCTATGAAAGGGCTGGGATCGACTCCCCTATCAAGAGTGCTTCTGTTAATTGGATTAGGCACTTCCCCTCCTCTTTTGTGAATACTGAGCAGAAATATTCATTCAGTATCCTGCTTTTCACTGTCCCTCTGCCCACCCACCATTCATTCTATTCAGCCTCACTATCCTCCTTTGTCTTTCTACGCTCCTGATGTACCTATAAAAGGTTTTATCCCCCTTCTTAACCGAGTTGGCTATCTTTTCCTCAGTTTGGGCGTTTGCTATTCTGACTTCCCTCCCTGCTTCCTTCTGCCTTAACTGGTACAGCTCTCTGTCCTGCTCCTTCTATGTTTCCTTATACTTCCTAAATGCTATCTTTTTCTGCCTGACTTTCCCAGCTACCTCTTTTGAGAACCATAGTGGCTTTTTCTTTCATTTTGATTTGTTTATTTGCTTCATACAAAGGCTTGTTGCCTCTGTGATGGCAGTTTTGATGATTCCCCATTGTTACTCCACCCCTCCTTCTAGCCTGTTTGCTAGTGCTTTTCTGAGGCACTCTCCCATCTCGCCAAAGTCAGCCTCCTCTGAAGTTCAGTACCCTCACTTTTGTATGGCTTGACTCTGGCTGGGTTAACGTGAACCACACTGTTTGATGGTCACTTGTTCCCAGATGGCAACACTTCTAGATCTGAGATCCTCTCACTGCCACCATTTGAGAGTATGAGGTCTAGATTGCTCCCTCATGAGTGGGTTCGAAACTAGCTGTCTGAGGCCTGCCACCTGTGGGGCATCGAGAATGGCCCTGCTCTTGGATGTGGTTGCAGCAAATGTGCTCCAGTTAACATCTGGCATATTCAGGTCTCCATCAACAGTATCTCCCCTTTCTCTGCCATCCTAAGATGCTTCTATCATATCCTTGTCCATTCCCTCCCCTGACATGGGGGTCTGTACACAACCCTGTGCAGATTGTGGTGCCTTTCCAGTCTCAAGGTGACCCATGCCTCCTCTCCTCCCTGTTTACTCTTTTGTTCAGTTGCTTTTATCCCATCCTTTACATAGAGAGCTACTCCTCCCCCTCTTCTCTTCTGCCTGTCTCTCCTGTAGGTGTTGTCCCATCTTCAGGCACCTCTCTGGGCTGAGGGAGGAGGTTGCTCATCTTCAGGCTGAGTTGGCCAGGATTTGTGGGACCTCCTCCTCCATCCAGGGACCACCAGAGCCACTGCCATTGCCTCAGAGGTTGCCAAGAAAGAGGAGCAGTTGGACCACAGTGGGCTCAGGGAGGGTGAGGTTGGTGGAACAGAGGCACATCCCTCCAGTTGTACCTCTCCACAATTCCTATGCCATTCTGGCAAAGTGTGGTTCCTCTATGGAGGCACCTGCAGTAGAGACCAAGGAGGATGCTGGGAACCTCCACAAAGGAGACCCACAGGAGGGTGGCATGGGACCCCACAGGAAGAAACAACTCCTTGTGGGGACTCCATTGTTAGGAAGGTAGAACTGGGGAGGAAGGGGAGAGGAGGTAGGGTGCCTGCCTGGCACCATGGCTTGGAGGGACAGGGCGCGAATCCTCAGGATTGCCAGAGCAGCTGCACGGGGAGGGAGCTGGATGTCATTGTCCACCTAGAGACAAATGACCTGGCTAAGAAAGGGATTATAGCAGTGCAGGAAGAGTTTGTGGAATTGGGGAGGGGTCTTAGACAAGTAGCTCGCATGGTAACCTTCTCGGAGGTGCTTCCCATCTATGGCGTAGGAGAGGCTAGAGTGTTCTGCAACATGGGATTCAATCAGTGATTGAAAAACTGGTGCAGAGCTCAGGGATTTGGCTTCATTGGGGACTGGGGGTTCACCTGGAGTGATGCAAGCCTATACTGGCATGATGGGCTGCATCTGTCCAGGAGGAGAACCAGGATCCTGAGTGATAGGTTTAAATGCTTCATTGGCAAGCATTTAAACTAGCCAAGGGGGGAGGCACTGGAAAAGAGCAGGAAAATCCTAGCCCCCCCAAAAAAATCATGGTAGTAAGTATGGTAAACACCAACATAGAGGTGGCGATAGGGAGAAGGGCATGAGTAAATGGGGAAAGTGACAAAGGCAAGAAGGACAGGGATGGGGCAAAAAGGAGTAAGGCCATCAGGAAATGGAGGGTAATGAGTACCAGTGCCCGTAGTCTGGGCAACAAGCTCCCTGAGCTGATGGCCTTGATGGAAGAGGGATGCCTGGATATCGTAGCAGTCACAGAAACATGGTACACAGAGAACCATGACGGGGATGTGAACATACCAGGGTACATAACCTACAGGAGAGACAGGCAGGAGAGAAGAGGGGGAGGAGTAGCCCTCTATGTAAAGGAAGGGATAAAAGCAACTGAACAAAAGAGTAAACAGGGAGGAGTAGAGGCACTGTAGGTCACCTTGGAGACTGGAAAGGGCACCACAATCTGCACAGGGGTTGTGTACAGACCCCCATGTCAGGGGAAGGGAATGGACAAGGATATGATAGAAGGCATTCTTAGGATGGCAGGGAAAGGGGAGATATTGTTGATGGGAGACCTGAATATGCCAGATGTTAACTGGAGCACATTTGCTGCAGCCACATCCAAGAGCAGGGATATTCTCAATGCCCTACAGGTGGCAGGCCTCAGACAGCTAGTTTCAGAACCCACTCGTGAAGGAGCAATTTTAGACCTCGTACTCTCAAATGGGGGCAGTGAGAGGATCTCAGATCTAGAAGTGGGTTGCCATCTGGGAACAAGTGACCATCAAACAATGTGGTTCACATTAAACTCAGCTGCAGAGTCAAGCCATACAAAAGTGAGGGTACTGAACTTCAGGAGGGCTGACTTTGGCAAGATGGGAGAGTGCCTC
Source organism: Neoceratodus forsteri (assembly GCA_016271365.2). NCBI lineage: Eukaryota > Metazoa > Chordata > Ceratodontiformes > Ceratodontidae > Neoceratodus > Neoceratodus forsteri. Next base: position 974,313,028 of record CM057456.1, on the reverse strand, counting down.
AGAAAAGCACTAGCAAACAGGCTAGAAGGAGGGTGGAGTAACAATGGAGAATCATCAAAACTGCCATCACAGAGGCAACAAGCCTTTGTGTGAAGCAAATAAACAAATCAAAATGAAAGAAAAAGCCACTATGGTTCTCAAAAGAGGTAGCTGGGAAAGTCAGGCAGAAAAAGATAGCATTCAGGAAGTATAAGGAAACACAGAAGGAGCAGGACAGAGAGCTGTACCAGTTAAGGCAGAAGGAAGCAGGGAGGGAAGTCAGAATAGCCAAGGCCCAAACTGAGGAAAAGATAGCCAACTCAGTTAAGAAGGGAGATAAAACCTTTTATAGGTACATCAGAGAGCATAGAAAGACAAAGGGAGGTATAGTGAGGCTGAATAGAATGAATGGTGGGTGGGCAGAGGGGGACAGTGAAAAAGCAGGGATACTGAATGAATATTTCTGCTCAGTATTCACAAAAGAGGAGGGGGAAGTGCCTAATCCAATTAACAGAAGCACTCTTGATAGGAGGTCGATCCCAGCCCTTTCACAGAAGAAAGGGTTCTGCAAGAACTCCTAAAACTGAAGGTGGACAAAGCAATGGGGCCTGATGGAATTCACCCCAGAATTCTAAAAGAATTAAGGGGGAAACTAGTGAAACCACTGACTACTCTTTTTAATAAATCATGGGAGGATGGTGTGGTACCCGAGGACTGGAGGAAGGCAGATGTGATTCCCCTTCACAAAAGTGGGACCAAGACAAAGGCAGGAAACTACAGACCTGTCAGTTTGACCTCAGTGGTAGGGAAAGTGATGGAGTCACTTCTGAAGGAAAGAATTGTTGAGTACCTTGAGGCCAGTGGGGCACAGGACCCAAGGCAGCATGGGTTCACAGCAGGAAGGTCATGTCAGACAAATCTAATAGATTTCTTTGACTGGGTGACCAAAGTAGTAGACCAGGGATGGGCTGTGGACATGGCCTACCTAAACTTTAGCAAGGCATTTGACACAGTCCACACAAAGATCAACAGTCAAATTAACCAGCCTGGAGTGGGTCCCAGGGTGGTAGCCTAGATAAAACATTGGCTGGACAACAGGACACAGAAGGTAATTGTAACTGGAGTCCACTCTGAAGAATGAGGGGTTACTAGTGGGGTACCACAGGGTTCAGTACTGGGTCCAGTCCTTTTTAATATCTTTATAAGTGACATTGCAGAGGGACTGGAAGAAAGTATGCCTCTTTGCAGATGACACAAAGATCTACAACAGGGTTAATACACAAGGAGGCATGGAAAGGATGAGAAGGGATTTGGCAAGGTTGGAGGAATGGTCAGAAGTATAGCAGCTACGATTCAATGCAGAAGAAGTGCAAAATTATCACCTGGGGAACCCAGGGAAGATTACAAATGGGGGAGGTCAAACAACAAAAAGGAAAGGGGCCTGGGGTAATCATATCAGATGACCTTAAGGTTAGCAAGCAATGTGAGAAGGCAGTAGGGAGGGCTGGGGGTATACTGGTATGCATAGGGAGAGGCATCACCAGCAGAAAACAGGAAGTTGTTATCCCTCTGTATAGACAGTTGGTGAGACCCCATCTGGAGTACTGCGTCCAGTTCTGGAGACCCCATCTCCACAAGGACATAGACAGGATAGAGGCAGTCCAGTGGAGGGCAACTAAAATGGTGCAGGGTCTGCAAGAGAAGCCGTACGAGGAGAGACTAAAGGAGCTCAATATGTATACCCTTGAGGAAAGAAGGGAGAGGGAGGACATGATAGAAACTTTTAAGTATCTCAGTGGAATCAACAAAGTCCAAGAGAATAGCAACTTTCAGAAAAAGAGACGTGCAAGAACAAGGGGACACAATTTAAAGATGGGGGGGCGGTTCCGGGGCAATGTGAGGAAGTATTTTTCACAGAGAGGGTAGTGGATGCATGGAACAGCCTTCCTGAGGAGGCTGTGGGGTCTAAAACTGTGGGAGAATTCAAGAATGCATGGGACAGACATAAGGCAGTTCTTGTGGGGGTAGGAAGAAATAGGCTGTTGGTTAACTAGGATCTGCGGCCTATCCTGTAGGTGGGAAATGGGCAGACTAGGTGGGCAAAGCAGTCCTTATCTGCTGTCAAAGTCTATGTTTCTATGTTTCTAGACACTTTTTTACAGAGAGGGTGGTGGCTGGGAGGAATGCGTTACCTGCAGAAGTGGTATCCAGTAGAACAGTGGACTGCTTCAAAAGGGGATGGGACAGGACAAGGGAGAGAGTCAATGAAGGGGAAGAGTGGAAGGAAGGGGCGGCTGCAGAATAAGGGGTGCTAGCTGCACATTCGAGCAGACTTGATAGACCTCTAGGCCTTTATCTGCTGGCAAATTTCGTATGTTCGTATGTTCATAATATGGGGTGGTAAGAATCACATTCTAAAGGATCCTTACCCAGTTTGAGAAGGATGCTGCTGTTTTGGGCCAGCTGCCATGAGATGTGATAAGTGCCTACCCTCCCCCCATCCCTTCAGCCAGCTCATTGAAAACTTTCATCAGTATTGGTGAGAGCTCCACTAAGAAGCCCTTATACCATTTGGCTGGATAGTTGTTACAGCCTGGAGCTTTTCCATTTAGTCCTTTGATTTTAAGTGCTATTTTGGCTTCTATGATGGGTGCCTTTGCCTGCTCTGAGATGACTGGTAGATGCAGCTCCTCAAAAAGTCTTCTATGCCTTGGGCCACTTCCCCTGCTTAAAGTGCACTGAAAATGATTGAATTTTTCTAAAATTCTAGTGGGATTGCCCATCCGTCCAGCTGCTGTCCCACCTCCTGGGTTGCAACACCTCATTCTGTTAATTTGCTTGTTGCCTTAATCTCAGGCTAATACCTTCCAGCTCTGTCCCCTTTGATAATATTACTGACATGTGAATCTGAGCTGACTTTCAGTCTGGGCTTCTAGTAGATTTGTGAGTTCTCACGTCCTGATTTCTAACTGTTGTTTGTCCTGTTCATTTAAAGTAATCTATTGTTCCTCTTTTAAGACAAAGATTTTGGATTCTAGGTCTAGTCTAGCCCATACTTTCTCGTTCTCTCTTTCTCTCTCTCTCTCTCTCTCTCGCTCTCTCTTTCTGTCTCGCTCTCTCTTCTTTTCTAAGGTAAGCTTGATCATGTTTCCTCTCAAATATGCTTTCTGGCTATACCAGACTGTGGTCTCTGATGTGTCTGTTGCACCCGTTGTGTGCCAGGTAATCTGTAATGTGTTTCCTAATTGGGAGTTTGAAGTGATCACTGTTTAGCAGCATCACATTCATCCTGCAGCTAAACTGTCTCTGTAGGTGTGTTGTTTGCAGTTCTAAAACTATTGGAGCATGCTCTGAGGCTGTAACTTGTCTTAATAAAGCAGACCTGAACTTGTTGTAACTATTCTTCTGATAATAAGAAATGATCTATTCTAGAACAGGAAGTATGTTGTGCTGAGCAGAAGGTGGAATCCCAGTTGACAGGGTGCATTAAGTCCTATACATCTTTGAGCCCCATTTCCCCTAGCAATTGGGTTAGCTGCCTACTTGCCTACTGTTCATGTCTGTTACACTGATGCCACTCCCATCCATTTTATCTGAGAAGGTGCAATTAACCCCCCCCCCCATTATGTGAAAACGTACCAGTGTTTGCACTATGTCTATAATGTTTTTCTGGAGAAAGGGTCACCCATCACCTCTCTCATTTGGTGCATATACATTTAAAAGGACACATTCCCTTTTTATGTTTATATGTTTGTTTGCACGCATGTGCAAGAAACATAGTGCCTCCATACAAAGTTTCATAGGTGTGCCACCTTGCTTCCTATGCCCTGCTCCTTGCTGCAGGCGTGGTCTCACCACACCAATAAATGTCTGAGCTGTCTATGACAGCAGTTCAGATGCAGTGGTGTACAGTTCCAAGCAAAACACCACTACAATCAGCAGTGGTAACGTGTAGGCAATTTGCATACTGCCGTCAGCAGTATGCAAAGTGCCTACACATAGGCACTGCATTGGAACTGCTGTTATAGACAGCTCCATCCTCCCCCATACAACACCCAAGTAGCATGCTGAGAGCCCATCCCAGCATGCTCATGAATTCCCCCCCCACACACACACACTGTATGGCCAATGGGGATGCCCAATCCCCATCGGCTCCACTGCCCTCCCAACAGACTTACAGGTGCCACACTGGGAGCCCACCCCAGCATGGCAACAGTCCGTATGGCTGATGGGGTGCCCAATCACCCACTGGCTCCAGTATGCCCCCCCAAACAACCTTCCAGCTGCCACGCTGGAAGCCCACCCCAGCATGGTAAAAGTCCCGTGTCGTCTTTCAAAAAAAAAAATCTCCTGTAAGAAAAAATGGTCCTCGCTGAATGTCTTGCCCCCAACCCACACCCACCCTCTGAGTGCCCCCTCACCCCCATACCTCCAGAGGCTGGCGCGGCGATCTTTGGTGGACGGGAATCGTCTGCACTCTTCAAAAGCCGACTCGAACTGAAGAAATACTAGTAGGCTGTATAATGGCATAAATAATTTTTCAACTTTGGTGCATATCTTGGGCATTTTGGGTAATGTTTCACCAAATTTTCAATATGGGGTTCTTGGGACCCCGTCATGAACTCAGTCACTATCATTTGTTATTTGATCCCAAAGGGTGATTTCATGATCACTGTGCGAAACACCTTTTGGGACTGATTTAGAAATGACAGTGTCACAGTTCATGAGGTGAGCCCCAAAAACCCTATGTTGAAGATGATGACATCCAAAATGACTGTTTGAGAATTTGTAATATTTTCACTCCAGATTTTCAACATTGCAATTTTACCACACCTCCTTATGAACAGTATAGCTGTCATTTTTCACATCTCACTCAAAATGTGTTTTCGCACACGTAGTGCACATTGGCATGGTTGGTTTGCAAAATCAATGTTCGGGACACATTAAGAAAATCACAGTCACACTGTTCATGAACAGAGGTGTTAAAATAGCTATGTTGAAAATTTGGTGACAAAAGTCCATAAAATGACTGTGTTACGTGCGTGCATTGCACAATTTCCACACACCCTCGTAAGTTCACGAATTTGTAATATTTTCAGTCAAGATTTTCAACATTGACATTTTTCCACACCTCCTTATGAAAAGTACAGCTGTTATTTTTCACACCCTGGCTGAAATTTGTTTTCACACTTCCAGTGTGGAATAGCGCAGTCACTGTGGGAAATTAGTGTTCGGGATAGATTAAGAAAATTACAGTGACACTATTCATGAGCGAAGGTCCCAAAATGCCTATGTTGAAAATCTGCTGTAAAAAATCTTCAAACTAATTACATTACAGGTGTACATTGCACAGTTTCTATGCACACTTGTGACTTCAGTTTTTTTATATTTTCACTCCAGATTTTCAACAATGCCATTTTTACACCTCCTCATGAACAGTACACCTGTCTCTTTTCACTTCCCGTTCAAAATGTGTTTTCGAACCTGTGGCACTAAATGGCATAGTCACTGTGCAAAATCACGAACTGAGAGTGCACTGTTCATGCGGAGGGGTCACAAAAAAGCCCATGTTAAAAACTTGGAGTAAAAATACCAGGAAACACCCAGGGCATTAGGGTTTTCCTATCATAACGTCCTACCCTGTAGGGACTGACAGGTGTCTGGGCTGTGACTTTGGATTGTTGACAGTAATGCTCATGCCATTTCACCCCCCACCCTCCAGCCAGTGACAGGCATTGAGGTGCACTTTGGACTCTTTGCCCCCAGAGTTCACCCCATTCTCCTATACTGCACCTATTTCAGCGTATTTCCTTATGGAATGAGGGGAATGTAAAACCCAAATACCCCAAGGCACACCTTGACACTTGTCAGTGTTTGAAGAGCATGGTGAGGTGAAATGTCATGACCATCATGGGTGACAACCAATGTTCCCTCTAATTTTTAGTCTCTGTGGGTGGGTGACTGATATGTGTGTGCGGCACTTTGTGCAAAAAAATGATTCACGTGCACAAATTGGGTTGCCCAAACAAGTGATATATTTTATTGTCAGTAAACAGTAGAAAACATAACTAAACACTCAAATACTCAATGCAAAGTATAAATATACATTCCAACACAGTCCGAAGCTTGGATGTGTATTGTGCACCATAACAATATGAACTGGAAACGTGTAAATTATGTACATTTTAAAAGAGTCTTGCATGCATCTAAAAGGGGTGGTGGTGCTGCTGATGATGTATTGCTAAGAAATCAACATTTACTATTTTTCTGTCCTGTCTTTCCCATTCATCCAGTGGACTTATATTTTATTAAGATTTATTTTTCCACCAGATGTTAAAAACAATTTTGTTCGCATCAGCATATCTAAATGGCTTTCTTCCAAGCAGTTTCTTTGTTTGCTCTTAATGCAGTTCATGAGGCTGAAGCCTCTTTCACAGCCAGCACTAGAAGCTTGGAATGTAGTAGTAGTACAATTTATTATTCAGCATAAAGCAGTTACAATACACTAAAATCAGGACAAAATACATAGTAAATATAAATAGGCAATAAATAAATCAACAAGGAACTTACATATCTTTACAGTGCAATTCAATTTAACAGAGTACATTTTCACATAAAAAACCTCCACAGGACTTCAAGTCCCCCTAATAAACTTTACAAATAAGTTGAGATTAAAAATCTTGCAAAGATCTCTACCATGTTCTTCTCTTTCATAGTAAACAATTATTCCAAATAATCCTCCAGGGGGAGGCTGAGATCCCCTAACAATCCACCCAGCAGTTTTTTCCTAGTTGATTCATACCTAGGACACAAGAGTACCACATGCTTGAGATCATCTATAGTCCCCACTCCACATTTACAATATGGAGGAAGTACCCACTCTCTTTTGTCTGAAATGAATGTATTGAGCATTATAGTTTTCAGTTCCAAATCTTGTATAGATTCTTCTTTGTTTAGGCAGGCTAAAAAAAGAGATATGGCTCATATCCCCATGAAATCTTTACTTTTTTATAGAACCCATATAGTTTAAGCTTGGAGAGTTGAACATAGAAAGAACTGATGTCTTAAGTCAATAATTCTCAATTTGACATCCTGCCTAATCTCCTCTAATAGTCTCATGTAAATTTTATATAAGAGGTGGCCCAATCCGGCCAGCATTATTGTTTCCTTAATAAGTTGAATAAAGGGATGTACATATCCCATGCTGGCCAATTTGATGGCTTCCACTACACACATTCTGGGATATCTTTGTTGGGGCAAAAGAAAAAGTTTCAACAGAAAGAGAATCTGTCATTCACAGATGAGAGAAGTCAAGGAACGTTGTCCTATCTCCAAGGCAAGAATACAGCTTGGAGTTCCATTCAAAAATATTAAGGTGTCTCTATAGAGTTTATTCAAATTATTTCTAATTTTCTAACCTTAGTATGATCCAGTTTTCAGAGGCATATAACATGATCATTCTTATTTTGGCATTAACAACTCTTAATACCCGCTCACGATGACTTCCCCATCTAACATCTAAATATTTTAGGGCATTTACAGAAGATCCCATTTTAAATTGAATAGCCTCAAATGTTTGGTCCAAGATAGGCTATAGGCAAAATGGGCACGAAATAGTCATAACACTTAACAGTGTCTATATGGTTGTCGTTTAGCCTAAAGCCTACCGTATTCATTGTCTGAGAGCCAAAAACTACTAGCGTTGGTCTTGCTGAGATTAACTTTTAGTTTCCTTTGTGAACAGAGATTCAAAGTGAGCTAATTTTCTTTTAAGACCTAGGACTGAAGTAGAGAGCAGGACTAAATTGTTTGCATATGCTAAACATTCAATCCTTTGATCATTAATTTTGGAGTATGAAAATCTGGGTTACCTAGCTGATCCAAGACTGTATTAATGTAGATGTTAAATGGAGTAGAGGCCAAAATACAGTACACCTGTCTGCCCCACATTTATCTCAAATCTATCAGTTAGATGACCATACTGATTATACTGGACCTTTGCCCACATATTTTCATAGAGTCTGTTAATAACATCAAGAAGTGAGGCCTCCAACTTCAGATCCCTTAATGTAGCCTGAATGATTTTTCTACTAATCCAGATGAAGGCCAAGGAGAAGTCCACAAAACAGCAATATAATCTGTTTTTTATCACTTTTGTATACTTCCAGATCAGATGCTGAAGCACATAATAATGTTGTACTGTAGAACACTCCTTCCAGAAACCGTTCTGTGACTCATTCAATACTGAGTTCTCCTTGACCCATGACAGCAATCTGCCCAAATCTATCCTAGAGAAAACCTTCTGTGAAACATCTATCAAACTAATAGGCCTAGACATCCTTGGGTCATTCGGATCCTCTTTTTTAAAAATTGGGAAGATAACACTACTTGCCCAACTGGCAGGGTAAGAGTACACTGAACCAGGCCATTAAACAGCAAAAGAAGAAAAGGAATCCATCAGTTGGTAAAAACCTTATAGAGATCCCCTAGGAGCCCTGGTGCTTTATTTGCCTTAAGGCCAATCAGTGCCATCTGGATTTCGTCCTCTGTGATCAAGATAGGTCTTGGAAAAATTTCATCCTCCTGTATTTTGAAAGCATCAGGTGTCTCCTGCTCTTCATGAGAATAATAGAGCTTGGAGAAATGAGATGCCCAAACTTCAGGTGTAATATAGGTTGCAATCCTATTGGCATATCTATTATATCCCTGGGCAACAATATTCCAAAATCGCCTTCCATCCCTATCTAAAACAGCCTGCCTCAGTTTTTCCCAAAGTCCCAGAGTATGTTTATGTCTCTCTCGTTCGAGAATTTTCCTATATTTTTCTCTTTCACTCTTTAGCAATTTAAAATCTGCTGCAGACTTATTTCTTTTCTTCTTATGCTATCTTAGTTTTCCTCCAAACTCTTTCTTTGCCTATAGCCATACTGCATTAAACTAAGACTTTTTATAAAGGAACCTAGGATGGTATGTTGTTTTACATCTAGGTCCAAGTAAAGAATGAATAGTGTCCCAATTCTCCAAAATATTAAAGGCCTTACTTTTGTCCAGCACCAACTCGTGAATATCACCTAAGACTCCTGTACTAAGAATTTCTTTGAAACTAGCTTGACGAATCTGCTCCCATCCAATCCTTCTCTTGTTTATGACTTCTGGACTCTCTTCCTGTTGTGCCTCACTCCTTAAAGTTCCAAAAGGGCATTTGATGTTAATTACAACAGCACAGTGTGCTGATCCCAATCTATCCATGACCTCTAACTTTTGGATCAGCTTTACTGCTTCCAAATTGGTCCAAACCTGATCAGGGGTTGAAGAGCCAGTAGGTCCTCTATACATTAAGGATCCAACTAGATCTCCCTGAGTTCTCCCATTTAAAATACAGAAATTTCTACTGGCCAAGCCAGTTCGCAGTTCCCTACCTCTGAGGTTAGATTTTAGATCCTGAACAGTTCTAGTATATGAGATATTTGGATTAATTATAGATATTGTATGGATCATATCTCAGTATACATCCTCCAAAAAATGAGAAGGAATTCTGGCATTAAAGTCTCCCAAAATAATTATATGACAAGGTATACCCTTATCTGACAATTCGTCAAGTGCCATTTTCAGATCCTGTATGAAAAGGTCAGCAGGATCAGTAGCTTTATTGCAAGGGGGAAAGAATATATTGCAGAGAATGATCTTCTCTTGTCCCTTGCTAATCATTAGAGCCTGAAAATTTAGCAAAGTGTTGATAAAAAAGGAAATACCTCCTTTAAACCTTCCAAACTTTTTATCTTTAGTTGCTGGCAGAGTAAAGACAGAATATCCAGCCAATTTGAGAGTTACATTTTTTTTTTATTTTAATTCATATATCGGATTTACAACCTTTGAGTCAAAGACCCATTTACAAAGGCACCTCATCGCAAGAAGGGGAACAATCAACTTGTGAGACAAGACAGTGGAGAACAGTACAGGTGAAATACATGCAGCATACAAAACAGAATCTTCAAAGTGCCAAATAAACATAGGCAGTTTTCAGAAGAGCACACAACAATAAGTCATTGGGGTCCCAGAGGGTCATGCAGGATACAGCATGTGTTATACAGATTGAAGACAGGCTAACCGAGAGAACTGTTATATATGTAATCCTGTAGGAGCTGGTCGGTTTGAAAGGCACTCACGGTAGGCCCTATTTCTGTACACCATGTTTCTTGCAGTCCAATAATATCAAAATTATCCAGAAATCTCACCACTTCATGGTCAATTATTTTAAGATGGATGCCTTCAGTATTCCATGAAAGTATAGAAAGGGCATCCACATCTCGATTCCCAGCTCCCTTATCCAAATCCAGCTGGCATTCAGAGTTCATTTGTTTGATATTATCTACAGGCTGCATTTGTCAGGCTTAATCAATAACTGTCAGCGTCGAGTAGGTATTAGGGTCAATTAGGTTTCCAAAGTCAATCAGGGGGTTATCTGCCACTAAGATTGATTTTGTACTATCCTTAGTCTGTTTAAACCATGAAAAGACTTCACCCAAGTCTAATGTGTTAACTAAATGTATTCCCAAACAATCCAGCTTGCTGGCTAGAGACAGCAAGCTGCTAGCTGTATGAGGATTTTTAAAAGTAATATCAATTTGTGTTGTGCACTCAGGATCTCCGTATAACTTTATGGACTCCACCATGTTTCTGGAGATATAAAATCCTAATGCTCTTTCCAAGAGCAGCAACAAATCTTCCCTAACTTTCCTATGAGAATCCTTGAGTGAAACCTTCTACCCACAGATAGTTATCGTCCTCCTTAGCCATACTTCTCTCTGCTTCAATACATGATCCTCTATCACTCCCAAGATTTTTCTCTGTGCTATCGTATCCTTCTCACTCTGCACCTCCCTGTGGAGAATCTCTTCTGGGGAAGGATAAGACTGTGTAGGAACCTCTATGCATGATAGCTTCATGTTTAGCTTGGAATGCAGCACATACATCAATAAGTTTAGCCACCATGCTGTACTGCACATTAGTCAAAGCAAAGTGGATCATGTCAGTAAAGGATTTTAATGATCCTCCCTTTATTTTTTCAGCAACTATAAATCTGAAGTCATTGTACTGGCTAACAATTTCTGCCTGGTCCACTGATGAAAATAAATAGTCCTGATATTTGCTATATAGTCTCTCAATATTTGATAAGCCAAACTCAAAGCTGCAATGTGGCATTGCTGCAAAATCAAAGGCAGATCAGTCAGAAAGTTCACCTGCAGGAAATCAGCTGTCCAGATGGTCACATAACAGGTCAACAAATTACAAAATTGCTGCTGTGCTTCCTTCAGCTGTGTAATTAGCCAAAAGCAGTGTTACTGGTTGGCTCCAGTAGACAGATTCACCCAGGTACTGGCTTCTGATCTTTTTTTTATTTTTGTCCTAGCAATCTGTACAGCTTCAAGTAAGCATTACTCACCGATGAAGGTGGCATCTAATGGGGAATTAATGCATGGTTGGAACCATTGTGGCACGTGGCCGGTGGCCGAGTGCGTACAACGGTCCAACCATGCATTAACTCCCATTAGATGCCACCTTCAGAGGGGATTAATGCACTTGTAACATGGACATCTCTATGCTTACTATGGACTACACATCTTGCTACTCATAGAATAGAAAAGACTATGAGACTGATATGATCTGCTGTCATTTTTAATGTTACTTTCACATTTCTCAGCAGTACTCTCTTACATACATATGTCATTATTATTGTTTTTCAATACAGTGAACTCTGGTTTCTTTCTTAACGATTGCTGCACATTTAAATGATTTCTGTGCGGCTGTTTCATTACTAGGTAACTTGGGATGACTGTGATTCTCTCGCTTTCGCTGTGTGCAGAGTGTGTGTGTGTCTGATTTGCATATGGGCAGCGTTATTACCTCACTCGAGTTTGTATTTCTATGCTGCTCACTCTGTCTTGCACACTACTCGTTTCTGTACCTTTTTGGAGTTATCCTATGTCTGTGGTGTGCTCTCAATGTGTCATTCCTCCAGCATAGTTAAAGTTTACCGTGCCATGGATCGTAAAATTGTTGAAGTTGAATGCGTTCCTGGATGTGCCCCCGGCTCCCTCTTCCCACCTATTTCCCTCACTTCTATTTATCCCCCTGCCTATCTGCACTATTCTCTTGCTCTTCTACGACTGTGTTGCTCTTCTTTTTTCACCGTGCCACCTGCGAACCCTGCTAATTTGCTTCTGGTGGCTACTTTCTATACTTCAGAAGCAACACGGCATTATTGTCTCATAATGCCGTGTTGCTCCTGTTCAACGTGACGCGTCCTCGCCTTTCGCCATTGCTCCTCAGCGCTGTCAAATTTGTGCCATGTTACAACTGTTAGACCACTTTCTGAAACATCTTAGACAACTCTGCCAACTCCAAAAGTACATCATTTAATGCTCCTATGGCAATGTGATCTTCAGGGTTGGACAGCTTCTTAAAGCAGTACTTAGCAATGGGATCTTTGATGGAAGCATGCATAATTGTATGTGATGTCATTTACCCTAGGTATGGTTTACAATGACTATGCTGGGTATGGTCAATCTCAGTGGGGGTTTTAAAATGTATTTTTGCAATGTAGTGAGTGAGTCAGTGTGATATGAGAGAGAGGAGATGCATTTAGGAGACTGCATTTCTCTTCCATTCCAGATCCATACTAAGCGCATTCTGAATTTATGAAATTAAATGAAAAGGAAATTTTTTGCACTGCTATTTCTTGTTGTCCATTTTAGAATTACTATCCCCATATAGCCAATATGGGCAACCTTTTACAAGCACTAATTCATTGAATCTCAAATGTGTGTATAATGTGAGACACTGTTTTAAAGAGAAGCGCAATCTCATCTCTCTAGATATATGTACAGTCAGTGTCTCAGCCTGCTAATTGAGAAAGTTATACCCATCCCGGCCCCCAACAAATACATAAAAAAATGACACAAACAGACAGTAGGTTGCTTTGATGTTTTTATTGTAAACAAAAACTATAGTTTTCCTATTTTCTTCTACTGAAAAAAAATGAACACGCTTTCAACGGTGAGGCTTTAAATCCATTATAAACACATTTTGTATGTGAGACGCTGCTTGGGGAGGAGGCAGATTGCACTGAAGTTGTGCAACTTTAAAACTGAAATAATATAATATATACCCTATATCAGAGAATCTCTCGCATTGCTTTGTTGGGGGAATCTACCAAACAAATAAAACATGCCATTTCTCTGACCAGCAGGGAAATACTGTTCATTATCAAGTACTGTCTTACTGAAAAGAGGTGTCAAGCCAAAAACATTGTTGTAACTGCAAAGCCGATTGGTTGGAATTTTGCCGATCAGTTCCATTGTTCAATAAGTGGAGCAAGAGTGAGACTGCTGGCTTGTTAAAGTTAATGTGTTGTGGCCTCAGGGGTGGGCATACAATGTTTCTTTCCCATTCACTTTCATGTCCTGCTGTCTGAGTCTTAAATCTGAGTGATGACTGTAGTCACTACTTCATGAACATGAGGATCCCTGTCAGCTGCTTTGTGTGCTACTACTGAAGCCATGTGCGGGTTGTTTCTGACTGCTGTGCAGGCGCACGTGCACACACCTTAGGGGGAATACAGGTGACAACCCAAAGGCACACCTCAATGCCTGTCCATCTCTGCAGGGTGAGGGTGGAGTTTGCATCAGTTCAATACTTCAGTGCCATTCCTATATTGCATCTGTCTAACTCCTGCACTTCCACTGCTAATGCCAGCAAGCAAACATTCGGCATTGACAAATGCTTGTTTATTGAAAGGTTTGACCTAACAGAAATATATGTGTAATACTGTGTTGTATTACTGTTGTCATGCAAGAGGCAGTATAGTGTAGTGGTTAAGAACACTGGGCTGCAAACATGGAGATGTAGGATTAAATCCTACAGCCCACACCTGACCTGCATACTGTATGACTCTTCCCTGAGCAACTCGCTTAAACTTTGTTGTGCTCCCAGGTTGTACCCGGAAACAAGCTTCAGCTTAAACATAGAAACATAGAATTTGACGGCAGATAAGGACTGCTTGGCCCACCCAGTCTGCCCATTTCCCTACCTAATGGATAAGCTGCAGATCCTAGTTAACCAGCAGCCTACTTCTTCCTACCCCCACCCCCTAGAATTGCCTTATGACTGTCCCATGCATGCTTGAATTCCACCACTGTTTTTGACTCCACAACCTCCTTCGGAAGGCCGATCCATGCATCCACAACCTTCTCTGTGAAAAAATACTTCCTTAAATTACCTCTGAGCCGCCCCCCAGCTTCAAATTGTGCCCCCTTGTTCTTGCTTAATGCATCTTTCTTGGTTAAACAATTTCCTCTTTCCCTTTCATGCAGTCATTGAGTTGATGTTCTCTGTCAGCTAAATTTAAACTGTTGGGTAACTGGCTACATAAAAATCATGTTTTCTTAAATATTACTAACACTATCAGTATTAATTTTTAGTGGAAAGAGACCTTAAGTTATTGAAAAGCACTTGCAGTTAGGCTGAGTGATAAGGTTATAAAGCAAATTGATTTGGTAAAGCAAAAGGGTGTAACTGCAAATCAAAGTTTGGCCTTCTAATGCCATGTGGAGAGTAAACAGTTGGCACAAACTCATTACAAAGTTAGAATTCCTAACATTTTATTTCTCATGCTGTGTATTGTATCTGTTTAATTCCCTTAATTTTACTGTGGTATTGCTTGTGGGGGCGGCGGACTGGGGACTGCAAGCTAGAGACACCTTGCTGTGATTGAAAAATGCATCATTTGGGCTTTTGCTAGTTGTATAAGGTTACCAGAAACACCCCTATAATGTAATCAGAGAAGAAAATATGATTTAATTTGGGTACTGTGCTATGATTTCGGTGATGCTTGTTATATATAGTGCTATTTCTTCAGTAAAACCCTCAAAATGCACCACAGAATGCCAAATACCCCAGAGCTTCTGGGGGCCTTGGCAGCCCCCAGCCATTTGTTGGGCCCCACCAGAAAAAATAAAAGTCGGCTCCTATGGGGGGGTGTATGGTCTGTAGACAACTGGCTTGTTTGAGGGAGGAACTGTGGAGGTTTGGGAGGAGTCTAAGTGGCAGGGCAGATGAGTATGCTAGGCATCCTGACTGGGGAGGGAATAGGGGATGGCAAGGGGGGGATGGGGGAAGAACAGCTAGGGACTGAAACTGACCCCAAGTATCATAGGCACTAGCAGAAAAGAGAGAAGGAAGGGGGTGCCCAAGGTGAGGGGGGCCTCCAGATGGGGGAGGAAGAGACTACAAGGAGTACCGGGGAGAAAGCAGATGGCTGTGGGTAGAAAGGGACTGGAGGGACATGGGGGAGACCGATAGGGGAAGAGATGTAGGAGGGGTATCGACTAAGAATAGATTTGAGACTCTGCTATGGGACAAAGAGGGGGAGCAGGAACATACTGAAGGGGGACGACAAACAGGGCATGAGAAGGATGGCAACAGGTAGGAAAGAGGTAGCGAGGATGAAAGGGTAGAAGGGGGTTAGTAAGGAAGGAGGGGGTGCATGGAAAAAAGAAGGCTACGAGAAGGGGAAGGATGGGAGGGGCATCACTATGGGGGTCAAAGGGAATGGGGGCTCTAAATTGACAACAACGGGGATAGCAGAGGAGTTGGAAATCAGCAGGGAAGGAGGGGAAGTTGACATGGGAAGCCCAGTAGGAAGTAGTCAGGCTGGGAAGGGGTTCAAGGGGGATGGGAGGAATAAGGCAGAGAAAAGGGGTGAGGCAGAAGTAGGGGATGCAGATACAGGTTACAGAGGGTGCAGCTGGTGGGGGTAAGGGTCAGGGAAGAATGAATACTGGGGTGGTGGAAAGGGCATTAGAAGGGAAAGGGGGTAAGGGATGGGGGTACTCATCCTGGGGGATTCTATACTGAAAGGGGTGAGATGGGACAGAAGGGAGGAAGGCACAGCCATATTTGGGTTGAAGCAATCCCTGGGTTGACTGCAGATGGGGCAGGGCAGGCACTGCTCAAGTGTGCAGTGAGGGAGAGGAAGAAACCTCATTTAGTGTTGCACGTGGGTACAAACGACTTGGCAGGGAGACTGTTCAAGTAGTGAGGGGGAGGTTCGAGGAGTTGGGCAGACAGTGTGAGGGGGTTGGGGAGTCGGTGACATTCTTGGAGGTACACCTGGTACCACATGTAAGCACAGAGAGGAAGGGTAGGATCGAGGAGTTCAGTGACTTGCTGAGGGATTGGTGCCACACCAAAAATTATGGGTTAGTGACTAACTGGGGTAGGGTCTGGGGGAATAATGACTTGTACATGGGGGACAGGCTACACTTCAGCAGGGAGAGGAGTATTAAAGGCAGGATTAGAGTGGCATATCTCTAAGGTGGATTTAAACTAGTGGGGGGGTGGCCAAAAGACTGAGGTTGGTAGAATGGTCCAGACAGGACAGGGGAGCCTAATGAGCTCACCCCCCTAGATACAGGTAAAGGCGGAGGCATAGAAACCCCAGGAGGGGGTGGGCAGAGTGGTCTGAGTGTAACACAGAAGGCACCCACACCCGGTAAGAATAAGGAGGAGAAAGGGTGTGGACTACCAGGAGGAGGGACACAGGCCAAGGAGAAGAGTGAGGGGAAGGAGGGGTATGGTTGGAAGGTGGTCTCTCTCAATGCAAGAAGCCTGGGGAACAAAATTGCAGAGTTACAGACCACCAGCCCAATCTGGGGAACTGGATAGGGAGTTGACAGAGCAGATAAGGAGGATGTGTAGAAGGGGAAGTGTGGTAATAGTGGGGAATTGTAACCTACCAGGGGTTGATTGGAGCACTCCAGCCACTAGCAGTACCAGGGAGCAGGTGCTCCTTGATGCATTCCAGGATGGCCTTCTGACACAATCAGTAAGTGGGCCTACAAGGCTTGGTGGCGCTCTGAATCTAGTACTGACAAATGGGGAGGCAGTGAGAGAGGTAAGGGTGGAGGACCCACTAGTTGGTAGTGACCACCAATGTGGCTCATTCTCGTGCTGGGCAGGGGAAACAGGAGGCATGGGCACTAAGGTGGTGGACTTTGGTAGGGTGGACTTTGGGAGGATGGGAGCAATACTGCAAGGGAGACTCCAGGATATAAGGCTGGCGATGGATGCAGAACAAAAGTGGGGAGTCATAAAGACTGGGCTAACAAAGGATACAGTAGCCTGCACCAGGGCCAGGAGTAAGAAGAGCAGAGCCAAGAAGCCATGCTGGATGAACAAGGTAGTGCTGCAAGGGGTGAAGGCAAAGAGGGCTGCATACCAGAAGTACAGGAGAACAGAGAAGGGACAGGATAAGGAGGCTTATGGGAGTTCGTCAAGGGAGGTGGCCAGGAGGGTGAAAAAGCTAAGGCCTCCAGGGAATTAAGGTTAGCACAGGGCATAAAGGGAGGGGGAAAAGGACTTTTTTAGGTATGTCAGGGAAAAGAGGAAGTGCAAGGAACATATTGTGAGGATAAAGCAGGGAGGGGATTGGGTGGAAAAGGGGGAGAAGCAAGCAGAAATTTGAAATGAGTACTTCTGCTACATTTTCACTAAGGAGAGGGATGGTCTACTACCAGTATTGGCTGGGGGGTGGGGAAAGAGGAGAGGAGGTGATGGACAAAGTGATCACATGGAGTAGGGTGCTAGAGGGACTGAGGGCAGTAAGAGTGGACAAGGCACCAGGTCCTGATGGCATCCACCCCAGGGTGCTGAGGGAGCTAGCAGAGCTGTTGGCTGAGCCACTGGCAGATCTGTTCAACACCTCCCTGGAAATGGAGTGTGTGCCCCAGGACTGGAGGGTGGCCCATGTGGTCCTCATACACAACAGTGGGCCTAGGGAGGAGCCAGGAAATTATCGGCTGGTCAGTCTCACAACCATAGCGGGTAAGCTTATGGAGGTGATACTGAAGGAGAGGCTGGTGGCATTCCTAGAAAGTAATGGTCTCCAAGATGGGCAGCAACATGGACTCATCTCAGGGAGGTCTTGTCAAATCAACATAATAGAGTATTGGTTAAAGCCGAACACCCCAAGGCACACCTCAACACTTGTCGGTGTCTGCAGGATAGGGTGAGGTGAAATAGCATGAACGTTATGGGTGACAACCCAAACTCATACCCAATGCCTGTCCGTCTCTGCAGGATGGAGGTGGGGTTGGCGTGAAGTTCACTACTTCATAGCCATTCCTGCTCTGCATCTGTCTAACCCCTGCATTTCCAATGCTAATACCAGCAAACATTCGGCATTGACAAATGCTTGTTTACAAACAGATAAAGACATTTTTATCTCCACTTACAACCTCCCGGTTGATATTTGTGGTTACAACCAGGAGGTTGTAATCAACACCTGTCAATCAAGTGTCATTGCAGAAAGCTACCTGGTGTGTAGTTTCACTGTGGGTGGGATGAACATCTTGCCCAACATGGCAGCTCCATTACTGAGCACTGGTACCAGCACTCAAGCTTTGCCACACACTGTTAAGACAAGTAAGATTTCAAGTCTTTCTTTATTATCTGTCTAGTTGATCCTGCCTTGAAAATGAAAAAAATCATTCTGGTTAATTTAGCTGCTCAATCCCTTCAAGCCCGTCTTACATTATGCAGCAATGCTGATGGATTGCAACTTTCCAAAATATTGTTACCACTATAATGGAAAAAAAAACAAAAGGGAGAGACACACAGTGTGTGTGTGTGTGTGTGTGTATGTGTGTATCTGTCTCTGACAGAAGTGCTGCACTAACTGAACTGTGCTGAAAGGGAAAAAATATCACCATTAATTAAATAAAATATATGGGTGCGTGTGTGTAAAAACCAGAATTTTATACACACAATCAGTGTGCACTGCTTTTATAAACCCCTCTAGGTTTATGTTGCATCTCACACCTCAGGTGTGTGTAAAATTCTAGTTACACACACCCACCCATATATTATTCTAGATTTTAATAATGCATTTTAGGTTATGCATGTTTTAACTATGTTGTCCATCTATATGGTTTTGCAATTAATAAACAAGTAATTGTGTCCTATTTTTTCTTTTCAAGTAAAATCTGGATAGAAAGAGTATAATATTTTCAGAATCGTAACACATGCTCAAAACCTATTCTGCTGGATGAACAAAGCTTGTTCACAGCTGTACTGCCAGCTGATAATCAAAAGCTACACATTTCAGGGCTGGCCACCTGATGCCAGGCCAGTAGGTGTGTTCACACCCAAAACTGTAAGAGAAAAGGCTGCAAGAGAGGGAATGGAAAAAGACAGAAGTTGGTGCTCTGGCAGTCCCAGAAATCTGTACAGACATGAACACAGCCAAGGTTTAGAAATCCTGATATGGGGCCTCAATACCTGTTGGCACCACAGTCAGCCTTGAGACGTGCAGTTTTTGATGATCAGCTGGCAGTATATCATAGAGGTTAAAACAATCATGAAGATGGATTATTTTTACTAACAGTTTGAAATGTAAAGGTGATAACTCACTAGTTTCAATGCACATACAAAATAATTATTATAGATGTACAAAGCATTGTAATAACACTTTAATACACACTTAATAAAACAGTCAATTTCCTATTTAACCTGTTGGATTAAACACAGTCAAAGGAGGACCTAGAGCCTCTGTGACATCATTTGCTGTCAGGAGCCCAAAACATATGGCTGCCCCAGCCTTTAATTACAAGGTGATTTACATATGAATAACTCTGGACTGCAAAGACTCACAGATAAACACAATGGCTCAATCAAATTAGCTTTTTATGGGCTTTCAGACATTAAGAAATCCCGTTGATGACAGTTCCTCTTTACATTTCTGTTTTAAATCAGTCTCAAGTTTTGCCACTAATTTATCTGCAAATATTTAGTCTCAAGTGTTGCCTCTAATTTATCTGCAAATATTGTTCTTGCAGCAAACTCTTCAGCCAAAAAATTGTTGTATTAATCGGGGATGGCAACTCTTAGACAAAGACACAACTGTATTGTAGGTGGTAAGTGCTTTTGGTCATAAAATTACCTCAGTGGCAACGGTGAAAGATTTTTGAGAAGTGGTGGTTCTGTATTTCGGAACCATTAGGGAATTTGCATCTGTCTGTGCAGCCACAGGCTTCTGTGGGACAGCAGTTGGCACCTCTACACCAGAACAAGTACTTCCCTCTCTTGCGCTACAGACATCCTCTGTGCCAGTTTGAAGCCTAAAATATTCCTCCAGCAGCTTAATCCAAGGAGAATCTTTTGACAAAGTTGAAGATGCAGCTTTTCTTTTATCAGCCATCAAAAAGGAAAGCTCATGTTAGATGCTTAAAGCAAGAAATCTGCATTTTGTTAAACTGTTGGAATGGGACTCAAACTAACAGCAGCTACTTGGAGCCATGTTGACTCCTTCCCCTAAAAGTGGTTTTAACATTTTCAGAACATTAAAAATACACTGAGGATAAATCTATGAATGTCAGAAACACATAATCACAAATCCTGATAATGAAATCTCAGATATTTGTGTACATAGTCCCTTAGGTTCCAGTGACCATTGTAAGGTTACAGGTTCTCTAGTACTAAGAAAATGCTCTCGGACTAACCCAGACATTTTTCAAGATTACAAGCATGCCAATTGGAACTGCATTGGTGACTCATTGTCCAGTATCAATTGGGATAGTCTATTAACTAATCTTGAAGTAGAAAGTATCTGGGACACTCTCAATAAAGTAATCCAGGACTTAGAAGAGGACTTTGTTCCAGTTTTCAAAAAATATAACAATAAAGGTAGAATACCCCCATGGTTAACTAAACCAGTACAAAGCCAAATAAAAAAGAAAGAGAAACCATATACTGTAAGAGGTATAAGATCAGTCCATCAGTGCGAATAAACAAAAATATAAAATAGAACTATTAACAGAAATTAAACCTTGAGCATAGAGTATTATACTTAAAAGACAATAACAAAACATGTTATGTATATATTGACAAAAACAAAGCTGCAACAAATATGATTGGTCCACTTTTGCATAACAACATTTATTACAGATCCCAGTGAGATGGCACATTTATTCAATAACTATTTCTGTTCAGTTTCTGGGAAGGGTAATGGGAACAATGCAACGTTTGTCAACCCCACTCACTCCCCAATGTGTTTCACAAGAAATTCGATTTTAGAAGTACTGAATAACATTAAAGGTAATACTTCCCTTGGGCCAGACAACATCCACACCATGTTCTTAAAAACGATGACAGAACATCTAGCATAACCCCTTATGATCATAACACATCCTTAAGATCTGGTGATGTCGCATCTGGAGGCAAGCTGTGCTGGTCCCTATTCATAAAAAAGGAAACAGGAGATATGTAGGGAATTATAGACCCATCAGCTTAACACCGATATGTTGTAAATTAATGGAAAGGCCGTTGAAACAGATAACAGACAATGACATTACAACATTGGGACTGGGCGATATATCACAGCATTAGTATAAGAAAGACCTATCCAGCACCAGTAATCTTATTTCATTCTATGAACATGTCAGTAGGAATAGGAAACCTTATGATGTAATGATGCTTGACTTAGGAAAGGCCTTTGATACTGTACCACATGCTTCATGGATTGCTAAACTCCACAACATGGGAATGAATACCTATGTTGTAAGGTGGGTTGCCACTTGGCTTACAGACCACTCTCAAAAAGTAAAAATATCTGGTCAATTATCCAATGATGGCAGGGTTGGAAGTGAAGTCCCCCAGGGGTCAGTATTGGGGCCAGTTTTATTTAGTTCATTCTTTAACGACATGAGCACTAACATTAACAGTAGTTAGCAAAATTTGCAGATGACACCAAATTGTGAGGTGAGGTGGACACTTTTGAAAAATGTATGTCTCTTTCCAGTGATTTACATTTTATGCAAAATTGGGCAATCACTAACTATATGTCTTCAACCCTGCCAAATGCATAGTGTTGCATTTTTGTAGGAATAATCCTGGATACCAATATTATATGAACAACATTCTTCTTAGTTCAGTTGACAAAGAAAAAAACTTAAGAATTATCATCAATAACAAATTGTCTTCTACGGACCACTGCACACTAGTGTCCCAGAACACAAATCACCTGATACACTCAATAAACCATTAATTTGTCTCACAACATTCACATTGTATTGTGCAAATTTATAAAACATTTGTGATCCCCCATCTAGGCTATGGCTCTCCATTTTGGAATCCCTACTTAGAGAAGGACATAAATTTGTTAGAAAGACCATAAAGATAGCCATCCCAGTGGCGTGGAGGGCTGTGGCATCTGTGCCTTACCTCCTGCCATGCGGGCGATCCATGTTCGCTGTGTGAGCAGGTTGGTAGTGGAGGGAGAGGATCAAGTGTCCAGAGGACTGCTCTCCTCTCCCAGGAGTGAGGGCTGGTGCTCACACCGAATTACTCCCCATGGGTGGGGGCCCACAGGTAGTGTGGGTCTGCTGGGCACCAGGAAGGGGAGGGAGCTGCAGGACTTCTGCTGATGTGCGCATGCCTCCACACACACGTCTGGTTGTGTGCACCCCAGCATGGGGATGGGACAGGAGAAAAATGGAAAATGCCCCAGCTGTGGGTGACGCCTGACCCTCCTCAGGCTCTGAACCTGGTGACCAGGCAGAGGTAAGTTCTGGTGACACTGGGGTGATGGGGCTGAGGGGGGTTGATCTGAAAGGGGCAGCTGGGGAGAAGAGAAAATGTATATTAAAAAAAAGAAAAAACACAAAGGAGAGTAACAAACATGATTTGGGGAATTGGTGCACTGGATTACTCCTGGGTCTCTTCAGTTTACAGGAAAGAAGGAGTAGAGATGACTTGTTATTTGTATACGATATATTGAAATACTCAGTCCTTATGGAACCATTCGGCTTTCAATTTAATAGGAGTACTGTCCACCTAAGACTTCATAATAAACAACTTATTTCAAAGGCAAACACAAACAAAAGGGTTAATTTTTTCAGTATACGAGCAGCTAGATTGTGGAACTCATTGCCTGGGTATTTAATAAATGTCCAGTCATTAGACAGCTTTAAATGTGAGTTGGATAAATTTACCATTCAATCAAGGAATAAATAATATACCCACTTAATAGTGGGAGACAATCATGATGGGCCTTTGGCCTCCTTTTGTCCAAATCCACCAAGTAACACTTTTGCAAAAACAAATATATAATTACATTTTTTGCCAACAAATACTGCTGCTTTGCATGACTGTTTAATCAGTCCTCTGCAAATGAGAAGTTACATGTAAAAATTAAACAAAACATTTTCTGTCACTCATACAGCAAGAGGAGAGGAATATAGCATCTCTTTGGGTTAAAACATGGCAGTTCCTTTCCTGTGCCTTTTTTTTGTTTTTTAAATCTGGTTCCATCAGTGATATGAGAAGTTTCACATTTCTGCATTTCTTACATTCCTGAAGCAATGAAAACCACAGCAGCCGCCTTTATACTGGAAAACAAGTTTAAAAAAGTTGCTAAAAGCTACTGAAAATGTAGTGTGTACCAGTATTCCCATTTATGCATATCTGTGTGTGAATTGCGTAACAATAAGAAATTCATGCTCAGTTATATGTGGAGGGGTATACTGCATGCAATGGACTGCAGTCCTGTTAGTACATGCACACTGCCCTCTTAGTTGTGATTACATGCTTTTTTTTTTTAGTTTCTTCCTGTGGCCAGCACCAATTGGCTCCTTCAGCAGTTCCCCCTCCCTCTCCCACTACAGCATGTCGAGCTGGTGGTTTTGGAATGGAGGTCAGATCAGGAAGCGATGTGGCTGGTAAAATTTGCATGCAGAGCTGCCTGCAATACTCAAGTCTGCTCAGAGGGACAAAGCCTTGGCACCAGCCAGAAGAATGAGTAGCTTGGGGATCCAGCAGAGACCCACCCAACCAACATGGATGGATCCAGGGACAACAGGCAAGTATGGGGCCCTAACTGGTTACAGGCGTCTGCTGGCCCAAAAGAGAGTGTGAGTGTGCTCCGCCCTGCCATCAGTCCAATCATCACAATGTATCCTCCTCAGCTGCTGAGCTCACTTAAAGTGGGCTCTCATAACAGTCTGGATTTATTTTTTTAAGCACAAGGCTGCTTCTGTTATTTCCTGGTTTCCCACCTGATAGGGTTGCGATCGGGATTCGGGACTGGGATGGGGAATGAAGGAATCAAGGGCACAAATGGGGGGTTGCAACAGGTTATGGTTTGAATGGCAACAGACTGCAGTTTGGAACTGTGGTGCCAATAAGCAGGAGTGGAGTGTATACTGGAGTTGTTGCTAGGGGTGCTGAAGGGGTCACAGCAAGAGCACACTGAATTGAATAGAATAGAATAGACTGCAGCTGCTAGTATATAGTGGGTAGTCAAGTGTGAATTGTTTTAAGTTAATTGGCATGGTTTACAAGATACAACAAGGTATATAAGCTGGAGCCCTCTGTTTAGGAAGGGACTATTTTAAACAAAAAAGATACTGGTTATGTTGTTCATACCCATTTAAAACTACATACCTCTTGAAAACTTTTGAAAGAGTACGATGTACCATTAAAACTCAATTTGTGCCCCTAAAAAGTTTTTCCAAAGGTACACTGCACCCTCTGTTACATGACTGTGGTGGAAACACTGGTGTGTACTGTACATAACATGACGGGGCACACTTTTGCTGTAAGGGGATATTATCCTTTCTGATAAATTAATTGTCATAGCTGTGGAACATCCTAAAAGTGACAAATAAGCCTAAGTAGATTTCTTATAAACAATATGTTACAAAAAGTGGAAATTCCATCCATGCTTATAGTACCATAGTTTCCTTTTTTGTTAGTTCCAACATTGTCGATGGCGGACACTATTTAGTACACATGGGTAATGTGCTCCCCAACTATTGATGATAGTGGTACATCCCAAAGCTGTGACCTCAGCACAGAATCCTGGGACATGAACATTCTGAAAGCAGCAGTTACACCAGTATACGTATGTCTATGCAATTCCCCAAAATATCTATGACTATCAATGTCCGTACCCAGGTAAGCTCCCTTATAAAATATATACAACAGAAAAAGATAAGAAAGGTAAGACACAGGCCTACATTATCTTGAATAACAGGATCACCATGCAAGCTATTCGATCTTCAGTTCTTTCAGATGCTTGTGTCCATGGATTTCTTTAACAGTAGTAAAATATAGCATTTGTTAAAAAAAAATAGTTTTCATTTGACTCCAAGTGCATCATTAATTACAAAATTAGCTATAAGTGTTTTTGAATTTTCATAATTATATACATCAAAGTATAAAGAATTGATAAAACATATAAATACTCAAACATAAATTAAATAAACTACATACTTCCACCTAGATTTATAAAGTACAGCGTGTTTAGCCCAAAATATAAACGGGAGGAAGAGGTTTTCTTTTTTATCTAAAGGCAATTTCAACAAGTTTAAGCTGTTAATCACTATATTTTATCAGGATATAGATTTAAACAAACATGTGTATTCAAAAATGGCATTAACTCTCATGATAAAAAATCAACAACAAAGAAGCTATTCCTCTCCATCCATTATACCTCCCTTCTTGTTTTCCCCAGCAGTAGCTGCTAAAGCAATTAATCACATTTAATCAAAATAAATTGTAAATACAAAGAGTTTAATAAATCCAAATAGTCCAAAATAACATATCTAATTACTAATTCTTTAGTGCTACAATATTACATATTTACATTTTCTTTTCTGAAACAGATGGTGAATCGGTCTTGCCTTTCCTATCTGTGCTGTGTTCATATTGGGCTCGAATAAACACTGAGAGCTGATTCATGTCATAAAATATGTTACTTTAGCAAGGGCAAGGAGCTGAAATTCTGCCTACATTTTTATTAGTTGTTGCCTAAAGCCTAAGAAGCCACATCGTCATTGCTGAGTAGCAAAAGCATAGTCCGGAAAAACTGAAAATTTGTAAGTTTCATAAGTTAAGGGTGATTTAATTATTGATAGCCACATAATCAAGTCCCTGTCTGACTTGAATGCAAAAGTAATCATTATTGTGGATTTCTGGTGAGTTGAAGTTTCTGCAGCAGACTGTGTTTGTGGCAAACTGTCACCTGATCATTTGTTTTTAATTTTTCTGTAGTATTCTATAGTCTCTAATGATAAAGGGTAAGTTATCTTTAGGTAATTTAAAAGTTGTCATAAACATATCTTTTATCATATCTCTAGTATTTTCAAAGCCAGAGTCTATGGAAACAGACACTCCCACCACCCAAAGATGCTTATATCTTTGCGATTTTCCAAATTTTCAATTTTTTGAGACATTTCAAAATGATCTCTAATCAAGTTAGACATAGTTGCCTCCAAATTGCCTTTTTAGCAATTCTTTCTACTTCCTTTTTATTTTCCACTTCTTTTGATACTGTTTCAATCGCCTCTCTATTTTGTTTTGCATCATACTGCAGGAAATACACATTTTCTGATAATGCATGGAATTTTTGTTATTTTCCACTTGTTTTGATACTGTGTCAATCTTCTCTCTATTTTGTTTTGTATCCTACTGCCAAAAATCTGCATTTTTTGATCAAGCATGGTATTTTTGATCCACTGGATAAGTTTGACAAGAACCACCAGTGCAGCCTGCAGCAGCTGCAGCTATACTAATATCACTGGATTTGCTGGCCCGGTGGCACTGAGGGCTGAGGCATTGGATACCTTACCTCACACCACACTAGTGACCCGTGTTCGGGAATAAGCATGGGACATCAAGGGTCAGCAGGGGAGGAGAAGGATTGAGCGTCTAAGGATTGCTCTCCTTCTCCAGGGGGAGCACCAGCTCTTGGTGCATGACTGGTCCCTAGCGGAGGCTAGGGGCTGGTGCACCAAGGCTCAAGAAGAGCAGTAGATGCAGCAGATGCTTGGAGGAGTGCGTGCGGTAGTGTGCACACTCACTCCTTGGTGTCATTGCACGTTGCATCTTGGGGGTAAAAATGAAGGAAAATTGCAAGCACTAATGGGCAGAATGATCCGATCCTCACAGGCATCACCTTTGCAATGGGCAGTAACCCTCGGCTCCTGATTCGAGAGAGACAGCAAAGGGGGTCCCGCCACGGGGGCCATAGCCATGGGGAAATACTGAGAGGCAAGCTGCGAGCATTGGACAGGGCTGGGGGATCAGAGATGTAAGCCACCAGTGCCAGGAGAGAAGTAAGAGTAGCTGCAAAAAAAAAATATCACTAGATTTAATTAATCGGGGTGAAACAAGTGAATGGGGCATGGAGGAAAAACTTAACTTAATTCTTCAAGTGGTAGGAACTTACGTTTCTGTTTTAAATCAGTGTCAACTTTTGCCTCTAAGTCATCTGCAAATATTCTACTTACAGCAAACTCTTCAGCCACAGATTTGTATGAATTTGGGATGGCAACTTGTTAGACAAAGACACAGCTGTATTGCAGGTGGCAAGTGCTTTTGGTCATATAGTTGCCTCACTAGCAATGCCAAGATATTTTAGAGAAGTGGTGGTTCACTGTTTGGGAACCTTTAGGGACTTTGCATCTGTCAGTTCAGCTGTGGGCTTCTGCGAGATGGCAGTTGACACCTCTACACCAGACCATGAGCTCTTTTGTGCTATGGACGCCATCTGTGCCAGTTTAAAGCCTAAAATATTTTTCCAGCAGCATAATCGAAAGAGAATAGTTTGACAAAGTTGAAGATACAGCTCTGCTCTTATCAGCCATCTAAAAATCAAAACTAATATTAGAGACTTGAAATGAGAAATCTGCATTTTGTTAAACTTCTGTTAAACTTTTGGAATGGAGCTCAAACTAATAGCAGCTACTTGGAGCCATGTTGATGCCTCCCCCTAAAAGCATTTTTACAATTTTCAGAAAATTAAAAAAACACCGAGGATAAATCTATGGATGTCAAAAACACATTTTTGCCAAAAAACTATATAACACATTTTTTTTTTGCTGACAAACAAATACTACTGCTTTATGTGACTGTTTAATCATTCCTCTGCAAATTATGTTACATTTAAAATGAAACAAAAGGTTTCTGTCAATCATGCAGCAAAAGGGGAGGAATATAGCATCTCCTGGGGCTAAAATATAGCAGTGCTTTTTCTGTTCCATTTTTCTTATATCCAGTACCATCAGTGATAAGTTTCACCTATATGCATTTCTTACATTCCTGAAGCAATGACGACCATAGCAGCAGATTTTGTGCTGGAAAACAAGTTAAAAGAATTTGCTATAAAATACTGAAAATATAGTATAGTGTGCACTGTACATAACATAGGGCATACTTATCCTGTAAGGGGAAATGATCCTTTCTGATAAATTAATCTTCATAGCTGTAGAACTTCCTAAATGTGAGAAATATGTTAAAGTAGATTTCTTGCAAACAACGTTACAAAAAAGGGAAAATTCCATCCATACTTACCACAGTTTCTTCTTCTGTTAGCACCAATATTGTCAATGAGGGAACATATTTAGTATATAAGGGCAATCTGCTTCCCCACTACTGATGATAGTGATGCATCCCAAAGCTGTGACAGCAGCATAGAACCCTGGGACATAAACATTCTGAAAGTAGCAGTTACTCCAGTACACATATTCCCATGCAATTCCCCAAAATATCCATGACTATAAATATCCATACCAAGGTGAGACCCCATATAAAATATATTCCAGAAAAATAGATAAAAAAGGAATGCTACAAGCCTACATTATCCTGAATGACAGAATCACCATACAAGCTATTCAATTTTCAGTTATTTCAGATGCTTATGTCCATGGATTTCTTTAATGGCAGTAAAATATAACATCTGTTAAAAAAAAATAGTTTTAACTTGATTCCAACAAGTGAAACATTAATTACAAAATCAGCTATAAAAGTTTTTTTAATTGAATTTTCATAAGTGTATGCATCACAACATAAAGAGTGGATAGAATATATAAATACTCAAAAGTAAGTAAAATAAACTATATACAACCACCTTTACTTATAAATGTATAGTGTGTTTAGCCCAAAACATAAACAGGAGGAGGAGGGTTTATTTTTTACCCAAATGCAATTTCAACAAATCAGAGCTGCTAAGTATTAAATTTTATCAGGATATGGATTTAAACAAATGTGCATTCAAAAACCACATTAATCCTTATGATATAAAAAGAATCAATAATAAATAAGCTATTCCTCTCTACCCATTATACCTCCATTCTCATTTTCCCCAACCATAGCCACTAAAGCAATTAATCAGATTAATCAAAATAAAATGTAAATACAATTAGGGGTTAATAATAAATCAAAATTCTCCAAAATACGTTATTCAATCACTATTTTTATAGTATTACAGTATTACATATTTATCAGTTCCTCCTCTGAAACAGATAGTGAATCAGTCTCACCATTCCTATCTGCGTCCTGTTGATAATGGGCTCGAATAAATGCTGAGAGCGATTCACATCATAAAATAAAGTGTTACTTTGGCAAGGGTAAGGAGCTGAAATTATGCACTCACTTCCTATAGTTCTTGTCTAAAGACTAAGAAGCAGCATTGTCATTGCTGAAAAGTGAAGGCATAGTCCAGCAATGTTTGAAAATTTATAAATGTTATAAGTCAAGGGTAATTTAATTATTGATAGTTGTATAATGAAGTCTCTGACTCTAATGCAAAAGTAATCATTATTATGGATTTCTGGTGAGTTGAAGTTTCTGCAGCAAATTGTGTTTGTGGCAAACTGATACCAGATCCTTGTTTTTAATTTTCCAGTGGTATTCTATGGGCTATTTATTTATTACATTTTGATGATATTTATTTCTTTCATTTTGGTCGTATTACTTATAAGACAGTTCTGATGATAAAGGGTAAGTTAGCTTGTGGTAATTCAAAATCTGTCACAAACATATATTTCATATCTCTAGTATTTTCAAAGTCAGAGTCCATGGAAACAGGAAATCCCACCACCCAAAGATTTTTAAAGCTTTGCTGATTTTCCAGATTTTCAATTTTTTGAGACAATGCAAAATTATCTCTAATCAAGTTAGCCATAGTTGCTTCCAAACCAACTGTCTTAGTAGCAATATTTCCTATTTATTTTTTATTATCCACTTCTTTTGATACTGTTTCAATCTTCTCTCTATTTTGTTTTGCATCCTATCACATGAAATCCACATTTTCTGATAAAGTGTGGAATTTTCAATCCACTTAATAAGTTTGACGAGAACCTCCAGTGGAACTTGCAGCAGCCGGGGCCACATTAGAATTGCAGGATTCAATTAGTCAGGATGAAATCAGTGAAGAGGGCTTGGAGGAACTACTTAATTCTTTAAGTAGTAGGAACTTATGTTTCTGTTTTAAATTAGTCTCAACGTTTGCCTCTAACATATCTGCAAATATTGTGCTTGCAGCAAACTCTTCCGACGTAGATTTTGTATTAAACGGGGATGGCAACTTCATAGACACAGCTGTATTGGAGGTGGTAAGTGCTTTCAGTCATATGGTTATCTCAGTGGTAATGGTGAGAGATTTTTGAGAAGCGGTTGTTCGGTGTTTGGGAACCTTTAGGGAATTTGCATTTGTCAGTTCAGCCACGGGCTTCTGCAAGACGACAGTTGGCACTGTGCTACGGATGCCCTCTACACTAGTCTGAAGCATAAAATGTTTCTCCAGTGGCTTAATCTGAGGAGAATCTTCTGACAAAGTTGAAGTTGCAGCTTTCCTCTTAGCCAACAAAAAAGAAAACTAATATTAGAGGCTTAAAATGAGAACTCTGCATTCCATTGAACTGTTGGAACAGAGCTCGAACTAACAGCAGCTACTTGGAGTCATGTTGACTCCTCCCCTAAAAGCAGTTTTAAAATTTTCACAAAACTAAAAATTCACTGAGGATAAATCTATGGCTGTCAGAAACACATTTCTGCCAAAAAACTATATAGCATTTTTTTTTTTTGCTGACAAACAAATACTGCTGCTTTATGTGACTGTTTAGAGCTACTGATGCCTCAAAGAAAACTTTAAAAATCATAATTAGGTACAATTCTGCTTGCATTCCATTTATATTTTATATATTTCTCCTTCCCATAATTTATTACTAATGAAATGTGTAGGAATATATGGTTGTTGTCCCTTACAGTTCATTTTAAGTTCATCTGTCTCTATAGCTTACTCCCTACTTCAAGTCATACTCCTCTATTGTGACATCACAATCTACTGCCATGGGAATAACTGTGGTGTCACAAGCAGTGTTCTATGACTTCAGGTAGGGAGAAAGCAGCAGGAATAGATTAACTGTTCAGGAGCAAAGATCCTGTTTTAATGCAAATTACCTCTCCACTAAATAATGGGGTGAAGGAGTACAGAATTAATGGGAAATACAAGTTGGGCAGTACCTAAATATTATGTTTTTTATTTATTTATTTATTTATTTCAATCTAGGATTACAATAATAGATGTTTTGTTAAAGTTCTGAACATGTCACCAGCTCTTTAATCATTCATCTGCAATTGAAAACTAACATTTAAAAATAAAACAAAGGGTGTCTGTCACTCATACAGCAAAAGGAGAGAAATATAACTGCTCCTGGGGCTAAAATACAGCAGTGCTTTTTCTTTTTTTCCTTTTTTTTTACATCTGGTTCCATCAGTGATAAGATAAGTTTTACATTTCTTATGTTCCTTAACCAATGAAAACCATAGCAGCAGCTTTTATGCTGGAAACCAAGTTAAAATAATTTGCTAAAAACTACTGAAAATGCAGAGTGCACTGTACATCACATGGGGCATACTTACCCTGCAAGGGGAAAGTATCCTTTCTGATAAATTAATCTTCATAGCTGTGGAACATCCGGAAAGAGAAAAATAAGACTGAGTAGATTTCTTGCAAACAACATGTTACCAAAAGGGAATATTCCATCCATACTACCATAGTTTCCTTTTCTGTCAGCGCTAACATTGTCAATGAGGGATGATATTTAGTACATATGGGTAATGTGCACCCTACTACTGATGATAGTGGTGCATCCTGAAGCTGTGACCTCAGCACAGAACCCTGGGACATGAACATTCTGAAACCAACAGCTACACCAATACCCATATATCCATGTAGGTCCCAAAAATATCTATGACTATCAATGTCTGTATCCACGTGAGCCCCATATAAAATATGTACCACAAAAATAGATAAGAAAGGAAAGACACAGGCCTACATTATCTTCAATGACAGGATTGCCATATGAGCTATTCTATCTTCAGTTCTTTCAGATACTTGTGCCCATGGATTTCTTTAATGGCAGTAAAATAAAACATTTGTTAAAAATATAGTTTTAACTTGACTCCTACAAGTGTAGGGGAACTCATTTAGGTTCCATAACATATGAAAACTCAGCTAGGCAGCCTATTGGCCCATTATGCCAATCATAAATTTATATGCCATGATGCCCAGATAGCTGATGAATCCCTAATACCCTGAAACACTGCAGCTGACATCTTCCATTTGAAGTAATGCACACCAATATTTATACTGAACAATGTTCTCCAGAGCAGCCAATGGCTCCAGGGAGAAGCCCAACTGACAACATTGGAGTTGACAGAAAAGAGAATTACAGTAAGCATGGATAGCATTTCTCCTTTCTGTATTGCTCCATGCTGTCACTGGGGAAACGTATTTAGTATATATGGGTTCTAAGAAGCAGTACCCATCTGAGATAGGATGGAGAGAATGTTGTCCTGTGTATGATCCTTAAGGGTAACTACATAATTCATCTGTTAACTACCATCTGCAATAGCCTACTTTTTTTTTTTTTTTTTTTTTGTTGTTTAACCAGGAGTAGCATACTAAGCTGAAAGTTTTTTTACAGGAGTGACCTGGGAACACAGGGAAGTCAAGTGACTTGCTCAGGGTCACACAGTATGCAAGTGGAAGCTATGGGATTCAAACCCATGTTTGGTCTGCTGGATGTCACCAGATTTGCAGCTCAGAGCCTTAAACCACTGCACTATACTGCCTCAATTGATAGTGATAGAAATAGTACAATCAGTGATAGAAATAGTACAATCACTGATAGAATCAGTGATAGAACCCATATATACTAAATACCTTTCCCCAGTGACAGTATGGAGCAATACAGAAAGGAGAAATCCTATCCATACTTACTGTAATTCTCTTTTCTGTCAACTCTAATGTCAGTTGTGCTTCTCCCTGGAGCCATACTGCACTTGCTCTTAATAATGTCCATCCTTATACTGTATGATATTGTCTTCATTTATGTATTTACTATCAATCAATCAAAGTTTATTTAACCAGGCAATTACATCATTGAGCATGCTCATTTGCAAGATGGTCCTAGAAACTGATAATTGTACTATTTCTATCACTGATCACTGTACCACAATGTTTGCTATACTTAGTTCCAGTACGTTTGTACATTGCTGGTGTGTTTTGCAGACCATGTTGATGTTTCTTTTTGTACTGCTTTATGATCTTGCATTTTATGTAACTTTCTACTTTGTCTTTGAGTGTAACTGCATTTTGTATTTTGTATGTAGTTTCGTATGTACCCTGCCAAGCCATGCCTGAAAATAGGCATTTCCTATGTCTAGTGCACTTACCAGGTTACCAGAAACAAATAAATAAAAACTCTGTACTCACAGGCCACAGCAGTGGAACTCTAGACATCAATTCTGTGGAGCTTCATAAACTTATGAAAGGAGGACAACGTTGCTGCTCTGCAAAGTTCTGACACTGAGACTCTGCCCTCTCCACCTAGGGTGCTGCAAGTGCCCTTGTGGAACGCACTCTGATCAGAGGGGGAACCTTTTTCTTTTCTGCACATATGCCTTTGCAATGCATGATCTTACCCACCTTGGCCTTTTGTATGGCTCCGAATAAAACAAAGAGGCTTTCCAACTTTCTGAATTTCTCTGTTAAGTATGTCTTGACCACCCTCCATAAATCCAAAATATGTGTGTGTGTGTGTGTGTGTGTGTGTGTGTGTGTGTGTGTGTATATATATATATATATATATATATATATATATATATATATACACATATTTTTGGATTTGTCAGCTTCAGGCAGAAGAACGGAAGACATTTTCTGGTTCACATGAAATGCTGTGGGAATCAAGAATGGCATTGTCCAAAGAACTACCTTATCCTTATGTATTATAAGGTAAGGCTCCTTCTTTGAAAGTGCCTGGAGTTTGCCAATCCATCCGGCTGGGTAAATCCCAATCAGAAAACAAACCTTATAAGAGAGAATTTCAAACAGGACTGACAAAAAGGGTTCAAATGATGGTTAGCACAAGGCATGCAACACTAAGTTCAAGTCCCATGGCAGAACTTTTGTCCACTCCATCATCTCTGTTTGCCTTGAAAATCATGTTCTGCTTGCGTCTCTCCATAAATTTACTTTCCCTTCTTCCATTCTGCCTTCCACAATTTTTCATTCCCTCCTTCTTTTCTTCCTCTCTTTACTCCTATCACTGTAAATCTTGAATATCTATGTTACACTAATGGCTATCAATTACTATTGTGTCACCTTACCATCTAGTGCTACATTCTGTTGCCAAATTATTATATGTGTTCCAGTGTTACCAACTGTTGCCTAATTGCTACATGTGTCTTCATATCTACTATAGTTAACTGTTGCATTGTTAGCCAATGTGATCCACCTGTAATCCCTCCTGCTCTCATTGTATGCAAGTAAGCAAATTGTATTCCAACACTGTAACATTTCTCTGTATTCTATCCCATTGTTTCCTACCCCCACAGGTCACACCGGGAGATGAGCAACTTGCTGCTCATCGTATCTTCCTGGTGAAACATTTCAATAAATAAATAAATGAAAGATTAGTCAATCTGAAATCCATAGCTTACAGACACAGATTTCTAAATTTAGGGGTGCTCCCTGTTGACCGGTAGCCCCAGACTACCACACATTCACTCAAAATCTTCCAAAAAAAGAACAAAGGGATGTAGAATCTAAAATTCTTTCAGAGAGCTCACTCTGCAGCTATCCCCTTGTGTGGTACAGCAAACTGGTGTAATTACTGCCTTCAGAATGTTCCTGTCCCATAGTTCTATGATGAAATAAAAACACTCTGTTGTGGTGAAGCCTGTAGCTTCTGCAGCACTCCTGAGATGCTCAGCTACCAACTCGAAGCTGACTACCCAACATTATTCTGAGCCAGAAAAAAATCAATGCTGCAACCAGGAGTACAACATCAATTGATTTATTTCCAGATTGGGGAGTTACAACAATGCCACATCCACCAGTGATTTGTGCCGCTTCAGCACTTAGTCAGGGGAGTCATATCCTTGGGCAGTACTACTATCCCCAGTAGGTGAGCACATTACCCATGACTGTGGCTCAGTTGGCAGCACATCTGCCTGTGGGCCAGAAGGTCATGGTTTCTAGTCCCAAACCAGTATTGGGCTCATACCATAAAATACTGGCACCCAAGTGCAGTACTATGGAGATGTTTTACTGTTGGGGTGTGCCATTCTTCAGATGAGAAGTTAAACCAAGGTCCTGTCTGCCTTTTCAGGTGGTTGTTCTGGTGGAGGTTAAAGATCCCAAGATACTTCTGGCCAAATTTCCCTCATTCACTAAAATACCACCAGTAGTTTTATCTGGTTTACTTTCAGTTGGATTGTTGTTTATTTGTTTAACGGGTTAGCACAACTTGAAATAAAATCCTTTTACAGGTGTGACCCACAAATACAAATTATATACGAAACACAATAAAAAAATACAGTTTCAGAAAAACACGAAATGTTTCTCTGTCAAAAAAAAAATTCTTTAGAAAATATCCAGTACTAGTGCATATAATTAAACGGAATCATGAATGAATTCAATGACAGTTAATTACAGTTACTCTGCTGCAGAATCAGAGAATGAATCAAAACACACGCAAGATGTAGTAGACAACAAATATTGAAACAAGGCATTTGTAAATAGCCCATAAGTAGATGAGTTCCTAATAGTTAAAGGTAAACTATGCTGTATTTTAGGACCCCTAAAAGAAAAAGCCCTCTGCTCACATTGAGTTCTTCTAAAAGGAAGCTTCAGCATAACCTAATCCCATCTATATCTCGAGGAGCTACCCTGATCAAAATGCTGTAAATAAGCCCAAAAACCAACAGGGATGCCAGTTTGATGAATTCTATACACAAATTTTGCCATAGCAAAAACAAAATATAGATTGGGTGATAACCAACCCATTTTTTCAAATTTTATACAATGATGAGTATGGCTAGGGTAAAACAAAGCAAATTGCCTAACTTTTGTAACAGAGAAGACTTTTTACATAAGAAACTTGCAGATACAGTATCTGTAACCAAAGAAGCATATGTTAAGACTGGAAATAAACATTGGTTAACTATAGCCAGTCTAGTTTCATCTAACAAATAAGACCTCAGACTATACAACATTTGCAATTTACTGTATATTTTAGATGTTATATAATTCAGATGAGCTTCAAAATTCAATGTAGGATCTAAAACAAGACCCAAGTATCTAAATGTATCTACATTTTCAAGAATAGTGCCATCTAGTGTCTTAATCTGAAGGCTAGAACCAAATGATTTCAATTTAGAAGAGATTGCATCTGTATTCCCCCCTCCCAGGGGATGAGGATGACAATAGGCACTATTGTCTAGCTCTCCCTTCTTGGTCATTAAAAAAAAAAGAAATGTATAATAAATACCACCCCCCATGAAAACATGAAGCAATACAGAAAAACAATACTGGTATATTTTTGAGGCATTTGGTCTGAACTGTCCAAAAATGTTGACTATACCATTTAGATAATTCCTAATGAAGACCTAAGGTCAAAACATCAATTCAAACTTTATTTTCTGTTTTCAGAGTGCATTTAATATTACTCTTTTTGTTTTCAGCCCACAAGCTGCCACAGCACCCTATTTCTTTCTTCTTAATTATATGAGGATGCATCTGTGCATTTAAATGTTATCAGTATTTTAAGATTTTGGAAATCTTGAGCTACCTAAACACAATTCTTCGGGGGTACACTGTTCCAAAAACCCACCCGTGGAAGCAGAGCAGACAGGGAGAGGTTTTGAATAATATGAGCATTACTTAATTCCATAGTTTAATGTATTTTGGAAACTTTTTAAATGCTGATACCAGGCAACATTTTTCAAGACCCGCGCAATTGAGGCTAAGGCTGCTGGGAACATGCAGTGTGATGATGTCATCTTGCGTGTTAATAGTCTCTGTGCTCAAGTTTTCGTGGAGCCTTATACTATGTGGTTCCCAGTATATGTATATTTTGTCATCTTTATCATTATTTAATATGTACAGTAGAGTGTACTGTACATGTTAAATAACAGTAAAGATGAAGAAGTACACATATACCAGTAATTTTACATAGTACATAAGGCTCCACAGAGACTGAATACTGGGGACTACTGGACTCGCTAAGATGATATCATAGCGCTGCACATTCCTAGCAGCCTTAGCCTCTAATCATTGCGGTCTTGGAAAGATGTTTCCTGGTTTCTGCATTTAGAAAAAAGTTGCCAAAAATATATTAAACTATGGAGTTTAAAGTAATGCCTCATGTTAGTCAAAACACTCCCTGTCTGCTCTCACAGGAGGGTTTTTGGAACACTGTACCCCCTTAGGATTGTGTTTAGGTAGCCTTTAATAGCAAGGCAGAACATACAAAATGTCAGCTTTTGATGCACTACACCTGTGTCTGAAAGCAACGTGTTTTAAAACATGGCAAAAGAGATGTCTTTGGAAATGTTTTCTCTGTATGTTCTAGAGACGTTTCAACACTTTTATTCACCAGTTCCATACCTGATTATAAGGGAATCAGAACAGGTCTGATTTTATTTATTTGTGAGAATCAGTTTACAACCTTTGAGCCAGAGGCTCGTTTCCGAACGTACCTCGTCATATTGAGACATACATAGCATTTAGATTACATAGTACAGGTTTTCTTCAAGTAGGCATTTGTTAGAGGTGCCACGTCACACCGTGGTCAAACAACATACATTTACAGAGTACATGTAATAGTAATAGGTCTGACATAATTGGTTTCACTTGCTGAGCAATCAACTGGCATGAGGCAGCAGGCTCTGGCCAGGTTATACTTAGGAATGGAGTGCTGGGTAAGGGATTGGGTGGGCTAGGTGGGGGTCTGGAGCTGCCCGGTGGGCACTGTCATGAGTGGAGAGGTCGAGGTAGGGCCTCGTTCAGAGGCAGGAACAGCTACGAGTGTTGAGGAGTTGGCTGCGAAGGGTGGTTTTGAATTTGGAGATTGTGGTGGCAGTGGAGATGGTGGCAGGGAGAGAGTTAAACCAGAGTGGGGCTCTGTGCCAGAAGGACCTCTGACCATGAGTGGTTCTTGATCTGGGGACTAGTAGAGTTGTCTTGTAGGAGGACCGTGTAGCAACAGTGGGCGGGGTCCGGAGGATGGATGCAGTCACCCCTGGTGGAGAGAGCCCGAGTAGGGTTTTTTTTGTGAGTAGGCAGGTATGATAGCGAAGCCATTCCTCTAGGGTCAGGAGTTTAGCATCGTTATACAGTTGACAGGTGTGTGTGTGAGCCTGGGGGCACCAGTAATCAGCCAAATCAAAGCACAAAAATGTGCTAAGCTTAAAACTGACAGTTTACAATATTTTAAAAGGCATTATGGTTAATAAAATATGTTGGCTGGACCTGAAGAAAAAATTACTCACCTTAGTAATTGTGTTTCTTCTAATGGAGTCTTGCCGTATTCTGACAATCTGCAGTTAGCTCCAGCCTTTAAACTGCCCCGGAGAGTAGAGGGTTACTTTTCTATGCAGTGCATAGAACGTTGAGCTTGAGCTCAGCTGAGGTCTCTGTCTGCAGCACTTTGAAACCCAACCGTCAGATTCTTATGAGCAAACACTCACTGACTAACTGTGGAAATTGTAAAATTTTTTAAAACTAGCCAACTGGCAACAGAAGGTTTTGGATTCCCAAAGGAAGACTCAGGTCAGGAAACCCAAAACCAAAACCTATGCAAAAATAAAGATTATAATACAAAGCACCCAGATAAAATGGACGGTGTGCTGAAGACACCCCTGGGGTGCAACACTGCACCTGCCTACCAACTTCCCAAAACCAGGTTCTGAGAGGGGAGGCAGGAAGGGAGGGAGGTCAGAATACAGCAAGACTCCATTAGAAGAAACACAATTACTAAGGTGAATATTTTTTTTCTTCAAACAACATGAAGTCTTGCTGTATTCTGACAATCTACAGTCTACCAAGCAGTACCTCTATGGAGGAGGGACAGAACCTACTTTAGGAATAGGCTCTGAAGTATTGTTGTGCCAAACCGAGCATCACTCCTAGCCTGGATATCAAGATAGTAATGCTTGGTAAAGGTATGGACTGTTTTCCAGGTGGCTGCTTGATGAATTTCTAACAGAGGGATAACCCTGGCAGCAGCCAGGGAAGCAGCTGTACCTCTTGTGGAATGAGCCCTCAGGCCGGAGGGTGGAATTTTTCCCAGATTCTCATAGCAGAATTGTATACAAGAAACAATCCACCTGGCAATAGTTCTCTTTGTGGCAGGTTTGCCCTTTCCCACTTCCCCATAAGTGAGGAACAACTGAAGGGAATCAAACCTGTGACCCTTGGAATGCTCCATGTAGTAGCTAAGGGCTCTTTTAACATCTAAACT
Organism: Neoceratodus forsteri; assembly: GCA_016271365.2. Classification (NCBI taxonomy): domain Eukaryota; kingdom Metazoa; phylum Chordata; order Ceratodontiformes; family Ceratodontidae; genus Neoceratodus; species Neoceratodus forsteri. Next base: position 974,273,396 of record CM057456.1, on the reverse strand, counting down.
GTGTAACCTCCTCCCCCTGAGGAAGAATGATCAGTGAAGAAAATGGAGAGACATGGACTGATTCAAATGGAAGTCTGAAACCACTTTGGGCAAGAACCTCCTATTGGTTCTAAGGACCATCTTATCTCTATGGAAGGAGATAAAATCAGGTTCCACTGACAGGGCTTGCAATTCACTGATACATCTGGCAGAGGTAATGGCTACCAAAAACACAGTTTTCCAAGTCAAGTACTTAAACTCTGCTGAGGACATAGGCTCAAATGGGGGTTGGATAAGTTGAGCAATGCAAACATTTAAGTCCCAGGCAGGGGCAGGATCCCTAAAGGGAGAATTGGTATGAAGCAATCCCTTGAAAAATTTACAGAATACAGGGTGAGATGACAGTGAGGAAGACTTTCCCACTGACAGAAAAGCAGAAACAGCTGACAAGTGTACCTTGAGAGTAGCTGGTCTGAGGCCTAGACCATTAAGATGGACCATATAATCCAGAACTATAGGCAATTCAGCAGAGTCTGGAGATATATGCTTCTTGGAACACCAAATGCTGAATCTTTTCCATTTGGAGACATAAGTCTTTCTGGTGGCAGGCTTTCAAGAGGCTTTGAGAATGTCCAGAACCCCTTGGGAAAGATGCAAATCTGCATACTCTAACTCTTCAAGAGCCATGCCTTGAGATTGAGAGACCAAAAATTGGGGTACGAAATCCTCCTCTGAGAGGAGGTTAACAGGTTGTAATTCCTGAGAGGAGACAGAGGAAGATGGACTGCTAAGGAAAGTAAGAGGGGGTACCAGGGCTGCCTGGCCCAATCTGGAGCAATCAGAATCACTTTGCAGGGTTGTGACCTCACTTTGACCAGAACCTTGAACAGCAGAGGGAAGGGAGGGAAGGCATAGAGAAATGTCCCTTCCCAGTTCAACATCAGAGCATCCAGAGGGACTGAGCCCAAGACTGGGGGTCTGCAACAAAACAGAGGAAGTTGGTGATTGTCTGGGGCTGCAAAGAGATCTATCTCTGGAGTGCCCCACCTTGAAAAAAAATCATTTTTAACACCAGAGGGCCCAGGGACCATTCATGATGGCCCTGGGAGATCCTGCTCAGTGCATCTGCTAGCACATTGTCCTTCTCCGGAAGGTGGACTGCTATCAGAGAGGTCTACAGAGAATAAGCCAGGGACCACAATTTCATGGCTTCCATGCACAAGGCCATGGACCAAGTGCCTCCCTGCTTGTTGAGTACCACATGGCGGTGGTGTTGTCTGTTCTGACCTGAACCACCTTGTTCTGCACTGATTGAGAGAAAGCTTGCAGGGCCAGAATAACTGCCCTGAGTTCCAGGAGATTGATATGAAGAAGGGATTCCTGAAGGGACCACAGTTCCTGGGCTGTGAGAGCCCCCAGATGGGCTCCCCACCCCAAAAAGGGAAGCATCCATGGTAAGGACCACCAAATGAGACTAACAAATGGGACCCATTGCCTTAAATTGTCCTGATCCTGCCACCACTGAAGAGCTTGGATCAGTGTCCGAGTCACTGGAATCAGTTTGGTAAGAGGATCCTTCCTTTGGGACCAAAAGGCCCTCAGATGGAACTGAATGTCCCTCATCTGGAATCTTGCCCCTTGGACCACTGCTGTAGAAGCTGCCATGTGGCCCAAGAGCTGAAGAAAATGCCTTGCTGGTCAGGACACCTGAAGGCTGAAGGAAGAAGCCAGTTCTATAAGAACTCTTGCCTTTTCCAGGGAAAGAAAGGCTCTTGCTTTGGCAGTATCTAGCTCTGCCCCTATAAAGGTAAGAAGCTGCACCGGTTCGAGAAATGACTTGGGGAGGTTGAGAAGAAATCCCAGGGAAGTGAGCACTTGCTGGGTCATTTGCAGGTCTGACTTGACTGGTCTGGAGACTGACCCGCTATGAGCCAGTCGCCCAGATATGGAAAAATGGAAATCTTTTGCCTTCTTAAAAAGGCAACTACTACTGCCAGGCACCTTATGAAAACCCTTGGAGCTGATGTTAGACCAAAGATCATTGCTTTGAACTTATAATGGCCTGAGGGCAACTTGAACCTGAGGTACATTCTGTGGTAGCACCTGATGGGGATGTGAAAGTAGGCATCTTTGAGGTCCAGGGAGGCTAGCCAGTCCCCTGGTCTTAGAGAGGGACAAATTATTCCCAGAGTCACCATCTTGAACCTTGGTTTTAAAATATGTTTGTTCGGGTATCTTAGAACTAGGATTGGTCACCACTCCCCTGTCTTTTTTGGGTAAGGAAGTACCTGGAATACAGACCTTTGCCCCGGTGTAGGGTAGGAACTTTCTCTATGGCTCTTAAGGCCAGAAGAGATGAAATCTCTGCCTCTAGGGCAAGGGTTTCGGAGAGACCTGCAGGTGGAAAAGATCTGGCTCTCATCTTTGGAAATTATTTGAAGCTGAGAACCAGTCCCTGGCTTACTACTTCCAGGACCCACTTGTCTGAAGTAACAGACATCCAGTCCTGGATGAAGTAAGCCAGCCTGCCCCCTACAGGGATAGGAGAGTCGACCTGGGCAGACCCATCAGGGTGTCTGCTTGGCAGGGACCTTAGGCGGAGGAGTGGGTATAGCCCTGCTCATCCCCCTTCTGCCTCTTCCTCTGAAGAACCCCCTCTGTGAAAAGGGAGAAGAGGCCTGTGCTTGGTAGAAAGGCCTATGAAAAGGCCTGTCCCTGCCACTAGATTGCTGCCTTTGAGGAGTTGCCTACCTCTCCTTGGCCTGAGCACTCCTATAAGTGGTCCTGTACTCATCCATTTTCTTCATGTAATTCTCTGTCTGCTCCCCAAACAGAGAATTACCCACCACAGGGAAATCCATGGCCTTAGCCTGGGTGTCCTGTGAGAGGCTAGTACATCTGAGCCCAGCCATCCTCCGAAGAGCCACAAACGTAGCCATGACTCTTGATGACACATCATTGGAGTCCACAGCAGCATGAAATTGTACCTTTGATGCCTCAATCCCATCAGCAGCCACCTCCTCCAGCTCCTTGACCAGCTGGGGGGAGGCCTGCTTGGCCAGTGCCAGTACAGTGTCCCACCTGGACTTCTGGTACCTGACTGTATAGGCCAAATAGTTAGCCTGCCTGAGTCCCAAGGAGGATGCCATGTACTGTTTCTTTGCCATGGCATCCATCTTCCTGGAGTCTTTGTCTGGGGGGTGTGAAGCCAAGGGAATATTTGCCTTGTCACAGGCTGCAGCCTGCACTACCCCAACATGGCTGCATTGCTGGTAGAAAAACTCTGTATCTGAGCTTGATAAAGCATACCTCTTGTCCATCCTTCTGTCAACAGGAGGTACAGAATTAGGAGACTTTAGGATTTTTTGTGTCTGCTCCCCAATGGACTTATGAAGGGGAATAGACAGTCTCCTGGACTCTGGGATATCTATCATTTCAACAAAATCAGGCTTCTCTTGATCCTCCACAGCCTCCTCCATAGGAAGCTGGGGGGGGGTTCAACCACTTTTCTGTAAAACAGATAGTGAGGAGGGGACTCAGAGAGCCTAGGAGGGGGAAACACCAGAAGGTCTGTCTGGGGAGATGTCCGGTTCCACAGGCACATCCAGACTTTCACCATCATCATCACCATCATCTTCAAAATCCCCCTCCTCCTCTTCAAACTCTGGTTCATAAAAGTCTTCAGAGGTATAATCTTGAACCGGAGGAACCGACCAAACCAAACCCCTGCCAAAAGGCGCCGGATTGGACGGAACCGGACAAAGCGATTCAACAATCCGAATCGCTTCGGGCTATTTCTTGCGTCAGAACATGAACCTCTGGATCCGAACGGTCCATTTCTCTTTCACGTTTCTTTTTGTGGAAGCGATCCTCGAGATCGGCTCTCCTCTTGCCGAAGAAGTTATCGCCCTGGTCAGAAGGCACCCTTTTGGTTCGGTCGTAACCAAACTGGGCTGGCAATCTGGGTCAGCGGACTTCTCAGCCTCCTTTTCCCTAAGTCTACCTAGGAAAGTTTTTACATATTTGGCAGTCTGTATCGAGGTGGTCAAACCTCAGACAATAAACACAGGTGGTGTGGGGATCAGCCTTAGCAAAGACCTCCCCACACTCACTGTAGTGTTGAAATCCAGTGGGCCTGTTTTTTTTCTTGGGTTTCTCAGACATGGCCAACCTAACCAAACTTACCCTTTTTTCGGCAACTGCCAGGCAAGACTCCCTTATCAGTGTCTAACCGTGTTACGGGTATTGGAAAAAAACACATAGATTACTTTTTTTTTAAACCGATAAGGACCGGTAACCACACACTAAAGATAGATGTAACTAATGGATCGGTTCAGCTGAACTGACCGAGAAATACAAATTTTCCAATTTCCACAATAAGAAACAGAGAACTACCTAAAGTACTTACTGTACTGCAGACAGAGCCTGAACTGACAATGCAGAAAATAATTCGGAATGAAACCAACAACTTTAACCGACTTTGAACCGAGCAGAAGGAGAAATCTCCGGAGCGACTGTTCAGTGAGGTGGAGTAAAGAATCTGACAGTTGGGTTTCAAAGTGCTGCAGACAGAGACCTCAACTGAGCTCGAGCTCAATGTTCTATGCACTGCATAGAAAATTAACCCTCTACTCTCCGGGGCAGTTTAAAGGCTGGAGCTAACTGCAGATTGTCAGGATACAGCAAGACTCCATGTTATTTGAAATCAGTGTTTAAATATAAATATATAAAGTAGACCCTGCTAAGGGATGGATTTGTGCAGATGTAACCTCAAGCTCCACAAGGGAAGCAATCTTGAACACAGAAACATAATTTAAAGGAGTTAGGTACTTATTCCCACTGAGCGTCATCCTGCTGATCGATATCCTGTGTCCACATTCCCAATTTCGGCTCTTCCCATCTCTTAAAATTCCCATATAGCTTGTTTCCTACCCCGATTAACATAGCATATGTTTCTCCACTCTATATTAATTGTAATGTCACGTCATTTTACTTAGTTACTGCTATACTCACTCGTACCTTTCCGTAAGGATGGTGCTTCATTTTACCTGAGTGTTACACTCACTCCCTCCTTTTTCTTGCTGAAGCCTGTAATATGTCACAATAATAAGATAAATCGGTCTATTTGAACTCTTAAATCTCTAATTGTATGAATGGTGCTTCATTTTACCTGTGTGTTACACTCACTCTCTCCTTTTTCTGCGATCTATCTGGACTCTCAATTTTCTGTCTATCAGATGTAGCTAATCACTGACAGCAGTACAGTGGGAGACTGTATTATTATGCGGTTGATATCAGAGCAATAGCACAGCCATAAAACACTAAAGCACTGCATTTTTTTGTTTTTCAGGTTGTTTTTCAGGTAGTGCAATGATTAAGGTAAAACCATATTTCTTCACTCTGTTTTCTGTTACTCAGTTACAGTACTCACTGCTTTCCATTTAATAAAACACTAAAGCACAGCTGTTTTTAATTTTTCAAGTATTGCCAGGTTAAATCATACAATACTCAGTAAATCTGATTGGTAAACTACTTTTTTGCAGTTTTCAGGAAAACGGGCGGTGGGAAATTCAGGTTCGGGATGTACTACTGTTGGGATTGTGCAATTTCGACATTTTGGTCTCAGGATTTTGGTCTGTGGGAAAACGGGTGGCACAGATGGACAGATCGCAGGCTTCAGCAAGAAAAAGGAGAGAGTAAGTGTAACACACAGGTAAAATGAAGCACCATTCGTACAATTAGAGATTTGAGAGTTCAGACAGACTGATTTAACTTATTATTGTGACAGATTACAGGCTTCAGTAAGAAAAAGGAGCGAGTGAGTGCATCACTCAAGTAAAATGAAGCACCATCCTTACAGAAAGAAGCGAGTGAGTATAGCAGTAACTAAGTAAAACGAGCGGAGCGGAGAAACATATGCTGTGTTAAGCATGGTCGGGAACAAGCTATATGGGAAATTGCTATGCAGACATTTTAAGAGAAGGGAAGAGCCTAAATCAGGAATGTAGGCACGGGATATCGATCGGTGGGATGACGTTCGGCAGGAATAAGTACCTAACTCATTGTTAAACCCTGAAGTCTGTCAAATAGAAGGTTATGAAAACTGCACAACTGCTGCAAACAGAACTGCAACGTTTGAAAGACCAGGAGTGGGGCTGGTTATGTTAACAGCAACATATGAAACATACATTAGTTATAAAGTGGATACTGGAAAACAAAATATTCTGTATACAGAGATAAATATAAATCAGGTTAATAATAATATTGTTTTTGCTGCTTCCCCTATTTGTAATATAGAATATGATGATATGCTGAGAAAATTGACAGCTATAATAGAAAATATAAAAATGAGTTACCCAAATGGATAACTATGCTATTGGAAATTTTCAATGCAAGAGTAGGTGAGGCTTGTGAAAATGAAAATAATAAATGGAATCTGGATGACCTGTTAGAAATTTCTATTAAAATATCAAGAGACAAATACAAAAATAAGAGCAAGGAAAAGTTGTTACATCTAACAGAAGAACTCAATCTCTGCCTTCTAAATGGGAGAATAAAGGAAGATTTATATGGAAGCTTAACTTTTCCAACAGAGAGAGGAGGCAGTGTACTAGACACAGCATTTACAAAAACATTTTCATTTGAAAGAATTAAAAGTTTAAAATTTATTAAGATGTATGATAGTGACCATTTCTCTTTGAGCACCGAGTTGGGCAGTTTTGTTAAATCTATCATGATCTCTGTACAAAGTGATACAGATAAAAATATGTGTATCTCCTATGCAAGATGCAAAATATGGTCAGAATATTTATTTGCTGACCAGGTGGGTACACTGATCCCAAGGACAGTTTTTGGGCATGGCTCGGACCATACAGGTGGCACATATACATAGTCACAGAAAATGTAGGTACATACAGTAAGAGTACAAGCATTCATAATAAAAACAAAATATATACAAAGATAATCAGAGATTTAACATTTGCGGTTTACAGTTTAGGAGCAGGACAATTAGATGGAGCAATATGGTGGTATAGGAGCAAATGGAAATAAGTATGGTTTCAGGCTGCTATAGGGTACAATTATTTTTATGTATTTATTTATTTAAGTCTTGGGACTAACACCTTTGAGCCGATGACTCTTTTACATAGGCTCCACATTATGGTAAAAGACAGAATACAAAACAATGGGTTCAAAACAAAACAGCAGAGTACAGGTACAAGCAAACATTGCAAGCAATAATAGTGCAGTAATCAATTATCAGTATCAAAAATCAGTAATAGCGTTAGGTTACAGCAAGTGCTTAGGCCAGATTCTTGTAGGACAAATGAGACAGTAGGAGGCTGATAAATTCTTACTGCACAGGAGAGAAGGTAGCAGTGCAGCCCAAAGGCCTCTTCAGGAGGAGGGACCATTGTTAGTAGACAGACTGAGAACAGATGATTGGGTATATGAATGCCTAGAGAGAAGAGTAGCGCTCAGAAGTAATTAGGATCATACGATTAAGGTTAGAGAGATTATGCAGTGCAGAGTAGAAGGGAGGCAGCCAAGAGGCATTTTCAGGAGTACAGTGGGGAAGTAAAGGTAATACAGAAGGTAGGTGATGGAGGGGGTAGTGAGGCTGCAGGAAGCAGTAGGTAGAGAAAAGCAATAGGACAGTAAGGGCAGTGGGAATAAGGTTAGAACAGAAATGGAAGGGTTAGCGATGTAGTGAGGGGTGGGGGCAGGGGTTAAAGCCATTGTAATAAAGGGGCAGAGAGAAGCAGGTCTATCCCATTCCTAGAGGAAGCAATCACATGTGGCACTGTACACTAGGATTTGACACAGTTTTTGTTTTAAAGTGCCCAGTAAGGAAGTGTTGGTAACATCACAGTGGAGCGAGTTATACCACATTGGAGCCCTGGTTGCAAATTAGCATTGCCCTTAAGTAGTATGGTGATGAGGAACTAGGAACACCTGGTTATTGCAGCTTCTGGTATGGCGGGTATTACAGGGTTGCCTAAGGAGCATCTGAACTTCTGGGGGCATGAGACCAAGGGAGGGTTTCTTAGCTATTAGGCATGTTTGGTAGCTGAGTCAGCCCATTAGCTGAAGCCAGTTTGCCTGCTCATACATGTCACAGGTGTGCAATAGGAGAGGGGCCCCAGTAAATAAATAGTAGGCCTTGTTAAGAGCAACAGTGATATGGCACAGGGCAGTGTCAGTAGTGGATCCATAGACCACAAGCCCATAGTCAATGACTGAGACTATCAAACTATGAACAGCAAGAGTGAGAGTTTCGGTGGTCAGGCATGATTTGTGTTTGAAGAGCAGACCAATGTGGGTATTCACAGTTTTGGTGACATTATTAATGTGGCTGGTAAAAGATAAAGTGCTGTCCATTGTCAGTCCAAGGTATTTGAATTGGGTCATATCAAGAGCTACGCCCACATTGTTCCTGACTGTGAGCTGTTGGGTGCGATGCTTGTTCTGTAACAAAGAAGGGATCACAGATCTCCAGGTAGAAGGTCACCTGGGGGCCAGTGACCATCACATGGTATGGTTCAATTTGGCTACTACATCTAAATCATCCCATTCCAAGGCAAAAATATGGGACTTCAGAGGAGCTGACTTTGATAAGATGGCCAACAGAGTTAAGCTAGCCCTGGCAAAAAGAAACACAGGTGAGGGGTACAGGCAAAGTGGGCAAGCATTAAGGATGCAATACTTGAAGCAACATCCCATTGTGTCAGACAGAAAAGGAAGTGCAAAAGAAGAAGGAAACCACTTTGGTTCTCAAATACAGTAGCAGAAAAGGTCAGAGCCAAAAGGCTGGCCTTCAGGAAATATAAGGGGACACAGCGGATGATTATAGGGAGGCATACCAAACTGCCCTAAGGGAAGCAGGTAAGGCAGTAAGGCAGGCAAAGTCCCAAACTGAGGAAACACTAGTACGTAACAGTAAAAGAAGGTGACAAGACTTCTATAGATACATTAGTGAAAGGAGAAAGTCCAGAGGGGTATTGCTAAGCTTAATGGAGAAAAGGGAGCATGTGAGGAGGAGGACCTGTAAAGGCATCTATTCTAAATAGATACTTTTGCGCAGTATTTACTGAAGAGAAGGTAGGCAGGCCCAGCTCAGCATCATGGACACGGGGAGGGAGGTGAGCACTACTCCTTCACAAAAGAAAGGGTCCTACAAGAGCTTGCTAAGCTCAGGGTGGATAAGGCAATGAGACCTGATGGCATACATCCCAGGGTACTTAAGGAGCTAAAGGAGGAACTAGCAGAGCCATTAGCAGAATTGTTTAGTGAGTCTCTGAGCACAGGAGAGGTCCCAGAAGACTGGAGAAGGGTTTATGTGATCCCGCCTCCACAAGAGTGGTAGCAGGGAGGAGGCGGGAACTACAGACCGGTCAGTCTTACCTCAGTAGTGGGCAAGATTATGGAGGCACTCCTTAAGGAAAGGATAGTGCAACACCTGGAATCCATAGGGCACAGGATCCAAGACAGCATGGGTTTACAAAGGAGGTCCTGTCAAACTAATCTCATAGATTTCTTTGACTGGGTAACCAGAGTGGTGGACCAAGGGGAGCAGTTGATGTTGCCTACCTTGACTTCAGCAAAGCTTTTCGACACTGTTCCATGTAGAAGATTGATAAATAAGCTGGGTAGGCTCGGGTGGGTCAGAAGTTGGTCAACTGGGTGGCAAACTGGTTGACGGACAGAAAACAGAGAGTGGTGGTAAATGGTATACAGTCAGAAGAGATGCAAGTCACCAGTGGGTACCTCAGGATCAGTCCTGGGGCCAGTCCTCTTCAACATCTTCATTAGTGACTTTGCAGATGGACTAGAGGGTAAGGCTTGTCTGTTTGCAGATGACACCAAGATCTGCAACAGAGTAGATGATCCAGATGGGGTGGGCAGAATGAGAAGAGATCTGGATAAACTAGCAGAATGGTCAGAAGAGTGGCAACTGGGATTTAATGCAAAGAAGTGCAAAATCATGCACATAGGAAAAGAAACCCTGAAGCCACCTATAGGCTGGAGGGAGTTGCTAGCAGTCACAAAGGAAGAAAGAGACTTGGGCATCATCATCACTGATGACCTAAAATCATCCAAGCAGACCCTCTAAAGCAGTAGGTAAGGCTAGGGGGTGTTGGGGTGTATTAGTAGGGGTATCACAAGTCGTAAGAGGGAGGTAATAATCCTCTGTACAAGACACTGGTTAGGCCCCATCTGGAGTACTGCAGTATTGGAGGCCACACCTTCACAAGGACATTAACAAATTGAGGCAGTCCAGAGAAGGGCAACCAAAATGGTGCAGGGACTGCATCAGAAGACATAAGAGGACAGATTAACGGAGCTCAATATGTATACCCTTGAGCAAAGGAGGGAGAGGTGATATGATCGAGGCATTCAAACACCTTAAGGGCATAAACAAGGTGAAAGAGTCTAACATGTTTAAATATAAGAAAAATAGCAGGACAAGAGGACACAGCATGAGATTAGAGGGAGGCCGATTAAGGGAATGTGAGAAATTATTTTCACAGAAAGGGTGGTGGATGCATGGAATGGCTTACCACAAGAAGTGGTGGCTATGAATACAGTGCAGGGCTTCAAACAGGCATGGGATAGGCATAAGGGAGCAATACAAATGACTATGAATAGATAGACCACTGACAGAGCAAAGGCCGATGGCACATTTATAAGGTAGAAAAAGAAATGGGCAGACTGGATGGGCCTTGCGGTCCTTATCTGCTGTCAACTTCTATGTTTCTATTGTTATGCGAGCTGTGAAAAATCATTGTCTTTGATTTTTTTGTAGTTGAGAATGAGCTTTTGAGAGTGAAACCAGGACTCTGCTTCTGTAAAGCTGGTCTGTAAATGGGTTTCCAGTTGGGTGTGATCAATGCTGCCCGAGAAAAGTACTGTGTCGGCCATGTATAGAAGGAGGCAGGGAGCTTATTTAGGAATATGCTGAAGGGCAAGAGACCCAATATAAAATCCTGTGGCATGCCTGACCAAACTGGCAGCTTTGTTGAGAGTGTATCACCAATCCTAACCTGTTGTGAGCAGCCACATAGGTAGCTGGCAAACCATTTAGTGGAGTCCTTAGAGAGACCTATGTCAGAGAGCTGTTCAAGCAGTAGAGAGTGGTTGACTGTATCAAATGCCTTGGTTAGGTCAATGTATGTGGCACCCACAAGTTGGTCTTGATCCATGGCTTAATATAGCTTGTGAATTCAAGAAGGGTGGTGGTGGTGCAGTGCCCTTTATGGAAACCGTGTTGCTGGGGGCTTTGCAGTTTGTACTTCTCCAGGTAATCTATCAATTGATCTACAAGAATTCTTTCAAGAGCTTTGGAAAGAGGTGGGAGAATGGAAATGAGTCTATAGTTCCCGTGCAGTGCCCTGTCCCCGCTTTTGTAGACTGGTGTCAATTACATATAGATTTGGGTAGATGGGTGGAAAGTGAGTTGGATTTAAAAGTCTGTGTATGGTCTAGAGTGAGGATGGAAGATGGGATGCTATTCTAAAGTGTAGGAGTTGCAACAGAGAAAGCCCTCTGACCCATGCTCATGTTGCAGCAAGGTACATTTAGCAATGGTTGAGATGAGGACCTCACCATCCTAGTGACTTGTTTATAGCAGAGGAACCTACTTAAGGGAGATGCTGAGCCCACTATAAGGGTTTTGTGTACAAGAGCACCCAGTTGAAGGTCACAACGGCCCAAAGCAAGAGCCAACCTAGTGTGGTGTATGGCGAGTGAGCAGTGATAGGTGTTTAGAGGGGCTGACAGAATAAAGTGACAGATGCAGTTATAAGCAGTGTTTAGAAGGGTTAGTTCACTGGATGATGTCTGAGTGATGACAGAGGAGCAGTACTCCAGAAGAGGGAGCATGGCGCCCCTTCCTATTGGCAGTCGTGCCTCAGGGATAAGAAGGTGTTTCAGGTGGTAGCAAGCTCCAACCTGCTGGTGCACTCTATTGATAATTGTACTTATATGTTTGCTAAACATTAGGGAAGGGTCCAATGTGACACTCAGATATTTATAACTCTTGACATACTCAAGAGTTGTACCATCAGTGGACGAGAATGAGAGTGAAGTGACTTTTGACGCAGATAATTTATTGAGCTTTTGACTGGAGCTGAATAGCATAGTCTTAGTTTTTTTGTGCTAACTAGTAGTCTGTTAGTGGAGAACCAGTTATGTGTTAAATTGAAGTTGTGAGATATAATGAGAAAAAAATTATAAATATCCAGGCTCAGTCAGATATAGCAAGAAAAAAACGAAACAATATGAGGAGTTCTATTGAAGTCAGTACGAAGTATTGAAGCAACTTTCAATGCATACTAGGACATAATCAACTTAATTTCTTATAGTCTAACCCCAAAGGATAAACAGACCTCTGGCAGCATGCAGATGAGAAAAGTAAGTGGTTTGATAAAGAATGTAGGAAAATGAAAAAAGAATTAACAGAATAGAAAGGAAAGCAAATAAATGCACATACATAACTTATAGGAAAGCATTTATAAATAATAGGAAGGGTACAGAAATTTATTGAAGAAAAAATACTACAAAGACAACCTGTGGGATGAGCTGTATGAAGCAATTATTGAAAAGGATTGCAAGAATTCTGGGCATTGGTCACATATGGAATACACAGTAATAATAGCATCTTTAATATTGATACAGTGATTAGCCCTATAATCTGGGTAACTCATTTTAAAAGCAACTATAACTTGGATATTATAGGGGTGCAGTCATGCCCCCATAGTTAAGGTTGTACTAGCAGTTCTATGTTACACTCCAATTTTTGCACTTTAACAACTTTGCAACCATTAAACAGATTTGCATGTGCTGTCTCGTGGGGTAGCTCTCTTGATGTGCCAAGTTTTGTTCCAGTCGGATGGGTGGATTCTGAGTCCTGGATAGTGCAAAAAATTTATTTTTCACACTTTTTTCCCATTGGGTTCAATGGGTTTTTCTTTGAACTTTGGCTATCATCCAGACGGTTTGGAATTTTGGTCTGAAATTTTCAGGGCAGAAAGCGGCTTGTCCACAGATGTGCCTTTTGCTTGTTTGGTAAAAAAATACTAATCTGATACAAATTTAATTTAGAAATTTTTAAAAATTGGTTCTGAGCATGCTCAGTAAACACTTCAAGATAGCTGTATGAAATGAAAAAATAATTATTTTTCATATGGGGCCAAGCCTTTTTTTGTGAGGGGAAAATCGTTTTTCATTTGCCGCCACCTTGCTTTCTGTTTTTCCCTAAAACTTCAAATTTGGAAAACCATAAAAATGACATTCTGGAGAGTGACCAACACATGTATCTTGCTTATCAGGACCACCTTAGCTGGATTTGGCACTGAAATGCCCTTGAAATGTTGTTTTAAGATTGAAAATATTTTTTCGTGACTCGTGATATGAAGAAAGATTCATTTTTTTGTATCACAAGTCACAAAAAAAGATCCTTTTTCATGAGGAGAAAATCCATTTTCATACGCCGATATCTTTCCCTGGTGTCTAGTGACACCCTCCATGCTCCAATCACTGTTTCCATTGTGTTAAAAGATCAATGTCAATGATAGATTATGTGTGACTGAAAAGCAATCCGTTATGGGGTTCATTTAAAGAGCTATTGATGCCTTAAAGAAAACTTTAAAAAGCATAATAATTAGGTACAACTCTGCCTGCATTCCATTTATATTTTATATATTTCTCCTCCCCTTTATTTATTAATAAGGAAATTTGCCTGAATATATGATCTTTATCCCTTAGTGTTTCTTCAGAGTCCATCTGCCTCTATAGCTTACTCTCTACTTCAAGTTATAATCCTCTGGTGCGACATCACAATCTGTTGCCATGGGAGTAACTGTGATATCACAAGCAGTGCTCTGTAACTTCAGGTAGGAAGAAAGCAGCAGGAATAGAAAAACTCTTCAGGAGCAAAGATCCTGTTTTCATACAGATGGCCTCATTAATAAATAATGGGGAGAGGGAATTCAGCACTAACGAGAAATACAAGCTGGACTTTGTCTAAATGTTAAGTTTGGTTAAAGTTCTCCTGAACATGTCACTAGCTCTTTAACAAAGATACTTGCATACCATCCTGTGATATGTATTGTGTTTATTCTGTTTAGCCCATTTTAAAGCTAACAGCTCACGTTTCATTTAGCAGGCAACTATAGCTGTGGAAAGTTGCTGTGCTTTATTTGATTTTTGATACCAGTCAGTATGACCTTCCTATTAAGTTGTCCCTTGAATTACTAGTGTGAGCAGATCGAGACTGCTACTCACTGATTTAAATGTCAGTCAGAGAGTGGAGTGCAATCACGATCAATGACCAGTCCAGAAATTTTGACACTAAGCACTGTTTGTTTGATAAAACGGTGTCATCTTGCTATAGAGTCACCCACATCCCCCCCTTTACACTTTTTATTTAACTAAAGGCTCTATGTTTGGGAAGACTGCAGCTGGACAGGTGTCTGTGACCAAAGCATGCTGCAGGTAATCAATCCTAACCAACAGTGACCTGCGCAAAAAAAAAAAGGAATTACTTTATTTAAATGCCAAAATTTAAATCAGTGAATATTAGTCTCAATCTGCTCATGCTAGTAATTCAAGGGGCAGCTTCATAGGAAGGTCATACTGACTGGTATCAAAACTCAAATAAAATATGGTAACTTTCCACGGCTACAGGTGCCTGCTAAATGAAAAGTGGACTGTTAGCTTTAAGGCAGGCTTCATGAGACACAGAATTGTCTGCAACAGCACGGAGCCTGCCACTGGCAAACTTCTGAATGGAGAAGATGAAAAAATTACTCACCTTAGTAATGTTGTTTCTTCTAATGGAGTCTTGCTATATTATGACGTATGCAGTATAACCCCAGGTTAGAACTGCTCCGGAGGTGAAAGAGTTAACTTTCCATACAGGGCATGGAACCTTGAGCGTGAGCTCGGTTGAACACTCTGTCTGTTGTAGCTCAAACTTAAACTGTCAGATCTTTATGAGCAAAAACTCACTAAGGTTCTGTGTGGAAGCCGTAAACCTACACTAGCCCACTGGCTACTAACTACAAAAACACATTTTTGTTCTTGATCCCAAAACAAAGACTCAAGTCAAGGGATTCAAGAAAGAAACAATAAACATAACACCTAAGCACCCTAAGAAAGGGTGAAAATAAAGTGGGCATCTATGAAGTGCCAATATTGCACTGCCCACCCACATCCCAAAAATAGAGGTTCTGAGAGGGGCAGGCTGGGGGAGAGGTCATAATATAGCAAGACTCCATTAGAAGAAACATTACTAAGGTGAGTAATTTTTTCTTCAAACATGAAGTCTTGCTATATTATGACATATGCAGATTACACAGCAGTATCTCCACGGAGGAGGGACAGAACCTACTTAGGAAATAGGCTCTGAAGCACAGCTGTGCCAAATCGAGCATCACTCCTATCCTGGGTATCCAGGGAGTAATGCTTAATAAAAGTGTGAACTGTTTTCCAGGTAGCTGCTTGACATATCTCTAGGATAGGGATGTCCCTGGCAGCAGCCAGAGACACAGCTGTATCTCTGGTAGAATGAGCCCTCAGGCCTGAGGGAGGAATCTTACCCAGTTTTTCATAGCAAAATTGGATACAAGAGACAATCCACCTGGCAATGGATCTTTTAGTGGCAGGTTCACCTTTACCAACCTCACCATAAGTGAGGAACAATTGGAGGGATTCAAACCTGTGACCCTTGGTACGTTCTATATAGTAACTAAGGGCTCTTTTGACATCTAAACTGTGCAATCTCCTCTCGCCAGAGGAGGAATGGTCAGTGAAGAACACAGGAAGAGACATGGATTGATTAAGGTGGAAATCTGAAACCACCTTAGGCAAAAACTTTCTGTTAGTCCTGAGGACCACCTTATCTCTGTGAAAGGAGATAAAATCAGTCTCCACTGACAATGCTTGCAGCTCACTTATGTGCCTGGCAGAGGTGATGGCTACCAGAAACACAGTTTTCCAAGTCAAGTACTTAAGCTCTGCTGAAGACAATGGCTCAAAAGGGGGTTGCATAAGCTGGGCAATGCAAATATTAAGATCCCAAGCAGGGGCAGGGTCCCTGAACGGAGGGTTGGTGTGAAGCAACCCTCTAAAAAACTTGGAGAACACAGGGTGAGCTGAAAAAGAAGAAGGCTTACCTGCTGATAAGAAGACAGACACGGCTGCCAAATGCACTTTTAGGGTAGCTGGTCTCAGTCCCAAAGAATTCAAATGCACCAAATAATCCAGGATCGTGGGCACGTCAGCAGATTCTGGGGAAATATGCTTACCAGCACACCATATGGAAAATCTTTTCCATTTTGAACTATAAGTAGCCCTGGTGGAAGGCTTCCTAGAGGCCTTCAAGACATCCAATACACCTTGGTAAAGGTGTAGGTCAGCAAACTCTAACTCTTCAAGAGCCATGCCTTGAGATTGAGAGATTTGAGGTTCGGATACCAAACTCTCCCCTGGGCACAGGTTAACAGGTTGTGATTCCTGGGAAGACACAGGGGAAGGTGGACTGCTAGGGACATGAGGAGTGGGTACCAGGGCTGCCTGGCCCAATCTGGAGCAATCAGGATCATCTTGAAGGGTTGAGACCCGATTTTGACTAGCACTTTAAACAGCAGAGGGAAGGGGGGGAAAAGCATAGAGAAACTTCCCTTCCCAACTGAGTAGGAAGGCATCCAGAGGGACTGAGCCCAACACTGGGGGCCTGCAACAAAGAAGGGGAAGTTGGTGATTGTCTGGGGCTGCAAAGAGATCTATCTGCGGGGCGCCCCATTTGGCGAATACTACCTCCAGTTCTAGGGGATCCAGTGCCCATTTGTGATGGCCCTGGGAAATCCTGCTGAGAGCATCTGCTAGGACATTGTCCTTACCTGGGAGGTGAACTGCTGTAAGGAAGGCGTTCAGAGAATAAGCCAGAGACCACAACTTCATTGCTTCGGTGCACAAGGCCGTAGACCGAGTGCCCCCTTGCTTGTTGATGTACCACATTGTAGTGGTACTGTCTGTTCTGACCTGAACAACCTTGTTCTAAACAGATGTGGAAAAAAACCTGGAGTGCTAGAAAAACTGCTCTGAGTTCCAACAGATTGATGTGGAGCAGAGATTCCTGAGGTGACCACAACCCCTGGGTAGTAAGGTCACCCATATGTGCTCCCCACCCCAAGAGGGATGCATCTGTAGTAAGGGTCAAGGAGTGAGACTGGGGAGTGAAGGGAACCCCGTCTCAGATTGCTCTGGTCCTGCCACCACTGAAGGGCCTGGATCAGGGTTCGAGTCACTGGGATCAATTTGGTTAGAGGATCTGTCCTTTGAGACCAAAAGGCTCTCAAATGGAACTGGATGTCCCTCATCTGAAATCTTGCTCCCTGCACTACTGCTGTAGAAGCAGCCATGTGCCCCAGGAGCTGTAGAAAATGCCTTGCTGGTCAAGAGACCTGCAGGGTGAAAGAGGAGGCCAGAGAAACCAAAGTCCTTGCTCTTTCCAGAGGGAGGAAGGCTCTGGCTTCTTTTGTGTTCAGTTCTGCGCCTATGAAGGTGAGAAGCTGGACAGGCTCTAGAACTGACTTTGAAAGACTGAGAAGGAAACCTAGAGATGTAAGCAGTTGCTGAGTTACTTGAAGGTGTAGTTTGACCTGGTCTGGAGACTGGCCTACAATGAGCCAGTCGTCCAGATAGGGAAAAGATGCTTAATCTTTTGCCTTCTTAAGTGGGCAACTACTGCACGCCAGGCATTTGTGAACACCCTCGGGCCGAGGTGAGGCCGAAGGGCATTGCTCTGAACTGGTAATGGCCTGAGGGCAGTTCGAATCTGAGGTACTTTCGATGGGAGCTTCTGATGAGAACATGGAAGTAGGCATCCTTGAGGTCCAGAGAGGCTAGCCAGTCCCCTGGCCTTAGAGAGGGTAAAATAATTCCCAGAGTCACCATTTTGAACTTTGGTTTTAAAAGCTGCTTGTTTAGATACCTGAGATCCAGGATGGGCCGCCATTCTCCTGTCTTTTTTGGGGTAAGAAAGTACCTGGAGTACAACCCTTTGCCCTGGTGTAGGGGTGGAACCCTTTCCACAGCTCTGAGAGCCAGGAGGGAAGAAACTTCTGTTTCTAGGGCAAGTGCCTCTGATGGATTTGCAGGTGGAAAGGACCTGGCTCTCATCTTCGGAAATTTTTTGAAGCTGAGAACCAGTCCCTGGCTTACTACTTCTAGGACCCACTTGTCTGATGTTAAAGACTTCCAATCCTGGACAAAGTAAGCCAGCCTGCCCCCTACCGGTAGTGGAGAATTAGCCCTGGCCACCCCATCAGGGAGCCTGTTTTGCAGGGGCTTTGGGTTGAGGGGTAGAAGCGCTTACTAGAACCCCTTCTGCCTCTTCCTCTAAAGAACCCCCTCTGGGCATAAGCAGAAGAGGAGGCCTGGGCTTGGTAAAAAGGCCTATGAAAAAGCCTGCCCCTGACATGCTGCCTTTGAGGAGTGGCTTGCCTTTCTTTGGCCTGTGCACTCCTATAGGTGGTCCTATACTCATCCATTTTTTCACATAATTCTCTGTCTGCTCCCCAAACAGAGAATTGCCCACAACAGGAAATCCATAGCCTTAGACTGGAGTATCCTGGACAGGGCAGTACATCTGAGCCAGGCCATTCTGCGAAGAGACACAGATGTAGCCATGACTCTTGATGAAACATCATTAGAGTCTACTGCAGCATGAAATTGCACCTTGGATGCCTCAATACCATCCGCAGCCACCTGCTCCAGCTCCCTGGCAAGCTGTTCAAGGGCCTGTTTTGCTAGGGCCAGCACAGTATCCCATCTGGATTTCTGGTACCTAGCTGCATAAGCCATATAATTTGCCTGTCTGAGTCCTAAAGATGCTGCCATGTACTGTTTCTTTGCCAGGGCATCCATCCTCCTGGAATCTTTTCAGGAGGGTGAGAAGCTAGAGGAATATTAGCCTTGTCACAGGCTGCAACCTGCACTACCCCCACATGGCTGCATTGCTGAGAGAGGAACTCCGTAACAGAGCCTGATAATGTATACCTCTTGTCCATCCTTTTATCAACAGGAAGGATAGAGTGAGGAGTTTTTAGAATGTTTACTGTCTGTTTCCTAAAGGATTTGTGCAAGGGAATAGACAGTCTCCTAGACTCTGGAATATCCATCATTTCTACATAATCAGGCTCTTCTTGGTCATCAACAGCTTCCTCAACAGGGAGTTGGAGAGTTTCAGCAACTTTCTTATAGAACATAAAATGAGAAGGGGACTCAGATAGCCTGGAGGGGGAAACCCCTGAAGGTCTGTCTGGAGAGAAGTCCGGTTCAATGGGCACATCCAGACCTTCAAAATCACATTCACTCTCCTCATACCCCTCCTCCCCTTCCTCCGGTTCATAAAAATCCTCAAAATCATAATCTTGAACTGGTGGAACCGTCCGAACCGAGCGCTTCCCTGATGGTGTCGGTTTGGACAGAACCAGGGAAAGAGACTGGACAATTTGAATAGCTTTAGCTATTTCTTCAGGGGTTGGAGAAAGAACTTTTGGCTCCACACTAGCTGACTTTCTAGCCCTTTTAGTTGGAACCGGCTCCTCAGAGCTGGCTCTTCGTTTGCCCGAGAAAGTATCGCCCTGGTCAGAGGGCACTCCCCAGGTTCGGTTGAACCAAACCGGCTGGCCATCCGGTCAGTGAACTTTTGACCTCCCTTCCCCTGAGCCTACCAACTTTCTTTTCCACGGTGGCAGCAGGAAAATTCTTACAAATCTGGCAGTCTGCATTGAGGTGGTCAAACCCCAGACAATATACACAGGTGGTGTGTGGGTCAGCCTTAGCAAAGGCTTCCCCACAGAGGCCACAGTGCTGAAACCCAGTGGGTCTGGTTTTTCTTTTGGGTTTCTCAGACATAGTGCCAGCCTAACCAAAACTTGCCCATTAGTGGCAATCCGCCATGCAAGACTCTCTTATCGGTTCCCAACCGTGTCACGGGTCGTGGAAAAAACCGTAATGAAATCCGTTTTTTTAGAACCGATAAGAACCGGGAACCGCACTCTAAAGGACTAGAAAGTTATTTTAAACCAATCTGATCAGTTCAAACCGAACCAAAAAAGACATTTACAAGTTCCACACAGAAGAAAATAAATGTAAGCCTATCTATTACTTACAATACCACAGACAGAGCTTGAATTAACCAACTGCGGTTTAATTTCGGTAAATAAACCGAGAATTACACTTTTTAACCGACAAACGAACCGAGCAGCAGGAGAAATCCCCGGAGCGACTGTTCAGTGAGGCGGAGTAAAGAATCTGACAGTTTAAGTTTGAGCTACAATAGACAGTATGTTCAACCACGCTCACGCTCAAGGTTCCATGCCCTGCATGGAAAGTTAACTCTTTCACCTCCGGAGCAGTTCTAACCTGGGGTTATACTGCATATGTCATAATATAGCAAGACTTCATGTTGTTTGAAGCTTTGTTTTTTAAAACTTTGTTTGAACTTTGTTAAAATCAGCAACATCGGTAAAAATGGCACGTTCTTGGCTTATTTTGTTTTTTTGCCAGGAAAACAAATGATTGACACTCTGGAAGGAGGACGACAATGGCAAACAGTGCCCAGACGAGATTGGGGAAATGGAGTCTTTTTCAGTGACCTACATGTCACCGACAGCTACTGTACCTATAACTCGAGTTGTGAATCTAGATATAAGTTTTCCTTAAACACATCACTTCCCAATGAACTGAATGATGTAATAGACATCAGTCCATTTATATAAGGAATTGTGTCAGTCTGACAGCTTCTTTGATTGCAAACAAGTCTGGGTTTGTCTTTCACATACCCTTGTACATAGTCCCTAGGAAAATGGATACACTACTAAGGGGAAGTGAGGTTCCCTAATAGCGAAAAAAAAACATACACAATTTCAACAGGGAGGGGGAGAGAGACATGTGGGGAGTGGTGCAATGCACTGGCTGTAGGGTGGCAGTCTCCTGGGAGACATTCAGGAGGCTGCGATGCTGCCCTATTTGCAGGCACCTCTCTGCTCTGAAGGAGGAGGCTGCTCATCTCCAGGCTGAGCTGGCAAAGAGTAGAGAAACCTCCTCTGCCACCCAGGATCTGGCAGGGGATTGGGACATTTCCCCCCCACCCAGGGACCACCAGGGCCACTGCCTCAGAGGTTGCCAAGAATAAGGAGTGGTTGGACTACAGTGGGCTCAGGTGAGGGTGGTGGAACAGAGGCGCATCCCTCCAGTTGTACCTCTGCACAATTCATATGCCTTTCTAGTGGAGCATTGTTCCTCTATGGAGGCACCCACAGTGGAGACCAAGGAAGATGCTGGGAACCTCCACAAAGGAGACCACAGGAGGGTGGTATGGGATGCGGTGGGGGACTCAGTTGTTAGGAGGGTAGAACTGGGGGGGAGGAGGAGGTAGGTGCCTGCCTGGTGCCATGGCATGGAGGGACAGGAAGTGAATCCTCAGTATCGCAGGAACAGCTGCACAGGAGAGGAAGCTGGATGTCATTGTCCACCTAGGAATGGGCTCAGAGTTGTGCAGGAGGAGTTTGTGGAGTTGGGAAGGGGCCTTAGACAAGTAGCATGCATGGTAACCTTCTTAGAGGTGCTGCTTGTCTATGGCATGGGTGAGACTAGTGTACTTTGCACCCTGGGATTCAATGAATGGTTGAAAAACTGGTGCAGAGCACAGGGTTTTGGCTTCATTGGGGACTGGGGGTCTACCTGGAGAGATACAGGCCTATACTGGCATGGTAGTCTGCATCTATCCGGAAGGGTAACCAGGATCCTAGGTGATAGGTTTAAATGCTTCATTGGCAAGTTTTTAAACTAGCCAAGGGGGGAGGCATTGAAAAGGAGCAGGGAATTTCCAGCTTCCCCCACAAAACAAGGTAGTTAGTGAGGTTAACACCAAGGTAGAGCGGTCAACAGGAGGCAGGACAGGGGTAAATGGAGAAAAAAGGCAAAGGCAGTAAGTACAGGGATGGGGCTAAAAGGGGTAAGGCCATCAGAAAATGGAGGGCGATGAGTACCAATGCCCACAGTCTGGGTAACAAGCTTCCTGAACTAGTGGCCTTGATGGAAGAGGGATGCCTGGATATTGTGGCAGTCACAGAAACCTGGTACACAGAGAACCATGACTGGGATATCAATATACCAAGGTACACAATCTACAGGTGGGACAGAGAAGGTAAAAGAGGTGGAGGAGTAGCTCTCTACATAAGGGAAGGGATCAAAGCAACAGAACCAATGGGTAAACAGGGAGGACAGGAGGCACTATGGGTCACCTTGGAGACAGGAAATGGCTCCATAATCCGCACAGTGGTTGTATACAGATCCTCATCTCAGGAGAGGAAATGGACAAGGAAATGATAGGAGTCATCCTTAGAATGGCAGAAAAAGGGGAGATATTGTTGATGGTGGACCTTAATATGGCAGATGTTAACTGAAGCGCATTGCTGCAGCCACATCCAAGAGCAGTCATTCTTGATGCCCTACAGGGGGCATGCCTCAGGCAGCTAGTGTTGGAACCTACTCAGGAGGGAGCAGTCTTAGACCTGGTACTCTCAAAAGGGGAAGGTGAGACGATCTCGAATTTAGAAGTGGGTAGCCATCTGGAAACAAGCAACCACCAGACAGTGTGGTTCACAATAAACACAGCCATAGTCAAGCCCTACAAAAGCAAGGGTACTGGACTTTCAGAGGGTTGACTTTGGCAGAATAGGAGCGTGTCTAAGGAATGCACTAGCAAAAGGGAAGGAAGGAGAGGTGGAGGAACAATGGGAAAAAAATCTGATCTGCCATCACAGAGGCAACAAGCCTTTGTGTGAAGCAAATAAAACAAAATGAAGGAAAAACCCACTATGGTTCTCAAAAGAGGTGGTGGGGAAGGTTAGGAAGAAAAAGATAGCATTCATAAAATATAAGGAATTGCAGAAGCAGCAGGACAGAGAACTCTATCAGTTAAAGCAGAAGGAAACGGGGAAGGCAGTCAGAACAGCAAAGGCCAACTGAGAAAAAAATAGCCAACTCAGTTAAGGGGTATAAAACCTTTTATAGGTACATAAGTGAGCGAAGAAAGACCAAGGGAGGGATAGTGAGGCTTAATAAAGGGGAGGGGGTGGGCAGAGGGTGACAATGAAAAGGCAGAGATAATGAAAGAATACTTTTGTTCAGTAGTCACAGAATGAAGAGGAGGGGAATGTACCTAAAGCAAACAATAGAAGCACTCTGGGATAGGAGGGTCGATACCAGTACATTCATAGAAGAAAGGATCCTGAATGAACTCCTAAGACTCAAGGAGGACAAGGCAATGAGGCCTGATGGGATTCACTCCAGAATTCTAAAAGAACTAAGGGGAGAACTAGTAACACCACGGACTACCCTTTTTAACAAATCATGGGGATGGTGTGGCACCAGAGGACTGGAGGAAAGCAGATGTAATTCCCCTTCACAAAAGTGGGAGCAAGGCAGAGGCAGGAAACAACAGACCTGTTAGTTTGACCTCAGTGGTAGGGATAATGATGGAATCACTTCTGAAAGAAATAACTATTACGTACCTAGAGGCCAGCGGGGCACAGGATCCAAGGCAGTATGGATTCAGAATGGGAAGGTCATGTCAGACGAATCTAATAGATTCTTTGATTGGATGGCCAAAGTAGTAGACCAGGGAGGGGCTGTGGACATGGCCTACCTAGACTTTAGCAAGGCATTTGACACAGTCCCATACAACAGATTAATAAACATGTTAGCCAGCCTGGGAGAGGGTCCAAGGGTGGTAGCCTGGGTAAAAAATTGACTGGACAAGAAGCAGAGGATAATAGTAAAAAGAGTCAAATCCAAAGGAAGGGGGGTTACTAGTGGGCTACCGTAGGGTTCAGAACTGGGGCCAGTTCTCTTTAATGTCTTTGTAAGTGACATTGAAGAGGGACTGGAAGGAAAAGTATGCCTCTTTGCAGATAACACAAAGAACTGCAATAGGATTGATATACAAGGGGGGTGGAAAGGATGAGAAAGGACTTGGCAAAGTTGTAGGAATGGTCAAAAGTATGGCAGCTTAGATTCAATGCAAAGAAGTGCAAAGTAATGCATCTGGAAAACAAAAACCTAGGGGAAGATTACACAATGGGGGTACTAACAACAACAAACATGGAAAGGAGGAACTTCCAGTGACGTCATGCTCCTGATGGCTGCCTGAATCAGGAGGCTCCCACCAATACCTGAAATAACCTCCAAATCTACACACCTAAATAACTCCAAACGGCATGCAACAGAGATCTGGAGGTGAAGCTATGTCCAAGCAAGGGTAGAAAAATGTTAAAAAACTCACCGAAGCAGCCAATGATGGAGGATTCTCCGATTCGGGTAGTGACGGCTCACAGGCCTCTTCCTCCTTGAGGCATAGTCGTGTCAGTGCTGGCCAGCCACCCTTATTGACGTTGCAGCACCAGATGACCCTGATGTTATTGGAGCTTTGGGATTTCCGAAAAGCGGAGGAGGCGATGGAAGACCTGTGGAACCATGGTATCGAGGTCTTGAAAAGCTCAGCATTGCCATGGTCGTGTGCAAGTCAGCTCCCTCCTGGTCTCCGTGGTGGTGGAGTAAGTACCTGCTGCGGAGTGACCAGGGAGGGTAGTGATGGGGAGGTCAAAGCTCTGTCTGTGACCGGGGCAGCAGCTGGGATAGATGGCTAGATGGGGGGGAGGAACGAAAGGCACAACCTCCTCCCGCAATGGAAAGTAGAAATAAATGAACAGGAAAAAAAGCAGTTCTGTGACAAAACTACCTCCGCCATCTTCACAAGTAAATTGTTTGGTGGTTTGGATTCTTGTCTTTTTAGTTCTAAGGTTTCCTGTAATGCCTCACAGCCCTGTTTGTGTGGGATCAAGGTATATAGATCCTTCATATCACCAGTAAACACTCTTTTACATCTACATCTGGTTCAGCTAAGGCTTCTAGAGTTCTAATGATAGCCACAGACTTAGATACATAGATACACAGACAGTGTCGGCAGATAAGGGCCTATGGCCCACCCAGTCTGCCCATTTGAGCTTGTAAGTTCAGTTTGTTTTCCTAGAAGTCTGTTGCCCCTTACCCCTGACCTCTAGAATTCCTTTGTCTTTTACATACTTTTTTTATGTATGCCTCTGTTGTCTCTACCAAAGTCTGATATGGTGATCAATAAATATTGTTAGTGGTTCCAGAACTGAGTTTATACCTAAAACTATTGCCCTAAATGGTGAGTTCCTCTGATCTTTGTGTATTCTGGGTAGTGTATAAAATAATGGGATAGGTGTTCTCCTTAGAAGTGTAGCCTTTTCCCATTCTGATATCCACTTCTCATCATGTGCCGTTTAATAAACTCTCTGCTAGATCTTTTACTCTGTTTGTTGGGTTCTATTGTAGTTTGAGATACTTCCATCAGACAATAATGTTTCACATATATTTTTTATACTGGATGTAATCCCCCCCCCCCCCAATAGCCGCACTCTTTATCTCTGGAATTGTATTATTTACCAAATTCCTAAGTGCTCCAAATCATTCTGCTGTAAGATTAAATCTAGTTCTTCTGTCCATCTCTCTTTCTGTTCATAATAATTGCTCTGTATTTCTACACACCAATGAGATATATGTCTCAGTGTTATGGGGTATTGGGCCAGGTGGTAAAAACATGGATTTAAGTCATGATTTTTTTATTTAAACCCATTTTTTCTCTTTTTCCTGTGTGTTTACCTCTATATTCTCTGGCTGTGTGCCAAAAAAAATCTTTCAGTCCTATTCTCTTGAAAAACTGATTTAAATCAAGTTTTAATTCAAACTCGATTATTGGAGAGTGGATACAAAAGGAAGGACCTCTGGATAGTACCCTTATTTTTAATTAAGTTAATTCCCTATGTGAGATATTATATACTAGTTGCTTTTCATCATTTGTGATCTTGTGGTAATTTTCTCCTGTGCTGATTCCTGTTGTCTCTTGTCTTTTTTTTTCCTATTTGTCCTGTAGCTTCTCCTATTTCTTTGTTTTATACTTTATATTTATTAATTTTCTGTATAATTGTAC
Source organism: Neoceratodus forsteri (assembly GCA_016271365.2). Taxonomy (NCBI): domain Eukaryota; kingdom Metazoa; phylum Chordata; order Ceratodontiformes; family Ceratodontidae; genus Neoceratodus; species Neoceratodus forsteri. The sequence goes on along the minus strand of CM057456.1, from coordinate 974,247,328 downwards.
ATTGTACAGATAGAATACTGATACAGGGAAAAAAACAGATAAGAAGTTACATTAGCCTAGTACAATTATTATGGAGTACACAAACATAATTGCCCTGTAATCTGTTACAAAAGGATGTGGGGGAATCCTCAAACCTTAAGATCTTAAGATCAAGTCCAACAATTCTTAATAGATGCCAACCTCTTCAAAGACAAAAGGTATATCCTTTAGGTAGAATGTAGAGGGAGAATTACACAATCCAAAGATTGCTATTTGAACCTGGTATCCATTAGGGAGAAAAATCATATAAAATGTAGATTTTCTTAATAATACTTCATCACCCCTACTAGGCTATAAGCTGAGAAAAAGTTAACACAATAGTTCAAACAGATAGTTATAATGCATGGAACACTTAAACCAACATTTACTCCAACTTATAGAGTAATAAACTTTATTAACTGGAATCACAATACTGATACATAATGGTAGATGGCAGCATTAAATAGGCACCATCAAGAAGAGAAAATAACAAACACTCCCCCCTTCTCAAAATAAATTTATACTGTATAATCATGCATATTTCTCCTAATGAAGGTCATTACTTCACCATAAGAGCTGCACAATACATCTAGTCGATTGCTGCAACCTATACGCAGCTCTTAAATCAGTCCTCTGAGTCTGAATCCGAGTGAGTGGACTCCGGATCAGTTGTACAACTGGCAAAGTCCCCCTCGACCTTCTCTAGCCAGCGTCCCATGTCCTGGGGGCTGCTAAATTGCCAAGTTGTTCCCCTGTAGGTCACTCTAAGTTAGATGGGCAATAGGAAGGAATGGATGATCCCCAAGGCCCTTAGACATTGTCTCACCACGTCAAAGGCTTTCCCACGAGCTTGGGTTTGGTAAGACATATCGGAGAACAGCCTGATATCTGAACCATTGATGTTCAAGGGGTAAACTGCTCGGGCAGCATGAATCACTACATCTCGGATTTCTGAACCAGCAGATTTCAATAAAACAGTACATGATTGGTTCGATATAGATGATCAAACTCGGGGGTTAATCCGATAAGCTTTTGTGAACGATGCCCAGTTTAATCCATCTGGCAAAGATAATGTCTCTTGCATCCAATTCACTAAATACGTCAGCAATGTAGTACCTTCTACGCCTACGGGCAACCCGATAATTCTAATGTTGCCCGAACAAATTTCATTTTTAATTACCTCCATACGAGACCAAAGTTGCCCATTTTCTTTTGTGAGCGTAGCTACGGTCATCCAAGTAGAGATGGATCATTTTTCAGTCTATGCTACAGTCCCAGTAAGTTTTTGTATAGCTGCATCATGAGTTTCCAATTTCTGTAAGGTCTTTTCGATCTTCGCATCAATCACTCTCATAGATTCCAAAATAGCATTTCAAGATGGTTCCCGCCACACCCTGAGCACCACCGCCACTATTGCTCATGGATCTGGAGGTCTTACTAGTATTCAGTAGTTGATGGTGTTTTGCCGGCCCTTGCAGTTGCGTTTTCTGCCGACCCATATTTGTCAAATTTAGATTGATCTGCTCCTGGAGTATAGCTGCGTCGAGTTCTGGTATTTATTTTAAATTTTTAAGAAGTTTGATTGAGTTTTTCAATAGAATTTAGCACCACAAGGTGAAGAGCATTTAGAAAGTACATCCTGCCTGGAAGATGGTTCTCTGGCACCCCCCAGCTTCTCCTATTTCTATTCTTTCTGAGGGTCTTCTCCTCCCCCACCATATCCATGTCCCTGGAATATCTGTAACCTCTCTGACCCCAGTTCCTGAATTGTCTCCTCCCCTAAAATCCCCTCTCCCAAAAAAAGCTTGTCTCTTCCCCCTTGCTATTTTATTCTGTTCTGCTTCACTTCCTGATGAGTAAACTGAAGAATCTACCTCTAAATTGTATTTGAAGTTTCTCCCATATCCTTTCATGTTTTTCTTGAATATATATATATACCTTATTTTCTTTGTAATAATTCAAGTCTCTTTTAAATGTATACAGTTTAATGGCCCTCATTTCCTCCTCAAATTTGGTTAGCTGTGTGTTAACTTTGTTAAGGTATTCTCTTAAGTTCTTCTACAGAAAACTTTATTCTAACCTCAGTTCCATGTTGTTGTAGCTCTATCCCCACATTTCGTAATTCTTTGGTAATAGATTCAATTATCAATAACCTGAAGTCTCTTGAGCATCTGTTCCTGACTCCATCCCACTTAGTATCTAATTCTGTATCTATTTAGCCCAGATTGGCTTAAAAAAATATCCTGAGCTCTCTAGGAATACGTTTCTGTTCAAAATTCTGTCATGGTCAGGGCATGCCATTCAGCTTAATTTCAGCCCCTGTTCTTAACCCACACACAGGGCAATGAACACAGGCAGACAAAGACACTCTCTGCTCCCCCCCACCCCCAATCAACCACGTTCAGGTTTAAGTTCATTGTTCAACTTGCAAAAGTCATTACAAACAGTACACCATAATATAAATGTTACAAATTACACATTCATACTTTACATGCATATTGCACTCTAAATACATTCAAATAGACCAGTATTTAACATAGTAAGGCTAATATTGCACACTTATCTTATGCTAGAGTTCTATTACCATTAATGTTTAACAGACTTAGGCCTTATCGTGGTATCCAGTATATGCAACATACATTTTTACTATAATCAAAATATATTGGTTCAATATTTAACTATAATCTCAGTTCTCAACAAAACTAGTGTCTGAATATAGCAAATTAAAACCCTTATTTCAATGTCAGTCTATATTTTCTGTGATAAAATGGTATTTTTTTGGTATACCATTGTAACAGTGATGCTCTTAGAGCAGCAGCAACCCGCCGACACCTGCAGTGTCGACTGGGTTGCCGGAGTAATGACGAGTGATTTAATTTAGATTTTGTCACTCTCTCGAGATTCTGCCCCCTTCTGGATTTGAACCTTAAATTCAGGGGGCATCCCACACCAATCTAGAGTCAGTGCATTTTCCAGTTGGGGACCAGAGTCGGCAGTGTCAGGGATATCGGTGACCATGTGTCGCTGTAGGGGAGGTCGCTGACATTCCTGTCACCGCGGTATGGCGGAACCATATTTTTTCCCATCAATTATTTTATGGAGGGAGGCCACATGGTATAACACTTGTTCATCTCTTATTTTTAAGAGATGTGTAACCAGATGATATGGTTCATATTCATGATGCTTAAGGTGTTCTCCAAGCAGATGCTTCCTATTTTTTCATATAAGGGGCATAAAATCACTAAATCATCCTTTCCCATCCCACATTTACATTACCCTTCCCTTATTTGTTTTATTTTCCTTATTACATATTTTACTTCGCCAGTTACTGGAGTTACATTCGAACCTAAATCTAGTTATTTTCCTAAGGCAAAGATTTTTAATGATTGTTAAATTTGGTTTCAGCTTATGATCCCTTTTATTTTTAGCCATCCACTTGCAAATTTTATATTGCTGGCAAATTTCCATATCTTTTTGATAATAAATATCTTTAATCCTTATTATAACCTCACTGGCAATTTGAACAAATGAGACTCTAAATATATCATTAATGCAGTGCAAAAGACCATAAGGAGGGATTAACCCACTCCAGGGTATGGGTTTACTGAGCATTAATCCATGCTGGGGGTTGGAGTCATGAGGTGAAGCCGAGTGACTTCAATCACCCAGGCGTAGATTAATGCTCAGTAAACCCATATCCTGGAGTAGGTTAATCCTCTGATAACTTGGGTAATGTTATATTACAGTTTTACCTAAAGAAATAGTAAAATAAAGCCCTGTAAACATGCAACTGTGGGTATATCAGGGATTAATCAATGGTCAGGTGACCTGTTTGGATGAATCAGACGATAGTATTTTCGGAACCAATGATATAAATCTTAATAATGCTTTCCACAGTTGAAATACTGGGAAAAGGCATACTCTGTTTCATACAGTTTATTGCTTCATCAATACACATCCTAGGTAATCTGGATTCACTCACAGAGTAAGTCTTAAGCCAATACTTTACCAGTCTCTGTTTTATTTTGCTTTCTACCAGTAGTTGGCCTTGTTCTGCTCTAACCAGTGCCAAAGGTGTTCCCTTAGGCAGTCCTAACAAGTGTTTGTAAAACTTATTTAGATGGGGTTCTATATTTATTTCTGAATGAGTCCCTCAGATGTCTGCTCCAAATAGTAACTGGCTCTTTATTTTAGCATTAATAACCATTAGATTACCTTTCACATATCTTCCTCCATGTTTATGTGAAAATGACTATTACTGGAACAACATTTGTAATCTTTTTTTCCATTTCAGAGATATGTTTTCTCCAGGAAACTGCCTGTGTAACTGCTATTCCTAAATAACACAAATCCTTTACTACTTCTAATTTTTTGTCCTTAATAAAATATTTATGATCCCTATTGTTCCCTCTGAAAAATAGTACTTTGTTTTATGATAATTAAGTTGTAAATCAGCCCTCTCACATTCCAGTTAGAACCTACAGTATGTAACATTCTTCTCAAACCCAATGCACTTGTAGACAAAAGTGCCACATCATCTGCATACGCTAAGTACAGGCACCTTCTCTCTCCTATTTTAGGCAGATAGAAATCCTCCACACATGGGGTCAGATATTCAAAACTTTGCCCCAGGGCAAAATTAGCACTGCCCGGTGGGCAAACTTAGCCCAGAGCACAGAGCAAGCTATATTCAAACGGAATAGCCCTGGGCAAACAGCTTCCGAATATAGCATGGTAATGAAGCCATGCAAACTGAGCTGGGAGTGCAGGGCAAACATTGCCCTGGAATAAGACAACACTGAATAAAGCAACCAGGAAGTGCAACCCACAACAACACAGTACACAGCAACATGAGGGCAGGTACAGACGAACTACGTGGCCAATGTGTGTGCCAGCAAATGCATGGACTCAGTATAGCTGCAGGAAGCAGCAGATGTGAAAGAACAGTGATCAAAATTGTATATTATTCCTCAGAACATTAGCGGCCACACAACACATTACAGCGGCATTAGCGCCGAGCTAAGAGATAGCCGGGCAAACCGTTTGCCGGAGCTAAAATGTGCCATATTCAAAAGTGCCATGCAAATGAGCCTACTTAGGTAGTCTCTGGGCAAACAACCGGATTAGCATCTCATTATACCCTGATTTGCATGCAGTTTGCCCAGCGTTACTGCAGGGTCCCACAGAGCCACCTGTAGGTCAGTCTGGAAGTACAGGGGCTGACCAGATCCAACCACAGCAACACCTGTAGGTCAGTCTGGCAGTGCACGATGATAGCTGCAGGCTATATGTAAACAGTACAGCATAGCATAGCATATTTTACCCCAGGGAACAGAACAGCATAGACACAGGTGGTGGTGGTGCTGCATGCAACTGTCACACTGTAAGGCATGCTACAGTGCACAGCAGACACTACAGTAGCAAGGGGGCCAGTAGTGTGAGGGACACAGCACTGCCTATGGTGTGTAGGGCAGTGATGATGACTGCACTGTACACAGTGACAGGCCCAACCTGCAGGTGTTTACTGACAGTGGACATTACTGTTACACTGTGTGTGACCCACAGATGCCGTACCTGTGACATGGGATGCTCACAGTGACATGTACATTTCTGGCTTTGTGTGCTGTGGCAGTTGTACAACTGTGCGATATGTGTCCGGGGGGGGCATATATTATCCAAAAGGCACACCAGTGTTGGGGGTATTCCCAATACTGGCCCATGTGCACTGCATGATGTGTCCCAGCCTTGTGGCCACACCTGGTCTGTGGCACAGCCTCGCTGCCCATACACGCTCCCCTCAACATCCTCCATGCCCACAGTGCTGCATGTGTGTGCTGGCATCTGTTTGTGTCCACAGATGTGTGGTCCGCAGGTGTGTGCTGTATGGTCACACTGCCATGCTGTCTGCTGGCAGCAGGGTCACCACTTACTGCCTGGCATGGCTGGGACTGGTGGCAGATGATGGCATCATTGTGATGCCATCAGTTAATGCTTCCTCTATGTTTAACTTTATCTATGTGTCATATTTTATTTGTTAGGGTCGCGCTCTAAACCCGCCGACACCACGCCAAAGCCAAAGTGTCACGCCAAAGCTGATTGCCCAGGTTAGACAAGCCTTTCCTGTGACGGTATTGCACCGTGCGAAGTGTCGGCGCTAAGTCGCTAAAACCACTTAGCACGGCGCTAGTTGCTGAATATAGCATTGCGCCTGTATTCATGTCAGTTTGCCCCTTGCATACATTATAATCTTGCCCGGCGCTAATGCAGTTTGCCTGTGCTATTTGGCCTTTTGAATATAGCAGACCCGCACTAAACCTGCGCAAATGTTTTTTGCCCGGCACAAAGTTTTGAATATCTGGCCCATAATGTTTTAAGTACTGTCTAGAAAAAAATGTTAAATAGTGTCAGCGAAATAGTGCATTCTTGCTTTACCCCCTGTTTGAATCAAACTTTTCACTCAAATCTCCACCTTTATTGAATCTTACACACGTATAATTATCTGTATATAATCTTTGTAACATATCTATTGTTGGTTGATACATTTTTTATTTTTCCAGTCTCTTCCATAATATTACTATTCATCCTATCGAAAGCTGCTTTCAAATCAATAAAGGTGCAATATCATTTTTGTTGTTTTATAACCTTATGTTTATATAGTAAGTGTGCTAGAACAAAAGATTGAATAATAGTAGAATACTGTGCTTGGAAGCCTGTTTGGGCTTCATCTAGTATATTATTTTCATTAGCCCAGATCACTATTCTATTATTTATAATACAAGTAAATATTTTAGCTGTACAATCTATGAGGCTTATTGGCCTATAACAACTTGGATCCTTTTTGTCACCTTTTTCATAGACTGGGATTATTATATTGTTTCTCCAGCTACTGGGTATCTCTCTTGTTTTTCCCTTATGTGACTGAATGCTCTGAAAGGCAGGGGTATCCATAATTTCTTTCATTTTATGAATAATATCCAAGGGCACATCGTCCGGGCCCAGGGCTTTGTGTGCTGTAAATGAGTCTAAAGCTATACTAATTTCATTTTCTGTGAACCTTTCCATTTTATTTCCTCCTATAGTTTTTTTCTCTAATTCTTTAAGTTTTTTTGCATAGTCGGTGCAGTTTTTGTAGAAGAGTTTTTTTAAATAGGTTCACCTAGCTATCTGCCTCTATATTATGTTCCAACTCTTCCTGGTAATTTTTTGTACCTTTACCCACTACACTCCAAAATTGTTTACTATGTTTTTCAGTACTGCTTTTTTCTAACTCTGTCCATATATCATTGATAAACTTTCCTCTATTAGTTTGTAACACTTTTCAATATTCCTTCCTTAGGTTATTCATAATCTTGTTGTTGACATTTGGGTTTTGCTTTAATATTCTCAATTGTTTATTCAGCTGTTTTTTGGAAAGCCTACATTCCTTGTTAAACCATCCTGCTATAATTGATTCATCAGAGTTTCTATTAAGAACCAATCTTATATCCCCTACTACCCCATATATTTCTAGTAACCTGACAAAATCTCTTCTATTAAATTCCAACCTATACAGTTTTTCTTACTCACCTTAAGAGGTACATTTTTTCCTCTACTATTTTAGTTAATTTCCTCATTCATAATTTCTAGTTCTACCGCAGTATGTGGTGATTCCACTTTGGGTACCATTTCTAAACTTTTACAATGTTTCAAAATGTCTCTATTGGCCCAAATTAGGTCTGCAACTGACACCCCATTTCCCCCCATGAATGTGTAATTACCCTTGATGTCCTTTTGGATTATTCCATTTAGTAATAATAAGTCTCTAATTTGTACATGTTCCAATAAATCTGTACAGTACCTCTTTTATTGCAATTATGTCCCTAGATTCTCTATGTATCCTTATCCCACTAACTAGGCTAAATGTTAAATAATTTTCTGTTTTTTTCTGAGATCCCTTGCAACTGCCCCACCCTGGCATTAAAATCTCCCAATACAATTATATTTGCCAGGGGGTGTATTTCTATTACGTCATCCAACATCCTATCCAAATTTGCTAGCCATACCTCATTCAATTGTTTATTCAGTACAGGTCCGGTATAGCAGTTAATCAAAAGCAAATCTTGTTTGCCACTACATGTTATTTTGGTAATAAGTAAATCCTTGTCCTCAGTATTGATTTCTGTAGTGACAATATTTTATCTAATTTACAAAAAGTTGCCAATCCTCCCACATATCTTCCAAACTTTTTATATTTCTTTGCCTCTTTACTATATATCCATTCTGATGGGCTGCACCCTTACTCCATGTGTCTTGTATACATATGTAGTCAAAAGAATTTAAGTACTCTTCCAATTCAGGGTCTGCAAATTTGTCACCAATTTCAGGGATGTTTCATGTCAAGATTTTAATTTTACCATGTGGCCACCCTCCTTGTTTACAATATGATACATGTCATAATTCTGATTCAGCCAAAACTTCATACCTATTGGCTGTTTCTACCAGGCTTTCCCAGTTGATGATCCCATCCCTATTATCGTTCTTTTTAGAGGGTTCTTCATTATCCCTTATATTTTCAGCATTTATGTATATTCCTAAATCATCCAGAGTAGTCAATTTTTTCTTTATTTCTTGAAGAAGTCGACCTTCAGGTAGCCAGACTGAAATCTGGCCATCCTCTTCCCATTTGACTGCTTTGTTAATCTCTCAGGTACCGACATGCTTATTCAATAGAACACTTAGGATATTAACCAATTTATCTTTTAAGTTTGCCTTCCCTTCCCCCTTGAGTTGTTTAAGGCCGAAGATTGCCACATAAATGTGATCTTTCTCCTTCTCATTTACTTTATTTGCATAATATTCAGAAAAAAAAAAGAGTTCCCATTAAACAAACCTCTCCCATTTCCATCCCGTTTTCTAAATTCCAGGGTTTTAGTTCTTATTGCCTTTATTAGGTAATATTGGTCCGTAACTAACAGTACCAATTCCAAACCAGCTACTGGCCTTATTGTACTTATATCGACAATACACTCGACAGTGTCAGTGGCTCAGTAGGTAGCACACTCACCTCTGAGGCCAGGAGATCAGAGGGCTGTGGGTTCAGTTCCCACATCTGGCACTTGGGTTAATATCCCAGTACTGACACTGTAGTGCAGCATGAGAGGGGTACTGCACTTCTGTGGTGCCGTCTTTCAGATGAGATGTTAAACCGAGGTCCCACCTGCCTGGATTGGTGGTAGTTCAGGTGGATGTTAAAGATCCCATGGCACTTATCGAAAAGAGTAGGGGAATTTCCCCGGTGTCCTGGCCAAATTTCCCTCATTCACTAAAAATACCACCAACAGCTTAATCTGGTTCAAGGTCAGTTGGCATTCATCTATATCCCTCTCCCCTTGGGTCGTGCCTGAAAATGGGCAGGATTTGTCTAGTGCACTTACCAGGTCAACAAAAACTAACTAAACTATATGGTTCTTCGCATGTCTGTACCCATCAAATCAAACAGTATATTATCAATCATATTATTATCATATGAGGCAGTATAGCGCAGTGGTCTAAGGCTCTGAGCTGCAAATCTGGTGACATCCAGCAGACCAGACCTGGGTTTGAATCCCACAGCTTCCACTTGCATACTGTGTGACCCTGAGCAAGTCACTTAACCTCCTTGTGCTCCCAGGTCGCTCCTGTAAAAAAGCTTTCAGCTTAGTGTGCTATACCTGGTTAAACAACTAAATATTATTCAGTATCTCCTCAGTCTCTCCTGTGATACAAGCCACTTTATACAATGGGACCATAAAATCCAAACTCAGAGTCTTATTTAGGAAATTACCAAAGTTTTCATTATTGATTTCTTTTTATTTGTTCTTTTTCATCCTCTTGTTTCTCCATGTTAGATTCATTTTCTGTTTTCTCATTCTTGCTTTCTTGTTGTACCTTATTTTTTCCTTTTGATCTTTTTTTTTGTTTTAATACCATTTTTTTTACCTTTGGCTTTCTTATTTCCTTTTCTTGGGTTTAACTTATTCACTTGAGTCCTTTTTTCAGGTACCCCCTGTACACATCCTTTTCCTCAATGTTCTCATTTACTTTGTCTTTCTTTCCCTCCGTTTGTCCTTTTTTACCTCAGCATTGGATCTCTTTTTTTTTTTCTATTTGGACCCTGTTATTCTTAGATTTATTCTTACCTTCCTTTTTCCTTTGATCCTTAGCTTTCTTATCACACTGAGTTCTTATTTCTTGTTCCTCCCCTTTAGTCCATAATTCCTGGTAAGTAAGTTTCCATTTACTACATATACTATCATCTCTTTTTTCTATACCAGGTAACATAATAAATTCAGCTTCCTCTTCAAATGAACCCTCTATACTGATTATGGTATCAATTTCTGTCTTATTTATTGTCCTGGACTCTTCCATTATGTTTTTCCTTTTACTGACACTCAAGTATCATTTTCCTCTGAACTTCCCTCTTTTTGACCATTGTCGTCTTCTTTCTGTGGCAACATCTCAATTCTCTCCCAATTCTCCACACAAAAACCTCTCTTTCTATTATTTTCCATATTTTCTAACTATTCTGTTCTCCACACATAAACCTTTGAGAAATGAGAGGTCCTGTTTGATTTCTACTAATGTTCTATTTAATAAGACATAAGCATTGAACTGATCCTGGAGTGCCAAAGCCACATCTCTTGCTACCCCTTGTATTTCAAAGGATCTAATGCTATCTGGGTTCACTGTCTAGGAATCCTCACTAATACTTACCATTCCTTCTTGATTTAGCTCATTTAGATCTATGGTTGTATTTCTGTTTGCAATAACAGTCCTTTCTTTCCTCAATGATTCTTTCAATTCTTTGACCTCATTATGTCATGTCAGATTAAAGACATCGGAAAAGTCCAGTTTCGAATTTATATCACCCATATATTTTTTGGGCCTTCATTCAGTATCTTTTATTTTTAGTATCTCCATTGTTATTTCATTAACTTTCCCTACTGTTCCCTGCTTTAAATTACTATATGTTCCTTGCAGTGATTCACTAGTTTTCCTAAATAAGTCTGTAACTGGTGTTGAGACTTTTTTCATTAAATTATCTTTAATTTAAACTTTTTTTGATCTCACCCCTAATTTTCTCTTTTTCATAGAGTTTTGCATTTTGTTCAGAACTTTCAGTGACTGTTTTTAGAGAAAGAGGGTTTTTATTGTGTTTCTTCCTTTCACCTAGATCAATGCTTCTTGTCACTGCTGGCATCTTAATTACCCTCTGTCTTATACTTTTCCCCAAAATAGACTCCAATTAATACCATACTATTAGATGCTGGCCTTCAATAACCAGCAATGCTTTCACTATTCTAATGGTTTGAAATAGATTTTAGTTATTGTTAACCCCAGCTGGGCCTTAGAATATTAATTAGACCACTTAATTAGAAATTCTTTCTGTTTAACTAGTTATCTATAAGCCTCTTAAGCCTATAAGCCTCTTAATTACTTTCCTGCAATAATGTACAAAGCCTACCTAAATAAGAGTGTAAAAGAATATTTACGCACCGAGATATCTAAAGTGCTATAATACTTACAAATAAACAGTTAAAGTGCAGCTGTAATGCAGTGCAATAACTGCACCATTATATATAATTTAGGATAATAAAATTAGTATAACAGTAGACAATAAACTAAAATACAGATCACAGTCTCTCCTTAGTCAGTTTCTTCGTTCCCTCCTTTTTTAAGTGTCTTTAATTATCCTTAGTTATCCTTTGGTACCTTCTTTTTCTTTGTTACTCCTTCTGAATGCTTTAACAGTTTTATAAATTTACCAATCTCAGCTTTCAATAGCAGGGCAATGGCAAAGTCCCTTGTAACAATTTCTTCTTTTCCTGCTTCTTTCCACCTCCTTGTATATTTTTATGTTCTGTTCAGAGTCCTTCTCCTTGCATGCATTCACAGCAGCACAAAACGGCCTCAGGAATTCCTTATTCTTAATTGATGGCACTGTAGTAGACAATGTAACAGCTTATCTCAAGTCCTGCTATGCAGAGCTCTCCCTCAACACAGCGTTTGGCTGCTCACACCTGCACTCCCAGCAAGCACCTCTCTCAGGAAGTCAGGAGAGGTGTTGTAAAACCTATCAACCAGAGACCTGCACTTCTGGAAGTTTTCATATAGTGTCAAGAAAGCCAGGGGCAGATCTAGGATTTCTTTGGGGATGGGGGCAGACAAAACTAGGGGCTTGGTAAGAAGAAAACTCTGCAACATTTTTATTTATATACACCAGGCATAAAATTATTGGGCCCAATTCTATAAGCACCCCTACACATGTTGCAAGTTGCGACATGTGAGGGAATCATTACTAAGGACCCTCTTGCCCGTCTAAGGGGACAGGGTCCTGGCGGCGTAAGTCCTGTGACCTCAAGACAAACTCACAGGTATGCCAAACAAAGGGTGTACCTGAAGGGTCTGCCATAAGCCGCAACCCTGGGTGCAAAGGGTGCAAGTGCCCCCATGCCCAGATCCCCCCTATCCGTAAAGCCCCACAGGGCTGCCGCATGTCCAACCCCCAGTACATGAAAAATAGCCCCACAGGGCTGCCACATGCTCCCAACCCCAAGTACCATAAAGGGAACCCGCACCAAGTAAGCTGCAAAAATACCCCCATCCCTGATCCCCTAAATTGCGACTATTCACCAAGTACCAAGTATCCCTGGTAGTCTAATGGTCCACCCCTCCCACCCGGTAGCACCCTTCCACTCGCTCCCCCAATGACCCATTTTAGGCCAGCGACTGGCACAGCCCACCTCTCACCACCACGGCCAGCTGCCAACTGAACACTGCAGGAGCGCGTTCTGTACATATGCATGGTATGTACATTATGCGCTCCTGCAATGTTCAGTCAGCGGCTGGCTGTGGTGGTGAAGGTGGGCTGTGCCAGTCACTGGCCTAAAAAGGGTCATGGGGAAGCGGGTGGGTGGTGCTGCTGGGTGGGAGGAGAAGTGGTGGGTGGGTGCTGCCGGGTAGGAGGAGGGTCACTAGACTACCAAGGATACTCAGGACTTGGTGAATGACCACAACTTAGGGGAGCTGAGGGGTTTTGCAGCTTGTGGGGTGCAGGTTTCCTTTATGGTACTAGGGGTCAGGGGACATGTGGCAGGCCTGAAGGGCTATGTTACATGTACTGGGGGTCGAGGGCATGCTTCAGCCCTGCAGGGCTATATTACATGTACTGGGAATCAGGGGCATGCTCCAACCCTGCAGGGCTATATTACATGTACTGGGGGTTGGGACATGCTCCAGTCTGCAGGGTTATATTATATGTACTGGGGGTTGGAGGCATGCTCCAGCCCTCCTGTGGGGCTCTATTACATATAGTGGGGGTCAGGGGCATGCTCCAGCCCTATGGGGCTTTTTGGTATGGGGGACATGGATAGCCCCATGGGGCATTACTATGCTGTTTCTGGGTCAGGGCACTGGGGGGACAGATTTAGCCCTGCAGGGCTTTTGTGTTTTGGGGTCAGGGCAGTGTTGGGGGGAGGGTGGCATACCATTGGGGGATGGGTGGGCTGCACATGCAGGCAACCTCTGGGGGCATAACTACAGTTACGCCAGCTGCAGTAGTAGCCACAGACACTGCAAGCTATTTCCAGATATTTCATGAAATTTCTGAAGAGTTTCTCTCTACTGCCCCTACTGTGGAAATGCAGAAAGCAGGAGATTTCTCTAGAAATATCACAGAAATTTCGGGAAATAGCTGGCAATGTCTGTGGCTACTACTGTATACGCTGGTGTAACTTACATTGACAGTTTTCCCCCGGGGGTTGTTGAAGAATAGTGCCCTGGGGGACTTTGTTGCTGCCCTTCCAGCATAGGGTGCAACTGCTGCTGTAAACCCCCTAGCACCATGTCGCAGGAGGCTTAAGTCGTAACTGGTGGCATAAGTCCACTTTGGTGCAAGCCACCTGTGGCATGTTGAGGGCTGCTTTGCAGAATGCCATATGTTGCAACTGCTGGCATAACTTGCTACTTGCATCATTTTCTTTGCCGCAAGTCAAGTTACACCAGACGTAACCTTTTGAGAATTGGGCCCATTGATTTTAACATGCTCTGCCTCAGCAATAACAGCATTTTTTTTAACATTGTCCTTTCATCAGTCTAAGGGAAACAGTAGCCAGGTATGAAGCTCTACTACATCTATGTCTATTTAGGAGGATCTATGCACCCCAGAGATGCTTATTTTAACCTTTCAGATTATATATTTTATTAATGTTTATTTTTGTACCATACATGCTCCAAAGCACTGTTTTTTTAGGATGAAAGGCCATGCCTGATGGGATAAGGGTGGGACTACATGAATGGCATTGACTGATATGGTCCATTAAGAAGAGCTGGGAACCCCTACACTTGCCAGTAATGGCAACTATGGGTTTACAGATGGTCATGTCAGAGTCTGGGCTGCAGTGGTGTCCAGGGAAAGTAAAGAGTTGGGAGATTGGGAGGGGAGAGGAAGCAGCTATGGTGAGGCTGGGATGAAACCACCAACTGCAGGGCAGACCCTGTATATACCTCGTAGCATTCTGTCACTGAAATGTTGAATATAGACACCCAGAACATATGAAAATGAGGTGTACTTGTTTTAATAATGTGGCAAAAATAATCAGATACATACAGACAAGTTCAGAACACTGGAAGCTAGTGACTTAACAGCACTCTACCCTAGATCACTAGGGAAAAGCTCCAACAATTGAGTGATAATGACTCACATTGCGTCTTCTATGGGATCCCCCATTTGTACTGCCAGATAACTGCAGAACTGTTAATCACACCAGGATATCTGGAACACTGAGGGAGATTAGCATTAAGACTAGAGCCTGCTCATGCTATGCCGATGACCCGGGTTCGAGAGCAAGCGAGAGGGCTGGCAGGGAAGGAGAGGGATTGAGCGTCCGATGGACTGCTCTCCCTCTCTGGGGTGGGGGGTTCACAGTGGTCGGCATCAGACTGCCCCCTGGTGGAGGCTGGGGGTCGGGGACACACGCCATACAAGGGGTAGAGTCAGGGGCAGACGCCCGGGTGAGACATGTGCGGACGCATGCACGCTTATGCCCACTGGTGACTCGGGAAAACAGTACAGGGGAAAATGGTGGCACCCGACACGGTTTGATGGCCATCCGCGAGTTCGCTGGATGCTGGCACCCAAACTGGATCCATTGGGGTGGGGAGTTAGGGGGCTCCCTGCCACTCTGCTGTGGGGGGTAAGCCGCAAGGGTTACTGGGTGCCAGCGGTCCCAGTAGAGACGGACAGCAGCCAGATCCCCATAGGTAGGGCTGCGAGGCTACGGGGAAGCATCTGGGTGGCCACAGGAGAATATAAATAAATAAATAAAAAGACTTGCTAAGTAGGGACTTTTTTTTAACTTCACTGACAGTGATTTAAAACCTGCATTAGTCAAGATAGACATGTAGAGGGTTAGTTTCACCCATACCTCTCAACTGCTATGAATTTCGCATAGCGCTATGATTTTCACACTCAAAATTACCCTTGCTCCGCATAGGTTTACTGATGTTCCTCATAATGTTAGAGCTACTTCTGGACACACAAACTATCAAATCATTGAACTAAGTTGATATAAACATTCCTTATCACCAGCTATATGGTGTCCACTATCTGTAGACATATTACTGATTAAAATAAGAAAGTGCTACACATTCTGACACTTTGCTATGAATTTTGAAGGCCAGTGCTATGATTTGTAATACTGAGAGGTTGAAAGGTATGGCTGGATCAGTCCTGGTCAATTTGTACTAGGCCATGGACTAGTAAAACAATGTTAAAATCAATCCGTCTGTATTTAAATGTTGGCCTTTGGTGCTGACTGTTCCCATTTAAGTCATCTGACACACCAAGCACTGAACAGAAAATATAACATGGTATGCAGTTCCTTGTTACAAAATGAGAAAGTTGAAAAAATCATAAACATGTTTGTATTTACAGTGAGACTAAATGCTAGTACTGTATGGCTACATATAGCAGCATACAGTTCTATACTGAAGAGAATGCTTGTTAATAAGAGGGTATGAAGGAACTGAAATTGCCCTCTATATGGAATAAAAATATTTTTGAGCCATAGGTTATCACTATGAACATTAAGGTAACAGAACAGTCTACAACAATGGCTTTAGGGAGATTAAAGAACCCCCACAAAACATATGCAACAAATGGTACATCATACTGAATATGCATTATTATTATGATATAAAAAGATAGCATCCATATTTATTTCCATTGCTTAACAATCTGATTATAAAAGTCGTTCCAGTGTCTGACTCCCATCTGTTTCCTCTTTATAGTCAAAAAAGGGGAGTCATCTAGAGCTGAATTTTTTTCGTTAACCCTCAATTGAGTCGTGATGGGTTCCATTTCCCTGATCTGGTCACAGATGGATATCCAGTCTGAGATCTCAGGGAATTGATTCATGAGCCACCACCTTGTGACGGCTTTTATTGGGGTAGCTGTGAGGATGAGCAATAAATATTTTTTTATCACCTCTGCTTTCCTCTTTCAGGGAGGTGGAGGGGGGGGCACCAGAATCATGTTTTGGAAGACAGAAGGGAGGAGTGAATCTGCATGTCCTGAATTACCTTGTATACCTCTGCCCACTATGGGTCTAAGGCTGGACAGCTCTAGAAAGTACGATAAGTGGAACTCCCCCCCCCCCAACACACACATACATTGTCACTAGCACGTATCCATGCCAGTGTTTGAAAAGTGCTTGATTTTTAATGAGGCAAGAAAAAAGTGAGTTACTGTTTTCCATTTGAACTCCCTCCAGGCAGCTGCCACTGCGGTTTTGTGCACCCCTGCCCAAATAAGATCCCATGCGTGGGTGTAAGGATGAAATTCCCTTACTATTCCCATCTATCTTGGGTACTAGTCACTGCAGAGACCTAAATCCACTGCCAGCAAGTGCTATAGTCTAGAGATTTTGTGAGGCTTGACCCCACACTGTCCAGTCCCACACATTGTGTAATACCTGTAGGAGTGGTGTTCTCAGTGTATTGTGAATCTCCTCCCTGTTGAGGAAACTACTTAAGCTTTTAAAAAACCTAAACAAAACTAAGTATTTAAATT
The DNA here is from genome assembly GCA_016271365.2 of Neoceratodus forsteri. Taxonomy (NCBI): domain Eukaryota; kingdom Metazoa; phylum Chordata; order Ceratodontiformes; family Ceratodontidae; genus Neoceratodus; species Neoceratodus forsteri. The sequence continues at coordinate 974,230,221 of CM057456.1, read as the reverse complement.
AAATTCTCCCAAAGGGACTGGGAATCTTTAAGGGTAGTTCTGAGTCACAGTTGGGAAACTAGGGCCAAGCCCCTTCTCCTCACAGTCCACAGGTGGCATCCAGTGCCACTGGGACAAAATCTGGGATGTATGCTATTGCTACAAAGGCCCACATCAATGCTGAAACCTCAAATTTATATTTAACTTGAGTCCACACCTTCAGTGTTGTTTTGGATCACGGATTACTATTGCGCTTAAGATGGGTGGGCGTAGTCATCCATTGTATGTGATAGGTTGGGACAGTGCTATATGTGAGATGTTCCATTGGAACCCAACTAGTAACAACTTTGTCCTCTAGAATATCAACGAATAGGGATAGCTGGGCCACATAGTTAATAGTATTTCATATCCAGTGCACTCATTCCAACCCCCTCCTTCTTCCTTGTAAGAATTTTACATTTAATTTTGGGCTTCTTGCCATTTCAGATAAATCTGCTAAGGGCATTGTGTAATAATTTTTTTCATTAACCATGCTGGTACCATAGAAGACAAAAACAGAAATCTTGGCAGAATATTCAATCTGACTTCATCAATACGATTGGTAAAGGATAACGGGGCATCAGATCAGCGCTTCATATCTATGAAAGCTTCCAGGATCAGCTGTGCACAATTCACCTGATGCAAAGTGGATAAGTTCACTGGTATCTGTACACACAAATATCTAACTCCAGATGTAACCAATTTTAATTGAACAATGGCTTTAATATGTGCTGATATCTGGGCACTGTCTTAGTTTTTAAGGCATTGATCTTAAAACCTGAGATGGTTCCATATTGCCTCAGAAGCTCAAGGGAAGGGGGCACTGATGACAAAGGGTTTCTCTTATAGACTAAGGTGTCATTCTGTGTATAGAGATACACAATATTCATGGCCTGCTGTAATAATACCCTGGATTTCTGTGCTTTGACGGATGGCAGCCGCCAGTGGTTTAATACTGAGAGCAATGAGCAGGGGTGACAATGGGCACCCTTGTCTTGTTCCCCTATGAATGGAACGGGTCAGACAGCATGCCATTAACCCTGATTTTAGTTGTCAGGTTATTGTAAAGCAGACCAAGCCATTGGAAGGTGTCCCAAAGCCCGTGATGCATAGGACTTCCTGCAAGAAGGAAAAGTTAAGGCAGTCAAGGTGTTTTCTGCATCAATTAGGAAAGCCACCTGTGGATCCAGATATTTCTTAGCACCTGACATGACATTTAATAGTCTCCTTACGTTATTACTGAGAAACCGCTGGGGTATAAAACCCATTTGACCAGAGTGAATGAGTTTTGACATGACTGACTGGACTCTCAGAGCTAGAATTTTAGTGAAAATCTTGAGGTCCAGATTAAGTAATAATACTGACCTGTACAGCGATGACCACTTTTTGCCATGCGTCAGGCAGCTTGCCTTCAGCAGCTGTGTTCAGTCTTAAAGAGTATGGGTGTCAGGATTTACTTAAAAGCTTAAGCTGTCAGGCCCGGGCGATTTGTTACTTGCCAAAGAGTCTACTACTGAAACAATATCAGCTTCCTGGACTGGAAGCTCTAGCTGTTCTCTGTCTTCTTCAGGCAGGGAGGTTAGTTCCAATTTGTTTAGAAAAATTCTGGATTCTGCAATAACCTGTTCTGGGTTTTTAGATTCTGCATATAGTTCATTGAAAAACTTTTTGAAGGCTGAAGCTACTGCCCTGGGGTGACAAGTCTGTTTTTTCTTGCACTGGGGTCTTGGATGGACTATCTGCCACTGCTTTGTGGAACTGAAAGGCCGAATGTTTGGTCACCCATCTCCCAACCTCGTATTACATTGTTGGGTCTAACACAGAGCGCACTCTGCTTGTTTAGGAAACTGTTAAGCTCGTGTCTGGCATGCTGCAATGCCTCAAGCATGTGCCTGTCTCCCTTTTGTTTATGACTCTGTTCTGGGTCTTTGACCTTATTCTCTAGGTTAACCTGGATGGCTGCATTTTCTTTTTTATGGCATGTTGCCGAACCTATAATTTTTCCCTGGACCACTACCTTAACTGTATCCCACACTGTTTAAGCAGGTATGTATGTCAGTCATGGTACTGAAGGAGTATACTTCCCCAGTCTCTGGGGCTATGGCCTTTTTAATGGATGAGACACCGAGGAGTGATGTATTCATGCTCTATGGTGTTCTGCTGCATTCCGCTCCTACTCTAAAACTAAGTTTGACCAGATTGTGATCCAATTGTGTGACTGAATGAATTGTACTATCAGAGACCTGGTAGGCAAATGTTTTGGGGATCAAAAGGAGACCCTATACGTAAGATTAACTGGTGTGGGAGAAAAATATACTTTCTGTCTCCTTTATGAAAGTGTCTCCACATATCCATGAGAGCAATATCCCCCATAAGGGTTCTGAGTACTTTAGCAGTGTGGATGTCAGTAAGGGAGGTAACATCCAAACAGTCTATATGGGGGGACACCACGTAATTAGAATTGCCTCCCATTACCATGTTATGTCTAGGAAGAAGGGCTACCCTACCAAACACCTCCTTGAAAAAACCTTCTGCGTGGTTGTTCGGTGTATATATTAATCAATATAATATTTTCTCTTTGAATTTCCACATATAATATGACCAGCCTACCCTCAAGACCTGTCTCCGTCTGAGTAACAGTCAAAGGAAGCCTTTTATGTAATAACACAGCAGTACCTGCCTTTTTGTTTCTGGGGTGGGAGGCTGCCACTACCTGACCCACCCATTCTCTTTTGAGCTTCATGTGCTCAGTGTCCGAGAGGTGGGATACTTGTAAAAACACATCTGTGTTCATTTGTTTTAATTCTGCCAAGGTTCTGCTATGCTTAATTGGTGAATTAATGCCCTTAAATTGTAAGTAACTGAATTTAAGGTCATTATGGATGACTATACCCAATTATAGTATTTAAGAAGCCAATTCTAGGTTGGCTACATAGCCAGTTTCGTACGATAATCGGCCATATGTTAATTAGGTAATCTGAGATGTATCACACTACAGTAAATACAATTAGTAACTGGTAATAAAGAGAACCAGTAAAACAACGATGGGCCCCGTACCCGGAACTTTCCATGGCACCTTGACTGGCACAACAGCACCAAAACACACTACTAGGTAAAATGTATTTCCTAGATGAAACAAGAGACATGGAGGCCATAGCTAACTGGTCTCCCTGTAGTGAACATAACAATATTTCCACTCTTGTCCACGGTGGATGTTGTGGGCCTAACCACCCTCAGCTAGAATGTGAGGTTAGGTCAGAGTCCCCATCACAGACCTCAGGGAAACTGTTCAGTATAAATGGTCAAAATAAATTCAAACCCTCCCCTCCTGGCATGGTAAGGGTATACTGAAATGATGGCAATGTTTTCGTGTGTTGTGTGTTAAAGCTTGAATGCCCAAGTATTGTGGGGCTGCATGTCTCTCCACTTCATTCTGGCTCTGAACAGGCAGAAAGGGGGAAAGAATTCCCTACTGCATCCCAGGTGGTAAGGAACACCCCCCCGCCACTAGGAGGAACCCAGCCGGCAGTGTCACCAATACGGAATTCCGCAGTGTTACATTTACACAGCAAAGTATATGTCACAAAATTCAGCACGGGAAGTGGTGGACAGGCAGGTAGTTATGGTTACAAGTAGTTTGCTTGGGTGCAGATGAGCTGGCCTAATTTTTCTGTTGTACAATGCACCTGCTGTGCTGTGGTTACAACAGGCAGCATTTGAAGGGGAGAGGACATGACCTACCACCTCCTGCCTTCAGGTGGTACAGATACATGCTAGTACCCACTTCTCGTTTGCTCTGATGCTGAAGAACATCAACACCATTTAAAAGGTATGTATCCCTCTCATCATGCTTTTCCAGGAGGCTAGTGTGTACAAGCCAATGTGAATGAATCGACCCCACCCTGAGCAATGACAGAAATCCATCCATGTACCTAGTTTTCCTCCAGCACATCTCCCACACAGCATGTAGCCAACCTGATGCCAATCATTTTATGGTTAAGTGTGTGCCATACCATATTTGTTAGCTGCCACTGACTGCGGTCTCCCCCCAGCCCCGTGAGAGCCGCCCCTGCACACGCTGCAAAGAAATGAAAAACCATGCAAGAATGCCCCCCCCCCAAAAAAACCCACTTATAATACGTTCCTGTCCTGGAGGCGAAAGTAAAACTCCTTCAAATTACCAGTCTCCCCACCTCCTTTTTTTATGTTTGCCAGTGTCACCCCCTTTTTTTGCTTGTTTGTTTATGTAAAGTATATTGTCCCGTCTAATAAGATCAATAGCCACGGCACCAAACAGCAACACAAGACCTTGAAAATGTCCTTTCCTGGTTAGTTCACATGTAGATCTGGCCCCCATGTAGCAGGTTCATAGATGAAATGAGAAAAGGATACTATCTAGAGTTAATCATGCTCATCTATTTTGCAAGGTGTTCTGATGTGAGGGCTGGAGGTCATAATTGATTTTTCACTGCATCTTCCTTATAAAGCTGGTGAGGTCACCATCAGGGTGAGGTTGGAAGCTGTCTTCTGCATGCAGTCTCTTTCTATGGCCTGCCACAGTCCATGCTGTGCGCATCAGCCTGTCCTCCAGCATCTCCAGTTTCTGGTCTAGGCCAACAATCTTTAGCTTCTTCAGCAGAGGTAAGGCCTCCAGAAGGGAGGGAGGGGAAAGTTTTCACTCCAGCTTCTAGGTGGATATGGATTTTGGCAGGGCAGAGTAGTTGAGCCTTTATGTTTTTTTTTTCTCCAAGTGCCTTAATTGTCTGACCAACTGTCGCTTAGACTGTAATGCTGAGGAACAATCTTGACTGAAAAAGATCCTTTTGTTTTCAAAGTTCACTACCTTGGCTGACCACTCTGCTGCCAAAATGGCTTATTTTGTTTGATAATGAAGCATTTTTACAATCCCTGATCTCAGCCAGACTGTTGCATCAGAGGGCTTTGCTCAAAGGGAGCAGTGAGCCCGCTCAGCAATGAGGGAGAAATCTGGTGGGACGGTTAGAGTTGTTTTAAGTAAATGAATGGTAAAATCATTCTGGGATGCAAACTCCTCCCTAGTTCCCTCGCATATGTCACTTATTCAGAAATTATTCCTCCGAGATCTGTTCTCAGCATCCTCCAGACGTTCTTGTATTTCCCTGCCACAACTTAAGAGGTGCAGCAGGAGATGGTTGCACACCTCCACATGTTCTATTTCACTTTATCTGTTGTCCCCAGCTTTTTGTTAATGGATTTTAGGTCCATTTTTAAGTCTGTGAAAGAAGACTCAATGTTATTTACTGTATGCAGAATCTTCAGAATTGCTTATTCTGAGGGCCTAAGTAGCATCGAGCTCAACGTCCACTGAAGATACTGAAGCATGGGAGCAGCTGGGAAAATATCCACACTCTGAGGCCTTGTCCCTCTGCACCCCTTCACCTACGACCCGCAATCTAGCTGCTGGAATCATGACATTTGGTTTAGTTTAGTGCAACTGACATTACAGCTGTTAGATGTGTGAGGTGAAGGGCGAAATTTTGGTGAAATAAGACTGGATTGCTTTTGATTGCAGGTAGGGACAGAAGGAACTCTGAGATCGATGCTCCCACCATTGCCATGACATCACTGGAAGTCAGGAGAGAATGTTGCTAAAGTTTTCAGCATACAGAAAAACACAACCAGAGGAAATTGATTAAAGACAGAGTGAGGTTAAACACTGTCAGGGAGGTTTAGTGACCTGTACAAGGTAAATGCTAGCTTTGGGTTTCAAATCTGAGTATGCAGGCTCACAGCTCTGTGTTCAAACCACTAGACCAACAAGAGAAGATAGCACAGAAACCAAATCAAAATAAACTAGGAAATAACTGTAAAAAGATGGACTGTAAAACATAGGAAAGAAAAGATGACATTCAGAAACAAGAGAAAGGACATAAAACAGAATGAAACCAGAAGATCGGGGGTAGGGGCATGATGGACATAGGATCTCTTCTGACCTACAATTACACTGTCATAAAAAGGAAGAATTGTAAGCCAGAGTATGTGTGAGGATGAGTGGGGAAAGACCTAGGGTGCTAAACAAAATTCTCTACCTACACGACCTAAAACGCTACCCAAAGCGTGCCTGTTGCTACCCAAAATTCATTCAGTATAGCATAGCAGTCACTGCTACACAAAAATACTGAAGTAAATTTTTCCCTGAGTGTCCCAGCCCCACAAATCCAGTGCATCCTGACCCGGGACCAGGAGGTGCCAAAATAAAAGTTCAGTGGCTGGGCTTAATAAAAAAGAAAAAAATGCAACATCTCATTTTCAGGGGTTTGCTCAAGCTCCTATACTGAGAAAAGAGCCATACAAGATCCAAACCTGTGTGCCCTGCAGAACAAGTAGTTGCACCACCCACCAGACCTCAATGCCTCTCAAGAGTAGAAGCTGACACTGGAAGCTAGTGCCCATATGCCCACCATCAGAGTGGCTTCTCATAAGGAGAAAGTGGCTAAAGATACAGGCACAGCGGAATGAATATCTGGGGAGGAGCAACATACTCCTAGGCTGTAGGGACTCTGCTTGCCCAAATGATCTCTCCAAGGGTTCCAGAGGCACAAAACTATATCAAACCCACCTGATCAAGGGTCAGAGTGAGATGGCAGTCAGGCCAACCATGGCATGGCACAACCACAGTTCCCATACCACAGCATCAGCAGGTTGCCTTTAGAAAGGCAACAACAAACACAAGGACTGCATCACCCCGGCGGCTCGGCTCTCCACAGCCAGGGGGATCCTCCTACTTACGCTCTGCTACGGGCTTGTTGGCTTCGCGCCCATCCCGAATGCCTCCCTAATAAAATGGGACATGGCTTATAACAATGTCTGTCGATTTGCCCTCTCCGTCCATCGCCTTACGCATTGGTGTGCCCTCTATGCCCAGCTAGAGTGGCTTCCCCCTGATAAACACCGAGCCTTTGTCTTCGGTAGCTTTGTAGACAACATAGTCCGTACGGCTTGCCCCCTGGCGCTTGCCCTTCCCCTCCAACACTGCACACTGGCTTATCTGCTTAGGCCCAGCTCGACTCTCGCTTGCAAAGTCCCCAGGACCTGCTCCCGCACCGGGGATCGGGCCTTCTCTGCCTATGCCCCCAGATTCTGGAACTGCCTCCCTGCTCCAGTTCAAGCCGTCCCATCCCACTCCGGCTTCAAAACGTCCCTCTGGAACTTCCTCAATGGGGCCTCCACCTGTCCTTGTGGAAATGTGTAGCTGCCACCCCCGGCTGCCTGTCTCCTCTTCCACCCCGTAGGTTTTCGGCCTCAACCACTTCTCCACCCCCGCACTTATTTGCTCTGCTGGTCACCCTACTCCCCACCCTCAAGCAGTTCATGACCCCTACCGCTCCCTTCCGGTCTGCACGCACCTTCCTACCCCCCCATGCTGTCTGGGATCCCCTCCCTTCTTGCTCCCTTCTTCAGTGCTCCTATAGGTCCCTTCACTATCCCCTGACCTCCCCACCGGGGCCTGGTACGGGGCAGTACTCCCCTGCTGCTCATGCTTGCCTTGCCGTGGTGGTCTTCCAGGTTGGGTTCCTCACCTTCTTGCTACGCTGCCCTCTGCAAAAATCTTGCCCCCCTTGCTTGTTTTTCCCGACAGCCACGTGGGAAGTCAGCAGATTCTGCCCCTCCCTCCCTCTTACCCCCTGTACTTGTTGCTCTCCGCACCCTGCCACAATTGTGAACTTATGTATTAACGAGCCTGTAGTTGTATTCTCATTTGTTGCTCTGATCATGTACTATTGTCTATATGCTGTTACCCTGGCCCCACCTATGTGTGGGTGTGACTGTTCTTTTGTCCATTCAATGTCCTGAGTACTGTTTTCCATTTGGTCCACTTGTAGTTGTGGGCCTGTATGCTACCTGTATTTGTACCATGTTTCTCTGTACTGTAACCTCCCGGGTCGCTCCTGAAAATAGGCACTCATTGTCTAGTGTGCTTACCTGGTTAACAAAAACAAATAATAAATAAATAATGGCACCCTGCAGGTGGGGTGCTGCACAGACAGCAACAGTGTCAGGCTCTCCCCCACAGAATATCCTCACCATGTACAACCATCCTACTGGGGCAACAGTGAGCAAGAATTTCCAAAATTAGAGGACAGAAAACAAAATAAAGCAGCATGGGGCAGCAAAGATGGCAAAGGAAGGTTTAGCAAGGATGGGTAACCCCTCCAGAAAAGCTACTACACAGTTGCCAGTCAGATAACAAAGTGTTCAGATCACTTGTCTGGACCTGGATCCTATTTAAACCAGTAATGAGAGATGAAAGACTCCAAAAAACCTCAAGTGGGAGTCACCCAGCTGAAAATCTGGGTTCAGGAGCAAACTCAAGAATAATTATGATGCTTATTAGGCAAATCACTGTAATTAAAGCTTCAGTTCCATCATCTCAGCCTACTAAAAGAACAGTTAACCTGCATGTCCAGATGTTGAAAGAGAAATAGAAAACTTGTTCTGGCCCTCATAGAATATGCCCCCTTTTTTAGAGGAAAAGAACAAAGTAATTGAAGAAATATTAAGGCAGTTAAAACCACTTGTAACATGGCAATAAATGTCACAGTAAAATAAGAACTTTTCATTGGAAGAATAGCACCAGGTGACCAAGGATGCCATGCATTAATTCTCTATTAATGCCCGCTTGCTCTGAATACATTTCTAAACCACTACAGAATTGCTAGTGAGCACTATAACAGAGAAACACAGTTTGTTTCCCACCACCTGCCCTGCGGACCTCTAATTATCCATGTAAAAATGTCTTTGTTGCTCCTCTAGTAGCGTTCCCAAGCACAGCACTCAAAAGTGTAAACAGTGAGAGAGACAGCGCACAGAAGAGAGCATCACACAGAGCACTAAGTCGGTAAAACTGCTACCATCGAAAGTGTTTCCAAGAAGGTGTAAAATAAAGCATTCATACCACAAAGTTTATTCTGAAGAGCATACAGTTTAAGCCACAGTGCTCCCACAAGTACAATGAATACGCATACCTTTGTACCTTGGTGTTCCCATAATGCTGTGCCTATCGATCTTTCTGGGCCTGTTATCCACAGATTCACAAAATATTTGTTTAAAACTTAAGTTTATTTAAAATGTTATCATAAAAGACTGTTTGTAGTTTTAGTGAGCACTGAAAAGCATAGTCCAGCGCTAAGTTGTATCCCACAGAGGCATGCGTAAAAGCAGTATTTATGCAAATGAAGGTAGCATCCAATCCCAGCATGCACTGCAGAAGCTGGAAGACCATTTCACAACCATTATTCGAGGAATGTAGAGAACCACGTATTAATGTTTGTGAAGAGCTTACACATGTTATAGATATGCTGATGGTGCACTTGCAAAAGGCAGTAATTTGTAATAAATACTACAAATTACAACCGTAATAGTAATAAACATGGTTCCTTTTTTGAACTGTACATCTGCCAATATTGTTATAAAATGCCGAAACTCTGAACAAGTGTCTGCGTTTTCTTACTCTGTGACTGTAAAATAACAATATTCCCTAACCAGCACTTGCCATGTTACAAGCACATTAAGCCACTCGAAAGGAGGCCTCTACTAGGGAATTAATGTACGGTTGGGGCACCCGGCCTGCGGTCTCGTTCTCTAACTCCCCAAAACCAACCATGCATTAATTCCCTAGTAGAAAACCTCCTTTTGAGTGACTTAATGCTTACTAAATGAAGAGGTAACTTCATGAACAGAGGACAGGATTTTGAAGTTGGATGACAAGCTGAAGGAATGGACCTTCATATGTGCCTCAGGTTCACTGGGGTTCTCACTTGCTGCAAACAACAACACTTTAAATACAGAGTATGTGGATATTTTTACTTTGTTGCAAGGAGAAGGGGGACAAGAAAGCAAAGTTAGAAAGGAACATCATTAACTGGATTGCTGTTTTTAACGTTTTAGCTACAGTGGTGGTTACAACACATCCTAAAACAGGAGTAGGGCTGTTTGGGTATTTGGATACAGTTATAAAAGTGTGTTTTACTTACAGAGGGACAGTATGGTTGAATTACAATGAGGATTTTAGAAAGGATGGTTACGGATACTAGCTTAGACCGAGACAAATACACATTCTTATGGCTGGAGATTATGACTCCAAAATTACCATTTCTTTGGCCTAAGACAAAAAGTGGCCTTCCAATCCTTGGGGCACAGCAGTACCTACAACATAGCAGGAATGGGGAGTATGCTACAAATATAATATAGGGATTTGCACATGGAAACATAGAAAGTGATGGCAGAAGGGGACTGCAAGGTCCAGCTAGTCTGCCCAAGAACATACCTGGTGCTATTTCCCTTCCCCTCCTTTGCCTTTCTATATGCTACCTTTATGCCTATCCCATACGTTCTTGAACTCACTTACCATTTTGGCCCCCACTACCTCCTTGGGTAGGCTATTCCATGGGTCCACCACCCTCTCTGTAAAGAAGAACTTCCTTGTATTACTCCTGATCCTCCCTCCCTTCAGTCTCATGTCATGCCCTCTCATTCTCCCGCTCTCTTTCAATTGGAAAAGCTCCTGAACGTTAACCTTATTCATACCCCTCATATATTTAAAAATCTCAATCATATCGCCCCTCTCCTTTCTCTGTTCCAGGGAGTACATGTTGAGTTCCCTCAGCCTGTCTTGGTATGCCATATGGTGCAGTCCCTGAATCATTTTCATGGCCCTCCTCTGCACCGTCTTGATTCTATGTCCCTTCTGAGGTGCGGTCTCCAGTACTGTATTCAGTACTCCAAGTGGGGGTGCACTAGCGCCCTGTAGATTGGTAACACCACCTCCCTCCTGCGACTCGTGATTCCCCTCTTGATGCAGTCCAGCATGCCACTTGCCTTTAGTGCTGCATTTTCACACTGTTTACCCACTTTCAAGTCTTCTGATATAATGACCCCTAGGTTCTTCTCCTAGCTGGTAGCGGCTAGCTTCTCTCCTCCCAGGTAGTAATCCTCTTTGGGATTGTTTTTGCCTAAGTGCAGGACTTTGCACTTTTTGGCATTGAATTTCAGCTGTCATGTTTCCAACCACTCCTCCAGTTTCTTCAAATCTGAAGTCATACTCCTTACACCCTCAGGGGAGTCCACTCTGTTGCAAATCTTCGTGACATCAGCAAACAGACACACTTTACCTTCCAGTCCATTTGCAATGTTTGCTATGAACACACTGAAGAGTAGGGGACCCAGTACCGAACCCTGTGGTACCCCACTGGTCACCCTCTCAGCTGAAAATGCCCCATTTACTTGAACCCTCTGTGTTCTTCCTCTCAGCCAGCTTACTCACCCACTCAACCACCTCCCAGCCCACCCCCATGTGGTCCAGCTTCCTTACCAGCCTTCTATGTAGAACAGAGTCGATTCGAAGACTTTGCTAAAGTCCAGATAAGCGACATCTACCACTGCTCTCTGATCTACTATCCTTGTAACCCAGTCGACAAAATCAACCAGATCAGTTTTGCAAGACCTATCTGCCGTGAACCCATGCTGTTTTGGGTCTTGCTGTCCACTGGATTCCAGATACGTTATGATTCTCTGTTTGAGTAGTGTCTCCATTAGCTTCCCTACCACCAAGTGAGGCTTACTGGACAGTAACTGCCAGCCTCTTCTCTGCTTTGTGCAGTGGGACCATTGTTGCCCTTTTCCAGTTCTCTGGTACGGTCCCACTCTCTAGTGATTTGGTGAATAGTTCTCCTAGGGGTGCAGCTAGTACACTCCCCAGCTCCCTCAGAACTCTAGGGTGAATCCCATCTGGTCTCATGGCCTTGTCCACCTTTAGTTTATTTGCAGCTTCCAAGACTTGCACCTCTGTGAAGGGGCCTGTCTCAACCCTCAGTCCCTGGGTGCTTAGCTCATCCCAAGTCCTCTTTGGCGAACACAGAACAGAAGTACTGGTTTAAGACTTCTGCTTTCTCTCAATCTTTTTTTACCAGTTTCCCTCCAGTATCTGCTAGTCTAACTACCCCCTTGATTTTCCTCTTATGTACCTAAAGAAGGCTTTTTCTCCCTCCTTTACACCCTGAACAATCCTCAGATCAGACAGGGCTTTAGCCTTCATGATTGCCTTACCAACTTCCCTCTGTGCTACCTTATACGTTTCCTTATTCCCATCTTTCGTTTTTGTGTATGCCTTCTTTTTCTCCCTTACTATTGCAGCCACCTCCCTGGAGTACCAGAGGGGTTTCCTTTTCCTATTTGCCTTGCTCACCCTTCTGACGCACTGTTCAGCTACCTCTGTGATAGCTCCTTTGACGTACTCCCACATTTCATCTATTCCTTTCTCTTCCCTGTATCTAAGACTCTCTCTGCCAGGCTATCTCACATCTTCCAAAAGTCTGCTTTTCCGAAATCTAAAACCCTGGTCTTGGAATGACTAATGTATTCACTAGTGTTTACTTTAAATTCCACCATGTGGTGGTAGCTATTTCCTAAGTGGCACTCCACCTCTACCTCCTTTACCCTGTTGCTGTTAGTTAAAAGCAAGCCCAGAGCAGCTTCACCTCTGGTAGGAGTTTCCTCAAGCTGCTCATCTCCACACCCTGCAGGGCCATTACAAAGTCCCTTCCTCTTGATAAAGATGCTGTACAAGATTTCCAGCTTATGTCTGGCAAGTTAAAATTCCCTATTATTATTGTCTCGCCCTTGTCTGTCATTTTATGGAATGTTGCCATCATTTTCTTGTCCCCAATATCCCCTTGCGACTGGGGCCTGTAGATGACTCCTATCCTAACAGCTGCCCCTGATCCTGTCTCAGCTGCTACCCATAGTGCTTCTGATTCATCCAGGATCCCCTGAATCTCTGTAGCTTTGATTTCCCTTCCGGACATATAATGCTACTCCACCCTGTTTCCTACCCTTCGTGTCCCTCCTGTACAGGTGATAGCCTGGGATAGCCATGTCCCAACCAAGGTTCTCTGTGAACCAGGTTTCCATCATTGCCACTAAGTCAAGTTCTGCTTTTGCCATTATGGCCACGAGGTCAGGAATTTTGTTCACTAGGCTTCTGGCATTTATTGCCATTGCCCTCCATGTTCTACTCCCACTCTTAGCACAGGTGGGTTTCCTTTTGTTTCGCCACGCCTCTTTAGTACCCTTAATGGATCTCCTTTAGTCTGCACCCATGGTTTCGGACAGAAGATTTATGGGTCTCTTTTGGTCTGCACCTGTGGTTTTGAACGAAAAGTTTTGTTGGAAAGGTTTCCACCCCTCGTTTGTACCCCTGCTGGAACTCCTTGGATCTGTACCTGTGGTTTCAGATGTAAGATGTTGTTGAAGAGTTCTGCCGAAGGTACTGACAAGAGAGTTTTCCCTAATGTGTATGGTATTATGGTGCTTTGGAGTAGTTACCCTATTGTTTGTTGCTGTCAGGGGGGTAGTGCCCTTCTTACCCTTCGCCTTGGTAAGTACTGTCACCACCTCCCCAGTCTTCAGTTTAAATGGACCACATACACATCAAATTTCTGACCAACCACTTCCTTTGTCAGGTTGAGGCCACTGTACCAAAAGAAGCCCCTCTCCCAGGACTGCCAGTTGCCAATGAGATGGTAGCCATTTTCCTGGCACCATTACCTCAGCCATAAGTTAAACTCATGTATGTCCTCCTCTCTGACCCTCTTGGTGCTTCCACCCCACCCCCAGACTGGAAGCACCTCTGAGAATGCCAGTGTGGATGAAAGAAAGGATATTCTGTTAGCAAGTTGTATAATGTGTTCCTTTGTCTCTGCAACTGATTGATTGAACAAGTCATTTGTCTCTAGGTGAAGGACTACATGTTTTATTCCATCCTCTCTTCACACAATCTGCTTGATGCATTTTGTGTCTCTTTTTGCAGATGCGCCTGGGAGACACTTGACAATGACCCTGGTACTGCCGTTTGAATTTATGTGGGATTCCACTCTGCGGATCATGGAATCTTCCATGATAAGTTTCCTTTTGTCCCTGTTGCCATTGTTTTCTTTATCCTTTTTGATCATGCTTGGCTCCGTAAGCCGTTCCCTAGAGGCACTGCAATGCCCAGTGACTGGTTCAGTTACCAATGGTGTGTATCTGTTATTTATAAGCAGGTTGTTTTTGGATGTTTGTGTTTTAGTTCTTGCCACACGTTCTTTGCCTTCCCCTCCTGACCACCTGCCAGCCCTCCGATTCTGGATCCTGATTAGGGCCGGTGCTGATATTTGTGTGCTGCTGGGTCAGAGGTGGGATGAGCGGGTGCCTGTAGCTTTGCAATTCGACCTGGAGCTTATGTATTGTGGCCCATGCTTCCCTCAGCTGGACCCTAGTTTGGCTATAGCTCAGCAAGCCAGACACTGACCCAGGCCAAGGAAGAGCACCCTGCCGAATTGGGCCCCACACCATCCACAACTGACAATCTCCATTGCTACTAGAATATTTTAGGTTGGAGAAGTTGGAGCGGATCCACCTGAGTGACGTCTAGAGAGTAAAAATACTGTTTATCCTCCTGGCGTGGTTTTAGAGCAACTGTTTTAAGGAAAATATTGAAGCAAAGGTTGGACAAAACAAAGATTTTTTTTTGTAGCCTTAATTATGTGGAGACTCGGAGAAAAAAGCAGGAAAAAGTAAGGGGGGCTCCTGCAGCATGATGCCTCCGGGCTGGCTCCTGGGAGTCCGCCAGGGAACACACAGCTTAACAAGACTCCAAACGACCCCTGCAGACTGGTAAGGTGGCAGATGGCAGCAGCGGCCCGACGAAGGAGTATAAACACTTCTATGGGAAAAAAATGATATGGAGACTCTCAGCAGAGCAATGTGCGGACAAAGTCAGTGAAGAGAAAAGATAAAATTTTTTTCTGAGATGTACAGGAAGTCATGCCCCTTCCTTACTTCTGCAGGAAAGATATGAGGGAGTCAGGGATTATATTAGAGGATGAGCATGGGATGGGCAGGAATGGGAGCAGGGTGGTGGGTACTTCCCTTGCAGAAAATCAACTGAGATACCTGAGAGAAAAACAATCAACCTTTGGCAGTGGCTCCAACAAACACCACCAACCACAGCACCCTTGGATGAAAGTAAAGGTAACCTGACCTTTTAAATCTTTCTTCGGTTGGAAGGTACTAAGCCTTTGTCAGCTCCCCCCCCCAACCCAGTTACACTCCTAATCCCCTGGAAGAGCAGTAAAAGAAAAACAATTAGCTCCTTCAATGTGAGAAAGAGACTGCAAAACATGTAAGCCCAAAACAAAACCTGTAAGCACAAAACAAAACAGTAACTCTGCTTAGCTTAAAGAGAGATCAAACTGTAAAACCTGCAACCAAGAAAAATGCAAATTTTAGACATAAATCAAATGTTACATATGGAATGACAAGCACTCAGCCAGCAAGTTTTACGAGCCACAACTGGCAGTGCAACGAAACAAAGGAGGTAAAAAAAAAAGGTGGGCTTTTATGATGGCAATGGCTCGAACCTCAATTAAATTTAAAATAATGTCCCCTTGGACATGCAGATATCCTGACAGAGTGACTGCAGAATTACTGGAGAAAGGGTTTAGTGAAAATTTCAGGATACTGTTTATGGGGCCAAGGGTTTGAAATGAAGTAGGAAATTTACAATCCTCACCAACACAACCAGAAAGCATAAAAGGTAAAATTCAGAAAGTGGCTAAACTGCACAGGATTGCTGGACCATTAGTGGACCCACCTCAACAGAGGCTGTGGGTTTCATCTAATGGCTTTGTTCCTAAAAATATACCTAGTGAGTTTATATTGCTTACCTCTCATATTCGATCGGGGCATCAGTGAATGACTTGATAGAGAGACAGAATCATACATACATACCCTTTGATGGAGCAGTGCAGTGGTTAGAAAGTGTGGAAAAGGAACATTACTGGCAAAGGATAACAAAGAGTCAGCATTTAGGCTCCTGCTATGCATCAGAAGTTGCTGATTGATGGGTAATACTTTGTCTGCATGTGTGTGCCAAAGGTGTGTTCTATTTTGCATGTCTTTTCTGAGTATTTCAACATTTTTCTGAACTGGGTAGCAGGGCAGCGGGACTCAATTAATTTTTTTTTAAACTCTGTTTCAGTTTTTGATAAAATGGATCTACAGAGCAATATCACAGGACTACACTTTTGCAGGCAATATTTATTTATTTATTAAATTTTGATGACCGGGTAGACCCACTGGGCCCCAAAGATCCCTTTTTCAGGAGTGACCTGGAGAGACATTACAAGGAGAGGTACAGGCAGTGAAAAGATAACAGTGTACATACAGGTTCAGTAAGTGCAGGTTTTGACACACATGTAGAGCCATAATGGGATTCCATCCTTAGAGGTATGGCATTATCCATGGATATGGGTGAGTTGCCGAACTGAAGACTAGTTCTGTTCCACATTTGTACAGGGGAGGAGATTAGGACGGTAGGGGAGTGGGTGGATTGTCAGGTGCCCTGACATCGGCAAGTGCTAGCTACAAGTAGATGTGCCTTGAGCCTGGTACAGAAGTTCAATAGAGAGGGAACTTCCTGTACCTCTGGTGGAAGTTTGTTCCACTGGTAGGGGACTTTGACAGAGAAAGACTTGCCACGCATGGGGGTCCTGACCCTGCGGGTTTCCAGCAGAGTGCGGCCTGAGGTCCTCAGGGTCTGAGGGTTGCGCTTGGGTGCAACGGTATGGAGAGGCTTGGAGGGGCCCCCGGGCTGCGTAACATGAATGCTAAGCAAAGGAGGGGATATTGTAGGTGTGCTTCTAAGGAAGGCCATTGTAATTTGGCTAAGGTATCACAGTGATGACTTCTGGAGTGATCCTGTGTAGCAAACCGTGCTATCTTGTTATATAGGATCTGCAGCCGTTGGACCTCCGGCTTTGCCATTCCTAGTAGTATAGGGGCAGCATAGGTCAGTGTGGGGAGCAGGACACTGGTGGCAATAGAGAGAGCATGGCTTCGTGTATGAGCTGGTCCCTACTCCGATACAGGATGCCAAGTTTCCCGTGGATAGTCTTGGTCACTTGTTCCACGTGGTTTTTGTAAGTGAGACCTTGGTCCAGCATGAGCCCTAGGTATTTTAAGGAGGACACAACTTCGATGCCAGTCCCTGCAAGAGATTTGAGCTGAAGGGAGTTGGACCCGTCTTGGCCCAGGGGTCTGGGCCCGAACAGCATTGCTTTTGTTTTGCCTGCATTCAAGACCATTCTGTTTGTATTTATCCAGTTCTCCAGTGACGCTATGTCAGTTTGGAGTGAGGGACCAAGAGCCTCCAGGTTATCCGAGGAGCGGTAGATGACTGTGTCATCTGTGTATTGTACGACTGAGCTATTCCGGCAGTGGAGGTTTAGGTTGTTCATATATATCGAGAACAGGAGGGGAACAAGGATTGATCCCTGTGGTACACCCTCTTTTAGGGGTAGCGGGTCTGATAGCATCCCCTTCCAGCTGACTCTCTGAGTGTGGCCAGATAAATAGCTCTCAAACCATTTGAGTGCCAGAGGGTCTAGGCCTATCTTATTCATTTTTGTTAGCAGGAGGTTGTGATCGACAAGGTCAAAGGTCTTGGACAGGTCAATGAATACCGCACTGGTGGGGGTCCCTTTGTCCATGGCATTGAGTATGTTAGTCGTGAGGTTTGTGAGAGCAGTGTCTGTGCCATGGTTAGTGCGGAAACCGTGCTGGGAGGAGGCCAATAGTTGGTGAGTCTCCAGGTAGTCACGGATCTGGCAGTAGATAAGCCTTTCCTGCAGTTTGGCAAGTAGGCAGAGCAGGGAGACAGGCCTGTAGTTGCTTGTTTGCTCCCGGGAGCCTCCCTTGTGAACGGGAATCACATTTGCTTGTTTCCGTTGGCATGGGATGGTTCCCTCAAGCAGGGATCTATTTATGAGCCAGGTCAAGGGTCTGGCAAGGACTTGGGCTCCATCCTTGAGAAGCCTTGGGTTAATTCCATCAGGTCCACCTGGGCCTTTGATTTTCAGGGCCCTTAGGAGAGTCTGTACCTCTTTAACACTGACCAGCTTTAGATGAAATAAAGGCCGTTGCATTTTGGGGGGTTCTGTTCAGTCTAGGGTCGGGGTGTGGGGAGGTATTCCGGTCTTGTAAGTGTCAAGGTTGGTGAAGTGAAGATTGAGAGCTGTGGCAATTTGTGAGCCATCACTCACCCTCCTACCACTGACTTCCATGGGGCTGGGTTCAGACTTGGTGTTACCTCTGATCATCTCACTAATGAGGGACTAGAATAGTTAAGGGTTGCCCAAGCTGTTTTTTTTGAAGGCTGGTGACATTCTCCCTTTTAGCCATTTTTATGGCTCTCTTACATTGGTTTCTCAGGGTTTTGTAAGCTACAAGGTTGGCCTGGAGAGAAGAATTCTTAAATCTTTTCCAGGCCTTGTCCCTGCTAAGCATCAGAGTTTTTAGAGCAGGTGAGATCCATTTGTAACAGCTGCCTTTAGCTCTGAGCTTCTTCAGCGGAGCAAAGACATTGGCTGCTTTTGTCAATGAATTGTGGAAGAATTCTAGTGCCTCATACAAGGAGGGGAGGAGCCTGATTGGGCTCCAGTCCAGGCTGTTTAGGTAATCGGAGTACTGTGCCGCCGAGAAGATTGAGTAGTCTCGGGCAGACAGTATTCTTGGCTTGACCTTGGGCACTCTGTTCCTCCAGAGGCAAAATACTGGGGAGTGGTCGCTCAGGGCATCGGCCATGAGGCCAGCTTTCTGTTACATATTTCATGGTAATCAGTGCATACACAGGTAGTAGACATAATGGTTATCGGATGAAGGAGTAATTTACAAAATCGAGGCTGTGCGCCTCCATCTAGCAAAGGCATATAAAAAGAGTTCTCCCTTACAGTTTCTTATGGTCAATGCAATGACAACTATACCTTTGTCTAAAGAATGTATGTGTAGGACTTAGATTTTCAATTGCTTCCTGGAGGGAAGGGGAGGGGTCAAGAAGACCCAGGAGGCCCTAGCCTCTGATAACATAATGGGTTAATTATATCCTATCCTGGTCATCTGGGAGGGAACCCCCCGGAGAGGGGACATAGGGCTGGCCAGAACTCCAACAAGCCACCAAGAGGGGCTGAATGCATGGCCTTAGATCATTCAGGGGAGATGGTCTGGCCTTGACTGTGATACACTAAGGAACTAACCAGTTCAGCATCTGGGGGACTTTATTTTGTAGTCTGACTGTTATTTGTTCTAGTTTATAGATGTCATATATGGTGTCTTTTCAAGCTGAAATAATAGGAGGCTCCGGATGCAGCCATAACCTAGTGATGCATTTTTTAGCTGCGCCCAGTATGATATTAAACAGGTAAAGTTGGTGTGGGTGTTTGAAGTGGCGTGGGTAATGTAAAAGAATCTCCAATGCGGGGGAGAAAGTTCCCAAGCTGGGAAACAGGTCTAGGACTCTATTACATATTTCAGACCAGTATGATGCCCACACTGGGCAAAACCAGAAAACATGGGCGTGTGTTGCGACTTCACAGCCGCATCGTCTCCAACAGGTGGCATCTCCTCTAGCTGAGTATTTGGCTGTGATCTGAGGGAGTGCAGAAGAATCTGGCCACCACCTTCCACGAAAATTCTTTCCAAATGTATGAGTTTGAGATTTTGTGTTGCCTCTGCCAGATCTGTAGCCAGTCCTTTTGGGACAGTTTGATCTGAAGCTCGGCCTCCCAGTGGAACTGTACCAGATCCATAGTCTGTGAGGGGGCCCCCTGTAGAGTCTTATAGAATCGTGAGACTAGATGACTCCATTCCCCGCCCCCCATGATCTGGGATAAGAGGAGATGTGGGGGGGGGGGCGATGGTCTGAGTAGTAACGTCTAGGCCGAGTCTAGCATCCAAGAAGAGGCAAATTTGTAGATACTGGAAAAAGTCCCTCTGGCTTAGGCAGAATTCCTGTCTTATTTGTTCAAATGATTTAAAAAAGCCAACGGCAAAAAATTGGTGCGTATGCTTAAGACCCCCTCAAGCCCATTTCACAAAGGTGGCATCCAGTCGTGCAGGGTCCCACGACGGGTACTCCGCTGGAATACGTAGACAGGAATTTGTTTTCTGGGTGGGTGAGGAATTTTGTCCAGCTCTGAAGTAACACCAAGGTAAACCTAGACCCTCTACCCAGTGGAGTTATGTTATGTGGCTGAAAAACTAAGGAATAGTCCAAAGGGCGGTCTGCCATAGTTCTCTCAACCGAGAGCCAATGTGGGACTCAGTTCTGGGGCAGGCACCAAGATGTTACATGCATGAGCAAGACAGCCAGCCAGCAGTTATGGATGCTGGGCAATGCAAGTCCCCCTCTCTCCTTAGGGCACTGAAGCTTGCTAAGTAATATCCTGGGTCTCTTATCTGCCCAGAGAAACTTGCTAACAGAGCAGTCCCATTTGCAAATATCCTTAGTTGTAAGAGGCATCGGTATATTTTGCATTAAATAAAGTAGCTTCGAGAGGGAGTTCATCCAAATAGATTGTACCCTCGCCAAGAGAGAAAGCGGAAGAGGGGTCCACCTCACCAGGTCCAAGCTTATTTGAGAGAGTGCTGAGGAATAGTTCAGTGTATATAGATGGTTGAATTCCTGAGGAATTTTGACTCCCAGATATGTTATATATGGTTTGTCCCACTTACAGAGGCATCTTGGCATTAGGTCTGGAGTCAGGAGGGATTGTATAAGTAGGGCTTCCAATTTGCTCTAGTTACTAGTGTTCCCTGTTAATATTTCAATTTCTTTTAAAAGGACGGTTAAAGTTTGTAGTGACTCGTCAGGGTGGGTGACATATAAAAGAAGATCATCTGCATAGTATGCGATCTTATGGTGGGACTCCAAGACTCTGTAACCATGTAGGTTATGATTTTTTTGAAAGAGCTGGGCTATAGGTTCTATAAAAATAACAAATAGGTATGGGGAGAGAGGACAGCACCGACGGGTACCCTGGGTACCAGCTTCACAACGGCCTCTGGATCTGTATATATGCCTTTGATAGCTTCCATAAATAGTCCTGGGAAGCTGAATTTTTGCAGGGCAGCCTGAAGGAACCCCCAGGAGACCATGTCAAAAGCCTTTTGGGTGTCGAGGCTTAGTATCAAGAGGGATGATTTCGTGGAATGAGCATGGTCAATTAGATATAGAGTACGTTTAATATTATCGGTTGTCTACTTGTCTTTAATAAACCCTGATTCGTCCTGGTGTATTAGTGTAGGAAGAAAATGGTCAAGTCTATGGTCTAGAATACTAGTGTAAATCTTATAATCTTGGTTGAGTACTGATATGGGGCGATAAGAATAGCATAAGGGTGGGGGTTTCTGTGGTTTCAGAATCACCGAGATTGTTGCTTGCCTCCAAGAAACTGGAAAGGAGGAGGTGATATGCCCTTTTTGCAGAGCCTGCAGAACAGGGGTCTGTATCAGGTCCTATGTACCCCTGTAGAACTCTGCACCAAACCCAACCAGGCATAGGCTTTTCCCGTTCTTAAGGCCCTTAATGGCAGTCTGGAGTTCTACTTGTGAGATTGGAGCTGTTAACTGGGTCTGCTGGAGAGTGGAGAGGGTAGGGAGACGAAGCTGGGAGAGAAAGGCCACTATCTTGGGTGGGTCTGGCTCCATCGGGGATGAGTAAAGGGACTGGTAATATTTCTTGAATGCATCGAGTATATGTTGTGTGGAATAACGGATCTGTCCGGATGGAGGGTCCTTTATTTTAGAGATAGTACGTTGTTGAAGTTGGTGTCGGAGGCGATAGGCCAAGAGCTTGGAGGCACGAGCCCTACCCTCATAATATCGCTGTCTCAGCCAGGCCAGTGCCTGCTCTGTCTTAGCTGTCAGCAAGTGCTGGATCTCAGCCTGTGTCTGAGTCATTAAGGGGAGTAGGTCAGAATCTCCCTGCATGTGTGCCTCCTGTAGAAATCTAAGTTTCTCCTGTAATTCTTGAAGTTTGGATTCAGTCTGTCTTTTCTTATGGCAGCATAAGCAATAATGTGGCCTTTGAACACTTTAATTGTATCCCACAGGGTCTAAGGGGAGACCCGAGGGGACATATTGTCCAGAATAATTTCTGGGATTTGTTTTTCCAGAAGGTCCCTGAATTCCCTGTCCCAAAGCAAAAGAGGGATTAAATCTCCACTGAGTGTTTTTCTTCCCCCCCCGAATATTGAGCTCAAGCGTGGTGGGTGCATGATCCGAAAGGCAGATGTTGAGAATATCCGCTGACCGGACCAGGTCTATATACTCTTTTCCGATACATATGTAATCGTGTCTTGAATAATGGCTAAAAGCACTGGAGTAATATGTAAATTTCCATTGGGATGGACGGAGCTGTCTCCATGTGTTCATCAGCCCCATGTCTTGGAGCAGGCACCGAAGGTGTTTTTGTCCTGAAGACTGTGGGGAGGGTCGTATTGCAGATGAGTCAAGTGAGGGGTTGAGTTGGCAGTTGAGGTCGCCCCCTACTATTAAGATTCCTTGTTGCCTCAATAAAATAGCATCTATCAAATGTTGAATAGAGGAAGCATCAGAGCCCAGTGGAATGTATCTGCTACATAAAGTCAGTATCTGTTGATTTAGTTTAACTACCGCCAGGGCCAATCTGCCCTCCCTATCTGACTATTGATCAACTATTTGTAACTGGGAGCACCTCGGGATCGGAATCACCATCCCTCTTCTCCTACCCTGTTGGTAGGAGGACTCCACCAGCCTAGAATAGCCAAATTTGAGCAGTTTCTGATGCTCAGCCGAAGAAAGATGTCTCCCCTGCAGTAGGAGAGTATCCGGATTCAGTTTCTTAAGTGCTTGAATTGTTCTGTATCTCTTGATAGGGCCGGCTAGCCATTTTACATTGTGAGAAATGATTTAAAGGGATATTGCATAGCAGAAGCTGTCAATTTCTGTTTCCTGGCCTCTCGAGCGCCCCCCCCCCCCAACCTGCATTCAAGATAAGCACCTGGCTCCTGTATACAAGAAGATTTTCCTCCTGAAGTAATAGCAATAACATGTTGCTCTGCATCCAGTGTGGTAGGGTAGGAGGGCATCAGGGTTGAAACTATGGGGTAATTATTCAGCCAACTAGGCTCAACTATAGTACTACATATAGTGTATGGTATGACGTAAGCGTAATAGCGGGCAATATGAACTATGTACAGACCCCTAAAGAGGGGGCTCTCCGTGACTTCCATCCATCCGTGAGCTCTTGTGGCTCGCAGTGGGGACACGTCTACTGACTGTCCACAAGTGGGTACCCATTCATTGTTGTGCAATGGGACTCTAGGGAAACTCTTGCCCCTAAATCCAGGGAGGGGTAGGGCTGTGGAAAGGTCAACTAATATCAGGGGGAGCTGAAAAAGTATAAGCAATGTTGGTAGGGGCGATAAAGTAGGAGGGGGGTCACCATACCTCTCAAGTGTCCCTGATTTTCAGGGATGTCCCTGATTTTGCCTCAAAATTTTACTCTGTCCCTCCTAAAATTTGTGTTTTTGTGGCTAAACAGTGGGGACTGTAAGCAAAAAACAATGTCAAACATTAAAGTAACATAGTTGTTCTTCTTTTGAAAATGCATTTCACATGAAGCCCCATATTCTACCAGCTTTCTGGGTAGTTAGCTCTAATTTTGAAGATGTGTCCCTGATTTTGGTCCTTTGTCCCTGATTTTTTTAAGCCTTGTCCCTGATTTATGAGGCAGGAGGTTGAGAGGTATGGGGGTCACCGACAGAGCACTTGAATGGCTGAAGGGGTCATTGCCCGCCCCCCCAAGTTGAAGGGTTAGAATGACATGGGGGGGTTAATATAGATTCTGAGCCATCAGGGAGATATAGTGCTGAGAACAGGGGTGCAATGTAAGAAAAGGGATGGGCCCAGCAGGCGCGCCCCGGGCCATCCAGGAGCGGGAGTCAATTCAACCCTGCATTAACTAGATGGCTTTTTGTTTATCTGGCCTGTGGGCATGGACAAGTGCCAAACAGCACTGAATAAGTGTCACATGTAATTTTTTTTTTTTTTTTTAGTTGTTTAACCAGGAGTAGCACACTAAGCTGGAAGCTTTTTTACAGGAGCAACCTGGGAGCACAGGGAAGTTAAGTGACTTGCTCAGGGTCACACAGTAAGCAAGTGAAAGCTGGGGGATTCAAACTCAGGTCTGATCTGCTGGATGTCACCAGATTTGTAGCTCAGAGCCTTAAACCACTGCACTACGCTGCCTCCCTCAGAAAGTGGCAACTACATTTGTGGTACTGCAAGCAAGTGAAAAACCAAAAGAACCAGCTATGACAATCACATTTAAGGAGATTGAAATTATTTATATGTTAATATTATCTCATCTGCCACAGGCCAAGGTCGACCAACTCAGACAGCTAGCAAATGAAACAAGAGCAGCAAGGAAAAGCACTGCACAACCATTTTACGTTTCCTGGCTGGGTAATTCCAATGGCTAGGCAATTTTGCATAAGGTCAGCGAAGGTAAAAGTAAGGATTAAATGGGGTAATCATCATATCAGGATCACACAGGGAATCAGGGCTCCAGATAAGGGGAGTACTGTCCTATTTTTATTCACCTTATTTTAGGAAATATTCTTCAGAAATTTTTTTTAGTGCATACCAACACTCACCCAATATTTGTGAATACTCCACACTCCAAAAAGTAATGCTGCATAACTGGTGATTCAAAAGAAGCATGTTTTCCAGATTTACAGCTCTCATACCCATTCCAGTTTTGTTTTACTCACTATATTTTAAAACTGATGAGTAAATTACTCCTACCTGCCAACATTATCTGGAGTATTGCAGGAAATGCAAGAATATTTTGCTGTTTTGGCTCAGTTTTTAGAGAATTTTAATGGGCTGATACTCTGGAAGGGAAAGAGGAATAGCAACAGGGAGTTGAAAATTTTCATGATGCATCAGGAAGCTACAGATTTGGGGTCTTTTGGGGTGCATGTAATGTGCAGAGGCATGGTCAGAAGACTGGGTATTCTCCAGGCTGGTAAAAAACTTTACCTTTTTAGATTTGTTTCGTATTTTGGCAGCTAGCTTTAAGCATTTGGGAAAATGAATATAGAAACAGGAAAAGTACTGTGATCTAATAACCTAGGTGTAGGTCAGGTAACAGACATACAGACAACAAACTGTGAGAAAGTACTGGTACTATCGAGAGCATTGGTGCTGCAATGCCATGTGGCAGGCACTGACACAAGCATTTCCAATGCCTTTTCTGGTTCTTAATGGACGTGCTTCATAACTCTGGCTCTGGCGGCAGGAGAGTCACCCAGAGCAATGCCCACACACCTGGGGGCCTTGGAGTGAAGGCAGCATGGGACACAGTTTTGAACACAGTGGTGGAGAGCACGTGGCAGGTGCACCAAAGGTATAAGATCCTTTCTGGAACATTGTAAGGTATTAGGTTGGCAAGTAACTTGGCTATTACCAGTTGGGCTGATACCTAGTTACTTGGTTCATTTGAAGCAATCAGGAACATGCGGGTCATGTGGAGGTAGTCACTTGACAGAATTAGCCTTTTATGGCCAACAGCTGGTTATGGGTGCAACAAACAGGATGCTCTGGTAGTCACCTTCAAAATCAGAAAGAAAAAGGTGCATGGGTAGTACCGCACCAAGCAGTTGATCCAGAAATGTTCCCAATTAGGGCAATGAAAGTATATGTTAGGTTATGTCCAAAGGGAAATTGCCCATTGTTTCAGAACAAGGACAAGCTGCCATTAACAGAGTACCACTTTTCATTTATACTAAGGGAGGTGGTGATGCTAATAGGAAGGAATCACAGGCACTGTTCAGCACATTTCTTCTGAACTGGGGCAGCTAGCATGGCTGCAACCCTTTGAATGGGAAGAAGAGGATACCAAACAACAAAGTAGATGGAAATTGGTTAAGACTTCAGGGGTATGTGCACCAACATCAACAGGACTGTTAGACACTGACAATGTTAACATTTGTTTACACAATTTTTTCTTCAGATTACAAGGCACTGTCAAGAGTTTGGATCATGGGGTCATCATGATTTACTAGGTACACAAAAGGACTTTGGCTAGGGGCTGCCCATTGGCCCAGTGGGTAGCCTGCTGTGCTCCTGTGCTGGCTACCCGAGTTCATAAACAAGCTCAGGGTGCCAGCTGAGTGGCCTGGGACCGGTGCTGCCATGCAGCAGCTCTCCCGGCCTGGGGTGGGATGGTACAGAGCTCCACCACATGAGTGACACCTTGTGGTTGGCCAGGGAGCCAACACTTGAAGGCAGCCATAGATGACAGGGCTACACACTGTGTCAGGGTTGGTGGGAGGACACAAAGCTTAAAAAGCTAGCCAAAGCAGCATGGTGGCTCGGTCCACCGCAGGCCCTGCATCTGCTGACTGGGCGCCTCCTATAACTCCAGTGATCCAAGACAGGGGGGACCTTGCCACCACCCCAACTGGCCCCACTATGAGAGGTAAATCATGGGGGACCCTTCTGAGGAGAGGTAAGTCTTAGGGATGGCAAGGTGCAAAGCTGGGCAGACCACAGCCTGAATCAGGCTAACTGGATGGGGCAGAGGAACCTTTATCGAAAAGAAAAAAAAGGCCTTTGGCTCTAAGCTATGGAGTGCACTAAGACAGATCTAAGTCGTGGGTGTTTCAAGGAATGAGATGGGAACAGCTGCTTTTGCTGTTAGTATAAAAAGGAACGGTTCTTGGTTTCCCAGATTTAGTGATAGTTTGCTTGGTTGGAAACAGTCTGGGGTGAGGGAAGTCATTAAAATTGACAGTGGAAAGATGTGTGATTAATATGACCGGAATGTCATATTATATTTATTTCATTTTTTGTTTACCAGGTGGGTACGCTAGAGAAATGAATGCCTATTTACAGGTACAGCTAGGGAGAGTATGAAAGAGTGTCAGGTTACAATAGAATCTAGTGGACAAGGTAATAAAACAATACAGAAGTAAGATAAAGTTAGTAAAGAACAAATTAAGGTTTCACGTTATACAAACAACAGTAAACAGTACAGGTCAATGCAAATACAAGATAAAAGGAATCTAGGGGACAAGGTAATAAAACAATAAAAAAGTAAGATACAGTTAGTAAAGAAACAAATTAAGGTATCACACTATACAAACAACAGTAAACAGTACTGATCAATGCAGATACAAGATAAAATAAATCAATGTAAATATGTGCAGTAAGCAGAGGCTAGTGGTCAAGATTTTGGCCTTCTGGTTGCTATATTCCCCTACAGCATATCCATCCTTAGGGCGTCAGCAGAAGGCAGGAAATGAGCAATTCAGACCAAAAAAGGTTAAGTACAGTATCTATTCAGTAAGTTTACAGTCAGGTGCAATTACAGACTGAGGAGACCTGCAGGTATTTTCAAATGGCTCCCTTGACAGATGGGTGGGAAGGAGCATTACATACTGAAATTGGTAATGATTTCCAGAGCCTGGCAGCAAAAGCTGAGAAATGAGAAAGCCTGTTCTCCCATTTTTAGTGAAGCATTTGGGAACCTGGAGTAGACGCGTATCGAATGATTTGAGTGTGTAGGTCTGTCGAAAATTATTATGAACTGATATAGTAGAGACAGGTGAGGACTCTAAGAAGTGTGTCCAGGAAGCAACTATGAGAACAGAAGTGACCAGCTGAAGGTGGAAGCCATCACAGAGCAGAGCAGAATTTGTGTCCATCAGTAAGACGGTGTGCTGACGGAGCAAATCAACGTATGTTTGTTGTAGGCCACATCCCTTTTGTGAATTATATAGTCTTGGTGGTCTTGAAGAAGATTAGAAGACCATATTGCAGGCCAGGTTTTACAGTCTTAATGCTAGTGATATGGAGGGACATGCTCAAAGCAGGGTAAAGAGTAATGCCAAGATTTATGAATTTTTTGACCAGGGCAAGTTGGAAACCATCAACACATGAGACTGTCAAGGGATCTGTGCAGGATTTGAGTTCAGCACTTGAGCTAAAGAGCATGTTAAGACTTATTGAGGCATTAAAGACCAGTTTATTATCCACTAGCCAGCTCTGCAGAAGAAAAATGGTAATACAGGAAGGAGGGGAAGAAGATGTAGAGATGAAATTAGCTAAGTCAATAAAGAGAATTAAAAGAATTTACAATTGTGCTTTAGTTGTTACAGTGGACCTCTGAGAACTATGTCATTTTGTCTTGCTTCAGGGAACAACCAATGAGGCCTTAAATGTGCCCCCAAAAGGAACAGGAGTCCTCAGCAGAGGCTAGCAGTTTTTCTCTGAGCTCTTTGCAGCCCAGGCAGCCCTTCTAAAGAGCTTTCCGAGTGTTCTGTAGGCATTCGGCTCAGCTGTACTGGAGAAAGCCTTGTAGGCTGACCAACACTTATTTCTGGCCTTCAGCACAGGGAGACGATACCCATGAAGCCACTTAGTGGGACTACCCCTGACTCTCCTCTTTGCCACAGGCAGAAGCTTACTCTGCAACTTGGAGATACAGGACATCACAAAGGACAAGGCTGAGGTTATGCTTGTGGAAGAGGGGATAACGGATCAGTCGACCAAAGAAAACTCAATGAAGAGATAGTTGGGATCCAGCCAAGCGTACTCCCTCAAAGTGATTACTCTGGGTGTAGTTTTGAGTGCATGAGCTGTCAAGAAGCAGTATGTGGGTCAATGGTCACTTACTGAGTACAGCAGCACTCTGTACAGCAAGTTCCTACCTTTGCCATTAGAGATTATCCAATCAAAGAGTATGTGACATCATCCCTTAGTGATACCATCCATTAATGGAGAGTTGAGCAGGATTTGAGATGAGCTGTGTCACATTTAACTTGCTGATCACAGTTTTATAGTTTCTAGAGTAAGAACTTAAAGAGCTGCTGACACCTCAAAAGAAAACTTTGAAAACATAATAATTAGGTACAATTCAGCTTGCATTCCAAATATATATTTCTCTTCCACATCTTTTATTATAGAGGAAATTTGCACAAATGCATGATCTTTGTCTTATAGAGTTCGTCTGCCTCACTAGCCTACTCCCTACTTCATGTCATAATACTCTGTTGTGACATCACAGTCTGATGCCACAAGCAGTGCATTATGATCTCAGGTGAGGAGAAAGCAACAGGAATAGATTAATTCTTCAGGAGCAGAGATCCGTTTTCATGCAAACGGCCTCAGTAATAAATAGTGGGACACAGCAATACAGAACTAATGTGAAATATAAACTAAACTGTGTCTAAATATTATGTTTTGTTTAAAGAGGACCTTCCCCAGTCACTTTGACTTTCATGCATAATTACCCCTTTTTGCATTGATTCTGGAATTGTATTTCATTAATGTCTGCTGCAGTGTATTTTTTTTTTTTTTTTTTATATTTTCTATTTTATACTCCTTCCCTCCCTAGGCACTCCCCTCTCTTCGGGAGACACCTATGGTTGTTCTAGTCCCCACCTCCTACCTGTATCCCGTGGTGGTCCATCCTCCACGTAGCCTTGGCTTACTCCCCGGCGGGGATGAGGTGGGGAGGCAAACACCCCAATCCTTGTCTCTCGTCAGGATGCGGTCACCCGAGCAAGCAGGGGTGTTGAGGATGGGGGCCTGGTGCTCCGTCTACGCAGGAGTGCAGTGGGGCATTTCGATGTTCCTCGGGAGTGGCCTCTGCCCCACGCTCAAGGCATATCCGCCGTTGCCACTTCCCAACCCCTTGTGCGCTCCTGTCTGCTATGCCTCCAACTTCTGCCAGAGGCCAGTCAGGCATCGAGCATGTGTCCCCTCCCTCCCACCCAGGAGAGGAGGCTGTCCTCGGACGCTCAATCCTCTCCTTCCCTGCTGACCCCGACATCCCTGGGCTCGTTCCCGAACCTGGGTCGCCAGCGTGGAGCGAGGTGTCATGTCCAGCGCCTCAATCCTCAGTGACACCGGGCCGGCCTGCTGTAGTGAGTTTTTGCATTCTGAGCTGTTAAAAACTGCAGGGTGTACCAGAGCTTCTATAGCAAGTCTGTTGTTGTGGGACCATGCTGACATCATTGTAGGGCAGAGTCAATTTCACACACACAAAAAAAAAAAAAAACATACAGATGAGGCATTTAGATTTTGGCATAATGCATTGCTAACAGGGTGTCTTGGGGAAGGGGGATCACAGTATGTACACTGAGTACTGGTAGGTTTCCCTTGCAACATTGTTGCAACTGCATGGTACTGAACAGTGTGAGTCACTCCTCTGTCCTACAGTGATCAGGAGCTAGCAGCCCAGCAAGCTGAGCGCAAAGGCAGTGCAGCAGGCTCAAAAACAAGTAGGCATTAAGCCTGACAGTGCTCTAATGCTGGATTGATGCATGGGCGGTGCGTGCCGAGGCCCAGGGCGAGGGCTGCCACCACGCCCCCCCCATGCATCAATCCAGCAGTAGAGCACACCAACGGAGTGGCTTAATGCGCTTGTAACAGGGCAAAACAGTGCGCCACAACTTGGAACCCATATACTGCTACAGCAAGAGAATACGACGCAGACGGGAGCAATGTTTGAACCACTTTATTTGTACAACACAACGCGGTCTAAAACAGCTTAGATACATACTGGTGTGCTGCAGTATGCCTCGTCCTGTACTGCAGCTAAAACAGGCACACAACAGTGCAGTCATATGCTCCACTCTTCTATGCGGCTGGTGAGCCGGTATCCGTGCTCGGAGGTCTCCAACGCTCAACTCCCGGAGTCTGGTCGCGCCGTCCGGCGCACGGGGCATGTCGGTCGTCGCTATTTCCGGGTCCCACAACCATTCCTGCCCGGGTGGCTCCTGTCGCCACTGCTGTCTCTCGTTCCAACACCACACTGGTTTGCGGTTTCCTGATGTGCAGTACAATACTCGGATCAGTGCCCAGACCTGAGCTGTCTGCCCACACCACGCCCCGGCCCCCCCCGGATGCCGGCGAGCTGTCCTCCGATACTACACCTCGCAGGAGCCGCTCCTGCAGCGCTTCGTCTCAGTGCGAGATCGCACCAGTGCTGCTAGGCAGGGGGTCTGGCTACCAACGGTACTGCCGAGGCGGGCACGGCACATATGCTGGGTTAATACCCGCTTAGGATGCCGTCCCGTGACAGCCGCCAGCCTATCCAGTTCCTCCCTGACACCTAGGCAACATATGCCACGTTACAAATACAAATTATGGAAGACAGAGTAAACCTTGGCCAGAAATAACACATGCATACATCTTTTCATGTCTAGTACTGCATATAATGAATACAAGCTGTAACTTTTTGGACCATCAGGGAAGGTCCTCTTTAAGTTATCCTAAAGGCGTCAGCAGCTCTTTAACTGGTCAGGTTTAAACCACCCATGACGAGTACTTCATTATGACCAATTTTAGGGCCAAACATGTCAATAAGGGAGGTGAGACCTGGGATGCCTCCTTTAGGGTTGTAAATGCAGACAAAGTGGATATTTTGTGTGTTACCCAGGAGGTGACTAGAGTACAGGAATTCACAGGGTGGATACTACAATGGGATCATTTTGAATTCCAGAGACATTCAGATGACTCTTAGAATAGAGTAATAGTCCACTCCCCTTTTAAGACAGGAAGATCTGCTCTGCTGAGATTGTAATTGGGGAGAGAGCAAACTGAGTTAGCGATGGATGGTTTAAGTCAGGTCTTTGAGATTACAAGAATATCAGGCAAGTAATGAGCCATCCAGATCTCCAGTTCAATTTTATTGACCAAGTGGCTCCGAATGGTCTGCTATCTTGCTGTGCAGAGTATGGAGGTATGTAAAGGACCCGAAAGTAATAGAAAAGATTAGAAAGAAGATCAACAGAGAAGTTAGGGGATTAGGTTTCAGGGAATGCCAGTATACAACATAAGGACATTTCAACACCTTGCCCAGGGTTATAGCACATTGATGGGAAACACTTCACTTGTCGGGTACATGCTCTGACCTGCTGAATTTGTATTTATAGAATTTTTAATAGTATTGGCTTTAAAAAGTTGTGAGGGGACAAGGCAGCTGGGGGGGGGGTCACAGACAACCAATGGTGCTGTCTCAACCCCATTAGCAGCACAGACAGAAAAAGTAGTGGCAACTAAGTCATTTATCCACCCTCCCCCCACTGTTGGCCAAGGGCAGATGACTTGGCCTTTAAGCAGCAAAGACGAGTAATCTATTCTTTGCCTATGGGTGAAGCGCAGTTGGTAACATTAGGACGATGTCCCAGAATGCTACATATGGGCTCAGATGGGTGAAACTCCAACTGGGGCCATGGTCTCCTTCAGCGAAAAAGTGGCAGCTACATGGTTCTCTGGTTCATGACCTGTTCCCCAGAGGTGGACTCTAAACAAAATGTATGACTGTTTATTTATGTGTGGGATAAAATTGCAATGTGATGATGGTTTCTTATAAAAAATGTATAAATGGGATATGGTATGGTTTCTTTTGTTTGGATTAATTTTAGTAAAGAGTGCTGCGGCCATTGTTAAACCACTTTTTGCTGTTCTAGTCATTACTGGAGGCAGAGGGAAGGGGAGATGCAGGAGCAGAATGGAACCTGAAGATCCAAGGGCCCCTCAACATATTCAGGTCATGAGAATTTGGAAGCATGGCACTGCTCACTGTGCACTCCCATTTCCTGTTTGAGGTTTCTGCCAGCTCTACCTTCTCCCAACCCTACTGGCTGTGAAAGACTGTCAGACAGGTTACGTAAGGAGGGGGTTGGGAGCAAGGAAGAGGATACATGGGGAGCCACTCAAGAAGGATTTATTTCTGAGCTCAAGTCAGGATCCCTCTCTGGCTCACCAGCCTGCAATTCTCTCCTCACTCTTCCTTGTCACACCCACACTCCCTCTTTCTGATGGGGGACTATGGTAGTAGTTCTCAAGTACTCCCAACATTCACAAGTTTACAGGGTAACAGAAATCTGGGATCTGTCATCATTACTCAGCCACAGCACTCAGTAGACAACAGTCATAGGAAGACAGGGCAATAGGAGGCCGAGGAAAATTACAAGGCAACTGAGTCAGTAATCACCCTGTCCCCAGCTGAACACAATCACACAAAGGAGAAGTGTACATCAACCCATTTGTACCGTAGTGCCATATGGTGTTGGAACCATCCATTGCTTAACCCAACCCAAAATGGTGGCGCAAGCAAGAATGAGTTTAAAGGTGCTCCAGCAAGACACAGACAGTTAAATGGAAAGGAATAACGCTGGGTCTTCCTCAGGGGGTGGAGTTAGCCATACAACCCAGTGTTTAAATCTTTTTAGATGTCTGTAATGTAAATGCATGTTTCTTCTTAAAATCTCCTTGTTGTAACTGGCAAGTTACTAACGTGATGCAAATCAATTAACAAAATATGTATTTAAACAGTGGGTTGTATGGCTAACTCCACCCCCTGAGGAAGAGCAACCCGCTGTGTCGATACGTAAGGGTGTTAGCCCAGTTTTGGCCTCTGATGGCTTTTTGTTAAAATAATTTTTTTCACCACTTATCTACTGGTGTGTGTGCCCAGCTTCATTCCTTTCCTTTTAACCCTCTCCAAAGCTGTTGGCCAAGCATGGCTTACTTCAGCTGTAAACAGCAGGGAAGCAACCACTTCATTGCATTTGGGAATAATGTAGATGGTAAAAGGAGGAGAATTTCCCAGAGCACCCGCTACGGACCCAATGGGGCGGAACTCAAATTTGAGTCAAGGTTCCTTTTAGCGAAGGAGTGCTAGCTGCATGCTCTAATCCACTGCCTCCTTCCTGAACACAGGTGGAATGCTAAACAAATATATGACTTATTTATGTGTGGGATAAATCTGCAATACAGTGAGTTTAACCCCCTCATCAGGAGGGGGTTTACCTGGACTGCTTGTCACTGCCCTCCCGAAGCCGTGCAGACCTACTGCCAGCTCCATCCCACTTGATCGTATATGTGGCAAAGGGAGGGACAGCATGGCAGCATGGACATAGTCAGTACCTTCTGCGCTTTTTGTTTGGCCGCACTCTTCTGTCCTGGTCCACTGATCTTGTCAGAGGGGGCCGGGAATAATAGGACTACTGCTCCTCTTCGGCATCACAGTGCGCCATGGGGATCTAGCCACTAGCTCGAGCATGATCACATGCTGCAGAGGCTCCTCCTCAGTGCTTCCCACCCTGTCAGCATGCCCAATTGTGGACTCAATGCTCACATGACCCCACTGGCTCAACTGGACAGCAGCCCAGGAGGGCTGCTAGACCATTATGGGGCTGGTACACCATAAGGGGGAAGAAAACATACATAACTAAAAGACTTGGCGCACAAGGCTCCATCCAGAACATTGGGGAAGCCATTTTTGTGACCTTTAACCCTGAAGGACATCCAATCAGAAGGCTAGGAAGCCCAGAACACCAGGATAATTGTGGGAGGATGATGCAATCAAGGTCTCTCCCAAATGGACTAGATGGCTAAGTGGGCCAATCAGCATGCAGGAAAGGGCAGAAGGACTGACAGCCCTGCCTGTCCAATGGAACACTGAACTGAGAGAAAGAAGATTCTGGACTCACAAGGCAAGGCAATTTTATTTATATGGCGCCCTTTCCAGAGGCTCAGTGTGCTTCACAACAATAAAAACATGACAAACAGTTCAATAAAAATAGAAAACATATACTATAAGTAAGCAGTAACAATATTATTAATCAGGGGAGGCCTGTGCAAATAAACAAGTCTTCAATTTGTGCTTGAAGACCCCCCCCCACTGTTGGTCAGCTCTAACTACATTTGGCAAATTGTTCCAAACCAATGGGGTAGCAACTCCAAAGGCCCTGTCCCCCAACTACTTTATGCGAGAATGGGCAACATGGCATAAGCCTGTATCAGTGGATCGGAGACAGCGGGAGGGTGAGTAGGGCATCACGAGGTCCTTCAGGTAGCCTGGGCCCAAACTATGTAGGGCCTTGAATATTAACAAGCCTATCTTGAAGGTGATGTGCCACCACACAGGCAGCCAGTGGAGACTGCGCAGCACCAGCATGATGTGGTCCCTTCAAGAAATTCTCATCACCAGTCAGGCTGCAGCTTTCTGGACCAACTACAGGCATCGCATCAAACCCCCAGGCAACCCCAAGTAGACAGCGTTACAATAGTCAAGTCTGGAAGTGACAAAGGAGTGGACTATGGTCTCCAGATCAGATGGTACAATATGTGGTTTGATCCAGATAATGTTATAAAGATGGTAAAAATTTCTGACTACCGCTGACCACTAACATCAGTTGTTCTAGTGTCAGCTTGCAGTCCTGAACGACATCCAGGTTTTTCACCACATCAGCAGCTTGGAGTGGCTGACCATTCAAAGATGGCAACAGAAGGCTCCCACTTGTCACAGTGACCCATGCCAACCTGGATCAACAATCATAACCTCTGCCTTGCCAGGGTTGAGACACAGCCAGTTGGAAGCCATCCAGTTGTTGATTTTCTGCGGGCAACAACAAAGCACTGAGATGGCATTCAGCCCATTTGGGGTGCACAATAGAGCTGCGTATCATCTGCATAGCAGTGACACTCTACCCCATATTGTCTAATGATCTCACCCAATGGCAACATGTACACGGCGAATGACACAGGCACCGAGATCTAGCCTTATGGAACCCAAGAGGATACCACAGCTACCACAGACATGCAATTACCTAGGGCTACTTGCAGTGATCTCTCACTGATGTAGGACTCAAACCAGCACAAAACAGTGCTGGCGAGTCCCACATAGTTCCTCAAGTGATAAATCAGCAGCACACCATGATCTACTGTGTAGAATGCTGATGAGAGATCGAACAGAACCAATAGGGAACAAAGTCCCTGGTCTCTCGCCAAGAGGAGATCGTTCATCACCCTGATGAGGGCAGTCTCAGTACTGTGACGATGCCTAAACACCAACTGTAGAGGCTCAAAGATGTTATACTGTTTCTCCTGAGTCTCCAGCTGTGCCGCCACTACCTTCTTGATAACTTTCCCTAGAAAGGGAAGGTCTGAGTCAGGCCTGTTGTTGACCAGACTATTGGGGTCCAAAAATGGCTTCTTAAGGAGGGATTTCATGATTGAGAGCTGACAGAAAATTTAATTCCTTCAGGAAACACCTAAAAATCAAGGCTACCTATAAGCAGCCAAGCAGGCCTAGGGTCCAGCAAACAGTAAGTAGGGTATAGAATTATCACCCAAATCACTTCCTCTTCTACAGCCTGCTGGAACTCAGCCCGGGATGGCATATGTCAGTGCCAAACAGAACCTGAATATCACAGGCCCCTGACAGACTGCTTGAGGCTATCCCAGTCTGAATGGAAGACACCATGTCAAAGAAGAAGAACCTGCTAAACTCTTCATACTTTTCTGCAGAAAAAGCTAGTTTGGACCGCAGACTGGGAGGATCACTCTCTCTCTATGGTGAGAAAATGCTGAGTTGGTCAGTTCTTGCTTGCAGCAACAGCCTTTGACAGGAACTCTGACTTTTTCAAGGAAACTGCCCTCTGATGCTCACCATAGTGAGTTCTGAAAGCCAATTTATCCTCATCAGAGTGGGATTTCCACCAAGAACCTCAAACTTTGATCCTTTAGTCTTCAACTGCTTCAGCTCCTCACAATACCATAGTGAACTGCAGTGGGAGGTCAAAGGAGAGACACGGAAGGCTGCTAAGGAGTCCACGGTGGGTGCAAGAACTATGTTCTAGTGTTCCATGGCTTCCTCAGTTCTCTAAGCACAAGGCATCATCATACCCAAGAAGTCCAGTGCCACCTGGAGTTTGCGAGGCTCAAAATTAAATTCTGGGTGGTAGCTGACCATCTTCACAAGAGGGATATTAATATGGGGAACCCTGTAGAGGAATGACAAGATGTCATGATCTGGCCAAATGACCAAATCAGCCTCGACCACACTTATGTCAAGTCCCGATGAGAAGACAAGGTCAACAGTATGACAGTGCAGATGGGTCCCAGAGGCAATAGCCTGTGTAAGGGCCAGAGATGACATCAGCTAGAGGAGCTGCTGACCAAAAAGTGAGGTTTCATTGTCCACCCATGCACTAAAGTCCCCTAATAGTAACAGTCTGGGAGCTTCCAACACCAGGTCAGCCATGAAGTCTGCTGTGTCCTGCAGGAAATCGCCCTCACACCTCAGAGGCAGATACATGAAGATGATCCTACTGCCCATACCTGCCCTACCTCTAACAGAACCTGAAAGTTCCCATGGGATACGCTATGAATACCAAAGCGGATCTAAAACAGATGGCCAATCCGCCACCCCACTGTCCCGCAAACCTGCGTCGAGCAACGCACCACTAAATACTCAGCCAGAATTGAAGTCTCAAGGACTGGGCCAGAGTCATCGCTCAGCCAGGTCTCAGTGACATAAACAATGTCAGACAAGGAATCAGAGATGAAAACCTCCATCACTGTTGTTTTATTCCTCATTGATCTACGAAGAATGGCCCAAAGGGGAAAGGCAGAGTTGGCTTGCCTGCTAACCTGTTTCCTACTGACATTAGTCAAGGCCCGAGGGAGTGGAACAAGACAGGGAAGTGCCTGTCATTGTACCGTCTCCTCCCTGGGTGCCTCTGAGTCCTCACTAACCCTATCTGACCTTTCCCATTATCCCTATTGGAATCTTCACCACAGCCTTTGCTTCACCCCAGAAGGATCCCCAAACATGCACAATGGCTGATAACTTCTAATGATGGGAATATAGGGGATCCCCCAACAGGATGGAACAGCTGTAGCTGGTCCAATGTGTAGCTGCGCCTAGAACTATTCAGGCCCTTGCACGTAATGCCAACATTGGTTGACTTATTCTAAAATAAAATAATCTAATAAAATAGGAGCCTGTGGCAGTCTGAGAGAGAGAAACAGATGTGGTGAGATCAAGTAAGAGGCCTAGCCAGGCCAAAAATCCTGTAAGCCATCACCAGGGTTCATCCTGCAAAATCCCTGTAAGCCTTATCCTGAGCTTATACTGTTTGGATACTGTGCCAGAGAAAGGCACCTGTTTAGTGAAAACTGAAATTGTGCCAGACGAGCACCAGTTGAAAGAAACCACTGACAGTCTGTGCCCAAGAGGCACTGCTGCAGACCAAATCCGTTGAACTGTACAAAGACAGAGACAGGGACTTATATCCTACCCAGGTTGCTTTGGAGCCAGGTAAGGGGCTTTCTAACCCTTATTTGGTGAGGTGGACTGGGGAACAGGGAACCAGGGCCCATGTCCTGAGTACGTGGGTACTCACCATCCACAGGGGGAGTTGGACCATTCGTGAGGGTAGCTCCTGGCGTCTGAGTTCCATGGGAACTGGGAGGCCACTGCATAGTGCTCCAGTGACTGAGAGCTCAGCCAGAAGGGCTGTATCCTGAGAAGTGTGAACCAGAAGGGCTGTGCTGCTGCAAACCCCAAAACATCTGAGAGTGTCTAAAGCACTTCATCCTCAAGCCACTGGGACCTGTTCCTGACTGCTGCCGACCTGCTGCTGTGTGCTATTCCCCACCTCGACTAAGCTGCTGCATCCATGGGTCATGTGATTGCTGTCATTGCTGGCTGGGTTCTTTTGTACTTTTCCAGTCTGGATTACAATTACTTCATTTGGATTACAAGTTGTTTTTCAAGTATTTTCCTTTTGAATTTCAAGTTCTTTAAATTGTACTAGCACAGTATGGCCTGTTGGGTGGTTAAACTGCAAGCTTGCTTATTGTCATCAAGTGCACCACCAAAAGAACCCAGACAACATAGCTACCAGGCCTGTACTGGGATTCTAGTGTAATTCCTAGGTACCCAGAGTCACTGCTTTTTGTTACATACCTGAAATCACAGTTTTAGTACTGGTACCGGATAAAGAGTTAACACACCCTGTTTAGTCTTCATAATCTGTGCGGGATCTGAGAGGGTGGTAGTGACCCACTGTACAGTGGCTCGTAGAAGGCACTGCTACAGGATGGGAATGCTCAAGGTGACTTGTAGCTGTCTAACCCCCTCTTTCCTCCCAGCATCCAGACCTGTGTTCTTAAATGAAAGCACTGCTAATTTGTTGAATTTCACTGCTGTATGTGCACCCATGTTGTGTAATCTGACTAAAGTGTTTATTGATGAAGGTAACAACTGTCTTATTGATCCCCAAGGGGGTGGTCCAGTCCAGTGTAGGGAGGTAGGTACTGTATCCAAAGGGGAGTACTGCGCTATTTCTTATTTGTTCTGGGATGACCCCCCCCCCCACTGCAAGAGGGAAAACAAACCCAATCCCCTCAACCAGGTGAGCCCTGTACAGTCACCAGGCAGGGTTGTGAACCTAGACAAGGTGACCTGGGAGGGTCTCACACTGGAGCCCCTGCTGGGATCTCCTGTTGAACATCTGGGCACACTTGAGGTTTTTCAGAGATTTTTGCCACCTCCGAAAATGTCTGTGAAAGTAAAATGACTTTTCAAGAGGAACAAGACTGGTGTATGCTCAAGGGTCTGGACTGTCAGAGAGTACTCGAAGTAAAAAAATGACTCACAGAAGTAGAACAAGGGATCCATCTTGGAAGCACTAGAGGATACCCTGAAAGACTGTGGGACAATGATAATTCACAGAGTAACTCAAGAAGTGGGTACCCAGTTGAGAAACCTAATTATGGAAACTAAGGACTTAGGAAATGTGAAGATGTCCGTGACAGTGATGTTTGAGGAGTCCCAAAGATCTTGGTGGTGATAAGCAAAGGCAGACCTGTCATTCTGAAAACCTCCTTCACCTCACCTGAATTCTGCTGCAGATTTCAAGATCAAACTACAATTGTTGTTGGCTAGTGAAGGGAAGACCTGCAACGATGTGCAGACTTTGGTATCTCCCTGGACAATCTCTGAAGAATCTGGGCTAGCTCATCCTGTTGGTTCAAACTATTACCGATGCCTAAGAATTTTTTCTGTCATCATCCCCACCCCCACAGAAGAAGGTGACTATGAAACCTGGATTGCTTATACTGTCCCAATGCTACATGAATGGCAATGCACAGAGATGGAAAAACACAAGAGACTGGCAGAGAATTTGAAGGGGCTGGCATTGGATGCCATACGGTCCTTGCATGCCACAGACCCAGAGGCTCATGCAGATGAATATCTTGCCACCCTAGCCAGTGTGTTTGGAAATACAGAATCCTGCAAAGACTTGTATTGGAAGTTTAAGGCCACCAAAGAATTTGGAGGGAGTCCCTTGCCGCCTATCTACACCGACTCAAGAAGACCATACAAAAAGTGTATTGAAAAGGTGAAACAGAGTCCAAGGACCTGAACAAAGGTGCGCCTAGAACAAGTGTTGATGGCCACCCAATTGTCATAGTTATTGCTGTTAAAATTTTGCTTAAAAGTGAGACTGGCTGATCCACCCTCCAACTATGTCCTGCTACGGGACGTTACAGAAGCCGAGGAACAAGATGAACACTGTGGACCCCCACCTGCTTCCACCACCAGTGCACAAGTGCTGGAAAGCCAGGGCCCCAGCCCCCCCCCCGGGGTCTGAACCCTTGGTCTCCAGCATGCCTCTTTCAAGTATTGTTGTGTCTACTGGCTTTAACAATGGGGTGTGAGCATCAAATGCTATCTCACTGCAGGAAGTCCATGCTCAACTAATCGAGCTAAAGAAAACGTTTGGAGAATTAATGAACCACCAAGTCCTGCAATCACCTAGGACTCCTGCCAGGGAAGGCATCTATAGCACTCTCCATCTGGAACCCCTCGACAACAAATGTGTAAAGACAATGTTTACTGCTACTGCTGCAGCAGGAATGAACGTACCAAAAGTCAGTGCCAGTCAGGAAACAAATTAGGGGGCTGTCATAGAAACACAGAATCTGATGGCAGATAAGGACTGGCTGGCCCATCCAGTCTGCCCATTCCTCCCTACCTACACTATTATCGCAGACCATGCCTGATCTACAGCTCTTTTTCCCTCCCCTACTTCATTTCCATTATGATTCCCTTGTGCTTATCCCATGCATTCTTGAATGCCACCACTGTTTTTGCCCCCACCACCTCCGCTGCAAGGCTGTTCCAGGAATCCACCACTCTTTCGGTGGAGAAGTACTTCCTCACATCTCTCCAGAATCTACCCCCCTCCAGCTTCACAGTATTTCCCCTTGTTCCTGGACACCTTATCTTCTGAAAAATACTCCCCTCCTGTACCTTATACACCCCCCCATGAGGTAGTTAAAGATCTCTATCGTATCTCCCTTCCCCTCTCCCTAGTCTGTTCCAGGATGTACATATTGAGGCCCTTTAGTCCCTCCTCATAGGGCTTTTGATGCAGACCCTGCACCAATTTAGTTACCCTCCTCTGGACTGCCTCCACTCTATGTCCTTCTAAAGATGTGGTCTCCAGAACTGGACACAATATTCTAGGTGGGTTCTTACCAGTGATCTATACAGAGATGACACCACCTCCCTCTTTCTACTGGTGATACCCCTCTCTATGCACCCCAGCATCCCAGCCTCCCTATTGCCTTGTTGCACTGCCAGGCCACCTTTAGGTTATTTGATATGATTACTTGAGGTCTCTTTCCTGCTTGGTTGTCATCAATACCAACTCCACCCATTTTGTACTCTGCCCTGGGGTTTCTGTGCCCTAAGTGCATTATTTTGCATTGAAACCCAGCTGCCATACCCTTAACCACTCCTCTAGTTTTCGCAGGTCTCTGCTCATCCTTTCCACCCCCCCCCCCGAGTGTCCACCCTATTGCAGATTTTCGTGTAATTCACAAAGAGGCAGACTTTCCCCTCCAACATCTCTGCAATGTCACTTATACAGACATTAAAGGAGAACTGCACTGAACCTGTGAGCCGTTTTCCCAGTAGAAGCTATTTTTTACGGCTACAGTAGACGGAGCCTGCAGACGTTTTGCAGGTACAAAAGGAGTGATGTCATGTTTTCTGTCCATGGAACTGACTGAAGGTGTAAATAGTCTCTTCCAAGAAATGTTTTCTGCCCTCAAATAAATACGCTTTCATGTTAGTCAATGGTTGCAGTGCACTATGTTCTTTCTTAAGTGGGAGGTACAAGAACTGGAACCTGAGTAGTGGGAGGCAGCATTCATTTTTTGGGGGGAGTCAGATCCACCCCCACCTCCACCCAAGAAGCTCCTAAAGATCCACCCCACCTTTCTTTTTGGTTCATGTAGGAGGGGCATGAGGCGGATGTATCATGCTGGAACAATTGACTATCAGAGTTGTCTGGGGCATCAGAGCTTAAGCTTCAGAAGGAAAGAAAAAGCCTGAAACTGCATCCTTATACAGCACTTGTTTAGACAGCCTTGGCTCAGCTTACACTCCTCTCCTGGTCACACATTTTCACAAATGCATTCCAAGAGACAGAAACTCCCTCCTGGTGGGTATATGGTGTTATTCAGAACTGTCCTCCAACCCTGCCCCCACCACCTTACTCTGTATTTTGCATCAGCTGAAACATGTCAGCATAGCAAGAGGCTACAGTGTATTTTTTTGCTGGGTTTGCAGTTTTAAAGGAGTAATCCACTCAGAATTTGCAAAAACATATGTTATGCAGAGTGTTTTGATGTGTATGTTAAGTCCTAGTGTGTCCTTCCCTCTGTCTGCTATTAGGAGTTTTTCCTAAATTAGCCTACTAGCAGATACCTGAGAGCTAGCTAACTGGGGTTTCTGTAAGAAAACCACTACTAAACTAAGCTCTGATTCACTATTGTTTTCTATGTGTGTCAGGTCTAGCTTGCAGGAGTGTTTTAATGTTGAAACTTTTAATTTCATCAAACTATACATAACCGTAAAAGCACAGAAATTGCCCAGATCATTAGCGCTATAATTAAAGACTCTAGCTGTTTTCTTACAGAAAACCCACTCAGTTAGGTTTCAAGTATTTGCTAAACTATAAATGTAAGTACCATCATTCTGTTAGATAGAACTAGCATTTAGTGATGATTTTGCTCTGTGCCCTGATTTTCTTTGTTTTTTTTTCACAAATGAAGTGTATGGTATGAAGCTGCAGCCTAGAAACTGCAAAATCCTTTAAAGTCACTTCTTCTCCTGTGTGTGGTATAGCATGAAACAACAGGATAACAGTGACTATTTCAGCTACACATTTGATCCCATTTTACAATGGTTCATTGCACTACACATTTAGTGTATCCCACTTTTTCAAATAATAAAACAAATATTCACCAAACTAAATAACTCACACATAGAGATTTTTATACTTTATTAAAAAGATACTTCACATTTGTAACCAAAAAAAAATTGAAAATCATGTCACAGAGCAAAATCAGCACTAACTGCCAGTTCTACCTATCAGAATAGAGAAGGCAGTATAATGTGGTGGTCTAAGGCTCTGAGCTGCAAACCTGGGGTCCTGGGTTTGAACCCCACAGCCTCCATTTGCGTACTGTGTATCCCTGAGCAAATCACTTAACTTCCTTGTGCTCCCAGATCACACCTGTAAACAAGCTTTAGCGTCTCTCTCCTGATAAATAAAAAAAAAGGAATGCTGGTACCTACATTTACAGTTTAGCAACTACGTTACTGCTAACTGAGTGAGTTTTCTGTAAGAAAACTGCTATAGTCTTTACTAATTATAGCATTGATGATCTGGGGCAATTTCTGTGCTTTTTATTGTTGTGCGTAGTTTGATGAAATTAAATTTTAAAATGAAAACACACACTACTGCTAGCTAGACATGCCACACTCAGAAAACACAAATAGTGAATTAGAGCTATTTAGTAGCTGTTATCTTACAGAAACCCCAGTTAGGTAGCTCTCAGGCATCTGCTAAATTGTAACTGTTGCCATTTGTGCTCACTGGATAAGAACAGTTACAAAGCTCTGCTGTTGTGAACTAATTTTAAAAAGCACTACATATGCTAAATCTATGGGCTTGGCTACATCACTGTCACATGAGACAGGGTACAATGTAGGAGGCAGAAGGCAATAAACCTATTTGTAATGGAGATCCTCAGGTGTCTTAAAACTACCTTAAAGCTAGCAGTGTAATTTAGGAAACACTCCTAATAGCAGACAGAGGGAAGGACACACTAGGACTTTACATACAAATCAAAACACTCTGCATAACATATGTGTTTGCAAATTCTAGGTGGGCTACTCCTTTAATTGAGCCATCCCCAATCTGTATCCATACAAGAACCACTTTATGTGGTGTGCATACCAAAGTGGTTATTTCACTCTTATTTACAGCTTTACACCTTTATCAGTTTTTAATTGCAATTGTGTCTAAACGTTCCACCATGTAGCCTCCAGTCTCCCACTGTACCTGCATGCATTGCAGCACTGTTTCTCTGCATGCAGGGAGGTCAGAGGCTACCAGGACATATGCAGGCAGCAGTGTGGAGCACAGGTGTAGGCTGCAACACTGGGATGCCTCCATACCACAGTAACCTGACAGCTCTATGTGCACCCCCCCTGGTGTACACCCATGTCCTCACCTAACTTACCTCTCTGTCCACACTTGCCTCCCCGAGGGCCACCTCCTGATGGTACCCATGTACTGTCCTTGATTACTCTTCTCACTGTGCCGAGTGTTGAGAGAACCCTGCCTGTCCATGTGTGATGTGGCAGCAATACTACCTGCAGAGCACTGCCAGTACCGAACACATACATTAGTGGAGCTCCTGAGTGCATCATGGAGCACTGCTGTGGAGGACAATAGACGTGTGGCACTGTGTAAAATGGAGCAGTGGGGAACACTGAAGGCAGTAGTAGAGGG
This sequence comes from Neoceratodus forsteri, assembly GCA_016271365.2. Taxonomy (NCBI): domain Eukaryota; kingdom Metazoa; phylum Chordata; order Ceratodontiformes; family Ceratodontidae; genus Neoceratodus; species Neoceratodus forsteri. The sequence continues at coordinate 974,185,618 of CM057456.1, read as the reverse complement.
TCTGCCTTCAGCCATATAGCAGCAGTACATGAACGTCTGTTATGCCCAGGTGCCCTAATACTGGCAGAACTGATGCCATGTCTCCTCTCTCTCTCTTTCTCCCTCCACTTCCTTCCCTCTCACTGACGTAGCCCCTGATTCCAACATATGGATCTCCCCCTCCCTCGAAACTCTCTCTGTCACCTCCACAACATAAGTGTGTCTTATAACAGTGAAATATGGTTATTTACATAATATGACTGTGCCATATACACAGTACTCCATGGGACACGTAGGAGGGCATCTCAAAATGCAGCTGTCATCACTGAATACACCATGGGAAGTGCACTGCTACTACAGGGTTGAGACCACACACACTATTGCATTCAGTGTAGACAGGCTGTAATGTCTTCAAATCATTATCCGCACTGTTCACTGGCGGTGTGGACACAATGTAACATTTACAGTCTGTAACGGTTTGAATCCATTACAGCTTTTTCGAGTGTAGTGTGGACAGGGCCTGCATGTCTATGTAATTATCTAGCTTTCTATCAATTGCATGCATCACTATTTTTACCTATTTCTAAAACAAACCTGCATATCACATTTGCCTGCACTCTGAGCACATACTTATGAAACTGTGCATATTTGTACTCCACTTCTGCATAGACCTCATACTTTCCTAATATTCTCATTATCACAAGCATAACTACCTTGCCCTTATCAAAAGCGACCCCTTCTAAAAGTTACTATCACATTTTCTCTGCTAACAGTCCATCATCCTTACATCTGACTTCCTGACATCAACACATTGCTTAAATATAACTCATCACCTCATGGACAAAAACCCTGTTTCTCTGAAAAAAAAAAAACCTGTGTAAATAATCCCAAGGCTGAACATATGCCAGCCATTACTTTTTCATGTACTGCCACCATCTGTACCATCATGGGGATTTGCATAAGTTTCCCATGATGCTTAGCATTACTTGGGTATGTGCAATTGTGTTTTCTTTAAAATGTGGCTGTCCGGCCAATATTATCTGGGATAACACATACATCAATGGCATTTACTCGGGTTCTTTTGTAAAACTATATTGCTTCCTATTCCTTCCATTAAAATATACACCTCCATGTATTTTCCTAATAACGTGTATGCCTTCCTTAGAACAGAAACTAAAACAAATCTTACTATTTGCAAATCACTGTGTTGTTTCTCCATACCTCCTTAACAATTCCACACAACTTCACTAACTTCATTTTGCAGCCATGGTGGATCTTACCAGAATTTGTTTAAGTATTGGTTTCGGTTCTGTCATTGTGCCATCTATACACATTTTATTAGTGGCCTCAGTAGTTGTTTCTGATTTATGCTCTGGTGTTAAGTGCCATTTTAGAACTGTGTGATGTAGTTCACGTCCCTCTCAACCACAGAGTTCTACAGTAGAACACTGATGCACTGCTGAAGCAATGGAAGAGCTGAGTAAGGGACATAAACTACATCATACAGTTCTAAAATGTCACTTGACCACAGAGTGTACACCAGAAACACCCGCCAGGATAACTAAAAGGCCTGTAGAGATGTAACAGTAACAAAACAGGAACAAGAATTTAAAAATCAGCTTCTACAGTGGAAACTTACTTACAAGTTCAGTGCAGCTCTCCTTTAAAGAGGACTGACCCCTGAGGCACCCTGCTGGTCACCCTTCCTTCCTCGGAGTGGACACTGTTTACCACCCCCTCTGTCGCCTATCCCCTAACCAATTTCTTATCCAGTTTACCACATTTGGACTCACTCTTAAGTTACCCAGCTTGCTTACTAGTCTCCTATGTGGAACGGTGTTGAATGCCTTACTGAAATCTAGGTAGGCCAGGCCCACCGCCTCACCCTGATCTAGTTCTTGGTCACCCAGTCAAAGAAATCTATCAGATCCGTTTGACATGACCTCTCCCCTGTGAAACCATGCTGTGGTCTTGTAATCCACAGATTCAAGATAATCCACAATCTTTTCCTTCAGCAGTGATTCCATTAACTTCCCCACCACCGATGTCAGGCTGACTGGCCTATAATTGTCAGCCTCCTCCCTGTTACCACTTTTGTGTAGTGGGACCACATCTGCCCTGCTCCAGTCCTCCAGAACCACTCCTGTTTCCAGTGAGCTGTACTAAATATAACTGTCAGAGGTGCAGCCAGTATTTCCCCGAGCTCCCTCAATAGCCTTGGATACATCCCATTTGGCCCCTGCTTTGTCCACCTTCAGATCAGCAAGTACTTTCAAGACTCTTGCCTCCAAAAAGAGACTAGTGTCCACCTCCCTCCCTCCCTCCATAGTTTTTGTTACTTTACTGTGGCCTCTTCCCTTCCCTTCTCCTTCCTCTGTGAATACTGAACAAAAGTACTTGTTTAGGACGTCTGCCTTTTCCTGGTCCCCCTCTGCACAATCCCACCCTTCACTTTTTAACCTTACGATCCTACCCCTGGTCTTCCTCTTTTCACTTACATACCTAAAAAATGCCTTGTCCCTTTTTTTTATTAAAGTTTACTGAATTTTATATTTTTCTAAAGACACACAATTCACATATATACACACCAACCATAACTCAAAAATATCAAAAAACTCTAAGTACAATCAAAAAGATAAATAAATAAGTATACATAAAACATAAACCCAGGAATTCATGTTACAATAGATCATTCAGATGCATCCCATACGCTGAAATACTCCACATGGGGTGGGGGTGGGAAAGAGTCCCATGGTAGGGAAGAAACACAAAAAATCAAGGACAATAATAAATATATCCCAAGTCTCAGAGAGGGAGCACCCAACATAAACCATCAAAACTTCACCCTCTTAAGTCTGCTCTGCCAAGACCCCTATAATATCTTTACCTTGTTTAGCCACCCAGTAATGGAAAAAGGGAAGCCATTTACTCACAAATTTATCTTTTTGCAATCGAGGTTTGGCTGTAATCAGTTCAATCTCTAATATACGGGTACAGTTTGTCAACCACGTTCTTACTGTAGGAGGGGAAGGGGTTAACCAGCATTGGGTGACCGCTCTGACAGCGGAAGTCACTAAAATATTATATAAATAAACTTGTACTTTAGATTTAATTGCTACTGGAGGAAGCCCTAAAATCCAGTGTGGTAGCATCAGGGGAATGGGGACCCTTAAAATTTTACCCGTCTCAGCGCCCACTTGATCCCAAAAATCCTGCAACACTGGACATGACCAAAAGATATGAGTGTGAGTGCCATGGTCTGTATATCCCTGCCAACACTTATCTGAGGGATATGTACCAAAATGCCTTGTTATAACCGGAGTATGAAAGTAATGCACTACAGTGCGCCATCAGAATTCCCTCCAGGAGGGAGAGGCCGTAATGGTGAAAACCCCCTCCCAGATTTTACCCCACTCATGGTCTGACAATTCTATACCAGCTCTCGAATGCCACTTAGATTTCACTGATTGGACTGGGTCCGGTTCCAGGTCAGACAGGAATTTCACAATCCGAGACATTCTTCCATGGGCGTCCAGGGATCGCGCAAGGGATAAAATTAATTGTAACTGATGCCCCACAGCTAATACTTGAGCTTTCCTCTCTTCCTTAGTCGGGTAGTGTCTAATTTGAATGTATCTCCAAAAGTCATTTGGGGACAGATCAAATTTGCGGCATAATTGGGGAATGATTTACATACAACCCTATTAAAAAAGTGACCAAGGGAAGTCAGATCCCTCCTCTTCCATCCCTTAAATCCTCTATCCAACTTATACGGTTAGAAATTTAGGCAATCCCTCAATGGTGTACCCCTATTCAGGAGCATAGGCAGCTTATAATTCTTACAAACTTCCACCCAAACCTGTTTTAAAACCAAAGCCCAAGGGTTATTGGTGTCTAAATTCCTGACATTGGGAGCATCCATAAATAGTAGATCTCCTAAAAGGCCAGGCCTCAAGTATACCTCTCTAAGGTTATCCACAATGGAGTATCTGCCTCCGATAAGTGCGGAATAAAATACTGCAATTGTGCAGCTGCCTTGTCTCTTTTCATTGCTCCTGGGCTATTCTCTCTTCAATTTGTGCCTTTGTGCTTCTTACTGCTTTCCCTGCTTCCCTCTGCTTCACCAATACACTTTCCTATCCTCCTCTTTCTGTGTCGTCTCCTTATACCTTCTGAATGCTACCCTTTTAGCTTTTACCTTTTTAGCCACCACTTATGAGAACCACAGTGGTCTCTTTTTTCCTCTTGCTTTTGCTCACTTGTTCGATATAGAGGCATGTTGTCTTTACTGTGCTCCCTTTTATCTTCGCCCACTGTTCTCCCATCCCATCCAGGTCACCCACCCCTGCTAGGTTATCCTTTCGGCATTCACGTATATTTTTAAATCCACCCTCCTGAAGCCCAGGACCCTTGCCCTTGTGTGGTTCGATTACGCAGCTGTCCTTATATTGAACCACACTGTATAGTGATCACTGATCCCCAAATGGCCTCCCACCCTGACATGTGCAACACTGTCCCTGTTAAGAAAGTACCAGGTCCAGTATTGCCGCATCACAAGTGGGTTCATGGACCACTGCCTGAAGAATGCCCACTGCAGAGTCCAGAATGTCTCTGCTTCTAGCTGAAGCCATTGCTGGGAGGCTCCAATCCACACTTGGCAGGTTGAAGTCCTCCACCAGCAGCACCTCCTCTATTTCTGCCATCTTGCCAGTGGCTTCCACCAGTACTTTATCGAATTCCTTCCCCTGTGCTGGAGGTCTATAGATCTGTCCGGTATGAATAGTGGTCCATTCCCCATCTCCCGGGTGACCCATAGTACCTCTGCCTCCCCTTGTATTCCCTGTATCTCTGTGGCTTTTATACTTTCCCTCACATAAAGCACCACACTTGCCCTTTCCTTCCCACCTGGTCCTTCCTGAACAGAATATAGCCCAGTATGACTATGTCCCACTCATGGGTTTCAGTCCACCATGATTTAGTGATGGCCACAATATCCAGGTTGGCCTCTGGCATGACGGCCTCTAGGTCCAGAATCTTATTTCCTAAACTTCTAATAGTTGCACACGTGACCTTCCAGATTCTGTTTCCACTCTGCCTGTTGCCCTCATTTTTTCCATTTTGCCTTCCCTCCTTCCCACCTCTCTTTTTTAATGCTCCTGTTCCTTTCCCCCTTTATCTCTACTCCCCCACTCCCTTTATTAATTCCGCTCCCCTTGGGTTCTTCTTATTCTCCACTTCAGCCTGCGGGGGGGGGGGCACTTTCTGAAACTCCAATTCCTTCTGCCATCCCCCTTGGCTAGTTTAAATCTACTCAGTGAGAAATTAGCTAAGAACCTCATCAGGTGTTTAAACTTCAGCAGACCCCCAGAAGAGGAGCACTCAGGTGCCCTGGGAACAGATCATTTACCAGCAACCACTGCTAATCCTAAAGGTTGAGGCCAGTCCATCGGCACAGCAGTAGCATTACTGGTCGCGGCTCTGGTGACCTGAGTTCAGGAACAAGCTCATGTCATTGGGAGCCAGCAGGGAGAGAAGGACTGAACATCCCAGAGGATACCCTCCTCTTCTGGGGAGGGAGAGTTCCATTCTATGCTGTGATGCTGCCACCTGGGTGACCATAGGTGGCAATGCAGCTGGAGATGGATAGGGAAGGAGGGGAAGCTGCGGATGTCGCTGTGCAGATACATGCATAGGCATACTTTGACATCAATGCATGCAACGATCCAGGGGCAGAAAAACAGGGGAAAAGTGTATGACCCCAGTACCTCCATGACAGCCCTGGTATATCCAGGCCCTCCACCTCCCTGGTGTGTGCAAAGCCAGACAAGACAAGGTGTCCGATGGTGTCCCAACCCCTACCGCACCGGAGGGGGGGAGCAAACCAAGGTTCAGTGGAAGTAGGTGGCCATGGCTGGGGGAGGCAGGGGGATTGGGAGGTGCCTGGAGGTCCCGCGATGTGGAGGGACTCGAGATCAGGGTGCGTAAACAGAAAGTAAACAAAAAAAAATCTGCAGGTCATGTCTAAACTAATTCTTCAGCTATCAAAGCCAAAACATCAAGGAATCAGGAAGTGACCATTGGTTCTACTGCTGGTGTGCAAGCTCAAGTGGATGGATGCCCAGTGGGCCCACCCAAGTACTCCTGGATAGTGACTCCCAAGTCACTATAGTGTTCAAAGACTATTATAAGTATCTATCACACAAAACGTTGGGGCCTTTGGAAGGCTTGGATGAGTAGGGTTTCAGTGAAGCTTTATATCCCCATCTGGCATTGATTCGTACCTGGATATCCTTCCTGGTGAACACTGCTGGAACTCCAACTGCTGTGGAGACGTGTACTTTGGTGTGCCCATGGACGAATATGCATGAAGAGATTACGATCACTGTGGGATCCAATACCCATATGTTCCTCTGCCTGGGTCAGTTGTACAAAGAGTTTGAAACCTAACAAGAGAAAGCACCAGTGGGGGCGTGGCTTGGGTGCCAACAGTGGTGGATGTCCTTCTTGTTGGAACTTTGTATTGCTATACAGGACAACTTTGCTAAATAGGTCTTCTGGCCTAAAGTTTTATCCTGTCAAAAAATAAAATTTTAACTAACTAGCTGGGCTTCTACTGGCACCGATTGTTTTGCAGCATTTCACCGCTTTCCAGCTGGTGAGCAGTGAATTAGCCACTGGGGCAGAATCTCTGATGGCCTATGGCATCTGGAAGATTCAACAAACAGCAGTCTACTTTGATGTTTGAGCCAGTAGATAAAGCTGTTCTTCCTGCTAGTGAGGCACGGACCCCTTCACAGAGCATGGCAGCAAAGGCAGGAAAAGGGAAGAACAAGGATGGGCAAGACAAGTCGCTTGAGGCTCTTATAATTAATTTACAGCAGGAGGTCAGAGCTGGCTTTGAAAATATTTCTGCACAAATACCGGTAACTCACTTGCAGTCCGTTGTGTCTGGACTGGCTGAAACCACTGCACCTCATACAAAGCAGCTTGACGAGGCAGAAACCCACATTTCTGAATTGTAGGACTTAGTTGCAGATTGGTCAAGGGACCATAAAGTATTAATGGATAAAGTCAGCACTCTCTGTAAGCGTGCAGATGATCAAGAAAGTAGGGGCCAACGACTGCCACTAGGGGCACTTGAGTAATGGCAGCCTGAAACTACAACTCTTTAGCCAGGAGGGCCCTAACTGACAAAACCCAGCATTCTCATGCTTTTTATTTAAAGTCACATACCTCATAGCTGTGCAGCATAATGTGAGAAACCCAGAGATACCAAACTTAAGCCTGTAGGCAAAGGAATCCGAGGATAACTTGGACTTACCTGCTTGCTGAATTCCGTGGCTACAGCCTGGGCATGGAGCAGCCTCCTCCCTCAGCAGTTTGGGACTGATGGAACGGATGTTTGAGCAGTTGATGTCGCAAGTGGCCCAAGTCACCATGGCCACTAACCACACTGCTTAGATCGTGCAATCCATGGAAGCACATCTGTTTGAAAATGAAAACCGTCTGAAAGAAACAGAAGGCCGCCTACAAAACCACAACGCCATACTCAGGGAGCACCAGGCCATGCTGATTCGAATGCAACAAAAAATTGATGACCTCGAGAACCGTGGTAGGAGAAACAACCTCCGGTTCCCAGGGTTCCCCAAGAAAGTCGAGGGTCATAGTACAGAAGCTTTTCTCCAAGCGGCGCTGCAGGAAATTCTCCATCTTGATCCTGGGTGCAAGCTGCAGTTGGAAAGGGCCCACCAAACGCTGGCACCCCCCCCCCCGCCTAAGCCCTCTGAGAGACCAAGACCAATCATCACCCGGTTCCTGGACTTCCTCGATAAAGAACTGGTCATGACCAAGTCCAGGGACCTGCAATCCTTCATGTGGAGGAACCACCAGATTAACATATACCCGGACTACTCAAAGGACCTCTTGGATAGAAGAAGAGCCTTCACAGAGGCACACCATGCAATGCATCGACACGGTCTCTCTTTCTCCTTCCACTACCCGGCCACAATGCGGGTAGAGCACAACGGAGTTCCATTGTCCTTTGTGTCTCCAGAGGCTGTGATGTACTTTCTACATCGAAATTGGCCAGGAGAACCACAGACTAAAGCGACGCCACAACTAGCCATGTATGGGCAGGCAGGAGGGCATGATCATTGCTCCCCACAGAAGCTGCAGAAAGAGAACCCCAGGGACAGCAGACCAGACGACTTGTGGGATTCCCCCCCCCCGATCTAACAGGAAGTGCCACACTTCCCAGCAACATGGGAGAAGAAATCCTCCCACGGACAGACAAAGCAGCCACAGTCCTGTGCTCTGGCTCATGGACACTGTCTCCTGCAGCTCCACTGCCGAAATCCTGATGCAGAACCAATATGCCGCACTGAGGCCCATCACTCCGGAGCCGCAACCGAAGACCTCCAGAGACCTGCTTCCAGCTTCAAACCAGCCCTGCTCCCAATCGACCTCGCCTAACAGATCATGGGTGGATCGAGTCTCATCCCCCAGCAAGCCCACCAGGCGGGAAATATCCTCACCCACCCTCCAAGCCCAGAAGACTTTGCCAAGCAGACGACAGGGAACCGATGAGTAGCCCTGGCCTGTTCTTTTAGTGTGGACTTTCTACCCCCCCCCGACTGCAAACAAAGGACTGCCAGATAAGTGTTTATTTATGTTTTGTACATGTCCTTAAAGTGACCAATGCAGCAGGGGATAGATCGGGAGGTTAGGGGAGCAGGGGGCTGGTGTGAAACTCCAGGGCACAGCTGTGTCCCAAGGTTTGTAGCAGACCCTGAGGTAGGCAGTCAAAAAGCTCACAGTACCTCTGCCTCCCCTTGTATTCCCTGTATCTCTGTGGCTTTTATACTTTCCCTCAAATAATGCACCACACTCCCCCTTTCCTTCCCACCCGGTCCTTCCTGAACAGAATTGTCCAGGTTTCCCCAGTCTCACTTGGTCCAGCCAAACATTTAAGGGCAATCCAGAATCCTGAAAGGTACTGGTGACTAGGGTAATAGGTGCCTGGGAAATTATCTGTCTTGAAAGGATTAGCAGCCCTATGTCCCCTCCCCATGTCTCGTTTTTTTCTCCACCACGGCTCTCCGCTCCACAGCGCTGGAAAAGCACATGAGGCTCAATGGACAGAGGGGCTTGGGTTGAAATGGGTCCCCAAGTTCATCAAGGATTGGTCCGAGTGCTCGCTGGGCCAGCTGTGCGCTCAGCATGTGCAGAGGGGAATGAGAGCTAAGGTGAGGGCACTCCCTAGCCACCCATAGGGAGAGCATGGGGAAAAACGCACCTGACTACGCTTTCGAGATAGGCAGGGGCAATGGGTATTTGTGCTGCCTCCCCCCTCCAATGCAGCATGCCCCTCCCCATTGAGGCGCCTGGCTTACCTTTGGAGTGACAGAAGGCCAGATCCGTATTTGGGTCAGAAATAACAGTGATCAGGCCAACTGGATGCGGGGGCACTCCGGAGGCAAAGTGACCCCTCCAGCTATACTACGAGCACCAGAGGGTGGTCAACGCCACAGACCCCCCCCCCCAAGGCTGCCCCTCTCCAGGGAAGGAACCCCCCCTCCATCATCCACATATGCGCAGCCCAAGACAATGCCACAGACAAGGGCGTAGTAACCTGCAGGATATGTACCCACTCCCATGCTTTGCCTCCTGGTAGTACCCCTCCTAATATTTTCTACCCTCTGACCATATAACGCGCCTGGTTGCCACTCCCCCCTTACAGCACTCTATGGCGCTCTTCGAGCCTCCTCAGACATGGGGCAGTAGACAGCCCACTCTATCTCCCAGGCCCTTCGGAGGCTGATGTAGCTGTCCCCTAGCTCCAAAATGGAGTACACCCCTCCCATCAGTGCCCCAGGAACAGAGGCAGGCCTTCAGCAAAGTGCTGCGGCCTTTGGCACACCTCTGCTTCCTAGTGTAACTGGCCATTTGGCAACTGTATATAGTTTATGTGACAGGAAGAAGGTATACTATTATGCTTGTATTTACATGTTTGTAGCTACGATATTGTGCACTCTGACTGGCCCCTCAAAGCTGGGTGACAAACTGAATACACCTGCTCTATACTGCCCACACATGCCTCAAAACCGAGGATCTCAGCCCCCAGTCTCGGTCGTAACTCCACAACTCTGCCAAACACTGCCTCCTCCCACAGAGCCATATGGGTGACATCACAGCCTACTCTTGGAACATGTGAGGGCTGAACACCCCCACAAAGAGGAAGCAGGTGCTCACTCACCTGAAGAGACTTGGGTCGGACCTAGCATTCCTGCAGGAAACAAAATTGACTAAGGGAGCTCATGAGAGGCTCAAAAGGGACTGAGTGGGTATGGTGCTTCATGTCTTAGCTTCGACTAAAAAGAGAGGGGTAGCCATTGTTGTTAGTAAAAAAAACTTCGTTGGTCAGTGTCCAAAGTGGTCCCAGACCCTGCGGGCAGATGGGTGTTGGCACAGACAGTCGCACCTGAAGGACCCCTGCTGTTAGGGAACATTTACGGCCCTAACAAGGACAGTCCAACCCTTTTCTATTCCCTGCCCCAATGGACTGGTGAGTTGGCAGGGACAGGTGTCCCTGTGCTTCTTGGAGATGACTTCAATCTAACCTTAGACCCATTTGTAGATAGGAGCCTATCCAATATAGAGCCCCACAGCAGAAGTGCTGCGGCTATAGCGATGCTCATGCAGGACTTGGTCCTCTCAGACATATGGCGGGTTTTTCACTCAAGGAATCGAGATTACTCTTTCCACTACCAGGTGCACAACTCACATAGCAGAATCGATTTTTGGCTCACATCCCCGGCCATCACCAAGGCGTCCTGGAAGCCGCTATTCACCCAATTATCATCTCGGACCACGCACCAATCCAGTTAACCTTTGCACTGGGCCCCCCGCATTCTCCTCCCCCTCCTGGCGCCAAGACCCACCCTCCTCCTGAGGGACCCAGATTTTGCTCCCTGGCTACAACAGCAGGCCACCCAATTCTTCCAAGAGAACCCGATAGCGGATGCCTCAGCAGGTAACATTTGGGAGGCTTTCAAAGCCACCTTAAGGGGCACTCTAATGGGCTTCACTCACAGCCAGAGGTAAAAAAGGGAACAGCAGGTTCTGGAACTGGAAAAATCTTTGGGGGAGGCCGAAGCCCTATTTAAAGCCCTACCCACCCTTCCCTCCAGTCATAGGCTGGCCTTAAATGTGCAGGGCTTCCGTTGGAGATAAATGAACTGGTGGCCAGGAAAGCAGAGGTTTCCATTATCCATCTCAAACACACGTATTGGGAAGCCGGGGAAAAGGAGGATAAGGTCCTGGCATACCGTCTGAAGAAACAACAAGTGGACAGACATATTCCAGGCCTGGATGATGGTTTGGGGCAGATGCACACAACCCCGGACAAAATAAACAAGATTATGGTGGATTTCTACGCCACTCTCTCTATACCTCTTCGAGAGCTCCGCACCCGGATGCCTTCCTGCAAAAATTGAACCTCCCCAAGCTGACCAGTCAACAGGCACAGGCCTTGGATGCCCCATTGACACCGGAGGAAGTAGCCACTACCATCTAATCTTTGAAGACTAGGAAGGCCCCGGGCTGGGACGGATTTCCCATGGAAATCTGGCAGCTCCTCCACCAGACAGTGTCCCCAATTCTCTTCCAAGTGTACTCTGAAGCCCTAGGGGCTGGGTCCCTTCCCCCCATCATTCAGGGAAGCAATAATATCAGTCCTTCCAAAAAAGGGCAAAGACCTACATAAAGTCTCGAACTACAGGCCCATATCCCTGCTTAATGAGGATAGCAAAGTCCTGGCCAAACTACTGGCTTCCAGGCTTAACCCCCTTTTGCCCCTGATCATCCACCCTTCTCAAGTAGGTTTTGTTAAAGGCCACCACAGCACAGATCATATTAGATCCTTGATAAATCTAAAGCACTCCACTAAAACACTTCCCACCCCGGCTACAGCGGTAGCTATTGATTTTGAGAAGGCGTTCGATTTGCTTGAATGGGACTTTGTGCAACAGGTCCTACATGCCCTGGGCTTTGGTCCAGGGTTCCAGGCCTGGGCAGAGGCCATGTACCACCTCCCTATGGCCAGGGTATTGATGAATGGCCTGCTGTCACCGCCTCTTCCATTGGGGAGTGGCACCCGCCAGGGCTGCTCCCTCTATCCCTTACTCTTTGTCCTGGCAGTGGAGCCCTTGGTGGCAGCCATTAGACAGAACCCTGCCATCAAGCGCATCTGAATCGGACAGGTGGAATAAAAGTCACTCATGTACGCAGATGACCTTCTTCTGCCATTGGCGGACATCGACAGATCCATTCCCTTCCCCCCATCTATATTGTCTGATTTTGTGGTCTTCTCAGGGCTCTGACTCAATCAGTCTAAAATGGAAATTCTCCCAATAAACAACCACTGCACCCCCCCAGATGGCTGCAGTCCATAATCTCAGATGGGCGCCGAGTGGCATCATATACCTGGGGATCCTATAAATCCCACATTTGTAAAAAATCTGGGAGGCCAATCTGAAACCCCTTCTGGCCAATATACAAACTGAACTGGATAGATGGAAGCCCCTCCAGCTTACACTGGCAGGCAAAATCTCGGCCATTAAAATGGTCACCACTCACAAGATCCTGTACATCCTGTCTCACCTCCCTCTTAAATTGTCCTCCTTATGGTATAACAGGATAGACAGCATGGTAGGGCAATTTATATGGGAATGAAGGAGCCCCGATATGGCAGAAACAAGCTGCAGGCCCATTGGTCAGAAGGAGGGTGGTGTATGCCCCGGTTTGAAGGCTATAAGTGGGCATTTTAAGCCTCACAAACTTTAAAATGGTTCCCAGCTCCACAAGAGAGGGTGCCGCAGTGGCTGGACATGGAGTAGATGTGTGTAGCAGTGTGGCCCATCTTTCCCTGCTACTGTATAACAGACCCCCACGGGGTATTCAACAACACCCCACAATAGGACCCTCTATAGAATACTGGCGTAAAACTCACAAGAAACTGAAATTGGACCCAACCTCCCTTAATCTCACCTCACTGTGGGGCAATGCAGATATCAAAATTGACCACCGTCCTACTGGCTGGCCGCAGTGGGCAAAAGCAGGTCTCAGATTCCTTGAGGATATTTACATGCCAGGTTCTGCCACACTGGACACATTCCAGGGAATCAGGGAACATCACGCTATTCTACCCATGGATCACTGGAAATACCTGCAACTCAGCTGTGCTATACAAGTGCTCACCAAGAATCACCCTAGGGGGGTAAAACCATCCCCAGTGGGCCGCTGGCTCTCCCTGAAGAGGGGACAACCCAGTGCTGTATATGCGGCTCTTAGGACTCAGCTCCCTTCCCAATCCCTGGATGCTAAGTCAAAATGGGAGACTGCCCTAGGGTTCCAGATCACAGATAAAGCCTGAGCAGCGTGCTGGAGGCTGACGCACAGAGCCTAGCATGCTGATCCAGAACAAGATAATGCAGTCATGGTACAGAACCGCCACAGTACTTCATCAGGTGAAGCTCACGCAGGATGACTGCTGCTGGAGATGCCAAATGCAAAAAGGTGACTTCCTGCACATACTATGGCAGTGCCCCCTGATCAGGCCATTATGGCAGCACGTCTGCTCTCTAGGGGCCCAGATACTATGAAATCCATCCCCCCTCCCCGGAATTACTCCTTCTAGGCCTTCATACTGAACTCTTGCATTTTACTCCCCAGGAGCAGAAATGGATGGCTATTCTGAGTATGTTTACAAAGAGGTTGATCCTCTGTAGATGGAGAACTCAGGATGTCCCCTCCTTCAATGAACTGCTGAATGCCCTGGCCCACACAGCCACCCTGGCATGAATGACCCATGTGGTGACACAAACACCCTACCCCATTACAATACTTTCTGGGGCCTCCTTTTTAGTCCTGTTTAAACCGAGAGAGAGGATTGGCTGAGTGGAGAGTGAGTAACCCTTCCCCCCCCCCGCCAATCCCCTTAACATCCATCCTTCATTCACCATCCACCACCCACCAGATATAAGGCAGACAGCGAGAGACCAGTTATAGCTAATTGTATGCTTTCAGGTCATGTCACAAACTAGTAAATCACATCCTTTTTAATGTGTATACTGCACCCTTGAATCCATTAAGATTCTCTGTGTGTATGTGTTTATGTTCATACAGGACCCTTTAAGGAGTCTGAACCCGTTCGGTACTATGGGAAACACCCCAAGAATCACCTCTTAAAGATGATGCTCCAGGCCGCACCAGGTATGCAGTTCTTTTTTTTTTCCCTAATATGTTGACATAAGAATTTATATTTCACATTGTGAGCTACCTTCATCCCTCTTGTAACAAAGGCAGATGTTGGAAGCCTGGAGTGGGTGGAGTTAGCTCCAGAGTATAAGGCTATGTACTCACCTGTTTCTGCACAGCACACTAAAATGTATGTATGATGGTTTTCTTTTAACATCAAAATAAAAAACCTTTAACAACAAAAAAAGAAAATAGGGGCAGACGATCTAACATCCAACTAATCGGACTGCCAGAAAACTTTGAATGCAAGGATGGTGGCCATGCTGTCCAGAGAATGCTAGTGGACAAGCTGGGGCTTGAATCGCAGGCAGCGGACTATGAAATCCAAAGAGTCCACCATACTGACTTAAATCGTGGCTGGGGGGGGACAAGCCTCAACACTATTTAATTAAATATCTATGGTATCCAGATAAAGAAAGAATGTTCTGGGCAGCGCAGAAATACGGTCACTTGGAAGTAAATGGTGCCACAGTATTTGTCCATCACGACTTCAGCCGTGATCTGCAGGCACAAAGGTAGAAATTGTCTGGTGTGAAAACTAAGTTATGGGCTCTTGGTTGGGAATTTTCCCTGTTCTATCCTGCCAAGCTGAAAATCCTGTGCCCTGGGCATCCTCCAAAGTTCTTCTCCAAACCTCTAGATGCTGAGCAGCATGTTAACGCAATGGATGTTGCCACGGAGTGCAGATCCCGGCCCAGATCTGACCACCCAGCAAGATGAGGTATGTACTGTGGAGAGGGAAGCATGAGGGAAGCTTCCAGTAACCTTTGGTATATATGCTGAACAAGAGGTAATGTTTTTGTGGCTTTTTGTACTACAGGCATAGGACGGGCCCCCTGTTGTGGTCTCATCAGCGAGTGGGATGCCCACCATGTGTCTACCCAGCACGGCCCTTGGGACTTTCAGTGTGTGGGTCCACTTCTCCCTCAGTTAGGGCACTCCAACCCCCTTTAAAGCACCTAATATGGAGCTTGCATGTGTGAGCACTGTGATGACCCTGTTACATAAATTCAGTCAGTTTTGAACTTACTCATTTAACCGTACCTAATGTCGATGTACGCTACTGCTCTGGTGGGAAGGCAGCCCCTGGATGCCAGCTTGGGTGGCCCCATAGCGCCCGCCTTGCCATGAGGTTTTCCACAAGTCACTGCAATCTTTGTTGCTATGGCAACCTGTTGTTCGCAGAGTGCCATCCCTGAGTATTTACATCTTGAACTGCTATGATCACTGGCACAGCAGGATGCTGAAGGAATCAGATCGCCCGCCCTGGGTGCAGCCTTAGGGATATTAATATATTGTGCACAATGAACTGGCATTAACCTCATATCTATATTACATGCTGCATAACTATTTGTGATGCTCTATGAGGGACGCAATGTTTGAGTCCTGTCGCGGCTACCCTCTGATTGCCGCAGGGGTGGCAGGTATCAGTGGAGGGGGTCATCTACTTTGACCAAGGGCAAAAGGACTTATTCGTACAAGGATCAGTTTTATTGGAGCGGGGGTCCTGGCTGGCAGCAAGATGACTTTATGTAACTGTTTGGCTTTGAGGGCCTCAGACTGAATTTGCTTGGCTTCCTAAACTGAATCTTTCCAGCGATGAGGTGATCTGTGTGGCAGAGTGTTACTATCAGCATTTGTGGCCAATTAGGCATTTGCCTGATTCTGCTCAGCTGTGGGGCATGCACGCTCAGTCCCATCATGACCTCCTTCCCCCTGACTGTTGCTGGTGTGGCAGGTACCAGCGGAAGGGGTGCTTTTCTCAATCAAGTGCAGGACATTTCTTGCCCGAGGCAGGCATCCTTCCCATTTCCAATACTTGAGGGTGGACTGCATTTTAACTGGGTCAAAACTCTGCTGAAATTTCTGTGTGATGGGATGACAGGGGGTTACATGGAATTACACACAGCAGTCTCAGTTGATGGTGGCTACTATGTCCTTCAATATCGGGACCTGACCTAAGACATTCTGTTCCTTTGACTGTAAAGTCTAACATGAATAACAATTGTTTTATATTACACTTCCTTAATGTTCAATGTTGGGTACCTCTAACCACATGATCACAGATGCTTCTTCACTGGCCAATTCAGTTTTGCCGTGCCTTACGTGAACGGGGGTCCTGGTAGAACAGAAGGTTAAAGTGGAACTGGCATTAATGACAACATTCTTTTATGTTGTTGTTTTCACTGCAGGCTAATTGGTTTTCTAAGAGTTTGGGACCATTGTCCTGTGATTTATAGACATAGGCTGGCAGACAGCTAGTTAACTCAGATTGGACACTGCCCCGGTTATACAGTCTGCCAGATGTGGTGGAGGGTGGACGTTTTCTCTTGCTTTGTGGGGAAGGGGGACCATTCCGATTACCCTCCTGTGTCTGTTCAAATTGTTAATAAGCTGCACTCATTCATGTTACAAGTTTGTTATTGATGTTTTAATAGGTGCTTAGCTCTTACGTTCCTTTTTTCCACTAGAGCACAGCTGGGATGCTGCACTCTTGGAGTGCTAAATACAGTAGAGATGGTGGGAGTTTTTTTTTTACCCTGATTTTTCTTCGAAAAATTCTGTTATTTCTTCGGGTGGTGTGGAGGGTAGGGGAAGTATGGGGGATTCTTATGATGCTAGGAATGTTACTGAGCCCACTTTGTATACTGTTTATGAAGTGCATATGTTAATATATTTGTACTGGGGAGAGGGTTTCTTATGGGTGCTGCATTTTCTTACTCTGTTTTTACTTGATGTTTGGGGGGATTGGGAGTTATTGGGGAGGGGTTCCCTTTTAAACTGTTGCAAGTTTTACATTTTCTTCTATCTCATTCTAAAAGAAATGGTATTGGCAGAGCAGCACAGATTTTACCTGTAGTTTGTACTGAGGGGCAGTTACAGGAGATTCATATAATTCTTGACAATGGCTCATAACACTCGTCATGTCAGAGCCTGGAATATTAATGGTTTGAAATCGCATATCAAATGCAAAAGGGTGCTGGCAAAGGTCAAGGCCATGAAACCGGATGTGTTGTGTCTGCAGAAAACAAATATGATAGAGGAGGAGCGTTCTCATATGATCAGGAATGGAGGCGGGGGGACTGGTATGGCTCCTATTTCTCTTCAAAGGCTAGGGGGGCAACCATTTGGTTATGGCCCCAATTCCTTGGGGTGGTCACCAAATATTATGCTGATCAAAGGGCAGATATGTTTTGGTGCAGGTGCAGTTAAATACTGGCTTTAAACTGGCTATTGGCTCCATTTATGTGCCAAACATCAGATGCCCAGATTTTTTTCACAAGCTCTCAGTACAGATGGCTGACTTCGAGGGTCATTGGTTACTGTGGGGGGATCATGACTGCATCAGGGACACTATTCTTCACAGATCATCACTCACCACAGTACCTTTCTCAAGCAATGCCAAAGCGCTTTCGCACCTGATGGAAGACTACTCCTTAACAGATGCCTGGAGGCACTCATTCCCTACAGGCAGAGAGTACACTTATTATTTCCACTCTGCCTCTCAACACATTATGCTGGATGCTATCTTGCTTTTGCAAAGCCTTATTCCTTTCATTCATTCATTCAGCAAAGCAAGAAACCATAGATGTCACTGATCATGCCCCAGTGCTGGTGAATCTCCAAGATGTGGGAATCTTTGCTGCCCCGAGAAGCTGGAAACTAGACTCCACACTTCTTAATAAGCCTGATTTTGTTTCTTATATTAAGGAGCAGATTCTACAATATCTCCAGATTAATCAAAGGGGTGCCACATCAACTGCCACACGCTGGGAGGCCCTGAAGTCTTTTCTGAGGGGGCTACGATCTCTTACTCCAGTCATATCAGAAAGGTAGATAAAAAACAACTTGCTGAGCTGGAGTAGTGGGTTGCCCAGGTTGAGAAACGACACATGATCAGCCCCACACTCAATGACTATAAGCAGTTACAAAAACTAAAATGGGAATACAACCAGCTCTCTAACTCCAAAATAGAACACACTATCATATTGAATAATGCCACTAATTATTTTGAAGGGGATGCCAGGAGGAAATTGCTGCCCTGGCAATTACAGCAGAAGGAAAATGTTTAACACATTAATTGTATTTTAGAACAAGCAGGGATCGTAAAGCATGCTGATAAGGAAATTGGCGATTGTTCCTGGAGTTTCTGTCAGAAACTATATACGTCTGAGGCTCAGCCTGCTGAGGCAGACATACAGGACTTCCTTAAACAGAGCCCCGCTACCCAAGATTAATCCACAGCAACAAAGGGGCCATGAAACGGACATAAAGCTGGCAGGCAGATTTGGGGGAGGCTCCTAAGGGTGGACAGGGGGAGGGACGCAACGGGACTTGACACATAAATGAAAACCCTCTGGACAATATATGTTTTTGCAAATTCTTTGTAGGCTGTAGGTCTGTGTAGCCTGTAAGTGAGAGCAAACCCAAATCCTGTGGTAAATATAGGGGGGGAAAAAAATTAGACATCTACAGGAAAATGACTTGTACAGATCTCAGAAATCACAAAAGCTGCCATCACAAAACTTTCCACAGAATTAGACCTTGCCTCCTAGATAACTCGTGCAGAATTTCAGCTCATTCTGTCAAATGCTGCCCAAGCTATTGAGGTGCAAAGTTAGGGGTTTAACATTGAACACCCTACTGAATCTGATAGATTTCTTTGACTGGGTGACCAAAGTAGTAGATCAGGGAGGGGCTGTGGACATGGCCTACCTAGACTTTAGCAAGGCATTTGACACAGTCCCACACAAAAGATTAATATATAAGTTAGCCAGCCTGGGAGTGGGTCCCAAGATGACAGCCTGGGTAAAGAATTGGCTGGAGAATAGGACACAGAGAGTAATAGTAAATGGAGTCCACTCAGAAGAAATGAGGGTTACTAGCGGGGTACCGCAGGGTTCAGTATTAGGACCAGTCCTCTTCAATGTCTTTATAAGCGACATTGCAGAAGGACTGGAAGGAAAAGTATGTCTCTTTGCAGATGACACTAAGATCTGCAACAGAGTTGATGCACAGGGTGGGGTGGAAAGGATGAGAAGGGACTTGGCAAGGTTAGAGGAATGGTCAAATGTATGGCAGCTTAGATTCAGTGCTAAGAAGTGCAAGGTAATGCACCTGGGAAACAAAAACCAAGGGGAAGAGTACACAATGGGGGGTGAGATACTAACAACAACAAAAATGGAAAGGGACCTGGGGTAGTCATATCAGATGACCTAAAGGTGGGCAAGCAATGTGAGAAGGCAGCAAGGAGGGTTGGGGGATACTGGGATGCATGGGAGAGGCATCACCAGTAGAAAACAGGAAGTTATTATCCTCTGTACAGACAGCTGGTGAGACCCCATCTGGAGTACTGTGTGCAGTTCTGGAGACCCAATCTCCATAAAGACATAGACAGGATGGAAGCTGTCCAGAGGAGGGCAACTAAAATGGTGCAGGGTCTGCACGGAGGACATATGAAGAGAGACTTAGGAGCTTAATATGTATAGCCTCGAGGAAAGGAGGAGAGGGGACATGATAGAAACTTTCAAGTACCTCAAGGAATCAACAAAGTCCAAGAGGTAGCATCTTTCAAAAAGAGGTGTGCAAGAACAAGAGGACAATTTGAAGATAGAGGGGGGCAGCTCAGAGGTAATTTAAGGAAGTATTTTTCACAGAGAGGGTTGTGGATGCATGGAATGGCCTTCCGAGGAGGGTTGTGGAGTCAAAATCAGTGGTGGAATTCAAGCATGCATGGGATAGTCATAAGGCAATTCTGGGGGGTGGGGGTAGAAAGAAGTAGGCTGCTGGTTAACTAGGATCTGCAGCTTATCCAGTAGGTAGGGAAATGGGCAGACTGGGTGGGCCAAACGGTCCTTATCTGCCATCAAATTCAAATTCTATATGCTGCGTTAGAGGCTGCTATAACATGGGCAGAGGTTCAGAGTGCAGTTAAGCATCCAAGGAAGGGAAAGACCCTGGCCCAATGGTATCCCCATTCATTTTTTATAAGACTTTCATCTCTGATCTACAAGAACCACTCTTCGATGATTGTCGAGTGCTTGGGGAGTGGCGTGATGCCCATTGCCCCCCTCCATGCAGTCTGTGGACATAACTGTCTTTCCCACACTGGGTAGCGCCCCAAAACAGTGCGGCTCATACAGACCATTTTGTTGCTCACTGCCAACTACAAAATAGTAGCTCAGGTACTGGCCTGTAGACTTGAAAGGGTACTACCTACCATTGTGCATACTGACCAGGCGGCGTTTAAGGGACAACGAGGTAAACACAATGTGCGTAAAGCATTAAATATTATATGGAAGTGGAGCGTGGGCCACGCTTGGATCTGGGTCAGCAGTTTTGATCTTAAATGCTGAAAAAGCTTTTGACTAGGTGGAGTGGGGGTACATGTTCACTGTGCATAAAACAATCGGCCTGGGTAATAACATGCTCCAGTGGATCGCTGCTCTCTACCACAGCCCCACAGGTCTTGGTTAATGGCAAATTGTCAAAAACCATTCCCTTTCACCAGAGGGACCTGCCAGAACTGTCCCCTCTCCCTACTCTTATACGTACTATCTCCTGAACCTCTTGCAGTAGCAACATGGTCAGACAACCTCATTACAGGTTTTCAGTCGGGTATTATTTACAGGGTTTTAAATAATTGACTAGCAGGTTTTTTCTTGGGATGATACTAACTGTACAGAAAGTAGTTATATAGATTTTCTAGAAGTGTTGTGTTTGTTAAACACAGTGAGGCAAGAGCTACGCATTTTCACAAAGATTTAGCACTTTTATGAGCAAAACGCTAATCAATTTTTAGAGTTAAATAAAACCCTGATTCACCTTAAAATCTCCCTTTTTGCCGATAACTTACTCGTATTTCTTAATAACGCAGAAACAGGCCTCCACAAAGTACAGTGTCTCCTAAATGAGTATAGTAAAATGTCCAGCCACAAAATTTATTGGGCTAAAAGTGAAATTTTACCAGTCGGGGCTGGGCCACTTTCCCATTTAGATAATATCCCGCTTAACATAACTTACTATGAAAGTACTAGGCCTGTTAAAATACCTGAGTGTATGTATCTCAAAGCCTGGACCTGTGTTATTCCAAGAGAATTATGGTAGGCTTCTGAATTTGATTAGACAAGAATGTGAGAGATGGGAGGGCCTCCCCCTTAGCTTCATCGGCTGTATCAATACCACTGAGATAAACGTACTTACCTGGTGTCTTTACCCGTTTCAAAATTTACCCATATAGATCCCAAAAAATGTTTCAGATATCTTAACAGCATTCTAACTAGGTTTATCTGGGGAGGGAAGAAGGCTAGGATCTCAAGGAGTATACTGTAACTACCTATTAACAAAGGTGGCCTGGCCCTTCCTAATATGAAATATTATTATTGGGCTACACAGCTTGCCCTTCTGGCGATGGGGCCCAGGAATGATACTCCTGATTGGTTATATCTCCACTTAAAATTAAGGGCAATCCCTATACCCGCCAGCTCAGTAGAATATGGACAGGCACCAGCAATTCATTAATCACCCAAAGGGGCTATCCTTGAGGTCTGGATTGGTGCCTGTTTGTAAATAGGAGGAGAGAATATAATCCCCCTCCCCCGCAAAAGGTCCTGATGAGGTGGAGTGAAAAATAACTTTTTTTTTTATGATGCTGCAAGACCCCTCCCACTTGGAATCTCTGTCCAGGTGGGTAGGTATGTGAAAATGTTATTGTCTGACAAAATGTCTTTACAATGTTTAAAAAGTTAAAAACACATACGTATAAACAATCATAAATATAAGTACCACATATGCTATACAGATATCACACAATAGGAAATGACAACACATCTCATAATTTAAGAGAAATCAAAAATTTGCAAAGACGTTTTAATATTGTAACATCCTTAGAATTTCCTTAGAATAATTTCCTTTACAGAACTTATCGAACACCATTCCAATTGCATGGCTATAGGCCTTCTGTTACCCTCTCTGTCCCAAATGTTTGGTCGAAGACGGCAGCTTCCTGCACATGGCCTTGACCTGCAGCAAAGTGGCCTACTTCTGGAAGGAGATGCACAGCATCACGGAAAGAATAATGCAATGTAAACTACCTTGCAGCCCTTCAGAATTTACACTGGGGACAGGCACGATCCATTCCTCTAGTGGCACAAAGGAGGCAGGCAGCCAGCTATGGGATTTAGCTTTGATAAATGCAAAAAGACTGTGTCGCAGCACTAGCTGAGCTCCTCTCCCCTTACAATAGCCCACTGGCTAAATAATTTGGCTTTCTGCATGAAACTAGAAAACTACCACTTCAATGCTAATGAACTTGGGTATAAAGTCCAATAAACCTGAGACCCTTTGATGCGTGCTACTGCAGGTAATATAATCTCATTATATTTACTGGTGAGTGGTGACACCCTTTGTCACACTGTTCACAAGCCTCTGTCAAACGCCGTAATAATCTGAAAACTGGTTATTACAGTGTTCTCAAAACTTCTTCTCAGTAGCATTGCCCTCAAGCGGGATGCAGTAGCGTGATTGAGCGCTGTTCATTCCGGTAAAAAACATACCAGGGGCAATGTCTTCTATAAAAATAATTTCAGCTATGGGGTTTAATATCACTTTTCTCAGTAACAGAAGCCACCAGATATAGAGCAAAGAGAGCGAATAACTGAGTGGGGCTTCAGAAGTGCAGACGCAAGCGTGAGCGAGTCCTGCTATAGCAACACTCGCTCATGCTTGCATCTAGTCTTCTGAAGCCGCCAAGTCACTTTCTCTTCACTGTCTACACTCGGCGGCTTCTCTTACTGAAAACTGAGAAAACTGCCCTTAACCCTCATAGTTGACATGACTTTTATACAAAACATTACTTTAAAATTTCTTGGCACGTTCTTTACTGGAACAAACACTGCTTGGACACGCTTCACTGACATATCCGCCGAGTCACTCACTCTCCTCAGTCTACACTTGTCAGCTTCTCTTACTGAAAGCTGAGAGTCCATGCATCAGTAATTATAAAAATATAAAAGATAGGCAAGTGTGTGTGTTCGTGAATTTTTTTTTACACACCCGAGGTGTGTGATGACCTAATAAACCTCTCGGGCTTCACTCTTGAGATTTATGAGGTCATCAAAAACCTTGAATGTGTAAAAAAAAAAATCCACAACACACACTTGCCTATCCATTATTCTCTATGTAACTTAACTGTATCACTTAAAAGTGGAACTGAATTACCTATGAAAGGATCTGACAAACGTTATATCTTACATTGCTGTACCACAATTATATGCTGCGCTTATCCAACTCTCTTTCCTAGGCATATTGTGAGTCTCACTAAACCATTTTATGAGTACTGTCTAGCACAATGACACTTCTGGTTCTTAAGATATGACATGGAGAAATGGATTGTATTCGACTGTGTTGGATACTGCCACTGTACAACTTATTTATAACTTATTTTGTTTATTTGTTGTGTGTATACTCTGCTGCACCTCAATAAAATAAGTTTACAAAAAAAAAAAAAAGAAAGAAAAAGCACCAGTGCCTCTCTGTGAAATTCTTAGACAAGCTTACAATCGGAAAACCCCAGTCCTACTTGAGGATGAATCTGTGGGAACTGTTTGGTGCCAAGACAGATCTGAAGTGGTGTTACCCATCCAACACAGAGTGTGTGCCTCAAGGGATCTTGCCACACTCAGCTGCTAATGTTGGATGGCCCAGAGGAAGCTGGCTTGCCAAAGGGGCTCATAGTCAAACCTAGCATACTACCAGCTAAAGCTCATGCATATGTCTGAGAAGTAACAGTTCATGTGACAAATGTAACAGACCAACCAGTGACCATCTGAAAGGGGATGGCCCCTTGCCAGGACCTATTGTGCTGATCTGGCAGTGCAGCCTTAAAGGAGAGGTAACTCAGCTCCAGGACAATTGGATCCTTCATTGTTCGAGTTTGGAGACCCCCACTTTGCCCCACTGAGTGGCAGAACAGATTTCGAAAGAAGCTGGAACAGTGAATAGAAGTTTTCTCTCTGAAGGAATAGGATGTTGGGTGTACCTAGGATGCTCAGCACCACATCCAGGTCACTGAGATACGAGACCTTTTCAGAAGAGGTCGAGACGACTACCCCTCGTCAACACAGATGATGTCCAGAAGCATTTGTAGGAGATGCTGGCCACAGGCATCATTCAGGAATGAATCTAGGAGCCCCTATGCATCACCAACTGTAGTTGTCAGGAAGAAGAGTGGGGCTGTTAGCATATGAGTGGATTACCAGACTCTGAACAAAAGAACTGTACCCAACCAATACACTATGCCGCGTGTTCAAGATGCCCTAGATTTTCTGAACAGTTCAGTGTGATGGATTTGAGACACAGCTATTACCAAATCCCCATGGACAAGCAAGATGGAGAAGAAATGGAATTCATCTGTCCTCTGGGGTTCTATGAGTGCCTCTGAATGCCGCAAGGGTGTTCAGGGGTGCCAGTCACATTCACACGGCTGAAGGAAAGAGCAGTGGGTGATACGAAGCGAAATGCCTCATGTATTTGGACAAAATTATCGTACTCGAGAAAAACTTGGAAGAACACGAAGCCTGGCTGTTCAAAGTACTTGACAGACTGGAAGAGTATGGCCTCAAGCTGTCCGTCAACAAGTGCTAGTACTTCAGGACCTCGTCAAGTGTGTGGGTCACATCATCTCCCAAGATGGAATCTGTATCAATCCTATGTCCATGCCATCACAACCATGCCCAGACTCACCCGTCTGAGAGATTTGCAGTTTCTTGGGGTACTTCGGCTATTACCGCAGGTTCACTACAGGCTACGCCAAGATCATCAAGCCTCTGCAAGACCTGACCCAAGGGTATCCTGCCAACCAGAAAAACAGAAGTGTGCCACAGTCCACTTCTGAAAAAGTTTATTATAGAGCGCATGAACCATTTGGCCCCAGATGGACCCAAGCTTGTGACGAAGCATTTTAAGAGATAATCAGACAGTCGACCAAGAGCCCCCATGTTGGCCTATGCAGACCCCAGAAAGCCATATGTGGTGCAAGCAGATACCAGCCTCAGTGGTTTGGAAGCAGTGCTATATCAGGACCACCCACAAAGACTCTGGCCAACAGCTTATGCCAGCTGCAGTTTGTCACCATCAGAAAGGAATGATCCTGTCTACAAGCTGAAGTTTTTATCACTCAAATGGGCAACTGTCAAATCAATTCCATGAGTATCTGTACGAGGCCCACACCACAGTCCATACCGATAACAACCCCCTCGCCTATGTGCAGATGATAGCAAAGCTAAACACTGCAGCCCACTGCTGGTTGTCATCCCTCCTGATGTATGATTACTGTGCAGAATAACTGTGCTGAATAAACAACACTGATGCTGACATGCTATCCAGAAAATCCCACCCAGGTGTGCCAGGGCCTGAACGGATCCGAATTTCAGAGACTGCCATTCAAACTTTGTGCAAAAGATATGACCCTAACAACTGATAAATTCCAGCAAACCACTTTGTCTGGTGGACAACTTACGCACCTCGTCAGACAGTATACCTGTGGCCTACTGCAATGCCGTGTCCCTCAGTAATCTCATTTTGCTGCAAATGAGCCCTTAAGACTGAAGAAAAGAACAAACAGAGTATCCTGCAATCAGAGACACTGTTAAAACCCTCTAAAGAGAGGGATGCCCAGAATTTGTCAAAATGAATCATTCTGACACCTCCCTGCCACTGACAGAGTGGAGCAAATTTAGAGTGCATGTAGGTATGATTTACAGAGAGCAACAAAGCAATAATGGGCCAAGCCTAAACAGTTGTTACTGCCAGTCAAGTTTCAAAAACTGGCTGTTAAAGCCCTGCATTATGAGTCAGGTCACTTGGGCATTGACAGAGCGCTGGACAAAGTTAGAAGGTTCTAATGGCCCAGGTAAGCATGGAGGTGGAGAACTATTACAAACAGTGCATGAAATACATCCATTGGAAAATGCTGCCCACTTGAGCAGCTCCTTTGGTGAACATTACAAGTGCTCCTATGGACTTGGTCTGCATCGACTATTTGAGCCTGGAACCAGACAACAAGAACACTGCCAACATCCTGGTGGTGACAGATCACTACAACAGGTATGCCCAAGCATTTCCCATAAAAGACCAAAAGGCCACAACGGTAGCCAAGATTCTGGTTGAAAAGTACTTGGTTTATTATGTACCGCCAGACAGAATTCATTCTGACCAGTTTTGGGATTTTGAAAGTAGGCTGATCAAGGAGTTGTCTCTCTGGGGAATTAGGAAGTTAAGGACCACTCCATTCCACCTTCAAAGTGATCCACAACCAGAAAGATTTAACAGAACCCTGTTGAATGTGTAGTGCCTGTTGGACCCACGTAAAAAAAATCTAATTAGAGTCAACAAGTGGGCATGCACATCCATGCATACAGAACAAGAAAGTCCAAGCACTCCTGGAACACCAATACCAAGATAAAGGTACTGGCAAAAGCTGAAATCGGGTCACAAAAATGTTATTTATGTAAATACACACAGTGCCATTACACACAGAGAACTGCTGTTTCTCTGGCTCAAGCCCCAGCACTTCAACTGCAGTCTTCATCAGGGGGGCTGAGTCTATCATCCATGCATATAACCAGAGGTGGGCAAGCCGGGAATTTTTCACCTAGAGCCAAGCCAGAGCTGAGTCAGGGGTCAGGCTTGACTCTATGAGCCAAAACACAAGCCAAGGCTA
Source organism: Neoceratodus forsteri (assembly GCA_016271365.2). Taxonomy (NCBI): domain Eukaryota; kingdom Metazoa; phylum Chordata; order Ceratodontiformes; family Ceratodontidae; genus Neoceratodus; species Neoceratodus forsteri. The sequence goes on along the minus strand of CM057456.1, from coordinate 974,158,602 downwards.
GGCTACTACAGGCTGTTCTCTACACAGGAATTGAACATTTCAGACACTATACTAACTCTTCAGGCTGACAAAAATGCTTACTTTGACCTTAGCTCTCAACTGCTTATAGAGATCAAGCCGAGCCAAGCCAGGCACTAAGCTCGAGCCAGCACTGGCTTGCCCACCTGTATATACAACTGCACTCGCAGTGATACCACGGGGCAATCCCCATACCTGCTCATGTTTGGCTGGAAGGCCAGGCTCCCAGTGGACCTTACTTTGGCGTGTTATCTGATGAAGACAATTTAGAGACTTACGCTAAATATGTTCAAAGACTAAAACAGCAACTGGTTGATGCCTACAGGCTGGCTACAGAATAGTCTACAAAGAGCAGGGCTCCAGATAAGAATTTTTGGGATGAGTACTTTACTCCTCATTCTGAAAGTGAGGTGAGTAAAACCAAATTCAGATGCGTACAAATGTTTGGACAGAATGGAGTGAGGAGTATATTTTTAAAAACAAAATAGTTTTTTTCTAGATAAGAATTGATCAGGTGCCAACAATACTCTAGATTATGTTAGCAGATAGGAGTAATTTACTTGCCAGTTTCAAAGTATATTGAGTATAGCAAAAGTGGGATGTGAACGAGTGCTGAATATCTGGGAAAAAAATGCTCGTTTTGAATCATCAGTTATGTTATGAAGCACTATTCTAAGGAGTGTGCAGTATTTACAAATGTTGGGTGAGTATTGGTACTCATTCAAAAAAATTTATGAGGAGTATTTCCTAAAATGAGGGGAGTAAAATAGGTTGGCACTCACCTTATCTGGAGCCCTGACAAAGAGAAACTTGGCAAACAAAAATGCAATAGATGTGTCAGAGCTTGCGAGTTATTTCCTGGAAACAGAGTCTTAGTCTGGAACTTGGGGGTTACCAGGAAAGCATAAAACTGCAGAGCGGTGGGGCAGCATCCCCTATGTGGTCACAGAAAAACTTGTGGACTTGCCAGTGTACAGAGTTTACCCACAGGGTGATCCCAGCAAACATAAAACTTTGCACTGCAACCATCTGCTCCTCACTGGACAGTTGGATGTGCCAAATTTGGACAATGGCCCAGTACTCCCCCAGAGAATGGAAACAGAGGTTCTTGTAAACAAACATAGAAGCAAATAGTCAGCCTACCCCAACCTGGATAACAGTCCACACTAGCCTGCAGAAAGGCCAGTACCTGAACCAGCATAAAATTCAACAGATTCATTTGATGAAGAGGACGACCTTGTTTGTCATGGCACAGGGCCATAACACTGCATACAACAACAGTGCGGCTGAATACTGAACATACACAATAGCTAAAGTAACAAAATGGTGGTCAACAATAGCGCTTGGGGAAAAACAACGAGCGCTACCACGAAAACAGAAGAAAACATAAAATCTAACTTTTTGCAGGGGGAGGCTCCACCCCCCCAAACTAAAATAACAACCTCTGGGGGGAATGCAACTTGGGGACAGGGAGAAACCTTGGGGAAGGGGAGGAAGAACTGTTCGGAATGGGAAAACAAAACAGAGAAGTAGAACAGTAACAAAAAGAAAAGAAATCACATAGCAAGTGTTCCATCACTGGGAATCAAACCCCAGTCCACCAGCTCTCTGCTGTCCTCCACTGCCTGTGGCTCTACCCATTGAGCCATGGCAGCTGCTCGGCGAAGTGCCTCCCAGCAGAGGTTTTATTCTCTGCTAACAGCTCTTTCCCCACTCTTCTTTGTACTCACATGGTTATAGCTACAGAGATAGCTCTAAATTGGACAAACATACAATCCCTGTAGCTCTGTTTTACAATGCTATTTGTACAGCGCGGTTTTTGCTGCACTTTGTCGCGCCATACTGACCCAGCATTCTACTGCGGACATCTCCCATCTGTTAAATGTTTCCAATGATTAGTGGACCCCAATTACTCCACTCAGACAGTTAAATCTAGATGTAGTGCCTTTTGAACCCTCAGTAAGACCAGCTACCCCTGGAGTAGAGCACATGGAAGAGCATGCAGAACCAGAGAAAGAAACAGATATTGTAACTGAACCAGCTCATTCTGAGGAATCTCATTCACTGGCCAGAGAGGAGGGGCGTGCACTCCCAGCTGTCAAGGAACCAGAAAGACCTGTCAGATCTATTTTGCAGCTCAGTTATGACACTCCAGCTGCCCCCACTGGCCTGCCTCTGTATGTAGTGCACCGTGGAATCTATATCAGACCCTGTTTCGTACACAGTATTGTGTTTAATAGTCCTGGGTTATAATGCTGGGATGCAAAGTACTAGAAATGTTGGTCACATAGGAACTAATTGTCTATACAGAAATGTCTGTGAAAATGTTATTAATTCTGAAGCTGGTGATACTGTTACGTCTGCAAATAGCTTAGCCAGGAAATGTAGCTAGTCTAGGTAGAACTGTTAGTTGCTGCCTGTTTGTATCATTCAGATACGCATTGGATAGAACTCATGGAATTGCCGGGACGACAATTTGTGACCCAGGGGAGAGTGTAATCCCCCTCCTTGGGAGGGGGCTTACCTGGATTGTTTGTTGCTGCCCTCTTGAGGTATTGCAAACCTGCTGCCAGCTCCCTGCAACTTGATCGCATAAGTGGCAATGGGAGAGACGGCACGGCAGCATGGCCACCGTCAGTAACATCTGCATTTTTTGTTCAGCGGCTGCAGCCGCATTTTCTGTCCAACTCCCCCGATTTTGGCAGAGGCGACTGGGAACAACAGGATCACTGCTCCTCTTCGGCACCTCAGTGAGCCATTTGGATCCAGCTATCAGTTTGAGTGGGAGCACAATCTGCAGGGGCTCCTCCCCAGTGCTTCCCGCTCACACTACCATGCCAACGTGCCCCACCACAGACAGGGGGCCAGTTCATCATAAGGAGGAAGAAAATATATAAAAGACTTGGAGCACAAGGTTCCATCCAGGACATGGGGGTAGCCATTTCTGTGATCCTTAACTCAAAGGGCCATTCAATCAGAAGGCTAGGAAGCCCAGAACCACACCAGGACAATTGGTATATTTATTTACTTCAAGATTCGGACACTGCCTTTGAGCAAAAGCTCTTTTACAAAGGTTCCACATCAGGTACAACAAAGTGTGAACGATTAAGAACAAGAAAACAAAGGAGGGTGGAGCCCCAGTGTAAGCAAATTACAAGGGTGAAACATTACTAACAGAAACATAAGCTGTCAAGTAAGTGCAAAGAAACATGACAAGGCCAAACACTGTCAGGTGCACAGGTATAATTTACAACAGCCAAAGGCTAGGCACAAAAGTATAATCTTCAGTAGCCAGGGAGCTACATCCATCTTTGTAGTGGAATTGAAGTAGAGAGTTGGTGGTGAGGGATCCGGGATGTGGGCAGCGGTCCTGTGGGGGCTTTGTTAAAAATGGTGTGGGCGGTGACTTGATCCATGTCGGTTACCAGGAGATTGTGTCTTAAGACTTGCAGGCCTGGGAATTAAATTACTGCCTACAGCAACAGGCCATGCTTCCAGAGAGGTACTGTTTAAGCTCGGTGGTAAAGGCAGGTAGGCTCGACTTTGTCAGTAGGTGAGCCGGGATCTCGTTAAGCCACAGGGGAGCATGGTATGCAAACGACTGCTGTCCCAGTTCGTTTTTTTCTGAAGGGGACCACTAGGGAGCCCCGGGAGTGGCCTCTGGTCTGGTACCCAGATCCACAGGCAGGCAGCAAGCCGCTGAGGAACGGAGCCACTTTGCCTAGTAGTGATTTCCTGCCCAACAGGCAGGTTTGGTATTTTATTCTGTTGGGTAGGTTAAGCCAATTGGTCTGCTCAAAGAGGAAGCATGTGTGCTTAAGGTTGCCTGCCCCAAGTGTTAGTACACACCATAAGGGCTCTTGCAATGCGTGCAAGTGCAGTATTGGAGGCGGCCCCATACACCACTAGTCTGTAGTCAATGTCTGACAGAACTGAGGAGACCGAGAGACGAAGGGCCAACAGTGTGAGGTACTGCCTGTGCCTATAGAGCACACCTAGCTTTGCATTTACTGCTTTTACCACAGTCGATGTGCTGCATGAGGGAGAGGGTGTCATCGATAATAACCCCTAGGTACTTGAAACAGTGTATCTGCTCCAGTGTGGCAGCCTTGCTATTGGTGACAGTAAGGGCAGGGAGGGTTTTCTTGTGCTGGGGACTAGAGATGATCATCATCTTTGTCATTTTGTGACCGAGCAGCAGCTTTTTTTTTTTTTTTTACAGAACCACTCCTCCAGCCCATTGAATGAGCTCTGAAGCTCTGTCTGCAGGGCCATATGCTGCTTGCTGCTGCAGAGAATGATGGTGCCATCTGCATACGGATGATCTTGCTCTTGCAACCTTCAGGAAGTCTATTTATAAACAGACTAAATAGGAGCGGCCCCAATGATGACCCTTGGGGGACCCCCTACTGTAATTTCCCTTGAGGGAGATATGGCTGTCCCGATATTGACACTTTTTCTGTGGAATAAGTAGTCTTAGAACCAGTGGACCACTTCAGATGAGAGCCCCAGTTTAGTAGGTTAGTAAGAAGGATGAGGTGATTGACAGTGTCAAATGCTTTAGTGAGATCTATGAATATAGATCCCACCAATTGGCCACCATCCATGGCCTTGTGCACGTAGTCAGAGAACTCCACCAGGGCAGTAGCCATGCTGTGGTTCCTGCAGAATCCATGCTGTTGCGGGCATTGGAGTCCATACTTATGGAGGTACTCAGTAACCTGGTCCACCACAATCCTCTCGAGGGCTTTAGAGAGAGGAGAGGATGGAGATTGGCCTATAGTTAGCAGTCTTGGACTGATCCCCACTTTTTAAACCTGGGGCGACCAGGGCTAAATTCGAGCTTGAAGGGAACTTCGCCTGGGCAAGGGATTTATTAAAGAGCCTGGTAACTGGTCTCAGTAGCTCTTCAAGTGCTACTGCCACAAGCTTCAAGTCTAAACCATTGCTACCTAGTCTTGTTTTCCCGAGCACCTTACATACGTCGGTTCTGACTTCACTAATTGTGACCTGTTTAAAATAGAATTTTGGATGGGAGCGGTTATGTTGGTCTCGTGGAGGGGGAGGTTCTGGGCTGTTTAAATAGTCTGGTGTCAGGACAGCACTAAGATCAGAGAACGGCAGGTTAAAGGAGTCGGCTATGATGTGCAGGTCAGTGGTAGGAGTCCCATTAATGGTGAGCATTGTGGGGTGTCTCCTGTCTTCCTTTCCAAGCAGGTTTTGATGTTGTCCCAGAAGCGACTACCATCCCCCCAACTGCTGTTTAGCTTCTCTTTGTAATGTGCTGCCTTGGCTTGCCGAATGAGCAGAGTGCACTTGTTTCTTGCTGGCCAGTAATTTTGCCAGTCAGTGGGGTTGCCAGAATTTCTAGCAAGACACCAGAGGTTATCCCGCTCCCTCATACAGTTGAGTAGGTCACAGGAGACCCAGCCATTGGAGGCTGCCCTTATCCTTCTCTTTCTCAGTGGGGCAAAGGTATCGGAAATACCATTGAAGGTGTCTACAAAGAATTGCAGGGCCTGGTTGATGTCATCAGTGGCATCAATTGGAGACCAGTCGGTTTTGGCCAGGGCAGCTTTAAAGGCATGGGTTGCCCTGCGCTTGAGAACCCTGTTATGTACAGTGATGGGAGGTTCTATCTTTTCTTTTGTCAACGAGGTGCAAGCCACAGGTGAATGATCACTGAGGCAGTCCAGGAGAACCATGTCATTTTTCGTCTTATTAGGACTGCTGGAAATAATCCAATCTAGGAGGGTTCCCTTACCAATGTTCTGGGTTAACCTGGTGTGCTCAGAGATCATTTGGGTGAAATAATAGCTAGCAACCTGATTTTTAAGATAGTCAGTGTCTTTGCTGATCCAGTTTAGATTAAAATCCCCAGTAATGGCAACCTCAGGTTTTCCTTCAGCTTGGAGATGGTTTCCAGGGCAGGGTTGAGCCCAGATTTGTTTTTTTTTCCCGGTGGCAGGTATACAGAGAAGACAGTGAAAGCCTTACTCTGTCTGCCCAGGAGAAGATTAACAGCTAGCATTTCATAATCACTGGCGCCGTCAGGAACAGACAGCCTACTCCCTTTCACCTCATCCTTTACATAGACAGCCTCCACCTCATTTATCCAGCCTATCGAGACGGAAGTTTTCAAAGCCTGTTAAACAAATGAAGATAATGCAATCAGGACCCTCCCAAATAGACTGGCAGGCTAAAAGGGCCAAGCAGAGGGCATGACAGGGCAGAAGGTCTGATGGAAAGCTCTGCCTGTCCAATTAAACACCGAATTGAGAGAAAAAAGTTTTCTGGGCTCATGAGGAGCTTGTGGCAGTCAGAGAGACACTGAGGTGTTCAGACCTGCTGCTGGTGAGCTCAAGTGAGAAGCCTAGCCAGGCCAAAAGTCCTGCAGGCCCTCATCAGGGTTCATCCTGCAAAATACCTGTGAGCCTTATCCTGGGCTTATGCTGTTCAGAGACTGTGCCAAGGAAAGGCACCTGTTTAGGGAAAACTGTGAAACTGTTCCAGAAGAGCACCTGCTGAAAGAAACCACTAAGGTTCTGTGCCCGAGGAGCACTGATGCAGACCGAAGCAGCAGAACTGTACAAATCGGAGGCAGAGACTTGCATCCTACCCAGGTAACCCCCCCCCACTTCCTTCAGTATCCAGGCCTGTGTTCTTAAACAAAAGCACTGTTTATTTGTTGAATTTCACTGTTGTGTGTACGCCCACTCTGTATAAACTGATTGAAGTTGGTATTGGTGAAGGTAACAATGGTCTTATTGGTCCGCAGGGACTGGTCCAGTGCAGTGTAGACAGGTGGGTAGGTAATGCATCCTGGGGTAGGTACTGCACACAGCACAGGGCAGACTTATTCTCTCTTGGTGGCGGCACCACACTAGTTATTTCTTCTGGGACGCCACCACCACCGCAGAAAGAACAAACCCAACCCCCTCAACCACGTGGGCCCTGTAGAGTCAACAGGCAGGGTAAACAAATGTATAAATGGGGATATGGTACGTTTTCTTTTGTACTGTTAGGATTAATTTTAGTAAAGAGTGTTGTGGCTTTTGTTAAATTATTTAAGATGGTGAGGAGCAGATGCAGAATGGCGCCTGCGGGGTCCAAGGTATTGCCCACACATGGAAAGCACTGTTAAACTGAAAAATATAAATAACACATACTTTAAAATACTGAATCAAAAAATTAAAATTACACAAATACTGGTCTCCACAGTGTTCTGAGAATTATCTCTTATGTTGGATGATCCTTCCTCCCATATTGTGTCAGTGTCCTCCCACATTTCAATGGCAAAAAGATATGACCCCCGTAACCTAACCTGGCCCTACCAGACCCACCACCCCTCCAAAATAACGACTTTACGCTTCACATAACTGACCCTAACGACATGTACTGACTTCATCCCAAACATTCGTTCCAGTGTCCATGCTGGAGTGCTCTCAGGACAGCTCAATAGACGAAACCCCAGCCTGCGAGAGCGGAAGTGAAGCTCGGGAACCCGGAAGTGTCTGTGGATGAGTTAGACGTTGGCTGTTAGCTGGAATCCGTGTGATGCTGGTCAAGTGCCTGCCTGTGAGTAAATGCACTCTGCGGAGCGTCTCTAGTAACGATCATTGTTTGCTGTGTCGCAGGACTAGGGGCTGCGCTGTGTTTTGACACAAAGCTTAGTCTGGCGGATGGGGGAGGAAGGAGGGAATGCATAGTAACAGTTAGTTTACAGGCCTGAGTTGTCTATTCTGTTTCGGTACTGTTATTTTTACCATTGATGAGGTTGTGATCTGTGATGTTTTTACTGTGTTCCTCTGTAGTGACATGCGGCCTGCTGCTTGAAACTTTCGGACACTGAAAGACCGATCAGTTGTCAAGATGTTTCTATTTTTTCAGTTATTGCAGTCGTTTGAAATCCAGGGATACAGGGACATCAATGGTCGCGATGAGGAATTTACATCTGTTCACTATGGGTTGGTTTTGGTTTCAGTTTGTGCTTGACACTGTTTACAGTATATAACGTTGGACCTGTGAGCAGTACCTAATTTTCGGGAGAGATGCAGAGCTCTACGTTTTGCATAATGTCTTCTAAGATGTAGTTTGAATTAATGAGTACTACAAGTAGTTACCTCTGAATGTAGATTTATTTAAATACCTTGGAATTCCACCCCTCTCTGGAGTTTACCCAACACGTCTCCAGCTCATGTAGAACTGTTAATTCCAAGCTTGGCCTGGCCTTCCAAACTAGTCATGCCCTTACATCCTCTGCCAGAGTTGCCTTTGCTCAGGGGGTTCTTCTCCCCACCTCACCTACAGAGCTGTCACCTTTGAATATGCTTCTTAAGTCAGTCTCCATAAATTGGACGTCTCCCAACATTTGTCACTTTGTTTGCTCTGGGCATCTCATCGGCTTACCACAGCTGTCAGCTCTACGGCGCTCTGAAATGGCTATCCCCTGAAGCCAGCCGCTCCTATGCTCTTGGCACCCTAACGGATAAAATCATTAGAACTAGTGAGTCCTCTCTAGCCATTTTACTGTCTCCTCCAAGCCTTAACTGCCCCCTTCACCCTGGTGACCAGTCCCTTCTAACTGATCCTTGACGCAGCATGACCATGGGATCCCAGGCCTTCTCCTACTCCGCCCTGACCTATTAGAATTCCCTGCTGTTAGTATCCATTCAGCTCTCTCCCTCTTATGCCTGCTTCAAAAAGAAGTTACGCCACTACCTCCTAGACTCTGACCCCTGTACCTATTTCCTTCCTCCTTGACTGCCATGTCTGCCCCACATAACTGCTGCTCATCCCTGTTGCCTAACTTAGTGCACTTATACATGCTGTCAGTTTTGCTTTTGTTTCACCATAACGTTTTCTCTTCTGCCCTGGTTTTCCTCCCTGCTATACTGTACTTTAGTTCCTACCATTATTGAAGCTGCATTTACTTAGCTCTCTACATAGAAACATAGAATTTGACGGCAGATAAGGACCGCTTGGCCCACCCAGTCTGCCCATTTCCCACCCTAATGGATAAGCTGCAGATCCTAGTTAACCAGCAGCCTACTTCTTCCTACCCCAACCCCCTAGAATTGCCTTATGACTGTCCCATGCATGCTTGAATTCCACCACTGTTTTTGACTCCACAGCCTCCTCCAGGAGGCCGTTCCATGAATCCACAACATTCTCTGTGAAAAAATACTTCCTTAAATTATCTCTGAGCCGCCCCCCCCCCCATCTTCAAATTGTGCCCTCTTGTTCTTGCACACCTCTTTTTTTTGAAAGATGCTACCCTCTTGGACTTTGTTGATTCCTTGAGGTGCTTGAAAGTTTCTATCATGTCCCCCTCTCCTCCTTTCCTCGAGGCTATACATATTAAGCTTCTTAGTCTGTTTTCATATGTCTTCGTTGCAGACCCTGCACCATTTTAGTTACCCTCCTCTGGACAGCTTCCATCCTGTCTATGTCTTTGCGGAGATTGGGTCTCCAGAACTGTACGCCAGTACTCCAGATGGGGTCTGACCAGCTGTCTGTACAGAGTATAATAACTTCCTGCTTTCTACTGGTGATGCCTCTCCTACTTGCATCCCAGTATACGCCTAACCCTCCTTGCTGCCCTCTCACATTGCTTGCCCACCTTTAGGTCATCTGATAAAACTACCCCCAGGTCCCTTTCCATTTTTGTTGTTGTTAGTATCTCACCCCCCATTGTGTACTTTTCCCCTGGGTTTTTGTTTCCCAGGTGCATTGCCTTGCACTTCTTAGGATTGAATCTAAGCTGTCATACATTTGACCATTCCTCTAACCTTGCCAAGTCCCTTCTCATCCTTTCCACCCCACCTTGTGCATCAACTCTGTTGCAGATCTTTGTGTCATCTGCAAAGAAACATACTTTTCCTTCCAGTCCCTGTGCAATGTTGCTTATAAAGACATGGACGAGGACGGGTCCTAATACTGAACCCTGTGGTACCTCACTAGTAACCCCCCTTTCTTCAGAGTGGACTCCATTTACAATTACTCTCTGTGTCCTATTCTCCAGCCAATTCTTTACCCAGGCTGTCATCTTGGGACCCACTCCCAGGCTGGCTAACTTGTATATTAATCTTTTGTGTGGGACTGTGTCAAATGCCTTGCTAAAGTCTAGGTAGGCCACGTCCACAGCCCCTTCCTGATCTACTACTTTGGTCACCCAGTCAAAGAAATCTATCAGATTTGTCTGGCATGACCTTCCCGCTGTGAATCCATGTTGCCTTGGGTCCTGTGCCCCTCTAGCCTCTAGATACTCGACAATTCTTTCCTTCAGAAGTGATTCCATCATTTTCCCTACCACTGAGGTTAAACTAACAGGTCTGTAGTTTCCTGCTTCTGCCTTGCTCCCACTTTTGTGAAGGAATCACATCTGCCCTCCTCCAGTCCTCGGTACCACCCCATCCTCCCATGATTTGTTAAAGAGGTAGTCAGTGGTGTCACTAGTTCTACCCTTAGTTCTTTTAGAAATTCTGGGATGAATCCATCAGGCCCCATTGCTTTGTCCACCTTCAGTTTTAAGAGTTCTTTCAGAACCCTTTCTTCTGTAAATGGGCTGGTATCAACTTCTATCCAGAGTGTTTCTACTGTTTGTTTTAGGTACCTCCCTCTTCCTTTGTAAATACTGAGCAAAAATATTTGTTTAGTATCTCTGCCTTTTCACAGTCACCCTCTGCCCACCCTCTCCCTCCCTTTATTAAGCCTCACTATCCCTCCTTGGTCTTCCTGCGCTCCCTGATGTACCTATAAAAGGTTTTATCCCCCTTCTTAACTGAGTTGGCTATCTTTTCTTCGGTTTGGGCCTTTGCTGTTCTGACTGCCTTCCCAGCTTCCTTTTGCTTTAACTGATACAGTTCTCTGTCCTGCTCCTTCTGTGATTCCTTGTACTTCCTGAATGCTTTCTTTTTCTCTTGAACCTTGACTGCCACTTCCTTTGAGAACCATAGTGGTTTCTTACATCGTTTCGTTTTGTTTATTTGCTTCACACAAAGGCTTGTTACCTCTGTGATGGCAGTTTTTATTATTCCCCATTGTTCTTCCACCCCTCCTTCCTGCCCATTTGCTAGTGCATTCCTTAGGCACTCACCCATTTTGGCAAAGTCAGCCTTCCTAAAGTCCAGTACTTTTGCCTTTGTATGGCTTGACTCTATTGCTGTGTTTATTGTGAACCATACTGTTCGATGGTCACTAGTTCCCAGATGGCTACCCACTTCTACATCTGTGAACCTCTCTTCATCTCCATTTGAGAGAACCAGGTCTAAGATTGCTCCCTTTCGAGTGGGCTCCAATACTACGTTGTACTTTGTACTATACTACATTATGTGTTTAGGTTTTTATTAGTTTATGATTTCTCCTCATTCCTCTGTATTTCTGTCATTCACCTATATATGTATTATCTTTCTAGCTTTATCGTTTCCATTGTTCACTTTAATTGTTTCTATGTTCCAAGTGTCATGATTGATCTTTTTCGAGACAATCTCTTGCAGCAGGTCATAACACATGGGAACCTTCTGCCGGAGGCACTTGTTTCTGGAAGACTTTTTAGCACTCGTACCTGGGTCCGTCCCCTCATGTGCCACATGACCATGTCTGTGCACTATAAAAGAGAGGACAATCCAGGTACTCCTCAGTTCTTTCTTTTCCGTGACCTGCACACATCTCTCCTGGAGATCGACTCAGCAGTTCCTTCGCCTTTTAAGATTTTATTTTTTTCGATTAACTTTTGTTGTCGCTGACCATTCTGACCTACAACGACGACATTGAAGATAATCTCCAGTTTCCGTAAGTATAATTACATCTTCAGCATCGCTGAAGGTGGCTTATGCCCTCTCGTCGACGATGGCCTCTGCCCTCTTTGGCTCTCACATCAACAGTGGTGGCATTTGCTATCTTGTCGATGATGGCTTCGGCCCTCTCGTTGACGATGGCCTCCTTGCCGTGGACTTTGGTCCCCTTGTTGTCAAGGGTTTTAGCCCTTGCTACTGACGATGGACTCTTGTCGATGGTGGCTCCTGGCCTCGATAGGCTTTGCCACTTTCATCGGGTAAGGCTTCGGCCCCCTGGTCGCTGTGGGTTTCGATCCTCAGGTCGACAGTGGCCTTGTGTCTTTCGTTGCCGATGACGTCTCATTGCAGAAGGCTTCGCCCTTCTGCTCGATGAGGTCTTAGACACTTCTTGTCCAGAATAAATCTGCGGGCCTAGACCCAGGTTCCCTTGGCCTTACTGTGGGCCTCCTCATTGCCTCCTAACGGAGCATGAGTATGCGCTGCCTGACCAGCAGCTTCGGCTGTGGGGTGTCCTCTGTAATCCACACCCAGACTCTGGTCTGTAACTAAAACTCTTTCCTCATACTGGGTATATGGTTATTTCTTTCGCTGCTTTGACATCACAGTATTCTCCTCGATAACCAAAGGACTCTTTTTCAAACAGTGCTGGCTCATTTGAGTCAACTCTTTACTGGCCTGATGGGGTTTGCTTCCCAACCGCTTTTCTTCTCTCCATTACTCCAGTGGAGTCTGACTGTGTCTCTTCAGAGCTCCGAGTTGGACCATTATTAGGGCACAGGTGGACATGCCTGTTCTTGTGGCCTGGTGGTCGCCTTGTTGGTGGAGCCACCTCCAGGTCCCATCCTGGTCTCCACCTGTACCTCTGTTGTACACCGGGCTCCGTCTACAGTTGTTGGGGTGGAGCCCCTTTTTCCTTGCTCAGGAATAGGAACCGGACTGGTTCTATCCTCTGGGGTCCAGGTGAAGGAGCTGCATGCCCATAGGCACGAATTGGCTTATTATTTGGAGACGTCCTCACAGTGGCCATCCTGCCTCTTGAGGATGCTTCCACAGCAACTATACTCACCGCTTGGAACCTCTGGCGGCTATAGTTTACATGACATCTATTGTGCAAATGTCTTGCATGACTTTCTTGGTTGCATATGTTTGGCCTTTTGCTCCCGCCTCTTTGCATTTTCTTTTTGATGCTGCTTTTTGCGGTCTCCCTACGAGACCCACTGCCTTAGGTTGCACCGTACTTTGGTGCATTCCATGTTATTTTTTGCATCAGGAGAACTCTTTTACAAAAGTCCTGTTTCGGAACCCTGCTGATACCTTTCGGGGGCCTCCCTAACACAGATTCACTACCTCCATTAGCCTTTGATTCCGAGATTGACAGGTGCTGTTCTTCCAGTTCCCTACCTGGGACCGCCCTCAGCTTGAAGGTCCCCTCAAATCCATGGTTACAGTCTCTGTCCTGATGTCCAGGATCTGGGCTTTTTTTTTTTTTTTTGAAAATGCCTGGTTTGCCTGTGCATCCCCCTTCTCAATGGTCGGGTATGTTTTCTCTTTCCTTCCAGACAATGATCATGGTAGACCTTCAACCTATGCTACAAAAGGCAGTGAAACCCCCATTAAGGCTAGACTGTGCCACCAGAGTCTTCCAGTAATAGCAGGCCATGATCTTTGCTCGTCTTCGCAGAGTGGGCCTCTGTGTTTTTTTTCCATTATATGCTCTGATGTTTTGCTTTTTGGAAACATCATCAGACGTCCTCCTTGCACCTGTCAGTACTCTGTATGGTTCAAGTCTCAGGGTATGAAAGTACACCTTTATGGCATACCTTCAGTTGGAAATGCTTTCCTTCCTGTATCTCGTTGGACACGCCTGGACTAACTGGCCTCCCATAATCTGCCGCACAGAGATGACTCAGCCAGGCTTCGCCTGCTGGCTTTTTGGGGATACTTAGCTGAGGCCATCCTAATCGATTACATATCCCCAGTAATACCTGAGACTTTGTTCAAAGGCACTCTGCAATGATTGTGCCTTCAGAGATCTACCTGCAAATGGATACCAGCTCCTTGTCACCCGCTATCACATTGCTCCATTTGTGATAGTGCATGACCACTCTTACGATGAATACCTTGAATCCAGAGGATGTGGGTATTCCTTTCAAAGGTCTACAAACTCACCAAGGTGTTTGGCAGACAGCGATGCCCATCCGCACGTCTTTGTCTTGGAAGATCCATTTTCTATGCTCTCCATACTTTCGGGTTCCTCCTCAGGAGATATGTCTGATGATTCAATCAGTTATTTCCCCAATGTATGTTACCTGACCAGAAAACATTGCCCACTTCCTTGCCTCTATGCATTAAAACAATGCATATAGGGTTCTGGGCTGCGCATAACAGACTACACCTCGTTAGAGGTATTTATCCCTGGCAGCGGGAATACACTGCCAGGTACCCTCCACCTTTTCAAAACAGAGGGGCATGAATGGAAAATTCCACAGGATGTAGTCGAAGACATCTTTGTCCACTGGGCTCATCCTGACAGGGATCTGTTTGTCTCTCCACCCCATATCCTACTGCCTCACTGCTGCCCCCTTACAGTCTGACCAGGACTAGGTCTGGCTGGATGTGTTCGCTATTTTCTGGAGGCACCCCTGGGATCAGGACCGGTGTGGTTCCCACTGTGACGGTTGAGGATGCTGGTGCTGCTACCTCTTTCTCTTTATGCCCACCCTCTTGCCCTTCTACTTTTGGAAACGCTCCTTCAATCCAATTCTGCGTTTCCTGCTCCTCCACAGTTGGTTCCAGAGTCACCTTTATGATGACAGGCGTCTTTACACCAACCTGGGTGTCTCATGCCATGTCCTTTCCTTCTCAGAACAGGTGCCATGTCTCTCTCTGAGGGGACTGGATTGAGTTGGATCTTGTTTTCCTGTCCTCCTCTGTACATACTAGACTATTTACTCCCACTTTTGGTGTTTGGGGTTCCCTTTGTCAGCGAACATTTGCCTTTCCTTCCCTGATGGGAGAAAGGTCTCTGCCTCCATTGGGTATTTGCGACTGTTCTTAAGGGACATTCTTCCCCCTGCACCCTAGTAGGACTCCACCTACCTCTAGGGGTTCTCAATTAAGTCCTAGACTGACTGAGAGTTGGTCCCTTTTGGGCCCGCTGTCCCATAAGACATGCGCTTCCTATCTTAGATTCTTTTACTCTGCGTTGCAGTTTCATTGGCTGGCTACATTGCTGTGTTTTAGGCTCTATGCATACAGGGCTCTGTCTGCCTTTCCTAAGAAAAGCATGTCCTTCTGTGATCCGATCCTACCTTTTTCACTAAGGTTGTATCAGTTTTTCCTGTGTATCAGTAGCTATTAGGCTGCCAGTCTCTTATGTGGGACATGAAGCCCCTGAGGCTGCTCTAATTTGTATCTTGGTTGTTCACAGTCCCTTTCGTTCTTAATGAACGAGGCCACGGCACAAAACAGCACCACCTTTTCTTTCATTTCCTCTGGACAGTGAAGGGGAATCACCCTGTTTCGGTACAGGGTCTGTCCAGACTTCGGTGGCCGCCTACTAGGGATGTCACGATAACATGGTATGATGATATATTTATTTATTTGGATTTTATTAGCCGGGTAAGTACATTAGCCAAGAAAGACTGTTTTCAGGCATGATCCGGGAGAGTACAGAAACAATAATACAAAACTAAAAGAAGAAACATGAATACTAAACTTTTTTACATGAGGATATATGCACATAACAATGGAAATTTGACAAAGGGTTTATAATGAGGCATAACGGAGCAGACAGAATTGAATACATCAGTAAGGTTACAAAAGGCAATAACTCAGGTGATTTAAGGCAGTACAGACATTTTTAATAGATAATATAAAGTGCTAAGAAGTGAATACCGGTAGGCAGAAATAGATGAGGAAGGGCTAGAGAGAGAGGTAAGAGGAGAAGGGAGGTGGTGGCACCAATATTATGGGCCGTGTGAGATATCGGGTTTGAGGAGACGGGAGAGATTAAGATGATACTTGGGAGGGATGGGGAGAGATAGAGGATGAGGGAGTAATCGATAGGAGGAGAGACTGACAGGAAGTGCACCAGGAGGGGTAAACCACCGACCCATGATAACGGGGGGGGGGTATGTGTTTGTGGAGTAGAGACTACGGTGGTTTGAAACAGGAGCATATGTGGGATGGGATGAGATGGTGTCTAAATTCTCTGTTAAAGAAGTAATGGGAAGTCGATTGATGAAGTGTTAGAGGGAGTGAGTTCCAGAATTGTTGCGCATGGTGGGCATAGGCACTACTGCCTTTTTTTGTCCAGTGTATAGGGATAATGACAGGGGCATTTTCTGTAGAGCGTAACTCATAGTTAGTTTTCTGGTAGGAAAAGAGACCAGCCAGATGTTTGGGTGTATGAGACCTAATAATGTTATCAGAGACGGAACCAAGTGCAAAGGACCTTAGTTCTTTGGGCGGGAGCCAGCCAAGATCCAAGTAGGCAAGGCAGTGATGTTTCAGCCTAGGGGAGCTAGAGGCAAAATGATAGATGTTGTTATATGTTACACCCCACTTACGAAAACATGAGTTACTGGCTGATGCATATATAGAGACCCCGTAAATGAGAGAGGGAAGTAATATACCACGGGCAATTGCAAGTCTAGCAGAGGGAGTGAGAGCATAACAAGTCCGATAGGCAATCCCAAGCTTGGAGTTGACCTGCTTGCAGGTAGATTGAATATGAGGGTCAAAACTCAGGCATGGGTCTTGGGTGACATCTAGATATTTAAATGAGGTAACCACCCCAACCGATGAGCCATCAAGAGAGGAGACAGTCAATTGAGTTTGGACATGTTTGAGCTTGACACTAGATCCAAATAGCATGTCTTGGGTCTTTGTTTTATTTAGAACAAGTTTGTGCTTTGTAAGCCACAGTTGAATAAGTTGATAATCATGGGAGGGATTAGCATTTATTTCCTCAATACTATTAGAGCTTGAGTATAGAACTATGTTATCTGCATAAAGTAAGGAGGAAGTCCTAAGGAGATTTGCACTAATGCTGTTGATAAAGATGGAGAAAAGCAGAGGACCTAAGATGGGACCCTTGAGGTACTCCAGTGTTTATGGAGACCTTGTCCGAGAGGGTAGAATTAAATTTCATGTATTGAGACCTATCTGACAAGTAGCTGTGAAACCGTTTTACAACATGAGGTGAGAAACTTTGAGAGTTTAGGGAGGTGGATAGAGTGGGATGGTCAGCTAGATCGAAGGCTTTGGTCATATCAATAAAAACAGCACCAGTGAGCTTGCCAGATTCCATAGCCACTAGGGTGTCAGACGAAAATTTGAGGAGGGCAGTTGTAGTACTATGTCCCTTGCGGAAACCATGTTGAGCATCGGTCAGAAGTTCATATTGCTGGAGAAAGGAAGTAGTTTGGGTGGCCACAAGCTTCTTAAGAATTTTACTGAAAACAGATAGTATAGTAGTGGGTCTGTAATTAGATGGGTCAAGCAGATCACCCTTTTTATGTACCGGGGTGATTTTCGCTGTTTTCCAGATCTTTGGGACAGTGCCGCTACACAGCCAGAGGGTAAAGATCCTAGCCAGGTCCAGGTGAGTGGCTATGTAGGGGACTGCCAGTCTTAGGAGCCTAGGTTCCAAATGATCAGACCTAACTTCAGCGTGCTCGGAGATGTTTCTCAGGAGTCGAAAAACTTCACTTTTTGTATAGCCTTAAAATGGAGAGTGGATCCTGTGGTCTTTGCAGGAGAGATAGGGACAGATGAAGTGGAGAAGGAGGCAGTATAAGAAGTGAGGTCAGCAAATTGCATATTGAAGAAGTTTCCAGTGGTGACAGGATTGTTGCAGTGGATGCCATTGAGAGACATATTATTTTGGGTGGGGGACTGGCTAGATCCAAGGATGAATTTGATATGGGACCAACATTTTTTGGGTCACCCTGGGAGTCAGTAAGAAGGTCTCTGCAGTATGAACTTTTAGCTTGTTTGATTTTCTTTTTACATACATTTCTCATGGCTCTGTTGGCATTAAAGTCGGTAGGAGAACCAGAATTCTTATAAAGAAACCATGCCTTGTCCCTTAGCCGTAGTTTAGATAATAAGTCAGACTTTAACCACTGCATCCGTTTATTTCTAACCCGCCTAGTCACAAATTGACAGTGGGATTCTTGTAAAGCTAGGAATTTAGACAAGAAAATGTTTACAGCAGTCTGAACATTGGTTGAGCTATAGAGAGGGCTCCAGTCAATACGGGCCACATCTGACAGAAAAGCCTCTGGGTCAGGGTTTGCATAATTACGGAATGTGATGACGCGAGGCTTTATCGGATCCATCCGGCCTTTACCCCAGACACAGTAAGTGGGGGAGTGGTCAGAGATGGCGTCCGCTAGGACTCCTGCATCAACAATATTTTCGGAGCGGTTTGACATGCCCCAGTCTAACAAGCTACTTGTGTTGGAGTGAGGCACGGTACGAGTGGATTCAGAGAGGAGCTGATGTAGGTTAAAACTCTGTAGTTTAGTCAGGGGTAACATTTGTGTTTTTCTTAGCCAGTTTATATTTATGTCACCTAATATTAGAACTTCATTATTTCCGGAGTAAATAGCTGATTTGTCAAGTAGCTCTTCCAAGCCTTTCAGGCCGTGGATAGGGGGATTATAAGCACAGACAATATTTAATTTCTTCAAGCCAAGGGTGAGGATGACATGAAGTGCCTCACAGTAATTTAGGGGGGTAGAGCTAATTACCGAGAGCTGGAGGTGTGAGTTGAAATGAATGGCTGTACCTCCCCTTCTTTTGGGCGGGTCTATCATTTCTCAATAAATTGTAAGACGGCAGGGAGTAACGAGAGTCAAGGATGGAGGGCTTCAGCCAGGTTTCAGTTAGACACAGTATGTCCGGTTTATAGAACTCGACCCAGGGTTCAAGCTCCGAGACGCTGTGCCCAGACTCCTGATATTGTGGTGGATTATCAGTAGGCCCTTTGCAGTAGAAATAGCAACATTGTTTGGGGACAAGGGCCCAGGGTTAGGCTGTACATCCCTAGATAGCAGAATGGCCAGTAGTATGAGGTACCAGAGCTTACGATGTAGGTAGGGGGATAGGGTGTGAGTATTCAGGGAGCTGTATTTGAAGGCATAAGCAACCAGATAGATCCAGGCCTTTTTTGGGAATAAGGGGGTAGGATCGCACTGTGTAGCTAGTACCACTAACATATTGGAGAAAGTAAAAATCATATTCTGGGGTAGGTGGGAGAACAGATTCAGTATTGGGAGCTCCCAGAGTTGATAGGTTTAATAATGGCAGGGAGAGTAGGAGAAGCATGAGCAACAACTGTTTAAACATTTTTTTTCTTTTTTTTGGAAGTAAGAAATCGGAGAGGATGTAAGATTAGCGGGGGTGGGCAGCAAAGAGGGAGAGATAGTACCGGCTGAGATGGGTCAGAGATTAGATGGAAGTAGTAGATATTTGAGATAAAGTGCATGAAAAGGGAGATGGCAGTGGAGTTAGCGTGGTTCTGGGAAAGTGCCAAGGACTGATTACCAGGATGGGTAGGAAAAAGAATGTGAGAAAAATAAAGCAGTCAGCAGGACCAACAAAGAACAGATGAAGTAGGGGGGCAGTGAGAGACAGGAACAGATAGGTAGGAAACTATTAACTCCTGGGTCACATGAGGAGTTTAAGGATAAGGAAAGGATAACAAATTGTGATTGGAAAATAGTGCCGTTACATAGGCTTAAAAGGCTACTGTAGACACCACATGGTGGTGATGGGGGGAGAAGACTGCGAGCGAATTGCGATTTAGTAATCTGGGAGAGGCAGGGACTGCTGGTGAATTTAATAGGTGGCCTGGGTGAGGGTGGGGGCGGGAGAAAACCCTACACTGTGCAGTCAGACCCCTGAACGAGTGCGCCTAATAGCGGGTGGATGGCAATCCAGAGAGCAGACTGCAGGCACACTAATCAGGAACCGAGCTGCAGCCAATCTGCCAGTCAGGAGGCACTGGGGAAAAAGGTGCTCCAATCAGAGCGCAGCCATAGGCTAGCTGAGACTGGGTAGTAATACCTTGTGCAGGAGCTGAAGTTGGGGATCAGGAGGGCAGCAGGAGTCCACCAGATTCAGCGGCGGTAGTGGCAGCGGCCAGGGATACGGCCGGAGGCGCTGTCGGATCCACGAGCACCGCTCAGGGTTTAGTGAGAGTGGGTCTGGAAAGGAAAAGACAAAAACAGCATAAATAAGCATATTACACAAAGGTGAAATGCAGGAGGCGGGAAAACTGGCAGCAGACCAACTGGGGGGGGTAGGGGTACTTAAGGAGAGTCAAAGGCAGAAAATTAGCAAGGCAGGCAAGAGGAGGGAAGGGGTTGCCTAGGAACAAGGAAATAGGTGCGAGGCAGAAACAGATTTAATTTTGAGCTAGGGAAGGGGTAGCGGTTAAGTCCAAGCATAAAGTTAAAATAGCAGGAGCAGAGTTCAAGGAGAGAAAAGTGCAGTTAGAGTAAATGGGGGAGAGAGAGAGAGAGAGAGAAGAGCAACTTAAGGAGAACAGTCAGCAATATAGGGAGAGATGCTTATACAAGAGGAAAGGAGGGTCAGAGAGAGGGAACCATTCAGTTTTAGAATTGGAGAGACGATGGCAAGAAATACCGTAGTACACATTTGGGTAGTAGCAGCTAGTAACTCTAGGTGCCATAAGGGCCAGTGCAGTTTCTAGGCAATCAGCAGTTTTAAAACTCCGGATTTAAAACACATTTATTACAAACAGTAGAAATAATTAAAAGGACTAGGTACTGGTTTGAAAACTCCAGGTTTAAAACAAGGCTATAGTTTGACTAGGAAGCAGTTAGTAGTAATTGCACAAACACAAGCCACAATTAATTTAAATAAAAAAAACAACACTACCCTACATTGTGCAGCCAGACTCCAAAAGAGCGCACCTAATAGCGGGTGGATGGCAATCCAGAGAGCAGACTGCCAGCGCACTAATCAGGAACCGAGCTGCAGCCACTCAGCCAATCAGGAGGTACTGGGAAAAAGGCGCTCCAATCGGAGCGCAGCCGTAGGCTAGCCAAGACTGGGTAGTAGTACCTTGTGCAGGAGCCGAAGTTGGGGACCAGGAGGGCAGCAGGAGTCCAACAGATTCAGCGGCGGCGGCCAGGGATATGGCTGGAGGCGTCGCTGGATCCACGAGTGCTGCTCAGGGTTTAGCAAGAGTGGGTCTTGTGCAGAAGCTGAAGTTGGGGACCAGGAGGGTGTCAGGAGTCCAACTGATTCAGCGGCGGTAGCGGCGTACCACTGACAGTAATTTATTGTTGTAAAAAAACAATATCGCAATTATCATGCAGCACGATATACCGTGATAAAGAGCCTCAATTTGCTTTTCCAGTAGCACATCTCTTTCCAGGTGCAGCCATGATTCCTGATTCCCCACCACCTTCCTATCAGATTTTTTACTATTTTTCCTTAAAATTAAAAATGCAGTGCCGGTCCTGTGGCACGGAGTTTTGAGGGCCTGGGCGCCTCACCTGCTGCCATGCTGGTAAATCAGGTTCTAGAATAGACCTGGGTTGCTGGAAGGCTGGCTGCATGAAGGAGGACTGAGCATCCATTGACAGCTATCCTTCTTTGTGGAGGGGGGACAGCCCAAGCCACTGCTTGGTCACCATCTAGCAGAGGTTGAATGACGTAGCAGTAACAGCCTTCTGACTGGGTGCAGGGGCTGAGATTGTTTAACATCTTTACATCACACTTTTTATAGACATTTAAAGACACAAGACATTTTTTGGATACATAAGCAAAAAGAGAAAGACCTAGGGAGGGATAGTAAGGCTGAAAGGGGAAGGAGGGGCTTGTGTAGAAGAGGACCACCAAAAAGCAGACCTACTGAACACATTCTTCAGTATTTGTGGAGGAGGGGGTTGGTAGCGGGCCTATGGTAAAAGACAAGGGCATTAACAGGGCTCTCAGTAGGATTATTTGTTTGGAGATCCGGGACTGGCTGTTAAAAAGAGGGGGTCCCTGGAAAATTTCAAGGGGTCCCTATTCAAATACGTGGGAGCCACGCCCCTGTGCCAGCACTGCTTCTGCTGTAATATTCTGTTGAGCACGGGCTCCATTAATTTCTATTGCAGCATTTTAAACTACAGTTTTTTTATGTTTGAGGGTGAATTCTGACAAATTATGGCCACTGCTCAACTAACAAGGGCTTTGTTAGTTGAGCAGTGGCTGTAATTTGTTTGCCATCACCCTCTGAAACATAAAAAAATTGTCGTTTAAAATGCCCCAATAGAAACTAATGGAGTGTGCCCCCCCCCATGCTGTACAGAATATTACAGTACAAGCAGTGCTGGCGCAGGGATGCGGCTTTCTAAAGTGACTCCTGGGGCTTGGTAGCCGAGCATCTTGGGGACATTTGAAAAAATCCCAAGTGTCCCAATGCACAAAATGTGTGTAAAGGACGCAGGTACCCACATCCTCGAGAGCCCTGATTAAGGGACGGGAGGAGGACATGAGCCCCTTTACAGAGGAAAGAGTTCTAAGGGAACTGTCACAGTTAAAAGTAGACAAGGCAATGGGACCAGACGGGGTGTACCCCAGGTTGTTGAGGGAGCTCAAGGAGGAACTGGCTGCTCCTCTGATAGCCCTGTTCAACCCATCACTAGAAACAGGAGAGTTGCCGGGAGACTGGAGAAGGGCTGATGTAGTGTCACTCCACAAAAGTGGAAGCAAAGAGGAGGCAGGAAACTATAGGCCTGTCAGCCTGACTTCAGTAGTGGGCAAAGTAATGGAATCACTACTGAAGGAAAAGATTGAGAATACGTTGTTACCAGTGGACTACAGGATTGAAGGCAACATGGTTTCACGGGGGAAGATCTTGCCAGACAATCCTGATCAAGTTCTTTGATTAGGTAACCAAGGAAGTGGCTAAGGGAGAGCAGTTGATGTGGCCTACCTGGACCAAATACCTCACAGATATAAACAAGGTACAGGGAATAAGCATCTTTCAAAGAAAAAGATGCTCAAGGGCAAGCGGTCACATTATGAAGCTGGAGTGAGGGAGGCTGAGAGGAAATGTGAGGAAGTACTTCTTCATGGAAAGGATGGTGGATGCTTGTAACAGCCTCCGAGTGGAGGTCATCGGGGCTAAAATGGTTACAGGGTTCAGGAATGCATGGGATAGACACAAGGGCATTTAGAAGTAAGGCAAGGGAGGGTGAAAACCGGAGACCAAGTAGGGTCCCTGTTAGTTGTGCGATTGGGTTGATTTCTCAAAATCCTGACATTTAATGGGTGTAAACACATTGAGAAAATCACCCCTATTCAAGTCAGTGGGTCGCGCACACGCAGCCTTCGTTTAGTGATATCACAAAATGGGCCTGCGTGTGCTGGTGTGCCCGTAGGATGCAGAACTGGCTGTTTTTTATCCCGGTGGGTCGAGGACTAAATTTACAAGTATAATTACTTTTTACAGAGACTGCAAGAAAAGGAAAACTATGAACAGTTTGAATCCTGGCCAGGTTAGTTACCGTTTACAGTGCAGTATGGAGCTAATAGTACTGATCAGAAGCTGCTCTTTCGGGTTTGAGAGCGAGCCCGGGGTTGCTGGAGGGCCGGCGGGGAGAGAAGGATGAAGTGTCACAAGGACAGCTCTCCTTTTCAGGGGGGAGGGTGAGAGAACGCTCCGGTGCCTTCTGGCTCCTAGCAGAGGCTGGGAGCATCGCAGGGCACCGGATAACACACGTCATCGGGGGGGGCGGACGTCAGCATCAGCTATTGCGTCACTACGCCACCCAGAACAGAAAAAAGGAAAAAATGGCTGGGTGCTCGCCGGATGACGGTCTCCAGATCCTCTGTGCCTCCGAACCCTCCAGGGAGCTGCTTCCCGCAGGCCTCAGCAGCATCCTACGGCCTATAAGATAGGTGTTGGTGTCCCCATCTAGTGCATTCCCACCTGAAAGGGGGGACCCACCTGGAAATGCCAGGATACTGTGGGAAGGGCTACGATATGGGGCTTGCGGGGGGGGGGGTCAGGACTCGAGTGAGGCAGTACGGAGGTATGGCAGGGAAGATCATAGGAGTGCCTGAAGGAGAGGGGGGCATCTGAGCAGGAGTGAGGGGACTAAATACATTACACAAAAAAGAAGCTGCTCTTTAAAGCTATCTAACAAACCACACAAAACAGGTGAGAATAGGGTCTACCCTTTCTGCTAAACTGCCTGTCTGTTCTGGGGTCCCTTAAGGATCGATACAGGGACCCCTTCTATTTAGGACCTTCCTCAATAATCTTCCAGCATCCTGTTCTGAACCAGTACTTTTCTATGTGGATGACGTGGTCAATTGCTCAAAGACTTCTGACCCTACCTTCCTTCAGGCCCAACTTCAGAAAAATTTTACTGAAGCGGAGTCCTGGTTCATCTCATAAATTGGTGATTAATTGCAAAAAAACAAAGGTCATGATCTTCCATGTTACCTACAGCAAGCACAAAGCCAAACAACTGGTGACTAAAAACAGTGCGGGTTTAGTCCTTGATCAGACTCAAGTCTTTTAAATACCTAGGAGTTACTCTGGATAGTACACTCTCCTGCTCCCACCAAATTGAGAATGTTGCCAAGGCAGTTAACATTTGCCTAGGCCTTCTACACAGACACAGACACTGCCTTACTACCAAAGCCCTCAGATTGGCTCAGCTTATATCTTCTACAAGTATAAGCCGGCAGTATAGCCTAGGGTTTAGAGCAACAAGCTGTGAATGAGCTTAGTGCAGCCAGCAGACCTATGTTTGATTCCTACAACCTCCACTTGCATACAGTGTGATCCTTAGCAAGTCATTCAATTTTCCTGTGCTCCCAGGTCACCTTATAAACGTACCTTGTACCCAGTGGGCCTTACTCAATTACCAAAGAATAAAAATGAAGACTACCCTGTCCTTCTGCTTTCATGATGTCCTTTATAATTACTGTGTCTATTTCTGCTAATTGACTTGATGGCCTGTAGACCACTCCATCTTGATTTTTCTTCCACCACCCTGTCAGTCACCAGAATCCACAGTGACTAATCCCACCTCATATATGAACGTTGCTTCTTAACACCGCTGTCAGCTCATTTCCATATACCTTCATGTCCTCCATATCCTTCCCAACACTGAATATAGAATGGGGGAGGTAGTAGTGGGAAGCTCCTCGGAAGAAAAGGACTTGGGAGTAATAATTTCAGATCGTCTGAAGGCATCTGCACAGTGCAGTAGGGCGGTGGATAGGGCAACTAGGATGTTGGAGTACATGGCGGGGGGGAGTCTCCAACAGGAGCAAGAAGGTGCTGCTTCTGTCGTGTAAAGGTCACTGGTTCTTGCTCACCTGGAGTACTGTGTGCAGTTTTGGAGTCTGCATCTAAAAAAGGAAAGGGACAGAGTGAAGGCAGTGCAGAGGAGAGTAACCAAGATGCTCTAGGGACAGCAGGAAACAACGTACAAGGAAAAGTTGGCAGATCCGAATATGTATGTGCTTGAGATGAGACGGAAGAGAGGGGGGGATGATTGAACATAAATATACCTCCATGGGTTAAATAAAGTGAATTGTTGAGACTGAGTGGGAACACAAACACCAGGAGCAACTCCATGAAGTGAGCGAGGGCAAGTTTAACAGCGATACCAGGCAGGCACGCAGGATAACACACAGAGGGCAGTGGAGGGGTGCAGTAGACTGCTGGAGGAGGTGGTATGTGCAAAATCAGTGTGGGGGATTCAAGCAGGAATAGAACAGATACATGGGCTTGGTAAAGATGACCCCAGAAGGAGGGAAGGTGCAAGTGAAGAGGCTGTAGGGCTTTCTCATTCAGCATTAGTTAGGTAGGAATGGGCAGACATGAAGGTCCAATGAGCATTTTTCTGCTGACAGATTCTGTGTTTCTAAATAGAGAAAAATCTTGGACGTACAAATCCCAGCTGTTATTTTGGTTTGCCTATATTTACTTGACTACCACTAACACTGTACTATGCTAATACTGTAACTATACCCTACGTGATCAGTCCCTGCCATCCTGCTCCCTACCCTGTCTGTCCCTCCCCCACCCAGGCCTTATGCCCATATCCGTAGCCTTCTTTCCCACCTTCCTCCTCCGGTGTCTTCTCACCTCCCTGCATCCTCGTGGTGCCTCCAAGCACCACTCCAGTGTGGTAGTGCATCACTTGAGAGCATCAACCACCCCTTAATGGTTGTATGTGTAACCCCACTTCCTTCCATAGGCAGAATTGTGTACATTGCACAGTCCTGGCAATGCACCAGAAGTGCTTTTATCCCAGTTTCTTGGATGCTGGCTGCTTCCTTCTCACAATTCTCTTCAGTAGCCTACCATCCCTCCATTATGTTTCTGCAGCTAGGGATTTGGGGGGGGGGGGTCCTACAGTTTCTCAACGGTAGCAGAGTTGCGAAAATCTGCATGTGTCAGCTCTCCCTGGCAACATTTTATTATACCCAGTGAATTATATGATTTACTACTGTACCATTTAGAAAATACCGGTATAAGTACAGCTTTCTCAGCTTTTCATCACTGAAGTGTCGGGATGCAATATTTTCCTTTTACATGTGGGAAAGATGTAAGCACATGTCATCAAATAGTAAAGACAAAAGCTCAGAACGCTAGGGAAGGTATTGCTTTCATGTTCACAATGTTTGCTGTCCATTCAGCAACACAAGTTACTATGAATATGTTTGAGGCTGGACTTGCCAGAACTGTATAGTAAGATTGTGGAATACAGTAGGTTGCTGGAGAGACACTTAGCATAGCTGGGCCTTATGCACAGTCCCAATGGACAGTCACTAAGTAATTGCAGTGATTGGTTAGAGACAATGCTTTACTATTCCTCCCATTCCAGTAGCACTTTTCAGATTCCGAAAATTCCATTGCTTACCCTTGATTCAAAATGGCCACGTCAGAGTGGAGGAGATAGCCGGGGTCTCATCCCTTCCCTGTGCAGTCACTATTGACATAGCAACCATGTGGGTAAAAGGGCCGGGGTTACCATGAAATGAGCCAAGGCCATCCATAAAGCATAGTGACCCTCGTAAACTCTGTCACAGAATTTAACGAGACCTTCTGATTGTAGAACAGGTACAGGCAAGGTGACCTAACAGTGAAGTTGCAGCTGGATAGGGTGAAAGCAAGCTGGATTCTCTATACCTGCAACAAACAGAGATGGCTCTTTTCTACCTTAGACAATGGTATTCCGAGGTTGGACCTCAGGCTTCTAGATTACTAGCATTTCAACACCAGAAACGAAAGCAAAATGCAGCAGTCCAACAAATACGTCACCCGCAAATGGTGGGAAATGTGCTGTCAACTGCACATCATTACAGATGCTTGTTAAGCATATTACCAACAGGTGTACACCCTGGAGGAGGAACCTGCTGCCCAGGAGACACTGGATTTTCTGCCATCCCTTGCCTGTCTCTGCCTAGTTAGAGAATTCCATGACCAATTGCTAGAACACCTCTCCATAGAAGAGATCATGGAGATTCTTCCCCCTGCTAGCCCCCGGTAGGCTGTTGGTTAATTAGGATCTGCAGCTTATCCGCTAGGTAGGGAAATGGGCAGACTAGGTGGGCCAAGCGGTCCTTATTTGCCATCAAATTCTGTGGTTCTATCTTTCACTTTAAACAGTGAAAGTTCCTGGACCTGATGGCTGTGGGTGAGAGTATAATAAGAATGGCAAAGAGCAGCTACTCCCCAGCCTGCATCAAACTTTCAGTGAGGTAATGTAAGAGGGCCACCCTCTTGGGCTCGTGCAGCGGTTTTGGTCATACTGTAACTGGTGAAAAATCTCCAACACTGTAGTTCATATCATTCGATCTCAGCGCTCAACACCGACTATAAGAAATATTCATGTTGTCGCTTGCTAAACAGCTAGTCAAGATGCTACCCTCATTAATCAATCCTGATCAGACAGGCTTTGTCTGAGCCCATACAACAGCAGACAGCACTCGCTGGAAACTACATATTATATTCCATCTTCCAACCTACCCAGTACCATTGGTCATTCTGATTCTGGATGCCAAAAAGGCCTTTGACTGGGTTCCTGGTCCTTCCTATACTCGGTTATGGGGAGGCTGGAATTTCCAATCACTTTTATCTGACTAATCCTGGGCCTTTACCAGGCCTGTGTCAAAGTAAATGGACACCACCTGACTGCATTTTCCTTACTCTGGGGTACTTGTTGCAATAGGCATGCCCCTCTAGTTAAACTAAGAACTAGAAAGCACTCCAGCCCCTGGTTCTCCCCTTCACTAAAGGCACAGCTACACAGAAGAGATGCCCTTGAGTGCCGGCCCAGTGGCGCTGGAGGTTGAAGCACTGGTCGCTACACCTCGCACCACACCGGCAACCCGGGTTCAAGAACGAACACTGGGCAACCAGAGGCTGGCAGGGAGAAGAGAGGATTGAGCATCCAGAGGACTGCTCTCCTCTCTCGGGGGAGGGTACACACTGTCCCACTCGCTGATTGCCCTCCTGGTGGTGACTGGAGGGCAATATGGGTCAGGAGGTGCTCCGATGTGATTACATCGGTGGGGAGAAGGGCGGGGAGAAAACAGGAGGAAAAGAGCCTGGCAGGGCTCCATGATGGTCTGCCGTGCTACAGTCTGACCCTGGGGTTCTGGATTGGGTCTCTGGGGAGGGGGTGCCACCTCCCTGGCCCCGCTGTGGGGGGCAGGTCATGGGGGAAATACCTGGGGGGGCGGCTAATTGTGGCACGGCAGGACCTGAGAGAGAATTCCTCCTTCGGGAGAGACCGAAGCACCTGCCAGGGCTGAGGTGTAAAAATGTATATGGAAAAAAGAAAAAAGAAAAAAAAAAGCCCTCGGGATGAAGGCACGCAATACCAAATTTCCTGCTGATTTTTTTTTTTTTTTTTTTCAGAGCGGCAAGGAACCACTGCACTAAGCTTATTAGGGCCACAAAAGCTACTTATTTCCAAACGGCACTGGTCTCCTCAAAACACAGTACAGCCACATTCTGGCAAACCCTGAAAGATATCAAGGAGCACAGCCATGCTTCATCCCTACCCTCCAAGATTGTTAATGGTCATACTGCCTTCACTGACAAGAGGGACATTTTAGTCCAGTTAAACAACGATTTTGCAACTGCTGGGTTAGCATTTGATGCCTCCCCTGCAAATAACCCGCGAAACCAGTTATTCGACCCAGACACCACTATCCGGCCCTCCTCTCTTGCCAGTCCTGCATCCAAATTCTCCTTTAGCCCTGTAACTTACAAACAGGTTGAAGACCTCCTACTGGCCCTCGATACCAGAAAAGGCGCAGGTGCAGGTCTCCTGGAACCCTTCTTTTTAAAGTTGGGGTACCACTGGTTAGTTGCTCCCATCACCCATTTGTTCAATTTGTCGCTTTCCCAAGGACTCCTACCCTGCCAATGGAAAGTAGCCCATATTACCCTGCTGTTTAAATCCGGCGACCCCAGAGACCTAAACAATTTTCACCCTATCTCATTATGTCCTACACTGTCAAAGCTCCTTGAGAATCTAGTGAACACCAGTTAAGAGACTTCCTAGAGTCACATAATTTGCTTATCTTATCTTCCTCTAGTCAGGCATTAGGCCCAATCATAGCACCATTTCCGCATTGTCCATGGTAACCAATGACTGGCAGATTGCCCTGGACACCAAAAACCATGTCAGTGCACTATTCCTGGACCTGAGTAAGGCATTTGATATGGCTGACCATGATTTACTTTTATCTGTGCTGTTCAACATCGGACTTGACACCACTGCCTTAAAATGGTTCAGCAGCTACCTTGTGGGCAGGAAGTCGCAAGTAAAATCACAAGGGGAGACTTCTCTCACTTAAAATATTACAAAGAGGTGATCCACAAGGGTCCATCCTTGGGCCCTTACTGATTGCAATTTACATTAATAACATAAACGCCAATATTAACACAGCTAGTTTCCACCTCTTTGCAGATGACACTGTGCTCTACGTTGCCAGACCCTCACTGGAGCTCACTTGCACAGAATTGCAGTGTGAATTCGACATCCTCCAGCGGAACCTCCTGCATCTTTAATTGCTACTCGATGCAAAAAAACTAAAACAATGTTTCTCTCCCCACATGCCCCACTGATCATGTGTTCTACCACAGTTTATATTCCTCAGATCCTGACCCTTCTAGGAGAAACGCTAGAATCGGTAGACAAGTTCAGATATCTAGGCTTTTGACTGGACAGCAATGTTCCTTTTTCTGTACACCTTATTGAACTGGCCAACAAATTGAAACACAGAATAGGATTCTTCTACCGCATTAAGCATCTGCTTACACATGAAGCCAAAATAAGATTGGTTCAGACCACCTTCCTTCCACTGCTGGATTATGTAAACTTCATCTACTGTCAGTGCCCCCTGGCTTGTCTCTGAAAGCTGGACACCCTGTATCACAGGACTGTCAGATTTATTACCTCCACCCCTTACAACACACACCATTGTGCTCTATATGCCCAAATCGGTTGGCAGTCCCTGAAAGCAAGGAAAGTCAAAAACACAGTCCTTTGGACATTTAGGGCCCTCACAAACAGGCTCCCTAAATATATCTCTGACCTCGTCTCCATTTCCGCAGGGGCTTATTCCCTTAAAAAATATGCCTATATTCTGCTTGATATCCCTAGGGTCAGAACCTGCTTTGGTGCCTCCTCTCCCTATCCTCTGGAACGCTACCCAAAAATCCTTAAAACTCTGTAGCCTACCTGGTTTGTACTCCTTCAAGTGTCATCTGAGACGCTCTTTAAAGACGTCGTGTAGTTGCTACCCTTAACTTTTCATCGGCCCACTCAACCCATGCCCCTTGTTTACTTGTTACACTTCTTCCCGACACCTTAGCACTTTTTCTACCCTATGCAAGTTACTCCCTTTGACTGTCTTTTCACCTTAACCCCACTCCCTACACTCGCTCCCTTCCTACTCTTATAATTGTTTCTATTATTACTTACTTGGTATGAAAGAACAGAAGAAGGCCAGAGCCCATCGAGACTGTTCCCCACACTATATGGGACATTGTTTATCTATTATCCCTCAACCAAACATCTAATTTGTTTTTAAAGACAGTGGCACTAGTTGCCTCTACCAATTCTTGTGGCAAGGTGTTCCATACAATGGATGCTCTTATTGGAAAAAAATTTCCCCTTTTGCTGATAAGTTTTTACTTCAAGCTGTTTATTATGCAGTCTCGGAATAGGTCTCCTTTTGGAGAGTGTTAGACCACATTTTTCCATTAGATCTGGTGAATTTATTAAATTAAAAACCATAAGCATATCACCTCTTAATCTTCTAGTTTGAAGAGAGAGAAGAGACCAGTAGCTTTTAATCTGTTCTGATAATCCAAGTTTGTTAATCTTGGAATTATTCTAGTTGCTCTCCTTTGAACCTGTTCAAATTGCTATGTCTCTTTTTGGTTTGGATTCCAGAAAGGAGCCATAGTCTAGATAACGGTCTAATGTAGCCCTATACAATGGAATGAGCATTGTTCCGTGCGATTAACAAAAGTGCGTTTTATTTGCCTCAAAAGTCTGTTGGTCATGCAAGCAGTTCTAACACAGTGATCATTTGGTGTAAGTTTATTATTAACATATATTTCTAAATCTTTTTAACAATTTGATGAGTGAAGTGGTAGTCCATTTATATAATATATCATTTTTGGATTATTTACACTGAAATGCACTACTAAACATTTGTCTTGATTAAACTGCACATGATTTTCATTTGCCCAAAGTGTTAATTTTTCCAAATCCTTCTTTAATGCAGAAATATTTTCATTATTATTAACCTTGCCCCCCAATTTAGTATTGTCTGCAAATTTAGCCATGAAGTTATTTGGCCCTGTTTGTAAATCACTGATAAAGAGATTAAACAATGTTGGTCCCAAGACCGACCCCTGTGGTACACCACTTGTCACACTACGCGAATCAGACAAGATATAATTAATTCTGACTCTCTGAGAACGATTTGTCGACCAGTTTAAAGTCCAGTTGACAATATCTGGTGACAAACCTAGATTGTGCATTTTAGCAATGAGTTTTTCATGTGAGACTTTATTGAAAGCTCCACTAAAGTCCAAAAGAATTGCATCAGTAGGGATATCCACGTTTAGTAGAGTACTTATGTTATTGTAAAAAGATATCAGATTGGTGGTGTAGGAATACTTGAGAGTAAACCCATGCTGATTTGAATCATAAATTCCTAATTTTTTACAATCTTGATCTATTAGAGACTTCATTACTCATTCCATTCATCAGCCACTGAGGTCAGGCTAATTGGATGATAATTTGCACAGAACCTCTGTTGCCTTTTTTAAATATGGGAGTAACTATTGCTGAACGCCAGTCATTTGGTACAATGCATTCTTGTAAGGATTTGTTGAAGATAATTGACAAAGGTATAGGAATATTTATAGAGGTTTCGATCAGAAACCATGGATGAATACCATCTGGGCCCGGACTAGTATTTTTTGTTTTTGATAGCCTGTATAATGTCAGTTGGATAGAACCTATGATAGTCTATGTGGTGAACTTTAAATGTACTAATAAGTGATTTTTGAGAGAAGTCAGAACAAAAGTACTTATTGAAGAGATTTGAGGTTTCTATATCAGATAGAGAAGAGCCATTGGTTATAATGGGACCAATGGTCCTTGATACACCTTTTTTACTATTTATGTAGGAGAAAAGAGATTTGTGATAGTCTTTTGTGTGAGCTAGTTTAAATTCTAGCTTATTTTTTGCCAATTTAATAGAATTTTTTAAGTTTTTCACAGATAGTCTGTATTTATGTAATGGAGTAGTTTTAAATGGAACAGAACTAGTCCTATGTTATCGCCCTAACATCCCATGTCTACCTGAATTGTGTCCCCTTGTTCTATGTGGCATATACTTCCTGTGGTTGATCTGTT
Organism: Neoceratodus forsteri; assembly: GCA_016271365.2. Classification (NCBI taxonomy): domain Eukaryota; kingdom Metazoa; phylum Chordata; order Ceratodontiformes; family Ceratodontidae; genus Neoceratodus; species Neoceratodus forsteri. Next base: position 974,125,832 of record CM057456.1, on the reverse strand, counting down.
GTACATTATATACTATTGCAATTATTGTGCTTAATTTTTGTAATCACTTTTTTTTTTTTTACAACTGTGTATTTTACTGTATTGCTACATTCTGCTGTATTCAGTTGTGTGACTGTCCAGGGCCTCCTTGTAAATGAGCTCGCTCAATAGTGTTTCTCCTGGTTAAATAAAGACTGATTGATTGATTGATGGTTGCCCCATGTCGCCACTCTTGTTTGCTATGTATATAGAGCTGCAAGCACAGGCAGTTCAGGACTCTCCTAACATCCAGGGAGTGTATTTGCGGTACAGGGAACACCAAATTGTCCTATATGCAGACCATGTGCTGCTTTACCTGCAGTCTCCATCCACATCACTGCATGCATCTTTCAGTATTCTCCAGAGATATGGATGCCTTTCCAGCTATAAACTGAATACCACAAAGACAAAACATCTTGTGTTTAGTAGGGATCCTCGTGAAGGCATGCCAGTGGCACAGTCACTATGGCTGCAGCCATGAGACCCAGAAGACATAGCATTGTTCTTGCAGACACATAGTGGCTGCAGTATACTAATTTCACCTGTGCAGTCAGATTGGCTGCCCTGTCCTGTGGCAGGAGAGCACATCCCTTCTCTTTTTCCAAGGCTGCCCTTGTGTATTGCAGTTTCTTGGCAGGGAGTCAACACAGACTTTGGCACATTCGCTGTGATCCCCAAGTCATCGAACAACTGGAGTATGTAGCAGAGCTTCCCTGGAGTTGGCCTGCAGGAGCCAGTCATCCAGATAGAGAAACACATCTAGTCTTTCCATGTGAAGGGCTGCTGCAACTGTCGCCAATCATTTGGTAAGGACCCATGGCATAGAAGACGAGCCAAACGGCAATAATCTGAACTGATAGTGTTTTCCCTCTAGCATAAAGCAGAGGTATTGTCAGTGGGATTTCGTGATCTTTATATGAAGGTATGAGTCCTTCATGTCCGGAGAACAGAGCTGGTCCCCTGTTTGCAGAAGGGGAGTCAGAGCTTGCAGGGATACCATTTAAAACTTTTTTCTGGATCACTCCACGTTGTTAATGGGGAATCTTTACATATGGGTCATGAACACCCCTGCTAGGGTAGTGGCACAGCCCAAAGCTGTCAATCAGCATAGAACCCTGAGCATATGAACATTCCGAGAGCTAAGATTCTCCCATCTTTGCTGTGCCACTGAAAGGGTAGACAGCACAGGAGAGTGCTCTCAGAATTTCGTAGATCTATAGCTGGTTTGTTGGTTTTTGCAGTCAGATTTGTGCAACTGTGAAGCAGGTTAGGGCTGCCTGTTTTCAGGGAGCACTCCCAAAGGGGCACAGTTAACAGAGCATTGGAGTCCTGACCTAACCTGTTCTTTATTCCCTGCATTCTCTGACGATGGTCCCTCCCTTCCTCCCCTTCTCGTCCTCTAAGAGTTTTGTTTCTGTTTCCGTGGTAGCTAGCCCTGTGTTTGAATTTTCCTGTCTTGGTAGGGGGGAAATTGTTGAGAGGAACTTCTCATGTTTGAGCTGCCTGTGTGTTTGTATGGGTGCTTCAGCTTACCTTCAGTGCAGTCCTTGCTCTGCTGCGTTTTATATGGGTCTCTCTCTCTCTCCCTTCTTCTGGAGTCTCCAGCAGCCCAGAATTTGTTTTCAGTTGCTGATCGTGCTGTTTAATGCATTCTTTCAAGTGGGGGCGAACCACGCATCTCCCTGCCATTGCTAGCATCCTGCCAGCGACTTTTGTGCCTCTATTCCCTTGGCGCTTCTTATTTCATGAATCACTGTGCTTTTAGTGAGTTGGGTGCACTCTCACCCATCATTGTGGTATCACACACTTCAAGTGATGTCATCATGCTAACACACAGACGTTTGCACTCCTCGCTCATCTAATAGTGTGTCTGAGACAGAGCGTTGTGTATTCTTTTGGCAGGTGCAGCTGTGATAGGGAGAGAACCTACACAGAGGGGGCAGATTCTTGTCAGCAGCACAGCTGATGGATCAGCGTGCTACAGGATCTGTTTTCTTCATTCTAATGGTATATCCAGCTCTCGGTGGGGGTTGTCCTCTGCTGGCAGTACCTTGGAACCTGCTCCCCAGATAGTGTTCAAGCCAGAGGACAGCAGAGAACTGTAGGAGCTGTGTGGTGAGTTGCAGCTCAGCCTCTAGAAGAATTATTTTGTTTTCTGTTATTTTCTTGTGGTTCTGCATTATAGATCCTGGCACCTTGGTTTATCAGAGACCTGTTATTTTTAAGAGATGTAAGACTTGCAGGACAATGCTGAGACCCTCACCCTTAGGGTCTTACTGCCCTAACTGTGTAACACAATCTACCATGTCTGTTTCGGTTCCCCTCCATGCCCAGCCAATCCCCCAAGAGAGGGGGGGATGTACATCTGGGGTACTGACTGGCAGTGGTAGGGCTGAGTCATGCAAATCCTTGTTGCTGCTCCTAAGTGAGCTGCTAGGTTCTGATGTTCTGCAGGACATCACTAGCATCACACCCGAACACAAAGGTGGCCATACAGGCATAGGCGGATTTAGATGGGGGGGCTAAGGGTGCTATAGCTCCCCCATCATGGAGCTCCTCTATTAGTAACGCACTGCTGCATTCTTAACCATGAAAGCTGCCTGAGCCACACGGGTCTCATCTGTCCTCCAGCAGAGCTGGCCTTAGCTAGGTGCAACTGTGCCCCTGCACCTTGGGGGCCCATGCCTTTTTTTTTTTGAGGAAAAAAAATAATTTAAAACATTTAAAAATGCCTACATGTTGTTAGAGATGAAAATGTTTACCAGCAAATGAAAGTGGAAGGCAACTAGCTCTGTTACTGTTACAAAAGGTGGGGGCAGCTTTGCTGCAGTGGAAAAGGTTAGGTTAAGTAAGTGCTAATGGTGTTAATGGCCATACTTTACACCTCCCAGATTGACTGCTTTCACAAACAGAAGGCTATATTGACAAGAGAACTTGTTTGTAACCTGGACATGTAGGTGAAACAATGAATGATATGACAAAATATGTTTCAAAAGTATGTGAGCACTCAAAATGGCTCAAAAACCTGACCAGCACAGAGCAAGACCAGATTTCCTGATAGGGACCCTGAAAACCTGATCACCAGGTAAAAAAACTGACAGATGGCAACCTTACTGGTGTCCCATGATAATCCTGTCTTTTCTCTCTCACTCACACCTCTAGAAAAGTTAAGTTGTTTAACTTGTTTGCAAATCAGAGTATCTGAGGTGTGAGTGTTCAGTGATGATGTCCCTGTCTTTACAGAAATTAATATGGTAGTAGTACCGTACTTAAGTTCTTGCTCCAGGCTCAGTCAGATTCATTTCCAGTGGTGAAGTCAAATAATTCAGTGCAGTCAATGGCACTAATTAAAAGATGCTGGTTAAACTAGGAGATCTGGTACTGCTTTAGTAATTCAGGACAGGAGGGTTAGTGAGGTGTAAATGTTGAGTGTGGGGGGCCCACAGAAAATGGAGTGGTGGGGCCCGGCAGGGGGCTGCACAGGGGCCCAGAATGGTTATGGCCAACCCTGTCCTCCAGTGTCCTGGTAGTGCAGTAAACAGCCACCCCACCCGCATTACATAGTTGACCCCCCCCCCCCGAAAAGCCGGTCTCCAGCATGAATTTCTTACTAACGTTCATCCTGCGCCATGTGGTCCGGTCCCAGCACTGTGGCAGCAGCTGGTCTTGCCTTGGTGAGCCTGAGCTTTCATTCTCTACTTTTGCAGGCTTGGTGCAGCTCCTTTGTTCATGCGCAGAGGAGGGGTTCATGCGTGGGGGGTACAGCTGCAGCAAAGCGGAGTGGACCTTAACAGTACAGATCTCAACCAGGTCACCTGGTGCTCACTGCTCCTGATTTGCTGTTGCGCCCAGTAGTGGATGTGGCTAGCAAGGGGCGCCTTCTTTAAATGTCTGGGCTGCTGAAACAAGAGTGAGCTGTAATTCATTAATTCAGAAGATTAATGTTGGAGCAAGAGAGGAGCGAGTGTACTACTGAGGAAGAGACAGAGTGGAGCCCACAAGTGAAGAGCAAAGCCTGAGGTTTCAGGCGGCAGCAGTCCAGTACCACGGGGTCAGAGTGGCCTTGGTAAATCAGCACAAGGACTTGGAGTGAGGTTCAAGTCATCTTCTGGTAGTTGAAGCAAGCTGTAGCTGAGAGCTATGCTCATTAGGAGTCATGGGGCCAGTGTGTGCTGTCTAGAGAGAGAGAGAGTTTGGCGACCAGGTGACCGGAAACAGTACTCAACTAGGGGCACATAGACTTCAGCCTGCTGAAAATTGATCAATTCTTCATTTAATCAGGAACTTCTTGCTTTAAAAACAAGACTTTCAAAGTCACAAACTATGGTGGGTGGGGGGCAGCTGCTGGGATGGGACAGGACATTAGTGTTCCATCAAACCATATCACCAAGTCTCTTTCAACTTTTTTCATTTTTATGTGTTTCCGGTGTGCTGCTGCCCAACTGCAGTCTTTTGGCGTTTTGTGTTTTTTTTTTTTTTTTGGGATGGGAGGGTATTTCGGGTCACGCCTGAAAATAGTCATGCCTTGGCTAATGGCACCTACCCGGTAAACAAAAACGAAACACATTTTGGACAGCATACTGTCATGTGGACTGTGGGGACTCTGGGGATGGTGCTAGGGTGCAACTAAAAAAGCATGGGGAGGGAGGAAATGAGTAGAAATTGCATTAGAAATACCCTCCAAAATGCCCCAGAATGCACCAAAATGTTAAAATATTTCTGGCGGCCTTGACGGCCCACCAGACCCCCGGCTTATTTTTTTTATTCTTTCTCTGACTTGAGCTCCCCCATCTATAGGACTCCTGGATCCGCCCCACAGGCACGTCCAAGTGTCAGAGCAGAACGATAATGCTCACCCAGATCTGCAGGCAACCCCTGACCTTAACAGTGTTGAAGGTCAAGATGAGGATTGATGGAACCAAGGGAAACAAATCCTGACCCATCCATACTGTTTGATGAGGACAAGGAATCCTCTGAAGAGGAGGAGGAGGAGAAGAAGTGGACAGAGTTTAAGAAAAAGATTCTAATCCCCTTCCATTTGATACAAAGTCTCTTTCCTATTTTATAATTGAGGCTTGTTGGATGTCGTAGCTGAAGGAGGTGCAGGTCATGGAATCCTTGGACTTGAATACAGTCCTGTCCATTTCCTTTTCTGCACCAAAGTGCTTTTCCAAACTTTATGCACTGTGACCAGATCACTGAGCAAGAATGGACTGGCAAAGATGAGCACAAGGTAAGCATCTCCCTAAACCAACAGTGAAATGTTATCCTTTTTGCAGGAGAACTCCCAGAAGTGGGAAGTTCCCCCTTTGGCAGACAAGGTTGTGCATAATTCTGTTAAGTACACAAACATTCTTATTGAGGGTTCATTTGCCCTAACCAGCACCTATGATATGAGGGTGGACACCTCATGCTGAAGAACTTTTGCCTCAAATGGGGCAAATCTTCACACCTCATATGCATCCTTTATTGTTCCCTGAGCCTTGAACTCATGGGTCATGGCCTTGGATATTTCACTCCCCCGCCCGATTTGGAAGAGAGACATTTGCAGCTGATACCCTTGGCATCCATCTTTCTGGGGGATGCCACAGTGGACAGTTCACAGATGTCGGCCCATTTCACTTATCACATTGTGGCAGCCACGTGAGGTGTTTGGCTCAGGCATTGGGCTGCAGAGTAGACGTCGAAGACGAGGCTGTTTAATCTAGTCTTTGAAGGTGGACTATTTGGTTCATGATTGGATGGCATCCTAAAGGACGTCCAGGATAAGAGATAACTCTCTGTCTCAAAACAGCAACAGAAAAAAAACTTGACATCAAGAGGGCAAGGAGGTGCATGGCAGCGGCAGTTCTGAGGTAGAGTCTGTCCCTTTCAGAATTTCAGAAACCAGCGAAATCAGGGAGCCTATTCCAGACTCCAGGTCAACAATAACAGAGGATCCTTTGCCTGTAGGCGTAATGAAGGCACAGGACAACATGGAGGTAACTCACAATGAAGGTACGTGGGTCCATCTGTAACACCCTTCCCTTGGTGGAAAATAGCAGAATTTTTACCAGAGATGGGCCCAAGTGATGTCAGATGCATGGGTATTGGAAATCCTAGCTCTAGGATACATAATAGAGTTTGCAACAGTACCCACAAGAGGTTGCTTTTTGCAATCCCTTGTTCCCCACAGCCCAGTAAAGAGGCAGGTAGTAGCCCAGACCCTGGATTATTTGTTACAGATTGGGGCAGTTGTCCCGCTGCCCTCTGGCGAGGAGGGTTTGGGATTCTACTCAGTTTACTTTGTGGCACCCAAGAAGTCAAGGAGGAGGGTGTCTTTGACCGATTCTGGACCTGAAGCACCTAAGCAAGTTTGTTCACCACATGACCTTCAAGATGGAGTCCTTGCGGTCAACCATCCAGGCTATCCAACCAGGGGACTATCTGGCATCCATAGATCTGAAGGATTCCTATCTCCACATCCCCATTTGCCAGCTGCACCAGAGGTTTCTGAGGTTAATGATTAAGGGGCAGCATATTCAGTACAGGGCACTTCCCTTCAGGCTGGCAACAGCGCCCCGGGTGTTCTCAGAGGTTTTGATTGTACTAGTGGTGCAGCTGAGACAGGAGGGCCATCATCTGTATCCCTGGATGACCTGCTCATCCGAGCATCATCACCTCACATGATACAGAAGTCAGTGTCAAGTACCCTGTAAATGCTGGACACACATGGTTGGGTTGTCAGTCAGGAAAAGAGCTTACCTCATCCTGTCTCGGAGGTTGGAATACTTGGGCGTGGTGTTCAGGACAGACGAGGGAAAGTTTTCCCCTCTCCATCTAGGATGGAGACCCTGAGGCAAGAGGTTCAGTGGCTGAGCAGCCAGCCGTTGGTCTCTGCTTACAAGCTTCTCCGGATTCTGGGGCTGACAACTGCAGTGATAGAACTAGTTCCATGAGCCCGCTTGGATTTGTGGCCCCTCCAGAACAGGATGCTGGAGGCCTGGAATCTGGCCTTGGAAGACTACCAAGCCCTGATTCTGCTTCCTTGGTCAGGCCAACAATTGCTGGCTTGGTGGGAAACTCCCGAGAACCCCAGCAGGGGGTCTCTTCTGGAAGTCCCGCCAGAGTTGATCTTGATGACTGATGCCAGCCTATCCAGCTGGGGCACAGTCCTGGACCACGTCCCGGTCCAGGGTGTTTTGACCCTCAGGAGCAGTGGCTACAGATAAGCAGATTGGAAATGACGGCAGTACAGCTTGCTCTTCTTCATTCCCACAATCGAGTTCGGTCCAAGGCAGTGAAGTTAAGGTCAGCAGTGCCACTACAGTGGTGTACATAAACAACCAAGGAGGCACAAGAAGCAAGGAGATGCTAGCGGAAGCAACGGAAGTGCTGCTGCGGGCAGAGAAGAACCTTTTGACTCTCTCAGCTGTTCATCTGGCAGGAGGACTGAACATTCAGGCTGATTGGCTGAGTCAGACAGTCCATCCAGGGAAATGGATGTTGAACCCGGATGTGTTCGAGCTCCTTTGCGGAAGGTTTGGTCGCCTTCAGAGCAACCTCTTCGCATCAGAAGACAATGCTCATGTACCGAGGTTCTTCAGTCAGTACCAATGTGCTCAGGTGGAGGCGGTGGATGCTCTGTGCCAGATGGGATCTCTTCAGAGCATACTTCTTCTTTCCACTACCCTTCCTCCTCAAGGTTCTTTGCAAGACGAGGCACTCAAAAGGAAGCTTCCTGCTGATAGCCCTTGAATGGCCAAGAAGGCTGTGGTTCTCAGACTTTGTAAATCTAGTTCAGCAGGTCCCTTTACAACTTCCGCACTGGGGGACCTTCTCTTCCAAGGGCTCATTCTGCATCCAAATCCAGAGGTGATGCAGATGGTGGCCTGACTCCTGAGAGGAGGAGATTAAGACAGGGATTTTCCAAAAAGGTGGTGAAATCTACCCCAGTGGCCATCAGGAAGGCTTCTACTTCTGCAGCCTATGACCATGTGTGGAATACCTTCTTGGCTTGGGCCAGAAAGGGATGTCAGACCCTCCAAACCTATGGTTCCTCAGATTTTGGAGTTTTTGCTGGTGGGGGTTGACAAAGGACTCGCGCTGGGCACTCTGAGAGGTCAGATGTCTGTGCTAGTAGCACTGCTGGGAAGTTCCAGGTGCGCATCACAGGGGACCAGTTGAGAGGTTATACGTTTTTCTAAGAGCAGTTGGCAGAAGCAGTCCATTATTTCGGCCACCATTTCCCCTGTGGGACCTGAATCTGGTGTTGCATGGTCTTTGTAAGGCATGTTTCGAGCCTCTTTCCTCAGTAGCAATGGATATCCTATCATACGAGGTTTGTTCACTTATTGTAGTGTGCTCTGCCAGCAGAATTGGTGAACTGAAGGCGCTGTCCCACAAAGATTTTTACCTTATCATCCTTAAGGAAAAGGTGGTATTGAGGACAGTTCTGTCTTTTGTTCCTAAGATACCTACAGCCTTTCATTTATTTAGGAAATCTGCTTGCCATCCTTCTGTCCTAAGCTGGCAAATCCAAAGGAGCATGAGCTGTGCAAGTCGGATTTGTGCAGGGCAGTCCGAACACACCTTAAAAGGACAACAGAATTCAGGAAGTCTAGAAGTCTGTTCTTTTTTGAAGCAGCAAAAAAGGGTCAGAAAGCTTCTGAAGCCACCTTGGCTAGGTGAATGAGGGCTTGCATCACCAAAGCCTATGCGGCAGAGAAGAAGAAAGCTCCAGCCCTGTGTTAGAACTGTGCAAAGCGTCAACGTGATCTTCCATTTGTGAATTCATGAAGCACTACAGATTGGATGATCACAGTTTTACCGATGGCAGACTTTGGTCATAGAGTTTTCCAGACGGTGGTTAGCAGATAATTATTTTTTTGCCCCTATGGGTTATATATGGGACAATATTCTCCCCACCCAGTTGGAAAATGTATACTGCTTCTTAGAACTCGTATGTAAAGACTTCATATTGACAATGTGGAGAGATACAGAAAGGAGAAATTCCTTCATACTTACTGTAATTTCCTTTTCTGTTAGCTCCAACCTCATCAGTGGGGCCTATCCTTGGAGCCCTTGGATCCTACTGGAGAATATTGTCTGATATATCTCAGGATTTTGTATTTCAACAAGGTTGGTAAATTTTGCAGTTTGTCCAGATTTATCTGCTAACTAGGGAAACCTTTGCAGTTCATTTGTTACAGGCATGCAGATTAACAGGTGGATATTTCTGAACATTGTGTGGTGTTTTTCCTTTTTCAGGTTAGTGCTTATACTAGTTTTGTAGTCATGTTTACTGTTATTGCTATTACTGGACGTACATCTTTATTTTACAAGTGTTATCAACAGACAGCCAAAACTTTTTAAGGGATCAGTGGTCGGACGCCTTAACAGAAGGACAGTGGAGTTCATCGGCACGACTCTATCAGCCAGCTCTCTAGAGTGAGGTAGAGCATCAAGTTATCCTTTCTGTAACGACCGCTCATTTTACATGTGTATTGTTGGTGTTAGGTTGAGGAGAGAGTTTGTTGACCTGGGCATGTTGCAGATTATTGACTACATAGGAGTGTACAGATGCTATGTGGACAGCCGGTAACTGGAGAATCTTTGCTCTTGGAATATTTATGTGCTCAGGATTCTATGCTGGTTGACAGCTTTGGGCTGTGCCACTACCCCAACAGGGGCATGTTCATATCCATATGTAAAGACTTTCCATTGACAACATTGGAGCAAACAGAAAAAGAAATTACGGTTAAGTATGAAATAATTTCTCCTTTTCTCCTTGCCAGAGATTCACATTCATTACCCATTCTGTTGGGATCTTATAGTCCTAAAATACTTAAGGATACACCTACCAACAACCCCCCCCCAAAAAAAAAATATACATTGTGAACATAATTACCAACCCTTTACCACATAGCTACAGCAGGATTTTACACATTGGGACACATTACCCATTCTTAACATGTAGAGTGGAAGTAGTGAGATTGGTAGTTCTACAACATGTCTTATACCTGCCTATTCCTCAATGTCCCCTATGCTTCCCAGAATCCATCTGGAGACGGTGACAGTGGTTGATAGCTAAATTTGTCTGGGTGGGGCAGTGTCCTTAAATCTGGTTCTCAGTTCTCTTTCCTCTGCACTTCTGGGGGGCTCTTCCTGCTGAATTTGTGTCTCTACTTCTGGGCAGCACAGTTTTGATTCCTCCTCCGTGGACACCTAGTTGGTTCTACCCATAAATGGGTCACCATGGAACAAACTGAGCTCTCATTCTCCAACCTAAATACGCTCTTATTTCATACAGAATGGGAGCAAAATACCCTAAACAACTTAAACCGATGCTGCAAAAATATGATTTTAGTATGGCAAAAGATCAAACAATTCTTAATGCTCATGCTTTTTCTGCCCCTATTTTGCCCTGTTTCGAAACTGGAACACTTCTGTCCCAGGACTGTAGACTACATATATTGCACATGGGAGCACTCCCTCCACTATCTTTTTCCAACATTTCTTTGGTCCCATGCTACTTTCTTTTATGAAGTTACAACTGAAGTGTGGCTTAGGCAGATTTATTTCCGCTGTCTCCAGATCCGCCACTGTGAGATGGGACTTCCTATAGCAGCCCAGGAACCCACTAAGGTCCCTGCACTGATGGCTTTTTTCCAACGATTTCTTCAGGACCCAAGACATGCAACACTTAATTTCATGAATATATGAGGCCTTACAGGCCACACTAGGGGCCAACACATGGAAGACATGGCAAGCAAATGGGCTGAAGAAACCGGACATCGAATTACTTCTAAACAATGGAACAACTCATGTTAAGCGAGTCCCTGAATTACAGGTATGCATATCTGGCGTGAATACACCTGGAAGCCTTAGATCCGATACTTTTGAACACCAGTTGTCACAGCTCATTTCTGCACATTTCACGTGGTGTCCTCTTGGCAACATTATGAAAAACCATGTGTGACCCAGATGCTATTCCAGTGCTCAGTTACACTCAAACCAGAATGTTATCTCTTGCAGCATTCCCCCCCCCCCCATGTTTAGATTTGCTACTTATTAGGGATTCTGATCACTTCTAGTAAAAAGATCCTTACACGGTTATGGCTCACCTCAACTGTGTCAGCTATGGATGAGTGGATGACAACAGTGTACCAAATTTACAAAACTAGAAGAGTAACCTATTCACTGAATAATTGCTGTGGCAAACTGGTCTCTCCAGACTCAGTCTACGACTGTTTATGAGTATCCTCAAACTCTTCGGAAGCCTACAAGAGTACTTGGTAGCTGCCACCACTCAGCATAGGCACTTTATAGGGATAACGCTAGGTCTGACTCTCTCCAGAGCCACTGCTCACAGTACAGCGCCGCTTGCTGAAGGGCAAACCACCCCACCCATCTTTGTCAACAGAGAATACCTTACTTTAGAAAAAAATGTGGTAATTATAGTCTTCTCTAGCGAAGCAGACACGTAGTTTTTGTCAGTTATAAATCAGCTAGCAGTACCTCAAAGGGCTTAGTCACAGAAACGTGAAACATTCGCAGATGACACCAAGTTAGGCGGTAGGGTTGACAGCGCCGAGGTGGTGAAGGACCTGCAGCAAGACCTGAAAAAATTGGACAGATGGTCCAAGGTTTGGCAGCTACAGTTCAGTTCAAAGTGTTGCATCTGGGTAAGGGGTACCCCAGAGCAGAGTACTGGCTCAATGAGGACCAACTCGGCACCTCACATGAGGAAAGGGATCTCGGGGTCATCATTTGTGACACCCCTAAGCAGTCAGGCCAGTGCAACAAAGCTTATGGCAAAGCAAATAAAATGTTGGGGTGTATAGGGAGAGATTTCGACAGTAGGGACAGGGAAGTGATCCTCCCACTATACAGGTCCTTGGTCAGATCCCACCTGGAATACTGTGTCCAGTTATGGAGCCCTCACTTTAGGAAGGACAGGGCTAGATTGGAGACTGTGCAGAGAAGGGCAACAAAGATGGTTCAGGGCCTCCAGGGGCTCTGTTACAAGGCGCGACCAAAGACACTGAATTTGTACTTTCTAGAGGCTAGAAGAGAGAGGGGTGATATGATTGGGACATTCAGTTTCATGAGGGGCATTAACAAAATGCCTTACTCAGAAATGTTTAACCGACTAGAAGGCTTAGCCACCAGGGGACATGAATGGAAACTACGGGGTGGGAGCTTCAAAAGGGATCTGAGGAAGTATTAAGAGAAAAAGTCACTGAACTATGGAATAGACTGCCCACCGAGGTGGTGGGCACTAAAACCATGGTGGCTTTCAAGAGAGGGTGGGCTAGAGTAAGGGCTCAACATGGTACAGAGGGTAGGGGGGCTAGGTTCCGGGACCCATAGAAGGCCTCTGTAATCCTTGGGCAGACAAGGTGGACCAGTAGTCTGCTGTCATCTTCTATGATTCTACGTAAAAAAATAATATTTTAGTACTTTAAGATATTTACGTGTGTAATATAGGATACCACACAAAGACTATGAAGAACAGTTATCTTACAGAAATTAAAAAGAAAATGTTTTACACACAACAGACAGAAAAGACAGGAAAATCTTACTGCACTTTCTATTTTTTCCCCAAAGTAGAATAGCTTACCCGCACAGGACACCTTTGGGAATCAGGGCAGACTCGAACTTTAAATGGCAGTTGTTCGGAGTCCCGAACCTGACTGACTCTTTCAGGCTGTGCCAGACCTCTGGACTCTCCAGCTGCCCCCCACCCCATGACACATCATCCAGTATATTACTTTGACATAATGGATTCAGCATTCTTTTAAGTCTAAGAAAACCTCCCCTCTAGAAAGACTGGACTCCATTAATTTTGTTTTTATAGAAACATAGAACTTGATAGCAGATAAAGACCACTTGGTCCACCTAGTCTGCCCATTTCCCTACCTAACGGATAAGCTGCAGATCCTAGTTAACCAACAGCCTACTTCCTACTACCCCCCCCACTAGAATTGCCTTATGTCTGTCCCATGCATTCTTAAATTCCCCCACTGTTTTTGACTCTACGACCTCCTCAGGAAGGCTGGTCCATGCATCTACAACCCTCTCTGTGAAGAAATACTTCCTCACATTACCTCTGAGCTGTCCCCCATTATCTTCAAATTGTGCCTCCTTGTTCTTGCACATCTCTTTTTCTGAAAGATGCTACCCTCTTAGACTTTGTTGATTCCCTTGAGGTATTTGAAAGTTTCTATCATGCCTCCCTCCTCTCTCCTTTCCTTGAGGCTATGCATCTTAAGCTCCTTTAGTCTTTCTTCATATGTCTTCTGGTGCTGACCCTGCACTATTTTGGTTGCCCTTCTCTGGACAGCCTCCACCCTGTCTGTCTTTGTGGAGATGTGGTCTCTAGAACTGTACGCAGTACTCCAGATGTAGTCTTACCAACTGTCTGAACAGAGGGCCAACAACTTCCTGTTTTTTACTGGTGATGCCTCTCCCTCTATGCATCCCAGTATCCCCCCAGCCCTTCTTACTGCCTTCTCACATTGCTGGCCCATCTTTAGGTCATCTGATATGACTACCCCCAGGTCCCTTTCCATTTTTGTTGTTGTCAGTATCTCACCCCCCATTGTGTACTCTTCCCCTGGGTTTTTGTTTCCCAGGTGCATTACTTTGCACTTCTTTGCATTGAATCTAAGCTGCCATACACTTGACCATTCCTCCAACCTTTGCCAATTCCCTTTTCATCCTTTCCACCCCACCTTGCATATCAGCCCTGTTGCAGATCTTTATGTCATCTGCAGAGAGACATACTTTCCCTTCCAGTCCCTCTGCTATGTCACTTATAAAGACATTAAAAAGGACCGGCTCCAGTACTGAACCCTGCGGTACCCCACTAGTAACCCCCCTTTCTTCACTGTGGACTCCATTTACTATTACCTGCTGTGTCCTGTTGTCCAGCCAGTGTTTTACCCAGGCTACCACCCTGGGACCCACTCCCAGGCTGGCTAATTTGTTTATTAATCTTTTGTGTGGGACTGTGTCAGATGCCTTGCTGAAATCTAGGTAGCCCATGTCCACAGCCCCTCCCTGGTCTTCTACTTTGGTCACCCAGCCAAAGAAATGAATTAGATTTGTCTGACATGACCTTCCTGCTGTGAATCCATGCTGCCTTGGGTCCTGTGCCCCACTGGTCTCTAGGTACTCAACAGTTCTTTCCTTCAGAAGTGATTCCATCATTTTCCCTACCACTGAGGTCAAACTGACAGGTCTGTAGTTTTCTGCCTCTGTCTTGCTCCCACTTTTGTGAAGGGGAATCTCATCTGCCCTCCTCTAGTCCTCAGGTACCACACCATCCTCCCATGATTTATTAAAAAGGGTAGTCAATGGTGTTACTAGTTCTTTTAGAATTCTGGGGGTGAATCCCATCAGGCCCCATTGCTCTATCCACCTTTAGTTTTAAGAAAAAATTACTCACCTTAGTAATTATGTTTTTTCTAATGGAGTCTTGCTGTATTCTGACTATTGCAGTTAGCCCCAGCACTCAAACGGCCCGGAGAGTAGAGGGTTAATTTCTATGCAGAGCATAGAAGGTTGAGCTCGAGCTCTATTCAGACCTCTGTCTGCTGCACTTTGAAGCGCAACTGTCGGATTCTTACGAGCTAATGCTAATACTAACTAACTACTATGTGGAAATTGTAACATTTTTACTAGCCAAATGGCAACCAAATATTTTGGATCCCCAAAAGACTTAAGAAATCCAAAATCAAAAACCAGGTAGTGAACAACTTAAGACTGTTAAATTAATAATATAACCCATTCCCCCTCTCTAAAAGGAGGGAGTACCCAAATGCACCCCTGGGGTGCAACACTGCACCTGCCAGCCCACTTCCCAAAAACAGGTTCTGAGAAGGGAGGCAAGGAAGGAGGTCAGAATACAGCAAGACTCCATTAGAAGAAACATAATTACCAAGGTGAGTAATTTTTTCTTCAAACAATATGAAGTCTTGCTGTATTCTGACTATTGCAGACTACTACAGTACCTCCATGGAGGAGGGAATCGAACCTACCTTGGGAATAGCCTCTGCAGTACTGCTGTACCAAACCGAGCATCACTCCTAGCCTGGATGTCCAGGGAGTAATGCTTGGTAAATGTATGGACTGTTTTCCAGGTGGCTGCTTTACATATCTCTAGCAACGGAATATCCTTGGCCGCAGCCTGGGAAGCAGCTGTACCTCTAGTCGAATGAGCCCTCAGGCCTGAGGGAGGTATTTTGCCTAGCTTCTCATAGCAGAATTGAATACAAGAGACAATCCACCTGGTGATAGTTCTCTTAGTGGCAAGTTTGCCCTTCCCCACTTCCCCATAAGTGAGAAACAACTGGAGGGAGTTAAACCTATGAGCCTTAGTACGCTCAGTGTAGTAACTAAGGGCTCTTTTAACATACAAACTGTGTAAACTTCTTTCTCCTGAAGAAGAATGATCAGTGAAGAACGCAGGGAGAGGCATAGATTGGTTCAGATGAAAATCTGAGACCACTTTATGTAAAAATCTCCTATTAGTTCTAAGGACCATCTTATCTCTATGGAATGAGATAAAATCAGGCTCCACTGACAGAGCTTGAAATTCACTGATACGCCTGGCAGAGGTAATAGCTACCAGGAACACAGTTTTCCAAGTCAAGTACTTAAGCTGTGCTGAAGACAAAGGCTCAAAAGGGGGTTACATAAGCTGAGCAATGCAAACATTAAGATCCCAATCGGGGTAGCATCCCCAAAGGGGGGGGATTGGTGTGAAGCAATCCCTTGAAAAATGTACAGAATATAGGGTCAGATGACAGTGAGGAAGGCTTTCCCACTGACAGAAAAGCAGAAACAGCTGAAAAATGTACTTTGAGAGTAGCTGGTCTGAGGCCTAGGCCATTAAGATGAACCATATAATCCAGAACTGTAGACAATTCAGCAGTGTCTGGGGATATAGGCTTCTTGGAACACCAAATGCTGAATCTTTTCCATTTGGAGTTATAAGTTTTTCTGGTGGCAGGCTTTCAAGAGGCTTTAAGAATATCCAGAACCCCTTGGGACAGATACAAATCTGCATACTCTAACTCTTCAAGAGTCATGCCTTGAGACTGAGAGACCGAAGATTGGGGTACCAAATCCTCCCCTGAGAGTAGGTTAACAGGTTGTAATTCCTGGGAAGAGACAGGGGAAGATGAACTGCTAGGGACAGCAACAGGGGGTACCAAGGCTGCCTGGCCCAGTCTGGAACAATCAGAATCACTTTGTAAGGTTGTGACCTTACATTGACCAGAACCTTGAACAGTAGAGGAAAGGAAGGGAAGGCATATAGAAATTTCCCTTTCCAATTCAAAATCAGAGCATCCAGAGGGCCTAAGCCCAAAACTGGGGGTCTGCAACAAAACGGAGGAAGTTGGTGATTGGCTGGGGCTACAAAGAGATGTATCTCTGGAGTGCCCTACCTTGAAAAAAATCACTTTCAACACCAGAGGGTCCAGGGACCATTTGTGATGGCCCTGGGAGATCCTGCTCAGTGCATCTGCTAGCACATTGTCCTTCCCTGGAAGGTGGACTGCTATCAGAGAGGTCAGCAGAGAATAAGCTAGGAACCACAATTTCATGGCTTCCATGCACAAGGCCGTGGACCGAGTGCCTCCCTGCTTGTTGATGTACCACATGGTGGTGGTGTTGTCTGTCCTGACCTGAACCACGTTGTTCTGCACTGACTGGGACAAAGCTTGCAAGGCCAGAAAGACCGCCCTGCGTTCCAAGAGATTGATATGAAGAAGGGATTTCTGAGGGGACCACAGTCCCTGGGCTGTGAGAGCCCCCAGATGGGCTACCCGCCCCAGTAGAGAAGCATCCGTGGTTAGGACCACAGACTGAGTGACGAATGGGACTCCTTGCGTGAGGTTGCCCTGATCCTGCCACCATTGGAGAGCCTGGATCAAAGTCTGAGTCACTGAAACTAGTTTGGTTAGAGAATCTTTCTTCTGAGACCAAAAGGCCCTCAGGTGAAACTGAATGCCCCTCATCTGAAATCTGGCCCCTTGGACCACTGCTGTAGAAGCTGCCATGTGGCCCAGAAGCCGAAGGAAGTGCCTTGCTGGCTGAGAGACCAGAAGGTGGAATGAAGGAGCCAGCTCTACAATAGCCCTTGCCCTTTCCAGGGGACAAAAAGCCCTTGCTTTGACTGTATCCAGCTCTGCCCCTATGAAGGTGAGGAGCTGTACAGGCTCGAGAACTGACTTGGAAAGTTTGAGAAGGAATCCTAGGGAAGTGAGCACTTGCTGAGTCACTTGAAGGTCTGACTTGACTTGGTCTGGGGACTGACCCACAATGAGCCAGTTGTCCAGGTAGGAAATATGGAAATATTTTTCCTTCTTAAAAAGGTCACTACTACTGCTAGGCATTTTGTGAATACCCTTGGAACTGATGTCAGGCCCAAGGGCATAGCTTTGAACTGATAATGGCCTGAAGGCAATTCGAACCTGAGGTACCTTCTGTGGGAGCACCTGATGGGAATGTGAAAGTAGCCATCTTTTAAGTCCAGGGAGGCTAGCCAGTCCCCTGTCCTTAGAGAGGGTAGGATTATTCCCAGAGTCACCATTTTGAATTTTGGTTTTAAAAGATGTTTGTTCAGGTATCTTAAGTCTAGGATGGGTCGCCACTCACCTGTCTTTTTTGGGGTAAGGAAGTACCTGGAGTACAGACCTTTGCCCCTTTGCAATGTAGGAACTCTCTCTACAGTCTTTAGAGCCAGTAGAGATGAAACCTCTGCCTCTAGGGCAATGGTTTCGGAGATGCTTGCAGGTGGAAAAGATCTGGCCCTCAGCTTTGGAAATTTCTTGAAGCTGAGAATCAACTCCTGGCTTACCACCTCCAAGACCCACTTGTCTGAGGTAACAGACATCCAGTCCTGGACGAAGTAAGCCAGCCTGCCTCCTACAGGAATGGGGGAGTCGACCCGGGCTGACACATCAGGGTGTCTGCTTGGCAGGAGCCTTAGGTTGAGGGATGGATGCAACCCTGCTCATTCTCCTTCTGCCCTCCCTCTGAAGAACCCCTTCTGAGGAAAGGGAGAAGAGGCCTGTGCTTTGTAGAAAGGACTATGAAAAGGCCTGCCTCTGCCCCTACCCTGCTGCCTTTGAGGAGTTGCCTGCCTTCCCTTGGCCTGTGCACTCCTATAGGTGGTCCTATACTCATCCATCTTTTTCATGTAATTCTATGTCTGCTCCCCAAACAGAGAATTACCCACCACAGGGGGAATCCATGGCTTTAGCCTGGGTGTCCTGTGAGAGGCTAGTACATCTGAGCCAAGCCATTCTCCGAAGAGCCACAGATGTAGCCATGACTCTAGATAACACATCATTGGAGTCCACAGCAGCATGGAACTGTGTCTTGGATGCCTCAGTCCCATCAGCAGCCACCCCTTCCAGCTCCGAGACTAGCTGGGGGGAGGCCTGCTTAGCCAGTGCCAATACAGTGTCCCACCTGGACTTCTGGTACCTGGCTACATAGGCCATATAATTAGCCTGCCTGAGCCCCAAGGCAGATGCCGTGTACTCTGTCTTTGCCATGGCATCCAGCTTCCTAGAGTCTTTATCTGGAGAGTGTGAAGTCAAGGGTATATTAGCCTTATCACAGGCTGCAGCCTGCACAACCCCACCATGGCTGCATTGTTGATACAAGTACTCTGTACCTGAATCTGATAAGGTGTACCTTTTGTCCATCCTTCTGTCGATAGGAGATACAGAATTTGGAGTTTTTAAAATCTTTTGCGTCTGTTTCCCAAAAGACTTGCGAAGGGGAATAGACAGTCTTGTGAACTCTGGGATGTCCATCATCTCCACATAATCAGGTTCCACTTGTTCCTCTACAGCTTCTTCCACAGGGAGCTGGAGGGTTTCTGCCACTTTCCTGTAAAACATGTAGTGGGAAGGGGACTCAGAAATCCTAGGAGGGAAAACAGCAGAAGGCCTGTCTGGGGAGATGTCTGGTTCAGTGGGCTCAGCGTGACCTTCCACACCATCGTCATCATCATCATAATCTTCATTCCCCTCCAAATCCAGTTCATAGAAGTCTTCAGGGGCATAATCATGAACCGGAGGAACCAACTGAACCGAGCGCTTGCCAGAAGGTGCCGGATCAGACGGAACTGGTCGAAGCGATTCTACAATCTTATCGCTTTGGCAATCTCTTCGGTGGTCGGAAAATGGGTCTGTGGATCCAAACTGGACAATTTTTCTTTTCTTTTCCTTTTTGTAGGAACCGATCCCTCAGAATCGGCTCTCTTCTTTCCCGAAGAAGTATGGCCCTGGTCAGAGGGCACTCCCTCCGGTTCAGTCGGAACTGAACTGGGCTGGCCATCCTGGTCAGTGGACTTCTCGGCCTCCTTATCCCTAAGCCTACCTAATCTTTTTTCCATGGTAGACTTAGGGAAATTTTTACAGATTTGGCAGTGTGAATCGAGGTGGTCAAACCCCAGACAATAAACACAGGTGGTGGTGGGATCAGCCTTAGCAAAGACCTCCCCACACACACTGCAGTGTTGAAACCCAGTGGGCCCAGTTTTCCTTTTTGGGTTTCTCAGACATAGCCATTCTAACCACAGACTTACCCTTTTTATGGCAAACAACCAGGCAAGACACCCTTATCGGTTTCTAACCGTGTCACGGGATTGGAAAAAAAACACAAGAAAATGCGTGGTTTTTTTTTTTGTTTTTTTTAACCGATAAGGACCGGTAACCACACTCTAAGTTTAGAAACAAAGACAGAATATATAATTCACTAAACGTCCGGTTCAGCCCAACTGGTTGAAAAATCTATTTTTACAATTTCCTCAAGTTTGCTATGTCTAGTTCACTACCTAGTACTTACTGTACCACAGACGGAGATCTGAACCGAAACTTGAGAAAAATAATCGGTAAGACCGAGTACTGTAACCAACTCAGACTGCTAGCAAAGGTGTAAGCTCCGGAGCGGCCGTTCAGTTAGGCGGAGTAAAGAATCTGACAGTTCCGCTTCAAAGTGCAGCAGACAGAGGTTTGAACCGAGCTCGAGCTCAACCTTCTATGCTCTGCATAGAAATTAACCCTCTACCCTCCGGGGCAGTTTGAGTGCTGGGGCTAACTGCAATAGTCAGAATACAGCAAGACTTCATGTTGTTTGAACATACTAACATACTAAAAGCCAGCAGAATAGGCCAAATGGTCTGTCTTGTCTGCTCTAAAGCCAGCAGCATAGTGGCTGCTCGCCTTACCGCCCCCAAGAGGGTCTTCTTTAGTTTGTTTCCCCTTGTACCTGTCCCACCCTTTCTTGAAGCCCTCCACTGTGCCCTTTTCCACCAGCCTTCCAGGCAGCGCATTCCACAGCTCCACCACCCACTCAGTGAAAAAATGCTTTCTACACTCCCCCCTGTAGTTTTCCCTCTTCCAGCTTCCACTCATGGCCCCTGGTTGTTCCCCCCTTCTTTAGCCTAAACAGCTCCTTGGTTCCACTCCTGGTTATTCCTTTTACATACTTGAAAAACTCTTTATCATATCTCCCCTGTCCCTTCTCTCCTCCAGTGAGTAAAGCCCAAGCTCTTCCAGTCTCTCCTATTAAGGCCTCCCCTCCATGCCCTGAATCATCCTGGTCGCTCTACTCTGGACCCTCTCCAGCAGTGCTATGTCCTTCTTAAGATGAGGTCTCCAGAACTGTACACAGTGCTCGAGCTGCGGCCTGACCAAGGCATTATATAGAGGGAGGATCACCTCCCTCCTTCTGGATGTAATTCCCCTGGCTATGCAGCCCAGTATCCTGTTTGCTTTGGCTGCAGTTCTTCTATAATTTTCATAGTTATTCATTTTGATGTATAGCACCACCCCTAAATCCCTTTCTCCCAATGTGGCTTGCAGTGTGGCCCCCCCCCCAGGGTGTATACATGGCCCGGGTTTTTGACCCCCAAATGAAGTACCTTACATTTCCTGGCATTAAATTTCAGTCCTCACCTCCTTGACCACCCCTCCAGGGTATCCAGATCCCCCTGAACCGCTTCCCTCGCTTCTTCACAATCCACCAGTGATCCCAGTTTTGAATCATCCGCAAAGAGACTCAACCTATTCCTAACCCCCCTCCCTAGATCCGAGACGTAGGCATTGAACAAGAGTGGCCCCAATACTGAACCTTGAGAGACCCCACTGATTACCTTCGTGGGGGAGAAGAGTGTCCCACCCACCATTACCCTCTGTAAATGCCCCGAAAGCCAATTTTCAACCCAATTGAGCTCCTGTCCACCCACCCCCATCTCCCCCAGCTTTTTTATCAGCTTATTATGGGGTACTGAATCGAATGCCTTGCTGAAATGTAGCTTTAGAACATCCACCGTTCTTTCAGAACCCTTTCTTCTGTGAAAGGACTACTATCAACCCCCTATCCAGAGTGCCTCTATTGACTGGATTAGGTATCTTCCCCTGCTTTTCCATTGTGAATACTGAGCAGAAGTATTCGTTCAGTATCTCTACCTTTTCACTGTCGCTCTCTGCCCAACCACCTTCCTCTTTATTCATCCTCAGTATCCCTGCCTTAGTTTTTCTTTGCTCCCTAATGTACCTATAAAAGGTTTTATCCCCCTTCTTAACTGAGTTGGCTATCTTTTCCTCGGTTTGGGCCTTTGCTAGTCTGACTGCCTTCCCCACTTCCTTCTGCTTTAACTGGTACAGTTCTCTGTCCTGCTCCTTCTGTGTTTCTTTATATATTCCTGAATGCTATCTTTTTCTCCCTTACCTTCCCCACCACTTCTTCTGAGAACCATAGTGTTTTGTTTCTTTCGTTTTGATTTATTTGCTTCACACAAAGGCTTGTTGCTTCTGTGATGGCGGTTTTGATGTTTCCCCATTGTTGCTTCACCCCACCTTCTTGCATGTTTGCTAGTGCTTTTTTGAGGCGCACTCCCATTTTGACAAAATCAGCCCTCCTGAAGTCCAGTACCTTCACTTTTGTATGGCCTGACTCTACAGCTAAGTTATTCGTGAACCACACTGTTTGGTGGTCCCTTGTTCCCAGACGGCTACCCACTTCAAGATCAGAGATCCTCTCCGTCCTCATTTGAGATTATCAGGTCTAAGATTGCTCCCTCTCGAGTGGGTTCCAGAACTAGTTGTCTGAAGTATGCCCCCTGTCGGGCATCGAGAATGGCCCTGCTCTTGGATGTGGCTGCATCAAAGGTGCTGCAGTTAACTTCTGGCATATTCAGGTACCCCATCAGCAATATTTCCCCTTTCTCTGCCATCCCAAGGATGCCTTTCTATCATTTCCTTGTCAATTTCCTCCCCTGAGATGGGGGGGGGGGGTCAGTATACAACCCCTGTGTGGATTGTGGTGCCATTTCCAGTCTCCAGGGTGACCCACAGTACCTCCTCTCCTCCTTGTTTACCCTTTAGTTCTGTTGCTTTGATCCCTTCCCTTACATAGAGAGCTACTCCTCCTCCTCCTCTTCTACCCTCCTTGTCCCTCCTGTAGATTGTGTACCCTGGTATGTTGACATCCCAGTCATGGTTCTCTGTGTGCCATGTTTCTGTGACTGCCACGATAACCAGGTATCCCTCTTCCATCAAGGCCACCATTTTGGGGAGCTTTTTACCTAGACTACAGGCATTGGTACTCATTACCTGCCATTTTTTTATGGCTTTATTTCTTTTTGCCCCATCCCTGTCCTCACTGCCTTTGTCTTTTTCTCCATTTACCCCTGCGCTTCTCCCTATTGACTGCTCTGTCTTGGTGTTTACCTCAATAACTACCCTGATTTTTTTTCTTGGGGGGGGGGGTGCTAGGATTTCCCTTCTCCTTTTCAGTGCCTCTCCCCTTGGCTAGTTTTAAATGCTTGCCACTGAAGCAGTTAAACCTATCACCTAGGATTCTGGTTCCCCTCTTGGATAGATGCAGACCATCATGCCTGTATAGACCTGCATCCCTCCAGGTGGAGCCCCAGTCCCCAATGAAGCCAAATTCCTGAGCTCTGCACCAGTTTTTCAACCAGTCATTGAATCTCATGGTGCAGAGTACCTTACCCTCATTCATGCCATAGACAGGTAGCACCTCCGAGAAAGTTACAGTGTGTGCTACATGTCTAAGGCCCTTCCCCAACTCCACAAACTCCTGTTGCAGTGATCTGATCCCATTCTCAGCCAGGTTATTTGTCTCTGGGTGGATAATGACCTTCAGCTCACTCCGCCTTGCAGCTGCTCCCATGATCCTGAGGATTAGTTTCCTGTCCCTCCAAGCCATGGCGCCGGGCAGGCACCTTACCTCCCTTTCCCTTCCCTCCCCCAGTTCTACCCCCCTAACAATTGAGTCCCCCACCAGGAGTTTCCTTCCCCTGTGTGGTCCTGTGCCACCCTCCTGTGGGTCTCCATTGTGGAGGTTCCCAGCATCCTCCTTGGTCTCCACTCCGGGTGCCTCCATAGAGGAACCATGCTCCACCAGAGTGGCGAATGAATTGTGGAGAGGCACAGCTAGAGGCATGCACCTCTGTTCCACCACCCTCACCCTCCCTGAGCCCACCGTGGTCCAACCACTCCTCTTTCTTGGCAACCTCTGAGATAGTGGCAGTGGCCTAGGTGGTCCCTGGGTGGGGGAGCAGGTTTCCAGAATCCTTGCCAGGTCAGCATGGAGAGGAACAACCTCCTCCCTCAGACCGGAGAGGTGCCTGCAAATAGGGCAGCAACGCAGTCTCCAGAATGTCTCCCGGAAGACTGCTGCTCCACAGCCAGTGCGTTGCACCACTCCCCACATGTCTGTGTCCCTTTCTGTTACAGGTGCTTTTCCTCCTGTCTCCCACAGCAGGAGTGAATCCTCTACTCATTAGTCGGGGGCCCTTCACAAAATATGAAAGGGTTGTTTTTGCTTTCAACTCTCCCATTAATTGGCCAGAAATTGTAATTACTCTGTAGAGCCCTGCGGCATGCCTTTGGCAGCTAGCTTTATTAGACAAGTTTGTATCTTACACGAGGTCTAGCTGATAATAACTTTTAAACACAACTACATGAAAAAAATTACATAAAAGTTGTTACACCTCGACACCGGAAAAATGAAAAACCAATCCTTTAGCAGATCTAAATGATGTTGATTTTTCGTGTGAGCTGGCTGGCCCTCACTGCTGTGCCCTCAGTCCACTCTTTGTGTGAACCCCACATTAGTTTCTCCTAAGGCCTCCCCTGCTTTAAAAAGAAAATAAAAGGCACTATTATCTGGACAGCCCAGCCACATTGCCATGATGAAACCAAGTGCAGTGTCTAATTCCATATTATAGGACTGTGGCACCAAGCTCCACTTTAGCAATTTTTAGTTCTGTCCACTGGTCCTATGCAGCCATGTAAGGGGGTTGTGGTCAGTGACCAGGGTGAACTCCCTCCTATACAAATAAGCTAGCAGTTTCTGCATAGCCCAGGCAACAGCTAGCCACTCCTTCCCTATCGTGGCGTAGGCCTAATTTTTGGGCAACAGCAGTGCTCCCAGATCTACAGGGGTTCCTGTATTTTAAGGAATTTTTACTACAAAAATGGGATACAGGAAGGAAATCTTTTATTTTTAAAATATCAGGGGAAATGGACAAACACTACGGGAAAATGCCCACTATGAATCTCATGGCTGCCAAGATCCAGACAGAGCCCTCCAATTGGTGCTCAGTTTGCTGACTTTGCTACACTAAGCAATTCTGTTGGTCTGTTTGCAGCCTGTGTTTCTCTGTGGTAGTAAGGTAATGTGTTGGAAGTGCATCTTTCTGAGGATGATTTCAGATCTTCTGATCAAGAACCAGTGAGCTGCTGCATGATCCAAACACCTGCCCCACTCAAAACAGCAACACCTTTGAGTCAGCTGAGTTGCATCTCAAATGCCACTGTTCTGGACTGGCAGAGAGCCTAAGCCACTGAAGGTAAACTAGCCTTCTTGTGGGCAGCCTCAGGTTAGTCTATTTTAAACTCATTTTACATGTAAAATGAGTCAGACAAAGCTGACTGACCACTTGATGATGGTGTTATGCTTTGAGGTGCAAGAAAGAGTGTAAGTGTTGCATGAGGAAAGCAGCGCCCCAAACCGCTAAGGCAAACAAACCTTCTGTTTTGCACATTTGTCTGTTTTAAACACATGAAATGCAAAAAGCGAGCCAGACAAGAGACTTGATGATGGTGGGCTTTAAAGGGTGACGGGGACACAAAGAGTGCTTAAGTGCTACTTGGCTTGTTTGGTACACAGAGCAGAGTTGTGTTTTTAAAAAGGTCACTAAGGCAGCACTTCTTCTGACCAGCCTAGAGGTTGAGGTTATTTGAAAAAAAAAATAGTGTTTCTATTTAATTGTATGGGGGTGTCTTCATCAAGATAAGCAGGAGTTATGAATTATATGTGTGAGATCAGACAGGACCCATAGGCCCTGGTCTGGCCTAAGGTAAGTAAAATAAATGAAAAAAAAAAAGGAATATTTGTTTTTACCTCTGAGAGTTCAGTGCACAAAGGTGGGTGTGTGGGTGTGTGTGTGTGGGTGTTTAAGCATGCCAATGAAAAACACAACAATACACTGAAACAATGTTTATTAATGGAGCACTACAGGTACACAGAGCTGTAGGCCCAGTGCACGATTGGTGCGCAGTGGCTATGCACGCATATCTGGGGTGAGTAGCTACTCCACGCCCCCTGTGCCCCCCCCACATGGCATGCACGAAGGGGGCACATGCAGACCCACCTCACTCGATCCCCCACGTCTGCTGACAGCTCCGCGATGAGGATGTTCCGGGGGTGTGCCAGCACTATGTGTATTCACTAACCCGTGTAGTGCTGGCCACATGGGTGCAGAGGGTGGTGCAGGGTACACTAGGGAGACCCTGCCATAACCCACAGCATGCCCCCATGAACACAGGTATTCGGTCACTGGGGGACCAGGACAGTGCACACTGTGCTGCTCCCGACTGCTGGGCAGCCAGGGCAGCTGGATGGGTGAGCGCCCAGAAAGTTTATGTGAGGCAGCACTGAGACTGGAGGGTGCATGCTATCGGCATGCACAGCCCCAGACCCATGCTACCCTATGTGTGAGATCCACTATGGGTCCAAGGGGGGCATCCCATTGGATGTCTGCCTGGGACAACTCCTCCCCCGGCCACCCTGCAGAGTCCTGTGCATTGGGGGAGGAGCCGTAGATAGGTGGTCGGCATTGGTGAATGACAGTATGGGTGCACCTGTCCGCGGGGTGCAGGGGCAAGGGTGCAGTATGCACATTTTGTGCATCCCTGTGCCCCTTTCATGCATTATGAGCAGAACTCAAAATGTATCAGTCTGTGATTAAGGGGTAAATTTGAAGTTAAGGCATTTCACACTATAAATAGAATACTTTATAAGGGACTGTATTATTACAAGGTTATAATACCTTCAGGAGGTTCTGGAGACATGTGAACCTTGAGAACCGAGCTTTATACTTTCCAACATGTCCCCAGAACCTCAAGATGGTATTATATTGTTACATACAGTATAAAGTTCTTATAGTTGTAGAGTTGTTACGTGATACGTTGTAGGTGATTTTTTTTTATATTTAAAATAAATAAGAACACATAAAACAGCCTGAACATTTGTCCTAGTGATTTTATTGACTGGCATAATTACGCCAATTACGTACTTACATTGATTTGTGCATACAGGAAAATCTACAGGAATTTCATCCCAGTTTTACAGGGAAAATACATGGAAAATTAGGGTGCACTGCAGAAAAATGCTTTGCCTGATCTGGGAGCACTACAACAGCTTCCTGCTCAGGTACGCAACTGGGTGTTCTTCTCCCGAGTATGTGACCTGACTCAGAACTGCACCTATCCCATGATCAGATGCATCTACGTGCATAGTAAACCTTAAGGAATAGTCCAGGATGGTGAGCACAGGTGCCCATGCCTCCATCAGCTGGTGGAACGTGGTATCACAAGTTTCTGTCTACTGAACCCTTTCCGGCATTTTCTTCATGATGAGATGGACAGGAGTCTGGTCATGCTGCTAAAATTCTTCATAAACTTACGGTTGTATCCTGCCGTCCCTAGGAAGGCCTGTACTTTCCTCTTGGTTGTGGGTGTGGCCCATCCCTGGATGGATTCAATTTTCACTGGCTTAGGCTGGATGTACTCATTCCCTGCCCTATGCCAACGGTATGACAGTTCTGCCATTCTTATCTGGCACTGCTCCATCCTGACTGTCAGCCCAGTGGCATGCAGTCAACAGAACGCCTCGGTCATGTGCTTAACTTGATCTTCCCAAGTCTGGCTGTAGATGTTGATGTCATCCATGTACACCAGAAGTCTCCTACCTATTCAGAATGCAGTCCATGAACCATTTAAAAATGGCTGGCACATTCTACGTCCTGAATGATGTTATCCTGAACTTAAATAATCCAAATGAAGTGATGAAGGCTGACCTTTCTCTGGCTTATTATTATTATTTATCTTTTGCTTACCAGGTAAGCATGCTAGACAGTCAAGTGTCTATTTTCAGGTGCGACCCAGGAGAATTACAAAGGTACCGGCAATAACAATTCAGAGACAGGGTACAGGGGGACCTGCCAGTAGCCCTTTATCAGGTCTGTGTCGGACAAGTAAAGGGCTTCCTCTAACATCTTTAGGACCTCATCCATTCTTGGCATGGGGTTTTGTTCAACTCTGTGCAGCTATTCAGCATACAGTAGTCAACGCAGAACCTCATGGTTCTGTTGTTTTTTGGGGGATCACTACCACTGAGGAAGTCTAAGAACTACTGGACTCGCGGATCACCCAGAGAGCCAGCATCTCCTTGATTCCCCCCCCCCCCCGTGGCATCTCCAACACCTTCTGGGACTCTGTAGGGTGCCTTACTTACTCTGTGGCGCTTCAGACCCTGTATTCACATGGTGCTCTGCCAGCATGATATATCCTGGTTTCCCCATGAACATTTCACCAAATATGCACAGCATCCCACAAATTTTGGCAGCTTGAGTTTGTGTCAGCTGCTCCAAGAGGGTGACGGCATCCACCGAGGATTCTCCTTTAACATTTCCCAGGAGATCCACCAGCGGGTCTGCTTCTGCCCCTCCTCCGGATTGTCGTACACAGCCAGGGACGGCCTTAGCTAGGTGCAAGCTGTGTCCCTGCACCTTGGGATCCCATACTTTGTCTTGAGGAAAAAAATATATATTTAAAACATTTAAAAATGCCTAAATTCTGTTAGAGATGAAAATGTTTCCAGCAAATGAAAGTGGAGGACAGCTGGCTCCGTTAATGTTACAAAAAGTGGGGGCAGCTTTGCTGCTATGCCACTTTAAATTGCAGTGGAAAAGATTAGGTTAAGTAAGTGCTAATGGTGTTAATGACTGTACTTTACATCACCCAGATTGACTGCATTTACAAACAAAGGGCTGTACTGACAAGAGAACTTGTTTGTAACTTGAACATGTAGCTGAAACAGTGAATATGACAAAATCTGTTTCAAAAGTATGTGAGCACTCAAAATGGCTCAAAAACCTGACTAGCACAGAGCAAAACCAGATTTCCTGATGGGGACCCTGAAAACCTGATCACCAGGTAAAACACCTGATGGGTGGCAACCTTCCCTGGTGCCCCATGGTAATCCTCTCAATTCTGTCTCACACCTCCAGAAAAGTTAAATTATTTAACTTGTTTGCAAATCGGATTATTGGAAGTGTGAGTGTCCAGTGATGTTGGCACGGTCCTTAAAGAAATTAATACAGTAGTAGTACCGTACTTAAGTTCTTGCTCCAGGCTCAGTCAGATTCATTTCTAGTGGTGAAGTCAATAATTCAGTGCAATCAATGGCACTGATTAAAAGATGCTGGTTAAACTAGTACATTAGTTCTCACACTTTGTGATTGTGAGCCTCCCACAAGCCATGAAAAATATTTCGAGCCTCCCTCAAATTTGGAAAAAAATCTTGGGGGCCCCCCACAGAAAAAAAAATCCTATTTTGCACAGTACACCAGGAATAAAGTAAAACTAATAAAGCTGACTAAGTATATTCTCTTTTTATTCAACTTATTGCCCTGCACCCCAGGTTTTACTTGTCACTCCTTTTTTCTGACTCTTGGGCCCTTGCTACGCTGTTTCCTCTCTATCTTGAAAAACCAAACTTAGCCACTTCATCTCTCCCTCTCTTACCCTGTTGTTAAGCAACTTCCTGTTCCCTTACCTCAGGTGATACCTGAAAACGTGCGTTGGATCTCTGCTTTTCCCAGTCAATAATTTACATATAAATATCTACTATAGAAATGAGCCATGACTCAGTGTGCCTTTCCAAGTCACAAATTTGCATATAAAGACCTATTGTTGAAACAAGCGTTGACTCAGCATGCCTTCCCCAGGCATTAATTTACATATAAATACACACCTATAAACAAGCTTTGGCTCAGTGGAGACTTCCTGGTCACATATTTGTGCATAAGTAAAGTAATTCACCTGCAATTATCCATATTTAATTTGTTTTATCCTTTCACACAAAACAGCCAAAACTTAAAATTTAAATACTGTACATTCCCAGACTTGACAGAGCCTCCCCTGGAACAACTTGGGGCCTACCATGGGAGGCTGGCCTCACCATTTGAGAACCACTGAAGTAGTAGACCTGGTACTGCTTTATTAATACAGGACAGGAGAGTCAGTTAGGTGTAATGTAGAGGGGAGGCCCACAGGGAATGGAGTGGTGGAGCTTGACAGGGAGCTGCACAGGGGCCCAGAATGGTTAAGGCCAGCCCTGCACACAGCCAGAACCGTCTCATCCTTGTCATGGTAGGGTTTCATCATGTTTACGTGGTAGACTTATTGTTTGCGTCTATGCTCCTAAGCCGCCTGTAATTTATTCTGCTGGATAGGGATGAGCACCATCACCTGTTGCTGTGCCTCGTACTCCTGTGCTGTGGTCCAACGGTCGTACCATGTCTTCTGCCTCTGTTGTGCAGCTGCTCCTTGAGCCATGACCTGAAATTCAAGACATACTGTACAACAGATTCCCCTTGGGAAGAAAGCTCACTCTGCCATTCATCACCTACTAAATCAAGGGGGGCCTTTTATCCTGTGGCCAAACAAGGAGCTGAAAGGGCGAGAACCCTCTTGACTTCTGGGGGACTTCCCTATAGGAAAACAAGAGATGAGGTGTAGGTACTTGTCCAACTCTTGTCTGCTGGTTAGTGAATGCCCTTAGTTTGGTCTTAAGATACCCATTGAATCGCTAGACCAGACCATTAATCAGGGGGTGGTATGGCAAGGCACCAAGCTGCCTTACTGCATACTTCTTCCAGGACTGATCATCAGCTCAGACAAGAAGTTGGTGTCCTAGTCTGACAGAATCTCCTGAGGGAACCCACCCAGCTAAATAACCCCAGCAATCCATTTTCGATGGAGGTCAAGGGCACTGCCTCTGGGCACCTTGTGGCGTAATCTATAGCCACCAAAATGTACCACGTGCCTGTGTGACTGGGGGTGCTATGTGACCCCACAATGTCCCTAGCAACTCGCCAGAATTGCTCTTCAATAACAGGTAGGGAAATCAGAGCTGCATTAGCTATGTCCTCCAACCTTTCCACCCTCTGGCACTGTGGACAAGTCCAACAGTAGTTTGCCATGTCTTTTAAAAATACTGGGCCAGTAGAAATTGTTAGTCAGTCGCCTTTTTGTACAGCTGACCCCTAGGTATCCAGAAAAGGGTATGTCATGGGCTAAGACCAAAAGCTGCTTCCTGTACTCCCTAGGAAACACTGTCTGCTGGAGTACCCCTTCCTCGGTTTCTCCCTTAGGAACCCACGAGCCCATTCTCTCAGTACACCTCCCTTTTCCCAGAACTCAGAGAGTCACCTTCCACACTGGTGGCTAACTCCCTTAATGTTTGCAGGAATGGGTCAGCTTGCTGAGCTCTCCCTAGTTTTTGCATGCCTGACCTTTCCAAAAATACGCACTACTATGGGAGAGCTGCCCACGACTGGGCTGTACTGAGTCTGTAATTGTGGCTCAGAGCTGCTGCTCCTAGCTTGTTCTTCAGCTACAACTTCTCCTGCTTCTGAGGTAGGGATGCTTCCTTGTGCACTGCCCCTCTGTGTCCCCAGGAGCCGGTTCCCTTGCCGTGCTGTGGATAGAGACCTCCACAATATTGGTCCTACTATCACAGTGATTACCCATGATTACATCCACGAGCAGGTCTAGTACAACACCGACTTCCTGTATGTCCTGGTCACCTTCCTAGCTTAGGAAGATTCGCACCATTGGCACTGAGACCGCAGGTCCCATCACTCCTGTAATCCTAGAAAACTGACCAGGCAGGGTCTGTTCCTCCTGAATCAAATCCTGCTTCACCATAGAAATGGAGGCCCCAGTGTCCCTCAGTCTCTGAGTTACCAGTCCATTCACCACCACTGGGTGCATATGTGCAGTGGAGTTAGGGCACTGCACTCGGTGTACAGGCCACAGTCTGCTGTGAGCCCTCTGAGCTACCCCCTCGTGCTGCACTAGCCCTTTTTTTCACATTTTTTCGGATAATCGTAAGACAGATGCCCTAGTTTCTGGCAGATAATGCATGTGTATTCACCTGTCTGTGTTTTATAATCCAGGTGGCTTCCCTTTTATTATGTTGCCCCTCCCTTGGGATTCCCCTAAAACCATCTGATGTCCCTCCCCCATTCCTTTTATGAGGAGAGGATGGTTGGCTGGATATGAACTGATCAGCCATCTTGGCTGCCTCCTGTGCAGAGCTTGGAGTTCTATCCAAGAACCATATTCTCAGCTCTTCAGGTACTGTCTTTAAAATCCGTTGCAGAAGAAATAACTTTTGTTTCCTGTACAGAGCAAGCTTTTGCACCCCCTACTAGGGATGCTACAATATCACATTTTTAGTATCGTGATATTTATGTAAAGACATATCATGATATATTGATCATCACAATAATTTGCAGCATATCTAATTTTAGAAAAATTAGTGAGATTGGAGGAAGGTGGAGAATCTGGAATCGTGGTTGCAACTGGAGACAGGCATGCTGCTGGAGCAGCTGGGCCCATATTAGGCTTCAGTCCACTCAGCCCTATCACCCTGTCATCCCCTGGACTTGCCTGCTCTGGTGTCCTCCATGATTTGCCCCTCGTGGTGGAGCCGGGGGTGTCTGGTCCCCTCCTGTAGAGCACTATCCAAATACTGGAGGAGGTGCCTGGTCGGCAGGTGCAGGGTCTGAAGCGGACCGAGCCGTAACTGTGCTTGGCCAGCTTTTCTGCCCTGTTTCCCCCAGCCACGTGCCACATAAGGACATAGGTGTGCGGGTATGTGGATGCACGCATGCATCACATGTCAGGCAGTGTCCCCCCTTCCTTGTCACTGTACTGCACCACCACCAAGCCTCCACTTGGTAGTGATCTGTGAGCAGAGCGGCCAGGCTCTCTACCCAGGGTGAGAAAAGTGAGCTGTGGGATGTGCGATCCTCTCCCATGATTTACCTCTGTGTGACTCAGGACTGGTCCCAAACCCAGGTTGCTTGTGTGGCAGGCAGTAGCTTTACCTACTTACCCCTAGGCTGCCATTTACAATGCTTTATCATGGTATATCGCAGTATATCATGCTGCATGATAACTATAGTATTGCTTTTGTTTACAACGATAAATTATCATGAATGATAATTATCATGGTATATCATCATATCATGTTACCGTGACATTCCTGCCCTGTAGGCATCAGGGGTTATGCATTAGCAAGGAATGTTTCACTTTATCGTGGTCTGTGCAGTCCTCATTGTCCATTCTGGCAAAAGCTTCTAATGCCTTGCTTGTAAGCTGTGGCAATAAGTGAGTTGCCCAAGAAGCCCTGCCCAATTCAAATTGCCCATAGATTCTCTCGAAAGATCTTAAAAACAAATCAAGTTCGTCCCCCTCCTGATATCTGCGAAACATTTTAGAATTAATTTTGGCAGCCTGGGTTGAACCCCTTATACCATTACTCACAGTGTGTGATGTTGTCCTCTGGTGCAGGATTTCCATCTGTGTCTGATGCTCAAGCTCTTTCATCTGGATCTCGTGCTGGCACTGCCTTTTTCACTTGCTCATGCTGGGGCTGCTTTTCCTGCTCCTCCACTTCCAGCTTTCTCCTTTACAGATCCATATCTGCCTTTCACCTCCAAATTTTGCCTTCTCCTTAACCAGGACAAGCTCCAGCTCCAAAATTCATACCCGGTCTATTTGCACAGCTGCCCTAGTCAAAGGCTGTGGCTTACCTGTGTTCTCCCTAACCTCTGTTTCAAGACTTTGGCAAGCAGTGACACTTTTACATGGCTTCCTTGGTTGCTTTTTTCAAGGATGGCTGTCAGTTTCATCTGTGTTTCACCTTTTTCGTAGCCCAGTTGTTTTCTTTGGCACAGCTCCTGCAGGCATAACAGTGTGCACTTGTGATGTGGCCCAAACATAATGTCTTCTATCTATCTACTGCTTAAAAAAAAACAAAAAAACTGGTAGAATGTACAGTGCCTTTTGCATATTGACTGCACAGGTAACCTTGGTAACGTTTATACTGGCGAAACTGTTTCAGATCCCACCCCCTGCCTCCAGTTTGTAGCAGTCTGGTCTCTCCAGACTCAGCCTGCGACTGTTACTGGCATTCCCAAACTCTTCAGTAGCCTACAAGGGCACTTGTGAACTGCCACCACTCAGCATAGATACTCTCTCAGGGTAACTGTAGGTCTGAAGCCCCCCAGAGCCACTGTTCACACAATACAGCACTCCTTACTCAAGGGCAAATGACCCACCCCTCTCTGTCACAGCTGAGAACATCTTACTTTAGAAACAAAATATGGTAATTGTAGACTTTTCTTCAGAGGCGGAAACAGCTATTGTCAGTTACAAATCGGTTAGTCGTACCTCAAAAAACTCTATCACAGAAATATCAAGTTTGTAAAAAAATATATATATTTTAATACTTTAAGGTATTTACACATGTAATGCAGGATACAACATGAAGACAATGGAGAATAGTAAGTCTACAGAAATCAAAATGTTTTGCGCACAGCAGAGAGAAAATACATCTTACTGCGCTTCCTAATTCTTCCCAGAGTAGAATAGCTCACCCGCACAGGACACCTTGGGGAATCGGGGCAGACTCAAACCTTAGATGGCTGTTGTTCGGAGTCCCAAACCTGACTGACTGTTTCAGGCTGTGCCAGACCTCAAGACCCTCAAGCTGTCTCCCTTGTGACACATCATCCAGTATGTAACTCTGATTCAGCATTCTTCTGAGTCCTGGAAAACCTCCCATCTAGAAAGACTGAACTCCATCGATTTTGTTTTTCCACCTGTCTTGCACAGCAGGAGTGACTTCTTCACTTATTAGCCAAGGCTCTTCACAAAACATGAAAGGGTCGTTTTTGCTTTCAGCTCTCCCATTAACTGTCCAGCTAGATTTTAATCACTCTGTAGAGCCATCTGCATGTCTCTGGCAGCTAGCTTTATCAGACAGATATTTATCTCAGCTGAAGTACTTAGAAGAGATATAGCTGATAATAAAATGTAAACACAGAAACATGAAAAAAAAATTGCTCAGAAGTTGTTACAGTCACTTAGAAATGCAGTATATAACTTCTGTTGGACCAGATGGGTACTATACAACATGATCAAGGAACCCAATGTTGTGCCTTAATTGCAGGCAGGATACAGATATGCAGGCATAACAAGGGTACACCTTTTTCTAGCCCCCAGTCCAGATATGAGAATTTTGAAGCGCTCCTCCTCACCTCACCTCACCCTGGGAATGGTCATCTGGACTCGAGGGGGGGGTCCTGGGCTCACCCCAACCCTCTCTCTCATAAAGTGTACCAGGGTTCTATGATAAAAACAACCTCTGATGCAAGAGTGATATATAAATGGCATATAATCACTGAGTAGTAAGCAGTGCTTGGGTTGGGGCTTACCCACCCTTCTGATGGCCGTGATAGGCTGATTGCCGGGTCACCTCTCAGGACCACGCCCTGGGGTGGGATAAGGGGACGGCCTAGTAGGGGGGCAAAATACCCCCAGCAGCACCAAGCAGATGAAGCCACCCTGCCTCCCTCCCCCAGTGCCACAGCAGGGTCACTTCAACTCCTCCCACACTTTGCTGGCTCCTCTTGACGGGGCCAGACTGTCGAGTGAAGTATCTCCTCCTGGCATAGGGAACCAGAGGGTCCAGCCCATGGGGGACAAGTCATGGGTTACAGTCAGGGTGTCCGGGGAAATTGTAGAGCGAAGGCTGGTGGTGGGCAGGACCACCAAAGGACTCCTGTGGAAGGAGGTCCCAGCAGCTGGTGAGGTAAAAATGGGGGACAAAAATAGGAAAAAAGGCAATGCTCTCACCCCCAGCCTGAGCCGTACCCACAAGTCGGGGTGTCTTAACCTCCAATTTACAGTGTCAGACTGAACTGAATCTGTATCATATGAACCGTCTTAAGATGATTATTGTAATGTACTATATCTGTGCCATGCAGATTCAATTAACAGAAATAAAAAAAAATGTTACAGGCAGGCATTCAGCCCCATGTTTATCATACACCTCTTCACACCCATTGCCTATTCTGCACGCCTTTGTATTGACTTCCCAAGTTGTTACTCTTGATAAATTGTATTCTATTTATTTTTGTCAGTCTTGCACTGTTTATCTGTGAAATGTCCTCTTTATTTTGCTGCCTGTACGGTATTATGCCGTTTTAGTGTATTTTTTCTCTTGTTCCCTTCCCCGGGTCACATTTAGTAATGAGCCGAGGCTCAGGATGCCTTATCCGGTCACTCATTCTAAATAAATATAGGGTGTCATTACACTACAGTGGGATCTAGAGGAGCTGGTGCAGGATATTATCAGCATAAGATCATTAAACAGTACATTTGTATTGGGAAATGGAGCTGGGGGTTCTGCTGAATGTCAGGGACTGATTAAGGACTTGAAAGTGAGTAAGTGTGTGTGTCTGTCTGTGTTTGTATCTGTCTGTCTGTAACTGGACCACCACAAATGGACTATAGTACCTAGAAAAAAAAATTGAGACCTCGCCAGCCCATAAGCTAGCCTGAAGTCAAGTGATGGAAGAACACTGTGATGGTAGCACCATTTCCAACAGGTTCTGAGAATGGCAGTGGCACAGAACTCTATAGGTGATGCAAGCCAGTGAGTTTGTGAGCGAAAACTCAGTTTGTGCCCAGTAACGTCTGGCCAGCTGATTTGCATTGTAACTTAAGTCATCTGGGAGAATCCCCCCTCTCCCCAGTGAATAAGTCGGGTCTGTCTGCATATCATTGTTTGATGGCAGCACAACAAGGAGCCTATTTGTACCCAATCTTTAAAAAACAAATCTAGGCAGTCCCTGTTTTTAATAACATAGGGTATATGAGAACTGAGAAGTATGGGATATATGATGATGTCATTAGGATCACGTTAGTTAAAATGGAATGGTGTGCATTTAAGGAACAGGCAGGTCTGCTGGGCCTGATTTCCTGAGGTGTTTGCCCATTCTTAGAGTCAAGAAGCATAACAAAGAGCTGTATACTGCTTTATGCATAACTGAAATACATACATGAACTAACTTTGGGGGGTGACTGGCATGAGCACACCAAACAGACTGCTATGTTTGAGTCTGTCCCAGAATTCTTTTTCTTTCTATGTACCTATTTTTGATTTCAAATCAGTGTGGGATAGCCTTGTCTCCATATGGGACAGCAGACCTGTGAGTGATGAAATGAGGGACTGTCCCTTGCAATATAGGACATTTGAGAGGTAGGGTATATCTACAGGGTCCATACATCACATTTCTGTGATGCTGGGGTGTGTGTGTTTGTATTACTGTGCCTCATAATTAGGCCTTAAATGGACACATTAAACAGTGCTTTAAATGGTGTAATCAGTAGGCATAACAGTGCTGATAAATACTGTACACAGCCCTAGGTAAGATTGTTGTATTTAAAGGTGTGCTATACAAACTTCCCAGGGCCAATTATAGTAGGTAGGAGTATATATCCCATGTTCTTCAAACCTCACGTGTTATTATTGACCACCCCCTGCTACTATCATCCCTACGGAGTATTGGCCTGGATGCTCCCTCTCTTAGGTGGTTCCACAATTACCTAACTGACCGCTCCCAGCAAGTTAAGGCTGATGGTGAGGTCTCACTCCTCAGACCTCTTACTCAGGGTGTTCCGCAAGGCTCCATCTTGGGACCCCTGCTTTTCGCAATCTACATTAATAGAATTAATGCCTCCATTAACAAGGCAAAAATTCATCTCTTTGCAGATGACACAGTGATCTACACCAGTGGACCATCTACCGACACTGTACTGTCATCTCTCCAGAGCGAATTTGATCTGCTACAACTCCAACTCCTAAAACAGAAGCTGCTCTTGAAAGTGAAAAAAACCAAAGCCATGCTCTTCTCCCCTGTGTCCCACTCTCTTGGCCCTCCCTTTCAGGGTTCACTATCTCTTATCACTACCATACTGGGGGATCAGCTGGAATATGTGTCTTTCTTTCAAATACCTCGGGGCTTGGATTGACAGTTCTCTCTCCTTCCAGGGTCATATTGAATAGCTTATAAAGAAACTCAGGCAGAGACTAGGACTATTCTTCAGGATAAAAACCCTTCTACCAAGGGAGGATAAAAAGCGGCTAGTCCAATCTACATTTCTCCCCCCGTTAGACTATGCTGACTTCCTATATAGCCAAGGTCCTGCTGGTACTCTTGCAAAACTCGACACACTCTACCACAGAGCCTTAAGGTTTATAACGGAGCTCCCTTACTCCACCCATCACTGTCTCTTATATACTGCTGTGGGCTGGCCTTCCCTTACCCTCAGGCGCCAGAGAAATGCGGTACTCTGGACCTTCAGAGCCATTACGAATAACCTGCCCAGCTATATCACTGATTGCCTACCATTAAGCCCCCAACCTAACTATGCCCCAAGAAGTGCTTCTTACATAACCCTGAAAATCCCGAAGGTTAGATCCTGCTTCGGCAGGGCGTCTATAAGCCTTGTATTTCCCTCGCTGTGGAACAAGCTGCACAAAACCCTGAAATTAAACCTCCCTTGCAGGCTTGCGGCATTTAAAGCTTTAATCACCTGTCAACTCAAGGAACCCTGCAACTGCTTCCCGTAATCCCTCGGACTGCAGCCGTTGTGCTTATTTCTGCTCCCTCTCTGTCATCTCTTGATCCAAATCTCTGCCCTCTCTTCTCTCACCCTATACTTCCTCTTACCTTCTACCCTCTGTGTCAAAAAAACCAAAAACAAAAAAACTGTAAATCTAGCTTACAACAATTCAGTGTTTTACATTATACCAAGCTCTTAACTTGTACATTTCTTTTATGGTACTGTTTTTTGTATATTTAGTATTTTTGTGTACGATGGCTCTGAGTTAACCAGCTCATATATGATTATATGTATACTGCCATGTTGGCTGCAATTGCAATCCTGTTATTTCTTTCTGTAGTTGTACCTTCTCCCAGGTTCACCTCAAAAATGAGTTCTGCTCAACGGTGCCCGCCTGGTTAAATAAAGATTTTGATTGATTGATTGATTGGTTGATTGATGCAGCAGTTGTACCCAATATGAATAGTGTGATGGAAAAAATATTGTCTACTGGAATTTTGAAGTCACAGTGTGTGGTTAAAAGTGGTGTAGCTAGTGTATGACCATGAAATAGCAGAGTTGTCAGGTATGGATAGCTGTCAACCCCCATCTTCCATCAGGCAGTTTTAATGATACTTTTTCCTACGTTACAGTCGTAATTATTTTCAACTTTTTATTTAAATATATATTCTAGCAACAGAATGTCTTCATTCCTAAAATGATCTTTTTAGCTTCTTTTTGGTTGGTGGGCTTAGTGTCATGAAAATGTCAAAGGAAAAATCACTTCTGGGGCTCAGATCTTCAGTTTTTTGTTGGAAACGACTAGAACTGCATTCTTGTGCTTCACTTCATTGTATAGATTTCAGCTAGTGAATGTCTGGATGCACAGTAAGACTAAAACAAGTAGAGTTTTTTTTCTGCACCGGATGAAAGAGCCTTTAGAGGTCCTGAAAGTTTGTGTAAAAATCATATAGTTAGTCGAATAAAAGCTAATTCTCAGAAAAGGCATTCTTTCCTTAGACTAACATGGCACCATAAATCTGCAGCAACTAAAAAGCAATTCAGTTCATCTGAGAAATAGATCAAAGTGAATGTCCGGTAGGAAAGGAAGACTGAGTAGTAGGTGGTGCATGTGACAGGGTTATGCAGAGAGTTAAAAGTAGGGATCTAGTCTGTCCTCTCCTATTTTGTTACTTGTCTGTCTATTGTCTGTCTGATTGCACAATTAAATTTTTCTTGTGGCACCTAGGAATTGGCCACTTCGACAGTCCCACAATTTCTGTTTTCTCCCTTCCTCCACTTGCTGTTTCTGTTCTTTTCTTTTCTTTATTCCCTTGCTTCTCTGTGATTAAAAAAATGCATGTGAATCTTTATGTGAAGCTGGGATCCCTCAATTTGCAAAATTATACAATTAATTATGTTATTGAAATGTTTGCAGAAAGCTATTTGGGTTTATCTGGAGCACAGTGCGTTAACCTTGAGATGTATTTTGACCTTCACAAGCTTGTTTGTAAAACTGCCAATAGGAAATCAGCCCTGGGATCAGATTCCTTAGTATTTTGCACCTGTTAAGAAGATTGAATGTACTGGTCACAGGAAAGAAACTGGCAAAGTTTTGGGACATTGTGTGAAAACAGGAGCTATATATCTTAATGAGAACAGGATGCATGATTTGTTAGGGAAAAGCATCTTATAAACAGGGCAGTGTTTTGTTTAGAGAGAGATTGATATTTATTTAAAGTTTTAGAGATACCGTCAGAGGAAGGACTTTGTTTTGTTTGAACTGCCTGTATAAGAGCCATCCTGCTCAATTTTATTTTTTTATTTAATTGTTTTACTGAAAAATAATGAAATGCCACTTGCAAATTTTATGACTTCTCCTGATTTGCCTGTGCTTCCTGAGATATGCGTCGATGACAGTGCAATACCATTTCTGTAGCGCTTCACATTGTCAATGGGTAATCAAAACAACTGGGTAATAGTGTACCCCTACCAGGGAAATGGCACAGCCCAAGCTTTAGAATGTTGGTCACATGAGGCTTCCATGCAGCAGCAACTCCCTAGTTAGGCTGTGCCATTCTAAGGGGACCAAGCTACTTTTCTCTTCTCTCAAGAATTTCAAGTTTCAAGACTTCAGTTGAGGCTGCAATTCTGCTCTGCAGGTTGGGGCTATCTATTTCAGGAGCAACCCTAAATTTAAATTATGCCTGTTAAGCTGCGGCTTTCAAAATGAATAATCTGCCTTTTTTCTCATTCCCTGTGTGGAATGGGAGCCACTTCTGCCTTGCTAAGGTGTTTTTTAATGGTCTCCTGTTGAAAACATAAAAAAGAAAAGAAAAAAGGTGCCCACAGGTAGATACAGATTTAATTATTGGGAGTGTAGGGTCTCTAGGGGTGTCACTCGACTTTGGCATCGGTTCCCTTGCCCCCTGACCCCCCACCAGCTTGAGGTTTTCTTGTTTTTTTCAGTGTTTGTCAGCCAGCTTGTGATTTTGGTCAACTTCCATTTTTACCGTTTGCGCAGCTGCCATTAGGGCTGGGCGTATGCTTCTTCATCAGTTTGGCTTCCCGCCAGTGTCCTCCGCACACACTTGTGGTCAGGGGTCGAAATTAACATACCCAGCCTGTTCCAAATACAAGTAGGAACAGGCTGGTGCAAGTAGTTTTATTTCTTGCCTGCACCATAGTGCATGTGGTGTGTTTTACTTTCTCGGGCTGCAGTTCCAAGAGGTGCCACTAGGGTGCAGCATCAAACACAGGCAGACTTTTTTTGGGAGATGACGCCTGACGTCGTGGTATCGCGCTGCGTACTGTGAGGAAGACTCGGGAGTGAGCGGGAGCGAGTAGTGGGACTAAGAGCCCGCTCCAACAGTAGCTGCTGCAACGTAAGCCAAGGCTTGGAGGAGTGCCACAGGAAGGAGGTGGGATGCGGCGCGGCAGCAGGAGTTATCGGAATGCCGAATTTGAAAGTGGGCTCGCTGCTGGCAGTGCCTTGTGTGCAGTATGTATGACGCATTGGCTCTATTAATATTAATGACCCACCGGATGCTTTGGGTGATTGGGCTGGGTAGAAGGGGTTGGGAGGCGTAGGTACAGCATAGGGGCAGGGCAGGAGGGCTGCAGCAAGCAACTGGAATTGCGCCAGTGGGGCGGGGGGTGGGAATCGGGATGGTCACTCGGTGAGCATTAATTTAGGCTTGACTGGCATCTGGCAGCATGTTAACTCTGTTGTACCATGTGTCTCTCTTTCTGTCACACACGTGGTACAATAAGGTTCACATAGTCATATGCATCTGTTTGAACTACGCAGTTGTGAGAGACTTTCTTGGAGAGCAGTCGCTAGGCGGGAAGCTCCATGAAGGAATCAGACTAGTGTCACGTATTTTTTCTGGGCCAACAAAAAAGCACATTTAGCTGTTTGCAGGCAGGACGAAGTGTTTAGCAAGATAAAGGTTGCAATTTAAGGTAAAAAATACTTATCTGGGGGAAACTAAGTGGCAGAAGTTCAGAACCAAAGTAAATCAGGGCTTCACCACACCACCCCGAAATAAAGGTTTTTTCTGTCCTGTGATTTCATAGGACTTAATTTTACCACAACCTTTGATCCTGATTTTTTTGTGGACATAGTGGTGTTTCTTTGCTTTTGTTTGTGGGGGCAGCAGGGTAGCTGTGAACAAAGCTCTTTAATATAGCAGGAGCTACAGCAGCAGTCAAATCCCTCACAATGTGTGTGTGTCTGTGTGTGAGACAATCGGTCCTCCCAGAGTCCCAGTCCAGTTTCTTCTTAGTGTGTGTGGAGAAAAGCCTGAAATCATAAAAATTGAAAAATACTTGTGTGATTGAGTGAGAGTGAGTGTGTGATAAAAAATAAATTTGAGCAAAGACTGCCTTTCAGTGTCAGTGGCTGCAGCCTAAGCAAAGGGCCAAGGGCAGTTGCTGTTTATTTTCTAATCTAAAGGGTCAAAAGGAATTCTGTCTTGAAATAGCAAAGCAATTACGGGGTTCTCATCACTAACCCACTAGCCTATTTGCTCACAGGCAGCCTGGGCAAAGAGCAGTTATATAAGATTGAGGAAAAAAGTAAGGGTTCGCTTCTCTGCTTGTTGAGCAATGTGGGTTTGCCCCTGTTCCCAATCCCACCACAACTTTGCCACAATCTGAGACTGAATTGATGAGCCCATCTGGTCGGAGGACTCCCACTCATTTTACCTGAGTTGTGAGTCCAGCATCTGTCATAATCGGGGTAAAATAAATATATGTGTGTATGCTGTAGCACAAAATAATTACTGCACATAGAAACATAGATTTTGAAGACAGATAGGACTGCCTGACTAAGGTTTACCTGGTCTACCCTATACTATACTACGTGTACTACACTGCTGCATGTACTACTACTGTGTGTGTGTCTAGTGTAGGTCCATATAAACCCCCACCTGACCTGACCCCCTCTTTCTATAGCTTGAGTCTAAACTTATTTTTTTGTGAGAGACAGAAATAAATATACAGTGTAGCAGTAACAGTGTACACTACTACTACCACCACCACTACTACACTGCTCTGGCTACCGAACCTGGCCCTGGGGTTCAGCCTAAGAAAGAGACTGGTGGACTAAGGTCAGGAACTGCTGTATACTAAGGAATGTACCTTTTCCCATAATTGTTGCAGAGTAGTTTATCTCTGCTGTGCAGTGAGTGTGAGCCTCCTCTGTGCTAGTAGTCCCTACGCCAACCAAGTCTGACTGGGATTGGGGGGTTACTACTAATTTTGTGAGACAACTTAAAAAATCCTGCCTGATTCTTCGGCTAAGTCACCCTTGTAGACTTAGTGTGTTGTCACTGGTGTAAACAGTTTAACCTACAAAGTAATAAAAAAATACACAACACGCTTTTCCGACGGACACCAGTTTTTATTGACGTTTAAACTGAAACACAAAAGAGACGTCAAAGTTTAAAAAGCTCAGTTTATTAGACATTGTTAAAATTACACCATGCCACCCAAGAAAGTGTTACCCAAACCAGTGAATACTCTTTTTCGATACAAGTTTAGCAAAACAAATGTTGAAACTGCTGCAGCTCCCACAGCTGACCAGAATCAAAGCCAGGCCCAGCCCCAGATCCATTCTGAGTCTTGTGCAACAGTCTCTCAGTCTTCTGGTGGTGACAAGTCTCTGATATATGAATCTGACTCCATTTCTGGCAGTTCCAGCCTGTCCATAATAGAATCTAACTTGCATGCTTCTTCTGAATGTTCTGGTGTTCTCCTCCCACCTTCTCATGTTCCGGTGCCCGATCCTAGTCCTAGCCCCATTGCTGTTTCTCTATGCTCCTCAGTGCCTGGTCCTAGCCCCACTGCTGTCTCTCTGTGCTCCTCAGTGCCTCCTCCACAACTTCCTCAGCAGCCTCCTACTACTAATGAAACAACTGATGGAGAGCCACCCTTAAAAAAGAAAAAAACATACAAATTCGTGGACTCATGGAAACAGAATCGTAAGTGGCTAAAGTATGACAGTGAATTGAACATCATGAAATGTGAGTGGTGTGAACTATTTGATAAATCTGGAAAAAATAATTCCTTCCGGGATGGGTGTTCATCATTTAGAAAGGCAAATGTAGAGTTTCATGAGTCATCTGATTTACATGAGGCATCCAGAAAAGCATTTTGCTCACTCTATAACCCCTGCAGAGCAGCCATTAATGAAACTTGTCCAAAAATGGAAGAAAAGAATTTGAACAAATGAAGGTTCTCTTTAGAACAACTTTTTTTCTTGCTAAAAAAGCACGGCCTTTTACTGATTTAAAAGATGAGGTAAACTTATTACGTGCGAATGGGGTCTCGGTCAGTGACACCTACTGCAATGACAAACAAGCGAGAGTATTCATGGAATATATTTACAAAGATAAGATGGAAGATCTTATCACATTGGTGAAATCGCAAGATTTCTTTTCTATTTTGTCAGATGGCTCAACAAACAAAAGTATTACAGAAGAGGAGGTAGTTTATCTCCGTATCTTGGAGAAGGGCATCCCTGTTACTAAATTTGTAGCGCTTAAGCCTCTTGAAAAGGCAGACGCAGAAAGTATAACATCAACATTACAAAATACCATGGAAATTGACCTCCAAATACCAGACTGGAGAAATAAGTTAGTTGCTGCTTGTTTTGATGGGGCATCAATCATGATGGGCAGCAAAACGGGAGTAGCCACAAGGCTGAAAGAGGAAGCCAGACTTTTAAAAGTGGTGC
This sequence comes from Neoceratodus forsteri, assembly GCA_016271365.2. NCBI lineage: Eukaryota > Metazoa > Chordata > Ceratodontiformes > Ceratodontidae > Neoceratodus > Neoceratodus forsteri. The sequence goes on along the minus strand of CM057456.1, from coordinate 974,081,498 downwards.
ACTGCTGTGCACATAGACTTGAGCTGGTCACTAAATATGTGATCAAGGGGACTCCCCTGTACTCTGCAGTGGAGGATTTGCTTTCCTCATTGCACAGTGTCTATAAGCACTCTGCTTTAAATTGGTCAGGCTTACAGGCTGCGGGGGAGGCACTGGGCATCAGGGTACTGCGCCCTGTAAATACTGGGGGAACAAGGTGGCTGCCACACCACCAGTGTGCTGTTAAAGTGATGCAGACAAATTATCCGGCTACTGTTACACATTTGGAGGACCTATCGGTAAATGGTACAGGGGATAAAAGAGAAAAGGCCACTGCAATTCTAAAGCAGATAAAATCACCTAAGGTTTTATATTTCGTCAACTTCCTAGAATTCTGCATAGCAGTCATGTCCAGACTAATGCTGACATTCCAGCAAAATAACTTAATGGTAGACTCTGTGCAAGCTAAAGTTCTGTCTCTCATGAAGAAACTAAAAACTCTTAGAGATTCAGAGACTATTGATTGCCTTGAAACAGGAATCAGTATTGTGGATGGTAAGCTGCATTACAAAGGTGTGGAGCTTAGTTCCTCTGGTTCAGCAAGACGCAGCAGCAGATCAGATCCTGACGAAGATGCAAACAGTGCCAAGAGCAGCGTAGTGTCTATTGTAAAGAAAGTGCTGGATTCCACATTAAATCCAATGGAAATTCGTTTTTCTGAATTTGTCAGCGATCCTGTCATTGCTGAAATGAGAATTTTCAACTTGTCTAACTGGCCTAACTCTGAAGATTCCTTGGCAGAGTATGGAGACGCAGAAGTCAAGTCATTATTTTCTTACTACAGTGACATTCTGGAACCAAAGGGTACAGTGCTTTTCAGCACTCTTGCAGTGGTCGGAACTGAAAGCATATATCCACAACCTAAAGGCAGTTTACCATCCCCTTGATTCCACTGCTATGTGGGTAGAGTTCTCTGGAAAGGATGACCTCAAAGATATTCTAGCTTTGCTGAAAATATTTCTTATAATTCCATCTTCAACTGCGGAATGTGAACGAGGTTTCTCATTAATGTCACAAATAAAAAATGACTGGAGGGCAAACCTGAGACCAGAAACTGTGTCAGCTTTAATGGCCATTAATCTGAGCAGTGAGACCGTGTCCACATACTCACCAGACAATGCCATAGCTAGGTGGTGGACATCAGGAAAGAGAACAAGGAGACCTCAGATTGCTCCTTATGGTTCAAGAAAAGAGGAAGAAAAAGGCTGGGAAAGTGAAGAAGACACTGAAATGTAGAACAGTATATAAATATACTGCAGTTGTTCCATATATTACTATTTAAAAATTCAGTATCTTTTTTTTCAAGTTTTATCATTTTTGTCTGCCAGGTGCAGGTAACCTGACTGTGGTGCATGTAACTTTTGTTGCCACATGCACCGTAGTGCAGGTACCGAAAAAAGTTAATTTCTATCCCTGCTTGTGGTGCATGTGCGCACAGTGCTAACAGCTTTGCGCAGCACTAATCTCCATTGAATCCTATTGCACAAGTGCGCGCACGAATTGAGCAAGTACGTGCACACGCACAAATGCTCCCATAAGCCCGGCAGGTGCGCGCACACTCAGTTGAGCACTTTTGGAGAGCACTGGATCATTTTGGCAGTTGATTTGGCAGTTGTGAAGCAACAATCTTCAATACAGTTTAAAATCTGTTTTTTTTTTTTTTTTTTTTTTTTCCTGTCACAATTTTTTGTTATTGGCACCATGACTTTCAGGAGACCATTAATTATGAAACGATGTAAGACCTGCAGAAAGATAATGAGGCCCTCCCCCATGGGTGCATATTGTCGTCATTGTATTTCTCTCACGGTACCCCCCAGCTGGTCCTCCAAGCTGGGAAACCTGGTCCATCTATTGGCAGTGGCAAAGCAGAATTGCAAAATCTCTTATTGCTCTTCTGTGAGCTTGAGCTCGATGTCCCGCAGAGACATTCCAGCAGATACACTCGACCCCAGACCGGGCCCCTCTGGTTGGGCTTACACAGGCACATCCAAGTACAACGCAGCAAGAGCAGGCTGCAGAACCAGATGTGCAGGCAGACCCCGACCCTGACTTCTTAGAAGGCCAGGATGAGGATTACAGGGATCTTGGGGAAACTTCTGACCAAAAAAATTACTCTCAGACGAGGAGGACATCCCCTCCAAGGAGGAGGTAGAGGAGGGAGAGTGGATGGAGCCCAAGACCAGGATTCCAATTCCACCCCTATTTGATAATAAGTCCTTGTCCTTTTTGATAACTGAGGCTTGTCGATCCTTACAGCTTAAGGAAGAGCAGTCCGTGGAGACGGTGGTTGTTAATCCAATTCTGTCTGCATCCTCCTCCGCTCCAAAAGGTTTCCCAGGTTTTATTCATTGTGACCAAATTATTGAGCAAGAATGAGCAGGTGTGGATCAGAGAAAAATTCTTCCCAAACCAAAAACTTGGAATTATCCTTTTTAAGGGGAAAGGTCTCACAAGTGGGAATCTCCCCCTGGCAGACAAGGCAGTTTATAATTCTATAAAACACACCATCATTCCAATCAAGGGTGCTCTGGCACTATCAGATTCACATGACAAGTGGATGGATACCGCATGCAGGAGGGCTTTCGCATGTACTGGCACAAACATTTGTACTTCCTATGCTTCATTTATTGTTGCCAAAACCTTAAACCTTTGGGTCACTACACTGACCAACTTCGTTCCTCCTGATTCGGAAGGTGCAAGTATTTTGCAGTTGGTGTCTATGGCATCTACCTTGCTTGGTGATTCTACAGTGGACAGTTTACACATATAAGCCCACTTGGCCTACCACATTGTGTCAGCCATGAGGGCTGTGTGGCTCATACATTGGTCTGCTTATTAGCTGTTTAGCCTTCCATTTGAAGGAGGTTTATTGTTTGGTTCTGGTCTGGATTCTTTCTTGCAGGATGTGCAGGATAAGGGCCACATCCCAGTGTCTAAACAGCAACGCAAGGCCACAGCACCTCAGCGGGGTCAGGACGATGGATGACACAGGCAGTCCCAACGGGGGGGGGGGGGTTCATCCCTTTCGGGATTTGGTAACCAAAGAAACAGAGGTGCCTACTTGGGCAATAGGGGTTACGGCGATAGAGGGTTCTTTCCTAGGCGCCACAGAGGAGGACCAGTACAAAAGCCTGGTACCTCACAATGAAGGTATGCGGGCCCATCATTGCCCCCTTCCCTTGCTGCCCTTGGTGGAAGACTCCAGGAGTTTCTTGCAAGATGGGCCCAAACAACATCAGATGCCTGGGTTCTGGAAATCCTTCAGCTGGGTTATGCCATAGAATTGTTAACGGTTCCCTCAAGGGGACATTTTCTTTTGTCCCCGGTTTCGAAGTAAGTGACAAAATGCCAGGTGGTATCAGACAATCTGGCCCACCTCATTCAAATCAGAGCCATTGTGCTGGTTCCTCCAAACGAGCAGGGTCAAGGGTGTTCTATTCCATCTATTTCATAGTTCCCATGAAGTCCAGGGGTTTCAGGCCCATTCTGGATCTGAAGCATCTGAACAGGTTTGTTCACCACAGGATGTTCAAGATGGAGTCTCTGAGGTCAATAACCCGGGTTGTTCAACCAGGGACTTCTTAGCCTCAATAGACCTGACGGATGCTTATCTTCACATCTCCATCTGTCAGTACCACCAGAAGTACCTCAGATTCGCAATACTGGGCCAGTATTTCCAGTGCAATGCATTTCCATTTGGCCTTGCAGCAGCCCCTCAAGTTTTCTTGAAGGTGTTGATAGTTCTGGTGGCTCAACTACGACAAGAGGGACATCATGTCTACCCTTATCTGGACGACCTGCTCATTCAGGCACTGACGTTGTCTCTAGCGAGGAGGCTGGTATCCAGGACCCTGGAGATCCTGGAATCACATGGCTGGATAGTGAATAGGGAGAAGAGTTACCTCGAACCATCTCAATCCTTGGAGCACCTGGGGGTAGTCTTAGACATGAAAGTAAGGAGGGTGTTTCTGTCACCCTCCTGGGAGGAGACTTTGTTATCAGAGATACGGTGGCTGAGGAATCAGTCCTCAGCGTCGGCCCACAGTCTGCTGCAGATTCTCGACCTCATGGTGACAGCAAGAGACTTAGTTCCCTGGGCCCGCTTCCAAATGCAGCCCCTTCAGATGGGGCTGCTGATGGCCTGGGACCGTCATCAGAGGACTATCAAGACAGGATCCTCCTCACCTCTCAGCTTCATTACTCCCTGAGTTGGTGGCTGAATATGCAGAATCTAAACAAGGGGGTTCCATTGGAACTACTGCCAGAGGTGATTCTCATAATGGATGCAAGTCTACATGGGTGGGGGCAGTCCTGGACCAACTTCCCACTCTGGATTTGGTCAGTACAGGAACAGCATCTCCACATAAATGTCCTGGAGATGCGGGTGGTTCACTTAGCTCTGCTTCAATTTCAGTCTGTACTGAAAAGCACCGCAGTAAAAGTGCAGTCAGACAGTGCTGTCACAGTGGCATACATAAACAACCAAGGAGGCACAGAAAGCAGGAAAATGCTGCGGGGGGCCTCTGAACTACTGAGCTGGGCAGATGTGAATCTTCTCTCTCTCTCTCTCTCTCTCTCTCTCGGCAGTACATCTTGCGGGGGAATTGAACATTCAGGCGGACTGGCTAAGTCACGCAAATGTTCACCCTGGAGAGTGGCAGTTGAACCCGGAAGTATTCACACTCCTAAGCAATCAATTCGAGCAACCACAGATTGATCTGTTCGCTTCAAGCCACAGTGCTCAGGCCAACAGGTTCTTCAGTCGGTATCGGTGTTCATGGCAGTGGATGCTCTGACTGAGGTGTGGTCCTTCCGCAGAGCATATGTCTTTCCTCCACTGCCTCTCCTTCAGAAAGTCTTAAGGAAAAATAAACACTCAAGTGGAAACTTTCTTCTGATAGCCCCAGAGTGGCCAAGAAGACTGTGGTACTCTGATCTAGTGAATCTAGCCCAGCAAGTACCCTTCCGCCTTCCAGAACGAAGGGATCTCCTGTTGCAAGTCCCCATTCTCCACCCAAACCCAGGCGCAATGCAACTCGCAGCCTGGCTACTGAAAGGAGGAGACTCCTAAAATTAGGGTTTTCCCCGAAAGTAGTTGAAATCTTGGTGGTGGCTAGGAAAACCTCTACTTCAGCAGCTTACATTCAAGTTTGGACAATTTTTTCATCTTGGTCCAGAGGGAAGGGGTTTAAACCTTCAAAAGCCTCCATTCCTCAAATCATGGACTTCCTTCAGGAGGGCATGGGAAAGGGTCTGGCACTGAGCACGCTGAGAGGTCAGGTTTCCACTCTCAGCACTTCATTGGGGTTCTCCCTAGGAATGAATAGAGAGGTTGTTTGTTTTTTGTGCGTGGTTGGCAGGAGCAGGCCGCTGTTTTGATCCCTGGTACCCCTGTGGGATCTTAACTTGGTTCTGAATGCTCTCTTTGTTGAACCCTTCGAGCCACTATCATCCATGTCGCTGGATGTGTTGGCCTACTAGGTCTGTTTCTTAGTGGCCATGTATTCAACCAGGAGAGTGGGCAGACTCCAGGCCTGATCTCACAAGGACCTATACCTTACTATGCATAAGGACAAAGTGGTACTTAGGACGGTTCTGTCCTTCATCCCTAAAGTGCTCATAGCTTTTCGTGTAAACCAGGAACATTTGCCTTCCATCTTTTTGCCCACATTCTTCTCACCCCAAGGAGGAGTTACTTAAACTGGACCTGCGGTGGGCAGTCAGGATCTACCTTAAATGTACGGCTGAGTTTCATTAGTCAGATAATCTATTTGTGCTTTTTGGGGCAGCCAAACAAGGATGAAAGGCCTCTAAACCCACCCTAGCTAGGTGGGTGCAGGCCTGTGTTGCTAAGGACTATGCTGCAGAAAAGAAGAGGCCTCCGGCTCTCATTAAGGCCCACTCCACTAGGGCGATGGCAACTTCTTGGACAGAGGCGATGCCACAGTTTCAGAACTATGCAAGGCAGCTCCGTGGTCTTCAGTCCACACTTTCACTAAACATTACAAATTGGATCTTCAGAGCTGCTGATGCAGCTTTTGGTCGCAGAGTGTTGCAGGCAGCAGTTCGCAGGTAATTCTGATGCATCTGGTGTATGGCATACTATTTTCCCCTCCCGTTTTTTGTCTGGGTACTGCTTCTTAGAACCCAGTTGTATTGATTACCTATTGACAATGTGGAGCGCTACAGAAAGAAGAAATTAACTTCATACTTACCGTAATTTCCTTTTCTGTTAGCTCCACCATTGACAATGTGACTCACCCAGGAGCTTGGGTCCTGAGGGAGAATTTTATCTGGAATGCTAGGAGAGAGGTCTATTTTTGTAAAATTCCCCTACTTGGATATCTCTCTATATCTCTCTCTCTCTCTCTCTCTGTATTCTGCTGCTCTGTACCCTGATATGTATACTTATAGACTGATTTATCAATTATCTGTGACTGCAGGTTAACAGGTTTCGTTAGTCTATTTAAGATGTGTTTTCCTGTTGCAGGTTAGTTTTCTGCACTCGGTTAAAAAAAAAAAAAAAAAAAAAGACAGGACATGTCTCATTGTGTGTTAGCTTCAGTTTTACAGATTGGTGACTCTTATGAAGCACGTTTGCTGTTATGTAGTTTCTCTACAAGAAGAACCGAATACTCCAGGCCTCCTTTGGATCCATGAAATACAGTCCCTTCCCCGAATGTCGGATAAAGCTTAGGCTGTGCCATTCCCCTGATATGAGTGCACTACATCCAGTTGTTTTGATTACAAATTGACAATGATGGAGCTAACAGAAAAGGAAATGACAGTATGTATGAAGTTAATTTATTCTTTATTTGATGTTTTACTATACAGGCATTCATGTTTTCACATGTTCCTTCTGCAGAAGAGGGGTAACAGCTAAGTAGAGGAATGACATGTCTTTTAAGAATTTGAGTCAGAGGAATACAAACTCTTACACACAATGTTAACAAGAGTGGGGAACTAAGTTCCTGTCTAATTTAACCACTGCCTAGGAATAAAATACAACAGTGTGGTTAAAAAGATCACTGTATTTTTAGGTGTGTCTGGAATGTTACTCTTTTCAACCTCAGAAGCTGCCCCATTCAGGGTCCAGATTCACAAAACTTTGCCCTGATGCAAACCCAGTTTGCACGGCACAAACCAGGTTTTGCGCCAAAGTGGTATTCACAAAAGTCTGGTTTGCGCCGGGGCAAAGTGAGGAGGGGGCCAAAATGCAAATGGGGGGGAAGGGACCTGCATATTGGTGCAGTCCCATTCATAAAGTGTTTTCTCCCTGCAGGGTCTTTTTGTGTATTCCCTTGCATGGAGAAAATACTGCCAAGCAAGATCTTGCTTTAATTCTGTGTAACCCTAGTGTTTGGCAGAGGTACTGTGGTGCCCCCCCATCACAAATCTCCGTCCCATTGATAGTAAAAAAAAATATGTCTCTGGTGGTGTAGCAGTCCATCCCGTTTCCCGATCGCCATCCCGTTGGTAATAAAAAATCTGTCCCCATAGGTCTAGTGGTCCCTCCACTTCCCCAATTGCCATCCCATTGATAATAAAAATATGTCCCTGGTGATCTAGTGGCCCCATCCCAATTGCCGTCCCATTGGTAGTAAAAATATATATCCCTGGTGGTCCTTCCTTTTCCCTGATCGCCATCCCGTTGATGATAAAATATATGTCCCAGGTGGTCTAGTGGTCTCTTCCCCTCTCTCATTGCCGATCGCCATCCCACTGGTAACAAAATATATGTCCCTAGTGGTCTAGTGGTTCCTCCCCCATCGCCAGTCGCCGTCCTGTTGGTAATAAAATATATGTCCCTGGTGGTCTAGTGGTCCCCCCACATCCCCGATCCGCCGGTGGTATGAGATGTAACTAATCAGTGGGTGTACTGTATACAGTACGCACTCCACGACAGCTTAGTCAGCGGCAGCCAGTGGTGAAGAGAGGAGGGCTGTGCCAATCGGTGGTTCGGTTTCAGGATGGGGTTGGGGGTTCACTAGACCATCAGGGAAGGTATGTCTGATACAGCTGGTGGATGGGGGGACACTAACCACCAGGGAGATGTTTTAGTTTTACCATGGGTGACAATCAGTGATCAACAGGATGGTGATAGGGGAGGGACCGCTCATTCACAATTATATATTTTATACCAATGGATCGGAAGAGGAGGGGCCACTGGACCACCAGGAGCCTGTATATTTTTTTTTTTTTTTTTACAAGGTAACGATCAGCAATGGGAGGACCATTACCTACCATGGACTGTTCAGTTATTTCTTGGGATGGTGGGGGCGCACTACACTCGCCCAGCCTATGCAGATGGGTCCACAGTGGGCATGCAGATGACCACCTAGCACCTTGCATGCCCATTGGGCTCATTTGCATGATTTCCTTTGTGAATAGGAAATAGCACCCATGCGCCACTCCTTGCGGGTCTATGCTCCTGGCTGCATGTCAGGGTGGCGCTACTGGGGTAGCATTGGTGGTACTGGGGTTCCTGCTGCCTTGGACTATGCTTAGTCACAGTCAGATAGTGCGGAGCTCTATCAGACTGTGAACAGCTATTTTGGATGCCTGGGCAACCACAAAGCACAATGCAACATTTTCTATTACCTTAGCGAGTTTTTGTGAATTGAGGCCTTGGGTTTTTTGCTCCGAAATGTAGCCCCTTGCATTTTTTAGCATTGAATCCCAGCTGCCAAGTGTCTGACCAGGCCTCCAGTTTCACCAGATTGTCCTGCAGCCCTGGCCACCCCTCTAGGTCATCCACTACTGCTCCCATCTTGGTGTCATCTGCAAACAGACTGATCTTGCTCTTGATGCCTATGGAAATGTCTGCTATGAAGATCCCAAATAACACCGGCCCCAGTACAGATCCCTGTGGCACCCCGCTTGTGACTGCCCTGGGCGATGAGGGCCCCCCACCACCACCCTCTGCTGTCTCCCTTGTAGCTAATTCTCTACCCATCCCACTATCTTTGCCCGGGCACTTGTGGCCTCCAGCTTACTACCTAGCCTCCCCTGCGACACCTAAACAAATGCCTTGCTGAAGTTCAGGCACAGGACATCCATTGCATGGCCCCTGTCCAACTGCCTGGTTACCCAGTCATAGTACTCAACCAGGTTAGTCTGACAGGATCTGCCTGAGACAAACCCATGCTGCGTGCTATCCTGCAGTCCATTAGCCTCCAGGAGGGTAACCAGCCTCTCCTTCAGGATTATCTCCCATCAGTTTTCCCACGATGGATGTGAGGCTTACTGGCCCGTAGTTCCCTGGCTCATCCTTGGGGCCATTCTTGTGGAGGGGCACCACGTGTTCCATCCTCCAGTCCTGTGGTACACATCCAGAGTCCAGGGAGGCATTGAACAGGTCTGGCAGTGGTTCTGTCAGGACATTTGCTAGCTCCCCTAGCACCCTGGGGTGTATACCATCCGGTCCCAGCACCTTGTCCACCCTCAGTGCCCTCAAGCCCTCTAGTACCCTGCCCACTGGGATTTCCCTGTCTGTCTCCTCCACCCGTAACCCTCCCAACCCCCCTGGGTATTCCCCCCTTCCTCTTTGGTAAATACAGAACAGAAGTACTCATTTAATGCTTCTGTCTGTTCTGCCCTTGACTCCACACATACATCCTCCCTTTTGATCCTCACAATTTGGTCTTTGCAGCTCTTTTTCTCCTTGATGTACCTAAAGAAGTCCAACTCCCCATCTTTAATGCCGTGTGCCGGCCTGAGCTTCCGGGACACCTTGGCTGCCCTAACTGCCCTTGTCACCTCCCTTGACTCCTTCAGGTATTCTGCTTTGTCCTCCTTCCTCCCTGCTCTATTATATTGTCTAAAGGCGTCTCTTTTCCTTCTTACTTTCTCCTTGACCCCCTTGCTCACCCAGCTTGGCTTCATGGCCCTCGCCCTCTTACTCTGGACCCTTGTACATGTTGCGGTTGCCTCCTATATACCCCGTTTAATGACCGCCCACCTCTAATTAGTGCCCATGCCTGGAATGATCCTGGCCAGTACCCCCTGCACTATTTCCCTCATCCTCCCGAACTCGGCCCTTCTTAAGTCTAACACCCTTGTACCTGATCCTACCCCATGTGTTGATCCTGAACCACACTGAGTGCTGGTCAATCCCTGCCAGTGGCTCCTCCACCCTCAGCTCCCTTACGGACTCACCATTCATCAGCATGAGGTCAAGGGTGTTCCTAACCAGGTCGGCTCATTGACCATCTGCAATAGGAAGCTGTTCTGGCAGGTGTCCAGAAGTACCTGCTCCCTCCTATTTGCAGAGGCTGGGGTACCTCAATCCTCCCCTGGCAGGTTGAAGTCTCCTACAGTTACTGTACTGCCCCTTCACAGATCCTGCTGATCTGCCCTGCTAGCTGCCTGTCTTAACTCCTCAGTCTGAGAGGGTGGCCTGTACACCTCTCCCAACCTGAGGGTTCTATGTTTGGAGTCCTGGAGGTGCACCCATAATGACTCTGTGTTGCCTTCCTCCCTGACGCATTTCAGACCTTCCCTCACATACAGCGCCACCCCACCTCCTTTCCTTTTAACCCTGTTCCTCTGAAATATCTTATATCCTGGTATTGCCAGGTCCCAATCATGGTAGTGGGTGGCCCATATCTCGGTTATGGCTGCCATATCCATCTCCCCATCCGCCATGAGAGCCTGTAACTCTGCTACTTTGTTTGCTAGACTCTTAGCGTTCAGATTTACCACCCTCCACCCCTCTTCCTTCACCCCTCTCCCTACTTGCTCCCCTTTCTTTGCACCCCCTCCTGACGCCTCTTTAAGTCCCCTGCCACTAGCATAGGGGGTAGACTCGTTCGGCTTCCCTGCCTGAGCATTCTGCCGGGTTCCTGCCCACCTGCCACCCCCATTACTAGTTTAAATTCTCATTATTGACCAAGTACTCCTCCAGTTTTTGTTTCAAGACCGTCCTCCCCTCCCCACTTAAGTGAAGGTGTCCCTGGTGTACAGATCCTTGCCCTCCCATGTGCTCCCCCCACTACCTGCTTATACCCTTTGGACGGTCACCATTCCCTTAGGCATGTGTTAAATTCCTCTATCCTCAGCTTCCTTGCTGTGCTCGCCCTGGTTACAGGAAGCACCTCTGAGAAGGTTACTGATCCTCCCACCTCCTCACAAATCTTCCCCAGCTCCACAAGCCTTTCCTGGACTACATCAACTGTATTGTCTGCCAGGTCATTAGTTCCTAAATGCAGGACTATGTGAAGTTTCTCCCTACCCTTCCTAGCATACTTCAGGATGGATTGCCCCACCTTCTCTGCTGTCATGCCTGACATGTCCTCCACCCATATTCTACTATGCCTCCCTTGCTCCCCCATCTTATCCCCTTCAGAACTGAATCCCCAGCACTAGGATCCCACTCTCGTTTCCCTGTACTGCTTGCCCTGTTCGTCCCCTGTACTCTACTTTTCGGTCAGCAGTTTCGTCAAGTAGCAGAAATGAAAACAGTGCCACAGTAGGACTAGACTGTACACATGTTCCATGTCATCAGTCCTTTTGTTTTCTGCACAGCATACCTAATTTCTCTGTGTGCTGCACCCGAAGTACCAGCCCAGAACTAGCTTTTGTTCACAGGCAGCAGAGTTTTAGGAAAGCAGTTCTTACCAGTAGCGTCTTACGGTGTCGGAACAATCCATTGCGTAACCCGACCCAAAATGGCCACACAAGATAGGACAAATTAAAAACCCTTTTCAGGGCTGTCTACTAACTAAGGGGATCCTGGGTCAGGGTAATTAAAAGTATTTGTAAATGCTAGAAAACCGTATTTGAAAACCCATTTCAGGGCAGACCATCACAACAGAAAGGGGGGAGACTCAGTATTTAGAGAGTAGGAGAACATAAAGGGCTGGGACAACTACTTAAAATCCCTGTCAGGGCAGGAAGGGCTTCACAGACAGGAGATGAGGAGACTGGTTAAAAGCCCTTCGTGTCGGTGTTATACACAGGAGCAGATGAAGGTGATCCATTTGTCGGGCAGAACTGAAGGGCGTTAATTAAGGTCCCTTGGCCCCTCTCAGGGCCATGAACTGGGGGCACACTTGTTAAGTCCTTTTCAGAGCTACATAGCAGCCGGTGGGTAATATTCAGTAGCCCTTTTAGGGCACCTTACAAAGGGCACTATTAGTAATTTAAGTCCTTTTCAGGGCACTGTACCAGTCAGGGGGCACACTTGTTATTATTAGCTCATAGTTGGAAACAGATGTCAAATTGGTAAACAGAAATTAACAGGACAGGTACAAATTCTGTGGGACAGTCAGAATGAATATTGTCCCTGTCCCTTGGACAGCCATCCACAGAAAATTATTTCTAGGGACGTGGATATGTTGTTCTATCCACACTTACTGTCAGGTTCCTTGCTGCTTTAAATCTTGCTGGAAGGTCTTCAAGCTGGCTCCTCCCACCCACCCGAGTGGTAAAACTCTCGGCTCCACCCCATGATGCCAGATCTTCCTTACCACTTGGAAGCTCAGGTTCTCTCCTTAGCGCTCTGCGTTTTATGCCTGGATCCACACTCTTCGGTTAAACCAAAGCTTATTCTAAAGTTTAAAAGACTTCGATCTTCTTTTTCCCTCGTGGCTGCGATGGACAAATCGACTCCTGGATTTCGTCGGTGCCCCTGTGGGCAGAAGATGTCCTGGACTGACCCGCACTCCACGTGCGTTTACCACCTAGGAGTCTGACATGACTCGCAGGCTTGCAAATTATGCAAATCCTTTTCGGCTTCGGTCTTGGAGGACCGCGCTGCCCGACTGATTTTGGGGCGCCCTGAAAAACATTATTCTCCAGTTAAGTTGAAGGAGGCCCATTAGGGGGTGTCCGCGGCAGCCGGCTCGGCATACCAGCTGGAGCAGATGATCACCCTCGAGGAGAAGGGGCCCAAGGCCGCATCTTCATCGGTCACAGCATTTATCCCATTCTCCTTGGGCTCTTTTTATACAGCTTCTTTTAAGGAGCTTTGCCAATCCCTCTCCACCAAGGAAGAAGGACCATTGGGACATTCCAGTCAGTCCAAAAAGAAGGACTCCAAAGGTAAGTCCCACCGTCAGCGTTCGTGGGAGTGGGAGAGATCCCCTTCCCCGGATAGTTGACAGTCGACTTCGGTCAAGGTTGTGGCTAAGGCCGCTGGCTTCACGATGTCCCCGTCAGGTCAGCCAGCCGAGACACCCATCGACGCAATCGAGATTTTTCTCGACCCATTGGATGGTTTGTCGATTGGAGAAGCCGACAACCCTTCTTCACTGGTTCTCTCCCGGTGGAAACCGAGGACTTGACTGTGCCTCCTGTGCCGGAGTCCCTGGTTAAGGTCCCTGAACCGAGGGAGGAGCAGGTTTCCCTAGCCCCTCTCTGACCCACCCTCGGAATCCCCGAAGGTCTCAGTCTTGGACCTCTTCCAGGTCCATCCGGTCCCGCCATCGGTGGACTCAGTCTCAGCACCGTGGAAAGCGTCAGTGCTGCTCATCCTTGTCATCCTCTTCGGAGGATAGGCTCTGGCGCAAGTTGCGTCGGCGCTACAAGGATTTAATGTGGCAGCAGCTCTTATTGTCTGGGAATAAGCCGACTCCGTCGCCTTCTCCGGCCATTAAGTGGCTGTCACTGGAGCGGCCGAAACAACCCCTCGTAGTGGTCTAGGAGCCGAGAGTGGCACCAGTTGTTCAGCCAAAACCGGCTGCACCACCCATTGTGGTGGAACCTCCGCCTCCACAACCGAAGACTGGGGCCCCGGCCAAGGACTCTTGGTCAGGTCAGGGTTTGCCCCATAGGTTGTCGGTCACCCTCACTCCCGATCGACCTCGGCATGTGGAGGTTGGCTCAGGCGCTCGGCAGCTGTTCACAGACTCCTCGGAGTCTGACGACGACTCCTTGTTCTTCAGGCTGCTTGACCTGGAGTCCACTGGGGGTCAGTTGGTGGACAAGAGCCCATCCTCATTCTTAGGAATGCTTCGACTCATCTCAGAATCCACTGGGATGAAGCTCAAACCCGTTTCAAAACGGACCAAGTATCCCCTCACGGAGATACTTGACTGAGGGGATTCCGCTACGGAGGCCTTCCCGGTGGCCGAAGCCATTGTTGGCCCGGCCCTGGAGCTGTGGCAGCGGCCAGCTTCTTGTCCAGCACCTTCAGCCAGGATGGCTCGGAAGTATGCGATCCCTACAGATTCACTTTCCGGTTTCTCGGAGCACCAGTCTGTGGTGGGGTTAGTGACTGACAGCGTTTTCCGGGGTTCCAGAAGTGCTTGGGATGTGGACAAACCACCAGATAAGGAGTCCAAAAAATTGGACTACTCAGGGTGGAAAGTATATGCTGCTTCATCCCTAAGCCTTCATCAGGCTAGCTCAGCCGTCCTGATGGCACACTTTTCACATACCCTTTTGGGCTCCCTGGATGAGGTGATTCCTCATCTCCTGGCTGACCTTCAAACGACAGTCAATCAAGCAGGTACGGGACCAGGGAAGGGCGGTAGCCAAACAGCAGCTCCAAACTTGGTTGGACATTGCTGATTCGTGTGCCCGGTCAGTAGCAGCTGCAGCGGCCATGTGCCGCAGAACTTGGCTGCGGATCTCCACCTTTACGGCAGATACCCAGCACAAGTTGGCAGACGTCCCCTTCCTGGGTACTGACTTGTTCAAGTCCCGGGGTGGAGGGTCATCTCCAATGGATCGAGAAGTCCAATGCCACCTTGGACTCTGTGACGTCTACCCAGAAGGACAAAGGCCGCCAGCAGCAGCATAAGCCTTTTCGTCCTTCAGCCCCTGCGGCATGTCCGGCCCAGCAACAGCAGCATCAGGGCCAGCAGGCTCGCACTTGGCACCCCAAAGCCAAGCCTGCTGCTTCCTCCAGCAGGAAGCCAGGAGGGAAAGGCCCAGGCAGCTCCTTGGCCGGTCCTTCCTCCAGGCCTGTTGCCACCAAGCTTGTCACTCCTCCCCGGGTTCCCCCCCATGGGGGGGGCGGCTCCTCTACTTCCTTTCCATCTGGTCTGATATCACCACGGGCCGCTGGGTGTTAGAAGTGGTAGGCAGGGGTCTGCCTCTGGAATTCGAGCAGTCCCCATCCTATCGAGCCATCGCCCCACAGGGGGCTACAGGTTCTGCAGCCTCTCTGTCGGCTTGTCGAGCTGACATTGCCCTGCTACTCCAGAAGGAGGTGATCAGGGAGGTGGCAGACCCTCCTCCAGACCCAGGGTTTGTGTCCAGGTACTTCCTGGTCCCAAAACAGACGGGGGGCTGGCACCCCATTCTCTACCTATATGACCTGAACAAGTTCCTACGGTCTCGCATCTTCAGGATGGTCACTCTGGCTCAGATCATTCCATCCTTAGAACGAGGCATGTGGTTCTGTTCTCTGGACCTTCAGGATGCTTTCTTTCACGTCCCAATCCATCCATCTCACCAGCGATTCCTCCACTTCAGGGCAGAGGGATCCCTTTTCGATTCCAGGCCATGCCCTTTGGCCTCTCTCCAGCTCCAGGGTCTTCACCAAATGCATGGCACTGGTGACAGCATTCCCTGCGGTGCCGAGGGTCGGGTGTACCCTTACCTGGCGACTGGCTGATTGCAGCCCCTCTAGGTTGGAGGTGGAGCGGTCCAGGGATCTGGCCCTCCAGGTCTGCTCTCAGATTGGCCTCCTCATCAACGAGGCCAGATCGGAACTCGTGCCATCGCAGGTGATTCAGTTAATCGGGGCAGAGCTCGACTGTCTTCGAGCCAGAGCACAGCTCCCGGCAGGCAGGGCCGAGGTCCTTTCCCTCCTTTGTCCAGTCATTTCTCGTTGGGCAATTGCAGCCTGCCCTGGACTTCCTGCACCTTCTGGGCCTCATGGCGGCCTGCACCAACGTGGTCCGTTGGGCCTGCTGGCATATGCGTCCCCTGCAGTGGGGGCTGGCCTGCCAATGGTCACAGCGCTCCAGTCCTCTGGACCGGCCAGTGGCAGTGACCCAGGAGATGTGGAACGACCTCCAGTGGTGGCTCGTTCCAGCTTATCTGCAGGAGGGCAACCCATTTGTCCTCCCCGAGCCGACGGTCGCTCTGACGACCGACGCGCCTCTGATGGGTTGGGGTACCCATCTGGGGGAGATCAGAGCTCACGGCCTCTGGTCCCCTTAGGAGCCTCGATGCCACATCAACCTGCTGGAGCTTCGAGCGGTCCGACTAGCCCTCACCGCCTTTGCTCCATTTGCACAGGGTCAGGTGGTCCAGGTCCAGACGGACAACACCACGACTATGTATGACCTCAACCGACAGGGCGGGACACACTCCTTGCCTCTGTGCAAGGAGGCTTTCCGCACTTGGTCTCTCGTGATCAGCCTGAAGGCGGATCTCCTAGCCATCCATGTGGCAGGAGCCTCGAACAGTCTGGCCGATACCCTAAGGGCAGGTGATTCTGGTAGCCCCGGACTGGCCTCGCCAGTTCTGGTATCCAGATCTCCTCAGCCTCAGTTCCAGCCTCCTGAGGTGGCTTCTAGCCCGCCCGGACCCGATCTCAGTCAGCAAGGGGAAGGTACTCCACCTGGACCTTCAATCCCTGCACATGATGGCCTGGTTCCTGAGCAGCTAGAGTTCCAGACCTTGGGTCTTTCCAACGAGATCCTCAATGTCGTGAGGCATTCCGTAAGGAGTCGACCAGAAAATGATATGTCTTCAAATGGAAGAGATTCTCCATTTGGTGTCAGGGTAAGGAGTTGGACCCTTCCTCCTGTTCTTTGGCTAGCATTCTGCACTACTTGTGGTCCCTTTCTCAGCTAGGGCTTTGGTCGACGACCCTTAAGGTGCACCTGGCAGCCATCTCTGCTTACCGGGTGCGGGCCGGCAAGCAGTCAGTGGTGCAGGAGAAGGTGGTCGGGCGCTTTTTCAAAGGCCTTGATCACATATCCCTTCCGGTGTGAGAACCTCCACCTCCGTGGGATCTACTGCTGGTATTGGCTAAGCTCATGGGCAAGCCATTCGAACCGATGCACAGGTGTGACATCTCTCACCTGTCGTACAAGACCACTTTCTTGGTGGCTATCATGTCAGCCAGAAGGATGAGAGAACTCCAGGCGCTTTCCATCGAGTCTCCTTATCTGTTCTTCCACAGGGACAAGGTTGTCCTGTGCCCCCACCCGAAATTCCTTCCGAAGGTGATGTCGGAGTTTCACCTTAACCAGGTGTTGACTCTGCCGGTGTTCTACCCCAATCACACCTAGGAGGCCGAATATTGGCTCCTTACTCGGGACCTTAGAAGCTGCCTTTATTATAAGGAGTGGACGGCTGAAGTTCGGGGAGAGGTTCGCCAGCTGTTTTGTCACCTACGCTGAAGCCACACCTGCAGCCAAGAGGACGATAGGCAGGTGGGTCACCTCCTGCATTAGATCTCTGCTATATGTTGGCGGGCATGGAGCCTCCCAAAGGGATAAGAGCTCATTCTACCTGCCATACTGCTGCTTCGGTGGCTGCTTCCAGGGACGTCCCTATCCAGGAAATCTGCAGGGCTGCTTTCTGGAAGTCAGCACACACCTTCATTACCCACTACCACATTGACCTTGAGTCACGACGGGATGCTGGTTTTGGGACCATGGTTCTCCAGTCCTTATTTCCTAAGTAGGGCGTGCGCGCTTTTCCTCCATCCTCCCAGAGAACTGCTAGGAGTCTGCCAGTCAGTGTGGATTGAACAACATATCCACATCCCTAGAATTACAGGTTACTCACCTGTAACAGGAGTTCTAGGAGTGGTGTATGTTGTTCATCCACACAACCCACTCGACCTCACCAGCTTTGACGCGCAACCTGGCTTCCAGCGGGTTAGATCTGGCGTCATGGGGCGGAGCCGAGAGTTTTACCACCCGAGTGGGTGGGAGGAGCCAGCTTGAAGACCTTCTGGCAAGATTTAAAGAGGCAAGGAACCTGCCAGTAAGTGTGGATGAACAACATACAGACCACTCCTAGAACTCCTCTTACAGGTGAGTAACCTGTATTTTTTGCCCTGCCTCTAAAAATTAAATGCTATCGATTTGTAACCATGTGGATGAGTGTTATTGCAACAGGGCTGTTCTTCCACCTCTGCAAGAGAGGCCTTACCTGAATATTGGAAATTGGAGACAAAGATAAAGTTATAAATCCTTGCAGAGTGTAACTTTGCGAGGTTGGTGGCATCATTCCCAAAGCAAGGGACATCACACTCCAAAGAGAAGCTGTGCGAAGAGCATGCTAAAAGGAGCCTGCTGCAGTTCTCTCTTACCTTCACAGCTTACAGCTTCTGATAGCACGGAGCTCACTCTTGCTTGTTTCCTCCTGGCTGGCAGGCTCTGGCAGAAGAAACACTTGGAATTTAGCAAGGTCATCTAGTCTGCAGCTAAGTACACAAATAATATGGACTGCTTAGCTGAAGTAGGCAATTAAGCATTCTGAATTTTCTTTTACATGCTTACATAGATATGTAGATGGTTAAGGACAGAGAAGGTCAGTGCTCCTGATAAGATTTTACTATGCAAGTAATGTACTTGCTGAGGCACGTCAAACCAAATTTGAACATGTACAAACTTTGAAAGCCTTTGACTAAAGTGTATATTTTTGTTAATATAGTTTGATAAATGATGTACGAATCAGAATTTGGTTTTGTATGTCTTAGTTTAAAAATGGTGAATCTTTCAGTACTCGCTGTAAAGTGAATTGTCCGTTTTTTTTTTCTACGATTGTATAACTTTTCTCTTACCTTTCTTTCTGAAATGTGTTTTTCTTATATTTCTTTTCTGAGCTCTTTTTTTGATTAATCTCTTACCTGTTTGCCTCGACCTTGACCTATTTATTTGGCTGTTGTTCGCTTCCTTCCCCGCCTTCCTTCTTATAGAAGCTAATGGCAGATAAGGACCAAAAGGCTCATCCAGTCTGCCCATTTCTTTTTCTACCTTATAAATGTGCCATTAGCCTTTGCTCTGTCAATGGCCTATCTATTCATACTCATCTGTATTGCTCCCTTATGCCTATCCCATGCCTGTTTGAAGCCCTGCACTGTATTCATATCCACCCCTTCCTGAGGTAGGCCGTTTCATGCATCCACCACCCTTTCTCTGAAAAAGAACTTCCTCATACTACCCCTTAATCGGCCTCCCTCTGATCTCATGCTGTGTGTCCTCTTGTCTTGCTGTTTTTCTTATATTGAAACATGTTAGACTTTTTCACCTTGTTAATGCCCTTAAGGTGTTTGAATGTTTTGATCGTATCACCTCTCTCCCTCCTTGGTTCTAGGGTATACATGGTGAGCTCCGTTAATCTGTCCCCATATGTTTTCTGATGCAGACCCTGCACCATTTTGGTTGCCCTTATCCGGACTGCCTGTTTTTCCCCGTACTCCCTCAGCTTGCTTTATTTCTTTGGATGTACTGTCCTTCCTCTCTCTTCCTAGGCTCCTTCCTGTTTAGTTTTTGCCTGTGGCCTACCTCAGCCTGCTTTATTTATTTGGCTGTCTTTCTCCCTCCCTCCTCTCTCAGCCCCTTCCTGCTTATTTTTCTGCCTGTCCTTGAACCATTTGCTGTGTATTCCTCTCTCAACTCCACCCTACTCTGCTGCTGCATTTTTATAGCCCCAGTCACAGTCACATTGTTGTGCTACTTCCCCATGCAGGGATTGCAGCAGTTGAGTACCAGAACTGCCACTCGTGCCGGTCACTGTCGAGGCATGACAAGCAAGTGACTTAGGAACACTCGCACTAGCTCGGTGCTCTTAGTTGTTTTTAACCCATTGCAGGCACTGCTGTGCTCCTTAGTGCTGTCCATGCATTCCCCATGATGTCCACGCTTTCCCCAGATCATGTAGTCCTGGCCCGTACCTCAACGGCCACTCAGCAGCCAGGTCTGATGTCCAGTGTCCAATAGTAGTGTGTATAGTACAATACGAAAATGAGAGATTGCTTAGTATTACAATTTTTGGAACTTTAAATAGGCATGGTACTCACCTTATCCGGAGCAGTAGATAAGGACTTGTGTCCATCTGTTCTTTTTTTAAACTCTGTTTATTTTCCAAAAACAGATGGTAAATACAGTTGCATACAGTAATATATATATATACACAAAAAAAAACTTTGGTAAACATTTTGAGTTTTACATTAATGGATGCAAGGATGGTTTCTTGCTGTAGTGCTTTTCTATGATTTTCAGTCTGGTGCTTTTTCAAATTCAAAGCTTGTAAAAGAATGCCGTAGAATCATCCCATACTAGGTAAATATTTGGTCATAGGTTTGTGGATCAGTATTCAAAGGTCAACGAAGTGCTATGGTTGAACTGACAGAGGAATTTTATTTAAATTCTGAGACTGAACCATTTTATGATTCATTTTTGTATACTGCATACTATGAAAAGAAGAGGAGATGGTATAGATGAAGAATCCAGAGGTGCAGACATCAGTAAGAATAGCCAGAAAGCAGAAGAAGTTACACCAAAGATCAGGTTGTAGGATAAAAGATTGAGTTGCCCCCATGGGACAGTCATGTCACTCTGTTCTGACCCTTTTTTTTCTATATTTTAACTTGTTCCACTTTGCCACATCTACTCATATTTTGTAATTGTGCTTTCCTGTAACTATGTCTTTGTGTCTATTCCATTTGATCTGGAAGTCTAATATATTCTCCCTACCCTTACCTATGTCTCCCCAACTCTTCTTGGCCTAGCAAAGCACGACCATAGTAGACTACAAACTCTGTATCATAAAATTGCTAGATTCGCCATAATAGCTCACCAAAGGACACATCACTGTGATGTCATTGCCTCACTAAATTGGCCTACTCTAAGTCACAGGCTCCAGTAACCCTTATTAAGCTGGATTTACAAGCTTCTTTTTTTTCATATTCAAGTTTATTGCTTATTTAGGCACAAATACATCTCTTACTAAATGCTGGACACATTGATCAAGTCAATTCATTTACAATTATATTACATTCTATTATATGCTCATGGAAGTACAGACATGATAATCAAGGCCACTGTTTTTCGGTGCTTGGAAAAAGCAAATTCCGTTTTGATCATCCTGGATTCCGGGATTTTACCGGTGTTTGGGAATCCAATTTCCGGGATTTTTCCGGTAATCCAAAACTTTATATTATTCACTCATTTTAAGCAATAAATTTGTCTGTCAGTGTTTTATCATGTTTTTATGCAGATTTAAGTGACATCAGCAGAAAACAAGAACATTTAATCTCATATTGCATGTTATATTAGCTATCCAAGTTGTCCATCTACCAGCTATCAAGGCTAATGACTGTGGGAAGGAAGGAGCTGGGGAAGCAGCAACAAAGTGCACACTCTCTCCCTGAAAGTAGGAGAGGAAGGAGAGACTCCTCCGCCCATGCCAGTGGGATAATCCAGAGGGCTAAATAATTGAGAAGAGCGGAGCACTCATCTCTGTATGCAACCCTGACCCTTCCATTGCCAGGGCACATTCGAGGTCCCAAAGAAAGGAGGCAGCTAAGGAGTAAAGTTTAAAAAAAAAAAAAAAAAAAAAGAGAGATTCTCCCCCGGGCTCCTCCACACACACACACTGCCTCATTTGCTTTTTAACCCTTTTATCTTTTTAACCATGCTGCACCTCCTTTTTTGTCAACTCCGTTTCTCCTCATCACTTGGCCTATTCTTCGGACCATCTATGATCTCTCCCAACTGCTCTTGTGTCCCCGCCCTCTGCCACTGTTCACCACCCCAGATGGGAGATACCCTCTGAGTAATCTAGTGTAACCCTTCACCAGATGGGTTCTCCACCAAGGAGAAAGGTTCCAGCGGGAGCCATCCAGTGCAATGTCTTGGCCCCTCGGGTGCTGCTGAGGTGGTCTCCGGGGCCAGACCAGAGCAGAGAGAGTTTTTCCTCTTTTGTCCTGGGTGTGTGTGCCATGGCCTAATGCCAATGTCCACCACGCCCCAGTCGGTCGGCACACAGCTATACCCCCAGGAGTCAGCAGGCACTAGACCACATCCCCTCCATCCTCCTGGGGAAGGCAAGCAGTCAGATACCTTCTCCCCCAGCTGGCCCTCCAGTGACCCAGGTACGTTTGAAGTGCAGTATCTCAGTAAAAGTACAGCAGGGTTAAAAAGCAACAGGATCAGTGTGTGGCAGGATGCTTTATTTTCCTCTCAGCTAAATGAGGAAACAAAAAGCTACATCTTGTTAAAAACAGCACAGCGGCACCCATAGTCACAACTTTTCACATGACCCAACGTCCCCACCATGCTGGTGTTAGCGTGTGATGCCCCCCTTTGCCCCTTCATGGCCCCTAGCAACCTCAGGGATTTCTGCACCCCTCCCCGAAGTGATGTGCCGCACAGAAGACTAAGGTGCCCTCCCCCAGTTTGATTTCAGCTTTATTGGCTTGCTGCAAATGCACCCCCCCCACACACACACACACCTTTGCTTTTTAACTCTTTGCAAGGTAGTGTACTTTGCCAGAGCTACACACCCCTTTCTATGCACAGGGAGACATAGAATAACTGGGAAGAAGAAAGAATATTAAGGGTAAACATTATGGGGGGGGGCAGGCAACATATGAGGTCAGACATAAAGGCAGCATTAATTTAACTCACCAACACTTTTAATTTGCAAGAACCCCTCCACAAAATACTGCACACACAAGTGCATGTGGGGAAATGGCAGTAACCCATTCTAATTTTAGTCCAAAAAGGCAGCTTTACAGCAACCACATGGAGGTCCATGAACCGAGGAGAGGTACTCACAGAACACAGAACGTGGCTTCACACAAAACACACCCTTCACAGAATTTGAATCAAATAAAAACCAGCAGTGAGATGCAGCACAGGGTTGGGTCTGTGTTCTGTGAGTACCTCTCATTTTGGACCCTGCCACCAACCTCCTTTTAAACGCAGCATCTACTGTAGACATTCGATCCCCCCTCGTCACATCAACAAAATAGTGCAGTATTTTACCTGCAGTAACTCCAGCATCTACTGTACACAGGGCTGTGCCTAGGACTTTAAGGGCTCCTTTGCAAAGCACTTTGTGGGGCCCTACCTCACGACCAAAACATCAGTGCAAAAAAATACTGTTTAATATTACCTTACTACAGTAAAAAGCAAAGCAAGCAATATACAATAAAAAGCAAAGTAAAACAATAAATAGTTGTATTCGCTGGTCCGTCTGCACAGCGGTTGGATTTCCGCTTACGACGCCGGCGACCCGGGTTCGGGAGGCCCAGCCAGGGGAGAACGGCTTGAGCATCCCACGACAGCTCGCCTTCTCCGGGGGCAAGAGTGGCCAATGCCCGCAACTTGCCTAACCCCGAGCGGAGGCTCGAGGTACAGCAAGCCTTGTTGGCAGGGGGGCTGGCCGTGTTGCATGGTGGATGTAGGCACACAGCACCTTGACGTCAGGGCACACACCACACGAGGGGAGGAAACCAGAGGAAAAAAAAAACAGTCTTCCATCGCCAGGAGCGTGCCCTTGATATGCCACCACTCTCTCAGACCATCTTGCCCGACGAAACAAGAAGTGTACTGGGTGTACGGGGTCCCACCTAGTTCTCCACCTGGGGGGATATAACGCGGCTACATGGGGCGCAAGGTCGGTCTCGGGCCGGGTGGTTGGCAGAGGGATGACAGATTTCTGTGTGCCTCAGAGCAGTTTTGCAGGCAAGGGCTTCACATAAGTGTGTAGCAGAGTCTGGAACAGTACCACCCCTCACAAAGCTTGCCCTGGGCACACAGAAACCAACACAGCCCCTTTGGACATCCTCAGATGAAGCACTGCCAGCTCTGACCCCCCCCCCAAGGTGCCCATGTTTGTGTGTGTGTAATACCCACCCTTTGGCACAAAGCAAGCTTGAGGATCCTTGCACCAACACCCTCCCACCACCACTCACACACATATGTGCTTTGTGGGGTACCAAGAAATGCTGCTCAGAGGTCCCCGGACTTGCCTCACAGGCTGTGCAGATTTCTGTGTGCCTCAGAGCAGTTTTTGCAGGCAAGGGCTTCACATAGTGTGTAGCAGAGTCTGGAACAGTACCACCCCTCACAAAGCTTGCTCTGGGGCACACAGAAACCAACACAGCAAGCTCAAGGACCCTTGCCCCCCTGCCCCCAACACTGCTCTGGTGTTGCACACAAGACCAAAAAGCTGCTCGGAGCACCTTAAACTTGCCTCAACACCTGCAATGTCCGAAGCACTGTGCGGATTTCTGTTTGCCTCAGAGCAATTTTGCAGGCAAGAGCTTCAGCTTAAAACATGCGTTATCAGTCAGTAACAGTAACACCCCCTCACCAAACTTGCTCTGGGACCCACATAAACCAACACAGTCCCTCCGGACCTCTTCAGAAGCAGCACTGCCAACTCTAACCCTCTAAGGAGGTTACGCATATTAGAGGCATTAAACATTTAATTAACAGACCAGCACTTTAACAATACAGTATTTAGGAACCCCTCTCACTGTAGCAAAATGTGAAGTGCAATTGGGAAAACAGCAGTAACTGGCTGTTATTTTACTCCACAACAAACATCTGGGCAAAAGTAAAGAGGAGAGCTACTCACAGGCTACTGTAAAATTGTGCACTTTTTCAGTACTAAACTATAACAGCAGTGTTGGAGGGCAGCCTCAAAACAAACATGTACTGTAACGAGGAGAGAACTAGAGCAAAAGTAAGGAGGAGAGGACCGGAGCAAAAGTAGAGAGTTCTCACAGAACACAGAAACAGGACTTCTTCCTTAACACTGGAAAAAAAAAGCACAGAGAGAGGAGGGTCCGTGTTCTGCGAGTACCTCTCTCATTCAGAGCTCTGAATTATGCTCAGCCTGCTTTTGAGCACTGCCAGCAACCTCTCAGCAGATATGAAGCTCCATTTTGTGCCCCCATTTCACTTTTTCCATTCAGTGTATTTACCTGAAGTGCAACAAGAAAGAGAAGTATGAGCACTCAGTGAGTTTTGTTAAATTATATATTATGTCCAGAATATCCATGGCCAGATCCCAGCAGCCTTGCAAGCTAGCCTTGAAGTGCAGGGATCCTGGCCGTGATATTCTGGCACAAATAAATATGATAATTTAGCTTAAAAACCACTGGTGTGTTTGTACTTTTTTCCTTGCAGTAACTTTGAGGTTTGCTACCTCCGTAGGAGCCGCCCCCCACTGTAGTGCACTGCTTCTCTACCTTTCGACTGTTTACCTGAAGTGTCCGTGAAGTCCGCCAGACAAGTTAGGGTGGGTGGATTCTGGTTTTGCTTTCTTGCCCGAGGCTCGGTGGATTCCTGTTTTGTTTTTTTAATTAAAGAGTTGAGTGCCCTGTTTGCACTGTACAACAAAGTAACCCGCAGAGAGGGATGAGCAGATCTCTCAAGAACTCCGGCGGCATCCTCAGTGTCCTCATCGTCTTGTGGTCTCTCCTCTGGTGCTTTATTCCGGGGGACTGTCGAATAGAAGACTGCGGCTGGCTACACAGAGCTTTTTAAACAATCTCAGTTCACGAATGCTCATGCAAGCAGTGTGAGTTCCGGGACTTGCCACGGGAGATTTAAAAATCCGTAGGCCAATCAGGATTCCATGATTCCGGCCGTATTTATGGAATCACGGAGAAACAGTGGCCTTGATGATAATCCAATACTCTACCTCCCCCCTCTCCGTTATCTGTCATTATACCTTTGTCTTCTTTACTTTTCTACCCATTCTGATGGGCTTCATACCAAACTATCCATAAGGCCCACCACATTATAAAGCTTTGCAATCGATTGTTGATCTTATGGGTTAGTTCCTCCATGTCTTGTATCTTTAGGACTATAGAAGTCCATTGTTGTCGTGTGGGCGATTCAGGGAATAACCACTTTCTGGTGATGGACTTATGGGCAGCTAAGATCAATATGTTCCACAGGTATGTCTTATCTTTCACCTTTCTCTCTCTAGGTAGTAGTCCCAACACCATCTGTTTAGGGCCTAATGGCTCTGTTAAGGTGAAAATAGTTCTCAGGCTCCATGTAATCCCCGCAGAATCCAGCCAACTTGGGACACTGCCAGAATACATGGGAGTGATGTGCCTACATTCCCTGACATCCCCTCCAGCACGTAGCCGGGCAGTTTTTGGCCCATTTACTTTTGATCACAGATGTTATAAAATATCTAATCTTGACCTTCCACTCGAATTCTCTCCACATAGGGACTTAAATTGTCTTGATTTCCTGAGCCCAGATTACTTCCCACTCCTTGTCTTGTATTCGTTCTCCAAATTCTGTTTCCCATTTACCT
Source organism: Neoceratodus forsteri (assembly GCA_016271365.2). NCBI lineage: Eukaryota > Metazoa > Chordata > Ceratodontiformes > Ceratodontidae > Neoceratodus > Neoceratodus forsteri. The sequence continues at coordinate 974,055,248 of CM057456.1, read as the reverse complement.
TTAATAGGTTTGGTGAGATCTTCATTCCTATCTCGAATGGCTTTATATATGGCCGAAATGTGTCCCTTTTTCCTTTGCATGCTCACTATCTCCATTATTATTTGGCCTAATTTCCCCAGATCCCTATGTCTCTTTTTTAATTCCTGAATGTGCGACCTGACCTGCATATATCTGAAATGATCCTCCCGTCTCTGATGAAACCTGTCCTTAATTGATCCAAAATGTTGTATTTTCGGACCATCTAGGAATTATTGTAACATGTTTAAACCCAATCTACCCCACGTTTTAAAGGTTAGGTCTTGTTTAGCGGGAAAGAAGGATCTATCCAACGCAAGCCATCTTATCGGCCAGAGTTCCCCAGAGAGTCTATGTTTGGCCCACAGTCTCCTTAGGGCCTGCAGTGTATTCCTCACTGTGAGTGACAATGTGTTTTGGTCCTCCTGTTTCACTTTGGGGTTTGATGCTCTAGCTCCAAGAGGTGCTCCCCCTGAACTCAATACCTCTGTTGTCTTCCAGTGAGCCTTATATTTGTCAGCTGACCACAACAGGGCCCATCTTAGTTGGGCTGCAAGGTAATAATCCTCTAAATTCGGGACATTCCTCTTCCTTGTTTTTTGTCGCCTGACATAACTTTGTGGTTAACTCTGGAGCTCATTTTATTCCATATATATTTTGAGGTGATTCTTTGCCAGGTTTGAAATTGGTTATAGTGTATCCTTAAGGGCAAACAATGGAAGAGGTAAAGGTATCTTGGGAGAACATTCATTGTTACCGACTGGATCCTAGAATATAAGGGGAGGTTTAGGAGCTCCCATTTCTTGATATCCACCTTAATTTGGTTTATCAATGGCTCAAAATTAAGCTTGAATAGTGATGAAAGATTCCTAGGAATCTGCATCCCCAGGTATCTTATCTTTTGGTTGTTCCATTTCAGTGGAATTACTTGTTGTACCTTATGGGATGGGGTATAGAAAAACTTGAGGACCTCAGTTTTAAGTTTATTGAGGGTATACCCTGAGTATTGACCAAATGTATCTATGATCTCCCATAATCTAGGTATAGATTTATCTGGGTTGGACATGTATAAAAGGACATTGTCTGCATACAAGGATATTTTGTGCTCTGCCTTCCCCCCTCCCCCCCCAGTTCGAATCCCGCTAATGTCAGGATCCTCTCGAATAGCTTGTGCTAGGGGGTTTAATATACAATACAAAGTGCAGGGGTGATGGTGGACACCCTGTCTTGTGCCTCTGTCTAAATCAAATCTTTGTGAGACTCCCCCATTTACCCTTACATATGCCTAAGGGGAGGATACAGAGTAATAGCCCACAAGAAAGCCAGAGGGAAACCCATTCTGCCCATGGATGCAAAAAGAAAACTCCAAGTCACCTTGTCGAATGCTTTTTCAGCTCATGATACATGTAGGAATATGCTGCTTATTTATATCATCAATAGTATTTATAGTACGCCTGACTCCCTCTGGGGCTTGTCTCCCTTCTATGAATCCTGTTTGGTCCCGATGAATTAGATCCGGTAAAATAGGGTTTAGTCTGGCTGCTATTATGGCTGTAAAAATTTTGTAATCTAAGTTTAGGAGGGAGATGGGTCTATTTGACGCACATTCCTGTGGATTCTTGCCCTCTTTGGGTATTTCTGAAATCGTTGTATAGTTCCATGATGGGGGTACTGTGTCCCCTTCCGTCCAGATCTGGTTGTGGATGGTGTGCAGCAGGGAGACCATTTCAGGTGTAAAGGCCTTGTAGAATTCGCTGCCATACCCATCTGGGCCTGGGCATTTACCCACTTTTAGATTTTGTATTGCTAAGCCGATCTCTGCCTGGGTAATTGGTGCAAGCAATGTCTGTGTTTCGTTAAGCTTATGCAGTTTTAGGTTATCCAGGAATTCCCTTGCCTCCTTGGTATGAGATTCTGCTGGTGGGTAATATAGTTTTCTGTAATAAGTTACAAATGAGTCCGATATCTTTTCCCGTTTACCCGGTGTTTGTCCAGTCTCTGGGTGTCTCAGGCCTGTGATACAGGCTCTGGCTGTCTGCTGTCTTAGACAGAAGGCCAGCCGTCTAGTCGCCCAGGGACCTCCCTCATAAAAGGACTGTTTAAGGGAGTGTAGAGTTTTCTCGGTGTCAAGCCTATTTACATTTTGAATTTTCTTTCTGGTTCCTTTTATCTCCCCCTCTCTCCTCTTACAAAATGTATGTTTCTGAAGCCTCTTCAGTGTCCGCAGCTGCTGTGTTAGACCATCAAGGTTTTTCTTTCTGTCCCGTTTTTTGTGTGTTACAATAGAGATCAATTTACCTTTAATCATTACCGTGACAGTGTCCCACAGCATCCGCTGAGTGGTATCTGAATGTCTGTTCATTTGCACTGTTTGTTCTATATTTGTTTACCTGCCTCCCTTACCTCCTCATCTTTCAGCAGGCTGGTGTTCAGCCTCCATTGCGTTGGTTTTCTTGGGAGTTATAAATCCAGGGTTGCCAGGAGAGGTTGGTGGTCTGACAGGGTTACTGTCCCAAGTCAAATACTGGCAGATCTTTGGAGTATGTAAAAAACATATCAATCAGAGTATAAATTTTATATCTGGGTGAGTAATAGGTATAATGTTTGCCCTTGGATATTTTGCTCTCCATACATCGACCATCCCAACCCCCTCATCAATGTAGTCAGCTGTTTAGTTGTCCTACTATTTGGAACTTGAATACGAGAGGTGGAATCCATAAGTCAGTTCAGTACACATTCCCCGCTATAAAGGTCCTTTCACTTTTCCGCTATCTTAAGTAGTTCTGTGTAGAAGTTGATTGACAGCCTGGGTGGGGCATAGATATTGATCATGGTAACCTGGACATCTTGTATCTTTCCCACCACTAATACATATCTAGCCCCTCATCCACCACCACCTCTTCCTCCCACCACCCTCCAGACGGGCTAGCTGGGCTACTTGTCCTCAAGCGGCCCAGTAGGCCACTCCGCACTTCGGGCAAACTACTTCTAGAATTGCCTAGGGTCTGCTCTGCAGCAGGCTCTAAATCCTTTGCCTTTACTGCCCCTGCACTATGGAACAAGCTCCCTGCACAACTTAAGGAAGCCCCTTCCCTAGCGACATTCCTTAAGGGACTGCGAGTGCACCTCCTAAACCACAGTCTCTGCCCCTGCCCTGGTGGCTATGTAACCCGTACCCTGTAATTCGATGCCTTAACCCTTACTCTCTGTCTCTCAATTATTACTGTTGTTCTTTGTACAATTGCTACTTATAATTTACCCTTTATTGTGAATACTGTACATTGTCACTGAAACTCTGTATGCTATGTTCTGTACTATACTACCTGTATGTATTGTCCTTGCCTTATGCTTTATGTAACTAACTCCGGGTCGTCCCTGAAAGGAGAGGAGGGAGAGAGGGGATACGATAGAGACATACAAGTATCTCACAGGGAGGAACAGGGTGCAGGAATACACTATTTTTAAGCGAAAAATATGTTCCAGGACTAGAGGGCATGGGATGAAGTTGGAGGGAGGACGATTCAGGAGAAACATGAGGAAGAATTTCTTCACAGAATGGGTGGTGGACAAGTGGAACACCCTGCCAGAGGAAGTGGTGGGGGCTGAAAAAATCACGAGATTTAAGAATGCGAGATAGACATAAAGGAATTCTGGAGGTCAGGGGTAAGGGGCAACAGACTTCTAGGAAAACATAAACTGAACTTACAAGCTCAAATGGGCAGACTGGGTGGGCCATAGGCCCTTATCTGCCGACACTGTCTATGTATCTATGTATCTATGAAAAAGGGACCCTTGTGGCCCAGTGGGCTTACCCGGTTAACAAAATTTAATAGATAAATAAATATAGGGCCAGTGTTTACCACTTCCCAGGATAGTCTGTTACACTGGCCCACCACTCTCTCTCAGCAAATAAAAGCTTCCTTACAGGGTTTTAAATAGCTGGTATAGCATAGCAAAATGCTGCACAAAACAGAGAGTAATGCTAAACATTTCAAAAATGCATAGCAGTGGACTGCTAATCATTTTTTTCCCCAGTGTGTCTATGGCACAGTAAACAAATTAATAAAATTATATATGTTTTTAAATTCTGCTAACCATTCTGGGCCAAGTGCTATGCATTTTTACAGATGATTAGTACTTTCACATGTAAAACTGCTAATCAATTTTTTCAGCTTATTTAATACATTGCCTTATACCCTTTTTGAATTTTTGTCCTGCCAATTTGAGATTATGTCCCTTGAAGTTTGTCTAACTTTGTAGTCTGAATAACTTGTCGAACTTCACCATATTATATTGCCTCATGTATTTGTAGGCATCTTTTGTATCCCCTTTATTCCTCCTCTCCTAGCGGTGCCTGTTTTGTTGTCCGTGTACCATTTTAGTCACCCTTCTCTGTATTATTTCAAGTTTATTCTTACCCTTTTTTTAGATTTTGGTTTCAAAACTGCACGCAGTATCTAAGATGTAATCTGACCAGAGACTTGTATAGTGAAATGATTACTTGCCCTAATACTGCAGAGCATCATACGAAGTATATGCAAATCACCATGAGAATTTAACCAGGATCTGTTTTGAGCAGGAGTGTAACAAAGCATCATAGGAAATATATGCAGATCACCATGAAATAGTTTAGACTGGTTCTGCTTTAAGTAGGAATGTATGGCACCATACACTCTTGTTTAAAGCAGTTCCAGTCTAAATTCTTTCATGGTGATTTGCATATGTTTGCTATGATGTTGACATTTTTGAGGCAAGTGTGATTTGTGTATTTCTTTAAAACTGGGTGATGGCCAGCACGGTGAGGGTTGAAGCGCTGGACACCACACCTCATGCCACACTGGCAACCCGTGTTGGAAATGAGCGTGGACCACCAGGGTCAGCAGGGAAGAGAAGGATTGAGCATCCCAGGGACTGCTCTCATTCTCGGGGAGGTGCCAGTGGTAAGTGAATGCCTGTCCCTAGCGGCTGTAGATGGGGGCAGGTGCCTGGAGGGCGGGGAGTGAGTGCTTGCCGCCCTTAGAGCATCATTACACGCTCCCTCTTTTTTTTTTTTTTTTATTGTATGCTTCTCTCTCTCGCTCTTTCCATGTCCACCCCCCCTTTCTTGGGGTCCCCAATGCGCTGTACAGCTACGCTGGTTCATCCAAATGACACTAACTCCCATAAGTGCCTGCTCCCAAGTGAACTATTAGCTCTCGGATAACCCCCTGGGTGGGGCAGAGAAGGTCTCCCCTTACCCCTTCCAAGACCTCGGGGGAGCGGACAGCCAGAGCTGCATCCCTTGGTTCCCCGGTCGTTGGAGCAGGGCCCATCTCCTGGTGTGAACATGGGGCTTTTCCTTGTTTCTGTTTCCCACCCCTTGCAGACATCAGCACTTTGGGAGGACTAATGAATCAGAGGCGTGCAGAGACGCACCTCCACTCTGGTCCTCGGCCAACATCTGCCCCTCCTTAATGTTCTGCCTCCTCTGCTGCACCAGCACCACCCATGGTCACCCAGGTGGTGGCGGTATTGCAACAGGAGAACTACCCACCCTCTCGAGGAGAAGGAAAGCAGCCCATCAGGCTCAGTCCTTCTCCCCGGCCCGGCCCTCCAGCGACTCTGGCTTGCCAACGAAACCCACGCCGCCAGTGTCGCAAGCAGCGCCACCGCTGCACCAGTGGGCCGGCCCTCATGCTCTCTCTCTGAGAGGAGAAAAACAGGAGAAGAAGGTTGCTGTGGTGGATGACTGAGGGCGTCTCACAGGTCCCGCCCCCTGAATAGCCATAATGCTGGCCACACTGGATCCGGTCCTCAGCAGGGATTGTGGAGCCCCACCGGGGGGGGGGAGCCCTGGGGGTATAGGTCGATGCTGACTGGTGGATGTTGAGGGATGGGACTGGGGGCTCCCTCCAGAGGTAGGGCCACAGCAACAGGAGTATAAATTGAGAGCATAAATAAATAAAACCGGATCATGTATCTGGTGTCCTTCCTGAAAACAAAGTGACCGCTCGAGTAAGAGGGACCCTCTTAATCGGGCGGTCACTTTGATTTCTTAAAATCCCAACATTAAAGATACATTAAACCTTTGGGAAAATCACCCCATTCAAGTTAATGAAGTGGCACCGCAGCCTTTGTTGTTTACTGACATGACAAAACGGGTCTGCGTGTGCCGGCGTGGGGGTGTAGCTGTAGGATGCGGAACTGGTTCAGTTTTTGGCCGGCGGGTCAGGGAATGAAGTTACCAGTGAAATAAAATTTTTAAACGGTAGCCCACAAAGGAATCATTTATAGAAAACTGCTCCTGGCCAGGTCAGTTGTGGGATATGTGTCAGCAGGGGGCTAGTCAAGAGCGTAGAAGCTGTTCTTTGAAACTGGTGAGTAAATTACTTCTACCTGTCAACATTATCTGGAGCATTGTTGGCACCTGATCAACTCTTATCTACAAAAAAACTACATTGTTTTAAAAAATGTACTCCTCACTGCACTCTGTCCAGACATTTGTATGCATCTGAATGTGGTTTTACTCCCCTCACTTTCAAAGTGAGGAGTATAGTACTCATCCCAAAAAATCTTATCTGGAGCCCTGTGTATGGCAGTAGGTTGAAGGCCTTACTAAAGTCAAGGTATAGGAGTTGATTTCCTGGTCTTTGTCTGCAGTCTGTGTCATCATGTTGAAGAAGTCTGCCGGGTTAGTTTGACACAATCTTCCTCTTGTAAATCTGTCCTGGTTCTTGTGTTAAAGCCCGTTCCCTTCCAAAAAAGTCCACTATTCTTTCCTTGATGATGGATTCCATCGGCTCTCTTAAAATTGATGTTAGACTTATTGGCTGACAGATGCCAGGGTTGTTGTTCCTAGCCTTGTGCAGGGGGATGATATTTGCAGTCCTTTCTTGTGTTTGTACTTCCTCTGTGTGTAGTGACTCTAAAAAGCTCTACCAGATGTGCGGAGCCTGACCTGTTCAACTGTATTAGCACCTTTGTGTGCATCTTATCTATTCCTGGGGATGTGTTCATATTGTTCCTGTAGTCTTTCCAAACAGACTACTCATAGTAATTGGCCTTCTTCTTCAGAATACACTGCCTGTCACAGGGTGCTCCTGTGAAGGGTTTAGGGCCCCCGAGTTAATACATACAAAAATGGGAGGGAACCTGAAAACCCCGTATTTATTTTTCTTTAGGTGCTGTCATGATGTTTATTGTTCCACAGTTAGGCTGTTCGGTTTGAGTGGGGGCTGTTTCGAAGTCCGTTAAGGTAAAAGGCAGCAGCTGCTTAATAATATTATTTGGAGCCGTTTTGTTACAGAAATTAATTTGACTCTGTGAAGATAAAGACGCCTATATTGCATTTTCTCTTGTGGTTTGTACTGCGTCAGGGTGTGTGGTAAACTGTGTAAGTAGGGCTCTTGCCTGCCGTGCTTCAGTTGTGCTGATTTTCTAAAGTCCAGACTTCTGTCCCGAATTCCCTTCTCGATAGTGCGGAAGTAAAAGCTCTCTGAAGGTGCACAGAGTTGCAGCAGTTTCAAACTACCGCATAAGAAGCTGTATTTTGTTCGCCTAAGTTTGCAATGCTGTAGAGAGGAACATATTAAAATAGCGTATGCAAACATGAGCCAAACCTCCTGTGCTTTCGGGTGAGACTTTCCTGCGTAAATTAAAGATGAAAGTGTACTTGTTGTTAAGTCAGAGCTTACTTGAAAAGGAAAACTTGAGTCTTTTTGCTGTTGCTTACTTTCAGTTAGGCCCTCTAAGAGCAGCTACTTAGTTATCTTTAGTTCTCTTATGTGATTTATCTAGAATCAGAAATTATCTTGAGTAGTCTGTTTTTTTTAATAAATAAAAAAAACCTTTTTGTTTTGACATTATGGCTTTGCCTTTTAGAGATAAGCCACTGTGTTACTTTCCGACAGTCGAACATTCGCACTATCACAAAGTCAATTATCGTTAGATTTGCGTTATAATGGACTCTAGCAGTTATAGCATTTGTATTTTGATTTCGACTAACCTTCCGAAGGTGAAGTGGGGAGGTTTGGAGCTGAGTTTGGGTCTTCTTTGGTACGAGAATGTTTGTAGTATTTTGAGGCTCCGAGTACGGTTCCTGCCGGCGTCATTTGTTCTTCTAGGACCGACCGGCCACAACTGCATTCCTCATATTAGGTATAGAAGGGGAGGTGCTTTAGTTGTTAGAAATTATGTTTAAAAAGTTATTAAAAAGGTTTAAGTTGTTGATAGAAGTACAAATATTCTGCTTTAGTAAGTAAAAGGGGTTATATGTTTATAAATAAAATAAATACTTGGTAAATAAAGATTTAAAGTATATAATTATATGCTGGGGTGAAGTTAAATAATCACATGTTCCCTTTTGGGTATAAAAAGCAGACTATTTGGGTTGAGAGGTAGATCATTCTGTTTGCTGTGAGTCTGGAGGTGTACTCTGGATGCTGCTGAAAAGTGCGCTGTGGAGTTTTGATGAACTGTGTTATTTACTGCTCCGAACTGAAGACTTAGAATTGCCAGAATATTTAGTCTGCTGTGCTATCTACTGTCTCGAATGAAAGATTTGTAAATACCAGATTATGCCGTCTGTTTTGATGTCTACTGTTCGAATGGAAGTGTAAGATGAAAAAGTACTGTGCCATGCTGAAATAATTTTTGTCTGAAAAGAAAATTAATTAAAATCGAAAATCTTACGAAGAATGGAGATGCATTTGTTTATATGACTGCCCACATGTACCTGCTCCCTATCACACTGCCGGCATGCAAACTGCACTGGAGTGCCTTTTACAGTTTCAGTATTAAGTGGCTGGTGAGTCGCTTCCCATGCTGGTATCTTGCTTTTGCACCCCAAGCCCAGGAGGGTCGGTGAGATTGAGGTAGTGTCCACGTGGATGCTCACAGTACCTTGGGGAAGGGGGGGCAGGTTGGTCTCTGTGCTTTGCTTTCTCTTTTCGGTCCAGGAGGTGGTTTGGCTGAGCTTGACAGCCTAACAGTGGGAAGGAGGGACAGTGGCTGATCCCGTGTTGGCACTTAAGGCCATAAATGCCATCTGTAGGTGGGCAGGTGATACAGTGAGGATAAAATGGCATGTCTCAAGATGATGACAAGGCATTGTCTTACCCTGCACCCTACCTCTAGCAGTTCTGGATACTTGTCTCTGGAAAGGTCTTAACAAACAAAAAGAGATGGGCTGCAGAAACCCAAGAGGGGTGCTGCTCTATAGGATACTAGCTGCCCTCAATCCAGGAAACAAAAAATGAGGATGCACACCACTCTCCTGTCTTTAAAAATTAGCTGTAATTGCAGGTTACACTGTCCATATTTTATTCAGGGGAGAGAGATTTTAATGCAGAGCTTTCAGAGACAGGCTACAGACCCTAGGGTTTCATGGTACACTGCCACAGTAGGCAAGCCATGGTGGTTGCACCAGAGGTGAGGGTTGTTGGGACTGTGAATATCACCAGATGGGGAGGTCTGAAGACAGGGAAAATTGTACGTGGGAAAAAAAACATAACAGTTTCCCTACATTGTTCTCTAACACACAACATGGTTTCACAAAAGACCAATCCTGCTAAGCTAACCTGATTGCCTCCTTTGAGGAGGTAATGAAGAGTGTTAGTATAGAGCCTGGGTGGCGGATGTAGTCTGTCTGGACTTCAGCAAGCCTTTTGACACTGTTCCACATGGAAAAGTCTTGGACACAATATGGAGTCTGTATATTGGTCCTTCAGAGTGAAGGGATGTTTTGAGTGAGTACCCATGGGGTTGGTGCTGGGTTTGCCGCTCTTTAAAATATTAAATAATTTATTTTGTTTTCACTGTGTTTATCCCCCCGTCACCAGTATTGCCTTTCTCTGCCAGGCAAACTATCAACTCTATTCTTATCCCATCCCTGTTATTTACCTGGTTCCAGTGGGTCCACTGGATATATTTTCTCACTCAAAGGCATTCCCCAGTGCGGTGGGCTTCCTTAGGACAGCCAACAAGCCATGGCCTTCCTCAAGCCTGTTGTATGCAGGAACTGGTGAGTAGTTGAGAGCAGTGAGGCTCAAGTGTACCAGTACCATTCTGCCCTCATCAAGGTTTTCCTGATTTTCATTTCTTTCGAAGACGTTGATGGCTAGGGCTTCAAGTCCCCAACCCACATCACTACAGCTGCTCCACCACCACCACCACCTGTGGTCACTCAGTGCATCCCCTCCCTTTCCAGAGGATAGCATCCGTTAGGATGCTCGATCATCCTCCTTCCCGACCCCAATGTCCCAGGCTCAGTCCAGAATCATGGTCAGGACATCACAGGTGGTAGCTGGGGCCTTTTCAGTATGGGCAGTTTTCCATTAAAAAATGTTTTAGTTCTGACGCCAGTCTAGAATTCAGAAAAAAACTCTAGTTTGCTGCCACAAAAACACATGTTTTTGTTGCTTTACTTCTTAAGTTGTTATGTATATGCAACTGGTATGCACACATTGCAGTTTACTATTTAGCCAGTTGGCAGTCATACTAGCAATAACTACTGGGCAACAGATATGAAGAGTAAAGGAGTACTTTACTCCAGTTGTATTGATATTCTTTCCCTTTTTGAAACTGTTTCCCACTGTACACATTTACACTATATTTAGTACTCATGCACAAAATAACAGCACAGTGCAGTGTTAGTGCCCTCATCATCAGCCACAAACAAAATGGAAGCAGTAGAAGTGGGGACAGAAATGAATTTTTAAGAGATAGATGTCTAGAGTTGCTTATGTACCCCAATCCCCATTCATTATTTTAGTGTAGTGGCCACCACCCTATATTTTTATTTATTTTTTTTCTTAATGAATTTATCCTCCTAGCTGGACTGACTCTCTGTTTATGCCAGCCACCCTAGCCTGTCACTCTGACTTTCCTCCATGACTTACAGTTGCCCTCTGCTTCGAGACCTGGGATGCTATCCAGGTTCGAGGCCTGCAGGTGGCTGGCTTGATCTAGCCAGCCGGAGTTTGCTTTTTATTCTGGTTTTCTGCCCTAGGAGGAGGGGAATGCAGTGCCCCCCAACATCAGAGGCCACCACTCCTCCTTTCCTCTACTCTGGCTGCTTTGCCCCAGCCATCACTAGGGGCAGGCATGTTCCCTCCCGGCCAGCCCCCAGTGACCCAGATCTGCTCCATAATGCGGGTCACTTCTGCCCTCGGTACACCTTGCCATGACCTACATTTTTATTATCAGCACTGTATATTACCATACCATCATCCTGTATTTGTTATCCACCAACCTATATCTGGAAAATGGAGCAGTTGTTTCGTGTGTGTGTGGGGGGTTCTCCTTTGTCTTCCTTTTTAGCCTGTTTTCCCCATTTTATCTCCACAAAATTATTTTTTTCACCATCCATTATTGCACTACAGCCTATGATACCAGTGCTTTATACCTTGCTTGAAACCCACTTATGCACATGTGCCAAGCATATACTTAAGGGACCCCTAGGAACTGTGTCCTTGTCCTATCACCACATCTATCATCTTCTATTTTCAGGCAGTGGGTAACTGGCCAGAAGAACTTGTAATCAAGCAAAATTTTCAAAACATATAACCTGAAGGTCACAACACTAGGAAACAGTGAGGAAGTAACTCAGATTCAATGGCTGTATCAGGAAAAGGGGACCAGTGACTGCAGGTGCCGCCTGTGAGACTTTGTTTAGAGGCAGGGGGATGAAACTGGTGTGTCCGTAGCATTATTATCATTTAAAATGAAAATACAGTCATGTTTAAGAAACATGCACTAAATACTTCCTAGTCCTAACCATTGTCTGTCCTTATAATTACAGACATGACAGGTGCTAGAATGAAACCGGTCTTCCTTGACTCTGACTTCGGGACAAGATGCCATAGTGCTGATGGTGATGACAGAAGAGTTTTGAAATGATCAGGTAGTGGCTGTATTATCATGGTCACTCCCTTTTCTGTCATATAACAGAACAGGGAGTGACCATTTTTATGGCCACTCCCTATTCTGTTCTACGACTGGTCCCCCATCCTGTCCTACTAGTTCATAAATATCTTAAAATAACATTCTAGACCCTGAAAAACTTGTACAGTATCTTAAGTGGTTTAAAAAATGTACTGCTTATTGTTAATACAGCACCCTCCCTTTTTCTCGGTGTCCCTGCTATGACTCCTAGAATTACTTGTTCAACTTAATGATTCTAGTAGATAATTTAATTGAGGAGTCTGCTCCCCCTCCTTGTCGATTTTTAAGGTGTGCACAAAAGTTTTAAGAGTCATCCTCTGGCAAACTACATTAATATTATGAAAATTCTATGATTAATAATGTCAGGTGAAAGGAATGGTGCATATTAGCTTGGAAGTGCAGCCAGAATACCTAGATCTAGCATATTACACGCACAGTAGGGATGTGGAGAGAGTTACTGGTTAAGATACTGCCCCTTGAGTATCCAAAGTATGACCTGTATGACCTGAAAGGTCAGACTGAGAGGTTTGAGCGATAGCGGGGGCCTTTATTGACTCACCACCACTGGTGGAGCAAACTATGATTAGAGTACAATAGGTGGGTAGGCACAGATAATACCCCCTCTTAGGAAGGTCAGGAGATGCAGTGATGTGGTTGAATGCTCTCAGATGTAAGCAATTAATTAATCCTGCTTCTGGATCTATTGTATGTGGTTGTCAGTGTGTGTCAAGTTGATGTTGTTACTGTGTTGTAAGGCCACCACCACCAGTAGTTATGATATGTGTAAACACAAATATGAATTTGTAGCTGATCAAACGATGCCAGTAATGTGGTGGAAATGTTGTACTGTGTTGTCATGAAATTATAAAACATCTAATAAACAGAATTATAAAAAAAAAAAAAAAAATGATTCATAATCCCTCCCCCCCCAAAAAAAATCCCATTTGATCAATAGTCTCAAGCAAAATTCGGTGATCTTTTTGGGGCCCTCGCTGTAGAGTTAGAAGCTTTGAGCAAAGGCTTTCTTCATTGGGTCAGTGTAGTATCCCTGCGCCAGAGTGAACACAAACTTCCTTTTGCTCAGTATGCTCTACAGCCTGCTGAGCCCCGACCACATGATTGGAGGGAGGGAGAAATGAAGGACAGGCTTATACTAATCACTGACTGGTGGCTATTATTTATTGATTTGACTTTTGATGACCGGGTGAGCCCTCTGAGATGAGATGTCCCTTTTTCAGGGGCGACCTGGAATTAGTTGCATACAGTAGGTGACAGAAATATATGAGATTATACATACATATACAGACACTTCATATACCAAAAATAAATTAGTTACAAGTAATAGCTATGAATACATACAGTACGTGAAATTGTCTTCAGTGGCTGTGAATAATTACATACAGTTGTCTTCAAAGGAAGTGATCTTTATATATAACCAAATATTGTGATAAATGCTACTGGAGGTAGGTGGTATGTAGTCTTACATTATTGAGTTTTGAGCAGGCGGGGATACTAGTGCCAACATAGCTGAAGGAGGACAAAGAGGACACAGGGACATAGGATTCAAAGAAAACGGTTAAAAGGAACTGTAGTCCAGAAGAGAGATTTTAGTCTGTTTTAAACTGTGCTAAGGTAGGGCAGGCCAGGACCACAGGAAGCAGGAAGTTCCACAGGTACAGGGCAGTGAACGAGAGGGATCGCCTTCTGATTTCATACCAAACTTTGGTGATTTCCAACACTTGGGGGGCCTGAAGTGGATCAGCTTTTAAAACATCTTTGCCCCAAGGGGGATCAGTGTTTACTATTTCAAAGTGAATTAAAAGGAAAAAAATATATGTATTTTACTAAGGAGCACTGTTAATCAGCTGCTGGCCTGCATTAGGGCAGGGTCATCTAGCCCTGACTGTAGCTGAATTTGTTCATGCCCTCCTTCTTTACAATGAAATCGGCTCTCTTTTTGTGCTTGTCCTTCAAAGACGTATACAGTACTTGTCCTAGACAGGGGCAACAGGATTTGCACACCTCTGCGTTAGGGAATTTATAATAATTGCAGGCGTCAGGTATGCTGATCGAACTGTACTATATGTCTGGGAGCAGTTTTTTTGGGGGGGTATATTTAGCTTCATTTTCCCCATTTTGTATCCTCATCCATTCTGCAAGAAGCTCATGCTTATATTAAAACAAGGAGCCACACCAGGGATAAACAAGCATTTGTCAATGCCAGATATGTGCTTGCTTGTATTTGCTGTGTAGTTGTTGGGTATAGATGGCATAGAGGCAAACATTAACAAATGAATAACTAGAGTTATAATAATAGTGAAATTGTCTACATTAGTGGGTTTTTTTTTTTATTTTTTTTTTTTTTATGAACTTGCCTTTTTGTGATTGTGAAATTGTATCCTTATTTGTGCAGGTCTCCCTAGATATGGAATAAACAGGATAGTGGAAATGTTTCAAGTCCCATGACCCCATCAGGCCATGACACACATGTCAGCACCTTATAAGGAAGTCTCCCCAGCCCATCACAAGGTGCTGCGTGTGTGACACAACACTGCACAATACTGTACCTTCCCTGGTTCGGAGCAGTGGCATATAACAGAGGTGGCCCCATCTTTGTGTTGCCAGACAGCACCCCGAGCTCATCAACCGAACTTGAGTTGCCAGCATGAGAACACAATTCTCTGCCCGTTATGCCCTGCACGCATTTCTTCATAACTTTTTTTTTTCACATTTTGACCCCAAATTTTCAGCATAGTCTTTTTACGACCATCCTTTCTGAACATGGCAGGTGTAATTTATAAAATACTACCGTAAATGTCATTTTGTGACACAAGTGCGAACAAATATTTTAGCCAGGATTTTAAAAATGACAGCTGTCCTGTTCATGAGGTAGTATAAAAAAATGGCAATGTTGAAAGTTTGGGTGAAGATATTGAAAATTACTAAAGCGGTGCCTTTAAATGTTTCAGTGTGAGTGCACACGGAACATTTCCAATGTACCTTCATCTTCATAACTTTGGTGTTTAAGATTTTGACCACAGAGCTGGCCCGGGTGCATTGAGGGTTGAGGCGCTGGATGCCACACCAGCGACCCAGGTTCAGGAATGAGCCCGGGCCGCTGGGGTTTGGCAATCGAGGAAGAGGATTAAGTGTCCGGAGGACTGCCCTCCTCTGTCGGGGGGGTCCAGGCGACTGTGCCCGGCATCACAGTGGCCCCCGGTGGAGACCGGAGGCACTGCAGCGCTTAAGGGCTGGCATAGGGGGACGCAGAGCCGCGACGGACGTGCCTGGTGTCCTTGCATGCTCGGGCTCTGCTAGGGGGGGAGGAGGGAAAGGGTGTAACCATCTAAGAACCCCCTCCCTCCACTGACAGGCGAAGGTGGGTCCAGGAGCTATGGCCCCACATCCAATGCCAGACCTTCAGGAGGGTGCTCCTCGGGTTCTCCCTTGAGCCAGCATCGCCCGCCAGTATTCTAGATAGGGCGCCGGAGGAGTGGCAGTCCTTCACCGGAGGACTCAGACCCGAGGGGTTAGGGCGGTGCTGGAAGAGGTGGGAGTCTGGTGACCGGAGGCGCTGGGGGCTGAGTTGTAAGCTGAGCGACCATACTGGAGAGAGGTCAGTGGAGGGTGAGAAAAAGAAATAAAAAAAAAAGATTTTGACCACAAATTTTGCAGCAGCATCTTTTTATGACTCCAATTCATGAACCTGGTAGGGTAGGTGAAATTTAGCGGATCCTGCCTAAAAAATTAATTAGTAGAGCGACTGCAAAATCACCTTTGGGCAGGATTTGTAAAACGACACCTGTCACATTCATGAGGTAGTGTGAAAAATTGTTATGTTGAAAATTTGGGGTCAAAATATTGAACATTCTAAAGTTATGAGTGAATGTTGAAAAATTTCAATGTACCTTCATTTTTGCAAGATTTTGATCCCACTTGCTGAATCTGGTAGGTGAAATTTTTCAAATTATGCCTAAAAGGTGATTTCGCAGAGTGAGTGCAAAATCACCTTTCAGGCTGCTGGATTTGAAAAATGTCACCTGCCTTGTTCTTGAGGTGAGTTCAAAAAAAAAGGTCATGTTCAAATGTTGGTGAAAAAATATTAAAAAAAAGTTCAAAATGCATTGAAATACTTCACTTCTTCTGTTCCTGTTCAGTGTTGAAAAGGAAGGACATGTTTTCCTCACAGTGTGGATTTTCAGGTCTGGACTTTTTAGGTGAGTAAGGGATACTGGGGGGTGGTTGGGGTGGTAGCTGCTGAGTGATGGGGTCAGGGTGGAGTGGGTGGGGGGTCAGGAAGGTCGCAAAAGACATAGATGGACTTCTCTGTTTCTGAGGTTTTAATTAACAAAAAGAAAAGCCAGAAGGACCAAGGGTGGAAGCGCACATCAGATATGGGGAGGTCTTGCAGATTCAGCCAGAATGGGCCTTTAGAAAGTGGGGGTCTTTGCGCACCATACAACCAGGCACCGGGATGTGATTGGGAGGGGGTGGGTTTCTTTTTGCAGTAACTGGGCAGCGGAATGTGATCGGGAGGGGGTGGGTTGTTTGGCAGCGGGTGGGTTTCGTTTTACAGGAACCGGGTACCGGGACATGATCTGGAGAAGTAGGCTGTCTGGCAGCAGGCAGGTTTATTTTCTTTTTTCCCATATATATTTTAGCATTTTTCCCCATAACCCGTCCCCTGGCCGCGTCTGGAGGCACGTGCACGCTGTGTCTTGAGGTGCCCTCCCCACTGCGTGTCGCCCTGTCTGCCTATGCTGACTACCATACCTCCACCTGGTGGCGGCGGAACTATGGGGGGGGGTGGCAGCCACCCTGGGAGAGGAGAGCTGCCTTCCGGTTGCTCAGTCCTGCTCTTGCCCCCCCCCCCCGTGCCAGCTTCCTGACGACCCGAGTCCTTTCCTGAGCCTGTCTCACCAGCGTGGCGTGAGGCAAGGCATCCAGCGCCTCAGCCCTCTGTGCCACCGGGCCGGCAGGTAGGTTTCTTTTCACAGAAATGGGTTCACTGGGATGTGATGGGGGGGGTAGGTTCTTTGGCGGCAGGTGGGATTCATTTAGGAACATTCAACTAGATACCAGGACATGATTGGGAGGGGTGGAATGTTTGGTAGCAGGCGGGTTTGTTTTTTATGGGGGGGGGGGCGAGGAACAGGCCGAGCACGACACCACGCAGCTGCTTGTACATACAGTAGACTTGTGAATTCGGAGATCCAGGTTTATATTCCATCAAAGTCACTTTAACACTGTGTGACTTTAATGGATCTCTTAACCTTCCAGTACTTCAATCCACTTGACTGTATAGCTAGGTAGAAGCAAGACTCTTAAGAATGAGATGTTGTATCTTGGCTGGGCTGTCTTGACTAAAGTGACTGCACAAAGCTCAGGATAGTCAGCTGTCGTGATAGCTCATCTCAGCTGATATATAAATAGTGTGGTATTCCAGGGGCCTGGGTTCAAGTCCCAATTCAGTGTCATTCTCTCGTACACATTACAGTTTGTATTTCTAATGCCTAATTGTGGCTAGGAAGCACAGATTAACTGTCTTCAAACTAGGTGTACAGCTGGCAGCTAGTGTCTGGCCTTGTGCTATGAAGTATTAAGTCTCTTTCTCAGTTATATTTACTGGCATTAAGTGGTTGCTATAACCACTGTGTGCCTGTCTCGACTTGGTGACTATATTGGGCTGCGCTAAACAGTGGTCAGAATCCTTCCCTGCTCGGTTACAAAACCATGGGGATTGAGGCCGCCATGCATATGGCCCACGAATATATTCACAGAGCATGAACGCCCTTGAAAACCCTATCACAGTTTCCTGTAACCCCTCAGGTATTCCTACAGGTAGACAGAGCATGGGCTGTAGAATTGTAACAGGAAATCAAAGGGTCGGTGCTGGAAGTATTATTGAGGGAAGTCACCTGGAACATCAAAATGCAAACAGCTGGGACAGGAGACTACTGAAGTACCAGAGAATATTTCAAAGGGGGCTTGACTGCCAGGAGGCTGGCCATCTGGCTGAAAATTCAGAAGAACTACTGGCCCAAGAGGTGTGTTACTTTGAGGGGTGGGTGAGCATGTGTGTCTAGAAGGAAACTTCCAGGTGGCTCACTGTCATTCTGCTGAGTTGCAGACTCCACGTGACTGACACTGTGTCATGTGCTGCGCACTTGAGTAGACTCGATAGACCGTATGGCCTATATCTGCTGGCATTTTCTTATGTTGCAACTCTGTAGATATCACTAACCAGCATGAGAACTTTGCCACTAATTTTCTACCCCCCCCACTGATCACTGCTTCCTGCCTTCCCCTCCTTCAAATCTCAGTGCCTTTCTCATTGCTCTGCCTTCTTCTCAAATTTTGGTACTCCATATTTACCTATCTTCCTCATACCCTCTCAAACAGCTTCTCAAGGCACACCTTGCTCCTTCATGAAACTGTCATCAGCCCCCTTTCTGTCTGTTTCCTTTGCCCCACAGCGTGTCCTCCTTGTGCATATTTATTGCCCTAGTGAAGCTTTTTATAGTTTGCCCTAGTCACTGTATTTTGAATTTTGCACTTTATCTGTTGCAGTTTGTTTTAGCCACCGTATATTGTACTTTGCACAGTCGGCTCAATCATATTTGTATTTTTGCACAGCATTTTTTTGCAAAGACCACCCTAGCCACTCTGTATTACATTGTGCACAGAATGTCTCATCACATGCATTTTAAAATTGTGTTTTTATTTCATTATTGTTGCCCTTAACCACTCTTCCTTTTGTAACCCCTCCTATCACGTTACACTTGGATACGAACCTTGGCTCAGTGTGCCTTCCTCGTTACACATTTTAAATAAAGAATAAAGAACTGCTGGTGAACTATTTTAGATAGATATTTTTTTATAGCGCACCCAATTCCTGGGACTGTGAGTGCTATTACAAAACCAAAATCCATATATCAACAATAAAACCATACAAATAAACATATATTAATACAGAATTTATAATATAAAATAATATCAGTTATCATCATAATCAAAAATCTGAAAATGCCTGTTGGAACAGATACCTCTTAAGTCCTTTTTTAAAGGCTTCTGCCAAGGGGGCCCTACTTAAAAACTCAGGTAAGGAGTTCCACAGTGTAGGCATGGCAACCACAAATGCCATGTCTTCTGAATACCACAACCTTACCCTGGGAACCCCAAGGAGGCCTCCCTCAGCTGAACAGAGTGCCCGAACTGGATGGTAGGGAACCAGGAGATCTTGCAGGTATGCAGGACCCCTTCCATGTAGGGTCTTGTAGATAAGGAGCCCTATCTTGAAGACAGTCCTCCACCTGACCGGCAGCCAGTTGAGCTCACAGAGGACCGGGATAATATGTTCACACCTTCTTACCCCAGTCAGAAGTCTTGCCGCTGCGTTCTGCACTAGCTGCAGTCTGAGGAAGTTGCCTCCAGATAACCCAAGGTGCAGGGCATTACAGTAGTCCAGCCTGGAAGTGACGAAAGCATGCACTAGTGTGGTCAGGTCCTCGGGAGGGATCAGGGCTTGGATATGGGTGATTTTCCTAAGATGCTAATATCCATTCATAAAAACGGCTGACACCTGAGCCTCAAGCGTCAAACCATCATCTAGGATCATGCCCAAATCCTTCACCTGTCTAGAAGGGACACGGGGGAACAACCCCCAACACTAGGTTGGGGGTGACCCCTCCTCGATAACCTGGATCCACTACCAGTACCTCAGTCTTGTCTGGATTGAGTCTAAGTCAGTTATGAGTCATCCATGACTGGATTTCCTCGAGGCAGTTGTTAAACATGGGGTCAGACACCTGAGTATCGGGTGCACAGGACAGGTACAGCTGGGTATCATCTGCATAACAGTGAAACCCCAGCCCGTACCGCCTGATAATGTCCCCTAATGGCAGCATATACTCTGTGAACAATAAGGGCGTAAGACCGAACCCTGCAACACTCCACAGTTCAGAGGCATCAGGCTAGGTGAGAACATTCTCATTTTCACTCTTTGCACCCTGCCTGTCAGGTATAACCTAAACCAGTTGATGACAGTACCAGATAGGCCACACCAGAACCACAGGCGGTCAAGAAGCACCTCATGGTCCACGGTGTCAGACGCCACAGAGAGGTCCAGGAGAACCAAGATGGTATGGGCCCTCCTGTACCTCACCATCAGATCATTTAGCACCCTTACTAGGGCTGTCTCCGGAATCCAGACTGCAATGGCTTATAGGTAGAGGAAGAGGCATGGTGTCTCTCAAGCTGCACGGCCATCACTTTTTCTATAACTTTTCCTAAAAATGGAAGGTTTGAGACCGGGCTGTAGTTGCTGAGGCCAGCCGGGTCCAAAGGGGGCTTCTTCAAAAGGGGCCTAACCACGGCCTCTCTCAAAGAGAATGGAAAGACCCCACTCCTCATGGAACTCTGGACAATCTCAGCAACCACAGATCCAGTCAGGTCCAAACAGCCAACCAAAAGGCGAGTCAGACCTAGGTCCAGATCACACTGTGTTGGTCGTAGCTTTGAGATAATCCCAACCCCCTCCTCCGCCCCAACCAGCTCAAACTCATCCTAGGCAGGCGGAGTGTTTCGGCACAACTCAGGCTGAACCCTGCATCCCTTTCGAGGGATACTCGAGGAGATCTCGGTTCTGATGAACGACACCTTGTCGTCGAAGAATAGGGCCAGCTCCTCACATCTAGTGCTTGAACCTGCTCCCCTGACACTAAGACAGGTCGGATTTAAAAGCCTGTCTACCGTGCGGAAAAGCTGGCCTGGTTTACTTCTCGCTGCAGCAACCTCCCTATACAGAAATTCTGCTTTTTTTCTGGAGATAGACGCCTGATAGTCAACATAATGTGACTTCAGAATCAATTTGTCCTCCACTGAGCCAGATCTTCTCCAGCATCTCTCTGACCTCCACCGCTTAATCTTTAACTTCCAGAGATCCTCATCAAACCAAGGAGGTCTCTGGTAAGTAGACAAGGGGCGGACACGAACAGGCGCGATTGAGTCGAAGGCCAAAGTCACAGCTCCATTATAATCTGCCACTGCTTCCTCCGGCCCAATTGCACAAGCTGCCACAACACTTGATAGGTCCAGCATCTGTGATAGTCACAGGGGAACTCTGCTATTGTTCATAGTGCAAAGTGGGTGTTAGTTTGTCCCCATTTTTTTCCAGCACCCATCTCAACTGAGAATAGGGCCCTTTCTAACCCCAGCAGTACTCAGCTATTCCTAACTTTCTTTAGTGTCGCTTTAAGCCAGAACTGCCCGGAGAGGATAGAACACATGCAAATGATGGAACTCTTTGCATGTGACAACTGTTCGAATGCTGCCTTGAACTAACTGCCTTAGTTCTAAAACTCCTTGGATTTCATTCTCCACCTGTAAAGTCTAGTCGCTCGGAGTCTCACTCTTCAACTTGTTCTTGTGATGTGAAGAAATTTATAAAAATATATAAGTATCTTTTTTTCTTTCATTGTTGCCTTTTATTTATTGTTATTTGTAATTAAACCAAGTTTTAGCATTATTTTAGTATTTTTTATCAGTTCATCTTGGTTCGGTATAACCGGTGGGGAACCAAGTTTAGTTATTTTCGGGGTTTTCTGACTAAAAAAAAACCCTGTTAGTTTAGCTTAAATTTATTTTAAACAATTATTTTTTGTAACTGCTTTATCAGTTACTGAAGCGCTAGTCTCGATTCATTTTCTTCATCAGTTCCAGAACCGACTGCAACTGCTAAACTTTTGTTAATTTAACATTTTTATCGGTTACCGATAAAATGTCAGAGAAACCTAAAAAGAAAACTGGTGAACCTGGTTTTAAAAATTGTTCTGATTGTAGGGAAGGATTTACTAAGGCAGACAAACATAGTTTATGTGTGGCTTGCCTTGGCTATGATCAGCTTAAGGAAGATTGTGACATCTGTAAAACCTTCCCAGAGAAAACGGTGGAGAAACTCCTGGAATGGCGTAAGAAAAAGCTTCCTTCACCTAAGAGTCCCTCTGGCTCTGACCAGCCGATACCCACTTCTGCTGTAGGTGAAACAGCTGCAATAATTGCCTCAACCCCTGTGACGGGTGATAAGGGCAATAAGAAGCTTGCTGAACCGGCTGACTCCCTGGTTCCCTCTAAAAAGACAAAGAAAGAAAGCACACAGAACCCCCAACTGAGAAAAAGGGGACTTCTGTGGTGCCCTGGCTCTGCCTTCTCCTCAAGAAATAGCTCAGCTTTTAAAGTGGTACAGGCCTTACAGGGTCTTTTTCCCACTGGTCAGCAGTCACCTGTTCAGGCCCCAGCTGTACAGACTGGCAGCACAGGTAAATCCTCATTTATGGAGGAAGAGGATTATGTTGAGTGTGAGGATGAGGAGAAAGGGGAACCTATTGAACCTGAGGTATCCCCTGAGCAAGATTTCGGTTCACCTCCTAGAACCACTGTGGCTTATTCCTCACATTTTACTTTTGTGAGGAAAATGCTGATGCCTTGGACATCACCACAAGAGAAGAAATAGAGGATGAGGAAGAGGTGGAATACCTTGAAATTATGGGGTTAACCCCCCCACACACACTCCTCTTGCCTGTCAAATTCTTCAAGAAAGATGTACTGAAGATTTTACAGACCCCTAATTCTGTCCCCCTCCCCCATAAGAGACTGGATAAGAAGTACCAATTGGAAAGGGAAGGGGCAACGTTTCTCTTTTCCTGCTATCCACCAGGGGGTGGTGCAGGCAGCTGCTTGTGACAAGGCTAAGGTGCCTCTGGCTTCTCACCCACCAGATAAAGCATCCAGAAAGATTGACAGTATGGCCAAAAAAGGATACTTGTCAGCTTCCTTGGCTATTAGACAGGCAAATGTCCAGGCCTACACTGCCCAGTACCAGAAGTCTTTATGGCAGTCTGTACTGGCCATGGTGCAAAAAGCTCCTTCACCCTTGTCTGATGACCTGGCAGAAACTGCCAGGTTTGGCTTAGAGGCAGCCAAGTATCAGTTCCAAATGGCTGCTGATACCATTGATACAGCAGCCAGGTGGATGGCAAACACTGTTGCTCAAGGTAGGTTTGCCTGGCTAAGAGCTACAGATCTTACCCAGGTGCTCAAACAAAGGCTCTTGACTTCCCCTTGGAGGGAAATTCACTTTTCGAGAATCAACAGTGGCTTATATGAAAAAGGTGGATGAATATAAGGCCATGTTCAAGAGCAATTCTGCTAAGGAGAAAGCCTCACCGTCCACCAGACCCTGTGGAAGGGGAGGCAGGGGCAGGTCCTTTCACACTAGGCCCTTTTTCCAGGCCGTGGTTGCACCCCAGAACCAACAGTACCCCCAGCAAGGGTCCTTCAGAGGTAGGGCAGAAAGGGTTCCAGGCAGGGATCTCAAACCCAGCCTCAACCCCAGAGTAAACAAACACCCTTACATGTTTTCACAGGTCGCCTTCTCTCTACTTGTCAGAGGCAGACTGTCTCACTACTTCCAGGCTTGGCAGAGGATCACCACAGACAAGTGGATCCTGGAGGTAGTGAGTCAGGGACTGTCTCTGAATTCCAAATTCCTTCCTCTTCTGAGAACTAGGGTGTTCAGTTCACCCTCCCTCGCAGAAAAGAAGCTGCTGGAGGCAGAGATTTGAAACCTGCTGCTGTCAAGGACAGTGGAACCTGTCCCAGTTCAGCAGAAAGGAAAGGGTTGCTATTCCAGGTACTTCCTTACCACAAAGAAAAATGGGAAGTGGTGCCTAACATGGGCCTCGGGGTACTAAACAAGAATTTGAAAAAAGAAACGAAGTTCAAAATGGTAACTCTGGCACTGATTCTCCCAACACTCCAAAAAGGAGACTGGTTGGGATAATTGGACCTAAAATATGCCGATTTCGACATCCCCATAAGGGAGTCCCACAGAAAATACCTCGGGTTCAGACTCCCATCATGCCATTACCAGTTTTCAGCCCTGTCTTTTGGCCTAACTTCGGCCACAAGGGTATTCACGAAGTGCTTGGCAGTGATTGTGGCACATCTTCAAAGACAGGGTATCACAGTGTTTCCATACTTGGACAAATGTCTAGTGGTAGGAAAATCACCAGACCAGGTCAGACAACATCTGCAGACCACCCAAGGGCTCCTGGAGTCCTTGGGGTTCTTGATAAATTACAAAAAAATCAGTCCTTCTACCTGCACAGGTGTTGCAGTTCATAGGAGCAGAGATCAACACCCTGCAGGGCAGGGCCTACCTGCCTTTGGACAGGGTAAGAAGTCTCCAGTTGATTGCAGATTCTTTCAGCCTGCACAAGCAAAAAACTGCAAGACAGTTCCTACAACTCCTGGGCTACATGGTTGTGGCCACAGGCATAGTCCTAGGCTCCAGGTTTCAGATGAGAGACATCCAGTTCCACCTAAGGGCACACTGGTGCCAGAGGAGAGGTCCCCTTTCAAAGCTGATTCCAGTAACAAAAACTTTGTTTTAAGTACTTCAGTGGTGGAAAGAGGAATCCAACCTGAGGGAAGGGGTTCCTTTCCAGCGAGAGTCCCCATCAGTTCTCACAACAGATGCATCTCTACTGGGGTGGGGCACCCATCAAGGGACCACACAACCCAGAGCACTTGGTCAACTGCAGAGTCATTCCAGCATATAAACTTGTTGGAACTCAGAGCAGTGTTTCTGGTACCAAAAGCCTTCACAGCACTGGTACACGGGAAAAGTGGTACAGGTCAGAACAGAATACTACTGGAATGTACTACATAAACAAGCAGGGAGGTACCAGGTCGGGTCCTCTCTTCACAGAGGCCATGAAAATTTGGAGCCTGGCTTACTCCTTGGGAGTTCCCTACAGGCTGTCCATCTGCCAGGAAAGGACAACACCCTAGCAGATGCTCTGAGTCAAATCAACCAGGCCCATCACGAATGGGCCCTAAACAGGCAAATGGTGGCAGTAATCTTCAGGAGGTGGGGCACCCCAGAGATGGAGCTGTTTGCATCCCATCAGAACCACCACCTGCCACAATACTGTTGCAGACCACCAGATCAGGGCACACTACCCCTGGATACTCTGGCTTTGGACTGGTCAGGGAAACACCTGTATGCTTTTCCTCCCTTCCCTCTAGTGTACAGGGTATTGCTCAAGCTCGGGTCTCAGTCAGCGTCAATGATCTTGATAGCCCCAGACTGCCCCCAGGCAGCCATACTCTCTTCTGCTCTCCATGTCTGTAGCCGAGCCAGTACATCTCCCTCTGTTAACCTCCAGCCAGTGGAGACTCCTGTATCTGAATCGCAGGTCTCTCAATCTCAAAACTTGGCTCTTGAAGACCTAGAATATGCAGGTCTACACCTCTCTGGATCTGTTTTAGACATCCTGAGAGGTTACAGGAAGCTTTCCACTAAGAAAACCTATGCTTCAAAATTAAAAAGGTTTTCTATCTGGTGCTTGTCCAGGGAGCTGGTACCAGAACAGGCTGAGGTTCCATCTTTTCTTGATTACCTCATTTATTTACATTCCCTGGGACTACAGCCCAGCACCCTTAAGGTTCACCTGGTTGCAGCATCTGCTTACATTTCTGCTGGAATAAATGTGACAATAGCTTCAGACCCTATCTTTAGGAGATTCTTCAAGGGCTTGGCCCATCTGCATCCCCCTTATAGGGAACCGGTGCCAGCATGGGACCTCAATGTGTGCATAGCTAAGCTCATGGGACCACCCTTTGAGTCCATGTCCTCTGCTCATCTGAAATATGTCACTTGGAAAACAGTTTTCATAGTGGCAGTAACTTCTGCAAGAAGAATCGGTGAGCTTCAGGCTCTCTGCATTGAACAGGACTACATTTCATTCCACAGAGATAAGATGGTCCTGAGGACAAACAGGAAATTTCTCCCCAGTGTGGTTTCTGATTTCCACCTGAACCAATCCATTACCCTACCTGTCTTTTTCACTAAGCAGTCCACCTCTGGTGAAAGAAGGTTTCACAGTCTGTATGTCGAGAGATCTGAGCTACTACATGACAGCCACTAAGGACCATAGGCAGGACAGGAAACAGCTGTTTCCGACTTATGGGAATGTGGGAAAGGGTAACATACTATAAAAAAAAAAAAAAAAAAAAAAAAAAGCCAGCAGATTAGGCCTAACAGTTTGTCGAGTCTGCTCATGGACCAGTGCCCTCTCAAGGCACTGTTTTAGCCTCCCTTCCCCACAAGGCCCCTCCCCCCAGTGAGGCTCTGGGTCGCACCCTCCCTCTGTACCTATCCCAGCCTCTTTTGAACCCTTCCGCAGGCAGCGCATTACAGGGCTCCACAACAGTCTCCGTGAAGTAGTGCTTTCTTGTCTTCCCTCCCTTAGTCTCCCACCGACCAGCCTCATCGAGTGTCCCCTGGTGGCCCCTACCTCCTTCAGCTGTAGCACCCCCTCAAGGTTGACCCTATTTATTACCTTAAGGTACCTGAAGACCTCTATCATATTCCCTCTGTTCCTCCTCTCCTCCAGCAAGTACAGGTTGAGCTCCTCATAGGGCCCTCCTCTCAGACCCACCATTGAAAAGGTCAATTTCTAGATGGATAGTCCAGTGTATCCAGTTCTATTACACTGAAGCTGGAAGGGAGCCTCCAGCAAGATTGAGGGCTCACTCCACAAGAGGGACAGTTGCTGCCTTAGCAGCTGCCAGGGATGTTCCACTAGTTGACATCTGTAAAGCAGCTCCCTTTAGGGTGGAAGGGAGGGGCAGCTGCAGAATAAGGGGTTCTAGCTGCACATTCGAGCAGACTTGATAGACCTCTAGGCCTTTATCTCCTGGCAAATTTTGTATGTTCGTACCTGGAAAACAGTACACACCTTTACGAAGCACTACAACCTGGATATTCAGTCCAGGGGTGATGCCAAGTCTGGCACAGCAGTCCTGCAAAGTCTGTTACCAAAATAAGGTTCTGTGCCCACCTCCAAAGGCACTGCTTCATAGTCTACAGAAAGTCAGGAATACCTGAGTATTACTGAGGTTAGAAAAAAAAATTACTCACCATAGTAATCTTGTTTCTTCCCAGTGCTACTCAGGTTTTCATAACTTCCCACCCTGCCTCCACTTTTAGAACCTTTGGCCGCTGCACTCCTGCATACTGTGCTCTCAGGGGCTTCTGCAAGAATGCCACTTTCTGGCATAATTTCGGTAAACAAGGTTCATGTTGTGTTTTTCCCCCTTCTTTCAGTTGAGACTGACATTTTGGGGGGTATCTGTTGTGTTTTTCCCTCCAGTTGGAGGGTTTATTTAAGAGGTTATAGGTTTAACTATCACTATTATCATTACTGAGTATTATTACTATTCAGTATTCATAGTTCTTTGAGGCCTGCCTTTCCAGGTGTCCAAGAAATCTGAGGGGTTTTAGAACTAAGGCAGTTAGTTCAAGGCAGAATTTGAATAGTTGTCACGTGCAAAGAGTTCCATCATGTGCATGTGTTCTATGCTCTATGGGCAGTTCTGGCTTAAAGGGACACTGCAGAAAGTTATGAATACCTGAGTGTCACTGGGAAGAAACAAGATTACTATATGGCAAGTAATTTTTTCCTTTTCTGTTACCCATACATAACTTATGGTAGCATACTGATTAAATGAGTGCAGTTTTCATAGCTGGTGTAGAACTACCATTTGAATGCTCTTCATGGCTGTACTGGATGCAGCTGGGCACAATTTGCTCTGTAACCCCCCCCTGCCCCCCATCTTATACACAACCCGTGGGTTTCTCTACGCTAGGTGCATGACTTTGCACTTTTTGGCATTGAAACCTAGCTGCCACTCCCTAGATCACTCTTCTAGTTTCCCCAGATCCCACTGCATTCTGTCACCCCCCTCCCCACTGGGTGTTTTCCTTGTTGCAGATTTTTCTTTCATCTGCAGAGAGACACACCTCTCCCCCCCCAGTTCCTTAGCAGTATCACCTATGAAGGCGTTGTAGAGGATGGGGCCCAGTACCGATCCCTGTGGTACTCCACTGGTCACACTTTCATCCTCTGAGTGACTGCCATTTACCACCACCCTCTGCTTCCTATCTTTCAACCAGTTTAATAACTAGCACACCACCTTCCTCCCCACCCCCAGATTACTAAATTTCTTTATCAGCCTCCTGTGTAGAACAGTGTCAATGGCCTTACTGAAGTCCATATAGGCCACATCTACTGTGGTCCCCTGATTCACTCCCTAGTTACCCAGTCAAAGAAATCTGTTTGACATGACCCCCCAACTCCACCGTGAAGCAGTGCTGTCAGTTGTTCTGCAGCTCGTGTGTCTCCAGGTAATCCAGCAGTCTCTTTGACTCAGGGACTCCATTAACGTCTCCACCACTGAAGTAAGACTGACTGGTCTGTAATTACTGGCCTCCTCCCTGTTGCCGCTGTTGTGCAGAGGGACCACATTGGCCCTTTTCCATGCCTCTGGAACTGCCCCCATCTCCAGTGAGATGCTAAGTATTATTGCCAGAGGGGTGGCTAGCATCATGCTCAGCTCAAGTATCCTTCGGTGAATCTTCCAACCACCGGTGGACTCTCTCTTCTTTAAATGAACTTTTGTCCACCCCCACCCCCCCCCGTGTCTGTTATTGCACAATGGCCCATCCCTCTCCAAAGCAGAAGTATTTTCTTGGTCATTCTCTGTACATTCCCCTCCTCTGGTTTCCCTATCTTCACTATACTACCCATTACCTTCCTGTTTTTTTTCATGTACCTGAAGAAAGTGTTGTCCACATTTTTGTACCTCCTGGGCGATCCTTTCTTCAGTTTGAGCCTTAGCTACCCATACCTTCCTGCCTTCCTTTGTTTCACTAGATATACCTCCCTGTCTGTCTCGATTTCAGTCTTGTTGTGTTTGCTGAAAGCTGTATTTTTATCCTTTACTGTCTTTCGAGAACCACAGTGACTCCTTTATCCTCTTACCCTTGCTTATTATCTTTAAACAGTTTGCTGTTGCCCTAGTTATTCTCTTCTTTATCCACCCGGCTATCTCGTACTGCAAGGTATTTCCTGAGGCAGTCTCCAGTTTCTTTAAAATCTGCTCTTCTCCTGGTGTGTGGCTTTTCTCCTGCCCAGTCCATGTGTCAAACCACACTGTACAATGATCGCTTGAACCCATGAGGCCACCCATTGTGATGTTTGCAGTGCTGTCCCTGTTCGTAAGTACTATATCCAGCATTGCCCTTTCTCTAGTGGGATCTGTAACCAGTTGCTGGTATGCCCACGTCTCAGCTGTAGTTGTTGGTGCACCATGTTTCTGTTATGGCTACCAGATCCAGGTCTGACTTCACAGTGATAACATCAAGGTCAGGAATTTTGGTTTCTAGGCTCCTTGCGTTAACACACATGTCTGTCCACTCCTTTTGTCCCTCCCTGACCCTGCTTTGCCCTCCCTTCCTGAGCCCATCCTTCACCCTTCCTTTTCCACTGATGCTGTCTTTCCCTTTTTATCCTTCCTTTTCCCACACTCCCAAATAGTTTCCTCTGCCCTAGTTCCACCTTGCAACTCTCCCGTCTCTTCCTCTCCCTTGCCCTTACTCCCCACTACTTCTGAGGAATTCATTTCCATGGGCTGTCCATCATTGCTGCTCTGTCATCTGAGGGGACATTCACTGCCTCCTGCATTTCTTCTGCCACCCCTTGGCTAATTTAAATGCCCATCGAAGTAGCATTTAATCCTGCCACCCAGGACTGCCATTCCCCTCCTGGATGGATGGAGGCTATCCCATTTGTACACACCTCCATCTCCTCTGCTTATTTATAAAATGTGTTAAGAAAATCCTGTGTTCTGGCTGGTCAAGTCCATGTCCTTATGGGGTGATTATCAGTGGTTCAGGACTTCCTCCGACAACCAGGATGCAGCATAGTCAGCTATCCATGCGTCCCAGAATTGTGCTTCAGCACAGACTATCAAAAAGGCCACTAATTTGGCAGTTACTTATCAGCTGCTTGCTCCTACACCTGTTCCAGCACAACTAATACATTGGAAATTGTGATAGAGGAAGTCAGTCAAGAACCCGTAAGAGATGGGAGAGCAAATCGGAGGGTGATGTGCCTCAGTGGCAAGAGTCTGGGTAATAAAATTAGTGAGCTCCAGAGACTGATGGCAGACTCTGGGTTGGATATAGTGGCTGTTACAAAAACTTAGGTCAGTGAGAACAATAACTTGGACTTACTAATCCCTGGGTACACCTTATGCGGGCGAGACAGAGGGATAGGCAGAGAGGTAGAGGTGGCCATTTATGCCAGGGAAGGAATAGAAACAGTAGAGGATGCATCCATAGGAGGGAAAAAGGAGGTGAAATCTCTGTGGGTACAGCTCACAGAGCTATCAGGTAGGTAACTTCACATGGGGGGGGGGTTTGCAGGCCGCCAGGGCAGGGAGAGGAGAGGAGAGTTAAGGAACTAGGAGCAGAAGTAGGAAAGGGGAGGTTGCAGTAGTAGGGGGATCTCCACCTGCTAGATATTGACTGGGACATCCCATCAGGCAGGAGTGCTAGATGGCAGGCCCTGCTTGATACTTTATAGGACTACACATTGATGTAGCAAGTCAGGGACCCCACTGGGACAAGCCGCCATTCTCTTTGTGGTACTTACCAGCTTGGAGAGAGTAGGTGGAGTGTGGGTTGGGGAACCATTGTGATCCAGCGGCCACAGTACTGTATGGTTCAGTTTGGCCTTGGGCACCAGAAAGCCCTTGTCTAAGGCTGAGTTTCTAGACTTCGGAAGAGTGGTATTCAGCCAAATGAGGGAATTGGTTCTGGGCAAGTTAGCTGGGTAGACTGCATCAGAGGAGTGGAAGGAAGATGGGGATTAAAAAAGGGGCCATTTTCAAGGCAGTGGAAACATGCACGAGAGCAGTTATCAAGAGAAACAAGCACAAGAGACCAGTTTGGTTTTATAAAAAGATCAGTGAGGCAGTAAGGGCCAAAAGGAAAGCCTTTATAAGGTATAAAGAAAAACAAGGCGATGAAGAATGAGATGAGTAAACAAAAACCCTGGCACAATGTATCAGTTGGGGATGAGGGTATAGCATGCACCAACCAGGAAAGGGATCTTGGGGTTATCATCTCTGATGACCTCAGGGTAGGGCAACAGTGTGACAAGGCAGCAGGTAAAGCAGATAGGATGCTGGGATGCATAGGCAGGGGCATCACCAGCAGGAAAAGGGAGGTCATAATTCCACTATACAAGACACTAGTGAGGCCCCACCTGGAGTATGGTGTACAGTTCTGGAGACCTTACTTATGTAAGGACATAGACAGGGTAGAGAAGGGTCAGAGGAGGGCAACAAAGATGGTACATGGATTGCATCACAAGTCCTATGAAGACAGGTTGAAGGAATTGAATATTTACTCTCTGGAGGAGAGGAGGGAGAGAGGGGATATGATAGAGACATGCAAGTATCTTACAGAGAGGAACAGGGTGCAGGAATACACTATTTTTAAGCTAAAAAGATGTTCCAGGACTAGAGGGCATGGGATGAAGTTGGAGGGAGGACGATTCAGAGGAAACATGAGGGAGAATTTCTTCACAGAATGTGTGGTGGACAAGTGGAACACCCTGCCAGAGGAAGTAAGGGGGGGCGCTTAAACAATCACGGGATTTAAGAAGCATGGGCTAGACATAAAGGAATTCTGGAGGTCAGGGTTAAGGTGCAACAGACTTCTAGGAAAACATAAAGTAAACTTACAAGCTTAAATGGGCAGACTGGGTGGGCCATAGGCCCTTATCTGCCAACACTGTCTATGTATCTATGTATGAGTATCTGGAGGGCAGTCAAGATTGCAGAGGCAGACATAAATGCGTATTCAAAGGGGGTCAAGGCAGGGGAAAAACAGTTTTTTTTGTTTTTTTGCTATGTTAGGGAATAAAATAAAGAAAGGGGGGATTGTCAGGCTAAAGGAAGGGATGGTAGGTAATATAGGAAGATAAGTAGAAAGTAGCTGTGTTGAACAACTGTTACTGCTCAGCATTCATCAGGGAGAACAGTGGACCCTTGCGAGCGAGCAGGATAAAGGCAGCTAATAAAGGGGTTCCAGAAAGGAGGTGGCAGAAATATACTAGGGAAAGAGTCAGGAAAGGGTAAGTTGCCCTCAGGCAAACAAGGCCCCAGGGCTGGGTGGGATACGTCCAAGGGTGCGAAGGGAACTGGCATCGGTGCTGGCCAAACCCCTAGTTGGGCTGTTTCAGTAGTTGTTTACAGCAAGAGGTGGTTCTCAATGACTGGAGAATGGTGGATGTAGTCCTGCTGCACAGGGAAGGTGACAAGGAGTAGCCAGGAAGCTATAGACCTGTCAGCCTTACCTCTGTGGTAGAGTAACTGATGGAGACACTAGTTAAAGAGGACCTAGTGAAATAGCTTGGAAAAAATGGGTTTCAGGATAGTAAACAGCAGACAGTATCAAACCAGCCAGATAATATTCTTTGACTGGGTAACCAGGGAAGTTGACATGGGGCACGTAGTAGACTTGCTCTACTCCTACTTAAGCAAGATATTCATCTTGGTGCCACACAGAATTCAACTAAAGAAGATGGATGATCTGGGAACAGTTTTGGAAATAGTAAAGTGGGTAGGGAGTTGGTTGAAGGGGAGGCAGCAAAGAGTTCTGGTGAATGGGGTCAGATCAGTGAAACGAGAGGTCACCAGTGTAGTACCACAGGGACCTGCCCTGGGTCCAGTCCTGTTTAGTATGTTTATCAGTGACATGGGTGAGGAAATACAGGGCAGGTTGTGCCTATTTGCAGATGACACTTAACTTTGTGGTAGAGTTGACAGTATGTAGGGGATAAGGGACTTGCAGAGAGATCTAGAAAGGCTGGAAGATGGGTCCAGAGTCTGGCAACTGAAATTCGGTGCCAAGAAGTGCAAAGTGATGCACTTGGGGAACAAGAACTTCAAACACCATGAAGTCTTGCTATATTATAACAATAGCAGTCAGCCACTGCAGCTGAACTGCCCCGGAGAGGAAGGCGTTAACTCCAGAAGATCTGGAGTTCTACAGCGCGAGGGCGCTGTGCCCAAAGCTCTATCTGGCAGTTTCAAATGAAACTGTCAGATTCTTTACTCCGCTTCACTGAACAGTCGCTCCGGAGATCAGCTCCTTCAGCTCGGTTCATTCTCGGTTCATGCGAGTATTTTCGGTTCATTTGAACCGGCAAAGTTATTATTTTACCGCATTTGGTTTTAAAGCTCTATCTGGTAACCATAAGTACAAAATTTAAGTCTGTGTGGAAAATTAATTATCGGTTCGGTTTTGAACCGATCGTTGGTTTTTTCTGTATTTTAAAAGTGTACAGTGGGTTTTAGAGTGCGGTTCTCGTTCTTATCGGTTCTAAAAACCGGAATTATAACGGTTTTTCAATACCTGTGACACGGTTAGGAACCGATAAGGTGTCTTGCTCTGGTACTGCCATCAAAAGGGCAAGTTTTGATTAGGCTGGCATTATGTCTGAGAAACCCAAAAGAAAAACCGGCCCACTGGGTTTCAACATCTGTGATGTCTGTGGGGACGCCTTGCCAAGGCTGACCCACACACCACTTGTGTTTATTGTCTGGGGCTGACCACCTCCGTCAGACTGCCAGGTGTAAAATTTCCTGCAGCCACCCTGGAAAAGAGATTGGGCGGCTCAGGAACGAGGCCAAAAGTCCGCGACCCGATGGCCAGCCCGGTCCAGTACCCACTGGACCAGAGGGAGTGCCCTCTGACCAGGCGCAGACTTCCTCGGCAAAGGAAGGCTGGTTCAGGAGGAACCAGTCCCAAGTAAAAAGACAAGGAAATCAGTAGGTCTGGAGTCCAAAATTGTGTCTCCAACTGCTGCAGAGATAGCTAAGCCATTCAGATTGTCCAGTCACTGTCTCAGGGATCTGTAGAACCACCAACAGCTGGTAAAAGGTTGGTTCTGCTCAGTCCCAGTGGTTCAGGATTTTGAAGTTGAGGATTTTATGAACCACAGGAGGGGGAGGGAGGAATTGATCATTATATGTGTGCTGGGGGGTCTGGACGTGCTCATTGAACCGACATTTCTCCAGACAGACCTTGAGAATCTCCTCCTATTCTGTCTGAGTCCCTTCTTTCTTTATTTTACAAAAGGTTGAGAAACCCTCCAGCTTCCTTTAGAGGAGGCTGTGGATGAGCAAGAGGAGCCTGATTATGTGGAAATGATGGATATTCCAGAGTCTAGGAGGTTGTCTATTCTTTGCATAAGTCATTTAGGAAGCAAACAACAAAGATTTTAAAAATCCTCATTCTGTCCCTCCTGTAGATAAAAAATGGACAGAAGGTATACTTTGTCAGGGCTGGGATACAGACTTCCTTACTGAGCAGTGTAGTCATGTAGGTGTGGTACAAGCTGCAGCCTGTGACAAGGCTAATATTCCTCTGGCCTCACATCCTCCTGATAAGGATTCCAGGAAGATTGATGCCATGGATAAGAAACAGTATATGGCAGCTTGTTTGGGGCTCAGGCAGGCAAATTATATGGCTTATGTAGCTAGATATCAGAAATCTAGGTGGGACACAGTATTGAGTTAGCCAAGCAGGCCCACCGCCAGCTGGCTAGTGAGTTGGAACAGGTGGCTGCTGATGGCATTGAAGCCTCTAAAGTTCAATTTCATACTGCTGTTGATGTTAATGATGTTTCTTCTAGGGTCATGGCCACTTCTGTAGCTTCCTCGAGGTTGGCATGGCTCAGATGCACTAATCTGTCCCAAGATACCCAGTCAAAGGCTATGGATTTTCCTGTAGTGGGAAATTCTCTTTGGGGAACAAACAGAAAACTATATGAAAAGTTTGATGAATACAGAACTACCTACAAAAGTGCCCAGGCTAAGGAGAAGCATGCCATGCCACAAGGCATGCTCCCAGAGGTAGGGGCAGGCCTTTTCCAGGCCTTTTACCACTTTCAAGCCTCCTGCTGTCTCGCAGAGGGGTTTCTTCAGAGGCAGGGGCAGACGAGGCTCAAGCAGACTGGCCCCCTCCCTCAGCCTAAGGCTGTTACAAGCAGGCACCCTGATGGGGTGCCCAGGGCCTATTCTCCTGTACCAGTGGGCAGGTTGGCCTATTTTAGCCGGAACTGGCTGTCCCTAACTACGGACAGATGGGTTCTGGAGGTAATAGGCCAGGGTCTGGTTCTCAGTCAAACACTTTCCAAAGATGAGAGCCAGGCATTTTCCACCTGCAAACCTTCAGAAGCCCTTGCTTTGAAGCAGAGGTTTCTGCTCTGCTGGACTGCAAAGCAGTGGAAAGGGTTCCTCCTTGCCATCAGGGCAAGGGCTTTATTCAAGATACTTTCTTACCCCAAAGACAGGAGAATGGCGGCCCATTCTAGATTTAAGATACTTGAACAAGCATCTGTTGAAACCAAAGTTCAAATGTTGACTCTGGCAATGATATTGCTTTTCCCTAAGGCCAGAGGACTGGCTAGCTTCCTGGACCTCAAGGATGCCTATTTTCATGTCTGATCAGGCTTCTCACAGAAAGTACCTCAGGTTCGAACTGCCCTCAGGCCACTACCAGTTCAGGGCAATGCCCTTCGGCCTTACCTCTGCGCCAAGGGTATTCACAAAATGTCTCGCTGTAGTAGTGGCTCGCTTAAGAAGGCAAGGGGTTGCTGTGTTTCCCTACCTGGACGACTGGCTCATTGTGGGTCAGTCTCCAGGTCAGGTGAAATCCCACCTGCAAGTCACCCAGCAGCTTCTCACTTCCCTGGGATTCCTGCTAAACTTACCAAAGTCAGTTCTGGAACCAGTTCAGGTCCTAACTTTCATAGCGCAGAATTGAACACAAGGTTAGCCAGGGCTTTTCTTCCTCGGAAAGGGTGGACAGACTCATCGCCTGGCATCCTCCTTTACCCCGCGGGTCTCTCGACCAGCAAGGCATTTTCTGCAACTCGGGCACATGGCTGCTTCACAGCTGTCGGCAGGAGCAAGATTCCAGATGAGGGACATTCAGTTCCATTTGAGGGCCTATTGTCTCAAAGGAGGACCCCTTACCAAGTTGGTCCCAGTTACTCAAACTCTGATCCTAGCCCTCCACTGGTGGCAGGTCCAGAGCAATTTAAGACAGGGGTTCCTTCATTCCCATTTCTCACTCCTCACCCTCACCACGGATGCCTCCCTGTTAGGGTGGGGCTCACCTGGGCCTTGCCACCAGGGGTATGGTCTCCTCAGGAGTCTCTGCTCCACATCAATCTTTTGGAACTCAGAGCTGTCTTTTTAGCTCGGTGTTTTCAGATTCTGTCCAGAACAAAGTGGTTCAAGTCAGGACAGACAATACCACCACAATGTGGTACATCAACAAGCAAGGGGCACTCAGTCTTCAGCCTTGTGCACCAAGCAATGAAGTTGTGGTCTCTGGCTTACTCCCTGAACACCTCCTGATAGCGGTTCATCTCCCAGGGAAGGACAACATGTCCTGGGCGGACGCCTCAGCAGAATTTCTCAGGGCCATCACGAATGGGCTCTGAATCCACAAGTGCTGGGGTCTGTCTTTGCCAGATGGGGCACCCTCAGATAGATCTTTTCGCAGCCCCAGACAACCACCAACTTCCTCTTTCTGTTGCAGGCCTCCAGTTCTGGGCTCAGTCCCTCTGGACGCCTTTTCTGTTGGACTGGAAAGGAAGTTCCTGTATGCCTTTCCCCTTCCTCTCCTTTTCAGGGTACTAGTAAAAATCAGATCTCAACCTTGCAGATTGATTCTGATTGCCCCAGATTGGGCCAGACAGCCCTGGTACCCTCTGCTCCTGTCCTTGGCAGTCCACCTGCCCTGAGCCTGCCCAGAGTCCACGACTTACTGGCCTGTGCACAGGGGAGAGTGTGGTATCCGGACCTCAAATCCCTCCACCTCAAGGCTTGGCTCTTGAGGAGCTAGAATTTGCTGACTTACACCTTTCTCAAGGTGTCATGGATATTTTAAAGGCTTCAAGGAAGCTCTTCCACTAGGGCCACTTATAATTCTAAGTGGAAGAGGTTTTCCATCTGGTGCTCTGAGAGGCAGATTATCCCAGAATTTGCTGATCTTCCCATTCTACTGGACTATTTGGTCCATCTGAATTCCCTAGGCCTTAGACCAGCTACCCTGAAGGTTCATCTGGCAGCTGTCTGCTTTTGTGTCAGCAGGAAGCCTGCCTCCTTTCTTCTCACCCGGTGTTCTCAAGTTTTTAAAGGGTTACTTCATACTAACCCTCCTTTTTCGGGAACCAGTTCCCGCTTGGGACCTGAATATTTGCATTGCTCAGTTAATGCAACCCCTTTGAGCCTCTGTCTTCTGCAGAGCTCAAGTATTTAACTTGGAAAACCGCTTTCTAGTAGCTATCACCTCTGCCAGACGACAAGTGAGCTACAGGCCCTGTCAGTGGAAGAAGATTTTATCTCTTTCCATAGAGATAAGGTAGTCCTTAGGACTAATAGAAAGTTTTTGCCTAAGGTGGTTTCTGATTTCCACCTGAATCAATCTATCTCTCTCCCAGTATTTTTCACTGAGCATTCTTCCTCAGGTGAGAGGAGACTGCACAGCCTGGATGTCAAAAGAGCCTAAGCTACTATTTAGAGCGCACTAGAGGTCATAGGTTCAATCCTCCAACTCTTTCTTACCTATGGCGAGGTTGGCAAAGGAAACCTGCCACTAAGAGAACAATTGCAAGGTGGATTGTTTCTTGTATCCAATTCTGTTATCAGAAACTGGGTAGAGTACCCCTCAGGATTGAGGGCCCACTCCACCAGGGTACAGCGCGCTCTAGCGGCTGCTAGAGACATCCCCATTCTGGAGATTTGTCAAGCTGCTACCTGGAAGACAGTTCACACCTTTACTAAGCATTATTCCTGGATGTCCAGTCCAGGAGATGCTCGGTTTGGCACAGCTGTGCTTCAGAGCCTATTTCCTAAGTAGGTTCTGACCCTCCTCCATGGAGGTACTGCTGTGTAATCTGCTATTGTTATAATATAGCAAGACTTCATAGTGTTTGAAGAAAAATTACTCACCTTAGTAATTGCTTTTCTTCTCATGGAGTCTTGCATATTATAACCACCTCCTCCTGCCCCTCTCAGAACTTCTACTTGGGTAGGGGTGGCGAATTGGTGCAAGCACTGTGTCATGCCATTGTAGTTTTCCCTTACCCTCTTTTCCTTTGGGTTAGGGATCTAGATTGTTTCATTTAGGTTATTTATATTGCCCCTTCCTGGACTTGAGTCTTTTGGGAAGGGGGTTCATAATAATGCTTGTCAAGGTGGTAAGCGAACCATAATACCATCAATTTTTGTTATTATGGCTCTGAGTGTTTCTTTGTTCTTTATATTGTTGTTATTACTACTGGTAGGTAGCCATGGGCTAGTGTAGTTTTCCACACAGACTTTCCGTCCTTTGATGTTAGCTTTCAAAGATCTGACAGTTTCATTTGAAACTGCCAGATAGAGCTTTGGGCACAGCGCCCTCGTGCTGTAGAACTCCAGATCTTCTGGAGTTAACTCCTTCCTCTCCGGGGCAGCTCAGCTGCAGTGGCTGACTGCTATTGTTATAATATAGCAAGACTCCATGAGAAGAAAAGCAATTACTAAGGTGAGTAATTTTTTCTTCAGAACCGAGTATTGGGAGGAGTTCAGCTGGACACATCAGAGAAAAGAGACCTAGGTGTCATCATTAGTGAGTCCCTTAAACAAGCCATCCAGTGTAATGAAGCCTTTAGCAAGGTTCACAGTATGCTGCTGCTAGGGTGCATTGGGGGGAGGGGACGACTTAGGCAGTAGGAAACAGGGGGTACTGTCTGTGGAGGGAAATAGCTGGTACACAGAAGAACTTCAATGCAGGCTGTAATCTTCAGCAACTTTAAGAATTTTATTTGTAGAGCTTCCAGACAAAGTTTCAAAATAAAATAAGGTGAACTTATTTCGACAAAGTAAATGGCAAAATATAACAGGCATAAAGGCACAAACCATGAATAGCAGTCTTTACGTCTTTCTTTAACTAGAGCACTAGTTCAGATGCATTCACTTCGCCATCCCGACTGCTACTGATGTTCAACTTGAACTGCTGGCTATATATACCTTATACTAGTCATCCATTGGCTGAAAGATCTATCAATCAACTGTATTGGATCATTTCTTGGATAAAATAATTATTTATACATTCTGAACATAAGGCAATGCATTAAAACATATTATAAATGTAAATATATATATAATGGTAGTATTAGTATTTCATTTAGAAGTTTTTACATTAGGTTTGCACAGAAAGTCCCACCCTCCTAAGTATAAGAGCACTAGCAGTATGGCTGGCCGGCTGCTAGAGAGAAGGAACACACTACAGCCCTTCACTAGCTGTTACATTTTCTATCCGGTATTTACAACAACTTCATGGCTTTCTTTTATTACTGCTATAAAGTATTATAGCTAATCTTTTTAGAGGAAAGAACACTACAGGAAATATTTACAAAGTACAAGGGGGTTTGTAAAAAGAAAACGTTCCTAATTACTAATACTGAAAAGAGGTCCAGAAAATAATGCTCCATATTGGCAGTTTCAGCTCTCGACTGCCCACACTGAAAACAAGGGTCAAAACTGCATAAACCTTACCTACATGGATAAATAACACATTCTTTTTAACAGGGAACAGTGGAACTGTTGCTATAGTGAGTTCCAAAGATTAGAACGGCTTTTAAGCGTTAGCGGCGTTTTCGAGCTGCATGAAGGTGCGCACGTTCGTGCAGCTCGTAACGAATCGTCGAGAAGGAGCGCTTTACTCAAGCAAATTCCTGGGGTATCTAAATGCAAGGAACAAGCCTTTATTGGAGGAAGACAATGAAATCTTGGCATAAAACTCCTGTTTTAAGCAGAGAAAGGAGTTTTTGAAATATCCTGTTTCATTATGGCCACTTAAAGGGGCCATACCTATTGAACTTACAGCCTTGCTTTGTAACTTGGAAAAGATTATACTAGTCAGCCAGAAATACACAAAAGACAAAAACACAAATAACAAATATTGCATAGGTGGCCAGTCTATGCTTAAACACAAAAGAAAACATACAAACAAAGACAATACAGGGACGATTGGGGGGGGGTAATTTCTGGCTAACAGTTCAACATCTGTCCCTTACAAAGCATAAATCTCCGACACTAGATCACCCTTTGACAGTCTCCTCCCACCTCAAAATAACAAAAGATACTGATTGTCAGTGTCGTTTGTTTATATTTTTTTAAAACAGATCTCATACTGTAAGAGATGGAGCCAAAGCCCACCCACTCCTCAGGCTCCACCTCAGGGTCCCAAAAAAAAATTTTCCCATATAGCAACGAATTTCATTTGCTGCTATATAAACAAAAAAATGCCAATTCGTATTTCTAATATTATACTACTTTACCCCGAGGTCTGTAGTAGTATGGTCAAAGCCATACCTAGACATGAAATCCGCATTTGTATGTTCATTACCTTTCCTATGTTTTATTTTGAAGCAATATGGCTGCAATGCCAGGTACCATCTCATTATCCTGGGGTTACGATCTTTCATAACATTAAGCCAACATAAAGGGTTATGGTCTGTCCACAGCTCAAACTCAGCTCCCCATAAATAAAACCTTAATGTCTCTATGGCCCAGCGTACTGCCAAACATTCTTTCTCAATGGTGGAATATTTGACTTCTCTTTCATGTAGCTTTCTACTAATGTAAATGATAGGATGTTCTTCCCCCTCTATAATTTGAGATAATACAGCTCCTATACCAGAATTTGATGCATCTGTTTGTAATATGAAAGGTACTGTAAAGTCAGGTGAACGTAGGACTGGGAATGAACATAATATTGCTTTGATTGTTGTGAAGGCTTCTTCACAGTCTGGCGTCCATGTCACCTTTTTGGGCAGACGTTTCTTTGTTAACTCGATAAGAGGGTTAGCAATCATAGAAAAGTTTGGGATGAAACGCCTGTAATAACTGGCAAGTCCTAAGAAAGACCTTACGTCTTTTTTAGTTACTGGCCTTGGGCTATTTGCTACAGCCTCAATTTTAGATTTTATGGGTTTTACCAGGCCCCCACCTATTTGAAAGCCTAGATATTCAGTTTCTTTCATGGCTAGTGAACATTTGTTTGGATTAACTGTTAAACCTGCAGAAGTAATGACATTTAGTACGGTCGCTAGGTGAAGTAGATGGTCTGACCATGTGTTACTAAAAATCACCACATCGTCCATATAAGCAGCGCTATATGCAGAATGTGGTAAAAGAAGTTTGTCCATAAGCCGTTTAAAAGTTGCTGGGGCCCCATGGAGTCCAAATGGCATGACCGTGAATTGATATAGGCCAAGTGGGGTACTGAAAGCTGTTTTCTCCTTGTCCTTCAGACTTAAAGGGATTTGCCAATATCCCTTGGTGAGGTCAAGGGTTGAAGTATATTGTGCTTTTCCTAAACGATCAAGAATGTCATCAACGCGGGGCATAGGATAACTATCAAATTTAGATATATCATGTAGTTTCCTAAAATCTAAACAAATCCGAACCCCACCCTCCTTTTTGCTTACAGTTACCATGGGGAAATTCCAATCACTGCAAGAAGGCTCAATAATACCCAGTTGTTGCATGTTCATTAGTTCCTTTTCCACTTCAGGTCTTAGCTTTTCTGGAATTCTGTAAGGTCTTACCCTTATAGGTTCTTTTTGAGTAGTTTCAATAATGTGATGAACATCTGTTACTCTACCAGGTATTCCTGTAAAATAACCAGCAAAAGGTTGCAACATAGTATTTAGTTCTGCCTTTTGCTGACTAGATAGCTCAGGGTTTATATTAAGATCATTGAGGCCACCCTTCACTTCTAGACGTTGGTACACTATGTCCGATTCACTGATGGCAGTTTCAGGACAGATAAAACAAACGGGGAGATCTTTCCTTTCTACCCATTTCTTTAGTAGGTTTACATGGAATATATTGAGTCTTTTTGTTTTATCTGGCA
Organism: Neoceratodus forsteri; assembly: GCA_016271365.2. Taxonomy (NCBI): domain Eukaryota; kingdom Metazoa; phylum Chordata; order Ceratodontiformes; family Ceratodontidae; genus Neoceratodus; species Neoceratodus forsteri. Next base: position 974,013,412 of record CM057456.1, on the reverse strand, counting down.
ATTCAATCTGGTAGGTTACGGGCCTGTTCGTCTAATCACTGTGTACGGGCCTTGCCACTTCATATATAACTTGTTATCTGATGATGGAAGTAACAGTAGAACTTTTTCACCCTCTTGGAATTCCTTGGATTTTGTACCTTTATCATAATGAAGTTTTTGTATTCCTTGTTGTTTGCTATTTACCTGGTGAGCAAGTTCTATGTATCTAGATAACTTCCTTCTAAGGTGAGATATATAATCACTAGGATCTTGGCCCTGTGACATTTGCCCATCTTCCCACTGTTCTTTTATCAGATCTAGTGGACCTCGAGGGTTTCGACCATAGAGTAATTGGAAAGGAGAAAACCCCGTAGAGGCATGTGGTACTTCCCTGTATGCAAACATCAAATAGGGGAGTAATACATCCCATTTGCGGCCCTCCTCCTGACAGAATTTTTGCAACATTTTCTTGTGTCTGGTTGAAACGTTCCACTAGACCATCTGTTTGTGGGTGATATGGGGTAGTGTGAATGGCAGAGATACCTAGGATGTTATATAATCTCTTTAGTAGGAGAGAGCAAAAGTTACTGCCCCTGTCAGTTAAGATCTCTTTCGGCATGCCTGTTCTACTGAAAAGTTTACCTAGTTCCTCTGCTATTCTTGAAGCAGTGATAGTGCGTAAAGGAATAGCCTCTGGGTATTTAGTAGTGTAATCACACACTACTAATATGTATTGATTGCCCTTGAACTTTTTGAAGTGGACCAACTATGTCCATGGCTATTCGCTCAAAAGGGGTAGCTATCAGAGGTAAGGGTAACAGGGGAACCTTATCACTTTTTTTTAGCTTAGCCACCTTTTGACATTCTGTGCAACTTTTACAGAAATCTGCCACTTGCTCATGAATACCAGGCCAATAGAACCGATATAATAATCGATTTAATGTGCGGTCTCTACCTAAATGTCCAGCTAAGGGTATGTCATGGGCTAATTCTAATAATTGTTGTCTGTATTTGCTGGGCACCACTAACTGGTCTATTTCTTCCCCAGTTTTTGGGTTTACACATCTACGATACAACAAACCATTATGCAGTTTATATTTTTGACCATCACTCAGTTGTAAAAAATAGTCCTGTAAACTAGTATCCTGTTGTTGTGCAATCTTAAAGTCCCTTGTGGATACTATGGACTCAGTGTTCATATTGGGTTTCTTGTTATGTTCTTGATTCCACTGCCTCTTGTCTTTCTGTTTCTGTGCCTTTGATTTCTTGCTCTTCTTAGTGTCCCCATAAATATCAGAAGAGAACGGAAATATCTGTTCTAAGCCTTCTTTTGTCTGAGATCTGGTTACCATGGCAACTAGGTTGTTAGATATTAAAGTCTGGAAGTCAGGATAATCATGCCCAATCAATACAAGGACTGGTAAGTTAGGAACAGCACCCACCGGGATGTTATGGTGTATGCCCCTGTATTGTTATGTCCAGATTATAAAGAGGGTAATGATGGGTATCCCCATGTATACATGTCACTCTAGTTGTTTGAGGCTTGTCTTTAGAAGCTATATTTAATAAGGTGCTTTGTATGAGAGTCTGTCTACTCCCAGAATCAAGGAGGCCATATACAGTACTTTGCCCGACCTGAACTGGCAACATATAGTGTCCCCAATTGGCTAAAGCTAAGTGTGTGGTTTCAGATTGTTTTTTAGGACAAAATTGTGCTACGTGTCCCTTACCACCACATTCGTGACAGATGATGTCTGGATTATACCCTCTTTGCACCCTGGGGTATACCTTTGTCATTGTCGGAGAAGAGGAAGAAGAAGGTACAGTCTGTCTGGGTATAGTGGGAGGATGGCTATGTAGTAAAGTCCCCCCTTTGGTCGTGAAGATCTGGCAGCAATAAAGTCTTCTGCAAGACGAATCGCAGCATCAGAGGTCTCTGGCCGATGTTCCTTCACCCACAGTTGAACCTCTTGTGGAAGAATCTTGATAAATTGTTCCAGCACAGTGGTCTCCAGAATCTGATCAAGTGTCCTAGTAGTAGGCTGGAGCCACTTAAGACATAAGTCTTTTAATCGTACATAGGCGTCCTGAGGGTTGTCTGCATTCAAATATTTATAAGTTCGAAACCGCTGGCGATAAGTCTCAGTGTTTATATCATAACGCTTCAAGATGGCCGCTTTTACTTGCTCATAATTGTTTGCGTGTGCCACCTTCACATGACTATATGCCAGCTGAACTTTTCCGGTTAAGTAAGGGGGCCAGACGAATCACCCACTGATCTCTGGGCCATGCACATGCTGTAGCAACTCTTTCAAAAGTCATAATGTAAGCTTCAATATCATCAGAATCTGTTAGTTTTGCTAGTTTAATATTTTTATATCCACCCGCTGATTGATCTGGTGGTCTATTGATACCTAGGGCTTGTATTGCCCTCAAGGTATCAGCCCATCTGGCCTCATACTCCTTTTTATCCAGTTCCCTTTGTCTTGCCATCTCCATCTGTTGCATGCATAGCCACCTTACCAGTTCGTGTGTCTCCGGGGGGGGATCTCCTCTCCTGTTCCACCTCCTCCACTCGCCTGTACCTCAAGTTCTTCTTCCACCTGAGAAATCGGCTTCCCTTCCTTCTTTCTCACCACCTGTTCCATGCCAGGATACAAAGGTAAATGAAAAGCTGCAGAAACTGAGCAAGTAACAATCTTAGGAAAAGTACCAGGATCCGTCTGTTCCTTCTGCATACAGAGTCCATGAGAGTCTTGGATAGACTCACCGGTTAATTATAACCAGAATCCCACTTCTCACACCAGTGTGGAGGGAAATAGCTGGTACACAGAAGAACTTCAATGCAGGCTGTAATCTTCAGCAACTTTAAGAATTTTATTTGTAGAGCTTCCAGACAAAGTTTCAAAATAAAATAAGGCGAACTTATTTCGACAAAGTAAATGGCAAAATATAACAGGCATAAAAGCACAAACCATGAATAGCAGTCTTTACGTCTTTCTTTAACTAGAGCACTAGTTCAGATGCATTCACTTCGCCATCCCGACTGCTACTGATGTTCAACTTGAACTGCTGGCTATATATACCTTATACTAGGCATCCATTGGCTGAAAGATCCATCAATCAACTGTATTGGATCATTTCTTGGATAAAATAATTATTTATACATTCTGAACATAAGGCAATGCATTAAAACATATTATAAATGTAAATATATATAATGGTAGTATTAGTATTTCATTTAGAAGTTTTTACATTAGGTTTGCACAGAAAGTCCCACCCTCCTAAGTATAAGAGCACTAGCAGTATGGCTTGCCAGCTCCTAGAGAGAAGGAACACACTACAGCCCTTCACTAGCTGTTACATTTTCTATCCGGTATTTACAACAACTTCATGGCTTTTTTTTATTACTGCTATAAAGTATTATAGCCTAATTTCTTTAGAGGAAAGAACACTACAGGAAATATTTACAAAGTACAAGGGGTTGTAAAGAAAACAGTTCCCAATTGCTAATACTGAAAAGAGGTCCAGAAAATAATGCTCCATATTGGCAGTTTCAGCTCTCGACTGCCCACACTGAAAACAAGGGTCAAAACTGCATAAACCTTACCTACACGGATAAATAACACATTCTTTTTAACAGGGAACAGTGGAACTGTTGCTATAGTGAGTTCAAAGATTAGAAGCGGCTTTTAGCGTTAGCGAGCTGCATGCAGTGCTTGCGTTATGCAGCTCAAAACGAATCGTCATGAAGGAAAGCTTTTACTCAAGCAAATTCCTGGGTATCTAAATGCAAGGAACAAAGCCTTTATTGGAGGAAGACAATGAAATCTTGGCATAAAACTCCTGTTTTAAGCAGAGAAAGGAGTTTTGAAATATCCTGTTTCATTATGGCCACTTAAAGGGCCATACCTATTGAACTTACAGCCTTGCTTTGTAACTTGGAAAATATTATACTAGTCAGCCAGAAATACACAAAGACAAAAACACAAATAACAAATATTTGCATAGGTGCCAGTCTATGCTTAAACACAAAAGAAAACATACAAACAAAGACAATACAGGGACGATTGGGGGGGGGGGTAATTTCTGGCTAACAGTTCATCTGTCCCTTACAAAGCATAAATCTATGACACTAGATCACCCTTTGACACTGTTACCTCTGCAAAGGTCACTGGTGAGGCCACTCCTGGAGTACTGTGCCTGTTTCTGGAATCCCTACCTGAAAAAGATGAAAAAGGCAGGGACAGGCTAGAGACAGTACAACACAAGGTGACCAAGTAACATGGATGAACGTGCAATATCATTATGTGCTGCTAGAAATTGAAGCTGCTTGCCTACTCATCTGCATAATAGTGTTAGTCGTAACATTTTTAAGCAGCAGCTTATTATAGGTTTCATAGGTGTTTGCAGAGCTTTTTTAGACCTAGGTCCATTATAGCTGGCCAACTTATCTATTGTATCCCAGGATAGTTTTCAATGCCAAATGCTTATCCAGATGGATCTTAAAACTGTGCATACTGCTGCTGGTGACTACATCTAGTGGAAGCGCATTCCAAATTTTTACCACTCTGACAGAAAACCAATGCTTCCTTCTAATAGTATTAAACCTTCCCAATTCAATTTGTAAATGGTTGTGACCTGGTACTAAACATATTATGTCTAAATTCTAAACCCAGTATCTCTCTTAAATGTTACCTGTTGTTGCTTTATATACCAGACACATATCACCTCTTAATCGCCTGTACTCCAGAAAATACAGACCTAGGTTGTCCAGTATAGTTTTGTAATCAAGTCCCTGTACTTCTGTGATCCTACGAGTCGCCCTACGTTGTATCCTCTCAACAGCGTGAATCTCTCTTTTGCCACCAGGAGACCAGAACTGTGCATAATACTCGACATGTGACCTAACCAAGGATGCGTAGAGAGGTAGAAGAACATTCTTACTTCTGCTCTTGATGTGTTTATTTATACAGTATGGTATTCTGCTACCTTTATTTATGATCTGATTACACTGGGACCTGAAACTAAGATCATTACTGATTCTAATACCCAGGTCTCTCTCATCATTAACTATATTCAAAACCTCTCCACATAATATATAGTTTGCCTGTATGTTGTTCTTACCAAAGTTTATTATGCTGCACTTATCAGCATTAAAGGTCAATTTCTTGTCTGCTGCCCACAACTCTTAATTGTGTTCGTGCATCATCACTTGTGTCCACTGTGTACCCAATCCTAGTATCGTCCGCAAACTTAGATACCCATGCATCTGGGGTAATACTCATGGATGAGATATAGATAATAAACAGGGACCAAGTATTGTTGTGCTCAGCTTATTTGTAAATATTTTGTATAATTTGTATTGCTGTATGTCTTCTATGTATATTTATTCTAAACATCTTTTGGCTATCTAAAAAAGCCCTGGGTCATGTATGAAAACGGGCCTTGGCTCTTTACATTCACCCGGTCAACAAAAGTTTAAATAAAAAAAAATTAATAAAAAAAACACGATGGGGTGGGCACTAATGAGCAGCTAAAGGAACAGCAATGTCTTTTCACCAGCTCCGTCTCCACGGGTCTCTTAAGTGCAACACTGGGGTTTTAAAGTAAAAATTTCAAGGAAAACGTGACAGCCTCTGGTAGAGGAAGGCACAATGGACAAATATCTCGTTTCAAATGTGGACCAGAAGGTCCGAATGTCTTCACGCTTTCTGCGCCAGAGATGGAGATCATATGTCGGACCCTAACAGCACAGGTTATGACTGCGATGCCTCCAAAGCTAGATAATAGTACCACCAAAATATCAGAGCTTTCAGAACAACTGTCTGGGCAGGCGGCAAAAACAGCTGAAGCAGAGGGTCCAGATATCCAATTTGAAGGACCAAATGGAGCGAATGCTTGACACAATACAGGGGCTCAGAAGGGAACTGGAGGAGCTTCGTGAACAGATGGACTATCAGGAAAATTATCAGTGGAGGTACAATCTTTGCGTACGTGGCCTGCCAGAGGGCAAAGAAGGGAACTCACCAAAGGAATCCTGTGGTACAATATTGCCACAGCTCCTAGGACTGGAACCGAAGGGTGGAAGATATAAAATTGAAAGGGCTCATAGAGCCTTGGTGCTGAAACCCCCCGTGGGGGAGCCACCACGCCAATTTATTTTTCACGTGCAAAACTTTGGAGATTGCCAGTTCATATAGTTCGCTTTCAAGAAACAGAAGGAGGGGACTTTCTAGGAGGCACATCTGCATTTGCACCAGGATTTCTCTCAACTGTTGCAATGGAGAAGAAGAATGTTTAATCCAATCCTAGATGCTTTGAAGGCTAGTAAAGTGGACTTCCAGTTCCTGTACCCAGCCATGGTAAAGATATGCAGGGAAGGAGCGACCTTCACGTTCCATGAAATGGAGAGAGTACAGCAGTTCTTGAAAGAAATGGAAGGGAATCGTCGACGAGGACCAACACCAGGAACATCTACGAGTTCAGATAGTGAATTAAAAGATTGCAGTGAGCTGTGCTAACTACAAACTTTGAGGTTACTTTCAAAACTATATGTGACTGAGGGTGCTGTGCACAGAGGCCAACCTCAGGCTGCTGAGATGGTCATAGCATTGGGGACAGTGTGGGATTTTATAATATGCAGCCTATGAAAGGGGTAGACATGACACCACAGCACCTTCACATGGGATCGGTAGAGTTCCCTAGGGGACACTTTGGCTGATTTGTTGGCCCGGGGGGAGTTTGAAGGCCCACGGAGACTTGTAGTCCATAACCTCTGGTCATTAAAGATGGGGGGAGAATTGAGAACAAGTATGGGATCATAAGGGGGGATGTGGGGAGGAAGGATCTGGAAGGGAAAAAGTGCTTTGATGTGGATTTCTGGGGCAGGGAGCACAGGGGAAAAGAAGGCCCAAAGAGAGGACGTGGTGTAAAAGAATAGAATGGGGACATAACTGAGCGAATGGGAAGGCCATGAATAGGGGTCCAGCTAAAACAGTTCGAATAGTAAAGAATCTTTTAAACTTCTCATCTCAAGTAGTAGCAATCGTTGCACTGAATATGAAGTGCTGATACAAGGTATGCTCAAAGAAAATCATGATTGGTCACCATAGGGGTGAGGTAACTAAAATCAGCCATGTGTATAAGAGCTGGTAAGCATGCCAGAAACAGGAAAGCCAGGAAGGAACAAGATGGTGACCAAAGGTAAAGGGGAGCTTACCACTTTGGGGAGTAAACTGAAATAAATAGTGGGGGCTGGGTTGGGGCAAGGTGGGAATTGTGACTGAATCTGCTTACAATGCTGGATGGGTTGCGGGGAAGGGGGAAAGTTGGGAGTTACTCTAGCCTCCAAACCCAAAATAGAGATTTGGGATATAGGAGGATGCTGTTGGGAAAGGAGGAAGCTTGGAGAGGAGACAGTTTTAAGACAAGTGATGATTTTACTGTTTATGACTATGTTAATGTTGGTTTTGATATTGGTGTTAATTATCTGCCTGTTGCAAGAAATGTTGGGGTAGTGGGGGGATCAAAGGGACATATATGCAAATGTAATAATGTATCTATGTCATATTGGTGTGATGTGTGGAGAGATGAGAGTAAATTAGGGAGGGTAGAAATCCAAGAGAATCTATAGATATAGAAATTGATAAGGCTAGGTGGGGGATCTTTCCAACCCGATGGGAGGGTAGAGGAGCCCACTGAACCAGGAGGTGAGTTGGAAACTGAAGGACTGGATGAGACTAGGGCAGGGCATGGGTCATATCTAGAAGGGGTGGAGAGGATGCATGAGGGGGGGATGTGAGGGCGAAATCACAGTGGATAGAGTGAGAGAGGCCCTCCGGTTGCTAAAGGCTGAGAAGGCGCCAGGGCCAGATGGGCTGCATCCGAGGGTGCTGAAGGAACTGGCAGATGTGCTGGCAGCTCCACTGGCCTCACTCTTCGACATCTCGCTGATGACAGGGTGGGTGGCTCATATGGTGCCTATCCACAAGGGGGGTCCAGAGAGGAGATGGGGAATTAAAGGCCTGTTAGCCTAACGTCTGTGGTAGGCAAGGTTATGGAGGGCATTATCAAGGAGAGGCTGGGGGGGCAGCTGAAAAGGTTGGGGCACCTGGATGACGGGCAGTATGATTTTGTTCCGGGGAGGTCATGCCAGACTAACCTGGTGGAGTTTTATGACTGGGTGACGAGTGTCCTGGACCAGCATAGGCCGGTGGATGTCCTCTATCTGGATTTCAGTAAGGCGTTCGATTCGGTACCCCGCAATGGTCTACTAACAAAGCTGGAGGGGATGGGGTGGGGGCAGTTGCTCAGGTCGGTGGAAAACTGGCTTACGGGGCGAATACAGTGAGTGGTGGTTGGAGGGATAGTCTCCTCCCCCAGGAGGGTTATCAGTGGGGTCCTCCTTGGTTCGGTCCTGGGGCCACTCCTGTTCAATTCCTATGTCTCAGACATAGGGTGGGGTTTTAGGAGTAGGTTGAGTCTCTTTGTGGACGACTCAAAACTGGGAGCACTGGAAGATGGGCAGGAGGGAAGAGAGGCCTTGCAGGGGGATCTGAATACCCTGGGGGGGGTGGGCAAGGAAGTGGGAGTTGAAGTTCAATGCAGGGAAATGTAGGGTGCTGCTTCTGGGGGTCAGAAACCTGGGACATGCATATACCCTGGGGGAAGGGACCACACTGCAAGTCACATCGGGCAAGAGGGACTTAGGGTTAGTGGTGGACAGCAAAATGAATAACACAGAGAATTGTCAAAGAGCTGCAGCAAAAGCAAACAGGATACTGGGCTGCATAACCAGGGGGATTACCCCCAGGAGGAGGGAGGTGATCCTCCCTCTGTATGATGCCCTGGTTAGGCCACATCTTGAGTACTGTCTGCAGTTCTGGAGACCCCATCTTAAAAGGGACATAGTGCTGCTGGAGAGGGTTCAGAAGAGGGCGACCAGGATGATTCAGGGCATGGAGGGTGGGACCTATGAGGAGAGACTGGATGAACTCAATCTGTATGCATTGGAGGAGAGGAGGGACAGAGGGGACATGATAGAGACTTTCAAGTATGTAAAGAGGATAAAAAAGGGTGGAGCTAGGGAAGTGTTCAGGCTTAAGAAGGGGGTAACTACCGGGGCAGTGGAAGCTGGAAGGGGAGGCACGGGGAAGCGCAGGAGACACTTCTTCACAGAGAGGGTGGTGGAACCATAGAACGCACTGCCCAGGAGTTTGGTGGAGAAGACCACAGTGGAAGGATTCAAGAAGGTTTGGGACAGGTACAGGGGGAAGCTGAGGCCAGGGAGGGCCACCTCTGGGGCCGGGGGGGGTGGAAGAGCGAGCTCCCAGTAGGGGCTAGCTTCTGAGCAGACACGATAGACCATCGGGCCTATTCTGCTTGCTTTTACTATGATATGGTGATTATATCTTGGAATATTCATGGTTTTAACAACCCCATAAAGTACTTCAGGCCTTAAAACGTCAGGAAGCTAGGGTAGCACTGTTACAAGAGAACCACCTTAGTGTGGAGGAGCATAAAAAACTGGTGGGGGATGGATTGAGTCATTTCATGCTGCTGCATACAGCTCTCACAAGCGGAGAGTGGTAATTCTCTTTCATAAAAATTACCCAATAGTGGTGGCAGACCCAGATGGGGGTCAATATATATGTGTGCAGGAGACGGTAGACAAGAAGACAATAACGTATGCCAGCATATGCAGTATGCCCCAGCGTTGTTTGATGCAGAATTTTATAAGAAATTACTGGATGTGATGACGTGTGAACAATTCCCTAATCTGTGCTTGGAAGGGGACTTAAATTGTGTATTGGAGTCCAGCCTGGACCACCCGGGAGGGATGGGTAGACATCAGAGGGCAATTAACCGTTGGAAGCAGGGGATGGTAGATCTGGGCTTGATAGATGTCTGGAGAGTAGCCAATCCTGGAGCAAGGGAACATACGTTTTACTCTAACCCACATGGGACGTGGTCCAGGCTGGACTACATATATGTCACTAGGGAGAGTTATGGCGGGGTGCGAGATGTCAACATGGACCTATACATGTTTCGGACCATGCTATAATGGTGCTGAGAAGATTTACAGGAGAGAAGATACCCCCATTCCTGGGATGGCGCTTCCCCACATACCTTCTGCCATCACATAAATTCAGGGAGTTTTTGAAACAACACTGGGAACAGTACAAAGAGGCTATCGAAGCCACAACTCCTACAAAAGTGATATATTGGGAGGCAGGCAAGGCGTATATGCGGGGGGGGTCATTATAGGCTATGTAAATGGGTTTAAGAAACAAGGGACGCTTAGAAGACAGTCTTTGAAACTCCAACTAAAATACATCGAAAACAGGGTGATCGCCCAGCCTTTGGACCAGCTTGTTGGGGGGAGATGATGGTACTAAGAGGGTCTCTCAGTTTGTTGCTAATGAGAGGCCAGCACCTCACTATTTTATGCTAGACAACGCATATATGAGTGGGGGAACAAACCTTGGGCTATACTGGCAAGCCTGGCCGCGGGGTAGAGGAGAACAGCGGCAGTAACTAGTGTAAAAGATGGTAGGGGGCAGCTTCATACACAAAGTGAGAAAATATGAGGGTGTTTTGCAGCTTTCTATGAAAGATTGTGTCAGGCAGAATGTGGAAACGCAGCCCCGCTGATGGCACAATTTTTAGGGAAGGTGGGACTTCCAGAGCTCGCAAGAGAGCAGAAAGAAAAGCCTTCCGCTTATGCATACGTACAAATACTTCCAGATTAGGATCTTTGGTATGGATAGGAATGGGCAGGATGACCAGCCCAAGAGGTTGGAGCCACTGGAGGATCTAATATGATCTGTGCGGTCTAACCCTAGGGGTCTCATTGCCAGAGTTGTTTGCCAAAATAGGGACCTACTACCAGATAGATCCCTGAAGGTTAAAGGTTTATAGGAAAGAGACTTGGACATCCAGATTACGGAGGAAAATTGGCCTCTGATTCTTCAGATCCATATGGGTTATTGATGTGTAACAAATTCAGGGAATCCCAGTTTAAATTCCTGCATAGACTGTACTGCCCCCCTACCCCCGGGGGTGGTTAAATAAGTTCCATCCAGTGGTCTCCCCAATGTGTGGGAGTTGCAGTGCTGCAAGTGGTGCATACAGACACTACTTTTGGGACTGCAGGTAGCTATGGCCCTTTTGGTCAGAGACAGCACAGGTGGTAGCCAGAGACATGCGAATAGGGGTGGTGGACTCTGCGATCTCCCTTCTGTTTGGGATGGAGACTTTGGGGGAAGAAGAATGGGAGGCATACCCCAGGATGAGGAGGGTGCTCTTGACAATGGCAAGACAATATATACAGTACAGAACACATGGGTGTCCCATATAAAACTGGCTATAGGACAATGGAAAACCCTGGTGATTTAACAACCTGACATTAGAAAGGTTGACATATCAAAGGCATGGGAAGGAGAAATTATTTATAAACAAATGGGGAACATACATAAACTCACTGCCAGTGGGGAGGCAGTGGCTCTGAGGCAAGGAATAATATGCACCCAATTGGGATAGGCTTTGCTTTGGACGCAAAAGAAAAGAGGAATAATACGGAATTATAAGATGAGGAGAAAAGAGGCCTGACTGGATATTGAGGGGGGTCATATGGAAAATGCTGCATACACACCACAAATGTTAACATGGAAATGGTATATAAGAACAGATATTAGGTATTTCCATACTTGGAGAGGTCTTATAGTAAAAGCAGGTTGTTTTATGACTGAAAATAGGTACAAACAATGTATGTTTTGATTTTAAATGTTCTATACTAAAGTAATGCTTGCTTCTGCTAACTCTTTGACTCTCTCTTTACTATCCCAGGCCTACCATAAGGTGGGTAGATTCGCTCTGGGGGCCGACTCCTGTACTCACCACTGTAATGTCCTCTTCTCTCTTGGTTGGCTACCCTATCTGTCTGAATTAAGGTACTACTCCCTCAGTTTCTTATTTAAGCTAGTGCATAAATACACCCCTTCTTGCCTAACTGGGTTAATACACCTGAGACAACCCCACGTTCCCCGAGATCTGCCTCTCTTCCCCCTTCTTATTATTCCTAAGATGCGTCTTGCTACCACCCGCAAGTCCTTCGCCTTCGCTGCACCTCCTGATTGGAACTCCCTGCCTCCCACTGTCCTGTCCTGCTCATCTCTCACCAAATTCCAGTCTGCTTTGTTTGTCTCACTTGCTTCCCCTGTTCACTAAAGTCTCAGTAATCTGACTCCTTTAACTCTTAACTGGTGCCTCCATCTGTCTGTCAGTCTTGTAATATTTATGTCTGCTATACATAATGTACATACATGTATATTGATGTGCCTGTGCTTTGTAGCACAAAAAGTTACTGACTGCTTCTTTTGTACAGTCTTCCCCGCATGGTTGTTACATTATTCTGTACATAAAGTTTATATACAGTATCATAGTTGCCTACTGTTGCAGTATGTGAATTATACTGTGACTCTGAGTGTATATCTAGCTGTTTTTTGTTCTTGAACTATGTTTACTTGCTCTTTGTAAGAATTGTTTCACCCCCCAGGTCGACCCTGAAAAAGGGACTGTACTTGTCTCAGTGGACTTACCCCGGTCACCAAAATTCAAATAAATAAAATAAAATATGGGCATATGCCTTAATAGCTGTCAGAGGAACTGCTGAGTGGCTGTAATTGTCATTGATCTGAATAAAAATATTGAAACAAAAAAAAAAAAAGAGAGCATGATGATTCAGAGTCAGGAGGGCGGATCCCATGAGGATTGTCTTAAAGTGCTGAACATGTATTCACTAGAAACCAGACAAAAAAGGGGCTATTTTTCTTATATTTAAACATGTTCGACTTTTCACCTTGTTAATGCCCTTAAGGTGTTTGAATGTTTCATCATATCACCTCTCTCCTCCTTTGCTCAAGGGTGTGTGTGTGTGTGTATATATATATATATATATGTATATGTATGTATATATATGCATGTATATATATATGTGTATATATATATATATATATGTGTGTATATATGTGTGTTATATATTGTGTGTGTGTATATATATATATATATATATATTTTTTTTTTTTTTGAGCTCCGTAATCTGTCCTCATATGTCTTCTGATGCAGTCCCTGCACTATTTTGGTTGCCCTTCTCTGGACTGCCTCAATTTGGTTAATATCCTTGTGAAGGTGTGGCCTCCAGTACTGCATGCAGTACTCCAGATGGGGCCTAACCAGTGTCTTGTAAAGAGGGATTGTTACCTCCCTCTTACAACTAGTGATGCCCCTACTAATACACCCTAACATCCCCCTAGCCTTACCTACTGCTTTAGAGGTCTGCTTGGATGATTTCAGGTCATCGGTGATGATGATGCCCAAGTGGTTTAAGGCTCTGAGCTGCAAATCTGGAGACCTGGGTTTGAATCCCACAGCCTCCACTTGCATACTGTGTGACCCTGAGCAAGTCACTTAACTTCCCTTTGCTCCCAGGTCACACCTGTAAACAAGCTTTCAGCTTAGTGTGCCACTCCTGGTTAAACAACTGAAAAAGGAAAAAAAAGCCCTTTCTAGTGCCCATTGACCTGTCGACAATGGTGCGTGCCTTTGTGACTTGTAAATTGAATTACTGCATCACCTTTTACCTACAGGCTGTCTGCGAGGTTGGTGAGTCACCTGCAGCTAGTTTAGAAAGCCGCAGTCTGGCTGTTAGTTGGGACTTCCCGGTCTGAGCATATTATGCCAGTACTCTGTGGGCTACATTGGCTGCCAGTTGGGTGGTGCATCAACTTCATCATGTGTTTGTTGACCTACAAGACCCTGCATGATCTGAGCCAGGCTACAAACTCCTTTTCCCCATACACTCCTAACAGTTTTCACTGTTCTTCTGAGGCAGGTCTCCTCTATGACCAGAAATCACGTCTTACGTCCTCAAATGATAGTGTGTTTGGGATTGTTGCCCAGGTACTACGGAACACAGTACTCCCGGGAATCAGAGAAGCCCACTCAGCAGATACTTTTAAATCCTGTTTAAAAATGCACCTTTTATAATCTTTATTATAGGTCTGGTGACACTTTTTACTACTGTTTTTTTTATTTTATCTGCACCTGTTTATGGAAGGCTCCTACAGCCTCTGGGATTAGGCAACCTAAAATAAAAATGTCTTGCCTTGCCTTATAACTAGCGCCTCCTAGTGCCAGCTGTGTGGCAGAGGGACTACTTCTAACAACATCAGTGATTTCATCTGCTTACCACTTAAAGCAGATATCCTTCACATGCTCATTGTTTGGGAAAATTCAGGTAGTTTTAACCCATCCAAGCACTGACCCCACAGCCCCTGAGCTTCAACTGTCAGGTAATTTTCAGCTGCTAAAGACTCGATGCAGCAAACTTCACTTTTAAAAATCTGCTAGTATTGTGAGCAAAAACTGTAGAAGTTTTGTTACAGTTCATGCACTGATCACTTTGTGTATTAATGAAGTTATCTTTCTCGGTTCCAGGAACTGATTGAAATTGTGTTTTTTTGTTTTTCTTGATTTCCGTTAAATCAAAGGAATGAAGACATTGTAATTGCGGATTCAATTTAACAGTTTCAAATCACAATTTCAATAAAAAAAATCTATTTGTTTTGTGGTTATCCTATGTTTCAAACCTTAAAAAAGCATGCAAGTACCCTAGGTCTTAAAAAGTGTGTGGGTGGTGGCAGAAAGTTCTCTGAGGCTGACAGCCATAGTTTCAGTTTTGATTATGTGGGGCCAGAATTTTTCTTATTGGTCTGTGATTCTTGCCAGAATTTTTGTTCTAAAACTATTAGGAATAGATAATCTAAGCAGCTTTTAATTTCAGCACCTATTGCCATATCATGCTCGGTAATAAAGTAAAATTCATTTACTATGGAAGGCTGCCGTAATCTACAAGTGGTGTTGCCAGTAATCCCAAGAGACATGCTAAAGGGAACTCTAAATCTCTTGGTGCCACTGGGGCTAGAAAGACACATAAGCAGAGGAAGTTGGTGAAGGGTCCAGGGATTAATCTGTTTGGTGGAAAGAGTGAAAGCCAGCCGCATAGTGAGAGTGCACCAGTGAAAGATCCACATAGTAACTCACTGTGGTGTGGAGGCTCCAGCTGGAACATCTTGCCCCTCAGCTTGACAGATAACCTCCCTGGAAGACCTGACACGAATAATGTGGCACATTTTTCTGGTCATGAAGTGAAGGCAAGCTCTAAATATACCCCCGCCCCATTTACCTGAGGAAGGTGATAAAGGTAAGAAGGATGACAGTGGCATGGCGATGGAGTATGAGAGTAGTACACCGTGTAATGCCGTGGAACAGGAATTCCGTTCTGTGCCTCACTCTTTCAAGGATAATTCATTTTACAATCTATTTTGGAAAAAATACATGTGATTTATCTGGTGTTGAAGGTGAACACATTGAGAGTCCATATCCACAAGCAAAGGCTCTGGGACTGACTCTTAAAAAGGTGTCACAAAATGTATCTGCAGTAAATTTTAAGCATACTTGTTCTGCACAGGCAAATGACAAAAACTGGGGAAAAGATGTGCTGTTCCTAAGGAAGGAGCAGAATTCATATTTGGCCACCCTTTTCCTGAGGGATTTGTTCAAGCAGCTGCTGTGGAAAGACTAGAACTTCTGTATCCATTTTTCTTCCTGATAACGATTCTAAAAAACTGATTGTTTTCATTAAAAAGACCTGTTCAGTAGGAATGTTGGCAATAGGGCAGGCCGCCATATTGGATATTGGTCTAATTAACAGTTTTCACTATGGTTCTGTAGTCTGCCTCTATGTGAGAACATACCACAAAAGACAGTGCTCACATACTGTAGCTCGTGTAGTGAAGACTGGTTAAGAGGCATCTAAACAGCAGCTGCAAATGTCTGTTGATTTTAATGACAGCTGCACACTACGTAAGAGTGGTCACAACAATAGTGAGTAATGTAGTTATCACGAGAAGATTTTCTTTGCTCAGGACCAAACTAACTTGTCTGTTGACCAACTGCAAAAAAGCATCAGATTTGTCTTCTGAAGCTGACTCTCTGGTTTGGGATAGAAACAGTGGTTTACATGGAAGAGATTAACGAGGAGAAATCTACTTGGTCTGGAAACTTCAGACTGTTTATGAATTGTTTATATTGTCTCAGGGTTTTAAATAATTGGCATTTTTTTCCTTGGGACAATACTAACTGTACAGAATATATTTATATAGGTTTTCTAGAAGTGTTATGTTTGTTAAACACAGTGAGGCAAGTGCTGTGCATTTTCACAATGTTTTAGAACTTTTATGAGCAAAACGCTAATCAACTTTTAGAGTTAAATAAAACCCTGTTGTCTGCTGTTTTACTGTACTTTTTACCTGTGCTTACTATTGTTTATTTGGCACTTTGGTCGTTCATATTACCTGTACGCAGTTTTATGTTTATTGCATTTTACCACTGAATGTATTAGCTTCCCTGAACCCATAATCACAGGTCACACCTGTTTTTCCCAGTTACCAATTTTCAAGTAAATAAATAAAACTTAACCCTCACCAAACAGGACAGCGGATGTTGTGGTCAGCTCAGACCTTGTTCAGAGGGAGGTTATAGGAGGGTTTCCTATGGCAGGCCCTATTTTCATTCCGTGTATTCTGTGGTGGGGTAGTACCAGAGGTAACGGGCACGGGGGCTGCAGGTCGCAATCTTATTTCTGCTTCTCCAGCAGCTGCTAAAGCTACAATAGTCCCTTATGATTATGGCCATGCTGTCACTCCTCCAGCTCAGAAAGTGAGAGGATGCCTTTCTTTTTCTCCTCCAGGAATGGGAGGAAGTCATCTCAGACATAGATACTGATGGCAGATAGGGGCATTTGGCCCACCTAGTCTGCCCAATTGCGCATGTAATTTTGCCTCTTCAAACTTCTCTTGAACTGGGTTGTCCCCTTCCCCCAACTACTAGGATCCTCCAATGCCTATCCCATGCAGTCTTCAATACCATAATTGTTTCAGCACCCACCACCTCCTCTGGCAGGGCGTTCCACTTGTCCACCTCCCTTTCTGTGAAAAAAATACTTCTTTACATCACCTTTTTGTACCCTATGTGCATTATTCTGCACTTTTTTTGCGTTACATGTCAACTGCCACACTCTTGACCATTCCTCAAGCTTCTGCAGTTCAATCCTCATTCTAGCCACTCCCTCCAGCGTGTGCACTCTGTTACAGAGTTTTGTATCATCAGCAAACAGGGAAAATATCCCTTCTATGTTATCCGTAATGTTACTGATAAGGATGTTGATGAGGACCGGACACAGCACTAATCCCTGTGGCACTCCACTGGTCACCTTTCCCTCTGCGGAGTGACACCACCCTCTGTGTCCTGCCATCCAGCCAATTCCCCACCCACCGCACTACTGTCCTACCCACACCCGTATTGCCCAGCTTGTTTAACAGCCTCCTATGGGGCACAGTGTCAAAGGCCTTACTGAAGTCCAGCTAGGCCACATCCACTGCCCCCCCATGCACCTCCCTTGTCACCCAGTCGAAAAATTAATTGAGGTTAGTCTGGCATGACCTCCCCCTCAGTAAAACCATGCTGCCTTGGGTCCTGTAGACCGTTGGCCACAAGGTGTTCCACTAATCTCTCCTTCAGTTGTGCTTCCATAATCTTCTCCACTATTGAGGTGAGACTGATAGGTCTGTAGTTTCCTGCTTCCTCCCTGTTCCCGCTCTTGTGTAAGGGGACTACATCAGCTGTTCTCCAGTCTTTGGGCACCTCACCTATTTCCAGTGATCGGCTAAACGGGGTCGCTAAAGGTTTAGCCACCACTTCTCTGAGCTCCCTCAGTGCACCCCATCTAGGCCCATAACTTTATCAACTTTTATTCCTTCCAGTTCCTTTAGGACCTTTTCCCGTGGAAAGGGACTTGTATCCATTTCTGTGCCCCCTCCTTTGTACTCCCTTCTGGCCCGCTACCCACCCCTTCTACTGTAAAGACTGAGCAGAAATATCTGTTCAGTGTGTCTTCTTTACTGTTGTCATCCTCAACACTACTCTCGCCCTCACCCTTTAGCCTCACTATTCCTCCCTTTGCCTTCCTTGTTTCAGTTATGTACCTGTAGAACATTTTGTCCCCTCTAACCGCTGTTTTCGCAATGTGCTTCTCTGTCTGAGCCTTGGCTTCCCTTATTGTCCTCCCTGCTTCCCTTTACTTTTCCTGGTACCTATCCCTGTCCCTGTCCCCTTCTGCCTGTGTCTTTTTGTATTGCTTGAATGCAGTCCTTTTGGCTTTCACTTTCTCTGCTACCTCCTTGGAATACCATAAGGGTTTCTTCTTCCTTTCCCCTTGCTAACCCGCTTAGCGCATAATACTGTTGCCCTTGCTATCCCTGTTTTAAATACTACCCACTGTTCCTCTGCCCCAATTCCTTCCCCATTCCAGGTAGTGCTTCTTCGAAGCATTTCCCCATTCTCCCAAAATCTGCCCTCCTAAAGTCTAGGATACATGTTTTAGTAAATTAGTGTGGCAGGAATCTGCCCATTCAGTTATTTCAAACCACAGCGTCCTGTGGTCACTGTTCCCCAGGTGCTCCCCCCACTGTGATCACCATAACATTGTCCCCATTTGTGAGCACCAGGTCCAGTATTGCATCCAGCCGAGTTGGTTTCATGACCAATTGTTTAAGGAAGGCTTAATGAAGGGAGTCCAGGATAAATCTGCTGCTGCTGCTTGGAGGCTCCAGTTCATGTATGGTATGTTGAAGTCTCCAACCAGCACCCTCCACCCCCCCCCGTTCACCATTCTTTGGATGGCAAGCATCAATTCCCTATCTGTCTCTTCCACCTGCGTTGGTGGTCTGTAGACTACTGTTGTGCGGACGGCTGTCCCCATTTTTCTTTCAAGCTTAACCCACAGTATCTCCCCTCGTTCCACTTGGATCTGTGGCCTGAATGTTATCTTTCACATACAGTGGGTGCTAGAGATAATAAGAGAAGGACTTACCTTGTCTTTTCTAAATTGTTTACTCTAAAACCAACAGAGCCTGTGCTAAAAAATCCATTGTGAAGAGGCTACTTCTTGAGGTATTTCTTGTTTAAAAAAAAAAAAAAAAGGGGTGGGGGATAGTGATCAGTATTGGAGCTCAGAGTCCTAAACAAGACCATCAAAAGGAAGGTCAAAATGATTAATGTAAACAAGACAATATAAAATGGAAATTCAAAATAATTACTGTAAATGAGAGCCTAAAAAAGGAAAGTTCAAAATGATTAAACAAGACCATAAAAATGGAAAGTGCAGAATTATTACTCTAAACAATACCATAAGAAGGGAAGGTTGAGATAATTACTCTAAATAAAACCATAGTAAAGGGAAGTTCAGAATGATTATTGTAAACAGGACCATAAGAAGGGATGTTCAGAATGATCACTCTGAACAAGACCATAAAAAAGAGGGAAGTTTAAAAATGATTACTCTAACTCAAGACCGTAAAAAGGGATGTTCAAAATGATTACGATGAACAAGACCATAAAAAAGGGCATTCATAGAGGATAATGTATGGTCCTCTATCAGTAACTGGTTTGTTAACAGTCGAGAGGTTGCCACTGTGACCATGTAATTACATGGTCGCCCTGCCAACCTCGAGATGTTACACAAACTGGTTACCAGTAGAGGGACCATATATTATATTGTATAGTTTATGGTCCCCATAAACAGTAAGAAAAATGAAGAAAGCTTCTTACTCTTGTGGTTTCAGTCACCGCTGCAGCCGTTCCAGGTCATGCTTTCACCGCTGCACCTGTTTTTTGAAGGCCGTCGGTTTGTGAGGGGAAAAAAGGTGTGCACACGTGCAGATTGACTCTGTTTGTTATCCCATTGCTATGACGTACTCAAGAGGGGTTAACAACCCCTGACGTCATAGTGATGGGATTATAAAGAAATAATCTTGACACTTTTTAGCGAATAAGGGCTACCCATGTGTTATAAAATGATTACTCTGAACAAGACCATAAACAAGTGAAGTTCAAAAAGGATATTCTAAAGAATACTGTAAGGAAAGACGTTCAAAATGATTACACTAAACAAGACCATAAAAGAGTGAAGTTCAGAATGATTACTCTAAACAAGACCATAAAAAAGGGAAGTTCAGAAAGATTACTCTAAACAAGATCATAAAAAAGGGAAATTCATAATGATTACTCTAAACAAGACCATAAAAAAGGAAGTTCAAAATGATTACTCTAAACTAAAGACCACAAAAAAAGGGAAGTTCAAAATTATCACTCTAAACAATACCATAAGGAGGGACGTTCAGAATGATTTATTTATTTAATAACATTCGGAATTACAACCCTTTGAGTCATAGACTCCTTTACAAAGGCTCCATGTCAAACAACAATAAGGACTTGCATATAGTATTAAGCAGTACAGTGTTCAGGCAAGAGAAACGAGAGAAAACAAGGAATGGAAAAATGCATAAAAAAATTATACAATGTTATAAATACAGTAATCATTGAAGAAGGACAATACACAAAAACCACACAGACGGGAGATACAGAACAGTAGTCTTTGGGAGAGAAGGACCCAGCAGTATCCATAATATCCGTTAAATTTAGGTAATACATGAATACACATTTTGTTTTCCATATATAGCATAATATTTATGAGGTAGAGTGGTACTACAGAGCTGCGCCAAGAGAGGGGAGCAGAAGGAAGAGAGGGTTAGGGACAGTCACAGGCTGAAGATTCTAGCAGATGAGCATTGAGACTGGTCTTGAAGGTACCAATCCTGGGCTCCTAGGAGACAGAGGTGGGGGAGGCTGTTGAGCCAGCAGTGGGCTCTATATAGAAAGGCTCTTTGACCAAGGGAAGTTTGGCAATGGGGGACTAGTAGGGAGGTCCCAGTAGAACTACGAGAGATTCTGACCAGCGGGGCAGGTTGGATGAAGCTATGCAGACCAGGTGGGGCTTGACCAAAGTGGCTTTTCTTGGCCAGGAGGCAAGTATGGTACCTAAGATGGGCCTCAAATGGCAACCATTCGGCAGATTTGTAGAGATCACAGGAGTGTGTCAATCGGTCACAACCCATGACAGATTACTCTAAAGAAGAACATAAAATGGAAATTCAAAATGATTACTCTAAACAATACCCTAAAAAGGGAAGTTTAAAAATGATTACTCTAAACAAGACTCTAAAAGGGAAGTTTAAAATGATTACTCTGAACAAGATCATAAGAAAGGAAGTTCAGAATGATTACTTTGAAACCAACCATACCATCACTTCAGACGAGGGACTAGTGATGCTTAGTAGATCTAAAAGATGCATACTTTCACATCCCCCCCAGAAAGGTATCTCACAGGATGTTTTAAAGATTCAGAGTGGGGGGAAGGCAGTATGCCATTTGGTTTCACTGCCACCTCAAAAGTGTTTACAGAATGCCTCTCTCTAGTAGCAACTGCACCCAGAGGGCAATAGGGGATAATATTCCAATATTTAGATAATTGGCTTGTTTGTGGGAAAACTTGTAAGAGGCTCAACTGGCCCTACAGAAAACCCTAGCCCTGGTATGATCATTGGGGTTACTTAATCAACATGGAAAAATCAGTACTGGAACCAAGGCAATGTCTAGTTAATAGGTGCAGAACGGAACACAGTGGAAGGGAAAATCTTCCTACCTGTGCAAAGAGCATAAGATCTGATAGATTTTGCTGCCACTTTTTTTTTTATTTATACTTTTGGCCCCCCTTGGCCGCTCACACATCAGCTGCACTGCTTTCTGCACCTACCTTGCTCCCCAGTGGCCACCAATTGCCAGCGATACTCCCTGGCTTGTTCCCCCAGGGTGGGACCACCTACTACACAACCCCCTGTCTACAACGGGTACGGTGTCGGTTCCCCGACATTGCCTCCCTGGCTCTCCCACCAGGGCGGGGTTCAGGAACGGTAGTGGAGCCCAGTAGAATCAGGATTAAGTCACTGGCAGCGCGGCGAGGAGCGCTGGAGGCTAGGCACAGGGGTGGCGTCATCCAGAGTGCCCCAGAGAAAGTTTTTCCCCATTTTTCTGGGAGGTGGGGACTTGCAGTGATGTCCTGCGTCTGCCCCACCTCCTGAATCTGACTAACGCAGTTATGTGGGGACTCCTAGCCTCTGCTAGAGTCCTCGCATGCTGAGCATTCACCCCCGGAGAAGGAGAACTGTCCACAGGAAGCTCTATCCTTCAAACAACATGAAGTCTTGCTGTATTCTGACATATGCAGTTAGGTCCTGCCTTTCAACTGCCCCGGAGAACAAAGAGTTAAACTTTCCATGGCCAGCATGGAATGTTCACCGCGAGCTCAGTTGAAGCCCCTGCCTGCTGTTGTTTAAACTCCAACCATCAGATTCTTTACTCTGCCTCACTGAACAGTCGCTCCGGAGACTTCTACTTTGCTTGGTTCAAAAAAGTCGGTTAAAGTGTTGTTTTTTTCACTCAGTTTCTACTGAATTGCTGCTACCGATCTGTCGGTTTAAGTCTCTGTCTGTGGTACCATGAGTACTAGATAGGTTTTCTTTATGGTTTCTGTGTGGAACTTGTAAATTGTGGATCGGTTCGGCTAAACCGGTCAGTTTCAGGTAAAAAAGTTTGTGTATTTACTTAGAGTGTGGTAACCGGTCCGTATCAGTTCTAAAAAAAAAAAAAGGATTTGATTACGTTTTTTTTCCAAAACCCATCACACGGTCAGGAACCGATAGGGGAGTCTTGCCTGGTGGATTGCCGAAAAAAGGGTACGTTTTGGTTAGGATTGGCCATGTCTAGGAAACCCAAGAAAAAACACGGGCCCACTGGGTTTCAGCACTGCAGTGTGTGTGTGTGGGGAAGTCTTTGCTAAGGCTGAGCCCCACACCACCTGTGTTTATTGTCTGGGGTTTGACCACCTCGATTCAGACTGCCACATTTGTAAGAATTTTCCCAAAGCTACCCTGGAAAAGAGATTAGGTAGACTGAGGGAAAGGGAGGCCGAGAAGTCCGCTGACCCAGATGGCCAGCCCGCTTCGGTTCCGACCGAACCAGGAGGAGTGCTCTCTAACCAGGGTGATGCTTCTTCAGGCAAAAGGAGAGCCGATTCTGAGGAGTTGGTTCTGGTAAAAAGAAAAAGAAAAGATAAATCGTCCGGTTTGGACCCAGAAATTCATACTCCGACTGCCGATGAGATAGCCAAGGCGATAAGAATAGTGCAATCGCTTACTTCGGTTCCGGCCGAACTGGCCCCATCTGGCAGGGGTTCGGTTCGGTCAGTTCCCCCGGTTCCAGATTACACCTTGGAAGAATTTTATGAACCGGATGAGGAGGAGGGAGAGTATGAGGATGATGATGATGGTGATTATGAAAGTCTGGATGTGCCTATTGACCCGGACATCTCTCCAGACAGACCTTCAGGTGTTTCTCCTCCTAGGCTTTCTGAGTCTCCTTCTCACTTTATGTTTTACAAAAAAGTGGCTGAAACCCTCCAGCTTCCTATGGAAGAAGCAGTAGAGGATCAGGAGGAGCCTGATTTTGTTGAAATGATGGACATCCCAGAGTCCAGGAGACTGTCTGTTCCTTCCACAAATCTTTGGAAAGGGACACATAAAATCTTAAGTCTCCTAATTCCATACCTCCTGTGGACAGATGAATGGACAAGAGGTATACTCTTTCAGGCTCAGACACGGAGTTCCTTTCCCAGCAATGCAGCCATGTTGGAGTAGTGCAGGCTGCTGCCTGTGATAAGGCAAATATCCCTGGCATCACCCCCAAGATAAGGACTCCAGGAGGATTGATGCCATGGCAAAGAAACAGTACATGGCAGCATCTTTGGGACTCAGGCAGGCTAACTATATGGCCTACACAGCTAGATACCAGAGGTCCAGGTGGGACACTGTGCTGGCTCTGGCTAAACAGGCCCCTGACCAGCTTGCCAAGGAGCTGGAGCAGGTAGCTGCAGATGGGATTGAGGCATCCAAAGTGCAGTTTCATGCTGCTGTGGACTCCAGTGATGTTTCATCAAGAGTCATGGTTACATCTTTGGCTCTTCGGAGGATGGCTTGGCTCAGATGTAATAGCCTATCACAGGATACTCAGGCTAAGGCCATGGATTTCCCTGTTATTGGTAATTCTCTGTTTGGGGAGCAGACAGAGAACTACATGAAAAAGATGGATGAGTACAGGACCACTTACAGGACTGCTCAGGCCAAAGAAAGGCAAGCCACTCCTGAAAGGCAGCAGTCCAGGGAAGGGGGCAGGCCTTTCCAAAGGCCTTTTTACCAAGCTCAGGCCTCCTCTTCTTATTCTCAGAGGGGGTTCCTTAGAGGGAGAGGCAGACAGGGTATGAGCAGACCAGCATCCACCCCTCAGCCTAAAGCCCCTGCCAAGCAGACACCCTGATGGTTCTGCCCGGCCTGGCCAAATTCTCCAGTACCAGTAGGGGGCAGGCTGGCTTACTTTGTCCAGGACTGGAAGTCTCTGACATCAGACAAGTGGGTCCTGGAAGTAGTAAGCCAGGGACTGGTTCTCAGTTTCAAAAAATTTCCCAAGATGAGAACCAGATCCTTTCCACCTGCAAATCCATCAGAGAGCCTTGCCTTAGAGGCAGAGGTTTCTTCCCTCCTAGCTCTCAGAGCTATAGAGAGGGTTCCCACCCTGCACAAGGGCAAAGGATTGTACTCCAGGTACTTCCTAACCCCCAAAAAGACAGGAGAATGGCGGCCCATCCTGGACCCGAGATATCTGAACAAACGCCTTTTAAAACCAAAGTTCAAAATGGTGACTCTGGGAATAATCCTTCCCTCTCTAAGGCCAGGGGACTGGCTAGCCTCCCTGGACCTCAAAGATGCCTATTTTCACATTCCCATCAGGTGCTCCCACAGAAAGTACCTCAGGTTCGAGTTGCCCTCAGGCCACTATCAATTCAAAGCAATGCCCTTTGGCCTAGCATCAGCCCCAAGGGTTTTCACAAAGTGCCTGGCAGTAGTGGTTGCTTTCCTAAGGAGAAAAAAGATCTCCATCTTCCCATACTTGGACGACTGGCTCATAGTAGGTCAGTCTCCAGACCAAGTCAAGTCACATTTGCAAATAACTCAGCAAGTGCTCACTTCCTTAGGATTCCTTCTCAACCTTCCAAAGTCAGTTCTCGAGCCAGTACAGCTCCTCACCTTCATGGGGTGGAGCTGGATACAATAAGGGCAAGAGCCTTCCTTCCCCTGGACAGGGCAAGGACACTTATGGAACTGGCCTCTTCATTCACCCTACAGGTGTCTCGACCAGCAAGGCATTTCCTTCAGCTTCTGGGCCACATGGCAGTTTCCACAGCAGTGATCCAGCGAGCAAGATTCCAGATGAGGGACATTCAGTTCCACTTAAAAGTCTTCTGGTCCCAAAGAGAGGATTCCCTTACCAAACTAGTCCCATTGACTTGAACCCTGATCCAGGCCTTGCAATGGTGGCAGGATCAGGACAATTTGAGACAAGGAGTCCCTTTTTGTCACTCAGTCTCATTCAGTGATACTCATCACAGATACTTCCCTGCTGGGCTGGGGAGCCCATCTGGGGGATCTTACCACCCAAGGGCTGTGGTCACCTCAGGAATCTCTGCTTCACATCAGTCTCTTGGAACTCAGAGCAGTGTTTCTGGCACTGCAAGCTTTTTCCAAGTCTGTACAGAACAAGGTGGTCCAGGTCAGAACAGACAACACCACCACCACCATGTGGTACATCAACAAGCAGGGAGGCACTTGGTCTACGGCCTTGTGCACAGAAGCAGTGAAGTGCTGGCCTATTCCCTGCAAACCTCTCTGATGATAGTTCACCTCCCAGGGAAGTACAATGTCCTAGCAGATGCTCTGAGCAGAATATCCCAGGGCCATCACGAATGGACCCTAGATTCCCTAGTTTTGAAAGTGATTTTTTCCAGATGGGGCACTCCACAGATAGATATTTTTGCAGCCCCAGACAATCACCAGCTTCCTCTCTTTTGTTGCAGACCCCCAGTCTTGGGCTCAGTCCTCCTGGATGCTCTGATCCTGAATTGGGAAGGGAAATTTCTGTATGCTTTTCCCCCCTTCCCTCTCCTGTTCCAAGTGTTAGTCAAGATAAGGTCACAACCATGCAAAGTGATTCTGATTGCTCCAGACTGGGCCAGGCAGCCCTGGTATCCCCTGCTGCTGTCCTTAGCAGTCCACCTTCCCCTGTCTCTTCCCAGGAATTACAACCTGTTGACATCCTCTCAGGGGAGGATTTGGTACCCGAACCTTCGGTCTCTCAATCTCAAGGCATGGCTGTTGAAGAGTTAGAGTTTGCTGACCTGCATCTTTCCCAAGGGGTTCTGGATATCCTTAAGGCTTCTCAAAAGCCTTCTACCAGAAAGACTTACAATTCCAAATGGAAAAGGTTCACTATTTGGTGTTCTAAGAAGAATATTTCTCCAGATTCTGCTGGGTTGCCTACGGTTCTGGACTATATGGTCCATCTCAATGGCCTAGGCACTGAGGCCAGCTATACTTAAAGTGAATTTGGCAGCTGTTTCTGCTTTCCTGTCAGTAGGCAAGCCTTCCCCTCTGTCAGCCCATCCTGTGTTTTGTAAGTTCTTCAAGGGATTGCTGCACGGCAATCCCCCCTTTAGGGACCCTGCTCCTGCTTGGGACCTTAATGTTTGCATTGCTCAGCTTATGCAACCCCCCTTTGAGCCTTTGTCCTCTGCAGAGCTTAAGTACTTGACTTGGAAAACTGTGTTTTTTGGTGGCCATTACCTCTGCCAGGCGTATCAGTGAATTGCAAGCCCTGTCAGTGGAACCTGATTCCATCTGTTTCCATAGAGATAAAGTGGTCCTAAGAACTAACAGGAAGTTTTTGCCTAAAGTGGTTTCAGATTTCCACCTCAATCAGTCTATGTCTCTCCCTGTTTTCTTCACTGACCATTCCTCCTCTGGAGAGAGGAGGCTGCACAGCTTAGATGTTAAAAGGGCCTTCAGCCACTACATAGAGTGCACCAAGGGTCACAGGTTTGAGTCCCTCCAGTTGTTCCTCACGTATGGAGAGGTTGGTAAGGGCAAACCTGCCACTAAGAGATCTATTGCCAGGTGGATTGTTTCTTGTATACAATTCTGCTATGAAAAACTGGGTACAACTCCACCCTCAGGCCTGAGGTCTCACTCTACTAGAGGTACAGCTGCTTCCCTGACTGCTGCCAGGGATATTCCTATCTTAGAAATCTGTCAAGCAGCCACCTGGAAAACAATCCATACATTCACCAAGCATTACTCTCTGGATATCCAGGCTAGGAGTGATGCTTGGTTTGGCACAGCAGTACTTCAGAGCCTGTTTCCAAAGTAGGTTCTGTCCCTTATCCATGGAGGTACTGCTTGGTAGTCTGCATATGTCAGAATACAGCAAGACTTCATGTTGTTTGAAGAAAAAATTACTCACCTTAGTAATGTTGTTTCTTCTAATGGAGTCTTGCTGTATTCTGACCTCCCCAACTGCCTCCCCTATCAGAACCTAGTTTTTGGGATGTGGGTGGGCAGGAGCAGTGTTGGCACCCTAGGGGTGTCCCTTTTTCACCCTCCTTTATTTTGGGTGAGTGTTGTGTTTTGGGGTGTGTTTTGTTTTTTGGGTTTTCTGACTTGAGTCTTTGCTTTGAAACCAAAAAACCCTTTTATATAAATATAGTTGCCAGTTGGCTAGTTGAGTTTTACAGTTTCCACACAGAACTTCTAGTGAGTATTGCTCGTAAAGATCTGACGGTTGGAGTTTAAACAGCAGCAGACAGGGGCTTCAACCGAGCTTTCGGTGAACATTCCATGCTTGCCATGGAAAGTTTAACTCTTTGTTCTCCGGGGCAGTTGAAAGGCAGGACCTAACTGCATATGTCAGAATACAGCAAGACTCTATTAGAAGAAACAACATTACTAAGGTGAGTAATTTTTTCTTCTCCTCCTGGACGGCGCTCCGATGACTTGGGTCCATTCCCGAACCCAGGTCTCTGGCATCGCAAGTGGAAATCCAACCACTGTACCGACGGGCTGGCTTGATGCCACTTTTCTACCAGGTACGAAAAGGACAGCTCAAGAATTCTCAAAATACTGGGTCACATGTCCTCAATCACAGTAGTATGTCCCTTATCTGGACTTAAAATGAGGGAAGTGCAGTGGTATGTAAAACAGTTCTGGAACCATTGATATGAGTCTCAGACACAGTTGTTCCCAGTGCAGCAGATACTTGTGACAGCGCTGGTTTGGTGGCAGAATGTTGCTGCCTTAAGAGGAGGCGTTTTCTTCTCTCAGCCATAAATCTGTGCGAGTCTGTCCACAAATGTCTCAACTAGGTTTGGTAGGTCACCTGGAGAGGAGATCAGTGAATCGGTTATGGTCCCAACAAGAAAAGTAGGAACACATCAACTTGTAGGAACGGAGGGCTGTTTACCTATACCTCAAAGCTTCTGCAAGTCAGATTCAGAACAGAGTTGTGCCAGTCAGAACAGACAACACTACTTATACTGTGCAACATAAACAAGGGGGTTCCACATCAGCAAAATTATACCAAGAGAGTTTAAAGATCTGAAACCTGGTAATCTGGTATCACATTTACATTTCTGCAGTGCACCTAGCAGTGAAATTTAAATGTGCTGACAGTTTCTCTGAGCAGAATGGGTCACACTGTGCACAGGTGGTCTGTAGCCCTTTAAGAGGCAGAGAACTGCATACTTCTGAAATGGGGCACACCAGAGATGAACCTGTTTGCATCCTGGAAGAACAAGAAACTGGATTTGTTCTGTTGCAGGTCTCTTATGATAGCCACAGCACATTGACATAGCCTCCATTTGAGGCTATGACAGTGTACTGAAGGGAGAAATCCCAGTATGCATTATTCTCCCCATTATATTTACTTCCTACAGGTTTCTTAATCTCAGAAAAGAGAGTGCAGAAATGATTCTCATGCCCCCGATTTGGTCTGGCAACCCCAGTGTCATCTGCTTCTAACAGTTAGGGATGTCATACAATTTGCAGAATCTCAGCCCTGATTTGTTGCCCAGTAGAATGCTAAAATGCACACTGTTAAGTGTGGTCATGCTTCCCCTGGCATCCTAACGGCAGATTTATTTCTCCGATTAAGAGATCAGTCGCCCCAGAGACCTGATCCTGTCCTAGTGGCTCAGTTTTCATAGTTTGTGACTATTGTTTTATTATTTTCTGAAATTATTTAGTTATGGGATGCACTGTATTAGATTAGTTTTAGTTATTTTTGTGTTACTTTTAGTGTTTTTTTCTTGGTTCTGCCCCTGTTCCCAAAACTGAGAATTGCGTTTCTCATCAGTTCTGTTTGAGTTTCAGATAGAAAAATATTAGTACTGTAACAATAAATTTTGTGTTGCTTCCTGTTGTCAATGGATGATCTTTACATATGCACCC
Source organism: Neoceratodus forsteri (assembly GCA_016271365.2). Taxonomy (NCBI): domain Eukaryota; kingdom Metazoa; phylum Chordata; order Ceratodontiformes; family Ceratodontidae; genus Neoceratodus; species Neoceratodus forsteri. The sequence continues at coordinate 973,984,025 of CM057456.1, read as the reverse complement.
ATAGCTTTTTTCCTTAAGTATCATTATTAGATTATTAGAAGTTATACATATACAAACATAAAACATAAGACATAACAAGCACAAAACAATACAAGGGTTCACCAATAAAATGTATACTTGCATATTATCACTTTACATAATACTATAAATATTATCTATTATTTGTACTAGTCAATGACAGAATGCACTGTATTGTTGAAGGGAAGATGGTTACAAAACCATAGGCTATTACTACACAGGTGCATCATCTCCAACAAATACTTTGTGTAAAGACCCCCATCTTTTGAAGAAATAGGTCAGATTTATGAATAATTGCTGTTCTTTTCTGTCTGAATAGAATCGAGGATGAAACCCAGCCATTCAGCATATGTAATCACGTTTGTGTTTTCCAGTTCTTTAGGACTATATTTTTGACACACATTGATACCATAGATATCCAGAATTTCATCAAGTTAGTCAGTTCAGGAGAAGATTTACCTGCTACACAGACTTCAGGACTGTGATGAACTGAGTGCTGACCATGAAGATCGCCTATCTCAGCTGCACCACCAGCATCACCTCAAGCAGGTGGACTGGCAAGACAACACTGTGATTCGAATGGGGTGGGGTGGATGGAGGCACCTGTTAAGGAGAGGCAGGAGGCAGTCTATAAGTTTGATGCCCAGCGGGCTTTATTCAAACCACAGGGAAAGGTAGACACGATCACAAGGGAAGAGGGGAACCAAACCAAACATGAACAGTATGTAACATTCTATACTGTCTCTAAGAGGTGCTCCGTGGCGTAAGGCCACTATCTGTTAAGCTCTATACTGTGTTTTCACTAAATGATCTAGTAAACAAACTCAAAACATCTATCACTCTATAACGATATTAGACAATCACTGCAGTGAACAATGGGAACCAGTTGCAGACCCCGAGGGGCCGGGTGGAGTAACCACCTCTCAGAGTCTGCTGGTGTGAACTGAAGTCCAACTTTTTCCTGCCATCTTCATGCACACAGCTGAAGAGTGAAGAAGCAACTGGGTAAAAGGGAGAACAGGGTAACTACTTGGTACCAAGCTACACCTATGTGAAAACCTAGGAGAGGTTGGAGGGGATGCAAGAAATTTTTAAACAGACTGATTCTTTGGCCAACCCACTCTTTAAGGTTGCCGGAATACTTTAGCACAAGAGAACCAAAATCTGCTGATCTCTTTCCTGGCACAGACCTCGACCAGGGCTGCCAAGGATGAAGGAACAAAGACTTGGCATTGAATCCACTTGAAAGGATTGCCAAGGGTGAAGATCCACTGCAGTTTCCCCAGCACAAACCCTTGACCATGGCTGCCAAGGATGAAGGAACAAGTACTTGGCGTTGAATCCACTTACAAGGATTGCCAAGGATGATCTTCTGCTGCAGTTTCCCTGGCACAAACCCTGGACCAGGGGCTGCCAAGGATGAAGGCACGTTGAAGCTTCTTTGACGAAAGAGTCACAGGAGGACCACCAAGATCAAGCTGAATCCCAGAGGACAACACGGTGCAAGCAAGGTGAGATAAGCAGGAAGAGTAGGATACAGGACGAAGATCAGAGACCTGTACTGTCCAGAACCAGAGAAACAACAAACCGGCGGATGCAAATACACACTGGCCACGTCAGACTCAACTATTGGTGAACGACTGGGAAAGACAGACGAGGCTTCTTCCAGGCTGACCCAACCACAGGAAGACCAGGAGCCAGCACTGGCGTGTTACACAGGGTTACATCTGTTTCAGCTAGTGGCGAACAACAGGGAAGGGTGTTGCTGTGAAGTTTTTCGCTGGTTAGAGGCTGCTTCAGTGAAGAATCAGCTGTGAACAACCCCACCAGGGGTGTTGCGGCAGAAGATTGAGTCCATACACATTCAGTTGGCACTAAGAACACTGGTAAATACACTTTTTACTGCACCAAGGTGTTTGGTTGTTGCTGGAGCAATTTGCCAGGAACAGGGGCAAATTGCTGGAATCTGGGTCAATTGTTCATTGCAGGGGCAATTTGTCTGGAGCAGGGGCAAATCACCAAATTCTAGGGCAGTCGTTCATTGCAGGGAAAAATTGCTGAAATCCGGGGCAGTTGTTCGTAGCAGGGGCAAATAACCACAATCCTAGTATAACACAGTCTTGGTACTTTGCAGTCAACACAACATTTCAGATACTAGCCAATACATAGTTTCATCAGATGACAATCACTAGATGGCAGTTGTGTGCTAAGCACCCTTTTCTTACTGACCCTTCACAAAACTATACACGTGCGGGTTACTTATGGTACTAGAACCTGGCTACCCCTGAACATCCTTAGCACGGTGAACTTTTTCACCTTGCCCTTCCTTGTCTTTTAAACCTCTGGGCCCCTTTTACCTATGGCCTACTTTTGGCTCAACCCCTCCAGTTGCTCTGGTGGGCCTGCTTTTCCCTTTTAAAACCTGGGCTTATCTTGTTGCCCTTTTTCCTATGGGCCTTTCTGCTCTTGGCTCCTTTAATTACTTAGTGCCTTTGCTGCCCTTTCAACCTTTCGTGAGCCTACTGACTGGGCCCCTTTATTTCTCTGGGGCTTGCTTTACCTCTTTAAATTCCTTGGGCTGGTCGTTGCCCCTTTAATTCTTTAGGCCTGTTCCAGGCCTTTCTGTCAGTCAGTTCCCCTTGCCCCGCCTCAGCGCCACCCCCCGATGAATATTTTTTTTATCTCCCCTCAGGCTTTCCTTGGGCCCCTCCCCATGGGATTCACCACATCCAAATTATTTAAATTAAAGAGAGGGACTCTCGCCCGATTCCCCTGATAGTGCTTCTAGCACTAAAACAATTTAAAACTTTATTCCACAGAAATACTGGCGGACAGCACTCTTCTCTGTGCTGCCACCGACTCACTGCCCTGGCTCAGGGTGTAGCTGATGCTGGGAGGAGGGAGGTCTTGCTGGCAGAGGGAGGGGAAACCAGCGCAGGAGGCAGCAGGCAGTGCGGTGGATGGTAGGGGACCTTACGGGTCTTTGCGATGTCCGTCAGCTCTTTCTCTCAGCTGCGGCTCTTCTCTCGATACCGACTTGGGACCGAACATTTTACAGATTTAAAAAAAAATTAAAAAAAATCAGTGGGGCTGAACTGAGTCCACACCGCCACAGGGAATCAGACACTCTTTCTGGCACCAGACTGCCGGAGTCAACTGCAGGACTCAGGGCACACAACAGGAGCAGCAGACGTTGGAAGTCGTCACTGGCTGGAGGAGGGGGAACACCATGGAGTCAACAGGACCGGCTACACAACACCTCAGGTAAGCCGCAAGTCCCTGCTGCACTCCTGTGACCCTCTCTACTCTACAGCCCAGTTCAATCTGCTGAAAAACAGCAGTTCTTCTCTTGAAAAGGTGCTCAGGGTTCTGATTCTAGAACCTTGAGCCTGTACCCAAACAAATGGCCTATTTTCAAATGAGCACCATGCGCCGGCCAGGGACAGTGGTCCCAGCGCTTGGGTGCCCATTCTCGTGCTGCCTGCTCCAGGATTGGGGGGGGGGGGGCAGATAGAATGGAGCTGAGCAGGCAGCAGATAAAAAACACTTTTTTTTTTTCCCCGGCCCTGCCTGGCTATAGTGAGGGAAGGGAAAACACACACAGGGGCCCCTTTTCCTGCCCCCTAAGCTCACATTGACAATGGGGCACCCCAGGACACACTGTAAACCGCATTTTTCTGTAGTGCCCCCATACTTTAGGGCATTACAGGTTTGGGCCCGCCTAAAAATACATGTCCTCATGTATTCCCTCTTAACATTCTACAAAACATTTCTTAACTATTACTCCTATAAGTGTCTATAACATTTCTTAACACTTTAAAGTTTCACTTAAATCTCTAGGTAATCTTACTTTAGTTAAAAACATAGAAGTTGACGGCAGATAAGGACTGTAAGGCCCATCCAGTCTGCCCATTTCTTTTTCTGCCTTTTGAATGTGCCATCGGCCTTTGCTCTGTCAATGGCCTATCTATTCATACTCATTTGTATTGGTCCCTTATGCCTATCCCATGCCTGTTTGAAGCCCTGCACTATATTCATATCCACCACTTCCTGAGGTAGGCCGTTCCATGCATCCACCACCCTTTTTGTGAAAAAGGACTTCCTCACACTGCCCCTTAATCGGCCTCCCTCTAATCTCATGTTGTGTCCTCTTGTCCTGCTATTTTTCTTATATTGAAACATGTTAGACTCTTTCACCTTGTTAATGCCCTTAAGGTGTTTGAATGTTTCGATCATATCACCTCTCTCCCTCCTTTGCTCTAAGGTATACATATTGAGCTCCATTAATCTGTCTTCATATGTTTTCTGATGCAGTCCCTGCACCATTTTGGTTGCCCTTCTCTGGACTGTCTCAATTTGGTTAATGTCCTTGTGAATGTGTGGCCTCCAGTACTGCATGCAGTACTCCAGATGGGGCCTAACCAGTGTCTTGTAAAGAGGGATTATTACCTCCCTCTTCTGACTTGTGATACCCCTACTAATACTCCCCAACATCCCCCTTGCCTTACCTACTGCTTTAGTTGTCTGCTTGGATGATGCCCAAGTCTCTTTCTTCCCTTGTGACTGCCAGCAGCTCCCCTCCCAGCCTATAGGTGGCTTCAGGGTTTCTGTTCCCTGTGTGCATGATCTTGCATTTCTTTGCATTAAACCCCAGTTGCCACTCTTCCGACCTTTTTGCTAGTTTATCCAGATCTCGTCTCATTCTGCCCACCCCATCTGGATCATCTACTGTGTTGCAGATCTTGGTGCCATCTGCAAACAGACAAACTTTAGCCTCCAGTCCATCTGCAATGTCACTGAGGAAGATATTGAAGAGGACTGGAGCAAGGACTGATCCCTGAGGTACGCCACTTGTGACTTGCATCTCTTCTGACTGTATACCGTTTACCACAACTCTGTTTTCTGCCCATCAACCAGTTTGCCACCCAGTTGACCAATGTCTGACCCACCCCAAGCCTACCCAGCTTATTAATCACTCTTCTGTGTGTAACAGTATCGAAAGCTTTGCTGAAGTCAAGGTAGGCAACATCAACTGCTCCCTATTGGTCCACCACTCTGGTTACCCAGTCAAAGAAATCTATGAGATTAGTTTGACAGGACCTTCCTTTTGTAAATGCTTGCTGTCTTGGATCCTGTGCTCCTATGGATTCCAGATGTTGCACTATCCTTTCCTTAAGGAATGTCTCCATAATCTTGCCCACTACTGAGGTAAGACTGACTGGTCTGTAGTTCCCTGCCTCCTCCCTGCTACCACTCTTGTGGAGCGGGATCACAAGAGCCCTTCTCCAGTCTTCTGGGACTGCTCCTGTGCTCAGAGACTCACTAAACAGTTCTGATAATGGCTCTGCTAGTTCCACCCTTAGCTCCTTTAGTAACCTGGGATGTATGCCATCAGGTCCCATTGCCTTGACCACCATGAGCTTATCGAGCTCTTGTAGGACCCTTTCTTTTGTGAAGGGACTAGTGCACACCTCCTCCCTCCCTCCCCCCTGTGTCCATGGTGCAGAGCTGTGGGCCCTGCCCTACTTTCTGTTCAGTAAATACTAAGCAGAAGTATCTATTTAGAATAGATGCTTTTACATGGTCCTCCTCCTCACATGCCCCCTTATCCCCTTTGATCTTAGCAGTACCCCCTCTGGACTTTCTCCTTTCACTAATGTATCTATAGAAAGTCTTGTCACCTTCTTTTACTGTTTGTGCTAGTGTTTCCTCGGTTTGGGCCTTTGCCTGCCTTACTGCCTTCCCTGCTTCCCTTAGAGAAGTTTGGTTTCAAACAACATGAAGTCTTGCTATATTATGACAATTGCAGTGAGTCCCCATCTTCGAACTGCTCGGAAGGTGAAATAGTTAACTTTCCATACAGGCATGGAACTCAGAGCGCAAGCTCGGTTGAAAACTCTGTCTGTTGTTCTTCAAACACAAACTGTCAGATTCTTTACTCCACCTCACTGAACAGTCGCTCCAGAGATTTCTCCTTCTGCTCGGTTCATTTTGTCGGTTTAAAAGTATTATTTTGTCATATTTTCTTTTGAAATTAAACTGAAATTAAACCGCAACCGGTCGGTTCAAGCTCTGTCTGTGGTAATGTGAGTAATAGATAGGTTTAGTTTTTCTGTGTGGAACTTGTAATCATTATCGGTTCGGTTTGAACCGATCAGGTTGTTTTTAAAGCTACTAGTCCTTGTTTAGAGTGCGGTTCCCGGTTCTTATCGGTTCTAAAAAGAACGGATTTCATTACGGTTTTTTCCACGACCCGTGACATGGTTGGGAACCGATAAGGGTGTCTTGCTTGGCGGATTGCCATAAACGGGCAAGTTTGGTTAGGCTGGCATTATGTCTGAGAAACCAAAAAAAAAAACCGAGCCCACTGGGTTTCAACACTGTAGTGTTTCTGGGGAAGCCTTTGCCAAGGCTGACCCACACACTACATGTGTCTATTGTCTGGGGTTTGACCACCTCAATGCAGACTGCCAGATTTGTAAGAATTTCCCTGCTGCCACCATAGAGAAGAGAGTTGGTAGGCTCAGGAAAGGAGAGCCAAAAGTCCGCTGACCTGGATGGCCAGCCCGGTTCGGCTCCAACCGAACCGGAGGGAGTGCCCTCTGACCAGGGCGAGACTTCCTCGGGCAAACGAAGAGCCGGCTCTGAGGAGCCGGTTCCAGCAAAAAGGACTAGAAAGTCAGCTAGTGTAGAGCCAAAAGTTGTCTCGCCAACCGCTGAGGAGATAGCTAAAGCAATCCAAATTGTCCAGTCTCTTTCCCCGGTTCCCACCTAACCGACACCATCAGGGAGGTGCTCGGTTCGACCGGTTCCACGGTTCAAGATTTTGATTTTGAGGAATTTTATGAACCGGAGGAGGGGAAGAGGAACTGAGGAGAGTGAATATGGGTTTGAAGATCTGGATGTGCCTGTTGAACGGACATCTCTCCAGATAGACCTTTAGGGTTTCTCCTCCCAGGCTTTCGGAGTCCCCTTCTCATTTCATTTTTTATAAAAAAGTTGCTGAAACTCTCCAACTCCCTGTTGAGGAAGCTGTTGATGACCAAGAGGAGCCTGATTATGTAGAAATGATGGATATTCCAGAGTCTAGGAGACTGTCTATTCCTTTGCATAAATCCTTTTGGAAACAGACAGTAAAAATTTTAAAAACTCCTCACACTATACCTCCTGTGGATAAAAGGATGGTCAAGAGATATACTTTATCAGGCTCCGATACTAATTTCCTCACTCACCAATGCAGCCATGTGGGGGTAGTGCAGGCTGCAGCCTGTGACAAGGCTAATATTCCCCTAGCTTCACACCCTCCTTAAAAGGATTCCAGGAAGATTTATGCTATGGCAAAGAAACAGTACATGGCAGCATCTTTGGGACTCAGACAGGCAAATTATATGGCTTATGCTGCTAGGTACCAGAAATCCAGATGGGATACTGTGCTAGCTCTAGCAAAACCAAGTCCCTGACCAGCTGGCCAGGGAGCTGGAACAGGTGGCTATGGATGGTATTGAGGCATCCAAGGTGCAGTTTCATGCTGCAGTGGACTCTAATGATGTTTCATCAAGAGTCATGGCTACATCTGTGGCACTTCGCAGAATGGCTTGGCTCAGATGTACTACCTTGTCTCAGGATACCCAGTCTAAGGCCATGGATTTTCCTGCTGTGGGCAATTCTCTGTTTGGGGAGCAAACAGAGAATTACATGAAGAAAATGGATGAATATAGGACCACCTATAGGAGTGCACAGGCCAAGGAAAGGCAGGCCACTCCTCAAAAGCAGCTTCCTGAGGCAGGGGCAGGCCTTTTCATAGGCCTTTTTACCAAACCCAGGCTTCCTCTTCCGCCTATGCCCAGAGGGGGTTCTTTAGAGGGAGAGGCAGACGGGGTACAAGCAGGCCTGCTTCCACCCCTCAGCCCAAAGCCCCTGCCAAGCAGCCACCCTGATGGGGTGGCCAGGGCCGATTCTTCTCTACCTGTAGGGGGAAGGCTGGCTTACTTTGTCCAGGACTGGAAGTCTTTAACGTCAGACAAGTGGGTCCTGGAAGTAGTAAGCCAGGGACTGGTTCTCAGCTTCAAAAAATTTCCAAAGCTGAGAACCAGATCCTTTCCACCTGCAACTCCATCAGAGGCACTCGCCCTAGAGGCAGAGGTCTCTCACCTCCTAGCTCTCAGAGCCGTGGAAAGGGTTCCTCTCCACACCAGGGCAAAGGTTTGTACTCCAGGTACTTCCTACTCCCAAAAAGACAGGAGAATGGCGGCCCATCCTGGATCTCAGATACTTAAACAAGCACCTTTTAAAACCAAAGTTCAAAATGGTGACTTTGGGAATTATCCTCACCTCTCTAAGGCCAGGGACTGGCTAGCTTCCCTGGACCTCAAGGATGCCTACTTCCATATTCTCATCAGAAGCTCCCATCGAAAGTACCTCAGGTTCGAGCTGCCCTCAGGCCACTACCAGTTCAGAGCAATGCCATTCGGCCTCACCTCTGCTTCAAGGGTATTCACCAAATGCCTGGCAGTAGCAGTTGCCTACCTAAGAAGGCAAAAAATTGCCATCTTCCCTTACCTGGACGATTGGCTCATAGTAGGCCAGTCTCCGGACCAGGTCAAGTTACATCTTCAGTTAACGCAGCAACTGCTTACCTCCTTAGGTTTTCTTCTCAATATCCCAAAGTCAGTTCTAGAACCTGTCCAGCTTCGTACCTTCATAGGCGCAGAACTGAACACACACAGGAAGCCAGGGCCTACCTTCCTCTGGACAGGGCAAAGACCCTAGTCTCTCTGGCCTCCTCTTTCACTCTGCAGGTCTCTCGACCAGCAAGGCATTTTCTGCAGCTCCTAGGACACATGGCTGCTTCCACAGCAGTTGTGCAGGGAGCAAGATTTCAGATGAGGGACATCCAGTTCCATTTGAGAGCATTTTGGTCTCAAAGAAAGGATCCTCTTACCAAATTGTTCCCAGTAACTCGAACCCTGATCCAAGGCCTACAGTGGTGGCAAGATCAGAGTAACCTGAGACAAGGGGTTCCTTTTGTCACTCAGTCTCACTCCTTAATCCTTACTACAGATGCATCCCTCTTGTGGTGGGGAGCTCACATGGGCGACCTCACCACCCAGGGTCTGTGGTCTCCCCAAGAATCTCTGCTCCACATCAACCTGTTGGAGCTCAGAGCAGTTTTTCTAGCACTTCAAGTTTTTCCAAATCTGTTCAGAACAAGATTGTACAGGTCAGAACAGACAACACCACTACAATGTGGTACATCAACAAGCAAAGGGGGGGGCACTAGGTCTACGGCCTTGTGCAACGAAGCAATGAAGTTGTGGTCTCTGGCCTACTTCCCTGAACACATCCCTTATGTCAGTTCACCTCCCAGGCAAGGACAATGTCCTGGCAGATGCTCTCAGCAGGATCTCTCAGGGCCACCACAAGTGGTCTCTGGATCCCCTGGTCCAGGGAGTGGTATTTGCCAGATGGGGCACCTCGCAGATAGATCTTTTTGCAGCCCCAGACAATCACCAACTTCCTCTTTTTTGCTGCAGGCCCCCAGTGTTGGGCTCAGTCCCTCTGGATGCCTTAGTCCTCAGTTGGGAAGGGAAGTTCCTCTATGCCTTCCCTCCCTTCCCTCTCCTGTTCAAAGTGCTAGTCAAGATCAGATCCCAATCCTGCAAAGTCATTTTGATTGCTCCAGATTGGGCCAGACAACCCTGGTATCCACTCCTTCTGTCCTTAGCAGTCCATCCTCCCCTGTGCCTTCCCAGGAATCACAATCTGTTAACCTGTGCCCAGGGGAGGGTTTGGTATCCGAATCTCAAATCTCTCAATCTCAAGGCCTGGTTCTTGAAGAGTTAGAGTTTGCTGATCTTCATCTTTCCAAAAGTGTTATGGATATATTGAAGGCCTCTAGGAAGCCTTCCACCAGGGCTACTTACAATTCCAAATGGAAAAATTTTTCCATATGGTGCTCGGAAAATCACACTCCTGGACTATATAGTCCATCTGAACACTTTGGGGCTGAGACCAGCTACCCTGAAGGTGCATTTGGCAGCTGTGTCTTCTTTTATTTCAGCAGGTAAATCCTCCTCTCTTTCAGCTCATCCTGTATTTTCCAAGTTTTTTAAAGGGTTGCTTCACACAAACCCTCCATTCAGAGATCCTGCCCCCACCTGGGATCTTAATGTTTGCATTGCTTAGCTTATGCAACCCCCCCTTCGAGCCCTTGTCCTCAGCTGAGCTTAAGTACTTGACTTGGAATACTGTGTTTCTAGTAGCCATTACCTCTGCCAGACGCATAAGTGAATTACAAGCTTTGTCAGTGGAGCCAGATTTTATCTCCTTTCACAGAGATAAGGTGGTCCTCCAGACTAACAGGAAGTTCCTACCTAAGGTGGTTTCAGATTTCCACCTTAATCAATCTATTTCTCTTCCAGTGTACTTTACTGACCATTCCTTCTCTGGTGAGAGGAGGCTGCACAGCCTAGATGTGAAGAGAGCCCTTAGTTACTACATAGAGCGTACCAAGGGTCACAGGTTTGACTCCCTCCAACTGTTCCTCACTTATGGCGAGGTTGGTAAAGGGAAGCCAGCCACTAAAAGATCCATTGCCAGGTGGATTGTCTCTTGTATCCAATTTTGCTATGAGAAGTTGGGTAAAGTTCCCCCCTCAGGCCTGAGGGCTCACTCTACCAGAGGTACAGCTGCTTCTCTGGCTGCTGCCAGTGACATTCCTATACTGGCAGGATGGTCTGCATCTGTCCAGGAAGGGAACAAGTTTTTTGAGCAATCGGTTTAAATGCTTCATTGGCAAGCTTTTAAACTAGTCAAAGGGGAGGCACTGACAAGCAGCAGGAAAATCCCAGCCTCTCCCTACAAAACAGGGTTCTAAATGAGAAAAGACCGAGGTAGAACGGTCAGTGGGGATGCTGCAACAGAAGGTAAAGCCATCAAAAATGGAGAGCAATGAGTACTAATGCCCGTAGTCTGGGTAACAAGCTTCCTGAATTAGTGGCCTTGATGGAGGAGGAACATCTGATATCGTGGCAGTCACAGAAACATGGTACACAAAACCATGACTGGGACATAAACATACCAGGATACACTGTCTACAGGAGGGACAGGAGGGTAAAAGAGGAGGAGGAGTAGTTCTTTACATAAGGGAAGGAATAAAGCAACAGAACAAAGGGGTAAACAGGGAGGAGAAGAAGCACTGTGGGTAAATTTGGAGACAGGCAATGGCACCACAATACGACAGGGTTAGAACAGACCTTCTTCTCAGGGGAGGAAATGGACAGGGAAATGATAGAAAGTATACTTAGAATTGCAGAAAAAGGGAGATATTGCTGATGGGTGATCTGAATATGCCAGATGTTAACTGGAGTGCAGTTGCAGCTGCCACTCAAGAGTGCAGTTATTCTAGATGCCACAGAGGCATGCCTTAGACAACTAGTACTGGAGCCCACTCGAGAGGGAGCAATATTAGACTTGATTCTCTCAAATGGAGATGGAGAGAGGATCACAGATGTAGAAGTGGGTAGCCATCTGGGAACTAGCGACCATCGAACAGTATGGTTCACAATAAACACAGCAATAGAGTCAAGCCATACAAAGACAAAAGTACTGGACTTTAGGAGGGCTGACTTTGCCAAAATGGGTGAGTGCCTAAGGAATGCACTAACAAATGGGCAGGAAGGCGGGGTGGAAGAACAATGGGGAATAATAAAAACTGCCATCACAGAGGTAACGAGCCTTTGTGTGAAGCAAATAAACAAAACAAGACGATGTAAGAAACCACTATGGTTCTCAAAGGAAGTGGCAGTGAAGGTTCACGAGATAAAGAAAGCATTCAGGAAGTACAAGGAATCGCAGAAGGAGCAGGACAGAGAACTGTATCAGTTAAAGCAAAAGGAGGCTGGGAAGGCAGTCAGAACAGCAAAGGCCCAAACCGAGGAGAAGATAGCCAACTCAGTTAAGAAGGGGGATAAAACCTTTTATAGGTACATCAGGGAGCAAAGGAAGACCAAGGGAGGGATAGTGAGGCTTAATAAAGGGGAGGAGGGTGGGCAGAGGGAGACTGTGAAAAGGCAGAGATACTAAACAAATATTTTTGCTCAGTATTTACAAATGAAGAGAGGGAGGTACATAAAACAAACAGTAGTAACACTCTGGATACAGAAGTTGATACCAGCCCATTTACAGAAGAAAGGGTTCTGAAAGAACTCTTAAAACTGAAGGTGGACAAAGCAGTGGGGCCTGATGGGATTCATCCCAGAATTCTGAAAGAGCTAAGGGTAGAACTAGTGACACCACTGACTACCCTTTTAACAAATCATGGGATGATGGGGTGGTACCCGAGGACTGGAGGAGGGCAGATGTGATTCCCCTTCACAAAAGTGGGAGCAAGGCAGAAGCAGGAAACTACAGACTTGTTAGTTTAACCTCAGTGATAGGGAAAATGATGGAATCACTTCTGAAGGAAAAAATTGTCGAGTATCTAGAGGCCAGAGGGGCACAGGACCCTAGGCTGCATGGATTCACAGCGGGAAGGTCATGCCAGACAAATCTGATAGATTTCTTTGACTGGGTGACCAAAGTAGTAGATCAGGGAGGGGCTGTGGACATGGCCTACCTAGACTTTAGCAAGGCATTTGACACAGTCCCACACAAAAGATTAACGTACAAGTTAGCCAGCCTGGGAGTGGGTCCCAAGATGACAGCCTGGGTAAAGAATTGGCTGGAGAATAGGACACAGAGAGTAATAGTAAATGGAGTCCACTCAGAAGAAAGGAGGGTTACTAGTGGAGTGCCGCAGGGTTCAGTATTAGGACCGGTCCTCTTCAATGTCTTTATAAGCGACATTGCGGAAGGACTGGAAGGAAAAGTATGTCTCTTTGCAGATGACACTCAGATCTGCAACAGAGTTGATGCACAGGGTGGGGTGGAAAGGATGAGAAGGGACTTGGCAAGGTTAGCGGAATGGTCAAATGTATGGCGGCTTAGATTCAGTGCTAAGAAGTGCAAGGTAATGCACCTGGGAAACAAAAACCCAGGGGAAGAGTACACAATGGGGGGTGAGATACTAACAACAACAAAAATGGAAAGGGACCTGGGGGTAGTCATATCAGATGACCTAAAGGTGGGCAAGCAATGTGAGAGGGCAGCAAGGAGGGCTGGGGGTATACTGGGATGCATAGGGAGAGGCATCACCAGTAGAAACAGGAAGTTATTATCCCTATGTACAGACAGCTGGTGAGACCCCATCTGGAGTACTGTGTGCAGTTCTGGAGACCCAATCTCTGCAAAGACATAGACAGGATGGAAACTGTCCAGAGGAGGGCAACTAAAATGGTGCAGGGTCTGCACCGGAAGACATATGAAGAGAGTCTTAATGAGCTTAATATGTATAGCCTCGAGGAAAGGAGGGAGAGGGGGGACATGATAGAAACTTTCAAGTACCTGAAGGGAATCAACAAAGTCCAAGAGGGTAGCATCTTTCAAAAAAAGAGGTGTGCAAGAACAAGAGGGCACAATTTGAAGATAGAGGGGCGGCTCAGAGGTAATTTAAGGAAGTATTTTTCACAGAGAGGTTGTGGATGCATGGAACGGCCTTCCGGAGGAGGTTGTGGAGTCAAAATCAGTGGTGGAATCTAAGCATGCATGGGACAGTCATAAGGCAATTCTGGGGGTGGGGGTAAGAAGAAGTAGGCTGCTGTTAACTAGGATCTGCAGCTTATCCAGTAGGTAGGAAATGGGCAGACTGGGTGGGCCAAGCGGTCCTTATCTGCCGTCAAATTCTATGTTTCTATGTCAAGCAGCTATCTGGAAAACAGTTCACACTTCTACCAAGCACTACTCCCTGGACATCCAGGCTAGGAGTGATGCTCGGTTTGGCACAGCTGTGCTTCAGAGCCTATTCCCTAAGTAGGTTCTGTCCCTCCTCCATGGAGGTACTGCTGTGTAGTCTGCATTGTCATAATATAGCAAGACTTCATGTTGTTTGAAGAAAAAATTACTCACCTTAGTAATGTTGTTTCTTCTAATGGAGTCTTGCTATATTATGACCTCCCTCCCTGCCTGCCCCTCTCAGAACCTCTGTTTTGGGATGTGGGTGGGCAGTACGGTGTTGGCACTTTTTTGATGCCCACTTTGTTATTTTTTCACCCTACTTTTTGGGGGAATTGGTGTTATGTTTTTCATTTTTTGTGTCTCCTGACTTGAGTCTTTCTTTGAGGCCAAAAAATGGGCGTTTATGTTGGTAGCCAGTTGGCTAGTGTAGGTTTACAGCTTCCACACAGAGCCTTAGTGAAGTTTAGCTCGTAAAGATCTGACAGTTTGCGTTTGAAGAACAGACAGAGTTTTCAACTGAGCTCGCGCTCTGAGGTCCATGCCTGCATGGAAAGTTAACTATTTCACCTCCGGAGCAGTTCGAAGATGGGGACTCACTGCAATTGTCATAATATAGCAAGACTCCATTAGAAGAAACAACATTACTAAGGTGAGTAATTTTTTCTTGCCTTCCTATCTTCATCCTGCTGCGTTCCCTTATATTTCCTGAAGGCCAACCTTTTGGCTCTGACCTTTTCTGCTACTGTGTTTGAGAACCATAGTGGTTTCCTTCTTTTGCACTTCCTTTTCTCACTAACACAATGGGATGTTGTTTCAAGTATTGCATCTTTAATGCTTTCCCACTTTGCCTGTACCCCCTCACCTGTATTTCTTTTTGTCAGGGCCAGCTTACCTCTGTTGGCCATCTTATCAAAGTCAACTCCTCTGAAGTCCCATATTTTTGCCTTGGAATGGGATGATTTTGTTCTAGTGGGCAAATTGAACCATACCATGTGATAGTCACTGGCACCCAGGTAACCTTCTACCTGGAGATCTGTGGTCCTTTCCCTGTTAGTCAGTACTAGATCTAGGATAGCCCTGTCTCTTGTGGGTTGTTATACCAGTTATTTGAGGCCTTCCCCCCTGCAGGAAATCCACCATGTGTCTAGTTCTGGCAGATGTCCCTGCTAGTATTGACCAATCTGTATCTGGCATGTTGAAATCTCCCATTATCAGAACCTCCCCTTTAGCTGTCATGTTGTGTATATCTTCTAACAGTAACGTGTCTATGTCCTCCCCCTGGTCTGGAGGCCTGTACACAACCCCAGTTTGTATGGCTGTCCCATTTCCTGTTTTCAGGGTGACCCACAGTTCTTCTGGCTCCTTATGTGTATTCTGAATTTCTGTAGCTTTGATAATTTCATTGACATAAAGGGCCACTCCACACCCCCTTTTTTGCACCTTGGTCTCTTCTGAACATACATGGCCAGGTACTGAAGTCTCCCAAGTGTGGTTACTGGTAAACCATGTCTAGCTAATGGCTACTATGTCCAATTTAGCCTCTGTCATTATTACCTGCAGGTCTGGAATCTTGTTTCCCAGACTGCGAGAATTTGTGTACGTGATTTTCCATTGGTTAAATTTTGGTGTGTTAGTTGTTGGGCGAGGTCCGGCATTTCCCCTATGCATCGTATGGGGAGCTGGACCTTTTTCTTTACCTGATGATGCAAATGAATTACAAACATGCTGAACTCCTGTTTGACCACTAGCTGAGGGAGGAGGGGTGTTCTTCCCATTCGACTATCGGGTACTGCACCTCTCTCCGCATTGGCTAGTTTAAATATTCTGCAAAGACGTCAAACTTCTGCCCCAATGCACTGACTCCCTCCTTAGTCAGATGCAGTCCATCAAATTTAAAGAACTTTAGCTCCCAAAACTGTTTCCAGTTCCCTACAAATTTGTGTCCTTTTTCCTGGCAACAGCCCTTGAGCCACTTGTTTAGCTCCCCTATCTCCCCTTCTTTGACCTTCCGTCCATCTGTCCCCCTCTCCCAGACTGGCAGGACCTCAGAGAAGGAGATGCCAGATGAAATGGATGAAAGTTGTCACCCAGCCTGGTCAGGTGTTCCTTGGTCTCCATAATTGACCGACTGCCGAGATCGTTAGTCCATATGTGTACTAGGACATCAATGTTTTCCCCTGCTTCCTGAACAATTTTAGCAATGCGGTCAGTATCTCTCCACACTGATGTACCTGGGAGACATCTGACCATTACCCCTGGCTGGAGATACGCATCAACTCCCTGAATGAGTCTCCTATGATCAGATGTTTTTTGGATTTCCCTTTTGCTTTTTTTGTTTTGGTTCCTGTTTTGGACGAGTTTTGTTGTGCTAGCTCCTGTGCTGCAGTGTCCTTCTCTGCAGTGTCCTCTGCCCCTTTGTTTGATTTCGGAGATAGAGGCAGATACCTGTGTGTAGTTTTTATATGGTTTGTGGAGGTGATATGTTGGAGAGCACTGAGTGATGGGGCACCCGATTGGCCCCTCCTAATCACCTGCCAACTTCCCGGACCAAGTACCCTCTGCGGTCGAGGTGCTTCTGTTGGATGCTGGGGAAATGGCGGGTGGTTCTTATAATATATTTCCTCTTGAATAGGCAAATTGAGATGCGCAATCTCTGCCTATGCTGCCTGGAGCTGAGCCCTTAGATCTCCAGTGGCCCAGCATGTAGGGCAGTGTCCTAAATCCTGTCAAACTGCCCTTCTGAAAAGTGTTCCACAGTACCTGCAGTTAATGATATCCATTCCAGGTAAGTTGCTGGGTTTATAACCTGGTCAGAGTAATTAGAAGGAAGAAAATGAAAGCAAAAGTTTGATTTTGTGTTTTGTTTGTTTTTGTATAACTTGTTATAATAAGTTAAAGTACTAGTGCCCCTGTAAATGAGGTCACTGTGTGGACACCCCTCTGATCCACTCCTCCCTGCTTTGCTACAGGAAATGTCACGACTGTGCTACCCTATAAAAGGAGTGTAGTGTGGGGTGGTTGGGGATGGGGTTGTGTGGCTGGGCCCTTCCCCTGCCGAAAAAGAACAACCACGGATGAAAGAAACAAGGATGTAAGAGCAGAAACAATCAGCCAGCAACAAGTGCAGTAGCCCTGAAAGCTTATCCTAATGACAGATAAAACTGTGAAACCTATAAAGCACCACCTGTAATAATTTTACAAAAGACATACCTTGTAAGAAACACTTTGCTACAGAGAAAAATAAAGCAGTAACAGAAGATGTACCTTGCAAAAAACTATTTGAATCAGAAGATTACAGCAGTAATTTGTAAGCACACACCTGTAGGCACACCCTGTGATAATGCAGCAGAATGTATACCCAGGAACAACAATTTGAATCGGAGAAAAATAAAGCAATGAAATGTTAGCAACAAACAGTAACAATCCCTGTGAGTGCAAAATAAAAATAACAACACATAGTAAACCCAACTAGCCAAAAAGAAGCCTTAATCCTTATTGTTGCTGTGTCGAGGTTCTTTGCTCTGTCCTTTCACGCAACTTAGAAGAAAAGAGCTCAGGTGAAGCTAGGTGCCTTGGCCAGCAAACCTAGTCTTCCACCTCCAAGATATCAACTAATCTAACCTTTTAACCCTTCCCTCTGTTGTGAGGACTGACAGTTTGTCAACTCCACCCCCAGATACACACCTAATTCCCTGGAAGAGCTGTGGGAGGAAAGCAATTACCTCCTTCAGTGTGAGAAGGAGACTGTAACATCTGTGCGACAAAAAAAAAAAACTTTTAGCAAAAAACAAAATAAAATAGTGGCAAACAGTAATTTTGCTTAGCCTAATGATAAAAAGTCACAAAAATGTAAGCACCACCTGTAATAATTTCACAGAAGATATACCATGTAAGAAACACTTTGCTACAGAGAAAAATAAAGCAGTAACAGAAGATATACCTTGCAAAAGGCAATTTGAATCAGAAGATTACAGCAGTAATCTGTAAGCACACACCTGTTGGCACACCTTGTAATAATGCAGTAGAAGGTATACCCAGCAACAACAATTTGAATCCGAGAAAAATAAAGCAATAAAATGCTAGCAACAAACAGTAATAATCCCTGTGAGTACAAAATAAAAATAACACACAGCAAACCTGCCTAGCCAAAAGAAGCCTTAATCCTTATTGTTGCTGTGGTAAGGTTCTTTGCTCTGTCCTTTCACACAACATAGAAGAAAATAGCTCAGGTGAAGGTAAGTGCCTTGGCCAGCAAACCTAGTCTTCCACCTTTTAAAACACCTATAACTTTCAGTAGAGCTTTGTTTGCTAAACTAAGTGACCGTGTCTTAGGGACTATCTATAAAATGAAGGTGCTACTTCAAGGAGCGAGAAGCAAGGGGAGGGGAACCCAGCTGTTTTAAAAGTCTCGCGCCACACAGTAAATGCAGAAGGAGTTCCCTGATTGTAACATCAGCTGACACGTGAGAGCTGTTCCTGGCAAACAGGAGACCTGCCGAACTGCGATTTATTTTATTCATTTCTGTAGTGTGGACTTAGAACTTACCTGCTGCTTGAATATTGAACCTGCTAGCTCGCTGAGTGACTGCCGCTTTATGATCTGCTGCCTGAATATTGACTTTATTTGCCTGCTGAGTGAATGCTGTTTTAAAAAAGTCCCCGGGAATAACCTGCTGAATTTTATCTCAAATAGCTCTGTATAATAGGGGGTCCGGCAGCGGACCATTCAAGGAGTGAGAAGCAAGGGGAGGGGCGCTTGGCTCTTTTAAATTTTTGCTGCGCGCGAAAATACTTGTCTAAGCAAAATAGCTCTTAGAAATATATTTGTTATTGCTAGGTAGTGGACTATTTTATCCGCATTTAGGTTCCCAATTTAGAATCCTCCCCCGTCTCCCCTTTATATGGTAGGTAAGATACATTGCTGGGTGTTTATACCAGTATTTATTTACCCAGTGAACCTTTGAAATGGATTTGAAATGTCATTGCATTGTTTAGGGTGACAGGTGAGCTGGGTAAGGGTCATGCGGTGGATGTTCTTTACTTGGACTTCAGCAAGGCCTTCTATTCGGTGCCTCATGGGCGGCCTGGGGGAAGCTAACTGGTGCAGCGGCAGAAATGATGAACTGGATTACAAGCTGGCTGAGTGGGAGGCTGCAACAGGTGATAGTGAGAGTGGAGCTCCCAACTCCAAGGCCGGTGATGAGAGGGGTGCCACAAGGCTGTGTGCTGGGGCCAGAATTATTTGGGCTCTTCATATAAGACATTGCACACGGGGTGATGAGCACTCACTATTAATAGCTTTAATAAGTTTGGTAATGTCATCACCAGATATACTTTATTGACAAAATGTTTTCATTATGCACTGCTCAGGTACAGTTGTTTTTTGACACGGATAAATTTATACAGGCAGGGGTCTGGATCTGTAATCTCTCTGGCATCCACTCTCTCAGTTGCCCTCAATAGCTCCTGAAGACTCAGTGCATACTCTCGGAGAGTCTCTTGAGGCCTCTGGGTACGTGAGAAGATTTCATCTTCAAACTGGATACTGTGCGAGTATCGAATATCTATTGCAGCCTTTGCGGTATCTGATTGGCCATGGTCTTTGCACCTGTGGGCCAGGACTGAACTTCTCTGTAGGCCGCACCTTTAGGTTGTCCAACGAGTATTTCTACTTTTTGTCTCTCTAGGATTTGATATAGCTTGCATCTTAGAATGGAACTCGCCCAAGTTACTAGTCCCACTTCCATCTCTTTCTTCTGTGAATTGAGGAAGCCAAGGCACCCCGCGAAGTAGTACGGCATTGTCAGGGATGAGGGGGGCTATGTTTTCTCGGTCTTCCGTCCCAGTCTCTATGGATTCGTTACTTATGGATGCGTTTTCCCCTCCAGACAATCCACTGCTGCAACCCAGTACATACGAACATACGAAAAGTGCCAGCAGAAACAGACCTTCAAACAACATGAAGTCTTGCTGTATTCTGACAATTGCAGTGATTCCCAACCTTTGAACTGCCCCAGAGAACAAAGAGTTAACTTTCCATGCAGGGCTTGGAACGCTGAGCTCAAGCTCGGTTGAAGTCTCTGTCTGGAGTGTTTTGAACTTAAACCGTCAGATTCTTTACTCTGCCTCACTGAACAGTTGCTCTGGAGATTTCTCCTTCAGCTCAGTTCAAAAGTCGGTTAAAGTTTTCAGTTTTCATCTGTTTTAAACCGAAAAAAGTATCTGCATAGTCAGTTCAGTCTCTGTCTGTGGTGCTGTGAGTACTAGATAGGAATTGTTTTGTTTTTCTGTGTGGAACTTGTAAAAGTGCGATTGGTTCGGCTGAACCGGCCATTTGATTGTGAATTTTGTTTGTAGACTTAGTGTGTGGTTACTGGTTCTTATCGGTTCTTAAAAAACAAAACAAAAAAAAAAACATGTTTTTAACCATTTTTTTCCCAATACCCGTGACATGGTTAGGAACCGATAAGGGAGTCTTGCCTGGCGGTTGCCGAAAAAAGAGCAAGTTTGGTTAGGTTGGCCATGTCTGAGAAACCCAAGGAAAAAAACGGGCCCACTGGGTTTCAACACTGCAGTGAGTGTGGTGAGGTCTTTGCTAAGGCCGATCCCCACACCACCTGTGTGTTATTGTCTGGGTTTGACCACCTCGATTCAGACTGCCAATATGTAAAGTTTTCCCAAATCTACCCTTGAGAAGAGATTAGGTAGACTGAGGGAAAAGGAGGCCGAGAAGTCTGCTGACCCGGATGGCCAGCCCGGTTCGGTTTCGACCGAACCAGAAGGAGTACCCTCTGACCAGGGCAATACTTCTTCAGGCAAAAGGAGAGCCGATTCCGAGGGATCGGTTCTGACAAAAAGAAAATGCAAAGATAAATCAACTGGTTTGGATCCAGAGGTTCATGTTCCGACCACCGAAGAAACCATCTGGTTCCGACCGATCCGGCTCCTTCTGGCAGGGGTTCGGTTCGGTTGGTTCCCCCGGTTCAAGAGTATACCCTTGGAAGATTTTTATGAACCGGAATTTGAAGAGGAAGGGGAATTTGAGGATGATGATGTAAGTGAAGGTCTGGATGTGCCTGTGGAACCAGACATCTCCCCAGACAGACCTTCAGGTGTTTCCCCTCCTAGGCTTTCTGAGTCCCCTTCTCACTTTATGTTTTACAGAAAGGTGGCTGAAACCTTCCAACTTCCTATGGAGGAGGCTGTGGAAGATCAAGAGGAGCCTGATTATGTAGAGATGATGGACATCCCAGAGTCCAGGAGACTGTGTTCCCTTCCATAAATCTGTTGGGAAACAGACACAAAAAACCTTAAAGTCTCCTAACACTATACCTCCTGTGGATAGAAGAATGGACAAGAGGTATACACTTTCAGGCTCAGACACTGAGTTCTTATATCAACAATGCAGCAGTGTTGGGGTAGTGCAGGCTACTGCCTGTGACAGGGCAAATATTCCCTTGGCTTCACACCCCCCTGACAAGGACTCCAGGAAGATTGATGCCATGGCAAGGAAGCAGTACATGGCATCTTCTTTGGGACTCAGGCAGGCGAATTACATGGCCTTTACAGCCAGGTACCAGAAGTCCAGGCGGGACACTGTACTGGCACTGGCTAAACAGGCCTCCCCCCAGCTAACCAAGGAGCTGGAGATGGTGGCTGCAGATGGGATTGAGGCATCTAAGGTTCAGTTTCATGCTGCTGTGGACTCCAATAATGTGTCATCAAGAGTCATAGCTACATCTGTGGCTCTTCAGAGGATGGCTTGGCTTAGATGTACTAGCTTCTCACAGGATACCCAGGCTAAGGCCATGGATTTCCCTGTGGTAGGTAATTCTCTGTTTGGGGAGCAGACAGAGAATTACATGAAGAAAATGGATGAGTACAGGACCACTTACAGGAGTGCTCAGGCCAAGGAAAAGCAGGCAACTCCTCAAAGGCAGCAGTCTAGGGGAAGGGGCAGGCCTTTCCAAAAGCCTTTTTTACCAAGCACAGGCCTCTTCTTCTTTTTCTCAGAGGGGATTCTTCAGAGGGAGAGGCAGAAGGGGGATGAGCAGGGCTGCATCCACTCCTCAGCCTAAAGCCCCTGCCAAGCAGACACCCTGATGGGCCTGCCCGAGTCGAGATTCCTACTCCAGTAGGGGGCAGACTGGCTTACTTTGTCCAGGACTGGATATCTATTACATCAGACAAGTGGGTCCTAGAAGTAGTAAGCCAGGGACTGGTTCTCAGCTTCAAAAAATTTCCAAAGATGAGAGCCACATCTTTCCACCTGCAAATCTCTCGGAAACCCTTGACTTAGAGGCAGAGGTTTCTTCTCTCCTAGCTTTAAGAGCTATAGAGAGAGTACCTACTCTACACTGGGGCAAGTGACTGTACTCCAGGTACTTCCCGACCCCCAAGAAGACAGGGGAGTGGCGACCCGTCCTACACCTAAGATATCTAAACAAACATCTTTTAAAACCAAAGTTCAGGATGATAACTCTGGGAATAATCCTTCCCTCTCTAAGGCCAGGGGACTGGCTAGCCTCCATGGACCTCAAAGATGCCTACTTTCACATTCCCATCAGGTGCTCCCACAGAAAGTACCTCAGGTTCGCGTTGCCCTCAGGCCATTATCAGTTCAGAGCAATGCCCTTTGGTCTAACCTCAGCCCCAAGGGTTTCACAAAGTGCCTGGCAGTAGTAGTTGCCTTTCTAAGAAGGCAAAAGATTTCGATTTTTCCATATCTGGATGATTGGCTAATAGTGGGTCAGTCTCCAGACCAAGTCAGGTCTCGCCTGCAAGTGACCCAGCAAGTGCTCACTTCTCTAGGATTTCTTCTCAACCTTCCCAAGTCAGTTCTCGAACCACTTCAGCTTCTTACCTTTATAGGGGCAGAACTGGACACACTCAGAGCAAGAGCCTTTCTTTGTCTAGAAAGGGCAAGGGCTCTTATGGAACTAGTTTCTTCCTTCAGCCTTCGGGTATCTCGACCAGCAAGGCGTTTCCTCCAGCTCTTGGGCCACATGGCAGCTTCAACAGCAGTGGTCCAAGGGGCAAGATTCCAGATGAGGGATATTCAGTTCCACCTGAGAGCTTTCTGGTCTCAGAGATAGGACTTCCTTACCAAACTGATTCCAGTGACTCTGACCTTGATTCAAGCCCTCCAGTGGTGGCAGGATCAGGACAGTTTAAGGCAAGGTATTCCTTTTGTTGCTCATCCTTGTTCAGTGGTCCTTACCACGGATGCTTCTCTATTGGGCTGGGGATCCCACCTGGGGTCCCTTACTGCCCAGGGCCTGTGGTCCCCCCCAAGAATCCCTTCTCCACATCAGTCTTCTAGAGCTCAGTGCATTTTTTTCTGGCTCTAAAAGCGTTCTCACAGTCAGTTCAGAACAAGGTGGTTCAAGTCAGGACAGACAACACCACCACCATGTGGTACATCAACAAGCAGGGAGGCACTCGGTCCACTGCCTCGTGCACAGAAGCCATGAAGTTGTGGTCCCTGGCTTATTCCCCGCAAACCTCTCTTGTAGCAATTCACCTTCCAGGCAAGGACAATGAGCTAGCAGATGCACTGAGCAGGATTTCTCAAGGCCATCACTAATGGTCCCTGGACCCCCAGGTTTTGAAAGTGATTTTTTTCAAGGTGGGGTACTCCAGAAATAGATTTCTTTGCAGCCCCAGACAATCACCAACTCCCTCTCTTTTGTTGCAGACCTCCAGTCCTGGGCTCACTCCCTCTGGATGCCCTGATCCTCAGTTGGGAGGGGACGTTTCTGTATGCCTTTCCCCTCTTCCCTCTCCTGTTCAAAGTTTTGGTAAAAATAAGGTCTCAGCCATGCAAGGTGATTCTGATTGCTCCAGATTGGGCCAGACAGCCATGGTACCCCCTGTTACTGTCCCTAGCATTCCATCTTCACCTTTCTCTTCCCAGGAATTACAACCTGTTAACACCCTCTCAGGGAAGGATTTGGTACCCCAATATTCAGTCTCTCAATCTCAAAGCATGGCTCTTGAAGAGTTAGAGTTTGCAGAACTACATCTTTCCCAAGGGGTTCTGGATATCCTCAAGGCATCTCGAAATCCCTCCACCAGAAAGACTTACAATTCCAAATGGAAAAGATTCAGCATTTGGTGTTCTAAGAAGCATAGTTCTCCAGACACTGCTGAATTGCCTATGGTTCCGGATTATATGGTCCTTCTTAATGGCCTAGACCTCAGACCAGCTACTCTCAACGTACACCTGTCGGCTGTTTCTGCGTTTTTGTCTGTGGGGAAGCCCTCCTCACTATCTTCCCATCCTGTGTTCTGTAAATTTTTTAAAGTATTGCTTCACACCAATCCCCCTTTTAGAGACCCTGCCAAAGTGTACTCCTGGTAGCCATTACCTCTGCCAGGCGTATCAGTGAATTGCAAGCCCTGTTAGTGGAACCTGATTTTATGTCCTTTTACAGGGATAAAGTGGTCCTTAGAACCAATAGAAGGTTCTTGCCCAAAGTGGTTTCAGACTTGCATTTAAACCAGTCTATGTCTCTCGCTGTTTTCTTCACTGATCATTCTTCCTCAGGAGAGAGGAGGCTGCACAGTTTAGATGTCAAAAGAGCCCTTAGTTACTACATAGAGCGTACCAAGGGTCACATGTTTGGCTCCCTCCAGTTGTTCCTCACTTATGGAGAATTGGGAAAGGCAAACCTGCCACCAAAAGATCTATTGCCAGGTGGATTGTGTCTTGTATACAATTCTGTTATGAGAAACTGGGAAAAACTCCAACCTCAGGCCTGAGGGCTCATTCCACAAGAGGTACAGCTGCTTCCCTGGCTGCGTCCAGGAATATCCCTCTCTTAGAAATTTGTCAAGCAGCCACCTGGAAAACAGTCCATACCTTTACCAAGCATTACTCTCTGGATATCCAGGCAAGGAGTGATGCTCGGTTTGGCACAGCAGTACTTCAGAGCCTATTCCCAAAGTAGGTTCTGTCCCTCCTCCTTGGAGGTACTGCTTGGTAGTCTGTAATTGTCATAATAAGAAGAATTATTATTATTATAGTAAAAAATTACTCACCTTAATAATTATATTTTTTCTAATGGAGTCTTGCTGTATGCTGACCTCCCTCCGTGCCTCCCCTCTCAGAACCTGCTTTTGGAAAATGGGTGGGCAGGTGCAGTGTTGCACCCCAAGGGTGTGTTTTGCTTGCACCCTCCTCCCTTTTTGTTTGGGTGCTTATTTATTATTGTTTTTTTTTAGTACATTGGGTTTTGTTTTTGGGTTTCCTGACTTTAGTCTTTCTTGGGAATCCAAAACTTTTTTTAGCCAGTTGGCTAGTAGAATTTTTACTATTTCCACATCAAATTTTTAGTTTAGTTGGGCTCGTAAGAATCTGACGGTTTAAGTTCAAAACACTCCAGACGGAGACTGCAACCAAGCTCGAGCTCAGCATTCCATGCCCTGCATGGAAAGTTAACTCTTAGTTATCCAGGGCAGTTCAGAGGTTGGGATCACTGCAATTGTCAGAATACAGCAAGATTCCATTAGAAGAAATATAATTACTAAGGTGAGTAATTTTTTCATCTGGTCTATCTAAGTCTGCTCAAGTGTGCAGCTAGCACCCCTAGTTTGCAACTGCCCCACTCCGCTCCCCTTTGTTATCCCATTGCCACCCCCACCTTCCCCACCAGCACTCTCCCTTGTTCCCTGTCCCATGCCCTTGTGAAGCTGTTCGCAGATTTACATGATGCAACCCATTCTGGTAGTGCGTTCCATTTTGCTACAACCCTGTGTATGAAATAGTGTCTCCTCATTCCCCTCCTAAATCTTCCCCCCTCTGTTCTTAGCCCTTGTCCCCTGGTGTCCCTCCCCCTTCTTAGCTTTAAGACCCCATCTGCCCCATCCTTATTGATTCCCCTCAGATACTTGAATGTCTCTATCATGTCCCCCCGTTCCTTCTATCCTCCAGAGAGTACATATTCAGGTCTCCCAGCCTGCTTTCATAGTCTGTCCGCTCCATTCCACATATCATCTTTGTTGCCCTCCTCTGCACCCCCTCCAGTAGCCTGATATCACACTTTAGGTATGGCCTCCAAAACTGCACACAGTACTCTAAGTGTGGCCTTACCAGCAACCTGTAGAGGGGCGGCAAGATCACCTCTCTTCACCTGGACGAAAAAACCCTCGCTATGCACTCCAGCGTTTTGTTCAGTTTTGCAGCTGCTGTCCTGCACTGGTCAGTGTTGTTCATGGTCCCTGTTATCATTACACCTAGGTCCTTCTCCTCAGTGATCCCCAGCTTAACCCCCCCCCCAGCCAGTATTCTCTCCTTGGGTTCTTCACCCCAAAGTGCATAACCTTTCACTTTTTTGCATTGAACCCCAGCTGCCACCTCTCTGACCACTCCTCTAGCTTGCTTAGGTCCCCCTGGATCTATCCCTCCTCTCCATCCACCACTGATCTGATTTTGGTGTCATCAGCGAACAGACGTACCTTGCTCATCACCCCATGTGCAATGTCTTATATGAAGAGCCCAAATAATTCTGGCCCCAGCACAGAGCCCTGTGGCACCCCTCTCGTCACTGGCCTTGGAGTTGGGAGCTCCACTCTCACCATCACCTGTTGCAGCCTTCCACTCAGCCAGCTTGTAATCCAGTTCATCATTTCTGTCGCTGCACCAGTTAGCTTCCCCCAGGCTGCCCATGAGGCACCGAATCGAAGGCCTTGCTGAAGTCCAAGTAAAGAACATCCACTGCATGACCCTTACCCAGCTCACCTGTCACCCAGTCATAATACTGTATCAGGTTGGTCTGACAAGACTTCCCTGAAACAAACCCATGCTGTCTCACATCCTGGAGGCCATTGTCCTCCAGGTACGACGCCAGTCTTTCCTTTTGTATTGTTTCCATGAGTTCGCACACTATGGAGGTGAGACTTACAAGTCGATAATTACCTGGTTCATCACTTGGCCCGCTCTTGTGTAATGGTACTACATGTGCCATCCTCCAGTCCAGTGGCACACATCCCAACTCCAGTGAGGTGCTATACAGATCCGCCAGCGGCTCCACGAACACCTCTGCCATCTCCCTCAGCACCCTGGGGTGTATACCATTCGGCCCTGGTGCCTTTTCTACCTTCAGTACCCTCAGTCCCTCTAGGACTCTACTTGCCTTAATTCTTCCATCTGTCGCCTCCTTTCCCCCTGTTCCCACCCCCCAGCCCATGCTGGTAGTGGTTCCCATTTTCTTCCATGAACACTGAGCAAAAGTATTCATTCAGTGCTTCTGCCTGCTCCTCCCCCTTTGCCGTCCACTCCCCACCCCTTTTTGTCCTCACTTTTGTCACCTTGCACTTCCTTTTCTTCCTCATATATCTGAAAAAGTCTCCCCCCTCCCCTGTTAGTTCCCTGCACTAATCTCAGCTCCCTCTGGGCCTTGGCTTCTCTCACTTTTCTGGTCACCTCTCTGGACCATCTTGCATATTCCTCCCTGTCCACTTCCTTCCCTGTCCTCCTATACCTCTGGTGCGCCACTGGTTTTGTCTTCACCACCTCCATAACTTCGCTGTTCAACCAGCATGGTTTTCTTGCTCTGTTCTGCTCCTCTTATTCTGTGCCTTGGTGTAGGCTTCTGTTGCCTCTGTAATCCCCCGTTTAATAATATCCCATTTCTGCTCCATGTCCATCTCCTGTCTTATGCCCTCCAGTTTCCCTTTCAGTACTTCCTGCATCTTCCCAAAGTCCTCCCCCCATGAAGTTTACCACCCGAGTAACTGATTTCTCTGGCTTCCCACACATCGTGATATTAAACCACACCATTTGGTGATCACTGTCGGCTAGTGGGTCCTCTACCTTTATTTCCCTCACTGCCTTCCCATTCAACAATACTAGATCTAAAGTGTTCTTTAGCCTAGTAGGTACAGTAACCAACTGTGTCAGGAGACCCTCATGGATCACAACCAGGATCACTTGCTCCCTAGAACTGGAGGTGACCGGAATGCTCCAGTCAGCCCCCGGCAAGTTGAAATCCCCAATGATGACCACCTTCCCTTTTCTACGTACCTTTTTGATTTGTCCCGCTAATTCCCTGTCAAGCTTCTCAGACTAGGATGGTGGCCTGTATACCACCCCAAACCTCAGTTTCCTACCCCTCGAGTCTAGGAGCTGCAGCCAGATTGCCTCTATTCTCCTTTCTTCCCCCTCATCCCTTGTGCAGTTTATCCCGTCCCGCATATAGACTGTCACCCCACCCTCCCTTCCCCTCCTTACGTTCCTTCCTGTATAATTTGTATCCTGGGATTGCCAGAGCCTAGTCCCCGTGCTCAGTTGCCCACATTTCTGAGACAGCTGCAATATCCACCCTCCACGCTGCTAAGAGTGCCTGTAGCTCAGTGAATTTGTTTCCTCAGCTTCTTGCATTCAATGAGACCACCCTCCATCCTGCCCTCCTACCTTCACTGGCCTGCATCTCCTCCCTTCTTCTGCTTGCATCTTACTTTAGAAGCTCCGTCTTTGGACTCCTTAAAATTTATCCTGCCGACTATGTTAGAAATGTTTGTTTTAGTGTGGTGAATGAACTGAGTGCGGAGAACGAAGATCACCTATCTCAGCTGCACCACCAATGTCGCCTCAAGCTGGTGGACTGGCGAGAGAACTCTGTGATTCGAATGGTGGTGGGTGGATGTAGGCATCCGGTAAGCAGAGGCAGGAGACACTAAGTTTGATGCCCAGCGGGCTTTATTCATACCACAGGGAAAGGAAGACACGGTAACAAGGGAAGAGGGGAACCAAACCAAACATGGACAGTAAGTAACGTTCTGTGCTGTTTCTAAGCGAGGTGAACCTTGGCCTAAGGCCACTGTCTGTTAAACTATATACTGTGCTTTCACTAATCGATCTAGTAAACAAATTCAAAACGTCTTATTGCTCTGTAATGATATTAGACAATCACTGCAGTGAACAATGGGAACCAGTTGCAAACTCCGAGGGGCAGAGTAACCAACTTTCAGAGTCTGTTGGTGTGAACGGAATTCCAACTTATTCCTGCCATCTTTATGTGCACAGCTGAAGAGTGAAGAAGCAATAGGGTAAAAGGGAGAACAGGGTTCCTACCTGGTACCAAGCTACACCTATGTGAAAACCTAGGAGAGGTTGGAGGGGATGTGAGAGATTTTTAAACAGACCCTGATTCTTTGGCCAACCCACTCTTTAAGGTTGCTGGAATACTTCAGCACAAGAGAACCAAAATCTGCTGAACTCTGCTCTGGCACAAACCTCGACCAGGGCTGCCAAGGATGAAGGAACAAAGACTTGACGTTGAATCCACTTGAAGGAGTGCCAAGGGTGAAGATCCACTGCAGTTTCCCCAGCACAAACCGTTAACCATGGCTGCCAAGGATGAAGGAACAAGTACTTGCTGTCGCATCCACTTGCAAGGATTGCCAAGGATGAAGATCTGCTGCAGTTTTCCTGGCACAAACGCTTCGTCCAAGGATGGAGGCATGTTGAAGCTTCTTTGGTGAGAGATCCACAGGAGGACCACCAAGATCAAGTTGAATCCCAGAGGACAACACAGTGCAAGCAAGGCAAGACAAGCAGGAAGAGTAGTATACAGAACAAAGATCAGAGACCTGTATTGTCCAGAACCAGAAAAACAACAAACTGGCGGACACGGATACACACTGGCCATGTTGGACTCAACTATCGGTGAATGACTGGGAGTGACAGTCTGGATTCTTGCAGGACGTTCCACTTCCAGAAGACCAGGAGCCGGCGGTCACGAGTCACACAGGGTTACATCAGTTTCAACCAGCAGTGAACGACGGAGAGGGGTTTTCTGTGAAGTTCTTCGCTGGTTAGAGACTGCTTCGGTGAAGAATCAGCTGTGAACAACCCCACCAGGGATGTTTCGACAGAAGATTGAGTCCATATACATTCAGTTGGCACTGAGAACACTAGTAAATACACTTTTCGCTGCACCAAGGCGCTTGGTTGCTGTTGGGGCAGTTTGTCAGGAACAGGGGCAAATTGCTGGAATCCAGGGCAGTTGTTTGTTGCAGGGGCAGTTTGCCTGGAACAGGGGCAAATCGCCAAATTCTAGGGCAGTCGTTCATTGCAGGGGGCAGTTTGCCAGGAGCAGGAGCACATTGCTGTAATCTGGGGCAGTTGTTCGTAGCAGGGGCAAATAACCACAATCCTAGTATAACACAGTCTTGGTACTTTGCAATCAACACAACATTTCAAATGGAAGTTGTTTGCTAAGCACCCTTTTCTTACTGACCCTTCACAGAACTATACACATGCGGGTTACTTATGGTACTAGAACCTGGCTACCCCTGAACGCCCTTAGCACAGTGCCCTCTTTCACCCTGCCATTCCTTGTCTTTTAAACCTCTGGGCCCCTTTTACCTATGGGCCTACTTTTGACTCGACCCCCCAACTGCTCTGGTGGGCCTGCTTTTCCCGTTTTAAAACCTGGGCCTATTTTCTTGCCCTTTTAATCTCTGGACCCCCTTTTTCCTATGGGCCTTTCTGCTATTGGTCCCTTTAATTACCTAGGGTCTTTGCTGCCCTTTCAATCTTTCCTGGGCCTACTGACTGGGGCTTGCTTTACCCCTTTAAATTCCTTGGGCTGATCGGTGCCCCTTTAATTCTTTAGGCGTGTTCCAGGCGCCATCCCCCTGATGAATGTTTATCTCACCTCAGGCCTCTCCCCATGGGTGTCGTCACACCCAAATTATTTAAATTAAAGAGATGGCCTCTTGCCTGATTTCCCCCGATAGAGCTTCTAGCGCTAAAACAATTTAAAACTTTATTCCACGGAAATATTGGAGGGCAGCACTCTTCTCTGTGCTGCCGCTGACTCACCATCCCGACCCCGGGTGTAGCTGATGCGAGTAGGGCAGGAGGTCTTGCTGCCAGAGGAAGGAGAACCCGGTGAAGGAGGCAGCAGGCAGTGCAGCAGATGGCAGGGGACCTTGCGGGTCTTTGCGATGTCCGGCATCTCTCTCTCTCTCTCTCTCTGATGCAGCCCTTCTCTCAGTACTGACATGGGACCGAACATTTTACAAATAAAAAAAAAAAATAAATGGGGCTGAACTGAGCCCACACCGCCACAGGGAACCGGCCACTGTTTCTGGCACCAGACCGCTGGATTCGACTGCAGGACTCTGGGCGCACAACAGGAGCAGAAGACGTTGGGAGTCTTCACTGGCTGGAGGAGGGGGAACACCATGAAGTCAACAGGATAAGGAGCTGAAATTACTGGGAGCAACTCGGAGGGCACAGGTTGTTGGCTGCATCGGCGGTGGTGATTCCTCCAGGGGCCGCACACGAGGTGGGAGGAGCTGGGGCTGCATCGGCTGCTGCAGCAGAGGAGGGAGAAATTCTGAGCTGCATCGGCAGCTGAAGAGAGCATTGGGAGCATCGGGGGCACCAGAGTAGTATTCCCGGCAGCTGTGGTCGGCAGTGGGCCAGGGCTGGAAGGTGACAAGAGCAGTGGAGAGGGCACATGAGCGGACTTCCCGGTGGCTGCTGTCGGCAACATGCCAGGGCTGGATTGAGGAGCTGAGCTGGCAGAGGACCAATCGAGAGTGAGGGCGCCAAGTTTGAAGTGCTGCTGGGCTGCTTAAGGCGGGCCCAGTCACCTCACTTACCCGATAAGGAACTGTAATTGTGTCCCACACCACCCACCCTGGCCCTGACCTCTATTAAGTA
Organism: Neoceratodus forsteri; assembly: GCA_016271365.2. Classification (NCBI taxonomy): domain Eukaryota; kingdom Metazoa; phylum Chordata; order Ceratodontiformes; family Ceratodontidae; genus Neoceratodus; species Neoceratodus forsteri. The sequence continues at coordinate 973,952,494 of CM057456.1, read as the reverse complement.
GTCTGAGGGGGTGGAGTCTTGGGGGTGGGCATGGTGAGACAGGTTACGCTGGAGCAGTAAGAAGCTTGGACTTGATACTGACTGGGGGGGTGGGCTTAAGATTTTCATTCTATGCTGGCTTGGGCATAGTGGTTATTGTGGGGATTTCAGATTAATTATTGGAGTCTTGCTGGGCTTGATCATGTAAAATTGAGGGGTATTGTTTTGGTATTGCTGCTTAATAAGGGGACACATTGATGATAATTATCTATTGCTGGGTATCGTGTGTGTGTGTAGTAATCGCTGGTAGAAGCTGTGTAAGTTTGACTGTATATTATTGCTGGTAGGGGGGCATATTACTCATAACTAAAATCAGTGTGGGCTTGGGGGCACTTAGAATGGGCATCTTTGGCATAGCAGTAGGGTGTACGGGGTGTGGGACAGCCATACTATTAAATTGGGCATGGAGGTTTGAAGGGTGCCCAGTGTGTTTTCAACTGGAGGGTCTTAGGGAGGAGATCAGGAGGGTCAGAAGGCTGTTGGAATGGGGGAGGGATGGGGCGATAAGGTGGGGTATGGATCATATGTGACTAGACGTGGTCAAAACGTCATGTCTCAAAGGGCAAGTGGAATAGGTAAAAAGGGAACATCTCAGGGGACAGGTGGACCACATGGTCATTCTGGAGGTGAGGGGGGCAGAATAAGAAACGTATAGGAAGCACTCTGTAGGGAGGGGGCTGCTCAGGGGAACAAAAGAGGGAAGGAGGGGAGAAGAGAGCAAAACGGGGGCAAGCATCACAGTTACAAACCATTTCACCCTATTATATCCGGGAGATGGTGTGGAGGAGGCTGATGGTGGAGGAGAGCAAGAGGATAGGAAGGGATTGGTCAGTAAGCTAAGGGGGTGGAGACAGAGGAGGGTGCGGAACCATAAGAAAGGATGGATCAGGGAGGGACAGGAGCCTAGGTTGGGGGTAATATGATAGATGGGGGGCACTGAATGAGGACAGGTTGGAAGGTGGCAGAATGTGGTCAATCAAGGGGACAGTAGAGAGGTCAACTCGAGACAAGATTCATCGACTAAGGTGTATAGTAGGGTAGGGTGACTTTCAGCTGATGGGATGGAAGTAAGGTCCGAAGGGGGGGATGAAGAAAAATTAGTGGAAGGTTGCTCGGTGGGGGATTGGAGGATTATAGCTCAAGAAGGGTGATAAGGGAGGAATTGGGGGGGGCATTCTCTGGCCTCCCGGGAAATTGGGGGGACGAGGAGCAAACTGGCAGTCACAGGTAGGAGTATGGTAGGGCTAGCATATGAGGGTGGTCTCCAGGCTGATGGAGTTGGAAGGAGTAAGAAGGGGGTTGTCGACAGAAGGAGGAGCCTGGATGACTCAGAATGGACTAATAAAGATTCCCAGGCTGACTGGAGAGGCAGGATTAAGCAGGGGTTTGATAATTGAAGGAGGAGTCAGGAAGGATCAAAACGGGCTAATAAAGTGGGGGTGGGGTGAAGGTGATACTGCTGGGGATTCCATGACATGGGATATTCATTGGGAGGGTGGGGAAAATAAAAGCAGCCCAGTCAAGGCTAAATGTATGCCAGGATTATCTGTACATAAAGACAAATTTCATCTATACTCAATAGCACTGGAATGTGGGATCCCCGGACTTCCTAGTACATCTCGGGACAAATGACTTGGAAGGAACAGTGAGCTAGAAATACAGGCTAGGTTCTGGGAACTGGCAAGGGTTTGTCACTCTATAGGAAGCAAAATTTCCTTCTGTGAGATTCTGCTGGTACCAAGAGCAACTGGGGAGATCAAGTTAAAATTTAGAGGGGTGAACCAGTGGCTTAGGGATTGGTGCAAGGCAGAGGGGTATGGGCTGGTGGGAGATTGGGGGAGATACTTGGGAGGATAAAGGGCTTTATGCCAGGGATAGATTACATCTTAATCTGGAGGTTAGAGAGATCTTGAAACTAAAACTTGCTGGTTTTATAGGAGAGAGGTGGGTTTAAACTTGTAAGGGGGGGGGAGTCAAATAAAAGATTGGCCTCAGAGAAGCTGTTTGTGGGTCTAGGGCAATTGAAGAGTGAGGGGGATTGTGATGCAGATCTAAGGAAAATTGTGCAGAATAAGGACTGTGCAGGGCTGGGGAGACTGGATATGAAGGAGAGGTCGGGGTGGAGGACAGTACTGATTAATGCCAGGAGCATGAGCAATAAAATGCCTGAGTTGCAGGCTGTGCTGGCTGAAGGATAAGCGGACGTGGTGGCAATTACAGAGACATGGGCCACCCGGAGAAATGATTGGGACCTAAATTTGGAGGTCTATAAGATTTTCAGGAAGGATGGGGGAGTGGGAAGAGGGGGAGGGGTTGCGCTGATAGTCAAAAATGATGTTGTGGTAAGTGGAGTGGAGGAGGCTGAAGGAGGAGTGGAGGCGATTTGGGTAACCTTGCAAATGAGGGGAGGAAAAAAATTGAAAATAGGGGTGGTATATAGGTCCCTTGCAGTTGAGGAGGCTCTGGAGAATAAACTGGTTGAGAACATCAAGGGTCATTGTAACCTTGGTAAGGGTAGGGTGGTGGTCATGAGAGACCTTAATATACCAGGGGTGGACTGGGGTACCATGACGTCCTCTGTAGCCAGGGAACAGCGACTGATGGACATTTTTCAAGATGCTTTCCTGGTTCAAAAGTGGGGAACCTACTAGAGAGGGGAAGATATTGGATGTTGTCCTAACGGACAGTGATTAGATAAGAGGCCTGGAGGTGTGCAGTCCACTGGTGGGTAGAGACCATGCCACGGTCTGGTTTCTGCTGTATATAGGGGTTGAGGAAAACCGTACTAACACAGTAGTGGTAGACTTTAGTGGAGCAGATTTCGTGGGTATGGGTAGGAGTCTAGGAGAGAGGTTGGACAAGATTAGGCCGGAAATGGATGCTGGAAGACTGTGGGAGACCATTAAAAAAGGAGTACAGGAGGCTACTAAGTACTGTACAAAATTAAGGCGAAAGCATGGTAGAGCCAGTAAGCCATGTTGGTGGACTAGGGAGGTGCAGGAGACAGTGAGGGATAAAAAGGCCGCTTATGCACGTTTTAAATGCTCAAGGGGGGACAAGGAGCGAGAAAAATATGAAATAGCCGCCAGGAGGGTCACCAGAGTGGTGAGGGGAGCCAAGGCAGGGATGGAGCAAAACCTGGCTAGGGATATCTGGAGGGGGAGAAAGGGATTCTATAGATACAGAAGAGAGAAGCGAAAAGCGAGGACGCAGATCAATAGGATAAAAACTATGGGAGGATGGGCTCAGGAAGCATGAGAACAGGCAGAGGTGCTAAATGAGTACTTTGCCTCAATCTTTTCAAATGGGGACTGGGGATCCTTACAGGCCGATGGTACGGAAGAACATTCAGCTAAGGTGAGAAGTCGGTCTGAGACCAGAGGATGAAATGAGGCTAGGGTACAGATAGTTCCAGACCCAGAAGGGGTGGGTAGGTTGAGTGAGGGGGATAAATTAGGGGGAAGAAATCACAGTAGGTAGGTAGGGTGAAGGAGGCCCTTCCGAAGTTAAAGAGTGATAAGGCGCCGGGGCCGGGTGGGCTACACCCGAGGGTTGTGAAGGAATTGGCGGAGGAGCTGGCAGCTCCACTGGCTGCACTTTTTAATATCTCTTTGCAGACAGGTTGGGTGCCCCAAGACTGGAGGATGACTTATGTAGTGCCTATTCATAAAGGGGGGTCTAGAGAAGAGATGGGGAATTATAGGCCTGTAAGTCTAATGTTTGTGGTAGGCAAAGTAATGGAGGGCTTTATCAAAGAGAGGATTGGGAGGCAGCTGGAATGGCTGGGACACCAGAATGATAAACAGTATGGCTTTGTTCTGGGGAGATCGTGTCAGTCCAATCATGTAGAGTTTTATGACTGGATGACTGGGGCCTTGAACAGACATAGGCCGGTGTACATCCTATGCCTAGATTTCAACAAGGCGTTTGATTCAGTACCACATTATGGGCTGATAAAAAAGCTGGGGGAGATAGGGGTGGGAGGGCAGGAGCTCAGTTGGGTTGAAAATTGGCTCTTGGGGCATTTACCTTCCTAGGAGAGGAGAATATCCCACCCACCATTACCCTCCGAAATCAGTGGGGTCCCTCAGGGTTCGGTATTGGGGCCGCTATTGTTCAACACCTGTGTCTCGGATATAGGAAGGGGGGGCTTAGGAACAGGTTGAGTCTCTTTGAGGATGATTCAAAACTGGGAGCTCTGGTGGATTCTGAAGAAGCGAGGGAGGTGGTCCGGGGGATCTTGATACCCTAGAGGGGTGGTCAAGGAGGTGGGGACTGAAATTTAATGCTGGGAAATGTAAGGTACTATATTTGGGGGTAAAAAATCCAGTCCATGAATACACTATGGGGGGGGGGTCACACTGCAAGTCACATTGGGAGAAAGAGATTTAGGGGTGGTGATAGACGTCAAAATGAATAACTCTGAAAATTGTAGAAGAACTGCGGCCAAAGCAAGCAGGATACTGGGCTGCATAGCCAGGGGATTTACGTCCAGAAGGAAGGAAGGAGGTGATCCTCCCTCTGTATAATGCCTTGGTCAGGTCGCAGCTAGAGTACTGTGTACAGTTCTGGAGACCTCATCTAAAGAAGGACATAACGCTGCTGGAGAGGGTCCAGAGGAGAGCGACCAGGATGATTCAGGGCTTGGAGGGGAAGCCTTATGAGGAGAGACTGGAAGAGCTTGGGCTTTACTCACTGGAGGAGAGGAGGGACAGGGGAGACATGATAGAGGTTTTCTAGTATGTAAAAGGAATAACCAGCAGTGGAACCAAGGTGCTTTTTAGGCTAAAGAAGGGGGGAACAACTAGGGCCATGGAGGGAAGCTGGAGGGGGAAACTACGGGGGGGGGGAGCGTAGGAAACATTTTTTACTGAGAGAGTGGTGGAGCCGTGGAATGCGCTGCCTGGGAGGCTGGTGGAGGAGGGCACAGTGGAGGGATTCAAGACGGGGTGGGACAAGTACAAGGGGAAACTGAAACTAAAGAGTACCCTCTTGGAGGCTGGGGGGTGGTAAGGCTAGCAGCCATTAGGTTGCTAGCTTTCGAGCAGACAAGACAGACCATTTGGCCCCTTCTGCTGGCTTTTTTCGTATGTTAGTAACGGGACAGCTACACAACACCTCAGGTAAGCTGCAAGTTCCTGTTGCACTCCTGTGACCCTTTCCACTCCACAGCCCAGCTCGATCTGCCCAAAAAACGGCAGTTCTTCTCTTGAAAAGGCGCTCAGGGTTCTGATTCTAGAACCCTGTGCCCAAACCAACAGCCCATTTTCAAACGGGTCAACATCAAGACCGCCAGGGACAGTGGTCCCAGTGCGGTGCCCATTCTCATACTGCCTGCTCCAGGATAGGGTGGGGGGATAGAATGGAGCCGAGCAGGCAGCAGAGAAAAACTTTTTTTTTTTCTTTTTCTTTCCCTGGCCATAGTGAGGGGAGGGAAAACACACACAGGGGCCCCTTTTACTGCCCCCTAAGGTCACACTGACAACGGAGCACCCCAGGGCACACTGTAAACCCCATTTTTCTGTAGTGCCCTCATACTTTGGGACATTACAGATTCGGGCCTGCCTAAAAATACCTGTCCCCATGTACTGTATTCCCTCTTAACATTCTACAAAACATTTCAAACAACATGAAGTCTTGCTGTATTCTGACTATTGCAGTTAGCCCCAGCCTTTAAACTGCCCCGGAGAACAAAGGGTTAAACTTTCTATGCAGAGCATAGAATGCTGAGCTCGAGCTCGGTTGATTTCTCTGTGTGTTTCCCTTTGAAATCTAACCGTCAGATTCTTTACTCCGCCTCACTGAACAGTCGCTCCGGAGATTTCTCCTTCAGCTCGGTTTGAAAGTCAGTTGAAGTGTCGGTTTACCGTCGGTTTTTAACCAAACTTTATTTCCGCATAGTTGGTTCAGTCTCTGTCTGTGATACCATGAGTACTAGATAGGTTTTGTACTGTTTTTCTGTGTGGAACTTGTAAAAGTGTGGATTGGTTCGGCTGAACCGATCATTTGTTGATCTTGTATCTCTCTTTAGTGTGTGGTTACCGGTCCTTATCGTTTAAAAAAAAAAGTGTTTGGTACGTTTTTTTCCAAGACCCGTGACATGGTTAGGAACCAATAAGGGAGTCTTGCCTGGCGTTTGCCAGAAAGAAGGGTAAGTTGATTAGGTTGGCCATGTCTGAGAAACCCAATAAAAAAAACGGGCCCCCTGGGTTTCAGCACTGCAGTGAGTGTGGGGAGGTCTTTGCTAAGGCCGATCCCCACACCACCTGTGTTTATTGTCTGGGGTTTGAACACTTCGATTCAGACTGCCAAATTTGTAAAAACTTTCCCAAATCTACCCTTGAAAAGAGATTAGGTAGACTGAAGGAAAAGGAGGCCGAGAAGTCCGTTGACCCGGATGGCTAGCCTGGTTCGGTTTCGACCGAACCAGAAGGAGTGCCCTCTGACCAGGGCAATACTTCTTCAGGCAAAATAAGAGCCGATCCGGAGGGTTCGGTTCTGGCAAAAAGAAAACGCAAAGAGAAATCGTCCGGTTTGGATCCAGAAGCCCATGTTCCGACCGCCGAGGAAATAGCCAGAGCGATTTGGATTGTAGAATCGCTTTGCCTGGTTCCGACCGATCCGGCGCCTTTTGGCAGGGGCTCAGTTCGGTCGGTTCCCCCGGTTCACGATTATACCCCTGAAGAATTTTATGAACCGGAGTTTGGGGGTTTGAAGATGATGATGGTGATGGTGAAAGTCTGGATGTGCCTGTGGAACCGGACATCTCCCCAGACAGACCTTCAGGTGTATCCCCTCCTAGGCTTTCTGAGTCCCCTTCCCACTTTATGTTCTACTGAAAGGTGGCTGAGACTCTCCAGCTTCCTATAGAGGAGGCAATGGAGGATCAAGAGGAGCCTGATTTTGTGGAAATGATGGACATCCCAGAGTCCAGGAGACTGTCTATTCCCCTCCACAAATCTTTTGGGAAGCAGACACAAAAAATCCTGAAGCCTCCTAATTCTGTACCTCCTGTTGATAGAAGAATGGACAAGAGGTATACACTTTCAGGCTCAAATACAGAGTTTTTATATCAGCAATGCAGCCATGTTGGGGTTGTGCAGGCTGCTGCTTGTGATGAGGCAAATATTTCCTTGGCTTCACACCCTCCCAGACAAAGACTCCAGGAAGATTGATGCCATGGCAAAAAAACAGTACATGGCATCTTCCTTGGGACTCAGGCAGGCGAATTATATGGCCTATACAGCCAGGTACTAAAAGTCCAGGTGGGACACTGTACTGGCACTGGCTAAACAGGCCTCCCCCCAGCTAGCCAAGGAGCTGGAGGAGGTGGCTGCAGATGGGATTGAGGCATCAAAAGTTCAGTTTCATGCTGCTGTGGACTCCAGTGATGTGTCATCAAGAGTCATGGCTACATCTGTGGCTCTTCGGAGAATGGCTTGGCTCAGATGTACTAGCCTCTCTCAGGATACCCAAGCTAAAGCCATGGATTTTCCTGTAGTGGGTAATTCTCTGTTTGGGGAGCAGACAGAGAATTACATGAAGAAAATGGATGAGTGCAGGACCACTTACAGGAGTGCTCAGGCCAAAGAGAGGCAGGCAACTCCTCAAAGGCAGCAATCTAGGGGCAGGGGCAGGCCTTTTCATAGGCTTTTTACCAAGCACAGGCCTCTTCTCCCTTTGCACAGAGGGGGTTCTTCAGAGGGAGAGGCAGAAGGGGGATGAGCAGGGCTGCATCCACTCCTCAGCCTAGGGCCCCAGCCAAGCAGACACCCTGATGGGCCTGCCCGGGTCAACTCTCCTATTCTAATAGGGAGCAGGCTGACTTACTTCGTCCAGGACTGGATGTCTATTACATCAGATAAATGGGTCCTGGAAGTAGTAAGCCAGGGACTGGTTCTCAGCTTCAAAAAGTTTCTGAAGATGAGAGCCAGATCTTTCCACCTGCAGGTCTCTCAGAAACCCTTGCACTAGAGGCAGAGGTTTCATGTCTGCTGGCTTTAAGGGCCATAGAGAGAGTACCTACCCTACACTGGGGCAAAGGTCTGTACTCCAGGTACTTCCTTACCCTAAAAAAGGCAAGGGAGTGGCGACCCATCCTAGACCTAAGATACCTAAACAAACATCTTTTTTAAAACCAAAGTTCAAGATGGTAACTCTGGGAATAATCCTTCCCTCTCTAAGGCCACGGGACTGGCTAGCCTCCATGGACCCCAAAGATGCCTATTTTCACATTCCCATCAGGTGCTCCCCCAGAAAGTACCTCAGGTTTGAGTTGCCCTCAGGCCACTATCAGTTCAGAGCAATGCCCTTTGGCCTAACTTCAGGCCCAATGTCTTCACAAAGTGCCTGGCAGTAGTAGTTGCCTTTCTGAGGAGACAAAAGATTTCCATTTTTCCATATCTGGACGACTGGCTAATAGTGGGCCAGTCTCCAGACCAAGTCAAGTCAGACCTGCAAGTGACCCAGCAAGTGCTTACTTCTCTAGGATTTCTTCTGAACCTTACCAAGTCAGTTCTTGAGCCAGTCCAGCTTCTTACCTTTATAGGGGCAGAGCTGAATACGGTCAAAACAAGAGTCTTTCTTCCCCTGGAAAGGGCAAGGGTTCTTATAGAACTAGCCTCTTCTTTCAGCCTTCAGATATCTCGACCAGCAAGGCATTTCCTCCAGCTCTTGGGCCACATGGCAGCTTCTACAGCAGTGGTCCAAGGAGCAAGGTTTCAAATGAGGGACATTCAGTTCCATCTGAGTGCTTTTTGGTCTCAGAGGAAGGATTCCCTTACCAAACTGATCCCAGTGACTCTGACCTTGATCCAAGCCCTTCAATGGTGGCAGGATCAGGACAGTTTAAGGCAAGGGGTCCCATTTACTACTCAGTCTCATTCAGTGGTCCTTACCGTGGATGCTTCCCTCCTGGGCTGGGGAGCCCATCTGGGGGCCCTCACTGCCCAGGGACTGTGGTCCCCTCAGGAATCCCTTCTCCATATCACTCTCCTAGAGCTCAGGGCAGTTTTTCTGGCCCTGCAAGCTTTCTCTCAGTCAGTACAGAACAAGGTGGTTCAGGTCAGAACAGACACCACCACCACCACGTAGTACATCAACAAGCAGGGAGTCACTCGGTCAACGGCCTTGTGCACAGAAGCTATGAAGTTGTGGTCCCTGGCTTATTCCCTGCAAACCTCTCTGTTAGCAGTTCACCTTCCAGGGAAGGACAATGTGCTAGCAGATGCACTGAGCAGGATTTCACAGGGCCATCACGAATGATCCCTGGACCCTCTGATATTGAAGGTGATTTTTTCAAGGTGGGGCACTCCAGAGATGGATCTTTTTCGCAGCCCCAGACAATCACCAACTTCCTCTCTTTTGTTGCAGACCCCCAGTCTTGGGCTCAGTCCCCCTGGATGCTCTGATTCTGAACTGGGAAGGGACATTTCGGTATGCCTTCCCTCCCTTCCCTCTTCTGTTCAAAGTTTTAATCAAGATAAGGTCACAACCTTGCAAAGTGATTCTGATTGTTCCAAACTGGGCCAGACAGCTCTGGTACCCCCTGTTGCTGTCCCTAGCAGTCCATCTTCCCCTGTCTCTTCCCAGGAATTACAACCTGTTAACCTCCTCTCAGGGGAGAATTTGGTACCAAAATCTTCAGTCTCTCAATCTCAAGGCATGGCTCTTGAAGAGTTAGAGTTTGCATCTGTCTTGGAGTGTTCTGAATATTCTCAAAGCTTCCCGAAAGCCCTCCACCAGAAAGACTTATAACTCCAAATGGAAGAGATTCAGCATTTGGTGTTCCAAGAAGCATAGTTCCCCAGATACTGCTGAATTGCATACAGTTCTGGATTATATGGTCCATCTTAATAGCCTGGGCCTCAGACCAGCTGCTCTCAAGGTACACTTGTCAGTTGTTTCTGCTTTTCTGTTAGTGGTGAAGTATTCCTCACTATCATCTCATTCTGTATTCTGTTAATTTTTTAAAGGATTGCTTCATACTAATTCTTCCTTTAGAGACCCTGCCCCTGCCTGGGATTTAAATGTTTGCATTGCTCAACTTATGCAACCTCCTTTTGAGCCTATGTCCTGAGCAGAGCTTAAGTACTTGACTTGGAAAACTGTTTTTGGTAGCCATTACTTCTGCCAGATGTATCAGTGAATTGCAAGCTGTCAGTGGAACCTGATTTTATCTCCTTTCAAAGGGATAAAGTGGTCCTTAGAAACAATAGAAGGTTCTTGCCCAAAGTGGTTTCATATTTTCACTTGAATCAGTCGATGTCTCTCCCTGTTTTCTTCACTGATCATTCTTCTTTTAGGAGAGAGGAGGCTACCCAGTTTAGATGTTAAAAGAGCCCTTAGCTACTACATAGAGTGTACCAAGGGTCACAGATTTGAGTCCCTCCAGTTGTTCCTCACTTATGGAGAAGTGGGAAGGGCAAACCTGCCACCAAGAGAGCTGTTGCCAGGTGGATTGTGTCTTGTATACAATTATGCTATGAGAAACTGGGAAAGATTCCACCCTCAGGCCTGAGGGCTCATTCTACAAGAGGTACAGCTGCTTCTGTGGCTACTGCCAGGGATATTCCTCTCTTAGAAATTTGTCAAGCAGCCACCTGGAAAACAGTCCATACCTTTGCCAAGCATCACTCTCTGGATATCCAGGCTAGGAGGGATGCTCGGTTTGTCACAGCAGTACTTCAGAGCCTTTTCCCAAAGTAGGTTCTGCCCCTCCTCCATGGAGGTACTGCTTGGTAGTCTGCATTAGTCAGAATATAGCAAGACTTCATGTTGTTTGAAGAAAAAATTACTCATCTTAGTAATTATGTTTCTTCTATTGGAGTCTTGCTGTATTCTGACCTTCCCCCCTCCGCCTGCCCTCTCAGAACCTGGTTTTTGGGAAGTGGGTGGGCAGGTGCAGTGTTGCACCTCAGGGGTGCTCCTTTACACCCTTTGCTCTTTTGTTTGGGTGTTTGCTTTGGTGTTGTTCTTATTTGAATTGGTTTTGTGTTTTGTGTTTCCTGACATGAGTCTTTCTTTGGGAATCCAAAACTTTTTGTTGCCAGTTGTCTAGTAAAAATTTTAGTTTCCACATAGGATAGCTAATGAGTTTTTGTTCGTAAGAATCTGACGGTTAGATTTCAAAGGGAAACAGACAGAGACATCAACCGAGCTTGAGCTCAGCATTCTGTGCTCTGCATAGAAAGTTTAACCTTTTGTTTTCCGGGACAGTTTAAAGGCTGGGGCTAACTGCATTAGTCAGAATACAGCAAGACTCCAATAGAAGAAACATAATTACTAAGGTGAGTAATTTTTTTCTTAACTGTTACTCCTATAGGTGTCTATACCATTTCTTAACACTTTAACGTTTTGCTTAAATCTGTGGGTAATCTTACTTTAGTTAAAAACACTCTTTAATACATTTATAACTTTCAGTATTTTCAAAACCCAGCTTTTTACCAACTTTTTCACTTAGTGTATCCCACAGTGGTTTAACCTTTGGACAGCCCCTGCAATTTTTTTTAAGACCACCAGGTTGGAGTTCACATCTAAAGCATCAAGGTCATGCATTCAGGTGATGATACTTCTGTTGTTAAACAGGGGTCCAATAATGCAGTATGTAAAATTTTAATCTGTGTTAGTCTATGGTTACCCAGTTTCAGATGTTTGTGACTGTTTTTCCCCATCTTCTGCTTCGGTATTTCCCAAGTCTCTTTCCCGCCATCTGTGTAAATCTGTCGGTGTCTGTTTTTAAATGTCCAGTAAATATTTGTAAATTAAACTTGTTGGATGTCTTTTCTTTGATAGTTTTGCCTGCAGCTTGGAATGTTGGTGTCCTCAGTGTTCCAAGGTTCCAAGTTCCTTAGTCTTCCTGTACCAGTGACAGTGGTAGCAGTTTGAGAATGAGCTCTCATCAGCAATTATAAAATGGGCTTGCAAAAACAAGCATTCTGATTGGCTAGAAACAAAGTGTCATATATGTTTGACACACACAGAGGAAAAAAAAGTACAGGTCAATAAATCAGTGCCCCTAAATGGAATGTTAAGATGTGTCAGTGGAACATTCATTTTTTAAAGGCCGCCATTGTTTTTAGTGTTGGTAAGTGAGGGAGTCAATGTCTTGATGACAGTCCCACTCCCAACCTCATCTCCGCTGGAACTCAAAATTGGAGAGCAGCAGCGTTTTATCGTGCATAAAACATTCTTCTAGTTCGGGGATACTGAAGCTTGCTGCCACACAAAACTGGACATAGACCAGAACGGGATGCCGTCTCATGGCAAACTGCGCTTCCGTCCCACTACATTTAACTGAAAAACAAATCTGCATCCCTTATTCCTTTTTAATTTTTCTTTTTAATTGTGAAAGTGACGCAACCTGTCGGGGAGAACCTGTTACTTCCTCTCCTAACCACACTTGTTCTCTCTATCGGGATGTGGGGGGCATAACAGTACAAATGTTAATGTGTCAGAAGACAATGATGTCATCACCTAGTAGGTGGAAGGACTGTTTTATCTCAAATTAACACAGTGATTTCAGTTTTTTTAGTTCAGTAATATTTTTTAAGGTGACAAATAAAAAAAAAAAAAGAAGTATTTTATAAGCACAATAAAACACTCCAGGGTGTGGCTGAACACAGATATTAACGCACTTCCAGGGGCTGAAGGCACTCGGCCGGGCCTTGTGCCTTACTACGCCCCTGGGCGTGCAGTAATATCTGTTCAACACACACCCTGTCGTGTCTTATTGCTTACATATTATCGTCAATATATGTATATATTTTTCTTTAAGTAACTCCAGCAGCTAGGGGCTGCTTGGTCCCAGACAGCACCTGTTAATTCAGACTGTTTCTTTTTTAAGCAAAGAGGGGAATCATCCCATTGGCAAATCTGCTTTTCTCCATTACAGCTCCAGTTGTGGAGGTCTGAATAGGACTTTGCCACTGACATAAAGTTTAAGGGCATTGTGCCAACTGTTTATGGGGTAGTTTTTATTTTTCTTTGCCTGGTGTCATCAGGTAAATAAGGATATTCCACCCCCCCCCCCCCCCCCCACAGCAGTTTGTTCTTGGTTTAAAATCTTCCTGTTGTTTTTTGGGAAAGCTTAGGAGATAGGTAGTTGCTGTTTATTTTTTGTGCTGTTGTTGGGTCTAACTCACAGTTGTATTTTGTTTTTTGTGTTTTGGATTTCTGTTCTTGAGCTCTCCAGGCATACTTCCCTGCAGTTTTCTTGAGGCGGTATTTTTTTTTTCTAAACAATGTTTATGTGGGGTCCTTCTTCGGCTCTCGCCAAGGTGTGCTACTCATCCTGCTGAGGCTTGCTCGCTGCTTCTCCGGGCTCCCCCTCTACCCTGATCCCCAGCTTACCCTCTGGAGCCAGGTGTACCTACAGCTCAATGGCATTTCTTCCCAGCAGTCCATCTGGCCACCCGAGGTGGAGTTGAAAATAGAGGCTTCCCCTGGAGAGCACCAACTTGAGCCCAGTGTGGATGTGGACTCCAGCAGAGTTTCATCTCCCACTCAGTGCATTTTGTTTGTCCTGCCCCCTTCCAGGAGCGTGCGTGTATCAAGTGACAGCAAGCCTGATGCATCCAGTCGCCATGCATGCTTCAGTGGCCCATGCATTCAGTTGCTGTTCCTCTTCAGTGCTACCTGTGGTAACCCAGGTGATGGTAGAGCAGTGAGATGCAAGCTTTCCCTTCCCCAAAGGAGGGGAGCGCCCAGTGGGATGCTCCATCCTCCTCCCCATGCCAGTAGGATACTCCATCCTCCTCCTCCTCATGCCAGCTCATCCCAGATTGTCGGCATCGCGAGCAGTAGCTTTACTGCTGCGCTGTTGGGCTGGCATTCTGTGCAGTATTGTAGTGCTTGATGTGTGCCATATGTGTACCTCTCCTGCATTTTCGGCACATTGCTGTTTTGTATGTGCTATCATGTTTGGTTGTTGCCTTGGGAGACTAGCCTTGTTTAACTATTGTACAAAGGTCCCCAGCTGGTGGGAGTGCAAGCACCATTTTCATGCTCAATACCAGTGGCAGAGCACGAGGGGTAGTTTCCAGCTCCACAGAGCATGCTTCTGCTATGTGTGCCTCATGCACGCTTCAGACAGATAAGCAGTTGATCTGTTGGGGCTGTGAAATAGGATGACTGATTCCTCATAGGCTTCTAAGTTGCTGGTGCTTTTCAGTGATTTTGGCATACAGTCAACCCATCATTGGGAGCTGGGAAAACCGCTCATAGCCAGATCCGCAGGACAGGACTCTGCCTTACCAGAGGATGATCACTGGGATCTTGGCACACAATTTCCATGTTGGAAAATGGTCAAAAGGGTTTTTTGTTTGCGGCTCATTCTAACTCTTCTTATCCCCCCTGAGAAGTGCACATTTAAAAAGATTAGATAACTTTGGATGGGAGCCGGGGACAGGTCTTATTCTAAGAAGGTAAAACAGCAGTTTATGGACAGTCACAGAGAAGTTTTTAAATCTTGCATGAGGTATTAAAAAAATGGCTGTTGTATGTACTATAGTCTATAGATCAGTAATCTGCTTGAACAGTACAAATTTGTACCTAGTACCATGGCATTACACAGACTGTCTCTCAGTTTAAATAACTTAAAGCAGCCTGATTATCTGTAAGCACTGCAACGTTCAGCAGACCATTTTTCGTGGTAGAAAGCAAAGCGTGCCACAGGATGTTGAGTTATTGTAATCATGGCTTACCTTTTCCCTTTTTTCTTGCTATGCTAATCAGATAAGTGTAACTTTGTTTGTTACTGAAGAATGTATAACTTTTTGCAGAACGTTGAGTCGTTACTACCATGGCTTATTCTATCCTTTTTTTACGTGCTAATTAAATAATTATGACATTCTCCACCCTCATTTCCCAAGTCTTTAGCATTGTGAGAGTTGGTACATCTGGTAATTTTAAGGTAGAAGCGGCAAAGTTTGAGTTACAAAGCCTCTTCTAGAAGTCCAGAATTATGTTTCCCATATAGCAGAACTGCATGGTTATCCTGCAGAGACACCCAACGCAGGCCCCTTAGGCCAAGGGGTCCACGGTAGGCTTATCCAGATGTGCCAGAGCATGGTTGAGATGCTCTAGCCAAATTACAAGTGCTCCCTGGTTTTTGCTTCAAAGTATTCAGGAGATGTGAATATTGGTTAAATAAAAGAATAAACATGGAGAGACATGGTCCTGCCTCGGGCTATCCTACTGAGTTGCCAGACTTTTATGAGGAGTTTCCTCTCATGGGGTAGAAGATGATACACTGGGAGTGCTGTGTAGTATGTTCTCCTTTGAATTGTTGTCTCAGTTTATTTCTGTTTCAGGGGTTCGATCTATGTAGAAAGCTTAGTATCTAAAGGTTAATTGATGCAGGTTTGCTCTAGGTGACAGTTAGCATTCCCAAATGTTTTTGCTACGGTCACAGATTGAGATCTGTTGTTATTGTAAACCAGAGTGCAGGCGGCAAGTTTACAAGCATAGCAGTGGCTGCTCAGAAATCCATGGTAGGGGATTGGGTCACCTCACTGATATTCTAGCTTCAGTGGCTACTAGGGCTTGACCTTCCGTGTCCTCTATCGTACATGACCCTACCTATTGAGAGGATCTTAACAATTGTTTTTCAGCAAGTCTTGCCCTTCTGAGACTGGCTTCTAGCCTTTTTCGGGGTGTTTCTATTTATAGCAATCTCCCTGGTGTCCTACCCTGGTCTCGTTTGTTCCCATCAGTCTGCCCTTTTTTTTTGCTGACTACATATGCGGTCAGCTTTCCTTCTGAGGCCAGACTAGTTTAATATTCAGTCTAAGGGAAGATTCTGTTCTTTCCAGTCAGGGACCCATACTACACAGAGCCTTGGTTGCTGTTCATTCCTAATAAGAAGAATCTGGAAGTTGGCAAAATCTAACACTTTATTATACTTTTCAGTGGAGAGTGATGACTCGGGGAGTGGCAGCACCCCCCTCCACACTGGAGGGAGGTCTCTATAGGATTGATTCTCCCTAGTCAGAAGTTGGAAATCCTTGAATAAATGTTTTACTGCAGATGCACGTTAGCAGTCGATTACTACAGATGCTCCCTAGCAGCCGGCATGCTGGCTACTATGAAAGTGTCTAACTTACCTCCTAGAAACCACAGACCCCTTATAACATTTTGACTGGTCGCACCAAATTGCAGTTTCCATTTGAGTCCAGAGTATCCTACCTCCATTTCCCTAAGGGGATCTGGTTTTCTATTTAAATTATTAATTTTGTCTAAGAAGTCAGGGAAGCGTTAGTTTCTTAAAAGACTTTTAAGACTTACTACGCAAGAATGGATCCTTGCTATTGCCAACTTTTCTTGAGTCCATTTAGGATACTAACAGAACTGGCATGAGGGGCACAGTCTCAATGCCACCGAGCTGTCAGTCTCCTGGCTTTATTTGCTGTCATTCTGGATTACTGAACATTTTAAAAAATTCTATAGCAATTTCCCTGCCTATACTAGACCCTGAAAGAGGAGCAAGTGGCACACAGGATCACATGCTGAAAAAATAATTTTTTTAATGCTTACTGCAAATTCAAATAACACTAAGATACTTACAGCAGTTCTACCCCAGCGCTTCAACTCATATGAGAGTCTTCCTCATTTGAATGAGAAAGCTGAGGTGTTATCTATTATTTAAGTAACTATTAAATTTTTTTCAGCACTTCATCTATTTGTGCTTCAAACTTCATCTGTTTGTTTTGTATTGGGGCAGGCTACCTCTATTCAAGCATGCACGACCTGATAGCTCTTGGTAAACAAATATTCCGTTTTGGAGCTATACTAGACCCTACTTGTTCAGACTTCACCTATGCAATTTTTATATTTATTTATTTCGTTTTTGTTAAGCAGGTAGGTGTGCTAGACAAGAGAATGCCTATTTTCTTTTTTTTTTTTTTTTATACTTTCAATCTTTATTATATTTTCATGTAAAAAAATACAGAAAAGGGAGTGGAATATTTACAGAAAGGAAAAGGGGAGGGTTAAAAGGGAAGGGGGATAATTATAAAGTGCACATACATCCAGACAAAAAATATTACATTTCCTTGAGTAAGATAAAGGCTAGTAAGCAGCAGTTATTTATATCTGAGCAATCCAATTAGAATATACAGGGAAAAAGAAAGAAAAAAGAAGCCACTAAAGCATACAGTAGTAGGCTAAGGTATAAAATCAGGTCTTAAAGGCATAATGTACAAAACCCATTTTCTCCATTGGATTTCAAAAGCCTGTAGTGTTTTGTTAATCAAGGCTGTGAGTCTCTCCATCTTATATAGATCTATCATCAGTTGTTGCCAAAGCTCCAAAGTAGGGGGCAGAGAGGAATACCATTTTTGTGATGGCTTTTTGCAGCCAAAAAGGTCAAATTTAGAATTTTTTAGTGGAGGTGTCAGATATTTCTGGAGGGAGAAGGCCGAATAAGAAAAGTTGGGCGTTTAAGTATATGTTAGGAGATACCATCTGATGGAGAGGCCCAGACAGCTGTAGGATGAAAGGCTGGAGGGTTGGGCAAGACCAAAAGATATGCCCCAAAGTGTCAGATGAGCAACCGCATTGTCTCCAGCAGTCAGCTTTAGCTTGCTTTAAATATTTCTGAGTCAGCACTGGAGCCATAAAAAATCTAATGGCTAATTTCCATGCAAAATCTTTCCAAATCCCTGAGCCCACCCCCCTATACATGTTCTTCAAGTAGCTGTCCCAATCCGGAGGGGATAATTCCACTAGCAGGTCCCTTTCCCAGGCCAACCTAACCCCGTCCAGGGATTGAATTTGGATCTTAACAAGGGCCCTATATAAAGTAGATATTATGTGGGGAGGAACCGGCTTGCCCTCCACTGCAGAGATCAGTATAAGCAATAGGTCCGGGGGAGGAGTGTCCTCCCAGGGTAGCTTCCCCAGTGCATTCATAAAGTTCCTGGTCTGAAAATATCTAAATCTTTCATTATAGGTAATGTTGTAGCTTTGGGTCAGTTCTGTGAGAGACAGGATCTTGCCTCTGGGGGAGAAGTGGTACACCAAGTGTAGGCCTTTCCTGAACCACCTAATAAACCCCATATCCATCTTACCGGGGAGGAAAGCATCAAGATACGGGAGAGAGAACAAAGCAGGTCTCCAGAGCTTAAAGGCTTTGGTTGTCATAGTTTTTTGCCAGCATTTAAGTGTTGTCTGGGTATAGGGGTTGGATATGGATTCTATCTTGATCCTGGGAGGAAAAGATAATAAGGCGTCATATATGTCATTGAGCTCCATCTCCTGTAATTCCTCCTCTTTCCACCGAGATGTATAGGATTTGTCTAGCCAGTACATAGGAATTCTGAGTTGACAGGCCTGATGGTATAGTTTAAAATTTGGTAGAGAGAGACCTCCTGCATGCCTGGGGAGTTGTAGGGTTGACAGCTTGATACGGGGCTTATGGTTAGCCCAAATAAATGCAGAGATTTTTTTTTTGCAAAGTCCTAAAGAAAGTATCCGGAATTGGTACTGGTAAGGTTTGGGCTAAATATAGAAAGCGGTAAAGGGTTACCATTCTGATCGATTCTATACGTTGGCTAAGGGACAGAGGAAGGGCCCGCCATCTCTCAAAGTCAACGGAAGTCTTAAGTAAAAAAGGGGAATAGTTAAGCGTGAACAGGTCACAGCCAGGGGGGCCCAAGTGAACCCCAAGATATTCAATATTATTTAGGTGCCATTTGAAGTTAAATGCTTGCCTCAGGTCTTCATGGGGGACAAAGTTACAAGTCAAGACCTCAGTTTTAGTTTCATTAATTTTGTATCCAGAGATAGCTCCAAACCCTTCCAGAATATCCCAAAGGTGAGGGAGAGCAGATTCAGGATCTGTAAGGTATATTAGGAGATCGTCTGCATATAGGGCCAATTTATGCTCCGTATACTGAACCCCTATTCCCGTTAGTTCGGCCCTTTGTCTCAAGGCCTGTGCCAGTGGTTCGAGGTATAGCGCAAATAGCAAGGGGGAGAGGGGACATCCCTGCCTAGTGCCTCGTGAGAAGGAGATAGGATAGGAGAAGGATCCATTAATGCTCACACATGCCCTGGGATGGGAATACATAGCCATCAATGAGTTAACAACTGCCTGGGGAATTCCCACCCTCCTCAGCACCTCCCACAGGAAAGGCCATTCGACCTGGTCGAACGCCTTCTCAGCATCAAGAGAGAGCAACAGAAAACTAGTTCCGGAGGCTCTCACCCTCTGCAACAGATGCAGAGTTCTCTTAATGTTGTCCTGTGTCTGGCGCCCTGGGACAAAGCCCGTTTGGTCTAGGTCTATTATTTCCAGTAGAAAAGTTTGAAATCATTTGGCTAGTATTGATGCAAAGATCTTGTAATCAAGATTAAGAACTGAAATAGGCCTGTAGGAGGAGCAGGAGGTCATGTCTCTACCAGGCTTCAAAATGCTAGATATATATGCATATCTCCAAGAGTCAGGAGTGGGATCCCCCAGCTGTATGGCCTTACAGGCTTCAAGCAGGGTGGGGAGCAGTTCTGCACGAAAAGCTTTATAAAAGTCTCCAGTGTAGCCATCAGGCCCTGGACTCTTATTGGCTTTTAGAGCTGAAAGTGTTTGTTCCAGTTCTATTTTAGTGATTGGGCTTTCCAGGAATTGTTGGTGGGTTTGGGATATCTTTGGTATATTGAGTGTCCCCAAGAAAGCTTCAATTGTATGAGGGTCTGCAGATTGCTCAGAGCCATAGAGGCTACTATAATATTTACAAAAGGCCTGTTCAATCTCATGAGGGAAGGTAACTAGTTTTTTTTGAACCGGGTCTCTTATTTGGCAGACACTGGATCTGGCTTTGTGTTGTCTGAGTCTGTGAGCTAGTAAACGGGTAGCTCTGGGGCCTCCCTCATAGTATTTCTGTTTGAGAAGCTGCAGGTCCTGCTCAGTTCGTATATCCAGGATCCCTTGAATCTGTTGCTTGGTGGCTTGTATTAGAGGGTAAGCCCCTGCATCTCCAGCTGCGTGCAAGGCGAGAAGGTTTTGCAATTGGGTATGCAGGTTATCAAAACGCAGCTGCTGCTGTTTTTTATGAAAAGCAGCATATTTAATTATTTCCCCTCTTAAAACCACCTTAAGGGTGTCCCATAGGACTCCCTTCTTGGTGTCCTGGCTCTGATTGTCTTTCAGGGTCTGTTTTATTTTAAGTTGTACAAATTCTCTGAAGTCCTTGTTATTAAGTAGAAAGTTATTAAATTTCCAGAGGGTGTTAGTCCTATCCTTACTCCAGATCATGTTTAATGTTAAAATGGAGTGCTCTGATAATACCGTTGGAGTGTGTATGCAGCTCTGCATTTTATACAAGTGTTCTTTAGAGACATGTATGAAATCTATGCGGGTGTACACTTTATGGGGAGCTGAGTAGTGCGTTTATTCCCTCTTGTTAGGGTGGAGGTTTCGCCAGATATCTATCCAGTGTGCCTCAGAAAGGCATCTCTGTACCATCCGGTGGGCTGAGGATTTCTTAAAGGGCCTTTTAGCTGAGGTATCTAGGGAAGAGGGCGTGAGGTTGTGATCCCCTCCTATTACCAAAACCCCCTTGCTTCTATCTAGTATTTTCTGAAAGAGTTGTTTCCTGACTACAGGTCCTTCCTCTGGGGGGACATATATAGAGGCTAGAGTAAGCTCCTGATTTTCCAGTTTACCGACAGCAACGGCTAGATGACCTTCAGGGTCAGAATATGAAGTTGTTAACTGAAAGGGAACACCTTTAGGAACCAGAACGGCAGTTCCTCTCCTCTTACCCTTGCCATATACAGAGGCCACAACTGTAGAAAACCCAAATTTAGTAAGTTTCTGGTGCTCCTGTTTGTTTAAATGGGTTTCCTGTAGTAAAAGAAAGTAAGGTTTCAGCTTTTTAAGTGAGGATATCACTCTATATATTTTGATAGGGTTATTCAATCCATTGACATTATGAGAGCAAACCTTAATTAAGGGGGCTTTGTTTGTCATTGAACCACAGAATTGTTATCTGGTACTGTCTGTATACCACCACTACTGTAGAAAGGCTTATAGTAATGCAAACTGTTTTCCCAAATAAGAAACGCTTCACTAGTATGACCCTGTATATGGCTTTGTAACACCAAAGGAAATAAAACTGAGAAGAAAGAAAACTTCTTAGCTCGATTAAGTTTCAAAGAGCTTAGTAGTATGTGCACATAACAGGAAAGTAAACGGTATATAACCAGAAGAGACCACATCATGGTCAACCTATTTACAGTTGCACTTCCATTGGTGGAGGTCGAAAGAATTACCCCTCCTGGAAAAAGGACCTCAAGGGCCCTTTGGGAGGAATTGTGACCTTCGAGAAAGTCAGGCCTCCCCAACCCCTGAAAAACACGGGGTCGAAAAATTGGGACTAAAAACCATCGAGAAGAACTATCAGGGCCACCATCAAATGATTAACCTGATGGCATGCCCAGAATTGGCATAATCGGGACCGCTGCATGAGGGTGTTTTAATAATCAGCAGCTCCCACAGCCTGCACCTTTAAGAGCTTAAATTCTCAGTGTAGGCACTCACATAATGCTTTAAAAAATTCCAGGTAATATATACAGCAAAGAGATTCCCCCTACTGTCCAATCTGGAATAGGCAACATTAGATCAGTCACAAATGAGATTGAATACCAACTCTTTTTGCTTATAAGAACAGCAGTGTAAAGGAAAATCAGAAATGCAGCCGGGTAGTTGTCAGTCCCCAGCATGCTTCAGAAGGAGTGCAGCACAGTATAATTCAGGTATCAAATTAGGTTTACTTGAATTCCAAGAATGTCCGGTAAAGCAGAACCAGTTCAGGTGTTCAAGGTGAGAGGATCGGTTCCTAGATCGTTTATACGAGAAGGTCTGGGTCCAATATATTGCTTGAGTTCCTGCAGAGAGCGAAATCTTCTCTTCTTGCCTGTGTCTCTGCGAGTATCTGCGTGGTCCTGCCAGAGGAGTCGGGCGTTTCTGTTGTTGCACAGGACCCGTCGTGTGGAAACTCCATCCTCTTTTTCCAGTTCGGGAGAAATTTCCTCTGGAGATGAGTAAATAAGTGTTCGGAATCCAAGACCATGAAGCTTGGCTGGGTAAGGAGTCTGAAATTTAATAGCTTTTCTCGCAGCAGTTTTAGGACAGGAGCGAAAGCCATCCTCTTTCTCATGATGTCAGAAGGATAGTCGTTATCGAAAAGTAGCCTGGATGAGTTGTATAGAGACGTTTTTAGGCCCAAGCTGTTCTCAAGATTTGTTCCTTATCCCTGTAGCTGGAAGCTTCAAGACCACTGATCGGGGTCTTGCAGAAGAGTCAGTGGGCTTTCTTGCCAGGGCTCTATTGCTCTTTCTATCCTGAAATTAAATGTGGGAGGGAGGCGAGGGCGTCCTTCAGCAGGTCGGAAATAAAGTCCTCCATTCTGCCAGTCTCAGATCCCTCCGGGAGACCATAAATTCGCAGGTTATCTCTCTGGGATCTGGCCTCCAAATCAGTGATTTTATCCTGCAACATTTCTTGTTCATCCACTAAGTAGTCTACTGCTGTATGGAGCCGGTACATTTCCTCAGCGACCTCCCCAGCTGCTTCCTCTGAGCGATCCAGTCTCCCCTCCACTTCAGATAGGCGATTCTGTAGTAATATGAACTCTTTTTTGTTTTCAGCGCGGAATGCCTTTATTTCAGTGAGGAGCGTTTCAAATCGGGATCGCGATAGCCTTTCGGCTTCTCTGTCCGTGTCAGGGTCTTGATCTTGGTCACCCGCCATGCTGCTCGCGGGGGAGGCACTGCGACTGTCAGTAGGCCTCATCTTAAATCTGGATACATCTGTCTTTTGTAGGGGTCTTCCTGATCGTGAGTTTCCTCTATTTTTCCTCCCCGACATACTTCGTTTGCTCAAGCTAAATTTGGAAGTCGATGTGGCAGTTAGGGGGAGAAATAATCGGCAGGCTGTATGGAAGCTTTCCCTCTATGCTGCCATACCCGATGGTGACGTCACCAGAAGTCCCGAGAATGCCTATTTTCAGGCATGACTTGGGAGGTTACAAGGGAAGTTGAAATTACAAAAAACAGAAATGCAGCGTCATAACAAAAGTGACACAGTATGTATCCTAGAACAGAGTCACAATGAGCAGGCAAAGATCAGACTCCCACGGATGAGGTAGCACTGAGTATAGTGCATACTCAAAATCAGTTTCACAGAAGGATCAAAGAAAATAAATAAAATAAATGTGACCCGAGATAAACAAAGCAACAGGTTGTGATCATTACAATGCAGGAAATGCTCAACAAAGAGTCAAGTATAAGAACATTTATCTGTAGGACTTCAGAAATTGTGAAATGCTTTTTTTGAAACGGGGGTGGGACTGAGATACCTGAAGGTAGGGAGAGGGAGTTCCAAGTCCTTGGAGAAAAGATGCCAAATCCCTGTGCACTAATTTTAGAGGAAAACTTGGGAATAATTAGGAGACACAAATCATTGGATTGCGTAGTGTAGGCCTGGTCTGAAGGAGTTAACAGAGCCGCCAGTGTGGTGGGTTTTGAGGACCTGATTATGCTGTCGCACAGCCTAGGGTACATAAGCAACGAGAGGGGAGAGGGGTAGAGAGAGAGAGAGAGAGAGAGAGAGAGACACACAACCAAGACTGGAGTATAGCATGCAGTGGTGGGTCACCCTGGTGGCAGATAAGGCAAACCGATATATGTTTTTAACGTCAGCATTCCATTTTGATAGATTACAAGTGCAGGCCTGATAAAATGAGATGAGCCCATATATAAGGCTAGTTAACAGCACTCCCTGGGCTATTGCAAGTCATGCAGTAGAAGTCAGGGCATATCTAATTCTGTACACCAGCCCAAGCTTCGCGTTTACAGACTTGCAGATGTTTGAAATATGTGACAAAAAATCTGGGGTGGGATCTAGGGTAAAGAAAGCCTAGGTATTTAAAGGAGTCAACCACTGAGAGGGGAGGCCATTTAAACAGTGGATGTCTGGGTCGGTGGGCAAGAAAACTTTGAAGACAGGATGCCCCCCGCCATGCGACGGTGCCCTTGTGGCCATAAATTTTCCGTCACCGACCAGCACGACCGTTGCTTTACGTGTCTTGGCCCACTTCAAGACATGGATCTGTGTGACGCCTGTTTCTCCATGGACCACCGGGTCATCGAACAATGCGTTTGGAAAGTGGGGCGAGCTCTGACGACTTTTGGGGGTCGGGTGCGCACTCATCGGGCCAAGTCACACACTTTCGGCCTTTCCTCTGGGTCCCCTCCCGGTTCTACACGGACCGAGTAGGAGGGAGCCTCGACTACTAGTAGCCTGGCCATTGCCGAGGCTCCTTCTGTGGTGCAGGAGGCCCGTCCCGCTCCCTTTGGGCGGGCGGGCCTCTCGGCAGCGTGAGTCGCCCTTTGGGGTGAGCTCCCCAGTGTCAAACCTGCGGTTCGCAAGCCGCGGGTTGGCGCTGTCGGTCGGCGCTGTTCGTGGCGCCATTGGCCCTCACGGAGCCATCGTCTGCACCGGTTTGTCGCTCAGCGCCATATCTGCTGTCAGCACCATTCGCGGCACTGATACTGCTAGCGGCGCCATGGGAGTTTCTACGGCGCCATCTTTGTCTGCATCTTGGAGGTTGAGCATGGCGTCGTGTCCTCGGGTCTCGATGCCTTGGGGGTGTCGGTTTCCGCTGTCGGCACCGCCTCTGCCCGTGCCGCCGTGGAGCTCGGTGGCGCCATCTTCAGCACCGATGGCACTGTCGGGGCCATTGTCGGTGCTGTCTCCGCCTCGCGGCGCCGTGGTGCCGGATGGCGCCATGGCTGGTCCCGACTCTGGAGCTGCTGTTCGGGCTGGGACTATGCCCTCTTTGGATTCTGCTGTAGGGGGCACTGGCACTGGCTCGGGCATGGTTTCGTTTTCTGGCACCACCTTTGGCAAGGATGGCACTGGGCGTCCTCCTACGGTCTGGCACAAGGCCTCGGCCTCTACCTCTTCGGAGGCGGGCTCTGAGTCAGATGAACAGTCTGACTCCTTGGGGTTAACTGTTGGGGTGGACA
Source organism: Neoceratodus forsteri (assembly GCA_016271365.2). Lineage (NCBI taxonomy): Eukaryota > Metazoa > Chordata > Ceratodontiformes > Ceratodontidae > Neoceratodus > Neoceratodus forsteri. The sequence continues at coordinate 973,927,426 of CM057456.1, read as the reverse complement.
GCCCTGTAGTATCCTCGACAAGCCGGAGTCAGACCCCTTCTGAGGTGGGGTCGGTGGCTGCTGAGATTGGGGTCAGGAGTGCTGACCAGCGGGCAGTGGTGCAGGCCACCATTGCTCTGTGCCCTCTCTTGGTGGGTTCACTGACCCCTCAGCAGTGGTACCCCCAACTGTGGTGTGCCTGGAGCGCCCAACTTTGGGGCCGATCAGAGCACCTACGGGAGGGAAGGGTACTGTGCCCTGGATAGCTCCTTCGGGTGCTGGCCATGGCTGTCAGCTACCTAGGCTGGCCCTCTCGAGGAGGAGGAGGAGGAGGAGGGCACTTTCGGACTCTGAGGGGTCGAGGGGCATGGGGTCTGCACAGTGACCTTTTTCTGGGGCCCACCTGGGATCTGGAAGAAGCCGTAGTACGGATCTCCGCTCTTCTTCCTCGGTCTCTTTGAGGGAGCCCCATTCTTTTGAGGAAGGGAACCGTCCTTCTGGACCTATACAGCCCTGGTCGCCTCACGGGGGGGGGGGAGATTTTTCTGGGTGCAGCCAAGGCAATACCGAAATGGTTGTTCGGCTGTCAGCTGTGGAGTCTTCCAGAGCACCTTCTTCTTCGGGTGCTCTTGGTCCGCTTCTTGGCCCAGGCAGAGGTCATCCAGTATCTCTTCTCGGCTCTGTCCCCATCCCTCTGCCACATTTTCCTGTGCTCCCAGGCATCCTTGGTCCTAGCGGGCCTCTCTCTTGGGAGAAGTTCAGGGCTGTGGCTGCTGGGTTCCCAGCTTACGTTAGGGCAATGGACAGACAGGTTTTTCAACCTCCCCCCGAGCAGCTGCCCTCTGAGCAGTCGGTGCCCTCCAACCCTTCATCCCCCTCTTCTGGGGGAGAGGAGCTTTCTGTCCACATCTCTTCAGCTGCTGATCTCGCTGAATATCAGCATTTCCTCGCGAGGATGTTGGAGGACATGCACCTTACCCCTGCCACTATAAGCAATCCAGAGCACTCGGCGCACGCCTTTCTAGGCGAGTTCAGCGAGACCACCCTTGTGGTGCCTCCCTGGCCTGCTCCCTTTCAGGAGGCATCATTGCATTTCTGGCAGAAACCCTTCCCCGGAGTTCCTACCCCAGGGATCTCTGCCAGCGGTATTGCGGCCCCCTGGAGTCTCCAGGTTCCATGCCTCCTCCGCAGTCCGGATTGATGCAGTTGGACACTCCTGATGGGCTTTGCGCCCTTCACCGTGACCAGCCTCCAGATCAAGATCCCTTGGATTTTGACTTCTGGGGTAGGAGGGCTTTCTACTCGGCATGGTTGTTACTTTCCATTTCTGCACATCAGGCCCACTATGCAGCCTATGACAGGTTCTTATGGTCCAGGCTAGGTCAACTCCTAGCCTCATTGCCTGACACGGAGCAAACCAGACAAGCCATTGCACTCTCTGCGCATGGCCTGGAGCTAGCAAGGCACCGAGCGAGGGCATCCTATGATGCCAACGAGGTAGCTACCAGGGTCGTAGGGACAGCGATCTGCACTAGGTGGATGGCATGGCTGCGTCTTTCCTGGTTGTCACCCTTGGCCCGGCGTAGGGTGATTAACACCACTCACCAGAAAATCTATCTCTTCTCCTGTAGAGTGAGACAATGTTTGTCGGCCCCTCCAGGGGGTCCCCATCTCTCACTCCCCACTCTTGGGCCTCTCCAGACCCTGAAGGTTCTCCCTCTTAGTGTGTCACCCACTGAGAGCTAAGGGACTTTGTCCCTTAGGGTGTAAAAGAAAACCCCCTTCGTGGAGGCTCGGCACTCACCCAGTGGTGATGAATGGTGAAGACTGACACAGGTAAGATATGAAAATTATGTACAGTACCTACCGTAATTCTGATCTTTCTGTGTATCTTCACTGTTCATCACAACCCACCCTCCATCCCCCTGGGGCCTCAGTATCTGGGCCCACCTCACTCTCTGTGCCCAAACTTGCCCCCCTCCTTACTTTGTTAGGAGTGGGGTAAACAGGGGCACATGGGGGACTATGTTCTGCGTAGAGTGGTCAGCATGGGGGGGCACTCCTTCTCTAGTACGTTTACTCCACCCCTGTGGGGTGGGAGTTGGTAGTTACCCTCCATTCTCTCCTTCTCCTCGTCCCGTCCATCTTATTTTTCTTCGTCCCTAGGACTATCCTTTATCACACACACACACACACACACACACACACATAAAATCTCCTTTTCCTTTTTCACCAAAATCTTTCCTTGAGAGGGTGTTAAATCTCTGTGCCCTGTCCTTCTTCCAGAATAGCTGATTCTGCTCAGATGGAGTTTTTGCCAGCCATTCTGTGCCTTGAATTCTGGCAAGAAGCCTTTGGCTACTCCTTGCAGTTCCTATACAATCTGGAGACAGACCAGGGTCTGGGATGTGTTAACCTTCTCCCCTCTCTTCCTACCTTCTAAATTCTTTTTCCCACCCTACCTCCCATCTCTATTTCCAGAGATTGGGGCCCCTCCCTATCCCTTTAGTTTCCGACTTCTTCTTTCTGTCCTCTCAGTCGTTATTTCTCCTTTTAGTTTTATATCTTTTCTTTTTCCTGTTCCTTGGACTTCCTTGTGAACCCTCCACTCCCTTCCTCTTACCTCTCCGGCGACTCAGAACTGGCAGGCAGGCAGGATTAATAGCACCTAACGGCCAATCCATGAGCCGCAGTCTTCGTTGGCCTCGAAATTCAGTGCCAATGTCGTGGTTCCGCCTACCTAAAAAAAAAAAAAAAGGCTCCCACGGTCATGACCTCCGGCCATGTACCCAATGGTGACGAACGGTGAAGATACACAGAAAGATCAGAATTACGGTAGGTACGTAATTTTCATTTTCTGCTCCAGTCAAAGTTTCTAGGCAGGCACAAAGATGCTGGTTCTCTTTCAAGACCATGGACGTAGGATTCATGGTTGCAGCCGCCTGCCTCTAAACATCTCTTTTTTTAAGGCAATCTACTGCAGATTTAACCACTGCCACTCTCTTGCTAAAGTTGTCTACTTTTTGATTGAAATCTGCTGTTGGAGTGATGATTCTTTGCAGCTTAAACCCAAGGGATTGCAATAATTCTGTTCTTGAGCTGTGCTCAGATGCATCTACAGCCACCGCCACCTGATGCAAGGGCTGAGCTGCCGTCGCAGTTTTGCTTTTCCTGGAGTCACCAGAGTCTGTATCTTTACTGGGATTGCCCATGTCATGCTGGAATGTTCACTCTACCACTCAGTCGAGGTTTTAGCCCAAATAAAGTGAAGGAAAAAACAAAAAAAAAAATGTTTTTAAACAAGATTCACTGATCCATCGATAGCTGCAAAAGATGCTGGCTCACAGCTTGGGCTCCATAGCGCTTCCTCACTCATCAGTTGTTTCAAGGGTTGACCCTCTTTCATGGAGGACTGAGGTGCTAGGCACCTTACCTTCTGTCATGCTAGCAGCTCAAGTTTGGAAACAAGTCTGGGTCATTAGGGGTTGACTGGGGCAGAAGAGGATTGAGCATCTAGTGGACTGCTGTCCTGTCTTGGAGTGAGGAGGCCATTGGGCCCAACCTTAGACTGCTGCCAGGTGGAGGCCTGGTGGTGGTGCAGCTTTGGGCAGCAATAAAGGGAAGGGGCCACAGTAGCATGATACGTGAATGCCTCCACAGCCCTGCATACATGCACTGTGGCAGGGAGGGGTAGAAAATGGAAAATAATGTCTGGGCTTAAAGAAGCCCTGCCTGCCTGCCTGTCCCCAGTCTGCATTACTGCTCTGGACCCTGGTCCGCTCTGGATTTGTCTAATTGAGTGTGGGAGAAGGACAGATCCTCCGTCCTCCTGCCCCACCATGGGGGCAGTGATAGAAATTAATCTTTTTTAATACTTGCACTACAGTTCATGTGGCCAAAGTTGCGTGCAACAAAGTCAAGTTACCTGCACTGTTAAAAAATATATAAAAAATAGAAATTAAAGTAAGTAGAAATAAATATGCAAACATTTTAATTATAAAAATTGTAGTACTCTGCTTCACACACTTGATTTTTTTTTTCTGCCTAATTTGCTACCAAAATTACTGATTAAGCTCCTGGATAGAGACCATCACAGAAACCTTTAAGCATTATTACAAGAATTTATATGGCACCAGAGAAGGTAAGCCAGCCAATCAGATGGACGAATATCTCAAGCACCTCAATCTGCCCCAAGTCTTACAGGAGCAAAACTAAAAACTATGTGCCCCAATTAGGGTGGGAGAAATTGAATGGGTTATTAAGAATAATAAAATGGCCAAGTGCCCAGGTATGGACGGATTCCCTGCTGAATTTTATAAATTATATAAAAATGTAGTAATACCATTGCTCAAATCTGCATATTCCACCCCCAACATAGAAACAAGTTATAATGTTGGTACTCCCCAAGCCTGGCAAGGACCCTAGCTTATGCCCTTCATGTAGACCTATTTCCGTATTATATGTGGACTATTAATTTCTAACAGCGATTCTCGCTGAAAGATTCTAATGTATCCTACCTCGGCTGATTCAGTTAGAGCAAACTGCTTTTGTAATGGGCAGGCAAGCAGCTGATAATGAGAGACGTACCATCCCTAAAACAGACCACTTAAACCATACCACAACCCCGGTAGTGGTGAGGAGTATGGATGAAGAAAAAGCATTTGATCAAGTCCATTGGTCCTATATGTACCGGGTCCTTGCTGGGTTTGGATTTTCACCCACAGTAGTACAGTACCTTCAGGATTCGTAAAGAGCACTGGCCCAGTGGTGTGGAGGGCTGAGGCCCAGGACACCTTACCTCCTCCCACACTGGCGACCTGGGTTGGGAATGAGCCTGAGTTGCCGGGAGTCAGCTGTGGGGGAGGATGAGGAGCTGGATTGCTGCTGCTCTCTTCTCCTGGGGAAGGACATTGGCTTCCCTGTCTCTTGGCTGCTACCCGGTGGAGGTTAGGTGCCAGCGCCAAGCCAAACAGGGAGTTAGACATTAGGCCGGGTGGGAGGAAGGGGCCGTCACCGGAGCCGTGGAGCAAATGCACACCTCCATGCACATGCGCAACTGTGTTCTGGGGTCCCTGGATAATGAGGGGAGAAAATGGGGCACCGGGGCAAGCACAGTAAAGCCCTGTGAGCTGGGAGAATTGAGATCCTCCACAGGAGAACTGCAGCTTGCCAGCCCTGGAACTCCGATAGTAAAAAGCTATATAGAAGAAAATTTGTAGAGAGCTCACCAGGCATTTGTTAGAGTTAGTGAATATAGTTCTTCAGGTTTTGCCTTGGGACGGGGAATGCGACAGGCGCGTCCATTATCCCCACTTCTGTTATCACAATATTTAGAACCTTTGGCCCAAAAGATCAGACTAGATGGGGCAATGTGAGGTGTCACCATAGGCAAGACGGAACATAAAGTATCTCTTTATGTGGACGTTACTATACCGTACAACCCCGGAATCCTCACTTCCCATAGTTATGTCCCTCATAGAAGAATATACCTTTATGGAGGGCTACACCCCTTAACACCAACAAAACAGAAATCTCTATGTTGAACTATGCCCCTTCCAGGTCATTACAGGGTAGATTCCCAATGAAATGGGCCATGAACAAAATAAAATACTTGGCCATCATACTAAGGTCGGATACAACCACCATTTACCAGGATAATTATGTCCTTCCACTTCAGCAGATACAAGAAGATATTAAAAGGCGGTTACTACTTCCCCTACCACTTCATGCACGCTTACAAACAGTAAAAATTAATATATTGCCTAAATAAGTTGTACTTGTTCCAGTGTGCTGCAATCCTTGTTTCAAAATGAGGGTTAAATGAAATGCAAAAGCAGCTTTATAAATTTATATTGGCCAATAGCAGACCAAGGGTTTGAAGTGCATTCCTGCTGGCTAGGAAATTTTGGGGAGACTGGGCAGTTCCTGTTCTGCTAGACTACTGGGTGGCCGCTCAAACTAGGATAGTTTTTTTTTATGGCATGATCCACAAGTTCAAGCTCATTGGAAGGAGATAGAAAGTGAACTGGCGGAAATTCGACCACTGAGGTCATAATAGGGTGAAAAGCATCCACAGAGCAAACGTGAGAATTTTCTTTATGGGGGTTGGAGGTTATACTCCGGGCACGGGAGTGTTTCTCACAGTACCCTCAAGTTGAAGCCCACATTTGGAGATTTACATGGTTACTTGATATCATGAAGACAGAAGTAGGCGGTAGTCCATCGAGACTGTCTCCCACACTGTGTGGATCATATGGGACCTAATACCCCATGAATTTGTCTAGTTCCCTTTTAAATGAATCGAAATTGATAATGATTCCTGGGTACTGGGATAATTTCTTCCATAGTATTGGAACCCTGATAGTGAAGTAGTTGTGCCTTTTCTTTGTACAGGTTCTGGGCACCTCAAACTGTTTACTGTGGGACCTACCTGCTAAGATAGATCTCTGGTACCACAGACAGGCTAAAATGGGACTCCAGTACCCAGACCAGATGTTAGTAGGTGGAATAGTTAAGACATTTGAGGAATGTAAGCAGGACTATGGGGGGGTTTAACGTGTACCGATATCATTGTTTCCAACTCCAACACTATATACAAACCTAGCGGTAAATGATAGACAGGAGGAGGGAGCAGGGCAACAGGACTCAGCTGCAGTATTGAAATATTTTTTAATAAATTTAGAACAGAAGGGCACGATATCTGCCATATACAAGTACTTAACTCAAACAAGGCATAAGACCTTGGAATATCTCACTAATAAATGGGAAACAAAGGCGGGATTTAAACTAACAGAGCTCTGATGAAGCCATGAAGTGTAGGGTGAAACATAAGCAGGACAGTGCGACTGCACTGTCGTTTTATATGCCTGTTTTTTTAATGGCTTTGGAATAAACTATGGAATTCATAAAATGAAGTAACAGTTTTTGGTCTCTGACTTACTGTGCGAATGATGAGTGCGCTTTCCTCTTCTGCTTTGAGTTGGGTCAGTTAATTAGGTAGTTTAAGGTAATAGTTTGTTTTAATTGTTTCATAGGCTTAAAAAAGACAAATGTAGAGTGATTTTGAATGTAACGGCTCATCTGTTTTTAAGTCTGTGTAAGAGATTAGTTCTAAAGTTGTAAATGGAAATGGTAGTAAAAAGGTATATGGGGAGTGCTATTCTTCAATGAAGTGAGTTTAAAAAAAAAAAAAAAATAATCGATTAAGGACTACTGGGCTAAATAGATATCACCCCCACACCCTTCTGTTTTCCATAAGACCTGTATGCAAACTGTGGCAGAGATCTATACTCCCTCGCATGTATCTCATCAGTACTATGCGTTAATTCTGGGCTCTGAGTGCTGATATGCAACATCTGTCACATACAGTAGTGCAACTCAGTCCGCAGATGCTCTTCACACAGCAAGAAATACAAACTATAGCAAGAGCCAATACAGCTGCAGCCGAGGTCCGGCGGAGCAAGGCACTGTCTGCCATGTTCAAGATGACTACCAGCGTTTTCTGCCCATGCACAATGATTCGCACATGTGCACTGAACTCTTTAGACGCAGCGGCACAGTCACTGTGTCCAAGATGGTAGCCGAGGTTCTCTGTGCATGTGCGACAACCGCTGGCGATTGGCCCAGCAGCCATCTTGGATATTGCAGACTGTGCCAATAGCCGCTGGAGTTCAGTGCACATGTGCAAGTTGTCGCATGTGCGCACAAAACTCCAATGGCCATCTTAGATACAGTGGACAGAGCTGTGTTTCGCTGGTACCGATGGGCAAAATAGTGCGATGGATGCGCAGTGACTGCCGTTCACCTCCACTGTTTAAAAAGTCCATTCGGTATCCAGTAAGCTCCCTTTTCTCTACAGTGATCACAAGACGTCTGCAGGGCTACACCCACTGCAGCCGTAAAAAGCATCTCTGCTTTCTTGATTGGCCTACAAAGACTGAGTTCTTAGCAGTCACATGATCACCTGTTGCAAATCACTCAGGTCTTTCTTATTTTTGGCAACAGTGATTGTACTCTTGCGAGTGGTTGCTAGAGAACCCTGCCTCCCCACACACACATTGCCAAGCGGTGCCAGTCACAGTGATAGCCCTGAGAGATTGACTCCTTCTGTCAGTGTTAGTTGAGTGATTTGACAGCAGGCTGTCTGAAGAAGTTTGAATCCTCTCCTTTCCACCCCTTCTTGTTGCCTTTGGCAGGGTGCCTGGTGACTTCCCCCATCCCTGCTGCTAGTCACACTGAATGACTCACAGCAGTTCAGAAGGCAAAACAAAGCAAAGAAAAACCTTGCTGTTTCTCTGGCCAACCCACCCACTCCCTCCCTAGGTTACATGCGTCTGTAGAATAAAAAAAATTTGAGTGCTCACTCTCACTACCAGCAGCTCACCCCAGGTGTCAGAAACCAGGCTCAGTGCTACATGCACTGTGGTGCATACAAGGGACAATACTGCATATACTAGGTTATTCCCACTTGCACAGAGAATAGCTGTGCATGTAATTTATACCCCTGCTCGGGGGGGGGGGGGCTGTGGCAGAGCCTCAGGAGACCAGATGAGTCCTGGGTGAGGTAGTTGTTGGTTGGGGAGGAGGAGATGGGCTGAACAGCCACCTCTGACCCACAGGGAGAGAAACCTCTATAGAAAAAGAAAGTTTTTCAAAGGGACTAAATCACCATTACCCTGCTGTAAATCAGGCTTATACCACATGAGCTTTAAACTTGGTTATCTCTTTCACCTCATGAAGCAGCCTTATGATCCTTTATTTGCCTGTGACCTAAAGTTCCTTCCTTGGAAAGTGGGCTTTTTAGTTGGTATTGCATCAGCAAAGAGGGTTAGTAAGCTTCAGACTCTATCCATTCTTCGGATTACCTTAATTTTCATAAAGAAAAAGTTGATGTTCATCAAGAATATCTTCCTCCATTGAGCCACATCAAGACATCAACATGCATTGTCACCACCTATATGACATGGGTGGCTCCATCACGTCTCCGTTCTTTCTCCTGCCATCAACCGCTAGTTGGTCTACCACTGCTGAAGAACGCCGCCGAACTTTGCAAGTATCACCAATGCTTCTGCTGCCTTTTTTTTATTTTACTTAAATGTTTATGTTGCCAAAAAAGGAAAGGAGCCATTATTCCACTATTGTCATTGCTGTAAAGTCAAAATTTGCAAGGACAATGCTCACTCTGTGTGCATCCACTGTGTAGGCCCTTTTCACTTCATGAAGGCCTGCAGTATTTACCTGGGTTTTAACCAGGCTACACAAAGACATCGCAAGAAGGCCTTGGACCGTTATTTTAAAATCAAAGCTATGGAGGACAAACAGCATATGTCACAGATGACTTTGCTGTCATCACCAGCTCCTTCTCCCCACAGCTCTCTGTCGACCCAGTGCTCTCTGCGATTGAGAGCGCAGGCTGTAAAATCATCAATGAAAAAGGACTGGTGTGCTAAGTCAACGGACAAACACCACCATGCAGAAAAGGATACCTCTCCTGCCAGGTCTTGCTTATCTCTTAAATGCGGTAAGTCTCTGGAAAAAGACAGATCCTAGGCTAGGCCCTCGGGTTTCTTCTGCCCCCCCAACCATCCCTAAGACACCATGGTTGGGGTCTAGCACTAGCTGTAATCTCCTGCTGGAGAATTCACAGCCAGTTCCGCCATCTGGCACTGTTTCACTGTGCCTGAACTTTTTCCAAAGTTTCTGCCACTGGTTCTAATGTCAATGCTAAATCTGACACTGCTGCCAGGACCACTGATGTTGACTTTGTTAATGACACCAGAGCTTCCTATGCTGGCTACCATACCTAGCCAGGGGCTTCCATTGTCGATGCCTAGTCCATTGACAGTGCCTCCTCCTGCAGTCGACCTGCTGCCCATTGTTGCATAGATACATAGACACTGTCAGCAGATAAGGGCCTGTGGCCCACCAAGTCAGCCCATTTGAGCTTGTAAGTTCCCTTTACGTTTTTCTAGAAGTCAGTTGCCCCTTACCCCTCACCTCCAGTATTCCCTTATGTCTATCCCATACATTCTTAAATCCCGTGATTGTTTCAGCCTCCACCTCTTCCTCTGGCAGGGTGTTCCACTTATCCACCACCCTTTCTGTGAAGAAATTCTTCCTCACATTTCCTCTGAATCGCCTTCCCTCCAACCCCATCCCATGCCCTCTAGTCCTGTAACATCTTTTTCACTGGAAAATAGTGTATTACTGCACCCTTTTCCTCCCTGTAAGATACTTGTATGTCTCTATCATATTCCCTCTCTACCTCCTCTCCTCCAGGGAGTACATATTCAAGTCCTTCGGCCTGTCCTCATAGGACTTTTGATGCAATCCCTGTACAATATTTGTTGTCCTTCTCTGAAACTTCTCTATCCTGTCTATGTCCTTACGTAGGTAAGGTTTCCAGGACTGTACACTGTACTCAAGGTGGGGGGCCTCAGTAGTGTCTTGTATAATGGAATTATGACCTCACTTTTCCTACTGGTGATGCCCCTGCCTATGCATCCCAGCATCCTGTTTGCTTTACCTGCTGTCTTGTCACACTGTTTCCCTACCTTAAGGTCATCAGAGATGATAACCCCAAGATCCCTTTCCTGCTTGGTGCATGCTATATCCTTACCCCACCAACTGATATGTTGTTCCAAGGCTTTTGTGCCACATATGCATTATCTTGCACTTCTTTGCGTTGAATTTCAATTCCCAAACCCTTGACCATTCTTCAAGCTTCTGCAGGTCCCTCCTAATTCTGTCTACACCCTCTAGCATGTCCACTCTGTTACAGGGCTTCATGTCATCAGCAAACCGAGAAATTCTGCCTCCTAGGCCCTGTGCAATGTCACAGATAAAGACATTGAATAGGACTGGCCCCGGCACTGATCCCTGTGGTACCCCACTGGTCATGCTTCCCTTTGTTGAGTAACAGCCATTTACCACCACCTTCTGTGTGCTACTGCCCACCCAGTTACCCACCCACCACACTACTGTTCTTCCCTCTCCCATATTCCCAAGTTTGCTTAATAGCCTTCTGTGTGGCACAGTGTCAAAGGCCTTGCTGAAGTCCAGATAGACCACGTCCACTGCCCTCCCCTGATCCACCTTCTTTGTCACCCAGTTGAAAAATTCAATGAGGTTGGTCTGGCATGACCTCCCCCTGGTAAAACCATGCTGCCTTGGGTCCTATAGTCCGTTGGCAACCAGATGGTCCACCAATCTCTCCTTCAGTAGTGCTTCTATGATCTTCCCCACTACCGAGGTCAGACTGACTGGTCTGTAGTTCCCCACTTCCTCTTTGTTCCGGCTTTTGTATAAGGGGACTACATCTGCTGCCCTCCAGTTTTTGAGTACCTCCCCTGTTTCCATTGATCAGCTAAATAGGATTGCCATTGGTTCAGCCACCACCTCTCTTAGTTCCTTTAGGACCCAGGGGTGCACCCTATCTGGCCCCATTGCTTTATCAGCTCTTATTCCTTCCAGTTCCTTTAGGATCCTTTCCTGTGTAAAGGGACTTTTGTCCATTTCTGTGCCGTTCCAACCCCTTGTATTCCCTTTAGGCCCATTACCCTCCTCTTCCTTAATAAAGACTGAGCAGAAATATCTGTTAAGTTTGTCAGTTTTACTGTTGTCATCCTTCACACGGCCCCCTTCCTCCCCCTTCAGTCTTGGTATCCCTCCTTTTGCCCTTCTTTTTTCACTTATGTACCTGTAAAAGGTTTTGTCCCCTCTACCCACTGATTTTTGCGATGCGCTCTTCTGTCTGAGCTTTGGCTTCCCTTACTGACCTCCCTTTACTTCTCCTGGTACTTCTCCCTATCCCCTTCTGCCTGCGTCTTTTTGTATTGCCTGAATGCGATCTTTTTGGCTTTCACTTTCTCTGCTACCTCCTTGGAAAATCATAACAGCCTCCTCTTCCTTTTCCCCTTGCTAACTTTCTTAATGCATAATTCTGTTGACGATGAGGTGGAGGAATTGGAATATAGTCCTGTTTTAATGGAGGAAGAATACGAGCAAGAGGATGAAGGCCTAACCCCCCCCTCATGTGGTTGTTTACAGTTCTGCTTTGTCCTCCTGTAGCGAGGACAGTGTTCATTACACTCCTAGGTCCCCGCCTGTGGATGCCTCCTTTCAGGCTTTCCTTCAGCAGGCCCAGTCCAAGCTGGGTTTTGCTGCCACGTAGGGAAATTCCTCTAAGAAGACACTTTATGAGTCCTTGGAGGTGTCTGCTCTGCCTTCTGTAATTGTTCCTCCTATCCATTCAGTATTGGAGGATGCCACTCTGGCCACTTGGCACAGGCCTTGTGCTTTGCTTGCTGTGCCTCGTAAGGCAGATAAATAGTATGCTGTTCCATCAGATAAACCATAACATTCCTTTCAACCTGAGATGAACTCAGTTTGGTTGCCATGGCTGCACATGACAGATTTAAGGCTACTAAGCATATGAGCTCTCTTCTTCTGACAAAGAATCAAGGAAGCTGGATGTCATGGGCAAGAGAACATATACTTCAGTATCCCTTGGCCCCAAGGTTGCCAACTATCAGGCCTATATGATTAAATATCAGAACAGCCTAATCTATGCCAGTGTATATTGGCACACCGCTTGGATACAATCCTCCCTGACCTCATACATCCTGACCAGTCTCATTTTGTACGGAATAGACAGACAACAGATACCATTACACAAACTCTTTATATTATTGACCATGCATGTAAAAACCAAATCCTCCCTCCTGATTTTGAGTCTTGATGCCCAAAAAGCATTTGATAGAGTGTCTTGGGCTTTTTTATGTAATACCCTACACAAATTCGCCTTCCCACAAGAATTCTTAAACAGTATACAGGGCATCTGTACAAACCGTAAAGCCACAGTAAAAAGCGAAAGGCTCCCATTCAGCTTGATTCACGTTAACCAGAGGCACCCAACAAGGATGCCCTCTGTTGCCCTATCTTTTTTGCCTTGTGTGTGGAGCCTCTGGCTTAGTATGTTAGGCAAAATGCTCAGATTCAGGGATATCAGTTAGGAGGCAAAATTAATAAAATAGCATATTATGCTGTTGAGTTATTACTGTGTATTACTCAGCTGTAAAATCATTACCAGCTTTAACGCAGAGTCTTCAAATCCTAGAACAGGTTTCTGGTTATGAAGTTAACAACTGGAAAACCAAAGTTTTTCAAATAAATTTTCACCCAGCAATGCAATTCAAGCATCCGTACCCATACAGATGGGACAAATCACAAGTTAGATATTTAGTGATACAGTTGGCCACTGACCCCACAAAACTCTGTGAAAAGAATGTTCATCCTCTAGTTGAGCATTTTAGTCCTGATCTTACAACCTGGCACCACCTACCCCTGTGATTTCAAAGTAGGGTAAAAATGATGCAGATGAATATTTTGCCCCGATTCTTATATCTGTTCCAAAATATCCCTATCTTACCCGCACATAAAGATTTTCAAAAATGGGCTAAAATTATATTGCGGTTTTATGGAATGGGGGACGGCCCCGAGTGGCTTACAAAAAATAAAATTTACCTAAACTTAAAGGTGGTTTGGCTTATGAAATCTAACCTTACGTGCCACTGCAACGTTAATTCAACACATATTCCATTAGCTAAGACTGCTCTCAACTGCCCCTCAGTGGGTACAGGTTGAAAGAGAACTAGCTACTAGACCCCTCAATGAGACTGCTGTCTTTCAACCTTCCCAAATTAGGTTACACCAAGAACCTTCGATGTTCACAGCAACTATCCTACACAGATGGACAACTTTCCTGGCACGACCAGAAAATATCCTGGGGGCTCACTGGGTGAGTATCCCTGAATTAAATGCTAATTTTCTTTCTATGCAGTGGGATCATAAATTCCACTGCTAGATGTGACTGGGCTTAGTTCATACCTACCAATTTTACAAATGGGACCTGCAAATCCTATGAGCAACTTCAGTCCGAATTTGACTTTGCCAGTATGGATTATTATAGATTTCTACAAATCTGAAATTACCTAGATCGCTTACTAGGCTTACAAGTAGATTTAGAATCTGTAGCTCCTATATTCTACTTCATCTTTAGTACCCAGAGTGAGGAAACTCAATGTCATTTTATTTCTCGCTGTTATAAGGCACTCATAAATATGCCTACCATTATCGAGGACATTTTACGATTTATTTAAATTTAGGGGAAGGAGGTTTTGAAACTAAAATTGACCGAGTTCATCGAAGCTAGGTGAGGTTTAAACTTGTAGTGGGGGGGCTGGGCTTCAGGCTGCTGCTAGCAGGCACATCAGGGTGGTGAAATCAGCCAAGGCGAGGATGGAGCAGAGATTGGCACTGGGGATCACAAATGGAGAAAAAGGGTTCTTTAGGTATATCAGGGAAAGAAGGAAAGTAAAGTGGCAGACTAGCAGACTGAGGTCATGGAGTGGGTGGGCCGAGGAGGCCGGGGTTCAGGCAGAGGTACTTAAGGAATACTTTGCCTCAGTCTTCACTAGAAACGATGGAGGGTCAACACCTTACGGGGGAGGGCTAGGATTGAGGAATGGGGTAGGTCACAGATTTTGAAATTCCTGTTGGTAGAGTAAGAGAAGCCCTTAAGTCCATGTAAACGGATAATGCACCGGGTCTGGATAGCCTTCATCCCAGGGTGCTAAATGAGATGGCGGATGTCCTTGGTGCACCTCTGGTGGACATTTTTAACTCCTCCCTTCAGACTGGGTGGGTGCCTCAGGATTGGAAGATGGCTCATGTCGTGCCTATCCAAAAAAGCAGCTCACGGGAGGAGCCGGGTAACTACAGGCCTTTCAGCCTGACAACCGTGGGAGGCAAAATGATGGAGACACAGGGCTATCTGGATGATCACCAACATGGCTTCGTTCAGGGCAGATCGTGTCAGACTAACCTTGTGGAGTTCTACAGTTGGGTGACAGAGGTGCTGGACCAGGGCAGGTTGGTGGATGTCCTCTTTCTAGACTTCAGCAAGGCGTTTGATTCTGTGCTACACCCTAGGTTACTGGACAAGCTGGGGGGAATAGAAGTAGGGGAAAGGATAGGTGGATAGAAAACTGGATAACTGGGTGGTTTCAGAAGGTAGTGGTCAGGGGGAAGTATCATCTCCTAGGAGGGTCATTAGCGGGGCACCACAAGGGTCAGTGCTGGGTCCACTCCTGTTTATTGCTTACATCACAGACATCAGGGATGGTATCAGGAGTGAGATGGGCCTCTTTGCTGATGACTTGAAGCTGGGGGCGGTGGTGGATGGGGAGGAGGGTAGAAGAGCCCTTCAGGGGGACCTGGAGACTCTGGAGAGGTGGTCACACACCTGGAAACTGAGGTTTAATGCTGAGAAATGCAGTGTTTTTCACTTGGAGCATAGGAACCTAGCTCTTGAGTACTTTTTGGGTGGGGAGAAACTGCAGGTTTCGGAAGGGGAAAAGGATCTTGAGGTGGTTGTGGATGCCAAAATGAATAACTCTGAGCAGTTTAGGAGGACTGCAGCTAAAGCAAATAAAATGCTTGGGTGCATCACTAGGAGGATAACCTCAAGGAGATGGGAGGTGCTTCTCCCTCTGTATAACTGCCTGGTTAGACTGCACTTAGAGTACTGTGTGCAGTTTTGGCGCCCATACTTGAAAAAGGAATTGCGCTTCTTGAGAGGATCCAGAGAAGGGTGACCAGGATGATTACAGGGTCTGAGGGAAAGATCCTATGAGGAGAGACTTGAGGAGCTCAACTTGTACTCCCTGGAGGAGAGGAGGGACATAGAGGATATGATCAAGGTCTTTAAATATCTAACGGGAGTAAATAGAGTCAGCCTAAATATGATGTTTCTGCTAAGGGAGGAGGGGGCCAACAGGGGCACTCTGTGAGGCTGGTTGGCAGGAGGCTCAGGGGGGACACTAGGAGACACTACTTCACTGAGGGTGGTGGACCCCTGGAATGCACTGCCTGCAGAACTAGTGGCTGTTAATACAGCGAAGGAATTCTAGAGGGGCTGGGACAGGTATAGTGGGATGGTAAAACTGAGTAATAGTAATGTCAGACCTGGAGGTGTAACTCCAGTGGGGGATGGGGTTGGGGGGAATTTAGAGGGGAGGTGGGGACAGTATCAACAGTGTTCTGACCGGGTGCTGATTTTCGAGCAGACTTGATAGACCATTAGGCCTACTCTGCTGACATCTTAGTATGTTGGTATGAGCTGGCCCAGTGGCGCTGAGGGTTAAGGCGCTGGACGCCACACCTTGTGCCTTGCCAATGACCTGGGTTAAGGAATGAGCCCTGTCATGGGCTACCTCTTCGTAAAATGGGGTCACCCGGACATCGATCTCTTTGTGTCTCCATACAATGCAAAAACTTCCTCTTTTATGCTCTCTTGCTCCATGGCCTGGAGTTTTTTGGTGAGGTGCATTATCCCTCTCTTGGAAAGGGAGGCTCATGTACACATTTCCTCTTTTCCCTCTGATACAAAGGGTTCTGGTCAAGTTGCAGTCCGAGTCAGACACCCTTATTCTGGTGGCTTTGTACTGGGCCAGACAAATCTGGTTCCCTCTGCTTCAGCAGTTGACAGCGGAATCCCGTCTCGTTCCCTCTACAAGCTGGACATCTGTCATGGGAGCAGGGCTCTCTAGTGCTTCTGTGCCTTTGATTCCTGTACCTTCACACCTGGCACCTTGGGATGTAAAGCTCTCCCACTTGGGCTGTCTCTAGTAGCTGCAGCTGTTCATTTGGTGGCTCAGAAGCAGTCTACTAGATACACTTACAAAAACCGAAACATTTTATGATTTGGTGTGCAATTGCCACTGAATTACACTGTTCTCTGCAGCATAATGCAGCATGTTGCTGCAATACTGCAAGATACTGCATTGCATCCTAGCTGGCACCATTGTATGTCAGTAGTATAATCTGGAATTACGGGATTATTTTTGTTTTGCAGACTAAGGCATATCACAGGTTCTTAGGTACTGTAGCCCTCAGCAGGGAGAGTCTGTAATACTTGTTCATACGATCCTTATGGCGGCCCAAAAGGATGACACTTGATCCCAGTATTTTCCAAAGCACTCTACCAGGAGGGCAGACTCTACTAATTATGTTCTTGGAGTCCTGAAATAGAGAAATAGAAACAGCGGTGACAGAGGACTATTGGGCCAATGCTACCTTGAGTTCCTTACAAGATTCCTCCTCTAGTATCTGGAGAAAATACACTCTGTAATGTTGGAATCAGTATTTCTGTATCCCGCTGGTCCAGGCTAAGTACATGGGGTGGGGGGTACTGGGGTAATTGTTGGAGGCTATGTAGGTGCCCAACTGGCAGATCCTTGATCATTTTTGGTGCTGTCTAGTGGTGTTGAGCTACTGAGAAAACCTACTGGGCCACTTTTGGCATCTGTTTACAAACCTCTACTCCCCTCTAGCACTTAGACAATGTTGGCACTAGCCCTTGAAATTATGCCAGCACTGTCCTGTCCTAACTACTCCTACCCCCTCTCCTACCTAATCTTTCTCACACTTGGTCACCTCCCCCCCTTGCAACTGCCTAAACTTCCCATCATCTTCCCCTGCCGCCCTACCCCCTCTCCATTGCGCCTTCCCCCCTTGCATTGACTAAGCCCACTCTGGCTGATTCTCTTGGTGTCTATCTCTCCTCTAAGCCTTCCACCCCCCACCCCCACTCTTCGACAATGCCTCTTCTGACTAATTCTCATACTGTCCTACCCACTCTGTAAGCTCATAATCATGTTAAGTTACCTTGCTTCGTATTTAACCTGTGTTTATTGTAAATTGTTCAGTTCTGTTGTATATTGTAGTACATATTGCAGTCCTTGTATACAGTATCGCTGTAATCACTGTATTCTTATTTGACTGTATACCTTTACAAAATGTGTCATCAATTGTATAATCTGTTATGTCTCCTATGTCCTGTTGTTATTGCTGACATGGACCTTTGTAAAAGAGCTGGCTCAAATGTATTACAGTTCCTAAATTTTAATACGATAAAAAAAAAATAACTTGCTTATATATTATGGAGAGGGTGGTTTCATTGTCTTATTTTGTTTTCTGATAGGAGTGGGTACCAGAATAAGCTTGCCAGTGTCCCTTTTTGGCAGGCAAAAAAGTGATCACCAGACTTTAGCTCCAGACTCGAGCGCTGACAGTCACTTAGTGGCATGTATTAGTTAACTCCATTTTGTACTATGGGAAAACTAGCGTATAAATCAAAGGGGAGGTTACAGAAATGTAGAGACCAGTGGTAGAAATAGATTCTAGGCAAGAGCATGTTGATGTGGTGTTGGTTTCTGTGCTTTGCCTGCTGTACACACCACTCCATTATTTGTATTTTCTGGCACATTACATTGTTCTGGACTGTCTGGATCGGATCTCTGTAATGTGAATTCTATCATTTTTGCTCAGCAGCTTGAACCTTGTCATGCCCTGTCTTGTTTGGTATGACTTTCTTATTGTTGGTACCGAAAGTATGGTATGTTTTTCTGTGTCTTGTATTCTTTTATAAACATGAAAGTCAATAAATAAAAAATATTAAAAAAGAAAGGGACGTGGATATCTATGTTTTCAAAAGCCCAGATTGTATCTCCTCTGCATCTTTTTTGACTGAGTGACTTGAGAGTGTGCTGGACAGTTTAAAGGTAGGCGGGGAATTTTTTCAAATGGGTTAGCTATATGGGTGGGTGTTGTGTTACAATTGATGCAAAAACTGTTTTGTGGGCTATGAATTGCCCTTTATAAATTTAACCACAAACTAAATATTATCAAGATCCGTCTGTCTTTCTATATGTCACAAGATAGATCCTCTGTTGCTCCCAGCCCTTCAAACAAGAACACAGTGATTCACCTCTGTAGTACTGACATGGTAAATCCTTAATCTTCAAATAGTCATTCAAGAAAGAAAAAGACTATCTTGCTATATCAAAAAGGCATAAAATAGGGTACCAGAGCATAGCATTTTTCAGAAAAGGAGATGTCCAGGAACGAGGGGGCATGACATGAAGTTGGAAGGGGATAGAATAAGAGGTAGCATTAGGAAGTATTTCTTCACAGAAAAGGTGGTAGATACATGGAATAGACTCCCATTAGTGGTGTTGGGGGCAAACACTGTGGAGGAATTCAAGCATGCATGGGACAGGCGTAGGGGAAGCCTAGCAATAGGAACGAGGAGGGTAATGCTGGAGATCAAGTAGGGTCTGCGGCTTTTACGGTAGGCAAGGAAAATGGGCAGACTAGATGGGCCTAGTGGTCTTTATCTGTGTCAGTTTCTCTGTTTCTGTATAGGCCAGTATTTCCAGAAGCCTAATTATATGGATTCCAGGAGCCCAGACTCTCCTTTAGATTATTGATTAGAAGAGCAGTTCTGATAATGCAACATTTTTATTCCCCAACATTTTAAATTTACTTTCCAGTCCATAATTGCCAGATTGCCGTAATCAGATGAGGCATTGTTCTCCAAAATGGTAGTCCCGACATCTTGTGTGCAATGCCACTCCCCCCTCCCCCACCGTGTGTGCACTCAGCTGTAAATGACAGTCGCATATTCTGCTACAGTAGATTACTTCCCACATTCAAAATAAGAAAAACTAAAAAGTAAGAAAATACTCAAGAAAAGTTTGATTCCTTTAGACACTATGAGTTCCATTCCACTCCACAACTTCAAAAATCTACTGTTATTCCACAAAGTTGTTAAAATAGTTTAGCAAAATGTGTATATCAGTACTGTAGCTAATGAAACCTGCACTTCATTGGCAGCTTGAATAAATGTATTTTTTTTAATGTTATTTTACTATTCATTTTAAGTTAGCCTAGTTGAGATGCAACACATGCTCTTCAGTTGGGTCCTGCGTCTACTCCATTTTTTAAGCTGGGAGATATGAAATGCAGATAGTTCAGGGGATGTGCAGCAAGTCATACAGTGAGTCACTAACTGTAGCAAGATTCGAACTCGGGTCCTCCTGGTTCATTGCTTTGTGCTTTAACCACTAGTTTGAAACTGAACCCAGATCAGATGATGTCTGGCCAACTCTGTCTAGTTTTTGGTATCCCCTCCTCGCATTGCAGGGGTGGCTCAGGGAGGGGGATGGGAGATGGAAGTCCCCCTCAAAAATGTGATCCCCCCAATAAAATTGTCTCACTCTTATTGACCAACAATAATTTTTTTTTATTTTATGAAGGAAGCCCCCCTGCTCTGATGGTCTACAATCTTCCCTGATGTATTGGACTGTAGAGATGTGCCATGGGAATATAGTATGTAAAATCAATCAAGATGGCTGCCACAAAGACTGGATGAACCAGGCCACTATCTGTGCTTATATGTGTGCACCTGTACCAGCCTTTCTAGAAGTGAAATGACACACTCCAGGGTGCTGCATTTGTTGGGAGACAGAGGCACTCCTCTGCAGTGTGCTGAGGAACTTGCAGCCTACAGCCTCGTGCTTTAGCATGTGCGCATACATAAACACTTGAGGGGTGCTTCTGTCTCTTAGTAAATGTACTCCCTCTTGTATGTTATTGCCTAGACAGTGTGCACTGTATGGATTATATTGCTTGCATGCCTCCTTAGTGTGTTCTTTGGTGAGATCTGGGAATCAGTATGCAAGTGCCAACTACCAAACATAAAAAAAGTTTCATTTGCAAAGGAAAACAGAACTGAATTATCTTCCTAGGGGGAATTATTTTCATGACTGTAGCTCTTACTGTGGAGCTTTTAGAGCTGAGGTCCTTGCTTTTTTAAATTTCCTTCCTGCTTAAGGGTTACTATGACTCACAATTTGTCAACTGGGACTAGGCTGACTCTGGTTAGCTGTTTCGTTTCTTTGCAAACTTTATGTGAGACCATTTGTCACCTTACAAAGCAGCAGTGTACTGGAGCAGGGGTATTATGAACCATGGCTCCTGTTTCCACTTGGTTGATACAAGGCATTGTTAAAAATGATTATCAGGTTAATGTTGTTTTCCTTACTCTTTTCATTTAGGTTTTTCAACAAGGATTAAAGTGTTTGCCTAGATGACAAGAGACGATTTGTAGGGCAAGTGCTGACTTGAATGCTGCTTGTAGGATGGCTGAAGACGTGGAAAAGCTGCCTCTTCGTCGACTCGAACTGGCCATCCAGAAGGTTATTAAAGTGGCACTCCCGACTGACCTTGAGCGCCTGAAGAAGCACCAGATTAATATTGAGAAGGTTTGTCCTCTTTGCCTAAGAAAAGCTTATTGAAAACTTTGGCTGCAAAATCAGATGCTGCCTTTGGCAATTATAAATGCCTTGGTAAACACACCCTGTGAAATCCGTTCCCACTGATTTGAAAGATAAGGGGGCTGATGTTTATTTAGCAGACATTCATTATGGTGTGACGACTCGCCCACTCTAACGAGCACGTGTAGCTCAGAAACATTTACCTTTCACTTAAAAGCAGTTTCAGGCCCTTACTGAGCTGTACAGAGTCTGCCGGGTTCACACATCCAGTGTGCAGAGTACCACATGCTGTGATTAAACGTAGCTATAGATCACTTACATGATTTGAGCCGGAGAGTGGCCAGAATAGCAGGGCATGTTACCCTGTGTACAGTTGTCTAATGTGGTGGCGTTGAAATGTAGTAATAGTAGTAATGCTTCCAAAACATTAAAAATGTTGGACATTACAATTAAACATTTTTGAGTAAGAAGATAGCAATACAGATTACATACAAAATTTGTAAATAAGAGCAAAAATGCAAAGTCAGGTGTGCAGTACTGCATTGAAGTGGAACATTATGCATCAGAGTCATGGGAAGAGCATTATATTCATTGTAAAAAAAATATATATATGTATAATAAATGGCTTTAACTAGTTTGAGTGGTTTATATAAATTAATACATGCTACATGTCATCTCATGCAGTTTGAGTTTGGACAGATAGAACAATTCAACTTCACTTCACGGGCTTCTCACACAGAGTGTCCAAGATTAAACTCTTGTACTTTAAGAGCCATCTTACTGAGCACATACCATACTGCGGCTTTGTTTTAGTGTCTTTGATTCTGCCATAGGTTGTAAAATGCAGCCTGGCCCAGTGGCGATGGCAAAGCACATCACTGTTACAAAATCCAAATAAATAAATAAATAAACACTCCCACATGAGTAACCCGGGTCACTTTGGATTGTCTGCTGGTGGAGCTGCAGGAATACTGCAGAGACAACACTCTCAGGCACTGGGGGAGTGTGGTTGCATCCTGGCCACCGCAGCACATCCAGTGGGGGTTTCGGATGTGGCATGTGGGTCGTCCTGATGGCTGGTGTGCCGCTGTGCAGGTGGCCATGGCTTGAGGGGCAGACCTGAGTCACCATATCAGGAGGCAGGTCAGACAGAGGCAGCTGCCACACGGCAGTGCACCTCAGCCAGATAGGAATGGTAGCAAGGTCAGACACCACAGTGATCTCTGCAGGTGGCCCAGGGAGCTTGCTTCTTCCACAGGAACACACACTGTGCATGTGCGAGGAGAATAACAGGGATGAAAAATCATAGTCTTCCCGTACATAACAACTGCCAGCAGATTTGGGCCCCATGCCTCATAGCTCTCTGCTCAATACCAGATCCTGATCAGGCTGGCGAGGAGGCCACCACTGGACCCCTCGCCGCCATGGAGAGCAAAGCAAGCCATGGAAGACCTTGGCAACGGTGGGACAGTAGCAGTGGTGCTCATGGTTGATGGACCTGGGTGGTTACCAGTTACAGCAAAAGGGGAATCCATTGGACTAGAGGAAAGAAGAAAAGGATGAAAAAAAAGAGTATGGCACAGAATGCCATGGGTGATCATGCAAAGACCTCCCCTGACCTGGTTGAGTGATGTAGGAATGTTGTGGGAACTGAGGGTGGTGGACAGACAAAATATAGAAAGAAGAAAATATTGTTACTTGCAAGAATGATCTCCTGACACAGTTGGTTAGTGTACCTACTAGGCTGAAGAACACTTTAGATCTGGTGTTGGTGAATGGGGAGGCAGTAAGGGAAATAAAGGTGGAGGACCCACTAGCCGACAGCATTTACCAAACGGTGTGGTGTAATATCACGATGTCCGGGGAGCCAGAGAAATCAGTTACTCAGGTAATGAAGTTCAGTGGGGCAGACTTTGGGAGTATGTAGGAAGTACTGAAAGGGAAACTAGAGGTCATAAGGCAGGAGATGGATGCAGAGCAGAAATGGGGTATTATTAAATGGGGATTACAGAGGCAACAGAAGCCTGCACCAAGACACAGCGTAAGAGGAGCAGAGCAAGAAAACCATGCTGGTTGAACAGCAAGGTAGTGGAGGTGGTGAGAGCAAAACGAGAAGCACACCAGAGGTATAGAAGGACGGGGAAGGAAGTGGACAGGGAGGAGTATACAAGACAGTCCAGGGAGGTGGCCAGAAAAGTGAGAGAAGCCAAGGCCCAGAGGGAGCTGAGATTAGTGCAGGGAATTAACAGGTGGGGGGGAGAAAGACTTTTTCAGATACATCAGGGAGAAAAGGAAGTGCAAGGAGACAATAGTGTGGATAAAGTCAGAGGCAGTGTCAGAGGCTCAGTAGGTAGCACACTTGCCTCTGAGGCCAGGAGATCAGAGGGCTGTGGGTTCAGTTCCCATATCTGGCACTTGGGTTAATATCCCAATACTGACACTGTAGTGCAGCATGAGATATGTGCTGCACGTCTGAGGTGCCGTCTTTCGGATGAGACATTAAACCGAGGTCCCATCTGCGTGGATGTTAAAGATCCCATGGCACTTATCGAAAAGAGTAGGGGAATATTTCCCTCATTCACTAAAAACAATGCCACCAACAGCTTAATCTGGTTCAATTTCAGTTGCTTACCATCTGTATCCTCCCCCCTCCCCTGGTCGCCCCTGAAAAAGGGACTTCTAGGCCCGTTGGGCTTACCGGGTCAACCAAATTCAACAAAAACAACAAACAACAAAAAAGGGGTGGGGGTGGACAGAAAAGGGTGAGGAGCAGGCAGAAGAACTGAATGAATACTTTTGCTCAGTGTTCACGGAAGAAAAGGTGGGACCGCTACCACCATGGGCTAGGAGGGTGGGGCAGGGGGAAAGGAGGCAGCAGATGGAAGAATTGAGGCAAGTAGAATCCTAGAGGGACTGAGGGCACTGACAGTAGACAGGGCACCAGGGCTGGATGGTATCCACCCCAGGATGCTGAGGGAGATGGCAGAGGTGTTGTCGGAGCCGCTGGCGGATCTGTACAGCACTTCACTGGAGTCTGGATGTGTGCCACTGGACTAGAGGATGGCATTTGTAGTACCATTACACAAGAGTGGACCCAGGGATGAACTGGGCAATTATTGCCCAGTAAGTCTCACCTCCATAGTGTGCAAACTCATGGAGACACTACTAAAGGAAAGACTGGTGTCGTACCTGGAGGACAGTGGCCTCCAGGATGTGAGGCAGCATGGGTTTGTTTCAGGGAAATCTTTTGTCAAACCAACCTGATACAATATTATGACTGGGTGACAGGTGAGCTGGATAAGGGTCATGTGGTGGATGTTCTTTACTTGGACTTCAGCAAGGCCTTCGAGTCTGTGCCTCATGGGTGACTTGGGAGGAAGCTAACTGGTGTAGGGGTAGGGGCAAAAATGATGAACTGGATTACAAGCTGGCTGAGTGGGAGGCTGCAACAGGTGGTGGTGAGAGGGGAGCTTTCAACTCTAAGGCCGGTAATGAGTGGGGGTGCCACAGGGATCTGTGTTGGGGACAGTATTGTTTGGGCTCTTCGTAGCAGACATTGCACATGGGGTGGTGAGCAAGATAAGTCTGTTCACTGACGACACCAAAATCGGAGCAGTGGTGAATGGAAAGGAGGGATGAAAGCAGCTACAGGGGGACCTAAGCAAGCTAGAGGAGTGCTCAGAGAGGTGGCAGCTGGGGTTCAGTGCAGAGAAGTGTAAGGTTATGCACTTCGGGGTAAGAACCCAAGGAGAGAATACTGGCTGGGAGGGGTTAAGCTGGGGATCACTGAGGAGGAGAAGAACCTAGGGGTAATGATAACAGGGACCATGGACAACACTGCCCAGTGCAGGAGAGTGGCTGCAAAAGTGAACAAAATGCTGGGGTGCATAGCAAGGGTTTTTTCATCCAGGCAAAGAGAGGTGATCTGGCCCTTCTACGGGTTGCTGGTAAGGCCGCACTTAAGAGTATTGTATGCAGTTTTGGAGGCCACACCTAAAGCATGATATCGGGCTACTGGAGGGGGTGCAGAGGAGGGCAACAAAGATGATATGTGGAATGGAAGGGAAAGACTATGACAGCAGTCTGAGAGACCAGAATATGTACACCCTGGAGGATAGAAGGGACAGGGGGACATGATAGAGACATTTAAGTATCTGAGGGGAATCAGTAAGGATGGGGCAGATGGGGTCTTTAAGTTAAGGAGGGGAGGGTCACCAGGGGGCACGGGCTAAAAATAGAGGGGGGAAGATTTAGGAATGAAATGATGAGACACTATTTCACAGAGAGGTGGTAGCAAAATGGAACATCCTACCAAAATAGGTGGTATCATGAATCTGTGAACAGCTTCAAAAGAGCATGAGACAGGGAACGGGAGAGTGAGGGTGGGGGAGGAGGGGTGGCAGTGGGATGACAAACGGAAGGGGGTGGAGCAGCTGCAAACTAGGGGTGCTATCTGCACACTCGAGCAGAATTCGATAGACCGGGTGGTCTGTTTTTGCTGGCACATTCGTATGTTCGTATGTAATGATGGTGCTGCACACTTCTTCTCCACTAGCCCCAGTGTCATCTTTGCATCTTCCTCACCTAGGAGGTGAACTTTGTGTAAGCTTGAAGGGTTCCACCTCCCCAACCCCCGTGTCCAGTCATGGGTGGAGGTGGAGGGCTTTTCCTGAGGTGCCTCATGGTTGGCAGAACTGGTCTGGAGATAGGAAGATGCCCTGTGAGGTCTGGGAAGGCATATGAAGTGGAAACCCTGGAAGTAAGCAAAAGGATAAGGAGAAACATATAATTAACAAAAAAAGAGTTGCCCTAACATTGTCATTAGTTCTACAGATTGTTTTAGGTGGGACAACAGTCCTCTTTCCCAGTTTTTCTCCATCCTCCACTCTGATCATTGGGGTCAATGTAGCAGTTTGTGGTTATCCAGTTAGGAGTGGTGAGTGCATGGCAAACTTTTCTGATGGTGCCAGTGCTGTTCTGTGATCAGACGACCGTGTGTGTGTGCAACTGCCAGACAGTCACCATCTTCCTGGAGAACCAAGTTTTTGACCTCTGTGATGCAACTGATGCCCATGTGGAAGCCCATGTCTCCCAGGTGGCAGTTCTGCTGCATGCTAGTGGACCAACTCTGAGATGTTATGTTGTAGTGGACATTGTAGGTTTAGGAGCATCCACTGTTGTTGCAGTATTTGCTGGTAACGTACACAGTGTAAGGTCAGAAATAGATGGGTAGTTTTAACAGTGTTGTCGTGGCAGATAATCCACCTCTATGGATCCAGACCCATATTAGCCAGAAACTGCTGTATTTCTTGTATCGGTGTAGTCATAGTTCCTACATGTAGGTTAGGGTTGCCACCTTTGGATGAGGCAAAAAAAGGATCCGAAGCTCTACCTCTAGCCCCACCCCTTTTCATGACTCATTATGCACTGTTCCTCCAATAAAAGGCAACACTTAAAGCAGCAGTGAAATAAAAATGTTAAGATACTGTGCTGTGCCTGTTAAAGTAATTTCCGGGGTTCTTCCTATTTATTTATTTATTGATTGATTTACATTGGTTAACCAGATAAACATACAGAGATAAAAGAAATCTCATTTACAGATATGATCTGCGGGGAGTAAGGGAAATACTGTAAATAGCATACTACAGTATACATACTTTATATCTTTTTCTGCCTCCATTTCCTGTTCTTGTCCACAGTACTACTTTAAAGCCAAAGAAGTGATCATACTTTTTTCTTGTGGGAAAAAATAATTTAAAACATTTAAAAATGCCTAAACTCTGTTATAGATTAAAATGTTTACCAGCAAATGAAAGTGGAGGACAACTGGCTCTGTTACTGTTACAGTAGGTGGGGGCAGCTTTGCTGCTATGCCACTTTAAGATGCAGTGGAAAGATTAGCTTAAAGGGGAAGTCTCCCATAGTTTCATACCCATATTTTCCAAACTCCTTATGTGTAACTGTTGTGTTCCTCCTCTAGTTGCCAGCAGTTCTATTGCTGTCCAAATCTAGATTATAAATAAAAACATACAGCCCCCAGAAGTTATCAATGTGATTGTCCTCCATTTTACCATCAATGCTGCTGGAGGATGATGTCATCAGAGCAACAGATTATGGTGCTGCACTAAATGCTGTTCCACCAGTAAACAGAACCCACAATGTTTGGTCCCCCACTTGAGTAGTGGAGGAACTCTTTAAGTGCTGTGCACATCCCGAAGTGCAAGTCTAATAGGGACTAGGACCATATGAGTGTGATTCAGCACTGATTTGACATGTATATACAGTATGCCTATAAGGAAGTGCCTGTATGAGTTGTGTTAATGTTTCTGTTAGCAAAAACAGTTTACCCAATAAATGACTCTGTGTACAACAAGAGTATTAAGTGGCATTATATAGCTGTTTTATTATGTTCTGTGTGTGTTAGCAGTCTCTTTTTTGATTGACACCAGCAGTGAGACACAATCTTGCAAAAATGCCCCTTTCCCTTTGTAACTAGGCAGTCAGTGATTGGATGGCTGATGTAAGGCAATAAAGAGTTCATCTATAACAAGGAATAGGTTACCAGGATGTTAGCTGCAGCATATGGAAGAACAGTAATCTAGTGGTTAAAGCACAGGCACAAGAACTGGAAAACTCTGGCTCAAATCCTACTAAATTCCCTTACTCTCTAACCCATAACAAGTTCCCCTCACCTCCTTGGGAAACTGTGATGGCCCCTTGGGTCCATGACTTTAACAGTGCCCCCATTCACTGACCTACGCAGCCAGTATAGTGTTATGCTTGTGGCCGTTCGCACTCTCTGTTCCAGAGGAATTACCACCCTGTAGGGACATGAAACAAGGAACTCTCTGAGAGGGTTCTGCCCCTAGAGGAGCCACGGGACGGTTCCCATGACTAAAGGTACCTTAGAAATCCCCCTAAAGAGAGGGCGCTGCCGCTGGAGGAGGGGAGGATGGTGGGGCAAAGACAAAATGCTTCGCAGTGAGGCTGAGAGGAACTACTTATATTGCTCAGGAAGTGGGAGTGACTGGCTGCTTGGCCACTGAATTACAGGCAAGCCTTTCAATTATAAATCATTAGCAGTGACACTTCGCTTTGAAGGTACTGAAAACAAGCTGTGGCAGCCCCACTTTGTAATGCCAGCATTTGAAGTAGGATGTCCCTCACAAATCAAGATGCTACACTTCAGCTGTTGTAGGTAAACAAACTAATCAGTCTGTGTTTGTAGTACTCTGTTTTTGCTTAGCTCATTCCTCCCATGTCATATGCATTCTGTGTCTCGGTATTTCCAGTCAGAACCCAGATGTAAGGAGCATTTGAAATGTAAAACAATACACTTTATAAAGTAAGTGATCTAGCTCTCCACTTTTAGGCTGCTGAAAGGGGAGTGTATAATTTGTGCAAAGAAAGAATTCAGTCTTCTGTGATCCTTTGGGAAACTGCTCAAGCCTACCTTGTAAATGAATCCTCTCAAGGGTGTTCACCTGGTTCGCTACAGAGTGACTGATTGACTGCTCGATTAATTGATTGGTTGATTAACTGATTCAGTCTGCTGCTTTCCATAACTGTCTTACAGAGAGAAATGAGCAGTACAAAGGAATAGCGTTTGTTTCCTGTGAATGCAATACTATTAAATGTATTATTTGCTCTACATATGCAGTATTAAGGCTACAAGTACCACTCCCTGTGTGAGTTGCATGACAGAACTGTCTTAAGCCATTGCAAACTTAAACTAAAATCAGGATAGACAGCATTGATACCCTTATGTTTTGTTCTGCACTGTTGCTGCAGTGACATCAGGGAATGGGAGGGGCTGTATTACAAGTGACTCATTTGCATGTAAATGGAGGCTTGCTTGACATTTTACTACCTTGTGTCAGAGCCTCAAACTTTAGATATGTGTTGCAACAGAAGAAATGGCTGATCTCTTCTTGACATATGTACAGTACTTGATGTGATATATAATAAATACATCAGACATATCCAAATTGTACATATACAGGAGTCTTCTCCTTTAAGTAAGTGCTAATGGTGTTAATGGCCATAACTTTACACCTCCCAGGGTGACAGCATTCACAAACAAAAGGTTGCACTGACAAGAGAACTTGTTTGTAACCTGGACATGTAGCTGAAACAATGAGTGATATGACAGAATTTGTTTCAAAAGTATGTGAGCACTTAAAATGGCTCAGAAACCTGACCAGCACACAGCAAAACCGGATTACCTGATATGGACCCTGAAAACCTGATCACCAGGTAAAAAAACAGACAGGTGGTAACCCTACTGTAGGTTCTTATTAAATTACTGCAGTTACTGCTCAACCCTAATTCAAAATGGTTGCCACAGAGGGAATAAGTTGAATATGGCCATAGCTGAGGTGCGCATGATAGAGAAACAGAACAGAATTTTATTTTTACCACTGCTGCACGTACAACATTAGGCTACATACAGTAGTGGGCTTTAAGCATGTATGGGATAGACGCAGGGGAATATTGGTTAAGTAGGCAGGGAGGAGGGAGGGTTTCCATAGACCAGTTTAGGTCTGCGGAGACATATTAGCAGGGACCATCTAGGCAGACCCAGTGGGTCAGGTGGTCCTTTTCTGCTGATAGAATCTATGTTTCTATCTTACATACTTCCGGTTCCTCTGGCTTTCTACAGTGTGAAGACCATTTTCTCAAGGGCTGTGAACTCCTGAAAATTATGATCTGTGAAGTCTCTACATTCAAACAGTGCACTGCCCTATAACGTATACATTTTTAGGGCAACTTCTCAGCAGCTGAAACCTATAAAGCACTTCACCAAACATGCCACCTCCAGTGTCTTACCTTGTTTTGGTTATTCTTTATTTTGTTCCATACCTCCCATATATCCTCACCATTCCAGTCTTTCAGCCATTCTTGCTGTTAGCCTCCGGCCAGCACTGCTCAGATTGCAGCATCCAGTTGTGAAGCCCCCCCCCGCCAAGGCGGTTTCAGTAAACCAACTGTGCCTGGGCTCAACCATATGTTCAGCAATGTGCTGAGGAGAAATCATGACTCAACTCACTTGCTCATGCATTATGTAGTATGTCTGTGGCATCATGGTCAAATAAAAGTATATTTTTTCCCATTTAAGTGCCGTTGTTCTCCTAAACACTGATACCATCTAGCACACTGCTGGGGGCAAATGTCGGGTGGTGACTTACTATATCCATGACCTCCCCAAGCCCTCCACTGAAGGTATTAATGTAGTATGGAGGCTCCCTCCTCCTAGAGTCTGAGAGCACTTCCTCCACAGCACTCCATAGACACCACCAGCTCAGAGATGGATTTGAGCTCACAGCACAAACCTACCTGCACACATGGGAGCGCAGGATGTGCTCTGCTGTCACCTCTAGGTTGGGTTGTCTTACCTCATTTTGAAGGCACAGGTACTATCTAGTTCTCCCTCCTTTGGTTTTCCTGTTCAAAGGCAATGTGATGAAAGTTCTGATTCTTCAGTATGGGGCAGGCAGAATGGTCCTAAAAGGGGAATACTGCAGCTCAGAACACCAGAGTTTCAGGCAGCTTAGCTCCCACAAGTCCTTCTGAAATACAGGTACCAAATACACCTCTTAAAAATGTAACAGTTTCCTCTTTATCTTCATGCTCAGTGGACACATTTGACCAACATAGCAATGTCTACACCGATGTTACTAGATCTGCCACAGATGTAACATAAATCCCAAAAGTCAAAGAGTAATTTGGGTAGCAGAGCTGTCCTGCAAAGGAGCAGACCTGTGAACTCCCAGTGCTTGGAAACTGGACAAGTATGCAACAGCAAGACAGACAAGTGGCACACTTGAAACAGGGGATCCGGCTACCAGCAAGCAAACAGAATCACACCTGACATCAGCAGAATTCAGAAATTGAATTTCAAGTCATTACATTCTTTATTTTTTGACTTAAGACCTCGGGGGCCCGCTCTATTCCTTTTGCGGCCCCTACCCTGTGGAATTCTCTACCTCGCTGGGTGAGGGAGTGCCTGACTGTCGAGAACTTTAAGTCTGTCCTTAAGACTTATTTATTTGGCTTCGCTGTTCCTGAATCTTTTAAAATCTGCTGATATGGGGTTTTAATAACTGTATTTTAGTATGGTTGAGTTAGTATTTATTTTATTGTTTGATTGTTTTATCCTGTACAGACGCGTTGATCGCAAGAAATTGCGCTTTTTGCAAATAAAAATGATTTGATTTTGATTTTGATTTTTTTCCAAATCCTTTCTTGATCTCCTTATTGGACGACCTGCCCCCATCCAGACTGGTCTCACCAGTGTCATCATCCAGCATTTCTTGGTCTTACATGAACTCAGGTGTCCTCTGTCACAGGATCAGTCAGAGGTGCCCAGTCACCAGTTGGGGCCTGTGGGGGACCGGCCATTATCAAGCTCCAGTCTGAATTTTTCCTCCATTTTCTCTCATGGGGTCACATGCGTGCAATGATGCGACGTGCTTGCTACATCTCCATGGAGATGCACCAGGCGTCTGGGTGTGGGAACCCTTCCCTGAGTATGGTCCAGCTGCACTGCCACCAAGATTCCTTCAGGTGGAAGTGGGACACGCTAACCAAGGAATACTCGATCTTCCCTCCGCCACCCAGCTCTGAGCGACCCCAGTCTGTTCCTGAATCATGGCTGCCAGTGTAGCGAGCAGTAGTGGTACCGCTGTGCTACTAGGCTGGCTTCATTCTTCGTTGTTGAGGGTACTTACGTGAAAACAGAAGCTCTGACCCTTATAGTTCCCCAGCAGCTGAACCTTATTCTGGTGCTGAAGTCATAATGCCCTGCTTCAAGTTCTGACAACGTAGTCCTTACAGCAATGGATGGTGATGTCACAATCAGGGTGTTATGACTTCTGCTCCAGACTCAGCCTCCTCTGTAAGTGAACCATAAGGGACAAAGATCCCATTTTTCACGTCAGTATACTTTATAATGAAGAAAAGAATGACTCCAAATTCAAAGTTTTGGAGTGTTTTGCAGTTCTGGTGATGCTGTTGTTTTTTTGCTGGTGACTGGAACATTTCTATAACGGTCTGTAGCATCGCTCTTTGATAATTGAAGGTATCTTTTGTGATCATTACTTGTATTCCTCTCTTCCATTGTGTATCTTGTTCTGTTAATATATGTTCTGCCTGCTGAATGTTTTACCAAATTAAACCGCCTCTCTTTTCAACTCCCCCTATATCCTAATCACAGGCTCTGGTGTATGGCTTGTCTATACTGCAGTCAATCAGTCAATCATTATTTGTATACTGGAAAGGTATGTGAGCAAAAATGCCTGTTTTCACAAACGTCCAGTGTAAAGTACAAGAATACACAAAAAAACAGTTTGTTTATTTATTTTTTTTTATTTAGGTTTTGTTAACCGGGTAAGTGCACTAGCCAAAATTGACTGTTTTCAGGCACGACCCAAGAGAGTACAACAGGTAATCACAAACAGATAGCAATTCTAGAGAGCAGTTATAATACATACATATGTAGGGTTACATTCCATGTCATCAGAAAATACTGATAAAAAAATAATACCTTTTACATAAGTTGTGTGCACATCAGCGGTAGTATACAAGGTGAAAGGAGTAAAACATGTAGGAGCTAGAGGTAGAAGGAATGGGGTAGGTAAAAGAAAGACAGCAGGTCAGGGGTAGAGAAACGTGTAAAGAAAAGTAATTGGAGGGGAGGGAGAGAAGATAGGGACGGGGTAATCAAGTGTGGCTAAAGCAAGTGCAGGTGTCAGCCAGAGATAAGTAAAGCCTCAGCTCCCTTTTAAAGCAGAGATGAGACTTAGTCAGCCTCAAGTCTGGGGGAAGAGAGTTCCAGATTCGAGGGGCAGAGTGCTGGAAGACTGTAGTACCTTTGGAGGTGCGACACCTAGGTACGTGAAGTAAGGATTGATCATTTGAACACAGGCCACGGTAGGAGTTTTGGGGAACAAGCAATGTAGCAAGTGAGGATGGAGTGTTCAGTCGAAGAACAAAATCAACGAGTGAGCACGGAGCATATTTCCTGTGAGCTGAGGGGGAGAGCCATTTTAGATCTTTGTATAGCTGGCAATGGTGCGTAAGGCGAGGAGGCATACCTACAAATGTTGTTATATGTTACATCCAACTTATGAAGGGAAGTCTTATGTGCTGAAACAAAAATGGGGGAACCGTAAGTAAGGGCAGGGTGCAAGATACCCCTAGCAGTGGCCAACTTAGCAGGAGGTGTAAGCATATAGCTACTTTTATAGGCTACACCCAGTTTTGAATTAGCTGCTTTGCAGGCAGATATGCAGGTTGATATCAAGGGATTGGTCAAGAAGGACCCCCAAGTAATTAAAGGATGTAACACATTCAATAGGTGAGCCTCCTAAAATACTGATGAGCATGTCCGTAGAGCGAGTCTTAATCTTTTTGACTGAGCCTAGAAGCATGGCCTTTGTCTTCCTTGAGTTCAGTACCAGCTTATGGTCATATAGCCAGTTTTGCACATTATTGAGCTCAGTAGACAAGGAAGAGTTTATGGACTCAACATTCATGGAGTAGAGTACCAGATCATCCGCATAAAGAATTGATGAACACGATTGGAGAGTGTCAGTAATATTGTTCATGAAAAGTGAGAAAAGCAAAGGACCCAGGATCAAACCCTGGGGTACTCCAATATTTATGGTGGTACTTCCAGATATGGAGAAGTTGTACTTAACCACTTGAGACCTATTTAACAGGTAGCTTCTAAACCATTCGACAACAGGAAATGAGAAACTAAGTTTATGGAGAGTGGTAAGGAGCAGTGGATGATCAGTGAGATCAAAAGCCTTTGTAAGGTCTACAGAGACGGTGCCGGTAAGTAGACCACCATCCATATTTGATAGAATATCAGTTGTGAGTTTCAGGAGGGCTGTCAACATGCTGTGTCCTTTCCTGAAGCCTTGCTGTGTTTCAAAGAGAAGGTTGTATTTGATTATATGGGCAACTGTTTGTGGGGCAACAAGTTTCTCCAGGCTTTACTGAGGACCGTGAGAATAGCAGTGGGCCTATGATTAGTTGTGAAAGAAGTGGTATGGAAAGAGTTAATGGTTTGGATTCTCTAGCTGTTTTTTTTTTTAGCAGTTTGAAAAAAAAACACACACAGGCTAAAATCCACTATCCAGCTTGTGGAATTTTCAGTCCTCTGTAGCTGCTAGATAAGAGCTGGGTCATAAATCTCGAGTGGACCTCTCCATACACACACAGACCTGCAGACACATACACAGGGCAGTTTGAATGGATTGGGTCATTCAAATATAAACTGAAGGTTAAAATGGAATATAACTGGTCACTGTTAGGTGTTCAGTCTGATTGGGACAATTAAATACATACATGTTAGATGGTTGGTGCGTTCAAAGGGGGAATAGGCATTACCTATTCCCAGGAGAATATATAAGAGGCTGAAAGATGATGAAGAGTTCTCTTTTGCTTTGGAAGCTGGAAGGGGAAACAAAAACTGAGAGCCTACCCTTGTAGCTATGTCCATGGGAGCTGGCAGTTAGAATAGGGTCCAGTGTCTCTTAGAAGGACAGGGAAGGGTAAGTTTAGTTCTAGCATATTTCAGTAATAGCCTTCTTCTTTTGCCATCTGTTATTTAAAAACATGTGTTTACTTTTCCTGTATGAGTGTTATTCTCTTGTGTTGTAAATATATATCCTGTAAATGCTCAGTGCACTTTCTGTTAAGTAAAAAGCTATTTATTTGCTCAACAGTTGTGACTCTGATGTCATTTTTCTAAGGTAATATTTGGGTTCCACTGACTGAGGTAAACTCTGTGTAGCATCTGCCACCCGAGAGAGACACACTACCAGACTTTAACGTGTGCAGTTGCACACTTGATTATTCAAGTTTGTAAGCTTGAAGGTTGGCGCTGGAGACAGTCCAGCTGGTGGCAGCGAATACCCGATGACTGACACCTCTCTAAAAGCTGTTTCAGCACAGAGGGAGAGGTGGGTTGTCACATTAGTGATATCCTTCGGGTCACTCTTCTTGAAAACTGGAGTAACACGAGCAATTTTTCATATATCTGGGACCTTGCCACCACAGAGCGACAATGTAAAAATTCTAGCCAGGGGCAAAGCTATAAGAGAAGCCTCAAGCTTATGTAATCTAGGTTCAAGAAAGTCAGAGCCCATGCTAGTGTTGTCTTAGATGGACTTTAGTAGTGGCAACATCTTGACTAGTAATTGCCTTGAAATTAAAAGGAGGAGAGTTTGGCAGCACATTTGGTAGATCAGTAGCGGTGTTTTGCTGGCCAGTGTTGAGTGTCAGAGAGCATGTAGCCAATTTTTGGAAGAGTGAGGTATACTGTGATAAGTCTGAGAGAAAATGATTAAAAGAGTTTGCTACTGTGACTGGATTGTTACAGTGTTCTCCATTCAGTATCATGTCTTCTTGCACATCCAATTGTGAAGTGCCCAAAAAATACTTTGTGTGTCCAGAAACATAGAATTTGACGGCAGATAAGGACCGCTTTGCCCACCCAGTCTGCCCGTTTCCCTACCTACGGGATAAGCTGCAGATCCTAGTTAACCAGCAGCCTACTTCTTCTTTCCCTCGCCCCCTAGAACGCCTTTATGACTGTCCCATGTATGCTTGAATTCCACCACTGTTTTTGACTCCACAACTCCTCCGAAGGCCATTCCGTGCATCCACATCCTCTCTGTGAAAAATACTTCCTTAAATTACCTCTGAGCTGCCTCATCTTCAAATTGTGCCCCCTTGTTCTTGCACACCCCTTTTTTTGAAAGATGCTACCCTCTTGGACTTTGTTGATTCCCTTGAGGTACTTGAAAGTTTCTATCATGTCCCCTCTCTCCCTCCTTTCCTCGAGGCTGTTTGTTTTGGGTCACCAGCAGAGCTTAAGAGCAGGTTCTTGCAGTAATTGCTCTTGGCAGCCCTGATCATCTTTCTACAGGAGTTCCTAAGAGCTCTGTAGTTATTGAAATCCGAGATAAGTCCAGTGATCTTCTAGCGCTTCCAGTATTTGTCCCTGAGACGTAGAAAGCAGGTCTTTGTGGAGTCACCTGGTTGGTTTGCCTCCAACATGCCTGGTGACCTGTGGTGCATGCTTCCGCTGAACAGCAAGAAACTTTTCCAAAAAGATTTGAAGGGCTTCATCAACATCCATGGAGGAATGGATAGCAGTCCAGTCAATTACTGAAACATCAAATAGAAAATTGTCAATGTCCAACTTAGCAAAGTCAGTGAAGGTGACAAGAACAAAGATAACAGAGCACAGCAAATGTAAAAAAACAGATTCAAAGGGGTGGCAATGTAATACAATCCAACACGGTATAACGGTTAATGTAATGGTCTCAGGATGTGCCATAATACAAAATTGATAGAGTACATCAAAGAAAAAAC
Source organism: Neoceratodus forsteri (assembly GCA_016271365.2). Classification (NCBI taxonomy): domain Eukaryota; kingdom Metazoa; phylum Chordata; order Ceratodontiformes; family Ceratodontidae; genus Neoceratodus; species Neoceratodus forsteri. The sequence continues at coordinate 973,890,878 of CM057456.1, read as the reverse complement.
ACTATCTACTGAGAACTGCAAATTAGGGATCTGTCAATCATTTAGTTAGGGGGTCTGCCTCCATTCCCTGATTGGGCGAAATATTACCCAGTGGTGACAGCCTACAATGGTAGCCAGCGATATGTCCCAGTAAATATCTTGCTGTATCCAGATACCACAGGAAACACCATTGCTTGCATCACATAATCTTCCCCTGTCAAGTTTGGGTGATTTAGTATTCATATGGACACCACTGCCAATTTACACTCAAATTTGTTTTTATATTTGACTGATGCTTTAGCCTGTCTCAGTGGGTGTCTGTGCCAACTCATTCAGTAGGTCGCTATTTAGACTTGGTTATTTCGTCTGCTCATGTTACTGGAGTTAATAATGCTTTTGATTTTTTTTTGTTTTGTTCATAAGATGGATTTAATTACCATTTTCCTCACATGTGTTTATCAGCCATGTGAGCCACTGATTTTTCTTGTTTTATTGATTTTTGGGGGCTGGTAAATTGAATGAAGCCATAGGTAAAGATGATGTAAATTGTCTTTCCACTAAGTGTAATCAAGTATTAACACAATCTATAGCTTGATCTCCAGGTCTGCCAGGAAAGCTCAGTTTCTTCCCTCACATTCTTTGACCTTTGTGCTTTAAAATGGGAGTGTAGAAAAGCTGAACCTAGGTGGTGCTCTGACAAGACAGCTTACATGTATGATTTATGTGAAATCAAGGTTACTTCTTAATCTGCGCTAAGTTCTTCTGTTACCCATGACCCTAAAAAATTATATAGAAAGTTTAGATTCCGTTCTTCACAGGAAAGTTAACTTGTAGACTTCTTCTGATTTATTATTTTAACAACGAGAGTTTACAAGTAATGTTATTCAATCTGCAGCAGTCTCAGACATGAGCTGTTGTCCGCAGATGGAATTTGGAATATTCAGATTCAAGGAGATGGAATTTGGCATATTCAGATTCAAACTCAGCCCTGCGATCACGCTCTTCCTAGAGATCTAGTGGCAGATTTATTTCTCCTCTGAAGAGTTCAGATGCCCTGAGTCCTGTTCCAGTCCTTGCAGAGAAGGTTTACGGTTACATTCTTTTATTATTTTGTAATGTTTAGTTATTCGATACTCTGCATTAGTGTTGTTAATTTGTATTGTAGTCTGTGTGAAATCATCTTTTTTTCTTGGTTCCACAGCCATTCCAAGAACCGAGAAAACCGTACATCTTCTCCTTCATCAGGCCGCACCTCTGGCACTATACCTATGTTAGCACTAGGACTACACAGAAACTTTGCAAGCCAGGGGCTACCCACAATGACATCATACGCCAGCATCTGCATGAACAAGGGTGGCCCATCCTCTCCTCAGTTCTTTTCCCGCCATCAGTCATACTCTGACCTGCTATTGGAAAAGTCACTTTCAGCCATTGTTTCTTATATTTAGTCACAATAAGTAATTAATTTAGTGTTTGTCCTGTGACTTTATATGCTGCCAACCGTATCTTTGCTGTTTATACACTTTTAAGTGTGTGCAGAGCAAGGCTTTATTAAGTATACTACTGGTTAGGCCTCTCACACCGGGATCGCCTTAAGAGCCGCGGAGCTTGCCTTACCACCACCAGGTGATGTCGTATGACTACTTACCTCCGCTTCTTTCTGCAAAACTTCTCTAGAAACCAGGGAGAGAAGTACAACTGTGGGAAATTTGTGCCTCCTGTCCTTTTGTCCGAATTATGGTCACCGACGTAGACAGACACGTCATCACTGGGAGACCATCAGCTCAACCACTGGAAGGATAGAATGGCCTTTTTGACGAGATCTTGGTTGATGTAGCAGCCCTTGGTTATCAAACTGTCTCCTGTTTCGCCATCCATCCTGGCAGCAGTGATCATAGCCTCTCTGACCATTGACCAGATACCAAGGTCAGAGTTTGGCTTAGGCATTGTCAGGCCTATACAAAACAGTACATGGTCATTGTTACTGGGTACCTCACCTGTGTCGACTTGTAGCCCCCCAACCGTTGATCAGACACCAAGGTCGGGGCTTGGCTTCAGCGCTGCCATGCCTATACAGCCGATATGTTGCCATCGTCACCGTGTTAAAGCCTGCCGTCGACTTATAGCCCCCTCCCCCGACTATCGACCAAACTTCAAGGTCGGGGGCTTGGTTTCTATCTTACTGTGCATGTACAGCTGGTACCTTTCCTATGGGCAATCTGTTACCGTCGCTGCTGGGGTGAAACCCACTGTCAGCTACCAACCCACGGACTGTCGAACAGACCTCAATGTCGGGGCTTGGTTTCTGTATTACCCTGCCTACATGGACGGTTATGTTGGTTATGGCTGACCTGTTGCTGTCATCACCGAGTCGATGCCCATTGTCAACTGCCAGACCTCCTGACTGTCGATCAGACTTGCAGGTTGAGGTTTGCTTTCAGTATTACTGTGCCTATGCAGACATTATATACTGTCATCATTAGGTTGTCCACCCACCGTCAACTGCAGCACTCATGACCCCCCAAGATGGATGTCATCTGTGTATACAGTGCTGCCATTGCTGTGGCTCTTACAGCACATATTATCACAGGCCTACCTGTGCAGCCTGTTCTTATGCTGATGAGAGTTACAGGCCAGATTAACTTCTCAAGCCAGTACACACTGCACATACCCTCTTTACCCACTGACTCTGCTGTTGCTGGAGCAGTTCCCTATTCCTGTTGCCGACAAGGCTACCTAGCCTCCTATGACATGAAGGGGATTTTGACTACAAGGAGGGTTATGAATGATGTATGGCACATTACCTGTCTGCACTGTGTGGATTCTGTGGGGCACACTTTCTGGTCTCCCCTAGAGGTCCCTGTCTTACAGTGCAGTAGGCAGTTTAGGCACTCTGCAGTGGGTCTGTGTGGTGGAGGAGGAAGTCTCCACATAAATTAATTTTGTGACTTTTTTTTAAACTTTGTATTGAGGCATACGACTAATAATAATACTGTACATGTAGTATGATGCATCTTAGGCAGAACTGTGACAAGTAGTACATCAGGGTAGAAGGGCAACATTACATTTTACAGAAAATGTCAGGATTACTAGGTTATTTGCACAGCAGACATTGTAAGTTTATTGGTCTATGCAACCTGTATACTATCTATTGACTCTCAGTGGGACCAGCCCAATCCTTCCCTCGCAGCCTTGTACCAAGTTAATTTAGTGCCTAAAGATAAGTTTATAGGTTTGCAACAGTTCCTATCGGGGGTGGGGGTGGGGCATTGGGTTTATATCCAAATAAACCACTAGGGAACAAAGTCTGAGGCAACATTTGAACCGTATAGTGCCCAGCTCTGCCATTTGTTGTTAGCCTGTTCCATTTTGTCATGTACAAAGGCTGTTAATTTTTCCATGTGGTAGATGTCCATTATTTTACGCTATGTATCCTCTGTAGGCATCTCTGGTTTTATCCAGTGCCAGGTTATGGCTTTTCTTTCACAGCCAAGAGATGAATCATAATAGGGGATCTGACTGTGAGGCACATTTCCCGAGGAGGAACCGATAACTAGTTCTAGTTCTAGTTCTGGGCTCAAATGCAGGGAATCACCCAATAATTCTTCCATTTGGAGCAGACTTTGTTCCCAGTAAGTGGTCAGCATCAGACAGCAACAGAATACATGTCCATGGTTAGCCGGGTTAGTACCAAAATTTCTCCAGCGCTTCCCGTAATGTAACGACATATATTTAATGGGATCTGTGATGCCGGTTCGACAACACTTTTGTCAACTGATATCACAGCGACGGGATGTATGTTGACCACAAATTGCGGTAGACATAAATCCAAAAAGTCTCATGGTCATGTTTCTTTATCGGGGGGGGGCAAAGCCCCCATGTGACAGATTGTGCCCCCCCCCATACTAAAGATTGTCAACTCAGTCGGAGTTGATTCGGGGGGGTGCAGGACCAGGAGAGGTGTGCCTCTGTCTCAGGCGCACGAACACAGTGACCTGTCGGCAAGCTGTCAGGTTTGTCGAAAGCGACGTAGGTCGCTGTATTGGTGTCACTGTCGGGGGGCATACCTATTTAACTAATACCCCTAGAGTGTGGAAAACTTGGTATCTGCCTTTCCAAGCAAATTCCCTCCACTGAGTTGAGGAGGTAATTTTAATGGCAGGAATAGCATGTTAAATCCAACGGTCATATTCAATCGTAGTATTAAGTTCTTTATTCCAGCTGTTTAAGACCAACTGAGTCATGCCACCAAGTAACTACTAGAGACCTTTATAAAGATGCCCAATCAAGTGCCCTCACAGAATACCCTTCTGGGCATCCAGTATCATGGCCATTAATAATGGGATCTGCTTTGAAAGTTTTAAGAAGGATTTATACTTATGTAGCAAGTAAATTTGGACTTGTCGATAGTGGTAATGCTTTCTAACTGTTAGGCCAAAAGTATGTTGTAGTTTATCAAAGGGGATCACCCCACTGGAGTCCAGAAACTGATATATATTTGTCAGTGTGAGTCGTCTCCACAGGCAGAAAACAAGATCCATCCGAGATGGGAGGAAATCCTTGTCAACCTCCAGGTCCCTACAAAAATAGAAAATTTGACAAAATACTGGGAGTTTCTTTATTAAGTACCACACCCTAAGGATATTTCTAGTGAGGGCCATAAAATGTGCAAGCGGGGGAGTGTTTAAGGGAGTGGCTAAAAGAATGCAGTCAATATCATGCAGGTAATTTAAAAAGAATTCAGTAGTTTTCCAGGGGAGTATGTTGGGGTGATAGCCAGATTAATATCATTTGCAAACACGCCGCGTTAACATAATTCAACAAATTGGGTAAATTGACTCCTCCAAGTGCTAGCGGTAGTTGTAGCACAGAGAGACAGATTCTCAGCCACTGTCCTGCCCAGACAAATTTAGTAATTATTTTAGTACATGACCAAAAGTAGAAAGGTACTGGAAGCAGAGGAAGGGTCTGAAATAAGTATAAAAGTCGGGGTAGAATATTCATACGGATGGTTTCTCCATGTGTGAAGAAGGAAAGTGGTAGAAGTCCCCATTTATTTAAGTCATTGCATGTGACATTTGTTAGCGGCTCATAATTTAATAATTATAAATTTTCCAAATCTTTTGGTGTGTAAATACCGAGGTATTTCAGCTTTATGCTGTGCCATTTCAATGGTAGGGACCATTTCAGTGCAGGAAAGGGAGAGTAGTAATTAAGAAGAACCTCAGTCTTATGGAGGTTTAATGTAAACCCTGCCAGTTGCCCAAATATATGTAAGATGTGCCATATCTCTGGTATGGATCATTCAGGTTCTAGAAGTGTGAGCAAGACGTCATCGGCATACAGCAAAATTTTCTGTTCCTTGTGGGCAAGCGGCATTCCCACTACGTTAGTCTCCATACATACTGCCTGAGCCAAAGGCTCCATGTAAAGTGAAGATACACAAGGAGGCGTGGAAAGGATGAGAAGGGACTTGGCAAGGTTGGAGGAATGGTCAGAGTATGGCAGCATGGATTCGAGTACAAAGAAGTGCAAAGCCAGCCGCACCTGGGAAACAAAACCCGGGGAAGGTGACAGTGTGGGGGAGGTAGTAACAACAACAAAATGGAAAGGGACCTGGGGGTAATCATATCAGATGACCTTAAGGTTGGCAAGCAATGTGAGAAGGCGGTAGGGAGGGCTGGGGGATACTGGGATGTATAGGGAGAGGCATCACCAGCAGAAAACAGGAAGTTGTTATCCCCTGTACAGACAGTTGATGAGACCCCATCTGGAGTACTGCATCCAGTTCTGGAGACCCCATCTCCGCAAGGACATAGGATGGAGGCAGTTCAGAGGAGGCAACTAAATGGTGCAGGGTCTGCAAGAGAAGCCATACGAGCAGAGGCTAAAGGAGCTTAATATGTATACCCTTGAGGAAAGGAGGGAGTGGGGGGACATGATAGAAACGTTTAAGTACCTCAGTGGAATCAACAAAGTCCAAGAGGGTAGCATCTTTCAGAAAAAGAGATGTGCAAGAACAGGGGACACAATTTGAAGATAGAGGAGGGACAACTCAGGGGCAATGTGAGGATGTATTTTTTCACAGAGACGGTGGTGGACGCATGGAACAGCCTTCCTGAGGAGGTTGTGGGGTCTAAAACTGTGGGAGAATTCAAGAATGCATGGGACAGACATAAGGCAATTTTTGTGGGGGGTAGGAAGAAATAGGCTGTTGGTTAAATAGGATCTGCAGCTTATCCTCTAGGTAGGGAAATGGGCAGATTAGGTGGGCCAAGTGGTCCTTATCTGTGATCAAAGTCTATGTTTCTATGTAGATAGCATTTCATGGCATTTTGAGGATGCCGAGCCCTCCCTCATTTATTTCTTACCCCAAGTACTCCAGAACATGCCACCTTTGCAAACTGGCATGGGACATATGTAAACATGCCAGCTGTGTTTCTCACAGGCTGCCGGGCACATGTATCCTGTTCCATCACGCTCTGTGCTGTTATGGCTGGCTGTAATCCTACAGACATGCCATCTTTATCTCCTAATTCAGAATCAAGTAGTGGGGAGGCAATGGGGCATGATAATGTATGCCCTTGCCTTCTTAGACCTGGGATTTACAAACTGCCAGGCCTGTGTGTGTGTGTGTGTGTGTGTTTCAAACAACATGAAGTCTTGCTGTATTCTGACATATGCAGTGATCTCCAACCCTTGGACTGCCCCGGAGAACAAAGAGTTAACTTTCCACGCAGGGCATGGAACGCTGAGCTTGAGCTTGGTTGAAGCCTCTGTCTGCTGTTGTTTAAACTCCAACCGTCAGATTCTTACTCCGCCTCACTGAACAGTCGCCTCCGAGAGTGTCCTTCCGGCCGCTTCAAAAAGCGTTCAAAAGTGTCGTTTTTCACTGTTTCAACTCAATTTCTGCTTCTAAACCTGTCGTTTAAGTCTCTGTCTGTGGTACCGTGAGTACTAGGTAGGTTTTGCTATTTTAGTTTCTGTGTGGAACTTGTAAACATTTGATCGGTTTGGTTTGAACCGATCAGGTTTGGTACAAAAACTTCTGTCTTTATTAGAGTGTGGTAACCGGTCCGTATCGGTTCTAAAAAAACTGATTTCATTACGTTTTTTTTCCAACATCCATAACACGGTCAGGAACCAATAGGGGTGTCTTGCCTGGCGGATTGCTGAGAAAAGGGTAAGTTTTGGTTAGGATTGGCCATGTCTGAGAAACCCAAGAAAAAACACGGGCCCACTGGGTTTCAACACTGTAGTGTGTGGGGGGAAGCCTTTGCTAAGGCTGAACCCCACACCACCTATCTTTATTGTCTGGGGTTTGACCACCTCAATTCAGACTGCCAAATTTGTAAAAGTTTTCCCAAAGCTACCCTGGATAAGAGAGTAGGTGGACTGAGGGAAAGGGAGGCCGAAAGTCCGCTGACCCAGATGGCCAGCCTGGTTCGGTTCCGACCGAACCAGGAGTGCCCTCTGACCAGGCGAAAACCGTCAGGCAAAGGAGAACCGATTCTGAGGAGTCGGTTCGGTTAAGAAAGAAAGGGATAAATCATCCGGTTCAGATCCACAAGTTCGCTCTCTGACCGCTGATGAGATAGCCAAAGCGATAAGGATAGTTCAGTCACTAACTTCGGTTCCGGCTGAACCGGCACCATCTGTCAGGGGCTCGGTTCGGTCGGTTCCCCCGGTTCCGGATTATACTTTAGAAGAATTTTATGAACCGGAGGTGGAGGAGGGAGAATATGATGATGATGATGATGATGATTATGAAAGTCTGGATGTGCCTATTGACCCGGACATCTCCCCAGACAGACCTTCAGGTGTTTCTCCTCCTAGGCTTTCTGAGTCCTCTTCCCACTTTATGTTTTACAAAAATGTGGCTGAAACCCTCCAGCTTCCTATGGAAGAAGCAGTAGAGGATCAGGAGGAGCCTGATTTTGTTGAGATGATGGACATCCCAGAGTCCAGGAGATTGTCTATTCCCCTCCATAAGTCTTTTGGGAAACAGACATTTAAAATTCTTAAAAACTCCTAATTCCATACCTCCTGTGGGCAGAAGAATGGACAAGAGGTATACTCTTTCAGGCTCAGACACGGAGTTCCTTTCCCAGCAATGCAGCCATGTTGGGGATAGTGCAGGCTGCTGCCTGTGATAAGGCAAATATTCCCTTGGCTTCACACCCCCCAGATAAGGACCCCAGGAGGATTGATGCCATGGCAAAGAAACAGTACATGGCAGCATCTTTGGGACTCAGGCAGGCTAACTATATGGCCTACACAGCTAGATACCAGAAGTCCAGGTGGGACACTGTGATGGCTCTAGCTAAACAGGCCACTGACCAGCTTGCCAAGGAGCTGGAGCGGGTGGCTGTGGATGGGATTGAGGCATCCAAGGTGCAGTTTCATGCTGCAGTGGACTCCAGTGATGTTTTATCTAGAGTCATGGCTACATCTGTGGCCCTTCGGAGGATGGCTCGGTTCAGATGTACTAGCCTATCACAGGATACCCAGACTAAGGCCATGGATTTTCCTGTCATTGGTAATTCTCCGTTTGGGGAGCAGATAGAGAACTACATGAAGAAGATGGACGAGTACAGGACCACCTACAGGAGTGCTCAGGCCAAAGAAAGTCAAGCCACTCCTCAGAGGCAGCATTGCAGGGGCAGGGGAAGGCCCTTTCAAAGGTCTTTTTACCAAGCCCAGGCCTCTTCTTCTGCTTTTGGTCAGAGGGAGTTCTTTATAGGGAGAGGCAGACTGGATATGAGCAGGCCTGCTTCCACCCCTCAGCCTAAAGCCCCTGCCAAGCAGACACCCTGATGGGTCTTCCCGGGCCAATTCTCCAATACCTGTAGGGGGCAGGCTGGCTTACTTTGTCCAGGACTGGAAGTCTTTAACATCAGACAAGTGGGTCCTGGAAGTAGTAAGCCAGGGACTGGTTCTCAGCTTCAAAAAATTTCCCAAGATGAGAACCAGATCCTTTCCACCTGCAAATTCATCAGCGGCCCTTGCCCTAGAGGCAGAGGTTTCTTCTCTCTTGGCTCTCAGAGCCGTAGAAAGGGTTCCCACCCTACACAGGGGCAAAGGATTGTACTCCAGGTACTTCCTAACCCCCAAAAAGACAGGAGAATGGCGGCCCATCCTGGATCTGAGATATCTAAACAAGCACCTTTTAAAGCCAAAATTCAAAATGGTGACTCTGGGAATAATTCTGCCCTCTCTAAGGCCAGGGGACTGGCTAGCTTCCCTGGACCTCAAAGATGCCTATTTTCACATTTCCATGAGGTGCTCCCACAGAAAGTACCTCAGGTTCGAGTTGCCCTCAGGCCACTATCAATTCAGAGCAATGCCCTATGGTCTAACATCAGCCCCAAGGGTGTTCACAAAGTGCCTGGCAGTAGTGGTTGCTTTCCTAAGGAGAAAAAAGATCTCCATCTTTCCATACCTGGACGACTGGCTCATAGTGGGTCAGTCTCCAGACCAAGTCAAGTCACATCTTCAGATAACTCAGCAACTGCTCACTTCCTTAGGATTCCTCTTAAACCTCCCAAAGTCAGTTCTGGAGCCAGTACAGCTCCTCACCTTTATAGGGGCGGAGCTGGATACAATAAGAGCAAAGGCCTTCCTTCCCATGGACAGGACAAGGACATTAATAGAACTGGCCTCTTCTTTCACCCTTCAGGTGTCTTGACCAGCAAGGCACTTCTTGCAGCTCCTGGGCCACATGGCAGCCTCTATAGCAGTGGTCCGGGGGCAAGATTTCAGATGAGGGACATTCAGTTCCATTTGAGAGCCTTCTGGTCCCAGAGAAAGGATTCCCTTACCAAACTAGTCCCAGTGACTCGAACCCTGATCCAGGCTTTGCAGTGGTGGCAGGATCAGGACAATTTAAGGCAGGGAGTTCCTTTTGTCACTCAATCTCATTCACTAATCCTCACCACAGACGCCTCCCTTTTGGGCTGGGGAGCCCACTTGGTGGATCTTACCACCCAAGGGCTGTGGTCACCTCAAGAATCTCTGCTTCACATCAGTCTCTTGGAACTCAGAGCAGTGTTTCTGGCACTGCAAGCTTTTTCCAAGTCTGTTCAGAACAAAGTAGTCCAGATCAGAACAGGCAATACCACCACAATGTGGTACATCAACAAGCAAGGAGGCACTCGGTCTACGGTCTTGTGCACAGAAGCAATGAAGTTGTGGTCTCTGGCCTATTCCCTACAGACTTCTCTGACAGCAGTTCACCTCCCAGGGAAGGACAATGTCCTAGCAGATGCTCTCAGCAGGATATCTCAGGGCCACCAAGAATGGTCCCTAGATCCCCTAATTTTGAAAGTGATTTTTTCCAGATGGGGCACTCCACAGATAGATCTTTTTGCAGCCCCAGACAATCATGAACTTCCTCTCTTTTGCTGCAGACCCCCAGTCTTGGGCTCAGTCCCCCTGGATGCTCTGGTTCTCAATTGGGAAGGGAAGTTCCTGTATGCTTTCCCCCCTTCCCTCTCCTGTTCAAGGTGCTAGTCAAGATCAGGTCTCAACCATGCAAAGTGATTCTGATTGCTCCAGACTGGGCCAGACAGCCCTGGTACCACTATTGCTGTCCTTAGCAGTCCACCTTCCCTGTCTCTTCCCAGGAATTACAACCTGTTGACATCCTCTCAAGGAAGGATTTGGTATCCGAATCTCAAATCTCTCAGTCTCAAGGCCTGGCTCTTGAAGAGTTAGAGTTTGCTGATCTGCACCTCTCTCAAGGTGTTCTGGATATTCTTAGGGCTTCTCGGAAGCCTTCCACCAGAAAGATTTACAACTCCAAATGGAAAAGGTTCACTATTTGGTGCTCTGGTAAGCATATTTCTCTAGAATCTACTGGGTTGCCTACAGTCCTGGACTATATGGTTCATCTCAATGGCTTGGGACTCAGACCAGCTACACTTAAAGTACATTCAGCAGCTGTTTCTGCTTTTTTGTCAGTGGGCAAGCCCTCTTCTCTATCAGCCCATCCTGTATTTTGCAAATTCTTCAAGGGATTGTTGCACACCAATCCTCCCTTCAGGGACCTGCTCCTGCTTGGGACCTTTATGTTTGCATTGCTCAGCTTATGCGACCCCCCCTTTGAGTGTTTGTCCTCTGCAGAGCTTAAGTACTTGACTTGGAAAACTGTGTTTTTGGTAGCTTTTACCTCTGCCAGGCGCATCAGTGAATTGCAAGCCCTGTCAGCGGAGTCTGATTTCATCTCTTTCCATAGAGATAAAGTGGTCCTAAGAACTAACAGGAAGTTTTTGCCTAAGGTGGTTTCAGATTTCCACCTTAATCAGTCGATGTCTCTCCCTGTTTTCTTCACTGACCATTCCTCCTCTGGAGAGAGGAGGTTGCACAGCCTGGACGTAAAAAGGGCTCTTAGCTACTACATAGAGCGCACCAAGGGTCACAGGTTTGAGTCCCTCTAGTTGTTCCTCACTTATGGAGAGGTCGGTTAGGGCAAACCTGCCAGTAAAAGATCTATTGCCAGGTGGATTGTCTCTTGTATACAGTTCTGCTACGAAAAATTGGGTAGAATCCCACCCTCAGGCCTTAGGGCTCACTCTACTAGAGGTACAGCTGCTTCCCTGGCTGCTGCCAGGGATATTCCTGTCTTAGAAATCTGTCAAGCAGCCACCTGGAAAACAGTCCATACATTCACCAAGCATTACTCTCTGGATATCCAGGCTAGGAGTGATGCTCGGTTTGTCACAGCAGTGCTTCAGAGCCTATTCCCAAAGTAGGTTCTGTCCCTCCTCTTTGGAGGTACTGCTTGGTAGTCTGCATATGTCAGAATACAGCAAGACTTCATGTTGTTTGAGGAAAAAATTACTCACCTTAGTAATGTTGTTTCTTCTAATGGAGTCTTGCTGTATTCTGACCCCCCCACCACCACCACCTCCCCTATCAGAACCTGTTTTTTGGGACGTGCGTGGGCAGGAGCAGTGTTGGCACCTAGAGGTGCCCCCTTTTTTTCTCACCCTCCTTTAGTTTGGGTGTGTGTTGTGTTTTGTTTTTTGGGTTTCCTGACTTGAGTCTTTGCTTTAAAACCAAAAAACCCTTTTTATCAAATTTAGTTGCCAGTTGGCTAGTGAGAGTTTACAGTTTCCACATAGAACGCCCAGTGAGTATAGCTCGTAAAGATCTGACAGTTGGTTTTTAAACAACAGCAGACGGAGGCTTCAACCGAGCTCGAGCTCAGCGTTCCATGCCCTGCATGGAAAGTTAACTCTTTGTTCTCCGGGGCAGTTCAAGGGTTGGAGATCACTGCATATGTCAGAATACAGCAATACTATATTAGAAGAAACAGCATTTCTAAGGTGAGTAATTTTTTCTTGTGTTCATTATAAACAGTACCAGGTGGTAGGCCTCTCTTAAGGGTAGGCCAGTACCTCACATTCTTACTGTAACACTGAGCTGAATAACTTTACCCCACTCAGTTTCGGCTGACCTCTGCCAGGAAACATGATCCTAGCAGTTGCCTGCAGAACGTTAGTCTTGGCCACAGGGCAGATAGCATTCTTACAATCAACCATGCCCAGCCAGCAGCTTGAAATGTCATTCAGTTTCATTACTCTGTTGCTGGTGGTAGCCTTCAGGCCAGGGGTAAGGGTGCTGGACACTGGTGGGACACCCTACCTCCCCAAGTGCTTCTTCATTTACCTACAGGCCTTGGATCCAGTAATGATACACACCCATACCGCCAGTGTGTCCAGAGGTAGCTGTGGGGGGGGGGGGTACTTCCTCTCCCAAGTACAAAGGAGAACATCACTAGCTCAGAGGATGGCCCTTCGGATTTATCTTATATGACACGGGTCTTTATTGAGTGCTTGGCAGTAGCAGCAGCAGCCCTTCATAGGGCCAGCCTGTATGTCTTTCCTTACCTAAATGACTGGCTGTTAAAAACCTAATGCAGGGAACAACTGTTCAAACAACATGAAGTCTTGCTGTATTCTGACAATAGCAGTGAGTCCCAACCTTCGAAAGACAACTACAAAAGTACTGCTGCGACTCGGCTAAGTCCAATCGGTGCTCACCCAACCTTGGAATTGCCCCGGAGATGAGAGTTAACTTTCCATGCCAGGCATGGAACGCTGAGCTCGAGCTCGGTTGAGACTCTGTCTGTTGCTGTTTGAACTCAAATTGTCAGATTCTTTACTCCGCCTCACAGAACAGTCGCTCCGGAGATTTCTCCTTTGCTCGGTTCCATTTGTCGGTTAAAGTACCGCTTTTCTCGGTTTTCGACCGAATTTAAACCGCAACCTGTCGGTTCAGTCTCTGTCTGTGGTATTCGTGAGTACTAGATAGGTTTTTATTGTTTTCTGTTCTGTGTGGAACTTGTAAACGGTTCATTGGTTCTGTTTGAACCGATGAAGTTGTTGTAAAAATCTTTATTTCTACTTTTAGAGTGTGGTTACTGGTTCTTATCGGTTCTAAAAAAAATGGATTTTATTACGTTTTTTTCCATGACCTGTGACACGGTCAGGAACCGATAAGAGTGTCTTGCCTGTCGGATTGCCATTAAAAGGGTAAGTTTGGTTAGGACTGGCACCATGTCTGAGAAACCCAGAAGAAAAACCGGGCCCACTGGGTTTCAACACTGTAGTGTGTGTGGGGAAGTCTTTGCTAAGGCTGACCCCCACACCACCTGTGTTTATTGTCTGGGGTTTGACCACCTCAATGCAGACTGCCAGATTTGTAAAAATGTTCCTGCAGCTACCCTAGAGAAGAGAGTTGGTAGGCTCAGAGAAAGGGAGGCCAAAAGGTCTGCTGACCCGGATGGCTAGCCCGGTTTGGTTCGGACCGAACCAGAAGGAGTGCCCTCTGACCAGGGCGAAACTTCTTCGGGCAAAAGGAGAACCGATTTCGAGGAGTCGGTTCCAGCTATAAGAACAAGAAAGGAAAAATCAGCTGGTGTGGATCCAAAAGTTTCTTCTCCAACCGCTGATGAAATAGCCAAAGCGATAAGAATTGTGCAGTCGCTTTCCCCGGTTCCAACCGAACCGGCACCATCAGGAAGGCGCTCAGTTCGGCCGGTTCCACCGGTTCAAGATTATGATTTAGAAGAGTATTATGAACCGGAGGAGGAGGAAGAGGAGTATGAGGAAAGTGAATGTGGTTTTGAAAGTCTGGATGTGCCCATTGACCCGGACATCTCCCCAGACAGACCTTCAGGAGTGTCTCCTCCTAGGCTTTCTGAGTCCCCCTCCCATTTCATGTTTTACAAGAAAGTGGCCGAAACCCTTCAGCTTCCTATGGAAGAAGCTGTGGATGACCAGGAAGAGTCTGACTATGTAGAAATGATGGATATCACAGAGTCTAGGAGGCTGTCTATTCCCTTACACAAATCTTTTGGGAAACAGACATTTAAGATTTTAAAGATTCCTAATACTATACCTCCTGTGGATAAAAGTATGGACAAGAGGTATACTCTGTCAGGATAAGATACGGAATTCCTTACACAACAATGCAGCCATGTTGGGGTAGTGCAGGCTGCAGCCTGTGATGAGGCTAATATTCCCTTGGCTTCACACCCGTCAGACAAGGACTCCAGGAGGATTGATGCCATGGCAAAGAAACAGATCATGGCAGCAACCTTGGGACTCAGGCAGGCCAATTATATGGCCTATACAGCTAGGTATCAGAAATCCAGATGGGACACTGTCATGGCTTTAGATAAACAGGTCCCTGGCCAGCTTGCCAAGGAGCTGGAGCAGGTGTCTGCCGATGGTATTGAGGCATCCAAGGTGCAATTCCATGCTGCAGTGGACTCCAATGATGTTTCATCTAGAGTCATGGCTACATCTGTGGCACTTCGTAGAATGGCTTGGCTCAGATATACTAGCCTGTTGCAGGATACCCAGACTAAGGCCATGGATTTTCCTGTTGTGGGTAATTCTCTGTTTAGGAAGCAAACAGAGAATTACATGAAGAAAATGGATGAATACAGGACCACCTATCGGAGTACTCAGGCCAAGGAAAGGCAAGCCACTCCTCAGAGGCAGCATCCCAGGGGCAGGGGCAGGTCTTTCCATAGGCCTTTCTACCAAGCCCAGGCCTCCTCTTTTGCCTTTGCTCAGAGGGGGTTCTTTAGAGGGCGAGGCAGAAGGGGTACAGGCAGACCTGCTTCCACCCCTCAGCCTAAACCCCCTGCCAAACAGGCACCCTGATGGGTTTGCCAGGGCCGATTCTCCACCACCTGTAGGGGACAGGCTGGCTTACTTTTTCCAGGACTGGAAGTCTCTAACATCAGACAAATGGGTCCTGGAAGTAGTAAGCCAGGGATTGGTTCTCAGCTTCAAAACATTTCCAAAGCTGAGAACTAGATCATTTCCACCTGCAAATCCCTCAGAGGCACTTTCCTTAGAGGCAGAGATCTCTTCCCTCCTGGCTCTCAGAGCTGTGGAAAGGGTTCCACCCCTACACCAAGGCAAAGGATTGTACTCCAGGTACTTCCTTACCCCCAAAAAGACAGGAGAATGGCGGCCCATCCTGGATCTCAGATACTTAAACAAGCACCTTTTAAAGCCAAAATTCAAAATGGTGACTCTAGGAATAATTCTACCCTCTGTAAGGCCAGGGGACTGGCTAGTCCCCCTGGACCTCAAGGATGCTATTTTCATATTCTCATCAGGCTCCTGTAAAGAAAGTACCTCAGGTTCGAGCTGCCCTCAGGCCATTACCAATTCAGAGCAGTGCCCTTTGGCCTAACCTCTGCTTCAAGGGTGTTCACAAAATGCCTGGCAGTAGTAGTTGCTTCTCTGAGAAGGCAAAGGATTGCCATCTTCCCATACCTGGATGATTGGCTCATAGTAGGCTAGTCCCCAGATCAAGTCAAGTTACATCTGCTTACCTCTCTAGGTTTCCTTCTGAATCTTTCAAAGTCAGTTCTAGAGCCTGTTCAGCTCCTCACCTTCATAGGCGCAGAGCTAGATACAGAAAAGGCCAGAGCCCTCCTTCCCCTGGACAGGGTGAGGACCCTTATCTCACTTGCCTCTTCATTCACCCTACAAGTGTCTCGACCAGCAAGGCATTTTCTGCAGCTGCTGGGACACATGGCTGCTTCTACAGCAGTGGTGCAGGGAGCAAGATTTCAAATGAGGGACATTCAGTTCCACTTGAGAGCCTTTTGGTCTCAGAAAAAGAACCCTCTTACCGAACTGATTCCAGTGACTCGAACCCTGATCCAGGCCCTGCAGTGGTGGCAGGATCAGAGCAATCTAAGACAGGGAGTTCCCTTTGTCACTCAGTCTCACTCTTTAATCCTTACTACAGATGCTTCCCTCGTGGGGTGGGGGGCCCACTTGGGAGACCTGACCACCCAAGGGTTGTGGTCCCCTCAGGAATCTCTGCTTCACATCAATCTTTTGGAACTCAGAGCAGTGTTTCTAGCACTTCAAGCTTTTTCCAAGTCTGTTCAGAACAAAGCTGTTCAGATCAGAACAGACAATACCACAACAAGCAAGGGGGCACTCTGTCTACGGCCTTGTGCACAGAAGCAATGAAGTTGTGGTCTCTGGCCTATTCCCTGAACACCTCCCTCACAGCGGTACTTCTCCCAGGCAAGGACAGTGTCCTGGCAGATGCTCTTAGCAGGATATCTCAGGGCCATCACGAATGGTCACTGGATCCCCTGGTTTTGGAGGTGATCTTCTCCAGATGGGGCACCCCACAGATAGATCTTTTTGCAGCCCCAGACAATCACCAACTTCCCCTGTTTTGCTGCAGGCCCCCAGTGTTGGGCTCAGTCCCCCTGGATGCCTTAGTTCTCAGTTGGGAAGGGAAGTTCCTGTATGCTTTCCCCCCTTCCCTCTCTTGTTCAAAGTGCTAGTCAAAATCAGGTCTAAGTCCTGCAAGGTGATCCTGATTGCTCCAGACTGGGCCAGGCAGCCCTGGTACCCTCTACTATTGTCCATAGCAGTCCACCTTCCCCTGTCTCTTCCCAGGAATTACAACCTGTTAACCTGTGCTCAGGGGAGGGTTTGGTACCCGAACCTCAAATCTCTCAATCTCAAGGCCTGGCTCTTGAAGAGTTAGAGTTTGCTGATTTACACCTTTCCCAAGGTGTTATGGATATTCTAAAAGGTTCTAGGAAGCCTTCCACCAGAACTACTTAGAATTCCAAATGGAAAGGATTCTCCATATGGTGCTGTGGGGAGCATATTTCCCCAGAGTCTGCTGACCTGCCCACAGTCCTTGACTATATGGTCCATCTGAATAGCTTGGGACTCAGACCAGCTACACTAAGGGTGTATCTGGCAGGTGTCTCTGCTTTTATTTCAGCAGGTAAGCCCTCTTCTCTTTCAGCTCACCCTGTATTCTCCAAGTTTTCAAGGGATTGCTTCATACCAATCGCCATTCAGGACCTGCCCTGCTTGGGACCTTAACGTGTTATTGCTCAGCTTATGCAATCCTTTTGAGCCTTTGTCTCAGCAGAGCTTAAGTACTTGACTTGAAAACTTGTGTTCCTGGTGGCCATCATTTCTGCCAGGCGATAAGTGAGTTGCAAGCCCTGTCAGTGGAGCCTGATTTTATCTCTTTCCATAGAGATAAGGTGGTCCTCGGGACTAACAGGAAGTTTTACCTAAGGTGGTTTCTACATTCCACCTTAACCAATCTATGTCTCTCCCTGTACTTCACTGACCATTCCTCCTCTGGTGAGAGGAGGTTGCACAGTTTGGATGTGAAAAGAGCCCTTAGCTACTACATAGAACGCATTATGTGTCACAGGTTTGACTCCTTCAAACTGTTCCTCACTTATGGTGAGGTTGGTAAAGAAAAACTACACTAAAAGATCCATTGCCAGGTAGATTGTCTCTTGCATTCAATTTTGCTATGAAAAACTAGGTAAGATTCCACCCTCAGGCCTGAGGGCTCACTCTACCAGAGGTACAGCTGCTTCCCTGGCTGCTGCCAGGGATATTCCTATCTTAGAGATATGTCAAGCAGCTACCTGGGAAACAGTTCACACTTTTACCAAGCATTACTCTGGATATCCTGGCTAGGAGTGATGCTCGGTTTGGCACAGCTGTGCTTCAGAGCCTATTTCCTAAGTAGGTTCTGTCCCTCCTCCATGGAAGTACTGCTTGGTAGTCTGGTATTGTCAGAATACAGCAAGACTTCATGTTGTTTGAAGAAAAAATTACTCATCTTAGTAATGTTGTTTCTTCTAATGGAGTCTTGCTGTATTCTGACCTCCCCCCCTGCCTTCCCCTCTCAGAACCTTTGTTTTTGGGATGTGGGTGGGCAGTAGCAGTGTTGGCACTCGGGAGGTGCCCAACCCTTTTTTATTATCACCCCCTTTTCTTTGGGTGATTGGGTGTTGTGTTATTTCATTTTTTGGGTTTCCTGACTTGAATCTTTGTTTTGAAACCAAAAAAATCTTTGTATTATATTTAGTAGCCAGTTGGCTAGTGTAGGTTTACAGCTTCCACACAGGACCTCAGTGAGTTTAGCTCGTAAAGATCTGACAGTTTGAGTTCAAACAGCAACAGACAGAGTCTCAACCGAGCTCGAGCTCAGCGTTCCATGCCTGGCATGGAAAGTTAACTCTTTCACCTCCGGGGCAGTTCGAAGGTTGGGACTCACTGCTATTGTCAGAATACAGCAAGACTCCATTAGAAGAAACAACATTACTAAGGTGAGTAATTTTTTCTTCTTACCTCAGGGGTCTTTTAGCATCAGTAACTATTGCAGTCAGCTGGATAGTGATCACTGCCCCGGAAGTGGAATGTATGATAATGAGATTTATGAATTAGCCAATCAGGAAGAAGCTGTGGAATATGCTCAGCAGAGAGAGAGAGAGAGAGAAGAAGGCTTCAGAATTTTTTTTTTCCGCTGGACTGAGCAACACTGCCTATGAGGTGCTCTCTTTCCTGACTAGAAAAAGTTGTCTTCTTCAAGACTGGTAACATTTATCTAGTTTTTTCAGTATTTTGAGTGTGCTGAGTATGAGCGTCTTTCTCTCGGTTCCACGGTTACCTTTTTACTTTATTTTTTAAATAAGTTAGTACCGTGTTTGGTGTTTCCGTGGTTCCTCTAGTACAGTTTTGCTGCATCTTTATTGCAGTTCCCTTTTTCTTCAGGGAACCAATGATTTTCACTTTATTTTACCTCAGAAAAGTCGCTGTTCATACCTCAAGGGAACCAACCATTGGACCTCACTTTTAAACAGTTCAGCATTCTTTTAAGGGGGTTTCTGTTAATTGGACATGTCAGAAATCCCTAAGAAAAGGACTGGACCCATAGGTTTTAAAAATTGTTTGAACTGCCAAAGAATTTAAGCTAAAGCTGATACGACCTGCGTTTGAAGTGTTTGGGTCCAGATCATTACTCTGTTCTTTGCTTCAAATTCTGTTCAAAAGATTAAGAAATGGAGCAAAAAGGCTTAAGGAAATGGCAAAAGAGGAGTCTTCTTCTGGTCCTAAGCATAGACCCAAGGCTACCGATGAGGGGCCTATAAAAAATAAAAATAATACCGGTGCATCTTTAAAATCTAAACATGGTATGGGTGCTGATGAAGTACTTTTTGAGACAAAGAACACTAAGCCTGGCACTTTTGAGGTGTCTTCAAAAACTAAGGCTAAAGGTGCTGATGACGTTCCTAAATCAAAAAAATTCAAAGAGCACTGATGAAGTGTCTAGTTCCAAGAGAAAATGTGAACAAGTCACTGATGAAGTGGCATCTGAAAAGATATTTAAAGAGAAAAATCATGCTGCTTCTCCAGGCAGTGCCAAAGGTGGGGATGCAGGGGGGAAAAGTATAAAGATAAAACAAAAAATGTTGAACCCCAGGAGAGTGGGCCCCAAGATTTTCCAGGGGACCTCCCCTCTATGGAGAATATGGCAAAAGCTTGGCACCGTTATCAGACTAGTCAAGGTATGGGTTCTGTTTCAAATACATGAAGTCTTGCTGTATTCTGAATATATGCAGTTAGCCCCAGCAATTGAACTGCTCCGGCAAGGAAAGAGTTAACTCTATGCCAAGACATAGAACGTTGAGCTCGATCTCGGTTTTCAGACCTCTGTCCCAGATACTCCTCGGTGTTCTTTACTCCGCCTAACTAAGAAGTTGCTCCGGAGATTCTGTCCTTCACTTCACTTTGGTGTGGTTTAAGTAAAAAATTGATCGGTTTGGCAACCGTTTACTTATTTTTTCGGTATTCGCATCTCTGTCCTCGGTACAGTAAGTGTTTAGTAGGTAGTTTAGTGTTTTGTGGTAGAAATTCTTTGTTCGGTTTCTTCCCGGTCGGTCCAGTTAGGAACCGAAGCAATTCTGTTTTTTGGGGTTTTTTTTACCTGTGATTTGTATTATGGTTGACGGTACCTATCGGATCCTAAAAAAAACTAAAATTTTCTTGTTTTTTTTAACCGACCCGTGACAAGGTTGGAACCAATATGTTTGTAGTTGCCTAGCTTAAACGCTGGTAAGGGTAACTTTTTTCCTTTAGGCTTGTCTAAGAAACCCAAAAAGAAAACCAGTCCCACCAGGTTTCAGCACTACACCAAGTGTGGGGAGGCCTTTGCTAAGGCTGATCCCCACCCCGTGTGTGTTTACTGTTTAGGGTTTGACCACCTCAAAGCGGACTGCCAAATCTGCAAAAACTTTTCCAAAGCCACTTTAGATAAATGTTTAAGTAGACTGAAGGAAAGGGAGGCCAAGAAATCCGCTGACCTGAATGGCTAGCCTGGTTCAGTTCTGACCGAACCTGAGGGGGTGCCCACTGACCTGGGCGATACCTCCTCGGGCAAAAGGAGAGCCAATTTTGCAGAATCAGCTCTGTCTAAGAGCGCAAGTCATCCAGTTCGGATCCTGGTTCCCATGTTCCGACCACTGATGAAATAGCTAAGCTGATTGATTTTGTACAGTCACTTTGCCCAGTTCCAACTGAACCAACCCTGACTCAAAGATGATCGATTCGGTTGGACTTGTCTGCTTCTGAATATGATCCTGAAGCATTTTATGAGGGCGATTGGGAAGGAGATGAAGATTATGAAGAAGAAAAGGATTATGAAGGCCTAGATGAGCCAGTAGAGCCTGACATCTCCCCAGACAGGCCTTCTAATGTGTCTCCTCCCAGGCTTTCTGAGTCCCCCTCGCATTTCTTGTTCTATAAAAAAGTGTCTGATACTCTTCAACTACCATAAAAAGGCAAAGGTACTGGACTTCAGGAGGGTTGACTGTTCCAAAATGGGTGAGTGCCTAAGGAATGCACTAGCAAATGGGCAGGAAGGAGGGGTGGAAGAACAGTGGGGAATAATCAAAACTGCCATCACAGAGGCAGCAAGCCTTTGTGTGAAGCAAATAAACAAAGCAAAACAATTTAAGAAACCACTATGGTTCTCAAAGGAGGTGGCAGGGAAGGTTAGGGACAAAAAGACAGCATTCAGGAAGTACAAGGAATCACAGAAGGAGCAGTACAGATAATTGTATCTGCTAAAGCAAAAGGAAGCAGGAAAAGCAGTGAGAACAGCAAAGGTCCAAACCGAAGAAAGGATAGCCAATTCAGTTAAGAAGGGGGCTAAAACCTTTGGTAGGTATATCAGGGTGCGAAGGAAGACCAAGGGAGGGATAGTGGGCTTAATAAAGAGGAGGGGATGGGCAGAGGATGACTGTGAAAAGGTAGAGATACTAGACAAATATTTTTGCTCAGTATTCACAAATGAAGAGGGGGAGGTACCTAAACCAAACAATAGAAACACGCTGGATACGGGGGTTGATACCAGCCCATTCACAGAAGAAAGGGTTCTGAAAGAACTCTTAAAACTGAAGGTGGACAGAGCAATGGGACCTGATGGGTTTCATCCCAGAATTCTAAAAGAACTAGGGGTAGGACTAGTGACACCACTGACTACCCTCCTTAATAAATCCTGGGAGAATGGGGTGGTACCTGAGGACTGGAGAGGGGCAGATGTTATTCCACTTCACAAAAGTGGGAGCAGGGCAGAAGCAGGAAACTACAGACCTGTTAGTTTAACCTCAGTGATTGGGAAAATGATGGAATCACTTATGAAGGAAAGAATTGTTGAGTACCTAGAGGCCAGAGGGGCACAGGACCCAAGGCAGCATGGATTCACAGTGGGAAGGTCATGTCAGGCGAATCTAATAGATTTCTTTGACTGGGTGATCAAAGTAGTAGATCAGGGAGGGGCTATGGACATGGCCTACCTAGACTTTAGCAAGTCATTTAACACAGTCTCACACAAAAGATTAATATACAAGTGGGCCAGCCTTGGAGTGGTTCCCAAGATGGTAGCCTGGGTAAAGAATTGACTGGAGAACAGGACACAGAGGGTAATAGTAAACGGAGTCCACGCTGAAGAAAGTGGGGTTACTAGTGGGGTACCGCAGGGTTCAGTATTAGGACCGGTCCTCTTTACTGTCTTTATAAGCGACATTGCAGAGGGACTGGAAGGAAAAGCATGTCTCTTTGCAGATGACACAAAGATCTGCAGCAGAGTTGATACACAAGGTGGAGTGGAAAGGATGAGAAGGGACTTGGCAAGGTTAGAGGAATGGTCAAATGTATGGCATTCAATGATAAGAAGATGTATGTATGTAGATTCGGTGCTAAGAAGTGCAAAGTAATGCACCTGGGAAACAAAAGCCCTGGGAAAGAGTATACAATGGGGGTGAAATACTAACAACAACAGTAATGGAAAGGGACTTGGGGGTAGTCATATCAGATGACCTAAAGGTGAGCAAGCAATGTGAGAGGGCAGTAAGGAGGGCTGGGGGGGATACTGGGATGCATAAGGAGAGGCATCACCAGCAGAAAAAAGGAAGTTGTTATCCCTCTGTACAGACAGCTGGTGAGACCCCACCTGGAGTACTGTGTGCAGTTTTGGAGACCCAGTCTCCTCAAAGACACAGACAGGATGGAGGCAGTCCAGAGGAGGGCAACTAAAATGGTGCAGGGTCTGCACCAGAAGACATATCAAGAGAGACTTAAGGAGCGTAATGTGTATAGTCTCAAGGAGAGGAGGGAGAGGGGGGACATGATAGAAACTTTCTAGTACCTCAGTGGAATCAACAAAATCCAAGAGGGTAGCATCTTTCAGAAAAAGAGGTGTACAGGAACAAGGGGGAGGGGCACAATTTGAAGCTAGAGGAGGGGACGGCTCAGACATAATTTGAGGAAGTATTTTTTTATGGAGAGGGTTATGGATGCATGGAACAGCCTTCCTGAGGAGGTTGTGGAGTCAAAAACAGTGGTGGGATTCAAAAACGCATGGACAGTCATAAGGCAATTCTTGGGGCTGGGGGGTAGGAAGAAGTAAGCTGTTGGTTAGCTAGGATCTGCAGCTTATCCATTAGGTAGGGAAATGGGCAGACTGGGTGGGCCAAGAGGTCCTTATCTGCTGTCAAATTCTATGTTTCTATGTTTCCAGTGGAAGAGGCTGAACAGGATCAGGAAGAACCTGACTATGTTGAGATGGTGGATATCCCAGAGTACAAAAAGATATCTATCCCTCTGCATAAATCCCTGGGGAAACAGACACAGAAAATTCTTCAGTTTCCAACATCCGTACCTCCTGTGGATAAAAAGATGGACAGGAGGCATGCCCTGTCAAGTCATGGGGCGCAATTCCTTACAGATCATTGCAGCCATGTTGGGGTAGTGCAATCTGCAGCCTGTGACAAGGCTAACGTTCCCCTGGCATTTCACCCCCAGATAAGGATTCCAGGAAAGTGGATGCCATGGCAAAGAAACAGTACGTGGCATCCTCTTTGGGGCTCAGGCAATCTAATTACACAGCATATACAGCCAGATACCAGAAGTCTATGTGGGATACGGTTCTGGAGCTGGCTAAGAATGCCCCTTTCAAACACCATGAAGTCTTGCTATATTAGGACCATTGCAGTCATTCCCCACACTTGAACTGCCCCGGAGAGGAAACAGTTAACTCCAGAGTGATCTGGAGTTCCACAGCACGAGGGCGCTGTTCAAAGCTCTATCTGGCTAGTTTCAAATGAAACTGTCAGATTCTTTACTCCGCTTACTGAATAGTCGCCTCCGAGATCAGCCTTCAGCTCGGTTCATTTCGGTTCAAGCGAGTATTTTCGGTTCATTGGAACCGCAAAAGTATTTATTTTACCGCATTTCGTTAAAAGCTCTATCTGGTAAACCGTAAGTACAGAAATTAAGTCTGTGTGGAATTCATTATCGGTTCGGTTTTGAACCGATCGGCTTGTTAAAATATATGTATCAAACTGTTTGGTTGGCTTTTAGAGTGCGGTTCCGGTTCTTATCGGTTCTAAAAACCTAACTTTTATTTGGGGTTTTTTCAAATGTCGCGACACGTTAGAACCTATAAGGGTGTCTTGCCTGGCACTGCCATCTAAAAGGGCAAGTTTTTGGTTAGGCTGGCATTATATCTGAGAAACCCAAAAGAAAACCGGTCCACTGGTTTCAACACTGTGATGTCTGTGGGGAGCTCTTTGCCAAGGCTGACCCACACACCACTTGTGTTTATTGTCTGGGGTTGACCACCTCCTGTCAGACTGCCAGGTGTGTAAAATTTCCTGCAGCCACCTGGAAAAGAGATTGGCTGGCTCAGGAAATCCAGAGGTCAAAAAAGTCCGCTGACCCGATGAGCCCGTCCAGTACCCACTGGACCAGAGGAGTGCCCTCTGACCAGGGCGAGACTTCCTCGGCAAAGGAAGGCTGGTTCAGAGGAACCAGTCCCAGCAAAAGACAAAGAAATCAGCAGGTCTGGAGTACAAAATTGTCTCTCCAACTGCTGCAGAGATAGCTAAAGCCATTCAGATTGTCCAATCTTTGTCTCAGGGATCTGTCAACCCCTGCATCTGGGAAAAGGGTGGCTCTGCTCAGTCCCAGTGGTTCAGGATTATGATGTTGAGGATTTTATGAACCACATGATGGGGAGGAGGAATTTGATCAGTATGTTTGTGACTGGGAAGGTCTGACGTGCCATTGAACCGGACATTTCTCAGATAGACCTTTAGAATCTCCCTATGCTGTCTGAGTCCCTTCTTTTTATGTTTTACAAAAGGTTGCAGAAACCTCCAGCTTCCTTTAGAAGAGGCTGTGGATGAGCAAGAGGAGCCTGATTATGTTGAAATGATGGATATTCCAGAGTCTAGGAGGTTGTCTATCTTTTGCATAAGTCATTTATGAAGCAAACAACAAAGATTTTAAAAATCTCTCATTCTGTCCCTCCTGTAGATAAAAAATGGACAGAAGGTATACCTTATCAGGCCCTGATACAGACTTCCTCTCTAGGCAGTGTAGTCATGTAGATGTGGTGCAAGCTGCAGCCTGTGACAGATAATATTCCCTGGCCTCACATCCTCCTGATAAGGATTCCAGGAAGATTGATGCCATGGATAAAACAATATATGGCAGCTTCTTTGGGGACTCAGGCAGGCTAATTATATGGCTTATGTGGTAGATATCAGAAATCTAGATGGGACACTTTATTGCAGTTAGCCAAGCAGGCCCAGGGTCAGCTGGCTAGTGAGCTGGAACAAGTGGCTGCTGATGGCATGAAGCCTCTAAAGTTCAATTTCATACTGCTGTTGATGTTAATGATGTTTCCTCTAGGGTCATGGCTACTTGTAGCTTTCCAGAGGGTTGGCATGGCTCAGATGCACTAATCTGTCCCAAGATACTCAGTCAAAGGCTATGGATTTTCCTGTAACGGAAATTCTCTGTTTGGTGATCAAACTGAAAATTATACTGAAAAGATGGATGAATATAGAACTACCTACAAAGTGCCCAAGCTAAGGAGAGACATGCCACTCCACAAAGGCATGCCCCAGGGGTAGGGTAGCCTTTCCACAGGCCCTTTACCAATCTCAAGCCTCCTCTGCTTTTTCACAGAGGGGTTTTTCAGAGGCAGAGACGGGCACAGGTAGACAGTCGCCTCCCTCAGCCAAAGCTGTTGCCAAGCAGGCACCCTGATGTGGTGCCCAGGGCCGATCTCCTGTACCAGTGGGGGCAGGTTGGATTATTTCAACCAGAACTGGCTGTCCCTAACTTCGGACAGGTGGGTTCTGGAAGTAGAAGCCAGGGCCTGGTTCTCAGCTTCAAACAGTTCCCAAAGATGAGAGCCAGGCACTTCCACCTGCAAACTCTTCAGAAGCCCTTGCTTTGGAAGCAGAGGTTTCTTCCTTCTGGATTGCAAAGCAATGGAGGGGTCCCCTGCCATCAGGGCAAGGGACTGTACTCAAGATATTTTCTACCCCAAAAGACAGGAGAATGGCGGCCCATCTTAGACTTAAGGTACTAGACAAACATCTATTGAAACCAAAGTTCAAAATGTTAACTCTAGCAATGATTTTGCCTTCCTTGAGGCCAGAGGACTGGTTAGCTTCCCTGGACCTCAGGGACGCCTATTTTCATGTCATGATCAGGCCTTCTCCACCGAAAGTACCTCAGGTTCAAATTGTCCTCTGGCCACTACCAGTTCAGAGCAATGCCCTTCGCCTAACCTCGCCTCGAAGGGTATTCACAAAATGTCTAGCTGTGGTAGTGGCTCATTTAAGAAGGCAAGGGATTGCTGTGTTTCCTCACCTGGACGACTGGCTCATAGTGGGTCAGTCTCCAGATCAGGTAAAATCCCACTTGCAAGTCACCCAGCAGCTTCTCACTTCCTGGGATTCCTGCTGAACTTACTAAAGTCAGTTCTGGAACCTGTCAGGTTCTAACTTTCATAGGTGCAGAATTGAACACAAAGTTAGCCAGGGCATTTCTCTCGGAAAGAGTGGACAGGCTCATTGCCCTGGCATCCTCCCTTTACCCCGCGGGTCTCTCGACCAGCAAGGCACTTTCTGCAACTCCTAGGGCACATGGCTGCTTCCACAGCTGTCGGCAGGAGCAAGATTTCAGATGAGGGACATCCAGTTCCACTTGAGGTCCTATTGGTCTCAAAGGAGGGACCCTTACCAAATTAGTCCCGTGATCAAAACCCTGATCCTGGCCCTTCAGTGGTGGCAGGATCAAAGCAATCTTACTCAAGGGGTTCCCTTTATACCTGCTTCCCACTCCTCACCCTCACCACGGATGCCTCCCTGTTAGGGTGGGGCTCACTTGGGCGACCTTTCCACTCAAGGAGTGTGGTCCCCAGGAATCTCTGCTCCACATCAATCTTTGGAACTCAGAGCTGTTCTTTAGCTCTTCAGGCTTTTGCAACTGTTGTCCGGAACAAAGTAGTTCAAATCAGGACAGACAACACCACAACAATGTGGTACATAAACAAGCAAGGGGGCACTCGGTCATCAGCCTTGTGCACCGAAGCAATGAAGTTGTGATCTCTGGCTTACTCCCTAAACACCTCCCTGATCGCAATTCACCTTCCAGGAAAGGACAATGTCCTGGCGGATGCTCTCAGCAGGATTTCCCAGGGCCATCACGAATGGTCTCTGAATCCTCAAGTATTGGGGTCGGTCTTTGCCAGATGGGGCACCCCTCAGATAGATCTCTTCGCAGCCCCAGACAACCATCAACTTCTCTATTTTGTTGCAGGCCTCCAGTGCTGGGCTCAGTCCCTGACGCCTTTCTGCTGGATTGGAAAGGGAAATTCCTATATGCTTTTCCCCTTCCTCTCCTCTTCAGGGTATTGGTAAAAATCAGAACTCAGCCCTGCAAAGTGGTTCTGATTGCTCCAGACTGGGCCAGACAGCCCTGGTATCCTCCTCTCCTGTCCTTAATCCACCCTCCCTGACCTTGCCCAGGACCCACGACTTGCTGACCTGTGCACAGGGAGAGTGTGGTACCGGACCTCAAATCCCTCCACCTCAAGGCTTGGTTCTTGAGGAATTAGAATTGCTGATTTGCACCTTTCTCAAGGGGTCCTGGATATTTTAAAGGCTTCTAGGAAGCCTTCCACTAGGGCTACTTACAATTCCTAAGTGGAAGAGGTTTTCCTTCTGGTGTTCGGAGAAACAAATTGTGCCAGAATCTGCTGACTTGGCCACTTTACTGGACTATTTGGCCCATCTAAATTCCCTAGGCCTTAGACCAGCTACCTTGAAGGTTCATCTGGCAGCTGTTTCTGCCTTTGTTTCCATAGGAAGCCTGTTTCTCTTTCCTCTCACCCTGTGTTTTCCAAGTTTTTTAAGGGGTTACTTCACACTAACCCTCCTTTCGGGAACCAGCCCCTGCCTGGGACCTGAATGTTTGCATTGCTCAGTTAATGCAACCTCCTTTGAGCCTTTCTTCTGCAGATCTCAAGTATTTAACATGGAAAACTGTTTTCTAGTGGCTATCACTTGCCAGACGATAAGTGAATTGCAAGCCCTTTCAGTGGAAAAGGATTTTATTTCTTTCACAGGGATAAGGTAGTCCCTCAGGACTAACAGAAAGTTTTTACTCAAAGTGGTTTCAGATTTTCATCTGAACCAGTCCATTTCTCTCCCAGTATTTTCACTGAGCATTCTTCCTCGGGTGAAAGGAGACTACACAGCTTGGACGCCAAAAGAGCCCTAAGCTACTATGTGGAACGTACTAAGGGTCACAGGTTCGAATCCCTCCAACTCTTCCTTACCTATGGAGAGGTTGGCAAAGGAGACCTGCCACTAAGAGGACAATTGCACGTGGATTGTCTCTTGTATCCAATTCTGTTACCAAAACTAGGTAGGAACCCCCTCAGGACTGAGGGCTCACTCCACTAGGGTATAGCTGCATCTCTAGCGGCTGCTAGAGATATTCCCATTTTGGAAATTTGTCAAGCTGCAACCTGGAAAACAGTTCACACCTATACCAAGCATTATTCCCTGGACGTCCAGTCCAGGAGAGATGCTCGTTTTGGCACAGCAGTACTTCAGAGCCTATTTCCTAAGTAGGTTCTGACCCTCTTCCATGGAGGTACTGCTGGGTAATCTGCAATGGTCCTAATATAGCAAGACTTCATGGTGTTTGAAGAAAAAATTACTCACCTTAGTAATTGCTTTTCTTCTCATGGAGTCTTGCTATATTAGGACAACCTCCTCCTACCCCTCTCAGAACTCCTACTTGGGTATGGGTTGGCAAATTAGTGCAAGCACTGTGTCATGCCATGTTAGTCTCTAGTTCCTCCACCACCTTGTTTCCTTGGGTTAGGAACTAGGTATTTCTGTTTTGTTAGTGGTAGATGGTCCCTCTCTGGACTTGAGTCTTTTGGGAGAGGGGCCTATTAGTGCTTGTAAGGGTGATCCTAACAATAAATATTATTATTATTCTGTGATTGTTCTAATTCTACTAATGGTAGGTAGCCAATGGCTAGTGTAGAGCTTTTTCCACACAGACTTGCTATGTTAGTTTAGCTCCGTAAAGAACCTGACAGTTTCATTTGAAACTAGCCAGATAGAGCTTTGAACAGCGCCCTCACGCTGTGGAACTCCAGATCACTCTGGAGTTAACTGTTTCCTCTCCGGGGCAGTTCAAGTGTGGGGAATGACTGCAATGGTCCTAATATAGCAAGACTCCATGAGAAGAAAAGCAATTACTAAGGTGAGTATTTTTTTCTTCCAGCTGGCCAAGGAGCTGGAGCAGGTGGCTGTGGATGGTACTGAGGCATCAAAGGTCCAGTTTCATGCTGATGTTGACTCGAATGATGTACATTCTAGGGTCATGGCTACATCTGTCTCCATGAGGAGATTTGCTTGGCTCAGGTGTACCAGTTTATTACAGGATACCCAGACCATGGATTTTCCTGTCACCGGTAACTCTCTGTTTGGGGAGCAAACAGAGACTTACATGAAAAATGGTAGACAAATACAGGACCACCTACAGGAGTGCTGCAGCCAAGGAAAAGCAAGTCACTCCTCAGAGGGAGCAATCTAGGGTTGGCAGGGGCAGGCTTTTTCAAAGGCCTTTTTACCAAGCCCAGGTATCCTCTTCTTTCCAGCAGAGGGGATTCTTTAGGGGAAGAGGCAGACGGGGGATGACCAGGATTCCATCCTCCACTCAGTTCAAGCCCCCTGCCAAACAGACACCCTGATGTGTCAGTCAGGGTCGCCTCCCCAGTTCCAGAAGGGGGCAGGCTGGCTCACTGTTTCCAAGTCTGGAAGTCTGTTACCTCAGACAAATGGGTCCTGGAAGTAGTGAGTCAGGGACTTGCTCTCAGCTTCAGAAAGTTCCCAAAAATGAAGAGCAAAGTCTTTCTGTCCTCTCTCTCCTGTGGAGACAAAGGCTTTAAAGGCAGAAGTCTCCTCTCTACTGCTCCTGCGAGCAGTAGAGAAGGTGCCTCTCAATCACAGGGGAAAAGGACTATATTCCAGATACTTCCTTACCCCAAAAAAGACGGGAGTGGCGACCCATCCTAAATCTACGATACCTGAACGAACACATACTAAAGCCAAAGTTCAAAATGGTGACTCTGGGAATAATTCTCCCCTCTCTGAGACCAGGAGACTGGCTAGCCTCCCTGGATCTCAAGGATGCCTATTTCCACTTGCCTATCAGACATTCCCACAGAAAGTACCTCAGGTTCGAGTTGCCCTCAGGCCACTACCAGTTCAGAGCAATGCCTTTCGCCTGACATCTGCTCCAAGGGTGTTCACCAAGTGTCTAGCAGTAGTGGTGGCCTTTCTCAGGAGACGAGGCATCTTACTGTTCCCTTACCTGGACGACTGGCTCATAGTGGGTCAGTCCTCAGACCACCTCAGGTTAGCTGTAGAGGTCACTCAAAAGCTTCTAGACTCCTTAGGATTCATCCTAAATCTAGAAAAGTCTGTTATGGAATCAGTCCGGCTTCTCACATTTATACGGGTGGAATTGGACACTGTCCAGGCCAAGGCCTTTCTTCCTCTTTCAAGGGTTCAGTCCCTCATAATCATGGCTTCCTCTTTTCATCCACTAGAGTCTCGGCCAGCCAGACATTTCTTGCGGTTGCTAGGCCACATAGCAGCTTGTAGTGCAAGGGGTAAGGTTTCAAATGAGAGATATTCAGTTTCATCTAAAATCTTTTTGGTCTCAGAAAAAAGACCCCCTCTCCAAGTTAATTCCACTATCTCTAACTCTGGTTCAGGCTTTCCAGTGGTGGCTGTAGGAGAACAGTCTGAGGCAAGGGGTCCCCTTCCTCAGTCAGGTCCCAACAGTGATTCTCACCACAGATGCTTCCCTGCTGGGATGGGGAGCCCACCTGGATCAGCTTACTGCTCAGGAAACGTGGTCTCATCAGGAGTCTCTCCTACATATAAATCTTCTCGAACTCAGGGCTGTCTTTCTAGCATTTTAGACATTCTCGAACACAATTCAGGGGAAAGTGGTGCAGATCAGGAGAGACAACACCACAGCCATGTGGTACATCAACAAGCAGGGGGGCACTCGGTCCTTGGCCGTGTGTACCGAATCCATGAAAATGTGGTCACTAGCTTATTTCCTGGAGGTTTCCCTGATAGCTGTGCATCTCCCAGGGAAGGACAACGTACTGGCAGATGCTCTCAGCAGAATCTGCCAAGGTCACCACAAATGGGCTCTGCATCCTCTTATTCTCTAGATCATTTTCAGAAGGTGGGGCACTCCAGAGATAGATCTCTTCGCAGCCCCGGACAATCATCAGCTTCCCCTATTCTGCTGCAGACCCCCTCTTTTGGGGTCTGTTCCTCAAGATGCTCTCCTGTTGGATAAACAGGTTTCTGTATGCTTTTCCTCTGATACTCATAGAGTTCTGGTCAAGATCCGATCTCAGCCTTGCACTGTGATTCTGGTGGCTCCAGACTGGGCCAAGCAGCCTTGGTACCCCCTACTACTGTCGGTGTCAGTGACAGTTCCTCTTTGTCTTCCCAGACAGTGCAGTCTTCTCACCTCCTCACAGGGAGGGATACTGTATCCCAACCTTAAGACTCTCAGACTCAAAGCTTGGCTCTTGAGGAGCTACAATATGCAGACCGGCATCTTTCCCAATCAGCTCTGGACATTCTTAAGGCTAGTAGAAAACCTTCCACTAGGAAAACCTACAATTCCAAATGGAAGAGATTTGGTTTTTGGTGTTTTCAGAGGCATATTCAGCCAGATTCAGCTGACATTGCCACTGCTTTGGACTATTTGATGCATCTTAACAGTTTATGCCTCAGGCCTACCACTCTCAAGGTGCATTTGGCAGCCATCTCTGCCTTCCTTTCAGCTGGGAAGGGCTCATCCTTAGCCTCCCATCCTGTTTTCAAGAGATTTTTCAAGGGTTTGGTTCATATCAATCCTCCTTTTAGGGACCTTACTCTTGTTTGGGATCTGAATATCTTCATTGCACAGCTTATGCTGTCTCCCTTTGAGCCATTATCTTCAGCTGAGCTAAAATACTTGACTTGGAAAACTGTGTTCCTGGTAGAAATTACCTCTGACAGGAGAATCATTGAGTTACAGGCTTTATCGGTGGAACCTGATTTCATTTCATTTCACAGGGATAAGGTGATCCTTCGAACGAATAGAAAGTTCCTTCCCAAGGTGGTATCAGACTTTCATTTGAACCAGTCTGTGTCATTTCCTGTATTTTTCATTGACCATTCTTCCTCTGGGGAGAGAAGACTACACAGTCTTGATGTAAAGAGGGCCCTTATTTATTATATAGAATTCACTAAGACCCATAGAAATGACTGTTCACAGCTGTTTCTCACTTGTGGAGAAGTGGGAAAAGGTAAACCTGCCACTAAGAGAACTATTGCCAGGTGGATTGTCTCCTGTATATAGTTCTGCTACTCAAAGTTGGGGAAGGAGCCACCCTCAGGCCTGAGGGCTCACTCCACCAGAGGTACAGCTGCCTCGGTCGCAGCAGCCAGAGACATACCTTTAGTGGAAATCTGTAAAGCAGCCACCTGGAAAACTGTTCACACATTTACCAAGCATTACTGTCTCGACATCCAGTCAAAAAGTGATGCTAGGTTTGGCACAGCAGTACTGCAGATCCTGTTCCCAAAATAGGTTTTGTAACTCCCTCCTCCAAGGGGGTACTGCTTGGTAGTCTGCATACTGGAGGATGGATCATGTGGTGCCCCTCCACAAGAGTGGCCCCAAGGATGAACCGGGAAACTACAGACCAGTGAGCCTCACATCCATCGTGGGTTAGCTAATGGAGACTATCCTGAAAGAGAGGCTGGTGGCCCTCCTAGAGGCCAGAGGACTACAGGACAGCAGACAGCATGGCTTTCATACGTGGCAGATCCTGCCAAACCAACCTGGTGGAGTTCTATGACTGGTAACTAGGCAACTGGACAGGGGCCATGCAGTGGATGTCCTGTATCTGGACTTCAGTAAGGCATTCGACTCTGTGCCGCATGGAAGGCTGGGAAGGAAGTTAGTAGGCACAGGGGCGGGTGCATAGCTGGTGAGATGGTAGGGAAACTGGCTTCAGGGAAGGCAGCAGAGGGTGGTGGTGGGTGAGGAGCTCTCACACCCAAGGGCAGTGACGAGCAGTGTTCCACAGGGCTCAGTGTTGAGACCAGTGTTGTTTGGGATATTCATTGCAGACATATCATGGGACATCAAGAGCAAGATCAGTCTGTTTGCTGATGATACCAGGGTAGGCGCGGTGGTGGGTGACCTAGGGGGATGGCAGGGGTTGTAGGATGATCTGGCAAAGCGTGAAACCTGGTCAGACACCTGGCAACTGGGGTTTAATGCCAAAAAGTGCAAGGTGCTGCATTTTGGGATAAAGAACCCAAGGAGGAGTTACCAGCTGGGGGGAGTGCAGCTAGCCCAGACAGAGGAGGAAAAGGATCTGGGTGTGCTCATTACAGGGTCAATGAACAACTCGGCACAATGTAGGAAGGCAGCTGCAAAGGCCAACAAAATGCTGGGTTGTATTGCAAGGGGTATATCCTCGAGGAGGAGGGAGGATTCTGCCACTGTGTAGGTCATTAGTTAGATCACACCTGGAGTACTGCGGCAGTACTGGCACCTGTATCTGAAGAGGGACATTAAGTTATTGGAGGGAGTGCGGTGGAGGACAAAGATGATCAAGGGGCTGGGGACTTGTCTCCAGCGAGAGGAGGTTGAAGGAGTTGAACATGTACTCACTGGAGGAGAGGAGGGACAAGGGTGACATGATTGAAACCTTTAAATACATGAAAGGAATAAACAAGATGGGTACAGAGGGGCTGTTCAAAGTAAGGGAGGGGAGGGAAACCAGGGGCCATGATATGAGACTGGAGCGAGGAAGATTCAGGAGGGAGATGAGGAGACACTTTTTTACAGAGAGGGTGGTGGCTGGGTGGAATGCGTTACCTGCAGAAGTGGTATCCAGTAGAACAGTGGACTACTTCAAAAGGGGATGGGACAGGACACGGTGGAGGGTTAATGAAGGGGAAGGGTGGAAGGAAGGGGCAGCTGCAGAATAAGGAGTGCTAGCTGCACATTCGAGCAGATTTGATAGACCTCTAGGCCTTTATCTGCTGGCAAATTTCGTATGTTCATATATAGTCAGAATACAGCAAGACTTAATGTTATTTGAAGAAAAAATTACTTATCATAGTAATGTTGTTTCTTCTAATGGAGTCTTGCTGTATTCTGACCTCCCCAGGTGTGACTCGCACCCTCTGCTTCTAGTCACAGTCACTTCTTCCTTCAACAAGGAGCCCCCACCTGCCCTGGAATACTTAGATCTGCTCCTACAAGCGGCCCTTGCTTCACCTCTGCCCGGTTTTTCTACTAAACTTGCCACCGACTCTGCAGTTCAGTCACCGCCTCTCCCCTGAATCCGCAACAGAAACCGATCCTAAGGAGCTTGTCTCATCACGTCCACACAGCACAAACCACACCCAGGCACAATGACTGCCTGCCTGCTGTAGCCACTCCCCGATCCCTCAGTCAATCACTGTGCAGCTGGTTCCTTGCATATTCAAAGGAACACGCTGGATGACAGTGCCTTTTAATACTCCCCCATTCTCAGGCTCACTCAGCACTCTATACAGCGCACCTGCTTCACAGTAACAGCAAGAAGCAGGTGCTGAATGAAACATTAGTAGCGCTATTTAGCACTCAGCGCCCCCCTTATTTCAACCCTTGGAGCCTGTAACACTGAAATCCTTCGAGCAGAAGTGACTGCAACTAAAAATAACGCTTCCAAAAGAAAGCGCAGCCACAATTTGTGGCTGGCTCAAAAGGAGCCAAAGTCAGCTTTTCCTAAATAAAATTCAGATCCCAGGCTGGGAGTGGATTCGACTGGGAGGCTTTATATGTAAAATGCCTCTCAAAAATGTATGGGCTACCTCCAGCTGAGCAACTGTACGGCTATCCATAGGCACATGGAAGGATAATATAGCAGCCAGCTGCACCATGACTGAGGAATACTGCAAGCCTGAATCCAATAAGGACAGTAAGTATTCTAGAACCTGCTTCACCAGGCAAGTAAATGGATACAGTTTATGTGAAGTGGCCCACAAAGCAAACCGCTTCCATTTTGTAGAACAGGTATGTCTGGTGGATAGTTTTCTGGCAGCTACCAGAACATCAGCAGCTTTCTGTGATACCCCAAAGCAAGCTATGGCTATGTCTTCGGGAGCAATGAATGCAGATCTAGGAACTTCAGGTCCAGATGGACTATGGTTCCCTGTTCCTGTGACAGCACAACTTTGCACAAGGGCAGAGGTACTGAGGGTTCCACTGCCAGCTGCTGTAGTAGGGGATATCATATCTGCCGAGACCATAGGGGAGCAGTGAGTATTAGAGTTTCCCC
Source organism: Neoceratodus forsteri (assembly GCA_016271365.2). NCBI lineage: Eukaryota > Metazoa > Chordata > Ceratodontiformes > Ceratodontidae > Neoceratodus > Neoceratodus forsteri. The sequence goes on along the minus strand of CM057456.1, from coordinate 973,855,274 downwards.
CTCCATCTTTAGCTTGATCAGTACTCTCTCAATGAGCAGAAAGGTAGGTTAGGCATACAGAAACCATCATTTCCAGGACAGGGACAATACAGCTCACCAGAAAACTCCAGGCCCAGGAGTGAGCGAACAAACATGTGGTAGTTTTGCGCTGTGTGGGGATGCAAAAAGGTCCAACTCTGGATGACCCCCATCATACCAACTGGTTGTCAACCACCGATGTCAGCAGTGCCTACTCATGCACTCTGGACTGTGACCTTCTTAGCTTGTCTGCGAAGATATTCTGAACACCTGGAACAGGTACTGCTGATAGTTCTAGACTCTGTTTCAGAGTCCAGTATCAAACTCTCCTTGCTTCCCTGCACAACGGGTAGGAATGAATCCCCCTTTTGTTGACATAATGCATCACACTGACAGTGTCCACCCGCACAAACAGAGGACCTGGAGACAAGGGCTCCTGGAATGCCTGAAGACAGTATAGGACTGCTCTCATTCCCAGGACGTTTATATGCAAGATGCATGACACCTGGGTCCAAGTTCCTTGTGTCTGGAAAGGCCCTAGATGGGCTGCCCACCTAGATCCAGAGGCATCTGCACAGAGAATCTGATGTGGAGTAGGAATAAGGAATGGTATGCCTTTCAGCAGCTTGTTGCATGCCATCCACCACATCAGTGCTTTGCATAAGGGAGTCGTAACTAGCGCCTTGTTGTCTAAGTCATCTATCACATGGTCCCACCGGACTCTCAAAGTCCACTGTGGTATCCGCATATGCAGTTTGGCCAGTGGCACTGTAATAATGTCTGCTGCTATGAGACCCAGCAGGTGTGGAAAGTCCTCACCAGACATAATGATTGCTATATGCCAATTATGCACATGTAATCAGCAGTTCTGCCGAGTCCTACAGCAGAAACATACAGCCCTGGGCTATATCCAAGACTGCCACTAAGTACTGCATGCAAGCAAGTTGCCAGTACAGATTTTGGTATGTTTACTGTCACCCCAGGGCATTAAAAATCTGCCTGGTTCGAGCTATGGTTTGGAAGAAAAAATTACTCACTGCAGTAACACTAACCAGAGGTGGGAGCTCATAAAGCTGGGGATAGTGGAGGCAACCAAAACCTGCTGCAAAGCCCAGAGCAAGAAGGCTAGGGCTAAGAAACTGATCTGGTTGAGCAAGGTGGTCATGGAAAAGGTAAGGAGGAAAAGAGCTGCCTTTAGGAAGTACAAGAAAACAGGAGGGGAAGGACAGGGAGGGTACTTGACAGAATCGGGAGGTGACAAGGGCAGTAAGGAGCCAAAGTATCTACGGAGAACTCAGGCGTGGTACACGGCATTAAGAAGGGGAGAAGGACTTTAAGTACATCAGGGAGAAAAAGAGCTGTAAGGACCACATAGTAAGGATTAGGAAGGGGGTTGGGTGGAAGCAGGAGCGATAAGGCGGAAGCACTAAATGAGTACTTCTGCTCAGTATTTACTAAAGAAAAGAGGGGGTGACACCCAAGGTGGGAGAAATGGCAGAAGCAGGGGGGGAAGTGGTGACAGATGGGGAAATCATGGAGAGCAGAGTTCGAGAGGGTTTGAAGGCACTGAGGGTGGACAAGGCGCCAGGCCCAGATGCCAGATGACATCCACCCCATGGTACTGAAGGAGCTGGCAGAGGTCCTTTGGCAGACCTATTTAATGCCTCACTACATTCGGGGTGTGTACCTCAGGACTGGAGGATGGCTCATGTGGTGCCCCTCCACAAGAGTGGCCCCAAGGATGAACCGGGAAACTACAGACCAGTGAGCCTCACATCCATCGTGGGTAAGCTAATGGAGACTATCCTGAAGGAGAGGCTGGTGGCCCTCCTAGAGCCCAAAGGACTACAGGACAGCAGACAGCATGGCTTCATACGTGGCAGATCCTGCCAAACCAACCTGGTGGAGTTCTATGACTGGGTAACTAGGCAACTGGACAGGGGCCATGCAGTGGATGTCCTGTAGCTAGACTTCAGTAAGGCATTCGACTCAGTGCCACATGGAAGGCTGGGAAGGAAGTTAGTAGGCACAGGGGCGGGTGCAAAGCTGGTGAGATGGGTAGGAAACTGGCTGCAGGGAAGGCAACAGAGGGTGGTGGTGGGTGGGGAGCTCTCACACCCAAGGGCAGTGACGAGCAGTGTTCCACAGGGCTCAGTGTTGGGACCAGTGTTGTTTGGGATATTCTATTGAGACATATCGCTGGACATCAAGAGCAAGATGTCTGTTTGCTGATGATACCAAGGTAGGCGCGTGGTGGATGACCTAGGGGATGGCAGGGTTGCAGGATGATCTGGCAAAGCTTGAAACCTGGTCAGACACCTGGCAACTGCTTTAATGCCAAAAGTGCAAGGTGCTGCATTTTGGGATGAAGAACCCAAGGAGGAGTTACCAGCTAGGGTAGTGCAGCTAGCCCAGACAGAGGAGGAGGAGAAGGATCTGGGTGTGCTCATTACAGGGTCAATGAACAACTCAGCATAATGTAGGAAGGCAGCTGCAAAGGCCAACAAAATACTGGGTTGTATTGCAAGGGGTATATCCTCGAGGAGGGAGGAGATTCTGCTGCCGCTGTATAGGTCTTAGATAGATCACACCTGGAGTACTCGTGCAGTACTCAAGGCTCCGTGATTCGAAGAGGGACATTAGTTACTGAGGGGTGCAGCAGAGCCACAAAGATGATCAAGGGGCTGGGGACTTATCACACGAGAGGAGGTTGAAGGTGTTGAACATGTACTCACTGGAGGAGAGGAGAGACAGGGGTGACATGATTGAAACCTTTAAATACATGAAAGGAATAAACAAGACGGGTACAGAGGGGCTGTTCAAAGTAAGGGAGGAGAGGGCCACCAGGGGCCATGATATGACTGGAGGGAGGAAGGTTCAGGAGGGAGATGAGGAGACACTTTTTTACAGAGAGGGTGGTGGCTGGGTGGAATGCGTTACCTGCTGAAGTGGTATGCAGTAGAACAGTGGACTGCATCAAACGAGGATGGGACAGGACAAGAGGGAGGGTTAATGAAGGGGAAGGGTGGAAGGGAGGGGCAGCTGCAGAATAAGGAGTGCTAGCTGCACATTCGAGCAGACTTGATAGACCTCTAGGCCTTTATCTGCTGGCAAATTTTGTATGTTCATATGTTTCATCCAAGGTGTCCTTTAGCATCAGTAACTATTGCAGTCAGCTAAATAGCTAGCACTGCGCCGGAGGTGGAATGTATGATAATGAGGTTTATGAATTAGCCAATCAGAGAGAAGCTGTGGAATGTGCTGAGCAGAGAGAGGGAAGGAGGCTTCAGAATTTTTTCGAAGATAGGTTAGGCAGACGCCCAAGGAAGAACCAAGAGGACTAAAAACATTTATAATAACCGGAACCTTAAACCTTGCTCAAAATGCCATCCAAAGTTAACAGATTGGAAATTTTACTGAAAAAGGCAAAAGATAGAGCCTTCTTCCTAATGTTGTCTGGGAAGGATGGGTGGGAGCTTACTGATGCTAAAGGACACTTTGGAAGAAAAAAGATTTACTACGGTGAGTAATTTTTTCTGCTTATCCCGGGTCCTTTAGCATCAGTAACTATTGTAGACTACAAAGCAATATAATGGGAGGTGGGTAGAGAACCTATTTAGGAAAAAGGCTTGGCAAAACCACTCTACCAAATCTGGCATCAGATCTGGACTGCACATCTAAGCAGTAATGCTTAGTGATAGTGTGCACAGTCTTCCAAGTTGCTACTCTGCAGACTTCCAACAGTGGAATGTCTCTCGCAGCTGCCACTGACGCAGCAGTACCCCTAGCAGAATGATCTCTAAGCCCCTCGGGGTTGCTTGCCAGCCTTGTTGTAACATAATCGAATACAGGAGACTATCCAATGAGAGATAGTTCTCTTAGTAGCTGGTTTTCCTCTACCCACTTCCCCAGGGCCATAGGTGAGGAGTAGCTATGTGGAAGAGCCCCTAGCCTGCTTGATATGCTCCAAATAGTAAAACAGGGCCCTTTTGACATCCAGGTTATGGAGCTTCTGCTTCTCTGTGAAGAACACAGGTAAAGTGACCGATTGATTAAGGTGGAATTCAGAAACCACCTTGGGCAAGAACATTCTGTTAGTCCTGAGCTCAGTCTTATCCTTGTGTGGGATGAAGTAGTTGGGCTCAGTGCAGAGGGCCTACAACTCTGAAATCCTTCTAGCAGAGGTAATGGCCACTAAGAACACAATTTTCCAAGTTGCATACTTAATATGGGCCTTAGCCATGGGCTCGAAAAGAGGCTCTATAAGTTTGGCAATACAGAGATTCAGGCTCTAAGGAGGAACAGGCTCCTGAGTGGGGCTGAATGTGAATGAGACCTCTAAAAACTGCTTAAACACTGGCTGTGAAAAATTGACTTGGCCTTTACCACAGAAAGGTAAGCTGATATAGCAGCCAAATGAAGTTTCAAGGAGGAAGGTCTTAGGCCTGAGTCCTGTAGGTACCAAATAGTCTAAAATACTAGGAATAGATGCCTTGAAAGGCTTGAAATGCTTAGCTTACACCAAATGGCAAATCGTTTTGGATATCCTCAGTATCTTCAGAACCTGCTCAGAGTACTGAGAGTCTAGAAACTCTAACTCCTCAAGAGCCAGGCTTTGAGGTGAAGGGGGTTTCAGATCTGGATAAGCCACCCCTGTCTGGGGAACAGACAGAAGGGAATGGCTGAAGGGAGACGAATAGGTTTAATGCAGAACATGGACGTCAGAAGAGGATACCATGCCTGTCTCAGCCAATCTGGTGCCACCAGAATCATTGTTGCAGGCTGATTTCTGAGCTTTAACAAGGTTCTAAAAATCAGAGAAAAAGAGAGGAAAGGCACACAGAAACTTTCCTGTCCATTCCAGGGTTAAGGCACCTGTTGGAAGGGTTCCCAAATCTGGGGGCCTGCAACAAAACAGAGGAAATTGATGGTTATGGGGAGAGGCACAGATCCACTTCTGGTGTGCCCCATCTCCTGAACACTGTGGCTAACACTTGTTTGTTCAGGCACCATTCGCTGTGCCTCTGGTTGACACGACTGAGGGCATCCACCAGGATGTTGTCCTTTCCTGGAAGATGTATGGCTGACAGACTGACCCCCAAGGGAATAGGCCATGCTCCAAATCCTCATGTCCTCTAGGCACAGGACAACAGACTTTGTGCCCCCCCTGCTTGTTTATGTAGAACATAACAGAGGTGTTGTCTGTTCTGATCTGGACATTTAGTTATTTTATTTGAGGAGCAAATGTTTTTGAGAGCCAGGAATATGGCTCTGAGTTCCAGCAAATTGATGTTAGCCTGTGATTCCTGAGGAGTCCAGCAGCCACTGACAGAACAGCTGTCCATGTAAGCTCCCTATCCAAGCAGAGAAGCATCTGTAGTAATGATTTTTGAGGGTGGGGTGCTGGTACGGTACCCCCACTGACAGGTTTTTGGAGTCCTTCCACCAATCCAAAAACTGAAGTAGTTTTTTTGTAACTGGAATCAACTTGGACAGAGTCTCTTTTCTTTGAGACCAGCGAGATCTTAGATAGTGCTGAATGTCTCTCATTCTGAATCTGATTCCTGGGACCACCGCTGACATGGATGCCATGTGGCCCAGGTGTTGTAGAACATGTCTGGCTGGCCTGGGTTGACCCAGGACAAAGGAATTTGCCACAGTTAGAAAATTCTCTATTCTTTCTCAGGAAGAAAGGCTCTGCTGTGTACAGTGTCCAGCTGAGCTCCTATGAATGTGAGGAGCTGAGTTGGTGCTGGGTGTGATTTCTTCAGATTTATGATGAACCCCAGACCTTGCAGGGTGTCTCTTGTTAAGGAGAGAGCCTGCTCCAAAAGAGGAGACTTTGCTGCAATTAGCCAGTCCTCCAAGTACGGGTATACGGATATCCCCTTTTTACTTAAGTGAGCTGCCACTACGACTAGGCACTTGGTGAACACCCTTGGAGCAGATGTCAGGCTGAAGGGCATGGCTGAAAACTGGTAGTGCCCTGAAGGAACCTTGAACCTGAGAAACTTCCTGTGGGCCTGCCTGATGGGGATATGAAAGTAGGCATCTTTGAGATCTACGGAGGCTAGCTAGTCTCCCTGCTATATGGCCTGAATTACTATATTCAGAGTGACCATCTTGAATTTTGGATTTAAAAAGGTGCCTGTTTAGGTACCTGAGGTCTAAAATAGGCCGCCACTCCCCTGTTTTCTTTTGAGTCAGAAAGTACCTGGAGTAGAGACCCTTGTCCCTTTGATGGACAGGCACTCTCTCTACCACTTTTGCTTTCAAAAGATGCTTTACCTCCAATTCCAAAAGAATTTATTCTGTTGGAGTTAGAGGTTTGGAAATCTGAGTTCTCTTTTGGGCTGGCATCTTTCTGAACTGAAGAGACAGACCCCTGGGAGCAGTACATTTGATTGACACCGACATCCGTTTGACTGACTCTGAAATCCCGACATGCTCATATGAACGCATTTAAAAATACTGCATTTCAAAAGACTGACAGATTGTTTGCAAGTGATTGTTTACTCACTGCAGGTCAAACTCTTAGAAACCGTAATTGACAAACGGATTGGTGCACATCATCTGACAAACCTGTCAGTCAGGCACTTCGTCATTTGATAGACTGTACATAGTTCACTCTGATGCACTGTCGTTGTAACACTGTTAGGCTAATAGGATGGCTGCATCGATGGTGGTGCCCTGCAAGTTAGTCCCTTTACAAAAGGGGCAAGACAAGCTATGTTTCGATGGATTTCTGTTTGTAAAGGAGAGGCAGAGGGGTGACCTCTTCTATTGGTGCTGTCAGAAAAAAGCAGTGTGGTTGCCATGGCCGTGCGAGCTCTGTTAACGTTGGCACGCAGCACTTTTTGCACTCAAAATCCGAATACACTCATTCATTGGATGCTACTGAGGGACCTGAGAAACCCAGTTTGAAACTGAAATACTTGAGATTTTACTAAAGAAAGGCACTCAGCTAGCAGGCCGTTTGGGAGATTTGATTTTTTTCCCTTTGTTCGATTAGTTTTGTGGAAAAACTTATTTATTTATTTACGTCTGTGGTGACCAGGTAGGTGCACTGATCCAGAGAACCGTTTTCAGTCATGACCCGGACCACAAGGTGGCAAAAAATGGGTACAAGTACAAACAGTCAAATACAAGATACAATACGTTCATGCCCAATAGCTGGCGGCGAGGGTGGAGAGAGAGAGAGAGAGAAAAACAGTGGTGATGCAATGACAAATATGCAGACAGAGAAGACCGGTAACGCTATATCAGTATGTACATAAGCATAGCCAAAATGCAGACGGTGCAAGACACAAGCAGCATTGGTATACAGGTACATGGTCCAATTCAAGTACAACTGAGAAAAAATAGTTGTTGTAATAAAAATTAGAATAGGAAAACAATCACAGTTCATAACATCAAAGGGGTAAGACAGGAGGAAGGGGGACAGGGATAGGCTTGGGGTGGGGCAGGAAGGTGAGAGGTGGGAAAAAGGGTCAGGCTAGTGTGGGCAGGAGGGGGGGTATAAGTGTTGCAGGGCATCAGGTCTAAGCCTGAGTGCTATTAGAGCATATTCGAGTTGTAGACTCTAGCGTTGCTGTACAGAACAGTGACATTTTGTAACAGTGAGGAGCCAGGTCTTCAGGTTATGTTTAAAAAGCTAGGTGAGAGGGGGATGCATGAACAGACTGGGAGATCTTGTCCTATAGGGAGGGTGCTGTGACTGAGAAAGCTCGGGTTCCCATGGTGGTGGAGGCACGGGGTACTTCTAGCGGGGGGACTGAGGATGCCCTGAGATTCCTACGGACGACTCTATCTGTCAAGAGGGGTGAGTAAGGGGACATATGTTGGTTCCTGAGAGAATTGTCCACCAGACAGCCCATCGCATAGTCCAAGTGACCTTGTAGGGTGAGCCACCCAAGTGACTTGTAGAGTGGGTAGTGGTGGGAGCGGTAAGGGGCTTGAAGGACGAATGGCTGAGGCTCGACAGAGTTATATGTCTAGTTTAGCCGCTTCTGCAGGGTGGTGAATAGGTGTGAATAAACTGGGGAGCAGTAGTCGATGGGAAGTAGGTTGCCACATACAATGGCCAGGCACGCTTTGACGGTTAGGTAATGTTTGTGGTGGTACGTGGCACCTAGCTTCTGGTGGTTCCGGCGCACCATATGGTTAACATGTTCCGAGAAAGAAAGGAAGGGATCAAGGGTAACTCTTAGATATTTGAAGGATGTGACAATTTCAAGGGGAGAACCAGCAAGGGTGAGAACTAGGAGGGAGGAGTTGGTTTTGGTGGCTTTGGATAGGAAGGATTTGGAACCGAACAGCATGGATTTAGTCATTTTTTCATTGACTAGGATCTTGTTTAAAAGGAACCAATGATGGGTGGATGCAAAGTTTTGTGTGAGGGTGGATGAGATTGAGTCAGTAGATCTGTCGCTATGATAGATGACCAACTCGTCAGCGTAGAGAAGAGCTTTACAGTTGAAGCTGTCATTGGGGAGTGTATTAATCAACATGGAAAAGAGCAGCGGTCCCGGAATGGAGCACTGGGGAACTCCAGTGAGTACAGGAAGGGGAGCAGAGGAAGTCTTGCCGATGATAACTGTCTGAGTCCTGTTTGATAGATAGCTGCGGAACCAAGCAGTAGGTCTTGAGGAGCAGCCAAAGCAAAGTGGGGTTGAGTGGAGGAGGTGTTGATCAGCCAGGTCAAATGCTTTTGACAGATCAGTGAAGGCCATGCCTGTGGGTTTGCCCTGGTCCATACTTCTTAGTACATGATCAGAAAAGAGGGCCTTGGCAGAGGAGGTGCTATGTTGCTAATGAAAGCCATGTTGGAGAGGGCATCGGAGGCTGTACTTTTCCAGGTGCTCTGTTAGCTGAGAATGTATCGATTTTTCAAGCAGCTTCCTCAGGTGCGGGAGGAGAGATGGGCTGATAGTTGTCAGGGGAGAGGGGACCGCCGGCTTTGAAGATCGGTATGACATTAGCGTGTTTCCAGGAGTCGGGTACAGCAGCAGTGGTAAGGGCGAGATTGAGGATGAAAGTGAGTAGATTTACGATTGCAGGAGAGATGAGTTTTAGAAATGCAGGGTACAGACCATCACTGCCAGGGCCTCCTTTGGCTGGTAGAGATTTTAGTAGCTTGGCAGTGTCCATATGCCTGAAGGTCCTGAAGTGGAAGAGAGGAGGGTGAGTTATTTGGTTGGCAGTTTCGGGCAGGGGAGGACTGGGCGGGGAGCTTGCTGAGATAGTGGGATAAGTCTGTGAATTTTAAGTTTAAAACATTTGCAATCTCAGTTTTGTCCAAGATGAGACCAGAGGGGGATAAGAGCTATGTTATCTGCCTGCTATTTTTTGGGTTTAGGAGAGAACCAGTGGAGGCCCAGAAATGTTGCGGGTTACCAAGGTTGTTCATTTGTTGATTTAGATAATATTTATGCTTTAGTGACTTGACTATCTGCTTGTAGGAGTTACGCAGCTGTCTGTATACATTACAGAGTTGGGGGAGGGAGATGCTTTGTATTCCTTCCACTTATGTACTCAGTCTTTTATTTGTGCCAGCAGTTCCTTGGATAGCCAACGGGTGCAATCTCCTCTAATCCTTCTGGTTTTGGGGGTGTGTATCCTGGATGTGAGTGAGGGTGGAAGTAAAGAGTGTGACCACCTCAGAGATGTTATTGTGGCAGTAGAGGGCAGACCAGTTTGCTGCCGAGACCTCTCTGAGGACCGGCGCTGGGTCTTGATGGTCAGACATTCTGAATGTTAGGAGCTTGTACGGAGGGCGGCTCATTTTGAAAGACAGTATGGCCTAGATTGGGGTGTCATTGTTGATTGATTCAGCCATTGGGCCAGCCTGGAGGACCAAGTCAGCACATTTTGTGGTCACCCAATCAGTGAGTGAGTGGGCATTGTGCTTGGTGGGGGAGAAGATAACTTGTTACAGATTGTGTTCCTTTAGCATGCTTGCATAATCTGGAGCACGGGCATCTGGCCAGTTTAGGTTGAAGTCTCCATTCATGACCAAATCATGTGAGGGAGTTGCACCCCCTATGCCATCCAAGAAGTTGGATAGCCATGTGATGCCTCCTGAAGGTGGCTTGTAGCAGCAGCCAATGTGGACTTTCTTAGATGCACCTAGGTTAATTTGGCGAGGAGCCATTCGCTTGGGGAGGGGGGGGGTTGAGCAGCTGGTGGCAGTGACAGTAATATGCTCCTACACGTACAGTGTGACACCCCCACCTCTCTTTCTACCAGGCCTGTCCTGGCAGAGGAGTGAGTACCCTTGTAGTCGTAAATGGGAGTCTGGCTGGGTGGACTTTAACCAGATTTCAGAGAGGCCTAAGACTTGTGGCTTGTATAGTGCTACCCATGCCTCAAGCTCGGGCAGCTTAGATGGGCGGCTGCAGATATTTATGTGGGCTATTTTCAGCCCAGGGTGTTTTAACCAGTTGGCATCAGTGTGGTCAGTGTGGATGTTCCCCGGGCCAGGATTGCTTTCTGTGTCTCCAGAGAGTAGAATAAGTGTAAGGATAGGGCAGTCTGGGGGGTGGCAGAGGGGGAGATTGGAGGGTGAGGGAGTGCATTAATAGGCCAAGGAGTCCACGTTCGTAGTTGGTCAACAGTGCCAGGAGGATTTCTCTGGTGAGGGTGGTTCAGGTCCCTTTATGTGGATTGCAGTGTCCGAGTTTACATATGGGGTGGGTGAGGGGCAGGGCTTCAGCTGGTCAACAGCCAGGATTGATGTGCATAGGTCAGCTGCAAGTAGCAGGGTGGTCAAGGTGGCCAGCATTAGAAGGGGGGGCACAAACACATATACATTTTGTATTTGTTAGTGCTGAAAGGTAGTGTTATCTTGGTCTCAGGGTAGAAGAAGGTCTAGCAAGAGGAGCAGGTCAGTGGTGTCTGGGTGTCGTGGATGTTAGCCAGAGGCTTAACCGGGTTGCTAACCTGGGGGCTGCTTTGGTGGCTAATAGAGAGGCAGTAGACAGGGTGGCTAGAGCTAGAGGTCAGGGGCTTTGCCAGCAGCATGAATGAGAGGGAGGCTATAATTGACAGTGAAAGATCCTTTTACTTCAGTCACGCTGCAAAAAGAACTAAGGTCCCTCTAGTGGCAGATCTTTATAATCTGCTAATGGGAAACAGGAGCGCCTGGTGCTGCAATTTCAGTTATACAGGAGCGCCTGGCACTGCAGTGCAGATACAGAAAACAGAGTCAATAGGAGCGCCGAGCGCTAGAAATACAGAGTAAAGCTGAGTCCAGTAGAGAAGCAGTAGGGACCTGTAACAGCCAAAGGAGGACTTGAAACAGCTGTAGAAGGACCAATCAAATTACAAGCCGAGTGGTCCTAGTGCTGGCAAAGCGTACCAGCGCAGCAGCTGGGCTGTATTAAATTACTGCTGTGGGGGAGGTGGAGTGAGCAGATTTTTTTTTTTTTTTTTTCACCGAGAACTAAAACAGAAGTGAGCAAGCTTAGCAGAGTTGTTTTACTGAGCACTAAAATGTGTTCATTTATCAGAATTAACCCATTTTTGCCAGTTTTTTTTTTTTTTCTGGAAGCAAAGCAGCTAAAGTAAATTGTTCAGGGGAGGTGGAGAGACCTGATAAAAAAACAGTCTTTCACATAACAGAAGCCTGCTTAATTAGATTGACTTTGAAGTGTAAACCTAAAGCTTTTCTTAATTCAAAAAGCCTTACTTGTAGTGTAATAAAATAATTTCTAAATAAAATCAGAATTTAGTCTAATTGTTGTTATAACACTAAAGCCATTTGTGCTGCTGGCATTTTATTGATGTGACTGAGGCTGTGACTTAGCTGAAAAAGAAACACTTTTCAGTTAGTTTCTGAGCACAAGTTTTAGATTAACTGGGTAAATTTTAAAGCACCTGTGCATCTGACCTAACCCTGTGTGAGCACATTATTGTTAAACCAGGGGAGATACAATCCCTATGTTTAACTCTGATTTTACAAGAAAGCTTTAGCTTGAGGTCACAGGACATAGTCTTGTGAGCTCTTGTTAAGGGGCCCTGTCTTGTGTATTTTCTGCTTGATACCTGCCTGCACTTACCTAAAATAAAATATCCAAGGAACTTGTGAGCACTTTGAAAAGGTGCCCTGTACCGTTATTCTTGACACCCAGATAAAAACAAAAAAAAGATTCTTTAATAGCCTTGTGGTCTGCTTGTTAACTGTTGTACCTTGATTAAAAAAGAAATATCTAGCTTGTCTAACTGGTTCCCGGACCTGTGAGCGTCAGCACGACTAATTACAAGGTTTCTTAGCCTTGTGGTCTGCTTGTTAACTGTTGTACCTTGATAAAAAAAATATCTAGCTTGGCTAACTGGTCCCTGAACCTGCGCGCATCAGCACAACTAATTACAAGATTCCTTAGCCTTGTAGTCTGCTTGTTAACTGATGTACCTTGATAAAAAAAATATCTAGCTTGGCTAACTGGTCCCCGAATCTGCGAGCATCAGAACGACTTAGTACAAGGTTCCTTAGCCTAGTGGTCTGCTTGGTAACTGCTGTACCTTGATAAAAAAAAAAAATACCTAGCTTGGCTAACTGGTCCCCGAACCTGCGAGCATCAGCACGACTAATTACAAGGTTCCTTAGGCTTGTGATCTGCTTGTTAACTGCTGTACCTTTATGAAAAAAAAATCTAGCTTGGCTAGCTGGTCCCCGAACCTGCGAGCACCAGCATGACTAATTTCAAGGTTTCTCAGCCTTGTGGTCTGCTTGTTAACTGCTGTACCTTGATACAAAAAATATCTAGCTTGGCTAACTGGTCCCAGGACCTGTGAGCATCAGCACGACTTATTACAAAGTTCCTTAGCCTTGTGGTCTGCTTGCTAACTGTTGGACCTTGATTAAAAAAAAAAAAATATATCTAGCTTAGAAAATTGCACTTGCATACTAATTATGGAACATAGAACAGCTAAATTATGGCTACAGAAGAATAAATTTACTAGTCACTGGCTTCCCTTCTGTCATTATCTGGCGACCAGACAAAACTGAAATATAATTGATAGCCTGGCAGAACAAGGGTAATTGAGAATAATTTAAGAATTAAAGTTAATAATTCAGGTATCTGAAAGTAGGCCATCACCCCCACCCCCATCTCCTGCTAAGGAATGTTCCAGACCTCTCCTCTATATCTATACACATATAGACATCAGGAACTTATATGTACCAGATGGAATTATTACTTCTCAGTCATAAATTCCTGGCTATTAGGTCAAATTAGGTTTGTTTTTTAAATTTGCTCTTGTGTTATTTTCGTTTATTTCCATATGTTAAGTCAGGGGTCAACCTTAACTTTTTTTTGTACTAGCCAGCAGGGCAAGTTGATTCAGAGTTGCACTAGCCCCCAGATGGTTGCAGTAGCCCTCAATTATAATGGTAAATTTTGATCACTTATACAGGAAACAATGCAAGCCAAAAAATACTCGGATTATTGCACATTTATCCTGTTCCAACATTGCTTTCAGCTACCCAACAGAAAGAAAGACTGCAATGCCATCACACACACTGAGCTCCCCCTCCCCATTGTTTTGTACCATAGCTTCCTCTCTTCCTCTTTCTAACCCCTTCCCCTACACAAACACTAAACCAGAGGATATCACAACAGCAAGTATTCAGTCAAGCAGCCCTAGCTCTGCACATATAATAGCTGACATCATCATGCACCTCACCACACTGTCACCACCACCCACAGGGCAACGAACAGAGTCGGGCAGAGAAAGACATTCTCGGCCCCCACCCTATAGTCAACTGGAGACCTGCACTTCTGGAAGTTTTTGTACAGTCTCAAGTGAGCAAGGAACATATCTTAAGATTTCCTTGGGGCGGGGGATACACAAACCTAAGGGGCTTGGGAAATAGAAAACTATGATATTTTTATTTTTAAAAGCATTGATTTTAAATATGCTCTGCCCCAGCAATAACAGATTTTTATTTAACATTATCCTTTCATCAGCCCAGGGGAAACAGTACACAGGCATAATGCTATACTATCTCTGTTTCTATATAGGATGATCTATGTACCCCAGGAATGCCTATTTTAAGCTTTCAAAAATATGTATTTTATTAAAGTTTATTTTTGTACCATACGTGATCCAGAGCTTCGTTTTTAGGTTGAAATGACATGTTGGGTGGGATAAGGGTGGGACTTTATGGATGGTGATGGCTGACATGGTCCATTTGAGCTGGGGACCCCCTACACTTGCCAGCAGTGGCAGCTATGGATCTGTGGATGGTAATTTCAGAGTCTGGTCTGCAGTGGTGTCCAGGGAAAGAACAGAGTTAAGAGATCTGGAGGGGAGAGGGAAGTTATGGTGAGACATGGATAAAACCCACAACCTGAGCCGGCCCAGTGTGCACTGAGGGTTGAGGCGCTGGATGCCACACTGGCGACCACAGACTCGGGCCGCTGGGGGTTGGCAGGGGAGAGGAAGGATTGAATGTCCCACGACTGCTCTCCTTTCTCTGGGGAAGGTTGGGGCACTGCAGCACACTGTAACGGCTACTGGTGGAGGCCAGTAGCACTACAAGCAGTGAGCAGCAGAGTGGGGGGAGAGCGCGGTGGTCGACAGCACATATGTTCTTGCACGTCATTGCACATCCGGATCTTTGGGGTAAAAAAAAACAAGCAGAACATGGTAGGGTGCGATCTCAGTGGCTGATGGCGTGCCGGTGCCCCCAGTACCAAAGGATCCTGCATTCAGAGCGACGTAAGCGATTAATGGCCGCCTCTGAGGGGTGCCAGACTGGGCCCGGGGGTGTGGGTGTCGGCAGCAGGGGATCATGGGGATCCGCCCATGGGAGGAGAAGAAATAGAGATGTGATTAAAAAAAAAAAACACAACCTGCAGGGCCGACCCTGTATACCTCCTCGCATTTTGTCACTGACATATTGGATACAGACACTCACAATGTAGGGAAATGAGGGGCACTGGTCTTAACCCCTGCTGTGCCACGGACTGATATATCAGTCCAAAATTCCTATACATTCTAATTCTGTCAGCAGCCTAAGGGTTAATAATATGGGTCAAATTGTTAGAGACACATTCAGAAAACTGGAAGCTAGTGACTTGACAGCACTCTATCCTTAATCACACCCTGGACACTAGCTGAAAGTCCTAACAGTGGAGTAATAATGACTCACATTGAGCCTTTTGTGGAATCCCCCTCTTGAACTGCCAAATAATTACAGCTCTTAATTAGCTGTTAATCATACCAGGCCATCTGGAACATTGAAAGAGATTAGCATGAGTACTACAGCCTGCTAAAGTAGAGACTGTTTTAACTTCATTATCGGCCATAAAAAACTGCACTTGTCAAGACGGACAAGTAGAGAGTTAGCTGCACTAGCATTAGTGTTTGGGCTAGTAAAACAATGTTAAGATCGACCCCTGTGTTAAGTACAAGTAGACTGTGTTGTCTAATTAAATGTTGTGTATGTTTTTCTTTTCCTTTTCTGAATGGTTGTACATGTAAAATAGATAAATCTTGATGTGTTTGTTGAAAACTGAAAAATCTTCAATAAAATATAATTTCAAAATATATATATATGTGTGTGTGTGTGTGTTTATATATATATATATATAGCTTGGCTAACTGGTACCTGGACCTGTGAGCATCAACATGACTTATTACAAGGTTCCTTTTAGCCTTGTGGTCTGCTTGTTGACTGTTGTATCTTGATTTAAAAAAGTATCTAGTTCCTTAGCCTTGTGGTTTTCTTCTTAATTACCTGCCTGTTTTAGGGGGCCTTAGCCTTTGGGAACTAAAGCCCTACCTGTTATTGTAATTTCACATGTTAAAAAACTTTTTGACAAACTTTTGACTTCCCTTGACACAGTACTACCCTGTAAGCACTGAGGTTCCTTAGCCTGGTGAGATATCCCTGCTGCCCTTTGTTGTATTTAAAAAAAAAAAAAAAGACAGAGACAGTAAAGTAATTTTCTTCATTTTGTTTTACCAAAACCATAACCTGAAACAAACATCTCAGTTAATGCTGTTCCACTGTTCATACTGAAATAACATTTCTTAATTACAATTACATATCGGCCCAACCTGTCTCCTTCCCATGGTGGTCGTCATGCCACTTCTAAGTTTTGGGTTCATTGCTTCAAGAAAACGCAAGTAGCCTGCACCTGATGCAGCAAAACAATTACCATCCTCCTCTTCTTTGACGTCTTTGACCATAACACCACCAGATAGTACAACTTCTACTACGGCTGCTACCATAACTAATGTAGAGAAAAAAACAGGCCCATTCTCGTCACGTATCCACAATGCACTCATTGCAGTGCCATAAGGAAAATCCACATTTGTCATGGTTACAATTTTATGCAAAAGATGGCATTGCCACTAAAATTTGGTGTAAGTTTTGTCGAGAGAAACCAGATGTATCCAGAAAGTGGGCAACTAGAGCTGGTAAAATGAGCAATGTGGATTCGTATATCAGTGGAACTAATAATGTCAAAAAAACTGTGAGAGGCATGCTGTATCAGAAGGCCATAAACAAGCAGTGGCTGGTGCTTTAGCTGATAGTATGCCCTCAGGCGGTGAAATAGAAAAATGTATTTTAAAAATGAATAAAAAAAATCTCTACACAAACTTTTTGATATTGCCTACTACATTGCTAAAGAGGAGGACCCCTTCCTGAAATTCAAGGAACTAATATCACTAGAAAAAGAGACATGATGTAGAACTTGGCTAAGCTTATGCCAATGAAAAAGCGTGTGCCACATTCATCGCAGCTATTGCTGATCACTTAAGAAATCCAGTTGTGAGTTACTTCACAGGAGAAGCAGCACCATACAGATATTATTCTGTCTTTATGGATGGGACTACTGACATGACCACCGCAGAGAAGGTGATTCTGCATGCCAAAATTCTTGAAAATGGGCAACCTACTATGAAGTTTATAGGATTAATTGATGTTGATTCTGGTGATGCAAGTGGTCTGAGGTCTGCAATTACATCCGCATACTCACAATTGTTGAGACAGGACATGGTTAACCTAAAACAGTTATCCTGCATTGGTGCAGGAGCAGATGGTGTGTCCGTCAACTTTGAACGTAATAAGAGTTTGATGGCATTATTGAAAGAAGAGTGCCCATGGCTTCTTGCCATTCACTGTGTTTCTCACAGGCATGAATTAGCAGCTAAAGATGCTTTTAAGAACACATATTTTTCACAGACCATTGACAGCATATTAATATCAATATTCTATTTTTATGAGAACTCCCCAAAACGTTATAGAGAGTTAAAAAGAGTGGTGGAAGCTAATCAGACCACCTGCATCATGTTTAAAAAATCACAAGGAACACGTTGCCTCTCACATAAAAAGGAATCTCTCCATGCTGTGCTTCATAATTACAGCAGCATACTGGGTCACTGGGATGAGTTTGTGTCAGACACCAGATGGGATATTCCAGCAGCAGACAAGGCGAAAGGTAAGGGATTTAGAAAACAAATATGCAATGTACAATTTCTGATCTTCTCACACTTCTGTTTTGACATACTCACAGGTCTTTCAACTGTCTCCCGTGCATTCCAAGATGCACATGTATCTCTTCCCATCATAATGGATACTGTCAGTACAGTATTCTCAGAAATAGAAAATCTCACGGCAGAGGATGGAACCACACTGGCCAAGTTCAGGAGAGAAGTGCTTATTAATGACGAAGGGACAGCAGTGTTTAAAGAAATTGAGCTACAAGGGGAAATAAGAGAACCTCTTTCAGCCCTTGCAAAGGAATGTGAAGTGATTGTAAACAGTGTAATGGACTGTCTCAGCCAGAGCTTCTTGGGTTTTGCAGAAGACCCATTGTTAAAGAATGGCACTGTCACTGACCCTGCACACTGGCCTGGCAATGATCACAAGCTTTTGGAATTTGGGAATGAGGAGATCCAGTTTCTTATTCACCACTTCCCTCCTGTCTTGCTGCAGAATGGATGCGATGTGCATACTGCAGTGACAGAATGGAAACTGTTGAAACAGAATGTTAGCAAGTATCACAAGCAGCTCTCGTTCCTTGAGGTATGGTGTATAATCTTCCAGAGAAAATCTCAATACTTCAGCAACATTCTTCATGTCATAGCTATAGTACTTGCGTATCCAATATCTAATGCCACACTAGAAAGGGCATTTTCAACTATGAAAAGGATTTTTTCAAACTGGAGGTCTAACTTGAAGACCAACATAGAAACATAGAATTTGACGGCAGATAAGGACCGCTTGGCCCACCCGGTCTGCCCATTTCCCTACCTACTGGATAAGCTGCAGATCCTAGTTAACCAGCAGCCTACTTCTTCCTACCCCCACCCCCTAGAATTGCCTTATGACTGTCCCATGCATGCTTGAATTCCACCACTGTTTTTGACTCCACAACCTCCTCAGATGCCGTTTCATGCATCCACAACCCTCTCTGTGAAAAAATACTTCCTTAAATTACCTCTAGGCCGCCCCCCATCTTCAAATTGTGCCCTTGTTCTTGCACACCTCTTTTTGAAAGATGCTACCCTCTTGGACTTTGTTGATTCCCTTGAGGTACTTGAGCGTTTCTATCATGTCCCCCTCCCTCCTTTCTTGAGGCTACATATTAAACTCCTAAGTCTCTCTTCATATGTCTTCAGTTGCAGACCCTGCACCATTTGGTTGCCCTCCTCTGGACAGCTTCCATCCTATGTCTTTGGAAGACTGGGTCTCCAGAACTGCCGCAGTAGTCCAGATGGGGTCTGACCAGCTGTCTGTACAGAGGGATAATAACTTCCTGTTTTCTACTGGTGATGCCTCTCCCTATGCATCCCAGTATTCCCCCAGCCCTCCTTACTGCCCTTTCACATTGCTTGCCCACCTTTAGGTCATCTGATATGACTACCCCCAGGTCCCTTTCTATTTTTGTTGTTGTTAGTATCTCACCCCCCACACCATAGCTAACTTACTTCTAATCTCTGTGGAGGGCCCAGGACCACAAGATTTTTGCAGTACACCATCAGTAAAAGAGTGGTTTGTAGAAACAAAACGCAGGTCAGGAGCAAAACTTCACAGGTCCTCAACAGCAGACCAAAGCAAAGTCCCAGTAGTGGAGATAGTTCACATCACGTCATCTAGTGAAAGCGAGAATGAAGAGGACCTCCATCATCGTTTGGAACAAAATTCAAATGAAGATTAATAATTTGTGGGCAATTTTAGCTGCTTGTGATACTTGATGTTTTTAAACTATTGGACTCTCCCCCCCCCCAATGACTTGCATTACAGAAAATGTGTAAAATTATAATATGCAAAAAAATGATACGACAGTTGAAATATTGTTTATTTAATGAGAGTCTGTCTTCTTGTGAAGTTTAAAATCTTCCAAGCAGCATTTCTGAGCAACTGTTGTTCTTTGCTCGCTTTACTCCTTCTGCATATTCTGCTCTCTGCCTGACTTTCTGCCTGACTCTGGTCTTCTGCTTTCTCTTCTGTCTTCCTAGTACTACTCTTTCTCTGCCTAGTGCTAATCTTAGCTGTTTATTCCTTCCAAAGCAAAACAAAAACAAAAAAACATAAATATTCTTGTTTTCTTATACGACTTACATTTTTCTTCATTTTTGGTGAACTGCTTCTGGTTCGCCTGAGTAGCTCCTGGTTGACCAAAAACTGCGAATGACCAGGAGCTATTCTTGGCTCCCCATTGCCAAAACCTTATTTCTGCCTCTGAAGCTCTAATGCAGTGGGAGCCTCTTTATTTGATTTTCCACAAAGACGGGGTATCTTTGCATACTGATCCTAAGTTTCTGTTGAAGGTGGTGTCTGAATTTACTTTAAATCAAACCATCCACTTACCAGTATATTATCCAGAGCATGCCAATCCAGGGGAAGCATTGCTCCATTCCTTAGAGGTGCACAGAATACTTGGGTACTATACACACAGTACAAATGACTGCAGAAAGTCCTCACAGCTTTTTGTCCCCCTTAGAAAACAGCATCCCAGTTTCTAAACAGTGCTTGTCTAAATGGCTGGTGTACTGTATTACGTTCTGGTACATTATGTACAGTAAGGAACTTCCTGGTGTGGTTCTTGGTCATTCCACAAAAGGCAGGGCCACCTCCATAGGTCACTTTTGGAAATATTTCCACTCCAGCAATTTGTGCGACTGCCACATGGGGTACTGTCATCACCTTCACTAAGCATTACAGTCTGGACATTGTCTCTCACAGACAAACTATCATAAGCCTGTAGACTCCATCCACCCAGACTGTTAGCTTTTGGTACTGCTTGGAACTCATTCCAAATATGTGGCCTGATGAAAGAGATATCCTGAAAGAAGATAGAACAGTTACATAAGAACTTAGCGTAAAAGTAGATCTTTGAGAGAGTGTCTGTCAACAGGCCATGCCGTCCCACCCTCCTTCCCCCTTGGGCTTACAACAATAGATTATTGTCTTGCTGCTTCTATTGCTGTCTTTTCCAGCACTCAGTCTTACCTGGTATGCAGAGTGCTGGGGTCCTTCTGGTTCCCTAGAGGAAGGTCCTCCGAGCATGACCTCTGGTGGAGAACTGAGGAGAGGAGGGGCAGCCCACGTTTATGTAGACACTTGCATATGATGTTGTCATGGGTGAGCCCTGGCTTGCAAAATTTCCATATGGGCCTAGTGATGATGCGGGTGTAGTTCCAAAGGTGTGGTCTGATGAAAGAAATTCTCTTGAAGATCTACTTTTATGGTACATTCTTATGTAACTTTCTTTTTCAGCATTTCCAGGTTTGGGAAATAGCAATTTAAACTGACTAAAAAATATTTATTTTTAATTCTGTTTGGCTTATTTTTAAAAGAGTTGCACTTTTCCTCAAGTACAACAGTCTGAAATGATTTTGGAACCATTTTCAGTCAGTTGGGCATGAGTAAAAGACCTAAAAAAGGACAGGCCCCACAAGTTTTAAAAAGTGTTTTCCTGTGGACAGTTCTTGGTAAGGGCAGACCTCCACGATCTGTGTTTTGATTGTTTGGGTCTGGACCACAGTTTTGAAACCAGACTTCTGCAAAGTTTCCTATCCTAAAACAAAGAAAAAGAAGCAGCTAAATGTGAGTCGCTGTCTGCCCCACCTTCTTCAGCAGAGTCACAGCAGTGTTCTCTTAAAAAAATGTTTCATTTAACAGAAGTGAAAGTGGAAGACACGCATCAGATTGTTCACTATCCTCACAGTGGCCTCTAAAATCAAAAGGGGCTGAAAATGCTGCATGCAGTTGTCTTTGCCCAAGGAGACAGATAAGACTGCCAAGTCATCCTTGAATCCTAGTTCAGCACAAAGGGCATCCAGTAGGGGGTGCCCTGATGCAGGGGATGGCTAAAGACAAAAGGACTTCTGACCAGCTGTTGCATGCAATGTCTGGCAAAAGAAACAAAAAAGATAAATATGTGGTTCCTCTGCCCGTGGGTGGGCGAAAGCAACCAGTGCAGCAACCCTGCAATCCCAAGCAAAGCAACCAGAGTAACAGATATGAGAAAGCACTCTGTGGAGGACAGAGGGAGAATGTGACAGTTTTTCCCAGGCCACGCAAGCTATGGGAGTCCCTGCTGCTGCCCTCCCCAAATCCAGTACGTTAAACTGGGTTATGTAGAGGATGAACCCACTGAACCTGATGTGTCTCCAGAACAGGACTTTGATTCCCCTCCCAGGGACAGTTTAGACTTCACCTCATACTCTGCATTTATGGTCCAAATGGTTAGTATGCTGAATCTATCATCCATAGAAACAAAAGTGGCTGTAGGGGAAGCAGAATTTATGAGCATGTTGGGACTGACCTCTTCGAGAAGAATGTAAATTCCCATACAGAAATCCCTTAAAAAAAGGCTACTGTCAAGGTGCTAGCCACACCTTTCTCAGCAGTAGCCATGGGCAGAAAGTTGAAAAAAGGTACCAGCTGAACAGGGAGGGCTCTGAATATATGTATGCCCTGATGATAATGAGGGAGTTGTCCAGGCTGCTGCATGTGAGAAAGCTTAAGTTTCAATACGAGCGACACCCCTTATAAATATTAAGAGAGAAACTGGACTACAAGGCTCATAAGGCTTGTGTAACTTACACCACCTCAACAGTATTTTAAGGCAGGCAGCCTACCTAAGCTAAGCAGGACACTTCCTGCAGACTTTGTGGAACTCAGTCCTGCCTATGTGTGACAGTTTCCTCTTGCAGGAAACAACCCACATAGCACAGGCTGTGAAGGATGGTTTAGAGCCCACAAAATATCAGTTTCAGATGGCAGTTAATGTGAATGACACTGCTAGGGCTTTAGCACAGGTCTCCACCGCCTATAGGCCCTATAGAAAAGGAGGTATTTATTTAATTAGTTTTTGTTGACCAGGAAATATGGCTAGACAGTACTGCCTGTTTTCATCCTCGTCCCGGGATGGAAGGGGGATACAGATACAAAACAACTGAAACTGAACAAAATTAAGCTGTCGGTGGTACTTCTAGTGAATGGGGGAGATTTGGCCAGGACACAGAAGGAAATTCCCCTACTCTTTTCAAGAAGTGCCATAGGATCTTTAAAGGGGAACAGTCAGCACCAAGGGCGTGTGGGGCTGATCTCAGTGTGCACTTAGTGTGCAAACACATTTTGGTTTACTTTTACTTAGTGTTTACTGTAGTATAGTAGATTGTATCAGACTAATTTTGCTTAGTTCTTGGCTGACATCTTCTCATGCTGCAAATCCCAGAATCCTCTGCAATGACATCAGAGCAGTAGGCAGCAGTGGGAGATTCAGTAGCCTGCAGTGCATGTTAGAGTTTATACAAGCTCTGATCATGGGTGCCAGAACATGTCGAAAAGTGTGTTGGGGGTGCTGTAGTAATTACACAAGAGACCATGATTGCTTCCCTCCTGACCTTGTGTGCATTAAAGGGGCACTTTAATCAGATATTAGAACATCTGATCAGATATTAAATATTTATGGACAGAAGTGGAGGGGCTGCATGCAGCCACCCCTCACCCATAGGTTTTGGCACCTATGGCTCTGATTTTTTGTTTGCTTGTCCCACTGTTCTGCTTTGACTAAGCACCATCACAGAGGACTATACTCACAGTAGTTCCCTGGAAAAAAGCAGAACCTGAAAACATCTTATCAGATATTATAAAAGCTCTTATATGCACTGCATGCTAATGAAATTTCCCCCTGCTGCCTACTGCTCTGATGTCAGCTGCAGGGAATTCTGGGATTTTTAGTAAAAGAAGTTATCAGCGTAGAACTAAGCAACGTTAATTTGAGGTGCTGCCCTATCTGCATGCATCTCTCTGGACTGCGGGATGAGGTAACCAGACTCAGAGCGGAAGTAAACTGGGTCAGGAGTACCATCACCCCTATCCAGGGACCACCCAGTCCAATGCAGCTGCCTCAAAGGATGCCAAGAACGAGGAGCACTTGGATGACAGTGGGCTCAGGGAGGGTTAGAGCAGTCAGACAGAGACACATCCCAGATCCTATTCCTCTCAAGAACTCATATGCCACACTGGCAAATGAGGACAATCAAATAGAGGTACCCAGAGAAGTGGAAGGAAAGGATGTGGAGGTTAGCCAAGGAGGTGACCTCAGTGGGAAAGCAGTGGACCCCAGAGGAGGAGGAAGCGAATCCTGGTGGGGACTCCATCGTAAGAGGGATCCAGCTAGGAACACAGGAGGGGAGGACAGGGAGGGAGGTGCCTCACCAGGTGCCACGGCATGGAGGGATGGAATGAAGATCCTGGGGATCACTGGGAAGGCAAGACGGAGGGTGAGCTGATGTCATTATCCACCTAGGTACTAATGACTTGGCAAATGGGGAGCCAAAGG
Organism: Neoceratodus forsteri; assembly: GCA_016271365.2. NCBI lineage: Eukaryota > Metazoa > Chordata > Ceratodontiformes > Ceratodontidae > Neoceratodus > Neoceratodus forsteri. The sequence goes on along the minus strand of CM057456.1, from coordinate 973,831,440 downwards.
AAGTTCAGGAAGAGTTTAGGAAACTGGGGAGGGGTCTCAAGCAAGTAGCTACTTCTGTCACTTTCTCAGAAGTACTACCTGTGAGAGGCAAGGGAGAGCATAGGAGTGTGTGCACCAGGAACTTTAACTCATGGTTGAAGAACTGGTGCTGTGAGGAAGGGTTTGGATTCATTGGTGACTGGGGACCCACCTGGAGGGATGGAGGTTTGTTCAAGCCTGACGGCCTGCATCCATCCCGAGGGAATCCAAGCACTCAATGATAAGTTTAAAGGCTACATTGACAAAGCATTTAAACCTAGCAAAGGGGTGGCAGACAAGGAGGGTACCATTTGCTCACCCCCCACAGCTAGCAGTGGAACCAGTGAACCAGAGGAGTGGCTATCACTGCAAAGCAGTGTGCAAAGATGGAGATTAGTGTCCAAAAGGTGGACAAAAGGGGCAAAATTCAGCAGAAGGGCAGACAGCAAGGAGAACCAGGGATAAATGACAACCAAGGAAGGGGCTGGAGTAGAACAGTGAAGCAGTCTAGGGAGGTCAAATCATGGAAAGTCATGTGTGCAAATGCCAGGAGCCTTAGCAACAAGATGGAAGATCTGGAGGCTGTCATGGTACAGTCAGACCTGGACATTGTGGCCATCACTGAAACCTGGTGTAATGATAACCATGACTGGGAAATGGCCATACCTGGCTACAACATATTCAGAAGAGACAGAGCAGGCAGGAAGGGAGGAGGAGTGGCACTGTATGTGAAAAATGACATAAGGGCCACAGAGATCCAGGAGGAACAAAATGGGGGAGAGATAGGGGGAGAGATACTGTGGGTTAAGCTGGAAAGGAAAATGGGCCAGCATTCAGCACAGGTGTGGTCTATAGACCACCAGCCCAGGAGGAAGAAACAGATAGGGAGCTGATGCTAGCCATCCAAAGGATGGCAGACAAGGGTGAGGTAGTACTGGTTGGAGATTTCAATATTCCAGACGTGGACTGGAGCATCCCAGCAGCAGCATCAACTAGGAGCAGATTTATCCTGGACTCCCTTCAGGGTGCCTTCCTCAAGCAACTGGTCATGGAACCAACTCGGCAGAAGGCAATACTGGACCTTGTGCTCACAAACAGGGACAGTGTGATGGTGGTAACAGTGGGGGAGCACCTGGGTAACAGTGACCACCAGTCATTGTGGTTTGAAATCACAGAAAGAGCAGAACCAAACCACACAAAAACACGTATCCTGGATTTTAGGGGGGCAGACTTTGGGAAAATGGGGAGATACTTGAAAGAGGCATTAAGGGGAATGGGACAGGAATCAGGGGTTGAGGAACAGTGGTCAGTATTTAAAATGGGGATTATAAGAACAACAGAATTATGCATTAAGCAGGTTAGCAAGAGGAAAAGGAAGAGGAGACCATTATGGTTTTCCAAAGAGGTAGCAAAGAAAGTGAAAGCCAAAAAGATTGCATTCAGGCAATACAAAAAGACACAGGCAGAAGGGGATAGGGAGAAGTACCAGGAGAAACAAAGGAGTCAGGGAAGTCAGTAAGGAAACCAAAGCTCAGACAGAAGAACACATTGCAAAATCAGTGGTTAAAGGGGACAAAACCTTTTACAGGTACATAAGTGAAAAAAGAAAAGACAAAGGAGGGATAGTGAGACTGAAGGGGAGGATGGGAGTCGGCGTGGAGGATGACAACAGTAAAGCTGACATATTGAACAGGTATTTCTGCTCAGTCTTTACTGAAGAGGGGGTAATGGGTCTGAAGGGAGTACAAGGGTGAGAATGGTGCAGAAATGGACACAAGTCCCTTACACGAGAAAGGGTCCTAAAGGAACTGGAAGCAATAAGAGTTGACAAAGCAATGGGTCCAGATGGGTGCAACCTCAGGTACTTAAAGAACTAAGAGAGGTGGTGGCTGAACCTCGACCATCCTGTTTAGCCAATCACTGGTAACAGGGAGGTACCCAAAGACTGGAGGACAGCAGATGTAGTCCCCTTATACAAAAGCGGGAACAAAGAGGAAGCAGGGAACTACAGACCAGTCAGCCTCACCTCGTAGTGGGAAAGATCATGGAAGCACTACTGAAGGAGAGATTGGTGGAACATCTGGTTGTCCAATGGACTACAGGACCCAAGGCAGCATGGTTTCACCAGGGAGGTCACTGTCAGACCAACCTCATTGAATTTTTGACTGGGTGACTAGGGAGGTGGATCAGGGAGGGCAGTGGACATGGCCTATCTGGACTTCAGCAAGGCCTTTGACACTGTGCCACATAGAAGACTATTACACAAACTGGGGAATATGGTGTGGGCAGGACAGTAGTGTGGTGGATAGGTAACTGGCTGGGTGGCAGGACCCAGAGGGTGGTGGTAAATGGCTGTCACTCCACAGAGGGAAGAGTGACCAGTGGGGTACCACAGGGATCAGTGCTGGGACCGGTCCTATTCAACGTCTTCATCAGTGACATTGCGCAGGATCTAGAAGGCAGAATTTCACTGTTCGCTGATGACACAAAGCTCTGTAACAGAGTGGACACACCAGAGGTGTGGACACAATGAGAAGGAATTCACAGAAACTTGAAGAATGGTCAAGGTTTGGCAGTTGAAATTCAATGCAAAGAAGTGCAAGATAATGCATATGGGACAAAAACCCTGGCACAATATATCAGTTGGGGGTGAGGATATAGCATGCACCAAGCAGGAAAGGGATCTTGGGGTTGTCATCTCTGATCATCTCAAGGTAGGGAAACAGTGTGCTAAGGCATCAGGTAAAGCAAATAGGATGCTGGGATGTATAGGCAGGGGCATCACCAGCAGGAAAAGGGAGGTCACAATTCCGCTATACAAGACACTAGTGAGGCCCCACCTGGAGTACAGTGTACAGTTCTGGAGACCATACCTCACGAAAGGACATAGACAGGGTAGAGAAGGTTCAGAGGAGGGCAACAAAGATGGTGCATGGATTGCATCACAAGTCCTATGAAGACAGGTTGAAGGAACTGAACATGTACTCCTGGAGGAGAGGGAGAGGGGATAGATAGAGACATACAAGTATCTTACAGGGAGAAACAGGGTGCAGGAAAACACTATTTTCAGCGAAAAATGTTCCAGGACTAGAGGGCATGGGATGAAGTTGGAGGGAGGACGATTCAGAGGAAACATGAGAAAGAATTTCTTCACAGAATGGGTGGTGGACAAGTGGAACACCCTGCCAGAGGAAGTGGTGGGGGCTGAAACAGTCACGGGATTTAAGAATGCATGGGATAGACATAAAGGAATTCTGCAGGTCAGGGGTAAGGGGAAACAGACTTCTAGGAAAACAAACTGAACTTACAAGCTCAAATGGGCAGACTGGGTGGGCCATAGGCCCTTATCTGCCGACACTGTCTATGTATCTATGTATCTGTGATACAATCTACTATACTACAGTAAACGGTAAGTAAACCAAAGTGTTTTGCAGACAAAGAGCACACTGGGACCAGCCCCAGACTTGGGTGTAGGACCCTTTAGGCTGACTATTTCCCTTTAGCATCCACGTGAACAACGACTAGAACAGGCAGACAGTACCTTGGTTTAACATTTCAGACCCTACAGTGTTAATTTTATTTATTTATTTATTTATTTTTGAAAGTCGGATTTACAACCTTTGAGTCAGGGACTCATTTACAAAGGCACCTTGTCGCAGGGAGGGTAGACATGGTTACAGTGTGAGTTACAACAGTGGTAACATACAGGTGTAATACAGATAACAAAAGAACACAATATAACAGTGGTTTACAGGATAAAGTTACATGCAGTAACTAGCAATCATATAAAGTATAACAATAGTAGAAGTCACAACCCTGTCATACTGGGGAAATACCTGTGTGGAAGGGTGGGGGGGACAGGGGTGAGAAAAGAAAGAAAGAAAGCGGGGGAGCAGTCCAACGGACATTGTCAAGCTATACAGAAGTTAAACAGTATTGCGGTATTTTGCAGTGTTTGCCAGAGCAGACCATGGTATTTGCTCAGGCAAATACCTGTTATTCAAGTGCTAACGCTGTACTACACCATGACTTGCTTGTGCAAACACTACGCCATATACCACAGTACTGTTCAGCTAACTTTTGTGTAACTACTACTGTATGTGCACCATGACTACCAAGTTCAGAGGGGCACAGGGAGAGGTAGATGTAGAATAGGAGCTAGGCAGAAGACTGTCTCAGCCACTCCAGCCCAAGCAAAGCCCAGCCTGCTGACCCTGCTCTTACCCTTGCTCCAGTGCTTACCTCTCCAACCCTCTGCTACTGCACTGTAACCATGTGATTGTCTATACATCAGTCTTCTGTGGTGTGTCAGTGTGATTACCCAGCACCTGTATAGTCGCCCTCAAGATTGTACCCTACTTCAATTTCCAGTAATAACAAAATTTTGTACTACACCCTGGGACTTTGCCGAAAATGTTATGATTGTACTGTGACTGTATATATGTATTATAGTCCTGTCTGGTGTACAGCTATGGGATACTAGTTTTAGTTTTTATTGTATAGCATTGTGATTCTGTGTCTGTTGTATACTATTGTCCTATGTACCCTCCCTTGGGTCGCCCCTGAAAAAAAGGGACTACATGGTCTCAGTGGGCTTATCCGGTTACCAAAATTCAAATAAATAAATAAAGGGGCTCTAAAGAGAGCAACATGACTGTGTTCAGCTCAGCATAGCTCTGCTGTGTTTATGCTAGTTTTGCCCTTCTTCCTTTCTAATGAAAGATGCCCAGAAATCTTAAACTTAAGGAAGGAGCATAACTGAGCTCGGAGCATATCGAAAAATATTTTCCCCCAAATAGCTTCAGGGAAGCAAACATCACAGCGTGGGGTTGTCGACATGTAGTTTCCACTGGGAGAAATGGCTTCTCCAGCAGTAACGTGTCCTGACATGAGCGCAAAGGTGAAAGCCCCTCAGAAACCAACTCTGGCCACACTTTAATCTTTTTTAATGGAGTTTCAGGCTGACACTAAAAATACACTCACAGAAATAAAGACTTCACTGACTGACATTGTATCCCGCTGCAAGAGTTTCGAAACAGAAATAGTAACAGTCGAGGACCGAGTTGCTACCCCGGAGAAGAATGCTGGAAAACTCGGTGGAAGGAGGGAGCGGTGAACGCTGCTCCGCATGAGCAGATTAATACCATGGGAAAGCTTTAGAAGATAGAGAATACTTTGCTTTTAAAAAACCTTTGTTTGATTGGGCTCTCTGCTGCTGTGCCTGACTCTGAGTTAAAACTGGAAATAGAAAAAAATACTTACATTGACTCTCTTCTCCGAACAACCGGTTTAACTGGAATCTGTCTTTCAACCAAAACAACAAATAGCTGCTGTTCTAGAAACACGGTTAAAGTATGTGATTTGTACCTGTTTTACTGTACTGCAAAGAAATAGACTGTCACAACTTGCCAGAGCAAAATGGGTTTTATGTTCTAGGGAGTTAAAATGCACTTGTATCCTGATTTTTGCCTTGCAACCCAGTGCTGCAGAAAGTGTTTTCCAGCATTAAGAAATGAATTTTCTCAAGCTGGAGTACGTGCAGTTCTCCAGGCTCCTGCCAAGCTCAAAGTGACTTTCCAAAATAAAGATTATTTATTCCTTGATGTGGATAAGGCAAGAGAGTTTTATGAGAAAAATATAGCACTGCCTACAGAGCTGGAATCGGATCAGGAGGATGAAGACTTTGTGAACAATACTCAGTATATTCCAGTGCTTGAAGGAAATGGATAATATGAAATGAACTGGGTTATTCACAGAAATCTGAAGTCAGCCAGAAATATACTCCACTGGAATTAACCCTGTGAAATGTGGGACTTTACTTTAAAGATAACTATTTGTTTCATTTACTTTAAGTGGGATGGTTTAAAGCCTGGAGTTTGTGGAGGGAGGACACAGTGCATTTTGTCATGAGAGTCTCATGTAAAGCTTATTACCCCCCCCCCCCCCAATCAAAAATTGTTTTTATACTTCTTGTTTTTCTTTAAGCTTGGGGTAGATTTCTCAAGAAGTATGTCTTAAGATACAGTACATGTATTATGGAATTTAAGTTTTCTCTCTGAATAAAAATAAATAAATAAACCCCTGGCAAATTTGTACATGCCACCATATACTCATTGCCAGTAGGAGAATGTCTGTCTTACTGTCTCCAGGAATGAAAGAAAATTACCACAAACAAGTGAGTACTGGAGGTAGTTGGACAGAGCTTAACCCTTCAGTTTGTAAAATATCAAAGTTCAGCCAAATGAGAGCCTTTCTAACTCAAACAGCAGAGCAGAAAATCATACTGAAACTTGAGATGAAAGAGCTACTACGATTAAAAAGCTGTTGAACAAGCACTTGTCTTTCAGCTGGGAAATGGCCTTCTTTACAGTTACTGCCTCACCCTCAAGAAAAGTACAGGAATGGTGACCCATTCTGGACCTAAGGTTCCTGAACAGGCACGTGAAAAAGGAAAAATTCAGAATGTTAACACTGCAGTCAGTTATCTTATCCTTGCAAAAAGGGTGGGGTATCTGTATCTGAAGGATGCTTACCTTCATATGCCAGTAATACCAAGTCCCATAAAATATGTGACATTCAAGGCAGGACTTGCACAGTAACAGTTTTCAGCAAGACCTTTTGGCTTGACCTCAGCACCCAATGTTTTCACAGAATGCTTGTCAGTGGTGGCAGCACACCTACCCTTACAGGGTATTGGTATTTCCCCATGTGGATGACTGGCTAATATGTGGGAAAACGACAGTGCACTCAGTTCAGACTGTAAAAAAGCACACTCCAAAAACTGTCTTCCCTCCTGAACTTACAAAAAAAATCCCTCCTAGAACCCAGCCAGACACTGGACTTCACAGGTGTAGAACTGAACACAGTACTATCTGCCACATCAAAGGACAGAAGCTGTTATTCAGTGTACAGATTTATTCCAGGCAAGCCACAGAAAGTCTACCCAGGAATTCTTACAGTTGCTAGGCCTTATGGCCTTGATCACAGCAGTGGTACCTTGGCGAAGTTGCAGATGAGAGATGTCCGTTACCACCTAAGAAGGTACTGGCACAAAAGAACTGCACGTTTGGAGCAACCACTACCAGTCACAAGTGCCTGGTACAGGCATTAGATTGGTGAAAGCAGGTAATCCACCTCAAAGAGTGTATTCCTTTCCTTCAGCCCTCACCAAAAAGGATCCTAACAACAGATGCCTCCTTTCTAGGATCAGGAGAACATCTGGAGGAGTCATCCAGTATATGGAGTCTGGGACTCACAGGAGAGCAAGAAGATGTAAACCTGCTGGAGCTCAGAGAAATACTCTTGTCCATGAAGTCTTTCTCCTCCCTGCTGCAGAACCCAACAGTCCTGAGAAAGACAGACAAATTAAGCACGGGGATTTGGGGACTTGGGTTAAGAGGAGCTCTCTTAATGCAGGGTTTTTGCAGTACATTTAGCAGGCAAGGACAATGTACTAGCAGACTCATTAAGCAGAATGGGTCTATGACCCACTAACGGTCCTTAAACTGGCAAGTACTCCACTCAGTGTTTCAGAGACAAGGACTTCCAGAGATCATTCCATCTGTCTCTTGGGAGAACAGGAAGCTGTCCCACTTCTGTTGCCAGCCTCACTCAGCAGGGACAATCCCATGGAATGCTCTATCCCTTACCTGGCGGGGCAAATTTCTCTATGCATTCCCTTCATTCCCACTGATCCAAAGGGTCCTGTTGAAACTGAGGAGGGAGTCAGTAACAATGATTTTGGTAGTACCATTTTGGGCTAGGCAGACCTGGTACACTAGGTAGGGACTATAGGGCAGACTAGGTGGGCCAAGAGGTCCTTTTCTGCCAACAGTTTCTGTGTTTCCATGTTTCCCTACTGTTGACAGTTTCATAGCTAACTCTTATAATCCTGCCTCTGAAGCAGGATCTCCTCACTCTGTCCCAGGGCAGAGTGACTCACCCAGATCTCAGAATGCTTCCTCTGAGAGTATGGTTCTTGAAGAGCTAGCGCATTCTAGTTTTAATTTTTTAAATCTGGTGCTGGAAGTTTTAAATGTTGCCAGGAAGCCTGCAAGCATGAAAACGTATATATCAAAGCAGAAAAGATCCAGTATGTGGTGTGCTTCACACCAAATATCAGTCTTTATTGCAGACTTGTCAGTAGTTGTGGATTACCTGGTCCATTTGCTGTCTTGGTGCTTTGGGCCTTACAATGTAAAAGTGTATTTACCAACTGTTTTAACTTTTAGGTCAGCAGGTAAAGAACAATCTTTTGCATCACGGCCAGTTTTCAAAAGGTTTTTCAAAGGATGAAACCACTTGTATCCACCTGTGAGGGACTTGGTACCTCTCATGAGATTTGAATCTGGTTCCAGTACATACTGCTGATGTAGCCACCTTTTGAGATCATGTTTTCAGCAGAGCTCAAATACAGTGTGTGATTTAGATGACCGTGTTTCTAGTAGTTATCACTTCTACCAGATGGGTCAATGAATTACAGGTTCTTAGTACAGATCCAACTTTTGTGGTCTTCAGCAATGATGAAATGGTGCTTAGGCCTCATGTAAAAGTCATACCAAAAGTGTTTTTGAAATTCCACATGAACCAATCACCCTCCTCATGATGTTTAATATTACGTCTTCCACGCTGTGAAAGCTGTTTCTTACTGTACCCAGTAGACAAAGGTGTTCCCATACTAAGCACAGAACAGAACTTGATGCACAGCTCACTGGAACTAGCATCTGCCATTACTTCCGGGTTCCTTCTGGTTCGTCCAGAAAAAAAAAAGGCATGGGAATACCATCAAACAGCTGCGGTAAATTTCTGAACACCTTTAGTCTACTGAGTAAAGTAAGAAATAGCTTATATTATTGAGATTTCACAGTGTAGGAGACTTAATATTAAACATTGTGGGGAGGGTGGCAGGAGGCTGAATATAAATGAGGAAGCAAGGCTGTGTAAGAGCTAGGTGGAAAGAAACTCATTAAATCTAAAAGATAAAAGTGCAACTCTTGGTTTAACAAATTGGCAAGCATCAGTAAGTTCTAACCATAGCACCAGCCTGCACTGGCGGTCAGTATTTTGGGACACGGGATTTCAGTTGTTGGGATTACAGGCGGCGGTATTATGAATGCATCAGGCATTCGGAGTCGGGCAAACATCAGTCTAGATTTTAAGAGTCGGGATTAAGTACCGTATCCCGGGGAAATGGGATACACAGCAAGTACAGCAGTAAAAATCAAATACAGTGCATAATACAAAATAGAATAAACATACACAGGATGAACAAAAACAGGTAATAATACATTACAATAAACAACAATAATAACATTGATTGCCTCCTTTACCTCCTGGTTCGTGGTGGGTCTTGTTAGGTTTTGGTTGGCCAGCTGCGAAACCTGGAGCAGAATAAGCTCTCGATAAAAAGAAGCAAATGGATCCTCCAAAGGGGAAACCTCTGAGGTGTACAGGATTTGGTGGTATATTTGAAACTCTGCATTGATGAGTTGGTGAGAAGCGACTTGGGTACCCTGTCCTATCTGAATCAAGGGGATATATTGTTCTGCCTCTCTTGTCCTCAGTCTGTAAATGAGGAGTTTCCCTGGTTGCTGTCCAGCTTCCCAATACATTTGGTTCAGACGGAACTGGGCGTATTTGGTTTTGTAATGGAGGGTCTCTTCTTAGGCAGCTCATGCCTATGTTATGTGGGGCCGAAGGTACTGATGCATACGTAGGAGGGGCAGGTAGTCATGCTCCAGTCTCTTTAAGTCCCTGTCCCTTTGTCGTGTTAGCTAGTCTCTCTCCTTCCAGAGGTGAGTGGTACGTGCAATCAGTGTCCTCCGGATCATGACTTTCATAGCCTCCCACTGAGTAGCTGCAGACACTTTGGGGGATATCATTAAAGGCAAAGTATTCAAGCAGTTGCACCTGGAACCAGGCCCTAAAACTGTCCTGCTGTAGGAGAGACATATTAAAATGCTAGTTGTTCTGCAGCCCTGAAAGCCTGCCCCTAGCCAGGGATAATATTAAAGGAGCGTGGTCAGGTATTAGTATATTACCCTGGGTAACCCCCCCACCCCCGGGTCCTGGGCACACACTCCTGAGCCACAGTTAGTACATCCAACGTACTTTAAGTATCATGCATTGTACAGTAGTATGAGAAATCTGTATCAGTGGGGTGGAGGGCCCGCTATATATCTTGGAGGCCAGCCCTGATATAGGTGGAAGTGACATTGGCTGCCACTGTGATTTCGTCCCGATGGCCAGGGCCTGTTTGGTTTAGGGATGGGGAGAGAGCTAGGTTAAGATCTCCTCCTAGTATAATCCCAGCCTGGTTAACCAGGAGTTCCCTAAGACCTTGATCAAAGAACACTGTATCGGGGGTATTGGGGGCATAAATGCTGCCCAAAACTACAGGCTTCCCCTGATTGTACCTTCCACAATTAGGGTTGGGTCCTCAAACTCCCTGTGCATTCCTAACTGAAGACCTCACCTGCAGAAGATGGTGATGCCTGCTGCTTAGAAGAATCAGTGTTATGGTAGGAAGTGCCCACTCATGAGCACCACAAACAGGGTGCCTCCTTCTCCAACAGGTGGGTTTCGTAGAGGAGGGCCACATCACACTGCATCATCTTCAGTTGCGTAAGTACTTTCCTTGTCTTAATTGGGCAGTTAAGACCCTTGGTATTCCAAGATATGTTTTAAACTATCATATGATGCCATATTCCCAAAGCAACACAGGATAGCAGAACAGTCGTCCCCACCCCCCAACTCCCCACCAGATGAAGACCAACACTGAACAGAAATTCAGTCATGTAGATATAGTACAGTATTAACCATGCACTTAGGAGAGAAGGTGAAGGAACCCCTAGCAGGGTGATACTTCACTCCAACTTCAGTACCGATAGCTTGAACAGGAAAGTGACAGAACTGAAAATCTTTTTTTTTTTTTTTTGGACGATCTATTTTTCTCCCCTCCGTGCCCTGAATTTGCCTCTCCTTTAGGCATCCAAGGTCACCAGCACCCCTTCTAACCCCCCCCCCAAGCCCTCTCGCCTCACAGGTAGCTTGGCGTTACCCTTCACCGAGTGGGTCCCTCTCCTCCAAGGGGGAAGGCACCGGTTGGGGCAGCCCAGTATGCTATATTTTTCCTCGGCCTTGGGTGCTGCTGAAACGGCCGGCCCGTAGGAAGTCTTACAGGTGTGCTGGTAGACCGGATGCCGTTATCCGGCCAATCCAGCATGACGTTTCCATGTTCTGGTACTTCCCACATTGCGATGCTTTTGTGCAGTACTCCCGATCTCCACCAGGGGTTGCTGCAGAGCGAAGCAACCCTGGAACCCACCCCAGGAGAGAAGAGGAGAACAGTCCTGTGGACGCTCAATCCTCTTCTTCCCCTGATGACCCGAGTCCGTTCCCGAACCCGGGTCACCGATGTGGTGTGAGGTAGGCGCCAGTTCCTTAACCCTCTGTGTCACCATAAGCCGGCCCGGTGGTGCTGAGGGTTGTGGCGCTGGACTCCACATCTTGCGCCATGCCAGCGACCCGGGTTCAGGAGCGAGCCCGGGCGCTGGGAGTCAGCAGGGGAGGGAGTTGGATTGAGCATCCAAGGGACAGATCTCCTCTCCCTGGGAGGGATCCGGGGTCTTCCTGGCACAGTAGAGACCCCCGGTAAAGACCGGGGGTACTAAATGCATGGGAATAGGAATCAGGGACAAGCTCGGCAGGCGTCTACGGGCAGCAGCATGCTGACGCCATTGCACGCTGCGCTCGGGAGCACACGAGAAAAAAAAAACCCTTACGCCTGGATAGGCGATGGCTCCTCTCCGGGCCACTGCCACACGCCATCACCGAACCTTGCCTCTGCCTCTCCCCCCGCCTCCTCCCCAGCTGGCACTAGATTGAAGATAGAGTGCTGGAAGGAGTGGCGACCCTGCCCCAGGAGGCTCAGAGCTGGGGGTTCCTTGGTCGGAGGACAGAGGAGGGGCAGCATACCCTACTGTATGAGGAGGCAGGGGATCAGGTCGTCGGTAGAGTGGGTGACGAGAAGAGGTAGCCTGAGAGAGTTTCAGGACGTAAGGAAAATAAACAGATTTGAAAAAAACAAACAAAAAAAAAACCCTCTGCATCACCGGGCGGGCCCGAAAATATCTTTAATTATGAACGACTCCTATTGGTGGAGGCAATCATCTACTATCACTAGTTAATAGTAAGGATATTAAGCCTTTGCTCTCATTGAACCTGGACTAAGCAGCAAGGGGACTCTCCTTTTTTAGTTTCTTATTTTAACTGAATGAAATACACAGTACATATCTCTTATGGGTGGGCACTCAGTAAGATAATAAACATTTCAATAAAATGAGTACATCATTGTTACAAGTAGGATTTGATGTGTCGCTATTAAGTGATACAACATTGGGAGGGGTTGCAAGATTAATTACATTATTTCCTAACAACAGAGTAGTAGACAGCCACTACAGCCATGAGCAGGGATTACTTACATAAATGTATAACAACATTGTGCACCCTGTGATTTGGGCATAACATCCCAAAAAAAAAAAAACAATAAGGGAATTACCTGAATATAAAATAAGCAGAACTCCATCATGAGAAAGCTCATATATAGTATAGACCATAATATCCTTATAACATTAACCCTTTAATAATAAGAACAAAACAGATTCAAATATGTTCAAGCATTTTAAATGGAATCCATGTGAGATACGAACTTGCAATAGCAAACATTGAAGCATGGAAGTCCCAAATGTCCAGAGCAGAGTCAAGCCCATGTCCGAGATCTTAAAGGCTCCAAAAGACAGTCATTCGGTGATGAAAACGGCACCATGATTAAGAAGCATAAATGCGTCATTAATAGATGCCATTTTAAACAGTCCCCTCCTAGTTCTCCATACCAGAACCATTACCTGGAATAACAATAGCCCAAAAGATGTTTGCTGAACAGTAATCTCTGGCTAAGGAGGAAGGACAGCCAAAGTAGGGAAAGTCAGTAATGGTAGAAGCACAAACCTGTAGGCACCTGAGTCCAACAAATGTTACTCATTGTCCCCAGAATTGGTATCCAAGCTGTCTTCTTTAGCCTAGAATTCCTTTATAGTGTGATCCACTGCTTTGATGGCCTCACCAGGATCTGCAAATTGGTAAGACTTTTCCCCATACACAATACGGAGACCTGCTGGCATTAAGAGGATATGGTGTACTCCCAACAGCCGTAATCAAGCTCGGACCCCATCAAAACTTTTTCTCCTTTGCCGGGTCGCATAATTCTAGTCAAGAAAAATACTAATTTTATTACCTTGGCAGTCTAGGGAGCCACGTTGCTTAGCATGAGATAAAATAATATCCCTGTCGAGAATAGAGCCTAGGATCACAAGGTATGCAGAGGTAGTTCATTAGTTGCCATGCGGCTTCTCCCTCCTCATGGGCTGATTATCATACAGTACACTTTTAGGACAGTTGTTGACTTTTCCACTCGTAAGGCATCTCTGAAGAAAATGGAAAAAAAATAATGCAGAGTTCTCTCTCTCTCAACACCTTCTGGAAGCCCAACATGTGTGTCACGGGATGCGTTTTCTAAGTTTTCCAGCCGGCGACGAAGCACCATATTCTGCTTAGGCCTGCTGTAATGGTTAGTGCTATTTCTGCCGATTTTGTAGCACTCTTGGATTCTCCCTCCAACAGAGTCACTTTGATGTCCAATACTTTAAACTGAGTGGTGAAATCCTTCACTTTCTGTGCGATCCATTGAATAGCTTTAAGTAAGGCCGCGTTTGAGGACTGTGGAAGAGCTTCATCTCCCTCTCCCTGGCTGGAATCTTTGCTTGTGTCCAGCTTCAGATCTTTAGGTTGGGTTCCTGCTCCACCAGCCCTCTGTCTGTTTCCTCTCCCCATGTCTCTGCTTCTACAAGGCAGAAATACTCCAAATAAAAATCGTTGAGTCTCACAGAGAGTCATACAAAAAATGCCAGCAGATACAGGCCCTTAGGTCTGTCGAATTTGCTCGAGTGTGCAGCTAGCAGCGTATTACTCTGCAGCTGCCCCCCCCCCCCGGTAGGGTAGTAACCTTTCCCCCGACCCTGTCCCACCCCTCTTAAAACTGGCCACCGACTTTAACGTTACCACCTCCTCCAGCAGTGCATTCCACCCACCCACCACCCTTTCTGTGAAGTAGTGTCTTCTTATCTCAATCTTGAACCTTCGCCCCAATTTCAGACTGTGCCCCTGGTGTTTCTCACCCCAAGGGTTCTTTAGCATCAGTAACAGTACCAGTAAGCTGGCTAGGTTGAGCTGCCTCAGAGTTGGAGATTATGATAATGAGTATAATGAATTAGCCAATCAAAGAAGAGTTAGAGGGTTTGCTGAGTGGAGTTTGCCCAGAGGGCACCAGAATTTTTTCCTTGCCTGACTGAGAAACACTGCCTCTGAGGTGCTCTCTCATTCTTGCCTGAAGAGAATTTCTAACAAAAAGTTTTCTCTCTTTTCTTTACTTTTGTGCTGAGTTAGTGAGTATTTTGTCATTTTTTATTATTTTCTTTAGTTTTATCGCAGTTCTCTTCGGTTCCAGGTAATCACGTTTCTCCCGTTTTATTACGTTCATACTGTATATAGAGTGAAAGGAGGCTAGCAAGCCCATAATATCGCTCCCTACACTAGTGGGACCATCACTGACCATGTAATAACAGCCAGTTGTCTGTCTGTTTTTTAAACGTGTCACTTGAATCACCATCTGCAATTTTACTAGGCAGTATGTTCCAAATCCCACTGGAGTTATTAAGAAATGAGTAGTATTCAGCGTTCGTTTTAGCTGTATCCACCTTAATTTGCCTTTTATGCCCCCTAAGGCCAAGTGGCTTCTCCTGTAGCTCTAGTTTCATTTCCTTCATTAGTTCTTGATCATTCACAGTTATAAAAAGCATCGTTAAGTCCCCTCTGGTTCTTCTCATTTCCAAGGTGAACAAACCTGTTCTGTTTAATCTTTCTTCATAATTAACCGTCCTCGTAGAATCCACCATTCTGATAAACCTCCTCTGAATCTTTTCCACTCTCGCTATTTCACCCCGTTTATAAGGACTCCATAGTTGGGACCCATAATCTAGGTGTGGTCTAACATATGTTTTATACAGTGGAATTAGGCAGCCTATAGATTTATTAATAAAGCTTCTTTTAATATTCTTAAATCATATAATTTGCTTGGGCTATAACCTTCGTTCGATGCTGTTTAAATCCCAAATTATTATCCACAGTAATGCCACAGTCCTTTTCACACTCTACTGTTACTAGCTGTCCCCCATTTAGTGTATAAGATTGTAACAAATTATCTTGCCCTAAATGCATACATGAACATTTCTGAGTGACAAGTGGCATACCATTACTGTTTGCCCATCCCTCAATTTCCCTAAGGTCATTTACCAAATCCATACACTGACTATATGTTATAGCTGGACCGCTCAGCTTAATGTCGTCCGCAAATTTTATTAAGATGTTTTTGATATTCACCTGTATGTCACTGATATACAATGAAAACAGAACTGGTCCCAGTACCGATCCCTGTGGCACCCTGCTGGGGACATCCACAGGTTCTGAATATGTACCCAGGACTCTAACCACCTGGTGTCTGTCATTCAGTCAATTCTTAATTCATGTCACAATCCTAGTATCAATTCCTAGTGTGCAAATTTATTAATCAAATTGTGATATGGCACTTTATCAAAGGCCTTTTGGAAATCTAAGTAGATAATATCCACGGGGGTGTTCCCACTAATTAACCTGTTCACCGCCTCGTAAAAACATAAATGATTAGTAGTGTAACCTCTATTCTTTTCAAACACGAGTTGTTTAGTATCTACTAGGCCTGTTAAAGCCATATTCTCCTCCAGTTTTAGTTTTAGGAACCTCTCTACAACTTTGCCCAGGATCAAGGTTAGGCTAACCAGTCTAAAATTAGAAGGCTCAGTTCTAGTTCCCTTTTTATGGAACGGTACTATTAATGCCTGCCTGTAGTCATTCGGTATCTCACCCTTCATGAAGGAGTGGTTAAAAATCCTTACCAGTGGGTAGGCTATAATGTCGTCTTGGGCATATTTGATCCAGATGTGAGGATTTATGTATTTGTACTTTTTTAATAAGCAATTTCACCTCAGCTACATTAATAAATAGCTCCATTTCAGTGCAAATGTTGTTCTTAACCCTGTCCATGACTGTTCCCTTTTTTCAAACACCGTGCTAAAATATGTGTTGAATGCTCCAGCCATTTCCTTGGGATGACTTATTTCTTTACCCTCCAGCAGTAGGGGACCAATTTGGTTCCTGGTACCCTTTAATTTGTTAATATAGGCTAAGTACTTCTTTTCCCTATTTGGGAATCCCATTTTTAGGTTTTCAGACTAATTGGCATGTCAGAGAAACCAAAGAAAAGGACTGGACCAACAGGTTTTAAAAATTGTTTAAAGTGCTTTAAAATAGTGGCTAAAGCAGACGGCCACAATTTTTGTTTGCAGTGTTTAGGTCCAGAGCACTGTTGTGAACTTTGCCCAAAATTTTGCTCCAAAACTGTAAAAAAGAGCAGAAAAAGTGGCCTCTCAGTCTGCTTCCCCCTCTGCACAGCCTATTGAAGAGGGGTCTTCTTCTCAATCTAAACCTAAAGACAGGTGCCCTAGGGAACCCACAGAAAATAACTCTGATAACAGTTCTAACAATAATAAACAATGGTGACCAGCCCAAAAAGAGACACGGAGACCAGGTCACTGATTCAGTGCCTGCAAAAAAGAAGTTTAAAGAAAAACATAGCACTGCCCCTCCCATGCTGAGGCAAAGGGAGATGCCAGTGACTAATAAAGAAAAAGAAAAGAAAAAAGAAAAACAAATATCGAAAAAGACTTACCCTCTGCCGAAGAAATGGCTTAGGCTTGGCACCTTTATCAGACTGTTCAAAACATGGGCAGTATATTTAATGCCCCTTCTACTTCTCACAGTCCAACCCCCCTTTATGGGCTAGAGTATTACTATGGTGAGGGGACTGGAGATGATGATGATGATGATGATGATGAGGCAGAGAGCCAGCCTGTACAACCAGATGTATCCCCTGATCCAGAGTTTGGTACTTCCCCCAATGGTCAAGAGGATTTTTCCTCACGGTTTACTTTTTTACAACATATGGTGGACACCATGGACCTTCCTACCCACCGAAGAGGAAGAGGAGGATGAAGACTGTAGAGACATGATGGGTCTTCCTTCCCTGAAAAAGATAGTTATGCCTGTTTATAAATCTCTCAAGAAAGCAACAGTAAAGCTACTCTAGTTTCTTACTTCTATCCCTGGAGTAGACAAAAAGATGGACAGGAAATACCAACTAGCCAGAAATTATGCTGAATTCCTGTTTGTACATCCTAGTCATGAAGGAGTTGTGCAGGCTACGGCTTGTGATAAGGCCAAAGTCTCACTGTCCTCTCAGCCTCTTGAAAAGGAGTCTAGAAAACTGGACTCCATGGCTAAAAAATCCTGTTCAACAGTTTCCTTGCTCCTCCACCTGTCCACTTACATGGCATATGCTGCCAAATACAAAAAAGCCTTATGGAACTCTGTCCTGGCTATTTTACATCAGAACCCTGACAAGATGGTACAGACTATAACTAAAAAAACTGTGAAAACTGCCCTTGAGGCAACCAAATACCAGTTTCACATGGCTGTGGACAATAATGTTGCTGCTTCCAGAGCCATGGCTCAGGCAATTGCTTTGAGGCATTTTGCATGGTTAAGAACCACAAACTTTTTGTAGGACACACAATCCAAAGCAATGGATTTTCCCTGTGAAAATAGCTTCCTCTTTGGTGACAGGACTGAAGCATACATGAAAAAGATGGAGGAATACAAGACCACCTATCAAAGTAATGCTGCCAAAGACAACCCCTCTACTTTCCAGAAGTCACAGTACTGGGGAAACAGGAGCAGAGGATACTATCCAGGGGCATTTTTCCCTATGCCTGTGCCCATGGATTCTTCCCAAATAAGAGGCTTCTACAGAGGAAGAGGCAGGAGAGGACAAAGAAGAGCTGCTTCCACTCCTGCCCCTGATACACAGTCCAAGCCCTGACTCCAGTGTCCAGGTCACCTCCCCTCTCTTAGTAGGGGACAGGCTCTCCCATTACTGCCAACATTGGACCCACATCACCACAGACAAGTGGGTACTGGAGGTAGTGGACAAGGGTCTATCGCTGCAATTCAAGACCTTCCCTGCCCTTCAGGGTCCAGTAATGTCAAAGCCCCTAACTGCAACAGAAAAATTACAGCTAGAGCTGGAGGTCAGGACATTGCTATTAGCAAAGGTAGTGAAGAGAGTTCCCTTTTCGCAGTGGGGAAAAGGCCTCTACTCCAGATACTTTCTAACAACAAAGAAAACCAGGGAGTAGCGACCTATTCTTGACCTCAGGTACCTAAACGGGCACTTACTGAAACCAAAATTCAAAATACTGACTCTCTCAATAGTGATTCACTCCGTACAACAAGGAGACTGGCTAGTCTCCCTGGATCTAAAGGACTCCTATTTTCATATGCCAATAAGGCAGTCCCACAAAAAGTTCCTGAGATTGAAACAGCCCTCAGGGCACTACCAGTTTGCAGCCATGCCATTTGGCCTAACATTGGCCCCAAGGATATTCACCAAGTGCCTAGCTGTAGTGGCAGCTCATCTAAGGAAGTAGGACATCTCAGTCTACCCATACCTGGATGACTGGAGGCTCGTACCTATACAAAACAATTCCTACGCACTCTGGGTTTCCTCAGCAAGAAGATAAGGATTATGAACGATAATTGAAATGTAAGGACAGTTTTCTTTATGAGATCCTTATAAATTTGTTGATAATGTTTTTTTAGTTATTTAACACTAAATTAATTTTAGTCATTTTTATATTCTTTATAATTAGTGTAAAATATTTTGTTTCCTAGAGTAAACCAGTTTTCTGATGAAGGGTTTACCCGAAATGTCGTTCATTTGTTGTATAACTGGATGTTACATGATTAAAACTTGATTTTGAAATATAAGAACTACTTTGATTTATTTACTTGTTTAGTTGGGTGAGTGGGCCTTATTATCCAGTATCATTTTTCAGTTTAATTAGCGTCAACCATATACTGGTGTTTAGAGGCCTCTCCCCTAGATTCAGTTACTAATACTTGTCTTAACCATTTTTTTTTGAGGAATTTGGCTGTACCCGGATGAATCCTTTCTCTGAAGCTACATAGCTCCTAATCTTCATAGGAGCACAGTTGGACACCCAGCAGGGCAAAGCTTTCCTTCCAGCAAACAAGATCCAGGATTTCTATCAGTGGTAAATTATTTTGCCCTAGGTCAGCCCAGGTCTGCCAGACATTTTCTTAAACTCCTGAGGCATATGGCCTCCATGACAGCCATGGTGCCAGGCGTCAGGTTCCAGATGAGGGACATTCAGTACCATCTGAGGGCACATTGGTGCCAAAAAAGACATTCTGTGTCCAAGCTGATATCAATGACCAGATCACTACTACAAACTCTAAATTGGTGGAAGGACACAGATAATCTTTCAGTGGGAGTTTCCTTCCAGCTTTCTTCTCCCACAAAAATCATTACTACAGATTATTCCCTTCTGGGTTGGGGAGCTCATCTGGACAACTGTTCCATAAGTGGTATTTGGACTCCCAAGGAATCTGTAAGCCACATCAACCTGCTGGGGCTCAGGTCTGTGTACTTGGCCTTAAAGGCCTTTGCCCCACAGGTCAAGGGACACACTGTACAGATCAGAACAGACAACAGCACTGCCATGTTTAACATAAACAAGCAGAGTGGCACAAAGTTGGCTGTACTTTGTACAGAGGCCATGAAAACTTTGTCTTTGGCCTACTCCCTGAATGTCAGCCTCTCAGCAATTAATCTCCCAGGCAAGGACAACACCCTGGCAGATGCCTTGAGTCGTATCAGTCAAGGGCACAGTGAATAGACCCTGAACAAGCAGGTCCTGGCTGCAGTGTTCAGAAGGTGAGGCACTCCAGAAATAGATCTGTTTGCATCCCACCTCAGCCTCCAACTTCTTCTGCACTGCTGCAAGCCCCCAACACTGGGCACCCTTCCAGCAGATGCTTTTACTCTAGATTGAGCAGGGAAGTTCCTCTATACTTTTCCTCCCTTCCCTCTGATTCACCGAATGCTCCTGAAACTGAGAGACCACTCAGCCATCATGAGCCTGGTAGCCCCAGATTGGTCAAGGCAACCGTGGTACCCCCTTCTGCTAGCTGTGTCTCACCGGAAGCCTATTCGACCGCCTCTGAGCCACATTCTCCTGACTTTACCTCAGACTGGGGTTCCTTGCACAAATCTGAAATCTCTTCACCTCAAGGCCTGGTTCTTGAGGAGTTAGAATTCCAAGACAGTATTCAGAACAAGTTCTGAAGATCCTTCGTATGGCAAAAAAAACAAGTACTAAAAGAACTTACACAGCTAAGTGGAAGAGGTTTCCTTTTTGGTGCAAAGGGAAACAAACCCTTTCAGGGCTACAGGTTTCCAGACTTCTGGATTACTTGGTATACTTACAGGCCTTAGGCCTAAAGGCCTCATCCTTGAAGGTGCATCTGACTGCAGTTTCAGCATATGTTTCCACAGGGAAAGACAAGTCTATCATTTCACTGCCTATTTTCAAAAAGATTTCAAAGGCCTGCTTCACCTTCAACCCTCAATTCGAGAACCTGTTCCTCCTTGGGACCTCAACTTGTGCATTGCCAAGCTCATGGAGCCTCCTTTCGAGCCCATGGCAATGGCCCACTGAAAATATATAACCTGGAAAATAGTTTTGCCAGTAGCCATCACTTCTGCTAGAAGGATCTCAGAACTTCAGGCCCTTTGTACTAAACCAAAACTACATTAGTCCACACAAGGATAAGGCAGAGTTCAGAACAAACAGAAAATTCCTACCCAAGGTGGTTTCTGAATTTCACCTTAATGAGTCCATTACCCTTCCTGTTTTTTTCACTGACAAATCCACTCTAGGAGAACGTAGACTACGTAGTTTAGATGTTAAAAGAGCCCTGTTCTACTATCTGGAGCACACCAAGCAGTTCAAAGGCTCTACTACCCAGCTTTTCCTCACCTGTGGTGAGGTGGGTAGAGGAGAACCAACCACTAAGAGAATTGTCTCTCGTTGGATAGTTTCCTGTGTCCAGTCTTGTTAAAACAAGGCTGGTAGACAGCCTCCTCAAGGCTCACTCCACTAGGGGCACTGCTGCCACAGTGACAGCCGCAGGAGTCATTCCTCTTCTTGATGTATGCAAAGCAGCCACTTGGAAAACTGTACACACATTCACAGAGCATTACTGTCTAGATGTGTAGTCCAGATCCGATGCCAGATTTGGCAGGGTGATTCTGCAGAGCCTCTTCCCTAATTAGGTTTCTGTACCCGCCTCCCAACTGCACTGCTTTGTAGTTGCTACAGTTACTGATGCTAAAGGACCCCCTGGGGTGAGAAGAAGAAATTACTCACCATAGTAATTCTTCCAAGGTGTCCTTTAGCAACGGTAACCTCCCACCCATCCTCCCCTGGTAACCTACCTGAAGAGGACTCTGCCTTCTCTGGGTTGTGCCAAATTTGTTTTCATGTTTTGGGGAGTCTGTTTTAAGTAAAGTTTCTCTTTATTGTATCTGGTTACTGTTTTCATATTATGTGCTTTTTAAAGCCTGTTAGGGCAGACTTTTGTGGGCACGTTCCCAGCATAGCTTCTAACAAATTCTGGTGCCCTTTGGGCAAGCTTATCTCAGCACAACCCTCTATCTCTCTGCTGGTTGGCTAATTCATGATACTTATTACCATAATCTCCACCTCTGAGGCAGCTCAACCTAGCCAGCTTACTGTTACTGATGCTAAAGGACACCTTGGAAGAAACAACATTACTACAGTGAGTAATTTTTTTCTTTTCCCTCCCTTTAATCTAAAATTCCCCTCTGTGCTAACTTTGTTAATGCCCCTCAAATATTTGAAAGTTTCAGTCATATCCCCTGTATCCCTTCTGTCCTCCAGGGAATACGTGTTGAGCTCCCTCAGTCTGTCCTAGTAGGGTTTGTCCTCCATTTCCGTGATCATCCAGGTTGCTCTGCGCTGGAGCCTCTCCAGTAACTTGACATCTTTCTTTAAGTAGAGTCACCAAAATTGCATGCAGTACTCCAGGTTTGGTCTTGACCAGCGGCCTGTACAATGGTAAGATAACCTCCCTCCTCCGTGAGGTAATGCCCCTGGCAATACATCCCAGCATCTTATTAGCCTTAGTTGCTGCCTTCCTGCACTGCGCTGAATGTTTCATCTGCCCCGAGATTATTACTCCAAGATCTTTCTCCTCTTCTGTATTGAATAACTGTAACCCACCTTTCACTTCTTTGCATTGAAACCCAGCTGCCATGTGTCTGACCATCGTTATACTTTATCCAGGTCCTCCTGTAGTCCTAGCCACCCCTCTGCGCTGTCCACCACTGATTCAGTCTTAGTGTCGTCTGCAGATAGGCTGATCTTATTTCTAACCCATCTGCTATGTTGGCAGTGAAGATGCCAAACACCACTGGATCCAGCACTGATCTTGTGGGACCCCCCTTGTTACAGCCCTCGGGGATGAGAGTTCCCCCCCTTCCAACAACCCTCTGCTGCCTGTCTTGCAGCCAGTGTTTGACCCACTCCACTGTCATCTCCCCAACCCCCAGTTGATCCAATCTGCTAACCAGCCTCCCATGGGGAACTGAATCAAAGGCCTTGCTGAAGTCCAAATACAGGACATCTACTGTCTGGTCACTGTTGATTGTCCTTGTTACCCAGTTATAGAAGTCAACCATGTTTGTCTGGCAGGATCTGCCAGCAACAAACCCATGCTGCCTGCAGTCCTGGAGACCATTTTCCTCCAGAAAGGTTACTGGCCTCTACTTGAGGATAGTCTCCATGAGCTTCCCCACTATGGAGGTGAGGCTGATCAGCCTGTAGTTCCCTGGCTCGTCCTTGGGCCCACTTTTATGGATGGGCACCACATGCGCCATCCTCCAGTCTTGGGGCATGCAACCTGTCCTCAGGGAGGTGCTGAACAAGTCTGCCAGCGGCCTTGCCAGGATCCGTGCCATCTCCCTCAGCACCCTGAGGTGGATGCGTCCAGACCTGGTATCTTATCCACTCTCAGTGCTGTAAGACCTTCTAACACTCTGCTCTCTGGTATTTCCCTCTCTTTATATTCTGCCTCACCTGCACCCACTGCTCCCTTCCCCTGTGGCATCGGCCCCTGATTTTCCATGGTAAATACAGAGCAGAAGTAGTCATTGAGTGCTTCTGCTTGCTTCTCCCCATTCTCTGCCCATCCCTCGGCCACATTAATCCTAACAATTTGATCCTTACAGCTCTTCTTCTCTCTTATATGTAACTGAAGAAATCCTTCTGCCCCTCTTCCATTCCCTGCGCCAGTCTAAGCTCTCTTGCTGCCTTGGCTGCCCTGATCAATCTGTTCTCCTCTCTTGATTTCTTCATGTGCTCCTTCCTGTCCTCCACCTTTTTGGATCTCATGTATTTCCTGAAGGTCACCCTCTTTTCCTTTACACTCTCTAATACCTCTCTGCTTAACCAACTTGGCCTTCTTGTCATTCCCTTCTTACTTTGGAGCTTAGAACATGAGTGTGTGACCTCTTCTTTTTTTTCTATAACTTTTTATTTATACAAATTTTTTTTCCATAAAATACATGTTTAACAACCACATCAAACAAACGATAACAGGAGATGAATCAATTAACAATAAAATTAGGAACTGTATAATCAGGCGTACATTATAACTATCGGATTTCTAAGAGTTCAAATAAATTAGTTGCAGAAGATACTCTTATCATTTATAACTAAATACCAAAGTCAGTGTGTGGCCTTTTCTAACCCAGTTTTGATAATTCTCCATTTCTGATTGGTATCCATTTGTGGTTGGATTCTGGTTATGTGTCCCTCCAGAATGTTCCTCATTCTTCCAAAGTCTGCCCACTTCAAGTCTATCACCATTGTCCTGGTAGTGGCTGTCTCCTTACTCATCCCAAATGAAGACCACACTGTGTGGTGGTTACTCCCTGCCAGGGGATCCCCAACTTCAAACCCCTGCATGTTCTTACCATTCGTCAGCACGAGGTCCAGTGTATTTCCTTCCCTGGTTGGCTCCCTGACCAAGTGCACCAGGAATCTGTCCTGGAAATCCTCCAGGAGGACATGTTCCCTGCTGTTTGATGTAGCAGAGTATTCCAGTCCATCCCTTGCAGATTGAAGTCCCCATTTTCATGGTGTGACCCTTTGCACAGACCCTCCTTATCTGCTCACCCAGCTCCCTATCAGTTTGTTCCGCTGTGAGCTGGTGGCCTATATGCCACCCCCAGCTTCACCCTACTTCCTTTTTCGTCCTGTATCTATATTCATAAGGTCTCTGTTCTGCCCTCCTCCCCCTCATCCCTGCTGCAAGTTATTTCCTCCTTCACATATAATGCCACCCTTCCCCTTATCCTTCCAGTACAGTTTGTACCCTGGTCCCAGTCATGGTACAGGTGGCCCACATTTCAGTAATGACAGCTATGTCCACCTCACCTTCTGCCACCATTGCTAGAAACTCAGTGGTCTTGTTTCCCAGGCTCCTTGCATTCAAGGAGACCACCCTCCAATTTGTTTCCCTCCCTTCTGCGTCCCCTGCTAGACCACTCCTACTCCCCCCTCCCCTTCCTGGGTTGGAACTCCTTCTTTTTCCTTTCCTGCTGGCTCTGGGGGAGGCCTGTTGGCCTCCCTGTCCTAGAGACTTACTTTGTCTTCCAACCTACTCTCTCCCCCCCCCACTTAGTTTAACAGAACCTTTGTAGCTATATATTCCCCCAGCCTCTTCTGCAGGGTTCCTGTGCCTTCTCTACTCAAATGTAGTCTGTCAAGGGCATACAAGTTCTTGATCCCCCATGTAGTGCCCCACTCCCCCACCAGCCCATATCCCCTGGACTGACACCATTTCCCCAAACATGCGCTGAATGTTTGAACTTCTCTATCCACTGCTTCCTGACTGTGCCAGCCCTGTGTACTGGTACAAATTTTGAAAAAGCAATTGAGTTCCCTATCTCCTCACATAGTTTTACTACCTTCTTGAACCTCTCCTGCACCTTCCCGACTGTATCCCCTGCCAGGTCATTTGTGTCCAGGTGCACCACTATGTGAGGTTTCTCCCTTTCCCGCTCCACACACTTTAAAAGAAACTTCCCCACCCTTCCTGCTGTCATGTCTGGCAAGCACTCCATCCATATGCAACCCTTTATGGTGCTCTTGCCTCCCATCTCACCCCTCTAAGAATTTAGTCCCCCAAAACTATGACCCTACCTCCCCCTTCATGGTCTACTCCCTTATGTTTCCCAATGTCCTGGTCCCCTTCCCCCTCAATATCCTTGCTACCCATGTTCCAGTTTTCCCCTACCTTGCCTGTTTCCTTATTCACTCCTCCCTCCCCCCATGCCATCCCCTCTATCCTCACCAGTTGGCTTAACCTCATCCCTGTCAGTCCATTGTCCTCTTGTTCACCCACCCCCCTACACCAATGTCAGAATCAACTTCCTCACCCCTTCTCACCTCCTCTCCTGCCCCCTTCCTTCCTTGTCCCTTCCAACCACCATAGTATCTGCTCTCCTTCATATACTTTCCCCCTCCTTGCCATCTCTTACTTCTAGATTACTAGTCCCATTGTTTACTCTCCCTCCTTCCCTTCCCCGATCACCCCCTGCTCCTGGTCCTCTAGGCTTGCCAGCACTGTGTATCTATTACTCCTCTCCCTGGCCATACCTTTAGCCACCTCCATCGTTCTGTCCTTTGCCTTTCCCTCCTGCCTGCCCGTGGCTTTATTCTCTTCAGGTTCCTGACCACTGTCCACTTCCGTGGCTGTTTCCTTTGGTACCTGCTGATATGGTAGTTTTAGCTCATTTAGTCCCCCTGTCCCCCCCCCCTTGGGCCCATCAGCTAGGCCATCTGCGTAAGCTCCCGTATGTCCCCTTGGCTCCATTTGTCCTCCCCAGTCCCTCCCTGCCCCTCTCCCCAGCTCCCCTTTCAGCCATCCAATCTCTTCTTAAGCTGCATAAGCTGTCTGCATACCAAGCACCCCCTTGCCCTCCATGCAGTAAAGATGGCTGCCCCACAGCTATTGCAACCTACTACCCTTCCTCCATCTCTTCCTGCTGTACCCCTATTCCTCTCCCTCCTTCTTGCCCCACCTCTTTGATCCATTTTGTCTCATCCCCCTGGATCCTCCAGTTGCCTAGAGCCTCTGTCATTTAACCCCCCCCATTCAAATCTCCCCCTCACTGCCCTTTCCCAGCTGAAGAGTTTTTTTTTTTTTTTTACACATTCTTCCTCCTCCTTATTACACAGATGCCTTGTGTGTTTGATGTCCCGACCCTCAGGCAGAGTAGAGTTAAGTATGGGTTGTACACCTCGAATATGTGGGCGGGCCAGGGAGGGTGGGTTGGGGTAGGGCGATGGGATAATCTGCTGCATCGCTCTAGAGAGCCAGTTAGCCCTGATCCTGAAGTCGAGCCTCTGGCCTTTATCTCCTTGCTCCAACACTACTTCCCCTCCTTTTAGACCATCTTCAGTTACCCCAGTCCCACAGAATACTATCACCAGCAAGAGACATAGTTTTTACCTTCTGTATGGTAAAGTAAAAAAAAAATCCAAGAAATACTGCCCTGAAGTTAGCTTGCTGTCCTTTCCATTCCTCCTCCTCAGCTCCTCTGTGACGCCGGTGCATTCACCTCTCTAGCAGCCGCTCCGCAATCCACGTGTATCAGAAATCTAGCTCAAGAAATAAAGAAACAAAACAGATATATACACCCTCCCCCACTCCACAGTGAACTGGCAACTGAGTGTTCATTTCCCCAAGGGCCTTGTGTCCTCCACACTTCACCCCCACCCCCTCTCATGGCACAGCTTTCAGATGAATTTTATTTGGAATTTGTAAGAACAGGTTTTCAACTCGAAAGGTTAATGAGTTAGGCTAAGTCTTGCGGAGCGCTGCAGATTTGCTGCTGCAAGCTTGGCAGTTGGCCATGCCCCTCAAAGAGACATTCCTGATAACCCCAGGAACCACGCCCTTTCCAGACAGCAGGAGAGTGGCAGCCAGTCCACTCCAAAGCCAAATTTTGGTCATGGGGGGAGGGGGGCATTGCTTCCAATGCCTTTTCAAGTTTGCAATTCGTGTGGTCCCTGGAAAGCGCCCAGTTGCTCCCTGTAGCTCAAAGGGGACTGGGGTCTACACAAACGAGCAGGACTATGTTGCTATGTTGTAGGTGATGCTAGGAAAGGAGGGCAGGATGGGAGGGGGGGAAGGGTGGAAGGCGGTTACCCTTAATGCTAGGAGCCTTGGGAGGAAAACTGCAGAGTTACAGGTTCTCATGGCAGAGGGAGAGGTGGACATTGCAGCCATCATGGAAACATGGGCCACCCAATACAATGACTGGGACCTCTCTGTACCAGGGTACAGGTTATTTTGTAGGGACAGGGTGATTGGGAAAGGAGGGGGTGGCACTATATGTGAAGGAAGGACTGAAGTGTGTAAGGAGGAAGGGAGGAGGGTAATGGAGTCACTTTGATGCAAATCCAGGATTCCAAGAATAGATTCTTAGAATGGGAGTGGTGTACAGGCCACCATCTCAGACGGAGGAGTTCGACAGGGAACTAGTGGGACAGATCAGGAGGACCTGCAGAAGGGAAGTGTGGTGATTGTGGGGACTTCAACATGCCAGGAGTGGACTGAGCACCCCAACAACCAGGAACAGAAGGGAGCAGGTACTGCTGGATGCCTTCCAGGACAGCTTCCTGCTGCAAATGGTCAGTGAATCAACCAGGTTAGGGAATACCTTTGACCTCGTGCTGGCAAATGGGGACTTTGTGAGAGAACTTACAGTGGAGGAACCGCTGTCAGGGAGTGACCAGCACTCAGTATGGCTCACATTGGATATGGGCGAGGAAGGTGTGGAATCTGGCACAATAGTGCTGGACTTAGGAGGGCCGACTTTGGGAGGATGGGGGAAGTGGTAAAAGGGTACCTGGCCAGAATTCAGTCTAGTATGGACACTAACCAGAGGTGGGAGCTCATAAAGCTGGGGATAGTGGAGGCAACCAAAACCTGCTGCAAAGCCCAGAGCAAGAAGGCTAGGGCTAAGAAACTGATCTGTTTAAGCAAGGAGGTCATGGAAAAGGTAAGAAGGAAAAGAGCTGCCTTTAGGAAGTACAAGAAAACAGGGAGGGGGGAGGACAGGGAGGAGTACTTGACAGAATCTAAGGAGGTGACAAGGGCAGTAAGGGGAGCCAAAGAATCTACAGAACTCAGGCTGGCACAAGGCATTAAGAAGGGGGAGAAGGACTTCTTTAAGTACATCAGGGAGAAAAGGAGCTGTAAGGACCACATAGTAAGGATTAGGAAGGAGGGGGGTTGGGTGGAAGCAGGGTGCAATAAGGCGGAAGCACTGAATGAGTACATCTGCTCAGTATTTACTAAAGAGAAGAGGGGGGTGACACCCAAGGTGGGAGAAATGGCAGAAGCAGGGTGGGAAGTGGGGACAGGTGGGGAAATCATGGAGAGCAGAGTTCGAAGGCACTGAGGGTGGACAAGGCGCCAGGCCCAGATGGCATCCACCCCAGGGTACTGAAGGAGCTGGCAGAGGTCCTTGCAGGACCTTTGGCAGACCTATTTAATGCCTCACTACATTCGGTGTGTACCCCAGGACTGGAGAATGGCTCATGTGGTGCCCTTCCACAAGAGTGGCCCCAAGGATGAACCTGGAAACTACAGACCAGTGAGCCTCACATCCATCGTGGGTAAACTAATGGAGACTATCCTGAAGGAGAGGCTGGTGGCCCTCCTAGAGGCCAAAGGACTACAGGACAGCAGACAGCATGGCTTCACGTCGGCAGATCCTGCCAAACCAACCTGGTGGAGTTCTATGACTGGGTAACTAGGCAACTGGACAGGGCATGCAGTGGATGTCCTGTATCTGGACTTCAGTAAGGCATTCAACTCAGTGCCACATGGAAGGCTGGGAAGGAAGTTAGTAGGCACAGGGGCGGGTGCAGCTGGTGAGATGGGTAGGAAACTGGCTGCAGGGAAGGCAACAGAGGGTGGTGGTGGGTGGGGAGCTCTCACACCCAAGTGCAGTGACGAGCGGTGTTCCACAGGGCTCGGTGTTGGGACCAGTGTTTTTTGGGATATTCATTGCAGACATACCATGGGATATCAAGAGCAAGATCAGTCTGTTTGCTGATGATACCAAGGTCGATGCGGCGGGGAATGGCAGGGGTTGCAGGATGATCTGGCAAAGCTTGAAACTTGGTCAGACACCTGGCAACTGGGCTTTAATGCCAAAAAGTGCAAGGTGCTGCATTTTGGGATGAAGAACCCAAGGAGGAGTTACCAGCTAGGGGGAGTGCAGCTAGCCCAGACAGAGGAGGAGAAGAATCTGGGTGTGCTCATTACAGGGTCAATGAACAACTCGGCACAATGTAGGAGGGGCAGCTGCAAGGCCAACAAAATGCTGGGTTGTATTGCAAGGTATATCCTCGAGGAGGGAGGAGGGATTCTGCCACTGTATAGGTCATTAGTTAGACCGCACCTGGAGTACTGCGTGCAGTACTGGCGTCCAGATCTGAAGAGGGACATTAAGTTACTGGAGGGGGTGCAGCGCAGGGCAACAAAAAGATGATCAAGGGGCTGGGGGACTTATCATACGACAGGAGGTTGAAGGAGTTGAACATGTACTCGCTGGAGGAGAGGAGAGACAGGGGTGACATAATTGAAACCTTTAAATACATGAAAGGAATAAACAAGACGGGTACAGAGGGGCTGTTCAAAGTAAGGAGGGAGGGCCACCAGGGCCATGATTTGAGACTGGAGCAAGGAAGGTTCAGGAGGGAGATGAGGAGACACTTTTTTACAGAGAGGGTGGTGGCTGGATGGAATGCGTTACCTGCTGAAGTGGTATGCAGTAGAACAGTGGACTGCTTCAAACGAGGATGGGACAGGACAAGGGGAGGGTTAATAAAGGGAAGGGTGGAAGGGAGGGCAGCTGCAGAATAAGGGGTGCTAGCTGCACATTCGAGCAGACTTGCTAGACCTCTAGGCCTTTATCTGCTGGCAAATTTCGTATGTTTGTATGTTCGGGGGGGGGGGGGGCACTTTTCCCTGTGCACCAAGTTATGCATTATGTTCCAGGAGTTGGGGTTTAACGCACCCCCACAGTACAACAGATGTCCCATGAGGTACACACAAGAATGATATTCCTAGGCGGCGCCACATACAACTCTGCCAACCCAAGATTAGTAGTGAAAGCCTGAGGATAGTATTAGACTGGGCTGACTAGGCAGCGTGATAGCCTCCATAACAGAAAATGTAGTGTAACAATCATGAACATCTAAGAACAACAGCGTGTAATGCCCAAAGCCAGGGCGAGCTGAATAAAATGCAAAGTCTAACATTATGGCAACAGACAGTAAACCAGACAGATAACCACAGCCAGGGGGCACATTTATCATTTTTAAGCCCTCTTTAGCCCCTGTTCCATGTCCCCAGGCAATCCCAGCATCTTAGCCGTAAAAGAGGAGAGACAGGTTAGGAAACAGCAGTAAGTTTGAAACAGTGCTCAGCCCCATCTTTTAAAACAAGAGTCCGAGTACACTGCCATCAGATGAAATCATCCATCTGCGATTGTGGGAAGAAAAGGAGATGGAGGGAGTAGGGCTTAGGCCCCACCAGAAATACTGCTGTTCCAGTTTACAGAGGTTGGACTAGGTTATTTAATGCTCAGCAGGTCAGTGAACAGTCCTGGCTAAGGTCTTTGTCCCTTAGAGCAAAATAGGTTAGGGACACTGGTGCGAGCACAGTAAAGCCGTCCCCAAGGGCATCTGGGTGGATTATGCAGCTTAAGCAAAACGGCCTGTCATATTCAGTATAAAGCCCCAGTCCTCCCTCTCCCAAGGAAGATGGTACTCACAAGTTCATGCTGAAGGGGTAGAATTTCCTTCTGTGCTGGGTGGGAACCAGTGTCCATATCTTCTTGGGTTGCCTCTGGTATGCTTGGGGCATGAGGGAATCTCAGGGTCCAAGCACAGACTGAAAGAAACCAGAAACAATTTGCTCAATACAGTAAGGCAGTGGGCAAGGCCATTAGAATTTTGGAATGCATAGGTAGGGAAAAACAGTAGTAGGCGAAAGAGGTGATACTGCCTCATACAGATACTTGGTGAGCCCCGCTTATAGTACTGCATGCAGTTCTGAAAATCCTCACCTATAGAAGGCCAGGGTTAGGGTGGAACCAGTTCAGAAAAGGGCCACAAAAGAATTCAGGGGCAGCAGGGTAAGTACTATGAGGAAAGGCTCACAGGCCAATGTGCTCGCGAGAACCCAGGAGGGAGAGGTAGACATGGCAGAAACATACAAACATTCAGGTTTCTATAGAAATAAACAAAGTGCACAGCAGTGTGCTGTTTACCTTTAATGCAAACACAAACATCAGGGGCAACATGAAGAAGCTGGTAGGGGGCAGGTTTAAGAAGCATGTCAGGAAGTACTTTTACTGAGCGTGTGACAGACAGGTGGAATTCTTTGCCCAATGAGTTGCTCTGTAAAATCAGTGGTAGGGTTCAAGAATAGGTGGACAGACACACAGGTTTACTGGGGGGCAATGGGGAAGGGATAAAAGGAAGGAGGAGATGAATGGCCAGTAAGTCTCGGTCTTTAGGTTAATCAGGATAAGAGCAGACCAGAAGGACCGATTGGTCTTCTCCTGCTGTTAATATCTAGTTTCAGCACTTATATGAATACAGTTACTGTCTTTCAGGAAGCCACTTTGAATGATTGGACTTAAATGTGGTTCATAAATCAATGAAATATCCTTGGAATCTCTTTGCCGCTGTGGCCCCCCTGGTATGGGTATTGTAGAATCTGCATCAGTTCCTTTGATCGCTGGTCTCCATATTCAGTGGTCTGCTGACACCTGCTTGCAGCTCTGTGCTCAGGGTTCAGCCTGTTGCTGCACACAGTGCAGTTATGCCAGGCATTCTGTCAGACGGTTATCAGGGGAGACCATGCCTAGCAACTGTTTTATTACAGACAACACAGTCCTACGCTGTTTCCATGGTGACCCCTCTATGACCACATGAAACTATCCAGCTGCTCCATCCCCAGCTCACACTTCTTTATAGTCTTGTATTTGAAAGGCCAAATGTGTCTTCACATAGCATTTCTGCTAGGTACCATCGGCCTTCTTTTTCAAGTTAGGCTCAACTCAAGTTTATCAGCAGTTGCCATAGGTAGTTAACAGTGCCCTCGCCTTATGTCCTCTTAGAGACATTTAACTGATTGCTGCCACAGAAGCAATTTCTACAGCCATTTAGTTTGTTTAGCTATATATTCCATTTAGTTTAGATTATAATATTTATAAAGTGTATTTTCAGTAAACAGTGAGACATTATTAACTTGCATAAAACTAGTCAAATATATTGATTAAACTTCTATTTATTTGATTTCATGCATTACAATCTATCATGTGATAGAGGCAAAAGCAATCCATGTTTGCGTCAAATACAAATGAGGAAAAGTGAGTTGACTGTCTTGCATTACAAGATTAGGGGGAACCCAGTATATAAGATATATCCACTTCATCACTGTATCCTTAAGAGCCAGTGCTAATACATTTGTTCTCTACATGAAATTACAAAAGGAAAAGGTCATTAGAGCCCTTATTTGCGATGACTGAATAACTTGAGCAGTCCTGTACACTTTGGAGCTCCATTAGCCCCTCAAACTTAAATTTTGCATACAGCACCATATTTGGGTACACACTAATGCCCTGTTTGTGCTCACGCCGGCAGTGTGTTATGCACACAGCCACTCCTGAAGGTGAAGCTTCTCAAAGGAAAGGTATCCTCCTCTCCCAAGCACACCCCCAGGCTAACAACCCTGCCATATAGGCAGTCAAAGAATTACCAGCATTGAATAAAAGCTTTTATTCTAGGGACGTGACTATGATGTACAATCCACACTTCTGACAATGTTCCTTTCTCCTTTAATTTCTGCCAGAATGTCTTCAAGCTGGCTCCTCCCACCCGCACGAGTGGTAACTCCCTTGGCACCGCCTTGTGACATCCTATCTCCCTTTCCACTGGAAGAAGAATGTTCCCTCCTTATTGCTGTCTGCGTTGAATTGGGCCTTTGCTTCAAAACTTTACTAAACGACTCTCATCTTCAGCGATATTCGAATCTTTTCAATCCTCGTTATGGACGACTTGAAGTCGGTGCCTGGTTTCAAAAAAATGTGAGTGCGGGCAGAAGATGTCCCGGGTGGACCATCCCACCTCGTGCGTCTACTGCCTAGGCCACGAACACAATCCCCAGGCATGTGGCCTGTGTTGCACCTTGCATCCCAGTACTCTGGAAGACCGGCACACTTGGTTACTTTTAGGGTGC
The DNA here is from genome assembly GCA_016271365.2 of Neoceratodus forsteri. Lineage (NCBI taxonomy): Eukaryota > Metazoa > Chordata > Ceratodontiformes > Ceratodontidae > Neoceratodus > Neoceratodus forsteri. The sequence goes on along the minus strand of CM057456.1, from coordinate 973,797,933 downwards.
CCAGATGAACAGGACCCTCCTGTTAGGTCAAAAAATGCCCGTCGGTGGTCTCCACGGTTACAGGGTCCACAGAACAACTTAGTTTTTTTTTTTTTTTTTTTTTTTTTTAGTATAGCTTTTTGGTCCCTGCCACCTCCTCCTGCCAACTTGGTGATGGGGACACACATGCGTTTTTACTGATTTTCTCCCCTGCCTCCCCCCCCAGGCCCCGGCACATGGCTGTGCGGAGACACACTACACACCCCGTGGTGCCAGCTCAGCCCCTTCCACCTCCCAATACTTTGCCATCCCCTCTCCGCCTACGGACCCACCAGACTTCCACCCGGAGGGAGCAAAACTACAGGGGGGGGCGCCAACCCACCTTCACCACCTCAGCAGAGGAGAGCTGCCCGCCGGCATGATCAATCCTGCTCTGCCACCCCTCCCCATGCTGGCACCCCGACGACCCGAGGTCATTCCCGAACCCGGGTCACAGGCATAGTGTGAGGTAAGCCGTCCAGTGCCTCAGCCCTCAGTGCCACCGGGCCGGCTTCATCTTATGGCTTTTGAAGAGGCAGCGGCTCAGGCTGCAGGGCATGCCTCATCGGCCTCGGCCTTTGTGCCACTTTCCTTTGGCGTCACCTTCACGGTGACGTTTAGGGATTTGTGCCAGTCCCTTCCTACCCTTGGGCAGGGCCCCTCTAGGAGCTCCCTGTGGTATCACTTGAAGCTGTTCTCTGCATGTGGGTGTCCTAGACCTCCATAGCTAGTTCTGGTCCCCTGCACCAGACTCACATGCCCTTCCTGGCACCCCTCTTGCAGTTCCTGCTGATGTAGCCTGTCTAACTGGACTCTGAGGTGCATATAATATATTTTTTCTCTGTTTCAGGAGATACTCAGACTGTGGCTCCGTTCGTGGCTCAGAGCCATGTATACCTTGTAAAATTGTACTGTTCTTAGCCTTGGTGTCTCTATGTATATATATTCCTGTACATATCTTTACTATGCTTACTGTCTACGGGTTATGTTCACGTGGCTCTATTTTGACTCTATATACTGCCTAACTTGTGTCATGTTGTCCTCTGTATGAACCTGTATCTCACTGTAGCTGTATCTCATTGTACTCTCCCGGGTCGTACCTGAAAATAGGCATATAACTTGTCTAGTGTACTTACTTGGTCAACAAAAGCTAAGTAAATAAATAAGTGCATACAATCCTCCAAATCTTTAAAAAAGGAGACTAAAAAGAAGTATCTTCGTTGATCGTGGGATCGCAGGCACTCTTTGGTCTTGGATACCCATGCTTCTCTGGAGGTTTCAACTCTGGTCGATCCTTTGGTCCAGGCTGCTGGCTCCACGGTCTCCCCGTTGGGCCAGTCAGTTGAGATACCCATCGACCAATCTGTCGAGCCGGTCGATGCGCTGTCTCAGGACAAGGTGGATACCTCACTTTCTGGGACTCTTGTCCTACCTGTCACATCTCAGAGTGGGTTGGACCAGCACGCTGATCCGGTCACTAACCCTCGGAATCCCATTACTCTCGAGGGTCTTCGGCTTTCACCGGTTCCCTCTGATTCTGGCCGTCATCATTCCAGATGATGGAGGTTGAGGTCGCAGTCCAGAGTTGAGCAGCCCACACCGACATCGGCATTCCCTTTTTCTGCATTGGGCAAACAGCACCACCACGATTCCTCCTCTTCTTCTTCCTCCTTGGACAAGGAGAGGCTCCGACGCAAAATGCACCGATGCTGTGAAGAACTCATGAAGCATCCATTCTTGTTTACCAGGTTAAGCCAATTCCGACCCCCATCCTGGCTCTCGCCACTGAGGCTTCAGCCTACTTCAGCTCGGCCAGTTCCGGCTCGGCCTATTCTGGCCTCTCCTCTCATCCAGGAGGAGCCACCACCTAAGCTGAAGGAATGTCCCCCCCCAAGGATGCCCGTACCACTTCTGGTCTTCCATGTTGGCTCTCGGTCGCCATTACTCCCGATTCACCCCACCAGGTCAGCAGGGACTTGGGCAGTCGACCACTTTTTGGCAAATCCTCGGAGTCTTAGGACTCCTCCCTGCATTCCTGTCTGTTAGACACTGAATCGGCAGAGGATTTGCCTACGGATCATGGTCCCACTTCCTTTGGGGTCCTGCTCCATTTAATCTCAGAATCTGCAGGACTCCAGATGGAGCCTATCCAAAAAATGGGCCAAGTACCCTTTAACCAAGATTCTCGACCGGGGTGACTACCCTGGGATGGCCTTTCCGGTCACTGAGGCCTTTCTTTTTTTTTTTTAAGTGTAGCTTTTTGGTCCCCGTGCTGTCCTCCCTCCAACTGGCAATGAGGACACATATGTATTTTACAGATTTCTCCGCTGACCTCCCCCCCCCCCCCGAGGCCCCAGCACACAACCGTGCAAGCGTGTGGAAGCACGCATCACACCCCATGGTGTCAGCTCAGCTCCTTCCACCTCCCGATACTTATACTGCCCACTCTCCGCCTACACTACCCACCGGACCTCCACCCAGTGGGAACAGAACTACAGAGGGCCGCCAACCCAACCTCACCACCCTGAGGAGAGGAGAGTTGCCTGCCAGCATGCTCAGTTCTGCTTTGCCCCCCAACGCTGGCACCCTGACAAACTGAGGTCATTCCCAAATCCAGGTCACCAGCGTAGTGCAATGTAAGGCATCCAGCGCTTCACCCTTCTGCGCCACTGAGCTGGCACCAAGGCCATTCTTGGCCCCGCTTTGGAACTTTGGCAACACCGTGCCTCTTGCCTGGCACCTTCAGCATGGATACCCTGCAAGTACGCGGTCCGTACTGGTTCCCTGTTGGGTTTCACTGAGCATCCCTCTGCTGAGGTTCTGGTGGCCAACTCGGTCTTTCGTCGTACTGGCAATGTCAGGGACATGGATAAGCCTCCTGACAATGAATCCAAGAAATTGGATTACATGACCAAAAAGGTCTATGCGGCCTCTTCTCTCGACCTTCGGCAGCTGAGTTCGGCCCTTTTGATGACCCACTTTGCTCATGCTCTTTTAGGCACTCTCAGTGAGGTGCATCCCCAGCTCCCGGCTGACTTACAGACCACAGTCAAGCAACTCCAGGACCAGGGCTGTGCAGTGCTAAACAGCAGCTCCAGATGGCTATGGACATTGGCGATTCCTGTGCCTGGTCTGTGGCTGCTGAGGTGGCCATGCAGCGCTGGGCTTGGCTGCAGATTTCTACCTTTATGGCAGATACCCAGCATAAGTTGGCAGATGTCCCCTTCTTGAGCACCAACCTGTTTGGGCCAGAGGCGGAAGGACACCTCACTAGGACTGAGAAGTCCAGTACCACCCTGGACTCTGTTACCTCCGCCCAGAGGAAACCCAAGGGCTCCAAGATTCAGAAGAAGAAGCCCTTTCGGGCCCTCTGTGTCCCTGCAGCCAAGCTGTCTCAGCCCCAGCTGGGCAGCAGGCACAGGCTTGACATCCTTGACCGAAGTTGGTAGGCCACAAACCACGGGGTGAGGTCCTGCTGCTTCCTCAGCTGGTCCCTCCTCCAAGCCTACCCAGTGACGGGCCGGGGGAGCCTCCCCCATGCCCGTCCTGTCTCCTGGGTCCTCCCAAGGGGAGCCGGCACCGCCACGTCCTTTCTGCCTGATCCGCTGTCACCACAGACAGGTAGGTCCTCGAAGTGGTTGGCCAGGGTCTGCCCCTGGAGTTCGAGACTTACCTGCCTTGCTGAGCCCACGCCCCACAGGAGGACATGGTGTCTGCAGGCATGCTGTCGACCCTTCAAGAGGATGTTGCTCAGCTCTTCCAGAAGGAGGTAGTGGCTCAAGTCTCGGACCCTCCAGTATGCCCAGGGTTTGTCTCCAGGTACTTCTTGGTCCCAAAGTGGACGGGGGGGGGCAGGCACCTCTTCTAGATCTGCATGACCTGAACAAGTTCCTTTGGCTGTGCACCTTCAGGATGGTCACTCTGTCTTAGATCATTCTGGGGATGCGTTCTTCCACATTCCCATCCGCCTGTCACACCACCAATTCCTTCAGTTCCATGCGGAGGAGAAGCTCTCCGAGTTCCAGGCCATGCCCTTTGGCCACTACTCTGCTTCCAGGGTCTTCACCAAGTGCATTGCAGTGGTGGCAGCCTACCTGAGACACCGAGGGGTCCAAGTGTACCACTACCTGGACAATTGGCTAATAGCGGGTCCCTCCACAGAGGAGGTGGAGTGGTCCAGGGATCTGGCCCTCCAGACCTGCTTGTTCCTTGGCCTCTTGGCCAAGTCGGAGCGCGTACCTTCACAGGTGATACACTTCAGGGTGGAGCTCGACTCTTGCAGAGCCAAAGCTCGACTCCTGGCAGACTGGGCGCAGGTTCTGTCCTCCTTTGCCCAATCATTATGAGTTTGGTATTTGCGCCCTTGCCCGTGGTTTCCTGTGCCTCCTGGGATTTATGGTGGCATGCACCAGCGTGGTCCGTTGGGCCCACTGTATAATGCGCTCTCTGCAGTGGGAGCTAGCCTGTCAGTGGTCTCAACGCAAGGGCCACTTCAACTAGCCAGTCACTGTGACCCAGTTGATGTAGGACACCCTCCAGTGGTGGTTAGTCCTGGAACATCTGCAGGAAGGAATCCCATTTGTCTGCCCAGAGACAATGGTCACCATCATGACCGATGCTTCCCTGATGGGCTAGGGTGTGCCCACCTGGGGGAGCACAGAGTCCATGGACTCTGGACACACGAGGAGTCTTGATGCATATGAACCTGCTGGAGTTTCGGGCAGTTTGTCTGGTGCCGACAGCCTTTGCTCCACACATTCGAGGTCAGGTCATTCAGGTCCAGATGGACAACACCATGATCATGTACTACCTCAGCAAACAGGGTGAGATGCACGCCCTTCCTCTGTGCAGGGAATCTCTCCGCATCTGGACCCACACGCTCAGCCTGAACCCCAATTTCAAATTACATGAAGTCTTGCTATATTATGACAATTGCAGTTTGTCCCACCATTAGAACTGCTCCGGAGGTGAAAGAGTTAACTCCCATTCAAAGAATGGAACTTGGAGCGCGAGCTCGGTTAGAGAAGCTCTGTCTGGGTTATTTCAAACCTAAACTGTCAGATTCTTTACTCCGCCTCACTGAACAGTCGCTCCGGAGATTTCTCCTACTGCTCGGTTCATTTCTCGGTTTAAACAGTGTTTTCTCGGTTCAAATCAACCGAGAATATTATTATTTTAACCGCAAAACCGTTCGGTTCAAGCTCGTAAGTAATTTAAGTTTATTTTCTGTGTGGAACTTGTAAATGTTATCGGTTCGGTTTTGAACCGATCAGCTTGTTTTAAAACTTGAATTGAAGGTTTTAGAGTGTGGTTCCCGGTTCTTATCGGTTCTAAAAAGAACGGATTTCATTACGGTTTTTTCCAAGACCCGTGAACACAGTTAGGAACCGATAAGGGTGTCTTCCTGGCACTGCGTTTAAAGGGCAAGTTTTGGTTAGGCTGGCATTATGTCTGAAAAACCCAAAGAAAAACCGGCCCACTGGGTTTCAACACTGTGATGCCTGTGGGGAAGTCTTTGCCAAGGCTGACCCACACACCACATGTGTATATTGTCTGGGGTTTGACCACCTCAATTCAGACTACCAGATTTGTAAAATTTCCCTGCAGCCACCCTGGATAAGAGAGTTGGCAGGCTCAGGGAACGAGAGGCCAAAAAGTCCGCTGACCCGGATGGCCAGCCCGGTTCGGTGCCAACCGAACCAGAGGGAGTGCCTCTGACCAGGGCGAGACTTCCTCGGGCAAACGTAAAGCTGGCTCGGAGGAGCCAGTTCCAGTAAAGAAAACAAGAAAATCAGCAGGTGTGGAGCCCAAAATTCCTTCTCCAACTGCTGCAGAGATAGCAAGAGCTATTTAGATTGTCCAGTCACTTTCTCCGGTTCCGTCCGAACCGCCACTGTCTGATAAAAGGTCGGTTCCACCGGTTCAGGAATTTGTTGTTGAAGAATTTTATGAACCAGAGGAGGGGGAGGATGATTATGAACAGTATGAATGTGACTTTGAGGGTCTGGGTGTGCCCATTGAACCGGACATCTCCCCAGACAGACCTTTAGAATCTCCCCCTTTGCTTTCTGAGTCCCCCTCTCACTTTATGTTTTACAAAAAAGTTGCTGAAACCCTCCAGCTTCCATTGGAGGAAGCTGTGGATGAACAAGAGGAACCTGATTTTGTAGAAATGATGGATATTCCAGAGTCTAGGAGATTGTGTATTCCCTTGCATAAATCATTTAGGAAACAGAAAATAAAGATTTTAAAAACTCCTAATTCTGTGCCTCCTGTGGACAAAAAGATGGACAGGAGGTACACTCTGTCAGGTCCTGATATAGAATTCCTTTCACAGCAATGCAGCCACGTTGGTGTGGTTCAGGCTGCAGCCTGTGATAAAGCTAATATTCCTTTGGCTTCACATCCTCCTGACAAGGATTCCAGGAAGATTGATGCCATTGCTAAAAAACAATACATGGCAGCGTCCTTGGGACTCAGGCAAGCAAATGACATGGCTTATGTAGCAAGGTATCAGAAATCTAGATGGGACACTGTCATGGCCTTGGCCAAACAGGCCTCTGGCCAGCTTGCTAGTGAGCTGGAACAGGTGGCTGCTGATGGCATTGAGGCATCTAAGGTGCAGTTTCATGCTGCTGTGGATTTTAATGATGTATCCTCTAGAGTCATGGCTACGTCTGTAGCTTTTCGCAGGTTGGCCTGGCTCAGGTGTACTAGGTTGTCACAGGATACCCAGACTAAGGCTATGGATTTTCCTGTGGTTGGAAATTCTCTGTTTGGGGAACAGACAGAGAATTATATGAAGAAAATGGATGAATATAGGACTACCTATAAGAGTGCTCAGGCTAAGGAGCGGCAAGCCACTCCTCAGAGGCAGGCCCCAAGGGGTAGAGGTAGGCCTTTTCACAGGCCTTTTACCAAACCCAGGCCTCCTCTGCTTATGCCCAGAGGGTTCTTCAGAGGAGAGGCAGATGGGGTGTGGGCAGGCCTGAGTCCACCCTCAGCCTAAAGCACCTGCCAAACAGACACCCTGATGGGGTGCAGGGGCCGATTCTCCTTTACCTGTAGGGGCAGGTTGGCTTACTTGTTCAGAACTGGGTGTCTCTAACTTCAGACAAGTGGGTCCTGGAAGTAGTAAGCCAGGGTCTGGTTCTCAGCTTCAAAAAGTTCCCAAAGATGAGAATCAGGTCTTTCCCACCTGCAAACTCTTTAGAGACCTTTACTTTAGAAACAGAGGTCTCAACCCTCCTGGCTCTCAGAGCTGTAGAAAGGGTTTCTCCCCTACACCAGGGCAAGGGTCTGTACTCCAGATATTTCCTTACCCCAAAAAAGACAGGAGAATGGCGGCCCATTTTAGACCTGAGATATCTGAACAAACACCTTTTGAAACCAAAGTTCAAAATGGTAACTCTGGAAATGATTTTACCCTAAGGCCAGGGGACTGGCTAGCCTCCCTGGACCTCAAGGATGCCTATTTTCACATCCTAATCAGAAGCTCCCACCGAAAGTACCTCAGATTCGAACTGCCCTCAGGTCACTACCAGTTCAGAGCAATGCCCTTCGGCCTCACCTCTGCCCCAAGGGTATTCATAAAATGTCTGGCAGTAGCAGTGGCTCATTTAAGAAGGCAAAGGATTGCTGTCTTTCCCTATCTGGACGACTGGCTCATTGTAGGCCAGTCCCCAGAACAGGTAGATCTCACCTGCAAGTTACCCAGCAGCTGCTCTCCTCCTGGGCTTCTTGCTCAATCTTCCAAAATCAGTTCTGGAACCAGTTCAGGTGCTCACCTTCATAGGTGCAGAATTGGACACAAAGCAGGCCAGAGCCTTCCTACCCTTAGAGAGGGTAAGGAACTTGGTGGCTCTGGCCTCCTCCTCACTCTGCAGGTCTCTCGACCAGCAAGACACTTTTGCAGCTCCTGGGGCACATGGCTGCGTCCACAGCCGTGGTGCAAGGGCAAGATTTCAGATGAGGACATTCAGTTTCACTTGAGAGCCTTTTGGTCTCAGAGAAGAGACCCCTTTCCAAGTTGGTCCCAGTGACCCGAACCCTGATCCAGGCCCTCCAGTGGTGGCAGGATCAGAGCAATTTAAGACTGGGGTCCCCTTCATTCCTCTGTCTCACTCCTTGACCCTCACTACAGATGCTTCCCTCCTGGGGTGGGGAGCCCACATGGGCGACCTCTCCACTCAGGAGTGTGGTCCCTCAGGAATCTCTGCTCCACATCAATTTGCTGGAACTCAGAGCTGTCTTTTTAGCACTTCAAGTGTTTTCTGTGTCTGTTCAGAACAAAGTGGTGCAAGTCAGAACAGACAACACCACAACAATGTGGTACATCAACAGACAGGGGCACTCGGTCTTGACCTTGTGCACGAGGCAAGGAAGTTGTGGTCTCTGGCCTATTCCCTGAACACTTCCCTCATGCAGTTCACCTTCCAGGAAAGGACAATGTCTAAGCGGATGCTCTCAGCAGGATTTCCCAGGGCCATCACGAATGGTCTCTGGATCCTCAAGTACTGGGGATAGTTTTTGCCAGATGGGGCACCCCTCGGATAGATCTTTTTTCAGCCCCAGACAATCACCAACTTCCACTGTTCTGTTGCAGGCCCCCAGTGTTGGGCTCAATCCCCCTGGATGCCTTTCTCCCTAGACTGGGAAGGGAAGTTTCTTTATGCCTTTCCCCTTCCTCTCCTATTCAAGGTGCTAGTCAAAATCAGATCCCAGCCTTGCAGGATGATTCTGATTGCCCCAGATTGGGCAGACAGCCCTGGTACCCACTCCTTCTGTCACTAGCAGTCCATCTTCCCTGTGCCTCCCCAGGAATCACAACCTGTTAACCTGTGCACAGGGAGAGTTTAGTATCGAACCTCAAATCCCTCAACCTCAAGGCCTGGCTCTTGAGGGTTAGAATTGCTGACCTGCACCTTTCTCAGGGTGTTCTTGAAATCCTAAAGGTTTCTAGGAAGCCTTCCACTAGGGCTACTTACAATTCTAAGTGGAAAGGTTTTCCATTTGGTGTTCTGAAACATATTTCCCGGAATCTGCTGATTTGCCCATTGTTTTGGACTATATGGTCCACCTTAATTCCTTGGGACTGAGACCAGCTACCCTGAAAGTACATTTGGCAGCTGTCTCTGCTTTTGTTTCAGCAGGAAAGCCCTCCTCTCTTCCGCTCACCCTGTATTTTCAAGTTTTTTAAGGATTACTTCATTCTAATCCACCTTTTAGGGATCCGGCCCTGCCTGGGACCTTAATGTTTGCATTGCCCAGTTAATGCAACCTCCTTTTGAACCTCTGTCTTCTGCAGAGCTTAAGTACTTAACTTGGAAAACTGTTTTCGTAGTGGCTATCACTTCTGCCAGGCGCATAAGTGAGTTGCAAGCCTTGTCAGTAGAAACTGACTTTATTTCTTTCCACAGGGATAAGGTAGTCCTCAGGACTAACAGGAAGTTTTGCCTAAGGTGGTTTCAGATTTCCATCTTAATCAATCTATCTGCCTTCCAGTGTTTTCACTGACCATTCTTCCTCTGGTGAGAGGAGATTGCACAGTTTAGATGTTAAGAGGGCCCTAAGTTACTATATAGGCGTACCAAGGTCACAGGTTGAATCCCTCCAACTTTTCTCACTTATGGTGAGGGTGGAAGAAACCTGCCACTAAGAGATCCATTGCCAGGTGGATTGTCTCTTGTATCAATTTTGTTATCAAAAACTGGGAAAGTTCCCCTTCAGGCCTGAGGGCTCATTCTACCAGAGGTACAGCTCGTCTCTAGCTGCTGCCAGAACATCCCTATCTTAGAGATATGTCAAGCAGCTACCTGAAAAGCGGTACATACTTTCACAGCATTACTCCTGGATGTCCAGGCCAGGAGGGATGCTCGGTTTAGCACAACTTGTGCTTCAGAGCCTATTCCTAAGTAGGTTCTGTCCCTCCTCCATGGAGGTACTGCTGTATATTCTGCAATTGTCATAATATAGCAAGACTTCATGTTGTTTGAAGAAAAAATTACTCACCTTAGTAATGTTGTTTCTTCTAATGGAGTCTTGCTATATTATGACCTCCCCCCCAGCCTGCCCCTCTCAGAACTTCTACTTGGGTATGGGGTGGGCAGCCTAGTGTGGGTGCTAGTTATGCCCATTATATGTTTTCCACCCCTTCTTGGGGTTTTGGGGTGTGATGTTTCTATTTTATGTCATATTATTACTTATATTATATTATTACTTCTGGTCCCCTGACTTGAGTCTTTGTGTTGGGACCAGGAGTATGTCTTAATAGTCAGGTAGCCAGTTGGCTAGTGTAGGTTACAGCTTCCACACAGACCTTAGTGAGTTTTGCTCGTAAAGATCTGACAGTTTAGGTTTGAAATAACCCAGACAGAGCTTCTCTAACCGAGCTCGCGCTCCAAGTTCCATTCTTTGAATGGGAGTTAACTCTTTCACCTCCGGAGCAGTTCTAATGGTGGGACAAACTGCAATTGTCATAATATAGCAAGACTCCATTAGAAGAAACAACATTACTAAGGTGAGTAATTTTTTCATCCTGGCCATCCATGTAGCTGGCATATCCAACCAACTGGCGGACTCCCTCAACTGGGTGGTCACGGTGTCTCACAGGTGGTCTCTCCATCAGGAGGTAGTGCACAGTCTGTTCTCCCCGGTGGGGCATCCCTCTGGTGGATATGTTTGCCTCCAGGGAGAATGCAAAGCTGAGGTTGTATTGTGCCCCTCCCCCCCAAGGAGGGAACTTTGCAGGGGGATGCCTTCTCGGGGCCCTGGAACCCGGGCCTCATGTATGCCTTCCCTCCATTTCTGCTGATCCACGAAGTGCTGATCACGGCCAGGAGGGACAAGGCATGGATGATCCTGGTGGCTCTGGACTGGTCCCACCAGTTCTGGTACCCCGTTCTCCTCAGCCTCAGCTGCAGGCTCCTGTGGTGTTTTCCTCTATGCCCAGACCTTCTTTCTTGCAATCAGGGGAAGGTACGCCTATCAGACCTTCAATCCCTGTACCTGACAGCCTGGTTTCTGCAGCTAGAGTTCCTGGCTTTGGGACTCTCTGAAGATGTCGTCACCATGGTTGAGGCTTCTCAGAAGGAGTCGACCCAAAAATGCCATGCCTTCAAATGGAAGAGGTTCTCCATTTGGTGCCAGGGCAAGGGGCTTGACCCTTTATCTTCTCCGGGTGGCTAGTGTTCTCGACTACCTGTGGTCCCTCTCTCAGTCGGGCCTCCAGTCGACGACTCTTAAAGTGCACCTGGCAGCCATCTTACATACCAGGCACAGGCTGGTATGCCATCAGTGGCATAGGAGAAGGCGGTCTGGTGCTTTTTCAAAGGCCTTGATCACATTTCCCCTCCAGTGCATGAACCACCACCACCATGGGACTTGTTGCTGGTGTTAGTAAAACTCATGGGCAAGCCATTCAAACCGATGCACAGGTGTGAGGTGTCACACCTGTCGTGGAAGACTGCCTTTTTGGTGGCTAGTATGTCAGCCAGAAGGATCAGTGAGCTCCAGGCACTCTCAGTGGAGTCTCCTTATTTGGTCTTCCACAGAGACAAGGTTGTCCTTTGCCTCAACCTGAAGTTCCTCCCGAAGGTTGCATCTGAGTTTCACCTTAACCAGGTGATCAATCTCCTGGTGTATTTCACCAACCACACCTTGGAGGCTGAGCACAGGCTCCATACTTTGGACCTGCATTGAGTGCTTGCCTGTTACAAGGAGCGCACAGCTGGAGTTCGGGGAGAGGTTCGTCAGCTCTTTGTCACCTGCGCTGAAGCCGCATCTGACAGACTAGCAGCTAGGTGGATGATTGGCAGGTGGATTGTATCCTGCATCGACCTCTGCTATAGGTTGGCTGGTAGGGAGCCTCCCATAAGGCTAAGGGCTCATTCCACTCGTCATACCGCTGCCTCCTTGGCTGCTTCCAGGGATATCGCTATCCAGGAAATCTGTAGGGCTACTACCTGGAAGTCAGCACACATTCATTTCCCACTACCACATCAACCTTGAGTCACACCGGGATGCTGGTTTTGGGGTCTTAGTTCTCCAATCTCTCTTCCTTAAATAGGGGGTGTGCACCTTGCCCCCACCTCACTGGAGAACTGCTAGGAGGCTGCCAGAAGTGTGGATTATACATCATATCCACGTCCCTAGAAAAACAGGTTACTCACCTGTAACAGTAGTTCTAGGAATGGTATATGATGTACATCCACACTGATCCACCTGACCTCCCCTGGCAAGTGGCACACCGGTCTTGCTTCCAGCAGGTAAGATCTGACATCACTGAGTGGTGCCAAGGCAGTTACCACGTGGGTGGAGTGAAGGAGGCAGCTTGAAGACGTTCCGGCAGGAATTAAAAGGGAAAGGAACACTGCCAGAAGTGTGGATATATATCATATACCACTCCTAGAACCACTCTTACAGGTGCATAACCTGTTTTTGTTCACTATTCCTTAACTATTCTGTTTTAACCTGATCCCATGTCAGTATTTATGACCTGTCAGTAGCTAGTGAGGAGTGGCAACAGATCATTAGGCAGGTAAATAATTGACTATGGGTTTGGTGCGTGAGGGAAGTTTTTCTTTTTCTGACAACACCCTTTGTAGACAGTGGACATTTTAAGGTTGTGTGATCTTTTTGAGGTATTTCGTGTAGACTGTAAAACAGGAAGTGATCAGTGATGTTACTCCCTAGTTTAGAAACACCAATGACCGGGCTGACCCCTGCAAAGGAGAGGCCCAGTGATCATCGGCAAGAGAACTGCAAGTTTTTAGGACTTGGACCTATAAAATCAGTCACCTGTGTGAGCACGGGGAGCACTGGGTGGAGGCAACACTGTCAGAGGTAGTGTATGGCAGGGGCCAGGGACTTTGCCTGTTTGCTAAAGGGCATATTTACATCAGTGCAATGCATTCATGGCACTGGAAGGAAAACACGTATTCAATGTGAGAAATGCAAAATGTACTGTATACTGTTGTACCCAACCCCCCACAAGCCACGTAGCTAAGGGATGGGCCTAGTTGGCTTGTTAGAGCCAACAACCAGGTGATTATCCTCTGAGGAGACCAACCAGCACTGGCAACTGGAAAACTGAGAGAGCTAAAACAAAGTCTCTTTCCCAATAACATGAGTATCACTGGGTGATCAACAAGAAGAGACGAACACGGAGGAGTAAACAGATTAATAACAAGGGAAGTCAATTAGATACTTATTTATGACTCTAAGTGGATGACTTGCAAATGTAACTCTAGTAAAGAAGAAATAGTCTAAGTTCAGATGGAACTAGGAAGGTCCTGAAGGGCAGTGGCTAAAATGTTGGCCCTCTTGGTCACCCTGATCCCATGGCTCGGGATATCTGCAGTGGGGCAAGCTGCCATGGTGTTGGCCTGCCTCTGACCACCCCAGATGGTCCAATCTTGACCTCTTGGCTATTGTTGTCTGCAGTAGGGCAAGCTGCTATAGTGTTAGCCTGCTTCCAACCACCCCCACATGGTCAGATGTTGACCTCAGGGCATGTTGTCTGCATTGGCCCACTTCTGACTACTCCATATGGTCCAATCTTGACCTTGTGGTGTTTTGTCTGTGGTGGGACAAACGACTGCAGCGTCAGCCAACTTCTGACCACTCCAGATGGTCCAGTCTTGACCTCATGGCCGTTGTCTGCAGTGGGACAAGCTGCCTCAGCATTGGCCTGTTTCCGACTACCCTAGATAGTCCAATCTTTACCTCATGGCCCATTGTCTGCAGTGGGGCAAGCTGCTATGGAGTTGTCCCACTTCTGACCACCCCAGATGGTCCAGTCTTGACCTCATGACCTTTTTTCTGTAGTGGAGTAAGCTGCTATGCCATTAGCCCTCTTTTGACCACCCCAGATGATCCAGTCTTGATCTCGCGGCCCATTGTCTGTGATGGGGCAAGCTGCTACAGCGTTGTCCCACTTCTAACCATCCCAGATGGTCCAGTGTTGACCTTGTGACCGATTGTTGGCAGTGGGATAAGCAAGTACAGCATTGGCCTGCTTCTGACTACCCCAGCTGGTCCAATCTTGACCTCATAGCCCCTTGTCTGCAATGGGGCAAGCTGTTGCAGTGTTGGACAGCTTCCAACCACCCCATGTGGTCCATTCTTGATCTTGTATCCCATTGTCTGTGGTGGGGCAAGATGCTACAGCATTGGTCCATTTCAAACACCTCAGGTGGTCCACTGTTTACCTCTTGGCCTGCTTCTGGATCTCTGGACCTCTGGCACTGGACCCTTGGTAGGTGACCTCTGGCGCCAGACTCTTGGTGCTGGACCTCCGGCCTTCTGGTTCTGGACCCTTGGTGTGGCACCTCCAGACCTCTGGTCCTGGACCTTTAGTGCTGTAGGATATTTTAGGCAGGAAAGGGAGAAATACGCAAAACCAGAGATGCTCGACCCTGATCAGCAAGGTCAGGCGGCTGCTCTGGGTTTGACCTCTTCCCACTTGAAATTAGGCAGTTGTCAAGAAATGTGGGCAACAAGGCAGTCTTGAAGAGGTAAAGTTCACATAAACAGTAGATCAGAAAAAAATGCATTTCAAATTGGCAGTGCTGAATATGGATACTGTCTCTTTTAACCTGGCCTAGGCTTTACTTCAGTGAACCCAAGAGCTTCAGCCTAGTCCATCTCTGTAATGCTGTGGGGAAGGGATGTGGGATACTCTGCCTTGTGGCTAGTTTTGGTGTCTGGGTGTGCCCGCCCCCTTAGGCCTGCTCCCTAATAAAGCTTTATTTAACTGTGCCCTATGGGCGGGCTGTTATGTAGCCTGGCTTGTCCCAAACAGTGCTCCTTTGGAGCCTGTACTGCACACTTTGGGCATCACTGTAATTGACATTTGTGCCCAAACCCCACCTCCTGGGAGGTCCTTATCTGGGGCCTGATGTACCCCATGTTTTGCTGCTTGGGCTGCCTTCTGTAAATGCAGGGATGTGTGACTTTCAGTGTTTAAAAATAAATGAATTATCTAGGCTTACTGGCAAGACAATTTTATTTATATGGTGCCCTATCCCAGGAGTCCAGGGCACTTAACATAAAATCAGAATAAAACACAGTCACATTCGTAATCATATTCTTCGTAGAGAGAATTATTCAGCCTAGTATACCTTCCCCTATCCCTGATCTATTAAAGCTCTTTATCGAGGCAACGAAAGGCAATTTGGGGTCACACATTATTGGTCTAATCTATAGAGGGCTGAGGAATGAGCTGCCGGAGTCCACTGCATCTGCCCTCCGTGAGTGAAACAAAAACCTCAGCCTAGACGTCTCCATGGAAAAGTGGTCGTGCTCTGCATTGATCAAGGTGAGGTTGACAGCATCCCCTCATTGGAGGGAATTTGCATGGAGATGTCTTTCCCGATTATTTTGGGCCTGGCGGTTCTTCTCAAGTACCTCCCGGAGAAATATGGGAGGTGTTGGAGGCTTTGTGGATGCCGGGTAGCCACTCTGGGTCATGTTTTTTGGCTCTGCCCTTTCCTGATGCCGTATTGGCTCTCTCTCTCTCCAAACTGAGCTCTCAACCTTGTTTAAGGAACCTATAGAACTCATTGCAGAACAATTCTTATTGGGGATCTTCCCGGATCGCGCTCCCCCATGGGGTGGTACTCTGATACCAACAATACAGGAATGGAGAAAGATTATGTTTGAGATATATCAATCAGGGAGTTTCAATGCAGAGATATAGGGTAGAGGTCCATCTCTTATGCTTAAGTGGCAGGGTTGGATTCATTACTGTTCCCTTGCTGATTCTAATTTTTGCCCTTGACTATAATCAAGGGAAGGAATGCTAGTAACTTTAATTGCTAGATAAAACATTCATGGCTGGCAGGGGAGGTGGGCTTGAGGTGATGCCCTTGGCTTAAGTGGGGTACTTTATCTTTGGGATAGGGTAACATGGAGATGGACCTTCTCTGGTGTTCTAACAAAGTTGTTAACAAACTGGCTCTTATTTGGCTGTACCTTCAAGGATTAACTGTCTGTACAGACCAACCTATAATGATTTCTAATCACAATTCTTAAAATGAATGTATAACATTTCTTCTGTATTCGTGTGGAGAAAACTTGAAATAAAAAGAATAAAACACAGTCACAAATAAAATTCAGAAACAAAATATACAGAGGTACAGAGTATGTATATTAGTCATCAAGATCAAATGCTAAGTCAGAACGATGGCTTTCTGTATCACTCCACTTTGTCAATGGGAGTTATACTTATGGTAATGATCACCCCTGCTGGATTAGTGGTATAGCCCAAGGCTGTCAATCAGCATAGAACCTTGGGCACATGAAAATCCCGAGACCATCAGCTACTCGGTCTTTGCTGTACCACTAGAGGGGTAGGTAGCATAGAAAAACTCTCTCAAAGAAATATTAATGTTTTATTTTCTGACAAGGATTGTGAAACTGTGAGCTGCCTGATGACAGGGAGCACCCTCAAATTTAGAAATTGTGCCTGTTAAGCTGCAGCTTTCAGATTGACTAACCTGCCATATAATTCCCATTTTCAGCACCTTCTGTGCATGAATTGGGGTACAGATGCCATTTACTGCATAGGGTGTGCAGCAGAGGTCTCCGATCCCCATAGCCTTGTGCCTAAGGTAAGTCAATTTTTACTTATTGTGGGGGCACAGTTAGTCAACTAATCTGTGGGACTTCCATTAATCTATTTGTTTATTTAATTATGTATTTATTTTCTCTCCAGCATGATGCTGCTGGTGAAGTACATTTTTTACTTTTTTTTTGGGGGGGGGGGGCACAGCTACTTTGTGGGACTTCTATTAATCTATTTTTTTCTTCTACAGAGTGCTACTGGTGACAGACCCTCTCTTCCTTCCCTTCATCGGAGACTAGATAGTTAGAATTGTGGGGCTGAGCATTTAAAACTGAGTGGAACCCCCAACTCTGAGCAGTGCCCTCCTTTGTTTAGGTTTACGCTGCATTTATATTTTCCCTCAGAGGCTGCACAAGGAAAAAGCTTAATTTGTTATCTGGCAGAGAGACTGTGCAGGGGAAACATTTAAGTTTAGGAGACTCTGCAAGGGGAAAGCCAAAATCTTGATATAGCACCAGCCTGTTTTGGCGTGCAGAGAAGCACTCGCAAGTGTCACAGTTTTGTGCCCTTTTTCAGCAGCGTGGTCGGCGCTTTGTGAGGTTTACCTACACCATTGCTGGCAGCTTGCCAGCGTGAGTTGCTTGCGCCTCTACTAGATGCCCCGCTAGGCATTCTCCGCAGCACACTCCCAATGATGATATGATGTCACATGCATCAGCATGATGTCACCACACATGCTCATGATGGTGCTCTTAAATGAGCTGCTGCTAAGTTGTGATGCTTCACAGGACAACCGCACCAGTAACAGCCAAAGCAGGCTCCTCGTTGGAGGCATCCAGGTGCCAGAGCAAAGCAATACTGCACACCAGATTTGCATGCAGCCCTGACCTTGGAAAACATGGAAAGTCAAGATGTGGATACAGGGGCATGGGGAAAATCCTGACCTGACAGCACTGTCTATCAAGGAAGAAGATCCCTAAGAGGAAAGGGGGGGCAGACGGAGCCTAAGAAAAATATTCTGATACCTCCCGTGTTTGATACAGAGTCTTTTTCATGTCTTATAATGGAACTTTGTCGGATACTGCAGCTGAAGGAAGTGCAGGTTAAGAAGTCCTTGGATGTAAATCCTATCTTGTCTGCCTCTTCCTCTGCACCAAACTGTTTTCCAGACCTTGTGCGCTGTGACCAGATTATTTAACAGGAGTGGGCCGGGATGGATAAGTGCAAACAGCTCCATAGGCAGAGTGTGAGATGTTGCCCATTCCTGGAGGACAGCTCCAAGAAATCTGAGGTTCCCTCACTGGCAGACAAGGGCATGCATAGTTCTGTCAAGCACGCAACTGTACCTGTTAAAAGTTTAGTGACCTTAGCTGACACTAATGATAAGAGAGTGGACACCTCGTGCAGAAGGGCCTTTGCTTTGAATGAAGTAAATCTTCGAACATAATGTGCATCTTTTATTTTTTCCAGAGCATTCAACTCATGGGTCACGGCTTTGGGTGGCTGTGTCCCTCCAGAGTCAAATGGGGGCAACATTTTACAGTGTGTGTCCATGGCCTCCACCTTTCTGGGGGATGTGATAGTGGACAATTTACGGATGTCAGCATGCTCCGCTTTTCATATTGTGGCATCTGAACAGGGTGTCTGGCTCCTGCACTGGGTCGCGGACCAGACATCCAAGTCAGAGCTGTTTAACCTGTCCTTTGATGGAAGGTTATTATTAGGCCCTGGCCTGGATGACATTCCAAAGGATGTCCAGGATAAGAAGTGCCAACTGCCAGGGTCCAGGCAGCAACAGAAGGCAAACCCAATGTCAAGAGGGCCGGGGGTTCGGCAGTGACAGACCATAGACAGTCTTTGGCTCTTTCAGAATTTTGGAAACCAGAGGAATAGGAGAGCCTATTCTGGATTCAAGGTAAGAGTAACAGAGGATACTTTGCCTGCAGACATAATGGAGGTGCAAGAAAAAGAGGAGGTTACTCACAGTGAAGGTATGCATGCCCATCTCTGCCACCCTTCCCTTGGTGAAAAACTGCTGATTCAAACAACCTGAAGTCTTGCTATATTCTGACAATTGCAGCTAGCTCCAGCCTTTAAACTGCCCCGGAGAACAAAGGGTTAACTTTCTATGCAGTGCATGAAATGCTGTGCTCCAGCTCGGTTGAGGTCTCTGTCTGCAGCCCTTTGAAACCTAACCGTCAGATTCTTTACTCCGCCTCACTGAACAGTCACACCGGAGATTTCTTCTTCAGCTCGGTTCAAAAGTCGGTTCAAGTGTCGGTTTTAAACCGAAATTATTCCACAGTCGGTTCAGTCTCTGTCTGCGGTACCGTGAGTACTAGATAGGTTTTTGTCTGAATTCTGTGTGGAAACTGTAAAGTGTTAGATCGGTTCGGCTGAACCGATCACTTGCAGTGATCTCTTCTGTTTTACTTTAGAGTGTGGTTACCAGTCCTTATCGGTTCTAAAAAAAACTTGTTTTGAAACTTTTTTTACAATACCCGTGACACGGTTAGGAACCGATAAGGGAGTCTTGCCTGGCGGTTGCCATAAAAAGGGTAAGTTTGGTTAGGTTGGCCATGTCTGAGAGACCCAAGAAAAAAACCAGGCCCACTAGGTTTCAACACTGCAGTGAGTGTAGGGAGGTCTTTGTTAAGACCGATCCCCACACCACCTGTGTTTATTGTCTGGGGTTTGAACACCTCGATACAGACTGCCAAATTTGTAGACATTTTCCTAAATCTACCCTTGAGAAGAGATTAGGTAGACTTAGGGAAAAGGAGGCTGAGAAGTCCGCTGACCCGGATGGCCAGCCCGGGTTTGGTTCCGACCGAACCAGAAGGAGTGCCCTCTATCTGACCAGGGCGATACTTCTTCGGGCAAGAGGAGAGACGATCCTGAGGGGTCGGTTCCTACAAAAAGGAAATGCAAAGAGAAATCGACCGGTTCTGATCCAGAGGTTCATGTTCCGACCACTGAGGAAATAGCCAGAGCGATTCGGATTGTGGGATCGCTTCGCCCGGTTCCGACCGATCCAGCACCTTTTGGCAGGGGTTCAGTTCGGACGGTTCCCCTGGTTCAAGATTATACCCCAGAAGATTTTTATGAACTGGAGTTTGAGGAGGAGGGGGAGTTTGAAGATGATGGTGATGATGGTGAAAGTGTGGATGTGCCTGTGGAACCGGACATCTCCCCAGACAGACCTTCTGGTGTTTCCCCTCCTAGGCTTTCTGAGTCCCCTCCCCACTATCTGTTTTACAGAAAAGTGTCTGAAACCCTCCAGCTTCCTATGGAGGAGGCAATGGAGGATCAAGAGAAGCCTGATTATGTGGAAATGATGGACATCCCAGAGTCCAGGAGACTGTCTATTCCTCTTCACAAATCCTTTGGGAAGCAGACACAAAAAATCCTGAAGTCTCCCAATTCTATACTTCCTGTTGACAGAAGGATGGACAAGAGGTATACACTAGCAGGCTCAGATACGGAGTTCTTATACCAACAATGAAGTCATATTGGGGTAGTGCAGGCTGCTGCCTGTGACAAGGCAAATATTGCCTCAGCTTCACCCCCCCCCCCAAACAAAGACTCCAGGAAGATGGATGCCATGGCAAAGAAGCAGTACATGGCATCTTCCTTGGGACTCAGGCAGGTGAACTATATGGCCTATACAGGCAGGTACCAGAAGACCAGGTGGGACACTGTACTGGCACTGGCTAAACAGGCCTCCCCCCAGCTGGCCAAGGAGCTGGAGGAGGTGGCTGCTGATGGGATTGAGGCATCAAAGGTACAATTTCATGCTGCTGTGGACTCCAGTGATGTGTCATCAGGAGTCATGGCTACATCTGTGGCTCTTCGGAGGATGGCTTGGCTCAGATGTACTAGCCTCTCACAGGACACCCAGGCTAAGGCCATGGATTTTCCTGTAGTGTGTAATTCTCTGTTTGGGGAGCAGACATAGAATTACATGAAGAAAATGGATGAGTACAGGACCACTTATAGGAGTGCTCAGGCCAAGGAGAGGCAGGCAACTCCTCAAAGGCAGCAATCTAGGAGCAGGGGCAGGCCTTTTTACCAAGCACAGGCCTCTTCTCCCTTTTCACAGAGGGGGTTCTTCAGAGGGAGAGGCAGAAGGGGGATGAGCAGGGCTGCATCCACTCCTCAGCCTAATGCTCCTGCCAAGCAGACACCCTGATGGGTCTGCCTGTGTCAACTCTCCTATCCCTGTAGGGGGCAGGCTGGCTTACTGTGTTCAGGACTGGATGTCTATTACATCAGACAAGTGGGTCCTGGAAGTAGTAAGCCAGGGACTGGTTCTCAGCTTCAAAGAATTTCCAAAGATGAGAGCCAGATCTTTTCCACCAGCAGGTCTCTTCGAGACCCTTGCCCTGGAGACAGAGGTTTCATCTCTTCTGGCTTTAAGAGCCATAGAGAGAGTTCCTACCCTTCACTGGGCAAAGGTCTGTACTCCAGATACTTCCTTACCCCAAAAAAGACAGGGGAGTGGCGACCCATCCTAGACCTAAGATACCAGAACAAACATCTTTTAAAACCAAAGTTCAAGATGGTGACTCTGGGAATAATTCTTCCCTCTCTAAGGCGAGGGGACTGGCTAGTCTCCCTGGACCTCAAAGATGCCTACTTTCATATTCCCATCAGGTGCTCCCACAGAAAGTACCTGAGGTTCAAGTTGCCCTCAGGCCATTATCAGTTCAAAGCAATGCCCTTTGGCCTAACATCAGCTCCAAGGGTCTTCACATAGTGCCTGGCAATAGTAGTTGCCTTTCTAAGAAGGCAAAAGATTTCCATTTTTCCTTATCTGGATGATTGGCTCATAGTGGGTCAGTCTCCAGACCAAGTCAAGTCAGACCTGCAAGTGACTCAGCAAGTGCTCACTTCTCTGGGTTTTCTTCTCAACCTCCCCAAATCAGTTCTCGAACCAGTGCAGCTCCTTACATTTGTAGGGGTAGAGCTAGATACTGTCAAAGCGAGAGCATTCAAACACCGTGAAGTCTTGCTATATTATAACAATAGCAGTCAGCCACTGCAGCTGAACTGCCCCGGAGAGGAAGGAGTTAACTCCAGAAGATCTGGAGTTCTACAGCGCGAGGGCGCTGTGCCCAAAGCTCTATCTGGCAGTTTCAAATGAAACTGTCAGATTCTTTACTCCGCTTCACTGAACAGTCGCTCCGGAGATCAGCTCCTTTAGCTCGGTTCATTCTCGGTCCAAGAGAGTAGTTTTCGGTTCATTTGAACCGGCAAAAGTCATTATTTTTACCGCATTTCGGTTCTAAAGCTCTATCTGGTAACCGTTAAGTACAAAAATTCAAGTCTGTGTGGAAAATTAATTATCGGTTCGGTTTGAACCGATCGCTTTTTTCTGCCTTTTAAAACTGTACTGTGGGTTTTAGAGTGCGGTTCCGGTTCTTATCGGTTCTAAAAAACCGGAGTATTACGGTTTTTCAAATACCGTGACACGTGTTGGAACCGATAAGGGTGTCTTGCCTGGCACTGCCATCAAAAGGGCAAGTTTTTGGTTAGGGCTGCATTATGTCTGAGAAACCCAAAAGAAAACCGGGCCCACTGGGTTTCAACACTGTGATGTCTCGTGGGGACGCTTTGCCAAGGCTGACCCACACACCACTTGTGTCTATTGTCTGGGGCTGACCACCTCCTGTCAGACTGCCAGGTGTGTAAAATTTCCTGCAGCCACCCTGGAAAAGAGATTGGGCCGGCTCAGGGAACGAGAGGCCAAAGTCCGCTGACCCGGATGGCCAGCCCGGTCCAGTACCCACTGGACCAGAGGGAGTGCCCTCTGACCAGGACGAGACTTCCTCGGGCAAAGGAAGACTGGTTCAGAGGAACCAGTCCCAAGTAAAAGACAAAGAAGTCAGGAGGTTTGGGTCCAGAATTGTGTCTCCAACTGCTGCAGAGATAGCTAAAGCCATTCAGATTGTCCAGTCACTGTCTCAGGGATCTGTAGAACCACCAACAGTTGGTAAAAGGTTGGTCTGTTCAGTCCCAGTGGTTCAGGATTTTGAAGTTGAGGATTTTATGACCACAGGAGGGGAGGAGAATTTGGTCAATATATGTGTGGCTGGGAGGGTCTGGACGTGCCCATTGAACCGGGCATTTCTCCAGACAGACCTTTAGAATCTCCCCCTATTCTGTCTGAGTCCCCTTCTTTCTTTATTTTTTACAAAAAGGTTGCAGAAACCCTCCAGCTTCCTTTAGAGGAGGCTGTGGATGAGCAAGAGGAGCCTGATTATGTGGAAATGATGGATATTCCAGAGTCTAGGAGGTTGTCTATTCCTTTGCATAAGTCATTTAGGAAGCAAACAACAAAGATTTTAAAAATCCTCATTCTGTCCCTCCTGTA
Organism: Neoceratodus forsteri; assembly: GCA_016271365.2. Lineage (NCBI taxonomy): Eukaryota > Metazoa > Chordata > Ceratodontiformes > Ceratodontidae > Neoceratodus > Neoceratodus forsteri. The sequence goes on along the minus strand of CM057456.1, from coordinate 973,774,972 downwards.
GATAAAAATGGACAGAAGGTATACTTTGTCAGGCTCGGATACAGACTTCCTTATTGAGCAGTGTAGTCATGTAGGTGTGGTACAAGCTGCAGCCTGTGACAAGGCTAATATTCCTCTGGCCTCACATCCTCCTGATAAGGATTCTAGGAAGATTGATGCCCTGGCGAAGAAACAGTATATGGCAGCTTCTTTGGGACTCAGGCAGGCAAATTATATGGCTTATGTGGCTAGATATCAGAAATCTAGGTGGGACACAGTATTGCAGTTAGCCAAGCAGGCCCATGGCCAGCTGGCTAGTGAGTTGGAACAGGTGGCTGCTGATGGCATTGAAGCCTCTAAAGTTCAATTTCATACTGCTGTTGATGTTAATGATGTTTCCTCCAGGGTCATGGCCACTTCTGTAGCTTTCCTGAAGGTTGGCATGGCTCAGATGCACTAATCTGTCCCAAGATACTCAGTCAAAGGCTATGGATTTTCCTGTGGTGGGAAATTCTCTGTTTGGGGAGCAAACAGAAAATTATATGAAAAGATGGATGAATACAGAACTACCTACAAAGTGCCCAGGCTAAGGAGAAGCATGCCATGCCACAAGGCATGCTCCCAGAGAGTAGGCCCTTTTCCAGACCTTTTACCAATTTCAAACCTCCTCTGCTGTCTCGCAGAAGGGTTTCTTCAGAGGCAGGGGTAGGCGTGGCGCAAGTAGACCGTCTCCCTCCTCAGCCTAAGGCTGCTGCAGCAGGCACCCTGATGGGTGCCCAGGGCCTATTCTCCTGTACCAGTGGGGCAGGTTGGCCTATTTCAGCCAGAGCTGGCTGTCCCTAACTTCGGACAGATGGGTTCTGGAGGTAATAAGGCCAGGGTCTGGTTCTCAGCTTCAAATATTTTCCAAAGATGAGAGCCAGGCATTTCCCACCTGCAAATCCTTCAGAAGCCCTTGCTTTGGAAGCAGAGGTTTCTTCTCTTCTGGTCTGCAAAGCAGTGGAAAGGGTTCCTCCTTGCCATCAGGGCAAGGAGCTTTATTCAAGGTACTTTCTTACCCCAAAAAAGACAGGAGAATGGCGGCCCATTCTGGATTTAAGATACTTGAACAAGCATCTGTTGAAACCAAAGTTCAAAATGTTAACTCTGGCAATGATATTGCCTTCCCTAAGGCCAGGGGACTGGCTAGCTTCCCTGGACCTCAAGGATGCCTATTTTCATGTGTTCTGATCAGGCCTTCCCACGAAAGTACCTCAGGTTCAGAACTGCCCTCAGGCCACTACCAGTTCAGGGCAATGCCCTTGACCTTACCTCTCGCCAAAGGTATTCACAAAATGTCTGCGCTGTAGTAGTGGCTCATTTAAGAAGGCAAGGGGTTGCTGTGTTTCCCTACCTGGACGACTGGCTCATTGTGGGTCAGTCTCCAGGTCAGGTGAAATCCCACTTGCAAGTCACCCAGCAGCTTCTCACTTCTCTGGGATTCCTGCTAAACTTACAAAAGTCAGTTCTGGAACCAGTTCAGGCCCTAACTTTCATAGGCTGAGAATTGAACACAAGGTTAGCCAGGGCCTTTCTTCCCTCGGAAAGGGTGGACAGACTCATCGCCTGGCATCCTCCTTTACCCTGCGGGTCTCTCGACCAGCAAGGCATTTTCTGCAACTCCTGGGCACATGGCTGCTTCCACAGCTGTTGTGCAGGGAGCAAGATTCAGATGAGGGACATTCAGTTCCATTTGAGGGCCTATTGGTCTCAGAGGAAGGACCCCTACCAAATTGGTCCCAGTTACTCAAACCCTGATCCTGGCCTTACACTGGTGGCAGGATCAAAGCAATCTGAAACAAGGGGTTCCCTTCATTCCCATTTCTCCCTCCCTCACCCTCACCACGGATGCCTCCCTGTTAGGGTGGGGGGCTCACCTGGGCGACCTTACCACTCAGGGAGTGTGGTCTCCTCAGGAATCTCTGCTCCACATCAATCTTCTGGAACTCAGAGCTGTCTTTTTAGCTCTTGGTCTTTTCAGATTCTGTCCAGAACAAAGTGGTTCAAGTCAGGACAGACAATACCCCACAATGTGGTACATCAACAAGCAAGGGGCACTCGGTCTTCAGCCTTGTGCACTGAAGCAATGAAGTTGTGGTCTCTGGCTTATTCCTAGACACCTCCTGATAGCGGTTCATCTCCCAGGGAAGGACAATGTGCTGGCGGACGCCCTCAGCAGAATTTCTCAGGGCCATCCACAGATGGGCTCTGAATCCCACAAATACTGGGGTCTGTCTTTGCCAGTTGGGGCACTCCTCAGATAGATCTTTTCAGCCCCAGACAACCACCAACTTCCTCTTTTGCTGCAGGCCTCCAGTACTGGGCTCAGTCCCTCTGGATGCCTTTCTGTTGGATTGGAAAGGAAGTTCCTGTATGCCTTCCCTTTCCTCTCCTTTTCAGGGTACTAGTGAAAATCAGATCTCAACCTTGCAGAGTGATTCTGATTGCCCCAGATTGGGCCAGACAGCCCTGGTACCTCTGCTCCTGTCCCTGGCAGTCCACCCTGCCCTGAGCCTGCCCAGAGTTCACGACTTACTGGCCTGTGCACAGGGAGAGTGTGGTATCCGGACCTCAAGTCCCTCCACCTCAAGGCTTGGCTCTTGAGGAGCTAGAATTGCTGATTTACACCTTTCTCAAGGTGTTATGGATATTTTAAAGGCTTCAAGGAAGCCTTCCACTAGAGCCACTTATAATTCTAAGTGGAAGAGGTTTTCCATCTGGTGCTCTGAGAGGCAGATTACCCCAGAATCTGCTGATCTTCCCATTCTTCTGGACTATTTGGTCCATCTGAATTCCTTAGGCCTTAGACCAGCTACCCTGAAGGTTCATCTGGCAGCTGTCTCTGCTTTTGTGTCAGCAGGAAGCCTGCCTCCCTTTCTTCTCACCCTGTGTTCTCAAGTTTTTAAAGGGTTACTTCACACTAACCTCCCTTTTGGGAACCAGCTCCCGCCTGGGACCTGAATATTTGCATTGCTCAGTTAATGCAACCCCTTTGAGCCTCTGTCTTCAGCAGAACTCAAGTATTTAACTTGGAAAACCGTTTTCTAGTAGCTATCACCTCTGCCAGGCATAAGTGAGTTACAGGCCCTGTCAGTGGAAGAAGATTTTATCTCTTTCCACAGAGATAAGGTAGTCCTTAGGACTAATAGAAAGTTTTTGCCTAAGGTGGTTTCTGATTTCCACCTGAATCAATCTATCTCCCTCCCAGTATTTTTCACTGAGCATTCTTCCTCAGGTGAGAGGAGACTGCACAGCTTGGATGTCAAAAGGGCATTAAGTTACTATCTAGAGCGCACCAGAGGTCATAGGTTCGAATCCCTCCAACTGTTTCTTACCTATGGCGAGGTTGGCAAAGGGAAACCTGCCACTAAGAGAACAATTGCAAGGTGGATTGTCTCTTGTATCCAATTTTGTTATCAGAAACTGGGTAGAGTACCCCCCTCAGGATTGAGGGCCCACTCCACCAGGGGTACAGCTGCGTCTCTAGCGGCTGCTAGAGACATTCCTATTCTGGAGATTTGTCAAGCTGCTACCTGGAAGACAGTTCACACCTTTACCAAGCATTATTCCTGGATGTCCAGTCCAGGAGAGCCGCTCGGTTTGGCACAGCTGTGCTTCAGAGCCTATTTCTAAGTAGGTTCTGACCCTCCTCCATGGAGGTACTGCTGTGTAATCTGCTATTGTTATAATATAGCAAGACTTCATGGTGTTTGAAGAAAAAATTACTCACCTTAGTAATTGCTTTTCTTCTCATGGAGTCTTACTATATTATAACCACCCTCCCTCCTGCCCCTCTCAGAACTCCTACTTGGGTAGAGGTGGCAAATTGGTGCAAGCACTGTGTCATGCCATTTTAGTTTTCCCCTAACCTTGTTTTCCTTTGGGTTAGGGATCTAGATTGTTCATTTAGGTTATTTTTTATTGCCCCCTTCTTGGACTTGAGTCTTGGGGGGAAGGGGGGTTCATATGTGCTTGTCAAGGGTGGTAAAACGAACCATAATACCATCAATCTTTGTTATTATGGTTCTGGGTGTTTCTTTGTTGTTTATATTGTTGTTATTACTACTAGTAGGTAGCCATAGGCTAGTGTAGTTTTTCCACACAGACTTTTTCCGTCCTTTGATGTTGGCTTCGTAAAGATCTGACAGTTTCATTTGAAACTGCCAGATAGAGCTTTGGGCACAGCGCCCTCGCGCTGTAGAACTCCAGATCTTCTGGAGTTAACTCCTTCCTCTCCGGGGCAGTTCAGCTGCAGTGGCTGACTGCTATTGTTATAATATAGCAAGACTCCATGAGAAGAAAAGCAATTACTAAGGTGAGTAATTTTTTCTTTCTTCCCCTGGAAAGGGCAAGAGTTCTTATAGAACTGGCTTCTTCCTTCAGCCTTCAGGTATCCCAACCAGCAAGGCACTTCCTTCAGCTCTTGGGCTACATGGCAGCTTCTACAGCAGTGGTCCAAGGGGCAAGATTTCAGATGAGGGACATTCAGTTCCATCTGAGGGCCTTTTGGTCCCAAAGGAAGGACCCTCTTTCCAAACTGATTCCAGTGACTCTGACACTGATCCAAGCTCTTCAGTGGTGGCAGGATCAGGACAATTTAAGGCAAGGGGTCCCTTTTGTCACTCAGTCTCATTCGGTGGTCCTTACCATGGATGCTTCTCTTTTGGGGTGGGGAGCTCATCTGGGTGATCTCACAGCCAAAGGACTGTGGTCCCCTCAGGAGTCCCTTCTTCATATCTGTCTCCCGGAACTCAGGGCAGTTTTTCTGGCCCTGCAAGCCTTCTCTCAGTTGGTGCAGAACAAGGTGGTTCAGGTCAGAACAGACAACACCACCACCATGTGGTACATCAACAAGCAGGGAGGCACTCTGTCTACGGCCTTGTGCATGGAAGTCATGAAATTGTGATCCCTGGCTTATTCCCTGCAAACCTCTCTGATAGTATTCCACCTTCCGGGAAAGGACAATGTGCTGGCAGATGCACTGAGCAGGATCTTCCAGGGCCATCACGAATGGTCCCTGGACCCACTGGTTTTGAAAGTGATTTTTTCAAGGTGGGGCACTCCAGAGATGGATCTCTTTGCAGCCCCAGACAATCATCAATTTCCTCTCTTTTGTTGCAGACCCCCAGTCTTGGGTTCAGTCCCTCTGGATGCTCTGATTTTGAACTGGGAAGGGAAATTTCTGTATGCCTTCCCTCCCTTTCTTCTACTGTTCAAAGTCCTAGTCAAGATAAGGTCACAACCTTGCATAGTTATTCTGATTGCTCCAGACTGGGCCAGACAACCTTGGTACCCCCTATTGCTGTCTCTAGCAGTCCATCTTCCCGTCTCTTCCCAGGAATTACAACCTGTTAACCTCCTCTCAGGGGAGGATTTGGTACCACAATCTTCGGTCTCTCAATCTCAAGGCATGGCTCTTGAAGAGTTAGAGTATGCAGATTTGCATCTGTCTCAGGGGGTTCTGGATATTGTCAAAGCTTCTCGAAAGCCCTCCACCAGAAAGACTTATAACTCCAAATGGAAAAGATTCAGCATTTGGTGTTCCAAAAAGCATATTCCTCCAAACACTGCTGAATTGTCTACAGTTCTGGATTATATGGTCCATCTTAATGGCCTAGGCCTCAGACCAGCTACTCTCAAGGTACACTTGTCAGCTATTTCTGCCCTTTTATCAATGGGGAAGTCTTCCTCACTACCATCTCATCCGGTGTTCTGTAAATGTTTCAAGGGATTGCTTCATACCAATCCTCCCTTTAGAGATCCTGCCCCTGCCTGGGACTTAAATGTTTGCATTGCTCAACTTATGCAACCTCCTTTTGAGCCTATGTCCTCAGCAGAGCTTAAGTACTTGACTTGGAAAACTGTGTTTTTGGTAGCCATTGCCTCTGCCAGATGTATCAGTGAACTGCAAGCCCTGTCAGTGGAACCTGATTCTATCTCTTTTCATAGAGAATGTGGTCCTTAGACCCAATAGGAGGTTCTTGCCCAAAGTGGTTTCAGACTTCCACGTGAACCAGTCCATGTCTCTCCGTGTCTTCTTCACTGATCATTCTTCCTCAGGAGAGAGGAGGCTACACAGTCTGGATGTTAAAAGAGCCCTTAGCTACTACATAGAGCGTACCAAGGGTCACAGGTTTGATTCCCTCCAGTTATTCCTCACTTATGGGGAAGTGGGAAAGGGCAAACCTTGCCACCAAGAGAACTATTGCCAGGTGGACTGTGTCTTGTATACAGTTCTGCTATGAGAAACTAGGAAAGATTCCACCCTCAGGCCTGAGGGCTCACTCTACAAGAGGTACAGCTGCTTCCCTGGCTGCTGCCAGGGATATCCCTCTGTTAGAAATTTGTTAAGCATCCACCTGGAAAACAGTCCATACCTTTACCAAGCATTACTCTCTGGATATCCAGGCTAGGAGCGATGCTCGGTTTGGCACAGCAGTACTTCAGAGCCTATTCCCAAAGTAGGTTCTGTCCCTCCTCCATGGAGGTACTGCTTGGTAGTCTGTATTAGTCAGAATACAGCAAGACTTCATGTTGCTTGGAAGAAAAATTACTCACCTTAGTAATTATGTTTCTTCTATTGGAGTCTTGCTATATTCTGACCTCCCTCCCTGCCTCCCCTCTCAGAACTTGTTTTTGGGAAGTGGGTGGGCAGGTGCAGTGTTGCACCCCAGAAGTGCTTCTTACACACCCTCCCCCTTTTGTTCGGGTGTTTTGTTGTTATTGTTATCCTTATTTGGATTGGGTTTTGGTTTTGGGTTTCTTGACTTGAGTCTTTTTTGGGAATCCAAAACTCTTTGTTGCCAGTTGGCTAGTAAAATTTACAATTTCCACATAGGATAGTTAGTGAGTTTTTGCTCGTAAGAATCTGAGGGTTGGGTTTCAAAGGGCTGCAGACAGAGACCTCAACCGAGCTCGAGCTCAGCATTCTATGCACTGTATAGAAAGTTAACCCTTTGTTCTCTGGGGCAGTTTAAAGGCTGGAGGTAACTGCAATAATCAGAATACAGCAGGACTCCATTAGAAGAAACATAATTACTAAGGTGAGTAATTTTTTCATATTTACCACTGATGGCCCCAGCTAACGTCAGACATGTGGGTACTAGAGATCCTTTTTATGGGTTATGCAATAGAATTTTCCTTGTATCCACAACAGGTCATTTTCTGCAATCTCCAGTGCCTCCAAATCATGTAAAGAGGCAAGCAGTCAGTCAAGCTTTAGTGCACTTGATACAGATTGAGGCAGTTGTTCCAGTTACCCCAAATGAGAAAAGCCTGGGATTCTGTTCAGTTTATTCTGTGGTTCCCAAGAAGTCGGGGAGGGGGGGGTCCATCCGATTCTGAATCTAAAACATGTAAACAAGTTTGTCCGCCGCACAGCCTTCAAGATGGAGTCATTGTGATCCATCATACCGGCAGTCCAACCAAGATCCTGATCGTGCTAGTGGGACAGTTCAGACATGAGGGGCATCCCCTATATCCCTACCTGGATGACTTGCTCATCTGAGCCCTGACTGCACATCTGGTGGAGAGGTCAGTGTCAAGGGCTTTGGAGGATCTGGAAACGCATGGCTGGATCATCAGTCAGGGAAAGAGTTCCCTGATACGGTCTCAGAGGTTGGAACATCTGGGAATGGTGTTTCAGACAGACAAGGGAAAAGTGTTCCTTTACTCATCCAGGAGGAGACCCTGAGTTGAGAGATTCAGTGGCTGAGAAGCCATTCTGCAGTTTCTGCTCACAGACTTATTCAGGTTCTAGGTCTGGTTACTGCAACGATAGAGCTAGTACCCGTGGGCTCGGTTGCATATGTGACCTCTCCAGAATAAGATGCTGGAGCCTTGGTACCCAGTCTCGGAAGACTGCCATGCTCTGATGCCGCTTTCTCAATTGGCATGGTGGGGGAACTTTGAGAACTTCAGCAAGGGGTCTTTCTTGGAAGCCCCAACAGAACTGATTCTGATGACCGACACCAGCTTGTAGGGCTGGGGAGTGGTCCTGGACCAAGTCTACATTCATGGGGTCCTGAAACTCCCAGATGCAAAAGCTTCAGATAAATGTGTTGGCTCACCTTTCTCCATTTCCAAAATTGTGTGCTGTCCAGGACCATGAAGGTAATGTCGGACAACACCATCACTTTGGCATACATAAACAATCCAGGAGGCACCAGAAGCCAGGGCATGCTAGTGGAATCAGTTGAGGTGTAACTGTGGAGAGAAAAACCTTCTGTCTCTCTCGGCAGTTCATCTAACAGGGAAACTGAATGTGAAAGCTGATTGGCAGTAGACAGTTCATCCAGGGAAATGAGCTTTGAACCTGGAGATGTTCAAGCTTCTGCGCAGAATGTTCGGTCAACCTCAGATCAGCCTCTTTGCATCAGAGGAAAATGGCCATTTACCAAGGTTCTTCACCAGGTACCAGTATTGTCAGGCAGAGATGGTGGATGCCCTGTCCCAGCAGTGGGATTTTCTCAGAGTTTACTTGTTCCTTTCGCTCCCGCTGGTTCCCAAGGTAATTCAAAAGATTAGACAGTCAATAGGAAGCTTCCTTCTGGCAGCCCCAGATTGGCCAAGAATGCCGTGGTTCTTAGACCTAGTGAATCTTGCCCAGCAGCCTCCATTTTGACTCCCACTTTGGGAGGACCACCTCACTCAAGGTCCCATTCTGCATCCATACCCACAGGCAATACAGTTAGCAGCCTGGCTTCTGGGAGGAGGATGAGGCTGTTAATTCAGGGGTTCTCCAAGAAAGCAGTTGATACCCTAATTGCCTCGTTAAGTTGTTCCTCCTTATTTCCCTTCCTCAGGGTCACACCTGGAAATGAGCCTTGGCTCAGTGTGCCTTTCCCATGTACCAACTTTTCAGTCAGTCAATCAATAAATAAATATTCCTCAATTGCAAAAATCCACTGTGGACTACAGCCAACGCTTGATGTTCTAGCATGAATCAACAACTCCCTGATTCTTAACCCTATCCACAGCTGTCTGAAATGTGCTGTTTAGAGGTGGAATTCCAAGATGGACTACTGCTCACTCACCACTGCCATCTGGGATTTGTGGAGCCAGTTGGAAGGGTTGCTGATGATGGAGAGGGAACCAGAAAACCCTCCGGGAGATTTTTTGTATTTTTTTGTTAGATGAGACACACAATTTGCTCCAGGGAGAAAATAATGTCCCAGTATCTGAAGAGGTAATTGGGGGAATAAACCAAATGATGAGGCTGAGGTACAAATGGACGATAGCTGGTGCTTAATGGAGGGAGGGAAGAAAAGAAGAAAAAAACGAAGGGCATCAGATTACTCCTTATAAATTTCAGTAACAGATATGAATCTTTGCTTGTAGAAATCCCAGCAGAGCGAATAAGTACAAATGAATCACAGTGCACTGATCCTAATAATAGCATTCACAAGACTAGCAGGGGTCAACAAGACTTGGTGAAGGGAAAAAAAAGCAAACATTAGTCATAGGGGACTCGATTATTCCTTTTACTGATAGTGTTGTCTGTGGCAACAATAGAGGAAATACAATGTTGATCTTTTTACCAGATGTAAAAAATAAATGGTATAAAAGTGAACTTGAAATCAATGCTTAAGGAAAATACCCGCTAACTATACTATATGCCAGAACTTACGATAAAGGAAGATAGCTGAATGAAGAAAGTAGAAAGGATTTTGAGGCAGTAGGGTCTGAGTCGAAACAAAATATTCTGCAAAGTGGTAACATAGAAACATAGACTTTGACGGCAGATAATGACCACTTGGCCCACCCAGTCTGCCCATTTCCCTACCTACTGGATAAGCTGCAGATTCTAGTTAACCAACAGCCTACTTCCTGCAACCCCCCCACTATAATTGCCTTGTGTCTGTCCCATGCAGGTTTGAATTCCCCCACTGTTTTAGACCCAACGAGCTCCTCAGGAAGGCTGTTCCATGTATCCACCACTCTCTCCGTGAAAAAAAAAACCTCACATTACCCCTGAGCCGTCCCCCTTCTATCTTTAAATTGTGCCCCCTTGTTCTTACACATCTCTTTTTCTGAAAGATGCTACTCTCCTGGACTTTGTTGATTCCCTTGAGGTACTTAAACGCTTTCTATCATGTCCCCCGTCCCACCTTTCAATCAAGAGTATACATATTAAGCTCTCTCAGTCTCTCTTCATATGGTTTCTGCTGCAGACCCTGCACCATTTTAGTTGCCCTCCTCTGGATTGCTTCCATCCTGTCACGCCCCTTATGAGATGAGGTCTCCAAACTGCACACAGTACTCCAGATGGGGTCTCACCAACTGTCTGTATAGAGGATAACCACTTCCTTTTCTACTTGTGATGCCCCTTCCTATGCATCCCAGTATCCCCTGGCTCTCCTTACCAACTTTTCACATTGCTTACCCACCTTTAGGTCATCTGATATGACTACCCCAGGTCCCTTTCCATTTTTGTTGTTGTTAGTACCTCCCCTGCTATTGTGTACTCTTCTCCTGGGTTTTTGTTTCCCATGTGCATTACTTTGCACTTCTTTGCATTGAATCTAAGTTGCCATATGTCTGACCATTCCTCCAACCTTGCCAAGTCCCTTCTCATCTTTTCTACCCCCTCTTGTGTATCAGCTCTGTTACAGATCTTTGTGTCATCTGCAAAGAGGCATACCTTTCCCTCCAGACCCTCTGCAGTGTCACCTATGAAGATGTTAAAGAGGACTGGACCCAGTACTGAGCCCTGAGGTACTCTACCTGTAACCCCTTTCTTCTCGGAATGTGTTCCATTCACTATTACCTTCTGTGTCTTGTTGTGCAGCCAGTTTTCACTGAGGGCTACCACCCTGGGACCCACTCCCAGGCTGGCTAATTTGATTATTAATCTTTTGTGCGACTGTGTCAAATGCCTTGCTAAAGTCTAGGTAGGCCATATCCACAGCCCTCCCTGGTCTATTACTTTGGTCACCCAGTCAAAGAAATCAATTAGATTCGTCTGACATGACCTTCCTGCTGTAAATCCATGCTGCTTTGGGTCCTGTGCCCCGCTGGCCTCTAGGTACTCAACAATTCTTTCTTTCAGAAGTGATTCCATCATTTTCCCTACCACTGAGGTCAAACTTACAGGTCTGTAGTTTCCTGCTTCTGTCTTGCTCCTACTTTTGTGAAGGGGAATCACATCTGCCCTCCTTCAGTCCTATGAAACACTTCCAGTACCAACTGCAGGGGTTGGGAGAATCAAATCAAACACATGCATGACTGATAAGGTAGGCATCTAGGGAAAACTTTAGTTTCCAGAGAAACTGGGATTGTTTCTCTAACAGACCGCATGTATACGGGCAAAATGGATGTCACCTGAACAGAAAAGGGTCCGAAATCCCTGAGGAAAGCTCTCTTTGATTAATATCCAACGCTTTAAACTAAAAAAGAAAGTGTGCAGGGAAGGGGACTTTAATAATCATGGAGGTAATGAAGTAGTTCTATTAGTCACAGCACTGCAGAGAAAGCAGAATGCCAAGACAGTGGCACCACGATATTAAGGAGCAAAAATGTGAAAGACTGAAAATGAAAATTACGTACCTACCGTAATTCCTGATCTTTCTGTGTATCTTCACCATTAATTACCTTTGGGTAATGTGGCCGTAGGTCACGACCCCGCGGGAGCATTTTTTTTTTTTTGGATGGGCGAAGTCGACGCACCATCGGCGCTGCCCTCAAGGCCAACGCACTGCGTGGCGCTCATGGGTTGGCCATTAGGTGTCGTCGACCCCACCCTCCCACCAGTTCTTAGTTGCCGTAGAGTAAGAAAGGGTTGGGAGGGAGGGACAGGGAGTCCAAGGGACAGATAAAGGAAAAGATATACAAACTAAAAGGAGAAATAAATGACTGAGAGGACAGAAAGAGGACTGGAAATCTAAGGGGATTGATAAGGGGCCCCAGTCTCTGGAAGTGGGAGGGAGGGAAGAATTTAGAAGTAAGGATGTGAGGGGGGTAAGAAAACATACCCTGAAGCCTTGACCTGTCTCCAGATTGTATAGGAACTGCGAAGAGGTAGCCAGAAGGCTACACTGCCAGAATTCAAGGCACAGTATCACTGGCAATAAACTCCAACATAAGCAGAAGCGGCTATTCTGGAAAAAAAAAGACAGGATAGAGAGCTGTATCCCCCCACCCCCAGAAAACAAGTTTTGGTGGTAAGAAACAAGTTTCTTAAATTAATTTGAGGGTTGAGTCCTTAGGACAAGAACAAGGGAGAATAGTTGAAAGGGAGAGAGAGGGAGAGAACACAGAAGAGAGGGCAACCACCAACCCCCACCCCACATGGGTGGGGCCAAGGCACTGAGGAAAGAGGTGCCCTCCATCCTGATCACTCTGCCCCGACTAATGTGAAACATCCCCCTATGTGCCCGAGGTCACCCCACTCCTGGCCAATGGAAAGGAAGGGGGGGAAGAGGAGGGCACACAGAGGAAGGGGGACCCAGAGACTGAGGTTCAGGGGGATGGAGGGTGGGAATGTGATGAATGGTGAAGATACACAGAAGGATCAGGAATTACGGTAGGTATGTAATTTTCATATCTTATCTGTGTCAGTCTTCACCATTCATCACCTTTGGGTGAGTGCCAAGCTCCCCCCCCCCGAAGGGGGCCCTGGACCCTAAAGGATTAAGTCCCTTAGCTCTCAGTTGGTGGCACACTGAGAGAGAGAGCCTTCACGGGTCTGGAGAGGCCCGGAACTGGGAAGAGTGAGACGGGGACCCACCGGAGGGGGGGTAGGAGGTTGCCCTGACAGACGCCGTGTCACCCTACAGGAAAAAAGATGGGTTCTCTGGTATGGGGGGGAAATCACCCTACGCCGGGCCAAGGGTGACAACCGGGAGAGACGTAGCCATGCCGTCTGCCTAGTGCAGATTGCGGTCCGTACAACCCTGGAAGCTACCTCATTGGCATCGTAAGATACCCTCGCTTGGTGCCTTGCTAGCTCCAGGCCACGTGCAGAGAGTGCAATGGCTTGTCTAGTTACCTCTGTATCAGGCATCGAGGCTAGGAGCTGACCTAGCCTGGACCACAGGAACCTATCATAGGTAGCGAAGTGGGCCTGATGTGCAGATATTGAAAGGAGCAACCATGCCGAGTAGAAAGTCCTCCTTCCCCAGAAGTCAAAATCCATGGAATCTGCATCTGGGGGCAGGTCACGGTGAAGGGCGTGAAGCCCATTGGGAGTATCCAGTTGCATCAGTCCTGACTGAGGATGAGGCAAGCCACCTGGAGACTCCAGGGGAGGCACTGGGGCACAGTACCTCTGGCGGAGATCCCTAGGGGCTGGGACTCCGGAAAAGGGCCTCTGTCAGAAATGCAATGATGCCTCCCGAAAAGGAGCAGGCCGGGGAGGCACCACAAGGGTGTCTGCACTGAAAACGCCTAAGAAGGCACGCGTCGAGTGCTCCGGATTGTGCTGAGTGGGTGGAGTGATATGCAGGTCCTCCAACATCCTCACAAGGAAACGCTGATACTCCGCGAGATCAGCAGCAGTGGAGATGTGGACAGATGGTTCCTCTCCTCCCAAAGAGGAGAATGAAGAAGCGGAGGACCTCAAAGATTCAGTGGCTGGTTGCTTAGGGGGAGGTTGGAACACCTGCCTGTCCATGGCCCTAACATAAGAGGGAAAATGAGCAGCCACAGCCCCAAATTGCTCCCAGGAGAGAGGTCCACTAGGACCAAGAATGCCTGGGAGAGTAGGAGAAGGTGGCAGAGGAGTGGGGACAGAGCTGACAACAGGAATCTACTGTCCTCTGCCTGGGCAAGACAGCGCACCTGGAGCCCCAAGGGAAGAGGGATTTCCGGAAAACTCAACAGCTGACAGCTGATCAACCATACTGGAACTACCTAGGCTGTGCCCTGAAGATTCCCCCCATGAGGTGACCGGGGCTGTAGAACTCCAAAAGGATGGTACCCTACCTCCAAAGAATAGGGCCCTCTCGAGGAGACTGAAAAGGAAGGGCGGGGGTCCGCACTACGGCTCCTTCCGGATCCCGGGTGGGTCCCAGAAAAGGGTCACTGTGTCAAACCCCTACCCCTCGACCCTTCAGAGTCCGATACAGCCCTTCTCCTCGCAAACGCCAGCCTAGGCAGCTGACAGCTCTGGTCAGTCCCTGAAGGGACTATCCAGGGAGCAACACCCTCCCCTTCTGTAGGTTCTCCGATCAGCTCCAAAGTTGGGTGATTCAGGCACACCACCTGAGGGAGTACCACCACTGAGGGGTCAGAAAACCCTCCAAGGCCAGGCTGCAGAGCAATAATGGCCTGCACCACTGCCTGCTGGTCAGCACCCCTGACCCTGGACCTGGGAGCAACTGTCCGCTGCTCAGAGGGGGGCAGTTTCCGGTCAAGTCGAGGACACTACCAGGGTGTCCACATGAGCAGCCAACTCCAAAGCAGCTTGTCTGACTCAGAGTCCGCCTCCGAGGAGGTGGAGACCGAAGTCCGGCGCCAGACAGTATGCAGACACCCACTGCCATCCCGACCAAATGGGGTACCAGTCTGGGGGACTGCACCAGAGTCGGCACCGAGGCCCCCAACCACCCCACGAACGGTGCGCGAAGGAGTCACGGCGCCGAGAGTGGCAGCAGTATCGGAGCCGGTGCCTGTCACTGCGCCATCACAACCTGCTGCACCGAGGTCAGAAACAGTGCCAACGACGGCTCCAACACGTGTCTCGGCGCCGCAAACAGTGCGGAGAGCGGTAACCCACACGGTGCCGTATGCTCAGCGAGGCGAGAAACAGTCGAGGACGGCACCGTAGAACCTCCCACAGCACTGTCAGCACCATTGCGCCGCGTACGACGCCGAGCGACGGACCAGTGCTGACCACAGTGCCATCAGGGCCCACAGTGCCGCGAACGGCACCTAGGCCCAAGACGGCACCAACAGACGCCATTGAGTCCCGACCCAGGCTTCTCAGCCCGAGGAGATGACACCGGGGAAGCCTTCACCCCCGAAGGGGCGATTGCCAGTGCAGTGCCTCCTGCCCATCTCTCTGGGGACGGACTGGGCCTCCTGGATCGCGGAAGGGGCTTCTGCAATGGTGAGACTACTAGAGCAGAAGCGCCTCCACGGTCCATATAGAACTGGAGGGACCCGGAGAAAGGCCGAGACCGTGGTTTGGCCCGATGGTGTATGTCCGTCCCCGAAAGTGGTAGGGCTTGTCCAACTTTCTACATGCGTTCTCGATGACACAACAGTCCATGGAGAAGTGGGCTACATGAATCCAGCGTCATGAAGCCGGGCCAAGACAAGGGAGGCAATGGTCATGTTGGTCGGTGACGGCAAGATTTACGGCCGCATACGGGCACTGTCAGACAGTCAGCCCTGTCTTCGAAGATTTCTTGCCCCCCCCCAACCGAGACATAACCTATGGTAAAACAAGCTAAATAAAGACTCGACTTCGCTAACAAATAAAGAAAAGGAACAGTCTTACCAGCGGCATCAAGTGGTGGCGAAAATGGAACCGGCAGGATAGAGAGACGGCATTGAAGATATTTCAGTATCAACGGTAACTCGGCGTAGAAGAAATTGGCGTTGAAGGCTTTTTTCCTGGTCAAGTAGGCCTCTTGTGCAGCTGAGCTTCCCATGAGGTGTGACCTCTACGGCGGGAGATGAAGAACTGGTGGGAGGGTGGGGTCGACGACACCTAACGGCCAACCCGGAGCACCACACAGTTCATCGGCCTTGAGGGGGGTGCCAATGGTGCGTCGACTCTACCCATCCCAAAAAAAAAAAAAAGAGCTCCCGTGGGGTCGTGACCTCCGGCCACATTACCCAAAGGTGATGAATGGTGAAGATTGACACAGATAAGATATGCTTATTAGTAAATGCCAGATGCATGAAAAACAGAAAAGAAGAGTTGAAGGCAAGGATCATAGTCAACAGTATAGACATAACTTAAGACTGTGGTAGGAACATGACATCTGGGAAAAAAATATGGATGGTTTCAACCTTTTCAGGAATGACCAAATGGATGATGGTGTTGCTATGTATAATTAGGGAAAATATCATCCTCAACATAGAAACAGTTTGAAATGAAATTTCTTCCAAGGGGGAAAATAATTTTATCTGGGGTATGCTATAGACCACCAAACTTAGATGCAGACTGTAGGCATCAAATTAGAAATGAGTTAGAGGCAGCTAGTGAACTCAGTGACACAGTTCTCACTGGTGATCTTTCACTTGGGGACATGAACTGGCATAAGAATATTGCAACAACATTGGCAGGCAAGCTATTATATAGGAAATACAATTCCTGACCTTGAGGCAACCATTGTGGAGGCAGACCTGGATCTGGTGGTCATAACAGAATCATGGTGCAGTGACTTCCACTGCTGGCATGTGGCCATTCCAGGATACTCCATGTTCCGGAAGGATTGGACAGGGAGGGAGGAAAGGGGGGAGGGGGTTGTTTTATATGTGAGGGAAGGCATAAAGGCCACAGAGATACAGGGGCACAAGGGGGAGAAGGAAGGGCTAGAGATTCTTTGGGTCAGGTTAGAGACAGGGTACGGAGTCTTCATTGGTGTGGGGGTCGTGTACAGACCACAAACACAGGGGAAGGAGTTAGACGAGGTTTTGGGGGAGACCACTGGCACAATGTCATGCAAAGGGGAGGTATTGATTATGTGGGACTTTAATCTGTCGGATGTAGACTGGAGCATTCTAGACACAGCTACATTAAGAAGCAGGGCCATCGTCAACTTCCTTCAGGGGGCACCTCTCAGGCAGTTAGTTATGGAACCCACTAGAGACGTGGCAGTGCTGGCCCTAGTACATACAAACAGGGACAGCATTGCAGACATCACAGTGGGTAGCCCCCTGGGTACAAGCGATCACTGTATGGTGTGTTTTTGCATACGGATTGGGCAAGATAAAAAACACAGTAGGACAAGGGTACTGGACTTCAGGGGGGCAGATTTTAAAGAAATGTGTTACTGTCTCCGTAAATCCCTTGAAGGGAGGGGTGGCCGGGGGAGTGAAGGCAAAATGGAAAAGGATCAAGGCAGGAATAACTAGGGCCACGGCTAGCTGTTTGAAGAAAGTAAGGGTAGGAGGAGGAACAGGCCACTGTGGTTCTTGAAGGAGGTGGCTAAGGCAGTAAGGGAGGGAAAAAACAGCTTTTAGGGAGTACAAGAAGACCCAGATGGAGGGGGATAGGGACGGATATCTAGGTAAACAGAAGGAGGGAGGGAGGGAGGAAGGAAGGAAGGAAAGTGAGGGCAGCTAAGGCACAGTAGAGAGGATCACCAAGGAGGTCAAAAAGGGGGATAGGACTCTTCACATATGTGAATGAAAAGAGGAAAGCAAGGGGTCGAATAATAAGGATCAGGAGAGCAGGCGGAGACTGTGCAGAAGAAGATCAAGAAAAAACTAAAATTTTAAATGAATACTTCTGTTCAGTATTCTCAGTTGGGCGGGGGCAACATGTATCAGCAGGCACCAAGGGAGTGAACACAAGTCCATTCTCTGAGGAGAGAGTCCGAAGGGGATTGGAAGCCGTAAAGAAAAACAATGTGATGGGGCCAGATGGGATTCACCCAAGGGTACTAAAAGAACTTAGCACAGTGCTACTCACCCCTCTGTCAACACTATTCAGCACCTCTTCAGAGACAGGGGTAGTTCCAGAGGACTGGAGGAAAGCCAGTGTGGTCCCCCTGCACAGCTGCAGTAGCAGGGAGGAGGCCAGCAATTACAGGCTGTTCAGTTTCACATCAGTGGTGGGGAAATTATTGGAGACCCTGCTGAAGGAGAGGCTGATGGAGTACCTGGTAGCAGATAGGCTGCAGGACCACCGGCAGCACGGTTTCACAGGGGGGAAGTTATGTCAAACGAATCTCATAGATTTATTTGACTGGGTGACTAGGGAGGTAGATCAGGCGAAGGCAGTGGATGTAGCATCTCTGGACTTCACTGAGGCCTTGACACCATGCCACGCCAGGAAGCTAATAAAGAAACTTAACTTCAAACAACATGAAGTCTTGCTATATTATGACATATGCAGTTTGTCCCAGCCTTAGAACTGCTCTGGAGGTGAAAGAGTTAACTTCCATGCCAGGCATGGAATCTTGAGCGCGAGCTCGGTTGAAAAAAACTCTGTCTGTTGATCTTCAAACTGAAACTGTCAGATTCTTTACTCCGCCTCACTGAACAGTCGCTCCGGAGATTCCTCCTACTGCTCGGTTCATTTGTCGGTTAAAAAAGTGTTATTTCTCGGTTTTCTAAACTGCAAGTATATATTTTAACCGCAACCGGTCGGTTCAAGCTCTGTCTGTGGTATCGTAAGTAATAGACAGGTTTTACTTTTCTCTGTGTGGAACTTGCAAACGTGTTATCGGTTCGGTTTGAACCGATCAGGTTGTTGTTAAAATTCATTAAATTTCATTTAGAGTGCGGTTCCCGGTTCTTATCGGTTCTAAAAAAACCGGATTTCATTACGTTTTTTTCCACGACCCGTGACACGGTTGGGAACCGATAAGGGTGTCTTGCTTGGCGATTTGCCGGAAAAGGGCAAGTTTTTGGTTAGGCTGGCATTATGTCTGAGAAACCCAAAGGAAAAACCGGGCCCACTGAGTTTCAGCACTGTAGAGTCTCTGGGGAAGCCTTTGCCAAGGCTGACCCACACACCACATGTGTTTATTGTCTGGGGTTTGACCACCTCAATGCAGACTGCCAGATTTGCAAGAATTTCCCTGCAGCTACCCTGGATAAGAGAGTTGGTAGGCTCAGGGAACGAGAGGCCAAAAAGTCCGCTGACCCGGATGGCCAGCCCGGTTCGGTGCCAACCGAACCGGAGGGAGTGCCCTCTGACCAGGGCGATACTTCCTCGGGCAAACGAAGAGCTGACTCGGAGGAGCCAGTTCCAGCAAAGAGAACTAGAAAGTCAGCAGGTGTGGAGCCAAAATTTCCTTCTCCAACCGCTGCAGAGATAGCCAAAGCGATCCAAATTGTCCAGTCGCTTTCCCCGGTTCCGTCCGAACCGACACCAGCAGGTAAACGGTCGGTTCGGCCGGTTCCACCGGTTCAAGAATATGATATAGAAGAATTTTATGAACTGAGGAGGGGAGGAGGATTATGAAGAGAGTGAATGTGATTTTGAAAGTCTGGATGTGCCCATTGAACCGGACATCTCCCCAGACAGACCTTCAGGAGTGTCCCCCCCTAGGCTTTCTGAGTCCCCTTCTCATTTTCTGTTTTATAAAAAAGTTGCTGAAACCCTCCAGCTCCCTTTGGAAGAAGCTATGGATGAACAGGAGGAGCCTGACTATGTGGAAATGATGGATATCCCAGAGTCTAGGAGATTGTCCATTCCTTTACATAAATCTTTTGGAAACAGACAATAAAGATTTTAAAGCTCCTAATTCTTTACCTCCTGTGGATAAAAGATGGACAGGAGGTATACATTGTCAGGCTCTGATACGGAGTTCCTTTCACAACAATGCAGCCATGTTAGTAGTGCAGGCTGCAGCCTGTGATAAGGCAAATATTCCCTTGGCTTCACACCCCCCTGACAAGGACTCCAGGAGGATTGATGCCATGGCTAAGAAACAATACATGGCAGCATCCTTGGGACTCAGACAGGCAAATTATATGGCCTGTGTTGCAAGATACCAGAAATCCAGATGGGATACTGTTATGGCTTTAATGCAACAGGTCCCTGGCCAGCTTGCCAAGGAGCTGGAACAGGTGGCTGCTGATGGTATTGAGGCATCCAAGGTGCAATTCCATGCTGCAGTGGACTCTAATGATGTATCTTCAAGAGTCATGGCTACATCTGTGGCTTTTCGTAGAATGGCTTGGCTCAGGTGTACTAGCCTGTCACAGGATACCCAGGCTAAGGCAATTGTGGGTAATTCTCTGTTTGGGGAGCAGACAGAGAATTACATGAAGAAAATGGACGAGTATAGGACCACTTATAGGAGTGCACAGGCCAAGGAGAGGCAAGCCACTCCTCAGAGGCAGCTTTCCAGGGGCAGGGGCAGGCCTTTTCACAGGCCTTTTTACCAAGCCCAGGCCTCCTCTTCAGCTTTTGCCCAGAGGGGGTTCTTCAGAGGGAGAGGCAGACGGGGTACGAGCAGGCCTGCTCCCACCCCTCAGCCTAAAGCTCCTGCCAAACAGGCACCCTGATGGGATGCCCAGGGCCGATTCTCCATTACCTGTAGGGGCAGGCTGGCTTACTTCGTCCAGGACTGGGAGTCTTTAACATCAGACAAGTGGGTCCTGGAAGTAGTAAGCCAGGGACTGGTTCTCAGCTTCAAAAAATTTCCAAAGATGAGAACCAGATCCTTTCCACCTGCAAATCCATCAGAGGCTCTTGCTTTGGAAACGGAAGTCTCAACCCTATTGGCTCTCAGAGCTGTAGAAAGGGTTCCTCCCCTACACCAGGGCAAAGGTCTGTACTCCAGGTACTTTCTTACCCCAAAAAAGACAGGAGAATGGCGGCCCATCCTGGATCTAAGATACCTAAACAAGCACCTTTTAAAACCAAAATTCAAAATGGTGACTCTGGGAATTATTTTACCCTCCCTAAGGCCAGGGGACTGGCTAGTGTCCCTGGACCTCAAGGATGCCTACTTCCATGTTCTCATTAGAAGCTCCCACCGAAAGTACCTCAGATTCGAACTGCCCTCAGGCCATTACCAGTTCAGAGCAATGCCGTTCGGCCTCACCTCTGCCCCAAGGGTATTCACCAAATGCCTGGCAGTAGCAGTTGCTCACTTAAGAAGGCAAAAGATTGCCATCTTTCCTTACCTGGACGACTGGCTCATAGTGGGTCAGTCTCCAGACCAAGTCAAATCACACCTTTAGGTTACCCAGCAGCTGCTTACATCTCTAGGTTTTCTCCTCAATCTTCCAAAGTCAGTTCTAGAGCCTGTTCAGCTACTCACCTTCATAGGCGCAGAACTGGACACAAAGCAGGCCAGAGCGTTCCTTCCTCTAGAAAGAGTAAAGACCCTGGTGGCTCTGGCCTCCTCCTTCACTCTGCAGGTCTCTCGACCAGCAAGGCACTTTCTACAGCTCCTGGGCCACATGGCTGCTTCCACAGCTGTAGTGCAAGGAGCAAGATTTCAGATGAGGGACATCCAGTTCCATTTGAGAGCCTTCTGGTCTCAAAGGAGAGATCCTCTAACCAAATTGGTCCCAGTAACTCGAACCCTGATCCAGGCCCTGCAGTGGTGGCAGGATCAGAGCAATCTGAGGCAGGGGGTTCCTTTCATCCCTCAATCTCACTCCTTGACCCTTACTACAGATGCGTCCCTCTTGGGATGGGGAGCTCACTTGGGCAACCTCACCACCCAGGGATTGTGGTCCCCTCAGGAATCTCTGCTCCACATCAATCTGTTGGAACTCAGAGCTGTTTTTCTTGCACTTCAGTTTTTTTCTGCATCTGTTCAGAACAAAGTGGTACAGGTCAGAACAGACAACACCACTACAATGTGGTACATCAACAAGCAAGGGGGCACTCGGTCTTCAGCCTTGTGCACCGAGGCGATGAAGTTGTGGTCTCTGGCTTATTCCCTGAACACCTCTCTCATGGCAGTTCACCTCCCAGGCAAAGACAATGTCCTGGCAGATGCTCTCAGCAGGATTTCCCAGGGCCATCACGAATGGTCACTGGATCCCCTAGTACTGGGGTTAGTATTTGCCAGGTGGGGCACCCCTCAGATAGATCTTTTTGCAGCCCCAGACAATCACCAACTTCCGCTTTTTTGTTGCAGGCCCCCAGTGTTGGGCTCAGTCCCTCTGGATGCCTTCCTTCTCGATTGGGAAGGGAAGTTCCTCTATGCCTTTCCCCCATCCCTCTCTTGTTCAAGGTGCTAGTCAAAATCAGATCTCAACCTTGCAAGATGATTCTGATTGCTCCAGATTGGGCCAGACAGCCTTGGTATCCACTCCTTCTGTCCTTAGCAGTCCATCTTCCCCTGTGCCTTCCCAGGAATCATAATCTGTTAACCTGTGCCCAGGGGAGAGTTGGGTATCCGAATCTCAAACCCCTCAACCTCAAGGCCTGGCTCTTGAGGAGTTAGAGTTTGCTGACCTACACCTTTTTCAAGGTGTACTCGATATCTTGAAAGCTTCTAGGAAGCCTTCCACCAGGGCTACTTATAATTCTGAATGGAAAAGGTTTTCCATATGGTGCTCTGCAAAGCATGTTTCCCAGAATCTGCTGATTTGCCCACAGTCCTGGACTATATGGTCCATCTAAATACTTTGGGGCTGAGGCCAGCTACCCTGAAAGTGCATTTGGCAGCTGTCTCTGCTTTTATTTCAGCAGGAAAGCCTCTTCTTTCTGTTCACCCTGTATTCTCCAAGTTTTCAGGGATTGCTTCTATACCAACCCTCCATTCAGGGACCCTGCTCCTGCCTGGGATCTTAATGTTTGCATTGCTCAGCTAATGCAACCCCCCTTTGAGCCTTTGTCTTCAGCAGAGCTTAAGTACTTGACTTGGAAAACTGTGTTTCTAGTAGCCATCACTTCTGCCAGGCGCATAAGTGAATTGCAAGCTTTGTCAGTGGAGCCTGATTTTTATCTCCTTTCACAGAGATAAGGTAGTCCTCAGGACTAACAGAAAGTTCTTGCCTAAGGTGGTTTCAGATTTCCACCTTAATCAATCTATATCTCTTCCAGTGTACTTCACTGACCATTCCTCCTCTGACGAGAGGAGGCTGCACAGTTTAGATGTAAAGAGAGCCCTTAGTTACTACATAGAGCGTACCAAGGGTCACAGGTTTGACTCCCTCCAACTGTTCCTCACTTATGGTGAGGTGGGTAAAGGGAAACCTGTCACTAAAAGATCCATTGCCAGGTGGATTGTCTCTTGTATCCAATTTTGCTATCAAAAACTGGGTAAGGTTCCCCCTTCAGGCCTGAGGGCTCACTCTACCAGAGGTACAGCTGCGTCCCTAGCTGCTGCCAGGGACATCCCTATCTTAGAGATATGTCAAGCAGCTACCTGGAAAACAGTACACACTTTCACCAAGCATTACTCTCTGGACATCCAGGCTAGGACTGATGCTCGGTTTGGCACAGCCGTGCTTCAGAGCCTATTTCTAAGTAGGTTCTGTCCCTCCTCCATGGAGGTACTGCTGTATGGTCTGCATATGTCATAATATAGTAGACTTCATGTTATTTGAAGAAAAAATTACTCACCTTAGTAATGTTGTTTCTTCTAATGGAGTCTTGCTATATTATGACCTCCCCTGCCTGCCCCTCTCAGAACCTCTGCTCTTGGGATGTGGGTGGCAATGCAGTGTTGGCATTTAATGATGCCACCTTTGTGTTTTCACCCTTTTTGGGGTGTTTGGGTGTTGTATTTTATTTTATTTTATTTTTGCATCCCTGACTTGAGTCTTTGTTTTGGGACCAGAAAATGTGTTAATATTTTAGTAGCCAGTTGGCTAGGGTAGGTTTACAGCTTCCACACAGAACCTTAGTGAGTTTTGCTCGTAAAGATCTGACAGTTTCAGTTTGAAGATCAACAGACAGAGTTTTTTTCAACCGAGCTCGCGCTCAAGATTCCATGCCTGGCATGGAAGTTAACTCTTTCACCTCCGGAGCAGTTCTAAGGCTGGGACAAACTGCATATGTCATAATATAGCAAGACTCCATTAGAAGAAACAACATTACTAAGGTGAGTAATTTTTTCTTGGGGGTTGGGGAGAAGGTGTTAAGCTGGGTATCAAATTGGTAAATGGATAGGAGATAGAGTGTGATGGTAAACGGAAGTCACTTGGATGATAGGCGAGTGACCAGTGGAGTGCCACAGGGATCGGTGCTGGGTCCTGTCCTCTTCAGTGTCTTCATAAGTGACATTGCTGAGGAACTGAAGGGGAAGGTGTGTCTCTTTGCAGATGACACAAAAATCTGAAGCAGGGTGGACACCCAGGAAGGGGTGGAGAGAATGCAAAGGGATCTGGGGGAAATTAGAGGAGCGTTCTAGGGGGTGGCAGCTGGGTTTCAGTGCCAAAAAGTACAAAGTCATGCACCTGGGGTGGGGAAACCCAGAGCCTGTGAATAAGATTGGGGGGAGGTACTTAAGTCACCAGACGAGAGAGGGACCTTGAGTTAATCATATCTGATGATCACATAGAGGATAATGGATGGGCAACATAGAAACATAGAAGTTGACGGCAGATAAGGACCGCAAGGCCCATCCAGTCTGCCCATTTCTTTTTCTACCTTATAAATGTGCCATCGGCCTTTGCTCTGTCAGTGACCTATCTATTCATAGTCATTTGTATTGCTCCCTTATGCCTATCCCATGCCTGTTTGAAGCCCTGCACTGTATTCATAGCCACCACTTCTTGTGGTAAGCCATTCCATGCATCTACCACCCTTTCTGTGAAAAAGAATTTCCTCACATTCCCCCTTAATCGGCCTCCCTCTAATCTCATGCTGTGTCCTCTTGTCCTGCTATTTTTCTTACATTTAAACATGTTAGACTTTTTCACCTTGTTTATGCCCTTAAGGTGTTTAAATGTCTCGATCATATCACCTCCCTCCTTTGCTCAAGGGTATACATATTGAGCTCCGTTAATCTGTCCTCATATGTCTTCTGATGCAGTCCCTGCACCATTTTGGTTGCCCTTCTCTGGACTGCCTCAATTTGGTTAATGTCCTTGTGAAGGTGTGGCCTCCAATACTGCACGCAGTACTCCAGATGGGGCAACACTGTGTTCACTTTGAGAGGTTGCTATGACAACCAAGTAAACCTCGAGAGCGAAGAGAAGTGAACACAGCATTGTCGTTCACTGTTGCCCATCCATTGTCTTTTATAGTGTTTGGGCAACAGTTAAACACCAGTGTTGAGCTCCCCCATGCATGCAGCCTGTCCCAATCTGCCTCTCCTCAGCATTGCATGGCTGTTTTCAAATCTTCCCCCGCATGATCAAGCCCCGCTCCATCCCTGCTCACACAGACTGTTTATTTTAAATAAGTAAATCATCGCCAACAAGAACGAGCCTCCTAGTAACCTAGCTACCTTGGAGTCCGCAGTGTCTCTCTGGGTCTTCCTTGGTGCGGCTCTCCCGTGTTTTTTCGGCGATGGTGGTAACTGGGTGCCATTCAACTTTCTGAATGCCAGAGCCATGACTGGAGATGGAAGCAGCACCGTGAGCCAGCATTCTGACTTGTTATACCATCGATGTGACATATTTATTTTATTTATTACACACAAGACCCTTTAGGCAGCACCTGTTTTCAAAGGATCTAGAGTCAGGATACATAGTAAGATAACAGTATGATAAGTACAGTATAGTTAAGTACATATATACAAATATACATAAAAAACAGACTTGGAATAAAAGGCAAAAACTGTGCAATTTGCTACAGGTAGGGAGGATGGTGAACAGGTGGGCAGAACTACAAAAAGGGAGGGAGGAGTGAGGGTAAGGAAAGGGGATAACTGAAGGGAAAGTCTCAGTGATTTGGGGGGGTTACTAGCGTGGGGGTGTTGGAGTGAGAGAGCTACCGGGGGAAAACAGGGTCAACTACTGATAGCAGTTGCAGTGACTTGGGTTGGGGGGGGGGATGCTAGCAGATGGGTTTTGAACTGAGCGAAGGAGTCAGTAACCTTGGGGGGGAAGGGAGTTCCACAGCTTGGAGAATTGGAAGGAGAAGCAGGCCTGGCCCAAGGTGGTTTTACGACAAGGGAGTTATACAATACCCCCTCTGGTACAGTGAGAGGAGGTAAGCAGTGAAAGTATACCAGGAGATAACTGCCCAAGCATGGCTTTTCTCCCAGTAACTAGAGTGGTGTACCGTATCTGAGAGTCCAAGTTTAGCCAGCCAAGGTTGTAATAGAGGGAGCATTTATGTAAGTCCAACCTGAGATCTAGGGCAAATCGGCAGATCCTAGTCATCAGCCCCCTAACCCTGTCAAGTACTGAGTCACTAGCAGACCCAGGTACTGGAAGTCCATAGTCAGTAAGGCTGAGGATGTAACTCCTAGCAAGGAGGTACTTAACCTCAGGCAGGAGGGAGCTTCTATGTCGGTAGTGTAGGCCAAGTCTGGAACTTGAAGTTTTGACCAGATGGTCAGCGTGAGTGGTGTACAGAAGACACTAGTCAAGGGTTGGCCCCAGATATTTAAAGGAGGTAATCTGCTCAATGGGGGCTCCAGAGATAGTGGAGATCTATAGTGCGGGGGGGGGGGATGTGTACTGGGAGTGGAATAGCGTAGTTTTTGTCTTTTTTGAATTAAGCACGAGGAGGTTGCTTGTGAACCAATCACAGATGGAGGCAAAGTCAGTTTGGAGGCAATTATTTATAAGGTCAAGGTTGCTATGAGTAGCTGTGATGACTGTGTCATCAGCATACAGGAGAAGAGTGGTGCTAGCACAGACTTGAGGCAGTTCATTGATAAAGAGGCGGAAAAGTAGGGGGGCCAAGGATAGAGCCTTGGGGAACCCCTACTGTCACAGGCTTGTAGTCTGTCTGATTGGGAGGACCTGTACTTTATAGCCTGTGATCTGTTGTCAAGATAGTTGCGGACCCAACTGATAGCATCAGTCGGGAATCCAATGTTAAGTAGTTTACTGCAGAGGAGGGAGTGGTTGATCAAATCAAATGCTTTAGTGAGGTCTATGAAGATGGATCCAGTTAGTTCGCCCCTATCCAAGGTACAGTGAAGGTGGTCTGAGTATTCTGTTAATGCAGTTAGGGTGCTGTGATTTTTATGGAAGCAGTGCTGCCTAGCAGTTTGGAGGTTGTATTTGATAAAATGTTCAGTGAGCTGGTCACTAAATATTTTTTTCAAGAGTTTTGGAAAGTGGCGACAAGATAGAGATGGGGCGGTAATTTCCTGTGATGTCTTGTGGCCCCCCTATGAACAGGGGTAACGTTATTGATCTTTCAGATGGCAGGGGCCATCCCTGTGGAGAGAGACAGGTTGAAGATTAGTTGAAGGGGACGGGGGACCTCCAGTAGTACGGCTTTTAGCAATTTCATGTCAATACCATCAGGGTCAACATGGGTCGAGATTTTAGTGTGGGATATGTGCTTATAGATGTCCACCCAGGAGACCTATTTGAGGTGAAATTTGGGAGTGGAGGTATTCAACAGTGGGACATTGGCTCCATCAGGGGTGGGTGGGGCAGGGTGAAGGCAGAGAGGTCACTAAATAAATTGTTGAGAGAGTTGGCTAGATTGTCATCGCCCTCAATTAGAGAGTCACCAAACCTGATGGCGTAGGGGAGAGATGCATGAGAATGACCTAGGAGATCATTAATGCTGCCCCAAAGCGACTTGGGAGAACTGATGGTGGCTGACTGTTTGTTTCTATGGTAATTGGCTTTTGTGACTTTAATTTGGATTTTAACCGTGTTTCTGAGCTCCTTGTAGCACAGAAGGAATGAGGTTTGTCCAGTGAGATGATACTGAGCCCAGACACGTTCTCGTTCTCTGGTGAGAGCCACATTAGCTGGGGTGAGAACCATGGCTGGGAATGACTTTTTTTTAGGAGAGTTTTAGCTGGGGCAACTATGTCACAAATACTGTTAAACTTGTCTGAATTAGGTTAGTGCAGCATCAACATCACTGGTCAACTTTAGGAAGGACTAGTCAACTGTGTTAAGCAAAGCCTTAAACATGTGGAGATTATATGATCAGAACACATGAATTCTAATTTAGGAGGGGGCAGTATGGGAGGCTTTAGCAGACCACCGGCAGACATTGGGGGAGTGGTCACTGAGGGAGTCCAGTAGAGTTTCGGCTGAGAGGATTCAGTGAGGACGGCACACTAGAATCCAGTCGATTAGTGAGGCAGTGCCTGTTTTATAGTTAATTCTAGTGGGTGAGTATTCAGTTACTTGAGCGAGATGCAGGTTGGTAACTTTGTCACGGAGGTGTTTGCTGCCATTCGCTAGCCAGTTACAATTAAAGTCGCCAAGAATAATCTTTTCATGGTGGTGCAACAACACTTTGACGTCACATTGATGGTACAACAAGGTTAGAAATTCAGCAAATTCCATGCATACCAGCCCTCTCCCATACACTATAAGGTGGCAGGGCAGTGCACAAAGTTGGCAAGGCTAGTGGGATGCTGGGGTGCATAGGGAGGGGGATTTGTAGCAGGAGAAGGGAGGTGGTGTTGCCGCTGTATTGCTCACTAGTGAGACCCCACCTAGAGTATAGTGTACAGTTCTGGAGGCCACACCTCCTCAAGGACATTAACATGGTAGAATCGATCCAGAGGAGGGCTGCTAAAATGGTGCAGGGGTTGCACGAGAAACCATATGGGGAGAGGCTGTGGGAACTGAACATGTACTCCCTGGAGGACAGGAGAGTGAGAGGGTACATGATTAAGACCTATAAGTACCTCATGGGGTGAACAAGATGCAGGAGGGAAGTTTCTTTCAAAGGAGGAGGAGAACGGGAATACGGGGGCATGCAGTGAAACTCGGGGGGGGGGGTTAAGAGGGATATGAGAAAATGCTTCTTCACAGAAAGGGTGGTGGATGCCTGAAACAGACTGCCAGAGGAGGAAGTGGTGGGGGCAAAGACAGTGGGGGTCTTCAGGTATGTATGGGATAGGCATATGGGTATAATAAGAAGAGGAAAGGGAGGAGTGAGGAACACCTGAGACTCAGTAGGGTCCGGAGAGTAATAATAGGCAGGGAAATAGGGCAGACTAGATGGACCTACCAGTCCTTTTCTCCTGATAAATTCTGTGTTTCTTTTGGTAAACACTGTAGCTGGTAACAATGTAGAACAATGCATGCAAGAGTGTACTAAAAGGAAGGCCATCCTGCAACTTTTAAAACATAATATGAATCATATAATCCATAGCTGTGTGATGATGGAACCTAGGCAGCAGTAACAATACCGATAAGGTACATATTAACCACCCTTCTACCAAGCGTAACTAGAAAAGAAAGCACAGTAATAAAAAAAAAATCAACAGGGCAGGCTTCACTGCAGTGAGACATTTTCTAGAACATGGCAATGGGAAACAGTATTTATGGAAAAAAAACAGTTGATCGGAAGTGGCAATCTGTAATTAGGCAGATCAAATCTCTAGTAGAGGAATATATACCTGAGCAAAGAAAATACAGTAAAGAGTGAAAAGCTGTTATGATTTATCAGGCAGATGATTTAAAAAAAAACTGTTGAAGCAAAGAGGAAGGCATGTAGAACACTAAGAGATGAATTATTGATTTATTTATTTAAAAAGTTTCATCAGGAAAAGCATACTGAGCAGTGGTGCTCATTTTCAGATGCATCCTGGGGGTACGGGGGTAGGACAGAGCAAGAAAAACAAGGTAACGATCAGCAAAATACATCAGTCAACAATAAATATGGTAATGATATACAAGGTGCAGTGATAATGAACAATCCAAGCTAGCAGATAACATTAAATAAAAGTACAAGTGCTATGCGAGGGGGAAATTAGTGTATGACTGGAAGAAGAACAGAACTAGGAGAGTAGGAACAGCTGCAGCAGGGGGAGGTGAAGCTGCGAAGGAGAGAGGTGAGGGTACGGTGGGAGCTGGCATATTGGATGGGAGGGAGGGAAGGGAGTTTCAGATTTTGGGAAGCAATGGAAAAAGGCAGCTTGACCAACAGAGGTGGACCTGGGTGGGGGGGGGATGGCTAGAACACAGTGGTCAAGGTTACAAAGGGAGTAAGTGGAGGGGGAGAGGGGAGAGAGAAGAGGAGAGATATGGAGAGAGAGAACCGAACCAGTATTTAGCTATGAAACTGGTGCAATGGGAGAGGCATCGGTTCTCAAGGGAGGGGAAAAAGAAGAGAGGGATTGGTAGAGATCACAGTGGTGAGTGCTAGGGGAACAGTCAAGAGCAAAGTGGCAAAAAGCATGGAAAAGGGTGTCCAGTCTGGCTGGGGAGGTTTTGGGAGTGGCACTGTAGACTACAAACATCACCGTAGTCAAATATTGGGAGGATCATTTTTTGGACAAGTGCCGGCAGGCTGGCAAGGGGATATATTCCTGTACAGGAGACCTAGTTTAGGGTGCAGTGTTTTATGGATGGCATCTACATGACCAGAAAAGTCGAGGTGTTGGTTCAGCCAAACCTTGAGGTACCTAAAGGAGGTAACATCCAAGCATAGTCTCGTTATGGGTGTGGAAAGAGGGGAGGGTGGGAAGCCTCAAGAGTCTCTGCCTTATGCCAAAGGTCATGGAGACTGTCTTCTTGGCATTCAGGAACAGCTGATTTGAGTGGAGCCAGTGCTGAACTTTATCAGAGTCAAGCTAGAGACTGGACTCCACCTCTGGGGGAGCACAGAGGTATACAGGGCGCTGTTGTCCACATACATATGGATGGAGGCGGAGGAGCATACAGCAGGGAGGTCGTTGAGGAAGACCGAAAATAGGATCGGGCCAAGGACACAGCCTTGTGGGATGCCGGTGTTAATGGGGGGAAGGGGGGATAGGGCATCTCCAACACTGACTGATTGTGACCTACTTTCAAGGTACCAACCAAACCAATTGATGGCACTGGCTGAAAGCCCAGCAGTGGAAAGTTTATTGAGGAGGACATGGGAGACAGTATCAAATGTCTTGGCTAGATCGACAAAGATGGCCGAGGAGATGAGGCCCTGATCCATGCTGGAGAGGATGGAGTTGGTTAACCTTAAGAGGGAGATGGCAGTAGAGTGGTCCTTCCAAAAGCCAGACTGGAAAGAGGTGAAAAATGAGGTTGAGTCAAGGAAGGGAGAGAGCTGGGAGAGTACAGTGTGCTCCTGAAGTTTAGCTAGGATAGGAAGAAGAGATATAGAATGGTAGTTGCCAGGGAGAGAAGGGTCACTTCCTTTGGGGAGGGGGATGATAGTGGCATGCATCCAGGCAGCAGGGACAGAGGCAAGAGAGAAGGCGAGGTTTAGGATAAGAGGAAAGACGATAGCTGGAGTGGATAGGTGGAGGAGCTTAGAGTCTAGACTGTTAGGGCTCTTGCCCTTGGCAGGGTTTAGGGCAAAAAGAGCTCTAAGAGTGTTCAAGGGGGACACAGGGGAGAAGGATTGGGACAAGGGAGAGGGGGTTGAGGAGGTCGAGTGGGAGGAGAGATTGGAGGTGGGGGGGAGGGACGAGGAGGGATGAGGCACAGGAAGTGAAGTGGGTGTTGAACTCAGTGGCTACTTCAAGCGGTTCAGACAGAGAGGAGGTGCCCACTTTGAGGACAGGGATAGGGGGCTGGGTTAGAGGGGAGAAGACGGCATGTACCACTTTCCAAAATTTTGATGGATGGTTAGTATGTGATTGAAAAGTGGTCTGGACATATTCGGCTTTTGTGAGTCACACTGTCCTGGTGTAGGCATTCCTGAGGGATCAGTAGGTTTGATAGTCCGCAGGGGAGCCGGTGGATTTGTGGACATTCCAGGCATTGTCCTGAGCATGCAGACATGCCAGTAAGTTCACTTGTGATCCAGCGGAGGTGGATTCTCTCACCATGATGAGTCTATGGGGGGGCATAATGATTTCACACATCGAGGAATTTGGTTTTGAAGTAATCAAGGGCCGAGCTGACAGAGGAATCAGCGGGTATAATGGGACCAGTCAGTGTTTACCAGGGCATCAAGAAGGGGGACAAGGTCCAGAGATTTGTATGAGTGGGTTAGCAGGTGCTTATGTGGGGCTTTGGGGCAATGGACCTTGCGTATACAGTATATCATATGATGATCGCTTCGTGAGTCAGGTAGGATACCTGCAACGCTAAGATGGTGTGGGTGTGATGTTAATACCAGTCAGTGAGGGAATGGTTATGAGATTTGGAGTTTAGGTGGGTGGGCTTGCTGATTACCTGGGATAGATTGAGGGATGAGATATGAGAGCGAGTTTTGGAGTGGGATGGGGAGAGCCAATTCAGGTTGAAATCACCTAGGATGTGAAGTTCGCCAGTGGAGGTCTGTACCAGGAGAGTAGTCAGGAGGTCAGTGATGAATGAGGGAGAGAGACCAGGGCAACAGTAGGTGCCAGCAACAAAGATGGGGATGGAGAAGGGGAGGGATAGTTTTGCCAGGAGGAGCTCATATGCAGCAGGGAGGGAAGTGACTAGAATAGGGGTGTACTGAATTGAGGAGACGGTGTACATTGCAACTTCACATGAATAGTCACAGGAATCAAGAATGAATATAAATAAAGAATATATTGCAAAACACTAATCAAATCTGAACTATAAAAGGTAAAAATCAATTTAAAATTTAGAACTATTAGGAGTGTACGTCAGCAACACAAAACAGTTGGACCAATAAAACTGACTAACAAAATTATTGACAAGGAAGAGGAAGCTGGCAACAAACTTGAAAAATATTTTTGCTCAGTTTATGGACCAACAGGAACAGGCCCTGAGATGAACAGCAAGAGGGAAATGGGCTACCCTTTGGCAATAAATCTTAGCGAGGTACATAATGTCTCAAAGCTGGATATAAGTAAACCACCGGATCAGAACAGCTTGCAGCCAGGGTTCCTAAGAGAACTGGCAGGATCCTAACAGGACCAATTACATATATGTTAAATTGGTCATTATTAAAAAGGAACCATCCCCCAGGATTGGCGCAGTGCTTTAATAGCAGCACTTCATAAAATGGCAGCAGGGGCGACATGAGTAACTACGGGCCAGTCAGCCTCACATAAATTATCTCCAAGATCCTACAGAAATATATCAAAAATGAAATCTTTAACACAGGCCTAGTGGCATGGAGAGCGGAAATGCTGGTTGCCTCACCTCCCACCACACTGGTGACCTAGGTTCAAGACCAGATGTGGGTTGCTCTGTGGATAGCTGCGGGAGGGAGGATTGAGCATCCCAAGGACAGCTGTCCTCTGGTGAGGGGTGTATATGCATCCCGCTCAGTGGCTGCCATTTAGAGGAGTCTGAGTGGCAGTGCACCAGGATGCAAGAGAATGGGATCCCACCCGCAGAATGCCAGGGGGTAGTCTCTGCGGAGGTGGAGCACACAGAATGTGTCATTGTGCACACTGTAGGCCCTGGGGGAATAAAACCGGTGGAGAAACTGCTGACCATGGCTGGATGACAGCCAGATCCCCCACAGGCCTCACACTGGCAACTGGCACCTCCAACCATCCTGTAGCAGAGGACAAACCGGAGAATGAAGGTAAGACCCAGAAAAGTCACTCAGCAGGGTGATTGGGCTGGAGGGACCAGTCCAGATGGGAGAAGGTCTGATGACAAATGAGATGAACTACTAATTAAAAAAATATAATGAAATAGATACATTTCTTCAATTATCTTCTGCTTGGATTGGTGGTAGTTCAGGTGGATGTTAAAGATCCCAAGGCACGTATCGAAAAGAGTAGGGGAATTTCCCTGGTGTCCTGGCCAAATTTCCTTCATTCACTAAAATTACCACCAACAGCTTAATCTGGTTCAAGGTCAGTTGGCATTCATCTGTATCCCCCTCCACCGGGTCGTGCCTGAAAATAGGCAGGATTTGTCTAGTGCACTTATCCGGTCAACAAAAATGAAATAAATAAATAAATTAAGCAGTCTCAAGGACAGAACACAGCACGGTTTCATAGAAGGGCAGTCTTGTGTCACAAACCTGATTGGCTTCTTTGAACGTGTTAGCAAGGCCCCAGACTATAGTAACCCAGTGAATGTTCTATATCTTGATATGAGCAATGCCTTCGACAACATCCCACATAAAGAGCAAATTTAGAAACTTATTAACTTAAGAATCCCTGACTGTATAGTGAAATGGGTTAGGGAATAGCTGAGGAACAGATGGCAAAGGGTTTGAGTAAACCGCTATACTTCACATTGGTTCAAGGTCACAAGTGGGTTTCCCCAGAAAGGCTTGTTGGATTCTCAGCTATTTAGGATATACTGTACATAATCAATATGGGCAGTTACTGTGACAGATGGTTAACATAGTTTGCCGACTACACTAAGATGGAGCTGGAGTCATAACGATGCATTACAGAAAGACTTAAACAATCTTTCACTTAAGGTTGTAAAATCAAAACTGAAATCTAATGCAGAAAAATATACTGTATTACATTTCAGACACAACAGTAAAAAGAGAACATATCGTCTTAACAACGTAAAACTATAAATCTTAGAGAACAAATGAGACCTGGGGTGATGGTGTCAAACACACTAAAACAAAAAATACAGTGTGACGTTTAAGCAATAAGGCACGACAGAGTGTGTGTTATCGTGTATTAACGTCACTCCTGGGGTGGGTTGAAGCACGAGGCAAAGCTGAGTGCTTCCACGACCCCAGGAGTGACATTATTACATGATAACTTACATCCCTGGAGTGCCTTATTGCTATTACACAATGGGTTGTTGTTATACAAAATAAAAAAAAAAAAAAAAGATTTTAAGGAATCCAGATGGTCATGATCCATAGCCAGAAGCTCATGACCCATAGTATCCAAAAGCAATACAGTGATGTTATTGTGTAATAACATCACTGTTTCAGGCACACATTGACCAATCAGAGTCCAGGAAATTTTCTTGCCATTGTATAATATGTAATCATCTAGCTGGGTATCACTACCACTTGCCATTTAGATGATGCTGGCTCATGCCCTGACCAAGGGATGTCTGGTGCCGACACATAAGGCCGGGTTCTGTCATCTCTATTGGGCACCTCCTGCCTTGATGAGGGAAGGAACCTCCTTCCACTCCATGACTGCCCCATGGTGACCCAGGGGGAGGGTATGTTATGTGGGAAGAAATAAGTGGTCCGTCATCAAGTGACGTGTTGGCACACCCAGAGTGGGTCATGGGGGGAGCTCACCCAACCTTCCAACAATCCTGATAGGTGTTCTGCCAAGTCGCTCCTCAGGACATCATCTTAGGAAGGGATAAGGGAGGTCTTAGTGAGGAAAATATACCCCAGAAGCCCCAGGCAGATGAACCCACCCTGCTCCCGCACCACAGTAAAGTTCTACCGTCTCCTCCAGTGCTTTGTTGGCTAGGCTTCTCCTCCCAAACCTCAACCATCAAGTCTCAGGGGGAGGAAATAGACAACGAAATGATAGAAGGCATCCTTGGGATGGCAGAGAAAGGGGAGGTATTGCTGATGGGGTACCTGAATATGCCAGATGTTAACTGGAGCACCTTTGCTGCAGCCACATCCAAGAGCAAGGCCATTCTTGATGCCCTACGGGGGCATGCCTCAGACAGCTAGTTTTGGAACCCACTCGGGAGGGAACAATCTTAGACCTGGTACTCTCAAATGGGAACAGAGAGAGGATCTCTGATCTTGAAGTGGGTAGCCATCTGGGAACAGTCGACCACCAGACAGTGTGGTTCTTGATAAACTTAGCTGTAGAGTCAAGCCACACAAAAGTGAAGGTACTGGACTTCAGGTTGGCTGATTTTGTCAAAATGGGAGAGTGCCTCAGAAAAGCACTAGCAAACAGGCAAGAAAGTGTGGTGGAGCAACAATGGGGAAACATTAAAACCGCCATCACAGAGGCAACAAGCCTTTGTGTGAAGCAAATAAATCAAAACAAAAGAAGAAACCTCTATGGTTCTCTAAAGAAGTAGCGGGGAAGGTAAAAGGAGAAAGAGATAGCATTCAGGAAGTATAAGGAAACACAGAAGGAGCAGGACAGAGAACTGTACCAGTTAAAGCAGAAGGAAGCGGGGGAGGCAGTCAGAATAGCAAAGACCCAAACTGAGGAAAAGATAGCCAACTCGGTTAAGAAGGGGGATAAAACCTTTTATAGGTACATTAGGGAGCAAAGAAAGACTAAGGCAGGGATACTGAGGCTGAATAAAGAGGAAGGTGGTTGGGCAGAGAGTGAAAGCAGGGATACTGAACGATTACTTCTGTTCAGTGTTCACAGTGGAAAAGCAGGGGGAGATACCTAATCCGGTCAATAGAAGCACTCTGGATAAGGGGGTTGATATTAGTCCTTTCACAGAAGAAAGGGTTCTGAAAGAACTCTTAAAACTGAAGGTGGATAAAGCAGTGGGGCCTGATGGGATTCACCCCAGAATTTTAAAAGAACTAAGGGAAGAACTAGTAACACCACTGACTACCATTTTTAATAAATCATAGGAAGATGGTGTGGTACCCGAGGACTGGAGGAGGGCAGAAGTAATTCCCCTTCACAAAAGTGAGAGCAAGACAGAGGCAGGAAACTACAGACCTGTCAGTTTGACCTCAGTGGTAGGGAAAATGATGGAATCACTGCTGAAGGAAAGAATTGTTGAGTACCTAGATGCCAGTGGGGCACAGTACCCAAGGCAGCATGGATTCACAGCAGGAAGGTCATGTCAAACAAATCTAATTGATTTCTTTGACTGGATGACCAAAGTAGTAGACCAGGGAGGGGCTGTGGACATGGCCTACCTAGACTTTAGCAAGGCATTTGACACAGTCCTGCACAAAAGATTAATAAACAAATTAGCCAGCCTGGGAGTGGGTCCCAGGGTGGTAGCCTGGTAAAACACTGACTGGACAACAGGACACAGTGGGTAATAGTAAATGGAGTCCACAGTGAAGAAAGGAGGGGTACTAGTGGGGTACCACAGGGTTCAGTACTGGGGCCGGTCCTTTTTAATGTCTTTATAAGTGACATTACAGAGGGACTAGTAGGGAAAGTATGTCTCTTTGCAGATGACACAAAGATCTGCAACAGGGTTGATATGCAAGTTGGGGTAGAAAGGATGAAAAGGAACTTGGCAATTTTGGAGGAATGGTCAAATGTATGGTAGCTTATATTCAGTGCAAAGATGTGCAAAGTAATGCACCTGGGAAACAAAAACCCAGGGGAAGAGTACACAATGGGGGGTGAGATACTGACAACAACAAAAATGGAAAGGGACCTGGGAGTAGTCTTATCAGACGACCTAAAGGTGGGCCAGCAATGTGAGAAGGAAGTAAAGAGGGCTGGGAGGATACTGGGATGCATAGGGAGTGACATCGCCAGTAGAAAACAGGAAGTTGTTGGCCTTCTGTACAGACAGTTGGTAAGACCACATCTGGAGTACTGTGCACAGTTCTGGAGACCCCATCTCTGTAAAGACATAGACAGGGTGGAGACTGTCCAGAGGAGAGCAACCAAAATGGTGCAGGGTCTGCACCAGAAGACATATGAAGAAAGACTAAAGGAGCTTAAGATGTATAGCCTTGAGGAAAGGAGGGAGAGGGGGGACATGATAGAAACTTTCAGATACCTCAAGGGAATCAACAAAGTCCAAGAGGGTAGCATCTTTCAGAAAAAGAGATGTGCAGGAACAATGGGGCACAATCTGAAGATGGGGGGGAACGGCTCAAAGGTAATGTGAGGAAGTATTTCTTCACAGAGAGGGTTGTAGATGCATGGAACAGCCTTCCTGAGGAGGTCATAGAGTCAAAAAAACAGTGGGGGAATTCAAGAATGCTTGGGACAGACATGAGGCAGTTCTAGTGGGGGGTAGGAGGAAGTAATCTGTTTGTTAACTAGGATCTGCAGCTTATCTGTTAGGTAGGGAAATGGGCAGACTAGGTGGGCCATGCGGTCCTTATCTGCCGTCAAATTCTATGTTTCTGTGAAGTAATCTACTCCCAACTTGGGGAACCCGTGGGGGGCCAACCCACAGGGGTCAAGTCTTAAGTTATGGTCTGGATTCCGGAAAGGATATCGAGCAGAGGCTGGTAGTGGGTTGGACTGTAGGGGTCTCCTACCTAGGCAGAAGGGCTTGGACAGGTGGAAAGATGATCTGGCAGTTGACATGAAGAAATGAAGAAAAATGTTGGAATGTTAAAGGGACACTGTCAACCTTTTTTGCATCATATTATTTCTAACCCCAGGAAATCTTACTGTATTTTGACATATGCAATGCGGACTGCCCCGGAGCTGAAATGGTTAATAGAACCTATGCAAAGGATAGAATGCTCGGCTCGAGCTCGGTTTTCAAACCACAATCTCTGGTAAACAATCTGCAACCGTCAGATTCTGTACTCCGCTTGCCTAGTCAGATGCCTCAGAGAGCTCTCCTGCGTCTTGCCTGAAGATTTTTATTTTTCTGGTTTATTTATTCAGTACCGATATTTTCTTTGCGTTTTTGAACCACCATCTCTGGTATTCAGGTAAACTAGTTTAGATATAGCATTATTTGGGTAAGTGCCTCGGTTCCCCTAACCGGGTGGAAATCTAGCCTTTTGTCTTATTTTAAGGTAAAAGCTTTCTTTATTTAACTTTTTCCCTGGTACTGACTGATTTGTTTGTGTTTTGGGATTTTAAACTGGGCTGACACTTGTTTTTTCCCCTCAGTTGCTAAACCGGCCGAAAAAAAAAAAAAGGGTTTAAATGCCTGAGTACCAGGGAAGTTTAGTTTTTCACCATGCCTCAGACTGCTAAAGAGAACCGGCCCTACAGGGTTTTAGCATTGCACTGAGTGCGGGGAACCATTTGCGAAGGCCAGTCTGCATTTGGTCTGTGTGTTCTGCCTCAGGGTTTGACAACTTGAAGGCAGAATGTGAAATCTGTAAAACCTTTCTGCAGTCGACGCTGGACAGGCGACTTTATTGGCTGAAGGAAAGAATGTCCGAGAAAACCACTGACTCAGTTACAGACAAACCCTGTTCTTCTCAGACCAGGGAAACTTTTAATAAATAGGACGATACACCCTCTGACAGAGGTGACGGTTCACATAGTAAAAAATGATTCACAGAAACTGCCGCTGAACCGGCAACCGCCATAACCATCTAAATTGCATCATGTATTCAATCTTTCTACTGTCTGTATCTATCTGCTGATTGTCTGTATGGCGGATGGCCATTCACTGTTTGTATTAACTGTGTAACTAGTGTTTTGTACTACTGTCTTGGGTCTTGACCCCCAGGTCGCATCTGGAATCGAACAGCACTGCACAGTATGCCTTCCTGGTTAAACTCGTAAATAAATAAATAAACCACGAAAAAGAAGAAGGACAAACATATTGGGAACATAGAAACTTAGAAACATAGACTTTGACGGCAGATAAGGACCGCTAGGCCCATCTAGTCTGCCCATTTCCCTACCTTCAGGAAAGGCCGCAGATCCTAGTTAACCAACAGCCTATTTCTTCCTACCCCCCACAAGAATTGCCTTATGTCTGTCCCATGCATTCTTGAATTCTCCCACAGTTTTAGACCCCACAACCTCCTCGGGAAGGCTGTTCCATGCATCCACTACCCTCTCTGTGAAATAATACTTCCTCACATTGCCCCTGAACCGCCTTCCTTCTATCTTTAAATTGTGTCCCCTTGTTCTTGCAAGTCTCTTTTTCTGAAAGATGCTACCCTCTTGGACTTTGTTGATTCCACTGAGGTACTTAAAAGTTTCTATCATGTCCCCTCTCCTTCTTTCCTCAAGGGTATACATATTAAGCTCCTTTAGTCTCTCCTCATACGGCTTCTCTTGCAGACCCTGCACCATTTTAGTTGCCCTCCTCTGGACTGCCTCTATCCTGTCTATGTCCTTGCGGAGATGGGGCCTCCAGAACTGGACACAGTACTCCAGATGGGGTCTCACCAACTGCCTGTACAGAGGATAACAACTTCCTGTTTTCTGCTGATGATGCATCTCCTATACATCCCAGTATACCCCCAGCCCTCCCTACTGCCTTCTCGCATTGCTTGCTAACCTTAAGGTCATCTGATATGATTACCCCAGGTCCTTTCCTTTTTGTTGTTGTTACTACCTCCCCACTCATTGTGTATTCTTCCCTGGGTTCTTGTTTCCAGGTGCATTATTTTGCACTTCTTTGCATTGAATCCTAGCTGCCATACTTCTGACCATTCCTCCAACCTTGCAAGTCCCTTTTCATCCTTTCCATGCCTCCTTGTGTATCAACCCTGTTGCAGATCTTTGTGTCATCTGCAAAAGGCATACTTCTCCTTCAGTCCCTCTGCAATGTCACTGATGAAGACATTAAAAGGACTGGACCCAATACTGAACCCTGGGTACCCCACTAGTAACCCTCTTTCTTCAGAGTGGACTCCATTTACAATTACCTTCTGTGTCCTGTTGTGCAGCCAATGTTTTACCAGGCTACCACCCTGGGTCCCACCCCAGGCTGGTTAATTTGACTATTAATCTTTTGTGTGGGACTGTGTCAAATGCCTTGCTAAGTCTAGGTAGGCCATGTCCACAGCCCCTCCCTGGTCTACTACTTTGTCACCCAGTCAAAGAAATCTATTAGATTCGGCTCTGACATGACCTTCCCGCTGTGAACCCATGCTGCCTTGGGTCCTGTGCTCCACTGGCCTCTAGGTACTCAACTGTTCTTTCCTTCAGAAGTGACTCCATCACTTTCCCTACCACAGAGGTCAGACTGACAGGTCTGTAGTTTCCTGCCTCTGTCTTGGTCCCACTTTTGTGAAGGGGAATCACATCCGCTTCCTCCAGTCCTCGGTACCACACCATCCTCCCATGATTTATTAAAAGAGTAGCCAGTGGTTTCACTAGTTCCTCCTTAAT
This sequence comes from Neoceratodus forsteri, assembly GCA_016271365.2. Classification (NCBI taxonomy): domain Eukaryota; kingdom Metazoa; phylum Chordata; order Ceratodontiformes; family Ceratodontidae; genus Neoceratodus; species Neoceratodus forsteri. The sequence continues at coordinate 973,734,557 of CM057456.1, read as the reverse complement.
TCTTTTAGAATTTGGGGTGAATTCCATCAGGACCCATTGCTTTGTCCACCTTCAGTTTTAGGAGTTCTTGCAGAACCCTTTCTTCTGTGAAAGGACTGGGATCGACCTCCTATCAAGAGTGCTTCTGTTAATTGGATTAGGCACTTCCCTCCTCTTTTGTGAATACTGAGCAGAAATATTCATTCAGTATTCCTGCTTTTCACTGTCCCTCTGCCCACCCACCGCTCATTCTATTCAGCCTCACTATCCTCCCTTTGTCTTTCACTCGCTGATGTACCTATAAAAGGTTTTATCCCCCTTCTTAACTGAGTTGGCTGTCTTTTCTTCAGTTTGGGCCTTTGCTATTCTGACTTCCCTCCCTGCTTCCTTCTGCCTTAATTGCTACAGCTCTCTGTCCTGCTCTTTCTGTGTTTCCTTATACTTCCGGAATGCTATCTTTTTCTTCCTGACTTTCACAGCCACCTCTTTTGAGAACCATAGTGGCTTTTTCTTTCATTTTGATTTGTTTATTTGCTTCACACAAAGGCTTGTTGCCTCTGTGATGGCAGTTTTGATAATTCCCCATTGTTGCTCCACACCTCCTTCTAGCCTGTTTGCTAGTGCTTTTCTGAGGCACTCTCCCTCAGGGAAGGAACTGCAACTAACGAACCCGATGGTTCAGACCACAGAGGAAATTGCCAGTGCCATAAAGATAATACAGTCTCTCCAGACCGCTACTGGTTTGGTTCTATGCTCCACTGCCCAAGTTTCCTCAGTTCTGCCTCCCAGTTCTTCCCCGGTTCCTGGTTCTTTTGAACATTATACCGAGGATTATGGTGATGATGATGACGATGACTATGATGAGGATTTAGGGGAACCTGATTTTTCCCCTGATCCACAGCATCCTGAAAACCCCTTACAAGGGATCAGAAGATTTCAACACACTTTTTGCATTTGTGCAGCAGGTGGCACAGGCTTTGCACCTCCCCACTCAATAAACAACAGAGGAGGAGGAGGAACCAAACTATGTAGAGATGATGGATGTGTCATCAGCTAAGAAGTTGTTGTTTCTCATCCATAAATCCCTTAAGACATGTGCCTTTAAGATTTTGCAGACCCCTGTGTCCATCCCTCCAGTAGATAAAAAACTGGATAGGAAGTACTGGGTAGTCAAGTCTGGGGCTGAGTTCCTTTTTGGGCACCCCAGCCATAAGGGGGTGATGTAGGCCGCTGCCTGTGACAAGGCTGGCATTCCCATGGCATCTCACCCGCCTGACAAGGATTCCAGAAAAATGGACTCGATGGCCAAGAAGTCCTACTTAGGGTCCTCCTTGGCCATTAGGCAGGCTACTTATATGGCTTATGTGGCCAGGTTTCAGAAGAATCTTTGGAGCACAGTTATGGAAATCTCCAAAGCTTGTCCTGCCCCTATGGCATCTGATTTGGCAGAGGCTCTCAAGAGGGGCACTGAAGCCTCCAAGTTCTAGTTTAGGATGGCAGTGGATGCCAACGGCACTGCTGCCAAACTTATGGCTACTTCATTGTCTCTGCAAAGGTTTGCCTGGCTCAGGATTACTAATCTTTCACAGGACACCCAGACAAAGGCTCTGGATTTCCCCTGCGAGCCCACATCCGTCTTTGGGCAGCAGACCGAAGCCTATGTGAAGAAAATGGATGAATATAAAGTAGCCTACAAGAGTGCTGCAGCCAAAGAGAGGGCAGCTACTCCCCAGAAGCAGCAAAATAGAGGTGGAAGAGCTTGGACTCAAACCCAGGCCCTCCCAGCTTACCAACCACAGAGGGGTTACTTCAGGGGTAGGGACGGAAGGGGCAGTGCCAGGGCTGGCCCCAGCCCCCAGCCAACCACACAGGCTAAGCAGACTCCTTGAGGGGTCTGCCAGGGTCGCCTCCCCTTTTCCAGTAGGGGCAGGATAGCCGACTTCCTCCTGACCTGGGAATCCATCACCACAGACAAGTGGGTCCTGCATTTGGTGGGCCAAGGTCTTCCCCTCAGCTTCAAAGTTATGCCCAGGCTGAGGGCAAGAACCTTCAGGCCTTCCTCACCATTAGAAGTACAGCTACTGGAAGAGGAAGTAGTAAAACTGTTGTAGGACAAGGCAGTAGAGCCTGTCCCCTTGCCCCAAAGGGGGAAAGGACTCTGCTCAAGATACTTCCTCACAGTAAAGAAAACAGGGGAGTGGTGACCCATCTTGGATCTCAGATACCTAAACAAGCATCTGGCAAAATCAAAATTCAAAATGACCACTCTATCCACCATCCTACCCTCAGACAAAGAGACTGACTGGCATCAATAGATCGGAAGGATGCCTATTTCCACATCCCTATCTGGCAGTCCCACAGAAAGTACCTCAGGTTCCGGTTACCATCAGGCCACTACCAGTTCAGGGCCATGCTCTTTGGACTTACCTCAGCACCAAGGGTGTTTACAAAGTGCTTAGCAGTGGTTGTAGCCCACTTAAGGAGGCAAGGGGTCACAGTCTTTCCGTATCTGGATAACTGGCATGATAGGTCAGTCCCCCTAGCAGGTGTCAGAGGCCTTAACCTCTGTATGGGACATTCTGCAGTCCCTGGGCTTCTTAGTAAACCTCAAGAAGTCAGTGCTGACTCTTGTTCAGCTGTTGAAATTCAAAGGGGCAGAGTTGAACATGATAAGAGGAAAGGCATTTCTCCCTCAGGGGGAGGATAGAAACACTGGTACAGCTAGCCAGCTCTTTTCAGCTGTTTACCCCATGCCAGCAAGGCATTTCCTTCAGCTAGTAGGGCACATGGCTGCTGCAACAGCAACAGTGCCAGGCTCCAGGTTCCAAATGAGGGACATTCAGTTTCATCTCAGAGCCTACTGGTCACAGAAACGGGACCCTCAGTCCAAACTGGTGCCAGTCACGAGACCTCTGCTCCTAGCACTTCAGTGGTGGCAGGAAAGGGAAAACCTAAGAGAAGGAATGTCCTTGCTGAAACAGCCACCTTCAGTGTTGCTAACAACAGATGCTTCTCTCCTGGGGTGGGGAGCACACCTAGGAGAGCAGACTGCGCATGGGACCTGGCTTCCAAAGGAGTTCTTACTCCACATAAATCTGCTGGAGCTCAGGGCAGTACGCCTGGGCATTCAGTCCTTCACTCTAATGCTGCAAGACAAGGTGGTCCAAGTCAGAACAGGCAACACAACCACAGTGTACTACATAAACAAGCAGGTGGGTACATGGTCATCCCCTCTGTGCACAGATGCCATGAGGATATGGAGGCTGGCATATTCCCTGGGCATCTCTCTTTCAGCTGTGTATCTTCCAGAGAAAGACAGTGCCCTAGCAGATGCCCTGAGCAGGATCAATCAGAATCACCACGAATGGGCATTGAACAGCAGGTCCTTCTGACAATGTTCAGAAGGTGGGGCACCCCAGAGGTGAACCTCTTCGTAGCCCCAGACAATCACCAGCTGCCACAGTTCTGTTGCAGGCCTCCTGCAGTGGGCACAGTGACAATGGATGCACTGCTGCTAGACCGGACAGGGAAGTTCCTGTATGCCTTTCCCCCATTTCCCCCCTGTTACTCAGTGTGATAAACAAGCTCAGAGCACAGCCTGCAACCATGATCCTCATTGCCCCAGACTGGGTCAGGCAGCCATGGTACTCACTGCTTCTGACCCTGTCTGCGAGCAGACCAGTCTCTCTGCCCAGGAGGCACAATCTGTTGACATCCTCACAGGGCAGAATACTCTACCTCAGCCTTCAGTCCCTCAGGCTCAAGGCCTGGGTCTTGAGGACTTAAGAGTATGCTGGCCTGAGTCTTTCAGAAGGAGTCCTACAGATACTCAGGGCTTCCAGGAAGCTATCTACTAGAAAAACTTACTCTTCTAACTGGAAGATGTTTTCAGTTTGTTGCCAACAGCAGGGCGCAGACCGTGACCAAGCTGGGCTTTCAGTTGTACTGGATTACCTGGTGCAGCTTCATTCCCTTGGCCTTAGGCCGTCTACCCTTAAGGTGCATCTGGCAGCTGTTTCTGCTTACCTCTCAGCGGGCAAGAGCTGATCACTTGCATCAAACCAGGCGTTCAGAACATTCTTCAAGGGCCTGATACATTTGCATCCCCCACACAGGGAGCCCACTCCTGCGTGGGACCTCAACATCTGTATTGGCCTGCTGACGTAGCCACCCTTTGAACCCATGTCTCCATCAGAGCTCAAGTATGTGACATGGAAAACAGTGTTCCTAGTGGCTATCACTTCAGCCAGGAGGATTAGTGAGCTTCAGGCCTTGTCCGCAGACCCTAACTACATTTCATTGCACAGGGACAAGGTAGTCCTCAGGACTAATAGGAAGTGTCTCCCCAAAGTGGTGTCTGATTTCCATCTAAATCAGTCTATCACCTTGCCAGTCTTCTTCACTGACCATTCTAGCTCTGGGGAAAGTAGGCTGTATAGCTTGGATGTCAAGAGGGCTGTCAGCTATTATCTGGACCATACAAAGGGTCACAGGCAGGATAAGACCCAGTTTTTCGTAACATATGTAGAAGTGGGTAAAGGAAAGCCAGCCTCAAAGAGAACCATTGCACGCTGAATTGTTGCCTGTATCCAGTTATGCTACAGCAAAGCTGGCAAGGAACCCCCTATAGGTCTCAGGACCCACCTTACTTTAGGCACAACTGCTTCCATAGCAGCTGCAAGGGATATCCCTTTGCTGGAAACCTGTAAGGCAGCTACCTGGGAAACTGTTCACACATTTGCCAAACACTACAGCTTAGATACCCAGGTCAGGAGTGATGCCAGATTTGACACAGCAGTACTGCAGAGCCTGTTTCCTAAATAGGTTATGTGCCTACCTCCAAAGGCACTGCTTGGGTAGTCTGCATATGTCAGAATACAGTAAGATTTCCTGGGGTTAGAAGAAAAAATTACTTACCATAGTAATCTTGTTTCTTCCAAGAGAATCGTACTGTATTCTGAGCTCCCAGTCTACCTCCCCTACTAGAACCTAGGGGTACTGCAATACATCTGTGACTTGAGTCTTGGTGATGTCCATTTTTTTCTTGTTAGAATGTGGGAGATAGTTTGTAGGGTGGGTAAGAGTTTATGTTTATAGGTTAAGTTAGTTAGATAGTTTAGATAACCTCTCCTTATTAACCATTTCAGCTCCGGGGCAGGCCTGTGGTGAGACCGTACTGCATATATCAGAATACAGTAAGATTCCCTTGGAAGAAACAAGATTGCTATGGTAAGTAATTTTTTCTTCTCGATGAAAACCCATGTTTTATGATTGCTTACCTTCTCTAAAATGCATTAATACTGCTGTTTTATCTGCTTCCTTTCTTAGTAGAACTGAAATGCATGGTAATGGTGTAATATACCCAACCTTGTTTTGTTTCAAATGTTTGATCAACTGTTGTTGCATACAGTCTAAACATTTAAAATTCCACCAAACAGTGCAGTCACTTATGATGCAATAGTCTGCTGTCCTCCCACTGCATCATGGGTGGTTAGACTGTGTGTGGGGGTTCCGAAGTCCAGGAAATAATGCAGTGTAAGTTGAGCAAGGAATGTAAACAAACATATTTTGCTGTGGTAACACCAGTATGGTGGGTAGCCTCTTTTTTCACTTTTTAAAACCAAAAATAGAAACAGAATCAAACAACCAGCTATATCAACAATCTTTACAGAATGTGAGCAATCATAAAAAGTGTTTTTTAAGCTAGGGACATTTAGAGGCCAGCGAGGGTTGACAGTGTCTCTCTAAAAGAAAAGATATAAAATAATTGATAGTATAAGAAAAAGCTTCATAAGTCAGAATATAAAGATTGTTATTCCCATCCTGTACTGCTCACTGCGTAGACAGCACCTCTAGTACTGCGCTTACTTTTGATCTCATCATAATCAAGGGAGTCTGGAGAGGGTACAGAGGAGAACAACAAGGAGAGTACAAGGAAGGGAAGGACTCGGTTATGAACCAATACTGACTAGATTGGATTTGTTCACCCTCAAGAGGAGAAGGATGAGCGGTGACGTGAGCCTAGTGTTTAAAGCAATAGAAAATGGCACATTATTGGAGCATCTGGGCCTAAGAATCAAAACAGATCCATATAAAACAAGAGGGTGTGCGATACAGTTGAGAGGGGAATACAGTAATTTAAGGCAAGGCAGCTTTATTTATGTAGTGCCCTATTCATACTGGGTAATGGAACGGAAGAAGGCACTGTAGTCCATTATACCGTTCCCCGCATAGCGGGCTCAGTTCAATTCCTTATACATACTAATTTATCTATCTCTCTCTTAAATTGATCCAATGTATTACTGAGAACAATATATTCTGGTAGGGCATTCCATATTCTAGCTGTTCTCTTTACAAAAGAAAACTATCTTGAGTTTATTTTGACCATCTGTACTTTTATTTGGAGCTTATGTGCTCTCAACCCTTCTGGTTCATTCATCATTTCCAAACCTAGTTCCTCTACTAACTCAGAATCCTTCATAAACTTAAATAGCTGTAGTAAAGCCCCTGTCTTTCTTCTATCCTTCGATTTGAACATGTTCAACCCTCTCAACCTCTCTTCATACCCGTTATTTTTTTCTGTCCAAATCATCTTTGTATATGTTCTTTGTACTCTTTCTATTCTATTTATTTCCCCTTTTGTATATGGACTCCACAGTGGTGATCCATAATCCAAATAGGGCCTCACATATGCCCTGTATAGTGGTACTAGACATTGTTTAGACCTATTTATAAAACTTCTTTTTATATTTCTTATCATATAGTTCATTTTTCTAATAACCTCTGACCTCTGTTCCTTAAATGTCATATCCTTATCTATTATTATTCCACAGTTGCCTCTTTATCTGTATCCTCTACCTTATAGTTATTTAAATAATATTCATGTTTGGGGTTTCTGCTCCCCACATGCATCACCCTACACTTCTCTGTACTGAATGGCATCCTATTCTTCTTTGCCCATTCTTCTAATTTTTTCAAGTCAGCTTCCATTCGTTGGATATCTTCCAATGAACCCATCTGCCCTCCCAGCTTTACATCATCTGCAAATTTTACCATGAAATTCTGTATACCATGAATATCTCCTACATATAAAGAAAATAGTATGGGGCCGAGCACCGACCCCTGTGGTACTCCACTTGTCACCCCTGCTTGACTTGACAATACTCCTCTTATTCTCACTGTCTGTTTCCTTTCTCCCAACCAACTCTGCACCCACCTTGTTAGTCTACTATCCATTCCAATTCTCTCCATTTTAGCAATGAGTTGATTATGTGGTACTTTATCGAATGCTTTCTCTATTCAAAGGGCTTGGGGCACTTCACAAAGAACAATACATCAGAAATCACAGAAACATATAAATACAGCAAATACATTTTGTCAGATACTAATGATAAAAAAATTACTTTTTTAAAATAACTGTCAGTAACCCCATAAGCAAAAGTCCCAGGTGAGTAAACAGTCTAGGTTTACTCGGCAGCCAAACACTTGAGAAAACAGAAAAGACTTCAGCCCCATTTTAAGTGCTGCCTCCTAGTGTGAACTCTTAAGATGATCTGGTACAGGCCGACCCAGTGGCATGGCATTATTGCTACTGCCCGCGACAGCGGTGACCCTAGTTCAGGAACAGACTCAAGTCACTGGGGATTGGCTGGGTGGGGGGCAGAGGATCAAGCGTCCCAAGGACTGCTTTCCTCTCCTCTCCCGGGGATGGTAGGCAAGCCTTCTAAGCCTCTAACTTCCATGGCCCAGTGTTCGTGCAGGTTGCGCCCGTCTTGAAGGAAGGGCCGCGGCCCTGAAGTGTGTGCGTGCCTCCACCTGTATGTCCTTACGTGTTGCCGTGGCAGGGGATGGGGATGGAAAAATGGAAAATGGAGACAGGCCTATTCTTCTAGTTTTACTTGGGACTGCCTGGGAAGCATTCCAAAGGTGTGGCCTAATGGAGGAGATACCCTCAAAGAAGAGAGAACAGTTACATAAGAACTTACCGTAACACTAGATCTTCCAGAGAATCTCCTCCATTAGGCCATGCCATCCCTCCCTCCTTCACCCTTCTACTTCAGTGTGGGATACATCAGATGTCGTGCCTAAAACCTACTGCATGGACAATTACGTTTTGCTTAAAAGGAAATTTAAGAACTTCCGGTGCAGCTTCCGCCACAGATGGTCACATAGAAGTTGAGCTCTGTGCCAACCCGCTTTTAAATATTGATAAAAGTCATCTACAGCAGCACTTTTGTTGCCCATCGAAAATTTAAAATACTAAATACTAGTAAAAACAAGGGAGGGAGCAACCGCTATCAGCCATTGGCTCCAACCACGGAGAACTCAGACCCCGACTGCTCCGACTCTGAGGCCTCGGTTTAATCCCAACAACCCAGCTGCTCTTCCACTAGCAAGACGCTCAAAACCAAGCAGGGTAAGGACACACAAATGGAACAAAAACTCGACCGCATTCTGCAAGAACTCCGGGAGTTTAAAGCGGATTTCTCATCTTTTAAAGAGACCCAGGAAGCGATGCAAATTGATTTAGAAGACACGCGCCTCAGAGTTACAACTTTAGAGCAGACTTTGCAGGAACAAACAAATATGACCCAACAGTTACAACCTGCAATGTCCCAAATCATTGAATTATGTCACTTAACCATGGAACGTCAAGAAGATGCTGAAAACTGGCATTGGAGAAAAAACTTGTGAATATATGGTCTCCTGGAGAACAGCGAAGGGCCAAACATCCTGGAATTTGTGGAGACAATGCTGTGCACAGCCCTCTCTCTGGACCCAAAGCTTCCTTTGAAAATTGAGAACACACATTGTGCACTGGGCCCAAAACCCTTACATCCCAATGCCCAACCTCGCTCGGTTATAGTGAGGTTTTTGAAATTTCAAATGAAAGAAATGCTACTTAAGTAAGCCTGGGCACAGGGAAAAGTGTTTTACGGTCAGGAATGAATCTTTATTTACAATGACTATGCCCCGATGACCATGCAGAGGCGCCGGGTGTGTATCCCAGTATTCCCTTTATTGAGTCAGCAACAGTTGAAATTCCAAACCCCTTACCCTCATAAGCTGGTGGTACAATATCCAGCTGGGCATAAAACTTATGAGATGGCCACTGAAGCATGGCAAGATTGAGGCAGTATAGCGCAGTGGTCTAAGGCTCTGAGATGCAAATTTGGTGACATCCAGCAGGCCAGACCTGGGTTTGAATCCCACAGCTTCCACTTGCATACTGTGTGACCCTGAGCAAGTCACTTAACCTCCTTGTGCTCCCAGGTCGCTCCTGTAAAAAAGCTTTCAGCTTAGTGTGCTATACCTGGTTAAACAACTAAATAAAAAAAAAAAAAAAAAAAAAGACCTGAAAGATAGGGGCTTTGCCCTTCCTGCCCGAGCGGCCACTACATGAGGATCCCAGAGGTCTGCCACCTCATCACAAGCAGTTGTACAGGGTCGGCAAAATCAGCAAGCCACGTTGGAAGGCATAAAGCAGTTTGCCAGACAGGACTCTTGATCAAATTGCCATTCCCTTAATCGGCTTGATGAAGCTGGGGGGAGGACTAAATGACCTCTGTGCTAACGCGGGTTTCTAACCTGCGTCCCCCACCCCCGAGTGGACTACCGCTTTTAGAGCAGATTAGCACTAAAACTTATCTTGGGGATCCCCTGAACTGGAACTGAAGCTGATAAAATATGGTACAGAGCGGAGAAGAGAGACTGAATACATCTGCCGGGCCCCTGTGGAGGGAGGAGGCGCGGAGATAACGGAGTAGCTGGGATTCCCCAAGGGGCGATCCCTGATTTGATCTGCCTATAAAGACCCCTGGCTGAGGTGCCAAGAGTGTGAAGAGAAAAGGTAGGTGACTGGGCCTGGGCAGTTTCCAGGGCCTCTCCTTGTTCCTCGGGGTACTGAGGCTGGGAGTGGTAGCATGTCTCTGGGGCGTGAGCCGTGTGGGCCTTTTCCTGGTGAGGGGGCAGTTAGCTGTGGCCGGGTGGGGATGTCCAGACTCTCCCTCTCGCTAGCCCCAGGAGAGCCACGTTACATGTCAGACACCAGAAAGGAAACATGTGGATCCTGAGGGTGACAGGGGTGATGGATGTTGGCCGGGAGGGGGGTTGGGTCCCGGAGACGTCCACAGCATCGTTTTTGTCTAAAAAGGACAGCTGAACTGAGGATGCCCACATTGGGACAGAGGTGTCTGGACATTTGCTAGACGAGCGCCCTGACACAAGACCTGGAGGCACTCTCTACTGGTTAATAAGGGTGGATGTGGGGCTGCTCCCCCCCCAGGCTGATGTCAATGCCCACTATGGTTGATGAGGTGCTGTCTGTAGCCCTTATGGGATCAGAGGAAAGATATGGGTGGCTCTGGGGGAGTGGGTGGGGGTCATGCCCTTAATTTCGGATGGGGGGCGGGCAGACCGCTTGGCTGTGCCTGCTCCTGCGGGAAAGGGCTGCATGGTTGGGCTCCCGGAAGGCACGTAAAGCATAAATTGCCTGGTAGAAGGTATATTTACAACTTTAGGGAGTTATTGTCCCTGAGTTGTGCTGGAGCTCCTGGCTGGTCTGCCTTGGGGGGCACCTGAGAGTCAGCTGCATAACCTTTAGCCCAACCACCCTGAACGAGGGGCACGGGGGTCGGCCCCGGGGGGGGGTCCACACAGAAGATGAGGATCGCCTGGGACACAGTCTAACCAATCAATAGGACACTTCCGCCTCCTCCTCTATGGGCAGAGACAGAGGACATTACTCCCTCGAGTCAGAAAGCAAATATACAGGTCCTTAGATACATTTGCAGCAGTACCTGGACTAGATACTATTACAGAAGGACGGGGTCCAGTGCTCGTTTCTTTAACGGGGCTTGCTGATAGGGGAAGGGGGGATTTGGGGTTGAGTGATTTGGATGCAAGATGCTGTTTTAAAGTTCCTCCTGTGCATTTGTCTCCCCCCGCCCCCTCCTTGATCCCATCCCAAAAGGAGATGAACCCTCCCATACTAGAATAGCAGCGGGAAGTGGAGAGGGAGACCAGAGGAGAACTCAGGAAATGCTGACGTGGCAGCATCTTTTCTTCCCTTCCCCCAAATCTGAATATCAACCTTACCCCCTAATATTATTATTTATGCCCCTTTTTTTAGTTTTTTTACCCTTAAACCTCCCCATTCCTATATGTAGGGGCAGGAGTTTCCCCAGGGGGACCTGTCTTTTGCAGAGGAGGCAACCCCCCACCAGGCAGTCAGAAGATCTGCCTACACCGACCTCCCCCTCGGAGGTAAGGGTGTCGGAAGTCACATTAGAACACCATTTGGGTGTGCTGTATATAGTTAAAGAATGCAGTTCCGAGCCCAGTTGGCTCACCTTGTTGTACACCATGTTAAGTTTTCTCAGTACCCATATCCCTGTTATACCAGACCTGGAGGGGCAGACCAAATGTGGTATTATTATAAGAAGGCTTTACTCTAAGTTGTGTGATGCACAGAGGAAGGTGCATGGATGTGGTGTGTGTTTGGGTCCTCCTTGTGTGTGTGCTATGGGGGAGACAAGGTAACAAGAAAGATTCACAATGATGATCATATTTAAAATAATATCCCAATGTAAATGGGCTGGCCGTCCCCATAAAGAGATATCATACTTTACAAGCTTTGAAAAAGCAGAAACCCGAAGTGCTACTGATGCAGGAGACCCATTATTGGATTATCTATGTATTGGCAGAGAATACAGATTTAACCCATAAAGTAGAGATACTAAATATCGGCCTTTCAGGCCATGCCCCTATCACTTTGAAATTAGCCATAGCAATAGAAAAACAACCGACCATGTGGAGATTTAACCCTTCATTGTTCAGAGACAGAATTTTGGGATCTCCTTGAAAGGAAGATACTGGAGATAATCAGAAATAACCGAACGCCCCAAGCTTCCCCACAATTTTTATGGGACACCATTAAGGTGGTCCTGCGAGGACATATTATATCCTATGCGTCCCATAAGAAATGACAGAACGAATCCCATCTAAGGGACCTCCAGGAAAACTCCAGTTTCTACAGGAAGCACATATACAAGGAGACACAGAGGTAGCCACCTAGATGGCCCAGACACAAGCAACCATACAAAAATGTTTAACAGCTAAGACTGAACAAGCCCTGATGTGACTGCGCCAATGGTACTATGACGGGGGTGCATGAGCTTCTAAAACTCTAGCTTGCCGTCTCCGAAGACAAACACAAATGAGTACTATATCTAAAATAAAGGACCTTAAAACAAGACAAGCATATTATTCCACCCAACATATACTAACACTATTCAAATCATACTACCAAAATTTATATTCATCTCCAGGGGAATTGGACTCACACCTAATTCCCACTTTTTTGTCCCGAATTCAGTTGCCCACCCTCTCAGTATCCCAACAAAACAAAATAACCTCCTCAATTACAGAGCATGAATTACATGCAACAATAAAAAAATCTAAAATATGGGAAGAGCCCAGGTCCGGACAGATTCGGACTGGAATTTTACAAAGGGACATGGGATCTAATACATAAACCCCTGCTGGCAGCAATGCAGAAAAGCCATAACACTACTACATTCCCAATTTCTTGGAGACAGACCTCAATCTCTGTAATCTTAAAACCACCTCACCTATGCGACTCCTACCAACCCATATCAATACTTAACCAGGATTACAAAATTTATACTAGCATACTTGCTCATAGACTAGATGATATACTGCTGGCTATAATACACCCAGACCAATCAGGCTTTATTAAGACCAGACGGACCACTGACAGTATTAAACGTTACATTATATCTGATAAACCATGCCCGATCCACATATTCCCCATTGCTTCTGTTAAGCCTAGATGCTCAAAAAGCATTCAGTATGGTTTCATGGGATTTCTTACAGGCCACCCTACAGAAATTTGACTTCACCCAAAAGTTCCTAATTACAATTAAGTAAGTAATAAGCCACGACAGGGTGTGCATTTAAGGATTTTAATGCATGTCCCAGGGGTGTGCTAAGGCACGAGGCTGAAAGCCAAGTGTCCTTATGCCCCGGGAAGTGCATTAAAATCCGTTAATGCACACCCTGGAGTGGCTTATCACACTTATAAAATGGGCCACCATTATAAAAGAATTAGTTTGATGTACTCTGATAGGGATTAAAACTTATTTACTATTTTCAAGAGTGTACGTTACCTCTAAAACATGTAAACTGAAAAAAAGTAGTCCCTAGTAATGCATAAAATAGGATATGTCAGCAATAGGTTAACTAGTACAATACTTTGCAGTAAAAGTATTTATTTGTAGAGTTGGTTGAAAATAAATACTTTCTCTGTCACATGTAAATTTTATCATATAAATGCACTGTAACATTTGTAAATTTGTAAGACATAAGCAGTGTTTAAAACTTAATTTTCATTACACTGTAGTTATATACTCTCATTGAAGGCAACCTTCTCTTTGTTTTGGTTTTTTACTTATGTGCTGTAGTCTAGTACATAAAAGGAAAGCTGCTATAGGGTTGAGGTGATAGGTTAGTAAGAAAAAAAAAACTTTAAACCTGCCAGGTTTCCTTTTTTTTTTGTGGGCAAGGAGGGTAGATTTAATCTGAAAACTCCTATATAAGATTCAAATGTACGTGCTTTTATTAACATTAGCAATGTATTTGGGCACTTTGAGTCTGCCTGTTTAACTGTGTTCCCACCTTTTCTTTTTGTTTATAAAGTATTACTGTATTGCCTACTATCTTCATCCTGTTTTTTGTTTTCTGTTTTTCTCCACATTCAAGACATAGAATGTTTATCATGGAATGTTTGCCATGGAATACAGGGATTCAAAATTCTGCTCTGTTCCACTTGTAGAATGTTACTCTCCTGACATTCTGTACACACAGACAACAAAGGCCTGTTTTAGAGCCAGAGACTCAATTATATCACTGTCAGGGCAAGTATAAGAGAGTTCCCTGATGAGCAGGTAAAGACAGAAGGGGGATTTTTCACTGTTAGTAAACAAACAGTTGTAATGAAAACTGTAAACAATACTTAATGTTTCTAATTTGTTTATGTGTGTAAGGAGAGTGTGGTGATCAGGAAACAACATTTAATTAATTTATTTTATTTTTTATTTAAGGTAGTTTTATTTTTAGGGCCCAGTTGAAGGTTTTTTTACAGTGTAAAGGCAGCGGCCATGTTTATAATGGAAGATCAGTTCTGGTTGAAGGGGGACTGATAGAATATAGTTCTGGTTGTATGAGGACTGATTTGCCCATTGTGTGATGTGGTTTAGGACCAGGATGACTGTGCTTATAAAGAGATTTAATGTACAGTCAGCTGATGTCTCTTGGCCAATGAGATTTCTGGATTTTTTTCTTGCCATTTTATAAAGGAATATATTCTGCCCCGGAGGCAGTGGTGAAAGTGAACGGATCACATTCAGATCGCTTTAGACTCCACAGAGGTACAAGGCAGGGTTGCCCCCGTCCCCCTACCTATTCGCCCTATTTGTCGAACCCATCTCCCAATTATTCCGACAAACAACGCAACTTAGACAAACAGTGCAACTTCACGGGTATCAAGTCCAGAAAACACAACATAAGACAGCATACTATGCGGATGATTTTTTATTATATATCACACACCCGGAAGAGTCATTGGGGATTTTATCCAAACTCCTCCTAGAAATGGAAAAAGTATTCGGTTATATAATTAACCAAGGAAAATCAGAAGCGTTGGTTATCCAGCGTTCCTTCCCTCAACCCTTAATTGAGAAATATAATTACAAATAGCACAAACCATACATTACCTACCTAGGAGTCAGGATCCCTCCGGAGCCAAAAGATATGTATAACCTAAATTACAGGGCCCTTGCCATACAAATACAGTCAGACCTGGAACGTTGACTTCCGTTGCCCCTATCGTTACTATCCAGGGTACAGTCGATACAAATGAATACATTGCCTAAAATGTTATACCTTATGCAAAATATTCCGATCCCACCTACCCGAGAGGACTTGGGACGTTGGGATAGATCAATCAGAAAATATTTATGGGCAGAGGGTAGTCACCAAATAGCTCTAGATAAACTTCAACTACCTAAGGACAAAGGAGGTCTAGCAGTCCCTCATATATAAATATTGGATGGCCACCTTGCTAGCCCATCTGGTGGCATGGATATCCCCTGGATCAGAGACAACGGCATGGGTGGCTGTGGAGAAGTCCATGGCACCCACCCCCCTAGATCTCTATATGATTTTTCAACCTCACAAATCAAACTCCTTTGATGGGAGCTCCTTATTTACTAAGGCATTATTGCAGAGCTGAATCAAATTTCTCTCCCTATCTGAAAATAAATATTTGGCAGCCTGGATCGGAATCCCGGCTAGGGATCCAGACTTCACACCTGCATGTTCAGACTCTGCATTTAGAAGATGGGGTAGATATGGCCTAGTATATACATACCAATTCTATGACAAGGGTATATTCAAATCCTTTGAACAACTGAGAATGGAATTCTCTTTTCCCCAACAAGACTTCTGCAGATACTTACAGGTGAGACACTTTCTTAGTGCAAAACTGGTAATAGATATCTCTACACAAGTTGCCCCAATTCACACTCTCTTGGTCCAGCTTAGAGAAGGAGGAGACCAAAGTCATTTAATATCCAGATTTTATAAAGACCTACAGGAGATGACCCCCCAAAATATGGAGGTGATTCAGTTTAATTGGGAGGCAGAGCTAATGACAGCACTTACCCCAGAGGATTGGCAATGCATTTGGAAAAGACAGCACAAGACATCTAATTCATATACATGGAGAGAATTTGCGTGGAAAGTGGTGGTGCGATACTTTTGCACGCCACAGATCACAGCTAAATACTCCAAATCAGGTGACTCGTCCTGTTGGAGGAGTTGTGGCTGTGAGGTGGCCACACATTCACATGTATTTTGGTTCTGTCCAGTGCTAGCCTCCTTCTGGGGAGGGGTGAGTAGTCAGCTAGAGACATTGTTCTCAAACCTGGGATCTCTCACCCCTGAAATAGCATTGCAACTACATTATCCAAAACAGTTTAGACAACCACAGCAGGTATATTTACTTAACATACTGCTAGGAGCTGCAAAAAAATGTATCACCAGACTTTGGCTCAGCCAGGATGCCCCCAACATCTCCTCTTGGGAAAACATGATTTATATTTATAGAATGGAAAACCTAACAGCCAGATTACAAATCAAAACCCCAAAATTAATGAACCGCTTGACCCCCTGGTTTATCAACATATTCCAGCTTATACCAGATATAATTCCTTGAGGGCAATAGTGGTAGTGGTAAAGTTATGTACGAGACTTTGTGGGCTACCAGCCAGCACCATATCATGTATCCCCCCCTGATCCCACACAAGGAGTTTCTAAATTATGACATGCACTACACCTCTGAAGGGAGTTCAGAGGGAGAGAATGGAGGGTTCTAGAGATGTGTCCTCCCCCCTCCTCCTCCTCCGTGGATTGGGCCCCCTCACCCCACATATTTTTCTACTAAAAACAGACCAGGAATATTATCATTGCACTTATACTTTCTTTTCCTTTTTAGCTGTGGACCTAAGTTAACATGTACAAAACTAGGATCTATTGGCACTGATGAATATATAGTAATGTAACCAGAAATTGTTGTGGATCTCTGGAAAAGAAATGTCTAAAGCCTTATATTCTTATGTAAATACCCACTGTGTGTCTGGAAAAAAACTGGAATGTAAACAGTTTAAAAAAAAAAAAAAACAACTACTGCATGCATTCTGTATCCAGCCCGATGCCTCTCCTCATATGCCTGGTGCTGGTCTTATCTCGTGGTTCCCTTTGATTGGAGGTCCTCCAGGGCTAATCTCCAGCAGAGATCTGAGAAGTGATGAGGCCATCCCGCTTATATAGACGCAGATGTGTGGTACGTTATCGTGGGCAGCCCTGTCTAGCAAAAGTTTCTGTGTTGTAACGCTGACGGCTATAGTTGCAAAGGTGTGACCTAATGGAGAAGATTCTCTCGAAGAGCTACTGTTATAGTAAGTTCTTATGTAACTGTTCTTTCTAGGCATATGGGTGCTGTTCAGGAACCAACTAATTACAGACCAGTTCCAAGAGTGCTATATGGAGTAAACACCAGGATAATAAGTCCGTAGTAACATCCATATAGTACTTTTCAGTGTATTTATACGTGTATCTATTTCTTATTTTTGTTTAGTATCAGAGATGCAGACAGTGGGATCGACTACACCAGGAACATGTCAATGCAGGCCGAACTGTGCAGGTAAGTGCTTCGCACTAATAGTGTGAATCAAGCATTGTTTATTTCAGAGTAGGGGATTGGAACAAATGTCATTCTGTTTTCAGTTTTAAAGCAGCAGTGCTTGTTAATAAACATACACATGTTCAGTAATAATGTTTGTCTGGCAAAAAATATCAAGATACACGTTTTCTTTTTCATTTTCTTTCATTCCTGAGCAAAGATATGGGATCTGAAGTTTTTAAAATTTGCCACACCCATGCCACACCCACTATGAAAACAATTAAATAATTTGTGCTGTTTACTATCAGAAACATGCAGAAAAATCATCCTAATGCAACTACAGCATAACTGTAGCATGCACATTCAACAAGTAACACCAGGGGAAGAGATTTTTAAAAATGGCAAATGGCGGCCATCTTTAATGACATGGGTCATTAATTACAAGATCAGCTATAAAAAAGTCTTAACACACCTGAGAAAACAAAAAATATACTAAGTATGAATCTCAGGTTGTCAGAAATACATTTATGCTAAAAAAAAATGATGAATTTTTTCACTAATTAAATACTGCTGCTTTAACCACTTTTTCTTCTTCCTTGGAGACAATCTGGCTCACTGTTCCAACAGTTTTACACTTCTGCTTTAAGAATGTAGGTTTGGTTGAACAATATGATAGTCCCAGTGCTCCAGGTAAGGTGAATGATAGCCTGTTTTACTCCAATTTTAAGAAATACTCATAACATTTTTTTCAGTGATTACCAATACTCATCCCAAAACTTTGAAATGCTTCACACCCCATAGAAAAATGCATCATAATACTGTTGGTGATTCAAAAGGAGCAGTTTTCTCAATATTTAAAGCACTTTTACACATCCAAATTTTGTTTTACTCACCATATTTCAAAACTGGTGAGAAAATTACTTTTCTAACCAGTATTATCTGGAGCACTGCTATGACCCATTGTTTTTTTTTTTTTTCATTCAGCCCTTCCTTTCACAGGTCAGTTTCCCACAATGACAGAAACCTAAAATGAACCCAATGACATGTAACGAGATGACACCACACCCATGGGTGCAGGCATTAGGTGAAGCCTAGGGCCATAATCATCTGAGGTGTGGAAACATCTTTTGATAACACCACACGCCAAGGACCTTGCTGTGATTATCAAAAAATGTTGCCTAATGTTTGTTTAAAATAATTATCATGGTTTGATCTTCCTGGACTAAAGTCTTCACCATTCATTCACACTATTGGGACTACACCGGAGGTGCTAGGATCCAGCGGGAGCCAAAAATCTTCAGGAGAGTCAGCACTGAGGTAGGACTGCACATTGTTGGCACAGTGAGATGGCTCGCACCTATATAGGCTGTCTCGGCATCGATCCTCCAACCACCTCAGTTCCCTTTTCCCCCGCCGTCAAGTGCGCTTCAGTGAGCAGTCACTTCTCGGAGTCAAAACTTCACATCTATAATGATCAGCAACATTTAGTCACCAGTTTCGCTTTTAGTTTTGTTTAGTATAATTTATTTTATTATTTATTAAAATAGAAGCACTCAGCCTGCCATCGATGGAGTCAACCATGGACGGTATCGGTGATGGTAGGGAGACTTCACTGGAAAGTTGTTCTGGCAGTGGGGCTGTGTCCAGTCCGTTGCCCTTTACGAAGGGGGGGGTCCAACCATGGGCAGTCCGGTGCTCGGGAGGGAGGACAGTCCTCCCGAAAGCACAGAAAGAAGCGGGCCTGTTCCCGATCCTGGTCGGGGACCTGGCACCGCTCAGCCTCAAGCTCTTTTCCTTCCTGACAGAAGAAGAAGAGAATACCAGTCGAGGTCACCCTCTGGTAGGTCTGCCAAGGGGTCTTCAGTAGTGAGGAACGGTGGTCCTACCCCGACCCTTCCGGGGTCCCTGGAGATTTACGTTCTTAACAGCCAGGATTCCCGACATCGGAGCCCCTCTCTGTCCTCTGACAGGGTTTCCTGTGGGCAGTGTCACCACTGGGCCACTCTGATGGAGCAGTAGATGCAGTGTCTGTCTCGTCTGCCATTGCCTATGGACTCAGTTCCTGGGCTTTCGAGTCTTGGGCCCACTGTGCCAGGCATTTGGGACAGGATGTGTGTTCGGTGCCGGCGACAGAGTTTTCTTCCTCTCCAGTAGCAGCGCCTCCAACGTCAGTTCCACGTGACTCCCCCCTCAACAAGTTTCCACACAGGGCCCGGCACAGGTACCATTTTCCTCCAGGTCTGACAGGGGTTCAGTTTCGTCGGTGACACAACCCGTGCTGGGTTTGGTGCCGTTAGGTAACCCGATTACTCGTGCGTCATTGTCCTTGGTGCAGCATGACCCAGTGCCGGCGGAGCGTTTTGTCCTCAGTGCCGTATGCGGTCGGCGTATGGCAGTGACGCGGTGCTGCATCCGGTGTCAGCCATTTCGGTGCCGCACGTGGTACCGAGTTCCTCGACTCCGAACTGCATTCCGTTGTCTCCTGTGTACCCTTCGCCTGGACCAGACTTCGATTTAACAGGATTGGTCCCTGATTTCTCAGGAGTGGAGGTTAGAACATGATGAGTCTGATCCTGATCTAATTTTGTCTGATGGCGCCAAAGATGACTCAGTTTGTGACCTGGAAAGCAAGCCTTCTGTCTCAGCGGAATCCTTAGTCGAAAACCTTTCTTTCCAGACCCTTCTTAGGAATATGATTGACCCTGGCTCTCCAAACCTCCTCTGTGGACCCAGGGAGGCTCTTCCACCTCAAGTTCCTTCATGTTCCTATAATTCCTATGAACTTTACGCCCACTGTGCCCCCGTCCTTTGAGACCTTGTCCGAAGCAGTGTGGGCCAGGCCGGCGCTTCTCCCTTCTGTGGCCAAGGCCACAGATAGGAAGTACACCCCTCCTAAGGAAAGACCCTTCCTGGCATCACAGCCCTTTGCAGATGCTTTAGTGGTGCTTGTGGAGAATGATAAGGTTGTCCTTCCCCAGGAGACCTCGGCGCTATCTGTCAATAAAGAGTCTCGTAAGGTTGACACCTTGGTGAAGCGAGTTTTCGCAGCCACAACCCTAAGGATGGGTTTTACCATTTATCAGGGCCATTACTCTCAGTATGAGTACACCCTGTGGAACACTCCTAAATCATTGGTCGAGAATCTCCCAAAGTCTGATGTTAACATGGAGCGTCTTCAGACTATTACCAGGTGCATAGAGTCCAACATTCATCAGCTGAAAGCTTCTATGGATGCCTATTACGCTACCTCTAGGGCATCTGCTGCTGGGATCTGTATCCGGCGGCACTCCTGGCTCAGAACATCAGGCTTCTCACCCGAGGTTCAGAGGCAGGTGATGAATGTCCACTTTGATGGTGCTTATCTGTTCAGCCCTCAAGTTGAACAAGCGCTAGAGGCCGCTCAAAAGACTAGGACTGCCATTAAGAGAGCCAGACCGGCTCCTGTGGCCCCTCAAAGGGGCAGGAACTGTCAGCAGTTTCGTAACAGGCAGTCCTTTCGAGGTAAAGGCTGAGGAGCCTTTAATAGAAACCAAACTCCTCAGCAGCAAAAGGAAAAGCAGCTTTCTGGCCCTGTGCCTTTTGCACCCAGCACCAGCCTCTGAAGGTCTGGCCCAGTTCCCACCTCAGCTGCTCGAGATGGACACCTCTATGGTAGTAGGGGGGCCGTCTTTACTCAGTTTTACAACCAGTGGAGGACCATTACAATGGACAAATGGGTCCTCAGGATTGTCCGAGAGGGATACTCTCTCAGTTTCACAGATTCCCCCAGATCTTCCACCCAAGCGACAGCACAGCCTGTCCACTGCTCAGTCAGACCTTCTTACTTCCGAGATACAGGACCTTCTAAAGGACGGGGCAGTAGAAGTTGTTCTGCAGGTAGAACGGAACACAGGTTTCTACTCCCATTACTTTCTGGTTCCAGAGAAAAAGGCAGCATGCGCCCAATTCTCAACTCAGAAAGTTAAACAAGTACCTGTTCAGGGAGAAATTCAAGATGATCTCCCTAGGAATGCTACTACCACTGATTCATCAGTACTCTGGCTGGCATCCCTGGATATGCAGGATGCCTACCAACACGTCCCAGTGCACCCAAGTCATCACAAGTATCTCTACTTTGTGGCCCTGGGTCAACACTACCAGTTCAGAGTTCTGCCCTTTGGGCTCTATGCAGCGCCTCATGTCTTTACAAAGTGCTTTGCAGTTCTTGCAGTGCATCTTAGAAAACTGGGCATTCAAATCTTCCCTTACCTGGACGATTGGCTCCTGGCAACCCTATTCAGGCAGGAGACAGAGGAAGCAGTCGCCACTGCTTCATAGTTCCTCACATCCATGGGTGTTCTGTTGAATCTGGAAAAATTCCAGCTTCAACCCACCCAGCAACTGCTCTTCATAGAAGCCCTCCTGGACACCTCCAGGGCAAGAGCTTTCCTTCCAGAGGACAGGAGCAACAGATGGCGCACTACATCAGAGAGAACAACTCTGTTCGAGCTCTTTTAATGCAGCTGATTTTGGGCCTCATGGCATCATCCATGTTAACAGTGCCTGTAGCCCATCTACATATGAGGACCACACAGTGGATGCTCAGCACTCAGTGGTCACCGACCATGCACACACAGTCCTTCCACATAAAAGTATTAGCATCTGATGAGGTCACTTGCATGGTGGATTCAGGAAGACAAGCTTATCCAAGGTCTACCCTTTGCCCCACCGGAATATAAGATCACCATCACCATGGATGCATCTCTGATGAGTTGAGGAGCTCACTGCCAAGATCTCCACACTTAGGGGGTGTGGAGTCAGGAGGAGTCCTATCTGCACATAAATGTTCTAGAGGTGAGAGCTGTCCTCTACACTGCTTGAGCCCTGAAGGATGTCCTCTGCCACAAGGTAATCCTTCTTCAGACAGACAACAAGGTTGTAATGTAGTACATCAACAGACATGGCGGAGTGCACTCCTACCCTCTGTGCATGGGGGCCATGAGGGTATGGGAGTGGTGTCTTGAGCACGATGCTCTGATTCAGGCAGTCTACCTGCTGGGAACTCAGAATGACGTGGTGGATCGCCTCAGCAGGATAGAGGTGGATCCCCACAATTGGTCGCTCGCACCAGACGTCGTATAGTCACTGTTTGACGAATGGGGCAGTCCAGACCTGGACCTTTTTGCGTACCCATTCAATGCAAAACTGCCTCTTTTCTGCTCCATAAATCCTGAACCTGGCATTTTCTGTCAGGATACAGTCAGACTGCGGTGGACAAGATGCTTTCTCTATGCATTTCCTCCTCTTCCGTTGGTTCAGAGGGTGCTACTCAAATTGGAGGCACAAGGGGGCAGGATGATTCTAATCGCTCCATACTGGCCTTGACAGATATGATTCCCATTGATGAACAAGTTGTCGGAGGTTCCCCCAGGCAACTCCCTCTGCGAATGGACCTCCAGATGCAGGGACCTCTGGTCCATCCCAACCTGCACTTCCTTCATCTCCATGCCTGGAACCTGAGGAGGTAGAAGTGGGTAGGTTTCGGGTTTCTTAGAGAATCTCAGAAATCTTCTTGGCAGCATGTAAGCCCTCCACTAGGAAGACTTACACAGCTAAATGGAAATGCTTCTCGATTTGGTGTGCGAAGTCCCTTCTGGACCTTTTTTGTTGCCCACCGAGTAAGGTGTTGAGAGTACCTCTTAGACCTGTCAAATGCAGGACTGCAGTACTCGACAGTAAAGGTACATCTCTGCGTGATGTCTGCCTACCATGAGCAGGTACAGAACATGAAACTGGCTCAGTTACTGCTATTCAAGAGATTCCTTAAAGGTATCCTGCACACTAGACCTCCAGTCAGGAAGCCGTTGGCTACATGGGATATTAACCACATGCTGGATATGCTCACCCGTAAACCTTTTGAGCCTCTAGCCACCTGTGACTTAAAGTTTCTGACCTGGAAGACTGCCTTCTTGGTGGGCATTACTTCCACTCGCAGGATTTCTGAAATTCATGCCTTGGTCACAGCCTCCCTTATACTGTCTTTCACAAGGACAAGGTGGTGCTTCATACTCAGCCTAAATTCCTACCCAAAGTGGCCTAGGAATTTCACCTTAATCAGCCCTTGGTTCTTACTACTTATTTTGTCAACTTCCAGAATGAAGGGGATCACACCCTTCACTCCCTGGACATCAAGAGGACTTTGTGTTTCTACATCAACAGAACAAAAGAGATTCGCAAAGCCAAGAAACTCTTTATATCGTTCAGCATGACCCTGCTGGGTCAGCCTGTTGCCATTAGATGCATTTCTGCATGGTTAGTGGCATGCCTTCGCCATTGCTACTCGATGGCGATGGTCAAGTTGGAAGGCCGGGTTTGTGCCCACTCTACCAGAGCAGTCATGGCATCCCAGGCAGAGATTCGTAACATGCCCAATTAAAGATATTTGCAAGGTGGCTACTTGGAGCTTGGTGCATACCTTTGTGAAGCACTGTGTTCTGGATGTCCACACCAGACAACATGCTTCCTTTGGCAGGACAATCCTTAATGGACTGCTGTCCTGAGTGAGTTCTGTCTCCTGCCGCCCTGCTTGAAGGATTGGTTCTTAGCTTGGTACTCTTCCCATAGTGTGAATGAATGGTGAAGACTTTAGTCCAGGAAGATATGGAAATTACGTACCTACCGTAATTCTTTATCTTCTTGGACAAAGTCTTCACCGTTCATTCACACGCCCACCCACCATCCCCTGAGCTCACACATCCTGTTTCTGGTCATCACTCCCTCATTAGTCTGGGCTGTGAAGACATTGTTGATTTGACCCTTCTTACACAGGCCATCCGGGCTATGTTATGCCCAGATTGAGTTAGGTTTTACTAGGTTTAGTTACGCTGCACCTCCTTGGTCAGAAAGGTACTGAGGCAGTTTGAGGGTCATCGCCGAGATAGCCTATACGGGCGTGAGCCAGTTTTGCAGTGCCGTGTATGCGTGGTCCTACCTTGGCGCTGACCCTCCTGAAGATTTTTGGGCCCTAGCACTGCCAGCACAGTCCCAATAGTGTGACTGAATGGTAAAGACTTCATCAGAGAAGATCAAAAATTACGGTTGACATGTAATTTTAATTTTTTGTGGGTGGGCATGGCAGCTTGAAGAGTTAGCTGTGGGGGCAGATATGAGAAGTGTGAGCCTAAAAAGAAGTATTGGGAGGAAGCAAATCAGATAATGGAAGGGAGGGCAGATCAGAAAAGGGGAGGTGTATGAGAGAAATTAGACTGACCAGCAGAGGTTTTGGCCCTTAGAGATGGAAAAGGAGCAAGGATTAGCAGAGCTAAGGGTGTAGGAGGAGGGTTGGAGGCAGGACAGAAGGGAAGTGATGTAGCATGGAAGAAATCCAAACCAAAACTTGAATATAATGGACTCACAAAGAGGCAACAGCCTTAGGGAGGGAGAGAGCCAGAGAGGAGCACAAGGGACAGTGATGGGTGTGTGGAGGACGGTAAAGGGCAAACCAAAAGAAGGAATGAAATAGAGAGTCTAGCCTGGCTAGGGAGGATTTAAGGTCATTGCTGTGCATCACATCCCCATAGTCAAAAGCAGGGAGGTTAACGTCTATAATGTCTCATATGGCAGGAGGAGGGTTACAGACTTCATTTCTGCACCTAGCTTGGGGAGGAGCTTAATGTGGACAGCATTGAAATGGACTGAGAAGTCAAGATTACTTTTGAGCCAGACTCCCAAATACTTAAGAGGAGACCACTTCAGGTTTGTGAAGACAGGAGTGGTCTAGATGCTGCCTGGTGCGGAGGGTCATGGAGACAGTGTTTTTAATATTCAGGATTAACCGGTTGTTGCACATACATTTTTGAATGCTATTGAAGTCATACTTGAGCTGCATAGCCAACTCAATGGCAGATGGGCCTAATGCAGAAAGGACCATTTTGTCCACATACAAGTGATGTTTGAGGAGTTACAGACCTTAGGAAGATCATTCGGGAAGTAGAGAACAGGACTGGGCCAAGGACAGAGCCTTATGGCACCCAGGACTTAATGGGGAGGGGCTGGGAGAGTGCACTTCCTGATGAGATGGACAGGGGACCTGCCACGCTGGTAAGAACCGAACCACTTGACCACTAGTCCAGAGAGATTAAACCACTATGAATTAAATATAAGGATAAGTAGAATCCTATTTTAATATATGGATTTTAAATTTAATACGTTTCAAAAGAATACAAAAAAAATTCCATAATACCATCAAACCTTCTGTGGTAATAGTACTGTCAATCACTTTTAATAGTATTGTCAATCACTTTTAATAGTATAGTTTGATGGTGTTAATACTATCGTTGCAAGTGCCGAAAAAGATGCATTCTGCCCCCCATGTCCTAAGCGTGTGTCCTCATTGGCCGCTTTTCCTCTGTGGGCGGGCAGAACATTTTAAAAAACATGGCGGCTCGCTTTGTCGCTTAGCGAGACCGTACTGTCTGCTCTCAACGTTTCTTTCTTTTTTTTTTTTTGTAACCTCCTCTTGAACAGCAGAAACAGGACCACAGCCCAAAAAGGGAAAAGGTAGGACTACCTACCAGTTGTTTTAGACCGAGGCGAGGAGCAGAGGCAGGCGGGCGGGGTGCAGCGCAGCAGGCTAGGGCAAGACAGTGTGGCAGTCAGCCAGGGCACAGCCTCCTTCACTGAAATGGCTGACTGCCACTTGGAAAAAGATGAAAAATATTTAAACTCCAGATATAAAAAAAATAATAGATAGGTGCCGGTGCATTACCGGCAGAGGTACCTTTCTTCGAGGTTCTGGACACGGTAACCTCTCGAGCCGGCTCGAGGTTCCTACATGCCCAGAACCTCTCGATGGTATTACTCGCCGGTAATGCACCGGCACCTATCCATTATTCTCTTTTTAAATGTTGCAGTGTTAGTGGCTCAGTAGGTAGCACACTTGCCTCTGAGGCCGGGAGATCAGAGGGCTGTGGGTTCAGTTCCCACATCTGGCACTTGGGTTAATATCCCAGTACTGACACTGTAGTGCAGCATGAGAGGGGTGCTGCACTTCTGAGGTGCCGTCTTTTGGATGAGACGTTAAACCGAGATCTCATCTGCCTGGATTGGTGGTAGTTCAGGTGGATGTTAAAGATCCAATGGCACTTATCGAAAAGAGTAGGAGAATTTCCCCGGTGTCCTGGACAAATTTCTCTCATTCACTAAAAATACCACCAACAGCTTAATCTGGTTCAGAGTCAGTTGGCATTCATCTGTATCCCCCTCCCCTGGGTTGTGCCTGAAAATAGGCAGAAATTGTCTAGTGCACTTACCCGGTCAACAAAAACGAAATAAAATAAATTCTGTTTACATCAAGAAATGAGTATTTTAGGAAACCTTATGGATAAGAGAATAGCCCCTTTATTGGGGAAAGTCTTGCTATTATTTTCAAACAACATGAAGTCTTGCTGTATTCTGACTGTTGCAGTTAGCCCCAGCCTTTAAACTGCCCTGGAGAACAAAGGGTTAACTTTCTGTGCAGAGCATAGAATGCTGAGCTCGAGCTCGGTTGAGGTCTCTGCCTGGAGCCCTTTGAAATCCAACCGTCAGATTCTTTACTCCGCCTCACTGAACAGTCGCTCCGGAGATTCCTCCTTCAGCTCGGTTCGAAAGTTGGTTAAATTGTCGGTTTAAAACCGAATTTATTTCTGCACAGTCGGTTCAGTCTCTGTCTGTGGTACTGTGAGTAGATAGGTTTTGTTCTGTTTTTCTGTGTGGAAATCGTAAAGTGTTAGATCGGTTCGGCTGAACCGATCACTTGTAGTGAATCCTTGTGTTTTGCTTTAGAGTGAGGTTACTGGTCCTTATCAATTCTGAACAGTTTTTTACAATACCTGTGATACGGTTAGGAACCAATAAAGGAGTCTTGCCTGGCGGTTGCCATAAAAAGGGAAAGTTTGGTTAGGTTGGCCATGTCTGAGAAACCCAAGAAAAAAATTGGGCCCACTGGGTTTCAACACTGCAGTGAGTGTGGGGAGGTCATTGCTAAGGCCGATCCCCACACCACCTGTGTTTATTGTCTGGGGTTTGAACACCGCGATACAGACTGCTAAATTTGTAAAAGTCTTCCTAAATCTACCCTTGAAAAGAGATTAGGTAGAATGAAGGAAAAGGAGGCCGAGAAGTCCGCTGACCTGGATGGCCAGCTCGGTTCGGTTCCGACAGAACCAGAAGGAGTGCCCTCTGACCAGGGCGATACTTCTTCGGGCAAGAGGAGAGCCAATCCTGAGGGGTCGGTTCCTACAAAAAGGAAACGCAAAGAAAAATCTACTTCGGATCCAGAGGTTCATGTTCCGACCGCGAGGAGATAGCCAGAGCGATTCGGATTGTGGAATCGCTTTGCCCAGTTCCGACCGATCTGGCACCTTTTGGCAGGGGTTCGGTTCGGTCGGTTCCCCCAGTTCAAGATTATACCCCTGAAGATTTTTATGAACCAGAGTTTGGGGAGGAGGGGAAGTTTGAAGATGATGGTGAAAGTCTGGATGTGCCTGTGGAACCGGACATCTCCCCAGACAGACCTTCTGGTGTTTCTCCTCCTAAGCTTTCTGAGTCCCCTTCCCATTTTCTGTTTTACAGAAAAGTGGTTGAAACCCTCCAACTCCCTATGGAGGAGGCAATGGAGGATCAAGAAGAGCCTGATTATGTGGAAATGATGAACATCCCAGAGTCCAGGAGACTGTCTGTTCCCCTTCACAAATCCTTTGGGAAGCAGACACAAAAAATCCTGACGTCTCCCAATTCTGTACTTCCTGTTGACAGAAGGATGGACAAGAGGTACACGCTATCAGGCTCAGATACAGAGTTTTTATACCAGCAGTGCAGCCATTTTGGGGGTAGTGCAGGCTGCTGCCTGTGACAAGGTAAACATTCCCTTGGCTTCACACTCCCCCAGACAAAGACTCCAGGAAGATTGATTGCATGGCAGAAAAACAGTACATGGCATCTTCCTTGGGACTCAGGCAGGTGAATTATATGGCCTATATAGCCAGGTACCAGAAGTCCAGGTGGGACACTGTACTGGCACTGGCTAAACAGGCCTCCACCCAGTTAGCCAAGGAGCTGGAGAAGGTGGCTGCAGATGGGATTGAGGCATCAAAAGTACAGTTTCATGCTGCTGTGGACTCCAATGATGTGTCATCAGGAGTCATGGCTACATCTGTGGCTCTTCGGAGAATGGCTTGGCTAAGATGTACTAGCCTCTCACAGGACACCCAGTCTAAGGCCATGGATTTTCCTAGTGTGGTAATTCTCTGTTTGGGGAGCAGACAGAGAATTACATGAAGAAAATGGACGAGTACAGGACCACTTATAGGAGTGCCCAGGTCAAGGAGAGGCAGGCAACTCCTCAAAGGGAGCAGTCTAGGGGCAGGCCTTTTCATAGGCCTTTTTACCATGCACAGGCCTCTTCTCCCTTTTCACAGAGGGGGTTCTTCAGAGGGAGAGGCAGAAGGGGGATGAGCAGGGCTGCATCCACTCCTCAGCCTAAGGCCCCTGCCAAGCAGACACCCTGATGGGTTTGCCCGGGTCGAATCTCCTATTCCAGTAGGGGGCAGGCTGGCTTACTTTGTCCAGGACTGGATATCTATTACCTCAGACAAGTGGGTCCTGGAAGTAGTAAGCCAGGGACTGGTTCTTAGCTTCAAAAAATTTCCAAAGATGAGAGCCAGATCTTTTCCACCTGCAGGTCTCTCCGAAACCCTTGCCCTTGAGGCAGAAGTTTTGTCTCTTCTGGCCTTAAGAGCCTTAGAGAGAGTTCCTACCCTACACAGGGGCAAAGGTATGTAATCCAGGTACTTCCTTACCCCAAAAAAGACAGGGGAGTGGCGACCCATCCTAGACCTAAGATACCTGAACAAACATCTTTTAAAACCAAAGTTCAAGATGGTAACTCTAGGAATAATTCTTCCCTCTCTAAGGCCAGGGGACTGGCTAGCCTCACTGGACCTCAAAGATGCCTGTTTTCACATTCCCATCAGGTGCTCCCACAGAAAGTACCTCAGGTTCGAGTTGCCCTCAGGCCACTGTCAGTTCAAAGCAATGCCCTTTGGTCTAACATCAGCCCCAAGGGTTTTCACAAAGTGCCTGGCAGTAGTCGTTGCCTTTCTAAGAAGGCAAAAGATTTCCATTTTTCCATATCTGGATGACTGGCTCATAGTGGGCCAGTCTCCACACCAAGTCAAGTCAGACCTGCAAGTGACCCAGCAAGTGCTCACTTCTCTAGGATTTCTTCTCAACCTTCCCAAGTCAGTTCTCGAGCCAGTGCAGCTCCTTACCTTTATAGAGGCAGAGCTGGATATTGTCAAAGCAAGAGCCTTTCTTCCCCTGGAAAGGGCAAGAGTTCTTATAGAACTGGCTTCTTCCTTCAGCCTTCAGGTGTCTCGGCCAGCAAGGCATTTCCTCCAGCTCTTGGGCCACATGGCAGCTTCTACAGCAGTGGTCCAAGGCGCAAGACTCCAGATAAGGGACGTTCAGTTCCATCTGAGGGCCTTTTGGTCCCAAAGGAAGGATTCCCTTACCAAACTGATTCCAGTGACTCGGACCCTGATCCAAGCCCTTCAATGATGACAGGATCAGGACAGTTTAAGGCAAGGGGTCCCATTTGCTACTCAGTCTCATTCAGTGGTCCTTACCACGGATGCTTCCCTTCTGGGCTGGGGAGCCCATCTGGGGGCCCTCACTGCCCAGGTACTGTGGTCACCTCAGGAATCCTTTCTCCATATCAATCTCCTAGAACTCAGGGCAGTTTTTCTGGCCCTGCAAGCTTTCTCTCAGTCAGTGCAGAACAAGGTGGTTCAAGTCAGAACAGACAACACCACCACCATGTGGTACATCAACAAGCAGGGAGGCACTCGATCTACGGCCGTGTGCACAGAAGCCATGAAGTTGTGGCCCCTGGCTTATTCCCTGCAAACCTCTCTGATAGAAGTCAACCTTCCAGGGAAGGACAATGTGCTAGCAGATACACTGAGCAGGATCTCACAGGGCCATCACGAATGGTCCCTGGACCCTCTGGTCTTGAAGGTGATGTTTCCAAGGTGGAGCACTCCAGAGATAGATCTCTTTGCAGCCCCAGACAATCACCAACTTCCTCTCTTTTTTTGCAGACCCCCAGTCTTGGGCTCAGTCCCTCTGGATGCTCTGATTCTGAACTGTAAAGGGAAATTTCTGTATGCCTTCCCTCCTTTTCCTCTACTGTTCAAAGTTTTAGTCAAGATAAGGTCACAACCTTGCAAAGTGATTCTGATTGCTCCAGACTGGACCAGACAGCCTTGGTACCCCCTGTCGCCATCCCGAGCAGTCCATCTTCCCCTGTCTCTTCCCAGGAATTACAACCTGTTAACCTCCTCTCAGGGGAGGATTTGGTACCCCAATCTTCAGTCTCTCAATCTCGAGGCATGGCTCTTGAAGAGTTAGAGTATGCAGATTTGCATCTGTCTCAGGGAGTTCGCCTATTCTCAAAGCCTCTCGAAAGCCCACCACTAGAAAAACCTATAACTCCAAACGGAAGAGATTCAGCATTTGGTGTTCCAAGAAACATGTTTCCCAAGACATTGCTGAATTACCTACAGTTCTGGATTATATGGTCCATCTTAATGGCCTGGGACTCAGACCAGCTACTCTCAAGGTACACTTGTCAGCTGTTTCTGCTTTTCTGTCAGTGGGGAAGTCTTCCTCACTATCATCTCATCCTATGTTCTGTAAATTTTTTAAAGGATTGCTTCATACCAATCCTCCCTTTAGAGACCCTGCCCCTGCCTGGGATTTAAATATTTGCATTGCTCAACTTATGCAACCTCCCTTTGAACTTGTGTCCTCAGCAGAGCTTAAGTATTTGACTTGGAAAACTGTGTTTTTAGTAGCCATTACCTCTGCCAGGCGTATCAGTGAATTGCAAGCCCTGTCAGTGGAACCTGATTTTATCTCCTTTCATAGGGATAAAGTGGTCCTTAGAACCAATAGAAGGTTCTTGCCCAAAGTTGTTTCAGATTTCCATTTGAATCAGTCTATGTCTGTCCCTGTTTTCTTCACTGATCATTCTTCTTCAGGAGAGAGGAGGCTACACAGTTTAGATGTTAAAAGGGCCCTTAGCTACTATATAGAGCGTACCAAGGGTCACAGGTTTGATTCCCTCCAGTTGTTCCTCACTTATGGAGAAGTGGGAAAGGGCAAACCTGCCACCAAGAGAACGATTGCCAGGTGGATTGTGTCTTGTATACAATTCTGCTATGAGAAACCACCAGAGGTACAGCTGCTTCCCTGGCTGCTGCCAGGGATATTCCTCTCTTAGAAATTTGTCAAGCAGCCACCTGGAAAACAGTCCATACCATTACCAAGCATTACTCTCTGGATATCCAGGCTAGGAGTGATGCTCGGTTTGGCACAGCAGTACTTCAGAGCTTGTTCCCAAAGTAGGTTCTGTCCTTCCTCCATGGAGGTACTGCTTGGTAGTCTGCAATAGTCAGAATACAGCAAGACTTCATGTTGTTTGAAGAAAAAATTACTCACCCTAGTAATTATGTTTCTTCTAATGGAGTCTTGCTGTATTCTGACCTCCCTCCCTGCCTCCCCTCTCAGAACCTGTTTTTGGGAAGTGGGTGGGCAGGTGCAGTGTTGCACCTCAGGGGTGCTCCTTTTACACCCTCTTCTTTTTGTTCATGTGTTGGTTTTATTATTCTTATTTGGATTGGTTTTTGGTTTTGGTATTCCTGACTTGAGTCTTCCTTTGGGAATCCAAAACATTTTGTTGCCAGTTGTCTAGTGAAAATTTTACAATTTCCACATAGGGTAGTTAGTGAGTTTTTGCTCGTAAGAATCTGACAGTTGGATTTCAAAGGGCTCCAGACAGAGACCTCAACCAAGCTCGAGCTCAGCATTCTATGCTCTGCATAGAAAGTTAACCCTTTGTTCTCCAGGGCAGTTTAAAAGCTGGGGCTAACTGCAATAGTCTGAATAGTCAGAATACAGCAAGACTCCATTAGAAGAAACATAATTACTAAGGTGAGTAATTTTTTCTCATGGTATCAAAAAGTAATGATGCAAAATGGGCAGGGAATGTACAGACATAAAAACAGAAAATGACAGCAGAAGGAGACCAAGGGTCCATCTTTCCAAGACCTTCTATGAGTCCCTGGACCTAGCCCCCCTTCTGATTTTTGTACTTTCCAGTTCCCTTTCCAGCCCTTGTTGTGTTCCACCCCAGCTTGAATGCTGTCATGGTCCTTACTCCCACCATTTCAGCAGGCAGCCTGTTCCATGGTTCCACAACTCTTTCCATGAAGTAGTGTTTCCTTAGTTTCCTCCTGAAACTCCCTCCCCTCAACTTCCACTCGTGCCCTCTAGTAGTTGAGTTGCAGACCCCACTATAAAGTTCAGAGTAGGGCACCTTGTTTATGCTCTCAAGAACCTGAACGGCTCAGTCATGTCCCCTCTCTCCCTCCTATCTCCAGCGAGTACATATTCAGTGCCTTTAGGCGCTCATCGTACAAGAGCCCTTAGTGGCCCTGTATAATTTTGATCGCCCTTCTCTGTACAGCCTCAAGCCTATCCCTGTCCTTTTTAAGGAGAGGACTCCAGAACTGGATACAGTACTCCAGGTGAGGCCTTCCCATGGACCTGTAGAGTAGGAGGATCACCTCCCTGTTCCTGCTTTCAAATCCTGTCCCTATACACCCCAATATTTTGTTGGCCTTGCTGTAAGCTCTGTTGCATTGGCTGGATTGCACAAGGGTGTTGCAAATGATGACCCCTAGGTCCCTTTCTTCTTGTGAGGTGCTCAGTTTGACCGCATTGGGTCAGTATTCTGTCCTCAGGTTCCCTTTACCCAGATGCATCACCTTGCACTTTTTTGCACTGAACCACAGTTGCCAAACAGTAGTTATCGTTCCAGCCTCTGCAGATCTTTTTGTAGGTCCCTGACAGTCTACGCACCGTCAACCCTACCACCTAGCTTAGTATGTTCCACTAAGAGGTCTATCTTGCCCTAAATACCTTCGCTGATGTCACTGATGAACATATTAAACAGCACCGGGCCTGACAGGTCAAAAGGAATCCAAGGTCATGTGTTTATGGAGCTACAACCAATGATTTTGGACTTTTTTTTTGACCATCAGGACCCAGCACAATGACATATCAGTGCTTACCAGCACAATTTTTCACTCACGCCATGTTGCCATCGCAAACATGGCCACCACCTTTACCCACTACAAAACCTCAATGAGGCCCTAAAAAATAAAACTCTCATGAATTAAAAATAAATGGGGAACATTTCTAAAATGTGGCCATCATAGTTTGAAAGCCCACATAAACTTATTTAAAACAAGGTATTAGGCTTACCAATAATTGGCAGAATTCAAAAGATCTTACTTTGAGGAAGCTCTTGTAGCAGGCTAACACTGGTAGAACTTAGCCCTCAGGTGACAGGATGACATGGAAACTTTCTAGCTAGCAGTCTACCATGGGGGACTGCCCACTGCCAACGTCATCCTCTGACGTCGTCCTATCCTGTAAAGCCGGGTGGTCCCCACACCCTCCCAAGTTTTTTCCAGCTATTGACCCACGCACGTCGGACCTTAGCAGATGCTGCAGCCACAGTCAACTGACATTTCCCACACTTGATGCGCTTTATTTTCTTTACTTTCTTTAGTTTTAACATCAATTTTTCGGTGTTACCAACATCAAGTTTATGTCTTCTCCACCTGCCTCATCTTCCGACTGCCCCACAGAGTGTGCCTGCATCAAACAAATTCCTGAAGAAGATGGTCACTGTGCTTGTATCCTGTGCCTAGGCCTTAGCCATGACATCAAAGCCTGCCAGAAATTCAACCAGGCCACTCGGAGATGTTGTCTAAAAATCCTGGAGAGCCATCTCATCAAGCAGAAGCTCGTCGCGATGGAAAAGGAGCTGCAGGCCAGGTTCAGCTTCTCCAGCTCAATTTTCCAGGGCCTCCTCCTCTTCTCAATCCCAGGGAAAAATCTAGCGGGAAGCACAAACACCAGAACCGGGACCAGTCTGCTTCCCGCTTGCAGTCACTCCATAAACCTTAGACCGTGTCGGGGTCATCCTCCTCCGGGGGGGGGGGGTCAGCCCCTATGGCCCCACCTGCCCTTACTCCCGCAGGGCTGCCTGCCCGTGGCCCTGCTGCCTGCCCTTATCTCTGTCAATGGCGGTGGCTCCACAGGGCAGGGGAATTTGTCTCCTGCTCCTCAGCTCCTGGTGCTCAGGCCCATCACTTCCACGGGTTCTCAGCCAGGAGGCTCAGCTGGTGCAGCAGGCATCGGCTCCTCTGCCATCACCCCCCCCCCCGGCCATGGTGCTGCCTGCATCAGTCCCCTCTACGGGGTCCGATGCCAGTCCTTCTCAGCAGCACCCGCAGCAGGCTACTGGCATTTCTTCCAGTCGGCGTCACCTCTGCTTTTGCCAAGGAGGTCTCCTTCCCCTCAGGCTCCCAAATCTCATCTCCTAGTGGTTGTGGATTCACCTCCCAGACATCCTCAACCGGCACCGGCTAGGCTGCCACCAATACTGCTGCTGTCGCAGTCTGCGGGCCCAGGGCCAGCATTGCCTGTGCCGCAGCCTGCAGGCTCGGTGCCAGTTCCACAGCCTGCACCTGCTGGCCCTCCGCCAGCCCCGACACCACATTTTCCTTACCCGGTGCTGGCCTACCCTTGTCCAGCCGAATGTAATTACTCTGTGCCGGTGGATTACAATGCCCTGTGTGTTCTGCATGGTGGTCTTTCATGCAGAAGCAGACCCCTGCTCCATAGGGTTGGCCTCTGGCATCCTCATGGTGGCCCACCAGAGATCTTCCACCCCTAGACCAGGCACAACCGGGTCGCAGTACCCTTGTACGCTGGGGTCCAGCAGATCCATACCCAGTGCTGGCTCCGACACTCTCCAGGATGGGCGTCTGCTGGCTGAAAGTCAGCCAGATGAGGCAGATGAGGATGACTCTGATCACTCAAAGTCTTCCTCCACCCCAGGCAGCTCTTCTGAGGGCAAGGAACCCATTAAGGTGGTTCCTGAGTCCCCTCCTGATGATCCATCATTCATGAACATCATGAGGTACATCCAGGCCACCATGGGCTGGGAAACAGAGGAACATGACCTGGAGCGGCATCGCCTGGTCATTTATTTGAGGCAGCCTGCTGCCCTCCCCGTGGTAGTGCTCCCCATTGACTCTTATGAAGATGTCACAAGGGTGGCTTGGAATCATCCCTCTACTACACAGTGGTGCCTAAGAAAGGAGACAGGTTCTACCACGCTCCAGCTGGTAAGCCCTTTTTAGGGGGTCAGCCAAAAGCTGACTCTGTGGTCATCAGTGAGGTGCATGACCACACCAAGAAGCCCAAGCACCTCAGCGTCCTCCCCCCTGGCAGGGAATCCAGACAGCTGGACCGCCTGGAAAAACGAGTCTTTACATCCTCCACCCTGGTCATCTGGGCCAGTAATTATTTTGCCCAAATGGTCCAGTACCAGAATGTCCTCTGGGACCAGGCCAGGGAACTGGTTCATGCCTTGCCTGAAGACTCTTCCAAAACA
Source organism: Neoceratodus forsteri (assembly GCA_016271365.2). NCBI lineage: Eukaryota > Metazoa > Chordata > Ceratodontiformes > Ceratodontidae > Neoceratodus > Neoceratodus forsteri. The sequence goes on along the minus strand of CM057456.1, from coordinate 973,698,759 downwards.
CAGCTTGCCCAGGTCCTCCAGGCAGGCTTAGATGTAGGGACCCACCTCCTCTGGGCCACATATGATGCTGTGGATGCCTCGGGCAGAGGAGCAGCGGCAGGCATCTGCCTCTGGTGCCATTCCTGTCTCCGAGTGTCTGGCTTTACCTCTGATGTGCAGTCCAGCATTTTGGACGCCCCCTTTCAGGGTTCTGTTTTATTCAGGGGGGTGCAGGATATAAATTCCTCCCTTCAGGAGTTGGGTCACACCCTCTGGTCTGTTCACTTGCTGTACCATACCCACTGGTCAGCATCCACCCTTTCGCCGCTCCTCCCACAGACAGGCCCGCTCACCCACGAACGTTCAGGACAAACGCATAGTGGCATCTGCCCCATCCACAGCCAGAGCCCCTCAAGTGCCCATGGCCACCCTTCCAGTGCCTGCTCCTACTTCCTGACTCCTTGGCCACCACCCACCCCCTGGAAAGTGTTCTGGGGAGGCTCTCCGGAGTCAGTTCACCCTTTACCTCAACGGGTGGCAGGGCATTACCTCAGACAACTGGGTACTGCAGATCATAGAATACAGCCACACACTAGGGCTTCTTGTGTGGTTACCTGAAGACTCTCCAGGATGCTTATCCCCCCCCACCCAGCTCATCTGTCCCTCATCTGGAAAATTCAGGCTCTTCTGTAAATAAATAAATAAAAAGGCCTAGAGAGCCACCTCTCCAGCTCAGTGGGGCAGAGGATTCTACTCCCACTTCTTCCTGGTCCCCAAAAAGACTGGGGATTTCTGGCCCATCCTGGATCTGTCATCTCAACCTGTACATATAATACAAATGATTCAGGATGGTCACCCTTCAGAGGCTATTGCCCCTCCTGCACTGTGGACATGCATGATGTGTATCTGCATATCAAAATTCCCATCGACGCTTCCTCTGCTTCTAGTTCCATGGAGCCCATTTTCAATTCAGGGCCCTCCCTTCTGGCCTCTCTTCAGTCCCCAGGGTCTTTACCAAGTCCCTAGCAGTGGTAGCAGCTGCCTTTAGGAGGCAGGGCTTCTACATGTTTCCTTACCCGGACGATTGGCTGTTAGCAGCACCCTCCAGGGACTGTCTTGTCCAGAACCTGGAATATATCTTCCACCTCTTCCAGGCTTGGGTATCACCATCAGTCAGCTGAAGTCCTGCCTGTCTCCTTGCCAGTGCCTCCAGTATATAGAGGGCAGTTCTGTGCACCACCCAGGGCATGGCCTTCTTGCCCATGAACAGGGTGGAGCACCTGATGGCCCAGACTCGCCTGGTCTTCTCCAGTCGCCAGGTCCCCCCCAGAGTTTTTTTATGACTCCTGGGCCACATGGCAGCAGCCACTGCCACGGTTCCCTTTGCTTGCCTTCACATGCGAATACCTCAGTGGACATTGAGAGCCTGATGGGACCAACGCATGGACGACCTGGACCAGATGGTCATGGTGTCCGATCCCTTTAAACGAGTCCTGTTCTGATGGCTACAGCCATCCAACCTGCTTCGGGGGTCTTCTTTCAAATCACAACCTCTTGTCAGATTCTCACGATGGACACCTTGGGTCTGGGCTGGGGAGCTCACTTGGATGCCCACCAGACTCAAAGCACTTGGACAGAAGTGGAACAGGTCTCCACATCAATGTTCTGGAGATGCGAGCGGTTCTGTATGCCTTCCAAACTTATCCCTTCCCTGGTCCACTGTTGTTGCAAATGGACAACATGCGTGGTGTATTACATCAACAAGCGGGGGGGGGGGTTCACTCTTACCCCCTGTGTCGGGAGACGATGCGGGTCTGGTATTGGGCCATAGTGCATGGTCTGGAGCTCTCGGCCGTCTGTGTTCAGGCATTCAGAATGTCCTGGTGGACAGTCTGAGCCACTCCAGGTCAAGGGCTCATGAGTGGGAGCTTCTGACCCCAGTGGTCAAAGATCTCTTTGACAGATGGGGTCCACCAGAGCTGGACATTTTTACGTCCCCACTTAACGCAAAACTGATGCTTATTTGCTCACTTTATTCTGGGCATGGAGTTTTTTGGTGAGATGCATTGTCCCTCTTCTGGAAGGGGAGTTTTCTGTACACCTTCCCTCCCTCCCTCCCTTCCCACTCCTCCAGAGGGTGCTGTTCAAACTGGGCGGAGACCACTCTCATAGCCCTCTTCCAGTCATGTCAGATTTGGTTCCTTTTGCTGCAGCAGTTGGTGGTGGAACCTCTAGTGCCCTTGCCGCTGTGTACCGGCTTGCTCTCCGAGGACCAGGACACCCTGGTCTATCCGGATCTAAAATCTCTGCATCACCAGTGTGGCTTCTGCAGATTTAGCCATCGCTTGTTTTGGGTTTCCTCTAGGATCGCAGATGTCCTGGTAGCTGCTAGAAAGCCCTCCACCAGGGCCACTTACACCATGAAATGAAAGTGCTTCACCGTTTGGGCTGCTTTGTGCCAGCTGGACTCCTTCACCTGTCCAATGAGAGTACCTTCTCTCCCTTTCAGACTCGGGCTTAGGGTACTCCTCCCTTTAGGTGCATCTTTCTACCATCTCTGTGTACCGTGCGCCTATTGAGGGCAGAGCCTTGGCTCAGCTTGAGTTGTCTCGCACCCTCCTGCGGGGCATTTTGCATCTGAAACCTCCCATCTGGGACCCGGTGCCTCCGTGGGACCTTAAGTTTATGTTGGAAAAACTCACATTCTAGGGACATGGATATGTTGTTCATCCACACTTATTGGCAGGTTCCTTGCCGCTTTAAATCTTGCCGGAAGGTCTTCAAGCTGGCTCCTCCCACCCACCCGGGTGGTAAAACTCGGCTCCGCCCATGGCGTAGATCTTCCTTACCGCTTGGAGCTCAGGTTCCCTCTTAGCAGCGTTGCGCTTAAGACTGGTTCCTAATTCTTGAAAAGTTCGAGGTGAAAAGTTTTGCAAAAGACTTGGTCTTCTTCTCCTCTGAGCTGCGATGGACAAATCGACTCCCGGTTTGGAGGTGCCTGCGGGCGAAGATGTCTAGGGCGGATCCGCGCTCACGTGCATCTACTGCCTGGGCGCTTGACACGACCCGCAGGCCTGCGACTTGTGCTCTTCCTTTCGGCCTCGTCCCTGAAGACCGTGCTGCCCGATTACAATTGAGCGCCCAGAAAAGAATTCCACGGTGAAATCTAAAGCAGGCCTGATCATGTGTCTCATGGCGGCGGCTCGGCGGATCAGCTTGAGCAGATGATCGCCTCAAGAGGAGGCGGCGCGGCCGCTTCTACCTCGCAGCGGCATTTGTCCTGCTCTCTCGGTGCCTCTACTCGGCTTCTTTTGGAGCTTTGTCTGTCCCTCTCACCAAAGGTGAGGGTCCAACTTCTTGGACCTTCTTCCAGGTCCAAAAGAGCAAAAGTAAGTCTCTCCGTCGACGCTCTTGGGAGCGAAAGATCCCCTCCCTTGTCGACAGTCAACTTGTCGACCTCAGCTTGCCACTGGCTTCACGGTGTCCCTGCGAGGCCAGTTGTCGGAGACTCCGCCGACGCTGTCGAGATTTTTCTCGACCCATTGGACGGGTTGTCGGCTGGAGAAGCTGAGAATCCCCTCCCGTTCTCCCGGTGGGAGTTGAGGATCCCGTGGCTCGCCTGTGCCCTCGGTTCGAGCTCGTGGATCGTCCGAGCCGAGGGAGTGCCATCCGACACTTCTCCTCGCCTTCTCGCCTAGTCGAGACTCGGTCTCGTCTCGACATCCTCAGTCCAACCGATCCCGCCGCCATAGGCGGTCTCGGTCTCGCACTCACGGTAAGCGGCGCTACCGCTTTCGCTCGATGAGGAGAGGCTTCAGCGCAGTTGCGCCGGAGGTACGAGGAACTTGTGGCAACAGCTCCTTTTGACTGGGAATAAGCCGACCCAGTCGTCTTCCCCGGCCATTAAGTGGCTGTCACTGGAGCAGCCGAAACAACCCCTCGTTGTAGTCGAGGAGCCTGTTCTCAGGCCGGTTGTTCGGCCAATTCCAGCTGCCCCACCAATTCTGGTGGAACCTCCGCCCCCACGGCCATTAGTTGGGGCTCGACCAAAAATTCTCGGTCGGCTTTGGGTTTGCCCCATAGCTATCGGTCACCCTCACTCCCGATAAACCTCGGCAGGTGGAGGGTGGCTTAGGCCGAGGCAGCTCTTTGAGGACTCTTCTGAGTCCGATGATGGTTCCTCCCTCTTCTCCAAGCGCATGGACTTGGAGTCCTCGGGAGGACAGTCAATGGACGATAGCCCTTCGTCCTTCTTAGGGTTGCTTCGACCATCTCGGAGTCCACCGGGATGAAGCTCGAACCCGTTTCTAAACGGGCCAGGTATCCCCTCACGGAGATTCTGGACCGAGGGGATTCTCCTACGGAGGCCTTTCCGGTGGCCGAAGCCATAGTGGGTCCGGCCTTGGAACTTTGGCAGCGTCCTGCTTCCTGCCCTGCGCCTTCGGCCAGGTTGGCCAGGAAGTATGCGGTCCCTACCGGTTCCCTGTCCGGTTTTTCGGAACACCCCTCGGCCGAGGGGTTGGTTACCGACAGCGTTTTCCGGCGTGCCGGGAATGCCAGGGATGTGGACAAACCTCCCGACAAGGAATCCAAGAAATTGGATTATGCCGGGCGAAAAGTCTATGCTGCGTCCTCTCTCGGCCTTCGTCAGGCCAGTTCGGCCGTCCTCATGGCACATTTTTCTCACGCCCTGTTGGGCTCCCTGGATGAGGTTGTCCCTCATCTTCCCGCAGATCTGCAGACTACCGTCAGGCAGGTGCGGGGCCAGGGCAGGGCAGTGGCTAAACAGCAGCTCCAGACTGTGTTAGACATCGGGGACTCATGTGCCAGGTCTGTGGCGGCCGCAGTGGTCATGCGTCGTCTGGCTTGGCTGAGGATATCCACCTTTACTTCGGATACCCAGCACAAGTTGGCGGATGTTCCCTTTTTGGGGACTGACCTCTTCGGCCCTGGGGTGGAAGGTCACCTGCAGAGGATCGAGAAGTCCAATGCTACCTTGGACTCGGTCTCTTCCGCTCAGAAGGACAAAGGCCGCAAGCCACAGCCTAAGCCCTTTCGTCCTTCTGCGCCCGCGGCGCGCCTGCCCAGCAACGTCAGGGCCAGCAGGCTCGACCTTGGTATCCCAAGCCCAAGCTGTCTGCTTCCTCCAACAGGAAGCAGGGAGGTAAAGGCCCAGGAGGTTCCTCGGCCGGTCCCTCCTCCAAGCCTGCCCAGTGACGGGCTGAGGGGTGTCGCCCCCATCCCTGTCACCTCACCCCTGGTTCCCCCCGTGGGGGGACGCCTCAGACACTTCCTTTCCGCCTGGTCCACTGTTACCACAGACAGGTGGGTACTGGAGGTGGTGGGAAAAGGCCTACCTCTGGAATTCGAGCCGGCCCCGCCCTTCAGAGCCGTCGCACATCGGGGGGCCTCGGGGTCCGCAGCCTCACTGGCGGCTCGCCGAGCCGACATCCGCCTCCCTCTCCAAAGGAGGTGATCACGGAGGTGGAGGACCCCTTCAGACCCGGGGTTCGTGTCCAGGTATTTCCTGGTTCGAAGCGGATGGGGGCTGGCACCCCATTCTCGACCTCCACACGACCTGAACAAGTTCCTAAGGTCTCGAACCTTCAGAATGGTCACTCTGGCACAGATAATACCATCTCTGGAACACGGCGTGTGGTTCTGCTCTCTGAACCTACAGGACGCTGTTCTTTCACGTCCCTATCCATCCGTCACATCGGAGATTCCTCCGCTTTGAAAGGAGGGATCCTCTTCGAGTTCCGAGCCATGCCCTTCGCTTATCTCCAGCTCCCAGGATCTTCACCAAATGCATGGCAGTGGTGACAGCATTCTCTGCGGCGCCGAGGGTCCGGTGTACCTACCTGGACGATTCAGATAGCAGCCTCCTCCAGACGGAGGTGAGCGGTCCAGAGATCTGGCCTCCAGGTTTGCTCTCGAGTTGGCCTTCTCATCAAGCGAGGCCAAGTCGAACTCGAGCCAAAGCAGGTGATCCTGTTCATCGGGGCAGAGCTCGACTCTCTTCGAGCCAGAGCACGACTCCCGGGACAGGGCCGAGGTTCTTACCTCCTTTGCCCAATCATTTCTGGTTGGGCAATCGCCCTGCCCGGGACTTCCTGCGCCTTCTGGGTCTCATGGCAGCCTGTACCAGCGTGGTCCGTTGGGCCCGCTGGCACATGCGCCCCCTTCAGTGGGGACTGGCCAGCCAGTGGTCACAACGCTGCGATCCTTTGGACCAGCTAGTGATAGTGACCCAGGAGATGTGGAACGCTCTCCAGTGGTGGACCGTTCCATTCCATTTGCAGGAGGGCATCCCGTTTGTCCGCCTCGAGCCGACGGTCTCTCTATCGACCGATGCCTCTCTGATGGGTTGGGGTGCCCATCTGGGGGAACACTGAGTGCACGGCCTCTGGTCCCCGCGGGAGTCCCGATGCCACATCAACCTGCTGGAGCTCCGAGCAGTCCGCCTAGCTCTCACCGCCTTTGCTCCGTTTCTCCGGGGTCAAGTGGTCCAAGTCCAGACGGACAATACCACGACCATGTACTACCTGAACCGCCAGAGGACGCGCTCCATGCTTCTGCAGGAAGCTCTCCGCCTTGGTCACTTGTGCGCAGCCTGGAGGCGGATCTCCTAGCCATTCATGTGGCAGGAGCCTCCAACACCCTGGCCGATGCCCTGAGCCGGATAGGGGCTGCATCTCACGAATGGTCTCTCCTGCCGGAGGTAGTACAAGATCTGTTCTCCCACTGGGGCACACCTCAGGTGGACCTGTTTGCCTCAAGGGAGAACGCGAAGCTGAGGCTGTTTCATGCCCGCCCCCCTCAGCAGGGCTCGCTGCAGGGGGATGCCTTCTCGAGGCTGTGGACCCCGGGCCTCTTCTACGCCTTTCCCCCATTTCCCTTGATTCACAAGGTGCTTCTCAAAGCAAGGAGGGACAAGGCGCAGGTGATCCTGATAGCCCCAGACTGGCCCCGCCAGTTCTGGTACCCAGATCTCCTCAGCCTCAGCTCCAGGCTCCCGAGGCAGCTTCCAGCTCCTCGGACCTGCTTTCAGTCAATCAGGGAAGGTGTTCCATCCGGACCTTCAATCCCTGCACCTGCGGCCTGGTTCCTGAGCGAAGAGTTCCAGGCCTTGGGTCTTTCCGGACGAGGTCCTCAATGTTGTTGAGGCGCCTGCAGAGTCGACCAGAAAATGCTTCCACCTTCAAATGGAAGAGATTCTCCATTTGGTGTCAGGCAAGGGCTTGGACCCTTCCTCCTGTTCTGTGGCAAGCATTTGGACTATTTATGGTCCCTTTCTGTCAAGGGCTTAGGTCGGCGACCCTGGTGCACCTGGCAGCCATCTCTGCTTACGAGCGCGGGAAGCAGTCGATTGCGCGAGAAGGGGTGGTCGGGCGCTTACACCGAAGGCCTTGATCACATTTCCTCCGGTGCGAGAACCTCCACCTCCGTGGGATTTACTGCTGGTACTGGCAAAGCTCATGGGCAAGCCATTCGAACCAGTGCACAGGTGTGATCTCTCTCACCTGTCGTGGAAGACCGCCTTCTTGGTGGCTATCACGTCAGCCAGAAGGATGGGAGAGCTCCAGGCGCTTTGCATCAAGTCTCCTTACCTGGTCTTCCACAGGGACAAGGTTGTCCTGCGCCCCAACCCGAAATTCCTTCCGAAAGTGGTGTCGGAGTTTCACTCAACCAGGTGCTGACTCTGCCGGTGTTCTACCCCAATCACACCTCGGAGGTCAATATAGGCTCCATACTCTGGACTAGAAGGGCGCCTCGCTTATTATAAGGAGCGACGGCTGAAATTGGGGAGAGGTTCGCCAGCTGTTTGTCACCTACGCTTGAAGCTGCACCTGGCAGACCTGCAGCCAAGCGGACGATAGGCAGGTGGTCACCTCCTGCATAGATCGCTGCTATAAGTTGGCGGGCATGGAGCCTTCCAGAGGATAAGAGCTCATTCTACCCGCCATACTGCTGCATCGGGTGGCTGCTTCCAGGGACGTCCCTATCCAGGAAATCTGCAGGGCTGCTACCTGGAAGTCAGCACACACCTTTATTACCCATTACCACATCGACCTTGAGTCACACGGGATGCTGGTTTTGGGGCCTCGGTTCTCCAGTCCTTATTCCCAAGTAAGTATTAGGGGTGTGCACCTTGCCTCCTCACTCGAGAACTGCTAGAAGTCTGCCAATAAGTGTGGATGAACAACATATCCATGTCCCTAGAAATACAGGTTACTCACCTGTAACAGGAGTTCTAGAATGGTATATATTGTTCATCCTGTTCCTGTTCTCGGCCCGGCTGACACAGCCTGAGCTTCGGCAGGCCAGATCCTGGCGTCATGGGCGGAGCGGAGTTTACCACCCGGGTGGGTGGGAGGAGCCAGCTTGAAGACCTTCCGGCAAGATTTAAAGCGGCAAGGAACCTGCCAATAAGTGTGGATGAACAACATATACCATTTCTAGAACTCCTGTTACAGGTGAGTAACCTGTATTTACCTCACTTTGAACCAGTTGCGAGCTGCGCTGTCGTGGAAAGTGCTCTTTTTATAGTTGCTGTTATTTGTGCTGAAAGGATTTCCGAGCTTATTTATTTATTGTAAAGTTTCACCAGAAAAGTACACTGAGCAATCAAAATTGCTCGTCTCATGGTACGTCCTGGAGGAGGGGGGTTCATTTGGGGATAGGATACATGCACAATTGCCATAACAGGTACAAAATACATATACAAATGCTGGATGCATAATATTGATAAAATAGGTTACAGAGCCAATACAACAGTTAATCACACATACATAATACAGTTAAAATTAGGGTACAGTAAGTCAGTACAACAGATTTGTTGCAGATGGAGTCAAAAAGAGCAAGGGACTGTACAATCGGCCCGTCATAAGAGCTAATACATAAGGAGCTGTTACGTGCTTTAGAGTTGTTGACTGGGTGGTGGTGGGATAGAGAATAGGGGTAGAAAGGTTACGTACAGGTACAGTTAGTGGAGTAGAAGTTAAGTAGGGCTGATGAAATGGATGCAGGGGATGAGGAATGGCGAATTTGGGGGGAAACGCATTCCAGATTTTAGGGAAGTGTTGCGAGATCCCTGATTGACCCATGGTTGTTGATCAGCGAGGGATCGATAGGGTGCAAGCATCAGTGAATCTGAGTGAGTGGTGGACTTCAGGCTCTCATATGTAAAGAGACTTATTTGTTTTTTCTCAAAGACAGGGTGTCTTTGCATACTAATCCTAAGTTTCTTCCCAAGGTAGTGTCAGAGTTTACTTTGAACCAATCCATTAACCTACCAGTTTACTATCCTGAGTATTCTAATCAGGGGGAGGCTTTGCTCCATACTTTGGATGTGCATAGACTCTTGCGATACTATACGCACCGGACCAAGACTTCATGGAAGTCTGGTCAGTTTTTCATTTTGTTCACCCCCAAGAGAAACGGTGCTTCAGTTTCCAAACAGTGTTTGTCCAAGTGGTTAGCTAATTGTGTTGTTTGTTGCTACCGTGAGTACAATAAGGACCTTCTGGGAGTGGTTAAGGGCCATTCCACCAGGGGTACAGCCGCCTCCATGGCTTGTTTCAGAAATGTGTCTGCTGCGGACATCTCTGTAGCCGCCACCTGGAATTCTGTCTATACTTTCACCAAACATTACAGTCTGGACATTACTGCTATGTGCATGGCTAACTTCAGCCTCGCCATTCTGCAGGGCCTTCTTTCTTAGGCCATGGGCTGCTGTGTAACCCCTCCCGGTGCTGCTTCCTTTGTACTGCTGGAATTGCTTGGGACTCAATCCTGCCAGTGTTGGCCTGCTGCAAGAGCTTCCTCAAAGTCAGATAGTACAGTTACGCAAGAACTTACCATAACAGTAGCTCTTCGAGAGGAGCCGTTGCAGCAGGCCATGATTTTCCCTCCCTCCTTACCCCTTTTTTCTCTCCGCTGTTTCCTCTTCCATTCGTATGGGTTTTCTGCTTCCCTTTTCGGCTCTCGGGAACCTCCTCAGTTTCTTCTTCCTGATGCCTGCTTCAGGTCTCCAGTGGGAGAACTGAGGAGGGTGTGGGGGACTGCCCGCCTTTATAGGACAGGCTGATGTCAGAGGGTGACAGCGGTAGGAGGTCCCCCGTGGTAGACTGCTAGCTAGAAAGTTTTCTTGTGGTCCTGGCGCCTGACTGCTAGGTCCTACCGGTGTTGGCCTGCTGCAAGAGCTCTTCTCAAAGATCTACTGTTATGTTAAGTTCTTACATAACTGTAGTGTATCCCTGAGTATGTCCGCCCTATATTGTCGCTCTGACATCAGATCAATGGTATTATGAGATAAAATGTTCGGTTAGTTCCATTTGTTACAAAATATAACAGATAGGAGACCTTCGTTTTTTGAAGGAAGGTTTGTATCTTCTATTTCTGCACCCTACCTGGAACTCTCTCAGGCTGCTCCTGCAGGTCTGACGCCGCACTATCACCCACCTTGTCCCCTGTCTCCTCAGAGGGTTAGCTATCCTCCACCATGAGGTAGGGCTGCCTCCACTCTGGTGCTCTATGTAGAATCGAGTGTGCTGGCCGAGGTGGTGGAAGAGCAGGTGGGCGGAGACAAGGCCTGGTGTTGGGCATGTGGCGACGTGGCTTGGAGGAAAGCCGTTGCCTACCCAGGTTTGGAGGATTTTTCAGGCTTGTGTGTTTCCCCTAGGAGCACGGGCATGCAATAATGCCAGCACGGCTGTGCCGTGCTCGTCCTCTAATTGCTCTGTGCACTAGCTGTGCCCCTGATCTCCAACGAGGGCACTACTGCGCCAGAGAGACCCTGGATCCCTCCGCAGGGAGAGCAGAGCAGTCCATTAGATGCTCGATCCTACTCCTTCCCCGCGCCCGAGCTCATTCCCAAACTCAGGTTGCCAGCATGGCGTGAGGTGTGGCGTCCAGCGCCTCAACCCTCAAGGCCATTGGGCCAGCTAGGAGACCATCATTAACTAGGCTTGTTATTCCATCTCAGGATTCTGTGGGCATCTCAAACTGCTCAAATTTCTCTCTCATGATTAATGATGTCACCAGAATCCTATGATTGAATTACAGCCTTTTTACTGATGGTCTCTTATCTATTATTCTATTTCTAATGTAACTTCTATGTAATATTTTCATGTATTGTATATTTTAATTATAGTTTGGATTTGTTTTTGTTTTTAATATTTTTCGTGTTTAGAAGAGGGGTTTGAATGTTTTGGTTAGTGGGATTTGGACTTTTTAGATGTCTGGATTTTGGGTGTTTCTGATGTTTGAAGTTGCTCGTTTTAGAAAGTTTGGAGTTGGATGTTTGGATTTGGATGAAATTTCAATCATTATGTGGTGTTCCTTGAAAAGGGCTAACTTTGAAGCCGTTGGCGCTAGAAATGTTATTTTTATTATTTGAAAGCTTGGAATCATATGGTCATGGTTTTGACCTGTTGATATAGTTTTTATGTGTAAATACAGAATTATGTATAGGGGTTACTAATGGCCTGACTCAGAATATGTCATTTATCTTCATGAGTAAGGGCGCAGAACCATAAATCACGTGTCGCAAAGCCACAGGTTAATTATGAATGTCCTGCGCCAGCATAAATTAAGATAAATGGCATATTTTGAGTCAGTCTATTGGGTGCCTAGTTTATACTACACATTTTCATATATAAATCTTTCATAACTATTTAGTATAACAAGTATCCTTATTGACGTTTAAAGTGACATTAATTCATACAATACCAACAGATACTAGGCGTTCCTACAATAGAGAATAGTATCAATATTAAATTAGATTCTCATACACATTAAATAAAATCCATCATCATACCCGCAGTACATTACCTAAGTAATAGCCCACTATAGAGCATACTTTCTAGAGAATTGATTTCATGCCCCAGGTGACTCAACATACCTGGGAAGTGCATTAATTCTCAAGAAGCACATGCCCTGGAGTGCATTATTGTGCTTATAAAATGGAAAAGGTTTTTTTTTTTTTTTTAAGTCAGAAAGGGTTTTGCTTTCATGTAGTTAGGCTGTTACTAGGTGGAAAACAGTTGAGCTCGCCAGGATGCAGCGCAGTGTCACAGATTACTGCATGACAAAGGGATTAACTGCGATTGAAATGGATTTGTTTCCTGCAGTAACTCGGCTGCAGAATTGAGTTGAATCGTGGTGGGCTGCACTGTATTGGAGTTTGGTAATGAGAGCCAGGTGCCTTTGAATGCACCCAGAAAGGGCATTAATTCTGAAGAAACTTGTGCCCGGCCTTGGGTTATTGTATTTAAAAAAAAAAAAAAAAAAAACACAGTGAAAGTTTTTATTCCAGTAAAAATTGTTTTATTTTCAGTTAGACAGTTACTAGGTAGATTATGTTAGGTTAATTATAAACTGTGCATGTACTAAGAATTACTGAATGGTCAGTTTTTGTGTTTAGACCAGTGAAGTTGCTAGGATTCTAAAGCCCCTTTTATGAAATGTTTTAAATAAAGACTCCAAAAAACAAAATGATATAAGCAACAACAAAAAAAGGCAACATACTGTATTTTATACAACAGGATTGGGAGTAAAAATGTGAAAATAAAAAGTTATACAATAACTCCACCACTTATAATTTATAGTCCTGTCCCCCCCTTACACTTGAAACTCAATTGCATATTTTGAGTCAGGCCATTGCATATCACCTTTATGTTTGAGAGCTGTTTTCGATAAATAGATTAAGAAGAGAGAGAGAGAGACACACATTTTTCTATAATAACTTGCTAAAATGTTATACATGTGAGCAGAAAACTTTTCTGAATGTAATGAAAACAGGATATAATCATTCCACTCCATGAAGGAAATGGTTATTGTTCTTCCAGTTCTTTAAAAAAAAAAAAAAATGAACAGTGATTGAAAGTCACAAAAGCTGCTGTTTCTTTCAGCCAACCAAGGTATCACAGTTGTTACCAATAATACAGGATTCAAGGGTAAAATATAACCTCGAAAGCAATGACACACTAGTCATATCCCATATATTATCCCAAAGGGGTTTCACCTTAGGGCAGTCCCACAGTACATGTACCGAGGGACCACTATGAGTGCCACATCTATAATGTATATAATTATTGGTATTACTGTGTTTTAGTTGTTTTGCTGATGTCCAGTAGCCATTATGTAAAATCTTGCGTAATGCGAGTCTGTGAATCTCTTATTTATGACATTTAAAGTTGGACTCCCAAATCTCACTCTTGTTAGTGTCAGTATTTTGTATATTCAGTTATCTTTCTCACCAACGCCAAATGCCTTTTTTATAGTTTCATTAGTTGCCCCAGTTTTAAATCATGATAATTATTTCTAGCCTTATCAAAAAGGTTTTTAAGATGAATTTGTGACACTTGAAAGTGTTGGAAAGCTTCCTTATCATCATATTAAATTATTAAACTCTTCCGGCCAGGTGGCACTGAGGGTTGAGGCGCTGGACGCCACACCTCGTGCCATGCTGGCGACCCATGTTCGGGAACGAGCGTGGACCACCGGGAGTCAGCAGGGAGAAGATGGATTGAGCGTCCGTCAGACTGCTCTCCATCTCTGGGGAGGGGGGTGACAAGCGGCCGGTGCACGACTGACCCCCACCGGAGGCTGGGCCCGACAGTACTCTGCCGCAGAAAACATGGGGCTGGTACACACGGCAGATGCTTGGCGGGGCCACGTGTAGGTGCGTGCGTGGGCCCACCACAGGCATCATTGCACACCGTGCTGTTGCATAGGGGAGCAGAAAACAGAAAAAGAGAGACCCTGGTGGCTGGTCGATGCAGCTTGCTGGCTGTTCCCATGCTCCGCTCCGGAGGTAACGCCCCCGAAACTGGATCCGAACCTGGTGGGTGAGTAAGGGGGACTCCCGCCACTCTACCACGGGGGGTAAGCCATGGGGGCTACAGGGGGTGAGGGCCTGAAGGAGCGGAGCGATGGGATGGCGGCCGGATGAGGAGCCGGCCAGGGCCAGGGAGGGGGAGAAACAAATAAGCAAAAAAAAAAAAAAAATGATTAAACTCTTGAGGTACAGATCTGAATGGAATTCTATCACCATCTCTAATACTTGACCAATTTAGCAACATCTTTCTGGCAATTAGATTTTATTAGTTATATACAACTGGCAACATCTCAGTACTGAGGTGTTGCCCCAGATATAGAGCTTTAGAATGTTAAAGTTCAAACACTTGCAGTATGGTTACACTGCCCCTGGTGGTCTAATCACATATTTATTTCCCTGCTGACTAATTCAGTCACTCTGGAGTCTTGTTCTTGTCTTTGTGGCTACATTTTTAGCTTTGTTTTTTTAAATTTCAGCTTTTTTCACCAGTTTTGTTGTAGTTCTCAGAATCAACAGAACTGCAGATTTCACTGGTTCCCAGTTTAGATCTCCAGTTGTAAATTTAATAAAAATAAAGGAATTATGTGTAGATTTAACTTTTTTTTTTGTTTTGAAAAATTGTACTTTTGTCCCAAATATAACCACTAAAAAGATTTATTATGCTACTTCCTGTCAAATTGGCCTGATGGGAAGGCCTGAAAAGAAAATTGGGCCTATATGATTTAAACACTGAAGATCCTGTAAACATTGGTTGGCAAAGACAAATGACCACAACCTTTGCTCTGATTATGTGGGCCCAGATCACAATTTGAAAATTGTGAACTCTGCCCTAAAACAAAAAAAGGGCAGCTAAACAGCAGTCATGCTTTGCACCACTTTCCACAACAGCTTCACAAGAGTGCTCCTGTAAACCAGACTATGTATAAAAACAAGGAAGAGTACCTCTGTGGGTAGAAAGTACACTTCGGGTGTCTGTTCTTCACTGCACTGGTCTGTGGCACCCAAGGAGACTGAGAAGCTGCAAAACACTCTGCTGTAAAAGAATAGTTGTTTTTGGCAGCTGGGGAGACGGAAGAGACTTCTAACCCATCGTCCAGTAAATAGTACAGTGCTCCCAGCCAGGAATACTGTAATGCCTCTGATGGCAGCCAGAGCAGAAAAGGCTGTGTGAACCAGCCACATGCTACACCTGACAAAAGAAAGCAGAAAGAAAAGCATATAGAGGAACCAGATGAGCAAAAGAAAAATATGTCCAGGGCCCCTAATATTCTGCAGCACTTTGTCCGTATTTGTGCAGCAGAGCTCCTTAGCTTCTGCGGCAGCATTTTCAGAGTTCTGTGGCACAATTTATTCATTTCTGTGGTAGAATGCAGTCCTGCCATTGGTTAAAACATGATGTGATGTCATTGATGACTTCACATGCTGAGCATAGAGGAGGGGCTTCAGGACAAACAAGATCGGGAAGGGAGCTGGGCATTAAGGAAAAACTGTATGATTGAATGAAAATTCACCAAGAACACTCAATTCTCCAGCACTACGTGTATTCTGCGGCATGATACAAATTCTGTGGAAAGTTCTGTGGCTGCAAAATCGCAGAATTACAGGGGCCTTGAATATGCCCTCATTGTAGGACATTAAACAAAAGTGGCAACTTTTTTAATATAATGCAGTGCTTTAAAAAACCTGTCTCTGATGCCTTCCTAGTCTCCCTCCAGAAGAGGGCTACAAGAAGGAAGAGGAGAAACCAATTTCCTGAGAGGATTCTGCTGAGGAGGAATTCGGTTCCTCACCCAGGGTGAATGAAACTGTTCATCCTATACTGTACTGCATTTGTGTGGTATGCTGAGTATTTCATCCACTAAGTCAAAAGTGGATATAGAGGAAGCAAAATGTAAGTGTATACTGGATCTGATCTAAATTAAAAGTATCCATACCCAGCCAGAAGGCTTTTTTTGAAGGCCACTGAAAAGGTGTTTGCTATGCCTTCATTTTATATGGCCATAGACAAGAAGACTGAGAAAAGATAATGTGGCAACCAAGGAAGGCTCTGCATTCATTAGTACTCATCCTGACCTTGAGGGAGTTACTCAGGCAGCTGCTTTGGAAAAAGTAAAAGTCCTTTTCTCAATAGCACTTCCTGATAAAGATTCCAGAAAAAAATGAATTGATGGCTAAATAGGCCTACATTACTTTAACTCTGTTGTTGAAGCAAGCAGACTACTTGAGTTAATCGGAATATTACCAGCAGGTCCTTTGAAATACGGTCCTGACACTGTGTGAGAACATGCCTTCCACAGAGAAACTTCACCTTGCACATACAATGAAAGCTCGTTTGGAAGCTTCTGTATATACCACCTTCAGAGGGCTGTTGATGTAAATGACATTGCTTCAAGGGCTCTAGCAGATTCAGTGCCGTCAGTGAGATTGGCATGGCTCTGAATAACTGGGTTGTCACAGGACATGCAAAATAAGGAAGTTGATTTTAGCTTTGAAGGTTCCTGCTTATTTGGTGAAAAACTGACACATACATGAAAGTTGATGAACGAGGGAGAGACAGAGGCAGAAAGGTGCCAAGCAGAAATCTGCCTCAGCACCACTAGCCCAAGAAAGCCCAACATCTGATAGTTTTGCACATGCTGCAGTAGACCCATTCCCAGTAGTAGGGCGCCTGTCTTATCACCTGGAAGAGTGGGAAAGAATTACCAAAGAGTAAGGGGTTCGGGAAGTAATAAGACAGGATTCAACCCTTCAATTTGTAAATTTTCGGAAGTCAAACAGATTCAGAGTGTTTTTAACTCGGGTACCAGAGCAATAACTCCTGCTTGAATTAGAGGTGAGAACATTTTTAAGAGTTAAATGTTATGCAGAGAATCCCAGTTTCCCAGCTGAGAAAAGATTTCTTCTCCAGGTACTTTTCCACTCTGAAGGAAACTGGGGAATGTTGACCTGTTCTGGACCTAAGGCTGCTGAACAGGCATCTGAAAAAAATTTCAGAATAACAATATGGAGAGTGATTCCATCTTTCAACAAGGGGACTGGCTGGGATAACTGGATTTAAGGGATGCATATTGCCTCTGCACATCTCACTAAGACCTGCCACAGAAGGTAATCTTCCCTGCATAGCTGGCCTCAAGACCAAGATATATACATTTTTCTCTGGCTTATACTCAGGTTCTATAATATAAGGGGGGCTCAGATTACTTCTATTATATCACAACTTTATGATGCTTTAATGCAGTTAACAGGTGGCAATATTGACCATATCAGGACCCGATGGGTGGCAGATTTACAAACCAGAATATCTCTGCAAAGTTGGGACCATCATAGAATCATAGAAACATGTCAGCAGAAAAGGACACCTTGACCCATCGAGTCTGCCCCTTACCCCCCTCTTGTCCAGAGATCCCCTACCCTCTCCCCCTTATGTCTGTCCCATGCCCTCTTGAATCCTCCACGATTTTGACCCCCACCACTTCCTCCTGCAGACCGTTCCAGGGCTCCACCACCCTCTCAGTGAAGTAACTTCCCCATACATTGCCCCAAACCTACATCCCTCCAATTGTAGACTATGACCCCTAGTTCTATCACCTACTTTCCTAGTGAATAAACTCCCCACTACCTTATTTATCCCCTTCATGTACTTAAACATTTCAATGATGTCCCCCCCACCTTTCTGGTCTCCAGTGGGTACAGAGCCAGATCTTGCTTCGAGAGGGCTCTTGCAGTAGGTATTCACATATAGGACTAAGCCGCCAGGCGTTAGGACTCCAAGGAAAAATTTCTAGCTAGCAGTCTGTGGTGAAGGACCACCCCCACGTCAGGTAACCAGCGTCAGAAGACATCGATATAAAGGGGCGGTCCCCCACGCCCACCTTCCAGTTCTTTCCTGCCGTCGGCTTGTGAAAGTTCCTCACTGTAGAACAGCGCTCATCAGTCTTAAAGTTTTTCAACTTTTTTTGACCTTTTTCTCTATTTTTTTGAATTTTCTACAAGCACCTGCTGTGTATGTCGTCCCCGATGCCCTCCGAATTGCATAAGAACAAGTGTGACCCGTGTGGTTCCCAGCTTCCACACAAGGACGGCTACTCCTTGTGCCTCTTCTGTCTAGGCCCAGACCACCCTGTGGAGAAGTGCCAGCACTGCCAGAAGTTTAACTCTGCTACCTGCAAGAGAAGGCAGCAGTCCCTGGAAGCCCATCTCCTCAAAAAGAAAATGGCCTCCATGAAAAAAGAGTTAAAAAAACTTAGGCAGGCATCCACTTCCCCCGAAGGCCACAGAAAGAAGCGTGACAAGCAGGAGTCGTCTTCCACAGTAGCTTCTGGAGTCACGGCCCTTAAGGCTATGTCCCCCTCTGGGGATCACTCTTCGGCCGTCTTGGTGGCTACCGCCAGAGGCACCCCCGTCGGGGTCGCGCTGGGCCCTTTGGGAGCTCTCCAGGGAGAAAGGAGGCCTCCGCCTCGCTAGGCGCCTTCCATCACGGCCTGCCGGTCAGAGAGGGTCCGGCAGTCTGACGTCAGCTCCACCAACGCCCGCCCGGACAGGGCTACTAAGCCACTCACCTCCTCAGGTGAGTGCCCAGCCAAACCCCCCTCCTACAATGCCGCCACTTCATTACGACCTTCCTCGGACAGGGAGTCCGATAAGTTGGACGCCAGCTCCTCTCACGTTCTCCCAGACACTGCCAATAAGTCGGCTGCTGGCCCCTCCGACGACCACCTGGTCAACAAGCCTGCGCCAGACCCTATTGTCCTGTCTGACGCCCCAAGCTCTCTGCAACGTCTCACCATGTTGCCCACTGAGGTCCCCATGTCCACTCGGTTCACACCTGGGAATTTTAACCCTCCAACCCTGGCTGACACCAAGGGCCTTCAGACGCAGCCACCAGGGATCCCACTTCCTACGGACCCCTGATGCCGGATCCTCAGACGCCGGTCCTGACCCTGGCCAACCCACCACCACCCTCCGGTATCCCTTGGCCTAATGGAAGACCGGTTCCTCCATCAGGACCGTCGGACCCGCTCGACGATATACCCACGCCAAATCTGACTCTTCCTTCATCTGGCCCACCAACAGGGCCTTTGCCAGGTCCTTCTGCCCCATTAGAACCCCTGTCGCCAGGGCACCCAACACCGCAATACCCGGCACTGCAGTACCCAGCGCCTCAGTACCCGATGCCGGGTTACTCGCCGTCTGGCTATGGATACTCGTATTATGGGTACCCTCACTACCCGTATCCCCCTCCTTCTCCACCTCTGCCACCCACTCCACAGTCGCCGGCAGATCTGAAGGAGACCTTGGCCTCTTGGTGGGCTGATGCCAGGGCTCAGATCACCAAGGAGGTTGAGAGTAATCTCCCGATGTCAGTCCCTACACAGGACCCCCTATGTCAGAGACAGGAGACTCCTTCCCCCTTGCCCAACACCAGAGGGGAACCCTCTGGCGCGCAAAGCGGGGAGGACACGCACCCCCGGGAACTTCCTAGAGGGGTCATCCCTCCCCCTCTCAGTGAGGAGTCTTCTTCCTCTTCCTCAGAGACATCTGACTTAGACTCTGAGTCCGGCCACTCTGACCATGAAGACGAGCCACACACTCCAGAACACCCCAGGCCAAGGGACCCTCTGAAGTCCCCTCCGGAGGACCCTTCTTTTCTGGAGTTATTAAGGAAAATCCAGGAAACACGCCAGTGGCAATCAGTGGAGCCAGACCCACAGCGTAAAAAACTCACTGCTCATCTGGATCTGCCCGATACCGCTTCTATACTGATTCTATCCTGGATAAAGCCTAACGCAGATCTTGTTACCACCATCTGGAAACAACCCTGGAAACAACCTTCTGTGCTAGTCCCCCTTCCTGAGGAAGGCGGACAGGCTATACCATACTCCTGAGGGTGTAGACTTTCTTAGCCTTCACCCCAAGGCGGATTCGGTTGTCATTAGCGCCGCCCACGGCCGCTCTGCCAACCCAAAACATCTAATTGTCTCCACCTTACAAGGAATCCAGGCTTCTGGACCAGTACGGGAGGAAGATCATTTCCTCTTCTACACTAGGTATCCGGGCCCTCAACTATGTTGCCCATATGAGGGATTTCCAGAAGTCCATCCTTAGCCAGGTGGAATCCAAGTTGGACTCCCCTTCCTGAATCACAGACTAAGCAGGCATTGGGAGATCTAGTCTGTTCTGCTTGGCCTGTAGGCACATGCTCCGTGCCATTTATGATGCGGTGGACACAGCTGGAAGGAGCTTGGCCTTCGCCGTAGGCCTACGGTGTCATGCCTGGCTCCGCATGTCAGGATTGGTCGCTGAGGTACAGTCTGCTATACAGGATGCTCCCTTAAGGGGTTCTGTGCTGTTCGGGGGTGATGTCAAGGACATCATAGCAGAACTGCAAGAGAAGGGTACTGCACTCAAGTCCGTCTAGACTATGTACAGACCCTCTCAAGGGCAAAGGCGTCCTTTTCGTCGCCAAACACGACAACGTCAGAAGCCTTCAGGAAAACGTGCCAACGAATGTCGGGCCCCTCCAACAACCAAGACCCCCCCCCCCAGCAAAAAAACCATGGGAGCCTCGGCTGCTGCGCTGCCCCACACCTCCTTACTCCCTATCTCTCCCTCTGCCTCTGGCCGTTCCAGAAGAACTGGTGGGGGGGAGAGTGTCTCCGCCCATCTGCCGGGTTGGGAGAGGACAACATCAGACGCTTTGGGTGTTTAGTTGATATCAAGTGACACTCCAGGAGAGTTTCTGCAGAACCTTCCCGAGACCCACCCCTTCAGTCGTCTTACTCCCTGCAATATCTTCCTCTGGTTCTAGAGGAAATCATCTCCCTTCTTTCAAAGGCAGCGATAGAGCCAGTCCCCAGTCATCTTTGGGGGACAGGTTACTATTCCTATCTCTTCCTAGTTCCAAAGAAGACGGGAAACCTGAGGCCGATTCTAGACCTCAGTTCCCTGAACATGTTCATGGAGTACAAATGCTTCAGAATGCTCTCCTTGCAGAGCCTTCTACTGTTACTTCGGTCCTGAACAGTGGCTGTGTGCCCTGGATATGTAGGATGCTTACCTGCATATCCCCATATGCCCTTCCTGTCGCAAATACCTCCATTTTTGTTTTCAGGGGCACCACTACCAATTTAAGGCCCTCCCATTTGGTCTTTCCTCGGCCCCCGCAAGTGTTTACCAAATGCTAGTCGGTGGCAGCGATCCACCTGCGTACTCAGGGTGTGCAGGTATTCCCATACCTGGATGACTAGCTCCTGGTGGCCCCATCCAGGGAGGAAGTCCTGCACTCCCTTTCCCTTACCCTGCAGGTTTTTACCAGCCTGGGTATCAGCATCAACCAGGCCAAGTCCCACCTGGTCCCTTGCCAACGCCTCCAATTTATAGGGGCAGTTTTGGACATGACCACAGGATGAGCCTTCTTACCTCTGGACAGGGTCGAGACCCTTCAGAATCAGGCTTGTCTTCTGGCCAGTCGCAGGAGGGGCGGAGCCAGGTCAGTCCTCCGCCTCCTCAGGCTAATGGCAGCTGCCATTCTGACAGTCCAGTTCAGTTCACTCGGCTCCAAATGAGAATCTCTCAATGGACGCTTCGGTCACATTGGGACCAGACCAGGGACAATCTAGATCAAGAGGTACTAGTATCGGATCCCATGATCAGGGACTTGCACTGGGGGATGGTTCAGGAGAACCTGTGTCTGGGAGTGCACTTCTGCATAGCTCCTCCTTCCCAGACGTTGACGACAGATGCGTCAGGGGAAGGCTGGGGTGCCCACCTGGGGTTTCACAGGACTCAGGGCAGCTGGTCCAGATTCGAGCAAAATCTGCACATAAATGTGCTCGAACTGAGGGCAGTCCTTTATGCCCTGCAGGCTCTTCTCCCCTTCATTCTCCCTGGTCATCTTCTCATCCAGTCAGACAACATGTGCGTAGTCTGTACCTCAACAAACAGGGAGGAACACTTTCATACCCCCTGTGCCGGGAGGCGATGAGAGTCTGGTATTGGGCAGCCAAGCATCACCTTCACTTGACCACAGTTCACATTCTGGGAGTGGAAAACACACTGGCAGACGAGCTCAGTCAGTCTTCAGCCAGGTCCCATGAAAACAGGTCATAGACGACATCTTTCAGCATTGGGGGACACCTCAGATTAACCTCTTCGCCTCTCCCCCAAAATGCAAAACTTCCTGCCTTTTGCTCACTCACTCCAGGATGAGACGCTTTCTGGCGGGACGCTCCGTCTCTCGATTGGAAGGACAGATTCGTTTGTGCCTTCCCTCCCATTCCTTTAATTCCGAGGGTCCTGAACAAACTCAGATTGGAGGGGGCTCAAATGATTCTGATGGCCCCTTTGTGGCCCAGGCAAGTTTGGTTCTCTCTTCTGCAACAGTTTTCAAAGGAACCACCTCTTCCTCTGTCTCTGTCGCAACAATTGTTGACCCAGAATCAGGGGACCTTTGTTCATCCAGGTCTCAAATCCCTTCATCTCCATGCATGGCTCCTGCAGATGTAGCTAAAGCATGCTTCGGAGTCTCTCTCCTTTAGTAGCGGACATATTGGTGGAGGCGAGAATGCCTTCCACCAGATCCACCTACGCTATGAAGTGGAAAAGGTTTTCCATCTAGGCAATCTCAAAAGACTTCGAGCCTTTTTCATGCCCAGACAACAAAGTCCTGTACTACATGCGTCACCTCTTCGACCTGGGTCTCAGCCATTCCTCATTAAAGGTCCATATGGCAGCTATTTCAGCCTGCCATATTCCCTTTGGAGACAGAACTGTTGCTCAGTTCGAAGTCTCTAAGACTTTTCTCAGAGAGATTCTCCATTTGAGACCCCCCATTCGCACTCCTGCTCCTCTATGGGACTTGAATTTCATCCTGGAGAACCTCACTCTGACTCCCTTTGAGCCAGCAACAACAGCTGATTTAAAGTTCCTGTCTTGGAAGACACTCTTCCTAGTGGCCATCACTTCTGCTCAGAGCATTTCCGAGCTTCAGGCCTTGATGTGTAAAATCCCATTCTTGATTTTCCACAAGGAACATATGGCTCTCTGCACCAACCCTAAGTTTCTCTCTAAGGTGGTGGCTGAATCTACGCTGATTCAATCTATTGAGCTTCCCACTTTCTTTACGCAACACTCCAATCAAGGGGAGTACCTCTTACATACTTTGGACGTTCACAGAATACTGAGACACTACACCAATTGGACTAAGGATCTCAGGAAGACTGATTAGTTTTTGGTCTCTTTTGCTCACAAAAGAGAAGGCAATGCTGTCTCCAAGCAATGCCTATCCAAATGGTTGACGAATTGTATCACTTTCTGTTACAACAAGTACAACAAGATAAGTCAGAGGTCACTCCACCAGAGGAGTAGCTGCTTCTGCGGCTTGTTTCAAGAATGTGTCAGTGGCAGACATGTGTGCAGCAGCAACTTGGACTTCTGTCCATACCTTCACGAAACACTACAGTTTGCACATCACCTCTCACCATAGAGAAAGCTTCAGGTTGGCTGTCCTACAAGGTCTCCTTTCATGAGACACGTTCAGCCCTGAGGTTCTATGTTATGGATGACAGTCCTCCTCCCGAGTGCTTTTCCTTGTTCCAGAGTGCTTGAGACTTGGTCCTATAAGTGAATACCTACTGCAAGAGCCCTCTTGGAGTAAGATAGTACAGTTACATAAGAACTTACTGTAACAGTAGATCTTCGAGAGAGGCTCTTGCAGTAGGTATTGCCTTCCCGCCCTCCGTCCCCCTAAGTTTTCTTTGCTTCATTTCCATGGGGGGAATATCCTCTTCTCTCTCGTCTTGCCTGTTGTGGCCTTTGGCGGGAAAGAACTGGAAGGTGGGCGTTGGTCCCTCGCCAGAGACTGTTAGCAAGAAATTTTTCCGTGGGGTCCTGACACCTGGCGGCTTAGTCCTATATGTGAATACCTACTGCAGGAGCCTCTCTCGAAGATCTACTGTTACGGTAAGTTCTTACGTAACTGCACTTTCCCTTAACCTCTCCTCGTAGTTCATCCCATTCAACCCATGCGCCATCTTGGTGGCTCTTCTCTGAACCCTTTCAATCCCACCTGTGTCCTTGCGTAGTTGAGGTCTCAAGAATTGGACCCCGTACTCCTGGTTAGGCCTCACCATGGATTTGTAAAGTGGCATCAGCACCTCCCTCCTCCTGCTTCTTATTCCTCTTCCTATGCATGTCAGCATTCCATTTGCTTTGCATACCGCCTTGCTACATTGTGCCCCCACCTTAAGGTTATCTGAAATTATAATCCCCAGATCACTCTTCTGCTCAGTTGCCCTAATTACATCCCCCCCAATGTGTACTCCGCTTGTGGGTTAGCCCACCTCATGTGCATTATTGTGCACTTTTTGGCATTGAATTTCAGCTGCCAGGTTTCCAACCACCCCTCCAGCAATCTTAGATCTTCCCTCATAGCCTTCACTCCCCCTGGGATGTCCACCCTATTGCAAATCTTCGTATCATCCGCAATAGGCAGCCCTTCTCCTGCAGCCCCTCGCTATGTAGATGTAGATATAGATGTTAAACATGATGGGCCCCAGCACCGACCCCTGTGGGACCCTCCTCGTCACCCCTTCCTCCTTGGAGTGTACCCCATTTACCACCACCCTTTGGCTTTTGTCCTTCAACCAGTTCTCCACCCACGTAGGTATTTTGTTTCCCGCCTCCAAACTTTCCAAATTATTTACCAGCCTTCTCTGGGGAGCAGTGTCGAAGCCTTCCTGAAGTCCAGATAGACCACGTCCACTGCCCCTCCTTGGTCTACCACCTTCATCGCCCAATCGAAAAACTCGTATCAGGTTTGTCTGGCATGAGCTCCCTTGTGTGAAGCCATGCTGACGGACGTCCTGTAGCCCACTTTCCACCAAGTAGTTGACCACTCTTCCCTTTCCTCTAGGAGGCAGTATAACACAGTGGGGTTAAGGCTGTGAGCTGCAGATCTGGAGACCTTGGTTTGAATTCCACAGTCACCTAGGTGCATACTTTGTGATCCTGAGCAGATCACTTAACCTCCTTGTGCTCCCAGGTCGCATCTGAAAAACAAGCTTCGGCTTAGTGTGCTACTCCTGGTTAAACAATGTTCCCTTTTTAATATCGCCTCCATCACCTTACCCACCACCGAGGTGAGCCTGACCGGATGATAATTTCCCACCTCCTACCTGCTGCCACTCTTGTGAAGTGGTACAACGTCCGCCCTCTTCCAGTCTTTTGGCACCCACCCTGTATCCAGGGACAAGTTAAACAACCTTGCCAGTGGTGCCGCCAGTTCCTCCCTAAGCTCTCGAAGTACCCTAGGATGCAGGACATCCAGACCCATTGCCTTATCCACCCTCAACCTACGTAATTCCTCCCTTACCCTGTCTTCACTGATCACCCTTATGCCCTCCCTTCTCTTCACCCTTAACTCCGGTCCCCATCCTTTCTCTTCCACCGTGGAGACAGAGCAGAAGTACCTATTTAGCACCTCCACCTTCTCAAAGTCCCATTCCATTTGTACACCCCCCCACCCTTATTATCCCCTGCCTTGCTTTTCTGTTCTCCCCTATATACCAAAAAAAAGTTTTGTCTCCCCTTTTGGCCTGTTTAGCAATTATTTCCTCCATTTCTGTCTTTGCCTTCCTAATCTTCTACCCTGCCACCCTCAGCTTCCTCCTGTACGTCTCCCTGCCCTCTTATCCCAGTGTCCTCCTATCTGCATGATACGCCCTTTTTTTCCTCTAATTGCCCGCCTCACCTCCCTGGTGAACCATAGCAGCCTCTTTTTTTTTTCTGTTCTTCTTTACCTTCCTTATGCAGATTTCAGTGGCTTGTAGTAACCCCCTTGATTGAATTCCATAATTCCTCCACATCCCCTATTCTCTTCTACCCCTCCATTTCATTCCTGAATATCACCATCATTTTGGCAAAATCCACCCACCTGAAATCCAGGACCTCTGTAATAGTCCGACTTGCCTCGATCCCCGTCCTAATCCTGGAGCTCACTGTGTGTGGTTGCTTGCACCTAGGTTGACCCCACTCCAACTCCTCACAATATCTCCATTGGTGAGGACCACGCTCGAGTGTGCTGCCCCCGTGGGCTCTTAACCAGCTGCTGCAGGAAAGCTCCCTGGAGGTGTTTGAGGAACTCTCTGCTCCTGGCTGACCTAGCTGATGGAATATCCCAGTCAGTATCGGGGAGGTTAAGGTCACCCACCAGCATAACCTCCCCCTTGAGCATCATCCATTGAACTGCCTGCAACAGCTGCCCATCCACTTCCTCCCCCTGCATCGGAGATCTGTACGCCACACCCAGCCATACTGATGCCCCAGACCGTTTTTCTAGCGTGACTCACAACATTTCTGCCTCCCCTACTTCCTCCTGCCCTTCTGTAGCCTTAATGTCGCTCCTGATATACAGTGTAAACCCCCCTTTCTACCCACCCTGTCTTTCCTGAAAAGCCTGTACCCAGGGATACCTACTTCCCATGTCTGATGCCCAGACCACCAGGTCTCCGTTACAGCTACAATATCCAGTCCCTCATCCACCATTATGGCCTCCAAGACCACCATTCTGTTCCCCAAACTCATGGCATTTGTGGGACGCCCCTTCTACCAAATACCCCCTTCCTCCCTACCAACCCTCCCTTCTATACCTGCTCCCTTAGGCGGGGGAGTGTTAGCTAGTGCATTCTCTCTTCCTGTCAAACTCTCCCCCTTCCTCACCTTGTACTCCCCCTTACCAGTTTAACCCCCACCAAGACCATATCTGTATAACCTTGCAGACCCCCCATCACCTTTGCCCCTTTCCACTTAGATGTAGCCTGTCCTTCCAGTATAAATCCTCATCCTTCTATGTGTCCCCCCACCCACCTATACAGGCAAACCCTTCCTCCCCGCACCATTCCCTGAGCCATTCATTGAACTCTCTAATTCTTTGCTGTCTAGCTGTACTGGCACAGGGGACTGGCAAGACTTCTGAGAATGGCTGGCCCGGTGGCACTGAGGGTTGAAGTGCTGGACGCTACACCTCATGCCATGCAGGCAACCTGAGTTTGGGAGCCAGCTCGGGCACCATGGGTCGTCAGGGGAGGGATCGGATTGAGCGCCCGGTTGGCTGCTCTCCTGTCCCAGGGAGGGTGTTGGATGCCCAGCGCCCGGCGGCTCCCGGTGAGATCTGGGGCACCGCAGGCGGGCAGCATGTTACGTGCCCGTGGGACGCTGGCAGGGTTGCCGTGTGCCAAGTGTCGGAGGGGGTACATACAGAGGGGAGAGGGCCAAGAAAAAGGAAAAACCCGGCTCGGAGGGATAGGCGATGGCACCTATCCTCCATGCCCAGTGCTGGATCTGACTCGGACAGGCCTCATCACTCCTCCACCTGGGCCCCACCCATAGGCCAGAGTCTGCCTAAAATAAGGAGCCCAAGGAAGGAATCTGGCTACCCTCCCTGGGTAGGTTAAACGGGGGTGCTGGCAGCGGGGGAGGGGGGCACTTGACTGCAGAGGACCTCAGGCCGACAGGCACAGGGAGAGGATGCCTGAGAGAGTTCCCCCGAGCCGAGACCAGAGGGAAAAAGAGCTGACAAAAAAAAAGACTTCTGAGAATGCCAAAGATCTCATCTCTTCCATGCATCCCCTTGCCAGGGCCTTAAACATTCTCTGGACCTCCCCATTTCATTGCTTGCCAGATCATTTCCACCCAAATGAATGACTAGATATGGTTTCACCACCACCCTTGCACTTTCCCTGATTTTTTGCATTGCCCTCCCAGCCTCCATCCCCGGTTGACAAAAGACTGACCTCTGCCTGTAGGTAGCCCCACTCATGATCCAGTGTATCCCCTTGATGATGAGTCCCCAAATACCATGACCTTCTCCACTTCCACTGTTAACGGATCTGAGTGTGTTCCGGTTGAACCCCGGTCCCCATCTTCCTAGTTGCACCCTCTGTCCTGAACTGCCTGCTTGTCCCCCAAGCTCCCCACTCCCTCCTATTCCCCCAAAAGATTCCGGTATCTTATCTGATTTAACCCCTTTCTTCCCCCTCTGTTCCTGTTTATAGCTCCCTTGCCTCCTCCGTTTCCCTGCTTCCCTTGTTTGTCCCTTATTTCCTCCTGCTGCGCTACCCCCTCTCCCTTTTCCTTCCTTTGCTCCCCTTCTCTGCCCCTTGTGAATTCTTTACCCCTTCCACCTTCATGCTCTCCTCCACCACTCCTTCCACTGTTCTTCTGTCCCTTCCCCCTATTCCCCCCCAATCCCTTTTTCCTCTCCGTCTGCCCCCTGCCATGCCATACCTTCTCTAGCCACACTACTCTTCCTCTCTTCCCTTCCCCGTTCCATGGACCATTCTTGCTTCACTGTCCAGTCCCTCCAGAACGCCCTGATCCATCCTGTCTGACAAAGGTATGAACCTGTTGGACACCGTAATACCCCCCTCAGTGGAAGCTCTTTTTCCCCTTGGTGCCGAGGTACTTGTCCTTCCCTGAGCCCCTGCCCCTAGAACCTCCTTTCTCTTCCTCCTCACCTTCTGCCATTCGTAGCTTTCCCCATGGCTTGATCTGAGCCCCTTTCCTCCTTGTCCCCCTCTTCTCTGCCCCATTCCTTCATGCCCCTTGCTAGTCTCGCCCCTCCCCTTTCTGCAGCCCCCAAAATCTGCCTGCTGCAATTGTAGTGTCCCCCCTCCCCTCTGCCCTGCCGCTTTCTCACCACCTCCTTCCATAAACTGTTTATCTCCATTTCTATTTACCTCAATCTGATACATACCAGACAACTTCCCAACCTCCAGTGTTCCCATGAACAATGCTGCCCCATAACAACTGCATCCCACTCTTCTGCCCGCTCTTCTGTGTACCCCCTGACTTCCCCTCCCCATCCTAAGAGGCTCCTGCCCTTGTCCTCCCCAACTTCCAGTATAATTCATTTTATTTTATTTTATTTCTTGCTCCTACTCCCCCGCCCACTGTCTTCCAAGTGCAGTCCACAGTATTCCTTGTCTCCCCACACTACACTTTTAAGGCACCTGAACAGATAAGAACACACCATGAACAGATTGGAACACTATGTACTTTTGTTCAACCCCCACCACCACCACCAAGTCCCCTCTTTTGCTGCTTGCTGTAATACCTGGATTCAGCCACTACTTTTGGCACATAAAAACATATATGGATCCCTCTTTCAACAAAGTCTGTGAATTCTAGATATGGTCAATCCCTTCAGCATAGCCTCCAAAAAGTAATGCCAAAAGTTTATTATGTTTTTCCCATAAAGTTTTTTGTTTCCAACTTCCTGTCTCAGTCCCTGCGCTCCTTACTCTATGCTCCACCTCTCCTTGTAACATGGCATGAACTGTGCACCTCTGAGGGAGCAAGCCGATAGGGCTAGGGCAGTCACGAGACGGCAGCCGAAGCGGGTATTAGCAGCATATATGCCGTGCCTACTTCGGCAGTACCGCTGACTCAGCCAGACTCCCCAGCCTAGCAGCATCTGGGTCCTGCAGGGAAGGGAGAGGAAGCGGCGGTCCGGGAGCCCCACTAGCAGTCCGAGGCAGGAAAGGCACACGGGGACGAGAACTTGTGGCACACTGTGCAGGGCTGTGTAGCTGGGAAGGGTGAGAGGCAGACCACAGGGGTGGTCTGCTTTTGTTTGGCAGGAGGGCGGCGATGGGAGTGGGTGAAGGAGGCAAGAGTGGCAGCCGAAGAGTGCGCGATGTGCAGGAGATGGAAGGGGGAGAAGCAGGCGGCGTGACAGGATGGATAGGCTACAGAGCCCCAGAGTGAGACTCCATGCAGGCAAGCGGTGCATCGTCGGAGAAGCCTGAGAGAGAGCAGGAAGTGAGGAGCCTAGATGCAATTTCTGAGGCGGGCGCACAGGCCTTGGCAGCAGGCGATTACGGACAGATCCAACCAGTGCTACCGGAGAAACAGTCGGGCACATCGGGCCAAGTGCTGCACGAGTCTGCGAGCCGCTCTACTCCCTATTAGTACAGGTACATAGTGTGTACAGCGCATCAGCATCGTAATGCCGTTCTCTCAAAGGATTTCTAAGTGCACCGTTACAGTGCACAGATGTCCCCGACTCCCCCTGTTATGTAGTGGTACAGAGGCAAAATGGGCTCCTGGTGACTGTCTCGTTGGGCGGCCCATGTTACAAGCGCATTAAGCCACTCCATCGGTGTGCTCTAATGCGATTGATGCATGGGGGGCCGGGTGGCAGCCCTTGGCCCTGGGCCTCGGGTGCTCCCCCCATGCATCAATCCAGCATTAGAGCACACCTCCGTCGTGGCTTAATGCCTACTTCTGAGCTGCCCAATCCCTAGATGGCTCCTCGGGCATTCAAAGAGATGGTGGGTTGGGGGAGCATGGGCGGAAGGTTTTTGTGTCCTCCTGCACACAGTCCCAAACAAGCACTGGATGCACTTTTTAAAGGCAGTCCTCCGTTTGAAATTTGGCGCCTTGTCCTGATTGGCTCCCAGAAGACTTTACTGCTTCTGGAGCCAGTCCTGCAATTTTCCTCTGCGGCAGTGGCCATCAACCACCTCCCTCGCGGCAGTGGCCGCCGATCTCTTTTCCCTTGACAATGGCCGCTGAACTCCTTCTGTGTGGCTGCAGCTGCTCCTGGCTCCTTTCTTGTGGCTACGGCTGCCGGGACCCCCCTTCACGGCAACAGCCACCAAACTCCTTCTCTGTGGCTATGGCTACTCCTGGCTCCTTCTTTGGAGCTACAGATGCCGAGGCCCCCTCCTTCTGCCCTCCTGCACATAGTCCCGAACAAGCACTGGATGCGCTTTTTAAAGGCAGTCCTCCTTTCGAAATTTGGCGCCTTGTCCTGATTGGCTCCCAGAAGATTTTGCTACTTCTGGAGCCAATCCTGTAATTTTCCTCTGCAGCAATGGCTGCCGACCACCTCCCTTGTGGCAACGGCCGCCAAACTCCTCTGCGGCTACAGCCGCTCCTGGCTCCTTCCTTGCAGCTACGGCCACTGGGACCCCCCTTTGTGACAACAGCCACTAAATTCTTCCTTTGTGGCTACAGCCACTCCTGGCTCCTTCCTTACGGCTACAGCCACCGAGACCCCCTTCTTCTGCCTGCCTGCACACAGTAATCTTGCTGATATCCATAGAGTGACCTCTTCCTATATATGGAGAGAATTCTCCTGGAAGACTTGTATCCGGTTCTTTAAGACACCCCCATATAGTGGCCAAATTCAAACCCGAGTCCTCAGCAGCATGCAGGTGAGGCTGTGGTTTTGCTTCAGCGACACATGGGCACGTCTTTGGTCCTGTTCCCTCCTTTTACTATTTTTGGGGCCAATTTTGCCTACTCTGGCAACAAAATTTGGGGAAGGATTTCAATTTCCTGATCATACTCTTCTTTTCTTAGACCTATATACAGGGTTTCAAGATCCCAATACTAGAAAATTGTTATATATCATTACATCCCTCAGAGCCACTCATTGCAGGATAAGAGCAGTTTCACCCATGTTCTGCTCTGGCGAAAAGTCCGGGAATTTGCCTGTTTCCAGGGTGTCTGCACATGAGACACTCTTCACAGAATAAGAGTGTCTCACACACAGGTAAAGGGAGTGCTCCGATTGGTCGGAGCGCTCCCTCGATCTATAATACACATTAGTGTGGTTGTTGCAAAAAAATCTGTAACAAAATTATGGCTCATGAATTAGATCCCCACTTGGAAATATTGGCAGACTCCATCAGTGGTTCCTCACAGACAGGCTCCTGGTCAGTGCCAAAAGACTAAATCCGCTTTTTGGATCCAAGCCCAGGCTTACCAGACCGGACAGTAACCTTTTACCTCCAACCCCCAAAAAACAGTGATCATCTTCTAATACTTTGAAGTGGTCCTCGATCCTACCCTAACGTTTGGTGACCATACTGAATTCTTAGTACGGTGCATAAACCAGAAACTAGGAGTAGGGTAGGGATTACCTGATCCCTGAGACTAGGCTTACTATCGCCCAGAGCACATTGCTTCCCCTATTAGACTACTTCCTCTCCATATACACTCAGGCCACATCATCTGGGCTGGACAGGCTAAACACAGCATATAACAACATTTGTAGGTTTGTTCTGATGGCACCCTACTCAACTTACCACTGCACCCTATAACAGGTGACCAGGTGGTTCACCCTTCAGGCCTGCTGCAACTACCTCCTAGATTGCCTTATGGACAGATCTCTTAGGGAGAAAGATGCATGCCCCTCACCCTCCTACTCAAGCCTAAGTCTTGCCACCAGGGCCTCTGGAACTCATCTAGCCTTATGCTTGAGTGCCCTCAGGGTACTACATGGATGGGGCAAAAGGCTTTCTCCTAAGCCACACCAACCCTATAGAACAGCCTGCCTGCCCCTCTACGGGCTCTGGGATCACACCCCCTGTTCATATCCCGCTTTTAAATCCCTTGTGGGATTAGTCACATGCTCCTGCTCTCCAGGCTGACTGACTCCTCCTGCCCTGGAGATGCTGGACGGCCCCCTCTCTGCCACCAAGTTTTATTCTCTATGTATGTACCCATATACAGTATTGATACTGATCTGGTTGTTTTTTTTGTGAGTCAGCACTGCTCGGCATCACTGTGCATTTTCAATCTGTATGTACTGTTATTCACTTCATGCGCTAATTTTGCACTAATTATACCGTTCCTGTTGTGTGCTCAACTACTTGTATCTACCTGAACATGTGCCTGTGGTATGTTTGATGTGCCATCTCAATGGCCGGGGATGTGCCTGAAACCGGGCCCTGGGATCAGTGCACCCACCCAGTTAACAAAGAAATCAGTAAATAAATATTATGTGGATGGTCTGTGATATGGAAACACTGATGCTAAAGTAAACTATGTGGTCGAAAAGTTTGAAACTGTATGGGCTTGCTGGGTCCAATACATGTTAGCCCAGCAACCAGACTTTTTTTCATAACTCTGTCCTTTAGCCATTCGTTGGACTTACCATGATTACCTTTACTGTATCTGTGTAGCTGCTGTGCTATGTATTTCTGAGAGCCGCCCTCGCGCTAGCACGTTTCATGATGTCATTATATGGAGAGTGTGGGGGTGCACTCCATAGATATTAATGGGGCCATTTTCTAAACTCCTTTTTTCTTATTTTAGATGACCATCGCAAACAAATCAAGGCCACTATTCAGCTAACAAAGCCCTTGTTAGTTGAGCTGTGGGCTTGATTTGTTCTCAATGGCCATCTAAAATATGAAAAAAGAAGCTTAAAAAAATGACCCTATTATTGTCTATGGAGCGTGCCCCTGCACTCTCCATATAATGACATCACAAAATGTGCTAGCATGTGGGTGGCTCTCAGTATCAGGAAGTGAAAGGGATTGGTGTCTCAGCTCCATAGAGCCAAAATATGATCCCTTCCTTTCCAAAATAGAGGCATATAAAAGTCCCGATTGCAGCACCATTACAGGTGGGGACAGGTAAGGGTCCTTCATGGTTCTTGATGTAAGCACCAAAAAAGGTGCTTTTTAAACAGAAAGTAAATTTAAGATGGATACCCCAAATTGGAATAACTGTTGGAAAATGGCAAGTAAATATTGTAAATACACAAAGAATAAATCCAGTCAGTATAAAAATGTCAGCATGGCATTTTATACAACATATAGGTTATATAAAATGGATATTGCACCTTCTTTTCTGTGCTGGCATGTTGTGGTAAAAAAACAAACCATGTTCCATCAGTTATGGTCTTGCACTTTTGTCCATAATTGGTGGAAATCAAACCCGTAAGGAATTAAGTAAAATCACAGACCAGCTTATTTCATTAGACCTAAATATTTTCTTTATTAATGAATTTTATAACTTAAACATAAACAGACCATTCTGGCTGTAATCACTATGAATACTAAAATAATAATTCTACATTATTGGACTACACACATCCTGGAACCCCTAAACACACAAGTATGGTCAAATAATATCTTAAAAACAGTAAAAAGAAATTGTGGTAGTCGTGCTATTCGAGTCTAACAGTCTGTCCTGACCTGAAGAAGAGAGGATTATCTCTCGATTGCTAGTCTTATAAATAATTTTGTTAGTCCAGTAAAAGGTATCACCTGCAGCATATATTTTTTTCCCCTCTGCACTGAAACCATAACTGTAGAAAAACGTTAATAATTACACAGAATGGTGACAGTAAAATATCTACAGGGATTAAAATGAGAACGTGTAACCACAATGGAGGATGCAAACCTCACTAAAGTCAAGGTCCTGCACTTCAAGACAGCCGACTTCAGCAAAATGGCGGAATGTCTCAGGGGAGCCTTGGCAAAAGAGGACGAAGGGGGTGGAGTGGAAAAACAGTGGGCTATCCTAAGAGGGGCCATAACAGAAGCAACAGACCTCTGTGTGAAACAGCAAAGCAAGACTAAGCAAAAGAAATGACTGCTTTGGTTCTCGAGGGAAGTGGCCAGAAAAGTGAGAGATAAAAGTAAGGCATTCAGGAGATACAAAGAAACACAGAGGGAAGAGGACAGAGAGCAGTATCTGGAGAAACAGAGGGAGGCATGGAAGGGGGTCAGAAGCACAAAGGCACAAACAGAAGAAAACACAGCCCAGGCAATAAAAAAGGAGTGATAAGACCTTCTTGAGGTATATCAGCAACAGAAAGAAGGAGAGAGGTAGGATTGTCAGGTTAAAGAAGAAGGGAGGAGGTTATACAGAGGAAGACTTGGAGAAGGCAACTATACTGAATAAATACTTTTGCTCTGTTTTCACAAAGGAAGGGGCAGGCAATGGCCCACAACTCAGACAAAAAAGCAGACAGGGAGGGGAGAGGAGGTTGACACCACTCCATTCACAGTAGAGAGTCCTGGAGGAACTCGGGGAAACTGAAAACAGATAAAGCAATGGGGCCGGATGGGATTCACCCCAGAATATTAAAAGAGCTCAGGGAGGAGCTGCAGCCCCACTGACCACCCTGTTCAACAGATCACTGGGGATGGGGGAAGTCTCAAATGACTGGAGGCGGGCAAATGTCCCTCTCCACAAAAGTGGGAGCCGGGAGGAGGCTGGCAACTACAGACCAGTCAGCCTGACCTCAATTGTGGGAAAGCTTATGGAAACACTGTTAAAGGAAAGGATTGTGTCATTCCTTGAAGCTGTTGGAGCACAGGATCCAATGCAGCATGAATTCACAGCGGAAAGTTCATGCCAAACAAATCTAATAGATTTCTTTGATTGGGTGACCAGGGAGATGGATCAGAGAAGGGCGGTGGATGTGGAATACCTGGACTTCAGCAAGGCCTTTGACACCATCCTACATAGAAGGTTGGCAAACAAGCTAGGAAGCATGGGGTGGGCCCCAATGTGGTAAACTGGGTCAGTAATTGGTTAAAGGGCAGGACGCAGAGGGTGCTGGTAAAAGGTGTTCAGTCTGAGGAGAGGAAGGTGACCAGCGGGCTACCACAGGGATCTGTCCTGGGACCAGTCCTCTTCAGTGTCTTTATAAGTGACATTACAGAGGGGCTAGAGGGGAAAGTATGTCTTTTTGCAGATGTCACAAAGATCTGTAACAGAGTTGGCACTCCAAAGTGGATAGAAACAATGAGGAAGGACCTGGCCAGGTTGGAGGAGTGGTCAGAAATGTGGCAGCTTCGATTCAGTGCCAAGAAGTACAAAGTCATGCACTTGGGGAGCAGAAACTCTGTAGAGGTATACAAAATGGGAGGGAAGGCACTGGCAGCCACCAAGATGGAACGTGACCCTGGGATAATCATATCAGATGACCTAAAGCAACAAAGCAGTGCGAGAAGGCTGTGGGGAAAGCCGGTAGGATGCTGGGGTGCATGGGGGGGGGTATCACCAGCAGAAAAAAGGAGGTGGTTATGCCACTATACAGCTCACTGGTGAGGCCTCAGCTGGAGTACTGTGTCCAGTTCTGGAGACCACATCTCTGGAAGGATATAGACAGACTGGAGGCAGTCCAGAGGGGTGCTACATAGATGTTGCAGTGCAGTGCATGCAGGAAAAGACTCACGAAGACAGGCTGGGGGAACTCAATATGTATTCTCTGGAACAGAGAAGAGTGAGGGAGGAACATGATAGAAACTTTCAAGCACCTCAGGGGTATAAACAAGGTACAAGTGGGCAGCATCTTTCAGAATAGAAGATGTGCAAGAACCAGGGGTCATGAAATGAAGTTAGTGGGTGGGAGGTTCAGAGGCAACATGAGGAAGTACTTTTTCACTGAAAGAGTGATGGATGCTTGGAACAGCCTCCCAAAGGGGTGGTGGAGACGAAAACAGGGAATTTAAGACTGCTTGGGATAAACATAAGGGCACCCTAGGGACAGGAAAAAAGGGTGAACTACAGATCAACTAGGATCTGTGGTTAGAAATAGGTAGGCAAAATGGGCAGACTAGGTGGGCCATGCGGTCCTTATCTGCCGTCAGCTTCTATGTTTCTATATTACTTCCACCTCCATTAATAATTACCAGTTATCCACCACTTGCACAGAACCCATTGGGTAGGTGCCAGTCATGTTGGTCATATGAGAGCCTGCAGGGGGAGAGGCAGGGGTCCGACTTGTGGCTGCCCAGCATCTTTTCCCACTGGTTTCCTCCCCTGGACTGGAGCATCAGGGCATGTGCACCAATATGTCAACACATCCTAAGAACTAAGGCACCACAAGGTACTGTACAAAATGTGAAGGTCTTTTATTGTAAATTGTGCTCCGTTTGATAAAGCAGCCACCCTGCAGCATAGGGATCACCTCAACCGGTTTCACACATCACGTGCGTCTTCAGGAGGATAATTCACCATATGCCCACACCATATAAAAAGTTGCTGCTTAAAGTGACAGTGTGCATAAAATCATCTAAATCACAACGGACAGGACAATTAAAAACTCAGTGTAAACATCCTGTATCTCAAGGTTAATAAATAAACACAGCAACAAAAATCCAAAATAGTCCCAGATATCATCACTCTCCAAATTGGGCTACCAGTCCCTAATATTTGGCTACCAATAAATTAATCTGTATTTTTATATTGATATGTAGAAAAAGAAATCCATTCAGTACAATTAAATTGTAGCCAGAGCTAGTAGTACTAAAAATGTCCTTATGCAGTACAAGTATTGACACTTCTTCAAGTTGGGCTACCAGTCATTTCCTTTGGCTAATAATCATTGAATCTTAGTTTTCCAATTGTTTAACCAGGAGAGACACACTAAGCTGAAAGTTTGTTTACAGGTGCGACCTGGAAGCACAGGGAAGTTAAGTGACTTGCTCAGGGTCACACAGCATGCAAGTGGGGGCTGTGGGATTCAAACCCAGGTCTCCAGATTTGCAGCTCAGAGCGTTAAACCACTGCACTATACTGCCTCTCTAAATCTCTATTTTCAATGAAGAGAAGAGCCATTCAGTGCTATTAAATATTGATAATATCTTGAAGCAGAAAATATCATCACATAGTGCAAAATATCTGCTTAATGAAGGGGGTCCATCCTTCAACCAGCATGGTTACAAAATCCATTATTCTTTAAATTCATTGATTTCCAGATCAATACTAACAGCACCACCTATAGAAAAAAGAAAAGCACACAATAAACACTGCAATTACATTTATACAATGTATGTTTTCGGATAAATAACAGTATAAAAAATTATGTCTGAGCTGGCCAATGAAGATAACATTATTTGTTATCTCCATATTCCTATACGTCATATCGAAACTTATCTGGTTGATCCTGCCACTCTGAGCACTTTCATTTTCCCTGTAATTGTAGCGTGACCGAGCGCTATCCACAGTGATGGTTGTTACATTGCCAGATGTTTTCTAGGCGGTACCCTGGGTTCAGTAAGTCAGAAAACGCTGTGCTTTATGCACATCTTATTGCCATTTGTTGAAAAAGCTGCCGACTGCACACAGACTGCCGCAGTGACTGAGTCGGCGGCTTTTGAACAGTAAAAGGAAGCGCGAGTGTCTGTTGCCAGGCAACAGACACTCGCGCTTCCCTCTGCTGTTCTAAAGCTGCAAACTCGCTTACTGCAGTCTGTATGCAGTTGGCAGCTTTTTTTCTCAACAAATGACAGTAAGCTGTGCATAAAGCACAGTGTTTTCTGACTTTTTGAACCCGGGGTACCTCCTAGAAAGCTTCTGCCAATATAACAACCATCAGTGTGGATAGCACTCGGTCACACTACATTTAGAGGGAAAGTGAAAGTGATCAGAGTGGCAGGATCAACCAGATAAGCATTTAAAATATCACCTTTTCCCAAAATAATAGCAGGATCAACAATATATTTTTAGTACCTTTAAACTGACGGGGTCAACTAGATATTTCAAAACCCTATATAATCTGTTGTGTTGGTGGGAGGGCATGTGGAGCCCTTTGGGGGCATGGCAGGATAAACCAGATAACTCTTTTAAAACTAACCATAAATAGCAGAATCCGAATATTTTTTAAACAATAAATGACATCTGCTGTGTTGGCAACGTTTCTGTAAGGGGGGTTGAATTGCTTGGGCCATCACCTTTATGTCACCCATTGCATTGAGAGGGGCATGTGGTGAGTTGTGTTGGGGGGGCAAAGCATACATTGTATAAACAGAACATAACATGGCCTGACTGAAGATATCATATTTATCTTCACTCGAGGCCAGAGACATCAAGATATCTCACTCGCGGCTTCGCCACTCGTGAGATATCATGATATCACTGGCCTCTCGTGAAGAAAAATATAATGTCTTCAGTCAGGCCATGTCATATCCCCTGTTTATGCAATAGGAGTGGGCTCAAAACTCATTGAATAAATCCATTTATCTTCACAGCCATTGAGTAAATAAAATGTATCCATATAGTAGCTATGTCAGTCACTCCGGAACTCATTTAGAATGTTCGGCCTCAGTAGCAGAACAACCCGTATTCAAATGTGAATAACTTTAGAACGAAAAGAACTAGCATGGTACTGTGAGCATGAAGGTTGTTCAGCACAAAATTATCTGCAAAATGAGTGGTGTTTCATTATAAATACCTTATAGATTTTTTTATAACTAGCAAAAAAGAGCAGAACATGCAATTTTTTGTTCACTTTTTTGACAAACATGCAAAAAAACGTAAGTAATCAAAAGCAATGTCCCTGCACTGACATAAAGTATCCCTATTGCATTAATGAAATATACAACGGTGAGCTGTCAGATAACTGATTTATCTACACTTGTGCTGTTTGACCTCAGACACCTCACTCGTGGCATACGCCTCTCATGAGGTTACCCGAAGTCACACAGCACTTGTGTAGATAAATCATTTATCTGACAACTCTACATTGTATATCCCTTATGAAATCCTAATGCTACCTGTTTTTCCTTTTTTCTGTTATTGATCTATTGCATGGCATCTATCTTATCATTTAATCTGGGGTGTTTCAGACCCCTAGGGTGTAGATCCAGTAGGCTTCCCGATCCAGTAGTACATCATTTATATTACTCCCACGAGGTCCCAACCTGACTGTCTTACTACTGCAGAATTTGAATACATGCTCTTTTCTATCACTCCTTTGTTTTTTACAGTGGACTGCTAATGTCCGGCAGGTGGCAGTCCCTGAAGCAGTACCTGGTGTCCCCCCTCCCACAGGAAGGAGAGCTGCCATCAGGTACTCAATCATCCCTCACCCTGCTGGCCCTTTGTGCCACCCTTTATTCCATTCCCCACTCCAATCCTGCGCTGACAGCGTGGAGCGGGAAACACAATTGCATCTACACTAGGCTGGCCCAAATATTTGAATAGTAAAAATATCTGTTATAAAGAGAGCAGAATAGAATGATAAATTTATGTAACCTTCTTAAAGGGGAATCTTCAGCTGCCGTGCCTTAATATTGTGGACCTAGAGTTCCCGATGAAGCAAACTGCTGAAAGAAATAATTTTTTTAAAGTTTTGACACGTTAGATTTCTTACTTTTTATCTGGTTGATCCTGCATCAAGAATTACGGTAGGTATGTAATTTTAATTTCCTGGTGTCTAATGGATCCCCCTGCCCTGGTCTTTCTGGGTCCCATGTAACCATTAATCCTATGTAGACTAGAGGCCACCGCCATTGAGCATGACCAATTCCCCATGCTGTGGACACCCTCACCCACCCACCTGCTGAGGATACCCCCCCCCG
This sequence comes from Neoceratodus forsteri, assembly GCA_016271365.2. NCBI lineage: Eukaryota > Metazoa > Chordata > Ceratodontiformes > Ceratodontidae > Neoceratodus > Neoceratodus forsteri. Next base: position 973,658,820 of record CM057456.1, on the reverse strand, counting down.
CACCCCCACTCACTCCAGTTCACACTCGGCCAAACTGCCATGGTCAGATGGGTGACCAGCCCAACCCTTCACTCACCTCCTTGGCCAGCTGCTGTATGACTGTCACAGAGTGCAACTGTGAGTACTCTGTGACCGTAGTTCTACTACTGTAATGGTATACAGTTCACGTCCACACAACCCTCCTGACCTCCCCTTGCAGGTGGCACCCAGATCCCTACTTCCAGCATGCAGAGGTCTGACATCGTGGGACAGAGCTGGAGGATATACCACGTGGGTGGAGCCTAGCTTGAAGACTTGCAACACTCGTCTGTCTCTGGGAAGACTGCCAGAGTGTGGCTGTGAACTGTATACTACTAGTAGAACTACAGTTACAGTTGAGTAACCCATATTTCTCACCCCAGGAATTCTTCAGTATGCTTGACAGGAGCAGTATGCAAGCTGGGTTCAGCTGCCCTGGAGGAGGAATTAATGCTAGTGACTTTTGTAATTAGCCGATCGGAGAGCAGTAAGAGAGAACGTGCTGCCTTAGTAGAGTAGGAGGTCAGTCAGATTAGTTTCTCCGCTGACTGGACAACACTGCCTCGGAGTGCTCTTTTACACTTCGCTTGAAGAAGTTCATTTTTTCCCAAAATTGGTAAAATACTTTGTGCTACCTTAGTGATTTTTAGGTATTTTTCTTAGTGTTGGGGTTTTTTGAACCACTGTTCCTTCGGTTCCCAGGAACCACACATTTTTCAACTCAAGGTACCTTTCGCAGTTCCCGCTCTTTTTTGAGGAGAAGTTTTAATATTTTCTAACTAAATTTTTCAGCAGCTCTTAGTTTAATTCGCAGTTCCCTTTTTCTATTGAAACTGTGAATTTTCACTAAAACTTTCATTTTAACACTTTAGCGGAACCATTTTCTGTGGTTCCATATCACCTGGAACTTTCTGCATTTCAGTACTTTCTCCCATTTGGGAGTAATTTTCTGAGGTCTTCTGACAAACTGGCATGTCAGATAAGCTCAAAAGAAGAACTGGTCCTACTGTTTTACAAAATTGTGTAAAGTGTAATTGTTTGCATTCAGACCATAACTGTGACCTTAGTTCTAAATCTTGTTCAGAAACAGAAAAAGAGTCAATAGGTTGGATAGTATGGCTTCTCAGTCTGGTTCCCCCTCAAATAAAAATTCTGAGGAGGGATCTTCCTCACTTAAAGCTAAAGGGAGGTCTGATAAAGACTCTCTACAGAATAAAAGACAAAAATATTTCTGACCAAACCAAAAAGAGACATAATGAGCAGATTTCTGATGAAGTGCCTGCTAAAAAAACAAAAGAAAACACATCACTGCCCTTCCCACTGAGAAGCAAAGGGAGGTGCCAGTGACACAAAAAATTATGCCCTCCGATGAAGAGTTGGCTCAGGCTTGGCATTTATATCAAACGATGCAGGCTATGGGCAATAAATTTAATGCCTCCCCTGACCCTACTACCCCTCACACATCAAACTCTGGACTTACCCAGGGATTTTATTATGAGGGTGAGGTTGATAAATTAGGGGATGAACCTTTAGACCCAGAAGCTCCCTCTGACCAAGAGTTTGGCTGTCCCACTAATGGGCTGGAGGATTTTCCCTCTCACTTTACCTTTATTCAACATATGATGGACACTCTTGATCTCACCATGCAAGAGACCACTGACCAAAGGTGGAGGAAGACTTTTTAGATTTGATGGGTCTCCCTCCTGCCAAGAAGTTGCTTTTGCCCATACATAAATCACTTCTCAGGGCAACTTTTAAAGTCCTTGAAAACGCCACTTCCAGTCCAGTAGTGGACAAGAAAATTGAGAAAAAGTATCAACTTGAAAGGCATGATGAAGCGTTCCTGTATACTCACCCTGTTCATGAGGGGGTTGTGCAGGCTGCTGTGTGTGACAAAGCTAAAGTACCCCTTTCTTCACTGCCTCTTGAAAAGAATCAAAAGGCTTGATTTTATGGGAAGAAATCTTATACAACAGCCTCTCTTTTTTGTGATGCTTTCTTTTATTCCCTCTTTAGCTGGGGGGGGGTGTTCCCTATGGTTTCATCTCTTTCACTCTGGGTCCACGGCCCCCCGCACCACTCCCAGTGCCTGAGCTCAACCCCTCCTCCTCCATTTCTCTCTCTCTGGCTACTTCACAGCGGGTACTTGCCCCACCACTGCAGAAAGCCGAGGGTCCGGAGTCAGAAGGAGCTGAACTGGAGTCGGAGTGGTGCGGCACCGAAGGACCAGACGCCATCGAGCATGCCGGAGGATTTCTTGTGTTTTTCCCCCACTCCACGGCACGAATGGGCAGGGCATCAATGACGCTGCTGTGCGTGCTTCCACGCACCGCATGTCCGATGCCATCCATGCCGTTCCAACAGCGAACCACCAGTTAGCACCAACCACCAGGAGCCAGCACAGCTGTGGTAATCACACCCCACCCTCCCCGGAGGAGGAGAGCAATCCCTGGGACTCTCCATCCTCCTCTCCCCGGCCGACCCTCCAACACCCAAGGTTGCTCCCAACCCCGGGTCGTCGGTGTGGCACGAGGTGTGGCATCCAGCGACTCAACCCTCAGCGCCACCAAGCTGGCATGTAACAGCCTCTCTGCTGCTTCACCTGTCTACTTACATGGCTCATGCAGCCCAGTACCAAAAAGCTCTCTGAAATTCAGTGCTAGCTATCAGCCAGCAGGACCCAGACAAAGTAGCTCAGGACCTGACAGAAACTGTCAAAATGGCCTTGGAAGCCACCAAGTACCAGTTTTACATGGCAGTGGATACTGATTACACTGCCTCCAGAGCCATGACCCAGGCAGTCTCCCTTAGATGCCATGCTTGGCCAAGGGCACCCAATCTTTTGCAGGATACCCAGAATAAAGCTTTGGATTTTCCCTACGAGAATAATTCATTATTTGGGGACAAAACCAAGGTTTATATGAAAAATGCGAAAGAATACAAAACCACCTATAAAAGTAATGCAGCAAAAGAGAAAGCCTCCACTTCCCAGAGGTCTCAGAGTAGGAGAAATAGAGGCAGAAGCTACTACTACAGGGCCTTCTACCCTATGTCCATGCCTCTGGACTACTCTCGGGTGAGAGGTTACTTCAGGAGGAGTAGTAGGAGAGGCTAAAGACGAGCCGGTTCCTTTCCTTCCTTTAACACTCAGTCCAAACAGATCTCTTGACTACAAAAGACAGGTCGTCTTCCCTCCCCCTGGAGGAGGAAGGCTGTCCTACTACCTCTCCCACTGGTACCTCATTACTACGGACAAGTGGGTACTAGACATAGTGAGTTAATGTCTTACCCTGCAGTTCAAAAAGTTCCCTTCTCAACAGAGTCAGAAATCTTTAAAACCTCTAACTCCTACAGAAAAGTTACTGTTGGAGTTAGAAGTAAAGTCCCTTCTGTCTGCAAAAGCAGTGGAGAAAGTGCCCCCTTCCCAATGGGAAAGGGCCTTTACTCCAGATATTTCGCAACTCAGAAGAAAAATGGGGATTGATGACCCATTTTAGACCTCAGGTACCTAAACAAACACCTGGTAAATCCCAAATTCAAGATGATCACCCTGGCTGTGGTGATTCCGTCTCTACAAAAGGGGGACTGGCTAGCCTCCCTAGATCTGAAGGACGCCTATTTTCACATTCCAGTCAGGCAGTCCCACAGAAAATTTCTCAGGTTCAGATTGCCTTCAGGCCACTACCAGTTTGCAGCAATGCCCTTCAGCCTTTCCTCTGCACCCAGAAAAGGATTCTATGTCAAAACTCATTCCAGTCACAAGGACGTTGCTACAAGCCTTAGACTGAAGGAAAGACTTACAGAATCTCAAGGAAGGGGTCCCCTTCCACCAAAAAGAACCATCCAGAGTACTCACTACAGAGACCTCTCTTCTTGGACGGGGGGGGGGGTGCACACCTGGCAGACCAGTCCATTAGTGGGACATGATGTCCCAAGGAATCCACCTACCATATAAACTCTTGAACTCAGAGTAGTTTATCTGGCAATAAACACCTTTGCCCCGCTCCTAAAAGGTTTGTCTGTTCAGATCAGAACAGATAACACCACAGCTATGTTCTACATCAGCAAACGGGCACAAGGCCCACAAAGCTTTGCACAGAGGCAATGAAGCTTTGGTTTCTGGCCTATTCTCTGGAAATTCAGCTAACAGCCGTTCACCTGCCAGGTAAGGACAATGTGCTGGCAGATCCCCTAAGCCGCATCAGTCAAGGCCACCACAAGTGAGCCCTAAACAGACAAGTACTGGATACAATTTTCAGGAGATGGAGCACTCCAGAGATGGATCTTTTTGCCTCCAGCCTGAATCACCAGCTACACCTGTACTGCTGCAGGCCTTCGGCTCTAGGCACAGTACCAGTGGACACCCCAAACTTGGACTGGACAGGGACATTCCTGTATGCCTTTCCTCCTTTCCCACTGTTCCTTAGAGTTCTTCTGAAGCTCAGAACCCAACCTGCCACCACGATCCTAGTGGCACCAGATTGGGCGATACAGCCTTGGTATTCTCTGCTCCTGGACCTGTCAGCAAAGCAACCAGTTCGACTGCCTTTCAGCCACAGTATTCTGACTCTACTTCAGATGGGGTTAATATACTCCAACATAGAGTCTCTTCGCCTCAAAGCCTGATACTTGAAGAACTGGAGTACCCAGACTCTCCGTACTCAGAAAAGGACCCAAAGGATTCTTCACCTGGCTAAGAAGCCTAGTACTAAAAAGACTTGTGCCTCAGAATGGAAAAGATTTTCCCTGTGGTGCCAGGACAGGCACATACATCCACTGAAACCCTCCCTCTCTTCAGTGCTTGACTACTTGGTATACCTACAGGCCTCGGGCCTATGTGCCTCACCTTTGAAAGTTCATCTTGCAGCCATGTTTGCCAATATTTCAGCTGGGAAGAAAAAGTCTTTAGTTTCTCATCCCATCTTTAAGAACTTTTTGAAGGGCCTATTACACCTTCAACCCCCATCTTGGGGAACCTGTCCCTCCCTGGGACTTGAACCTCTGCATAGCTAAACTCATGCAGCCTCCCTTTAAGCCAATGGCTACGGCAGATTTAAAGTACATCACTTGGAAAACTGTCTTTTTGGTGTCAGTTACCTCAGCCAGAAGAATTTCAGAGCTGCAGGCACTCTGCACTGAACCTAACTGCATTATCTCCCACAGGGATAGGGTAGTTCTCAGGACAAATAGAAAATTCCATCCTAAGGTGGTGTCAGAATTCCATCTGAACCAGTCTGTAACACTTCCTGTCTTCTTCACAGACAAATCCACTCCTGCTGAGCGAAAGCTTCATAGCTTGTATGTGAGAAGGGCACTGACCTACTACCTGGAGCACACCACGCAGCTCAGGATTTCACATACTCAGCTTTTCCTCACCTATGGCAAGATAGGGAAAGGCAGGTCTGCCTCTGAGAGGACTGTCTCTCATTGAATAGTCTCTTGCATTCAGTTCTGCTACAGTAAGGCTGGTAAGCAGCCACCTCAAGGCCTCAGGGCCCACTCCACTAGGAGCACCGCAGCCTCGGTGGCAGCTGCAAGGGACATACCCTTGCTAAATATCTGCAAAGCAGCTACCTGGAAGACTGTACACGCTTTCACAAAACACTACTGTTTAAATGTACAGTCCAGGTCAGATGCCAAATTTGGCACAGCAGTTCTGCAGAACCTCTTTTCAAATAATAATAATAAATCTTTATTTATATGGCGCCTTACAGCGATTAAAACGGAGTAAATCATAAAAATCACTCAATATAAATACTTAAAGAGATAATTTAGATAAAAACAAAATATATATCAACCATCGAATGCTTTCCTCCACAAATAGGTTTTGAGAGCTGGTTTGAATCCTTCCACGGTCGCGCATTTCCGTAGCTGACGGGGTAGAGAATTGCAGCGGGTAGGGGCCATATGCATAAATGCCCAGGTCCCAGAAGATTTTAAAAGTAGGTTCTATACCTGCCTCCCAGCTGCACTGCTTTGTAGTTTGCACCTGTCAAGCATACTAAAGAATTCCTGTGGTGAGAAGAAAAAAATTACTCACCATAGTAATATTATTTCTTCCAAGGTATTCTTCAGTATGCTTGACCACCCATCCATCATCCCCTACATAACCTTACTGAGTAGTTCTGCAGTCCATACTTTGGGCCAGATTTCACCCTTTCAACTTTATACTTAGAGCTTTATAGTTATGGGTGTTTTATAGTTCTTATGTATTGTTCTTGTTTATATATTTTCATGGTTCTGATAAGTACTATTGGTGCCTTTAGCTTTGAAATGAATCTAACTGACCCCCCGGTCCAGCTCAGGCAGCACTCTTTCTTACTACTTCCCCCTTACTTGTGGGTGGCATCTTTTGGGTGGAGGATGCTTCTGTTATTATTAATTCATCCTTTGTTTTGTGCTCTCTACTGGGCTTATTGTGCAGTCTACCACCCATCGTCTCTCCTATTGATCAGTTATCAGTGGGGTGGGGTTACCATTCTTCCTGTTGGTTTGACACAACATTGTGAATGTCTCCAGTGGGTGGAAAGAACTGAGGAGTATGAGGCCACCCATGCTACATAGGTACCAAGGATATGCGTTCTCATTAAGGGGTCCTGAGCTAGACAAAAGCTTCCAAGCAGTCCTGACGACGATGGCGTCTATGTTCTAGTGGTGCAGCTAAATGAAGGAGGTTCTTTCAAAGATCTACTGTTATGGCAAGTAACTGAACTTTGTTTTGTTTAACCTCAGTTTCTGTTGCTCAGCAGTGAGATGTGTTTTTAATCGGAGAGTAAAATTTCGGTTGTGGGACATTTTTAGGTAAGTGAGGGGGTGTGGGGTAGTGGGTGCTGAGTGGGGGTTCGGGGTGGAGTGGGTGGGGGATCAGATTGGTGATGGACTTTTTTCTTATTTACAAGGTAAAAAAAATTTAAAAACACAACGAGGGACTGTTTTCTTCATTTCAGGAATATTTTAACAACTTTAATGCATTGAACATTGGGGATTGGGCACTCCAGTGTTGACTTTTACTGTACAGCGGCATGGGGGGTGGGCATCCTAGTGTTACCACCTATGCATATGGGGGGGGGAGTGGGCAGGTGACCTGGAGTGGGGATGGGAAGCAGTACTGGGGGTTGGCACCCCAGTCTGCTTTTACGGTATAGAGTACATTGGGGAAAACGAAAGAGGGTTGGCTGAGCTGGGAGGGGGAGGGAAAAAAGATAAATAAAACTAGATAGATTGATAGGCAGATAGATTAGATTACAGAGAGAGAGAGCGCGCGTGAGAGAGCTTGGGCGATCATTGGCTCACTGCTCCCACTCAAGCCTGCAGCATGACTCTAGCTGCAGCTACACAAACCAAGGAAGCCCAGCTGTTCTTATACAGAGAACGCGGGTAAATGGCTCCTCTTGGTAAGCTGGACACCCAGGATTTTCAGGTGCCCAGACACCTTATTTCCAGCCTTATTTTCAAAAAAACTAACACAAGAATTTAGCTAAATGGGTCCTGTTTACCTAAGTTTAAGTGTGTGTTTGTTTTTTTAAATACCTGATTTTTTTTTTAAGTTTTTCAATGTTTTTTAGTTTAAAACAGACTAGTGTGGGTAGACTAGGTGGGCCAAGCAGTCTTTATCTGCTGTCAGAGTCTATGTTTCTAAAACAAAAACAAGATGGCGGTGGTCACAGATGATATTTTTGTTTGCAAACTGTGTTTTTTTTTTTTTTTTAATCGTTTGTGTCAGTGGGTTAACCCAAAACCCTACTGAGCATGCAGAGAAAAAAAAATAAAATCCTTAGAAGTCCAGAACCGTTTAATACTTTTTCATGAAACCTTCAAAAGACACTGCCTCGGCACAGACCGTTTCTATCCTAAAAGTTTCATGAAAAAAATTCTGCTCTGTCAAGGCTGTACATAAGAACATAAAATCGTGTTATGTATAGGAAAAAAATCCACACATTATCAAAAATCGACCTTCCATATCTTGGAAACTACTTAAGGTATCGTCACAATACTTTTCACATCTTGGGACCCTACCAGGCAGACTGTGCATGTAAAATCTGGGGCTATTTCAATAACTGCCGCCAGTTATTAAGGTGGGGTATTGGGGTATAACATTAAACACCTTACTCCAACCCTAATTATACTGGTGCTACCATGCCAGTGTATGCATATATTCTCTACAAAAAGCTACATTAATGCATCAGTTAAGGTTAATATCAAACCATAAAAAGGGGGGAAATTCGACGTTAGGGTTTCCATCCCTAACACCCCACCCCACCCTAAACAACAGGCATCGGGGTGTGTGACTGTGAAATCATCTTTCAGGTGGGAGTTACGTAATGACAGTTGTGTTGTTCGTAAGTTGGGGTCCTCAAAAGGCTATGTTAAAAATTTGGGGTCAAAATGTGAAAAAATGTCTGAGTTATGAATAAAAGTTGAAACCTCAGTTGAAATACATTGAACTGCATTTACCTTAGTTTCTCATATTGCAGTCGCCGGTTCCAGCAACAAGACGTACCTTCAATCGGAGAATGGATCTTGAACCTGGGACCTGTTCAGGTGAGTACAGGTGTGTGGTGGTGTACTGGGGGGTGTGGGGTGGTGGGTGCTGAGTGGAAAGTGGGGTTGGGAGGGTTGATCGGCAAGGTACTATTTTATGTGCAGAAAAAAGGAAAAAACATTGAGGACTTTTTTTTTTTTAGGTATAATGACAGCATCAGCAGGTTGGGGGGGGTTACCAGTAGACATCAAAGCAGTAAGTTGACCCGTGATGGCTAATAATGTGTCCACCTAAACCTCCACATGGGTAGCGGTTTGAAGGCGGCTTCACCTGTACTGCCATGGGCGCGGGAGAGGATCGGTGACATGCGTGAAGCAACAACTGAGGAGTGCTTCCTGCAAGGTAGGCCAGGAGGGGTGCTTGCCGGTTAGGGCCTAGCGCGTATATTATTTCTTTCATGCGGCTTGCTGTGCTGACCTCCGACTGGGCCAGATACAGTACTGGGGACATTTGAATAACAAAACTGTTGAGATTGCTCAGGGGGGTAGCAGGTTGCATGTTAGCCACAGCTGGGGGATGTTGAGGAGTCGGCCTGTTTTGCTGAACTCCTAAGCGATGTTGTTCTTTGTGAGGTTTTTTTTCCCTTGTTTAGCTATTATTAAACACTGTAGTATGGATCCAGGTTTTCTACCAAGGAGTGGTCTGGGGGCGAGAGGAGATAGCTATTCAGGTAGCAGACGGTGGCATAAGTAGCCATGTCAGAAGATGGCAAACAAGACGAAGGAAGGGGGTTGGGGGTTGCAATGGAATAGACTGGTAAGAATGAGGTTTAGGAGTGTGATTGACGTTGGAATGGGGGAGGTAGAAGTGGAGGGCAGGGGTGGGGGGATCGATGTAAGGGTAATATGGGATTACAAAGGGGGTTAAAATGTATGTTCCACTGTTCTATGTTTAATGTCTTTCGAATGTTTTTTTTGTTGTTGTTGATTTTGATAAAAGATTCACGCTGACCAGTGTATTGCTATTGCTATCATGGAACGATTTGTTGATGTCCTGGAGGGAAAGAGAAAAAATACAGAAAAATGATGGCATATAATGAATTGGTTGTACAATCCTGGAATGTGCGGGGTTTCTCGTCCCCAATTAAGCGAAATGCTATTCTGACAGCCCTACGGAGGGCGCATGTGCAAGTAGCCCTATTGCAGGAAACACATTTGACATCGGTGGAGCATGGGAAACTTCGGCGGGGCTGGGTGGGGGCCTGTTATTCCTCTTCATTTAACTCTCGTAACCGGGGGGTGGCGGTCCTGATACATAAAAATTTGCCTTTACAAGTCACAAAAGTAACTGCGGACCCAAAAGAAAATAGATATGTGTTTGTATCTGGGACTCTCCATGGTGTACGGGTCACATTTGGGAGTATTTATGCACCAACAAATTTGGACACAGAGTTTTTTAATAAAATCTTGGATATATTAGTGAAAGAACAATTTGAGAACCTGATTATGGGAGGGGACTTTAATTGTACACCAGATGCAGTCCTGGATCATTCAGAGGGTAGAGGGCGCGGGGACCCATGCATCAGGAAGTGGAGGGAGGGAATTGCAGAACTGAGTATGGTGGATGTTTGGAGAACGGCACAGCCACAAGGAAAGGAGTTTACTTTTTACTCCAATCCCCATAAAACATAGTCGAGGATAGACCACATATATGTTGCGCTGAGCTGGTATGAAAAGTTGGGGAAGGTGGAGCATGGGCCTATACAGATTTCAGATCATGCAGTGGTAACAGCATCTTTTCGGTTACCAAAAGAAAAAGGGGAGGTACATTCATGGAGATTCCTTGCGTACATGTTGGGGTCACAGGAGTTTCAGGATTATTTAAAGGACCAGTTTAAGTTTTTCCTAGACACCAACGCACCGACTGCCTCCTCCAAACAAACACTATGGGATGCTGGCAAAGCTTATATGAGGGGGACAATTATAGGCTATATGGCTAAGTATAGAAAGGGCAAGTTGGAAAAACAAAAGGATCTACAACAAAAGGTGAGGGTATTAGAGGGGAGGGTGGCATGGGGTGAGGGGGGGTGAGGAGATGCGACATACATTAGTGACAACTAGGAAAGCACTAAACGCCCTACTGTTAGATGAAGCACGGACGAGGTTGTACTATCTGAAACACAGGATGTATGAATAGGGTAACAAGCCAGGCCCTTTGTTGGTTAATTTGGTTAAAGGAAGAAAAGGCCCAACGTACATTATGGGTATTAAGAATGCAAAGTGGCAAATTATCACTAAATATAAGGAGATAAGGGGGTTATTTAAAGAATACTATGAGTCCCTGTACCAGACAGATAGAGGAAGAAAGGAGGGTTGTATGCAAGAATTCCTTAACAGACACCAACTGCCCCAATTAACAATACACCAGCAAAAAATGCTAGGTAAGGAAATCACCAAGGAAGAAATTGTACTAGCCATCAATGCTTTGAAGTTTGGGAAAGCCTGTGGACCTGATGGACTACCAGCAGAATATTATAAAATATTAAAGGATGGCATAAAGGAGATTATGTGGGAGCTGTTTAAAGAGGGAAGGGAGAGAGGTGAGTTACCTGTAACGTGTGGCAGTGCTATGGTGTGTTTGATCCCCAAGCCAAATAAGGACATAATGGAGTGTGCATCGTATAGACCCATATCCCTTTTAAACTGTGATGCCAAGATATATGCTGAAATCCTAGCCACGAGATTAGAGGGCATACTTCCTGAATTGATTCATCCAGATCAAACTGGTTTCATACAGGGGAGGCATTCATATCATAATATAAGAAAGGTCCTTAATGTCCTAGCTCAATCCAATCGACCGGGGGGGGTGCGCTGCCTTGTCTATGGACGCAGAGAAGGCGTTAGATAGGATTGAATGGCCATACTTATTTGAAATTTTGAGATGGTTTGGCCTGGGAGAGGACTATATAAAAATGGTTGGGGCACTCTATAAAACACCCAAAGTGGCAGTGTTGGTGAACGGAACTCTGTCGGAGCAATTCACACTACATAGGGGTACATGACAGGGGTGCCCTTTATCTCCCTTACTCTTTGCAATGGCGGTAGAACCATTAGCTATAGCTGTTAGGGAGGATCCAAGAATATATGGGGTGGAAGGCAGCATATGAATATGCTATATGCTGATGATATATTATACATTACGAAACTCTCCCAGTCCATGCCGGCTCTGCTAGAGGTTGTCTCACAATTTACCACATTTTCCGGATATAAACTGAACCTGGAAAAATCTGAGATTATGTTTACAGGACAGGAGGTGGGAGGTGGAGACAATACATGGGGCCTACACAGGGTAGGATCGTGTTTTATCTACCCGGGGGTAAAAATAAGGAGGGACCTTGGATCCTTATATAAATTAAACTACAGACCATTATTGAGATCAGTGATGGATGGGTTAAACAGATGGAAGGCCCTACCTATTTCCTGGCTGGGACGTATTAATTTAATTAAGATGAACGTGTTGACTAGAGTGTTATATCCATTACAGATGTTACCTATGGGGTTAACAGGAAAAGATGTCAAGGAATTTGAAAGAGCATGTTCTAAATTTATGTGGCAAGGGAAGAGGCCAAGGGCCAGTCTAAGTAAACTGAAGGAAGACAAAGATAGAGGGGGGTTAAATTATCCGGACTTGAAGTTTTACTTTTGGGCAGCGCAAATTAGGATTATTAAGGATTGGGTATATCAACCCAGGGAGGCTAGCTGGTTAGACTTAGAGGAGAAGGGGCAGTCTGTTCGGCTATCCTCTTACCTGGCTGAAGGGGGAGAAGGGCCTACCGGGAGAAAAAAAGACTAAAATATTTTAGTGGGTAGTGTAATAGGAGGGCAACTAAAATGGTGCAGGGTTTGCATCAGAAACCTTATGAAGAGAGACTGAGAGAGCTTAATATGTATACCCTTGATGAAAGGAGGCACAGGGGGGACATGATAGAAACTTTCAAGTACCTCAAGGGAATCAACAAAGTCCAGGAGGGCAGCATCTTTCAGAAAAAGAGATGTGTAAGAACAAGGGGGCACAATTTAAAGATAGAGGGAGACGGCTCAGGGGTAATGTGAGGAAATTTTTTTTCACGGAGAGAGTAGTGGATGCATGGAACCACCTTCCTGGGGAGGTTGTTGGGTCTAAAACAGTGGGGGACTTCAAACATGCATGGGACAGACATAAGGCAATTGTAGTGGGGGGTTGCAGGAAGTAGGCTGTTGGTTAACCAGAATCTGCAGCTTATCCAATAGGAAGGGAAATGGATGCTGACTGGGTGGTCCAAGTGGTCCTCATCTGCCATCAAAGTCTATATTTCTATGTTTCTATGTATCGGAAGGGGGAGACATTTATAGTACCATTGGTAGATGATCCTTTCTTTATACCAGGCATGGGGAACCCCTCATTTCGGGCTTGGGCGGAGGGGGGAATCCTATGTCTTAATGATTTAAGAAAGAAAGAAGGGGTTTATTTATTTAGCGAACTCAGAGAAGGATTGGGTTTACCGGCCACCCATTTATTTCGGTACTTCCAAGCCAGGAAATACATCCAGGATATAGAGAGACAGAGGGAACCGAACTCCCAAATACAGGGTCTTGAAAGATTGCTGCAGCAGGCTAAGCAGGAGCCCAGAGGTGTAATAAGAAAAGCTACACACCTTCTTCGTGCTCAGTTACCAGACATGACAGTCAGAACTAAGTGTCTTTGGGAGAGAGATTTAGGAGTGGCTTTAACAGGGGAGCAGTGGACACTGATGAGAGATGTACACGGAGGGCTCCTGCTGTGCAATAAATATAAGGAAGCAGCATATAAATTTGTGCACAGGCTTTATAGCCCACCAGTGGCAGTTAACAGGTATAATACAGCAGTCTCGGCTATGCGAAAGATGTGGCACTGCCTTGGGTACATATATTCATTCATTCTGGTCATGCCCGATACTCCAGTCATTTTGGGGGGAAGTGGCGAAGGAGCCGCCGACCATGAAGGGGTGCTGCATAAAAGTGGGGCTGCTTCTAATGTTGTTTGGCCTGGATGCTATAGACCAAGATGATTGGTTCCCTGCTGAGAGATGGATTAGAATTCTTTTGGCACTGGCGCAACAGTGTATCTTAAATAAATGGGTATCTGTGGACAGACCCACCCTTAGCCAATGGAGGAACCTGGCTTGGGAAGCCCTGAAGCTTGAAAACATGACTTATAAGGCTAGGGGGCGTGAAGAATTGTTCATGAATATGTGGGCGCCATTCTGGCACACTGTGGATCCTGTAGAAAGGGAAATGATGAGCTGAATCCCAGGGCCAGGGGGGTAAAGAGATAGGGACTGTATTCCCTGGTTGTTATAAGATAGAATGGGTAGGTCTAAGCCACTGAACACTCCTTATTATCCAGGACTAGTTAAGACAGAAATGTAGTATAGGGTTGAAAGACATGTCAGTGAATAGCATATACTAAAGATGCAACTCTTAATATATTTATTAGATAGACTGAACCTTTGATTAAATGTTCTTTTTTTGGGGGGGGGTTGTGTGTGCTTTTTTTTTTTATTTCTCCTTTCTCTTTTGTGTATATGTATATAGTTGTTTTATGCTGAAATATATGAAATGGATGGAGAATTATAATAAGTGCAATTGAAAATTTGAAACATTTTGAAAGGAATACCTATGTATTTACTGGAATGCTAAATGTTGTTACTGTGCTAATAAGATAAACTAATACAAAGTTTATGCAAAAAAAAAATTAAAAAATTAATACATCAAAAGCAATCAAAACAGCACTGAATGTTGCTCAATATAACAGTAGAGTGGGCTAGAAGAGAGGGCAGCCTGGGAGGCCTTGTCAAAATCACGTTGCCTTGGTTACTTCCCCCAGGCGGGGTTGTGGAAGAGATATACCCCTGAATATTGCTCACTTTCATCAGGAGACGGGCAGAGCAGCAAGGGTGAACTAGAGGACACCAGGGTCTCTCATCTCCCAGGAGCAGGCCATTTACTTTGCTTACTTCACAACCTTGCAGATGCAGGCACTCACAGGAGACCAGGACGCAAGCTGTGTCGGTCTCCAGCCTGCGTCTGCCCCTCCCATGATGCCCTGAGATGCACTGCCACCAGTAGTCACCCAAGTGGCAGTATCACAGCAAGGACGGCCACGCTTCCTTCATGGAGAAGAAGCACATCATCTGGGATGCTCCATTCTTCTTCTCCTTGGCCGACCCCCAAAGACTCGGGTTCACTTCCAAACCCAGGTTACTGGCGTCGCGAGTGGTAGAGCTACCATATAGAGGACTGTAATATGCCTTTTGCAGACCAAGCAGCTACAGTACATTGCAAGGCACATCAATTACCTACATATCTTTCAGGCAGCTAGTTTTGAGAGCAGTCCACTAATAGGAAATCTGAGAGGTGCATTTTAGCTAACTTCTTTATCTCAGTGAAATTGTAGGCAGATAGCAGCAGTCGGCTTTTTTCACTCAGCGACCTGTTTATCAGTAAAGCAAAAATGTTTTAAGGCACAACTTCACTGTAGCTTTGTTATTGGGGTTCAAATAGTTGTCATGGTGTGCAGATGGACCAGTGACCTGGCTTGATTTCGGCAGTGCTCTCTGAACCATTTTTCCAGCGTCATTCTTGAAAGTAGGCATTTTTTGTCTAGTGTTCTTACCCGGTCAACAAAAGCTAAATAAATAAATCAAGCAATAGGAAACAAAATGAACTCCTACGTCTTCTTGAAGCAATGGACTAACTTACTTAGCTGTTTGCACTACAGGTTATTCTGGCTCTTCTGTCATTTCCAGCCACTGTCACTGCAGTGTATTCATTACCTCTTCACAGTGGCATACCATATGCACTTAATCGGCATTTTGCTTTACTTCCAATTAAAACCTACGTTTCCCTACATAATTAACAGGTTTCTGAGGAAACAGCAAACAAAATTCCCTCCCAGTTTACTCCTTCCTCCACCACACACACTCGCTTTTTAATTAAATAGTAAAGCAATGGAAGCCCTCATTCAGTGCATCAGATATCTGTTGAATGTGTTTGCAGAGTGTTGTTTCATTATTTACCAAAGGGTTTGTAATCTGTTTGTTTACAAAGAAATTAGATTAATTACTGTGTTGCCAAATGTTCTCCCTAGTCCACACATTGTTTTCAGAATTAAATGTTGGAAGAAATAGACGAGGAATCCCAAAGCAAATATTTGACTGAATGCATCCGATATGGATTGTACTCAAATGTATGCACAGCCACTCTGTATTTAATCCATATCTCTGCAATCAGCCATTCCTCCAAATTTTTTATTTACATAGCATAATTGCGTGCACTGCTGCTCTGACTGTACTAGAGTTACATGTGATAATATACAGTATGTTGCCCTTGTACACAGTGATAAACTGAATTCGACTGGCAGTGTACCTTTTGTGGTGTTCCCTCCTTTTTTCCAGAAGGGTCTTAAGTATTCATCTCAATCCCCCCTCCCCCACCACCACCCCATTTCCATCTTGAAAAATTCTGTCAGTGGGGATAGAGGTTGAAATTAGTCCCTAGTAGTCACACCTTGTCAAACTGAGTTTCCACTATCCCTGGGAAACAGGGCCCCCTTTTTCCGGGGCTTGTCAGTCTGGACTGCAGCATTTCAGTTTATTACTGTGCAGCGAGTGATGGTGTACTCACTGTAATGAGGATCCCTGCGTGACTCCTCGGGACATATTCCTGCTGCCCCCATCCCCCGGACCTGGCGGATTCTCAAGTCTGTGTTCCAAAGATCCCTGCGTGACTTCTTGGCCTGTGAGCCGAGGGTCCCTGCGTGGCTCCTCAGGGCTCACTCCTGCTGCCCCCATTCCCCGGACCAAGCGACTTCTCAAGTCTGTGAGCCAAGGGCCCCTGTGTGACTCCTTAGGGCTCACTCCTGCTGCTCCCATCCCCCGGACCCAACAGCTTCTCAAGCATGTGAGCCAAGGGTCCCTGCGTGATTCCTTGGGGTTCACTCCTGCTGCTCCTTTCCCCTGGACCCAGCGGCTTCTCAAGCCTGTGAGCCAAGGGTCCCTGCATGACTCCTCGGGGTTCACTTCTGCTGCCCCCAGGCCCGTCGGCTTCTCAAGCCTGTGAGCCAAGGGTCTCTGTGTGACTCCTCGGGGCTCATTCATGCAGCCAGCATCCTCTGAACCCGCTGGCTTCTCAAGCTTATGAGCCAAGGGTCCCTGTATGACTCCTTTAGGCTCACTCCTGCTGCTCCATCCCCCGACCCAGCAGCTTCTCATGTCTGTGAGCCAAGGGTCCCTGCGTGACTCCTCGGGGCTCACTCTTGCTGCCCTCAGACCCGGTGGCTTTTCAAGCCTGTAAGCCAAGGGTCCCTACGTGACTCTCTGGGGCTCAATCCTGCTGAACCCATCCCCCAGACCCGGCGGTTTCTCAAGCCTGTGAGCCAATGTAGACTGCTCAGCCAATCTAGGTGTCAGGCACCATCTTTTAAAATCCTACAGTCGCAGTTGATTTTCAGAACTGCAAACTGCAACAAGGGACAGTCTTTGACTAAGTTTTTCCCTTATATGCTTTATTTGTGTTCCAGACTAGTTTGCTTTATTTGTGTACTGGATTGCAATTGTAGAACTGTGTAAAATATTTGAACTCCAGTTAATCATGTACTGAATTGTTTTTCACTGTTTTGTTAATATCGGGAGCACGTATTTGAGCTAAAATGGCCTCCGCTGTCTGCTGCTCACCGTCCCTTCCCCGAATTTAATTTTTTCCTCCCTCAACTACCACCCTCCTCCTCAGTAGCGTAACCATGCATACTTATTGTACACCACTGCGTACAGAAAAAAATCTCCCCTTTTTAAATTGCCGTTTTTTTTTCTTTGTTTTGTTTTTTAAAGCTGCCCAGGTCCCGAACCCTAGTCCCTAGGCTGGCGGGGGTGGGGGGGAACAAATGGTCGACTGGATTCCTTCCCGATAGACATGGCATCTAGCGGAGCAGTTGGACAGTTTTTGCCCACGTGCTTCTTTGCTCTGCAAGCCTCCGCCAATCAGTTGTGCTGCTGTGACTTTCCTGTTGCTACCGCTACCTCACTTATGGGGTCCGTGACCAGGCAGAGCCAGCCGACTACAGTTGCTATCTCCTACATGGCAGAGAGAGAGGACGGAGTAACGGAGAGCGAGAGCCGACTCGGAGTCAGCAGACAAATCCCGTTTTGCCTTAGGCATGCACTGATAGGGTAGCGCTTTGAAGTTGTCCACTCCTCATCTTGGGATTTTCTGCTCAGAGGACTGGAGTACTCACGAATCGCGGTCGTCGAGGCCTATCTCCCACAGCCTGAGCCAGGCCAGCCAGTCGTCAGTCGACTCGGTCCGTCGTCCTCCTATGAAGGAGGGAGAACTCCGGTATCGCGGCCCACTGGTCGTGGGAGCGGAGGTGGTCGGTTAGTCGCCCATTGAGCCAGGAGCAGCAGTGGAGGCCCCACCCAGGACTGGGCCAGGAGGACTCGGAGGGCCAGTAGCCAGTCAGTGTCCAGAGGAAAAAAGAGGTAGGTGCATGCACCGTGTAGGCCCCTAACCCCTTAACCTCCTCCACTCTCACCCTCCAGGTTCTTGCTGTCCCATTGCCACCAGGCTGTTTCTCTCGGGACAGATGCTGTGATCCAGAGAAGCAACTTTCGACAAAGTAAAACTCAAAAAAATATAAGCGCTTCAGCATTACTGCACTACTGCAAACTTTATCAGGGGATATCAAAGTAGTGTCGGAAAGACCAAAAATACTGATTTTGCAGACAGCTGCACAGACTTCAGGTACAATGCTGCACATCAAGTGGCTAGTTCTTTTCATTTAAAGTAGCCAAAATTGGGTATCACAGTGAACACATACATATTAGTCCAATTCCTTCATGGTTAAACCTGTAGTCAACATTGTTCATCAGCACATGTAAAGAAAACGCGTGTTGTCCTGCTGGTGGTGGGAGGGGGAGTAGCCCCGGAAAAACAAAGTACAATTTAGGAGCACTAAAGTAAATACCAAGTTCCAGAAATGGAACTGTCAAGGCATTCAAGGCAAAGCGCTATAATATTAAAAACAGCCTAATATTCCATCTTCATTCAATCAAAAGACATAGTCCTGTGATAATGGACAATGTGTGGGAGCAGGGGAAGAAATAACTTGGGTCCATAATATAAATATCAGAATAACACCGACTTAAACAGCACACCACATTACATGCACAGATTTATGAGTGTGTTCCAGGCAAAGTGCCATGTTACCAAAAAGACCTCAAAGAAATAAAACTTGTGTCAATAAAATATTTTACTATAAAAGATTCTGTTGCACTAAGTACAGTCATTCTCCAAATTTCAATTTTTTGCCCACATCACCAATTTAAATTGGACAAAAAAACAAAAGTGCATTGTGATGTGACAATAGACTCCCTATAGCAGGACAGTGTGTGTGTGTGTTCTTTGAACAGCCTTCCAGCAGAGGTAGTGGGCACGAAAACAGTGGTGGGGTTCAAGGACACATGGGATAAGCACAAGGGAATCATAGTGGAAAGGAAAGGGGGGAGGGAGAGAGAAAGAACTGTAGATTGAGTACGATCTACAGTAATAATGTAGGTAGAGAGGAATGGGCAGACTGGATGGGCCAAGTGGTCCTTACCTGCTGTCAAATTCTGTATTTCTGTGGGCCCCACCCACCATGGGATTCTCCATTGGAGCCTACTATATTGTGTTTTTCCTTGTTGTTCTTGTGTTGGCCCTCTTTGCATTTTATTCATTCCCCCTCCTGTCCTTTTCTTTTCCAACCCTTGCAATGCCATGTACTACCAACCTAGGGTTTTACGAACCCTGGGTTGGTAGTACATGGCATTGCAAGGGTTGAAAAAGAAAGGGGCAGGATGGGGAATGAATAAAATGCAAAGAGGGCCAACACAAGAAATACAAAGCTGTATCCATAGATACTCATCTCTTTGCACGCAAGAATGTCCAACCCTGGCTCATGGAGGAAGTCTCCACCTTCCTATCTATCAGTGACACCCCAGAAATTTCCTGGGCTATGCTATGGGATACCCTCAAGGCCTACCTGAGAGACTCAATAACAAGTTATGCTTCCTGAGTTAAGAAGCAGAGGTTACATGATATTGAGCAAAAACAGCACACTCTTAAGCAAAAAGAGTACAATTCCGTCCCCTCCCTTCCCCTCCTATGACCCGCAGCTGCTTTGGGACAAACTTCAGCTCAAGTACTAGATTAATATCCTTGCCTCATTGGCAGCTCAGAAAGTGGTAGTGAGAACAACTCATAATTATTGGGAGTCAGGGGAAAAGGCTGGGCACATTTTGGCATACTGCACCAAAGTCCAGCAAGCAGCTGAGCAGACAGGCTGCATTCGACTCCCCTCTGGGGTGGTTACAAATAAACCTGCTGAGATAAATGAAGCCTTTGCCAACTTCTGCACAGAGTTCTACTCCTCAAAAGCTGGTGCCTCTATTCCACATCCATGTTACTTCCTTAAAGGCTCAGCCCTGTCCAGCATGGCAGAGGAACAGGCTGCAGATCTTGAGGCTCCAGTATGTCTGCAAGAGCTGAGAAGGCTGAGAATTCCCTAGGAGGACTCAGAAGGGGGGGCTGCAAGGGTAGTTCTGGATTCTGCTGCTGCAAGGAGGCATGTCTGTGACTGCTTTTCTCCTGCTGGTGCTATTGCAGCTTCCATTGGCAGGTAACTTGTTTTGCCCAGTTTGTTCAGTATTTTGGCAGAGAGTCACATTCTGAGCTGAAGAGAGGTGTGTAGAGCAGTGGGCCAGCAAAAGGTGTGTGTGTATGTGTGTGTGTGGAGGGGGGCTTGCTTGAACTGGCAGCTTAACATAGAAGTTGAAAGCAGAAAAGGACCACTTGGCCCACCAGTTGCAGGGAGGGGTAACAACATGATGTGTTTGAAGGTGTTGACACTGTGGCAGCTAGTAGCTTCTTTGGGACTACCAGGACAGAGGTTATTCCAAATAGTATGTACTATGAAATATTTTTATATAAAGGCTGGGGATCTAGGGCCGCTAGGGCACAGTGGCCCCCAGACCACCAGCCTTTATATAAAAATGTTTCATGGTACATTACACTAATGCCTATGGTGTGGGTTCTCGAGGTCTTTAATCAGGCAGTTGCCCACCCAGTTGCAGCTGCAGATTTTAAGGCCAGCCAGAGTCTCACACCCCTGACTCCAGAGAAAAAATAAGTATTTTTTTCCCTGGAGTCAACCATAGCTTTTTGGGCCCAGCGCCCCCAGACCCCAGCTTTTAAAAACATTTTTCTACAGCCACCCCTTGTGCTCTAGATTCTCCCCCACACACACACAATTTTAGAATGGCTCCAGTGCTCCTGGAACAGGCTTCAGGCAACATGCTGCACTTGGTGGGGGGACTCTGTGAGGGGTTAGAGTGCAACTTACTGGTCGTGTTTGGGGGGGGTAACAGGATAGCAAATTACGTTTCAGATGACCCCCAAAATGTACCAGAATTCACCAAAAAACAAACATTTTCTGAGGGCTGTCTAGATCCCCAGACCCCCCCAGCCTGTAGTTTACATTCTGGGTATGTACACTTTTTTTTAAGGTTGGTTACTCCACTGCTCCTCCCCTTACCTCTATTTAACCCACTGCTCTGCTTATTCCTTCCAGGGTCCCTGCATGGCTCCTCAGGGCTCACTCCTGCTGCCCCATCCCCTGGACCCGGCGGCTTCACAAGCCTATGAGCTACCTGCCCCCCTCCCGTGGTTGTCTGACTCTGACTTTTTTAGCTAATCCTGCAAGGGATAAAGGTCATCCGAGCTATGTAAGTTTTGTTGTGAGAAGTTTTTCTGTCTTCCCAGAACTCTGTCTGCATGTTAGACGCTCCCTTTACTAGTGACCGCCCTTGAGCTCTCCCCCGATCTTTTTTTTTTTTTGTTTAAAACTTTATTTTTATTTCATGTTTTAACAGGAATAGGATCACTTTGTTATCATACAGGAGTATATTTTACTGTACAGGTCCAGATAGCGAGCTTCAATAATGAAAGTATCCACCCTTTTAGGGAGAGAGCTCTATCTATATTATATGAATTAATATTAATACATATGAGTAGATAATTGGTATTTACCTTACTAATAGATACCACTAGGTCTTTTAAATCTTTTCTTATTTAGAGGTAAACCTACATAAACAGGTGCTCTCAGCCAAGCTATACACTGTGGAACATCCCCTGGGCTACATAATTGAATAGATACAGATTTAAATAGGTGAACGAGAGGGGAGGGCCCTGGCACCGGAGGGAAGTTACTTCCAGGAAATGATGAGGGATGGATACCCCTTCTCTTCTATTAACAAAAGGTCCTCTAGGGGAAAACTGTGTTTGGGACCGGCTGGGCCCAATCAACCAGACCTCCCCCAGTTCCCCATCCCAGCCTTCACTCTAAGGTATCTGGTCCAATCTGAACTGATTAATCGAGAGGAACCAAGAATTCCACCTGTTCATCAGCTCGGGAACCTTATTTTGAATCCTAGCGGTCATATGTTCAAGTTTGTAACTGTCATATACTGTGTTTTCCCAAGCTGAAATGGTGGGGGGTTCCTGGTGGAGCCAGAGTCTAGTTATACATTTCTTAGTCGCTCCCAATAGGATATTAAGAAGGTATATCTGATGTGGGTTTCTAAAAGAATGGGGATAGTGGAGCAATAGTCCCATCGCTGCGGATAACTTGATCAGCGTCGAGAAGAGTTATGTTATTCTATCCGCTATAGTTACCCAATATGTAACTAAAACTGGGCACGACCATAGAATGTGTGTGTGGGTGGAGACCTCACAACTGCACTTCCTCCAACATGAGGAATCCTCCCCTGTCAGGAATTTGGCTGTGATCTGTGGTGTGCGAAAATATCTGGAGACTACTTTCCAGGAATATTCTCTCTGTGTGTACGAGCTAGAGGTTTTGTGCCGTCTCCTCCATATCTGGAGCCAGTCGTCCTAAGATAAATCTGTCTGAAGTTCCGCCTCCCAGTGAAACTGCACCAGGTCCATAAACTGAGATGGAGCTCCTTGTAGAGCTTTATAAAATTGAGAGATCAAATGATTATGGGGACTTCCCCCTTCTAGCTGGGTCAGGAGGTGGCGGGGGGGGGGGTGATGACCTGATCGGAAACATCAAGTCCAGTCTTTGAACTCAAAAAATGACGGACCTGTACATATCTAAAAAAGTCACCCGTCTCCAAAGAGAAGTCCTGTTTAAGTTGATCAAACGTTTTAAGTATTGCGTTAGTGTAGAACTGGTGGGTATATCGCAGTCCTTTGCGGGCCCAGGAACAAAAAGAGGAGTCCAGCCCCGCCGGGATCCAAGAGGGGTCCTCGGCTGGGATCCCCAACCAGGAGGAGAGAAATCTACAAGACGGGTGAGCCAGGAACCAGGTCCAGGTATGAAGCATCTCTTTGGTAAATCGAGAGGCTTCCTGTATACGTGTACTGTTATTTGGTTGAAATATCCAAGAAGAGGACAGGGACCATGAAGCCATATTCTGCTCTGTTGATACCCAAATTGGGGCCTGAGTCCGAGGCATCAGCCAAATAGTTATATGGGTCAGTAGAGAGGCTATTGCGTAAAGAAAGATGTTAGGGAGGGACCGTCCTCCTCTCTCCTTAGAGCACTGCAACTTTGCCAGGGCTATCCTAGGCTGTTGATTCACCCATAAGAATTTACTAATGGATTTATTCCAGAGTTGTATGTCCCTCTACGAGAGGGGCAAAGCAATATTCTGTAGTAGGTATAAGACCTTCGGGAGAGAATTCAATTGAATAGATTGCACCCTAGCTATCAGTGACAGTGGGAGAGGAGTCCACATCTGAAGATCTGATTTTATTCGAGAGAGGGTAGAGGAGTAATTCAGGTTGTAGAGATCCCCTAGTTTTGGGGGATTTTAATTCCTAGATATGTTAAACGTTCTTTATCCCAATTAAATGGGAATTGCCGTGTAAAGTCCGTTGAGAGAGAGGATTGTATAGTCAAAGCTTCTGATTTACTAGTGTTTATGGTGTATCCGGTAAGGGTCTCTACTTCTTTTAATATGGTAAGTAGGGTTGGTAACGATTCCCTCGGGCGGGTGATATAGATTAGAGGTCGCCAGCATAATATGCTATTTTGTGATATGATTGGTCTGAAATTTTCTATCCATGTAAGTTAGGGATTGTCTAAGAAATTGGGCTATGGGTTCTACAAAAGTAGCAAAAAGTATAGAAAGGGGAGACCTGCCGGTGCCCCTGTGTAAGGAGAAACGCCTGAGTAGGATCCGTCTGAATCTCACGACTGGCCCGTCCTGTATAAATTTAACTGGGCGTCCGTAAAAGTGGTTGGGAAATTAAACTTTAGCAAGGCCGCTTGAAGGAACTCCCAAGAGACCATGTCAAAAGCCTTTTGGGCATCCAGGCTTAGTATTAACAAGGGGGATTTAGTAGATTGGACATGGTCTATAAGATATAATGTTCTTTTAATGTTGTCGGTGGTCTGTCTGCCTTTTATAAATCCCAATTGGTCTGGGTGTATCAGTGAGGGAAGGATGTGATCAAGTCTGTATGCCATTATGCTCGTATATATTTTGTAGTCTTGATTGAGTACTGAGCTAGGTCGGTATGAATCGCATAAGTGTGGATGTTTTTGGGGTTTTAAGATCACCAAGATTGTAGCTTGTCTCCAGGAGATAGGAAAAGAGGAGGCAGCATGTGCAGATGTTAGTGCCTGGAGAAGTGGATTTTTTAGAAGGCCCCATGTGTTTTTATAAAATTCTGCTCCAAAGCCATCTGGACCCGGGAACTTACCATTCTTAAGATTTCGAATTACATTTTGAAGCTCCAATTCTGAAATTGGGGCTGTTATCCGGTTTTGTTGTTCCACCAAAAGTGCCGGAAGTTGTAACTGGTCTAGAAACATGGTGATGTGAAGTGGTTCTGGGGAGGTAGAGGGGGAGTACAGAGTCTGGTAGTATTTCTTAAATGCCTCTTAAGATCTGTGGTGTAGAATATTTAGTTTGGCCTGACATAGGGTCCTTTATTTTAGAGATAGAGCGTTGTTGTATTTGATTTCTGAGGCGAAAGGCTAGGAGTTTGGAAGCTCTAACTCCTCCTTCATAATAACGCTGCCGCAGCCATGCCAGGGTCTGCTCAGTTTTTGCTGTCAGTAATTGTTGAATCTTTACTTGTGTTTGTGTTATCAAGGGGAGGAGATCAGTGTATCCCTACATGTGAGCCTCTTGGAGAAATTGAAGTTTGTCTTGTAGGGCCAGTAAGTTGGACTCTGCCTGTTTTTTCTTTTGGGAGGCGTAGGCTATAATATAGCCTCTAAGTACTGCCTTGAGGGTATCCCAGAGGATCTGTGGGGTAATCTGTGATGAGGTATTATCTCTGGTAATTTGTGGAATCCTCTTGTCTAATAAGTCCCAGAATTCTTTATCTCGGAAAAGAGATGGGTTGAATCTCCATTGAGTATTTATTTTATCTTTCTTAATATTAAGAGTCAAGATGATGGGGGCATGATCAGATAGGCAGATATTGTGAATTTCCACTGTCGAAATTAGATCAAGGTGCTCCTTTCCTAAACAGAAGTAGTCTAGTCTGGAATAAAATTTAAAGGCGCACGAGTAGTAAGTAAATTTCCACTCTGAGGGGTGCAGTTGCCACCAAACGTCAACCAGGCCTACGTCCCTAATGAGACGTCACAAATGCCTTTGTCCCGACGACTGCGAGTTACCGATGAGTCCAGAGAGGGATTGAGGAGGCAGTTAAAGTCCCCACCAAGGACTAGAATTCCCTGTTGCCTAACCAGAATGGCATCCATTAGGTGCTGAAATGTGGAGGTGTCTGAACCCGGCGGAATATAAAGACTACATACTGTTAAGATTTGTTGATTCAGTCTGACTACTGCCAATGCTAGTCTACCCTCT
The DNA here is from genome assembly GCA_016271365.2 of Neoceratodus forsteri. Lineage (NCBI taxonomy): Eukaryota > Metazoa > Chordata > Ceratodontiformes > Ceratodontidae > Neoceratodus > Neoceratodus forsteri. The sequence continues at coordinate 973,633,357 of CM057456.1, read as the reverse complement.
TAATCGGCATACTGGTCAAATACTTGCAATTTAGAGTGTTTCGGGTATTAAAATTACTGAGCCTCTTTTTCTACCCCTCTGGTATGAAGACTTAATCATCTGAGCGAACCCAAACTTGAGCAGCTTGTGGTGCTCAGCCAAGGAGAGGTGAGTCTCCTGTAGAAGGAGGATGTCCGGGTTAAGTTTTTTAAGAGCTCTAAGTGTGCGGTCTCTCTTGATGGGGCCAGCCAGTCCGTTCACATTATGAGATATAAGTCTAAAAGGGTGTCGCATTATTATCTGTATATGGGCTTTTCAACATCATCAGGGCCTCCCCTAGGTGCCAGAGACCTCCCTCCCCCATCCATCCCCCAGGTTCTCCAAATGTGTACAACCAATGAGATCTGAACCAGAAGCAGTAATTCAGTATTATGTGATCCAAAAATAACAAAGAAACTAGCCAGTGGGTAAGAACTGTAAAGAACCTAGCATGCCAACTGGGCGTGCTTGTGGAAGTGTTTACCCAATAAGGGAGAATAATAACTATGTACAAACCCCCTGTTTTGGGGAATGTGTGTGGCTTCCAACAATGCGTGCTCGGGTGGAGCAGGCATTAGGGAACGGACACTTGACCGCTCAGAAGTGGGCTCCCATGTCACCAATTGGCGTGGGGCCCTGGGGAAACTGCTGCCCCTAAGTCTGGTAGGGAAGAGGGTGAGGGTAGAGGTAACTAAAATCTGGGATAGGAGAAAGTAATTATTATGGTTGGTGGGGGATAGGGAAGATCTCGAAGGGAGAAAAGGTGCAGGACCTTTATGGTCAAGGCTTAGTTTAAGTGATAATCTCCAGACCTCCCCCCCTTTAGATGAGGTTGTGTCTAGGGGAAGACATGAATGGTCCAAGCCAAATCCAATGACCCTGATTTTTGTCAATTTTGTTGTCCCCTGATTTTGTAGAGGGCAACTCCGTGTTCCCCTCCCCGCGACCTTTACATAGTCAAGGTCTAATCAGGTTGCAACATATTCCGAGTTATCCCAGAAAGTTCCCCATGAAATCTGTGAGTACAGAGCCTATCAGCTCTCATTCCCCCTCAAGGAGCAACAAGGGAATCATTACAAAATTCCGAGATCGGGGTTGTTGTCTGGTGAGGCAGGGATCGGGGGGCCCCGGGATGCAATCGTGGTTTAAGATGGCTACCTCAATTTGCTTAATAAAAAGAGCAACCATTCATTATGAAACCTGTAATACCAGCAGTAACTGGGGTTCCCCTGGAGAGGACCCCAGTTGTGTTCAGGCTGTGGGGGGAAGGGGCACAGGAATACCAGAGGGACCCGAAGGAGGCCCCACATGTCTACTCTGCACCAGTGCAGGAGAGGAGGACCTGGCTCAGGTCTGGGAGGAAGGAATGCCCGTGGCAGGCTACCGTCAGAAGTCCAGCCAAGTCTCTCGCCCCTCAGAAGGGCATAAGTGCCTGGGAGGAAAGGGACCCCCCCCGCTCCCGACCCCGAACTTCATTAATATTACCTGCCCCTGGGCAGCGGAACGGGGCAAGCCCACCAACTAGAAGTCCCCCAAGCCACACCCTAGCTGAGACATGTATCCAGATGTCATTTTAAATCTTCGGGTTAAAATACTCTCAGGTATTACTGGACCTCTTCAGGCCGGGGGGACCCAATGGCTGCGCTCTATTTAATGAGCATGTGCAGTCATAGTGAAAGAGCTCTTTTGAATATAATCTCCCAGCCCTGACGGGCAGCCTGGTCCGAGCAGTTTGTTAGGCCGCCCGGGACCCATCAGCCCACCCCCTATACCGGGTGTTTCTAAGAAACCCCTATTTAGCGGGGAAGAATCAGAAGAAACGAGCTCTCGACCTGTCTAATAAAGAGGGGGTCTGTATTCACCCGTCCGGATCCGTCCAGCGACAAAAAACTCCAGTGGCATATTCTACATTAAGGAGGCGCCTCCCGGCTTTGATATATAGGGTTCGTCCCCCCCCCAAATGTCCTTTGGCATCAGGGATAGAGCAGAGAGACCCTTGCTCCCCCCACCACCCCCACAGTCCGAATGGGCAAACCCAGTGGACCTCCGCGTCACAGAGTGCACCCCGAACCCCCCCTCCCAGAAGCAGCGAGTCCAGGAATGGGTACGTCATCAGGTAAACCTAGGGGGGAGAAAATATAAGTTAAAACTCCTTGCAAGTCCCTCAGATCTTAAGGTCCCCGCGAGGACCCCATCCCACGACCCTCCCTCGCGCCCCTCCACTTACTGTGTACGAAGAGTTCTGGGACAGTGCAGTCCGATTATTTGAAAAACGGTATCAATTCTAATTGTAGCTGAGGTGTCACTTTCTGCTAGCACTTTCCTTGAGCGGCAGGTGGATGGTGTTAAAGTAAGTCCACACTGCTTAATATCCGTGCAGACTTCCACAAGAGGGGCCTGCGTTTGTTGCACTGACAAAATGGCTGATCAACCTGTTGGAGTATGGCAACCTATGAGTTCACATATAAATCTCGGACCGCTACACCTGTCAACTCCCATTCCCGCTTAGTGAGTAAAAGGGCCTTTTACTGGAAAATTCTAAGGTCTGGCTGGATGCCTAGTAACGCAAGAATTAGGTGGTCGCTGAAGCGTGTTTGTGAACAAAAATAACAATAGCTGATCGCTAGGAGAAAAATACAGCCACTTAATTTGGGATCCGAAATGCCCGCAACCCCAAAGGGGTTTTCTTATAGGAGCTCTAATTGTATACCTGTTGTAAGGGTGAGGAGGCTCTAACATGTCAGAGGTACTTAAGGGAAGACCCACCTCTCCTCTCCCCATCATTAAAAAAGATGTGAAGCCGGTACCAATCACAGAGGGGGGAAGACACGGGGCAAGCCACGGCCAGCGGCCTAACTGAGTCCTATGCCTTTGAGGGAGCTATAGGTCTCCTAGCAAGAGGGAACATTCCAGCCCTCCGCTCTGAGCATTTTCAGCACCACGTGCCCCAGGGGACGAGATAGGGAGCGAGCCCACCAACCCAAAAGTCTACCTCCAGTTATCAGGCCGAAATACTTAAGAGCACCACCAGACCTCACCAGGCCGAGAAGACCCTATAACTGTGCTCTATTTAACAAGCAAATGCAGTCTAAAAGAGGGAGCTCACTTAAATATAATCCCCCAGCCCTTGCTGGTATCCGGGCCCAAGCAGACAGTCAGACCACTTGGGCCCCTCCAACCCAACATAGGCACTGGACAATTCTGACAGCCCCCATTTACCGGGGGAGAATCGGAAACAATGAGCTCCCATCTGATCTAGGGCCTATAATCTCCTGTCCAGCTCCGTCCGGTGGCAAAACATCAAAGTGGATAGATTTTTCAATGTAAAGGCGTTTCATGGTTAGCCGTGTAGGGCTCACCCCCCGTCCACCCACCCCTGAGCTTCACTCGCCCCAAGGTCAGAGCAGAGACACCCTCAATTTCTTGTCACCCACGCAACCCAGTCGAATGGACCCAGCGGCCTTGCCCCCCATAGGGCGTACCACGTGCCTCCCCCGAAAACGGGAAATCCAGCCTTAATTAAATAGTGTGCCGCCACACAAGTCTAGTGGGGAGAGGATATACGTGAAAACAAAATGTGGGTCCACCAATTCTTGGGGTCCCTGTGGGATCAATCCCCAAGCCCCCCACCCTCCGACCCTCCACTCACTGTGTACCACAAGTTCTAGCAGAATTTAGTCCGATTGTCTGGAGAACTGTGCCAGCATTTTTTTGATAGAAGCTATTGTGGCTCTCTGGTCTGGTAGCTGCCGTGCTGAAGTCATGTCCTGGGGGTTTCTTTCTTCAGACGATGTCCTTGCTTGGTGGGTGGATGGTGGCAGAGCGAGTCCGCACTTCTTAAAATCTGTGCAGGTGTCCTCGAATGTGTCATATGATTGTTGCCCCGATGGAAATTGGACGACCAGTCTGCTGGGGTATGATGTTCTAAACTTGAGCTTCTGTTGCCTGAGGATTGGGAATAGAGGAATATAGGCCCGTCTTCGTTGCATGGTGGCAGAGGCATAATCATTATCGATAAAAACATGATGTTCTCCACAGAAGAGGCGAGATCTGGCCTAATCTTGCTTTAGAATAAATTCTTTGGTTTGAAATCGGAAGAATTTAATAATGATGGATCTGGGACATTCTGTCGGCTGCATAGGCTTCGGGCCCAAGGCTCAGTGCAGTCTTTCTATTTCGAAGTTGTAGTCTGAGGGCAGCATGACAGCCTTGCGAAGGAAGGCTCTCTATGAAATTTAGCAGATTCGCGCCTTCGTGTTCTCGGGAATACCATATATCCGCAGATTCTGACGGCGGCTGCGATTTTCAGCGTCGTCTTGTCGATCTACAGTGAGCTGACAGAGGTGAGCCACTTGAGTGAGGGTGTCTTGTAGTTGCAGTGTGATGGTAGCCTGTTCTAGTGTCTGATTATCGAGGGATGCGACGTCGGAGTGTAGATCTGCAAGATCCTTTTGGAAGGATTCTTGTGTTTGTTTGAATTTTTGAAAATCGGATTTGAACTCCTGAAGTTCCTGCAGTATTTTGTCTAGTTTGCTCTCCATTTTAGCTGGCTGATTTAATTTAGGTTTATTCCATCTCTTTGGCTTAGACACTTGCAGTGGGTGTGTGGAGGCTCCGGAGTCCGTAGTGTCCCCTTCTGAGTTTTCTGTGTCGGGATGAAGCGTAGCAAATCTCTTGGGTCCCCCGCTCAAGTTGCTTGCAGCCATAGAATATTAAGTCGCTTTTCAATAGATTTGTCTGAGTTTGCGGCTGTTTTTACAACTTTAATACAGGGAGCGGCCGGGAGCTCGATGTCTAAGCAGCCATGTAGCCGGAAGCTGCACCTGAAGTCTCCCCCTGGATCTTTTAATAGAATCCTTTACAGGAAAGATTGAAATTGAAATAAAACAAGAAAATAAGGAGAACTTTCCTGTCTACACAAAACGCCTTCTGCACATTTTACACTCCCTCCACTTGTGAACCCCTCTTTCACAGAGATAAAACAAGAAAATAAAGAGAACTTTTCTGTCTACACAACATGCCTTCTGCACATTTCACACTCCCTCCACTTGTGAGCCCCTCTTTCACAGAGATAAAACAAGAAAATAAAATGGGGAAAATAGGTATACCCGAACAGGTCATCACATCAATAAAACTAATGTACTCTGACCCCAAAGGCTACATCAGAGTAAATGGTTCCTTCTCCCCCCCATCTCATTATCCCGTGGTACTCAGCAGGGATGTCCTCTATCGCCCCTCCTTTTCGCTATATATTTGGAACCCTTAGCTCAGGCACTGCACTGAGGAAAGAAAAGGGCCTGATGGGAGTAGAGGAGGACACAGAAACTCATAAACTAGCATTATATGTTGATGATTTATTAATATACATGGCAGATCCTGAGAATTCTCTTCCTTGTCTCTGGGAACTACTGACCAGATTTGGAAATTTAGCTGGGTATAAAATTAATCCCTCTAAGACAGAGATAATGGCCTTGAATTATGTCCCTTCTACGCAGCTGAAAACTAAATTTCCTTTCCGTTGGGACTTGAAATGTATCAAATACTTAGGTGTACAAATAGGAAGATCATATACAGACCTCTTCTCCTTAAACTATGTCCCCTTTTTGGACATACTGTCCGCTGACTTAGAGAGGTGGAGAGTGCTGCCCTTATCTTTGCACCATAGAATTGAAAGTATCAGAATGGTAGTACTGCCTCGTTTTTTTATATTTAGCTCAGACTCTCCCCATCCTGCTGCCAGAGACTTTTTACAGAACCCTGCAAAGAAAATTAAGTCCATTTATTTGGGCATACCAGAGACCTAGGATAAGGCCATCCATAATGCAGTTATCCAGGAAACAGGGAGGGCTGTCATTACCGAATTTTAGATTGTACTACATAGCCGCTCAGCTCAGAGTACCTCTTTATTGGTTGGATGAAAGCTATGTGGTAGGTAGAAGTCAATAGAGAACCAGGAGGAGGAACTTAAAAACATGTACCAGACCTTGTTATCCTTCCCCCCAGCTATAAAACCCAATAAGATGGATAATCCATACACCCATTCAACTTTAAAATATTGGCAGGGTGTGCTGATGCATGGTGGGATTTCTGACTGGAGATCCACATTATGTTCCCTACCAGATACGGGCTCCTTCACCTCGGCTAAACTAGATCTGGGGTTCCGACAATGGCAGAAGAGGGGCCTCCACTTGGTATATCACTTTATGCTTCAGGGAATGATTCTATCTTTAACAGAGTTAAACCTGAAGTATGGGATTTCTTATGCAGACAGGTTTAGATATTTTCAGGCGAGGGACTATCTTCGGAAACTTGGAACGGTTAAATGGGGAGATTCCCCACTCCCTGATCTTCTACAGATCTTTATTAAAGTTATAGACAAACACCCAATCCCCTCCCACCCAATTTCTATTCTTTACAGAGCCCTAGGCTCTTTAGACGCTGACTCGAAGGAAAAAATCAGATTAACCTGGCAGAAAGACTTAGGAATCGAGATCTCCCCCATGCAGTGGGAAAAACATTTACAGATAATGGGGAAAGGTATTAATTCAGGGCATTGGAAGGAGTTTGCGTGGAAGCTGTCTGTAAGACACTTTCGAGCTCCAGCTATAAGCCAGAAATATAACCCCACCATAGGGGCCTGTTGGAGGCAGTGCGGACACACCCCAGCTACGCTGGGCCATATATTCTGGGCATGTAGTTCTCTGCATACTTTTTTTGTTAAATTCCAGGAGGCCTTGCAACAAATAATCTCCCCAGATATAATAGTGGACCCCCTCTTTTTCCTTTTTGGAGAATACCCACAGACATGTAAAGATATCCCAACGAGGGAATTTTTGAATTTGGCTACCCTTGCAGCTAAGAAAGCCATAACCAAAAACTGGCTCTCCTCACTGCCTCCAACGATGGACCAATGGTCCTTAATAATGATTCAGCTGTATAAAATGGAGAAACTAACAGCCATGCTTAATAAATCACAAGCTGAGTTTGAAAATAGATGGAGAAGATGGGTGATGTATATTACACCCCAACGCAAGGACTTTGTTCCCTGATTCTCTAACGTTATTAATTCAGGACCCTACTCACAACGCTACTAAATGAAATCAAGAAATATGTACTATTGCATGTACTCCTTTTATTTTTATTTACATCTTTCTACATGTTCTTAAAGAACTGTATTTTCCTTTTAATTTTTGTATTCTATGTAAAACAATAAAGATGGAAAGTTTAAAAAAAAAACAAGAAAATAAAGAGAACTTTTCTGTCTACACAAAACGCCTTCTGCACATTTCACACCGCCTCCACTTGTGAACCCCTCTTTCACAGAGATAAAACAAGAAAATAAAGAGAACTTTTCTGTCTACACAAAACTCCTGCACATTTCACACTCCCTCCACTTGTGAACCCCTAAATAATAAAGAAATCACCATGATGCTTGTTATTCTCTACTTATTACTTCTGAAGTCTCCCCTCTCCATCCCTTCCTCTTGTGAGGGCCTTAACTCCCAACCACACACTCTCATATCTCCTCCCTCAGGCCTCCTCCCACCTGGCCCCTACACCTCCTCATCCCCATCCAGCAAGGCTATCTGCCCACCCATCTCCTGCACACTACCCCAGAAAGACCTTATCCACTTCCTCCTCCATCCTCTCTTCCTCTCATACCCTTGTGTTTCCACCAAGCACCTTTCAGTTTCTCATATGAAACAGACAAGATTCCACAAACGTACATCTCGACTACTCCTCACTAGGTGGACCAGGACTTTAATTCTCCTACTACTCCTGTCAGGAACCATCCACCCTAACCCCAGCCCCGGTTATCCTAGCCCCGTCCCCGAATCGGCTCATACTAATAAAGGGAAAAACATCTCCATTGCCCACCTTAACATACAGAGTCTCCCAGCTAAAAAAGACAATCTTCAGGCTTGGGTGACTTGTAATGACTTTGATGTTATAGCGCTCTCAGAAATCTGGCTCTCTAACAAAATCTCCAACGGGGAGATCAAACTCAGTGATTACACTGCTGTCAGAAAAGACAGACAATGGGAAAAAGGTGGGGGCTGCTTGTTCTTCATCTCCAACAAGTTCTTCTTAACCAAACACAGTCCAAACACTAATTTCATTTTGCTTGAGTCCCTCTCCATCCACCTCCTTCTTGGTCAAAGTAAAACTCTCACCCTCACAACAGCTCATCTCTCCCCTGGAACCCACCCCCCGACCCGGAGACCCTGCTTGCCCTCAAAAATTCACTCCCCCTTAATAGAGAGTTGATACTCCTCAGGGATTTCAACATAAATTGGGCTCCCAACCAGTCTGACGCTGCTAAATTTTGCATCAACGGCCACAAACTTCAGTTGATCTTCCCTTGTCAATCTTCACCATTCATTACTTCCTGGGTGTAAGCCGGAGGCGCGCACCCGTCACGGGAGCTTTTTTTTTCTTTTTTTTAAAAAGTTGCCTAACGCCCCGCCTCGAGAGCTGCACGCATGCGTCATGCGCGAGGGCGCCGTTAGTAGCGACCGACTCCTCTCCAACTCAGTTCTGTTTCTCCCGCCGAGGCAGCACCCGTTTTCGAGCGTCCATTCTCCACCGCGTCAGCTAATTCTTTTCCACACACTCGACGCCCGATCGGTAAGACCGTTTTTCTTTCTAAAGCGCGCCGGTGTGTTTTTCCTACTGTTTTTCTTGTTGATTTCGCTATGTCCGGGTCCGAGCTAAACGTAGCCAAGACGGCCGCGCCTTAAGGCCGGTGTTACTGTGGCTGCATTTCTCGCCTCGACCGGCATGACGCTTGTCTTCGCTGCCTGGGACCCAACCATGACATGGATTCGCATGACGCCTGTTTCTCCATGGACCGCTGTCCTCAAGTCCGCGTGCTCTCGGCAAAGCCCCGCCGACCTCGGGGGGACCGTCATCAAGGGATTCTCAGGTAAGGTCTCAGGCTCTTCCCCGGTCCCCTCCCCGGCCTATACGGTCTGAGGAGGAGGGGGTCTCCTCGTCTTTTCTTGCCGAGGAGGAGGCCCTTCTGCGTGTCGGGGAGCGTCAGAGTCCCTCCCGGGCCGCGCGGCGCCGACACCGCCGGCAGTCACCTCTTCGGAGGTGCAGGCTCCCCGTGGCGAGGCCCTCGCCTTTGGGCTTAGCTCGGTGGACCTCGACACGGCTTCGCGCTTCGATCCTGGTGCCGCTCGTGGTGCCGGTGATCGAGATGGCGCCGCTTCCGCGCCGCTTGAGTCCCGGCGCTCGCTCGGGCGCCGTGATCAGAGCGGGCGCCGCTGGCGGCACTGCTTGGATCCCGGCGCCGCGTCACGGCGCCGGTGATCGGGCGTGCCGTATAAAGCCGCTTGGGCCTTGGCACCGTACATGCGCCGATGGACAGGGCGCGCTGGCCGGCGGTGCCGCCCGCCCGACGTGCCTGGCGCCGTGGGCCTGGTCCTTCCAGGCGGTGCCGCTCGCCGCGCCTGCTAGTGGTGGAGCTAGGCCTGGCTGCTACCGGGCGTGAGGGAGGCGACGGCGCCCTTGGACACTGGGGTCATGCCCTGAGCCCGGGACCCTGGGGTGGCCAGCATTGAGGTCCTGCTGGTCTCGTCCTCCTCGGAGGGCGATGATTCAGACGTGGACCCATCCTGGCACCCCCACTCTTCGGAGTCTGGGTCCCCGGTGGCTAGAAGTGCCAGGCGGCGCAGCGGGCCCCTCCCTCTGTCCCCCCTTTCGTCGCCTCTGAGGGTTCCCGGCTGGGGTGGCCGGAGCCCTGGGGCAGGCGCGGGGTGACGAGGGGAGGCCCTCTCTGAGGCCTGTGACAGCTACCTACGGGGTGCTGTCACTCTCTCTAGGGACAGGGGGACGCTGTGGTCGAGGAGGAGGGCCCTCTCGGAGTCCGAGGGGTCGAGGGGCAGGGGGTCTGCTGCTCGGTCTTCCTTGGCCACCTCAGGGGGGGTGGCCAGGAGCCGAAGTGCAGAGCCTCGCCCCTCCCTCCAGGGTTCTAGGGTGTCCTTCGGCGGCGTTTGTGCGGACTGCCCTTCTGGATCCATGCAGTCCCGGCGTCGTCACAGGGGAGGTTCTCCCCAGGGCTCTTCCAGGCTCCGCTTCCCCAGAGTTTCTGCTCTATGCTCTGGTCTGATATCCGGGATCCCCTTTCCAGGGCTCCTTTCCCCGATTCCAGAGCCTCGGAGAGAGCAGTTGCTCCGCCGAGGTGCCCTCTCCCATCTCTCTGCCTTCACCACCCCCACTCCCAGGCCATGTCGGCCCTACGGGTCCGTTATCCTGGGAGCAGTTCAGGGGTTCTGCGGCGGCCTTCCCCTCATACGTTAGGTACATGCATGAGCGGGTCTTTCGACTCTCCCCACCGCCGCAGGAATCCTCTGGGCATTCCAGTTCCCCATCATCCTCGTCTCCCTCCTCCGAGGGAGAGGAACCCCCTGCTCATCTGTCCTCCGATGCTGATTTCACAGAATATCAATTCCTCTCGAGGATGGTGAGGGATCTCCGATTTCAACGCTCAAGAGACAATACCGAACGGAGACGCTGCGGAATTCCTTGGTGAATTCAGTGCCTAGCATCTGGTGGTACCTTCCTGGCCTATCCCTTCCAGGAGTGTGCTATCCGGTCATGGCAGTCCCCTGCCACTTCTTCCCAGCCCGGCGGACTGCCAGCGTAGGTATTGTGCCCCTCTGAGTCTCTAGGTTCCCTTCCCAACCCGTCCTCAGGTTTGGTATACCTGGATACCCTTCTGGCGCCGTTGCCTGGCTGTGACGACACACCGGATTCGGACTCTTCCGTTCGACTGCTAGCTAAGAGTGTTCTCTTGGTTTCGAACGAGTGCATGTATTGCATCACATCAGGCTCACCACGCTGCCTACAACCGCATCTGTGGTCGATGATGTCCCAGCTGCTGGCATCTATGCCATACTGAGCAAACCAGACAAGCCGCTGCCTCTCCGAGTAGGCCTGGAGCTGGCAAGACACCAAGCAAGGGCATCTTATGACGCCAATGAGGTGGCTTCAGGCTTGCGGGGACAGCGATCATCGTGCCAGGCGGACGGCATGGCTTCGTCTTTCCAGGTTGTCACCCCTGGCCCGGCGTAGGGTGAGATTCGCCTCCGCCTCCGGGGACCTGCTTTTTCTCTTCCAGAGCTAGGAGACTTACAGGGGCTCCTCCGCCTCCCTCGCCCTCGGGAGGCACCTCCTAGCTCTTCTCCTCTTAGGCTTTCTGAATAAGCCAGGGTCTTCTCCTTCTGTTTCTCACCAGCAGAAGGCTGGGGGTCTTGTTCCCTCAGGGTATGGCCTCTTCCCCCTCCAGGGGAAGAGGAGCTTGGTACTCACCCAGGAAGTAATGAATTGTGAAGATTGACAAGGGAAGATAGGAAAATTACGTACCTACCGTAATTCTTGATCTTCTCTTGTATCTTCACCATTCATTACTTACACCCGCCCACCATCCCCTCAGTGCCTCTTCCTGTGACTTCTCCACCTCCCGTCTCCTTCCTCTCTCTGCATTTATATAAAATATAGGGAAAATTCCTTAAATTTTCCAAGAAAAAAAAAAAAGTAAAAAAAAAAAAAAAAAAAAAGATCTTTCTTGGGGTTCTAAAATCAGAAAAATTACTTACTCTAAGATTCATGGGCCATCTCGTGGATTGCATTGGCGATCAGACTGCACAACTATCTCTTGCTATTCTTATGGCAAGATACCTCTGGGGTTTTTTGGCCTGGCTCAGGCTATTCAGTTTTGATCCTGCAATCCCGTGTTCAGATAGTTGCCCTGAAATCTGATTCCCTCTATTCTTACTTTGCAGAGCAGAGGAACGAGTAGCCTGTTCCTTTCTTTAAAAAAAAAAAAAAAAAAAATGCTGAGGGAACTCTCTCCGACTGCTATAGGCATCTTGGTATCTGGGTCATGCATCTAGTTAAAAAAAAAATTTTTTTATCTGTAAAAAAAAAATGGAGAAATCAAACAAGAAGGCAAATGAGAAGGTAGGCTATCCTTCGGCTTGTTTTGCTAGTGGTTTCTCCCTTTAAGTGTCCTCCTGGACAGTTTTTACAGTAGAGCTCTGCTGACCATATCCAACCTTAGCCAGCCTAAACCTTGGCCGGCCTTAGCCAGTCAGTCTGAGTCCCATTTCTATCTTGAAACGCCTGAAAGGCTTACATTTTCTATTTCTAAACCCCTGAGCAGCGCTCTCATACTGCTGGGGTTTTATTCTTCCCTCCTCGGCTGTCCTCCACTTAAAGGCCCTCCGCGGCCAGGAGCCGAGGTGGGTGTCAAGAACAATGGCATGTTGAAGATGAGGACTATGCCCTCCTGAGTCTGTCTAGCGGGTTCGGTGAACCTTCTCTTCAGCTCTATCTCCTGGGATTCTTGCTTCCCTTTAGTCGAGCCTTCAGCTACAAGCTAACTATGCTCGTTAGGCTTCTGGTCCCTTCAACATCCCATCTCTCTTCTCTCTTCTTCTTCTTCTTCTATTTTCTCATTTCCTTACTCATCTCTCCTCCTAGAGTCGCCCAGGTAAGGAGGCCCTGCACTCCCTAGGCTAGGGATGTTCTTATCTCCTCTGTCCTTCCTCCATGGCTTATTCCTTTTTCAGTTCATTCTTCCTTGCTTTGCTATCCCTCGCTATCTTGCCTCGCTATCTATATTTTCTGCTTTCACTTTTGCCTCTCAGCTCACAGAACTGAGTTGGAGGAGGATCAGTCGCTACTAATGGCCCCCGCGCTGACGCCGCTCTCGAGGGCGGGGCCAAGAAAACTTTAAAAAAAAAAAAAAAAAAGCTCGTGATGGGCAGGCGCCTCCGGCTTACACCCAGTAAGTAATGAATGGTGAAGATACAAGAGAAGATCAAGAATTACGGTAGGTACGTAATTTTCCTATCTCTACCCCCCACCAGGTGTAGTTATAAATCTGGTTCTCAAACAATTATCGACTGGATCATTGTCTCCAACCCCTCCCATATCATCAACTCTGGAGTACTGCCAGACTGTATTAGCGATTACTGTGCTACTTTCTGTCTCTGGTCAGCCCATTTGCCTAAACCTTCTCCCGAATTTATTTTCTCAAGATGCCTGTCCAAAAGCTGCATCAAGGACATAACCCGTGCTTTCCAACTAGTCGACTGGTCTTTTACCTCCACCCCAAGTGATCTTGATAGCATCATCAACAAATTTTCCACCATTTTCAACAGTGTTTGCGATAAATTTGCACCCATCAAAAAAAATCAGGGCTGGGATCTCATAAACGAATGGGTTTCTGCCGTCGACATTAAACTGATGGACAAGGGACAAAGCCTGGGCCCGGTACACTAAGCACAGGGACCCTGCACTGCTCCCAAATTAGAAAATGGTCAGAAATAAGTGCAGATCAGCCATCAGGAAGGCCAAAATTGATTATTTCCAAAATAAATAGCTTGGGGATTCAGCCGACCCCAAACTGTCTTCTGTGGGAAAAACAAGAATGATGAATCCATCACCTTTACTCAAGGAGACAGGCAGACCAACAACCCCTCTGAAGTTGGCAACATATTCAGTTCCTTTTTCAGAGATCTTGATAAATATAAACCGTCTCCTCTCACCACCACCACTTCTTTCCCTTTCTCCAACTCAATCATGGAGCCTTGCCCCAAATTAAATTCCACTTCCGGGCTCTGAAGCTCTCCAACACTGTTAAGATTATCCAGAATAACAACCCTATACCCAGCAAAGGGGCAGATGGTATTGACTACAAAATCCTTAAGCTCACCATTAAACCTCTAGCAGCCCCACTCACAAACATCCTCAAGCTCTCGTTCTGCTCTGGCTACTTCCCCAGCATCTGGAAAACCGCCACTGTTAAACCACTTGTCAATTCAGGGTCAAGAAGTGAGGTTGGGAATTACCGTCCCATCTTGCTCCTGGCTTCGCTCTCTCTGAAATCATTGATAAAGTCATTCATTCTCAACTCACTGCTTTCTTAAATAGCCATAATTTCCTCACTGAAGCCCAGCATGGCTTTAGATCGGGTCACAGCACCGAGACAGCCCTGGTCAAGTTCACCAGTGACATCCGCAAAGCCAGCGACTCAAGCCAATTCACAGGCTCAGTTTTTGTGGACTTAACCAAGGCCTTCGACCTGGTCGACCATGGACTACTCTTGGACATCCTCTCTGACACACAAATCTCTGAGGACGTAGTCAAGTGGTTTAGAAGTTACCTCTCCCATAGATCCCAGAAGACAACTATTAACTGGCACCTCTCGGCTGACTGCCCAATTAAATATGGGGTCCCTCCGCGCTCCATTCTGGGTCCGCTGTGTCTCTTTTTTTTTTTTTTTTTTATAAATAGACTCCCTGAAATCTGCCACTCCACTAAAATTGTCCTCTACGCGGATGCTGCTGCACTATACTGCAGCTACCACAACAGTGACTCTTTGTTCACTAATCTGCAAACTGATTTCAGCAAGCTCCACTCTTGGTTTTCTGCCAAGAGCACGGTCCTCAACTCCAAAAAGACCACGTTGATGATTTTCTCCGGCCCTAGAAAAACATTTAATAGAAGCCTTACCCTCAATGACATTATGGGTAATTCCATGGAAAAAGTTGACGAATTTAAATACCTGGAACTGTCACTCGACCTACCACATACATATTGCAAGCCACATCAAGAAAATTCATATGAGGTTAGGTCTTCTTTGCCAGATCAGGAAGTTCTTGATACCCGTTTCCAGACTGCACCTGGCTAGCTCCCTGCTCCTACCCATACTAGAGTATGGTTCCATTGTCTACTCCCCCCCACTACCACCTCCTCCCATTTCTCCAAACTCCGGACTAATTATAATAACATTGCATGTTTCGTCTCAGGCCTCCCTTGATCTACTCACCACTATATCCTTTATAGCTCCCTCAACTCACCCACTCTTGAGGCTAGATTTCGTCTAAATTACTCTTTCATGCACAACGTAAACTTAAACCTATTGCTGACACGCGTCACCTCCCTTTTCTCCAAATCTTTCCCTGATCACAGCACAAGAGGAACCACTCGTCATATTTTCGATATCCCATTCTACCACACCTCCCATGGCCAGAACTCCATTGCCTATAAGGGCCTCAAGCTTTACAACAATCTGCCTCCTGCCTTTCAAGCCTGTTCCACCATTAGCAGATTCAACTGCCCTCTCAGGGACCACCTTCTCAAAACATCCATCTGTGTTTGCCCTGGACAAAAGCCACCTCGATAAGAATTGATATTTGTTCTCCTCTCTGGTCCTTACACCCCCACCAACCTCTCCCTTTCTAGTCCCTTTCCCCTCCCCTGCCCTCAAACATACCCATGGTTCTTAGCATACTGCTCTTGTTTTGATGGTTATCCTCAGCCTGTTCTTAAGGTTCTGTGATTTTACTGTATTTTGTGATTCTGTATATTTTGTATGCCCTTATATTTAACTGATTGTTATATATTGTACATATGTCCTTTGTATTCCCACCTCTATGATATAGTGTTACCTTTCTCATTTTGACCATGTCTTCAATTGTATAAAACTTGTACAACTGGACGTTTGTGAAAATGGGCATTTTTACTCACATATTCTCCAGTATGAAATAAAAAAATTGAAATTGAAAAATGTACTGTATGTATACATGCTGGTCTCCTTACTCCATTCCTCGAGGCTCTCTTGGTGAGCAAAACTTATTAAGTACTAATATAAATAACTAAGCCAGAGTCTCTCACCATTATCATTGCATGCAGGATCAAACGACTCACTTGCATGTTTGGTGAACAGGAACCCTCCAGATTGAATCAGTCTAGTGGCTGAATCTCCTGCAAGGGTGGCAGTTTCATTTAATTTTGCAGAGTAGGCAGTAAAACCCCAGGAGCCACATACTCCCTTTCCAATTTTCTTTCTTTCTTTCTCTCTCCAGTCCAGTTATTTCTAGAGCACATTGTGCCAACAGATCTGAACTTTGTATCTCTCTTGGCCTCCAGTCCTCTTATTTCCAGAGCATAATGTGCCGACAGATCTGAACTTTGTAAAGTTTAAGCAGTTGTCTTGAAGAACCTACCAAGACTGGTTGGGCTGGCAGTATAGCCTAGAGGTGAGAGTAATGAGCTGTGAACGAGCTTGGTTTGATTCTCACAACCTCCACTTGCATACTGTGCGACTCTGAGCAAGTCACTTTAACCACCCAGTGCTCCCAGGTCACCCCTGAAAACAGGCATTTGTGCCTAGTGGGCCTTACCCCGTTACCAAAGACTTAATAAAAAAAAAAAAGACCAGCTTGTAACTCCACTGTATGGGTGTCGCAGAGCAAAGGTTCCAGTCCTCCTCCCTACAGAGTGAGCCCGTGTCTCTCTCCCTGTTGGTAGTGCAATATACTGCTACTGAGCCATAGGATTAGCCTATATTGTCTAATAGTCATTGCAGCTACTTGATGGTTTTTATTACTCTTGTTTTCTCCATTTTTATGCCTTTCTCCCATACTCATCTTCAGGGCTCTCCCGTCTAGAACCCATGTGTACCTCTGCTACTATCATAGTTCTCCATTTAGTGGTATTATGACTTCAGTCCCTCCCTTCCCACTTCTGAGGCTTCCCTCTGGACAAAGAGAGTTCCAAGAGACTGATCTTACACAGCCGGGCAGTCCAAAACGACACCCCGTGTCAGGTTTGTGCATGGGGCAAGTCACAGACTGCTTTAGCAATCTGCGCCATGTGCCACTGAATGTCAGGTGGGGACCAAAAGTGAGGCCGACTTCTTTCTGGGCCTCCAGGGAGTTAAAGATACCTACTTCAGACCCTTCACAGAGGCAGTGTGTACCTTCTCTAAGGAGTCGGCTACATACTGTACACCCTGATTCCTGATACATTGGCTAGAAAGGATACAGACACTCATTTTAATACGCATGGTCAATTTTGAAACACTTCCCTTTTGGCTGGCCTTGGAAATTTATGAAATTCTTATTATGGGACGATGAAAGTGAGTTTACTGAGGGATCAGACAGCATTAATGAATTATCTTTAATATCCTCTAATGGCTTTGGTAACAGATCAAAAGATGGCTGTCATTTTATGGCACCTAACAGACACACTTTTTCTATAGCGCTTCACATTGTCAATGGGTATTCAGAACAAGTGGGTAATGTGCACCTCTACTAGGGGAAATGGCATTGCCCAAGGCTGTACTCAGCATAGAATCTGGGCACATGAACATTCCGGTCAGCAGCAGCTCTCCAGTCTTTGCTGTGCCGTTGAAGGGGAAGCAGCATAGAAATTTCTCTGAAGAAGAAACTCTTTTCTTTTTGGTGTTTATTCTTTGAAGCCATTATTCTGCATAGCAGGTTGGGGCTATCTGGTGACAGGGAGCACCCTGAAATTAAAATCATGCCTATTAAGCTGCGGCTTTCAAATTGGCTAACCTGCCTTTTTTCCCCATTTCCACTGCCTGGTGATGGTGCCTCAGGTAAATACCTGTTCTTGGGGTTATTGGTAGGGTCAAGATTTTAGGCATTCCCTGTGTCTCCCTACCATCTAGTTTTGCATCCCCCCCCACCCGGACCATAGGGTGACTATTGTATGTGTGTTTTTTTGCTTAATTGCAGATGCTTTTGAATGCTCAGAGTTGGGGGATATTTTCCTTTACACTCTGGTCAAACTTGGTTTGCTGTTGTGTTAAAAAAGAGAGAGAACAAGAGAAGGAATCAGTTTGGGGTGAAATTGTTTTAACCAGGAAAGGTGAAACAGTCCTCCAAATTAAAAAAAACTGCCTCAAAGGCTCTAATTCCTTCTCTTTCCATCTTTTTCTGCTTCCATCTGCAGTCCGGGAGGCCCCCTCAGTAGAGGTGTTCAAGCGGAG
This sequence comes from Neoceratodus forsteri, assembly GCA_016271365.2. Lineage (NCBI taxonomy): Eukaryota > Metazoa > Chordata > Ceratodontiformes > Ceratodontidae > Neoceratodus > Neoceratodus forsteri. The sequence continues at coordinate 973,615,527 of CM057456.1, read as the reverse complement.
GTTGCAGGCCCACCTCTTTGGCCTGGCTTTTAATGATTACTGAATTTTAGCATGTTGCTCAGTCCCTGAATATGGTATTTTAAAAGTGTTAAACTGATTTATATTTTAATTACTTTAAATGTGTATTACTGTAACTTTTATTGTCGTATTGCATCTTTTATTGTACATTTCTGCAAGGTGCCCAGAGTCTCTGGGATTGGGCGCCATCTAAATAAAATTTGCCTTGCCTTGCTTGTGTTTTCCCCACAGAGGGAGTTGGTGATCGCAGCAGTGTCCCTTCATTTACACATATAACAGAGGCAACTCCAGACTGTTTCTTTAATTTATTTTTTGGGGGGGGGCATCTGTTGGACTAGTGTTTTGGCACCATGGCTTATCGGAGACCTCTAGTGTTCAAACGATATAAGACCTGCAAAAGAGTAATGCAACTCTCGGCTGGGTTCCTATTGTCCCCACTGTGTTGCTCAAGCTAATATGTCTCTTACAAGTCCCCCCAGTTAGAACTCTGAGCTGGGGGGGGGGGTGCACCTGGTGTACCAGCTGGCAGTGGCAAAGCAGAATTGCATAAAACCTTTGTGGTTACTCTAAGGAGAGCTTTTGACCCCGATGTTCTACAGGATATCCCTTTAGACCCACCCAAACCAAGCCCCTCATGTCAGGGGGGCCCCACACAAGTATGTCCAGGTGCTCGGGAGCAGGACAAGTCTGCTAATATGGATCTGCAGGCAGACCTCGACCTTGACCATATAGAGGGTCAGGATGAGGATGTCAGGGATCTTGAGGAAAATCTTGACCTAAAGAAGTTACTTTATGATGATGAGCACAAACCCTCTGAGGAAGAGGAAGAAGGGGAGTGGATGGAGCTGAAGAGGAGGATTCCTACCCCTCCCCTGTTTGATACCAAATCTTTGTTATATCTGATAACTGAGGCTTGTAGGACATTATAGCTGAATAAGGTGCAATACATGAAGGCCTTAGATGTGAATCCTATCCTCTCCATGTCCTCCTCTGCTCCAAAGTGTGTTCCAAACTTCATTCGCTGTGACCAGATTATTGAACAAGAATGGGCAGGTGTGGACCAAAGAAAATATCTGCCAAAACCCAAGGTATGGTGTTTTCCCTTTACGGAGGAAAATGCCCGCAAGTGGGAAACCCCTCCTCTGGCTGAAAAAGCTGTACATAATTCTACAAGGCACACGACTATCCCAGTGGAAGTCTTTGGCCTTATCGGATATGCACGACAAACAAGTGGATGCTTCATGCAACAGAGCCTTTGCCTCCAATGGTGCAAATCTCTGCACCTCCTATGCCTCTTTTATTGTTGCCAGAGCTTTAAACTTGTGGGTTACGACGTTGGGTAGCTTCATTCCCTCGGATTTTGAGGAGGTAAGCATTTTACAGTTGGTATCCATCACCTTCCCCTTTCTAGGGGATGCCATGGTGGAGAACTTATACATGTCAGCTTGCTCCACTTATCATATTGTGTCTGCCATGCAAGGGGTGTGGTTTGGCATTGGGCCACTAACCAGATGTTGAAGACCAAGTTGTTTAACTTGGCTTTTAAGGAAGGGTTATTGTTTGGTTCAGGCCTGGATGACATTTGAAGGATATCCAGGCTAAAACGGGCCACATTCCAGTGTCAAAACAACAGCAAAAGGCCGGCTCAACTTCAAAAAGTCAAGGAGGCAGCCAGTGCAGGCAATACTGAGGGAGTTTTCATCCCTTTCAAAACTTCGGGAACCAGAGGACCAAAGGATTCTGTTCTGGATTCAAGAGCCATAGTAGCAGAGGAGCCTTTGCCTGAAGACACAACAGAGGCCCAGGACAAAGAGGTGGCACCTCACTATGAGGGTACACAGTCCCATCTCTGCCTCCCTTTCCTTGGTGGAAGACTGCACAATTTTTTATACAAGATAGGCCCAAATTACATCAGATACTTGGGTTCTGTAGAGTCTGGCTTCAGGTTAGTCAAAGGAGTTTTCAGCCATTCCCTCAAAGGGATGTTTTCTGCCATCTCCTGTACCAAAGGACCCCGTGAAGAGGCAAGCAGTGTCGCAGACATTGGATCACTTCACACAGATTGTGGCAATTGTTCTAGTGCCTCCCAGCAAACAAGGCCAGGGATTCTACTCGATTTATTTTGTAGTTCCCAAGAAATCGGGAGTGGGGGCAGACCTATTCTGGATCTGAAACACCTGAACAAGTTTGTTCGCCACATGACCTTCAAGATGGAGTCTTTACAATCATCCAGGCTGTCCAGGTGGGGGATTATCTACATCCATAGACCTGAGGGATATGTATCTCCACATTTCCATTAGGCAGTCCTGGGGCAACACTTCCAGTAGAGGGTGCTCCCATTTGAGCTGGCAACAGCCTCCAGAGTGTTCTCGAAGGTGTACACAGGCCTGGTGACTCTGCTCCAGCAGGAAGGACATCATGTGTATCCTTACCTTGGATGTCTTGCTCATTTGAATGCCATCTGCTCCACTGGCGAGGAAATCAGTGACCAGAACTCTGGAGGTTTGGGAGTCTCACAGCTGGGTAGTAAATCAGGAGAAAGACTCTCTCAAGCCATTGCAGACCCTGGAGCACCTGGGAGCAGTGTTCAAGACAGATGAGGGGAATGTCTTCCTCTCGGCATCCAGGAAGGAGACCTTGTTGAAGAAGGTTCAGTATCTGAGGAGCCAGTTGCCAGCTTCAGCTCATAGCCTACTGTGGATTCTGGATCTCATGATGGCAACAATAGAACTGGTTCCTTGGGCTTGCTTTCACGTGTGACTCTTCTGGATCAAGTTGCTGTCAGCCTGGGATCTGACTTCAGAGGGCTGTCAGACCAGGATTCCAGTTTCCCCACTCCTGCGGCAGCCCCTGAGTTGGTGGGTGAGTTTAGAGAATCTGAGCAAAGGGTCTCCCTTGGAAGTCCCTCCAGAGTTGATTCTGACAACCAGTGCCAGTCTGTGGGGCTTTGGGGCAGTGCTGGACCACATTTCCATTCTAGGGACTTGCTTTGCACATGAACAACACCTACACATCGACATCCAGGAGACAAAGGCTGTGCACCTTGCTCTCCTTCATTTGTTAAATCGGGTGCAGTCGAGCTGTGAAAATCAGGTCAGTCAGTGCTTTCACAGAGGCATACATAAACAATCGAGGGGGCACAAAGAGCAGAGAGATGCTAAAAGAAGCAGCCATTCTTCTGCTGCGGGCAGAGGAGAACCTTCTCTTTCTGTCAGCAGTTCACTTGGCGGGGGAGTTGAACATTCTGGCCGATTGACTAAGCTGCAGGAATGTCCAGCCAGGGAGTGGATGCTGAACCTGGAAGTGTTCGACCTTCTGTGCAGAAAATTTGGTTTTCCACCGATCGATTTGTTCACCTCCGGCTAGAATGCCCAAGTGCAGCGGTTCTTCAGCCACTACCAGTATCCACAGGTGGAGGCAGTGAATGCTCTGTCACAGGTGTGGCATTTCGGTAGCGTGTATACATCTTCCCTCCTCTGCCACTCCTTCCCAAGGTCATATGGAAAATAAGGCACTCAAGAGGAAGCTTATTTCTGATAGCTCCACAATGGCCCAGAGGTCCATGGTTCTCTGACCTATTGAACCTAACTAGCTCAACATACACCGTTTCGACTCCCAGTACGGGGAAGGGACCTTCTCTCCCAAGGCCCTGTTCTGCATCCAAATCCAGGAGTGATGCAGCTCGCGGCCTGGCTCCTGAAAGAAGGGGAGATACCTTGTATTTCCAGCTTGTACTAATTATCCCTAGTTTCTGATTGTTAGCCTTCACTGTTTCCTTGTATCTTTGCTGAACTATGTTCTCGTTGAATTGTTATGTAAAGTCTGTTCTGTACCTAATTTCTGTGACGTGGAACCTTTGTAAATGAGTCTTTGACTCAAAGGTATTTCTGAGTCCTCAATAAATAAAAAAAAATAAAACCGGGTTTCTCAGAGAAGGAGGGGACACCCTGATGGCCACCAGAAAGAATTCCACGTCAGCAGGTTATGCTCATGTCTGGACCACTTTTTCGGCTTGGGCCAGAGAGAGAGAGAGAGAGAGAGAAAGGTATCCGGCCTTCTAAAGCCACAGTTCCGCAGATTTTGGACTGTCTGCAGGAAGGAGTGGAAAAAGGTCTGGTCTTGAGCACCTTGAGACGTCAGGTGTTTGCCCTTGGAGTCTCCTTGGGCTTGTCCTTAGGGACTAACCAGGAGGTTATTCGTTTTCTGTGAGTTGTCAGCAGGAGTTGACCTCTGTTCTGATACCCTATTCCTCCATGGTATCTGAATCTGATATTGAATGCTCTTTGTAAACAACCCTTTGAACCGCTTTCGTCGGTACTGTTGGACATGTCCTACAAGGTGTGCTTTTTAGTTGCTATATGTTCAGCCAAGAGGATTGGTGAACTCCAGGCCTTATCTCACGAAGAACCTTATCTTGTCATGCATAAGGACAAGGTGGTTCTGAGCATGATTCTGTCTTTCTTTCCGAAGGTTGCTACAGATTTTCATGTGAACCAGGAAATCTGTCTCCCATCCTTCTGTCCACAACCAACTCACCCAAAAGAGAAAGAGTTGCACAAGTTGGATTTGTGCCAGACAGTTTGGACATACCTTAGATGTACTGCGGAGTTCAGGAAATCAGGTAGGTTGTTTGTACTTTTCGGAGCAGCCAAAAAAGGACAAAAGGCCTCCAAGGCCACCCTGGCAAGGTGGGTGAGGGAATACATTGCCAAGGCTTATGTCACAGTAAAGAAGAGGGTCCCGGATCTCATCAGGGCTCATTCCACCAGAGCTATGGCCACCTCCTGGGTGGAGAAAGGTGAGACATCTGTCTTAGAGTTGTGCAAGGCAGCAACGTGGTCCTCCAGCCACACATTCACCAAGCACTACAGATTGGATGTTCAAAGTTCTGCTGATGTGGCATTTGGTCTCAGTATTTTGCAGGTGGCAATTAGCAGGTAAATTCCTTTTTCCCTTTTGCAGTTTGCGTATGAGACAATATTCTCCCCCACCCTTTTTTCAGTGGGTACTGCTTCTTAGAACCCATTTGTTCTAAATACTCATTGAAAATGTGGAGCACTACAGAAAGAAGAAATGTCTTCATACTTACCATAATTTTCTTTTCTTTTAGCTCCAACATTGTCAGTGAGGCCCGCCCAGGAGCGTTGCTCCTGTGGGAGAATATTGTCTGGTATGCCAGCACTGGGATGTTTGTTGTTTTCAAATAAAGTGCTGTTTGTAAGTCTGGACATCCTTCTATGATTTACCTGCTGTGCCTCTATATATACAGGAGCAGTGTCACATGTAAATATTGATCACTGACATGCAGAATTGACAGGTTCGATTTTTATGGTACGTAAGGGTGCCTCCTTTGATATAGATGAGTGCTTACACTGTTTGCAGTTTCTTTCCAGTGTTACTTGTTTTCATTAATTCCTTTGGCAAGTCTCTTCTAGTTGACTTGGTACCGCAAAGAATTTCCAGAACATCCGAGAAGTAAATGACAAGCCGTGCTCCATCCTCCCATTCTCCTGACGAGGTAGGGACCATTTACTGTATCTTATTTTGGTTAAAGGTTTGACTGTGTAGACAGCTTATATGTGTTGGTTCATGACAAGACGAACATTATAATCTATATGGCTGTACTTTCACATACTTAGGGACACTGCATACACAAAAGTGACTGGAGAGTTGCTGCTGACAGGAATGTTCATGTGCTCAGGATGCTATGCCGATTATAGCCTTTGGCTGTGCCATTTCCCCTAATAGGGGGTGCACATTGCCCATTTGTTCTGAATACCCATTGACAACATTGGAGCTAACAGAAAAGGAAATTACGGTAAGTATGAAGAAATTTCTTCATTCAAACACCATGAAGTCTTGCTATATTATAACAATAGCAGTCAGCCACTGCAGCTGAACTGCCCCGGAGAGGAAGGAGTTAACTCCAGAAGATCTGGAGTTCTACAGCGCGAGGGCGCTGTGCCCAAAGCTCTATCTGGCAGTTTCAAATGAAACTGTCAGATTCTTTACTCCGCTTCACTGAACAGTCGCTCCGGAGATCAGCTCCTTCAGCTCGGTTCATTCTCGTCAAGCTAGTATTTTTCGTTCATTTGAACCGCAAAAGTTATTATTTTTACCGCATTTCGTTTTAAAGCTCTATCTGGTAACCGTAAGTACTAAAATTTAAGTCTGTGTGGAAAATTAATTATCGGTTCGGTTTTGAACCGATCGGTTGGTTTTTCTGCATTTTAAAAGTGTACAGTGGGTTTTAGAGTGCGGTTCCCGTTCTTATCGGTTCTAAAAACGGAATTATAACGGTTTTTTCAAATACCTGGACACGGTTAGGAACCCATAAGGGTGTCTTGCCTGGCACTGCCACTGAGATGGGCAAGTTTTGGTTAGGCTGGCATTATGTCTGAGAAACCCAAAGAAAAACCGGCCCACTGGTTTCAACACTGTATGTCTGTGGGGACGCTTTGCCAAGGCTGACCCACACACCACTCTGTGTTTATTGTCTGGGCTGACCACCTCCTGTCAGACTGCCAGGTGTGTAAAATTTCCTGCAGCCACCCTGAGAAGAGATTGGGCTGCCTAGAACGAGAGGCCAAAAGTCCGCTGACCTGATGGCCAGCCCGGTCCAGTACCCACTGGACCAGAGGAGTGCCCTCTGACCAGGGCGAGACTTCTCGGCAAAGGAAGGCTGGTTCAGAGGAACCAGTCCCAAGTAAAAAGACAAGGAAATCAGTAGGTCTGGAGTCCAAAATTGTGTCTCCAACTGCTGCAGAGATAGCTAAAGCCATTCAGATTGTCCAGTCACTGTCTCAGGGATCTGTAGAACCACCAACAGCTGGTAAAAGGTTGGTCTGCTCAGTCCCAGTGGTTCAGGATTTTGAAGTTGAGGATTTTATGAACCACAGGAGGGGAGGAGGAATTTGATCAATATATGTGTGGCTGGGGGGTCTGGACGTGCCCATTGAACCAGACATTTCTCCAGACAGACCTTTAGAATCTCCTCCTATTCTGTCTGAGTCCCTTCTTTCTTTATTTTTACAAAAGGTTGTAGAAACCCTCCAGCTTCCTTTAGAGGAGGCTGTGATGAGCAAGAGGAGCCTGATTATGTGGAAATGATGGATATTCCAGAGTCTAGAGGTTGTCTATTCCTTTGCATAAGTCATTTAGGAAGCAAACAACAAAGATTTTAAAATCCTCATTCTGTCCCTCCTGTAGATAAAAAATGGACAGAAGGTATACTTTGTCAGGCTCGGATACAGACTTCCTTACTGAGCAGTGTAGTCATGTAGGTGTGGTACAAGCTGCAGCCTGTGACAAGGCTAATATTCCTCTGGCCTCACATCCTCCTGATAAGGATTCCAGGAAGATTGATGCCATGGCTAAGAAACAGTATATGGCAGTTCTTTGGGGCTCAGGCAGGCAAATTATATGGCTTATGTAGCTAGATATCAGAAATCTAGGTGGGACATAGTATTGCAGTTAGCCAAGCAGGCCCATGGCCAGCTGGCTAGTGAGTTGGAACAGGTGGCTGCTGATGGCATTGAAGCCTCTAAAGTTCAATTTCATACTGCTGTTGATGTTAATGATGTTTCTTCTAGGGTCATGGCCACTTCTGTAGCTTCCTGAGGGTTGGCATGGCTCAGATGCACTAATCTGTCCCAAGATACCCAGTCAAAGGCTATGGATTTTCCTGTAGTGGGAAATTCTTCTTGGGAGCAAACAGAAAACTGTATGAAAAAGATGGATGAATACAGAACTACCTACAAAAGTGCCCAGGCTAAGGAGAAGCATGCCATGCCACAAAGGCAATGCTCCCAGAGGTAGGGGCAGGCCCTTTCCAGGCCTTTTTACCATTTCTAGCCTCCTCTGCTGTCTCGCAGAGGGGTTTCTTCAGAGGCAGGGAGGCGTGGCACAAGTAGACCCGCCCCTCCCTCAGCCTAAGGCTGTGCTAAGCAGGCACCCTGATGGGTGTCCAGGGCCGATTCTCCTGTACCAGTGGGCAGGTTGGTTTATTTCAGCCAGAACTGGCTGTCCCTAACTACGGACAGATGGGTTCTGGAGGTAATAGGCCAGGGTCTGGTTCTCAGCTTCAAACACTTTCCAAAGATGAGAGCCAGGCATTTTCCACCTGCAAATCTTCAGAAGCCTTGCTTTGAAGCAGAGGTTTCTGTTCCTGGACTGCAAAGCAGTGGAAGGGTTCCTCCTGCCATCAGGGCAAGGGGCTTTATTCAAGATACTTTCACCTCTAAAAGACAGGAGAATGGCTGCCATTCTAGATTTAAGATACTTGAACAAGCATCTGTTGAAACCAAAGTTCAAAATGTTGACTTGGCAATGATATTGCCTTCCCAAGGCCAGGGGACTGGCTAGCTCTGGACCTCAAGGATGCCTATTTTCATGTTCTGATCAGGCCTTCTCCACCGAAAAGTACCTCAGGTTCGAACTGCCCTCAGGCCACTACTAGTTCAGGGCAATGCCCTTCGGCCTACTCTCTGCGCCAAGGGTATTCACAAAATGTCTCGCTGTAGTAGTGGCTCACTTAAGAAGGCAAGGGTTGCTGTGTTTCCTACCTGACGACTGGCTCATTGTGGTCAGTCTCCAGGTCAGGTGAAATCCCACTTGCAAGTCACCCAGCAGCTTCTCACTTCCTGGGATTCCTGCTAAACTTACCAAAGTCAGTTCTGGAACCAGTTCAGGTCCTAACTTTCATAGGCGCAGAATTGAACACAAGGTTAGCCAGGGCTTTTCTTCCCTCGGAAAGGGTGGACAGACTCATCGCCCTGGCATCCTCCTTTACTCCGCGGTCTCTCGACCAGCAAGGCATTTTCTGCAACTCCTCGGGCACATAGCTGCTTCCACAGCTGTCGTGGCAGGGAGCAAGATTCCAGATGAGGGACATTCAGTTCCATTTGAGGGCCTATTGGTCTCAAAGGAAGGACCCCTTACCAAGTTGGTCCCAGTTACTCAAACTCTGATCCTAGCCCTCCACTGGTGGCAGGTCCAGAGCAATTTAAGACAGGGGTTCCCTCATTCCCATTTCTCACCCTCACCCTCACCACGGATGCCTCCCTGTTAGGGTGGGGGCTCACCTGGGCGACCTTGCCACCAGGGTATGGTCTCCTCAGGAGTCTCTGCCCACATCAATCTTTGGAACTCAGAGCTGTCTTTAGCTCTTCGGTGTTTTCAGATTCTGTCCAGAACAAAGTGGTTCAAGTCAGGACAGACAATACCACCACAATGTGGTACATCAACAAGCAAGGGGCACTCGGTCTTCAGCCTTGTGCAATCAAGCAATGAAGTTGTGGTCTCTGGCTTACTCCCTGAACACCTCCCTGATAGCGGTTCATCTCCCAGGAAGGACAATACCTGGGCGGACGCCCCTCAGCAGAATTTCTCAGGGCCATAACGAATGGGCTCTGAATCCACAAGTGCTGGGTCTGTCTTTGCCAGATGGGGCACTCCTCAGATAGATCTTTTCCCAGCCCCAGACAACCACCAACTTCCTCTTTTCTGTTGCAGACCTCCAGTTCTGGGCTCAGTCCCTCTGGACGCCTTTCTGTTGGACTGGAAAGGGAAGTTCCTGTATGCCTTTCCCCCTTCCCTCTCCTTTTCAGGGTACTAGTAAAATCAGATCTCAACCTTGCAGAGTGATTCTGATTGCTCCCGATTGGCCAGACAGCCCTGGTACCCTCTGCTCCTGTCCTTGGCAGTCCACCCTGCCCTGAGCCTGCCCAGAGTCCACGACTTACTGGCCTGTGCACAGGGAGAGTGGTATCCGGACCTCAAATCTCCACCTCAAGGCTTGGCTCTTGAGGAGCTAGAATTTGCTGACTTACACCTTCTCAAGGTGTCATGGATATTTTAAAGGCTTCAAGGAAGCCTTCCACTAGGGCCACTTATAATTCTAAGTGGAAGAGGTTTTCCATCTGGTGCTCTGAGAGGCAGATTATCCCAGAATCTGCTGATCTTCCCATTCTACTGGACTATTGGTCCATCTGAATTCCCTAGGCCTTAGACCAGCTACCTGAAGGTTCATCTGGCAGCTGTCTCTGCTTTTGTGTCAGCAGGAAGCCTGCCTCCTTTCTTCTCACCCGGTGTTCTCCAGTTTTTAAAGGGTTACTTCATACTAACCTCCTTTGGGAACCAGCTCCCGCCTGGGACCTGAATATTTGCATTGCTCAGTTAATGTAACCCCTTGAGCCTCTGTCTTCTGCAGAGCTCAAGTATTTAACTTGAAAACTGCTTTTCCTAGTAGCTATCACCTCTGCCAGACGATAAGTGAGCTACAGGTCCTTGTCAGTGAGAAGATTTTATCTCTTTCCACAGAGATAAGGTAGTCCTTAGGACTAATAGAGTTTTTGCCTAAGGTGGTTTCTGATTTCCACCTGAATCAATCTATCTCTCTCCCAGTATTTTTCACTGAGCATTCTTCCTCAGGTGAGAGGAGACTGCACAGCTTGGATGTCAAAAGAGCCTTAGCTACTATTTAGAGCGCACCAGAGGTCATAGGTTCAATCCCTCCAACTCTTTCTTACCTATGGCGAGGTTGGCAAAGGAAACCTGCCACTAAGAGAACAATTGCAAGGTGGATTGTTTCTTGTATCCAATTCTGTTATCAGAAACTGGGTAGAGTACCCCCTCAGGATTGAGGGCCCACCCACCAGGGGTACAGCTGCATCTCTAGCGGCGCTAGAGACATCCCCATTCTGGAGATTTGTCAAGCTGCTACCTGGAAGACAGTTCACACCTTTACAAGCATTATTCCCTGGATGTCCAGTCCAGGAGAGATGCTCGGTTTGACAGCTGTGCTTCAGAGCCTATTTCCTAAGTAGGTTCTGACCCTCCTCCATGGAGGTACTGCTGTGTAATCTGCTATTGTTATAATGTAGCAAGACTTCATGGTGTTTGAAGAAAAATTACTCACCTTAGTAATTGCTTTTCTTCTCATGGAGTCTTGCTATATTATAACCACCTCCTCCTGCCCTCTCAGAACTTCTACTTGGGTAGGGTGGCGAATTGTGCAAGCACTGTGTCATGCCATTGTAGTTTTTCCCTTACCCTCTTTTCCTTTGGGTTAGGATCTAGATTGTTTCATTTAGGTTATTTATATTGCCCCTTCCTGGACTCTGAGTCTTTGGGGAAGGGGGTTCATATGTGCTTGTCAAGGGTGAAACGAACCATAATACCATCAATTTTTGTTATTATGGCTCTGAGTGTTTTGTTCTTTATATTGTTGTTATTACTACTAGTAGGTAGCCATGGGCTAGTGTAGTTTTTCCACACAGACTTTCCGGTCCTTTGATGTTAGCTTAGAAGATCTGACAGTTTCATTTGAAACTGCCAGATAGAGTTTGGACACAGCCTCAAGGCTGTAGAACTCCAGATCTTCTGGAGTTAACTCCTTCCTCTCCGGGGCAGTTCAGCTGCAGTGGCTGACTGCTATTGTTATAATATAGCAAGACTCCATGAGAAGAAAAGCAATTACTAAGGTGAGTAATTTTTTCTTCAGGTCATAACCGCCAGTACGCAATATCCCAATGTTGGGCATACAGTGAGCAATTAAGAAGGTAATGGTAATCACTAGGAAGCATGCAGTCAGTATGCATCTGAATAAATGCCAGCTAATAGGGGAGAGTCAGCATGGGTTCTGTGCCAGGAGGTTACTTGGAAGGTTAACATGTAGTATAGGGGTCAGAAGGTCATGAAGATAAAGTTAGTAATAAGGTGGAAAAATACAAAGTTCTGAATGTGAGTGCTAAAAACAGGGCTAAGAAATTCACATTAAAAGGGATAACATTTGGTAACAGCATAAAAAAGATCTAGGGTCATGGAAGACAGGACTTTGAAGCATGCGTAACAGAGAGCGGTGGAAGTTAAAGAGCAGCTCTGCACTTCAGTATGTGCTTTCATAAATAGGATGCTTCAGCTGTTACAATTTACTAATGAATGCATGGTTTCATTTTCAGTGTTCCTTTCCAAGATTTACAGCACATCTTTGTAGCTCATCTAAAATATCTGCATAGAAAACATTTGCCTCTCCCCTAATAACCTCAAAATGCCTTAGCTTATGACATCATAGTTTTCACCTGGGCAGCAGACTGAGATGTCACAAACAGCAATTGTGTGGTTAGCAGGGGAGAGTCAGATGCATTTTGAAAGACTCAGTGAAATAACTGCTGCATTATCTACAGTGTTTAGTAGACCAACAACAGGAGAAAATAAAAAAATAAAAAAAAAAGGTAGAAAACAATAACATTAAAACATAATTGATCTAGTGTTTTAAGCATATTGGGGGAATACTCCAAGGGTAGTAATAAAGCGGAGGCACGTATCCAGCCCGCGTAGCTCTGCAGCCCCAGACAGGCGCGGGGTTCATGGTATGCACAGCCACATGCACCCACGGGGCACCTATCTGTGGCCCCACCCCCACAGCACACAGGATTGCGCAGGGCGGCCAAGGGTGGAGCAGCGGACCCAGGTGGGCATCCAATCAGATGCCTGTCCTGGGTCCCTAAGTGGATCCCATACCCAGGCAGGCACGGGTCCAGGTGTGTAAATAGCCCCCACAGGCACCCGGGCCCACGTAGCCATGCCCCTGTGTCATGCCGTCCTGTTGAATGACCCACCACACCCGCCATGCTACAGAACCCTGACCTCGACAGGGGGCAGTACCCCCCCAACACTCAGCTGTGCCCTGACACTGTCCATGGACTGTAACCCCCCTCCACACACACACGCATCTGTGCCCAGGTCCCCATATTGCAGTAGCACACCCCTGCCCCCAACACATGTCCACACCGGACACAGTTGGAACACATGACAGACCCCCCACCGCGCACACACACAGGGGCCCCGGTCCACACTGTCCTGACCACTGGACTGGGTAACCCGGCCCCCCACGTTGGTGATCAGTACACCCCACCCCACCCTGTGCGGCACCGTCACCACCACAATGGAAAAGAAGATGGTAATTCAATCACTTGTTTAGAAAGGTGGTTTACTAAGGATACTGCTGTACAGATCTTAATAGTATATAGGAGCAATCCAACAAGGGCCACAAACACAGGTGCTGGACCTTGAATTGTACAATGTACTACTGACACATCAGCTGTCGGGGATTATGTTCTAATGGTAGTCAGAGACCAGTCGCCTAATATAGTAGGGGAACGTTAAGCTGATACTCTTACCCGACTATACTCATACCTCATGGCATCACAGAAAAGCATTCAAGGGGGTAGCCCCAAAGCTTAGAGCTGCTTGAGTTACACACCACATAGCAGTCCCAGACCCCCTTTTATTTATACAGACGAAATGTGTAGTTATGCTGACCCAATGGTGGCATTGAACTGTGTGGCCTAATTCCCATCGTAAGATATGCATGTGGCAGTCAAGGGAGTACACTCAGAGAACAACTGGTAAGCCTGGCCAGATCAGCAAACCTCCGCATGCTGGTATAGGGGATGGGGGGTGGTGTCGGTGCTGCAGGGGCTGGGGAGTCCACTGATTGCCAGTGAGGGGGCTTGGGGTTACCGTGTCTGGTGGTCGATATAGTGTGGACTGGGGCACCTGTGTGTAGGGGCGGGGTGTCTGTCATGTATTCCAACAGGGTCCGGGGTGGACATGTGCTGGCGGCAGAGGGTGTGCTTCTGCAATATGGGGACTAGGGCACAGATATATGTGTGTGTGTGTGTGTGTTCAGCCCATGGACAACGGGGCTGATGTGTGTGCTCGGGGGCTGGGCATGTACTTGGGTTACAACTGGGTCCTCCTGGCATAGCCTCCGCCTTCCAGCACCTCTCCGTGCACAGCACTCCTCACCGCCGTGAATGGTGCGGAGTGCAGACACGCCCCCAAGACCGGCCCCACATGGACTGTCCTGGATGGGCCGGTGATAGGGTAGGTACGAGGATCTGCACCACTGTTGTGCATCCCTTGCATGGAGCGCAATGGGTGTGGGGTGGCTATGCGCCGCACATGTGCGGTGCGTATGCACTCCGCACCTTGGAGAATAGGGCCCATCAAAAGTTGCTCTTTAAGGATGCATCAAGTGAGGAACTGCAGAAATCAAGGGAAGTGGTACTGCCACTGTACAAGCCACTGGTGAGGCCTCTCTTGGAGTACTATACCCAATTCTGGGTGATACACTACATGAGAACATTGTACAATCAAAAATAGTTGAGAGGAGAGTGAGAAGTGTGATACAGGGTGTGGAAGGCTTAGAGTTACATACAGGGACTGCAGTAGCTTGATCTCTTCTTTTTGGTGAAAAGGTTGATATGGGGGCAGGGTTCAAGTGTTTAGTAAGGAAGGGTATTGAGAAAGTAGATGTAAGTAGACTGTTTGTGGTAGCCAGGAAAAGAGAACATTGGGACATTTTTTATTTATTTATTTGATGTAGTTTTTGTTGACGGGGTAAGTGCACTAGACAAATTCTGCCTATTTTCAGGCATGACCCGGGGGAAGAGGGATACAGATGAATGCCAACTGACCTTGAACCAGATTAAGCTGTTGGTGGTATTTTTAGTGAATGGGGGGAAATTTTGCCAGGGCACCGGGGAAATTCCCCTACTCTTTTCGAGAAGTGCCATGGGATCTTTAACATCCACCTGGGCTACCACCAGAACAGGCAAATGGGACCTCGGTTTAACGTCTCATCCAAAAGACAGCACCTCAGGAGTGCAGCGCCCCCCTCATGCTGCACTACAGTGTCAGTGTTGGGATATTAACCCAAATGCCTGGTGTGGGGATAGAACCCACAGCCTTCTGATCTTTTATTTATTATTACTTATTAATTATTTTTGCTTATTGATAAACAGCATAAAAAGACTGATTATCCTGTTTTGACCATGTTCTGGGGCAGCAAGTTACAGATGGCAAGCAGTACAAAACAGTTATAGTATCACATTTATTTAAAAAACTAGTACAAGAGTATTCAGCAGTAATAAAACTGTAACATTTGTATGTCATCAAGTTTGCCAGGTTTCTTAGAAATTGTTAAGAATCTGTCCCATAGTAGAGTTGAGCCGTCAAAAAGTGCTCTGTTGCCAGATCTTGAAATAGTTATCGACACATGAGGAGTTAGGGTATTTTGTGAATGCAGAAAGTATCTGTTTTTGGACAGAACCTTCAGGGCTGAGGTAGGATTTGTCAGAAATGACAGCTGAGCACGCCCGAGCTGCACATACCACTCCTTTGGTGTGTTAGGTAAGGCACGTATGAGGTGCTTATTTTTTACATCATTTATTTATGGCCCCTGTCACTATCAGCCCCCTGGTTCGCCCAGTCCCATCATTCACCTTCCCCAGGTGGCCAGTGTAGGAAGGGCTATACTCCCCAACCCCAGTGATCCAATCCAGATTTGGAGCCAGGGCCCAGTCAGTTTTCCCGGCCCATGCAGCGGGTTTACTGGCAGTATCCTGTTTTTTTTCCATTTTTCTCCCTTACCCTGCCCACCTCCTGTCAACCAGCTGTGCCTAGCTTGGTGTTGCAAGCTCCTAACATATCCCTGCAGAAGAAGCCAGCTCACTGGCCCACCACAGGGGTTGCTAGAGTGGTGGTACCAGACACCTTCCCTTCCCAGCTGGAAGCGCTGCCATGCGTCAGCACCTCCCCAGCCCTCGGGACCACCCGATCAGCTTTCGGAGCTTGCTTCCAAACCCGGGTCCCTAATGTGGGAGCATGCAGTGCTGCCAACTGGGCCATCGGTCAGCCTGTCCTAAGAAGTGCCTTTAACTGTGTTTGCTTGTACTGCACTCTGAATTTTGAAAAGCCTGAAATGCTACATACAACAACTATAATGAATAAAACATGCCCTGCTTGAAGTGGGGGTAGGCAGCAAGTGATATTTGTTCATTTTGGTTTCTGTGCTGCCTGTTGTCAAACTTAGGTGCGAATTTCTCTGTATTTTGAGTCATTATTGGGAATTGCACCAGGTTCGCTGCCCACCAGCTAAGGGGCTGAGCACCAGAACTTTGCCTTTATTTTATATATAATGTATGAAATTTGTCTACAGTGTATGAAAATCCTTACACACAAAAATGTTATTGTACAATAGATCTTACTTCGAGAGGGCTCTTGCAGTAGGTAATTACATATAGGACTGACGCCGTCCGGACCCCATGGAAAAATTTTCTAGCTAGCAGTCCCTGGCGGACCCCGTCAGGTGACCAGCGCCATGCAACGCGGTATAAAGGGGCGGTCCCAGACGCCCACCTTCCAGTTCTTCCGCCGCTAGCTACGAGTAGCACCTCGCGTTAAGTTGTGACAGTTCTGTCTCTTCGCTGCTTTTTCCAAGAAAGCTACAGTTTTTCTGTTCGATCGCCAGGTGAACGCTGCTTTGTCGTCGCCCCTAAAACAAGTGAGATTCTGCGCGCCGAATCTGCCACACAAGGACGGTCACTCCTCTGCCTCCTCTGCCTAGGGCCCTCACCACGCGGTGGATAACTGTCCGCACTGCCTCCGGTTCAACGCAGCAACCCGCAAGTGACACCAGCAGTCCCTCGAAGCCCATCTCCTGAAGAAAAAGATGTCTGCGATGGAGAAAGAGCTGAGAAAGTTAAGGCAGGCGTCGACTTCTCTGGAAGGGCATAAAAAGAAGGACAAGGATAGGCACCGAGAGAAGGTCTCCTCTTCCGCAACTCCGGCAAGGTAACTTCCCCTCCAGGGGATCCAGGACAGCAGCCTCCAGGCTCGAGTTCAGGCCTGTCGGGTGTCTCCTGGATAAAGGAGACTCTAGCCCCCAGTACGGTCTCACATCCTCGGCCTACTGGCGCGGGTGCCTCCCATAAGCCGGGCGTCGGCTCCTCCGACGTCCGCCGGAGAAGGCCCGTAAGTCGCCCGACCCTTCGGGGCGGCGCCAGGCTGTCTCTCCCTCCGACCAGGCCTCTCCTCTTCCTCGGCCCGTCTCGGACGTGAGAGCACTGAAGTCGGACGCCGGCTCCTCCGACGTCCGCCGGGTTTCGACCCATAAGTCACACATCGGCTCCTCCGGCGTGTGCGGGTCAGAGGCCTCACGTGGAACCACCCTCTTCCGTTGTGCCAGGCTCTCCGCGAGCCTTCGCTGCCGTCAGGGAGCCCCAGTCCCCTGCCTGACTCCAGGGATTTTCTCACCTTCCCCGGATGAGACTAGGGATCCTGGGCTGCTGTCAGATCCCCATTGAGAACCCGGATCTGACACGGTTCCCCGACCCGCTCCGCGCTGGCCCCTCTGACGCCGCCGAGCCGACACCAGCCCGCTGTCGCCAGACCTGCACCGGCCTCTCGGCGCCAGCAGGATTTTCTCCCTCCTCTGGGCCCTCCACCCCAGGGACCTTTTCTGGCTGATCCACTCCTCGAGTGCCCGGCTGGGACGTCTGCTCCAGCAGCTCCTCCAGCCTTGGTACCCCGCCTACCTAGCGCCCGGTCTTCCCGGCCCCGAGTACCCGCCACCGCGTCGGCCACCATCCGGCTCCACAGTACCCGCTGCCTCACTACCCGTCTCCGACTTATCCGCGACGGGTCTTGGGTACTCTCCCTACGGATATCCTCCGGTTCACTATCCCCTCCTCCTCCTTCACCGTCCCCAGGGCCGTGGATTTGCAGGAGACTCTTGCCTCCCGGTGGACTGAGGCCAGGCTCAGCTCACCAGAGAGTCGAGAGGCCGTCTTCGGCAGTGCCTCCACCGGTTCCCGTACACTCTAGAGCGCTCTCCTCCCTCCTCCAGTTCCCCGGGCCTCCCTTGGGTTCCAGAGAGGGGCAGGACACACATTCTGGGACTCTTCCCACGGAACACGTTCCTCCCCCTAGACAGGTGAGGGAGTCTTTTTCTGCCTCAGATTCTTCCTCTGTGGTCCTCTCGGACTCCTCGGAAGCCTCCGCGGGAGTTTCCGATAAAGACGACGAGCTACGTTCTCCATCCAAATCCCGGCCGAGGACTCCTCCGAGGTCTCCTCCGGAGGATCCTTCTCCCTCCACCTCCCGGAGTGGGAGAGGATAACATCGGATTCATGGGTGCTTCAAATCGTCGCAGAGGGACACTCCATAGAGTTTCTGCAGAAACCACCACGTCACCCCCCTCTGAATTCCGCTTATTCAAGGGACCATCTTTCTCTGGTCAGGGAAGAAATCTCAGCTCTTCTCACAAAATGGGCTATAGAGCCCGTTCCTCCTCACCTCTACGGAACGGGGTACTATTCCCACTTCTTCCTTGTACCAAAGAAGACGGAAGATCTCAGACCGATTCTCGATCTCAGCTCCTTGAACCTGTTTGTGGAATACAAAAGGTTCAGGATGCTCTCCCTTCAATCCCTTCTGCCCCTACTTCGGCCGGGCCAATGGCTTTGTGCACTGGACATGCAGGATGCATACCTGCACATCCCCATTCGCCTTTCGCAACGCAAGTACCTCAGATTTGCGTTCCAAGGGGTCCATTACCAATTCCGGGCGCTTCCGTTTGGCCTTTCCTCGGCCCCTCGAGTCTTTACCAAATGCCTAGCGGTGGTAGTGACCCACCTGCGTTCTTTGGGAGCTCAGGTTTTTCCCTACCTGGACGATTGGCTCCTGGCGGCTCCGTCCAGGGAGGAACTCTTGCATTTCCTCTCCCTCACCCGGCAGGTTTTTACCAACCTGGGTATTACCATCAACTTCTCCAAGTCTCTTCTGGAGCCTTCTCAGAGGCTCCAGTTTATTGGGGCGGTTCTCGACACAACTTTGTGCAAAGCTTTTCTGCCTCCGGACCAGGGGGTTTCCCTCCAGTCACCGATTTTCCTCCTACTGAACTTCAGGAGGGTCCCGGCAAGGTCGGTGCT
This sequence comes from Neoceratodus forsteri, assembly GCA_016271365.2. Lineage (NCBI taxonomy): Eukaryota > Metazoa > Chordata > Ceratodontiformes > Ceratodontidae > Neoceratodus > Neoceratodus forsteri. The sequence continues at coordinate 973,596,730 of CM057456.1, read as the reverse complement.
CCCTCTACTGGGGCTCATGGCGGCTGCCATCCCGACAATCCCACGAGCACGCCTTCACATGAGAATATCTCAGTGGGACCAACGAGTAGACGACCTAGATCTTCCGATCCTGATCTCCTCGCCGATGGTCAGAGACTTAAAGTGGTGGATGGTACAAGAGAACCTCTTCCTGTGAGTCCCCTTCTTTCATCCTCCCCCCGATCAGACCTTGACTACGGACGCCTCCGGCGAAGGTTGGGGGGCCCATCTTGGTCCTCATCGAACTCAAGGACTTTGGTCGAAATTGGAGGTAGCTCTCCACATCAATGTTCTCGAGCTCCAAGCGGTGCTTTATGCCCTCCAGGCCCTTCATCAATACATCCTTCCCGGTCACCTAGCCGTCCAAACGGACAACATGTGCGTGGTGTGGTACATCAACAAGCAGGGAGGAACTCGATCCTACCCGCTGTGCAGGGAAGCGATGAGGGTCTGGGAGTGGGCCACCCTCCACAACCTTCACCTCTCAGCGATCCATGTTCCGGGAGTAGACAATGTCCTAACAGACAGGCTAAGTCGCTCGTCAGCTCTTCCACACGAGTGGGAATTAGACGGAATAGTCCTAAACAGCATTTTCAGGCTTGGGGACTCCTCAAATAGACCTGTTAGCCTCCTCCCAAAAGCATAAAACTTCCAATCTTTGCTCGCTCGCTCCAGAGCGAGGAGCTTTCTGAGAGCGCTCTGTCTCTAAGCTGGAAGGACAGATTAGTCTATGCTTTTCCCCAATTCCACTGGTCCCACGTGTGTTACAGAAACTGGTTCTAGAAGGAGCAAAAATGATTCTAATTGCTCCTTTCTGGCCCAGGCAAATTTGGTTCTCTCTTCTACAACAATACTCAGAGGTTCCTCCTCTTCCTCTTCCCTTATCTCCGGGATTGCTGACTCAGGATCAGGGGACCCTGGTCCATCTGGGACTCAAGTCCCTTCAACTTCATGCATGGCTCCTTCAGACCTAGTTCAATCTCGCTTTGGAGTATCCCCTAAGGTAGCCAAGATTTTGGTAGAGGCCAGAAAGCCCTCCACTAGGTCCACTTATGCTATGAAATGGAAGAGATTTTCCATCTGGGCCGTGTCCAGGAACGAGGAACCCTTTTCCTGTCCTGTAACCACTTTGCTGGATTACATGCGTCATCTCTTCGACCCAGGTCTCAGCCACTACTCTCTGAAGGTCCACATGGCAGCTATCTCTGCCTACCACGTACCTTTCGCTGATAAGGCCTTTGCCCAGCTAGAGGTATCCAAAACCTTCCTTAGAGGGGTCCTTCATCTCAGACCCCTGATCCGGACCCCAGCTCCACCTTGGGACTTAAATTTTGTCCTTGAGAAACTTACTCTTCCCCCCCTTCGAGCCTGCGGCTTCTGCAGACTTGAAGTTTTTATCATGGAAGATGCTTTTCTTAGTGGCCATTACCTCAGCTGGCAGAATTTCCGAGCTTCAGGCCCTTATGTGCAAAATCCCTTACTTGATCTTCCACAAAGAACGAGTAGCTCTCCGCACAAACCCTAAGTTTCTCCCGAAGGTGGTAGCTGCATCTACTTTGAATCAGTCTATTGAATTACCTGAATTACCTGCCTTTTTAACGCAATACTCAATCATGGAGAATACTTGCTTCACACCATGGATGTTCACAGGATTCTGAGATATTATACCAATAGGACGAAAGATCTCAGAAAGACTGATCAGTTGTTTGTCTCTTTCGCATCACAAGAGAAGGCAATGCTGTTTCCAAGCAATGCCTGTCAAAGTGGTTGGCTCATTGCATCACTTTCTGTTATGACAAGTATAACAAGACCCTTCCAGGTCAAGTCAGAGGTCACTCCACTCGTGGAGTTGCTGCCTCTGCGGCTTGTTTCAAGAATGTGTCCGCGGCAGACATTTGTGCTGCCGCCACTTGGACTTCCGTCCATACCTTCACTAAACATTACAGTTTGGACATTGCCTCTCGTCGTAGAGCAGGCTTCGGGTTAGCGGTCTTGCAAGGCCTCCTTTCTTGAGGGTTGCAAGCTTTCCTATTACTTATCTGAGTAGTTCCTCCTCCCGGTGCCTTTCTTATTGGTTCCAGACTGCTTGGGATTCTGTTCTATATGTCCTAATTACCTACTGCAAGAGCCCTCTCGAAGTAAGATAGTACAGTTACGTAAGAACTTACCGTAACAGTAGATCTTTTAGAGAGGCTCTTGCAGTAGGTAATACCTTCCCGCCCGCCATCCCTCTAGGCTTTTTCAGCTCCTTTTCCATTGAGGGAAATATCTGCTTCTCTCTCATCTGGGCCTTCCGGGCCTGTGGCGGGAAAGAACTGGAAGGTGGGCGTCTGGGACCGCCCCTTTATACCGACGTCGCATGACACCGGTCACCTGACGTAGGGCGTCCACGCCAGAGACTGCTAGCTAGAACATTTTTCCATGGGGTCCTGCCGCCGGCCAGCGTCAATCCTATATGTAATTACCTACTGCAAGAGCCTCTCTCGAAGATCTACTGTTACAGTAAGTTCTTACATAACTGTACTTTCTGATGTCACTACTGTCACTTTGCGCTGCCCAGATACTCATGCCTACATTTCTTTTGCAGTGAAGCGCTGTCTTGTAAGCTTTACAGGCCTGTGTCTGTCTTGTTATAATTTAGAAAACCCACCTCACCCACACCCAACTTTTAAGTAGCCACAAAGTTGCCACCCAGTTACAAATAAAATAATGTGTTTTTTTTTTAAGAAGTCTTGATGGTCTCCAGCAGCTCTTCAGAACTGTTTCCTGTTTGAATGTACATTACTGGTAGCAGCAGTTCACATGCAAAGTGGAAATGAGACTTCTTCAAAAAGTAGAATAAGTAAAAAACGTTATTTGAACCATTACTGGGTGGCAGGTTGTTGGGTACTAAAATGCTGGGTTTGTCAGAAATGGTAATCTTTCCTTTCATGGCCAGTGAAGCGATGTACCGAACTCAGAAGTCTGAACGAATTGTAAGACAACTATACACTGTAAAAAATAAAAACAGTATGGGCAGCCATGCCCAACTCACCTTGTGTTTCCATCTCAGCCCCAAGATGGAAACACAGCCTTGTTGTTTATGAGACAAAGAACCTCTGTGCGCAAGCACTGAGGCAAGGGTTACCCCAAAGGGCATTTGGCTGGGAAGTGGTTGCCTATGCATTATTCTCTACGTTGTAAAACTATAAAAACTTATAAAATGGCAAGAAAAAAAATTTAGAAATCTCATTGGCCAAGAGAGATCAGCTGACCGTACATTAAATCTCTATATACACACAGTCATCCTGGTCCTAAACCACATCACACAATGAGCAAATCAGTCCTCCTACAACCAGAACCATCTTCCATCAATCTCCCTACAACCAGAACTGATCTTCCACCACAAACATGGCTGCTACCCTTACAATATAGAAGCCTTCAACTGGGCCCTAAAAATAAAACTACCTTAAATATAAAATAAAACAAATTAATTAAATGTTGTTTACCAGATCATCACATTCTCCTTATACACATAAACAAATTATAAACATTAAGCATTGTTTACAGTTTTCATTATAACTGTTTCTTTGCTAACGGTGAAAATTCCCCCTTCTATCTTTACCTGCTCATCAGGAAAATCTCTTCTGCTTGCCCTGACAGTTAGAAAATTGAGTCTCTGGCTCTAAAACAGGCCTTTGTTGTGTGTGTACAGTACGTTAGTAGCAGAACATTCTGCTTGTAGAACCGAGCAGAATTTTGAATCCCTGTGTTCTATGGTAAACATTCCATTTCTTGAATGTGGGGAAACACAGAGAAAAAAAATAACAGAATGGAGAAAGTAAGCAATAATACTATATAAATAAAGAGAAAAGGTGGTAAATGACTCACCCTACCGTTTATCTTTTAGCACAGAGTGAGCAGTTCATGATGCGGTCAGTGAGTGTGGCAGTTTTGAACCACGCTCATGCTTGCAACATCGGGGAACTGAGAAGCCTCTGTTATGGCTTCCTTTTAGTCTTGTCTAGAGAGTGAGGAGAATGAAATAAAGTAAGGGGGCAATTTGTCATACTTAGAATGAGGAAAACAGCATTTGTGAATTGTTGTGGCTGGCAGGGGAATATGAAGCTTAAGTGGGCAGGGAGGCACACACTGTATAACACTAATTTAACCTAGCACCAGTAGGCGGAAGGACTATTTTATGTTAAAAGCACAGATTCACTTACATTTTTACTTATTTAAAAATGTGTTTCAAAATAAAAAAACTGTTTCTAAAAATAAAGGGCCATTTTGTAAGCACAATAAGACACTCCGGGGTTGTGCATTACAGTGTGATGACCACACTCCTAGGGACGACTGGCACTCTGCCTTTGGCCTCGTGCCTAGCTACGCCCCTGGGAGTGCGGTTATCACACCATGATGCACACCCCATCGTGTCTTATTGCCTACATGTTCAACCTAGTCCTGTTTGTTTTATCCGGTCTTTGAATGATAACACTGCCATATTCAAGAATTGGCAGTAGTACCGGTAGGGCAGTTTGTTTCTTGCTTCAAGTGTCAGATCTTTTTTAAAACCCCCTCTCTCCCTTTTGCCCCCTGCTCACCCACCCATCCCTCCCTAAGACACACTCCCTATCTGTGGCCACTGGCCCTGTCCCCCTCGCTCTTTCCATCCTTGTCTGACAACGGCATCTATCTGCCGGCTTCTTCCTGACTTCGTCCTACAAAGATACTGTTCTACCATGAATTCTGTTAAAAGCTAGCTTATGTTGTTCTACTTCAACATGTTGACTGTAATATTTAGGCCATAGTAATCGACATGTTAAGTTTGTAACCATTGTTCACCTTTGTGTTATGTCACGTCACCCCCCCATCCTCTGACGTGGTACTTTTGTAAATGAGCAGTCCCTGCTCAAAGGTACTTGTGTTCCTAGAGTTTAATAAATAAATAAAAAATAAAATAAATAAAACAAACTCCCCCTCCCGAGTTTATCATGAATAATTTTAGCTACATTATGTATGTATTTTGCTTCACACATGAAATACCACGAAAATTCATATAACCTTGGATTACTTTATCGTATTGAAAATGATCTTCTTTTTGAGACTAGAATTGCCTTAGCACAACAAAACTTGCTTCCTTTTTTCAACTATAGTAATAATAGCATTGGTTAGGGTCCCTTATCTATAATGACCAAAGTGAATATATTGTTTAATAAGTTTAGCAGATTTTCTCTCCTCCCTGAAGAAGAGCACATGCTCAAAACTGATCGGAGCCTTAGAAGTCTGGTTTTGGTTCTTTCTACGCTGGTGACTTTTTTTTTTTTTGTTTTTTTGTTAATGCAGTATTAAAACTTCATCGGAACATGTTATTTGGTGTCGGATCCAGTCTTTTTTGTCCTTTTGTTCTTTTGAAACCTACACAAACTCACTATTGTTCTGTACTGGCACAATTGAAATGGTTGCCATATGAATTAAATGTGAAAATTACTCAGTTGAGTTTTTTTGGTAAACTCATATTGACAAACCAGCCACTCTGTCTTGCTAAAAAGCTTAACTCTGCAACAGCATAACTTAAATCAAGAACCCGGACACCATCATGTTACTACAGGTGGGGTACTCCACCCAAGGCTTTTGAACTAAAAAAAAAACTTGCACCGGAGTGCAAATTCCCTGCCAGAACTAGGGTAAGTACAGGCACACCAAATTTACTGCCGAAGTTTACAAAATTAATCTTTTGATGCACACTAGACATCCAGTTCATTTTTCCCTCTCATGAAACTTTTTTACCAGCAAAATATGTTTTCATGTCACTGATGCTTTTCGCACATCCAGTAAACTTTAGCAGTAAAGAAGTAACTTGCCGCCGTAACTCCTGTGAACACCATGAAGAAAATCCACCACCACAAGCTAGGCTGTGTTCAGCATGTTTTCAAATTTAAGACTTTGCAGCCTAGGAAAATTTCCAAAATTGGGCATACAGTATGTAATTGTGGCTTTTTAGCTGAATTCATCCTGCAGGAAACACCTTAAATGGAATTTTATGCAAAAGACATTTGGTTCTGCATCTCTGAGGAAGGTATAATCATTACACTGAACATTAGGGGGTGCGTCATGTGATGCTTGACAGACAGATGAGGACATATGGACAAGATTCGGTGATACCGTGACATGGAACTGAAAGTCTTTTGCAAGAAATTCTGCTATTTGAATTTTTATTCAATAAATTGAATTTTATCCTACAACCCAAGGAGGTACATTTTTTTGCCTGGATCTGTTGTGGCCCAGCTTCTGTGTTTTGAAAAAAGAGACCTACCCACTGATGGATGTTCTGGAAAATAATTTATTCCAAGGGGCGGCCTTCCCCATCACCACAGCAGTGATTGGTCCTACCCCCAGTAGAAGGAAGAATTGAGGCAAGTAGAGTCCTAGAGGGACTGAGGGCACTGAAGGTAGACAAGGCACCAGGGCCGGATAGTATCCACCTCAGGGTGCTGAGGGAGATGGCGGAGGCGTTGGCGGAGTCACTGGCGGATCTGAACAGCACTCCACTGGAGTCGGGATGTGTGTGCCACTGGACTGGGGGATGGCACATGTAGTACCATTACACAAGAGTGGACCAAGGGATGAACCGGGTAATTATTGCCCGGTAAGTCTCACCTCCATAATGTGAAAACTCATGGAAATAATACTAAAGGAAAGACTGGTGTCTTACCTGGAGGACAATGGCCTCCAGGATGTGAGGCAGCATGGGTTCATTTCAGGAAAGTCTTGTCAAACCAACCTGATACAATATTGTGACTGGGTGACAGATGAGTTGGATAAGGGTCATGCGGTGGATGTTCTTTACTTGGACTTCAGCAAGGCCTTTGATTCTGTGCCTCATGGGCGGCTTGGGGGGAAGCTAACTGGTATAGGGGTAGGGGCAGAAATGATGAACTGGATTACAAGCTGGCTGAGTGGGAGGCTGCAACGGGTGGTAGTGAGCTCTCAACTCCAAGGCCAGTGATGAGTGGGGTGCCACAGGGCTCTGTGTTGGGACCAGTATTTTTTGGGCTCTTCATATCAGACATTGCACACGGGATGGTGAGCAAGATAAGTCTGTTCGCTGACGACACCAAATCGGAGTAGTGGTGGATGGAGAGGAGGGATGGAAGCAGCTGCAGGGGGACCTAAGCAAGCTAGAGGAGTGGTCAGAGAGGTGGCAGCTGGGGTTCAGTGCAAAGAAATGTAAGGTTATGCACTTTGGGGTGAGGAACCCAAGGAGAGAATACTGGCTGGGAGGGGTTAAGCTGGGTATCACTGAGGAGGAGAAGGACCTAGGGATAATGATAACAGGGACCATGAACAACGCTGCTCAGTGCAGGAGAGTGGCTACAAAAGTGAACAAAATGCTGGGGTGCGTTGCAAGGGGGTTTTCATCCAGGCAAAGAGAGGTGATCTTGCCCATGTACAGGTCACTGGTAAGGCCGCACCTAGAGAATTGTGTGAAGTTTTGGAGGCCATACCTAAAGTGTGATATCAGGCTACTGGAGGGGGTGCAGAGGAGGGCAACAAAGATGATATGTGGAATGGAAGGGAGAGACTATGACAGCAGGCTGGGAGACCTGAATGTGTACACCCTGGAGGATAGAAGGGATGGGGGGGACATGGTAGAGACATTCAAGTATCTGGGGGGAATCAATAATGATGGGGCAGATGAGGTCTTTAAGTTAAGGAGGGGGAGAGTCATCAGGGCATGGGCTAAGAATAGAGGGGGGGAGATTTAGGAAGGAAATAAGGAGACACTATTTCACAGAGAGGGTGGTAGCAAAATGGAATGCCCTACCAGAATGGGTGGTATCATGTAAATCTGTGAACAGCTTCAAAAGGGCATGGGACAGGGAACAGGGGAGAGTGAGTGTGGGGGAGGTGGCAGTGGGATGACAAAGGGGGGGGCGCAGCTGCAAACTAGGGGTGCTAGCTGCACACTCCAGCAGAGTTAGATAAATTGGGTGATCTGTTTCTGCTGGCACATTTGTATGTTCGTATGTTCATAATTGTACAGTTTCTTGCTAGATACGTTCACAGAGGATGGTCCTCAAACACATTTCCCTGGAAGATCTGGTGGTGGACCCAATGTTCAGTAAGGCTAATATGCAGAAAGAGTCTGACAAACCACCATGCAAAGAGTCAAGGGACCAGAACACTTTGGTCGCAGAGTATATGCAGCAGCATCTCTGGGTATCCAGCAAGCCAGCTGGAGGATAACCAGGAGAACCTTAATGGACATCCAGGACATGGGTTGTTCCATTGCCAAGCACTAGCTACAGGTGACCCTTGTTTGGCAGATGGTTCGGTTAGGGCAGTAGTGACAGCAATCACTATGTATCACCCAGCATGACTATGACTTTAACCCTTTTTGCAGGAGATTAGGCAGTGGATGCCAGACTTCCGGTTCGCAGGTAAGAATCTAACTGACCTGGAGGCTGCTGGGTGACAGACTAGGTTTGGGAAGTCCAGTGTCACCCTAGACGTGTCATTTCAGTTACCAGTTTAAAGCACACCACTAAACAGTGCGCACAGAGTGGCAGCTCCTTTCATGGTTCAGTTTGTGATCAGCAGGTCCAACTGTGGCCACAGCAGCTAACACAGAGCCAGCAGTATCAGAAGTACCGCAAGGCTGAGCCCTTAACCTACAAAAGTTCGGGAAAAGGCCAGCATTAAGGTGATGGTGGTAGCAACTCCGGTAGCCTAACCTCTGTCCTGTCTCCAGTGCTGCAAGAGGTATAATGAGGGGCCCCATCATAGTCCCTGCTACAGCTCCTGATGCCCCATTCCTAGATCTGCAGATTTTGAACAAGTTTATCCACAGTTCAGTATGGTCACACTGAAACAGAGCACTCCATCCCTGGAAGCAGGAGCATGGTTCTGCTCCCTAAACCTCCCACATACCCATCCATCCCTTTTACAGACTGTTCCTCAGATTCTGAATGGACAGAACCCTGTACCTATTTTGAGCTATGCTGTTTAGCTGTCATACGGCCTCCAGGGTGTTCATCAAGTGTCTATCAGTAGTGACAGGATTTCACAGGTGCGGGGGCATCAAGGTGTTCTCCTGGCTTAATGACTGGCTTTTCATGGTGCGTTTGGTGCAGAATGTGGAGTGGGCCAGGGGTTTCATCATCCAGATGTTCTAGCAACTGGGTCTTCTCAACTTGGGCAAATCTAGGCTAACTCCAGAGTAGGTAATTCTGTTAATTGGGGCAGAACTAGACCCAGAGCAGGCTAGAGTGTACCTACCTCTGGACAGGGCAAGGATCTTTCATCCTTTATTCAGTCATTTTGGGTTGGGCATTTGGCCCCAGCCCAGGTTTTTCTGAAGCTTCTGAACTTTATCATGGTGTCTACCATGGCTGTAGTCCATTGCACCTACTGGCTTATGAGGACCTTTCAGTGGGAACTGAGTCAGCATTCATCCCAGAGGCACTCAGCTCTGGAACAGACAGCGTCGGTGACCCAGCTGATGCTGGACGCCATCTTTTGCTAGCTACTTCTGAACTTTTCAGAGGGAATTACACTTACCTAGCCAGGGCTCTCGGTCTTTCTTAACAATGGATGTCTCCGTAGTGGATGGGAGGGGGGTGTAAGTACAGGACCACTGGGCATATGGCATGTGCCCCACTGAGCGAGTTCTGGCTACACATCAACCTGCTGGAGCTCTGAATAGTGGGACTGGTGTTGTAGGAATTTGCTCGTCTGGTCAGGGTCATGTTGTCCAATTCAATATGGACAACACGACCATAATATTCTACCTGAACAACCAAGATGGCGGCACTTCTTCCTGCTATGTCAGGAAGTGTTAAGGGACATGATCCCTGGCCCGCTCAGTGTGTGTGGACCTAGTAGTGTTTCACATAATGTGTGCCGATATTCAGCAAGCAACAGACACCGTTAATCACATGTAAGAGGTGTTCAGTGAGTGGTCGCTGTACTCGTAGGTGGTGTCCAAGGTGTTCTCAGTATAGGGAACACCGTCAGTGGACCTGTTTACTTCATGTGAATATAGGAAGCTGACGCTGTTTAGTTCCTGTATCTTTCAATAGGACATGCTGCTGGGGAACGCATTTACACAGTCATGTATGTCTTCTGTGCATTTCATTTGATTAACAAAGTGATCCTCATGGCTTAGAGGGACTGGGCACTTAGTCTCACTAGCATTGGACTGGCCCTGCCAGCATTAGCAACAGGATCCCCTAAGCCTCAGGAGCAAGCCACCTTAGCTGCTCCCACTACGGTCTGACCCTCTGAGGTTTGGTGGGATGGTCAGGTGCTCAGACCTGCAATCCCTTCAGCTGACCAGAACTGTTCCTGAGCAGCTAGAGTTCCAGGCCCTTGGGTTTTTTGAGGATGCTCCGAGAGTGCTGGAGGCATTTTGGAAGGAGTTGACTTGCATAACTTTATAAGTGGAAGAGGTTCTTCTGCTGGTGGGCAGAGCCATGAGCCATTGTTCTCTCAGCTTTTTAGCTCATTGAAGCCCAGTCTTCCCTGAATCCATCTTCTCCATTGAATTTCACTTAAGGGACTGGCTTGGGGTTACTAGGATCCTACAGGAGCAAATCTTTTGGCCAGAGGGCCAACAGTAGCAACTATTCATGGTGCCTATGCCTGCCGATAACTGTTGCTAGGTCGCCCACCAGCCTCAGTTCTGTTCTTCATGCGATCGAGTATGCACAGTGGGAGCAGTAACCCAAGTTCGCCTTGTCGCCATGTGTTATCTGCAACACAGCTGTTTTTTCAATGGTCTCATATTTCCCTCTGTCTTTTGTTTTATTTCTTTACCACTAGGCCAAAGTCCAAATCAGAAGGGGCCACAGGAAAGAAGCTGCCTTCTTCGGACTAGTATCAGGTGTGTGTGGCCTGCCTTGTTAACCAGCATGACATGGATGCCTGCAGTGCCTGAAAATTATGCATTCAGGTGAGGTTGGTCGATATCCCCTTCCCCGGTCTGCGGTCTTGCTTCCCCCTCGGCCTTGTCCCACCTGGCCCCATCCCCAGGAACGTACCTCAGTGCTGGGTACTCCTTTCTTAGGTTCTTCTGCCAAAGTCACATGCTTCAGGGCTGCTACATTACATATCACTACCAACGTGCTGTCCGACTACTGGTATTAGGTTTTTGTTCCAAACCCAACTAGTCCTTGTGCCACCTAGTGTGCCTCTGTGTGTGTGTGTATGTCTCTCTCTCTCTTTCTCTCTCTCTCTGTATTCGGAGGCTGGTAATCGTGTTTTATTTTGTTGTTTATTTTCCCGGTATCCTTTCCCTATACCTTTGAACTAGGGAATTTCAAACAACATGAAGTCTTGCTGTATTCTGACTATTGCAGTTAGCCCCAGCCTTTAAACTGCCCCGGAGAACAAAGGGTTAACTTTCTATGCAGAGCATAGAATGCTGAGCTCGAGCTCGGTTGAGGTCTCTCTCTGGAGCCCTTTGAAATCCAACTGTCAGATTCTTTACTCCGCCTCACTGAACAGTCGCTCTGGAGATTTCTCCTTCAGCTCGATTCGAAAGTCGGTTAAAGTCTTGGTTAAGTTGTCGGTTTTTACCGAATTTATTTCCGCATAGTCGATTCAGTCTCTGTCTGTGGTACCATGAGTACTAGATAGGTTTTGTTTTGATTTCTGTGTGGAAATTGTAAAGTGTTAGATCGGTTTGGCTGAACCGATCATTTGTATTGAATCCTTGTGTTTTACTTTAGAGTGTGGTTACCGGTCCTTATCGGTTCTAAAAAAAAACGTGTTTTGAACATTTTTTTCCTACACCCATGACACGGTTAGGAACCGATAAGGGAGTCTTGCCTGGCGGTTGCCATAAAAAGGGTAAGTTTGGTCAGGTTGGCCATGTCTGAGAAACCCAAGAGAAAAACCAGGCCCACTGGGTTTCAACACTGCAGTGAGTGTGGGGAGGTCTTTGCTAAGGCCGACCCCCACACCACCTATGTTTATTGTCTGGGGTTTGAACACCTCGATACAGACTGCCAAATTTGTAAACATTTTCCTAAATCTATCCTTGAAAAGAGATTAGGTAGACTGAGGGAAAAGGAGGCCGAGAAGTCCGCTGACCCGGATGGCCAGCCCGGTTCAGTATCGACCGAACCAGAAAGAGTGCCCTCTGACCAGGGCGATACTTCTTCGGGCAAGAGGAGAGCCGATCCTGAGGGGTCGGTTCCTGCAAAAAGGAAACACAAAGAAAAATCTACTGGTTCGGATCCAGAGATTCATGTTCCGACTGCCAAGGAAATGAAGCGATTCAAATTGTGGAATAAGCCGCCCGGTTCTGACCGATTCAGCACCTTTCATGAGGGGTTCGGTTTGGTCTGTTCCCGGTTCAAGATTATACCCTGAAGATTTTTATGAACGGAGTTTGAGGAGGAAGGGAGTTTGAAGATGATGGTGATGATGGTGAAAGTCTGGATGTGCTGAACCGACATCTCCCAGACTGACCTTCTGGTGTATCCTCCTAGGCTTTCTGAGTCCCCTTCCCATTTTTTGTTTTACAGAAAAGTGGCTGAAACCCTCCAGCTTCCTATGGAGGAGGCAGTGGAGGATCAGGAGGAGCCTGATTATGTGGAAATGATGGACATCCCAGAGTCCAGGAGACTGTCTCTATTCCTTTACAGATCCTTCGGAAGCAGACACAAAAAATCCTGAAGTCTCCCAATTCTGTACCCCCTGTTGACAGAAGGATGGACAAGAGGTACACACTATCAGGCTCAGATACGGAGTTTTTATACCAGCAGTGCAGCCATGTTGGGGTAGTGCAGGCTGCTGCCTGTGATAAGGCAAACATTTCCTTGGCTTCACACACCCCAGACAAAGACTCCAGGAAGATTGATGCCATGGCAAAAAAACAGTACATGGCATCTTCCTTGGGACTCAGGCAGGTGAATTATATGGCCTATATAGCCAGGTACCAGAAGTCCAGGTGGGACACTGTACTGGCACTGGCTAAACAGGCCTCCCCCCAGCTAGCCAAGGAGCTGGAGGAGGTGGCTGCAGATGGGATTGAGGCATCGAAAGTACAGTTTCATGCTGCTGTGGACTCCAGTGATGTATCGTCAAGAGTCATGGCTACATCTGTGGCTCTTCGGAGAATGGCTTGGCTCAGATGTACTAGCCTCTCACAGGACACCCAGGCTAAGGCCATGGATTTTCCTGTACTGGGTAATTCTCTGTTTGGGGAGCAGACAGAGAATTACATGAAGAAAATGGACGAGTACAGGACTACTTACAGGAGTGCTCAGGCCAAGGAGAGGCAAGCAACTCCCCAAAGGCAGCAATTTAGGGGCAGGGGTAGGCCTTTTTATAGGCCTTTTTACCAAGCACAGGCCTCTTTTCCTTTTTCACAGAGGGGGTTCTTCAGAGGGAGAGGCAGAAGGGGGATGAGCAGGGCTGCAAGTGTATCCACTCCTCAGCCTAAGGCCCCTGCCAAGCAGACATCCTGATGGGTCTGCCCGGGTCGACTCTCCTATTCCAGTAGGGGGCAGGCTGGCTTACTTTGTCCAGGGCTGGATGTCTATTACCTCAGACAAGTGGGTCCTGGAAGTAGTAAGCCAGGGACTGGTTCTCAGCTTCAAAAAATTTCCAAAGATGAGAGCCAGGTCTTTTCCTCCTGCAGGTCTCTCAGAAACCCTTGCCCTACAAGCAGAGGTTTCATCTCTTATGGCCTTAGGAGCCATAGAGAGAGTTCCTACCCTACACAGGGCCAAAGGTCTGTACTCCAGGTACTTTCTTACCCCAAAAAAGACAGGGGAGTGGCGACCCATCCTAGACCTAAGATACCTGAACAAACATCTTTTAAAACCAAAGTTCAAGATGGTAATTCTGGGAATAATTCTTCCTTCTCTAAGGCCAGGGACTGGCTAGCCTCCCTGGACCTAAAAGATGCCTATTTTCACATTCCCATCCGGTGGTCCCACAGAAAGTACCTCAGGTTTGAGTTGCCCTCAGGCCACTATCAGTTCAAAGCAATGCCCTTTGGTCTAACATCAGCCCCAAGGGTTTTCACAAAGTGCCTGGCAGTAGTCGTTGCCTTTCTAAGAAGGCAAAAGATTTCCATTTTTCCATATCTGGACGACTGGCTCATAGTGGGCCAGTCTCCAGACCAAGTCAAGTCAGACCTGCAAGTGACCCAGCAAGTGCTCACTTCTCTAGGATTTGTTCTCAACCTTCCTAAGTCGGTTCTGGAGCCAGTGCAGCTCCTTACCTTTATAGGGGCAGAGCTGGATACTGTCAAAGCAAGAGCCTTTCTTCCCCTGAAAAGGGCAAGAGTTCTTATAGAACTGGCTTCTTCCTTCAGCCTTCAGGTGTCTCGACTAGCAAGGCATTTCCTCCAGCTCTTGGGCCACATGGCAGCTTCTACAGCAGTGGTCCAAGGGGCAAGATTCCAGATGAGGGACATTCAGTTCCATCTGAGGGCCTTTTGGTCCCAAAGGAAGGATTCCCTTACCAAACTGATCCCAGTGACTCAGACCCTGATCCAAACCCTTCAATGGTGGCAGGATCAGGACAATTTAAGGCAAGGGGTCCCATTTGTCACTCAGCCTCATTCAGTGGTCCTTACCATGGATGCTTGCCTCCTGGGCTGGGGAGCCCATCTGGGGGGGCCCTCACTGCCCAGGGACTGTGGTCCCCTCAGGAATCCCTTCTTCTTATCAATCTCCTAGAACTCAGTGCAGTTTTTCTGGCCCTGCAAGCTTTCTCTCAGTCAGTGCAGAACAAGGTGGTTCAAGTCAGAATAGACAACACCACCACCATGTGGTACATCAACAAGCAGGGAGGCACGCGGTCTATGGCCTTGTGCATAGAAGCCATGAAGTTGTGGTCCCTGGCTTATTCCCTGCAACCCTCTCTGATAGCAGTCCACCTTCCAGGGAAGGACAATGTGCTAGCAGATGCAGTGAGCAGGATCTCACAGGGCCATCACGAATGGTCCCTGGACCCTCTGGCCTTGAAGGTGATTTTTTTCAAGGTGGGGCATTCCAGAGATAGATCTCTTTGCAGCCCCAGACAGTCACCAATTTCCTGTCTTTTGTTGCAGACCCCCAGTCTTGGGCTCAGTCCCTCTGGATGCTCTGATTCTGAACTGGGAAGGGAAATTTCTGTATGCCTTCCTTCCCTTTCCTCTACTGTTCAAAGTTTTAGTCAAGATAAGGTCACAACCTTGCAAAGTGATTCTGATTGCTCCAGATTGGGCCAGACAGCCTTGGTACCCCCTGTTGCTGTCCCTAGCAGTCCATCTTCCCCCATCTCTTCCCAGGAATTACAACCTGGTAACCTCCTCTCAGGGGAGGATTTGGTACCCCAATCTTCAGTCTCTCAATCTCAAGGCATGGCTCTTGAAGAGTTAGAGTATGCAGATTTGCATCTGTCTCAGGGGGTTCTGAATATCCTCAAGGCCTCTCGGAAGCTTGCCACTAGAGAGACCTATAACTCCAAATGGAAGAGATTCAGCATTTGGTATTCCAAGCAGCATATTTCCCCAGACACTGCTGAATTGCCTACAGTTCTGGATTATATGGTCCATCTTAATGGCCTAGGCCTCAGAGCAGCTACTGTCACGGTACACTTGTCAGCTGTCTCTGCTTTTCTGTCGGTGGGGAAGTCTTCCTCACTATCATATCATCATGTGTTCTTTAAATGTTTCAAGGGATTGCTTCATACCAATCCTCCATTTAAAGACCCTGCCCCTGCCTGGGATTTAAATGTTTGCATTGCTCAATTGATGCATCCTCCCTCTGAGCCTATGTCCTCAGTAGAGCTTAAGTACTTGACTTGGAAAACTGTGTTTTTAGTAGCCATTACCTCTGCCAGACGTATCAGTGAACTGCAAGCCCTATCAGTGGAACCTGATTTTATCTCCTTTCATAGGGATAAAGTGATCCTTAGAACCAATAGAAGGTTCTTGCCCAAAGTGGTTTCAGATTTCCACCTGAATCAGTCTATGTCTCTTCCTGTTTTCTTCACTGATCATTCCTCTTCAGGAGAGAGGAGGCTTCATAGTTTAGATGTTAAAAGGACTCTTAGTTTCTATATAGAGCATACCAAGGGTCACAGGTTTGATTCCTTCCAGTTGTTCCTCACTTATGGAGAAGTGTGAAAGGGCAAACTTTCCACCAAGAGAACGATTGCCAGGTGGATTGTGTCTTGTATACAATTCTGCTATGAGAAACTAGGAAAAATTCCACCCTCAGGCCTGAGGGCTCACTCCACCAGAGGTACAGCTGCTTCCCTGGTTGCTGCCAGGGATATTCCTCTCTTAGAAATTGGTCAAGCAGCCACCTGGTAAACAGTCCATACCTTTACCAAGCATTACTGTCTGGATATCCAGGCTAGGAGTGATGCTCGGTTCGGCACAGCAGTACTTCAGAGCCTATTCCCAAAGTAGGCTCTGTCCCTCCTCCATGGAGGTACTGCTTGGTAGTCGGCAGTAGTCAAAATACAGCAAGACTTCATGTTGTTTGAAGAAAAAAATTACTCACCTTAATAATTGTGTTTCTTCTAATGGAGTCTTGCTGTATTCTGACCTCCTTCCCTGCGTTCCCTCTCAGAACCTGTGTTTGGGAAGTGGGTGGGCAGGTGCAGTGTTGCATCTCAGGGGTGCTCCTTTTACACCCTCTTCCTTTTGTTTGGGTGTTTGTTTTATTATTCTTGTTTGGATTGGTTTTTGGTTTTGGGTTTCCTAACGTGAGTCTTCCTTTGGGAATCCAAAACTTTTTGTTGCCAGTTGGCTAGTAAAGATTTTACAATTTCCACATAGGATAGTTAGTAAGTTTTTTGCTCGTAAGAATCTGACGGTTGGATTTCAAAGGGCTCCAGACAGAGACCTCAACTGAGCTCGAGCTCAGCATTCTATGCTCTGCATAGAAAGTTAACCCTGTGTTCTCCGGGGCAGTTTAAAGGCTGGGGCTAACTGCAATAGTCAAAATACAGCAAGACTCCATTAGAAGAAACATAATTACTAAGGTGAGTAATTTTTTCTTCTTAGCCATCTCTTATTTTTACCTACTTTGTTTATCTCCTGGTGAACAGAATTGAGGTTGGCGAGAGAGCTGGCATTGGACACCACATGAGGGTGTGCAGCCATTGTGCCCAGCTCCCTTGCCAGAAGTTTTGCTCCTGCGGGGTCCTAGTGCTTCTAGCCCAGTCCCATAAGTGGTAATCAATGGTAAAGATATTCTGGAAGATAAACAGTTATGGTATGTACGTAACTTTCATTTGTTTAGCCAGCCTTCTTATTGTTCATAAATTGGGTAAGAAAACTACACTGTGATTGGTGGAATCCAGTCCTCCAACAGTGTGGTTACTGCAATATAACTGCACAGGTCAGTTAAAATGTCTTTTCTTTTGAGCATTCAGGTCTTTTTCACCATTTTATAAGCATGATAATACATTCAAGGATGAGCAGTTATGCTGTAGGAAGTGCACTTTCTGGGTGGTTGAAGGCACTGTGCTGCACGTCGTGCCCCACAGCCCACTGGGGGCATGCTGTTATTAAAACAGAATAACAGATGGCTCTCCATCTGTTACGGAGCTGTAACTCCATCTCGGGATTCCAGTGACATCATAAACATCTAGAGCGTTCTCTCTGGAGGTTTATGATGTCAGTGGAATCCCTAGATGGAGTTATAGCTCTGTAACAGATGGAGAGCCATCTGTCATTTTTTGTAATACATGTATGGCTCCCTGTCTTTTAAACTGCAGCTTTCTTCTACATTTCAGACTCATGGCTGAGGTATCCACCCCCAACCTTGCTCACCACCTGCTCGGCTAACTTCCCTACAGAACTACTACAGAAGTGCTGAAGTCGTCACTTTATCACATAGCTGCGGCAGCTCCCGCGCCCAGAACCAGGCAAGGGGAAAAAGAGCACTGGGCACTTGAGTAGCTAAGTGAATTTTTTTTTTTTTTTCTTCTGTTGAGGCATATAATCCCATCCGTGAAGTGCAGCCGCCCTTCTTTGCTATCACAAATCATTTCCATGGAAATGACATGCCAATATTAATAAGCATGAGCACGACAGAAACAAAGGTTCGAAGTCATAATACCATCGATCTGACATCAGACTGGTGGTATTATGACTTCCTGACATCAGAACAGTGGTATTAGGAACAGTATTAAGAACTTTTCAAATGGCACTGTTTCTGTGGGAAAAAAGATAAACCATGTATTATAGGGACATGGTCTTATCCCTATAGTTAGGGTTGAGTAGCATGTTCAAGGTTTTTTTTTCTTTTTCCCAACTCTCTTTTGCTCCGGTCATGGCCCGCAGAGTCTCTGTCAGGCATCCTGCCTGCCTAAGGTCCCCTCGATCCTGAGCCTCCTTTCTTCCCCTTCCCCACAGCCAATACCCCCAGCTTAACCCCTCCGGGGTGGGGCCACCCTTCCTCTTTGGGCGCTCTTAACGATTGGACTCTAGCTGTAGGTGAGGGCCCAGGTGGAGGAACTGGAAGGCCAGGTGAGGTGGATCCGGCAGTGGGCATGGGGGTCAGGTGCCATCGCCTACCCCGCGGAGCCGGGTTTTTTCCATGTTCTGGTGCCCTTCCCCCCTCCCGCGTAGTGCACTCTGACGCAAGGCGCATGGTAGCCCTGCTTGCGTCAGCCAGGTAGACATGCAGCCACTGCACTGCAGTGCCTCCGATCTCCACCGGGAGCTGCTGATGTGCCAGACAAGCCCCGGAGAGCAGCCCAGTGGGCGCTCAATCCTCGCCCCATCCCTGCTGACCCCCGGCACCCGAGCTCGCTCCTGAACTCAGGTTACTGGCGTAGCACGAGGTGTGGCATTCAGCACCTCAACCCTTAGTACCACCAGCCCGGCAGCATGTTTAATGTTGAATCTCAGATTTTGCACTTTAATAACTTTGCAACTGATCAATGGATTTACACAAAATGTGGCATACGTTGTCCCATGGGGTAGATATCTTCACATGGCAAGTTTCGTTCCGGTTGGATGCACAGATTTTGAGATCCAGATAGTTCAAAAACCTTAAAAGTCACCACTTTTTGCAGTGTTTTCCTCATTGCCTTGTGCCCAGATGGTGTGGAATTTTGGTGTGAATTTTCTTATGGTAGAAACAACTTGGGTAACAGAACTGCCATGCGTTTGGTGAAAAAATATTAATCTGTTGCTAAGTTATTCAGTTTTTAAGTCCCTATTATTTTCAGTGGGAAGATCACTCTCCAGGATAGAGGAATGGGTTCGAAAAAGGATTTGGCCTCATGAAAAAGGATTCTTTTTCGTGAGAGGACAATCTTTTTTTGCCAGAAACATTTCCTTTTTCATGAGCCACCATCTTGTTTACTCTTTCTTCACACAACAAACTGTCATAACTGTGCTCAGGGCTGTCTTCTACAGACATCCAAACATGTATCTTGCTCATCGGGAGCTGATGAGCTTCACTGTGTATTTTTTTGTAGCGCCTATGGCCTCTGAAAATTGTTTTACAGCTATTTAAATCCTTTTTTGTGATTTCTTTTTCATCATCATGAAAAAGGAAATCAGCTGGCAAAAAAGGGTTAAAAAAATCTATATTCCTGGTGTGTAGTGGCACCCCTCCCCCCATCACCATCCCCATAATTTATATTTTATTCTCTGGTGGCACCCCACCCCACCCTCTGATCGCCATTTTACTCAATTCCCCAATTCTCTGGTGTGTAGTGGCACCCCCACCTGCCGATTGCCATCCCTGTTATTGGTTAGTACTGTATATTCCCTGGTGTCTAGTTGCACCCCCCCACCTGCTGATCACCATCCCCGTTGTCCCGTTTTATATTCCCTGGTGTCTAGTGGCACCCCCACCATCCCCTTGTAGGCAAAATATGTAAAAAAGAAAACACTTCCTCAATGTTTTTTTTTCCTTCTTTAAACCTGTGTGTAAAAAAAAAAAAAAAAGGTCCCTCACTGATCAGGCCTCCCCCAGCCCCACCTCCCTCAGCACCCCCACCGACACCCAGCATTACACCCCCCAAACACCCACACTCACCTGAACAGGTCGCAGGTTCAAGACCCACTCTCCAATCGAAGATGTCTTGCTACTGAAACCAGCGACTGCAATATGAGAAACTAAGGTAAATGGGGTTCAATGTATTTCAATGGGTGTTTCAACTTTTATGCATAACTTAGCCATTTTTTTGTTTTTAATTAGTACTTTCCTCATTTTTTCCCCCCTATTCTCGGGACCCCAGCACACGGGTGTTGTGTGTGCATGGAGGCACACGCACGCCCCATGACTCTGGCTCAGCCCCTTCCACCCCTCCCCATGGCTAGTGCCGGAGTGCCCTCTGGTCGGCACCGCCATCCATCCTCCAGGTGGCAGTCAATGGCCAGGGAGCCCCAAGTCCCTCCCAGGAGGAGAGAGCTGCCTTGCAGCGACTTGATCTCGCTTCTCAGCCCCCACCCCCCCGGCCGACCCCTGACAACCTGGGCTTGTTCCCGAACCCAGGTCACCAGTGCAGCATGAGGTGTGGTATCCAGTGCCTCAGCCATCAGCGCCACTGGAATTTGACTCCAAATTTTCAACCTGGCCTTTTGGGGACCCCACCTTATGAACAATAGGACTGTCATTCATGGCTCCACCTGAAAAGTGTATTTTGCAGTCGCTTGTAGAATTCACTTTTAGGGTCAGGACTAGAGGCCCTGCCTTGTTCATGAGGAGGAATCATAAGAAGGCTATGTTGAAAATTTGTGGTCAGAATATTTAAAAATGCAAAGTCATGAGCATTTGTTGTAATTTCATTACGCATGCTCATAACTTTGGAATTTTTCAATATTTTGACCCCAAATTTTCAACATAGTCTTTTTATTACCCCACCTTATGTATGTGACAGCTGTCATTTTTCAAATCCTGCTCAAAATTTGTTTACAGACCTGTGGCGTGGAATGGCGTTGCAGTTGTGCAGAATTATGTTTCGGTGGGGATTTGAAAATTTTCTCTACCGGATACATGAGGTGGGGTAAAAAGATGGCTGTGCGGACAATTTGGTCACTGTTCTCCTATAAATGGAAGCACAGAGCCCAGAGGGCCCTGTCCTTCCACAGCTACGTACATATACGCATCTATGGAGGGATGAGACCTGCGTTCCCGCAGTAAAATGAGTGTACTATTGTACTATCTCAGAAAGTAAGGAAATGCCGGCCTGGTGGCGCTGAGTGTTGAGACGCTGGACGCCACACCTCGCGTCATGCTGGTGACCCAGGTTCAGGAACGAGCCCGGTCCACCGGGGGTCGGCAGGGGTGAGAGAGGATCGAGCATCCGGAGGACTGCTCTCCTCTCTCAAGGAGGGATCCAGGGGGAGCCAGGCGCAGCAACAGCCCCCAGTGGAGACCGGAGGCACTGCAGCTCACATGGGCTCACAAATAGGGTAGACGCTGGGCGGCTGTCTTCCAGGCGATGGGTGGGGAGCACTTACGTCGCGGGCTGCTCTGGCATTACCGTCCGTCTGGAGCATAACAAGGAAGCAACTCTGCTTCATGCATAGGCGACGGCACCTCCACTCTCCCGACCACACTCCACCACCGGTTGCATTGCTCTCCTGGGCCGAGCCCAGCCCAGTCCGAATTCTAGATAGAGCGCCCTGGGTGGACAGGGCGGCCCTACCTCGAGGGGGCTCAGAGCCGGGGGATAGCCAGGCTGGTGCCAAGAATTAGGAGGCTTCTCAGGTATGCAGGTAGAGTGGGGGGGGGGCAGTGGAGGATGCCTGAGAGAGTTCCACGAGATGGAGTAATAAATAGAGTTAAAAAAAAAAAAAAAGTGAGGAAATAAGTTGCAAAAAACTTCGTTAATACTCCAGTTAGGGTCAAAGCGACAAAAGTTGGGAAATGTGGTGTTAGGGTTTACAGTTCCTTACACCCCACCCTCTCAAATTAGACAGGAGAGCAGGTGTGGGGTGTGCCTTGGGTTTATCAAACCTAATGCTCACACCATTCTCATAAAGTCTACACATCTGACCTTGTTTACAGATAGAATGGGGTGAATGTTAGGCTTGAGAAGCCTGAGGTATACCCCACATCTGCTCTCCTACCTGGTTTGGGAGGGTGGTTGTGTTAGGGTTGGAAACCCAAAAGCCTCATTTCCCAACTTTTGTCACGTTGACCCTAGCTGGAGCATTGACAAAGTTTTTTGCAACTTATTACAATATAACTGCACACTGTATCGTGTTATTGCTTACTTAGTGCCCATGGAATGCTTAGATGCCAGAATAGAAGTGATAAAAGTAGTCTGAATTAGTCCATATATCACCACTGTTCCACTGCAAGCTGTTGTGTGTATGTGACACAGGGCATTGATTGGCTGCTAGTGAGGTCATGCATTGAGTACTATGAAGTTGGGGGCTCCACAATCAGAACACAGTGAAGGGAATGTTCTGCCGCTATTTTAGGTCAGCTCAGAGTAGCTGAATCACATGATGTCTGTGACTCCCTAGGCCTGGGTCCAATGTCATGTGCGCCAACTTGTAGAACAACTTATACTGTACACTGATATAGCCCTGCTGAATATCTGAGGTTGCAGAGAGAGTGGCGTGATGACATGGACACCTGTTATGATGACTCGGGAGTCATGGGAAAGCAGGGAGCAGAGTCAGTGTTTGTAACTAAGTATGTTACTGTACAGCATGGAGGGTTGGTGAGGGGCATGCTGTTGTGTCAGCCCTTAAAATAGAGCACCTTACTGGTGTATTCGAAATTATGCTTTTGATGGGAATATGCAGCTATGAAGTAGTAGGTGAACATGAACTACTGTAAATATAGGGCCTGCCCGAAAAAGTGGGGCTGTGCTAAAAGTTCATAGTGTAAAGCCTGCTAGTAATGGGGCAGTTGACTTCACACTCTGCTAAGCATAACATGAGGAACAAGTAGGCAAACCTTCGTTATGAATGAGGAGGAGGAGGAGAGTAGTGTTACGATGATAGCAAGAACACCTGTTCCATTTGGATTGATGAGAGATGGCATTTGCTGAATACAGTAGGTGTAATGTTAACATTTATAGCTTTTTATATCCTCCCCCCCCCCAAAATAACATTCCATCAGTTTGGGAGAAACAGGGGAGGCAAGTTTGGGGACTTCTTTCTGTTTTTTGTTGTCATAAACGTATTGAGCTGGGCCAGAGGGCTATGTGTGATCCAGATGGGCACAAGATGTAGCTGTTATAGTCACATTTGATAACCCATTCAAGAGGAACCTCCCTGTGCAGCAGCTGGCTGAACATCGATAGTCATGGGTGCATAGCTGACGTTGGTACTGGACTTTCCTAAATCACTTCCAACCATAATAAAGTATTTCCCTGTGGCCTTACCCCCTATCTCCTGATCACATGGTTCAGCATCACGCAGTGCAGCAGAAGTGCAGAGTGGTATGTGATGTATCACATCACAGAGCTTAATGGCAGAACTTCTGGTTATCAAATTATTTTTTTTTCCTATTGACTATTTATGGAAGCACCCCAGCTTGGGGCTACCTGGCCCATACTCCGTGCTAGTCCTCCCTAGGAAGGGTGCATAACTTGTCTGGAAGGAGTGTCTGGAGAAAATCACTTGGTAGCAGAGAATCTTTTAGTGAGTGACTGAGCCTTCCGTACCCCAGTAGTTTTTTTATATAAAATTTTTTCTCCCTAGTTGCCTGACCTCTGAGCCCCTTCAGCCGCTACCTGTCCCTGGCCACTCTTGCTTTGGGCTGGGGGTTCACACAGTGCATGACTTGAGTATGATGGCATCCATGATCAAGACAGCAAGCAGTTGTTTTTTTCATTTTTCATCTGATTTCACCTTTGTGCCTCGCTCCTCACCGTAGGGACACACAGTTCCATTAACAACTCACACGCATACAGTGAACCACCAGATGGATGAGCAAGCTGTCTGGC
Organism: Neoceratodus forsteri; assembly: GCA_016271365.2. NCBI lineage: Eukaryota > Metazoa > Chordata > Ceratodontiformes > Ceratodontidae > Neoceratodus > Neoceratodus forsteri. The sequence goes on along the minus strand of CM057456.1, from coordinate 973,572,841 downwards.
TTCTCAAAAGGGGAGGCAGAAAATTATGCCACTGACCCTTCCTAGATGTGGCAGGTCACTCCGTAGCATGGTTGACCAAACCCAGGTTGTCAGCGTGCCAGTGCTCCATGCTGCCAGTGAGCCATCAGGTTGCCCCCTCCCCGTGCCTTCTTTTAAAAGAGATTCCACCCTCCCATGCTGTAAATTTTATCTGTTTCCTTGTCATCAGTCGCTGTTGGGTTTTCCCCATGAACCTAGTGCCCTGAAGTGAGTCACCACGCCTTATTATGTCGAGGGCTGTGAATTTTTTTTATATATAACATTTTACGTAGTTTCAATCACCTTTACGTGCCTAATGAAGAAAATATATATATTGGGCCAAGTCCCCCCCCCACATTGGGAGACCCAGGATCACACAGTAGTTGGCAATTCAGACAAGTACTATGTGCATGTAAGCAGATATTTTTACAGTAGAACGCATACTGAAACATATTCAACCTATTAAACATGTCAAAGAATCTGAAAGCTATAAAAGAAAAGTGCATAGGGATGAAACTGCATTAGACTGTCTGAAACAGAACCAAAATTCAGAAAACATTTTTTTTTTTACATTTTTTTTATTAATGCTTTTGGCCCCCATATCTCCGGTCAAAGCCCCAGCCACCTACCACTCCCCGCCCCCACAGAGCCTTGGTTTATCCCCTGGATGGGAGAAGGGTGTGGCCGGCTATGCCCCCCCCCACACACATCCAGTCGTCGGGCGGGTTTTTGTGGTGGCAGCTCACGATCGGCTGGGGCTGAGCTTTTTCTTACTTTTTCATACTGGTTCGGGAGGCGTGGCGTGTACAGACACAGTGGCGTAACCACGCCAGCGTCCTCACACCTCACAGCCTCAACCAGTTACCCCCAGTAAATCACCCCCATAGTCACCCGAGAGCGCTTACATCGGGAGGAGGTACCCCCCTCCTTCCCCAGAAATGGAGGGTATGCAGCGATCACGCGATCCATCCCCCACCCCAGCCACCGGAATTCATTCCCAAACCCAGGTCGCTGGCACTGCAAGCAGTAGCGCTACCGCTGCGCCAGAGAGCTGTCCTTAGAAAACATTTAAAAACACTTCATAATTTTTTTAAAGTGATATGGTCCTTAGAATCATACAGGACCATGTTTAGTGTGTCATTGCTCGATGCTGGCATGGTGCCAAGAGCAGACATGATCTTTTCAGTGAGCACACGCACCCTGCCCCAAAAGGCCATCTATCACAAGTGGGCCACTCCCCCATCTTCATTCCCAAGTTATGATTGAGGTAACAGTAGTAATGAATTTCAGACTAATTTAGTGGATCCTCCCTCTGTAACCCACAGTGTCCTGTTAATAGGTCATATTGTCATGTGTGACAGCAGCAGTGTGTATGCCTGGGGGGGGGAGCAGTGTTACATTGATGACACTAGACAGAATGTAGTCAGCCTTCTTAATGTATTAATGACTCGAGACTGTTGCTCCCCCACCCTTCTGGACATGGAGAGTTTTTTACATTAACCCCATTGTATGATATCTTGGTCATTTGATTTTTTTCTGTTTCTCATTGTTCTTTAGTTTATAGTATGTTTTGTGAGTACTATATAACAATCTAACAGTGTTGTCGGACATTGTTATTGTTCCTTTGGGTAATAAACATCCCGATAGATTTTACATGTTTACCATGATTTACTGGGTATGTAGTGTCTGCGCCGTGTTGGAGCATTGGGCTTTTATTAATAGTACATTCCCTTTATATACAGTATTTGATTACTCTTCTATGAAGTAACTACATAGAAACATAGAATCTGATGGCAGATAAGGACCGCTTGGTCCACCTAGTCTGCCCATTTTCCCTACCCATTTAATATACCACAGATCCTAAATGATCTGCGGCTTACCCTCTCTTTCCTATCACTAGAGTTCCTTTATGTCTGTCCCATGCGTTTTTGAACTCCCCTACCATTTTATTTTTATATTTTTGTATTAAAATCTAGGAATTGAAATACCTTTGAGCCAGAAGCTCTTTTACAAAGGTTCCCCGTCAGCACTAACAACAGGACAAGAGACAAATTATACTATTGATGACACATTATGTAAAGGTATACAGAGTCAAATTAGAATACAGTGATTATAGCAATATACAAAGACCAGAATATACAATATACAGCCGAACCGGAGAATAAGCAATAAACACAGGTTACAAACGAGGCGAAGTAACCTAACATGTTCATGAGCTTACAGAGTGTGTAGAACAGTGTGGGAAAGAGCCAGAGGAGGCATTGTTGAAGAGTGGGGGTGGAAGGCTTAGGGGAGGGAGGGATGGACAGAGAGAGTCAGCCAGAGTGGGCTTAGTCAATGGAGGGGCAAGGCACAATGGAGTGGGGTAGGGCAGCAGGGGAGTTAATGGGAAGTTTGGACAGGTGACCAAGGGTGGGAGAGATTAGAAAGGAGATGGGGTAGGAGTTAGTTAGGGCAGGATAGTGCTGGCACAGTTTCAATGGCTAGTTTCAATTTTTGCCCCTAAAACCGCTGCCGGGAGACTGTTCCATGGATCCACCACCCTGTCCGTGAAAAAATACTTTCTCACGTTACCCCTAAGTCTGCCCCCCTCTATTTTCATATCATGGTCACTTGTTCTTGATTTAGGAGAGAGCAGCTGGCGTTTTTTTTGTGCTGCAGTTGGCAGCAAGAAGGGGACACTTTATGGCCTCAGTGGGTGGCAAGGCAGGAGAGTTTGTACATCGGTGACGAGGCGCCGACCAGAGGTGCAGTAGGATGAGGTGGTCCATGCAGTTGGAGGGATTCCAGTTTGGGAGGCGCTGAGGGAGTGAGGGCGCCTGATTGGTAGCAGAGGAGCTGAAGGAAGGGCCAGCCAATCGGGAGGAGCGGTGCCAGTGAGGCCTGGCTTAAAAAGCCAGTCAGGCCGTGGGAGCAAATTACTTAGAAGAGTGCTGGCGGTTTTTGTCCCACCCACCCACCCTCCTTGACCCTGGCCTCTGTTAAATACCAGAGGAGGAGGAGCATGATAAAAGGAGGAGGAGGAGGAGCAGGGTAAATGCTGAAAAATCGAGGAGTGGCAAAGAGGACAGCCAGATGAACAGGGAAGTGTCACTGCAGGAGGAGATCTAGGACTACCGGAACTTTGTAAACTATCGCAAAGGAGTTGTAATTGCGGGACATATCTGATCTCTACACAAGGGAAGCTACAGAAAGAACTGGACCGATGCAGATTTAAAAAGGTGACTATGATCTGGGGGTTGGACTGTCTGAGAAAGAACTGGTAACGGTTTTGGTGTCTGGACTATCTGAGAAAGAACTGGTGAAGCTATAGAGTACCGCTAAGGGTGGTGAGGAGAAACTGGTTACAACATTCTTTCTCTACAAACCTGTGTTTTTGGGTAACTGCTGTGGAGGGGTGTTGGCCGGGGAAATCTTTTCTTTGTGTTAAAGTGTTGTTAAAAGTACTACTGTCCTGGTAAGGTTGCTATTGAGGGGAGAAGATCAGGGCAGTTTCCATACTGTGGGGACTTTGTACTGCCATTTATTAGGGGTCAAACCTGCTAGGTATTCTTACATTATTCCATAACTATTAGCTGAGCAGACATGGCAATAATAGGGCAGCGTAGCTGCAGGAGCAGCCATGGGGTGGATTATTTGGCAGAGTGGTGGGGTGTAGTGGATGTGGGGTGGCCATGATTCTAAAGTGGGCATGGAGGATGTATGGTGTGTAAACAGCTTGCACAGCTAAGGGAGGAATTGGGGTGGCTGAGGAGGGAAATGCATGGGGGGAGAATTGGGAGGAGTGGCGGAGAAGTAGGGACCGTACCAGCTGGGAAAGGAGAGAGAGAAATTGGAGGTTTCCACCAGGGGGTTAGGTGCACGTAGGGTGGAGGCAGGGGTTTGGAAAAAGGAGGATGGGAGGAGGCCAAGTGTGTGCAATAGAGCCCCGGGAGAGGGTGGCAGCAAACCCAGGGGAGGGACGAGGAGCCATAAGATGGGAGGTAATGAGGTAGGCTCGGGGTGGGTCAGAAGTTGGTCAACTGGGTGGCAAACTGGTTGACAGGCAGAAAACAGAGAGTGGTGGTAAGTGGTATACAGTCAGAAGAGATGCAAGTCACAAGTGGGGTACCTCGGATCAGTCCTGAGGCCAGTCCTCTTCAACATCTTCATTAGTGACCTTGCAGATGGACTAGAAGGTAAGGCTTGTCTGTTGCAAATGACACCAAGATCTGCAACAGAGTAGATGATCCAGATGGGTGGGCAGAATGAGAAGAGATCTGGATAAACTAGCAAAATGGTCAGAAGAGTGGCAACTGGATTTAATGCAAAGAAGTGCAAGATCATGCACATAGGGAAGAGAAACCCTAAGCCACCTACAGGCTGGGAGGGAGTTGCTAGCAGTCACAAAGGAAGAAAGAGACTTGGGCATCATCATCACTGATGACCTGAAATCATCCAAGCAGACCTCTAAAGCAGTAGGTAAGGCTAGTGTTAGGGTGTATTAGTAGGGGTATCACAAGTTGTAAAGGAGGTAATAATCCTCTTTATAAGACACTGGTTAGCCCATCTGGAGTACTGCGTGCAGTATTGAGGCCACACCTTCACAAGGACATTAACCAAATTGAGGCAGTCCAGAGAAGGGCAACAAAATGGTGCAGGGACTGCATCAGAAGACATATGAGGACAGATTAACAGAGCTCAATATGTATACCCTTGAGCAAGGAGGGAGAGAGGTGATATGATCGAGGCATTCAAACACCTTAAGGGCATTAACAAGGTGAAAGAGTCTAACATGTTTAAATATAAGAAAATAGCAGGACAAGAGGACACAGCATGAGATTAGAGGGGGCCCTTAGGGGAATGTGAGGAAATTCTTTTCACAGAAAGGGTGGTGGATGCATGAATGGCCTACCTCAAGAAGTGGTGGCTATGAATACAGTGCAGGGCTTCAAACAGGCATGGGAGAGGCATAAGGGAGCAATACAAATGACTATGACTAGATAGGCCACTGACAGAGCAAATGCCGATGGCACATTTATAAGGTAGAAAAAGAAATGGGCAGACTGGATGGGCCATGCGGTCCTTATCTGCTGTCAACTTCTATGTTTCTATGTAAATAGGACTCAGGAGGTGTGGAAGACAGTAGGTTCAGGAAAAAGAAGGCAGAAGCCTGATACTGTGGGCCTTAATTCAGACGGGGTACAACAAACATGGGAACGACAAGCATGGGGGTGGAACAGGAAGACAGATATGCACCCCTCATCATACTGGCAAGGGAGAAAAGCGGCTGCGAGGAGCCATTGGGGAAGGAGCAGGAGCAAGGAAGTTGGGAGGCACTCCCTTGGATGAAGAATCAGGGTGAAGAAGTTGGGAGACAAGGGGGAAGATCTCTTGGGAGCAGGGAAATTGCCCAAAAAAGGGTGGACCATTTGGGGTCACACCTGGAGGAGGCACAAGATGAAGGAGGGGAAGAGGTGGTGGGGGACAGGACTGAGTGGGAAAAGAGCTGGGGCAAGGGAGGGCCCTTGCTCCTGGGGGAGATACTGGGTTGGTCCCAAGCAAAACCAAAAAAGGAAAGGGGCTGAGATGGACAGGTCAGTGAGGCGGAAGACCTGGGGCCGGGGGGGGCCCTTGCTTCCAGGGGACAAACTGTCATGGTCCACAGTGCTACAGCAGGAAGAAATGAGACCAAAGAGGACAGGTCAAAGAGAGATATGGGTTGGAGCGGGAAGGATGGACAGGTTTTTAGCAGGAGGGAGAGAGATGGGGACGAGCATGGTAATGTAGGTGAAGGGGGGGGACTCGGATAGCATGCAGGATGAGGGATGAGGCAGTGAGAGTGCCACTCTTGGGAGACTCCATGACTATGGGGATCAGGTGGAGAGGGGTAGGGGAGGGGGGGAACTTCCTGTGGTGTTAAGTCCAGGAGTATACCTGGCTTGATGGTGCATCAGGCAAAACATCACATCTGTTCTCTAGCGCAGGAGTGTGGTGGCACCCCTGATGTATTAGTACACCTGGGTACTAACAATATACATGGGAACAGTGAGCTGGAGATGCAAGCTAGGTTTAGGGAGCTGGCCAGGGTCTGTCAGGACGTGGGGTGCTCGGTCTCCTTCTCTCAGATTCTACCGGTGCCCAGGGCCAGTGTAGAAAATAAGCAAAAAAATAAAGGATATAAATGCATGGCTCAGTAAATGGCGCGAGGCCAGGGGATATGGGTGGCTGGGTGGGTGACTGGGGAGCGACCTGGGAGGACAAGGATCTGTTCACAAAGGACAGGCTCCACCTTAGCACTGAGGGAAAAGAGGTCCTGCAGCTGAGACTGGCAGACATCATCTGTTCCAGGTGGAGTTTAAACTTGTGAAGGGGGAGGGGAAAGGCTCCCTGACGGGCCAGGTCAGGAAGGCCCTGGCCTTCTCCCACAGGCGGGAGGGAGGGGGCACAGGGCAGAAGCACCTGATAGTGCACATGGTGGTCCATGTAGGCAGAAGACAAGGTGGCCTCAGGGCAGGGGAGAGGGTAGCAAGGGGGCAGGTTTGAGGGTAGTCCTGCTACACACCAGGAGCATGGGTAATAAGATGCCGGAGCTGCAGGCGCTGTTGGTGGGGGGAGGTGGATGTGGCGGCAGTCACAGAGACTTGGGCCACATCCAGACATGACTAGGACCTAAACATACTTGGGTACACCACATGCAAAAGGGATAGGGTGGAGGAGAAGGTGGGGTAACTTTTATCATTAGGGATAGCATAGGAATAAACAAGGTGGAGGAAGCAGGGGACCAGGTAGAGGCTCTTTGGGTGACCCTACAGGCTCCAGGGGAAAATGGGTGAAGCTGGGGGTGGTATGTAGACCCCCTGGGAAGGAGGAGGAACAAGAGGAAGGCCTGGTGGCTAACCTTAAGGGCCACTGTGGTGAAGGAAAGGACATCACTGTGGTGAACGGAGACCTGAATATGCCAGGAGCAGACTGAGGAACCATGGTGTCCTCATTAAGCAGGGAGCAGCGCCTGTTGGACGTCTCCCAGGATGTGTTCTTTGCACAACTGGTGGCTGAGCCGATGAGGGAGGGACGCATCCTGGATGTGGTCCTGTCAGCCGGGGAGCTCATCAGGGATCTAGCTGTTGGGGACCCACTGTCAGGAAGCAACCATGCCACGGTTTGGTTCTTCGTAGAACTAGGGGGTGGGGTAGAACACACAAGAACGACAGTGATGGATTTTAGAGGGGACTTTGGGGGGATGGAGCAGATCCTGAGGGGCTACCTAGATGGGATCAGGCCAAGCATGTGCACGGAGGCCCAATGGGAAATTATAAAAAAGGGGCTCCTGGAGGCTACCAAGGCCTGCACAATGGAAAAACGCAAGGGGGGCAAAGCTAGGAGGCCGAGTTGGTGGACGATGGAGGTCCAGGATGCGGTGAGGGAACAAAATGCTGCTCATAGCCAACATAAATGCTCTTGGGGGCTATATCCAAGGAGGAGTATGATAAGGCAGCCAGGAGGGTCACCAGTGTGATGAGATCAGCTAAGGCAGGGGCGGAGCTGAGATTGGCACAGGGGATTAGAAGGAGGGGGGAAGGGTTCTTCAGGTATATCAGAGAAAGAAGAAAAGGGAAGGAGCAGATCAGTCGGCTCAGGATAGGGGTGGGTGGAGGAGACAGGAGAGAAGGCGGAGGTACTAAATTACTTTTTTGCCTCTTTCTTTACCAAGAAGGAGGGGAGGGCGGCATGGCTAGGAGAGGGGGCAAGGCAGGGGATACAATAGATGAAGAGGGGGAAACGGATGATGAAATACCCAGAGGTAGGGTGTGGGAAACACTCAAGGCCCTAAGAGGGGACAAGGCACCGGGCCCAGATGGGATCCATCCCAGGGTGCTCAGGGAGCTGGCGGATACCCTGCCCCCCCCCAGCAGACCTTTTTAACTCCTCCCTGCTGTCCAGGCGGGTACCTCAGGACTGGAGGACGGCCCATATTGGGCCTGTCCACAAGGGTGACCCGCGAAAGGAGCCGGGTAACTATAGGCCAGTTAGCCTGACGTCGGTAGTGGGCAAAGTGATGGAGGTCATCCTGAAGGCGAGGATGGAGGGGGTTCTGAGGGCACGGGGTCACTTAGACATTCGCCAGCATGACTTTGTTAAGGGCAGATCATGCTAGACAAATCTGGTGGAGTTCTATAAAGGGGTGATGAGGGCGCTGGATCAGGGCAGGCCAGTGGATGTCCTCTTCCTGGACTTCAGCAAGGCATTTGACTCGTGCCACATAATGGGCTACTGGGAAGCTGAAGAGTATGGGGTGGGGGGATGGGCAGGTGGATAGGAAACTGGTTGGCAGGGCGGTACAGAGGGTGAGGGTGGGGGACTCATCTTCCAGGCTAACATGCTGGTCCCACAGGGGTCGCTGCTGAGCCCACTCCTATTTAATGCCCATGTCACTGACATTAGAAGTGGTATCAGAAGCGGGATGAGCCTCTTTTTGGATGACTCAAAGCTGTGGGCGGTGGTGGATGGGGAGGAAGGAAAGTTGGATCTCCAGAAGGACCTGGAGACTCTAGGGAGATAGTTACGAGTCTGGAAACTAAAGTCTAACGCTGTGAAATGCAAGGTTCTGCACCTGGGGGGGCCAAAAAACCTGACTCATGTATACACTTTGGGGAGAGGAGACGCTGCAAGTTTTGAGGGGGGATAAAGACCTCGGGGTGATAGTGGATGCCAAAATGAACAATTCAGAGCAGTGTAGAAGGGCAGCAGCCCAAGCAAATAAAATGCTGGGGTGCATAGCCAGGAGGATAACCTCAAGGAGTAGTGAGGTGCTCCTTCCGCTGTACAATTGCCTGGTTAGGCCAAACCTTGAATACTGTGTGCAGTTTTGGCATCCCTACTTAAAGAAGGACATTGTGCAGAGGAGAGCAACCAGGATGGTACTGGGGCTAGGGGAAAGGCCCTATGAGAAGTGACTGAGGGAGCTCAATCTGTACTCAGAGGAGAGAAGAGACGTGGGGGGGGGATATGATGGAGGTCTTCAGGTATCTCTAGGGAATAAATAGGGTAAGCCTTGAGGGGGTCTTTCAGCTGAGGGAGCTGGGGGCCACCAGGGGACACCCAATGAAGCTGGATGGGAGAGGCTGAGGGGGGAAACAGGGAGGCGCTACTTCACTGAGAGAGTGGTGGAGCCCTGGAATGCACTGCCTAGGGAACCGGTGGCTGCTGCTACAGTGGAGTTCAAAAAGGGCTGGGATAGGTGTAGGGCGAGGGTACATCCAGGAGCCCCACTGGGAAATAGGGGTCCTTGTTGGAGGGGGGGCTAAAATCGGTGCCCTGCATAGGCATGGACTATCGAGCAGACTCGATAGACCATAGGGCCTATTCTGCTGGCTTCATAGTATGTTAGTATCTTAGTATCTTTTTTTTTGAAAGATGCTACCCTCTTGTACCTTATTTGCACCCTTGAGGTATTTGAAAGTCTCCATCATATCCCCCCTTCTGTCCTCCAGGGAATACATATTGAGGTCCTCCTGTTAGAGAAGGGTGATCATTCTAATGTTAGGTTTTTCTTGAGTATAGTTTTTTTTGTGATTATTCTATCCTGTGTGCACATTCTACTTACACCCATCAAAGTCTGTTACAAATTACGGGGTTTTGTATACTTACTGTGAGGTTAACAGAAGCTCTATGCACGCATATTGACCCTGCACTAAGAATATGTCATTCATTGGTACGATATTTAAAAGCATGTGGAAATACAAACTGTATGGAGGATGTAAAATAGAACCAGATTCTGTCCTGGGCTGTTCTATTATTATGAACATGTTTGCCATCCCACTGGCTTTGTCTCACTGCCAAGAAGCAGAATAAACCATTTTTTGTCACTATGTCAGGAGGTATAGCAAAGGTTTACTTTATTAATTTCCGCCAGCTAGCTGTAGGGTGCTGACAATCCCCAGAGCTGTCCGCTTCTCCTGACAGCCAGCAGGCAGCATGATAGCTGCAGTGTTCTGCCTACTGTAGCTGACCTACAAGGGAATTTGCTCCCTGACCTCTTCCAGGCAGCCCTGCCTTCCTCTCTGATCTTCATGCTGTCAGGGAGATGCCGGTGTTGCACCAAGCAGTCCGTTTTGCAGTACCATTGATGGAGGACAGGGGTGTAGTTACAAAAACAAAATTTGTGCACCATGTCCATTTACACTCTTCCCGTCTCCACCGTTTACATACATACATACAATAACCCTGCTTGTGCCACATCCATTTTATACCCTGGTTCATAGAAACCTTGACAGAATGATGGCAGAAAAAGACCTAAGGTCCGTCCAGCCTGCCCAGAAGAAAAATGTATCTGTTTCCTATTGGCCTATAGCCAGATAAGTAGGTTACCCTTCCCTGTCTGATTCAGTATGTATATTGTAAAGGAGAGAAATTATGAAGATGTATTTATTTATATCTGGTATTTCAAACAACATGAAGTCTTGCTGTATTCTGACATATTGCAGTGATGTCCAACCTTTGAACTGCCCCGGAGATGAAAGAGTTAACTTTCCATGCCAGGCATGGAACGCTGAGCTCGAGTTCGGTTGAGACTCTGTCTGTTGCTGTTTGAAGTCAAACCGTCAGATTCTTTACTCCGCCTCACTGAACAGTCGCTCCGGAGATTTCTCCTTTGCTCGGTTCAAGTTTGTCGGTTAAAGTACCGTTTTCTCGGTTTTCGACCAAATTTAATCCGTTAACCTGTCGGTTCCATCTCTGTCTGTGGTATCGTGAGTACTAGATAGGTTTATTTTCTTGTTCTTCTGTGTGGAACTTGTAAACGTGGGATCAGTTCGTTTTGAACCGATCAGGTTGTTCAAAAAAAGTTTATTCTTCTTTTAGAGTGTGGTAACCGGTCCTTATCGGATTTCATTACGGTTTTTTCCACAACCCGTAACACGGTCAGGAACCGATAAGGGTGTCTTGCCTGGCGGATTGCCAAAAAAGGGTAAGTTTTTGTTAGGACTGGCCATGTCTGAGAAACCCAAAAGAAAAACCCGGGCCCACTGGGTTTCAACACTGTAGTGTGTGTGGGGAAGCCTTTGCTAAGGCTGATCCCCACACCACCTGTGTTTATTGTCTGGGGTTTGACCACCTCGATTCAGACTGCCAGATTTGCAAGAATTTTCCTGCAGCTACCCTGGAAAAGAGAGTTGGTAGGCTCAGGAAAGGAGGTAAGAAGTCCGCTGACCCGATGGCCAGCCCGGTTCGGGTTCCAACCAACCAGAAGGAGTGCTTCTGACCAGGGCTAAACTTCTTCGGCAAAGGAGAACCAATTCCGAGGAGTCGGGTTCTTACAAAAGAAAAGAAGGATAAATCAGCCGGTGCAGATCCACAAATTTTTCTCCGACCGCTGATGAAATAGCCAAAGCGATAAGGATTGTTCAGTTAGTAACTCAGCCCAATCAACTGCACCATCAGGAAGGGCTCGTTCGTCGGTTCCCCAGTTCCAGATTATAATTTAGAAGTTTTTATGAACGGAGGAGGAAGGAGAGTATGAGGATAGTGATGGTGATTACGAAAGTCTGATGTGCCAATTGACCCGGACATCTCCCAGACAGACCTTCAGGGTTTCTCCTCCTAGGCTTTCTGAGTCCCCTTCCCATTTTATGTTCTACGTAAAAGTGGTTGAAACTCTTCAGCTTCCTATGGAAGAAGCTGTGACTACCAGGAGGAGCCTGACTATGTTGAAATGATGGATATCCCAGAGTCCAGGAGGCTGTCTATTCCCTTCATAAGTCCTTTGGGAAACAGACAATGAAAATTTTAAAGACTCTAATTCTATACCCTGTGGACAAGAGAATGGACAAGAGGTATACTCTCTCAGGCTCAGATATCGAGTTCCTTACCCAGCAATGCAGCCATGTTGGTAGTGCAGGCTGCTGCCTGTGATAAGGCAAATATACCCTTGGCTTCACACACCCCAGATAAGGACTCAGGAGGATTGATGCCATGGCAAAGAAACAGTACATGGCAGCATCCGTGGGACTCAGGCAGGCTAATTATATGGCCTATACAGCTAGATATCAGAAATCTAGATGGGACACTGTAATGGCTTTAGCTAAACAGGTCCCTGGCCAGCTTGCCAAGGAGCTGGAGCAGGTGGCTGCAGATGGTATTGAGGCATCTAAGGTGCAATTCCATGCTGCAGTGGACTCCAATGATGTTTCATCTAGAGTCATGGCTACATCTGTGGCCCTTCGTAGGATGGCTTGGCTCAGATGTACTAGCCTGTCTCAGGATACCCAGACTAAGGCCATGGATTTTCCTGTTGTAGGTAATTCTCTGTTTGGGGAGCAAACTACATGAAGAAATGGATGAATACAGGACCACCTATAGGAGTGCTCAGGCCAAGGAAAGGCAAGCCACTCCCCAGAGGCAGCATTCCAGGGGCAGGGGCAGGCCTTTTCATAGGCCTTTCTACTAAGCCCAGGCCTCCTGTTCTGCTTATGCTCATAGGGGGTTCTTCAGAGGGAGAGGCAGACGGGGTACAAGCAGGCCTGCTTCCACCCTCAGCCTAAAGCCTCTGCCAAACAGGCACCCTGATGGGTTTGCCAGGGCCGATTCTCCACCACCTGTAGGGGGCAGGCTGGCTTACTTTGTCCAGGACTGGATGTCTTTAACATCAGACAAATGGGTCCTGGAAGTAGTAAGCCAGGGACTGGTTCTCAGCTTCAAAAATTTCCAAAGATGAGAACCAGATCCTTTCCACCTGCAAATCCTTCAGAGGCACTTGCCCTAGAGGCAGAGGTCTCTTCCCTCTTGGCTCTCAGAGCCATAGAGAGGTCCCACCCTACACAAAGGGAAAGGATTGTACTCCAGGTACTTCCTAACCCCCAAAAAGACAGGAGAATGGCGGCCCATCCTGGATCTCAGATATTTAAACAAGCACCTTTTAAAGCCAAAGTTCAAAATGATGACTCTGGGAATAATTCTACCCTCTCTAAGGCTAGGGGACTGGCTAGTCTCGCTGGACCTCAAGGATGCCTATTTCCATATTCTCATCAGAAGCTCCCACCGAAAGTACCTCAGGTTCGAGCTGCCCTCAGGCCATTACCAATTCAGAGCAATGCCCTCCGGCCTAACTTCTGCTCCAAGGGTGTTCACAAAATGCCTGGCAGTAGTAGTTGCCTTCCTAAGGAGAAAAAGACTCCATCTTTTCATACCTGGACGACTGGCTCATAGTAGGCCAGTCTCCAGACCAAGTCAGGTTACACCTACAGATAACTCAGCAACTGTTCACTTCTCTAGGTTTCCTTCTGAATCTTTCAGAGTCAGTTCTAGAGCCTGTGCAGCTCCTCACCTTCATAGGGGCAGAGCTGGATACAGTAAAAGCAAGAGCCTTCCTTCCCTTGGACAGGGCAAGGACCCTTATCTCACTGGCCTCTTCATTCACCCTCCAGGTGTCTCGACCAGCAAGGCATTTTCTGCAGCTCCTGGGACACATGGCTGCCTCTACAGCAGTGGTGCAGGGAGCAAGATTTCAAATGAGGGATATTCAGTTCCACTTGAGAGCCTTCTGGTCTCAGAAAAGGGACCCTCTGACCAAACTAATTCCAGTGACTCGAACCCTGATCCAGGCGTTACAGTGGTGGCTGGATCAGGACAATCTAAGACAGGGAGTTCCTTTTGTCACTCAGTCTCATTCTCTAATCCTTACTACAGATGCCTCCCTCTTGGGGTGGGGAGCCCACTCGGGAGACCTGACCGCACAGGGGTTGTGGTCTGATCAGGAATCTCTGCTTCACATCAGTCTATTAGAACTCAGAGCAGTGTTTCTAGCACTTCGAGCTTTTTCCAAGTCTGTTCAGAACAAAGTAGTTCAGATCTGGACAGACAATACCACCACAATGTGGTATATCAACAAGCAAGGGGGCACTCGGTCTACAGCCTTGTGCACAGAGGCAATGAAGTTATGGTCTCTGGCCTATTCCCTGAACACCTCTCTTACAGCAGTACACCTCCCAGGCAAGGACAATGTCCTGGCAGATGCTCTCAGCAGGATATCTCAGGGCCATCACACAATGGTCCCTGATCCCTGGTTTTGAAGGTGATCTTCTCCAGATGGGGCACCCACAGATAGATCTTTTGCAGCCCCAGACAATCACCAACTTCCTCTCTTTGCTGCAGGCCCCAGTGTTGGGCTCAGTCCCCTGGATGCCCTAGTTCTCAATTGGGAAGGGAAGTTCCTGTATGCTTTTCCCCCCTTCCCTCTCCTGTTCAAGGTGTTAGTCAAAATCAGGTCTCAGCCCTGCAAGGTGATTCTGATTGCTCCAGACTGGGCCAGACAGCCCTGGTACCCTCTCTTGTTGTCCTTAGCAGTCCACCTTCCCTGTCTCTTCCCAGGAATTACAACCTGTTAACATGTGCTCAGGGGAGGGTTTGGTATCCAATCTCAAATCTCTCAATCTCAAGGCCTGGCTCTTGAAGAGTTAGAGTTTGCTGATTTCACCTCTCTCAAGGTGTTATGGATATCCTAAAGGCTTCTCGGAAGCCTTCCACCAGAAACACTTACAACTCCAAGTGGAAAAGATTTTCTATATGGTGCTCTGGGAAGCATATTTCTCCAGAGTCTGCTGGCCTGCCCACAGTCCTTGACTATATGGTTCATCTTAATAGCTTGGGACTCAGACCAGCTACACTAAGAGTGCATCTGGCAGCTGTCTCTGCCTTCCTTTCAGCAGGCAAGCACTCTTCCCTTTCAGCTCATCCTGTATTTTCTAATTTTTTCAAGGGATTGCTTTATACCAATCCTCCATTCAGGGACCCTGCCCCTGCTTGGGAACTTAATGTTTGCATTGCTGAGCTTATGCAACCCCCTTTTGAGCCTTTGTCCTCAGCAGAGCTTAAGTACTTGACTTGGAAAACTGTTTTCTTGGTGGCCATCACTTCTGCCAGACGCATAAGTGAGTTACAGGCCCTGTCAGTGGAGCCTGATTTTATCTCTTTCTATAGAGATAAGGTGGTCCTCAGGACTAATAGGAAGTTTTTGCCTAAGGTGGTTTCAGATTTCCACCTTAACCAGTCTGTGTCTCTTCCTGTTTTCTTCACTGACCATTCCTCCTCTGGGGAGAGGAGGCTGTACAGTTTGGATGTGAAAAGGGCCCTTAGCTACTACATAGAGCGCACCAAGGGTCACAGGTTTGACTCCCTCCAACTGTTCCTCACTTATGGTGAGGTTGGTAAGGGAAAACCTACCACTAAGAGATCTGTTGCCAGGTGGATTGTCTCTTGCATTCAATTTTGCTATGAAAAACTAGGTAGGACTCCACCCTCAGACCTGAGGGCTCACTCTACCAGAGGTACAGCTGCTTCCCTGGCTGCTGCCAGGGATATTCCTATCTTAGAGATTTGTCAAGCAGCCACCTGAAAACAGTACACACTTTTCAAGCATTACTCTCTGGATATCCAGGCTAGGAGTGATGCTTGGTTTGTAACAGCAGTGCTTCAGAGCCTATTTCCTAGGTAGGTTCTGTCCCTCCTCCATGGAGGTACTGCTTGGTAGTCTGCGTAGTATGTCAGAATACAGCAAGACTTCATGTTGTTTGAAGAAAAATTACTCAGTAATGTTGTTTCTTCTAATGGAGTCTTGCTGTATTCTGACCTCCCCCGCCTCCCCTCTCAGAGCCTTGGTTTTTGGGATGTGGGTGGGCAGTAGCAGTGTTGGCACTCGGGAGGTGCCCCCATCCGTTATTTTCTCACCCCTTTAGTTTGGGTGTGTGGGTGTTGTGTTTGTTTTATTTTTTGGGTTTCCTGACTTGAGTCTTAGTTTTGGGACCAAAAAATCTGTTTATTATATTTAGTAGCCAGTTGGCTAGTGTAAGTTTACAGTTTCCACACAGGACACCCAGTGAGTATAGCTCGTAAAGATCTGATGGTTTGACTTCAAACAGCAACAGACAGAGTCTCAACTGAGCTCGAGCTCAGCGTTCCATGCCTGGCATGGAAAGTTAACTCTTTCATCTCCGGGGCAGTTCAAAGGTTGGACATCACTGCAATATGTCAGAATACAGCAAGACTCCATTAGAAGAAACAACATTACTAAGGTGAGTAATTTTTTCTTCTCTGCTGTGTGGTGCTGTCCCCCTTCAGATCCACCCCACTTATGGCTGACACTCACCTCCTCAAGGAATTACCGGCCATTCATACCCCTTGGATTGGCTATCCTGCCCCCTCCTAGTGATCCAGTAGAGCAGTACCCTTACCTGGGTGACGGTGCAGGTCCAGGGCAGTTCATCCTGCCGCACCACACTATTTCTTCCTCCATTTTCTCACTTTGACGACAGATGGTGTGCAGTATGCAGTTGCACATGCATGTAGAGACAGGCTCACACCACGTCTTGGCCACCAGCCACCCCCACCCCCATTCTGGCTGTACCCACTGCCCCACCAGCACATCTTCAAATGGTGGCTGTGCACAAGCAGCACAGCAGAACCCTTTCCCTTAGGACAGGAGAGCAGCCAGGCAGACGGAAGTGGAAAAAACACTAGAAACATCCTTGGAGAGTGACTTCTGGTGACGTCACCAACTGGGATGCAAGGGTAAAATCTAGCTCTGCTGATCCTGGGCTAAAACAGACTCTCTCACAAATAAAACACAAAAATAATCAAAAAAGAATATCAGGGAGAGCCACAGCATTGAATGGGAGGCAAAAAAAGGACTGCACGCACCCCCAGAAGCAAGGATTCGGCAGGATTTTCTCACCCTTCATCAAGCTCTGCAGAGATTCAAGCAGACATGGCGGCTCCAAATGGGGCCACCTCTCAACAACCCAGCAATGCTACCATTCTAGTAGAGTTGCAGGAATTCAGGACTGAGGTTCGTACTAACCGGTCAGAATTAACTACAGAAATCAGTAAACTTTCATCTCGTGTTACTGAGGTTGAAGCACAACATACTGAATTAGATGATCGGACTGACAGGCTGCAATACATGGTAGTGCACTCGCTAGATGAACAGCATGCTTTAAAAGAGAAATGTGAGGATTTGGAAAATAGATTACGCAGGAATAATTTGAGAATGCATGGGATTCCGGAGAACGAAGAATGGAGAGATATTTTAAAATTTGTGGAGGAGCTCCTCTGCGACTCTCTGCAATTAGACCCAGCTTTTTAAATTCGACATAGAGCGAGTCCATCGGGCTCTATTGCTGAAACCAGCTCAGCCAGACAGACGACCTCGCTCCATCATAATGAAGTTTCTAAACTATACTACTAAACAAACTATCCTTACCAGAGCCTGGAGAATGAGGAATACTAAGTATAAAGGAAAGCGCATTTATTTTGACAGCGATTACTCCCCATCTATTTCAGCCAAGCGCAGGGCCTACACTCCAATACTCCATCTTTTAAAGCAACAACAACTAAAATTTTCTACTCCATACCCTGCTCGACTAGTCATCATGTTTCCAGATGGCCCCCAAACCTTTGAGACACCAGATGAAGCAACGAACGCTGTTCAACTCAGGGACCTAGTTCAATCCAGCCAGGGAAGACTCCTCACTCAGAAAAACTCGGCAAGACCTTTGCGATGCTGTTTGGGACACCGCTAGGGATCCGGGTTCCAGAAAGAGACAGTCAAGCAACCCTAGAGTATGTGAAAAAACTTTTACAAAGATTTCAGTGA
This sequence comes from Neoceratodus forsteri, assembly GCA_016271365.2. Lineage (NCBI taxonomy): Eukaryota > Metazoa > Chordata > Ceratodontiformes > Ceratodontidae > Neoceratodus > Neoceratodus forsteri. The sequence continues at coordinate 973,555,197 of CM057456.1, read as the reverse complement.
CCCGCACAGGAGTGAGTGGTGAGTGAGGTTCTGCAGAGACTTAAAAACTGGTAACTTTATGCGGAGGTTACTCTGCATAAGGGACTACACAGTGCAACTCGGGGAAGTCTGTTTGGGGTGGGGACATTCGGAAATGGAAATCCTGTTTTTATTCCCAAGCCGATAGATGGGAAAAAGGTTAGTGAATCAGAAGTATGTTTCTGAATTTCCCTTGATTATCTCCCCCCTCCTCCCCCCAAAGCTTGCTGATAGTCCTCCCATAGTTATTGTTTAATTATACTATAGACCAGAAAAGGCAGCATGACTTAATGCATATTTTGCAGTGCTACATGCCCACCTGACCATCATAGGATCAGAAATCCATCCCTAAACGGTCGACGTATCCATAAGGCCGTACTGGAGATGAGGCACACAGGGACCATTTCCTTTGGGGTCTCTGTTCCTCATTTTTATTTCCAGTGTGGCCTGCTGCACCACTACGTACCAGGGAAATAGTGTCACTGGGGGCCCTTGGCATTGCCTTGACACTCCCCCCCCTCAGGGCGCATACATCTGTCCTCTCCCTACCTTGGGAGCCACTTAAATTTTCTGCTAGGTTCGGAGACCTGGTACAAAAAAGTTGATGCCCTGTTGGCATTTGGTTATTTTGGCAGGCCTAATAGTACTGAGCGTCATGTATAATGTTAAAATGCAGCAGGCCTGCACATGTTTAGCTGTTGTAGGCCTAGTGTCGAATTTTTTAGATCCTTGTGTAGTTTTACACTTGGACAGTGTTATGGTGTTTAAATAGAACAACAGGCAGACATTATAATTCGCTTATATCAGTGACAATACATAAAGCAATTAATAATACAATATTATTGAGCATAGGGGGGCAAGTTTTTTTATTTTTTTATTTAGTTTTTTTAACCAGTAGTAGCACACTAAGCTGAAAGCTTTTTTACAGGTGTGACCTGGGAGCACAGGGAAGTTAAGTGACTTGCTCAAGGTCACACAGTATGCAAGTGGAAGCTGTGGGATTCAAACCCAGGTCTGGTCTGCTCTATGTCACCAGATTTGCAGCTCAGAGCCTTAAACCACTGCGCTATACTATGGTAGGAAGGGGATATATTGTACTTTTAACATGCAGGAAATATGCATACAAGGACCGATCAGAAGTAGATATGGCTAAGTCAACTTTGATTTTATCTTTAAATGTGAATGGGATTGGTAATCCGATAAAGCGCTCTCGATTATTTCAATTATTCAGAAAAGAGAGATCGGGGGTTATTATGCTGCAGGAAACCCACATGTCCTCAGACGAACATAACAAATTTCAGAGGTGTGGGTATTCTGTAGTAACTGAATCGTTATATAGGGGTGGGAAAAGGAGAGGGGTGATGATTCTACTCTCCCAGGAGGTGCCCTTTGAAAATCAAAGTGAGATTAGTGACCCAGAGGGCCGCTATGCCATAGTGACGGGCAAGCTGTACCCGACCCGTTACCCTGGGAAGAATTGACTATCACTTTAAACCCCTCTTTGGATGCTGATACCCTTCTGGCCCATAGATCTAATGCTCTCCAAAAATACACAAAACAAACCATCATTTTTCTGGGCTTGGTGGACACCTGGATACATTTTTTTCCTAAGACAAAAGAATAGACCCACTGGGCCCCGCACGTGGGAAGTGGGGCTCGACTGGACTACTTTATAACCACGGTCGAGCATTTAGATTACATTTGTTATGTATGGCATGGGTTCACCTTCTTACCGGACCATGCTCCCTTATATCTCAGGGTGGACTTAGAGGCACAATATAAGCAAACCAATTGGCGCCTGAACCTTGCCTATCTTAGGGACCAGAGTTCCTTGAATTGGTCCAGGAGGCTGTACCTAGAATTAAACAAGAAAACACGCAACATGCAGTTGCCCCCACAATTCTGTGGGATACTTTAAAAGTAGTATTAAGAGGAGAAATTATGCGATTTTCTGTCATTAAAAAACGGCAAAGGGAAAAAACACATAAAGACCTGTAGGAGGAGCTATTACATTTACAGCATTGACCAGATCAAAATGACCCCACAATACGACAACGATTAAGAATTGTAAAACAAAAGTTACAAAAAATAGTAGACCAATCGGTACAACAAAAACTATTTTATCTAAAGTTAAGACATCATGAGGGGGACCTAAGGCCTCCAGAAATTTAGCAAGAAAATTGAGAGAACAGAGAACCAGAGCGAATATAATCAGCATGGTAGATCCTAAAACAGGGAGATTAGCAAAAAGACCCCAGGAAATTAGATTTATTCTACAGTGGTTTTACCACGAGTTGTACAATAAAGAAGAGGAAATTCCCCTAGAGAACATCAAATCATATTTACAGAGTTTACCAATACCACAAATCAGCCCGCTACAGGCTGAAGCCTTGCTGGCGCCAATCAAAGAGGGAGAAATACTCCAAGTTCTAAATAAAGATCAGACCCTGAAGGCGCCAGGTCCAGATGGGTATCCTTCTGAAGTTTATAACAAATTCAAAAAGCTGCTACTACCCATATTACTCCCGGCCTTACATGCGGTCCAGGATGGAGAACCACCCCCTCACCCACATGGCAATATGCCACCATATCAGCCATACTTAAACCCCGTAAAGATGTTGAACACTCCACCTCATTTCGACCCATTTCAGTGCTAAATTATGATTACAAAATGTTCATGTCAGCCATGGCCTCTAGAATTGACCATTTATTACCAGCTATTATTAATCCTGATCATGTGGGCTTAATTAAGGGCAGACAGGCCCACAACGCCATAAGGCGTGCACATTTCTTAGTAGATTATGCCATAGAAAGACAAATCCCTTTAGTGCTACTGGGGTTAGATGCTGAGAAGGCATTCAACTGGGTCATCTGGTCTTTTTTACAGAAGACTCTGGAGCACTTTGGATTCCCGGAACAACTTATAAAACAATTACAAAATATTGATGCCTCCCCTAAAGCAAATGTTAAGATGGATGGGGCACTTTCAGATACATTCCAACTCTCTAGGGGCACCCGGCAGGGATGCCCAATGTCCCCAATGTTGTTTGCTCTATATCTCAAACCCCTGGCCATTGCCATCAGATCTTCTCGGGACATAGAGGGCCTTCCATTGGGAGGTCGCCTGCACAAGATATCACTATTTGCAGACGATATTCCGTTGGCTCTTACTGAGCCTGAACAATCCATCCCAGAGGTATGGAAACAGCTACAAACATTTGGTAAGCTAGCAGGAAATAAAACTAACAAATCAAAAACCGAGGTATTGACGTACAATTACCTCCCTCCCTCCCACTTCAAAAAAGTCTTTCCCTTTAAGTGGCACAGATAAGAGATGAGATACTTGGGAATAAAGCTCCCAAGAAACGCCATTCATGCAGAGCTCTCAAATCTCGAACCTTTAACCCTAAAATTTACAGATGATCTCTTGTTGGTCACGTTTCCCCCTAAGCTTTTTGAGTAGGATAGATACAATTAAGCAGAATGTATTTACCCGCATATTGTTCTTTCTTCAGACACTGCCCTTCACCCTAGCTAAAACATATTTCCAGGCGTGGGACAGAATGATATCCCACTTTATTTGGAGTGGAAAGCATCCCAGAATTGGATATTCTGTTCTGCAACTGGCCAGAGAGAGAGGTGGCCTTAACCTCCCTGACCTCAAAAAGTATGCGATGGCAGCACAGTTAAGGATAGTCCTACACTGGCTAAATAAACAGTATGATGCACACTGGAAACAATTAGAAGTAACCTGGGGAGACTTATACAACACTCAGGAGCTCCTTTTTGGGATGCCCCCCAAGTGCCAAGGGATAATGAATTATCCGAAGTTCACCAGGGAACCCTTAAAAATATGGCTTACGGTCAGTAATGATTATTTTACATTCCCTGAAAAATTGTTCTTGGGAACACTGAAGTATAATGCAAATTTGACAGCAGGTCCCTCAGGCCCCTATGTAGTTCAGTGGCAGAGATATGGCATTTTATTCATTTTCCAGTTAGTGGGCAGAACAGGTCTCCTTCCCTTTGTCTCCCTTCAGAAGGAATATCACTTGCCCCATAAATATTTAATTTCTTATTTACATCTTAAATCATACCTTTAGCCATATGAACTGTCACTTGCGGCCCTAAGTGAAAACCCTACCCAAATAATACAGCTGTTACAAGCTCATATCAGAGGAACGACCTCAGATCACCTGATTAGTAAGATATATAAGGCCTTAAATGAAAGACAGGGAGACTCGACCAACTCAGTCAGGTTTAGATGGGAACAAGAACTACAGGTATCAATCAGTGAGCAAGACTGGAATGACTCTGCTTTACCAACTGTAAAAAATCTTTTTCTCACCATACTGGCGTGAATACATGTGGTTCTTCCGCACAGCAGCCTTGCTGGCTAGTCTGGGAGAATTGGGGGAGGGACAGTATTGGAGAGAATGTGGGGATGATAGAGCAAATCAGAGCCATGTCCTTTGGTCATGTCCTAAGCTATCCAAGTTTTGGAAGGAGATCCTCGAGCAGCTGAGTGCAATTTATGACACCACTGATTTATTCGCTCCCACATTTATATTGACTTTCATTAAACCAAAAGGTCTGCAAATTGACAAAAACTTTCTGAAACAAATTTTAAAATTTATAACAGCAGCCCACACAATTATCACAAGACTGTGGTTTACAAATAAAATACCCACTAAAAAAGTCTGAATTGTTTTGTCCAGGGAGATATGTGCCCTTGAGCGATTCTCGGCCAAGATGATGAACAGAGTTCAAAAATTTGATGTACAATGGCAAAAGTGGATATCATACCAACTAAATCATTATGATGATTTTGTACCTTAAGCTACGTACTGAACATGTAATTTTGCTCTTCTTTTGCACTGAAAAGATACTCTGGATTTGATCTGCGATGCTTCTTGAATTTTAATGGGAATAAAATCTGGGAGGGATAGATAGGGGAGGGCTCACTGTGCTATGCCTGATTTGATTTGAATGGATCACAGACTGAACTTAAAATGAGTAATCATGATTCTGTGGACACTGAAGTAATAAAATGTTAATTTATTTTCCCCTAATATGACTGCTACAAGTATACATGCAATGTATTGTGATGTTAACAACTGGTATTAATAAGTGATGTATTGTTGCCTGTAAAATTGTTACATTTATAAATTAAATAAAAAGACTAAATTAAAACAAAAAGAACTGCCAGGCAGACGCTCAGTCCTCCCACCCCCCCCTCCCCACCCCAACAATCCCCGGGGCCCAAGTCTGCATCCAAAAGTGGGTTGTTGGCATGAAGGGGGGTGTGGCATCCTGCACCTCAACTCTGCATGGCACTAGGCTGGTGAAACTATGAAGAATTTAATGTTCTCACCCCAGGAATACTCCAATATTCCTAACTCTTCTGCAGTGTACCTTTAAGGTTGATCTGCCCGCAGACAGAACGTTATGCAAATGATGGAATCATTGGCATGAGACACTTTTCAGATGCTGCCACATATCAACTGCCTACATTCTAACCCTTCAGATTCTAACCCTTCAGATTTCTCTCTCCGCTTGCCAGGACCAGATGCTCGGAGACTTGCTCCTACTCATCTTGTCAGATAAAATCAAAACAACCGCTTATACTGAAGTATTCTTTGTTTATTTTCATTTGCTCCCATTTAGCTTCATTAATTTTATTAACCGTTCGTTTAGTTTAGTGTTTTTTAAGTTTTAGTCGATTTCTCATGGTTCAGGATAACCGCTGAAGAACCGAGATTTCTTTAGCTACTTTTCAGGGAATTTTCCCTTTATTATCACTAATTTTGTTAGTTAAATTTTTGTTTTTATATATTTATTGTAACTGATAACCTCGGTTACTGAACCGATACTCTCGGTTCCCTTTTTCTCGGTTACTGGTTCCAATCGGTTCTCCCAGTTGGTTTCTGAACTAACCACAACCAACAAAACAGCTGTTAAATTCAAATTTAGATACTTTTTTCTGTCGATTCTTTTTGCAGTTGCTGTTTTTCAAGCACTATGTCAGAAAAACCTATTTATTTTATTTATTTATTTATTTAGGGATTCAGCTCATACATTTGAGCTCAGAGCTCTTTTACAGAGGTTCCATGTCAAACAGTGACAATGACAACAATAACAAATAGTTTATATACAATACTCGAGTAGTGGGTAGCTAGTATACAATAAGGTTACAATGTCATTCATAGTACCAATGGTGATAGTACAACGTCAAGAGCATTCAACTTGGGTAAAGGACAGTGTTTGTATGTAGCAAAGGAGATAAAGAGGTGTGACACCTAGTGTGAGAGTCCGAGGAGGAGTCAAGGTGAGCGGAGGGAGACTGGGGAGTGAGCGTGCCAAAAGATGTGGCTTTGTCTAGAGGTTAAGAAGGTAGTGGTAGTAGGTTGTTATAAGGTTGATCCAGTGGGGGAAAAGGCACAGGGGGAGAGGAAGACAGAGGGATAGGGCAACGGGGAAGAGTGGGGGTAAAAGGAAGGGGAAGGAGAGTGTGGGTGAGTGGGCATTATGGGTGTTAGAGTCCTAGTGGCAGTCACAAACTGTCCTTTTAAGAAAGTGTTGCCTTGGGCCATTTTTGAATTGTGAGATGCACTGGGAGTTTAGAATGTGCCCTGGAATTTCATTAAGCCATTGGGGGGCCCTATAGCTGAAAGCACGCTGTCTCTGCACAGTTCGACAGAAAAGTGTTGATAGGGCCCCCCTCATCCTGCCTCTGGTGGTATAGCTGGTAGCACTTGGTGTTAGGATGCTAGAAATGCATGGGGGGGGGGTTACCCATTAGCACCTTTTTTCCAAGGAGACATGTTTGGAATATAATTCTGTTCTTTAGTAGCAGCCAGTTGGTCTCGTATAAGGAGCAGGTGTGGGTATTTCGATCTGCAGCCAGTGTGAGCCTACATGCCTTGTTGAGCGCAATGTGAATCCTTTTTAGTGCAGTGTCTGTTGCTGTGCCATAGACCACCAGTCCATAGTCGATGGTAGAAAGGATGGAGCCGGAGACTGAGAGACGAAGGGCCTCTGGAGTGAGATACTTTTTATGCCTGTAGAGTACACCCAGCTTGGTGTTCACTGCCTTTACCACTGTGTCGATGTGTTGGGTGAAGGTGAGGGAGTCATCAATGGTGACCCCCAGGTACTTGAAGGAGTGATCTTGTTCTAGCAGCTCACTGACTTTATTGGAGATGGTGAGGGAAGGGAGCTTCTTTTTGTGTTGTGGGCTGGCTGTGAGCATCACCTTGGTCTTTTTGTAGTTTAATAGAAGTTTATGGCTACAGAACAAGTCTTCCAGCTTGTATAAGGATGCCTGCAGCTCGGAGTGGAGGGCAACTATTGATGAACTGCTGATAAGAAGTACAGATTCATCTGCGTAAAGTATCAGTTTAGTGTCACAGGCTTCAGGAAGATTATTTAGGAAGAGGCTGAATAGTAAGGGCCCCAGTATTGACCCCTGTGGGACCCCTAAAGATACCTCGTTGGAGCTAGATACTGTGTGCCCACTTTTTACATGTTGGCTTCTGTGTGTTAGGTAGTCCTTGAACCAGCAGACAGCAGTGGTTGCAACCCCCAGGTTCTGTAGTTGAGTCAGGAGGAGAGAGTGATTGACAGTGTGGAAGGCTTTGGTGAGGTCTATGAAGACTGACCCCACCAGTTTTCCTCTGTCTAGTGCCTTGTGCAAGTAGTCAGTGTAGTCCAGCAAGGCAGTGGAGGTACTATGATTCTGCCTGAAGTCATGTTGGTTAGGACATAATAGGTTGTATTTGTTGAGATAATCTGTGAGTTGGGCGGCCACAATCTTTTCCAGGGCTTTAGATAAGGGAGAGAGGATGGATATTGGCCTATAATTGGCGGTGCATGTCATATCACCGTTCTTGTGCACCGGCATCATGAGAGCCTGTTTCCAGATTCCAGGGAATTGTACAAGAGCCAGTGATTTGTTAAATAGTTTTGTAACTGGCACGATGATGACATCCAGTGTTAGGGATAGGAGTTTCATATCGACTCCATCACTCCCCATTCTAGTCTTGCCTAGTATTTTTTTGTGTGTTTGTAAGCCTCCTTCACTGACACTTTTTTGAAGTAGAAGACAGGGGTTGAGCCCCCTTGAGGCGTGCAGTTGGTTTGTTCCTCATCAGGTGCAGGTATTCGGGGTAGCACTCAGTCAGGTCAGAAACGTGTGTTGAGAGAATCATGGTGTGCCGTGGGTCAGTAATCATGGTGTTGTTGATGTTGAGTGAGCGAGGGATCTTCTTCTCATCCTTCCCAAGAAGGTTTTTGATGTTCTACCAAAAACTCTTCCTGTTGCCCCAAGTTTTATTAAGCTGCTCCTTGTGGAAGTTGGCCTTTGCTTGGCGGATAAGGTTGGTGCAGTGGTTTCTTGCAGCTCTGTAGCATTGGAAGTTGTGTTTGCTGCGAGAGTACCTGGCTTTTTCCCAGAGGTTGTCCCTTTCCTTCATCTGAGCAGGAGATCCCCTGTGATCCAGCCTTTAACTTGACCCCAAATTTTTCTTTTCCTCAATGGTGCAAAGATATCACAAATGTTGTTGAAGCCTTCTATAAAGAAACTTAGGGCCTGGTCAGTATTAGGCGCATGATCGATGGGGGACCAGTCATGCTGGGAGAGGGCAGAGTAGAGGGCCCCAAGCTTGCCCTTCCCCAAGACCCTACTATTAATTATGATAGGCGGGGGCTTGCTCAATTTGTTTGACCATGTGAAAGTGACTGGGGAGTGATCACTTAAGGTGTCAGGCAGGATCTTAAGCTCAGAGATCCGAGAAGCGGAACTCGAGAGGAGCCAGTCAAGGAGGGGGTCTTTTCCTGTTTTGTGGTTCCGCCTTGTTGGGCTGTCTATGAGTTGGGTCAGGTTGGAAGTAGCGACCATGTCCTTGAAAGGCATGGATTTCCTGCCCTCCCAGTTGATGTTAAAGTCACCTGTTATGAGAAGCTCTGTGCCCTTAGGAAGGGTAGCAGTTGTATCCTGCATTTGTGGGAGGCCATCCCTGGCTTTAGTGGATGGAAGATAAACCGAGGTTAAGATTAGACATTTGCCATGCTGTCTGACCTGTGCTTTTATTGCTAGTAGTTCATGATCATCCTCGACCCTGGTAACGAGGACCGAGCAGCATAGGTAATCCCTGGCATAGATAAGGACTCCTCCGCCTCTCTTGCCACACCTGTCTTTCCTGAATGTTTGATATCCCTGGAGCATCACTTCATTGTCTTTTATCTTGCTTGACAGCCAGGTCTCTCTCAGCCAGAGAATGTCAGGAACATGGTGGGACATCCATGCTTGGAGTAGGTCGAACTTTGCTGTGAGGCTGCAGATGTTCAGTGCAGCTACTTTCAGGCCTTTACTCATGTTTCCCTCTGCATTTGACACTGGTGGTGGGCCCGGATTGTCATGGACGTTACCTGATAGAAGAAGAAGCATGACTATTATTTTCCTGCCTGAGAGGTTCATGCTAATGGTGGAGCGTATCTTGCGCCTCCTACTCTTGCAATGGAGGAGGTGAGCATTCACCAGGGTGATCTTTATGGGCGTGAAAATGGTAATGTTGTTGATATCCGTGTCGGGGGCCCTGGGCTAGCAGGCGGGATGCAGGTGGTAGAAAGCTGGAGCTCCCTCGACACAGTTGGCATTGGGTGCCATAGAGTCCATTTTTGTCAACAGCAGGTTCTCGTAGGGGTGGTAGTGGTCCAGCTTGGCATCTTGGGCCTGTAGCACCCACAGTGAATAGAAGAACTAGGAGGATGGAGTAATCCATGGTAGAGCAGAGGAGGCGGCACTTGGGTGGTCTAACAAGCATGCCAGGAGGAGATGGCAAAGGAGAAATGCTGATGGTTAGTTACATCCAGAGGAAATGATGAACTGTTGAGATCCAGGGTCACATAATATGTTAAAATTCCTGAAAGGTGATAAACTGTGGCCTGGGCATAGGCAAGGTGTGAAATCCTTTTGTCTGTATGTTTCCTTTAATCTTCAAAGTCCTCAGAGACAAGTACAATACCTTTGGTAGCAGGTCAGACAAAAATGTTGATTCAAGTCACAAAATGTGTTAAAATTCCTTTGTTCTTTAAAGTCCACAAGCTTTAGGAGGGGTCAGACGAAAATGCTGAAAATGTTGATTCAGTTGCAGGACCCAGCATCACCATGTTTGTAAGACTAGTTGCAAGACATATGCTTCCTTGGGGAGGCTTCAAGAAAGTTGATTTAAAATTAAAAAGCTGATACCTGATGATGATGATCAAGGCCACTGTTCTTCCGTGATTCTGTGAATACGGACGGAATCACGGAATCCTGATTGGCCGTCGGAATTTCAAATCTCCCGCTGGTAAGTCACAGAAACTCAACTGCTTGTGTGGAGCATTGAACTGGGCTAAAAGGCCCTGTGTAGCAAGCCACCTCCCTATTTATTCAGGACCCCCAGAAGAAGGAACAAAGCTCTGACACCACAGGAAAGCCCACAAGAACACCCCGAGGACACCGAGGATGCCGCTGTAGTTTGTTAAAGAGACCCACTGCTCTCGGCGTGATACTTTTTGTTCAGCCTTGAGTCGTGCAATGCAAATGGAGCACTCAGCTCTGTAATTAAAGTAATTAAAAAAACGAAAACAAATGAGCGATGGCCACTTCAGAATAACTACACAAGGAACTGGAGTCCACCGCAACAATGCCTTGTCTGCCTCAGACTTCATGGACACTTCCGGTACACGGGCACTTCAGGTGCATGAAATAATGGAAATAATGGAAAGATGTAAAAACAGAGGGCAGAAAAATTAGCTTGATATCTGCTGTGAGGTTGGTGGCAGTGCTCAAAGCAGGCAGAGCCTAAATATCAGAGAGGTACTCGCTGAGCACAGCCTTCCCCTGTGCTGTGTCTTACTGTTTGTTATTTTAAGTTTTAACTATGGAAGAATCCGCCTTTCACTGTGTTCTGCGAGTACCTAATTTTTCGCTGGTCCATGTTTTTTGTGAGGATGCCTTTTTGTTGTGTAAAATGAGAGCAGAGCGCTGCCTTTTCTCCACATGCCCTGCTGTAATGCCCTCCAACACTGCGGTTATTCAGGTACTGTGCTCAGCTTTATTACAAAAGTGTACAAGTTTGTTGGGCAATGCAGTTGTATTCAGATATCTGCTGTGGGTGAAACTCATTTTATGAAGCTGCATTTCTGTGTTCTGTGTTTTCTCCACATGCCCTCCAACATATTTGTTTGTGCAAGTACTGTAACATTGAGAGGGGTTCTTAAATAGTGTGTGGTAATTGAGAGGGGTTCTTTTAGTGTGTGGTAATTGAGAGGGGTTCTTAGATAGTGGGTGGTCAAAGTGCTGCTGTATGCACACTCCTGCTGCTGTTCTACAAATTAAATATTTAACCTTGTGTTTAAACTTCTCACCCTATATTTTGTGTCCCCCCCACCACCACCACCACACACGTTTAACAGCACCCTGTGCTTGGTATCCTCATTCATTTTCCTTCCCATATTTGATGTCTCTCTGTGCTTTTGCTCCTTCTCACTACTGTTTAATGGCTCTCCCTATATTGAAACACATCTCTATGCTCAGTCTCACTGCCATATGTAATACAGTACCTCCCTTTGCTTTTCCTTCACACTCACATATGTAATGTCTCCCTGTGCTTATGTGCAATGTCATATATGGCCAAGTTATGAATTTTTATGTACAAAGAAAGGGTGTACAACTCTGGTAAAGTGCAGCACCTCTGAGAATGAAGCTGTGTGTGTGTGTGTGTGTGTGTGTTGGATGCTTTAATTGCCTGCATTTGCTACAAGCCAAATCAGAAATCAAGTCTTTCTGACTTGGGGGTTGGGGGAGGCCTGATGATCCCTAAGCAGCTTTATTTTGACTTCTGTGTACACCAGAGCACATATGTGTGGGGGGATCTCCAGCTTGCTGGATGCCACAGTAAGGGGGGGCATTACACACTAACATGGGAACGTTTGGGAGGTCACAGTTGGCAGTGCTGCATCTGAGCTAATCCGAAGGGGGTGTGTTGGTTTCTGAGTGCCCCAGAGCAAGTTTAGTGAGGGGTGTTACTGTTACAGACTCTGTTACACATGTATGAAGCCCTTGCCTGCAGAATTGCTCTGAGGCACACAGAAATCTGCACAGCCCTTCAGACTATGCAGATGTTGCGGCAAGTCCGAGGAGCTCAAGCAGCTTTGTTGCCTTTTTGTACCCTAGAGCACATGTGTGTGTGGGGGGTAGGAGTGGGGCAAGGACTTGAGCTTGCTGTGTGCTACAGTAATGGCAGGGCATTGCACACTAACACGGGCATGGTTGAGAGTTGACAGACTTAGCAGCATTCTGCATTTTGCATGATTTTCCACATTTTACTGTATGCTTCTTTGACTTGGATGCTGTTTTAAGGTAAACACTAGATCTTTGAGGATATCTCTTGCAGGTTATCTCTCAAAAGGGGCATGGTTGGCAGGTATGGCAAGGAAGGTTTGCAGTGGGGATGAGGGGGCTATTCTTAGCTTCACCAGCAGGAAAAAAAATCCTGCATACACTAAAATGTAAAAACATTACCGCATCTCAGGGTGGTATCAGAAGTGTAGTAGGGGTGTGGAAGGCATGGTTACAGTGGGGATTTGGGGCTTCAGCTTTCCCCAAGAGAAATAAAAGAACAGTTAAGTGAGAACTTACCATAACTATAAATCTTCAAGAGAACATCTTGAAGCAGGTCACACCATAGGAACAACAATCTTCGGGCTCCGGAACCACACGGAAACCTTGCCCTAGCACCCCACCTCAACCATGCATTCTATCTGGGGCCATCCGTGTGGATGTCATCTCGTCGACATCTTCCCTATATAGCAAAAATGTTTCTGTGAGGTCCTGGTGTCTGATGGTTGTCTTTCCTGTGATCTACTGCAAGAGATTGTCTTGAAAATCTACTGTTACAGTATGTATGTTCTTACAGAACTATTTTTGTTTTTCTTGGGGAAAATCTGAAAAGCCCCCCAGATCCCCACTGTAACCCTGCCTTCCATAGCTGCCTACTATGCTTCTGAGACCACCCAAGTGCATATTTGTCTGGGTAGCATATTTGTCGAACCATGTTCAGTAGCCAGTACTTGAATTGATTTGTTTTTTTGCATACGTTTATCTTTGTAAATCGAGTTAAAACAAAACACATTAATTGCATTTTGGCTTGGAGATGTTTTTATTAGTGTCAGAGTAGGGTTCGCCAGGAACATCAAGGATAAAACATCATGAATGGAAATGAAGCAGACAGAACAGCACTGCCTGCAATGCCGATGGCACAACAGAATGCAGGCAGCAACAGTGCCAAGCCACAGACCGCAAGGGGAACCATCACCAGCAGCAATAGAGGCGGAAAACACACTGCCACCCAAAACGCTGCCGGCACAACGTAATGTGGGCATCAACTGCACCAGGCAGGGAGACTGCAAGGGGAATCATCGCCAGTGGCAATAGAGGCGGAAAACACACTGCCTCCCAAAACGCTGCTGGCACACCACAACGTAAGACACCACAGTGCTGGGCAGAACAGAGGCGTTGAATACAACATGCACCGCACACACAATGAGTGTGGCACAGTGGTGGGCACCTGTGCTGTGCTCACCTGTGGCTGTGCTCCCCCCCCATCTTGGGGGCCATCCGTCGCCCTGTGCACATTGTGCAGGCTCTGTCTCCCACTGGGCAGCGTGTGCCTCCCCCTCCTTTGGTCCAGTGCTGTCCATTGTGTGGCCGTTCAGTGCCGTTCTGTGGCCAGTTCAACTGTGTTCCGTCTGGGTCCACACTGCTGGCCGTTTCACGGTTTGAGCTATGCTTGTATCCCCTCCTCGTGTTGTGCCATGCGGGTGCATACAGTGCTGCTGCTGTGATGTTCTGCAGCATTTGGGGCTCAGCAAGGATTCTGCTATGCTGTGTTTTGTCCACCGCAATGTTTTTGTTTTCGGTGTTGCTTCTGCGTTGTTTTTCCCGCGTTGATTTGTCCACGATGGTCCTGGCCTGAACCCACAGAACACATTGTCTGCATTAAAACAAAGACTAGATTTTGGTGTCTATTTAGCATCAAACAGACATCAAAATTGGTTCCTCCTTGCTAGAAAAATGTTACTGTTACATGAGGCCATTTAATTTCACCTGCTGCCTTGATCTGAGAAAGGAATATTTTAATAAGTATGCCAGTTTGGCCAATGGAGTTCCGCAGTCACTAGGCCAAACTTGGGTAGCTGTAAAACATGCAATATGAGATTAAATGTTCTTGTTTTCTGTTGATGTGGCTTAAATCTGCATCAAAACATGATAAAACACTGACAGACAAATTTATTAATTAAAATGTGTGAATAATATTAAGTTTTGGATTACCGGAAAAATCCCGGAAATTGGATTCCCAAACACTGGTAAAATCCCGGAATCCAGGATAGTCAAACCGGAATTTGCTTTTTCCAAGCACCGAAAAAAAGTGGCCTTGATGATGTTTTGCAAAAATTCAGTACAGGAGACTTTTACCGATGTTGTGTGCAAGAATGGCGCAGGTATTCCAAGCAGAAAAACATGTAAATAAAAACTAACCTACAGACACAGACAAGCACAAATAGACACCCACTCAGCCCTAGGAGGAGGAGGAGCTATGTGAGGAGGACCTAAGAAAAGAACCAGAGAACCCAGATTTAAGAACTGTACAGAATGTGGTGAGGTGTTTGCTAAGGCAGACAAACACTCTTTCAAACAACATAAAGCCTTGCTGTATTCTGACAATTTGCAGTTAGCTCCAGCTCTTGAACTGCCCCGGAGAGTGAAGGGTTAAATTCTATGCCAGGCATAGAACGTTGGGCTCGAGCTCGGTTGAAAACTCTGTCTGTGTCCTTTTGAAACCAAACCGTCAGATTCTTTACTCTCACTGAACAGTCGCTCCGGAGATTTCTCCTTCTGCTCGGTTCTGTCGCGGTTAAAGTTTTGGTTTTAGTCCGATTTTCGTTCCGTTTTTCAGTTCGAGACTCTGTCTGTGGTTCCGTAAGTACTTAGATTAGTAACTGTTGTGTGGAAATTGTAAAATGTTTCCGATCGGTTCGGCTGAACCGATCTTGTAGTTAAGATCTTGAAAAAGAAAAAGTTAGTGTGTGGTTACTGGTCCGTATCGGTTTAAAAAAAAAAAAACGTAATTTTAGCATTTTTTTCCATCACCCGTGACACGGTGAGAAACCGATAGGGGAGTCTTGCCTGGCGGTTGCCATATAAAGGGTAAGTTGTTAGGTTGGCCATGTCTGAGAAACCCAAGAAAAAAAATGGGCCCACTGGGTTTCAACACTGCAGTGTGTGTGGGGAGGTCTTTGCTAAGGCCGATCCCCACACCACCTGTGTTTGCTGTCTGGGGTTTGACCACCTCAATTCAGACTGCCAAATTTGTAAGAATTTCCTTAAGTCTACCCTGGAGAAAAGGTTAGGTAGACTTAGGGATAAGGAGGCCGAGAAATCCACTGACCCAGAAGGCCAGCCCGGTTCGGTTCCTACCGAACCAGATGGAGTGCCCTCTGACCAGGGCGATACTTCTTTGGGCAAGAGGAGAGTCAATCATGAGGGATCGGTTCCTACTAAAAGAAAACAAAAGGATAAATTGGCCGGTTCAGATCCAGAGCTGCATGTTCCGACCGCCGAAGAAATAGCCAAAGCGATTCAGATTGTGGAATTGCTTTGTCCGGTTCCGACCGATCCAGCACCTTCTGGCAGAGGTTCGGTTTGGTCGGTTCCCCCTGGTTCAGGATTATTCCCTTGAAGATTTTTACGAACCGGAGTTTGATGAGGAGGGGAATTTTAAAGAGGATGATTACGATGGTGAAAGTCTGGATGTGCCTGTGGAACCGGACATCTCCCCAGACAGACCTTCTGGTATTTCCCCTCCTAGGCTTTCTGAGTCCCCTCCCCACTTTCTGTTCTACAGAAAAGTGACTCAAACCCCCCCAGCTTCCTATTGAGGAGGCTGTAGAGGATCAAGAGGAGCCTGACTTTATAGAGATGATGGACATCCCAGAGTCTAAGAGACTGTCTGTTCCCCTTCCTAGCTCATTTGGGAAATCGACACAAAAAATTCTTAGGTCTCCCAACTCTGTACCTCCTGTTGACAAAAGAATGGACAAAAGGTACACCTTGTCAAGCTTGGATACGGAATTTCTTTACCAACAATGCAGCCATGTTGGGGTAGTGCAGGCTGCTGCCTGTGACAAGGCAAACATCCCCTTGGCTTCACAGCCCCCAGACAAAGATTCCAGGAAGATAGATGCCATGGCAAAGAAACAGTACTTGGCATCATCTCTGGGACTCAGGCAGGCTAATTATACGGCCTATACAGCCAGGTACCAGAAGTCCAGGTGGGACACTGTATTGGCACTGGCTAAACGGACCTCCCCCCAGCTAGCCAAGGAGCTGGAGGAGGTGGCTGCTGATGGGATTGAGGCATCAAAGGTGCAATTTCATGCTGCTGTGGACTCCAGTGATGTGTCATCAAGAGTCATGGCTACATCTGTGGCTCTTCGGAGAATGGCCTGGCTCAGATGTGCTAGACTTTTGCAGGACACCCAGGCTAAGGCTATGGATTTTCCTGTAGTGGGTAATTCTCTGTTTGGGGAGCAGACAGAGAATTACATGAAGAAAATGGAT
This sequence comes from Neoceratodus forsteri, assembly GCA_016271365.2. Taxonomy (NCBI): domain Eukaryota; kingdom Metazoa; phylum Chordata; order Ceratodontiformes; family Ceratodontidae; genus Neoceratodus; species Neoceratodus forsteri. The sequence continues at coordinate 973,538,513 of CM057456.1, read as the reverse complement.
GAGTACAGGCCCACTTATAGGAGTGCCCAGGCCAAAGAGAGGCAGGCAACTCCTCAGAGGCAGCAAGCTAGGGGCAGGCCTTTTCACAGGCCTTTCTACCAGGTGCAGGCCTCCTCTTCCTTTTCTCAGAGGGGGTTCTTCAGAGGGAGAGGCAGAAGGGGGATGAGCAGGGCTGCATCCACCCCTCAGCCTAAGGCTCCTGCCAAGCAGACACCCTGATGTGTCAGCCCGGGTCAACTCCCCCATCCCAGTAGGAGGCAGGCTGGCTTACTTTGTCCAGGACTGGATGTCTGTTACCTCAGACAGGTGGGTCCTGGAGGTTGTAAGCCAGGGACTGGTTCTCAGTTTCAAAAGTTTTCCGAAACTGAGACCCAGATCCTTTCCACCTGCAAATACTTCAGAAACCCTTGCTCTAGAGGCAGAGGTTTTGTCTCTACTGGCTTTAAAAGCCATAGAGAGAGTTCCCACTCCATACAGGGGCAAAGGTCTGTACTCCAGGTACTTCCTTACCCGGAAAAAGACAGGGGAGTGGCGACCCATCCTAGATCTAAGATATCTAAACAAGCACCTAGTAAAGCCAAAATTCAAGATGGTGACTCTGGGATCAATTCTTCCCTCTCTGAGGCCAAGAGATTGGCTAGCCTCCCTGGACCTCAAGGATGCCTATTTTCACATTCCCATCAGGTGCTCCCACAGAAAGTATCTCAGGTTCGAATTGCCCTCAAGCCATTATCAGTTCAGAGCAATGCCCTTCAGTCTAACCTCAGCTCCAAGGGTGTTTACAAAGTGTCTAGCAGTAGTGGTGGCCGTTTTAAGAAGGAAAAGGATCTCTATTTTTCCATATCTGGACGATTGGCTTTTGGTGGGCCAGTCTTCAGACCAAGTCAAGTCAGATCTGCAGGTTACCCAGAAAGTTCTCACTTCCCTGGGGTTCCTTCTCAGTCTTCCTAAGTCAGTTCTTCAGCCAGTGCAGCTCCTCACTTTTATAGGAGCAGAGCTGGACACCCTCAAGGCAAGAGCCTTCCTTCCTTTGGAAAGGGCAAAAGCCATCTCTCAGCTGGCCTCTTCCTTTCTCCCTCTGGTTTCTTGACCAGCAAGGCATTTTCTGCAGCTTCTGGGCCACATGGCAGCTTCCACAGCAGTAGTCCAAGGGTCCAGGTTTCAGATGAGGGACATTCAGTTCCATCTGAGAACCTTTTGGTCCCAAAGGGAAGATCCTCTTACCAAGCTAGTTCCTGTTACTCAGACCTTAATTCAAGCCCTTCAGTGGTGGCAGGACCTGGACAATCTGAGACAAGGTGTTCCATTTGTCCCTCAGACTCACTCTGTGGTTCTTACCACAGATGCTTCCCTTTTGGGATGGGGAGCCCATCTGGGGCTCCCACGACCCAGGGACTGTGGTCCCCACAGGAATCCCTTCTTCACATCAACCTTCTGGAGCTCAGGGCAGTACTTCTTGCCCTACAAGCTTTCTCTCAGTCAGTACAGAACAAGGTGGTTCGGGTCAGGACAGACAACACTACCACCATGTGGTATATCAACAAGCAGGAAGGCACTCGGTCCACGGCCTTGTGCACGGAGGCCATGAAAGTATGGTCCCTGGCTTATTCCCTGCAGACCTCTCTAGTAGCGGTCCACCTCCTGGGAAAGGACAATGTGGTAGCGGATGCATTGAGCAGGATTTCCCAGGGCCATCACGAATGGCCTCTGGATCCTTTGGTGTTGAAGGTGATCTTCTCAAGGTGGGGCACTCTGGAGATAGCTCGTTTTTCAGCCCCAGACAATCACCAACTTCCTCTGTTTTGTTGCAGACCCCCAGTCTTGGGTTCAGTCCCTCTGGATGCTCTGATTTTGAACTGGGAAGGGAAGTTTCTTTATGCCTTCCTTCCTTTTCCTCTGTTGTTCAAGGTTAGGTCACAAGCATGCAAAGTGATTCTGATTGCTCCAGACTGGGCCAGGCAGCCTTGGTACCCCTTGTTGCTGTCCTTAGCAGTCCATCTTCCCGTGTCTCTTCCCAGGAATTACAATCTGCTAACCTCCTCTCAGGGGAGGATTTGTTACCCCAATCTCCAGTCACTCAATCTCAAGGCATGGCTCTTAAAGACTTAGAGTATGCAGATTTACATCTGTCCCAAGGGGTTCTGGAGATCCTCAAGGCTTCTCGAAAGCCTGCCACAAGAAAAACCTACAACTCCAAATGGAAAAGGTTCAGTATTTGGTGTTCCAAGAAGCACGTTTCCCCCAGACACTGCTGACTTGTCTACAGTTCTGGATTACATGGTTTACCTTAATGGCCTAGGCCTCAAACCAGCTACTCTCAAAGTTCATTTGTCAGCTATTTCTGCTTTCCTGTCAGTGGGGAAATCTTCCTCTCTGTCATCTCAACCTGTATTCTGTAAATTTTTCAAAGGATTGCTTTATACCAGTCCCCCTTTTAGGGATCCTGCTCCTGCCTGGGATTTGAATATTTGCATTGCTCAGCTGATGCAACCCCCCTTCGAGCCTATGTCCTCAGCAGAGCTCAAGTACTTGACTTGGAAAACTGTGTTTTTGGTTGCTGGTACTTCTGCCAGACGTATCAGGGAATTGCAAGCCCTGTCAGTGGAGCCTGACTTCATCTCTTTCCATAGAGATAAGGTAGTCCTTAGAATCAATAGAAGGTTCCTACCTAAAGTGGTTTCTGATTTCCACTTAAACCAATCTATGTCTCTTCCTATGTTCTTCACTGATCACACCTCCTCAGGGGAATGGAGGCTACACAGTTTGGATGTTAAACCGGCCCTTAGTTACTACATAGAATGTACAAAGGGTCACAGGTTTGACTCCCTCCAGTTGTTCCTCACTTATGGGGAAGTAGGTAAGTGAAAACCTGCCACCAAGAGAACCATTGCCAGGTGGTTTGTGTCCTGTATTCAATTCTGCTATGAAAAACTGGGAAAAACTGCACCCTCAGGCCTGAGGGCTCATTCCACTAGAGGTACAGCCGCATCTCTGGCTGCAGCTAGGGTTATCCCCTTGTTAGAAATCTGTCAAGCAGCCACCTGGAAAACAGTTCATACCTTCACCGAGCATTACTCTCTGGATATCCAGGCTAGGAGTGATGCTAGGTTTGACACAGCAGTACTTCAGAGTCTATTCCCAAAGTAGGTTCTGTCCCTCCTCCTTGGAGGTACTGCTTGGTAGTCTGCAAATTGTCAGAAAACAGCAAGACTTCATGTTGTTTGAAGAAAAAATTACCTTAGTAATTGTGTTTCTTCTAATGGAGTCTTGCTGTATTCTGACCTCCCTCCCTGCCTCTCCTCTCAGAACCTGTTTTTTGGGAAGTGGGTGGGCAGGTGCAGTGTTGCACCCAAGGGGTGTCTTTCCCCACTCCTTTTGTGTTGGGTGCTTTGTATTTGTTTAATTAAGAGTTTTTAGTTCTTATTACCTGGTTTTGGTTCTTTGGGTTTCCTGACTTGAGTCTTTTGGGGAATCCAAAGTCTTTGTTGCCAGTTGGCTACTAGGAGTTTTTACAATTTCCACATTATTTAGTCAGTGAGTTTTTGCTCATAAGAATCTGTTGGTTTAGTTTCAGAAGGACACAGACAGAGTTTTCAACCGAGCTCGAGCCCAGCGTTCTATGCCTGGCATAGAATTTAACCCTTCACTCTCTGGGGCAGTTCAAGAGCTGGAGCTAACTGCAAATTGTCAGAATACAGCACGACTCCATTAGAAGAAACACAATTACTAAGGTGAGTAATTTTTTCATCTGTGTTTTCTGGTTTGGTTTTGATCACCTCAAAACAGACTGTGAAATTTATTTATTTATTTATGTTTACCGGGTTGGTGCGCTAGTCAAGATTGACTATTTTCAGGCATGACCCATGAGAGTATATACATAAATTGGGAAACACATACATTGCTTTATTACAGATAAATCAGATCCATTAATACAGATAAATCAGATACAGATCAGGTCAAACAGTACTTGAGATAATACATATAGCTAGGCAGTAAAAACAAAAGGTGACAGTACATGAAAATAGTAACAGAGCTGGGCTAAGGGACAACTATAGTGACATTTATAAAGCATAGCTTATTTGCAAGTGCTGTGGTGTAGTAAGTCGAGAGAAAGAGGAGAGAAAAGAGTTTGGGAGAGAAATAGGAGTACTAGAGGTGGACAGGGTGAGATTTAAGCAGCAGCTGTCTAGCCCAGATGTGTAGCCTGGGAGGCAGGGAGATTGCCAGTAGGGATGGGAGAAAGGCAGCATGGGAGATAGGGAGAAGTAGAGTGGTGAGCTGTGTTACATAAGTAAAAATAGGAGTGGTGTATAGACCCCTGCACTGGCGGAGGAGCTGGAGGAGAGTCTAGTGGCAGATGTTGGGAGACGCTGCAAATTGGGCGGGGGAAGGATGGTGGTGTTGGGGGACTTAAACATGCCAGGAACGGACTAGGAGACTATGACATCCTCGGTGGCCAGGGAACAGAGGTTGTTGGATGTCTTTCAGGATGCATTCCTAACTCAGCAGGTGGGGGAACCGACCAGGGAGGCGCAGATACTGGATGTGGTCCTGGCAGACAGCGACCAGATTGGGGGCCTGGAGGTAAGGGACCCGTTTGTGGGGAGCGACCATGCCACGGTTTGGTTGTAGAAGGCTGCACAAAGACAGAGGTAACCAACTTCAGGGGGGCAGATTTCAAGGAAATGAAAAGGATCATTAAGAAGCATTTGGATGGGATTGGGCCAGACAGGGACGCTGACAGTAGGTGAGAAATCATCAGGAGGGGGGTGCAGGATGCTACCAGCACCTGTGCAAGAGTAAGACAAAAATGTGGTAGGGCCTGTAAACCCTGCTGGTGGACCAGGGAGGTTCAGGCGGTGGTGAGGACAAGGAAGGCGGCTTATAGGCATTTCAAGTGCTCAAGAAGTGAAAGGGATAGAGGGGAGTACGAGCCGATGGCCAGAAGGGTCACTACGGTGGTGAGGGCGGCTAAGACAAGGAAGGAGTAGAACCTGGACAGGGAAATTAAGAGAGGGAATAAGAGGTTCTTTAGATACATTGGGGAAAAACGAAGGGTGAAGGGGCAGATTAGCAGGATTAAAACAGGGGAGGGATGGGCACAAGATCCGGAGGAACAGGCTGAGGCACTAATTGAGTACTTCGCCTCAGTTTTCACCAAGGAAAATGGGGCTGCATCATACATGGGAGGAGATGGTGAAACTGGGGGCCTTGCCGATCGCCGGGTCTGGAGAGATGGGCCATCACTGGCAGGAGGGGAAGGCAAGGCAGGGGCGAGGTTAAGTGGAGGTGGAAATCATGGCAGAGAGAGTGAGGGAAGCCCTCAGGTCCCTTAAGATGGAGAAAGCACCGAGGCCAGATAAATTACATCCCAGAGTGCTGAAGGAACTGGCGGATGTCTTGGCGAAACCTCTGGTGGTGCTTTTCAGCATCTCTCTGAGGACGGGGTGGGTGCCCCAGGACTGGATGGTGGCGCATATAGTGCCTATCCACAAGGGGGGATCAAGGGAGGTGGCAGGGAACCACAGGTCCGTCAGGTGGTGGGCAAGGTAGTGGAGGGCATTGTCAAGGAGGGCTGGGGGGGACCTGGAAAAGTCGAGGTGCCTGGATGATGGACAGCATGGATTCGTCCCAGAGAAATCGTGTCAGACTAACCTTGCGGAGTTCTGTGACTGGGTGATGAGAGCCTTGGACCTGAGTAGACTGGTGGACGTCCTCTATCATGACTTCAGCAAGACGTTTGATTCTGTTCCTCATGGGGGGCCTGTTGAATAAGCTGGGAGAAATGGGGTTGGGGAACCAGATGATCAGATGGATAGGGAATTGGCTCCAGGACTGGATGGTTGACGGGATAGTCTCATCCCCAAGGAGGGTCATTAGTGGGGTCCCTCAGGGATCAGTCCTTGGACCCCTCCTGTTCAATGCCTATGTCTCTGACATAAGGAAGGGTATCAGGAGTGAGATGAGCCTCTTTGTGGATGACTCAAAACTGGAGGCGGTGGTAGATGGGGAGGAGGGGAGGGTGGCCCTACAGGGGGACCTGGAGGCTCTGGAAAGGTGGTCTAGAAAGTGGAAGCTGAGGTTTAATGCAGGGAAATGCAAGGTACTGCATCTGAGAGCCAGAAACCCAGGCCAAAGAGTACACCCTGGGGGAGGGAAACGCTTCAAGTCTCAATGGCTGAGAGGGACCTGGGGGTGGTGGTGATGGATGTCAAGATGAACAACTCTGAGACTTGTAGGAGGGCGGTGGCCAAGGCCAACAGGATGCTGGGATGCATCACTAGGGGGATCACCTCCAGAAGGAGGGAAGTGACACTCCCCCTGTATGACTGCTTGGTGAGGCCACACCTTGAGTACTGCGTGCAGTTTTGGAGGCCACACTTAAAGAGGGACATTGAACTCCTGGAGAGGGTCCAGAGGAGGGCAGCCAAAATTATCTGGAGCTTGGGGGACAGGACCTATGGGGAGAGGCTCGAAGAGCTAAATATGTACACGTTGAAAGAGAGAAGGGACCGGGGGGGACATGATAGAGGTCTTCAAGTACATGAAGGGGTTAAATAGGGGAGAAGCAGTCAAGGTGCTCTGAAGGAAGGGGGCAACTAGAGGGCATGGGTGGAAGCTGGAGGGGGGGAGATTCAGGAGAGAAAGGAGGAGGTGCTACTTCACTGAGAGGGTGGTGGAGCCATGGAATGTGCTGCCCAGGGGGCTGGTGGAAGCAGAGATGATGTTGGGGTTCAAGAGGGGGTGGAACAGGTAAAGGGGAAGGGTTCTGGATGCAAAGTTCTGTGCAGTGGGAATATCTGGGACTGGGAAGGGAGAAGCCGGGGGGGGCAGCAAGGTCAGCTCCCAGGGTTGGGGTTGACCAAACAAGCAGACACGAAAGACCGTTAGGCCTATTCTGCTGGCATTTTAGTATGTTAGGAGGTAGAAAGAAGCATTAAGTCAAACTTTCCCTGAGAAGACGCATGAAAAACGTCTGGAAAGATTGAACAAAAGATTTAAGGTTCCCTCTGGCTCTGGCCAGCCGAAATCCTCAGGGTCTGTGGGTGAAACCACTGTTCCAGCTTCTACTACTGCTGATACAGGTAAGAAGAGAATTAATAAACCAGCTAGCTTTCCGGTTCCAGCAAAGAATCAGAAAAAAACCAAGCACACTGAACCCCTTGCTGATAAAGGGACTTCTGGAGTGCCTGCAGCTGTGCCTTCCCCCTCTGGGGATTGCACAGGCTATAAAAATCATTCAAACGTTACAGGGTCTGCTGCCCGTGGTTCCACAGTCCCCAGTCCAGACTGCTCTACACCCCAATCCACCCTCTTTTCCTGAGCAGCGTGGAGAGGAGGAGGTAGAAGAAGGTGAGCCTATAGAGCCTGAGGTTTCCCCTGAACAGGAGTTTGGCTCTTCTCCCAGGACTACAGAAGATTATTCTTCTCATTTTTCCTTTGTCAAGAAAATTGCTGATGAATTGGATATCCCTACCTCTGAAGTTGTAGAGGATGAGGAGGAGGAGGCTGAGTATCTGAAGATGATGGGGTTAACTCCTACTAACAAGCTGTTATTCCCCATAAACAAATTTTTTAAAAGAGATGCTTTCAAACTCCTCCAGGCTCCTGGGTCTGTCCTTCCTTTAGACAAAAGGTTGGATAAAAAGTATCAGCTTGACAGGACAGGGACTGAATTTTTGTTTTCACGCCCTGACCACCAGAGGGTGGTACAAGCTGCAGCTTGTGACAAGGCAAAAGTCCCTCTGGCTTCCCACCCTCCAGAGAAGGACTCTTGCAAGATAGATAGATTGGCCAAGAAAGGTTACTTGTCAGCCTATCTGGTAAACAGGCAGGCTAACTATCAAGCCTATGCAGCCCAGCACCAGAAGACTCTCTGGCAGTCTGTTCTGGCTGTGGCTAAGAAAGCACCTTCTCCTCTCTCTGCAGACGTAGCTGAAATGGCTAGGTTTGGCTTGGAGGCTGCCAAATACCAATTTCAAATGGCAGCAGATAGTAATGAGACTGCTGCTAGGTGGATGGCTAATGCCATTGCACAAAGAAGGTTTGCCTGGTTAAGAGCCACAAACCTTACTTGGGATACCCAAAATAAAGCTCTGGATTTTCCTATGGAGGGCATCTCCTTGTTTGGCAGCCATACAGAGGCCTATATGAAGAAGGTGGACAAATATAAAGCCACCTTCCGGAGTAATTCTGCAAAAGAGAAACCCTCCACCTCTTCTAGACCTTTTAATAGGGGAGGCAGGGGCAGGCAATTTCATACCAGGCCTTTTTATCAGACTATGGTAGTCCCTCAGGCACCCCAGTATCGTCAGCAAGAGTACTTTTGGGGTAGGGGCAGGAAAGGTGCCAGGCATGGTAACCAGCCTCAGCCCCAATCCAAGCAGGACTCCTGACTTTCTAGATCAGGCTGCCTCTCCTCTTCCAGTAGGAAGCAGACTGACCCATTATTTCCACAATTGGGGAAAACATCACCACAGACAAGTGGGTTCTGGAAATAGTGGGTCAAGGACTATCCTTGAGTTTCAAGTCCTTTCCCTCCCAAAAAAACAGAGTTTTCAAACCAGCTTCTCTCGTAGAGAGAAAACTGTTGGAAAAAGAGGTCAAGCATTTACCGTCACTGAAGGCAGTGGAGCTGGTGCCTCCACAACAAAGGGGAAAAGGACTATATTCACGATATTTACTTACACCAAAGAAAAACAGAGAGTTGCAGCCTATCTTGGCCCTAAGGGTCCTCGACAGGTTCCTCACAAAAACAAAATTCAAAATGGTAACACTATCTCTCATTCTGGCAGCACTCCAAAAAGGAGATTGGCTAGCATCATTGGACCTAAAAGATGCCTATTTTCACATCCCCATAAGGGAGTCTCACAGAAAGTACCTCAGGTTCAGACTCCCTCCAGGTCACTATCAATTCTCAGCTCTACCTTTCGATCTCACTTCAGCTCCAAGGGTGTTCACAAAGTGTCTGGCTGTGGTAGTGGCACACTTGCAAAGGCAAGGTGTTTCAGTATTCCCTTATCTAGACAACTGGCTGGTGCTGGGAAAGTCACCACAGCAGTTAACAGAGCATCTTCAACTCACTCAGCAACTTCTGGAATCTCTGGGGTTTCTTTTAAATCTAGAGAAATCAGTTCTCTTTCCTTCACAAATTCTGCAGTTTAAAGGAGCAGAATTGAATGCCAAAGTGGGCAGAGCCTTTCTACCCAGGGACAGGGTAAAAAGCAGCCGGCAGGTTCTTTCAAACTAAATGTTCCAAGACCTGCAAGGCAAATTCTTCAACTTCTGAGGCACATGGTAGCTGCCGCAGACGCAGTCCTGGGCTCCAGATTTCAGATGAGGGACATCCAATTTCACTTAAGAACTCATTAGTGCCAAATAAAGGATTCTCGCCCAAAACTTGTCCCTGTAACAAAAATTTTTATCCAGGCCCTCCAGTGGTAGAAGGAGGAAGCCAGCCTCAGAGAAGGGGTCCCCTTCCAAAGAGAGCTTCCATCAGTGGGTCTCACAACAGATGCATCCCTATTAGGATGTTGAAGGGGGGCGCATCTGACAGAGCACACTACCCAAGGCACTTGGTCAAGTGCAGAGACTCTTCTACATATCAATCTGTTAGAGCTCAGAGCAATGTTTCTGGCAATGCAAGCTTTCACACCACTGATACAGGGAAAGATAATGCAAGTCAGAACAGACAACGCTGCCACCATGTACTACATAAACAAGCAAGGGGGAACAAGGTCAAGCCTTCTCTGCACAGAAGCAATGCAAATCTGGACCTTGGCATACTCTCTGGGATCCTCTCTGCAAGCTATTCACCTGCCAGGCAAGGACAATGTCCTGGCAGATGCTCTAAGCCAAACCAGTCAGGCCCATCACAAATGGTCACAGAACAAACAGGTGGTGCAGACTCTATTCAGGAGGTGGGGTACTCCAGAGACAGATCTTTTTGCCTCACATCAAAGTCACCACCTACCACAGTACTGTTGCAGGTCTCCAGCAGTGGGATCAGTCCCTCTGGATGCTCTCTTCTGGATTGGTCAGGGAAATTCCTGTATGCATTCTCTCCATTTCCCCTGGTGTGCAGGGTACTGCTGAAACTCAGGCTTCAACTAGCCACAATGATTTTGATAGCCCTGGACTGAGCCAGACAGCCATGGTATCACCTACTGTTATCCATGTCAGTGGACAAACCAATACACCTTCCCAGGAGGCACAGTCTTCTAACCTCCAATCAGGGGAGGCTCCTATACCTGAACCTCAAGTCTCTCAGGCTCGAAGCTTGGCTCTTGAGGACTTAGAATATGCAGGTTTGCACCTCTTTGAAGGTGTCATGGATGTTTTGAGGGGGTATAGGAAACATTCTACTAAGAAAACCTATGCTGCAAAGTGGAAAAGGTTTTCTATCTGGTGTTCCAGCAGAAATACAGTGCCAGCACAGGCAGGAGTGCCACTTGTGTTGGACTATTTAGTTTATCTGCATTCTTTGGGCTTGCAGCCTTCTACATTACAGATTCATTTGGCTTCAGTCTCTGCCTATACATCAGCAGGTAAGGCTGTCTCTCTGGCATCGAACCCCATTTTTAAAAGGTTCTTCAAAGTCCTATCCCATATGTACCCACTGGTCAGGAAACCGGTTCCAGCCTGGGATCTTAACATTTGTATTGCCCAACTCATGGCCCCTCCTTTTGAGCCCATGTTTTCAGCACCTCTGAAGTATGTTACATGGAAAACAGTGTTTTTGGTATCCATCACTTCAGCCTGACGGATCAGTGAACTGCAGGCTTTATGCACTGAAAAGGACTATGTTTTCTTTCACAGAGACAAAGTAGTCCTCCAGACTAATAGGAAATTCCTCCCCAAGGTGGTTTCAGATTTTCACTTGAACCAGTCTATCACTCAGCCAGTATTTTTCACTGAGCATTCTTCTGATGAACGTAGGCTACACAGCCTGGATGTCAAGAGAGCTTTAAACTACTACATGACAGCTGCTAAGCCCATAGGCAAGCCAGGACACAGCTCTTCCTCACTTATGGGGATGTGGGAAGGCGAAATTCTGCATCTAAAAAGTCAATTTCTCACTGGGTTGTTCAGTGTATCCAGTTTTGTTACTCAAAGGTGGGCAAAGATGCTCCAGCAGGGCTCAGGGCCCATTCCACAAGAGGGACAGCTGCCACTCTGGCAGCTGCCAGAGATGCTCCCCTGGTGGATATCTGTAAAGCAGCTACCTGGCGAACAGTGCATGCATTTGTCAAGCATTACAGCTTGGATATGCAGCCTAGGGCTGATGCCAGGTTTGGTACAGCTGTCCTGCAGAGCTTGTTTCCAAAATAGATTCTTCCCGCCTCCACAGGCTATTGCTTCTTAGTCTGCAGAAGAGTTAGGAATATTGGAGTATTCCTGGGGTGAGAAGAAAAAGTTACTTACCATAGCAACCTTGTGTCTCCCAGGGGATACTCCAGTATTCATAACTCTCCCACCCTGCCTACCCTATAGAACCAGTGGCCTCTGCATTCCATACTGTACCCTGAGTATGTATGCCACATTCTGCTTATGTTAGAACTTTGGTCTTTGGTTTCTTCTCCTTTTCAGGTGATTCTGACATAGGGGATTGTGTGTTTGTTTAAAATATGTAATTGTATCAAGATATTTGTTCCTCCAGTTGGAGGTTGGGTGTGGGAATTTTTCTATTTAATTTTTTTTTTGTTTTGTAATGTATTTTTTATGGATTTACTGCATTACACGTACAGTATACAAACCAATAGGCAGGCTTTTAAAATTAAAAGAATAACAGTATGACATGTTATTTAGTAATTCTTACAGGAACAACAATTGCTCAGCCCTTATAACAAGTTACATCACTGGGGGGGTTAACAAGAACTGTTGTATTTACTATTAGTTAATATTTATACAGTATGACTTAATGCAGCCATGAGAGGGAGAATAACCAGGCATCTGTTCAAAGCATGCTTATAGAATTCCCTATCAATCAGATAGATACATCTCCCATCCACATCATTATAAACGTAGAAAAAGATTAATCAGCTTTCAAAAATAAAACTCTTACAACCTTTAAACTATTCTTTTAGCTCTCTTAATAATACGGAGTCTCGATTAAAGTTCCAGGAAATTTCAGACCTCACTCTTTAGATGTATTATGGACCTCTGTGAATATTTGTTTTAATAAACTTAAGTTCCGACCATTTTAAGAGCAAATAGCTCCCATCTGAGTATTCCAACAGAAAAAAATTTTTAACTAACAAGTCCCGGATTTATAAGAATACAGTCCCAAATAACAGAGGAGCCTTACACGCATTGAGAAATGAGTAGGTAAGTCAGGGTGACACTGAAGAGATTTTACCTCCGAGAAAGTCTTCGTCTCACTGTCCATATTGTCATGATCCATTTCTGTTTTTTTTGCATCAAATTCCCTCTGTACCCAGTCCACGAATTTAACAGCTTCAGCTGGGTCCGAGAACTGGAAGGTTTTTCCTCCGTAAAAGACGTGGAGACTAGCCGAGAGCAGTAGCACGTGTTGGATCCCCAGAAGTCTTTTGTTAGCCCGTTAGTGGCATCAGGTACTTTCCTCCGCTGCTTCAGTCGCAAAGCTCAAATCGGGGAATATATGGATCTTGTTCCCCTCCCAGTCCATGGTTCCAGATCTCTTAGCCTTTGCAATTACCATGTCCCTTTCTCTTGCGGAGTCCAGCATCACCAGGAAAGTACGAGGTATCATTAGGCCTCTCATCGTGCTGTTTCTAGAGCCTCGTGGGGTTATTCTGTACGCTTTGACAATATTAAGCGCTGTCGGCAGCTGCAGGAGATCTTGTAAGAAACCTCGCAAAAAACCCTGTGGGTCTTCAGCCTCCGAGTGTTCTGGTGTCCCTAATATTCTGATATTGGCAGCCCGGGAGAGGTTTTCTAAATTCTCTAGGTGATGGCGAAGCAACCCATTTTCTTTCACCAGGCCCACCATGGTGGACATCGCAGTCGAAGCCGAGTGTGTTGCTGTCTTGGTGTCCTGGGCTAGTTGTTCTACTTTTGTATCCAGAATTTTGAATTGTGAGGTGAAATCCTCCATTCGACTGTCCAGCTTCTGAATTGCCTTCAATAGGGCTGTGTTAGATGGTTGTGTCTCCTCGTTTAGGGCGTCGGGGATCGGGTCTTTGCCTTGCCCAGTCTTAGCGTCTTTTGGGCGAACACTTTCACTTCTAGCAATCGCCTTGTTAGATCGCCCCATTACTATTAAAGTTCAGGTCCGAACAGCATAAGTAAGGTATCAAACTGTTCAGCTCGATGAGATCTATTAGAATATTATTGACAAGAAGCAGTTATTTTTTTTTTGTGTGTGTGTGAAATCAATTAGTCGTGATTCAGATGCAGAGCTCACTCTGAAAGCTGTTCTCAGCACAGCTGCTGGCCACGCCCCCCCTATTTAATTCTTTATGATATTGAAACACTGGGCCCTTTCCTTCCAGGTATCCACGAAATCTGAAGGGTTAGAATGTAGGCAGTTGGTAAGTGGCAGCATTTGAAAAGTGTCTCATGCCAATGGTTCCATCATTTGCATAACGTTCTATCTCCGGGCAGATCTACCTTAAGGGCACACTGCAGAAGAGTTACGAATATTGGAGTATCCCCTGGGAGAAACAAGGTTACTATGGTAAGTAACTTTTTCTTATGTTGCAGCTCTGTTTAGTTCAGAGAGCACGTTACAGTTTAATTTTATATTGCATTTTTCATACCCAGGTATAATAATAGAATGCTTTATACAGTGAGAACAAAACAGAAGAATAAATTCATTTGAATATAAAGTCATAATGCTAACTATAAAACATCAAAGACATATAATCTGTATATACATTAAAATACAATAAATGTTAACGTGCAGATAAACTAAACGGTATCCTGTGATATGGGTGAGTGAATTTGAGCGGTCAAAACAGGGAGTGTAACATGGGCTAGGTTGAGTTAATAACTAATGGTTAAATGAGCTATGTGTAGATAATAGCGTAGTGGAAGCATATCAACACACGTCTGCAGGGAGTGGTAGTATTAAAGTATTGAGGGGTATGTTGGATGAGCCAGTCCTGAGCCAGCCGTCTGGTATAGCGGCTAGCGTTACTACCCCTGCATTTGGTGGACCCAGGTTCGGGACTGGCTGCAGGGTTTGGGTTTACTTTTTGTGTTGTATGGGTTGTTCGTCATTTTTATTTTTGGTTTCGATCCCCACTCTGCTATCCATTTCCCCCTTGCAAGTTTGCCCCCACGTTCTCCCCTGCCGAGTTTAGCCCCTCCAAGTTTCCTTTTCCCCAGAGTTGATTATTATAGAAATGGGAGTGTGGGGGGGAGTACAGTTCATCGTGAAAGAGATTTGTTAAGCAGCAATCGCTTATTGTGGGTGGTCAGTGTTGTGTCGATCGCGGCTTTTACTGCCAGTGTTTTTTTTTTTTTTTTTTTTTCATTAGTATTTTTTTTAGGGTTTTTGTGCCCTGATTTTCTCCCACCCCTGTCTCAGCATGAACACGTGCATGTGGAGGCACATGCATGTCATGCTTGTGATGCCCTCCCTTCATGTTTCCCCCTCTCACCTGCGCTGTCACCGGACCTCCACCCGGTGGTGATGCAGTTACGGAGGAAGGGGCAACAACCTCCCCAGGAGAGGAGAGCTGCCATTAGGCGGCTCAGTCCAGCTCCCGAGGTCATTCCCGAACCCGGGTCACCGACGTGGCATGAGGTAAGCCATCCAGCACCTGAACCCTCAGCACCACCAGGCTGGCTACTTTTCTTGTTTTCAGTGCCGTTTTTGCTGGTACTTTTATCACATGGTACCAACTAAACTAAGTATGTAGTATTATTGACAGCAAAAACAGATTTATGGAGAGGAAGGATAAGCATAAGTAAAATGGAGTATTTTGAGGTGAGATTTTAAAATCTGAGTAGAGTTAGTTTGACAAAGATAAAGAGCTCTAGCGACTGTGTATAACACAAGACTCTTTGTAGCACTCCGAGTGCCCATTATGGACTGCCGTTCTACTGACTGAGTCTGTTTTGATTTGTAGATGCTGGACAATAATCCTTACCTTTTCATTTAGCAGTTCTGGGGGAAAATGTTATGTGGTACTGCTCATTGCAGGCATAATGTTTGTTTTATACATGTTCCTGTGTTCAAATGCCTTTACAGTTCCATTTCAATGGCGAGTTCTATACTCTGCTTTATCAGGCTGAACTGGGTATGTTTCTAAATTGGCACTCCTTAGGTGCCTTGAACTTGAGTGCAAATGGGACTTTGTGTCACAGTGAGTACCAGCCACTGTAAAATTCCTATATTGAGGTTTATGGGTTCCTCATTTGTCACTCCTGCTTTTGATGCACGTTTTTGCTCTTATATAAACATGTACAGTATTTTAGAGTCACCGATGGTTCGAGAAGAATTTTGAAAAACATATTTGGACACAAAGCAGCTTATACAGTATTTTTCATTAGTTCTGTATTTCTTATCCCCATTACTTATTTCTGAGGTCATATGCGTGAAAACAGGATATTTTTTCCTTGAGAGTTCATCAGCTCCTATTGCTTCTTCCCAACCTGATGTCATAATACTCTGCTTGTCACATCTCAGTTATTCCCTTGGCAACAGACTGTGATGTCACAACAAAGCATTATAATTTCAAGTATGGAATAAGCTATAGAGGCAGATGAACTCTAAGGGATACTGATCTTGTTTTTGTGGAATTTCTTCAGTTATAAATAACGGAGAGGAGAAATGTATTGAAGATATATGAAATACAAGCTAAACTGTGTCTAAATAGTATGTTTTCCATAAGTTTTCCCAAAGGTGTCAGCTGCTCTTTAACTGACATGCATTTTACAATGGCATTGAGGGAGAAAGTTGTGAAAAAAGAAATTACCAGCGAATGTTTTGTTAAGTCTGAGTTTTTTTCTCTTTCCTGAGAGGGCAAGTTATGAAAGCTGTCTAATGTATTTATTGAATTTTGTTAATCGCACTGAGACATGCACGTCCCTTTTTCTGGAGCAACCCAGAGTTACATACGTCAGTAGTGTTGCACAAACATTCTGAGACATACAGTAGAAATTACACAAATATAGTCAAACATACATGGTACCCAGTTAATTACATACAGAGACAACATGGTATATCCAGATCTACCTTCTCTTGCAGTAAGGACTCTGTGGTTTATAACCCCAGGTCTCCTCCTGAGGACCACTCATGTCTAGCTTTGTTCAAACAAATCCAGGATGTCATGGGGTTTGAAGGTGAAGAGGAAGACAACAGTAAAAGGAATTTAATGGAGTTCTTAGAAGTTACAGCTGCATTTACTGTTGTAGTGCCTCCTGTATACACTACATTTAGAGGATTCTACCTTTGCTGCATGGCACAGACCAGGCACTTATGGCTGACCAGCAGTACCCTGCTTCATTTGTCAAGGCATGCTATGATGCACAGCCAGAAACTGATTCTGTGATAATCATGGCTGCTCATAATTGCTCTAGCGCCTCTAGAGTGATGAGTACTCTACCTCCCGTCGAAGAATCCAGGAGATTGGATGTAATTATGCCTCCATCATGTTGGGACTACAAATTGCGAATGACCAGACTTCCATGATTAAGTATCAGGGTGAAAGTCTGCCCTGACTGTTATTCAAACTCTCCCTGATAGCCCTCAAAGGCAGAACTTACTAAAGCCACATCAGCTGGTATTTATGCTGGTAAGCATCTATTACGGTCGGTGTATGATGCTTCTGCTGCCTCTGGCATTTGCCTAAGGAGATATTCTTGGCTCAAAGTGTCTGGTTTTACTGCCGACATACAGGAAGTAGTATTGAATGCCCCTTGTAGGAGCTCCAAGTTATTTGGAAGAGATGTGGATGATGCACTAAAAGATCTTCAGTTATCCAAAATGACTCTGAGATCTGTGAATCCTTGACCCTGCAAACTACAAGAAGACACAGTAGGGATGCATTTCATAGGCCTGCAGGTTCTGGTGACCATGGCTACCATCCACAGTACCACGGTCCAGGAGGTGGTATCCTTCCAGGTCCCTTTGCCATTGGTGGCCATTCTAAGGTGGCCAAAGATTCCGGTTCAGGAGGCCCTGCTGCCCCTGCACCTTCTGACTCCCCACTTCCTTCACCTCCACTGTTGTCTTTGGGAGTACAAGTGGGGGGACGGATCTCCCTTTAGCTGCCAAAATGGATGGCAATCACCATGGACGAGTGAGTTCTGGACATAATAAAGAAAAGTCATTCCCTGGTGTTGCCGTTTAAACCTCCAGTGCATCTTCTGCCTCCTTCCTGTTATCTTCCAGGTCAGTTGTCCCTGCTGAGAGAAGTGCAATCGCTACTTCTAAAAAAAGCAATTGAACCTGTCCCTTCCAAGGAAAGGAACAGGGGTTTCATACAACATGAAGTCTTGCTGTATTCTGACATTATGCAGTTAGCCCCAGCACTTGAACTGCTCCGGAGAGGAAAGAGTTAACTCTATGCCAAAGCATAGAACGTTGAGCTCGAGCTCGGTTCAAACCTCTGTCTGCTGCACTTTGAAGTGTAACCATCAGATTCTTTACTCCGCCTAACTGAACATTCGCTCCGGAGATCTCTCCTTCGCTGTCAGTTCGGTACACTAAAAACGTCGGTTTTAAACTGTTATTTTTATTCGGACCAGATCCCTGTCTGCAGTACAGTAAGTACTTAGACAGTGGAATAGTGCTATTTTCTGTGGAAATTGTAAAAGCAATATTTTCAGTCGGTTCGACTGAACTGATTGTCTGTATTTTTCTCTTAAGTTTTCTTTGGTTTTCTAAATTTAGTGTGAGGTACTGGTCCTTATCGGTTCTAAAAAAAAAAAACAACGTATTTTTAAAAATTTTTTCAAACACCCGTGACACGGTTAGGAACCGATAAGGGGATCTTGCCTGGCTTTTGCCAAGTAAAGGGTAAGTTCTTAGGATGGCTTTGTCTGAGAAACCCAAAAGAAAAACCGGGCCCACTGGGTTTCAACACTGCAGTGAGTGTGGGGAGGCCTTTGCTAAGGCTGAGCCCCACACCACCTGTGTTTACTGTCTGGGTTTTGACCACCTTGATTCAGACTGCCAGATATGTAAACATTTTCCTATGGCCACCCTGGATAAAAGATTAGGTAGGCTTAGGGGAAAGGAGGCCGGGAAGTCCTCTGACCCGGATGGCCAGCCCGGTTCAGTTCCGACCAAACCTGAGGGAGTGCCCACTGACCTGGGCGAGACTCCCTCGGGCAAAAGGAGAGCCGATCGTGAGGGGTCGGTTCCGCCAAAAAGAAAGAGAAAAGAAAAATCGTCTGGTTCGGATCCAAAAGCACATCATCCAACCACCGAGGAAATTGCCAGGGCGATTAGTATAGTTGAATCATTCTGTTCGGTTCCGGCTGATCCGACACCTCCTGGTAGGCATTCGGTACAGGCGATTCCTCTGGTTCCAGGCTGTTCCCCAGAAGACTATTATGAACCGGATCTGAAGGGGGATGAAGATTATGATGATGACCATGATGATGATGATGGTGATGGTGTAGAAGGTCTGGATGAGCCCATAGAACCGGACATCTCCCCAGCCAGACCTTCTGGTGTTTCCCCTCCTAGGCTTTCTGAGTCCCCTTCCCACTTTATGTTCTACAAAAAAATGGCAGAAACTCTCCAGCTTCCACTAGATGAAGCTGTCGAGGAGCAAGAGGAGTCTGACTACGTGGAGATGATGGACATCCCAGAGTCCAAGAGATTGTCTATTCCCCTTCATAAATCTTTTGGGAAACAGACTCAAAAGTTACTTAAAACTCCAAATCATTTACCTCCTGTGGACAGACGAATGGACAAGAGGTATATGTTGTCAGGCCCAGGTACGGAGTACTTGTACCAGCAATGCAGCCATGTTGGGGTCATGCAGGCTGCAGCCTATGATAAGGCTAACATACCCTTTGCTTCACACCACCCCGATAAAGACTCCAGGAAGTTGGATGCCATGGCTAAAAAAAAAAGTACATGGCATCTTTCTTGGGACTCGGGCAGGCTAACTATATGGCCTACACAGCCAGCTACCAGAAGTCTAGATGGGATACTGTTTTGGAACTGGCTAAACAGGCTTCCCCCCAAGCTTGCCGAGGAGGTGGCTGCTGATGAGATTAAAGCATCAAAAATAAATCCAGTTTCATGCTGCTGTGGACTCCAGTGATCTGTCATTACGAGTCATGCCTATATCTGTGGCTCTTTGGAGACTGGCTTGGCTCAGATGTACTAGCCTATCACAGGACACCCAGGCTAAAGCCATGGATTTCCATGTCTTGGAGAATTCTCTGTTTGGGAAGCAGACAGAGAATTATATGAAGAAAATGGATCTAGTAAGGACCACCTACAGGAGTGCACAGGCCAAGGAAAGGCAGGCAACTCCTCAGAAGCAGCAATCTAGGGGCAGGGGCAGGCCTTTACACAGGCCTTTCTACTAGGCACAGGCCTTCTCTCCTTTTCCTCACAGGGGGTTCTTCAGAGGGAGAGGCAGAAGGGGGATGAGCGGCGCTGCATCCTTCTCTCGGTCTAAGGCTCCTGCCAAGCAGACACCCAGATGTGTCAGCCCGGGTCGACTCCCCAATTCCTGTAGGAGGCAGGCTGGCTTACTGCTTCCAGGCCTGGAAGTCTGTTACCTCAGACAAGTGGGTTCTGGAGGTGGTAAGCCAGGGACTGGCCCTCAGCTTCAAAAAATTTCCAAAGCTGAGGATGAGGTCTTTTCCACCAGCAAACATCTCCAAAACCATTGCCCTAGAGGCAGAGGTTTCATCTCTGCTGGCTCTCACAGCCATAGAGAAAGTTCCTACATCTCAAAGGGGCAAAGGTCTGTACTCCAGATACTTCCTTCCCCCAAAAAAGACACAGGGGTGTCGGCACATCCTAGATTTAAGATACTTAACGAGCACCTAGTAAAGCCAAAATTCAAAATGGTGACTCTGGGAATAATTCTTCCCTCCCTAAGGCCAGGGGATTGGCTAGCCTTCCTGGGCCTCAAGGATGCCTATTTTCTCATTCCCCTCAGGTGCGCCCACAAACAGTACCTCAGGTTCGAACTGCCTTCAGGCCATTATCAGTTCAGAGCAATGCCCTTCGGCCTAACATCAGCACCAAGGGTGTTCACAAAATGCCTAGCAGTAGTAGTGGCCTTTCTAAGGAGACAAAACATTTCCATATTCCCATACCTGGACGACTGGCTCATCGTGGGTCAGTCTCCAGACCAAGTCAAGTCAAACCTGCAAGTGACCCAGTAAGTGCTCACTTCTCTAGGATTCCTCCTCAATCTTCCAAAATCAGTTCTCGAACCAGTGCAACTCTTGACCTTCATAGGGGTAGAGTTGGATACTGTCAAAGCAAGAGCCTTTCTCCCTCTGGCAAGGGTAAAGGCCCTTACAGAGCTAGCTTCTTCTTTTCACCTTCTGGTGTCTCGACCAGCAAGGCATTTTCTTCAACTCCTGGGCCACATGGCAGCTTCCACTGCAGTGGTCTAAGTGGCCAGATTGCAAATGAGGGACATCCAGTTCCATTTGAGGGCTTTTTGGTCTCAGAAAAAAAGATCCTCTAACAAAACTAGTTCCAGTGTCTCAGACTCTGATCCAGGCTCTCCAGTGATGGTTGGATCAAGACATCCTCAGGCAAGGCATTTATCACTCTGTCTCATTCTGTGGTTCTAACCACAGATGCTTCTCTCCTGGGGTGGGGAGCTCACTTGGTAGTCCTCACAGCTTAGGGAGTTTGGTCCCCTCAGGAGTCTCTTCTCCACATCAGTCTCCTGGAGCTCAGGGCAGTGTACCTGGCTCTACAAGCCTTCTCGGACTCAGTACAGAACAAGGTGGTTCAGGTCAGGACAGACAACACCACCACCATGTGGTACATCAACAAGCAGGGAGGCACTCTGTCTATGGCCTTGTGCACAGAAGCCATGAAATTATGGTCCCTGGCTTATTCTCTACAGTCGTCTCTGGTAGCAGTCCATCTTCCAGGGAAGGACAATTTGCTAGCAGATGCATTGAGCTGGATTTCCCAGGGCCATCACGAGTGGTCCCTGGATCCCACAGTGTTAAAAGTGATCTTTTCAAGGTGGGGCACTCCAGAGATAGATTTCTTTGCAGCCCCAGACAATCACCAACTTCCTCTCTTTTGTTGCAGACCCCCAGTCTTGGGCTCAGTCCCTCTGGATGCTCTGCTTCTGGATTGGGAGGGGACATTTCTGTATGCCTTTCCTCCTTTTCCTCTACTATTCAAAGTTCTGGTCAATATAAGGTCACAATCTTGCAGGTGATCCTGATTGCTTCAGACTGGGCCAGACAGCCTTGGTATCCCCTGTTGCTGTCCCTAGCAGTCCATCTTCCCCTATCTCTCCCCAGGAATCACAACCTGTAAACATCCTCTCAGGGGAGGATCTGGTATCCCAACCTTCGGTCTCTCAATCTCAAGGCATTGCACTTGAAGAGCTAGAATATGCAAATTTGCATCTGTCTCAAGGGGTTCTGGACATTCTTAAAGCCTCTCGAAAACCTGCCACCAGAAAAACTTACAACTCCAAATGGAAAAGATTCAGCATTTGGTGTTCCAGTAAGCACATATCCCCAGATACTGCTGACTTGTCTACAGTTCTGGATTACATGGTTCATCTTAATGGCTTAGGCCTCAGACCAGCTACCCTCAAAGTACACTTGTCAGCTGTCTCTGCATTTCTGTCAGTGGGAAAGCCCTCCTCACTGGCATCTCACCCTGTTTTCTGTAAATTCTTCAAAGGATTGCTTCATACCAGTCCCCCCTTTAGGGATCCTACTCCTGCTTGGGATCTTAATGTTTGCATTGCTCAGCTTATGCAACCCCCTTTTGAGCCTTTGGCCTCAGCAGAACTTAAGTACTTGACTTGGAAAAATATGTTCCTGATAGCTATTACCTCTGTAAGTGGAACCTGATTTTATCTCGTTCCATAGGGATAAGGTGGTCCTTAGAACCAATAGGAGGTTCTTATCCAAAGTGGTTTCAGACTTTCATCTGAAACAATCCATGTCTCTTACTGTGTTCTTCACTGATCATTCTTCTTCAGGGGAGAGAGAGAAGATTACACAGTTTGGATGTTAAAATGGCTCTTAGCTACTACATTGAGTGTACTAAGGCACTTAGGTTTGACTCCCTCCAGTTGTTCCTCACTTATGGTGAAGTGGGGAAGGGTAAACCTGCTACTAAGAAACCTATTGCCAGGTGGATTGTCTCTTGTATACAATTATGCTATGAAAAGCTAGGCAAAGTACCCCCCTCAGGCCTGAGGGCTCATTCGACTAGAGGTACAGCTGCTTCTCTGGCTGCTGCCAGAGATCTACCCTTATTAGAGATATGCAAAGCAGCCGCCTGGACAACAGTCCATACATTCACCAAGCATTACTCTCTGGATATCCAGGCTAGGAGTGATGCTAGGTTTGGTACAGCAGTACTGCTTGGTAGTCTGCATAATGTCAGAATACAGCAAGACTTCATGTTGTTTGAAGAAAAAATTACTCACCTTAGTAATTGTGTTTCTTCTAATGGAGTCTTGCTGTATTCTGACCTCCCTCCCTGCCTCCACTCTCAGAACCTGGTTTTTGGGAAGTGGGCTGGCAGGCGCAGTGTTGCACCTCAGGGGTGTACTTGGCACTCTTCCCTTTTTAGAGAGGGGGAGTGGGTTATGTTATATGTTTTTGATAATTATATCTGTTCACTACCTAGTTTTTTGTTTTGGATTTCTCGACTTGAGTCTTTTTTGGGGGATCCAAAATATTTGGTTGCCTTTTGGCTAGTAAATTTTACAATTTCCACATTGTGGGGGCAGTTAGTGGTAGCGCGTAAGAATCTGACAGTTACATTTCAAAGTGCAGCAGACAGAGGTTTGAACCGAGCTCAAGCTGAACGTTCTATGCTTTGGCATAGAGTTAACTCTTTCCTCTCCAGAGCAGTTCAAGTGCTGGGGCTAACTGCATAATGTCAGAATACAGCAAGACTCCATTAGAAGACACACAGTTACTAAGGTGGGTAATTTTTTCTTTTATTCCAGATACCTTCTGGTCCCCAAATCCACAGAAGACCTGCATCCTATATTGGACCTCAGAAACTTGAACAAATTAATCGAATGCAAAATCTCTTTGGACTTGCATCTCTTCAGGCTCTCATCTCCCTACTTTCAAAAGGGAATTGACTTTGTTCTCCAGACTTGAAGGACACTTAGCTTGATATCAAAATCTGACATTACCACAGGCAGCACCTCCACTTTATGCTGGAAGACCGCCATTATCATTTCTGAGTCTTTCCCTTTGGCTTATCCTTGGCTCTGCGGGTATTTTCCAAATGCTTTGCAGTTGTAGCAGCAGCCCTTTGAAAGGGCTTTTTGTCTTCCTGTATCTTGACAACTGGCTCCTGAAGCGCCCATCCAGGGAAATATTTCAGTATACATTACCCAGAACTCGGCAATTATTCTAGGACCTGGGTGTTACAGTCATTGTGTATCAAAATACATTGTTTTTTCCTGACAGTGCCTCCAGTACACTGATGCAGTACTGGACATGGCATTAGGCAGTGCCTTTCTGCCTGCATACAAGACCAAGGCCCTCGTGGCTCAAGCCTGTCTGGTCTACAGGAGTCATGATGTGTCCAGTAGGACAATGTTCTGCCTTCTTGGATTTATGGCAGCTGCCATTGTGACAGTCCCATTGGCCTGCTTCCATATGAGAATCCCACAGTGGATAATTCAGTTACGTGGGATCAATTGATGGATGAATTGGAACAGATGGTTTTCATCACATCACCCGTTCAAAAGTCACTGCTGTGGCGAATGGAACCACTGCACTTGTTGCAGGGTGTCCCATTTTTCTCCCCAACTCTGGTGCAGATCTTCACAATGGATACCTCTGGGTTAGGATGGGTTGCCCATCTGGATCAGTTCCAAATCCAAGGGTTGTGGACCGACTTAGATTCGGATCTCCACTTCAGTGTTCTGGAGATGAGTGCTATTCTTCTTGCTCTCTAGGCCTTTGTAGAATATCTAAGTCAGTCCAGGCCCCCAGCTGATATGGACAGACAACGTCAGTGTGATGCACTATATCAACAAGCACAGGGGCACTCACTCTTACTTTCTTTGCAGGGAAGCAATCAGAGTATGGCATTAGGCACTATCACACTGCCTTCAGTTGACAGTTGTATTTCGCCTAGGAGTCCAAAACATCTTGGCAGACACACTAAGTCAATCACAGTCACGGGTTCATGAGGGGGACTTGCCGACCTCTGTGATAAACAACCTCTTCACAAGGTGGGGATCTTCTGGAGTTGGACCTTTTTGCTTTCCCACACATTGCAAAGTTGCCACATTTTTGCTCGCTCACTCCAGGGCCTGGAGTTTTTTGGTGAGACACATTGTCCTTCTCCTAGAAAGGAAGGTTCCTTTATGCATTCCCTCCGATCCCTCTCACTCAGATGGTTCTACTCAAGCTGCAGGCAGAACAGGCCACCCAAATACTGGTAGACTCCTTCAGGCCTCGCAAGATATGAGCCCCCCTGGTACAACATCTGGCAGTGGAACCTCCTATTCAGTTACCCCTGTTTTAGGTTCTACTGTCATAGGACAGGGGTCTCTGGTCAGTCTGGATCTGAAGTCCATATATCTGCACACATGACTCCTGAGGACATAACCATTGTGCGTTTTGGGGTTTCTCCCCCAGATGGCTGTCTTACTGGCGACTAGAAAGGCTTCTGCAAGACACACCTATTCACTGAAATGGAAGTATTTCTCCATATGGTGCGCTTACCATTCAGAGGACCCATTTACATGTCCTATAAATACTACCTCCTGTCTTTATCAGACTTTTACTCATCCATTAAGGTACACTTGGTTGCCATTTCAGCTTTCCAAGCCCATATTGCCGGATGCATGGTGGCATAAATAGAAGTGTCTCATATCTTCTTTAAGGGTATTTTGTACGTGCTTCTCCCAGTTCGTAAACCAGTTCTGCCATGGGACCTTAATTTCATTCTTAAGAATTTATCTTTGGCTCTGTCTGAGCCTGCTATAGCTTGCAAGATGCGCTTGCGTTTTTGGAAGGCTCTTTTTCTGGTTGCTATAACTTCTGCTTGATTGATTTTTGAACTTCAGGTGCACATGCATGAGCCCCCCCCCCCCACCTAACTTTTCACAAGGACAGGGTGGCCTTGCATATTAATCGACGTTTTTCACCCAGAGTGGTTTCTGACTTCATGCTGAATCAGACCATAAACCTACCTGTGTATTATAGTGAGCATGCTAACCAAGGTAAGGTATTGCTCCATATGCTTGCTGTACATAGAACACTGTGTTTCTGTCGGGATCTTCCTAAGGACTGCAGAAAGCCCTCTCAACTTATTGTCTTCTTCTCCCCTGGGAGAAAGGTCGAACCTGTCACTAAGCAATGCCTGTACAAATTGGCTGATCTTACTTCGAGTGGGAGCTCTTGCAGTAGGCTATAACCATTAGGACTAAAGCCACAGGCCATAGGACCCACTGGAAAAACCTTGGCTAGCAGTACCCAGCAGGACCAACCCCTGACATCGGCTCCGTCCCGACGTTTGTCATGCCATAAAAGGGGGCAGTCCCCAGCTCCACCTCAGTTCTTTCCCGCCGCAGACCCGCTGTCAATGGCAAGTTATCGCACATGTTTTTTCAGCAGTTCTTGCAAAATTCTAAATGATTTAAAGTTCTCTCGTTTTTTCCATCATTCTCCGGATTTCTACCATCCTCTATCAGTGGTTTACCATTGCATGTCTTCCCCATCCTCGATCTCGTCCTCCGGTCAGAAGATGAAGACCAAGTGTGCCTGTGGCTGCCAGATCCCATCGAAGGACGGCCATAAAGCCTGCGTCTTCTGCCTGGGCCCAGACCACCACATTCAAGCCTTGGCCCTGCTGAAGAAAGCTTCTGTCACAGCTCTACCCGGGGCTTCGGGAAAGTCACTGCCCAAGGAGCAGGACCCTCTGGCGAAGACCCCTACGGGGTCGCATCCCTCAAAGCCTGAACTGGCCACAGCCAAGACACCGGCCACGGTGCCAGCCTTGGAGGCCAAAGCCGACCAACCTCAGGAAGAGCCCGCACCGGTCAAGGTACCATTGCCGGGCCCGAGGTCTTCTACTCTGGGAGGCACCTCTTCAGAGTCCTCTCCCAGGGCCCTCCCGGATCTTCTGGCTTCACTGAGTCCCCTGAAGGGGACTGCGGCCTCCATGTTCAATAAGGAGGAGCTCATGGAGCTTTTCTCCTTCTGGTGGAGTCGGGTCAAGAAAGATAAATATTTATTTATTTATTTATTTAGGTCTAGGATTACAAGTACCTTTGAGCCAAGGCTCTTTAAGAAAGGTTCCACGTTAGTTACAGTACAATACAGTAAATACGAACAATAAAAGAACAGTGTCAGTTAACAAGAACAACAATGAGATATATGAAATTGATCACACATGATTTTGGAAAATAAAAGACACAGGCATTAATGGGGAAGGTAGGGAGAAAAGAGGATGGGAGGGGGGAACAAAAGAAAGTTGGAGCAGCAAGGGGCATTGTCAACATCAAACAGGGAGAACTGCTGGTGTACAGGGGTGGGAGGAGGGGAGAGGGGGAGAGTGGGGTGGGGAAGGGGAAGATAGAGATATACGTGCTAGGTAAAGGGAGCAGATATACGACTAGGGTAATGGTATGTTGGGCTAATTAACTGAGGCAATCATGGGAATTAGAGGCAGTGAGGAGAAGGCAGAGCCTGGATTTAAACATGCCAAGTTTGGGAGTGGAGGAGATGTCACTGCTGAGACCATTTAGCCAGCTGAACGCCCTATAAGCAAAAGATTGTTGACCCTGTGTGATACAACAGCGGGGTACCTGTAGGAGCTGGGTTACGGATCCCCTTGTATGGTGATATCACTCCTCCAAAGCTGGATCTGACACCAGTCCCCGACCAGCCGGATAACCAGGACACCGGGGGTCTGCCCCCAAAGTCACCTGTTCAACCTCCGGAAGAGCAGCATAAACTGTCTCGGTCCCGCTTACCTCCGGTGGTCAGGTCCCGGTCCAGGTCTCAGGACCACGGATGGCACCACTCATGATCCTCTAGCCGTCACCGGTCCCAGCCCAAGAGCAAGTCTCGCAGCCGGCATAGATCTCTTTCTAGGCACGGACGCACTACCAGCCATCACCGTTCCCAAGATGAGCGTCGATCTCCACTCCGTCATCAGTCCCTGAGCCGATGTCAGACCCACGGCCGTCGTCGGTTGGAGAGCAACCAACGTTCTCGAGAGGGAAGTCCCTCCAGGCATGGTTCGGCCTCCCCTCATCTCAGTAGGAGTTGGTCCTCATCGTCCTCTTCGCTGACCACTCCCTCTCAGGAGTTGGAGGTTCTCCTGAGGATAAAGATACACCTCGTTCACCGCCCGACGATCCGACTTTTATGGACATCATGTGGCATATCCAGGCCTCCAGTGAATGGGAGACGGAGGACCTGGATCCAGAACACTGGAGACTGGCTAGGTACCTGAGGCAACAAGACTTAGCAAGGATCACTTGGAAACATTCAGCTACAGTCCCAGCAGTTCCCAAAAAATCAGACAGGCTGTACAGAGCGCCAAGGGAAGAGCCCTTTTTGATGGAAAACCCTCAGGCTGACTCAGTGGTTATAGCAGCTGCTCATGACAAGTCTCGACAGCCCAAGCACCTAAGCTCCCAGCCTCCGGATCAGGAGTCCCGTTACCTGAACCAGGTGGGCAGGAAGGTGTACTCTGCATCCACCTGTTCCATAAGGTCCCTAAACTTCCTTATGCATATGGTCCAGTACCAAAACACATTATGGGAGAAGGGGCAGGAGATGGCCAATGCCTTACCAGACTCCCGCGCAGAAGACAGAGCTCCTGGAAATTTTAAAGTCGGGCTCGGACCTAGGCACACATGTTCTGCGTGCCTCATACAACACTGCGGATACGGCGTCACGGGCGGCAGCATCAGGTGTCTGCCTGAGATGCCATGCCTGGTTACGAGTCTCAGGATTCTCCCAGGATCTGCAGAATGGGATCAAGAACCTTCCTTTCCATGGTTCCGTACTGTTTGGGTCAGAGACTGAGGGTCTCATCTCTCGTCTCCAGGAATCGGGGAAGTCAATCTGGGCCGTCCGTCAGATGTATAAGAGGGGGACCAGAGATGATTCCACAAATGACCTTTTCAGAAGACCTCAGGCCAACCTACCCGTGGCAACCAAACAGCGCAGAGAGGAGGCTTTAAAAGGAAGGCCACAACCCAACACCCTGGGGTCGCTCCCTTTTGAGGCCGCAAGTCCTTCTAAGCCTCTCTGCCAACCCCCGGTTCTTCCCAATGACTCCCTGTTGACCCCCCCTCCTCTGGAAGAGGTGCAGGGGGAGGCAGTAGGGGGTCACTTCTCCTTCCACTTGGGGGAATGGAGCAAGCTCACATCAGACCTTTGGGTTCTCGATATTGTAAGGAGGGGACACGTACTGGAGTTCACTCAGATCCCCCTGGAAACACCACCAAGGTCCTCAAGATATCCTCCTTCTCACATAGAAGGAGAGAGTCAGGCCCCCTTGCTGAAAAGAGCAATAGAACCGGTCCCCCTGCAGTAGCAGGGAAAAGAGTATTGCTCCCACTTCTTCCTGGTGCCAGAGAAAACTCAGGATCTTCGGCCCATCCTGGACCTCAGTTCCCTCAACAATTTTATAGAATGCAAAAGGTTCAGGATGGTAACCCTTCCAGGTCTAATTCCTCTGCTGCACCAAGGGGACTGACTCTGCTCCTTGGACATGCAAGATGCTTATATGCATATCGGGGTCTTTCCTCCTCACCAGAAGTACTTGAGGTTCCACTTGAGGGGAGACATTACCAGTTTCGGGTTCTGCCATTCGGCCTCTCCTCTGCTCCTTGAGTCTTTACCAAGTGCCTAGCAATAGTAGCTGCGACTCTAAGGTGTGAGGGACATTCTGTCTTCCCTTATCTGGACGATTGGTTTCTGGTGGCCTCATCAAAAGTGCGCCTTCTTCATACTCTTGGAGACACCTATGCGTTATTTAGAGAGTTGGGGATCACCCTGAATCTTCCCAAGTCATCTACAGAGCCCAGCCAAAGACTCGCCTTTATAGGTGCAATCCTGGACATGGTCCAGGGCATGGCCTTCCTCCCACAGGAAAGGGGAGATCGCCTGCGGGAAGTGGCCCAGACGTTCCTGGTCCTAACAGCTCCCCAGGTCCAAACCAGAACCTTCCTCAGACTTCTAGGACACATGGCAGCAGCCATCCCTGTAACTCCCTTGGCTCGCCTTCATATGAGGGTCCCACAGTGGATGCTCAGGGTGCAGTGGGACCAAAGTTCCGTTGGTCTGGACCATTTGATCAGGATCTCCGAGCCAGTCAGAAGGACCCTTCTTTGGTGGTTGGATCCCCCAATTTGGAAAAAGAGATATTGTTTCGGCAGGAGCCCCCAAGTTGTACCTTGACGACAGACGCCTCAGACTTAGGCTGGGGGGCTCACCTAAGGGACAGCCAGACTCAGGGCATTTGGTCCATAGAGGAGCGAAATCTCATATCAACATATTGGAAATGCGGGCAGTTCTCAACGCCTTGCAGGCCTTTCAAGAGGACCTAGCGACAGGCTCTCTCCTCGTTCAATCGGACAACACGGCCATTGTCTTTTACATCAGTAAGCAAGGAGGAACTCACTCTTACTGTCTATGCAGGGAGGCAATGAGAGTGTGGTACTGGGCACTGGAACATCACATCTTTCTGACCACGGTGCATGTTCCAGGCATCCAAAACGCCTTGGCAGACAGCTTAAGTCGGTCCTGGTCCAAGGCGCACGAGTGGGAGCCACTCCAATCAGTAGCAGAACAGCTCTTCGACACTTGGTGTCTTCCAGAGTTGGACCTCTTTGCGTCCCCACACAACGCCAAACTGCCAAGTTTCTGCTCACAAGAGCATACACCTCATGTTTTCTGGCCAGACGCATTGTCCCTTTGTTGGACAGGGAGGTTCCTCTATGCCTTCCCACCCTTCCCTCTAATTCAGAGCGTTCTGTTGAAGGTACAAACTGAGGGGGCTCGGATGATCCTAGTCGCCCCACTATGGCCATGGCAGATTTGGTTCCTACCTGTCCAGTGAACTCAGCTTTACAGTACCTCCTCTCCTTATTGCATCAAGGCTTGAGCTACTCCTCCATTAAAATGCATATGTTGGCCATATCTGCCTATCATGCATTGGTAGAAGGCAGAACCCTAGCCCAGTTGGATGTGGCCCACACCTTTCTGTGGGGCATACTTAATATAAAGCCTCCCATTAGGGATCCAATTCCCTCTTGGGATCTCCTTTTTGTGTTAGAGAAGCTTACTCTCCCTGCTTTTGAACCCGCAGCAGAGTGTGAGCTGCGTTATCTCTCCTGAAAGGTGTCCTTTTTAGTTGCTGTTACGTCAGCTTGAAGGGTCTCCGAGCTTCAGGCCTTGATGTGCAAGGAGCCGTACTTGATTTTTCATAGGGAAAGGGTTTCCCTCAGGACAAATCCTGAGTTTCTTCCCAAAGTGGTTTTTGAGTTACCCCTCAACCAGTCGGTTGACCTTCCAGTCTGTTATTCAACCCCTTCCAACAGGGGAGAAGCTCTCTTACACACTTTGGATGTCCACAGGGCATTGAGGTACTGCCTTACGCATACAGCAGCACACCACAAATCGGAGCAACTGTTTGTGGCCTTTGCATCTCAACACCTGGGCAAACTGATGTCTAAGCAGACTATGTCTAGGTGGCTAGTCCACTGCATAGTCTTCTGCTACAACAAGTACAACAGACCTCTTCCTGGAGCTGTCAGAGGTCATTCCACCAGAGGAGTTTCTACTGCTTTTGCTTCTCTGAAAAATGTCTCTATTAGAGACATTTGTGCAACAGCTACTTGGAGTTCAGTACATACCTTCGTCAGGCATTACAGCCTGGACATAGCTTCTGGGCGCCATACTGGTTTCGGCCTGGTGATCCTTCAGGGACTGTTGTCCTGACCTACTGTCTTCCTGCCATCTTAGTTGGCGTCCTTCTTCTTCTTCCCGGGGCTCGTCACCTCCTTTGCATGGGACTGCTTGGGATTCAGTCCTAATGGTTATAGCCTGCTGCAAGAGCTCCCACTCGAAGTAAGATAGTACAGTTACACAAGAACTTACCGTAACAATAGATCTTTGAGAGGAGCTCTTGCAGCAGGTGCTGTTTTCCCACCCTCCTTCCCCTGGAGAGTTTCAGCATGAATGGGACATGCTTTACCTGGTTCGCTTGCTGGGGTCTGTTCTTGGGTCCCCGGCGGGTGAACTGAGGTGGAGCTGGGGAACCGCACCCTTTTATGGCATGACCAGTGTTGGGGCGGAGCGACGTCAGAGGATGGGCCCTGCTGGGTACTGCTAACTAAGATTTTTCCAGTGGGCCCTAAGGCCTGCGGCATTAGTCCTAATGGTTATAGCCTGCTGCAAGAGCTCCTCTCGAAGATCTACTGTTACGGTAAGTTCTTACATAACTACTGTTCACAGCACTGAATTTTGTTATAGGAAGTATGGTAAGGAACTTGCTGTTCGTGACCACTCTACGCATGGTATGACCACTTCTGTTTCCTGTTTTCAGAATGTTTCTGCAGCTGAAATTTGTGCTGCTGCAACATGAAGCACTGTACATACTTTCACAAAGCACTGCAGTCTAGATATCGTCTCACGCAGATGTGTTGGCTTAGGTCTTGGTGTTCTGAAAGGCTTTCTGTCTTGATTTCATGTTAGACTTTGCCATCCTCCCTGGTACTTTGTACTTCTTGGAAATCATTACAAAAGTGTGACCCAGTGGAGGAGATGTCATCGATGAAAACAGAACAGTTACTCACTGTAACAGTTGATCTTTGGGAGAATCTCATCCATTGGACTACAGCACACCCACCCTGTAGCCCCTTTTCTGAGGTATAAGCTGGCAGGTTTGTCCACGGCCTTATCTGGAGGTGTCCATAGTGCCTTATGTATACAGTACTATATTTCCAGTCCTATGCTTCTCCTTGTGTGCCTGGTACTGGTCTGATCTCCTATTTCCTCGTGGTGAGAGGCCCTACAAGTTTGTCTCTAGCAAGGAACTGAGAAGCAAGGGGGTCATTCACGTTTCATAGGCACCAGTGTTGTACGTCATCGAGGGCAACCCCCAGCTAGCAAAAGTTTCTGAGTGATCCTAATGCTGAAGGCTTACAGTTCCGTAGGTGTGGCCCAGTGGAAGAGATTTTCTCAAAGATGTACTGTTACAGTGAGTAACTGTTCTTTCCTTTACGCATTTCCTCCATTCCCTGTGATCCAGAGGGCACTGGTCAAGCTTCGGGCAGAACCGTCCACACTGATTCTGATGGCCCCTAACTGGACCAGACAAATGTGGTTCCCTCTGCTATTGCAGTTGGCAATGGAACCACCTGTCCTGTTTCCACTTCAAGCAGGCCTCCTATCACAGAAGCAGGGCTCTGTGGTGCATCTGGACATTTGATCCCTGCCTGGCTCCTGAGATCATAGAACTGTCCCACTTTGGGGTTTCCTCTGTAGTTGTTGATGTTTTCTGTTTGTATCCTAAGCCATCTACAAGGCATGCCATTCCTAGAAATGGAAATGTTTCACAATATGGTAGGCCTGCCATATCCTGGACCCTTTACTTGTTCAGTGAGTCATGTTCTGGATTACCTCTTATCCTTTTTGACTCAGGCCTCTAGTACTTCTCTGTGGAGGCACATTTGACTACTGTTTCAGCTTTTTTTTGTGCCTTCATTAAGTCTGTTGCCCAACTTGAGGTTTCTCACAGATTCCTTGGAGATATCCTGCATATTCATCCCCTGATCCATAGACCAGTTCCTGTGTGGAATCTTGATGGGTCTGGAGACCCTTACAGCACCTCCTTTGAACTGACTGCTCTTGTGAAATGCACTTCCTCTCGTGGAAGACGCTGTTTTTGGTGGCCATTACTTCAGCACACAGAGTGTCCAAATTGCATGCTCCAGTTGCGGAGCCTCCTTATCTTATTATCCACAAGGATTGGGTTGCTTTAAGGACCAATCCTTGTTTTCTCCCAAAAGGTGTCTCTGACTTTACACTCTGAAACCAACTGTTCAGCTTCCTGTTTATTTTCCTTCCCCCTTCTATTTGAGGGGAACAATTGTTGCATTCCATAGATGTCTGTAGAACACTGTGCTTCCACCTAGATTGTACAATGGTTTGTAGAAAATCCTCACAACTGTTTTTAACTTTCTCCCCAGGATGGAGAGCTCCCCAGCTCCTAAGCAGTGGTTTTCCATATGGTTGTCATCTTGTATTGTTTTTCTGTTACCGGACATGCGGTAAGGAGTTTCTGGGAACTGTCTGTGGTCACTGCAGTCCTGGCATGACTACTTCTGTAACCTCTTTTCCACAGTGGGTTGGCTGCTGATGCCTGCTCTGTACTTTGAAGTACTGTTCACACATTCACTATACATGATAGTCTGGGTATCGTCTTTTATAGGCATGCCGGCCTTGTTACTGTTTGGGAATGGTTCCATAGGTGTGGCTCAATGGAGGGAGATGTTCTCAAAGAAGATATCACAGTTACTTACCATAACAGTCGATCTTTTGAGAGAATCTTCTCCATTGTGCCACAGGTCACTCTCATACCTTCCCCCTTCACTACTAAGATGGTTTTGCTGGAAGTCCTGCCTGCTCTCATATACTCTGTACTCTTCCTCTGCCCTTTTAAGGCATTTGATACAGGTGCATGGCCTCTCCCATGTGTCTGGTTTTCTCAGCCCCTGATAGTTTGATAATTCTCCGAGCTGTTCTCCAGCGGGGCACTGAGGAATGTTTGGGTTGTTCACATTGTATAGACAGCACTGATGTGCACCCACGTGGAGTGCCCCACCTGGCAAACATTTTTGAGTGGTCTTGATGTTGATAACTTAAAGAGGAATCCTCAGTTCCCCTTCCTTTATACTGCCTGAGCTAGAGGTCTGGATTAAACAGACAACCTAAAGTAATTATTTTTTAAACCGCTGACAGGTTAGATATCTTACTTCATATCTGGTTGATCCTGTGTCCCTCCGCCTGCCATGCTGCCGAACTAAGAGTCCCACTGTCTCTTTCGGCCAGCCCATTGATGATATGAGTGACGGGCTAAGCCATGGGAGACGTCTATGTGGCAGCACTTAGTAATGTATACTAATACTCTGTAACAATGAATTTTTGTGCTTAGTCTGCTGGTACCAATCATCTTCAGCCTCAGTAGTTGTTGGCTGGAGCTACAAAATTGTTGTACAATGAAAATTAACAGTTCACATTTTTTCTTTTTTGCTCCTCCGCCTGGCGCTGTGGGTATATACCCCCCTTCAGGCTAGACATAATGGTTGTCACAGAGCACGGGCGGAGGGGATTTACCCCATAAGTTGTCCCTTAATCCCTGTAGATATGCTGATGTGGAGACCTAGGTCCCAGCAGGAGCATGCTGACGCTCATACGCATCACAGTGTCCCTTCTTCCCATAGCCCTGACATCCGCTCTGCCACCTCTACAACTACAGCCTCGGGATGAGCAACCCTTCCTCCATGGAGGAGGAGAGTGCACCCTGGGATGCTCAGT
This sequence comes from Neoceratodus forsteri, assembly GCA_016271365.2. NCBI lineage: Eukaryota > Metazoa > Chordata > Ceratodontiformes > Ceratodontidae > Neoceratodus > Neoceratodus forsteri. Next base: position 973,503,845 of record CM057456.1, on the reverse strand, counting down.
CTCTCTTCCCCTGCTGGCACCTGCAGTTGAGGCTCATTCCCGAACCCAGGTCGCCAGCGGTAGTGCCACTGCTGCACTGACGGGCCTGCCACTTCTCTCCTTTAAAAGGAGCATGTCATGTCAGCTATTGTTTCAAAGCTGGTCACTCAAAACTGCTTTATAACATCTGCTTTACGGAAATCAGACATACAGTACATGAGGGGTGTGTGTGTGTGTGTGTGTGTGTGTGTGTGTGTGTGTGTGTGTTAAGGCATTAGGTCATTCCTGTCTCCCAAGTCACCTGTTCTTCCTTTGTCAGTTTGCACCTCCCATACTTTATCCATTTCAGTTAATGATGTTGGCTCCATGAACTCAGAGCCTCATTCAGCAAATGGACATCACTGTTTGTCTTCAGCAACAGTGTAGGAAGACCATACTAGTAATAGGTACAGGTTCTGGCCAGTAGTAGGCATACAGTGTCCCTCCCAGCCTTTCATGGCCTGAAATTCTAGAAACTCTCCACTGCACTACTGAGACTGAGTAACAGACTTGGCCTTTTCTTTTATGAGTCATGGTCCACGCCAAAGCCTTCTGTTAAAAATATAGCAATACACACAGTTCAGGATGACATCAGCCTTCATTTGGGTTGTAAAAAGTTGTACAGCAACAGGACTGATTGCAGTGTTCCAGGTAATGACTGTTTACTAAACTGCTCCTGGTTTATCCTTCCTTCAGCAATTGAGAGCAAACATGCGTGAGATGGAGAAGCTGTGCCAACGGGTGCGGAAGGAAGACCTCGCCGCCCTGGAAAGAATGATTAGCCCAGTGAGGGAGCAGGCCTTGGCAGCAGTGGCAGAGATTCTGAAACTGCGATCTGAGTCAGCAGAGCAACTCCAAAGACAGCACAGCATGCAGGAGAGCTCAGAACCTCCTTTGTTGCCTAGATCGATGACCACTGAAGGTACTGCTTCCATAAACAGAATGCAAAATGCAGGGTCAGTGTGGGGGGGCTTCTGTTGATTAATGGCATTTCTTTTCTATATTTCCCTCCAGTTGGTCAGGTTCTCCTTCAGCTGATCCACAAGCTCTGGATCCCAGGCATGCTTGGGCAGTCACCGTTGACCACCAGATAACCACTGCTCATCCCCCTCATATAGTGTCCCAGCAGAAGTACACATCTGGGTGGGCCTGGGCAGCCTGACAGTAGAGCCAACCACGTTAGCACCTTTTAAAGACTCATTTTGCCAAGGGAACTAGATTACTCTATGGATTAGTAGCAGGTTAAGGAGCCTTTCACCCCATGTCACTGGTTCAAATCCAGCCCAGTTCGATAGTGGCCAAAAGCCATTGTCACCAGAGGGCTATTCCATGGCCTATGTGAAATGAGTTGTGATGGTCTCGGTCCAGGTCCCAATAGGCAGGTGTCCACAGCACAAAACCAATGACACAGTTGGCATTAATTGATACACTTGTTTGCAGTCTGACATGAGAGGCCAAGGTGTGAATGGGCATGGTGTCTGAACTAACCTCTCACCTACTTGCAGGCACTTTGGCAGGGCAGCTTGAACTGCAGTACCTGTGCTGCACAGGTCATGTGGATAAAGAGGGCTTCACTCTCCAGTGCTGCCTGCCCGGCACCTTTCAGGAGCACTAACATTCACACACAGAAAAAAAACAGATATATTTTAGCATTCCTTAAAGCGTTTAGTGATGCTTTCAGAAACCTTCCTTAGCCAAAATGAAGTTATAAGGATAGCTACTTTAGAATGAAAAATAGCTCATTTGAGCATTCACGTCTGGTTTGAGTAGGTAAAGTTTCCCTGATCCATGGAAAAAAACAGAAGGATGTGTTGCTTCTTGTTGAAACAGGTGTTAGTATCTACCAATCTTATTTTATGTAACAGGACAACTTTGTAAATAGGTCCTTGGATCTAAAATCATATCCTGTCTTAAAATAAAGTTTTAACTAACTAGCAGTCTGTCCTCCCCTAGAATGTAAATAAAAGATACCCCTCTAATTTGTACATCTGTCCCCCCTCCCCATCTACTGAACTTCACAAGGTGGGCAACAAAGTGTATATATTGCAGTCACCTTAAAATTTTTATGAGGAGAAATTGTCACCTCTAGAGTTGTAGGGGGTGAACTTTTCTGTAGTATTAAATGGAGAAAGGTGTCAGCAGAGCATTAACTCGTACAGTTTTGCACTTTACCCTGCGCTCCATACAAACATACGGACATACAAAGAAGCCAGCAGAGGAAGGCCATTTGGTCTATCTAGTCTGCTCGTATTGCAGGGTCCACAGCTTGAGCTACTGTCCCTGCCCCCCCCCCTTCTCCTATCCTCCTTACCCATGATCCTTACCTTCCTCCTATGCCTATCTCAGCCTCTCTTGAAGCTACCCACTGTCTTCAATGAGACCACCTCTTCTGGCAGCACATTCCAAGTGTCCACCACCCTCTCTGTGAAGAAGTGCTTCCTGACCTTCCTCCTAAACCTCCCCCCTCCAGCTTAAGACTGTGTCACCTTATGGTATGTTTGCCACTCAGCTTAAAGAGACCCTCCTTATCCATCTTATTTATCCCTTTCAAGTATTTGAAGGTCCCAATCATGTCTCCTCTCTCTCTCTCCTTTCCTCAGGGAGTACATGTTTAGTGCCCTCAACCTCTCCTCGTATGCCTTACCCTTCTGATCCGCTATCATCTTTGTAGCCCTCCTCTGGACCTTCTCCAGAAGGTTAATGTCCTTTTTGAGGTGTGGGCACCCGTACTGAATCCATACTCTAGATGTGGCCTCACCAGTGACCTGTACAAGGGTAGTATAACCTCCTCTCTCCTACTACTGATCCCCCTAGCTATGCATCCCAGCATCTTGTTTGCCCTTGCTGCTGCTTTCTTACACTGCGTGGAGTGCTTCAGGTCACTGGTGATCATCACTTCCAGGTCCTTCCCCTCCTCTGATGCAGACACCTGGACTCCACCCAGGCAGTACTCTGTCCTGGAATTCTTGGCTCCAATGTGCACAACTTTGCATTTCTTGGCATTGAAGCCAAGCTGCCAGATCCTGGACCACCTCCCCAGCTTTTCCAGGTCATCCTGCATGTCCTGCATCCCTTCAGCTATGTCCACTCTCCCGCAGAGCTTGGTGTCATCTGTGAATAGGCACATTTTGCCCTTAATGCCATCCTCAGTGTCATTGATGAAGACATTGAACAACACCAGACCTAGCACTGAGCCCTGTGGGACCCCACTGGTGACCTCTGTGGTGCCAGATAACTCACCTCCCCCAACAACCACCCTCTGGGTTCTGTCCCTCAGCCAGTTTTCCACCCATCTGGACATCTTATCCCCAATCCCGAGATCTGTCAACTTCCTGATCAACCTTTTGTGGAGCACAGAGTCAAAGACCTTGCTGAAATACAAATAGAGGATGTCTACTGCTTGGCCCCTGTCTGCTATCTTAGTGACCCAGTCCAAGAAGTCAAGTCAGATTCGTTTGACATGATCCCCCCCCCCCATGAACCTGTGCTGCCTTGCATCCTGGAGACCATGCTCCTCTAGATATTCTACCAACCTTTCCTTAAGTATGGTCTCCATTAGCTTGCACATGATTGAGGTCAGACTGACTGGTCTATAATTCCCTGGGTCATTCTTGTGACTGCTTTTGTGGAGGGGCAACACATGTGATATTCTCCAGTTCTGCGGTACCATGCCTGACTCTAGTGAACTATTAAATAGGCCTGCCAGTTCCCTTAGTACCTTTAATGTACGCTGCCTGGTTGGCTTACATTGGCTAATACGCTGTTGGGCCATTACTCTCCCTATACATGTGCCGAATCTACCAGTTTGAAAGAACCTCTTCTCTTCCAGGAGCTGGTACTGTATATGCAGCTGTGTGTAGCTTTCTGCAGCCAGCTCTGATACTGTGAGGCACTTCTGCCACCGCCCATTTCTAATTTTTTCTGCTTCACTCGTGAAAGTGCTGCTAGGTTACACAGTACTAGTAACACTAGTGAAACGGGACTGTATAGCAACAGCAGCAGTGTTGGACTGAAGTGCAGCTCATCAAGTGGGCAGTTAGCAGGGGTACTTACTTTCTGAAGGGGTTATTATAGCAGTTTACACATTTTTTTAAAGGGGCACTGTCAATTGTTTTTCCATAGTTTTAACTCCCTATTACAAATATATGCCTACAGCCATTTACAAGCATTTCCATTATGTGTGAGCTCAGAATCGTTGTGTCATTGTGTAATTTTTGTATAGTGTGTTTTTCTGATAACCGCTCTAGTATGGTGGCCCGATGTTAATGTACGCTAACATTGAACCACAGCACTGAAAACTGTTAGGGATTTAGTTCCGAATTTTCCGAGTATTTTGAGGTTAAGTCAGATTTTGATTGCATAAATGAGCTGAACTGATCAGCCTTGTTCTAAATTGGTATTAATTCATAATCAATGTTTAAATAAAGCCCTGACTTCTGGGCATACACACTAATGTTGACACCAACGCGCATGCCTAGAGTCAGGGCTTTATTTTACAAACATTGATTTAGCATAGTTACAATGCTCAGTTTGGAGCAAGAGTAGCTCACTTTACATAATCAAAATCCGACTTAACCCCATACTGCTTGGAAAATTCGGAACTCATCTGTGAACAGGTTTGCCGGTGCAGCAGTGCCATGGTTCAGTGTGAGCACAGTTTAGTGTCTGGTGGCCATACTAGAGCAGGTTGTCAGAAAAAAGGTAATTATACAAAAATTACAATAAATGGCAATAATAAGGCATTGTGAACCCGCACATATAATGGAAATGCCTTTGAATGGCTCTAGGCATTTGTTTGCTATGGGGAGTTAAAATTGCGGAAAAACAGCTGACAGTGTCCCTTTAACAGATAAGTGGGCAGGGATCAGGGAGGGACTGGAGCATTTGAAGAGCCTGCCTTGCCCATGGCATGAAAATCTGAGACCATATTACTAGGGTATGTAAGTTGGAGTACTGTGACAGGGAGTTTGAAAATCAGAGACCTGTTAGTAGAACATAAATTGGATACCCACACTGCAAACTAAGAAATTCAGATGGGATGGGGATCTTTTTTGATGACTTCACATGACAGACAGGTCACTGCATATTTTGTGACATTACACTGGAAAAGAACCACAGAACGAAGTGTCAGTGGCTCAGTAGGTAGCACACTCACCTCTGAGGCTGGGAGATCAGAGGGCTGTGGGTTCAGTTCCCACATCTGGCACTTGGGTTAATATTCCAGTACTGACACTGTAGTGCAGCATGAGAGGGGTACTCTACTTCTGAGGTGCCGTCTTTCAGATGAGACGTTAAACCGAGGTCCCATCTGCCTGGATTGGTGGTAGTTCAGGTGGATGTTAAAGATCCCATGGCACTTATCAAAAAGAGTAGGGGAATTTCCCCGGTGTCCTGGCCAAATTTCCCTCATTCACTAAAAATACCACCAACAGCTTAATCTAGTTCAAGGTCAGTTGGCATTCATCTGTATCCCCCTTCCCCGGGTCGTGCCTGAAAATAGGCAGGATTTGTCTAGTGCACTTACCCAGTCAACAAAAACTAAATAAATAAATAACAATAAAAAATTAGGTTTGCCTCTATCCCCCACAGTGTGGTACTAGAGGCATTGCTAGCCCCACATTTTGGTGGGGGGGGTCACTTTTAAGGCTGACACCATTTCTAGATGTAGATGCTGCTGTTCAGCAATGAATTCTATGCCCTTCGTCTGCATAGCAGATATATCACCTCTGCAGTGCGTTTCCTCCCCCTTCTCCGTGGGTACAGAAAGTTCATAAACCCAGGTTTCCTAACAAGCCTAAATCTCCCACTCTGCATCATGAAGCTTTGCTGCCAAGCCTCTAGCCAGGCCAGCTTTCTGGTTATAACTGGATTCTGTGGTTCTTGTAAAAGAAATGTTTATTTAGGAATGCTCTGGTGAACTGGCCCGCCGGGTTATTGTTACTTACTGATCAATGGAAATTTAAAATTTGGGGTTATTTCTACTGCTGGCATATACTAGCAATAGAAACTCTGTTTAAGTGAAAGAAAAAAGTTCCTCCAACTTTTATGGCATTGTGCCAACAGGCTTTTTTTTTCACTGCTGCTCCTGGTCTCTCAGGTCTCAATATATTGTTGATTTTATGTTACTCCTACTGTAAAATCTCAGATTATTTCTATTCAGTATTCTCTGAAAAGTTTTTTCTTGAAAGAGAAACAGCACAAAGGACCTCCACACTCAATCAGGTGTGGAACTGGTCCTAATGTGCACTTTGTGTACAAAACCATTTTGGTTTACTTACTGTTTACTGTAGTATAATTTGTATCAGACTAAGTTCACGTACTTCTAGGCTGATAGCTTCTGTTGCTAGAAATCCCAGAATCCCCTTCATCTGACATCAGCGCAGTAGGCAGCAGTGGGAGATTCAATACCCTGCAGTGCATGTTAGAGCTTTTATAATCTCTGATTAGAGATGTTTTCTGGGCCTGCTTTTCTCCAGGGGCTAAGAACAGTCCTCTGTGACCCAGGTTCGGGAACAAGCCTAAGTCGTTGGAAGGTCAGCTGGGGGAGGATGGCTGAGCGTCCCATGGACGCTCACCTCCTAGGGGGTGGGAAGGAGTATGGTCTCTGCTGCATTGTGAAGGTTAGTGGATGAGACAGATGCACAAACTCAGGTAAAAGGTGTAGAACACACTTTGCAATATTTATTTTCCAAAATACAAAAAATAAATAATAAACATACAGAAAGGAAATAGATGATTAGTCCGTCAGTTATGCAAAAACAGTGCCCAGTTCCCTCAGTGCACAACTTCCAGGCTTAGTTCCAACCAAACAGATTCTTAGCACATGAAAACTTGCATGTATTATGAGATGCTTCCTCCACGATAGTCAGGTCTCCACTGACGACTCATCTGTGCTTGCATCTCAGGAGGTAGGCTTTTATACCTGCCTGATGATGTCAGCACCGTGTGAGCTGTCTGACTCACAGTTCTCTACGTAAACACAGGCAGGCTGACTCATCCTAAATAAACACAGACAGACTGACTCATCTGATATGAGATCATGATATTTCTTTAGAAAATAGGGTATAGCATATTTACACACCTAGATTATTATAACATCTCTCTTAATTTTCCTTAAAATCAATGTTACTCTCTATATTGGCACAAGCCCCTCTTATTCAAATGACATCACTTTTTATGGTAACAGTATAAAAGAACTGGCTTTTCTTCTGACCGAGCGGTTGGCTCTTCAGCTTGGGGACAGCTACAGTATCTCTGTAGCTAGCTGCCCCTTTTATCTTCCTTCCCCAGCAATTCAGAAGAGGGGATAGGGCCTCCCTATCACATGCAGTACCGCCACCTAGGTGACCACAAGTGACAGTGCAGCAGGAGCCACCATGGGAGGGTGATGTCATCTGACCCGCATGCATCAGCAAGGCCTTCCGGACGTCTGGTGGTGGGACCATAAAACTTGAAAACAGCTTGACTGATACAGGATGCCATCTGCCACCCGTCGCAGGCCCTGCGCCACCAACTGGGATCTTCTGTCTTTGCGACTGAAGTTCAGCTGTGTCCAGGGGGGAATGGGCCAGCCCCCCCAGCAGCCATTTCCATTGTGAGTTATCCATGGGGGACCAGCTAGGAAGAGGTAAGTCCCAGGGATGGCGGATGATGGGGCTGGATAGAGCAGCCAGACAAATGGGGGCCAATCGGGTACAAGAGAAAAGGCACATTCAGTTAAAAAAAATTAAAAGATATAAACTCTTAACATGCACTGCATACTACTGAATCTCCCACTGCTGCAGGGATTCTGGGATTTATAGTAACAGAAGATGTCAGCCTTGAACTAAACAAAATTAGTCTGATACAATCTACTATGCTACAGTAAACGGTAAGTAAACCAAAATGTTTTTGCGCACAAAGTGCACATTGGGACAAGCCCCACACTTGAGTGTATGGACATTGGTGCTGACTGTTCCCCTTTCAAAAAAAAAAAGTAATAATATATACATTTAATGATGACAGTATTAATTGGTATATAAAAAGGTGCTCAAAATACCTGTTTGTAACAAGAAGAATACTCCGCTGTGAACATGTTTTTATTTATTTATTATTTATTATTAGAATTTTGTTAACCTGGTAAGCCCCCCACTGAGACCATGCAGTCCCTTTTTCAGGGATGACCCGGAAGACAAATACAAAACAGCACAATGCAATACAAAACAGTGAATATAGAGATTACAACAATGTGTGTGGAAATACATGGATTACAAAGTCATATACAATGGGATATACAAATATACAAATTTCTCATTATTTACAAATACACATATTTACAGAGGTTCAAATGTAGTAGTTTAAGATGTAAGATAACTTCAGCGGAATAGGGTACAGTAAAAGGCAAGGGTTAATGAAAACATGCAGGGAGGAGGTTTAAGTAGGTAGGTGGCAAGCTCAGTTTTGAAGAGAGACAGGGAAGGACATGAAAGTAGTAAAGGTGGTAGAGAATTCAAGGCTGCGGTGGTAGAGCTGAGTTTTTCCTACAGAATGCTGTGGCTCTGAGCACACAGCTCAGAGACAGCAGTGACAGAAATACAATTTGATGACAAACTTCAACATTTTTTTTTAAAGAGTATTTTGTTATAAACAGACCTCAGCAGTGAAAATAACACAAAGTACATTTCATATTTGTGTTGTTCTATAAAAGCACCATACTGAATGTGAAGTATAACTAAACATTTTAGGGTACCTGTCTTCAGTGGGTGGTACCAAGAGCTCTGTGTATGCATGGTTATTATCGTTTGATGCTTTCGCAGGCATGAGCAAGGAAATGTATGGGTTTCTACAGGAAGAGTGAAATGTTTGCAATGTGATTAAGGGCACTCGAGGAATAAAAGCCATGTTTCAAATTACAAATTAAATCATTTATAGTATTATCAAAGTTCAGAAAAAATAAAAAAAATATTTTTTTAAATAAGTGGCTTGTAATTGCATAAATGAATACAAAAAATGTAATTGTGTAAATCAATACAAAAAATCTACACAGTCTGTCAAAACAAAAAATAGTATTGATATAATGTATTTGCCATTTTTTGTCTGTGTTGCAAGTAAAATACCATGTATTGATAATGTACTAAAAAAGGTTTTGAATAGCATTGATACATATAAAATGAAACTGCTACAATAAGAACTCTATATATAGAGGATCTATTCTTGACCTGACTCCAAGCTTTCGTTTTGTTTTGTTAAATGACATTTCTAGCTATAACAGTTCCAAAGTTTAACCTTTCAAAAGATAATATCCTTACGATGGGATAACTTTGGGACCGTTAGTCCTTAAAACTTTATGATGTTGCTACATCTTCCATATATCAATATATAAAAACAAAATATTATAAAAAAATGTAATATCCTGGTGTTTTTAACAACGTTGTTTCAACATGTATAGACATACAGAAAAACATATCATTATGATATAGTCATGTTTATTGGATGCAAGGTTTTCATAAAAAAAAAAGAAGAAGAAGAAATTTCTAGGCCTAACAGCTACAGCTTTCAAAATATGATCACGGGGCCAAAGTAGTGACACAGAGGGTTGAGGCGCTGGACCGCTACACCTGCTGCCACATTGGAGACCTGGGTTTGAGACCAGCTGGGGGAAGGAGGATTGAGCAGGAGGGATGGCAGTCATGCTTTTGCACACTACTGCCATCTGGGTGACCACAGGTGGCAGTGCACTCGGGGAGACTTACTGGGTGGGGGATGCTGGTGGTGAAGCACTCTACACTTTTGTGCCAGCTGGGATACTGTCATGAAGCTGGCATCCTAGGGGAGAAAGCCAAGAAGGAAAATCCCAGACAGAGCAACAGTGAGGGATCTGACCCCTCACAGGCCCCGCACCAGTGACAGGGCCCTCCCTCCATGAGCTGGATCCATTCTCCAGCCAATAGGGGGGCCTGCTGACTCTGCCACCGGGGGGGCGGGGCCATAGGGAAAGAATGGAGGCTGAGCTAAGTACCTGGGATGTTGGGTGACAGGGCTGGAGGAGACCTAAATAATAAACAAATTAATAAAATGTAATTGCATTCATTATACACTGTTATAAAAATTATTTCTGAAAATGGTCGGAAGCTATCCCCTGCTGTCAAAAGGTTCGTTCTGTGTACACTATAAGAGAAAGATACAAGTAGAAGGTGGGCTACGTTTTCTCCAACGCTGAATATGGTAAATTGGTTATTAAGTTCAGTTACATGTTCTTGGTTCATTGCAGCCTTAGATATATTTTGGTATATTATAAAGAGAATAACTGATAGGTTAGTGTGAGTTACTGGGGAGTAATGCCATCGAGAGGTTCTGGACACATAGGAACCTCGAGAGCGAAGCTCGAGAGGTTCTAGTGTGTCCAGAACCTCGAGATGGTAGGACTCCCCAGTAACTCTCACTAACTTAGGTATTTTTTTTAACATATGTATCCTATTTTGACCATTTTTAAACGGCGGTCAGCCACTGCAGTGAAGGACTCTCTCAGTCCTGACCAACCGCGGCATTGTCTCGCTTCTCCCCGCTCGTCCCCGAAACCCTTAAGTTTAGTAGGCAGTCCTACCTTTGTCTGTGTTTGGGCAAGGCTGCGTGAGGCACATATTTTAATGTTTCCTTGAATTGTGCCCTCAAAAATGTATCCGTGGAGCAAAGAAAAAAACGCTGGCCATATGCCGAGGATTTCTCTCCGTGAGCGACAGAGCGAGCCGCCGTGTTTTTGAAGTTAAAGTGCCCGTCCACACCGGAAAAAGCAGCCAATTGGAAGGCACGCTTAGGAAAATGTAGGGGGCTAACTTGCAATTGCGCTGTTGAGCTTTGATGATAATAATAGCATTGTTCAGGTACAGAACAATGGTATTGCCATCTCTGAATGATACTATTATCAGTTGTAAAGTGTAGTATTATCGCTCTTGGAGCGATGGTATTACCGGAAAAAAATCACATGCTTTACTACCCTATTAAATGGCATATCCATATATTAAAAATCACTTCATCGGCCAGTCAGTGGTCCCTGAATTACCAAGTTCTTCAGATCATTTCTAAGAGATGGGGCACTCCAGAGATAGATCTCTTTGCAGCCCCAGACAATCATCAGCTTCTGTTGCAGACCTCCCTTGATGCGGTCTGTTCCCCAGGGTGCTCTCCTGTTGAATTGGACAAACAGGTTCCTGTACGCCTTTCCTCTGATATTCAGAGTTCTGATAAAAATCAGGTCTCAGCCCTGCACAATGATTCTGGTGGCTCCGGATTGGGCCAGGCAACCTTGGTATCCTCTGTTGCTCTCTCTAGCAGTGACAGTGCCTCTTTGCCTGCCCAGGAGGCACGACCTCCTGTCTTCCTCTCGGGAGGATTTGGCACCCCAATCTGCAGTCTCTCAGACTCAAAGCCTGGCTTTGAAGAGTTAGAGTATGCAGGACTGTATCTCTCTCAAGGAGTGCTGGATGTCCTGAAAGTCTCTAGAAAACCTTCCACTAGAAAAACTTACAATTCCAAATGGAAAAGATTTAGCATCTGGTCTTCACAGAAAGATATACAACCAGATTCTGCTGGTATTTCTACAGTGTTGGACTATTTAGTCCATTTGAATGGTTTAGGCCTTCGGCCTACCACTCTTAAAGTTCATCTTGCAGCTCTTTCTGCTTTCCTCTCTGCAGGGAAGGGATCTTCCCTGGCCTCTCACCCTGTGTTCAGTAAGTTTTTCAAAGGTCTGGTTCATTTCAAGCCTCCCTTTAGGGAGCCTGCTCCTGCTTGAGACCTGAATATCTGTATTGTACAGCTCATGCAACCCCCTTTTGAACATTTATCCTCAGCTGAGCTTAAGTACTTGACTTGGAAGACTGTATTCCTGGTAGCCATGACTTCTGCCAGGAAATCAGTGAATTACAGGCTGTCTTAGTAGAACCTGACTTTATTGCCTTTCACAAGGATAAGGTGGTGCTCAGGACAAATAGAAAATTTCTTCCTAAAGTGGTTTCAGATTTTCATCTTAACCAGTCCATGTCCCTGCCTGTGTTTTTCACTGATCATTCATCTTCAGGTGAGCAAAGACTGCACAGTCTGAATGTAAAAAGGGCATTAACCTACTATATAGACCATACAAAGGTCTATAGAGATGGCTGTTCCCAGTTGTTTCTCACTTATGGGGAAGTAGGAAAAGGTAAGACTGCCACTAAAAGAACTATTGCCAGGTGGTTTGTCTCATGTATTCGGTTCTGCTACACAAAACTGGGTAAAGAGCCTCCCTCAGGCCTGAGGGCTCACTCTACCAGGGGTACAGCTGCCTCCCTGGCAGCAGCTAGAGATATTCCTCTGTTGGAAATCTGTAAAGCAGCCACCTGGAAAATGGTTCATACATTCACCAAGCATTACTGTCTGGACACTCAAGCCAGAAGTGATGCTAGGTTTGGCACAGCAGTGCTGCAGAGTCTGTTCCCTAAGTAAGTTCTGTGGTTCCCTCCTCCAAAGGGGTACTACTTGGTAGTCTGCAAGAAGTCAAAATACAGAAAGACTTCATGTTGTTTGAAGAAAAAATGACTCACTATAGTAATGTTGTTTCTTCTAATGTAGTCTTGGTGTATTCTGACCTCCTTCCCTCCCCTCTCAGAAACTGTTTTGGGATGTGGGTGGGCAGGTGCAGCGTTGCACCCCAGAGGTATACCTTATGACCCATCCTGGTTAGGTTGGGCACTTTGATTTTTTAATCTTATATTGTTGTTATCACTATCTACAGAGATTTCTTGTTGGGTTCTCGACTTGTCTTTTTGACCCAATTATTGTTGCCTTTGGCTTTTAAAAATTTTAAGAAAACAATTTCTGTACTTAGTTAGTATAGTGCTCGTAATAATCTGATGGTTACACCATGTACCAGGGACAGAGGTTTGAAAAACGAGCTCGAGCTCAACGTTCTATGCTCCTGCATAGAATTAACTCTTTCTTCTCCGGGGCAGTTCCAAGTGCTGGGGCTAACTGCAATAAGTCAGAACACAGCAAGACTCCTTTAGAAGAAACAGCATTTCTATGGTGAGTAATTTTTTCTTCTGTACCTGATTATTGTAACGGACTGTTGTTGTATTTTCTTTTATCACTTTTGACATAATTGTATAAACTGGCCTTCCATGTTATATGTACAGTGCTTTTGTTTGCTCCTGTGCCATTGTCTTGGCCCGTGTTGTGCCTGAAAACGGTCCCTGGGATCAGTGCACTTACTCAGTTATCAAAGTCATAAATAAATAAATAAATAAAAATAAATAAATCTCTCCTGAATCTACCCCCTTCCAGCTTCATAGCATGTCCTCTTGTTCTTGAGCACCTTTTTCTGAAAAATACTTCCCTCCTATGCCTTATTTACCCCAGTGAGGTATTTAAAGGTCTCTATCATACCCCGCCTCCGGGTGCTCATATTGAGATCCTTTGGTCTCTCTTCATAGGGTTTTCGATGCAGACCCTGCACTATTTTAGTTGCCCTCTTCTGGACTGCCTTCACTCTGTGTCCTTCCAGAGATGTGGTCTCCAGAACCAGACACAATACTCATGGTGGGTCTCACTAGCGATCTATACAGGGGCAACACCACCTCCCTCTTTCTGCTGGTGAACCCTTTCTTATACACCTTAGCATCCCACTGCCCTGTTTGCACTGCCTGGCCCCTTTTAGGTCATCCGATATGATTACCCCTAGGTCTGTTTCCTGTTTGGTTGTCATCAATACCACTCCACCCATTTTGTACTCCATGCCCAAGTTTCTCTGCCCTAACTGCATTATTTTGCACTTTTTTGCATTGAAACCCAGCTTTCATAGCCTTGACCACTCCTCGAGTTTTCCCAGGCCTCTGCTCATCCTTTCCACCCCCTCAGAGTGGAAAGGATCGGATGGCAGTGTATAGGGAGCCTGTTCCCCTCCCTGTTACTGTCACTCTAAGTAGGCATATTACATGTATACGGATGTGTGTGTAGACATACGTATACAACATACAGTACAATATAACAAACAGTGACAGCAGAAAAAGACCAATGGACCATTTAGTCTGCCCATGGTTCACTATCTAACCTCAGAACCTGTTGTCCATACAGGGTTCTAGCTCTCCCTATCCAACTCTCTATTGCCCTCCCTGTTACTGTTGCCCTGTATAACCACTATACCCTTCACTCTGTCCTAACCATGCTTGAAACCATTAATAGTTATGTCGCCCACCACCTTGGCTGGGAGACTGTTCCACAATTTCACTACCCTTTCTGTAAAATAATGCTTTCTCATATCCCTCTTGAACCTCCATGCTGTCAGTTTCCACTCGTGCCATTGTGACCTTGAACTGTTACTCATGCTAATTAAGTCCTCGCAGTTCAACTTGCTTATTCTTTTCAGGAAGCTGAAGATCTCGATCATATCTCCCCCTCTCCCTCTCCCATCTGGTCTCCAGTGAGTACGTTTAGTTCCCTTAGGCGATCCTCATAAGACTTGCCCTCTCGGCCTTGAATCAAGTTCGTTACCCTTTGCTGCACCGTCTCCAGCCTGTCCTTATCTTTTCTGAGGTGAGGATTTCAGAACTAAGCACTGTACTCCAGGTGTGGCCTCATCAACGATCTATAAAGAGTTAGTATTACTTCTTTTCTCCTGCTGTCAGTACCTCTCTCAATACATCCCAGCATCCTATTTGCCTTACTGTAGGCTTTATTGCACTGGCTTGATTGTTTGAGGGTGTCACTGATGATAACTCCTAGGTCCCATTCCTCAGCCGTAGTGTTAAGTCTTACCTCACTTATCCAGTACTCTGTCCTGGAGTTCTTGTTCCTAGGGGCAGAACCTTGAAGTTTTTGGCACTGAATTCCAAACGTGCTGTCCTCATTTTTATTTTATGCTGCCACTGCCTATTCCAGAAAAATCATGGTGGGAAATTGATGGTATGTGTGGCAGGGCAAGTAAAGGCCCTGGAGACCTCTGTATTTCTCTCTCCATTAAGACTGTTGCAACAGCACCTATATTCTTTTTCACTTGCCTGTTCTAGCTTTCTCCCTTTCTTCTGTCTACAGGCAGGTCACCTGTATGACATTCTCATTCTTTCACTTTGTTTTCCCTGGTCTCTGGGTGCCCATGTCCCTCCGTATTGTCTCCCGTTTAAAAAGCTCCTGCACAAATGTGCGAGTTTTTACCTTGTGAATGTGCGAGGAGGTGTGTGCGAGCGCATCAAAGAAAAAGAAACCTAAGACACTTTTAGTAAAATGTAGCTGATTTTCAAACTACTCTTGGTGTTTAGAGGGTACCTATACATTTTTTAAATGGTCCAGGGGATGAATTACGACCCGCTTGCTGCAGCTGTTGTTGAAATGCTGGAAGCACGTTTGCAAAGTTGAATACAGAGCTGAGACTGTTTGCACCATATGTTTTCTTCTCTTCTGTTTAGTCTTTCAAAAGAATTCTGTTAGATTGTGCATCTGTATTTCCTTCTAGATAAGTATGCAGAAAAACCTAAGCGGTGCAGAGTTACCTGCTCCCAAGTCCTGATACATTCTAACATATTCCCCCTACTTTCAAATAATCATGTCTGTTTATGACATGTACATAGCGTGGTGCTGTGTGAACTATTTACTACAGAAAACAAGCATGCTTGAAAGATTTATATGTATCACAGTTAGGCAATTGCTGTCAGTATTTTGTTATACTTTTTACTTCCAAGAGTCGTTTGGGGAGTGTCCTTGCTGCTCAGCACTCTACACTGTCTCTACTCCTATAATGCCGGCCAGCCCAACTCCTCTGACTTAAATAGGTAGGATACATGTAGGAGTGGCCTGAGTAGCATGACCTTCCCCCTCTCAGACTTATTTCTTCATTTAGGCTATAAAATAATGTGCTAGCAACTTGAAATAGCTAGTTATTGTGATTACAGATTTCAGTGTTGTATTAACATTAAAAATGTATGTGTTCTTGTTAGGTTTCAAACAGGTATTAGGGGTGGAGCCTACCTACATCACATGACCCTTACATGTTCCCTCTTATATTGTTTGGTCGTTCAGTTTGCTACTTTATATTAAGAATCCTGCCTTTTATTTTATTTTGCTGAATAAAAACTCTTGATGTTGTACGGATCCTGGTGTCTGCCTCCATCCATACCCACAGCCTACTACAGTATGATAAGTAAGTTTGTGTGGGCAGGGAAGAGGCACAGTTTAAAATGGGCTATGTTAATGAAGACCAGTGAGAAGGGAGGGATGGGGCTTTCAGATATCCACAGGTATTAAAGTGGCAGTCTAGCTTAGTTTTTTAAATTCTGATCCTCATATATGAGGAGGAGAGTCCTTGGTCACACAGTTAGATGTGCTCCAGTTTAGACCCAGTGATAGAAGACAAGTGAAGGGTATCTCAAATTCTTGGGCTGGGAATCTGGACAAAATGCAACTTGGAAGACCTCTATTAAAAATGTGGTACTGAGAGTCTGGATTGAAGCAAGGCTGACCACTAGAGCCTAATGGAGTGCTGAACTAATGGAATCCCTCAAACTTGGAAAATTGTCCTGTGGGTTAAGATGCAGTATCAAGGGCTTCTTTGCTATATATAATTTCTTGAACAATTTAGTTTTTATTTTAGTTTTTGTTGATCAGGAAAGCAGGGCTAGATAATACTGTGTATTTTCAGCCATGTCCTAGGGTGGAGTATAGCTGCAAACCAGTCGAACCTGAACTAGATTAAGCTGTTGGTGATATTTTAGTGAATGTGGGAAATCTGGCCAGGACATCGGGGAAATTCCCTTAATCTCTTCACTTTATTTACTCTTTTGCCTGTAAAAAGAGGGGGCCTTCCAATGATTCACCCAGTAGTCTTTTTTTAGTATTTTCATTTTTTTAAAACATTAAACCATTATCTTCTCCTAGCATTAAATTGTGGGCACCCTGGGTTATAAATTCTAGTTCCTCATGGCTACAAGAATAGCAGTCTGGTAAACTGAGAGTTGTAAAATCGAGCGACCTGGTTCCTCTGTACTTTAAATCTGTTTTTCGTAAACTGCGAAGCTGAAGTATCACAATAGATACAGTTAGAACTGTTACAGTGAAGGCTTTATATAGAATTGTTACAGTGAAGGCTTTATATCTCGTAAGCATTAAGCCATGACAAAGGTGGCATCTAATGGGGAATTAACGCATGGTTGGGGGGCGAGTGCCTACAACCACCCAACCATGCATTAATCCCCCATTAGATGCCACCTTCGGAGTTGCTTAATGCTCTTGTAACATGGCATGTTTCAGGTGATTGTGATATTTTTACCTGTTTCTGCTAAGTGGAAAAATGAGTTACACAATTTTTGTATTCACATAATATGTTTACTGCACTTTGATGAATACTTTCAGTTCAACAGTTACATCTTTTTATATGCTGATGTTGTCAGTACAACAGCACGTATTTAGAAACATTTATTGCATTTATGCATGTTTCTGTTACTCGTTTGAATTTTTACACGGCTATTATTCCCATAACCTGTCTAGGAGGTCCACGATGCTCCAGTTTTAACATTGCGCCATGTTCTCTTGCTGCTCATTTGCATATTGCTGACTGCAGCTGTCTCTCGCTGTCCCGTGCTGTAAAAATCTTCTTTTACTCGGTTTTACTGTGGAACGGTTGCCTGCCACTTGCACTCTCTATTTTCTGCTACTACTGCTGCTGCTCCGTTTCTCAGGATAATTGTAGAAATTAACTGTGCCATGCACAGTAAATGACTGAAAATTAAATGGGGATGTCACTTCCAGTGTGCAAGGATAGTCACGGGCATTTGGGTGGGTTAGTGGGAAGGACACTTTGCATCTCCCTCAACTTAGCCTCAGTTTCTCAGTATGCTGCTCATTTTAATTCTGTGGACTGCTCTGGTATTTCAGTTTGGGAACGGCATTATTGTAAAATTAATGCCGTGTCTAAACTGTGACATGTGATGCTTTCCGTCCAATCACTGGTACTCTTTTACTGTTGTCTTATTTTGCCATGTTACAATTAGTTTTGGACAGCATGTTCTCTGTGAATACAGTGTTTAAAGCTGGTTCATCAGGGATAGAAGCTACTTTGATGGCTCAGATCACAGAACCTCATGTACCCACTAAAATGTTGGACACAATTTGGCTATGTTGACATTCAGTACTGAATATTAAGTATAACCAAAAACACAAAAGTATTACAGAAAGTTACCGTTCCAGGCCTACATGTATTTCTCAACCAGAGACTATGGAACACCTTTTCTTCTCCTATACTTTTCTGTGGTGGCACGTGCATGGAAGGAATCCATGTTTGCTAATGTTACTTATGAAATCTTGGTATTTGGTATCTTTTCAGGTCAGTGGAACAAATGGAATACTACAACCCTAATAGCGCTATTTGCTTGTTTTAAATTGCACATCTGGTTGGCAAGCTGTGTCAGTATACTTTGCAGTAGAAAGACTGCAGTATACAGGACTTAATAACTTGAGTAGAGTCTAGGGTGAAGCAAGTATTTATTGCAGAGGCAGGTAATGTGCCCCAGTCGGTCATGTGGGACAGATGGAGGCATATGTTTTGGTTTACATAGATTGAACAAGCCTACTTGGAGTTTGTAGAGCTGGTTACATAGATATGAGTAACTTTAAAGAGCACCTTTCTTTGTGCTGCTAACAAATAAGAGGAAGATCCTTTACCTCCATGGGAGCTCCTCTTGAGGCACTTTCATAATTTTTCATACTGCCCCTGAGGAAGGGAAGGGATCATAATTTACCCCCAAGGGGCTAGCCGCACAATCCCTTCCACTTCCTTATCACTGGCTCACCCCCATGCTCTGACGTTTTGTGATGTTTCTGTAACCCACCCCCACCGGCCCCCCTTGTTCAACTAGCAGGGCTGCTCCTCTCACACATGGTGCCAACGAGAGGGATGAAGTTGTCACTACAACAGTTCAGTTTACTAGTACATCTGAGCCTGCCATCCTCAGACAGGCAAACCAAGTGTGGCAACTACCTGGCTCACACCTGGGGGGACCATTTACCATGGCCATCAACCTGGGTCCCTGGAAGAAAACGTTTGCTCACAATTATGCTAGGTTTGTACCTCTGGTCAGGGGCGCCCAAGTAAATCCAGACACAGTGGAAGCAATAACTGTACTGTCCAAACCAGGTTGGGATTCTAGAATGTGGCTTTTATTCACATACACAGAGAATAATCACAAAGCGAAGATGGGCCCCCACAGGGCTACTCCCACTGGTAATGCAGATTACTGAGGTACAGAATACACACATGGCCAGAACTGGTACACTGCCCTTGACTAGGCACCCTCAGCCAGTACTAGGAGACTTTCCCATATTTCATGAGGAGTTACTGGTGGCAGCCTCGACTACCCAAGAGCACATACTGGCTCACAGTAAATACAAAACCCATGTCTGGGTAAACTGTTTTCTTCAGGCACTGGCCAAATGCACTGAGAGAAAACAAAGGTGCCCAGACTGAACCCGGGGAGGTAAACATGGTTACTCCAGATGGGGGGTCTCCCAGCTTTTGCTTCCAAATTTATACTCGGCCATTCATCTGGTTAATAACACCCTTCTCAGAAAACTTGTAAATGCTATCTTGAAATGTCTTTCACATTTAACATACTACTTTACACACTTCCGATGTGTCATGAAGTTAAAAGTTCTGTAATTGGCAATGTCTCTTCGCTAGACTCCCACTTTAGCAGACACTTTTAAATCAGGCATGAACTAAATGTTTTGTACTTGGCAAGTCTCTCTCTGGACCCCATAGTCGGCAGACACTTTTAAACAGAGACAGTCTTGGTGACAGAGTCCCTTTGGTTCCTTTGAGCGAGGCTCAGTTGGTAGCACATCCACCTCTGGACCAGAAGGTCATGGGTTCTCGTCCCACACCGGGATTTGACTTGCACCTAAATATCGCTGGCATCTGAGTGCAGTATTGGGGGGTGCTGTACTGCTGGGGTGTGCCGTCCTTCAGATGAGACGTTAAACCGAGGTCCCTTCTGCCCATCCTGGTGTTGTCCTGGTGGGTGTCCAGGTGGAAGTAAAAGAACCCAGGGCACTCTTCGCAAAGTGCAGGGAACATTTCCGGTGTCCTGGCCAACATTCCCCTTCCCATAAACCGGTTCATGCAATTATCCAGGCTGTGTGTGGGTGATGATGTGCGATATGGCCGCCACCACACATTCAGTCACTTCACTACCAGTCTAGCATTGCTTGTAAAGCGCTTTGGGATACTGTGTATGAAAAGTGCTATATAAATGCTGATTCTTCTTTGTCAGAGAAAAACTCACCACAGGAATGCAGGTGCCCCAGGGCTTTTTCCACATAAAAGTCTCGGGTACTCACAGAGCAGATGAATCTCAGGCAGCTTCAACACAGTCCAGGCTGGATCAGGGGATTGTCCCCGAATCCTGGAATTCCTCCCCCCAGTCCCTCCGGGGATCAGGCACTGGAAAACCCTCTTGGAACGGTCTCTACCACTTCACTCTCTGGTCTATGTTCTTCTTCTAGGGTGAGAATAAACTACCCAAACTATGGAGGTAGCTCTCTGTCAGAACTAAAACTGAAGAGCTGCCCAGGCAGCAGCCTCTTCCTCATTCTCCACTCTACCGACTACTCTCCAGACTACTGACTCTAACTCAGCATACTATAGCTAACTCCCCAGCTAGCATTCCAGTGTGGCTTATGCTGCTGCGACAGTTCTAAAGTGACATCATCATTCCAGCTCAGCTGAGACTGAAAACACAGCGGGACACTGTGAAATCCATTTAACTGGCATTTCAAAAGCTGCCTCTCTCCCTGCCTGCCACTGATTCTAAGTGGGATTCTAGTAACCCCTGGGAACAAGGGGGTTGCATCTACAGTCGTGGCCAAAAATATTGGTGCCCTTGCACTTTTTCAAATAACTCACAATTTCCTCTAAACATAGTTGAAATTAACAACAGTACAGTATTTGGTCTCCACAATTCTTTATTTCTCTGTTAATATTACAGAACCTTTGTTTTTGATTCAGAATTTAATATATCCTTTTAAATCAGAAAATGAAAAGAAATGGCATTGACAAAATTATTGACACCCTAGACTTAATATTTGGTCAAAATAACTGCAATCAACCGCTTCCTATAGCCATGGATGAGCTTCTCTTGCACCTCTCTACTGGCAGTTTGGCCCATTCTTCTTGTGCAAACTGCTCCAGTTCTCCCAGATTTGAAGGGTGCCTTCTCCCAACTGCCGTTTTCAGATCTCTCCACAGGTTTTCAATGGGATTTAGATCTGGACTCACTGCTGGCCACTTCAGAACAGTTCAGCGTCTTGTCTTGAACCATTCCTGGGTGTTTTTTGAAGTGTGTTTGGGGTCATTGTCCTGCTGGAAGACCCATGACCTTCGACAGAGACCCAGCTTTCTGACAGTGGGTTCAACATTGCACTCCAAAATGGCCTGGTAATCTCCAGATTTCATGATGCCATGCACACGTTCAAGGCACCCAGTGCCAGAGGCAGCACAGCATCCCCAAAACATCACTGAACCTCCTCCATGTTTGACTGTAGGGAAGGTGTTCTTTTCTTTAAAGGCTTCATTTTGTTTTCTGTAAACATAGAGATGATGTGCTTTACCAAAAAGCTCTAATTTGTTCTCTTCTGTCCACAGGACATTCTCCCAGAAGGATTTTGGCTTGTTCAGGTGTGTTTTGGCAAACCCCAGTCGGGCTTTCTTATGTCTCCTCTCAGCAGTGGGGTCCTCCTGGGCCTCCTACCATATAACCCTCTTCATTGAGTTGCGACAGGATGGTGTGAGTTGAAACTGCCGCATCTTGTGTCTGAAGGTCAGCTTGAATCTGTTTGGCAGTTGATCGAGGTGCTTTCTCCATCATTCGAACAATCCTGCGCTGCAATCTTCGATCAAATTTTCCCTTGCAGCCACATCCAGGGAGGTTGGCTACAGTGCCATGGGCCTTAAACATCCTGATAACATTATGTACGGTGGAAACAGGAACATCAAGGTTCTGGAGATTGATTTGTAGCCTTGAGTTTGTCCATGCTTTGACTACAATCTTCTGTCTGACCTCCTCAGACAATTCTCTGGCTGTCTTTCTTTTCTCCTGCTCATTAGTGGCACACACAGTGACACAAAACAGGAGAATGAGTCTTTTTCTCTATTCAGACTGGTTGAATGAGTGATTTTTATATTGCAGGCACCTGCAACTCACCACAGGTGAGTTCAGTTCCAAAGTGTGAAGGAGAATCAGCTGCTTGAAATCTAATTATTTCTAACTACTTCTAAAAAGTGCCAATAATTTTGTCCGGGCCATTTAAGGATTTCTGTGTGGAATAATCTAAGATTTAGTAAATTTTTCTGCTTTTTGTGTTTTATTCCACTGCAAACCAAAGAAATACATATGTGGATACCAAAATATTTTTTAATTTCAACAATTTTCTGGAAGGAATGGTGCATTATTAGAAAAAACTGCAAGGGCGCCAATATTTTTGGCCACGACTGTATATGGGAGCCCAGGAGCATGCCATTCAAGTCTCAGGAGCATGATTAGATCAGCTTTTCAATATTTAATCTGACATTTGGTGAAATCTGTGAGCCAGGCTCAATTAACAAGGCTCTTGTTAGTTGAACTCGGCCTCCGATTTCACCAACTGTCCAGTTAAAAGGCCAGAAAACGGGGTTTGTAAATCATGTTTTAATAGACATGAATGGAGCGCGCACCCAGGCTCTCCTAGTACTGATGTCACAAAACGTCGGATTGTGGGGGTGGAGCTGCCAATAAGGAAGTGGAAGGGATCAAGTGGCTAGCCTCTCAGGGCCAAATTACAGTCCCTTCCCTTCCTTGGAGGGTAGTATGAAAAATTGGGAAAGCACATAAGAGGAGCTTCCACAGAGGTAAGGGAGCTTCCTCTTATTTAATTTCTCATACAAAAATTATTGAGAAAGGTTCTCTTTAACATACACAGATTTGATGATTTATAGGAGGTCTATATTCCTATTGCCCTCCTTATGTGTTTAACTTATTTTAGCAGTGCTTTTCTCTTTGAGGGACAATATTTGGTATATTATATTTTTTTTCTTTTATTTTACTGTCATTTTAACAGCGCTGTAACTATTGGTATGTTTCTTTTCTAGTTTCAGCTATTTTATCGAATTTTTTATTTCAGACCTGTGTTTGAGTTTGTATTTTTCTTGTTTTGTTTTCAGTAAAAATTCCCTTGCTCTTTTTAGGAAGTGTCATGGGATGTTTAATGTCCACCAGAACAGCCATCAAAACAGGCAGACTGGATCTTGGTTTAAGATCTCATCTGAAGGACAGCACACCTCCAGTGTTACAGAAGCCCCCCTAGTACTGGACATGGGTGCCAGCATTTATGGTGTGAGTTCAATTCCATTGTGGGATTAGAACCCATAACCTTCTGGCCCAGAGGTGGATGTGCTACCAACTGAGCCACGCTGAGCTTTAAAAAAATTCAAAATGAATACCACTGAGTAATTCTGATGTTTGTTTCTTAAGTACCTTCTGACCAGGACTACTGTTTTTCTTTTATTTTCCCTTCTACTTTCTGTCTCTCTTAACCCTTCTGGCTTCACTACTTCTTATTATTTTATTATATTCTCTATTTATATGCCCCCTTCCACCAGCCGGTCCCCTTCTTCCACCTGTCCTCCTCCCCAGACATGTCATCTGCCTTTTCTGGGACCTACCCTATTCCACGATATCCTCCAGTGGTGTACCCCACACGGCAGGGCTCTTTCATCAGGATCCTGGGGGCTATAAACTCCTTTAGTCAACTCAGTGTACGTGGAGAGTAGCTGCAGTCAATAGCACGAGTACTGTGAGAGCAGTGGGAAGTCATCAAGGACAGCTTGGGCATTTTTCTTAGTTTCTCTCCAGGTGCTGAGATGCAGGCATTCCCAATCCAGTCAGAGGTTTCCCAAACTTGGCCCAGTAGTGCAGTGGGCTGAGGCAGTGGTTGCCACACCACCACCACATCAGCAACTCAGAATTGGGAATGGACCAGGCTCTGTCAGGGGTCGGCAGTGTTTGGGGGGGGGTCGAATGTTTGTTGACAGCTCTTCTCCTTCGGAGGGTGGTGGGGGACAGCATGATCCACTGCTTCCGTGACATGCAGTGGAGGCTGGGTGATGCAGTAACAGCGGCTGCTTCTTGAAGGACCGGGCACAGATGCAGAGCACGTATGACATCTGCACAGCCTGCGCCCACGCTATTGCACATATTGC
Source organism: Neoceratodus forsteri (assembly GCA_016271365.2). Lineage (NCBI taxonomy): Eukaryota > Metazoa > Chordata > Ceratodontiformes > Ceratodontidae > Neoceratodus > Neoceratodus forsteri. Next base: position 973,479,598 of record CM057456.1, on the reverse strand, counting down.
TGACCTGAGGGATGGGGAGAAAATAGGAGAAAGAAACCCTGAGCAGCAGAATGATGGTCAGTGACCCTACGGGCTCCACTCCACTGCCTATGGCACCGACTTGCCCATAGTGATAAGTAAGTAGCTGGGATAAGGCCTGGGACAGTGGGTGACAGGGCTGGGATCGTCATCAGAAGGTGTCTACTCAGGTGACAAGGGGAGAAACAAAGGATGTGAGGAAAAAAATCCCAAGCTCCCATCAGAGCTCAAGTGTAAAGGGCTGTGTACGTGACATGTTTAGTGGCTCAACATTTTTATGTCCTCCTACAGTATGCCACAAAATGATCTCTTTGTTTTATATGATTCTGTAGTCTTTGCTGTTCTCATATTGCTGGGAAGCTTTCTCTACAGGTCAGCTAGCTACCATATCAGTAGTCATGGCTGCAATTGGTATTGTAGTAGGCTGCGTTTATCAAAATTTTCAGTGTATCAGTTCCCTTCCCTTCACCAGAATAGTAAACATATTCTCCCGTTGTGATACAATATCATAATGGGAGGAGACTAGACTGTGTGATCTTGTCATAACTTGATATCATTTTAATATCATCAGTGTAGGAGGAGACATGGCTGTATAACCATAGAACAGCTTTATATCACTGCAGTGTCGTCAATGAGGGAGACTTGACTTTGTAACCTTGGCACAGTTGTATAGCATTCCAATGTCATTGTGGGAGGAAACTCCACTCTGACACCGTGTCACAGCCTTCTTTCTTGATATCACAATGGAAGGAGAGTCCGCTTTGTATCATCAGTCTGTCACTGTAAATGGAGATTTAGCTGAATAAACTGGGCTGTCTAGCAAATGTTATATATAAAAAAACAAATATGGAATGAATCTTCATCAAATAATATCAACTTTGCATGGTATAATATTTTTTTGTAAACTTATTACATTATTAGGCTTCCCTCAGTATCATGGTGCTTTGTAGTGCACTAGGATGATGACTTTCAGTGGTGTGCTGTTATCAAACGTTTATGAGAGAGAGACATACGCACTCTCACTAAAATTATAAATAGGCCTCTTTGTAGGAGGCCAACCAGACATGGCACTGTACTGTACACAATTTTAACACTGACTTTTTGGAGTCTCCTGACTCCACGGGTTGCAAGCTGAATCATTGTTAAACCAAATGCCCCATCAAGGCAGTTATAGTGGTTGTATCCTAAATGTATTAAAGAGAGTACTTGCTTCCAACAGAGCTCCAGTGGAGTACCAGACTATTGACCATCTACTCTCTCTCTCTCTCACTCTCTCAGATCCTTCCAACTGTTTTCTGTCTTCAATTCACTGGCTACCTCTAAACTGGAAAATTGTTTGTTAGAGTCTGCTTTTGGTTTAGAAAACACTGAATAAGTTATATCCCTATTTAGGTGATCTCTTTATCCTCACAATCCATTTTTACGTTTTATGCATGCCTGCCCACCAGATGTTTTGTCAGCAGTGACTAGGGATTCGGGAGCATGGCACTGCTGAGCCCATTGTAGTTCAAAATAGCAAGGGCTCAGCAGTCTACACCAATGACCAGCAGTGTGGTTTGTGACACCACCCGTTGTTTGCTGGGTGGAAACTTGATGTACTTCAAAGGACCGAGCCACTCTAATCAGAGATGGCTTCAGTCCTTTGATTTATATGAAACCGGTCAGCAAACAGCTGAGCCGAGCAGCTTTTCAGGGCAAGAGCCTGTCAGCCTAAAAGGAAACCATCCGTCCATCTCTGTTGCAGCTGCCCCTTCCCAGCCCAACCCACAGATACTTACAAATTGCCACTATCCCTGGCAGCAAAACTGGCTTTTACTTTTTACAGGCATCTACGGGCCTCCACTGGGTCATTAAAAAATAGGTCGGCCCCACATAGGACATCAGTAGCTTGTCTGGAAGTTAAAGAGAATGAGCTACCCCCAGTTCAGGTAGCCCCACTCTGAATGCATCAAAACTAAGCTGATGCTGTCATGTGGAGTAGCTTAAGTCAGGGAAGCAACAAATTTGACTCCCATCTTCGAGTCAATTATCCTTTCTTTTTAGTAGCTACAAGTAAATTGTCCCTCATGTTAGGGTCCATTGTCACTAACATAAAAGTCCTAGGCAGATCTGTTGTGTCTGACTGGCTTTGAGCTGTGATCCATTTATTTAATTATTTATTTGATTTTTTTTAATTATTGTTTTAAGAAAAAGTCCATCTATGTCTGTTGCAGTCCTTGCATAACCCCAAAAAAAACAACCTACGACAATATTGTTAGAGACGCATGGGTGCTCAATCCCCGTGCTGCAGCTACTCACTCCCCACCCTTCCCCTTTTAGTACTGCAGCATCAGGGAGCCCACCCCCGGTACTGCCAGATATAACAGTGACACTGGTGGATGCCCAATCCCCCAGTGTCACTACCTGTAAGAGAAAAAAAGACCCTAATTTTTTGTTGTATTTTTAAGTTTCTAAGCCTGTTAAAAAAAGAAAACTGTCCATCGATGTCTGCTGTTGCGCTGTTATTTTTACCCAAATTTTCAACATACAGTACCTTTTTTGGGACACCACCTCGTGCACAATGCAAGTGACATTAGGTAAATCTGTTCCGAAAGGTGATTTTTGCAGTCGCTGCACGAAATCACTTTTCGAGCAGGAGTTAAATTATTTTCCACCATGAGGTGGGATCATAAAAAAAAGAAAGTTATGAACCTGTGTTGAAGTTTGCGAACACAGGCTCATAACTTTGGTAATTTTCAATATTTTGCCCCCAAATTTTAACATAACAATTTCTTCACAGCACCTCATGAATATGACAGCTGTCATTTTTCAAATCCCGGCCAAAATGTGTTTTCGCATCCTGAAAGGTGATTTCGCAGTCACTGCAGTGGAGGAATTATGCCAAACGAGTCCACCTGAGTGATGTCTTTGCGCCAGTGCGTCAGGAGAGGAAAAATAAAGCTGACAAACAAAAATTGTTTAACAAGTATCAAACATTTGGGATTAGCAAATGCTTGTTTAACTCAGTTTACTGTCCCAGCAGTGGCTTCCTGAAAGTGAGTGATCATGCCTTTGCATTAGCAGGTCCAAATGTCTAGAATTCCCAATAGTTAACCATGAAATTGGCAGTCTGAAGCTTTGTTGACACTTCCAGGAGAACTTTGATAAACATAATTTGTTGATACAGTTCACTTTATACTTCACAGTAGTTCTGTTTTTCTTCTGCTTATTATTTATCACTGAAATAATTGGCATACAGACAGGAGCTTTGTTCCTTAAGAGTTCTTGTTCTCCTGTTGCCTGTTCCCCATTGGAGAGTATAATACCTTGCTTATGACATCTGCGGTGTCACAACAGAGACTTATGACATAAAGTGGGGGGTAAGCTGCTGTGGCAGGTTAACTCTAAGAGATAAAGATCCTGAGCTCGATTTTTAAAAGAACCACTAGATCGGCACACATTGTACTGATCCCCACCTGCGACAACCTCTGGGTGTATCAGGGACCCTGTGCCATATTTCAGTAGAACAGGGTCCCTGTGTCAAAGTCCCCCGAGTTGTCACAGGCAGAGTGTTGCGCCAAAGAGTTGGCAACCTGAAGGCGTTGACAGAGAGTCCCATCGGCCCCACCTGACACCGCACGGTCCAGAAACACGATGTTTTTGGGGGAGCTCTGAGGGCTGAGACACCGAACACAGACCTGGGGGGTGCTGTAGTGGGTGGTGTGGGCATGGTGAATATGGCAGGGTACACAGGTGGCACTGGGCAGATGTGCCCTGGACAGTTGTACAGACCTGTGAACCTGGTACTCCCTGGCATTCATGCATGGACCCTGTCGCAGACCCTCTGGTGACACCAGCCCTGGCAGCTGTCCCAGAGCTTGCACAGTCCCCGACCTGCAGAGATAGTCCACGGCTGCAGGGTACTAGGTGCAGCTGGTGGATAGGGATGTAACCTGGGCAGCGGGACATTCCCTTGCTGCACAGCCCAAGTGGTGATTTACTGCAGGTACAGGTGCTGGTGTAGCTACAGAATGGTGTTAGGGCACCCCAGTAGATAGATGCCAGATAGGGGTGTGGCAAATGACGGGACAAAGGACTGGCACCACGTATACCAGAGTGGGGAAGTTCTGTCCCTCCCACTGTACCCTGTTTTGTTGCAGTGTTGGTCGTGACATGTCGGGTGAGTGGGGTTGTACTGTACATCACCCACCTATGTAACGGATACAGTCCCCAACAATGTAGGCGGATGTCTGCATGGAGATGCCTGTACTGGTCCAACAAGACAGGGTACAGTGGCAGAGATGGGGTTTCCCAACTCCGTTATATGTGGTGCCAGTCCTTTGTCCTGCCATCTGCTACACGGCACCTTCCTATTTGGGTGCCCTCACACCACACCATAGCTACACCGGCACCTGTACCAGCAGAACATCACCATTCAGCAGTCTTGGCAGCAGGGGAATGTCACGCTGCCCAGGGCACGTTTCCATCCACCAACTGCATCTAGTACCCTGCAGTCATGGACTATCTCTGCGGGTCAGGGATTGTGCAAGCTCCTGGACAGCTACCAGGGCTGGTGGCACCAGGGGGGTCTGAGACAGGGTCTGTGCATGAATGCCAGGGAGTACCAGGTCCGTGGGTCTGTACAGCTGTCCAGGGCACATCTGCCCAGTACCACCTGTGTACCCTGACACACCCGCCATGCCCATGTCACCCACTACAGCACCCCCTCCCCCGTTCTGTGTTCAGTGTCCCCCAACCTTGCAGTCTTCCTCCCCCCCCAAACTCGGCACACTCCCGACCTACAGTGTAGGGCTGTTAGACCAGCTCATGGCTGGTCTAGCCACAGCCCTGCCATGCAGCCACAACGGGGCTTCCAAAATCCCAAGTAAGGGGATGCTGCAGCCCTGCCGAGGGGCAAGCCTCCTTCTGCCTAGGTGCACCACCACTTTTGGCACAAGGGCAGCGCAGTGTGGGTTTGGTACACGGCCTCTTGTTTTCTGTACAGCCTGCATTCGAAAATCGAGAGTGCCGCAACTTTTGACACAGGGTACCACTTGCGTTAATTCTCTTTGACGCAGGCACCTTGCGTCAAAAGTGGGGCTCTGAAATTCGAGCCCCCTGTGTTTGTTCACATTTCCTCAGTAATAAATAATGTAGAAGGGAAATGTATAAAGGATATATAAAATACAAGCTGAATTACGTCTAAATATTATGGGCCTTATTCTCAGACAGTAAATGTGGGGCCACACAGTGGGAGCAAACAGCCTCCCTGTACAACCACACACTTGGTGGCTTAACACAAAGGATGATTTAGCTACTGGGGGTGGAGTTCCCTCTGCAACTATGTCAGAAGGCAAATCTGACATTCCAGACGGCAGTGTGTACACAAAAAGGATTTTCAGACACTAACACCCAATTACCACACCACAGACTTCTGTACATAGCACAGCATCAGTAATGTAGCACTGTGCAGTGGACAGAGGCCATGGCACAGACACTTCTGCCTTTGTTCCCCATCCACCCCATACCTTTTGGCCTGCTTCTGGGCCAAAGAAGCATCTTCCTTCTAATTGCCCTCCAGTGTTCTCTGGTGGTCCAGTGGTTCCCCACACCAACCCAAACCCATGCCGTAGTCTCCGGTGTCCAGTGGAACCACCCTATTTAGCCCGTTCCCTAGCAAGCTTCCTTTCGCATCATGGTACCTTGCCAACCTCAGTTTGCTGCCAGCTCCTCCCATCTCAGTCGTACCTTAGCAACACCCCTGTCACCTGCTTTGTAACAGTTTTGCAGGTATGGGTGTTACTGAGGTTGCAACCAAGGTTGAGAGGGTTGCCATGCTTTGTACCCACTGCCTTACCCGTACAGCTATAGTTAATAACTGTGAATGGAAGGGCTACGACCCCCTTTAAGCATAGCTCAGGAGGTAGCGCTCAAGGGACTGTCCCAAAACCGCTAGCACAACAATTATGTATTTTTAAAACTTCCCTAGTTAGCTTTTGGCAGAGAGTAGCAAGAGGAAGGAGACAACTGTTAGAACTTTACTACTCTACTACTGGGACTGAGGAACTAAAACTTTACTACTGTGACCTTCAATTAGGGTACAAAAAAAACAAGAGTTAGTGTGCTTGTCTGAGTTGGGGGAAGGGAACTGTTATCTGTGCAGTTACCTAGGTGAAGAGGAGATCTGTAAATTATGGGGTCTGGCTGAGGCAGCAGAAAGGTGTCTGCATTTAAAACTTCCCTAGTTAGCTTTTGGCAGAGAGCAGCAAGAGGAAGGAGGCACCTGCTAGAACTTTACTACTGGCACTACGTAGCCCTTCCCCCTTATCCAGTTCCACTTTTATAGGCACTGGATTTGACTGACAACAGGAACTACTGTTTGGGAGTAGGAAGGAGTGATCACAGAGGCACAAAATACTCACCATCCTAAAGGAAAAGAGTAGCTCTCCACCCCCCCCACCCCCCCCCAGCTGCTGGAGGTCTGACTCTGAGCAAGTAAGAAGGAGACTACTGAGGAATACAGGAACTTCCGGTCCCAGAACAGGAAGGGCAGAAGTTGTAAGGGCACGAAAGCAGTAGGAAAGTAGGGAGAAAAAAAAAAAAAGAAACAGAGAGAGGAGCGAGTAAGCATACAAAGCAACAGGAGAGGGGCCACAAATAAGACATGATGGGAGTGGTGCAGTGCAGTGGCTGTAGATCGGTAGTCTTCCGGGAGATGTTCTGGAGGATGCAGTGTTGTCCCATCTGCAGGCACCTCTCTGGGCTGAGGGAGGAGGTTGCTCGTCTCCAGGCTAAGTTGGCCAGGATTTGGGGGACCTCCTCTCCCACCTACGTGCTGCTGCACCTGCCTCAGAGGTTGCTAAGAAAGAGGAGCAGTTGGACCACGGTGGGCTTAGGGAGGGTGAGGGTGGTGGATCAGAGGCACATCCCTCCAGTTGTACCTCTCCACAGTTCATGCGCTGTTCTGGTAGAGTGTGGTTCCTCTATGGAGGCACCCGCAGTGGAGACCAAGGAGGATGCTGGGAACCTCCACAAAGGAGACCCACAGGAGGGTGGCATGGGGCCCCACAGGGGAAGGAAACAACTCCTCATGGGGACTCAGTCGTTAAGGGGGTAGAACTGGGGGAGGGAGGAGAGAGGGAGGTAAGGTGCCTGCCCGGCGCCATGGCTTGGAGGGACAAGAAGTGAATCCTCAGGATTGCAGGAGCAGCAGCATGGGAGAGGAAGCTGGATGTCTTTGTGGGACATAGGTTAGAACGTCGCTGGCGGAAATCTACTTTGGATGCCAACCGTCTTATTTTGTAAGAAGGCAGAATTCCTGTCCAGGGAGATCACTGTCGCTCGGAATCAACCAGCCCAATTCTTCCGAACTGTGGACAGGCTGTGCAACCCAGCCTGTCTGCTGCTCCGTTGAGTTTTTTCACAAATTGAGTGTGATGAAATTGCTCAATTCTTTGCGAACAAGGTGGCCGACATCAGGTCAGAGATCCGTCAGACCCGTTCTGTGGGGGATGCTGTTGGTCAGTGCTCGGTCACGGTGCCTCTTTTTTTGTGGAGTACCTTTGACCTACCGGAGTTCATCGATATTATGAGGATTGTCCAGGGGATGCGCCCTACATGCTGTAGTTTAGATCCAGGCCCTACTTCCCTAATTCTGGGTTGTAGTAATATCATTGGCCTGGTCTTGGCTCAGATCATCCAGTGCTTCTTGGAATCGGGAGAGTTTCCAAGCTCCCTGAAGGAGGCGGTGGTGACACCCCTTCTGAAGAAAGCTTCATTGGACCCGGATATCTTAGCAAACTACAGACCTATCTTGAACCTTCCTTTTGTGGGAAAGGTTATCGAGAAAGTTGTGGCGACTCAACTGGAGAACCATTTAGCCATCCATAGTATATATGAACCTCTCCAATCTGGTTTTCATAAGAGGCATAATACTGAGACTGCTCTGGTTCAGGTGCTCAATGATCTCCTGATGGCGAGAGATCAGATAAACCACTCCATCTTGGTACTCCTTGATCTCTCTCTCTTCAGCTTTTGACACTGTGGACCATGGGGTACTGCTTGAGCTCCTGGTGTCCCTCTGTGGACTGACTGGCACAGTGCTCAGATGGTTTTCATCTTTTCTCACCAGTAGAACTCAGAGAGTCATCTTGGGAATTTATTCTTCCGAGTCTTTCTCTCTCTGCTTTGTGGGGTTCCCCAGGGCTTGGTGCTGTCCCCCATGTTGTTTGCAGTGTATATGCTGCCCCTTGGAGACATTGTAAGATGGTATGGGCATTTTTTTTTCTCTGTCCTGAGACTTGCAGCCTACTCAATAGGTCAAACCAGATTATTTCAATGTGTGTTTGTTAAGGGTGATGCGGTTGTGGGAGCAGGATCCTTCTCGTTTACCATCCTCCTGGTTGTGGGAGTGGATTCTTGCAGGAGTTTGGGGAGCTCATTGCTGACCTGACATTGGAGTACCCAAGGTGGTTGGTCTTGGCTGACTTCAGTATTTGGGCCGATGATAACTTTTTGCCTGGTCTGCAATTCTTCTGACAGATGGAACTGTTGGGCTTCACTGTTACCTCTGCTACCCATTAATCTCTCTACACCTTGGACCTGGTTTTCCCTCTGGGGCTTGCCCTTTTTCAATTTTGAGGTTGTTCCTATCTGTTGGTCAGACCATCATGCTGTGAGTTTTCAGATCAGGGCCCCCAAACATATTAACCCCCCAGTGGAGTTAGTTCAGTACCGACCTTTAAGAAATGTGGACTCTTGTAGGTTATTGTTGATACGAGCTACTCAAGCCTGTTGCAGGTGTGTGCTTATGGGGTCAACAGTGTGGTGGAAACTTCTAACATGGCAGTCACCGCAGCTCTTGACTCACGTGCACCATTTTGTGTACGCCCTACAGTCTCCCAACAGTGCTTCCCCTTGTTTAATGAGGAACTCAAATGGTTGAAGACCGAAGAGCGGAGACTGGAGCATTCTTGACAGAGCGGGTTTGTTGGAGGTGAAATTAACACTGAGAACTCATTATAAGGAGCATGAGGGGGGCAATCATTATGAGAAAGGCAGAGTTCCTGTCACAGATGATTGCTGCAGGAGTTAACTGGTCAGCTCAGCTCTTCCATACTGTGGACAGGCTGCTGCATCCAGCCAGCTTATAGTGTGGAGGAATATTGTTACGCAAGTGACGTGCAGAGTTCGGCCAGTTTTTCCTTGTTAGGGTATCCTTTGTTCGTTCCTCAGTCTCTTTAAGTGGGCTGTCATGGCCCAGCATGGTACAGTCTCTGACTAACGGAGACTTTTGGTCTATCTGGGAGGAACTTCACTCTTTGTAAGCTGATGAGATTCTCTGGGTGATCATGAAGCTGCGTTCCACCTTCTGTTCACTGGATCCTATTCTGACCCACCTTTTATTGGACTGCAGGGAGTCTCTTGGTCTGGTGATTGCTGAGACTGCCTGGTGTTCCCTTTGGGAGTGTGTGTTTCTGATAGCCTTGAAAAGGGCTGTCATGAGACCCCTTCAGGAAAGCTTCTTTCTACCTGGGTATCTTGGAAAATAGTAGGCCCGTCTCAAACTTTCCCTCTTTGGGAAAGGTTAATGAAAGGGTTGTGGTGATGCAGCTGAAGATGCATCTGTAGGCTTCCTCTCTGTACTGTTTGTCTGGATTCAGAGGGTGTAATAGCATGGAGACTTCGCTTGACCCACTTGTCAGGGTGCAGAATGATCTTCTGGCTAGAGGTAGAGGGGAGTGTTCCACCCTGGTTCTCCTTAACCTCTTGTCAGCATTTGACACCATAGATCATGGGATTTTTAACAGATCATCTGAGGGACTTGGTGGGGTTTGGCGGAGTTATGTTGAGGTGGTTCGAGGCCTTCCTTTCCAGTAGAGAGCAGCAAGTTGGGGGGCGCAAATTTTCTTTCTTGGCCAGCTGCCCTGACCTGTGGAGTCTCTCAGGATTTAATTCTGTCCCCCATGTTATTGCAGTGTATATGTTGCCACTGGGAGAAGTGATAGAGGTACAGTCTTCAGTTTCATTGTTATGCAGATGATACTCAACTGTACCTATCCCATGCCCCTGGAGAGAAAAATACAGTTGACATGCTTAATGACTGCCTATCTGTGATCAACGACTGGATGGCTTCCAGCTGACTCAGGTTGAACCTGGACAAGACCAAATTGCTACTGGTGGACTCGGGTGGCTGATATGAGTGGTGGGGTGGCTCCATTACATCCTGGGCCCACTAAGCTGACAACCAGAGATAGCATAAAGAATCTGGGAGTCACTATGGATCACAAGCTAACTATGGAATATCAGGTGTCTGCTGTGGCCTGTAGTAGTTTCTTTCATCTTAGCAACATCACCCGGGTCAGGCCCTTTGTCAGCCCTCAGGACCTGAAGACCTTGGTGCATGCCTTCATGACATCTAGACTAGACTATTGTAATACTCTTTATCTTGGGCTAGATGGAGATTTGATATGCCACTTGCAGCTGGTGCAGAACGCCATGGCTAGATTGATTGCCTGAGTCTCTCACTCCAAGCATATCTCTCATAGAAACATAGAAGTTGACAGCAGATAAGAACCACAAGGCCCATCCAGTCTGCCCATTTCTTTTTCTACCTTATAAATGTGCCATCGGCCTTTGCTCTGTCAATGGCCTGTTTATTCATACTCATCTGTATTGCTCCCTTATGCCTATCTCATGCCTGTTTGAAGCCCTGCACTGTATTCATATCCACCACTTCCTGAGGTAGGCCATTCCATGCATCCATCGCCCTTTCTGTGAAAAAGAACTTCCTCACATTAACCCTTAATTGGCCTCCCTCTAAACTCATGCTGTGTCCTCTTGTGCTGCTATTTTTCTTATATTGAAACATGTTAGACTCTTTCACCTTTTTAATGCCCTTAAGGTATTTGAATGTTTCGATCATATCACCTCTCTCCCTCCTTTGCTCTAGGGTATACATATTGAGCTCCGTTAATCTGTCCTCATATGTTTTCTGATGCAGGTTCTGCAGCATTTTGGTTGCCCTTCTCTGGACTGCCTCAATTTGGTTAATGTCCTTGTGAAGGTGTGGCATCCGGTACTGCACACAGTACTCCAGATGGGCCTAACCAGTGTCTTGTAAAGAGGGATTATTCAAACAACATGAAGTCTTGCTATATTATGACAATTGCAGTGAGTCCCCATCTTCGAACTGCCCCGGAGGTGAAAAAGTTAACTTTCCATGCAAGCATGGAACTCTGAGCGCGAGCTCGGTTAGAAGGCTCTGTCTGCTGATCTTCAAACATAAACTGTCAGATTCTTTACTCCGCCTCACTGAACAGTCGCTCCGGAGATTTCTCCGGCTGCTCGGTTTATTTTGTCGGTTTAAAAGTATTATTTTATCGGTTTTCAACCGAAATTATACCTCAACCGGTCGGTTCAAGCTCTTGTCTGTGGTAATGTAAGTAATAGATAGGTTTTACATTCATTTTCTCTGTGTGGAACTTGTAAACATTTATCGGTTCGGTTGAACCGATCAGATTGTGTTTTAAAATTGCTAGCCCTTTTTTAGAGCGCGGTTCCCAGTTCTTATCGGTTCTAAAAAAAAACAGATTTCATTACGGTTTTTTCCACGACCCGTGACACGGTTGGGAACCGATAAGAGAGTCTTGCGTGGCGGATTGCCACAAACGGGCAAGTTTGGTTAGGCTGGCATTATGTCTGAGAAACCCAAAAGAAAAACCGGGCCCACTGAGTTTCAACACTGTAGTGTCTGTAGGGAAGCCTTTGCTGAGGCTGACCCTCACACCACCTGTGTCTATTGTCTGGGGTTTGACCACCTCAATGCAGACTGCCAGATTTGTAAGAATTTCCCTGCTGCCACCATAGAAAAGAGAGTTGGTAGGCTCAGGGAAAGGGAGGCCAAAAAGTCAGCTGACCCGGATGGCCGGCCCAGTTCGGTTCCAACCGAACCAGAGGGAGTGCCCTCTGACCAGGGCGATACTTCCTCGGGCAAACGAAGAGCTGGCTCTGAGGAGCCAGTTCCTGCAAAAGGACTAGAAAGTCAGCTGGTGTGAGAGCCAAAGTTCTCTCTCCAACCGCTGAAGAAATAGCTAAAGCAATCCAAATTGTCCAGTCTCTTTCCCGGTTCCAACTGAACCGGCACCATCAAGGGCGCTGTTGGCCGGTTCCACCGATTCAAGATTATGATTTTGAGGAATTTTATGACCCGTGGGAGGGGAGAGGAGTATGAGGAGAGTGAATATGGTTTTGAAGACCTGGATGTGCCCATTGAACCAGACACCTCTCCAGACAGACCCTTAGGGGTTTCTCCTCCAAGGCTCTCTGAGTCCCCTTCTCATTTTATGTTTTATAAGAAGGTTGCTGAAACTCTCCAACTCCCTGTTGAGGAAGCTGTTGATGACCAAGAGGAGCCTGATTATGTGGAAATGATGGATATTCCAGAATCTAAGAGACTGTCTATTCCTCTGCATAAATCTTTTCGGAAGCAGACAGTAAAAGTTTTAAAAACTCCTCACACTATACCTCCTATAGATAAAAGGATGGACAAGAGGTATACTTTATCAGGCTCTGATACGGAGTTCCTCACACAGCAATGCAGCCATGTGGGAGTAGTGCAGGCTGCAGCCTGTGACAAGGCAAATATTCCCCTAGCTTCACACCCTCCTGAGAAGGACTCCAAGAAGATTGATGCTATGGCAAAGAAACGGTACATAGCAGCATCCTTGGGACTCAGACAGGCAAATTATATGGCTTATGCTGCTAGATACCAGAAATCCAGATGGGATACTGTGCTGGCTCTAGCAAAACAAGCCCCTGACCAGCTGGCCAGAGAGCTGGAACAGGTGGCTAGAGATGGTATTGAGGCATCTAAGGTGCAATTTCTTGCTGCAGTAGACTCTAATGATGTGTCATCAAGAGTCATGGCTACATCTGTGGCACTTCGCAGAATGGCTTGGCTCAGACGTACTACCCTGTCACAGGATACCCAGTCTAAGGCCATGGATTTTCCTGTTGTGGGCAACTCTCTGTTTGGGGAGCAAACAGAGAATTACATGAAGAAAATGGATGAATACAGCCTATAGAAGTGCACAGGCCAAGGAAAGGCAGGTCACTCCTCAGAAGCAGCTTCCCAAGGGCAGGGCCAGGCCTTTTCATAGGCCTTTTTACCAGTCCCAAGCCTCCTCTTCTGCTTATGCCCAGAGGGGTTTCTTTAGAGGGAGAGGCAGACGGGGTTCAAGCAGGCCTGCTTCCACCCCTCAACCTAAAGCCCCTGCCAAGCAGGCACCCTGATGGGGTAGCCAGGGCCGATTCTTCTCTACCTGTAGGGGGCAGGCTGGCTTACTTTGTCCAGGACTGGAAGTCTGTAACGTCAGACAAGTGGGTCCTGGAAGTAGTAAGCTTTAAAACCAAAGTTCAAAATGGTGACCATGGGAGTTATTTTACCCTCTGTAAGGCCAGGGGACTGGCTAGCGTCCCTGGATCTCAAGGATGCCTACTTCCATATTCTCATCAGAAGCTCCCATCGAAAGTACTTCAGGTTCGAGCTGCCCTCAGGCCATTACGAGTTCAGAGCAATGCCCTTTGGCCTCTGCTCCAAGGGTATTCACCAAATGTCTGGCAGTAGCGGTTGCATGCCTAAGAAGGCAAAAAATTGCCATCTTTCCTTACCTGGACGATTGGCTCATAATAGGCTAGTCCCCAGAACAGGTCAGCTTACACCTTCAGGTAACTCAGCAACTGCTTACCTTCCTAGGTTTCCTTCTGAATCTCTCAAAGTCAGTTCTAAAGCCTGTCCAGCTCCTAACCTTCATAGGCGCAGAACTGAACACACAGGAAGCCAGGGCCTTCCTCCCTCTGGACAGGGCAAAGACCCTAGTCTCCCTGGCCTCCTCATTCACCCTGCAGGTCTCTCAACCAGCAAGGCATTTTCTGCAGCTCCTAGGACACAAGGCTGCTTCCACAGCAGTAGTGCAAGGAGCAAGATTTCAGATGAGGGACATTCAGTTCCATTTGAGAGCTTTTTGGTCTCAAAGAAAGGATCCTCTTACCAAGTTGATCCCAGTAACTCGAACCCTGATCCAAGCCCTACAGTGGTGGCAGGATCAAAGCAACCTGAGACGAGGAGTTCCTTTTGTCACTCAGTCTCACTCCTTAATCCTTACTACGGATGCATCCCTCTTGGGGTGGGGGGCTCACATGGGCAACCTCACTGCCCAGGGACTGTGGTCCCCCCAAGAAACTCTGCTCCACATCAACCTGTTGGAGCTCGGAGCAGTTTTTCTAGCACTTCAAGCTTTCTCCAAATCTGTTCAGAACAAAATTGTACAGGTCAGAACAGACAACACCACTACAATGTGGTACATCAACAAGCACGGGGCACTCGGTCTGTGCCCTGTGCAATCAAGCCATGAAGTTGTGGTCTCTGGCTTACTCCTGAACACACCTCTCCCTACGGCAGTTCACCTCCCAGGCAAGGACAATGTCCTGGCAGATGCTCTCAGCAGAATTTCTCAGGGCATCACGAGTGGTCCCTGGATCCCCTGGTTCTGGGAGTGGTATTTGCCAGATGGGGCACCCCGCAGATAGATCTTTTTGCAGCCCCAGACAATCACCAACTTCCCCTCTTTTGCTGCAGGCCCCCAGTCTTGGGCTCAGGATGCCTTAGTCCTCAGTTGGGAAGGGAAGTTTTTCTATGCCTTCCCTCCCTTTCCTCTCCTGTTCAAAGTGCTAGTCAAAATCAGATCCCAATCCTGCACTGTCATTCTGATTGCCCCGGATTGGGCCAGACAACCCTGGTATCCACTCCTACTGTCCTTAGCAGTCCATCCTCCCCTGTGCCTTCCCAGGAATCACAATCTGTTAACCTGTACCCAGGGAAGGGTTTGGTACCCGAATCTCAAATCTCTCAATCTCAAGGCCTGGTTCTTGAAGAGTTAGAGTTTGCTGACTTACACATCTCACAAGGCGTAATGGATATATTGAAGGCTTCTAGGACCTTCCACCAGGACTACTTACAACTCCAAATGGAAAAGGTTTTCCATATGGTGCTCAGAAAAGCATATTTCCCCAGACTCTGCTGATTTACCCACAGTCCTGGATTATTTGGTCCATCTGAACACTTTGGGGCTGAGACCAGCTACCCTGAAAGTGCATTTGGCAGCTGTGTCTGCTTTTATTTCGACTGGTAAATCCTCTTCTTTTTCAACTCACCTGTATTTTCCAAGTTTTTTAAGGGATTGCTTCACACCAACCCTCCATTCAGGGATCCTGCCCCTGCCTGGGATCTTAATGTTTGTATTGCTCAGCTTATGCAACCCCCCTTTGAGCCTTTGTCTTCAGCTGAGCTTAAGTACTTGACTTGGAAAACTGTGTTTCTAGTAGCCATCACCTCTGCCAGACTCATAAGTGAATTACAAGCTTTGTCAGTGGAGCCGGATTTTATCTCCTTTCACAGAGATAAGGTAGTCCTCCAGACTAATAGAAAGTTTCTGCCTAAGGTGGTTTCAGATTTCCACCTTAATCAATCTATATCTCTTCCAGTGTACTTCACTGACCATTCTTCCTCTGGTGAGAGGAGGCTGCACAGCCTAGATGTGAAGAGAGCCCTTTAGTTACTACATAGAGCGTACCAAGGGTCACAGGTTTGACTCCCTCCAACTGTTCCTCACTTATGGTGAGGTTGGTAAAGGGAAGCCTGCCACTAAAAGATCCATTGCCAGGTGGATTGTCTCTTGTATCCAATTCTGTTACGAAAAACTGGGTAAGGTTCCTCCCTCAGGCCTGAGGGCTCACTCTACCAGAGGTACAGCTGCTTCTCTGGCTGCTGCCAGAGACATCCCTATTCTAGAGATATGTCAAGCAGCTACCTGGAAAACAGTTCACACTTTTACCAAGCATTACTCCCTGGACATCCAGGCTCGGAGTGATGCTCGGTTTAGCACAGCTGTCCTTCAGAGCCCTATTCCTAGTAGGTTCTGTCCCTCCTCCATGGGGGTACTGCTGTGTAGTCTGCTAGTTGTCATAATATAGCAAGACTTCATGTTGTTTGAAGAAAAAATTACTCACCTTAGTAATGTTGTTTCTTCTAATGGAGTCTTGCTATATTATGACCTCCCTCCCTGCCTGCCCCTCTCAGAACCTCTGTTTTGGGATGTGGATGGGCATTACAGTGTTGGTGCTTTCTTTATGCCACTTTGTTGTTTCACCCTTCCTTTGGGGTGAATTGGTGTTGTATTTTTCATTTCTTTTGGGTCTCATGACTTGAGTCTTTGTTGGAGACCAAGAAGTGTGTGTTTATGTTAGTAGCCAGTCGGCTAGTGTAGGTTTACAGCTTCCACACAGAGCCTTAGTGAGTTTTTGCTCGTAAAGATCTGTCAGTTTATGTTTGAAGATCAGCAGACAGAGCCTTCTAACCGAGCTCGCGCTCAGAGTTCCATGCTTGCATGGAAAGTTAGCTATTTCACCTCCGGGGGCAGTTCGAAGATGGGGACTCACTGCAATTGTCATAATACAACAAGACTCCATTAGAAGAAACAACATTGCTAAGGTGAGTAATTTTTTCTTACCTCCCTCTTCCTACTTGTGATACCCCTACTAATACACCCTAACATCCCCCTAGCCTTACCTACTTCTTTAGTGGTCTGCTTCGATGATTTCAGGTCATCGGTGATGATGATACCTAATCTCTTTCTTCCCTTGTGACTGCCAGCAACTCCCCCCTCCCAGCCTATAAGTGGCTTCAGGGTTTCTTTTCCCTATGTGCATGATCTTGCACTTCTTTGCATTAAACCCCAGTTGCCACTCTTCCGACCATTTTGCTAGTTTATCCAGATCTCTTCTCATTCTGCCCACCCCATCTGGATCATCTACTCTGTTGCAGATCTTGGTGTCATCAGCAAACAGACAAACCTTAACCTCCAGTCCATCTGCAATGTCACTGATGAAGATATTGAAGAGGACTTGCCCCAGGACTGATCCCTGAGGTACCCCACTGGTGACTTGCATCTCTTCTGATTGTATACTGTTTACCACCACTCTCTGTTTTCTGCCTGTGAACCAGTTTGCCACACAGTTGACCAACTTCTGACCCACCCGAGCCTACCCAGCTTATTAATCAATCTTCTATGTGGAACAGTATCGAAAGCTTTGCTGAAGTCAAGGTAGGTGATATCAACTGCTCCCCCTTGGTCCACCACTCTGGTTACCCAGTCAAAGAAATCTATGAGATTAGTTTGACAGGACCTTCCTTTCGTAAACCCATGCTGTCTTGGATCCTGTCCTCATATGGATTCCAGGTGTTGCACTATCCTTTCCTTAAGGAGTGCCTCCATAATCTTGCCCACTACTGAGGTAATACTGACTGGTCTGTAGTTCCCTACCTCCTCCCTGCTACCACTCTTCTGGAGCAGGATCACATGAGCCCTTCTCCAGTCTTCTGGGACCTCTCTGGCTCTGCAGACTTTGCACTGGCTGCCTGTGAGTTGGCGCATCTCCTTAAAGATAAGTTTGTTAACATACAAGGCCCTATATGATCTGAGTCCTGGCTATTGAGAGGTGGGCTTCTTTAAGATCCCAGGTCTCGTGTAAAGTTGTCTGGGGATCGTGCCCTTGCTGTGGCTGCTCCAGTTTTCTGGAACCAGCTGCTGCAAGAGCTTAGGGAGACCCCGGCAGTTGATAGTTTCAAGCAGGAGTAAAGCACTATCTTGTTATTATTAGCTTACCCTACTGTTTCCTAACATGTTCTTATGTAAATGGTATTATTTATTGTATTTATTATGCTATATGTTGATATGTAAGGTGCCCAGAGCCTGTGGGATTAAGCGCCTAAGAAATAAGTATACTAGTACTGCTATTACAACAAGCCTTCATTATGGCTGACATAATTTCAGAGGCATACATGCTGAGTCAGCTCATAAAACCTAAGTTTGTTTTTCCATTTGCACTAAATGGTTGAGTTTGCCTTCTCCCACCCCCACATGACATCCCCCTGAAAGAATTGCCCTGTGGAACTCTTCAGGGCTGAGTTTTTCAGCGACCCCACTAGCTTACTTACCCCTTTGTTTACATCTAGCAGTGCAGTATCCCTAGTCTTCCCATTAATATCTTAATTCTCGCAATTTATTCTGCAAACAAACTGATACTGAACCAGGTTAAGCTGAAACATAGAACCTGACGGCAGATGAGGGTCACTTGGCCCATCCAGTCTGCCCTTTTTTGTTGTGCTGCTTTTGCTGCAGATCCTCTTAGATCTACGGCACTTCCTCTTCTACCCCTTTCCTATCACTTAGGATTCCCTTTTGCCTATCCCAGGCTTCTTTGAATCCCACCACTGTTTTTGTCTCCACTATCTCCACTGGAAGACTGTTCCAGGCATCCACCACCCTTTCTGTGAAGAAGTATTTCCTCACATCTCTAATGAACTTGCCCCCCCCAGCTTCATATCATGACCCATTGTTCTAGAACAACCTTTCATTCAAAAAATACCTCCCCACCTGTACCTTATTCACCCCCATGAGGTATTTAAAGATCTTAATCATGTCCCCCCTCTTCCTCTTCTCCAGGGTGGACATGTTTAGTTTCTTTAGTCTTTTCTTGTAGGGCATTTGATGCAGACTCTGTACCATCTTGGTAGCCCTCTTCTGGATGACCTCTACTCTATGTCTTTCCTGAGATGTGGTCTCCGAACCTGGACAAAGTACTCCAGGTGGGGTCTTACCAATGACATACATAGGGGCAACACCACTTCCCTCTTCCTGCTGGTGATACCCCTACCTATACACCCCATCTGTTGAGGATTTTAGTGAATGGGGGAAATTCGACCAAGACACGGAGGAAATTCCTCTACTGTTTTTGAGAAGTGCCATGGGATCTTTAACATCCACATGAACAACCACCAGAACAGTCAGATCAGGACCTCAGTTTACTTTTTGCTCAAAATCCGGGTGTTGCCTCACCCCTCACCGGATTTCTCCACAGTTTCTTGGGATTTTTTCCGCTTCATTCATCAGACTAGAATGTAAAACTAGACTCCCCTGTTTCTGACCTTCACCAACAGGGGGTAGAACTGGGGGAGGGAAGGGAGAGGGAGGTAAGGTGCCTGCCTGCCTGGCGCCATGGCTTGGAGGGACAGGCAGTGAATCCTCAGTATCGTGGGAGCAGCTGCATGGGGGAGGGAGCTGAATGTCATTGTCCACCTAGAGACAAATGACCTGGCTGGGAATGGGGATCAGAGCAGTGCAGCTGGAGTTTGTGGAGTTGGGGAGGGGCCTTAGACAAGTGGCACGCATGGTAACCTTCTCGGAAGTGCTACCTGTCTATGGCATGGGTGAGGCTGGGGTACTCCGCCCCTTGGGATTCAATGACTGGTTGAAAAACTGGTGCGGAGCTCAGGGATTTGGCTTCATTGGGGACTGGGGTCCACCTGGAGGGATACAGACCTATACTGGCATGATGGTCTGCATCTGTTCGGGACGGTAACCAGGATCCGAGGTGAAAGGTTTAAATGCTTCATTGGTAAGTATTTAAACTAGCCAAGGGGAGACACTGAAGAGAAGCGGAAATCCCAGCCCCCACACATAACAGGGTAGTTAGTGAAGTAGACACAAAGGTAGAGAAGTCGATAGGGGCAAAAGCAGTAAGGACAAGGATGGGCCTAAAAGGGGTAAGGCCATCAAAAATGGAGGGTGATGAGCACCAATGCTCATAGTCTGGGTAACAAGCTCCCAGAACTAGTGGCCTTGATGAAAGAGGGACGCCTGGATATTGTGGCAGTCACAGAAACATGGCACACAGAGAACCAGGACTGGGATGTCATCATACCAGGATACACAATCTACAGGAGGGACAGGGAGGGTAAAAGAGGAAGAGGAGTAGCTCTCTACATTAGGGAAGAAATCAAAGCAACAGAACTAAGGGTAAACAGGGAAAGGAGGAGGCACAGTGGGTCACTTTGGAGACAGGAAATGGCACCACAGTCTGCACAGGGGTTGTTTACAGACCCCCGTGTCAGTGGGAGGCAATGGACAAGGAAATGATAGAAGGAATCCTTAGAATGGCAGAAAAAGGAGAGATATTGTTGATGGGGGACCTGGATATGCCAGATGTTAACTGGAGCACCTTTACTGCAGCCACATCCAGGAGCAGGGTCATTCTTGATGCCCTACAGTGGGCATGCCTCAGACAGCTAGTGTTGGAACCCACTCGAGAGGGAGCAATCTTAGACCCAGTACTCTCAAATGAGGGTGGAGAGAGGATCTCAGATTTAGAAGTGGGTTGCCATCTGGGAACAAGCGACCACCAAACAGTGTGGTTCACAATGAACACAGCTATAGAGTCAAGCCATACAAAAGCAAGGGTGTTGGACTTTAGGAGGGCTGACTGGCAAAATGGGATCATGCCTTAGAAAAGCACTAGCAAACAGGCAAGAAGGAGGGGTGGAAGAACAATGGGGAAAAATTAAAACTGCCATCACAGAGGCAACAAGCCTTTGTGTAAAGCAAATCAACAAAACAAAACAAAGGAAAAAAGCCACTATGGTTCTCAAAAGAGGTGGCAGGGAAGGTTAAGGAGAACAGGATAGCATTCAGGAAATATAAGAAAATACAGCAGGAGCAGGACGAAGAACTATATTAGTTAAAGCAGAAGGAGCCAAGGAAGGCAGTCAGAATAGCAAAGGCCCAAACTGAGGAAAAGATAGCCAACTCTGTTAAGAAGGGGGATAAAACCTTTTATAGGTACATTAGGGAGCGAAGAAAAACCGAGGAAGGGATACTGAGGCTTAATAAAGGGGAAGGAATGTGGGCAGAGGGTGACAGTGAAAAAAAAGGGATACTGAACGAATACTTCTGCTCAGTATTCACAAAAGAATAGAAGGTGGAGGTACCTAAACCAAACAATAGAAACAGTCTGTATAGGGGGTCGATACCAGTCCATTCACAGAAGAAAGGTTTTTTTTTTTTTTTTTTAACTTTTTTTTTTTTTTAAGATTTTAAGACATCAGGAATGCATCACAGTACAATATCTGTAGTTCAATAGCGGGGAGAAAAAGGAAAAACAATTAGTCATGTAGCACTGGTACTGTTTTAGCCACACCTATTACAGAATGTTGATCCAAATATGTACCATCTGTAAAATTACAGTGTGTATTAAGTTGACGTAGTTTAAATTCTAAAGTTATACAGGGAGGAGGCTTATCCAGACAGTATAAAAGTAATGTCTCGTAAGAAATTGCCGACCAGAGTCCATGTTTCACCCATGTCCTAGAATATGACCTTTTAACCTGAGTCATATGAGGGTGTTCTCCCTTCCCCATTACCCCCCTCCCAATTCTCTCTATGGGGTAAGATCTGGCCTTGAAGAGGCTATATAAAGGAACCACCTAGTCCATTTATTAGTTAAGGCCTATATTGTATTTTGAAGTCTAACTGTCATATGTTCCATCTGCTATATCTCATAGATAAAATTTTCCCAGTTAGATATGAGTGGTTGATCTGGTTTTAACCAGAGTCTGGTTATTACTTTTTTAGCCGCTCCAAATAAAAAATATATATATATATATATATATATATATATATATATATTTTTTTATTTTTTTTTATGTAATGCTTTTTTGCCTTGCTGCGGCACTACCGGCTTGGGGCATCCAGCTGCCGGCCGCCTGCCCGAGAACTGGGTAGCTCAGACTGCCCCAGGAGGATCCGGGACCGGCCGTCTTGCCATTCCGCTGGAGGGCTCCCTCTGCCTCAGCCAGCCAGGACAGCCCCGGACCCTCCCCAACAGGATTCCGCCAAAGTCCTCCAGGCGGCTCGGAGCACGGCCATCAAGCTGCCCGCAGTCGCGCCCAGCCATTTCCTCCAGTTGGTCCCCTGGGCGCGGACATATAATGGCGTCCGGGCACAGCATGCTGGCGTCCGCGGCCGTACCCTCCAGATCACCAACGCGCTCAGTGCCCCAGCCGTCCCCAGGAGCCGCTTACAGCGCGGTGGGATTCCCCAACCCACCCCAGGACTGGGAGAGCAGTTTGTGGACGCTCAATCCCAGTCCTCCCCTGCTGACCCGGCCAGCCGGGTTCGTTCCGAACCCGGGTAACTTCCAGCGTCTTGCAGTGTGGCGTCCAGCGCCTCAACCCTCAGCGCCACTGGGCCGACTTCCAAATAAAATATTTAATAAATAAATTGAATGTTTATCCCTGAAGTTTGGTCGGTAATGGAGTAAGAGGACCATCTGTGGAGTGATCTCTCCCAGAGAAGTGAACATTTCCCCTATCTGCTGGTTCACCGCCCTCCAGAATCCCATCAGTATCGTGTAGGACCAGAAGACATGGGTCTGTGTAGCCACTTCCCCTCCACAGCCCCTCCAATAAGAGGAGTCTCCTCCTGACACATACTTTGCTGTGACCTGGGGGGTACGGAAGTAGCGTGCCACCACCTTCCAGGAAAACTCCATCCAGGTATATGAGCAGGTGGTTTTGTGTTGTAATCTCCATATTCTTAGCCAATCTTTGGCATTGAAAGTTACTAACATCTCTGCTTCCAGCTAGTTTGAATATCTTCATTAGCTATATGAGAGAGTTGGCAAAGTGCCTTGTATATACGGGAAATAAGGTGTTGCTGGTTTTCTGGGGTGGACAACTGTTTCAATAAGGTGATTAAGAGGTGGGATTGAAAACTTACAAAAACTGATCCCATTACGGACAACAAATAGTGTCTGATTTGTAGATAGCTAAAAAAATCCTGATGGGGAAGGACATACTCCTCCTGTAATTGTTGGAAGGTTTTAAATAGGCCTGATTGGTAAAACTGAAAAGAATGAACTAGTCCTTTTTCTCTCCACTGCTAAAATGTGTAATCCAATCTACCTGGGAGGAACCTAGGGTCCCTTAATGGGATTCCCATCCACCTAGCCAGGGGACGGAACTCCTTAGTGTTAAGAACTTTTTTCTAATGTGTAACAAGGAGTTTAGTATATTCTGAAATTTCCGCTCCCTCTTGTATATGATTGGGTTGATAAATTAGATCACCATCCAGCAATATATCTGATAAGCTTCTTTCTGTTGTTGTCCACACCGGGGTCTGGGCTGGAGGGAGTAGCCATTTGGACATGTGAGTAAGGACTGTTGCTGTCAGGTATTTGAATAAATTAGGTAGCGCCAAGCCCCCTCCTTCCTTCAGTAGATAGAGACGGCCCAAGGCCACGCATGGATTAGCATCCTTCCAGATAAACCTTGTAATTGCCTTCGTCCATTTGTTCGTCATTTTAAAAGTAGGGACGATGGGATATTTAGCATTAAATAGAGTATTCTGGGGAGAATGTTCATTTGGATAGATTGTATCCTAGAGATAAGTGATATGGGAAGTTGTGACCATCTGTGAAGATCTGACTGTATAATGGGAAATAAGGGATTATAATTTAACTCCAGGACCGTGGAAGGGCGGGAGGATATTTTTACTCCCAAATATGTCAAAAAGGGTCTGCCCCACTTTAGGGGGAATTTTGCATAACTTCTGGGTGAGGGGGACTTTATTGAATGGCCAAGACTTCGGATTTATCCTGGTTTATTTTGTATCCGGAGATTTGTTCTGTTAAGGGTAATATTCATGTTAGTGCCCCAAGAGATTTCTCTGGGTCAGTAACATAAAGGAGCAAATCATCAGCGTAGTATGCCAGTTTATGTTGTGTCCCATTTATGGTGTATCTAGGTAGGTCCTCTAGTTGCCTAAGAAACTGAGCAATGGGCTCGACATAAAGAGCAAACAGTAGGGGGACAGGGGGCAACCCTGACAAGTTCCCCGTTGCAGAGGGAATCTAGTCGAATGGGAGTCATTCATTTTTACTACTGCTTTTGGGGAGGAATAAAGATCCTTTATTGTGTCTAGGAAACCCTGCGGGAAGTCAAATTTGAGAAGTGCAGAGTGTAAGAATTCCCAAGAGACCCTATCAAATGCTTTTTGGGCATCAAGGCCCAACAGGAGATGGGGGTGGGGGTTTAGAGCACTGAAGCATGATTGGTAAGAACAGAGTTTGCTTAATATTATCCCTAGTCTGTCTTGATTTTATAAAACCGGCTTGGTCGGGGTGAATAAAGTCAGGAAGTATATTATCCAATCTGTGAGCGATAATACTGGTGTAAATTTTGTAATCCTGATTGAGAACGGAGATTGGGCGGTCGCATAACTGAGGGGGTTTATTGGGCTTCAGTATAACTGAGATTGTAGTTTGCCTCAAAGAAATTGGGAATGTTGTCGTGTTGTGGCTGGCCTGCATAGCCTATAATAAGGGGAGATGTACAGAGTCCCATATCCCTTTATAAAATTCGGCCCCAAAGCCATCCGGGCCTGGGCTTTTCCAATTTTTAAGGTTTTTGATAGTGTGGTGTAATTCTGTAGAAGTAATCTGGGAAGTTAAAAATTCTCTCTGGGTTTGGGTCAAAGTGGGGAGTTTAATTGTAGCTAAAGATTCTGTAACCTTTACTGGATCTGGGGGATTTAAATTAGAGTATAAAGCTCTGTAGTACTCCCTAAAGAACTCCATTATGTGTTGCGTATTATACCTATGTTGATTAGTTTTAGGGTCTTTTATTTTATTTATCATTATTTGTTATGTCTGTCATCGTAGCCTGTAGGTGAGTAATCGAGATGCCTTAGCCCCTCCCTCGTAATATTTTTGCTGTAGCCACATAAGTGACTGTTCTGTTTTGGCCATTAGTAATTTCTGAATTTCTACTTGAGTGTGACTTAGCTGTTCTTGAACATTCTCCTCCCCACTCATACGTCTCTCTTGTAAGGATTGCAACTGTTGCTGTAATGCTTTGTTTGCTGTCTCTCTGGGTTTTTTTTTTTTTATGAGAGGCGTAAGCAATTATATAACCCCTAAGTACCACATTAATTGTATCCCACAGTAGTTGTGGAGTAGTTTGTGGGGAGGCATTATCTCAGATTATTTCAGGGATTTTACTTTTCAGAAGTTCTATGAATTCCGTATCTCTTAGGAAGGTGGGGTTAAATCTCCATTGTGAAGTTTTTTTCTCTTGGAGAATACCTAGCTCAAGTTCAGTTGGAGCGTGATCCGATAAATATATGTTCTTAATATCCACCCTATGTACTAGGTATTTGTGTTCTTGACTGATGCATAAATAATCTAAACGTGAGTAGTGTGTGTGTGTGTGGGCTGTGGAATAACAGGTAAATTTTCTTTGGGCAGGGTGTAGTTGTCTCCGTGAATCCACTAGGACAACATTTCAAAAGTCACCTTAGGTGTCTTTGCCCAGTGGATTGTTTTGCTGGGCGGGATGCAGAGGTGTCCAATGAGGGGTTTAGGAGGCAATTAAGATCCCCTCCCATCACTAATACCTTTCTGTCTAGTAAGAATCTGATCCATCAGTCTCTGGATGTACGAGGCATCGCTGTTGGAGGGAATGTAAGTGCTACATATAGTAAGAGACTGACCGTGAACTGATGCTATAGCCAGTGCTAACCTCCAGTCTGGATCAACATATTGGTCTATTAATTGAAAGCAGGAGGTCTTCGGGATCAATATAACTGCCCCTCTTCTCTTGCCATTCTGAAAGGAGGATTCTGCTATATGCGAAAACCCAGACTTTAATCATTTTTGATGCTAAATGGTGTCAAGATGCGTCTCCTACAAAAGCAGTACGTCAGGTTTTATTTTCTGCAGGGCCTCTTTATGGGGCCATTCAGTCCATTAACGTTATGTGATATTATTCTAAAAAGGGACCCCATTATACCAGATGGAAAATGGCTCTAGTGTAGCAAGCCTCCTCCCCGCAGTAATCCAGACCGTGCGACTTTGAAAACTGCTATCCTTAGGATTTATGATTGCCCTCTGTATTGGAAAAATAAAGCTATTATGTAGTCCTGTGTCTTTGTGTTTCTTACTGTAGATTCTAACTCCAAGAACACTGTATCTAACTGGCCAACAGGGCCGGAATATTCCATACATAACATCAACTATGTACAATATAAAAAATATATTGACTTCCAGATCCTACCTCCTTAATAGGGAGGTAGGGGTGGGCCAGATAAAATCCTGCCCAGGTAGGATCTGACAACTCCAAAATCGAGGTGTTCCCCTGGGGATACTCTTACCCCTAATTGGTGGAAAACGGTAGGGTATAAGGATGGGTATTAAAATCATAAGACTGCTCCCAAGTAGTTGGGTGGTAAGGAATGTATGGGTCTGGGAAAGAAAAAGGTGCATGTTTCTTAGTCCCAGAGTAGTAGCGAGGTCCCCCACCTCGAGCACACGTGATCCAGCTGTAGCTAGAAGGGGAAAAGTTTCAGTGGGTATAGCTTATGTAAAAATATAAAAATCCAAAGCATTGCAGCAGAGTTACTGTGAATCCTCCCTAGATCATCATTGCTAGCGTTCAGACTTGGCAATAGATGGGGTATCAGATGTATGTCAGTATTAGCTCAAAGTCACCAAGGCATCCATCAACAAACAAGTAGCCCTACTGATGATACTCAATGTGTTTGGGAGTCTCTCATTGTGTTATGAGGTGGAGCCTTTGGCCCTCCCCCGCCCCACCCAGCTTCCCTCTCAAATGAATGGGGATCATCCATGAATGGCACTAGCCACCCCCCCAAAGGAGATCTTCCAGGTCCCATGCATCGGCCAGGCCATGGCTGCACCCCTGTGGAGGACACGGTGGGGCCCGAACCCCCCAATGCCCCAAACAGCATATCAGTTGAGACAGTATCCAGGATAAGCAGTTTAGGTGGGAATCTCAGCCCCATTCCCCACCCTACACATCTCGACCACCTCTGCCCTGTAGCCCCACCAGGTGCCCCCTCACCCTACACGGCTCCCCTCTAAAAGGCCAGTCAGAGCCATAAGCAGCAGAGTGTCTCAACCCCATCTCCAGGGTGAGAATTAACACCTTCAAACAGGTGAGCCCGGTTTCTGCACGCTGGTTGTAGTGTGTCTAATTGATGCTCCTGTGGGGCCCCGCAGGTAGTCAGCCTCCAGTACTCCATCGAGCTGGGTTGTAATGTTGATTACTAGCAGTAGGAATTATTCCCACTCCGATTGCTGGGTTTCCTAATCCCAAAGTACCCTCTCCGCTGCTACTCCGCCTATTGATGGAGCCATGCTAGGGGAGTCTAACACCAGTAGGGCCTCCTGACAGACTCCTGTCCAGGAGATATCTTAATTATGGTCAAGCAGAGTGCATCACTTTAATGCTGTAGGCCTCCAGGAGTGCCCAAGCCCCAACCCCAAAGAGATCCCGGGAGGAAGGGTGCAATCAGCCAGGCTCCCGCCCATGGGTCCAAACCCCCAGCAAGGAAGCCACCCCATGAAAAAAGAATCCCCTTGGAGGGACGGTTAGAGCAGACCTAGGGACCAAGACCACTCACCCCACCTCACAGAGACCACGCTGCGGGAGCTCATCTGTCCTCTCTGGCGAATTGAGCTAGGAGCTGCTTAATTGCTGTGAGGGCCGCTTGTTGGCTCTGTTGACCTTGCTGTACCGCCGTGGAAAGTGGTCTGTTTCTTTGGGTCCGCTGTGCTGTCGAGGTGCTGGCCAGTATGGAAAGTCCCCTGGATGGGAAATCTTGTATCGCTTCCAGTGCAGATTCGTAAGTAGCTTGTAGGGGTATTGCAGCACTAAGCGGCTAGGGTACGGGGTCCTAAATTTCAGCTGATTCTGCCTCAGAATTGGAAATGGGTATGTAGGCCCGTTGTCTCTGCATGGTGGTGGGGGCATAATCATCATCTAGAGATATGCGCTCAGTGCCATAATAGATTTTGCCAATGACCATGCTTTCCGAAGAATATGCTCTTTGGTTTGAAACCTGAGGAATCTAACAATGATAGATCAGGGGCGAACGTTTGGTTGAGTGGGCTTAGGGCCTAATGCGCGGCGTGTGCGTACAGTCTCTAGCAGCATGTCAGAGTTCAGAGATAGAGAGGTTTTCAGGACAGTCGTGATAAATTCCTCAAAATCTTGCCCTTCACTGTTCTCAGGGATACCATAAATTCCGAGGTTCAAACAACATGAAGTCTTGCTATATTATAGACATTAGCAGTTTGATCCAGCTCTAGAACTGCCCCGGAGTGAAATGGTTAAAACCATTCCAAAATAGAATTTTGGCACGAGAGCAGCTCTATCTGTGTCATTTCAAACTTGAACTGTCAGATTCTTTACTCGCCTCAGTGAACAGTCGCCCGAGATTTCTCCTTCTGCTCGGTTCATTTTCGGTTTAAAAAGTGTTTTCCGGTTGGATTTAGCGAGAATAGTTTTATTTAACCTTAAAACCGTTGGTTCAAGCTCTATTGGTAACCGTAGTAAATGAAGGTTTTGTCTGTGTGGAACTTGTAAGTTATCGGTTCGGTTTTGAACCGATCAGTGGGTTTAAAACTCATTTAAAAGTAAAAGTTACTATTTTAGAGTGCGGTTCCGGTTCTTATCGGTTCTAAAAAAGCGGATTTATTACGGTTTTTCCAATACCCGTGACACGGTGTTAGGAACCGATATGGTGTTCGCTCTGGCACTGCCGTTAAAAGGGCAAGTTTTTGGTTAGGCTGGCATTATGTCTGAGAAACCCAAAAGAAAACCGGCCCACTGAGTTTCAACACTGTGATGTTTGTGGGGAAGTCTTGCCAAGGCTGACCCACACACACATGTGTTTATTGTCTGGGTTTGACCACCTCCAGTCAGACTGCCAGGTATGTAAGAATTTCCCTGCAGCCACCCTGGAAAAAGATTGGGCAGGCTCAGGAAGCGAGGCCAAAGTCCGCTGACCGGATGGCCAGCCCGGTTCGGTGCCAACCGAACCAGAGGGAGTGCCCTCTGACCAGGGCCAGACTTCCTCGGCAAAGAAAGCTGGTTCTGAGGAACCAATTCCAGTAAAGAAAACAAGAAAATCAGCAGGTCTGGAGTCCAAAATTCTTCTCCAACTGCTGCAGAGATAGCAAAAGCCATACAAATTGTCCAGTCACTGTCTCAGGGTCCATCCGAACCACCACTATCTGGTAAAAGGTCGGTTCGTCCGGTCCCAGTGGTTCAGGATTATGATAGTGAGGAATTTTATGAACCAGAGGAGGGGGAGGAGGATTATGAACAGTATGAATGTGGCTGGGAAGGTCTGGGTGTGCCCATTGAACCGGACATCTCCCCAGACAGACCTTTAGAATCTCCCCCTATGCTGTCTGAGTCCCCATCTCATTTTATGTTTTATAAAAAAGTTGCTGAAACCCTCCAGCTTCCTTTAGAAGAGGCTGTGGATGAGCAGGAGGAGCCTGATTTTGTAGAAATGATGGATATTCCAGAGTCTAGGAGATTGTCTATTCCTTTACATAAGTCTTTTAGGAAACAAACAATTAAAATTTTAAAAGCTCCTAATTCAAGCACCATGAAGTCTTGCTATATTATGACAATTAGCAGTTAGCCACAGCACTTGAACTGCCCCGGAGAGGAAGGAGTTAACTCCAGGCTGACTGGAGTTCCAAGCGCGAGCGCTTTGCTGAAAGCTCTATCTGGCTAGTTTCAAACTGAAACTGTCAGATTCTTTACTCCACTTCACTGAACAGTCGCTCCGGAGATCTGCTCCTTCAGCTCGGTTCATTTCTCGGTTCAAACAGGTGTTTTTGGTTCATTTAACCGGCAATAAGTATTTATTTTACCGCATTTGGTTCAAACTCTATCTGGTAAACCGTAAGTACAGGATTTTAAAGTCTGTGTGAAATTAATTATCGGTTCGGTTTTGAACCGATCGGTTTCTAAAAAACAATTTTAAATAATAGCTTGGCTTTTAGAGCGGTTCCTCGTTCTTATCGGTTCTAAAACCTATCTCTTAAATTGGGTTTTCAAATACCCTGACATGGTTAGGAACCGATAAGGGTGTCTGCCTGGCACTGCCATAAAAAGGGCAAGTTTTTGAATAGCTGGCATTATGTCTGAGAAACCCAAAGAAAACCGGGCCACTGGGTTTCAACACTGTGATGTTTGTGGGAAGCCTTTGCCAGGCTGGCCCACACACCACATGTGTTTATTGTCTGGGGCTGACCACCCCCTGTCAGACTGCCAGGTGTGTAAGAATTTCCTGCAGCCACCCTGAGAAAGATTGGGCCGCTCAGGAACGAGAGGCCAAAAGTCCGCTGACCCTGATGGCCAGCCCGGTCCAGCACCCACTGGACCAGAGGGAGTGCCCTCTGACCAGGGCGAGACTTCCTCGGCCAAAAGGAAGGCTGGTTCTGAGGAACCAGTACCAGTAAAAAAATCTAAGAAATCAGCAGGTCTGGAGTGCAAGATTGCCTCTCCAACTGCTGCAGAGATAGCTAAAGCCATACAGATTGTCCAGTCACTGTCTCAGGGACCGGCCGAACCACCAACAGCGGGCAAAAGGTTGGTTCGTTCGGTTCCAGTGGTTCAAGAGTATGATGTTGATGAATTTTATGAACCACAGGAGGGGAGGAAGATTTTGATCATTATGTATGTGGCTGGGAGGGTCTGGACGTGCCCATTGAACCGGACATTTCTCCAGACAGACCATTAGAATCTCCCCCATGCGGTCTGAGTCCCCTTCTCATTTTATGTTTTACAAAAAGGTTGCAGAAACCCTCCAGCTTCCCTTGGAAGAGGCTGTGGATGAGCAAGAGGAGCCTGATTATGTTGAGATGATGGATATCCCAGAGTCTAGCAGGTTGTCTATTCCTTTGCATAAGTCATTTAGGAAGCAAACAATAAAAATTTTAAAAAATCCTCATTCTGTCCCTCCTGTAGATAAAAAAATGGACAGAAGGTATACTTTTATCAGGCCCTGATACAGACTTCCTCACTGAGCAGTGTAGTCATGTAGGTGTGGTACAAGCTGCAGCCTGTGACAAGGCTAATATCCCTCTGGCCTCACATCCTCCTGATAAGGATTCCAGGAAGATTGATGCCATGGCGAAAAAACAGTATATGGCAGCTTCTTTGGGACTCAGGCAGGCAAATTATATGGCTTGTGTGGCTAGATATCAGAAATCTAGATGGGATATAGTGTTGCAGTTAGCCAAGCAGGCCCATGGCCAGCTGGCTAGTGAATTGGAACAGGTGGCTGCTGATGGCATTGAAGCCTCTAAGTTCAATTTCATACTGCTGTAGACGCTAGATGTTTCCTCTAGGGTCATGGCCACTTCTGTAGCTTTCCTAGAGGTTGGCATGGCTCAGGTGCACTAATCTGTCACAGGATACTCAGTCAAAGGCTATGGATTTTCCTGTGGGAAATTCTCTGTTTGGAGAGCAAACAGAAAATTATATGAAAAGATGGATGAATACAGAACTACCTACAAAGTGCCCAGGCCAAGGAGCCGCATGCCACTCCACAGAGGCACACTCCCAGAGGGTAGGCAGGCCTTTCCACAGGCCTTTTATCAATCCCAAGCTCCTCTGCTTTTTTTGCACAGAGGGTTTCAGAGCAGAGGTGGGCGGGCGCGGAGTCAAACTGTCCCCACCCCTCAGCCTAAGAGCACTGCCAAGCAGGCACCCTGATGGGGTGCCCAGGGCTGATTCTCCCTACAAGTTGGAGGCAGGTTGGCTTATTTCAGCCAGAACTGGGTGTCCCTAACTTGGACAAATGGGTTCTGGAGGTAGTGTCAGGGTCTGGTTCTCAGCTTCAAACAGTTTCCAAAGATGAGACCCAGACATTTTCCACCTGTAAGCCCTTCTTTAGAGGCTCTTGCTTTGAAGCAGAGGTCTCTTTCCTCCTGAACTGCAAAGCAGTGGAAGGGGTTCCTCCTTGTCACCAGGGCAAGGGGCTGTACTCAGATACTTTCTACCCCAAAAGACAGGAGAATGGCGGCCCATTCTAGACTTCAGGTACCTGAACAAGCATCTTTGAAACCAAAGTTCAAAATGTTAACTCTGGCAATGATTTTGCCTCCCTCAGGCCAGGGACTGGCTAGCCTCCCTGGACCCTCAAGGATGCCTATTTTCATGTCCTGATCAGGCCTTCTCACCGAAAATACCTCAGGTTCGAACTGCCCTCAGGTCACTACCAGTTCAGAGCAATGCCCTTCGGTCTTACCTCTGCTCCAAGGGTATTCACAAAATGTCTAGCTGTGGTAGTGGCTCATTTAAGAAGGCAGGTTGCTGGTGTTTCCCTACCTGGACGACTGGCTCATTGTGGGTCAGTCCCCAGATCAGGTAAAATCCCACTTGCAAGTCACCCAGCAGCTTCTCACTTCCTGGGATTCCTGCTGAATTTACCAAAGTCAGTTCTAGAACCAGTTCAGGTACTAACTTCATAGGTGCGAATTGGACACAAAGTTGGCCAGGCATTTCCCCTCGAAAGGGTAGAGAAGCTGATTGCCCTGGCATCCTCTTTCACCCCGCGGGTCTCTCGACCAGCAAGGCACTTTCTGCAACTTCTAGGGCACATGGCTGCCTCCACCGCTGTAGTGCAAGGAGCAAGATTCCAGATGAGAGACATTCAGTTTCATTTGAGGGCCTATTGGTCCCAAAGGAGGGACCCCCTTACCAAATTGGTCCCAGTGACCCCAACTCTGATTCTAGCTCTTCAGTGGTGGCAGGATCAGAGCAATCTAAGACAAGGGGTCCCCTTCATTCCCATTCTCATTCCCTCACCCTCACCACGGATGCCTCCTTGCTGGGTTGGGGCGCGCACTTGGGCGACCTTTCCACTCAGGGAGTGTGGTCCCCCCAGGAATCTCTGCTCCACATCAACCTATTGGAACTCAGAGCTGTCTTTTTAACTCTTCAGGTTTTCTCAGCATCTGTCCAGAACAAAGTAGTTCAGGTCAGGACAGACAATACCACAACAATGTGGTACATCAACAAGCAGGGGGGGCACTCGGTCATCAGCCTTGTGCACTCAAGCAATGAAGTTGTGGTCTCTGGCTTACTCCTGAACACCTCCTAGTAGCAGTTCACCTTCCAGGGAAGGACAATGTCCCAGCGGATGCCCCAGCAGGATTTCTCAGGGTCATCACGAATGGTCTTTAAGATCCCCTAGTGCTGGGGTCAGTCTTTTTGCCAGATGGGGCACCTCAGATAGATCTTTTGCAGCCCCAGACAACCACCAACTTCCTCTGTTCTGTTGCAGGCCTCCAGTAATGGCTCAGTCCCCTGGACGCCTTGTTGGATTGGGAAGGAAGTCCTGTATGCCTTCCCCTTCCCCTTCTCTTCAGGGTGTTAGTAAAATCAGATCCCAGCCCTGCAAAGTGATTCTGATTGCACCAGACTGGGCCAGGCAACCCTGGTACCCACTGCTTCTGTCCTAACAGTCCACCCTCCCTGGACCTTCCCAGGGTCCACAACCTGCTGACTTGTGCCCAGGGAGAGTTTGGTATCCGGACCTCAATCCTCCACCTCAAGGCTTGGCTCTTGAGGAGTTAGAATTTGCTGATTTACACCTTTCTCAAGGTGTCCTTGATATTTTAAAGGCCTCTAGGAAGCCTTCCACTAGGGCCACTTATAATTCCAAATGGAAGAGGTTCTCCATCTGGTGTTCTAGGAAACAAATTGTCCCAGAATCTGCTGATTTGCCCATTTTGCTGGACTACTTGGTCCATCTTAATTCCTTAGGCCTCAGGCCAGCTACCTTAAAGGTTCATCTGGCAGCTGTCTCTGCTTTTATATCAGCAGGAAAGCCTGCCTCCCTTTCTTCTCACCCTGTGTTTTCCAAGTTTTTTAAGGGGTTACTTCACACTAACCCTCCTTTTCGGGACCCAGCCCTGCCTGGGACCTTAATGTTTGCATTGCTCAGTTAATGCAACCCCCCTTTGAACCTCTGTCTTCAGCAGACCTTAAGTTTCTAACTTGGAAAACTGTTTTCCTAGTGGCCATCACTTCTGCCAGACGCATAAGTGAGTTACAAGCCCTGTCAGTGGAAAAGGATTTTATTTCTTTTCACAGAGATAAGGTAGTCCTCAGGACTAACAGAAAGTTTTTACCTAAAGTGGTTTCAGATTTCCATCTTAACCAATCCATCTCCTTCCAGTATTTTCACTGAGCATTCTTCCTCGGGTGAGAGGAGATTGCACAGTTTGACGCTCAAAGAGCTTTCAGCTACAATTTGGAACGCACTAAGGGTCACAGGTTCAATCCTCCAACTCTTCCTTACCTATGGCGAGGTTGGCAAAGGAAACCTGCCACTAAGAGGACAATTGCCAGGTGGATTGTCTCTTGTATCCAATTTTGCTACCAAAAACTAGGTAGAGAACCCCCTCAGGACTGAGGGCCCATTCCACCAGGGTGCAGCTGCATCTCTAGCGGCTGCTGGAGATATTCCCATTCTGGAAATCTGTCAAGCTGCTACCTGGAAACAGTTCATACCTTTACCAAGCATTACTCCCTGGATGTCCAGTCCAGGAGAGTGCTCGGTTTGGCACAGCCGTGCTTCAGAGCCTATTTCCTAAGTAGGTTCTGGCCTCCTCCATGGAGGTACTGCTGTGTAATCTGTTAATTGTCATAATATAGCAAGACTTCATGGTGTTTGAAGAAAAATTACTCACCTTAGTAATTGCTTTTCTTCTCATGGAGTCTTACTATATTCAAACCACCCCAACCTGCCCTCTCAGAACTTCTACTTGGGTGAGGGGTTGTAAAATTAGTGCAAGCACTGTGTCATGCCGTTATAGCTCTTTTCCCTTTCCCCTTTTCTTTAGGATTAGGAAAACTAGGTATTTCTGTTTTGGTTGTATGTTGCCCTCCTGGACTTCTGTCTTTTGGGGAGGGGCCTAATAGTGCTTGTTAGGGTGATATTGTTGTTGTTGTTGTTTCTGTTATTGTTATTCTACTAGTAGGTAGCCATTTGGCTAGTGTAGGGTTTTTCACACAGACTTTTGCTTAGTGTTGGCTCAGTAAGATCTGACAGTTTCAGTTTGAAACTAGCCAGATAGAGCTTTCAGCAAAGCGCTCGCGCTTGGAACTCCAGTCAGCCTGGAGTTAACTCCTTCCTCTCCGGGGCAGTTCAAGTGCTGTGGCTAACTCAATTGTCATAATATAGCAAGACTCCATGAGAAGAAAAGCAATTACTAAGGTGAGTAATTTTTTCTTCTGTGCCTCCTGTAGATAAAAAGATGGACAGAAGGTATACATTGTCAGGCCCTGATACAGAATTCCTTTCTCAGCAATGCAGTCATGTTGGGGTAGTTCAGGCTGCTGCCTGTGATAAAGCTAATATTCCCTTGGCTTCACATTCTCCTGACAAGGATTCCAGGAAGATTGATGCCATGGCAAAAAAACAGTATATGGCAGCCTCTCTGGGACTCAGGCAAGCAAATTATATGGCTTATGTAGCTAGGTATCAGAAATCTAGATGGGATACTGTTATGCAATTGGCCAAGCAGGCCCATGGCCAGCTGGCTAGTGAACTAGAACAGGTGGCTGCTGATGGCATTGAAGCCTCTAAGGTTCAGTTTCATGCTGCTGTGGATGTTAATGATGTTTCCTGGGTCATGGCCACATCTGTAGCTTTTCGTAGGTTGGCCTGGCTCAGGTGTACTAGTTTGTCACAGGATACCCAGACTAAGGCTATGGATTTTCCTGTGGTGGGAAATTCTCTGTTTGGAGAGCAGACAGAGAATTACATGAAGAAGATGGATGAATGTAGGACTACTTACAAGAGTGCCCAGGCTAAGGAGCGGCAAGCCACTCCTCAAAGGCATGCTCCCAGGGGTAGGGGTAGGCCTTTTCACAGGCCTTTCTACCAGACTCAGGCCTCCTCTGCCTATGCTCAGAGGGGCTTCTTCAGAGGCAGGGGCAGATGAGGGGTGGGCAGATCTGCTCCCACCCTCCAGCCTAAAGCTCCTGCGAAACAGGCACCCTGATGGGGTGCCCAGGGCCGATTCTCCTGTACCAGTGGGGGGCAGGCTGGCTTACTTCAGTCAGAATTGGGCTTCTTTAACCTCAGACAAGTGGGTTCTGGAAGTAGTAAGCCAGGGTCTGGTTCTCAGCTTCAAAAGTTTCCCAAGTTGAGAAGCAGACTTTTCTACCTGCAAGTGCTTCAGAGACCCTCGCTCTGGAAACAGAGGTCTCATCCTGTTAGCTCTCAGAGCAGTAGAAAGGGTTCCTCCTGCATCAGGGCAGGGGTCTGTATTCCAGATACTTCTTACCCCAAAAGACAGGAGAATGGCGGCCCATCTTAGATCTCAGATATCTGAACAAGCATCTTTTGAAACCAAAGTTCAAAATGGTAACTCTAGCAATGATTTTACTTTCCCTAAGGCCAGGGACTGCTAGCCTCCTGGACCTCAAGGATGCCTATTTCCATGTCCTAATCAGAAGATCCCATCGAAAGTACCTCAGATTCGAACTGCCCTCAGGTCATTACCAGTTCAGAGCAATGCCCTTCGGCCTTACCTCTGCTCCAAGGGTATTCACAAAGTGTCTAGCAGTGGCAGTGGCCCACTTAAGGAGGCAGAGGATTGCTGTTTTCCCTATCTAGACGACTGGCTCATTGTAGGCCAGTCCCCAGAACAGGTAAAATCTCACCTGCAGGTCACCCAGCAGCTTCTCACCTCCCTGGGTTTCTGCTAAACCTACCAAAGTCGGTTCTGGAACCAGTCCAGGTACTCACCTTTATAGGGCAGAATTGGACACAAAGCTAGCCAGAGCCTTTCTTCCCCAGAAAGGATAAGGAATTTAGTGGCTCTGGCCTCTTCCTTCACTCTGCAGGTCTCGACCAGCAAGACACTTTCTGTAGCTCCTGGGGCACATGGCTGCATCCACAGCTGTTGCGCAGGGAGCCAGATTTCAGATGAGAGACATTCAGTTTCACTTGAGAACCTTTTGGTCTCAGAGAAGAGACCCCTTTCCAAGTTGGTCCCAGTGACTCGAACCTTGATCCTAGCTCTCCAGTGGTGGCAGGATCAGAGCAATTTAAGAGCGGGGGTCCCCTTCATTTCCCCTTCTCACGACTTGACTCTCACTACACATGCTTCCCTTCTGGGTTGGGGAGCCCACATGGGCAACCTTTCTACTCAGGGAGTTTGATCCCCCCAGGAATCTCTGCTCCACATCAATTTTCTGGAACTCAGAGCTGTCTTTTTAGCTCTTCAAGCTTTTTCTGCATGTGTCCACGACAAGGTGATACAAGTCAGAACAGACAGCACCACAACAATGTGGTACATCAACAAACAGGGGGTACCGGTCTTCGCCTTGTGCACCGAGGCAATAAGTTGTGGTCTCTGGCCTATTCCTGAACACTTCTCATAGCAGTTCATCTTCCAAGGAAGGACAATGTCCTAGCGGATGCCCTCAGCAGGATTTCCCAGGGCCATCACGAATGGTCCCTGGATCCTCAAGTGCTGGGGATAGTTTTTGCCAGGTGGGGCATCCCTCAGATAGATCTTTTGCAGCCCCAGACAATCACAAACTTCCTCTGTTCTGTTGCAGGCCTCCAGTGCTGGGCTCAGTTCCCTGGATGCCTTCTTCTGGATTGGGAGGGAAGTTCCCCATGCTTTTCCCCTTTTCCTCTCCTATTCAAAGTACTAGTCAAAATCAGATCTCAGCCTTGCAGGGTGATTCTGATTGCCCGGATTGGGCCAGGCAGCCCTGGTACCCACTCCTTCTGTCTCTGACAGTCCATCTTCCCTGTGCCTCCCCAGGAATCACAATCTGTTGACTTGTGCCCAGGGAAGGGTTGGTATCCGACCTCAGATCCCTCAGCCTCAAGGCCTGGCTCTTGAGGAGTTAGAGTTTCTGATTTACACCTCTCTCAGGGTGTTCTTGAGATCCTAAAGGCTTCCAGAAAGCCTTCCACTAGGGCTACTTATAGTTCTAAATGGAAAAGGTTTTCCATTTGGTGTTGGGAAATATTTCCCAGAATCTGCTGAATTGCCCATTTTGTTAGATTACATGGTACATCTTAATTCCTGGGGTCTCAGACCAGCTATCCTGAGAGTTCATTTGGCAGCTGTGTCTGCTTTTTTGTCAGCAGGAAAGTCATCCCCTTTCCTCTCATCCTGTGTTTTCTAAGTTTTTAAGGATTACTCCATACTAATCCTCCTTTCGGGAACCGCCCTGCTTGGGACCTTAATGTTTGTATTGCCCAGTTAATGCAACCCCTTTGAACCTCTGTCTTCTGCAGAGCTTAAGTACCTAACTTGGAAAACTGTTATTCTAGTGGCTATCACTTCTGCCAGACGATAAGTGAATTGCAAGCCTTGTCAGTGGAGACTGACTTATTTCTTTCACAGGGATAAGGTAGTCCTTAGGACTAATAGGAAGTTTTTGCCTAAGGTGGTTTCAGATTTCCATCTTAATCAATCTATCTCCTTCCAGTATTTTCACTGATCACTCCTCTTGGTGAGAGGAGGTTGCACAGCCTGGATGTTAAGAGAGCTCTTAGTTATTATATAGAGCGACTAAAGGTCACAGGTTCAATCCCTCCAACTTTTACTTACCTATGGTGAAGTTGGGAAAGGCAAACCTGCCACTAAGAGATCAATAGCCAGGTGGATTGTCTCTTGTATCCAATTTGTTATCAGAAAGTGGCAGAGCCCCGGTTTGAGGGCTCATTCTACCAGGGGTAAGCTGCGTCTCTAGCTGCTGCCAGAGATATCCCTTTATTAGAGATTTGCCAGGCTGCTACTTGAAAACGGTACACACTTTTACCAAGCATTACTCCCTGGATGTCCAGGCCAGGAGAGATGCTCGGTTTGGCACAGCTGTTCTTCAGAGCCTATTCCTAAGTAGGTTCTGCCCTCCTCCATGGAGGTACTGCTGTGTATTCTGCTAATGTCTATAATATAGCAAGACTTCATGTTGTTTGAAGAAAAATTACTCACCTTAGTAATGTTGTTTCTTCTAATGGAGTCTTGCTATATTATGACCTCCCCACCCTGCCCCTCTCAGAACCTCTACTTGGTGGGTGCGGGCAACTAGTGTGGGCACTACTTATGTCCTGTTAGCATTTTGTCCCCTTTGGGACTTTGGGGTGTGTGTGTGTACGTGTGTGTGTTTTATTATACTTATGTTCCATTTTCATATTATTAGAATGGTGTTAGTATTTCTGGTCCCCTGACTTGAGTCTTGGGTGTTGGGACCATCAGTGGTTGTTATTATTTAGGTAGCCATTTGGCTAGTGTAGGTTACAGCTTCCACACAGACCTTAGTGAGTTTGGCTCGAAAGATCTGACAGTTCAAGTTTGAAATGACACAGATAGAGCTGCTCTCATGCCAAAATTCTATTTTGGAATGGTTTTAACCATTTCACTCCGGGGCAGTTCTAGAGCTGGATCAAACTGCTAATGTCTATAATATAGCAAGACTCCATTAGAAGAAACAACATTACTAAGGTGAGTATTTTTTTCTTGTGTCGTCAATGCCTGTTTTTGGCATCTTCCTGTCTCTCTATAGTTAATTGACAGAGGTGGGTGATCTGCCACATCGTGGACTGTAGCTGCGACACTGTCTCCCCCTGTTCCTGCATGGATTGTTCGAGGGCTGTTACCCTGGAGCTGGTCTCCACAATATCTTTCTGCATCATCTCTTGGTTCTGTTTGAATGCCGAGAAATCTGTTTTTAGTCCATAAGCTCAGTAAGTATCTTATCTAGTTTTTGGTCCGTGCTGGCAGTTTTTTTATTCTTATAACTCGGGGTTTTCGCCTGGGCCTGTTGCTTCTGAGTCGAGGATCAGGAGGTCTCCACGTCTGGCTGATCAAGATCCACGGGCTCTGACTCCTGGGTAAATATTTGATAGCAGTTATTTCCCCCTTTAGTTTTACTGCTAGCCATCTGCTCTGTAAGCGGAAAATTTGCTGGGAAATTCGTCCAATAGAAGGCTAGATTCACAATATGAGGTTCAAGGTTTAGCGGAGCGAATAAACTATGCCGCCATTACTCAGAGTGCTGCACCGGAAGTCCCACAGAAGAAAGGGTGCTGAAAGAACTCTTAAAACTGAAGGTGGACAAAGCAATGGGGCCCGACGGGATTCACCCATGAATTCTAAAAGAACTAAGGGTAGAACTGGTGACATCACTGACTACCCTCATTAACAAATCATGGGGGGATGGGGTGGTACCCGAGGACCGGAAGAGGGCGGATGTGATTCCACTTCACAAAAGTGGGAGCAAAGCAGAGGCAGGAAACTACAGACCTGTTAGCTTGACCTCAGTGTTTGGGAAAATGATGGAATCACTTCTGAAGGAAAGAATTGTTGAGTACCTA
This sequence comes from Neoceratodus forsteri, assembly GCA_016271365.2. Lineage (NCBI taxonomy): Eukaryota > Metazoa > Chordata > Ceratodontiformes > Ceratodontidae > Neoceratodus > Neoceratodus forsteri. The sequence goes on along the minus strand of CM057456.1, from coordinate 973,439,462 downwards.
GATGCCAGTGGGGCACAGGACCCAAGGCAGCATGGATTCACAGTGGGCAGGTCATGTCAGACTAATCTAGTAGATTTCTTTGACTGGGTTACCAAAGTGTTAGACCAGAGAAGGACTGTGGACATGGCCTACCTAGACTTTAGCAAGGCATTTGACCCAGTCCCACAAAAGATTCATATACAAGTTAGCCAGCCTTGGAGTGGGTCCTACGGTAGTAGCCTGGGTAAAAGATTGGCTGGACAACAGGATGCAGAGGATAATAGTAAACTGAGTCCACTCTGAAAAAAGGGGGGGGTGTTACTAGTGGGGTAACATAGGGTACAATACTGGGACCGGTCCTCTTTAATGTCTTTGTAAGTGACATTGCGGAGGGACTAGAAGGAAAAGTATGTCTCTCTGCAGACGACACAAAGATCTGCAACAGGGTTGATACACAAGGTGGGGTGAAAAGGATAAGAAGGGACTTGGCAAGGTTGGAGGAATGGTCAGAAGTATGGCGGCTTGGATTCAATGCAAAGAAGTGCAAAATAATGCACCTGGGAAACAAAAAGCCAGGGGAAGAGTACACAATGGGGGGTGAGATACTCTCAACAGTAATAGAAAGGGACCTGGGGGTAGTCATATCAGATTACCTAAAGGTGGGCAAGCAATGTGAGAAGGCAGTAAGGAGGGCTGGGGGGATACTGGGATGCATAGGGAGAGGCATCACCAGTAGAAAACAGGAAATTGTTATCCCTCTCTACAGACAATTGGTGAGACCCCATCTGGAGTACTGCGTACAGTTCTGGAGACCCCCATCTCCGCAAGGACATAGACAGCATGGAGGCTGTCCAGAGGAGGGCAACTAAAATGGTGCAGGGTGCCGGCCCGGTGACGCTGATGGTTGAGGTGCTGGACGCCACACCTCGCTCCACACCGGTGACCCGGGTTCAGGAGCAGACTCGAGTCGCTGGTTGGGTCGGCCGGGGACACGGCTTAGGCATCTACGGCAGCTGCGCCCGTCTCTGGGGAGGCGGGAGAGGTGCCAAATACCCACGCTCCTTGCTTGTGTGGCAGGCGGTGAGCCGGGGAACCACAAGCCCGCTTGGAGGAGGCGGTGGCCAGTAGCGCTGTGGACGTCGGTGCTCAGCACCCTGATGTCAGGGATTTCACTGCATCAGGGAAGCGGAAAAATACACCTGCCGGCTCCGGGATGACGGATTTCCCGAGCATGCCTCCGGTTGCTGCATGCCACCACCCAGGGCCTGACGAAATGAAGGATTATGGGGTCTGAGCACCAACCTGCACTCCGCCTCGGGACCAGCTCCATGGAGGACTGGGAGGTTGGTTCAGCTGGGCAGATGGCAGGAGGATGACCCCTTGGATGTCCTGAAGGAGTCGGGGCATGCAGGCAGTAGGGGAGTATAAAGCATAATTTAAAAAAAATAAATAAAATGGTGCAGGGTCTACACCACAAGACATACGAAGAGAGACTAAAGGAGCTTAACATGTATACCCTTGAGGAAAGGAGGGACATGATAGAAACTTTCAAGTACCTCAAGGGAGAGTCCAAGAGGGTAGCATCTTTTGGAAAAAGAGATGTGCAAGAACAAGGGGATACAATTTGAAGATATAGGGGGGATGGCTCAGAGGTAATGTGAGGAAGTATTTTTTCATGGAGAGGGTTGTGAATGCATGGAATGGCCTTCCTGAGGAGGTCATGGAGTCAAAAACAGTGGGGAAATTCAAGAATGCATGGGACAGACATAAGGCAATTCTAGTGGTGGGTAGGAGGAAGTAGGCTGTTGGTTAACGAGGATCTGCAGCTTATCCATTAGGTAGGGAAATGGCCAGACTAAGTGGGCCAAGCGGTCCTTGTCTGCTGTCAAATTCTGTTTTCTATGTTTCTCTGTTAATCTCAGTATTTCACGAACTCACCAGGAATTGGCAGGTCGTCCAACTGGACCTTGCCAAGATGTTCCTTAAAAACATTCTATATCTCAGGCCACTCATCCAGAATCCAGTTCCATCTTGGGACCTCAACTTCACCTTAGAAAAGCTGACACTCTAACAGTTTGAACCGGCAGCTGTCTGTGGCATGCATGTCCTAGCCTGGAAGGCACATTTCCTGGTGGCTGTTACTTCGGCTCTGCACATTTTGGAACTCCAAGCTCTCGTGCCATGAGCCCTACCTGGTCTTCCATAAAGACTAGGTCTCACTACGCACCAATCCCTCATTTCTCCCGAAAGTAGTTTTTCCGGATTTTATGCTCAACCAATCTATTCAGCTGCTTGTCCACTACCCGGATAATTCTAATCCAGGAGAGTCACTTCTCCACACCCTGAATGTCCATCGCATCCTGCATTACTACCTCACTCATACCAAGTCCTCTCGTAAGTCAAAACAACTCTTTGTTGCCTTCATCCCCTAACAGGGAAGGCTGTCCTGTCACAAAGCAAACTATATCCAGTTGGTTAGCCCATTGCATTACCTATTGCTACACTAAATACAGCAAACCTCTTCCTGGACCTGTGCACATGCAGTCCATCAGGGCTCTGTCTACCTCTACTGCCTGCTTTCGAGGCATCTTTATCTTAGATATCTGTGACACCGCCACGTGGTCTACCATGCATACTTTTACTAGGCACTACAGACTTGATTTGGCCTCCAGGTGCAGCACCTCCTTTGGCTGTGCCGTCCTGCACAGCCTCCTGTCTTGAACACCCTTCACATTTAACTGCTTAAGAATCATCCCAAGTATGTGACCTGCTGCAAGAGATACCCTCGAAAAAGATAGTACAGTTTTGTACTTACCATAATGGTAGATCTTCGAGAGACTCTCTTGCAGCAGGTTACAATCCCGCCCTCCTTCCCCCTCCTTCTCAGGGAGAGCTATCATTTACTTATAACGTCATCTTATTTGGCGATGCCTACAGCCTCCTCGGTTTCCCTTGGTGTCCTGCTCCACGAGCTGGTCACTGGCCAGGAATTGAGGCTGCTAGGGGATGTCCATGTATTTATACAGATGAACGGAATGACATCATATTGTGGGTGGCCCACAGTCAGCACTGCTGGAGAAAGCTACCGTTGACTGGAGCACCCTCTGGCAGATACTGAAGTGCATAACCTTCTGCAAGACGTCCTCTCGAAGATCTACCATTACGGTAAGTACAAAACTGTTCTTTCTACACAGACTGCACTGGCTGTCGGTGAGGTGGGGAATCTCCTTTAGGTCGGCTTGCTGACCTATAAAGCCCTACATAGATTGGATCCTACCTACCTGAAAGATCTTTTATCTCCTCGCCATACCTGCTGACCTCTCCGCTTCTCTGAGATTGGCATCCTAGAGATTCCCAGGGTTCAGTTAAAATTCTAAGGTGAGTAAGCCTTTGATGTTGCTGCACCGACCCTGTGGAATTCGCTCCCCAGATCTCTGGGGGAAGCTCCCCTCACTGGAGGTCTTTAAATGGGGCCTGAAGGCCCATGTCTTTACAGAAGGTTTTGGCCTATCCAGTGACTTGAATATGATTTTATACTTTTATCAGTATATTATTTTACTGTATTATTTAGTTTGTTATATATTATAGGTTATTGTTATTCTCTGATGATGTTCAGATGCTGAGTGTGGCTGTTTTGTCAGTTGTTCAAGAATGTGGTTTCATTTTGTTTTATTGTCAATGTTTTACTGTTTGATACATGGTACAGCACTAGCATTTTATAAAGTTTGCTTGCATGCTTGCTAGTTAAGGTGAAACTCTAATAGAACCTTCGGGAAGAACTTAGGGTTGGGGCGAAGGATGACTTTGTCCCTGTGGAAGACCAGATTAGGAGACTCCACCAAGCGCACCTGGAGCTCCCCAATCCTTCTGGCTGACATAATGGCCACTAGGAAGGCCATCTTCCATGAGACAGCCCATCTGGGGGCTTCCCAAGCTGCCACTACAGCTCTGGTGCTCTCCAAGCCGGCTGCTGCTAACAGACTAACCAACCGACCCTTGAACAGACTCAGACAGCCTGTCTGCGGGCTTCCCAAGCTGCCACCTCGGCCCCGGCACTCTCCGAGCCGGCTACAGCTAACAGGCCACCTGACCGACCCCTGGACAGATTCAGACAGCCCATCTGTGGGCTTCCCAAGCTGCCACCGTGGCCCTGGTGCTCTCTGAGCCAGCCACAGCTAACAGACCGCCTGACTGACCCCTGGACAGATTCAGACAGCCCATCTATGGGCTTCCCAAGCTGCTGCCTTGGTCCCGGCACTCTCCAAGCCAGCCGCAGCTAACAGACCACCTGACCAACCCCTGTACAGATTCAGGTAAGCACCGGACCTCCGAAACTCGTGGTTTTGAATGCCACTGTTTTGACTGGATGCCCAGCAGAGGATCCAGGCACTGATTGGCAGTTTCTGCTCCTCGGCTGAATTTCAAACTCCTGGCACTCCATGATCTCGGGGAAATCTCTTTCTGTGCTGTGTTCTGGACTGAATTTTTGTAAATGTAATTACTTATGTTATGCATCAGTTGGTCTTATTTTACCTGCCAGTTTAGCTAGTCTATTACAAGCCTCTAGTCTAGCCTCTCTGTCTTCAGTACCTGACTTGACCCACTCTTTTACGGCCCCTTTTAAAAGCAATCTTGCCCACAGGGTTGCACAAAATGAATACCTCCCTGGTCTTACTACTAGCTATATTACTGACTGGACTGTTAATTACCACAGATTTTTGTGCATCAGTACTAGCTGCAGACCAGTCATGCCTAAACCAGTTTTCGTCTACTCGTACACGCCCTATCCCCCTAAACTCTGTGATTTCCCATGAGATAATGTCCTATGACTTCCCAATCCTTGTCATACTATCAAACTATGAGAAGCACTTACAGGGCTGCTTCCTGCACTCCCTTTCCGTACAGTGCCTTTTGTGGGTCCCCCCCCAACCACTCCCCTCGTTTCCCTCCTTCTCCTTCTTGCGGGAGATGTGGAAAACAACCCAGGCCCTGCTGACATGCATATCAATTCCTCTGATGTATCTTGGGCAAGAAGTGCAGGCCTTAAAATTTCACACATGAATATATGCAGCCTCCCAGCAAAGTTTGCTGAACTTGAGGCATGGGTGACCATGTACAAGCCCGACGTGCTAGGCCTCTCCGAGACCTGGCTAAATCCATGTCATTCGAACACCTTGTATCCTTTTCCAGGCTATTCCCTTCTACGCCTAGACAGATTGGGCAAGAAGAGGGGTGGGGGTGTGGTACTCTATGTGCAGGATCATATATCTGCCTCCTGCATTGGCTTCTCAACCCCCCTCCTCAACTAGTGAGTGGCTCCTCGCCAAGATCACCCTGGGTAACATAAAAAAACTATACCTTGGATGCTGCTACAACCATCCCTCTGGGGGCATCCAGGGCTTATCCTGCTTTTTGGATGGGTTTGGGTGCATCTCATGCCCCAGAGATACCATAATAATTGGGGATTTTAATCTTAACTGGTCAGGTGACTCTGTGCCTGTATATGCCAGTTTACTGAAGGCACATAGCTTGGCCAAGTAATCTCCTCCACTACTAGGCACAACCTTCACTCACCTAACCACTCCACTCTTGACTGGATCGCCACTAATATGTTAGAGTTGGTCCTCCAGGTGGGCACTATTTCTGACTCCATAAGTGACCATGCTGCCACATTTATAATCATAACCAAAAAATACAAACGTCCACCCCCCAAATTACTGTTTTTCAGGAAATTCAACCACCAGGATCCCGATACATTTATTAGGGATGCAATGACTGCTGACTGGTCCGTTCTCTACCTGTAAAATAACGTCTCGACTGCAGTCACTTATCTTACTAATGTCCTCTGTAAATTACTGGACAAGCATTTCGCCCTCACTACCAGAAGAGTCAGAGGAGGCTGCACGCAATGGGTATCAAAGGAACTTCTGGTGCAGATAAAAGAAAGGGACCGCAAATGGAAAGCCTACAAGGCATCTCCCACCCCCAATTTTTTGGAATACCTATAGGCAACAATGCAACGTATGTAAACAGGCAGCCAAATCAATAAAACACAAGTACTACCTCTCGAAGCAGAGTAGTTCCCTCAAGAACCCTCGTAATTTCTGGGCCACCGTTGGGTCCATATTAAACCCTCGAACAGGTAACCAGATTACCCAGATCAAAGCCCCCTTGGGTAACATCTCAGATCCCTCTAAAACTGCGGACACATTGATCACCATGTTCACCAACCTATCCGCCTAGCTCAATAAACTCCCCCCTCAACCACCCATTGGAGGGAACATCAGACAAAACTGCACTCTTTCTCACGCTAATCCCGCCTCCCCACCCTCCTTTTATTTTAAGGCCATTAGCCAGAGAGTCACTACGAAACTCCTGAAGGCACTGCCGGGCTGAGGTAGCCCCGGCAGTGATGGTCTTTATCCGGCTTTCCTAAAACTGATTTCCTCCACCATTGTCAGACCCCTTACCTTCATCTTCATCCTTGCCCTCCCATCTTCCACTGTGCCAGACTCCTGGAAGCTTGCACACGTTGTCCCTTTTTTTCAATACCAGTGACTGACTTGTGCCAGAACATTACAGGCCCATCTCTATCCTCCCTCATCTCAGCAAATTACTTGAAAAAAATCATTCATTAGCAGTTATCTGAACACCTGGAAAAGTGCAACCTCCTATGCCCCTTCCAGCACGGTTTTCAGAAACATCATAGTACCTCTTCTGCCTTGAAACTTTTTACAGACCACATACTTGGACAAGGGGAAGGCCACAGGTGCAATTTTTGTGGTTCTATCCAAGACGTTTGACCTAGTTGACCACCAACTTCTCAGCTCCACTCTTCGCAGTTTTGGTTGCTCATCTAACACTACGTCCTGGTTCCACAGTTATCTATCTGGTAGATCCCAGACTGTCAGCATAGGCAAAGAATACTCTTCCACTTTACTTATTGATACTGGTGTCCCCCAAGGCTCAATACTTGGCCCTCTGCTTTCCCCCATGTTTATAAAAGTGCTCCCAGCAGATAGCCTCACCTGTAATTCACTCCTCTACGCCGATGATTTAGTCCTCTACCATAGTGACAACTCACTTGAATCTATCTCATCCACCCTCTCTGTCAACTACGGTGCTGCTCGCAACTGGTTCCACTCCAACAAACTGATAGTCAATAACAAGAAGACTAAGGCTATGCTCTTTGGCTCCAAACCCTTCCTGGCCAAGGCCACCAAAGCCAACTCGTCCCTCCTGGTTCACACCCTTGCAGGTACCCCACTTGACATTGTCCCCAGTTTCAAATGCCTTGGTATTACCCTCGACCCCTCTCTTACTTTTGTGGAACACATCAACAACACTGTGGGGAAAATCCACCAAAGACTTGGTGCTGCCTGCAGGCTAAAGCAGTTACTGTCCATGGAAGCTCGCCTTGCCATCGCGCTAGGCAATCTTCTGCCTGGTGCTAGACTACTGCTCCCCTGTCTACTCTTTCATGTCCTCCTCATTGTGCACCCGTTTAAACTCCACTTACAATTCCATATGCTGCTTTGTGCTTCAAGCTTCTTACTCCACCCACCACTGTGTTCTCTACCAGTCTCTTGGATAGCTCCCATTACTGGGTCGTTTTGACTATACCATGGGTTGTCTAATTGCAAACTCCCTCAGGAGCCACCAGTCATCACCCTACTCTTCTCTTCTCACAGACAGAGTGGTATCTAGGAGCCTCAGGGTAGCCTCTGTTCCCCCACTCTAAGTGCCACGTATATCTTCTGTCATGGGCAGTCGAGCTTTCTCAGCCTCTGCCCCCACCCTGTGGATGAAATTACCTGCATCCATCCGCTCCTCTGCCACCCATCTGTCCTTCAAAACCAATCAGTGCGACTGGCTTCTAGTTGGGTCAGGCTGTAACTGCCCCCAAGACAATACCAAAGGGAGCAGGCTATCAAGACACTAGGACCTGGTGTGCTGGTAGGACATCTCCATCGCTGTACATTTTTCACCTTTCCCACTCTGTTTGTCCCTTAGCTTTCTCTGCCAGCGTCAATTGCACCCAAGATAACACCAGTGGGTTTGGGCCATCATGGCGCCAGGACCTGCTGTGCCATCTTTTGGGACCCCTCCCCTTCCTCCAACTCACCTCCCTGTTGCCCCCTAGCCTTCTCTAACTGCGTTGTACCCCATGGTACTCTCTGCTCTCTTAACCTGGTCTTACCTCTTTACAGTACTACTGATCCACTGTTTTGATATTTCTCTAGCAAGTCTGAGCTTCTATGCACCTAATTATCCTAGATCACTGTCAGCTTTATAGCTTGTATGCTCTATGTAAGCTTCCATGCACCTACTAATTTAGCCACCTGCCCACTGTTACAGCAGGTAGGCATCTTGGATAGACCTTGAACACTGAAACTATGCTTGCAGACCTGCTTTGTCTCCATCACGTGTTAATTACCTCGTCTGGAGGTATGTTACCAAATCTTGTATTATATTGTATATATTGTATTATATGTGTTACTCTGTACTATTGCTATTTTTGTACATCGTCTCTGTTGATTATGTTCTTTTGCAGCCACATCTGTTGCCTGGGTCATGTCTGAAAACGGTGCAGTGGATCAGTGCACTTACCTGGTTACCAAAATCATAAATAAATAAAATAAATAAATGACAGGCGTGACATTTCACACCTGTGTGCATTGACTTGGAAATACTTGCCCACGAACATAGCAGACACCAGTAGTAGGTCCCACAGTGGAGGTCGTTCACGCACCGGATGGGACAGGTGGTCCAGGCCCTTGAAACAGCACCAAACCACTCTCTCCTGGGCCACGGCTTACCAAACCCATGCCCAGCAAGCCGAGATGGCTGCCTGGTGTACCTTAAGGGTCATCGCCCCAAATCACCACTGAGAGAGGGACCAAAGGTAGTCCAAGGTGTGAGCCACAGGGCATGTAAGGGGATCATACTCCTTGCCCTAATACCAAATGGAAAAACTCTATATACAATGTTTCAGCAGATAAAGACCACTTGCCGCCACCTCACCCCATGCCTGTCCATTATTCCTTATCTACGGTATCACCGTAGACCCTACTGATCTCTGGCACTTTCCTTGCCATAAGATTTCCTTATGCTTGTCCCATGCTTTCTTGAACCCCACCACTGTTTTTGACACAACCATCTCCGCTGGTAAACTGTTCCTGGAATCCACCACTTTTTCTGTGAAGAAATACTTTCTTACATCTCTTCTGAATCTGCCCCTCTCCAGCTTCATAGCACATCCCCTTGTTCCTGAGCACATTTTTTTCTGAAAAATACTTTCCTCCTGTACCTTATTTTTACCCCCTTGAGGTATTTAAAGATCTTTATTATATCCCTCTCTTTCTCTTCTCTTCTCTTCCAGGGTACACATATTGAGAGGTGACTTCGAGGTGGAGCTCTTGCAGCAGGTATTACACATAGTACTAATGGCATCAGGCGTTAGGACTCCACGAAAAATCTTCCAGCCAGCGAGTCTGTGGCGCCCTCTTTATACCACACTGGATGTCAGGCGGAGCCGACGTTGGGGGTGGTCCCCGGCCACAGACTGCTGGCTAGAAGATTTTTAAATGGGGTCCTAACGCCTGACGGTATTAGTCCCGGCACCATCTTAGTTCTTTTCCCGCCATTGACCCGCTTAGTTTGGCTCCACGGACGCCTCGTTTCTGCAGTTGACTGCGCTTTTTGTCCATTTGATTAATATCTTTTTCTTTAAATTGTGTCACGTTTTTGTATGTCTTCACCCTCTTCACCGCGGCAAAAGTCCAAGTACCAGTGCGGGAAGCAGATCCCGGACAAGGACGATGGCGGCCTGCCTGATATGCCTAGGCCCAAACCACTGGCCCGATGACTGCCTGCACTGCAAGAAGTTCAACAGCAAAACCAGGACCCGAAGAGCCAGCGCATTGAAGGCCTACCTGTTGGAGAAAAAAGTAGCAGCCATACGGAAATCCCCATTGGGGCACAGCTCTTCATCTACTGCCAAGGAGTCTCCCCCAAGATAGAAGTCGTTGGGAGGGAAACACCATCATCACAGGGATCAAGATAGGGCCAGGTCAGAATCCCACCCGAAATCTCCCCACAAGGCTTCCACTTCCTCGGCCTCTGGTGGGAGGTCAGGGTCCAGTGTTAAGAAGATGCCCTCTATGCCGGCCCGTCGGCGCAGTGGTTGGGGTTCCGCTTGCAATGCGGCGACCCGGATTGAGGCTTCGAGCCTGGGTCGTCAGAGGAGCACCGGCAGGGGAAAAGGATTGGCGTCTTTATGGACTGCTGTCCTTCTCCAGGGGTGGGGGGTCTCTTGCGATCGGTGCGAGAGTGACACCTAGGCTGAAGCTGGGTGATCGCCTGCACACCAACGCATGGTCGAGGAGGGAAGGGGCTGGGGCAGGACAGATGCAGGCGTCATTGCACATCTCTGCCCCGGCCAATAAGGGGAACAAAAATCCTCCTCATCGGATGTCTCCATGATGCCTGCTTCTGGCTACGATTAGCCGCCTGCCCAAGAGCTCCCCAACTAGGTATATATTCCACTGCACCGATTCCGGTGGCGGCGCCATCCCCCACCTTCTGGGGGGTAAGCCTGGAGTGACCGGGGAGGCGTGTGGCTGATTAGGCAGTGGAAGCTGTGGGCGGCGTGACTAGGAGCAGATTAGCAGCAGGAAGATGAGGAGGAGACAAAAGAAGAGGGAGTTAAGTATAAAAAAAAAAAGAGCCCTCTTCCTCTAGCAAAAGCCAGAGAGCAGTCTTCTTCTTCTTCCAGGTGCTCGCCCGCTCGGATCCCCCTGCCCCACCAACCCCACAAGGCCTCACATGGGTCGACCCAGCAGGGACAGTCGCCATCAGGTAGGCCTAAGAAAGCAGGCCATAAATTCAGTGGCCCATCCGACAAGCACAAAAGGTCGGATGACTCCACCAGGCAACAGGAGACCGTCCTCCATCGGTTGCCTCCTCCTCCTCCGGCTAAAGGGTGTTCTCATGCCAGTGACAAATGCCCCCCAAGCCGGGCGACCTCACCAGAAGGCCAGGTCCCAGCGCCCGATAAGAGGCAGTCACCAGCTGATGACCAGATGCCTGATCCTCCTCCAAGGGATTGGCCACCCAAGGGCACACAGCCCACACCGGACACCGGGTTGGACAGCATTTCTGCACCAGACACAGAGCCCAACCTGCAGCCTGACATAGCAAAGGGACTCACCCAGAGGCGCCTGTCCCAGGACGTCCCGTAAAGGTCGACAGCCCGCCCTCTAATACGCCCTCCATCAGTCATCCCATTGGCGGAAGATGGAGCCTTATTCACCTCATGGTGGAATGTGGTGAAAGGTGACCTGCTGTATAGGCTCCCGGATCTCCTCTTCCCAAGGAACCTCTGGTGGCACCCCATTCAGCCTCCGGATGATCCCAGGCGCCAGTGGCTCCCCTGCAGTCCAGTCTTAAAAGATCGCCCATCTTCGCTCGCTCCTCAAGCGGACTTCCACCTTCAGCCTCTGGAAATGATGCAGGGGATTCATCCTTGAGTTTTCTGATGATGGTGAAGACTATCCTGCTCCATCCCCGGGCCAAAGGGACTCCCCCAGGTCTCTACCAGATGGTTCCTCTTTTCTCTACATAATGCGGCATATCCGGCAATTTATGAATGGGACTCAGAAAAGCTAGACCCAGAAAGAAGAAGAAGACTTACCAAATTTCTGGGCTCTAAGGACCCTAAACCACTGGTCATCCTTCCCCTGTTCGAACCCTTTCAGGACGTCACCAGGCTCACTTGGCCAAGACCGTCATCCACATCCACAGTGCCTAAAAAGGCGGACAGATTACACAGGTCTCCTAAAGAGGAGCCCTTCCTAGGGGAACACTCCAAAGCTGACTCAGTGGTGCTCACTTCTACCCATGGACTTGTTAGCCAGCCAAAGCATCTTAGTGCCCAACCCCCTGACCTGGAATCCAAGAAACTGGACCACTGGGGTAGAACGGTCTATTCTTCCACCACGGGAACTATTCGTTCCTTATACTTTTTGGCCCACATGGTCACGTATCAGAATTCCTTGTGGGAAAAGACAGTGGAACTGGTTAAAGCCCAGCCAGATTCTGATGGAAAGAACATACTACTGGCCTATATTCAATCCGGTATGTATGTGAATGAGCACGTCGTCCGGTGCTCTTATGATTCTTCCGATATGGCAGCTAGAGCAGCGGCTTCAGGAGTCTGCTTAAGAAGATGTGCCTGGTTACGGGTGTCTGGCTTCCGCCAGGACCTCCAAGATAATATCTTGGATGCTCCTTTCCAGGGTCCAGTCCTTTTCGGCCCAGAAGTCGAGAAGGTCATTAAGTGTCTCCAGGATTCAGGGAAAGCGGTTGCTGATGTACAAAAATGTATAAGTCAGAACCACAAACTTGCCAACGTGGCCTCTTTTGTAAGAACCAAGGGCAGCAAGGGAACCGCCAGTCCCAGGGCAAAGGTTTCAGAAGGTGTGGTCATCCTGTCCCCTCAGGTGCCCAGGGCCTAAAACAACCCAAGGCACCAAGACACCCTGCGCCAAACCCCCCAAGCACTGCATGACGTTTCAGCCACCTCTCCCCCTCCACCAGTATCTGCAGGGGGAAGAGGTAGGAGGAGGGGTTCTCCCTCTACCTCCCAGAATGGATCAGTATCACGTCAGATCAGTGGGTTCTGCAAACCATTCAGAGATGGTACTCCATAACATTTCTGAGTGTACTCCCAGACAACCCACCAGTCCCTTCCCACTGTTCGACCATTCACGCCCTTCTCCTGGAGCAAGAAATCCAGATCCTCCTCCAGAAGAGGGCTATCCAGTCAGTTCCTCCTGCCCAGCGGGGCAAAGGGTTCTACTCCCATTTTTTCCTGGTCCCCAAGAAAACAGGAGACCTTCATCCTATACTGGATCTCAGTCACCTCAACCACTTCATCCAGTACAGGAAAGTCAGAATGGTGACACTGGCAAGCCTTCTGCCCCTCATTCATTGAGGAGACTGGCTACGCTCCCTAGACATGCATGATGCATACATGCACATAAAGATTCTACCCTCTCACAGGAAGTTTCTGCGCTTCCTTTTTCAGGGCACATGCTACCAGTTTAGGGTTCTTTCCTTTGGACTCGTCAGTGCCCAGGGTCTTAACCAAGTGTCTGGCAGTGGTAGCTGCAGCTTTGAGGAGAAAAGGCCTCTTTGTCTACCCCTACCTAGACGACTGGCTCATTTCTGCCCAGTCTGAAACCTTGCTCGCCAACGACCTGAGGGAAGCAATGGACTTGTTTCGGTTTCTGGGCATCACTTTAAATTGGCCGAAGTCACAACCTGAGCTCTCCCAGTGGCTTCAGTTTATTGGGATGGTCCTGGACACCAGTCAGGGCAGGGCCTTCCTGCCATCGGACAGAGCAGCTCGACTGAGGGATCTGGCCCGCAAGGTCCAAGCATCGTCCTGAGTACCAGCAAGAGTAGTCCTGCAGTTACTAGGGCATATGACAGCCGCTATAGCCTCAGTCCCATTTCCCAGACTGAACATGAGGACTCTGCAATGGCATCTCAGAGTTCAATGGGACCGGGGCTCGGACGAGTTGGACCACCCTGTCAGGATCTCAGAGGCGGTCCATCTTTCACTTCAGTAGTGGTTATGTCCAGTTCCCCTCGAGCTGGGAGTTCCCTTCCAGAAGCAATGCCCGGTGCAAGTCCTCAACACAGAGACTTCGGGCCTAGTCTGGGGAGCACATCTGGGTGGTCATCAAACCAGAGGAGCTTAGTCTGCCATACAAAGGTCTCTACACATCAACATGCTGGAGATGGAGGCTGTTCTATATGCCCTTCAGGATCAGATTTGCCGGGGTCCACTCTTGGTACAGTCAGACAACACCCCGGTAGTCTTTTACCTGAACAAGCAAGGGGTCACTCATTCTTACCCCCTCTGCAGAGAGGCCATGAGAGTTTGGGGCGGGGCAGTACAACACAAACTGGACCTCTTGGCGGTTCATGTGCCAAGGATCCAGAACGTTCTCGTTGCTAAGTTGCTCTCGATCTCTGAATCACGAGTTGGAATTACTTCAGGAGGTAGCAGATGACCTCTTCGACAGATGGGGTCGTCCAGAGTCTTTGCGTCCCGGTGCAACGCCAAACTGTCAGATTTTTGCTCACTAGATCCAGGGCCTGGTGCTTTCGGGTGAGACGCATTGTCCCTCTCCTGGACAGGGATGTTCCTCTACGCCCTCCCTCCGTTCCTTCCCTCTCCTTCAGAGAATACTACTCAAACTGCAGACAGAGGAGGCCAGGATGATCCTGATAGCTCCCATCTGGCCTCGACAAATCTGATATCTGCTGCTACAGCAGCTGGCCATGGAGCCCCCTATGCAGTTGCCCCCTCCACTCACTTGCTCTCCCAAGAGCACAGGATGCTCATCCATCCTGCCCTGTGGTCTCTTCATTTACATGCCTAGCTGATGCAATCTTAGCAGAGGAGAGGCTAGGCATGTGAAGCAGGGTGGCAGAGATTTTAGTGGCAGCAAGGAAACCTCCCACCACAGCAACTTATGCCATGAAGTGGAAACGTTTCTGCCTATGGGCGGCAGCACGCTCCTTAGAGCCACTGGATTGTCCGGTCAAGCACGTGCTGGAGTACCTCCTCCACCTTTTGGATCTGGGTCTTAGCTACTCATCCATTAAGGTGCACCTTTGTGCTCTGTCAGCATATCACATTCCTGTGCGAGAGAGGACTCTGGCACAGCTGGACGCATGCAAGACCTTTTTGAGAGGTGTCTTGCATGTCAGACCCATGATAAGGGACCCTGTCCCTCCTTGGGATCTTCTTTTGGTTTTAGAAAAGCTCACCCTGCCCCCTTTTGAACCAGCCGCAATGTGCGAGCTACGCTTCCTTTCGTGGAAAGCATTTTTTTTTAGTTGCTGGGGTTTCTGAGCTTCAGGCCCTTATGTGCAAGGAGCCTTACCTTGTGTTTCACAGGGACAGGGTACAGCTGCATACAGATCCTAAGTTCCTTCCAAAGGTGATGTCCAAATTGACGCTGAACCAAGACATCCAGCTTCCGGTTTACTACCCAGAGTTTTCCAACAGGGGGAAGGCCCTGTTACATACTCTGGATGTTCATCGAGTTCTTCATTATTACCTAGATAGAACCAGTTCTGTTCATATGACGGACCAGTTGTTCATCTTGTTTGCCCACAAGAAGACAGGGGATCCTGTCACTAAGCAGACATTAACCAGATGGTTAGTTCCCTGCATTTCTTTCTGTTATCAGAACTATGGCAAGTCCTTACCGGGATCGGTTAAGAGTCATTCCACTAGAGCAATGGCGACCTCATTTGCTTCACTAAGAAATGTCTCAGCGGCAGATTTATGCACTGTGGCCACCTGGAGCACTATCCACACATTTATCAGACATTACAGTCTGGACATAGCCTTTAGGAGGAGAGCAGGTTTCGGACTGACAGTCCTTCAGGGCCTTCTCTCCTGAATTGATTAACAAATTCCTTTCAGTTGTTCCTCCTCCCGTCTGAGCTGGGCCTATCTTGGGATACTGTTTGGGACTCAGTCCTATGTGTAACACCTGCTGCAAGAGCTCCACCTCGAAGTCGGATAGTACAGTTACGTAAGAACTTACCATAACAGTAGATCTTGGAGAGGAGCTCTTGCAGCAGGTGGCTTTCCCATCCACCATCCCCCAGGTTTTTTCAGTGTATACACTTCTCTCGGGTAGGGGAGTTCCTTCTTGGTTCTCCAACACTTTCAGCCAGATCTGCGGTGGGGAACTGAGATAGCGCCAGGGGACTGCCACTTTATACCACGCTGAACGTCGGGCGGAGCTTATGTCGGGGGCAGTCCCCAACCACAGACTGCTGGCTAGAAGGTTTTTCTGTGCAGCCCTAACGCCTGACAGCATTAGTCCTATGTGTAATACCTGCTGCAAGAGCGTCTCTCAAAGAGCTACTGTTACGGTAAGTTCTTACATAACTGTACTTACTTTCTCGTAGGGCTTTTGATGTAGATCCTACACCATTTTAGTTGTCCTCTTCCACCTGCCTCCACTCTGTCTATGTCCTTCCCAAGATGTGGTCTCCAGAACCGCACACAGTATTCCAGGTGAGGTCTCTCCAGCGATCTATTCAGAGGCAACACCACCTCCCTCCCTCCTTCCTTCTGCTGGTGAGCTCTTTCCCTATGCACCCCCAACATCCTAGTACCTTATCGCACTGCCTGGCCACCTTTAAGTCATCAGAGATGATTACACCCAGATCTCTTTTCTGCTTAGTGGTCGTCAATACCACTTCCCCCATTTTGTCCTCTGCCCCTGGATTTCTGTTCACCAAGTACATTATTTTGCACTTCTTCACATTGAAACCCAGCTGCCATACCCTTGACCGCTGCTCAAGTTTTTTAGGTTCCTGTTTCGCTTTTCCACCTCCCTGGAGTGTCCACCCTATTACAGATTTTGGTGTCATCCGCAAAGAGCCACATCTTCCCCTCTAGCTTCTCTGCAATGTCACTTACTAAGACATTAAAAAGGACCAGTCCCTGCATTGATCCCTGAGGCACCTTGCTATCTCCTATCCCCTAATTTCTTACCCATTTTATCACTTTTGGACCCTCTTCTAAGCTCCCCAGCTTGTTAAATAGTCTCCTGTGTTGAACAGTGTCGAATGCCTTACTGAAATGTAGGTACGCCTTCACCACCCTGATCTAATTACTTAGTCACCCAGTCAAAGAAATCTATCAGATTCATTTGACATGACCTCTCTCCCATTAATCCATGCTGTCTCTGGTCTTGTAACCCATTTGATTCAAGATAATGCACAATCCTCTACTTCAGCAGTGATTCCATTAACTTGCCCACCACCAATGCCAGGCTGACTGGCCTACTTTTGTGAAGAGAGACTACATCTGCCCCCCATTCAGTTTACTAGAACAATACCTGTTTCTAGTGAGCTGTTGAGTAGGACTGTCAGAGGTGCAGCCAATACCTCCCTAAGCTCCTTCAGTACCTTAGTATGCACACCATCTGGTCCCCCAGAGAGCAGCAAGAGGAAGGAGGCAGCTGCTAGAACTCTTCTACTGGGATTAAAGTACTAGAACTCTAGTGCTGGGCCCTTCAATTAGGGTAAAAAACAAAAAAAAAGATGGTGGGCTTGTCTGAGTTGGGGGAATGCAACTTTTAGCTAGGTAAAGAGAAGAGCTGTAAATTAGGGTGTGTGGCTTAGGCAACAGAAAGCCAGGTGTCTGTATTTAAAACTTCCCTAGTTAGTTTTTGGCAGAGAGCAGCAAGAGGAAGGAGGCAGCAGCTAGAATTCTTTTACTGGGACTAAAGAACTAGAACTCTACTGCTGGGACCTTCAATTAGGGTAAAAAAAAAAAAAAAGGGTTGGTGTGCTTATCTGAGTTGGGGAAGGGAACTGTTATCTGTGCTGTTAGCTAGGTGAAGAGAAGAGCTGTAAATTAGTGGGTGTGGCTTAGGCAACAGAAAGCCAGGTGCGTGTATTTAAAACTTCTCTAGTTAGCTTTTGGCAGAGAGCAGCAAGAGGAGGGATGCAGCTGCTAGAACTCTTCTACTGGAACTATATAGCCTTCCCTCCTCTCCAACCCCTTCCCCCCCTTAGCCATTTCCGCTTTTATAGGCACTGGATTTGACTGACAACAGGAACTTCCTGTTTCGGAGAAGGAAGGGAGTGATCACAGAGACATAAAATGCTCTCCATCCTAGAAGGAAAATAATAGTTCTCCCTCACCCACTAGCTACTGGAGGTCTGTCTCTGAGCAAGTAAGAAGGAGACTACTGAAGAATACAGGAACTTACTGTTCCAGAACAGAAACAGCAGGAGCTGTAAAGGCACGGAGGCAGTAGGAAAGTAGGGAGAATAAAACAAAAAAAAAAGTAAACGGAGAGAGGAAAGAGTAAGCTTACAAAACAACAGTCGAGGGGCCACAAATAAGACATGATGGGGCAGTGCCAGTGGCTATGGAGCGGCAGTCTTCTGGGAGATGTTCTGGAGGATGCGGTGTTGTCCCATCTACAGGTACCTCTCTGGGCTGAGGGAGGAGGTTGATCGTCTCTGGGCTGAGTTGACCAGGATTCAGGGGACCTCCTCTCCCATCCAGGGACCACCAGGGCCAACACCACTGCCTCAGAGGTTGCCAAAAAAGAGGAGCGGTTGGGCCATTGTGTACTTAGGGAGAGTGTGGGAAGAGGAGGAGGAACAGAGGCGCATCCCTCCAGTTGTACCTCTCCACAATTCATATGCTGTTCTGGCAGAGCATGGTTCCTCTATGGAGGTACCTGCAGTGGAGACCACAAAGGATGCTAGGAACCTCCACAAAGGAGACCCACAGGAGGGTGTCACGGGACCCCGCAGGGGAAGGAAACAACTCCTGGTGAGGGACTCAATTGTTAGGGGGATAAAACTGTGTGTGAGAGGGGAGAGGAGGGGGCCTGTCTGCACTATGGCTTGAGGAACAGGAAGCAACCTCAGGGATTGCTGGAGCAGCTGCACAGGGGAGGAAGCTGTATGTCATTGTCCACCTAGGGACAAATGACCTGGCTGAGTATGGGATCAGAGCAGTGCAGGAGGAGTTTGTGGAGTTGGGGAGGGGCCTTAGACAAGGCGTACACATGGTAACCTTCTCGGAGGTGCTGCCTGTCTATGGCATGGGTGAGGCTAGGGTGCTCCACACCATGGGATTCAATCATTGGTTGAAAAACTGGTGCAGAGCTCAAGGTTTTGGCTTCATTGGGGACTGGGGGTCCACCTGGAGGGATATAGGCCTATACTGGCACGATGGTCTGCATCTGTCCAGGAGGGGAACCAGGATCCTAGGTGATAGGTTTAAATGCTTCATTGACAAGCATTTAAACTAGCTAAGGGGGGAGGCACTGAAAAGGAGCAGGGAAATCCAAGCCCACCCCCCAAAAAACAGGGTAGTTAATAAGGTAAACACCAAGAGAGAGAAGTCAAAAGGAAGAAGGGCAGTGGTAAAGGGAGAAATAGGCAAAGTTAAAGGGATAAATAGGCAAAGGCAGTAACTACAGGGATGGGGCTAAAAAGGGTAAGGCCATCAAAAATTGAGGGCAATGAGTACCAATGCCTGTAGTCTGGGTAACAAGCTCTCTAAACTAGTGGCCTTGATGGAAGATGGACGCCTAGATATTGTGGCAGTCACAGAAACATGGTACACAGAGAACCGTGACTGGGATGTCAGCATACCAGGTTACACAGTCTACAGGAGGAACCGGGAGGGTAGAAGAGGAGGAGTATATTTCTACATAAGGAAAGGGATTTAAGCAACCAAACTAAAGGGTAAACAGGGAGGAGAGGAGGCACTGTGGGTCACCGTGGAGACAGAAAATGGCACCACAATCCGCACGGGTGTTGTATACAGACCTCCGTCTCAGGGGGAGGAAATAGACAAGGAAATGATAAAAGGAATCCTTAGGATGGCATGAAAAGGGGAGTTATTGTTGATGGGAGACCTGAATATGTCAGATGCTAACTGGAGCACCTTTGCTGCAGCCACATCCAAGAGCAGGGTCATTCTCGATGCCCTACATGGGGCATGCCTCAGACAGCTAGAGTTAGAACCCACTCGGGAGGGAGCAATCTTAGACCTGGTACTCTCAAACGGGGATGGAGAGAGGATCTCAAATTTAGAAGTGTGTAGCCATCTGGGAACAAGTAACCACCAAACTGTGGTTCATGATAAACATAGCCGTAGAGTCAAGCAATACAAAACTGAGGGTACTGGACAGATGGCTGACTTTGTCAAAATGGGAGTGTGTCTCAGAAAAGCACTAGCAAACGGGCATGAAGGAGGGGTGGAGGAACAGTGGGGAAACATCAGAACTGCCATCACAGAGACAACAAGCCTTTGTGTGAAGCAAATAAATCAAAATGAAGGAAAAAAACACTGTGGTTCTCAAAAGAGGTGGCGGGAAAGGTTAGGGAGAAAAAGATAACATTCAGGAAGTATAAGGAAATACAAAAGGAGCAGGACAGAGAACTGTACCAGTTAAAGCAGAAGGAAACAGGGAAGGCAGTCAGAATAGCAAAGGCCCAAACAGAGGAAAAGATAGCCAACTCAGTTAAGAAGGGGGATAAAACCTTTTATAGGTACATTAGGGAGCGAAGAAAGACCAGAAGTGGGATAGTGAGGCTTAATAAAGGGGAGGGTGGGTGGGTAGGTGAGCAAGATGGTTTCTGCTTTTAAGGATCCACTTTAAAACTACTTTATTTTCACTAAATTACTAAAAAATTTAACTGCGTTGCGGTTTCTTTCTACTGTTTATTATTTTTGGTTCCTCTTTATTTTGGAACCAAGCTGATATTTTACAGTTTAGCATAACTAAATCATCTGTTAGGTTGCTTTTATTTGCAGTTTCATTTTTAAGGGAACCAAACTACATTTCATATGTTTTAAACCCCTTTTACATATACAGGGTTTTCTTATTCATTTTTACTTTGATTTACGCTTCCCTGGTTCATCAGTGTTTGGCATGACTGACAGACCCAAAAAGAAGGGACCTACCGGCTTTAAATTTGTAAAGTTTTGTTTCCAACTCCTGGGAAAGGCAGATTGTCACGAGTTGTGCTTAAAGTGCATGGGTCCAGATTACATCTTAATTTGTATAGTGTGTATCCCAAAAGGAATAAAAAATTAAAAGTCATTTTGGCTTTTCAGTCTGCCTCCATGTCACAAAATAATCAGAAGGATAAGGCTGCTAAAAATGGTTCAGAAGTCAGGGTATCTGAATTGGGGAGCCCTGTACCGAGTAAAACTAAAAGAGGCTTTGAGCGGATGATGAAGTCGGTGCCTGCTAAAGAAAAAAAAAAGAAAGATATTTATTTACTTACTTTGTTCACCAGGTAAGTACACTGAGCAAGAGTCATTTTTCAGAAACGACCCGGAGCCACAATAATTGCAGCTATAGATGATATAATTAATAACATATAAATACAACATATGCATGACAAGACAATGTATTTTTAACTTTGCTCCAGTTCTGCAACATGTTGCTGTCCCTCCTTCTGAAGAAGGAAAGGAGCCGCCAGTAGACAAAAATATAATGCCCTCAGTAGAGGACATGACTAAGATCTCAGAGCAGGCACCAGAGATGGTGCATTCAAAAAAAAGAAAAGGTAGCTGTCCCTCCTTCTGAAACAGGAAAGGAATCACTAGTGGATAAAAATAAAATGCCCTCAATGCAGGACATTAGTAAGGCATGGAATTTCAGGAATATGCCTGCCCCACCCCAAGATTCCAGTTTTGTTCCCAGTGCCTGTGGAGGAGGAGATAAAAATGTTTTCTGAAGAGGAGGGAGAACCATAGAATCAGATGTCTCACCTGAGCAAAAATCTGATTCATTTCCAAGACTCTTCAATGGCTATACCTCTCACTATACCTTTGTGAGACATATTGTCAATGCCCTCAGCTTTTCCACACAGGAAGCTGGTGAGAATGAGAAGGGGTTTGAATTCATGGATATGATGGCTTTGTCTGTCACTAAGGGGTTGATTCTCCCCATCCATAAATCCCTCAGGAAAGGTACTTTTACAGTGGTGTCAGCACACACCTCAGCTCTGACATAGTTTTAAAAAAAAAATAATGTTGTAAGTAAATTTCGGTTGACAAACAGGATTCTGGGTACCTGTATTCACACCCTGAGCATGAGTGGTCCAGACTGCCACCCAGGGCAGGGCTAAAGTGTCTTTTTCCTCCCAGCCTCCTGGAAAAGATTCCAGGAAACTGGATGCCAGGGACCTAAAAAGTGTATACTTCAGCTTCCTTGATCCTAAGGCAGGCAGCTTATATGGCTTACACAGCACATTACCAGAGAGCCTTGTGGAACTCCATTCTGGCACTGAGTGAAACATTTACTGGAGACTTGGCACAGAATATGGCTGGCAGTGGCACAGCAAGAACAGCCATACATGCCACAAAAATACCCATTTCATATGGCAGTGTATATGAAGGACACTGCATAAAGGGTTAGGGCCCATGCAACATCCCTAAGAAGGGTTGTCTGACTTAGAACTACAAATCTGTCCCAGGACTCTCAGATAAAAGTTACAGATTTCCCTTTTGAGGGAAATTCCTTTTTTGATGGCAACACAGAGGGTTACATGAAAAAGGTGGATGAATTTAAAACCACCTGCAAGAGGGTAGAGGATACTACCCTTATGCTTATGTCCCTATGAATACCCTCCACAAAGGGCCTGTTATAGGGGCAGCGGTAGAAGGGGAATTAGGTGTGCTGCTGCAGCACCAGCACCCGAACCCCAGGCAAAACAGAGCCCCAGACATACCTGACCAGATTGCCCAACCTTTGCTAATGGGAGGAACTGGTTCACTATTTCCATCCTAGAGGTAGTGAGCCAGGGCTTGACTTTGACAGAGGATTTCCAAAACTACAGGACTCAGAAGTTTTTCAGCCATACACCTCAGCAAAAAAAAAATATTCTGCTGGAGCTGTGGTGGAGAAGTTGCTGCAAACACGTGCAGTGGAACAAGTACCAGGTGCAACAGGGCAAGGGACATCACTCCAGATACTTCCTAACCTTAAGCCCTCAAGAAAAATGCATAAAATACCAGAGGAACATACCTCAGGTTCAGGTTAAGGGACTGTCACTAGCAGTTTACAGCCCTCCCTTCAGCCTCACCTCAGCTCCATGGGTATTCACAAAGTGCCTAGCTGTGGTGGCAGCACATTAGAGAAGAGAGTTGCTGTGTTTTTTTTCCTTACCTGATCAATGGGCTGATTTCAGGAAAAACACAGCAAACTGTTCCATATTGCTGACTCAGTGTGCTTTGGAGGCTTTTGGCTTCCTCATAAACCTTCAAAGTCTCAAGCAGAACCAGTTCAAGTTCTGGATTTTATTGGTGCAGAGCTGGATTCCCTGCAGGGGAAGGTTTTTTGTCCTCTAGCAAGGGTAGCAAATCTGATTTTAACAGCAGAATCCTTCAAAGCAGGCCAGCCAAGGCCTGCAAGGTTTTTTTTTTCTAATGCTGTGGGATCACATGGCCTCCTTCACAATAGTGTACCAGGTGCCAGATTCCAGACAAGAGATGTCCAGTATCACATAGGGGACCCTTGGTCTCAGAGGTGAGACACCCTATCCAAATCGGTGCCTCTGTCACAAGAGCCTTAAGTGCACTGGACTGGTGGAAAAGGCAGTACAACCTCATAGAGCAGATTCCCTTCCTCCAGCAGTTCCCTACAGTCATTCCAACACCAGATGCCTCCCTCCTTGGTTGGGGTGCCCAACTGGAGGATCTAACTGAGAATGGCACATGGAGTGCACAGGAGATGCAAGATCACACAAATCTCCTGGAACTCAGCACAGTGTTCCTGGAAATGCAGGCATTTTCTTCCCAGATCGGTGGTCAGTCTGTCCAGATCAAATGAGACAATACCATAATCATGTACTGCATCAGCAAACAGGGAAGAACAAGACCTTCCAAGTAGTGCTCAGAATCCATGAAGATGTTTAACCTGGGATATGCCTGGTGGGGGTGCAACTGTCCACAGTACACCTACCAGTGAAAGACAGTGTACTAGCAGCTTGAGAAGGATCAGTCAAGGAAATCACGAATGGGCCCTGAACCAGCAGGTGCTGGTATCAGCATCTAGAAGGTGGGTTCCACCAGAAATAGATCTGTTTGCATCCTGGGAGAATCATTAGCTTCCCCTGTTTTGTTGCCGGCCTCTGGCAGGGGGCTCAGTCACATTGGAAGCCCTTTCTCTAGACTGGACAGGGAGGTTCCTGTATGCCTTTCTTCCCCTCCCTCTCTTGCTGAGAGTGCTTTTGAAGCTGAAGAACCAGTCTGCAACCAGGATCCTAATAGCCCAGATTGGTACTCCCTGCTCCGGGCCCTCTCCATCCAGCATCCCGTCTGCCTCCCACTGAGGCACATCCTGCTGACCATGTCTCAGAGCACGATAACCTTCCCTGCCCTCAGGTCTCTGCGCCTTTAGGCATTGGTTATTGAGGACCTGGAGTTCTCTGACTTTAACCTTTCTGAAAAGGCTTTGCAAGTCCTCAGAGTTTCCAGCAAACCAGCAACAAGGAAAACCTTTGCGTCCAAGTAGAAAATGTTCTCCCTGTAGTGTGTTCCTAAGCAGCTCAGTCCTTTGCAAACAGATGGCTGCCCACATTCTTGGACTACCTAGTCCACAGTCCCTGGGCTTCAGCCCCTCAACCCTTAAGATGCATTTGGCAGCAGTGTCAGCTTATGTTTCAGCAGGTAAAGAGCAAACAGTGACTTCACAATACATTTTCAAAAAGTTCATTAAAAGGCTTCTGCACCTGCACCCCCCTATCAGACACCCAGTCATTCTACCCTGTGCATTGCTGAGCTCTTGGACCCTCCTTTTGGGCCCATTGCTGATGCTGATTTAAAGTATGTCACTTAGAAAACAGTCTTCCTTGTGGCCGTGACTTTTTCCAGAAGGGTGTGCGAGTTGCAGGCTGTCTGCATAGACCCAAATTACATCATCTTCCACAGGGACAGGGCAGTCAATTAATTAATCCTTTAATTAAAGTAAAAATTATGGGATTGTTCTAGACAAACAGAAAATTCTTCCCTGAAGTGGTGTCGGAATTTCACCTGAACCGGTCCATTACCTGTCCAGTGATCTTTACAGCAAAATGTAGCACTGGAAAGCAGAGGCTCCACAGTTTTGATGTCCAGAGGGTGCTCAGTTACTACCTGGTACAGAGCCTATTTAGGGAAAAAGTTCTTCAAGACAGCAGTGCCAAATCTGGCACAGCTTCTGGACTATACATAGGTCAGGTCCTCCCATTCACAGTCGTTTGTCATATATGGCGAAGCTGGCATAGGTAAGCCAGCTTCCAAGCGAACAGTTGCTCGCTGGATAATCTTCTACATCCAATTCTGTTACATCAAGGCCGGCAAGCTACCATCACAAGGCTTCAGGGCACATACCACACATGGCACTTTTGCCTTTGTGGCAGCTCCAGGGGATATCCCTTTGCTGGAAATTTGTAAAGCAGCTACCTGGAAAACAGAACACACCTTCACAAGGCACTATTGTCTGTATGTACAGTCCAGACGGGTGCCAGATTTGGCACTGTTGTCTTGCAGAACCTTTTCCCTGAATAGGTTCTGCACCCAGCCTCCCAAGGTACTGCTTTGTAATCTGCACTAGTTAAGTACAGTGAAGGAGACCTGGGGTTTGAAGAAAAATGTACTTACCATAGTAATGTTGTTTCTGCCAAGGGATACCTCACTATGCTTAACAATCCAAACCCCTGCCTCCCCTTTCAGAACCTGAGAAAAGGTTCACACGAGAATCAATTCTTTATGTTGCTTGAGCATTACTTGTTACAGTGCCTTTACAGCTGTTACTTAGTGACCTGAGCCTTTTAAATTTTCATCACATTTTAAAAGTATTTGTGATATATTTTTGGTAGTATGAACAAAAACGTGGCTCAAAGTAGTAAAAAATGGAGCCCTGCCGACAACAATACACATGATAATAGTAGAAGGGATTGAAATTCAATAATAGCAGCATATCAATATAATTTTATTAAGAAAACAGGTAGCACACCCTACGGCAAAACACGTCAACTTTTCACGCTTGCTGGCGCTTTTTCAAGACGTGTTTTGCAACAGGGGGTGCTACCCTTGTTTTCTTAATAAAGGATTTTATATTTTGACCATGTTGGTCTATTTCGCTTGGTTTTCATGAGCCCGCCTTTTTATTGCGCTTGTATATATTTTTGGTAGCCATTTAGCTAGTTCAGTGTTCACTGCTCACCCTAGCAGTAGAAATAAATCTGCCATTAGAATGTTAGCCTGAGCATGAGCACACAGCAGAGTTTGAATTTCATTCCAAGATTCTCTAGTTTGCATAACATTCTAAGCTCCGGGCAGCTCAGACCTGCAGGCTGACTGTACTTAGTGAGGGATCCCTTGGAAGAAACAACATTACTATGATAAGTTTCATTACATGTCATCTGCAGATATAAATGTATTCAACAACTTACGAAAACAAATTCTGTGGGTGCAGTGTTGGAATACCAGATGAATCTAAGCTCTGGATTTGTTACACTGGTACCTAGTGCTCATAAAGCATGTGAGAATAAGACTGTGGAAGGACAACTCATCCCACTTAATTAGAAAAATAAAGTCGCAGCAACTGTTTATTTTAAGGGAAGAACAATATTGGTACAGTCACTTGGTACTTTTTCTTGAAAGCAATATTTTTTTTTATACTTTATTTGTAATCATTATATCAAAAATCTGATACAGATACATCCTTGGTTCAAAGGCATAGCAATAGAAATAGGTACAGGTACATAGTAAATCAGGATAAGTTTCTTCTCTCCCAGTGTTGCAACATATGGGGGGAAATACTACTGATTTTCAGTTGAAATAAGAAAGATGAGCAAAGGCATTTATAGCCATGACCATGGACTGTATACCGAATGTATTAATGTCCAAAAGGTCCCGGGGTACTAGACCCAAAAAAAGTCATCCAGTAACTTATATCAGAGTTCATGTGTATATTAAGATACGGTAATAATAGTAGAAAATGAGGCAAACCATCAAGTCTGCAATCCACCTATAAAGAAAAAAAAACTTACATTTAAATGAGCAAGGTCAAAAAAACCCACAAAACAAACAGGTATAACAACCATCAGCTATTATTGGAAAGCCCAACAAGTTCAGAACAATAAGAGGCTATAATAATAGATTCTCGCAGAGTGTAGGACCTTGAAACAGTGCTTTTAAAGCTATATATCAGCCCTCTTCAGTCTCTTTAGGTGCTGTGTCACCCCGCATGAAGTCTTCCTTAATCTTAAGTAGCCCTTTGCCGGCTTCCACTGGGTCTGTAAAGATGAAAGTTTTAGCCGCGTATGAGATCCTAAGCTTTGCAGGCATCAGGAGTGAATGGCTAACCCCCAAAGACTTAAGCTCCCCGTGGACCACGTCAAAGGCCTTCCGTTGCTGGCGGGTAGAATAACTAGGGTCCAGGAAAAAAAAGATACGTGTACCATCTGAAAGTTTAATTGGCCCTTTATTTTTCTATACCAGGAGGATCTGGTCTCTGATGTGTTGTCCCACTGTGACCAGCAAAATGGTACGAGGTAGATCTTGTTCAGAGGGTTTTTTTCCTAGAGGATACGCGATAAACATTGTAAATAAATTCCCCTATGAAAATGTCCAGCGTGCTGTACAGGAGTTGCTCTATCATAATGCTGTGCTTGTCCTCTCGCCTTTTGGGAATTCCAAGTGTTTAACAGGGTTAGACAAACTCAGTTTTCTATGTGTTCCAATCGGAGTGTAAGATCTTATTTCGGACACCAGTCCTGCAGTAACAACTGAGGACTTGTCGGCAGATTCCTTCGCCAGGCGTGCTTCCATAGAAATAGTTTACACTCTGTTTTCTACTGTAGTGACTCGCTAATTGTACAGATCAATTTTGGCGTCCAGTGCTTGCACTGATTTCCAACCCCAGTAATACTCAGGTTTTCATAACTGCTGCAGTGTCCCTTTAAGACTGAACTGCCTGGAGAGATGGAATGCTATGCAAATGATGGAATCTTTGCGCATGCTATTTTTCAAATGCTGCCTTGAACTAACTGCCCTGGTTCTAAACCCTCAGATTTCACTCTCCACCTGTCATGACCAGAAGCTCGGAGATCCTCTCCTCTCCTCATCTACTTGTCCTGATGCAATAAAATGTATAAAAATACATAAGTATTATTTATCCTTTTTCTTTTGCTGCCTTTAGCTAGTGTTTTTGTTTTAAAAAACTGCTGTTTTAGTGTTAAAGTAAATCTTTCTCAGTTTCTCCCTTTGCGGTTTAACCAGTGGGGAACCGGGACTTTTCTTAGAGATTTTTGGAGTTCCCTGACTAAGGAACCCCTTAGTTTTATTTAAAATTTAAGTTTTATATTTAAATTGTGAACCGCTAAACCCGATTCTTGAACTGCTAGCTCTGGTTCGTTTCTCCTTTCGGTTCCCGGTCCCGAAAGGTTTTTCTCAGTCCAGGAACCAACCGCAAATGCTAAATAAGGTTTCAAAATCCTTCTTATTTAGCGGTTATTGATTTTATTTGTTTTCTTCATTCAGAATGTCTGAAAAAACAAATAGAAGAACCGATGAACCCGATTTCAAACCTTGTACTGATTGTGGTGAGATTTTTGCCAAAGCAGACAAGCATAATCTTTGTGTTGCCTGTTTGGGTTTTGAACATTTAAAAATAGATTGATATTTGTAAAACTTTTCCAGAAAAAATAGTGAAAAAGTGCCTTGAAAGGCTCAAGAAAAAGATGTCTGTTTCCAAGGGTCCCTCGAGTTCTGACTAGCCGACATCCTCTGTTCCTGTGGGTGAAACCACTTTGATCGCTACATCTGTAACTGCCACACCTGAGCAGGGACACAGGCAGTTCCAAAGAGGCTTGCTGAACTGTTTGACTCTCCAGTTTCTCTCTGAAAAATCTAAAAAGACAAAACACACAGAACCCCCCAGCAGAGAAGCAATTGGGGACTTCTGTGCCTGCAGTAAAAATGCCAAGTGCTGATGAGATTGCACCGGCCTTTCGTGTTATCCAGGCTTTACAAGGGCTGACTGCTCCTTTGCCTTAGTCTTCTCTTTATAAGCAAAGAGAGTATCTGGATATTGATGTGGAGGAGGAAGGGGACCCCTTTGAACTGGAGATTTCCCCTGAACAAGAATTTGGCTCTCCTCCAGGAGCATCAGAGGATTTTTCCTCTCACTTTACCTTTGCAAGAAGGATGGTAGATACATTAGACATCCCCATAAGTGAAGTTATTGAGGATGAAGAAGAAATTGAATACCTGGAATTGATGGAGTTAACGCCCACTAAAAAGCTTCTTCTTCCCATTAACAAATTATTTAAAAAAGATGCCCTAAAGATACTGCATACACCAAATACTACTCCACCTCTGGATAAGAGGTTGGATAAAAAGTATCAGTTGGGGGGGAGGGGTGCTGCTGAGCAGCTTACAGGATGCAACTTTTTTCCTGGGTCTCTATATTTAAATTGATTTCAAATAAATTTTTTTGATCAGCCTTCTGGGCACAAAGCACTGGAAGTTACTAGTAGTGTCTCTGGGACAACGGCTGTGGGGAAAAATTGGGGGGCTGCTGCCTCCTCCTCAGACTTTTTTGCCCCTAAAAATCACAGCAACAGCAGGAGGAGAGGCCTCCATCACCCTTGGAGGCCACTGCCTCAAGTGAGTTGGCGTCAGCAGGCACCTCTTTGGGTACTGTTCAAGCGACCCTGAACCAGCTGGTCAAGTCAGTACAGGAGATGGACAAAAAATTGGATTCCCTCACGCCACGGGTAACAGCCCTAGAAACCAGAATGGATAGCTGTGAGGCGTCCATACAGAAATCCGAACACCTCATATCAAAGGCCTGCGACGCCACCACTAAACTAATTAAAGAGAATATGATGCTCCGACAGCGACTCGAGTTGGTGGAGAACCAGGCTCGAGAATGAAATTTACGCATTCTGGGGCTGGCAGAGTTGGCAGAAGGGGATGACCCTTTGGACTTTGCAAGAAGTATGCTGTCAAAGATCCTGGGACTTACAGAGGAGGACTCCCTGCTGTCTTTGGAGAAGGCATACTGTATCACACTGAGACGTGCTGCTCCGGACGAGGGGACACCACAGACTTTCTTGGTGGTGTGTACAGGAATTGGTGACCAGGATCAGGCAAGGAAGCGCTCCCTGCAATATGGGGATAACTCTCTACAAATCTTGCCAGACTTCGCATACAGTACCCATATACAGAGGAAGGGATTTGATGGTGTCCGTATCTGGCTTAGGCATTCCAAAATCCAGCATCAGCTACTTTTTCCTGCTTGGCTGCGACTTACCTGGCAAGGATGGCAGTACCAATTCCTGAACCCGAAGGATGACGAAAAGATGCTGAAGACCATCAAACAGGAATTGGAGGAAGGAGAGGAGGTGATTGCTTCCACGGACGAAGAAGTGCCCTGAGCTCACCATGGCCCAGAGTTTACATAAGGTCTGTTGGGGTGGATGTGAATTGGGGCATAATTCTGGCTGGTAAGGGGCTGTTTTCTGCCTAGAACAGTTAGATTTACTGAGGGAGCTTAAATCTAGCCAGGCAACACATTTGTGGTTGTGTTTGTTTAAATCTGCCCTGATTAACCTGCTCCATAAGGGGCAAAATTTACAGACTCTCGAACTTCACGTGTTGTCCATGGCTCGGGGCACAGACTTGATTTGAACTGTTTGGGACTTGTATGAGAGCTTGATCTGCTGGATAGTTTCTTTCAATGTTATATGTGTGACATGCTCGATATATACCTAGTGCATTGATGTTTTAGGGCTACATGATCTTAGATTATAGGAGTTGCCCGGGAGTATGGGAGATTACTCGTCAAAACATAATGAGGGTATAGCTAATCCAGGAACTATACAGACCAGCATCCTAATCTGGTGTACAGTAGTCGATCTTGATGTTACAATATTAAGTAATTTCCGGTTCCCTCTTACACTTCCTTAGTTGCATGCTGTGGGAATTGATGTTATGGGTGATATGGGGTTCTTCCCCCTATGTGGTGGCTGTTTGGGAGGTGCCTGTCATTGCTGTATTATAATCACCATTCCTATGGCTAATTTGTGTTCTCCTATGCTGTATGATTTTGTTAGTTCTTGTACTGCAAAATTATAAATAAATAATACAAAAAAAAGTATCCGTTAAAAAGGTAGGGTGCTCAATTTTTGTTCTCTCACCCTTGCACCAGGGGCTGGTGCAAGTGGCAGCCTGTGATAATGCAAGGATTCCACTAGCCTCCCATCCTCCAGACAAGGACTCAAGGAAAATTGACAGTATGGCTAAAAAGGGTTACCTTTCGGCCTCTTTGGCTATCAGGCAGGCCAATTTCCAGGTCTGTGCTGCACAATACCAGAAATATCTTTGGCAATCAGTCTTTGCTATGTCAGATAAGGTGCAGTCTCCTATTTCAGCTGACCTAGCTGAAACAGCTAGATTTTGTCTGGAAGCAGCCAAATATCAATTCCAAATGGCTGCTGATTCGAATGACACAGCTGCCAGGTGGATGGTAAACACTGTGGCTCGGAGAAGGTTTACTTGGTTAAGAGTCACAAACCTTACCCAGGATACACAGACCAAGGCACTAGATTTCCCGTTAGAGGAAAATTCCCTCTTTGGGCAAATGACAGAGGCTTACATGAAAAAGATGGATGAGTATAAGGTCACCTACAGAAGCAACTCTGCAAAAGAGAAAGCGTCCCCATCCACTAGACCCTAAGGAGGGAGGCAGGGGTAGATCCTTTCAAAGCAGGCCTGTTTTCCAGGCCATGGCAACGACCTCATACCAGCAGTACCCACAGCAGGGATACTTCAGAGGTAGGGGTAGGAGGGGTTCGAGACATGGTTCCCAGTCCCAAGCTTAGCCCCAAGCAAAGCAGGCGCCCTGACGTGTCTGTACAGGCCTCCTCCCTACTGCCTGTAGGAGGCAGACTGGCTCACTTTCCAGACCTCTGGGAAAACACCACCACAGACAAGTGGGTTCTGGAAGTCGTGAGTCAGGAACTGTCTCTCTAACTTTCAAATCCCTTCCTCCCTTAAGAACTCGAGTTTTCAAGCCATCCTCAAATGTAGAGAAAACTCCTGGAAACAGAAGTTCAAACACTGCTTCAGTCTCAAGCAGTGGAACCAGTGCCAACCAGTCAAAGGGAAAGAGATTTTATTCAAGATGCGTTCTTACCACAAAGAAAAGTGCGGAGTGGCAGCCTATCTTAGACCTGAGTCTTAAACAGATACCTAACAAAACCAAAGTTTAAAATGGTAAATTTGGCACTGATCTTAACAACTCTCCAAAAAAGAGACTGGTTGGCCTTACTGGACCTACAAGATGCCTATTTCCACATCTTCATAAGGGAATCTCACAGAAAATACCTCCGGTTCAGACTCCCTTCAGGTCACTATCAATTCTCAACCCTGCCATTTGGTCTCACTTCAGCACCAAGGGTGTTCACAAAGTGCCTGGCAGTGGTAGTGGCACACCTTCGAAAGCAGGGCATCACAGTTTTCCTGTACCTAGACAACTGGCTGGTGGAAGGAAAATCAGTCCAGCATGCACTCACGAGCTCTTGGAGTCTCTAGGATTCCTGATAAATCCAAAAAAGTCAGTCCTTCATCCTGCTCAGGTATTGCAGTTCATAGGAGCCAAGTTAAATACCCTGCAGGGCAGGGCATACCTGCCTCTAGACAGGGCAAGGAGCATCCAGCAGGTTCATTCATCCTAAACAAATCAAAAACTGCAAGACAGTTTCTTCAGCTTTTGTGCCACATGGCAGCTGCCACTGGCACAATACTGGGATCCAGATTCCAGATGAGGGACATCCAGTTTCATCTCAGAGCTCACTGGTGCCAGAAAAGAGACCCTCTTTCAAAATTGATTCCAGTAGCAGGAACTCTGTTACATGCTCTCAAATGGTGGAAAGAGGAAAGCAATCTGAGAGAAGGGGTTCCTTTTCAACAGGAGCCCCCATCAGTAATTCCCAGAACAGATGCATCACTCCTGGGGTTGGATGTCCATCTGGGGGATCACACACTACCCAAGGCACATGGTCAAGTGCAGAGTCACTGTTGCACATAAACCTGCTGGAGTTCAGAGCAGTATTGCTAGTACTGCAGGCCTTCAAACCACTGCTACAGGGAAAGGTGGTACAGATCAGAACGGACAATACCACCACCATGTACTACATAAACAAGCAGGGAGGGACAAGGTCAAGTCCTCTCTGCATAGAAACTATGAAAATATGGAGTCTAGCATACTCCTTGGCAGCTTCCTTACAGGACTTTCATCTGCTTGGCAAGGACGGTACATTGGCAGATACCTTGAGTCAGATCACTCAGGCCCATCACAAACGGACTCTGAACAGGCAAGTGGTGCAAGTAGTTTTCAGGAGGTGGGGCACTCCAGAGGTAGACTTTTATTCGCATCCCACCAGAATCACCAGCTGCCAAAATATTGTTGCAGACCACCAGAGCGGGGAACAGTCCCCTTGAATGCTCTAATTCTGGATTGGTCAGGGAAACACCTGTATGCTTTTTCTCCCTTCCCCTTGGTGTACAGGGTTTTGCTCAAGCTCAGGTCCCAGTCAGCATCCATTATCTTGATAGCTCCAGATTGGCCCAGGCAGCCATGGTGCTCTCTTCTGCTCTCCATGTCTGTGACTGAACCTATACACCTTCCCAGGAGGCACAACCTGTTAACCTTCCATCAGGGGAGGCTCCTGTGCCCGAACCTCAAATCCCTCAGGCTCAAGTCCTGGCTCTTGAGGACCTAGAATATGCAGGCCTAAACCTTTCTGAAGGTGTCCAGAACATTTTGAGGGTTTACAGGAAGCTCTCCACTAAGAAAATCTATGCTGCAAAATGGAAAAGGTTTTATATTTGGTGTTCCACCCAGAATATTGTGCCAATACAGGCTGGGGTACCAGCCATGCTGGAATATCTTACTTATTCGTATTCTTTAAGCCTTCAGCCCAGTGCCCTGAAGGTACACTTGGCTGTAGCATCTGCTTACATTTCATCCAGGCATAGAATTTCTCTAGCCTCAGACCCTATTTTTAAGAGGTTCTTTAAGGGCCTTTCCCATTTGCACCCCCCTCACAGGGAACCAGTGCCAGCATGGGATCTCACTGTATGTATAACCAAACTCATGGGGTCCCTTTCGAGCCCATGTCTTTAGCTCATCTAAAATATGTCACATGGAAAACAGTTTTCCTAGTGGCAGTGACTTCAGCTAGAAGAATCAGCAAGATCCAGGCTCTTTGCATAGATCAGGACTACTTCTCTTCCCACAAGGACAAAGTGGTCCTGAGAACAAACAGGAAATTTCTCCCTAAAGTGGTTTCTGATTTCCACATGAACCAAACCATTACCTTGGCTGTCTTTTTCACTGAGCGCACCACTTCTGATGAAAAGAGGCTCCGCAGTTTGGATGTTAAAAGAGCTCTTAGTTACTACCTGTCAGTCACTAAGGACCATAGGCAGGACAGAAAACAGCTGTTCCTGACTTATGGGGATGTGGGAAAGGGTAACCCAGCATCTAAAAGATTGATTTCTCACTGGATAGTATAGTGCATCCAGTTTTGTTATTCTAAAGCTGGAAGGGAACCCCCAACAGGGTTGAGGGTCCATTCCACAAGGGGCACAGCTGCTACCTTAGCAGCTGCCAAAAATGTTTCATTAGTGGACATCTGTAAAGCAGCTACGTGGAAAACAGTACACAGCTTTACAGAGCTTTACAGTTTGGACATCCTGTCCAGAAGTGATGCCAGGTTTGGTACATCAGTCCTGCAGAGTCCGTTTCCAAAGTAGGTTCTGTGCCCACCTCCAAAGGTACTGCTTCGTAGTCTACAGAGGTTATGAATACCTGAGTATTACTGGGGTTAAAGGAAAAAATTGCTTACCATAGTAATCTTGTTTCTTCCCAGTGCTACTCAGATATTCATAACTTCTCACCCTGTCTCCCCTTCGAGAACCAGTAGCCTCTGCATTCCTGGGAATGTTTTTCTGACCTATTATATAGGTGCCACAATCGGGCACTATTTTTTTGTAATCTGTGTTGTTCTTGTTTTTTTCCCCCCTTCAGGTGATTTCTGATATTCAGGAGTATTGTTGCATTTTATGATCCCCAGTTTTGGGGGGTTGTCCTCCTCTTGGGGGCTTTTGGGTGTTATTTTATTAATCATTATAATTCCAATTATAGTGTATGGTGGAACGTCGTTCTCCACCGAAATCCATCGCTGTCAAAATGTTGTTCTCCTACACTAGTGACGTTCGCAGTGCAGCAGAATGATTTTTTGTTCTACTGCACTGCTCACGTCACACACTGTGTCCTCGAGCAGCATTTGACAGGGCTCACTCCATAGACAGGACACATAAGGAAGCAGCAATGTCGGTGGCAGTACTAATGTTTAGCTAAAACGCTCAAAATGTAAAGTTCTTAAACAGTTAAAATGTCAAGTGTGAAAACATTCAAATGTAAAAGTTCTTTTTTCCTTCTAATAACCCAGTAAAAATGTTTTGAAGCAGAAATATGCTGTAGTGATTTTTTTCCCAAAAATCCACGGCCCACCATACACTATAAAGAGAAGAATGTTGATAACAGGGTTGTTCACTCGCTGGCACCATGACAACGGATTACCTCTCGAGCCGCCTCTCGAGGTAGTCGCCATAGTGCCAACTCGGTGAAAGAATAGCCCTGTTGTCAACTGTTCCCCATGCACTATCCTATATGTTATGTCTTATATTTTATATATATATATATATATATATATATATAGTAGTTTTTGAGTCCTGTCTTTCCAGGCTCCAAGGAAATCTGAGGGTTTAGAACCAAGGCAGTTAGTTCAAGGCAGCATTTGAAAAATAGCACGCGCAAAGATTCCATCTCTCCGGGCAGTTCAGTCTTAAAGGGTCACTGCAGAAGTTACGAATACCTGAGTATCACTGGGAAGAAGCAAGATTTTTATAGTAAGTAACTTTTTCTTATTGAGCACTTGGACAGCCTGCAACATAGCACTGTTAGGGGGGCTCAGAGTCTCCAGTAGCTCCAGCTATGAGGCCGCTGTGATCAGCACCATCAGACCTCTTAGGCTTCCTGAAGCTTGAATCCTCTT
This sequence comes from Neoceratodus forsteri, assembly GCA_016271365.2. NCBI lineage: Eukaryota > Metazoa > Chordata > Ceratodontiformes > Ceratodontidae > Neoceratodus > Neoceratodus forsteri. The sequence goes on along the minus strand of CM057456.1, from coordinate 973,403,774 downwards.
GCCCAGTTTTGTGGTGGATACCTATACCATCAGATGCTCCAATTCAAACAGCAAGTTCCCGATATCTATCAGTCACCAATATTGCCATTTGGCTAGTTTCAGCTTCGACTAAAAGAGGTAATTTAATGTAATATTTTCAAGTAGGTGTGCAGGAGCTCTCAGGAGTGCAACCGGTGCTGTCGGCTGCTAGCCACGCCCCCTGAAAGCAATATATTAATATCTTTAGTGTAATAATATAGAGAATAAAGTATGGGTCGGGGTATGTAACGAGATTTTACACACACTCGAGTTGTGGGATGCTACATAATTGCTAGGGAGAATTTTCTCGCCGCAGCACTTATATAAAGTAAAACAGCTGCTTTCCAGTTGGGTTTAAGCCCGTGGATGATGCGCTGTCTGCGGTCGGCAGCTGCTGAGCCCTTTTCTATGTTTTTTGTAATATGTATTTCTTCGAGTAGTAATGGAGGAATTTCAACTGCTGTGACGCAAGTTTTTTTTTTTTTTTAATCTTCTTACCGTCAGCTGACGTTGAGTGATGGTGACTGCAAAGTAACAGGATCTGTGATAGGGGGAGAGCGGATGCAGGCACAGGTGTGGAGCAAAGGAAACCCAGCATGTGTTCGCTGTTATAACCTGCGGGTTGTAACGGCAAATTATACCTGGGTTTCCCTATGGGAGAAAACACTACCCAGTTATATTACAGTAACTAGCAGCAAAATTCAATGAGTAACTAGTTGCTCCACAGCTCAGTACAGGGGATATGTCCCTTCAATACAGATTTTATGCGTCCGTCAGTATACTTCAGTACCAAGTTTTTAAATTAATGATTTGTGTACCCACTTTCTGAGCTCAGTCTCCACTACATGTTCTGGGCCCTTTCACACAGTTACTGCCATCTGCACCACTAAACGCCCTCAGATGACCCACAGAGGTGAGGTTCTCTCTTCTTGATCAGCTTTGTAGTCAGGAGAAGATTGTATGATTTAGTGGCAGTCTGCTGGTGGTAAGGAGATGACACATTCTTCTGTCTTTGGGGCATGGGTTACTATTGGAGCTCACCAGTCATTCTGTGACAGTGAGGGGACATTTTTGCCCCAAAGGACTGGTTTTCTCCCTGTATTGTGTGCTTACAAATGCCCTAGTGTATTGATGCATAGCGATATCTTGTAGGTACTATCAGCTTGTATCAGTATGATTTATTCATATAGAACGGACTCAAGCTTTCATTTAAAAAAAAATCCCAGTTCATAAGTTAATACTTTTTATGGATAATTTCTTTGAAGAAGGATTACTTTAAACTGTTTGGCTAGGAACTTAATTATTTTTAATGAAAACTTGGAATCAGCTACTTTGCTATATATATTACGGTAGCACTAGTTAGGATTGAGTAGCACTTTTAAGGTTACAGAGTCAAATTTTGCACCTTAATACCTTTGCCACCATTCAACGGATTTACCTGCAATTTGGTATGCACGATTGGGCATGGTAGATCTTGGGATCTGCCAAGTTTCGTACCAGTTGGATATATGGCTGCAGAGTTATTAAGCGACAACCAATTGCGCAATTACGCTTTTTTGCGATTTCTTTGCTCTCACCTACAGGTCGCACGGTTTGTGCGACGGGTCTGAAAACATCAGGGAACGTGCGGCCGGGGTCCCCAATGTGCCTTTTGAAGATTTCGTGAAACAATATTGAACAGTTCAAAAGTTATTCAAAAAACAAGTTCCCATTATAAGTCAATGGGAAAAGTTAACAAAAAGTTTGACAGTGTCGCAAGTGCACTTTTTAGTGTCGCAAATGGCCCTAGTAGGGTCGCAAATCCGCCATTTTGTTTTCAGTTGGTGATCAGAAAAATGCTTGTCATTTAAATTTGGGACCCTCTAGCAACACATTTATTTTTGTGTTTACCTAGTCGGACCCTGAGGATGCTAGGTACAGTATGTCTTTATTCTGAGGTTAAACACCCTAGAAATATGTTTTTCCAATTTCTGGAAAAAGTAGTGTCACACTCACGAAAGTGTCGCAAATTTTTGCAAAAGCTTTCTCAAATCACGACACTACTTTTCCAGGCTATGGCAAAATGACAGCAATTCTTTGCCACCCTGCTGCAAAAGAACGGTTTGGTCTTTTGGGCTGAATGTTGGAGGGAACACAGCCAACATCTCACAGATGTGGCTTTCAGTGTTTTGGTGAAAACATATTGCAGAGGGGCGAAGTTACAGCACTCAAAATTAGCGCTTTTTCCCTGAGGATAACATTATGGCGTCCGCTTCGTTTCTGGAATCTTTGCCGCCTGCTGCAAAATAACGTTTGGTCTTTTGGGCTGAAGTCGGAGGAAGAAAGCTAACATCCCACTGATGTGCCTTTTGGTGGTTTGGTGAAAAAATATTACAGGGTGGCACAGTGGCCTCTGATTTGTCTTTCCCATTGGATAACATTATAGCGTCCGTCGTGCCTTTGACCGTATCTGGAAGCAGTGCGAGATATGGACTTTTCATTGCAAAAATGCTTGGCCCCCTAAGTGCAAAACTAGCCAGGAAAGTCATAATTCATATGAAATTTACATTTTTTTTGTACGTCGTACGGTTCCTGAGATATAAGCAATTTAATATTCCCAGTCCTCATTTTCTGCTCTGAGGCCCATTGTTATGTATACATTCTTTGTTTTCACTGTGTTTCCCAATGCATTTTTGGGCGAAAAGAAGGGTGTGCCCTTTTGTTACTGTGCCAGTTAGCGTTTCCAGTTGCATTTCCATTACAATTTGCAGCATCGTTACCGTCAGCGCCACCGTGTTCATTACTATTTGCCTTTTCACTTGCGCTTGCATTTGCGTTTGCATTTCTGTGTCGTTTGGCGTTATTGTTGCTGTTACCATGACCAGTTTCATTTGCAATTGCAGTACCGTGCACATGCATTATGGTTTGCGTTTCCGTACGCGCTTGCGTTTCTGTTTCCTTGACACTCCGAAGTTAATGCTTTCACTGGATAACATTCGGCATCCGTCGCGCCTTTCGGGGCCCGTATCTCAGAAACGGTGTGAGATACGGGCTTTTCGTCGCAAAAATGCTTAGCCCCTTAAATGCAAAACTAACCAGGAAAGTCATAATTCATATGAAATTTACATTTTATTTGTACGTCGTACGGTTCCTGAGATATAAGCAATTTAATATTCCAGGTCCTCATTTTCTGCTCCAAGGCCCATTGTTATGTATACATTCTTTGTTTTCACTATGTTCTCCAATGCGTTTTGGGGGGAAAAGGGTGTGCCCCTTCGTTACTGTGCCAGTTAGTGTTTCCAGTTCCGTTTCCGTTACCATCTACGCCACCATGTTCATTACTTTTTGCCTTTTTGCTTGCGCTTGTATTTGCGTTTGCATTACTATGTCGTTTGGCGTTATTGTTGCTGTTACCGTTACCAGTTTCATTTGCAATTGCGGTACCGTGCACATGCGTTATGGTTTGCGTTACTGTACACTCTTGCGTTTCTGTTTCGTTTCTGTTTTCTTTGGCGTTATTTTTCATGTTACTGTTACCATTTGCGTTTACAATTGCGGTACCATGACTGTGCATGTAACGGTTTGCATTTCTATACTCATTTGCATTTCTCTTTCCTTTGGCGTTATTGTTGCTGTTACTGTTACCATTTGCGTTAACAATTGCGGTTCCATGACCATGCACATTACGGTTTGCGTTTCTGTACACGCCTCCATTCCCGTTTCCGTTTCTGTTTCCTTTGGCATTATTCTTCATGTTAACTTTACCTTTTATGTTTACTGTTGCGCTGCCGTGGCTGTGAGCATTACGGTTTGCGTTTACTTGTGCACTTGCATTCGCGTTTCTGTATCTGTTCCTTTCACGTTCTTTTTGCTGTGACACTTAACATTTCCATTTAAAATACCGCTGCCATCACTGTTCACGTTACCAGTTGTGTCTTTGTATGCGCTTCAATGTCCATTTGTGTCACTGTTCGCTTTGGTGTCACTTTGCGCTTGCATTTCTATTAATGTTTCCTTTACCATTTACGTTTCCGTTACCATGTGCACTACTGTTGCCACTTCTGTTTGTGTTGCTGTTCCTGTTACTATGTCACAAGACATCACGTGGCGGGAGCGTGGAGCCCGAAGATGCAGCTCCGCCATCGTCCCATTCACACTATTTCTCGTCATCATTCTCAAATAGAGGAAATTAGAGGCAAAAACTCTGTTTAATGCATTAGTTAGGGTTGTTCACAGCGACAAAGCGAGGGGATCGTGTATTAGGTTGAAAGCCCTTTGGACCCCCAGCCCACCTCCTGGCGGCACTGGGGTAAGCGTTGAGTCGTCGGTCCCAACTCCACCCCATTCTCCTATACCTCTGCTTCTTCACACATGCGATGGGGTGAGAGTTAGGATGATGACCCCACGCACCCGCAGCCAAAACGGGGTCCCAAGGGGGCTTTCAAACCCTAACACTGAATTTCCTCACTTTTGTCGCTGTGGAACAACCCTAACTAATGCATTAAACAGTTTTTTGCCTCATATATATATATATATAATAACTTCCATATTATAGGGGCTCGGTAGCACCCCTATAGCTAGGGTTGAGCAAGAGGTTTTATGTTAAACCCCTGACTTTACACCTTAATAGCTTTGGCAGCATTTGACAAAATTAGGTAAAATTTTGCATATGTTGTCTAGGAGGCAAGTTCTAAATCTATGGAAAATTTTGTGGTGGCAGCTTAGGCAGTTTTTGACATCCACATATGTAATTTTCCCATAGGTGTCTAATTTTTTTCCATATACTTGACATGGGATTTGGGTTTGCTCTCAGGTGCAGCCTACATGGAATGGAATTTTTTTCCTGAAACTGTCAGGGTAGAAGCGTGCTGTGCCAAGGCAGGGCCTTTGGAAGGTTTTGTGAAAAAATATTAAACAGTTCTAGTTATAAGGATTTAAAGGGTTTTTTTTCTGTTCTGAGCATGCTTAGTAGGGTTTTTGGGATAACGTTCTGATACAGCACCAGAAACTTTGGCATTACAAGACTGTTTTTAGTTTCGTGAGATGCTGTGATCACAACACCAAAAACAAATTTTCATTTCCTGACAGCTGCCATCTTGTTTCTCACCTTGTTAACAAACGAACAGCAGTTGCTCCCACTTCAGACACGTGTCATTTTTATTAAATTGGTTTCCTGACTTGAAATTTGAGTAGGTTTTGCAAATTAGAGACAAGTCAAAATGACTAACAGCTGCTGACTTGGAGATACCTATGAAACCAGTAATTTAAACTTTTATTATAGCAGTCCTAATGAAAAAATGAATCTACCTCATTAGAACATGCTGGTTTAGATTCTGAGGCTTGTTTCAGTCAATCATGATTATACATATGTTTTTTCGTATTTCTCCTGGCCATGTTAACGTCTTTCCCATTTTTTGAATTGTGACACGCTTTTCTGTATCGCACCATTAAGGTGGTGGGGAACTAAATTTGACTTGTGAAACTATTTCTTTAAATGGGATTCAAAAAAATTCTGTTGGAAACACATTTTGCTTCTGGATTATAACTTGCACTTGTGAAACAGAAATGGGTTGCATGACATGAAATTTGATTGCGCATCATAATTTTTCGTTTCACAACAGAAAATTGGTTCAGACCCCAGGAATCCCTCACTAGTTGTTTAACAGCTGTAGTCAGTCCCTTGGATTGAGCTGCCCCGGAGTATAGAATTAAGGAATCTTAGAATAAAATTCAAAACTCTGCTGTGTGGTCATGCTCACCGCTGCCCTTTAACGGTAGATTTATTTCTCCACCGGAGAAGAAGCATCAGCCTGACATTGCTCCCGCTTCAGGGACGTGACGTTTTAACCAAATTGGTTTCCTGACTTGAAATTTGATTGTGCATCAGAATTTTTCGTTTTGCGATTTAAATTGGTTTCTCGCCATGAAATTTGATTGCGCATCTTAATTTTTCATTTCACAGCAAAATAAACTGGTCACACAATAAGAAATTTCACTGCAGATCATAATTTATAATTACGCATGGCAGATTGGTTGCTAATGTGAAATTTCATTGTGGTCTGTAATTTTTAGTTTTGCGTGGTGAGAAACGGAAAACTAAATTTGACTTGCAAAACTGTTTTTTAATTGCGATTCAAGCTCGGCTTCTGGTTCTACCACAGATCTAGCAAGAAGCTAAACGAGTAACTCCCACCTAGCCCATATTCTAATCTTCCGATTTATGCAAATGTTTTCACTACAAACAGATCAGGATGTCTGGAGGAGGATCTCAGTGGGAGAGGGGCTCCAGGAACCAACACTAACCATCGTGGAATGAGAAGGATGGCACCGGATTGAAATATAGCTCTCCTAACTGCACGACCGGCCAGCCGCGCCTGATAGGCACCACTACCCCTTATGATACAGACGAGGAGGCTGAGCAGCTATCAAGGCACAGATTTGATACTTTAATAAAAGAGTTACAAGAAATGCGGGCGGAAAACAAGGCAGAATCTAAACAACTCAATCAAAAACTCACCCACGTTGAGCAAAGAGTGCAGGAGGCTGAAGAGTGCATCTCGCATACCGAGAATGGTATAATGCATCTGGGGCTTACTGTTCAGGCCCTTTGCTAGCATGCAACAGAGACTGAGCAAAAATGTCTTGATCTGGAAAGCAGGTCTCGGCAAGATAATCTCTGAATATATATGGCTTTAAGAAGGGAACGGAAACTGGTTCGGTGGAGGACTTTCTTACAGATATGCTCAATGATGTGCTGGATCTTCCCCGGGGTTATGAATTAAAAATTGAGTGTGCGCGTACAGCTCTTATTCCATGGCCTAAAAACCCATCCACCCACCCTCGCTCTTTTATACTAAAATTCAATAGCTACGGCACCAAAGAAGATTTACTACGCAGAGCATGGCAGAAAAAGGAGGTGAAATACCTTGACTCCAGGCTTTTTGTTATCAGGACTATCCCCCAGATATCCAAAAGCAATGCCTGGAGTACACTGAAATAATAAAAGCCCTGCGCAACAACCTGATTCACCGCAAGCGGTCCAGGAGGCACTACTGAAAAGAGGCATTGATCTCCCAGCCCCATCCAGGCTAGCCCTTCAAAAAAGGAAAGACTCCGACCAGGACTAGCAGATGGTGATACCCAGAAAAGCCAGATTTCCCTATAAGCCATTCCACATCCCAGACCATCCAGTATCTGCGAGACTTGATCAAGAAGTTGCCTGGTGTATTGGAGGAGGACCTCACCACATGGGAAGACTGAACTGCAGACTATCCAGAAAGATTTAGTGTTTCACTTTTGGTGCGGTGAGTACATCCCGAGGCCTACACCTCATTTGGAGGAATGTGGATGGTGAACTCCCCCCCCCCCACCGGATTTGGTGACTGTAGAGAAGTTTACTGCTATAGATTATGTTCCTTTGTTCCTTCCCGAAATGGTTTTAAAATGAGTAGCAACTCCTGATCTACTGCTGTAAACTGTTTTGATGGGATTATATTCCCAGACTATTGCTAGACATGAATTCTGGTGATCTGTAGCGGAGGGGAGTTCCTCAGCAAGCTGCTGGCTGAATTTAAATGGGATGAAAAATGCTTGTTTTTATAAATTTCATTTTTATTAAATTTTTCCAACATATATACATACATACATGTCATCAGATCACAGTTAGTTAATATTCTTTCCATCTTTGTTTATACATGTAGATGAAGTTTGATAAAAAACTTTAATTTAATTTTTAGACATTGCATACTCCTTTTTATAGAGGGAGGTTAATATCTTAAAGCGTAAATGCTTACCCTTTTAAGACCAGACAATTGTTGAAGATGGTGCTCTCCATCTACATATCATTGAGCTCGTGTGGTCAACTTAATTCAATGCTCCTTACTTTATGTCTACTAACCTAAAACTCTTTCTACCTGTTGCTGCTCTGGCTATTCAATGACAGGGTGGTCTACTGCTTGATTTCTTCCGACTTTGGGATATAACCCTTCAATCGATGATGTTCTAGTTTGATCACTCTTCTTCATTTGGTTCCTCTCATACCTGTTGAAGGGAGAGGTCCCGTTCTCTCTCAGGTTCCACAAATCAGGATGTCTAATCTGTGGATGTCCCCCAGCCTCAGCTTTGAGGAATTCAACTCTGCTAGATAGTATCATCCTTTCTAGGGGACGAAGTTGCAGTCCTTCTGCATGTAGTATACCTGCCATCGAGTCCATCTTGTAGTGAACCTCTCTCCCTGTTCATTTAGGTTATGCGTTATTCTTTCCATAGTGTATATCTGCTTTGTGATATCCCACCAGTTTTGTATCGTTGGGGTCGTGTTAGACAACCATAGTTTTGTGATGGCCTTCTTTGACGTTGTAATAAGAAGGAGGAGAAGGTACCTAGCGTTCGGGCCTCTCAGTGCTTTGGGGAGATTAAAAAAAGAGGAACATCTCCATTGTTAACTGAAGCTGGGGATCAAATATCTCTTGCAATTGTGTCTGGAGAGCCACGAGAAATGGTTTAAGGTGTGGGCATGTCCACATAATATGTGTATGGTTTGCCCTGGTTTCACCGCAGGCGCACCAGCACTTCGCTGAATTGGTAGGGGTGTAATGGTTGGTGATTAAAGGGGTTCTAAAGAACCTTATTAGATTTTTCCATGCATATTCGCGCCATTGGTGTGAACTTGTCACCTGTGCAACATAGCCACAGGCTCGTTGCCAGGTCTCCGGAGTCACCATGTACACACTTTCCTGACTCCACTGTTGGCGTATCCCATCTGTTTGGGCTTCTCCCTGGGAGTTCAGTAGGCGATAGTATAATGATACAAGGTGGTTCTGTTGTAGGGTATTGTTTAGTTGAATTTGGCCATGAACCAATGGTGGGTATTGCTCAGGTATCCAGAGCTCTTTCGGGAGATTTTCAATATAGTGCCGAAGTTGCAAATATCGGTAGAAGTCTCGGTGTGGCAAGGGGAATTTTCTTTGAATCTCTGCAAATGTCCAAATGTTTCCCTGTGACATCATCTGTGGTATATATTTTAAACTAGCTCTCTCCCAGCCTCGGAATCCACCATCTAAATTATTTGGAAGGAAGTCACTCAAACCCGAGATAAGGCATATAAGGGTTTGAAAAGTGGTCAGGTGTTGGTCTTTCCTGATTACTTGCCAGTTTTTAAGTTGGGTTGTAAGCCATGGGCTTAAAAGCTGACACCTCTGGTTTTGGTGCCAAGTCGTATAGTGTTTGAAAATAGGCATGGTCATCTATCAGTTCTCTTTGTATTTCCAGCCAGTGTGGATTAGATGTCTTATTTTGCCGAGCCATTACTTGTGTCAGGGTCGTGGCCTGCTGATAAAGTTGCAGGTCTGGGAGTGCCAGCCCTCCCTCCTGCCGAGGAAGGGTTAAGATTTTAAGGCGGACTCGAGGCCTTCTGTTTGCCCATATAAATTTAGAAATTAGTTGGTTCCACTCTCGGAAAGTTTTCAGTGGGTTAAAAATAGGAATGTTTTGAAATAAATACAGCGCTCTTGGTAGTACCACCATTCTAATCAAGTCTATCCTCCTTGTGAGATTTAGGGGCAGTGTTGCCCAAGAGTTTAGGCCTGCTCGCAATTGTCCCGTAAACAATGTGTGGTTGTGCTTATAGCTGTTTATAGGGGTGTGTGTTAGCTGAATACCTAGATACTTCAGTTTTTGTAAGTTCTCTCTACCAGGGATAAAAGTTTGGATGCAGGCAGAGGGGGTGTAATGAAAAGTAAGGCTTTCGGACTTCCGGTTCCGCCACGGACAGCTAGACAGCGCAGCAAAGGAGCTCCCTCCCTCGCTATATCAAGTAAAAGTAAAAAAAAAAAAACCATAGAGCATTTTCAAAAATACAGTATTGCTCAGAATGTCGAAAGAAGTCGGGAAGAGAGACAGGGGAGGCACCCCGAAGAATAGACACCTACTTAAATCGAGAGATGCAGTCGGATTGGAGCCGAAGCATGGGCCGCAAAGCTGCAGTCGTTCACCAAGTAGTACTCGCGGCTCCGATTATGACACGGAGGGGGAGCAGGATAAACTGTCGAGGACGCGCTTTGAAACAATCTTAAGAGAAATTTGCAGCTCAAGACTGGAAATAAAAAAGGACATACAGGGGCTCTCGCAACAGATTGCGAAGCTTGACAATCGGATAGAGGAGGCTGAAACTAGGATCTCGGCTGTGGAAGACACGTCGTCCTACCTGAGCCAAGCAGTGGGGGCTCTGATCCAGCAAATGACATGGCTACAGGCGAGAAGTATTGATCTTGAAAGCAGGTCCTGCCGTAATAATTTGAGACTGTATGGGTTGGCAGAGGGTGCAGACACAGCTCCGATTTCAGCATTTGTGGAAAATCTGCTAAAAGACATATTAGAGCTGCCACCAAATTATAATTTAAAGGTAGAACGTGCCCACCAGTCACTTGGACAGAAACCGCAAGGCACGTCCTCGCTCTGTAATATTCCTGGTCTCAAGCTATCAAACAAAGGAGGATTTACTCCGAAGAGCATGGGCGAAAAAAGAAATGACCTAACATCCAAAATTATGATGGATCACGATTACCCAGCAGAAATTCAGCAAGCAAGGCAGCAGTACTCCCCGATCCTGCAGGTGTTAAAAGAAAGGGGTATCAGGTTCCAGACACCGTTCCCAGCGAAACTGAGGACACATTGGCCGGAGGGAGTGCAGTTATATGGGTCACCAAGCAAGGCAATGGAGGCGTTAACACAGAAGGGATTATTGCTACCGACGGAGGAGAGGGAACGGATTAACAGGAGCCAGAGGTTCTCGTCGGACATCTTTCAGGTGGCAACACAGCGTAAGGGAACGCCAACAATGAGGATGCTCAGAGAAACACTCGAGAAGCTACAGAAGATGGAGAGGGGTAACTCGCAGAGAGAAGGCCGAGATGGATCTGAGATAGAAGGCTGAAAGGTGGGCAGTGCATGAAGCTTACTTCAGGTACTTTCTTGCTTGGCTCGAATCTATGGATATGGAGAGACTATCCTGAATAAAGTTCGAGTAAACGTGGATGACGGGTGGGATTACATGAACTGCCATATGAAAGGACCGAGCTGCATATTTAGAAAATGGCAGTGTATGCAGAACTGATTGTTGGACCGTAGTAAGGGCTGTGGGACGACTTGAGGGGTAAAATCAAATAAATTGGAAAGGGTAACTGAAAAGATTATTTGCCGATAAGTTGCTGAATTAAATATTTGGAGGGGACATGCGGCAGATGTAGGGGGCAACCCAACATGTAATAAACAAATAAGGGAGCTTAATTGAAGAGTGCTCAAATCAAACTAGTAAGGCACGAAAAGTCTATAAAGAGTGAAGGGGGGGGAGAATTCATGAATGATGCCCCAGAACTGATTATAAAATTGTTGGTGAAATGTTTGGTCTGGAGTCATCTCTTTACTGGAGGGGCGGGAAGAGATAAAGGGAGTTTTTTTTTTTTGTTTTGTCTGTACTGGAAGAGACGACAATTATTAGACTCCCTAAGCTTACAATTACAGCCAACATTAGCGGCAAGAAAAGCAGGAGACAGAATTCATTTAGACTTATGTGCAAGGGCCATGGTTGCTTCCTGAGACAAGAGACAACAGCTAAATGAAACAACTTAGAAGCAAGGGACAAGGGTACCCAGTCAAAATCAAGAAATGGACGGGGGCCCAGGGGATTTAAGAAGGGTTATTGTAGAGTTGGACACCGTATTCCTGAACAAGTGGAAATAAACAAAATAAAGAAGGAGGGGAAGGGATATAGTCGTAAACAGAGAGGACGAGCAGGGAATAGGGTGGGTTATATGTTATATAGAGCTTGACATTGGGGGAAGAGAAAGGAACAAAAGAAATGGGCGTGGGAGGGAGGGTTGGAAACAGGAGGTAGTTACATTATAATACCGCAACTGCGCTGCTAAGCGGTCTGAAGGTGATAATTCAGCTGAAAGCCACTCTATAGAGAGAGCTTTTTCGAGGGGATATCCCGGGAATACGGGACTAGCTCCACTCGAGTCTGTCCTCAATAACATCTCTGGAGGGCAGAGAAAGGGAACCACGAAGTTGGGATCCCCTGCCTTGGAAGCAACCACCTTTTTCGTTCCCTCTTTTGATAAGGGGGAAAAGTTGTGTTTAATTAAGTTGATTAGTAAATGTTCATATTTTGCATGTTTAGAGGAACATATGTTAGATTATCAAAGTGTTGGGAGATCGGGATGGTTAGATCTCTCGATAGGTTGGGAAACAGTTTGTTATGTACACAGAAGTTTAATAAGCCTAAAATGTATGAAAAGGAAGGGGGAACGAATGCATATTGCCGAAGCTGCCTAAGGACCACCACCTCGGGGAAGATTGAAAAGAGAGAGGGAAGTGTCACTGGTAGAAAAGGAAGGGACAAAAGGGAATACAAAGATGGATAAGACAACATTAATCTGTTCATTTAATGTTAATGGATTGACCAATCCCATTAAGAGAAGCAAGATATTAGCAGCAATGAAAAAGGAGGGCCCGGATTTTATTTTGTTGTAAGAGACGCACCTCACTCATACAGAACATAATAAATTAGGGAAAATGGGTTTTAACTTTGAAGTCAGTGCCTCTTATGGCCGTAGTAGAAGGCAGGGGGTCTCTATACTAATACCAAGTAAAACAGTATTAGAAATAAAAGACAAATGTATTGATAAGGAGGGGAGATATGTATTCCTTAAAGGTAAATTTCAAGAGAGACTGTGAACGCTGGCGTCGGTCTATGTACCCCCTGGTTCAAATTATCAGGTATATAGAGCGATACTGTTGAAACTACAGGAATGGGACGAAGGGCAAGTTATACTTGGGGGAGACCTGAATATAACCTTGGATCCGCATCTGGATAGTACAGCTTTGGGGGGGCGCAAGGAGAGCGGGATCTCGAAGAAGTTGGTGAAGTTGCTGGGGGAGATAGGTTATGTGGATGCATGGAGAGTGGGCCACCCTAAACAACGGAATTACACTTTTTTTTCCCAGCCATATAAAAGTTACTCGAGATTAGACTATTTCCTCTTGCCAAAAGAAATAATGATGGAGGTGAAGGACAGCTGGATAGGCAATACAGTACTGTCAGATCACGCCCCGATATTTTTACAAATAAAGTTAGGGGACTTCCAGAAGAGAACATTTTGGAGATTGAACGTCTCATTGTTACAGGATAAAGAAATCAAACAAGAAGTGGTAGACATCATTAAAAATGCTATAAAGGAAAATACAACACCAGAAGTAACATCATCTTTAGTATGGGACACATTAAAGGCCATACTGAGAGGGAAGCTGATAGCTATAGTGGCTCACAGAAAGAAGCAAAGGGAAAAGAGAATAGAAGCTTTAAGGGGAGAAATAGATAATCTAGAAACTCAACTTAAAAAGAAATACAACAAGGATGTCTTTAAAAAGTTAAGCAAAATTAAACAAGATCTGAGTAGAGAACCGGACTATTATATTGAGCAAAAATTACTATTTATTAAGCAAAGATATTATGAGGGAGGGCCCAAAGCTACTAGAGTATTAGCAGCCAAACTACGTACCCAAAGAGCGAAAGCCCATATAACTAAACTAATACATCCACAGAATAAAGGGAGGTTACAAAACACGCTAGAGATTGTAGAAGCTTTTAGAACATATTATAAAGATCTATATACAGCTCCCCCAACCCAAAAGGACTTGGACATGGAACAATACTTACAAAGTATGCCACTACCTAAGGTTCCGGAATTGGCACAAAGGCAGCTGGTGAAACCTGTGACCAGAGAGGAACTGGTAGGAGAGATATCTAGACTTAAAACAAATAAATGCCCAGGAACGGACGGGTACCCAGCCGAAATGTATAAACATTTTCAGAAACAGTTTGTTCCCCTATTATTAAAAGTTTTTAATGAAACCCTTTCAACAGAGGGATGCCCACCAGAATCATGGTCGCAGGCTATTATTTCAGTAATTCCAAAGGGAGGTAAAGACCCAAGGTTGTGTCCCTCTTACAGACCAATTTCCCTCCTTAATACAGACTACAAGTTATTTATGGCAGTTTTGTCCCATAGATTACAACAAATACTCCCACAGTTAATACAAGCGGATCAAACTGGATTTATTCCAGGAGACAGGCGCAGGATAACCTGAAACGAACCACATATAATAGATCATTTGAACTGCACCAAGCAACCTGCAGTCCTCCTAGTCTAGGCATGAGAAGGCTTTGATTAAAGGTCTCATGGGTATTTTTAAGAGCGGTATAGGGAGGTTTGGGTTCCCTACAAATTTATTGACCTTGTGGGAAAATCTATGAAAACACCAAAGCTTATGTAAGAGCAAATGGGCATTACTCAAATCCATTCGGCTTAGAGAGGGGAACAAGGCAGGGCTGCCCGCTCTCGCCATTGTTGTTGGCCCTATACTTAGAACCTCTGGCGCAGGGAATTAGGGATAACTATGAAATTAAAGGTGTGCAACTGGGGGGGATGCAGCAAAAATTAGCTCTATATGCTGACGATATATTACTTTATTTAACTAACCCGGAAGAATCTATACCAAGCCTATTTAAACACTTAAAAATATTTTCAAACTATGCGGGATATACAATAAATGATACTAAGACAGAGGTACTGAAATTAAATTACACCCCGTCCCTGCAGATAAAAAGTCTATACCCCATGAGATGGGATCTTCCCTACTTGAAATATTTAGGGATAAAATTAGATAAAACAGTTTCCGACTACCACAGATAAACTATCCTACATTGGTGAGCAGATACAAAAAGATATACAAAGGTGGAGGCTTCTCCCAATGTCTTTATCCATGAGGATACAGGCAGTTAAAAAGAACGTTTTGCCACGCTTTCTATTTTTATGTCAATGTGTGCCTGTCCCTCTATCCCCTAAACAGTTAGGAGCATGGCAAAAGGTGATATTGAGCTTTATCTGGCTAAGTAAAAAGCCCAGAGTTAAAAAGCAAACTCTCTATCTCCCCAAGAAAATGGGAGGACTTGTGGTCCCTCTATTGATGGGATACTGTATAGCAGCCCAGACTAGAATAATACTGTTACTGCAACATATGGACTGTACGGCAAGATGGAAGGAGATAGACCTAGAGGTTGCACAGTCTCCCCTCAATATTAGCCCAATGTTCGATGTTGCACCCCAGAGAGGAGTGGACAAGTACACCCTATTTGGGGACAGCAACAGCAATACAGGGATATAGACAGGGACTGGCCAAAGGCACTACCAGAGTATACCTTTGGAAGTACATATGGTGGACTATGAATATAGGGAATAACCCAGCAGCTGGAGATCCTTGGTATAAAAAGCAGGAAGGACAAGGGTGTAGAGCCCCTTGGCAGTTACTCAAAGGGGATAATGTAGTCACATTTGCGGAAGCTCAAATTAAGTTTAATTGGACGGGGAAGGAACTTATTCGTTATTACCAGATTAGAGATTTTATAGGGGAGCAGATGAATAATTCAGTTAAAAGAGCTGGAGGATACATGGCTCCAAATGTATTTGAGACAATATGGAATTCGAGCAGAGGGGAGGGGGCTGTTTCAGTTCTGTACCAGAACTATATCAAGGACCTCCAGTACTCAACGGACTATAGTAAAGCTAAATGGGAGCAAGAATTACGGATTAAGTTAGATAGTAGAGAATGGACAGCAATCTGGCAAAACACTTGGAGCACCACATCCTCCCCAGAGTGGAGGGCATTTGTATGGAAATTAAGATCTAGGTATTTCAGAGTGCCAGTGCAAATGGCTAGGTGGCATAAAGCAATAACAGGTAGCTGCTGGAGAGGTTGCGGTGCACAGATTGCCAACCAAGCACATATTTTCTGGGAATGCCCTGATTTAAAGGAATATTGGGAAGGGATTCAGAGGGATATGAGGATAAGATTTAACATAACGATACTATTAGGGCCAGAACACATGTTATTAGGGGTATACCCATCAGAGCTCAGAGGGCGCAAAGCCAGATACCTATGGAATGTACTGATAGCCGCGGCTGGAAAAGCCATAACCAGGAGGTGGCTCTCACCGAGTGCTTCCACAGTGATAGAATGGAGGGAGGTGGTAGAAAAGATAAAGATGTTTGAAAGGATTACCTATTCCCTGAGACAAAAGCTGCCGCAATACCAAAACAGATGGTCGAGATGGGAATTGGAGTAGGAACAGAACATGGCGATTGACTTTGAGGAGAGTAAGAAGAATAAGGGGGAAATAGAACAGAGAGAGAAGTGAGACTGGGAAAAGAGGTGGGGAGGTCTGAATGAGTTGGGGAGGGATGGGAAGAGATGTACTTTCTCCTCCAAAATTAAAAATAAATTAATTATTTTTCTTTCTGTTTTTTTTTTTTTTCTTTCAGACTTCATTTTATATATATCTAGATGGGGGTGAGTGACAATGGGGAGAAAGAGAGGTTTAGTGTTTCGGAGACAGCAGAGCATAAAGAAAGCTAATATGTCATAGATAGAGGTATAATGCATTCGGTTACTAAAGATGAATAATTCTATGAAAGATATGAAAGACGAATAAACAAATGGAAATTAGGCTTAAGTTTGTATTATATAAAAAAGATTATTGTGTAAGGGAAATCAAGATTGTGAGCAACAGAAATGTGGAAATAAGGATATGATTGTAATTGATGGAGATGGAATGTAAGATTTTATCCACATGTGAAGAAAATAAAAATGAAGTATAAAAAAAAAAGAAAAGTAAGGCTTTCAGTTTTGTTTAAGTTTAGCCTATATCTTGCTACTTGACCAAAGCTGTCTAAGATTTGTTTTGCTGCTTGAAGGGATTTTTCAGGGTTCTGGAGATAAAGTAAATGTCGTCTGCATATAATGCTATGCGGTGTTCCGTCTTCCCTATAGCGATTCCTTCTATGTGTTGGGATTCACGGATTTGTTGTGCTAGTGGTTCGATGAACACCTCAAATAGAAGTGGGGACAATGGGCATCCCTGTTTAGTCCCTCTTTGTAGGTGGAAATACCTAGAGTGGTGCCCATCCAGTTTCACACATGCTTGTGTGGCCGTGTATATGTTCTGGAGTACTTTAATAAGGGACAGGGGAAAACCACATTTTTGTAGTGTTAAATATAGAAATGACCATGCGACCCTGTCAAATGCCTTTTCGGCGTCTAAGCTCACCAGGACCAAAGGGGTCTCCGATTTATTCATTTGATGCACCACATGGAGAGTCCGCTTTATGTTATCTGTAGTGGTACGAGATTTCACAAAGCCCGTTTGACCTTTATGGATTAGTAGTGGAAGAAGCTGGTGTATTCTATGAGCTAATATACTCATAAACATTTTATAGTCTTGATTAAGTACCAAAATGGGTCTGTACGACTCACAGAATTGTGGGTTCTTATCTGGTTTGGGTATTACCGAGATAGTTGCATAGGACCACAATGGGGAAGGGGGGTCACCCTCCAAAATTGAATTAAGTAGTTTTAAGAGAGTAGGTGTGATTTGTATCTTGGCCACTTTGTAAAATTCGGAGCCATACCCATCAGGCCCTGGTGATTTCTGTGATTTAGCACTGGCAATGGTATTGACTACCTCGCTCTCAGTAATCAGAGTAGTAAGGGTTTCCTTCTGAGACTCCGTTAGATGTGGTAACGTGATTGTTTGTAAGTACTCCTTAATTTGTTGTGAAGATGGGGTATACTCAGGGATGTATAGTGTGGAGTAATATGCTGCAAAGCATCTGCTATATCTTGTATTTTGGTTAGTGATTGGTCTCCATTAGGGTGGCGAACGAGGTAATTTGTAGCTTCTTTCTTTGTTTCAGGTTGATAGGCTAAGAGCCTAGTGGCCCGGGGGCCTACCTCTAGTACCTTTGTTTTAAAAAGGTCAAGGCAATTTCTGTTTGTGTTATTGCCAGGCGGTCTAATTCTAGCTTAGTTTGTTGCAGCTGAGGCAGTAGTGATGTGTCACCCTGTTTGTGGGCCATTTGTAGAAAATGAAGTGATTCCTCCAGTTTGGTCCTTTGTGCTTTTCGCTGCTTGCTCAGTTCTGCTGTGTATTTCATGATATGGCCTCGGAGTACTGTTTTGATAGTATCCCAATGTATTGCAGGGGACATGTCCACGGAGGGGTTGTCATTTTTGATCTCGGCAATTTTATCTGCAATAAACTCCCTGAAAGTGTTTAAGGTGCAAATAAAATGGGTTCAGCCTCCATCGTGTGTTCTTCAATTGAATTCCCATATCCCAGTTAGAGAGCAAAGGGGCATGGTCGGAGATAGAAATATCTCCAAGTTGCACATCTTGCAAGGCTTCTAGATTCTCCACTTGCGTGAAGATATGATCTATACGTGAATAAGTGCAGTGTACGGCAGAGTAAAATGTATAGTTTTTTGTGTGGGGGTGCAGCTTTCTCCATGCATCACATCATCCTACCTCTGCAATGAATTTACGGAAGAATTTCTGCGTAGCCGATTGCTTGGGAGGTCCTGGGTTTGAGCTATCTATGGTGGGATCCACAGTCAGATTAAATTCCCCGGCCAGCATTAGTGTTCTTCTAGTTTCTTGCACTATCTTGTCTAGCAGGAACCTTAGCTGGGGAAGAGATAAACCCGGAGGGAGATATATGCTAGCCAGAGTGACTGGCTTATTGTGAATTGCGCCCTTCACTATAATCAGCCTACCCTCCGAATCTGCCCAGACAGAATCTAATTTGAAAGGGGTATGTGGTGGGACTACTATAGCTACGCCCTTACGTCTACCTTCTTTGCCAGAGGAGTAAAAAACTTGCCCCCTGCTCAGCTTAGCGAGTTTTTCATGTTCCTTAATATTCAAATGGGTTTCTTGGAGATATACTAGATCGGTTGTATGTAAGTATGATAGCACCCTTGACGTTTAATCGGGGAGCTTAAGTACGTTAACAATGTTCAGGGATAGAAGTTTCACTTTAGGGACTTGCATTTTGATAGTCCTTGATATAAAGTGACTGTAACCCTTCATTTTACTAAAGTACCCTTCCATATCTTTACCATTCCAAGCTTTTGTGTGAGTTTATAAATGGATCTGATGACTTTACTAATACTATAACTAACACAGTAACAATAACAATTATCAACATTATAAACCTTGGAATTCAACATTCTGAAACAACTTTTCAAAGATGTACAACAGTTTTCGTTTAAGTCCTCCAACAGGAGGGAGGGAGAAGAACAAAAAGAAAAGGAAAAGTAGCTTCCTAGGTGCTAATCCGGATAGCCTCTAAAAGAGTGTCTCCAGTTCCCCTAATAGTGGACAGCGTTTGTAATAAACGCTAGTAGTCTCTCTAAGAGACTAAGAGCAACGGTGTATTATTGCTCAAAACATCAGAGAACGTCACTAAGATGCAAAGGCTCCATTTGAACTCCCCCACCCCATCTTGAGCTATAATTTTACCTTGAGCTGGAATCATTTCCCTTTTCCTCCTACCTCTCTACCCTGAAAGAAAGATGAAAAGAAGAAAATCAAACTTATTGCAGGTTCCTCCGAAATCACAGGAGGGGGTCTAAATATGGAGTATTTCTTCTTATCAAACGAGAGGGAGGCCCCATCAAGCTATTTCGACATTATTCTAGCTTATATACCTAGAAGTAGCTTCTAACTTACAGGGGCCTTTGGGGTCTAATGTTAAGTCAAGGCGAGCCCCAGTATGGAATGCACAGTGCCAGGAAGTAGACTGCAGAGCTAAGAGATACCCTTGTTTCACCCAACCTAGGGTTTCCACTTGAAGACCCATAATAATAGGAGGGAGCCATTGACAGCCTGGAGTATCATGTGTTCACTCCATCCCCCCCCCCCCCATGGCTCTCAGTCAGACTCACAGGGCCAGTCTTTGTAGAGGAGCAGAGGGCCAAAAGGAACTCAACATTAAGAACTCTCACCTTGGCCTCTGCATCTCAGGCCACGAGGATCTTGATTTGGTACCAGTGCCAAAAAGTAACTCATGGATTCAGACTACACAATAATCAAGTAGAATCCATTAGCAGTCTGGAATACTACGTGCCCATTCCATACCCCCAAGGCCCTTAATCGGACCCAAGAGGCCAGTCCCTGTATAGGGGAGCAGAGGACCAAAGAGAACACAAACAAGAAACCTGGGTCTCTGCACCACAGGCCCACGGAGATCCAAATTTGGTTCCAGTGCTAAAGATGTGGCTCATGGAGTCCCCCCCAGTGACTGAGGCCCAGTTGAGCCAGAGATGGAATTGTCGTGACTAACAAACTGCGGCCCTCAGTTTTAGCTTAAAGCTACAACAGTCTTTCCCCGAGGAGTGGGCGAGCCAATAACTTCATATTCTAGGAGGCGCTCCACCCAGCATACGAGCGGAGTAAAAGCCCTAAAAGATCCTCGGGGAGAAGCGCACACCCGATCCCGGGAACCCCCTGTAAAGCCGAGCGTTTTGTCAGCATAGCTTTCAGAACAAACCCCAGCACCAGAGAGGAGGCAGGGAAGGAGACCCATCCAATACGCATACTCGCCCTCCCTGTTACTCCCCTAGTCTATTGGCAACATAGATAAAAATATAATATCATTAATACTGGGGGCATTACAGTTCAGTACTATAACTTATCTGTTTCAAACAATAGTCCCAATAGCTCGTAAGTCCAGTAGGCAACGCAAAGGGGATGGGTCTCTTCCACTGGATAGCTTCATCAGCTCTGCATCATAAAGTCTGTTCCCCTCCAGCATGTTCAGCAGCCTGCAGGCGTCTTCGGGCTGGTTACTTGAGCACTGGTCTTACTTCTGCCCTCAGCACGTTGAATGATCCTCGCTGCATCCTTCATGATGATTTTCGGGAACGCGGCTCCAAGTAGTCGTTTTATACCTCTGGTTTGTTTCTGCCAGGTATGTTTCAGTAGCTTTTGTTCCAGGAGGTCTAGATCTAGGTCTGGGAGTGTAATTCCCCATTCCCTCAGTAATGGTGCTGCCTCGAGGAGGGTGTTGTATACTTTGGGGCCAGAGTCCAAGTGTAGACGCAGCCTTGCTGGAAACAGTAATTGAGCTTTGATGATTTTTTCATCCCTAATTTCCTTGATGATAGTGCGCATTTTCATTCTTTCTGCTTGAAGCGATGGGGAAAAATCCTGCTCAAAGAAAATTGGCGATTCTTTATATTTCAGGTCTTTGAGTCTCCAGGCCTCCTTCAGCACCCATTCCTTGGATTGGAAAAGTGCCATGCGGACCACCCACAATCTAGGACTAGCTGAGGGGCTAGTTGGCTTGACCACTAAGGATCTGTGAGCTCTATCTATAGTGAGATCCATGTCGGAGGGTATTGAGAGAGTTGATCGCAGTAGGTGTTGTATGAAATCAATCACGGTGGGAAAGCCCTCTTGCGCCCCCTCCGGAACACTATGCAGCCTAAAGTTGTTGCAGCGGGACCTATTTTCAGTGTCCTCTAACCTGCTATGGGTTTCTCGATCCCACTTCAATAGCTGTACGAGGAGCCTCTCTCCAATATCTTGGGCCTCCGATATTTCTGCAAGTTTAGAGGAGTGGTCCGCTACTTTAACATCAATTTGCTTTACATCTTGCCGTAGATCTGCAATGGAGGAGTCTATTTTCTGGACCGAGGTTAGGATTTTTTGTAGTGTGCGCTCCGATCGCCTAGGGAGGCTGGCATCTTCGTCGTCGTTGTCAATCGATGAGTCCGAGAAGCTAGGTCCCTCTTGGGAGCAGCGATGTGAAGGCCTCCATTTCCTGCCAGGGTGAGCTGCTTAATTTTTGTCTGTGAGGCATTGCTTCTGGCACCTTTTGGCTTGTGCCCTTTGCTAGTCATCTCAGAGAGGTTCAGAGAGCTGTAAAGTGCGAAAATTGTTTTCTTTACTGGGTAGATTCCAGCAGATTAATTAGATGGGGTTGGGAGCTCGTTGTCTTAGGCTCTTGCTAGTTCCGTGACATCACCGGAAGTCCAATGCTTGTTTTTAAACTGCTCGCTACTGCGACCTATCTGCTCCTAGCTCCCCATGAAGTTTCAACAGACATGCTACCCCTGTTTCAAACAACATGAAGTCTTGCTGTATTTTGACAATTGCAGTGATTCCCAACCTTTGAACTGCCCTGGAGAACTAAGGGTTAACTTTCCATACAGGGCATGGAACACTGAGCTCGAGCTCGGTTGAAGTCTCTGTCTGGAGTGATTTGAACTCAAACCGTCAGATTCTTTACTCCGCCTCACTGAACGGTCGCTCCGGAGATTTCTCCTTCAGCTCGGTTAGAAGTCGGTTAAAGTTTTCAGTTTTTCATCGGTTTAAACCGAAAAAAGTATCCGCATAGTCGGTTCAGTCTCTGTCTGTGGTGCCGTGAGTACTAGATAGGAATTGTTCTATATTTCTGTGTGGAACTTGTAAAAGTGCGGTCGGTTCGGCTGAACCGACCATTTGATTTTGAATTTTGCCTATATTTAGTGTGTGGTTACCGGTTCTTATCGGTTTTAAAAAAAAAAACGTGTTTTACCCGTTTTTTTCCAATACCCGTGACACAGTTAGGGACCGATAAGGGAGTCTTGCCTGGCGGTTGCCGAAAAAAGGGTAAGTTTGGTTAGGTTGGCCATGTCTGAGAAACCCAAGAAAAAAACCGGGCCCACTGGGTTTCAACACTGCAGTGAGTGTGGGGAGGTCTTTGCCAAGGCCGATCCTCACACCACCTGTGTTTATTGTCTGGGGTTTGACCACCTTGATTCAGACTGCCAAATATGTAAAAATTTTCCAAAATCTACCCTTGAGAAGAGATTAGGTAGACTGAGGGAAAAGGAGGCCGAGAAGTCCGCTGACCCGGATGGCCAGCCAGGTTCGGTTTCGACCGAACCAGAAGGAGTGCCCTCTGACCAGGGCGATACTTCTTCGGGCAAAAGGAGAGCCGATTCTGAGGGATCGGTTCCGACAAAAAGAAAGCGCAAAGATAAATCGACCGGTTCGGATCCAGAGGTTCATGTTCCGACCGCGGAAGAGATAGCCAGAGCAATTCAGATTGTGGAATCGCTCCGTCCGGTTCCTACCAGTCCGGCTCCTTCTGGCAGGGGTTCGGTTCGGTTGGTTCCCCCGATTCAAGAGTATACCCTTGAAGATTTTTATGAACCGGAGTTTGAAGAGGAAGGGAATTTGAGGATTATGATGTAAGTGAAGGTCTGGATGTGCCTGTGGAACGGACATCTCCCCAGACAGACCATCAGGTGTTTCCCTCCTAGGCTTTCTGAGTCCCTTCTCATTTATGTTTTACAGAAAGGTGGCTGAAACCCTCCAGCTTCCTATGGAGGAGGCTGTGGAAGATCAAGAAGAGCCTGATTATGTAGAGATGATGGATATCCCAGAGTCCAGGAGACTGTCTATTCCCCTCCATAAATCTTTTGGGAAACAGACACAAAAAATCTTAAAGTCTCCTAACACTATACCTCCTGTGGATAAAAGAATGGACAAGAGGTATACACTTCAGGCTCAGACACGGAGTTCTTATATCAGCAATGCAGCCATGTTGGGGTAGTGCAGGCTGCTGCCTGTGACAAGGCAAATATTCCCTTGGCTTCACACCCCTGACAAGGACTCCAGGAAGATTGATGCCATGGCAAAGAAGCAGTACATGGCATCTTCTTTGGGACTCAGGCAGGCGAATTACATGGCCCATACAGCCAGGTACCAGAAGTCCAGGTGGGACACTGTACTGGCACTGGCTAAACAGGCCTCCCCCCAGCTAGCCAAGGAGCTGGAGGCGGTGGCTGCAGATGGGATTGAGGCATCTAAGGTTCAGTTTCATGCTGCTGTGGACTCTAATGATGTCTCATCAAGAGTCATGGCTACATCTGTGGCTCTTCAGAGGATGGCTTGGCTCAGATGTACTAGCCTCTCACAGGACACCCAGGCTAAGGCTATGAATTTTCCTGTAGTGGGTAATTCTCTGTTTGGGGAGCAGACAGAGAATTACATGAAGAAAATGGATGAGTACAGGACCACTTACAGGAGTGCTCAGGCCAAGGAAAGGCAGGCAACTCCTCAAGGCAGCAGTCTAGGGCAGGGCGGCTTTTCAAAGGCCTTTTTACCAACACAGGCCTCTTCTTCCTTTTCAGAGGGGTTCTTCAGAGGGAGGGCAGAAGGGGATGAGCAGGCCTGCATCCACCCCTCAGCCTAAGCCCCTGCCAAGCAGACACCCTGATGGGTCTGCCGGATTGACTCTCCTATTCCAGTAGGGGCAGATTGGCTTACTTTGTCCAGGACTGGATGTCTATTACATCAGACAAGTGGGTCCTGGAAGTAGTAAGCCAGGGACTATTCTCAGCTTCAAAAATTTCCAAAGATGAGGCCAGATCTTTTCCACCTGCAAATCTCTGGAAACCCTTGCCCTAGAGGCAGAGGTTTCTTCTCTCCTAGCTTTAAGAGCTATAGAGAGAGTACCTACCCTACACTGGGGCAAAGGACTGTACTCCAGATACTTCCTGACCCCAAAAAGACAGGGGAGTGGCGACCCATCCTAGACCTAAGATATCTGAACAAACATCTTTTAAAACCAAAGTTCAAGATGAAAACTCTGGGAATAATCCTTCCCTCTCTAAGGCCAGGGGACTGGCTAGCCTCCCTGGACCTCAAAGATGCCTACTTTCACATTCCCATCAGGTGCTCCCACAGAAAGTACCTCAAGTTTGAGTTGCCCTCAGGCCAATATCAGTTCAGAGCAATGCCCTTTGGTCTAACCTCAGCTCCAAGGGTTTTCACAAAGTGCCTGGCAGTAGTAGTTGCCTTTCTGAGAAGGCAAAAGATTTCCATATTTCCTTATCTGGACGATTGGCTATTAGTGGGTCAGTCTCCAGACCAAGTCAAGTCTCACCTGCAAGTGACCCAGCAAGTGCTCACTTCTCTAGGATTTCTTCTCAACCTTCCCAAGTCAGTTCTCGAACCAGTCCAGCTCCTTACCTTTATAGGGGCAGAACTGGACACACTCAGAACAAGAGCCTTTCTTCCTCTAGAAAGGGCAAGGGCTCTTATGGAACTAGCTTCTTTTTTCAGCCTTCAGATATCTCGACCAGCATGGCATTTCCTCCAGCTCTTGGGCCACATGGTAGCTTCAACAGCAGTGGTCCAAGGGGCAAGATTCCAGATGAGGGATAGTCATTTCCACCTGAGAGCTTACTGGTCTCAGAGAAAGGACTCCTGACCAAACTGATTCCAGTAACTCCGACCTTGATCCAGGCCCTCCAGTGGTGGCAGGATCAGGACAATTTAAGACAAGGTGTTCCTTTTGTTGCTCAGCCTTGTTCAGTGGTCCTTACCACGGATGCGTCTCTTCTGGGCTGGGGAGCCCACCTGGGGTCCCTCACTGCCCAGGGCCTGTGGTCCCCCCAAGAATCCCTTCTCCACATCAATCTTCTAGAGCTCAGGGCAGTTTTTCTAGCTCTAAAAATATTCTCACAGTCAGTTCAGAACAAGGTGGTTCAAGTCAGAACAAACAACACTACCACCATGTGGTACATCAGCAAGCAGGGAGGCACTCGGTCCACGGCCTTGTGCACAGAAGCCATGAAGTTGTGGTCCCTGGCTTATTCCCTGCAAGCCTCTCTTGTAGCAGTTCACCTTCCAGGCAAGGACAATGAGCTAGCAGATGCACTGAGCAGGATTTCTCAGGGCCATCACGAATGGTCCCTGGACCCTCAGGTGTTGAAAGTGATTTTTTCAAGGTGAGGCACTCCAGAGATAGATCCCTTTGCAGCCCCAGACAATCACCAACTCCCTCTCTTTTGTTGCAGACCTCCAGTCTTGGGCTCAGTCCCCCTGGATGCCCTGATTCTGAATTGGGAAGGGAAGTTTCTGTGACCTTTCCCCCTTCCCTCCTGTTCAAAGTTTTAGTCAAAATAAGGTCTCAACCTTGCAAGGTGATTCTGGTTGCTCCAGATTGGGCCAGACAGCCCTGGTACCCTTTGCTGTCCCTAGCAGTCCATCTTCCCTGTCTCTTCCAGGAATTACAACCTGTTAACATCCTCTCAGGGGAGGATTTGGTACCCCAATCTTCAGTCCCTCAATCTCAAGGCAAGCCTCTTGAAGGGTTAGAGTTTGCAGATCTGCATCTTTCGCAAGGGGTTCTGGACATCCTCAAGGCTTCTCGAAAGCCCTCCACCAAAAAGACTTACAACTCCAAATGGAAAAGATTCAGCATTTGGTGTTCTAAGAAGAATATTTCTCCAGACACTGCTAAATTGCCTACGGTTCTGGATCATATGGTCCATCTTAATGGCTTACGCCTCAGACCAGCTACTCTCAAGGTACACTTGTCAGCTGTTTCTGCATTTTTGTCTGTGGGGAAGCCTTTCTCACTGTCTTCCCATCCTGTTTTCTGTAAATTTTTTAAAGGATTGTTTCACACCAATCCCCCTTTTAGAGACCCTGCCCCTGCCTGGGATTTGAATGTTTGCATTGCTCAGTTTATGCAACCCCCCTTTGAGCCTATGTCTTCAGCAGAGCTTAAGTACTTGACTTGGAAAACTGTGTTCTTGGTAGCCATTACCTCTGCCAGGCGTATCAGTGAATTGCAAGCCCTGTCAGTGGAATCTGATTTTATCTCCTTTCATAGGGATAAAGTGGTCCTTAGAACCAATAGAAGGTTCTTGCCCAAAGTGGTTTCAGACTTCCATTTAAACCAGTCTATGTCTTTCCTGTTTTCTTTACTGATCATTCTTCCTCAGGAGAGGAGGCTACACAGTTTAGACGTCAAGAGCCCTTAGTTACTACATAGAGCGTACCGAGGGTCACAGGTTTGACTCCCTCCAGTTGTTCCTCACTTATGGAGGAGTGGGAAAGGGTAAACTTGCCACCAAAAGATCTGCTGCCAGGTGGGTTATGTCTTGTATACAATTCTGCTATGAAAAACTCCACCCTCAGGCCTGAGGGCTCATTCCACAAGAGGTACGGCTGCTTCCCTGGCTGCGGCCAGGGATATTGCTCTCCTAGAAATTTGTCAAGCAGCCACCTGGAAAACAGTCCGTACCTTTACCAAGCATTACTCTCTGGATATCCAGGCTAGGAGTGATGCTCGGTTTGGCACAGCAGTACTTCAGAGCCTATTCCCAAAGTAGGTTCTGTCCCTCCTCCTTGGAGGTACTGCTTGCTAGTCTGCAGTTGTCAGAATACAGCAAGACTTCATGTTGTTTGAAGAAAAAAATTTCTCACCTTAGTAATTATTTATCTTCTAATGGAGTCTTGCCCCCCCTGCCTCCCCTGTCAGAACCTGTTTTTGGGAAGTGGGTGGGCAGGTGCAGTGTTGCACCCAAGGGGTGTATTTGCTGGCACCCTCCTCCCTTTTGTTTGGGTGCTTATTTATTATTGTTATTTTTTGAGTACATTGGGTTTCGTTTTTGGGTTTCCTGACTTTAGTCTTCCTTGGGAATCCAAAACTTTTCGGCCAGTTGGCTAGTAGAATTTTACAGTTTCCACGTAGAATTTTTAGTTTAGTTGGGCTCATAAGAATCTGACGGTTTGAGTTCAAATCACTCCAGACAGAGACTTCAACCGAGCTCGAGCTCAGCGTTCCATGCCCTGCATGGAAAGTTAACCCTTAGTTCTCCGGGGCAGTTCAAAGGTTGGGAATCACTGCAATTGTCAGAATACAGCAAGACTCCATTAGAAGAAATAAAATTACTAAGGTGAGTAATTTTTTCTTCTCTGACTGTGGGAGAGCTGCCTCGCTGATGGTTGCGAGGGGACTGTGTGAACAATCCTGATGTTTTATGGACAACCTCGATACTATTCCTGTTTATTCCTATAAATATTGCTTAAAATATCCATTGTAAATGCGCTGGGGGAGGAGAATGTGGGTGGATTGGGAACATGTCAGAATCTACTGGTAACCCTATGCTTTATCCTGGGGAAGGGGTGGGGAGTGCCACCACTGCCTGTCTATCTCGATCTAATGGGCACATGACATGAGGTGACCCAGGGCCGGAAGTGTCTTGCCTCTCACCAGATGGGGAGAAGGGGGCGGATTCCTGGACTAGATTGGCCCTTTTTATATCTCTCCCATGATTTGTGTGGGGGTCAGAGGTGGGGCTACTGCCCCTCTCCCCCTCATATTATTATAAATGCAGTAAATTGAGTGAAATGGGCGTGGTGGGATAATAAATGATCCCACAGCGCCATTACTATGGAGTTGAAGATTGTTTTGACTCAGGAGGAGGTCCCCCTACCTCAGGGGAATCGAACTACACTCCTCCACTAACCTGTAACACCTGGGTGGGTACAGCGGTCATTGAATTTACTTGACCTCCTGCCTTGGAAGCTGTACATAGTTATTCTTTTGTTTGCCCAATTGGCACACTGTTTTCATGTTACAGTTAAACCAGCTAAAATGCCCTATTGTTATAATGTTACTCACTATAAGTGGCAAGATACCTATGTT
Source organism: Neoceratodus forsteri (assembly GCA_016271365.2). Taxonomy (NCBI): domain Eukaryota; kingdom Metazoa; phylum Chordata; order Ceratodontiformes; family Ceratodontidae; genus Neoceratodus; species Neoceratodus forsteri. The sequence continues at coordinate 973,375,384 of CM057456.1, read as the reverse complement.
TGGTTTTACGTACCATTTTCTTTTTATTGCTCCTACCTAGGCACAAGCAGCCTGATTGACCTAATCTATAAAAATGGGTTACCCGAATTGTACTTATAATGTACATGGGCTCTCTAGTCTAGTTAAGCGCTTGAAAATTATTTGTTTTCTAAGGCGTTCTGGTGTTGATATCTCACTCCTTCAGGAGACTCACATCTCCCTCTTAGAACATAAAAAATTTGAGCATCTGGGATTTTCCCAGGTTATTGCCTCCTCATATAAGGGTGGACAAAGAAGAGGTGCGGTCATACTGTTCCCCTCAAGGGTACCATTTGTATGCTCAGACCAGATAATAGATAAAGAGGATAGATATGCACTAGCAAAGGGGAGGCTTAATGGCAGAGTGATAACTATTGCATTAGTCTGTTTCCCACCAAATACAGACTTCCAAACCTACAGATTTTTTTCTTATTACTGGCCCAATGGGGAAAGGACCAGTCATCTGTGGCAGGGATTTAAATATAAATCTTTCGCTTGGTCTTGAACATGGAATGAGGACTCTTGAGACGTGATAGGAAAGCAATTAAGGAACTACCCAAGTTGTTGAAGGAGGTGGCCTATGCATACACATGGAAGTTTCTAAATGGTAATGATAAACACTATTCCTTTTTCTCTCAGGCCCATACAAGTTACTCTACATTAAATTACTTTTTACTTTCCCAGGAACACTTGATAATGGCTCAGAAAACTTGGGTGGGTGACTATATCTTATCTGACAATGCGCCTGTGTTTTTACAAATACAGTTTGATAATTTTAAGAAAAATACATTTTGGAGGCTCAACTTGTCACTATTAAGAGACAAAGAGAATATCCCAAAAATTAAGGAAACTGTTCAGCAGGCACTAGCAGATAATGACACCCCTGATCCTAACCCATGTATGCTATGGGATACCTTAAAAGCCCTGTGTCAAGGCAAGTTTATAGAAATGTCAGTTAGAAATAAAAAGCTAAGGGACAAACATAGGGCCTCCCTAACAGCTCGTATACATACCCTTGAGGAGCAATAAACGCTTACAACTAATGCACAGGTATCTAAAGAATTAAAATGTTTAAAGCTAGAATTAAATGCTTTCCTGGACTACCACGTTGAGAAAAAGTAGCTTTTTCTCAAGCAGAAATATTATGATGGGGGGTCCCGGTCCTTTAAACTATTAGCAGCACACTTTAGGACACAAAGGGCCAAAGCAACTATTTCTAGTATAAAAGGTAGTAAGACTGTCTGTCTCCACCACTCCATAGCCAACATTTCCAAAACCTTTCTAGACTACTATACAGAACTGTATTTTCCCCGCCCCGCCCCCCAAGTTCCACAAGAGAGGACCTGATCCTTCCAGGACAAATTAGAGCACCCTGTCCTGCCCAAGCATTATGCTAAGGTATTACTTGCCCCCATCATCCTCCAAGAGATAGAATCTGAAATTGGAAACCTTAAAACTGGGAAATGCCCTGGCTCAGACGGGCTCCCAGGAGAATTTTATAAATCACTCAGATCTGAACTTTCCCCTCTCCTCCATCGCCTGTTCTCTTTCATCTGCATCCCACAAAGGGTTATTCCCCCCTCTTCGAATTATGCTGTCATCTCCATTATTCCTGAGCCTGGCAAGGACTCCACCCATTGTGCTTTCTTCCAGCCAATTTCAGTGCTAAACACAGATTACAAATTGATGGCAGCAATACTATCCCAACGTTTAAAACAATTTGCCCCATCCTTGATTTACCAAGACCAGTGAGGGTTTATTCCAGACCGTCAGACCTATGATAATATAGGACAAAGTATATATCTAATAGAACAGATGCAGAAACAAAATTGTCCCTCTCTTTTTTTTTTTTTAAGTTTAGGTGCTGAGAAAGCATTTGATAAAGTGTCCTGGACTTTTCTGCGGGTGGTCCTTGCCAACTTCAGATTTCCAGAACAGTTTTTAAACCTTCTATTTAAATTTTATGGTAAGCCCCAAGGCTATATCCATTCAAATGGCCATATTTCAGAGAGTTTTTTTACTACAAAGAGGTACCCGACAGGGATGCCCCCTTTCCCCCTTATTATTTGCTTTTTATATTGAACCTCAAGCATACTTGATTAGACAGACCCTAGAGATTTAGGATATCTACATGGCTGGCACTGAACATAAGGTAGCACTGTTTGCAGATGACGTCCTGGTCTATATAATTAACCCTGATCTCTCTCTTTACCAGTACTGTTTAAAAAATTAGCCATTTTTTCAGTTATCGGGCTACACTTTGAACACCCACAAAACCAAAGTTCTTACCTTTAACTGTGTTCCACCCCCCAACATTAGAGAAAAATTTCCCTTTAAATGGGATTTACCCTCCCTAAAATACCTTGGGATCAAAATACCACTTGATTTATCTCACCTGTAAATTAAATTTTTCCCCCTTAATAACTCTTCTGAAATCTGATATAAGGAAGTGGAACCTGCTCCCCTGTCAATTTATGCTAGGACCCAAGCCCTTAAAATGAATGCCTTCCCCCAGTCATTATACATTTTTCAATGTATAGCTTGTACGATTCCCACCAAAGAATTACTTGCATGGCAAAAATGATTTACCTCCTTAATATGGCAATATAAGAAACCCCGTATCAGACAGCAGTTGTTGATCCTCCCAAAAGCTGAAGGTGGACTGGCACTACCAAATTTACCCCACTACTGGAATGCTTCACAGATGAGGCTAGCCTTACTATGGGGCAACCAAAATTATCAGGCTCGCTGGAAGGTCATAGACCTAGCCAGACCTCTACTTCACCCTTTCCCCTCTGTATTGTTTAGCCCCTCTTGTTTAAAACAAATTCTCCTGCAAATTCCTAGGGAAACGGTGGTAATTCTGGATGGCTGGAGATGTGGGACCTGACATGGACTCACTCATGTCCACTCATAGAAATACACCTGGTTTATCTGTAACCCACTTTTCCACCCAGCTAGTACTGATTTGTGGTATACCACCCAAGTCACTAGAGGGTTTGTAGCCCTTTGGCAAGCGTTACGACAGAATACTGTAATAACCTTCGAAGAAGTAAAGCTTAAATTTTCTTGGCATATAAAAGACTTCATGCACTATTACCAAATCAGGGACTACATAAGCTCCGAACTGCGGAAAACAGAAACCCGCTCCCAGGTGTTTGAGGATAACTCGCCCTTTATTAGGGTGTGGACTTCGATCTCAGGCGACCACACCATTTCCCATATATGCAAATCCCTCATGGCATAACAGGCTCACGCAGCAGACTTACTGAAGATACACTGGGAAAGAGATCTCCAACTAGCCCCAAGTCAAACCTTATGGCTCAGAATTTGGCGTATGACCTGATCAACCACCTCCTCTCCTTCATGAAGAGAATACACCTGGAAAGTCCAGTCCAGCTTTTTTCTGGTCCCCGGGTTCCTGGCCAAAAGGAACCCTACCACCTCCCCCACTTGCTAGCATGGATGTGGCTCGTCTGTGGCATCCCAGGCCCACATCTTTTTTGATTGCCCAAAACTATTACCTTTCTGGCAGTCTGCTACACAACACATGAAATCTATGGTAGGCCTCACTGATTCACTAACCTCTTTAAATCTTCTGTTAGGTATACCCCCAAGTTCGCTCAAGGGCAATGAAGCTCACTATTTATGGTCTATTCTCTTAGTGGCTGCTTATAAATCAATAATCAGGAATTGGCTGCAGAGAGATCCTCCTACGTTATCAGACTGGAAAACAAATACAGAGATGCGAACAACTAACCTGTAACCTACAAGATAAATCTGAACTATACTTGAATCGTTGGACCAGGTGGGAACTCTGTTACCACCACATATACTGTAAATCTGTCCCTTTTGAATCCATAGTTTTCCTCTTTCCCCCCAGTTTATGCTCTTTTTCAGGGTTGAAATTAATTCCTGTTGCAACACACCTTTGAGTACCTTAACAAAAAAGAGGAGCCTCTAGAAGCTAAAGGGTATTTCCTTTTCTAATATTTAAACAGTTATCTGTAATTTCTCCCATCATCTTAGTTGCCCTTCTCTGGACTCCCTCCAACAGTTTAATATCTTTAACATGCTGAGGTGCCCAAAACTGGTTGCAGTACTCCACATGTGGTCTAACAAGTGAATTATACAATGGCTGAATCACTGCTCGATTTCTGCTGCTGATATTCTTTCTACACAGCCCAGGATTTTGTATCACTTTCTAGCTAATTGTTTACAGTGATTACTGGCATTAAAATCATTAGTGACCATTACTCCCAGATCTCTTTCTTCAGTTGTTACATTAGTTCCTTTCTATACAATGTATATGTATCATGCAGATTTTTTGTTTCCCAAGTGCATGACGGTGCATTTATCAATAATGAAATTGAGTTCGGCTTTTGTTGCCTACATTTCCAAATTTGTAAGGTTCTCTTTCATGGGCTTTATACCCGCATCACTATCTGCTGTAACTCCAATTTTGTATCATTCACAGACTTATTCATCCAAACATCTCCAGTGCTTTGCTTAGATGACACATATAGATTAAACAGCACAGGTCCCAGCAACGACCCTGTGGTACCCCTCTCATCACCTGCCCCATTCTACGAACATACGAAATTTGCCAGCAGATAAAGGCCTAGAGGTTTATCAAGTCTGCCCGAATGTGCAGCTAGCATCCCTTATTCTGCAGCTGCCCTTCCCTTCCACCCTTCCCCTTCATTAACCCTCCCCCTTGTCCTGTCCCATCCCCTTTTGAAGCAGTCCACTGTTCTACTGGATACCACTTCTGCAGGTAATGCATTCCACCCAGCCACCACCCTCTCTGTAAAAAGTGTCTCATCTCCCTCCTGAACCTTCCTCCCTCCAGTCTCATATCATGGCCCTGGTGGCCCTCCCTCCTTACTTTGAACAGCCCCTCTGTACCCGTCTTGTTTATTCCTTTCATGTATTTAAAGGTTTCGATCATGTCACCCCTGTCCCTCCTCTCCTCCAGTGAGTACATGTTCAACTCCTTCAACCTCCTCTCGTATGATAAGTCCCCAGCCCCTTGATCATCTTTGCCCTCGCTTCTGCACCCCCTCCAGTAACTTAATGTCCCTCTTCAGATAGGGCGCCTGTACTGCACGCAATACTCCAGGTGTGGTCTAACTAATGACCTATACAGTGGCAGAATCACCTCCTCCTCCTCGAGGATATATACCCCTTGCAATACAACCCAGCATTTTGTTGGCCTTTGCAGCCTTCCTACATTGTGCGAGTTATTCATTGACCCTGTAATGAGCACCCCCAGATCCTTCTCCTCCTCTATCTGGGCTAGCTGCACTCCCCCCAGCTGGTAACTCCTCCTTGGGTTCTTCATCCCAAAATGCAGCACCTTGCACTTTTTGGCATTAAAGCCCAGTTGCCAGGTGTCTGACCAGGTTTCAAGCTTTGCCAGATCATCTTGCAACCCCTGCCATCCCCCTAGGTCATCCACCACTGCTCCTACCTTGGTATCATCAGCAAACAGACTGATCTTGCTCTTGATGTCCCATGATATGTCTGCAATGAATATCTCCCAACAACACTGGTCCCATCACCGAGCCCTGTGGAACACCGCTCATCACTGCCCTTGGGTGTGAGAGCTCCCCACCCACCACCACCCTCTGTTGCCTTCCCTGAAGCCAGTTTCCTACCCATCTCACCAGCTTTTCACCCGCCCCTGTGCCTACTAACTTCCTTCCCAGCCTTCCATGCGGCACCGAGTCGAATGCCATACTGAAGTCCAGATACAGGACATCCACTGCATGGCCCCTGTCCAGTTGCCTAGTTACCCAGTCATAGAACTCCACCAGGTTGGTTTGGCAGGATCTGCCACATATGAAGCCATGCTGTCTGCTGTCCTGTAGTCCTTTGGCTCTGGGAGGCCACCAGCCTCTCCTTCAGGATAGTCTCCATTAGCTTACCCACGATGGATGTGAGGCTCACTGGTCTGTAGTTCCCGGTTCATCCTTGGGGGCCACTCTTGTGGAGGGGCACCACATGAGCCATCCTCCAGTCCTGAGGTACACACCCGAATGTAGTGAGGCATTAAATAGGTCTGCCAAAGGTCCTGCAAGGACCTCTGCCAGCTCCTTCAGTACCCTGGGGTGGATGCCATCTGGGCCTGGCGCCTTGTCCACCCTCAGTGCCTTCAAACCCTCTCGAACTCTGCCCTCCATGATTTCCCCATCTGTCACCCCTTCCCCCCATTTCTGCCATTTCTCCCACCTTGGGTGTCACCCCCCTCTTCTCTTTAGTAAATACTGAGCAGAAGTACTCATTTAGTGCTTCTGCCTTATATCACCTACTGCTTCCCGCCAACCCCTCCTTCCTAATCCTTACTATGTGGTCCTTGCAGCTCCTTTTCTCCCTGATGTACTTAAAGTCCTTCTCCCCTTCTTAATGCCTTGTGCCAGCCTGAGTTCCGTAGATGCTTTGGCTCCCTTACTGCCCTTGTCACCTCCTTGATTCTGTCAAGTACTCCTCCTGTCCTCCCCCTCCCTGTTTTCTTGTACTTCCTAAGGCAGCTCTTTTCCTCCTTATCTTTTCCATGACCTCCTTGCTCAATCAGCTCAGTTTCTTAGCCCTAGCCTTCTTGCTCTGGGCTTTGCAGCAGGTTTTGGTTGCCTCCACTATCCCCAGCTTTATGAGCTCCCACCTCTGGTTAGTGTCCATACTAGATTGAATTCTGGCTAGGTACCCTTTTACCACTTCCCCCATCCTCCCAAAGTCGGCCCTCCTGAAGTCCAGCACTCTTGTGCCAGATTCCACTCCTTCCTTGCCCATATACAATGTGAGCCATACTGAGTGGTGGTCACTCCCTGACAGCGGTTCCTCCACTGTAAGTTCTCTCACAAAGTCCCCATTTGCCAGCACAAAGTCAAGGGTATTCCCTAACCTGGTTGGTTCACTGACCATTTGCAGCAGGAAGCTGTCCTGGAAGGCATCCAGCAGTACCTGCTCCCTTCTGTTCCTGGTTGCTGGGGTACTCCAGTCCACTCCTGGCATGTTGAAGTCCCCACAATCACCACACTACCCTTCTCGCAGGTCTCCTGATCTGTCCGCTAGTTCCCTGTCTTAACTCCTCCGTCTGAGATGGTGGCCTGTACACCACTCCCATTCTAAGAATCCTATTCTTGGAATCCTGGATTTGCATCCAAAGTGACTCCATACTACCCTCCTCCCCTTCCTCCCTTACACACTTCAGTCCTTCCTTCACATATTGTGCCAGCCCCCCCCCTTTCCCAATCACCCTGTCCCTACGAAATAACCTGTACCCTGGTACAGACAGGTCCCAGTCATTGTATTGGGTGGCCCATGTTTCTGTGATGGCTGCAATGTCCACCTCTCCCTCTGCCATGAGAACCTGTAACTCTGCAGTTTTCCTCCCAAGGCTCCCAGCATTAAGGGTAACCACCTTCCACCCTTTCCCCCCTCCCATCCTGCCCCTTCAGCATCACCAATAGTACCTGCCATTTGTCCTTTGTCACTGTTATGGGTGTAAGCTCATATGGTTTCCCAACCTGTGGTCTCTGCATATCTCTTCCCCAATTGCCACCCCCCACTCCTAGTTTAAATTCCCAACTTCCTCTATGTACTCCTCCATCCTCTGTTTCAACACTTTCTTTCCCTCCTCACTCAAGTGTAGTCTGTCCTTGGCATAGAGACTACTGTCCTGCCAGGTCCCTCCCCACCCCCAACAGCCCATACCCTTTAGCACAACACCAGGTTCTTAACCATCCATTAAATTCCTCTATTCTCAGCTTTCTTGTTGTGCTTGCCTTTGGCACGGGAAGTATCTCTGAAAAAGTTACTGATCTTCCTGCCCCTCACATAATTGTGCTAGTTCCTCAAACCTCCTCTGGACTATATCTACTGTCTTGTCAGCCAGGTCGTTTGTCCCAAGATGTATAATTAAATGAGGCTTGTCCCTACCCCTTCTAGCATATTTCAGAACAGATTGTCCCACCCTTTCCGCTGTCATTCCTGGCATGGCCTCCACCCAAATGTGACTATGCCTCTCCCCCTTGCTACCCCTCCTGACTCCTCTTAGTATTGAGTCCCCCAGCACTAAGATTCCACCCCTCTTACTCCCTGCTTGCTTCCATTCATCTCCCTCTCTCATTTCCAGCTCCTCTTCTTCTGAGACATGACCCTGGATTATAACCCTCTGGAGCCTATTCATCAACCATGATCTTATCCATCTCATTCTTTTCCCATCAGTGCCAATTCTAGCTATCTCTTCCACCAGTTCTTTATGTGGCATCATATCAAACGCTTTACTGTAATCCAAATAAACCAGGTCCACAGGCTGACCTTCAGTGCCATAATTACTGGCTCAAAAATCTCTGATAAATTTGTCTGGCAAGACGTCCCTACTCTGAAATCATGTTGTGTGTTATCACAAATAGTGTTAATATTCACAAAGTTTTCAATCTCCTAATTCACTAAGGTTTCTAATACCTTATCCAAGACTGAAGTGAGGCTTACTGGTCTATAATTTGTACATTCACTCTTGGAACCTTTTTGTGTATTAGTACCACATTCGCTTCCCTCCATGTCTGCACCATCCTTCCATTATTTCTTGAGTTTTCAGGTATGAGTTTAAGTGGTCAAGAAATGTGAAAAGCTATTTCTTTAATTATCCTGGGGTGCAAATTGTCTGGTACCTGTGCCTTGTTCTCATTCAGGTCTGTTTAATATTTCCTTCAGGCCTTTCTTTTGGGATTCGTACTTCACTAACCTCTCCTGGGACTGTGTAGTATTTATTTCCCCACTATTGTTATTATAGACAAAACAAGATTTTTTTTTCTTTTTTTATACTTTATTTTTAAATTTTCAGTTGCTTTATAACAAAGCCAAAAAGGCATTGTATCCATGACAGTCCACTCAATTATCAACTTTAGGGGTTGCAGCCCCTTTAATCATAGGATTAGTGCATCAAGGATATATTGATACCACATATGGGGGGGAACTAAATGACAATATATAACATTATAGCTAAAGCTTATGCTGCTTAAGTAAGGCCAAGAGCAGTATGACTTTCTCCTAGTAACTAAAGTCCACAAAAAGTCCAGCTTTTGCCTGCCTGAACTCAAGCTATTGGTGTCATACTTAAACCCTAAAGATTGTTCTTGAAATGTAGTATAACTTGGCAGCCTAATTATCAATTAACTGTAAATTACTCTAAGCACAGAGTGTGAGATAAATCTCCAACAGGAGTTAACAAGATATTAAGGAACTAGGATAATGTTTTACCCTTGGCTCCTGAAGGGCCTTCCAGCACTAAAAGATTATTGTTTGTTAAGGGCTTGAAAAAACCCCAAAATCCAAGGTGTAAAGTTCAGCAAGAAAGGCAGAAGTAAATATGAAGGCGCTCACACCTTTCCTCAGTCTCCCTCATCGTCTTCCAATAGGTCCTCCATTTGATTCTGTACCCGTTGTTGGGCCTGAATATGGGCCATCCACTTTCCAGCCTCGATGGGATCTGAGAATATCCAGACCTTCCCGTTGTGTACAACACACAGCCTGGCAGGAAACAGCACTGCATGGGGGACTTGACTCTCTCTCTTAATTGCCTTCTAATGCCATCAAACTTTTTCCTTCTCATTCGGGTTGCATAGCTGAGGTCAGGGAATAGATAGATCGCTCTATCATCTTGCATTAAAGAACCCGCACAGCGAGCTAGTCTCAGTATGTGGTCTCTTGTCACAATACCATCCGTCACCAAAAGTAATGTACGTGGCATGTCTGAATCCGACCTGTATCCCTGAGGTGTAATTCTATAGACTTTTTGCGAAACACAAGGAGCCAGTGGTTCTTCCGGGGACAGTTTTTCTTGAAGCCATTCTTACATAAACATTACAGGGTGGTCTCCTTCTATGCCCTGGGGCAACCGTAAGATCCGTACATGAGAAGATTGAGCCCGGTTCTCGAGTGTCTCCCATCTAGCCCGAAAGTGCGTGTTTTCTTTGATCAAGTTCACTGTAGTTGCCGAGGCCATCTCCGATTGTTTTTTAACCTCCTCCATGTCAATTTTAACTTGTTCCACATTTGTTTCTACTACAGTCAGTCTGGAATTAAACGCGTCCACTTTTGAGTTCAGATCAAAGATCACAGATATCAGTCTCTGCAACTTCGTCCCAATCCATGATAAGGTCTCTTCAGGCTCTGTGGCAGATGAGGCCTGTGCAGTCGGATCAGTCCTACCAGACTGAGAGGATCCAGTGGCTTTTCCTCCCAAACCGCCGCCTTTCTCTTTGTGAGGATTACCCATAGTGTATTTCCGATGGTGCTCTTCAGAGATTTCACAAACTCTCCTCGATTTTCTCTCTCCAACAGGTTAAATATTTCAATTTTTAGAGTATAAATTCGGAGCTAATAGATTTTGCTGCCAGTTAGCTCGGGCTCCACAGCGCCCCCTCGACAAAACAAGATATTTATAAAACCTGTGTACCATGTCTGCCAGTTTGGTTGCTTCCTTTCCCTCAACAATTACTGGGCCTACACTAGGAGTTTTTCCTTTTACCTTATTTATAAAAGGTTTTGTAGTTGTCTTATGCTGCCTCTGCCACTACCACCTTAACTCCTCCTGTTCTTCTTTTGATTTCTTTCTTACCTCTCTTAACCACATTCCTATGTACTGTCCAATGGGAGGCTTGGTCACTTCTCCTAGCCTTGTTGTATGCCTTTCTTTTAGCCCTTAATAATTTTTGGATGTCTTTGTTTAGCCATGAAGATAATTTACCTTTGTTATTGTATTTAGATTTGGTTGGAATATATTTTAATTCAAGTTCTTTTATTTGTTCATTAACCTTTCCCAGCTCTGTCCAACTGTAGTCCCTGCATTTCACTTTCCCAGACCCACTCACTCAGTTCCTTCTTCATTCGGTAGAAAGTCTGGCTTAGAAGAGCATGAGAAAATACCACTGTTGTCTTCCAACAGAATGGACTGGAGAGGAAGCTGAGGGACCAAAGATAGAGTCATCCGCAGCATACAGGCCAAAAAAGCTGGACTCAAAATGTCTGCAGCCAAATACTAACACCAGAACCTTGGAATGGTTTTTAAGGGCAGTGTGTGATGCAGTACGTCAGTGGCAGTTGGGGTGCTACTCCAGTAGTTTTATTTTATTTATTTATTTATTTTTTACTAATAATTATCGATTTCAGGGTTTTGGTAGTCAGTATTTTGTTGCGGGACACTAGTATCTTCTGATGCAGTTACCAGTATTATATCAAGCGTTGTTCACCGTCCACCTCCATTTAACAGTTTGACACCTGATTTGATCTACATCGGTGCTTGAAAAGGTTTACTTACCTCTAGTAGCAGATCTTCAAAAGAATCTCCTTGATAGAGCCACACTTTTGAAACTGTAAGCTGTTGGCCTCGGAGCCACTCAGTAAAGTTTGTCTAGTTGGGGCCATTCACGTTGACTTATGTCAGCACTACCTGTATAAAGTGGACATCCCCACACCTCCTTTGTTTCCCACCAGAGAAAACCTGAGTTATAACATGTCAACAGGAGTGCGAGACCCAAAACCCCAACCAGGCCAACTGGAAATGCGAAGGTTCCAGAAAGAAAGCTTATTGGAAGGGTACAGAAAAGAAGACTAAGTGTGCAGTTATTAGCATGTATTGTAGGGTATTCCACCTGAAAGTACAGAAAAGACCAGGCAGGAGGTGAGCTCTGTGGCTCTATGGAGGAGATTCTCTCTACGATCTTCTGTTGCTAGTAAGTAATTGACTGTCTTCAAGCACATCTCCCTCCATAGAGCCACGCCTTTGGAATGATTCCCAAGCAGCTCAGTGCTGCAGAGCAAAAAAAGACCAAACCAGGGGAACACGAGACTCTCTAAGATGGTGGGCATTGGAGGACAGCAAGGCTAAAGCCAGCCTGCCTACAGAACACACAACGGCACCTACCATCCAGGGCATGAACAAAACAAAAAGCTGCTAAGGTGGTCTGCAGTCCATCATGCAAGCCAAATAGAAGCGTACAGCTTTGTGGACATCTAGAGGATATAGGATAACTGTGCCCAAATTCAGAAGGGAAGGAAAAATTACAAAAAGGTGGTCAGCATTAAGCAGCATAAAGGTTGACATCATCTTGAGAAGGAACCAAAGCTGGGTATAGAGTGAAACTCTATCCCAGAAGACAATAATGTGAAGAGGATCCCTATCCAATTAAATTGATTAATATCAACTTTTTGATGGAACAGCCTTCCCACCACAGTGCACCATCTGGGCACCACGAGTGCTACTCAGCAAACTGTAGTTTGTGATCCATACCCAGTACCTGCAGGTCAGAAACTGGGCAAGCCAAGGATACGCCAAATAGAAAGAATGTTGTACAGGAACAGAAGCAAATTACAAGTGGTATCCGGTCCGAATGTAACCTATGTAGGGGACTCCAGAACCAAATGAAGGTTCCATACTGCAACGTCTCTGTCGGTTGAGGAATGCAAATGCAGAAGCGATTTAAGGAACCTGCAAGACATCTTCAGCTTAGCCACAGTCTTACCCATGGAGAAAGCATGAAATGTGGGAAAGGCTGAAGAGTCTGCTTTGAAGACTACAAGAGGTTAGAGTCTGAAAGGGACAAGAGATCGACCAAAATACACTGGATTGGACAGTAAAAGGGTCCAGAGAATGCGGCATATCAGTTACTGAAAATGTCCATAGCAGGGAAAACTGGTGCCAAGGAGATGGTGTCCAAGCTGCCAAGAGAGTGTCCAGAGCAGCAGGGAAAACTTGGAAGTGGGACACAGTTGCTATAGCATGAGCAATGTGTGAAGTTGCAAGGAGGGAAGGTCCAAATGCAACAGACAGCCAATGGCAGGGAAAAGAGCCCCCCTCCCCCATAGAGGAAGGGTAGAAGGAGGTCCAGCTGGAAGGGGCCACTGTAGAGGCAGCCAGAACAGACTGGACCAGAAGGGTGCCACCACAATTAAGGTGACTGGCAGTGCTCAGAGGAGCATCAAATTCTCCAGGAGTAGATAGGGGATGAAGAAGGACCCATTCAGGAGAGGGACAACATGTCTGTGTGCCAAGAAAACACCAGGCAAAGGAACAAGCCATAGAGAGCCTGCCCCGTCATGAAATATGGATGCGGGTCAGAGACACTGGTACACTAGAATGGAAACTAGAAAGTCCTGCATGTAGAACAACTAAAGAGACCAGCAGTAGGCAACTGGTGTGTAGGAAGCCATTAGAAGGGAAGAAGCCTGGCCCCTTAGGAAAATACTGATTAGAGCCTGTGGTAGTGACAGAATGCACAATATCCTGCAGGGTCAGGGTGCACAGGTAAAAACTGTAAAAGCCAGGACAGTACAGAGACTACCCAGTTGCACTGGGACAAGGAACTATCTGGAGTAAGTTTGTTCTGAGTGAGAGACCAGTAGGGAAACCTTGAAGTCAGGCAGAAGATGCAGGCTGGTGTACACCCCCACCACCACCACCACCACCACCACCAAATAAAAATGCTGTAGGGTAAAAAGAAAAGGCAGGGAGGGTTTAGGACAGCAAAGGCAAACAGGACAGAGTGCACGCTTATAGTTCAGAAACCGAGTGCAGCTGTGGGGGTTGCCAACACAAAAACTTACAAAATGGAAATGTAGCTGCACACCATTTAAATTCCAGTCCTCCCTGTAAATTAAATTGCAAGTCCACAAAATATAAATCCCAAATGCAAAAGTTTATTTCATACAGAAACAGTTCAGAAGCAAACTTACTGAATAGTGTGACAGGGTTGTATAAAACAAAGTTCTATTTGTTATACAGAGTTAAAAGCAAGGATCTATTTTTCTGTCCTCTTCTATTCTGTCACTTGTCTATCTCATGCCTGTCTGATTGTACAGTCAAGTTTTCCTTGTGGAACCTCAGAACTGGCTACCCCAATGTTCCCCCTGTTACCTCCCTTCCTTTACTTGGTGTTTCTGTTTTTTCTCTCTCCCCTTGCTTCTCTGCGGTTGAAGCCAATATGTGAATCTTTATGTGAAACTGAGATCCCTTAGTTTGCAAATGTATACAGCTATGTTGTTTAAATGAATTGCAGAAAGCTGTTTGTGGTTTGTTAGAAAAGATAGCAAGCTGGCACACAGAGAGATGACCTTCAGAAACCTTTTAACCTTCCACAAGCTTGTTTGCGAAGCTGTCAGCAGGCAAACCACCTCTGACCAGAATGTCTTAATTCTCTGTACCTGTTGAGAAGGCTGGATGTACTGGTCACGGGAAAGAAATTGACAAAGTTTGGTACATTGTGTGAAAACTGGAGATACAACTTAACGAGAACAAGATGCAGAATTTATTTTATTGTTCTTGATAATACTGTACTAAAACGCTACTTTATAATTTTATGACTTTTCCTGGTTTGCCTATGCTTCCTGACCAGTGCCTCGACAACAAATATAAAATCAGTTATCCAGGATTGGTACTGTCGTACTGCTACAGTCAAGTACCCCAACTCTTCACTCATGTGGCACTTTGTTGGGGGCGGGCTCCTGGTGTAGCACCAATGCTTTTATATGGCAACTCTCTGATGCTATAGGTAAAACTGGGATATGAGGTTTTTTTTTGTTTTGTTTTGTTTTTATACTCTTTACTTACACTCCCAGCCCTGGAGCCCCGCTCAGTCGGGAGACACCTAGGCATACCCCGCTTCTCCACCTACCTGGAACATCGGAGGATCCCCCACGGAGCTGTGGTTTAACCCCCCAGGCAGGTACGAGGAGGGGGTGTGCACCATGAACTTTCTAGTTTCATCGGTTCCCCCTATCAAGGCCAGGTAGGTGAGAGCAATCAGGGTTCGTACTGGCTCTCCTTCCCCTCGACGCTCCAGTGCTCCCTTTTTCTGCCATTTTCTCCCCTGCATGTGGTGTATGCCCACACGCCTCGTGCTTGTGGAGCTTGTTGTTCCCTGAGCCTCCACCTGGGGTCATACAAGCTGCAGCCGTGGCCCCCCCCCTCCCCGGAGAAGACCAGCAGTTGTGGGACGCTCACGTCTTCTCTCCCCAGCTGGCCCTCCAACGATCCAGGGCTTATTCCCAAACCCGGATGTCTGGCCTCACAGACAGAAATCCAACCACTGCGCCAGCGGGCCAGCTCGGGATATGAGGGTTTTACATACTTCTTTACCAAAGTCCAACCCAGATCAGCATTACTTGAGGAGCCTCACCTAAACAGGTAAATAAACTCGGTCAGATTGTGAAAGATGTACTGTGACTTTGCCAGTTAAAGAAACTCTTGAATGTGAAATCTGTTCACATTATAAAATTAAGCCAGGATTCTAAGTGCAACACTTATTCAGGGGTCCTGGTATGAGTAGGATTTAGGGCAGCGACTCCCTGAAGGAAGTCCTACCCCTGGCCAGATAGTAGGAGTCCAGAAACGGCAAGGGCGGCACTCAAAGCCATACCATGGTAAGGCAAGACAATTTTGTTTATATGGCACCCAATGCCAGGGATCTGGGTGCCTCACAGAAGCAAACAAATTTATATAAAAAAAATGCAGTTAAACCGGTAAGCAACAATCAAGTAATAAACATAGCAAAATATAAAACAGCAGCTTCATGCCTCAAAGCACATAGTGAACAAATGAGTTTTCAGCCTCGATTTAAAATGGTTGTTGGGGGTTCTCCTGGGACTCAAGGATCAGGATTTCTGCAAATGGGAGGCCGCAGGGGTTCATTGTTTGGGGGATCTCTACAATAGTCAGGGGTTTATAACCAGTCTCCGGAACTGGTGAAAAAGTTGGGAGTCCAGTCTTCTCAGGTCCTTCGTTACATGCAAGTTAGAGATTGGGCTAGGCTCATGGACCATCTCCAGCCACAGGATTCTCCCCTTTATGATCTGGAATTGGGAGTCCTACAGGCCAGGGCTGAACCTAAGGGGCGTTGTGTAAGCACTATTAAAGTATGGATGCCTGATACTTCACTAAAGGCTAAGGCCCTGTGGGAGCAAGATTTGGGGGCTCAATACCAGGTGGAGCATGGAAAGAGCACTGTGACTCTCATATGGGTCTGAGTGTTTGTAACCGTTATGAGGAGGCCCAATTTAAATTTCTGCTCAGGTTGTACTGCCCTCCAACGGTGGTAAACAAGTGTGCTCCTAGCGTCTCACCTTTTTGCGGGAGGTGTGGCACTGAGAGAGGTACATACCTGCATTGTTTTTGGCAGTATCCTGATCTCCAGTATTGGACTACAGTGGCCCAGTGTATCTCTCAGATAATGCAAGTTAGGATACTAGTAGATCCATGGGGATTGTTCTTCAAGGTAGAGGAGAGAGGTGTTGAGGATTGAGAATTTTACCCTAGGGCTATCGGGCTGATGTTGGGGTTTATGTTGGTTGAGGCGAAACGATGTATTCAAAACATGTGTGTGGCCCATATGTGCCCCACAGTACAGATATAGAAAGATTCTCTTATTCATATGCTTCAGCTGGAGCGCATCTGACATATGACCTGAAGGGTTGGCTTGATACGTTAGAACAGCAGCGGAGTAGATATTTGGATTCACTGTCCCCGCTGGAACAGGCGGTGATTTGGTTAGGTTAGGGGGTGAATGACTGGATTTGGAGGAGACCAGAATGTGATATTCTTGTTGCATATTTTGAAAGCACTTGTTTAAGCTGTTGATTTTATTTTGGGTGATTGTTAATGGAGCCTTTCAGACAACATGAAGTCTTGCTGTATTCTGACAATCTGCAGTTAGCTCCAGCCTTTAAACTGCCCCAGAGAGTATAGGGTTAATTTTCTATGCAGTGCATAGAACGTTGAGTTCGAGCTCGGTTGAGGTCTCTGTCTGCAGCACTTTGAAACCCAACCATTAGATTCTTTACTCCGCCTCACTGAACAGTCGCTTCAGAGAGTTCTCCTTCAGCTTGGTTCAAAAAGTCGGTTAAAGTGTCGGTTTTAAGCCAAAATTATTCCGCTTTGTCGGTTCAGGCTGTGTCTGCGGTACCATAAGTACTAGATAGTTTTTCTGATTTACTTTGTGGACATTGTAAGCTTGTTCGATCGGTTTGGCTGAATCAATCCTTTATATTGAATTCTTGTACTTTCCTTTAGAGTGTGGTTACCGGTCCTTATCGGTTCCCAAAAAAAAATGTGTTTTAAAAATTTTTTCCAATACCCGTGACACGGTTAGGAACCAATAAGGGAGTCTTGCCTGGCGGTTGCCGAAAAAAGGGTAAGTTTGGTTAGGTTGGCCATGTCTGAGAAACCCAAGAAAAACACGGGCCCACTGGGTTTCAACACTGCAGTGAGTGTGGGGAGGTCTTTGCTAAGGCCGATCCCCACACCACCTGTGTTTATTGTCTGGGGTTTGAACACCTCGATACAGTCTGCCAAATTTGTAAAAATTTTCCCAAGTCTACCCTGGAGAAGAGATTAGGTAGACTTAGGAAAAAGGAGGCCGAGAAGTCCGCTGACCCAGATGGCCAGCCCGGTGTGGTTCCGACCGAACTAAAAGGAGTGCCCTCTGACCAGGGCAGTACTTCTTTGGGCAAGAGGAGAGCCGATCCTGAGGGATCGGTTCCTACGAAAAGGAAAAGAAAAGACAAATCAGCCGGTTCGGATCCAGAGGTTCATGTTCGGACCGTTGATGAGATTGCCCGAACGATTCGGATTGTTGAATCGCTGCGCCCGGTTCCGTCCGATCCAGCTCCGTTAGCTAGGGGTTCGGTTCAGTCGGTTCCACTGCTTCAGGATTATGACCCTGAAGATTTTTATGAACTGGAATTTGAGGAGGAGGGGGATTATGAACAAGATGATGACTATAATGGAGCAGAAAGTCTGGATGTGCCCATTGAACCGGACATCTCCCCAGACGGACCTTCTGGTGTTTCCCCTCCTGGGCTCTCTGAGTCCCCTCCCCACTATCTGTTCTGCAGGAGAGTGACTGAAACTCTCCAACTCCCTATGGCAGAAGCTACAGAGGATCAAGAGGAGCCTGATTTTGTTGAAATGATGGACATCCCAGAGTCCAGGAGGCTGTCTATTCCCCTGCACAAATCTTCTGGGAAATAGACACAAAAAATGTTAAATTCTTCTAATTCTGTACCTCCTGTTGATAGAAGAATGGACAGGATATACTTTATCAGGCTCAGGCACAGAGTTTTTCTACCAGCAATGCAGCCATGTTGGGGTCGTGCAGGCTGCAGCCTGTGACAGGGCTAATGTTCCCTTGGCTTCACACCCCCCAGATAAAGACTCCAGGAGGATGGATGCCTTGGCAAAGAAGCAATATGTGACATCCTCTTTGGGACTCAGGCAGGCTGATTATATGGCCTATACAGCCAGATACCAGACGTCCAGGTGGGACACTGTACTGGCATTGGCTAAACAGGCCTCCCCCCAGCTGGCCAAGGAGTTGGAGGAGGTGGCTGCGGATAGGATTGAGGCAACTAAGGTACAGTTTTATGCTGCTGTGGACTCCAATGATGTGTCATCAAGAGTCATGGCTACATCTGTGGCTTTTCGGAGAATGGCTTGGCTCAGATGTACTAGCCTCTCACCGGACACCCAGGCTAAGGCCATGGATTTCCTTGTGGAAGGTAATTCTCTGTTTGGGGAGCAGACAGAGAATTACATGAAGAAGATGCAGGAATATAGGACCACTTATAGGAGTGCACGGGCCAAGGAGATGCAGGCATCTCCTCGAAGGCAGCAGTCTAGGGGCAGGGGCAGGCCTTTTCATAGGCCTTTCTACCAAGCACAGGCCTCTTCTCCCTTTTCACAGAGGGGGTTCTTCAGAGGGAGAGGCAGAAGGGGGATGAGCAAGGCTGCATCCACTCCTCAGCCTAAGGACCCTACCAAGCAGACATCCTGATGGGCCTGCCTGGGTCGACTCTTCTATCCCTGTAGGGGGCAGGCTGGCTTACTTCATCTAGGACTGGGTGTCTGTTACCTCAGACAAGTGGGTCCTAGAAGTAGTAAGCCAGGGACTGGTTCTCAGCTTCAAAAAATTTCCGAAGATGAGAGCCAGATCTTTTCCACCTGCAAGTATCTCCGAAACCCTTGCCCTAAAGGCAGAGGTTTCATCTCTTCTGGCCTTAGAAGCCATAGAGAGAGTTCCTACCCTACACAGGGGCAAAGGTCTGTACTCCAGGCACTTCCTTACCCCAAAAAAGACTGGAGTGGCGACCCATCCTAGATCTAAGATACCTGAACAAACATCTTTTAAAACCAAGGTTCAAGATGGTGACTCTGGGAATAATTCTTCCCTCTCTAAGGCCAGGGGACTGGCTAGCCTCCCTGGACCTCAAAGATGCCTACTTTCACATCCCCATCAGGTGTTCCCACAGAAAGTACCTCAGGTTCAAGTTGCCCTCAGGCCATTACCAGTTCAAAGCAATGTCCTTTGGCCTAACATCAGCTCCAAGGGTTTTTACAAAATGCCTGGCAGTAGTAGTGGCCTTTTTAAGAAGGCAAAAGATTTCTATTTTTCCATATCTGGACAACTGGCTCATAGTGGGTCAGTCTCCAGACCAAGTCAAGTCAGACCTGCAAGTCACCCAGCAAGTGCTCACTTCCCTGGGATTTCTTCTCAACCTCCCCAAATCAGTTTTCGAACCAGTGCAGCTTCTTACCTTTATAGGGGCAGAGCTAGACATTGTCAAAGCGAGAGCCTTTCTTCCCCTGGAAAGGGCAAGAGTTCTTATAGAATTGGCTTCTTCCTTCAGCGTTCAGGTGTCTCGACCAGCAAGGCACTTCCTTCAGCTCTTGGGCCACATGGCAGCTTCTACAGCAGTGGTCCAAGGGGCAAGATTTCAGATGAGGGACATTCAGTTCCATCTGAGGGCCTTTTGGTCCCAAAGGAAGAACCCTCTTACCAAACTGATTCCAGTGACTCGGACACTGATCCAAGCTCTTCAGTGGTGGCAGGATCAGGACAATTTAAGGCAAGGGGTCCCATTGTCACTCAGTCTCATTCAGTGGTCCTTACCACGGATGCTTCCCTTTTGGGGTGGGGAGCTCATCTGGGGGCTCTCACAGCCCAGGGACTGTGGTCCCCTCAGGAGTCCCTTCTCCATATCAATCTCCTGGAACTCAAGGCAGTTTTTCTGGCCCTGCAAGCCTTCTCTCAGTCTGTGCAGATGAAGGTGGTTCAGGTCAGAACAGACAACACCACTAGCATGTGGTACATCAACAAGCAGGGAGGCACTTGGTCTATGGCCTTGTGCATGGAAGCCATGAAATTGTGGTCCCTGGCTTATTCCCTGCAGACCTCTCTGATAGCAGTCCATCTTCCAGGAAAGGACAATGTGCTGGCAGATGCACTGACCAGGATCTCCCAGGGCCATCACGAATGGTCCCTGGATCCCCTGGTGTTGAAAGTGATTTTTTCAATGCGGGGCACTCCAGAAATAGATCTCTTTGCAGCCCTAGGCAATCACCAACTTCCTCTGCTTTGTTGCAGACCCCCAGTCTTGGGTTCAGTCCCTCTGGATGCTCTGATTTTGAACTGGGAAGGGACATTTCTGTATGCCTTCCCTCCTTTTCCTCTACTGTTCAGGGTTCTAGTCAAGGTAAGGTCACAACCTTGCAAAGTGATTCTGATTGCTCCAGACTGGGCCAGGCAGCCTTGGTACCCTCTGTTGCTGTCTTTAGCAGTCCATCTTCCCCTGTCTCTTCCCAGGAATTACAACCTGTTAACCTCCTCTCAGGGGAGGATTTGGTACCCCAATCTTCGGTCTCTCAATCTCAAGGCATGGCTCTTGAAGAACTGAGTATGCGGATTTGCATCTGTCTCGGGGGTTCTGGATATTCTCAAAGCCTCTCGAAAGCCCTCCACCAGAAAGACTTATGACTCCAGATGGAAAAGATTCAGCATTTGGTGTTCCAAGAAGTATATCTCTCCAGACACTGCTGAATTGCCTACAGTTCTGGATTATATGGTCCATCTTAATGGCCTAGGCCCCAGACTAGCTACTCTCAAGGTATACTTGTCAGCTGTTTATGTTTTTCTGTCAGTGGGGAAGCCTTCCTCACTATCATCTCATCCTGTGTTCTGCAAATTTTTCAAGGGATTGCTTCATACCAATCCTCACTTCGGGGATCCTGCCCCTGCCTGGGACTTAAATGTTTGCATTGCTCAACTTATGCAACCTCCTTTTGAGCCTATGTCCTCAGCAGAGCTTAAGTACTTGACTTGGAAAACTGTGTTTTTGGTAGCCAGTACCTCTGCCAGATGTATCAGTGAATTGCAAGCCCTGTCAGTGGAACCTGATTTTATCTCCTTTCATAGAGATAAAGTGGTCCTTAGAACCAAAAGGAGGTTCTTGCCCAAAGTGGTTTCAGGCTTCCATTTGAATCAGTCTGTGTCTCCCCCTGTCTTCCTCACTGATCATTCTTCCTCAGGAGAGAGGAGGCTACACAGTTTAGATGTTAAAAGAGCCCTTAGCTACTACATAGAGTGTACCAAGGGTCACAGGTTTGATTCCCTCCAGTTGTTCCTCACTTATGGGGAAGTGGGAAAGGGCAAACCTGCTACCAAGAGAACTATTGCCAGGTGGATTGTGTCTTGTATACAATTATGCTATGATAAACTGGGAGAAATTCCACCCTCAGGCCTGAGGGCTCACTCTGCAAGAGGTACAGCTGCTTCCCTGGTTGCTGCCAGGGATATTCCTCTGTTAGAAATTTGTCAAGCAGCCACCTGGAAAACAGTCCATATCTTTACCAAGCATTATTCTCTGGATATCCAGGCTAGGAGTGATGCTCAGTTTGGCACAGCAGTACTTCAGAGCCTATTCCCAAAGTAGGTTCTCTTTCTCTCTCCCTCCTTCCTCCATGGAGGTACTGCTTGGTAGTGTGCAGATTGTCAGAATACAGCAAGACTTCATGTTGTTTGAAGAAAAAATTACTCACCTTAGTAGTTGTGTTTCTTCTAATGGAGTCTTGCTGTATTCTGACCTCCCTCCCTGCCTCCCCTCTCAGAACATGTTTTTGGGAAGTGGGTGGGCAGGTGCAGTGTTGCACCCAAGGGGTGTCTTCAGCACACCCTCCATGTTTCTGGGTGCTTTGTATTATAATCTTTATTTTGGATAGGTTTTGGTTTTGGGTTTCCTGACTTGAGTCTGCCTTGGGAATCCAAAACTTTCTGTTGCCAGTTGGCTAGTTAAAAATGTTACAATTTCCACATAGTATAGTTAGTGAGTGTTTGCTCGTAGGAATCTAATGGTTGGGTTTCAAAGTGCTGCAGACAGAGACCTCAACCAAGCTTGAACTCATTGTTCTATGCACTGCATAGAAAATTAACCCTATACTCTCCAAGGCAGTTTAAAGGCTGGCGCTAACTGCAGATTGTCAGACTACAGCAAGACTCCATTAGAAGAAACACAATTACTAAGGTGAGTAATTTTTTCTTTTGTTCCACTCAGGGCATGGCTGCTGTCACTTCCACCCTTCCTCTCTCTTCTGCCGCAGGATGCCGTTTGTCTTGGTAGCTGAGTTGACATTGAGCTGGACTTGGAGCTGTGATTAATTATGGAGTGTTTTAAATTCAATTTTGGATGTTTTATGTTTTTATTGTCTTTCTGTGTGTCGGGTATTAGATGTTAGGCGTTTGTTGTTTGTAGGTTTTGCCTACTTTTTAGTATCAGTGATGTAAAGTCCCTGTGTATTACTATGACAAGTAACTGTGTTTTTATTTAAAAAAAAGGGTTGTGCTTTACCGATTATGAATGTTGAAGGTATTGTGTTGATACTGTTTTGTATTGTTATATGTTTTTTTATGGAAAAAGTTTAATAAACAGAACTTTTAAAAAATGGTCGGGGAAGCGGCACCTCTTACCTCTGAGGTAAGGGTATTCCAGAGAATTGTAGCCATCACTCAAATGCCCTGTCCCCCAAGGTTTTTAGGTGAATACTTAGAATGGAAGGAAGTCCGCATTCACTGACCACAGGTGGACAGGCAGGAGTATATGGGGTTAGGGGGGTCTTTCAGGTAGCCCCAACCCAGACCATGCAAGGCCTTGTAAGGTAACGAGCATACCTTGAAGTTGACGTGCCACCACACCGGCAGCCAGTGCAGAGCTCAGAGAACTGGCAAGATATGCTCGAACCATGAGATACCAGCCACCAGCTGCAAGCAACACTGCAACTTCATGAATAAGTGCAGGTATAGAACATTACAGTACTCCAGTCTTGAAGAGACAAGTGCGTGCACAAGTGTTGCTAGGTCAGATGGCTCAAGAAGGGGCTTGATCTGGAAGATATTACAGAGATGGTAAAAGTCACTATAGACAACACCAACACCTGATGTTCCCATGTCAGCTTGAAGTTCACAATGACCCCCAGATTCCTCACCTTATCTGCAGCCTGAGAGCAACACTGTCCAAAGATGGTAAAGTAGCACCACAACTGAAAGTTGATGAACCAAACCGACCCAGCTGCACCAGTACCACCTCCATCTTTGCAGGATTCGGTCTAAGCCAGCTGGCCACCATCCAGTCCTGAATTTCCCTAAGACACTCGATCAGTTCTGAAACAGCTGCCATATCATCGGGAACACAAGACACACATACCTGGATATCATTGGCATAACAATGAAAACCCAAGCCATATCACCTAATGATCTCCCCCAACGGCAACATGTACACATTGAACAACGTGGGAGCCAAAACTGGGCCCTGAGGCACACCACAGTAGAATGCAGCACAGCCCAAGATGAAAGAGCTAAGTGCCACCTGCTGTACCCTGCCAGATAGGTAGGACTCAAACAACTGTAACATCGTCCTAATAAGTCCTACATAGTGCTCCAGATAGGAAAACAGCACCCCATGGTCCACTGTGTCAGATGTCGAAGAAAGACCTAGCAGACCCAAGATGGAACTATGTCCACTATCCCTTACCAGGCGGAGATCATGGTGCAGCCTGACCAGAGCAGTTTCTTGCTATGACGAGGATGAAAACCAGACTGGAAATGCTCATCAACATCATATTTCTCCAGTTGCTGTTCATTTGCACCACAACCACCTTCTCGAATGATTTCCCCAGACAAGGAAAGTTCAAGACAGGGCTGTAATTTGAGAGAACATTAGGGTCCAGAGATGGTTTCTTAAGATGGGGACTCACCACTGCCTTTTCAAAGCAGTGGGAAAATTCCCCTCCCCAAGCGAACACCCGAAATCTGGACCAAGTGTACCCCACCACTCCAAAAGAAGCTGGGTCGGCCCAGGGTTCAGTATACAACAGGTGCGGTGCAGTCTAGAAACTATCTGGAAGACATCCTCCGGCAAAACCAGCTCAAAATCCTCCCATGAAGATGAAGTGCCCCTGTTCGAGGACTGGACTCTATCGGCCGATGACAGGCCACTTGAGGATATCCCAGCCCTGATAGAGAGGACATGTCCAGAGAGAACCGATTAAACTCAGCACACTTTTCTGTGGAGAACGCTCTACAGAACTGCAAACAGATAGGATTTAATAATCTGTCCACAGTGTTGAAAAGCTTAGCTGGTTGGTTCTTTCCACTAGCAATCACCCGGGACAGGAACACTGACTTTTTCGATTGCCTGCTGATACCAATCATAATGAGCCCTCAGCGTCAGTTTATCCTCATCAGAGTGGCACCTCCACCAACAATGTTCTAACTTCTGCCCCTTAGTCTTCAACTTCCTCAGGTCACCATCAAACCATAACAACCTGCGGTGGGAAATCAAGGGGTGTACACGGAGAGGTGCTAGGGATTAGATAGCTGTGGTTAAGAACCATGTTGTAACCCTCAACTGCAGCCTCAGCTTGAGGCTCCCATCCCACAAGCCTTCTTCATGCCCGAGATGTCCAGTGCCGACAGGAGACCCTGAGGCTCCAGATTTCCAAAAGAACAGTAACTGACCCTCTCCACAGGGAAAGTTAAATGAGGAGCCCCACAAAAAACTGCATGGCGTGATGGTCCGAACTGACTGGATCAGCCTTGACATTACTAATGTCAAGACCCAATGAGAAGATCACGTCCAAGGCATGGCCATGTTGGTGAGTACCAGAGGCAACTATCTCTACAAAGCCCAGAGAAGACATATTGGAGGAACTGATTTACAAAAAAAGATGCTTCATTATCGACCCAGGCGTTGAAATCGCCCAAAACCTCCTCTTTAGCCAATTAACTAACCATCTTACTGTCCCTAGCCATACCCAAATCTTCCATCTTCAGCAGTCGTCTGTGAGGTGCCGAGTCAAAAGTCTTGCTGAAGTCGTAGTAGAGCAAATCCACGGCATGGCCCCTATCCAATGCCCTTATCACCCAAAGAGAACTATTGGATTAGACTGACAAGGCCTCCTTGCCACAAGCCTATACTGTTTACGGAGACCATTTCTCTCCAGGTAGTCCACAAGGTCTCTTTGACCAGTAACTTCATCAGCTTCCCAACTACAGAGGTAAGACCAATAGGTCTGTAGTTCCTTGCTTGTTCCTTGTCAACCCCTCCCAATGGAGCAGAACTACGTCCACCACTCTCCAGTTCTTCGGAACTACCCCATCTGTAATAAGCCGTTGAATAGTCCTACCAGGGGTTCAGTCCCTGAGCACCCTCGGATGCATCCCCTCCAGTCCCAGGGCCTTATCTATCTTTAGGGCTGCAAGCCCTTTCTGGACCTTTTTGCATGTAAATACTGGCTGCCTTATCTCCAGGACCCCCTTTGTGGCAGCTTTGATGCCACTCTCTGGAAAGGGCTGGCTATCCTCCCTTGTGAAAACAGAGCAAAAATACTCATTAAGGACAGCATCCTTTTTCATATCCTCCTCTGTCACTTTACCACCCCCAACTCAGATAACACAACAATTCCCCTTCCTTTCTTCCTTTTTCCCTACTATATTGGAAGACTTGTTTTTCTGTATCGCTCCACATTGTCAGTGGGACTAAATATATATAGGTAATGAGCACCCCTGTTGTGGTAGTGGTACAACCCAAAGCTGTCAATCAGCATAGAACCTTGGGTACATGAGCATTCCAAGATCACCAGCTAATAATTCTTTGCTGTACCTGTAGAGGGGTAGCAAGCATAGGAAGAAAGAAAAGCATATGTTCTACAATTGAGTAGTTATTTTTCTGGTAAGGATTGTGCACCTGAGAGGCAGGTTGGGGCTACTTGGTGACAGGGAGCAACCTCAAATTGAGAAACCATGCTTATTAAGCTGCGGCTTTCAGATTGATTAACGTGCCATGCTGTTCTCATTTCAGTGCCTTTTGTGCAGAAACTGAGCACCACATGCCATGTTCAAACCCCAGGAATCTCTCATGTACATTCAACAACAGCAGTCATTCCTCTGGAATGAGCAGCACCGGAACTTTAGAATTTCTGCAAATTATGGAATTTTGAACTAAATTCAAACTCTGCTGTGTATGGCCACCCTTACCTCTGATTCTAATGTCGTATTTATTTCTCCATCTGAGAGCAGTCACTCTGAATTCTTCTCCACACTTCTGGCCTGTTTACAGTTTAAAGGGAAACATTCATGTCAGTAAGCCCCACACCTCATTGTGGAGCACCCCCATTAACATTTTCGCCCACTCTATAAAAATAATGTGGGTACCTCCTCCTAAAGTAATTTAGTTTTTTCTGGTCAATCCTGCCATCACTCCTGCTGGTATTTTAAATGGAGCACCTCTAGCAGGGCATCCCACAGTCTCCCGCAGCTGATGTTAGAGCCAGGGAGTAGCCATGGGAACATGTATAGTGTTGGACTATGGACGGAGGTATTAACAGCTGCGGTTTTCCACTTAGAGGTCACGGTGCTATACTGAGACCAAATATAGACTGGCAGTCGATCAGCCAGTCTATACTTGGTCTTGGTATAGTGCTGAGACCTCTTAAGTGGCAAACTGGAGCTGTTAATAGACCTCAGTTCTCCAGTCCCTGTATTTCAGGTAGGGTTGTGTGCCTTATTTATTTATTGAATTTTGTTGACCCTGTAGGCCCACTGAGACTAGAAGTCCCTTTTTCAGAGGCGACTGGGGCATACATGATGTAACCAACTGAAATTGAACCAGATTAAGCTGTTGGTGGTATGTTTAGTGAATGGGGGGAATTTGGCCAGGACACCGGGGAAAATTCCCATACTCTTTTCGAGAAGTGCCATGGGATCTTTATTGTCCACCTGAACAACCACCAGAACAAGCAGATGGGACCTCGGTTTAACGTCTCATCCGAAAGATGGCACCTCAGGAGTGCATCACCCCCTCGTGCTGCACTGTAGCGTCAGCATTAAGTGTCAGGTGTGGGGATAGAACCCACAGCCTTCTGATCTTCCGGCCTCAGAGGCGAGTGTGAGCCACCGACACTGCCTTGCCCCCGGAACTGCTAGAGTCTGCCAGAGTGTGGCTAGTGCACCATATCCACACCCCTAGAAATGAGGGTTACTCATGTGTAACCATAGATCTTACTTCAAGAGGGCTCTTGCAGTAGGTAATTATTAAACCATTATTAAAGCATTAGGACTGAGATGTCGGGCACTAGGACCACACGGAAAACTTTGGCTAGCAGTGTCTGGTGGGGACCAGCCACCCGACATCACGTGACGGACGTCTGCGTCCATATATATATACACACATATATATATATATATATATATATATATATAATTAGGTGACTTCCATCGCACCCTCTTTCCTGCCATCGACCTGTGCACATCAGACCTACATGAAGAAAAGCTGCTGAAGTCGACCCATTTTGGATGAGTATTTAATCTTTTTCACCATTATTACTTGTTTTTCTGACCGAAATTAGTGTTTTCGTGCATATCTTCTCCGACATCTTCCTAGTTGTACAAAAAAATTGCGATTCCTATGGCTCGCACCTCCTGCATAAGTACAGCCATTGCCTCTGCTTTTTCTGCCTGGGATCAGAGCACAAGACCGAGAACTGTGCGGTCTTTCAGAACTTCAACCAGGTCACACCCAAACGCCACCAACAGGCCCTGGAAGCCCATGTTTTAAAGCTTAAGATGGCTTCCATGGAGAAGGAGCTGCAGAAGCTGCAGGGTTCATCTTCTTCACCGGGGGGTTCTTTCAGACTCCACCAGGCCTAAGAAGAAGAAGGACAAGGAGAAGTCCCGAAACCAGGATCGGTCTCTTTCCTGCCTGCATCTACCCTCGGGAACCGCGGGCGTCGAGCGGCCTTCCTCTAGCAAAGGGAGTCCCCTCCGGCCAAGTCTGCCCCACTATGGTGGAGCAGCTCTTGGTCCCCCCTCCTGAACTGGTCACAGTTCAGGTGGGCACCTCTGTATCTCCCAAGGCTCCCGCCACTCTTAGGCACATCAAAGCCCAGGGGTCTAAGCTTGGAGGTGCGGCTGATAAGTTGCTCGTTGGACCCTCCGACGAGCGCCCAGCCCGGGCTGATAAGTCAGTCACTGGTTCCAATGACTGCCCAGCCATGGCTGATAAGTCAGCCGCCAGCCCCTCCGATGACTGCCCAGCCAAGGCGCTTTCATCGGGCCCAGATAACAGGCCCAATGTAAATTTCCAGGATCAGCGCCTACTGCCACTTGCACTGCAGCCTTCCCCAGAGGGATCTCCCTCTTGGGAGCCTCCATCTCTGCTTCCCCCTGTGGAACGAGGCAGTGTAGTACAGTGGTTTCAGGCTCTGAGTTGCAAATCTGGAGACCTGGGTTTGAATCCCACAGCCCCCACTTGCATACCGTGTGACCCTGAGCAAGTCAGTTAACTTCCTTGTGCTCCAGGTCGTACCTGTAAACAAGCTTCAGCTTAGTGTGTCTCTCCTGATTTAAAAAAAAAAAAAAAAACAGCTCTGACCTCCCCTATTTTTATGGAGCTGGCGGAGGAGGAGCATCCGCCTATCAACACCACCAGAGTGCCAATGCCAGATCGCACTATGTCAGACCTTCATCCAAAGCTTCTAGCTCCAATGCCTCAGGATCCCCTGTCTGGGCCATCTGCTCCTCCCCCAGACTCTGGCAGGACCCCTGGCCCTTCGGCACCACCAGACATTCCTCCAGTGGGTCCAATGCCAGATCTGACTATTCCAGGCCCTTGCAGTGTTCCTTCAGGGCCACCCACAGGTCCCTTAGCACCTCCGTTGGGGCCTTCACCAGGCCTACTGATGCCAGGTTACCCAGCACCACATTATCCCTCTCCTGGGTATCCAACACCAAGTTACCCGACACCGCAGTTTCCGATGTCCAGCTATCCAACGCCGGGTTACCCAACACCAAGCTATCCGATGTTGGGTTACCCTTCACCGGGCTACCCACCCTTGTACCAGCCTCCTCCGCCTCCACCTTCTCAGTCACAGGCAGATCTCAGGTAACTCTTCCACTCTTGGTGGCACGAAGCCAGGACCCAATTTATGACAGAACTGGACCATCGCCAACCGGTTGCTGCCTTTACGCTGGCCCATTCCATTTCTATGCCCAGGTCTGCCTCCCCTGTGGAGTCTCAACCCTCTACATCAGGACTGACGTCAGGCCGTGTCTTGGTCACGGAGCGCAGTGGGGATGCTCCTGTTCCCCAGAAGAAAAAAGTGCCTTGTCCCCAGACAGGAGCCTGTCATCAGACTTAGATTCTGACTCTTCCTCCTCAGCCTCGGGTTACGAGACCCCTCCTCCGGAGGAGCCTGTGCCCAGAGAGTCTCCCAAATCTCTTGTCAGAGGACCCTTCCTTCATGGAACTCCTGAAAAAGATCCAGGAGGCCAATGGATGAACAACTGAAGACCACGACCCAACATGCAAGAGTTTGGCAGAGCATCTAGACATGCCAGATTTAACTCCTCTCCTTATCCCTCCATGGACAGACCCTCATGAGGACCTGGCATCTACCATCTGGCAGCAGTCATAGTCAGTGGTAGCTGTTTCCAAAAAGGCTGACAGGCTGTATCATTCTCCAGAGGGCAAGGACCACCTCAGTACCCACCCTAAGGCAGACTCGGTGGTCGTTAATGCGGCTCACGACCGTTCTGCCAAGCCCAAACTCATAAGCACCTCTCCTCCAGAGAAGGAGTGGAGACAGCTGGACCAGTTCAGGCGAAAGTTTTATTTGTCTTCTACTTTGGCCATTAGGGCCCTGAATTATGTGCCCCACATGATCGTCTATCAGAAGACCATTTTGGACCAACTTAAAGTTGTCATCGACTCCTTACCAGATTCTGAGACAAAGTCGAAAATCATTCAGACAGTCCGGACGGCAGATATCTCTTGCCACCATGCAAGAGAGGTGGGAAGATTTAGGAGGAAAATGAGGAGACGCTATTTCACAGAGAGGGTGGTAGCAAAATGGAATGCACTACCAGAATGGGTTGTATCATGTAAATCTGTGAACAGCTTCAAAAGGGCATGGGACAGGGAACAAGGGAGAGTGACAGTGGGGAAGGTGGGGGGTGGCAGTGGGATGACAAAGGGGGGGTGGGTGGAGCAGTTGCAAACTAGAGATGCTAGCTGCACACTCGAGCAGACTTAGATAGACCGGATGGTCTGTTTTTGCTGGCACATGCATATGTTCTTCGCACGATTCATGACACTGTGGACGTCTCTGCCGGGAGCACCACTATGGTTGTTTGCCTGTGCTGATACTCCTAGTTACGAGTCTTGGAGCTCATCCAGGACGACACTTTTCAGGGGGTCAGTCCTGTATGGAGGTGACGCTAAGGACATCATTATTAGTCTGCAGGATAGTGGCAAAGCTTTATTCTCTGTGCAGACTACGTATTGCTCCAATTCTAAACCCAGGCGGCCTTTTCATCACCAACAGTGGCGCCAGTCCAAACAGCAGCCCACCAGACATCAGAACTAATGTCGGGCTACCTCGGCGGCCACCTCCTCCCGGCAAGGTCCCAGCGGGCCACAGGTGGGGCTGTCCCCAAGTCCCCCACCATCTCCTGACTCGTGGCTGTGCCCCCCCCCCCACCTCTGCTACCAGTTCGAGCGGAACCCATAGGGGGCAGATTTGCCAGCCACCTGACTGGCTGGGAGGCCATCACGACAGACTCTTGGGTCCTACAATTGATAGCTCATGGTCACACAGTAGAGTTTCTAGAGTGACCTCCAGACCATCCTTCAAGTCACTCATTACTCATATGGCCACATTCCTCTTATCAGGGTGGAAATCAAGGCTGTTCTGTGCAAATCCACCATAGAGCTTGTTCCTCGGACCCAGGTGGACAGGGGATATTACTCCCACTTCTTCCTGATCTCCAGAAAGACTGGAGATCTTTGGCGAATTCTGGATCTAAGCACGCTCAATCTGTACATAGAATACAAAAGATTCTGCATGCTAACTCTTCCGGGCCTGATCAGGGACACTAGCTCTGTGCACCGGATATGCAGAATGCTTACCAGCATATCTCAGTCTTCCACTCACATCAGCGCTTCTTCAGGTTTGCCTTTCAGGGAGAGCATTACCAGTTCGGAGCTCTTCCCTTTGGCCTTTCCTCTGCATCCAGGGTTTTTACCAAGTGCCTAGTGGCAGTGGCTGCGGTGTTACACCATCGGAGCCTTTTTGTGTTCCCTTACCTCGACAGCTGGCTCCTTTCAGCTCCATCGGGGGACAGCCTGCTGGCCTCCCTGTTAAAAGGGCCCTTTTTCACCAGGTGGGTATAACGGTGAAGTACCCCAAGTCTCACCTTCCCCCTTCCCAGCGCTTCCAATTTATTGGAGCTGTGCTGGATACAATTCAGGGCAAGGCTTTCCTCCTGTTGGACAGAGCGGAAACCTTGCAACAGCAGGCCAAACAGGTGGCATCCAGTCGTTGGACTTCGGCAGGTCGATTTTACGCCTCCTGGGCCTTATGGCAGCGGCTATCCCCCATTACCCCAAGCCAGGCTCCACATGCAGATCACACAGTCAACACTACAGGTCCAGTGGGACCAGAGGTCGGATGATCTGGATCACAGAGTCCTTGTGTCTGGTTCCATGCGACAGGATCTCTTATGGTGGCAGGATCTGAACAGTCTCTTCCAGGGGGTTCCCTTTCAGCGTAACCCTCCGGTCCAGACCCTGACCACGGATGCTTCTGGCCAGGGCTGGGGCACTCATCTGGGGAACCAAAGAACCCAGGGATACTGGTCTTAGCGGGCGCACTCCCTGCAGATCAACGTGCATGAAATGCATGCTGTGCTGTACGCTCTTCAGGTCTTTCAGACCTTTCTCCTCCAGGGTCCACTTCTTGTCCAGTCAGACAATATGTGCGTTATGTGGTGCCTGAACAAACGGGGAAGAACGCAGTCGTATCCCCTATGCAAGGAAGCATTTCATGTGTGGTACTGGGCAGTCCAGCACAACCTCCAGCTGATGGCAGTGCACGTCCCAGGAGTCCAAAACATTCTAGAGGACAGTCTCAGCCACACTCACACAAGGGCACACGAGTGGGAACTGGGGCAGTCAGTAGTCGAAGACATCTTTGATCTGTAGGGTCACCCAGATCTATATCTGTTCACCTCCCTATACAATGCAAAACTACCCAGTTTCTGCTTGCTTGTTCCCGGGCATGTGGTTTTCTGGTGAGACACGCTGTCACTTTGCTGGACATGGAGGTTCCTCTACACCTTTCCTCCCTTCCTGCTATTGCAGAGGGTACTTCTAAAACTGCAGGCAGAAGGGGCTCACATGATTCTGATAGCCCCTTTCTGGCCTCATCATATTTGGCTCCCTCTGCTCCAGCAATTGGCCGTGGAACCTCTGGTTCCCCTTCCCCTCTATCAGGACCGTCTGACCCAGGAGCAGGGCAGGCTGATCCAGCTAGGCCTCAAATCTCTTCACCTTCAAGCGCAGCACCTTCTTACATAGCTGCTTCATGCTATGGGGTTTCTGCCAGAGTTGCACAAGTTCTTGTGGAGGCCAGAAAGCCATCCACATGAACCACCTATACAATGAAGTGGAAAAGGTTTTCCATCTGGGCAGCCTCCAAAGGTTTGGATCCTTTTTCCTGCCCGATTCCTCAGGTCATGGAGTACCTGCTTCACCTCTCAGACCTTGGGCTCAGCTATTTCTTGCAGAAGGTCCATTTGTCTGCCATTTCTGCCTACCACATTCCGGTGGACGGAAAAACCCTGGCACAGTTGGAGGCTTCCAAAACTTTTCTGAAAGAAATACTCCACTTGAAACCCCCAGTTTGGAACCCTGTTCTGCCGTGGGATCTGAACTTCATTCTTGAGAAACTCACTTTGCCTCCCTTTGAACTGGCCACAAGTTGCAACCTACACTATCTTTCTTGGAAAGTGCTATTTTTAGTTGCTATTACTTCTGTTTGAAGGATTTCTGAGCTTCAGGCCCTGATGTGTAAGGAGCCTTATTTGATATTTCACAGAGACCGGTTGACTCTGCATACAAATCCTACGTTTTTACCCAAGGTGGTTTCTGAGTTTACTTTGAATCAGACCATACACTTGCCAGTGTATTACTCTGGGCATTACAATAAAAGGGAGGCAATCCTGCACACATTAGATGTGCACAGAATTTTGCATTACTACACAAATCAGACGAAGTCAGTCCGAAAAATGGATCAGTTGTTTGTTTTCTTTGCGCCCAAAACAGAGGGCGTCACAGTTTCAAAATAGTGTTTATTGAAATGTTTGGCAAACTGCACTCTGTTTTATCAGAAGTATAACAGACCCCTTCCGGGGGAAGTCGAGGGACACTCGACCAGAGGCATGGCTGCATCTACTGTTTGTTGCAGGAATGTTTTAGGTGCAGACATTTGTGCAGTGGCTACTTGGAGCTCTGTCCACACCTTCACTAAACATTATAGTGTGGACATTGCCTCTAGGTGCAGGGCTGGCTTTGTACTAGCTGTCCTTCAGGGCCTACTTTCTTAAATCCCAGCCTACTGCAATCCCTTTTCCTGCCTCCCGTGTTCAGTCCTTGTCTGACTCACACTGCTTGGGACTCAGTCCTGATGGTTATTACCGACTGCAAGAAGCCTCTCAAAGATAATACAGTTACGTAAGAACTTACCATAACAGTAGATCTTCAAGAGAGGCTCTTGCAGTAGGTACCTTTTTCCCTCCCACCTTCCCCCTGTTTCTGCTGCTACTTTTCCACATAGCCATTCTTTGGCTGCAGGAGCCCACTCCTTCTCCTGTCGCACCTTCTTAGTTCTCCAGTGGGAGAACTGGAGGGCGGGTGTGGGGACTGCCCACTGTATAGGGTCACACTGACGTCCATCACGTGATGTTGAGTGGGCGGTCCCCACCAGACACTGCTAGCTAAAGTTTTCCACGTGGTCCTAGCGCCCAACAGCTCAGTCCAAATGGTTATTACCTACTGCAAGAGCCTCTCTTGAAGAGCTACTGTTATGGTAAGATCTTATCTGTGCCCATCTTCACCATTCATCACAGTTGGGGTTTGTGGTCAGAGGTCACGACCCTGTGGGAGCTTTTTGTTTCTTTTGGGGGGATGGGCGGAGTTGGCGTCGCCCTCGAGGCCGGCGCACTGCATGGCGCTCGCAGGTTGGCCATTAGGTGTCGTCAACCCCACCCTCCCACCAGTTCTTCATCTCCCTCCGTTGAGGTCGCACCTCGTGAGGAGCTCATGAAGTTTTCGGCCTGTTGACGACTCCGTTTTCTCGACGCCGATCCTTCCCATCGGTTCTATCGCCTACTCGATGCTGCTGCCTGGTAAGATTGTTCCTTTATTATTTTCAGCGACGTCAAGTCTGTTTTTTCACTTTGTTTACCATCGATCATGTCTAGGTTGGACAGCAAAAAGTCACTGAAAGTGGGGCGACCTCCCATGCGTCGGTGCCCGTGCAGCCACAAGTATTCCGTTACCGACCAGCATGATCGTTGTCTTACATGTCTTGACCCGCTTCATGACATGGATTTGTGTGATGCCTGTTTCTTAATGGATCGTCGTGTCCTGGAACAGTGCATGTGGATAGTTGGATGAGCTCTGCCAACTTTCGGGGGATGGGTGCGCACTCATCAGGCCAAGCCCCGCTGCCTCTCGGCCTTTCTTCCAGGTCCCCTCCCAGTTCTATACGGACCGCGGAGGAGGGGGGGCTTCCATCTCTTGTAGCCTCGCTGTGGCGGAAGCCCCTTCCACGGTGCAGGAGGCCCGGACCGTTCCCCCGGTGGGGGGTGGGAGGCACTGCTCCAGCAGTCACCCTTCCGGGGGTGAAGGCTCCCCCAGTATAATTTCCTCAGGCTGGAAAGCCTGGGTCGGCACCGTCCTCGATGCTGTCCATCGGTGCTGTTTTGGGCCTCAGCGCCATGGGCCCTGCTGGAGCCATGGTCGGTGCCGGTCTGCCGCCATCTCTGCTGTCGATGCCGTTCATGGTGCCGATGGCGCCGTGGGAAGTTCTACAGCACTGTCTTTGACTGTTTCTGGTCTTGGCGCCATGTCTAGCTCCGGTGCCGCTTGCAGCGCCGTGCAGGGCCACAGCATCATGAGAGGTGTCACTCTCGCTCTCGGTGCCGCCATCGGTGCCATCCTTGACGCCGGTGCTGTTTGCGGTGCCGTGGGGGAGAGAGTGCCGTGGCCAGCGCCGGGTCCGGTTCCTCTGCCGCTCTCGGCGCTGTCTCTTCCTCAAGCACCATTCGCAGTGCCATGGGGGAGTTCGGTGCTAACTGGCGTGGATACCCAGATTGGTGCCTCCTTCTTTCCGGACAGGAGCAGGCATCCGCGTACGGTCTGGCACCGGACTGCGGTCTCTACCTCTTCGGAGGTGGACTATGAGTCTGGTTCGGACTCGCTGTCTGACTCTTCAGAGTTGGCAGTCCATGTGGACGCCTCAGTAGCTACTTCGGCTGACCGGAACCAGCCTCCCTCTGAGGAGCAGGCAGTAGCCCCCGAGTCTGGGGTCAGGGATGCTGACCAGCAGGCAGTGTTCCAGGCCACTATTGCCCTGCAGCCTGGACTTGGAGGGTTTTCTGCCCCCTTGGTTGGGACACCCCTCATGTGGTGTGCCTGAATCGCCCAGCTTTAGGGCCGGCCAGGGTTGCTAGCTGCCCATGCTGGTGTCTTCGAGGTGGAGGGCTCTCTCGGACTCTGAAGGGTCGAGGGCCCAGGGTTCAAGGAGGTGGCCCTTCTCTGGGACCCACCCGGATTCGGGAAGGCAGCAGGGACCCCTGCCCTTCCTGCTCAGTCTCCTCGAGAGTACCCTGGTCTTTGGAGGGAAGGGGCCGTCCTTTTGGGCTCACACAGTCCCAGTCACCTCACAGGGGGGATTCTTCAGGGCACGGTCTAGGCAGTTCCAGTGTGGTTGATTGGCTGTTGGTCTCTCTGGAACTCCTCCCTTGGAGACTTCCGGTGGGCTCTCTTGCCCAGACAGAGGACGTTCCTCTTCTTTTGTGGATCTGGCCCCCATTCCTCTGTCACCATCTCCTCCTCTCTCAGGCATTCGTGGTCCTATGGGACCTCTCTCCTGGGAACAGTTCAGGGGTGCGGCTGCTCACTTCCCTACTTATGTCAGGGCCATGGACGAGCGGGTGTTCCACCCTCCCCCTGAGCAGTCAGACTCGGGATCTCTGGGGTCTTCCACTTCCTCATCCTCCTCTTCTGGAGGAGAGGAGCCTTCTGTCCACATCTCCCCTGCTGCTGATCTCACCGAGTATCAGCGTTTCCTCGTGAGGATGATGGAAGACCTGCGTATCACCCCACCTACTCCTCAGCATAATCCAGAGCATTCGACACGTGCCTTTTTAGGCGACTTCAGTGCGGCCACCCTTGTGATGCCCGCCTGGCCTGCTCCTTTCCAGGAGGCATCATTGCGGTTCTGGCAATGACCCTTTTCCAGAGTCCCAGCCCCTAGGGATATGAGCCAGAGGTATTGTGTCTCCGGAGTCTCCAGGTCATATGCCTCATCCTCAGTCAGGACTGACGCAGCTGGACACTCCCGATGTACTTCATGCCCTCCACCGTGACTGGCCCCCAGATCAAGATTCCGCATATTTTGACTTCTGGGGAAGGAGGACCTTCTACTTGGCATGGTTGTTGTCAATTTCTGCTCATCAGGCCCACAATGCTTCCTGTGATAGATTCTTGTGGTCTATGCTGGGTCAACTCCTAGTCTCCTTGCCTGATTCGGAGGTAACCAGACAAGCCATTGCACTCTCTGCATGTGGCCTGGAGCTGGAAAGGCACCAAGTGAGGGTATCTTACGTCGCCAACGAAGTAGCTTCCAGGGTCGTAGGGACAGCGATCTGCATTAGGCGGATGGCAGGGCTGTGTCTTTCCCG
Source organism: Neoceratodus forsteri (assembly GCA_016271365.2). Taxonomy (NCBI): domain Eukaryota; kingdom Metazoa; phylum Chordata; order Ceratodontiformes; family Ceratodontidae; genus Neoceratodus; species Neoceratodus forsteri. The sequence goes on along the minus strand of CM057456.1, from coordinate 973,338,236 downwards.
GTTGTCACCCTTGGCCTGGCGTAGGGTGATTTCCTCCACCTACCGGAGAAACCACCTTCTAGGGACATGGATCTATTGTTCATCCACACTGTCTGGCAGGTTCCTTGCCACTTTAAATCTTGCTGGAAGGTCTTCAAGCTGGCTCCTCCCACCCACCCGGGTGGTAAAACTCTCGGCTCCGCCCCATGACGCCAGATCTTCCTTACCGCTTGGAAGCTCAGGTTCCCTCCTTAACTCTCTGCATATAGACCGGATCCTAATTCTTCGGTTCGCCCGAAAATAATTCTAAAGTTTTCAATACTTCAGTCTAACTACTCCCTCGCGGCTGCGATGGACAAATCGACTCCCGGATTTCGGCGGTGCCCATGCAGGCAGAAAATGTCCAGGACGGATCCGCACTCCACATGTGTCTACTGCCTCGGCCTAGATCATGACCAGCAGGCCTGCGAGTTATGTCGTTCATTTTCGGCCAACGTCCTAGAAGGCTGCGCTGCCTGGTTACAGCTTGGGCGCCCCGAGAAGCGCTACCCGCCAGTGAAGTCCAAGGAGGCCCGTTGGGCGGTGTCCGCGGCTGGCTCGGCTGAGCAACTCGAGCAGATGGTCGCCCTCAAAGAGGAGGCAGCCCAGGCCGCATCCTCATCTTCCTCGGTCACGGCATTTATCCCGCTCTCTCTGGGATCCTCCTACACAGCTTCTTTTAAGGAGCTTTGCCAGTCCCTTTCCACGAAGGGAGAGGGGCCATTGGGACACTCTTCTCGGTCCAAAAAGAAGGACTTGAAAGGTAAGTCTCACCGTCAGCGTTCATGGAAGCGGGAGAGGTCCCCTTCCCCGGACAGTTGACACTCGACTTCGGTCGAGGTTGCGGCTAAGGCCACTGGCTTCACGGTGTCCCCATCAGCCAGCTGAGACACCCGTCGACGCGGTCGAGATTTTTCTCAACCCGTCGGACGGGCTGTCGACTGGTGAAGCCGACAACCCTTCTTCACCGGTTCCCCCGGTGGAGACCGAGAATTTGCCTGCACCTCCTGTGCGGGTCGGTCAAGGCTCCCAAGCCGAGAGAAGAGCAGGTGTCCCCCGCTCCTTCCTAGACCTGCCCTTAGAAACACCGAGAGTCTCGGACCTCGTCTCGGTCCAGCCGATCCCGCCGACATTGGCGGTCTCAGCACCGAGGCAAGCGGCGGCGCCGCTCGTCCTCGTCTTCCTCCTCGGAAGAGGAGAGGCGTCAGCACAAATTGCGTCAATGCAATGAGGACTTAATGTGGCAGCAGTTACTTTTGTCTGGAAACAAGCCGATGCCGTCGCCTTCGCCGGCCATCAAGTGACTGTCAACAGAAAGGCCGAAACAACCCCTCGCTGTAGTCGAGGTGCCCAAGCCTGGGCCGGTTGTTCGGCCGAAACCAGCTGCCCCACCGATTGTGGTGGAACCTCCGCCTCCACAACCGAAATCGGGGGTGCTGACCAAGGACTCTCGGTTGGCTCAGGGTCTGCCCCACAGGTTGTCGGTCACCCTTACTCCCGACCGTCCTCGGCAGGTGGAGGGTGGCTCAGGCCCCAAGCAGCTCTTTGTGGACTCCTCGGAGTCCGACGACGACTCCTCCCTGTTTTCCAGGCCCCTTGACCTGGAGTCCCATCGTCGTTTATGGGTCTGCTTCGGTTCATCTCGGAGTCAACCGGGATGCAGCTCGAGCCCGTATCCAAGTGGGCCAAGTATCCCCTGATGGAGATACTGGACCGAGGGGATTCGCCCACGGAGGCCTTTCCGGTGGCTGAAGCCATTGTTGGCTCAGCCTTGGAGCTCTAGCAGCGGCCAGCTTCCTGACCTGCGCCTTCGGCCAGGATGGCCAGGAAGTATGCTGCCCCTACCGGCTCTTTGTCCGGTTTTTCGGAGCACCCCTCTGTGGAGGGGTTAGTCACCGATAGCGTTTTCCGGCGTTCCGGGAACGCTAGGGATGTGGATAAGCCCCGCGACAAGGAGTCCAAAAAGCTGGACTATGCCGGGCGCAAGGTGTACGCTGCATCCTCCCTAGGCCTCCACCAGGCCAGCTCGGCCGTGCTGATGGCACACTTCTCCCACGCCCTCATGGGCTCCCTGGATGAGGTGATCCCTCATCTCCCGGCCGACTTGCAGACCATGGTCAAGCAGGTGCGGGACCAGGGAAGGGCGGTGGCAAAACAGCAGCTCCAAACGGCTCTGGACATTGGAGACTCCTGTGCCAGATCAGTTGCGGCCGCAGTGGCCATGCGCCACAGAGCATGGCTGAGGATATCCACCTTCATGGCGGATACCCAGCATAAACTGGCGGATGTCCCCTTCTTGGGGACTGACCTGTTCGACCCTGGAGTGGAAGGCCACCTCCAGCAGATCGAAAAGTCCAGTGCTACCCTGGACTTGGTCACCTCTGCCCAGAAGGACAAGGGCCATCATCAACAACATAAGTCCTTTCGCCCTTCTGCACCTGCGGCACGTCCGGCCCAACAACACCAGCATCAGGGCCAGCAGGCTCGCGCTTGGCATCCCAAAGCCAAGCCTGCAGCTTCCTCTAACAGGAAGCAGGGAGGAAAAGGCCCAGAAGGTCCCTTGGCCGGTCCCTCCTCCAGGCCTGCCCAGTGTCGGGTTGAGGGGTGTCACCCCAGCCTCGTACCCCCGGGTTCCCCATGGGGACGGCTCCGCCACTTCCTTTCCGCCTGGTCCGCTATCACCACGGACCGCTGGGTGTTGGAGGTGGTAGGAAAGGGCCTGCCTCTGGAGTTCGACAGGCCCCGCCCTTCCGGCCGTCACCCTTGAAAGCAGAGGTCCCAGCCTCTCTGTCGGCTCACCGAGCCGACATTGCCTGCTCTCGAAAAGAGGTGATCAGGAAGGTGGCGGATCCTCCACCAGACCCAGGGTTTGTGTCCAGGTACTTCCTGGTCCCAAAACGGATGGGGACTGGCACCCCATTCTAGACCTGCACGACCTGAACAGGTTCCTAAGGTCTCGAACCTTCAGGATGGTCACTCTGGCTCAGATCATTCCATCCTTGGAACGAGGCATGTGGTTCTGTTCTCTGGACCTCCAGGACGCTTTCTTTCACGTCCCAGTCCGTCCATCCCACCAGAGATTCCTCCGCTTCAGGGCAGAGGGATCCCTCTATGAGTTCCGGGCCATACCCTTCGGCCTTTCCCTAGCTCCCAGGGTCTTCACCAAATACATGGCAGTGGTGACAGCATTCCTGCGGCGCCGCGAAGGGTCTGGGTGTACCCCTACCTGGATGACTGGCTGATTGCAGCCTCCTCCAGAATGTAGGTGGAGCGGTCCAGAGATCTGGCCCTCCAGGTTTGCTCTCAGGTTGGCCTCCTCATCAACGAGGACAAGTCGGAACTCGTGCCAAAGCAGGTGATACAATTCATCGGGGCAGAGCTCGACTCTCTACGAGCCAGAGCACGGCTCCCGGTGGACAGGGCCGAGGTCCCTTCCTCCTTCACCCAATCATTTCAGGTTGGGCAATTGCGCCCTGCCTGGGACTTACTGTGCCTCCTGGGCCTCATGGCGGCCTGCACCAGCGTGGTCCGTTGGGCCTGTTGGTACATGCGTCCCCTTCAATGGGGGCTGGCCAGCCAATGGTCACAGCACTCCGATCCCTTGGATCAGCTAGTGACAGTGACCCAGGGGATGTGGAACGCACTCCAGTGGTGGACCGTTCCAGACATCTGCAGGAGGGCATCCCATTTGTCCGCCCCCGAGCTGAAGGTCTCTCTATCGACCGATGCCTCTCTGATGGGTTGGGGTGCCCATCTGGGGGAGCACAGAGCGCATGGCCTCTGGTCCCCTCGGGAGTCCCGATGCCACATCAACCTGCTGGAGCTTTGAGTGGTTCGTCGAGCCCTCACCGCCTTTGCTCCGTTTCTACGGGGTCAAGTGGCCCAGGTCCAGACGGACAATACCACAACCATGTACCACCTAAACCGCCAGGGCAGGACGCGCTCCATGCCTCTGTGCAGGGAAGCTCTCCGCATTTGGTCACTCGTGCGCAGCCTGGAGGCGGATCTCCTTGCCATTCATGTGGCAGGAGCCTCCAACATTCTGGCCGATACCCTAAGCCGGATAGGAGCTGCGTCCCACGAGTGATCTCTCCTGCCGGAGATAGTACAAGATGTGTTCTCCCACTGGGGCATGCCTCAGGTGGACCCGTTTGCCTCCAGGGAGAATGCGAAGCTGAGGCTGTTTCCTGCCCGCCCCCCTCAGCAGGGCTCACTGCAGGGGGATGCCTTCTCGAGGCCGTGGACCCGGGCCTCTTCATGCTTCCCCATTTTCCTTGATCCACAAGGTGCTTCTCAAAGGCGAGAGAGGACAAGGCGCAGGTGATTCTGGTAGCCCCAGACTGGCCCGCCAGTTCTGGTATCCGATCTCCTCAGCCTCAGCTCCAGGCTCCTGAGGCAGCTTCCAGCCCACCGGACCTGATCTCAGTCAGTCAGGGAAGGTATTCCATCGGGACCTTCGATCCCTGCACCTGACTGCCTGGTTTCTGAGCGGCTAGAGTTCCAGGCCCTGGGTTTTTCCATCGAGGTCCTCAACGTTGTTGAGACGTCCCGTAAGGAGTCGACCAGAAAATGCTGTGCCTTTAAATGGAAGAGATTCTCCATTTAGTGTCAAGGCAAGGGCCTGGACCCTTCCTCCTGTTCCTTGGCAAGCATTCTGGACTACTTGTGGTCACTTCTCAGCAAGGGCTTCGGTCGACGACCCTTAAGGTGCACCTGGCAGCCATCTCTGCTTACCGGGCATGGGTCGGGAAGCAGTCGGTGGTGCAGGAGAAGGTGGTTGGGTGCTTTTCCAAAGGCCTTGATCACATATCCCCTCCGGTGCGAGAACTTCCACCTCCGTGGGATCTACTGCTGGTATTGGCTAAGCTCATGGGCAAGCCTATTCGAACCGATGCACAGGTGTGACATCTCTCACCTGTCGTGGAAGACCGCCTTCTTGGTGGCTATCACGTCAGCCAGAAGGATGGGAGAGCTCAGGTGCTTTCCACCGAGTCTCCTTATCTGGTCTACAGGGACAAGGTTGTCCTGCGCCCCACCCGAAGGTGGTGTCAGAGTTTCACTCAACCAGGTGTTGACTCTGCCGGTGTTCTATCCCAATCACACCCGGAGGTGAATATAGGCTCCATACTTTGGACCCTAGAAGAACGCCGCTACTATAAGGAGCGGACGGTTGAAGTTCGGGAGAGGTTCGCCAGCTGTTTGTCACCTACGCTGAAGCCGCACCTGGCAGACCTGCAGCCAAGCGGACGATAGGCAGGTGGGTCACCTCCTGCATAGATCTCTGCTATAGGTTGGCGGGCATGGAGCCTCCCAGAGGGATAAGAGCTCATTCTACCCGCCATACCGCTGCATCGGTGGCTGCTTCCAGGGGCGTCCCTATCCAGGAAATCTGCAGGGCTGCTACCTGGAAGTCAGCACACACCTTCATCACCCACTACCACATCGACCTTGAGTCACGCCGGGATGCTGGTTTTGGGGCCTCGGTTCTCCAGTCTTTATTTCCTAAGTAGGGGGTGTGCACCTCGCCTCCCTCCTCCCGGAGAACTGCTAGGAGTCTGCCAGACAGTGTGGATGAACAACATATTCATGTCCCTAGAAATACATTTTACTCACCTGTAACAGGAGTTCTAGGAATGGTATATGTTGTTCATCCACACCACCCACCCGGCCTCCCTGGCTTCGACGCACAGTCTGGCCTCCAGCGGGCTAGATCTGGCGTCATGGGGTGGAGCCGAGAGTTTTACCACCCAGGTGGGTGGGAGGAACCAGCTTGAAGACCTTCCGGCAAGATTTAAAGTGGCAAGGAACCTGCCAGACAGTGTGGATGAACAACATATACCATTCTTAGAACTCCTGTTACAGGTGAGTAACCTGTATTTTTCTCCCATAGGGTAAGGCAGTGTCTGTCGAGGCAACCTCCTGCCCCCTGCGGGGGGGCCCCGTCTCACTCTCCCCAGTCTCGGGCCACACCGGGCCCATAGGGATTCTCCCTCTCAGTGTTCTCTCCCCCACTGGGAGCTAAGGGACTTAGTCCTTTAGGATCTCGGGCCCCTTCGGGGGTCTCGGTATTCACCCAGCTGTGATGAATGGTGAAGATTAACACAGATAAGATATGAAAATTACGTACCTACCGTAATTCTTTTTTTTTTTTTCATTATTTCTATTTTATGCCTGCTGCAGCGTCTAACCAACGGGGGCATCCAGCCGCCGGCCCTGCCCGCCAGGAGAGCAGCAGGCTCACTCGCATGATGGGGAGTACCAGCATGGCCATCACTGACCTGCTGGACGGCTCCCCTTACCCTACCACATTAGGCCGGCCTCTGACCCCCCTCCCAGCGCGATTCCACACCAGTTCTTCCCGCACCACAGGGCACGGCCATCAGGCTACTCAGTCGCGCCCAGCCACTTTTTCCTCCAGTTTTTTTTCTCCGCTTGGGAGTGTGGACGTGCCATGACATCCGCGCACATTCGTGCAGACATCTGCCGCGCTCCCCTCTCCCAGTTACGCCATCACATGCAGTGCTTCCAGGCATCCCCAGGGGCTGCCGCAGTGTGGTGTATTTTCCCCAGCCCATGCCAGGACTAGGAGAGCTGTCTCCCGATGCTCGATCCTAGTCCTCCCCTGCCGACCCCTGATAACCCGAGCTTGTTCCCTTACCTGGGTCACCAGCATAGCGCGAGGTGTGGCATCCAGCGCCTCAACCCTCAGCGCCACCGGGCCGGCTGTACCTACCGTAATTCTTGATCTTTCTGTGTATCTTCACCATACATCACAAAATCCCACCCTCCATCCCCCTGGGGCCCTCAGTCTCTGAGTCCCCCTCCCTCTGTGTGCCTGTTCCCTCCCTTTTGGCGAGCAGTGGGGGGACCTTGGAGACACACAGAGGAACCAAGTTCTACAGCTTAGCGGCTGGGTGGATGGGAGAGCTTTTAGCCTTATCACCTTGCGGCTTCCCCACCCCTTCTTAGGGCTAGGATGCTGCACTTAGAACCCCCTCTTCTAAACCCAGGAATCACTCATTATGATTAAACTTAATGCAGTCAGCCTCCTGTGTTGAACTGCCCGGAGAAATGGAATTTTAAGCAAATTATGGAATTCTCAAGTGGCTCATGCCACTTTCAAACTGCTACCCTAGCAACTGCTGCACTCTGAGTGCTTCAGATTCTTTGCTCCACCTGCCTAGTAAGGACGTCCCGGAGAGCTCTCATTGAACTGTCTTCAGAATAAAGTTTATCTGTGGATAAGTACTCATTTTAGTTTAAATTTAAAATTGCTGCCTTAGAAACATTGTTTAGTATAGTTTAGTAGTGTGGCTGTATGCGAAAGCCTCTGATGAGCATTAGTGAACAAGTATATTCCTGAGTGAGAATAACTATTTTTTAAAACAAAAAACGAACTGACATTGTGAGACTTTTTGGGGGATAGACTGTGACCAGAGCACTATCTTACTGCAGCTTGTGAAACCGTGGGCTGTAACTTCAGAACTCTAGCACCCGGTATCATAGTCAAGACCACTGCATAAGGTGGCTTGACTTGTGAGGGCACTTTTTAGTTAAAATTTCGGGCTTTACAGGACAGCATTAGGCTTGGGGTAGGAGTTGTGAACTTCCGGTTGGCTCCTTCAAAAGCCGTCAGAAAAGCAAGCGGGGCGAGCTCGAGTGGGTTCGCGCCAGGTCACATGCAGAGACATGCGTGTCTCAGCGCGTGTCGGCTGTGTCCACGGTGGACGCAAGGAACAAGGGGAAAGAGTTTGATTTATTTTCAAGTTAGGGGCTGCTTGGATACACACTTTAAAACCAGGAACTGAAGGTATAATATGGAGTCTCGATTTACAAAGTGCATAAATTGTCAAATGTTTGTACAGGGATTAGGAAACGTAAAGGAATACGAATGTAACAAATGTGTATTGATACTGTAGGAGAACTATTACAAGAAATAAATGAATTAAGAAATAGATGGGAAACTAAGCACAATATAGAGACGCTTGAGAAATTTATCGATTCAATTGCTAGTGATTTGGGTGCTGAAACAGAAACTTTGGAAGAGGAAGGGGGAGGCTGGGCCACAATTAAAAACAGTAGGGGCAAACGTAGAGGTAAACAAGTATATAATGATATAGTGTTGCACCTCTGGAATTAAAAAATTCCTTTTCAGTCCTGGATATGGACCAAGCCCAGAAAATTAGTGATGGATGTCCCATGGAAATTGATAAAAGGGATAATGAATCTTCAATTTTAGCATCTACCAAACCCCAGGATAGGGATCAGGCCCAGAATATTAACAATGGATGTCCTATGGTAATCGATAGAAGAGAAACTGAATCTCCAGTTTTAGCATTTGCCAAACCTCAGCAACTGAATTTAAATTTAATAAGGGACAATGACACAGTTAACCTTTAATAGTGAGCAGCTAGATCTAAAATCAAGGGAAATTGTGGTATTAGATGATTCTTCAATAAGGGGTACTGATAAAATTGTATGTAAAGGAAGGAATAATAGCACAATGGTGAGCATGTTTCCAGGAATAAAAATTCAAGAACTTGAACAAGAACTAGAGGGATGTATGAGACAAGTCAAACAACCGTTGGTGATGCTTCAAATAGGTGTGAATGATATAATGTCAAGTAAAAAAGGGAATATTTTAGAAAATTATACTGATTCAATTCAGGAAGTAAACAAATACACCACTGATATTATTGTATCTGGTATCCTACCTACTTATGGACTAGAGAGATTACAGATGTAAATGTATCGTATACAAGTAAAAACTCTAAATTGGATGCGTCCTCAAAATGGATAACCTGTAAAATTAAAAGACAGATAAAAGAAAAAGATAAAATATACAGATTAGCCAAATTTGATACAAATTTATCGCCAAAGTATAAGGAAAAGGTTAAACATGTAAAGAAATTAATAAAAGATGCCAAAAGAAATGTTGAAATCAAATTAGCGACTAGAAGTAAAAATAATTATAAAGCATTGTATGCATATATAAATAATAAAAAAGGGAATAGACAAACAATAGGCCCCTTTAAGGATGACAGTGGCAACCTACTAAATGACAAGGAAATGGTAGAGGCACAAAATCAATATTTTGCTACTGTATTTAACCCTAAAGATACAGTACCAACTAATACTAAATATAATATAAAAAATGAAAAACAAATCAAGATTGATATAAAAGATGTGATGGATAGCTTAAAGAGAGTTAAGATTAACAAATTCCCTGGACCGGACAATATACATCCTAGGCTGATTTATGAAATAGCAGAGGAAATAGCTTACCCATTAACCTTTATTTTTCAGGAGTCATTAGACAGAGGCGAAGTTGTTAGAAAATGGAGGGAAGCACACGTGGTTCCCATTTTTAAAAAGGGAAAGAAGGATTCCCCTGACAATTATAGACCAGTTAAACATCTACATTTGAGAAAATTTTGGAAAGTATAATAAAAGATCTTATTCAGGACCACATGATTGCAAACAAACTTTTAGATCGTAGTCAACATGGGTTTACAAAGTCACGCTCATGTCAAACTAACCTATTGAGTTTTTATGAAAAAGTTAGTCGTTTTTTGGATTAGGGTAGGTCAGTGGATGTAATTCAGTTAGATTATTCAAAAGCTTTTGATAAACTACCACATGATGAATTAATTAAATCCCTACTTGTGCTAAATATAAATGGGATCCTTGTAAACTGGATAGTAGAATGGTTGGAGAATAGGAGGCAGAGAGTGGAGATAAATGGGTTGTTGTCTGATTGGCTTTCTATTACAATTGGAGTCCCTCAGGGTTCAGTATTGGGCCCCTGTCTGTTCAAAATATACATATCATCATTACAATATAATAAGGGAAATGTATGGATAACCAAGTTTGCAGATGACTGTAGAGTGGGAGCAGTAATAGACTCATCTTCAGATTATATTGGACTTCAGGAAGTGCTTGAATATATTGAGAAATGGACATTAGACTATAAACTTAAACTTAATGAGGATAAATGCATTGTCCTGCACGTGGGCAAGAAGAATTTTGAATTCAATTACATTATTAATAATAAACAATTAAGTGATACAGGAAAGGGGATGTGGGTGTTATCATACATAAAAAACGCTAATAGGGCTCTTAACTGTATGTTGAGACATACAGTAAGTAGAAGTAGAGAGGTCTTGATTCCGTTGTATGGATCGTTGGTTAGAACCCACTTGAAGTACTGTTCCCAGGTTTGGTCCCCTTATACTAAGGGGGAGATAGCGAGAGTGCAGCGAAGGGCTACCCGATCAATAATGGGACTTAAAAGTATGTCATATGAGGAGAGGTTGGACAAATTGGAGCTATATTCCTTGGCTTATAGAAGATGGAGGGGTGATATGATTTTAGTCTATAGATCATTTCAAGATAATATCCTCAGAGAAGATTTAGGACTTTAATTATTTGTCAGAAATTATAATACAAGAGCTCATTGTAGACAAATTAAACAACAAAAGTGGAAATCACAAAAAAGAAGACAGTGGTTTAGTCAGAGGGTCGTTTCAAGGTGGAATTCTCTCCCCTACAATATAGTTATTAGTCCAACTTTAGAAATTTTTAAAATAAGATTTGATGACTGTAGTAGAACCAAGTCATTAGTTTATTAATTAGCTCACTACATTTATGCAAGCAGGCAAGCACAAAAGTCTATATATGCTTTGTACCAACTATGATTATAATTTTTTGTCTCTATTCGCGGTTCCCTCACAGTTCCTTGGAACTGAGGGTGCTGCGTCTGTTTGGGAGGTTTTTACCTCAGTTTTCTTTATTTTATATATTTAGCAATCAGTTCCTTGAACCGCTTTATTTTTTGTTAAATTACTGTATTTATCAGTTCCCTTTTCATTCAGGAACCGAATAGCGATCGGTTCCAGGAACCGCTAGCGGCTGTTATTTTGAATATCCTCCGGTTCCGAGGTGCTTTAAATAACGGTTTATTGTAAATAATATTTTTGTCTATCAATGTCAGAGGTCCATTTAGATAAACCTAAAAAACGTACAGGACCCATGGGTTTTAAATGTTGTGAGTCTTGTGGGTAGCGTGTAGCAAATGCAGATAGACACTCTCTGTGTATTTCTTTGTTTGGGTACAAGTCATATATTTGCCAATTGTGATATTTGTAAGACTTTTTGCCCTAAAACATTAAAGAAAAGGTCAAAAATTTTAGAAGATATGGCTTCTGCTTCTGCTGCTGGTATGGATAATTCTGCTTCTTCCTCTTCCCATAAAAAGGATGGAGGTAAAGCCAAGGATCCTGACAAGTATTCAGATAAATCTGAACAAGGTAAAACAAAAAGGGCTTTGGAAACAGGATCGGAACCTGTTCGATTAAAGAAAAAGTGTAAAGAAAACAGGCCGCTGCACCTCCGGCCGAGAAGGCTAGGGAGCTCCCAGCAGACAAGCATATTATGCCCTCAGCTGAGGACATTGCTAAGGCATTTCAAGTGCTACAAGCCCTACAGGGTGCAATCCCGGTTCCTACACCGACTGCACCCGTTCCTCCTGTAGTCCCAGCATGGCAAGAACTGCTGCAAGTGTTTGGGGAGGAGGAAGAAGAGGATGACTTGCATAGATCCAGAGATCTCCCCTGAGCAAGAATTTGGGTCCCCTCCTAGGGGTCCTGAGGAATACTCCTCCCACTATACTTTTGTTAAGAGTATGGTGGAAACCCTGAACCTTCCTCTTCAGGAAACAGAAGAGGATATGGAGGAGACAGATTTTTCTGGAGATGGTAGGGTTAACCCCAACAAAACGTCTGCTTCTGCCCATGCATAAATCTTTAAAAAAGGCTGCAGTGCAGATTTTTAAAAATCCAACCTCTATCCCTGGTGTGGATAAGAAAGCTGACAAGAAACATCAGCTAGACAGAACTACAGCTGATTTTCTGTTTACACATCCTGATCCTGAGGGAGTAGTACAAACTGTTGCCTGTGACAAGGCCAGGATCCCTTTGGCTACCCATCCACCAGACAAAGATTCAAGAAAAATGGATGCTATGGGAAAGAAAGGGTACATGGCTGCCTCTTTATTAGTTAGGCAAGCCAATTACATGGCATATTCAGTGCAGTACCAAAAAGCTCTATGGAACACCGTTCTAGCTTTGGCTGATAAGGTCCCATGTGAAGTGGCTGTAGACTTACACGATACTGCAAAGGCTGCACTTGATGCTACCAAGTACCAATTTCATATGGCAGTGGATGCCAATGATACTGCATCCAGGTTAATGGCTTTGTCTGTTTCACTCAGGAGGTTTGCGTTGGCTTAGAGCCACCAACCTGACTTTAGACACCCAGGCCAAAGTAATGGATTTCCCCCTGGAGAACAATTCATTGTTTGGGGATAAAACAGAGGCATACATGAAGAAGGTGGAGGAATATAAATCCACCTATTGGAGTAATTCCAAGGATAGGCCCTCCACCTCTTATAGACCCCAGAGTAGGGGAGGTAGAGGTAGAGTTTTTTACCCCAAACCCTTCTTTCAGGCTCAGGCCTCTCAGCCTCAGCAGCAGGCCAGAGGTTATTTTAGAAGAAGGGGCAGGAGAGCCATGAGAAGAGTGGCTCCTGCACCACAGGTTCAGGCACAGCCCGCACAGAACCCCTGATGGGCTAGTGCAGGTTGCATCCCCTATTGCAGGACCACCAGTAGATGGCAGACTGGCTCATTACCTTCACGCTTGGCATTCCATCACCACAGACAAGTGGGTGTTGGAGGTAGTGAGCCAGGGCCTGGCACTCAGTTTCAAATCATTTCCAAAGCTGAGAACAAGAACCTTTGCTTCAACAACAGCTACAGACAGAATTCTGCTGCAGACAGAGGTAACGCATCTGCTAGCAATCAAAGCAGTAGAGGTAGTGCCTCTGACAAGCTGGGGCAAAGGTTTTTATTCCGGGTACTTCCTCAAAAGGAAGAAAAACGGGGATTGGTGACCTATTTTGGATCTAAGACTTCTGAACAAGGACATCTTGAAACCAAGGTTCAAAATGGTCACTCTTGCAATAATCATTCCCTCATTGCAAAAGGGAGACTGGCTAGCCTCCCCTAGATCTAAGGGATGCTTATTTTCACATTCCCATCAGAATATCTCACAGAAAATTCTTGAGATTCAGACTGGCTTCAGGCCACTACCAGTTTGCATTTCTCCCTTTTGGACTGTTTGGCACCAAGGGTTTTACAAAGTGCCTATCAGTGGTGGTAGAGTTTCTGAGAAAACAAGGTGTAACAGTCTTTCCCTACCTGGACGAATGGTTAATAGTAGGACAGTCTATGCAACATGCAGTTCAGTCACTGGCACTAGCAAAATCTACTCTGGAGTCCCTGGGATTTCTAATAAACGAAGAGAAATCTCAGCAGGTACCAGTTCAGGTGCTGGAGCTTATTGGAGCAGAACTAAACACCAGACAGGGCAGAGCCCTCCTGCCACAAGACAGGGTGGCAAGCATTCTGCAGATTGCAACATCTTTTGTGTCCGGGAGACCCAAATCAGCCAGAGAATTTCTCAGGCTACTGGGCCACATGGCATCTGCCACTGCAGTGGTAATGGGCTCCAGGTTTCAAATGAGAGATATTCAGTTCCATCTCAGACAGTATTGGTCTCAAAGGATGGATCCTATGTCCAAACTGGTTACAGCCACAAAAAGCTTCATCCAGGCTTTACAGTGGTGGCTGGACGAGCACAACCTCAGGGTGGGTGTACCTTTTATACAGGAACAGCCCTCAGTAATCCTCACAACAGATGCCTCTCTGCTAGGTTGGGGGGCACACATGTTAGAACACACAGCAAGTGACACATGGTTCCCCCAAGAGTCTCTGTTGCACATAAATGTCTTGGAGCTCAGGGCTGTTTACCTGGCTCTAAAAACATTTGCTCCTTACCTACAAAACAAGGTGGTGCAAGTCAGAACAGACAACACCACAACCATGTATTACATCAACAAGCAAGGAGGTACCAGGTCAGATCTGCTGTGCACAGAAGCAATGAGACTGTGGTCCCTGGTATATTCCATGGGAGTATCCCTGTCAGCCATACACCTTCCAGGGAAAGACAATGTGCTGGCATGCTCTCTAAGCAGGATAAATATAGACCACCACGAGTGGTGCCTGAATATCCAGGTACTCCGTACAATTTTCAGAAAATGGGGCATTCCAGAGGTGGATCTCTTTGCCTCTGCAGAAAACCACTAACTTCCAATGTACTGTTGCAGGCCTCCTCTAAGGGGCACAATTCCCCTGGATGCCATGGCCCTGGATTGGACAGGGAAGTTCCTGTACACATTCTCTCCCGTTCCTTTGATCTTCAGGACCCTACTGAAATTGAGGTCCCAACCAACAAAAATGATACTGGTGGCTCCGGACTGGGAGAGACAGCACTGGTACTCTCTCCTACTGTCTCTGTCAGTGGTTTCCCCAATCCACCTGCCCAGGAGGCACAACCTGTTAACCTCGTCTCAGGGCAGGATCTTGTACCCCAGTCTCAAATCACTGAGGCTCAAGGCATGGCTCTTGAGGACTTAGAATTTGCTAACCTAAACCTATCAGAGCAGGTGCTGAGAGTGCTTAGGGGTTCCAGGAAGCCTTCTACTAAGAAAACATATTCCTGTAAGTGGAAAAGATTTACTATATGGTGTACAGGTAAGGGTGTGAGCCCTTTCAGGGCTGATTTGGCTATTCTTCTAGATTACCTTACACATTTACATTCCTTAGGTCTGAAGCCTTCCACCCTCAAGGTCCACTTAGCTTCAGTCTCTGCTTACCTGTCAGTTGGTAAGGAAACATAGAACATAGACTTTGACAGCAGAAAAGGACCACTTGGCCCACCCAGTCTGCCCATTTCGCTACCTATTGGATAAGCTGCAGATTCTAGTTAACCAACAGCCTACTTCCTGCAACCCCCCACTATAATTGCCTTATGTCTGTCCTGTGCATGTTTGAATTCCCCCACTGTTTTAGACCCCACAACCTCTCCAGGAAGGCGGTTCCATGCGTCCACCACTCTCTCCGTGAAAAAGAATTTCCTCACATTACCCCTGAGCCGTCCCCCCTCTAACTTTAAATTGTGCCCCTTTGTCTTACACATCTCTTTTTCTGAAAGATGCTACCCTCCTGGACTTTGTTGATTCCCTTGAGGTACTTAAAAGTTTCTATCATGTCCCTCCTTTCATCAAGGGTATACATATTAAGCTCTCTCAGTCTCTCTTCATATGGTTTCTGATGTAGACCCTGCACCATTTTAGTTGCCCTCCTCTGGACTGCTTCTATCCTGTCTATGTCTTTGCATAGATGAGGTCTCCAAAACTGCACGCAGTACTCCAGATGGGGTCTCACCAACTGTCTGTATAGAGGGATAACCACTTCCCTTTTTCTACTTGTGCTGCCCCTCCCTATGCATCCCAGTATCCCCCTGGCTCTCCTACTGACTTCTCACATTGCTTACCCACCTTTAGGTCATCTAATATGACTACACCCAGATCCCTTTCCATTATTGTTGTCGTTAGTACCTCCCCTGCTATTGTGTACTCTTCTCCTGGATTTTTATTTCCCAGGTGCATTACTTTGCACTTCTTTGCATTGAATCTAAGTTGCCATATGTCTGACCATTCCTCCAACCTTGCCAAGTCCTTCTCATCCTTTCTACCCCCTTGTGTATCAACTCTGTTACAGATCTTTGTGTCATCTGCAAAGAGGCATACCTTTCCTTCCAGACCCTCTGCAATGTCACCTATAAAGACGTTAAAGGACTGGACCCAGTACTGAGCCCTGAGGTACTCCACTAGTAACCCCCCTTTCTTCAGAATGTGTTCCATTCACTATTACCTTCTGTGTCCTGTTGTGCAGCCAGTTTGCTACCCAGGCTATCACACTGGGACCCACTCCCAGGCTGGCTAACTTGATTATTAATCTTTTGTGCGGGACTGTGTCAAATGCCTTGCTAAAGTCTAGGTAGGCCATATCCACAGCCCCTCCCTGGTCAATTACTTTGGTCACCCAGTCAAAGAAATCGATTAGATTCGTCTGACATGACCTTCCTGCTGTGAATCCATGCTGCTTTGGGTCCTGTGCCCTGCTGGCCTCTAGGTACTCAACAATTCTTTCTTTCAGAAGTGATTCCATCATTTTCCCCACCACTGAGGTCAAACTAACAGGTCTGTAGTTTCCTGCTTCTGCCTTGCTCCCGCTTTTGTGAAGGGGAATCACATCTGCCCTCCTCCAGTCCTCAGGTACCACCCCATCTTCCCATGATTTGTTAAAAAGTGTGGTTAGTGGTGTCACTAGGTCCTCCCTTAGCTCTTTTAGGATTCTAGGATGAATCCTGTCAGGCCCCATTGCTTTGTCCACCTTGAGTTTTAGGAGTTCTTTCAGTACTCTTTCTTCTGTAAATGGGCTGGCGTCAACCCCACTATCCAGAGTGCTTCTACTGTTTGGTTTAGGTAACTCCTCCTCTTCTTCTTTTGTGAATACTGAACAAAAGTATTCATTCAGTATCTCTGCCATTTCACTGTCTCCCTCTGCCCGCCTCCCCTCTCCTTTATTAATCTTCACTATCCCTCCCTTAACCTTTCTATGCTCCCTAATGTACCTATAAAAGGTTTTATCCCCCTTCTTAACTGAGTTGGCTATCTTTTCCTCGGTTTGGGCCTTTGCTTTTCTGACTGCCTTCCCCACTTTTTTTTGCTTTAATTGATACAGTTCCCTGTCGTGTTTCGTCTGTGATTCCTTATACTTTCTGAATGGAGCCTTTTTCGCCTTAACCTTCCCTGACACCTCTTTTGAGAACCATAGTGTTTTTTTATTCCGCTTTGTTTTCTTTATTTGTTTCACACAAAGGCTTGTTGCCTCCATGAAGCCAGTTTTTATTTTTCTCCATTGTTCTTCCACCCGTCCTTTCTGGCCATTTGCTAATGCATTCCTCAGGTATTCACCTATTATGCCAAAGTTAGCCCTTCTAAAGTCCAGTATCCTTGTCTTTGTATGGCTTGTCTCCATGGTTGTGTTTATTGTGAAGCATACTGTGCAGTGGTCGCTTGTTCACAGGTGTCTACTGACTTCTAAATTTGTGATCCTCTCTCCATTTGAGAGTACCAGGTCTAATATTGCTCCCTCCTGAGTGGGTTCCACCACCAGCTGTCTAAGGCATGCCCCCTGTAGGGCATCGAGAATGACCCTGCTCTTGGGTGTGGCTGCAGTCCATGTCACCCAGTTAACATCTGGCATATTCAGGTCCCCCATCAACAGTATCTCCCCTTTTTCAGCCATTTTGAGAATGCCCTCTATCATTTTCTTGTCCATTTCCTCCCCTTGAGACGGGGGTCTGTATACAACCCCTGTGCGGATTGTGATGCCAGTCTCTGTCTCCAGGGTGACCCAGAGTTCCTCTTGTCCTCCCCCTTTACTTTTTAGTTCTGTAGCTTTGATCCCTTCCCTTATGTAGAGAGCTACTCCACCTCCTCTTTTACCCTCCCTGTCCCTTTTGTAGATTGTGTACCCTGGTATGTTGACATCCTAGTCATGGTTCTCCGTGTACCATGTTTCTGTGACTGCCACAATATCCAAGTGTTCCTCTTCCATCAAGGCTACTAGCTCTGGAAGCTTGTTTCCCAGACTAGGGCATTGGTACTCATTGCCCTCCATTTAATGTTGGCTTTATCCTTTTTTACCCCATCCCTGCTCTTATTGCCCTTGTCTATTTTTCCACTTACCCCTGTCCTGCCATCTGTCAAGCTCTGTACCTCAGTGTTTACCCTACTACCTGCCATGTTTTGTGGGGTGAGGCTTGAACTTTCCTGTTTCCTATCAGCACCTCCCCCCTTGGCTAGTTTAAAAGCTTGCCAAGGAAGCCTTTAAACCTGTCACCTAGGAGTGTGTTTCCCTTCCTGGACAGATGCAGACCATCATGCCAGTATAGACCTTCATCTCTCCAGGTGAACCCCCAGTCCCCAATGAAGCCAAAGCCCTGTGCTCTGCACCAGTTTGCAACCATTCATTAAACTGCATGGTGTGCAGTACCCTAGCCTCACCCCTGCCATAGACTGGCAGCACCTCTGAGAAGGTTACCGTGCTTCCTACCTGTCTGAGGCCCCTCCCCAACTCCACAAATTCATCCTGTACTGCACTGATCTCATGCCTAGCTAGGTCATTTGTCCCGAGGTGGACAATGATATCTAGTTTCCTCTCCTGTGATGCTGCTTCTGCAATCCTGAGGATTTGCTTCCTGTCCCTCCAAGCCACCAGGCAGGCACTTTACTTCCCTCTCCTCTCTCTTCCCCAGGTCTACACCCCTAACAATTGAGTCCCCTATCAGAAGCTGTTTCTTTCCCCTGTGGTGTCCCTTGCCACCCTTTTGTGGGTCTCCCTTGTGGATGTCCCCAGCATTCTTCTTGGTCTCCAATGAGGGTGTCATCATAGAGGAACCTTGATTTGCCAGACTGACATATGATTTGTGTAGAGGTGCAACCCGGGGTCTACGCCTCTGTTCCACCACCCTCACCCTCCCAGAACCTACTGTGGTCCATCTGCTCTTCACACATGGCAACCTCTGAGGCAGTGGTTGTGGAACTGGTGCTCTTTGGGTGAAGGAGGCCTCCTTAGTCCTTGCCAGTTCAGCCTGGAGGTGGGCAACTTCCTCCCTCAGAGCTGACAGTTGCCTGCAAATAGGGCAGCAACGCAGGTTCCAGAATGTCTCCCGGAAAATTGCTGCCCCACAGCCAGTGCATTGCACTACTCCCCACATGTCCCTCTTCCTTATAATATACAATGAGTAATATATAATTTTTTTTTTTGTGTGTGTACTTACCCTTTATGCACTCTGCTGGGTAATTAAGAATATGACAGTTGTGCCCCAAGACCTGTTGAGGAAGTGATGTCAGAACCTTGGCTATAAAGGAAATGCCACGCCTGGGGTGGGTGGGGTGAGGGAATGGTGGATGGGTAGGCCACAACCACTGGTGACTGTTAGAAACAATCAATTACACCATGCTCCACCACCCTGGTGAGTACTGCCCTTTATAGTAAGTCAACCAACATCACAATTTACTAGACCACTGCTCCTACACAAAACACTCTACTGAGTCCAGGAATAAAAACAAACTCACTGTTCGGCCAGCAGGACACTTCTAAAATATTGCACAAATATCTTTCCAAATCCTATGTGTCTAGCACAGAAATCAAGCAACTTCAGTTGCATTACACCCCCTCTGGTTATAAAATTACTACACTTTAATGGAATCCTGCAATTCTTAATGCCAATAAGAAAATAATGAAACTTTCTGTAGAAAGCGTAGCTTACCTTCCTCACTAGTCCCCTACAATATTGTGTTTTACCAGGTTCCCAGTTCCTCAAATGCGTTCTAGGAGAGGTCTGTGGCCTCTCATCCAGTATTTAGAAAATATTTTAAAGGCCTTAATCTTCTACACCTTCCCCTAAGGGAACCGGTTCCAGCCTGGAATCTAAATGTTTGCATTGCTAAACTCATGCATGCACCATTCGCCTCTAGGGCAACCGTAGATTTGAAGTGTGTCACTTGGAAAACTGTTTTCCTGGTTGCCATTACTTCAGCCAGAAGGATCAGTGAATTACAAGCCCTGTGCACAGATGTGGACTACATCTCATTCCACAGGGACAAGGTGGTCCTTCGGACTAATAGAAAATTCCTTCCGAAGGTGGTATCTGATTTTCACTTGAATCAGTCTGTCACTCTACCTGTCTTCTTTACAGACAACTCCAGTTCTCCAGAAAGGAGACTCCATTCCCTTGATGTCAAAAGGGCACTTAGCCACTACATTGACAGAACCAAGTCCTACAGGACAAGTCAATCACAGCTCTTTCTCACATATGGTGAAGTTGATAAGGGTAGAGCTGCAACAAAACATACAGTTGCTCTCTGGATAGTGGCATGTATACAGTTTTGTTATAGTAAGGTGGGTAAACAGGTACATCTGGGCCTGAGAGCACACTCCACCAAGGGCACAGCTGCTTCAGTGGTAGCTTCAAGAGAAATTCCACTACTGGAAATCTGTAAAGCAGCTACATGGAAAACAGAACACACCTTCACAAAACATTACAGCCTGGACTTGCAGTCCAGAGGTGATGCTAGGTTTGGTACAGCAGTACTGTAGAGCCTGTTTCCAAAATAGGTTCTCTGCCCAACCTCCAAAGGTACTGCTTGGTAGTCTGCATTAAGTTTAATCGTAATGAATGACTCCTGGGGTTTTAGAAGAAAAAATTACTCACCATAGTAATCTTGTTTCTTCAAAGGGATCACTTATTATGATTAAAGACCCTCCCTACCTCCCCTACTAGAACCTATAGAAGTTGCTCTGCATCCCTGCATTGGGGTATTTTCTTTTCTCATATATTGGTTAAGGTAGAGACTCACTTTGTTTAATCAGTTGGTGTCCAAGTGGTCTTAAAGTTTCTTAGGTTTGTTGGTTAAGGATGTTTTGACCTGAAAGGACAAAAATGTTATTTTAATGTTGTTAATTTTTAGCTAGTGGGTCTTTTACCCAGTTAGGCTCTGTAAGAATCTGAAGCACTCAGAGTGCAGCAGTTGCTAGGGCAGCAGTTTGAAAGTGGCATGAGCCACTTGAGAATTCCATAATTTGCGTAAAATTCAATTTCTCCAGGCAGTTCAACACAGGAGGCTGACTGCATTAAGCTTAATCATAATGAGTGATCCCTTTGAAGAAACAAGATTACTATGGTGAGTAATTTTTTCTTTTCCCCCTTCTCCTTTGACCTCCGGGACTAATTTGATTTTTTAATTACTTTGGGGGAGGCTCTTCTCTTGAAGTTCCTCCACCCACGTTTTCTTTTGGATGGATGGGAAGACGTGCCTTGGCTTCTGGACTTCTTTAGTTGTGTTTTGTGACTAATCCCTCGGGGACAGTCATCCTCTGCCTGGAGCTGTTTATTCTGTGGTTAACCTTGCTTGTCTTGCCAGGTTTTTTTTTTTTTTAAATTTAGTTGTTTAACCAGGTATAGCACACTAAGCTGAAAGCTTTTTTACAGGAGCGACCTGGGAGCACAAGGAGGTTAAGTGACTTGCTCAGGGTCACACAGTATACAAGTGGAAGCTGTGGGATTCAAACCCAGGTCTGGTCTGCTGGATGTCACCAAATTTGCAGCTCAGAGCCTTAGACCACTGCGCTATACTGCCTCCTTCTTCTCTCTCCTCTCCCCTAGGGCAGAAGGTCTGAACTTGTTTAGTCTTAATTAGGAAGTCCAGGTTGCAGGGTCAGTTGGCATTGTCCTCCCCCCTTCCAAGAAAGATGTTTGTCCTTCCCCTTCTTCTTTCCCAGAGGTTGGGTATCCTCCCAATCCTTTAGATTCCTCTTCCTCCTTTTCTGTCCTCTCAGCCATTATTCCTCCTTTTGTTTTGTATATATTTCCTTTTTATCTGTCCCTTGGACTCCCTTGTCCCACCCTCCCTATTTTCACTCTGTGGCGACTCAGAACTGGCGGGAGGGCAGGGTCGTCGACACCTAACGGCCAACCCGTGAGCGCCATGCAGTGCGTCGTCCTCGAGGGCGGCGCCGATGGTGCGTCGATGCCGCCCATCAAAAAAAAAAGGTCCAGTGGGGTCGTGACCGCCAGCCACATACCCCAACTGTGATGAATGGTGAAGATACACAGAAAGATCAAGAATTACGGTAGGTACGTAATTTTCATTTCTTACGTAACTGTACTTTCTAGGAGTGGTACAGTATATGGTACACATCCACACAACTCACCCAACTTCCCCTGTCAAGTGGCACACGGATTCCTGCTTCCAGCATGCATGATCTGGCGTTACAGAGTGGAGCCAAGGAGAATACCACCTGGGTGGGTGGGAGGAGCTTAGCTTGAAGATATTCTGGCTGGATACTGCCAGAGTGTGAATGTGTACCATATACCACTCCTAGAACTACAGTTACCCTAATTTATGTTAAGTACGAAGGAATTTCTTCGTCCTCTGCTCTTGACCCCTCCATAATAAGCAACTCTGTGCCTGCTTTTGCTTCTCTAACTGCCCCACTTCCTTCTTTCTCAGTATGTATTCTTCTCATTCATCCTCCCCCTGCTTTTCTTTGTACCTGGCAAAGGCCTCGTCTTTGCCTCTCACCACTTCCCTGACCCTGCTGAGAACCATAATGATCTCATGTACTTGTTAAGTTTTAGTTCACTGATGTGGCATAAAGTGGAACCATTTTCATATCTTCTTTGCATAATGTTTATGAATACTGTACCATGGTAGAAGAAGATACAGAGTTAAGAATTGGGGACTGCAGTACCTTCTGCCTTGGGCCACCCCCCACCCTGACACTGCCTCATGGTCCAGGCTTCTGGCCCAGTGGTCTGCCTGCTTACAGCACACCTTTGTGGCTTCTCCTCTGCAAGCGACAGCGGGCTACAGGGGCCGGGGTCAGCCTCAGACCTCCTCTCATCATGCTCCCATTGCTTTTTCTTCTGTACTTAATCCACTCCTGCATCAAACTGTCTTTGCTGTTCCTTGCCCAGATGGGGCAGGGCAGGGCAGAACATTGTGTGATCATACATGATGCCCAGTGCTGCTGCATATCCTCGCTTAGGTACTACAGTGGCAAGGCAGACTTCACTCTCCTCACTGAAGTCTGAGTGCACTGCCTCTGCAGCATACTCAGCATTCCACCAGCCTGAGGGAGGGAGTGAAGATCACAAAACAAAGAGCTGGCCCAGTGGCCTCCTGTAGACCTCTCCACACCCTTATATGCCTCACGTGGGGGGGGGAGAAATCTGCCCCTCTTCGATCCCACCTTGGGGGTTGCAAGACAGTGGTGTTGAGATTGGAGAGTGCCACAGGTAGGAGTGACAGGGCTGGGTGTTTTCATGGGACGGAAGGGGTCACAGTCAGAGAAAGAGGAGTAGGGCGGGTGCAGGAGTGCGCCTGACCTGTGCTGACATCATTGCACATCCACACCTCTGGGGAACCTATGTAGAAAACCCCTGGGCTGATCTTCAAACTGTGCCCCCTTGTTCTTGCACATCTGTTTTTCTGAAAGATGCTACCCTCTTGGACTTGTCGATTCCCTTGAGGTACTTAAAGGTTTCTATCATATCTCCCTTCTCCCTCCTTTCCTCGAGGGTATACATATTAAGATTCTTTAGTCTGTCTTCGTTTGGTTTCTGGTGCAGACCCTGCACCATTTTAGTTGCCCTCTGGACTGTCTTCATTCCACCTATGTCCTTGCAGAGATGGGGGTCTCCAGAACTGCATGCAGTACTCCAGATGGGGTCTCACCAACTGTCTGTACAGAGGGATGACAGCATCCTGTCTTCTACTGGTGATGCCTCTCCCAATGCATCCCAGTATCCCCACAGCCCTCCTTACTACCTTCTCACATTGCCTGCCTACCCCCAAGTCCCTTTCCATTTTTGTTGTTGTTAGTATCCCCCCCCCCAAATATTGTGTACCCTTCCCCTGAGTTTTTGTTTCCTATGTGCATTACTTTGCACTTCTTTACATTGAATCTAAGCTACCATACTTTTGACCATTCCTCCAACCTTGCCAAGTCCCTTCTCATCCTTTCCACCCCTCCTTGTGTATCAACACTGTTGCGGATCTTTGTGTCATCTGCAGAGAGGCATACTTTTCCTTCTACTGTACTGTACTGGTTCCAGTTCTGTTACTCCCATCTAGACAGGACTTTTAGCAACCTCAGTCAGTGTTTTTGATTTACACTCTGGTGTTAAGTACCAGTTTAGAACTGTACGATGTAGCTTATGTCACACTCAACCTCAGAGTTCTGTTGTACAGCATGTATGTACTGTGCCAACAGACGAGTAGAACAGGGACATAAACTACATCATACAGTTCTAAACGTTTTTTTTACCAGCAGCATGTAAATCAGAAATACCCACTAGGATACCTGAAAAGCACATATAGCTAGAATAACAGAATTTGAACCAGTATTCATAAAACAGCTTCTACTGGGAAAACATGACTTAGAAATTTAGCGCAGTTCTCCTTTAAGTGAGAAACAAATGCCAAAGCTGTGAGGGACTGAGGATATTTTTGAGGCAAAATCAGGAGCAGTTGAGTGGTATGCTTAATCTGTACCGCACCAAAAGAAGTTAATCAAGCCATATCATGAGGAAGTGCTGCTGCAGCCAAACATGTGTACCTACAGGCCTGCACAATGTGTTCTTAATCGGTCTCTTGGTGCATCCATAGTTCACGCTCAGTCTCATCGGCAGTAAATTAAAACATCATAAGGGGCAATAATGATGTCTTTTTACTTATTTTATGCATGCACTTTGTGTGTGGGGGGTAGTTAGAGTTCAGGATAGTATTTCCAGTTGTTAGCTGTTTATAATGTTCCTATTTTCAGAAATGTCATTTTCCCTACACCAGTGAACCATAATTAAAGGGAGTTTTACTTGTTTTAATATAATTTGAAGTTTTGGCAAGTGTGAAGTCTGTTTAAACTCCCTAGTATACCGTTTTGCGTGTTTGTTTTGAAATAGTCCCATTTTTTGGCAGCCCCGTGGTGTGGAGAGCTGAGGCATCTGTCTGTGCCACGCCAGCAACCCGGGTTCGGTGATGGACTTGATACACTGGGGGCTGGCCTGGGAGGGAAGGATTGAGCATCTGGAGGATGGCTCTCCTCCTCCTCTGGGAGGGAAGGAGGGTTGCGAGTTTCCGGCACTTATCTGACCCCTGGCAGAGGCTCAGGTCAACCAGTGCAACATCGGGGTTGGAGGGTCAGTGGCTGCCAATGACTTGTGTGCAGTAGCATGAGTGGTGCATCTTAAACAGCATTGCACATCTGTCCCTCCATACCAGAAAAAGGAACATGGCTGGATGTAACGTGGATGACATCGGCCATCATGTGGCTCCACGCCGACATCCAGAGCTCTCTCTCTTACACCGAATCCATTCTTCGGCAGGTGGGTGCCCTCCGTTGGACCTCGCTGGGGCAATGGGGGACACCTGGGCCGAGGGCCCACACCAGCTCTGTGTTGCCAGCAGCATGGCATCTCCCATCGAACCCCCCATAGGAGGTAAGCTGTGGAGGACATTAGGAGAAGGTAAGTCCCTGGGTGCTGGTGGCAGATCAGGGAGGTTGATAGAGGGCTTAGCTCCACCAGGGAGTACAAATAGAATAACAAAACAAAAAGAAATGGTCGTTTTTTTCCCCTTATTTAGGTTCCTTTTAACACAGCCTTTTTCCTGTCCAGTATTAATTTTTAAATTACTTATCAGTTCCAGAACCTAGTGACATAAGTTGAGCATGGGAAGCTTCACGCTAGGCTTCCACTTATCTGATGTCACTGTGTGCCAGAACTCATAAGTTATAAACAGTGAATATTGGATGGGGGGAAACAGGCAGCATTAGCAAGAGACTCTAAATAAAGAAAAAATAAAGACAAAACAAATGCATGAAACAGTACACTGGGGACATTAAAAGGGACTCTATCAGCATAAGGGAAACTCAGCATTTAGCTTGTTTCCTGCAAAAATGATCTCTGCAGCCACATCTTGTAATAGTCTCCCCATAAAAAATGTCAGCAGGACTTCAAATGATCATTTAGCCCTTCTTGTACCTTATTTTATGCTGTACCCCAGCCCAACTTAACCTTGAGCAGATCGCTCCGTACGCATGTGCATGGCCAACATGGGGTCGAAGTGCCCAAAAAACTCGTGCATGGCCGAGTCTGACTTTTTTAAGCCCTATGAGATACATGTTTTTCCTGATTGGGACCAGTGTCCTGAGTGCTAGAAAGTTGCTCATTTATGAAGAAGAGCAATAACATAAGTAATTTTGTCTTTGCAACATAAAGCTGTGACTCAATGCGTATGCCTGGATTAGTTTACATTGCAAAGATAGAATTACTTACAGTATGTTACAGCTCTGGTTCTCATAAATGAGTAACTTTCTAGCACTCGGGACACTGGCCCTTATCAGGAAACATCTTTATCTCATAGGGCTTAAAAACAATCAAACTCGACCATGCATGAGTTTTCAGGCACTTTGTTGACCATGCACGTGCATAATTGGTCTGCTCGCGTTTCAGTTGGGTTGGGGGAAAAGCATAAATAAGATTATAAAATGGGCAAAGGATTTCAAGCAATCTGATTGGTTGTTAGCCATGCATTAGATGTGTCAATGCACAGCTAAAACTAGAACCCCCCATTTAGAATACACAGGCCCATTTTATAAGCGCAATAAGTCACTCAGGAGATGTACATTAGACAGTTCTAATGCACAGCTAGGGGACTGGGCACAGCCTCACTACGTACCCCTAGCCATGCATTAGAACTGTCTAATGCACACCCCATTGTGTCTTATTGCTTACATAAGGTTGCTGTTTCCTTCAACTGTACCTGAATAACTTTTCTTTTGAATAACATTCTGCACAGTTCTCTTCATGGGTTTGGAGTTTTGACTATGTCGCAATCTGTGTACAGAACTTTGAACACTTGTTCTGATAGGCCAGCAGTTCATGCTTAGCATGGATACACAAACTGTGACATACCGTAGCGAGAACTCCAAATTACTGTGGTTCCGTGAAGAGAAATACAAAGAATGTTGCCCATATTTAAAAAAAAAAAAAAGTGTTCAAATAGGGAATATATTAACGGGTTGCAGTGGAATAACACATCTATCTCCACTAGTGAGGGTAAGCCCCATAACGTAAGAGTGGCATTATTACTAGTGTTTTACCTTGTTGCAGCTTAAAACTGCCTGTCTTTCCATTGAAAACTCTGACTCAACCATCATTCTTGTGTTCTAATCACAGATTCCTAAGTGAAAAAAACATGTTCTATGTGGAAACATTCTGTGTGGAAATAACATGTTTTAGAAGTGAAAATAAATGTTAAAATAAAATGTTTAAGCCCCAAATAACAGAACTTACCCAGTTTATTCACGACTGGTATGGTACAGTATTAACAGTTTTTCACATCAGTGGTTGTTCAGCTATGTTAAATGGATCATCTGGAGATATGAATTTAATCCCTGTAAATAGGAACATTACAAACAGCTGCTAATTAGAAATAATTTCCTGTCCCTTTTAAGTTAACAAAATTGTGTGGATGAAAATAACATCACAAACATCTACACTCCCAGCAGGACGAAAAGCAAGTCTCTTCAAGGTGACTCACACTCACTAAAAATGGAGAGCTTAGAGTACTTGTTTTATCAGAAGCAGCTATTCCGTGTTTGATTGCACCATTTCAATTTCCATCCATACCAGCCAAAAGTCTTTCCCTTTTTCAAGAAGCACTTGAGAAAGGTACATTTAGAAATAGCTACTCATGTCCAGGTTGAGCCAAGAATTTCAGTAATCTGAAAGATCTGATTTTCATTAATGTGCTGGGGGGTGACTGGCATTTGATCAAGGCTGACATACTAGTGAATGGCAGTTTTATTCAGTTGTTGTACCTGCAGCTGCATGGGCTTCATTATTTTTTTGTTTTTTTCTTTTGTGTGTTTGTGTTGATTTAGAGCCATTTTATAGTGCTGGCACTGAGACCCAGATGCAGTTATCCTTGCCTGTGATTCCTCTGGATCAAGATGCAGCTGAATCTTGGGACACGTTAGAGGAGGTAATGAAAAGCCCTGTGAAGTGCCCCATCATTTCTTCACCTAGTATGTGCTTTAGTACATGATGCAGTGTATAACACAGACACTTTTCCATTGTAGGATTTGATTGACCTGAACAATTTGGTGAATGAATTTTCTCAGCTGGTCCATGTAAGTATGTCCTTAAGGTCTTGTGACCTAGAGTAGTGTGGTGGTTGTGCTGCAAGGGAATGACAGGTTTCAGACCTTTAGAAGGTTCAGTAGTGTAAGTTTCTAGTACTGTACATGCTGTTGAAGTTTGACAACACGGCATCACAAAGGAGAGGAAAGAAAAGACATTCAAACTGGCATTTTTTCCATCAGAGTAATTGAAACTGATTGAGTTCCAAGTAGCAAGCCAACAAGTTAATTGTCTTCTTAAGGTATGTCTAAGATGCTACAGTAATTTTTTGATATAGGAGTTTTATTGCAGCACCACATTATACAGATCAGTCAATATCTCATTTTGCAAGGGTGGATGATACGCTTTTCAGAGTGGATTATTATTACATATAAATATATTTTTTAAAGAACTCTTCTGGTAAAGCAAATGTAATTGTGTTCTGCAGCTACTCACGGCATGCTGAAATTATTAAGCAGTATGCATCATGTAACAGTTTTAAGATATTTATTACAGTTGTAAGCACATTTTTTGTTTGTTTCTGATTTGTTTTTTTAAATTCATAAAACATGAAGGTGTCAGTAAAGATCCCCGGAGACCCTGCAGGGAGAACTCAGTAAAATGTAAAACATGGACACAATTCAGTGCGTACTAGTATTTCTTCCATTGTTTCTGTAATTCCCCTTTCTTTTAGGCTTAGGACATTTGCATGAAATCAGTGGCCCAATACACAGTCACAGTTTCGTGATGTAGTGTGGTCACAGGGATCACTCTGTGCCACTGCTCTAACCTGCACCCCTTCGTGCTATATGAAAAATGGTTGCAAGCCTTTCCCTGTGTAGTTACAGTTGCAGTCGTCATTGTGCCAGGTCTGGGAAAGGGGTGAAGTTTGGAATGCAAATCACACTTCGTGCCATGCATAGACAATTCTTAGCCCCCAAACAGACAGATGTGTACCATGGCACCTCCGACTCCTATGGAACGGTGAGAAGCAGTTCCACAAGGGTGGTGCAGGCATGCAGCGTCTGCCTGATAACTTGGTGAAGGACCTTTAAGTCACAAACTGCATGCAGAGGACTGGGACAAGGGGGGGGTTCCACTGACCACCAGGAATAAACTCACACCAGTGGAGCAGTTGGGGGGGGGCCACTAGACCACAAGGGATGACCGGTGAGGAACATAAAAATGAAACCACTCAGCCCCCAAGTAGGCCATAAATTTGGGGGTTGGGAAATAACTAAGGCAGCAGCCGCTCATGCCATAGCCTCTGGCCATGACATTGCACCATGCAGCTGATACAGTGCCATGCCCCAGCATCTGTGATGGTCACAGTTTTAATGTTTGTGGCCAACAGTCCCATTTGGGACAACAGATGACATCTGAGGACTGTCATTTGCATCACATACTGACTCTTCTTAGTCTTTGTGAATAGCAGTTTTCAGGGCTGGCAGAGTGGAGAGATTGCAGCTCTAAATGCTGCCACCCTTCCATTGCAACTGTGTACCCAGCTCCAGGACCTTTGCCCCTTTTATTTCCATCCTTTGTTTCTGTTCCACTGGCCCAGTCCTTCTGTGGAACTCCCCCAGCCCTATCATTGATCTTCTCGTGGACTTTCTGACTATCCACCACTTAACCCAGGACAACTCTTGGTGGTGAGTGGCCTACATTGTGAGTCGGGGGGGGGGGGTTGCCAAAATAGAACTGGGGAATTTTCTTCTGGTTTCCTTCCCAAGATGGCAGCAGACAGTGTTGTGCATGTAAAAGAACGTGGCACACTTGCATGTATGGCTTCTGGTGGCAGTCCTTTCCCCTACGATGGAAAGAAGGGTACTAATGCACCTGGGACAAAGGCTGTGCCTTAGGTCAAGAAACGAAAATTGCAGACAATAGCTAAACCAGCTAGGAGTCCCGGCACCAGCAAGGCTAAATGGGCTGCAATAGATGCTCCAAAGTCTTCATTTTTAAGCAGCTTGCAATAAGGTGATAAATGAACTCACCTAAGGACTGTGGTTACATAGTGGGAGCAGTATCCAGGAAGCGAGTGTGAATAGCTATGTATCGACACACAAACGCTGGCTTTCAAGTGTTTTTACTTCGTTTGGAATAAAAGGATTATTTGTTGGAAAACTAACCACAGTCCTTGGGTGAGTTCATTTTTCACCTTGCTGGTGCCGGGTCTCCTAGCTGGTTTAGCTGTTGTCTGCAACTTTCCCCTGCAGTGCACGC
The DNA here is from genome assembly GCA_016271365.2 of Neoceratodus forsteri. Taxonomy (NCBI): domain Eukaryota; kingdom Metazoa; phylum Chordata; order Ceratodontiformes; family Ceratodontidae; genus Neoceratodus; species Neoceratodus forsteri. The sequence goes on along the minus strand of CM057456.1, from coordinate 973,308,269 downwards.
TTACTTGCCCTACTACCTGTTCTCTACCAGGTGGCAGTCAAACAGTGAGACACAGTGTCCCCACCCCAAGGGGGGAGAGCTGTCCTTGGGATGCTTAATCCTTCCTCCCCTGACTGCCCCTGAGCGGCCCAGACCTGGGTCACCTACACAGCGACTGGTAGCACTGCTGCTCCACTTCAGACAGGCTGGATCTCTGTCCCTTTGACTTCACCTGCTCTTGCACCTCCTCTATATCTGAAGTCACAATCAGCTTCATGTGACATCACAGGCTTTTCCACAATAGCAAGCTGTGATATGACAAGCAGAGGATTATGACTTCAGATGTAGACACAATTCAGAGGCAGGTGAAATCTGAGGGACAAACATTCTGTTCTCCTACATATTTACTTAATACAGTAATAAAAAGGGATAGAGAATAACAGGAAAGAACTACAATATATGAATATTTCTTCCCTGTAAGGTTGCAGCTCTTAAACCCTAGATTTGAATGTTATTGAATTGTTTTGTCCATTTGACAGCTTTGCATCATACAAACCGTACATACAGTCCCTCTTACTTAACCTGAAATGCACCCCCACACACAGACACACACACTATTACCGGATCTAGCTGTGTAGTGAAGTAACACCTGCTGTCCCCCTTAGGCCAGCAAACAGTAGCTGTTTGAGCCTAATAGGAATATTAAAAGGCAACATTTTACATGTTTCTTGGGAAGGTTCTATGTTCTTTAAAATGTTGTGTATCTGTCCCTGCCCCCCAAACACAAAAAAGGCCTTTGGTTAGTTGTTAAATGCTACAAGTTTGATACTGGCAGAATTTTTTTTAATCGTTACGCGCTGCTGTATAGTTTATCAGGGTTTATTAATAAAATGCCATTAAGGAGTGTGTCACTACACTGAGGAGAAGATGAAAGCTACTGCAGAGCCCTGATTACAGGAATTAAAACTGTGTGTATTTGCTTACTGCTGCTTCCCAGCAGGAACCCTTACTCATAATTCCTTCGCATCTAGTCTCAACAGGAGAAGATTGACAGCATTGAAGACCATGTCAGCACTGCTGCTGTGAACGTGGAAGAGGGAACCAAGAACCTGGGGAAGGTAGGGAGCTTCTCCCGCTGGCGAATCGATGGCACTCTGCCTGCCAGCAATCTTCTGTATTAACCCGATTGATCTGGGGTCTCGAGTGTTGAGGGAGCCAGCAATTAAGGAAATGAGGGAGGAGTGACACACGGGGGAAGTGAAAAAAATCAATCAGTGCTGTAATGTGCTTTTGCAACTGGTTAAATGTACTTTTTGTAAATTAAAATAGACATTTACATTTAGTACTTGGCTTCAGCATTGGCCAGAAGGCTTTATTTTACTTGATCTTGGACGAACAAATTGTGGCAAGCAAGCATTATTGTTGGCTAGCAAATTGAGTCATAGCCTAAACAGATAAAACAGTGTTTTCTTGGCCCTGCTTTTACAATAATGTATGCAGCCATCATTTTCTTGTGTTTCGTATTCTACAAAGAATAACATCATTTTGCAATGGTAGTGCTGCCACTCACAACACTAGCAACCCAGGTTCGGGAATGACCCCGAGTTGTCGGGGGCTGGGGAGGACAATTGAACATCTCAAAGGACACACTCATCCCCTGGTGATGAAGGGCCACAAACTCCACTGCAGCACTGCCGTGTGGGTGACCACAGGTGGCAGTGTAACCAGAACAGCTTAGCAGAGAGGTGTGCATACACATGTGCACCCTAGTCACCTGCATCCCAAGGGCTAGGACAGAAAAATGGAACACAGCCAAGTCAGAGCAGGGAACATTCCGGCCTCCCACAGGCCCTACTCCTGTGATGCAGCCCTCCTTCAAGCAGGATCCAGAACTTTTACCAGGGTTGGGGAGTCCTCCCGAACCTGCTTTTGGGGGATGGAAGCTGGGGGGGTGGGAGAATGGAGTAAAAGGTAAGACCACAAGATGCTGGGTGATGGGTCTTGGAAAGCCAGCATGTTGTGGGTATGGCTGTAGAGGAAGGGGCATAAATACCGAAAAAAAAGAATAACACAGTTCTTCCCTTCCCTTTATTTCAAGGCTCAGTAGGAACTGCTCTTTCTTTGATGATATCTGTTCTTTATTTATTCTGTAGCTTTCTTCTCCTTCTGATCCTCTGCAGCTGCTCAACCCCATCTGCTTCTAACCTTACCACTTCTACCAACTCTCACTGTTATTGTCTCCATGGCAGTAGTCTTCTAGTGGTCCTGTCCTCCCCAGCAACTGGGTCCAGATCCAGGGTAGACAGTAGGCTTTATGGAGTGAGCTCCAAGCATATGAGCTGTAGCCATCATTCACACAGTGCCTGGCTGTTTTATCCCCTGTAGTACTTGCCTCCTGCCACTCCATTTCATGCTGTAGCTGCAGGGGGTCTCTCCAGCTTACAGTTCCCATGTGGCTAGAAGAGAAACCTTCCAGTGCCATACTACAGGGGCAGCTGATGCTGCAGAAGTATGGGGACAACCCTCCTGATTAACAGTGTGCTGCCGCTGGCAGCACTTAGTCATTGACTGTGTATTTGCCAGCATCTTCGGTCGCTGGCGTAGGAGTGCAACATGCTGTCCACTGGGCCTTTGGATGGCTGTGATCAGGCTTTTATTTTAAATTTGAATTTATCGGGTAGGCCTTTGGACAACAAGTGCCCATTTTCAAGGGTGGCCTAAGTTAAAGTAAACATATAATAATATACATAGCCATAGAGATACATAGAAGGATACATTGATGGCTTGTTACTGTACATTTACTAAATTAGGGTTCAGTTTGTGGCTTTTTGTTCTGTTCCTCTGGGGACAAGGTAGAGAACAGCCCACAGTTTTCACACATCCCCCTTGAGTGTTCCAGTGTCTTAAATTCTAATTCTACCCCGCCTCACCCCATAACAACAGAAGGCCTGATGAGCTAAAGGGGTAGCGCTGTGGATGAAGAAGCAGGACCTGTCAGTATCTTTACAGACATTCCTGTTAGTTTTAGTAAATCTTCTGGGTGCTATGTGTTCGGTATGCCACAGGGGATTGTGTGATGCAGTATGGCATCTTCACTACCATATCCCCTTTGTTTCAGTCTCTTCAGAGGTAAAAACTTGGGTTTACCGATGGCCTAATGTCCAGCCATATTGGTTGCCATATGGGGGGGGGTGGTTTCTATTCCCCCATCCCAGGATCTTGCTGCAGCAAGGTAGAGTCTGAGGGTAGGCGGCCCTAGGGGACACATAGTGAATTTTTGGGAAGGAGGCTGGCACCTACCACTGCATAACTGACCCTTGATGATCCCTGGGCAGACTTCTGTGCCTACAGCTTACTCATCCCATTTCCTGCCCATACGTGAGGCATGATTAGTAGGAGACTGCAGAAGGGGCACCCCCTTGGACCTTGTATGGGTACAGAGCAGGGCAGTTCTGGGATGGGTCCTAATGACAAAGTCTCTGTAAGGGGACACACTGGGTGGAAATATTGGAAGGAAGTATTAAATATACTGGTCTTCGCTTAATGTGCCCCCTTAAAACCTTCCAGTGGCTCTGTTATTAGGGCCTATTCCAGAATGTCCCCTCAAGAGGCTCTATGAAAACTTTAACAGGGACTTCTGATTGACAACCTGTCAGTGTTCTGTGTATGACAGTTTTTTAATCTTTAGTTTATGCGCCCTGGTCTCCAGCCTGTCCCCTTCTGCCTCCAGTCCTGCCACCCACCATCTCTATGGCTAACCTCTCTGCAGGATCCCTCATAGGTTCCGTCCTCCTAAGGCAGGGTAAGAGAGGATGGCAAAGCCCCTCAGAAGCACACTTCAGATGTGGAGGTGCTATAGTCGGTGGTGCAGGACCTGCTAGTGACCAGTCATCCTGCTGTGGTAAGCATTTTTCCTCATTAAGTTTTCAGACACAAGGGCCGATAGTGTGCAGTGGTGCACCACACATGCACAAGGAGACATGCACACACATATCACTAAGGGCAAGTCCTCCCCAAGCATGAGCATCCTGACTGCGCTGCCATCCAGCCTCTGCTGGGTGGGAGACAAAGCACAGAACACTGCCCCCCCCCCAGTGTCCCAGTGGGAGGAAAGCGGTCTGTGGGATGCTTAATCCTCCCTTACTGGCCAGCCCCCAAGTGACCCGAGTGAATTCTAACCCCAGGAATCCACTAATATTATTACTCTTGCAGTGCTCCTTTAAGTCAGCACTGCCCCGGAGCCAAATGGAATGCTATGCTAATGATGAAATCTTTAGCTGGTGCATCCAATTTCAAACTGCCTACATTCTAACCTCAGATTTCTTCTCTCCGCTGCAAAGTTCAGACGCCCTGGAGATCTTCTCTCAATCAAGACAGATTCCTGTAGTGCATAGAACAAAGAAACCTAGAGTATTTTATTTCATTCTTTCATTGCTGCCTAGTGTAATTGTTTTTAGTGTTTTTTTACCTCATAGTTTTTAATTTTAGTTTTGTTTACCAGTTCCTCGCGGTTCCTTTGAACTGAGGGGCAACCGACCCTTTTCTCTTTTGAATCAGAACCTTTTTGTAAGGGTTCCGCTTACTTTTTTCTTTATTTTTATTAAATTTAACTGCATTTGAACCGAGGTTTTCAGTTCTCTCTGCGGTTTTCTCGGTTCCAGATCCGATCGGAACTGCTGTTTTTTTCTACTTATCGGTTCTTGAACCGACCGCTAATCTTTTAGGATCCAACCGCAAATATTTAAATTCATTCTGTTTTTGTCGGTTCCCGGTTCCTGTTTTCTAAAATGTCAGATAAGCCAAAAAAAGAAAACAGGACCTCCTAGTTTTAAGAATTGCCTGAAGTGTGCAGAGGTGTTTGCCAAGGCAGACAAACAAGATCTATATTTGATCTGCCTTGGCCAACAGCATTTTTCTGAAAATTGTGAAATTTGTAAGTTTTTTCCTGACAAGACAATGGAAAAACGTAGGGAGAGGCTTAAAAGAAATTTGAAAGGGGGTCCATGGGCTCTAACCAGTCCACCCCCTCTAAAACTGTGGCTATTCCTTCCAGAGCCTCCAAATCCACCCCTGATATGGATGAGGGCTCTGGCAAGAGAGGCAATGAATCGGCTGACTCCCCCGGTGCCTGCCAAAAAATTAAAGAAAACATACTGAAATCCCGGCTGAAACGCCTCAAGGGCTCCCTCAGGTGCCTGCTCCTGCTCCTTCACCTGCTGATTTAACTCAGACTCTTGCCTTACTTCAGGTGCTGCAGGGCTTACTACTCCCTAAGCAGCCTGTGGTCACTATTGCTGAAAAAGCTACTTTTCTAACCCCAGGAATCTACTAATATTATTACTTCTTGCAGTGCTCCTTTAAGACAGCGCTGCCCTGGAGCCAAATGGAATGTTATGCTAATGATGGAATCTTTAGCTCATGCATTCAGTTCAAAAGCTGCCCAGTTCAACTGCCTATATTCTAACCCTCAGATTTCTTCTCTCCACTGCAAAGGCTAGACACCCTGGAGATTTTCTTTCTCACAAGTCATTCCTGAAGTGACATTTGATCAAAAAACCTTAAGTATTTTTTGATTTTGTTCATAGCTGCCTAGTGTTAGTGTTTAGTTTATTTTACCTCAGTAAGTGAATTTTAGTGTATTTTTAGTGTGTTTTGCGTTTCTTCTCGGTTTCTGTGAACCGGGGGGTAACTAACTGTTGTTTGCCTTAGATCAGAACTTTTAAGTTGCGTTCTAATAAATTTTACTGTATTTTTATTTAAAACTAAGAAGAAAACAGGACCTTTCTGTTTTAAAAATTGTTTAAAATGTTTAGAAGTGTTGCCAAGACAGACAAGCATGAGTAATGCTTAATGTTTCTCGAACAACACTTCTCTGTTGATTTTAAAATGTCTTTTCCTCATAAGACACATGAAAAACGTCGGGAAAGACTGCAGAGAAAGTTTGAAGAGGGGTCCATGGGCTCTGACCTGTCCACCCTCTCTAAATCTTTGGCTGAACCTTCCAGGGACACAAAAACCACCCCTGGTATGGGTGAGGGCCCCTGACAAGAGAGGCATTGAACCAGCTGACTGCTTGATGCCTACCAAGAAACTGTAAAAGACTAAGGACACTGAGACCCCAGCCGGAATACCACAAGGGGCTCCTCAAGTGCCTGTTGCTGTACCTTCGCCTGCTGACCTGGCATAGACTTTGAAAATCATGCAAATGCTGTAGGGCTTTATACTCCCTCAGCCACATGCTCGAGCCCAAGTAGGGCTAACATCTGCCTCTGTTCCCCCTCCACTCCTGGAACAATTGGAGTATGAGGAACTAGAAGAGTATGAGGCAGAGTAGGGACTCGAACCTTTGGTCTCCTCTGAACAGGAGTTTGGTTCCCCCCCTCAAGACCTACAGAGGATCATTCCTCACAGTTTTCCTATGTAAGAAAAATGGTCTAGGAAAGAGGTGCAGGATGAGGAGGAAGCTCAGTACATGGAGCTAAGGGGGTTAACACCCACTAGATAGCTCTTGCTTCCTATTTACAAGTTCTTTTAAAAAAGACATTATAGAAATTCTCACAGCACCTAACACTATCACAGAAGTGTGACAGGAAGTATCAAGGTCAGCGCTCATTCTGACCTCCAGGGAATAGGGCCGCAGGCTGCCTGTAAAAGGGCTAAAATGCCTCTGTTCTCTCATCCTCCTGAAAAGGATTCCAGAAAAATTGACAGATGCCACCACCCCTGATACGGGTGAGGGCCCTGGCAAGAGAGGCATTGAACCAGCTGACTCCCCGGCGCCTGCCAAGAAACTGTAAAAGACTAAGCACACTGAGACCCCGGCTAGAATACCACAAGGGGCTCCTCAAGTGCCTTCTCTTACACCAGTGCCTTCTGACCTGGCAGGCTTTGAAAATCATGCAAATGCTGCAGGGTTTTATACCCTAGGCATGCCAGTTTCCATGCATATGCAGCACTGTACCAAAAGGCTCTGTGGCAGTCTGTGCTTGAGACTGCAGAATTTAGTCTTTCCACGCCAGTATCGGAATTATTAGATCCTGCTAGGCTAAGTATGGAAGCCTCTGAGTACCTATTCCAAATGCCAGCAGACACCACTGATACAGCTGCCAGGTGTATGGCAGCTACAGTGGCTACAAGGAGGTTTGCCTCGTTTAGGGTTACTAACCTCACTCAGGATACCCAGAGCTAGGCATGGATTTTTTCCAGTCAAAAATAATTCACTTTTGGGTGAACAGACTGAAGCCTACATGAAAAAGGTGGATCAATACAGGGCCACCCATTGTAGTATTACTGCCTTCACCCTCTTCCTCAGCATATGGAAGGGGTGACAGGGGTAGGGCTTCTTATAGAAGACCCTTCTACCAGGTACAGGCTGTGACACAGCAGCAGTACCAGCCACAGCAGGGTGGTTTCGTTAGAGCTAGAGGCAGAAGGGGATCCAGGCGTGGCTCCCAATCTGCCCAACCTCAGCAACAGGCAAAACAAAATCCCTGACTTTCTACTTCCAGGAATGGTTAAAGAGCACCACAGACAAGTGGGTTCTGGAAGTTGTGAGTCTGGGTTTGTCTCTAAGTTTCAAATCCCTTCCTCCTTTAAGAACAAGACTGTTCAGGGCAGTTCCTTTCACAGAAAGAAAGCTGTTATAACAGGAGGTTCAGACTTTGCTCTTATAAAGGTCAATAGAGTTTGTTCCTTCCAAACAAAAAGGACAAGGGTTTTATTGAAGGTATTTTCTGACAACAAAGAAAAATGGGGAATGGCAACCTATACTAGACCTCAGACTGCTTAACAAATACCTGGTAAAGTCCAGGTTCAAGATGATCACTCTGGCAGTGATTTTGCTAACACTACAGAAAAGAGACTGGCTAGCCTCCTTAGGCCTAAAGGACGCATACTTCCATATTCCTACAAGGGAGTCACATAGAAAATATCTAAGGTCAGACTCCCTTCAGGGCACTACCAGTTCTCAACACTACCTTTGGTCTCACTTCCGCACCAAAAGTGTTTACCAAGTGCCTGGCAGTGGTGGTGCACAAAATCATGGGAAAGTCTCACCAGCAGGTGAGAGAGCACCTACAGGTAACCCAGGACCTGTTGCAGTCCTTGGGGTTCTTCATCAACATCAAAGAGTCAGTCCTAACCCCTGTACAGGTATTATAGTTCATAGGTGCGGAACTGAACACCATTGTGGGAAGAGCTTTCCTCCCTCAAGAGAGGGCAGACAGCATTCTGCACTTGGCAAGCTCGTTTGTCCTGAACGAGCCGAAGCCAGCAAGACAGTTTCTGCAATTGTTAGGCCACATGGCCTCAGCAACAGGCACAGTCCTGGGTGCCAGGTTTCAAATGAGAGATGTTTAATTCCACCTCAGGGCAGACTGGGGCCAGAGGCAGGACTCTGTCTCTCAAAACCCATCCCAGTAACAAAGGAGTTACTGCAGGCACTACAGTGGTGGATGGAACTAGACAACTTGAGGGAAGGGTTCCCCTTCCTGCAGGAGTCTCCATTACTGGTTCTCTCGACAGATGCTTCCCTGCTAGGGTGAGGTGTTCACTTAGGGGAGCACACCACTCACGGCACATGGAAAGGTGCAGAATCACTCCAGCATATAAACCTGCTAAAGCTGAGAGCAGTTTATCTGGCCCTTCAGGCCTTCTCTTATTTGCTCCAAGGAATGGCAGTACAAATCAGAACGGACAATACCACAGCAATGGACTGCATCAACAAGCAGGGAGGGACAAGGTCCACTCCTCTCTGCACAGAGGCAATGAGACTCTGGAGTCTCGCTTGCTCTCTCAGTGCCTCCTTACAAGCAATTCATCTGCCTGGCAAGGACAAGTTGGCAGATGGCTTGAGCAGAATAAACCAGGCCCATCACAAATGGACACTGAACAAGCAGGTGGTGGGCGTCCTGTTCAGGAGGTGGGGCACCCCAGAGATAGTCCTGTTTGCATCCCACAAGAACCACCACGTATCTCTCTACTGCTGCAGGGCCCCTGCCAAGGGAACAGTTCCCATGGATGCCCTAGCGCTGGATTGGACAGGGAGGCATCTCCATGTTTCCCCCCCCTTTCATCTGCTACTCAGGGTGCTCATCAAGCTCAGATCGCAGCCAGCCTCAGTGATCTTGATTGCCCCAGACTGGGCCAGACAGCCTTGGTACTCCCTCCTGCTGTTTATATCTGTGGCCAAACCGGTCTACCTTCCTCAGAGGCAGAACCTACTGACCTTCCTCCAAGGGAAGGTCATGTACCCAAACCTCAGGACCCTCAGACTCAAGGCATGGCTCTTGAGGACTTAGACTATGCAGGTTTGCAATTCTCTGAAGGTGTCCTGGAGGTCCTTAGAGGGTATAGAAAATCCTCCACCAAGAAAACCTGTGCCTCAAAGTGGAAAAGGTTTTCCATGTGTTGTACAGATAATGGTGTGGTTCTAGCTCAGGCTGGTATACCAACCTTGCTGGACCGTTTAACACTTCTGCATTCCCAGGGTCTGCAACATTCAACACTGAGAGTGCATTTGGCCTCAGTACCAGCATACATTTTGATGGGGAAGGGTGCCTTCTTGGCATCAAATCCTATCTTCAAGAGATTTTTCAAAGGGTTGACCCACCTGTACCCCTCTTACAAGTAACCAATACCAGTTTGGGACCTAAACATTTGTATTGCTCAGCTTATGCTTCCCCCCCCTTCAAGCCCATGGTCTCTGCAGACCTCAAGTTTGTTACTTGGAAAGCAGTTTTCCTGGTGGCCATCACTTCTGCCAGAAGGATAAGTGAGCTCCAGGCCCTGTGTATTGAAAATGATTAGATCTCTTTTCACAGAAACAAGGTAGTGCTGAGAACAAATAGGAGGTTCCTTCCTAAAGTGGTCTCAGACTTTCATCTGAACCAGTCTGTCAACTTGCCAGTCTTTTTCACTGTGCATTCTAGCTCAGGAGACCGTAGGCTCCACAGTCTAGATATAAAAAGGGCTCAGAGTTATTACATGACTCGCACCAGAGACCACAGACAGGATAAGCAATAGCTTTTCCTCAGCTATGGAGAGGTAGGTAAAGGGAAACCTGCCACTAAAAGAACTATCTCTCGATGGATAGTTCAGTGTATCCAGTTTTGCTACTCAAAAGTAGGCAAGGAAGCCCCAGCCGGGCTCAAAGCTCATTCCGCAAGGGATACAGCTGCCACCATTGCAGCTGCCAGGGAGGTTCCCCTGCTGGAGATCTGTAAAGCAGCTACCTAGAGATCAGTTCACACCTTTACAAAACATTACAGCCTGGACACCCAGTCCAGAAGTGATGCCAGGTTCGGCACAGCAGTCCTGCAGAGTCTTTTTCCTAAGTAGGTTCTGTGCACACCTCCAAAGGTACTGCTTCGTAGTCTGCAAGAAGTAATAATTTTAGTGGATTCCTGGGGTTAGAAGAAAAAATTACTCACCTGTAGTAATCTTGTTTCTTCCAACGGGATCCACTAATATTATTACTTTCCCACCCTAACCTCCCCTGCTAGAACCAAAAAGGCCTCTTTATCACTGACTGTTAATCAGCTGGAAGGGTTTGCCACCTGTTGGCACCCTCTTCATTTTAAATGTCTTTTTTTTTTTTAAATCTTCTTTTTTATTATCAGATTTTAACTTATATACATATAGGTCATCAAATGCCATTTTATACAGTGCATTTACATCTGGTCCAGAAATACAGATAAATTTATAATACATATAAGTAATTAAATTTATGGGTTCATTTTGCACATTAAGCCAAGATTCACTATTTGTTTCAATCCATTTGTCACTCCCATGAGGGTTACAATCTAGTTGTGTCCTGTCTTAAAGGTATATGACTTTTCTTAACTTATGTAAAAAATTATAAATAGGTCAGTCTCCAAGTCAGTGGGCTCTCCATTCTCCTCCTCCCTTAGAGATACCACTCTCTCTGATCTAACTGGATAATTCCAAGTCCCCCTGCCCTTTTTGAGAGAATTCCAACTAGGCAAAAGGTGGGTGGGAGGAGCGGAGGTAAACCAGATCCTGATTCCCCCAACGATGGAGCAAAGCCTCCAGTACTAAAGCTTCAAAACACCCCCCCGCCCCATGTTATCCATCTTAGGGCACAAAGGTGGGGTCTTTTAACATATAATATATCTGCCACCGTGTCCATCTCAAAGAGAAGATCTCCCCACGTTTGTTTATATTGTGTGTCATTTTTTCCATGTTATAAATTTGCGGAGTGACTTCCCACCAGTCTCTAATGGGTGGTGCATTAGTTGTTAGCCATTGTCTGGTTATTACTTTTTTGGCCGCAGTAAGGAGCAATAAAAGCAGGTATCTAGTATCGGGACTTGATAGGGCCTAGGTATTATAGAAACAGGTACATTTCAAGGTCAGTTGCAGCTGTGGATCGATAAGTTCCTGTAGCTGCGCCTCCAACTGATTTAAGAAGTTGGAGAGTATTGGACAGGTCCACAAAATGTGGGTCAGGTTGGCCTCCTTTTCGCCACATCTTCTCCAGCATTCCGCCGTTTTATTTAACGAGTAGTGTTTAATGACCTTAGGGGATCTAAAGTATCATATCAGCAACTTCCAGGAAAATTCTCGCCACTGATACGTCAACTCGAGACCTTGGAGGAGTGTCTACCGCCTGCCGCCAGTCTAAAATGGTTAGTTGGTAACCATTCTCTCTCCACTGTGCGTAATAGTTTCAGTGAGTGCCTCACCTTGTGAGTTCATGGATTGATGGAATAAGGAAATCAGGTGGTCCTGTTTCCCAGAGTTGTTCAGTGAAATTTGGAGTTGGATTAGTACCGGATAGCTATCTGGGTATCGCAGGGATGGTGATAAGCCCTCTACATAATGTCGGAGTTGTAGATATCGATAAAAATCTCTGTGTGGTAAATGAAACTTTGCCTGGATCTCCGCATATGACCAGATTACTCCCTTTGTCGTTATTTCGTGACAGATACTCAACCCAAGGCCTTCCCATGAGGCAAATCCTGAGTCCAACTTATTGGGGAAAGTCTGGCAGTGCCTGAATTGGGCATAATAGTGGGAGGTAGGGTGTCAATTTATGCAGCTTTTGTAGTGAGTTCCATTTTGAATTGATCCGCCAGCCAGGGGTTAGTGGTTGAGTGCGTTATTTCTCTTACCGCCTGTCGATATAGTGTTCTATGTATCAGTGTCATTCATCAATACTTTCTCCATCTCCATCCAGTGCGGGTTCTGCATTATAACTTGTCTCGCCATCACGTGAACCATGGTCACTGCTTTTTGGTAGTGTTTTAAATCTGGGAGGGCGAGGCCACCCTCTGTCCGCGGCAAGGACAGCACCTTGAGGCATACCCGAGCCCTCCGACCTGCCCATATAAAGTTCCGTATTAGGCGGTTAATATCTCTGAAGATTTTTGGGGGTATCGGTAGTGGGACATTTTGAAAAAGGTATAGTGCTCTAGGAAGTGTTATCATCCTGATTAATTCTATCCGCTTCATTAGATTCAGTGGTATAACTGACCAAGCCTGCAGATCCTGCTTTAGTTGAGCCTTAAAGGGGGAGTAATTATATTTATAATAATTTGTTCTTTACTGGGGTGTATATATATATATACCAAGATATTTTAGTTTTTCCAGACTCCACCTACCTGGCAGAACATCCGCCACTTTCCGTGAGGGCGTGTAATTAAATGTGAGAATTTCGGTTTTAGTCAGGTTTAGTTTATAACCTGACAACGCTCCATAGGCATCCAGGATTTGGCGGACCGCTGGTATAGATTTTTCGGGTTTGCAAATACAGGAGTATGTCATCTGCATACAAAGCAATCCGATGCTCTGTGTTCCCAAACGAACCCCTGTATTTGTGGGGAATCTCGGATTTGTTGTGCTAGGGCTCTATTATTGCTGCAAATAATAACGGTGACAGAGGGCATTCTGACGATGCCTCTATTAAGTTGTAAGTAATCAGAATGATGCCCATTCACCCTTACACAGGCTCTAGGGGCAGAGTATATACTTTGTAGAACCTGAATGAGGCCTGAGGGAAGCCAAATTTATCTAGAATTGAATACAGAAAAGGCCATGCCACTCTGTCAAAGCCTTCTCAGCATCGAGACTGATTAATACCGCTGGTGTTTTGGTGCTACTCATTTGGTTAACCAAATAGAGCGTTCGTTTGATATTATCAGTGGTGGTACGGGCCCTTACAAAACCCGTTTGGTCCTTATGTATTAATATTGGGAGAATTTGATCTAAATGGTGGGCCAGTATACTCATAAATAATTTGTAATCCTGATTTAATACAGAGATTGGCCTGTATGATGCGCATTCCTGGGTTTTTTCCCTGGCTTTGGGATCACCGATATAGTCGCATAAGACCAAGATCATTTTAAATGTCTTGATAGCCACGTAGGTTTGTTTCCCCGTCTCGGGTGAATCTGACATTAAAAAGGGGTTTTCTGCTGTTTACTGATTGTTGGTTGCCTCAGTTGGGGTCATTTTTTCTATTGGTTCTAACTGGATATTAATAGGGTCTCTTTGCAGGCTCCAAAGAAATCTGAGGGTTAAAATATAGGCAGTTGAACTGGGCAGCTTTTGAATTGAATGCATGAGCTAAAGATTCCATCATTAGCATAACATTCCATTTGGCTCCAGGGCAGTGCTGTCATAAAGGAGCACTGCAAGAAGTAGTAATAATATTAGTGGATCCCATTGGAAGAAACAAGATTACGACAGGTGAGTAATTTTTTCTTGTTGCACCTCTTTTGCCCACTGCCACAGTGGAATATGAGGAGGATGATCAGGATGAGGAGGGTATTGAACTTGAGGTCTCACCAGAAAAAAAGATTTTGGTTCTCTTCCTAGACCCACAGAGGATTTCTCATCCCATTTTTCTTCTGTTAAAAAAATTGTAGAAACCCTTGATCTGCAAACAGCAGAGGAGATCCAGGATGAAGAAGGAACACACTATATGGAGCTCATGGGGCTGACACCCACCAAAAGACTCCTCCTGCCTATGTACAAATTCTTTAAAAAGGATGTTCTGGAAATCCTCAAGTCTTCTAGCACTGTCACGCCCACTGACAAAAAGTGTGACAAGAAATACCAGCTTGAAAGGTCAGGGGCTGAGTTCCTGTTTACTCATCCAGACTACCAGGGTATTGTTCAGCAGGCTACCTGTGAAAAGGCTCAAACTCCCTTGTCTCCCAAAGAAGGATTCGAGGAAAGTGGATAGCATGGCAAAAAGGGGTACCTTCGGCATCCCTGGCAGTTCCCCAAGCCAGCTATCAGGCTTATGCAGCCCTCTATCAGAAGGCTCTTTGGGAGTCAGTTGTAGATAGTGCTGAGGCTAACCCTACTTTAACAGTGTCAGAGCTGCTGGACACTGCAAGACTGGGCTTGGAGGCTTCCACGTACCATTTTCAAATGACAACTGACACAAATGATACAGCTGCTAGATGGATGGCAGGTACCATAGCACTAAGGAGGTTTGCCTGGCTGAGAGCCACTAATTTCACCCAGGACACCCAGAGTAAGGCTATGGATTTCCCAGTCTTGGGCCACTCTCTCTTTTTGGTGCCCAGACTGAGGCATATATGAAGAAAGTAGATGAGTACAAAGCTACTTTCAGGAGCAGTTCTACCAGAGAGAGAGCCTCTCCTTCCACTTCATCCTATGCTAGGGGAGGCAGGAGTAGGTCCTCCTTTAGGAGGCCTTTCTTCCAAGTGCAGGCTGTTCTCCAACAACAGTACCAGCCACAGCAGGGTGGTTTCTACAGAGCTAGAGGCAGAAGGGGTTCCAGGAGAGGATCCCAATCTGCGCAGCCATAGCAGCAAGCAAAGCAAAATCCATGACTTTTCCCCTCAGGCAGCCTCTTCATCTCCTGTAGGGGACTGACTTACTCATTATTTTCAGGACTGGTTGAAAATAACCACAGACAAGTGGGTCCTGGAAATAGTGAGTCAGGGTCTGTCTTTTTGTTTCAGGTCCCTTCCCCCTCCAAGATTAAAGCAATTTGCACCAGCTCCTTTCACAGAAAGAAAACTACTGGAGCAGGAGGTGCAGGCTTTACTGCTGGAAAGAGCAGTGGAACTTGTTCCCTTCAATCAGAGGGGGCAAGGTTTTACTCAAGATACTGCCTAACAAAAAAAAAAATGGAGAGTGGCGGCCTATACTAGACCTCAGACTGCTAAACAAGTACCTGGTAAAACCCAGGTTCAAGATGGTCACACTGGCCATGATTTTGCCAACTCTGCAAAAAGGAGACTTGCTAGCCTCCTTAGACCTAAAGGACGCATATTTCCATATTCCATAAGGGAGTCACACAGAAGGTATCTCTGGTTCACATTCACATCAGGCTACTACCAGTTCTCAGCACTTCCCTTTGGCCTCACCTCTGCACCAAGGGTATTTACCAAGTGCATGGCAGCAGTAGTGGCACACCTCAAAAGGTTAGGTGTGTCAGTTTTTCCCTATCTGGATGATTGGCTAATCATGGGAAAATCTCACCACCAGGTGTCAGACCACCTTCAGGTAATCCAGAATCTGTTGCTCTCCTTGGGATTCCTCAACATCAAAAAATCAGTCCTGACCCATGTGCAGGTTCTGCAATTCATAGGTGCAGAACTAAACACTGTAGTAGGAAGGGCTTTTCTCCCTCAGGAGAGGGCAGAAAGCATTCAGCTGTCGGCAGGCTCATTTGCCCTGGGCAGGCCAAAGCCAGCAAGGCAGTTCCTATAACTGTTAGGGCATATGGCTTCAGCAACAAGCACAGTCATAGGTTCCAGATGAGGGATGTCCAGTTCCACCTCAGAGCACACTGGTGCCAAAGGCAGGACTCCCTATCAAAGCCAGTACCAGTCACAAAGGTGTTACTGCAGGCACTCCAATGGTGGAGGGAGCTGGAAAATTTGAGAGAAGGGGTTCCATTTCTGCAGGAGCCCCCTTCACTGGTTCTCACAACAGATACTTCCCTGTTAGGATGGGGTGCTCATTTAGGGGAACACACCATTCACGGTACCTGGGAGAGTGCAGACTTATTCCTGCACATAAACTTGCTGGAGTTGAGAGCTGTTTACCTGGTCCTTCAGGCTTTCTCTCATCTAATATAGGGAAAGGTGGTATAAGTCAGAACAGACAATACCACAACAATGTAGTACATCAACAAGCAAGGAGGGCAAGGTCAGCTCCACTGTGTACAGAGGCAGTGAAGATATGGAGCTTTGCTTATTCTCTAAATGCCTCTCTGCAGTCAGTTCATCTGCCTGGCAAGGACAATACCTTGGCAGATGCCTTTAGCAGGATAAACCAGGCCCATCACGAATGGGCACTGAACAAGCAAGTGGTGAATGCTCTATTCAGGAGGTGGGGAACCCCAGAAATAGATCTTTTTGCATCCCACCAAAATCACTGCTTACCTCTCTATTGTTGCAGGGCCCCTGTGAAGGGGACAGTTCCCATGGATGCCCTGATTCTGGATTGGACAGGGAGGCATCTCTATGCCTTTCCCCCTTTTCTCCTGATACTCATTGTGCTCATCAAGCTCAGGTCCAAGCCAGCTTCAATGATTCTGGTAGCCCCAGACTGGGCAAGACAGCCTTGGTATTCCCTCCTGCCCTCAGTGTCGGTGAACAAGCCGATTCACCTCCCACAGAGGTACAAACTGCTGTCCTTTCAGGGGAGGGTAGTGTACCCCAATCTCGGGTCTCTCAAGTTCAAGGCTTGGCTCTTGAGGACTTAGAATATGCAGATTGGCAATTCTCTGAAGGAATATTGGAGGTCCTTAGAGGCTATAGGAAACCTTCCACTAAGAAAACCCATGCCTCGAAATGGAAAAGATTTTCCATTTGGTGCAGAGATATGGGTATAGTCCCAGCCCAAGCTGGCATCCCAACCCTTCTGGATTACTTGTCTCACCTGCATTCCCAAGGGTTGCAGCACTCAACCCTAAGGTTGCACCTGGCTTCAGCCTCGGCATACCTTTCAGCTGGAAAGGTTACCTCCCTGGCATCAGATCCTATCTTCAGAAGGTTCTTTAAAGGACTCTTTCATTCGATTTCCCCTCACAGGGAACCAGTGCCAGCATGGGACCTTAACATTTGCATTGCCCAGCTTATGCTTCCGCCCTTTGAGCCTATGGCATCTGCAGAGCTTAAATTTATTACTTGGAAGGTAGTCTTTCTGGTAGCAATCACTTCTGCCAGGTAGATAAGTGAGCTCCAGGCCCTTTGTGTCAAAAAGGACTATATCTCCTTTCACAGGGACAAGGTAGTTTTGAGAACTAATAGGAAGTTCCTCCCCAAGGTGGTCTCTGACTTCCATTTGAACCAGTCTATAACCTTGCCAGTTTTCTTTACTGAACACTCTAGCTCAGGGGAGCGTAGATTGCACAGCCTGGATGTAAAAAGGGCTTTGAGTTATTACATGACTCATACCAAGGACCATAGGCAGGACAGGCAACAATTGTTTCTCACCTATGGGGAGACAGGTAAAGGGACTCCTGCCTCAAAGAGAACTATCTCTCGGTGGATAGTTCAGCGTATTCAGTTTTGTTACTCAAAAGCAGGTAAGGTACCCCCGGTCTTAGGGCCCACTCTATATGGGGCACAGCTGCCACTATTGCGGCTGCCAGAGAGGTACTGTACCTTTGACGGAAATCTGTAAAGCAGCTACCCGGTCAGTCCACACCTTCACTAAGCATTATAGCCTGGACATCCAGTCCAGGAGTGATGCTGGATTTGGCACAGCAGTTCTGCAGAGTCCTTTTCCTAAATAGATTCTTGCCCACCTCCTTGAGGTACTGCTGCATAGTCTGCAAGAGTAATAACATTAATGGATTCCTAGAGTTAGAAGAAAAATTACTCATCTGTAGTAATCTTGTTTCTTCCAAAGGGATCCACTAATAGTATTACTCCCCACCCTGCCTCCCCTGCAGAATCAGTAAACAGAAAAATCCTCTCCACAGCTGCCACTCACTGGCTCTTCTTAGCAATGTTTTATACCTTGTAGGTTCTTTTTCTTAGGTAAATCTGACTTTAAGAAAAAGGGATATTTCCTTTTTGGTCCTTTGCTTAATGTTAGTTGTCCCAGTTGGGGCCCCCTTTTTTCTATTGTTATTTTATTATAGGTTATTATGGCCTCTTTGCAGGCTTCTAAGAAATCTGAGGTTAAAATGTAGGCAGTTACACTGGGCAGTTTGAAATTGGATGAACCAGCTAAAGATTCCATTTGGCTCCGGGGCAGTGCTAACTTAAAGGAGTACTGCAAGAGTAATAATATTAGTGGATCCCTTTGGAAGAAACAAGATTACTATAGACAAGTAATTTTTTCTTCCTGAACCCATGTAACTGGCATAATGAGCGGCAGTGCTACACTGCACTACCAGGCCAGCTTGTGTATGCCAAATTTTGGTGGTGGTGTGAGGAGGGAGGATGGTTCTGTTTACGCCCAGACTATGTGTTGCTACCGCCTATGAGTGGGCTGCTGCTCTTTAAAAGGTACAACATGTTAGCTGGCCTGGTGGTGTGGAAGGCTGAAGCACATGACACCTTGCCTCCTGACATGTCGGTTACCTGGGTTTGGGAACAGGGTCGCTCAGGGGGCCAACTGGGTGAGGGAGGATTGAGCATTCCAAGGACATCCCTTCTTCTTTGGGGGGGGGGGGGACTGTGAGTCCCGCCACTTGCCTCCAACCTGGCAGAGGCCAGGTGACAGTGTCAGCAGGGGTGGGAGAAGGGGGGGTGTTAATACACATCAACACTCACATGCATGAGCACATTATACACTGATGCCTCCAGGAGAAAACTAAGTGAAAAGCCCCGGCTCTCTCAGTATCTCCCACAGGCCCGCACAAACCTACCTGGCAGGCCACCCACCAGCATGGCTCTGTGCAAGTGGTGGTTAACCTTTGAGTCCAGGACAGGGGTTAGTGACGGGGATGTTGGGTGCCACAGAGACCACAAACAGCGGTGGAAAACTCAAGCAAACCCCCTTCCCCCACCCCAGAAAAAAAAGATACAACATGCACAGTTGCTACCCCATCAAGAGTTGATTAATTTTTGGTGTCTATAGGAGGTCAACTGTTGAGAAGAGGGGGATCAACATTTGTTACACGGAAAAGTTAAGTTCTAGGGGACTTGAATTTTTTCTTTGAAATTGTAAAACCAAACATTCAAGTCCAGGACTACCAGTACCTTCACATCATAGTCAGACAATGCACCTAATCTGTATAAATTAAGGTTGTTGAGAGAACAGACCTTTTTTTCCATTTTTGATGCACCTAGTTTGACCCTAACAAATGGGTTAATAATCTACTGTTTGAAAGCATGCCATTGTAGATCCTTAGGTATTTACAGCAACTGCTGAAGACAGAAAAATGAAATCTAGATCACATGATGTGCATTATTTTCTAAGGCCTCTTTCTCTCAGTGATTTTTCCCCTTTCCTTCTTTCAGGCTTCAAAGTACAAGCTGGCTTTCCTGCCTGTGGCAGGTGCGCTCATTGGCGGAGTGGTAGGGGGTCCCATCGGCCTGCTGGCAGGCTTTAAAGTGGCAGGGGTTGCAGCTGCAGTCGGAGGAGGAGTGTTGGGCTTCACAGGTGGAAAGCTGATACAGAAGAAAAAAAAGGAAAAAATTGACCTGGACTTAAAACAGCTTTCTTCAAGCTGCCCAGATCTGAAAAGCCAAGCTGACAAAAAATCCAGCTAAGAAAAATCCTCTGCCATTGGTCTTGGTGGATTCAAAGGACAAGAAGGCCATATGTTTGGTTGAGAGTGATGTTGTTGTGCATCCCACTGTATAAAAAGGAAAAAAATAGCAAAGTAAGGGGTCCTACACCAAATAATTGTAAAGTACCAAAAACAGTTTATAAATTGGTGACAGTGCACTGTTTGGAAACAAACAAAACTATAAGACCTAGCTGCTAGCAGTTGGTAAATTATGTCAATATTTACATTGGTCACTGTTAAACCAACTGTGACTATTGAATGCTCTGTGATGGTGGCCATTTGAACAGTACAGTAGATATTTGCTTTCTTTTTCCAGCATTTGGCATGGTAATGACTGTCAAACAGTATAAGATGTGCTTTGTTTGTGGCAGTGTTACCTGTCTTGTGGTCTAAAGTGATTTCAGAAGGTTCAGTGGTCTCACAGAACCCACACTTAAATACTGCCAAATTGTCTTATCTGTGGATATTCCTTCTGCACAAGACTAACTGAAGTTTTGAAAATGTGTCCTAAAAATCAAATCTATTCTTATGAAAGTAACTGCACAAACCAAGGTCATTAATTTTGAGAACTGTCGGAGCAAAAGGGAAAAAAAAAAAATATTTCAGCCAAACATACCTGTTTGCACAACAATGTGAAACAACAATCTAATAATCTGCACATTCACACTGTATGCTTTGTGGGCCTGAAATTGTACATTTATTTTGTAAGATCTTTTAAAAACAAAAATGTTATCAGGCCTTTTGTGTATCATTTTGATGCAAGGCGTTTGTAAAATTGTGTGGGTGTTTACAGGGAAACAGAACTTGAATGTAATTCAAACAAAATAATAAAAGCATGTACCTGGGTGTATTTTGATATATATTTCATATACATTCTATATTTAGGGTAATCCCTTTTTGTTATAATGATGCATATTTGGCTCCATGGTGTTGAATGGTAAAAGACTGCTCTGGCAGGCTGGCAGCCCAGACTGGTGAGCCAGGTCCACGTTCCAAGCCCAGAGGGTTGGGAGGGGATACCAGCAGTGGGGAGCCAGAGCTTCCTTTGTATGCTGTCTGACTGAGGGAAGGAAGGAGGGAGGGCTGCGTTGTATCACTATACAAATATAGGTGGGTGGCATAGCAGAGGTGCCCAAGGTACTGCAGGTGTCCACATGTTGCCAGGCTTCCCCTCCCAGATTGTCGTGTGCATGCACAGGGTGGAGTGATAGGCACAGGGGGAAAAAAAAGTAGAAAAATGGTGCTGATTAAGTGCCAGTGGACATCCTCCAGGGCTCTTCCCACACCATTGACCTGTGCACACACCAGACCCGTTCCCTTCAGCCACCTGGACCCAATGTTGACTGCCCCCCATCTCCCTGATGCCTCTACAAGGAGCACCCCAGCATGATTAAATTGGACTTTGTGGGGGAGCAGCAGCACAGCTGAGGGAATCTAGAGAAGGGACTCAGTAGATGCAAGTGACACAGGCAGGCAACAAGCCAGGCCCAAGCCTGTTTATATGAGCCTCATGCATGTATATGTGCCGGTAAAGATACCTGCAGTACATTTATTTATTTATTTATTAGTAAATTGGTTTACAACCTTTGAGCCAGAGGCTCATTTCCAAAGGTACCTCGTCACATTGAGGACAGACAGAACAAATTTAGGTTACAGCATAAAAGTCACTGACTTTGAGTTACACAGAAAGATTTCATACATTTATACAATTTAGTAGCAATTACAGTGATACAGCTGAGCACATGCTGGTAATTAACAGAGGCAGGATGCAACCAGGGAGAAGTGGGGGGGGGGGGGTGAGGTGGAGTGCCGCCCAGTGGACGTTGTCAAGTGTGGAGAGATTGAGGCCACATTTAGAGACAGGAGCAGCTGCGAGTGTTAAAACAGTTGGCTCTGAAGGGCGGTTTTGAAGTTGGAGATTGTGGGGGCATTGGAGATGGGAGCAGGGAGAGAGTTAAACCAGGATGGGGCTCTGTAGCAGAAGGACCTCTGACCATGGGTGGTCTTGGATCTGGGGACCAGTAGAGTGGTCTTGTTGGAGGTTCGGGTTGCAATAGTGGGTTGGGTGTGGCGGATGGAGGCTGTCACCCCGGGAGGGGAGAGCCCGAGTAGAGTTTTTTTTGTGAGGAGGCAGGTTTGATAGCATAGCTGTTCGTCTAGGTTAAGTAGTTTTGCATAGTCATAGAGTTGACAAGTATGTGTGAGCCTGGGGGCACCAGTGATCGGCCTGCAGGCCTTATTTAGGGTGAGGTGAATTTTGCTGAGGGCGGTAGTGTCAGCAGCACCATAGACTGGCAGGCCATAGTCTACAAGGGACAGTACTGAAGACATAACCGCAAATCGGAGAGCATCAGGGGGGAGGCATTTTTTATAGCGGTAGAGGTTGCCAAGCCGTGTATTAGTGGCAGATGCAAGGGCATCAATGTGGGTGTGGTAGGTGAGGACTGAATCGAAAGTAACCCCAAGGTATTTGTGGGAGCAGACTTGTTCAAGCGGTTGTTTGGTACTAGGGAGGACTGGGAGTGGGAAGTTGCAGGCTTTGTTTTGGGGGGGTGGACAAAGAGCATTGTTTTTTTTTTAGATTAATGACTAGTCTGTGCTCTTTAAACCAGGCTTCGGCATCATTGTAGGATTGTTGTAGGGTGTCCTGGAAGGAGATGGGATTGTGGTGGGTGGCAAAAATGACAGCATCATCTGCATACATAAGAATATTTTGCCAGAGCATGCACTGGGCAGGGTGTTTAGATAGAGTGAAACGAGTAGGAGGCCCAGGATGGAGCCCTGGAGTACCCCTGAGCAGATGGAACGAGTTTCAGAGAGTGTCCCATTGATTTTTACACATTGGGAGCGAGCGGCTAGATAGCTTGTGCACCATGCGAGAGGGCCAGCAGAGAAACCAGTGTGGCAGAGGGCATCCAGCAGAAGAGGGTGAGGAGACGGTGTCGAAGGCCTTTGAGAGGTCAATGAACACTGCACCAGCTAGGGAGCTGGCGTCCAGGGAGGAGTGTAGGAAATTGGAGAACTCAACTAGTGCAGTGCTGGTACTGTGACCAGCACGGAAGCCTTGCTGCTCTGGGCATAAGATGTTATGCTTAGTCAGATATTCAGTGATTTGAATGGCCACCACTATTTCTAGGGCCTTGGGCGGGGGGGTGATGGAGATTGGGCGGTAGTTCCCGGCGGAGGACCTGTCGCCCCCTTTATGAATGGGTGTGACTATAGCTGTTTTCCATGCAGTGAGGTGCCCCAGGCAGAGGATCGGTTAAGTAGGCTGGTGAGTGGGGCAAGGACTTCATCCAGCACCAGCGGAGAATACTGGGGTCCAGGGAGTCGCTCCGGGACTATTGCTGTTTAATGCTTTAATTAGGGAGGTTTGGCTTCCTGGGCAGATACTTGCGTGAGGTGGAAGCTGGGCGTTGGAGGACAGGAGGAGGTAGGGTGGGGAGGGTCAAAGAAATTACTGGGAGGACAGAGCTAAGGTCAGTAAAGGAGGTGTTAAGGCAGTTAGCAATGCAGGCAGGGTCGGTGGAGGTAGAGCCATCAATAGTGAGCTAGGATGGGGGAGGGGAGTGTGATTTCCCATTTAGCTGTTTAACATTGTCCCAGAAAGTCCGGGCACACCCCCGGGAGGAGGTGAAGGTGGCCTGGTAGTGGTTGGCCTTGTCTTTACGGACGGCCCATGTGCACCTGTTCCGAGCAGCATTGTAGGCCTGTCTATCAGCCAACCGGCCCGTTTCAGTGGCAAGGTGCCAGAGGTTATCCCTATTTCTGAGCATTTGTAGTAGGGCAGGGGTAACCCAGGCTGCATTATGTTTTTTGGATCGAATTCTGGTGAGGGGTGCAAAGAGGTCACAGGCCTTGTTAAAGGTTTGGGAGAAAAAGGCGAGGGCAGTGTCTAAGTCGGGTGCATGATGAATGGGGGACCAGTTAGTCTGAGCAAGAAATTGTTTGAGTTTTATCAGCCCACCAGGTCGGAGGCGCCTGCGGAGTGTGGTCTAGGCTGTGGGTTTGGGAGTGGGGGCCGCCTAAAGGAATAGGACAGGGGAGTGGTCACTTAGGGAGTCTGGGAGGACCTGGATGTTATGGATTTTTGGGGGGCAGTTGGTGATTATTATGTCCACAAGGGTACTGGTTCCTCTCTTTGGGTTTACTCTTGTGGGCTGGGAGATGAGTTGAGTCGGGTTTAGGGCAGTGAAAGAATCTCGGGTAGTGGAAGAGGACGCGCTGAGCCAGTTCACATTAAGGTCCCCCACTAGGATTTGTTCCGCCTTGTGGTGGAGGGTGGCAGGATATTCTGTTATAGATATCAGCGCCGGGTTCTGGTTCTTTAGGGGAATGTAGGCAGTGGTGAGATAGAGAGGGCCCCTGGAGGGGTGAAGAGTAAGTTTGAGGGTAAGGGCCTGGGTCCCATTTACAAGAACGGGGCAGGGAGTGCTTGTCCGATGATTGTGTCCCTAGTATAGATTGCACAGCCACCCCCGCATTTGCCTACTCAGTCCTCCCGGTATGGGGTATAGCCTGGGAGGGAGACAAGGAGTCAGGGGTGGATTTGGACAGCCAGGTTTCAACCAGGGCTATGATGTCTGGTTGATGTAAAATGGCCCAGCACTGGAGGGCATCAAATGTTTTCAGTAGGCTGCATATGTTCATGGAGGCTATGCGGAGACCAGTGGACCCAGCAGGTGGGCTGGAGGGGGCAGGGCCTGGGTTTGGATGTATATTACCAGAAAGGAGTAGTAGGAAGACCAAGGCTCTGACCAGGGAGTGGCAGTATGTCAGCTTCCGGGGGGTATGCTGGGATGGGGAGAAGGCCATAAGGGAACAAGGAATGGGCAGGGTTCGAAGGGTCTGGAGGGCGAGGACGAGCTGCAACCATGGGGAACCAGGGTAGGCAATGGGGGGCATCCAGGGAGTGGGTGCCGTGGGCCAGGGTACATGGTCAGTGTAGGGTGGGATCGGAATAAGTCAGGGAGAGTTGGGGGTGCTGGTACAAGTGGGCCAGGGGAGATGTCTGGCTGATGGGATGTGGGTACTAGCATGTAAATGAGGGGGAGACATTTGAGCAGGAGGTGTACAGACATAGTGCCTAAGGTAGCAGCAGGGCAGAAAGGTTCAAGTATCTTGGCTGCCCCTCAGAAAGCGTGGATACCACTTTTGAGTAGTGGTAGTGTCACGGACTCTGGTGCACAGGGTACAAGGTTCGAGACCCTGGTAGGGCGGTTGAACTAGGACCTGGGTGAGAGTGGGGATCCAGGTTCTGGGGGACTCAGAGCAGGCTGGGTTTGGGCCAAAATTCAGGGTGGAAATAGCGACTCCTAGTGGTCACTGAGGGTTAGTGGCAGGCTGAGTGTGGGTCCGGTGGTAGGGCAGGGGGTCAGTACGTAGGGCTAGCTAGGAGGCTGGGTGTGAGGGTGAAGTGTGAGCAGAAGCAGAAATGAGAGTAAGAGAGAGAAGTAGCATTAGTAGGTAGAGGGGTTCCGGGGAGTAGGAAGAGGAGGAAATTCAGGTGGCGAGACAGAAGTGAATAGTCAAAGGGTCAGGTATAACCTGCAAATGGAAAAGTGGGGACTTAGTAAAACTACAGACAGGAAGTGATGTCACAAGACAGCGCCTATATAGGTAGTGCTGAGCCAGGCTGGGTGGGTGGGCAATCGACGCACACAGTGCGTCAATGGGCTAACCCACCCCCTCGCAAGGGTGCTGCTTCTGGAGGTAGTTAATTACCTCTTTCGGCACCCGCGTTTGTCCCGCTCCAGGCTGGCTGTCGTCTGAAACAGTCCCTCCCCTGATCCTTGTAGTAGCTCCCTAGACTGCCCACAGCCCCATTCCCTACTTTGTGTCATCAAACTGCTATTTTTAGGGGTGGAGTTGCAACGCTTGGTGGTTGCTCGGCTTGTATCAGGACGATCTTCTTCGAGGCTATCTCCCTCCATTGAGCCACATCATGGAACTGTTAGTTATCGGTGTCAGAGCCACCCAGAAACAATTTGCAGGTTTGGGCCGCCCACGTCAGCTCACCTCATTGGCGCCTATATAACGTCAGGATCCCCAGCATGCCTCAGTTCTTTCTCCCGCCATCAACCACTCATCCATCTACCACTGCTGAAGAATGCCGTCAGACATTTGCAAGTAGTTTGCTGTCACTGTATACTTTTGCATGTTATTATAAAGTATATTTTATGTCACGAAAAGACAAAGAACCATTGTTCTGCTATTGAGGTTTCCTTAAGATTTATAAAGACAGTGATTATTGCTTTTGTGTCCGCTGCCTTGGTACAGACCAGTGTTAAAGCATGCAACATTTGCCTAGGCTTTAACCAAGAGATATCATAGGAGGCTTTGGAAAACTTTCTACTTGTACAGGAAATAGAGAAACAGGCTACGCAAAGGCAGATCTTACTTCGAGAGGGCTCTTGCAGTAGGTAATTACATATAGGACTGACGCCAGCAGACGGCAGGACCCCACGGAAAAATTTCTAGCTAGCAGTCCCTGGCGAGGGACCGCCCCCACGTCAGGTGACCGGCATCAGGAGACGTCGGTATAAAGGGGCGGTTCCGTACGCCCACCTTCCAGTTCTTTCCCGCCGTTAGCTCGTGCAGCGCCTCGCGGAAAGCTTCACGCTTCGTCAGCCCTTCCATCGTTGGTTTTTTACCAAAAGTAATTGTTTTTTCGACTAATGTCAGTACAATCGTCTGTGTATGTCGTCCCCTACACCCTCCGAGCACAAGAATAAGTGCGATTCGTGCAGCGCCCAACTACCGCTCAAGGACGGCCACTCCCTGTGCCTGTTCTGCCTAGGCCCCGATCATCCGGTAGAGAAGTGCCAGCACTGCCTCAGTTTCAACGCGGCTACCCGTAAAAGGCAGCAGCAATCCCTGGAAGCCCATATTCTGAAGAAGAAAATGAGTTCTATGGAGAAGGAGCTCAAAAAACTGAGGCAGGCGTCCACTTCCCCTGAAGGCCATCGGAAGAAGAAGAAGAAGAAGGAGATTCATCGGGACAAGGGCTCCTCCACCGTGTCTCCTTCGGGAGTCGCCGGGGCCAGAGTAACATCCCCTCTGGGGATAAGCTCCTCGGCGGCATCCGGAGGTTTCGAGGGGCATCCGGCCCGCTCGTCTGGCTCGTGCTTGGGCCTTGCGGCGCCTCGGGCAGTGGAGGCCTCCGCCCTGGTTCCAGCCGCGGGCTAGCGGCCTGCCACTGTGGGCGACTCCGGTGGCGAGCACCGGCTCCTCCGGCGTCCGCCCGGAGAGGGCGGTAAGGCAGCCAACCCTCCCGGAGCAGTCGCGACCTCCACTCCACCGGACCAGGCGATCACTCAGCCGCCTCGGTGATGGCTGTCATAAGTCAACACCGGCTCTCCTCCGGCGCCCGCGGGCTCGCCCTAAGCCTCCACGTCGGCTCGTCCGGCGTCAGCTAGCGAAGAACAAGCGACAGACCCCCTGCATCCGTCGTGCCGGTTCCCGCAGCCGCTGCCGTCTGAGGAACAGAGTCTCCCAACTCGACCCGATTTTTCCCCTCCATCCCCGGCAAAGCTGGGGATCCTTTGCCTCCATCAGTCCTTCCGCCACCTGGTACGCCGGACCTGACGTCGGCTCCCCGGACGCCGGCTCCGACGTTGGTACCTCAAACGCCAGGGCCTCCACCATCAGCCCTGACGTCGGCCTTACCGACTCCGGGAGACATTCCACTCCCATCGGGCCCTCCGCACTCCGGGCTCACCACTATGGACCCGCCCGTGAGGCCACCAGCTGGTCCGTCTACTACGGCAGCCCCCCCCCGGCTCTCAGCTACCCTCCATCCTATCCGATGCCGGCATACCCAGGACCGCAGTATCCGGTGCCACAGTACCCGACGCTGGGCTTTCCGACACCGCAGTACTCGACGCCACAATACCCGACGCTGGGCTACCCGCAGCCGGTTTTTGAATACGCTCCATACAGTTACAACATCTATCCTTATCCCCCGCCTACTCCTCCTCCACCACCTTCGCGGCCGCCGGTGGACCTTCAGGAGACTCTGGCCTCCTGGTGGGCTGAGGCCAAGGCTCAGCTCACCAAAGAGGTCGAGAGCCGCCTTCCGGCGATGGTGCCATCCCAGGTTCCCGTACGTCCAAGGCGGCACACTCCCTCACCACCTCCGGACTCCAGGGTTCTTACGTCTGGATCCAGAGAAGGGCAGGACACGCTTCCCCGGGGACTTCCCAAGGGGTCCATTCCTCCCCTAGGTCAGGAAAGGGAGTCTTTCTCCTCTTCATCCTCCTCTTCACCCTCGGACTCTTCCGACGGTTGCTCCGAGAGAGACGACGAGCCACGCTCTCTGTCAAAGCCCAGGCCGAGTACTCCTCCGAAGTCTCCTCCGGAGGACCCTTCTTTTACGGAGTTGCTTAGGAAAATCCAGGAGGTTCATCAGTGGCACTCCCTGGAACCAGACCCTCAGCGTCTGAAACTCGCTGAACATCTGGATCTGCCCGTGACAGCTCCTACCTTGGTGCCACCCTGGATAGCCGCACGCCGACCTCGTTACCACAATATGGAAACAGCCGTCGGCCTTAGCCCCTCTTCCTAGGAAGTCGAACAGGCTATATCAGGCTCCAGATGTTGATTTTCTGGATTCTCGCCTGCGTGCCAGCTCGGTTGTGATTAGCGCCGCTCACGGCCAGTCGGCGAACCCCAAACATCTTAGCTCATTACCACCTGATAAGGAATCACGCCTTCTGGACCAGTATGGGAGAAAGATTTACGCGTCCTCCATGCTGGGGATCAGGGCCCTGAACTATGTCGGCCATATGGGGGACTACCAGAAGGCCATTCTGACTCAGGCCGAAGTCAAATTGGACTCCTTGCCTGACTCCCTAGTCAAGCAGGAGTTGGCTGATCTCGTCCGCTCTGCTCGTTCAGCCAGTCGACACATGCTACGTGCGACATAAGATGAGATGCAGTGGACACTGCTGGGCGGACCTCAGCTTTCGCTGTGGGCCTACGGGTCATGCTTGGCTCCGTGTGTCAGGGCTGGTCCCGGAGGTGCAATCTGCTGTCCAGGAAGCACCCTTCCGGGGGTCGGTGCTTTTCGGGGTGATGTCAAGGACATCATCACCGACTTGCAAGAGAAGGGGGGACAGCACTGAAGTCAGTCGATTCCATGTACCATCTCCATCAGCAGCAGCGCCGTCCCTTTTGCAGACTGAATCGGCCAAAGGCGAAACCCCAGGGAAGACGGGCCCCAAAACGCCGGGCCCATACAGCCTGCCAAGCCCCCACCCCACCCAAAAAAGCAGCAGGTGTTTCAGATGCGGCGCTGCCCCACACCACCTGACTCCTTTCCTCTCCCACTGCCTCCATACTCCCCAGAGGAACCGGTAGGAGGGAGGTTTTCCCTCCGCCATCCAGGATGGGAGAGGATAACCACAGATTCTTGGGTGCTCTAACTTATTGCAGAAGGACACTCGATAGAGTTTCTTCAGAAACCACCCTGCCACCCACCTCTGAAGTCGTCGTATTCACGGGAACATCTTCTCTTGGTACAGAAGGAAATTTCAGCTCTCCTGCTGAAACAAGCATCTTCATCTGCGAGGGACGGGTTACTATTGCCATTTCTTCCTGGTCCCAAAGAAGACAGGAGATCTCAGACCAATTTTGGATCTCAGTTCCCTGAATCTTTACATAGAATACAAAAGGTTCAGGATGCTCTCTTTGCAGAGCCTTCTTCCCCTCCTCTGGCAGGGTCAATGGCTTTGTTCTCTGGATATACAGGATGCTTATCTGCACATTCACATTACCATCTCATCGCTAATACCTTCGTTTTGCGTTCCAGGGGGACCACTACCAGTTCAAGGAGCTCCCGTTTGGTCTATCCTCGGCCCCCTGAGTGTTTACCAAATGCCTGGCAGTGGTGGCAGCCCACCTGAGTACCAGGGGAGTGCAGGTTTTCCCATACCTGGACGACTGGCTCCTGGCAGCCTCGTCTAGGGAGGAGCTCCTGCGTTACCTCTCCCTTACCCAGCAGGTTTTTGCCTGCCTGGGTATTACCATCAACCATTCCAAGTCTCATCTGGACCCATCCCAGAGGCTACAGTTCATTGGGGCGATTCTCGTTACGACCACGGGCAAGGCCTTCCTGCCTCCGGACAGGGCATCCACCCTTCAGACCCAAATAAGTCTGTTGTCCGACCACAGGATGGTCTCTTTGAGGTCAGTCCTTCGCCTTCTCGGGCTCATGGCGGCTGCTATCCCGACGGTGCCTCGTGCTCGACTCCACATGAGGATTTCTCAGTGGACTCTATGCTCCCAATGGGATCAGCTAGTGGACGACCTAGATCACCCAGTTCTGATCTCCTCACCGATGATTCGAGACTTGCAATGGTGGCTGGTTCGAGAGAACCTGTTTTGGGGAGTTCCTTTCTTTCATCCTCCCCCCTCCCAAACTCTAACCACAGACACCTCAGGCGAAGGTTGGGGAGCCCATCTAGGCCCTCATCGGACCCAGGGCTCCTGGTCCAAGCTAGAACAAGCTCTCCACATCAATGTGCTCGAGCTTCGGGCAGTGTTGTATGCTCTCCAAGCCCTTCACCAATACATCCTTCCCGGCCACTTAGCCGTCCAGACGGACAACGTGCATGGTGTGGTACATCAACAAACAGGGAGGGACTCGGTCCTACCCTCTTTGCAGGGAGGCAATGAGTGTTTGGGATTGGGCAACACAACACGACCTTCACCTCATGGCAATTCACGTTTTGGGAGTCGACAACACCCTGGCAGACAAGCTAAGTCGCTCTTCTGCTCTGACTCATGAGTGGGAACTGGACCAAGGGGTCCTAGACAGTATCTTCCAACTTTGGGGAACACCACAGGTCGACCTGTTTGCGTCCCCCCTAAACGCAAAACTTCTTGTCTTCTGCTTGCTCGTTCCAGAGCGAGGCGCTTTTTGGAGTGACGCTCTGTCTCTAGACTGGAAGGACAGATACATCTATGCCTTTCCCCCAATTCCACTTATCCCACGAGTCTTGCAGAAACTAGCTTCAGTAGGAGCGTGAATGATTCTGATCGCTCCTTTCTAGCCCAGGCAAGTTTGGTTCTCTCTTCTACAACAATACTCAGAGGATCCTCCTCTTCCTCTTCTTCTATCTCGAGGTTCGTTGACCCAGGATCAGGGGACTCTGGTCCATCCAGGCCTCAAATTCCTTCAACTGCATGCATGGCTCCTGCAGACTTAGCCCAATCCCGTTTTGGAGTGTCTCCCAAAGTGGCAGAGATTTTGGTGGTGGCCAGAAAACCCTCCACCAGATCCACTTATGCCATGAAGTGGAAAAGATTCACTATCTGGGCCGCTTCCAAGAACGTGGAACCCTTCTCCTGTTCAGCGGGGCTTTTGCTGGAGTATCTACGTCATCTGTTTGACCTGGGTCTCAGCCATTCTTCTCTGAAGGTACACATGGCGGCCATTTAGGCCTATCATGTTCCCTTCACAGACAAAGCTTTCGCTCAAACTGGATGTCTCTAAGACCTTTCTCAGAGGGGTCCTCCATCTGAGGCCCCCCATCCGTACTCCTGCTCCCCCTTGGGACTTAAATTTTGCTCTCAAGAAACTTACTCTCCCTCCCTTCGAACCTGCAGCTTCTGCGGATTTGAAGTTCCTTTCGTGAAAGACTCTCTTCTTGGTGACCATTACTTCTGCTTGGAGAATCTCCGAGCTCCAGGTCCTGATGTGTAAAATTCTGTACTTGATTTTTCACAAGGAGCGTGTTGCTCTTCGCACAAATCCTAAGTTTCTCCATAAAGTAGTAGCTGAGTCTACTCTAAATCAGTCCATAGAGTTACCTGCCTTTTTTATGCAGTACTCTAATCAAGGGGAGTATTTACTCCATACTATGGATGTTCACGGGATTCTGAGATGATACACCGACAAGACGAAGGGTCTCAGAAAGACTGATCAATTATTTGTCTCTTTTGCTCACAAAAGGGAAGGCAATGCTGTTTCCAAGCAATGCCTGTCTAAGTGGTTGGCTCATTGCATCACTTTCTGTTATGACAAATACAACAAGACCCTCCCGGGTCAAGTCAGAGGCCACTCCACAAGAGGAGTAGCTGCCTCAGCGGCTTGTTTCAAGAATGTGTCTGCAGCAGACATCTGCGCTGCCGCCACCTAGACTTCCGTCCATACCTTTACTAAACACTACAGTTTGGCTGTTGCCTCTCGCCGTAGAGCAGGCTTCGGGCTGGCTGTTTTGCAAGACCTCCTATCTTGAGACTTGCACAACCAGAACTACCTTTTGGAGTAGTTTTCCTCCTCCCGGTGCTTCTCTTTGTTCCAGACTGCTTGGGATTCAGTCCTATATGTAATTACCTACTGCAAGAGCCCTCTTGAAGTAAGATAGTACAGTTACATAAGAACTTACCATAACAGTAGATCTTAAATAGCAACTGACACATTTTCCAGCTCCATGCATCTGTGCATATTCTTTCCCCTTAGAGATTACATTCGAATTCAGCGAGCGTACAAGAACCAGCAAGAAACATACTGAACAGGTAAGGGAAAGAGGAAATTGTTTAACCAGGAAAGGCACACCAAGCCGAAGCTTGTTTCCACGTACGACCTGGGAGCATAAGGAAGTTAAGTGACTTGCTCAGGGTCACACAGTATGCAGGTGTGGGCTGTGGGATTCAAACCAAGGTCTCCAGGTTTGCAGCTGAGATCCCTAAACCACTGTGCTACACTGTCTTCTATAAGGTAAGATATGATGACACAACTGCAGGGCTGAGGATATTTCATGGGGCTCTCCTCTCCTGTCTTGGAGCCCCTGGATTGTTAAGACTGGCACTGATCAGAAGTGGGGCTCTCATTAAAGCATTAAAGCTCCTATCCTTTTAACTAACTGCTCTGTAAGCCAATATTTTTTTTTTTTCCCTCAAGCTGTTTTCCATCTCACAGCTGCCTCCTTTCCTCCCGGTCCCCAAACCCGCCCCCACTGTCCCAGGGACTTATCGGTAGTGGGGGAGTTCCCCACTGATGCACACTCTCCCCAATGGCGTGATCAGAGGATGGAGGGCTATCCTCCCCACCCCAAAGCATAATCCAGACCCTCCAGAGCCCTGTCAGTGGTGCAGGGGCTGCAGCAACCAGGAGGTCATCCTGCAGCTGTGGGTGTTTTCCATTTTCATGTTGGTTACCCCAGGGCTGAGTCACGTGCAGCGACACATGTACCAGTGTAAATGCCCACGTACATTACGGGTGTCCACATCAGGTCCTCATCCCAATGTGCTCACTTTATCACACCACCCAGCCTCCACTAAGTGGGGATGGTGCAGCAAGGTGCCAACCCCTTCCCCCCAAACGAGGAGGAGAGCAGTCCTTGGATGTTCAATCCTCCTTCCCCTGAGCGACCCTGGTCCATTCCCAAACCCGGGTTGCCGGTGTGGCGGGAAGTAAGGCGTCCAGCACCTCAGTCCTCCATACCACCAGGCCAGCCTGCAAGCCAATATTTGACAGCTTTAGGACTTCCGGTGATGTCACTCCCATGGATGGCTGCTTAACTCCCGTGCTCCATGCGCCCCTCACTTCTCTCCTGCTAATTATATTTTTAAACTTTGCCAAAGGTTTAAAAGACACTGGGAGACCAAGCAATAAGCTAGGGAGAATGGAAATGACAAATCGCTTTTCTGTCTTGCCAGCGGATCCCAATGGAAAGGAGGGAGAAATATCCGATTCGGGCACCTCTGCCTCCTCGCATTACGCAGCCACTAACAAATCCACTTCCAGAAGAGGCACACGAATTAAAAATAAAGCTAAAGTCTCCGGAAGTACAACTGACCCACAACCTAGCCAGACGATGGAAAGCAAACTGGATATAATCCTCACAGAGCTCAGGGATATTAAAACAGAGGTGAAATCATTTAAAGAAACGTTGTCAGAAATGCGTGCAGATATTCAGCACATGGAGTCGAGGGTTACTACTCTGGAATGCCACCAAGCCTCCTCTTCTCCACAACTAACCCAATTGCAGGATCAAGTTAAACAAACAACCCATATATGCAAATCCATTACAGAGAGACAAGAAGATTCCGAAAATCAAAACCAAAGAAATAATTTAAGAATCTATTCGATTCCTGAAGGAGCGGAGGGCCTCGACATTGTAAAATTCGTGGAGACTATGCTGTGGAGATCCCTGGTTTTAGATGTGGACTTCCCATTAGAATTTGAAAGGGTCCACAGGGCGCTGGGCCCCAAGCCTAATTTTGCCTCAGCCAGGCCAAG
Source organism: Neoceratodus forsteri (assembly GCA_016271365.2). Taxonomy (NCBI): domain Eukaryota; kingdom Metazoa; phylum Chordata; order Ceratodontiformes; family Ceratodontidae; genus Neoceratodus; species Neoceratodus forsteri. Next base: position 973,274,343 of record CM057456.1, on the reverse strand, counting down.
GTCAATAATTATTCGTTTCCTTAGATATGCAACTAAAGAGATTATATTAAAAAAGCTTGGGCCCAAAAGAAAGTGTTTTATGGAGCAACTAAGATCTTTATAGACAATGATTATGCACCTTATACACTTAAAAGGCTTCAAGAATATGTTCCTTTATTCCAGATCCTACGTCAAAACAAGCTTGCCTTCAGAACACTTTATCCTGCTTCACTAGTGGTCCAGTTCCCAAACAGTCAAACAACCTATGGCTCTGCCTCTGAGGCCCTGCGAGACTTCCAGCAAAGAGGTCTTCCGATGCCACCCAGATCTGCGCTCCCCAAGAGACCACCTGCTGGCCCTCCAGAAGAGGTTCACTTAAACTGGGATCCTCAGCTACAACAGGCATTGGACTACCTTAAAAAGCTTACACAACATGGCTCTTCCACTGACTGAGATCTGATGAGTGGACGAGCATTATTGCCTGCTATATGACTCGGGTGAGTACGACCACTGTGGGGCTTGGGGGGGACTTGTTTGGTGGGTGGCTTGCCTCTGGCCCAGGTGTCTTTGCCGCTCTCCTATAATTAAATGTCCTATAATTAAATGTTGAGAGGAGTACTGATTTGGTTGCCCGTGTTTGGGCCTCTCCTGGGGTCCACTCGGTTGGTTTGTCTGGTGGGGGGCCTTGGGGAGACGGACCTGAACCTACAGGGAAAATATGATCACCTTAACTTGATCAATGATAAGAGAATCTACATCTTAAGCTGGCTACAAGCCTGAAGATAGGGGATTTTAGTGCCCTCAGGAATTGATTCAGGACTAATTTACCATGATAATTTTTACCGCTGCCCCCACCTAGTCAAGTGAGCCAGGGTAGATTTTATTCATGCATCAGTGCTCTTTTTTATTTTAGTAAGATACAAGATTAGGCCATAGGCGTTTTCGGGGGTTCAACCCAAGATGTAAGTCCCAATCGGTCCCCGTATAGCCTGGGCCTTCTAAACTACTAGAATCTTGATGCGTGGGATCATATTTGTGGTTTGGTGACTGGGCAGGGGAGAGTCAGTTGTTCCTTGAAATATGAGCCAGCTTATTGGTTATAATTACGAGAATTTGGCAAATGGTTTGAGTCTGCTCTCTCGGGCTCCGGCGACCAAGGATATGGACTTTGTGTATAGTCGACTCCACAATCTAGAGCAGATTGGTTACTTGGGGGATGGTTGTGGCATCCGGGCTGGGGGGGCGGCTGGCGTCGAACTGTCTCCTTGGCTCGTTGCATGGAAGACTCAGCCCTGGGTTCTCGTTGAGGCACAAGGAAACGTTGGGTCTAAGCGGGAGAAGGGTCCTCGGAACAATGGTTCCTGATATTGGACAGACCTGCTAGATAATTAACTTGATATGAACCTATGGAAATATGCTGCCTAGATCCCTTGGACTCACATAATTGGGTTTTCAGATTTGTTGTACAAATGTATACCAGGGTCTACGGGAAAGAGAGTTACTTAAATGCTGGCAGACAGTATAATTGATACCTAAAGTTTGGGTAAACCCTAGAATTTTGTTAATATAATTCTGACCTTAATGGAGGGGAACCACGGGAGAGATGCAGCTGAGGAGACGCACCTTAGACAATCCTGATATCTACCATATACACCAGATTGGTTAGGTTCCCAATTTGTGTTTTACCTGCTCTTACTTATATTTTTATTTGACCTTCCCACTTCCCCTGTTTAGGGTCAAGGAACCCAGAGGGAGCCCCTGGTTGCGCCCAATAGTGCTGCTCTCTCTGCAGTTTTCACTGCCAAAAATAGGTTGGTTTAGAATAACCAACTACAACTTGGAAGTCAATAATGTAAATAGTTTACAGTTATGGTTATCTATGTTTCACCAGTTCCCCAGTTGGGTTCTGGTTGAGGTTTTCTTTGGTTATTTTCCAGGTTTGGGATTTTTCTGTAATATGAATACAACAGAATGTGGGGAACGGGGATGGGGGATGCCAGTGGTGTCAATGGGCAGAGGAAATTTAATATACCTAATTATACTATGAATGGGTAAACCTCTAAAAATTCTTTCGCATAATGTGAATGGATTGACTGGCCCTGTGAAAAGATATAGAACTATTCAAGCACTGAAGAAATATAATGCTGAAATAATGTTATTACAGGAGTCTCACCTTGACTCAAGGGAGCACCAAAAATTACTCCAGTTTGGATTTGGCCAACTTTATGAGTTAGCCTACCACAGAGGGTGTTGCAGGGGGTGGTTACGTTAATCTCCAAACACTCTGCATTTGCTGTCTCCAGTCACTACTCTGATCCCGAGGGCAGATTAGTGGTTATAGTGGGTACAATCGGAAACCAACAGTATACAATAGCAAATGTTTACATTCCCCCTGGTAGCAATGCCTCATCTATTCAAAAACTGCTTGACAAGATCTTAGCTATTAAGAAGGGAGTACTGGTCATAGGTGGAGACTATAATTGTCTGCTTAGCCCCACAAGGGATACCTCAGCCCCCAGAGCTCCCTCTCAGACCTCAGGCCAACACCACCTGAGAAAATTAATTAGAGTTAGGACTGATGGATGCCTGACAGCACCTACACCCTCTGACTGGGAAATTCACCTTTTACTCACATGCCCATAAGCACTACTCCCGATTAGATTATTTCTCTGTATCAAAGGAACACTCGTATTTAATTCAGGGGGCAGAGATTTATAACATATGTCTGTCCGATCATGCGCCTATAATCTTAGAGATGGAATCACACGGAGAGAGGAAAAACACCTACTGGCGACTTAATAATTCCCTCTTGCAAGACCTGAAATGTAAAGACCTAATACAAACTAAGATAACAGAAATCTTGGTGGATAACACTAATGCATAAACCCCACCCCAGTTAATTTGGGACACTTTGAAGGTAGTACTTAGGGGGTATATAATAGCATGCTCCTCACAAAAAAAGACGCAGACTAGAATCTAAGTTAAAACAATTACAGAAAAAACTAAGCTTTCTGCAATGTGCACACATGCAGGGGGACAACTCACTAGCAGCTCAAATAACAGCCACACAGCATTCAGTTCAAAAAATACTCACTGAAAAAACAGAACAGGCCTTGCTCTGGCTTAGAAATACCATGAAGGAGGCCCTAGAGCCTCAAGAATTTTGGCAAATAGAAAACAAATTCAGCAAACAACAATTACTTAAGTTAGGCACCCCATATCAGGTTCTTTATGTACTACAACATCTGGAATGGTGAAGGCTTTTCAGTCCTATTACACTAACTTATATAAGGCTGAATCATTATCAGATGATTCTGAGATAGATGCATTTTTGTCTGACCTGACCCTCCCTCAACTTACAGAGGAGCAAAGGCAAACTCTAACTCAACCCATTACCAGTTCAGAAATTAAGAATGTCATTTCAAAACTCAAAAATTGCAAAAGCCCGGGACCGGGTGGATATGGGGCGGAGTTTTAGAAGACCACATGGGAATGGCTTGCAGACCCACTGACCAAAACTATGGTGGAGAGTCATGCGAGGGGAGTATACCCACTGTCCTGGTCACAAGCCATGATTTCGGTGATTTTAAAACCAAAAAAGCCCTCCCATATACGCGAGTCCTACTGGCCTATTTCTGTGTTGAATCAGGATTATAAAATATATCTTAGTATATTAGCCCATAGGCTTGATAACATGATCCCCTCGCTGATACACCCAGACCAGGCAGGTTTCATTCCCACACGAAAAACCTCTAATAATGTCAAACAAACTTTATATTTAATTGAACATGCAAACCACTCTAAATCTCCCTTGCTAATACTAGGTCTAGATGCACAGAAAGCATTTGATAGGGTCTCTTGGATATTTTTGAGAAAGACCCTGAGGAAGCTGGACTTTCCACCGGAGTTTATAGATAATATGGGCATTTATTCAGACCCTCAGGCTGTGGTTAAGGCCAACAGATCTTGCTCATCGAGATTCTCCCTCTCCCGGGGCACCAGACAGAGATGCCCCCTCTCCCCCTATCTTTTTGCCATATACGCAGAACCTTTAGCGCAGTACCTCCGACAGCTACAGGGGTTCACGGGATACTGGGTGGGGGGGCAGACACCATAGAGTTGCCTTATACACGGATGTCCTTTTAATCTATGTCACAGAACCATAGTCATCCCTACCGATATTGGAGCAGGTGCTGGCATACATTGAGAAAATATCTGGGTATAAGATTAATACACAAAAGCGGAAACTATATATATATATATATATATATATATATATATATAGGAGATTTTCTGGACAAGGCAATACAAGACAAACATCAATATAATTGCAATTGTAAATTGCTTAGATATTTAGGTATAAATATCATGGGGAAACCAGGCCTGACTTTCACCGCTAACTACGACGTATTGTTTGAGCAAATTAAATAAGATCTAGGGACCTGGATTCACCTCCCAATCCCCCTACTGAATAGAGTGCAGGCAGTTCAGATGAATGTGTTGCCTCACCTACCATACTTAATGCAGACAATACCCCAAATGCTTCCCAAGAGAGAGGAGAGGAGATGGAACAGATTAATAACTAATTTTCTGTGGCAGGGGGGCAGACCACGGATAGCCTTGGATAAATTACAGGCCCCCAAAGAGAGGGGGGGATTGGCCCTACCCAGCTGGATGGGATATACGACGGCAGTTATGCTGAATCATCTCAGGGAATGGTTTCAACCGAATGGAGTGGGGCCTCAGTGGAAGGAGATTGAGCAGGCCCTGTCGGACACCCAGTTAGATGAGACTACTGTTTGCCAGCCCCCCTCATTGGGATTTTTGGGATCGGAGACTTCAGTCTATGTTAAAAGCTACCTCGGGGCCTGGGCCAAATTTTTAACCCAACCCACTAATTTATTTGGTGCTCGCTGGATAGGGGTACGCTGGCAAAATAAAAAATTCTACCCTGCTAGGTTAGACAAGGGATGTAAAAAGTGGGCCACTCAGGGTTAATGTTATACTTATCAGTTTTATTCCAATGGCAACTTTAAAACATTTCTGCAATTACAGGAGGAATTCTCTATACCCAACAAAGATTGGTTTAGATATTTTCAGATCCGGCATTTCCATGAGATCACACTAGGCCTGGAGGTGAGCCAGGGGGACATCCCGCCACTGATCACACTCCTAATATCAGTTCAAGGGGAGACAGATACCAGACACCTGATATCCAGATTTTATCAGGCTCATATACAGGGGATCTGGGACTCATGGGGCAGGGTCAGGAGTGTCTGGGAGGAGGAGGAGATGGAGATAAATCTCTCGGAGACAGATTGGCTCTGGATTTGGAGGAGGCAGCACAAAATTACAAATTCTTATAATTGGCGTGAATTCGGTTGGAAAGTGGTCTCACGATTCTTTCGCACCCCATAAATAACATCTAAATTCCTTCCTTCATGGGATGCCTCATGCTGGAGGGGCTGTGGTTTCCTTGAGGCCACCCACACCCATATCTTTTGGAGCTGCCCTTTGTTAAAACATTATTGGCTAGGTGTCGAACGGGTTCTGTCAGCCATATGCCCAGAGGTGCTGCCGCTGCACCCGACCACAGCGTTGCTGCTGCAGTTTCAATCGGGCCTTAAACATAAATCTAAGGTATACATGGCCTCGGTTCTGTTAACTGTGGCCAAGAAAGCAATTACTAAAAACTGGCTGTCATTGGTTCCCCCCCCCATTCTCAAAAATTGGGAGGACCTGCTTTATGATATTTACAGTATCTCATGGAAACCATGACAGCAAAGTTACAGAGGAAGACTCCCCCCCCCCAGATACAGGGTCACTGAATGTGCTGGATGGTAGAGAGAGCAAGTCATAGGCAGGACCTGGTTCCCTGAAAGCATGAGGATCTACAGGGATAAGTTCTCCTTCACTCCCCCCTAGGAGGAATATAGTTAAATTCCAACCAGTCAGCGGGATAGCAGATATTTTGCCCTATGATATAGATGTATGGTATTTCTCTTTGCCCATAGGGATGTTCTCTCCCCATTTCCTTTCTCTTTATTTTTGAGTTATATGGTTATTTATGTAATCAATTACCACATTACTTGATACTGTACAACATTGCTTAATGTATTTACCAATGCTTTATATAAAACTGTACAATGAAACTGTATCTCCCAACACCTGGCATAAAATTATAATAATAAAAAATAAAATTTAAAAAAAATATTTGACAGCTTTGTGAAGCACATTACCTGTCACAGATCGACATGCCATTTATCATTCCTATCCCTGTTGATGTGAATTTCAAATATTCCTTGCTGATTACATGCAATATACTTAAAGAAACCGAAATTGCCAGTGAACAAAAACTGGTAGACTTTGTATCGGGACAAGTAAACTTTTCCTTTGACTAGTCTTGCTGGCTTGTATTGGAGGATGTAACATTTCAACAAGTTGTATCAGTGAAAGTGTGTGGGGTAAGTAGATTTTCCCAAGCAGTTGGCTGGACATAACAGCAGCCTACATCATTAAGTTGCTTTTCCAAAGGAAAAGGAAACCAGCAGCCCTAATAAGCATGCCAGGGGATGGAGAGCATGCCAGGTGGTGGGTTAAGCTCCAAAGGGGACAAGGGAAAGGTACATATAGTGGGGGATTCAGTGAGGGTCACTGGGAGGGATCTGGGTCTTTTGCTGATGGTAAAGAGGTGGTCTGCTACTTCCTTGGGGTGACAGCAAACTGACATAGTCAGGGTGGAGGAACTCACGGGCGAAGGGAAGGCCTGATTTAATTGTGCATGTAAATACAAATGATCTGAGCAGGCAGAGCATAGAACGGGTAATGGCAGACTTTGGTGCTCTGGGGAAAGTAGTGAAGGAGAGAGCAGGGTGGTATGCTACCATGGCCATGCCTGAACATTCGAGAACAGTTCCAAGTGTTGCAATTCAGTGCACAGCTAAAGGGATGGTGCAAGGAGGAGGGACTTCAGTTCTTCGGGGACTAGGGTCTAACCTGGAGGGATTGAAGGCTGTTCAAGGGGGACAACTTGCATCCCAGTGAGGGGGGCAGGAGGGTTATAGGAGAAAGATGGGCACAACATATAGCTAGTTTAAACTAGTTGGGGTGGGGAGTCAGTGTGAAAAAGTACACAAATAATGTCACAAACTTGGGGAGCTTTGCCATTCTCCTTCCTATCGAGCAATGAAAGAAAGACAACCATGCACAGGGTAAAGGGATAAGGGGGTCAGAGCCAGTTGTTGGAGAATGATGTGTGCCAAATTGTGGAGTTCCGGCAAGAAAATGTCGGAACTGCAGGCATTGGTCATGAAAGGAAACCTTGACCTGGTGGCTGTCACTGAGAGGTGGGCAACCTCAAACCATGAATGGGATATGTCCATACCAGGATACTCGCTGTTCAGAAAGGACAGAAAAAAGGGTAGTGGAGATGTAGTGCAGTTTGTATACAGGGAGACAGCAGCAATGAAGACAGCCTGTGGGAGTCAGGAAAACTGGAAAAATTATGTCTATTAACAGCTGCAGGGAATGGAAAACAGATTAGGATTGCAGTGGTCTGCAAACCACCAGGCCAGGACTGGGGGTGGATAAAGAACTGGGGGAGGTGCACAGAAAGGTGGGCAGTTTTGAGGAGGTGGTAGTAGTAGGGAACTTTAATATGCAGGATGTAAACTGCGATTCCATTCGCAGCAAGTGCTAGAAACCTGCTCCTGCTAGATAGAAACATGGAATTTGTCATCAGCAGAGAACCACTTGGCCCACTCAGTCTGCCCAGATGTTCCCTGCCTACTCTGTCTCCTTAGTCACTATCTGGTATCTGGGGACCTTCCTTACTCCCTGCTTATTTACCAGTTTTCTGCTATGCCTATCCCATGCATGCTTGAAGCCCCCCCACAGTTTTTGCCCCCAGTATCTCTGCTGGCAGATCATTCCAGGCATCCACCACTCTTTCAGTGAATCAGTATTTCCACACATCACTCTGAAACGTCCCCCCTTCCAGCTTCATTGCATGCACTCTTGTCATGGTGCACTTCCTCATTTGAAATGGACTCCCTTCCTGTATCCTGTTCACCCCCGTGAGGTACTTGTAGGACTCTCTCATGTCCCTCCATCTCTTCTCTCCTTAAGGGTGTACATGTTGAGGTCCCGCAGTCTCTCCACCTGGGGCTTATCATGCAGCCCCTAGATGCATGCCAGGAGATGTTCCTACTACAGTTAGTCCAGGGCTTAACAAAAGAAGGGTCTGTGCTGGATGTGATGCTTATCAGCAGTGAGATGATCTAAAGTGTGGTGGTAGTCCAGAAACCTCTAGGATCCATCAACCACAAGACAGTGAGGTTGGAGGTCCAAATAGGGACCACAAAAGGGCAAATACAGTAAAGGTATAGGATTTCAGGAAGAAAAATTACTCACCTTAGTAATCATGTTTCTTCCAGTGTATTCTTCTTTCTAGGGACATGGATATGTTGTTCATCCACACTCATTGGCAGTATCCTTGCCGCTTTAAATCTTGCCGGAAGGTCTTCAAGCTTGCTCCTCCAACCCACCCGGGTGGTATAACTCTCGGCTCCGCCCCATGACGCCAGATCTTCCTTACCGCTTGGAAGCTCAGGTTCCCTCCTTAACGCTCTGCGTTTGTGACTGGTTCCTATTTCTCCGTTTGCGGATTTAAAAATAATATTTTGCAAAAGGACTTCAGTCTTCGATCCCTCGCTGCTGCGATGGATAAATCGACTCCCGGATTTCGGAGATGCCCATGCGGGCAGAAGATGTCTCGGACGGATCCACCTCCGTGTGTCTACTGCTTAGGCCTTGAGCGACCCGCAGGCTTACGACCTGTGCTCATCTTTCTCGGCCCTCGTCCTCGAGAACCCGTGCTGCCCGGTGCAACTGGGCCGTCCGAGCGTTCCCTCGGTGAAGTCAAGGAGGCCCGGTTGGCGGTGTCAGCGGCGGTGAGCTCGGCCGGATCAGCTCGGCGGATGGTCGCCCTCGAGAAGAGGGAGGTAGCGGGCCGTATCTTCCTCGGCCGCGGCATTTATCCCGCTCTCTCTGGGTTCTTCCTACGGCTTCCTTTAAGGAGCTTTGTCTGTCCTCTCCACTAAGGAGAAGGGCCTGCGTCTGCTGGACCTTTTCTCGGTCCAAAAGAAGGACAAGGGTAAGTCCCTCCGTCGGCGCTCTTGGGGCGGAAAGGTCCCTCTCCCGGCCGTCGACCGTCGGCTTCGGTCGACCGCTCGGCTTCGGCCACTGGCCTCACGGTGTCCCCGTCAGGTCAGTTGACCGAGACTCCCACTGATGAAGTCGAGATTTTTCTCGACCCATTGGACGGGCTGTCGCCTTTAGCAGCCGAGATTCCCCTCTCCCCGGTTCCCCCGGGAGGAGTTGAGGATCCCGTGGGCTCGCCTGTGCCTCCGGTTCCAGAGCCCTCGGATGGACCTTCCGAGCCGAAGGGAGTGTCGGTTCCGGCCGACACCTCCCTGCACCGACCCCGGAAATTCCGGGACTCTCGGTCTCGGTCTCGGACCTCTTCGCGGTCCAGCCGTTCCCACCGTCATAGGCGGTCTCGGTCTCGGCACCGCGGTAAGCGGCGTCGCCGCTCGTCCTCGTCCTCCTCCTCGGATGGGGAGCTTGGCGTAAATTACGTCGCGATGCGAGGACCTTATGTTTCAACAGCTCCTCCTGGCGGGAATAGCCGACTCCGGCGCCTTCCCGGCCATTAAGTAACTGTCACGGGCGGCCGACACAACCCTCGACTTGCCGAGGGCCTATCCAGGCGGTTGTTCGGCCAAAACCAACTGCTCCACCGATTGCGGTGGAACCTCCGCCTCCACAGCCACCAGTGGGGCTCCGACCAAGGATTCTCGGTCGGCTGAGGTTTACCCATCGACTGTCAGTTACCCTCACTCCCGACCGACCTCGGCAGGTGAAGGGTGGCTCAGGCCAGAGGCAGCTCTTCGAGGACTCTTCCGAGTCCGAAGATGATTCCTCCTTCTTCTCCAAGCGACTGGACTTGGAGTCTTCAGGAGGTCAGCCAATGGACGATAGCCCGTCGTCCTTCTTAGGACTGCTTCGGCTCATCTCGGAGTCTACCGGGATGGAGCTCGAACCCGTTTCCAAACGGGCCAGGTATCCCCTCACGGAGATTCTGGACCGAGGGGATTCTCCGACGGAGGCCTTTCCGGTGGCGAGGCCATAGTGGGTCCAGCACTGGAACTTGTGGCGCCTGCTTCCTGCCCTCGCCTTGACCAGGATGGCCAGGAAGTATCACGGTCCCCTACGGTTCCTTGTCCGGTTTTGAACACCCCTCTGCTGAGGGGTTGGTTACCGACAGCGTTTTCCGGTAGCGCCCGCTGCGCCAGGGATGTGGACAAACCTCCTGACAAGGAGTCCAAGAAATTGGACTATGTCGGGCGAAAAGTCTCGCTCGTCCTCTCGGCCTTCGTCAGGCCAGTTCGGCCGTCCTCATGGCACATTTTTCTCATGCCCTGTTGGGCTCCTGGATGAGGTCATCCCTCATCTTCCCGCCCGATCTGCAGACTACGGTTAAGCAGGTGCGGGACAGGGCAGAGCAGTGGCCAAACAGCAGCTCAGACTGCTTTGGATGTAGGGGACTCATGTGCCAGATCGGTGGCGCCGCAGTGGCTATCGTCGGCGGGCTTGGCTGAGGATATCCACCTTTGCTCGGATACCCAGGCACTTGGCGGATGTTCCCTTTTGGGGACTGACCTCTTGACCCTGGGGTGGAAGGTCACCTGCAGAGGATCGAGAAGTCAATGCCACCTTGGACTCGGTCTCTTCCGCTCAGAAGGACAAGAGCCGCAAACCACAGCCTAAGCCCTTTCGTCCTTCTGTGCCCCGCGGCGCCCCGACCAACAGCGTCAGGGCCAGCAGAGCTGGCCTAGCATCCCAAACCCAAGCCGCCGGCTTCCTCTAACAGGAGGCAGGGAGGAAAGGGCCCAGGAGGTCCCTCGGCGGTCCCTCCTCCAAGCCTGCCCAGTGGCAGGCTGAGGGTGTCGCCCCATCCCGTCACCTTACCCTAGGTCCCCCAGTGAGAGGCGGCTCAGCACTTCCGTTCCGCCTGGTCGCTGTTACCACGGACAGGTGGGTCTTGAAGGTGGTGGGAAGAGGCCTGCCTCTGGAATTCGAGCAGGCACCACCCTTCAGGCCGTCGCCCCTCGGAGCCGGGATCCCAGCCTCACTGGCGGCTCGTCGGGCCGACATCACTCTCCTCCTCCAGAAGGGGTGGTAAAGAGGTGGTGGACCCTCCTTCAGACCCAGGGTTTGTGTCCAGGTACTTCCTGGTTCCGAAGCAGACGGGGGCTGGCGCCCCATTCTCGACCTACGACCTAAACAAGTTCCTAAGGTCTCGAACCTTCAGGATGGTCACTCTGGCTCAGATAATACCATCCTTGGAGCAGCGTGTGGTTCTGCTCTCTGGACTTGCAGGGCCAGCGTTTTTCACGTCCCTATCCTCCGTCTCACCAGAGATTCCTTAGCTTCCGGCGGAAGGATCTCTCTTGATTCAAACCATGCCCTTGACTTGTCTCCAGCTCCCAGGGTCTTCACCAAATGCATGGCAGTGGTGACAGCATTCCTCTTGAGGCGCGGTCGGTGTGCCCTTACCTGGGCGACTGGCTGATAGCAGCTCCCTCAGGAAGGAGGCGGAGTGGTCAGAGATCTGGCCTCAGGTCTGCTCTCAACTGGGCCTCCTTATCAAGCGAGGCCAAGTCAGACTCGGGCCGAAGCAGGTGATTTTATTCATCGGCGCAGCTCGACTCTTTGAGACAGCGCGGCTCGCCGGACAGGGCCGAGTTCTTTCCTCCTTTGCCCGATCATTTCTGGTTGGGCAATTGCGCTCTGCCGGGACTTCCTCGCCTCCTGGGTCTCATGGCGGCCTGTACCAGCGTGGTCGTTGGGCCCGCTGGAACATCGTCCTTCAGTGGGGACTGGCCAGCCAGTGGTCTGGCGCTGCGATCCCTTGGACCAGCTTGTGCGGTGACACAGGGATGTGGAATGCTCTCCAGTGGTGGACCGTTCCAGATCATTTGCAGGAGGCATCCCGTTACGTCCGCCCGGCGACGGTCTCTCTGTCGACCGATGCCTCTCTGATGGGTTGGGGTGCCCATCTGGGGAACACGGGCTCATGGCCTCTGGTCCAGCGGAGTCGATGCCACATCAACCTGCTGGAGCTCGGCGGTCCGCCTAGCTCTCACCGCCTTTGCTCCGTTCCTCCGGGGTCAAGTGGTCCGAGTCAGGCGGACAATACCGCGACCATGTACTATCTAAACCGCCAGGGCGGGGCCGCTCCATGCTTCTATGCAAGAAGCTCTCCGCATTTGGTCACTCGTGCGCAGCCTGGAGGCGGATCTCCTAGGCCATTCCGTGGCAGGGCCTCCAACACCCTGGCCGATGCCTGAGCCGGATAGGGGCTGCATCCCAGGTGGTCTCTCCTGCGGAGGTAGTACAGCATCTGTTCTCCTTTGGGGCACACCTCAGGTGGACCTGTTTGCCTCCATGGAGGCAGAGCTGAGTCTGTTCCATGCCGCCCCCTCAGCGGGGCTCGCTGCAGGGGATGCCTTCTCGAGGCAATGGACCCCGGGCCTCTTTCGCCTTTCCCCATTTCCCTTGATCCACAAGGTGCTTCTCAAGGCGGAGGGACAAAGGCAGGTGATTCTGATAGCCCCAGACTGGCCTCGCCAGTTCTGGTACCAGATCTCCTCAGTCTCAGCTTCAGGACTCATGGCAGCTTCCAGCTCGCCCGGACCTGCTCTCAGTCAATCAGGGAAGGTGTTCCATCCGGACCTTCAATCCCTGCACCTGGCGGCCTGGTTCCTGGCGCTAGAGTTCCAGGCTTTGGGTCTTTCCGGCGAGGGTCCTCAATGTAGTTGAGGCGTCCCGTAGAGTCGACCAGAAAATGCTATGCCTTCAAATGGAAAAGGTTTCCATTTGGTGTCAGAACAAGGGCTTGGACCTTCCTCCTGTTCCTTGGCAAGCATCTTGGACTATTTATGGTCCCTTTCTAGTCAAGGGCTTAGGTCGGCGACCCTAAGGGTGCACCTGGCAGCCATCTCTGCTTACAGGCGGGCCGGGAAGCAGTCGATGGCGCAGAGAAGGTGGTCTGGCTTTTTCAAAGGCCTTGATCACATTCCCCTCCAGTGCGGGAACCCCCACCTCCGTGGGATCTACTGCTGGTACTGGCAAAGCTCATGGGCAAGCCATTCGAACCTATGCACAGGTGTGCTCTCTCTCTCACCTGTCGTGGAAGACCGCCTTCTTGGTGGCTATCACGTCAGCCAGAAGGATGGGAGAGCTCCAGGCGCTTTCCATCGAGTCTCCTTACCTGGTCTTCCACAGGGACAAGGTTGTCCTCGCCCCACCGAAATTCCTTCCGAAGGTGGTGTCGGAGTTTCACCTTAACCAGGTGTTGACTCTGCGGTGTTCTACCCCAATCACACCTCGGAGGCCGAATATAGGCTCCATACTCCTGGATCCTAGAGGCTCGCTTGTTATAAGGCGCGGCTGGAGAATCAGGGAGAGGTTACAGCTGTTTTGTCACCTACGCTGAAGCCGCATCTGGCAGACCTGCAGCCAAGCGGACGATAAGCAGGTGGGTAACCTCCTGCATAGATCTCTGCTATAAGTTAGCGGGCATGGAGCCTCCCAGAGGATAAGAGCTCATTCTGCCCGCCATACTGCTGCTACAGCAGTGGCTGCTTCCAGGGGCGTCCCTATCCAGGAAATCTGCAGGGCTGCTACCTGAAGTCAGCAAACACCTTCATTACCCACTACCACATCGACCTTGAGTCACGCGGGATGCTGGTTTTGGGGCCTCGGTTCTCCAGTCTCTCTTTCCCAAGTAAGTATGTGGGGGTGTCGTCTTGCCTCCTCCTCCCGGAGAACTACTAGGAGTCTGCCAATGAGTGTGGATGAACAACATATCCATGTCCCTAAATACAGGTTACTCACCTGTAACAGGAGTTCTAGGAATGGTATGTTGTTCATCCCTACATTCTCGACCTCCCGGCTCGACGCACAACCTGAGCTTCCAGCGGGCCAGATCTGGCGTCATGGGGCGGAGCCAAGAGTTATACCACCCGGGTGGGTGGGAGGAGCAAGCTTGAAGACCTTCCGGCAAGATTTAAAGCGGCAAGGATACTGCCAATGAGTGTGGATGAACAACATATACCATTCCTAGAACTCCTGTTACAGGTGAGTAACCTGTATATATTCATAACTGTATGCAGTCTGCCACCTCAGTAGAACTTGCCGGAGAGAAATGGAACTATAGGCAAATGATAGAACCTATCATTGCTTGAGCCACATATTCAAACTGCTGCCCTCATCTACTGCAACGTTCCATCAACGTCTCAGATTTCGATAACAGCCTACAAGGCAGAAGTACTATGTACCTATCTAAAACTACCTATAAATACATAAAGTAACTCCTATAAAGCAAATATGCCCCCTAGTGGCTATTTAACTGCAACCCAAAACAGATAAATTTTATCCTGGAAACTCAGGTAACAAAAGAATCCGAGGTAATCCTAAGTACTTTAACAGTGTGTACATATGGAAAATACAAGATAAATCAGTAGGCATGCTGAGGCTCTGGTTCTGGTAGGGGAGGCAGGGTGGGAGAGTTACGAATATAGAAGAATACACTGGAAGAAACAAGATTACTAAGGTGAGTATTGTTTTCTTCTTACCCCATGTATTCTTCTATATTCATAACTGTATGCAGACTTCAAAGCAGTACCTTTGGAGGTGGGCAGAGAAACTACTTAGGAAAGAGGCTCTGCAGGACTGCTGTTCCAAATCTGGCATCACCTCTGGACAGTATGTCCAGGCTGTAATGCTTAGTGAAAGTATGTACTGTCCTCCACGTTGCAGCTTTGCATATGTCCAGTAGGAGACATCCCTTGAAGCTGCTATGGAAGCAGCTGTTCCCCTAGTTGAGTGGACCCTAAGTCCTGATGGGATCTGTTTGCCTGCTTTTTTGATAGCAGAACTGTATGCAGCTAACTATCCAGTGAGAGACTGATCTCTTGGTAGCTGGTGTACCTTTTTTCACATCCCCATAGGTAAGGAATAACTGTTGTTTGTCCTGCCTATGATCTTTAACATGAGATATATAATCACTCAGAGCTTTCTTTACATCAAGACTGTGGAGTCTACGCTCACCTGAGGTAGAATGCTCAGTAAAAAACACTGGTAGTGTAATAGATTGGTTCAAATGAAAGTCTGACACCACCTTGGGAAGAAATGTTCTTTGTTCTGAGTACCACTTTGTCATTGTGAAAAGACAAATAGTCCTTTTCCACACATAGGGCCTATAGCTCACTCATTCTTCTAGTAGAAGTCATAGCCACTGAATATACAGTTTTCCATGTAACATACTGGAGGTGAGCTGAAGACATAGGTTCGAAAGGTGACCTCGTAAGTTGAGCAATACAAATGTTCAGGTCCCACCCAGGGACAGGTTCCCATAACAAGCCATAACAAAATGGAGGGTAATGAGTACCAATGCCCATAGTCTAGGTAAAAAGCTCCCCGAAATGGTGGCCTTGATGAAAGAGGGATGCCTGGATATCATGGCAGTCACAGAAACATGGTACACAGAGAACCATGACTGGGATGTCAACATACCAGGGTACACACTCTACAGGAGGGACAGGGAGGGAAGAAGAGGAGGAGGAGTAGCTCTCTATGTAAGGAAAGGGATCAAAGCAGCAGAACTAAAGGGTAAACAGGATGGAGAGGAGGCACTGTGGGTCATCCTAGAGACTGGAAATGGCTCCACAATCTGCACAGGGGTTGTGTACAGGCCCCCGTCTCAGAGAGAGGAAATAGACAAGGAAATGATGGAAGGCATCCTTGAGATACGAACATTCGAAATTTGCCAGCAGATAAAGACCTAGAGGTCTATCAAGTCTGCTCGAATGTGCAGCTAGCACCCCTTATTCTGCAACTGCCCCTCCCTTCCACCCTTCCCCTTCATTAACCCTCCCCCTTGTCCTGTCCCATCCCCTTTTGAAGCAGTCCACTGTTCTACTGGATACCACTTCTGTAGGTAACACATTCCACCCAGCCACCACCCTCTCTGTAAAAAAGTGTCTCCTCATTTCCCTCCTGAACCTTCCTCCCTCCAGTCTCATATCATGGCCCCTGGTGTCCCTCCCTTCCCTTACTCTGAACAGCCCCTCTGTACCTGTCTTGTTTATTCCTTTCATGTACTTAAAGGTTTCAATCATGTCCCCCCGTCCCTCCTCTCCTCCAGTGAGTACATGTTCAACTCCCTTAGCTTCCTCTCGTATGATAAGTCCCCCAGCCCCTTAATAATCTTTGTCGCCCTGTGCTGCATCCCCTCCAGTAACTTAATGTCCCTCTTCAGATACGGGCGCCAGTACTGCACGCAGTACTCCAGTTGCAGTCTAATTAACTATACAGTGGCAGAATCACCTCCTCAAGGATATACCCCTTGCAATACAACCCAGCATTTTGTTGGCCTTTGCAGCTGCCTTCCTACATTGTGCCAAGTTGTTCATTGACCCTGTAATGAGCACCCTCAGATCCTTCTGCTCTTCTGTCTGGGCTAGCTGCACTCCTCCAGCTGGTAACTCCTCCTTTTGAGTATGGTAGAGTAGGATGGTAGAAAAAGGGGAGCTATTGCTGATGGCGGACCTGAATATGTCAGATGTTAACTGGAGCACCTTTGCTGCAGCCACATCCAAGAGCAGGGCCATTCTCTATGCCCTACAGGGGGCATGCCTCAGACAGCTAGTTTTGGAACCCACTCAGGAGGGAGCAATTTTAGACCTGGTACTCTCAAATGGGGAGAGAGAGAGAGGATCTCTGATCTTGAAGTGGGTAGTCATCTGGGAACAAGCAACCACCAAACAGTGTGGTTCACGATAAACTTAGCTGTAGAGTCAAGCCACACAAAAGTGAAGGCACTTGAATTCAGGAGGGCTGATTTTGTCAAAATGAGAGAGTACCTCAGAAAAGCACTAGCAAACAGGCAAGAAGGTGGGGTGGAGCAACAATGGGGAAACATTAAAACTGCCATCACAGAGGCAACACGCCTTTATGTGAAGCAAATAAACAAATCAAAACGAAAGAAGAAACCTCTATGGTTCTCAAAAGAAGTAGCGGGGAAGGTAAAGGGGAAAGAGATAGCATTCAGGAAGTATAAGGAAACACAGAAGGAGCAGGACAGAGAACTGTACCAGTTAAAGCAGAAGGAAGCAGGGAAGGCAGTCAGAATAGCAAAGGCCCAAACCGAGGAAAAGATAGCCAGCTCGGTTAAGAAGGGGGATAAAACCTTTTATAGGTACATTAGGGAGCAAAGAAAGACTAAGGCAGGAATACTGAGGCTGAATAAAGAGGAAGGTGGTTGAGCAGAGAGCGACAGTGAAAAAGCAGGGATACTGAACGAATACTTCTGTTCAGTATTCACAATGGAAAAGGGAGATACCTAATCCGGTCAATAGAAGCACTCTGTATGGGGGGGGGGGGATATTAATCCTTTCACAGAAGAAAGGGTTCTGAAAGAACTATTAAAACTGAAGGTGGATAAAGCAATGGGGCCTGATGGGATTGACCCCAGAATTCTAAAAGAACTAAGGGAAGAACTAGTAACACCACTGACTACCCTTTTTAATAAATCATGGGAGGATGGTGTGGTACCTGAGGATTGGAGGAGGGAAGATGCGATTCCCCTTCACAAAAGTGGGAGCAAGACAGAGGCAGGAAACTACAGACCTGTCAGTTTGACCTCAGTGGTAGGGAAAATGATGGACTCACTGCTGATCTACGAAGACTAAAGGAGCTTACTATGTATACCCTTGAGGAAAGAAGGGAGAGAGGGTACATGATAGAAACTTTCAAGTACCTCAAGGGAATCAACAAAGTCCAAGAGGGTAGCATCTTTCAGAAAAAGAGATGTGCAGAACAAGGGGCACAATTTGAAGATAGAGGGGACGCTCAGAGGTAATGTGAGGAAGTATTTTTCACAGAGGGTTGTAGATGCATGGAACAGCCTCTCTGAGGAGGTCATGGAGTCAAGAACAGTGAGGGAATTCAAGAATGCATGGGACAGACATAAGGCAGTCCTAGTGGAGGGTAGGAGGAAGTAAGCTGTTGGTTAACTAGGATCTGCAGCTTATCTGTTAGGTATGAAAATGGGCAGACTAGGTAGGCCAAGTGGTCCTTATCTGCTGTCAAATTCTATGTTTCTATAAAGGAAAGAATTGTTGAGTACGTAGAGGCCAGTGGGGCACAGGACCCAAGGCAGCATGGATTCACAGCAGGAAGGTCATGTCAGACAAATCTAATTGATTTCTTTGACTGGGTGACCAAAGTAGTAGACTAGGGAGGGGCTGTGGACATGGCCTACCTAAACTTTAGTAAGGCATTTGACACAGTCCCCGCACAAAAGATTAGTAAACAAATTAGCCAGCCTGGGAGTGGGTCCCAGGGTGATAGCCTGGGTAAAACACTGGCTGGACAACAGGACACAGCGGGGAATAGTAAATGCGGTCCACAGTGAAGAAAGGAGGGTTACTAGTGGGGTACCGCAGGGTTCAGTACTGGGGACGGTCCTTTTTAATATCTTTATAAGTGACATTACAGAGGGACTAGAAGGGAAAGTATGTCTCTTTGCAGATGACACAAAGATCTGCAACAGGGTTGATATGCAAGGGACTTGGCAAGGTTGGAGGAATGGTCAAATGTATGGCAGCTTAGATTCAATGCAAAGAAGTGCAAAGTAATGCACCTGGGAAACAAAAACCCTGGGGAAGAGTACACAATGAGGGTGAGATACTGACAGCAAAAATGGAAAGGGACCTGGGGGTAGTCATATCAGATGACCTAAAGGTGGGCCAGCAATGTGAGAAGGCAGTAAGGAGGGCTAGGGGGATACTGGGATGCATAAGGAGAGGCATCACCAGTAGAAAACAGGAAGTTGTTGGCTCTCTGTACAGACAGTTGGTAAGACCACATCTGGAGTACTGTGTACAGTTCTGGAGACCCCATCTCCGCAAAGACATAAACAGGGTGTAGGCTGTCCAGAGGAGGGCAACCAAAATGATGCAGAGTCTGCATCAGAAGACATATGAAGAAAGACTAAAGAAACTAAAGATGTACAGCCTCGAGGAAAGGAGGGAGAGGGGGGACATGACAGAAACTTTTAAATACATCAAGGGAATCAACAAAGTCCAAGAGGGTAGCATCTTTCAGAAAAAGAGATGTGCAAGAACAAGGGGCACAATTTGAAGATAGAGGGGATGGCTCAGAGGTAATGTGAGGAAGTATTTCTTCACAGAGAGGGTTGTAGATGCATGGAACAGCCTTCCGGAGGAGGTCATAGAGTCAAAAACAGTGGGGGAATTCAAGAATGCATGGGACAGACATAAGGCAGTTCTAGTGGGGGGTAGGAGGAAGTAGGCTGTTGGTTAACTAGGATCTGCAGCTTATCCGTTAGGTAGGGAAATGGGCAGACTAGGTGGGCCATGCAGTCTTTATCTGCCGTCAAATTCTATGTTGGGTGAGTATATGTGAAACAGACCTTTGAAAAACTTCTTAAAAATTGGATCAGCTGCTATAGAGGTGGTTTTACCCACCAACATGTGAGCAGAGATGGATGCCAAGTGAACTCTTAGGGAAGTATGCTTAAGGCCCTGATCATGCAAGAAAGTAAGATACTCAAGGAGAGTTGGAATTCCTGCTGAAGCAGGTTCAATGCTGTGCAGGTTGCACCAAGAGAGAAACCTTTTCCATTTGGCTGAATAGGTTTTCTTAGTGAAGGGTTTTCTATACCCCTTAAGTATGTGTAAAACTGCTTGGGAGGGATTCAGGTTTGCAAATTCTATGTCTTCAAGAGCCAAGCCTTGAGACAGAGGGAGCTGAGATTCGGATACCCCATTTTCCCTTGGTGGGAGGTCAACAGGTTGTGCCTCCGAGGGAGATGTATTGGTCTGGATACCGACATGGATAATAGGAGAATGTACTAATGCTGTCTGGGCCAGTCTGGGGTGAGGAGGATCATTGAAGCAGGCTGGGACCTGAGCTTGATCAGGACTCTGAGAATGAGGGGGAAGGGAGGGAAAGCATACAGATTTCTTCCTGACCAATCCAGTACCATGGCATCCACTGGGATTGTGCCTCTGGCTGGAGGCCTGCAACAAAACAGTGGTAGTTTGTGGTTCTCTTGAGAGGCAAAGAGGTCCACTTCTGGGGTACCCCACCTTCTGAATACTGTATTTGCCACTTGTGTGTCCAGTCACCACTCGTGGTGGCCTTGACTGATTCTGCTGAGGGCATCTGCCAGAATGTTGTCCTTCCCTGGAACATGGACCGCTTGCAGAGTTACTTTTAGAGAGTATGCAAGATCCCACAGTTTCATGACCTCTGAGCACAGAGGATCTGATGTTGTACCTTCCTGCTTGTTTATATAGTACATTGTTGCGGTATTGTCTGTCCTGACTTATACCACCTTGTCTGACACCAAATGAGCAAAAGCCTTTAGAGCTAGAAGTACAGCTTGGAGCTCTAAGAGATTTATGTGCAGAAGGGATTCTGCCCCGGACCAAGTCCCATGGATTGTGTGTTTCACCATGTGCTCACCCCATCCCAGTAGAGAAGCATCTGTTGTAAGAACAAAGGAAGGATTCTGCTTTTGAAAAGAGACCCCTTGCCTTAAGTTGTCTGAATTTTTCCACCACTGTAAGGCTTGAATTACAGCCTCTGTTACTGGGATGAGTTTTGACATGTTGTCCCTTCTCTGTGACCAGTGGGACCTGAGATGAGGCTGCAAGTCCCTCATTCTGTATCTTGCCCCTGAAACAGTACCTGTTGCTGCAGCTATATGACCGAGAATCTGCAAATAGTGTCTTGCTGGGTATGGCTGGTTTAGTTTGAAAGAAGCAGCCAGGTCGAAAATACTTTGCACCCTGTCCTGAGGGAGGAAAGCTCTTCCCTGAATAGTATCCAGCTCTGCTCCTATGAATTGAAGCACCTGAACAGGGGTAAGCACAGACTTTTCCTGATTTATCAGAAATCCCAGGGATTGCAGGAGATGCATTGTTGGATTGCAAGTGATCTGAGACCTGTTGTGGGGATTTTCCCACAACCAGGCAATCGTCCAGATAAGGGAAGATTAGGATACCAAACCTTCTTAGATGTGCCACTACTACAACTAGGCACTTTGCGAATGCCCTTGAGGCTGAGGTCAGGCAGAAGGGAAGTGAACTGATAATGGCCTGAAAGGAGCTTGAACCCGAGATATTTTCTGTGAGACTGCCTTATTGGGATGTGAAAATAGACATTTTTTAAATCCAGAGCTGCCAGTCAATCCCCTTGCTGGATAACTGGTAATATGGACAACAAGGTGACTATCTTGAACCTTGATTTCACTAGAAATTTGTTGAGAGATCTGAGATCCAGAATGGGTTGCCAGCCCCCATTTTTCTTTTTGGTCAGAAAGTAACAGGAATAGAAACCCCTTTCTCTGAGATGTAGTGGTACAGGTTCCACTGCTTTCATGTGGCTCAATTTCTGCATCTCCTTCTGCAAGAGTTTGTCCTCCATGAGGAAAACTGGCTTGAAGACTCTTAATTTCCGAGGGGGAAGGGATTTGAAGCATAGGGACAAACCCTGACTTACCACCTCCAGAACCCACTTGTCTGTGGTGATGGCAACCCAATTCTGGAGGAGTAAGTCAGCCTGCCCCCTACTGGCACTGGGGAGGTGACCTGGACCAGCTGGTCAGGGGTTTTGTTTTAGGGGTGCCTGACCTTGGACAGATTGGGAGTGCCTTCTGGAACCCCTCCTGCCTCTAGATCTAAAGTACCCAGTCTGCTGTGGGTAGGGCTGTTGCTGAAAAGCAGCTTGGCCCTGATAGAAAGGCTTCCCATAAGGGGACCTTCCCCTGCCTCCTCTTCCATAAGGCCTATAGGAAGGGGTAGGCCTGTCCCTGGATGAGTTACTCTTGTAGGTGGCCTTGTATTCATCCACCTTTTTCATGTACTCCTCGGTGTGTTTACCAAACAGGGAGTTGTTCTCCACAGGAAAATCCATGGCCTTTGTCTGGGTATCCTGTGTGAGATTAGTGGCCCTAAGCCATGCCAGTCTTCGTAGGGTGACTGACAGGGCCATCCACCTGGCAGCATTGTCATTAGCATCAGCTACCATCTTGAACTGATATTTAGCAGCTTCCAGACCAAATCTAGCTGTCTCTTCCAGGTCGTCTGAGAGAGGCGAGGGGGCCTTCTCTGACATAGCCAGTACTGATTGCGGTAATTAGCCTGCCTTACACCTAAGGAGGCAGCTAAATAACCTTTCTTAGACATACCGTCTATTTTTCTGGAATCCTTCTCAGGAGGGTGGGAAGAGAGAGGGACCCTCACCGTTTCACAGGCTGCCTATTGGACTATGCCCTGGTGATCAGGATGGGAGTTTAAGAACTCTGTTACCTCCCTGTCCAACTGATATTTGTTATCAGACTTCTGTCTATAGGGGGAACAGAGTTAGGAGTCTAAAATCTTTTAACAAGTCTTTTTTTAAAGAACTTATTAATTGGCAGGTATACCTTTTTTGTGGATGTTAAACCCATCATCTCTAAGTATTCGGCCTCCTCTTCATCATCAACCATTTCAGTGGTAGCCAAATCTAAGGCATCCACTATCTTTCTCACAAAAGAAAAGTGAGATGAAAAATCCTCAGGTCAAGGAGGAGAACCAAACTCCTGCTCAAGTGAGATCTCAGGCTCTATGGGCTCATCCTGTTCAGGATCCATCTCACCATCATCTTCACACTCAGGTACCTGTGGTTCAGGAACAGGAGCTGGGGCAGGAGCTTTTGGAGGAGCAGGCTGAACAGGCAGGATCCCCTGTAAAGCCTGTAAAACTTTCATAGCCTGAGCTATCTCCTCTGCAGATGGCAGGCTGTGCGACACAGTAGAAACCCCTTGAGGTGCAGGAGCCTGGGGTTCTAAGTGTTTAGTTTTCTTGGATTTCTTGAAGGGGGCAGGAGAGTCAGCCAGGCCACTCCCCATTTTCAGAATGCTAGAAGCATCCTTATCAAGGGTGGTAACAGTGGATAAAATGGTTTCACCCGTAGTTTTTGATGGTTGGTTAGAGCCTGATGGACCACTGCCCACTTTTTTCCTAAGCCTTTCCATTCTTTTCTCAATAGTTTTTAGAGGAAAGGATTTACATATGGCACAGTCTGCTGAAAAATGGTCAGGTCCCAAGCAGACTAAACATAAATCGTCTTTGTCAGCTTTAGCAAACACTTCCCCACACTTAGTACAGTTTTTAAAACCTGGGGGACAGGTCTTTTTCTTTGTTTTTTATTGTAATTCCATTTCCAGGAGAAAAAACAGTAACCGCTTATTAGTATTCAAACTAACTTTTTTTTTTGGGGGGGGGGGGGTTCATCAGTTCAAGAACCAATTAAGGATCTGAGAAAGAATCGATAATTTTTTAAATCGAACCGGGTCAGTGGTTCACAGAAACCGGAGTATCGGTTCAAAAGAACCGACCGCTCAGTTTCAAGATACAAGTTTTAAAGACAGACAAGATATAAAATATAGTATAAAATAATGCTGAACTGTGGCGAAAATCACAGAAATTAATAAGAAAGTCTTGGTTCCTCAGCGGTTATCCCAAACCGTGAGGAACCGAGAAAAAATAAAATTTTACTGCTAAACTAAATAAATTTAACTTTAAAAAGTAATTAGAACTGAAGTAAACAATAAATGAAGGCAGCAGTTAAACTATAGACTAAAATATACTTATTTAAACTGGAATCAGCACGAACAGTCAAGAGGAAGATCTCCAGGCGTCTGTCTTGTCAGGCGGAGTGAGAAATCTGAGACGTTGACAGAACATTGCAGTAGATGAAGGCAGCAGTTTGAATATGTATCTCAAGCAATGATAGGTTCTATCATTTGCAAATAGTTCCATTTCTCTCCAGGCAGTTCTACTTAGGAGGCAGACTGCATACAGTTATGAATATAGAAGAATACATTGGGTTAGAAGACACACATATATATATATATATATATATATTTTTTTTTTTTTTAATCTTTATTAGATGAAGCACTTTAAACTTTGTACAACATTGACTTTGTTTAAGTGAAATTTCACAATTACACAGCATATAGGCCACAGAAATAATTTCCATGTGTATAGTGTCTCCGTTCTAATAACAATTCACTTACATACTTTAGACATCTCCACAGAACCCAGCTCCAACAAACTAGGATTATCATTCGAGGAGTCATTAATCTTCCCATCACCCTCCCCTCCCCAGTGGAAGTGGCACCCCCTCACACTCTGCAGGATAAGCCTATCATGGAACAAAACCGGTATCAATCTGAGCCATATACCATACCCATTTTTGCCATTTTGAATTAAATGTAACAAGTTTTTTCATTAAGCCCAGCCATCAATTTTTCTAATTGATATATATCCATTACAATTTTTCGCCAGTCATTGTTGGAATAACTGGGGTCATCCACCTCCGGGTAATGGCCTTTTTTGGTACCAGAAGTTACAATGGCAGTAATGTTTTATGCCAAGGAAGATGATGTTGAGGCATGATCATTAGCAACACCATCTCAGCGGTTAATTCAACCATTTCCCCCATACATTACCTAAGTTCATCCTGCAAAGTGCACCAGAAAGGAGTAAAAAGCGGACTTACCCAGAACACATGTCCCAAGTCCGTCCAGTTGGCACTGACACCCCCTCCAACAAACCCCATAAATTGGTGGCATATACTTTATAAGTACAGCTGGGGATCTGAAAAATTTGTATCTGCACTTCCATGCATACTCCCTCCAAACTACTGAGATAATTATCTTAACACCCGGAAGTGCAGATTTCATCCAGGAGTCAAATGGCACCATCAAATCCAAATCTTTATTCCAACCATCTAAAAATGACAGAGTAGAATCACCCAAAACTTCTCTTAGAATTTTATACAGCAGTCCTAGCAAGTGTTCCCATTATTATAGTCCATTATCATAGTTAATGGGGTCTCTGTGTCGGTAGTTTGGCAAGAGTAGGGTGACAGTGCTGGACATAGTCCCTTAATTACAGATACTGTATCTATACCTTTCTCTATTTGTTAATTCAAAACTTCTTTGTAGAGTTTCAATGGGGAGGATTCCTGCTGAATCCAAAAATTGATAAATATAATGTAGGCACAACTTGCGCCAATGGTTAAATGCCAAGTCAGTTTGGCATGGAAGAAAGTTTTTTTTTTGACACTGCCTGTCCCATATTATCAGCCCTACCTCCCGGACCCACCACCCCTTGTAACCAATCCCCGATTTTCCCTGGCTTACCCCCCCCAAGGCAGGGCCGGTGAGATGACCCTACCCCATGGAGACAGGTCCAAGTTACCGTCCGCACCACCATGACTGGCAGGGCTTCCTAGGCTTACCCCCCTCGGTGGGGCCACGGGGGGTGTGCGATCCAGTGGAACGAGGTCTCGGTTGGGGTCAGGTACTTGAGAGGCCACAGTACCAGGAGGCAGCATCAGCCCTGAGACAGGCAGCATATTTTTTTTTTTGTGTGTGTGTGGATGCTAATCCCCTGAGGAGGCAGAATGTGCAATGATGTCAGTGGGATGAACCCGACGTCCATCCTGCCTCCCCACATATCAGGTGCCAGTTGACATTGGATATCCCAGCTTCTGCCAGGGGTCTACACTTTTGCACCAGACACTCGCTCACACACACCCTCCCCCGCAGTCCATGGGATGCTCAATCCTCCCCCCCGGCCAGCCCTCCGACAGCCCAAGTCCAGATTCAAACCCGGGTTGCCAGTGTCACAAGCAGAACGTTTTCATCAGCTGAGACCTACCTGCAGTAATAAAATATGTCTTTAAACTTCGAGTGAATTTTAAGTGGTACCATACCCTCAAAGCGTTAGAAGTGAATTGTGGGAAATGACACAGTTGTGGGGAATGTTTTTTAGTGGCAAACAATATGGGGTCTAAATCGTAGAGGTCGTTAAGAGCAAATTCAATGTCTTTCCATGGTGCTTTATATATTGAAGCTAGCCAAAAAAATATTACTCTAAGATCTTAGACGCAGCCTTGGCATATAACTCTAAGTTGGGCAGGTTGACCCCTCCTTAAGCCAAAGATAGCTGAAGGATGGAGAAAGAGACTCTGGGACGCTGACCTTCCTATATAAAATTTGAAATCATTTTATTCCATGAAGCATAATAAAAATGCACCAGCGGAATTGGGTGGATTTGAAATAAATATAGCAGCCGGGGTAGTATGTTCATTCGGATAATCTCAGGAAGGCATATTTTGACAAGATGAGGGTGCTGCTGCAAAAAAGCACTGAGAGAATAGGGCAGATCTGCTTTAAGGACATCTCCTTACATTGAGCCACATCATTGGAACTATAAGCAATCAGTGGCAG
The DNA here is from genome assembly GCA_016271365.2 of Neoceratodus forsteri. Taxonomy (NCBI): domain Eukaryota; kingdom Metazoa; phylum Chordata; order Ceratodontiformes; family Ceratodontidae; genus Neoceratodus; species Neoceratodus forsteri. The sequence goes on along the minus strand of CM057456.1, from coordinate 973,247,921 downwards.
GACCACCCAGAAACTTTTGTTAGCTGGGACTGTCCACATCGACATATGTCATCACCACCTATATAACCTGGGCGGCCCCATCATGCCTCAGTTCTTTCTGCTGCCATTAACTGCTTATTGGACCACTTCGAGAGGAACAATGCCGAAACTCACCATTGTGTACTGATGTAGTTTCATTATTATTTTCTTTAAAACTACTATTTTTGCCAACAATGGAAAATAAACCACTTTTTTATTTGTGTTATTGTGGTAAAATAAAGATCTACAAAGATAACATTCACTCATTCTGCATTTGTTGTTTGGGCTTAGCACACTATGTTATGGCCTTGGACATATGCCAAGGCTTTATCCTGGCCACAAGGAGAAGTTGTCAGACGGCTTTAGAATCCTTCCTTAAGATGAAAGCTATGGAACACAACAGCGTACATTACAGGAAGTGACACTGGCCTCACTTGCTCCTCATACCAGCCCCAGGTCACCAACTTTCCACCTCTCCCCAAGGACTCTGGTGACAACAGAGCCTGCATCAACTCAGCCTAAAGAAAACTCAAAGGACATGTCTTCTAAATAGTCAATGGGCAAACACCGTAATTCAGAAAAGAAACAAAGACTCCTGATAGGAAACTTCTGCCCTTTCCTGGTCTCCTTTAAAAGAGGAAGACTGAGGTAAGTCCAAAGACAGAGTCCAGGCCTCTAAATCCTGGGGTTTTGCCACCCCAGACTGTCTCTTGAGACACCAAGGTCGGGTTCCAGCATAGGCTCTGTCCCCTCCTCAGGAGACTCTCAGCCCATACTGCTGTTGGACATTGTCCCATCAAAGGTTACACTGTTGACACCCGTTGTGGGCGTCATCAATGTTCGGCTTCTGTTATAGACTGTATCAGCTCTGTTTTCACAGCTGTTACTACAAGCTCCACCATTGATGTTTTTTCCATCACTGTTGCCTGTCAGCCTGTCATTGACTCTGGCTCTCCGGCCTGCTTTGTAGACAAAGGTGGTCGACCTGCATCTTCCTCCATTAGCACCTTTACCATTGATGACTGTTCCCTATTACAAACCCTCTCCTCCTGTCCTGATGCCTGAAAATGATGATGATGAGGAGATGGATTGTAATCATGACCTTATGGAGGAGGATGTGCCCCCCATGTGGTGGGTTCCAGTTCCACCATCTCTTCTTGCAGTGAAGACAGTGTTAAATACAGTCCTTGCTCTCCTCCTGAGGATTCCTTCTTTTAGCAGCTGCAAGATAAACTGTGCTTTACTGCTGAGGAGGAAGACTCTTTTAAGAAGCATTGATATTTGTATGAGTTTCTGGGGGTCTCCCCCCCACTTTTCCCAGTGTGATTATTCCTGCTGTTCATTCGGCTTTGGTGGAAACAACAGTGACAGCTTAACACAGGCCTAGTGCTTTACCAGCTGTGCCTTGGAAGGTAGATAAGCAGTATTCAGCCCACTGTGCTAAACCTAATTATGATTCACAACCTGAGATAGACTCATTGGTCTTTATGGCTGCCTATGACAGGTCTAGAGTACCTTGCCACATGAACTCTCTTCCCTGGAACAGGAATCCAGGAAATTGTATGTGATACGGAAGAGGACCTCTGCTTCAGTGTCCCTTGGCCTCTGTCTTGCCAGCTATCAGGTTTACATGATGATATATCAGAATAGCTTATAGAAATCTTGGCTGTGACCGACAGTCTGCCTGATGGGTCCATTAAACCTTGAGATTCATCAGACTGTCACCCATGGTCTAAAGGATAGTAAGTATCTTCCGAGGTCAGCTCATGATGCTTCAGCTCATGCTGCTGCCTCTAGTATTTGCCCTCAAATGCATTCCTAGCTGTGTGTGGCCAGCTTTGCAGTAGGTGTCCAGCAATCGGTCTTTAATACTGTACTCACTTTCAAGGCAAGCAGTAGTTTGGCTCTGGTGTTAAAAATGCTTTGAGGGAACTAGAGACTTCAAAAATGGCGCTCCATTCCCTACATACCTTGAATCCTAAGCTTGTAGGTAGGGCTGTAACTCCTTCCGAAGACTCTACTCCCATCTTGACAGAGGTTGTTCCAGAGGTCTTTGCCATGGGTTCCTTGCTGTCCTTCAAGCCCTTTTGCCTCCCAGTGCCCATGCCAAGGTCTCAAAAGATGTGAGTATTGCCGGCCTGGTGGCGCTGAGGGTTGAGGCACTGAACGCCATACCTTGGGCTACGCCAGCGACCCGGGCTCAGGAATGACGTTGGGTTGTCAGGGTGCTGGCGTGGGGGGGGGGGAGGCGGAGAAGGATCAAGCATGCCAATGGGCAGCTCTCCTCTCCCGAGGGTGGTGACGATGGGTTGTCACCCTTCCCCGTAGTTCCACTCCAACCGGTTGGATGTCCGATGGGTAGTATAGGCGGAGAGGGGGCAGCAAACAATTACGGGAGGTGGAAGGGGCTGAACTGGTGCCACATGGTGCATAGCATGCCTCCACATGCTCACACGACTATGTGCCATGGCCTCGGGGGTGGGAGAAAACCTGCAAAATACATGTGTCCCCATTGCAAGTTGGTGGGCAGAGACGACAGGGACCAAACAGCTATAATAAAAAAAAAAAGATGTGGGAATTGGGGATGAGTCAGGTGCCCTTGGAGCCTTCTGACTCCCTAGCACCTCCCCTGGTTCCTTCAGAAAACCAAGAGATCTCGGCAGGAGGCAGACTCTCCCTCCTCTTTTCAAAATAGAGAGAAATTATCACAGGCACTTGGGTACTGGAGAGAGTTTACCGAGGTCATGCCCTAGAATTGTTGTCTGTCCCTCTGGTCCATCCTCTTCCAAATTGGTACCTACCAGGGCACCTTGTTTACCAGCTGGAGGAAGTCCAAACCCCTGCTCCGCAAGAAGGAATATAGCCAATTGCAGAGTTCATTAAGGGATATTATTCCCTATACTTTCTGGTTCCAAAATGGACTTCTGTCCCATCCTGAACCTTCGGGGCCTGAACCTGTTAATAGAATACAAGTGGTTCCGGATGGTCTTGCTGCAGTCACAACTCCCCCTGCTGCTACAGGGGGATTAGCTGTGTGCATTTGTGTACTCAACAGCCACAGAAAATAACTTTATATCTTACTTCGAGAGGGCTCTTGCAGTAGGTAATACATATGGGACTGGCGCCCGGCAGCAGGACCTGAAGAATCCCCTAGCTAGCACGGTCCCTGGCGAGGGACCGCCCCCGTCAGGTGACCAGCGTCAGGATATGTCGGTATAAAGGGGCGGTCCTGGACGCCCGCCTTCCAGTTCTTTCCCACAATTAGCTCGTGCAGCGCCTCGCAGAAAAGTTTGTGCTGCATCAGCCCTACCTTCGTCATTTTTTTTACCGAAAAATCTTTATTTTTTCGACAACGTCAGTACTAACGACGGTGTATGTCGTCCCCTACACCAGTGCCAGCATTGCCTTAGCTTTAACGCGGCCACCCAAAAATACCTGGAGGCCCATATTCTTAAGAAGAAAATGAGCTCTATGGAGAAGGAGCTTAAAAAACTAAGGCAGGCGTCCACTTCCCCCGAAGGCCATCGAAAGAAGAAGGACAAGGAGAGGCACCGGGACAAAGGCTCTTCCACCGCGTCACCCTCGGGAGTCACGGGCACACAGGTAACATCCCCTCTGGGGATCACTCCTCGACTGCCGCCTCGGAGGTTTCTGAGGCGGCGTCAGCACACCCGTCTGGCTCGCACTCGGGCCTTGCGGGCACCTCCGGGCAGTTGGAGGCCTCCGCTCCTGGTTCGGCCGCAGGATTGCGGCCTACCATTGTGGGCGACTCCAGTAAGCCGGGCGTCGGCTCCTCTGATGTCCGCCCGGAGAGAGCTGGTAAGACGTCTGACCCTCCGGGGCGACGCGCGGCTTCTTCCCCACCAGACCAGGCTGACCCTTCTTCTCGACCTGTCTCCAGTGATGGCCCTTGTAAGTCGGACGTCGGCTCCTCCGGCGCCCGCTGAGAGCTCGCCTCTACACCTCACGTCGGCTCGTCTGACATCTGGCCGGCGAGGGAACCGATGATGGACCCCCCAACGTCCGTCATTCCCGGTTCACCGCAGCCTTTGCTGCCGTCTGGGGAACCAGAGTCCCCCCCATCTTGACCCTGGGGATTTTCCCCCTCTGTCCCTGGGCGAAGCTGGAGTTTTTTTGCCTCCGTCAGTCCTTCCTCCATCTGGAGCGACGGACCTGACGTCGGCTCCCCGGACGCCAGCTCCAACGCTGGCCCCTCCAACGTCGGTACCTCTGGAGTCAGGGCCTCTGCTGTCAGCCCGGACATCGGCCTTACCGACTCAGGGAGAGTTCCTGCTCCCATCAGGCCCTCCCTCCGGGCTTTCCGCTATGGACCCGCCCGTGAGGTTCCCAGCCGGGCCATCTACTCAGGCAGCCCCCCCCCCCAGCTTCCGGGTACCTGCCGTCTTATTCGACACCGGTAAACCCGGGAACGCCATATCCGATGCTGCAGTACCTGACGCCGGGCTTCCCGATGCCTCAGTACTCGACGTCTCAATACCCAACGCCAGGTTACCCACAGCCGGGTTTTGGATACGCTCCATATGGGTATGGCCCATATTCTTATCCCCCACCTCCTCCTCCTCCACCGCCCTCGCGGCCGCCGGTGGACCTGCAGGAGACTCTGGCCTCCTGGTGGGCTGAGGCCAAGGCTCATCTCACCAAAGAGGTAGAGAGCCGCCTTTCGGCAATAGTGCCGTCCCAGGTTCCCGTACACCCCAGGCGGCACACTTCCTCACCACCCCCGGACTCCAGGATTCTTCCGTCTGGATCCAGAGAAGGGCAGGACACGCCACCCCGGGACTACCTAAGGACCCATTCTTCCCCCGGGTCGGGAAAGGGAGTCTTACACTTCTTCTTCCTCCTCTTTACTCTCGGACTCCTCAGACTCTTCCGACGGCTGCTCCGAGAGAGACAATGAGCCTCACTCTCCGTCGAAGCCCCAGCCAAAGACTCCTCCGAAGTCTCCTCCAGAGGATCCTTCTTTTACGGAGTTGCTTAGAAAAATCCAGGAGGTTCATCAGTGGCGCTCTTTGGAACCAGATCCTCAGTGTTTGAAACTCGCTGAACATCTGGATCTGCCCGTGACAGCCCCGACACTAGTGCCACCCTGGATAGAGCCTCACGCCGACCTTGTCACCACTATATGGAAACAGCCGTCGGCCTTAGCCCTACTTCCTAGGAAGTCGAATAGGCTATATCAGGCTCCAGAGGGTGTTGATTTCCTGGATTCTCACCCTTATGCCGACTCAGTCGTGATTAGCGCCGCTCATGGCTGGTCGGCGAATCCAAAACATCTTAGCTCATCACCTCCTGATAAGGAATCTCGCCTTCTGGACCAGTACAGGAGAAAGATTTACGCTTCCTCCACACTGGGGATTAGGGCCCTGAACTACATCGGCCACATGGAGGACTACCAGAAGGCCATCCTTACTCGGGTGGAAGCCAAGCTGGACTCCTTGCCTGACTCCTAAGTCAAACAGGAGTTGGCTGATCTCGTCCGCTCTGCTCGTTCAGCCAGTCGCCACATGCTACGTGTGACATACAACGCAGTGGACACTGCTGGGCGGAGCTCAGCTTTCGCCGTAGGCCTACGGCGTCATGCTTGGCTCCACGTGTCAGGTCTGGTCCCAGAGGTGCAATCTGCTATCCAGGAAGCACCTTTCCGGGGGTCGTTGCTTTTTGGGGGTGATGTCTAGGATATCATTACCGATTTGCAGGAGAAGGGGACGGCTCTGAAATCAGTTGATTCCATGTACCGTCCCCATCAGCAGCAGCACTGTCCTTTTCGCAGACGGAATTGGCCAAAGGCGAAACCCCAGGGAAGGCGCGCCACAAAACGTCGGGCCCCCGCGGCTGCTAAGCCCCCACCCAAAAAAGCAACGGGTGCTTCAGCTGCAGCGCTACCCCACACCACCTGACTCCTTTCCTCCTCCCACTGCCTCCGGACTCCCCGGAGGAACCGGTAGGAGGGAGGTTTTCCCTCCACCTTCTGGGATGGGAGAGGATAACCACAGATTCTTGGGTGCTCCAGCTCATAGCAGAAGGACACTCCACAGAGTTTCTTCAGAACCCCCCCTCCCCGAAGTTGTCGTATTCATGGGAACACCTTCCTTTGGTCCAGGAGGAAATCTCGGCTCTTCTGCTGAAGCAAGCGATAGAGCCCGTCCCCCTTCATTTTCAGGGGATGGGTTACTATTCCCATTTCTTCCTGGTCCCAAAGAAGATGGGAGATCTCAGACCAATTTTAGATCTCAGTTCCCTGAATCTTTATGTAGAGTACAAAAGGCTCAGGATGCTCTCTCTGCAGAGCCTTCTGCCCCTCGTCCGGCTGGGTCAATGGCTTTGTGCCCTGGATATGCAGGATGCTTATCTGCACATTCCCATTCACCCATCTCATTGCAAATACCTTTGTTTTGCGTTCCAGGGGGACCACTACCAGTTCAAGGCGCTTCCGTTTGGTTTATCCTCGGCCCCCCGAGTATTTACCAAATGCCTGGCAGTGGTGGTGGCCCACCTGCGTACCAAGGGAGTACAGGTGTTCCCTTACCTGGACGACTGGTTCCTGGCGGCCTCGTCCAGGGAGGAACTCCTACGTTTCCTCTCCCTCACCCTGCAGGTTTTTGCCTGCCTGGGTATTACCATCAACCATTCCAAGTCTCATCTGGACCCTTCCCAGAGGCTACAGTTCATTGGGGCGATCCTCAATACGACCATGGGCAAGGCCTTCCTGCCTCCGGACAGGGCGGCCTCCCTTCAGACCCAGATAAGTCTGTTATCCGACTGCAGGATGGTCTCGGCGAGGCCGGTCCTTCGCCTTCTCGGGCTCATGGCGGCTGCTATCCCGACGGTCCTTCGCGCTCGACTCCACATGAGGATCTCTCAGTGGACTCTATGTTCTCAGTGGGATCAACTACTGGACGACCTGGATCACTCAGTTCTGATCTCATCGCCGATGATGCAAGACTTGCAACGGTGGATGGTTCGAGAGAACCTGTTTCGGGGGGTTCCTTTTTTTCATCCTCCCCCCTCCCAGACTCTAACCACAGACACCTCAGGTGAAGGTTGGGGAGCCCATCTAGGCCCTCATCGGAGCCAGGGTTCTTGCTCCAGGCTAGAACAAGCTCTCCACATCAGTGTGCTCGCGCTTCGGGCAGTGTTGTACACTCTCCAAGCCCTTCATCAATACATCCTTCCCGGCCACCTAGCCATCCAGATGGACAACATGTGCATAGTGTGGTACATCAACAAGCAAGGAGGAACTCAGTCCTACCCTCTATGCAGGGAGGCAATGAGGGTTTGGAATTGGGCAACACAACATGACCTTCACCTCACGGCGATTCACGTTCCAGGGATCGACAACACCCTGGCAGACAGGCTAAGTCGCTCTTCTGCTCTGACTCACGAGTGGGAACTGGACCAAGGGGTCCTAGACAATATCTTCCAACTTTGGGGAACACCTCAGGTCGACCTGTTCGCATCCCCCCAAAACGCAAAACTTCCCACCTTCTGCTCCCTCGTTCCAGAGCGAGGCACTTTCTGGAACGACGCTCTGTCTCTAGACTGGAAGGACAGATTCGTCTATGCTTTTCCCCCAATTCCTCTTATGCCACGAGTCTTGCAGAAACTAGCATCAGAATGAGCGAGAATGATTCTGATCGCTCCTTTCTGGCCCAGGCAAATCTGGTTCTCTCTTCTACAGCAATATTCAGAGGATCCTCCTCTTCCTCTTCCTCTTCCTCTATCTCGAGGTTTGTTGACCCAGGATCAGGGGACCCTGGTCCATCCAGGCCTCAAATCCCTTCAACTGCATGCATGGCTCCTGCAGACCTAGCCCAATCTCGTTTTGGTGCATCTACCAAAGTGGCGGAGATTTTAGTGGAGGCCAGAAAACCCTCCACCAGATCCACTTGTGCCATGAAGTGGAAAAGATTCACTATTTGGGCCGCCTCCAAGAACGTGGAGCCTTTCTCCTGTTCAGCAGGGCTTCTGTTGGAGTATTTACATCATCTGTTCGACCCGGGTCTCAGCCATTCCTCTTTGAAGTTACACATGGTGGCCATCTCAGCCTATCATGTTCCCTTCGCAGACAAAGCTTTCGCTCAACTGGAGGTCTCTAAGACCTTTCTCAGAGGGGTCTCCATCTGAGGCCCCCATCCATACTCCTGCCCCTTGGGACTTGAATTTTGTTCTCTAGAAACTTACCCTTCCTCCCTTCGAACCTGCAGCTTCTGCAGATTTGAAGTTTCTTTCGTGGAGGATGCTCTTCTTGGTGGCCATTACTTTGGCTCGAAGAATCTCCGAGCTCCAGGCCCTGATGTGTAAAATCCCCTACTTGATTTTTCACAAGGAACGAGTTGCTCTTCACACGAATCCTAAGTTTCTACCTAAAGTAGTAGCAGAGTCTACCTGAAATCAGTCCATAGAGCTACCTGCCTTTTTTACGAAGTACTCTAACCAAGGGGAGTATTTACTCCATACTATGGATGTTCACCGGATTCTGAGATACTACACCAACAGGACGAAGGATCTCAGAAAGACTGATCAGTTGTTCATCTCTTTTGCTCACAAAAGGGAAGGCAATGCAGTTTCCAAGCAATGCCTAAGTGGTTGGCTCATTGCATCACTTTCTGTTATGACAATACCACAAGACCCTCCCGGGTCAAGTCAGAGGCCACTCCACAAGAGGAGTAGCTGCCTCTGCAGCTTGTTTCAAGAATGTGTCTGCGGCAGACATCTGCGCTGCCGCCACCTGGACTTCTGTCCATACCTTGGCGAAACACTACACTTCGGATATTGCCTCTCGCCGTAGAGCAGGCTTCGGGCTAGCTGTTTTGCAAGGCCTCTGTCTTGAGGCTTGCACGGCTAGAGCTACTTTTTGGAGTAGTTTTCCTCCTTCCGGTGCCTTTCTTTGTTCCAGACTGCTTGGGATTCAGTCCTATATGTAATTACCTACTGCAAGAGCGCTCTCGAAGTAAGATAGTACAGTTACGTAAGAACTTACCGTAACAGTAGATCTTCTGAGAGGCTCTAGTAGGTAATACCTTCCCGCTCCATCCCCCAGGCTTTTTCAGCTCCTTTCCATTTAGGGGCATCTGCTCCTCTCTGCCTGGCCTCTTTCGCCTGTGGTGGAAAGAACTGGAAGGTGGGCGTCCGGGACCGCCCCTTTATACCGACGTCTCCTGATGCCAGTCACCTGACGTGGGGGTGGTCCCTCGCCAGGGACTGCTAGCTAGAAATTTTTCCGTGGAGTTCTGCCGCCTGCCGGCGTCAGTCCTATATGTAATTACCTACTGCAAGAGCCTCTCTCGAAGATCTACTGTTACAGTAAGTTCTTACGTAACTGTACTTTTCTGCAGTATGGCGCTCACTGCCAATTTCATATCTTGCGTTTTGGCTCATCTTCAGTGCTGCATGTCTTTACCAAGTGCTTCACATTGGTAACCACAGCACTCCGAAGGGAAGGTTTGTATGTGTTCCTCTACCTAGACGATTGGCTGTTAAAAGTTCTGTCAAGGGCAGCGATCACTTACACCTTGTTTCGAATCAGCCAGCTCTTTGAACAATTGGGTAGCCTAGTGAATGAACCAAAATCAGTTCTGTCTGTACCAACTCCTGCAATACATAAGCACTGATCTTCCTGGACTAAGTCTCCATCACTCATTCACACTAGTGGGATAGCGCCGGAGGCGCTAGGATCAAGCGGGAGCCAAAATTTTTCAGAAGGGTCTGCGCCGAGACAGGACCACGCATGCGTGGCACCACGAGACTAGCTCGTGCCTGTGTAGGCTATCTCGGCATCGACCCTCCAACCGCCTCAGTTCCTTTTCTCCCGCCGTCGAGTGCACTTGGATGTCGACATCGCTCGTCTGCCGGAGTCAAAGTTTTTGTCTATACAACAGCAGCTTTTAGTGTTTAATTTAACTTTTTAGTAGTAGTTTCTTATTTTACGAACAAGAAAAGAAGAGTATGAAGAAAAAGAAATAGAAATTCTTTCCTGCCATCAATGGAGTCGTCCTTAGACGGTAGCAAGACTTCATTTGAAAGTTGTTAAGGCAGAGGGGCTGTGCCAGGTCCGCCGCCCTTGAGTAATGGGGGAGGGTCTGACTACGGACAGTCCTGTGCTCGGGGGAAGGGGGACAGTCCACCAAAGCATGAATTTAGCGGTTCCAGGGATCCGGCTCTGCTTAGCCTCGAGCTCTTCTTCCACATTTGGGGAAGAAGAATTGGTACTGCTCGAGGTTGCCCTTTGGTATGTCTGCACGAAGATTGTTCATCAGGAGGGGCGATAGGCCTGAACTGACTTTGGTAGGTTCCCCTTGGCCTCACTCCTAACAGCCGCATTCTTGACTCCGGACTCCATCTCTGCCCTCGTTGGAGCTGCGGTGAGCAGTTTCACCTCTGGGCCACTCCTGTGGAGCAGGGGGCTTGACTTCTTTTTTCTTGGCTGTGTTCCTGATTTTGGGGCCTCCGGGCCTCGGAGCCGCTGGACCAGAACTGGGTCGATTGGATCAGGATGAGCGCGGTGCCCTCTTGGTGCCTTCGCCATCGTGTCAACCCCTCGTGCCTACACCCTCTCCTTTTCCATGCTAGGGCCGGCATGGGCACCACCTTTTTCCTTCTCCCCGTCTTCTCCATTGGCATTTTCCATTGCGTTTCTCCTGGCACCATGCCCAACGCCATGGTGGCACTGCATGTTTGGCACCGCAGCCGCTGGTTGGCATCAGTTCCGTAGGCAGCATTCCTGGTGTTTGGGTCAGCGCCAGGAGTCAGCTCCATGGGCTCTGTGCAGTGACGTGGGTGCTGTTTGTTGCCTTGGTTGCCAGCGCCACTGACAGTGCCATGGGTGTCTCGCTGGTGCTGCAGATGCCCGCAGGTGCTCGCTGGTGGTATGGGTGCTGCTGGGCACCTGTGGGTGGCACTGCAGGCAGAACTGAGCACCCAGGGGTGCCCTTGGTGGCACTACGGGCACCCATGGGTGCTATGAGTATTTTGGGTGCCATAGGTCCGTGGGTGTCATGGGTCCATGGGTTCCATGGGTGTACTCGGGTGCCATTGCTGCCGTGGGTTTTATGGGTGCCATGGTGCCATTAGTGCCATGGGTGTCAGGGGTGCCCTTGGGTGCCATTGCTGCATGGGTGCCGAGGGTACCTGTGGGTACCGCCGCGGGTGCCTTCGGGTGACACCCGGGTTGACATAGGCACTTCTTGGTGCCCTCCAGTGCCACAGGTGATGCTGGTGCCATGGGGGTGCCGATTGGTGCTGTCCGACAGAGCTAGTGACGGATTTCCTTTTGCAGACCTCTTCTTCCGCAGGACTTGTGGCAGTATGTTTCCGCAGAATGAAGTCCTGTTCTGTGGATTATTTTTTCCACGCATCTTAGTGGGTGAAGGTCTGCATCGGATCTTGTGTCATCCAACGGGTTCCCACTGATGAGTCTTCTGTACTGTTCTGCCAGCGGAACCTCTCTTCTGATCAGCACTTTCTAGGCTCCCTACATGGTGCCAACCTCCTCGACAACCTTCCTGGTGGCGGAGTCTTTAGTGGCTCTAACCTAGACCTCTCTCAGGGGTCTTTCTGGGGTAGAAGTGCTTCTTGATGAGCCTCTCCCTGTCCTTCTGGTCAGTGATACAGCGGATGATTCATTTTATATAGTGAAGGGCACGTCCTCTCTATCATCAGAGTCCATAATGGAAGCTCTTTCAGTAGTTCCTCAGTAATAGGGTCCACCATAGTATTCAGACTGCATCTGTGGACCATACACCTCTGCGTCTAGACTCTTTCAGTCATCAAGACAATTACACTTTGTGAAACATTCTAATTCAATGGTCGTGAGCTGCACAGACTCTTCCGCTCCTTTGATAAGGGTATACAGACCCCTTCTGATACTGCCCCTTTAGTGGCTGCTTTGTCACAGGTGGTTAACATCTGTTCAGCTGTTATTATTAGTCCAGTCAAGAGTTCAGTTATGTATCCTCAGGCTCCTCCTGCCTCTCAGAGGGATGACATGTTCGTCATTTTTGTATCAGGCAATCCTTGCGAAATAGCAACCTGGAACTTTGTCAGGCTCGGACTAATGGTAAAAAAAAAAAAAAAAGGGTTAGAATTATCACAGCACAGGGTCTAGTCAGGACTACCCGATACCACACTTTTGGATCTGGTCAGGTTCTGCCTCAGCTCCTGAGGCGGTCGTCTCTAAAACTACGGTAAGGGGTACCTGATTTCTCCTACCCCTAGGGGCAGTCCAGTCCAGCGGTGGTATGGGTCATCTCTTTTCTCTAGAGAGATTTCTCTTATTCTAAGATATTTCCAAAACCTAGGTGTCTGACCAGTCTGTTAGTCCCCCTTTTTTAATCAGGCTTTCTTCTCTTGATCAGAGCCTCGCTGCAACAGAAGTGACTCTTCAGCGAGTCGGAACTTAAGATTCCTACTTCCTTGCTTGCTTCAATTTAACAGACGACATGCTCCTTTCTTGACCATAGGTCAAGTAGGTCTTTTCTGAGATAGCTTCTCAAATATTCACCTTCAGTTCCTACGCACTGGTTCCATGCCAGTCGCACACAAAGCTATCCTTTCCGAGTGAGTGACGGAGCTGTGATGTTTATTTTTCAACAAAGTAAACTAGAGTCTTTCCTACTCTCTTCAGGGAGGCCGGAATGAGTAGTGCCTCACCGCATTGAGTCACTTCTGTTGCTATTCAGTCACTTCAATGAATGGCTTAGCCCTAACTTGGTCCTGCTGTGTCCCTCCTCGACACACATCTGCCTCTATTTGCCTTACAAATCCAGCCCGTTTTTTTTTCTGTCAGAATGTTTTTTCTGCAGTGGACACGTCCTCCTGTACACTTTGTCCTTTTTTCCCTGAGTTCAGAGACTGCTACTACAGTTGTACACACAGGGGCAGGATGATTCCTTTTTGGAATATGCAGTGACTAGGATCTGGTTCTACTAGACACCACAAGAGGCTTCTCAGTTGTGCTTGGCCTTCCATCAAGAAGGTTTCAGTGACTAAGTGGAAACCATTCTCCTTGATGGGCTAACCCCACCTGGACCTTCTTTTGCTCACCAAGTAAGGGGTTCAAGTACTCCTGGACCTGTTGTTTGCAGGTCAGCCATACTTGGTAGTGGAGGTTCCATCTGTGCTTTTCGGTATGCCTTGAACCAGTAGAATTTACCTCCGGCTCTTGCAGTTCCTGAGGTCCTTTTAAATTAGATTAGTACATGTCTTTGACACTATTAATTTTAGTCCTATACCAAATTGTGAGTCCAGGTTCTCACCGCTCTCCCAGAGTGGTTGCGGTTTCCTGGCAGAGTTTTATTTTGTGCCCATTGCAGTCGTCTGCAAAGTGGTGAGTTAAAACGCGAGCGCTTATCTTGTAAGCATTATGTTCTGGATGCTCTTTACAAGACGGCTCTTTTTATTAGCAGGACAGTCCTTGGCCATCCTTTCTGGGTGAACCCTATCTCCTACCACCCTACTCAGGGCTGTTGGTTTTAGCTCGGTACTCTCCCACAAGTGTGAATGAGTGATGGAGACTTAGTCCAGGAAGATATGGAAATTACGTACTTACCGTAATTATTGATTTTCTTGGACAGTCTCCATCACTCATTCACATGCCCACCCACCATCCCCTGGGTTCACTCGTTTTCTTTCCTGGTCTTCATGGTCCTATGGTTCGGACTGTGAAGACATTGTTCTTTGACCTTTCTTACAAAGGCCATCTGGGCCCTCTCAGGCCCAGAAACTCAGAATGAGTTATTCTCATTAGTTACGCTGCACCTCTTCGGTCGAAAAGGTACTGATGCGGTTGGAGGGTTGATGCTGAGATAGCCTACACAGGCGCGAGCTAGTCTTGCAGTGCCGTGCATGCGTGGTCCTGTCTCGGCGCCGACCCCTCTGAAAAATATTGGCTCCCGCTTGGTCCTAGCACCTCTGGCACTATCCCACTAGTGTGAATGAGTGATGGAACTGTCCAAGATCAATAATTAAGTACGTAATTTCCATTTCTGCACATGGGTGTTGGACAGGTGGTTTTACCAATGGACTTTGCCACAGCATTGATAGCTCAAGCTCGCTTGATGTCATGCAACCATCATGTTTCTACCAGGAGATTGCTACAGCTGATCAGCCTAAGTGCAGCTGCCATCCTTACAGTCCCCCAGTACGCCTGCACATTTTCTCAGAACATTCTGATCCAGAGGGTTCTGGTCAAGTTGAAAGTGGAATCAGCCACACTTATTCTGGTGTCCCTGTTGTGACCCAGACAGAGTTGCTTCTCTCTGCTACAACAGTTGTCAGTGGAGCCTCATGTCCTGCTCCTTCTACGAGCAGGGCTGCTGCCACAGGAGTAGAGCTCTCTGATGCACCTGGATCAACTATCTCAGCACCTCCATGCCTGGCTCCTCAGGGCATAGAACTCTCCCACTTTGGGATTTCTCTAGTGGTAGCAGTGGTTCTGCCGGTGGCTCATAACCCATCCGCTCAGTACACCTACTCTCAGAAATGGAAACTTTTCTTAGTCTTGTGTACTCCCCCATCAGCTGGACCCTTTTACTTGTCCACTCAATCATGTTCTGGATCACCTCTTTGGACTCGGGCTTCCAGTACTCTTTAATAAAGGTACATTTGAGTGTAGTTTCAGCTTTTCATGCACTCACAGTAAAACATTTGCCCACCATGAGATATACCACAGATTCCTTAGAGGGATTATGCTGCTTCAGTCTTTCCCTGTCCGTGACTCTGTACTGGTGTTTAACCTTAACATGGTTCTGGAGATCCTCATGGTACCTTCTTTTGAATCAACCACTACCTGTGACATGCACATCCTCGAATGGAAGATGCTGTTTCTGGTGGCCATTACTTCTGCAAGGAGAATTTCCAAACTACAAGGTCTGGTTGCAGAGCCCCCATTCCCGTTTTCCCACAAAAATCGGGTCATTTAAGGGCCAGTCCTCATTTTCTTTTTTTATTCATTTTTTTATTTCTTAGACTTGTTAGCCAGTGGCCAAAATGCTCATTTTCACAAGCGATGAGTACAAAAAATACAATACAAAACATAACTTACAAAATAGTGTTTACAATTAAACATTAAATACGGGTACATTCATTTTCTGCAATTTCTGATCACACACTAAATCAGACTATTGAACTTCTGGTTTATTTTTTACCTCCCATGGCAAGTGGGGAATGTAGACTCCATATGCTAGACATCCGCAGGATGCTGCACTGGCGCCTTGATCATACTAAGGATTATAGAAAAGCCTCTCAAGTACTTGTGTCTTTCATTCCCAGGATAGTGGACTCCCCTCTTTTTAAGCAATGCCTGTCTTCATGGTTGGCATCCAGAATTACTTTCTTTTACCAGAAGCATGGTAAGCAGCTTCCCAGTCCTGTTCGTGCCCACTCTACATCTGTGCTGCTGCCTCTTGGAGTACTGTTCACACATTCACTGAACATTGCAGTCTGAACATTGCCTTTCATAGACTTGTTGGCTTTGGCCTTACTGTTCTGCAGGGCCTTCTCTCTCAGGGTCCACTGATCTTCCTGCCTCCCGCAGTGCTTTGGTACTGGTTGGGAATTGTTCCATTAGTGTGGCTCAGTGGAGGGAGATGTCCTCAAAGAAGATACAGCAGTTACTTACCGTAACAGTAGCTATTTGAGAGCATCTCCTCTATTGAACCATACCTCACCTTCCCACCATCCCCCTCTTTTATTCTCAGGTGTATTTTCCTGAAAGTTCTGCCTGCCTTGGCATGCTGGTTATTCTTATTCTGCCCAGTTAGGGTGTAATTTATCACCAGTTCCATGTCCTCCTCCATGTGCTTGCTTCTAGTCCTGGTTGGCTCGGTCCCTGCCAGCCTGATAAACCTCCAAGCTTATCTCCAGCGGTGAACTGAAGCATGATGGGGTAGCCCATGTTATATAGGCAGCGATGATGCACGTTGATGTGGATGGCTCCAGTTAGCAAAATTTTCTGGGTGATGCCGATGCTGACGACTTGCAGTTCAAATGGTGTGGCTCAATGGAAAAGATTCTCTCAAAGATGTACAGTTATGGTACATTACTGCTGTCTACACAGGGTATAGGAAAAATGGGAAACATTTAGAAAAAATGCTTGAGGCAGTGGAAAGCTCCGTTGGTAGGGTGTTGGCCCAATATGGTACATGGTAGACGTAAAGAAGGTGGTGAGGGCCAGGAGGAAGGAATTCATGAAATATAAAGGAAGCCAAGGAGGGAGGAGAGAGAAAGTTATCTTGAGGCAGCAAAAAAATCTGGTAAGGAAAGTCCAAGACTGCAAAATGGAGACAGAACTTCAGCTAGCAGAGGGGTGGAGCAAGGAGAAAAGGCATTCTTTAGGTACATCCAGGAGAAGCGAATGGTTAAAGGGTGATAGTGAGACTGCAGAAAGGAAGGATTGGGGGAGGACAAAGGAAAAGCAGAGATAATTAACAAATACCTATTACTATGGAGAAAGATGGTCCACTGCCAGAATGTGGAGAAAGGAGTGAAAGGGAGGGTTGCGCAAGAAACATAGGCAAAATAATGGGGAAAGTGTAATGGAAATGCTAAAATGGTTGAAAGTAGACCTAACAGCTTGCCCCCTAGAATGCTCAAGGAGGCTACAGAAGTGATAGCAGTGCCACTGCCAGACAAATTTAACTAGGGACTGGAGGACAGCAGACATCACTCTGCACAACAGTGGAAGGCAATATGAGACAGGAAACTATAGACCAGTCAGCCTAACGCCTACTGTGGGAAAAGTAGTGGAGCCCATGCTAAGAGTGGAACTAGTGAACTTCTTGGAGGGAAATGAGTACAGAACCCACGACAACATGGATTTACGAGGGGGAAGGTCCTGCCAGACTACTCTGATTGATTTTTTTTGACTGGGTGACCAGGGCGGCCGTTAAGTGGCTGGCAGTCAATATAGTGTACACAGATTTCGGTAAGGCCTTTGACTCGGTCCCCCACAGGAGACTGGGCAAGAAACTAAGGGACTTAGATGTGGAAGAAAAATTGGTGGTTTTGGTGGAAAACTAGCTGAATGGAAGGCTACAAAGGGAAGTAGTAAATGGGGAGGTCTTCACAGGGTGGTCAATAAGGGGCTGGCAGTCAATATAGTGTACACATGTTTCAGTAAGGCCTTTGACTTGGTCCTCCACAGGAAGACTAGTCATGAAGCTAAGGGACTTAGGTGTGGAAGAAAAATTGGTGGTTTTGGTGGAAAACTAGCTGAGTGGAAGGATGCAATAGGGAGGTCTCGGACGTAGGGGAGGTTACAAGTGGAGCACTTCGGGAATCGGTGCTGGGCCCTGTTCTTTTCAATGCATTAATTTGTGACACAGGGGAAAGGATTAAGAGCAGTGTCTTCCTCTTCATGGATGAAACACATATCTGCACAAGGGGGGTGACAAAGAGGAAGGGATAAGAGAACTTGGGAAGGATCTGGGTGGGTTGGAGATATGGTCAAAGATCTGGCAGCTGTCCTTCAGTGCAAAAAGGTGTAAGGTGATGCACATTGGGAAAAAGAACCCAAGAGTGTAGTATGCAATGAAGAGGGGTGCTGGAAAGCACCATGGAGAGAAAGGACCTGGGGTCATGATATCAGAGACTCTGAAATCCACAGCACACTAACAGAGCTGTGGGGATGGCAAACAGGATGTTGGAATGTAGAGGGATGGGGATAAGCAACAGAAGTCAGGAGATGATCCTCCCACTATACAGGTCATTAGTGAGACCACATCTGGAGTACTGCACAAGATACTGGAGTCTATACTTGAGGAAAGACTATAACAAATTTAAATAGTGTAGCATAAGGTAACCATGATGGTCCAAGGACTGGGGCAAGTCATGAGGAGAGGTTACAGGACTTTAACATGTACACCTTCAAGAAGAGAAGGAAAAGGGGTGACATTATTAAAGAAACATACAAGTATCTGCATGGGATGAACAGGGTAGAAGCTGAGGAACTCTTCTTGAGCTGAAATGAAGGGACATGGGGGAGCTCACTTAAACTAGCAGGGGGAGAGTCAATAAAAATGTCAGCAAGAACTTTTTCACAGAAGGAGTGGCAGACAAGTGGAAAAGGCTTCTGGAAGAAGTGGTAAAGACCAAATTGGTAAGCAGTTTCAAGCAGGGATGATACAGGCATATGGACTTAGTCAGAAGAGGGGGCAGAAATGAAGAGGCACAATGGTCATTAGGGCCACTGAAGAGTAGTTAAGTATGGTGGGCAGACTGGATGGGCCAATAGGCCTTTCTCTGCTGTCAGTGTCTAGGTACCTCACAAAAATGTAAAAAAACAAAACGGAGGGTTCCTGAGATGCTGAGAATGGGAAATATTCAGTGCAGTGTGTTTAGTGGGCTTCTACTAGGATTCTAACTATCCAGATTCAGTTCACTATCAACATTTAGGCAGTCTTCCACTGAATACGCTCAGTCACTGGAACAATCTTCAAACTTAACTTTTAATATGACCCAGTAATGTGTCCTCTGGCTCTGCCCCCACTGCTTTCAGATGATCTTCCAAGAATAAATCTTCTTCATAGATTCTCACTCTTTGGTCTTAGAGCTGGAGGGCACAGGACCCCGTGGGAACCAGAAAATTTTGGGGCTGGCAGAGTAGTGCGTAGCTTCAACACATAACATTGTCCGCACACCTGCTGCATATATAGCAGTGCCAGCCCCAACCCCCTCAGCTCTTTTTTTTTTTCCTGCCGCCAAAGTGCAACGCTTTCCTCGGGGACCAGAACACCAGATCTGTGTACAAATTGCATTCTACTCTAGTTTGCTGCATTATCTGTTGGCAGTTTTACCTCCTTTATTGATTCTAATTAGTATTTAAATTGTCAACTTTCACAGCCACACCTCATTCAATGCTTGAAAATCATTATGGTAGGAAAAGCTCCTGAAAGTTCTTGTTGCTAGGGCAACGAGGTTGTGTCTGACCACCACTTCTCTCTGGTTAAGTGTTCTAGTACCATGCAATCTCACGACAGAGATGATTGGCAGTCTTCTTATAGTCACAAAAATAAATTATCCCTGCCCCATTCACACACTGCATCAGGTTCCAGAGACTGTTTTGACATCTAGCTCATCTTTGCATAAAAAAGGAAAAGCACTCTGCCCCAAGGCATTCATCTCCCTTGGGTGTGGAAATTACAGTTTCTCCTTGGTCACCATCATGACACCAAACTTTCTTACACCTTTGCATCCATCTGCACTACGACCTCTGCCTTCTGGGTACATATTGGATGAACAGTGTGGTTGATGGACAGCTCTCATGAAGCAATGGACCCTGCTCATCCAATCTGGTGCCATTTGCAGTGCCAGGGACATCCTCTCTGTCAGCACCAGTGCCGAAGCCTGTGTTGGTGCTGCCTCATGGGACATTGCTGACCACACTTGGGCCAGCTTCAAGCCCAGGGAGGACTACCCCTCTGATCCAACAGGTTCTCTTTCCCTTGCTAGAGAATAAACAGGAATATAATCTGGATCTCATCAAAAATGTGTTTGAGAATTACGAATACTGTCTGCTGAACCCAGAGGACACTGTGCCTGTTCCTCAGGAGGCTCTCTCCTTTCAGTCACTGCTGAAGAACCTACAAATAGAAACCTAGAATTTGATGGCAGATAAGGACCGTTTGGCCCACCCAATCTGCCCATTTTCCCTGCCTAAACTGTCACCACAGACCCTACTTGGTATCCAGCTTCCATCCCTTTGCTTCCCATTAAGATTCACTTGTGCCTGTCACATACATGCTTGAAGTCCACCACTGTCTTCGCCGCCCACACCACCTCCTCTGGAAGACTGTTCCAGGCATCCACTGTGCAATGAAGAAGTACTTTCTCACATTTCTCTTGAATTTACCTCTGTCCAGCTTCATTGCATGTCCCGTTGTTCTTGTGCATCTTTCCCTCTGGAAAATGCTCCCTTCCTGTACCTTATTTACCTCTATGAGGTATTTATATGTCTCTATCATATCCCCCTTCTCTTTTCCAGGGTGTACATATTGAGGTCCTTCAGTCTCTCCTCATAGAGTTTCTGATGCAGACCCCTGCACCATTTTAGTTACCCTTCTCTGGACTGCCTCCACTCAGTCTGTTTGCTTCTTGAAATGTGGTCTCCAGAACTGGGCGCAGTGCTCCAGATGGGATCTCACCTGTGATCTATACTATGGCAACACCACCTCCTTCCTTCTGCTGGTGATAACCCTCCCTATGCATCCCAGTATCCCACTGGCCCTACCATTGCCTTGTCGCACTGCTTCACCACCTTGAGGTCATCAGACATGATTACTCCCAGGTCCCTTTCCTGTTTGGTGGCTGTCAATACCTCTTCTCCCATTTTGTATTCTGCCTTTGGGTTTTTGTGCCCCAGTTGCATGATTTTGCACTTTTTTGCATTCAAACCTAGCTGCCATGCCCTTGGCCACTCCCAAGTTTTCTCATATCTCTGCACATTCGTTCTACCCTCTCTGGAGTGTCCACCCTATTGCAGATTTTGGTGTCATCTGCAAAGAGGCATGCTTTCCCTTGCAGCTCATATGCAGTGTTACTTATGAAGGCATTAAGGAGGACTAGTCCCAGTACTAAGCCTAGTGGCACCCCCTGGTCACCATCCCTTCCCTGGAGTAAACTCCAGTTGCCATCACCTTCTGTTGTCTATCTCTGAGTCAATTTGTTATCCAGTTTTCCACTTTTAGACCCACACCTAAGCTTCCCAGTTTCCTTATGAGCCTCCTATGTGGAATACTGTTGAATGCCTTACTGAAATCTAAGTAGGCCTTGTCCACTGTCCCACCCTGATCTATTTCTGACCCTTCTCCTGAACCTCTCCCTCACATATGCATCAATTCCTAAGATTTGGAAGTCTGCTACCATAGTCCCTCTTCCCAAAGGCAGCGACTCCTCCAATCCTAGCAGTTTCCACCTTATTTTATTCCTACCTGTCCTGGCTAAGGCTCAGAAGCACCTCCGCACTGGAGCAACTCTCCAACTTCTTCAACTCTTCCTCTTTCTTCACCCCTTTCCAGTTTGGCTTCCGAAAAAAACACTCCACTACCACATCCCTCCTTCGGCTCACTGACTTCATCCTCACAGGGATGGACCAGGGATGCATCACCTCCACCATCTTTGTCAACCTGGGCAAAGCCTTCGACTCTGTCGCCCACTCCCTTCTCCTCCACAAGCTGACAATAGCTGGCCTCTCCAACGCAGCCACTGTTGGTTCTGGTCCTACCTCACTGGCCAGTCCCAAGCAGTCAGAGTTGGTGACTCCATCCCCCCCCCCCAATCAACACAGGTGTACCCCAAGGCTCTGTACTTGACCCTGTACTATTTTCTATATTCCTGAATGATCTCCTTGACATCTGCTCATCTTCAAGCATACACATGTATGCAAATGACACAGTGTTATTCTCATCAGGGAGCTCCCCTGCCAAAGTGGCTTCCAGTCTGCAGCCGGACTTCAAAAATGTCTGGTTTAATGCCAGCCAACTCTCTCTGAATGTCAAAAAAATAGTCTCCATGACCTTTGGCACTAGACAAAAACTGTCCAGAATCGACTCCACCCCCAGTTTTCATACACTAACAGGTACTAAACTGGATGATGTCCCCTCATTTAAGTACCTTGGGCTTTGGCTAGACAGAAATCTAGACTTAGGTGTACACGTAGATGCCATTCACAAAAAACTCCTCCCTAAGCTAGGTGCCCTGTACAGACACCGTAGCTGCCTGCCCACTCAAGCCAGGCATGAAGTTGTTTAAAAGATGATTCTCCCTGTCTTCGACTTTGGGGACACTGTCTACAACTTAGCACCTAAGACCACCCTAGCCAGACTGGACACTCTCTTAAGTTCCTTCTGCCGCTTTATCCTTGGCTGTCCTCTCACCCACCACTGCTCTCTCTATACCACACTCTCCTTTCCTTTACTCACTGCCAGGCACCTGTCCCATACCACCAACTTTGCAGGCAGGTTCTGGCTTAGTACTCTGCCATCTTACCTGACCTCCTTCTTATCAGTCCCCACCCCTCAGCTATGCACTTCAATCCTCGCCTCATAGAACACTCACCCTCCCACCGCAGTGTAACTCTTCTGGTCAAAACTCCTTCTCATACTTATTTCCCAGTCTCTGGAACTCTCTCCCCAACCCCGAACATCATTCTGCCCATTCTCGCCATTCCCTTGCATTCCTCCTTCGGAAATACACCACACACTGCTGCTCCTGCTACTAATCCTCCTGCATACCTCCCCCCCTACAGGTTCCTACCCTGCAGTTGCAGTACCACCCCACTTCCTCTCCCTAGTTCCCCACACCACTCTAGCTTCCCTCCATCCCACCACTAAATCATACCATTCTCCCTACTCCCCCTCCACTCCACCTTTTCCTCTCTCTCTCTCTCTCCCTCCCTGCCCAACTCCACCTTCCCCTACCAGATCCCCATCCCCTTGCAGGGTTCACTGCATCCTGGAGGGGTGAAGGCTCTGACTTCCCACTCCCCCTATCTTCCATTCAATTTCACTCTGCCACCCTACCCCCCTCCTATCCCTACCTTCTTAGACCATTTTTACTTTCATCTGCCAGTTCTCCTTCCCCTTGCAGGGTTACCTGCATCCTGAAAGGGGTGGGGCAGGCACTGGCTTCCCTCCTCCGGTCCCCTTAACCCAACTTGCTTTCCTCCTCCTCTACCAGCCCCCCATCCCCTTGCAGGGTTCTCTGCATCCTGAAGAGGGTGTAAGGACTGGCTTCCCTATCCCATTCCCCTTAGTCCAACTCCACTCTCCTCTGCCAGCTCCCCGTCCCCCTGCCACTGCAGGGTTCTCTGCCTCTTAAAGGGGGGTGAAGGCAATGGTTTCCTCTTCTTTTTCCACCATTCTACCCCTATACTTCTTATCTGCCCCATCCACACACCATTCTACCCCTATACTTATCTGACCCATCCACCTCACACCATCCGTAGCAAACCCGCCACTCTACCTTTTCCTACTTTCTCCACTATTTTTTTTCTAGTGCCTGCTCCCCTGTCCCCTAACAGGGTTCTCAGCACCTTTGGGGGGGAGACCTTGGCTTCTGCCTTCCCCCTTAACCCACCCCTGGTATTTACATACTAGGTCACCCACCTAGCACTTGGCTTCTGTCATCCCTACCAAGCACTTACCCCCTAGCCCTCCTTACAGTCTCAAAGTACTAGCATTGAAATCTACTTTGTCTCTCCTCACTTTATCGCCTGGTTTAAGACAATGGTCATATCCATTAACATTTGCTGCTCTGCACTCCATGAGGTAGTGTTGTAACATGAGGCTGTGGTGTAACTTATGTTCATGTTTTTTTTACCTAGTCTGTAACTGAATGTATAAGTTTTTGTACATTGCACTAGTTCTAAATCACCTAATACACGTAATTGTCTATTGATTCTGTTCTTTCTCTTGTAAATGATTGTCCCTCGCTTTTTTCTATATAACCCCACCCCCAGGACGCTTCTGGAAACGGGCTGTTTACAGTTCATGTTGCTTTCCTGGTGAATCTCTTCTAAATAAATAAATAAATATTTCTCTGGTCACCCAGTCAAAGAAATCTATCCGATTTTGTCTGGCACGACCTCTTCCCAATGAATCCATGTTGCTTTGGGTCTTGTATCCTGTTTGCTTTGAAATATTCCACATTTTTTTCTTTTAGCAGTGACCCCATTAGCTTCCTAACCACAGTTGTTCAGCTCACGGGCCTATAGTTGCCATCTTCCACACAAGACTCTGAATTTCAAAACAGTGGCTGTAGATGAGGCTAAGAAAATACAGATGGAATATCTCAATGTTCCTCTGTACCTGCATCATTAGAGGCACTTATTCAGACTATTCTGGAGATGCTCACGGAGGTGGCCTTGAGCTGGTCTGCTTCCATTCTGGCAGCCCTCAATTCCAGGATAAGAAGTGTAATGCAGCCTGGAAAAAAATTCTGTTACACTCAACCTGAAACATAGAAGTTGTTGGCACATAAGGACCTCTTGGCCCACCTGGTCTGTCCTGTCCTATTTTCCCTGCCTACAGTGCCACCGAAGACCCTACTCAGACTCTATAGCAAACACTATTGTCATCATGGCTAATAATAATGGCAATCACATTGAAATAATCTACTGTACAGACTCCTGATAAGGAGTCTAGTACAATAGACATTATGGGGAAGGGGTTGTTTAGTTCAGCATAGGGTTGTAAGCTACCAATCCCATATATCGTAGTATAAATACTCTCTATGGGACAGGCTCAGAGGTCTCACAGAGAACTGATGGAGTCATCCTTAAAGGAGGAACTCTTGGCAGTAATTATTCAAGGTTTTTGAGTCATAACGTCCACCAGCGGAGGGCTGCTCCAGATACTTCAGACACAGCATCTACAGAGATTTGTATCTGGAAGCATTCATAACTGCAGATGACATGGTTTACCTCAGCTGTCCAACAGAAGATCATGACTATTACATTTAATGGTAATCTCACTGTCTGTTGCTGAGCAGTGTTAATGGGTAGCATACATAATGCCTAAAAAAACATATAACGTATCTGTCAGGAGAGGGAGTGAGGGAGCTTCATCCAGATAGGGAGTAACCTAAAAATAATGGACTATGCCCAAGGGGAGTGGTAATACTAGAGTGAGAATAGAGATGTGAGCTCCACCCAGATATGGAGAAGGGATAAGTGGAGGGAAAAACTGAACAACCATTTGGGAGACAAGGTATACCCACATAGGGAGTAGGCTATTGGCAAAATTACTAGGGATGCACTGGAGGACATAGGACAGTGTGGTATACCAGCTAGGAAGTAGGCTAAAGTATTAGAAATTACCAGGCTGTGAATTCAACATGGTAGGTAAGGTTTACTCAGATAGGAAATATGCTAGCTATTGAAAAATTGTCTGGGGTGAGAGAGGAACATGAACATAACAGACAAGGCAGCTAAAACAGGCTGTTCAATAGGGTGAAAACAACGCATAAGGCAGTAAGGCTGATCAGGGCAATGGATACACAGCAGCCATGTTGAACAATATGCAGCATGGCAGTGATTAACATGTCAGCAACAGACAGCAAGATTTGAGCAGGAAAACATTTTTTTTTTTTTTTTTTATCACGACATTCTTTACTCCCCTGCGGCTCAGTCTGCCATCATCTGGTCGCCATCCTCTGCACTCCAGGCGACCCGGCAGCTCACTTGTACAGGGCTAGCATGCACAGTGCTCATGACAGAGACCCCCTAATCCTGGAATCTAATACCCAGACACGATTTCACATGGATCCAGAGGAGCGCAGAGGCACAGCCATCAAGCAGCCATGACCGACTGCCATTTTTCCACCATGTTTTCTCCCCAGGACTACAGATGTGCAATGATGTCAGCGCACAACATGCAGATGTCCGCCGTAGTCCTTCCTCTAGTTGCACCATGACTGTGCGGCCTCCCGATCTCCATCGGGGGCGCTACAGTGCAGCACAAGCCCTGAACCCTCCCCAGGGAGCAGAGAGCAGCCCATTGGCACTCGATCTGCTCCCTCCCCGGCTGACCCCTGACAACCCATGCTCATTCCTGAACCTGAGTCGACAGTGTGGTGCGAGGTATGGCATCCAGCGCCTCAACCCTCAGTGCCACCGGGCCGGCAAGCAGAAAAACAATTAATGGGCTGGTTACTAAAACATAAGTACGACAAGGAATTGAGTCTTTTTTTTTTTTCAATTTAACTTTTTATGTTTATTAGAAAATGTATGAAAAGATGAACATTCATAAAGAAGAACATACTTGCAAAACCCGGCTCAATACTTGCCCGAGGTCCATAAACTGATGCTTGAATTTGGTGCTATTTCTGGACGCCAGGTAAATTGGTCTAAGAGTGAATTGTTGCCAGTGGGGGTGATGGATCGAGATCACTTAATCACCAATCTGGGAGGGCTTCAATTGGTAAACCGGTTGAGGTATCTTGGGGTGCAGATCTGTGCCTCAGTAGGGGCCTTGTACACTTTGAATTTGAAACCTCTCCTTGCAAAGATTGCTGAGGATTGTGAGAGGTGGACTGCATTGCCCTTCTCTCTGCTGGGTAGAGTGGGGGTAGTGAAGATGACAATACTGCCCAGGCTGCTATATCTTTACCAGGCACTACCTATTAGGATACCACAAGCACACTTTAAACAAATAGAGGCCGTAATGCATAAGTTCTTATGGCGAGGGGGAAGAGCTAAGATTAATAAGAATCTTGCTGCAGAGACCGCCCAAGGAGGGAGGAGCGGGGCTGCCAAATTTTAGGGCTTACTACTGGGCAGCACAGTTGGCCTTTTACCTGCGGGTGCCTTGGGGCTGGATTGCCTCTGGTTGAGTTTGGAAGGAAAATTCACTGGAAGGCAATTTACAGAACGATGTCTTAGCTGGTGCACTCAGGAGGTTGAACAAATACATAATCCCTTCACTGCAGGCATGGATCTGGGTGCACAAATGTGTGGGACATGTTAGTAGCAACTGCCCAAACATCAGCCTGTTAAAATTTATGGTACTTACAGGGGAGTGTACTCTTACAATGGTACAGTGTCTGTGGGTGTGGAGGAGGAGGAAGGGATTCCTGTTGATTAGTCAGCTATATGAAGGTGGTTTGTTAAAAAGCTTTACATAACTGTGTACAGAATGGAACAGTCACCCAGGTGATTATTTTCTATATTTGATAATCTTCCATAGATGCAAGAACACTCTTTCCGCAGCAAATGGCTTGTCAGGCCCTTCCCCACTAGAGGAAGAGTTATTTAGACCTCAGCCGGGACAAAAAACCCTATCAGTTTATTACCATACAATTATGGGCTCCTTGCAGTGGTCGCCCATACCTAGTCAGAAAAATGGAGTGCAGACCTACTCCTGCCTATTGACCAGAAAACCTGGAAGCTGGTATGCACCCACTACTTGAATTGCTCTTGTAGAAACAAACTGCATCAAATTCAACTGTTTTTATGCACAGGGCGTATATGACCCCCAGGTGGTTATATGTTGTGGATGCTACCAGATCGGAACACTGCCCTAAGTGTGACATAGAGGAGGCAGATTTTATGCATCTAGCGCTCAACGTGCCCTAAGATTGCCCCTTCTGGCACTGTATGCATGGTGTAATGAGTAGGATTCTTGGTTATAGCCCCTCTAACTCCCCCCTGGAACTTCTACTCGGGGCAGATCCTCTCCACCCAGACCGGAAGATGTCCAGCCCATTATGGTCACTAGCCCTTATAAATGGTAGGAGAACTATAGCCCAAGAATGGCTGTCCTCAACCCCCCCCCCATCGATTGCTAGATGGGTGCAAAACTTAAAATCTTGTGTGGTATTGGAAAGGGCTCAGCACAAGGTAAACCCTCCCAGTTTTGGGAAACCTGGGGTCCACTGTTACTTGTAGTGGGGGGGGGGGCTTGTCCCCGAATGAGCTCCAGTTGTTGCCTGTAAGAATGAGAGAAGGCTAGGGAATATTGACAAGAAATGCCCTTAGTATTGACGTACTACTACTTTGGTTATGAAGGGGGGCAGAGGCCCAATCTTTATGCTTCTGTATTATTACCTTTCAGGGATACTCATTCTATATTGACTACCACAAAGCATGAAACAAACGTGTTATTGCTGTGATGTAAATGTACTGACATTATTGTATGCACATCTACTTTCTCAATAAATAAATTTTACAAACAAAAAAGAACATACAATGACAATGCCGCTACCAAGCTTACAAAGTTACAGTATGACAAGTAACAGATATCTCCAAGGGTTTGTTGTAGCTCAAACTTTAAAAGAGGTCAGCACGGGGTAGGACCACAGTATATGACCAAGAGTGGCTGGAGAGGTGCCATGCCATATTCAGCAATAAGCACCCCGTGGAGTAAATATTTGACCTGTTTGGCTGAAGTGTTAAAATACTTTATGGTGGATTTCCATGAAAACTTCTTCCATAAATAGGAGGAAGTCACCTTATGGATAGATTGAAGACTATCCTCCCATTGATGCTCTGAGAGAGTAGTATTAAGATCCTTCTCCCAAGCTGTTTTAATACGGTACACTAAATGACTTTGAAGGGACAGCATGGTCTGGTACAACTGGGATATGAGATGTTTAGTGTTGTCGTCTCACTTAAGGGTATGTTCTATCAGAGAAACAATTTATGGTCTCCCCTGCTGATTTTGTTCAAACTGTGTAAGGGGGTGTAAATAAATCTGAACGTGTAGGTTGCGAAAAAATGCAGTTGTGGTATGTTCAGCAAAAGTTTGGATAGTAGTGCCCTCTAGGAATTGAAACCAGTATATCAGGCCCAGCTGTGCCCATCCCTGAAAACTGAAGTCTAAACGAGATGGTATAAATTCAGCCATACCAAGAAGGGAAAGAATCTGGTGTTTGAAAGGTTGCAGGTCTCTGTTCTTTAATAATCCAAACCAGGCTGGAAGGATATTAGGCATGTAGGGACTGTCGTTCTGGTGTTGCATTGAGAGAGGCACTGTTATCATTAGAGATTGTTCATGGTGAATGAGGTTCCCTTGTAGTAATTCAAGGTTTTTCCAGTGTACTTCATAGTTGTCAGTGAGCCAATAGAATACAGTACGAAACTGTGCCACTGTATGATAAAGGGCAAGGTTAGGGAGTGCAAGGCCTCCTTTCGATTTAGGTAGTTGTAAGGCTGAATAACAAATTTTAGGTTTTTTTTTCCTTGCCAAATGTATCTCATAATTAGTTTATTCCATTTCTGGAAGTACATTTGTGAAGAAGTGACAGGGAGTGTTTGTGCTAGATACAGGATTCTTGGTAGACTAGTCATACAAATACATTCTGTCCACTGAATTAAAGGGAGTTGGAAGATGAGACCAGGTCTCTTAGGTCTTTTAGTAGTGCTTCTGTGAATACATCATAATTAAGAGTGCCGACCCTGTGTGGCTCCTTGGGGAGGAATAACCCCAGATACTTAAGCTAAGGGAGGTTCCATTTAAACTGAAATTGTTGTTGGTATTTCTCTAGAAGGGACATGATTAATTAGTAGAACTTCAGATCTTCCTTGTGTCAGTCTTCACCATTCATTACTGGTGGGTGGTTGGCTGGAGACAAGCATCCCGCGGGAGCTTTTTTTTTTGTAGGCGGGAGGAGCCAGTGTCGTTGGCACCGCCCATGAAGCTGACGCATTGCGTGGCTCTCGCAGGTTGGTCAGTAATGGGCGTTGGCTTCTCCACCTCTGTTCTGCTTCTCCCGCCACTGAGACAGCACCTCACCAGCAGCTCAGAACTTCCATTGCGACATTGCGGCCTAAGTCCGATGCCAAAGCCTTTTTTCTTGGAGCTGTTACTTTTCGGCATCATCGCCGAACTCCTTCAACTCTGATCAACTCCGCGACTCTGCTTCAGTTCTGCAGCCCACTCGACACTGTTTGTCTTCCAGATGGTAAGATCATTTTTTTTTTTATTAAGTGGCATCGAGTCTTACTATTTCTTGTGTTTAGTTACCGTCGCCTCACGCCTGGTCCTCGGGACAAGAAAAGTTAGAAGAAAATGGGTTGGCCTCCTATGCATCGGTGTCCCTGCAGCCGACAGATCTCTGTTACCAACTGGCATGATGTTTTCCTCCCCTGCCTTGGACCCCAGCATGAGATGGACACCTGCGATGCCTGCTTCTCTGTGGACCACCGCATTCTGGAGCACCGCACGTTAAAAGTCGGCAGGACTCTGCCGACTTTTGGGGATGTCTTCATTTTTGTTGGTCCAAGCACAGGACTCTCAGCCCTTCCTCTGGGTCCCTTCCCGGGCCTACACAGTTTGGTGAAGAGGGGGCCTCCTCCTCTTCTTGCCTTGCCATAGAGGAGGTCTCTACCGTGGTGCCAGAGGTCTGGTCTGGCTCCACTCGGGGCCGGGCCAGAAGCACCGCTCTGGCAGTCACCTATTTGGAGGTGCAGGCTCCCTCATTGTCGGGGCCCATGGTTGTGGGTCCCGGCGCGGGGCATTCCTTGGCACCACCCATAGGTGCTGCATCAGATCCTGGAGCTATTCGCGACTCCAGTGGTTGGGATGACACCGTGAGGGATACAAGGCCAGCACACGGTGCCGCATGGTGGTAGAGCCCCTGGGGCCATCGGTCCAGAGCTCTTCTGGATTGTCTCCTCTTCATCATTCGGAGGCTGATCTGGACTGGCAGCCTGAATCCTCAGAGTGGGAGGGTTCTCCACGGCCATACTCTTGCACCTCCCCAGGTGCTCCTTCCTGCAGCTCCGGTGACTGCTACCAACACCAACTCTCAGGCCAATGGTGGCTCGAGGGGTCAGGTGCAGGCTGGTTGTCCCACTACTACGGCAGCAGTGGTCTGGGCTTTGGGGGAGGGGTTGGTTGCCATCCCCAATGACATCCCCTTTATCAAGGTCAAGACCAAACCTCCCTCCTCTGTGACTCTCCTTGGGGAGTCACCGGAATTGGGGGGGTTCCTTGGCACAGGGTGCAAGGAAGAGGGCTTCTTCAGAGTCCACGGAGTTGAGGGGATGGGGTGAGGGATGGCAGCACCCCTCTGTGGGCCTGGGAAGGAGCCACAGTGCTGAACCGAGGTTCTCTCCATCCTCTTTGAGGGAGTCCTCATTGGTAGGGGCTGGGGACCATCCTTCTGGATTCATTCGGCCTTGGTCCCCTCATAGGGATGCTTCTCCTACAGGGCTCAGTCCCGACTGCTTTACTTTTCTTAACAGGTTAGTGAATTTGCAGACCTGTGGGTTTTCCTGTCATGCCAGGATTGCCTGTTGGGTCTTCCAGCCCTGGCAGAGGCACATTACATATGGTGACAGGTTCGCCCGTGCCTTTTCGTCCAGCTCCCCCTCTCCCAGGCCATGTTAGCCCTTCAGGACCTTTGACCTGGGAACAGTTCAGGTCCTGGGCTGTGGATTTCCCCCAGTACGTTAGGGCTATGGACAAATAGGTCTTTGACCGGTTCCCCCTCTGCGGCCGGAGTCTGACTCTGCAAGCTTCTCAGCCTCCTCGTCTTCCTCCACTGAAGAAGAGGAGTCCTCTGTCCACATATCCTCAGACGCTGATCAAACCCAGTATCAGCACTTCCTAGCGAGGCTGGTCAGGGACTTGCATATTACCTACTTTGACCATCACAATACCGAGCATTCGACGCAAGCCTTCTTAGGCGAGTTCAGGGCATACCATTTGGTGGTCCCTTCCTGACCAGTTCTCTTCCAGGAGGCATTTTACAGCACCTGGAAGCTTCCATATGCCACAGTTCCAGCCCCCATGGACTGCTGGAGGTGGTTTTGTGCATCCCAGGGGTCACCAGGCTCTCTGCCTTATCCCACTTCGGGATTGACATGTCTGGATATCCCTTTCGGACATGGATGTCCCTTCTGTGACTGACCCCGAATCCTGACTCTGCGGAGTTCGATTGTCTGAGGCGGAGAGTTTTCTCCTCTGCGTGGATGGTACTATCCATTGTTTCGCATCAGGCGCACCATGCCACCTATAACAGGCATCTCTGGACAGTGCTGGGCCAGGTGCTAGAATCGCTGCCTGATTCAGTGGCTACCCAGCAAGTCATAGCCCTCTCTGCTACAGGTACTGGCTCCTCCCTCCTACAAAAAAAAAAAAGAGCTCCTGTAGAGTGCTTGTCTCCAGCCAATCATCCACCAGTGATGAATGGTGAAGATACACAGGAAGATCAAGAATTATCGTAGGTACATAATTTTCATTTTTTGTCTTGAGACTATAGCCTGTAATTTGTCCAGATTTTAAAAGGATAGTCCACAGGGGAGCAAGGGTCTGATTGGAACTGGTTAGGTATATTAATAAGTTGTTAGCATAGCGGACCAGCTTATACTCCTTATTACCTGAATGAATTCCAGTTACGTCTGGGTTTTGATGCAATGTTTGGGCTAGGGGTTCCAAATAAAGAGCAAAAATAAGAGGAGATAAGGGGCAACCATGTTGTGTCCCCTGCTGTAGGGTGAAGGTGGGGGAAATTTGTCAATTGACCTTAACATAGGCTATAGGGTTGTCACACAAGGCCTCTAACATGACAACGTATTGTTGGGGGATGCCGAAATGGTGCAGGACATGGAATAAAAAAATGGCTATGCCAGCTGGTCCAAGGCTTTTTCCACATCAAGACTGAGCAGTAGAAATGGGTGGCTCAACCGGGTGGCATGACATCCAGCTGTAATTTATCCCCAAGGATTATACTGGCCACAATTGAAGGACCATCAGTGACTGTCCACAGAAGATCCCAGAAGCATGGTTCTAACTTAGGTAATAGCAGCAGATGGATGGCATACACTAACTTTAAGGCATCAACAACATTTAACAATAACAACCACATAAGTAATGTCAGTACATAATAAACATATAACCAAACCACAGCAGAAAATTGTATGACACCTTACGGATTCACTTGGGTACTATCTGGCAGACAAATACAGAGGCGGGCTCCCAAGGTAGGAGGTTTCATTTCTTGCCCTCTAGAAGATTGGGCGCTCACTATAAGGGGGGGGGGGGCAATGTCTGTCCTATAGAAAGAGATCCCCCTGTGAGTCAGATCGGCTGATCTAGACCTCCCTGCTAGGTACCAGTACCTTAAGGGTGCAGGGTATAAGACATCAACCTGATCTGCCTATGCCTGGCAGAGAGAAGTGAAAACCATATAGATCACATCCTAGACCTAAGGTAAGATTGCAGAATAAGTCTCTGGCAGTATAGCCTAGAGGTTAGAGTAATGAGCTGTGAATGAGCTTGGTACATCCAGCAGACCTGGGTTTGAGTCCCACAACCTCCACTTGCATACTGTGTGACTCTGAGCAAGTCACCTAACCTCCCCAGTGCTCCCAGGTCACCCCTGAAAACAGGCACTTGTGCCTAGTGGGCCTTATGCATTTTCCAAAGACTAAAATAAATAAATTTAATAACAGGTGATCATTAAATATACAATCCAGAACAAAGCGGAAATTAATTGTCCTGTACCCTGCCCATTCTCAACAACTGAATTGAAACAAAAAAAAAGGAGTTAACAGGAATAGGCAGTGTGAACTAGCCATTGGTATAATGGTTGGCTAAGCCACCCCAACCCCTGTCCCCCACACCACAGCCAGCATTGTTCTAAATGCTACTAAATCACACAGTGGGACTTGGAGGGCCACAGCTCAAAAATGATGCACTGCTGACTATGATGCTCTTGCAAGATGAGGACGGCGACCTGTCATATAAAGTTCCCAACTTCTTAAATCA
Organism: Neoceratodus forsteri; assembly: GCA_016271365.2. NCBI lineage: Eukaryota > Metazoa > Chordata > Ceratodontiformes > Ceratodontidae > Neoceratodus > Neoceratodus forsteri. Next base: position 973,214,676 of record CM057456.1, on the reverse strand, counting down.
CCCAGAAGCACACTCAGCCAAAAAGATCAGACTCCACAATGTCCCAGAAAAGCTTCAGCCCATAACATGGAAACAACCATATATAAATACATGTTAGAAGGAAACAGAAGGAGGAGGTTTGCTGTAACTCAGAAGCCATCCAATAATATTGTGGTCTTGAAGTGAGAGCACAGGCTCCGCCTGGATTAAGAAAGGCCGCAATGAGTGCAGGGGGAAACCAGAGGTGGCTAGGACCAGGGAGTGAAGTCATTTCTTCGTGAGCTCCCATTATGAATAGATCCCCTGAGCAGATTAAGGTGCTGACAGCCATATCACTCCACAACACCGTTCCAAACTCCCATCCATCCCATTACATCTGGGCAATCTGACTATAAATGAGTAACAGATTAACATGAAAAGTCTCACTTAGAGATTATAATAGGTGTTTTGCCAGCTCTGTTTCTGTGTCTGGGTGTCTGCAAAAAATGACAAAATATTTCTAATGTCCTGAATCATTTTTGGAGCTGCTTTTCTTCCATTATAATGGTGTTGGTACAGTTGACCCACTTTCCTTGCTGAGGGGGGCGGGAGTGGTGGTTGTGCTGCAGGAGCTCTATATTATACTAACCAGCCACACTCTTCAAGGGCTTGCTGTGCCTCATCCAGGGTAGAATATAGCACCGTTCTCGAGTCCCAAAAATCTTTCAGTTTGGCAGGGTATGGGGCCTGAAACCGGATTTGATGGGCTCTCTAGGGTTTAAGGATACCAGTATAGGCCAGCCATTTCTTGAGAATCTCTGGTGGGTGTAGTCCTGCTCAAAAAATAACATGGAGTACTTGTAGGTGACATTTTTATGCCCCCATGCTATTCAAAGTATCTCCTCTTCATCTTTAACCTCATCTTCCTCCGTACCTTAGATATATCTTAGGGCCACTGAGTGCCCTACAGATTACCCCTTGTGGTGGGGTCTTCAGGGGGTTCCACAAGCCCCCTTCCAGTGCCACATTCAGATTTGTGGTCCCTGTGACCAGTAGGTGGTGTAAGATCCGCTGGGCTCCACGGGGCGACATCCTGCAGCTAGCAGTGTTTTTACATTGTTCTCCCGAACCACCGAATGCTCCATGGAGGTGGCGGTTTGATGTGTGCATGTCAGAGTATGTACTTACATCTCCCACCAGGAAGCATCCCCCACCCGGAATGGCTGACCAGCTGTACTACCTGCCATGGTCACCTAGGAGGCACTGTTACAGTGGTACAGTGTGCCTTCCCTTCCTGAAGGAGAGCTGCCACTGAAGTGCTCAGTCTTCCTCCCCTCGGTCAATCTCTGAGCAGCCCAGAGTCATTCCTGACCCTGGGTCGCCGGCATGATGGCAGGTAAAGTATGGATGCCTCTGCCCTCCGTGCTACCAGGTTGGCTCAAATTTATGACTTTAAAAGATAGGCATTGCTGGCAGAAGTATGGCCAGACATTCGCAGATCACACCCATGTAGTTTGGCTGTACCCTGTGATTGCATAAATTTGACATGACTTCGGCTATCAGATGGCAAGACAAATTTTATTTTTCCAGGTGCCCAATCCTGGAGGCTCTGGGCGCCGTACAGTAAAACACACTATCAGTATAAAATTTTATATCAGATAAAATTGTAATAATAATAAAAACAACATACAATAAATATGGTCTGTGATAACACAGAACTCTAAAACATATAGTCAAAAATGGAAACAAAAGGCAAGACTCCCAAAAGGACTAGTGTACCTGGTCCAGGAAAGCTTGACTAAACCGGAAGGCCTTGAGGCGGGTCTTAAAAACCTCCACTGAAGGGGCCTCCTGAACAGATGTGGAAGCGAATTCCATAGGACGGGGCCGGCTACACTAAATGCTCTGTCACTGGAAGTTTTAAGCCTTGTCCTGGGAATCACCAGGAGGCTCCTAGAGGAGGACCAGAGGGAGCGGACCGAGAGAGTAAGTGTAAGGAAGTCCGACAGATAGCCAGGGCCCAACCCATGTACAGCCTTGTAGGTGAGCAAGCCCACCTTGAAGAGTATCCTCCACTGCACTGGCAGTCAGTGCAGTGTGCGCAGCACTGGGGTTATGTGTCAGAATTTCGACTGCCCAGTCAGCAGCCTGCAGATGCATTCTGCACCAGCTGCAGGTGACAGAGGTTATCCACCGAGACCCCGAGGAAGAGCGCATTACAGTACTCAAGTCTGGACACTGCAAAGACATACACTAAGGTGGGGAGGTCCATGGACTAAACTAGGGGCTTGACCCTGGCAATATTCCAAAGATGGTAGAAGCTGGTCCAGACAGTGGATGACACCTGAGATTCAAGTGTCAAACTGCTGTCGAAGGTCATGCCAAGGTTTCACACCCTAGAGGAGGCTTTCAATGGCACAGGTCCCAGGAACAAGCTGGTTTCAGCGCAAGAGGCCAACCTGTTCCATCCTCTGTTCGACTCAACCACCAGTACCTCTGTCTTATCTGGGTTCAGTCACAACCAGCTGGAGGCCATCCAATCGTTGATCTCCTCAAGGCAATTGTTAAGTACTTCCACTGCACTGGATGTTCCAGGGGCAAAGGAAAAATACAGCTGGGTGTCATCAGCATAGCAATGAAAACCCAGACCGTATTTCCTAATGAGCTCACCAAGGGGCAGCATATACACGGCAAACAGCATTGGCGACAAGACTGAACCCTGAGGTACTCCACATGACAGTAGGCTAGGGGAGGAGGAGAAATTCCCCATCACTACTCGTTGCCTCCTATTCATGAGGTAGGACTCAAACCAGCAGATAGCAGAGCCGGTGAGTCCACAAAATTCCCTCATGTGGTCGAGTAACACACAATGGGTTACCATGTCAAAGGCTGAAGAGAGATCCAGGAGGACAAGAATTGTCCCTTCCCCCCGATCTCTGGCCCTGAGGAGTTCATTATGCACCCGAATTAGTGCGGTTTTGGTACTATGCCTCGTGCAAAACCCAGATTGAAATGGCTCATAGAGATTGAAGGCCACGAGGTGTTCCTCAAGTTGCTGTGCCACAACCTTCTTGACAACTTTCCCTAAAAATGGGAGGTTGGAGATGGGATGGTAATTCGCCTTGACATCAGGGTCTAGAGAAGACTTTTTCAGGAGGGGACGAACCAGTGCCTCCTTCAAGACATCTGGAACAATTCCCTCTGACAAAGAACACTGGACAATCAAGGTGAACACCTAGTCAACAGTGTCAACACATCTTATTAAGAAATGAGACGTTACTGGGTCCAGTTCACAATATGTGTCCTTTAACTTGAAGACAACCCCGATGACCTCTGACACCTCCCAACTAGGTGGAGTGCTCAGAGTGTGACCCAGACAATCACTGTAGGCCACAGTAGGGCTCACTGGCTGAACGCCATGCTGGATGGCGGACGTTCTGTCCAAAAAGAATTGAGCAAACTCCTCACAGAAAGTATCAGAAAAAGTCTTTTTCGGCTGGAGACAGACTGGATTTAAGAGCCTGTCCGCAGTCCGAAAAAGCACAGTTGGTCGATTCTTCCTGGCAGCAATCTCTCTGGACAGGAACTCTGCCTTCTTACAAGTGATTGCCCCCTGATACTCAGTATAATATGAGCTGGGCCTCCAGACCAGACTTCCGGCAGCAGCACTCCAACCTCTGACCCATAATCTTCATCACCTTGAGGTCCCCATCAAATCAAGGGAACCTCAAGTGAGAGGATCTGGGTCATACAAGGGTTGGTGCGAGGGAGTTAAGTGTAGCTGACAACACCCTATTATAGGTGGCAACAGCCTTATCTGTACCCCCAGTGCATGTACCACCCACACTAGATAGATCAGCCACTGCCAGAAATCCCTCCGGGGTCAAACCCCTCAAAGGGCAGTAGCTGACCATCTCTGCAGGGGGAGGGCTCTCGGGTGGGAGGGCCCCAAATGAGAACCCCACTGTGCAGTGATCGGACCAAGTGCCCCAATCAGTCTTGAGGTTATTAACCTCAAGCCCCAATGAGAAAATCAGGTCCAGCATACGGCCGCCTTGTTGGGTTACAGAGGAAACTTCCTGTGACAGGCCCAGAGATGACATGGTCTGGAGGACATTGTAACCTAGCCTAGATGATTTGTCGTTGGCCTGGACATTGAAATCCCTCAGGATCAAACACCAGGGGGACTCCAATGTCTCACCAACAACGAAATCAACTACCTTCTGTAGGAATTCACCCACCACCCCAGGGTGGTGGTAGATCAGGAGAATCCTACAACCTGTGTCCGTACTTCCACATACAACCACACATTCAAATGAACCCAGTTTTCCCACCAGGTGCATGGAGAAGCCAAGCTCAAATCTAAAACAGATGGCCACTCCCCACCCCCGTGTTCCACTCTGGGGCAGTGCACTACCATATACCCAGGAAGGATGGCGGCCTCTAAAAATGGAAATTACATACCTACAATAATTGTTGATCTTCTCTTGTATCTTCACCATTCATTACTGCTGGGTGTCAGCCGGAGGCGCGCACCCGCTACGGGAGTTTTTTTTTGTTGTTTTTTTTTTGAGGGAGGAGTCGGTGCTGACGTCGCCACCCACGAGAGCGACACACTATGTGGTGCATGAGGGGCAGCTGTTAGGTTCTGCAGACTCCTCCTCCATCCCAGTTCTGTAAGCCAGAGATGCAAAATAAAAAGAATAGAAGAATAAGAGCGAGGCAAGAGAGCCGAGGGATAGTTAAAGGAAAGGAAACAAACTGAAAAAGGAATAAGCGGAAAAGACAGGAGAGAGAGAGAGAATCCTACCCTAAGGGACCACAGGGCCTCCTTCCTTGGGCAGCTGTGAGGGAGGAACAGATAAGAGAAAGGAAGAAGAAGAAGAGGAGAGGATATTGGGAGGAGGGAAAAATACTGCCACAATCCCAAGAGAAATTGGCTTGAAGCATATCAGCTTGGATCTTGAGCAGGGAAGCAAGGATCCCTTCAGACAAAACTGGTTCGGATGGTTCAATGAACCTTCTAGACAGCTTAAAATGAGAGAGGCAGATTTTCCTACACATCCCATTGTCCTATTACCCCATACTCAAGCTGAGAGCTCACAGAATGCAAATGCAAACTCTGTACCGGAGAGGGAGAGGGAGAGCCCCCAACTGGGTAAAGGGAAAAATACCCCTCTATCACATGGATACATGCTTAGCACTGGGGGGGCCCTAAAGAGGGCAACCTCTTTGTCAAGTTGGATGGAGATAGAGAAGGAGCTCCTTCTGACTTCCTGGAGAAGGCAGGGCCAAATGACCAGACCACCAGCTCAAAACGTTAATCTTTGAATCAGACTAGAACAGGGGTTGACTAGCCCGGTCTAGTGTCACCAGGTAATCAAGGGACACCCATTAAGTCTGAAGACTGAGGGTTAGAGGACTGTTTCAGAGCCCAACCCCGATGTCCAGAGATTGAGTTAAACTGGCCCGAGGAAGTTCCCGAAGGAAAACCCTCCAGGAAATCAGAAAGAGTTCCCTGAGATGAAAAGACGAAGTTTCACCCACTCACCTCCTACTCAAATCCTTCTACCTGTTTTAGAGAACAACAGAAGGTCCCAAGGAACCTGAGGATTTAGTTTCCCCCTCCAGAGGTGAGGGACAAGGGAGGAGGAGGGCAGACAGGGTGGGGGAGACACCCAAGAAATGAGGTCCACGAGGGGAAGGTGGGAGGGATTCAGTAATGAATGGCGAAGATAAAAGAGAAGATCAGCAATTATGGTAGGTATGTAATTTCCATATCATCCCTTGTCAATCTCCACCATTCATTACTGCTGGGTGAGTACCAAGCCCCCCGAAGGGGGCCTGAAATTTGGCCCTGAGGGAACAGATCCCTCAGCCTCCTACTGGTGGAAAGCAGGAGGGGGAGACCCTAACCAGGAGACTGAGTCAGTCTAAGGTTGCTGAGGGTGAGGGGGGTGTCCCTCATTGCCAGGGGGATGGAGGATGCCCCTGAAGAGTCCTCCTCGCCCTGCAGGAAAATTGGTGGGTCCCCCGGAAAGTAGAGGAAATCACTCTACGTCAGGCAATGGGTGACAGTCTGGACAGAAGAAGTCATGCCATCCGCCTAATTCAGATCGCTGTCCCTGTCAGTCTGAAAGCCACCTCGCTGGCATCGTAAGATGCCCTCGCTTGGTGCCTTGCAAGCTCCAGACCCTGTGCAGAGAGAGCAATGGCATGTCTAGACTGCTGTGTATCAGGCATAGACACCAGAACCTGCGCTAGCATCGACCACAGATGCCTATTGTAGGCAGCGTGGTGTGCCTGATGTGAACTTATGTACGTCAACACATTACTTGAAGAGAAGACTCTCCATCCCCACTGATCAAATTCAGCAGAATCCAGATCCAGGGGTCTGTCATGTGCCAGGTGCCGAGGCCTGGAAGGAGTATCTAGTGATATCAGGCCTGAAGGAGGGTGAGGCAGAGAACCTAGAGACTCATGGGGAGCACAATACCATCTCCTGCAGTCTGCTGGGGCTGGAGAAGGGGCAGCTGGAGACTGCTAGGTGCGGATAGACACCTCCTGGAATGGGATCTTCCAGGAAGGCACCACAAGGTGGTGAGCACTGAATTCACTGAAGAATGCATGCATCTGCTACTCGGTATTGTCTCTGTGGATGAAGGAGATATGAAGCTCCGAAACCAGCCTCGAAAGGAGCCGCTGATATTCAGTGAAATCAGCATCGGAGAATAGGTGGACAGAGGGTTCCTCTTCCTCAGGAGAGGAAGACGAGGAGGAAGTGGAGCTCGAATGCTCAAAGGACTCCTGTGGTGGGGGGAACAGGTGGAAGACCTGTTCATCCATGGCCCTGATGTATGAAGGGAAGGCCACCGCAGTAGCTCTGAAAGTCTCCCAAGTTAACGGCCCCATTGGACCCACATGGCCCAGGAGAGGGGGGGGTGGCTGCAAAGGGATGGGCGAGGGGCGCCTAAGCGCATGTGCCTAGCCTCTGCTAGGTCTCTGAGATCCAGGGAGTGAAGCCACCAAGACTGGGGACCCTGAGATCATACCAGGTTGCAAGGAGGTAACGTGAGAAGGCAAACTTCGGAAGAGCCCAGAAGGGGAAACTCCCCTGTGACATGGCTGAGGTTGCATGTGTCCAGAGGGTCAACCCTCAGTACCGCCACTAGAAAGCGCTCTGGAGACCTTGAGAGAAAGGTGGGGAGCAGCACTATGACTCTTTTTCACACCCCTCAGGGCAGTGGAAATGTGCCGCTACTCCTCACCCCGACCTCGCAACCCCTCTGACTCCAAAGCAGCCCTCTTCCTTGACACCAGTGCAGAAGCTCCCCGCTTCACGATCCCCTGAAGGAAGGCCACAGAAGCAGGGCTCTCCACCGCTTCCCGAAGAGCCTCAGCAGCACCGAAGATGGCAGCTGCTTGGGCCCTTACAGGAGGGGGAGTCCTCTCATGAATCCCAGAAGGATCAGCCCTAGAAGGTCCCAGGCCACCCCTAGCCATGGGACCCTCAAGGCCAACCTGCACCAGGGACTCAGGGAGAGGAACACTGGGCCATCTGACACCGTGGCCTACAGAGAGTTCCAAATCCGAAGACTCAGGCTGCCAGTCTGGGTCCACCTCTGAGTCATCCTTCTCTGAAGAGAAGTCGAGCAGAGTAACCTTCAGAGAGGCAACCACAGGAACCTCTCCTGCAATGGCACCACCACAGGCTGCAATGTTGCCAATGGCACCGCTCAAGTCCCCCGCACCGCAGATGGTGCTGGGAACCACAGCAGCACTGCCAATGGCACTGCCTAAGTTCCTGGTGCCGTGCACTGTGCCGGATCCCAAAATGGCACCTCCCAAGCCCCCAGGACCATGCATGGTGCCAGAACCTGAGCCAGCAGCGCCGTCCGAGTCCCCGGCCCCGTGGATGGCGCTAGGACCAAAAGCGGCATCGCTAAGTAGCATCAAGGGTCCACCAGTGTGGGCTCCACAACCGGAGGCCGCAACATTGGGGGAGCCTGCACCTCCGAGGAGGTGACTGCTGGGACAGTGCCAATGATGCAACCCCGGGAGAGATCACACCATTCCTCCGGCACTGAAGAAGAAACCTCTTCGGCAAGGCTGGACGTGGAGGAGGTTCCCTCCTCACCGGCCGTATAGACCCAGGAGGGGACCCAGAGGAAGGGTCAAGATATCTGGCCTGGGAGGCCCTCGGGTGACGTCATCCTCCAAAAATCGGCGGATCCCTGATGACTTTAAACGTGCAGATCTCAAAACATGGCGGTCCATGGAAAAATAGGTGTAGCAGTAGTCCATATCATGGTAGGGTCCCAGGCACCAAAGACAAACATCATGCCGGTCCGAGATGGAAAACTGCCGTTCGCAAGGGCACCGATGCCATAGAGGCACAGCCTGTCTTGGATTTGCGCTTTGCCCCCGAATCAGACATGATGTGAAATTAATTTAAAACCAGAAAAGCTCCTGTGTCTGTCAAAATACAAAACTGAACAGTCTTACTACTTTAACGGCATCAGGAAGGAACAGGGATGAAGGAGAAAATGAACAAACTTGAACTAGGCCTAATGGTGCAGCAGCAACTCTCGACACGGCAGGTGCAGCCTTGATGGCGGGAGAAACAGAACTGGGATGGAGGAGGAGTCTGTGGAGCCTAACAGTGCCTCTCGCGCACCACATAGTGCGTCGCTCTCGTGGGCACCGCCATCAGCACCGACTCTTCCCTTCAAAAAAAAAAACTCCTGTAGCGGGTGTGTGCCTCTGGCTTACACCCAGCAGTAATAAATGGTGAAGATTGACAAGGGAAGATCTGGGCTGGCATCTTCACCTGTCCAGGTCTCAGTAATGCAAGCCAGATCAACTGAAGAAATCAAGTCCACAATAATGGCGGTCTTGTTCCCAGATGGAACTGCTGTCTTTCCCACCAGAGTTGCTCTCCCTGACCATGGTACTTCTATCTATTCCCCCAGCCAGACTCCAGCTTGATTCACATTCCTTGGCTCACGTGTATATTCTTGTGGCAAAAAAAGCCTTTACCAGACTCTGGATGCAGAGTATTCCACCTCACAGTGGAGCAGTGGTGAGGAATAGTCAAAAGAAATTTCTGTTATGGAATGACTGACCTCTTCGCTGCATAACAGGCAACCCCAATTTCAGACAAAATGGCAAGGCTGAGTGGGTATCATACATAATGTCTGTGGATGATTGTTTTGTCCTTAAAGATATTCTGACTTAGTACTTTTCTCTTTAGGTATGGCACAACATTCTTACTTGAACTCATACTTGCTCACCCTTAGATAGTTTATTGCCTTTTAGTAGTAGGTAATCAATTTGTTAGATTCAGATGCTTCCTACAAATGTTATCCGTGTAATATTTTGTTTACTGTGATGCTGTAATTTATGTACTACTCAGCTACACAGTATTTTGCTGTATCTGTGGTCTGCCCTCTGTTTTAGTAAAAATAAAATGTAACAAAAGAAAAAAAAAACACTAAGTTCAAACTTTGCATAGTGGTCATGCTTTCCTATTGGTTAAATGCCAGAATTGTTTCTCCGCCTGAAGACAGCAGTTGCCCTGAAGTCATCTCCAGCCCTCTGAATAACCCTTCAGATGTTATATCACTATTATATATTGATAATTGTGTTATTTTCCAATTGTTAGCTTATCGTTATACTCTGTGTTGGATAGGGTGTTTATTTTAATATATTGTAAAACTTACCAGTTTCTCTGGTTCCCAGTCGATTCCCAGGAACTGAAGAAAGTCACGCTGTGATGAGGTTCCTGCCTGAGGGAACTGGTCATGTATCTGACAAAAAAATACTTTCTTTTAACATTTTAAATAGCAGCTTTGTTCTGTTTTTACAAGTGGAACCAAATTATTTGAAATTTAAGGCACTATCAGTCTTTTGGCATAACCTACAGGGCAAAGAAAAAATGTGCCTACAGGATTAAAGAACTATAAATCCTGTTACAAACTCTTGGCAAAGGCAGACTGCCACGAGTTTTGTTTGAAGTGCCTGGGCCAAGATCATGATTTTAAAAGCTGTGAGCAGTGTAGAAAATGTTTGCCCTAAAAACAAAAAAGAGGGCTGAAAAAAGAGAATCTCTTATGACTTCACAGTCTGTCTCAGTGTCACTTAAGCATTCTAAAAGCTCACTGATAAAAGTGATTGTGGAAAGCACACATCAGAGAGTTCATCTCATAAGCAACAGTCTCTCTCAAAAGGGAAAAACAAAAAGGAAGAAGCTACACAGCCATCAACAAGGCATACTAAAGATCTCAGGGTGTCTGAAAGTGGGAACCCTGAAGTCAGTGATGGCAAAAAGGTACAAAAAAAAGCCTCAAAGCAGGTGCTGGAAACAGTGCCTACTAAGAAAAAGCAAGAATAAAAACATGATCTAATCAGTTTTCACCATTCATTCCCACTTATATGTCTAGGACTGAGGGCACTAGGACCCCGCAGGTGCAAAGTCTTTGCAGCATAGGCGACCGACGTTAGAACCGGTGCCACCCATCAAACAGATGTGGTGACATCATACTCATAGGTTGGCCAGTAATCAATGCTGGCCCCTGACTTTTCTCAGTCCTGTTTTTCTTGCCATTGAGTGCACACTGTGAGAACTTTGTCATCGCAACTGTGTCACAAACCCTTCCTCAGTTCGCTGCCATTAGTTTAATGCCGTACCCTTCAACACTGAACCCTCTTGGTGCCATTTTTGTTATTTTTTATTGTTTAGTGAGGCACTGAACTCTTTTTCAGTCCTTTTTCTTGTTGTTTTGTCCATGGTGCCCTGTTCAGTCCTGAGGAGTGCTAGGACAACAAGGCCACCAGAAAGAAGAGGCAATACGACAATCCTCCATGTGTTAGTGCTCCTGTGGGGGCCACATTGCTATTTAGAACTGGCTTGAAGTTTCTTTCCCTTGGCGCTGACCACAACATGGATAGGTGCGACGCCAATGTCTCAATGGACTACCACACCTTTGCACTCTGTGTGAAGGTGGGGTTGTGATTCGCCCACCTTTGGAGGCAGGCACTGCACTACAGACATCAAGGTAAGGTCCCTGGGCTTTTCCTCTGAGCCTCTTCCCAGTACTATATTTCCTGAGGAAGGCCAGGGCTCTCCACATGCTTGCCTCTTTGAGACATTGGATGCTATGGGGGAGGGGTCTGGTGGACAGGCAGTCTTCTCCGGGGGGTTGGATGAGCACCCCTCCCAGTCTGTAAAACCTTTGGGACAGTGTGTAGCCCTGTAGTGAGGCCAAAACTATACACTGAGTCTACGCCAGTGGGCACCACGGTGTTGCGGCCTGACATCAACTCAGCTCCTGGTACTAAGGCCAGTACTGGTGAGTGAGGCAGTGCCAACCACAAGACCAGGATGTACAGTCCAAATCAGATGCCAAATTTGGCACTGCAGTCCTGCAGAACCTTTTCCCAAAGTAGGTTCTGTTCCCTCCTCCCAACTACACTGGTTTGTAATCCGCATAAGTCAAGCATACTGAGGGATTCTTGGGGTGAGAAGAAAAAAATTACTTACCATAGTAATATTGTTTCTTCCAGGGAAACCATTAGTATGCTTGACCTCCCACCCATCCTCCCCTCACATAACCTTAGTGCAAACAGTTCTGCAGTCGCTGTTCTATCACGTCCACCTGCAGTGAGAACTCGGTGATCCACACTCCATGGTCCCCACCAGAGGACCCAACTTTTCTCACCATGATGCAGCAGTTACAGGCTGCCATGGTTATTGATTTAGAGGAGCAGGACACCACCAAAGAAAATGTAATAGATTTCTTGAAGTTACATGATTCTCACCCTATTGTGGTACCACCTCTCTTCCCTCCCACAGACGATGCTACCTTTATTTATTTATTTATTAATTATTTGGATTTTGTTAATCAGGTAAGCCCACTGAGACCAAAGGTCCCTTTTTCAGGGGCGACCCGGGGTGAATACACCACCAACTTTACATAAGGTGCATCATACAGCTTAAAAATATGTATACAGTTTGTACAAACAGCTTCAGAGAAAAAAAATATATATACAATTTGTACAGGAGGATTATACAACAGTAGGGCAGAGACAGAGAGCATGTAACAAGTAAACATCATTCAGAGAAAAATTGCATTGCTCAGGGGGAAAAAACAAAAGTCCATGGGTCAATTCAAGAGGAGAAAACATAACACGGTTTGTGAAGAATATTCAATTAATAGAGGATTTTTTGGTGCTTGGGGTGCCAAGGATTAGTAGATAGCCAGATTAGGTCATAAGGGGTAGTGAGCTTATCTAGCAGTTGCAGCAGCAGTGACTCAGTTCCAGGAGGTAGACTTTGAGACCGGCCTTGAAAGAGGAGAGGGAGGGTTTGTCTAGCAGGGAAGGGGGGAGCGAGTTCCAGAAATGAGGGGCGGTGAACTGGAAGGAGCGTTTTCCTTGATTGGTGCGGATGCGGGGCAAGTTCAAGCGTCGACTTGAGGTAGGCCTGAGGTTTCGGAAGGGGACTTTAGGGGTAAGCAGGTCTCTAAGGTGAGGTGGATGGTGTGTAGAGAGAAGTTTGTAGGAAAGGCAGGCAGGGGAAAAGGATAGTTTAAGCTTGAGAGCCGGCCAGTTTAGGTCCTTAAGAGCTTCACAGTGATGCCGCTTGGGGGGGGAGTGTGTTGCAAAGCGAGCAATGCGGTGGTAGAGGGTGGAGAGATTGGTTAGCTCAGTCTCTGAGGGACTGTAATAGTGGAGAACCCGTAGAGTAGGGTGGGTGAAGTTGCAGTTAGCAATGGTTCTATGTGCTTCCCGAGAGGGAGTTCCCAAGGCGGTATAGCAGGCCCAGTCTCTGGTGGATAGATTTAGTTAGGACATCTATGTGGGGTTTGTAGGTTAGCTCTGGTCAAGGTAACCGAGATACTTAAACTGGTCAGTGACTCTCGACACACATTCCCGAGCTGATAGTATGGGAGAAGACCACTCACGGTCTTTACCCAGTCGCTGGTCCCGAAGAGGACAGCTTTAGTCTTGTCCTCATTTAGCTTGAGGTGGTTAGTGAACCATGTTTCGAGTTTTGCCATGCAGGCTTGAAGTTCAGTTGCGGTGTAATCAGAGGATTGGGGGTCGCCAAGATAGATTACAGTATCATCGGCATAGAGTAGTAGGTTGCAAGGTGCACATACCCCAGCTATGTCATTTACAAACAGGGAGAACAGCAGAGGTCCTAGTATGGAGCCCTGGGGTACCCCAGCGACCACCGGTCTGGGGTTGGAGTGGGCGCCCTGCCAACGTACTATCTGAGTTCTGTTAGTCAGGTAGCTAGTGACCCAGGAGAGAGACCTTTGCTGTCTGGTATAGGCTAAATGTCATATCAGCCATACCAAGAAAAGCAGGCAAAATGTCTGGGAAGCCCTTTTTGCCACCCAGCCTGAGGCAGACTCTGTGCTTTTTAATTCTGCCCATGCTAGGTCAAGGGCACCTAAACACCTGAGCTCCCTCCCATTAAAGAATCCAGGAGGTTGAATGTGCTAGGCAAGAGTACTTATCTCTCAGCTTCCCTGAGCCTTTGAATTGCTAACTGTCAGACCCACATGGTTAAATACCAGAACACTCTCTGGAGAAAGGCCAAGGCAGAGGCACATGCCTTACCAGAGGGTACCCCCAAACAAGAGCTCTTAAGGCTCTCACAGCTGGGGCTGATGCAGGAAAGCATCTGCTTCATACAGCCTATGATGGTTCGGATGCTTCTGCCAGGACTGCTGTCTCAGGCACCTGTCTAAAGAGGTACTCCTGGCTCAGGGTGGCAGGATTTGTGAATGATATGCAGCAGTCCATACTAAATGCACCCTTCAGAGGACAGAAACTATTTGGTTCTGATGGCTAGGACATTCTTTCTAACCTTCAGGCCTCAGGCAGGACCCTAAAGTCCATACACTTCTTCTATCATACCCAACCAAAGGGCAGGCAGAGGGTACCTTTTCATCCATCTGATGCTAGACACCATCCAGCCATCAGATGACAAGGTAAGGGAGCCGGGGCCTTGCCCACCCCAGGCACCACTCCAGGTGCACATTCAGAAGCCCCTATAGGTGGTGGTGCAGAAGGAGCCACCACATCCAGCTCTGCCTGACTCCTTGTACACACTATTATCTCCAGGGGTGGTTGTAGGGGGTCGTCTCTCCCTTCACTTAACTTAGTGGAAATAGGTGTCATCAGATGCCTGGGTTCTGGAAAGCATAGCATAAGGTCATGTTCTGGAACTTTTGGACACACCTCCAGATCATACACTGGTGCCAACTCACTATCCTCCAGACCACATTCCTCTGCTCTTGGAGCAGGTTCAGGCTTTGCTTCAAAAGAAGGCCATAGAGCCTGTGCCCTTCGAACAATGAATCACAGGGTTCTACTCTCACTATTTCCTGGTCCTGAAATGGACAAGAGACCCACAGACGATTCTAGATCTTAGGGAGCTGAACATTTTCATCGAGTACAAAAAGTTCAGAATGGTCACCCTACAAGGTCTGCTCCCACTGCTGCTAGCAGGGGACTGGATATGTTCCCTCGACAGGAATGATGCCTACCTTCTTATCAAAATTTACAAACCTCACAGAAAAGTTCCTGCTCAGAGGGAATACTACCAATTCAGGGTGTTGCCCTTTGGTTGGCCTCTGTGCCATGGGTCTTTGCCAAATCCTTGGCAGTGGTAGAAGCAGCCCTTCATAGGGAAGGTCTCTATGTCTTTCCCTGCATGGACAACTGACTATTGAAAATCCACTGCAAGGATCAGCTCCCACACACCTTAGCTCAAACGGGGCAAATTTTCAACACTCTGGGGGTCACTGTGAACACACTCAAGTCTGTCTTGACACTTTGTCAATGCCTGTAGTACATAGGAGCAGTCTTGGACACAGCTCAGGGCTCAACCTTCCTGCCTCTGGACAGGGCCGCATGACTGCTCAGGCCTAGCTGGTACATAATAGCCATTATGTCTCAGCCAGGACATTCCTTCAGCTCCTGGGTCTTATGGCAGCAGCCACTGTCACAGTACCTTTGGCTAGGCTGCTCATGAGGATCCCCACACAAAGAATCCAATGGGGCCAGCTCACAGATAATCTATAACAAAGGGTTCTAGGAACCTCTCTTGTATGCAGAGTGCTCAGTTGGTGGCTGGAACCCATCAATTTTAAAGGGGATTCCCTTCCTGATCCCCTCTCCTCACCAGATTTTAGCAACAGATGACTCAGAGAGTGCACACTTAGGGCTCCATCAAATGCAGAGTACATGGACCCTAGTGGAGAGCACCTTACACATAAATATTCTAGAAATGCCAGCTGTTCTGTATGGGCAACAAGCCTTCCAGGCTCATATGTCTCATCTAGTCTTCATAAAGGCAGTACAAACAAACAAATAAAATAATCCTCCATCTGAGTCTTCCACTGGAAAAACATTGCTCGGCTTATGCAAGATATTTTTGCCTGGCAGTTCAAACTCTGCATCCCGCTCTTGTAAGTCATATCTCCTGTTTTTCACAAAATGTATCAAAACTTCATGATTTTTCTTCCTGAGGTCAGCCTGAAGAGCACATATAGTCTTACTAGGTGCAACAAAATAATACATTTTGTCCCAGAGCTGGTTTCCTGTTGACAACTCTGTAAACAAGCTTGTGTTCCAGATTATCTTTTCCAATAAACCCAAATAACTTTCTGCAGTCATTTCAACGGGATCCATACTGATTCCCGACACTACTTTGCCCGACAGTGAAAAGACTGACACCTAAATCCCAACTCATACTGAATCCTGTCATTCAAAATCCCATATTCTGATATGTCCATCTGTTAAAATCTCGACATATCTCTGCTGTTCTTAAACATCTTCCCTCAGCAGCATCAGAGCTGCAAAAATCACATTGATAATGGTAAATCTTACCTGTGTCAGTCTACACCATTCATCAATGTTGGGTGTCTGTCCAGAGACAGGCACCCCAAGGGAGATTTTTTATTTATTTTTTTGGAAGGAGGAGCTGGCGCGCCGCCCACAAGGCCGATGCATTGCATGGCACTCGTGAGTTGGCCAGTAATGACCGTTGGGTCTTCCTCCACCTCAGTTTTGCTTCTCCCACCATCGAGACAGCACCCCTGCTTGAGAATACTCTGTGCAGCCTAGTAGTAGTTGACACCTCGAAGCCTTCAATGCCGTTCCTTTTCTCCACTGCGACTCCACCTCGGTTCTGTTGCTTACTTAACGCCTTTCCAGATTCTGGTAAGATCTTTCCTTTTATTTACGGTGTTGAGTCTTTTGTCTGGTTTGTTTTCAGTTACCGTATGTGTCATGTCTGGTTGTCGGGACAAGCAACGGTCAAAGAAATGGGTCAGCCTCCTATGCATCGGTGTCCCTGCGGCTGACAGATATCCGTTACCAAATGGCATGACGTTTGCCATTCCTGCCTTGGACTGCATCACAACATCGATTCCTGCGATGCCTGCTTCTCGATGACCGCTGAATTCTGGAGCACCACACACTGAAGGTCGGCAGGGCTCCGCCGACTTTTGGGGGTGCCGTCACTCGCGTTGGTCCAAATGTAGGACAATCTGCCCTCCCTCCAAGACCCTTCCCAAGCCTACATGGTCCGGTGAAGAGTGGGCCTCCTCTTTTTCTTCATGCCTTGCCATAAAAGAGGGGGGCTTACTGCGGTTCTGGAGGACTAGTCCAGCTCCATTCGGGGCCAGGCTGGGAGCACCGCTCTGGCAGTCACCTCTTCGGAGGTGCAGGCTCCCCCATTGTCGGAGCTCATGGCTGTGGGTCCTGGCACGGGGCGTTCCTCTGTGCCACCTGACGGCTCCACTTCGGATCCTGGAGCTATTCGCAACTCTGATGATTGGGGTGGCGCCGTGAGGGGTGCGGGGCCAGGTCGTGGCACCGTGACTGGGGGAAGGAACCCTTAGGGCCGCTGGCCCAGAGCTCTTCTTGATCATCTCCTCTTCAGAGGAAGATGATTCTGAGACAGATCCGGACTGGAGGCCAGATTCTTTAGAATCAGAGGGTTCCCCACGGCCTAACACCTTGTACCTCCCCACGTGCCCCCTCCCGCAGCACAGGTGACTGTGGCCCATGCTGAGTCTTGAGCTGATGGCAGCTTGGGGAGTCAGCTGCGGGTTGGCAGTCCCACTGCTGCTGGTCTGGCAATTGGGTTTCGCAGTGAGGGGGTGGCTGCCATCCCTGGTGCCATCCCTCCTCTTAGAATCGAGCCCTCTCCCTTCTGTGGCCCCCCTCGGGGGTTGTCTGAGTTGGGGGGCTCTTTGGCACAGGGTGCGAGGAAGAGAGCTTCCTTGGAGTCCACAGGGTTCAGGGAACAGGGTGATGGACATCGGCACACTCCTGTGGCCCATCGGGGGCGGAGCCATAGTGCTGAGCCTGGTCACCTCACTTCGTCCTCTCCTAAGGAGATCTCTTTGGGTGGAGCTGGGGTCCGCCCTCCCGGATCTATGCGGACCCGGTCCCCTCATAGGGTAGCTCTCCCTACTGGGTTAAGTCCCGACCATTTTTCCTGGCCATTTTAATTTTCAGGACAGGATGGTGAATTTATAGACCTGCGGTTTTCTGCTTATGCCAGGTTCTCCTGTAGATTCCTCTAGCCCTGGCAGAGACACGTCAAGTCAGGTCAGGTGGGAGGTTCGCCCGTGTTTCTGCGACTAGCTCCCCTTCTCCAAAGCCATGTCTGTTCTCTGGGACCTTTGACCTGGGACCAGTTCAGATCTCAAGTTGTGGCTTTCCCACAGTATGTTAGGGCTATGGATGAGCAGGTCTTCTGACCGGTTCCCCTGCCACAGCCAGAATCTGACTCTACGAGTTCCTCAACCTCCTTGTCTCCCTCCACAGGGAAAGAGGAGCCTTCCGTCCATCTGTCCTCAGATGCTGGTCAGGCCCAGTATCATCTCTTCCTTTCGAGGCTGGTCAGGGACTTGCATGTTTCTCATTATGTTCGAGACAATACCAAGCGTGCGACGCAAGCCTTTTTAGGCAAATACGGGGCACATCATTTGGTTGTTCCATCCTGGCCGGTTCCCTTCCAGCAGGTATCGTACAGCACCTGGCAGCATCCATACTCCGAGGAACCAGCCCCTATGGCCTGCCGGAGATGGTATTGTGCGACCTGCAGGTCTCTAGGCTCTTTGCCTCATCCACCTTCTGGACTGACGCGTCTGGACACCCCATCCGGGCACTGATGCTCAGTCTGCGACCAGTCCCCCGATACTGACTCTCGGGAGTTTGATCAGCTGGGGCAGAGAGTTTTCTCCTTTGCACAGAGTATGCTGACAATTATCTCACAACAGGTGCACCACGCTGCCTATAACAGGCATCTGTGGGTGATGCTAGGCCAGGCGTTAGCATCGCTGCCTGATTCGGAGGCTGCCCGGCAAGCCATAGCCCTCTTCACTGTAGGCCTGGAGTTGGTGAGGCACCAGTCAAGGGCATCGTGCAATGCCAATGAGGTCACTTCATGGCTTGCGGGGACAGCGATCTGCATTAGGTGGATGGCAAGCCTTCGCCTTTCAAGGTTGTCACCTTTGGTCCGGCGCAGGTTACTGGCCTCCTACTTCCAGGGGATTCATCTCTTCTCCTGCAAGGCGAGACAGGAACTTAAGGGGTATCTTCCTTCCCCTAGGGCTCAGGGGACCCCACCTCATCCTGACCAGTCCCAGCCCTAACTAGTTCATTGAGGGTCCCTTCCCCTATTATTCTCCTTTGGGGAACTGAGGGATGTTATTCCTTTAGGGTTTCCTGGGCCCTCTTCAGGGGTGCTTGGTACTAACCCAACAGTGATGAAGAGTGAAGACTGACACAGGTAAGATATGAAAATAACATACCTACCATAATTATCTTCCTGTGTATCTTCACCGTTCATCACTGAATCCCTCTCACCTTCCCCTCACAAGGCCTCAGTCCCTGAGCCATACTGCCTCCCTACTCACCCCCCCATGAGTTATTCTCTCCTTTCTGGCAGGCTGTCGGGAGGTCTTCGGGAGGTGGTGTTGGAAATAGGGGAGTGAGGCCCCATTAGGGGTGTTTTTTCCTTAGGGTCTTCTGGTGAGCCCCTCCTCTATCTAGGACTATTCTTGGGATGCCTCCATCCCATGAAGTCCATTTGCCAGTTCCAGGATGGGATGATATTGGGGCTGTCCATAATTCCCTTGCCTTTTTTGCCTCCTCTTACCTTCCCCAATGGGGATGGTGCATTTTAAGGGGGTCTCTTGTCTTCCCTCCCCCCCCTCCTTGAAAATCTGTTTTCTCCTTGTGATAACTGCTCAGGTGGGGAGTGAAGAGTGTGATTTCACCTAGGGAGTTGGGATCAGAGCTGGAGTGGCCTTACCCATCCAGAATTCCAAATATTTTCTGGCCTCCCCGCCCATAACCCTCAGGGCCCCTTTTCCTTCTCTGTCCTCTCATCGGCTTATTCTTTTTCATTTGTTCCTTTTCCTTTTCCTTTTGCTGTCCCCTGGGCTCCCTTGCCCTGCCCTTCTTAACTCAATGCTTCTTTCCTTCTGTCTCTCCGGTGTGCAGAACTGAGATGGAGGAGGACACAACGTCCATTACTGGCCAGCCCATGAGTGCCACGCAATGCTTCAGCCTCATGAGCAGCACCAGCTCCTCCTTCCAAAAACTAAAAATTAAAAATCTCCCATGGGGTACCTGTCTCCAGCCAGATACCCAACAGTGATGAATGGTGAAGATATACAAGAAGATCAATAATGATGGTAGGTACATAATTTTCATTTACTGTCTATCTGACCATAACTTTCTTGCCCCGGTGTGTGTCTCTCACTCTCTTACTGTGATACAAGAAACTGCACGGGGATAGCGGAATGGAGAGGGACACACATGGGACACTGCCTCAACTGTTATAGATGGCTTTCACAGTGATCGTGGGAGCGGGGGCACCTATTTGGAACACTGACTACTGTTTATTTACTGCACTGCTCACTCCCACTCTGTGTGGCTCTCGCTCTCACAGATGGTTTCGAGGTTGGCAGAACAATACATACCTAACAAACAGTGGGGAGTCAGACACTGCTCCATCTCTGCAAACCTGACAGAGAGAGAGAGAGAGACGCGCTGCGCACACACACACACACACACACACACACACACACGACATTGCATAAACATTCAGCCAACAATGTCTCGCTCCCAGTCGCGGTCTCTCTCACGCATGCCACACAACTGTAGTGCCAAACTCCTCACTCCTTAACTTCTGTCTATCTGTGTGTACCGGAAGAGAAAGCCACAGAGAGACATGCTGACACTGACAAGAGACAAAATGCACACTCTTCTGATCTGGGAATAGCAAGGACACAGCTGCTCGAGTATAGCAACCACAGAAAACACTCTTGTGATTGGGGGTAACAAGGAGAGAGACACTCCAGTATATAACTGAAAAGGCACGGTATATCACTCACTCCCGGCACACTTCATGTGGCTGCAGAAAGTAAAAATAAGTACAGCAACATACACAGCCTTTTACTGTCACTTGTCGGAATTTAAAAAGTCAGCTTTTTGTACATGTCAGCATTATGTGTGTCGGGCACACAGAGTCAGAAAATCAGGTGTCAGGCATACTCATGTCGGGAATTAGTACCTAGCCCATTTCAACAATACAAGTATATAAAATTGCAAACCAAGGGATACCAGTTTCACTTAAAGATTCACATATATATTTTTTAACCTTAGAGAAGTGAGGGGAGAAAGAAAGTATAGAAACAGCAAGTGGCCAGCCTGGTGGCGCTGAGGGTTGAGGTGCTGGACACCACACTGGCGACCCAGGTTCAGGAGCAAGATTGGGCCGCTGGGGGTTGGCCGGGGGGAAGACAGGCTGGAGCGTCCGATGACAACTTGTCTTCTCCAGAGTAGGGGGGTCTTCTAACCCAGCAAGTGGCGACCCCTGGCAGAGGCTGGGGGTGCGATGGCAAGCTGGAGTCTCAGGGGCATGATTGGTCGCGGGTGCAGGCTGGCGAGGAATCATCCTCGGGGGCTGCTTCTTCAAGGAAGGAGGGGGAGAGATGTTGTGGACATCGGCACACGCCATGACGTATGGGCCCACAATGTCCCACAAGGAACATCGGAGAAATACCTCATTGGAGCCGGGAAGATGGAGCACTGAGCCGGGTCCCGATGTGCCAGTGCCTGCCTGCAGCCTCAGGACCCTGACAAGATTTGCAAGATTTGAGGGCTGCCCTCACCCCGACCCCACCTTGGGGGGTTTCTGAGGCCAGATGGAGGGACTGGGGATGGTAAAAGGTAGGCACTGGTAGGGGTAGGCTTAATGGATGACTCCCAATGGTGTGGCTCTAGAAAGGCAGTAGGCAGGGAAAAAAGAAATATCAAAAAAAGGAAAAGGCAAGTGAAGGAAGGGAGATGACAGTGTGGGACCATTGGAGTGGACAGTTCCTAGCTGCCACAATAAAAATTTGATTGTGCAATCAGACAGGCAAGAGACAGACAAGTGGCAGAATAGATTCTTGCTTTTAACTCTTTCTGCATAACAAATGGGACAGGGTCTTACCCAAATCTGTCATGTGAACAAACAGGTGGTAGAATACCTGTATGCCCATCCTGAACTTGAAGGAATGTTATAGGTAGCAGCTTGTGAAAAGCCCAAGGTGCATCTCTCTGCTCAACCTCCTGAGAATGACTCCAGAAAACTTGACACCATGGGCAAAAATGTTTACACTACAGCTTCCCTGAAACTAAGGCAGTCAGCATATTTGACCTATACAGCCCAGTACCAGAAAGCCCTGTGGAATGCAGTGCTGGCACTGAGTGAAAAGGTAGATGGGAAAGTGGCACAGAACCTGACAACAATTGCAAAGTCAGCTCTAGATGACACAAAATACCAGTTTCACATAGCTTTTGATACCAGTGACTCAGCTTCTAGAGTACTGCCACATTCAGTGTCCTTTAGGAGGCTTGCTTGGCTAAGAACAATGCCCCTCACTCAGGACACTCAAGGAAAAGCCACTGGTTTCCCTTTTGAGGGAAATGTCCTTGTTCATTGACAAAAACTGAGGCATATGTGAAAGGGCTCGATGAACAGAAATCCACTTACAAAAACATAACAGAGAAAGAAAAAGCCTCCTCCTGCTACAGGTCTTATGGAAGGGGTGGGAGGGGCAGAGGTTATTACCCCAGACCCTACTCAGGTTATGATTACCTGCCACAAACAGGGTACTATAGGTACAGGAGCAGATGGGGCTTCAGGTATACTGCGGCACCAGTCCCTAAGCCACAGTCACAACAAAACCCCTGACAGTTTTGCAAAGGGTCACCTATCAGCCATTGTCAGTGGGAAGAAGAGTAACACACTACTTCCAGGAATGGGAGAAATCACTACAGACAAGTGGTTCCTGGAAGTAGGGAGTCAGGGCTTGTCACTGTAATTCAGAACATTCCTAAAGTTGCAGAAACAAAAAAACTTCCCATCACATTCCCCAGTGGAAAAAATTCTGCTGGATCTGGAAGTAAAAAAAAGTCGATGCACGCAAAAGCAGTACAAAAGCTCCGTGTGTCACAACTGGGAACGTGCCTTTTCTCAAGGTACTTCCTAGCCAACAAAAACAATGGAGAATGTCGACCCATTCTAGACTTAAGGTACCTAAACAGACATATCAAAAAGGAAATATTCAATATGATTAGTTGACACAGAACACAGTAATCCTATCTGTTGAGTGAGAAGACTGGCCGGGGTTGCTGGACCTGAAAAATGCTGATTTCCATATCCCAGTCACAGAAAGTACCTAAGGTTCAGGCTATGAAAATGCTCAGTCTCACCCTTTGGACTCACCTCAGCGCCAAGAGTGTTCACAAAGTGCTTAGCTGTGGTAGCAGCTCACCTGAGAAGGCAAGGTGTAGTAGTTTTTCCTTACCTAGGTGACTGGCTAGTCTCAGAGTAGCAGTAGTAGTACCTTTATAAAGCACCATTCCCCAAAGGGGGTGCTGTACAGAGTAACAGACAAAAAATAAATAATCATAAATAACTTAAATAATACTCTAAAACATATAAACAGCAGCAAAAGAGAAAAAAAATACATCTATGCTCCCCAAAGGTCTGGTTAAATAGGAACATTTTTAATCCTCTTTTAAAGACCTCCACAGGGGAAGCGTCCCTCAGTCCCCTGGGTAGAGCATTTTATAACAGATTGTCGGCCACCTCAAAAGTACGGTCTCCCTTGGGACTGAAAGGAGGCCCTCAGAGGAGAAGCAGAGGGGCCATAAGTACTGGACAGGAAGCAGGATCTCTGATAGGCAGTCAGGACCCAAACCATGTAGAACTGTATAGGTTAAAAGACCAAGCCTGAAGGTAACATGCCACTTAAAAGGCAGCCAGTACACATCACATAGTACCAGGGTCACACAGCTAGACCTGGAAAGGACAGTCAGCAACCTGGCAGCTGTGTTCTGCACCAGCTGGAAGCACTGTAGGCTAACTCATCACGAATGCATGTACTAGAGTCAGCAGGTCTTCATAAGGGATAAGGGACTTAATCTGGATGATATTCCTGAGATGGTAAAAGCCACTCTTAACTACAGCTGGCACCTGAGCCTCCAGTGTTAGCCACTCATCAAAAATAACCCCCAGATTTTTCACCTTGACAGAGGCCAACAGCCTGGACAATCCAAGCTGAAGCTCTGTCTCTTCCATGACTACCTCTGCTCCTCCCCTTTTGAACCGGCTTGATCACCAACACCTCAGTGTTATCTGGGTTAAGTCTTAGCCAACTAGATTTCATCCATTTCTGAATTTAAGGAATAAATTTAGCACTTTGACAGCATCTGATGTCACCAGTGCAAAGGACAAAAACAAATGAGTAGCATCTGCAGAGCAATGAAAAACCAGATTGTACTGTAGAATGATCCTTCCCTGGGGCAGCATGTACACTGCAAACAACATGGGTGAGAGGACCAAACCTTGGGGCACCCCACAAGGAAGGGGCATCGGAGATGATGAGAAAATACCCATCACCTCCGTCTGCATCCTACCCTTGAGATCGGACTCAAGCCACTGGATGACAGTGCTGGCGAGTCCTACGTGCTCCCTCAGATGGTCCAACAACAACCCATGGTCCACGGTGTCAAATGCTGAAGAGAGATCAAGGAGAACAAGAACTGACCATTCACCTTTGTCTCGTTCCCTTGCCCTGAGACTAATACCATCTCAGTGCTATGTGCAGATCTGAAACCAGATTGGAGGGGTTCATTGATGTCATGGGCTTAAAGGTGTACCTCGAACTGCAGTGCTACAACCTTCTCGATAACCTTCTTGATAACCTTACCTAAACCTTACAATAATTCGCTAGAACATCCGGATCTAGAGCTGGCTTCTTCAAGAGGGGCCAAACCAGTGAATCTTTCAGTGCTGCTGGAAAGACTCCCTCTGACAAGGAGTAGCAGAGGCCAAAACTCTGCTTAGGACCATTGAGTGCATTTGTGAGATCCTTGCCCAACTCTGCCAGACCACAACAGCCTGTCTGGAGAGATCCCGGCCTAAACAGAGGACAGTCTGAGAAATATTTTCCAAATTCTTCACACCTGTTGATAATTCTCTCATTGACTGAAGATAGGCTGGATGTAATAACCTGTCCGCAGTGTAGAAGGGCTGAGACAGTCGATTTCTCCCAGCCACAATCTCCCTGGACAGGAATGTTGCCTTCTTACATGAGATTGCCCTTTGATATTTATCATAGTGAATTCTCAAAGCCAGTTTGTCCTCCTGAGCCCTGGACCTTCTCCAACAGCAGTCTAACCTCTGACCCTTGGCCTTCAATTCCGTAAGCTCCCCATCAAACCACTGTGACCCTAAACGTGAGATCTGGGGCCATACATGAATTGGTGCTGTGGAATCAAAGGTCTTGGCCACCACCCTATTATAGGTGGAGACTGCATTCTCTGATCCTGTTTTACATGCTGCCAACATCTCCAAGATGTTCAGCACCACCAGTAGTTCTGGGCCAGGCGCTTTCAAAGGGTGGTACTTAACTATCTCCATTGGGGGAGGACCACAGGAGGGGGGGGTCCCAAAGGAGAACTTCCACATGTAATGATCCAAGAAACTGATCAGATCTATCTTGAGGTTACTTACTTTGATCCCCAGGAGGAAAACCAAGTCCAAGCGTGGCTGTGTTGGTGAGGTGCAGAAGTAAGTTGTGCTAGGTGATGTGGTGTTGTCTGTTCGAAGGATGAGCAGTATCGGTTCAGCAGCAGTAAATAAGTGAGGAAGCAACATGCTCCATCCAGTTCGTAAAGAACACCCTGGAATGATTAGGTTTCCTAATTGATCAGCAGAAATCCCAGACAGAATTGGTTTAGATCATGGACTTTATTGGAGCAGAACTGGATACCCTACAGGGAAGGGTATTTTTTCCACAAAACAGGGCGATATGCCTGAATTTCAGTGCAAAGTATTTTGTTCCAGGCCAGCCAAGGCCTGCAAGGGACTTTCTGCAGCTGCTAGGCCAAACCGTATCA
The DNA here is from genome assembly GCA_016271365.2 of Neoceratodus forsteri. Classification (NCBI taxonomy): domain Eukaryota; kingdom Metazoa; phylum Chordata; order Ceratodontiformes; family Ceratodontidae; genus Neoceratodus; species Neoceratodus forsteri. The sequence goes on along the minus strand of CM057456.1, from coordinate 973,189,221 downwards.
GCTGCAGCAGTTGTGCCATGGGCTCTTCTACAGAAGAGGGACATACAGTGCCACCTAAGATGGTACTGGTCCTAAAATTCAGATCCCTTGTACTACCCAGTGCAAATCACAAAAAAACTTTGTTCAAGCACTGGAATGGTGGAAGGAGGAACATAACCTCAAAGGGGGTATTACCTTCCTCCAGCTATCTCTCACTCAGGTTCTCACAACAGATGCCTCACTCCTGGTGTGAGGTATTCACCTAGGGGACCTTATGGTAAATGGCATTGGAACTCCACAGAAGACACAGGAGCTCATAGAACAAAGGGCTGTGCTCCTGTTGATGCAGCCCCTTTTCTCCAACTTACAGGGTCAGTCAGTTCAGATTCAAACAGACACACCACAGCCATGTATTACATAAACAAACATGGAGGAACAAGGTCCTCAAAATTGTGCATAGTGGCAATAGGGATCTAGGACCTAGCATACTCTCTGGATACCAACCATTCTGCAGTACATCTGCCAGGCAAAGTCAATGTACTGGCAGACTCTCTGACCAGAATGAGCCAGAGCAATTATGAGTGAATTCTGAACCACAAAGTGCTGGCTGCAATTTTCAGAAGATGGGGCATTCCAGAGATACAGTAGATCTGTTCGCCTCCTGGGACAACAACCAGCTCCCAAAATTTTGTTGCAGACCACTAGTTATGGGAACAGTTCCAAAGAATGCCCTTTCACTGACTTAGGGAGATTTCTATATGCCTTCTCCCTCAATTTTCCCTCATACAGAGAGTGCTCATGAAGCTCAGGAGGGAGCAAGCAACAATTATCCTGATAGTTCCAGACTGGGCCAAGCAGGTATAGTATTCAATGCTGCTGATCCTATCTTGCAAAGTTCCCATCATCCTTCCACTGAGCTACAACCTACTGACCTTGTCCCAGGGCAGGGCAACCTTCCTGTTTCTCAGAACATTACACCTGCGGGCATGGTTCTTAAGGAGATAGAATTTTTTAGTTTGACCTAGAGTGCAAGCACGCAGCAGACATGGGAATAGTGTAAATACCAGCACTCTTCACCTACACTACTTCTAAATATAATTGTAAACATTTTTGGGACAATCTGCCTTATGACAACCCTAATATTGTTCATTGATGCAACATCTTGAATTGGAGGAAGTTTGTAACTGCCGTAATATTCATTTTTATTACTGTTTAAAGTAACCCATGATTCACAATGTGCCCCGTTACGGCTTCAACAGAAATCCCATTACCATCAACCCAATGTAAGTCTAAAGGGGCAGGGAAAATATATAGCAGTGGGAAAAATAGCAAAAATCCTGACAAACCACCAGGAAATACAGAGACAGTTACTACAGATTTTAATGAATATACAGGATGACATAAGCCAGTTAAAACGGCAACTTAGTGACATCCAGCAGGCTTACACTGCCACGGCTTATAGAATTAGTGAAGCTGAAACTAGAATTGCGCTCATTGAAGATGTCAGTAACTTGGAAGAGTCCTCTAGTTTTCCTAGCCACCAGATCAAACTAATGTGGTCCAAGGTAGACAACCTCGAAAACCAAGGTCGCTGCAATAATGTTAGGTTAGTGGGAGTCCCAGAGGGAGCTGAAGGGGATTACATACTGTCCTTTACTCAAAACTTAATGTCAGCAGTGTTAAAATATAATTTGCCCCATCCAGTAGAAACTGAATGTGTCTATAGGTCTCTAGCACCCAAACCTTAACAGGGCAGCCCTGCTACATTTTTCTGTAAAAGAACAAATTCTGAAGGTGGCCAGGCAATAAAAGTCTTCCTGTTTCTAGACTATTCTTCTGAAGCGGTACAGCAAAGAAAATAATTTTGGGAGAATAAGAAATATTTACAAAACAGGGATGTACAGTATTCATTTAGGTACCCAGTGATTTTCAACATTTGGCACATTATTTTTTTTGTGTGTGCTTTGTATCAAACCAGTGTGTGAACCTATCAGGAGTGCTGGGTGCAAGTCTTATTTTATTTTTAAATCCAGTAATAGCAGCAGTGGGAAAAGGGAACAAGCTATGTGCCATTGCTAGGCAGGACTGACCCTTGACCCCCCATACTTGAGGGGCAAGGGAAACTAGCTGCTGTGGTTTTAGACTACAGTCTGGGCAGCCCCTTGTGCACCCTAGCAGTTTTAGCCTGTGTTTTTAAAGACAGACTTCTGGTAGACCAGAACTTTTAAAGTTTGTAAAGGACAAAGTGAAAGTATGAAACCAGAAGTGCTGACATGCTACTTCCGCCTATGCAGGGATGTTTTGGGAGCCTAAGTGAGCGGAGGTGATTTTGCTTTGTATCAAATCCTTGTGCACCCTACCAGTTTTAAGCCTGTGTTTTTATTTATTTATTTTTTTTTTTTACTTGCTATTTCTACGCCCCTTTTCTCCACAACCGTACCTTCCTTTAGAGCACCCAAGGCATCCTGAAGGCTTCATCAGTTCTCTCCGGCTCTTGCTGCTGAGGTCCGAACCCCCATCCTGCCTCAGATAACCTCCCTAGATGGGTTAGGAGAGGGCCCCCCCCAATTGTCTCTCCCCAGCCAATTCCATTATGTTGGGTAGTCCAATGGGGCTATGCCCCTAGATTCTGGTCATGGATGAGGCACTGTAGCCCATCTACAGGCATGGCTGCAGGGTTTTTCTGGCTTTCTGGTGTCCCTATACCCAAGGGCAGTGGCGTACAAGGAGGTCAAGGAGATAAGGGTACACTGAGATGTGTCACTGCTCCGACCTCGGCCGATGTCTCCCCCCTTTGTTCCATGGCTCCGCTTGTACCTCCACCTGTGGTCACCCAGGTGGCACTATTGCAGTGAAATCTGCAGCCCACCCTCCCCATAGGAGGAGAGCAGTCCTCTGGGCACTAGATCCTCCCCCTCCAGCAACCTGAGCTTGCTTCCAAACCTGGGTCACTGGCATTGCAAGTGGTAGCCCTACCACTACGCTGGCTGGCTGGCTGGCTGGGTGGCTGGCCGGTCTTAGCCTGTGTTTTTAAAGACAGACCTCTGCTGGAGCAGAACTTTTTTAAAGTTTGTAAAGGTCAAAGTGCAAGTCCAAAACTGGAAGTGCTGACATGCTACTTCCACCTATACAGGGATATTTTGGAAGAGGAGATGAGTGCTGGGCGGAGGCAACGTTGGCAGAGGCAAGCAGCGTCTGCCGCAGGAGTTGACCACCCCCTTTATAGCGTACTTGTGAGTCTGCTTTATCTATTGTAGTAGTGTTTGGTTTAAGAAACAGTCACATTCATTTTATTAAGACAAATTATGTAAGTTTATGAACCTTCTGAAGATGACTTGGACTTGCTCTGCAAGGCAGAGTCTTTTATGAAATGTGGCAGCTGTCTCATGTACTCCATAAATACTATAAATAAGCAGCAATAAAACAAACAAATGCTACCCCAAAGGATAAAAGAAAAATAAATATTGAGGTTTGTGAGAGTATGATGGGATTTGGGTGTGACTACAATTTGATTCCTAATGAGATGGTACATGGTGAGATAGAAAAGTGGTGGACTATACCAAAACCCAAAAAAGAAAGGTAGGAGAGCCAAAGGAAATGAGTAAATAGTCTGTACAAATAGGTACTCTCATCTAAGTACACTAACAGAAACTGAGACATGCAATAATGGTCCTATTACAAGGAATCAGATGATGCTCCTCTGACAAGGTTTTAGTTATAGGAGATTATTTGCTACATAGATGTGGCACAATAATACGTAGTAGGGACAAACAAAATGGAGGTGTAAATTGCCTATCAGGAGCTAAGATAGGCAACATTAGACCCATACTTCAGAAATTGATGGACATAAATTGTATAAATCAGACAATAGCCATTCATGCTGGCATAAATAATGTAGGTAGGGAACATGAAAAAGACGGGCAGGTACATCAGGAATTGGGGAAGTAAGGCAATCATTTCAGGTATCTTACCGGTCTTAAAATGTCATCCTGAAAAGAATAAAACCATACAATGTATTAACATCAGAATGCAGAACAGATGCACAAAGGAAGGCATAACATTTGTAGACTCTTGGGATAGCTTCTAGCAACAAAGACACCTATATGCAAAGGATGGGCTTCATTTGAATAATGTGGGTACTAAGACATTGGCAGAATTGCTAAATGGAGTACTTCCAAGAGAGTCTTTAAACTGAATAAGAATGGGCCCATTCAGCGTGATTATGCATTGAGTAGCTCTGAACAGAAGAGAATCACCAATAACACAAGTAAACCATGCAAGGTGAAATCTTTCTGAGCAGTGCTAGGAGCCTACATAATAAAAAGGAAGAGCGTGAAGCCCTACTTAGTGAAAACAGAAGCACTGACATAGCCTGCATCACTGAAACTTGGTGGTCTAAAGATGACAACTGGGGCAAGGAAATTAGTGGATATAAATTATACAGATGGAACAGGATTGGCAGAAGGGGTGGTGGCATTGCTATTTACATATCAGAAAATATGATGTCATCCAAGATCTCCAATAAGGTGAAAACTAGGAAGACAGCAACAGAAACCTTATGGATAGAAGTAGCAAGCTGGACAATTAAAAGTGCAATAATTGGCTTGTATTACAGACCCCCCCCAATGAAAGTAATGAAATTACTGAGGCAGTCAACCTACAACTTGAGCAAGCAAGTGAGTTAGGGGAGGTTATTTGCCTTGGGGATTTAAACTACCAGGATATCTGCTGGAACTCTGGGATTGCAACAGACCATCCCAGCAAAGAATCCCTCAAGGTCACCAAGCAGCTAAACATGGCACAACACATAAAAAACACTACAGCCCAGATATTCAAAAGGGTTGCGAAGGGCGCAACAGTGTTGCACCATGCACAACCCACTGATGTGCCCCGGCGCAATATTCAAAAGGAAAGTGCGCCGAGTAATCCCGATGCCGGAGCGCATCAGTACGTATGCAGGCACAGGTGGGGGCGTCCATGCATAACCTGCACAGCCTGATATTCAGCCCAGGATGTGCAGAGTCATGCATGTGCAACCCCTACCTGCACCTGCACAAAGTTAAGCCAAAAAAAAAAAGGAACAAGTGATGGCCATCCACAGGTAAGCTGACGCATTGCAGGGCGCACACGGCAGCTGCCACCTGTGGTGGCCACCCAGTTCCTGCAGCACCTGGCGGCGCCTGGGGCATCCGTAGGTAAAATCCCCATCTATATCCCTGGTGGTCCAGTGGACCTCTATGTGCCGATCAGAGCATTTGTCTTGAAGATTAAGCCCCGTCCTATATCCCTGGTGGTCCAGTGGACGCACTCAGCCCGATCGCGGGCATCAGTAATAAACCCCCATGTCCAATGTTCCTGGTGGTCCAGTGGACCAATCGCTGCCTGATCGCGGCATCTGTAACTCACAAATACCCCTACTACCCTGGTGGTCTAGTGTACCCCTCCCACCCGCCCACTGAGCCCCACTGCCACGCCCCCCATCAGCTGGCGGGCAGCAGCACTTCACCTGCCGCCCGACACCGCTGACTGACAGCTGATGGCTGCATCCCATTGGTTCACGCGTGAGCCAATGGGCTGTGCAGCCCATAACAGATCATGGTCCAGATATGTGAATGAATTCATTCACATATCTGACTGAGTAGTACGGTATGGCTGCACGCCCATTGGCTCATGCTGTGAACCAATTGGCATGCAGCCCTACTGAGCTGTCAGTCGGTGGCGGCGGGGCAGCAGGTGGGTGGGTTGCTGCCGCCCGCCGGCTGACGGGGGAGTGGGGCGGTGGGGCTCAGTGGGCAGGTGGGGAGGGGGATACACTAGACCACCAGGGTAGTAGGGGTATTTTATGAGTTACAGATGCCCGCAATCGGGCAGCGGTTGGTCCACTGGACCACCAGGGATACTGGATTTGGGGGGGTTCTATTACTGATGGCCGCGATCTGGCTGAGTGCGGTCCACTGGACCACCAGGGATATAGGACGGGGGCTTAATCTTCAAGACAAATGCCTGCGATCGGGCACATAAAGGTCCACTGGACCACCAGGGATATAGGACGGGGGGTTTATTCTTCAAGACAAATGACCGTGATTGGGCACATAGCAGTCCACTGGACCACCAGGGATATTGGACAGGGGGTTTTTTACACAATGCCCACGATCGGGCTGCAGGGGCTTGGTCCCGATGGCTGCTGCCTGGCAGGCGCCAGTGCAAGTCATTGGATCAGCGCACCTGCATGCTAATGGTATGCAAATGGGGCCATAATGAGATGCAAATGGCCCCTGTGCTGCCTTGCATAAATTATGGCTCCATTTGCATGTCCCTTTGAATATCGGCTGTAAGTGCATGGCGCAATGGCACTTGCACTCAGCGCATCTCCATGCTCCACTCTGGCCACTTGGGCTGGCACAGTGCCACTGCTCCATGCACAGTGGGGGTGGCCAGGGTGCAATATTCAAAGCTGCTGCGCCATAGCACAGCTCCGTTGAATATCGCCCAGGCCACACCCCTGCACAACAAAGTTGAGCTGCACCCAGGCTTGCCCCACAGCCTGGCGCAGTTTGAATATCCGGGCCTACATGTGGTGTCAGTACCCTAGACATAATGATAAGTACACAAAATATTAAAATCAACAAATGCAAGGTAGAAGCTCCCCTTGGAACAAGCAACCATAATTGTGTTTCCTTCTCCTTCCATAATGCCTATACTAACATTAAAAGATGCAGGAAAGTTTGTGTTTTTAGCACAGCAAACCAGGAAACTATCAGAACAGATTTAAGTAAGATCAGTTGGGAAATAGTTTTAAAGGATAAAGCCATCATTGATATGTGGTCTATAATAAAACAAAACATCTTTCAGATATGTGATAATCACATTACAAAAGTAAAAAAAAATACAGTAATAGGGGAATAAAGCCAGAATGGCTAACTAAAGATATATATATATCTATGCTTCTGAAGAAAAACCTAAAGTTTTATAATCTACGCACAATAAATCAGAACAGGCTTTGAAAGACTATAAGACAGTATTAAAAAATGTAAAAACAGAATCTAAAACTTTAAAAGGCATTTTGAATATAGGTTGGCAACAAACAAAGCAAATAACCTGAAAGAATTCTATGGTTACATAAATTCACTAAGAAAATCTGAGAGTAAACTCCGGCACATAGTATCAAATGACTCAGTCATTGATGGACCTGAGAAAATGGCAGAAGTATTCAATAATTACTTTGTTTCTGTATTCTCTGAATATGTACTTTATACTGGAAATATACCTGTAAACTCCATTAATACCATGAATATACCTAAAGAAGAAATTAATAAGAGAATCTTGAAATTAAAAAACAGTAATTCTGCTAGTCCGTACATAATTTCCCCTAGATTGTTAAAGCTATTAGTACCATACATATCTAAACCCCTGAAATATTTATGTTTACTGGCCATAGAAACAAATGAAGTTCCAAATGATTGGAAAACAGCGAATGTGATCCCAGTTCACAAAAAGGGGAGCAAAACAGATTATACAAATTTTAGACCAATAAGCCTGACCTCAGTCCCAGGAATTATCCTTGAGGCTATTATAAAAGATAGGATCATAGAGCATTTTAAAATGTCACAGCTTAGTAGATAATGAACAACATGGTTTTACAGCTAACAGATCCTGTGTTACAAACTTGCTGTGTTTTTATGAAAAAGTCTCATCTGCACTCGATATAGGCTTGCCAGTGGATTGTATATATCTTGATTTCTCAAAGGCATTTGATACTGTCCCCCATGGAGCAATCTTAGAGAAATACACTTTGTATTGGGGCTAGCGGTGCGGCGCCACAACTTCAGCTGAAATGGAGCTACGCACCGGCCGCTGTTGTTTGAGAAGCACGGACTTTACAAAATTAAAATTCTGTGAGTACCATTACTAAAAAAAATGCTTTCATGTGCAGAAAGCTTAATCGAGGGCTGAAGCTTTCAGGGGTAGGACGATTTATATAATGACAGTTTACCTTTAATAAAAAAATTGGGCCAATAAATGGGGTATGTCATTCAACTACGAAAAATGTTATGTCATGCACCTGGGACAACAGCATCAAAAAAAAACAAGTATAAGTTAGAAAATAACACAATCAAGGAATCCACTGAGGAAATGGATCTGGGAATAAAATCAACAGTAACTTCACGTCAACCTCACACTGTACCACTCAGGCTGCAAAGGCAAAAAGGTTATTATGGAACATAAAGAAACATTTTAGGAATAAAAGTGAAAAGGTAATTATGCCACTGTATAGGTCCTATGTTAGGCCCAATTTAGAATATGGGAGCCCACTATGGTGCCAACTCAGTAAGGGAGATATTGGGAAAATAAAGATAGTACAAAGGCAGGCCACTAAAATGATTTAGAATATCAAATACCTGTCTTATAATGAATGTTTAGAACATCTAAAACTAATGGCCCTGGAGACCAGAAGGTTGAGGGGAGACTTACTGTTGTGTCATGACATAATGCAGGATGACTACTTGGTCAATGAAATTGGGCTTTGAATTTAAAAGTGATGCACTGGGTACTAGAGGCCATCCTCTGGAAAGAAAAAAATACTGACCTTAGTAATTGTTTCTTCTAATGGAGTCTTGCTGTATTCTGACAATTTGCAGTTAGCTCCAGCTCTTGAACTGCCCGGAGAGTGAAGGGTTAAATTCTATGCCAGGCATAGAACGTTGGGCTCGAGCTCAGTTGAAAACTCTGTCTGTGTCCTTTTGAAACCAAACCGTCAGATTCTTACGAGCTAAAACTCACTGACTAAATAATGTGGAAATTGTAAAAACTCCTAGTAGCTAACTGGCAACAAAGACTTTGGATTCCCCAAAAGACTCAAGTCATGAAACCCAAAGAACCAAAACTAGGTAATAAGAACTAAAAACTCTTAATTAAACAAATACAAAGCACCCAACACAAAAGGAGTGCGGTAAAGACACCCCTAGGATGCAACACTGCACCTGCCCACCCACTTCCCAAAAACAGGTTCTGAGAGGGGAGGCAGGGAGGGAGGTCAGAATACAGCAAGACTCCATTAGAAGAAACAACATTACTAATGTGAGTAATTTTTTCTTCAAACAACATGAAGTCTTGCTGTATTCTGACAATTTGCAGACTACCAAGCAGTACCGCCAAGGAGGAGAGATAGAACCTACTTTGGGAATAGGCTCTGAAGTACTGCTGTGCCAAACCTAGCATCACTCCTAGCCTGGATATCCAGAGAGTGATGCTTGGTGAAGGTATGAATTGTTTTCCAGGTGGCTGCTTGACAGATTTCTAACAAGGGGATATCCCTAGCAGCAGCCAGAGATGCAGCTGTACCTCTAGTGGAATGAGCCCTCAGGCCTGAGGATGCAGTTTTTTATAGCAGAATTGAATACAGGACACAATCCACCTGGCAATGGTTCTCTTGGTGGCAGGTTTTCCCTTACCTAATTCCCCATAAGTGAGGAACAACTGAAGGGAGTCAAACCTGTGACCCTTTGTACGTTCTATGTAGTAACTAAGGGACCTTTTAACATCTAAACTGTGTAGCCTCCATTCCCCTGAGGAGGTGTGATCAGTGAAGAACGCAGAAAGAGACATAGATTGGTTTAAGTGGAAATCAGAAACCACTTTAGGTAGGAACCTCCTATTGGTTCTAAGGACCACCTTATCTCTATGGAAAGATATGAAGTCAGGCTCCACTGACAGGGCTTGCAATTCACTGATACATCTGGCAGAAGTAACAGCAACCAAAAACACAGTTTTCCAAGTCAAGTACTTGAGCTCTGCTGAGGACATAGGCTTGAAGGGGGGGTTGCATCAGCTGAGCAGTACAACTATTCAAATTCCAGGCAGGAGCAGGATCCCTGAAAGGGGGATTGGTATGAAGCAATCCTTTGAAAAATTTACAGAATACAGGGTGAGGTGACAGAGAGGAAGATTTCCCCACTGACAGGAAAGCAGAAATAGCTGACAAATAAACTGAGAGTAGCTGGTTTGAGGCCTAGGCCATTAAGGTAAACCATGTAATCCAGAACTGTAGACAAGTCAGCAGTGTCTGGGGAAATGTGCTTCTTGGAACACCAAATACTGAACCTTTTCCATTTGGAGTTGTAGGTTTTTCTTGTGGCAGGCTTTCGAGAAGCCTTGAGGATCTCCAAAACCCCTTGGGACAGATGTAAATCTGCATACTCTAAGTCTTTAAGAGCCATGCCTTCAGATTGAGTGACTGGAGATTGGGGTAACAAATCCTCCCCTGAGAGGAGATTAGCAAATTGTAATTCCTGGGAAGAGACAGGGAAAGATGGACTGCTAAGGACAGCAACAGGGGGGTACCAAGACTGCCTGGCACAGTCTGGAGCAATCAGAATCACTTTGCATGGTTGTGACCTTACCTTGACTAGAACCTTGAACAATAGAGGAAAAGGAGGGAAGGCATAAAGAAACTTCCCTTCCCAGTTCAAAATCAGAGCATCCAGAGGGACTGAACCTAAGACTGGGAGTCTGCAACAAAACAGAGGAAGTTGGTGATTGTCTGGGGCTGCAAAGAGATCTATCTCCGGAGTTCCCCGCCTTGAGAAAATCACCTTCAACACCAAAGGATCCAGAGACCATTCGTGATGGCCCTGGGAAATCCTGCTCATGCATCTACTATCACATTGTCCTTTCCTGGGAGGTGGACTGCTACTAGAGAGGTCTTCAGGGAATAAGCCAGGGACCATACTTTCATGGCCCCTGTGCACAAGGCCATGGACCGAGTGCCTCCCTGCTTGTTGATATACCACATGGTGGTAGTGTTGTCCGTCATGACCTGAACCACCGTGTTCTGTATTGACTGAGAGAAAGCTTGTAGGGCAAGAAGTACTGCCCTGAGCTTCAGAAGGGTGATGTGAAGAAAGGATTCCTGATGGGACCACAGTCCCTGGGCTGTGAGAGCCCCCAGATGGGCTCCCCACCCCAAAAGGGAAACATCTGTGGTAAGAACCACAGAGTGAGTCTGAGGGACAAATGGAACACCTTATGTCAGATTGCCCAGGTCCTGACACCACTGAAAGGCCTGAATTAAGGTCTGAGTAACAGGAACTAGCTTGGTAAGATCTTTCCTTTGGGACCAAAAAGTTCTCAGATGGAACTGAATGTCCCTCATCTAAAACCTGGCCCCTTGGACCACTGCTGTGGAAGCTGCCATGTGGCCCAGAAGCTGCAGAAAATGCCTTGCTGGTCGAGAAACCAGAGGGAGAAAGGAAGAGGCCAGATGAGAGATGGCTTTTGCCCTTTCCAAAGGAAGGAAGGCTTTTGCCTTGAGGGTGTCCAGCTCTGCTCCTATAAAAGTGAGGAGCTGTACTGGTTCAGGAACTGACTTGGGAAGATTGAGAAGAAACCCCAGGGAAGTGAGAACTTTCTGGGTAACCTGCAGATCTGACTTGACTTGATCTGAAGACTGGCCCACCAGAAGCCAATCATCCATATATGGAAAAATAGAGATCCTTTTCCTTCTTAAAAAACCATCACTACTGCTAGGCGCTTTGTAAACACCCTTGGGGCTGTGGTTAGACTGAAGGGCATTGCTCTGAACTGATAATGGCCTGAGGGCAATTCTACCCTGAGGTACTTTCTGTGGGAGCACCTAATGGGAATGTGAAAATAGGCATCCTTGAGGTCCAGGGAGGCTAGCCAGTCTCCTGGCCTCGGAGAGGGATAAATTTTTCCCAGAGTCACCATCTTGAATTTTGGCTTTACTAGGTGCTTGTTAAGGTATCTTAGATCTAGGATGGGTTGCCACTCCCCTGTCTTTTTCAGGGTAAGGAAGTACCTGGAGTACAGACCTTTGCCCCTGTATGGAGTAGGAACTCTCTCTATGGCCTTTAAAGCCAGTAGAGACAACACCTTTGCCTCTAGAGCAAGGGTTTCTGAAGTATTTGCAGGTGGCAAGGATCTGGGTCTCAGTTTCGGAAAACTTTTGAAACTGAGAACCAGTCCCTGGCTTACAACCTCCAGGACCCACTTGTCTGAGGTAACAGACATCCAGTCCTGGACAAAGTAAGCCAGCCTGCCTCCTACTGGGATGGGGGAGTCGACCCGGGCTGACACATCAGGGTGTCTGCTTGGCAGGAGCCTTAGGCTGAGGGGTGGATGCAGCCCTGCTCATCCCCCTTCTGCCACCCCCTCTGAGAAAAGGAAGAGGAGGTCTGCACCTGGTAGAAAGGCCTGTGAAAAGGCCTGCCCCTAGCTTGCTGCCTCTGAGGAGTTTCCTGCCTGTCCTTGGCCTGGGCACTCCTATAAGTGGTCCTGTACTCATCCATTTTCTTCATGTAATTCTCTATCTGCTCCCCAAACAGAGAATTACCCACTACAGGGAAATCCATGGCCTTAGCCTGGGTGTTCTGCGAAAGGCTAGTACATCTGAGCCAAGCCATTCGCCAAAGAGCCACAGATGTAGCCATGACTCTTGATGACACATCATTAGAGTTCACAGCAGCATGAAACTGCACCTTTGATGCCTCAGTCCCATCAGCAGCCGCCCCCTCCAGCTCCTTAGCTAGCTGGGGGTAAGCCTGTTTAGTCAGTGTCAGTACAGTGTCCCACCTGGACTTCTGGTACCTGGCTGTATAGGCCATATAATTAGCCTGCCTTTGTCCCAAAGACGATGCCAAGTACTGTTTTTTCTTTGCCATGGCATCTATCTTCCTGGAATCTTTGTCTAGTGGGTGTGAAGCCAAGGGGATGTTTGCCTTGTCATAGGCAGCAGCCTGCACTACCCCAACATGGCTGCATTGTTGGTAAGGAAATTCCATATCCGAGCCTGACAAGGTGTACCTCTTGTCCATTCTCTTGTCAACAGGAGGTGCAGAATTGGGAGACCTAAGAATTTTTTGTGTCTGTTTCCCAAATGACCTATGAAGGGGAATAGACAGTCTCTTAGACTCCAGGATGTCCATCATCTCTATGAAGTCAGGCTCCTCTTGATCTTCTACAGCCTCCTCAATAGGAAGCTGGAGGGTTTGAGCCACTTTTCTGTAGAACAGAAAGTGGGAAGGGGACTCAGAAAGCCTAGGAGGGGAAACACCAGAAGGTCTGTCTGGGGAGATGTCCGGTTCCACAGGCACATCCAGACTTTCACCATCATAATCATCCTCTTCAAAATCACCCTCCTCATCAAACTCCGGTTCGTAAAAATCTTCAGGGGAATAATCCTGAACCAGGGAAACCGACCGAGCCGAACCCCTGCCAGAAGGCACGGATCGGTCGGAACCGGATGAAGCGATTCCAAAATCTGAATTGCTTTGGCTGTTTCTTCAGCAGTCGGAACATGCAGCTCTGAATCCGAACTGGCTGATTTATCCTTTTGTTTTCTTTTTGTAGGGATCGATCCCTCAGAATCGGCTCTCCTCTTGCCCGAAGAAGTATCGCCCTGGTCAGAGGGCACTCCTTCTGGTTCGGCAGGAACCGAACTGGGCTGGCCTTATGGGTCAGCGGATTTCTCGGCCTCCTTATCCCTAAGTCTACCTAACCTTTTCTCCAGGGTAGACTTAGAGAAATTCTTACAAATTTGGCAGTCTGAATTGAGGTGGTCAAACCCCAGCCAGTAAACACAGGTGGTGTGGGGATCGGCCTTAGCAAAGACCTCCCCACACACACTGCAGTGTTGAAACCCAGTGGGCCAGGTCTTTTTCTTGGGTTTCTCAGACATGGCCAACCTAATCAACTTACCCTTTATATGGCAACCGCCAGGCAAGACTCCCCTATCGGTTTCTCACCGTGTCATGGGTGATGGAAAAAAACGCTAAAATTACGTTTTTTTTAAAACTGATACAAACCACACACTAACTTTTTCTTTTTCAAGATCTTACTACAAGATCGGTTCAGCCGAACCAATCGGAAAAATTTTACAATTTCCACACAACAGCTACTAATCTAAGTACTGTACTTACGGTGCCACAGACAGAGTCTCGAACCGAAAAACGGAACGAAAACCGGACCAAAACCGAAACTTTAACCGCGATAGAACCAAGCAGAAGGAGAAATCTCTGGAGCAACTGTTCAGTGAGGTGGAGTAAAGAATCTGACGGTTTGGTTTCAAAAGGACACAGACAGAGTTTTCAACCAAGCTCGAGCCCAATGTTCTATGCCTGGCATAGAATTTAACCCTTCACTCTCCGGGGCAGTTCAAGAGCTGGAGCTAACTGCAAATTGTCAGAATACAGCAAGACTTCATGTTGTTTGAATAAGGCTTGTAATGTTTCAGACTAACAAAAGAAAAGCTTTTTTCTCACAACAAATAGTCAACCCCTGGAATAAACTACCTATGGAAGTAATCATTAGTAAAGATAAATCAGAATTCAAAAATAAGACGGACTCTTACATACTAAATGGTAATAACCTCTCCTACTAAGGATAAAGGTTTTTGGAGCACTTATGGGCCTACTGCCTTCTCTGCTCCTACTTGCCTTAGTAGTAGTAACACCCATTCATACTCATTTAAAATTGTTTTGGAGGCCTGGACTTTTGTTGAGAAAAAATGGCCTAAAGATCATAGTACATATTCAAAACTCAACTGCTCCCTACAGAACCGCGATTACACGGATTCCTATGCATGAGACCTAGATATAGGCAGATCACCATGTACCTCCACCCCACAAGACTGGAGTACTTAACACTCACAATCAATTCTCCTTCCACAAAATGCCCCTGCTAGATATGACACCCCCTCATGCTCAACAGAGTGTTACTGAAACAAAATGGTCAAAGATCACCAGAAGAAGCAAGCTCCAGAATAGATGTCCAGCAAAATCTACTTTCTTTTTGATTTCTGTGCAAGGCGACCGCAGCAAGCTTCCGATTGGCAAGGAAATGAACGAAGCACAAGAACCCTCCCCAGGCTCTGATATCAGTTTCTCCTTTCAGCCAATGGAAACACTGCAATCACCTTCCTATGTAGTTGCAGCCACACATACAGGAAAATGTGTATAGCAAGACATAGCCCCAGAGTGAACTGTTGTGGTAACTGACTTACATTCATAATTGTTTGCAGAAAAACTTAATGCTAATATACAGTGAATTCGGAATCTATTCTGATGTTGTGAATATGTGATGGAAAACTTACAAACAAACCAGAAATGTTATATTATAATACACTTTATAGGAACATTTATGAGCAGAGGCTCATTAGTTGGGTCAACTACTCATAGCTGCCATGAATTTATGACTGTTACAGCAATGAACACAAACTCTAACATTAGTGCACGCCCAGGCGGAGTCTCATTTTGGGACTGCCCCCTGGGACTGCACTGCACCGATACAGAAAAATATAATGTAAATGCTCAAATAAACTAACTATGCATAAGTCTATTCTTTGGGTGGCACACACTCATTCTTACTTAGCTACTGCCATTTCTCCCTTCCCCCGTCCCTGCTGCCTCACCTCCCAATAGGTTACATTTAAAATAATTCTGGTTAGGTGAAGAGCTTATTGCTTAGGTAGCAGCTAAGAGTGCAGAAAGAAATGTCACCTCGACTACCTTAAAGTTCAGTAAAGAATGTTGAAAAAAAATTCATGTTTGTTTTGTTATTTATTGAAGTTAATTCATGTTTAATGTTTAGGAATAGGAATAGTTTTATTTCCAACAGCTATTTCAATGCATATAGACCTTATAACAATTTGTTTATTTGTTGCTTCCTAGTTATAATACTGTCAAATGCAGTTACAGTTACTGTGATAGTCATGCTTAAAATAAGGACAAATCTTATAATCTGGTCTCTCTCTCTCATGAAGTATTTTTTTATTTTTTTTAACTTTATGCACCGGTACTCTCCGTGGCATCCTTCAGAGGTGCCCACTCAATCCTGCCCCTTCTTCTCCCCCCTACCATGGCCAGCCATCACCGGTTCACCCCTCCCAAAGGAACTTCTTAGCACTCCGGATCACCCCCCCCCCGGAACAGGGCTCGCCCACTCTTGGTGGCTCTTTCTGAAATTAGAGGGTCCATCCTTCTGGGAGGTTGGCCGTGGAGCCCCAGTGTGGCCTGGCCCGGCATCAGGGATGAGAGGGAGATCCCTGGGGCCCTTGTCATCTCCTCGGTGAGCCGGGGATTTTTTCTTTTGGTTCCCCCCCTCTACCTGCGGAGCCCGGCCAGCAAGGCAACGAATTGCCGTGGCTCCGCCCCCAGGCATATGCCATGCCGCTACAGACAGTGATCCTCTAGCCACCACCAGAGGTCACTCCAAGAGCAAGCACACCCCATACTCACCCCGAGAAGAGAGAGCAGTCCTCCAGACACTTGATCTCTTCCCTCCGTTGCCGACCCAAAGCAGCCCCGGCTCATTCCTGAACCCGGGTCATCAGCATGGCGCAAGGTGTGGCATCCAGTGTCTCAACCCTCAGCACCACCGGGCCGGCTCTCATGAAGTATTAATGGACTGGTATGCTACTATAAGTGTATGTATACAAACACTATTCTGTATAAGTAATACATTGAAAATAATTTTTTTTTCATCCAACATTGGTTATTACAAGTCAACAATAAGGCTAGTAAGTTAGTTGTAGTATCCTTGAATGTTAAGGGGCTGAGGTCCCCGGTAAAGAGGAAAAATGTTCTGGTACACTTAAAAAGGATAAAAGCGGATGTGGTACTTTTACAGGAAATGCATCTAGTTCCAGGAGAGGCAGAAAAATTTGAGATCCCGGGTTGGCAAGGTTTATTGTAATTGCTATAATAGCAAGAAATGAGGATCTGCCATACTTGTAAGGAAAGGTTTACGATTATGTTTAAAGAAATACCTAACAGACACTGAAGGAAGATGGCAGATACTACAGTGTACTTTGGATGAAACAGATTATTTGATAGGGAATATTTATGCCCCTAATAGAGACACTCCTAATTGTTTAGCTTTGTTTTCTGGGAGCTCAACAGTTTGGCTCAAGAAAAGACAATAATGGGGGGGGGGGACTTCAGTTTCCCCTTAGACATAACATTAGACAGAAGCAACACCCCCACTAGTGGAAGAACTCATAACTCGAGGAAAGTATTAAAGGAACTTATGATTGACATGGGCCTAGTAGACACTTAGAGGTTTTCAACCCCACAGGGACCGATTACACCTTTTTCTCCAGCTTGCATTCTTCCCTTAGTAGAATTGACTACATCTTGGCATCCACGCAATACACAAATAAGATACTGCACTCATACGTATTTTTAATTAATTTATTTATTTCTCAGATTACAGTACCTTTGAGCCAGAGATGCTTTTACAAAGGTTCCACGTCAGGAGAGAGCAGTTTTTAGCAACAAATGGACATTTGATAAGCACAGTGACAAGTTGAGAGGAAGCATTCAACACATTAGAGCTATAAAAAAAGATATGGTTAAAGTTGGTACAAACAATAAGTAATAGTAGCAGCAGTAGTGCTGTTAGTAGGATGACTTTGTCAATAACAAGGTAGTAGGTAGCAATACTGGCTGATGAGTTCATAGCAACATTCGAAGATAAAACAGAGAAATATATTGGCTTACAGACAACATGATTTAATTGTTGTAACATTAATACAGTCAACATATTGACTTTGTACCAGAGTGGAAAAATAGGGGGGAGGGAGTGGCACACTCAGTGGCCACAGAGACAGGAGATGAGTGAAAGTTGGGAGGGGGGGGAACTAGATGAGGAGGGTAGAAGGTGGGTCGCAGAAGTCTTTGGCAGACAGGAAGTAGACTTAATTATAAAAGGGGTGGCAGGTTGGAGGTTAATAGGGCTGAGGGGGGAGTAAATTACACAAGGGAGCTTAGGGTAGTACTTAGTGGGGGCAGCTACTAGGTGGGGCAGTCACAACTGCTAAGTGTTGAGAGGTGTTGGCGGAGTTTGTACTTGAACAGGCCAAACTTGGATTCATCCAGAACATCCAAGGGGAGGCCATATGTCAGAGAATAATTTCAGACTATGCACCAGGTATTACCTCTTTCATCGCTAATAAAGGGAAAACAGGGCCACCTAGATGGAGAAGGAATGTATTACTACTAACATCTCAGGGTTTCATCGACTGGTTAAGAAATGAGACAAAGATATTCCTCCAAATCAATGACAATGGGGAAGCTTCAGAAGTTAGCCTATAGGAAGCATTCAAAGCTTGCATGAATTTTGGATCTGTGTTGTACTTAAGATTGTTTCCTGTAACATTGTATTACATGTTGGCTCACTGTATTGTGAAACTGTAAACTTAAACAGGACAACTTTGATAAACAGGGCCAATTTTGGTCCTAAAAGTTATTTTCCTGTCAAAAAATAAAACTTTTTATATATCTTTTTATCTATCCTACATGAGAGGCCATATTATCGGCTACTCATCTAAGATTAAAAAACAAAAGTCTGCAGAATTAGTCAAACTAGAAAATCAATTACAGCAACTGGAAGATAGACACAAGACTGATCCCTTAAATAAGGAGATCTTATGGAAAGTGACCTTGGCTAAATATAAATTAATAAGGTTATAACAGATAAAGTGGAATGTACACTATTCTGAACATCACAAAATGACTGGGAATCAGGAAAAAAAAACTGGAAAACTACTTGCTTTCTGACTAAAACAAAAAGAAAACCAAACCTATATACAAAAAAATTTCAGATGAAGACAGAACCACAGAAACATCTTCTGCAGGTATTCATTATTCCACAAGATTTAAAGCAAACCATGCAAAAGTAAATATAACCATAATGAGCAGGATAATAAATAGTTTATGGACAAATTAAAGCTTCCCTCCCTCACCAGAGAAGACTCAGATCTGCAGGATAGGCCTATCACTGTGCAAGAGATCAGTGATGTCATCAGCTCATTACCATCCTCCAAAACACCAGGCACTGATTGGCTACCTGGTGAATTATATCTCTCTAAAACACCAATTAATAGACCTCCTTTTAAGAATCCATTGTGACATCCAAAGTAAGGAATCATTACCCCAGGCATGAGAAAGGGGTACATCATAGTCCTTCCTAAAAAGCATAAAAGACCATACTGATTGTGTCAATTATAGGCCAAACTCATTACTAAACACCAATTACTGTATAAGATAATAGCCAAAATACTAGCTAATAAGCTTCAGATGAGATGATAATAACTAAAATTATCCACAAAGGTCAAGTAGGCTTTATTAAAGCAAGATATGGTCAAGATAACATCAGAAGACGTATTGGTTGTATGGTCAGAAAATAAGCTAAAGAAGCCCTCTGTAGTACTGACATTAGATACTGAAAAAGCGTTTGATTCCAAAGAACGGTCATGCTTAAAACAGACTTTACCTTATTTCGGAATAGGGCAGTCCCTCATGAACTGGATAGGCACGCTATATAATGGGGCTTCGGCTGTGATTATAACTAACAACATTCTTTCAGCCCCTATTGACATCAAAAGAGGCATATGTCAAGGGTGTCTTCTCTCCCCCTTAATATTTGTATTAGCTTTAGAGCCCTTTTTATGCATGATTAGACAGGACAAGGATATTTCTGGAATTATAATTAAAAAGACTTGAAAGCAGAGTTATGTCGTATGCAGATGACACTCTTCTCACTTTAACAAATCCCTGGCACTCTATCAAGAAATTAACTCAGATTTTAGAAATTTTTACTGATATCTCTAGTCTTACAATAAATTGGTTAAATTCAAATTTGTTACCCCTGAATGGCAACATTTCTGAAGAAGATGTTAGAATACCCAGTTTACAGCTAAAATTGGCACCTAAGGCTATCTCTTATCTTGGCATGCAAATTACTAATAAACTGCATCAACTAGACAAAATCAATCTTGAACCTCTATTAGAAAAGACTTCTTTAGAATTAATGAAATGGGGCAAACTTAGTTTGTCCCTATGGGGAAAAATGTATTCTTTTAAATTAATCATAATACCCTAGACTGTGTATGCGATTGAACATCTACCAAGTAAGATAGACAATATATGGTTCCAGAAAATTGATAGATTAATAAAAACTTTTTTATGGGAATCAAAATCCCCTAGGCTTAGTTGTATCAAACTACAAGCTCATAGGAAAGATGGAGGTTTGAGGCTCCCCAATTTTAAGAAATACCACATCGCATTACTGTCTAAGCAATTGGTGCAATGGTTTCACGTTACTGAGAAGTCCCCTATGTGGGTTCAGTATGAGCAAGAAATACTTAAGCCCCAATCACCATTGGACCCAATATTCAGTATATTGCCAGGCCCTCTTAGGGATCACCCAACCCTTAAAGGCACAACTCTGGCTTATAAAAGTTTATCCATTGCCTTCAACCTAACAGAACTGCCCAAAGAATATCACCCATTATGACACAGTCATAAGATTGAGTTTGAGGAGAAAAGGACTCATAACTACTGGGGAAAAAAGGGGCATTACAATCCTAAAAGACTTAATAGACCCAAATTCTGGAATCTTATACTCTTTCACAGACATGAAGGAATGTTTGCATTACCCTTTACACAATTTCATATATATTTACAAATTTGAGATTCTTTACAGATGATTATGGGACCATCCTTTCAAATTGAACTCTGTAAGCAGTGGGAATCATTCCTCAAGATAGCCACAGGAAAGGGAAGTACAGGCAGAATTTATAAATTACTTCTTAATGACAATGAAAGGGTTACTTTACCAGTTAAACAAAAATAGGAAAAAGACTTAGAGACAGGCAAATTCTCCAAAAACATGGGAGTTGCTATGAAAGAATGCTTAGCAAACAAGTAAAGAAGTTCAAGGGCATCTGGTACAATATAAATTATAAAATGAGTAGTAAGTAATAATTTATTTGTTCGGCATTTGCCATTACAATACAAATAAGACAATCAATAAGTTACATGCATACATACATGATACACATATGACAACATTTTTAACACATATTACAAACATTTATGTAAGAAAAACATATACTACTTATTCCATACATTTCCCACTTTCATCGACTAGGTCTAGACATATCTCACTGTTATATCTTATTGCACAATAAATCATTGGATGCGCTTACATCTCAGCGTTTTAACTTCAATAAGGAACATAGCCAGTTCATTTAGCAGTTCAGAATTTTCTGAGTTAAACAGAAGATCCAGTATATATTTGTTAGGCATATATAGAGAACCAATATATTTACCTAATCTTTTACTACAAAGGTGTTCATACCATGGGCATCTTAGTACTACATGTTTCAAATCCTCTAGTTCCTGTAAGTAATAATGACAGTTACTGGAGTTATTTTCCTCTTTGTTATATCTTACCTCAATGACATTACTCAGGAAGACTTCAAATCTAAGTTGAGTAATTACATTTCTAAATTCAGGGTTCTTGACTATGTCTAAATAAGGTTTCAAAGTGTGCTCTTTCATATTATTAGTGAGCCAAATGGCCACTGTTGAATTTTTAATTGTTTCTAGATCCATTTTCTGTGATATTTCTTTTATAGTGCTTGTTACAATTTTTGAATAAGCCTTATTAAGACATATTCCTTTTTCAGCCCAATTCATCATATATTCCAAATTTGCAATTTGCATAATAGTTTTAACATTCCCCAGCCATTTGCTTTTACCATATGCCAGGTATTGCATCTTTTCTTTAAGACATTCTCCCAATATAGAGTTCTTTCTTTCATTTGTTAGTTTGATCCAGTAATTTACTTGTCTTATATATATCATATCCAGAAGTTTAATTTGCCCTAATTCTGCTCTAACAAGAGCATTGGGAGTACTATTAGGAATCTTTAATATCTGTTTATATGTTTTATTCATAGTGGCTTCCAACTTAGTTATATTATCATTCCCCCAGATTTCTGCAGCATATAAAACCTGATTCATAATTTTTGCATTAATAGCCTTGCTCATTGGGAGAATGGTGTTACCTCCATAAAGATAATTGAATCTTTTTAGGGCATTCAATGTACTCTGCAGTTTTTTTGTACATGTTTCCCTATGCTTATTCCACTTAAGATTTTTTGAGAATGTTATTCCAAGATAATTATATTCATTTACAAATTCCAAAGATTTATTCATCAGCTTTAATGCTCTAAATTTTTTCTTAGTTCCAATCACCATTACCTTGTTTTTTTTTATGTTTGGCTTTAAATTGTGCTCCATACAGAGTGTTCCCATTTTGTCAAGAGCCCTCTGTAGGCCTAAATGGCTAGTAGATATTACAACAAAGTTGTCAGCGTATGCCAAGACAGGTATTCTAGTTTTTCCCACTCTGGGAGGATGATAATCTGGATTATCAAGAGCTGTGATTATTTTATTTATGTATATGTTAAAAAGGATTGGTGCTAGTACGCATCCTTGTCTAACACCTATATTAGTTTGCACTTTATTAGTTAGCAATCCTGTTCCTGTATATTTAATTTTTGCCCAGGTGTTTCTATACATTCTTTGTACTAGTACAATTAGATTATTATCTATACCCATTTCCTTCATTTTTTCCCATAACAATGTTCTCAGAATTGTATCAAAGGCTGATGTAAAGTCTATAAATATAATAAATAAAATATGCCCTTTTATATTACAATATTTTTCTATAATGTGATAAAGAATAAATATCGGATTCACAGTTCCTGTTTTTTTCTGGAAACCAGCCTGTAGATCAGATATATTTTTGTTTCTTTCTAACTCTGTTGTTATTCTATTTAAGATTGTTTTGGCATAAATCTTGGCTATAGTGTCAATAAGGGCAATAGGTCTGTAGTTTGCTGGGTCGGTGAATGAACCTTTTTTATGCATAGGAACTATATAACTCCACTTCCAACTATCTGGCGTAAATGCATACATAACCATTAAGTTGTATAGTCTAGTTAGTGCTCTCGCCCACCATTCATTTTTTAATTTTATAAAGTCGATTGGAATTTTATCAGGTCCTGGTGATTTGTTGTTCTTAAAACTCTCCAGTACTATCTTGACTTCAGCTTCTGTGAACCAGATAAAACTATCATCAGTTTCATTTGTGGTATTGTTATAAATGTCATCCCCCAGTGAAAATATGTTTTGAAAATAACTAACCTATTTTTCTGGCCCTATATAGTAATCAAATTGTTTTTTAAATGTATTTGTTCCTTTAGCCACAAGTGTCCAATAAGTTTTGTCATCATTTTGATAGATTGCCTTCTGCATCTTATCCCATAATTCCATCCGATGTTTATTTTTTTGCACTTCTATCTCATCATTATATTGTTTTCTATAACTATTCAGCTCTTTCCTATTTTCTTTTGTTGGATTCTTCTTTACTTTCCTTATTATTTGAGACAGTTTCCTTTTCCCTTCTCTACAGTTTTTATAGAACCAATTTGCATATTTTTTCCCCTTGTTATTATCATTGGGTTTTTCGAAAGTTTCTTCAAAGTTTTCATAATGTGTAATAATTGTATCATATATATTTTTTGGATCTAATTCTTTGTTAATTTTTGGATCTAAGCACTGTATAAATTCCTTGCTCAATACCATTGCTTTATATCCCATCATTCTTCCCCATTTAATTTTATTGTTAATAATTTGTATTTCTGAATGTTGTGTAAGTAATAATACCCGACAGGGTGGGCGCTATTGGGATATAACGGACCGCCCAGGGGTGTAATGAGGCCCGACGCCACAGGCGGAGGGCCTTATAGCCCCTGGAAGGTCCGTTATATCCCATAACGCCCACACTGGAGGGTATTATTACACTTAGATAATGGGTTAGAGATAGTATTTTTGGGAAGAATATATAAGAAAAAAATTTATATATAAAAAAATAATTAAGAACTAAGTAGAAGTTATGTTTGTTGTAAAATAGTTCCTACAGTGTGAAGTGCTGGAATCACCACAGGAGGTCGCTGCTGCATATTTTTTTATGCTGTTTTGAATTAGCATGCCCTCCTGCTTTGTGTTTCTCTCTCTCGCTCGCTGTCTCTCTCTCACGGACTGACCCCAATTGAAAACAGTTATCTGAGAACAGGAGACATGTACACTGGTAATTTTTTTTTTAACAGGTACTTTAGTTTTCATTTAATATGGGTTACAAGTTGGCACGAGTCTGTAGATGGGTTTAAAACTGAGCAGAGGTTTCACAGGGAGCGCGACAGTGAAGGGAAATGGAACACGGAAGATTGGTATATTTACCTTACGAGAGGTCGAGCGAGCTGGCAATGTAAGCATTTAAAAATCAATGTTTTGTTTTTTTTCCGGTGCTGAGGAGGAATACAGTGAGTTTAGAAGGCCATATCAGGCTGTCACTTGCATTTTAGTTTAGTAGTATGGTGCGGTTCGGGTTACGACTGCCGTCTCAGTAACTGGACAATACAATGGCAGCTGGCAAGTTTCTGTTTCAAATGATCGAGCTGGCACTTTTTCTGAGCGGGCCGTTGTTAAGAAATAACGGCCCAGGTGCCAGGCTCTTTCAGCCAATCAGGAAGCGCGTTTGAATTTTCCCATTATCTAATCCCTATTAACATCTTTCTCATTTTTTCTATATAGTATTAGTGGGTAATGATCACTTACAGTTCTGTTTATTATTTTTAAGTCACAGTACTTATGAAAACTGTATGGGGTAATTAACATATAATCTATAGCTGTAGACCCTCTTGCTGTAACACAGGTAATATTTCCATTACAGTCAGAGGGCATATGCCCATTTAGAATAATCAGTTGCAAACTGTCAATTAATTTCTCCATATGTTTATTTTTATCTTTATGTTTTTTGTTATTGGACAGTCTCCGGGGTATATGAAGTGTGTTTAGTAATTCCTGTTGTTCACTACAGTTTCCATATCTGGTATTAAAATCCCCCATACAAAGTAGATCTGAATACTCATTTATGTCCATCTTTTTTATATCTGTAACAATATGTTCCATTAATTGACAGTCATAAGTTACTGATTTTTCTGGGGGATTGTAAACGTTAACCATTATTACTATTTCTCCTCATATTTGTAATACTATGCTTATATAGTTAATCTCCACTATATATTTTTTAATTTTAATGAAATCCACTATTTTAACATATACAGCAAGACCCCCCCCCCCCATTCTTCGTCCTGCTTTTTTCATTTTCTGTGCTGGTGCATGAATAAGTATATAACCATTTCTGCTTATAGTTTCCACTTGTTCTTCCCCCATGCCACATTTCTTGCAAACCTATTATGTCCATTTTGTCCAGAAAATCACAAAATTCTTTGTCAATGAATTTTGAGATCAGACCAGCAATATTCCAAGTCATAATACCCAGATTTCCTTTATATTTGTACAAATAAGCATTGGTACTATTATTTAGGACATCATATGTTTCCTCAGTCTCCTGGGGGTCTTGATCTACTTCAATCTCTGGAACATCTCTTGTAATTTCATTATTGAGTCAATTATCCACTCCATTATCCAATAATTGAAACCTGTTAGAGGTTTCAATATTGTAAATGGGGCCTTGTAGTTCCATGCCATCTATTAACATTTCTTGTGTTTCCCTTGTTACTTCATTTAAATTTACTATTAGAATGTCAAGGCTGTCAAGTCTTGGTACTAGCCTTCAAGATTCTCTCTGCCAATCTCTTACTGTAGAGAATAAGATCAATCTGATTCCCTTTAAGTGAATCACTATATACTTTCCTTACATATTTTATGTCATCTTTATAAAATTCAATGCCCAGGAGATTGTCTACTAAGTAACCCGTCATTTCCATTAGTTGTTCCTCTGTTTCCAATGTTCTACATGAAATGCCAAATATTGACAGAGTAACTTTTGTTTCCCCATCATTTTCTTCTGTGATGAAATCACTTAATGAATAAACCTCAGCCAGTCTTTTTGTCAATTCAATCACAGTTGACATTTTCATATTTTTCAATGTACTAATGGCTATGGGATAATCCATTGCTAAATTCAATCCAGCTAAACAGTGAGAATTCTTCCAAACATAATGTGCAACCCTCTCATGTTTGAAGAAAATCTAAATCAAATCCTGCAATGTTAAACCACTAGCTCTAACTGCATCAATGATATCATCCTCTAGAAGTTCCAGTCCCAACAGTTCAGTACATATGATCTTTCCTAGTTCCATTAGTACCACACAATTCTCGTTATCCTCTTTTTGGACTCCCCTAAGTGTCACTATAGAACCTCCCTCCCCAGTAGTCAGTACCTCCTTTATCCTTTCCTCATTATTCGTTGACACATTACTATTCATTATGTCATTTCTTTGTTGTTTAGTTGAAGTCTCACTACTATTCTGTTCATACCTTACGTTGTCTATTCCTTCCTTCGCACATGATTTGTATAAATTTGTTTTACATGTTTCTTCGTCCAGTTTTGTGTCGTTCTGATCCAATCTCACCTGGGGGAATCCTATTTCTTTAAATACTGTATTATGCAAAGGGCCTCCTTCCCCTTCCCCTAGTTCAAATATTCCATTTACATAAGTATTTCCAGGATTTATACTGTCAGCATTTTGATTATCTATGTTTACCAACACACTCTGAGGTAAAAATATTTTTAAAGCATTTATTTCTGTTTCAAGTTGTTCTAGATGATAATCTAAATCTTGTTTGTTTTGTATTTTATATCCTCTCTGTTGTTCCTTATGTGTTGTCTTTTTATTTAGTGTTGAATTGTTAGAGTTATCCCTTACTTCAAGTTTTTGTTCAAAATGCTTTTCTGCTTCACAAAGGTATTCCTGAAATTTTCCCTTTCTATTTCTTCTCCTATTATTTTTATTAGATTTTTGTAGTTGTTTTTGTGTATTCTTCTCACTTTTCTTGGATCTTCTTTCCTTCCCCTTCCCCCTTTTCCCCTTTTTCTTTTCCTTATTCGTTATATCAGGGAAATCAATAGTTGTAAAGTCAAGTCTTTCATATTTTTCATCCTCACTATCATATAGAGCAGGATCTTCTAATGTGTTTAGACTATTACAGTCGATTTTATTTTTCAGTAAATCAATCTTTGCATGATTGACAGCAACGTCATGCCTAAGGTTTACTAATTCATTTTTTATAGCTATCAGCTGTTCCATTAGCATTATGTTAGCTGTGTGTTGATGTCCCAAATTGTTTGCCAGTTCTTCATCAATTAAGTCAGGCAAAAAGAAAGGTTTACCCAGCTCTCCTGTCATAGTATGTTCTTTAGATATTTTAGTCATATCGGGTGTTAGGGTATTGTTATAGCTAAAAGCTAGATCTTTTATCCCTTCGATAGTCCACTGTAATTTGTCATTAACCTCTCTAAGTTCAATTCCAGATACTAATATCAAATCCTCTTGTGCAAATTGTGTGTTTTTATTCTTTTCACCCCCAAATGTTTCCCTGTACTATGCTGTTCTATGTCTTCTATATCCCATTCCTTATTGAAGTTCAAAAAACTGGTTTGTTCTGACATCTCTTGATCCAAATCCAGGACGAATTCCTGTCCTAAATTGTAGTTCTCTTCCTTAATTGACTTGTCATTCACCATATCATTACTTTCTCCTATATGGCTATTTTCAGTCTCTCTCTCGTTAGCATCCTCCTGAAAAATTATATTTTCCAAGCTTCCATAGATAAGCAATGGGAATTCTGTAAGTTTAGGACTACTACTATGCAGAAAGAAAGTTATAATAGTGTTAGGGGTAGATGCTTTATCCCATTTTCTAATTTCATCAATTTCATATGTTCTGTAATTTTTGTTTGCTTATTGTCCTTTTTGATAAAGGTTTTACTAGATCTCGATTTCCCAGTAGGTAAAACAAGACTAGCCAATAGAGGAGAGCAACATGCTTTCTTCCTCTGCAGTCTTGTATTTACCATGCTTATTGTTTTGTTTTCTTAGCAAACCCAAGGTTACTTTCTATTCAATAAATAGTATCTATATAATGCTATCCAAAAACCCGACTCACTGTTAGCACTTCACACCTTCACACCTTTTATACCATTTGGTGTGTAGCAAGAAGAAACAGAAAAGTAGATGGTGTAAAATGAAGTGGGTTAACAAGTCACTGAAAATTACCAGGTCTACCCTCTCTAAATTAAACTGGTTCACAGAGTTAGTTCACAAGTAAAATTCAGCATTTGTATATACAGTTAGAACAAGTAACTTGGTTTCTGAAGATTATCAGCAAATCACCGTTTAATTTGCTAATTGTACGCTAATTGTACTTTTAGTAGGTCACGTTCTTTACAAGTTCTGAATAAGTTCTTGATAAGAATCCAATAATGCCCCCTCTGTACTTGGTTATCTCCCCTTCTCTTCTCCCATAAGCCACGTTGCTTTACAGGTATTTTCAGGGTTTAACTAAAATCCAAGTCCAGGTCCAAGTCCAAAGACCAATATCCAGAAGCTACCACTTCTATAAGTTTTTAACACGGAGATCAAAATTTAGTATGACACCTGTATACTTGAAGAACTTTTCTTCTCCTACAAATCGTAGTGCTTTACAACTGTTTTTAAGACTGATCCAAAATTCAAGACCAGAGTCCAGAAACTACAGCTTCTGGTAAGCTTTAACAAAGGGACCACATTTGGTGAGTTGCCATGTTTAGACAAGAATCTCAGCCAAGACTCTGCACCGGTCTCTTTTAATTTTTCAACATTTATTGATAGCACTCCTTGAGTCGCTCCTTGACCGAAAGTAGAATATAATTGTCCCAATAAGCTCACTGCCAAACAAAAAGAAAAAGAAAACAACAATTATCTAACCGTTTTAAAAACAGAAATGAAAAATTAAAAACTCCCTACAACTATTATCTCACTGAATGACTTTCAGCTGCACATGTGCATAATATAGATAATATAGCAAAACTTACTGTTGAAGTCCTTCTTATTTTAATAAAATGCAGCAAGACGCAGCAAGATGCCTGCATGGGAAAGCATGGAGAGGCCAATTAGTTTTTAATTACACAGGACTCACAGTACACCGGGCTCAAAATGACTGCGTATTTGCGAACAACTTACTCCAATGTAGCGTGTTTTAAATAGAATGCTAAACGGACAAATAAAATACTGCTACCAGAGTAAAAAACAAATGTTTGCTTTTGCGATTCGCAATAACCCTGTCAGCTCCTTGTCAGCTCCTAGTAGTATTGCCGTTCTTAATGGAGCTTGCGCAGGCGCTTTAAAGCCAAAGAGAAAGGCTTAGAGCTTATAGGGGGATACTGTTCACGTGATCTTTCAACCCCAGGAATTTTTAAATCTATTGTTTCAAACTATTTGAAACTTTATAACTTAACCTAAAATCATTATATAGATGATAAAAATACCCTGTTCTCAAAAGTGGTGTCAAGTTAATAGGATATTAATACGGTATTGAAAAAACAAACTAACTAAATCGCACCAAAAACACATGACACACATAATACATGGAAAACACACATATAGTGTATAAAATATAAGAAACTACTTAAAAATTATACATAAAATAAATATAGCCCTTAGAAAGCAGCAATCTTTAGCCCTTTTTGGACCGGTTTTCAGTTTTTCAGTGGTTTTTCAGTGGTGTTTACTGCATTCTCATCATACAAGTCCTCAGTGCAGATTCTTCCTCCACCAGTCCGAATGGTGTTGTCTTCAGCTGTTTTCCCTCACTGCGGCCACCCTAGTAGTGAGGAAGCCCTTTGTCTGAAATGGCAAGACAAGAGAGAGAGGCACCAAAAGGACAGGACCAAGCCGCAATAAGATTAACTGGAAAGACCGTGTAGCTCTATGACATGGATGGCATACCTTTTATAAGATAAAACAAGTGAGACGGTCCTGCTGCCTGCAACTTCTCCACAACTGCAGACGCACGTAGCTCCTGCTCAGTCCAAAAGCAACCCCAACTGATACTTCTTATCGCATCTCCCTGCACCTTATCTTCTTTGAGTAACTTCTGTTCACAGCTCTCATACCCTTGACTACAGGACTTGCTCAGTTCACAAAGTTCCTTCTGTCGATTGCTAGACTATATTCATCTTGACTCCAAGCTGATAAAATGCATAGCCCACTTAAATGCATAGAATTTTCAAGTCCTGATTTCTTCTGTATATTTTCTGTGTGAAACAGACCTCAAGTCGCTGAAGATTGAGAATTTGGAACTCTCCTGCAGCAGTGCAGTTCAGTCTCAGGTCAGTCAGTCTCCTCCTAGTCTCTCCAGGCACTGAGCACAAGTCCAAAATCGTAGGTAGGCGAACTTGGCTGGTGTTAAGTGTATTGCTTTTGCGATGCAGCGGCTCTCCTTCCAGACACTTACTTGTCTCCTCCTCGCCCGCCTCACAGCTCGCTCTCTCTCTCTCTGTCTGAATTTTCAATTTCAGACTTCAGAGACTCAAATGGACATTGGCGGTCGACCACAGATTAGGCAGCAAGCAGAGCACAGTTAGCAGCAATGAACGAACGCCTTCACAGCCACTCCGGATTCCGGATAGAATATGGAAACTTCTTCTCGCTCATGAGTCCCGACCCGCTACAAATTACGGACCCGGCTCTGCTGAGCTGCTGGCTGGTCTCGGATCTCATCTCATCCCGTCCTGTTGTCTTGTCTTCTCTCTCCTCTCCCAACCAGAGTCCAACTTCCAATACAAAATGGGTAGTAAAAATACGGCAACCTGATTGGTCAGACTGGCCCTTTAGCTGTGTATAACTCTCACAACAAACACACGGATAAAGTCCCAGCTGACCACCGTTGACAGCTTGAAATTTACCCAAACTTTCATTTTAGAGTGTAGGTGTTTTTCATACCGTTTCTCTATTAGTTCTCTATGACAGACTACATCAAAATGCCCTTGAAAAGTCTAAATACATTACATCCACTAGCAGGCCTTAATCAAGTGCTGTGCTGACCGGTTCAAAGAAGGACAAGTTTGATAAACACAATCTCCCTGGACTAAAGCCGTGCTGGGTAATATCTGTGAAGCCATATTGTTTGATATGTTCAGTTACTCTGTCTTGTATGATGCATTCCATTATTTTTCTCATCACTGATGAGAAGCTAATAGGCCTGTCATTTGATACTCTGTTTCTGTCCCCTTTTTTGAAGATTTGGGTCACTATGGCATCTCTCCAGTCTGCCACTGTCCACCCTTCCTTGAGTGAAATGTTAAAGAGTACTGTCATTGGGCCTGTCACCTGGAACTCTTGGTCAGTAAACCCAGACTGACTCTTTGCCAATGACTGCAATTCATAGGAACAGTTTTGGACATGACCAGTACATGGGCATACCTTTTGGATCCCTGTGTAGATGCTATACTGGCCCTGACAATGCTGGCTCCCTTCATCTCTTGGGTCATGGTTAGCTGTATGTTAAGACTTTGTAGCTTGATGGCAGCTGTCATTGTTACCATTCCCAAGGCCTGCCTTCATATGCACATCCCTTAGTGGATGCTTTGTGCTTAATGGGTCAAGGCAGTCACTGGATCAACCCATTCTGGTCACAGACCCCTTATACAGGGCCCTTTGCAAGTGGCAGAATCACTCCCATCGGCTTCCAGGGTCCCTATTTTTCCAGTTGACCACTCTTATGGTCCTTAACAAGGATGCATAGGGGTGGGGCTAGCTAGTACATTTGGGGGACCTACAGACATGGTGTCTGGCCCTCGGTCAAATGCTCTCTCCATTTAAACATTCAGCAGATGAGGGTTGATCTTCGTGGCCTCTGGGCTTTTGCCACTCATATTCAGGGTTGTCTGCTACTAGTCAAAGATGAATATTTGTATCATGCATTACATCAACAATCAATCAAGCAAAAAAGAGGGCAAAAGAAATAAAAAAAAATAAATAGTTGCCGTATTGGTCCTTGTAAGAACAGATCCAGAAACAAATGGTTTTATACCTTTTATTGGACCAACATAGATGTAACAAAAGAAGATAGTGCTGAAGCTTTCAGACCAACCAAGTCCTTCCTTGGAAGCTTGTGGCAGCTGTTGACTAAGGGCCAGATGCCATATCTGTAGGTCCCCCAACAACTGCCATAAGCTTCCAAGGAAGGACTTGTTTGGTCCAAAAGCTTAAGCACTGTTTTCTTTTGTTACATCTATGTTGGTCCAATAAAAGGTATCAAACCATTTATTTCTGGATCTGTTCTTACAAGGACCAATACGGCAACTATTTCTTTTTTTTAATTTATTTTGCCCTCTTTTTTGCCCCTGCAGCCGGCCGCCATATATCAGCCTGGTCACAGCACCCCGAGCTTCCACCTCCGGGCATCCTTATGCTCTTTTCCCCCAGTACTCCTGGCTTACCCCCCACAGGGCGGGGATGCAGCACCTTAGTGCCGCATGACTAATAACTGCCTGGGGAGAGCAGGTCCGGAGGCTGATCGAAGCCAGGGGTAGGTTCACCAGCGCGGCCAGATGTGATTAGTTTTCCTTGTTGTTTGTCAGGGACGGGGACATGCAATGATGTCCAGCATCTGCCCTTCCCCTCAGACTGTTGGTGCCGGTAGCTGTACAAACTCCTGGCTTCTGCCAGGGGTCCGTCGAGCGCCGAGTACGACCTCCACCCTCCCCCCGGTGAAGGAGAGCAAGCCATGGGACACTTGATCCTACTCCCCCTGGCTGGCCCTCCAGTGACCCGGGTCCATTCCTGAACCCAGGTCGCCGGCGTCACAAGCAGAAATCCAACTGCTGCACCGGCGGGCCGGCCAACTAACTATTTCTATCTCAACAAACAATGTGATACCTACTTCTGCCTCCTCTGCAGAGAAGCCATGCAGGTTTGGGAGCTGGTGATGACTTATGATGTTTCTGCCATAGCAATATTCCTGCCCGTCTCTCTTAACATCTTAGCAGACTATCTCAACAGGTCAATCACTCCTCCCAGACAGTGTGGTTACAGACCTCTTTGACTAATGGTGTCATAATGATTTGGATCTTTTTGTGTCCCGACTCAACACAAAACTGCCCTGTTTCTGCTTGCTCACTCCAGGACCCCAGGTTTTTTTGTTGAGACGTGTTGTCTCTCTCTCCTAAAAGGGGAGGTTTCTGTAGGCTTTTCCTCCATTCAGATTCAGAGGGAACTGGTCAAGCTGAGGACAGAAGGGGCAGCATTTATACTAGTGGCATGGCCCCCTTCTGGCCCAGACCAACTGATTTCCTCTGCTCTGGCAGTTATCAGTGGAAACCCATCCTGCTCCCTATATGAGCAGGACTCTTGTCGGAGGAGCAGGACTGTCTATTGGACTTGGATCTCTTCCATATATATTTTGTAGTGTTTTTTCCCCCCATTTTCTCTCCATAACCCATCCCCATACCTAGGACATGCATGTGCATGTGGAGGCATACACATGCCATGTCTCGAGTTGGCCTCCCACTATGTGTCATCCCCTCCACCTATGCTGACCACTGGACCTCCACCCAGTGGCAGCGGGACTACAGGAGGGTGTAGCAACCACCCTGGGAGAGGACAACTGTCTTCTGGCTGCTCAGTCCTGCTCCCACCCTCTCCCTGTGCCGGCTCCCCAATGACCCGAGTCCGATCCTGAACTCAGGTCGCCAGCATAGCACGAGGCAAAGTGTCCAGTGCCTCAGCCCTCTGTGCCATCAGGCTGGCTTATTGGTCTTAGATCTGTTATCCCTGCACCTTCATGCTTGGCTCCTGAGAACACAGAATTCTCCTGCTTTGGGGTCGCATGTGCAGTTACTGAGGTTCTGCTGGCAGCTCATAAACTGTTTTCTAGGTGCATCACTTCCCTGAAATAGAAACATTTATTAATTTTTTATCACAACATTATTTTACCACCTCTGCGGACCCGGCAAGAGCTAAGACCCTTCCCCCTCGGAGGGGGTACGTCCTCCAGCCCATTGGGCCATCATTGGTCCTGCTGGGTCCTGGTATTTTCCTCCATTTTTTTCTCACCCGCACCTGTGCAATGGGCACAGCAGCTGTCTCCACCTCCACAGAGGCAGCCAAGCACCCTGGGCATGGACTGAACCCCTCTTGTTGCACTGACGCACGCAGTACAAACCCCCCTCCCCGAGAAAGGAGAGCAATCCTCCAGATACTCAATCCTTACCTCCCCTGGCCGTCCCCCGAATGGCCTAAGTCTATTCCCGAACCCAGGTCACTGGCATGGCATGAGGTGTGCCATCCAGCACCTCAACCCTCTGCCAATGGGCCAACTGAAATAGAAACATTTCAACATTTAGAAACATAGAACGTGTCGGCAGAAAAGACCAGTAAGGCCATTTAGTCTGCCCTATTTTCCTTACCTGTTACTACACCCTGGACCCTATTTGGTCAGAGGTGTCCCTCCCTCCTCCCTTACCTCTACTTATTATACTCATGTGCCTATCCCATGCATGTCTGAAGCTCCCCACTGTCTTCGCCCCTATCACCTGTTCTGGTGCGCCCACCACTCTTTCTGTGAAGAAGTACTTTCTCTCATCCTTCCTAAACTTCCTCACTCCCCACCCCCAAGCTTCATAGCATATTCTCATATGCTGGTGCTCCTCCTCCTGTGAGAGAGACTCCCCTCCTGTACCTTGTTCACCCCATGAGGTACTTACAGGTCTCAGTCATGTACCCCCTCACTCTCCTCTCCTCCAGGGAGTAGACGTTGAGCTCACACAGCCTCTCCTTGTATGGTTTCTCATGCAATCCCAATGCCTTGTTGGTAGCCCTCCTTTGGACTGCTTCTACCATGTCAGTGTCCTTGTAGAGATGCAGCCTCCAGAACTGAATACAGTACTCAAGGTGGGGTCTCACAAGTGAGTGACACAGAGACAACATCACCTCCCTTCTGCTGCTAGAATTCCCCCTCCCTGTGCACCCCAGCATCTGGCTCACCTTGCCTACTGCCACCTTGACACCATCAGAAATGATCACCCCAAGGTCCCTCTCTTGCTTGGTAACTATAAGTACCTCCTCCCATCTTATACACAGCCCCCGGCTTAATCCATTCCAGGTGCATGACTGCACTTTTCAGCATTGAAACCCAGCTGCCACTCCCTAGATCACTCCTCTAGTTTCCCCAGATCCCTTTGCATTCTCTCCACCTCTCCTGGGTGTCTATCCTGTTGCACATTTTTGTGTTGTCTGCAAAGAGACACATCTTCCCCTTCAGTTCTTCAGCAATGTGACTTGCGAAGACACTGAAGAGGATAGGACCCAGTACCAATCCCTGTGGTATTCCACTGGTCACTCTCTCATCCTCCAAGTGACTGCCATTTATCACTACCCTCTGCTTCCTATCTTTGAAGCAGTTAGATACTGAGCTCACCACCTTCTCCCTCACCGCCAGGCTGCTAAGTTTCTTTATCGGCCTCCTGTGTGGTACAGTGTCAAAGATCTTACTGAAGTCCAAATAAGCCACACCCACTGTCCTCCCCTGCTCTACCTTCCTAGTTACCCAAAGAAATCTATGAGATTTGTTTGACATGACCTCCCCACTGTGAAGCTGTGCTGTCAGTTGTCCTGAAGCCCATAAGTCTCCAGGTACGCCATCAGTCTCCCCTTCAGCAGGAACTCCATTGATTTCCCCTCCACTGACGTGAGACTGACTGATCTGTAATTGCCAGCCTCCTCCTTGCTGCTGCTCTTGTGTAGAGGGACCTGTCTGATGTGCTTCTTACTCCTTGGACCCCTTCTCATGTCCAATACAGGCACAGCAGGTCTTTTATCTGATTCTGACCTGCAGTACTCTTCTGAGAAGATAAATGTTTTTTTTCTGCCTTCATATGGGGCAAAACAGTGGCCCAATTGGGGGTGTTCCCCCCAGGTCCGTTAACTGGTCCTAGTGTGGGACCATAAAGCAGCAATATTTGTTATCAATTCTGAATTCAAGGGAGAACATATTCCTGTTCATAAGCATGGCAAAACTGCAACTGGAAAAGCATTCTAGACACTTTTCTCAAAGTTTTTATAATTAAAGAATTATTTCCATAAACATGTCGGCTCCATAGAAAATAAAACACACAGGGTCTGGATGTGATGATGGTATGCATCTGTCATTTACATTCGCACATTCATTTGTGTGGCTGTGTGACTGACAATCAATACTACAAAACTCACACTCGTGGCTTGGCATAGCAATGGTTGAAGAATACTGCCAGCTAGGAGTCAGTGTAGGTCTTGTTTATAAGGGGCCAATTTACTTACCAAGAAAGTTTGAAAAATTCATAAAATATATGTCTTGTCATAAAAAACGTGTGCTTGTATTTTGTAATCTAATGAGATGGAGTTATTTCTGCCATAGAAACACTGTAACAAGCTGTTGCCACTTCACCTACTGTGCTGCCTTGACACAGTAATGACAGAGCACAGGGCTTCTAGCTGTCACAAGCTCGAGATCCAGTTAGTTCACATAATACAGGACATGGCCTGCTAGTAAAGGGGAATGAGGTGGACAATGCCAATTTATCACACTTGACCTATGTACACTGACAGCCAGCTCTCGTCTTGGCAACTATCCAACATGAGAAGACTCTCTTCATCCTGTACTGCATCCTATATATAGGATATAGGACTCTGAAAAACAATAAAAAACAATTTTTGTTGATACTGTGGACTTGATTTTCAAATGGGCTCTAGATTGACACAAGCTGCAGCAAATGGCAGCTTGCCTCGAAGCCCGGTGCACCAGGGACCCTGCACCAGATTCTGGTATAGGAGGGATCTCAATGCCAAAGTCCCCACACTTGCAGCAGCCGCCCCTGCACACCAAACAGTGCACAGTAGGGCTTTGACAGAGGCTACCATCACCATGCAGCTACCCTGAGAATGGGTTTCCCCCACTGCCACTACTACAGTGATAGGCCAAACACACCACAGTATGGTGCCAAGGCCTCCTGTACTGGCTACTGTAGCCACACCACTGCTGAGCAACAGATGGGACAGGTGAGGGACTGGAAGTCACAGGCGTCTCTTGGCACTGTACATTTACAAGGCTTGCTAGGCAGGTGCCGACCCCTGACTGGGGTGGGGAACATGGCCAAGATACAGGTGCCCAGTAGGGCAGTACAGTAGCAGCTGTTGCATTGCCCAGTGGAACCAGGTGGCATGGATAATCCTGGAGGCACATCTCAGTGGGGCATGCCCTGGTGTCACAGAATTGCAGAACACCAACCAATGGATGCCCATTCAGGGGACGCCCAATGCCATTGTGACACGTACTGGGTTGGGCATGGCGCCATACAGAGTGCTGGACATCCAGCGGACCTAGGTTACATTCTCACATCCTCCACAATAATACTGAGCACCCCTGAGAAGGGCATGTCACCCCCTGGTGTTCTCAGGATGCACCGGGCATGTGGCAGTAGTGCATTGTGCCCATCCCAGTGGAGGATTTTAAGGTACAACACTACTATACTGAGGACAGAGATGTTGGTGCTGCTGTCCCTACCACAGGCACCCTTGCAGAAGCCAGCCCATGTCAGTAGTATCATCACAGCTGTCAGCACCAACAGCACCTTCCCAGGCTTTGGTTGCATGGACCTGTTCAAACACTGTACCACATGCTGAGGATGTGGCAGTGGCAGGTTGCTTCTGCCATCCACAGATGGCACATGGGGTGCTGTAGGATCTACCTATGGCACAGAGTAGTGTCCGAATGGAGGCTCACTATGGTGACCCCATGTCTGCTCGTAATGCATAGTTCACCCACTTTAGGGTGAAAACAAACCACGCTTGGTAAAGAAAAGTGCTGGCAAAAGGGCACGAGCAAGATGCGTGACAGGCAATTGAGTCGCACCCCCCCCAAGATCGCATACCACATGTTGTGATCACACCTTCCCAGCGTCACTGTAATTTTCACACCCCCATTGCAGGGTGAGGCAACAGACATTGTGGAGAAGAAGAGGATCACAGATATGGTCCCACCCCCACGCTCGTGCAGGCAATGGTCAGAAATTCCAATCGCCTTCATCACATTTGCCCTCATCCCAATGCCCACATTCTGGAGCCCAATTGACAGGATACCTAACCCACTCAGTAGGACTATTGTGGTCCACTTCATCTCTGTGGTAAAATGGTAGTGGCAGCAGAACACAGAGAGGCAGAGGTACCAATATGGTACCAGCAGTGCACAGGATGTGAGGAACAGCTGGGTATGTCCACTGTGCTGGGTTGTGCACAGCTGATGGGCATAACTGCCTGGCTGGGAGCCTGTCATCGAGGCGCAGATCAGAAAGCATATGAAGACCAACAGCAGGTATAAAATTCACAATGAGTGCTTTATTATTTTAATAACAGCAAACTAAAAATCTGTTCAGTATAACTATTTACAAAGGCAGTACAAACAGAGAAAGCAAAATCCTTCATCTGAGGGTATGTCTAATTCCAAGTTTCAGTTTCTCAGTCTCCCTCTCTCTCTAGCAAATGTATTGCTGCTTTTTTAATAAGTCTTTGTCTGGGAACTCATTAAGCAGACATCCTGTTTTTCAGAAAATGTTCTTGTCAGTTTCCTTCCTTGCAGGTGCAACAAAACAGTACATGGTGTTTTCTAACCTAAATTGTTTTTTCCCACAAAAAATGAGGGAAAAAACTCACAAAACTCAATTGTGAGCCAAAAGCAACAGGAAATGCTTAATTCCATTAAGAGCAAGCTGTTGAAAGAACCCTTTCCAGGTTCTGGAAGAGGAGGCAGGGAAGGGATTGTCAAGCACACAGTGAGGGATCCCTTAGGAAGAAACAATATTAGTACGGTCATTTTTTTCTTCAAAACCCAGAAATCCCTCACTATTGCCTGATAAGTGCAGATTCCATAGCAGTACCTTGGGAGACTGGGTACATAACCTATTTAGGGAAAAAGGTTTTTGCAAGACAAGAGTGCCAGCACTGGCATCCCTTCTGCATTGTTGTCAAGACAGTAATGCTTTGTAAAGGTGTGTACTGTTTTCCATGTAGCTACTTTAAAAATCTCCTGAATGGAGACACCTCTAGATGATGCCACCCCTTCTGGAATGCGCCCTTAGACCTTCAGGTGGACATTTGCTGGCCTTGTCATAACAAAACTGTATGCATGCCAATATCCAGTGAGCAGTGGTCCTCCTGGATGCTGACTTGCCTTGGCCAACATCCCCATAGGTAAAGTACAGTTACGTAAAAACTTACTGTAATAGTAGATCTTTGAGGGAATCTCTTTCTTCAAGTCACACCTCTAAGACAAAGAGCCATCAGGCTCTAGGACCACATGGAAACTTTTTGTAGCAGTTCAGTACGGGACGCCCACGGCGACATCTGATGTCACTGTCACCATCCCCATGTAAGTGTGGACGATCCTGTCCCTCCTCAGTTCCTCGCTGAAGACCATGCTCGGAGGATCACCATATAGGGAACCAGAAGAGAGAGAGAGAGAGAGACAGACAGAGAGATTGGTTCTGCCAATCTGGCAAGGCAGAAAAGAGCTGAAAGGCTCTTACAGAAGGCAAGAATATCTAGTATAGCCCTCAGGTCCCGAGAGGAAGAGGATGTAGAGGGCGGCCCTCTAAGGAGTCAGGAGAGATGAAGCATTGTCAAATGCATTAAGCAGCTGAGGACAGCTGGAAGACCGTTCCAGACAAAGAGCCAGGCAGAGGCTGTTATACAGTAGCTAAGAAAGGCTCTATGTCTCACAGAGAAAGTGCCCGGCAGGAGATCTGCCCATCCAACGAGGCAGAGAGCTGGAGAAAAGCCCCCAGACAAAAAGGGGGGACTCCTGTATAGTCTTAAGACCCTGAGAGGGGTCTCATGCATCAAGAGACCTCCCAAGGAACCCAGAAGAGGGCAAAAGGCTTCCACTATTGGGCTTGGCTGGAAGCAGCAGCAAGAAGATCTTCCCGGAGAAAGATCCAAGTGGAAGTTAATAGAGCTATGTCCACAGGGGACAGAGGGTGGGTAGGCATGACCTGATGAGATTCCCTCGAAGATCTGCTGTTATGGTAAGTTCTTATGTAACTGTACTGTCTTCATCGTGGATATCTCTTTCATCAGGTCACACCTCTAGAACAAGTCCCAAGCAGTACAGACAGTAGGACAGTTGAGGTGGCAGGAGACTAGACACCTAAGAAAGAAGGCCTTGAAGAACAGCTAGGCCGAAAACCCGCCCTGCTTCTCTAGGCAACGTCCAGACTGCAGGGCAGTGGCCACGAACAACCCCAGGAAGTTCCCTACCATACTTCCTGTAACAATAAGTAACAAAGTTGGCCAACTATTTGGACAAACACACCCTCTTTCCCAGAGGCAATAGGCATAAACAACTGCAAGAACTTCCTGAAGTCCTTTGTATGGTGTGTATAATACCCGAGTATTCTATGTACAGCCAACGTAAGGAGCAAGACGTCTCCTGGACTGGCGTTCTCTGGGCAATAGACAGGCGGGTGGATAGTTTGATGTAAGGTAACTCCCAAACACCACCTTAGGTAGAAACTTTGGATTTGTGTTCAAAGACACCCTGTCTTTAAGAAAAAACAAATGAGGAAGCTCACACATGAGAGCCTGCGGCTCTGAAATCCTTCAAGCAGAAACAATAGCCACTAAAAAGAATGCTTTCAACGACAGAAAGTGTAGGTTTCAAGTCACAGCTGGTACAAAAGGAACCAGAGTAAGTTGCTCCAACACAAAAATCCGGTACTAATCTGGGACGGGATTGTTGATGGGAGGCTTCAAATGTAGAATGTCTCACAAAAATGTATGGGCCACATCCAACTGGGCCACAGTATGGCCCTCAATAAGCACATGGAAAGCTGATATAGCAGGCAAGTGCACCATAATAAAAGAGTATGGCCACCCTGCGTCTGCCAGAATTTGACTCACTGGGTCAGTGAAGGGATCCAGGTAATAGGAAGCAGCCCACAGAGCAAACAGCTTCCATCTCATGGAAGAGGAGCCCTGGTGGAGGATTTCTGCAGCTACCAGGACATCAGCCACTTTTGGCAACACCCCAGACCTCACCAGGGCTATGTCCTCAGGAGTCATGCATGGAGAAGGAGGAATGACTGGAGGTCCGGATGGATCAGGGTTCCCTGTACCTGTGACAGCCGACCCTGGCCCCACGGCCAGGGAACTGGAGGTTCTGCTGCCCACTGCTGTGGTAATGGAAATTGTATCTGGTGAGGCCATAAGGGTGCCACAAGTATCAGAGTGGCCACCTCTTCGAGTAGCACCCTCTGCACTAGGAAAAAAGGTGGGAAGGTGTAGAGGAACCTCCCTTTCCAAGAGAGGGACCACACATCTCACCAGAAAACTCCAGACCCTGGAATGAGTGAGGAGAAAAGCAACAGTTTTGCGGTGAGTGGGGGCACAAAAAAGATCCCACTCTGAATGACTCCACCTGTTGAACAGGTCTTCTACTAATGAGGCCAGCAGTTCCCATTCATGTATTCCAGACTGGGACCTGCATAGCCTGCCAACCAAGGTGTTTTTGGTCACCTGGCATAAGGACGGCTGAAAATTTTAGACTGTGTTTTAGAGCCCAGAACCAAGCTCTCATTGTCTCCCTGTATGGGGGCAGTTAAGAATGAGTCCCCCTCTTGCTCATTTATGTAGAATACTACAATAAGGTTTCCCATCTACACCAGCAGAGGCCCTGGGAACAGATGGCTCTGGAAGGACTATAAAACATACAGAACGGTCCTTATCTCTAGAATGTTTATGTGTAGTAAGGCTCCACAGAGAGCCATGTTCCTTGGGTCTAATGGGGACCAAGATGGGCTCTCCAGCCCAGCCCCGAAGCATCTGTGGTGAGGATCCGCTGAAGGGAAGGGAAGAGGAATGGGACCCCCTTCAGCAAGTTGTCAGGGTCCATCTGCCATGGGAGGACATTGCGAACAGGAGACTAGAACCTGTTGTTCTAGATCATCTGGGTGCTGATCCCACTGCACCTCCAGGGTGCAGGGGAGGAATCCACATGGGCAGCACCAAGAGTACTGAAATAATAGCAGCCACCAGCAGACCCAAACAGACAGCCAGATAGGGGAAAACGTACAATCTCTGTCTCCTGAGGGCTGCTGCCACCACAGTTAAGTATGTGGCAAACACCCTTGGTGCCAAAAGAAGCCAAAGGGCAAGACCCTGAAGTAGTAGAGCACCCCCTGGAATGGAAACCTGAGGTACCTCCCATGGGGGGGGGGATGGGCACCATGATATGCAGGAAACCATCCTGCAGGACCAGGGAGCATATCCTGTCTCCTTGCTTCAGGAGTGGCAGCAGGCCCGGCAGGATGACCACTCTGAACATCTTGTATTAGATGCAGAAACATGCCTCAGGTGTAGGCTGGGCCTCAAGTCCCTTGTGGACTGGGGGACAAAAAAAAGTTGGGGATAAAACCCTTTGTTCCTGTGCTGCTGAGGCCCTGGTATGTGGTCAGGAGAAGGGGTTGAGCTGAGGGAACAGGTGGAAAGGCTGGAGGCTGTTCCTAAAGGCCTAAAGCATGGCTCTGACCCAAGCATCGATAGTCCAGTTCCCACCACTGTTCTAGAAGGGGAAAAAAAAAAGACACCTGACCACCACCTCCCAGCTGAACACTGAAGGGGAGGCCAGGGAAGGAGTCATGTACAAGCAGATCTGGTGACTGGAGCTGCCTCTCCACCTCTGTGGCTCTTGGAGGGGGTACCCGTGGTGGAGATTGGGACTGGCAAGGCAGTCCCTGCTCAACGTGTGCCTTGAGGCCTGGCCCCAGACCCAGATGTACGAGGGTCTTATGAGGGTCCCCGAGGTCTGTGAGTCCTTGAGGATCTCCCGTCCATCAGCCCTCAAAGAACTGGCATCTATAAAAAGGGACAGGTAGGATAGCCTGCTGCGAGCAGTTGTCAGTTCTGACCCCCCAGAACAGAGGTTGATCACAGGGAGATTCCAGACACAGTTTCTCTGTCTGGGGCAACGGAGATAAAGAGGTGGACCACGACGGGCAGACCCACATCATCCACTGTCTGAGGGGGGTGGCCATCTGAGAGGGGAATCCAGGAAAGGGGGAGGCATATCCCTGATATAGCCCAGGAGACCCCCTGGTCAATGTGGAGGGAGTGGGAGCGGTGAACTTGGGAAGGAGCTCTCCACAGTTGCCTACCCCTCGGCCTTGTACCAAAGAACCCAGGGAGCAACACTGAGGTTCGTGACCCCAGGGGAGGACAATCGTGAATGTAAGACGCCCACCGCACCAGGGTCTTGCTACATGGTGCTGGCGGGGGGGGGAAACATGTTGAGGGGCCTATTCAG
Organism: Neoceratodus forsteri; assembly: GCA_016271365.2. Lineage (NCBI taxonomy): Eukaryota > Metazoa > Chordata > Ceratodontiformes > Ceratodontidae > Neoceratodus > Neoceratodus forsteri. The sequence continues at coordinate 973,146,194 of CM057456.1, read as the reverse complement.
TGGTCCGTCGATGGAAAAAAAGGAGCTTGGACTAAGCAAGCAAAGGATGCCCCCCCCCCCCGAGTCTTGGCGGGCAGGTCAGCGATGAGCAATGGGGGGCCAACTTTTCACTACAGCCCCAAAGTACTGCATTCCCTGAGAAGTAATGGTCAGGGGGTACTGCTGACATCCATGAGTCAAGGAGGGACGTCTGGTGATGTGAGCCAACCCCCCCCTACACACACACACCAGGGTGTCAATACATGGTGCTGGGAGGGGGCTAGACTAGGAGGCAATAGACAGGAAAATAAGGATCTACTCAAGGTTTCCTGCACACACAATCAAAGAAGGGATGCCACAACATTTGCGTGCAAAATTCAATTTATTACATTAAAAAAGGCAAACAGGACCCTGGACTGGGCAGCCAAGAAAGCCCCAGAGCATTGATGGTTAAGCTGATGCGGCTTCTAAGCAGCATCTGCATGGTGAAGCATGTCCTTGACAGGAGGATCAGGACAAGGGCAGGCACCAGTAGACGACATAATGGAGCAACTGATGGGGGAGACACTAGGCACCACCATCAGGGCAAACAGTCTGACCATTGCAGAGCGATGGGGGAAAAAGGACGATGGAGGAGGGAAAGACACCACCGCCAATGGGCCTGGAGGGAGAGACTATGAAGGAACCCCACAGGCCAAACCCCATCTGTGAAGGTCATTGGGGGGAGAGGTGCAGGTGTCACCATCTGAATATTGCTCATGATGCTGAGCGACAAAGACCCATCCCCGACCCCCAGCCAGGGAAATGCAGTGGGGGGGTCAGCCCCACTGAGTCGGTAAGCCCAGGGAGGGAAGGCCCTGCTAGAACTCAAGGACTGGTAGAAGGAAAGTGTGCCCAGAGGCATGTTTAGCTTGTCCAGGGGAGCCCAGGCCACCCATGGCGAGAAGACCCACTTCAGGCCTGCAGGAAGCCAGGTGGGCCCACATTGTGACAAGTCAAAGGTTCTTCATCCAGGAGGATCTCCCAATGCAACTCTGGTGAACCCCTTTGAAGACTCATGAGAGTCAAGGCGCTAGGGGTGTACCGAAGGAGACAAGTGTTCTGCTGTCTCCATTGGGCTGAGTAAAAAAGTTTACTTTAAATTTGTCTCAAGCTATTTTGTGTGCACTACACGTTCTTCTGGAATTGGAACTCTGGTGATGCAGTGATGAAAAGGGCTAATTCCCACTGAGGGGGAGGCGCAAGTTGCCCGCTGTAGGAAAAGGCCCACCAAAACTGCCCTTTGAATCACCAGGGGCACCAAGAACAAGTTGAAGCCTCACCGTGGAGGTTCATAGAACTGGCGACGGAGGTGTCAAGGAAGAATTTTTTTTTCTCCAAAAGAAAACATTGGTTTATGAAAAAGAAAGAAGTAAAGACTGCAGAAAAGCTTCTGTGGTGATCTGATGAGTACTGGTTGACGCGAAAAGAACTGAGGAGGGCTGGAGATGCCCATACTTATATGGGGAAGGTGACATCAGATGTTGCCATGGGCGGCCCCTACTGAACTGCTAGCAAAAGTTTCCATGTAGCCAGCCCGGTGGTGCTGAGGATTGAGGCACTGGATGCCACACCTCACGCCACACCAGTGACCCGAGTTCGGGAACGGACTCAGGCCACTGGGGGCTAGCAGGGGAGAGGAAGGATCTAGCGCCTGAAGACTGCTCTCCTTCCTCTGTGGTGGGTGGTGATCGCATCACACTGCAGCGGTGACTGCCAGAGGCCAGCCACACTACAGTGCTTGCCTAACAAAGGGGGGGGAGCACGGCAGGTGGCAGCACAATGTGCTTGACGCCATTGTACGTCCAGCTCCCACGGGGAAGTAATTTTGGAAAAATAGTGGGGGGCAATCTCTGCAGCTGATGGCCGCACCCTGCACCCCCTGGACTCATGAGAGGTGCCTAACCAGGGTGCAGAGCAATTAAAGGCCGGCTCTGAGTGTGTGGGTTAGTGTGTGGCCCGCACGCATGACCTGGTCCGGGGGTGCTGGTGTCGGAGGCCGGAGATCGTGGAGGCCGCTTCACTGAGGAGGATAAACTGTTCTATGATTAAAAAAATGTAAAGTTTCCATGTACACTGTCCTAGAGATGTGAACTGATGACAGAGATATCCTCAATGAAGATCAAACAGTTGTGTTGATGTGGACCTAACATCCTTTGTGCAGTCCAAGTAGTAGCTTAAAGCCCTTTTAAGATCAAGGCTACAGAGCCTCTGCTCCCCCAGTGTGGATTTTTCAGTGAAAAACATAAGGAATGTGACATATTGGTTGAGATGAAATTTTGAAACCACTTGGAACACCAGACAACTCCTGCTAACCGTGCCCAAAAAATGAATAACTTCTCTAGTAGTCCCTAGGGAGAAACCCATAGAAGCACCGAGAGCAGAAGATTGGCCTCTCAGCATTCTCAATGAAAACCCCTTCTCCACACCTTGCTGTGGAAAATCCAAAATTTGGGATTTGAGACCTTTGAAGGCTTAAAATCCTTCCCTCTGGTCCAAGATGAAAAGGTGGACCATACTCGAGCGTAAGCTGCGGATGTAGAGGTTTTTCTGGCAGCCATCAAGGTACCAATTACCTTCTTGGAGAGTAGGAGCTTCCTGCTTTCAGGAGCCAGGCCCCGAGTTGCGTCACTCCTGGATTTGGAGGATGGAGAATGGGACCCTGTGACAGAAGGTCTCTTCGCAACAGAAGGCAGAATGGTACTTGCTGAGCTAGATTCACTAAGTCTGAGAACCATGGTCTTCTCGGACACTCTGGAGCTAGGAAGCTTACTCTTGAGTGCCTTATTTTTTGCAAGACCTTTGGTGGAAGAAGCAGTGGAGGAAAGGCATATACATTGTGCTGAAGGACCACTCTTGAGTCAGAGCGTCCACTGCTTTTGTCTGTGGACACCGGAAATGACCGAAGAACCTTTGGATCTGAGCACTGTGGTTGGATGCAAACAGATCTAGCTGTGGACGACTGAACCAGTTGCACAGGAGTTCAAACACCTCTGGGTTCAACTTCCAATCCTCAGGGTGAACATTTTCGTGACCTAGCCAGTCCACCTGAATGTTCAACTCCCCTGCCAGATGTACTGCTGACAGAGAGAGAAGATTCTCCTCCGCCCATCTGAGGAGGTCGGAGGCCTTTCAAAGCATCTTCCTGCTTTTTGTGCCTCCTTGGTTATGTATGCCACTGTGATGGCATTGTCTGACCTCACTTTTACCGCATTGTTTTTCAGCAGGGTTTGAAACCGGAGAGCTAATCGGACTGCCCACATCTCCAGAACATTTATGTGTTGGTACTGTTCCTGTACTGACCAAGTCCCCTGAGTGGGAACTTGGCTCAGGACTGCCCCCCCGCAGACTAGCATCTGTTGTGAGAATTAACTCTGGGGGAAGTTCCAGCGGAACCCCTTTGCTTAGATTCTGCATATTCACCCACCAACTCAGGGAGTGATGAAGCTGAGGGGTGAGGGAGATCCTGGCCTGATAATCCTCCGATGACGGATCCCAGGCCTTTAGCAAATCAATTTAAAGAGGTCATATATGGAAGCGAGACCATGGGACAAAATCTATCACTGCCGCCATGAGACCTAGAATCTGCAACAGACCTAGGGCAGAGGCCGATAACTGATTCATGAGCCAACGGACTTCCGCCAATAAGTTCTCCTTCCGCAAAGGTGACAGAAAAACCTTCCCTAGTTTTGTGTTGAAGACTGACCCCACATTGTTCCAAGGTTTGAGATGGGTCGAGAGAGCTCTTCTCCCAGTTCACCACCCAGTCCTGCGACTCTAGAATCTCCGGAGTCCTGAGTACAGACTTCTTTGCCAGAGGCAACGTCAGTGCACGAATAAGCAGGTCATCCAGATCAGGATAGACATGATGCCCTTCCTGGCAAAGCTGAGCCACCAGGACTATCAACACCTTCGAGAAAACTCAGGGGGCTGTTGCAAGGCTAAATGGAAGCACCCTGTACTGGAAATGTTGCTCCAGTATCAAGAACCTGAGATACTTTTGGTGGGACTGATGGGGATGTGAAGGTAAGCATCCGTCAGATCTATTGAATCTAAGAAGTCCCCCAGCTGAACAGCCAGGGTTATCAACCTCAGATACTCCATCTATTTTTTTTTTTGTATACTCTGTTTATACTCCATACCAAGGGGGGGAACTCTCTCGGGCATCCACCGTACACTGCGAGCTCTACCTCCCACCTGAAGCTCTCCCCTCACCCTGCACACCAGCCTGGCAGATCCTCCAACTCTGCACACACCCCCCCCGAGGTGGGGTCACCCCATCTGCCCACGGCGCTCTGTCTGAAATCCAATGTGCCAGCTGGGCAGTCAGGCTGGTGAGGAGAGAAGCCCGGTGCTGGAGTGTAGCTCGGTGGGGCGAGGTGCCATTACCTATCCCCGAGGATGGGGATTTTCTTAGTTTTCCTCGCCTGGGAGTGTGGCATGCCATGATGCCTGTGCATGGCTGCTGTGCTGGCATCTGCCGCACTCCACCCCTTATGTTGGCTGGTGTACCTGCAGTGCCACCACTCTCCATCAGGGGCTGCTAGGACATCGAGCAACCCTGGATCCTTCCCCAGGGAAAGGAGCGCTGTCCTCTGGATGCTCGATGCTCTCCCTCCCCTGCTGACCTCCGGCTACCCGAGTCCGTCATCGAACCCGGGTCGCCGGCGTGGTGCAAGGTGTGGCATCCAGCACCTCAAACCTCAGTACCACCAGGCCAGCTCAGAAACTCCATCTTTAAAGTTTTGTGGCACACTAACTTACTCAGAAGCTTCAGATCCAGAATGAGCCTAAAACCCCCAGACTTCTTAGGAACTATGAAATAGATTGAACAGAACCCTTGACCTTGCTCACTTGGCAGGACTGGCATGATGGCCTCAATTTGAATGAGGTGGGTCAGGGTCTCTGACACTGCCTGGCATTTTGCCATGTGCTTGGAAACCAGGGACAGTAGAAAGCATTGCCTAGAGAGAACCGTTGAGAATTCTATAGCATAGCCCAACTGAAAGATTTCCAGAACCCAGGCATCTGATGTTGTTTGGACCCAGCTTGAGAAAAACTCCTGTAGTCTTCCACCAAGGAAAGGGAGGCAGGTATGGGCCTATGTACCCTCATTGCGAGGCACCAGGCTTTTGTGCTGGGTCTCCTGCATGGCACCTGGCCAGGGCTCCTCTGTTATTGTAACCTTTGTTACCTGAGTAGGCTCCTCTACTTCTATGGTTACCAAAGTTCCAAAAGGGACGAAACCCCTCTCGGTACTGCTTGTGCCGGCCATCACCTTGACCCCTTTGGGTTACAGTGGTCTTATGCTGTTGTTTTGACACTGGAAAATGGCTCTTCTTGTCTTGAATATCCTTCAAAATAGTATCCAGGCCAGAACCAAACAATAAGCCTCCCTCAAAGGGGGAGGTTAAACAGCTTAGCTTTTGAAGCTTGAGCAGCGACCCAATGTCTAAGTCACACACCCCTCATGGCTGAAACAATGTGGCAGGCCAAACGGGCTGACACATGCAAATTCTCCACTGAAGAATCACCAAGAAAAATGGAGCCCATGGCCACCAATTGCAAAATGCTCCCACCTTCCGAGTCAGGCAGAATGAAACTGGCCAAAGTAGCGACCCAAATATTTAAGGCTCCGGCAGCAATAAATGAAGCATAAGATGTATGAATGTTCATGCTATTAAAGGCGAAAGCCCCCCTACACATAGTATCCCACCCACTTGTCATGAGAATCTGCTAGGGCCAGAGAGCCTTCAATAGGTAGGGCAGTGTGTTTTACTGAATTATAAATGGCCTTATCCACCAGTGGAGGAGCTTCCCACCTGCAAGATCTTTCCTCTAAAAAAGGGAAAGTCTGTGTCTTTGGTTTGGGAAGATATTTTCTCTGATCCACACCTGCCCATTCTTGCTCAATAATTTGGTCACAGTGAATAAAACTAGGAAACACTTAGGAGAACAGAAAGACAAACAGAATTGGATTGATATCCACTGTCTCCACGGACTGCTTCTCCTTGAGCTGTAAGGATCTACATGCCTCAGCTATCAAAAAGGACAAGAACTTATTGTCAAACAAGGGGGGAATCAAGATCCTTGACCTGGGCTCCGTCCACTCCCCTTCCTCTTCCTCAGAGGGAATTTTTTAAGATCAGGAGCTTCTCCAAGATCCCTGAAGCCCTCATCCTGGCCTTCTAAGAAGTGAGGGTCAAGGTCTGCCTGCACATCTGATTCTGCATCCTTTTCTTGCTGTGACACACCTGGATGTGCCTATGTGGGCCCCCCTGACCTGAGGGGCCCAGTTTGGGGTCAGGTGTATCTGCTGGGATGTCCTGCAGAAAATTGGGTCCCAAAAGCTCACCCAGGAACAACAAAAGTGATTTTCGCAATTCTGCTTTGCCACTGTCAACTGAAGAACTAAGTACCCCCCTCCCCAGCTCGAATGATTGGCTGAAGGGAACTGTTAGAGAAATATAATGCTGAGCAACACAATGAGAGCAACAGGAACCCATGGGGGAGGGCCTCATCACCCTTTTGCAGGTCTTACATCATTTCATGATTAATGGTCTCAGACAAGCCATGGTGCCAGAGAGAGATATATAATTGTGTGTCAAGTAACAATTGTGAGGGGAAAAAATAATAATGAGCTCTAATATCTGGACTGGGGTTAATGGCTTTCTACGAAGGTAAAAAACAAAATAAGTACCCAAAAAATACTGGCTAGGCGTGCATGCTCACTAGCGGGTGCTGCAGAGTGTACCAACATCATCAGTGACATTAGCATGTTAGCACTGACATGCTCGCACCAGCAATCATGCACGTGCATTAGTGCAATGGAACACAATGGGCAATTGCATGCATTAACAGCTGAGTGCAGCACAACCACGTGCACCACTGGTGTGTGTGAAAGCCGGTGCAGGAAAAATGGCCTGAAGGAGGAGAATGTGCCCAACCATCATCACGGCTTAATGGCAATCATGCAGCACAGAAACAGAGACTGTGAAAGAAAACTTCCACAAAAACATTAGATACACGAAAACTTTGGTGTCTGATCTGGACTGCACATCCAAGCAATAGTGCTCGATGAATGTGCATACAGTTTTCCAAGTAGCTGCTTCGCAAATGTCTAGTGAAGGGTTATTTATTTATTTATTTATTGAAAATGTTTCACCAGAGAGGCACACTGAGCAAAAAGATGCTCATCTCACGGTGCAACCGGGGGGGGGGGGGGTAAGCATACAACAATCAATAGGTAGAACTTGGAATCGAGCAATACAAACAATTGTTACATAGTTAAGTGTGGTTAATTACAAACTTGTTACATGAGGAGACAGTACATACATGTGCCAAAAGGAGGGTGGCATAGCATATTTGAATACACATCTAGAACTATATGTGATTACATAAGTGCCTATATCAGAGATTGAACTGAAGTATGATGCACCAAGTTGGCTGAGAGAAATGGGAGTCTGAGCTTGGGACCAGGGAGAGGTGACAATGACTGGGTAGTAAACACAGTGAAAGATGAAGGGGTTGACTCAGGGAAGACGCTGGCGGGAATAAGAAGGGAGATAGCAGAAGTGTCATGAGAGGGTAAGTGCATGGGTTGTTTGGGGCAATGTATAAGCCAGTCATTTGGGCGAAGGTCGAGCCACTGGTCAGGCGCGTAAGGAGGAGAGGATCGGGGGGGAGAGAATCAGTCAGAGGGGGGTCGGTCAGGGGCAGGTACAGTTGGGTGCAAAGAAGTTAGTGAGGGCAGAAGATAGTGAGTGTTTGGAGGAAGAATGGCGGATTTGGGCCAGCAGGCTATTCCAGAGTTTAGGGAGGTAAGAGAAGGCCGACTGGCCTGTGGAGGTCCTGCGGTGAGGGATTACTAATAGTCTGGAGTCAGTAGACCTGAGGGCGTGAACAGGGGAAGGCAGGGAAGATAGGGAGGAGACGAGGTAGGGCGGAAGGGAACCAAGCCAGAAGTTAGAAACAAATTTGGCACTGTGAAGTAGTCGCCGGTTGTTCAGGGATGGAAGGGCCAGTGAATGGAGGAGCTCGCAGTGATGGGTGAAGGGGGGGGCATCGAGGGCGAAGCGGCAGAAAGCATTGAAGAGGGGGTCCAGTCTGGCTAAGGTGGACTTAGGGGCAGAGCTGTAGACAACATCGCAGTAGTCAAAGGAGGGTAGAATCATTTTCTGGATTATTTTGTGTCTCACAGGAAGCGGGAGACTAGTGCGGTTTCTATAGAGGGCATCTAGTTTAGGGTGCAGTTTTGATAGGATGACATCCACGTGTGTGGAAAAGGAGAGGTGGCGATCAAGCCAAACCCCCAGGTACTTAAAGGAGGGCACGTCTTCAAGTATGGTGTTATTTAGGGTGCGGAAGATCAGAGGGGATGTAAGTCTGGATAGTCTCTGTCTAGTGCCAAAAGGCATAGAGACTGTTTTTTTGGCATTTAGAGAGAGTTGGTTGGAGTTGAACCAGTGCTGTACTTTACTGAAGTCGGTCTGAAGTTTAGAGGTGACTTCTTCATAGGTAAAGCTGGAAGTAAAGAGGACCATGTCGTCAGCGTACATGTGTATAGAGGTAGTGGAGAAAGACTTTGGCAGATCATTTAGTAGGATGGAGAAGAGAATGGGGCCAAGGACTGAGCCCTGGCAGATGCCGGTGGTAATAGAGAGCGGGGGGGAGGTGCAGTCAGCTATTTTTGTAGATTGGGTTCTATTATGTAGGTAGGCACTGAACCAGTTTGTGGCAGATGCTGATAGACCAGCCCCTGATAGGCAAGATAGTAGGAGGGAGTGGGATACCGTATCGAATGCTTTGGCTAGGTCGATGAAAATAGCAGCAGTTATTTGTCCTTTGTCCATCCCAGAGAGGATGGAGTCCGTGAGTCTTAGTAGGGAGGTGGTGGTAGAGTATTTTTTCCTAAAACCAGACTGGAATGGAGTGAAAAAGTAAGTTTCAGAGAGAAAGAGGGAGAGTTGAGATAGTACTAGGTGTTCCTGGAGTTTGGCAAGAGTGGGGAGGAGGGAGATGGGACGGTAGTTAGCAGCGGAGGTAGGGTCACCTCCTTTTGGTAGAGGTAGGACGGTGGCATGCTTCCACTCAGTGGGGAGTGACTCAGTGGAAAAATAAAGATTTAGCAGGGCAGCGAGGGGAGTAGCGATGGCAGGAGCAGATAGAAAGAGGAGTTTGTTGTCGAGACCATCGGGAGAGTTACCTTTGGAGGGATTCAGAGAGTGAAGGGCATCTAAGGTTTCAACGGGGGAGATGTGTCTGAAGGAGAAAGGGTTCTGACCAGGCGGTAGGGGGGTAGCTGTCTGTGGAGTGGGTGGGGTTACAGGAGGAAGGGTGACCAGGAGGGTCTTAGCACAAGTAGTGAAATAGAAATTGAACTCTGAGGCTACCATCAGGGGCTCGGAGAGTAGAGTCCCTTGGGCAAGGAGGAGGGGGTTGTTGTTGGGGGGGAGAAAAGGGAGTTGATGACTTCCCAGAATTTAGAAGGTCTCCCAAGATTTGTGTTTAGGGGGTTGTTAAAATATTCGGCCTTAGCTAAGTGGATGGCCTTTGTGCACTTGTTCCGGAGCATGCAGTAGGTGATATTATTGCCTGGGAGGAGCGTGGATTTGTAAATACGCCACGCCCTGTCACAGGCTTGTTGGCAGACTATCAGCTCGGGTGATATCCAGGGAAGGTGAGACCCTCGGACCCTAGCACGGCACAGAGGCGCATGTTTGTCCCAGGCGGTAAGGAGGTGTTCCGGAAGTGGGTAAGAGCAGCATCCATGTTAGAGCATTTTAGGATTACGTCCCAGTTAGAGTGAGCTAGCTCTTCCAGGAAAGGGGAGAGGTTTAGGGATTTATATGACCGTTGGAATATAAATTTGGGAGGGAATTTAACTTGATGGATTTTGCAGACCAAGTAGGTTAGGTGGTGGTTGCTAATGGAGTCAGGAAGGAGGCCAGAGCTGACGATGCAGTGTGGGTGGGAGGTAAGCGCCCAGTCATGAAGGGAGTGGTTTCCAGTCTTATGGTTTGACCGTGTAGGTTCCATAATGGTTTGGGTAAGGTTGACAGCAGATATCTCGGTTCGGGTTTTGTTAAAAGCGGGGGTTGGCCAGTTGTGGTTAAAGTCACCCATGACATATAGTTCACCCGAATGGGCAAAAGACGTCAGTTGGCTCAGAAGGTCGGTGACTGTTGAGGCTGGAGTGCCAGGGCAGCAATAAATACCAGCTACAAAGACGGGTAGTGAGGAAGGAGGGGGACAACTTCAGCATAAGCGGCTCGTAGGCTTTGGGTTCAGCTTTTGCGAGAGTGACAGAGAAATGTACGGCTGCGCTGGTGTAGATACCCACCCCACCACCTCTGGTGGGTCAGTCTTGCCGAGTGAAGGTGAACCCTGGAATAGTAATGGTTTGGTCTGGGAGATTAGAGTTTAGCCAGGTCTCAGATAGGATGATTATGTCAGGGGCATGGAGGGCGGCTAGAACCTGGAGCTGATCGAGTTTGGGGGCTAGGCTACGAATTTTTAAATGGAGTAGGCGTAGTCCTCGGGGAAGAGAGCCAGAGTGAGTATCGGTGGTGGCCTTGGCTGAGGGGTTAGGCATGGAGAAGTTGTGACTAGGGGTTAGTGAGGGGCCAGGATTAGGATGTCTATCCCCTGCAGCCAGTAGTACTAGGGCAAGGGTTTGGTGGTGGCGAAGCATGTGGAGGCGCCAAGATTTGGGCAAGCGCCGCTTAGGAGAGGCAGTAGGGGAGGCGGTGTGGAGAAAGTGGGCTCTGCTTTGGTAGAGGGAGACCAGGAGGCAGCCAAAGGAATAGAGTGAGGTGGTGGGACTCATAGGGAAGCAGGACCAGATGGTAGCTGGGAGAGATGCAGTGGACTTTTGGGGGGCATTTGTAGGATGAGTCAGGTCAGCGGAGGGGGGGATGCAGGGTAGCAACTTAGAGGGGGTGTAAGGAGGGGTAGGAAAAATAGGATGGAGAAAATCAAAAATAAGTAAGTTATTGTTTGTGCCATTACTGCCAAGAGAAGAGGGGGCACAGATAGGGAGAGGAGAGAGGGACACGCTACAGTGAGGTAGTATAGAGAGAGGGAGAAGAGGAGTAGTCACGAGAACCGTTAGGTAGATAGCTAGGGGAGAGAAGGGGGGTAGTACTAGAAGGAGAGGGATTGGAGCAGGTAGAAAGGGGCAGGACAAGTAGCGTATTTAATAGGTGTCCTGGGAGGGGGTGGTGGGTGCGGGACAAAATAGCTCAGAAGAATGGAAAGAACAGACCCAGGCTAGCGGCCGCTCCGGCAATCCGGCTGAAGGGCTCCACGGGTCGGGTAGCAGCTTGGCTGGCTCTGCAGGAAAGGCGCTCCAATCAGAGGGAGCGGACTGATCACCGATCCAATCAGGGGCCGCCAAAGCAGTAGGAGCACCAATCAGAGGAGGCGCTAGGTGCTGGGGGGCTGTGGGGGTTTCAGCAGTGGTTACCTGAGCAGGGGTCCGAGAGGCAGGACCAGGAGGGCAGGAGGAAGCGCCTGTGCACTCAGCACGGCGGCATGAGCCGCTTAGGGCTCTGTGGGCACCGCCGGGTGTGGGCAGATCCTGAGAGGGAAACAAGGAAAACAAGCTTGATTAAGTAGTTGTGGGGAACAAAGGAAGGCAGGATATCCCCCTCAGCAGCCACTGAGACTGCCGTGCCTCTGGTAGAGTGGGCCCTAAAGCCTTGAGGAGGCTGTTTATCCACTTTGCTGTAACAAAACTGGATGCAGGAGACTATCCAGTGAGAAATAGTTCTCTTAGAGGCTGGGCTGCCTTTTCCCACCTCACCGTAGGTAAGGAAAAGCTGGGTATAACAGGTTCTGAACTCTCTAGTGTGCTCTAAATAGTAGATCAGAGCCCTCGAACATCCAGGCTGTGAAGCCTACGCTCACATGGAGAGGATTTATCTTTAAAGAAAACCAGCTTTATAGACTGGTTGATGTGAAACTCCGAAACCATAGGAATTTTCTATTGGTTCTGAGAACTACTTTGTCCCTGTGGGAGACAATGTAGTTGGGTTCCATACAAAGAGCCTGCAGCTCTGAAATTCTCCTGGCAGATGTGATTGCTACAAGGAAAACTATTTTCCAGGTGATGTATTTTAAGTCTGCTGTAGCCATGTGCTCATATGGGGCATACATTAACATGGCTATACGCAGGTTTAAGTCCCTAAGGAGGGACTGGTTCCCTAAGCGGGGGTTGGAGGAGTAGAAGACCTTTGAAAAACTTCTTAAAAATGGGATGAGAAATGAGGGGTTTCTGTTTGCCCATGGAAATGTAATCTGAAATTGCTGCCAGGTGAACTTTCAGAGTTGAGGCTTGCAGGCCTGAGGCCTGTAAGTGCACCAAGTAACCCAGAATAGAAGACAGGCTTGACTGCATAGGATCAATTTGTTTATCCTTACACCAGAAAGAAAATCTCCTCCATTTCGAGGCGCAAGTTTTCTTGGTGCTAGGCTTTTTTGCCAGTCTGAGGATCTTCAGGACCTGCTCCGAATACTGAGAGTCAGGGAACTCTAGCTCCTCAAGTACCAGGCCTTGAGGTGAAGCTATTGGGTGTTGGGGTATGGCACTGCCTTCTGAGGCAGTGTGAGGAGACTGCAGTCGAGAGGCAGACGAACAGGTCGCCGGACCGACAGGCGGAGAAGCTGGGGATACCAAGGCTGCCTTGCCCAGTCTGGAGCTATCAGGATCATTGTTGCAGGCTGCCTCCTGAGCTTGAGGAGCACTCTGAGAATCAGGTGAGAAGGAAGAAAAGCATACAGGAACCTGTCTGACCAGTTGAGGTGCAGGGAGTCCACTGGCACTGTGCCCAGTGCAGGGGATCTGCAACAGTACAGTACAGTGGGAGCTGATAATTGAGCTCTGAATCAAATAGATCTATTTCTGGAGTGCCCCATCTCCTGAAGACTGTAGCTAGTACCTGGTTGTTCAGGGTCCACTCGTGGTGACCCTGACTGAAGTGGCTCAGAGAGTCTGCAAGGATGTTGTCTTTGCCTGGCAGATGAATGATGGTTAGCTGTATGTTCAGGGAGAAAGCTAGCAGCCAAATCCTCATTGCCTCTGTGCAGAGTTTTGAGGATTTTTTACCCCCTTGTTCGTCGACATAAAACATGGTGGTAGTGTTGCCGGTCCTGACTTGGACAGAATGACCTCTGAAGGGCAAATGCCTTGATGGCCAGGTACACAGCTCTGAGGTTGAGGAGATTTGTATGGCATGCGGAATCTGCAAGGGACCACATCCCGCTTACAGACTGATCCTCTAAGTGAGCCCCCCAGCCTAGGAGGGAGGCATCTGTGGTGAGGACCTTGGAGGGCTCCTTCTGCTAGAAGGGAACCCCTTCCCTGAGATTCTGAGTGTCTTTCCACCAGTCCAGAGCTTGCAGAGGCATCTTAGTGACTGAGATTGGCTTTGATAGGGAGTCTGTTTTCTGGGACCAGTAGGCCATCAGGTAGTACTGGATGTCCCTCATCTGGAACTGGGCACCTGGAACCACTACCATGGTAGAGGCCATGTGGCCTAGTAATCTGAGGAAGTGTCTGGCCAGCTTTGACTGGCCTAGCACAAACGAATTTGCTAGGGACTGAAGGTTCTGAATCCTGTCTAATAGAAGCAGAGTGTTTCCCTGTTGGGTGTCTAGTTCTGCCCCAATGAATTCCAGTACTTGTACCGGTTCCATCTGAGACTACTGCAAGTTGATCAGGAAACCCAGGGACTCCAAGGTAAGCCAGGCTAGTTTCAGGGAGTCCCCGAGCTGTTGAAGGGATTCATCTACCACAAGCCAATCATTCAGGTAGGGGAAAACCCAGACTTGTTGTCTCCTGAAATAAGTTGCCGCTGCAGCCAGGCACTTTGAGAAAACCTTGGGTGCTGTGGTGAGACCAAAAGGCAGGACTGCAAACTGCTAATGACCAGAAGGCAGACTGAACCTGACATATTTTCTGTGGGAAGGCCATATTGGAATGTGGAAGTAGGCATCCCTGAGGTCTAGAGAGACTAGTCAGTCTTCCTGTTGTAACGAAGGAATGACCACCAAGAGGGTGACCATTTTGAATTTTGGTTTGCGCAGATATTTGTCTTCAGGGTAAAAAAAATATCTGGAGTAGAGGCCCTTTCCCCACTGGGAGGGGGTACTCTTTCTACTGTATTCTGTGACAGGAGGGACTTTACCTCTAACTCCAAAAAAATCCTTTCTGTTGAGGAGGGAGGTTTGAAAGTCATGTGACCCTGCTGAATGAGGAATTTTTTGAACTTCAGGGTAAGACCTACTACTTCCAGCACCCACTTGTCTGTGGTAAAAGTTTTCCAATTGTGGAGGTAGTTGGAGAGCCTTCCTCCTACTGGGAAGGGGGAGACGAGCTGGACAACCCCATTAGGGGTTTTGTTTGGACTGAATTTTTTGTGGAAAGGGCAGGATCTGCACATTTCTGAGCTCTTCTGCTTCTTCCCCTAAAGAAACCCCTCATTTGAGAACAGTCAATTGGCATAGGCATGGGCACTGGGTAGAAGGGTCTGGGGTAGTATCCCTTGCCTCTTGCTCCACTTCCTGTGGCTTGTAGGAAGTGGAGGGTTTTTCCTTAGCTGCATTGCTTCTATAGGTAGTTTTGTATTCATCCACCTTTTTCATATAGGCCTCAGTTTTATCCCTGAAAAGAGAGTTGTCACAGGGAAAATCCATGGCCTTGTTCTGGGTATCCTGAGTAAGGTTAGTTGAGCTTAACCAGGCAAATTTCCTAAGGGAGATGGCTTGAGCCATTGCCTGTGAGGTGGTATCATTTGCATCCACGGCCATGTGGAATTGATACCTGGTGGCATCTAGGGCAGTCTGTACTGTTCCGGACAGGTCTTGGGCAATGTTGTCAGGGAACTTGTGGCTGATAGCCAGGGCAGCATTCCATAAAGCTTTCTAGTACTGTGCTGCATATGCCATATATGTAGCTAGGCAAATCAACAAAGAAGTTATTGTGTAAGATTTTTTGCCCGTGGTGTCCAACTTTTTGGACTCTTTGTCAGGAGGTTGTGATGATAAAGTTACTTACTTTAGCCTTGTCACAAGCCACCGCTTGTACCACACCCTCGTGATCAGGATGTGTTTAAAGGTACATAGCGTTGTTTCTATTGAGCTGGTACTTTCTGTTTTCTTGTCCACACCTGGGATAGATGTAGGATTTTGTAACAGTTTAAAAGTTGCCTTACAGAGGGACTCGTGAACTGGAAGGAGTAACTTTTTGGGAGGAGGGAGACCCATCATATCTAAAAAGTCTGGCGCCTCTTCTCTTGAATAGAAAGGTTAAGGGTGTCCATCATCTGCTGGACAAAATTATAATGAGAGGTGAAATCCTCCTTACCTGGCAATGGGGGATCAAATTCTTGGTCAGGAGTCTCTCCCACTTCTATATAATCCTCCTGCTCTTCTACAAATTGATCATAATAAAACCCCAATCTGGGTCGGGGTTAGAAGGAGAAGGGGGTAGACAGTCCAGGCTGGTCTGCGAACATGTCACCCATAGCCTGAAAGATCTTACATAGTTGCCAAGCTTTTGTCAACTCCACAGCAGAAGGCATATTATTATTCCTTTTATTTTTATTTTCATTTGTCACTGATGTCTCCCTTTGCCTTTCAGCTGGAGGGGCAGCAATATGTTTTTCTTTTTGTTTCTTTTTAGCAGGCCCCAAATCAGGAACCTGCTCATGGCTTCTTTTAAGCTTGGCTTGATCAGCATTATTTTTATCAGTCTTATTTTCACATGGGTCCTTGGAGGACCTTTCTTTATTTCTATATCGAGTAAATCTGTCTGATGTTTCTATAACATATTGTATATTTCCTGCTGACGCCTGTTTAGTGCTAATTTACATTTGTTGCTTTGATCCTGTTTGTATGTACCTTAACTATTGCCATTGGCCCTCTTATTTGTTTAATGTACATGCTATCTGAATGGCTCAGGTCATGCCTGATATGGTCCCTGGGACCCGGTTATCAAATAAATAAAAAAAGTCCCTTCCTCAGAAGACTTAGCAGATAAGGAGGGACTGAGAAGTCCGTAATTTTTTCCTTTTTTTTTTTAAACAAGAACATTTGTTTGGGCCAATAGCAAAACAGCAGGGTTGTGCCTAAAACGAGGGCCACGACAGAAAAATAATTAAACAGGTAACAGTAAAAATATTTAGGTCCAAGTCAGTTAAAAAGTTAGTCTGACAGACAAAGAGTGTCAGAAGACCAAAATAATGTTCCCAGAAAGGAGCAGAATTTTAAAACGACTGCCCCAAGCACTATGGAACTGCAGGAACAATTTCCAAAACCAGGTACCAGAAAGAAAAATAAAAAATAAATAAATTCCCCCTGAAAATGAAGACAAACCTTACAAAAAATTAGATTAAAATAAGAAAAAACAAAGCTTTTACCTCAGAAAATGCAGTTTCCAGTCAGAAAATACATCCTGGAAAACATCATGACTCCTGTGAAAGAAAAATGAAACTGGTCCTGAACAGTGCTGGGACTTCAAAAACCACTAAAAAACTGTGGAAAAATGAAGAAAAAATAAACCTGAAGGCAGCAAAAGTTAAAAAAAAAAAACACACAGTTGAAACAGAAATAAACTTACTTCATGCAAAGAGAGAGAGTAACTCCAGCACCAACTGTCCACTAGAGGTGGAGAAAAGAATCTGAACAGCAGACAGCAACCTCCTACTGCAATTTTATTAGCAGTTTATTTTTCTCATTTACATAAACTCCTCCTCTGGGATCAGCTGAACCCAGTTGGCTGACTGCATATGTCAAGGATACTGAGGGATTCCTGGGGGGAGAAAGCATGTCTTCCCATACCTGGACAATTTCTTCCTGAAAGAGACTTACGTAGCAGCCTGTGTGAGGTACTCACTACATCCCACAACTGTTGGACAGTCTAGGAGTGCTGATGAATGTGGAAGAGTCTGTTCTGCTTTCTTGCCAGAGGTTTCAGTATGTAGGAGCTGTTCTGGATACCATCCAGGCAACCCCCACACCCCGAGGACAGGGCCTTGGGCTTGATATGCAGCCTTGCTATGTCCTGCAACCAGGTTTCAGGCTTGGTCATACTCTGCCCCTGTATCTCATGGTGGTCTCCATTTTCATGGTTCTAGCACCCCTTCATATAAGGATGTCTCAATAGCTACTGCAGGCTCAGTAGTCTCAGGCCTCGCAGCTGTTAGACGATTTGATTTCTGTTTGACATCCACTGAGGTATAGCCAGGGAGCCTGGTGTTCTGCAGCAGAATTTTCTGATTTCTTCGGCAGGGCTTCTTGACTTCTTCGGCAGCATTTTCTGATTTCTGCAGTATGATTTATTCATTTCTCTGGCAGAATGCAGTCCTGTCATTAGCTAAATATGATGTGATGTCATCAATAACATCATATGCTGAACATAGAGGAGGGGCTTCAGGATAAACGAGGTGGGAAAGAAAGCCTGACACGATGAAAAAACAGTATGTTTATATGAAAATTCATCAAAAACAATGAATTCTGAGGCACTATACATATTCTTCGACGTGATGCAAATTCTGCGGCAAATTCCATAACCGCAGAACCACAGAATTCCAGGGGCCTTGGGTATAGCCTGCTGTAGCTTTGGCAGCAAGACAGAGATCGCCAACCTCAGCCACAGGTGATCCTTACTATGCAAACCTCCAACTTTGGGTGGGGCGCTCACTTGGATAATCACCAGACCCAGGAGCCCTAGTCTCCACTGGAACAAGGCCTTCACATAAATGTGCTGGAAATAAGGGCAATTCTACACGGAGTCCAGGTCTCGGCCCCTTGAGTTCAGGAGACATCCGTTCTGATACAAATACAATGTGTGGCGTTTCATCTGAAAAAGGGGATGGGGGGCACACGCTCCTACCCTTCCTACTGGGAGGTAATGAGTTTATAGGAATTGGTGACAGCCTGAGGGGTCTTGGTCACTGCTACCCACATAACAAGCAATCTAAATGCCCTGGCATTCAGCCTCAGCTGGTCTATGACTCTTCCCCACCACTGGGCCTGGAGTCAGGCCATAGCAAAACAGCTGCTCAACATGTGTTGGAAAGGCCACAGCTGGACCTTTCTGCATCCCCACACAATGTAAAACTGATGCTTTTCTGCTTGCTCTAGATAAAACACATCCCTCTGTTGGAAAGACAGTTTCATCTTCACCTCTCCTCCTCTACCTATACTTCAGAGGGTCCTGATCAAGCACAGGTTGAAACCAGCTTGCATGATCCTGGTGGCACCCTTGTGGCCCAGACATATCTGATCTCCACTACTATGGAATCTGACAGTTTTTACTACCCCTCCAGCTGGCCATTCTGTCCCAGAACAATGGCATGCTGTTGCATCTGGACCTCCTGTCCCCGAGGCTCCATGCATGTCTCCTGAGGACATAGATGTTTCTTGGTTCAGGGTTTCAGTTCGGGTCTTGGCTGTTCTGCTTGCCGCTAGGAAACCATCTACCAGGCACACCTACTTTCTGAAGTGAAAACATTCAACTGAATGCCTGGCAGTATCCCTGGACCCCTCCACTTGCCCTGTAAACAGGGTATTGGATAACCTCCTGTCTAGGTCAGGATTGCAGTACTCCTTGGTGAAGGTTTACCTGCCTGTCATTTTAGTCATGACCCAGCTGGATGAGGTCTGCAGGTTCATGCAGGAACTGTTCCATGTGGCCCAGTCAGTCCACAAACCTGTTATGGTTTGGGATCTGCACCTCGTGCTCAAGGCACTGACAAAATACCCTTTGGAGCCACATCTTCCTGTGACATGAAGTATCCATCCTGGAAGTCTTTATTCTTTGTGTCTACAACATCAGCCAGATGCGTGTCTGAACTGCAGGCCTTGCTTGGTTCGTGAAACTGCAGTTACTGCAGCAATAGATCTTCAACAGAATCTCCACTGAGCCACACCATTGGAAGTGAAAGCTATTAGCATCAAGACTACCTAATAACTTGTGCCAGCTGGGGCCACCCACGTCAACGTAGCCTATATAACATGGGCAGCTCCATGATTCCTCAGTTTCCTGCCACAGACAAGCATGGAAGATCATCAGGCCAGCAGAGACCAGGAAAACCAGAACTAAAATCAGGCACATGGAAAAGGACATGGAACCAGATAAAAATGCCTTAAGAGAGCAGAAGAGGAGTAATGTGCATGCAAGAACAGGAGGGGCAAGTAATACTACCTGAGTAAAAAAGGGGAACAGTGTAAGGATCAGCTGTAGCTCAGTGGAGGAGATTCTTTGAAGAGCTACTGTTATAGTAAGCCACTGCACTATCTTCTTCAAGGACCTCTCCCTCCGTTGAGCCACACCACTGGAACAATTCCCATGCAGTACCATAAGCACTGTGGGAGGCAGGAAGGATTAATATGACCCTGACAGGAGGCCTTGCAAAACAGTAAGGCTAAATCTGGTACGTCTACGAGAGACGAAGTCCAGACTAATGCTTATAATATAAGAATAGTACTCCAAATTGCTGTACAGCAGATGTCAGCAGCAAAAATACTGTGAAAGCAAGCCACGAAGTAGCCATGGCACACGTGAAGTGGAGGGACAGGACTCAGAAGCTGCTTAGCATGCTTCCGGTAACAGAAAACAATACAAGATGCCAACCATGTGGAAAGGCATTGCTCAGAAAGAGGGGAACTTAATCATCCTTGGACGAAAGACACAATGAGTTGAGAAAATGCCCTGTAATCCTCAGTAAAATCCAGGTACCATCATATCCTATGGACATCCAGCATATGCAACAACCATTCCCCTTTATTTGTGGGGGATGAAGAATGAACCGAAAGCTGAAGTCTGATTCAGTGTGAAGTCAAATTTCCGGAAAAAATGAGAATTGCTCCATAAAAGGACCCAATCCTTATGAAAAATAAGATAAGGGGGCTCCGCAACCAGACCTTACAATTTCGAAATTCTCTGTGTCGAAGTAATGGCCACCAGAAACCACGGCTTGCAGGATAGGAAGGGCATTTCACAGGTAGCAGCCAGTTCAAAATAAGGCACAGTCATGGTCTTCAGAATCATGCTAAGGTACCACAGTGGAACCGATGGATTGGGAGACAAATAAGTATGATACCTTTGAGGATCTTCCGGGACACTTCAAATTGAGCTTGCCATCCATGAGGGCAAGAAAAGCTAAAACAGAAGTCAAATGCACCATCATAGAGATGTACTGGAGATACCACTCTGAAAGGGAAAGGAGGTAATTCAGAAATGGAAATTACGTACTTACCGTAATTATTGATCTTCTTGGACAGTCTCCATCACTCATTCACACTAGTGGGATAGCGCCGGAGGCGCTAGGACCAAGCAGGAGACAAAAATTTTCTGAAGGGCCGGTGCCGAGGTAGGACCACGCACGCGCTGCAATCATGAGACTGACCCGCGCCTGTGTAGGCTATCTCGCGCCACCTCCAACCGCCCAGTACTTTTTCGACCAAGGAGGTGCAGCATAACTAATGAGAATAACTCATTCTGAGTTTCTGGGCCTGAGAGGCCCAGATGGCCTTTGTAAGAAAGGTCAAAGAACAATGCCTTCACAGTCCGAACCATAGGCCATGAAGACCAGGAAAGAAAACGAGTGAACCCAGGGATGGTGGGAGATGTAGGAATGAGTGATGGAGACTGTCCAGAAGATCAATCACGGTAAGCAATGTACTTCCATATCTTCCTGACTAAGTCTCCATCACTCATTCACACTAGTGGGAGAGTACCAAGCCAAAACCAACAATCCTGAGTAGGGTGGTAGGAGATAGGGTTCATTCAGAAAGGACAGCCAAGGACTGTCCTGTTAATAAAAAGAGCTGTCTTGTAAGAGCATCTATAACGTAGTGCCTACAAGATAAACGCTCGAGTTGTAACTCGTCACCTTGCCGACGACTACAATGGGCACAAAATGAAAGTCTGCCAGGCAGCCTCAACCACTCAAGGAGAGCGGCAAGAACCTGGCCTCACAATTTGATCTAGGACCAAAATTAATAGTGTAAAGACATGCACTAATCTAATGTAAAGGACCTCAGGAACTGCAAGAGCCGGAGGTAAAGTGTACAGGTTCAGGGTAGACCGAAAAGCGGAGACGGAACCCCCACTACCAAGTATGGCTGACCTGCAAACAACAGGTCCAGTAGCACTTGAACCCCTTACTTGGTGAGCAAAAGAAGGATCAGGTGGGGTTAGCTCATCAAGGAAAATGGTTTGTACTAAGTCACTGAAAACTTCCTGATGGAAGGCAAAGCACAACTTAGAAGCCTCTTGTGGTGGTCTAGTAGAATCAAATCCTAGTCACTGCATATTCCAAAAGGGAATCATCCTGCCCCTGTGTGTGTAACTGTAGAAGCAGTCTCTGAACTCAGGGAAGAAAGAAAAAAGTGTACAGGAGGAGGGACACAGCAGGACCAAGTTAGGGCTAACCCATTCATTGAAGTGACTGACTAGCAGCAGAAGTGGCTCAATGCGGTGAGACACTACTTACTCTGGCCTCCCTGAAGGGAGTAGGAAGGACTCTAGTTTGCTTTGTTGAAAAAAACAAACATCACCGCTCCAAATCCATGATTGGAGAGGATAGACTTGAGTGCTACTGCACGGAACCAGTGCACAGGAACTGAAGGTGTGAATATTTGAGAAGCTACCTCAGAAAAAACCTACTTGACCTATGGTCAAGAAAGGAACATGTCATCTGTTAAGTTGAAGCAAGCATGGAAGTAGGAATCTAAGTTCCGACTTGCTGAAGAGTCACTTCTGTTGCTGCAAGGCTCTGATCAAGAGAAGAAAGCCTGATTAAAAAACAAAAAGGGACTAATAGACTGGTTAGACGCCTAGGTTTTGGAAATATCTCGGAATAAGAGAAAATTCTCTAGAGAAAAGAGGTGAGCTATACCACTGCTGGATCGGACTGCCCCTAGGGGTAGAAGAAAGCAGGTACTCTTTACTGAGGTTTAGAGATGACCGCCTCAGGGTTGAGGCAGAACATGACCAGATCCAAAGTGTGATATCGGGAAATTCCAACTAGGCCCTGTGCTGTGATAATTCTGACCCCCCTTTTTTTTTGTGTTTTTTTTTTGTTTGTATTAATTATCATTAGTCCGAGCCTGACAAGGTTGCTGGCTGCTATTTCGCAAGGATTGCCTGATACAGAAATGACAAGGGTGTCATCCCTCTGAGGAGCAGGAGGAGCCTGAGGATCCATAACTGAACCCTTGACTGGACTAATAATAGCTAGACAGATGTTAACCACCTGTGCCGAAGCAGCCACCAGAGGGGCAGCATCAAAAGAGGGCTGTATACCCCTATCAAAGGAGCGGAACAGTCTGTGCGGCTCCCGACCATGAATTAGAATGTTCCACGGAGTGTAATTGTCTTACGAACATACGAAATTTGCCAGCAGATAAAGGCCTAGAGGTCTATCAAGTCTGCTCAAATGTGCAGCTAGCACCCCTTATTCTGCAGCTGCCCTTCCCTTCCACCCTTTCCCTTCATTAACCCTCCCCTTGTCCTGTCCCATCCTCATTTGAAGCAGTCCACTGTTCTACTGCATACCACTTCAGCAGGTAACGACACACCCAGCCACCATCCTCTCTGTAAAAATGTCTCCTCATCTCCCTCCTGAACTTTCCTCGCTCCAGTCTCATATCATGGCCCCTGGTGTCCCTCCCTCTTACTTTGAACAGCCCTCTGTACCTGTCTTGTTTATTCCTTTCATGTATTTAAAGGTTTCAATCATGTCACCCCATCTCTCCTCTCCTCCAGTGAGTACATGTTCAACTCCTTCAACCTCCTCTCGTATGATAAGTCCCCCAGCCCCTTGATCATCTTTGTCGCTCTGCGCTGCACCCTCTCCAGTAACTTAATGTCCCTCTTCAGATACGGACGCCATTACTGCACGCAGTACTCCAGGTGTGGTCTAACTAATGACCTATTCAGTGGCAGAATCACCTCCTCCCTCCTCGAGGATATACCCCTTGCACTACAACCCAGCATTTAACCACTGAAAGAGTCTAGACACAGAGGTATATGGTCCACAGATCCAGTCTGAACACTATGGTGGACCCCATAAATGAGGAACTACTAAAAGAGCTTCCATCACAGACTCTGATGATAGAGAGGGCGTGTCTTTCAGTATATAAAATGAGTCATCCGCTGTATCACTGACCAGAAGGGCAGGGAGAGACTCATCTAGATGCCTTTCTACCACAGAAGGACCCCAAAAAGAGGTCTAGGTTAGAGCCACTAGAGACTCCGCCACCAGGAAGGGTGTCGAGGAGCTTGGCACCACGTAGGGAGCTGAGAAAGTGCTGAGCAGAATGAGAGATTCTGCTGACAGAACAGAACAGAAGAGTCCCATCAGC
The DNA here is from genome assembly GCA_016271365.2 of Neoceratodus forsteri. Lineage (NCBI taxonomy): Eukaryota > Metazoa > Chordata > Ceratodontiformes > Ceratodontidae > Neoceratodus > Neoceratodus forsteri. The sequence continues at coordinate 973,122,800 of CM057456.1, read as the reverse complement.
GGAAAACCGCTGGATGATGAGACCCGATGCAGACCGCCACCCACTAAGATGTGTGGAAAAATAATCCGCAGAATAGGACTTCATTCCACGGAAACATCCCACAAGTCCTGTGGAAGAGAGGTCTGCAAACGGAGATCTTTCCCTAGTTCTGTCAGACAGCACCAACTGGCACCCCTGTGGCACCAGCGTCACTCGTGGCACAGGAGGGCACCAAGCAGTATCTATGCCAACCTGGGAGACACCAGAGGGCACCCACGGCGGAACCCGCAGGTATCCTCAGCACCAATGGCAGCAATGGCACGCAAGGGCACCCCCGATGCCCATGGCACCCATGGTACCATGGCACCCAAGAAACCCATGGCACCCATGGTACCATGGCACCCAAGAAACCATGGCACCCATGGGCACTCATGGCACCCATACCACCCGTGGGTGCCCAATGCCACCCGTGGCACCCATGGGTACCTGGCACCACCCATGGCACCGCCCATGGCCCGTGGGTTCCCAGCACCACCCGCAGCACCCATGGGTGTCGGCACCACCCATGGCACCACCCATGGGTGCCCGGCACTGCCCACAGCACCCACGGGTGCCCACGGGCATCTGTGGCACCGTGAGATACCCACAGCACCGCTAGTGGCACCGGCAATGAAGGCAACAATGACAGCACCCACGGCGCCGAGTGCAAAGCCGAGCCATTGTGCCAATCCACAGCGCCGAGTCCCGGAGCCAACCCAAACACCAGCAGCTCCACCTATGGCACCAATGCCAAACCAGTGGCACGGCGCCGGACCTGCGATGCCACCAAGGTGTCAGTCACAGCGCCAGGAAAAACACCGTGGAAAAGCCAATGGAAAAGATGGAGAAAGGTGGTGCCTGTGCTGCCCAGCATGGAAAAGGAAGAAGGGGTAGGCACAGGGGCTGACACGATGGCAAAGGCACCAAGAGGGTACCGCGCTCATTCTGATCCAATTGACCTGGCTCCGGTCCAACGGCTCCGAGGCCCGGAGGCCCCGAAAACAGGAACACAACCAGAAAAAAAGGAAAGTCAAATCCCCTGCTCCACAGGAGCGGCCCAGAGGTGAAACTGCTCACCGGAACTCCAACAAGGACAGAGATGGAGTCCGGAGTCGAGTATGCAGCCGTTAGGAGCGGGGCCAAGGGGAACCCACGAAAGTCAGTTCAGGCCTATCGCCTACCAATGAACAACTCGTGCAGACATTCCAACGGGCAACCTCGAAGGCACCGACTCTTCTTCCCCAAACAAGAAGAAGAGCTTGAGTTAAGCGGAGCCGATCCTCGCACCCCAGATTCGTGCTTCGGTGGACTGTCCTCCCCCCCGAGCACAGGACTGTCCATAGTCAGACCCTCCCCCATTACTTAAGGGTGGCAGACCAAGCACAGCCCCTCTGCCATAACAACTTTCAAAAGAAGTCTTCCTAGCATCCTAGCATCACTGCTACCGTCTAAGAACGACTCCGTTGATGGCAGGAAAGAATTTCTTTTTCTTCATAATCTTCTTGTTCGTAAAATAAAAAATTACTACTAAATAGAAAAATTAAAACGTTTAAATTAAACACTAAAAGCTGCTGTCTTATAGACGAAAACTTTGACTCCAGCAGACGAGTGACGTCGACATCCAAGCACACTCAACGGCGGGAGAAAAGAAACTGAGGCGGTTGGAGGGTCGACGCTGAGATAGCCTACACAGGCGTGAGTCAGTCTCGCAGTGCCGCACATGCGTGGTCCTACCTTGGCCCCGGCCCTTCAGAAAATGTTTGGCTCCCGCTAGGTCCTAGTGCCTCTGGCGCTATCCCACTAGTGTGAATGAGTGATGGCGACTTAGTCCAGGAAGATCATGACTCACTGGACACAAAAGGGTCCAGGTCATGAGAGGTGCACCACATTGAAAATAATTTCCATTTCTGGAAGTAGATGGCTTATAAGCTGCAAGAACATCAGCTGCTACAGGGAAACCCCCAAAATGGGAGAGTTCTACGTCCTTTGGAGCCAGATATGGAGGTGCAGGGATCGAAGATTCAGGTTCGCCAGACAGCTCCACTCCTGTGACAGGCATCCTGCTTGAAGAGGGAGCAGAACTGGATGTTCCACCACCAACTGTTGCAACAGAGGTAAATGGAAGTTATGTACTCATCGTAATTCTTAATCTTCTTGGACCATCTTCACCATTGATTCACAGTGCTGGGTTCTCAGCCAGAGCCACTAGGACCCCTCTGGAGCCAAAACTCTTCAGAGGGCCAGCACCAAGGTAGGCTGCGTGCATGCGTGGCACCTCAAGACTGGCTCATGCTACATAGCCTATCTTGGCAACTGCCCTCAACCATCTCAGTACCATTTTACCAAGGAGGGGGGCAGCGTAACCTAATGAAATAAAACACCTATCCTAATAAGGGTACAAGATAGCCCTTGGAACCTGTGTAAGAAGGGTCAACAACAAGAACAGTGTCTTCATGACCCAAACCAAGCAAAGAAGATGAAGACCAACAAACAGAGAGAGAGAATGATCCCAGGGAATGGTGGGTGTGTGAATCGGTGGTGAAGACTGTCTAAGAAGATCAAGAATTACGGTGATCTGGTCCGGTGGCACCAAGGGTTGAGGCGCTGGATGCCACACCTCACTCTACGCCAGCGACCCGGGTTCTGGAACGAGCCTGGGCCACTGGCAGGCGAGAGAGAGGATATAGCATTCGGAGGACAGCTCTCCTCTCTCTGGAGTAGGATTCAGGCATACCTGGCATTGCTGTGGCCCCCGGTGGAGACCGGTGGTAGGGGGCATTACGTAGTGGCACGAGAGCTGCAGCAGGCGACCTGATGCGATTGTACATCTGAGCTCTCGGGGGGGGGGGTGGATGGAGGGCATACAAGAAAAAAAAAAACGCTCCTGGAGATAGGTGACAGCACCACCCTGCAGCCACACTCCATTGGCTGGACCCATCCAGCTCCTGGGCATAGCCCAGCGTGGCCCGAATTTGCAGATAGAGCACCTTGGGAGGATAGGGTGGCCCCACCTTGGGAGGGCTCAGAGCCAAGGGGATAGCCAGGTTGGTGCCAGGATGCTGGTGAGTTTCAGGCCCGGAGGTACAGCTGGGGTGAGTGGATGTCCGAAAGAGTTCTCTGGGGCTCAGTGGAGCCAGAAAAAGAGTTGTAAAAACAATTACGGTGATCTAATTTTCATATCTTCCTGGACCTATCTTCCCCATTGATTCACACTGCTGGGTTAGAGTACCACGCTCAGACAAAAAATTCCCCTGAGCAGGGCAGTAGGAGATGGAGCTCGTCCTGCCAAAAGAAGCATGCTGTCTGTCATAGACATCCAGGGCATAGTACTTGATAAAAGTGTGCACTGTGCTCCAAGTAGCAACTCTGCAAATATCAGCAACGAGAACAGAGCAAATTTCTGCTAGGGAACGCAGTGACAGCTCTGGCAGAGTGGGCATGAACCTGGTCTTCCAACTTGACCCGAGTCATAATATAACATTGTGAAGACAAGCCACTACCCAAGCAGAAATACATTTGATTGTAACTGTCTGACCCATCTGGTTCGGGCTGAAGAAGACAAGCTGCTTGGGCTGTCTGATGTCCTTAGTACTATCAATTCAGAACCTGAGGGCCCTTTTAACATCCAGAGTGTGTAGGGTGCACTCCCCCTTGTTCTGGAAAACTGGGGAAATACGTAGGCAACACCAAAGGTTGGTTCAGATGGAACTCTGAAACCACCTTAAGTAAGAACTTGGGTTGTGTGTATAGAGATCTGCCTTGTTTTTATGGAAGACAGTATACAGAGGGTCTGTGACCAAAGCATGTATGTCAGAGACCCTACAGGCAGAGGTGATGGCCATCAAAAAAGTGGTTTTCCAAGTGAGGAACCTGAGGTCACACATAGCCAGGGACTCAAAGGACTTATGAGTGAGCAGGTCTCACACAAGGTTAATATCCAAGGGGGCTGCTGGTTTTCTCACTGGGGGCCTTGTGTGCAGGACGCCCTTCAAAAACCTCTTGAAGAGAGGCAGTTGAGCCACAGTAAGGTTCTGGACTAGCTTGTGGTCAGAAGAGACAGCACACAGATGAATCTTGACAGAGGAGTATTGTAATCCAGTATCAGAAAGGTCCAATAAGTACTCTAAAAACCTTGTCCGGTGGACATTGGAATTGATCCAAATGGGATTTGGCACACCATTCAGAGAAATGCTTCCATTTGGCTGTGTAAGTCTTTCTGGTGGAAGGTTTCCAAGCAGCCAGGAGAATCTCAGAGACCCTCAGAGACCTTAAATCTGCTCACATCTATCTCTTCAGGAGCCAGGCATGAAGATGAAGGGAGCACAAGTAGGGATGGACCAGGGATCCCTGAGTCAGAAGGTCCGTCCGTAGCAGCAGAGATGGAGGAACCACGGACAACTTGTTGATCAAAGGAAACCAAATCTGCAGAGACCAGTACGGTGCAAAGAGAATCAACTTGCCCCCATGCGCCTCCAACCCGATTAACATCTTCTGAAGTAGTGGAAGAGGAGGAAGTGCATACAGGAAGCAATTTGTCCATCGCAGCCTGAATGCATCCTGACAAAAAATGCCAGGTTCTGGATTTCTGGAGCAGAATTAAAGCAGTTTTGCATTGCATGGGGAACACAAAAATGTACAGCTCTGGAGTTCCTGACTTGTCGAAGAGAGACTCTATGACATCTGAAGCTAATTGCCATTCGTGAGGATCTGCTTCTGTCCAACTTATTTATTATTTATTTATTTAGCTTTTGTTTACCAGGAAAGTACACTAGACAAGTTGTATGCCTATTTTCAGGAACAACCCGGGAGAGTACAACAGGTATTACAGACCACATCATTACAACAGGTATTACAGAACACATCATTACAACAGGTATTACAGACCACATCATTGCAGCATAACAGGTGTACAAGTGCAATATTGTAACTTAGTATATTGAGTGTTACAGAACACATTGTAACAGCGTAGCAGGTGAACCGGTACAATACTGCGACTTAATACATTGAGTCAGTAGAACAAACAGGCAGAAAAAGCATCAATATATATGACAGACAAAGGTAAAGTACAAAATGAGCAAGCATTCAGTAGCATTGAGCCTACAAGCATAGGCAAGTGCTTAGGAAGTGATGGCCCGAGGTCAACAATCTCGTCGGTTCGGTGAGTATTCCAAGTGTGGGAGTACCGAGGAGTTGCAGTACCTGGGGCATGGAGCAGGGGTGGCTAAGGGCAACCGCAATGTGAAGCCAGCTTTAGGTGCCCCCACAGGGATTTCTGGAGACACTGATGGGAAGGGGCGGAGTGAACCAGCTCAGGAAAGGTGTTCCAGAGCCTGGGAGCCCATGCAGTGAAGTCCCTGTCCCCCATAAGGGTGCGGGTTGGGGGTACTTTTAGTATCCCAGGACCATGGGACCTGAGGGGGTAGGAGGAGCGGTCAGCAGGAGAGAGAGCTGAGCCAGCTCTGGGGGGGAGCCAGTACTGATCACCTTACTCACAAGGCACCCTAGTCCAAAGTTTAAGTGATTAGTCGGGGAAAGCCAACCAAGCTTGTCATAGAGTTCACAATGATGGGTAAGGCAGGGGGTGGCCAGAGCGAAACGACAAATATTGTTGTACATCGTGTGCCATCGGGTGAGGAGGGCTTTCGAGGTACGAGCAAAAAGGTGGAGGCCATAGCTGAGGGAAGGGAGTAGTACACCCCTTGCAAGTGCCAGACGAGCAGCAGGAGTTAGGTTGTATTTGGCCCTGTAGGCCAGTCCCAGCTTGCAGTTCAAAGCTCTGCAGGCATTGAGGATATGGCTCCCTAGGTCCAGTTGGGGGTCGAGCGTCACCCCAAGGTGTTTGAGAGAGGTCACAGTGAGAAGTGGGGTTCCATCTGCACAACTGATTTGCAGCGGGACTGGGGAGGCATGTATCTTGGCTGTTGAGCCAAATAACATAGCCTGTGTTTTTTTCAGGTTGAGGACCAACTTCTGTTGGGTTAGCCAGGCCTGAATGTTTTTAAAGTCCTCAGATAGATGGAGATTAAGGGTGGCAGTATCCCGGGAGTGGGCCAAGATAACCAGGTCGTCCACATACAGGGTGACCTGACATTTGGTACTACGGTAGGAAGAGGGTTAATAAAGAGAGAGAAGAGGAGGGGTCCCAGAACTGAGCCCTGAGGAACACCAGAGGTCACGGGTAGGGGATCTGAGAGGACTTCATTGAATTTGGTCAACTGTACTCTACCATGCAGGTAGTCAGTTAGCCATTTCAGAACTGACGGGGACAAGCCAAGGGACCTCATCTGGGTGCAAAGCAGGTCATGGTCAACAAGGTCAAAGGCCTTGACAGGTCAATGAACACTGCTCCAGAGAGTAACCCTGGTCCATGGCTGTTCTAATACTGGACGAGACAGAGATCAGGGCGTAGTAGTGCTGTGCCCTTTACGAAACCATGCTGGGGGGGACAACAGCTCATAGGCTTGAATGTATTCAGAGAGTTGTACAGCTACTACCTTTTGAGTAGTTTGTTGACACGTAGTATGGCGATCAACGATAGTTATCAGGACTTTAGGGTTGCCGTGCTTTAACACAGGGACTACTCCTGGCGACCTTCCAATATCTGGAATCTCCCATGGCAAGAGACAGGTTGATAATGTGAGCCACCAGGAAGGCAATGTGGGGGGGCTCCAAGTTTCAGAAGCTTGGGCTCAAGATTGTCTAGGCCAGCGCTGGAGTACTGAGAGAGGCTAGAGAGGAGAGTCAGTATCTCCTTGTCTGACACGGCCCTTAGGGCGAAGGGAGATCTGGAGGGGTCGGACTCCAGCCAATCCGGGGGTGAGGGGCAGTTGGCACTCCTGTCAGCTAGGTTGTGAGAGAGAGTGGATAGGTCAGTGAAGTGGAAGTTGAGGGTATTTGCAATAGTCTGTGGGTTGTTGCAGGAGATTCCTCCAATTAACATGTCAGTTACTCCTGAGTTAGAGGAACTGCTAGTCTGTTTTATGTTTCTCCAGAACCCTCCTAGGGTCATTTGCGGAGCTGAAGAGGGTGGACTTGCAGAAGTCACTTTGGCAACCCTAATAGCCTTTTTACACTCGTTTCTGAGTTGTCTGTATTGTTGTAGCAGGGACTGGTCAAAGGAGCATTTGAAGCAGGCCCAGCACTTGTCCCTCGCCCGCATAAGGGCAAGGAGGCTCCCATGCAGCCATTTTGTGGCTGTCCCCCTGACCCTCCGTCTGATGGTTGGGGCATGCCTGTCTTGCAGGGCCCCAAAGGAGTTGAGAAACTGCGTTAAGGCTGCGGAGGGGTCAGGGGCACTGTACACCCCTGACCAGTCCGTGAGCCTTAGGTCCTCCATAAACGCATCCTGATCAAGCCTGGCAAAGTTCCTGACGTGGATGATTTTATGAGGCATCTTAGGGAAGGGGATTTTCCACACACAGAAGATTGGGGAGTGATCTGAGATGGAGACGGACAGGGTCCCTTCGGAGGAGATCCTATCAGGGCGATTTGACAGGATCCAGTCCAGTAGGGAGCTGGAGGCTCCATTAGCTGACCGCTGGGTGGCTCCTGCATGAGTTGCATCAGGATAGGCTGGCAAGTAGGGGTTCGAACTGCTTTACTGCTACCACCATTCCAGTTTAAATTCACGCCGCCCAGGATTAGAGCTCATTGTCACCAATGCTGGTGCCAACAGTGTCCAGTAGGTGGGTGAGACTCTGAAGCCCTCCCTTTGGGGGGTTATAGGTATATACTACATGTTTCTTAGCTGTTGCTGAGGAGTAGCATGACATGAAGCAGCTCACAGGGGACTGAGGGGATGTCTGGTGGGTCACCAGGACACTTTGAGGTGGCTTCTGTGTATATCAGAATGCCTCCCCTCTTGTTGCAGACCTGTCCAATCGTATGAGCTTATAGCCAGGCAGCGCACAGGTTGAGTCAGGGATTGAGGGCTTGAGCCAGGTCTCCGTTATACCAAGGATGTCGGGCTTGTAGAGTGCGACCCATGCGACGAGCTCGTCCAGGTTGGGAAGCAGACTACGAATGTTGAGATGAGCCACCTTTAACCCCTTACCCAGCCGCCATTCCTGAGGAATTGCAGAGGCATGGAGGGTGGGGCCAGGATTAAGTTCCACATGGAGGGTGGGGCCAGGATTAGATTCGACATCGCCGGCCAGTGCTAGGATCAGTGGAATCAGCCACAGGAGGTACCCTCTGGAGGACACGCTATTAGTCAAAGGTTTGCGGGCTAGGCGTCACCTAACCCAGGTGCGATACCGTGAGGGAATTGGTACCAGACTGCATACAGGATAACAGGGTCTTCCAGCATTTGCTAGGAGATTTGAGAAGGTGAAGTTAGTCACCTCGTAGGGGGACATCATTACGTGGTCTTCCCCCAAGGTATGGATAGGGGCAGTTACCATTTGGAGGGTAACTAGTCCCAGAAAGAGACCAGCAAGGGCGACAGAGCAGATTATGGGGGATGGGGCAGAACCCCTAGGGGCCTTAGGAGGTACCATTATTCCCCACAGGGGTAATGCCTACGGAGCAGGTTACAAGAAAGTGAAGATAGGCGATATATAAACTCTAACCTGTGTGGAGTTTGGCACAGCATGTACAGTAGTATCAGCAAGCAGCACAGTACAGGTATTCAAGAGAGGTCATACAAGGCAGGAGAGGTCTCAGAAGGCAGGTGAATCAGAAACACGTTACAGTATCTTTTTTTTTTTTCGTATCAAGAGGCAGTCACTTTTCACTGGTAACAAGAGGTAGTCACTTTACAGTCCATCCCATCCAGTCTGATAGGGTACTGCCAGAGCAGGGGCGGGGCGAGTGTGGATTTAATGACACTAAGGAACAGGTTGGGTGGGAGGGAGAAAATTTGTCCAACTTGTTAAGATCTCCACTGAGGAGGCCCGCCAGAGCTTGATTCACAAGCCGGCACCTCAGACTCAGCCGTCGGCGAAAATGCGGTGAGCGCGAGGGCCGGGGGACCACCAACTCAGATCCCCCACGCTTCCCCTCCGAAATGCTGCACAGTTCTGGATCTTGCTCTCCTTAAGGCAGGAGGGCTGGTGAGCACAGCAATACTGGGGCCAATCAGGAGGCAGTAGAAAAAAACGGCACCAAGTTTAAAGTTTCAGCGGCTTCAGTGGGTCAAGGCAAGGCTCCCGTACGCAGGTAGGGCAAGGTGTGTTTGCAGAGTCCGCTTGTCCAGGGAAATAGGTCTCCTGCGCTAGCAGGGGCGAAAATTTGTCTAACTTGTTAAGATCTCCACTGAGGAGGCCCGCCGGAGCTTGATTCACAAGCCAGCACCTCAGAATCAGCCGTCAGCGAAAATGCGGTGAGCACGAGGGGGGGGGGGACCACCAACTCAGATCCCCCACGCTTCCCCTCCGAAATGCTGAAACTTAGTTGGTCTGCCAGTGTTTGGAGCCCCTGGCAGATAAACTGCTTGGATCAGAGCGGCGTGCTCCAGACACCACTCCCACAACCTCATCGCTTCTCTGCAAAGAGGGTAAGAGTGTGCCTCCTCCCCGCTTGTTGAGGTAGTACATGACTGCCTTGTTGTCTTGTCTGAAAGAGGATTACCTTGTGATGGACAAAGTGCACTAAGGCTTGAAGCATGTAAAGGACTGCTCTCACCTCCAACCCATTGATGTGAAGACACAATTCCCCCAGAGTCTAAACTCCCTAGGTGTGGTGACCCAGATAGTGGGCTCTCTATCCCAGGAGCGATGAGTCTGTGGTAAGCGTTATCTGTGGTTCTAATGGAGAAAAGGGGAGACCTTGAAGAAAGTTGTCCTCCTGCATCCACCATGCAAGTGATTGAAGCAAAGACTTCATCACTTCGATGGGCTAAGATTGGAGATACATTGGAGGAGACCACTGTGTGTTAAGCATCCATTGAGTTATCCTCATGTGCAGTCTTACCAGAGGCACTGTGAAGACTGAGGAGGCCACAAGGCCTAACGTCCACTGCATGGAGTGAGCCCGCACAGACGGGTTCTCCATGATGAGGTGTGCTGTCTGAAGGATGCCTTTCCTCCCGTCTTCTGGAAGGAATGCCTTCACCCTGGTGGTGTCCAAGACGGCCCCTTTGAAGAGGAACTGCTACACAGACTGAAGCTGCGATTTCTCTAGATACAGCAGGACCCCCATGGAGGTTAGTAACTGAGATGCTGTGAGCACCGAATCTTCTGTGCTCCGTCTGGATGGGCTCACCAAGAGCCAGTTGTCCAGGTAAGAGAAGATCTGTAGCCCGAGCATTCTGAGGTGCACCATGAGAATTTCAACGCATTTTGTAAAGACTTGAGGTGCTGAGGACAGCCCAAAGGGCAGGACTCTGAAGTGGTAGTGCTGACCCAAAGCCAGAAAACATAGGAACTTGTGATGGCTGGTGTGCACTGGGATGCACTGGTAGGTGTCTTGTATGTCCAGGGATACTAACTAGTCTTGGGGCTTGAAAAGAGGCAGAATGATTCCCAGGAAAACGATCTTGAACTTCACACAAACTTGTTTAGTTTTCTGAGGTACAGAATGGGACGCATGTCCCCATTTTTCTTTGGGTCAAGGAAGTAATGGGAGTAGAAGCCTATACTGCATTCTGAGAGAGGCACTACTTCCATTGCCCTGTTTTTCAGAAGGCCCGCTATCTCCATAGTGAGAAGACCTGACATGGCAGCTGGCAGAGTATGCTGCCTTTTGGGCAAATTGTCCGGGGGGGGTTCTGAAAAGTTCAGCAAGTAACCCTCTTTGATGATCCACAAAACCATGGACTTCACTGACAGTAAAATTAGTCACATATTCCCCCACTGGGTAGGCGAGGCCTGCCTCGGCAGCTTCAGCTAAGGCGAGGCTGGATCTTCAGACGGTGGGACTGGTCACTTCCGGGGCCTGTGCTTTCTGTTGTGTTTTCTTTTGTGGCTGAGGAAACTGGTGCTTGGTTTGTGCTCCTCTGCCTCTTCCATGAAAGGACTGCCTGTTGCGAAATAACTGACAGCCCTTCCCTCTTTGTGGATGTGAAGGGGCTGGTCTAGCAGATTTGATGATTGTTCTAGTCTTCTGGGAGGCCTTGAGAGACTGTTCTACTTGTTGAAGAAGTAGGTGCTATTGAAGGGGACATTCATGACTTGCTGCAGGGTTTCAGACTCTGGCAAAGACTCTGCAAGAGACTTAAGGGAGGTCCAAAGGATATATTCCTACTGAGAGAAATGTCCTTCATAACTGGCTATTTGCATATTTAAAGTGGCTGCTGCAAAAGTCCTCTTTCCCATGGTGTCGATCTTACGAGACTCCTTATTGATAAGTCGAGCTATAACCACCTGAGAGAGAATGACCTTGTCATTTTCAGCAAGGATAACAATTTTATCTGCAGTAGTCTGGGAAGCCAAAATAGGTCTATCCTTCGGAGGACTATACTTGCGGTCCAACTATTTAGAGACAGAAGGAATGGAAGAAGACCTCGCCCACACCGCCTCCGAAAGAGTTTCAGAAGCTGGAGGAAATGGAGGTGTGAGGTTAACAGGAGTGTTAGAACATGAAGCCATTCCAGACACAACCACTTAACTGGATCAGGAGCAGAAGCCTCCAAAGTGAGGGTGGCCGGCAAGTTTCTCAGAAGGGTTTGAAAGGATAGATCATCCATAGAGAGCAGGAACTGGAGTTTGGTTCTCCACACTGTAAAAAGTGTCATCATCCCTGCCCTGTGAAAGAATGATGTCGGGGTCAGACTCATCCCCTTCCAACTTGTCTTTAGAAAGAGGAGCTGGGAAGCGGTTGGACCCAGAAACACCTAGTTTGGGCCTAAGAAGTGGATAAACAGGTGACACTGGCATCAGAGGAGGCGCCGGCAATGACTCCGAAGGAGCTGGCACCCAGCCTGGCCCCGAAGGAGCTGGCACAAGGCCTGGCATCAACTCCGCAGGAGCTGGTACTGGAGGCAGCGCTGCTGAAAAGACCAAAGAAGGCGAAGCTGTAAGTGGCACTGGGCGTGGTGCTGGAACAGGCCTTGAAAGGCCCAAACCCGGCAATGAGACAGACACCCATTTGGAGAATCCAACTGTTACCTAAGTGACTGGAGAAAGTACCTGAGCCGGGCCCTGTAGAAAGCTACTGTGAGGGGGAACTGCGAGTGGAACCAGCATTGGTGGCACAGACACCAACAAGAAATTAGAATCTGCTGATGGAGCCAAATGCTCTACCCATCTTGAATGCCCCAGGTGCGAGTCCAAGGACCCTATGCCCAAAGAACCTGGGACTGGATCCACCAGAAGAGGCAGATGAGCCAGATGGTGTAGCCACTGCTCCATAAGAACTGCCCAGTGGTGAAACTGCCCACAAGAGGACAGGGAGGGTCTCCGGGTCCTAGACCTGGAAAGTCCGCTAACTGAAGCCGCTGGAGCCAGTTAAAGCCTCCTTTTCATGGACCTGGAAGGCCTCTTGGCAGATGTACCAGAGGGCAACCTCGAGCATTACCATTTCTTCCCCTTCCGATGGGAAGAGTAAGAACCCAAGGTCGAGCGCTGCCAAGTCCCCAACCTGGATTGAAAACAGGACTGCTTCTTTTTGTGTTTGTGGGAGGACTATTCTCCTTCCCGAGCACAGGACTACCTGTTCTCAAAACCCTTCCCCAGAGAAGGGGGTGGACAGAACATGGCCCGACTGCTACAGTAGGATTCAAAGAAAGTCCCTACCATCACAGTCACCGGTCGTAGGCTGTTGAGAAACGTAGTCTTTTTTTTTTGTTTGTTTAAACTGATGAAAAAAATAAACTTTAGCTAAATAATGAAACTAGTCGAACTGACTCCCAGTGGGCGAGCGTCATCGTCACTGAAGCACACTCGACGGTGGGAAAAAAAGAAACTGAGGCGGTTGAGGGCCATTGCTGAGATAGGTTATGTAGTGCAAACCAGTATCGCGGTGCCACTCATGCGCAAAGCCTACCTTGGCACTGGCCTTCCTTAAGATTGTTGTCTCCTGCAGGGTCCTAGCGCCTCAGGCTGAGAACCCTGCAGTAAGAATCAATGGTGAAGATAAGGTCCAGGAAGATCTAAGGTTGTGTGGACCAGAACAGAGCTACCAGAATTACAATAGCCAGTTCCGCCTGCAACTTGAAAAACCCTCTGAATCAGAGGGAATGGATGAATTGTGTAAAAGAACCTCCCTTTCCAGAAGAGGGACACTGAGTTCTACCAGAAAACTCCACACCCTAAAGCAAGTGAGCTTATATATAATTATTTTGTAACTCTGGGTACAGCATCTCGTCCTCAAAATGTTAAGGCTTCTGTATTTAATTTGCCCCAATATACTATTGACCAGTTATCTAATGGCTTCAAATTTGATTTAATAACCCCAATAGACATACAAAAAGAACTGTTAAAAATTAAAATAAATAAAGCTGGAGGATTAGATGAAATCCTTAGTATTCTACTTAAATATGCAGCTCCAGTTTTTTCACATCCTTTGGCATTTATTTTTAATAAGGTTATTAGGGATAAGCAACTCCCAGATATATGGAAAAAGGTCAAGGTAACCCCTGTATTTAAAAACTGATCAAAATTGAACAGAAAAAATTATAGACCAATTTCTTTGTTGCCAGTTGTAGCGAAGATATTTGAAAAATTAATAGGAACACAAATGCAAAACTTTCTGGAAGTAGGAGGGATCATGAATAAGCATCAATCTGGGTTTAGACCACAACATGGTATTACTACGGCTTTAATAAAGGTGACAGGAGATATCACCAGAGCTCTGGACAGGGGGATGTCGGTGGGGGCAATTTTTGTTGACTTGTCAAAAGCATTTGACACCTTGGACCACGACATCCTCCTGTCCAGATTAAAAGCTCCGGGGTTATCTATGCAGGTGGTGCGATTATTTCACGAGTACCTGAGTGGTAGAAAACAACAGGTGGCCGTGAATGATTGTGCATCAGAATTTAGAATTATTATTTCAGGGGTGCCCCAAGGATCTATTTTGGGGCCTATTCTTTTTAATTTATATATGAATAGTCTTAATTTGTCTAATTTGGGGGTTGGTTGGCATTTATATGCTGATGATACCATTATTTATTCAGAGGGTGCATCCATTCAGGAGATTGAAACTACATTACTGGCGGCATTCTCAGCGCTTCAATATTTTTTCTGGATTCTAAACTTATCTTGAACCCACAAAAGACACAGGTTGTTCTATTCTCAATGGATAGAGGGACTAGGACCTTGGAGACCCCTTTAGGGATTAGGACTTTGGATGGTGTCCCCATCCAGCAAACCCAGAATTATAAGTACGTAGGATTGTACTTGGATACTGCCATGAAATGGAATACACATGTGGACAATGTATTATAGAAGGTGGGAAGTCGTCTGGGGGCTTTATACAGAATTAAAGAGTGTATGCCTGAGTATATTAGAAAACATGTTGTTACAACATTAGTTCTTCCTCTCCTGGGTTATGGGGATATAATTTATATGGGTGAAACAAATACAGTATTAAATAAGATAGATGCGATGTTTAATAAACTGGCCAGATTTATCCTGGGAGTCCTGAGAAGGGCACATAGACAACAGTTACATGATCTGTTGGGTTGGGTGTATCCTAAGGGTAGGAGGTTACTCCATGTATTAAATTTTATGGTAAAGTGCAATAAGGGGAAGGTCCCAGACTATATACTGGATGAACTACAAATCAGGGAAGTAAAATCAGTACTACGGTCTGCTTGTGGTTTTGAATATAAACTACCTAAAATGAGAACAGAATTTGGATGTACACATTTTTTCAATAGAGGTCCTTAGATTTGGAATTCTGTGCCATATGGTTACAGATCAAGGACCACGGGTGTATACCATGGTGAAATTGTAGCCTGGTTTCAACAGAAAGCAATTAGGAATGTTAGGGAGGGTATTACTTGATATGTAAAAATTGTTACAGGTATCCTTATTGCTGTTCAGTTTATACTTGAATATGTGCAATAATGCTAGTGTTTTTGTGTTATGTTATGTGTGTTTGTAAGTTAAATGTTTAATGTCAATGATATTTATTATGGTATTTTGTAAGTTACATTGTTTTTACTTTTATATTAGATGTACTTAGTGCCTCGCTGGAAATGAACTTGTCTCAGTTGAGTTGTACCTTTTCACTGATACATATTTCAGATGAATAAAATATTTACTACTACTACTACAGTGTTAGCCTTCCATCTGGCTGCAGTGTCATTGGTATCTGCCACCATTTGGAACTGGTATTTTGCAGCTTCTAAACCAGACCTGGCAGTCTCAGCTAGGTCTGCTAAGAGGCCAGACTGAACCTTATCAGACATGGCCAGGACAGACTGCCACATGAACTTTTGATACTGCGTAGTGCAGGCCTAATAATCTGCCTGCCTAATTGCTAGAGAAGCTGACAGAAAGCCTTTCTTTGCCATGCTATCAAGCTTCCTGGAGTCCTTGTCCAGGGGGTGAGATGCCAAAGGCACCTTTGCCCTGTCACAAGCTGCAGTTTGCACCACCCCCTGGTGGTCAGGGTGGGTGAATAGAAATTCACCTCCCTCCTGTCCAATTGGTATTTCTTGTCAAACCTCTTATCCAGAGGTGGGACAGAATTTGGTGTACCTTTATGACATCCTTCTTAAAGAACTTATTGATGGGGAGTAACAATGTTTTAGTTGATGTCAGCCCCATCATTTCTAGGTATTCCACCTCCTCTTCATCTTCAATCACCTCACTGGTGATTATATCAAGAGCATCTACCATCCTTCTTACGAATGTGAAGTGGGATGAATAAACTTCTGTTGCTCTAAGGAGGGGGCCCAAACTCTTGGTCAGGGAAAACCTCCGATTCAATGGGTTCCCCTTCACCCTCATCATATTCCCCACAGTCTTCAAATGCCAGTCATTTTAGAAGTGAAGCTTGAGCAGAGAGAGTTGGTTGTTTAAATAGGGTTTGAACTGGTGGCATACTAGAAGCCAGTTCCAACCCCTCTACAACCTAAATTACCCTGAAAGCAGGCTGGAGGTCACAGCAGAAGTCCCCTTAGGCCTTTCAGCAGAGGGTTCAGTGTGCTTAGTTTTTTTTAGCTTCTTAGAAGGAACCAGGGATTCAGCCAGTTCACTGGTTCTCTTACTAGTTGCTGGAGCACCCTTATCAGGGGTGGATTATTTAGGCTCAGCAGTTTCACCTGTGGGTTTTGACTGGTCAGAGCTCGAGGAACCCTTTTCTAATTTCTTCTGTAGTCTTTCCCGATGCTTTCAACTGTCTTTGGTGGGAAAGTTCTACATATATCACAATCAGCTGAGAAATGTTCCTCACCAAGGCAGACGAGATATAATGTGTGCTTGTCTGCCCTGGCAAAGACATCCCCACACTTTGTACAATTTTTGAACCCAGGTTCACCAGTTTTCTTCTTTGGTTTGTCTGACATTCTTAGGACCAACAGAAAAATACCAACCACAAGACAAGTTTTAAATTTAAAGTGTTTTTTTTTTTTTTTTTTTTTGGTTGTAGTCAGTTCAGAAACTGACCAAAAGTTCCGAATGGAACCGGGAACAGATAGAAAGAACCAGGATTATTGGTTCTTTATAAGAATGTTATCAGTTACTTTTCTTAAACAATAATTATTTAAAAGGAAGTAAACTTACCAGAGTTTGTTTCAAAAAGCTCCGGAAAACTAAAGGCTCGGTTCCTCGCCGGTTATCCCGAACTGGGAGAAACCAAGAAAATAAAAATTCCTACACTAACTAGCTGTTTATTACTAGTACAGAAGACTGGGTGGGCCAAGCAATCCTTATCTGCTGTCAAAGTCTATGTTTCTATGTAAAGGCAGCAAATGAAAAATTTGAGAAAAAATACGTTTTTGAAAGTAAACACTCAGGAACGGCTTGTGAAGTCATCGAGGTGTCTGGACTTGACAGGTGGAGAATGAAATCTGAGATATTTTAGAACACAGGCAGTTCATGAGGGCACAATTTGAAAAGTGTCACGAGCCAATGATGGTTCCATCATTAGCATACCATTCTATCTCCAGGCATTCTACTTCAAAGGTTGACTGCAAGAGTTCGGAATATTGGAGAATTCCTGGGGTGAGAATGTTAGCCACCGGACAAGATAAGGGATCCAATACCTTGCCCTGGCACAAAATCGAGAACTTGTTCCATCTGAAGGCGTAGCACTTTCCGGTCGACTCATTCAGAGTACCATCAACAACGTTGAGAACATCTTTGGAGAAACCCAGAGCCTGGAACTCTAGCCATTCAGGAACCAGGCTGTCAGGTACAGGGACTGAAGGTCCGGGTGGAGAACCTTCTCCTGACTGATAAGAGAGCAGGTCCAGGCAGAGGGAAAGATGCCACAGGAGCCTGCTGCTGAGGCTGAGGAGATCGGGGTACTAGAACTGGCGTGGCCAGTCCGGAGCCACCAGGATCACCTGTGCCTTGTCCCTCCTCACCTTGAGCAACACTTTGTGGCTCAAGGGAAATGGAGGTAAGACACAGAGGAGGCCCGTGGTCCAGGGACTTGAAAAGGCATCCCCCTGCAGCGTTCCCTGCTGAAGGGGCAGGCACAAAACAACATCCACTTTGCATGCTACCTGGACGCAAACAAGTCCACCAGAGGGGTGCCCCATTGGGAGAAATGGCTGTGTACTACCTCTGGATGGAGAGATAAATGGATGCCTTGCCCACACGGCTGAGAGCATCTGCCAGCTGGTTGGAGACATCAGCCACATGGATGGCCAGGAGATTGGCCTCCAGGCTGCGCATGAGAGTCCACATGCAGACAGCTTCCCTGCACAGAGAAAGGGAGTGCATCCCACCCTGCTTGTTGAGGTGGTACATGGTTGTGGTGTTCATCCGTCTGGCCCTGGACCACCTGACCCTGAAGGTGTGCAGCAAAAGCAGTCAGCGCCAGACAAACTGCCCAAAACTCCAGCAGGTTGATGTGACACCAGGACTCCTCAAGGTTATGGAGCCTGTCGACTCTGTGTTTCCCCAGGTGGGCATTCCCAGCCCATGAGAGAGGCATCGGTCATCAGGATGAACATTGATTCTGGATGGACAAACGGGATACCTTCCTGTAGATGTTCCGGGACCAACCACAACTGGAGGGCATCCCACATTGGCTGGGTCAGTGACCAGCTGGTCGAAGTGACTCTGGTGCTGAGACCACTGGCTGGCCAGCTCCCACTGCAGAGAGGACATTCTCCAGCGGGCCTAATGGACCACGCTGGTGAAGGCAGCCGTGTATTCCAGGAGGCACAGGACATTCTGAGCAGGGCACAACTGCCCAACCCAAAATGATTGGGCAGAAGAGGAGAGAACTTCTGCCGGGAGCCGAACCCTGGCTATGCAAGAGTTGAGCTCTGCCCCAATGAAACAGATCACCTGTGAAGGCATAAGTTCTAACTTGGCTTGACTGACCGGGCCAGGCTAAGAGAGGTGGAGGTCTGGAGTGCCAGGTCCCTGGACCGCCCTACCTCCTGCCTGGAGGTACTCACAATGAGTCATTCATCCAGGTAGGGGTATACCTGAACTCTCTGGCATTTCAGGTGGGCTGCCACCACTGTGATGCACTTAGTAAAGACCCTGGGGGCTGAAGACAGGACAAATGGCATGGCCTGGAACTCAGAGAGTTCCTTCCACTCTGAAGTGGAGGAACCGACGGTGTGATGGACAGATCGGGACATGAAAGAATGTGTCCTGTAGATCCAATGAGCAAAAAACACATGCTTTGCTCAAGAGATGGTATGATCTGAGACAGAGTGACCATCCTGAAGGTGTGCAGCCTAATGAACTTATTCAGGTCATGCAGATCTAAGATGGGGCACCAGCCCGTCATCCATTTTGGCACCAGGAAGTATCGGTAGACAAACCCTGGGTGTTCCAGAGGGTCCAGGACAGGAGCCATGACCTCCCTGTGGAGAAGCTGGGCAATGTTGCCCCAAAGGGATGATGGGATGTCGATGGACACTATGCCCTCCCGTGGGGCGCAGGCTCGGCAGGACGGGTAAGCCTTGAACTCCAGAGGCAGACCCTGACCAACCACCTTGAGGATCCACCTGTCTGTGGTAACAGTAGACCAGGTGGAAAGGAAGTGGTGGAGCTGGCCACCCCCCCATCCCATTACTGGGCAGACTTGGAAGCGGAGGAGGGACTGGCGGAGGGACCACCGGAAGCTCTAGGTCCTGGCTTCCTGATAACCAAGGCCACTAATTTGGGCCGGAGACATCAAGCCTGTTGCTGTCCATCCAGGGACTGGGCAGGTTTAGCCACTGGGGCAGAGGTGGGCTGAAAGGGCTTCTTTTGGGGTTTAGAGCCCTTCTGGTCATTCTGGGCAGAAATCACTGAGTCCAAAGTGACGTTGGACTTCTCAACCTGGGTGAGTTGCCCTTCCACACCGGGCCCAAACAAGTCGGTGCCCAAGAAGGGAACGTCTGCCAACTTGTGCTGCTTGTCGGCCATGAAGGTGGAGATATGCAGCCAAGCCCTGCGGTGCATGGCAACTGCTGTGGCCATGGACCAGACGCACGAATCGCCAATGTCCATGGCTGCCTGGAACTACAGTTTTGCAACAGCTTGGCCTTGGTCCCTGTCCTATTTGACCATAGTCTGAAGATCTGTGGGCAGGTGAGGAAGCATCTTATCCAGGGAAAACCAGGATGGTGTGCGAGAAGTGGACCTTGAGAAGGGCCAAGCTCACTTGCCAAAGGCCAAGAGAGGAGGCGGCATACACCTTTTTGGCCATATGGTCCAATTTCTTGGACTCCTTGTTGGAGGGTTTATCCACATCCCCCATGTTTCCAGTGCGCTGAAACACGGAGCCAGCCAAGAGACCCTCGGCAAAGGGGTGCTCCGTGAATCCCAACAGAGAGCTGGTAGGGACCGCATACTTGTGGGCCATTCGGGCCGACGGTGCAGGGCAGGAGGCTGTGTGCTGTCATAGTTCCAGGGCAGGACTGAGAGTCACGTCCTGGACTGGGAAGGCTTCTACTGGAGAGTCACCCTGGTCAAAGATTTGGTCAGCGGGTACCGTTCCCACTTCTGAAAAGGCTCCAGCTGGAGACCTGTTGATTCAGAAATGAGACGGAGAAGACCCATGAAGGATGTGGGCTCTTGACCTGTCAAGAGGTCCCTGTTGACTCCACATCCAGTGATCGGGAGTGTAATGAGGACCCTTCCGATTCCGAAGAATCGTGGAAGAGCGGTTGACTACCTGAGTCCCCGCTAACTCTGCGAGGGTGGTTTGTGGTGATGGTGACTGACAACCGATGGGATAAACCCTTACCTGGCTGAGCGTCCTTGGTCGGAGTGCCAGTTGTCACCTGGTTCAGTGGCGGCACCACCGGGATCGGTGGAGAGACCGGAGGGGGCCGCGCTGGGACTGTAAGAACGGTTCATGCTGGGGCAGGGTCTGCTGCGTCTCTAGTAGTGGCACCCAAGGAAGGGCTGGGGTGGCTGGGATTGGCCTTATTTGGGGTCAGCCAAAGCTGCTGCCACATCAGATCCTTATAGGCTGACACAACTTGTGTCGGTGCCTCTCCTCGCCCAATGAGGAATAGCAGCAGTGCCGCTTGCCCGAAATCAACACGGGCTTCCCGAGTTGGGGCTCCGAGAGCTTGACCTCAACCACAACTGCCGGCAGGTCTCAGAAGGGGCCGACAAAAGACGAGGCTTCTCCTGTTCCAGGTGCTCTGGGTCAAGAAGGGGCAGAACAGTAGCCTGGTCCATCCCTCCCTGGGAAAGTGGAAGCACCAGAGTCCTCAAAAGGGAGGCATTGACCTCCTCCACAGATGACAGGTTCGAGAAAAATCTCCGGGGCATTGACCGAAGTCTTGACCAACTAGCCTGACAGGGATACTGTGGGGTCCGTGGCCAAAGCCGAAGCACCGACTGTGGTCAGCAACCCCGGCGAAGCACGGGAATCAGAGGCCCAAGAGTGCTCCAGATCCCACAACTAACGACAAGACCACTTTTTGGTCTGTTTTTCTCTTCTTTTTGATTTTTTAGATTTAGTGCTTGATGGACCCTGCCCATGGGTGGGGAGGGCCTGGCACAGTTCCTAAAATGCCCCGGTAAAGGAAGCACCCAAGGAGAGCGACAAAAATGCCAAAGCTGAGGAGACCTGTGCTGTGGCCTTCTCGAATGCCACAAGCTGTTCGGTGGACCCCGCAGCCGTGGAGACCACCCGACGGACATCCTTAGGTTTCATAGGAGGGTCTCAATTGTCCAGATGCCCAAGGAGAAGGCAGGCTAAGCGATCCTCCAAAGTGGAGGAATGGAAGGTGGTGCGGCAAAAGCCACAAGCCTGGGTATCATGCTTGTGGTCCAGGCAGTATATGCATGAGGTGTGCGGATCCATTCAGGATATTTTCTGCCCACAACTGCATTTCTGGAACCCTGGAGCAAACTTCATGTCATCCACGTCAGCGGTGAGAAGTAAAGCTTGAAGACAATATTTTTATTGAAGTCTGAAAGAAATATATTGCAAAGGGCCTCATCAGCACGAGAGCAGTAAGGAGGGAACCTTCTTCTTCCAGCGGAAAGGAAGATTTGGTGGCACAGGGCAGTGCCGAGGGAGTTACCACATGGGTGGGTGGAAGAAGCCAGCTTGAAGACATTTCAGCATATCTTAAAGGGGAAAGGACACTGCCAGAAAGTGTGGATAGAAAGTACAGTTACGTAAGAACTTAACATAACAGTAGATTTGCGAGAGAGGCTCTTGCAGTAGGCACTAACCAGTAGGACTAAGCTGGCAGGTACCAGGACCCCACAGAAAAATCTTCTAGCTAGTAGTCCCTGATGGGGACCACCCCACGTGTCAGTGCGCATCAGATAAATGGGGTGGTCCCCCGCCCGCCCTCCAGTTCTCCCACCGGAGGCCCACAGGGCATGACAGGAGAAGAGGAAATGCTGCCTGAAATAGAGAAAAGAAGAAACTGAGATGGAAGGAGGAAGAGAAAGCAGTACGCGCTGCAAAAGCCTCTCTCGAAGATCTACTGTTAAGGTAAGTTCTTACGTAACTGTACTATCTTACTTCAAGAGGGCTCTTGCAGTAGGTACTAACCAGTAGGACTGAGTCCCAAGCAATACTGGACAAGGAACAAACCAGGGAGAAGGAAAGCCAAATCTGCCCACAGAAAAAAGGTGACAGAAAGAGAGAGACAGACTCATGAGAAGTCCCTGCAAAACTGTCGGCCCGAATCCTGCTCTGCAGCGGGAGGCAACATCCAAGCTGTAATGCTTGGTGAATGTGTGAACAGAAGTCCAGGTAGCCGCCGCACAAATTTCAGCAGCTGAGACTTTTCAAGCAGGTGGCAGAGGCCACCATGTCCCTGGTAGAATGACCCTTCACCTGACCTGGAAGGGTCTTTTTGTACTTGTTGTAGCAAAAGGTGATACGATTGGCCAACCATTTTGAAAGGCATTGCTTGGAAACAGCAAGGCCCTCCTTCTTAGGAGCAAAGGAAATTAACAGCTGTTGCATCTTTCTATAGTCCTTGGTTCTGTTGGTATAATACCATAAGCTCCTATGGACATCCAAGGTGTAAAGGAGATGCTCCCCTTGGTTGGAGTATACCGGGAAGAAAACTGGAAGCTCTATGGACTGATTGAGCATGGATTCAGCCACCACTTTAGGAAGGAAATTAGGATTTGTTCTCACAGCTACCTGATCCCTATGAAAAATAAGACAGGAAATATGACATATAAGCACCTGAAGCTTGGAAATTCTCTGAGCAGAGGTGATAGCCACTAAGAACAAGGTCTTCCAAGACAGAAAACGCAACTTGGTCTCTGCTGCCGGCTCGAATGGACAGTTGGTAAGACCACATCTGGAGTACTGTGTACAGTTCTGGAGACCCCATCTCCGCAAAGACATAGACAGGGTGAAGGCTGTCCAGAGAAGGGTAATCAAAATGGTGCACGGTCTGCACCAGATGACATAAGAAGAAAGACTAAAGGAGCTTAAGATGTATAGCCTCGAGGAAAGGAGGTAGAGGGGGGACATGATAGAAACTTTCAAATACCTTAAGGGAATAAACAAAGTCCAAGAGGGTAGCATCTTTCAGAAAAAGAGATGTGCAAGAACAAGGGGGCACAATTTGAAGATAGAGGGGGGATGGCTCAGAGGTAATGTGAGGAAGTATTTCTTCACAGAGAGGGTTGTAGATGCATGGAACAGCCTTCCTGAGGAGGTCATAGAGTCAAAAACAGTGGTGGAATTCAAGAATGCATGGGACAGACATAAGACAATTCTAGTGGGAGGTAGGAGGAAATAGGCTGTTGGTTAACTAGGATCTGCAACTTATCCGTTAGGTAGGGAAATGAGCAGACAGACTAGGTGGGCCAAGCGGTCCTTATCTGCTGTCAAATTCTATGTTTCTAGGGTTAAAAACAATGAGGGAATTCAAGAAAGCATGGGACAGACATAAGGCAATTCTAGTGGGAGATAGGAAGAAGCAGACTGTTGGTTAACTAGGATCTGCAGCTTATCCAATAGGTAGGGAAATGGGCAAGCGGTTCTGCTGTCAAATCATTGTTTCTATGAACCTGGAGTAGAACCCCCTGTTCTTTTGCCGCCTGGGCACTTGTTCTATGGCCTGTTTCTGAAGCAAAGTGAGGACCTCCTCCCTGAGCACCTTGGTGTGATCTGGAGAGTGAGATACAGGTACTGGGGGATGATCTGGAGTCTGCTCTAGAGCATGGCCCTTTTCAAATATCTGAAGGATCCATGTATCTGCTGTGATGGTTCTTCACTGGGACAGAGGGAGAACTGACCTCCAACCACCACCTCCTGGGCTTGGGAAAGGAGGAGGGTTTGACAAGGAATCAGGCAGAGGCTGAACTGGCAGCCAGAGCTGCACCTCCACCCCTGGACTGCTTTGCAGAAGGTGCAGAGGAAGGAAAAAAAGGCAAACAAGGCAGAGTTGATCCTGTGCTTATCCTGAAGCTTGACTCTGGGACCTGAATTGTGAGACTTTATGAAAGGAGGATCTCAGCCTACTCCTGGACTGCGTATGGTACAAGGAGTGGACAAACTGAACAGCCCTGCCAGAAGCCTACAGTGCATTGATAATATTCTGCACATCTGGACCAAAAAGTTTGTGACCCAAAAAAGGGGTATTCAACACCTTTTGCTGGACATCATTTGCACAACCAGCGACTCTCAGCCAGGAGTGCCTTCAGAGGCAGCAGCCCTGACTGTAGTATCAGCCATATCATAGGTGGCTCTGAGGAGATGCTTACTAAGATGTTCAGAGGCTTGAAGTACTTAAGAAGCTCCTGTTTGTGGGAACCCTCAGGGAGGGCCTGAGCAGCCACTTTGCCCTTCCTCCAAAGGGTGTTTTGGTACTTAATCAGATGAGCCAAATAATTGGCAATCCTAAGGTCTAGGGTGGCTGAGGCAAAAGTCCTCTTGCCCCAGAGGTCCAATTTCCTGGACGCACAGTCAGGGGCAGGGAACTAAGGTGCCTAGGGGCCTTAGTTCTGTAATGAGCAGCTTTGATGACCACAGAGTCAGTCTCAGGCTGGCCCGCATAGAAGGGCAACCCCAGAGGTGCCTGATGGAGCTTGTCGGTCTTCCTGGGCATGGCTGGTACCATAATGGGCTGGTGCCAGGCTGCTGTGGCTAGATCATTTAAGGCTGGTAGTAGGGGAGAACTAATCTTTGGTGGAGACTAGGGGATCTCCAGGAAGTCCACCAAATTCCTCCAGGTTTCATCCTCCTCCTCAGTTTGGAAACTCATGGTGTAGGAGAGCTGCTTTACGATGTTGAAAAAGGAGGGGACCTAGGAATGTGCTTGACAGACTCCTCACTCCTGGTAGAGACACTGGACCTGTCAGAGAATTCCACATCAATGTCATCCTCCTCTTCCTCTGGGAGGATAAGATTAGGATGGTACTCCTCTTTGATGTCGGTCTGCTCTGAAGCAGGGACCAACAAATGCTGTACCGACAGCTCTTGAGGGTGCAGGGTGCAGGGCGCACAGGTCGAACAGGTGTTGACGCTGAAACAGCCATCGATGGCATGGGCAACGACAGCCTGGGCTATGGAATTAGCTGCTGAAAGATGGACGTGATAATAGAGATCAGTATAGTATTAAGGGCGACGGCAGAAAAGGGAATCATCGACACAGGTAGCCCCACAAGGCCCTGATCTGATGATGAACCACTAACTGAAGTGGTAGCAGGACGGTCCTGCACCAACAGACCTTGGGGCTCGAGAGGTCTAGACGGCGGGCAGGGGCCGATGACGTCCACAGCCCTATGATGGCTGGAAGACTAATCCACTGTGGGAGGCCTGGAAGAAGCAGAGGCCTGCATAGGGCAAGGTGCTGAAGCAGTCGACGAGGCGATCCCAGGAGAGGAAGAACAGGAATCCAGCAGGGACGAGGATCGCCGACAGGGGAGCAGTCTTTAGGTCATTCCTTGTCCCACAGAGAATGTATCCCTAAGGATTTGTCCCAGGCCTTGGTGGCCTGTGGATCCTGAGGAAGATGCTGGCGACTGGGCGGGGGGGCTCTAGAAGACCCTGCACTCTACTGACTGCCTGTTGCTCCATGAGGAACTTCTGCAAGTTTTTCTTGCGTCGGCGCTGGGTGGTGAGGTTGAACTTCTGGCAGGACTCACAGGTGAGGACTTTATGGCTGGGCCCAAGAAAGCAAACACAGAGCTAGTGTTAGTTGGTGGAGGAGGTCTTCTATCCACAGCAACAGCGATGGAAAAAAGCCAACAAAGTCATTCATGACATACAAAGGATAAGGGAATCACTTTATGTTAAAGTGATTCAGCAGTAAGTCAAAAAATAAAAATAGTAAGTAAAAAATGGCGGTCGAACTGAGCGATGAAGCTTCTGCAGAGTCCATATGTGAATGGTCAACAGCAGGAAAGAGCTGTGCAGGGAGCAAGGCCACATGCGCTTGACGTTGGTGTGGGGGCCCCTAGTGGACTGCTACAGAAAAAAAAAGCTTCAGTGGGATCCTGATGCCAGATGGCTGTTACATAGGTGTGCTCTGACGACAGAGACATCCCCAAAGATTGCTGCAGTTTTACGTGGTGTGCAGACTGTTTGAGCTCTGGATGACCCAATCTGTTCCCACTTAGGGACAATGCCCGGGACCAGCCAAGATGATATTCCAGGATGTTGAGGATAACAGACAGAAAGATGTCTGTGAGAAATATGTTGTGCTCCATGGCCAAATGCCAGACCCTCACTGCTTCCCTGTAGAGGGGATAGGAGTAAACACCCTCCTCGCTGAAAGATGTAATGCATCACTGACACATTGCCTGTTGGAACCAATAGGGATTGATCCTGAAGGACAGTTAAGGGCTGTAGGCCAAGAAGAACATCCCTCATCTCCAGAGTGCTGCTGTGGAGACAGCGATCTCAGGAGGACCAAAGACCCTGCATTCAGAACAACACAAGATGATTACCCTAAATGGAACCTGAGGCATTCATTGTTATGACCAGCAGGGGCATGGGACAGAGAAAAGGAGACACTGTATTGAGGTTGGAGCAGTTCAACCACCACTGGAGGGCATAACAAAGAGGAGCAGTCACCAGAGAATGTCTCTGTCTAAAGGAATCCCAGTCTCTTCCTCCCACCCGTATGCCACAACCATTGTATCAGTACTTGTCAACTGTGACAGGGCCCTGTAAATCTGCAAAATCATGTGAGGCTGAACTCCAGTTTTGAAGAACCTCACCATGTAAGTGATAATAGCTGGGTGCTGATCTGGGTTAAGTGTTCCTAGTGGGAGGGAAGGCATATAATATCTGATTTGTAAATATCAGTAGAACTCCACCCAACATAGGGCATATTATTCCTTAAGGTTGGTTAAGGTCCGGACCACAGAGCCACACAAACTGGCAGAGGTATTAAATATCGTTCCCTGGTTTGGAACCCAGTGTCTAACTGGGTTGGGGTGAAATTCTCCAGGTGTGCAAGGCAGATGAAATTCTAATCACACTGATTAAGGCCAACGCCTGGTGACATGTGTTTACTCGCCTACCATTTACTCTGGCAAGAGATGCTGCTCCTTCAGTGGGGATCGCTCAGTTTAACCACAGATGTGACTGCTGAATCAGGTGGGATCTCCTAATTTTTAAGTGCTTCCTAAAACAGCACATGTTGGCAGTCTAACAAAGGACTGGACTTCTGATAACTGTAAAACCCTGAAAGTCTCAGGTTAAGTGGCCTGCGCATTCTGTATCAAAAACAGAAGGCATAGACTAATCAAGTCGCAATCCAGATCATTCCCCTTCTTTGTCTACTGAATCGGAACCCTAGGTTTTCATGGGATTACCATTGTTTTAGGCAATTTCTAGATCAGGGGTTCTCAAATGGTGAGGCTAGCCTCCCTGGGGAGGTCCCAACCTGTTCCAGGGGAGGCTCAAGCAGGTCTGAAAAAGTACTGTATTTAAATTTTGAGTTTCCACAACAGTATAAGACAAAGAACTGAAAGAAAGAACTGAATATGAGCCAAGTACTCAAAGGGGTTTCAATTTATTCATGGTGTACTGTGCAAAGTACAGTATGTTATCTTTCTTTGGGGAGGCCCAAGATTATTTTCAATTTATGGGGGAGGCTCAAAATCTTTTCCATGAATTTGGGGAGGCTCACTGTGACAAAGTCTAAGAACTATTGTTCTAGATTAATGAGCTGAAGCACAGCCTTGATACATCTGGGGAAATTTACAGCTTTGGATGAGTATCATTCTCACCCATCTGTACGTCCTGACACCCCCTCCAACTGGGGGCTGCATTATCTATAGCAGATGAAAACACATTATGACCTTTCCTTTTGCCTGCCAGTGGATGTTTTCTGTGCAACATATTGTTGAGACAGGTAAACTGGCAAAAAAAAAAAAAAAAAGAAACCTAAAACTTACCTCAGACAAAACAGGCTGAGAAACAGATCATAACTAGCAAATTGTCACTTACTGTAGCTGTCATCCTCATTTTTCAGAGAACAGAAATGGAAATTACGTATTTACCATAATTATT
The DNA here is from genome assembly GCA_016271365.2 of Neoceratodus forsteri. Taxonomy (NCBI): domain Eukaryota; kingdom Metazoa; phylum Chordata; order Ceratodontiformes; family Ceratodontidae; genus Neoceratodus; species Neoceratodus forsteri. The sequence continues at coordinate 973,094,810 of CM057456.1, read as the reverse complement.
GATCTTCTTGGACAGTTTCCATCACTCATTCAGACGAGTGGGATAGCGCCGAAGGCGCTAGGACCAAGCGGGAGCCTAAAATTTTCTTAAGGGTCGGCACCAAGACAGGACCACGCATGCGCGGCACTGCGAGACTAGCTCGCGCCTGTGTAGGCTATCTCGCATCGACTCCTCCAACCGCCCTCAGTACCTTTCGCCGAGGAGTGCAGCATAACTAATGAGAATAACTCATCCTGAGTTTCTGGGCCTGAGAGGGCCCAGATGGCCTTTGCAAGAAAGGTCAAAGAATAATGTCCTCACAGTCTGAACCATAGGACCATGAAGACCAGGAAAGAAAACGAGTGAACCCAGGGGATGGTGGGCGTGTGAATAGTGATGGAGACTGTCCAAGAAGATCAATAATTACGGTAAGTACGTAATTTCCATATCATACTGGACTAAGTCTCCATCACTCATTCACACTAGTGGGAGAGTACCAAGCTAAAACCAACAACCCTGAGTAGGGTGGTAGGAGATAGGGTTCACTCAGAAAGGACAGCCAAGGACTGTCCTGCTAAAAAAAGAGCTGTCTTGTAAAGAGCAACTAGAACATAGTGCCTACAAGGTAAGCGCTCGAATTGTAACTCACCACTTTGCAGACAACTGCAATGGACACAAAATGAAAGTCTGCCAGGAAGCCGCAACCACTCTAGGAGAGCGGCAAGAACCTGGCCTCACAATTTGGTCTAGGACCAAAATTAATAGTGTCAAGGACATGTACTAATGTAACATAAAAGGGACCTCAGGAAATGAAAGAGTCAGAGATAAAGTCTACTGGTTCAGGGTAGACCGGAAAGTACAGATGGAAACCCCCACTATCAAGTATGGCTGACCTGTAAACAACAGGTCCAGGAGCACTTGAACCCCTGACTTGGTGAGCAAGGGGGTCCAGGTAGTGTTAGCCCATCAAGGAGAATGGTCTCCACTTAGTCACAGGAACCTTCCTGATGGAAGGCCAAGCACGACTTAGAAGCCTCTCGTGGTGGTCTAGTAGAACCAGATCCTACCCACTGCATATCCAAAAAGGAATCATCCTGCCCCTGTGTGTACAACTGTAGTAGCAGTCTCTGAACTCAGGGAAGAAAGGAAAAAGTGTACAGGAGGACGTGTCCACTGCATAAAAAAAAATTCTGACAGAAAAAAAGAGGGGCTGGATTTCTAAGGCAAATAGAGGCAGATGAGCGTCGGGGACGGACACAGCAGGACCAAGTTAGGGCTAACCCATTTGTTGAAGTGATTGAAAGAGGCAGTGACTCAATGCGGTGAGGCACTACCCACTCTGGCCTCCCTGAAGGGAGCAGGAAAGGATTCTAGTTTGTTTGCTGAAAAACAAACATCATAACTCCATCACGCACTTGAAGAGGATAGCTTCGTGAGCGACTGGCATGGACCAGTGTGCAGGAACCGAAGGTGTGAATACTTGAGAAGCTACCTCAGAAAAAAGACCTACTTGACCTTCCATCAAGAAGGAGAAAATCGCCTGTTAAGTTAAGCAAGCAAGGAAGTAGGAAAGTACAGTTACGTAATAACTTACCGTAACAGTAGATCTTCGAGAACAGCTCTCGCAGCAGGTTACACCATTATGACTGAAGTCGTCAGGCACCAGGACCCCACGGAAATTTTCTAGCTAGCAGTCTTCAGCGGGGACCACCTCAGACGTCAGTTCCGCCCTCAAAGTCAGGAGTAGTACATAAGGAGGCGGTCCCACCACAATCCTCAGTTCTCCTGCCCGAGACTCCCAGCCGCTGGATGACATCAGAAGAGGAGACCAAGGATCCGCCACCAGATGGCCAAGACTAAAAACAGAACGTCCCATCTCGTAAGATGGATGTTTTAGCTATGACCTACCTCCACAAGAAGGGGGATGGTGGGTGGGAAGGTACCTGCTGCAAGAGCTGTTCTCGAAGAGCTACTGTTTCGGTAAGTTCTTACGTAACTGTACTATCTTACTTCGAGATACAGCTCTTGCAGCAGGTTACACCATAAGGACTGATTTCCAAGCAATAGTGGCAATCTTACGCCACAGGGAGGAGGAGGAAAGGTAGAGATCACAACCCTACTCGAGCCTAGGACAGAAGTCCCTGAAGGACGGCTAGGCCGAACCCTGCTCTTCACCGATGCAATGTCCAGGTTGTAATGCCTAATAAAGGTATGCACAGAGCTCCAAGTGGCTGCAGCGCAAATAGCTGAGGTGGAGACGTTCTTTAACGCCGCAAAGGAAGTGGCCAACCCTCTCGTGGAATGACCCTTAACCGCGCCCGGTAAGGGTTTATTGCGCTTATCATAACAGAAAGTGATGCACTGGATGAGCCACCTCGAGACAGACTGTTTAGAAACAGGAGCTCCTTTCATTCTAACAGCAAAGGAGACAAACAGTTGATCCACCTTTCGAAACTGCTTGGTTCAGGTCAGATAATATCTGAGGCACCGATGCACGTCAAGGGTGTGCAGAAGGGCTTCTCCTCGGTTGGTGTACCTTGGGAAATACACTAGTAAGTCAATATCCTGATTAAGGGTGAGTGCTGAAACCACCTTAGGCAGAAACTTTGGGTTTGTCCTCAGGGATACCCTGTCCTGATGGAAAACTAAATAAGGCTCTTTGCACATTAGTGAGTGCAGTTCGGAGATCCTTCTTGCCGAAGTAACCGCAACTAAAAATAAAGTTTTCCACGACAGAAAACGTAGCTCACAATCCGCGGCTGGTTCAAAAGGTGGCAGCATAAGCTGCTCCAGGATGAAGGGCAAGTCCCAAGGAGGACTCGGATCCTTGATGGGCGGCCTAAGGTGGAGGACTCCCCTTAAAAAGGCACGTGTAGTGTCCAACTGGGCCACCATCTGATGGTCTATGGGGGCATGGTAAGCCGAAATTGCAAAAAGGTGCACCTTAATCGAGGAGTAAGCCAATTTGGAATGAAAAAGGGAAAGCAAGTAATCCAGAACCAGCTTTTCGGGACATTCTAATGGCGAGAAACCACGCGTTTGAGCCCACAAGCAAAATCTGCGCCATTTCATGGCGTACGTTGAGTGGGTTGCCGGTTTTCTGGTGGCAAAGAGTACATCTGCCACTTCTTGCGAGACCCCGTATCGCAACATGGCTATGTCTCTAGGAGCCAAGTGTGCAGGTTCAAGGAACATAAGTCTGGATGGACTAATGAACCCTCCTCCTGAGACAGCAGATGGGAGCTGATTGGCAAAGGAAGTGGAGGTTCCCAGGATAGCTGATGCAGAAGAGGGAACCAAATTTGTCTGGGCCAGAAAGGCGCTATCAAAATGAGCATTGCCTGCTCCCTGCAAAGTTTTAAGAGAACTCTTTGGATCAACGGGAAAGGAGGGAAGGCGTAGAGGAATCTGCCCGCCCAGGAGAGGGACAACGCGTCTTGCCAGAAAACACCAGGCCCTGGATCTAGCGAGCAAAAATTGGGCAGTTTTGCGTTGGATGGGGACGCAAAAAGGTCTAACTCTGGCGTGCCCCACCTGTGAAACAGGTCCTCTGCCACCTCCTGTAGAAGTTCCCACTCTGGACTCTGGCCTGAGAGTGACTCAGACTGCTTCATGATGCATTGTCCACTCCTGGGACGTGTACTGCAATTAGGTTTGCGCCATGTTGCACTACCACCCACCCCACACCTCATGGCCTCCTGCAAAGCGGGTAGGAGTGAGTGCCTCCTTGTTTGTTGAGGTAATACATCACCGCGGTATTGTCTGTTTGTAACAGGAGAGTACCCGGTGGAATCTCCGACTGGAAGGCTTGCAGAGCGTAAAGAACTGCCCTCATCTCCAAAATGTTGATGTGGAGATGAGATTCCTGGGCTGTCCATATGCCCTGAGACCACACACCATCTAGGTGTGCTCCCCACCCAAGACCTGAGGCGTCTGTGGAGAGAGTCACAGTTGGAGATGGCGCTGTGAAGGGAACCCCCGCGGAGAGATTCTACGGATCTAGCCACCACTGCCAATCCCGAATCGCAGCATTCGTGATTCGAATTGACTGCTGCAGATGGTCTTGCCTTTGGTCCCATTGCACCCTTAGCATCCACTGGGTTACCCGCATGTGGAGTCGTGCCATCGGGACTGTCGCAATGGCCACAGCCATATGTCCAAGCAGGCGAAGGACCAGCTTTGCCAGGATGGTCTTCCTCACCGAGAGGTCCCTGATGAGGGATCTGATGTGTTCCACTCTGTCTGAGGGAAGAAATGCTTTCCCTCTGACGGTGTCCAGAACTGCTCCGATGAACTGCAGTTTCTGGGATGGTACCAGGAGAGACTTCTCGTAATTGATGAGGATACCCAGTGATTGGAAAAGGGACTGGGTGCGGTGAATGGCCGTCATCAGTGCCTCCTTGGAGGGAGCCATGAGAAGCCAGTCGTCTAGGTAAGGGAACACGTAGTGGCCTTGTCTCCGCAGAGACGCTGCTACGACCGCCATGCACTTCGTAAAAACGCAAGGTGCCGATGACAGTCCGAAGGGAAGAGCTCGGAACTGATAATGACAGCTCTGAAACTCGAAGGGCAGGAACCTCCTCTGTGCTTGAGCAATGGGAATATGCAGGTAGGCATTCTGCATATCCAAAGATGCCAGAAAAGTGTCCCGTTTCAGCATGGGAATTAGGCCCAGAAGGGTCACCATGCGGAAGCGTTTGTAAACGACTGACAGATTGAGGTCGCTGAGGTCCAGAATTGGATGGAGGTCCCCTGTTTTCTTTGGAACCAGGAAGAAGTGAGAATAATACCCTAGACCTTTCTGGTTCTCTGGAATGTGCTCTAAAGCTTCCTTGTCCAGAAGCGTGAGCACCTCCTGCTGTATGAGCAGGGCGTGCTGACCCGAGTAGCGGGAAAGCAGGGGAGGTCTTGTAGGTGGGCTGCCTACAAATTCTATATAGTGACCTTTTCCGACCAGTTGCAGCACCCACCTGTCGGTGGTGATCGACCGCCACCCTGGCAGGTGATGTGCGATATGACCCCCGACCTTCATTTCCCGTTGATCCTTAGGAGGGCCGGGGGCCGGGAAGGAGTCATGCTGTGACAGTGTTAGATCCCGCAGGTTGGGCCAACTTTGCTGCTCGTTGGCCTCTGCCTGGGGATGACTTGGCCTGGGCTTTTCGGGTAAAAGAGCCCCTCTGCTGTTGGCTGGAACGTGGTTGTTGCCTTTGTGTCCGGCTACGAAAGAGACTCTGGTTCCTATGAAAGGAACTGGGTCGAGATCTGTACATGGCCTGGATAGATCTAACTGCCTTCCCTGCATCCTGAAGTTTGGTGATTACCCTCTCGGAGGCTTCACCAAAAAGGACTTCATCGTTGTAAGGGATGTCTAGGATGTTCTTCTGGACGTCGGGGGTAAAACCGGAGACATGGAGCCAAGAGTGTCTCCGGAGACGCACGCCTGAGGCTGCAGCTCTGGCCGAAGAGTCCGCAGAGTTGTATGTGGCATTGAGCACCTGAGTCCCCACATCCGAACCCGTACGGATGAGGTTCAAAGGCTCCTCCTTTTGACCACCATCGGGCATCTTCTCAACCAGGTCCTGTCCCTGTTCCCACAGTGCGTTCTGGAATTGGACCATGTGGGTGAGGTAATTCAAAGACCTGATGGCGCAAGTCGCAGCCGCGTACGTGTGCCTACCCAGGGCATCCAATTGCTTGGATTCCGGGTCCGATGGCTGTGTGCTCAAGTGCTGAGGTCTCTGAGACCGGTCATGTGAGGCAGTGATGACCAGAGAATCGGCCAGAGGATGGTTCGCCAGATACTGGTCCTCCCCTCGGGGCCTTGTATAGGCGGTCAGCCTTCTTCGGCACTGCCGGAGTCGAATGCGGATGTTTCCACGCAGCCTTGGTGACGTCCGCAAAGGTGTCCACCAAGGGTGGCACTACCACAGGCTTTGGGTCTTTCTGCCGAAGGTAGCGGGCAAGGCGCGGTCTCTCGGGGTCGAGCTCTTCAGCATCCCACCCCATATTCTCCCGAATGTGCCTCATGATCTCCGCAAAGGAGGGATCATCCGGAGGAGACCTGGGAAGGTCATATGGGTCTGGGGAGGAAATGCTGATGGGAGAAGGAGATCTGGAGCACCCTGAGGTGTCAGATCTAGAATCCTCTGCAGACGTGGTGTATCGGCGTCGTCTGGGTCTCTTAGGGCTAGGTGACCCTGAAGTGGATCTTGAGGGAGGTCTTCTATCTGAGAATCTGCCCCTAGGAGGAGGTGTAGGCTCCTTGGGGGTTGGTGACCGTCCTACGGGCCCCTTGGGCGGAGGAGGGGGTGTAGGCGGTGAATGAGTGAGTGGAGGCAGAGCCGGAGTAGGAGGAGGATGCGTGGCGACCACATCCTTCCTGATGGTGTCCCACCAGAAGGCAAAGAGCTCCTTTACCTCTGCCAAATTGAAGCCCGACGATGGGCTGGGCGCCGGTGGCCTGTCTCCGGGGTCAGGCGTCGGGTCCCCGGGGGTCTCCCGCACCGGGGAAGGTTCCCGTGGGAGTCAGATGACTCCAGTGTTGCCCGACTGGTCCTCGGGGCTGAATGGTATCCTCCTCCAATGATTCCTTCCGACCGACGTCAGCCGGCGACGGTGGTGCAGTCCTCCTCTCTGGGGTAGCCGACGTCGGTATCCTGGCCGATGTCCTGGGAAGCGAACGCCTGGCCGGCGACGGGTGTCTTGCTGTTGCCGGCTCCTGGGAGTGCCGGTGATGCTTGGCCGACGTCGGATGGGCCAACGTCGGGTCTGGCGTCCGTTTTAGGGACGTCAGGTCCTTAGTCTTACAGGGGACCGGGTCCGACCCACGCGGAGGCTGGGACATTGAACTGGCGTCGGAGTCCCGACGGCGGGAGGAAAATTTGTGGCGCTCCCCAGACTTAGACGAGGCCTTAGAAGGAGTGGATGAAGCCGATGGCCTGGAAGTCTTGAGAGGCTGCAGAGAGGAGGAGCCGCTGGAGGATCTGACCTGAACCGGGGGAGGCTGAGATCGGGCCCTGGAAGGAGAGCGGTCTGACCACAAGCCGGAGCTTCGGGAGTCCGAGGCCCTCGCCGGGGACCTGGGTCTTTCCTTCTCCCGGTGTCTGTGTGTCTTCCCTGACGACTCCCCCCTGGAGGAAGGTTCCCTATCCATGGTCTTTAGTTTCCCCTCCAAGAGAAATGCTTGAAGGGCCTTCTGGCAGCGGATCCTGGTGCGACTGTTGAAGCCTCGGCAGAAGGAGCAGGCCTTGGTGTCGTGTTCCGGGCCTAGACAACGCACACAGGCTGAATGAGGATCCTTGAAGGGGATCTGTTTGCCGCAGGCACACTTCGATGGGTGACCTTCCAGAGAGGTGTTAGGAGAGGACATCAGATGAATCCAAATCTGTATAAAAAGAGAGAAACATCAGTAGTTCTGAGTCGCGCACGCTAGAAAGTGACCGAGAGGCCGATGCTTATATGTCAATGGCGGAAAGAACTGGGGATTGTGGGGGACCGCTCCTTATGTACTAATCCTGATGTTGGGGCCGGGACTGACTTCGGAGGTGGTCCCCACTGAAGACTGCTAGCTAGAAAATTTCCGTGGGGTCCTGGCGCCTGACGGCTTCAGTCCTAATGGTGTAACCTGCTGCAAGAGCTGTATCTCAAAGTAAGATCCTGAGTTCCGACTTGGTGGAGAGTCGCTTCTGCTGCTGCAAGGCTCTGCTCAAGAGAAGAAAGCCTGATAAAAAGAAAGGGGAATTAACAGACAGGGCAGTCGCCTAGGTCTAGGAAATGTCTGAATGAGAGAAATCTCTCTTAGATAAAGAGATGACCCATACCGCCGCCAGATCGGGCTCCCCCTAGGGAAAGAAAAAGTCAGGTATTCTTTACCGTACTTTGGAGACGAGCGCCTCAGGGGCTGAGGCAGAACCTGACCAGATCCAAAACCGGGGGATATCGGGTAATTTTGGCTAGGCCCTGTGCTGTGATAAAATTTTTTTTTTTTTTTAGTCCGAACCTAACAAGGCTTTCAGACTGCTATTTCGCAAGGATTGTCTTGATACAAAATGATGAAGATGTTCTCCATCTGAGTGCAGGAGGAGTCTGAGTGTCCATACTGAAATCATGACAGGACTAATAATCACAGCTGGAGAGATGTTAACCACCTGTGCCGAAGAAGCCACTGAAGGGGCAATATCACAAGGGGGCTATATACCCCTATCAAAGGAGTGGAAGAGCCAGAGCAGCTCCTGACCATTAAATCAGAATGTTCCACAGAGTGTAACTGTCTTGACGATTGAAAAAGTCCAGACTCAGAAGTGTATGGTCCATAGACGCAGTGTGAAATACTATAGTGGACCCCATTACTGAGGAACTACTGAAAAGATTTTCCATCACGGACTCTGATGATAGAGAAGATGTGCCCTTCAGTATATAAAATGAGTCGTCCGCTGTATTACTGACCAGAAGGACAGAGAAAGACCCATCTAGATGCACTTTTACCCTAGAAGAACCTCCAAGAGAGGTCTAGGTCAGAGCCACTAGAGACGCTGCCATCAGGAAGGATGTCAGGGAGCTTGGTACCACGTAGGGAGCTGAGAAAGTGCTGATCAGAATGAGATTCCGCTGGCAGAGCAATACAGCAGAGTTCCATCAGCAGAAAACCGCTGGATGACACAAGGTCCCACATAGACCACCACTCACTAAGATGTGTGGAAAAAATAATCCGCAGAAGAGGAGTTCATTTGCAATAAACATCCCGCCACAAGTTCCGTGGAAAGGAAGTCCGAAAAGGAAAAATGTGTCATGAATTCTGCTATACAGAACCCACTAGCACCCGTGCGGCACCAGCATCACTCGTGGCACAGGAGAGCACCAAGCAGTGCTTATGCCAACCTGGGTGATACCCGAGGCCAGCCGTGGCAGTACCCACAGGCACCCCTGGCACCCATGTAGCAATGACACCCGAGGGCACTCCTGATACCTATGGTACCATGGTACCCATGACACCCATGGCAAGAATGGCCCCCGAGGGCACCAGTGGCACCCACAGGTGCCCGTGGTGCCACCCGCAGGTGCCCCCCCGAGCCACCCATGGTACTCATGGCACCAGTGGCACCCATGGGCGCTCACACCACCCGCGGCACCCACAGGTGCTCCTGGCACCACCCATGGCACCTGTGGATGCACAATGCCGCCTGCAGGGGCACGGCACCACCCACGGGTGCACAGCACCACCCAGACACCCGCAGCACCACTGATGGTGCCGACAACCAATGGCAGCAACAAGAGCACCCACAGCATCGCACAAAGCGATGGTTCTGACTAAGGCACGGCGCCGACCAAGGCACAGAGGCACGGCACTGAGCCACAGCGCCGAAGGAAAATGCCAATGGAAATCCTGAGAAGGGAAGATGGAAAAAGGTGGTGCCCGTGCCGGCCTCTGTGTGGAAAAGGGAGAGGGGGGTAAGCACGTGGGGTCGACACGATGGCAAAGGCACCAAGAGGGCACCTCGCCATTCGTGATCCAATCGACCTGGCTCCGGTCCAACGACTCTGAGGTCTGGAGGTCCCGAAATCAGGAACAGAGCCAGGAAAAACTGGAAAGTCAACCCCCCCTGCTCCATAGGAGCGGCCCAGAGGTGAAACTGCCCACCGGAGCTCCAACGAGGACAGAGATGGAGATCGGAGTCGAGAATGCAGCCATTAGGAGCAGGGCCAAGAGGAACCCACCAAAGTCGGTTCAGGCCCATCACCCCTCCCGACGAACAATCCTCGTGCAGACATACCAACGGGCAACCTCGAGCGGCACCAATTCTTCTTCCCCCAACGAGGAAGAGGAGCTCGAGGTTAAGTGGAGCCAGATCCCCGGAAGTGCTAGATTTGTGCTTCAGAGGACTGTCCTCCCGAGAACAGGACTGTCCGTAGTTGTACCCCCCATTAATTAAGGGCGGCGACCAGACACTGCTCCTCTGCCATAAAAACTTTCAAGCGAAGTCCTGCTACCATCTAAAGACGACTCCGTTGATGGCAGGAAAGAATTTCTTTTTCTTCATAATTTTCTTCTTGTTCATAAAATAAGAAATTACTACTTAAAATATTAAATTAAACGTTAAAAGCTGCTGTCATATAGACGAAAACTTAGACTCCGGCAGATGAGCGACATCGACATCCAAGCGCACTTGATGGCAGGAGAAAAGGAACTGAGGCGGTTGGAGGGTCGATGTCGACAGCTCTAGTTTATGCTAGTCTCGCGGGTGCCGCATATCATGGGTCCTGTCTCAGCCCAACCTTCAGAAAATTTTGTGGTTTCCGCTTGTCCTAGCCTATCCCACTTGTGTGTGAATGAGTGATGGAGACTTAGTCCAGGAAGATTGGGTCCGTTTACTATAGGCAAACTGGCAAAACACAGGCTCTTGAAGACTGAGGTTATATATAAACAGCATAAGTCAGTAAAGAACAGTGTTGCATCATTGCTTTAATTTCAATGTCGGTTGGTAGCTCCACTCTCAGAATATGGCTGGAAGAAAGGGCACCATTACTCAATGAATGGAAGGCAGAGTGCTTGGAAGTTTTGAGATTGGAGAGGATCGCTCACTTAATGCTAGACCAGGCTCATATATTCAGCTGTAAATAGGGCAACATTTATAATTGTTTCTCTTCACCAACCTAGTAAGCCTTTAGGCTGCCAGTAACCTATCCCTCCTTATCTGATTCCTCTCCTTCTGCTTTTTCTGCTGTATTTCTCATGTTGACGTATTTCATCAGGGGAATGTTGCTCAAGGATTAGTGGAGTAACTTCCTTCTATTACTAAGGTAATTTGTCTATAATTTATAATTAATAATTTAATGAGTAGTACGTGTAGCTTTAGAAGTCTCTGTTAAGTTAATGTTTATCTTTTAAGTGAGGCATGATTATTGCTGTATTGTATTTGATTACTTATGGCATTTTTGTGTATTGTATTTTAATTCAATAAAATTTTATTGATAACAAAATAAACAGCAGAAGTCAATTTCAACAGAGCATGATTTAAAGTTTTTGGAAAGATGTGTTTGTTGAATTAATGGAGACTTCCTTCTATGTGGTGGGGTTGCCCTTCTTATCCTTGTATGACGTGTTAATGGATATAAAGGGCGAGATTTTCAAAGATCCATTTCTGGGTTTTGGATGCAGATGCTCAACATCCACACAGACTGTCAGCCCACCTAAAAGGTGGTCTAACATTTGGGCATAACTGTCATGACTTGCTTCTCGAAAAAGACCCATGCTTCTAAATTTGATACGTGTCATTTTTTTTTTTGCTCCATAAAAAGCGGCAAGTGTTGCAAATACATCGAGATTTCAAAAATTGGCTGCAAGCATCCTGATGCATTTGCTTGGGTGCAGCATGCATTCTTAATACAGATGCGAGTACTGTGTACCCATCTCTGAAAATCCCAACCAATACCTGTATTTGCAATTCTCAGTGTATCAAATTTTGTAATGTGCAAAATCTGTAAATAAAAAAAATGGAGATTTTCATGCTGTGAGTTAATTAAGGGAAATAAGTTATGAGCAAATTGAGACTCTCAGTAGCCAATAGCAACTGCAGCCACATCCCTTGAAGTCTGACATAAAGACTGCAGATTGTCACTTGGAATGCTGAGCAGGCAGAAGTCCTGGATGATGGCAATTTTGAACAAGTCAGTTTTTTCCTTCTGGGAACAGCATAATGCCCAGGATTTATAACTAAACCCAATGACAACATAGAATGAAACAGAAAATACAGGTTACTCACCTGTAACAGGAGTTCTAGGAATGGTATATATGTTGTTCATCCACACTTATTGGCAGGTTCCTTGCCGCTTTAAATCTTGCAGGAAGGTCTTCAAGCTGGCTCCTCCCACCCACCCATTTGGTAAAACTCTCGGCTCCGCCCCATGACGCCAGATCTAGCCTGCTGGAAGCCAGGTTGTGCGTCGAAGCTGGGTAGGTCATGTGGATGAACAACATATACCATTCCTAGAAAGTACAGTTACGTAAGAACTTACCGTAACAGTAGATCTTCGAGAGAGGCTCTTGCAGTAGGTAATTACATATATAGACTGATGCGGCCGGGCGCAGGACCCCACGGAAAAATTTCTAGCTAGCAGTCCCTGGCGAGGGACCCCCGTCAGGTGACCGGCGTCATGCGACGTTGGTATAAAGGGGCGGTCCCGGATGCCTGCCTTCCAGTTCTTTCCCGCCACAGGCCCGGATGAGAGAGAAGCAGATATTTCCCTCAATGGAAAAGGAGCTGAAGAAGCCTAGGGGGATGGAGGGCGGGAGGGTATTACCTACTGCAAGATCCTCTCTCGAAGATCTACTGTTAGGTAAGTTCTTACGTAACTGTACTATCTTACTTCGAGAGGGCTCTTGCAGTAGGTAATTACATATAGGACTGAATCCCAAGCAGTCTGGAAGAAATAAAAGGCACCGGGAGGAGGAAACTACTCCTGAAGTAGCAGTAGCCTTGCAGGCCTCAAGACAGGAGGCCCTGCAAAACAGCTAGCCCGAAGCCTGCTCTACGGCGAGAGGCATTGTTCAAACTATAATAAAGGTATGGACGGAAGTCCAGGTGGCAGCAGCAGAGATGTTTGCTGCAGACACATTCTTGAAACAGGCCGCAGAGGCTGCTACTCCACGAGTAGAGTGACCTCTGACTTGACCCGGAAGGGTCTTGTTGTACTTGTCATAACAGAAAGTGATGCAATGAGCCAACCACTTCGACAGGCATTGCTTGGAGACAGCATTGCCTTCCCTTTTGTGAGCAAAAGAGACAAACAGCTGGTCAGTTTTTCTGAGATCTTTTGTCCTACCGGTGTAGTATCTCAGAATCCGGTGAACATCCATGGTATGGAGTAAATATTCTCCTTGGTTGGAGTACTGCATGAAAAAGGCAGGTAACTCTATAGACTGATTTAAGGTAGACTCCGCTACCACTTTAGGCAGAAACTTGGGGTTCATGCGAAGAGCTACTCGTTCTTTGTGAAATATCAAATAGGGGATTTTACACATAAGGGCCTGAAGCTCGGAAATTCTTCGAGCGGAAGTAATGGCACTATGAAGAAGAGCCGCCTTCACGACAGAAACTTCAGATCTGTGGATGCCGAGGTTCAAGGGAGGAGGGTAAGTTTTCGAGAACAAAGTTCAAATCCCAAGGGGAGCAGGAGTCCAAACAGGGGCCTCAGATGAAGGACCCTCTAAGAAAAGTCTTAGACACCGCTTAACTGAGCAAAGGCTTTATCAGCGAAAGGAACATGGTAAGCTGAAATAGCGGCCATGTGCACTTTCAAGGAGGAATGACTGAGACCCAGGTCGAAGAGATGACGTAAATATTCAAGCAGAACGGCCACTGGACAGGAGAAAGACTCCACGTTCCTAGAGGCGGCCCAAATAGAAAATCTCTTCCATTTCATGGCATAAGTGGACCTAGTGGAGGGTTTTCTAGCCTCCACCAGAATCTCGGCCACCTTTGGAGAGACATCAAAGCGAGATTGGGCTAGGTCTGCAGGAGCCATGCATGAAGTTGTAGGGACTTGAGGCCTGGATGGGCCAGGGTCCCCTGATCCTGGGTCAGCAATCCTCGAGATAAAGGAAGAGGAAGAGGAGGAACCTCTGAGTATTGTTGTAGAAGAGAGAACCAGATTTGCCTGGGCCAGAAAGGAGCGATCAGAATCATTCTCGCTCCTTCCATTATTAGTTTCTGCAGTACAAGAGGGACCATAGGAATTGGGGGAAAAGCATAGACGAATCTGCCCTTCCAGTTTAGAGACAGAGCATCACTCCAGAAAGCGCCTCACTCTGGAGCGAGTGAGCAAAAGGTGGGAAGTTTTGCGTTTTGGGAAGAGGCGAACAGGTCTATCTGAGGAGTCCCCCAAAGCTGGAAGATGTCATCTAGAACCTTTTGGTCCAACTCCACTCATGTGGCAGAGCAGAGGAGCGGTTTAGCTTGTCTGCCAGGGTATTGTCGACTCCTGGAACATGGATCGCCATGAGGTGAAGGTTGTGAAGTGTTGCCCAGTCCCAAACCCTCACTGCTTCCCTGCATAGAGGATAGGACCGAGTCCCTCCCTGCTTGTTGATGTACCACACCACGCACATGTTGTCCGTCTGGACAGCTAGGTGACCAGGAAGGATGTCTTGGTGAAGGGCTTGGAGAGCATATAGTACTGCTCGTAGCTTGAGTACATTGATGTGGAGAGTTAGCGCCAATCTGGACCATAAACCCTGGGTTCGGTGAGGACCCAGATGGGCTCCCCAACCTTCGCCTGATGCGTCCGTGGTCAGGGCCTGGGAGGGGGGAGGATGACAGAAGGGGACCCCTCCGAAACAGGTTCTCTCGAACCATGCACCATTGCAAGTCTCCTGTCATCGGCCAGGAGATCAGAACCAGATGATCTAGGTCATCTACGAGTTGGTCCCACTGGGTGCGGAGAGTCCACTGAGATATCCTCATGTGGAGCCGCACGCGGGGAACTGTGGGGATGGCGGCCGCCATAAGCCCCAAGAGACGGAGAACCGACCTCGCCGGAATCTTCCTGTGTTCTAATAGCAGGGAAATCTGTAACTGAAGAGAGGCCGCCCTGTCCGGAGGAAGGAAGGCCTTGCTCACCGTCGTATCGAGGATAGCCCCGATAAACTGAAGTCTCTGGGAGGGATCCAGATGAGACTTGGAATGGTTGATGGTGATACCCAGGCAAGTGAAAACCTGCTGGGTGAGGAAGAGAAAATGCAGGAGCTCCTCCCTGGACGAGGCCGCCAGGAGCCAGTCGTCCAGGTAGGGGAACACGTGAACTCCCATAGTACGCAGTAGGTGGGCCGCTACCACTGCCAGGCATTTGGTAAAAACCGGGTGCCGAGGAAAGACCAAACGGAGTGCCCGGAATTGGTACGGTCCTCTGAAAGCAACTCGAGGAACTTGCGCGTATGATCTAATGGGATGTGCAGATATGCGCCCTGCATATCCAGCTTACGGCCATTGACCCGGCCAAGAAGGGCAGAAGGATTTGCAGGAGAGCATCCTGAACTTTTGTATTCCACGTGAAGGTTCAAGGAGCTGAGATCAAGAATGGGTCTGAGATCTCCCGTCTTCTTTGGGACCAGGAAGCAATGAGAATAGTAACCCGTCCCTTGAAGGGGAGGAGGAACGGGTTCTATGGCCTGCTTCACGAGAAGGGCAGATATTTCTTCCCTGACCAAAGGAAAATGGTCCCTTGCATAGAACAACTTCAGAGGTGGGTGGCGGGCTGGTTTCTGTAGAAACTCTATGGAGTGCCCCTCTGCCATAATCTGAAGCACCCATGAATCCGTTGTTATCCTCTCCCAACCCGGAAGGTGGAGGGAGAACCTCCCTCCTACCGGTTCCTCCGGTGTGTCCGGAGGCGGTGGGAGAGGGGAGGAGTCAGGTGGTGTGGGGCAGGGCCGCAGCTGGGGCACCCGCTGCTTTTTGGGTGGTGGGGCCTGGCAGCTGTGGGGCCCGGCATTTAGTGGCCCGCTTCCCTTGGGGTTTCGCTTGGGCCGACCGCGCTCACGGTGCGATCAGGCGCAGAGGATGGGACGGCACATGGAATCCACGGATTTCAAAGCCGCCCCTTCTCCTGCAAGTCGGTGATGATGTCCTTGACGTCACCGCCGAAAAGCACTGAACCCCTGAAAGGTGCTTCCTGGATTGCTGACTGCACCTCCGGGACCAAACCTGACAAGCGGAGCCAGGCATGACGCCGAAGACTTGCGGTGAATGCGGAGCTCCGCCCTGCAGTGTCCACTGCATCGTATGTCGTCTGCAGGATGCGACGACTGGCCGAACGAGCAGAACGGACTAAGTCAGCTAACTCCTGCTTGACTTGGGAGTCAGGTAAGGAGTCAATCTTGGATTCCGCCTGGGTAAGGATGGCCTTCTGGTAATCCCCCATATGAGCTACATAATTCAGAGCCCGAATCCCCAGTGTGGAAGAAGCGTATATTTTTCTTCCATACCGGTCCAGGAGGCGAGATTCCTTATCTGGAGGAGACGAGCTTAGATGTTTAGGATGTGCTGACCGGCCCTAAGCGGCGCTAATCACGACCGAGTCTGCACGAGGGTGAGAATCAAAGTCTACACCCTCCGGAGCCTGGTATAGCCTGTTGGACTTCCTAGGAAGCAGGGCTAAAGCCGACAGTTGTTTCCAAATAGTGGAAACAAGGTGGGCATGAGGCTTGATCCAGGGTGGCACTAAAGTAGGAGCCCTAAGGGGCAGGTCCAGATGTTCGGCGAGTTTGACCCGCTGAGGATCTGGTTCCAGAGAACGCCATTGATGTACTTCCTGGATCTTCCTGAGCAACTCTGTGAAGGAAGAATCTTCCGGAGGAGACTTCGGAGGAGTCCTCAGCCGGGGCTTGGACGGAGAGCGAGGCTCGTCGTCTCTCTCGGCGCATCCGTTGGAGGAATCTGAGAGTGAAGAAGAAGAAGAAGAAGAATCAGAAGCAGAATAAGACTCCCTGGCACGTCTAGGGGGAGGAACGGGTTCCTTAGGGAGGATCCCTGGACGCGTGTCCTGCCCCTCTCGGGATCCAGAGGGAAGGGCTCTGGGATCCGGAGGCGGTGAGGGAGTGTGCCGTCTCAGGTGTACAGGGGCTGAGGGTGGCACCATCGCTGTAAGGCAGCTCTCTACTTCCTTGGTGAGCTGAGCCTTGGCCTCAGCCCACCAGGAAGCCAGAGCCTCCTGCAGATCCACCGGCGGCCTGGGGGACGGTGGAGGAGGGGGATAAGTGTATGGACTGTATCCGTAAGGCGAGTATCCGAAACCCAGCTGCGGGAAAACCGGTGCCGGGTATTGCGGCGTCGGGTACTGCGGTGTCGGCGGAACTGGCATCGGGTACTGCGGACCCGGGTAAGACGGCGTCGGATAGGACAGCGGGTACCTGGGTGCCGGAGGAGCTGCTGGAGCAGACGGCCCGGAAGGAGGCCCCACGGACGGGTCAACATTGAGAGGCCCGGGGGGGGGGTTGGGCCCGATGGAAGGGGAGTATCCCCAGCCGGCGTCAGTGGGGCCGGCGTCGGAACCGGCGTCAGATCTGGTTCCCTAGAAGGAGGGTCTGACGGAGTTGGAATATCCCCCGCATCGCCCGGGGACGGTGGAGAAAAGTCCCCAGGGTCAGGCTGGGGTGACTCAGGCTCCCAGACGGCAGCGAAGGCTGCAGGAACCGGGCAAGCGGGGTTGAGGGTCCGCTGAGGTTCTGTCGCCCGGGCGACGCTGAGGGAAGCCACGTGGCTTAGGTCTGTTCTCGCAGCGCTGGAGGAGCCGGAGCGCCCAACTTAGGGGGTCCCTCGTCGGAGGTGGGCAGAGGGATAGAAGCGGCCCAGTCCAAGGGGGACGAGGTTGTGCACCGCCCCGAAGGGTCAGGCGTCTTATCAACCTTCTCCTGGTGGACATTGGAGGAGCTGACATCAGGCTTATGGGAGGTGCCCGCGCCAGTAGGCCGCAAGTTTGCAGCGGTACTGAGGGCAGAGGCCTCCTTTTGCCCGGAGGCGCCCGCAAGGCCCGAACGCGAGCCCGACGGGCGGGCCGACGCCTTCTCCAAAGCCATGGAGGCTGTCGTCGGACGGTCCCCCGGAGGGGATGTTACCTGGGCCGGGGTCGCGGGCGAGGAGGCCTTCTCCCGGTGCCTTTCTTTGTCCCACTTTTTACGATGTCCTTCAGAAGAAGTCGACTCCTGCCTGAGCTTCTTCATTTTTTCCATTGAAGACGATCATCTTCTTTAGCAGATGGGCTTCGAGGACTGTTGGCGTTGTTCATGGGTAGCCGATTGAAGTGCAGGCAATGCGGGCACTTGTCGACCGGATGGTCGGGCCTAAGCAAAAAGGCAGAGAGGGTCATTCCTTAGTGGCAGTTGCCTACACAAGTCGCACTTGTTTTGGAAGGTGTAGGGGGACTTACATACACCGACGCTGACCTGACGATGAGAAGAAAAAATACTCAAACCTTCGGTAAAACCGACGAAAGAACAGGGCTTTGCTAAGCACGAACTTTACCACGAGGCGCTGCATGAGCTAACGGTGGGAAAGAACTGGAAGGCGGGCGTCCGGGATCGCCCCTTTATACTGACGTCGCATGACGCCGGTCACCTGACGGGGCGATCCCTCGCCAGGGACTGCTAGCTAGAAATTTTTCTCATAGTCCTGCCGCCGCGCCAGTCCTATATGTAATTACCTACTGCAAGAGCCCTCTCAAGTAAGATCTCCTGTTACAGGTGAGTAACCTGTATTTCTAGGGCATGGATATGTTGTTCAATCCACACTTATTGGCAGACTCCTAGCAGTTCTCCGGAAGAGGGAGGCAGGTGCACACCCCTACTTAGGGAATAAAGACTGGAGAACCGAGGTCCCAAAACCAGCATCCCGGCGTGACTCAAGGTTGATGTGGTAGTGGGTAATGAAGGTGTGTGCTGACTTCAGGTAGCAGCCCTGCAGATTTCCTGGATAGGGACGCCCCTGGAAGCAGCCACCAGCAGCGGTATGGCGGTGAATGAGCTCTTATCCCTTGGGAGGCTCCATGCCTGCCAACCTGTAGCAGAGATCTATGCAGGAGGTGACCCCTGCCTATCGCCTGCTTGGCTGCAGGTCTGCCAGGTGCAGCTTCAGCGTAGGTGACAAACAGCTGGTGAACCTCTCCCTGAACTTCAGCCATCCGCTCCTTATAATAAGAGAGCGCTCTTCTAGGCTCCAGAGTATGGAGCCATATATTCGGCCTCCGAGGTGTGATTGGGGTAGAACACCGGCAGAGTCAACACCTGGTTAAGATGAAACTCCGACACCGCCTTCGGAAGGAATTTCGAGAGGGGGCGCAGGACAACCTTGTCCTTGTGGAAGACCAGATAAGGAGACTCGATGGAAAGCGCCTGGAGCTCTCCCATCCTTCTGGCTGACGTGATAGCCACCAAGAAAGCAGTCTTCCACGACAGGTGAGAGATGTCACACCTGTGCATCAGTTCGAATGGCTTGCCCATGAGCTTAGCCAATATCAGCAGTAGATCCCACGAGGTGGAGATTCTGCATCAGAGGATATGTGATCAAGGCCTTTGAAAAGCACCGACCACCTTCTCCTGCACCACCGACTGCTTCCCGCCCGCGCCTGTAAGCAGAGATGGCTGCCAGGTGCACCTTAAGGGTCGCACGATCAAGCCCAAGCTGAGAAAGGGACCACAGGTAGTCTAGAATGCTCCTCAAGGAACAGGAGGAAGGGTCCAGCCCTTGCCCTGACACCAAATGGAGAATCTCTTCCATTTAAAGGCATAGCATTTCCTGGTCGACTCCTACGGGAAGCCTCAACAACGCTGAGGACCTTGTTGAAAGACCCAAGGCCTGGAACTCTAGCCACCAGGAACCAGGCCATCAGATGCAGGGATTGAAGGTCTGGATGAAATACCTTCCCTGATTGACTGAGATCAGGTCCGGGCGGGCTGGAAGCCACCTCGAGCCTGAGCTGAGGCTGAGGAGATCTGGATACCAGAACTGGCGGGGCCAGTCTGGGGCTACCAGAATCACCTGCGCCTTGTCCCTCCTCGCCTTGAGAAGAACCTTGTGGATCAAGGGAAATGGGGGAAAGGTGTAGAAGAGGCCCGGGGTCCATGGCCTCGAGAAGGCATCCCCCTGCAGCGAGCCCTGCTGAGGGGGGCAGGCATGGAACAATCTCAGTTTCGCATTCTCCCTGGAGGCAAACAGGTCCACCTGAGGCATGCCCCAGTGGGAGAACAGATCTTGTACTACCTCCGGCAGGAAAGACCACTCGTTGGTCGCAGCTCCTATCCGGCTTAGGGCATCGGCCAGAATGTTGGAGGCTCCTGCCACATGGATGGCAAGGAGATCCGCCTCCAGGCTGCGCATGAGGGTCCAAGTGCGGAGAGCTTCCCTGCACAGAGGCATGGAGCGCGTCCCGCCCTGGCAGTTTAGGTAGTACATGGTCGTGGTATTGTCTGTCTGGACCTGGACCACTTGACCCCGTACAAATGGAGCGAAGCCAGTGAGGGCTAGACGAACCGCTCAAAGCTCCAGGTTGATGTGGCATCGGGACTCCCGAGGGGTCCAGAGGCCATGCACTCTGTGCTCCCCCAGATGGGCACCCCAACCCATCAGAGAGGTGTTGGTCGATAGAGAGACCATCGGCTCGGGACAAACGGGATGCCCTCCTGCAGATGAGCTGGAACGATCCACATCTCCTGGGTCACTGTCACTGGCTGATCCAAAGGACCAGAGCGCTGTGACCATTGGCTGGCCAGTCCCCACTGTAGGGGACGCATGTGCCAACGGGCCCAACGGACCACGCTGGTGCAGACCACCATGAGGTCCAGGAGGCGCAGGAAGTCCCGGGCAGGGCTCAATTGCCCAACCTGAAATGATTGGGCAAAGGAGGAAAGAACCTTGGCCCTGTCCGCCGGGAGCCATGATCTGGCTCAGAGCCCAGCCTCTGCCCGATGAATTGGATCACCTGCTTTGGCACGAGTTCCGACTTGGCCTCGCTGATGAGAAGGCCAACTTGAGAGCAAACCTGAGGGCCAGATCCCTGACCGCCTCCACCTCCGCGTCTGGAGGAGGCCGCAATCAGCCAGTCGTCCAGGTAGGGTACACTCTGACCCTTCGGTGTCAAGAGGAATGCTGTCACCACTGCCATGCATTTGGTGAAGACCCTGGGAGCTAGAGAAAGGCCAAAGGGCATGGCCTGGAACTCGTAGAGGAACCCCTCCGCTCTGAAGCGGAGGAATCGCTGGTGGGACGGACAGATTGGGACGTGAAAGAACACATCCTGGAGGTCCCGAGAACAGAATCACATGCCTCGTTCCAAGGATGGAATGATCTGAGCCAGAGTGACCATCCTGAAGGTTTGAGACCTTAGGAACCTGTTCAGGTCGTGCAGGTCTAGAATGGGGCGCCAGCCCCCCGTCCGTTTCGGGACCAGGAAGTACCTGGGCACAAACCCTGGGTCTCATGGAGGATCCGCCACCTTCCTGATCACCTTCTTTTGGAGGAGCAGGGCAATGTCGGCTCGACGGGCCGACAGAGAGGCTGCGGACCCCGTAACCCCCTGTGGGGCGACGGCTCGGAAGGGCGGGGCCTGCGAACTCCAGAGGCAGACCCTTTCCTACCACCTCCAACACCCAATGGTCCGTGGTGATAGCGGACCAGGTGGAAAGAAAGTGGCGGAGCCGTCCCCCCATGGGGGGGAACCCTGGGGAAGCGACGCGGCTGGGGGCGACACCCCTCAACCAGTCACTGGGCAGCCTTGGAGGAAGGACCGACCGAGGGACCTCTGGGCCTTTTCCTCCCAGCTTCCTGTTGGAGGAAGCTGCAGGCTTGGCTTTGGGGTGCCAAGTGCGAGCCTGCTGACCCTGATGCTGGTGTTGCTGGGCCAGACGTGCCGCAGGGGCAGAAGGGTGAAAGGACTTATGCTGCTGCCGGCAGCCTTTGTCCTTCTGGGCAGACGTGACAGAGTCCAAGGTGGCATTGGACTTTTCAATTCTCTGGAGGTGGCCCTCCACCCCAGGCCCGAACAAGTCGGTACCCAGGAAGGGGACGTCTGCCAACTTGTGCTGGGTATCCGCCGTAAAGGTGGAGATCCGCAGCCAAGCTCTGCGGTGCATGGCCACTGCAGCTGCTACTGACCGGGCACAGAAGTCTCCAATATCGAGAGCCATTTGGGGCTGCTGTTTCACCACTGCCCTTCCCTGATCCCGCACCTGCTTGACCGTAGTCTGCAGATCAGCCGGGAGATGAAGGATCACCTCATCCAGGGAGCCCATAACGGCGTGGGAGAAGTGCGCCATCAGTACGGCCGAACTGGCCTGATGGAGGCTGAGGGAGGCCGCAGGATATACTTTACGCCCGGCACAGTCCAGCTTTTGGACTCTTTGTCGGGGCTTGTCCGTCCCTAGCGTTCCGGAGCGCGGAAAACGCTGTTGGTAACCAACCCTCCATAGAGGGTGTTCCGAGAAACCGACAGAGACCCGTAGGGACCGTGATACTCCTGGCCACCCTGGTCAAGGAGCAGGACAAGAAGCCGCCGCCATAACTCAAGGCTGGGCCAACAATGGCTTCAGCCACTGGAAAGGCCTCTGTGGAGAATCTCGTCCAGTATCTCCATGAGGGATACTGGCCCGCTTGAATACAGGCTCGAGCTGCATCCCGGTGGACTCCGAGATGAGCCGAAGCAGACCCATGAACAATGATGGGCTCTCGTCCATCGACTGTCCCCTGAAGGACTCCAGGTCAAGGGGCCTGGAGAACAGGGAGGAGTCGTCATCAGACTCCGAGGAGTCTGCGAACAGCTGCCTAGGGCCTGAGCCACCCTCCACCTGCCAAGGACGGTCGGGAGTGAGGGTGACCGACAACCGGTGGGCAGTCCCTGACCCGACCGAGAATCCTTGGTCGGAGCCCCCGATTTTGGTTGTGGAGGTGGGGGTTCCACCACAATCGGTGGGGCAGCTGGTTTTGGCCGAACAACCGGCACAGGTTTGGGCATCTTGACCACCGCGAGGGGTTGTTTCTGCCTTTCGGGTGACAGCCACTTAATGGCTGGGGAAAGCAACGGTGTCGGCTTGTTCCCAGTCAGAAGGAGCTGCTGCCACATTAAGTCCTCGTAGCGTCAACGAATTTGCGCCGAAGCCTCTCCTCCTCCTCCGAGGAAGATGAGGATGAGCAGCGCCACTGCTTTCCTCGGTGCCGAGACCGAGACCGCCGGTGCCGGTGGGATCGGCTGGACCGAGAAGAGGTCCGAGACTGAGGCCGTCGGTGTTTCCGAGGGTGGGTCTGGGAGGGAGTGGGGGGAAACCTGTTCCTCCTTTGGCTCGGGAGCCTTACCCGGGGACTCCGGCACAGGAGGCGCAGGCAAGTCCTCGGTTTCCACCGGGGGAACCGGTGAAGAAGGGTTGTCGGCTTCTCCAGTCGACAGCCCATCCGACGGGTCGGAAGTGGCCCCGACTGCTGGCCGATGTGGGTGTCTCAGCCGTTGACCTGACGGGACATCAGGAAGCCAGCGCCTTAGCCGCAACCTCGACCAAAATAGAGTGTTGACTGTTCGGGAGGGGACCTCTCCGCTCCACGAATGGGGAGGGACCTCTCCGCTCCTGAACGTCAACGGTGGGACTTACCCTTCGAGTCCTTCTTCTTGGACAGAGAGGAGTGTCCCGATGGCCCCTCGCCTTTCGTAGAGAGGGAATGGCAAAGCTCCTTACAAGAAGCTCTGTAGGAGGATCCCAAGGAGAGCGGGATAAATGCCGCGACTGAGGAGGATGATGAAGATGCAGCCTGGGCTGCCTCCTCCTCGAGGGCGATCATCTGCTCGAGTTGCTCAGCCGAGCCAGCTGCCGTGGAAACCGCCCAATGGGCCTCCTTGGACTTCACCGACGGAAAACATTTCTCGGGGCGCCCAAGTTGGAGCCGGGCAGCACAGTCTTCGAGGATGTTTGCGAAAAGAACTGCACAACTCGAGCTCATGGATCGTGTGTCAAGCCTGGGGCAGTAGACCCATGTGGAGTGTGGGTGTGGATCGGTCCTAGACATCATCTGCCGCATGGAAGCTTCCATGGCTCCAGTCGATTTGTCCTCTGGCCGTGAAGGAAGAAGTAGACCAAGTCTAGAAACTTCAAAACGATTTTCGGTGAACCAAAGAGTTTGGTTCCAGTCTAAACGCAGAGCGCTAAGAAGGGAACCTGAGCTTCCAAGTGGTAAGGAAGATCTGGCGTCATGGGGTGGAGCAGAGAGTTTTACCACCCGGGTGGGTGGAAGGAGCCAGTTTGAAGACCTTCCGGCAAGATTTAAAGTGGCAAGGAACCTGCCAATAAGTGTGGATTGAACAACATATCCATGTCCCTAGAAAGGTAGTTTTCAGTGGGAACCTGCAACTATTTTTGGTAGACATTTTCTTTTCAGTCCACATGCCTCTGTCCCCCATCTAGGAGAATTTTTCTCCTTTACAAGACCCTCTTCTGCTGATGTACACTCAACTCTAGTCATGGTAGCTGCACTGTCCCACTAAGCTACCTGCAGGACAGCAACTAGTCAACTAATGCCTCCAGCAGGTGTGATGTGTGGGACATTACTCTACCTGGCAGTTGACATATTCAGCTTTGCTCCCCATGACATATTCAGCATTGCGACCTCACTGATTATGATATCACTGCTACTTAGGAACAGCCACTCAGTAGTTGCCAGGTCAGTCGCCTGTGATGTCACTGTCAGTGAGCTCACAATGCTGATGATGTAGTGGGTGGGGGATTAGAGACATATGTCAGTTGCCGGGCTGAGAGCTGTTCCACACATCCAGCACAATGTTACATAGATACATACATAGACAGTGTCGGCAGATAAGGACCTATGGCCCACCCAGTCTGCCCATTTAAGTTTGTAAGTTCAGTTTATGTTTTCCAGGAAGTCTGTTGCCCCTTACCCCTGACCTCCAGAATTCCTTTATGTCTATCCCATGCATTCTTAAATCCCGTGATTGTTTCAGCCGCCACCACTTCCTCTGGCAGGGTGTTCCACTTGTCCACCACCCGTTCTGTGAAGAAATTCTTCCTCACGCTTCCTCTGAATCGTCCTCCTCCAACTTCATCCCATGCCTCTAGTCCTGGAACATCTTTTTCGCTAAAAATAGTGCATTCCTGCACCCTGTTCCTCCCTGTAAGATACTTGTATGTCTCTATCATATCCCCTCTCCTCCTCTCCTCCAGGGAGTACATGTTCAGTGCCTTCAACCTGTCCTCATAGGACTTGTGATGCAATCCATGCACCATCTTTGTTGCCCTCCTCTGAACCTTCTCTACCCTGTCTATGTCCTTACGTAGGTAAGGTCTCCAGAACTGCACAGTGTACTCCAGGTGCGGCCTCACTAGTGTCTTGTATAGTGGAATTATGACCTCCCTTTTCCTGCTGGTTACGACATAGAAAACTTTATAATGAGCAAAGGGAAAAAGAAAAATACTTTGGAAATAAGTTACAACTGGCTACTTCTTAAAATCTGTATCATTTTACTGTTTGTTTTGGTTCCATTAGCTTTTTATGGTTCCACTAGCTTTTTACTATTTATTATTTAAAAAATGACATCACAATGAACACTGAGCTACTGAGGCATCCTTTATTACATCACAGGAGCGAATGGTGACCTTTACACCACTGACAATCTCAATGCGACATTCCAGGTGGAGACAGTTGAGATTATTATACAGCTGACCCTCCTCTGCCACCATGGGAAACAGACCATTGAATTTACATAGCAGCTCTGGATACTCAATGGCAGACTGACGTGGACTGCCAATGTTGAATGCAGGTGCCTGTGAAAGGTTGGCGACTGATGAGGATACTGGAAAGTAAAGAACTCGCCAGCTAAGTACAGCCCCACCTTGTGTAAGAGACATGGTAATTCAAAAGAACAGAATTTGGTGTTGTATAGTGCCTTTCAAAACACTAGGCAGTATAGTAAGGGAAGACTCTATGGACCCCAAGCCTCCTGCTATCAAATCCGATGCTTCTATGTACTATCCCAAAGCACTGGATAAAAAAAAACAAAAGGTTTGGATACTGATCACGCATAGATTGTACATGGTACACAGTGCATGCAGCAGCCATTATGTGAGCGAACACCATATAAACAGCGAACTGCATTAGAACCGGTGTTACTGAGAGTGGGAATGTTGGCCAGGACACACTGGATAAATACTTTCCTCTTTAAAAAAGTGTCACAGGATCTTAAACTTTCATCAAGACAGCTACCAGCAATGGACAGCAGGGACCAAGGTTTAATCCATCTACCAAAGAACAGCACCTCCAACAGTGCAGCACCCCCCAGTGCAACACTGCAGCCTCAGTGTTTTGAATTAGCCAAAGTGCCTGCTGTGACATTTGAACCAACCACCATCTGATCTTCTTGGCCCAGAGGTGAGTGTACTGCCCACTGAGCTGGTGATGCTGCTGTGCACCTCCTGATGGCAACTGAAAGTGAAGTATGCACAGGCCACGAACAGTGTAGACTACACCTAACTGTTGTGGGAAACTGAGTGGTTCAATGATTAACACTTCAATGCTGTTGAATTGCGGGCAGTGTTTCTGTGCTGCGGGTTAATGCCCATGTGTGAACCAATCTGTGATTTCATAGAAACATAGAAGTTGTTGGCAGATGGGAACCTTATGATTCATCAAGTCTGTCCTTATTTTCCTATCCCCCCAACTTAGTTACCTGCTTGAGTATCCCGCAATGCCTGTCCCATGCCCACTTGAATTCCCACCCCATCGTCACCCCCCCCCCGGCAGGCTAGTCCACGGTTCAACAACATGCTCAGTGAAGAAGAATTTCCTCATATTGCTCCTGAATCTACCTCCGTTGAGGCGAAGGTCATGCCCTCTTATCCTGCTATAGCCTTTTACCTGAAAGAGGTTCTGCACCTGAACCTTGTTGTTACCGTTAAGGTATTTAAATGTCTATCATGTCTCCCCCACCCCGGTTCCTGTGCTGCTCTAGGGAGTATCAATTATGCTCAATTGAAATTGGCTTGCAGTAACGGTTTCTGTGAAAAGTCCTGCACCATCTTTGTTGCTCTTCTCTGCACCGGCTCCAGCCTACGTCCCTCCTGAGGTGTGGACTCCAGAACTGGATGCAGTATTCCCGGTGGGGTCTTACCAGGGATCGATACAGAGGCATGATCACTTCATGCCTATTTGTGAAGCCCGTTCCCATGCATCCCAGGATGCCACTAGCTTTTAGTGCTGCCTTATTGCATTGTTTGCTGACCTTGAGGTCATCTGATATGATCACCCCCAGGTCTCGCTCTAGCTTTGTATCCACCAGCTGCTCTCCTCCCATCAAGTAGTTTCCCTGGGTTACATTTTCCCAGGTGCATGACTTTACATTTTTTGGCACTGAATTTCAATTGCCAGATCCTTGACCATTCCTCCAGCTTTCAGAGATCAGATTCCATGCTTTGTTGCTCCTCTGGCATGTCAACCCTGTTGCTGATTTTGGTGTCATCAGCAAACAAGCACACTTTTCCCTTCAGTCCATCAGCAATGTCGCTGATGAATATGTTGAAGAGGATCGGCCCCAGAACTTGAGCCCTGCGGAACCCCACTAGTCACCCTACCCTCCTCTAACAGAGTGCCATTTACTGATACCCTTGTCCCTCTGTGTTCTCCCATTTAACCAGTTCTTGACCCAGCCTGTTACCTTAAGACAGACTCCCATATTCTCCAGTTTACTGACTAGTTTCCTGTGCGGAACCGAGTCAAATGCCTTACTGAAGTAAAGATAATCCACATACACTGCCCCACCCTAATCCACTGTTCTGGTGACCCAGTTGAAGAAATCTACCAGGTTTGTCTGGCAGGACCTCCCTGGTGTGAAATCACGTTGCTTTGTGTCAAACTGACCACTTTCCTCCAAAACAGCAACGATTCTTTCCTTCAGGAAGGACTCCATCAGTTTTCCCACTATTGAAGTTAGAATAACTGGACAGTAGTTTCCTGGCTGTTGCTTGCTTTTGCTCTTGAGGAGTGGCACAACTGTTGCCCTCTTTCAGTCCTCCAGAAACTCCCCACTCTGCTAGTTCCCTCCCAAGTATCTTAAGTATTCTTTGGTGGATCCCATCTGGCCCCATAGCGTTATCCACCTTTAACTTGTTGATTTCCTCCAGTACCCTTTCCTCTGTGAAGGGACTCATGTCTGTGCCTCCAAGTGGAATATTCTTTTAGCCTGTTGTTGGACCGCTACCATCTGCTTCCTGTGTGAAGAGTGAGCAGAAGTATTCATTGAGTGCCTTTGCCTTCTCTCCGTCATGTTCTGCGGGCTGCCCATCCTTTTCTCGTGATTATAACAATGCCTCCCTTAGTCTTCCTTTTTTCTTGTATGTACCTGTAGAATGTTTTGTCACCCTTCTTCACTCCCTGAGCTATCCTCACCTCTGTCTGTGCCTTGGCATTTATCACTTTCCCTGTCTCTTTTAGCTTTTCTTTATATTCTGTTTTGTCAGTCTCTTTCCCTGACTCCTTGTACTTTCTGAAGACTTTGTGCTTTTCCCTCCCATGGTTGTCACCTCTTTGGAAAACCATAGTGGGGTTTTTTTTTTTTTTTTATAACCAGGAGAGACACGCTAAGCTGAAAGCTTGTTTACAGGTGCGACCTGGGAGCACAAGGAAGTTAAGTGACTTGCTCAGGATCACACAGTATGCAAGTGGGGGCTGTGGGATTCAAACCCAGGTCTCCAGGTTTGCAGCTCAGAGCCTTTAACCACTGCGCTATACTGCCGCCTTGATTCTTCTCTTTTTATTCTTACTGACCTGGCGGGTACACTGTGATGTGACCATGGTTATTGCATCTTTCAACACTGTCCAACACTCAACGCTCCTTTCTGTTGTGTTACTAAGATTGTCCCTCAGGCAGGCCTTCACTTTTGTGGTCTGCCCTCCTGAAGTCAAGGACCTTTAGCTTACAGTGTATGGAGTTCTCAGTCCTGTTTACCATGAACCATACTGTGCGATGGTCACCGTTTTCCAGGTGGTCCCCCACTTCGACGTCCAGAACCGTATCACTATTTGTGAATACCAGGTCCAAGATCACGTTTCCTCTTGTGGGTGTCTTCACTAGTTGACTTAGACCTGCTTCCTGAAGTGTAACTGAATTCCCTGCTTTTTTCTGATGCTGCTGTGTGGGAACTCCAGTCAATGTCTGGTAGATTGAAGTCCCCTACTAGCACCATGTCCCCTTTGTCTGACATCAGAAGGATGGTTTCCAGGGTATTCTTGTCCCTGGTTTCCTCCTGATTTGGGGGTTTATAGATTACTCCTACCCGGATGGGTGTCCGGCTTCTGGCCCAGATTGTAATCCATAGGTCCTCGGTTTCCCCCTGTGCCTGGTGGATTTCAGTAGCACTTATGGTATCTTTAACATAAATAGCTACCCCCTTCCCCTTTTTCCCAGTCCTATCTCTCCCGAACAAGTTATACCCTGGGATAGTCACCTCCCAGTCGTGACTGTTCGTTAACCGTGTTGCAGTCACCGCAACCCAGTCCAGTCCTGCACTACTATTGTGGCAGTGAGGTCTGGCATCTTGTTAGCCAGATTGCATGCACTGAGATATAAAGCTGTCCATTCCCGATGTGCATCCCTGTTTGCGGTACCTCCTTTTTTGTTGTTTCTCCCTTTACCTTTTTTTGGGCCATTGTCAGTTTCTGACAGAACTGCATGCTTTCTGCCTTCTGCGACTGTTATCCTGGTGCGTCCTATAGGATTGGTACTAGCTGGAAGGGGAGAGACAGCAGACTCTGTATGCGCTACTCCTAAAGCCGCCATCTTCTCCCCATCCACTAGCTTAAAAGCTCTGCATGGATCAAATTTTTGCCCCAGCATCCTAAACCCCCTACATAGTCAGGTGGAGGCCGTCAAATTTGAAGAACTCCCTTTCCCAGAAGTCCCAGTTTCCAACTAAGTTATGCCCCTTGGTGTGGCACCAGTCTTTGAGTCATGTACTGAGCTCACCTATCTCCTGCTTTTTGATTTTCTGCCTGTTTTTTCCCCTTTTCCCAAACTGGTAGAACCTCTAAGAAGGCAATGCTGGACAAAAGGGAAACTGATTTCTCTCAGAGTTGGGCAATGTGCTCCACAACCTCCTCTACCAGCCTGCTAGCAAGGTCCTTGGTCCCTAGCTCTACCAGCACAATAAAAAAAAAATATATCAAACATTCCAAGGGCACTGTAGTTCTTTTTTATAAATTAAATTATTTTGTAGGTCAGCCCGGTGGCGTAGAGGGCTGAGGCGCTGGCGCCTTACCTTGACCCACGCCGGCAACCCGGGTTCAGGAATGGACTCTGGGGGCTGGCAGGGGAAGGAGAGGATTGAGCATCCACAGGACTGCTCTCCCCTCCTGGGGTGGGTAGTGGGTTGATGTTGCGCTGTGGCAGCCCCTGGTGGAGACCAGGAGCACAACAGACACACCAGAAAAGTGGAAATACCACCCCACTTTAAGCCGGATGACGGCTGCCCGGCTCTCTCGTGCCATTCATGTCCCTGCTGAGTCCTCCGTCCCAGCAGCACCCCGGGGCCAAGTGTAGTGCTGGCTTGCCCCCCCCCGTCTGGCACATTCCCCCTTGGAGGAGGGAGACCCATCCAGAGAAGGGTTACCCTGGAGTTGGCTGCTATATGGGACCAGAGGATTGGAGGGCAGATGGACCACAGCAAGCACTGGCAAGCTTGAAGGAGAGGCTGAAGTGGAGCATGTAGGGAGGAGGTAAAAAGATAATACAAAAAAAATATATACATATATTTTTTGTAATACAAACTTATAGAAGAATAAATGAGCATAGCCACAGGCTTTGTAAAACCTTAATTTATTCCCCCCAATACCCCCGTATATAACCTTTAGGAATGAGCAATTTTGACAATGAAATATGTACCAGCAAAGTTATTCACAGGAAAAGAGATAAAAGCCCATGCTAGGAGACGGAAGACAAAACAGACAAAGTCCTATTTAATGGAGTAGTGCAACGTTAACGACACATCTCTCGAGGTATTAAATATACAGCAATGGTAAACCTTCATTTGACTGTAAAATGGGACAAAGATGGATCGGTGTAGAACATCAGTGTTCCTTATCTGAAAAACAGCAATGGGGGCTTGTCTTTCTCCGTAGCTACAGTACAGGATGATCCACTAGATGCAAACATATTTACAAGCTCGGAAAGCAAATAAAAGGAGAACAAATATTATTTTTTCCCTCAGTTTTTATCCAAAATAAAAAATACACGCGGAATTATGAAAATATAAGTTTGCTATTTCCATCACACGTAGGGCTGATGTTACATTCCAAGGCCTGTAAAGCTGTCTAAGTTTTCATAGTTCATCCCGATCTCTCTTGAGGATTGTATATCTGTGTTCACTAGGGGCAAGCTTCTGGAATGAGCTTTCCGGAGGGCTGCTGGCTATTTCTTGACTTGTCTGGAAAAAAAAAAAAAAAAAACAAAAAAAATGTTTATTAAACATTTCTCCCCAGAAATACATGGCATTGTACATAGACTGTCCTGCTGTGAAGATCCTCTATTTTTGCAGTGTCAAAATCCTTCAACAACTAACCGGGGGGGGGCGCGCATGAGAGCCACATCACATTAAGTTAAGTGGGGGGGGAGGGGCTAGCGCACTCTTTGCAAAGTTGTTTTACTGCTAAAAAGCAGTACCTCCCCTGGTATCCAAAACTGCACAAAGTGTAAGTGCAGTTTTGGTTGTCTGGGTGACAGATTTACTGTTCAGTGCTTTGAGGTGCACATATCTTTGGAGCTGTGCAATTTTGGGGGGCAGTGTTGTTCTGACTCTGTGGTGGGCAGCATCTGTTTACTACTCTTGCCTCTACTCCAAAAGAGGTCAGACATCAAGAGGGTGTCTATGTTGCTCATCACAATGCATTTTGATCAAAACACCAGAGAAGTATCCAGCCCAGTGATGTAGAGAGCTGAGATGCTGGCGCCTCATCTCCCGTCACAACGCTGACCCACGTTCGGTGGCAAATGCGGGTTGCTGGGGGTTGGCCAGGGAGGGAGAGGACTGAGCATCCAGAGGACAGCTCTCCTCTGCCAGGGAGGGTGGACTGGTGTTCCCGTCAAATGACTGCCAGCAGGTGGAGGCCTGAGGGTAGTGCGGGTTCAGGGGCACTAAAGATGGGAGGGTGCTGTGGGACTTGGCAACGTACACATGCCTCCACATGTGTGCACCCCAGCAATGGGGAAAGGGAGAAAATGGAAAATGAAAGGCACTGGACCCATGAAACCCTGCACGCCTACCTCCACCCCATGCCGTCGCCTGGTCCCCAGCCCAAATTTGGATGTAGCTCTCCGGGTGGGGGAAGGACGACCTTTCCCTTCCTGGCCCCACTACGGGGGCAATCAGTGGGGGATCCTGGGACCAGGACAGACGAGACGCTGGGTGAGGGGAGGTGGGACAAGGTTGAGAGCCCCGCCAGTGCTGACTAGGAGAAAAAGCTGTATGGAAAGGAAAAAATTAAAAACCACCAAAGAACAGCGCCATTTTCAACAATCAAATCCCATCTTATCACACAACTGGATACCTTTTGAAGCAAGTAACTTAATCAGGAAAACACATACTAACAACATTACTCAGAATTACTGGCCACTGGCCAGCATTTTCAATAGCTAAATAACCCTGTTGTAATTTTTGGTTGCAACCGTTCATGTGCAACTGCAAGCTGTCAATCAAGCTCAAGCTGCTGAAGCCGCATGCCCCAGTAGCACAACTGCTGCTCTTTTAAACCATGTAGTTTCCCCTTGCAGAAAATGATCTTTGGTCAGTAATTTTACAAAAAACAAAACAGGTGTAGGTGGGTGTAACAGAATTTTATACACATGTTCAGTGTGGGATGCTTTTATAAATCCCCAAAGTGAAGAGCAGCCAACACCTACGGTGTGTATAAAATTCTGGTTACACACACCTACCCATGTATTATTCTCTATTTTAAATACAGTCTGTACTGTATGTGCCCCCCTCACTTCATGAACAGACACAAATATGCTGTGCAAACATCTAGTAATAAAGACTTCCCTACTCACTCTCCTATCCAGGGTTTCCAGGCTGCGATTCCCTTAGGAAGCAACAATTTGCCCAGGCTTACACCCTGAAGACCTGAAATGTCATCATGTCCGTCTCAGCCGGTAGGCTGTTTGATAGGGTCACCACAAGCTGGGAGATGTGCCTCTAAACATTAACCCTGAATTTTCTGCCTCTAAGCTTTCAGGCATGTCCCCCAAATAATGTTGACAATACAAGATACCCTTCCTTGAGTATGCAGAAGACAGATCATGCTTCCTCTCAGATTCCTTTTCTCCAAGGTGATTATATTTGTCTTGTGTGTTGGGCCTGTTGCTGCTGCTCAATATTTTTTTCTGAATTTATTTAAATCTCAAAATTTTAATTTATTATTTTTTGCATTGTGTTTTATCGGTCTTCTTACTGTGAGGCACCCAGAGCTCTCGGGATTGGGCGCCATAGAAATAAGATTGTCTTGCCTTATCCTGAGCACATCTCCTTATAGCTATTGTTCCTGAACCTCCCCCGATCATTTTGGTGGCCCCTGCACTGCACCACCTCAACTGCAATTTCCTTTTTGTACTGAGCAGCCCACAACTGCACACAGTACTCCAGGAGTGTTCTGAACAAGGCCTTGTAAATTGCCAGGATTACTTCCCTTGTCCTCCTGGTCACCCCACTTTTAATGCACCCAGGCATTCTACTGGCCCTCTTGACAGCAGCTGTTCACTACCAAGAGGTTTTGCAGAATGCTGGGGTGTATGAGGTGGGGAGACAAAGATACGCAACTGAATGAAGTGTACGGCCATAAAGGATTATGCTTTCTGAAATCTCGTTAGATAATCAGATCACTATACATTCCAGAATATATGTTATAAAGGTGTGTGTGACTGTCTGTCACACCAGTGGTTAATTAGGTTACCAAATCTTGTTTTTTGTTTACACAATTGGGACATTTTCAATGTGAACACATTACTTTCACTTACAATTTTTCATTAGAACACAGAGAACAAGGGTCATATACACTTCATACCACCAGCCTCTACAGAAAACCTCACAAGTTCCCTACCAAAACTTAAAAAGAAAAGTTTCGCAATGCCCAGCTGGGATAAAGGCAGGAATCCGGAGAGCAGTTTTGGACAAATACAAGTTAATTGTTGATGAAAAAACAATATGAGGGACTGAATGTCTGTATATGTATCATGATATGAGTGTTGTATTGTTTTGTATGTACAATATGAAATTTCAATAAAAAGATTAAAAAAAGAACAGAGCTGCTCTGCTTATTTCAATGCTATGGCAAATCTAAAACTGAATGTGGCTCAGTGGTTTCGTTTAGATGAGTGGTACTACTAAAACGAGCAGAGCAGCTCTGCTTTGTATTTAATTTCTCTTTGAAAAGATAGGGACTTGGTGGGTGTTTTTTTGGGAGGCTGAATTTTTATGTACGTGTGTAAGAGTGGGGGGGTAGGGACTGTCATAAAATGAAGTCTGAATGGTGTGGGGGGCGCAAAACTTATGCACATCATGTTGTGTTAAAGGGAACATAAACTTTGTTTTGCCCATTTTAATGTAACTGGAAATTTGGGCATTTGTGTAGCTCCCCCCATCTCCCTTTTATACTTTTTTGTTTTGTTCACTTTAATCTTGGTTTGTTTTTTTTTCCACTTTTTTTAAGGGCATCAATTTGCTGCTGCTTTTTTTTCCTACCAGATATTCATTTTTATGATTACTGATCACTTCCAGAACCTGGTGACATCAGTTGTGTGGAGGCCTTGCCCTAAAACTTGTGCTGTGAGTTTCTTAACTAATGTCACCAGGTTCTAAAACAGTGCAGCAATTAAAACATGAATATCTGGCTGGAAAAAGGCAGTGTCAACAAGGGGCCACCCCTTCTCTAGCCCCTTCTGTAAGGAGCGTGGAATACGCACCTGTTTTAATTATCAGACCCTGTCACTCTTATGTCTCACCTTACAAAAATGAAAATTACATACCTACCGTAATTCTTGATCTTCCTGTGTATCTTCACTATTCATCACTGGAGGGTATATGCTGAAGCGCAGCACCGGCAAGTGCCGCCCACAAGGCCGACGCACTGTGTGGAACTCATAGGTTGGCCAGCAACGGTTGTAGGCTCCGCCTCAGTTCTGCATGAGAGAAAGAGAGGGAAAGAGAATAGAGAAAAAAAAGGGAGGCGCAAGGGAGCCCGAGGGACAGTAAAAGGAAAGGAGAAAAACTGAAAAAGGACTAGGCCGGCCAGAGGACAAAGTAGGAGGAGGATCTGGAGGAATATGGGGCGTAAGGCCCCAGCCCCTGGATGCAATAAACCAGGACAGGAGGAAAGAATAAGAAGAGAAAGAGAATGAGTATGGGGGAGTGGGGGAAGAGAAAGAAAGGGAGGAGGGACCCGATTACTCCTATCCCTCGATCAGCTCAAGCACTTGAGAGACCGGGAAATGCCCCCCAGAGGTGGGCAGCCAGCTGACCAGCAGAAAGCTGCTGTAGGGTTTGCAACCTGGGCTGTAAGTTTCCTGTTGGGGTCAAAGTGCACGATCAGGAAGCAAAGAAGGTCCTTCCCCTCTCCCTCCACCACCAAACTGGGCCGTAAACCAACCCTGGCTGGGAGTCCACACACCTTCCCCCAACTACCTCCAAAAGGAGAACCCACAAGGTTCAGGGAGGGGGAGTGAAGATCCCATCCATTCAAACATCTCCCTCTGAAGGGAGGAAGAAGACTGAAGGGGTAAGCAAGAAAGCGATAGAGTGGGAAAGGGGAAGGGGGGAGTCCCTGAGGGAGCAGACATCTCTTGGATGGACCAGTCCCAGGGATTCCCCCAGGACAGAGAAAGAGGGGCCCACCAGGAGTCCCCCCGCAAGGTTCTTAACTGAGAGGCCGTACTAACCCTCCTCCCCGCTGAGTCCCCTCTGCCACCTCCTAGGAGCGAGGGAAGGCTCTAAGCTGTACAGGGAAAGCTTTACTGGTTCCCCGAGGAGGAGGGCAGGTAGGGAGGAGGCATCGCCTAGGGACTGAGGCCTTCTGAGGGGAAGGTGGGTGGGTTTCAGTGATGAATGGTGAAGATACACAGGAAGATCAAGAATTACAGTAGGTACGTAATTTTCATATCTTTCCTGTGTCAATCTTCACCATTCATCACTGGTGGGTGAGTACCAAGCCCCCTGAAGGGGGTTCAGCACTTCCCTGAAAGACAGATGTCCCTCAGCCACCCGTGGGGGAAACAAGGGAGGAGGAGGAGACCCATTCCAAACTAGTTAGATCTGTGACTGGTCAGGGCAAGGTGGGATCCCCCTTTCCCTGGGGGAAGGTGCCCCTGCAGATCCCACCTTGCCCTGCGTGAGAAAAAGGGGGTCCCTCGAAACACAGAGGCAATCACCCTACGCCTGGCCAGCGGTGATAGCCTTGCTAGGCAAAGTC
This sequence comes from Neoceratodus forsteri, assembly GCA_016271365.2. Taxonomy (NCBI): domain Eukaryota; kingdom Metazoa; phylum Chordata; order Ceratodontiformes; family Ceratodontidae; genus Neoceratodus; species Neoceratodus forsteri. The sequence goes on along the minus strand of CM057456.1, from coordinate 973,058,850 downwards.
ACACCGTCCACCTGATGCAGATCGCTGTCCCTGTTAGCCATGAAGTGACCCCACTGGCATCATAAGATGCCCTTGCTTGGTGCCTTGCTAGCTCCAGGCCTATTGCAGAGAGGGCTGTGGCCTGCTTGGCTGCCTCCAAATCAGGCAACAATGCCAGCACCTGACCCAGCATCACCCACAGATGCCTGTTATAGGCAGCGTGGTGTGCCTGATGAGATGCAATAGAAAGGATTACCTGCGCCGAGGGAAAAACTCCATAGAGTCTGGATCCGGTGGCCAGTCGCAGACTCTGCACCTATGCCCGGAAGGGGTGTCCAATCGAGTCGGTCCCACAGAGGGATGAGGCAATGTACCTGGAAACCCCTGGGGCGTACAATATCGATGCTGACAGCCCGAAGGGGCTGGAGCCGGGGTGGATGGAAGTTGTCAGGTGCTGTACAACACCTCCTGGAAGGGTACAGGCCAGGAAGGGTCCACCAAGTGGTCCGCACTGTATTCGCCTGGAAAGACACGCTTCGTACGCCCGATGTGGCATCTTATCATGTAGGAAATGTGCAGGTCCTGGACCAGCCTTGTAAGGAAGCGCTGATACTCTGTCTGATTAGCATCGGAGGACAGGTAGACAGAAGTCTCCTCTCCTCTCCTCTCCCTCAATGGAGGGAGAAGAGGAGGCCGATTCATATTCTGACTGTGGTGGGGGAGACAGGTGAAAGATCTGCTCGTCCATGGCCCGACATATCTTGGGAAGTCCGCAGCCTGAGATCTGAACTGTTCCCAGGTCAAGGGCCCCGAAGAACCCACATGGCCTGGGAGAAGAGGGGCTGGACTCAAAGGCAAGGGGAAGAAACCTTTCAAAGATAGTGAAACACTTCTGCCAGGGCTAGGAGACCTAGCAGACAATCCCAGACAACGATGGGTCAGATCAGTCAAAGGTCGCTCAACCAACCCGAAGTGGTTAGGACTAAGCCCTGTAGGAGAAGCACCCCTATGAGGGGACCGGGACCACATATGTCCAGAAGGGAGGATCCCAATCCCACCCAAGGGCTCCCTCGAAGGAGACGAGGGACAGAACTTGGGCTCAGCGCTGCAGCTCCTCCCCGAACCGCGAAGGACTGCAGAGGAGCACTGCAGCCCCTCACCCTGGCCCCTCAACCCCGCCAACTCCGAGGAAGACCTCTTCCTCACACCCTGTGCCTTGGACCCACTCAATTCCACAGGCTCCCCAAGGACAGTCTTAAAAGAGGGGGTTCCAATCCTAACATCAGGAGAAGGGACAGCACCGGGGACAGTAGTCAACCCCACCCGACACCTGGACCATCGCTCCCTCAGCCCTGGGACTGCTATCTTGCATCCCGCCCTCGGCGTGGGAGCCAGCGCTGATCGCAGTCACTGGGGCTCCGGGGAGGGGCACCTGGGCAGGCACAAAGGTCCTGGGCCCCGGAGAGCCCATTGACTCAGAGGAGTCAGGTCTCCAGTCCAGATCGTCCTCTCGATCATCCGGCTCCAGAGATGAGGAGATCCAAAGAACCCAAACTGGTAACCCCGGGGGCCCTCCCAGTGGGCGGGCCCAGTGCCCCTCGCAGCACCGTCTCAATCACCAGAGCCATGAACGGCTCCAGGATCCAAGACGGCACCAAGGAACATCCCGTGCAAGACCCTGCAACCACAGGTTCTGACACTGGAGTAGCCTGCACATCCGAGGTGACTGCCAGGGCAGTGCTCCCGGCCTGGCTCCAGGTGAAACCAGACCAGCCCTCCGGCACCGCGGAAGAGGCCTCTTCCATGGCAAGAACAGAAGAGGAGGAGACCCCCGCCTCAATGGACCGTACAGGCCTATGAGGGGACCCAGAAGGGCAAAGCGACCTGCGCTTGGATCCTTGCGAGCGATGCTGCCCCCCCCAAAGTCGGCGGAGCCCTGCCTACTTTAAACGCATGGTACTGAAGAACACGGCACTCCATCGAGAAGCAGGCGTTACAGTTGTCCATACTGTGCTGAGGTCCAAGGCAGGTTAGGCAGACATCATGCCAGTCCATCGTGGAAAACTGCCAGCTGCAGGGACACTGATGAATAGGAGGCCATCCCGCTTTTCGAAGCGTGCTTCTTGTCTCCCGAACGTGGCATAATGTTAACAGAAAACTAAAACAATAAACAGTCAAGACTTGGTGCTGTTTAAATAAAAGAAATGGAAAGATCTTACCGGAACTTCAATAAACGGCGCAGAGTACCAAACGGCAGAACTGAGGCACTGAAGTTATACTGAGACAGTGTTGAAAAGCAGCTCTGGAGAAACTGAGGTGTGTTGCCGCACTGAAACTAGGCTGCTGACGCAGTATTCTTTGCTCCTCTGGAGGCAAGGTGCTGTCTCGATGGCGGGAGAAGCAGAACTAAGGCGGAGGAGGAGCCAATGGCCGTTCTTGGCCAACCTGCAAGCGCCATGCAGTACGTCGGCCTAGTGGGTGGTGCCGCCAGCTCCCCGAAAAAAAACAAACAAATAAAGCTCCCACAGGGTGCTGACTCCAGCATACACCCACCAGTGATGAATGATGAAGACTGACACAGGGAAGATTAGCAGTTTCACAATTATGTCGCGCTCCTGGTGGCTGGTGCTATAATACCAGGGGGAAAAAACAAACAACGAAAAAACAGGTTACTCACCTGTAACAGTAGTTTTTTTTTTTTTTTTTAGCCCCCTGCATTCCCGCGCCGAGACCATCAGCCCAGTCACGGACTCCAGCTGCGGCAGCTCACATTCAGCCATCCTTCCTTGAACCCCCGGCTTACCGCCCAGGGCGGGGTCACGGCACCTTGACCAAGGGTGCCATCAACTTGGGAGAGGCGGGAGTCAGTCTGAGCGCCTAGTGCAGCCGGAGCAGGCTTCATTGTGCCAGTGGGTGCAGGAGTGGATTTTTCCCCCTTACGCGGGAGGTGGGGACATGCAATGACGACCTGTGTCCGCCCTGCCTCCGAAGTACTGTAGAGCACCAGTCGCTGCAGTGCCCCCGGCCTCCGCCAGGGGTCCGTCAAGCACCGGACGATGACCCGACCCTCCTCCCGGAGAAGGAGAGCAGTCCCTAGGATGCTTCATCCTTCTCCCCCCGGTCGACTCTCCAGCGACCCGAGTCCGTTGCTGAACCCGGGTCACCAGCGCCACACGTGGAAATCCAACCGCTGCACCAGTGGGCTGGCCCTGTAACAGTAGTTCTGAGAGTGGTATATGTTGTTCATCCACACTGTTTGGCATGTCCCCTTCCACTTTAAATCTTGCTGGAAGTCTTCAAGCTGGCTCCTCCCACCCACCCGGGTGGTATATACCTTGGCTCCACCCCATGACGCCAGATCTTAGCCCACTGGAAGCGAGGTTGTGCGCCTGAAGCCGGGGAGGTCAGGTGGGTGCGTGTGGATGAACAACATATACCACTCCTAGAACTACTGTTACAGGTGAGTAACCTGTTCTTCCAGGAGCATGGATATGTTGTTCATCCACACTGTTTGGCAGACTCCAAGCAGTTCTCCGGGAGGAGGGAGGCAAGGCGCACACTCCCTACTTAGGAAACAGAGATTGAAGAACCGAGGCCCCAAAACCAGCATCCCGGTGTGACTCAATGTCGATGTGGTAGTGGGTAATAAAGGTGTTTGTGGACTTCCAGGTAGCAGCCCGATAGATTTCCTGGATAGGGATGTCCCTGGAAGCAGCCACCGATGCAGCAGTATGGTGGGTAGAATGAGCACTTATCCCTCTGGGAGCCTCCTTGCCCGCCAACTCAGCACAGACCTATGGATGAAGTAATCCATCTTGCTATGGTCCGTTTGGTTGCAGGTCTTCCAGAAGCGGCTTCAGCATAGGTGACAAACAGCTGGCGAACCTCTCCACGAATTTCTGCCGTCCTCTCCTTGTGGTAGGAGACAGCACGGCTCAGGTCCAAGGTATGGAGCCTGTACTCGGCATCCGAGGTGTAATTAGGGTAGTATACCGGCAGTGTCAATACCTGGTTAAGGTGGAACTCTGACACCACCTTCGGAAGGAATTTCGGGTGAGGGCGCAGGACAACTTTGTCCCTGTGAAAGACCAGGTAAGGGGAGTCCACCGAAAGTGCCTGGAGCTCCCCTGTCCTTCTGACTGACATGATAGCCACCAGTAAGGCCGTCTTCCACAACAAGTGTGAGAGCTCACATTTGTGCATAGGTTTGAATGGCTTGCCCATGAGCTCTGCCAAAACAAGCAACAGAGCCCACGGAGGTGGATGTTCACGTACCGGAGGGGATATGTGATCAAGGCCTTTGAAGAAGTGCCCGACCACTGTTTCCTGTGCCAACGTTGGCTGACCGACCCGTGCCCGGTAAGCAGAAATGGCTGCCAGGTGCACCCTAAGGGTTGATGACCGTAGACCCCCTTTGAAGAGTGACCAAAGACAGTCAAGAATGTTAGCCACAGGACAGGATAAGGGGTCCAGACTCTTATCCTGACACCAAATGGAAAACCTTTTCCATTTGAAGGCGTATCATTTCCTGGTTGATTCCTTTCGAGATGCCTCCACCACAGTGAAGACATCTTCGGAGAGACCCGAAGCCTGGAACTCTAGCCACTCAGGTACCAGGCTGTGAGGTGCAGGGATTGAAGGTCCGGATTGAATACCTTCCCCTCATTCCAGAGATAGTCAGGTCCGTATATAGGCCACCTGGGGCCTGAGGCTGAGGAGATCTGGTACCAGAACTGGCGCGGCCAGTCTGGGGCTACCAGAATCACCTTTGCCTTGTCCCTCCTCACCTTGAGTAACACCTTGTGGATCAAGGGAAATACAGGGAAGGTGTAGAGAAGGCATCCCCCTGCAGCGAGCCCTGCTGAGGGGGCGAGCATGATACAGCCTCAGCTTGTTGTTTTCCCTGGAGGCAAACAGGTCCACCATCGGTTTGCCCCAACGGAAGAACAGGCTGTAAGCTACCTCTGGATGGAGAGACCACTCGTGGGATGTCTGACCTATACAGCTGAGAGCATCCACCAGCTGGTTTGAGGCTCCTGCCACATGAATGGCTAGGAGATCCACCTCCAGCTGACTTACGAGGCTCCAGATGCAAAGCGCCTCCTTGCACAGCAGACGGGAGTGCATGCCTCCCTGTTTGTTAAGGTAGTACATGGTCGTGGTACTGTCCGTCTGGACTTGAACCACTTGACCCGGAGCTGAGGAGCTAAAGCTGACAGTGCCAGTCTGACTGCTCTGAGCTCCAACAGGTTGATGTGGCATCGGGACTCCTCGAGGGTCCAGAAACCATGAGCCCTGTTGTCATCCATGTGGGCTCCCCAGCCCATAAGAGAGGCATCGGTCGTAAGGATGACTGTCGGCTCGGGGTGGACAAACTGGATCCCTTCCTGTAACTGGTCTGGGGTGGTCCACCATTGGAGAGCGTTCCACATCTTCTGGGTTACAGTGATCAGCTGGTCAAAATGACCATGGTGCTGAGTCCACTGGGTGGCCAGCTCCCATTGAAGGGGGCGCATGTGCCACCGGGTCCAACGGACCACCGAGATGCACGCTGTCATGTAACCCAGAAGGCGCAGAAAGTCCTGAGCAGGGTGCAAATGCCCAACTAGAAATCATCAGGCAAAAGAGGAGAGAACCTCCACCCTGTCCACCAGGAGCCGAGCTCTGGCTTGACAAGAGTCGAGCTCTGCCCCGATTTATTTATTTAGCTTTTGTTAACCAGGTAAGCACGCTAGACAGTCAAGTGCCTATTTTCAGGTGCGACCCGGGAGAATTACATAGATACAGGCAATAAGAATACAGAGGCATGATAACAGCAAAACAACAAGGTACAGTCTGGTACATTCAGAGAATTCAGGCTATAACAGTTACAGAGGCTAGCAATCAACAAGTTACAGGCAAGAATAGGCAGGTAGCTACCAGTCAGGGGACCAGCAGAGAGCCAATAAGGCAAGGGCTGTGTTAGGCAATGACAAACATGGGAGGCACACAATATTGCAGCAGGACAATATAAGATTATGGGCAGGTTAGCCATCTAGACACGTACGGTCACAATGAGGCAAGGCATGCACCCTAGGAGGGGTTGGACAGCTAGGAGCAAAGGCAGGCAGAGGCTTGTTTCGATGAAGCCCATCACCTGAGAAGGCACGAGTTCCGACTTGGCCTTGTTGATCAGGAGGCCGAGTTGGGAGCAGGTTCGGAGGGCCAGATCCCTGGACCTCTCCACCTCCTGAAGGGTGGAACCTGCCAAGAGCCAATCGTCCAGATAAGGGTAGATTCTGACTCCTCGATGTCAAAAGTGGGCCACCACCACTGCGATGCATTTGCTTCTTCTTTCTCTTCTGCTGGTTCTTGCCCGAAGAACCCTTGGCAGAAGTAGCATCCAAGGTGGCACTGGACTGCTTTATACGCTGAAGGTGACTGGCCACTCCTGGACCGAACAAGTCGGTACCCAGGAAGGGCATATCAGCAAGCTTATGCTGAGTATTCACCAGGAAGGAGGACAGCCTCAGCCAAGCCCTGCGTCAAGAGGCCACTGCGGCTGCCAGTGAGCAGGCACAAGAATCCCCACTATCCAAAGCCGTCTGGAGCTGCTGTCTAGCAACAGCACGGCCCTGGTCATGGACCTGCTTGACCATGGTCTGCATGTCTGGTGGGAGATGAGGGAGGACCTTGTCTAATGACCCAAAAAGGGCATGAGAGAAGTGTGCCATAATGACAGCCGAGCTGGCCTGACGAAGGCCCAAAGAAGAGGCCGCATAGACCCTACGGCAGTGTGGTCCATATTCTTGAACTCCTTGTCCGGGGGTCGGCCAGCATCGGCTGAACTACCAGTACGCCTGAACACAGAGGCAGTCACCAGGCTCTCGGCCGAAGGGTGCTCTGTGAACCCCGCAAGGGACACCATGGGCACCGCGTACTTGCGGGCCATGTAGGCAGATGGTGCTGGTCAGGAGGCAGGACGCTGCCAAAGTTCAAGGGCTGGGCCAACAATGGCCTTGGCCACTGGAAAAGCCTCCGTCGGGGTATCCCCTCTCTTAAGAATGTCAGTGAGAGGGTACTCCGACTTTTTCTGGATCAGCTCCAGGGGCATTCCAGTGGAATTGGAGATGAGGCAGAGAATGCCCTGGAAAATGGAAGGGCCTTCCTCCATCCCTGCACCAACCGACGACTCATCATCCCTGGGATGTGAGTGCAAGCTGGTGACGTCATAGTCCGAAGAGTCATGATACAGCAGTCTACCACCTAAGTCACCCTTGATCTGCAGAGGGCGGTCCAGGGTGACTTATCGACAGACGTTGGGGAAGCCCGGTGTCCTGTCGGTCCTCTTTCGAGGGCACCCCTTCCTCAGGCTGTTTAGGTGATGGTTCCACCCAAATTGGTGGAGAGATCGGAATAGGCCTAACCCGGAGACGGCCCGGCCCCGTGGGTGGAGGAACCGAGAGCTTCTGTTCTGGAGGGGTAGGCTTCGGCCTAGGAGGTGACAGCCAAGTGATGGCCAGGGTTGGCGGCGGAGCCAGCTTCTGCCCGGTCAAGATTAGCTGCAGCCACATAAGGTCTTCATAGCACTGGAGTTTCTGCCGGAGCCTCTCCTTGTCTGGGGAGGATGAGGACCTGTGGCATCACCTCTTTTTTGAGTGCTTATGGCTCTTCTTTGGTCGATCGTCCGATGGGGGCCCGCGACCGAGACCAAGATCGGAGAGGCCGACTCAGTCGTTCGGGAGACACTGGGATCGGTGAGACCCGGTTCTTGATGGGGACACCAGCAGGTTGGGTCTCCTCATCCAGAAAGACCAGGACTGCAGTCCTTTCCAATGAGTCATCGGGTACAGCTGGTGACAAGTGGTCGATGGGGTCGAGGATAATTTCGACCTCGTCGGCCACTTCCTCTGTCCCTTGGCCAGACAGAAGGTCCAAAAAGCCAGCTGCCAAGGTTGCGATCTCGACTGAGGTCGAGACAGCATGTTCTTAGGACTCGGACCTCTCCCGGCCCCAAGAGCTTCTCCACTGAGACGAAGACACCGGGTCCTTTTACCTCTTCCGAGAGTGGAAGGAGTACGAGCCCGAGGGTGCCTCACCCTGAGTGGAGAGAGACTGGCACATCTCCCTGAAGGAGCCTGTAAAGGTAGAGCCTAGGTTCAGCAGGATGAAGAAGCTTCGACTGGCCGAAGCGTGAGCTGCTTCCTCCTCAAATGCCTTCATCTGTTCCAGCTGTTCGGCAGAGCCCGCGGCCACAGAAACCGCCCACCTAGCCTCCTTCGATTTCACCGGCGGGTTTCTCTTTTCCAGTCTCCCCAGCTTCAAGCGTGCCTTGCGGTCGTCCAGGACGTTGGGATGGAAGGCCAAGCAAAAACCACACGACGAGGTGTCATGTCCGACACCTAGGCAGTAAACGTACGTGAGGTGGGGATTGGTGCGCGACATCTTCTGGCCGCAGGGGCATCAGCAAAATTCTGGGAAGATTTTTCCTCCATAGTCGAGCGCGACGAAACCGCTAACTCGAATCCAGTTTGATTTTCGTAAAACTGACAATTTGAAATCCAGGGCCTACGAAATGCTGAGAGCACAAGGGAACCTGTATCTTCCAGCGGAAAGGAAGATCTGGCGTCATGGGGAGGAGCCGAGGTATATACCACCTGGGTGGGTGGAAGGAGCCAGCTTGAAGACTTCCAGCAAGATTTAAAGTGGAAGGGGACATGCCACAGAGTGTGGATGAACAACATAGAAACACTTATTTTCTGACCCATCTTTCAGACCAAATAATGAAATCCATGTCTTAACAACAACCTGAATGTCTCCCTGAATATTCTCTGGGATGCTTTAAAAGCATTTATCATGGGTCCACAATCTTGTACATAGCCAAGTACAGAAGTACTTTACACATGAGTAGGCTAACTCACAGTTCGATAAAGTGAAACGCGTAGAAAAACAGCAGATGCAAACTGGCTCCTTACGGGTTTGTCAGGACTTAGAAACCACCAGGACTGCGTTAACTTCTGTAACGAGAGTTAGCCTTGACGCCAAATGCCTATGTCTCCATTTCTAAACAGAAATAAAAATAAGAAGATCTCTGATACAAGCAGAGCCGTAGGGCTAAACAACACAAGGAGATGAAACGTGTCCTTCTCCCTGTTACCCTAAGGCTAGTGAACTAATAGCACAGCTGGCATAGAGGAGAAATAGGTATACCAACCAAAGATAACCTGGCATAGGCAGAAGAATAAACACATCAGAAAATGACTTGCTTCCCCTGCAACAACAGGGATATAGCCTGTGTAAGAGCTGGTGTAACACAATCCAATCCAATCCAGTGCACAGCACAGCACAGCACTCCTCCACAGACAGTGCTGCTATCAAATGGAGCTGGACTGGAATAGTGCCATGAGAGTCAGGTCGAATTTAGCAACTAACTGGGATATACCAAATAAAAGGGAATATACCTTGGGTATGGAGAAGGAGAACAAGAAAGAGAGAAGGGAAGAAGGGAGCTACCGCCTACTATTCCTTTTTTTGGGGGGGAGGGGGATTGGTATGAGGGTCCAAAAAAGGAATGCTCACCCCAATTTTGTATTTTCTTATTTATTTTATTTTTTGGTAGGAGTGGGAATCCAGCAATGGGTCCTTAACCCTGACCCCTTTTTTTTTTTTAACAATAGTACTCGTGGGGAGTACAACTGGGAAGCTACCATGGCACTAAGTGGTGCCAGCCAGCACTATCAGGGTGAGCTGCCCGGAGGCCATGGCTCTGCTAGAGTGGGGGCTAGTAGGCAGGTGTGGTAATCAATGATAAAGATACTCTGGAAGGTCAACAGTTACCTTAAGTATGAAGCAAAGTTTCATATCTTCCAAGAATCAATCTTCACCACTGATTCCTACTTATGAGTCAAGAGTGCCAACCATTCCATTCTTCCTAGGGGAGGAGCTGGCTCACTACAAGGGTAAGAAACCCTCAGCCCTCTGCGTGGTGAAGAACACCTGAGGGTAGGGGCTCCTTACAGGGACCAGAGACTGGACAGGACCAAGGAGGGCTCTTGTGGCACAGGAGCAGGAGGGTTCCCTGACAGTTCCTGCCTGACTCTATGGGAGAAGAAATGTGCCGCTCGGAAGTGCAAGTAAAGCACCTTATGCCAGGCCAAAGGTGTCAGTTGGAAGAGGCAAAGCTATGTCTGTCTGATGCAGACTACAGTTCCCACCAACTTGGAGGCCACCTCGTTAGGCATTGTAAGATGCCCTCGACTGATGCCAAGTTACCTCAAGGTCCCAAGCAGAAAGGTCAATGGCCTGCCTTACTGGTTCCCTCTGCAGCTGTGCAGCTAAGAGTGTACTTGGCTGCAACTATAGATGATGTTTTTAGGTTGCCATATGTGGCCTGCGTGTAGAAATGCATATTAGGATTTCACATTTTCTGGGAATGTCCTAAGATACTACCCCTCTGGAAGGCTATAAAGGACAAGGTTGATCCACTCCTTGGGCTAAAGGATTTGTTCATCCCAGAGGTTTGTATTTTCGGGGATTATTCGCAGATTTCCATCAACAAGCGTAAGTTTCATATTGCCTTGATTTCTATGTCAGTTAAAAAACTGGTACTTAAGCATTGGAAGAGTACTGAGGTCATCTCTTATTCTGAATGGCTAAGCAAGTTATTATTTAATCTTCAAGTGGAGAAGACTATTTCGTGTATTAATAATAAATCCAAATACGAACGGATTTGGGCCTCGTTATACACCATCTAACACTCAATTTTTAAACTTCTAGGTACTATGGACTGTCAAGCCTCGGGACTGTGTGGGTGGGTGGGATTTTGCTGGGGTGGTGGTGGGGGGCAGGGGGACGGGGTCAGGTAACCTGTTTTGTTACATGTCTAAATGTTCTGGATGTCATGGCCCTGTCCATTGTATTTGTTAAACTTTCAATAAACTTTAAATAAAAAAAAAAGAAATGCATATTAGGGTGTGTGCCAAGGAAAAAGCCTTACTCCTAAAAGCATCTGTCTTCATGGTATCTGTCACTGGAGGTTGGTTATGCGTGAGGTGCTGAGGCCCTGACAGGGTGTACAATACTTCAAGCCCTGAGAAGGGTTGAAGTACATCACCAGCAGACCCTGTGGGTGAGCAACACTGCATGGGGAGGTCTCTGGGGATGGATGGTTTGGAGAAGGGACCCTTCCACACTGCCCTGGCTGCCTCTTTAAAGGCCCTAGGCCATGAAGGAGCAACAGTAGTGTCAATATTGGGAACCTCAAGGAGTCCCCTATGGCAAGGCTACTGGATCACACAGCCTGTAAAAGCATGTACGGTAGGTCAAGCGCCTGGAGCACCTTCACCAAGAATCCCTGGTATAGGGTGTACTCAGCAGCAGATGGATGGAATATGGACAAATGATTCACTGTCCTCTGAGGAGGATGTCAGTGGAGAGAAGGTGCCTCCTCTGGGTATCACTGGTGCTAGGAAGAAGGGCCTGTACTGAGCCCTGTCAACCTCCCTATACAAGTTCTCTATGGCACCAATGAATAGCTGCTATTCCTACCACATTAATTGCCTCCTCAGGGCCAATGAACAAAGGCATCCTCTCCAGGAAGGGGTGAGGCCCTTCTAGTGAAGGCTGAGACTCCTGGTCTCAAGGGCCTCTGCTTGGGTTGGAAAACTACGTAGGAGGCCTCACCAGAGGGGAGGGCCGAGTTGTCCAAAGGGTGTTCTCTTACATTCATGGAGTGACCCAATCGGTGCCCGTGGGGGAAGTCCCACAGGTGAGGAGACTGAAGCCATACAGGTGCCAAAGGGTGACCCCAAACCTCATCGGTGATGGAGACGTTCAACGGCTCCAGAGAAAACTCCATGTCAAGGCCATCGTCCTACCCAGAGTCTGAACCACCACTGGCACTAGGCTCAGGATTGGTGACGTCCTTGTAGATAGGGTTCTTCTTCCTTGTCACCATGGCTGGCACCGTCCTTGACCCCTTGTTCTGTGTCAACTTTGACACTGTGCTCAGCATTGTCAGCCTCCTCAGTGTCATGGGCACCAGAGTTAGGGACAATGTCAATATCTTACTTGGAGCTAGGCCCAGGATCAGCATCATTGCCATCGCCGCCTCTATCACCATGTCCGGAGAACAGGCAACAGAACAGCTAACAGCCTTGGTGCCTGTCCCTGTTCCGACACCACAAACAGTGTCAGTATGGGGGGAGGGCCTGTTGCTGTCCTCAGTGCCATCCGCTGTATAGTCATCGGGAATGCTAACAGCATGGGTAACATCAGAAGATGACGTCGATGTGACTCGGTGAAGACCACGTGTACAGCTGCAGCCCCACCACTGGGATGTCCACTGCACAGGGCAGGCAGATTGTGAAGGGTTCGCAGTTGACCACCCAGAAGGAGCAGACTGTCCACCAAACCTACCCATTGAAGTTTCGACACCTCAGCATGGTGAGATCAAGGAGAACTCCGTACTTCCAGTCTTGGGAAGAGGCCCAGGGAAATGGACCTAAAGACCTGGTCTTGGATGCATGTGTGTGAGGCCTGTCTCCAAAGGTGGGGGATCGGGCGACCCCACCTCAACACATGGTTCTCAAGCGTAAAGTGGTCCACTATGAAGCAGGCGTCGCACATATCCATGTCGTGCTCTGGTCCGAGACAGGCTATACAGGACAGACGCTGGTCTGTCACAGCCATCGATTTCCCATAGGGACAACAATGCATAATGGGTGGCTGGCAGAATTTTCTTGATGATGTAGCCCCCTTCTTGTGAGGCTTCAGCACCGCAGTAAAATAAAAAAACACAGGCGGTATCACGATCAGAAAGAAAAACATGGTGATGCAGTCAAAATAGCTGTGATGAGGCAAACTGAGGCGCTATGCTCCCATGGTCTGCACTCAATGGCAGGAAGAACAGAACTGACGTTGGTGACGCAGCTGACAATGGTTACTGGCTAGCATGTGACACCACAATGGGGTGTGCAGGCGTCATGCCCAGTAGCCACTGCCAGATCCCTGGCCAAAAGCTTTGCTCCCGTGGGGTACTAGTGCCTCTGTCCCAGACTTTTAAGTAGGAAGCAATGGTGAAGACTGAATGTTGGAAGATGAAGCAATTTAGCTATTCAGGGTGTATGGATAGGAGTGGAGAGAAACACTATCTCTTTACACATCAATGACATATGAAAATTACGTACCTACCGTAATTCTGATCTTTCTGTGTATCTTCACCATTCATCACATATGGGTACTGGCTGGAGATCAGGACCCCGCAGGAGCTTTTTTTTTTTTTTTCTCTCCTTAAAAAGGGTAGGCGGGCCGACACAGCATCGGCGCCGCCCTCGAGGGCCGGCGACGCATTTCGCGGGCCGAGGGTTGGCTGTTAGGCTGTATCAATCTCCGCCTGCTTACCAGTTCTGAGTCGCCAGAGAGGTAAGAGGAAGGGATGGAGGGTGGGACAAAAGAGTCCAAGGGACAGAAAAGGAAAGGAAAAACTGAACTAAAAGGAGAAATAATGACTGAGAGGACAGCAAAGAAGAGATGAGACTACGGGGATTGGGTGGGTCCCAATCTCTGGAAGCGGAAGAAGGGAGGGGAGGGTAGGGAGGGGAGAAAATTTAGGAGAGAGTGAAAGGTAACAAGGTATCCAAGACCCTTGTCCGTCACCAGATTGTACAGCAACTGCAAGGAGTAGCAAAGCTCTCTGCCAGAATTCAAGGCACAGAATAACTGGCAAATACCCCAGAAGCAGAGTTGGCTATTCTGGAAGAAGGACAGGGTACAGGGATTTAATACTCTCTCAGGAAAGATGTTTGGTGAAAAAAGGGATTTTTTTTTGGTAAAACAGTTGGATGGAAACCAGAAGGAGAACAGGAGGAGGGCAACCACCAACTCCCACCCCACCGGGGTGGAGACATGTAGTAGAGAAGGAGTGCCGCTCGAGCTGTACCCTTTGAAGGAGAATACCCCTGTGTGTCCCTACTTTACCCTGCTCCAAAAGAGGAGAGGGGGAGCCACAGAGGGAGGGGGGCCCAGAGACTGAGGCCCAAGGGGATGGGGTTAGATGAATGGTGAAGATATACAGAAAGATCAGAATTACGGTAGGTACGTAATTTTCATATCTTATCTGTGTCAATCTTCACCATTCATCACATATGGGTGAGTACCAAGCCCCCCGAAGGGGGTTGTTTCTTTACACCCTAAGGGACAGAGTCCCTTAGCCCTCAGTGGGTGACACACTAAGGGAGGAACCTTCCGGGCCTGGGAGGCCCGAGAGTGGGGAGAGCAAGACGGGGTCCCCCAGAGGGAGAAGGAAGTTGCCCCGACAAGCGCCGTCTCGCTCTATGGGAGAAAAGGTAGGTTCCCTGGTGGGCGGAGCAAATCACCCTACTCCGGGCCAAGGGTGACAACCGGGAAAGACGTAGCCACGCTGATCTCCTGGTGCAGATCGCTGTCCCTACGACCCTGGTAGCTACCTTGTTGGCGTCGTAAGATGCCCTCGCTTGGTGCCTTGCTAGCTCCAGGCCACGTGCAGAGAACGCGATGGCTTGTCTGGTTTGCTCCGAGTCAGGCAAAGAAGCTAGGACCTGACCTAGCGTGGACCACAAGAACCTGCTGTAGGCTGCATAGTGGGCCTGGTGAGCGGAAATAGAAAGGAGCAACTGCGCAGAGTAGAAGGTCCTCCTCCCCCAAAAATCAAAATCTGAGGAGTCTTGATCCGGGGGCTGGTCACGTTGGAGGGCGCGAAGCCCATCAGGGGTGTCCAGATGCGTCAAGCCGGACTGCGGATGAGGCATAGAACCTGGAGACTCCGGGGGAGCGTAATACCTCTGGCTGAGGTCCCTAGTGGCAGGAACTCCGGAGAAGGGCCTCTGCCAGAAACGCAAGGACGCCTCCCGAAAGGGAGCAGGCCAGGGCGGCACCACAAGGGTGGCCTCGCCATAATCACCTAGAAAGGCGTGCGCCGCATGCTCAGGATTGCTAACAGAAGAGGGAGAAAGGTGCAAGTCCTCCAACATCCTCACGAGGAAGCGCTGATACTCAGAGAGATCAGCAGCCGGAGAGATGTGGACAGAGGGTTCCTCTCCCCCAGAAGAGGGGGATGAGGAGCTGGAGGTAATCATACGTTCCGAGGGTGGCTGCACGAGGGGAGGTTGAAAAACCTGGCTGTCCATAGCCCTAACGTAGGCAGGGAACCAGGCAGCCACCGCTCTGAACTGCTCCCAGGTGAGAGGGCCGCTAGGACCAAGAATGCCTGGGAGCACTGGAGAATGTGGCAGAGGGATAGGGGCAGAGCCGAGAAAAGAAGTCGGCTGACCTCCGCCAGGGCTAGGGAGCAGACCATGAGCACCCAAGGAGGGTGCCCCAGAAGACTCCACAGCCGACAGCTGTACAACCACGTTGGTACTGCCTTGGCTGCACCCAGAAGAATCCCCGCAGTGAGGCGACCGGGGCCGTAAGAGTCCAGAAGGACGGTCCCCTGCCTCAAAAGAATGGGACCCTCAAGGAACCCGAGGGGGAAGGGTGGGAATCCGCACTTCAGCTTCGCCCAGGGCCCGGGTGGACCCCAGAGAAAGGCTGATGCGCCGACCCCACACCCCTCGACCCCTCAGAGTCTGAGAGAGTCCTCCTCCCTCGAGAGGGCCAGCCTAGGTAGCTGGCATCTCTGGGCGGCCCCCGAAGGGGAGACCCAGGAACAACACCCTCCCTCCTGTAGGCTTTCGAAGGGCCCCAAAGTTGGGCGATCCAGACACACCACTGGAGGGGGGTACCACCACCGAGGGGTCGATGAAACCCCCAAGGCCAGGCTGCAGAGCAATGGTGGCACGCACCACTGCCTGCTGGTCAGCACCACTGACCCTAGCCTCGGGAGCCACCTGACTCTCCTCAGTAGGAGGCTAGCTTCGACTCGTCGACGAGACCACGGGAGCGCCCTCCTCCGCAGACAACCCCGAAGGGTGTGACCGCCTGTCTGACTCCAAGCTCGATTCCGACTCCGAAGAGGTAGAGGCCGAGGCTCTGAGCCAAACAGTAGGAGGGCGGGCGAAACCAAGTTTGCCAGAGGGCCTGGCAGCCAGAGCTGTGCCCGAGACGGCACCTGTGCCCTCCGCAACCCAGCGGGCAGGACCTGCAGAAGGCACCAGGGCAGCTTGGGCCAAAGTCCAGAGCCAGGGCCAGACGCGGCGCCGTCAAATCCACCAGCACTGGGGGCGGTACCAGGGACAGAGACGGCGCCGACAGCAGCCCCAGCAGCAACCTCGGTGCTGACGACAACTGCCAGGTTCTCGACGCCGCCGAACGGCACCGAGGACTGATGCAGCGCCGACGGGCCCTCAAGGCGGACTCGGCGCTGAACACGGCATCGACCGGGCTCCATGGCGCAAGTGGCACTGAGGCGTGGGCCGATGCCGGCGGTTGCCGGTTAGGGAGGCCCTACTGTGCCGAGCCGCGCAGGCACGGACGCCATGCTTCAACCTCTGTGCGAGGTTGGCGCCAAGATGAGACATGGTGAAAGAGGGTGCTGGATCTTGTCCCATGGCACCACGAGCAGTGCCAGTGCCACGAATGGCGTCGACAGGGCCCACAGCGGAGACGACGGCACCGACAGGGCCCACGGCGCCGAAGGCTCCGACGGCGTAGAGGATGGCGCGACCCGGGCCTTCCGAGCCACGGGAATACCACCAGGGAAACCTTCACCCCCGAAGGGGCGACTGCCGTGGCGGCGCCTCCCACCCGCTCCCAGGAGGAAGCGGGACGGGCCTCCTGCGCCGCGGGAGGAGCCTCGGCAATGGCCAGGCTACAAGTAGCCAAGGCTCCCTCCTCCTCGGTCCGTATAGAACTGGGAGGGGACCCGGAGGAAGGGCCGAGAGAGTGCGGCTTGGCCCGACGAGTGCGAACCCTACCCCCGAAAGTCGGCGGAGCTCGCCCCACTTTCAACGCGCGCTGTTCGAGGATGCTGCGGTCCATGGAGAAGCAGGCGTCGCACGAATCCATGTCGTGAAGCGGGCCAAGAGACGCAAGACACCGGTCGTGCTGGTCGGTGATGGAATATTTTTGGCATACGAACCTGGCATGGGGGCGACTGCTCTTTGAAGACTTTTGCCTCCGACCGAGACATGACCTACAGAGAAAAAACACCACAAACAGACCTCGACATCGCAGAATTTCAAATAAAAGGAAAGATCTTACCGTGACGCCGAGTGGAGGCAGAACCCAGAACCGGTAGACGACTGACGGACTGAACGTCGATTTTTTCGAACAGGCTGAAGGCCTAAAATTGCAGAGAAGCTTCCCACGAGGCGACCTCGACGGCGGGAGACGAAGAACTGGTAGGCAGGCGGAGTCGACACAGCCTAACGACCAACCCTCGAGTGCCACGCAGTACATCGGCCTCGAGGGCGGCGCCGATGCTGTGTCGGCTTCCGCCTACCCTTTTTAAAAAAAAAAAAAAAAAGCTCCCGCGGGGTCCTGATCTCCGGCCAATACCCATATGTGATGAATGGTGAAGATTGACACAGATAAGATCTTGGTTTTCTTATCTCACCCAGAGGAAGCTATTCTGGAACCGATGTGCCTTTTGCCAAGTATGGGCCTTTCTCTTGTCATAAGATCAATTGGTCAAAATGCGAGTTATTCCTGATACACCCTCAACAGTTTGTGGCATATGACATTTCTCCTTTGGTTATCTCTCAGTGCACTCACATTTAATACCTACATATACATATCCCTTTTAGTATCTCCTAACTTGAGTTAAATTTCCCCCTTCTGATCAAACTAAAGGAGGCATGTGAGACTTGGAAGAAACTATCCTTCACACTGACAGGACGGGTTTATTTGGTGAAAATAAGCTTTTTCCCAAAAGTATTACACAGCACCTCTTTCAATCTATTCCCTCAGGCTTCCCAAATCCATTTTTATCGGAAAGTTGTCATTTTCCTAAACTCCCCACCCCCCAGAGCCTTAACTTTACCCCTGATCAGGGTTTTCTCAAGTAAAAATTGTTTCAGAGCGCAACTTTATTTAAATTTTGTAAACACTGCAATCAGGGAATATGGTGGGTGCTGTACAGTGCGTCTCTACACCACTCATTTGTATTGAAAAGCATACAAGCAAGCAGTGCGGAGGTGCAATATAACTTGAGATTGCATCGCACGGCACCTGCCATGTTCCTTGACTGCAGTGTTTACAAAATGAAAATAAGTTGCACTCTTTTGAAAATTTTTTACTAAGTAAAACCATAATCGGTGGGGGTAAGACTTTGTAGAGGGGTGAGAGTTCTGGAAAGCAACAGTTTTTCTTTAAGGCTATAGATGTGTGTCTTCACATTTTCTCTGGCTTGGTAAACCATCCAGAATTAACAGGATCCAATCTTCAAATGACCACAATTCAGTAGGTAGTTTGGCATTGTCCTCCTTCCAGCTATTATACGTGGCCTCACAGCTTTCTTTCATAATTGATCAAAGGGGAACAGGGATTAAACCAGCATGGTGGAAAATGGAAGAAGACTCCCTGGTGAAACCACTACTCTCAGATGTTCTCAGTCACTACCTGCATCCTGCTTGTATTAACAAAACAAAAAAGAAATCCTTGAAAAAACCTTAACCTACACAACCGCCCAAGTGTGGTTAGTGGCACTCAGAAGAATTAATCATTATTACTGTTACTACATTTTGTTGACCCGGTAGGCCCACTGAGACTAGAAGTCCCTTTTTAGGGGTGACCCGAGGGTGGGGGTGGGGGAGGGATTAAGCTGTTGGTGGTATTTTTAGTGAATCATGTAATCAGGGCCCTCAAGTAACCCCCATAGCCTCTATGTCTAGTCTACGTCCAACTCAGGATCAGGTGATGCATTAAGTTCTCTTCCAGTGGAAAGCTCACAGCCTGGTGCTGGCAGAACAGCTCTTCAGTAGAGGAATGATGGAATCCTTTGCCACACTAAAACACAGATATAACTTGATAATTACCGATTTCTTTGATGTCCTTAAAACCTGACACGCTGTAGGTCATCAGGGGTAATGCTTTCTGGACATCAGGCTGTGGAAACAGCCCACCTAAGGGTATCTGGGAGACCTGCACTGAGTTCTTGATGTCGTGATCCAAAAAAATACAGGTTACTCACCTGTAACAGGAGTTCTAGGAGTGGTACATGTTGTTTATCGACACTTACTGGCAGGTTCCTTGCCGCTTTAAATCTTGCCGGAAGGTCTTTAAGCTGGCTCCTCCCACCCACCCGGGCGGTAAAACTCTCGTCTCCGCCCATGGCCAGATCTAGCCGCTGGAAGCCAGGTTGCTGCCGGGCCGGGAGGTCAGGGGTGGTGTGTGGATGAACAACATGTACCACTCCTAGAACTCCTGTTACAGGTGAGTAACCTGTATTTCTAGGGATGTGGATATGTTGTTCAATCCACACTTACTGGCAGACTCCTAGCAGTTCTCCGGGAGGAGGGAGGCAAGGCACATACCCCCTACTTGGGAAATAAGGACTGGAGAACTGAGGTCCCAAAACCAGCATCCCGGTGTGACTCTAGGTTGATATGGTAATGGGTAATGAAGGCGTGTGCTGACTTCCAGGTAGCAGCCCTGAAGATTTCCTGGATAGGGACGTCCCTGGAAGCAGCGGTATGGCGGGTAGAATGAGCTCTTATCCCTTTGGAAGGCTCTATGCCCGCCAACCTATAGCAGAGATCTATGCAGGAGGTGACCCACCTGCCTATCGTCCGCTTGGCTGCAGGTCTGCCAGGTGCGGTGACAAACAGCTGGCGAACCTCTCCCCGAACTTCAGCCGTCCACTCCTTGTAATATGACAGCGCTCTTCTAGGGTCCAAAGTATGGAGCCTATATTCGGCCTCCGAGGTGTGACTCGGGTAGAACACCAGCAGAGTCAACACCTGGTTAAGGTGAAACTCTGACACCACCTTCTGAAGGAATTTCGAATGGGGGCGCAGGACAACCTTGTCCCTGTGGAAGACCAGATAAGGAGACTCGATGGAAAGCACCTGTAGCTCTCCCCCATCCTTCTGGCTGACGTGCTAGCCACCAAGAAGGCGGTCTTCCACGACTGCTGAGATCTATCACAACTGTGCATCGGTTCGAATGGCTTGCCCATGAGCTTAGCCAATACCAGCAGCAGATCCCATGGAGGTGGAGGTTCTCGCACCGAAGGGGATATGTGATCAAGGCCTTTGAAAAAGTGCCTGACCACCTTCTCCTGCGCCACCAACTGCTTTCCAGCCCGCACCCGGTAAGCAGAGATGGCTGCCAGGTGCACCTTAAGGGTAGTCGACTGAAGCCATAGCTGAGAAAGGGACCACAGGTAGTCCAGAATGCTAGCCAAGGAACAGGAGGAAGGGTCCAACCCCTTATCCTGACACCAAATGGAAAATCTCTTCCATTTGAAGGCATAGCATTTTCTGGTCGACTCCTTACGGGATGCCTCAACAACGCTGAGGACCTCGTCAGAAAGACCCAAGGCCTGGAACTCTAGCCGCTCAGGAACCAGGCGGTCAAGTGCAGGGATTGAAGGTCCGGGTGGAGTAGCTTCCCCTTGTTGACTGAGATCAGGTCCGGGTGGGCTGGGAGGCTGGAGCTGAGGCTGAGGAGATCCGGATACCAGAACTGATGGGGCTAGTCTGGGCCAACCAGAATCACCTGCGCCTTGTCCCTCTTCACCTTGAGAAGCACCTTGTGGATCAAGTTGAAATAAAGGGAAGGTGTAGAAGAGGCCCGGGGTCCACGGCCTCGAGAAGGCATCCCCCTGCAGCGAGCCCTTCTGAGGGGGGCCGGGCATAACAGCCTCAGCTTCGCATTCTCCCTGGAGGCAAACAGATCCACCTGAGGAGTGCCCCAGTGGGAGAACAGATCTTGTACTACCTCTGGCAGGAGAGACCACTCGTGAGATGCAGCACCTATCCGGCTTAGAGCATCGGCCACAGTGTTGGAGGCTCCTGCCACATGGATGGCTAGGAGATCCGCCGCCAGTCTGCTCACGAGAGACCAAGTGCGGAGAGCCTCCTTGCACAGGGGCAAGGAGTGTGTCCCACCCTGGCGGTTTAGGTAGTACATGGTCGTGGTGTTGTCCGTCTGGACCTGAACCACTTGACCCCGTACAAACAGAGCGAAGGCGGCGAGGGCTAGTCGGACCGCTCAAGCTCCAGCAGGTTGATGTGGCATCGAGACTCCTGAGGGGATCAGAGGCCGTGAGCTCTGAGCTCCCCCAGATGGCACCCCAACCCATCAGAGAGGCGTCGGTCATCGGAGTGACCGTAGGCTCTGGACAGACAAACAGGATACCCTCCTGCAGATGAGCTGGAACGAGCCACCACTGGAGGCCATTCCACATCTCCTGGGTCACTGTCACTGGCTGGTCCAGAGGACCGGAGCACTGTGACCACTGGTGGGCCAGCCCCCATTGCAGGGGACGCGTGTGCCAGCGGGCCCAACGGACCACACTGGTGCAGGCCACCATGAGGCCCAGGAGGTGCAGGAAGTCCCAGGCAGGGTGCAACTGCCCAACCAGAAATGATTGGGCAAAGGAGGAAAGAACCTCGGCCCTATCCACCGGGAGCCGTGCTCTGGCTCGAAGAGAGTCGAGCTCTGCCCCAATGAACTGAATCACCTGCATTGGCACAAGTTCCAATTTGGCCTCGTTGAGGAGGAGGCCAATCTGAGAGCAGACCTGGAGGGCCAGATCCCTGGACTGCTCCACCTCCAGCTTGGAGGGGCTACAATCAGCCAGTCGTCCAGGTAAGGGTACACCCGGACCCTTCGGTGCCGCAGGAATGCCGCCACCACTGCCATGCATTTGGTGAAGACCCTGGGAGCTGGAGAGAGAGGCCGAAGGGCATGGCCCGGAACTCGTAAAGGGATCCCTCTGCTCTGAAGTGGAGGAATCGCTGGTGAGACAGACGGATTGGGACATGAAAGAACGCATCCTGGAGGTCCAGAGAACAGAACCACACGCCTCGTTCCAAGAATGGAATGATCTGAGCCAGAGTGACCATCCTGAAGGTTTGAGACCATAGTAACTTGTTCAGGTCATGTAGGTCTAGAATGGGGTGCCAGCCCCCCCCGTCCGTTTTGGGACCAGGAAGTACCTGGACACAAACCCTGGGTCTGGTGGAGGATCCGCCACCTCCCTGATCACCTCTTTCTGGAGAAGCAGGGCAATGTTGGCTCGACGAGCCGACAGAGAGGCTGCGGAACCTGTAGCCCCCCCCCGGCCATGAGGCGACAGCTCGATAGCGTGGGGACTGCTTGAATTCCAGAGGCAGACCCTTTCCTACCACTTCCAGCACCCAGCGGTCCGTGGTGATATCGGACCAGGCGGAAAGGAAGTGGCGGAGCCGTCACCCCATGGGGGGAACCCGGGGTGGAGTGACAAGGTTGGGGGAGACACCCCTCAACCTGTCACTGGGCAGGCTTGGAGGAAGGGCCAGCTGAGGAGCTGCCTGGGCCTTTCCCTCCCAGTTTCCTGCTGGAGGAAGCAGCAGACTTGGCTTTGGGGTGCCAAGTGCAAGCCTGCTGGCCCTGATGCTGGTGTTGCTGGGCCGGACGTGCCCGCAGGGGCTAAAGGATGAAAGGGCTTATGCTGCTGCTGGTGGCCTTTGTCTTTCTGGGCAGACGTGACCGAGTTCAAGGTGGTGTTGGACTTCTCGATCCATTGCAGATGGCCCTTCACACCGGGATCGAACAAGTCGGTACCCAAGAAGGAGACACCTGCCAGCTTGTGCTGGGTATCCGCTGTAAAAGTGGAGATCCGCAGCCAAGCTCTGTGGTGCATGGCCACTGAGGCCACTACTGACCAGGCACACGAGTCAGCGATATCCAAGGAAGTTTGGAGCTGCTGTCTGGCCACCACCCTTCCCTGATCCCACACCTGCTTGACCGTCGTTTGAAGGTCAGCTGGGAGATGAGGAATCACCTCATCCAGGGAGCCCAAAAGGGTGTGTGAAAAGTGTGCCATCAGAACGGCCGAGCTGGCCTGATGAAGGCCTAGGGAGGAAGCAGCATAGACTTTCCGTCCGGAGTAGTCCAGTTTCTTGGACTCATCGGGTGGCTTGTCCACATCCCGAGTGTTCCCGTAATGCTGGAAAACGCTGTCGGTCACTAACCCCTCCGCGGAGGGGTGCTCTGAGAAACTGGAGGGTGAACCAGTGGGAACAGCATATTTCCGAGCCATCCTGGCCAAAGGTGCTGGACAAGAAGCTGGCCGCTGCCATAGCTCCAGGGCCGGGCCAACAATGGCTTCGGCCACCGGGAAGGCCTCCATGGGGGAATCCCCTCGGCCCAGTATCTCCGTGAGGGGATACTTGGTCCATTTTGAAACGGGTTTGAGCTTCATCCCAGTGGACTCTGATATGAGCCGAAGCATTCCAAGGAATGAGGATGGGCTCTCGTCCACCAACTGACCCCCAGTGGACTCCAGGTCAAGCCACCTGGAGAACGAGGAGTCGTCGTCAGACTCCGAGGAGTCTGCAAACAGCTGCCGAGCGCCTGAGCCACCCTCCACCTGCCGAGGTCAATCAGGAGTGAGGGTGACCGACAACCAGCAGGGCAAGCCCTGACCTGACCGAGAATCCTTGGTTGGGGCCCCAAATTTAGGTTGTGGAGACGGGGGTTCCACCACAATGGGTGGTGCAGCCAGTTTCGGCTGAACAACTGGTGCTGGCTTCGGCTCCTCGACTACTACAAGGGGCTGTTTTGGCCGCTCCGGTGACAGCCACTTAATGGCCGGGGAAGGCGACGAAGTCGGCTTATTCCTGGACAAAAGGAGCTGCTGCCACATTAGATCCTCATAGCACCGATGCAATTTGCGCCAGAGCCTATCCTCCGAAGAGGACGAGGATGAGTGGCCCCGCTACTTTCCATGGTGCCAAGACCGCCGATGTCGGCGTGATTGGCTGGACCTGGAAGAGGTCCGACAGAGACCTTCGGGATTCCGAGGGTGGGTCTGGGAGGGGCGGGGAGACCCGGTCCTCTCTCGGTTCAAGGACCTTAATGGGGGACTCTGGCACAGGAAAGTCCTCGGTTTCCACCGGGGGAACCGGTGAAGAAGGGTTGTCTGCTTCTCCAGTCGACAGACCGTCCGACGGGTTGAGAAAAATTCGACTGGCGCCGACGGGTGTCTCGGCCGCCGACCTGACGGGGCACTGCGTGAAGCCAGCAGCCTTAGCTGCAACCTCGACTGAAGTCGAGTGTCGACTATCCGGGGAAGGGGAATCTCTCTCCCGCTCCCATGAACGTCGATGGTGGCACATACCCTTAGAGTCCTTCTTTTTGGACCGAAAGAAACGTCCCGAAGGCCCTTCTCCCTTGGTGGAGAGGGACTGACAAAGCTTCTTAAACGAAGCCTTGTAGGAGGAGCCCAAGGAAAGTGGGATAAATGCCATGACCAAGGATGATGATGCTGCGGCCTGGGCTACCTCTTCCTCGAGGGCGATCATCTGTTCGAGCTGTTGGCCGAGCCCGCAGCCACGGACACCGCCCAACGGGCCTCCTTCGACTTGACTGGAGGATAACGTTTCTCGGGGCGCCCAAGTTGTAATCTGGCAGCGTGATCCTCTAAGACCGTAGCCGAAAAGGACTTGCACAAGTCGCAGGCCTGCGAATCGTGGCCAAGCCCCAGGCAGTAAACGCATGTGGAGGGCGGATCGGTCCAGGACATCTTCTGCCCACAGGGGCACAGATGAAATCCGGGAGTCTATTTGTCCATCGCAGCTGCGAGGGAAGATAAAAGACCGAAGTCTTGTAAATTTTAAAATTAGTTTCGGGTTAACCGAAGAGTTTGGATCCAGGCCTAAAACGCAGAGCGCAAGGAGGAAACCTGAGCTTCTCAGCGGTAAGGAAGATCTGGAGTCATGGGTCGGAGCCGAGAGCTTTACCATCCGGGTGGGTGGGAGGAGCCAGCTTGAAGACCTTCCGGCAAGATTTAAAGCAGCAAGGAACCTGCCAGTAAGTGTGGCTTGAACAACATAGTCACATCCCTAGAATATTAGGTTACACCAAATCCAGTTTAACTTTCAGTATTGTACTTACTAGAACCACAAGAGGTAGCATTCCTTCAATTCCACTTAATCAGCACTACAGTACATCCCAAATGTCAAGTTAACATTGGCACTTTTTATTACACAGCATTTCAGTGTTCAAAAGATCCTCACACCCCCCAGTGTGTACTCAAGGATGGAGATGATAGTCTCCCAGGTGCCGCCCGGCAACAGGAAACCACACTTACAAAACCAAAAAATGACAGGCGAAACCAGGAATTCAGATGAAATGTTTCATTACACAAAACGTGCAAATGGACTGATGGCTCCTGTGCTTCAAGGCATCCTGCCTCTTTAGGGAGCCTAAGGAAGAGGCAGGACGCCTGTAAGCGCAGAAGCATCAGTCCTAACTAATAAACATGCAAGCATACATCACTTTCTGTCTGGCAATAAAGAAAGCTCAGTACACAGTCCTAGGGGAAACTGGACTGCTTCCACCAGGTATACGCCCCTTACTGGGCATTAGTTCAAATAGAACATTTTCATTAAACTGATTTTTTTCCAGTGGAATATACTCATATTAATTACCAAAGGTCAACCTACCTCATACGAAAAGGCCACCGTGGGTATTTTTCCTCTATTTTCTCCCGTTACTTGGCCTGCATAAGGTGTGCTCTGGTGCTCACACACTGCGTAAAGACGCAAGTAATGCCACAGTGCCTGCAAGCAGCCAACTACACAGGTGACTTCTGGGGCACCACCCAGCCTCTGCGGTAGCAATCAAGCAGCAGCACATGTGTCCCACCTCCCCAAAAGAGGTGAGCCATCCCTGAACAGGCCCCGAGCAACTCTGGTCTGTTTCCAAACCTGGGTGCTGGTGTAGCGGGAGGTGAGGTGGCCAGCACCTCAACACTACCTTTTATTTTTCACTATAAAGGATTCTAGGCATCTTCCAGTTTTCTTTGATGGCAAACTTATAAAGTTCCACAAAAATTTGACTATTTTATAAATGTTTCAATTCAGTTTTTTTTCCTCAAGAAAAAAAGATGGCTGCCACATATGGCTACAAATAGAACTGTAGACCTGGGAAGGGGTAGGATACAGAAAATGAAACCTCATGGTGCACAGCATAGCAGGTACCTAGAAAAGTAGATCTTGTATGTACGCTAATATTTTTATTAATTGTAGCCAAACTAGCTTTCTGGAAAAAAAAAAATTTGCTGCACTGCTGCTTTAATAATCATTTCATAAACTCAGACCCTGCTTTTTTTTTTTGCTTTATCTATTTATACGCCTCCCACACACACCCCGACCGGCCACTCCTTCAGAGCGCCAATGCCTTCCTGCCTCCCTCCTGCCACCTACTCCCAGTCCCAACTGCAGCCTACCTTGGGTAGCCTGGTGTATCCCTATGCCGGGAGGGTCCCTCTCTTCCAGGGGGAATGGCCTTACGGCTGACCTTTGCATCCCAGGTGCTGCAGGGCTGGCTCCGGGGCTTTGGGTGGCAGGGGCCCAGGCGTTCATCATCCGGTCGGCCGGGGGCGTAATTTTTCCATTTTCTGTGCCCCAGCTATCGCAGTTCTCAGCCTTGCATAAGCATGCAGGGTATTCCTGGGGCAGGGTCACACGTCCACAAGCTCACCACCAATCTGCCCACAGGTTCCCAGGAAGATCCCACCCTGGGAGGAAGCATCCAATAGATGCTTGTGAGACCCCACTCTTGCCGGTCTCCGCTTCCCGTACTGCTCGGGCGCGCCAACCTGGGTCGCCAGCGATTTGTGCTTAACCCTCGCTTAGCGCCATGAAGCCAGCAGACTCTGCTTTTTAAATGCTAATCCTAACATGGCACACATCTTTTATTTACTTTCAGACCCCCTTTCAGGGCCTGCCTTCTTTTTAGGTTTTTTTTTTTTTTCAAATATAGTCTTTATTGATAATTTTATCATTTTTACAGTCACATTTTACATCATTGTAATTAACTGTTTAGGCAGGGTTACAGTTCATATAAGTTTACTATATTATACATCATTTGTGTGACAGTCTTACTTGGGAGGCTCAACCCTCTTTCCAGGCTTGGTCTGCCCTTCCCAACTGTCACTCTTTGTCTCTCTCCAGGATCCTTCCTCCGCATGCTCTTCCCTCTCTTCCATCCCTGATTCCATCTCCTCTGGTGTTTGTTTCCTGCTACACTTCCACTGCCCTCTAAATGTGGATTGTATCTTCATATCTTGAGTATCAGACACCAAGCATGGTATGGTGGATCTGGATCAATTAATAGGTGGTAAGAGCTGCTAGGGTATAAAGCGTGGGTCTTTGACCATAATGTGCATTATCCATCTTCTCCACTTTATGGAGCAAAGGTCTGCTTTATCGTTTAAGTTATATGTAATTCTCTCAGATCTGTATATAAGGTTGACTATCTCCCTCCAGTCCAACAGTGTGGGTATCGCTGTAGTTAGCCAATGCTTTGTAATAGCCTTCTTCGCTGCAAGGAGGAAAATTCCCAGCAGATACTGGCAATGGGGGTCTCGTAGCTCATGTGGAAAGACATGCAACATAAAGAACTCCCTGGTCGGGGGCCTAGCCCAAAGAGCTCCTCAAATTCCTCCAGTAAGCCCTGCAGGAATGGCTGTAACTTTGAGCATGACCACAGGATATGGGAATGGCGGGCATTAGTTTCCCCACACTGGCGCCAGCATGCTGTGGAGCCAGAATCACAGTAGTGTGAGGTTATTGCTGGGATGCGGAAAAATCTTACCAGCAGCTGCCAAGAGAACAGTCTCCACGTATGTGTGTAGGTGATTCCCAATGTTGAGTGGCATATTATGCCCCACTGCTGTGGCGATATTTGGATACTCAGTTCATCACTCCTCTTTTCCCTTACTGGCCCTGTATTTCCACCAGGGACTTATACAGAGCTGAGATGGGATGTGATAACATCTTGGATTTTAAGGTTTGTTGGAGCAGATGAACCATATGAGGCTGTTCCCCCGGGGTGCGGACATTCAGGGGGAGAGCCTCAAAATAGTGTCGTAATTGTAGGTAGCGGAAATAATCCGATTAGCGTAGATGAAACTCTCGCCTGATCTCCCCAAAATCCTTAAAAAGGGGTCCCACCTGGAGCTGTGAGAGTTTTGTAAGATGAGTATGTCTCCAATTATGAAATGTGTGGTCAATTACAGCTGGAGGGAAATTTTCCAATAAATCTATCGGACTAATCAACACCAGAAAAGGGGTGATCTCTAGGGATTTACGTGCTGGATACCAGGCCCGGATTTGGTGTATGACCCAGGGATTTTGAGTCAGTTGGCCTAGTGGGGGAGGATTTTTATAAATAATGAGCCTTTGGTAATCACGCTGGGGTAGTACACTCTCCTCAATCCTTCTTTTTAGGTCTAAGCCTTTTACTGGCCGTGAATTTCACAAAGAACTGGTTAGTCTTGATTCAGCAGAAGGTTGGGGCCCAGATTTTATTAAGCCAACTTGTTGTGCCCCTCGTTTCTGATCATACAACTTTTCATCTTAATTTGAAAAGATGGTGAGCAGGGCTAGAAATTAATGGTTTTCTGCCGTGTTCTTTTTTTTTTTAATTTCATTTTTATTAAAGAGACACCTTAATATGTAGTGCAAATCAGAACATAGCTTGTGAACTGATACAGCTCGTTAAAAGCAGTATATGGCAGTTCATTACTATAAACATTATTTCATTTGGTAGCACACACTATGGGCATAGAAACAACGGCATGTGCTGGTGGGGAGAGGCAAGCAGAGCGGCTGCCAAAACAGCGACAGTACTGTGAGGCAGACAGACAGACAGCACAAGAGCGAGAAAGGCAGCTGCACTGCTACAGTGACTCCCCAAGCAGCACAACGACAAAAGGCGACCCCAAAACGCCCAGGAAGCTGTCAGGAGCGGGCCACAAGGAAGGCAGACATCCACCATGGCCCACAGACGGACACCCTCCCAGCACAGGACGACAGCAGCAGCAGAGCAACCCCCCCCCCCGAAACAGCACTTACCTCATGGCCACCTGCTGTGCACAGACCGTTGTCCTGTGCTCAGTCCCCCTGCCACCTGTTGCCATGTGCACTGCAAGCAACTCTTGGACCCAGCAATGGAGCAGTGCCACCCAGTATGTGCGCCCACTCAATACCCGCATCCTGCAGAGTTGCTCGTTTGACCCGCATGCCTGTCCCTCACCTTGCAGCCATATGCCACCACAATGGGTAGCTCTGTATGTGCCCTGTCGGCTGCCCCGCCTGCCACTGGACTGCCGACTGCTACACCGCTGGTGTGCGTGCAGCCTGTCCTGTGCCCCACCCTCCCTCCCCACCCGTGCACTCTGCCTCCCTTGGGCTGGCTGCCTGACTCCTGTTGCTCTTGTTCCTGGGCCCTTGGCACTGTGCCATGATTGGCACGCCCTGTGCCTGTCGCCCAGCCATGGTCGCCCATGGCCCGCTCACGCTTCTTTGTGCAGCCATTTGGTCTCGCCCTCCTGATCGTGCTGTCACCGCGTGGTGCCATTCCTGGTAATTCGCCCTTCCTGTGGTCTGCCTCCCATACTCGCCCATTGGGGACTTGCACAACAAGAGTTGCCCATATCACATAAATCCTTTCATACACACACCTAACATTCTAAAATTCTCTAGTTGGCCCTCGGGGATTCCCCAAAATATACTTAGGCGGGGGGTTGGTCCCCAACTTCCCTTTACATAGACTCCAGTATTCTTCCCATCCAATCATCTAAGGGGGGGGGGTGATAAAGACTTCCCCCACCCTCTCGTTCAGGGAATGAAGTCAGGATCTTTCAGAGACGCACAGAAAATCCATCTCTGCCATTTCTTAATAAAAGGGGCTAATTTACCATGCAATTTGGCTGTGAGGTGCTCCAATCTGTAGATATCAAGGACTATCTGATGCCAATCAAGGATTGTGGGTACCACAGTGGTCATCCACTTACGAGTTATAGTTTTCTTGGCTGCTAGTAATACAAGAGGGAGTAAGGTGGTATTCTATTATGGTCTATGGGGTGGGTATATGGATAAAATAGCTACTTCCTCTGTCAATTCAATAGCCTCTCCCAGGCACTCCCTTAGTTCTACTTGCAAAATGCACCAAAAGAAGGTCAGCTTCGGACAGTGCCAGAAAACATGACCTAGGTCTGCTAGGGTACAGCTGCATTCTCTCCAGCAGCGCCCCATATGAAGCTGGGAGGTATACTGTTAAAAGTGCTGGGGAACGAAAATATCTGGAGCAGGTCTTCCATGCAAACTCTCTCCATATATCAGAAGCAGTGATTTTAATTGCTTTTAAGGTTGAGACTTCCCACAATGCATAGGGGACATCTAGCCCCAAATCCTTGTTCCACGCCACCAGTATTGAATGAGAAGTGTCCCCCAGGGAATTTCTAGTTATTCTGTGTGTGTGTGTGTGTATATATATATATATATATATATATATATATATATATATACACACACACACACACACACACACACACACACACACACACACACACACACACACACATATATATATATAGCCTATTAGGTGTCCCCAAGGAGATCCTCCCAATGTGTCCTTAAGTAGAGCCCAAAGGGCAGGTAGGGGGGACGGACTGGAGGGAGTGATGTCTTTTTGCCTTAATATGTGGTTTCTCACCTGGGCATATCGGAATGCATCGCGGTCAGGTAGGGAGTACTTGTTTTGAAGTTCAATGAAAGACATAACCCCAAGTTGGTAGCAAATTGATAGTAGCAACCAAGACCCAATCTGCGCCAGGAGGCAAATGAAGTATCCATGTGAATGGGGTGAAAATCGTCATCCTCCGATATTAACGTGAAAAAAAAACATTTTTTGTTTCAGTGCTTTCTTTTGTTTTAAATTATACCAGACCTTGCAGATTTAGGCTGTGAATATAGTGAAATCACAAAGGGGAAGGACCCACTCTGGGAAAGTGAAGGCAATTTTTTCAATATCATGCAAATTGTTTACTGTAAAATCTATGTCCTTCCAGCCGAGTTTAATTTCCAGAGAGAGCCATAAGAAAAAAAGTTTCAAAAAGGCGGCCACAGCACAGAATTTCAGGTTGGGGAGATTAACCCCGCCTTGCTCCGGGGAAGGGATAAGGAGAAATGGACTCTTGGTCTCTGCCCATCCCAAATAAAGGAGGAAATTATTTTGTTCCAGGATTTAAATAGAAGTTGGATGGGAAGAGTGGGACATTTTGAAATAAGTACAAAAGTCTGGGCAAGCTATTCATATGTATGGTTTCTATTCGTTGAAATAAATGTAAGTTTCAAACTTCCCCATTTGGATAGATCCTCCTGGATTTGAAGAGATATAGGTTCATAATTCAGTAGTTCTAGGTGTTCCAGGTTACGAGGGATGTGAATTCCGAGATATTTAATTTTGTTACATTGCCACCTCAACTGGAGGGAAACTCTCAGGGTTGGGGATGATTGGTAATATAACCATAATACCTCTGTCTTAGATTTAGTTTAAAATTTGCTATCCTTTCAAATTCGGTATTCTGCTGTATTCTGTCCACTGAAAATGGTTAGGCTGGTGAGACTTCATGAATTCATCCTAAAATTTATTATCGTTTGTTTCCTATGGTTACAGTGACTGTATACTTTGTTCAGTGTGGCGAGTACTACCAAATCTTATCGGGTCACCAGCTAAATACAGGTTTAATTGTAAATTAATTGTATAATGTATATTATTAATATGTAAACAGTTGTTGATCAACTACATTACAGTTAATATTATATCTGTAACTGTGTGAATGAAAGGTTGGATCCCACTGTAAATGAATTCGGCTCACATGGGCTATCCTTTCCATGATTTTAAGAATACACTTTTTTGTATGTGAATACCGCTGTGTAAGAATGGTCTCATGCACATTCTTAGGGTATAAGAATTGTGAACCGAAGGTGAATGGTTGCAATACCCCAAAACTGTAAGTGAGACCATTCTTACTACTATAAGAGTGGTCTCTGCAGTGGTATTATTATTGATCGTGCTTGATCGATAATACAGTATATTAATTTAAGAACAAAAAAGTAATGGAACGCACCAGTATCCAGGGCATCTGTGCGTGAGAGAGACTTCGCAGAATAAGAGTGTCTCATGCACAGAGGAAAGGAGTGCTCCAACTGGTTGGGAGCACTCCCTCAATCTATAGTACTATTCTCTACAAACTGGTTTTCAAAAGAAATACCATTTAGATCGCACTGCTATTTAGTGTTACCACCTTTTAAGAAGCCCAAAGTGGGACATTTTTTACTGAAACTGGATTTTTCGCAGGACAATATGTCATCTCGACCAATGCAACAGACATGTTTTCTCTAAATAATCAGAATTAAGACTAAGTGTTGTAGTTTTTTAGTTGTTTCTTGTGTTTTTTTTTTTTTATTTTGAGG
This sequence comes from Neoceratodus forsteri, assembly GCA_016271365.2. Lineage (NCBI taxonomy): Eukaryota > Metazoa > Chordata > Ceratodontiformes > Ceratodontidae > Neoceratodus > Neoceratodus forsteri. Next base: position 973,026,496 of record CM057456.1, on the reverse strand, counting down.
TATTTTAGTTAAGGTATTATAGTTTTTTGCAACATTTGAGGAAAATCAGAAAATATTTTTAATACTATAATGTCAGGACATTTAGTATTTTTCATGTTTTTCTGCAGGACACAGCTGCCCAAATCGGGACTGTCCTGCGAAAATAGGGACAGGTGGTAACCCTACTGCTATTCTGACTGGAATACCATTCCTTCATGCCTCCAATCTGCAGCTTAATTTATAATGTACTCTTTCTGCTAGGTGGAATTCTTCAGGTTGCGTTTTTGGTATTTCGCTTCCCACTCCAGATTATTTTCTTAATTTCTACCCTGGAACAGTACCTGAAAAGCTGGAAATCAGCCTACATGACTCCAGTATTTAAAGGCACATCCTTCTGTGATTTTAATTGCTAAAGGCCTATTTCTATATTGTCAGTGTACTCAAAAGTTCTAGAAAAATTAATCTCCTATAAACTAATTGCTTTTATTAATTCAAAAATGTAAACGCTATATCAATCTGGATTTAGATCTGGTCAAAACACCACTACTGTGGTGACAAAGGCAGTTTGTGCTAAAACTTCACGTGTTGCTTAGTTTTTAAAACAATTTAGTAGTGTTTCTTTTTCCAATATAAAAACTGTGGACCTTGGCTGAGAGCGAGAGAGTGAGGCGTGAGTGTGTGTGTTTAAGTGTGTGTGTGTGGGGGAACGGGCAAATGGTAAGCAGTTCAAGCTGCACCAGCTAACACAGAAGTCACTGTACTTCAAATCTGACAGCCCAATTGCCTGTAGTTTTGTAGTTAAATAAATCTATTGGTTTGCATTAGCTCAGTTTGTGTGTGACTGGTGTATCTCATTTCCCTTGAAAGCAATGGACCTATTGCTACTGGGGAGACACAGACCCTGTGCCAGTCAGACAGTACCCGCAGAGGACGTGCTCCTCCTCTGGGGAGGGGTCTGTGAAATCCACTGCAGTACTGCCATCTGGAAGACCACAGGTGGCAGTGTAAGCAGAGCAATGATGGGGTGGTTGAGTGCTTCACAAACAGGACACTGGGCAGTTACACGCGGATGTCCACTCAGTCCTTGCCTGCAAGGTGCTCGAGGGGAGGAGACTAGGAAAAAACCAAAAAATGAAAAACCCTTCACCGGGGTAGAATAATGCCTCTCTCCTCATAGGCCCCGCACCACAACTCCTCCCAGGCTTGGGGAACCCGGGAGTCTCAACAATGGGAGTGAATGATAGGACACTGTTAAGCTCGGAAGGTAAGTCCCAGAGATGGCAGGGGGAGAGGGCGGCTGAAAGTGCAGGCTGAGTGAACTGGCGACATAAAGCATAGTAAATTTAAAAAAAGATCGAGGCCCGGAGAAAACCCCATACCAGGATCAATGTTACTGTCCAATGGCACTGACCCCAGAGATAATGATGTCCCCAGCACTGAAATTCACCACAGGCCTCGGCCCTGGCACCGATATCTATGCTGCGGTTGGTGACATCCCCATCCTCAGCGTCACGTGGAACACAAAGGTTAGGAATGGAACTCAGCCAACACCATCACCAAAGCTGGACCAGACACTGAAATTGGGAATGGTTTCAGTACTAGGCCCGGTGCCCCCATTGGTGTTGCCCTCTGTGTTGTCACTCTGAACAATGACAACTACACAGGCAACACCAACAGCTGAAGTCAATGGGGTTCACGCAGGCCAAAGGCCTCAACCACGAGTCCGGGGATGTCTGCTGTTCATGGTGAGGGGACTGTGATAGGTTCTCAGCCAGCCACCCAGAAGGAGCCAGTGATCCTCCGGACACGACCTCCAAGAACTCCAACACGACTCCAGCGTGGTGATGGTGGTGGTGGGGGGGCCTTGTACCTTGGCTGACACTAGAGAGTGGCAAGGGGAACAGTCTAACGTCCTCTCCTGGGTCCTCCTGGAATGACACCTACCGCCAAAAGATGGGGGCTCTCACCCCAACTTCCAAAACTAAATTTGGAGCTAGTGAAAATCCACAGGAATCCATATCATGCCTGGTCCTATGCAACCCTGTATGTCCCTCTTTTTCTCCAAAATAAATATAACACGGCAATGAGAGGCAAATGTTGAAATGAAATATAGCGATGACTCACTCCTGTGGTGCACACTTGGTGGGAAAAACAGAACTGAGGTAGGCGAGGGGACCAGCAACGATTACTGGGAGGCATGCAACAGCACAGCATGGGCCAACTGCCATTGCAGGCCCCAGGCCAAATGACTTTGTCGGCACAAAAAGACCACTTGGCCCACCGAGTCTGCCCAGATGTTTACTGCCTAGTCAGTTTCCACAGACCCTAAATGGTCTCCGACAACCCTCCCACCTCTCTCCCTATTTACTAATACTCCCTTACGTCTATCCCATGTACGCTTCAAGCCCCCCACTGTTTTCCCTTCCACCACTTCTTCTGGCAGTCTGTTCCAGGTGTCTACCACCCTTTCAGTGAAGCAGTACTTCCTCACATCCTTCTTAAACTTGCCCTCCAGCTTCATCACGTGCTCTCTGGTCCCGGTGCTCTTTCTTATTTGAAAGACTCCTCTCCTGCATCCTGTGAGGTAACTGTAGGTCTCAATTATGTCCCCTCTCACTCTCCTTTCTTCCAAGGTGTACATATTGAGATCCTTCAGTCTTTCCTCGTAAGGCTTTTGGTGCAACTTCTGCACCACTTTACTTGCCCTCCTCTGAACTGCCTCCACTGTCTATGTCCTTTTGGTGGTGTAGCCTCCAGAACTGGACACAATACTCCAGGTACAGTCGTGGCCAAATATATTGGCGCCCTTGCACTTTTTCAAATAACTCACAATTTCCTCTAAACATAAGTTGAAATTAAGAACAGTACAGTATTTGGTCTCCACAATTCTTTATTTCTGTTAATATTACAGAACCTTTGTTTTTGATTCAGAAGTTAATATATCCTTTTAAATCAGAAAATGAAAAATGGCATTGACAAAATTATTGACACCCTAGACTTAATATTTGGTAGCACAGCCTTTGGTCAAAATAACTGCAATCAACCGCTTCCTATAGCCATGGATGAGCTTCCTGCACCTCTCTACTGGCAGTTTGGCCCACTCTTCTTGTGCAAACTGCTCCAGTTCTCCCAGATTTGAAGGGTGCCTTCTCCCAACTCCTGTTTTCAGATCTCTCCACAGGTTTTCAATGGGATTTAGATCTGGACTCATTGCTGGCCACTTCAGAACAGTCCAGCCTCTTGTCTTGAACCATTCCTGGGTGCTTTCTGAAGTGTGTTTGGGGTCACTGTCCTGCTGGAAGACCCATGACCTTCGACGGAGACACAGCTTTTTTGACACTGGGTTCAACACTGCGCTCCGAAATGGCCTGGTAATCTCCAGATTTCATGATGCCATGCACACGTTCAAGGCACCCAGTGCCAGAGGCAGCACAGCAACCCCAAAACATCACTGAACCTCCTCCATGTTTGACTGTAGGGAAGGTATTCTTTTCTTTGAAGGCTTCATTTTGTTTTCTGTACACATAGAGATGATGTGCTTTACCAAAAAGCTCTAATTTGGTCTCATCTGTCCACAGGACATTCTCCCAGAAGGATTTTGTCTTGTTTAGGTGTGTTTTGGTAAACCCTAGTCGGGCTTTCTTATGTCTCTCTCTCGCTCTCTCTCTCAGCAGTGGGGTCCTCCTGGGCCTCCTACCATATAACCCCCTTTCACTGAGTTGGCGACGGATGGTGCGAGTTGAAACTGTCGAACCTTGTGTCTGAAGGTCAGCTTGAATCTGTTTGGCAGTTGATCGAGGTGCTTTCTCCACCATTCAAACAATCCTGCGCTGCAATCTTCGAGATTTTTCTTCGCCACGTGCAGGAGGTTGGCTACAGTGCCATGGGCCTTAAACATCCTGATAACATTATGTACGGTGGAAACAGGAACATCAAGGTCTCTGGAGATTGATTTGTAGCCTTGAGATTGTCCATGCTTGGCTACAATCTTCTGTCTGACCTCCTCAGACAATTCTCTGGCTGTCTTTCTTTTCTCCATGCTCATTGCGGTACACACAGTGACAAAACAGGAGAATGAGTCCTTTTCCCTATTCAAACTGGTTGAATTAGTGATTTTTATATTGCAGGCACCTGCAACTCACCACAGGTGAGTTCAACTCCAAAGTGAAGGGGAATCACCTGCTTGAAATCTAATTATTTCTAACTACTTCTAAAAGGTGCCAATAATTTTGTCCGGGCCATTTAAGGATTTCTGTGTGGAATAAGCTAAGACTTAGCACATTTTTCTGCTTTTTGTGTTTTATTCCACTGCAAACCAAAGAAATACATATGTGGATACCAAAATATCTTTTAATTTCAACAATTTTCTGGAAGGAATGGTGCATTGTTAGAAAAAACTGCAAGGGTGCCAATATGTTTGGCCACGATTGTAGGGTCTCACCAGCAAGCGATAGAGTGGAAACACCACCTCCCTCCTACTGGAGATACCTCTTCCTCCGCACCCCAGCATCCCATTAGCCCTACCGACTGCTCTGTCACACTGCCCTGCAACTTTGAGGTAATTAAATATGATAAACCCAAAGTCCCTTTCTTGCCTTAGTTAGTTAGTTAAAACCTTTATTTTTAGACAGGAGTTTAGGTGGAATATCACATCATTAGGACATAGTCCTATTTTCAAGATGGTCCTGTAAAGATATAAGGTGCATCTAAACATATAACTCACAATATATAACACAATAAACATATTCTATTACAGAATGTAACAAAATATCAAACATTCACAATCTAATACATCAGACATCTTTTGTTAAAACTCATCTATAACAATCACAACAAACTTTCAGTTCAATCCTCAAGCTAGTTAAAAGTGCTTTCACATCGTTAATTTGATTACAAAATACAGGTTTCAAAGCCCACCATAATCTATTAACAATAACAGGAAATCTTAAATTACTATATGTGTTCATGATTTTTGGAAACAAAACTCCTCAAATTAATATCTCTTAAATTATAAATATGCTTTTTTATTTCCAGTTTATCATAAAGACACCTAGGTTGTTGTAATTTTATCACTTTAAAAATTTGAATTGCCCAGGTAATCTGACGTTTACTATCCTGTGTAAGCCATTCTAATTCACTAAGTACATCACAATGATGTGTTTTATAATCTTTTTGTATTATGAATCTAGCCATCTTATAATATAATTGATCAATCTTTAATAATCTCTTAGGTGCCAAACCGTAAATATGATTTCCATATTCCAAAACAGGAAGAAGAAGTTGATTTATAACCCGTTCCCTCATGAACTTATTCATACAAAAACCAGAACGCCTAAACGCTCCCAACCTTTTATTTACTTTTATTATAGTTTCTAATATATGATATTCAAATTTTAAAGATGCAACTATCCAAACCCCTAAATATTTATATTCTGAAACTTGCATTAAGGTTTCATTTTGTAATGTTTTTATATTTACTGTTTCTTTACTATTATTTGAATAATTTTGCTTTCTTCCAAAAACCATGAATTTAGTTTTTTTTACTGTTAAGTATTAAGCCAGATTCAGTCAACCATTTACATAACCCTGTAAAATCTATCTGTAGGTTCTTCTCCATTTCTCTGTAAGTATGTCCACTAGCAATTAAAAGAGTATCATCTGCATAAAGATTTATATTTGAATATTTTACACAATCCACAACATTTATGTAAATCAAGAACAATATTGGCCCCAAAATGGAGCCCTGAGGCACTCCTCTTTGTACACTTAACTTATCTGATAATACTCCATTTGTACAAACTTGTTGTGTTCTATTTGAAAGGTAAGACCTAAACCAATTTCCTGTCTCCTCAGCCAATCCAATCTCAGCCAATCATTTAACCAAAAGCCCATGGTTAACTGTATCAAAGGCTTTGGATAAATCCACGAACAATGCACCCACCGATAGGCCCCTCTCTAATTTTGATGCTATAGTATCCACCATATCGGTGAGTGCAGTGCTCGTGGAGTATCCTTTTCGAAAACCTGATTGTTGTTTTGTGATTAATGAATATTTTTCTAAATAATCAACCAATTGTACCTGAATTAATCTTTCTAAAATCTTGGATAGCCCAGACAATAATGCGATGGGCCTATAATTTGTTGGTTGAAATGAATCGCCTGTACCTTTATATATAGGTATAATTTTTGCACTTTTTCCAAACATCTGGAAAAACACCCTAGATCAGAGACCAGTTAAACAGTTCAGTTAATATAGGGGCTATCACCTGAACAGAGTCCTTCGGAAAACGATTTTCAATAAAATCAAGGCCAAAAGCCTTATTAGATTTCAATTTTCTTATCTCTGCCTTTACCTGTTTGCAGGAAATTTTTCTGAACCTAAACCTCGGGACACCTATATTCAGATTTTCATTAACTCCATCTTCGATTACTAAATCAATAAAATCTAAATCAGGCAATGTCACAAAATAATCATTTAGGATGTCTGTTGAACACCTTATGTTCTGAGGAACACCTCTGCTTAACATTTGTATAGGAGGGCCATGCATTTGTGAAGTTTCAAATGATTTTAATAATGACCAATATTTTTTTATTATCTGAAGTCTGTTTAACTTTTTCCTCAAAATAATTTTGCTTTGATTTTTTTATTTGGAATTTCAAATGGTTTCTAGCTTTTTTTATATTTTTCCCAATCTTCATTTTTTAAAGATTTACTTGCCTTTTTCCATAAACATTCCTTTCCACGTATTAATCTTTTTATTTTTTCCGATACCCAAGGAACATGAGATTTACTTTGCATACATATACGATAAGGAGCCATTTCATTACAAACCTCTAAGAACCATTTTGAAAATTCCTGGATCGCTGCATTCACAGATGGTATTAAAAATAGTCTATCCCATCTTACTAACATCAATCTAGCTACAAATGCTTCTTTATTATAGCTTCTGAAACTTCTACGTTTTATTTGTAAAGGGAAACTTCTGATATGATGACATTTTCTATCTTCAATTGCAAATAAGCAACTTATTGAGCTATGATCCCCCATTATTGGCTGTTTTACTTCAATTGACTTGATACTAATTTTTGCTGTAACAAAGTTTAAGTCCAAAATGTTTCCTGCACTAGATTGGGAGGTTTTCCTTGTGGGAAAAATAATCTTCTGCTCTACCTCTAATATTTTAAAACTGTTCTCCAATGCAAGACCCCTCGGTTTTCCTCATGCAGCATTAAAATCACCAATTAACATTAATTCACAGCCCATTGAAACTCTCTGAATGACTGATGCAAGGTTTTCAAACTCACCTATGGAAGTCTTAGGAGGAGCATAAATAACCCCTATTACTAATTGTAAATTATGAACCTTTACTAATAAGCAATCAATTTTTCCAACCTGATCTGCAAATAAGATTGAAATTTGGCCAAGCTCCCATTTAATAAACATCATAAAACCCCCACTCCTCTGTCCCTTTCTATCCAATCTGTAACTATAAAGTCCTTCAGGTTCAAATTCTTTAGTATCTATGCTTTTATTTAACCACGTTTCAGTTAACGCCACTATTTCTGGAGTCTCTGTAAGTAACCAAGATTTCAATAAATCGCCTTTTTTCTTTAAGCTCCTGGCGTTATCATATATAACTTTAATTTCTCCATTTCTGCCGGGACCTGGATTTGTTTCTATATCTCCCCCCATTACCAGTGAAATCAATAAACAATTTCTGAATTTAATCTGTCCAAACCCCATTAAACTTGTAACAGGTAACTTTTTGTTTAACTGGTCTCTGATTTTAGAGAAGGAATTTCTACGTCGTCCTCTGCGCTCCATAACTCTTTTAACTGATGTTGCTCTCAATTTTAAAACAGATCCAACCCCAATTGCTAGGGAACTTGTTACTTCAATTTGACACGGTGTTGCTAGTTTCACATTTAGTGATAGTAATATATACAATTTAAGCAACAACCTACAAAATAGATCCATATTGAAACACTGTATTAAAAGCCTCTATAATTTTACTACTTCTCTCTGTTTCTAAGTTGATAGTTTAAAGCAAGACTCACAATAGCTTAGCAAAATCAGCTAATACTATTAAATCTAACCAACCCAAACTCACTGTATTTTAAATTTTAAACAAAACTTTTTTACCTCGCAATTTTGCTACCGAATGGTGCTCACGCCACTCACACTCACGCAGTACCAGTGCGAGTTTTAAACAGTGTCCGCCCCTCCCAGCAAGGTGAGGTTGCTTCTCCGGTTCCGCCCCTTCAAAGCAGCTGGCAATGCTTTCGGTAACCGGAGAACAACGGGAGCAGTGGCGCAAGATGAAACAAAGCAGCAGTTCACTCAGGCAGTAGATGTCAGTGTCCCCTCAGCTTTAGCTGGAGTACCAGCGTGAGTTTTAAACAGTGTCCATCCCTCCCAGCAAGGTGACGTTGCTTCTCCGGTTCCGCCCCCTTCAAAGCAGCTGGTAATGCTTTCGGTTACCGGAGAACAACGGGAGCAGTGGCGCAAGATGAAACAAAGCAGCAGTTCACTCAGGCAGTAGATGTCAGTGTCCCCTCAGCTTTAGCTGGAGTACCAGCGCGAGTTTTAAACAGTGTCCGCCCCTCCCAGCAAGGTGACGTTGCTTCTCCGGTCCCGCACCCTTCAAAGCAGCTGGTAATTAAATATGATAAACTCAAAGTCTCTTTCTTGCCTTGTGACCGACAGTAAACCCTCCCCCCATCATATACTCAGTTCCTGGATTTCTATGCCCTAGGGGGCATGATTTAGCACTTTTTGGCACTGAAACCCAACTGCCATGCTCCTGATCACTCCTTAAGTTTCCCAAGATCCTTGCACATTTTCTCCACCCGTTCCTGAGCATTCACCCTACAATAGATGTTGGTACTGTATTATCCATAAAAAGGCATACCCTCCCTTCCAGTTCTTCTGCAATGTCACTTATGAAGACACTGAAGAGGAATGATCCCACTACTGAGCCCTGCGACAACCCACTGGTCACTCTCTCATCATTAAAGTGAATGCCGTTAATCTCCATCCTCTGAAGCCTATCTGTTAACTAGTTTCTAACCTTATTCACCACTTTGGATCCCATCCCATGGCTGCTCAGTTTCTTGATCAGTCCTCCCTATGGCAGTGTCGAAGGCCTTGCTGAAGTCTAGACAGGCCATGTCCACTGCTCTCTCCTGTTCTATATCCCTGGTCACTCAGTTGAAGGAATCAATCAGATTTGTCTGGTATAGCCCCCCCCCCCCCCGGAATCCATGCTACCTGCAGTCTTGCAGTACATTCATTAGATTCAAGACACTTTACTGGCCTTTCTTTAAGTAGGGCTTCTATTAATTTCACCACCACTGAAGTGAGACTGACTGGCCTACCATCCTTCCTGCCACTCTTATGCAGAGGGACTATGCCTCCTCTTCTCCAGAACCATGCCTGCTTCCACTGAACTGCTGAATAAGGCCATCAGTAGAACAGTTAGCACCTCCCAGAGTTCCACTGGTACCCTTGGGTGTATCCCATCAGTCTCAACCTTGTCCACCTTCAGAGCTGCAAGTCCCTTCAGGACTTTTTCCTCTGAAAATGGACTTCTGTCCACCCCCTGTCCTTCTGTTCTTTGGTGGTCAGTCCCCCACTCCCTCCACTGTGAAGACTGAGCAGAAGTACCTGTTCAAGATGGCAGCTTTTTCTTGGACCTCTTCTGCACATTCTCCTCCTGCCGTCCTCCTTATCCTCACTATCCCACCCCTTGTTTTCCTCTTCTCACTTATGTGCCTGAAAAGGTCTTATCCCTTTCAGCTACCCCATTGGCTATCTTTTCTTCTGTCTGTGCCACCGCTCTCCTTACAGTCTTTTCTGCTTCCATTCTTTTACTTGGTAAACCTCCCTGTACTCCTCCCTCTGCGTTTCCTTATACCTCCAGATTGACACCCTTTTATACTTGACCATCTTAGCCACTTCCATAGAGAACCATTACAGTCTCATTTACTCACTTCCTTCCAGCAAGGCTGGTTGCCTTAATTATGCCCTCCCTTACTTTTCCCCACTGTGCCTCTGCCCCTCCCTGGCAATCCCTCTATGAGGCAGTTTCTGAGGCAGTCTCCCTTTCTTTAAAATCTGCCCTCCTAAAGTCCAAGACACTTGTCTTTGTGTGGTTAGCCTCTGTTCCAGTCTTAAATCATACTGTACGGTTATCACTGGTACCTAGAGGGCTACCACTGTGATGTCTGCAATGCTGTCCCAGGTGTAAGCACCAGATCCAACACTGCCCTGTCACTAGTGGGTTCTTTGACTAGCTGTCTGACAAAAGCCCTTTTCTGGAAGTCAAGGATAGTCTTCCTCCTCGCTGAAGCTGCAGTTTGGAATGCTCCACTCCAAGTCTGGCAGATTAAAATCACCAACTAGCTGTACCTCCCTCTTACTTGCTATGCTGATGATGGCTTCCCCAAGTGCCTTATCCAACTCCTCTCCCTGTGCTCGAGGTCTATATACCACCCCTCTGTGGAAAGCGGCCCCAAAGGCTATCTCAAGGATCACCCATAGCATTTCAAGCCCTTCTTTTTCTGCCAGGTTCTCCTGTACCTCTGTGGCCTTGATTCCCTCCCTCACATACAGTACAACTTCTCCTCCCTGCCCTGTCTCTCCTGAACAGTGAGTAGCCCAGTATGGCCATGTCCAAGTCATAGCTGTCAGTGCACCTCAACTCAGTAATGGCTACCACATCCAGGCTAGCCTCGGTCATGATGGCTTCCAGGTCTGGAATTTTTTTTCCCCAGACTCCTTGCACTGGCGCACATGGCTCTCCATACCTCACTCCCTTACTACCTGCTTTTTTGTCCCCCACCTCCTGCCTGTGCTGTTCCTTGACGCTACCCCTGACCTACATCTTCCCTTTTTACCTTCTTTGTTACTGGTATCCTTTACTCTTGCTTTCCTGATTTATTCCCCCTTGTCCTCTGCCTTGTCCCAATCCTTGTCTTCTTGGGCACCTACACTAGGGGAGTTTACTACCCTCAAGCCCCCACCCCCCGCTGCTCCACCATTGGGGGTGGCAATGGTTGCCTCCCTTGGTTTTACAGCCCCCATGCTGGCTAGTTTAAATGCTCATCCAAGCAGCATTTAAACCTGCCAAAAAGGACTATGGTCTCCATCCTGGCAGGATGCAGGCCGTCTCCCATATAGAGGCCCATATCCTCCCAAGTTGGCCTCCAATCCCCAATGTAGCTGAAGCCCTCCTCCATGTTCTATGCTTTCAACCAATTGTTAAATACCCTGGTGCGAAGTACCCTTTCCATTCCCTGGTTGTACACAGGTAACACCTTGGCAAAAGCCACCATGTATGCCATCTACTTGAAATCCCTCCCCAGCTCCCTGAAATGTCTCTGCACTACCCTTACCCTGTGTCTTACCAGGTCATTTGTCCCCAGGTGGACAACAATGTCTAGGTCCCTCCCTCCCATCTCTGGCTGCTCTAGTGATCCTCTTGATATGCTCTCCATGCCTAGAAGTCAAGTCACCTCTCAGGGACTGCCCTTCCCTTCCTCCAGCCGCTCCCAAATCTATTCCTCTAACAGTAAGAGTTTCCCTACCAGCAGCTGCTTCTTCTTTAGCTGAGGGCCTTTTCCCTCCCTCCTTGGGACCTCCAGTTCTGAGGACCCCTCACTACCTCCCTGCCCACTGCTACAGGTGCCTCCTCTCGCTACGCTTTCCCACCAGTATGGCAAAATAATTCTGTAGTGGTACAGGCTGAGGAGCATGTATCCTTACCCTCCACCCCACCCTCCCGGAGCCCACCAAGGTCCAACTGCTCTCCATGGAGACCGATTCTGGGAAGATGCAATTTTGCTAGATGACAATGACAAAAAACTACATCCTGAAAAATGTGGCCAAATACAGTACTGTTCTTCCTTTCAGTAAAGCATTTGATACTTTTAAGCTTAATATCTTAAATAGCTTTTAAAGTTGAAATAGTATTGGTTTAACAGTTATCTACAGAACAGAACTCAAAGGGTACAGACATCTAATCTCATATCGCAGACAATTACTATAAAAAAGGAGTCTCAAAAGGATCTGTCCTCAATCCATTATCTTCATTATATGTTAATGATCTGAAAGTTACAGATAGTAATTGTTATTCAGTTATATGTAGGCAATACTATACTATTTTCACCTGATGACTTTGCTACTATAGCTAGTGGAAAATTACAACATGATTTTGATAAACTTCTGCTGGTTGGACTCCGCTTATTGCTGAATCCTTTAAAAACTAAATGGATAACATTTTAAAAAAAAATACCTGAGACTCATCTGCAGGTAATATGAAATTTCAAGACTTCTTCTATCTGGGAATCTATTTGGACAACACTCTTTCAGAGAAAATATATCTTGAGAGTATTTGCACATTAAACTGGACGACACTCTCTTTCGGAGATAACATATCTTGAAACTATTTACAAATTAAACTGAAAACCAAATGTTATTTGTTTAATGGAATAAAGCTACTGTATTTTCACCTATAAATCCAAACTACAGCTAGTTGATGTTATTTGTATATCAGCTTTTGATTATGGTGATACAGTAAGTGTATCACATTACTTCAAAAACTTTGCTTGCTTCTTTAGCTCCTCCTTTCCACAGTACCATATTATTTATCACTGGTGCCCCCTACCAGACACACCATTGCTCCCTCTATTAATCTAAAATAAACTTCTCTTTCTGTTACAAGACTATCATAACGGCTAACGTTTGTATAGAAATCTGTTTGTAAAAAAGATTCCTATCTATTTATCTGATTTATTAACTCACTGAAAATCTTTGTTCTATTTACAATCTGTGTTCTCTTTTTATTGCCAGAACCAAAGTTTAAAACTAAATCTGGATTTAAGCAATAATGACCAAAGAGCCAGTCATTTTCTGGAGACTAATGACTGGCTGAGGGTGCAGGGTGGCCCAAGGTGCAGCCGAGGGCCAACCCCACCCAGCCGGTTGTTAACTGACAGGAAATGAATGGCTGAGATTTAGTGGCCTGGTTGAATCCCTGACATATCTTGCAGGCCTTGATGCTGTGGGACAGGCCCAAACAGCAAATACAAACTTGTATGAGCGTCCTTATAGATCTTGGAACTGCAGGTATAAAACCTAAATACAGGCTCTTTCAACAGCGGCATAGAAGGACAACTTAAGTAAGTTAGCAATAGGGCCACCCACGATTGTATAGACGTCAGCGTTGCACGTCATTGTGGATGGCCCCCGGCTAGCAAAAGTTTCCGAGTGGTCTTGATGACAATGACTTACAGTTCCAAAGGTGTGGCCCAACGGAGCAGACATACTCTGTGAAAACCTGAATTTTCTGTCAGAGACTTGGGCATAGTAAGCCTGAAGAAATGAGGCAATTTTGGTCCATTTCAAAGAAGATATACTCCTTGCCTTCATTAACAACTCTCACCTTTACTGACCCCAAAAGAGTAAACTGTGTGCCTATCTGTAATGTATCTCAGTGATATGCTAAGAAGTGATTTCACTACTGCTGCTTTTGGAAGGAGTAGTCAAGGTAAAGGTAGAATATGAAGTTATGTACAGTACTTACCATAATTGTGGATCTTCTGGAATATCTTCACCCTTGATTACCACTTATGGGTCTGGGGTCAGAGGCACTAGGACCCTTCAGGAGCAAAATCTTTTGTGGGGGAGTCAATGTTGGATACTGATGATGCTTATGCACCTCATGTGGTGCAGCACATGCCAGCCAATTGCAGTCACCAGCTCATTCAACATCTCAGTTCTGTTCGCCAGGACAGAAACAAAGTGGAGAGAAAAACAAAGAGAGGGCTAGGTCCTGTCTTGCCCAAAGGGAAAGTACAAAGATTTAGGAATAAAATAACACAATAAAACCTGACTTCCAGCCTGTGACTAATAAGGACAAGGTACACTAGGTGGTATAAGGGTAGAAGGGTTATTACAGCTATAACATCACACCACTAGCCAGACAGAAGGTGGGTAGTGCCATAAGAGGGCAGCAGCCCTGAACATCTGGCTCGGGCAAAAAACACGAGAATGATGCCCAGAATGGAACTCCTTATAAATTAAGATGCCACAAAGTTCCTAAGGAAAATAATATACAGACTCCTGGAAAAGGGAGCAACTCCATGCTATCAGAAGAGATTATTAAACCCGTAAACTGGTTACATCTCTCTGCCTTACATTAGGGATGAGTAAAGGGGGAAATTGGATGCATCTGGAGTTGCCTGGCTGGATAGCCTAAGGAGTTGAGATGTGGTCATCTCCCTACACACCCCTAAAGGTAATGAACTAGGCCCAAATACACCAGAGGAACTGGGATACCAAACAAAATAGCCTGACACAGGCAGAAAACCATAGAATAAAAAAACAAAGTCCGTTTCTCCTGCAACCACAGGGATGTACCCTGTGTAAGAGCTAGTACAGTTGATCCAATACAGTCCACAGCGCCTCCGACATGCAGTGGACTGCCAACTGGAGTTAGGCTGGATAATGCCCAGGAGCACAGGCTGCATTTTGCAACAAACAGGGGTATATCTGCAAGGGGATATACCCCGTGTACGGAGAAGGAACACAAGGGAAGGGGGCCGGGGCAAGCTACCTTTCACACACACGCACAGAAAAAAAAAAAAGGTTACTCACTTGTAACAGTAGTTCTAGGAGTGGTATATGATGTTCTGTCCACACTTGCTGGCAGGTTACCTTCCCTTTAAGAAGTGCCGGAAAGTCTTCATGCTGGTTCCTCCCACCCATCCGGGTGGTAACTCCCTTGACTCTGCCCCATGACACCACAACTTGCCCGTTGAAAGCAGAGTGTGTGCGCTGAAGCTGGGGAGGTTGGGTGGGTCCGCGTGGATGAACATCATATACCACTCTTAGAAAGTATAGTTACGTATTTACCATAACATTAGATCTTCGAGAGAATCTCTATCAGCAGGTAATACTCTTGGGTCCTCGTGAGAAGGCACTCCTCTGCATGGCAGCTTCTTCCAGCAGTCTTTGCCTAGGGGCTGCCCACACTGTGATCTCATCAGTGTGTGACTAAGTGTGGGTGACCCCAGGCATCCTCAGTTCCCCGCCGGTTTCAGCTCGCTGATAAGTGAACCAAGGTGCCCTAGAAACCTCCTTCTTATGTATGTATGTATACATTTTGTGTGGATGGAAAAGAATTTGCTCTCATAGAGAAGGATGGGGGAAGGAGGGATTGCACCTGCTGCAAGAGATTCTCTTGAAGATCTATTGTTACGGTAAGTACGGAACTATACTATCTTCTTCAAGGAAATCTTCTGCAGCAGGTAATACTCTTGGGATGACTCCCGAACAGTTATACCAGAAGGGTGGAAGATTATAAGAGAAGGGCCTGCAGCACCACATGACCGAAGGGTGTTCAATGGCGGGAAGCAATATCCAGATTATAATGTTTCGTGAAGGTATGGATTGTGGACCATGTGGCTGCATCACATATATCTGTAATGGACACTCCTTTGAAGCAAGCAGCTATAGCGGCCATGGCTCCCATTGAGTGTGCATGGACAGGGTCAGGCAGTGGTTTGTTGTATTTGTTAGAACGTAAAGCAGTTAGCCAGCCACGTGGAAAGGGTTTGTTTGTAACACGGAGACCTTCTCTAGAGTGTGTGAAGGAGACAGAGTTGTGGTGTCTTTTTGAGTGGCTTAGTTCTCAATGTGTAGTATCGGAGCATCCTGTGCACATCTAAAGTGTGTAGAAGTGACTCACCGGATTGGAATGTTCGGGGTAATAAACAGGTAGCTCTATAGACTGATTGACAGTATGTTCTGAAATCATCTTCAAAAAAAAAAAAAAAAAAAAGGGTTGATGTGTAACGAAATTCTGTCTTTGTGGAAAATAAGGTAAGGCTCTCTGTACATCAGAGCCTGAAGTTCAGAAATATGTCTGGCAGAAGTCACTGCCACTATAAATAGAGTCTTCCAGGAAAAAAAAAAATGAAGGTCGCAGGTGGCCGCAGATTCAAAAGCGGCCAGGGTTAATTTTTCCAGAAGGAAATCAAGGTCCCACTGTAGGGCAGGAAGTCTAATTCGGGGTTGAAGATGTAACATTCCCTTGAGAAACATTTTTGCCAAGTGATGTTGGTAAATCAGTTTGCCTTCAATTGGTTCATGAAAGGCCGATATGGAGGCCAGATAAACTTTAATGGAGGAATAGCACAGGTCAGTAGCCGCGATGGAGGATAAATATTCCAAGACTTGTGTCACTGGACATGAAGAGGTCCATGGACTGAGAGGCAGCCCATATGGAAAAAAAAAAGTTTCCATTTCAAGTTGTAGATTCGTCTGGTAGAAGGTTTTCGAGATGCCAGCAGAATGTTCGCCACCGTCGAGGAGACAAGCTATAAAAAGCGTCTTCAGGAGCCACACATGGAGGTGGAGGGAAATTAGACTGGGGTGGAGTAACATGTCTCGATCCTGTGTCAGGAGATCTGGGAGGGTGGGCAATGGTAATGGGTCTGCCACCATTAATTGTTGTAGTAATAGAAATCAGACCTGCCGAGGCCACAGGGGAGCAATGAGGATCATCGTGGCTGGCTCCAGTTGCAACTTTAACAGTGTCCTTTGAAGGAGGGGGATGGGAGGGAAGGCATATAAAAAAAAAGAGTCCTGTCCAAGGTTGGGACAGGGTATCTATAGATAGTCCCCTTTTGTTTGGGATAACAGAACAAAAGTTGGGCAGGTGGTGGTTCACTGGGGAAGCAAACAGATCTATTTGGGGAGTTCCCCGCATCTGAAAAATTTGTTGAAGGACCTTGTGATGTAATGTCCACTTGTGGGTGGAAGAGTGATGGCTGAGGTAGTCCCCCAAAGTACTGTTGCGTCCCGCTAAATGAACGGCTGTTAGGGTGAGGTCCTGTTGTAATGCCATGTACCACGCTGTCAGTTTCCTTGCACAGACTGAGGGACTTGGTCCCTCTTTGATTGTTGAGACAGTAAACTACCGTAGTGCTGTCTGTCTGAACTAAGAGTGGGCCGGGGCACAGGCATGGACGGAAGGCCCGAAGAGCAAACCGCACTGCTCTCATTTCCAGTAGACTGATATGGACAGAGGCAGAGCCTGGGTCCCACTGTCCCAGAGTCTTGTATGGACCTAGATGTGCACCCCAACTGTCGGGGGATGCATCGGTAGTTAGTGTTTGGGATGGTGATAGGGATTGAAGGGGACACCCTGAGAGATGTGGGGATGTCATGTCCACCAATTGAGGGCAGTTTGGAGGCTTGGAGTGACTCAAAGCTTCGAAAGAATTTGACTTCTGACGCCACTTACTTTGTAGTGCCTATTGGACAGGCCGCATGCAAAGTCTTGCATGGGCTACC
Source organism: Neoceratodus forsteri (assembly GCA_016271365.2). Lineage (NCBI taxonomy): Eukaryota > Metazoa > Chordata > Ceratodontiformes > Ceratodontidae > Neoceratodus > Neoceratodus forsteri. The sequence continues at coordinate 973,009,155 of CM057456.1, read as the reverse complement.
GTTGAGATTGCTGCTGCCATATGCCCTAAAAGGCACAATAGTTGTCTTGCTGATACATACTGTGCCTCTTGAACTTGACTGGCCAGGGACATGAGTTTGGTTCGTCTGTCCTCTGGTAAGTAGGCCCGACCTGCGGCAGTGTCCATGACTACTCCTATATACTGGAGACGTAGGGTGGGGATCGGGTGGGACTTGGCCAATTTACCATAATCCCCAAGGCTTGAAATAGTTTCAGAGTGGCTCGTAGGGAAGAAAGAAGACAGTCCTTCGAGTCTGCCTTGATAAGCCAATCGTCTAGGTATGGAAAGACCTAGTGGCCTTGTCTCCAAAGAAAAAATTACTCACCATAGTAATGTTGTTTCTTCTAATGGAGTCTTGCTGTATTCTGACAATATGCAGTTAGCCCCAGCACTTGAACTGCCCTGGAGAGAAAAGGGTTAACTCTATGCAGCAGCATAGAACGTTGAGCTCGAGCTCGGTTTTCAAACCTCTGTCTCTGGTACATCTCACTGTAACCTTCAGATTCTTATGAGCAAACTAACTAACTACAGGTATGGAAATTGTTTAACTTTAGGCCAAAAGGCAACAAACGTGAGTCCAAAAGACTCAAGTCGAGAAACTCCCAAGAAAAAATGGTAGTGAAAAAATATATAAATATAAAAGCAACATTAATAAAACAACTACCCTACCCTGAAGAGGGAGGATACAAGGCACACCCCTGAGGTGCAACACTGTACTTGCCAGCCTACGTCCCAAAAACTAGGTTCTGAGAGGGAAGGCAGGGAGGAAGGTCAGAATACAGCAAGACTCCATTAGAAGAAACAACATTACTATGGTGAGTAATTTTTTCTTCAAACAATATGAAGTCTTGCTGTATTCTGACAACATGCAGACTACCAAGCATTTCCCCCCAGAAGGAGGGGACACAGAACCTTATTCTGAGAATAGGCTCTGCAGTACTGCTGTACCAAACCTAGCATCACTCCTAGCCTGGATGTCCAGAGAGTAATGCTTGGTGAATGTATGGACTGTTTTCCAGGTGGCTGCTTTACAGATTTTTACCAAGGGTATATCTCTGGCAGTAGCCAGATAAGCAGCTATACACCTAGTCGAGTGGGCCCTCAGGGGGTTCTTTGCCCAACTTGGCATAGCAGAATTGTATACAAGAGGCAATCCACCTGGCAACAGTTCTTTTAGTAGCAGGCTTACCTTTTTCCACTTCCCCATAAGTAAGAAATAACTGAAGACAGTCGTTTCTGTGTGTCTTAGTATGCTCTATGTAGTAGCTAAGTGCCTTTTTAACATCCAAACTGTGTAATCTTTCTCCTGAAGAAGAATGATCAGTGAAAAACACAGGTAGAGACATAGATTGGTTCAGATGAAAATCTGATGCCGCTTTAGGTAAGAACTTCCTATTTGTTCTAAGAACCACCTTATCTCTATGGAAGGAGATAAAGTCAGGTTCAACTGACAGAGCCTGTAATTCACTAATCTGCCTAGCAGAATTGACAACTACCAGGAACACAGTTTTCCAGGTCAAGTACTTAAATTGAGCCGAAGCCAGAGGTTCAAAGGGTGGCTGCATAAGCTAAGCAATGCAGACATTTAGATGCCAAGCCGGAGTAGACTCTCTAAAAGGAGGGTTGATGTGAACCAGACCTTTGAAAAACTTACTGAAAACAGGATGAGATGCCAGGGAAGAACCCTTCCCTGCTGAAAGGAAAGCAGAGACAGCTACTAGGTGAACCTTCAGAGCTTCAGGCCTCAGGCCTAAACCATTAAGGTGAACCAGATAATCGAAGGCTGTAGCAATGTCTGCAGTATCTGGCAGAATGCCCCTCTGAGAACACCAAATGCTGAATCTTCTCCATTTGGAATTATAAGTTTTTTCTGGTAGACGGTTTCCTAGAGACTTTCAAAATATCCAGTACTCCCTGAGAAAGATGCAGGCATGCATATTCTAACTCTTCAAGAGTCAGGCTTTGAGATTGAGAGACTGAAGATTAGGGTACCAAATTCTCCAGAGAGGAGGTTAGGATATTGTGTTTTTTGGGAAGAGACAAGGGGAGAGACACTGCCAGGGACAACAGCAGAGGGTACCAAGGTTGTCTGGCCCAGTCCGGAGCCACTAGTATCAATGTACAGGGTTGAGAACGGATCTTGACTAGAACTCTGAACAACAGTGGGAAGGCGTAGAGGAACCTGCCCCTCCAATCCAATATGAGAGCATCCAGAGGAACAGTCCCTAGGACTGGAGGTCTGCAGCAGAACAGGGGAAGTTGGTGATTGTCTGGGGCTGTGAAGAGATCCATCTCTGGAGTGCCCTATCTGATGAAGATTACTTTCAGGAAGAGAGGGTCCAGGGACCATTCGTGATGGCCCTGAGAGATTCTGCTCAAAGCATCTGCTAGCACATTGTCCTTCCCTGGAAGATGAACTGCTGTCAGGAAAGCCTGAAGGAAGAAGGCTAGAGACCAGTTTCATGGCCTCTGTGCTCAAGGCCGTGGACCGAGTGCCCCCTTGCTTGTTGATGTTGACTGTCCTGACCTGTACCACTTTGCCGCTGACTGAGTGAGAAAGTCTGAAGGGCTAGGAATATTACCCCTAGTTCCAGGAGAATGATATGAAGGAGAGACTCTTGCAGAGACCAAACACCCTGGGCCATGAGGGTTCCCAAATGGGCTCCCCAGCCTAGGAGAGAAGCGTCTGTGGTTAGGACCACTGAGGGAGCTTGACTGAGGAATGGGACACCTTGTCTGAGATTGTCCTGATCCAGCCACCACTGGAGAGCTTGGACCAGAGTCTAAATCACTGGAACCAGTTTGGTGAGAGAGTCCTTTTTCCTGAGACCAAAAAGACTTTAGGCGGAACTGAATGTCCCTCATCTGAAACTTGGCTCCTTGTACCACTGCAGTGGAAGCTGCCATGTGGCCTAAGAGTTGAAGAAAGGGTCTTTCTGGACAAAAGACCAGAGGGTGAAATGAAAAAGCGAAATCTGTTAGGGCCTTTACCCTTGCTAGTGGAAGGAAGGCCTTTGCTTGGACAGTATCTAATTCTATTCCTATAAAAGTAAAGCATTATACTGGTTCAAGAACTGACTTGGGAAGACTGAGGAGGAACCCCAGACAGCTGAGCAGGTTCTGAGAGATTTCAAGAGCCGACTTGACCTGGTCGGAGGACTGACCTACAATGGGGCAGTCATCTAGGTAGGGGAAGACAGATATACCCTGCCTTCTGAGGAAGGCAACTATTATTGCAAGGCACTTCATAAGCACCCTTGGAGCTGATGTTAGGCCTAAGGGCATGGCCCTGAACTGGTAATGGCCTGAAGGCAACTTGAACCTGAGGTACTTTCTGTGGGAGCACCTGATAGCAATGTGGAAATATGCATTCTTGAGGTCCAGGGATGCTAGCCAATCCCCTGGCCTTAGAGAGGGAAGAACTGGTCCCAGAGTCACCATTTTGAATTTTGGTTTTGTGATGCGTTTGTTCAAATACCTGAAGTCAAGGATGGGTCGCCACTCCAGTCTTTTTTGGGGTAAGGAAGTATCTGGAGTACAGATCTTTGTCCCTGTGTTGATCAGAAACTTTCTCTACAGCTCTGAGAGCCAGTAGAGAAGAAACCTCTGCTTCCAGAGCAATGGTTTCTGAGATGGTTGCAGCTGGAAAGGACCTCTCATTTTTGGGAATCTTTTGAAACCGAGAGCCAGTCCCTGGCTTACCACCTCCAGGACCCACCTGCTGAGGTAACAGCCTTCCAGGCCTGGAAGTAGTAAGCCAGCCTGCCTTCTACTGGAATAGGGGAGTTGTCCCGGGCTCACACATCAGGGTGTCTGTTTGGCAGGAGCCTTGGACTCAGAAGAGGATGCAGTCCTGCTCATCCCCCTCCTACCTCTCCCTCGAAAGAACCCCTCTGTGGGAAAGAAGAGGAAGCCTGGGCTTGGTAAAAAGGCATGCCCCTTCCCCTAGACTGCTGCTTTTGAGGAGTGGTTTGCCTTTCTCTGGCCTGTGCACTTCTGTAGGTGATCCTATACTTGTCCATTTTCTTCATGCAAGCCTCTGTCTGCTCCCCAAACAGAGAGTTACCCACCACAGTGAAATCCATGGCCTTAGCCTGGGTGTCCTGGGAAAGGCTAGTACATCTGAGTCAAGCAAATCTCCTGGGAGACACAGATGTAACCATGACTCTCGATGCCACATCATTAGAGTCTACAACAGCATGGAATTGTACCTTGGATGCCTCAATTCCATCAGCAGCCACCTCCTCCAGCTCTTTGGCTAGCTGACGGGAAGCCTGTTTAGCCAGTTCCAGAACTGTATCCCAGCTGGACTTTGGGTACCTGGCTGTGTAGGCCATATAATTAGCCTGCCTGAGCCCCAAAGAGGATGCCAAGTATTGTTTCTTGGCCATCACATCCACCTTCCTGGAGTCTTTAATCTGGGGGGTGTGAAGCCAAAGGAATATTAACCCTGTCACAGGCTGCAGCCTGCACTACCCAAACATGGCTGCAATGACTGTATAAAAACTCCGTACCTGAGCCTGATAACATGTACCTCCTGTCCATTCTCTTATCCACAGGAGGTAAGGAGTTAGGTGTTTGCAAAATCTTTTTTGTCTGTTTCCTCAAAGATTTATGAAGAGGGATAGACAATCTCTTGGACTCTAGGATGTCCATCATTTCAACAAAATCAGGCTCTTCTTCCTCCTCAGCAGCTTCCACCATTGGGAGCTGGAGAGATTCAGCCACTTTTTTGTAGAACAAAAAGTGGGAAGGGAACTCAGAAAGCCTGGGAGGAGAGACACTGGAAGGCCTGTCTCGGGAGATGTCTGGTTCAACAGGCACATCTAGGACTCCAAAGTAATTGTCATCATCGTCGGGATACTCTTCGTCTCCCTCCCATTCCACACCATATTATGCATCCGGATTGTAATCTGATGGAGTCTGATCCAACCGAACCGACCGCCTAACCAACGGCAACGGTTCAGATGGAACTGGGTGAAGCAACTGAACAATACTGATCGCTTTGGCTATTTTGTCAGCGGTTGGAGTATGCAGTACTGGATCCGAACTGGCCGACTTCTTTTTTCTTTTAGCCGGAACTGACCCCTCAGAGTCAGATCTCCTTTTGCCCGAGGAGGTATCACCTGGGTCAGTGAGCACCTCCTCAGGTTCAGATGGAACCAAACTGGGCTGGCCATCCGGATTAGTGGACTTCTCAGCCTCCTTTTTCTTTCACCTACTCAATCTTTTATCCAGAGTGGTTTTAGGAAAATTCTTATATATCTGGCAGTGTGTTTTGAGGTGGTCAAACCCCAGACAATAAACACAGATGAGGTGGGGGTCAGCCTTGGCAAAGGCCTCCCCACACTCAGTACAGCGTTGAAACCCAATGGGGCAGTTTTTTTTCTTGGGTTTCTCAGACATGGCCACACTACACAAATTACCCTTTACAGCTTTCAAACCAGGTAAAACTCTTATCGGTTACTAACCATGTCACAGGCTGTGTAAAACAAAACCAAAAAAAAACAGTCTTTTTTTTCAAACCGATAGGAACCGGACACCACTACTAAATCCCAGAAAAAATTCAAACACAAACAAAGATCCAGTTTCCAAACGGAAATACCGATAGGAAACTGAAGAAAAAACAGTTTCCACAAATAACAATATCACTACCCATTTACAACACTATCTGTACCGTAGACAGAGACTGATGCCGAAAAATAAATCGGTTGAACAACCGAACGCTTTTTTTTTTTTACTGTTACCGAAGCGAAAGAAAGATCTCTGGAGCGACTTCGCAGATAGGCGGAGTAGAGAATCTGACAGTTACACTGAGATGTACCACAGACAGAGGTTTGAAAATCAAGCTCGAGCTCAATGTTCTATGCTGCTGCATATAGTTAACCCTTTCCTCTCTAGGGCAGATTAAGTGCTGGGGCTAACTGTATATTGTCAGAATACAGCAAGACTTCATGTTGTTTGAAGTGCCGCAGTTACCACTGCTAGGCACTTGGTAAACACCCTTGGAGAGGATGAAAGTCAGAAGGGCAGGGCTCTGAATTGGTAGTGCTGACCTAGCAACTGAAACCAAAGAAAGCGGTGCTGTAGAAGATGGGGTGGTGGTTGTAGAGGCAGGCTGGGACTGAGCACGGCCTCGACCGGTGGCTCTATAGTTTCCACACTTTCTATCATTACTTCTGGACTGAAAGTATTGGTAGTGGTACTGAGTCGATGGCTGAGCAGAGTGATATAGGCCATGGACTTCTCTAAGTTGTCTACCAGATGCCTGGAGGTTATCCATAATCGTCTGGGTGGCAGGACCAAAAGGTTTTGAGCCATTAAATGGTGCATTCACAGTCTTATGTTGCACATCTGGGGTAAATCCGGAGACTCTATGCCATGCATATTTCTTTATCTGTAGCCGAGGTCCAAGCTGAAGTATTCATGGCATCATACCCTGATGTGAGGATGTGCCATGAGATAGACTTATTAGTGGCCATATTAGCCAACAATTGCTCCTTCTCTGGAGAATGTGACAGGGAGCTCCTGCCACTCTTGAGGATGACCATTTCTTAAATCTGTTGCAACAGTTCTTCTATTTCTTAGCCTAATCTATCCTTTACAATTTCTAGTCCATAAGGCTGGCCACCTATGGGCCACCTTCCTTTTTCTTGACTATGCTATAGTGTCCTCTTTAAATTTTCCTTTTCCCTCTCAGGTCCTCATACAGGGAGGTTATTGTGGTGACCTCTGAGCTGATGTAGAAGAACAGGCTGTTCCTCGTTGTTGGATTTAGTCAGTACAGTGGAATCTGCTTAAATGCAAACTAATTTTGCAGCAAGAAAATGTGTATTTAAGTGGAATGTGCATTTATTCGAAATCATATGTTTACAATGCAACATAAAAAAACTGAGATCTGACACTAATGGCATTCCACATTTATTTATCATAGCAATATACTAAAAATGTTAAAATGTGCTACTGTGTAGCACTGACAAATAACTTAATGAAGCACAATGTTATAAAAAAAATTATATATTAAAGCCGATCACCTGACCGCATTGTATTGTTTGTAGATCCAAAAATACAGGTTACTCACCTGCAACAGGAGTTCTAGGAATGGTATATGTTGTTCATCCACATTGTCTGGCAGGTTCCTTGCCGCTTTAAATCTTGCCTGAAGGTCTTCAAGCTGGCTCCTCCCACCCACCCGGGTGGTAAAACTCTCGGCTCCACCCCATGACACCAGATCTAGCCCGCTGGAAGCCAGGTTGTGCGTCGAAGCCGGAGAGGTCGGGTGGGTCGTGTGGATGAACAACATACACCATTCCTAGAACTCCTGTTACAGGTGAGTAACCTGTATTTCTAGGGACATGGATATGTTGTTCATCCACACTGTCTGGCAGACTCCTAGCAGTTCTCCGGGAGGAGGGAGGCAAGGGCGCACACCCCCTACTTGGGAAACAAAGACTGGAGAACCAAGGCTCCAAAACCAGCATCTCAGCGTGACTCAAGGTTGATGTGGTAGTGGGTGATGAAGGTGTGTGCAGACTTCCAGGTAGCAACCCTGCAGATTTCCTGGATAGGGACTTCCCTGGAAGCAGCCACCGATGCAGCGGTATGGCGGGTAGAATGAGCTCTTATCCCTCTGGGATGCTCCATGCCCGCCAACCTATAGCAGAGATCTATGCAGGAGGTGACCCACCTGCCTATCGTCCGCTTGGCTGCAGGTCTGCCAGGTGCGGCTTCAGCTTAGGTGACAAACAGCTGGTGAACCTCTCCCCGAACTTCAGCCGTCCGCCCTTATAATAAGTGAACGCTCTTCTAGGGTCCAAAGTATGGAGCCTATATTCGGCCTCCGAAGTGTGATTGGGGTAGAACACCAGCAGAGACAACAACTGGTTAAGGTGAAACTCAGACACCACCTTCTGAAGGAATTTCGGGTGGGGGCGCAGGACAACTTTGTCCCTGTGGAAGACCAGATAAGAAGACTCGATGGACGCCGGGCTCTCCCATCCTTCTGGCTGAGCGATAGCCACCAAGAGCGGTCTTCACGACAGGTGAGAGATGTCACACCTGTGCATCGGTTCGAATAGCTTGCCCATGAGCTTAGCCAATACCAGCAGTAGATCCCACAGAGGTGGAGGTTCTACGCACCGGACGGGATATGTGATCAAGGCCTTTGAAAAGCCGCCCGACCACCTTCTCTCCTCATCATCGACTGCTTCCCGGCCCACGCCCGGTAAGCAGAGATGGCTGCCAGGTGCACCTTAAGGGTCGTCGACCGAAGCCCTAGCTGAGAAAGGGACCACAGGTAGTCCAGAATGCTTGCCAAGGAACAGGAAGAAGGGTCCAGGCCCTTGCCCTGACACCAAATGGAGAATCTCTTCCATTTGAAGGTGTAGCATTTTATGGTCGATTCCTTATGGGACGCCTCAACGACGTTGAGGACCTCGTCGGAAAGACCCAAGGCCTGGAACTCTAGCCGCTCAGAAACCAGGCCATCAGGTGCAGGGATTGAAGGTCTGGATGGAATACCTTCCCCTGATTGACTGAGATCAGGTCCGGGCAGGCTGGAAGCCGCCTCGGGAGCCTGGAGCCGAGACTGAGATCATCTGGATACCAGAACTGGCGGGGCCAGTCTGGGGCTACCAGAATCACCTGCATCTTGTCCCGCCTCACCTTGAGAAGCACCTTGTGGATCAAAGGAAATGGGGGAAAGGCATAGAAGAGGCCCGGGGTCCACGGCCTCAAGAAGGCATCCCCCTGCAGTGAGCCCTGCTGAGGAGGGCGGGCATGAAACAGTCTCAGCTTTGCATTCTCCCTGGAGGCAAACAGGTCCACCTGAGGCATGCCCCAGTGGGAGAAGAGATCTTGTACTACCTCCGGCAGGACAGACCACTCGTGAGACGCAGCCCCTATCCGGCTTAGGGCATCGGCCAGGTTGTTGGAGGCTCCTGCCACGTGAATGGCGAGGAGATCTGCCTCCAGGCTGCGTACAAGTGACCAAATGCGGAGAGCTTCCCTGTACAGAGGCATGGAGCACGTCCCACCCTGGCAGTTTAGGTAGTACATGGTCGTGGTATTGTCCGTCTGGACCTGAACCACTTGACCCCGTAGAAATGGAGCGAAGGCAGTGAGGGCTAGATGGACAGCTCGAAGCTCCAGCAGGTTGATATGGCATCGGGACTCCCGAGGGGACCAGAGGCCATGCACTCTGTGCTCCCCCAGATGGGCACCCCAACCCATCAGTGAGGCATCGGTCGATAGAGAGACCGTCGGCTCGGGCGGACAAACGGGATGCCCTCCTGCAGATGTGCTGGAACAGTCCACCACTGGAGAGCGTTCCACATCCCCTGGGACACTGTCACTAGCTCATCCAGCGGATCGAAGTGCTGTGACCATTGGCTGGCCAGTCCCCATTGAAGGGGACGCATGTACCAGCGGGCCCAATGGACCACACTGGTGCAGGCCGCCATGGGGTCCAGGAAGTCCCGGGCACGATTGCCCAACCTGAAATGATTGGGCAAAGGAGGAAAGAACCTCGGCCCTGTCTGCCAGGAGCCGTGCTCTGGCTCGAAGAGAGTCGAGCTCTGCCCCGATGAAATGTATCACCTGCTTTGGCACGAGTTCCGACTTGGCCTCGTTGATGAGGAGGCCAATCTGAGAGCAAACCTGGAGGGCCAGATCTCTGGACCACTCCACCTCCGCTCTGGAGGGGGCTGCAATCAGCCAGTCATCCAGGTAGGGGTACACCCGGACCCTTTGGCGCCGCAGGAATGCTGTCACCACTGCCATGCATTTGGTGAAGACCCTGGGAGCTTGGGAAAGGCCAAAGGGCATGGCCCGGAACTCGTAAATGGATCCCTCCACTCTGAAGCGGAGGAATCTCTGATGGGACTGACGGATTGGGACGTGAAAGAACGCATCCTGAAGGTCCAGGGAACATAACCACACGCCTCGTCCCAAGGATGGGATTATCTGAGCCACAGTGACCATCCTGAAGGTCCGAGACCTTAGGAACCTGTTCAGGTCGAAAATGGGGCGCCAGACCCCCATCCGTTTTGGGACCAGGAAGTACCTGGACACAAACCCCGGGTCTGGAGGAGGATCCGCCACCTTCCTGATAAGCTCTTTTCGAGGAGCAGGGCAATATCGGCTCGGCGGGCCGACAGAGAGGCTGCGGACCCCGTAGCCCCCCCGTGGGGTGACGGCTCGGAAGGGTGGGGCCTGCTCAAACTCCAGAGGCAGGCCCTTTCCTACTACCTCCAACACCCACCGGTCCGTGGTGATAGCGGACCAGGCGGAAAGGAAGTGGCGGAGCTGTCCCCCCACGGGGGGAACACAGGGAGGAGTGACGAGGCTGGGGGCGACACCCCTCAACCCGTCACTGGGCAGGCTTGGAGGAGGGACCGGCCGAGGGACCTCCTGGGCCTTTACCTCCCTACTTCCTCTGGCCCTGGTGCTGGTGCTGTTGGGCCGGATGTGCCACAGGCACAGAAGGATGAAAGGACTTGTGCTGCTGCTGTCAGCGGCCTTTGTCTTTCTGGGCGGAGGTGACAGAGTCCAGAGTGGCACTGGACTTTTCGATCCGCTGGAGGTGACCTTCCACTCCAGGGCCGAAGAGGTCGGTCCCCAGGAAGGGGACATCCACCAATTTGTGCTGGGTATCCGCCGTGAAGGTGGATATCCTTAGCCATGCTCTGCAGCGCATGGCCACCGCGGCCGCAACTGATCTGGCACAGGAGTCTCCTATGTCCAGAGCAGTTTGGAGCTGCTGCTTAGCCACTGCCCTACCCTGGTCCCGCACCGTGGTCTGCAGGTTGGCTGGGAGATGAGGGATAACCTCATCCAGGGAACCCATGAGGGCGTGGGAGAAGTGTGCCATCAGCATGGCCGAGCTGGCCTGGTGGAGGCCAAAGGAGAATGCAGCGTACACCTTGCGCCTGGCGTAGCCCAGCTTTTTGGACTCCTTGTCGGGGGGCTTGTCCACGTCCCTCGCGTTCCCGGAACGCCGGAAAACGCTGTCAGTGACCAACCCCTCGGCAGAGGGGTGTTCCGAAAACCCGGGCAAAGAGCCAGTAGGGACCGCATACTTCCTGGCCATCCTAGCCGAAGGCGCAGGACAGGAAGCAGGCCGCTGCCAGAGCTCCAAGGCTGGGCCAACAATGGCTTCAGCCACCGGAAAGGCCTCTGTTGGTGAATCCCCTCGGTCCAGTATCTCCGTCAGGGGATACTTGGCCCGCTTAGATACGAGCTCGAGCTGCATCCCGGTGGACTCCGAGATGAGCCGAAGCAAACCCATGAAGGACGATGGGCTTTCATCCATCGACTGACCCCTGGAGGATTCCAGGTCAATGGGCCTGGAGAACAGGGAGGAGTCCGCGAAGAGCTGCCTGGGGCCTGAACCACCCTCCACCTGCCGAGGATGGTCGGGAGTGAGGGTGACCGACAACCTGCGGGGCAGGCCTTGACCCGACCGAGAATCCTTGGTCGGCGCCCCCGATTTCGGTTGTGGAGGCGGAGGTTCCACCACAATCAGTGGGGCAGCTGGGTTCAGCCGAACAACCGGCCTAGGCTTGGGCACCTCGACTACAGCGAGGGGTTGTTTCGGCCGCTCGGGTGACAGCCACTTGATGGCCGGGGAAGGCGACGATGTCGACTTGCTCCCGGACAAGAGTAACTGCTGCCACATCAGGTCCTCATAGCGTCGACACAATCTGCGCCGAAGCCTCTCCTCTTCAGAGGAGGAAGACGAGAATGAGCGGTGGCGCCGCCTACCTCGGTGCCAAGACCGCCGATGTCGGCGGGATCGGCTGGACCGAGACGATGTCCAAGACTGAGACAGAGATCCTCGGTGTTTCCGAGGACGGGTCTGGGAAGGAGCAGGGGGACACCCGCTCTTCCCTCGGCTCAGAAGCCTTAACCGGGGACTGCTGCACCGGGGGCGCATGCAGATCCTCGGTCTCCACTGGGGGAACTGGTGAAGAAGGGTTGTCGGCCTCACCAGTCGACAGCCCATCTGACGGGTCGAGAAAAATCTCGACCGCATCGACGGGTGTCTCGGCCGGCTGACCTGACGGGGACGCCGTGAAGCCAGCGGCCTTAGCCGCAACCTCGACCGAAGTCGACAGTCGGCTGTCCGGGGAAGGAGACCTCTCCCGCTCCTACGAACGCCGACGATTGGACTTACCCTTTGAGTCCTTCTTTTTGAATGAGAGGAGTGTCCCGATCGCTCTTCTCCCTTAGTGGAAAGGGACTGGCAAGCTCCTTGAACAAAGCTGAATACGAGGTACCCAGTGAGAGCAGGATAAATGCCGCGACCGAGGAAGAGGATGATGCGGCCTGGGCCACCTCCTTCTCGAGGGCGATCATCTGCTCGAGTTGTTCAGCAGAGCCAGCCGCCGCAGTAACGCCTAACGGGCCCTCGCCCCGACTTAACCGCTGCGGCACCAGCAGCTGAGCTGCGAGCGGTCCTCCAGGACGTTGGTCAAAACGAACAGCATGACTCGCAGGCCTGCAAGTCGTGTTCTAGGCCGAGGCAGTAGGCGCACGTGGAGTGCGGGTCCGTCCTGGACATCTTCTGCCCACAAGGGCACCGCCGAAAACCAGGAGTCAATTTGTCCATCGCAGCCGCGAGGGAGAAAGATGACCGAAGTCTTGAAAATTTTAAAATGTGTTTCGGTCGAACCGAAGAATTAGGATCTAGTCTATCACGCAGAGCGTTAAGGAGGGAACCTGAGCTTTCAAGCGGTAAGGAAGATCTGGCGTCATGGGGCGGAGCCAAGAGTTTTACCACCCGGGTGGGTGGGAGGAGCCAGCTTGAAGACCTTCCGGCAAGATTTAAAGTGGCAAGGAACCTGCCAGACAGTGTGGATGAACAACATATCCATGTCCCTAGAAATGAGTGTTATCGCAAGCAATAGACGATAGTGTAAATGTCGTTGATGAAGAAGTCATCTTGTGGTGCACACTGGTAGTAGTGGTCGTCGACGAGTGCAGTCAGGAGGACGACGAGGAGTACTGCTCCACGTCCTGTTGATGTGTAAATGAGAGTTACTGCAAGCAACATCGACGATAGTGTAAACGTCGCTGCTGAAAAAGTAATTTTGTGCTGCACCACTGACGATGTGCACTGGTAACAGTGGCAGTCGATGACAGCAGCCTTGAAGAGGACAAGGAGTACTGCTTCACGTCTTGCTGATGTGTAAATAGTCGTTATTCACAAACATCGTCGATGAATGGGTAGGTAGCATTGTCGATGAAGAAGGAATTCTTTGGTGCACCATCGTTTGCAAATCTAAGGATGTTCACATCGTAGATGACAGTGGGGACAGTGAGAAAAAAAAAAAAACATTCCTAGTTTGATGTCTCGTCAATGGAGAAGTGCATACACTGGAAGAGGAAACTGCTATGTGCGAGCTGAAGACAGCGGAAAAAAGAAATGAAGATGCCTGGGGCCGCCCACACTTATACAGTCACACAATGATGAGGTCACAATGTGGGCGGCCCCTAGGCAAAGACTGCTGGAAGAAGCTGCTGTGCAGAGGAGCGCGATCTGGCGAGGACTCAAGAGTATTACCTGCTGCAAGAGAGTTCCTTGAAGATGATCTATTGTTACAGGTGAGTAACCTGTTTTTCTAGGGACATGGATATGATGTTCTATGCACACTTACTGGCAAACTCCTAGCAGTTCTCCAGGAGGAGTGAGGCAAGGCGAACACCCCCTATTTAGGGAACAGAGACTGGAGAACTGAGGCCCCAAAACCAGCATCCCGACGTGACTCAAGGATGATGTGGTAATGGGTAATGAAGGTGTTTGTTGACTTCCAGGTAGCAGCCAAACAGATTTCCTGGATAGGGATGTCCCTGGAAGCAGCCGCCGATGCAGCAGTATGGCGGGAAAAATGAGCTCTTATCCCTCTGGGAGGCTTCTTGCCCTCCAACTCATAGCACAGACCTATGAATGATGTAATCCATCTTGCAATGGTCCATTTGGCTGCAGGTCTGCCAGAGGCAGCTTCAGTGTAGGTGACAAACAGCTGGCGAATCTCTCCCCGAATTTCCACTGTCCTCTCCTTGTAGTAGGAGAGACAGCAAGTCTAAGGTCCAGGGTATGGAGCCTGTACTCAGCGTCCAAGGTGTAGTTAGGGTAATATACCAGCAGAGTCAACACCTGGTTAAGGTGAAACTGACACACCACCTTCGAAGGAATTTCGGGTGGGGGCGCAGGACAACTTTGTACTTGTGAAAAACCAGATAAGTGGAGTCCACTGAAAGCTCCTGGAGCTCCCCTGTCCTTCTGGCTGATGTGACAGCCACCAGGAAGGCAGTCTTCCACGACAAGTGTGAGAGCTCACACCTGTGCAAGGCTTCGAATGGCTTATCCATGAGCTTTGCCAAAACCAGCAAAAGATCCCACGGAGGTGGAGGTTCACGCACCGGAGGGGATTTGTGATCCACGTCTTTGAAAAAGCACCCAACTACTGTCTCCTGTGACACTGTCGACTGACCAGCCCGCACCCGGTAAGCAGAAATGGCTGCCAGGTGCACCCTAAGGGTCGATGACCGTAGACCCCCTTTGGAGAGAGACCAAAGGTAGTCTAAAATGTTAGTTACAGAGCAGGATAAGGGGTCCAAACTCTTACCCTGACACCAAATGGAAAACCTTTTCCATTTGAAGGCATAACATTTCCTGGTCGATTCCTTACGAGATGCCTGCACAACTGTGTAGATATCCTCGAAAAGATCCAGAGCCCGGAACTCTAGCCGCTCAGGTACCAGGCTGTGAGGTGCAGGGATTGAATGTCCAGATGGAATACCTTCCCCTGCTTCAATGATATCAGATCCGGGCACGTACAAAGCCACTCCGGGGCCCTGAGGCTGAGGAGATCTGGATACCAGAACTGGCGGTGCCAATCTGGGGTTACCAGGATCACCTTCGCCTTGTCCCTCCTCACCTTGAGTAACACATTGTGGATCAAGGGAAATGGAGGGAAGGCGTAGAAGAGGCCTGGGGTCCACGGCCTTGAGAAGGCATCCCCCTGCAGCGAGCCCTGCTGAGGGGGGCGAGCATGGTACAGCCTCAGCTTTGTGTTCTCCTTGGAAGCAAACAGGTCCACCAACGGTTTGCCCCAATGGGAGACTAGATTGTAAGCTACCTCTGGATGGAGAGACCACTCGTGGGATGTCTGGCCTATGCGGCTGAGATCATCCGCCAGTTGGTTCGAGACTCCTGCCACATGGATGGCAAGGAGGTCTGCCTCCAACCGGCTGACAAGGGTCCAGATCCAGAGCGCCTCCTTGCATAGCAGACGGGAGTGCGTGCCGCCCTGTTTGTTGAGGTAGTACATGGTCGTGGTATTGTCCATCTGGACTTGAACCACTTGACCCCGGAGCTGAGGAGCGAAAGCTGACAGTGCCAGTCTGACTGCTCTGAGCTCCAGCAGGTTGATGTGGCATTGGGACTCCTTGGGGGTCCAGAACCCGTGGGCTCTGTTGTCTTCCATGTGGGCTCTCCAACCCAAGAGAGAGGCATCGGTCGTGAGAACGACCGTCAGCTCGGGGCGAACAAACGGGATCCCTTCCTGCACATGACCTGGGATGGTTCACCATTGGAGAGCGTCCCACATCTTCTGGGTGACAGTGACCAGCTGGTTGAATTGACCCTGATGCTGAGTCCACTGAGCGGCAAGTTCCCACTGGAGGGGGCGCATGTGCATTCTGGCCCAACGGACCACTGAGGTGCACGCCGCCATGTAACCCAGAAGACGCAGGAAGTCCCAGGCAGGACTTAAGTGCCCAACCAGAAATGACTGGGCAAAGGAGGAAAGAACCTCCACCCTGTCCGCTGGGAGCCGAGCTCTGGCTTGACGAGAGTAGGGCTCTGCCCCAATAAAGCCCATCACCTGAGAGGGCACGAGTTCCAACTTGGCCTCGTTGACCAGGAGGCCTAATTGGGAACAAGTACGGAGGGCCAGGTCCCTGGACCTCTCCACCTCCTGCAGGAAGGAACCCGCCAGGAGCCAATTGTCGAGGTAGAGGTATATCCGAACCCCTTGATGCCGTAAATGGGCTGCCACCACTGCGATGCACTTGGTGAAGACCAGAGGGGCTGATGACAGGCTGAACGGCATGGCTTGGAACTCGTACAGGGTCCCTTCCACCCTGAAGCGGAGGAACCGCTGGTGTGATGGGCAGATTGGGATATGGAAAGCATCCTGTGGATCCAGTGAACAGAACCACATGTTTCGCTCCAGAGATGGTATGATCTGATTCAGAGTTACCATCCAG
Source organism: Neoceratodus forsteri (assembly GCA_016271365.2). NCBI lineage: Eukaryota > Metazoa > Chordata > Ceratodontiformes > Ceratodontidae > Neoceratodus > Neoceratodus forsteri. The sequence goes on along the minus strand of CM057456.1, from coordinate 972,992,860 downwards.
AAGGTGCGAGACCGAGATATTGATTCAGGTCGTGGAGATCTAGGATGGGCGCAACCCCAAATCCGCTTGGGCACCAGGAAGTACCTGGACACGAAGCCTGGGTCTGCAGGAGGATCCGGCACTGGAGCTACCGCCTCCTTGCGGAGGAGCTAAGCAATGTCATCCCGAAGGGCCGACTGAGTGCAAACTGAGATCCTTTCCTCCCGAGGGGCACAGGCTCGTGAGGGAGGGTACTGCTCGAATTCTAGAGGCAGTCCCCGACAGACCACTTCCAGGACCCATCTGTCTGAAGTGATACCGGACCAGGCGGAAAGAAAGTGGCGGAGCCGGCCCCCCACAGGAGGACCCAGAACTGGCGTGATGGGTGTAGAGGTGGCCACCCCTGACCAGTCACTGAGCAGGCTTAGAGGAGGAGGAGGCTCCTGGACCGGCACCTCGACCCCCTTTGCGAGGCTGCTGGGGACCCTGCTTGGGCCTGGGGCACCAAGCTTGAGCCTGCTGTTGCTGCTGACCTCCCTGAAAGGAGGGCTGTCTAACCGCAGGAGAAGAGTGCCGAAAAGGCTTCCTCTTGCGCTTCTGCTGGTTCTTGGCCGAAGAATCCTTTGCAGAAGTGGCATCCAAGGTGGCATTGGACTGCTCTATGCGCTGAAGGTGACCTGCCACTCCCGGACCGAAGAGATCGGTGCCAAGGAAGGGCACGTCAGCTAACTTGTGCTGAGTATCCTCCAGGAAAGATGAAAACCTCAGCCAGGCCCTGCGGCGAGTGGCCACTGTGGCTGCTAGTGAGCAGGCACAGGAATCTCCAATATCCAAGGCTGTCTGGAACTGCTGTTTTGCAACAGCATGGCCCTGGTCACGGACCTGCTTAACTGTGGTCTGCATGTCCGCTGGGAGATGAGGGAGGACTTCATCTAGCGACCCCAAGAGGGCATGAGAGAAGTGTGCCCTGATCACTGCCGAGCTGGCCTGACGAAGGCACAAGGATGAGGTTGCATACACCTTCCGGGCAGAATGGTCCATATTCTTGGACTCCTTGTCCGGAGGGCGGTCAGTATCCGCTGAGCTACCTGTGCGTCTAAACACAGAGGCAGTCACAAGGCTCTCAGCCGAGGGATGCTCTGTGAAACCCGCCAAGGACCCCATGGGTACAGTGTACTTGCGATCCATGCGGGCAAACAGAGCTTGGCAAGAGGCAGGGCACTGCCATAGTTCAAGGGCCAGGCCAACAATAGCTTTGGCCACTGGGAAGGCCTCCGTCGGGGTATTCCCCCTCTTAAGGATATCCATGAGAGGATATTCCGGCTTCTTTTGGATAGGCTCCAAGGGCATACTGGTTGACTCTGAAATAAGGCGGAGGATGCCCTGGAAAGAGGAAGGACCTTCCTCCAAGCCTGTCAATGACAACTCATCATCGGGGTGTGAGTGTAGACCAGTGGTATCAGAGTCCTAAGAGTCAGGGTATAAGGGTCTCCCGCCTATGTCCCGTTCAATACGCCGAGGGTGATCGGGGACAACAGTGATGGACAGACGATGGGGTAGGCCTGTATCTGTCCGGTCCCCTTTCGAGGGAGACCCTCCCTGAGGCTGCTTAGACAGTTGCTCCACCAAAATTGGTAGTGAGACCGGAACAGGCCGAACAGGAATGCGTGCCAGTCCTACCGGAGGAAGAACCGGAGTCTTTGGTTCCGGAGGGGTCGTCGTCTGCCTAAGAGGCTGGGGCCAAGTAATGACCGGTGTAGCCGGCGGAGCCGGCTTATGACCTGTCAGAATTAACTGTTGCCACATAAGGTCCTCATAACGCTGACGGAGCTTCTGTTTTTCGACCGAAGGGGTCCTGGTCCTCGATCGAGACTGACAGGGTTGGCTTGTTCGATCGGGAGAGGCCGGAGTCTGTGAAAACCGAGGTTCTGGTTCCTATCCCTCAATCGAGATACCCGAGGGCTGGGTCTCCTCATCGGGGAAGGAAAGGATAAGTGTCCTCTCCAAGGAGTCGACGACAACAGCTCGACCGGGTACAGACATATCTCGGCCAGTTCGGCCGTTTTTCTCGGCCTCGGTGCCTTGGCCTGATGGAAGGTCTGAGAAGCCGGCAGCCAAGGAAGCGATCTCGACCGTGGCCGAGATCGCAAGGTCCTGGGATTTAGACCTCTCTCTCGGTCCCAGGAACGTCTTCTCCGAGAAGAAGACTTAGGGTCCTTGTCCCGTTTACTAGGCCGGGAGGAATGCATACCCGAGGGCGCCTCACCCCTGGTGGGGAGAGACTGGCACAGCTCCCGAAAGGATCCTGTGAAGGTAGAGCCAAGGTTTAGCGGCATGAAAAAGCCTCGGCTGGCTGGAGCTTGGGCAACCTCTTCTTCAAATGCTGCCATCTGGTCGAGCTGCTCGGCGGATCCCACGGCTGTGAAACCGCCCACCGCCCTCCTTCTATTTCACGGTGGATTACTGACTCAAGTCTCCCAAGCAAAAGGCGCGCCTTGCGGTCATCCAGAACGTTGGGATGGAAGGCCAAGCAGATGGTGCACGAAGAGGTGTCATGCACGACACCCAAACAATAGACACATGAGAGGTGGGGATCGGTGCGCAACATTTTCTGTCCTCAGGGACACCGTTGAAACCCGGGGGATGACTTGTGCTCAACGTCCGATGTGCTCGGATCGGAATCGTAAACTCGTTCGAGTTTCAAAGAAAGCGATTGCAGTGAAAACCGTTGATTAGTATCCAGGGCCTACGATACTGCAGAAGTAGCACGAGGGAACCTGAATCTTCCAGCGGAAAGGAAGATCTGGAATCATGGGGCTGAGCCAAGGCATTTACCACCCGGGTGGGTGGGAGGAGCCAGCTTGAAGACTTCCAGTCAGATTTAAAGGGGAAAGGGGCATGCCAAAGAGTGTGGATGAACAACATATCCACGCTCCTAGAAAAACACGTTACTCACTTGTAACAGTAGTTCTAGGAGTGGTATATGTTGTTCATCCACACTTGTTGGCATGTCTCTTTCCTTTTTAAATCTTGTCGAAAAGTCTTCAAGCTGGCTCCTGCCACCCACCCGGGTGATATAACCCTCGACTCCATGCCATGACGCCAGATCTTAGCCCACTGGAAGCCAGGTTGTGCATCGCAGCCAGGGAGGTCAGGTGGGTCAGTATGGATGAACAACATATATCACTCCTAGAACTACTGTTACAGGTGAGTAACCTGTTTTTCTAGGGATGTGGATATGTTGTTCTTAGCCACACTTGTTGGCAGACTCCTAGCAGTTCGCTGGGAGGAGGGAGGCAAGGCGCACACCCCCTACTTAGGGAACAGTGGAGAACTGAGGCCCCAAAAACCAACATCCCGGCGTGACTCAAGCTCGATGTGGTAATGGGTGATGAAGGTGTTTGCTGTCTTCCAGGTAGCAGCCCTGCCGATTTCCTGGATAGGGATGTCCCTGGAAGCAGCCACCAACACAGTGCTGTGGCGTGTAGAATGGGCTCTTATCCATCTGGGAGGCTCCTTGCCTCCAACCTATAGCAGAGATCAATGCATGATGTAATCCATCTGCCAATCATCCTATTTGCTGTAGGCCTGCCAGGTGCGGCTTCAGTGTAGGTGACAAACTGCTGGCGAACCTCTCCCTGAACTTTCGACATCCTCTCCTTACAGTAGGAAAGAGCACGTCTCAAGTCCAGAGTATGGAGCCTGTACTCGGCATCCGAGGTGTAGTTTGGGTAGAACACAGGCAGAATCAAAACCTGATTAAGGTGAAACTCTTGACACCACCTTCGGGAGGAATTTTGGGTGGGGGTGCAGGACAACCTTGTCCCTGTGGAAGACCAGATAAGGAGACTCCACCGAGAGCGCCTGGAGCTCCCCAGTCCTGGCAGACGTGATAGCCACCAGGAAAGCCGTCTTCCATGACAAATGTGACATCTCACAATTGTGCATCGGTTCGAATGGCTTGCCCATGAGCTTTGCCAAAATCAGCAATAGATCCCACGGAGGTGGAGGTTCATGCACCGGAGGGAATATGTGATCAAGGCCTTTGAAAAAGCATCAGACCACCTTCTCCTGTGCCGTTTGCTGACTGGCCTGTGCCCAGTAAGCAGAGATGGCTACCAGGTGCACCTTAAGGGTCGGAGACCTCCTTTGGACAGAGATCAAAGGTAGTCTAGAATGCTCGCCACAGGACAGAGAGTCCAGGCCCTTTCCCTGGCACCAAATGGAAAATCTTTTCCATTTGAAGGCATAAGGTCGACTCCTTCCTGGTTGCTTCCACTAGTGTGAGTACATCCTCAGAGAGACCCAAAGCCTGGAACTCTAGCTGCTCAGGTACCAAGCTGTCAGGTGCAGGGATTGAAGGTCCAGATGGAATACCTTCCCCTGAATGACTGAGATCAGGTCTGGGCGTGCTGGAAGATGCCTCAGGAGCCTGTTGCTGAGGCTGAGGAGATCTGGATACCAGAACTGGCGGGGCCAGTCTGGGGCTACCAGGATCACCTGTGCCTTGTCCCTCCTCACCTTGAGAAGCACCCTGTGGATCAAAGGAAATGGAGGGAAGGCGTAGAAGAGGCCTGGGGTCCATGGCCTCAAGAAGGTATCCCCTTGCAGTGATCCCCGCTGAGGGGGGCAGGCATGAAACAGCCTCAGCTTGGTGTTTTCCCTGGAGGCAAACAGGTCCACCATCGGTTTGCACCAATGGGAGAACAGGCTGCGAGCTACCTCTGGATGGACAGACCACTCGTGGGATGTCTCGCTTATGTAGCTGAGAGCATCCGCCAGTTGATTTGAGGCTCCTACCACATGGATGGCTAGGAGGTCCGCCTCCAGTCAGCGCACGAGTGTCCAGATGCGGAGCGCTTCCCTGCACAGCAGCCAGGAGTGCGTGCCACCCTGTTTGTGAGGTAGTACATGGTTGTGGTGTTGTCCGTCTGGACTTGAACCACCTGACCTCAAAGCTGCTGAGCGAATGCAGACAACGCCAGTCTAACCGCTACGAACTCCAACACGTTGATATGGTATCGGGATTCCTCGGAGGTCTAGAACCCATGGGCTCTGCTGTTCCCCATGTGGGCTCCCCAGCCCGTGAGGGAGGCATCTGTCGTGAGGGCGACCGTCGGCTCAGGGTGGACAAATGGGATCCCTTCCTGCAACCGGTCTAGGATGGTCCACCACTGGAGGGCGTCCCACATCTTCTGGGTCACAGTGATCAGCTGGTTGAAATGACCTAGGCACCGAGTCCACTGGGCAGCCAGCACCCACTGAAAGGGTGCATATGCCACGGGGCCCATCGGACCATGGTGGTGCAAGCCGCCATGTAACCCAGAAGGCACAGACAGTCCCAAGCAGGGCGCAAGTGCCCAACCAGAAATGATTGGGCAAAGGAGGAGAGAACCTTCACCCTGTCCGCCGGGAGCCATGTTCTGGCTCAGAAAGAGTCAAGCTCTGCCCTGATGAAGCATATCACATGAGAAGGCACGAGCTCCGACTTGGCCTCGTTGATCAGGAGGCCAAGTCGAGTGCAGGTCTGGAGGGTAAGGTCCCTGGACCTCTCCGCCTCTTGTTGGGTGGAACCTGCCAAGAGCCAATCATCGAGGTAAGGGTACACTACTGCCATGCATTTGATGAAGACCCATGGGGCCGATGACAGGCAGAATGGCATGGCTCGGAACTCGTATAGGGTGCCCTCTGCCCTGAAGTGGAGGAACCTCTGATGGGACGGACGGACTGGGATGTGAAAGAATGTGTCTTGGAGATCCAGTGAGCAGAACCACACGTTTTGCTCCAGGGATGGTATGATCTGGGACAGAGTTACTATCCTGAAGGTGTGTGGCCTGAGATACTGATACTGATTCAGGTCGTGCAGATCTAAAATGGGGCGTCAGCCACCCCCCCCCATTTCGGGACCAGGAAGTACCTGGAAATGAACCTGGGTTGACTGGAGGATCTGCACTACGTCGTCTCTCAGAGTCGACTGAGTGTGTGCAGATACTCTCTCCTCTCATGGGGCTTGGCTTGGCTGGGAGAGTACTGCTCAAATTCCAGAGGCAGACCCTGTCCGACCACTTCTAAGACTCACTTGTCCGTGGTAACAGCGGATCAGGCGGAAACAAAGGGGCAGAGCCGGCCCCCCACAGGAGCACCCAGAGCTGGCATGACAGGGATAGGGGTGGCCACACCTATTCCGTCATTGGGCAGGCTTGGAGGAAGACAGTCCAGGATCTGAGCCCCCACCTCCTTGTCTATGGGCCGGTGAAGGCCCGGACTTGGGCCGAGGGCACCAAGTCTGTGCTTGCTGTTGCTGCCCACCATGATAGGAGGGCTGCTGGGCCGCAGGAGTAGGGTGCTGAAAAGGCTTATTCTTTTTCTGCTGCTTCTTGGCACCAGAACCACTTTGAGCAGCAGTGGCTGAGTCCAAGGTGGTGTTGGACTGCTCGATTCGCTGAAGGTGACCATCCACACCTGGGCCGAAGAGATTGGTGTCCAGGAAAGGAACATCAGTGAGTCTGTGCTGGGTATCTGCCGTAAAGGTGGAAAGCCTCAACCAAGCCCTGCGGCGTGAGGCAACCATGGCTGCCACCGAATGGGCACAAGAGTCCCCCAGGTCCAAAGCCGTCTGAAGCTGCTGCTTGGCAACAGCATGGCCCTGGTCCCAGACCTGCTTGACCGTAGTCTGAAGGTCTGCGGGGAGGTGTGAGAGAACTTCATCTAAGGAGCCCAACAGGGAATGAAAGAAGTGCCCCATGATGATGGCTGAGCTTGCCTGGCGAAGGCCTAAAGAAGAGGCTGCATAGACCTTCCTGGCAGTGTGGTCCAGTTTCCTGGACTCCTTGTCCAGGGGTCTCTATCACTGTCAGCAGAGCTGACCGTGCATCTGAACACAGAAGCGGTCACCAACCCCTCAGCCGAAGGGTGTTCTGCGAACCCTGAGAGGGACCCAATGGGCACTGCATACTTGCGGGCCATCTGGGCAGACTGTGTTGGGCAGGAGGTAGGATGATGCCAGAGCTCCAAGGCTAGGCCAACAATGGCTTCAGCCACAGGAAAGGCTTCCGTGGGTGCATCCCCTCTTTTAAGGATCTCTGTAAGAGGGTACTTCGCCCTTTTCTGGACAGGCTCCAGGGGCATCCCCGTGGATTCGGAGATAAGGCGGAGAATCCCCTGAAATGATGAAGGGCTCTCCTCCGTCGACAGACTACCGATAGACTCATCATCCCGTGGGTGAGAGTGTAGGTCGATGTCATCCAAATCCGAAGAATCCGGATAGATTGGTCGGCCACCAAGGTCTCCTTCAACACGCCTGGGGGATCAAGCGTAAAGGTGACCAAAAATCTGCGTGGGAGTCCCAGAACCGTCTGAGAATCCTTCGTAGGAGCCCCTCCCAATGGTTGTTTGAGCGGCGGCCCACCACAAATCCGCGGAGAGACTGACGGTCGAACCGGACTTCGTTGGTCGGCTCCGCCGGTGGGGGAACCGATTTGACTGGTTCCAGAGGAGTTGGCTTTGGCCTGGGAGGCGAAAGCCAAGTAATGGCTGGAGTAGAAACCATGGCCGGCTTCTGTCCAAACAGAATCAGCTGCTGCCACATTAAATCCTTGTAGCGTCGATGGAGTTTCTGCCAAAGCCTCTCCTCATCCGAGGAGGACGAGGATTACCGGTGGTGTCGCCTCTTTTTGGAGCACTTATGCGCCTTCCTTGGCCTGTCGGGCTAGGGGGTCCAAGATCTCAACCTCAATCGGACTGGCTGATTCGGCTGATCAGGAGACACCGGGGAAAATGGTAATTTGCCTGGATCAGGGACCGGTTCCTCAATGAGATCCCCAGCTAGCTGGGTCTCCTCATCAGGAAGAGGTAGGACTGGAGTCCTAGTCAAACAGTTGTCAGCCTCATCGAGCGACAATGGGTCGACACGATTGAGAGTGATCTCACCCTCGTCGATTGAGACCTTGGTCGACTGGCCAGATGGCAAAGCCGAGAAGTCAGCAGCTGAGGGAGCAATTTCGACCGAAGTCAAAACTGCCGGCTCCTGGGATCGAGATCGCTCACAATCCCAAGAGTGTCTCCGCCGAGAAGAATAATTTTTCGGATCCTTTTCCTTCTTACGGGACTGGGAGGAATATGAGCCTGCAGGTCCCTCATCCTTAATGGGGAGGGAATGGCACAGCTCCTGGAAGGAACCCAAAAATGTGGAGCCCAGGTTGAGGGGAACAAAAATTGACCGAGAAGAGGATTCTGCGGCCTGCGCCGCTTCTTCTTCGAAAGCCTGCATCTGTTCCAACTGCTCGGCGGACCCCGCAGCTGCAGAGACTGCCCACTGGGCCTCTTCCGATTTCACCGGAGGATTCAGTTTCTCGGGCCTGCCCAACTTAAAGCTTGCGAGACGATCGTCGAGGACATTTGGGTGAAACATGAGGCACATGTCATGAGTCTGGGTGTCATAGGTGACACCCAGGCAGTAGGCCTTCCTTGATATGCGGATGGGTGAGCAAACTTTTTTGGCCGCACGGACACCGGTGAAATCCAGGGGAAGATTTATCTTTCATGACCAAGTAACAAGAAGCACAGTCACTAGCTCGAACGAGCCGAATTTTCAGAAGAACCGAAGGTTTTGAAGCCAGGGCCTACAAAAAGTGTGAGAAAACAGGAGGCAACCTGAATCTTCCAGCGGAAAGGAAGATCTGGCATCATGGGGCGGAGCAGAGGGTTATATCACCCAGGTGGGTGGGAGGAGCCAGCTTGAAGACCTTCCGGCAATATTTAAAGGGGAAACGGACATGCCAACAAGTGTGGATAAGAACATATCCACATCCCTAGAAATACTTAAGTATCCTTACACAGCAAGGTTGTCTAAAAGGAAATGTGAAGATGGACCAGACCAAAGAGAGCCCATGGGCCAGTTAAAGCGACAGGCAGTATTTTATATACCATTGTGAATACTGGAGACTGAAAAAAGAATGTTGAAAGCATGAACTTAATATATATGCATAAAATATATTTTGCTTTAAGAATTATTTATAAATAGAGATTTGATGACAGTCAAGTCAGCAATTTGCATAAAACAATTTTAGTAAAAAAAAGTATGAATTCATGATTTGTAAAAAACTTAAAACTGATTAAAAGGAAAAAATAAAGATTTTCTATTCTAAAAAAACTTTCCCGGTGTTCAGTACCATTCCTTGGAATCAGAGCGACCCCCAAACACACACACTCTTTCACTGATTTATGAAGTTTTCCAGAGATTGTTGTGCTCCACCTCAACACAAGAACACATGAAAGTGATTACCCTTGGGACCCCACCTTTCCTATTAAAATAACAACCCATAAAATGGCACAGAAGATTCTGAGACGACTTCGGGCAACTTCTTCCTCAGGTGGAGGAATCAGACGTTAAGAGGGCAGGTGTGAGTGTGCCCACACTGCAGAGTTTTGAATTTCATTCTAAGGTTCCAAAATTAGTATAAAATTCTAGGCTCCAAGGCAGCTCAATTCAGGGGAATGATTGCAGTTGTTAAGCACAGAAAAGGATTCTTGGGGCCTGAAGTGCAAGTTTAGCACCTTATGCTGGGCTGAAGGTGCCAGTCTGGAAAGGCAAGGCAATGCCATCTGCCTGAAGCAGAGTGCAGTCCCCACAACCCTGGAGTCCATCTCACTGGCATCATACAATGCTCTTGATTGATGCCTTGCCACCTCCGGGCCTAGAGCAGAAAAGCAAATATCTCACCTAACTTGCTCTTAGGCACTGTAGTTAGGTGTTGACTTATCTGCAACCAGAGATGCCAAATAACGGCTGTCTAATGTGCTACAATGCATATCATGATGCATGCCGAGGTAAATGCCTTCCTGCTCAAGGCATATGTCCAAGCAGAGCCAGCCTCAGGAGGTCAGTCATGTGTGGAGTGTTTTGGCCCCAACGGGGTCTGTGACACCTTCAGCCCTAAAGAAGGGTGAGGTACTGCACCTGCAGATCCAAAGGGTGCGCAACACCAAAACATGAGATCCCCAGAGGATGCAGATCAAGAGAGGGTTGTCTTCATGCTATCTTTGATGCATCCTTGAAGGCTCTGGGCCCTGGAGGGATGACTGCAGAGCCATGCTGAAAGTTCTGAAGAGTCCCAACAGCAAGCATACCAGATCGCAGCTTGAATAGAAGCCAAGGTCCAGTACCTCAAGCATGCCCGCCGGGATTCTTTAGTACAAAGTGCACTCAGAAGCAAGTGGATTGAGGATTTGTTGTCTTCTGAGGAGGAAACTGATGAAGAGGAGGCACTGAACCCAGAAGATGATGGTGCTGGGAGAACCGGTGAAAAACAGGCCCAGTCAAACTCCCTGTGGTGTTACTCTAAGGCACCAACAATCTCTCTCTGTGCTGTTCCCAGGTAACTGGCCCCTGAGGGCCCATGTACCTGGGCAACTCCTGAAGAGTAGAAGAGACCCAGGGGGAGTAGAGATGCAGAGTCTCTAGGGCCTCTACCTGGGCTGTGGGGCTGCACCCAGGACCTCGCACGAGGGGAAGGCCTGGCAGGACGGCCCGAATGGAGTCATCCTACATCAGAGGATTGACCCGACTGGTGCCCATGGGGGATTCCCCCAGGTGGGGAAAGCGGAGATGTACAGTTCCTGTAGGGTAGTCCCGGTCCACACCGGTGACAATGTCAGAAAATGGCTCCAGGAGGACACCATATCCTGGCTGTTAGATTCTGAGCTGGCATTGCCTCCTGTACAGGGCTCAGGGTTGACAACTAACCTGAAGGTTCATTCCTGTCACTGCGGTCCTCGATGTTGGGTCCAACGTCAAGTCTGGCATAGATTCCAGAGCCATCCTGGACTCGGTGTTGCTAATGGCACCAGGGCCTGTTCCAGCACTGTGAGTGGTGCTGGGACCAGAAACTGCCCCAAAGATGACGCCATCGTTGGCATCATGCTGAGTGCTGGACTCAGGACCAACATCATGGCCAGTGCCACGTCCATCGCCACAGGCAGCGGTGTTGTGACACTGGAGGAAAGAACCATCTCTGCCTGTGCAACAGGATACAGCATGGCCCCGGTGTTGGTATCTCTCCTGACACTGCAGTGTCTGAAGGGGACACAATGTCATGGAATGGCATCAGCCTGTTCACCAACACTGCAATGGTGCCAGATGCCAGGGCAGCGCCAGGCTGTAACACTAAGGTGTCCACCGAGGGAGAGAGAGCATACAGCTTCAGCTTCACCACTGGGGACATCTGCTGCCCAGGGGAGACAGACTGTGGGAGATCTGCAACCAGTCATCCAGAAGAAGCCGGCTATCTACCAGACCAACCCACAGGGCCTCCCACACCTTGGTAGGGTGAGGTTGAGGAGGATTCTGTGCTTCCACTGAACCAAAGGGCCCTGAAAGGGGCACAGAGGAAAGACTCTGAGACCTTATCATGGCTTCACAAGTGTGACGCTTGCCTCCAAAGATTGGGGTTGCCTGACCCCTTTTCATCAAGTGGATTTCTACTGTGCAGCAGGTCTATAGAGAAGCAGGTGTCCCACTCATCCACGTTGTGAGCTGGGCCAAAGCAGGTTATGCAGGAATGACACCAGTCCATCATCCTCATTCATTTCTCACAGGGGCACTGATGCATAATGGGGCACAGATGTGTTTCTTCTTAGCTCCATTCTTACCTGGTTTCAGCACTGTCAAAAATTTTTTTTTTAAATTAACAAAGAAAGAAAGAAACGGCGACACAGTTTGACAGGTGAAAAGCACTGCTTCTGCTTCCACTGTGTTGCCTTCATTAAGGGAAGAACAGAACTGAGGTAGCTGGCGATAGTTATTGGCTGATGCACACAGCACCAGTTGAGGTATGCAGGTGCCATCAGTACCGGACATTGGCTCCCTCCTGTAAAAGATTTTGTTCCCACAGTCTCTTAATTTCTCCGGCCTCAGTGGGAATCAATGGTGAGGAGCGATTCCTGGAAGATCTAATATTTCAATACATAAGCTCACCTTTCATCCAAACTATCTGAAAATCAGCTTCAGGGCAGACTTAATGGCGAAAGTTGCCAGTATGGTTCATTCACCTATTCCAATGTTCTGTTCATTTCTTAACTGTGATATTGACATAGGTGCAGCATTGTATTAAATCGGTTTCTTACTTCTGGGCACAAAAAAATGCTTTTCCATCGACAAATTAAAAATGGATATTTGTATGTCTCTCACTAGCTCTCTTTAAGGGGAAATTGTTGTCAAACGCCTATAGAATTCCCACTATACCCACATTTCTGTGCTATATTCAGTTTTCAAGAGTCTTTGTCTTGTGGGTAAGATTAATTCAATATAATTTTAAATTTGCAGTTTTTTTAATTTTTTTTTTTTTTTAATCTTACTTCTATCTGTACCTCCTTCCTTTGGCGGCGCAGATCTCCACGATCTCCAGCTGCCAGCACCCACACACCTCCAGGGCCGGTCTGGCACCCCCACAGAGCCGACCAATTAGGGCTCTAGTACTCTGTGGCAGGATCCTCTCAGGAACCAGGGGGCGTGGCCATCAGCCGCCGAGAAGGTTGCTCTGCCATGTTTCCGCCTTTGATTTGCAACCCCTGCAGAGTGCGAACGTACAATGACATCCGAGGCACGACGTACTGATGTCTGCCGCACTCTGCTCCCCTTGCTGCCATCACTCTTGACAGTGCCCTCTAGTCGTCACCAGGGACCACTACAGAGCGGTGATTCCTTGGATCCCTCCCCGGGATAGGAGAGCAGTCTTGCAGAAGCTCAATCCTATCCCTCCCCTGCCAACCCCTGGTGGCCCCAGCTTGCGTCCGAACCTGGGTCGCCAACGTGACGCAAGGTGTGGTGTCCAGCGCCTCAACCCTCAGTGCCACCAGGCCAGCAAATTAGCAGTTTCTCAAAGCAGAGAACACTGTTTAGTAAATGGGGTCCTAGTGCTGGAAAGGTGTGAAAATGGAAATTACGTACCTACCGTAATTCGTGATCTTCTCTTGTATTTTCACCATTTATTACTGCTTGGGTGTTAGCCGGAGGCACGCACCCACTACGGGAGTTTTTTGTTTTTTTTTTTGGGGAGAGGAGTCTGCACCAACGACGCCGCCCCCAAGAGCGACGCACTACGTGGTGTGCGAGGGGCAGTTGTTAGGCGCCGCAGATTCCTCCTCCATCTCAGTTCTGTAAGCCGGAGAGGCAAAATAATGATAAGAAAAAAGATGACGAGGCAAGAGAGCTGAGGATAGGTAAAGGAAAAGATATGAACTGAAACAGGAATGAGCCAACAGAGGACAGAAAAGATGAAACCTACCCTATGGTACCGCAGGGCCTCAATCCTGGGGTGGCTCCGAGGGAGGAACAGGTAAAGAAGAGAGAGAGAAGAAGGAAGAAGACGAGGGAAAGAAAAGGGGGGATGCTGGGAGGAGGGAGGAATTCTGCCAAACTGTGAGAATTGGCTTGATGGCTCGTAAGCTCGGAACCAAGGTGAGGAAGCAAGGATCCCATTTGAGAAAACTGGTGAAGAAGGTTCAACTGAACCTTTTGCACAGCTTGTTACACAAAAGGTGGACTCTCTGCACCTCCCGACATCCCCCACTCCTTACACCATAGCTGAGAGCTCGCAGACTGCCAAGGCAGAATCTGTTCCGAAAGGAGAGCACCCAACTAGGAAGGGGAAGGAAGGCCACTAGCACCTTGTTACGTGCCAACACAGATGTGTTGGGGGGGGAGAGGGGTATTTGAAGCCCTACAGAGGGCACCCTTTTGCAGAAGGAAGAGTGTGGGTACTCAGTCTGACTCCCCGAAGGTAAGGCAAACAGATCACCAGTTCAAAGAATTGGAGAGCCAGGGCAGTGTTAACTAGCAGAGGCTGGCACAAAGAGGAGATTCAGACATGCCAGAGAAGACCTAGAAAAAGGAACCGAACTATTTAAGGAATGGTTTCCTTAACTGTGAATTGAACAGCATGGCTTAAGAAGGAGACAAGAGGTCACCCCCGGGCAATCAGAAAGAGTTCCCTCAGGAGAGAGATAAATTCTACTCGTTCCCCTCTCCTCCTCAATTAAATGAATCAGTTCTGAGAGAAGAACCGAAGGTTCAAAAAAATATATATATATATTTTTTTTTATTAGGCTTTAAGGCCATGAAGGGAGGGAGGAGGAACGAGCAGGGAGGGAGAGACGCCGAAGAAGGAGGCCCATGAGGGGAAGGTGGTCAGGTATCAGTAATGAATGGCGAAGATACAAGAGAAGATCAAGAATTACGTTAGGAACGTAATTTCCATATCTTCCCTTGTCAATCTTCACCATTCATTACTGCTTGGGTGAGTACCAAGCCCCCTGAAGGGGGACCAGGAAACCCCTAAGGAACAAGACCCTCAGCCTCCTGCTGATGAGAAAAAGAAGGAAGAGACCCTGGCCTTACAAGACAGGAAGCCTAAGGCCGAGGAGAGCTAGGAGGTGTCTCCCAAAGACGAGGAGACAGAGGAAACCCCTGCAGAAGCCTTCTAACCCTGGTGGAGAAAAGGTGGGTCCCTCAGAATGTGGAGCGAATCACCTACGCCGGGCCAGGGGTGACAATCTTGATAGACAAAGCCATGCCATCTGCCAAATGCAGATGGCTGTCCCCACAAGCCTGGAGGCCAGCTCACTGGCGTCATAGGATACCCTTGCTTGGTGCCTTGCCAGCTCCAGGCCTATGAGAGGGCAATGGCTTATCTGGATTGCTCCGTATCAGGCATAGATGCTAGAACCTGAGAAAGCATTGACCATAAATGCCTGTTGTAGGCAGCAGCATGGTAAGCCTGATGTGACGCAATGCACAACATCGCACGAGAGGAAGAGAACACTCTTCGCCCTCACTGGTCAAATTGTAGGGAATTTCAGTCTGGTGAATGGTCATGTGCCAGGCGGCGACGCCCGGAAGGAATCTCTAGAAACTGCAATCCCGAGGGTGGGTTGGGGAGTGTACCTAGAGATTCCAAAGAGGCACAATACCTCCTCCTGCAGTCTACCAGGGCTGGAAAAGGTGCGGCTGGAGACTGCCAGGTGCGGATAGACGCCTCCTGGAAAGGGATAGGCCAGGATGGCACCACCAGATGTTGGGCAATGAATTCCCCAAGGAATTCATGCGTCTGCCGCTCGGTACTGTCTCGTCTGAGAAAGGAAATACTGAGATCCTTAACCATCCTCGACAGGAAGTGCTGATATTCTGTGAAATCAGTGTCGGATGAAAGGCGAGCAGAAGGTTCCTCTCCTTCAGAGGAGGGAGTCGAGAAAGGTGAAGAACTCGAATGCCCAGAGGACTCCTGCGGCGGTAAGGAGAGGCGAAAAACCCACTCATGCATATACCTAACATATGATGGGAAGGCCTCCGCACAGCCTCTGAACGTCTCCCAGGATAACGGGCCCATAGGACCAACATGGCCTGGAAGAGAGGGGGGTGGCTGCAGAGGGATGGGAGAGGGGCACCTACAAGAAGGCAACTGTCCTCTGCTAGGGCACTGAAATCCAGGGAATGGAGTCCAAGCTGGCGGGATCCCGGATATCAAACCAGGTTGCAAAACGGAACCCTGGGGATGCGAACTCTGGAAGAGCCTGGAGGGGGAATCTCTCCTGTGATGCACCTGGGGTTGCAAGGGTCCAGAAGGGCAACGTCATCAGAGGGGTCCCTTAAGCCTAAGAGGGATAGGCTGAGCTCAGCACTTCGGTTCCTTCCCACACCCCGAGGGGTGGTGGGTGGAACTCGATGCCCCTCACCTTGGCCCCTCAACCCCTCAGACTCTGAGGACGCCCTCCTCCTCGACCCCAGCAACAGGCTCAGTTGATCCTGAGGCCCCCCAAGGGGGGCCCCCTGGAGACAGAACCCTGAATCCACCCCGAGAAGGTGCGGCAGCACCGGAAACAGCAGTTGCCACAGCCCTCTCTGGGGAGACAGACCGGTCTCTGATCTCTAAACCGCCCCCCCCCCGATGGGTTCCAGGCCACCCACAGCCTGGGAATCCTTGGAGGAAGATAGTTGGGGAGACTCAGGAATTGGAACACTGGGCCGCCTGACATCGTATCCCAGAAAAGACTCCAATTCTGAAGAATTGGGAAGCCAGGTTGGGTCAATTTCAGAATCGTCCGCCTCCAAGGAGGAGTTGACCAGAAGGACCTCGATGCTGGCTACCCCAACAGTCCCTTGAGAAACGGCACCGGTGCCATGCACGGCGCGGTACGGTCCTGGCGCATCGCCTGCAGCTCCAGAACTTGGCCTCGACCCACCCATGGCTCCGGCCAAGTCCCTGGCGCTGACTGCGGCACCAGAACCCAACACGGCGCTGCTCACGGAGTCAACCAGACCCATGGTGCTGTGAGTGGCGCCGAAAGCCAACACGGCACTGCCCTGATCACCGGCACCGTGGACGGCACCAGGATCCGAGACGGTGCCGGAGGGCGGCGCTGAGGGTCCTTCATTGCCTGACCTAGCAACTGTGGGCCATGACACTGGGGGAGCCTGCACCTCCGAAGAGGTGACTGCTGAGACGGTGTCTCCACCGCGGCCCTGGAAGAGCCTCCTCCTCAGCAAGGCAGGAAGATGAGGAGAGCACGTCCTCACCAGACCGTATAGACCTGGGAGGGGACCCAAAGGAAGAGCCAACAGACCTGGCCTGGGAGGCCCGAGAGTGACATCGTCCTCCAAAAGTCAGCGGGGCCTTGCTGACTTTGAATGCGCGGACTTCGAGAACATGGCGGTCCATCGAGAGGCGGGCATTGCATCTGTCCATATCATAGTTAGGTCCCAGGCACCAAATGCAGACATCACGTCGGTCCGTAATGGAAAAATGCGGCCACAGGAGCACACCGGCCCGCATAGAGCGACCCGCTTTCGACCGCTTAGTTTTCCCATACCAGACATGATGCGAATTAATCGTAACACAAACAAGCTCCTCCCGCTAAAATATTAAAGAAAAGAATGATCTTACCGCAACGCGGCTGCGAAAAACGTAATTGAGACGGAGTCGCTGACGGTCGCAGAGAAGGTCCAATGGCATAGCACTGTAGAACTCACAAGAGCAGGTGCTGCCTCCGACGGGCGGGATAATCAGAACTGAGATGGAGGAGGAGTTCGCGGTGCCTAACGGCCACACTCGCACACTACGTAGTGTGTCGCTTGAGGCTATTTACATCACCGACTCCTCTTCAAATAATAATAATTAAAAAAAACTCTCCGTAGTGGAGTGCACCTCTGGCTAACACCCAAGTGATAATGAATGCTGAAGACTGACAAGGGAACATCTGTGGGCTGTTGGTAAATAAACACACACCTTTGTAACACTAACAACCAATCAGAAGATGGAATTTTCATAATTCATTTTTTTTCTTTTTCAAAATAAAGTACTGTAATGTAAAGGTTTGCATGTTTTTTTTTTTTTTTAATCATGAAAAATACTCATGTTGTAAATCTGGTAAAATCAAGCACATGATCACAGAAATATAGAATCTGTTGGCAGAAAAGGACCACTTGGCCACCCAGTCTGCCCACTTTTTCCCCTAGCCTAGTCTGTCCCCGTAGTCCTAACTGGTCTCAATGACCCCCTTTTTTTTACTGGTATTCCCTATGTCTATCCATGCATATTTGGACGACCCTCAGTTTTTGCATTCACCACTCTTTCAGTGAAGTAATATTCCTCAAATCTCTTAAATTTCCTCGTTCTAGCTTTGTTTCATGCCCTGTTGTTCTATTGCACTTTTTCAGTTGAAACATGTACCCTCAAACACACACACCCTTTCTCCCCCCACCCTACCTCTCCTCCAGGGTGTACATATTGGGATACCTCAGACTTTCATCACACGGTTTATCATGCAACCTATGTACCATTTTAGTGGCCCTTCTCTGGATTGCCTCTACCCTGTAAGTGTCTTTTCTGAGATGTGGCCTCTGGAACTATACACGCTATTCAGCATTAAATGTTTTGATAAACTGGTTAAAACCAAGTCATACTTTTCTATCATCCAGCCCTCCCCTCACCAAAGACACCTCTCTATACACACACACACACACACACACACACACACACACACACCAGTGTTTCTTACCTGACCGGGAGGCAAATCAGTGGGATCTGGTCCATGATGGAATTCTCTGTGTAGTTTGCCAGAGTGCAGATCCAAAACAAACTGCTTTAGTTTACCTGGAACACTGCAAAACAATTTTAAATATCATTAATTGCTAGGGCTAGGGATACCACGTAACATGGAAAATCAAGATATTTTCAGAGCCTGAACTTTCTGAATCCTGACTACAAATTTGCTTCCTTCAGTTTGGTTGCTTTTAGAAGTACTTAATTAGAAAGTAGCTGAAGTCTGAATGTCAATTTATATCTTTGCTCTGGCAGCACTTCCATTTTTTTCTCAGTCTCCCAAGGGCCCAGCAGTGTTATTTCTGTCCCTCAATAACTCCCACTGTGCATTGCTGAGCAATAACCAAGATGTCGAGCTGTCACTGCTCCCCCCACTAGCCACAATGCAGTCCACAACAGCAGGTGTCAAATGCACAGTTTACAAATACAAGTGCTTGTCAGGTAGCCGTATTGACAGAATATCTTTGAAAGGTCCTCCAGTGCAGAAGTAATTGCACACACGCCTGAGATAAACACCAAGAGGAGATCAATTTAAATTTCATCTGAGATCATCTACTGTCACCTGCAGCAAAGTGCTAAAACACAGCGATCAATTCTATCTATGAAATGTCAGACGTTCTGTAATGCTGAAGATGAAAACCACTGCTAGTTGATCTCGGACACTCTAAAGAATAGATCACACCTCACACAGTGTGAACACTGCTTAAACCATGCAGGCAGCAGTTTATGAATAATAGGAAGTTGTTACAGAAGCCAAATTAATACTGCCTTATTATTTTGTTAGTTTATCGAAATAAATGGTTACTATTTTTTTTTGTTTTGTTTTAACAGCAGGCAATGCTTCTTAAAGAAGATAAAAAAAAAAAAATTTAAAGAACCAGAAAAAGATTTGCAAAGAGCATGTCCTACGTCTCATACCATCATTCATTAATCCAATTATCCAATTCTAGTTTGGTATTTTATTTATTTTTAAAGAGTGTTTGTACCCCCTTCTCCATCTGACCTATACTGCTTTTGCATTGCTGCCAATGCCTCCTTTCTGATTGTAGTCTTTGCCTGCCACTGCTTCCTCCCAGGGACCCTGATCAGTCATGGCAGCCCCCCATCAACTTGCCCAATGGGGTAGGGCACCAGTCCTTAACCCCCTGGGGTAGGATTACTGCCCATACTCCAGTGCAGTGACAGGAATAAAGACTAGCCAGCCAGTAGCTCATTCTGATAGGACTAGCCAGGGAGACAGAAGCACAAGACTCGTGGAGGTCAAGGGGTAGAGACTGGAATCTTCTGACCAACTGGATGTCCACTTTCCAGGTTTCTTCCTCCTCCAAGACTGAGTGGTATGATGTCCATGGCACTTGCTTCCTCAGGCATACATAACCATCTGTATACTCTCCCTACTCTCATGTACTGTGATGCCCTCCTGCACTGCCCAGGGGAACAGGTAAGGGGGTTAAAGGAGTATTTTACTACAATTTTTTCCATGATTTACTCCCATGTTTTGATTTTAGGCTGCAGGTATCCATCCAGTGGGCCTGAGACTCGATATAAAGGTGGGAAGTCCCAGACTGGTCAGTGGATGGTATTACTACCATTTAGATGAAAATACTACCAGGTGAAAGAATCTAGCAGCAAATACTTCCCAGTCCTAAAAATGATCTGTGTCCCTGGCACTGCCACCTGTGGTCGCCCACATGACAGTACTGCAGTAGACACTGTACACTCCCAGAGAGGGAGCATCCTGTGAGATTGTCTAACAACCCCAAAAAGCTGGCCTGACATCCTGGCCTGCTTCTGAACCCTGGTTGCTGGTGACGCAATCAGCAATGCTGTCTCTGCACCTATAGACTGGCTCCAGCTGAATACTTTATTTGTTTGCACATCTCTTTCTGTGTTGGAGCACAGGCTGCATTGTAGTTATACGGTAGTAACTGTATAAGAACAAGGTAACTATTGAAATTACATGATAATATCAATAGTTACCCAGTTAATATGCATTTACTATCATATAATTACCATATTATGTAATTAGTACCCCAAAACATAAAATGACGCCCAAACATTCTAACTTGGCTGTTATTTCTTTACTATGGAAATAATTATTATGTAACTACTTAGTAATAGCAGTTATACTGAAACTACCTACTTCTTAAATGTGTATTACATAGTAACACCAATAGTTACACTCTCTTTGCAAGCAAAAACCAGGATGCCCTTAACATCACCCTTATGTGGCATGTACAACAGACCCAGGGCTGTTAAGCAACCCTTAAGAGACTATTCAATATCTGTGTATGTATGATGTCATTATGTATGCACCACTGTATAACACTAAGCCATGATGCATGTTTTCTCGCATAATCTGTAAGTTTGTCCAGATGTGGAGCCTTTGCAAAGGAGTCTCTGACTCAAAGGTTGTAATTCTGAAACTTTAATTAATAAATAAATAAAGCAGTACTGTGGTCGGGGGATCCTCACGTCAGAACACAACTTATATCTTAATCTGTTTCAAAGTCATTTGGCATTCATCTGTATCCCCAACCCCCCGGGTCATGCCTGAAAAATAGGCAGAATTTTTCTAGTGCACTTACCCGGTCAACAAAAACTAAATAAATAAAAATCGAAGCAACACACAGAATCAAATCCTATTGTAATAACCCATTTGTGCTTTATTTACTGTCCACCACAAAAAAGCTGATGTTTTGTGGCCCATTTATGCTACTCCATCAGAACAGAGGTGACCCCTGCTATGCATTATAAGGGTTAAATCCTTTTGATCAGCATAAAAAATAAAGCATGAATGGGTTCAACAGTTACTACCATGATATAACCACCATGTAACCTGTGCCCCAAAACAAGATACCTTATTTTTATACTTTTTGTTTTTGCTCCCTTAGTTTCTTTGTGCTTACCCCAGTACTCCTTCAACATACTCAAACCCTTCTCCAAGATCCAGACTACTACCAGCCTCTGCTTAGTGTCCCTCTTTGGAACCTCCAAACATAACTCACTGCTTATCTCCTGGGGTTGGAACTCTCCACCACCATAGTTCTCCAAGCCAGAACAGAACATACTTATTTGATGGTTGAGGTACAAGAGGAGGAGCCAGCAAAGTGTGGTAGGAGTCAGTAGGGCCCTACTATGATTACTGTGCACATAGGAGGTCGTTACGGCTTCACCTATTTGGGGCAGTTGGGGTGTTTTTCTCTCGTAATGACTCTTGTTATCCCACCCTCTGGGGTGTAAGTAACCTGATCAATAGCTTACAGAAGCTATCTGAAGCAGGGAAGAGTCTCACATTTCCCTCTCTCTTTTGTGATGCCTCTGCTTCAGTCACCAAGCAAACTGGTGCATACCAGCATTAGGCTGCTCCTAAAGGACCACTATATTTCTTCCTGCAAGACTGACCAACCCCCTAAGCCACCGGGGGGAAGCTATTCAGCAGCGGAAAGAGGTGTCTTCCCTCCCACAGTCAGGAGGCATTCAAGACAGATGGCTAAAATTTGAGGGGGGGGGGCCGTGGAGCCCAAGCAAGATGGCAGCAAGTAACTGAGGCTCTGACATACTCTCAGCAACTTAAAATTATAAAACTTATTTTCCGCGCGCAGAACATAAAAATATAGGGCTCAACAGATGTTGGAACCTGTCTAGAACAGAGATGGGTAACCCAAAGAGGGACAAGAGCCAACAGGATGGGACAAAAAGCAAAAATATTCCTGGCCCTCCTGTCACGAGATCTGCACAGGGCCGTATGGAATCTACATCAGGAGAACCGGGTGAAGAAACGCTCCGAAGCACTGACTTTAAACTGAACCGACTCATCACTTCAGTTTCCAACCTAAACGAAAAATTTGATTCCCTGAATAATCAAGTAGCTACACTAGAGACAGACGTGACTCTTGTAAGTCGGTGGAAGCAAAAAAATCAAGCAACGGCTGCTACTGGAACTGCAAGCAATCCAATTAAAAAAAATACTCACTTGCAGTCCCGTTTATAGAGTCACTAGAAAATCAGACCCTTTCCATGAACCTGCGGATCGTGGGCATGTCTGACAGAAGTGAGGGTGATCATCTGTTGTTGTTCCTGAAAGACTGGTTGGAGCAACAGTTGGAAATGAAAATTATGTACCTACTGTAATTCCTGATCTTTCTGTGTATCTTCACCATTCATTATACTTGGGTTTGGCTGGAGGTCACGAACCAGCGGGAGCGACTTTGTTTTGATGTCGCGGTCGGACGCACAATTGTGCACAAGTAAGAAAGGGTTGGGAGGAGGGACAAGGAAGTCCAAGGGACAGACAAAGGAAAAGATATACAAACTAAAAGGAGAAATAAACGACGGAGAGGACAGATAGGAGATTGAGAAAAACTAAGGGGATTGTGAAGGGGCCCCAATCTCTGGAATCAGAAAAGGAAAGGGAAGGAGGAAGGGAAAAACAAGAAGTGGGAGGGGGGAGGACACACCCTGGATTGACCGACTGTCTCCAGACTGGATTAAGAGCTGCGAAGGAATTGCCAGAAGGATGAATTGCCAGAATTCAAGGCACAGAATCACTGGCAAGTAACTCCAGCATGAGCAGAACAGGCTATTCTGGGAAGGAAGGGACAGGAATCCAGGATTGTCCATCCCCCCCCCAAAACCAAATAACTGGAAGGGGAGAAACGATCAGTTTCTTTAATTAAAATTGAGGGATGAGTCCCGAAGGACAAGGATGGAGGGGGATAGAAGAAGAAGAAGAGAGAAAGAGAAAAGAAGATAGGGCAATCACCAACTCCCACCCCAAAAGGGTGGAGCCAAGGCATTAAGGAGAGAAGCGCCCTCTCCCCGGATCCCTCTTCCCTCCTGCCAGAAGGTAAAAATCCCTGTGTGCCCAAGGTCACCCCGCTCCTGACCAGCGGAAAGGAAGGGGGTACACAGAGGGAGGGGGACCCAGAGACGGAGGCCCCAGGGGGATGAAGGGTGGGATTTGTGATGAATGAAGATGCACAGAAAGCTCAGGAATTATGGTAGGTATGTAATTTTCATATCTTATCTGTGTCAATATTCACCATTCATCACATTTGGGTGAGTACCAACCCCCCGAAGGGGGCCCTAGACCCTAAAGGACCAAGTCCCTTAGCTCCCAGTGGGGGAAAAACACTGAGGGAGAATCTTTATGGGCCTGGCGAGGCCCGAGACTGGGGAGAGTGAGATGAGGACCCCACCGGAGAGGGCAGGAAGTTGCCCTGACAGACGCCGCCTCACCCTACAGGAGAAAAGGTGGGTACTCTGGTACGTGCAGGAAATCACCCTACGCCGGGCCAAGGGTGACAACCAGGAAAGGCGTAGCCATACCATCCGCCTAGTGAAGATCACTGTCCCTACGACCCTGGAAGCTACCTCGCTGGCATCATAAAATGCCCTTGCTTGGTGCCTTGCTAGCTCCAGGCCACGTGCAGAGTGTGCAATGGCTTGTCTGGTTACCTCCAAATTAGGCATAGAGGCTAGGAGTTGACCTAGCCTGGACCACAGAAACCTATCATAGGTAGCATAGTGGGCCTGATGAGCAGAAATTGAAAGTAGCACATGCCACGTAGAAGGTGCTCCTCCCCCAGAAGTCAAAATCCACGGAATCTTGATCTAGGAGTCCGGTCACGGTGGAGGGCGTGAAGCCAATTGGGAGTTTCCAGCTGCGTCAGTCCTGACTGAGGATGAGGCATACAACCTGGACACTCCGAGGTGGGGGAGGGGGACAAAATACCTCTGGCACAGATCCCTAGGGTCTGGGACTCCGGAAAAGGGCCTTTGAGAGAACCACGACACCTCCGGGAAAGGAGCAGGCTAGGTGGGCACCACAAGGGTAGCCTCACTGAAATCGCCTAAGAAGGCACGCGTTGAATGCTCCGGATTGTGCTCTGAGTGGGTGGGGTGACATGCAGGTCTTCCATCGTCCTCATGAGGAAGCTCTGATACTCCGCGAAATCAGCAGCAGGGGAGATGTGGACAGAGGGCTCCTCTCCTCCAGAAGAGGACGAGGAAGCGGAAGACCTCGGAGATCCAGAGGTTGGCTGCTCAGGGGGAGGGTGGAACACCAGCTCGTCCATGGCCCTGACATACGTAGGGAAGTGAGCAGCCGTACTCCTGAATTGCTCCCAGGAGAGAGGTCCCGTAGGGCCATGAATGCCTGGGAGAGCAGGAGATGGTGACAGAGGAATGGGGGCCAAGTCAATAACAGAAGGAGACCGTCCTCTGTCCGGGCAAGACAGTGCACCAGGAGCCTTAAGAGAAGGAGGAACTCTGGAAAGCCCAACAGCTGGCAGCTGATCAACCACGCTGGAACTGCCTAGGCTGTGCTTTGAAGAATACCCCCTGTGAGGTGACTGGGACCGTGAAAATCCAGGACGACGGTCCCTTCCCTCCAAAGACCAGGGCCCTCTCGAGGAGACCGAGAAGGAAGGGTGGGGGTCTGCGCTATGACTCCTCCCCGAACCCGGGTGGGTCCTGGAAAAGGGTCACAGCATCAAACCCTTGACCCCTCAGAATCCGAAAGAGCCCTCCTCCTCGCATACATCAGCCTAGGCAGCTGACAGCCCTGGTCAGTACCCGAGGGGACCAGCCAGGGAGTAGAATCTTCCCCTCCTGTGGGTGCTCCAGTCAGCCCAAAAGTTGGGCGATCCAGACACACCACCTGAGGGGGTACTCCAACAGAGTGGGCAGAAAACCCTCCAAGCCCAGGCTGTAGGGCAACAGTGGCCTGTACCACTGCCTGCAGGTCAGCACCCCTGACCCTAGACTGGGGGCTACTGCCCGCTCCTCAGAGAGAGGCTGGCCCTGGTCAGCCAAAATAACCACCAGGGTGTCCACATGGGCTGCTAACTCCAAAGAGTCGAACAGCCGGTCCGAACCAGACCTGAAGTCCACCTCTGAAGAGATAGAGACCGAAGTCTAGTGCCAGGACGTACGCGGACACCCGCTCCTGTCTGGACTGAAGGAGGCGCCAGTCCGGGTGTCCGCACCTGAGCTGGTGCTGAACTCCCCCACGGCACCGTGAACACTGCCCGAAGAAGAGAAAACACAGAGCAGCAGCAGAAACTGAGTCGATGTCTGCCACGGCACTGTCCTGTCCCACGGCGCCACAAACGGCACTGGAGTCAGGGACGGCACCGACAGCTCCCTCGGCGCCACTCGCAAGAGCAACACCTCCCACGGCGCAGTGTCCTCGCTCGGTGCCACAAGCGGTGCCAGAGCTAAACACGGCACCGTCCCCAGCCTTGCGCCACAAACAGCACAGAGATGACAAACGGTTGAAGACAGCGCCACTGAACTTCCTACGGTGCCGCCAGCACTAACGGTACTATGAACAGCAGCTGATCGGGCATTTGACCAAGGTGCCATCAGAGCCCATCAGCGCAGAGGCCAAAATGGCACCCAATGGAGCGCTTGAGGACGGTGTCGCACCAGGCTTTCCAGCCCAAGGAAACGACGCCTGGGAACCCTTCGCCTCAAGGGCAATTACCAGAGCAGTGCTTCCCGCCCGCCTCCCCAGGGGAATGGACTGCCCCTCCATCGAGAGGAGCGGCTTCTGCCACAGTGAGGCTACAAGAAGCAGAAGCCCTCCTCCGCTGGTCCATACAGAACCGGAGGGACCTGGAGGAAAGGCTGAGACCGCGGGCTTGGCCCGGAACAGTGCACACCCATCCCCCAAAAGTTGGTGGAGCTCACCCAACTTTCCACGTGTGTTGTTCCAGGACACAACGATCCACAGAGAAACAGGCATCTCACAAATCCATGTCATGAAGCGGGCCAAGGCACGCAAGACAACGATCATGCTGGTCGGTAATGGAGTACTTGCGGCTGCACGGGCACCAGTGTATAGGAGGCTGCCCCGCTTTCAGTGACTTTTTGCCCTCCGACCTAGACACTGACCAACAGAAAAACAATGCAAAAAACAGACTCGACATCGCTGAAAATAATAAAGGAACAGTCTTACCAAACAGTGGCGTTGAGTAGGGTGAAATGGAACCGGCAGGTAAAACTCTACGTCGAAGGACACGAATAGCAGGCCCGTAGTTGCTTGGAGCTCCTCACGAGGTGCGACCTCTACGGCGGGAGAGGAAGAACTGGCAGGAGGCCGGTGTTGATACCTAACGGCCAACCCATGAGCGCCACGCAGTGCGCTGACCTCGAGGGCGGCGCCATTGGTGCGTCGACTCCATCCATCCAAAAAAAAAAAAGAAAGAAAAAAAAAGAGCTCCCGCGGGGTCATGACCTCCGGCCAAACCCAAATGTGATGAATGGTGAAGACCGACACAGATAAGATAAGCCCTTGCAGGAGAGGAATTTTAATATTCAAAAAGCCTATTGGGTGACTTACAGAGGCCGACAGGACAATCCGGAGGCTCCAAGAGCAATTGTTGTGGTTCTCAACGGAGTGGGAACCAGAGATTTCATTTTGTCTTTGGCAAGGAGAAAATGCACCTTGATCCATGACGGGCAACAGGTTAATCTATATCCCAATTTGAGCTTTGCTACATGCCAGAAGAGAAAAAGCTTTGATAGTGTGGGCAATGCTGTGGGAGGCGGACATTTGCACATGGTACTGTTTTCCCTGCAAGGCTGCAGATCTTACATCAAGGCTGAGTGTTTATCTTTACTGACCCTACTGAAGCACAGAAATGGGCCCAGAAACACGCAGCTCCTACCCGTTGAGAGGCCTCACCAGACCCAGAGTCAGAAGATGAAGACGTTTTGCTGGTATGAAGGGCTTTAAAAATGTTCTAGTTGGACTTAAGTCTCCTCTAATTTTCCCCCCTTATATGTCTATCATTCCATTTTTTATACATTAAATGGATACTTGAGTGATTCTTTTTATCACTTGAATGTTAAGGAGTGAGATTTCTTTTTATTTTTTTTGGGGGGGGGGAACTATGAGACTCAATGTAGATTTACTGTTTGGATTGCAGGTAACACTAGTTATTTTATTTACTGATAGAGTTCTAAGTGATATACTCAGTGATGTCTAGCTTTAAAGTTTTATGTATATTTTCAGATTATTGTTGGGAGATGTGTGGAGCAGCAGTTAACTACAGAGGGAACCCTTTTACTAGGGTATTAATTATAGACAGTGCATGGACTTGTTAATCTTCCCTTGTGGGAAGTACATTTTGGACAGATATTTTTCACATACACTATATAAATACCATGCCGCTCATGGGCCCTTTATAAGCAGCAATTATAAGGGTGCTTTATTAAAAGTCTGTATAAGAATATAAAATGGGACACCCTCTATGACGTGTCTTACAGATGCAGCTCATTCTTTATACCTGCATGTATTACGAGGGGTGGTGCCCTCATTGGTCTTTTTACAGCTGCTATGTACTGCATCAGGAGCCTGACTGTATATACACTTCAAAAACAATAAACAAAGTTTAAAAAACAGATGGCTAAAACTTTGGCACCAGATGTCCCAGACTTGGGGCACAGACCTGGACTGTCCAGATGGCAAGATGTAGTGCTAATCCTGCGCTATGCGGCTGGCCCAGCCTGTTACTTCAAAGAAAAACAAACAAAACAAAACAAAAAAAGAAACAATAACCTTGGTACAGATTAAGAATATTACAAGCTATACCATCATGGTATAACAAGTAAAAGGGTGAATGCCAATTACTGTAATTAATCCATTCTCTTCAATAATTCACAAAACACATCGGTGATAGAGGGCAATGTTTCATGGCCTACTTTTGTTTGCTGTTTTACTACTTCTCTCATATTTATAGCTTGACAGTAAATCACAAACATATATTGCTTCCTGAGCAAAAGGTAATCCACGTAAGGACATGTTCCTGACATGATTAAAGGACTTCATCTCTCCATGCCTCCAAAATTATCAGTGCTCTGGGAAATGAAAATTATGTACCTACCGTAATTCTTGATCTCTTGGACAAGTCTTCACCATTTATTCAAACTTCTGAGTTCTAACTGGGGGGTGCTAGGACCCTGTGGGAGCCAAAAATCTTCAAGAGGCCCAGCGCCGTGGTAGGAGCACGCATGCATGGCACCGCAAGATCAGCTCGTGCCTGTACAGGCCACCTTAGCGTCGACCCGCCAACCGCCTCAGTAACTTTTTTACCAAGGAGGAGCAGCATAAATAAAACTAGATAAACACCTAACCAGGGAGTAAGATATCCCTGTCTGATTCGTATAAGGGTCAATTAACACTGTCTTCACAACCCAAACCAATGAGGAAGTGAAGACTAGGAACAGAATGAGTGAGCCCCGGAGGATAGTGGGTGGGCATATGAATAAATGGTGAAGACTTGTCCAAGAACATCAAGAATCATGGTTGGTACATAAACACAGGGTACTCACCTGTAACAGTAGTTTTAGGAGTGGTATAGAAACACAGAAGTTGATGGCAGATAAGGACCGCAGGCCCATCCAGTCTGCCCATTTCTTTTTCTACCTTATGAATGTGCCATTGACCTTTGCTCTGTCAATGGCCTATCTATTCATACTCATCTGTATTGCTCCCTTATACCTATCCCATGCCTGTTTGAAGCCCTGCACTGTATCCATATCTACCACTTCCTGAGGTAGGCCATTCCATTCATCCACCACCCTTTCTGAGAAAAAGAACTTCCTCACATTACCCCTTAATCGGCCTCCCTTTAATCTCATGCTGTGTCCTCCTGTCCTGCTATTTTTATTATATTGAATCATGTTAGACTCTTTCACCTTGTTAATGCCCTTAAGGTGTTTGAATGTTTCGATCATATCACCTCTCTCCCTCCTTTGCTCTAGGGTATACATATTGTTATGTATGCATATGTTGTTCATCCACACTTCTTGGCATGTCCTTTCCCTTTAAGGATCTTGCCGGAAGGTCTAAAAGCTGGCTCCTCCCACCCACCTGGGTGGTATAACCCTTGGCTCCAACCCTTGACACCAGATCTTACCCGGTGGAAGCAGTGGTTGTGCGTCGAGGCCGGGTGGGTCAGTGTGGATGAACAACATATACCACTCCTAGAACTACTGTTACAGGTGAGTAACCTGTGTTTCTAGGGATGTGGATATGTTGTTCTGTCCACACTTCTTGGCAGACTCCTAGCAGTTCTCCGGGAGGAGGGAGGCAAAGCACACACCCCCTACTTAGGGAACAAAGATAGGAGAACGGAGGCCCCAAAACCAGCATTCCGGTGTGACTCTAGATCAATGCGGTAATGGGAAATGAAAGTGTCTGCTGACTTCCAGGTAGCAGCCCTGCAGATATCCTGGATAGGGACATCCCTAGAAGCAGCCACTGATGCAGCAGTATGGTGGATGGAATGTGTTCTAAGCCCTATGGGAGGCTCCCTACCTGCCAACCTATAGCAGAGATCGATGCATGATGTAATCCATCTGACAATCGTCCGCTTGGCTACAGGTCTGCCAGGTGCGGCTTCAGCATAGGAGACAAACAGCTGGCGAACCTTTCCCCGAACTCCGTCCGTGCGCTCTTTATAATAAGAGAGCGCTCATCTCAGGTCCAACGTACGGAGCCTGTACCCGGCCTCCGAGGTGTGATTGGGGTAATACACAGGCAGAGTCATCACCTGGTTCAGGTGAAACCCTGACACAACCTTTGGATGGAACTTTGCGTTGGGGCACAGGACAACCTTGTCCCTGTGGAAGATCAGATAGGGAGACTCAACAGAGTTCACCTGGAGTTCCCCAATTCTTCTGGCTGACATGATAGCCACCAGGAAGGCGGTCTTCCATGACAGGTGTGAAAATGGCTTGCCCATGAGCATTACCAATACCAGCAGTAGATCCCATGATGGTGGTTGTTCACACACTGGAGGGGAAATATGGTCTAGGCCTTTGAAGAAACACCAGACCACCTTCTCCTGTGCCACCATCTGCTGACCGGCCCGTGCACAGTAAGCAGAGATGGCTGCCAGGTGCACCTTAAGGGTTATAGACCGCAGACCCCATTTGGAGAGAGACCAAAAGGTAGTCGAGAATGCTAGCCACCGGACAGGACAAAGGGTCCAGGCCCTTTCCCTGACACTAAATGGAGAATCTCTTCCACTTGAAGGCATAGCACTTCCTGGTCGATTCCTTCCTAGATGCCTCAACTACAGTGAGTACATCTCTGGAGAGACCCAAAGCTTGGAACTCTAGCCATTCGGGAACCAGGCTGTAAGGTGCAGCGATTGAAGGTCCAGGTGGTGGACCGTCCCCTGAATGACTGAGAGGAGGTCCGGGCGTGCTGGAAGACACCTCGGGAGCCTGATGCTGAGGCCGAGGAGATCGGGGTATCAGAACTTGTGGGGCCAGTCCAGAGCCACCAGGATCAACTGTGCTTTGTCCCTCCTCACCTTGAGGAGCACCCTGTGAATCAAGGGAAGAGGCAGTAAGGCATAAAAGAGGTCTGGGGTCCACGGCCTTGCGAAGGCATCCCTCTGCAGTGAGCCATGCTGACTGGGGCAGGCACAAAACAGCCTCAGCTTTGCATTCTCCTTGGAGGTGAACAGGTCCACCTGAGGGGTGCCCCACTGGCAGAACAGGCTGTGCACTACCTCTGGATGGAAAGACCACTCGTGGGACGCCTCGCCCACACGGCTGAGGGAGTCTGCCAGCTGATTTGAGGCTCCTGCCACATGAATGGCTAGGAGATCCGCCTCCAGCCGGCTAACGAGGGTCTAAATATGGAGAGCTTCCCTGCACAGAGGCCGGGAGTGCCGCCCTGTTTGTTAACATAGTACATGGTCGTGGTGTTGTCCGTCTGGACACGAACCTCTTGACCCCGAAAGAACAGAGCCAATGCAATTAGTGCCAGCCGAATTGCTCAGAGCTCCAGCAAGTTGATGTGGCACTGGGATTCCTCGGGGGTCCAGAGCCCATGGACTCTGTGTCCCCATGTGGGCACCCCAGCCCGTGAGAGAGGCGTCGGTAGTCAAGATGACGCTCGGCTCTGGACAGACAAACAGGATCCCTTCCTGCAGATGCTCTGGGATGGTTCACCATTGGAGAGCATTCCGCATCTTCTGGGCTACACTGACCAGCTGGTCAAAATGACCTAGACCACTGGCTGGCCAGCTCCTACTGAAGGAAGCGCATATGCCACTGGGCCCATCAGACCATGGAGATGCAGGCCACCATGTAGCCTAGAAGTTGCAGGAAGTCCCAGCAGGGCGCAAGTGCACAATCAGAAATGATCAGGCGAGGAGAGAACCTCTGCCCTGTCCATCAGGAGCCTGGCTCTGGCTCGATATCAACTACAAAAGCATGAGTTCCAACTTGGCCTCGCTGACCAGGAGATAAAGGTCGATGCAGGTCTGGAGGGTCAGATCCCTGGATCTCTCCATATTCTGCCTGGAGCGACCCGCTATGAGCCAGTCGTCCAGATACAAGTACACCCTGACTCCTTGATGCCGAAGATGGGCCGCCACCACCACTGCAATGCATTTGGTGAAGACCCTGGGGCCCGATGACCTTGTAGAGGGTTCCCTTTGCCCGGAAGCGGAGGAACCTTCAGTGTGACAGACGGATTGGGACGTGGAAGAATGCATCCTGCAGATCCAGAAAGCAAAATAAACAGGTTACTCATCTGCAACAGTAGTTCTAGGAGTTGTACATGTTGTTCATGCACACTCTTTGGCACGTCCCCTCCCACTTTAAATCTTGCTGGAAGTCTTCAAGCTGGCTCTTCCCACCCACCGGAATGGTATAACCCTCAGCTCCGCCCCATGACACCAGATCTTAGCCCGCTGGAAGCCAGGTGTTGTGCGTCCGCAGCCATGGAGGTCAGGTGGGTCCGTGTGGATGAACAACATATACCACTCC
The DNA here is from genome assembly GCA_016271365.2 of Neoceratodus forsteri. Lineage (NCBI taxonomy): Eukaryota > Metazoa > Chordata > Ceratodontiformes > Ceratodontidae > Neoceratodus > Neoceratodus forsteri. The sequence continues at coordinate 972,960,983 of CM057456.1, read as the reverse complement.
TACAACTACCGTTACAGGAGAGTAACTTGTTTTTCTAGGATCGTAGATATGTTATTCATCCACACTCTTTGGTAGACTCCTAGCAGTTCTCTAGGAGGGAGGCAAGGCGCACACCCCCTACTTAAGGAACAGAGATTGGAGAACTGAGGCCCCAAAAGCAGCATCCCGGCATGACAACGTCGATGCAGTAGTGGGCGATGAAGGTGTTTGCGGACTTCCAGGTAGCAGCCCGGCAGATTTCCTGGATAGGGATGTCCCTGGAAACAGCCAATGATGCAGCAGTATGGCGGGTTGAATGAACTCTTATCCCTCTGGGAGGCTCCTTGCCCGCCAACCTATAGCACAGACTAATGCATGATGTAATCCATCTTGCAATTGTCCGCTTTGCTGCAGGTCTGCCAGAAGCAGCTTCAGCGTAGGTGACAAACAGCTGACGAACCTCTCCCCGAATTTCTGCCGTCCTCTCCTTACAATAGGAGAGAGCACGTCTCAGGTCCAAAGTATGGAGCCTGTACTTGGCATCCGAGGTGTAAACAGGGTAGTAAACTGGCAGAGTTAACACCTGGTTAAGGTGAAACTCTGACACCACCTGTGGAAGGAATTTCAGGTGGGGGCGTAGGACAACCTTGTCCCTGTGGAAGACCAGATAAGGGGAGTCCACCAAAAGCGCCTGGAGCTCCCCTGTCTTTCTGGCAGATGTGACAGCCACCAAGGCCATCTTCCACAAGTGTGACAAGGCACACTTATTGCATTGGTTCGAATGGCTTGCCCATGAGCTCTGCCAGTACCAGCAGTAGATCCTACTGAGGTGGAGGTTCATACACCGGAGGGGATATGTGATCCAGGCCTTTGTAAAAGCACCAGACCACTGTCTTCTGCACCAATGTCGACTGACCAGCCTGCACCGGGTAAACAGAGATGGCTGCCAGGTGCACCCTAAGGGTCGATGACCGCAGACCCCCCTTTGGAGAGAGACCAAAGGTAGTCAAGAATGTTAGCCACTGGACAGCACAAAGGGTCCAGGCCCTTGCCCTGACACCAAATGGAAAACCTTTTCCATTTGAAGATGTAACATTTCCTGGTCGATTCCTTCCTGGATGCCTCCACCACAGTGAAGACATCCTCAGAAAGACCTGGAACTCTAGCTGCTCAGGTACCAGGCTCTGAGGTGCAAGGACTGAAGGTCTGGATGGAACACCTTCCCCTGATTGAGAGATATCAGGTCTGGGTGTGCTGGAAGCTGCTCTGGGGGCCTGCAGCTGAGGCTGAGGAGATCTGGATACCATGGCCAGTCTGAGGCTACCAGGATCACCTTCACCTTGTCCCTCCTCACCTTGAGAAGCACTTTGTGGATCAAGGGAAATGGAGGAAAGGCATAGCGGAGGCCTGGGGTCCATGGCCTCGAGAAGGCATCCCCCTGCAGCGAGCCCTGCTGAGGGGGGCGGGCATGGAACAGCCTCAGCTTGGTGTTGTCCCTGGAGGCAAAGAGGTCCACCACCAGTTTGCCCCAGTGGGAGAACAAGCTGTAAGCTACCTCTGGATGGAGAGACCACTCGTGGCTCACCTAAGTGGCTGAGAGCATCCGCCAGATGGTTTGAGGCTCCTGCCACATGGATGGCTAGGAGATCTGCCTCCAGACGGCTGACGAGGGTCCTGATGCGGAGCACCTCCCTGCACAGAACGACCGTTGGCTCGGGGCGGAAAAACGGGATCCCTCCTGCAACCGGTCTGGGGGCGGTCCACCAGTGGAGAGCATCCCACATCTTCTGGGTTACAGTGATCAGCTGGTCGAAATGATCTGCAACCAGGCCCAACGGACCACTGAGGTGCATGCCGCCATGTAACTCAGAAGGTGCAGAAAGTCCCAGGAAGGGTGCAATTGCCCAACCAGAAATGAGTGGGCAAAGGAGGAAAGAACCTCTGCCCTGTCTGCTGGGAGCCGAGTTCTGGCTTGACGAGAGTCAAGCTCTGCCCCGATGAAGCCCATCACCTGGAAAGGCACGAGGTCTGACTTGGCCTCGTTGATCAGGAGGCCAAGCTGGTAGCAGGTCTGGAAGGCCAGGTCCCTGGACCTCTCCACCTCCTGTTGGGTGGAACCTGCTAGGAGCCAATCGTCGAGGTAGGGATAAATCCTGGCACCCCCCCCACGCCTGAGATGGGCCACCACCACTGCAATGTATTTCGTGAAGACCCGTGGGGCCAATGACAGGCCGAATGACATGGCTTGGAACTCGTACAGGGTCCCTTTGACCCTGAAGCAGAGGAACTGCTGATGGGATGGACGGATCGGGACATGAAAGAACGAGTTCTGCAGATCCAGTGAACAGAACCAAATATTTTGCTCCAAGGATGGTATGATGTGGGACAGAGTGACCATCCGAAAGGTGCGTGACCTAAGATATTGATTCAGGTCGTGCAGATCTAGAATGGGGCACCAGTCCCCCGTCTGCTTGGGCACCAGAAAGTACCTGGAGACAAAGCCTGGGTCTGCTGGAGGATCCGCCACTGGAGCTACTGCCTCCTTGAGGAGGAGGAGTTAAGCAATGTCATCTTGGAGAGACGACCGAGTCTGGGCGGATACGCTTTCCTCTCGAGAGGCACAGGCTCGGCTTGGAGGGGTACTGCTCTAATTCCAGAGGCAGTCCCTGACCGACCACTTCGAGAACCCACCTGTCAGAGGGGACAGTGAACCAGATGGAAAGGAAGTGTCAGAGCCGGCCCGCCACATGAGGACCCAGAGCTGGTGTGATGGGAGAGGGGGAGGCAGCCCCCGCCCCGTCACTGAGCAGGCTTGGAGAAGGATCCAGGACCCTAACCTCGGCCTCCTTTACGAGCCTGGGAGGGCCCGGGGCGCCAAGCTTCAGCCTGCTGCTGTCCTCCTTGAAAGGAGAGCTACTGTGCCGCAGGGAAAGAGTGCTAAAAAGGCTTCTTTTTTCTGCTGGTTCTTCCCTGAAGAACCCTTGGCAGAAGTAGCATCCAAGGTGGCATTGGACTGCTCAATGCGCTGAAGGTGACCATCCATACCTGGGCCCGAAAAGGTCGGTTCCTAGGAAAGACACGTCAGCTAATTTGTGCTGAGTGTCCGTTGGGAAGGAGGAGAGTTTCAGCCAAGCCCTGCAACAAGAGGCAACTGCGGCTGCCATCGAACGGGCACAAGAATCCTCAATGTCCAGGGCTGTTTGAAGCTGCTGTTTGGCAACAGCTCGGCCCTGACTGACCGTGGTCTGCATGTTCGTGGGGAGGTGTGGGAGGACTTCATCCAAAGACCCCAACAGTGCGTGGGAGAAGTGTGCCATGATGAGGGCCGAACCTGCCTGACGAAGGCCCAAGGAAGAAGCCGCATAGACCTTTCTGGCCAAATGGTCCAACAGCTTGGACTCTTTCTCGGGAGGTTGGTCAGCATCGGGAGGTTGGACAGTATCGGCAGGACTACCAGTACGCTTGAACAAAGAGGCAGTCACCAGGCTCTCGGACAAAGGGTGCTCTGTGAACCCGGCAAGGGACCGCATACTTGCGGGCCATGAGGGCAGACTGTGGTGGACAAGAGGCAGGGCGCTGCCAGAGTTCTAAGGCTGGGCCAACAATGGCCTCGGCCACAGGAAAAGCCTCCATCAGGGTATCCCCCTCTCTTGAGGATATCCGTGAGAGGGTACTCCACCTTTTATTTATTTATTTGAGAAATCAGAATTGCAACCCTTTGTGTCATAGACTCGTTTCCAAAGTCAGAAAGAAGTTACAATATCAAACAGTATAGGTACAGTAGAATACACGTAGTTACAAAGAAAGGATGCCTATACATGTGGTAGCTAAGCAATGAAGTGAACTTGCTGGGTGAGCAGCGAGTAGACCTATACCATTGGTAGCTAAATAAGTGTACAGTGTGTAGACAAAAGAGTTGACCAATACAATTAATGATGACAGGCATCAAACACAAAGAGAGGTTCTATCTAAAGGTCAGCAGCCCACCAGGGCTTTGTATGGGGAATAATATACTAGTCATTGGACAAAGTCCCGAGTTCAGTGAAAGTTAGGGGATTACTAGGGAAAGGCAAAGAGCCACGAGTATCTAGGTGTTGGTAACTCGAGGCTAATGACTAAGGTAGGTAAACAATAAGTGGCAGTTAGGTAGGGCCAAGAGGAGGTTCGCGGTTGCACAGGCAGTTACGGGAGGAAAGGATATGTGTTCTTAGTGCTTTTTTAAATGCGCCTAATTTGGTGATGGATGTGATGGTGGGAGGGAGGGCACTGTACCAGGATGGGGCTCTAAACGGGAAGGATCACTGGGCTAGTGAGGTTCTGCCTTCGGGGACCTTCCATATAGTCTTAGAGGCTGCATGTGTAGATGCAGTGTGGGTGGCAGCCTGAAGGGAGGCCATGACTCCAATGGGGGTTAGACCCATGTGGATTATTTTGGTGAGGAGACAGAACTGGTATAAAAGCCTTTCTTCGAATGAGAGAACATTGACAAGAGCGTAGAGGGTGCAGGTGTGCATACTGCGGTCAGCACCGGAGAGGAGCCGGCAGGCCTTGTTGATGACTATTTGGATGTGGTGCAGAGCAGTAGGATCGTCGGCAGCATAGCTAGTAAGACCGTAGTCTACCAAGGATAAGACGGAGGAAGTGACAGCCAGGTGGAGTGCTTCTGGTGTCAGGCAGTCCCTACGTCTGCAGAGAAGGCCCACACGGGCATTGGCTGCAGAGGTGAGAATTTTGATGTGTTCGTGAAATTAGAGAGTGGTGTCGAAGGTGACGCCCAGATATTTATATGTCTGGACCTGTTCCAGGGTGAGGCGTGCGTTGGAGTCAACTGTCAGGGTGAAGTCTTTAGCTCTTGATTGGCAGTGGGCGAAGAGCATAGTCTGTTTTTTTGATATTGACAACCAGTCTGTGGTCAGCAAACCAGTGCTCAATCTGAAGGAAGGAGCTTTGTAGGGAACTCTGGAGCATGGAGGGGTCAGGATGCGAGGCGTAAAGAACAGCATCGTCCGTGTAAAGAAGTAGATTCCTGGAGCAGGCTTTAGGCAGGCCATTGAGATATACGCTGAAACGCAGGGGACCCAGGATTGAGCCCTGGGGAACACCAGAGTGGATCAGAAGCATGGTAGAGAGGGTATAATTGATTTTTACACACTGTGATCTGGAGGAAAGGGAGCAGGAGAACCAGGAGAAGGGAACCTGGGAAACCCCAATTTGCTGTAGTGTGTTAAGGAGGAGGGAGTGAGAGAGCGTATCAAAGGCCTTAGGTCTATGAAAACAGCCCCTGCAAGGTGACTTTTTCAAGCGTAGTGTGGAGTGAATTTGAGAATTCTGTTAGGGCGGATGTGGTGATATGTCCAGCTCTGAAGACATGTTGCTCCCTGCATAGATGATTGAGGGAGAGGAGGTAGCTGGTTGGATACAATTCTTTCAAGGGTTTTGGGGGGGCGGAGAATAGAGATGGGGCAATTGTTATTTGGAGAGGTGCTGTTGCCATTTTTTAGGATTGGAGTTATGGTGTCCATTTTCCATTAGGATGGGAACTGGCCCCTGCAAAGGGACAGGTTTAGGAGATCAGTGAGAGGGGAGAGAATCGAGTCTAGAACGCGGCATAGTATGTGCATGTCGAAAGTGTCTGCAGAAGTTAGAGCCCTGGGGAGCCTTTGACAGGTAGGTTTTGGCTTCATAAGGGGCTATAGTTCTACAGTAGAATGGAGGATGCTGGAGGAATGGGGAAGTGGAGGGAGGAATGGGGTCGAAGAAGTTGCTGGGGAGGACTGCACCAAGGTCTGAGAAGGTGGAGTTTAGGCAGTTGGCAATGCTAAGTGGGTCGGTGGAGATACTACCGTTAACATTAAACTGTAAGGGTGGGAAGGTGGGATTTACCATTAAGATCCTTGATATTGTCCCAAAATTTCCTACCACTACCCCAGGAGGTAGCCAGAGGAGTTCTGTAATGGCCATCCTTGGCCTTGTGGACTGCCCAGATGCATTTATTGTGGGTGGCATTATAATTCTGTCTGTCACTGTGCAATCCTGAGGCCATGGCTCAGTGCCAGAGGTTGTCCCTTGTCTTAGAGCTGCTGCAGGAGCTCTGGGGTGATCCATGGGGCAGTACGCTTCTTGGCCACTGATTTGTAGATGGGGGCATACGTGTCACAGGCTTTATTGAAGGTATTAGTGAAATAGTGTAAGGTATCATCTATGTGCTGGGCCTTGGAAATTGGGGTCCAGTCACAGTTACTCAGATGCTGTTTGAGCTTGGTTAGGCATCCTGAGCGTAGTCGGCAGCGATACGTAACATTTGGGGGGTGGCTTTGGCAGCTGACAGGACCAGTTTAAAAGGACTGGGGTGTGGTCACTGAAGGAGTTGGGTAGGACTACTAGGTTAGATATGTGGCGAGGGCAGTTGGTAAGCAGGATATCAATGAGGGTGTGGGCACCATTGGCATGGCTGGCCCTGGTGGGCTGGGATACCAATTGGGTCATATCCAAGGCAATGAAGGTATCCTTGACCTGAGCAGATGAGTTTGCAAGCCAATTTATATTGAGATCCCCCACTAATATTTGTTCCAGTTTGTGGGGGAGGTTGGCTAGGTAGTCAGCGAGAGTTTTGCAGGCAGGGGGTTGATTACGAGGAGGAATATAGGCAACCGTGACAGTTAGAGGTGCACGGTTTGAGTCAGGGGAGAGTTTAATGGAGAGGGCTTGGCAGCATAACTAAGTGAGGGGGCGGGTAGGGCCTGGTAATGCAGTGAACTCTTTATGTAGAAAAGCACAGCCCCCACCTCTCTTGCCCTTGCGGTCTTCCCGAAGGAGGAAAAAGCCAGGAACGGAGACAAATGAGTCAGGGGTCTTACTGGACAGGCCAGGATATCAGGCTGGTGTTGGGTTATCCAGCATTGCAAAAGTGCAATTTCTTTTAGGCAGGCTGCAGATGTTCATTGCGGCTATCCAAAGTCATGAGGGTGACCACGGTTGGGGGAGTACAGCTGGACCAGGGTTGGGGTGTACATTGCCTGAGAGGAGCAGGAGCATGTAGGTAATTCTCAGGAGGGCAATGAACAAGTGTTGCCTGGCTGGGCGGTGGCTAGCGGTTTGGCTGAGGGTGATCTTGGTATGGGCAGTTGTGCAAGCACTGGGATGGCAAGGTGGAGAAGCAGACAGTCAGGGGCCATGGACAGGAGGAGGCGGGGGTTCTGAGCAGGGTACGGGGGTTGGGGGAGTGGTAGAGTGGGGGAGGTGACCCAGGGTGAGATGAGCCCCAGTAGCAGTGGTGCGCTTAAGGATGGTGGGTCTGGGTGCAAGTCGCAGTGCAGAGCGAGCAGGAGTAGTAGCAGTAGTGTTATTAGCATACAGGTGTATGGGTTATGAGAAGCTGCCTTGGGAAGGGAACTTTTCAACGGTGAGTATATGGGTGACTTACTGACCCCCCTCATTGTGGCTATCACAGTAGCATAGTGGTAGGGTGACAGCCTCTGGTATGAGAGGCACCCAGTTCGAATCCTCAGAGGGGATACTACATATGGTGCCTGTTGACAGCCTGAGAGACAGCAGAAGGGCACTGAAGAGGGGGACGAGAGGACAGAATGTGGGTGTTTGGTAGCGACTCCTAGTGGTGGAAGTAGGTAGTGCAGAGGTCACTGGGCTAGGTAAATACACTGTCAAGTGAGATTGGCAGTGGGGGGGAGCAGGAAGTAGACATGAGGGAAGGGAAGTAGGGAGGAGAGTGGGCTAGAGAGTGGGGAGTGAGAGCAGAGTTGGCAGGAGGGTCTCCAGAAGTTTAGGTTTGGAGGACCAGGAGAGGCTGCAGGTGAGATGCAGGAAGGGAAGCGCTCTAGTGGTGGGCCTATATAACCTGCTAATGGAGAACTAGGGACTTGAGACAGTGCAGAGGGGCCGGTGGTATTACCTATTAAGGTCGCTTTCCATTCACCATTGCTGGAGCGGAGCACTTCTGTGCTCAGACGCCGATTCTGTGGGTTGGGGGTTGGGGGTGAGGCCTATAAATAAGAGGAGACAAAGAAATTCACTTAACATGCAGCAGAAAGGCTGAGGGCTCTACTGTGCACACGCACAATCTCTGAGGCCATGTCGGGACTAGGACCCAACTACGCATGCGCAAGGAGGTGAGCGAGATGCACAGTGCAGGCGCCTGAAGGCACGCTGGAGGGGAACGCCAGCATGGAAGGCTAGGTCCTGATACGAGTCACACTGCAGCACAATGAAAAGGTAAACGGCTAGCTGATATAACACACTGCATGCACAGTCCAAACAGGCTCTACTCAATTGAAACAGTCCCTCCCTTAAGATAACAGTAGTAACAGCGGTAAATCCCCGTAGCACCACAGTGAGACACAGAGAATGGAAACAATCAGCATTTGTGAGGGGAGAAAAATGCGGTAGTATCAAGTCCTGGCTCCAGGGGCATCCCTGTGGACAGAGATGAGGTGAAGAATGCCCTGAAAGGATGCAGGCCCTTCCTCCATCTCTAACCCACCGGCTGATTTGTCATCCCCGGGATGAGAATGCAAGCCGGTCACATTCGAATCCAAGGAATCCGGATACAATGGTTGATCGCCCATGTCACCTTCGACCTGCCGACGGCGGTCCGGGGTGACAGTGACCGAAAGACGCCGGGGAAGTCCAGTGTCCAGCCTGTCTTCTTTGGAAGGACCCACTCTCACAGGCTGCTTGGGCGGTGGTTCCACCACTATCAGCGGAGAGACCGTTTTAATCTGAACCGGAGGTTCCACCGGCTCCACAGGCAGGGGAACTGACTTGATCAACTCTGAAGGAGTCTGCTTCAGCCTAGGAGGCGAAAGCTAAGTAATGGCCGGGGTGGAAGCCAGGGTCGGCTTGTGCCCAGTCAGAATCAGCTGCTGCCACATGAGGTCCTTGTAGCGCCAGAGTTTCCGCTGGAGCCTCTCATCATCCAAGGAGGACGAAGACAACCGATGGCGTTGCTTCTTTTTAGAGTGTTTATGGCTCTTCCTTGGCCTTTCGGTTGAGGTGGTCCGGGACCTCAATCAAGATTGGACAGGCTTATTCGGTTGCTCGGGAGACACTGGCGGGACTGGTGATTTTCCAGGGTTGAGGACCACTTCCTCATGGCAGTTCCAGCAGGCTGGGTCTCCTTGTCGGGGAAAGTCAGAACTGGAGTTCGATCGAGGGAATCGTCAACTGGAGTCAGCGATAATGGATCGACTGGGTCAATGACGATTTCCACATCATTGATCGACAGTTCGTACGACTGGCCAGACGGCAAAGCCGAGAAGCCAGCAGCTGAAGAAGCAATCTTGACCGAAGTCGAGACCGCACGTTCCTGGGACCGAGATCTCTCCCGCTCCCAAAAGCGTTTCCGTTGGGACAAAGACTATCCCGGATCCTTCTCCTGCTGACGGGATCGAGAGGATTTTGTGCCCGCAGCACCCTCTCGGTCGGAAGAGACTGGCACAGCTCTCGGAAGGAACCTGAGAAGGTGGAGCCCAGGTTGAGCGGAATGAAGAAGCTCCGAGGGGTTTCTGCAGCCCGAGCCGCTTCCTCTTCAATTGCTTACATGCATTCCAATTGCCTGGCGGATCCCGCAGCCGTGGAATACGCCCACCAAACCTCCTTATATTTCACCGGAGGGTTCCATTTCTCCAGCCTCCCCAACTTCAGGCGTGCGCGACGGTAGTCGAGGACATTAGGATGGAAAGCGAGACAAAGATTGCATTTCGAGGTGTCATGATTGACACAAAGACAGAAACACGTGAGTGCGGGGATCGGTGCACGACATCTTCTGGCCGTAAGGACACCGGCGAAATCCGGGGGGAAGACTTGTCTTCCATAATCGAAGTTATACAGTCGCGATCGCTATGGCAAACTAGACGGATTTTCGGAATAACCGAAGGTTTTGAAGCCAGGTCCTACAAAATGCATGAGGGAGGCAACCTGAATCTTCCAGTGAAAAGGAAGATCTGGCGTCATGGGGTGGAGCCAAGGGTTATACCACCCAGGTGGGTGGGAGGAGCCAGCTTGAAGACTTCCGGCAAGATTTACAGTGGAAGGGGACATGCCAAAGAGTGTGGATGAACAACATATCCACGATCTTAGAACACATGTTCTGCTCAAGAGATGGTATGACCTGAGACAGAGTTACCATCCTAAAGGTGCGAGACCTGAGAAACTTGTTCAGGTTGTGCAGATCTAGAATGGGGCGCCAGCCCCATCTGTTTCGGGACCGGGAAGTACCTGTAAACTAACCCTGGGTTGACAGGGGAATCCGTGACTCTGACCACGACCTCCTTGCGGAGGAGTTGGGTGATCTCGTCTCAGAGAGCCGACTGAGTGTCCATGGATACCTTCTCCTCCTGTGAGGCATGGGCTCGGCGTGGTGGGTACTGCTCAAACTCCAAAGGCAGACCTTGGCCGACCACTTCCAATACTCACATGTCCATTGTGACAGTGGACCAGGCAGAAAGGAAGTGGCGAAGCTGGCCCCCCACCAGAGGACCCAGAGTAGGCGTGACAGGCATGGGGGTAGTCACCCCCATCCCGTCATTGAGCAGGCTTGGAGGAGGAGGATCTGGCCCGTGACTGCCAGGACCCTCCCCTCCGGGCTTATGGACCACCGAACCCATGACTTGGGCCGAGGGCACCAAGATTAAGCCTGCTGCCCCAATCGGTACTGGGGCTGCTTGGCCGCAGGGGCAGAAGGCCAAAAGAGCTTATGTTTCTGCTACTTGGGACCCTGAGATTTCTTCTGAGCAGGAGCAGTGGAGTCCAAGGTGGCACTGGACTTCTCGATGCGCTGGAGGTTACAGTCAACTCCTGGACCGAACAAGTTGGTGCACAGGAAGGGAACATCTGCCAGTTTGTGCTGAGTGTCTGCTGTCAAGGTCGAGACCCTCAGGCAAGCCCTGCGGTGCATGGTGACCATGGCAGCTACCGAACAGGCACAGGAATCTCCAATGTCCAGAGCCATCAACCCTGATTCCGAATCTGCTTGACTGTAGTCTGAAGGTCCGTGGGGAGATGAGGAAGCACCTCATCCGGAGAGCCTAGGAGGGCATGGGTGAAGTGTGCCATGATGACAACCGAGCTCATGTGACGGAGACTGAGCGAAGAGACAGCACAGACTTTTCGGGCAGAATGGTCCAGTTTTTTTGGACTCTTTGTCCGGAGGACTATCAGTGTCTCCTGAATTTCCCAGAGTGCTGAAACACAGATTCGGTCACCAATCCCTCAGCCAAGGGGTGCTCTGTGAACCCCGATAGGGTGCCGAAGGGAACTGCATACTTGCGGGCCATTCGGGCCGACAGCGCAGGGCAGGAGGCAGGGTGCTGCCAAAGCGCCAGAGCCAGGCCAATAATGGCTTGGCTACTGGGAAGGCCTCTGTTGGAGAATCCCCTTTAGTCAGAATATCTGTTAGGGGATACTGAGCTTGTTTCTGGACGGGCTCCAGTTTCATCCCCGTGGATTCAGAGATGAGACGGAGAATGCCCGTGAAGGACGTGGGTCCTTCCTCCATTGAGAGACTCCATCGAACTGATGAGAGAGCAAGGAGGAGTCCTTGGACTCCTGACAGATCGGTCAGCCACCTGAGTCACTTTTGACCCGCCATGGACAGTCGGGAGTACAGGTGACAGACAGCCTATTCGGGAGGCCCTTTATGGGCTAAGACTCCTTAATAGGAGCCCCGGAGAGAGGCTGTTTAGGTGGTGGCTCCACCACGATTGGCGGAGAGGCCAGTTTCAGCCAAGCCGGGAGGACCTTCACCAGCTCTGCGGGCAGAGGGATGGTGTCGGTTGGCTCTGGAGGAGTCGCGTCTGCCTAGAAGGCGACAGCCATGTGATGGCCAGTGTGGAAGCCTGGGTCAACTTCAGACCAGTCAGCACCAACTGTTGCCACATGAGATCCTCGTAGCGTCGACGCAACTTACGTCGAAGCCTCTCCTCTTCCGAGGAGGAGGATGAATAGCAGTGGTGCCGCTTCTTAGAACACCCAGAATGGCGTCTGTGAGTTCTCCTCGACGATGACTGAGACCTCGACCTTCAGGGAGACCAACAGTGGTGCTTAGAAGTAGCTGGGGAAACCCGCGGCTCCTCCAGTCCAGGGTTAGGGGCCCCGGGGAGGTTCCCAGCAAGCTGGGTTTCATTCTCGGTAGGTCCAGTGAGGACCAGAGTCCTGAACAAGGAACTGTCGACTTCATCCAGCGACAAAGGGTTGATAATTTTGACCAGGTCATCATCCCGTGTCTTAGCCAGCTGGCCTAACGGGGGCACCATGAAGCCAAAACAGGAGATTCCTGAGACCAAGACCTCTCTCTCTCTCTCGATCCCAAGAACGATGTCAATGAGACTTATCTCTCGACTCCTTGGATTTCTTTTTATGGGACCGGGAGCTGTGCGAGGCCGATGGGCCCTCCCCCTTAGTCAGGAGAGACTGGCACAACTCCTTGAAGGAGCCAGTAAAGGTAGAGCCCAGCTTGAGCGGCACAAAAAACAATGCTGGAGAGGACTGATCGGCAGCGCGAGCTGCCTCCTCCTCCTCGAAGGCTTTCATTTGTTAAAGTTGCTCAGCAGACCCCACAGCTACGGAGATCACCCAATGGGCCTCTTTAGATTTGACCAGTGGGTTCTGTTTTTCTGGTCGTCTGAGCTGTAAACGTGCGAGGCGATCGGCCAACATGTTCGGCTGGAATGAGCGACAAAAGTCGCAGGCCTGGGTATCATGATCGTGGCCCAGGCAATAGATGCACATGGCATGCGGGTCGGTGCGAGACATCTTCTGCCTGCAGAGGCACTGGTGGAACTCGGGTGAGAACTTTCCTCCATCGTGATCACAATCATGAAACGATGCAGCGAAACTCTAACGAGTTTTAGCGTAGGTAAATAATTCGAAGACTTAAGCGCCAGGGCCTACTCAACACAGAAAAGAGGGAACCTGAATCTTCCAATGGAAAGGAAGATCTGGCGTCAAGGGGCAGAGCCAAGGGTTATACCACCCGAGAGGGTGGGAGAAGCCAGCTTTTAGACCTTCCGGCAAGATTCTTAAAGGGAAAGGACATGAACAGGGCAGCAGGAGACAGAGCTCACTCAGGACAGAATTCCATTAATGATTGTCCTGCCAAAGGAAGCATGCTGTCTGGCATGGACATCCAGAGCGTAGTGCTTCACAAAGGTGTGCACTGAGCTCCAAGAAGCCACTTTGCAAATCTCAGTAAGAGGAACCGGGAATATCTCTGCCAGAGCTGCAGCAACTGCTCTAGCTGAGTGGGCACGTACCTGGCCTTCCAACTTGACCTGCATCATAGAATAACAATGGCGAAGGCATGCCACTACTCATGCAGAAATGCATCTGATGGATACCGGCTGATGCAGCTGGGCCGCACTGAAAGATAAAGAGTTGCTTTGCCCTACAGATGTCCCCAGCAGTGTTCCCATTCACGCAAAGATGTACGTGAATCACGTGAGGGAATCAATATTCACGTACATCTATGCAACCAGGAGGTGCACTGCATGTAAAGAAGCCTGCTGGAATTGTTTTGTGAATGCAGGCATTTGCGTATCGTTACGTGCAGACTGTGCTACTGAAAACACCCCAGATAGTGAATGATTGGTCCAATGTCCTGTCATTTTTTTGTATTTTCTCTGCTATTGGTGTGCACTTCAAATGTATAAAACTAACCTATCCCTACTCACCAGCACTACTGTGGGCGTGAACCTATAGAGGAGGAACCACAGGCTTTCACGTGGAAAAGAGAGCTGACTGAGGAGAAGAAAGACCGCGTTGCATACTATCGCGTACAGGGAAAGGTTTTGTCTGGCAGCTGCTGGGCACTCCAGCCGAGTATTTTATGGTCAGAACAAGTTCAGAACCGTCAGATGTCAGAATAAAAAATCCCAAAGTGGGAGACAGAGAGTGAAGAAGCCGATTTCCTGAAGCGACTGCAGCAGGAGTGAAAGTCAGTCGCACTTGCACACTGGGCGGAGCGGAGGCCTACTGCAGGTCGGATGCACGGCCACAAATCAATTAGGTAGGTACAGTCACTGTAACTGTATATTGAAGGCAAGCATCACTTAATTTGGTTGATGTTGATCTAATAACGGTTACCATAATTACTGAGTGAGTGAGTGAGTGAAACTAAGAGCCATGGATGGTGTGACTAGGAGCAGCTTGGCAGCAGCAGCCATGAGGTTTTCTACACTTCTTCCTCCCTCCAAAATTAATGCTGTATTCATTTGCTGGATGGGCTGAGACTCAGTAATGAGTGCTGGCATATCGACCTGCCCCAATGTTTACCCGTCCATGAAGCAGTGACCGCGCTAACGTGCATCGAGAAAAAGACGCTTAAATCTATTTTTAGGCATGTTCGCGATATGGCAGTGCATCAAAACAGCGTTATGCTTTGTGGCTTCTACACCATTCTTTTTTTTTTTTTTTTTACATATTTGTTTTTCCATAGCCAGCAGAGGCTTGTGGTGTTGAGGGGGAGGGGAAGTTAAATCTTGGCAAAAAAAAAAACGGCTTTTTGTACAGTTGAAGATGTGATTGATGGTACTGTCTTTCTCCATACTTTCCGAATCACGCACTGTCATGTGGTAAAGCGTCCGAGTTGAAGGCGCCATTTTCTAAGTGTGAGGAGCGGAGGAGGAATCCAGTACTGCCTTAGCAGAGCGAGCAGCGAGACGAGGACTGTGGAATGAACTCCCTCACCCTGAGTTGAGGACAGACAGCCACAGCAGTCATTCTGTCCAAATAACTATTGGGCAGCCCAGCATTAGAAGGAGGTAGGTGGCGGTGCTGCTCACAGAATGCACTCCTGTAATGAAAAGGACAGCTAGATTAAAAAGACTGAGATTTTCTGTGAGGGCCTGGGTCTGGGTCTGGGTCCTGGGAGGGCTTAATGCTTAATGCCTTCACCTAGCTGAGGCTGTGACAGGGTCGGATGTCGAGTGATGGAACCCATCGTCACGTACAGTCGCAGTGGTACAAGTTTTGTAGGGCACTGAGTTCTTTTGGGGGGGGGGGGGCTGTTCTTCAGAGTAGACTCCTGTCAGTTAATTGTGGAATGTTTTTCTATCAGCATCTGTAGCCAGATAATAGGAAGAGAAGACGATTGACTTAAAGTAAAAGTATGAGGTTTTTAAGTTCAGCTTGTTTTTCTAGGTCACTATGGGATTGTTTAATAATACTTTTTCTCACGATGAGCTGCTGCACACACACAGCAATAACATCCAGGATCAGCTTCATTTAATCATTCATGTATTTCACCAGCATTACACCATGCTGGTGGAAATAAATGAATGATTAAATGAAGCTCTGATCCTGATGAAGTAAGGCCGATCGGGTGGTGTGTGTGTGTGTGTGTGTGTGTGTGTGTGTGTGTGTGCATCAGCTCATCGTAGAAAAGGTGTATTGTTTAGCTGTTTGCACCACAAGTACCTTGTGCATGGTTCGTTTTCGAAGAATTATTTAATAATAGCAGTGAGCAGCAAAGTAGTATGTAGTTTGTTTTTTTTTGTAACAAAACATAACGACTGGTTGGCAGGCAATAAAAAAACCCTATGACAGGGCAGTGTCGTCAGGGTACTGCTGCTGCACCACTGCTGATAATTCTGTATGAAGGAGGATGCAGCCTGGCTGGCTGTTCTGTTGTGCTGCTGCCTGTCACCACCTGTCAGCTGCACATTTGTCACATTGAAGCACACTACAGCTGTGCTTAAGCCTTACTGCTTACTTGTCTTACACCTGACCCGAGTGTCCAGTTTCTCAGTAGCTCTGTGCTCCGTCCTGTGCCTGTCCCTGGCTTTTGGAGGTTGATGGTGTGAGTGTGTGTGTATGTATGCAATGCATTAATGTTTGCTAACTTTATTTTATTATTTATGAATATATTAGTTGATCGAAATGGCAGTCGTTATTGCCTGTTTTTAGCTTGTGATGGTTGGGGGGGATATTGGGGGGAGACGGAGACTGGAGTACAATCACAATGTAAGACAACTGAAGCTGTAATGCGCAGCGTAGCTAAGCTCACAATTGGAAAGACCTGGCTTAATCATCCTACCAGCTTGCTGTGCTGCTCTCTAGTAATTATTTGCATGCAGCAGCAGCACAGAAAGAACAGATTCCGGTCATGCCACAATGTGGTGGAAATAAAGGATGGGATTTGGGATGGGCCAAGCTGCTCCAGGCCAGGGGCATAGCAATAAGTGCAAGGAGCAGCAGCGTGCACGATTCCACAAGTCATCCACTCCTCTGGCTGGGTTTGAAGAATCCTATCCCACTCAGAGAATGATTTGTTTTATTGTTTTTTTTTTTTGGGGGCTTCAAAACAATAATCGAGTGTGTAGATTTTGGATTCTGCTTCTGGTCAGAAACTGCAACAGAGCACAGTGCAGTAATAATCTTGCTATTTGTCTTGCTGATGAGTTGAATGGAGTGTATTGTATTCTTGTACACACCAACTCTCAGTGCTGCTGCTGTTGTCAGTTTTTTTTTATTTAAAACCCTGTCTCTGTCTGTCTTCTGGACTGGAGGACTCTGGCTCTCTCTCTCTCTCTCTCTCTCTACTACTACTAGTGTGGTGGAGAGTGGATCAGTGCAGTGGAGTGGACAGTGGATGGACTAGTAATTAATACTAACTGCTTCCCATCCTGACTACTCTGTGTGTGTGTGTGTGTGTGAGTGACATATGTACTGACTGATTTACCTGGGCTAGGCTGGTTTGTGATCTTTCTGCATCAACTACACTTCTCAGCTATAAGAAATTAATAGTTATTATTTCTCAAAAGTGTGAATTATTTCTAATCTATAAATTGTGTGACTGTGAGAGTGACTGTGTGTGTTGCTTGTTAATCTGATGCTGTCAACTCAACCTCTGTAATTAAGTAAATATAGAAAACTGTTCATTTTATTGCAGCACAGAGTGTATGGTGCATCTTTCTCCATGAATGCATCAACTTCATGTGGCGTGACTGATGAGCTGTATCGCACTTTCTTCTGCAAGCAAGCCTCTGGAGGGACTGATGATCGGGCTGCAGCTGTAATCTGTGACAAGTCCAACCAAGTGAACCATGTCGTCGTCCACACGATTGTCTTCTCTTAAGACTACTGGGGTCAACGTCAACCGTCAGGGTGGTTATCCCCAAGTTCCTCCTCTTCATTTCCTCCAAGCAGTGCCGCGGCTGCCACCTGCTGCGTGTGGTGTCTTGTGTCTGCACTCTGCAGTGGCGCCATGTACATCCACCATTTCAGTAAGGGTTCTTCACTCTGCATGAAGTAGACTCACCCAACAGTAGTAGAAATAAACGTAGTAGTACAGTACTGAGAAAATAATGGCAAGTGGTGGTGGAAGAAAAAGAAAGGCAGTTGATAAGAAGAATGACAGCGGTAGTAACAGCATTATTAAATTCTGTACAAAGAAATCTGGTGAGAGCAATTAAAATCTCTTCACAATATTTTAACCTAATTTACAGTTATTTTGTGGGGGGCGATGGGTCACCATCACTCAGGTGCAGCAGGGGGGAGGAGAGGAGTACTAGTCTGGGTGTGATCGAATGAACATGCCAGAGAGGAAGCAGGAAGGGTACAGTTACAGTATATAATACAGAAATATACTACTAAGCAGTAGAAGATGTACGTATAAATAACTGAAGTAAGGAAAGAGAGAGTAGTACAGTTAGTACAGGGCAGGCCAAGTGATTTATTATAAGTACATATGACAAGAAAAGTGAAATAATGTGTGATGTTGAAATTTGAAAGTTGACTCAAAGTAGTTAATTGTTATGGAAATGGGTGTAAAGAATGCTGATGTCACGTCAGTTAGCCTGACTGGCTGAGATGAGAGAGCTGCTTTCATCTGTGTCGTTACCCATTCCCAGCCAGCACAACGACCTAGCTGAAAGTAATATGTTTAAAAAAATGTAATAAATTTACAAAAAAGGACCCATTTCAATAATTGCAATAAGGACTAGGTCCAGGCCAGGGGGTACGTTATGGTGGGCTTAGGCAGGCTACCTGCCATTCTTGTGTGGTTTAACTTAAGCAGTGTAGTATGCCTCGTGCTTCTTCAAAGTTCAACCCGCATGAGGAGGGCTGTTATCCCACCATAACACGTCACACACACACACACCCTAGCCTGTAATGCCTTACTGCTTAAATAAGAAAAATAAGACAGAAGTCAATGACAGTATCACTATTTATATTATGTTATTTTATTATTACCTGTCATTAATCTTTCTTTCTTTTTCTCTCTTATTTTGTATTTTCACAGCAGGTGAACTGCTGCCAGCATTGCCACTTGACGATGACAGTGGTGAGACCACCGGGATCAAATGCAATCCACAGGATCAAGAAGATGCCCGAAGAACTCTAGGACGACCTGATGACATTGTTGTATGCGACTCATCCGGTGAAGTGGAAGGGACCATCAGCGGCAACAGCTGCACAGAAGAAGAACCTGAGGCATCGGGGACTGTTTCACCGACCAAAAATGCAACGGCTGCAAAGCCATCAAGTACCCTTTCTAACATTTCTAGACGAACATTTCCAAGAGAAATGGAAAGCTGAATTTCTATGGTTACGGACAAAAACAAATGCTAAAAATGAGTTGTTTTTACATTGCCAGGTGTGCATAGATGCAGGAACAAGTAGACACAATGCTTTTGTAAAAGGATCAAAAAATTATCAGCGGTCTGCCTTGGTGCGTCATATGGAATCTGATGATCATAAAATAGCTAAGCAGACAGTGGCTGGTAGGAGACATTTAACATCCACAATAAATGTTAATGATAGAAAAAGTGCAGATGTCTTAGACGCACAGCTTCGTACAGCCTTATTTATGGCTCAACACACAATAGCAGATAGAAAGTTCTGTGACTTGATAGACCTACAGATTTCTAATGGGGCTACGGTTTTTGAAAAATCAGGCACCTATAGACACCATCAGGCCGCTGCAGATTTTCAAAAAGCAATTGCTGAGGTTTGTAAATCTGATATACAGGCAGCAATTAATGCCAGTGAATTTGTAGGCATCATGGTTGATGAAAGCACAGACGTGGTGGTAAACAAGAAACTTGTAATATACTGCAAAACACTTCACAAGGAACACGTTAATGTTACATTTTGTGCAAATGTGATTGTGAGAGATGACAGAGCAGAAACTATCTATAATGCTATTTTAGATTTTCTTAAGTCAGTGGATTGTTCGATTTCTAAAGTGACAGGTTTTGGAACCGACGGTGCCACTGTCATGGTTGGTAGGTTAAATGGTGTTGGTGTGCAGCTGCAAAGGGACAACCCAAAGCTGGTACATGTGTGGTGTGCCGCACATCGCTTGGCACTGGTGTCCTCATGGGCTGCCAAAAACATCAAAGAACTCTCAGCTTACCAGGATACACTGGTAGCTGTTTATAATTTCTATCACGATAGTCCTGTCCGTTACATCAAAGTACGGGAACTGCAACAGGTCATGACTGGCTACGTTAAACGTTTCAAAAGACCAAACAGTGTGCGGTGGCTAAGCAAAGATGCTGTTGTTTCTCTCTGCTCATCATGGCCATCTGTTGTTATGGACCTTGAAAATGAGGTTGCTAGTGGCAATAAGGACACACAAATGAAGGCAAAGGGTTTGCTCACAAAAGTGCGGAATGTAAAGTGCATTGGGTATAGTCTACTTATGAAAGAAATTCTTGCACTCCTGACAAGATTGTCCCTAATTTTCCAGAAAGATAACATTGATATCAGGCAAATGGTGGCCATGGTGAATGCAACAAAACAACAGCTTCAGGACATGAGAGAAGTAGAATATTTGCCACTGTGTCAAGAAATGATTGCTCAGTTACAAGATAATGACAACCAGTACAAGGGAGTGACATGTACTGTAAGCGAAGAGGGTTTGAGATCCTTTCTGTCAAGAACAAATTCATTGACAGATTATTAACAGAACTAGACAAGAGGTTCACTGAAAGTGACATGCAGGTTTTGATTGATCTAAACACTGTACTAAATCCTAAATTGTTGCCAGCAACTGTTCAGGGCTTGTGTGATTATGGACTCGAAGCCTTAAACCAGCTGATTGACTTTTATGGTGTTAACACAGAACATTCACCATCGTTAATAGACAGACAGGAAGCTAGGGAAAGTTTCACCCAGTTCAAATATTTACTTAGTAACTGCAAAGACAGTACATTGCATGCATTCTGTGAAAACCTAATTTCCAACCATAATGAAACGTTTCCTCACTTTGCTACACTGGCAAAAATTCTACTCTCCATACCACTGACTAGTGTGCCCTGTGAAGAGGGTTTTCTTCACAGAATCTAGTACACAACATTCGGACGAATAAACTAACACAACAGGCTGTTGAAAGCAAACTTTTATTCGTCACATGTGTCTAAAAGGATTTCAAGAAAGAATCCATGACGGTGATACTGAGAGCTAGGAACGTTTTCTTGAGCAATGCTCTACAAAAATAAGCAGAACAATTTTAGGAAATGATAGTAATTCAAATTACTACGACTGCCACCCTCTCAGTTAGGAGCTGGTTCTTTGTTGTTTTTGGCAGCCCATGAGAGCCAAGAGCGGTACCTGATGGTGATCTGAGAGCACAGGTGCCTGATTCTTCAAAACCATAGCCCAGAACCATATGCCACCACGACGTGATGGTGAGCTGATTTGGGAAAAGGAACAATTTTTTGTTTTGCCTACCCGTCCCACCCATCTATGAAGTTTTAGAAGGGCCTGCAATCGTACCTGGCTTCTCCATAGCCACTGCCACTTGATCCTTTGACAGTTTCCTAGTTCCTCTGCTATGGCCCTGCGCATCGAGGTTTTGTGAAGTCTCTGCAGGACGGGTACGGGCAGGAAGAGTGATGGGTGGCCACCTGGCTGCTCTCCTCAACCGTGCAAGTGGAAATCTTACAAAGAAAACCTTGTAGCGTGGGGGACAGGGCCGCAGCAGACGAACTAGGAAGCTGGAAGGGATCGACCGGCATGGCTAGTTGGGGGGGTACCACCACCAAGGCATGATGCAATCACTTCTAAAACTTTATAGACTGTAATAAAATGTACATTCTCAACTAAACAAGCTTCAAGTTCAAACTGGCATAAGGTATTGGGCTCATTACTGGCAAAATGCAAGCAAGCTCACAAATTAAATGCCTGAAACATATGCAAGATGATTTACACCTACAAATGCACGTGTTGTTTGGTTGTTGTACTGACTGTGGCTTACAGGTTACAGCAAGCACCACAAAGCACATCCATATTTGTATTACAGATTAATGATACGTGAGTTGACTGGTGATGAGGTGGGTGTGTGGTGGTCTTATCTCTCATGAGTCATGACTGTGATGAGTGATGAAATGAGTTGTTGATACATCTGTATATCTAACTGTATACTATATAATAATTTATGTTATGCACTATGCAGTTGCACGCATCGATCAGATCGGATGGATGGCATCCAATGCCATTTCTGCTAGCTTAGCTACTTTTCTTTTTGTGACTTGTTGTCACATTAAACAACTTAATATTGATAAGTAACCCTACATGGATAAACACCATTACCATTAACTTATCTATTGAAGTACCAAGTACGTATTAAAATGGTTGTCTGTCTGTATTATGAATGTTACTGTTCACTTCACTGTACTACTTGTACTTATGTACTACTCTGTTTTGTTACCAAGAGTCAAGAGAACAACTGAGTGTGTGAGACACAGCAGATTTGCTATTGCTTGCTTGCTATAGTGGTGCTGGTAATATGGTACTCGAGTTTTAGGGTTATAGTAAGTAGAAGTACAGTAAGTATTATATTATTGATATTACTGTACTGGTAACACAAACCCAACCAGCCCATGAGCCCAGTAAGTACCCATAACACATCACTTTTTTTATTTGGATCTTCTGGAACACAGCTGCTGTTACATTACAGATGTTGTAATAATGGGTTTGGTAAGGCTTAGTATCATTTACAATCTGTATGACTCTTGGATGTAGTGTTGTATTGTATATCATTATATCCTGCTGCATTCTACTATCTTATCTGTAAAAAAAAAAAATGACAATGAGAATTGAGAATAGAACAGATCATTAAACATATCAGCAGAAGATACCATACCAACCAATTACATATGTTATGTCTTTTTTTATATAACAGCAAAGTATAAAAATATTACTTAAGTTCGAAGAAAAATATGGTGTTCTGCTAATGTTGAGAACTTGAGACACTGTTTACAGCTCTGCAGTATACCAATTTAAAAAAAATGTGTACCTCCATGATTTTCTGCAAGGGGTGCAATGTACCCTCAAAACACGGTTTGTACCCCTGAAAAATTTTGAGGAGGGTACGCCGTACCCCCTGTTGTGTGCTGCCAGTGGGAACACTGGTCCCCAGTCCTATCTATGTAGGATCGTAGGGCTCTCTCGACATCCAGGGAATGAAGAGTGCATTTCCCCTTCATTTTGGAAGTTAGCGAAATAAGTAGACAGAACCAAAGGCTGGTTGAGGCAGAACTCTAAAACCACCTTGGGCAGGAACTTGGGGTGGGTATGGAGAACCACCTTGTCTTTGTGAAAGACGGTGTACGGAAAGTCTGTGACTAGGGCATGTATCTCAGAGATCCTGCGAGCAGATGTGATGGCCACCAGAAAGGCGGTCTTCCAGGTCAGGAACTTCAACTCACACGTGGCTAGAGGCTCAAAAGATTTACAAGTAAGCATATCTAGCACGAGATTAATATCCCAGGCGGCCACCGGCTTCCTAGCTGGAGGCCTGGAGTGTAGAATGGCTTTGAGGAATCTCTTGAACAAAGGCAGCTGAGCCATAGACTTATTCTGGACTGGCTCATGATGGGCAGAAAGCATGCATAGGTGTACCTTGACTGTTGAATACTGCAGACCTGCATCTGAAAGGTCTAACACATACTCTAACACTTTATTTTGTGGGCATCGGAATTGACCCAGAAAAATCTTAGCACACCATAGGGAAAAACACTTCCATTTAGCGCTGTAAGTCTTCCTGGTGGAAGACTTATCAGCCACCAAGAGAATCTGTGAGATTCTCTGCGAAACATTGAACCTCCCCACTTCTATGTCCTCAGGAGCCAGGCATGAAGATGAAGGGAGTGCAGATTGGGATGAACCAGGGATTCCTGTGTCAGGAGGTCTGTTCATAGAGACAGCTGCCTCGGAGGGGACTCTGACAATTTGTTGATTAATGGAAACCAGATTTGTCGAGGCCAGTATGGTGCAATTAGAATCATTTTGCCCCCCTGTGCTTCTAGTCTGAGCAGCACCCTCTGAACTAGGGGTAGCCGGGGAAATGTGTACAGAAAGCGCCTTGTCCACCGCAGTCTGAATGCATCCTGGCAGAAAGCACCAGGTTCTGGATTTCTGGAGCAGAATAGAAGCAGTTTTGCATTGAGTGGAGATGCAACAATGTCCACGTCTGGACTGCCTCACTCGTCGAAGAGCGAGTGCATGATGTCTTGTGCAAGTGACCACTCCTGAGGGTCTGCCTCTGTTTTACTGACGTGATCTGCCAGATTGCTCTGAATTCCTGGCAGATAAACTGCCTGAATCAGAGCGCTGTGCTCGAGACACCATTCCCATACCTTCATGGCTTCTCTGCACAAGGGGAAGGAGCGGGCTCTTCCGTTTGTTGATGTAGTACATCACTGCTTTGTTGTCCATCTGAAGGAGGATCACTTTGTGTCAGAGGACATCCTTTAGGGCTTGAACAGCGTACAAGACTGCTGTCATCTCCAGAACACTGATATGTAGGTGAGACTCCTCCTGGTTCCATACTCCTTGAGTGTGGAACTCCTAAAAGTGAACCCCCCAGACGTTCAGAGATGCATCCGTGGTGATGGTAATCAGACTCTGGAGGGGCAAAGGGAAAACCCAGTCAACGGTTGTCCTGAATTCACCATGCAAGTGACCTCCTCAGAGGATCTGTCACCTTGATGGGGTAAGATTGTGGGTGTGTCACTGAGGACCAATGTGTGCTGAGCATCCACTGAGTGGTCCTCGTGTGCAGTCGAGCCAGAGGCACTGTGAAAATGGGCAAGGCCATGAGACCCAGCATCTGTTGCATGGAGTGAGCTCGCACAGGATTGTTCTCTACGATGAAGTGAGCCATCTGTAGAATGTTGTTCCTCCTTGTCCTCTGCAAGAAAGGCCTTTGCCTTGGAAGAGTCGAGGAAAGCCCCTATGAAGAGGAGCTGCTGAGAGGCTTGAAGCTGCAGCTTTTCTAGGTTCAGCAGAACCCTCATGGCGGAGAGGAACTGAGACGATGTGGAGACAGCCTCCCGTGTCTCTTGCCTGGAAGTGCTTACTATGAGCTAATCGTCTAGTAGGGGAAAGGACTTGAATGATGAGCTTTTTGAGGTGTGCAGCGAGAACTGCGAAACACTTTGTAAAGACTCGAGGCCGCTAGGACAGCTCTAAAGGCAGGACTCTGAACTTATAGTGTTGACCCAAGGCCACAAAACGGAGGTACCTGTGGTGACTTGGGCGCACTGTACCATGCTGATAGGCATCCTGCGTATCCAGGGATGCCAGCCAGCTGTACTGATGAAGAAGTAGAAGTAGTGTCCCCAGGGAGAACCATCTTGAACTTCTCCCTGAATAAGAACTTGTTTAACTTTCTGAAGTCAAGAACAGGACGCATGTTGCCCGTCTTCTCTGGAACCAGAAAGTAATGTGAATAGAAACTCGAGTTCCTTTCTGTCCATGGAACCACTTCGACTGCCCTGTTTCTGAGAAGACCCTATATCTCAGAGGTGAGAAGGTCTCCCTGAGCAGCAGGCAGGCTGTGCTGTCACTTCGGTGGAAAATCTGGAGGGATCTCTGCAAAATCCAGGAAGTAACCCTCCCAAACAATCTTGAGGACCCATTTGTCCGAGGTGATGGGCTTCCACTGATTGTAGAACTGAGTCAGATGACCTCCCACCGCCCTGGAGAGGTCCACCTCGGGCATCTGAGGTGGGACGGGGGCCAGATTTTCAGGGGGTTGCACTTGACACGTTTGGGCCCTGTGCCTTGTGCTGCATTTTCTTTTGCAGCTGAGGAGTCTGGTTTTTGTTAAAGGCTCTCAGCCTCTACCTTGAAAGGACTGCCTGTTATGAAATGATTGACAGTTCCCGCCCCTTTGTAGAGCAGAAGGAGCCGGCCTGGCTGTTTTAATGGCAGTCCTTGTCTTCTGAGCGGCCTCCAGAGCTTGCTCCACCAGAGGGCCAAACAGACAAGCACCATCAAACGGGATATTCATGACCTGTTGAGCATCAGAAGAAAACCGTGACGTTCCGAGCCAAGAGTGCCGCTTGTTACAAATCCCAGCAGTGGCAGCTCTAGCAGCAGTGTCACAGGCATCCACAGAAGCTTTCAGCTGATGACTGTTGGATTCTATGCCCCTCGTAACAGTCTGTAGAAGCTCCACGGCAGAATCAGGCTCCACCATCGACTTAATGGATTTCCAAAGCACATATTCATATTAGAAGAAGACACTGAATGCACATGTCATCCAGAAGGTCTCAACCATGGCCCAGCAGCTCCTAGGCCTGAAGGCCCCGGAACCGGGTCCACCAGAAGAGGCACATGAGACAGATGCTGTACCCACTACTCCATAACAGTGGCCCAGTGAAGAAACTGCTCACCAGAAACCCACATGAGGACAGAGAGGGGCGCCGGTGTCAAGAATCCCAGCCATTAGCGAAGGCCACCAGGGACCTGGGGGGTTGGGTGGGCCTGCTGCTCTCCACTCATCAAGACTCCTCGCAGACATACCAAGGCGACCTCGAGTGGTACAGTTTCTTCTTCCTCCATCGGGAAGAAGAACTCAAAGTAGAACGGTGCCGGGTCCCTGATCGAGACTGGGAATGGGCTTGCTTCTTTTTGTGCTTATGAGAGGACTGCCTTCCCTCTCGAGCACAGAACTGCCTGTGGTCGGACACCCCATTTCTGGAAAGGGAGAAGGACCGGACACCACCCCACTGCCAGAACAGCTTTCCAGCAAAGTCTCCCTACCATCACCGAGACCGTCCATGGTCGACTCCATCGATGGCGGGGCTGCGAGAAAAAAATTTTCTTGTTTTCTTTTTAAATAACAAAGAAATGGAAATTACGTACCTACCGTAATTCTTGATCTTCTTGGACGAAGTCTCCACCACTCATTCACACTAATGGGATCTACGCCGGAGGTGCTAGGACCCAGCGGGAGCAAACTTTTCAAGAGGGTCAGGCGAGATGGAGAGCATGAAGCGCCCCAACGAGCCGTGGCTTGTGCAGTAAAGACTACCTCGACGTCGACCCTCCAACCGCCTCAGTACCTTTTTTTCTGAGGAGGTGCAGCGTAACTTACCTAGAGGTCTAACCTAACAAAATCGGACATAAGATAGTCCGAATGACCCATGTAAGAAGGGTCAACAATAATCTCTTCACAGCCCAGCCACTGAGGGAGTGAAGACCAAAAACAGAGATGTGAGCTTAAGGGATGGTGGGTGGGCGTGTGAATGAGAGGTGGAGACTTCGTCCAAGAAGCTCAAGAATTACAGTAGGTATGTCATTTCCATATCTTCCTGGACATAAAGTCTCCACCACTCATTCACACTAATGGGAGAGTACCGATCTAATAACCCCCCCCCCACCCGAGACAGGCGGCAGGAGAAACTAAAAGCTCTCATACTTAGGACAGAAGTCCATTAAGAATAGTCCTACCAAACGACAGATGTCGTCTGGCATGGACATCCAAAGCACAGTACTTAATGAAAGTATGCACTGAGCTCCATGTAGTGGCATTGCAAATATCTGCAATGGGCACACTGCCGATTTCCGCCAGAGATGCTACGACTGCTCTAGCAGAGTGAGCGTACACTCTGCCTTCCAGCTTAACCTGTGCCATAGAATAGCAGTGGCGGAGACATGCTACCAGCCATGCTGAAATGCACCTAATAGCGACAGGTTGACCCAGCCAGGTTTAGCTGAAGGAAACAAACAGATGTTGAGCCTTGCAAATTTCTTTTGTTCTATCCAGAGAATCGCAGTGCTCTCTTCACATCTAAAGAATGAAGGGTGTGTTCCCCTTCATTCGGAAAGTTAGCAAAGTAGGTAGGTAGGACTAAAGGTTGGTTTAGATGAAATTCTGAGCCAACCTTAAGGAGAAACTTAAGGTGAGTCCTAAGAACTACTTTGTCCTTGTGAAATACAGTGTATGGGGGGTCTGTGACCAGAGCATGTATTTCAGAAACTTTACGGGCTGAAGTGATGGCCACCAGGAAGGCCGTTTCCCAAATGAGGAACTTCAACTTGCAGGTAGCTAGAGGCTCGAAAGGTTTCCGAGTGAGCATGTCTAGCACAAGGTTAATGCCCCAGGCTGCAACTGGATGTCTGATAGGAAGTCTGGTATGCATAATACCCTTAAGAAACCTCTTAACCACACGTAACTGAGCCAGAGACAAGGAATGTACCGGCTCATGATAAGCTGAAATGGCACAGAGATGAACTTTGACAGTAGAGTACTACAGACCTGAATTTGAGAGGTCTAAAAGGTACTCCAAGACTAATTGGTGGGCAGGAAAAAGGGTTCGAAGAGGATTTTGCACACCAGAGAGAGAGACAGAGATGCTTCCATTTGGCTGTGTAGGTCTTTCTAGTTGCTGGTTTACGTGTAGCCAAGAGAATATCTGAAACCCTACGGGAAAAACTGAACCTTATTCACCTCTATCTCTTCAGGAGCCAAGCGTGAAGGTGAAGCGCCTTCAGACTGGGACGGACCACGGGTCCCTAGGTCAGAAGGTTCGTCTGAAGAAGTGCCCTCGGGAAGGTTGCCGACAGACTGTTTAGCAAGTGGGAACCATATCTGTTGAGGCCAGAAGAGAACAATGAGAATCATTCTGTCTCCCTGAGACTCAAATTTGAGAAGTACCCTCTGAATTAGAGGAAGAGGAGGAAAGGCATATAGAAAGCGTTTTGTCCACTGCAGCCTGAACGCATCCTGACAGAAAATGCCAGGTTCTGGATTTCTGGAGCAGAAGAGAGACAGTTTTGTGTTGAATGGGGATGCAAAAAGGTTCAGGTCTGGAGTTCTCCACTCTTTGAAGAGCGACTAAGCGACGGTGGAGTAGAGAGACCACTCGTGAGGATCGGTCTCCGTTCTGCTAAGACGGTCTGCCAGTTCGTTCTGCACGACTGGCAGGTAAACCACGTGGATTAGAGCCTTGTGCTCCAGGCACCATTCCCACACTCTCATAGCTTCCCTGCATAATGGGTAAGAGTGTGTACCACCCTGCTTGTTGATGTAATACATCACTGCTTTGCTGTCCGTTTGAAGGAGAATGTTCTTGTGACAGAGTATGTCCTCCAAGACCCGGACTCCATAGAGGACGGCTCTCATTTCCAGGACGTTAATGTGAAGCCTCGCCTCGTCCCGAGTCCACGTACCTTGGGTGTGGAGATACTGGCAGTGAGCTCCCCAACCCATCAGGGACGCGTCGGTGGAAATGGAGATCCGATGATCCAGAGGACCAAAGGGATACCATTCCAGAAGGTTGTCCTCCTGTGACTACCAGGTGAGTGACCTCTTTAGAGATTCTGTCACCTTGATGGGAAAGGACTGAAGGTGAGTGGTTGGGGACCACTGAGTACTGAACATCCACTGAGAGATTCTCATGTGGAGACGTGCTAGGGGTACAGTGAACATCGAGGATGCCATGAGACCCAGCATCCGTTGCATCGCGATAGCTCGAACAGTTTTCTCTGATGTATCGGGCCATCTGTAGGATCTCTCTCCTTTTGTCCTCTGGGAGAAAAGCTTTCGCACAGGAGGTATCCGGAAGAGTTCCTATTAAAAGGAGTGTCTGGGAGGGCTGCAACTGTGATTTGTTGTGATTTAGCAGGACTCCCATGGACGTGAGGAAGTTTGAAGCCTTGGCTACGGTGTCCAGAGTTCCCTGTCTGGAGGGGCTTGCTAGAAGAAGCCAGTCGTCCAGATATGGGAACACTTGAACTCCCATTTTCCTGATATGTGCTGTGAGAATTGAACAACACTTTGTAAAAACTCGTGGCACCGAGGATAGCCCAAAGAGCAGGACTCTGAACTGATAACGTTGACCCACCGCCACAAACCTTAGGTATTTGTGGTGCTTTGGGTGTATAAGAATGTGCTGGTAGGCATCCTGCATGTCCAGGGAAGCAAGCCAATTGCGTTGATGAATCAAAGGTAGAAGGGTACCTAGAGATATAATCTTGAACTTTTCCTTGTGAAGGAATGTAACTTTCTGAGATCCAGAACGGGGCGCATGCCGCCAGTTTTCTTCGGAACTAGAAAGTAACGGGAGTAGAAACCTGTGTTTCGTTGGTCCGCAGAACTACTTCTACTGCCCTGTTGTTCAGAAGGCCTTGTACCTTGGAAGAAAGAAGGTCTGATTGTACTGCCGACAGCCTGGGCTGTCATTTGGGGGGGATGATCCCGGGGGGGGGGTTCTGAAAGATTGAGCGAATACCCCTTGCAGATTATCTGGAGGACCCATCTGTCTGATGTTATAGACTTCAACCGGTTGTAGAATTGAGCCAGACGTCCTCCCACCGCTGAGGAAGAGTCCCCCTCGGGCAGTTGAGGTGGGACCTGGGCCAAGAACTCAGAAGGTGGCACTGGGCGCTTTGAGGCCTTGTGTCTTCTGCTGCAT
Source organism: Neoceratodus forsteri (assembly GCA_016271365.2). NCBI lineage: Eukaryota > Metazoa > Chordata > Ceratodontiformes > Ceratodontidae > Neoceratodus > Neoceratodus forsteri. The sequence goes on along the minus strand of CM057456.1, from coordinate 972,931,335 downwards.
TTTCTTTTGTGGCTATGGGGTGTGGTTTTTGTTAAAACCCCCCTGCCTTTGCCCCGAAAAGACTGACGGTTGTGAAATTGATGCTTGTTGGCACCAGTGGGGGCGGGTCAAGCTGTCTTAATGGCTGACCTAGTCTTCTGTGTGGCCTCCAGAGCTTGTTCCACCTGGGGTCTGAACAGATACATACCATCGAAGGGTAAGGCCTTGACCTGCTGCTGGGCATCATTCGTGAAGCCCGGAGTACGTAGCCAAGAGTGGCGACGGGTACAAATGCCCACCGCTGCTCAAGAAGCAGTATCAAAAGCATCCATTGCAGCTTTAACCTGTTGATTATTGGACTTGATGCCCCTGGTTATAGTGTGAAGTAGCTCTGAATTAGTTTCCGACTCAGGCAGAGCTTCTACCATTTGCTTGAGCGAATGCCAAAAGACATACTCACATTGAGAAAAATAGCCCTGGTAGCTGGCACTACGCATACCCAGGATGGAGGCAGCAAAGACTCTCTTATCGAAGGTGGCTATCTTACGAGATTCTCTATTTATAGACTGGGCTGTAGATGCCTGAGGGAGGATGGCCTTGTCATTCTCTACTAAGACTACAATGGGATCAGCAAAAGCTTGTGAGGCCGATATGGGTCGATCCTTGGGAGCAGCATACTTCCTATCTATGGACTTAGCCATGGAAAGAACGACAGCAGGATTGTTCCATACCATGTGAGAAAGGGTCTAAAAAGATGGTTGTACTGGAGGAGTTAAATCCATAGGGATCTCCGGGACATGTAGGTATTGGAGCCTTAAAAGCTTCCCAGGATCGATTTCTGCAGTCTGGAGAGACAGAGTAGAATTCAAATTTTTCAGCAGAGACTTAAAGGAAAGGTCTTCGACCACAGGCTCTGCAGCAGGATTAATCCCAACTCCTTCAACATCATTACCCAGATGAAGATCTGGGTCAGGCTCAAAATCATCTCCTGACAGTCCAGGGGGGACTGTATGGATAGGAAAGGAGTGAAAATCAGAATGCAAATTAGAAGAGGAAAGAGTCAGAGTCGAAAAGCCCTGGAAGTTGGATGGCACCGCTCCAAGCATTGACGCAAATGGGGAACACGGCACCAAACCCAAGGAAGTCGGCGCCATTGGTAACAGCCCAGCACACAGCACTGAAAGGCCACGGCACCGCAGACGGCACCTTCAGAGCCCCTGGCGCAAGCCCCCAGCACCGTGGACGGCGCCGACAGAGACCCCGGCACCGCAGATGGCACCAACAGAGCCCTCAGTGCTGCAGATGGCTCCGAGTGTCCCAAGGTTCCTGCGAAAACTGCGATTTGAAGGAAAATGAACAGGCAATAGAGGCATCGGTGTGGACCCCTGCGCCGCAGCCATGTGGGGGGGGGGGAAACACCTGAGCATGGAGTCGACGGCACCGAAGAAGGCGCCGCACGACTAGGAAGGTCTAACCGCCCTACCTGGTCCCTTGAATGGCCCGATGACCCCGGAGTGACCGGGCCAGGCAGCTGGACCAACCTCCGTGCCTACCGCTCCATAAGAGCAGCCCACTGGTGAAACTGCTCATCAGAGGCCCTTCCAATAGGCGGGGATGGGCTCCGATGTCGAAGAGGTCGGGCACCGGAGCCAGAAACTGGCGACTTCAAGAGAGGAGGAGACAGGTGCCTAGCCCCAATGACAGACTGTCAATGCGTAGACATACCAGAAGGCGACCTTGAGTTATGCCTTCTTTTTGTCGACTTGTGTGCTGAAGAACAGCTCGAGGCCGAGCAGTTGCCACGGATGGGACCGCTTCCTTTTATGCTTTCGGGGACCTTCTCATCTCTCTGAGAATTGGACTGTCCGTTGTCAGCCCCACCCTCCGGGGAGGGCAGCAGACTGGACCCGGCCTGGCTGTCTGAACAGCTTTCATACAAAGTCTCCCTACTGTCACCTGACCCTCTCACGGTCAACTCCCTCAATGCAGGGCTGAAGACTTCTTTATTAATCAATAAAAATTAAATCTACTCGGTATTTGTTTCGAAGATAAATTACAAAACAATAAACTGAAAACTATGCTGCTAGTTTGAAGTATGACTCCGGCGGGCGAGTGACGTAGTCACTGAAGCGCACTCGACGGCGGTAAAAAAGGAACTGAGGCGGCTGGAGGGTAGACGTTGAGGTAGTCTTTACCGCATGAGCCACGGCTTGCGGGGCCACTTCCTCACGGCTCTATCTCTGGCGCCGACCCTCTTGAAAAATTTGCTCCTGCTGGGCCCTAGCGCCTCCAGCATAGATCCCATTAGTGTGAATGAGTGGTGGAGACTTTATGTCCAGGAAGATCATTAAAAATAACAAATACTAAAACGAACTGAATGACATGCTGCTGTCATATAGACGCGAAGAATGGACTCCCAGCAGGCGAGCACTGTCGTCACTGAGGTGCACTCAACAGCGGGGAAAAAAGGAACTGACACAGTTGGAGGGTCGATGCCGAGGTAGCCTATAGGGGCGCAAGCTGATCTTGAGGTGCTGCGCATGCGCAGTCCTACCACGGCACCGGCCCTCCTGAATATTTTTGGCTCTGGAAGGGTGCTGGCACCTCCGGCTAGAACCCAGAAGTATGAATAAATGATGAAGACTAAGTGCAGGAAGATCTTGCATGGTCCTCCAGCTGGCTCCAGAGGAAACTAGGAGCTATACCTTCTCCCAAGTAACTGCTACTCTGTATTTACAATGTAATATTTATCCATTTGGTTTTTGTTAACCAGGCAGGCACACTAGGCAAATGAATGCCCATTGTCAGGTATGATCCAGGAGACTACAAAAGAAGACAATGTAGAACTGTTTCTGTCTCTGGGGCATCCATCTCCATGGAGAATGATGCACAGAGTGAAACCAGAAGTGAGAGATTCCTGGGGTAAGAAGAAGGCAATGTACAATTAGCAAGAACAGTTGCAAGACAATTATTTCAGAAAACAAGAACAAAGACAAATAACAGCATTAACAATAGAGCAGTACAAATAAAGTAGAAATAGGTGCGATATATCCAGATTTAGGTGACAACTTAAAAGTATGATAATGATAATAAGTACAATGCAGAAAGGACAATAACCGAAGCAGTGGGCACAGAATAGCTAGACAATGTAAATAGAACCATTTAGGCCTAGGTCTGGGTTATGTGCTATCGCAGACAGAATGTAAAGTAAATGGTTCCATAGGGCCCTTTTGAAGAAAAATTTAGTTGGGCAATTATGTATGAAGGTAGGAAAGGAGTTCCAAAGCCTAGGGCCAAACTTTGTGAGGGACCTTGGGGACCTATATTTTCTAGAGACAGAAGGTAAGGGAGTCATCACTAAAGGAGTCGACAAAACTCCCAACACTCTTTACCTGCTCAGGGCGGTCTTGTAAGGAGTGACACATGCCACTGCTAGACAGACATGTAGGGTCAGAGATAATTTGGGTAAGGCTGACCCTGCTGATGACAGAGTTCTTTTTTTCTTGTGAACTTTATTTGTCTCCTTCGGGCTGAGGCATCTCTCAGAGGTGCCCTCTCGGTCTGCCCTCTACTCCCCACCGAGACCCTCCTCTTAAATCCCCCCTCCCACAGGACTTCCCAGCTCTCTGGATCATCCCCCGAGGAGGTTCCGCCTCATTTACCTGGTAGCTCTATCTGCATATTAGAGGGTCCATCCTGTGGGTGGTGCCTGGGACCATTGAGGAAGGGTCCGATATTGAGGATGTGGGGCTTAGACCCCTGGGGCCCTCATCGCCTCTCCAGTCCTCCGGGGGGGGGGTTCTTACTGTTTCACCCCTTAGAGTGCGGACGTGCAATGGCGTCCATGGCTCCGACGCCCGCCGTCGCTCCGCCCCAGCATCTGTTAGTGCCGCATGTTCCAGTACTGCCCCCGGCCACCACCAGGAGCCGCATGGGAGCAGCACTGTCCCCAAATCCCTCCCCGGGAAGGGAGAGCAGTCCTCTGGATGCTCGATCCCTTCCCTCCTCTGCTGACCCTCACTGGCCTGAGTCCAATCTCGAACCTGGGTCACCAGCATGGCTCGAGGTGGGGCGTCCAGTGCCTCCGTCCGGGTGCTGATAACAGATTAACAGGTTTTCAAGTTAGGGCCAGGCCAACTGAGGTTATTGTCACCCAAACTTAGTACCTCATTACTTCCTAGCTTGGGCAGGATTGTAGCTAGTAGGGCAGAGAAGCCAGCAGTACCCCCTTTAGGGGTCTTACAGACACACACTATAATGAGTTTTCTGGTGTGTCCAATGAGGAAGAAGCCATGCAATAGGTCGGATGAGAGCCAGTACCACTACTGTGAGGAATCAAGCTGACATTAAGATGGGACCTACAGTATAAGAGAAGGCCCCCTCCACTGTGGAGGAGTGGCTGGCCCAGATGAAATTAGTTGGGGATGCTACAGCAGGAGTTTAGTGTACTGGGGTCTAACCCAGGATTCCAAGACGCCTAGTACATCTGGAATAAAATGAAACATCCATGCCTCAAAGTCTGACTTGTTTGCTAGTAAGCTGCAAATGTTTAGATGAGCAAGGGTAGGGAGAAAAGGGTGGGAGCTTTGGGAACTGGGTTTGCTCTATGTCACTGGCAAGGCAAAGACAGATCAAAGTGGCCCAGAGGATGGTGAGCTCCAAGAAGCTCTTTACAGTGGATGAACAAATAGATTAGTATCTTTAGTAAATGTGCTAAGAGAATCAAGAGACTACAGCTCAGTAGCACATTGGGATTAGGGGGTACAAACTTGGATAAGAGGGAGCTGAACAGGTTGTAAGCTGTGTGCAGATAGCTGGGGGAGGGGAAATGTGATAGTCAGTGAGAGAGGGGATGATGTTGGGTAGGAAGAACATGAATACTAGGAGCCCCCATGAGGTAATGGAGAGAGCCTGCAAACATGAGATGACAAGGGGCTGATAAAGATTAATATTTGATTACTAAATTTCAGTGTCAGAAGAACCCTGCAGAGTAAACCTAAATAGGGGATGGGTAGACCAGCACACCACTAGATTAGCCACACCAAGATAGGGAGGGCACCCCGCCTACAATGAAAGTGACAACAAGATAGGCAGGACCACCCAGACGTAATAAAGGGTTTACCCAGGCAGGAAGGACCACCCAGACTCAATAAAAAAGGGTCACTCAATAGGAAGGACTACCCAGATGCAATAAAGAGGTGCCCAGATAGGGAGGATGACCCAGACGCAATAGAGGGGTCACAAAGATAGAGAGAACCACCCACTGACAAGATAAACAATACAGAGGAGGGAAGGGCTAGCTATGTAAGGATTAACCCACGAAAGGGCAGGTTACTGGAGAATTAATCCATTCCGGAGGACAAGGCCGCGGGCGAGTGCCTCAACCGCAGGCGTGGATTAGAAGTTCCCCAGTTAACCACGGTCTGGAGTGGGTTAATGCACTTGTAACATGGCTCTCCGACAGGTGCATCCCTCTGACTGTAGCTGCTGACCTTGGTGCACTTGCAGACTCGCAGTGTGTGGCAATGACTAAAAGTGCCATTGGGACTAACACAAAAGGAGCCATGTAGAATGCCTGAAGCGGCAGTGACACTAACAGCAAGCCACCAAGCAGCCAGCAGCGGGCATGGCTTTGGTTAACGGGCGGGGGAACGATGTACAATTCATGACACGGCAGTGACACTGACAGCGAGGAGTGAGCCGCTGAGCAGCCAGCAGTGGAGAGGGCTTTGCTTAATGGGGGTGGGGGTGGGAATGGAAATTACATACCTACCATAATTCTTGATCTTCTTGGACAAAGTCTCCACAACTCATTCACACTAATGGGAGTCCTCCAGAGGCGCTAGGACCCAGTGGGAGCAAACTTTTCAAGAGGGCTGGCACCCGAGATGGAGCTGTGAGGAGCAGCACCACAGGCCTCGGCTCGTGTGGTAATGACTATCTCGGCGTCGACCCTCCAATCGCCTCAGTACTCCCCCCCCCCCGAGGAGATGCAGCGTAACTAGACTAGAAGAACTAAACTAAAAATCAGACATAAGATAGTCCGAATGACCCGTGTAAGAAGGGTCAACAATAAAGTCTTCACAGCTCAGTCACTGAGGAAGTGAAGACCAAAAACAGAGAGTGAGCTCGGGGGATGGTGGGTGGGTGTGTGTGTGACTGAGTGGTGGAGACTTCGTCCAAGAAGATCAAGAATTACGGTAGGTATGTAATTTCCATATCTTCCTGGACAAAGTCTCCACCACTCATTCACACTAATGAGAGAATACCGAGCTAAATAATCCCCCAAGATGGGCAGCAGGAGATAAGGAGCTCACATACTCAGGACAGAAGTCCATTAAGAATGGTCCTGCCAAACGACAGATGCAGTCTGGCAAGGACATTCAAGGCGTAGTGCTTAACAAAAGTATGCACGGAGCACCAAGTGGCTGCATTGCAAATATCTGCGATGTACCAAAGAAAGTAAGCCAGCCTGCCCCCTACTGGAATAGGACAGTCGACCTGGGCAGACCCATCAGGGTGTCTGCTTGGCAGGGGCCCTTAGGCTGAGGAGTGGATGCAGCACTGCCCATCCCCCTTCTGCCTCTCCCTCTGAAGAACCCCCTCTGTGAAAAGGGAGAAGATGCCTGTGCTTGGTAAAAAGGCCTAGGAAAAGGCCTGCCCCTGCCCCTAGACTGCTGGCTTTGAGGAGTTGTCTGCCTTTCCTTGGCCTGAGCATTCCTATAAGTGGTCCTGTACTTGTCCATTTTCTTCATGTAATTCTCTGTCTGTTCCCCAAACAGAGAATTACCCACTACAGGAAAATCCATTTCCTTAGCCTGGGTGTCCTGTGAGAGGCTAGTACATCTGAGCCAAGCCATTCTCCGAAGAGCCACAGATGTAGCCATGACTCTTGATGACACATCACTGGAGTCCACAGCAGCATGAAATTGTACTTTTGATGCCTCAAACCCATCAGCAGCCACCTCCTCGGTTAGCTGGGGGGAGGCCTGTTTAGCCAGTGCCAGTACAATGTCCCACCTGGACTTCTGGGTACCTGGCTGTATAGGTCATATAGTTTGCCTGCCTGAGTCCCAAGGAAGATGCCATGTACTGCTTCTCTGCCATGGCATCAGTCTTCCTGGAGTCTCTGTATGGGGGGTGTGAAGCCAAGGGAATACTTGCCTTTTCACAGGCAGCAGCCTGCACTACCCCAACATGGCTGCATTGTTGGTATAAAAACTCTGTATCTGAGCCTGATAGTGTGTACCTCTTGTCCATTCTTCTGTCAACAGGAGGTACAGTATTGGGAGACTTTAGGATTTTGAGTGTCTGCTTCCAAAGGATTTGTGGAGGGAAATAGACAGTCTCTTGGACTCTGGGATGTCAATCATTTCCACATAATCAGGCTCCTCTCAACCCTCCATGGCCTCCTCCACAGGAAGCTGGAGGGTTTCAGCCACGTTTCTGTAAAACAGAAAGCGGGGAGGGGACTCAGAAAACCTAGGAGGGGAAACACCAAAAGGACCGTCTAGGGAGATGTCCGGTTCCACAGGCACATCCAGACTTTCACCATCGTCACCATCATCTTCTAATTCCCCCTCCTCCGCAAACTCCGGTTCATAAAAATCTTCAGGGGTATAATCTTGAACCGGCAGAACCGACCGAACCAAACCCCTGCCAAATGGTGCCGGATCGGATGGAACCGGGCGAAGCGATTCCACAATCCGAATCGCTCTGGCTATTTCGTCGGCAGTCGGAACATGAACCTCTGGATCCGAAACGGTCGATTTCTCTCTGCGTTTCCTTTTTGTAGAACCGACCCCTCAGGACTAGCTCTCCTCTTGCCCGAAAAAGTATTGCCCTGGTCAAAGGGCACTCCTTCTGGTTCGGTTGGAACCGAACCAGGCTGGCCATCATGGTCAGCGGACTTCTCTGCCTCCTTTTCCCTCAGTCTACCTAATCTCTTTTCAAGGGTAGATTTAGGAAATTTTTTACAAATTTGGCAGTCTGTATTGAGGTGTTCAAACCCCAGACAGTAAACACATGTGGTGTGGGGACTGGCCTTAGCAAAGACCTCCCCACACTTACTGCAGTGTTGAAACCCAGTGGGCCCGGTTTTCTTCTTGGGTTTCTCAGACATGGCCAACCTAACCAAACTTACCCTTTTTATGGCAACCGCTAGGCAAGACTTCCTTATCGGTTCCTAACCGTGTCATGGGTATTGGAAAAAAAAAAACGTTCAAAACACTTTTTTTTTTTTTTTTAAACCGATAAGGACCGGTAACCACACTCTAAGTAAAATAACAGAAATTCACTAAAAGTGATCGGTTCAGCCTAACCGATCAAACAAGTTTACAATTTCCACACTGAATTTAGGTAAAACCTATCTAGTACTCACGGTACCGCAAGCAGAGGCTGAACCGACTAAGCAGAACAAATTTGGTTTAAAACCGACAACTTTTACCGACACTTTACCGACTTTTCGAACCAAGCTGAAGGAGAAATCTCTGGAGCGACTGTTCAGTGAGGCGGAGTAAAGAATCTGACGGTTGGATTTCAAAGGGCTACAGACAGAGACCTCAACCGAGCTCGAGCTCAGCATTCTATGCACTGCATAGAAAGTTAACCCTTTGTTCTCCGGGGCAGTTTAAAGGCTGGAGCTAACTGCAGTTAGTCAAAATACAGCAAGACTTCATGTTGTTTGAAAAACTGCCCTGAGTTCCAGGAAATTGATATGGAGAAGGGATTCCTGAGTGGACCACAGCCCCTGGGCAGTGAGGGCCCCCATATGGGCTCCCCAGCCCAGAAGGGAAGCATCCGTGGTAAGGACCACCGAATGAGACTGAGTGACAAATGGGACCCCTTGCCTTAAATTGCCCTGATACTGCCACCATTGAAGAGCCTGGATCAGAGTCAGTCACTGGAATCAGTTTGGTAAGGGGATCTTTCCTTTGGGACCAAAAGGCCCTCAGATGGAACTGAATGTCCCTCATCCGGAATCTTGCCCCTTGTACCACTGCTGTAGAAACTGCCATGTGGCCCAAGAGCTGAAGAAAATGCCTTGCTGGTCGGGATACCTGAAGGCTGAAGGAAGAAGCCAGTTCTATAAGAACTCTTGCCCTTTCCAGGGGAAGAAAGGCTCTTGCTTTGACAGTATCCAGCTCTGCCCTTATGAAGGAAAGAAGCTGCACTGGTTCGAGAACTGACTTGGGGAGATTGGGAAAAAATCTTAGAGAAGTGAGCACTTGCTAGGTCACTTGCAAGTCTGACTTGACTTGGTCTGGAGACTGACCCACTATGAGCCAGTCGTCCAGATATGGAAAAATAGAAATCTTTTGCCTTCGTAAGAAGGCAACAACTACTGCCAGGCACTTTGTGAAAACCCTTGGGGCTGATGTTAGACCAAAGGGCATTGCTTTGAACTGATAATGGCCTGAGGGCAACCTGAACCCGATGTACTTTCTGTGGGAGCACCTGATGAGAATGTAAAAGTAGGCATCTTTGAGGTCCAGGGAGGTTAGCCAGTCCCCTGGCCTTAGAGAGGGGAAGAATTATTCCCAGAGTCACCATCTTGAACTTTGGTTTTAAAAGATGTTTGTTCAGGTATCTTAGATCTAGGATGGGTCGCCACTCCCCTGTTTTTTATGGGGTAAGGAAGTACCTGGAGTACAGACCTTTGCCCCAGTGTAGGGTAGGAACTCTCTCTATGGCCCTTAAGGCCAGAAGAGATGAAACCTCTGCCTCTAGGGCAAGGGTTTCGGAGAGACCTGCAAGTGGAAAGGATCTGGCTCTCATCTTCGGAAATTTTTTGAAGCCCAGAACCAGTCCCTGGCTTACTACTTCCAGGACCCACCTGTCTGAGGTAATAGACATTCAGTCCTGGACAAAGTAAGCCAGCCTGCCCCCTACAGGAATAGGAGAGTCGACCTGGGCAGACCCATCAGGGTGTTTGCTTGGCAGAAGCCTTAGGCTGAGGAGTGGATGCAGCACTGCCCATCCCCCTTCTGCCTCTCCCTCTGAAGAACCCCCTATGAGAAAAGGGAGAAGAGGCCTGTGCTTGGTAAAAAGGCCTATGAAAAGGCCTGCCCCTAGACTGCTGCCTTTAAGGAGTTGCCTGTCTTTCCTTGGCCTGAGCACTCCTGTAAATGGTCCTGTACTCAACCATTTCCTTCATGTAATTCTCTGCTCCCCAAACCGAGAATTACCCACTACAGGAAAATCCATTTCCTTAGCCTGAGTGTCCTGTGAGAGGCTAGTACATCTGAGCCAAGCCATTCTCCGAAGAGCCACAGATGTAGCCACGACTCTTGATGACACATCACTGGAGTCCACAGCAGCATGAAATTGTACTTTTGATGCCTCGATCCCATCAGCAGCCACCTCCTCCAGCTCCTTGGCTAGCTGGGGGGAAGCCTGTTTAGCCAGTGCCAGTACAGTGTCCCACCTGGACTTCTGGTACCTGGCTGTATAGGTCATATAGTTCGCCTGCCTGAGTCCCAAGGAAGATGCCATGTACTGCTTCTTTGCCATGGCATCAATCTTCCTGGAGTCTTTGTCTGGGGGGTGTGAAGCCGAGGGAATACTTGCCTTGTCACAGGCAGCAGCCTGCACTACCCCAACATGACTGCACTGTTGGTATAAAAACTCCGTATCTGAGCCTGACAGTGTGTACCTCTTGTCCATCCTTCTGTCAACAGGAGGTACAGAATTGGGAGACTTTAGGATTTTCTGTGTCTGCTTCCCAAAGGATTTGTGAAGAGGACTAGACAGTCTCCTGGACTCTGGGATGTCCATCATTTCCACATAATCAGGCTCCTCTCGATCCTCCATTGCCTCCTCCATAGGAAGCTGAAGGGTTTCAGCCACCTTTCTATAAAACAGATAGTGGGAAGGGGACTCAGAAAGCCTAGGAGGGGAAACACCAGAAGGTCTGTCTGGGGAGATGTCCGGTTCCACAGGCACATCCAGACTTTCACCATCATCTTTGAACTCCCCCTCCTCCTCAAACTCCGGTTCATAAAAATCTTCAGGGACCGACACTTTAACCGACTTTCGAACCGAGCTGAAGGAGAAATCTCTGGAGCGACTGTTCAGTGAGGCGGAGTAAAGAATCTGACAGTTGGGTTTCAAAGGGCTGCAGACAGAGACCTCAACCGAGCTCGAGCTCAGCATTCTATGCACTGCATAGAAAGTTAACCCTTTGTTCTCCAGGGCAGTTTAAAGGCTGGAGCTAACTGCAGACAGTCAGAATACAGCAAGACTTCATGTTGTTTGATACAAGACCTACTGCAGGAACCTCTCTCGAAGATCTACTGTTATGGTAAGTTCTTACGTAACTGCAATATCTTACTTTGAGAGGTTTCCTGCAGTAGGTCTTCACATATAGGACTGAATACCTAGCAGTCCAAAAGAAAAATAGAGAGATAAGTTCTGGGAGGAGGATTGGTTTGCCAACTGAGTACTGTCTTATGACAAGAGGCCTTGCAGGACCGCAAGGCCAAAACTGGTACTGCGCCTAGAGGCAATGTCCAGGCTGTAGTGCTTAGTGAAGGTGTGGCCAGACAACCACGTGGCCACTGCACAAATCTCTGCTGTGGACACATTCCTGAAAAAGGCGGTAGAGCTAGTGACACTGAGTGGAGTGACCTTTAACCTGCCCCCGGAAGGGACTTTCCATGTTTTTGATAAGTGAAGTGGATGCAGTCAGCTAACCACCTAGATATGGTCTGTTTTGAAGTGGCCTTACCCTGGCACTGAGGGGCAAAGGCCACAAAGAACTGATTCGACTTACGGACCTCTTTAGTCCTGTTTGTGTAATACCTCAAGATCTAAGGTGTGCAAAAGATATTCCCCCTGTTAGAATGCTAAGAGTAATAGACCAGTAGATCCACACTCAGAGTGGTTGCTGAAACCACCTTTGGAAGGAAGGATGGGTTAGCCCTAAGGACAACTCTGTCCCTATGAAAAATCAAATAGGGTTCCTTGCAGACGAATGCCTGAAGTTCTGAAACCCTTCGGGCCGAAGTGACAGCAAGTAGCAATAAAGTCTTCCAAGAAAGGAGGCGTATGTCACAATTTGAAGCCTGTTCAGGTGTGTGGGGGGTAAGTTTTTTTTTAACATAAAGTTAAGGTCCCAGGGAGGACAGGGGTTAAATGGAGGATATCTTTCAAAAAGGTTTTGGCGACCTCCAGTTGAACCAGATTTTTGCCCTCCACCGTAGAGAGATGGACCTTGACGGAAGAATAACTAAGGCCCGTCTCTGATAAATGTATGAGGTACTCTTAACACCTTGGCGGCCGAGCACGAAAAGGGATCCAAGCTCCTGGCTAGGGCCCAGAGCGAAAATCTTTTCCACTTCATGGCATAGGTGAATCTAGTGGATGGTTTTCTAGCTACTACCAAGATATGAGCAACCTGGGAGGAAACTCCATAGCGGGAAGCCGCTATGTCCACAGGTGCCACGCATGACGGTAGAGTGGTTGAAGGCTCGGATGCACCAGGGTGCCCTGCTGCTGTGTCAGAAGGCCATGAGACAATGGCAGGAGAATCGGAGGTTCCATCACCAGCTACTATAACAGCGGGAACCAAATCTGACAAGGCCACAGAGGGGCAATCAGAATGAAATGTGCTCCATCCTCCTTAAGTTTCACCAGAACCTTCTGAATGAGAGGAAAAGCGTAAAGAAACCTCCTGTCTGAGAGAGAGCAGTGTGTCTCGCCAAAAAGCCCCACAGCTGGGAACGAGTGAGCAAAAGATGGGTAGTTTTGTGTTGAATGGGGAGGTGAATAGATCTATATCCGGCCCACCCCATCAAAGACAGAGGTCTTCGACCACCTTCTGCTTTAACTCCCACTCGTGAGCCGGGGCCACTGATTGGCTGAGACTGTCTGCCAGGACGTTGCTCACACCTGGAACGTGGACTGCTGTCAGGCAAAGGCTGTTCTCAATCGCCCAGTACCAGACCCTCATTGCTTCCCTACAGAGAGGGTTTGAGCGAGTTCCTCCCTGTTTGTTGATATACCAGACTGTGGACTTGTTATCCATCTGGATGAGAAGTGATCCCGGTAGGAGAAGAGACTGGAACGCCTGAAGAGCATACAGGACTGCTCTTGTCACCAGAACGTTGATGTGGAGCAGAAACTCCTGATCGAACCAAGACCCTTGTGTCTTGTGGTCCCCCAGATGGGCTCCCCAACCCATGTCCAAAGCATCCGCGGTGAGGATCTGGGTGGGGTTTGGGGAGTGGAAGGGGGCTCCCCCTAGTAGACTGGAAAGATCTTGCCACCAGCAAAGATCTTTCTGGAGGCTGTTGGAGATCATGACTCGTTGGTTCATGTTGTCCGTCCTCTGGTCCCACTGGACTTGAAGAGACCACTGGGTGACCCCCATACGTAGTCTGGCCAGGGGAACAGTCGAAATGGCCGCTGCCATAAGTCCCAGAAGACGGAGCACAGTGTGTGCTGGGATCCATCGAGCCTGGGCCACAAAGGAGACTTGAGAAACTAAAGTCTTGGCTCGATCTAATGGCAGGAAAGCCTTGATCTGAACTGTGTCTAGTACTGCTCCAATGAATTGGAAGCGCTGGGAGGGTACTACTACTTACTGGGACTTGGGCAAATTGACTGTGATACCCAGTTGGTCAAACAAGTTCAGAGTGAAAGAGAGAGACTCTCTCAGGCTGTCTGGAGAGGGTGCCAAGAGGAGCCAGTCGTCCAGATACGGGAACACGTAAATGTTCTTGCAGCATAGAAAAGTCAAGCACTTGGTGAACACCCGGGAAGCTGAAGAAAGGCCAAAGGGTAGTGCTCGGAATTGAAAACTGTTCTCCTGGAAGGAGAAACAAAGAAATCGGCGGTGGGCCAGGAGGATAAGGATATGTAGGTAAGCATCCTGCATATCAAGGGAGCACAGCCAAGATTTTGGTTGGAGGAGGGGAAGAAGACCCTGAAGGATCAGCATGCGAAACCTCTTGTACTCGACGAAGAGGTTGACCATGCTGAGAGCCACGATCGGCCCCCTTCCTATTTAGTCTTGAGGGACGGGTTCTATGACCACTTTTTGCAGAAGGGCCTGAATCTCCTGGAAGACTAAGGGGATCTGATCCCTTGGATAAAAAGACCATCCTGGAGGGAGAGGGGCAGGGATCTCCATAAACTCTATCGAGTGACCTCGTTGGATGAGTTGCAGAACCCATAGATCTGCGGTGACGGCCTTCCATGCCACCAGGTGGAGGCTGAACCTCCCTCCTACCAGTTCCTCCTTGACAACTGGAAGTAGCGGGAGGAGTGGGGAAGGGTCAGGATGCAGAGGGGAGATTTAGCCCTGGAGGCTGGCTTGGGAAATTTAGCCTGGGGGGTTTGGGCTCCAGATCCAGGGGCTCGCTGTTTGCCCTGACGTTTTCCCTCGGTCTTATTCCATCGTCTTTGACAGCGAAAAGGCTGCTTCTTTTTCCCCGTCCGGCAATGAGCGTCCACTCTCCTGCAGCCCAGTTATTATATCCTTGGCATTGCCGCCAGAAAAGATGGAACCCCTAAAAGGGGCATCCAGGAGGAAAGACTGGACGTCCTGTGCAAAACTTGCAATCCTGAGCAGTGTGTAGATGCCCATAGCTGCCACCCTAGCCACTGAGTCTACCAAATCGCAAGGTGCTCGAAGAGCATGATGACATGAAGACTTACTCAAACGGACCTAGTCCAGTAGCTTGTTTCTCAGCATCTCATCCTGGACCTCTTGGAGGTCCCTCTCGCGCTCCGAGAGGGAAGCCTTCTGGAAGGCCACCATATGTGATACATAATTAAGGGACCGCGTGGCACAGAAAGTAGAGGAATATACTTTTTTGCCAAACTGGTCCAATTGCCTTGAATCCTTGTCGGGAGGCGAGGATCTCAAATGCTTGGGTTGTACCGACCGGTCATGAGCGGCCGTAATAACCATTGAGTCGGCCTTCGGATGAGATGTTAGATGCTGAATCCCTTCCGGGGGAAAGTAAGTTCGATCAGCCTTTCTGGACACAGCAGGGATAGAGAAAGGCTGTTGCCAGATGGTGGTGCCAGATCCTCATGAGGACCCATCCAGGGAGGGATGGATAGAGGGTCTGTAGTGGCCAGATCTAAGTGTTCCGCCAGTCTCTTGCGCTGGGGGTCCACTTCTTTAGAAGGCTAGCCTCCTGCTGCCTGAATAGTCCTCAGAAGGTCACCAAAGGAAGGATTTTCGGGGGATTTTGGAGATCTCTTAGGTGGGACCTCAACTGGAGACAGAATGTCCGAAGGATCGGAATCGATGTCCGAGTCAGAAGGTTTTGAACCGCTGGGGATGGACGGGTCCACCCCCAGAAGAATCCACCGTCAGGGAACCCAAAGCTTGTCTGGATGGAATCGGTGGGGAGGAGCCCTAGGCAGGGGAATGTCACCCACCGGATGTCGTAGCTCTGAGAGAAGCTGGGTCCTGGCATCCTGCCATCAAGCTGGGATCATATACTGATCAATCGGCGGTGGAGGAGGAAGAGGCTGGTATCCTGGGTATTGAGGGTGTTGCCACAGAGGATACTGGAATCCTGGCAATCCCGGGTTATAGCCATGGGGAGGATACCCAGGGTATCCTGGCATTGGCGGCACAGGGCCTGGCGTCTGGTAATGAGATGCCAACGGAGGCCCGCCTGGCAGCAGAAAATGGGGGTCTGGTCCCGGAAAACCGCCTGGAGGTTCTACTGGACCTACCGGGGGGGTGGGACCAGAAAGGGCCCCTGAAGGTCCCAAAGGAAAAGGCTCCATGATAGGATCCCGGGCCGGCGACAGACTCCTGTCCGGAGGCGGCAAAAGACCAGGCAATGGGGGTAACCCTGGTAGAGACCCCAGCGAAAGGTATAAAAATTATCTTGACAGAAGAGACAAAGCAGGATGGTGGCGAATCCCTGGGATGAAGGATCTGAAGGGATGAAGAGTCTCCAGGCAGCATGCTCGAGCCGGCGTCTGGGTCCTCACGGGAGCCAGACGGGTGAGAGTGAGGGTCTGGGAGGACAACAGAAGATCCGTCACCCGACTTATCAGACCTGACTGGGCTGGCAGTAGCTGAGAGGTCACCGCTAGGCTTAACGGTTGCAGCCGTGCAGGGTCGGAGGACGACTTATCGGCAGTGTAGTAGGAGGAGACGCAATAGACACCTCGAGAGAGGCTACCCCTGGCCGCCCACTCACCTCGGCAGAAGGGGAAGAAGGTGCCTGGTCCAAAGAAGCGGACAGGGCACCTGAAGAAGTACTCACGGTTTTTGAGGAAGCAGGCCTTCCACGTGGCGACGGGACTCCTCTCCCGGTGCTTCTCCTTATCTTTCTTCTTCTTCCTCGGGGCCGGCGACGACGACCTTTCCCTTAACTCCTGAAGCTCCTTTTCCATTGATGACAGCCGTCGGGTAAGAAGGTGGGCCTCAAGGGTCTGCTTGCATCTGGTCCGGGTGGCTTGATTAAAGGCCAGACAAATGGCACACTCGTCCGAGTTGTGCTTGGGGCCTAGACACAGAAGGCAGTGGGAATGGTAGTCCCCGTGCAGGATTTGAGCTCCACACTTAGAGAACTTATTTTTAGGGCGAGCCGACATACAATCGGTCGGATGCTGGATAGAAAAAACGTAGAAGTAGAAAAAACTTTGAATGACACGTGGGCGTATGATCACTGTTCTTACACGAGAGCCGAATGAACTGGAGGGCGGGCGCGAGACCGCCCCCTTTTATAGTCGGCCTGACGTCGGGGGTGGTCCCCGCTGATGACTGCTAGCTACAAGTTTGATGTTGGAACCTGACACTGGGGCGCAGTCCTGTATGTGAAGACCTACTGCAGGAACCCTCTCAAAGTAAGATCTTGCGCATTTGTGGTGCTTTTGGTGTATGAGAATATGTTGGTAGGCATCCTGCATGTCCAGGGAGGCTAGCCAATCATGTTGATGAAGCAAAGGTAGCAGGCTACCTAGTGATATCATCTTGAACTTCTTCTTGTGAAGGAACTTTAGTTTTCTGAGATCCAGAATGGGGCGCATGCCGCCAGTTTTCTTTGGAACCAGAAAGTTATGGGAGTAGAAACCTGTGTTTCATTGATCCAGCGGAACTATTTCTACTGCCCTGTTTTTCAGAAGGCCTTGTACCTCGGAAGCAAGAAGGTCTGACTGTACTGCAGACAGCCTGGGCTGTCGTTTGGGAGGATGATACAGAGGGATTTCCAAAAGATTGAGAGATTACCCCTCGCGGATTATCCAGAAAACCCTTTTGTCTGATGTTATAGATTTTCACTGATTGTAGAACTGAGTCAGATGTCCTCCCACCGCTGAGGAGGAGTCCCCCTCGGACAGCTGAGGTGGGACCTGGGCCAGAAACTCAGAAGGTGGCACTGGGTGTTTTGGAGCCTTGTGTCTTCTGCTGCGCTTTCTTTTGCGGCTGAGGGTTGTGGGGTTTGTTAAAACCTCCCCTGCCTCTGCCCCGAAAGGATTGACGGTTGTGAAACTGACGCTTGTTCACACCTCCTCTGGAGGGAGTGGGTTTAAGTCTAGCCGTCTTAATGGCAGACCTAGTCTTCTGCGTGGCCTCCAGAGCCTGCTCTGCCTCAGGCCCGAACAGATACATACTGCCAAAGGGCACGGCCATTACTTGCTGCTGGGCGTTGTTCGTGAAGCCCGAAGTACGTAGCCAAGAGTGGCGGTGGGTGCAGATGCCAACCGCCGCCCGGGAGGCGGTATCGAAGGCATCCATTGTAGCTTTAACCTGTTGGTTACTGGATTCGATACCCCTAGTTATGGTATGAAACAACGCTGAGCTAGCTTCCCATTTGGGCAGAGCTTCCACCATTTCTTTGAGGGAATGCCAAAGTACATAATCATATTGAGAAAAATAGCCCTGGTAGCTGGCAACGGACATCCCCAAGGTTGAGGCAGCAACGACTCTCTTACCTAAGGTGTCTATCTTACGAGATTCTTTGTTTATTGTTCAGGCCGTAGATCCTTGAGGAAGGACGGCCTTATTCTCTGCCAAGATCACAATGGCATCAGCAAAGGCTTGTGAGGCAAAATAGGACGATCCTTGGGAGGAGCATATTTCCTATGAATGGACTTAGCCACAGAAGGAATGAGAGCCACATTCTTCCATATCATCTGTGAGAGGGTCTTGAAAGAGGGCTGTACCGGAGAGGTTAAATCCATAAGGATCTCTGGGACATGAAGATATTGGAGTCGCAGAAGCTTCCCAGGATCAATTTCTGAAGCTTGGAGAGAAAGAATAGTGTTTACATTTTATAGCAGAGACTTAAAGGAGAGATCTTCCACCACAGGCTCTGCAGAAGGATTGATCCCTGCTCGGAGGGCAGTATCATCAACATCATCACCCAGGTGAAGATCTGGGTCAGGCTCAAAATCATTTCCCTGACAGTCCAGGGGGGGACTGCAAAGACAGGAAAAGAATGAAAATCAGGAGGAAGAACAGAAGAAGAAAGAATTGGAGTCAAAAACCCCTGAAGGCCGGTCGGCGCCGAAGAAGAAAATGGCGCTAAGAACAAGGAGGGAGGCGCCTGCCAAAGCTGTGCCGCTCATGGCACCGACAGCGCCCCGAATGGCACTGACAGCGCCCCCAGCGCTGGCCACAGCGTCGAGAGAGTCCCAGAGATCAGAAAACTGTGATTTGAGGTAAAAGAGGGAAAAATGGCAGGAGATAGAGGCATCGATGTGGACCCCTGTGCCGCAGCCATGTGAGGGGGATAAACACTGGAGAGCAGAGTCGATGGCACCGAAGGCGCCACGCGACTAGGAAGGCCAAACCACCTTACCTGTCCCTCCGGAGCTGAATGAACCGGAGGCCCCGGCATAAGAATGACTGGCTCGGGCAACTGGGCCAACCTCCGAGCCCACTGCGCCATAAGAACAGCCCACTGGTGAAACTGCTCATCAGAAGCTCCTCAGAAAGGCGGACAGGGCTCCGATGTCAAAGAGGTCAGTCATCAGAGACAGAAACCAGCGACTCTGACAGAGGTGGAGACCGGTGCCTGGCCCAACAACTGACCGTCTATGCGCAGAACATACCAGAGGGTGACGCTGACCGATGCCTTTTCCTCTTTGACCTATATGTCGAAGAAGAACTCGAGACCGAACGGCGAGAGAATGGATCGCTTTCCTTTACAAGCTGGGAACCGCCCATCCACTTTAGCACTGGATCGTCCGTTGTCGGACCCCCCCTCTAGGGAGAGTGGCGGACCAGACCCAGCCCAGCTGACTGAACAGCTTTCATACGAAGTCTCCCTACCATCACCTGACCCGCTCATGGTCGATTCCGTCAATGGAGGGATGAAGATTTCTTGATGTACAATTTAAATATATAATATATAATCAGTACTGATTTGAAACAAAATTACAAAACAATAAAGTGAACTATTGCTTCTAGTGAAGTTTAACTCCCGACGGGCGAGCGATGTTGTCACTGAAGCACACTCGATGGCAGAAAAAAAGGAACTGAGGCAGTTGGAGGGTTGATGCCAAGATAGTCAATACCGCACAAGCAGACACTGTGGTGCCGCCTCCTCATGGGCTCCATCTCGGCCCCTTTGGAAAAGTCTGGTCCCACTGGTCCTAGTGCCTCCGCAGACTCCCACCATTAGTGTGAATGTGGTGGAGACTTTATGTCCAGGAAGAGCAGCTACACACAGTGGCGGGATTGTAAGATGTTGTTTCATGGGGAGAGAGCGGGACTACACAGACAGGCGAGAACAGCAGTGGTCTCCTCCCGGTTAGTGGGGAGCAGAGACTTACAGTACAGCGATGGTAATGGTATTGTTTCATAGGCTGGGGGCGGCACACAGAGACAGACACACACACACATGCAAAACAGCAGTTGTCTCCTTCCAGTTCACCAATAGTCGCGTTTGCTCTGGTTCACCGACAGTTGCGCTACACAGCCAGTTAAGTCGCTTCACACTTGGATGCATGGCCCCCATAGCCCTGCCCCCAGTACACAGTGCTCCTTCCCGATGCCAACTATGGATTAAGTCTCCCAAACGTGGATTACTTGGGAATTAATCCATGGTCAGGAGATCTGTCTTCGCCAATCATCAGCAAACACTGTCCATAGCCCTGTTACAAATCAAAATACTCGGCACACAGTTGCAGAATATGCCCCGAGATTAACAGTTATGAGGACTCCCTAAACAGAGTAACCTGAGGGGCTCTTCCAATGGCTATCAAACAAATCATACTAGAGAAATATCAAGACCAAACATATGAAATTAACAGACCATAAAGCAGCTGACAAATTATGCATCAGGGCTGTTATAATAATGAAGCCTCAGACAGGTAGACAATGGATATAGTACATATAAGTAGCTGTCTCAATTCACATACTTTTTAATTCTCTGAAAGGACCGAATAAATTAACACATTACGTGAAAACTTGATTTAAAAGAGCAACTAATGCCTTCTGAATAACAGTAAAAAAAATTATATTTGGACAAATTTACCATATATTTCACATTAGTTCTGTATTTCTTCACATTATTATTGAGGTCACATACACAAAAACAAGATATTTGTTCTTTGTTAATTCATCAGCGCCTATTGATTATTCCCAACCTAATGTCATAATATTGTACTTGTTACATCATAGCTATGCCCATGACAACAAACTGTGACATCACAATAGAGGCTTACATAAAGTTAGTGACTTATCAGCTGTATGCGAAGTTGAACTCTGAAGGATAAACTTCCTGTTTCCATTCGGATTTCCTTAGTGTATAGAAAATATGTGAAATACAAGATGAACTGTGTCTAAGTATTACATTTTCCAAAGTTTTTCCAGAGACTCGAGCAGCATGGCTGGCCGCGGTCTACCTCCAGGTTGAAGCATATGCCAGATGCAAAAAAACGATGTTTGCACTGCAGCGCTTAGCACTCTGACCCGCAGCGTGGAGGACTGTTACAGAGCGCTGCTTTTGCATCAGCTTGCTGTGCCTGAGATAGGCTACCAGATGAGTTGCTGATATCGAGAGACATGGCGAGAGAGACTGAGCTGTGGATTAACGTAGGAAATATGCCTATACCGAGTACAAGAGATCCCAAGTCAGGATGGGTACTGCAGCTAGCAGAGGGGCGGAGGTGACTGCTGCACTGTACCCAGCACCCCTGGTGCTGAGTGTGGAGAAGCTGATGTGAGATGCCCAGTGCAGGCAGCCTCAGGGCTCCAGCAGGGAGACAGACATGGCCTGGAGTGGTGGCCCTCAGTACCAGGGCAACCCTGGATGTCATCTGCGAAGAGAAATCTGAGAGTAAGTTCCTACAGTGGTGAAGTCACCTGCAGCATCTGCTGACCAGACACTGCCGTATCAGAGTGTGTGTGTAGTGCTCCAAGCTCATGAAACAAAGTCCCTGTCCCTTTGCATAATATGCATTACCAGCCCATCCATCTGGTATTACACAAGTCAGTCTGATTATTCAGAGAATACGTAATTTTTTCAGAACTATAAATTTGGCTTACCATTGCCCTCCAGGCACCAATGTCAGTGGGTTGAGGAGTAAGCTGAAGTCTTACGGTCACGTTCTTGCTAGCTAATGGCAGGACACCAAAAAGACACTTAACATGTTTTTCTCACTGCTGAAGCATACAGAACTACAGGGTAAGTTCCAGTGGTTTTTAGAACAGTAGAGTTCAGAGTGGAAATATGGGCATAAAATTGGGCATTCCCCACATCACATGTGTGACTCGCATGCAGCTCTCCACACTGCCACCAGCAGGAGGCGTCTCTAGTAGTTAAGAAATGAGCTAGGATGACCGGGGTTCTGAAGTAGCATATGGTATGTTTCCAGCTGTACTCCTGCCACTGGTGAGCTGCTGTTAACCGTGTAGTTGTTCTGCATGAGATCTCCCACTGCTGCTCAGTGATGAGAGTGCACAGTTCCTCATTCCACTTCTGGGCTACAGTCATAGTGAAATCCCGAGTTCCCTGCAGAGCTTGAGCTAGTGTGGAGATCAGGTATGATGTGGCTCCTAAATGGAGAAATGAAAAAGTGCTGAATGATCCTGGGGAGCAAATCCATTTGTTGGGGTGCCCAAGGCAGGGATGAGATACAGTGACAGAGTTGCAGGAAACACTGCAGTCTGTATCGAATCTGCAGCTCCTGAAATGAGTGGGGCTAGTTAACAGAGAAAAGCGAACATATGTATTGATGGCACTGATGCACTTGATGATATCTATAGTCCCAATGCATTTGGGGGGGGGGGTAGAGAAGATAAGTTCTAAACAGGCTATTGGATGAAGCAGAGGTATGAAGGGACTTGGCAACAGGGATTTCCTCAAGCCATGCCAAGTTTTATCCTGATCTTTCAGCCAGTGGTTAAGCCCCTCTGGGAGGGGTTGACCAACCAAGACATGAAATAATTAGGGATGAAAGCTTGAATTGGGAGAAGTGCTCTTTCCAAACTAAGCCAGAGTCGGGGTACACCTGCCAGGTGGCAAAGGTAAATGAAACACATGTATGAAGCCTTTCTTGTCTCTGGGAAGAAAGAGGGTTTTTAGGTGGACCCAGGGCACTGTCCAGCCCAAAGGAAACAAAGATTTGTTTATTCCACGGTCTCCAAGATGAGTGTGGCTGGTAGTGAGAAATGTTCGGAAACAGGCAGAGGGCCCAGGCAAGAGTCATTCTAAGAGATTCTATTTTACGTGTGAAACTTAGAGGGAGGGTGCCCCAGTGAGAGGGATCCTGAGCTTACAGAGTTGTGAAAGGGGGGAATAGTTACACTTAAAGTAGTATGAGGAGGCTCAGGATAGCTGAATGCCCAGGTACTTAATACTGTCTAATTCACATTTAAAAGGAAAGAGAGTCCTAACTGTGGGGGAAGGATGGTAATGGAATGAAAGGTGTTCAGTTTTATATGCGTTTCACTTGTACCTGGATACCGCTCCACAGTCCTGCAGTAGTATAAAAGCTGCTGAGAGAGACTTTTCTGGGTCTTGAAGGTAAAGAAGGACACCGTCTGCGTAGAGAGCTATGCAGTGTTCTTGCCCTTGAATCTGAATTCCTTGGAAGGCATGGGATTCCCTCACAGCTTGAACAAGTGGTTCAATGTAGAGTGCAAGTATCAATGGAGATAATGAGCTACCTTGCCTGATACCTCAACAAAGAGGAAAGGATGGGGGGGCGCTGTGGAGCCCGAGCTAGACGGCTGCGAGGATCAGTAGCGCTGCAGAAATTACGATTTAAAAGATAAATTTTACATTTTATAAGGCAGCTAAAACATAGAAAGTGGCTGGATTGACAACTGGAAGATCAGCTGTATCGCTATGGGCAACCCAAGGAAGGATAAATCTTCCCAGGAGGGAGCAAAGAGCAAACAAAACGTACCCCCGCTCACCACAAGGTTTGCTCACGGCCCTGCTACCTCAGAGACTGAGACACCACATGAGGAAACTCTTCAAAGTCTGGGAGTAAAAATGAATTGTCTAATTTCCTCAGTAGAGGGTCTGGCCTCCCGATTTGATTCCCTGACCAGCAGAGTAATTGTATTAGAAACGGATGTATCGTCTATCAAAACAGAGACTGAGAAAGCTGGGAAATGCTCAGAATCAGCCCTTGGAGTGACTGCAAAACTAGTGAAAGAAAATACCCATCTCCGTGCAAGGCTAGAAATGCTGGAGAACCAGGCAAGGGTGAACAACCTGAGGGTGCTTGGAATCCCGGAGCAAACAGAGGGTGATCATTCGCCCTTATTCATGCTGGAATGGCTGGAATCGCAATTTGGGCAACACCTTGCTGAGCGGAAGATATGTATTCAGAAGGCCTATAGGGTCACAACAAGGGGTCGTCAAGTAAATTTGGAAGTCCCCAGGGCTATTGTGTTAGTCCTCGTCGGAGTCGGGACTAGAGATTTCCTCCTTTCACTGGCCAGGCAGAAGAGAACTTTACTATGTGATGGGGAAAAGGTCAGTTTATACCCGGATCTTAGTTACGCGACTCGGCAAAAGAAAAAGCGATTCGATGGAGTGCGATCGATACTGAGAGGGGCAGGGGTCTGGCACAGTATGATTTTCCCGGCTCGTTTGCGAATTGCACATCAGTGGAAAATTTATATCTTCACTAATCCACAAGAGGCCCTGAAGTGGACCCGGAGACATGTGCCAGCTAGTCACCTTCGCGAACCTGCATCTCGGGCTTCCTCAGAGGATGAAGAAGAAGTTGGTGCCAAAACCTGAACACTCCCTAATAATCAGTAAGAATATTATCAGAACAAGCAAACAAACTTTAAGTTGATGAGAACTACAAGTTGCTGAGAACTTTTTGGTACTGGACTATAGCTTATAAACTGGTTTGCCAGTCTAATATGGGCTGGTTATGTTTTTATTTTGTACTTAGTCCTTAGGAAACCTTCCTTTATACTAATGACAGGGCAATGGTACAATTAAGAGACATCTTGACAAATAGAATGCCTTAAACCGAAAAAAGGTAGAGCTTAACCCTTTTTTGTTTTAGTACCTTATGGTACTTAATAATATGATAAAGCATGATTACTCATTTTCTTTTACAAGAAGCAGAGTTTGGTTAATAATCTAGCCCTTGGGCTAGGGAGTTTTTTTGAAAATATATTCATGCTGCTCCTGGGCTCTTAATCACATCAGATTTTGGATGGAATATAGTTAATGGGTTATTTAAATTTGTGTGAACCCCCTGATCATGTATCTTAAAGATGTAGTACGGATATTCCATTTAAGTTTCTATGTCTGTATTAAGAGGGGTGGCGCTTTCAACGGAGAATAAATCATTTATGTATGTACTTCATCAGTGATATGTAACGTGTATAACATTGACAAACTCAATAAATATAAAATTAAAAAACAAAAACAAAGAGGAAAAGATGGGGTTTGATGATCGTTCACTTTAGCTGAACACTGGGGGTTCGAGTAAATATTTCTAGGAAGTGTTATGAAATCCTCCGGAAGCCTACCTTCGACAGGAATCGATATAAGAATGGCCAAGAGACCATGCTGAAGGCTTTTTCTGGATCAAGACTCAAGATTACAACTGGGAGAGATGTGGTGTAAAGAGCAATCAATCAGATTATTTGTTCAGTGCAAATTTCAGGGAATCAAAGCGCTTTACATACTATCAGACAATTAAAAATCTATTTAAATTGACAATAAAATACCTTAATCACAGCCTCAGTATTAAAATCCTTAAATCAGACCTCATTAGGGAAGGTGTGACTAAATAAAAATGTTTATAGCTTTTTTTTTGTGAACTTTCTTTATCTTTCTCTCTGCCATCCTGGAACTCTCTCAGACAGCCCTCTCTCACCGCCGACTATATTACCATTCCACCTGAAGCCGACCCTCTGGGAGAATCAGAGACAGACACTCCCCACCTACCTTAGCCCCGATGAGACTCCCCCACTAACAGGGACCCAAGGCACGGTGAGGGATAGGGAGTCCCGGTGAGTCATGCCCGGCACTGGGTGTGTGGCAGTGGGGCACTGGAGGATGCCGTCACTTATCCAGGAGCAGGGTGTTTTTGCATGTCTTTGCCCCAGGAGTGCAAACGTGCAATGACGCCCTGCACGCGGTAGGTGCACTCCTGCACCCACACATACGGTGTTGTCCGCCGCCACCCCCAACTCATGAAGACCGTGTCACAAGTTGCACTGCCCCTGGCCACCACCAGGAGCCACTAGCATTGCGTCAAGCACAACCACCCACCCCAGGAAAGGAGAGCAATCCTCCAGACACTCAATGCTTTCCTGCCCCTGCCAACCAGAGGGCCCGAGCTCGTTCCTGAACCCAGGTCGCCGGCGTGGCACAAGGTATGGCATCCAGCGCCTCAACCTCAGCACCACCAGGCCAGCCACGTTTTCAGCTTTGAAATGGCCGATGGTCTGGCATTCTCTAATCTGACAAGGTAGAGAATTCCACAGGGTCGCGCTGCAAAAGCAAATGTACGGGTCCCAGATGTCTTTAATTTAACCTTGGCAATCTCTAGCAATCCCTTGTCAGAGGAGCGGAGTGGGTGGGTGGGTGGGAGGCGCAGAAGGTCTTGCAGGTAGCTGGGTCCCTGGCTGTGTAGGGCTTTATAGGTCAGCAAACCAACCTTGAAGGTGATTCACCAATTTATCGACAGCCAGTGCAGATAGCAGAGCACAGGTGTGACATGGCATGACCTAGGTAAGCCAGTCAACAACCTGGCCGCCGCATTCTGCACTAGCTGCAATCAGCGAAGATCTACCCCATGTAACCCTAGGTATAGGGCGTTGCAGTAATCTAGATGAGAAGTCACAAAGGCATGAACCAATGTTGGCATGTCACCAGGGGAAATCAGGTGTTTGATCCAGGCAATGTTTCTCAGATGGTAAAATGAGGCTTTCACCACAGCCGACACCTGCGATTTCAGTGTCAAGTCACAATCAAGCACAACACTCAAGATTTCTTACCTGATCTGAGGTAAGCAGCTGGAAGTCCCCGAGCCAAAGTCCCGCGGTCTGACCAGCTTGCACCCTCACACCCTGATGACCAGGTTCTAACATCAATACTTTGGTCTTGTCTGGATTCAACTTCAATCAGTTGGCCTTCATCCAGTCTTGGATCTCACTGAGGCAGTTGTTAAAGACCGAGATAGTCTCTTCCTGTCCGGGTGCGAAGGACGTGTAGAGCTCAGTGTCATCTGCGTAGCAGTGAAAACTTAGCCCATATCACCTAATGATATCCCCTACCTGCAGCATGTACACTGCAAATGACATGGGGGATAAGACCAAGCCTTGTGGGATCCCAGAGGACAGGGGCAGAGAAGTCGAGGAAAAAATCTGTGACACTACTCTCTGCGTCCTGCCCGTGAGAAAATATTTAAAACAGCTGAGGACCGTACCAGCCAGTCCACAACATACCCACAGGCGCTCCATCAACCCCCCATGGTGTACAGTGTCAAATGCTGCCAAGAGACTGAGGAGGACTAAGATGGAACGACTCCTTCGATCCCTCACCATCAGGAGATTGTTCACCACCCGAATAAGGACAGTCTCGGTACTATGGCTTTTCCTGAAACCAGACTGGAGAGGATCGTACATGTTATGAGTTGTTAGATGGTCATCCAGTTGAGCAGCCACCACCTTCTCAATAACCTTACCCACAAAGGGCAGGTTAGAGACAGGTCTGTAGTTTGCCAAGCAGTCCGGATCTAACAAAGTTTTTATCAGGAGTGGCTTAACAACTGCCTCCTTCAGGGGTTTCAGAAAGACCCCTGTCGCTAGTGAACAAGGGACTATCCTGGTAAGGACCGGGCCGATGACCTCAACGCACCCCCAACAAGAGGTGTGTTGGCCCTGGGTCCAAACTACAGCAAGTTGGCTGCAACTCCTGGATGATCCGCACAACATCCACAAAAGCCAAATAGTTAAAGTCGAACCAGATAGGCCAAGTACTTGCAACCTCAAGCCTGTTAATGCAAGGCCCGTTTGAGGGCACCGACTGAATCTCTGATCGGATAATGACAATCTTATCAGCAAAGAACTGAGCAAACTCGTCATACCTTGCTTGTGAAAAGGCTCCCCGAGACTGAAGACAGGTTGGATTGCAAAACCTATCGACAGTACGGAACAGCTGAGCTGGTCTCTTAGTTGCCGCAGCAATCTCCTTGGACAAGAACTCTGCCTTCTTGCAGGAGATTGTTGACTGGTAGTCTCTACAGTGTAAAAGGAGGAGGGAAGGATGGGGCAGCTGCAAGTTGAGGGGCTAGCTGCACAATCGAGCAGACTCGATAGACTGCATGGCCTGCTTCTGCTGGCATTTCATATATTCATATGTACCATCAATCTAAGCTTGTCCTCTGCCAGACTGGATTTCCACCAGTGCTGCTCCAACCTTCGACCCCTCCTCATCTCCTTCAGAGTCTCATCAAACCATGGAAACATCTGACGAGATGCGAGTGGGTGAACACGAACAGGTGCTACCGAGTCAAGGGTGCCAGTAATAGCCCTATTATAGGTCAACATCAGTTACCCCCCGGCTCCTCGCATACGCTCATCATGCCTGATAGGTCCAGCTCTATTAGGGTGCCTCAAACCTGAACCTGACAGTATGGTGGTCCAACCGGCTAACTGGCTCCACGACCAGGTTGGAGACTTCCATCCCCAGCAGCAAGACCAGGTCCAATGAATGACCGTGAATATGCGTTGCAGAGGTAATAGCCTGTGCCAGGCCCAACAACTCATCAGTTGGTGGAAAGCTTGACCAAACTGCGAGAGTTTGTCATCGACCTAGGCACTGAAATCACCCAAAATAATCCATTTGGGGGATTCTAAGACCAGGTCAACAACAAAATCTGCGATTTCCTGCAGGAATTCCTTCCCATCTCCAGGCGGACGATAGATGAGGAGAATCCTGCAACCAGCACCTGCAGCTGCGATACATTCAAAGAATCTAGTCACTCCTACCGGGATGGTTGTGAGGCTCAGGTCTGTTTTAAAACAAATGGCTACTCCCCCACCCCTACGATCCTTTCTCGAGCAGTGTACCACCAAGTACCTGGAGAAAGTACAGTTACACAAGAATTAACCGCAACAGTAGATCTTCGAGAGAGGCTCTTGCAGTAGGTAATTACATATAGGATTGAAGTCAGCAGGCATCAGGACCCCACGGAAAAATTTCTAGCTAGCAGTCTCTGGCAGGGGACCACCCCCACGTCAGGTGACCAACGTCATGCGACACCAGTATAAAGGGGTGGTTCCCCACGCCCACCTTCCAGTTCTTTCCCATTAGCTTGTGAACGCGCCTCATGGTTAAGATCACCTGCTCATCAGTCTGTCGTCGGTAATTTTACTGTAGTTTTTTCTTCGATTTCTATTAAGTTCAAGTCAGTCATCGTGGCAGTATGTGTCGTCCCCTACACCCTCCGAGCACAAGAATAAGTGCGACTCATGCGGGGCCCAACTCCTGCACAAGGACGGTCACTCCCAGTACCTCTTCTGTCTGGGCCCAGATCACCCTGTGGAGAAGTGCCAGCACTGCCTGAAATTCAACGTCGCCACCCGCAGAAGGAGGCAGCTGTCCCTGGAGACCCATATACTCAAAGAGAAAATGACCTCCATGGAAAAGTAGCTGAAGAAGCTTCATCAGGCCTCCGCTTCCAATAATAGACCAGCATTATTGTCCAGCCAGATCTCAGTGATGCAAGCCAGATCAGTTGTTGCCACAAGATCAGCAATAATTGCTGTCTTGTTTTTAATGAATCTGGCATTGCACAACACTGCCCGAGAGGGATAGGCAGATGAGACAGACCCAGCGTCCTGCCCACTGATTCTGGAGCCCTTGGGTATGGGAACCAGGTAGGGGAAAATCACTCTCCTGGACCCATTTCACCCCAGGGTGCCTTCTTGTCCCCACCACTCCAATCCGCCCCCCCTGCCACATGCCTGCCAGGCTCCGCAGACCTTCGCCCTCTCCCCCTTCTGGCTATCTCCAATGCTCTACAGCGTGTGTGTGTTTGTAAGATGATAGAGACTATGCAGGGTTTGACATGTGTTATCTGTGGTGGTGTGGGCGCTAATGAGGCCCATCTGCTCCAGGCCAATCAGAAAAAGAAGGAAGGTGTCAAGGCGTTTTGTCACAACCGACAAAAATTTTGTAGTCCATACTGAGGACTGATATGGGCCCATAGGAACTACAACGGATAGGATTCTTGTCTGGTTTAAGAATAATGGAAATAGAGGCAAAAGCCCACCAGGCAATTTTTTTTTTTTTTTTTTTAAACATTTTTATTGAGAGAGACAAATATACAATCGGTCAGCATACCCAACCTTACATTGACATAGCATTAATAGACTTCATATTAATTTAATATGTCTTGTCAGGTTACTGATATCAAAAGTTACTGCTTGTCAAATAGTTCACATATCAATTCCTGAGATGTCAAGTGTAAGTTGAAACTGAAGTGACCGCAAGCTTTTGTCACAGGCAGGCGGACAGAACCTTAACCCACCATAAATCGCAGTGGAAGGAGAGGAAGTGAGGGCTAACCCCAGAAGCTCCCACCCCCGTGACAGCGTGTGTGTGGGTGGGTGGGGGGAGACGTCACCAGGTACCTCAACCCCCTCTCCACTCTAGGAGACAAAATCTGAATCCTTCTGGGAATAATATAAGATCCATCTCTGCCACTTTCGCGAACCTATATCTTGCTTGTAATGGAGTTTAGCTGTCAGTATTTCAAGCCTATAAATTTCATTCACTACACTAAGCCAATCAGAAATTGTCGGTGGCTCTGTGGACTTCCATTCACGTGTGATGGCCTTTTTGGCAGCTAGTAATAAAATGGGAAGCAAAGTACTAGTCCACCTCAGACTGTGATCCGGGAAAATGGACAGCAGTACCATCTCTACCGTCAGTTCCACTGTCTCGCCTAAACACCCCTCCAGTTCTAGTTGTAGAGTGCACCAGAAGGGCATCATGGCCGGGCAATACCAAAAGATATGACCCTGGTCGGCCAGCTTGCAATTACATCTTCTCCAACAGTTACTGTATGAGGCCAGCATGTATTTTGCTAGAATAGCAGGGGACCGGAAATATCTGGAATGGGCCTTCCACGCAAATTCTCTCCAGATTCATGAGGAAGTAATTTTGATCGCTTTCAAGGTGGTTGGTGTCCATACTTGGAAGGGGATATCTAAATCTAGGTCCTTGTTCCATGCTTCTAGTATTGAAAGGGAAGAATCGCAGAGATTGTCTCTAATTATTCTGTATAGGTGGCCTATCAGGTGCTCCCATGGCCTGCCCTCCAGAGTATCTCTAAGTAGAGCCCAGAGTGGAGATGGGGGGAGGGACTACAGGTTGGGAAGTCTATTTGTCTTAAAATACAGTGCTCACCTGGATGTAACGGAATTCATCCTGGTCAGGAACAGCATATTTTTGTTGCAGGTCTAAGAAAGGGAGGACTCCCAAGCAGTCTACTACTTGGAAATAATAGTTGAGCGCGAATTTACGCCAGGATCGAAATAAAGTGTCATGTTGAGCCAGAAGGAAATTCTCATCCCCGGATATCAAAGTGAAAAAGGAAATGCAATGTTTAAAAGGTTTCTGGTTTTGAAAGTAGTTCCAAATTCGGAGTATTTGGGCTGTATAAGGGGAAAAATCCCTAAGAGGAAGAGGTGTCTCGGGAGAGGAGGGAGTAATTTTCTCTACATTGTGGAGGATGTAGATTAGAAATTCTATCTCCTTCCAGGCCGAAGAATTCGTGGGGGAAAGCCACAAGGAGAGAATCTTCAGGAAGGCAGATTTTGCGTACATTTTCAAGTCCGGAAGATTTACCCCCTCCCTGGGCCAAAGGGAGAGAGAGTAGTATGCGACGAACCCTTGGTCTCCGGTTATCCCAGATAAAGGTAGAAATCATTTTGTTCCAAGATCTAAAGTAGAAGTCTACTGGGAAAATCGGGATGTTTTGGAATATATATAGCAGTCTGGGGAGTATGTTCATATGTACGGTTCCTAGACGTAGCAAAAACGTCAATTTCAGATTACTCCATTTGGATAGGTCTTTCTGAATAAGCAGGGAAATTGGTTTGTAGTTAACTAATTCAAGATACTCTAGATTTAATGGAATCTATATTCCCAGGTACTTAAACCTAGTGCATTGCCATTTTAAGGGCAGGGAACTTTTCAAGTTTTGGGATGGTTTAAAATACAACATTACTGCTTCTGTTTTATTGATGTTTAGTTTAAAACTCGCAACTCTCTGGAAGTTCTTGAGCACTTCCCAGACTGCTGGGATCAAGGTTTCTGGGGATAAAACAGTTAGAAGGATGTCATCCACAAATAAAGAAATTTTATAAGATTTCTGACCAAGGGGTATGCCTTCTATTCTGAGATCCTGATGTACAGTACAGCTCAATGTAAAGGGTGAAAAGGTAGGGTGAAAGCAGGCATCCTTGGCGGGTTACCTGTTGCAAATTTATAGGAGGTGACACTGCTCCATTTACTCAAATATAGGCTTTAGGTTGGGAGTATATATTTTTAAGCCAGACGAGAAATTGGCTAGGAAAGGAGAAGCTCTTCAATGTTTCCCCACCAGAAAATGTTTTGATGGAGTATTAATACTCATCCCAACACTTACTCACACCCCATGGTATGGTACTTTCTAATGCTGTAGGTACTTCAAAAAAGAGCATCTTTTTCTAGTTTTTTTAATGCTCCCCCTTCCCCTCCGGAGTCAACTAAGGAGATGCCAATTAAGCCTGTCCCTACCTTGTCCTACCTGACTGATCGGAGTCCTCCATCTTGCTGCGGTTCCCCCCCACCGCATGGGGTTGGGGACCACCCCCCCGAACCTTCGGATATCGTCAGGTTCCCGACTCAGCTGGGCAGGCGGTGGTAGGTAAGGACTTGGCTCACGGCACTCCGCTTCTGCCGACCGGAGGGCTTTTCGTTTTTCTGGATGGGGCGTACTGTGTGTCCCGAGTCAAGGCGTGGCGCTGACGCCCGCAAAGTCCCCCAAGAACCCATACCCGAAGCTGACTGGTCCAAGACCTACGCTCCCGACCAATCACGTTCCAGTGACACTAGCAGCAGTTGTGCCCCCCAGCCTCCGAAAGGGGTCACTGCTTGCTGGTCTACAGGACCCACCCTCCCCCCGGAGAAGGCGAGCTGTCGTCGGAAGCGCTGGCCTTCTCCCCCCGGCAGCCTGAGCTTGTTCCCGACCTCGGGTCACTGGTGTGGCACAAAGTGTGGCGTCCAGCGCCTCAACCCTCAGCGCCACCAGGCCTGCCATCTTTTTTTTAGGTTTGAAGCACTTGTACACACCAGCATTTTCATTTACTCACCGTATTTAAAAACTGGCAAGTAAATAAAATGTGTGTGTGTGTAAAGCAAACTCCGACTCAAGGTATAATCCCACCCACTGGTATGTGAGGAGAGGCTGTGTGGTTCCAGATGTGTACGGAGGGTA
The DNA here is from genome assembly GCA_016271365.2 of Neoceratodus forsteri. Taxonomy (NCBI): domain Eukaryota; kingdom Metazoa; phylum Chordata; order Ceratodontiformes; family Ceratodontidae; genus Neoceratodus; species Neoceratodus forsteri. The sequence goes on along the minus strand of CM057456.1, from coordinate 972,898,452 downwards.
CATCCTTTACAAAGGGACCATATGGTTTTGACTCTAGTCCGGGGTCAGAATCAAACCTGTCTGTACAGTGCTAACCAGGAGAGTTTTCAGGGACTGGGCTACCATGTGTATACCATAAACAGTTCAAGAAAAGCATGACTAGTGCTTAACCCACCATTGCAGTGTGGTATTTTCTATCAGAAAAGAGGTTAGAGTTCGAGTTCAGCTCACCCCACGGTCAAGGGAGATATGTACAGAGAATGTGACTGCTATGCAGCAAACCTAGCCAGCAGTCCATCTTACCATTAGACACAGAGGGTCTGCCCTGTACTATCCATGCTGACATCAAAAAGAGGGTTACCATATGGTACCAGCCCCAGCTGAAAATACAGTACAGCAGTGTCTGAGTGGGTTGCATGTAAATTAAGCCAAGAAGAGGTTGCAACTGAATGACAAACAGGAGCATGTAAAGCAGAAGAAGACGACAAAAAAAAAATAAAGACTGGGGTGGTATGCCATTACAACTAGAAGCAAAGTTTGGAGGATAGTGAGAAAGGTTGGGGAAGAGGACTGTGAAGGTAAGGTAGAAGAACAGATTAGACATGTGGTCATGGAGTAGAAACATCAGGATGGGGGTGGGGGTGGGGAGGAGTAGATATTTGGGGTGAGTAGACCAAAGATGAGGGAGATTACAGCAGAGTGCAGGTTGTCATGCAGTGGTCTTAGAATGGGGAACATACTGGGGGTGGGGGTAGAGCTTCTAGGGTGAGGAGGAGGGAAGGGGACAGGACAGGAGGGAGCGAAGACAGCAGGCAAGGACTGAAACCAAAGCTTGGAGGTGACAGAAATGTAGCAAGAGAGGCAGGTGGCATCCAGTGAGGGATGAGTGGTAAATGGAGATGGAATACTGATGTGTGTGGGGAGGGCAGTAAAAGGCAAAGTGATAGAAGGAGAGGAGAAAGGGATCCAGACTTAAAAGTATTGAAAAGTTCATGTGTTAAAACAAACAAAAAAAATGCAGCAGTAAGATGGTTTGTTTAAAATAAATGGTCACTAATATAACTACTGTACGTTTACTGAGCTCAGTCCGGCAATCTTGATTAAATGAAAAATGTAATCAAGCCATGATAATTTATGTCTACTCACAGCTTAATTAATGCCTATTAAAGTTCAAAATGGAATACATGGATCTGAAATTGAAATTTGATTATGTTTTCTGAAATCTGTTAGCCATAAAGTGTAACCAGACTTGTCAGCTTAAGCTGAAAAGAATTTAATTAGCTTATTATAAAAGCAATTAATGTTTTGTCAACACCAATTAAATTAAAAGAATTACCGTTGCCAAGTGTTGGTTTACATATACTTTGATTTACACAGTGTTGTTTTTTTAAATTTTAGAAATACAGAAATACTATTAGTGTTAACCTAACAACTATGCCAAGCTCTCTTAGCTGTATTGGAAAAACCAACAGTTTTTTGCTTTTTACAGCTGCTGAAATTGCATTTCTTCAGCCCACGTAAAGCTGGCTGAACAAAACCTGCAGTATGCATCAGATTCCTAATTTCTAAACGCTTACTGTGTGGACTATTTCTCTGTTTAGGGTGACTTGTACATTTGCAAAGTGACTCTTACTAGGGCTGCAGGAACCCTTCCAAGGTATTCGGATGAGAATCAGAACTATTAATATTTGCCATGATAAAAATACTTTCCTGCAGGCTCTTGCATAGTTCAGGTGTGATCATCACTAGCACTGAAGGTCAAATGGAGAGAAGTAATCGATGTGGGGGTCACCACCCCACCTCCAGTGCTGCTGCAAGTACAGCCCCCCCCCCCCGATCAATAGGGTAAAGAAGAAAAGATTAACCATAGTAATAATGATGTTTCTTCTAGAGGCTGTATTTTTAAGTCATGTAGTATCTCAGCCCTGGAGTGCTGTCCCAAATATAGAACTTCAGAATGTTAAAATTCAAACTCTGCAGTGTGGTAACACTCCCCCTGACATCCTAAGTGCAGACTTATGTCTGAAGAGCAGAAGACAGCAGTGACTACTCAACCAACCTAGACTACGCATTCAAACAACTGTAAATACACAAAAATGACAATGGAAGGAGAGGTATGGAAGGCTTGTATGACTCACACATACATCTTCTAAAAGAAACTTCATTACTACAGAGAGTATTTTTTCTTCTCTCACCGAGAGTGTATTTGTGATGTCATACAAACAGCAAAGGAGACAGGGTGCAGAACCTATTTAGGGAAAGGTTCTGAAGCATAGTACCACATATGGTCTCCCTTCTGGTTTGTATGTCCAGACAGTTGTGTGAAGTAAAGGTGTTTAGTGTTGATCATGTAGCTGCCTTGCACACCTCTAGCAAGGATATACCCCTTAATACTGCCACTGTGACAGACTGTAGCTCTGGTAGAATGTGCCTTTAAACTCTTTGGTGGCTCTTTATCAGCCTTACCACAACAGACTTCAATGCAAGAGACAATCCAGTAAAAGACTCTGGTTTTGCAGCAGGCATACCTTTACATACCCCACCGTAACTGATGACCAGTTGCTTGTTTCCGTATTAGACTGTTTAGTTCTTTGCATATAGAAACTTAAATCTCTCTTGACATTCAAGCTGTTGTTTCTTTTCTCCTACAATGGAGTGGGGCTTTGGAAAGAACACAAGCACTGTCAGTGACTTACTCACGTGAAATAGAGGAAATCACTTCAGGTAGAAATTATATCTACGTGTTCTCAGCACCACCTCATTCCTACAAAATACCATGACATTAGGGTTTATACTAAGTGCTTGTAACTGAGTGACCCTTTGTTGTGGAAACAAAGAGCCCCCAACAGTGTCAGTGGCTCAGTAGGTAGCACACTCGCCTCTGAGGCCAGGAGATCAGAGGGCTGTGGGTTCAGTTCCCACATCTGGCACTTGGGTTAATATCCTAGTACTGACACTGTAGTGCAGCATGAGAGGGGTGCTGCACTTCGGAGGTGCCGCCTTTCGGATGAGACGTTAAACCGAGGTCTCGTCTGCCTGGATTGGTGGTAGTTCAGGTGGATGTTAAAGATCCCATGGCACTTATCGAAAAGAGTAGGGGAATTTCCCCGGTGTCCTGGCCAAATTTCCCTCATTCACTAAAAATACACCAACAGCTTAATCTGGTTCAAGGCCAGCTGGCATTCATCTGTATCCCCCTCCCCCGGGTCGTGCCTGAAAATAGGCAGGATTTGTCTAGTGCACTTACCCATTCAACAAAAACTAAATAAAAAATACTGAAAGCTGGCTGTGTGCACCTCATAGACGGGACCACTGTGCGGCAGTTAGTGCACAGCTGGTGCAGGTCAATATTCAGATACCTAATGCACTCTGACCGGAGCACAATGTCTGAATATGGGGCCATGCCAGTGCACTGCATATGAACTATGCGCTGCACTGACACAGAACACAACTGAATATGACCCACAGAGGAGCCCACTGGAGAAAGGACTGACCAAATGGGATAGTGCCAGTGCTCCTACGGGCCATATTCAGCCCTAGCATACTAATAAGTCAACTCAGCATGCAAGGTGCTAAAAGGTCATTAGCATGCCTGCACAGCCCCCCAGAGCACCCATTCTGAGACGTCTAACCTGTTCTCTGGTACTCTAGGGGTCCTCCACTCTCCGACTGCTCATCTAGTATATATATCTTATGTTTTCCAGAGGCTCTGAAAAGAGCTATGGTGAAACCTCTCTGAAAGAAACCATCACTGAATTCAAACCTGCTGGCAAATTACAGGCTGGTCTCAAATCTTCCCTTTTTAGGGATGATTATGGAAAAGACTATGGTGGTACAACCAGAGGTTCACCTTGAGAAATGTGATATGTATGAACTATTCTAATCTGGTTTCAGGGTTCGGCACAGCATGGAGACTGCACTCAAACAGTTAAATTACCTGTTCCTGGCAAGGGACTGAGTGAAGCACTAGACTGTTCTCATTCTCTTGTCAGAGTCTGATACTGTAGATCATGGGGTTTTGATAGGTCACCTAGAGGAACATGAGGGACTCGCAGGAACAGCCTTGAAATGGTTTTAGTTATTCCTGTCCAGCAGATCATCATGTGATCTTTCTCATGTTGCCCTGCTGTGCAAGAGTTCAGTTCTTTCCTTCATGTTATTCACAATGTAACTGTTGCTAATGGGACAGGTCATCAGATAGTACGGTGTGAGTTTTCCCGGCTATATACATGATACTTGAAGAATAATCCACGATAAGGTGTTGGTTAGACTGGGAGTTACCCACACCTGGTGTGCTTCGCCACGAGACTGCAGGCTGACTGACCAACTACCCCAAGTGTGGGTAAATCCCAGCCCAACCCACACCCTAGCATGGATTATTCTGAATATACAATTAGGAAATATGACAACTGTACAAAAAAGTTAAGGAAAAGCACTGATTTTTTCAGTTTGTATGCTGATTTTAATAAAATACCCTTCCCCCTACAAAAAATAGTTCCTTGTTGCTGGGCAGAAGCCCTCCAGTGCCTGTGAAAACAGCTGGTCACAATGCGAATGAGCTGAACACCACCAAAACGATTATAAGTGAAAACGTGAGCAGTTTAATTTTAGTGTTGCAGGTTACCTCTGGGTTGTTTCTGACTTCAGCAATGCAGCTTACATCTGACTTTCTTTTTTGCTATAGTTTACACTTTTCATTTTTCAGAATGACACAGTTAGCAGGAGAAAAAAAAATACGACGATGCAACAGCGACGTACATTACAGCGCCAATTTGATGTTACCACTGTAATGTACCCGCGGGACCCCAGCACTGCTTCTCAGAGTCTTGCACCCCTTCCCTGAATCAACTCTGACTCAGAGTGGACTATATTAAAACGTGTGTGTGTGTGGGGGGGTTCGGGTGGTGAGGCCCCCGGGAAAAAACAAAACATTTTACTTGCCCGCTTTATGCCAACTGCAATTGTGGTCGACACAAAGCTGTTGCTGTAACACTGGTAGACAAAATTTTTGTCAAACTGGCGTTGTAGATATGAAAAAAAATGTCAGCTTTCCAAGAGTGTACTGGAACACTAAGCATTCTGCAAAGATTTTACTTTTTTTCATGTGTGATTGGCTGGTACTTTATGTGGTGGTTATGCAAAAATTACCCCACAACATAAAGTAGCAGCCAACCAATCAGGACAGTGAATTTTTAGACCTTATTGTATATTCAGTTGTACTTGTCCTTTACATTGCACAGGCATGATGCGGTCTCTAAGACGAGTCAGTGCCAACAAGGTAGATATGACTGTTTTGACTAGATGGCCTCCAGCTGACTGAACTTCAATCCGGGCAATATGGAGTTGTTATTATGGGTCTGCGCACATGGGTAGTGTGCCAGTTTTTTACAGAAACATAGACTGACAGCAGATAAGGACCGCTTGGCCCACCTAGTCTGCCCATTTCCCTACCTAGAGGATAAGCTGCAGATCCTATTTAATCAACAGCCTATTTCTTCCTACCCCCTACAAAAATTGCCTTATGTCTGTCCCATGCATTCTTGAATTCTCCCACAGTTTTAGACCCCACAACCTCCTCAGGAAGGCTGTTCCATGCGTCCACCACCCTCTCTGTGAAAAAATACTTCCTCACATTGCCCCTGAGCCATCCCCCCCCTCTTCAAATTGTGTCCCCTTGTTCTTGCACATCTCTTTTTCGGAAAGATGCTACCCTCTTGGACTTTCTTGATTCCACTGAGGTACTTAAACGTTTCTATCATGTCCCCCTTCTCCCTCCTTTCCTCAAAGGTATACATATTAAGCTCCTTTAGTCTCTCCTCATATGGCTTCTCTTGCAGACCCTGCACCTTTTTAGTTGCCCTCTTCTGAACTGCCTCCATCCTGTCTATGTCCTTGCGGAGATGGAGTCCCCAGAACTGGATGCAGTACTCCAGATGGGGTCTCACCAACTGTCTGTACAGGGGGATAACAACTTCCTGTTTTCTGCTGGCGATGCCTCTCCCTATACATCCCAGTATCCCCCAGCCCTCCCTACGCCTTCTCCATATTGCTTCCCAACCTTAAGGTCATCTGATATGATTACCCCAGGTCCCTTTCCATTTTGTTGTTGTTACTACCTCCCCCAATTGTGTAATCTTCCCTGGGTTTTGATTCCCAGGTACATTATTTGCACTTCTTTGCATTGAATCCAAGCTGCCATACTTCTGACCATTCCTCCAACCTTGCCAAGTCCTTCTCAACCTTTCCACACTCCTTGTGCATCAACCCTGTTGCAGATCTTTGTGTCATCTGCAAAGGGCATACTTTTCCTTCCAGTCCCTCTGCAATGTCACACAAAGACATTAAAAAGGACTGGACCCAGTACTGAACCCTGCGGTACTCCACTAGTAACCTCGCTTTCTTCAGAGCGGACTCCATTTACAATTACCTTCTGTGTCCTGTTGTCCAGCCAATGTTTTACCCAGGCTACCACCCTGGGACCCACTCCCAGGCTGGTTAATTTGACTATTAATCTTTTGTGTTGGACTGTGTCAAATGCCTTGCTAAATAAAGTCTAGGTAGGCCACGTCCACAGCCCCTCCCTGGTCTACTACAATGGTCACCCAGTCAAAGAAATCACTTAGATTCGTCTGACATGACCTTCCTGCTGTGAACCCATGCTGCCTTGGGTCCTGTGCCCCACTGGCCTCTAGGTACTCAACAATCCACTGTCGTTTTGCCAATTACCACCCCTGACCTTCCTTCTGTCAGTCTTTCTTGTTATGTCTGAACATTCCTCACATTTCTCTCTATATAACCTTACTATCTTATTAACCCTTTCACTCCACAGGTCGGGTCCATGGTTTCTGCACTTATTATATATCTTACTGCCATTATCTGTATAATGCTTGCCATTATTTTTTGCTGTTTCTACCCATTGTATTTTTGCAGCACTGCTGTACTGTTCCTCTATTTGTATTATTGTACCCATGTTGCTGTTGTTCAACTGTTCTCCTTTTGTTGTACTCTCCCGGGTTGTGCCTGAAAATAGTCATTTTATGGCCAGTGCACCTACCCGGTTAACAAAAACTAAATAAATAAATACAAATTCTTTCCTTCAGAAGTGATTCCATCACTTTCCCTACCACAGAGGTCAAACTGACAGGTCTGTAGTTTCCCGCCTCTGTCTTGGTCCCACTTTTGTGAAGGGGAATCACATCTGCCTTCCTCCAGTCCTCAGATACCACACCATCCTCCCATGATTTGTTAAAAAAGGTAGTCAGTGGTGTCACTAGTTCTCTGCTTAATTCTTTTAGAATTCTGGGGTGAATTCCATCTGGCCCCATTGCTTTGTCCACCTTCAGTTTTAGAAGTTCTTTCAGAACCCTTTCTTCTGTGAAAGGACTGGGATCGACCTCCCCCCCCCATCCAGAGTGCTTCTGTTAATTGGATTAGGCACCTCCTCACTTGTGAATACTGAACAGAAGTATTCATTCAGTATCCCTGCTTTTTCACTGTCCCTCTCTGCCCACAGACCATCCATTCTATTCAGCCTCACTATCCCCTTTGTCTTTCTACGCTCCCTGCTATACCTATAAAAGTTTTTATCCCCCTTCTTAACCGAGTTGGCTATCTTTTCCTCAGTTTGGGCCTTTGCTATTCTGACTACCCTCCCTACTTCCTTCTGCCTTAACTAGTACAGTTCTCTGTTCTGCTCCTTCTGTGTTTCCTTATACTTCCTAAATGCTATCTTCTTCTCCCTAACCTTCACCACCACCTCTTTTGAGAACCATAGTGGCTTTTTCTTTAGTTTGATTTGTTTATTTGCTTCACACAAAGGCTTGTTGCCTCTGTGATGGCAGTTTTGATATTCCCCATTGTTGCTCCACCCCTCCTTCTAGCCTGTTTGCTAGTGCTTTTCTAAGGCACGCTCCCCATCTTGCCAAAGTCAGCCCCTGAAGTCCAGAACCCTCACTTTTATGGCTTGGACTCTGTAGCTGAGTTTAAGTGAACCACACACTGTTTGGTGGTCACTTGTTCCCCAAATAGCTACCCACTTCTAGATCTGAGATCCTCTCACTGTCCCCATTTGAGAGTATGAGGTCTAAGATCGCTCCCTCATGAGTAGGTTCCAAAACTAGCTGTCTGAGGCATGCCACCTGAAGGGTATAGAGAATGGACTTGCTTTTGGATGAGGCTGCAGCAAAGGTGCTCCAGTTAACATCTGGCATATTAAGGTAACCCATCAACAGTATCTCCCCTTTCTCTGCCACCCTAAGTATGCCTTCTATCATATCCTTGTCCAGTCCCTTCCCCTGACATGGGGGTCTGTATACAACCCCTGTGTGGATGGTGGTGCCATTTCCAGTCTCTAAGGTGACCCACAGTGCCTCCTCTTCTCCCTGTTTACTCTTTTGTTCAGTTGCTTTTAGCCTTTCCCTTGCATAGAGAGCTACTCCACCCCCTCTTCTCCCCTCCCTGTCTCTCCTGTAGGTTGTGTACCCTGGTATGCTAACATCCCAGTCATGGTTCTCTGTCTGCTACGATATCCAGGCATCCCTCTTCCATCAAGGCCACCAGTTCAGGGAGCTTGTTGTCCAGACTACGGGTGTTGGTACTCATTACCCTCCATTTCTTGATGGCCTTACCCCTTTTTGTTCCACCCCTGTCCTTACTGTGTTTGCTACTTTCTCCATTTACCTCTGCGTCTCCCTAACGACATCTCTATGCTGGTGTCTACCTCACTTAGTACCCTGATTTTTTTTGGGGGGGGGCTAGGATTTCCCTGCTCCTCTCCAGTGCCTCCCCCCTTGGCTAGTTTAAATGCTTTCCAATGAAGCATTTAAACCTAACACCTAGGATCCTGATTCCCCTCCTGGACAGATGCAGACCATCACGCCAATATAGGCCTGCATCCCTCCAGGTGGACCCCCAGTCCCCAATGAAGCCAAATCCCTGAGCTCTGCACCAGTTTTTCAACCACTGATTGAATCCCATGGTGTGGAGCACCCTAGCCTCACCCGTGCCATAGATAGGCAGCACATCCCAGAAGGTTACCGTGCATGCTATTTGTCTCAGGCCCCTCCCCATCTCCATAAATGCTTTTTGCACTGCTCTGATCCCTTTCTTAGCCAGGTCATTTGTCCCTAGGTGGACAATGACATCCAGCTCCCCCCCCCCCGCAGTTGCTCCTGCGATCCTGAGGATTCGCTCCCTGTCCCTCCAAGCCACGGTGCCAGGCAGGCACCTCACCTCCCTCTCCCCTTCCTCCCCCAGTTCTACCTTCCTAACAATGGAGTCCCCACCAGGGGTTGTTTCCTTCCTTCCCTGTGGGTCCCATGCCACCCTCCTGTGGGTCTCCTTTGTGGAGGTTCCAGCATCCTCCTTGGTCTCCACTGTGGGTGCCTCCATAGAGGAACCACACTTTTCCAGAGCAGCATAGAAATTGTGGAGAGGTACAACTGGAGGATGCGTCTCTGTTCCACCACCTCGCCCTCCCTGAGCCCACTGTGGTTCAACGCTCCTCTTTCTTGGCAACCTCGAGGCAACGGCAGTGACCCTGGTGGTCCCTGGGTGGGAGGGTCCCTAAATCCTGGCCAACTCAGCCTGGAGATGAGCAACCTCCTCCCTCAGCCCAGAGGTGCCTGCAGATGGGACAACACCGCATCCTCCAGAATGTCTCCCGGAAGACTGCTGCTCCACAGCCACTGCACTTCCTCCCATTATGTCTTATTTCTGGCCCCCTAACTGTTTGGAATACTTACTCTTTCCTCTGTTTATTTCTTTTTCTTATTTTCTCTCCCTACTTACTCACTGCCTCTGTGCCCTTTTAGCTCCTGATCTTCCTGTTCGGAGACAAGAAGTTCCTATATTTCTCAGTAGTCTTCTTACTTGCTCAGAGTCAGACCTCCAGCAGCTGGGGGGACATGGAGAGCTACTCTTGCCCTTCTAGGATGGTGAGTCTTTGGTGGCTCTGTGATCACACTTCCTGCTCCTAAACAGGAAGTTCCTGTTGTCAGTCAAATCCAGTACCTATAAAAGTAGAACTGCCTTTGGGTGGAGGGAAGGAGGGCAATATAGTCCCAGTAGAGAAGTTTAGTTATACCAGCAGCTCCTTCCTCCTGGTGGCTGCCTGTTCTCTGGCAGAAGCTATCTAGGGCAGTGTTTAAATCTGGTTTTAACCTGGCTCCTTCTAGCTAAGCCACTCCCCCTACTTTGCAAATCTTTCTACACTTAATTTCACAGATAATAATTCCCTTCAGCCACCTGAGAGAAGCACCTAGATAACTACACAGATAACAATTCACTTCAACTAACTCTGACAAACACACTAACCTTTTTTTTTTTTTACCCTAAATTGAAGGTACCAGTACAAGAGTTCTAATTCTTAGTCCCAGTAGAGAAGTTTAGTTATACCAGCAGCTCCTTCCTCCTGGTGCCTGCCTGTTTCCCTCCCAACAGGCTGCAGCACTCCTTCCCTCCTCCCTCCCAGCCCGTGGAGTGTCCAGGCAGCAAGCTAACATGTGGTCACGTGATCAGCCATGCTGGATATTATCACCTGAATTTTCCATTTGCAGGTTATGCTCTACATTCTAGCAGTTGTGGACAGGGTAAAGAATCTGGGGGTCACTGTGGATAGCAGGCTAATGTTGGAACAGTATGTGGAAGTGGTGATCCACAGTGGGGGGTTTCCAACTAAGAAATATCCCCCAGATTAAACCATATATTGTGCATGAGGACCTGGTAACCTTGGTACATGCCTCTGTTACCTCAAGACTTGACTACTGTAATGTTCCATACGTAGGCATGTCTGGAAAGTTGGCACATTGCCTGCATCTGGTGCAGAATGCTGCAGCTAGGCTGGTTAAGAGAGAAGTACACACAGATCCCATCTTACCTGTGTTTCTCAGTCTGCGCTGGTGATCAAGGTGGTGCATCATTTCTCACTTTGTTAAACCAGCAGTGCATTTATGTGGAGAAAATTTTGTCCTATACTTTTTTATTTTAAATTGCCACTTATATACACCAACTTGTGTGATACCCTTCTTTCCACAATATGAGTCTGCTTTAGTACTTTCTTCATATCTGAAATAATAAAAGGAGCACTCCTTTTACTGTGGCTTTGGCCAGGTTTTCATCTGTATTCTCAGCTGTTTTTGTACATCATTTGTTTAAAATCACTTCTGTTGTGATTAAAATTAACTAGTATGCAACAAGCAGTGCTCCCTGACCTTATGGAACAGTAGGTGTTAAAAAACAGCTTAGAATACTGATGAAAACCTGGTCCAAGCCATATTAAAAGGAACGCTCCTTTTATTATTTCAAATGTGAAAACAAATACTGAAGCAGACTCAGAATGGAGAAAGAATGGTATCATACAAGTCAGGAGATTAGGGGCAATCTAAAATTGCATAAAAAAGTATAAGTTAAAATTTCCACTGCATTCATGCACTGCTGCTTACAAAGCCCCGCATGAACTGGGCCTAGGCTACTTTAAAGATTTCCTGGCCTTCTATGCTCTGTGTTATCCCCTCTGTGCCACTGAGGAGAATTTGCTGGCTGCCCCGATATCTTGCCTGATGCAATTTGGCACCAAGCTTCCTTAATCGCTCATGAGCATTGGGAACGGTAACTGAATACTCTGCTCTCGCAGGACTAGGGCTTAAGCAGGTGCCCCCCCCTTCTTTGTTCAGCTGTCCGCTGAACCTGAAACCCTATCCCCTCCCTGTCTAACCTATCTCTTTTCCCTCCCAACAGGCTGCAGCACTCCTTCCCTCCTCCCTCCCAGCCCGTGGAGCGTCCAGGCAGCAAGCTAACATGTGGTCACGTGATCAGGGATACTATCACCTGAATTTTCCATTTGCAGGTTATACTCTACAGCCACTGGGAGTCACTGTTGTGCTCACTCTATCTTCCCAGATACCTAGCATGATTATTTTAACTCATATCACACAGTGCCTCTATCATAAAGCAACTGAATCTTTCTGCCCTCCCCTACGGTTACCTCCACCTCCTCATCCCTGGTTTCGAACCTTCTACACCATAAGTGGTGACCCTAACCCCTGGGCCATCCCAGAAGTACAGTTTTACTGAGACACTACAACCCCCATTATCCTCTCCTTCTCGTCCCCCTCTGTTTCCTCAGCCCCCTGTAGTCAGCCATTGATCTAGTCATGCCTACTGGCACGCACCGTGCGTACTCCCCATCCAATCTAAACGCTCAAACAACCCAGTACTCATTGCCCCCCTCAACACCAGTGCTCCTACCCGTTTTCAATCCCCCCATCCAACGGCTGGCAAAATGGCAAATTCCTCCCACAACCCTCCCCCTCCTTATCACTCTCTTGGCAATAATCTCCCCCCAATCCCCAAGTTCCACTCTGTCCACCTCACCCGAACAGTACACCTTCCCACCCTCCCTCACCAGTCACACCAACCTTTACAGCTCTTCCACTCTTCCCTTCCTCCATCAGCACCCCGTCATCCCCCACCACAGCCCCCTTTCTCCTCGCAGACTACCCCTCCTGGTCCTAAACCCTAGGTCCAGACCTTCTGGCCTTCTAGGAAAAAAAAAAAACCTCCCCAAATACCTTGCTCCTTTCCTCCTACTGCTCCTCCTTGCAGGTGACGTCGAACCTAACTTGGGACCCGACAGCCTAGCCTCCAATCCCTCACCACCACCACCACCATCACCAACTGGTAGCCTAGGTATCTGCCACATAAATGCCAGGAGTCTCTTGCCCAAGTTGCACCACATCAGGGCCTGGATATCCCAATGCTCCCCAGATATCCTTTGTGTCTCTGAGACATGGCTCTCCGCCAAACTCCCAGATTTGTTGCTAACAATCCCTGGCTACTCTCTGTTCTGCCAAGACAGTGGCAAAAGTGGTGGCGGGGTTGCCACCTATTTCTACTAGTCCTTATGTGCCTCCATCATCCTCTAGGAAGTCTCCCCTAAATCCCATGAGCTTCTACTCCCCAAGCTGGTGCTCCCCTTATCTGCACCCATCTTTACAGCAGTTTGTTACTTTCCCCCAAAAGTTAACCCTGCTTGTCTCCAGCCTGGCCACCCTCATCTCCTCCACTGCTTCTGAAGAACTCCTAGTCATGGGTGACTTCAACCTTAATTGGCTTGCCCCACAAGTCAGAGTACTCACCCAGGAAATTGGGACCCTAAACATCACTCAACTTATCTCAGATCCTACCAGGCTCAATCCCCATTCCTCCAACCACTCACTGCTGGATTGGATTCTAGCTTCTCACCCCCCAAAAATTCTCCTCAGCCAGTACCTTCCCTGATGCCTTCAGTGACCACTTCATCACCCACTGCCGTAGGAAGTCCCACCTCCACCGCCCAAGTTACATGTGGTTCAGACCCCTAAGGTCACTGAACCAGCAGGTTCTCCTGGCTGACCTCTTCCTGGCAGACTAGTCTGAAGTCTTAACCACACCCGATATTGACTCTGTTCTGGCAGCCTTCAGTTCTACCTTCCTGAACGTGTGGAACTACCTCGCCCAACCCAAAAGGTTGCAACTCCAGCACAGGCACCTTCCCTGGACCTCGCCTAATCTGGTGAGACTCTAACTCTAGAGGCCGCACCTGGAGAGTCTACAAAGCCTCCTCTAACCTCAAATATTACAGATCACTAAAGAATGCCTGCACGAGGGCTGTTCTCACCACTGAAGCTAGTTTCTTTAAATTGCAGCTAGAGGACTGGCGCCCCTCCCCAGCAGCGTTCTGGAAGACTCATTTCCCTACTAAGTACCTCTTCTCACTACACCCCAACCGAAAGTACTGATCGGGATGATCCAGGATCTGCTGCCTCTTCTATAAACCACTTCTTTACCATTTGCGCTCTCCCCTCCGGACAACTCTCTTCCCCCTCCCCAACCAACATTCCATGTCCCCCAATTACCACTACAGAAGTACTGCGTGCTCTCAGATCCCTAAACTCCTCTAAGCAGAGTCCCGATGGACTCAATCCAAACCTCCTGAAACTCTCTGCCCCACCATAGTCCCACCCATCACCTATCTTTTCAACCCCTCTCTCTCTCTCTCTCAACCTGCACCATCCTCAAGGCCTGGAAACTAGCCAAAGTGATCCCTCTTCATAAAAGGGGTAACCCTTCCATTCCAGGCAACTACAGGCTCATCTCCCTCCTCCCTCCATTTCAAAAATCCTTGAATCTTTCATCCCTAAAAGACTGAATTTCTTTCTGACCACAAATGACATATTGACCCCCGATCAATCTGGGTTCTGGAGTCTCCACTCCTCTTCCTCATCCCTTCTCCGCTTAACTAATCACATCCACACCTGCATGGACAAAGGCCATCTGACCCTGGCCATTTTTGTGGATTTAGCCAAGGCCTTTGATTCGGTTGCCCACAAAATCCTCTTCAACGATCTTTCCTCCATCGGTCTCTCACCCTCAACCACCAAGTGGTTCAAGGCCTACCTCTCTGACAGATACCAGTTATGTGCAGCAGGGAGACACCAAATCCCCCCACCGGTGTTCCGCAGGGGTCGATCCTTGGACCCACACTCTTCTCCATATTCGGAAACAATCTACCATCCGTCAGCTCTGCATCACACGTCCAAATGTACGCTGATGACATGGTAATCTTCGCATCAGGTCCTTCTCTCACTCAAATCGAGCCCATCTTCCAAGTTGAGTTTGTGAACATGCTGTGCTGGTTTGATGCCAAATCGCTCAAGTGTAATACCAAAAAAACATTCGCAATGGCATTCGGCACTGCCCAAAAATTGGTCACACTAGCCTCATCCCCACCCTTTCTATGCCCTAGATGGCACGAAAATCGAGACCATGGACTCTTGTAAATATCCGGGTGTTTGGCTGGATCCCAAACTGAATTTCTCCTTCCACCTTGACGTAATACACTAAAAGCTCCATTCTAAATTGGACTTACTGCATAGACATAAGGACAGTCTCTTGATCCCCCAGCAGGCTGGAAATTTCTCCAAGCTCATCCTCCCATCCTCTGACTAGTACACTGACATGGGGTACAGCTCAGCTCCTCAATCAACTCTCACCAAGCTAGATGCACTGTTTCATGCCTTCTGCCGTTTTGCCACTAATCTCCCCTATGTCACACACCACTATCTTCTCTACCAAACTGTTTCTCTCCCGCTGCTCGCAAACAGATGCCTTGTGCACTGCGCCTCCTTCATCGCCAAATACTGGCACAACACCCTTCCCTCCTACCTCTCTTTACTGATATCCCCCATCCCTAATTTAGGTTACTCGCTGCGCTCTCATGATCACCGCTCCTTTGCTCTACCCTAGCCTCACTCACTCTCTGGGAAACTAGCCTTTGCCTATCGGTTCCCAGCACTCTAGAACAACCTTCCACTCAGTACACAGTTTGCCAACTGCAGCATCCCTAAAGAGATAATTCAGATTTCTCCCCCTATCCCCTTGTCTTTGCTCCCCTGGCCTCTCGCACAAATTCACTGTTGCTCAGCCTACCTGTGCAATGCTCCATGTATATTTCGCTTCTCATTGTATGTATTATTTATTGCAGTTTCACTATGCATAAAATCCATATTGCCATTTTCTCTCATCGCATGTATCTATTTTCTGCTGCTTAACTATACTATGTACCTGAAATGCTTGTACAATGACAATGTTGTAAATGCTGTATATTGTAAATGTTTTGTAAATTCCTTCCTTGTTTATCCTATTGCATTAATTGCATACTGTGTCCTTCTCCCCTGTCCCGGGTCATACCTGGAAACGAGCCTTGGCTCTGTGTGCCTTTCCCAGTTATCAACTTTTAAATAAATAAATTAGGCACTCACCAGCAATAGAAGTGTTTAAACAGGGACTGAAGTCTGTTCTGTTTTTGGAAACATTGAGTGATGGGTGAACCTAAGAATTTTGATACCTGCGAACCGTTTCCTTGGGTTGTTCTGATATACTTGCTTTACTGGCGATCTGTTTATGATGATTTCCTTGATTATTTGGAATATGAAGTCTGGAATCTTGGTCTACATGAACAGAACTATGCTTGTTGACAGAATTCTTTTAATATTCTCTATGTTTAAAACAAAATCCTTGAACTCCTCAAGAGAGTGTTATACAGTGCAGGCTGGTGCAATAAAGTAGCTTTGTATGTCCTGTTGTGCCAACAATGCTTCCCAGGGACTGAATACATTGATGGAAGTTGCATCCTGACAGCACATAAAAGACACTGGGCCCCACATCCCAAGGTCCATGGGGGGAGTAATGCACCAGTATTTAATCTGAATGCTATTAAAGTGCAACTTTATATTCTGAATACTGGAGGAAGCTACCACCTAGCTATTCCAGATACTTATATGCAGAGTATACTGTACACATTCATGAATATGCAATCTTATGTTATGAATGGTCATTATCTAGAATTATAATGACTGGAATTCAACATGGATAAAGAAATGAATGACTTCCCACATATAGAACACCTTCTGCCATCAGCTTGCTGTGGCACTGATGCTAACGCACAGGCAACGTTGACACGACAGATTGCAAGGCAAGGTGCTATAGGGGACCTTACACAGGCGCAAACAAACAAACAAAAAAAGCACACACTAAATGAAGGAACAGGCACAATTTTACCTCTCCTTGCCAGTGACCGCCAATCCTAAATCACTGCGTTTGGTAGCTGGCAATCTAGTCAACCCCTTAATGGGATCTGGAAAGAGTCAACTCTGGTCCAAGGAAGCCACCATAAAGAGTTTAAACAAACCAACCTGCATTATCATCAAAAATACGTATTTGACAAGCTTGCTTCAAATGTGTCTAAAGTACCCACATGGGGGGGCCACACAGCCACATTCAGCCTTTTTAAAATTGTTTATCAGTTTGAGAGCTATTATTGTGGGAGATCTGAAGAAACAAACCTTACAATCTGTGTTTAATTAAGGCTTCCAAGGGTTAGGTGGGCACCAACAGACTGCCAGTTTCTGTTAATTTATTCAGCAATGACCTTGAAGGTCAGCATCTTGTCTCTAATTTAAAACTGCAGTCTTTCCCTGGAGCCTATACTCTGCCTAGGAGTCAGAAGAAAGGGGGACTTCAAATATTTCAGATAGGTCAAAGGGGAGTTTTAAATACTATATCCTTATATTTTGGACATTCTTCAGGTGCTATATCACAAGTTGACAGTAACTGTATTTTGAAGTAATTAAGTGGTAAAACACTTCTGAAAGAGGACTATCATTTGATTCAAGCTGGTCAAAGATAATACAAGCTGGAAATGGACACTGCACTGTTTTTTCAAAGAAAGGGTTTTGAAAGGGTTAAGAGGACTAAAGGCTGAAAAAGCCATGGGCCCTGACAGATTGCACCCAAGGGTGATAAGGAAACTAGGGGAGGCCCCGACAGACCCATAAATGGATTTGCTTAACAGCTCTCTGGAATCACGAGTGGTCCCAGAGGACTTGGAAAGGGTGGATGTTGTCCCCTTACACGAGCACTGCAGCAGGGGAAGAGCCTGGAAATTACAGGCCAATGAGCTCAACCTCTGTGGTGCTGAACCTAATGAAGGCCCTGCTGAAAGAGATATTGGCAGAATTCCTGAAATCTAATGGATTATAAGACAGTACGTGACACAGGCTTACCAGGGGGAAGTCATACCAGTCAAAACTACTAGATGCTTTTGACTACGTGATGAGGTGGACAGGGGGCGCGCTATTGATGTGCCCTACTTGGCATTCAACAAGGTCTTCATCACAGTGCCATACAGGGAGTTACTACAGAAGCTGAGAGGCCTAGGGGTGGGGAACAAAATAACCCAGAAGGTAGGAAACTGGTTAAGAAACAAGCCTGAAGGTAGCACTAAAATACAGGTTACTCACCTGTAACAGGAGTTCTAGGAATGGTATATGTTGTTCATCCACACTCATTGGCAGGTATCCTTGCCGCTTTAAATCTTGCCGGAAGGTCTTCAAGCTTGCTCCTCCCACCCACCCGGGTGGTATAACTCTCGGCTCCGCCCCATGACGCCAGATCTGGCCCGCTGGAAGCTCAGGTTAGGGCCGGGCCGGGAGGTCAGGGAATGTAGTGGATGAACAACATATATACCATTCCTAGAACTCCTGTTACAGGTGAGTAACCTGTATTTCTAGGGACATGGATATGTTGTTCATCCACACTCATTGGCAGACTCCTAGCAGTTCTCCGGGAGGAGGGAGGCAAGACGCACACACCCAATACTTACTTGGGAAAGAGAGACTGGAGAACCGAGGCCCCAAAACCAGCATCCCGGCGTGACTCAAGGTCGATGTGGTAGTGGGTAATGAAGGTGTTTGCTGACTTCCAGGTAGCAGCCCTGCAGATTTCCTGGATAGGGACGTCCCTGGAAGCAGCCACCGTTGCAGCAGTATGGCGGGTAGAATGAGCTCTTATCCCTCTGGGAGGCTCCATGCCCGCCAACTTATAGCAGAGATCTATGCAGGCGGTTACCCACCTGCTTATCGTCCGCTTGGCTGCAGGTCTGCCAGATGCGGCTTCAGCGTGAAGTGACAAACAGCTGGCGAACCTCTCCGAATTTCAGCCGTAAGCTCCTTATAATAAGCGAGCGCCCTTCTAGGAGTCAGAGTATGGAGCCTATATTCGACCTCGAGGTGTGATTGGGGTAGAACACCGGCAGAGTCAACACCTGGTTAAGGTGAAACTCCGACACCACCTTCGGAAGGAATTTCGGGTGGGGGCGCAGGACAACCTTGTCCCTGTGGAAGACCAGGTAAGGAGACTCGATGCAGAGCGCCTGGAGCTCTCCCATCCTTCTGGCTGACGTGATAGCCACCAAGAAGGCGTCTTCCACGACAGGTGAGAGAGCACACCTGTGCATAGGTTCGAATGGCTTGCCCATGAGCTTTGCCAGTACCAGCAGTAGATCCACGGAGGTGGGGGTTCCCGCAGTGGAGGAAATGTGATCAAGGCCTTTGAAAAGCGCGAGACCACCTTCTCCTGCGCCACGACTGCTTCCGGCCAGCGCCGGTAAGCAGAGATGGCTGCCAGGTGCACCCTTAGGGTCGTCGACCTAAGCCCTTGACTAGAAAGGGACCATAAATAGTCCAAGATGCTTGCCAAGGAACAGGAGGAAGGGTCCAAGCCTTGTCCTGACACCAAATGGAAAACCTTTTCCATTTGAAGGCATAGCATTTTCTGGTCGACTCATACGGACGCCTCAACTACATTGAGGACCTCGTCGGAAAGACCCAAGGCCTGGAACTCTGGCAGCTCAGGAACCAGGCCGTCAGGTGCAGGGATTGAAGGTCCGGATGGAACACCTTCCCCTGATTGACTGAGAGCAGGTACGGGCGAGCTGGAAGCTGCCGCGGAGTCCTGGAGCTGAGACTGAGGAGATCTGGGTACCAGAACTGGAGGCCAGTCTGGGGCTATCAGAATCACCTGCGCCTTGTCCCTCCTCGCCTTGAGAAGCACCTTGTGGATCAAGGAAATGGGGAAAGGCGTAAAAGAGGCCCGGGTCCATTGCCTCGAGAAGGCATCCCCTGCAGCGAGCCCTGCTGAGGGGGCGGCATGGAACAGACTCAGCCGCTGCTCTCCTGAGGCAAACAGGTCCACCTGAGGTGTGCCCCAAAGGGAGAACAGATGCTGTACTACTCCGGCAGGAGAGACCACTCGTGGGATGCAGCCCCTATCCGGCTCAGGGCATCGGCCAG
Source organism: Neoceratodus forsteri (assembly GCA_016271365.2). Classification (NCBI taxonomy): domain Eukaryota; kingdom Metazoa; phylum Chordata; order Ceratodontiformes; family Ceratodontidae; genus Neoceratodus; species Neoceratodus forsteri. Next base: position 972,878,803 of record CM057456.1, on the reverse strand, counting down.
GGTGTTGGAGGCTCCTGCCACGTGAATAGCTGGAGATCCGCCTCCAGGCTGCCTGCAGTTGACCAAATCGGAGAGCTTCCTTGCATAGAAGCATGGAGCGCGTCCCGCCCTGGCGGTTTAGATAGTACATGGTCGTGGTACTGTCCGTCCTGGACTCGGACCACTTGACCCCGGAGGAACGAGCAAAGGCGGTGAGAGCTAGGCGGACCGCCTCGAGCTCCAGCAGGTTGATGTGGCATCGGGACTCCGCGGGGGACCAGGGCCATGAGCCCGTGTTCCCCAGATGGGCACCCCAACCCATCAGAGAGGCATCGGTCGACAGAGAGACCGTCGGCTCGGCGGACAAGCGGGATGCCCTCCTGCAAATGATCTGGAGCGGTCCACCACTGGAGGCGTTCCACATCCCCTGTGTCACCGACACAAGCTGGTCAAGGATCGCAGCGTGTGACCACTGGCTGGCCAGTCCCCACTGAAGGGACGCATGTTCCAGCGGGCCCAACGGACCACGCTGGTGCAGGCCGCCATGAGACCCAGGGCGCGGGAAGTCCCGGCAGGCGCAGTTGCCCAACCAGAAATGATCGGGCAAAGGAGGAAAGAACCTCGGCCCTGTCCGCTGGAGCAGCGCTCTGGCTCCGAAGAGAGTCGAGCTGCGCCCGATGAATAGAATCACCTGCTTGGCTCGAGTCTCACTTGGCCTCGTTGATAAGGAGGCCCAGTTGAGAGCAGACCTGGAGGGCCAGATCTCTGGACCACTCCGCCTCCTTCCTGGAGGAGCTGCTATCAGCCAGTCGTCCAGGTAAGGGTACACCCGGACCCCTCGGCGCCGCAGGAATGTTGTCACCACAGCCATGCATTTGGTGAAGACCCTGGGAGCTGGAGACAAGCCAAAGGGCATGGCTTGGAACTCGAAGAGGGATCCTTCCGCTCGGAAGCGAAGGAATCTCTGGTGAGACGGACGGATAGGGACGTGAAAAAACGCGTCCTGCAAGTCCAGAGAGCAGAACCACACGCCGCATTCCAAGGATGGTATTATCTGAGCCAGAGTGACCATCCTGAAGGTTCGAGACCTTAGGAACTTGTTTAGGTCGTGTAGGGTGAGAATGGGGCGCCAGCCCCCCGTCCGTTTCGGAACCAGGAAGTACCTGGACACAAACCCTGGGTCTGAAGGAGGGTCCACCACTCTCTTACCACCTCCTTCTGGAGGAGGAGGCGATGTCGGCTCGACGAGCCGCCAGTGAGGCTGGGGATCCCGAGCCCCGGGCACGGCTCTGAAGGGTGGTGCCTGCTCGAATTCCAGAGGCAGGCCTCTTCCCACCACCTCCAAGACCCACCTGTCCGTGGTAACAGCGGACCAGGCGGAAGCGGAAGTGCGGGCCTTCCCCAGGGGACCCAGGAGTGAGTGGCGGGAATGGGGCGACACCCCTCAGCCCGTCACTGGGCAGGCTTGGAGGAGGGACCGGCCGAGGACCTCCTGGGCCCTTTCCTCCCTGCCTCCTGTTAGAGGAAGCCGCGGCTTGGGTTTGGGATGCCAAGGCCGAGCCTGCTGGCCTGACGTTGCTGGGCAGGCGCGCAGGCTGAAGGACGAAAGGGCTTAGGCTGAGGTTTGCGCCTTGTCCTTCTGAGCGAAGAGACCGAGTCCAAGGTGGCATTGGACTCTCGATCCTCTGCAGGTGACCTTCCACCCCAGGGCCGAAGAGGTCAGTCCCCAAAAAGGGAACATCCGCCAACTTGTGCTGGGTATCCGAAGTAAAGGTGGATATCCTCAGCCAAGCCCGCCGACGCATAGCCACTGCGGCCGCCACCGATCTGGCACATGAGTCCCCTATATCCAAAGCAGTCTGGAGCTGCTGTTTGGCCACTGCCCTGCCCTGGTCCCGCACCTGCTTAACCGTAGTCTGCAGATCGGCGGGAAGATGAGGGATGACCTCATCCAGGAGCCCAACAGGGCATGAGAAAAATGTGCCATGAGGACGGCCGAACTGGCCTGACGAGCCGAGAGAGACGAAGCGAGACTTTTCGCCCGACATAGTCCAATTCTTGGACTCCTTGTCAGGAGGTTTGTCCACATCCCTGGCGCAGCGGGCCGGAAAACGCTGTCGGTAACCAACCTCCAGCAGAGGGTGTTCAAAAACCGGACAAGGAACCGTAGGGACCGCATACTTCCTGACCATCCTGGCCGAAGGCGCAGGGCAGGAAGCAGGGCGCTGCCAAAGCTCCAGTGCCGGACCCACTATGGCCTCGGCCACCGGAAAGGCCTCCGTCGGAGAATCCCCTCGGTCCAGAATCTCCGTGAGGGGATACCTGGCCCGTTTGGAAACGGGTTCGAGCTCCATCCCGGTAGACTCCGAGATGAGCCGAAGCAGTCCTAGGAAGGACGACGGGCTCAGTCCATTGACTGACCTCCTGAAGACTCCAAGTCCAGTCGCTTGGAGAAAAGGAGGAATCATCTCGGACCGGAAGAGTCCTCGAAAAGCTGCCTCTGGCCCGAGCCACCCTTCACCTGCCGAGTCGGTCGGGAGTGAGGTAACTGACAGCCGGACGGGTAGACCTTAGCCGACCGAGAATCCTTGGTCGGAGCCCCAATTGGTGGCTGTGGAGGCGGAGGTTCCACCGAATCGGTGGAGCAGCTGGTTTTGGCGAACAACCGGCCTGGGTATAGGCTCCTCGGATAAGTCGAGGGTTGTGTCGAGCGTTCGGTGACAGCCACTTAATGGCGGGAAGGCGGCGGGGTCGGCTTGTTCCCGACCAGGAGCTGTTGCAACATAAGTCGTCGTACCGTCGGCGTAATTTACGAAGCCTCCCTCATCCGAGGAGGAGGACGAGGACGAGCGGCAGCAGCTTACCCGCGGTGCGAGACCGAACCGCCTGTAATGATTGGGATCGGCTGGACCGAAAGAGGTCGAGACGAACGAGTCCCGGAATTTCGAGGTCGGTGCGGGAGGTGTCGGCGGAACCGCACTCCTCGGCTCGGATGGTCCATCGAGGGCTCCGAACCGAGGCACAGGTGAGCCCACGGATCCTCAACTCCTCCCGGGGAACCGGGAGAGGAATCTCGGCTGCTAAAGCGACAGCCCGTCCAATGGGTCGAGAAAAATCTCGCCTTCATCGGTGGAGTCTCGGTCAACTGACCTGGCGGGGACACCGTGAGGCCAGTGGCAGCTGAGCGGTCGACAGAAGCCAGCGGTCACGGCCGAGAGAGGGACCTTTCCGCTCCCAGAGCGTCGACGGAGGGACTTACCCCTGTCCCTCTTTTGGACCGAGAATAAGGTCCAGCAGACACAGACCCTTCTCCTTTAGTGGAGAGGGACAGACAAAACTCCTTAAAAGAAGCGTGTAGGAAGAGAGAACCAGAGAGGCGGGATAAATGCAGCGGCCGAGGAAGACTCTGACCCGCGCCCTCCCTCTTCGAGGCGACCATCCGCCGAAGCTGATCCGCCGAGACACCGGCCAAGCGGACACCGCCAACCGGCCTCCTTGACTTCACCGAGGGAAACGCCGGACGGCCCAGTTGCAATCGGGCAGCACGGTCTTCGAGGACGAGGGTGCGAAAGATGAGCACAGGTCGCAAGCTCAGCGGTCGCTCAAGGCCTAAGTAGACACACGCGGAGTGTGGATCCGTCCGAGACATCTTCTGCCGCATGGGCATCTCGAAATCCGGAGTCGATTTGTCCATCGCGAGCCGCGAGGATAGAAGACTGAAAGTCTTTCTGCAAAATTTATTTTAAATCCATAAGCGGAGAAATAGGAACCAGTCACAAGCATGAGCGTTAAGAGGGAACCTGAGCTTCCAAGCGGTAAGGAAGATCTGGCGTCATGGGGCGGAGCCGAGAGTTATACCACCCGGGTGGGTGGGAGGAGCAAGCTTGAAGACCTTCCGGCAAGATTTAAAGCGGCAAGGATACCTGCCAATGAGTGTGGATGAACAACATATCCATGTCCCTAGAATGGAAAGTTCTCAGCGGATATGGGTCATGAGCAGATTTCCCCAGGGGTCTGTACTGAGCCCCATACTCTAATATATTCATAGGGGACAGAGGGGTGGGGCTAGAAGGACAAGTCTGTCTATTTGCAGATGAAACCAAGATCTGCAATAGAGTGGATACAATAGAGGAAGTGGAGGGACCTGAAAATGCTAGAACAGTGGTCCAGAATTTGGCAGCTGGATTCCATGCAAAAAAGTTCAAAGAAGTCAAGCACATTCAACAAACCACACCGAGTCAAGTACAGGATGGAGGTCATGGCATGTACCTTGGAGGAAAGGGACCTAGGTGTTAGCATTACAGATAACCTGAAAGTAGCAGCCCAGTTTTCAAGGGTGGTGGGGACAGCAAATAGGATGATGGGCTGCACAGGGAGGGGAACAGCAAGCACAAGGAGCGAGATTATACTACCCCTGTACAAGTCACTGGCTTGAACCCACCTTGAGTACTGTGTGCAGTTATGGAGCCCTCACCTTAGAAAAGACACTGACAGGGTGGAGGCTATGCAGAGGGGGGCAACCAAGATGATAAAGGGGCAGCAGAGGAAGCCCTTTGAGGAAAAGCTGAAGTGTTTCAATATATAGGGGATATGATTAAGACTTTTAAAGACCTCCAGTTAATAAACAGGGTGGAATGTTGGTAGCTTTAGCACAAATATGGTGACAAGAGGGAACGCAAAGTCAGTGGTGAGAAGTTTCAAGTAAGAGGTGAGGCAGCATTTCTTCACAGAAAGGCCAGTGGCTAGATGAAACAGGTGGTCAAGGGAGGTGGAAGGGGCAGACAGTCACAGAATTCAAGTGTGAGTGGGACAGTCACATGGGTATTACTGAAAAGAAAAATCGTCCAGAAAGGGCGTGGGAAGATGAGGAACACATAGGGTCCCCTTGCCATCACACAGGGTAGGTAGGTCAGGGAATACTGGATCTGAATATAATTATTTACAAACGGCCAGCAGAGTCTGCTCGCTTAAAGTCGGAAACTTATGACTTTTTGCTACATATACTCACCCCGTCCCTAAACTTCCCTCTGAATCTATCCCACCCTTGTTTAACCCCCCCCCTCAACTGCACTGTGGTTTGCTACTCTCCTGGTAGTGCACTCTATCTTGCCACCACCCTTTCAAACAAGAAGTGCCTTCTGACCTCCTTCCTGTACCTCCCACCAGCTAACTTGTAGTTGCGCCTTCTGGTGTTTCTGTTCTCACTTTTGCAAAAATGATTCCCTATATCGACCTTGTTAATGTCTTTAAGGTAACTGAAGGTCTCGATCATGTCCCCCCAGCACCACCGAGTACATGTCTAGGTTCACCAGCCTCTGCCATGTGTAATATCCTGCTGCCTTTAATCCATCCTGGCAGACTTCCTCTGTACTGCTTCCATCTGGTTTATGTCTTTCTTAAGGTAGGGGCCCCAGTACTACACACAATACTCCAGATGTAGATGCACCATGGACCTGTACAGGGGCAGAATGACTTCTTTCATCCTGCTGGAAAAACCTCCTTGATGTGCAAACCAGCATCCTGTTTGCCTTCCCTGATGTTTTTTTTTTTGTATTGCATTGATGGTTTCGGGTCGCTTGTAACTGCTATGTCCAGGTCTTCCTTCTCCTCCAGGACTGCAAGCTTCATCTCTCCCCCCCCCACCCCCAGAATGTACTTGGCCCTGGGGTTCCTACACCCTATGTGCATCACATTGCATTTTTTAGCACTGAACCCCAATTGCTAGATTCCAGATCACCTTTCCAACCATGCTAGGTTCTTTATTAGATACCTTACACCCTCCTGAGTATCCACACTACTGCAGATCTTGGTATGGTCCGCAAAAAGATGCACCTTGCCTTTGACGTTGTCCCCAATGTCGTAGATAAACACACTGGGTGAGACTGTACCAAGCACTGACCCCTGTGGAACCCCACTAGTCTCATCTCAAGAGTGTCCTCCTCCACCACTCACTGTGTAGTACTCCCTAACCAGTTTGTCACCCACCTGGTTAGTTTCTCCACTGTCCCCATATCTTCCAGTTTTTTCATCAACCTCTTGTGGGGAACTGAATTAAAGAGCACCTTAAGTGCTCTTTAAACAACTACCCCCGAAACACAGGACCCTTACCTGTCTCCACCCCACCCAGTTCAAATCTACATTAAGTAGTTTTTTCTTTCTGCCTCAATTAGGAGTGAAGGGATGGTATTTATTTTGGGTTCTGTGGAGGCGAGGGCCTTGATCCTTTCACTTCCAGTCCCAGTGCCACCCGGCTCTAGCATGTTTTTAATGTATTAATATGGAAAGCACCGGGGGCATGTGACAAAGTAATGGGGCGTTGCTTCAACGATATTTAAATGATTAATACAATCAAATCAAGGCCACCACTCAACTAACAAGGGCCTTGTTAGTAGAGCAGTGGCCTTGATTTGACTGTACCGTATTAACCATCTTAACTATTGAAATATCAAGTTGAAAGAATGTCCATAACTTTTTATTCTGCATGCCCCCACGCTACTCATATTATTATATCACAAAACGTGCTAGCGCAAGGGTGGCACTCAGGACCAGGAAGTGGAAGGGATCGGCTCCATGGAGCCAAAATACGATCCCTTCTCTTCCTAATTAGAAGCAGGAAAAAAAAATCTACTTAATGTAGGTTTTTAACTCAGGGCAGGTAAGAGTCCTTCTGTGTTTGTGGGTTCAGCACCACAAAAGGTGCTCTTTAAAGGTCTTACTGAAGTTCAGGTATAGTATGTCCACCACTTGGCCCTTGTTCATTACCCCAGTGACACGATCGAAGAAACTGATAAAATCTGTTTAGCACGGATGGGCCGTATGGTCTTTTTCTGTCAACAAAATATGTTTCTATGTTTCTTAAATGTTTGAAGCTTATATTTACTTTATCGGCTACAATGAAGGAAGGTACAAAGCAGGTCACTATTCCACCAGTATGCCTCACCTTTTTTTTCTGAAGGGACCACTGTCTACTGGGGCAAGGGTCTAATTCTGTTTTACTGTCTCAGGTCATTTTTTTGCTAGACCATAAAGCTCATTAAAAGTTGTGAACAGAGATGAAATTCAGCTTTGTTCTTCAAAGGAGAAAAGGCCTGTGCATCAATCCATGGTGCCTAAGCACCACTAGCATGGTTACCTAGTTACTTAAAAACACTTTTTAGCTAATAAGGACAAAATATATATTTTTTTAATCACCTCTAGTCCTCATTATCCTGTAACAAATCCAACCAAGTGGCTAGATGGCCCAGTTTGCTCCATTTCTCTAATTCTTACACTACTAACTTTTATAGCAGCTTTCTTTTCGCATCCACATTTCATTTCCCATGTAGAAAATTCTAATGGAAACTGAAAAAGAAGGAATGGAGCACCTGCAGGTCACCTAGTCTTCTCACTAGTTGACTGCGTGCATCACATGATCCTGGATCATTAATCAGCAGAGCATGTAATCTTATCTCAAACAAAAAACATGGCTCGCTGAACAGCAGCATGTCACCACTCTCCCGCAGATTGTTGGCTAATGTGATGCATGCTACTGAACAGTATATCCCAAAAGAACCCAACAATTCTCCGGCACAATCAGGAAGTGTGAACATCACCTATCTTCAAAAGAACAGATTCTGCAGCATATACTCAGCTTCTTCCAGCAAAAACAAAAAGATCTCTGGCTCATTAATCAGCATCCTGCATCACGTATCTCCAACGGATCTCTGACTCATTGATCAGCAGGATACGTTACCTATCTCCAAAGGAAAAAGACAGCAGATCTCGGGCTCACTGATCAGCAGCGTGCATCACACTTATCTCTAACGGATCTGTGGCTCATTGATCAGCAGGGCACATTATTCATCTCCAACAGACCCAGGCAGATCTCTGGCTCATTGATTTACATGGTACTTTTCCGATCTCCAAAAGAAAAACCCAGATTTCTCGCTCACTGATCAGCAGGGTACACTACCTATCTTCAATAGAATCCAACCGATCTCTGACTCAGTGATCAGCAGCAAGCATCACCTATCTGCAACAGATCTCTGGCTCAGATGATGCATACTGCAGATCAATATCTCCAAACAGATCTGACTAATTGATCAGCAGAGTACATTAGCCACCTCAGTAGAAAATGAAAATTATATACTCACCGCAATAGCTAATCTTCTAGGAATATCTTCGCCATTGATTCACACTAGTGGGTCATAACAGCTGGAGGTGCTAGGTCCCAGCATGAGACAGACCTTTTCAGGAGGGCTGGTGCTGAGGTAAGCTGCGTACATGTGTAGCACCATGAGACTGGCTTGTGCTGCATCGCTTACCTCGACACCAGCCCTCGACTGCCTCAGTACCTTTTTTACCAAGGAGGTGCAACATAAACTAACAAGTAATTATGCACGAAACCTAAGAGAGCACTGGTGACTCTTACAAGAAGGGTCAACAAACCAGTAACATAGTGCCTTCACAACCCAAACTAAGAACAAGGGGTGAGCCTGGGGGATGGCAAGAAGGCGTGTGAATAAATGGTAAAGATATTTCTAGATCAGCAATGAAGGTGAGTATGTAATTTTCATTATCTTGCAGGAATCAATGTTCATCACTGATTCACACTAGTAGGTTAGGGTACCAAGCTCAGACAAAAGTCACTGGACTAAGGTGGCAGAAGCCAAGGGCTCACTCAGGACAGAAGGCCATTTAGGACCATCCTGCCAAAAGTGGCATGCTGCCTGGCATGGACATCCAGGGCACAGTACTTAACAAAAGTGTGCGCAGTGCTCCAAGTAGCAACTCTGCAGATATCACTGACAGGTACATAGTGCATTTCTGCCAGAGACATGGTAACTGCTCTAGTGGAGTGGGCATGAACCTGACCTTTAAGCTTGACCTGAGCCATGGCAGAGCAGTGGTATAGGCAGCTCACAATCCAGGCATAAATGCACCTGACTGTCACAGGCTGTCCCTTTTGACTGGGATCAAAGGAGAGGAGGTGTTTGGATTGCCTTTAGTCCTTAGTTCTGACCAAGAAAAACTTAAGGATCCTCTAAACATTCAGAAAATTTATTTATGTCAGTGTAATAAATAGCTGGTATAGTATAGCAACATGCTACGCAAAACAGGAGGGAATACTAACCATTTCCAGAAATGTGTAGCAATAGACTGCTAACCATTTTGTCAGAGAGTCCATGACACAGTAGACAAAATTAATAAAACTATATATACACACAATTTTAAATGTTGCTAACCATTCTGTGCCAAATGCATTTTCACAGCTGATTAGCACTTTAACGTGCAAAATAGCTAATCTTTTTTTTCAGCTCATTTAACACCCTGTATTTATTTGAAAAGTTTCACCAGGAAAGGCATACTGAGCTAAAAATAGCTATTTCCAGATGCGTCCTGGAGGAAGGGGGAAGAGGAAGTACAAATGACATTTACAACAAAAATAAAGCTTACAAAATTAAACTACATACAACAAATTAAATAACAGTGAAAACAGCTATGTACAATAGGATAATTTCTGTATTAGACAAAACACACAGAAAATAAATATTGATAAGGCGAGGCATGTCCCTAAGTAACAGTAAGCTAAGCAATTATATAGGGGAGGGCATTAGGGGATAGAGCGCGGGGGGGGGGAAGAAAAAGGGTGAGTAGAGAGCTATTGTGGAACTGACTAAGAAAGGGAGGAAAGGGAGTGAAGTAGAGGCGGAGAGTCAAACCACTGTTCCTCTGGGATGTAGACCCCACAAAGGCCAGACACAGATGGCATAGGAGAAGGGTAGGAATGGGGAAATTGCAAGGAGATGGAAAAACAAGCTAGAGTAAGGTAGCGAAGGACAGGCAGACCTTTGTCCCTCTAGGGTGCAAACCCCGTAACAGCTCGACATGGTTGGGTGCACACCCAGTTCGTGTACTGGTTCCCAGGCCTGCAAAGGAGAAGGGTAACTAAGAGAGGGGAAGGGCAAGGAGTAGGAAAGTAGGCAGCTGGGTGGGTAGGGGAGCAGAGGAGATAATGTGAGGGGTCAGTTGCAGGTAGGAGTGGTGAAGTTGTGCAGAAGAGAGGATAGGGAATGAAGGGAAGGGACAGAATGGATGAGTAGGGGGAGAGAGTCCCAGAGATTAGGAAAGTAGTATGAGAAGGCAGCCTGGCCAACTGATGAAGTCCTGAGGGGAGAGCAAGGGAGCGAGAGTTGGAGCTGCGAAGGGTGTAGGAGGAAGAGGGGGCTGGGAAAGAATAGTGGTGAGACAAGAAGAGAAAGAGCCAAACCAATATTTGGCTATAAAAGAGGAGCAGTGAGCTAGAAAATGGAGAGTCCATTTTAGAAGTTTGCCAAGCAGGTAAACAACACAGAGACTGATACAGATGAAGTCCAACACAACTTCCAGTAAGAACTTAGGGTGTGTGTGAAGAAACACCTTGCCCTGGTGGAAAACAGCATACAGAGGATCTGTGACCAAGGCATGGATTTTAGACACTGCCAGTAGAGCAGAAGTGATGGTCACTAGAATGCTGGTTTCTTTTTGGTTTTTTAAACTTCACTTCAAGTTTATTACTCTCAACATTAATTGACACCTCAGTGTCAGATTACAACATATTCAGCATCAGGAAGTATATTCAATCCAATAAAATAAATGGATACACACTGTTCGATAGAAACCCATTCAAGCAGCTGGCAGTCCAGGCCAATTCTTTCATACGAACAAATGAAGAAGCCAGCAGAAGACGGCCATTTGGTCTATCAAGTCTGCACGTACTGCAGGGTCCACAGCTTAAGCTAATGACCCTGCCCTCCTACCCTTCCCACTCTTCCCGTCCTCCCAACCCATGATCCTTATTTTCCCCCATGCCTATCCCAGCCTCTCTTAAAGTTGCCCACTGTCTTCAATGAGATAACCTCTTCTGGCAGCGCATTCCAAGTGTCCTCCACCCTCTCTGTGAAGAAGTGCTTCCTGACCTCCCTCCTAAACCTCCCACCCTCCAGCTTAAGACTGTGGCCCCTCATGTTATGGTTGCCACTCAGCTTAAAGAGACTGTCCTTATCAACCCTCTTTATCCCTTTCAAGTACTTGAAGGTCCCAATCATGTCCCCTTTCTCTCTCTCCTGTCTTCCAGGGAGTACATATTCAGTGCCCTCAACCTCTCCTCATATGCCTTACCCTGCTGACCCGCTATCATCTTTGTAGCCCTCCTCTAGACCCTCTCCAGCAGGTTAATGCCCCTTGAGGTGTGGGCACCAGTACTGAACTCCATACTCTAGATGCGACCTTACCAGTGACCTGTACAATGGCAGTATAACCTCCTCTCTCCTGCTCCTGATCCCCCTTGATATGCATCCCAGCATCTTGTTTGCCTTTGCTGCTGCTTTCTTGCACTGCGTGGAATGCTTTAGGTCACTAGTGATCATCACTCCCAGGTCCTTCCCCTCCTCTGATGCAGATACTCTGACTCCACCCAGGTAGTACTCTATCCTGGAACTCTTTTCTCTGATATGCATAACTCTGCATTTCTTGGCATTGAAGCCAAGCTGCCAGATCCTGGACCACCTCCTCAGCTTTTCCAGATCTTCCTGTAGGTCCTGTATCCCTTCAGCTGTGTCCACTCTCCAGCAGAGCTTGGTGTCATCCACGAATAGGCACATTTTGCCCTTAATGAAGTCACTGAACCCTGCAGGACTCCACTGGTGCCATATAATTCTCCTCCCACAACCACCCTCTGGGTTCTGTCCCTCAGCCAGTTTTCCACCCATCTGGCCATCTTTTCCCCAACCCCAAGATGAAAAGATTACTCACCACAGTAATGTTGTTTCTTCTAATGGAGTCCTGCTGTATTCAGACATAATGCAGTTAATTTCACTGCCCAATTTAGAGTTAAGGCATCTGCTGGGAGAGTCCCTTGTGATGGGGGTCTGCAGCAGTACAGAGGTAGTTGATGGTGGAGGTGAGAAGCAAACAGATCTATTTCTGGTGTGCCCCACCTTATGAAGACTCTGGCAAGGACTTGTTTGTTCGGAGTCCATTTGTTGTGCCCTTGGCAGATGCAGTCCAGGGCATCTGCCAGGGTGTTGTCCTTGCCTGGGAGGTGTACGGCCGAGAGGCTCACATTGAGAGAGTAAACCAGGGCCCAGATTTTCATTGCCTCTGTGCAAAGCACAGTGGACCTTGTACCACCCTGCTTGTTTATGCAGAACATAGCAGTGGTGTTGTTTGTCCTGCTTTGCACTGATTGACCTTTTACCTGGGGGGCAAAGGTCTTTAGGGCAAGGCAGATGGCTCTGACCTCCAGCAGACTGACGTGGCTTGCAGATTCCTTGGGTGTCCAAGTGCCACTTACAGAGCGATTGTCTAGATGAGCTCCCCATCCCAGAAGGGAGGCATCTGTAGTGGTGATCTTTGTGGGAGTAGAAGGATGCAAGGGGATTCCCACCGAGAGGTTGACAGTTTCCTTCCACCAGTCCAAAGTTCGGAGTAAGGTTCTTGTGACTGGAACCAGTTTGGACAAGGAACGTCTTTTTTGGGACCAGTGTGCCCGCAGGTGGTACTGGTATGCCCCTCATTTGGAATCGGACACCTGAGACAACAGCTGTCATGGAGGCCATGTGTCCCAGGAGTCTTAGAAAATGCCTGGTTGGCCTGGGCTAGCCCAGAACAAAGGAGTTTACCACTGACAGGAAATTTTGGATTCTGTCTACTAGAAGAAAGGCTTTGCTCTGCTGTGTATCCAGTTCTGCTCCTATATAGGTGAGGAGCTGTACTGGATCCAAGTGGGATTTCTTTTTATTGATGAGAAAGCCCAGAGGCAACAGAGTTTGTTTTGTGTAACTGAGAGCCTCTCTGACCTGAAGAGGGGTCCTGCCCATTAAGAAGCCAGTCATCCAAGTATGGGTAGACTGCAATGCTCCGTTTCCCGAGATAAGCTGCCAGAACACCTAGGCACTTGGTGAACACTCTTGGGGCCGATGTTAAGCTGAAAGGCATGGCTGAAAACTGATAATAGATATATATTTTATTTATAAAAGCGCCATTTCCAAGGACTCTGGGCACTATACAATAAAACAATCAACCACATAATAATACACAATAATGTACAACTATATACTTAACGGTTCAACCGAAGAGTCATTAAAATTCATCCATCTATCATTAACAGGTCACTCGTCAATCAGTAAAAGCCTGCTGAAACAAATATGATTTTAACCCTTTTTTTAAAGGCTTCCACTGAGGAAGCCTCCCTCATATAAACAGGAAAAGAGTTCCACAGGGTAGGCGTGGTCACTGAAAACGCCCTGTCACCCTAATGCCACAACCTCGCCCTGGGAACTCTAAGGAGGCCTCCCATGGTGGAACGGAATGTCTGAGGCAGATGGGTAGGGGACAAGGAGATCTTGCAGACAGACAGGTCCCCGATCGTGCAGGGTCTTCTAGGTCAAAAGACAATGAAGACAATCCTCCACCTGACCGGCAGCCAGTGCAGTCCGCGGAGGACCGGGGTGATATGTTCACATCTCCTCACCCCTGACAATAACCTTGCCGCCGCGTTCTGCACCAGCTGCAGCCTACGGAGGTTGCCTCCAGATAACCCTAGGTACAGGACATTGCAATAGTCCAGCCGGGAAGTGACGAAAGCATGCACCAGCATGGTCAGGTCCTCAGTCGGGATCAGGGTTCGTATTCGGGTGATATTCTTCAGATGGTTAATCCACTCTTGACCATAGCTGACATCTGCACATCAAGCGTCAGGCCATCGTCCAGGATCATGCCCAAATCCTTCTCCTGTCTACATGGGGCAAGGGGAATGCTCCCCAAACACTAGGCCGGGGGAAGACCCCACACGCCCTCCTCCGCCCCGATGACCTGAATCCATCACCAGTACCTCTGTCTTGTCTGGGTTAAGCTTAAGCCAGTTTTGAGTCATCCAGGACAGGATCTTCTCGAGGCAGGTGTTAAATATAGAGGCCGACACCTGGATATCGGGTGCACAGGACAAGTACAGCTGGGTATCATCTGCGTAACAGTGAAAACCCTACTTGTACCGCCTGATAATGTCCCCCAACGGCAGCATGTACACTGTGAACAACAAGGGCGACAAGTCTGATCCCTGCGGAACCCCACAATACAGACGCTTCTGGTTAGATGAGGCTAACCCCACTGTCACCTTTTGCACTCTGTCAGGTATGACCTGAACCAGTTGATGACATTACCAGACAGGACACACCAGAACTGCAGATGGTTGAGCAGCACCTCGTGGTCTAAAGTGTCAAATGCCGTAGAGGTGTCCAGGAGAACTAAGATAGTACGGTGTCTCCTGTCCCTCACCATCAGGAGATCATTAAGCACCCTCACCAGGGCAGTCTCCGTACTATGCCCCGCACAGAATCCAGACTGGAAAGGCTCATAGGTGGAGGAAAATGCAAGATGCCACTCAAGCTGAATGGCCACCACCTTCTCAATAACCATCCCTAAAAATGGGAGATTCGAGATCGGTCTGTAGTTGCTGAGGCAGTCCTAGTCCAAAGAGGGTTTCTTCAATAGGGGTCTAACCAAGGCCTCTTTCAAGGCCAATGAGAAAACCCCTTTCCTCAAGGAACTCCAGACGACCTCAGCAACCACAGGTCCAATGAGGTCCAGACATCCGACCAAAAGTCGGGTCGGACCCGGGTTTAGATCCCATTGTGTTAGCCGCAGCTTCGAGACTATCTCAAATCACATCCTCCACCCCAAACAGCTCAAAGTCATTTCAGACAGGAGGAGTGTTTTGGAACAGCTCAGGCCGGGCTCTGCATCCCTTTCGAGAGGCACTCGAGGAGACCTCATCCCTGATAGAGGACACTTTGTCGGCGAAGTACATAGCCATCTGCCCACACCTAGTGCTAGAACACACTCCCCCTACACGCAGACAGGCAGGATGTAAAAGCCCGTCTACCATGCAGAAGAGCTGAGCCAGACTGTTCCTCGCCGCAGCAATCTCCCTAGACAAATAATTAGCCTTCTTACGGGTGATTGCCCCCTGATAGTCGATATAATGAGACTTCAGGGCCAATTTGTCCTCCAGCAGGTCGGATCTCCTCCAGCACTTCTCTAACCTACGCCCCTTGGTCTTTAAACTCTGGAGATCCTCATCAAACCAAGGAGGTCTCCAGCAAGTAGACAACGGGCGGAGAAGAATGGGTGCGATGGAGTATATGGCCACTGTGACAGCCCCATTACAGGCTGCCACCACTTCTTCTGCTCCAACCGCACAAGCTGCCCCAACCCTCGATAAGACCAGCACCGCCACCAGTCCCCTAAAGGAAACTCCTCTTAACGGGCGGTACCGGATCTTCTCCACAGGTGCAGGACCGATTGGGGGGCCTCTAAACTTGAACCCCACGGTGCTACAATCCAACCAAATCACCGGATCTACTCTGAGGTTGTTTATATCCAATTCTAAAGAAAATACCAAGTCCAGAGTGTGGCCACCCGAGTGCATTACCATTGTCACATTCTGTAGTAGGCCCAGAGCCCCCATGCTCCCAAGGAGATTGTTCCCAAAACTTGAGTGCCCGCCATTGACCCAGGCACTGAAGTCCCCCAGGATCAACCACCTGGGAGACTTCAACACCAGGCTAGGTGACGAGCTCTTCGATCTCCCGTAAAAAATCCCCATCTCCACCAGGGGGACGACAGAGCACAAGGACCCTGAAGCCCACCCCTATACCCCCTCAAGCGGCCACACACTCAAAACATTGCATCTGACCTACAGATAGCACCATGAGGTTCAGGGTAGATTTAAAACAAGTGGCCCCCGTGATCCTCCCTTGGATTGTGTATCACGGAATACCCAGCCGGTACTGCTGCCTCCAAAATGGGGGCGACATTTTCATCCAACCAGGTTTCCGTGATGCAAGCCAGGTCAACAGAGGATATCAAGTCTGCCATTACAGCAGTCTTGTTCCTCATTGACCTGACATTGCATAACACAACCTGAGTAGGATGAGGTGGGGCAGCTGGACCAGCCAGCTGCCCACCGTCAATCGTGGAGCCCTTGGGTATGGGAACTAAACATGGCAACCCCCTCTTGGGTTCCCATTTTACCCCAGGGCATCTCCTTGACCTTACCACCCGAATCCTAGACACCCCAGTAGCCACTCGGGTCCCATCACCCCTGGACCCCCCTCCGAGCTATTCCCAAGGCTCTACACCTCTGGTAAGTGTCAGTCGAGTGTTGGAAGCTTGAAGGGATGGAGGCAACCCCCCCCCCCCCGAGTAGCTACGCCTTATGTACCTCTGTCCCAGACACATTCTGACAACTAAAATCCACTACAAAATGCCCCAAAAATAACCAAATCCCCCCACTAATACAAATTCTAATACCCCAATTAAACACAATAACCCACACTTCAATTCCCACTCCTCACAAAAATTTTAACTTCAACTCCCACCACAACAATTCTGTCTCATCCAATTACACACCTTCTACACACCGAAACACACACAACTCACTCATCCATTAATAAATTATACACATTCTTACACTATAATAAAATAAATAAATAAATCCTTAGAGCAAGACTGAAAACGATTTGCAGGAGAACCAGTCAAAGTAATGTATCAAAACTTGTCCACTGTTTGTCCAAGTTCCCTCTTATAAAACCGGTGTGTGCCTAACCAAAATATGCTGAGGAGCTCTCACCTCCACAGCCCAAACTGCAGGTATTGAGAGGCTCTCACCCTCTCGTATACCTACTGTTTATACTTTCACTGTATTTAGGGAAAAAATGCACCATCCAAAAATTTCCAGTTCCTTAAAGGAAAACTACACACAAAACTTGAAAAAATATATGTTGTGCAGAGTGTTTTAATTTGTATGTGAAGCTCTAGTGTTTCCTTCCCTCTGACTGGTATTAGGAGTTTTTCCTAAATTAGCCTGCTAGCTTTAGGGTAGTTTTACGACCCCTGGAGATCTCCATATCAAATAGCTTTATTGTATTTCTTTGTCCTACGATGCACCTTGTTTCATGTGATGGTGATGTAGCAGAGCCCATAAATCCAGCAGAAAGCATTGCATTACAATCAGTTCACAACAATAGAGATGGCTATATTTTAAAATCTGTAGAATTCAGCTTGGTGACCTCCCTCATCCTAAAGGTTTTACTGTCCTGAAAAACTTTGCTGCTGGTAATTTTTGTGCAGCTTGTAAAGCTTCCAAGATATTTAGTTTGTTTGGCATGTGTGTGCTGAATGTTGGGTCTCTCTTACATCACAGTCACATGAGACAAGATGCACTGTGGGAACAAGAAATACAGGTTACTCACCTGTAACAGGAGTTCTAGGAATGGTATATGTTGTTCATCCACACTCATTGGCAGTATCCTTGCCGCTTTAAATCTTGCCGGAAGGTCTTCAAGCTTGCTCCTCCCACCCACCCGGGTGGTATAACTCTCGGCTCCGCCCCATGACGCCAGATCTGGCCCGCTGGAAGCTCAGGTTGTGCGTCGAAGCCGGGGAGGTCGGGTGGGTCGTGTGGATGAACAACTATACCATTCCTAGAACTCCTGTTACAGGTGAGTAACCTGTATTTCTAGGGACATGGATATGTTGTTCATCCACACCATTAAGCAGACTCCTAGCAGTTCTCCGAGGAGGAGGCAAGACGCACACCCCATATACTTACTTGGGAAAGAGAGACTGGAGAACCGAGGCCCCAAAACCAGCATCCCGGCGTGACTCAAGGTCGATGTGGTAGTGGGTAATGAAGGTGTTTGCTAACTTCCAGGTAGCAGCCCTGCAGATTTCCTGGATAGGGACGTCCCTGGAAGCAGCCACCGTTGCAGCAGTATGGCGGGTAGAATGAGCTCTTATCCCTCTGGGAGGCTCCATGCCGCCAACTTATATAGAGATCTATGCAGGAGGTTACCACCTGCTTATGTCCGCTTGGCTGCAGGTCTGCCAGATGCGGCTTCAGTGTAGGTGACAAACAGCTGGCGAACCTCTCCCCGAATTTCAGCCGTGCGCTCCTTATAATAAGCGAGCGCCTTCTAGGGTCCAGAGCATGGAGCCTATATCGCCTCCGAGGTGTGATTGGGGTAGAACACCGCAGAGTCAACACCTGGTTAAGGTGAAACTCCAGACACCACCTTCGGAAGGAATTTGGTGAGGCGAGGACAACCTTGTCCCTGTGGAAGACCAGGTAAGGAGACTCGATGGAAGCGCCTGGAGCTCTCCCATCCTTTGGCTGACGTGATAGCCACCAAGAAAGGCGGTCTTCCACGACAGGTGAGAGAGAGCACACCTGTGCATAGGTTCGAATGGCTTGCCCATGAGCTTTGCCAGTACCAGCAGTAGATCCCACGGAGGTGGGGGTTCCCGCACTGGAGGGGAAATGTGATCAAGGCCTTGGAAAAAGCGCCAGACCACCTTCTCCTGCGCCACCGACTGCTTCCCGGCCCGCGCCCGGTAAGCAGAGATGGCTGCCAGGTGCACCCTTAGGGTCGTCGACCTAAGCCCTTGACTAGAAAGGGACCATAAATAGTCCAAGATGCTTGCCAAGGAACAGGAGGAAGGGTCCAAGCCCTTGCCCTGACACCAAATGGAAAACCTTTTCCATTTGAAGGCATAGCATTTTCTGGTCGACTCCTTACGGGACGCCTCAACTACATTGAGGACCTCGTCGGAAAGACCCAAGGCCTGGAACTCTAGCCGCTCAGGAACCAGGCCGTCAGGTGCAGGGATTGAAGGTCCGGATGGAACACCTTCCCCTGATTGACTGAGAGCAGGTCCGGGCGAGCTGGAAGCTGCCGCGGAGTCCTGGAGCTGAGACTGAGGAGATCTGGGTACCAGAACTGGCGAGGCCAGTCTGGGGCTATCAGAATCACCTCGCCTTGTCCCTCCTGGCAGCGAGCACCTTGTGGATCAAGGAAATGGGGGAAAGGCGTAAAGGGCCGGGGTCCATTGCCTCGAGAGGCATCCCCTGCAGCGAGCCCCTGCTGAGGCGGGCGTGGAACAGACTCAGCTCGCGTTCTCCATGGAGGCAAACAGGTCCACCTGAGGTGTGCCCCAAAGGGAGAACAGATGCTGTACTACCCGGCAGGAGAGACCACTCGTGGGATGCAGCCCCTATCTGGCTCAGGGCATCGGCCAGGGTGTTGGAGGCTCCTGCCACGTGAATGGCTAGGAGATCCCCTCCAGGCTGCGCCTGAAGTGACCAAATGCGGAGAGCTTCCTTGCATAGAAGCATGGGCGCGTCCCCCCTGGCCGGTTCAGATAGTACATGGTCGTGGTATTGTCCGCCTGGACTCGGACCACTTGACCCCGGAGGAACGGAGCAAAGGCGGTGAGAGCTAGGAGGACTGCCGAGCTCCAGCAGGTTGATGTGGCATCGACTCCAGCAGGACCAGAGGCCATGAGCCGTGTGTTCCCCCAGATGGGCACCCCAAACCATCAGAGAGGCATCGGTTTATGAGAGACCGCTGCTCAAGCGGACGAACGGGATGCCCTCCTGCAAATGAACTGGAACGGGTCCACCACTGGAGAGCTGCTTCACATCCCCAGTAGTCACCGGCGGCAAGCTGGTCCAAGGATCGCAGCTGCCAGACCACTGGCTGGCCAGTCCCCACTGAAGGGGACGCATGTTCCAGCGGGCCCAACGGACCACGCTGGTGCAGGCCGCCATGAGACCCAGGAGGCGCAGGAAGTCCCGGCAGGGCGAATTGCCCAACCAGAAATGATCGGGCAAAGGAGGAAAGAACCTCGCCCTGTCCTGGGCGCAGCCTGGCTCAAGAGAGTCGAAGGCGCCCGATGAATAGAATCACCTGCTTCGCTCGAGTCGACTTGGCCTCGTTGATAAGGAGGCCCAGTTGAGAGGAAACAGACCTGGAGGCCAGATCTCTGGACCACTCCGCCTCCCTCCCTGGAGGGGAGCTGCTATCAAGCCAGTCGTCCAGGTAAGGGTACACCGGACCCCTCGGGCGCCAAGATGCTGTCACCACTGCCATGCATTTGGTGAAGACCCTGGGAGCTGGAGACAAGCCAAGGGCATGGCTTGAACTGAAGAGGGATCCTCTCATTCAGGCGGAAGGAATCTCTGGTGAGACGGACGGATAGGGACGGAAAAACGCTGGCCTGCAAGTCCAGAGAGCAGAACCACATGCAGCTTCAAAGGATGGTATTATCTGAGCCAGAGTGACCATCCTGAAGGTTCGAGACCTTAGGAACTTGTTTAGAGTCGTGTGGAATTAGAATGGGCGCCAGCCCCCGTCGCTTCCGAACAGAAGTACCTGGACACAAACCCTGGGTCTGAAGGAGGGTCCACCACCTCTCACCACTCCTTCTGGAGGAGGAGGCGTGCGTCGGCTCGACGAGCCGCCAGTGAGCTGGGGATCCCGAAGCCCCCGAGGCGGCGGCTCTGAAGGGTGGTGCCTGCTCGAATTCCAGAGGCAGGCCTCTTCCCACCACCTCCAAGACCCACCTGTCCTGTGGTAACAGCGGACCAGGCGGAACGAAGTGCGGGCCGTCCCCCAGGGGGACCCAGGGTAGGTGCAGGATGGGGCGACACCCTCAGCCCGCCACTGGGCAGGCTTGGAGGAGAGACCGGCCGAGGACCTCCTGGGCCTTTCCTCCCTGCCTCCTGTTAGAGGCGCCGCGGCAGGTTTGGGATGCCAAGGCCGAGCCTGCTGGCCCTGACAATACTGGGCGGGCGGCGCCCGAGAACAGAAGGACGAAAGGGCTTAGGCTGTGGTTTACGGCCTTGTCCTTCTGGCGGAAGAGACCGAGTCAAGGTGGCATGGACTTCTCGATCCTCTGCAGGTGACCTTCCACCCCAGGGCCGAAGAGGTCAGTCCCCAAAAAGGAACATCCGCCAACTTGTGCTGGGTATCGAAGTAAAGGTGGATATCCTCAGCCAAGCCATGACAACGATAACTCCTCACGGCCGCCACCGATCTGGCACATGAGTCCTTATATCCAAAGCAGTCTGGAGCTGCTGTTTGGCCACTGCCCTGCCCTGGTCCGCACCTGTAACCGTGGTCTGCAGATCGGTAGGAAGATGAGGATGACCTCATCCAGGGAGCCCAACAGGGCATGAAAAAAATGTGCCATGAGGAGGCCGAACTAGCCTGGCGAGCCGAGAGGGCCTTAGCGTAGACTTTGGCGACATGTCAATATCTCTGGACTCCTTGTCAGGAGGTTTGTCCACATCCCTGGCGTTGAAGGCGCGACCGAAAACGCTGTCGGTAACCAACCCCTCAGCAGAGGGTGTTCCAAAAACCGGACAAGGAACCGGTAGGGACCGCGATACTTCCTGGCCATCCTGGCCGAGGCGCGGGGGCAGGGAAGCAGAGCGCTGCCAAAGTTCCAGTGCCGGACCCACTATGGCCTCGGCCACGGAAGGCCTCCGTCGGAGAATCCTCGGGTCCAGAATCTCCGTGAGGGGATACCTGGCCCGTTTGGAAGCGGGTTCGAGCTCCATCCCAGTGACTCGAGATGAGCCGAAGCAGTCCTAGAAGGACGACGGGCTATCGCCCATTGACCCCACCTCCCGAGAAGACTCCAAAGTCCAGTCGCGAGGAAGGAGGAATCATCTTCGGACTCGGAAGAGTCCTCGAGCTTGCCTCTCGATGCCACCTTCACCTGCCGAGGTCGGTCGGGAGTGAGGGTAACTGACAACGATGGGGTGAACCCTCAGCCGACCGAGAATCCTTGGTCGGAGCCCCAGTGGTGGCTGTGGGCGGAGGTTCCACAGGACTCGGTGGAGCAGCTGGTTTGTGGCGAACAACCCGCCTGGGTATAGGCTCTCGGACAAATCGAGGGTTGTGTCGGCCGTTCCTTGACAGCCATAATGGCCGGGAAGGCGCGGTCGTATTCGGCCAGGAGAGCTGTTGCAACATAAGATCCTCGTGCAAATCGGCGTGAACATAAAGCCTCCCTGTCGAGGGAGGAGGGGCGAGGGGCGGCTGGCAGCAGCTTACGCGAGTGCCGGGGCCGAGACCGCCTATGACAGTCAGGGCAGCTGGACCGCGAAGAGAGTCAAGACCGAGACCGGGAGTCCCGGAATTTCGGGTCGGTCTCGAGGGAGACCGGCGGAACCGGCACTCCCGCCGGCTCGGAAGGTCCATCCGAGGCTCCAGACGGGCACAGGCGAGCCACGGGATCCTCAACTCCTCCCGGAGAACGGGGAGGGGAATCTCGGCTGCTAAAGCGACAGCCCGTCAATGGGTCGAAAAAATCTCGACTTCATGGAGTGGGAGTCTCGGTCAACTGACCTGGCGGGGGACACCGTGGAGGCCAGTGGCCGAGCCGAGCGGTCGACCGAAGCCGACAGTCGGCGGCCCGGGAGAGGACCTTTCCCCGCCTCCAAGAGTGTCGACGGAGGGACTTACCCTGTCCTCTTTTGGACGAGAATAAGGTCCATGAGCCTTGAGCCTTCTCCTTTAGTGGAGAGGGACAGACAAAGCTCATAAAAGAAGCTGTGTAGGAAGGGCCCAGAGAAGGCGGCCGAGAAGTATGCGCCCGTGCCGCCTCCTCTTGAGGCGACCATCGCTGAAGCTGATCCATGAGCCCGCCCGCCCGCGTGACACGTAACAGGCCTCCTTGGACTTCACGGGCCTTCTCGGGGCGGCCCAGTTGTGTCAGACATACCGGTCTTCGAGGGCGTAGGCCGAGAGAAAGATGAGCTGAGTCTACATAAGCCTGCGGGTCGTGCTCAAGGCCTAGGCAGTATACACCACGTGGAGTGAGGATCCGTCCGAGACATCTTCTGCCCGCATGGGCATCTCCAATCCGGGTCGATTTGTCCGCCGCGGCCGCGGGGATAGAAGACTGAAGTCTTTTGCAAAATTTTATTTTTAAATCCATAAGCGGAGAAATAGAGAACCATGTAAGCGCGGAAGCGTTAAGGAGAGACCCTGAACTTCAAGCGGTAAGGAAGATCTGGCGTCATGGGGCGGGCCGAGAGTTATACCACCGGGTGGGTGGGAGGAGCAACCTTGAAGACCTTCCGGCAAGATTTAAAGCGGCAAGGATACTGCCAATGAGTGTGGATGAACAACATATCCATGTCCCTAGAAATACAATTACACTATCAGGTATGAAGATCCCCAGGGGTCGTAAAACTAGCATAAAGCTAGCAAGCTAATTTGGGAAAAACTCCTAATACCAGTCAGAGGGAAGGAAAATACAGGTTACTCACCTGTAACAGGAGTTCTAGGAATGGTATATGTTGTTCATCCACACTCAGTGGCAGGTATACTTGCCGCTTTAAATCTTGCGGAAGGTCTTCAACTTGCTCCTCCCCACCGGTGGTATAACTCTGACTCCTCATGCCTTAGATCTGGCCAGCTGGAAGCTCAGGTTGTGCGTCCGGCTGGGGAGATCGAATGGAGTCATGTGGATGAACAACATATACCATTCCTAGAACTCCTGTTACAGGTGAGCTAACCTGTATTTCTAGGGACATGGATATGTTGTTCATCCTACTAAATTGAACTCTAGCAGTTCTCCGGGAGGAGGGAGGCAAGGCGCACACCCCAATACTTACTTGGGAAAGAGACTGAGAGGCAGGCTCAAAACCAGCATCCGGCGTGACTCAAGATGGTATGGTAATGGGTAATGAAGGTGTTTGCTGACTTCCAGGTAGCAGCCCTGCAGATTTCCTGGATAGGGACGTCCCTGGAAGCAGCCACCGTTGCAGCAGTATGGCGGGTGAGAATGAGCTCTTATCCTCTGGGAGGCTCCATGCCCGCCAACTTAACGAGATCTATGCAGGAAGTGACCTGCTTGTAGTCCGCTTGGCTGCAGGTCTGCCAGATGCGGCTCAGCGTGGGTGACAAACAGCTGGCGAACCTCTCCCGAATTTCAGCCGTCGCTCTTTGTAATAGGCGGCGCCCTTCTAGGGTCCAAAGTATGGAGCCTATATTCGGCCTCCGGAGGTGCGTTGGGGTAGAACACCGCCAGAGTCAACACCTGGTTAGGTGAAACTCGACACCACCTTCGGAAGGAATTTCGGTGGGAAGCAGGACAACCTTGTCCCTGTGGAAGACCAGGTAAGGAGACTCGATGGGCGCCTGGAGCTCTCCCATCCTTCTGGCTGGCGTGTTAGCCACCAAGGCGGTCTTCCACGACAGGCAGGAGAGAGCACACCTGTGCATAGGTTCGAATGGCTTGCCCATGAGCTTTGCCAAGTACCAGCAGTAGATCCCGGAGGTGGGGTTCCCGCACTGGAG
Organism: Neoceratodus forsteri; assembly: GCA_016271365.2. Taxonomy (NCBI): domain Eukaryota; kingdom Metazoa; phylum Chordata; order Ceratodontiformes; family Ceratodontidae; genus Neoceratodus; species Neoceratodus forsteri. The sequence goes on along the minus strand of CM057456.1, from coordinate 972,854,648 downwards.
GAAATGTGATCAAGGCCTTTGAAAAAGCGCCAGACCACCTTCTCTCATACCGACTGCTTCCGGCCCGCCAGTGCGAGATACTACCAGGTCGCACCCTTAGGGTCGTCGACTAGCCCTTGATTAGAAAGGGACCATAAATAGTCCAAGATGCTACCAGGAACAGGAGGAAGGGTCCAAGCCCTTGCCCTGACACCAAATGGAAAACCTTTTCCATTTGAAGGCATAACATTTTCTGATGCGACTCCTTACGGGGACGCCTCAACTACATTGAGGACCTCGTCGGAAAGACCCAAGGCCTGGAACTCTGGCCGCTCAGGAACCAGGCCGTCAGGTGCAGGGATTGAAGGTCGGATGGAACACCTTCCCTGACTGACTGAGAGCAGGTCCGGGCGAGCTGGAAGCTGCGCGAGTCCTGGAGCTGAGACTGAGGAGATCTGGTACCAGAACTGGCGAGGCCAGTCTGGGGCTATCAGAATCACTGCGCCTTGTCCCTCCTCGCCTTGAGAAGCACCTTGTGGATCAAGGAAATGGGGAAAAGGCGTAAAAGAGGCCGGGGTCCACTGCCTCGAGAGGCATCCCCAGCGAACCCTGCTGAGAGGCGGGCATGGAACAGTCTCAGCCGTGTTCTCCCTGGGCGAACAGGTCCACCTGAGGTGTGCCCCAATGGGAGAACAGATGCTGTACTACCTCCGGCAGGAGAGACCACTCGTGGGATGCAGCCCCTATCGGCTCAGGGCATCGGCCAGGGTGTTGGAGGCTCCTGCCACATGAATGGCTGGAGATCCGCCTCCAGGCTGTAACAGTGACCAAATGCGGAGAGCTTCCTTGCATAGAAGCATGGAGCGCGTCCCGCCCTGGCGTTTAGATAGTACATGGTCGTGGTATTGTCCGTCTGGACTCGGACCACTTGACCCCGGAGGAACGGAGCAAAGGCGGTGAGAGCTAGGCGGACCGCTCGGAGCTCCAGCAGGTTGATGTGGCATCGGGACTCCCGCGGGGACCAGAGGCCATGAGCCCGGTATTCCCCCAGATGGGCACCCCAACCCATCAGAGAGGCATCGGTCGACAGAGAGACCGTCGGCTCGGGGCGGACGAACGGGATGCCCTCCTGCAAATGATCTGGAACGGTCCACCACTGGAGGCGCTTACATCCCCCTGAGTCACCGACACAAGCTGGTCCAAAGGATCGCAGCGTTGTGACCACTGGCTGGCCAGTCCCCATTGAAGGGGACGCATGTTCCAGCGGGCCCAACGGACCACGCTGGTGCAGGCCGCCATGAGACCCAGGAGGCGCAGGAAGTCCCGGGCAGGGCGCAATTGCCCAACCAGAAATGATCGGGCAAAGGAGGAAAGAACCCCGGCCCTGTCCGCCGGGAGCCGCGCTCTGGCTCGAAGAGAGTCGAGCTGCGCCCCGATGAATAGAATCACCTGCTTTGGCTCGAGTTCCGACTTGGCCTCGTTGATAAGGAGGCCCAGTTGAGAGCAGACCTGGAGGGCCAGATCTCTGGACCACTCCGCCTCCTTCCTGGAGGGAGCTGCTATCAGCCAGTCGTCCAGGTAAGGGTACACCCGGACCCCTCGGCACAGAGGAATGCTGTCACCACTGCCATGCATTTGGTGAAGACCCTGGGAGCTGGAGACAAGCCGAAGGGCATGGCTTGGAACTCGAAAGGTTCTTCCGCTCGGGCGAAGGAATCTCTGGTGAGACAGGACGATGGGGACGTGGAAAAGCGTCCTGCAAGTCCAGAGAGCAGAACCACACGCTGCTCCAAGGATGGTATTATCTGAGCCAGAGTGACCATCCTGAAGGTTCGAGACCTTAGGAACTTGTTTAGGTCGTGTGGGTGAGAAAAGGGCGCCAGCCCCCGTCCGTTCGAACCAGGAAGTACCTGGACACAAACCCTGGGTCTGAAGGAGGGTCCGCCACCTCTCTATCACCTTCTTCTGGAGGAGGAGACGATGTCGGCTCGCACGCGCGCCAGTGAGGCTGGGGACCCGAAACCCCGAGGGCGACGGCTCTGAAGGGTGGTGCCTGCTCGAATTCCAGAGGCAGGCCTCTTCCCACCACCTCCAAGACCCACCTGTCCGTGGTAACAGCGGACCAGGCGGAACGGAAGTGCGCTGGAGCCGCCTCTACAGGGGACCTAGGGGTAGGTGACGGGATGGGGGCGACACCCTCAGCCGTCACTGGGCAGGCTTGGAGGAGGGACCGCCGAGGACCTCCTGGCCTTTCCTCCTGCCTCCTGTTGAGGAAGCGCGCCTGGGGTTTGGGATGCCAAGGCCGAGCCTGCTGGCCCTGACGTGCTAAGCGGGGTCGGGCGCGCCGGGGCACAGAAGGACGCAAAGGGCTTAGGCTGCGTTTGCGTCTTTGTCCTTCTGAGCAGAAGAGACCAAGTCCAAGGTAGCATTGGACTCTCGATCCTCTGCAGGTGACCTTCCACCCCAGGGCCGAAGAGGTCAGTCCCAAAAGGGAACATCCACCAACTTGGTGGGTATCCAGTAAAGGTGGATATCCTCAGCCAAACCCGCGCGCCATGATAGCCGCCGCACCGATCTGGCACATGAGTCCCCTATATCCAAAGCAGTCTGGAGCTGCTGTTTGGCCACTGCCCTGCCCTGGTCCCGCACCTGCTTAACCGTAGTCTGCAGATCGGCGGGAAGATGAGGATGACCTCATCCAGGGGCCCAACAGGGCATGAGAAAAATGTGCCATGAGGACGGCCGAACTGGCCTGGACGGCCGAGAGAGGGGCATGGCGTAGACTTTTCGCCCGACATAGTCCAATTTCTTGGACTCCTTGTCAGGAGGTTTGTCCACATCCTGGCGTTGCCGACACGCGGAAAACGCTGTCAGTAACCAACCCCTCAGCAGAGGGTGTTCAAAAACGGACAAGGAACCGGTACCGCATACTTCCTGGCCATCCTGGCCGGGCGCAGGGCAGGAAGCAGAGCGCTGCCAAAGCTCCAGTGCCGACCCACTATGGCCTCGCCACCAGAAAGGCCTCCGTCGGAGAATCCCCTCGGTCCAGAATCTCCGTGAGGGGATACCTGGCCCATTTGGAAATGGGTTCGAGCTCCATCCCGGTGGACTCCGAGATGAGCCGAAGCAGTCCTAGGAAGGACGAGGGCTATCGTCCATTGACTGACCTCCTGAAGACTCCAAGTCCAGTCGCTTGAGAAAAGGAGGAATCATCTTCGGACTTGAAGAGTCCTCGAAGAGCTGCCTCTGGCCTGAGCCACCCTTCACCTGCCGAGGTCGGTCGGGAGTGAGGGTAACTGACAGCCGATGGGGTAGACCCTTAGCCGACCGAGAATCCTTGGTTGGAGCCCCAATTGGTGGCTGTGGAGGCGGAGGTTCCACCGAATCGGTGGAGCAGCTGGTTTTGGCCGAACAACCGCCTGGGTATAGGCTCTCGGATAAGTCGAAGTTGTGTCGGCAGCTCCGTGACAGCCACTAATGGCGGGGAAGGCGACGGGTCGGCTTACTCCCGGCAGGAGACTGTTGCAACATAAGGTCCTCGCACCATCGACGTAATTCGCGAAGCCTCCCTCATCGAGGAGGAGGGACGACCGACGCCGCTACCAGCGATGCGAGACGAGACCGCCATGACGGTGGGATCGGCTGGACCCAAGAGGTCCGAGACGAGAGTCCCGGAATTTCCGAGGTCGGTGCGGGAGGTGTCGGCGGAACCGCACTCCTTCGCTCGGATGGTCCATCCAAGGGCTCCGGAACCGGAGGCACAGGCGAAGCCCAGGATCTCAACTTCTCCCGGGGAACCGGGAGGGGAATCTTGGCTGCTAAAAGGCGACAGCCCGTCCAACGGTCGAAAATCTCGACTTGTCGGTGGGAGTCTCGTCAACTGACCTGACGGGACACCGTGAGGCCAGTGGCCGAGCAGCGGTCGACTCAAGTCGACGGTCGACGACTCGGGAGAGGGACCTTTCCCGCCTCCCAAGAGCGTCGACGGAGGGACTTACCCTGTCCTTCTTTTGGACCGAGAATAAGGTCCAGCAGGCGAGGCCCTTCTCCCTTAGTGGAGAGGGACAGACAAAACTCCTTAAAAGAAGCCGTGTAGGAAGAACCCAGAAGGCGGGATAAATGCAGCGGCCGAGAAGATACTGACCCGCGCCGCCTCCTCTTCGAGGCGATCATCCGCTCAAGCTGATCCGGGCTGAACCCGCCGCTGACACCGCCAACCAGGCCTCCTTGACTTCACCGGAGAGAAACGCTGGGACGGCCCAGTTGCAATCGGGCAGCACGGTTCTTCGGGAGGACGAGGGGCCAAGCAAGATGAGCACAGGTCGCAAGCCCGCGGTCGTGCTCAAGGCCCAAGCAGTAGACACATGTGGAGTGTGGATCCATCCGAGACATCTTCTGCCGCATGGGCATCTCAAATCGGAGTCGATTTGTCCACTCAGGCGAGGGATCGAAGACTGAAGTCTTTTCGCAAAATTTATTTTAAATCCATAACGGAGAAATAGGAACCAGTCTCAAACACAGAGCGTTAAGGAGGGAACCTGAGCTTCCAAGCGGTAAGGAAGATCTGGCGTCATGGGGCGGAGCCGAGAGTTATACCACCCGGGTGGGTGGGAGGAGCAAGCTTGAAGACCTTCCGGCAAGATTTAAAGCGGCAAGGATACCTGCCAATGAGTGTGGATGAACAACATATCCATGTCCCTAGAACACTAGAACTTCACATACAAATTAAAACACTCTGCACAACATATATTTTTTCAAGTTTTGGTGTAGTTTTCCTTTAACTCCAGGGCTTTAGGCAAAAATTTCAACCAGCAGTTTGAAAAGAAGAAAAAGGACTCGCTGTAGGTTCTCGCTCTAGTCCAGGCCAAAGTCTGCTGCATCCAGCAAGTTCCTAAATTTTCTCCCAGTTCTGCCTGATCAAGATCCCCGCAATCAACCAGGGACTCCTACGCAGAAAACCGCCACCCTCCGGCACCTGTCCCACTGGTTCTCTCCGTTTAAGGCAGAACACCCTCCGGGCTCTCACAGGAGTCAGGAACCGGCCCCACCGGGCAATCCTTCAGTTCTTGTTTAGAGGGCAACATAAGCAACATAAACTATAGCCCACCACATGATCTTTTTCCTGGGCCAGCCTCAGTCTTTCCACATAGCGTTTTCTCCAGATCCTGGACACCTATTCGTTTGTTCCTCCTTCACTACCACTCCACCAGTATCACCAGTCAACTCAACCAAGTTTCACTGTCTCCTGCCAGCAACAGCTGTTCCAAAGTCCAACTCTGCAATGCCGCAGCCACCACTTCACACAAGCCTCAGTCACTGGAATCAAGGACAGGTAATCTACTTATTTTATACATTTTCAACCTTAAGCCAAAACGCAGTGCCTCATAACATGGAACATAACACAAACGGCCAGTTCTTCACCACTAGGGGTGTTATATAGAAATAAAAATATATTAGGGAGTAGGCTGTTAAAGAAAATAATTGAAACACAAGTTTTTCCACGGATCGAATTTAGTGACATATTATATGATCATGCAAGTCAGGTTAAGTTACAAAAACTAGAGGTTCTCTATAATAGGTTAGCAAGATTAATTCTTCAGTGCCTGAAAGATACCCACTTTTGTCAAATGTATGTGAAATTGGACTGGATCTCCCTAATAGATAGGAGGAAATAGCATAAGATAAGTTTCGCATATAAAAGTGCCCTAAGATACTGTAAGTTTTGCATATAAAAGTGCCCAGGGTGATGTACCTGACTTTCTTTTTAAAAGGTTAATTACCAAGGATCTAAATCCAACCTTGAGGAAAGCATCATATAGGAAATTGGTAGTACCACTGTCAACTACTGAAAGGTCTAAATCCTTTTTTTAGTTACATGGTTCCACAATTATGGAATAGTCTGCCAAAAAGGTTTCGTTTAGTGAATAGTAAACCACCATCAATGAGAATTCTTTACCAATGGTTTATGGATACACTGAAAAAACAAAGATGTGTGTAATCCCTGGTTAGATATGTTTAAAATGTATTTGTAATGTAAGTTATTGCGTTTTTGTAAGACGTGTAATTTTGTTTTTATATTTTGAATTGAGTAAGTTATATATGTGTATTGTGTTGTATGTTTTGCACTGGGTCACCATTTTAAATGAGTACTGTTCTCAATGGTTAAACCTTGAAATAAATGAAATGAAAATGAAATGTTCGCCATGTGTTCTCCATCTTCTCCAGTGATTATTAAATCAAGACACAAAACCAAAATAAACTAATATAAACTAATGACTAAAAAGAAAACGAGTTATAACTTAACTTAAAACAATTTAAAACTCTGCTCTCCGCTCCCAAGACTCACAGCTGGCCTAGCATGGCCGCCATGTCCTGATGGCAGCCTGAATCTTAGAAACTTTCTATGGGACTGCCTTACTGGAATGTGAAAACAGGTGTCCTTGAGGTCCAGGGAGGCTGGCCAGTCTCCCTGCTGCACAGAGTGAATCACCATTGTGAAAGTGACCATTTTGAATTTTGGTTTCAGTAAGTGGTTGTTTAAGTAACTGAGGTCGAGAATAGGTCATCACTCCCCATTTTTCTTTTCTGTGAGGAAGTATCTGGAGTACAGGCTTTTTCCCATCTGGGAAGAGGGTACTCTTTCCATTACTTTTGCTGATAGTAGATTCTTTACCTGCAGCTCCAGTAGGAGTTTTTCCGTTGGAGTTGGGGGTTTGATAGTAAGGGACTCCTGAGAGGTGGAAATTTTTTGAACTGAATGGATAGACCCTTTTCCACTACCTCCAAGACCCACTTGTCTAAGGAAATATGATTCCAATTTTGGAGGTAGTGGGAGGACCTACCCCCTGCTAGGAGAGTGGAGGCAACCTGGTTGTTGAAGTCAGGGCTTAGATTGGGTAGAAGGTGCAGGAGTGGTGGCAGTTCTTCTCTGGCCCCTCCTGTCTCTTCCTCTAAAGAAATCTCTCATTTGAGAGTAATCCATAGGCACTGGCATGGGGAAAAATGTCATAGGATAGAATCCTCTGCCTCAATTTCCCTTGTACTGGGTCTTTTGGGAAGAAGAGGCTTTATCTTTAGCCGCATTGCTCTCATAAGTAGTCTTATATTCTTCCAACTTTTTCATATATGCTTCAGTCCTGTCCTCAAAATGGGAATTATTTTCACAGGGGAAAGTCCATAGCTTTGGACTGAGTGTCCTGTGTTAAATTTGTAGTTCTTAGCCAGGCCAGGCATCTAAGTGACACGGCTTGAGCCTTGACTCTGGTAACTGTATCATTATTGTCAACAGCTATGTGAAACTGGTATTTAGTGGCGTCTAATTCAGTTTTCATAGTTTCGGCAATGTCCTGTACCATCTTGTCTGATTTCTGGTTCAAGATGGCCACAACAGAATTCCCCACAAGGACTTCTGATATTTGGCAGAGTGTGCCAAATAAGTGGACAGGCGCAAGATCATGTCTGACAAACCTTCTAAATTTCTCTGAGCCAGTAAGCGAAGCACTGGATAATGGGTTATCTGTTGATGTGATCTTTCTGGATTTTTTGAAAGCCTTCGACTCAGTATCGCACAAAATACTAATAGAACAGATGATATATTTAAATATACATCCTTTAATTATATGCTGGGTTGAATTGTGGCTTTCAAATCAAACATAAAGAGTCTCATTAAAGGGCTACCTATCTCCTTGGGGCTCGGTTACAAGTGGGGTTCCCCAGGTCTCGGTTCTAGGACCAGCTCTTTTTAATATATTAATATCCTCTATGCTTCCCCTTAATAAAAGCGTTTGGATGAGGAAGTATGCTGATTACTGTAAACGTGGAGTTATTATAACAGATTATACTTCTGCACTAGACATTCAAAAAAAACTTATTCATCTTGAGAAATGGTCAAAAGACAATAAACTACTGTTTAATGAGCTCAAATGTAAGGTGATGCATCTGGGAAAAAACAACCCGTTATAGTTATAAACGGAATAACATAATTTTACAAACAGAAAATGAAAAAGACCTTGGAGTCACCATTTCCAAAAATCTTACTTTTGACATGGACATAAAAAACAATTGTGAAAAAAGGGCAATCAAATATTGTGTTGCATACTGAAAAATATTAAAAGCAGAAACGAAAATGTCCTGGTCCCCCTTTACTCCAGTCTTGTAAGACCACACTTGGAATATTGTTCATCTGTATGTGCCCCTGAATTGGCCAGAAGGAATGAATGAATAGAAAAAGTTCAACGTAAGGCAACTAAAAATTATATTAAAAGATTAAAAAAAAAATTGGCCTTTATTCGATGCACTAAAGGAGAATGAGGGGAGATCTGTGCTTAACACACACAGTAATAAAAGATGAGTCAATGCTGGAAACCATTGGTTTAATTAAAAATCACTCTAACATAAATACCAGAATTCATGATACGAAATTAAAAGGAAGCCATAATAAAACAAACAAGAGAAACCACTGGTACACCCAAAGGATTATCGCTATATGTAATGTCTTACCAAAAAGTGTACTGGAGAGCAGCACAATCAATATGTTTAAAAAAAGACTGGACATACATATGGGAGACAAAAAATACAGGTTACTCACCTGTAACAGGAGTTCTAGGAGTGGTATATGTTGTTCATACACACTGTTTGGCAGGTACCGTGCCGCTTTAAGATGGGCTGGAAAAGCCGGCCCAGTAGCACTGAGGGTTGAGGCGCTGGACGCTACACCTCGCGCCACGCCGGCGACCTGGGTTCATGAGTGAGCTCGGGCGTTGGTAGGGGCGGGATTGGATTGAGCACCCACTGGGCTGCTCTTCTCTCCTGTGGGAGGGTTCTGGGGATGTCCGACGTTCCAGCGGCCCCTGGTGGAGACCGGAGGTGCTGTAGAGCATTGGGCAGCACATTTACAGCATGGCCCGATGCTGGCAGGGTTGCTGTCCGCCGAGAAGTCTGGGACGTGCACCACGCACAGGGGGTGGGAGGTTGAGGGCATGTAACAGGGGAAAAAGGCCCCCTCCCACCGGATAGGCGATGGCTCCTTCAGTGCCGCCACCACACGCCCAACGATGGTTCCTCGTCACTGCCCCCTTCGATCTCCCCGGGGCTGTAGCCCCTCCCGTTCCTGGGGAGTCGTGACGTCCTTGAATATGATGAGGGACACAGCGGGTGGTAGAGCGGTCTGGGGAGCGGGGTAGCCAGAAAGAGTTCTGGATGGATGGGAGAGAGAAAGAGTAATAAAAAAAAAAAGATGGTCTGGAAAGTCTTCAAGCCGGCTCCTCCACCCACCCGGGTGATGAAGCTCCCGGCTCCACCCCATGGTGCCAGATCTAGCCCACTGGAAGCCAGGTTGTGCATTGAAGCTGGGGAGGTCAGGTGGGTCCGTGTGGATGAACAACATATACCACTCCTAGAAATGAAAATTACGTACCTACCGTAATTCTTGATCTTCTCTTGTATCTTCACCATTCATTACTGTTTGGGTTGTGCCGGAGGTGCACACCCCACGCGGGATTTTTTTTTTTTTTTGGAGTCGGCTCCAACTGCACCGCCCCCGAAAGCGACGCGCTGCATCATGCACGAGGGGCGGCTGTTAGGTGTCGCAGACTCCTCCTCCATCTCAGTTCTGGTAGCCGGAGACGCGAAAACAAAAGGTAAGAAAAAAGGGAGGGAGGCAAGAGAGCTGAGGGACAGGAAAAAGGAAATGATATAAACTGAGAAAGAAATAAGCAGATAGAGGACAGAGGAGAAGAAGATGCCTACCCTAAGAGATCGAAGGGCCTCACCCCTGGGGCGGCTCCAAAGGAGGGACAGAAAAAGGAGACCGAGAAAAAGAAGAAAGAGGGAAAGAGAAAAAAAAGGATGACGGGAGGGCGAGCTCTGCCGATTGGGAGATTGGTTTAAGGCTGATAAGCTCGGAACCAAAAACAAGGGAGTAAGGACTGTGTTTCATAAAATGAGGAAAGTTTAACTGAACCACTTGTCCAGAAGGACACAAGGCAGACTCTCTACAGCTCCTGCCATCCCCAGCCCTTTAAATCCTACCTGAGAGCTCACAGGCTGCCAAGGCAGAATCTGTTCTGAAAAAGGAGCGCCCAAATAGGGAGGGAGAGGAAGCCCACTAGCACTTTGTTAAGTGCTAACACAAATGTGAGTTGGGGGGTAAGGGTTTAAGGCCCTACAAAAGACACCCCTTAAATAGAAAAAGAATGGAACTCAATTGGACTCCAGAAGGCAAGGAAAGATCACCAGCTTAGGGTAATATAGTGTCAGGAGAGCCTAATTTGGCAGAACTGACACAAGGTGATCAAGACATGCCAGAGGGGACCTAGCAAAAGAGACTGAGCCATTTAAGGGTTAGTCTCCTTAACTGTAAATTGAATAGCATGGCTAAAAAGGCCAAAAGGTCACCCCCAGGGGAAAATCAGAGAGAGTTCCCTCAGGATAAAATAGAGCTACTCGTTCCTCGATTCCCTTAGGGATAGGATCCGTCCAAGGAACGGAAAAACTAACATTTTAATGCTTTTTTTTTTTTAAATAAAGAAAGGGAAGAAACGATCAGGAGGGGGGAACGTGGAGGCGAGGCCCCTTAAGGAAGGTGTGGATGGAGATTGCAATGAATGGTGAAGATACAAGAGAAGATCAAGAATTACGGTAGGTACGTAATTTTCATATCTTCCCTTGTCAATCTTCACCACTCATTACTGCTTAGGTGAGTGTCAAGCCCCCCCCCCCCGGGGGAGACAAAAAAAAAACCCTGAGGGAACAAGACCCTCAGCCTCCAGTTGGTGAGAAACAGGAGGGAGGGACCCTGTGCCAATCAGACGAGAAGCCTAAGGTCAGGGCCGGCTTTAGAGTTTTGGGGGCCCCCAGCAAGACAAGTCATGGGGCCCTTCCTCAATCCAAACATACTTCATATTTTACTTTGTCCAAAATGCACATAATTTTATTTTCAATACAACCAGTAATATTTGTGTTTTTAGGGAGTGGTAGCAATGTTAGTTTTTGGGGCCCCACTGTCCATTAAATCAATGTCTGTTCATTAGCCTCTGAGTGGACAGAGCATACCTTAGCAAATCAGTTCATGATGTTGTAACACCACAAGAAAAGGCTCCACAGAGCCTAGTGATGTCTTTTGGTGCTGTTTTACATTCAACATGAATAATAATTAAAAAGAAATTAAAGTGATACTCTGGATCTGGCTGGGGCCCCTTGTTAGCAGGGGGCTCCAGCAACTGCAGGGTTCACTGGTGCCTAAAACCGGCTATGCCTAAGGTTGAAGAGAGCTAGGAGGTGTCCCCCAGAGACAGAGGAAGTCCCTGCAGAAGCCTCCTAGCCCTGATGGAAAAAAGACGGGTCCCCGGGAAAGCGAAGTGAATCACCCTACGCCGGGCCAGGGGTGACAATCTTGATAGACGAAGCCATGCCGTCCGTCTAATACAGATCGCTGTCCCTACAAACCTGAAAACCACCTCACTGGCATCATAAGATGCCCTTGCTTGGTGTCTTGCCAGCTCCAGGCCTATAGCAGAGAGGACAATGGCCTGTCTAGATTGCTCCGTATCAGGCATTGAAGCTAGAAGCTGGGATAGCATCGACCATAGGTGCCTGTTGTAGGCAGCATGGTGTGCCTGATGAGACACAATGCACAGCATCGCATGAGAAGAAGAGAACACTCTTCTCCCCCACCGGTCAAACTGTAGAGAATCTGGATCCGGTGGACGGTCGTGCACCAGGTGGCAGCACCCGGAGGACGTTTCTAGGAATGCCAAACCCGAAGGTGGATTGCGGAGAGAACCTAAAGACTCAAGTGGGGCACAATACCTTCTCCTGCAGTGTGCCGGGACTGGAAAAGGAACATCTGGCGACTGACAGGAACATATAGACACCTCCTGGAAGGGAACAGGCCAGAACAGACATAAGGCAATTCTAGTGGGGGGTAGGAGGAAGTAGGCTGTTGGTTAACTAGGATCTGCAGCTTATCCGTTAGGTAGGGAAATGGGCTGTCAAATTCTATGTTTCTATGACAGTACCACCAAATGCTGGGCACTGAAATCACTGAGGAATTCACGCGTCTCCCATTCGGTACTGTCTCGTCTAACGAAGGAGATACGAAGATCCCTCACCATCCTTGAAAGGAATTGCTGATATTCAGTGAAATCAGCATCAGAAGAGAGATGAGTAGTGGGTTCCTCTCCCTCCGAGGAGGGAGAAGAGGATGATCGGGAGCTCAAATGTCCAGAGGACTCCTGTGGCAGTGGGGATAGGCAAAACACCCACTCATGCATACATCTAACGTATGAGGGGAAGGCCGCGGCAGAGCCTCTGAACATCTCCGAGGGTAACGGGCCCGTAGGACTGACATGGCCTGGGAGAGAGGAGGGTGGCTGCAGAGGAATGGGAGAGGGGCACCTATGACGAGGCAGCTGTCCTCTGACGAGATTCTGAAATTCGGAAAACGGAGCCTGAGCTGGTGGGGTTCCGGACAACAAACCAGGTCGCAGAACGGAACCCGGGGGATGCGAAGCCTGGAAGAGCCTAGTAGGGGATCCTCCCCTGTGACGAACCTGAGGCTGCATTGAGTCCAGGAGGGCAGCCCACAGCAACGCCACCAGAGGGGTCCCTGGGGCCCGAGAAGGAAAGACTGGGTCCAGCGCTACGGCTCCTACCCACACCCAGAGGGGTGGCAGGTGAAGACCGACACACCTCTCCTCGACCTTTCAACTCCTTGGACTCCGAGAACACCATCCTCCTCCTCCTTGACCTCAGCAACAACCTGCCCCGAGCAGTCTCAGCAGCACTGGGAGTGGCAGCTACTGCAACCCCCTCAGGAGAATTAGCCTCTTCCCCGGCCTCCACACCATCTCCCTCTAGGGAACCCAGGCCACCCCTAGCCTGGGAAGCCTCCGGAGAGGACAGCAGAGGAGACTGAGAAATAGGCGCGCTCGTCGAAGAGTCGGGGCGCCAGGACAGGTCTACGTTCAAGTCATCCCCCCCCCCCCAGGAAGAACAGACCAGCTGCACCTCAATACTGGCCACCTCAGGGGCCTCCAGAGAAATGGCGCCGCAAACTACACCAGTGCCACCTATGGCACCAGGCGGCTTCGGCGCACCCGAGACACCTGAACCCGGCCCAGACACCCCAACGGCGCCGGTCAGACCCGCAGCACCGCCCTTGGCACTGTGACCCAACAAGGAGCCGCTAGAGGAGCTGACCGGGCCCCGATCACCAGGAGTGGCACCGGAAGGCAGTGTCAAGGGTCCACCGATGCCAAGCCCAGAAGTCCTGGGCCACGATACTGGGGGAGCCTGCACCTCCGAAGAGGTGACTGCCGAGGCGGTGCCTCCACCGCGGCCCCAGGAGGGACCACAGCATTCCTCCAACACCGTGAAAGACCGGCAAGACCAGAAGATGAGGAGACTCCTTCCCCTCCAGATCGTATAGACCTGGGAGAGGACCTGGAGCAAGGGTATAGAGATCTTACCTGGGAAGCCCGAGAGTGACGCCGTTCCCGGAAAATTGGTGGGGCCTTGCCGATCTTAAACACGCAGACTTCAAGGACGCGACTGTCCATCGAGAAACAGGTGTCGCATGAATCCATATCATGGTTGGGTCCCAGGCAACGAAGGCAAACATCATGCCGGTCAGTTACGGAAAAATGCCAGCCACAGGAGCACCGACATATGGGGGTGCAGCCCGCTTTCGATCTATGTTTGGCTCCCAAACCTGACATGATGCTGAAAACAATTGAAGAGGGCGCTGATAAGCAGCTAACGAGATAGATGTGTCACTGAGCTGCTCTGTGCCATCAGCCGATTAAAAGTAAAAATAGACCGGAAAAAGCTGAACCTGGTGTACAGTAAAGGCATCAGTTGGTGTATGAGAGTGGTATGGAAGATTATTTAGTGCCCACTACGGGGAAAAGCCAGCGGATTGCCGGAAAAGCGGGGAAAAAGGTAGTGACTCCCATGGCCTCTAAGGTGGGTGAAAGCGCGGGCAAAGTCTCCCTGTCGGCAGCTGAAATCGGTGCACTGGGCCGAGAAGTTACTGGCCAAGTCATTGCTGTATTGGAGCCCAGACTGCTGAAACTGGAGGAGAAGACAGACTTAAAGTTGCAAGAAGTACTGGAACAACAAGTTGTGCACTCTAACAGAATAGAGGAGGCCGAGGAGCGTATATCATGTTTAGAGGATGAACACTCGGAAATACCAAGACAAGTTTTGCAACTGCAGAAAGAACCGGAAGAACTTAAAGAAGCCATGGACTAGCAGGAAAATTACTATCGCAGGCTTAATTTACGTGTGAGAGGCTTACCAGAAGGTGCAGAGAAGGGAGACGTCATGCATTTCTGTGCCCATATCCTCCCGGAGTTACAAGAAATCCAACCAAAGAACGGCCACTTCAAACTGGAGTGGGCTCACCGTGCAGTCATGCCGCGACCATCGAGAGATCAGCCTCCACGGCAGATAATTCTTAGATTCCACTCCTTCCAAGATAGAGAAGCAACACTCAGAGCCTATAGAGAGAAGAGGGTGCTGGAATACGAAGGGCTACGAGTGTTCATCTCACAAGACTACTCCCTGTGACTGCTCCAAAAAAGAGAGGTATTCAATCCACTTATGGCCCAGCTGAGAAGCTTAAAAATCGAAAATTTTGATTTATCCAGCAGTTTTAAAGATAAAACATGAGGGAGCGACATACTCCTTTTGGGAGCTCAATAAGGCGGAGACATGTGTAGCTGACCTGCAAAAGAAGCTGGGTAAATAAGGGCAAGGAGAAGATCGATTAGATGGCGAATTGGGGAGATGGTTGCCGTCACAGTGTTTATTTATCTTTAAAGTGCTTCTTTGTTTTGTGTGACCTGGCCAGGGACGATGGGGGACTATATGCACACCCAGAGCCCGGAAGATTTGCCATGGAATCTCCCCAACTGAGAGATTGGGCCACATAGTAGGTCTGACACACAGAGCTGACTGTATCAGTCGATTCCCTACCAAGACTGCAGGAAACATATAAATGGTGAATGTTTGGGACAGAAAGACTCTCCTGAGAGTGGAATGAACAGTAGATGGGAAAATAAAGCTAGTGAAGCGTGGAGGGGATCGATTGACTTGCAATTAAGTTTGTGGGGGTGGGGGGAGGGCTTAGCGCGTATATTTGAGTTACGGTCTTCTCCTTCCCCGCGGCCCTAGGATCGTTGCAAAGGAAGCCCCCTTGGAGACAGGAATATCGCCGACGGACAATGTGGGGCAAGGAAAAAGGATTTGGTGGGGAGAGAGGGATGGGGTAGGTAAAGAAGGAGAATCAATGTAGAAGGTGACTTGATGCATCTTTGGGAGGGCCTGGAGGCGCGATGAAGCTTCGTAGGGGCATGTTCTCAATGGGCGTTCCTGGCGCTAATAAAGTGGAGCTGGAGGAAGAGGTGGCTTGGAGGAGTGTTGAAACTGTTTATGGGGGGGATCAGGCTTTTTCTGCTCATGCAGTTGGGGAAATTTAAATTTTTCCTTTTTATTACAGGTTTAAAGTGATTGGCCATGGCAGGAGCAGCAGGGCACTGATATCACTGCAGGGGATACTTGACACTCATGCTGGGAATGCATTTGGTGTTGCAAAGGGGAGGGTTGGGGTTTTTGGATGGAGGAAATTACTCATTGGTAAAAAATGGAATGGAGATACCTTTTACTGTGGAAATCAGACGGGGGGAGCAAAGCTGTAAGGGAGAAGGTTTGTACTCTATCAGTTAGAGAGGGGGTTCAGTATTCATGTTACTCTGTTATCTTGTTATTTCTATCATATGTTGTATGCATCTAATGCTGAATTGGATATGGATGGTGGAGGTGGTGTGCTGGGGGGCATGAGAGGAGCCTAAGGGTCGACTCTTCTGTAGGGGACAAAGGGGAACTAGCAATGAGTAGTAAACAAGACTTAACGGTGGTCTCCTGGAATGGCGGTCACAAGTCCAATTAAGTGCACAATGCTCTTGACAACGCTCAGGAAAAGGGGTACACAAGTGGCACTATTACAAGAAACCCACCTTTCGGAGACTTGAGCACGCCAAACTTGTTCGAGGTTGGGTGGGTAAGTGTTTTGCAGCTTCCTATTCTTCGAGGAAGCGGAGGGTAGCTGTCCTAGTGAACAAGAGTCTACCATTTGAAGTTAAAAAAGTTGTGAAAGACCATAAGGAAGGCAGATATGTTTTCGTGGTGGGGCAGTTGTATTTGGTAACGTATATGCACCTGCCACGTATGACCCAAAATTCTTCCCCGAACTTTTGGATTTGTTAGTCACAGAACAGTTCCCTGATTTATTGTTAGGGGGAGACCTGAACAGTGTATCGGATCAGACTATGGATCATTCGGAAGGGAAAGGGAAAAGGTTGGAGATAATGAGTCAGTGGTGGCTGGGAGTCTTAGATCTCGAACTGGTTGACAGCTGGAGAACGGTAAACCCGGGGGTCAAAGAATATACGTTTTTTTCAAATCCCAACGGGACGTGGACAAGAATTGATTACATCTTGGTCCCACGAGAATGGAATGATAGGTTAACAGACGTCACTCATAGCCCGATCCATATTTCAGATCACGCTATGGTGATAGGGAAGATTAGGATGCAAGGGATAGGAAATGCTCCCCCGCAATGGAAATTCCCCATGTATATGCTTCCCAATAAAGAATTTAGGGAATACCTATTGAAGCAGTGGAGCCTTTATAAAGACACTAACCAGGGGTCTGAGGTGCCTAGGTCTATCTTTTGGGACACCGGGAAGGCCTTCCTGCGGGGTTCAGTAATAGCTTACATGGGAAAGGTTAAAAAAGAGAAACAAGACAGGAGACAAAAGTTAGAGGGGCTGCTTAAAGATTTGGAGAGAAGGGTGATTCAGGGACAAGGAGACGTAGTGGGTAGAGTGTTAACTTCTATAAGGGAAGCACTAAATGCCTTGGTTCGGGGAGAAGCTAGGAAGTCGTGGTTTTATGCGAAACACCAAATGTACGAATGGTCTAATAGGATGGGCCCGCTTATGGTAAGACTTTTTGGGGTTAAGACCACACCAGGATAATGGGGATCAAGGATAGGGAAGGAAAGGTGCATAGGAAGGCAGGGAAAATACGGAATTGTTTTCAGATGTTTCATTCCCAACTATATAAGGCTGAATGTAAAGGCGGGGGACAGCGGATGCAAGAATTCTTAGACAAAGTAGAACTGCCCAATCTAACAGCGACTCAAAGAGATCGTCTAAATCAACCTGTAACAAAGGAAGAGGTTATAAAAGCTATTGGCAAAATGCAAAAAGGCAAGGCGGGTGGACCAGATGGATTCCCAATGGAATTCTTTAGGGCACTGGGAGGTCAACTGGCGCATACACTGTGTGAGGTATTCCAGGGAGACTTGGGGGCAGAGTGACCACAGGTGCCAGATGCCTGGTATGATGCCACGATATGCTTGATACCCAAGCCGGGTAAGGACCGCTGCAATGCGCCTCATACAGACCGATTTCGCAATTAAACTGCGATCTTAAAATTCTGGCTAAGATTTTGGCGATGAGGCTGGAAGACTATCTGCCCACGTTGATACATCCAGACCAGACCGGGTTTATAAAGGGGAGGTTATCCTATCATAACATGCGTAGACTGCTTAATGTGATTTGGAGGGTGGGGCAGGAGAAAGAGAAAACATATGTTATATCTATGGATGCAGAAAAGCTTTTTGATAGGGTGGAGTGGGAGTACCTCTTTGAGGTGCTGACCCGGTTTGGTCTGGGTGAGTCATATGTTGGGTGGATTAAAGCCATGTACCGGGCCCCTAGAGCATGGGTCCTGGTTAATGGGGTTCCCACTGCGCCGTTCGACCTAGGTAGGGGCACGCGGCAGGGGTGCCCGCTGTCACCGCAACTGTTTGCACTAGCACTGGAACCTTTAGCCGCGGCAATAAGGCAGTGTCAAGGGATCCAAGGTATTGAGGGGAAGGGGAGAGTCATACATAAGGTCACCTTATATGGGGACGATATGTTATTATTTGTTAGAGACCCTCAGAGTTCGATGCCACTGTTATTGGGATTAAGAGAGAAATTTGCCACATTCTCGGGGTACAAAATTAACCTAAATAAATCCGAAATGTTTAGCTTCCCAAAGTTGGAGGATATGGATAAGCAATGGGGAATACAGGGACAGGAGGTGTGTATTACTTATTGGGGTATCAAAGTGGGGAGGACAATTGGATATTTGTATGGATTGAATTACACGCCACTTAGCAAGGTAATAGAGGCGGATCTGAGGAGATGGATGCAGTTACCTATAGCTTGGTTGGGACGAATCAATTTGCTGAAAATGAATATCCTACCAAGGATCTTGTACCCTATGCAAATGATCTCTGTGCACCTTGTCGGAGGGGATATTGCTAGAATAGAGACATTAATTACCCAATTTATATGGCGAGGGAAGAAAACGAGAATCCGGTGCAGAGACTCAAGGCGGAGACAGGTAGAGGAGGCTTAAACTTCCCCAACAAACTATTATTTAGCCATCCAGCAACGTTATATCGCTGACTGGGTATACCGTCCAAAGGTGGCAAGTTGGATTACACTGGAACAGTGGGGTTTTCCGGGACGTTTATCTGCCTACTTACATACAAAAGGTGCACAGGCCTACACCGCTCATGGGGGTGGTAATCCACTAGTTAAGTCAGTGTTAGAGGTGTGGAACCTCCTCAGGAAGTCTAGGGGAATTAATAAAGGGGAAACATTATTGCTGCCGATAGAGAGAAATCCTTTCTTTTTACCAGGACTAGAGGATAGTGGGTTTAGGATTGGGAAAGCAGGGGGAGTTAAATGTGTGGGTAATCTGGTTAGTAAAGATGGGCTGTACACATTAGAAGAGATAGTGCAAGGACTAGGTCTACAAGGACACCAAATGATCCGGTATTTACAACTTCAGGCATTTCTAATGAAGGCGAAAAGGGGTGGGGAGAATCACAGGGGAGGCCAGTGGAGAGATGATACATAAAACACAAACTGACCCCAAGGGGTTCATTGGGAAAGTGGCTAGAATGGGAAAAGAAGTCTTGCTGGATTATACACAGAGGACCAAACAACAGTGGGAAAGGGACTTGGGTATTCAAATCCCAGAAGATTGCTGGCAACAGATGTTGGTGGGCCACGTGTCTCTCAATTTGCAATAAGTTTAAGGAGGCCTTTTATAAGTTTATGCACAGAACATATTACCCCCAACGGTGGTGCACAGAGTACGTCCCGCTGTTTCTCCGTTATGTGGGAGGTGTGGGGAGGAGAGGGGAATGTATATTCGTTGCTTCTGGACTTGCAGAGTGCTGAGGGTCTTTTGGACTGGGATCTGTATAGAAATAACACAGATGGCGGGATTCCCTATTCAGGTGGATCCTATGGTGGATTATTTGGTATGTCACCAGGAGAGACAGGGATTGGGAGCCATTACCACGTGGATTAGAATAATGTTGGTGATGGGTAGACATTGGGAATCATGCAGAGGCCTGTGTTTCTGCTTTTCTGTTGGATGCTTGCTTGGGCTGGGAATTACAGAGGCCTGTGTTTCTGCTTTTTCTGTTCGGATGCTTGCTTGGGCTGGGAATCATGCAGAGCCTGTGTTTCTACTTTCTGTTCGGATGCTTGCTTGGGCTGGGAATCATGCAGAGGCCTGTGTTTCTGCTTTTTCTGTTCGGATGCTTGCTTGGGCTGGGAATCATGCAGAGGCCTGTGTTTCTACTTTTCTGTTCGGATGCTTGCTTGGGCTGGGAATCATGCAGAGCCTGTGTTTCTCCTTTTCTGTTCGGATGCTTGCTGGGCTGGGAATCATGCAGAGGCCTGTGTTTCTGCTTTTCTGTTCGGATGCTTGCTGGGCTGGGAATCATGCAGAGCCTGTGTTTCTGCTTTTCTGTTCGGATGCTTGCTTGGGCTGGGAATCATGCAGAGGCCTGTGTTTCTGCTTTTTCTGTTCGGATGCTTGCTTGGGCTGGGAATCATGCAGAGCCTGTGTTTCTGCTTTTCTGTTCGGATGCTTGCTGGGCTGGGAATCATGCAGAGGCCTGTGTTTCTGCTTTTTCTGTTCGGATGCTTGCTTGGGCTGGGAATCATGCAGAGGCCTGTGTTTCTGCTTTTCTGTTCGGATGCTTGCTTGGGCTGGAATCATGCAGAGGCCTGTGTTTGCTTTTTTCTGTTCGGATGCTTGCTTGGGCTGGGAATCATGCAGAGGCCTGTGTTTCTGCTTTTCTGTTCGGATGCTTGCTTGGGCTGGGAATCATGCAGAGGCCTGTGTTTCTGCTTTTTCTGTTCGGATGCTTTGGCTGAATCATGCAGAGGCCTGTGTTTCTGCTTTTTCTGTTCGGATGCTTGCTTGGGCTGGGAATCATGCAGAGGCCTGTGTTTCTGCTTTTCTGTTCGGATGCTTGTTGGCTGGGAATCATGCAGAGGCCTGTGTTTCTGCTTTTCTGTTCGGATGCTTGCTTGGGCTGGGAATCATGCAGAGCCTGTGTTTCTGCTTTTTCTGTTCGGATGCTTGCTTGGGCTGGGAATCATGCAGAGGCCTGTGTTTCTGCTTTCTGTTCGGATGCTTGCTTGGGCTGGGAATCATGCAGAGGCCTGTGTTTCTGCTTTTCTGTTCGGATGCTTGCTTGGGCTGGGAATCATGCAGAGGCCTGTGTTTCTACTTTTCTGTTCGGATGCTTGCTTGGGCTGGGAATCATGCAGAGCCTGTGTTTCTGCTTTTTCTGTTCGGATGCTTGCTTGGCTGGGAATCATGCAGAGGCCTGTGTTTCTGCTTTTTCTGTTCGGATGCTTGCTTGGGCTGGGAATCATGCAGAGGCTGTTTCTGCTTTTTCTGTTCGGATGCTTGCTTGGGCTGGGAATCATGCAGAGGCCTGTGTTTCTACTTTTCTGTTCGGATGCTTGCTTGGGCTGGGAATCATGCAGAGGCCTGTGTTTCTACTTTCTGTTCGGATGCTTGCTTGGGCTGGGAATCATGCAGAGCCTGTGTTTCTGCTTTTTCTGTTCGGATGCTTGCTTGGGCTGGGAATCATGCAGAGGCCTGTGTTTCTGCTTTTTCTGTTCGGATGCTTGCTTGGGCTGGGAATCATGCAGAGGCCTGTGTTTCTGCTTTTCTGTTCGGATGCTTGCTTGGGCTGGGAATCATGCAGAGGCCTGTGTTTCTGCTTTTCTGTTCGGATGCTTGCTTGGGCTGGGAATCATGCAGAGGCCTGTGTTTCTCTTTTCTGTTCGGATGCTTGCTTGGGCTGGGAATCATGCAGAGGCCTGTGTTTCTGCTTTTTCTGTTCGGATGCTTGCTTGGGCTGGGAATCATGCAGAGGCCTGTGTTTCTGCTTTTTCTGTTCGGATGCTTGCTTGGGCTGGGAATCATGCAGAGGCCTGTGTTTCTACTTTTTCTGTTCGGATGCTTGCTTGGGCTGGGAATCATGCAGAGGCCTGTGTTTCTGCTTTTCTGTTCGGATGCTTGCTTGGGCTGGGAATCATGCAGAGGCCTGTGTTTCTGCTTTTCTGTTCGGATGCTTGCTTGGGCTGGAATCATGCAGAGCCTGTGTTTCTGCTTTTCTGTTCGGATGCTTGCTTGGGCTGGGAATCATGCAGAGGCCTGTGTTTCTGCTTTTCTGTTCGGATGCTTGCTTGGGCTGGGAATCATGCAGAGGCCTGTGTTTCTGCTTTTTCTGTTCGGATGCTTGCTTGGGCTGGGAATCATGCAGAGCCTGTGTTTCTGCTTTTTCTGTTCGGATGCTTGCTTGGGCTGGGAATCATGCAGGGCCTGTGTTTCTGCTTTTCTGGGATGCTTGCTTGGGCTGGGAATCATGCAGAGGCCTGTGTTTCTTTTTCTGTTCGGATGCTTGCTTGGGCTGGGAATCATGCAGAGGCCTGTGTTTCTTTCTTCTGTTCGGATGCTTGCTTGGGCTGGGAATCATGCAGGGCCTGTGTTTCTGCTTTTCTGTTCGGATGCTTGCTTGGGCTGGGAATCATGCAGAGGCCTGTGTTTCTGCTTTTTCTGTTCGGATGCTTGCTTGGGCTGGGAATCATGCAGAGGCCTGTGTTTCTCTTTTCTGTTCGGATGCTTGCTTGGGCTGGGAATCATGCAGAGGCCTGTGTTTCTGCTTTTTCTGTTCGGATGCTTGCTTGGGCTGGGAATCATGCAGAGGCCTGTGTTTCTACTTTTCTGTTCGGATGCTTGCTTGGGCTGGGAATCATGCAGAGCCTGTGTTTCTACTTTTTCTGTTCGGATGCTTGCTTGGGCTGGGAATCATGCAGAGGCCTGTGTTTCTGCTTTTTCTGTTCGGATGCTTGCTTGGGCTGGGAATCATGCAGAGGCCTGTGTTTCTGCTTTTCTGTTCGGATGCTTGCTTGGGCTGGGAACCATGCAGAGGCCTGTGTTTCTGCTTTTCTGTTCGGATGCTTGCTTGGGCTGGGAACCATGCAGAGGCCTGTGTTTCTGCTTTTTCTGTTCGGATGTTTGGGCTGGAATCATGCAGAGGCCTGTGTTTCTGCTTTTTCTGTTCGGATGCTTGCTTGGCTGGGAATCATGCAGAGGCCTGTGTTTCTGCTTTTTCTGTTCGGATGCTTGCTTGGGCTGGGAATCATACAGAGGCCTGTGTTCTGCTTTTCTGTTGGGATGCTTGCTTGGGCTGGGAATCATGCAGAGCCTGTGTTTCTACTTTTTCTGTTCGGATGCTTGTGGGCTGGGAACAATAGCAGAGGCCTGTGTTTCTACTTTTTCTGTTCGGATGCTTGCTTGGGCTGGGAACCATGCAGAGGCCTGTGTTTCTGCTTTTTCTGTTCGGATGCTTGCTTGGGCTGGGAACCATGCAGAGGCCTGTGTTTCTGCTTTTTCTGTTCGGATGCTTGCTTGGGCTGGGAATCATGCAGAGGCCTGTGTTTCTACTTTTTCTGTTCGGATGCTTGCTTGGGCTGGGAATCATGCAGAGGCCTGTGTTTCTGCTTTTCTGTTCGGATGCTTGCTTGGCTGGGAACCATGCAGAGGCCTGTTTCTGTTTCTGTTCGATGCTTGCTCGGGCTGGGAATCATGCAGAGGCCTGTGTTTCTGCTTTTCTGTTCGGATGCTTGCTTGGGCTAATCATGCAGAGGCCTGTGTTTCTGCTTTTTCTGTTCGGATGCTTGTTGGCTGGGAATCATGCAGAGGCCTGTGTTTCTGCTTTTTCTGTTCGGATGCTTGCTGGCTGGGAATCATGCAGAGGCCTGTGTTTCTGCTTTTTCTGTTCGGATGCTTGCTTGGGCTGGGAATCATGCAGAGGCCTGTGTTTCTGCTTTTCTGTTCGGATGCTTGCTTGGGCTGGGAATCATGCAGAGGCCTGTGTTTCTGCTTTCTCTGTTCGGATGCTTGCTTGGGCTGGGAATCATGCAGAGCCTG
This sequence comes from Neoceratodus forsteri, assembly GCA_016271365.2. Classification (NCBI taxonomy): domain Eukaryota; kingdom Metazoa; phylum Chordata; order Ceratodontiformes; family Ceratodontidae; genus Neoceratodus; species Neoceratodus forsteri. Next base: position 972,831,293 of record CM057456.1, on the reverse strand, counting down.
TGTTTCTCTTTTCTGTTCGGATGCTTGCTTGGGCTGGGAATCATGCAGAGGCCTGTGTTTCTGCTTTTTCTGTTCGGATGCTTGCTTGGGCTGGGAATCATGCAGAGGCCTGTGTTTCTGCTTTCTCTGTTCGGATGCTTGCTTGGGCTGGGAATCATGCAGAGGCCTGTGTTTCTGCTTTCTCTGTTCGGATGCTTGCTTGGGCTGGGAATCATGCAGAGGCCTGTGTTCTGCTTTTTCTGTTCGGATGCTTGCTTGGGCTGGGAATCATGCAGAGCCTGTGTTTGCTTTTTCTGTTCGGATGCTTGCTTGGCTGGGAATCATGCAGAGGCCTGTGTTTCTGCTTTTTCTGTTCGGATGCTTGCTTGGGCTGGGAACTCATGCAGGGCCTGTGTTTCTGCTTTTTCTGTTCGGATGCTTGCTTGGGCTGGGAACATGCAGAGGCCTGTGTTTCTGCTTTTCTGTTCGGATGCTTGCTTGGGCTGGGAATCATGCAGAGGCCTGTGTTTCTGCTTTTCTGTTCGGATGCTTGCTTGGGCTGGGAATCATGCAGAGGCCTGTGTTTCTGCTTTTTCTGTTCGGATGCTTGCTTGGGCTGGGAATCATGCAGAGGCCTGTGTTTCTACTTTTTCTGTTCGGATGCTTGCTTGGGCTGGGAATCATGCAGAGGCCTGTGTTTCTGCTTTTTCTGTTCGGATGCTTGCTTGGGCTGGGAATCATGCAGAGGCCTGTGTTTCTGCTTTTCTGTTCGGATGCTTGCTTGGGCTGGGAATCATGCAGAGGCCTGTGTTTCTGCTTTTCTGTTCGGATGCTTGCTTGGGCTGGGAATCATGCAGAGGCCTGTGTTTCTGCTTTTTCTGTTCGGATGCTTGCTTGGGCTGGGAATCATGCAGAGGCCTGTGTTTCTACTTTTTCTGTTGGATGCTTGCTTGGGCTGGGAATCATGCAGAGCCTGTGTTTCTACTTTCTGTTCGGATGCTTGCTTGGGCTGGGAATCATGCAGAGGCCTGTGTTTCTACTTTTTCTGTTCGGATGCTTGCTTGGGCTGGGAATCATGCAGAGGCCTGTTTCTACTTTTCTGTTCGGATGCTTGCTTGGGCTGGGAATCATGCAGAGGCCTGTGTTTCTGCTTTTCTGTTCGGATGCTTGCTTGGGCTGGGAATCATGCAGAGGCCTGTGTTTCTGCTTTTCTGTTCGGATGCTTGCTTGGGCTGGGAATCATGCAGAGGCCTGTGTTTCTGCTTTTTCTGTTCGGATGCTTGCTTGGGCTGGGAATCATGCAGAGGCCTGTGTTTCTGCTTTTTCTGTTCGGATGCTTGCTTGGGCTGGGAATCATGCAGAGGCCTGTGTTTCTGCTTTTTCTGTTCGGATGCTTGCTTGGGCTGGGAATCATGCAGAGGCCTGTGTTTCTGCTTTTTCTGTTCGGATGCTTGCTTGGGCTGGGAATCATGCAGAGGCCTGTGTTTCTGCTTTTTCTGTTCGGATGCCTGCTTGGGCTGGGAATCATGCAGAGGCCTGTGTTTCTGCTTTTTCTGTTCGGATGCTTGCTTGGGCTGGGAATCATGCAGAGGCCTGTGTTTCTGCTTTTTCTGTTCGGATGCTTGCTTGGCTGGGAATCATGCAGAGGCCTGTGTTTCTGCTTTTTCTGTTCGGATGCTTGTTGGGCTGGGAATCATGCAGAGGCCTGTGTTTCTGCTTTTTCTGTTCGGATGCTTGCTTGGCTGGGAATCATGCAGAGGCCTGTGTTTCTGCTTTTTCTGTTCGGATGCTTGCTTGGGCTGGGAATCATGCAGAGGCCTGTGTTTCTGCTTTTTCTGTTCGGATGCTTGCTTGGGCTGGGAATCATGCAGAGGCCTGTGTTTCTGCTTTTTCTGTTCGGATGCTTGCTTGGGCTGGGAATCATGCAGAGGCCTGTGTTTCTGCTTTTTCTGTTCGGATGCTTGCTTGGGCTGGGAATCATGCAGAGGCCTGTGTTTCTGCTTTTTCTGTTCGGATGCTTGCTTGGGCTGGGAATCATGCAGAGGCCTGTGTTTCTGCTTTTTCTGTTCGGATGCTTGCTTGGGCTGGGAATCAGCAGGGCCAGGCTTCTGCTTTTTCTGTTCGGATGCTTGCTTGGCTGGGAATCATGCAGGGCCTGTGTTTCTGCTTTTCTGTTGGATGCTTGCTTGGCTGGGAATCATGCAGAGGCCTGTGTTTCTGCTTTTTCTGTTCGGATGCTTGCTTGGGCTGGGAATCATGCAGAGGCCTGTGTTTCTGCTTTTTCTGTTCGGATGCTTGCTTGGGCTGGGAATCATGCAGAGGCCTGTGTTTCTGCTTTTTCTGTTCGGATGCTTGCTTGGGCTGGGAATCATGCAGGGGCCTGTGTTTCTGCTTTTTCTGTTCGGATGCTTGCTTGGGCTGGGAATCATGCAGAGCCTGTGTTTCTGCTTTTTCTGTTGATGCTTGTGTTTGCTGGGAATCATGCAGAGGCCTGTGTTTCTACTTTTCTGTTCGGATGCTTGCTTGGGCTGGGAATCATGCAGAGGCCTGTGTTTCTGCTTTTTCTGTTCGGATGCTTGCTTGGGCTGGGAATCATGCAGAGGCCTGTGTTTCTGCTTTTTCTGTTCGGATGCTTGCTTGGGCTGGGAATCATGCAGAGGCCTGTGTTTCTGCTTTTTCTGTTCGGATGCTTGCTTGGCTGGGAATCATGCAGAGGCCTGTGTTCTGCTTTTTCTGTTCGGATGCTTGCTTGGGCTGGGAATCATGCAGAGGCCTGTGTTTCTACTTTTCTGTTCGGATGCTTGCTTGGGCTGGGAATCATGCAGAGGCCTGTGTTTCTGCTTTTCTGTTCGGATGCTTGCTTGGGCTGGGAATCATGCAGAGGCCTGTGTTTCTGCTTTTCTGTTCGGATGCTTGCTTGGGCTGGAATCATGCAGAGGCCTGTGTTTCTGCTTTTTCTGTTCGGATGCTTGCTTGGCTGGGAATCATGCAGAGGCCTGTGTTTCTGCTTTTTCTGTTCGGATGCTTGCTTGGGCTGGGAATCATGCAGAGGCCTGTGTTTCTGCTTTTCTGTTGGATGCTTGCTTGGGCTGGGAATCATGCAGAGGCCTGTGTTTCTGCTTTTCTGTTCGGATGCTTGCTTGGGCTGGGAATCATGCAGAGGCCTGTGTTTCTGCTTTTTCTGTTCGGATGCTTGCTTGGCTGGAATCATGCAGAGGCCTGTGTTTCTGCTTTTCTGTTCGGATCTTGCTTGGGCTGGGAATCATGCAGAGGCCTGTTTCTGCTTTTTCTGTTCGGATGCTTGCTTGCTGGGAATCATGCAGAGGCCTGTGTTTCTACTTTCTGTTCGGATGCTTCTTGGGCTGGGAATCATGCAGAGGCCTGTGTTTCTGCTTTTTCTGTTCGGATGCTTGCTTGGGCTGGGAATCATGCAGAGGCCTGTGTTTCTGCTTTTCTGTTCGGATGCTTGCTTGGCTGGGAATCATGCAGAGGCCTGTGTTTCTGCTTTTCTGTTCGGATGCTTGCTTGGGCTGGGAATCATGCAGAGGCCTGTGTTTCTGCTTTTCTGTTCGGATGCTTGCTTGGGCTGGGAATCATGCAGAGGCCTGTGTTTCTGCTTTTTCTGTTCGGATGCTTGCTTGGCTGGGAATCATGCAGAGGCCTGTGTTTCTGCTTTCTGTTCGGATGCTTGCTTGGGCTGGGAATCATGCAGAGGCCTGTGTTTCTGCTTTTTCTGTTCGGATGCTTGCTTGGGCTGGGAACATGCAGAGGCCTGTGTTTCTGCTTTTTCTGTTCGGATGCTTGCTTGGCTGGGAATCATGCAGAGGCCTGTGTTTCTGCTTTTCTGTTCGGATGCTTGCTTGGGCTGGGAATCATGCAAGGCCTGTGTTTTCTGCTTTTCTGTTCGGATGCTTGCTTGGCTGGGAATCATGCAGAGGCCTGTGTTTCTGCTTTTTCTGTTCGGGATGCTTGCTTGGCTGGGAATCATGCAGGGGCCTGTGTTCTGTCTTCTGTTCGATGCTTGCCTAGGCTGGGAATCATGCAGAGGCCTGTGTTTCTGCTTTTCTGTTGGATGCTTGCTTGGGCTGGGAACCGCAGAGGCCTGTGTTTCTGCTTTTTCTGTTGGATGCCTGCTTGGGCTGGGAATCATGCAGAGGCCTGTGTTTCTGCTTTTCTGTTGGATGCTTGCTTGGGCTGGGAATCATGCAGAGGCCTGTGTTTCTGCTTTTTCTGTTCGGATGCTTGCTTGGGCTGGGAATCATGCAGAGCCTGTGTTTCTGCTTTTTCTGTTCGGATGCTTGCTTGGGCTGGGAATCATGCAGAGGCCTGTGTTTCTGCTTTTCTGTTGGATGCTTGCCAGGCTGGGAATCATGCAGAGGCCTGTGTTTCTGCTTTTTCTGTTCGGATGCTGCTTGGGCTGGGAATCATGCAGGGGCCTGTGTTTCTACTTTTCTGTTCGGATACTTGCTTGGGCTGGGAATCATGCAGAGGCCTGTGTTTCTACTTTTTCTGTTCGGATGCTTGCTTGGCTGGGAACGCATCAGAGGCCTGTGTTTCGCTTTTTCTCTTGGATGCTTGCTTGGGCTGGGAATCATGCAGAGGCCTGTGTTTCTACTTTTCTGTTCGGATGCTTGCCTAGGCTGGGAATCATGCGAGGCCTGTGTTTCTGCTTTTTCTGTTCGGATGCTTGCTGGGCTGGGAATCATGCAGAGGCCTGTGTTTCTGCTTTTCTGTTCGGATGCTTGCTTGGCGAATCATGCAGAGGCCTGTGTTTCTGCTTTTTCTGTTCGGATGCTTGCTTGGCTGGGAATCATGCAGAGGCCTGTGTTTCTGCTTTTCTGTTCGGATGCTTGCTTGGGCTGGGAATCATGCAGAGGCCTGTGTTTCTGCTTTTCTGTTCGGATGCTTGCTTGGGCTGGGAATCATGCAGAGGCCTGTGTTTCTGCTTTTTCTGTTCGGATGCTTGCTTGGGCTGGGAATCATGCAGAGGCCTGTGTTTCTGCTTTTCTGTTCGGATGCTTGCTTGGCTGGGAATCATGCAGAGGCCTGTGTTTCTGCTTTTTCTGTTCGGATGCTTGCTTGGGCTGGGAATCATGCAGAGGCCTGTGTTTCTGCTTTTTCTGTTCGGATGCTTGCTTGGGCTGGGAATCATGCAGAGGCCTGTGTTTCTGCTTTTTCTGTTCGGATGCTTGCTTGGGCTGGGAATCATGCAGAGGCCTGTGTTTCTGCTTTTTCTGTTCGGATGCTGCTTGGGCTGGGAATCATGCAGAGGCCTGTGTTTCTGCTTTTTCTGTTCGGATGCTTTCTTGGGCTGGGAATCATGCGAGGCCTGTGTTTCTGCTTTTCTGTTCGGATGCTTGCTTGGCTGGGAATCATGCAGAGGCCTGTGTTCTGCTTTTTCTGTTCGGATGCTTTCTTGGGCTGGGAATCATGCAGAGGCCTGTGTTTCTGCTTTTTCTGTTCGGATGCTTGCTTGGGCTGGGAATCATGCAGAGGCCTGTGTTTCTGCTTTTTCTGTTCGGATGCTTGCTTGGGCTGGGAATCATGCAGAGGCCTGTGTTTCTGCTTTTCTGTTCGGATGCTTGTTGGCTGGGAATCATGCAGAGGCCTGTGTTTCTGCTTTTTCTGTTCGGATGCTTTCTTGGGCTGGGAATCATGCAGAGGCCTGTGTTTCTGCTTTTCTGTTCGGATGCTTGCTTGGCTGGGAACTTTGAGAGGCCTGTGTTCTGCTTTTCTGTTCGGATGCTTGCTTGGGCTGGGAATCATGCAGAGGCCTGTGTTTCTGCTTTTTCTGTTCGGATGCTTGCTTGGCTGGGAATCATGCAGAGGCCTGTGTTTCTGCTTTTTCTGTTCGGATGCTTGCTTGGGCTAGAACATGCAGAGGCCTGTGTTTCTGCTTTTTCTGTTCGGATGCTTGCTTGGGCTGAATCATGCAGAGGCCTGTGTTTCTGCTTTTCTGTTCGGATGCTTGCTTGGGCTGGGAATCATGCAGAGGCCTGTGTTTCTGCTTTTTCTCGTTCGGATGCTTGCTGGCTGGGAATCATGCAGAGGCCTGTGTTTCGCCTTTTCTGTTCGGATGCTTGCTTGGGCTGGGAATCATACAGAGGCCTGTGTTTCTGCTTTTTCTGTTCGGATGCTTGCTTGGGCTGGGAATCATGCAGAGGCCTGTGTTTCTGCTTTTTCTGTTCGGATGCTTGCTTGGGCTGGGAATCATGCAGAGGCCTGTGTTTCTGCTTTTTCTGTTCGGATGCTTGCTTGGGCTGGGAATCATGCAGAGGCCTGTGTTTCTGCTTTTTCTGTTCGGATGCTTGCTTGGGCTGGGAATCATGCAGAGGCCTGTGTTTCTGCTTTTTCTGTTCGGATGCTTGCTTGGGCTGGGAATCATGCAGAGGCCTGTGTTTCTGCTTTTTCTGTTCGGATGCTTGCTTGTGCTGGGAACTCATGCAGAGCCTGTGTTTCGCTTTTTCTGTTCGGATGCTTGCTTGGCTGGGAACTGCGCAGAGGCCTGTGTTTCTGCTTTTTCTGTTCGGATGCTTGCTGTGTAGAATCATGCAGAGGCCTGTGTTTCTGCTTTTTCTGTTCGGATGCTTGCTTGTGCTGGGAATCATGCAGAGGCCTGTGTTTCTGCTTTTTCTGTTCGGATGCTTGCTTGGGCTGGGAATCATGCAGAGGCCTGTGTTTCTGCTTTTTCTGTTCGGATGCTTGCTTGGGCTGGGAATCATGCAGAGGCCTGTGTTTCTGCTTTTTCTGTTCGGATGCTTGCTTGGGCTGGGAATCATGCAGAGGCCTGTGTTTCTGCTTTTTCTGTTCGGATGCTTGCTTGGGAATCATGCAGAGGCCTGTGTTTCTGCTTTTCTGTTCGGATGCTTGCTTGGGCTGGGAATCATGCAGAGGCCTGTGTTTCTGCTTTTTCTGTTCGGATGCTTGCTTGGCTGGGAATCATGCAGAGGCCTGTGTTTCTGCTTTTTCTGTTCGGATGCTTGCTTGGGCTGGGAATCATGCGGAGGCCTGTGTTTCTGCTTTTTCTGTTCGGATGCTTGCTTGGGCTGGGAATCATGCGGAGGCCTGTGTTTCTGCTTTTTCTGTTCGGATGCTTGCTTGGGCTGGGAATCATGCAGAGGCCTGTGTTTCTGCTTTTCTGTTCGGATGCTTGCTTGGGCTGGGAATCATGCAGAGCCTGTGTTTCTGCTTTTCTGTTCGGATGCTTGCTTGGGCTGGGAATCATAGAGGCCTGTGTTTCTGCTTTTTCTGTTCGGATGCTTGCTTGGGCTGGGAATCATGCAGGCCTGTGTTTCTGCTTTTTCTGTTCTGATGCTTGCTTGGGCTGGGAATCATGCAGAGGCCTGTGTTTCTGCTTTTCCTGTTCGATGCTTGCTTGGTGGGAATCTGCGTAGAGGCCTGTGTTTCTGCTTTCCTGTTCGGATGTTTTTGGCTGGGAATCATGCAGAGGGCCTGTGTTTCTGCTTTTTCTGTTCGGATGCTTGCTTGGCTAGGAATCATGCAGAGGCCTGTGTTTCTGCTTTTCTGTTCGGATGCTTGCTTGGGCTGGGAATCATGCAGAGGCCTGTGTTTCTGCTTTTCTGTTCGGATGCTTGCTTGGGCTGGGAATCATGCAGAGGCCTGTGTTCTGCTTTTCTGTTCGGATGCTTGCTTGGGCTGGGAATCATGCAGAGGCCTGTGTTTCTGCTTTTTCTGTTCGGATGCTTGCTTGGGCTGGGAATCATGCAGAGGCCTGTGTTTCTGCTTTTTCTGTTCGGATGCTTGCTTGGCTGGGAATCATGCAGAGGCCTGTGTTCTGCTTTTTCTGTTCGGATGCTTGCTTGGGCTGGGAATCATGCAGAGGCCTGTGTTTCTGCTTTTTCTGTTCGGATGCTTGCTTGGCTGGGAATCATGCAGAGGCCTGTGTTTCTGCTTTTTCTGTTGGATGCTTGCTTGGCTGGGAATCATGCAGAGGCCTGTGTTTCTGCTTTTCTGTTCGGATGCTTGCTTGGGCTGGGAATCATGCAGAGGCCTGTGTTTCTGCTTTTTCTGTTCGGATGCTTGCTTGGGCTGGGAATCAGCAGAGGCCTGTGTTTCTGCTTTTTCTGTTGGATGCTTGCTTGGGCTGGGAATCATGCAGAGGCCTGTGTTTCTGCTTTTTTCTGTTCGGATGCTTGCTTGGGCTGGGAATCATGCAGAGGCCTGTGTTTCTGCTTTTTCTGTTCGGATGCTTGCTTTGTGCTGGGAATCATGCAGAGGCCTGTGTTTCTGCTTTTTCTGTTCGGATGCTTGTTTGGCTGGGAATCATGCAGAGGCCTGTGTTTCTGCTTTTCTGTTCAGATGCTTGTTTGGCTGGGAATCATGCAGAGGCCTGTGTTTCTGCTTTTTCTGTTCGGATGCTTGCTTGGCTGGGAATCATGCAGAGGCCTGTGTTTCTGCTTTCTGTTCGGATGCTTGCTTGGCTGGGAATCATGCAGAGGCCTGTGTTTCTGCTTTTCTGTTCGGATGCTTGCTTGGGCTGGGAATCATGCAGAGGCCTGTGTTTCTGCTTTTTCTGTTCGGATGTTTGCTTCAGCTGGGAATCATGCAGAGGCCTGTGTTTCTGCTTTTTCTGTTCGATGCTTGCTTGGCTGGGAACTCGCGAAGAGGCCTGTGTTTTGCTTTTTCTGTTCGGATGCTTGCTTGGCTGGAATCATGCAGAGGCCTGTGTTTCTACTTTTCTGTTCGGGATGCTTGCTTGGGCTGGGAATCATGCAGGGCCTGTGTTTCTGCTTTTCTGTTCGGATGCTTGGGCTGGGAATCATGCAGAGGCCTGTGTTTCTGCTTTTTCTGTTCGGATGCTTGCTTGGCTGGGAATCATGCAGAGGCCTGTGTTTCTGCTTTTCTGTTCGGATGCTTGCTTGGCTGGGAATCATGCAGAGGCCTGTGTTTCTGCTTTTTCTGTTCGGATGCTTGCTTGGGCTGGGAATCATGCAGAGGCCTGTGTTTCTGCTTTTTCTGTTCGGATGCTTGCTTGGCTGGGAATCATGCAGAGGCCTGTGTTTCTGCTTTTTCTGTTCGGATGCTTGCTTGGGCTGGGAATCATGCAGAGGCCTGTGTTTCTGCTTTTTCTGTTCGGATGCTTGTTGGCTGGGAATCATGGAGGCCTGTGTTCTGCTTTTCTGTTGGGATGCTTGCTTGGGCTGGGAATCATGCAGAGGCCTGTGTTTCTGCTTTTTCTGTCCGGATGCTTGCTTGGCTGGGAATCATGCAGAGGCCTGTGTTTCTGCTTTTCCTGTCCGTGATGCTTGCTTGGCTGGGAATCATGCAGAGGCCTGTTTCTGCTTTTTCTGTTCGGATTGCTTGTAGGCTGGGAATCATGCAGAGGCCTGTGTTTCTTCTTTCTGTTCCATGATGCTTGCCTAGGCTGGGAATCATGCAGAGGCCTGTGTTTCTGCTTTTCTGTTCGGATGCTTGCTTGGGCTGGGAATCATGCAGAGGCCTGTGTTTCTGCTTTTTCTGTTCGGATGCTTGCTTGGGCTGGGAATCATGCAGAGGCCTGTGTTTCTGCTTTTTCTGTTCGGATGCTTGCTTGGGCTGGGAATCATGCAGAGGCCTGTGTTTCTGCTTTTTCTGTTCGGATGCTTGCTTGGGCTGGGAATCATGCAGAGGCCTGTGTTTCTGCTTTTTCTGTTCGGATGCTTGCTTGGCTGGGAATCATGCAGAGGCCTGTGTTTCTGCTTTTTCTGTTCGGATGCTTGCTTGGCAGGAATCATAGAAGGCCTGTGTCTGCTTTTCTGTTGGATGCTTGTTGACTGGGAATCATGCAGAGGCCTGTGTTTCTACTTTCTGTTAGGATGCTTGCTTGGGCTGGGAATCATGCAGAGGCCTGTGTTTCTGCTTTTCTGTTCGGATGCTTGCTTGGGCTGGGAATCATGCAGAGGCCTGTGTTTCTGCTTTCTGTTCGGATGCTTGCTTGGGCTGGGAATCATGCGGGGCCTGTGTTTCTGCTTTTTCCTTTCGGATGCTTGCTTGGCTGGAATCATGTCAGAGCCTGTGTTTCTGCTTTTTCTGTTCGATGCTTGCTATTGGGAATCATGCAGAGGCCTGTGTTTTGCTTTTCTGTTCGGATGCTTGCTTGGCTGGGAACTGGCAGAGGCCTGTGTTTCTGCTTTTCTGTTCGGATGCTTGCTTTGGCTCTGAATCATGCAGAGGCCTGTGTTTCTGCTTTTTCTGTTCGGATGCTTACTTGGCTGGGAATCATGCAGAGGCCTGTGTTTGCTTTTTCTGTTCGGATGCTTGCTTGGCTGGGAATCATGCAGAGGCCTGTGTTTCTGCTTTTTCTGTTCGGATGCTTGCTTGGCTGGGAATCATGAGAGGCCTGTGTTTCTGCTTTTTCTGTTCGGATGCTTGCTTGGCTGGGAATGCAGAGGCCTGTGTTTCTGCTTTTCTGCTGGATGCTTGCTTGGCTGGGAATCATGCAGAGGCCTGTGTTTGCTTTTTCTGTCCGTATGCTTGCTTGGCTGGGAATCATGCAGAGGCCTGTGTTTCTACTTTCTGTTCGTGATGCTTGCTTGGGCTGGGAATCATGCAGAGGCCTGTGCTGCTTTTCTGTCTGTATGCTTGTGCTGGGAATCATGCAGAGGCCTGTGTTTCTTTTTCTGTCGATGCTTGCTTGGGCTGGGAATCATGCAGAGGCCTGTGTTTCGCTTTTCTGTTCGTGCTTGCTTGTGCTTGTGGCTCATGCACAGGCCTGTGTTTCTGCTTTTTCTGTTCGATGCTTGCTTGGCTGGGAATCATGCAGAGGCCTGTGTTTGCTTTTTCTGTCCAGATGCTTGCTTGGCTGGGAATCATGCAGAGGCCTGTGTTTCTGCTTTTCTGTTCGGATGCTTGCTTGGCTGGGAATCATGCAGAGGCCTGTGTTTCTGCTTTTTCTGTTCGGATGCTTGCTGGCTGGGAATCATGCAGAGGCCTGTGTTTCTGCTTTTCTGTCCGGATGCTTGCTTGGGCTGGGAATCATGCAGAGGCCTGTGTTTTGCTTTTTCTGTTCGGATGCTTGCTTGGGCTGGGAATCATGCAGAGGCCTGTGTTTCTGCTTTTCTGTTCGGATGCTTGTTGGCTGGGAATCATGCAGAGCCTGTGTTTCTGCTTTTTCTGTTCATGATGCTGCTGGGCTGGGAATCATGCAGAGGCCTGTGTTCTGCTTCTTCTGTTCGGATGCTTGCTTGGGCTGGGAATCATACAGAGGCCTGTGTTTCTGCTTTTTCTGTTCGGATGCTTGCTTTGGCTGGGAATCATGCAGAGGCCTGTGTTTCTGCTTTTCTGTTCGGATGCTTGCTTGGCTGGGAATCTGCAGAGGCCTGTGTTTCTGCTTTTCTGTTCGGATGCTTGCTTGGGCTGGGAATCATGCAGAGGCCTGTGTTTCTGCTTTTTCTGTTCGGATGCTTGCTTGGTCTAGGAATCATGCGAGGCCTGTGTTTCTGCTTTTCTGTTCGGATGCTTGCTTGGTCTGGGAATCATGCAGAGGCCTGTGTTTCTGCTTTTTCTGTTCGGATGCTTGCTTGGCTGGGAATCAATGCAGAGGCCTGTGTTTCTGCTTTTTCTGTTCGGATGCTTGCTTGGCTGGGAATCATGCGGAGGCCTGTGTTTCTGCTTTTTCTGTTCGGATGCTTGCTTGGCTGGGAATCATGCGAGGCCTGTGTTTCTGCTTTTTCTGTTCGATGCTTGCTTGCTGGGAATCGCGCGGAGGCCTGCTGTTTCTGCTTTTCTGTTCGGATGCTTGCTTGGGCTGGGAATCATGCGGAGGCCTGCGTTTCTTTTTCTGTTGGATGCTTGCTTGGGCTGGGAATCATGCAGAGGCCTGTGTTTCTGCTTTTCTGTTCGATGCTTGCTTGGGCTGGGAATCATGCAGAGGCTGTGTTTCTACTTTTCTGTTCGTGATGCTTGCTTGGGCTGGGAATCATGCAGAGCCTGTGTTTCTGCTTTTTCTGTCCGATGCTTGCTTGGCTGGGAATCATGTAGAGGCCTGTGTTTTGCTTTTTCTGTCCGGATGTTGCTTGGCTGGGAATCATGCAGAGGCCTGTGTTTCTGCTTTTTCTGTTCGATGCTTGCTTGGGCTGGGAACTGCGCAGAGGCCTGTGTTTGCTTTTTCTGTTCGGATGCTTGCTTGGCTGGGAATCATGCAGAGGCCTGTGTTTCGCTTTTCTGTCTCAGATGCTTGTTTGGGCTGGGAATCATGCAGAGGCCTGTGTTTCTGCTTTTCTGTTCGGATGCTTGCTTGGGCTGGGAATCATCACGGAGGCCATGTTTGCTCTTTTCTGTTCGGATACTTGCTTGGGCTGGGAATCACTGAGGGAGGCTGTGTTTCTACTTTTCTGTTCGGATGCTTGCTGGGCTGGGAATCATGCCGAGGCCTGTGTTTCTACTTTTCTGTTCGGATGCTTGCTTGGGCTGGAATCATGGAGGCCTGTGTTTCTGCTTTTTCTGTCATTGATGCTTGCTTGGCTGGGAATCATAGAGAGCCTGTGTTTCTACTTTTTCTGTTCTGATGCTTGCTTGGCTGGGAATCATGCAGAGGCCTGTGTTTCTGCTTTTCTGTTCGGATGCTTGCTTGGGCTGGGAATCATGCAGAGGCCTGTGTTTCTGCTTTCTGTCCATTATGCTTGCTTGGGCTGGGAATCATGCCGAGAGCCTGTGTTTCTGCTTTTTCTGTCCAGATTGCTTGCTTGGGCTGGGAATCATGCAGAGGCCTGTGTTTCTGCTTTTCTGTCGATGCTTGCTTGGCTGGGAATCATGCAGAGGCCTGTGTTTCTGCTTTTTCTGTTCGGATGCTTGTTTGCTGGGAATCATGCAGAGGCCTGTGTTTCTGCTTTTCTGTCCGTGATTTGCTTGGGCTGGGAATCATGCAAGGCCTGTGTTTCTGTTTTCTGTCCTTATGCTTGCTTGGGCTGGAATCATGCACAGAGGCCTGTGTTTCTGCTTTCTGTTTCGGATGCTTGTTTGGCTAGGAACTGCGCAGAGGCCTGTGTTTCGCTTTTTCTGTCCTGAGATGCTTGCTTTGGCTGGGAATCATGCAGAGGCCTGTGTTTCTGCTTTTTCTGTCCAGATGCTTGCTTGGCTGGGAATCATGCAGAGGCCTGTGTTTCTGCTTTTCTGTTCGATGCTTGCTTGGGCTGGGAATCATGCAGAGGCCTGTGTTTCTTTTTTCTGTTCGGATGCTTGCTTGGGCTGGGAATCATGCAGAGGCCTGTGTTTCTGCTTTTTCTGTCCGATGCTTGCTTGGCTGGGAATCATGCAGAGGCCTGTGTTTCTGCTTTTTCTGTCGATGCTTGCTTGGCTGGGAATCATGCAGAGGCCTGTGTTTCTGCTTTTTCTGTCCGGATGCTTGCTTGGCTGGGAATCATGCAGAGGCCTGTGTTTCTGCTTTTCTGTTCGGATGCTTGCTTTGGCTGGGAATCATGCAGAGGCCTGTGTTTCTGCTTTTTCTGTTCGGATGCTTGCTTGCTTGGGAATCATGCAGAGGCCTGTGTTTCTGCTTTTTCTGTTCGGATGCTTGCTTGGCTGGGAACTGCGTAGAGGCCTGTGTTTGCTTTTCTGTTCGGATGCTTGCTTTGCATTGGAATCATGCAGAGGCCTCTGTTTCTGCTTTTTCTGTTCGATGTTGCTTGGGCTGGAATCATGCGAGGCCTGTGTTTCTGCTTTTTCTGTTCGGATGCTTACTTGGGCTGGGAATCATGCAGAGGCCTGTGTTTCTGCTTTTTCTGTTCGGATGCTTGCTTGGCTGGGAATCATGCAGGAGGCCTGTGTTTCTGCTTTTTCTGTTCGGATGCTTGCTTGGGCTGGAATCTGCAGAGGCCTGTGTTTCTGCTTTTTCTGTTGGATGCTTGCTTTGGCTGGGAATCATGCAGAGGCCTGTGTTTCTAGCTTTTCTGTTCGGATGCTTGTTTGGGCTGGGAATCTCATGGAGGCCTGTGTTTCTGCTTTTTCTGTCCGTATGCTTGCTTGGGCTGGGAATCATGCAGAGGCCTGTGTTTCTGCTTTTTCTGTCCGTATGCTGCTTTGGCTGGGAATCATGCAGAGGCCTGTGTTTCTGCTTTTCTGTTCGATGCTTGCTTGGGCTGGGAATCATGCAGAGGCCTCGTGTTTCTGCTTTTTCTGTTCGATGCTTGCTTGGCTGGGAACTGCAGAGGCCTGTGTTTTTGCTTTTTCTGTCCGGATGTTTGCTTGCTGGGAATCATAGAGGTCAGTGTTTCTGCTTTTTCTGTCCGATGTTTGCTTGGCTGGGAATCATGCAGAGGCCTGTGTTTTGCTTTTTCTGTTCGGATGCTTGCTTGGCTGGGAATCATGCAGAGGCCTGTGTTTCTGCTTTTTCTGTCCGGATGCTTGCTTGGGCTGGAATCATGCAAGCCTGTGTTTCTGCTTTTTCTGTTCGGATGCTTGCTTGGTCTGGGAATCATGCAGAGGCCTGTGTTTCTGCTTTTTCTGTTCGGATGCTTGCTTGGTCTGGGAATCATGCAGAGGCCTGTGTTTCTGCTTTTTCTGTTCGGATGCTTGCTTGAGGGGAATCATGCAGGGTCTGTGTTTCTGCTTTTCCTGGTTCATGATGCATGCTTGGGCTGGGAATCATGCAGAGGCCTGTGTTTGCTTTTTCTGTTCAGATGTTGCTTGGCTGGGAATCATACAGAGGCCTGTGTTTCGCTTTTCTGTTCGGATGCTTGCTTGGGCTGGGAATCATACAGAGGCCTGTGTTTGCTTTTTCTGTTCGGATGCTTGCTTGGTCTGGGAATCTGTCAGAGGCCTGTGTTTCTGCTTTTCTGTTCGGATGCTTGCTTGGGCTGGGAATCATGCAGAGGCCTGTGTTTCTGCTTTTTCTGTTCGATGCTTTGCTTGGGCTGGGAATCATGCAGAGGCCTGTGTTTCTGCTTTTCTGTTCAGATGCTTGCTTGGCTGGGAATCATGCAGAGGCCTGTGTTTCTGCTTTTCTGTTCGGATGCTTGCTTGGCTGGGAATCATGCAGAGGCCTGTGTTTCTGCTTTTTCTGTTCAGATGCTTGCTTGGCTGGGAATCATGCAGAGCCTGTGTTTCTGCTTTTCTGTTCGATGCTTGTTTGGCTGGGAATCATGCAGAGGGCCTGTGTTCTGCTTTTTCTGTTCGGATGCTTGCTTCTATTGGGAATCATGCAGAGGCTCTGTGTTTCTGCTTTTTCTGTTCGGATGCTTGCTTGGGCTGGGAATCATGCAGAGGCCTGTGTTTCTGCTTTTTCTGTTCGATGCTTGCTTGGGCTGGGAATCATGCAGAGGCCTGTGTTTTGCTTTTTCTGTTCGGATGCTTGCTTGGGCTGGGAATCATGCAGAGCCTGTGTTTCTACTTTTCTGTTCGGATGCTTGCTTGGGCTGGGAATCATGCAGAGCCTGTGTTTCTACTTTTTTCGTCTGGATGCTTGCTTTGGCTGGGAATCATGAGGCCTGTGTTTCTGCTTTTCTGTTCGGATGCTGCTTTGGCTGGGAACCGCACAGAGGCCTGTGTTTCTGCTTTTCTGTTCGATGCTTGCTTGGGCTGGGAATCATGCGGAGGCCTGTGTTTCTGCTTTTTCTGTTCGGATGCTTGCTTGGGCTGGGAATCATGCTGAGGCCTGTGTTTCTGCTTTTTCTGTTCGGATGCTTGCTTGGGCTGGGAATCATGCGGAGGCCTGTGTTTCTGCTTTTTTCTGTTCAGATGCTTGCTTGGGCTGGGAATCATGCAGAGGCCTGTGTTTCTGCTTTTTCTGTCCGTATGCTTGCTTGGGCTGGGAATCATGCAGAGGCCTGTGTTTCTGCTTTTTCTGTCCGTATGCTTGCTTGGGCTGGGAATCATGCAGAGGCCTGTGTTTCTGCTTTTTCTGTCCGTATGCTTGCTTGGGCTGGGAATCATGCAGAGGCCTGTGTTTCTGCTTTTTCTGTCCGTATGCTTGCTTGGGCTGCGAAGATCATGGGCACCTATGTTTCTGCTTTTCTGTCCATGTGCTTGCTTGGGCTGGGAATCAGCCACGAGGCCTGTGGTTTCTTTTTCTGTCCATGATGCTTGCTTGGTTGGGAATCATGCAGAGGCCTGTGTTTCTGCTTTTTCTGTCCGTAGATGCTTGCTTGGCTGGGAATCATGCAGAGGCCTGTGTTTCTGCTTTTTCTGTTCAGATGCTTGCTTGGGTTGGAATCATGCAGAGGCCTGTGTTTCTGCTTTTTCTGTCCAGAGTGCTTGCGCTACAGCACACAGAGGCCTGTGTTTCTTTTTCTGTCCATGTCTTGCTTGGCTGGGAATCATGCAGAGGCCTGTGTTTCTGCTTTTTCTGTTCGATGCTTGCTTGGCTGGGAATCTGCAGAGGCCTGTGTTTCTGCTTTTTCTGTCTCGATGCTTGCTTGGCTGGGAATCATGCAGAGGCCTGTGTTTCTGCTTTTCCATCCGTATTGTTTGCTTGGCTGGAATCATGCAGAGGCCTGTGTTTCTGCTTTTTCTGTCCAGATGTTTGTTTGGCTGGGAATCATGCAGAGGCCTGTGTTTGCTTTTCTGTTCCGATGCTTGCTTGGCTGGGAATCATGCAGAGGCCTGTTTCTGCTTTTTCTGTCAGATGCTTGCTTGGGCTGGGAATCATGCAGAGGCCTGTGTTTCTGCTTTTTCTGTCCAGATGTTTGCTTGGCTGGGAATCATGCAGAGGCCTGTGTTTCTGCTTTTCTGGTCAGGATGCTTGCTTGGCTGGGAATCATGCAGAGGCCTGTGTTTCTGCTTTTCTGTCCAGATGCTTGCTTGGCTGGGAATCATGCAGAGGCCTGTGTTTCTGCTTTCTTCTGTCGGATGCTTGCTTGGCTGGGAATCATGCAGAGGCCTGTGTTTCTGCTTTTTCTGTTCAGATGCTTGCTTGGGCTGGGAATCATGCAGAGGCCTGTGTTTCTGCTTTTTCTGTTCGGATGCTTGCTTGGGCTGGGAATCATGCAGAGGCCTGTGTTTCTGCTTTTTCTGTTCGGATGCTTGCTTGGGCTGGGAATCATGCAGAGGCCTGTGTTTCTGCTTTTCTGTTCGGATGCTTGCTTGGGCTGGGAATCATGCAGAGGCCTGTGTTTCTGCTTTTTCTGTTCGGATGCTTGCTTGGGCTGGGAATCATGCAGAGGCCTGTGTTTGCTTTTCTGTTCGGATGCTTGTTGGCTGGGAATCATGCAGAGGCCTGTGTTTCTGCTTTTCTGTTCGGATGCTGCTTGGTCTGGGAATCATACAGGCCTGTGTTTCTGCTTTTTCTGTTCAGATGCTTGCTTGGTCTGGGAATCATGCGAGGCCTGTGTTTCTGCTTTTCTGTTCGGATGCTTGCTTGGTCTGGAATCATGCAGAGGCCTGTGTTTCTGCTTTTGTGTTCGGATGCTTGGTCTGGGAATCACAGAGGCCTGTGTTTCTGCTTTTCTGTTCGGATGCTTGCTTGGTCTGGGAATCATGCAGAGGCCTGTGTTTCTGCTTTTTCTGTTCGGATGCTTGCTTGGGCTGGGAATCATGCAGAGGCCTGTGTTTCTGCTTTTTCTGTTCGGATGCTTGCTTGGGCTGGGAATCATGCAGAGGCTCGTGTTTCTGCTTTTTCTGTTCGGATGCTTGCTTGGGCTGGGAATCATGCAGAGGCTCTGCTTTCTGCTTTTTCTGTTCGATGCTTGCTTGGTCTCGGAATCATGCAGAGGCTCATGCGCTTGCTTTTTCTGTTCGATGCTTGCTTGGTCTGGAATCATGCAGAGGCCTGTGCTTTCGCTTTTTCTGTTCGGATGCTTGCTTGGGCTGGGAATCATGCAGAGGCCTGTGTTTTCTTTTTCTGTTCGATGCTTGCTTGGGCTGGGAATCATGCGAGGCCTGTGTTTCTGCTTCTTTTCTGTTCAGATGTTTGCTTGGTTGGGAATCATGCAGAGGCCTGTGTTTGCTTTTTCTGTTCGGATGCTTGCTTGGCTGGGAAATCATGCAGAGGCCCGTGTTGCTTTTTCTGTTCGGATGCTTGCTTGGGCTGGGAATCATGCAGAGGCCTGTGTTTCGCTTTTTCTGTTCGGATGCTTCTTGGCTGGGAATCATGCAGAGGCCTGTGTTTCTGCTTTTCTGTTCGGATGCTTGCTTGGCTGGGAATCATGCAGAGGCCTGTGTTTCTGCTTTTTCTGTTCGATGCTTGCTTGTGCTGGGAATCATACAGAGGCCTGTGTTTCTGCTTTTTTCTGTCTGGATGCTTGCTTGTGCTGGGAATCATGCAGAGGCCTGTGTTTCTGCTTTTTCTGTTCGGATGCTTGTTTGGGCTGGGAATCATGCAGAGGCCTGTGTTTCTACTTTTCTGTTCGGATGCTTGCTTGGGCTGGGAATCATGCAGAGGCCTGTGTTTCTACTTTTTCGTTCGGATGCTTGCTTGGCTGGGAATCATGCAGAGGCCTGTGCTTGCTTTTCTGTTCCGGATGTTGCTAGGCTGGGAAACCATGAGGCCTGTGTTTTGCTTTTTCTGTTCGGATGCTTGTTTGCTGGGAACCATGCAGAGGCCTGTGTTTCTGCTTTTTCTGTTCGGATGCTTGCTTGGGCTGGGAATCATGCAGAGGCCTGTGTTTCTGCTTTTTCTGTTCGGATGCTTGCTTGGGCTGGGAATCATGCAGAGGCCTGTGTTTCTGCTTTTTCTGTTCGGATGCTTGCTTGGGCTGGGAATCATGCAGAGGCCTGTGTTTCTGCTTTTCTGTTCGGATGCTTGCTTGGGCTGGGAATCATGCAGAGGCCTGTGTTTCTGCTTTTCTGTTCGGATGCTTGCTTGGGCTGGGAATCATGCGAGGCCTGTGTTTCTGCTTTTTCTGTTGGGATGCTTGCTTGGGCTGGGAATCATGCAGAGGCCTGTGTTTCTGCTTTTTCTGTCCGTATGCTTGCTTGGGCTGGGAATCATGCAGAGGCCTGTGTTTCTGCTTTTTCTGTCCGTATGCTTGCTTGGCTGTGGAATCATGCAGAGCCTGTGTGTTTCTGCTTTTTCTGTCCATATGCTTGCTTGGCTAGGAATCATGCAGAGGCCTGTGTTTCTGCTTTTTCTGTCTGATGCTTGCTTGGCTGGGAATCATGCAGAGGCCTGTGTTTCTGCTTTTTCTGTTCGGATGCTTGCTTGGGCTGGGAATCATGCAGAGGCCTGTGTTTCTGCTTTTTCTGTTCGGATGCTTGCTTGGCTGGGAATGTGCAGAGGCCTGTGTTTCTGCTTTTTCTGTTCGGATGCTTGCTTGGCTGGGAATCATGCAGAGGCCTGTGTTTCTGCTTTTTCTGTTCGGATGCTTGCTTGGGCTGTGAACATCGCAGAGGCCTGTGTTTCTGCTTCTGTTCGATGCTTGCTTGGCTGGGAATCAAGAAGAGGCCTGTGTTTCTGCTTTTTCTGTTCGATGCTTGCTTAGCTGGGAATCATGTAGGGAGGCCTGTGTTTGCTTTTTTCTGTTCGGATGCTTGCTTGGCTGGGAACTCGCGGAGGCTCTGTTTGCTTTTCTGTTCGGATGCTTGCTTGCTGGGAATCATGCAGAGGCCTGTGTTTCTGCTTTTTCTGTTCTGATGCTTGCTTGGCTGGGAATCATGCAGAGGCCTGTGTTTCTGCTTTTCTGTCCGTGATGCTTGCTTGGGCTGGGAATCATGCAGAGGCCTGTGTTTCTGCTTTTCTGTCCAGATGCTTGCTTGGCTGGGAATCATGCAGAGGCCTGTGTTTCTGCTTTTTTCTGTCCGTAGATGCTTGCTTGGCTGGGAATCATGCAGAGGCCTGTGTTTGCTTTTCTGTCCGTGATGTTTGCTTAGTGGGAAACGCAGAGGCCTGTGTTTCTGCTTTTTCATCCGTGATGTTTGCTTGGCTGGGAATCATGCAGAGGCCTGTGTTTCTGCTTTTCTGTCCGTATGCTTGCTTGGCTGGGAATCATGCAGAGGCCTGTGTTTCTGCTTTTTCTGTCCAGATGTTGCTTGGCTGGGAATCAAGCGCAGAGGCCTGTGTTTCTGCTTTTTCTGTCCAGATGCTTGCTTGGCTGGGAATCATGCAGAGGCCTGTGTTTCTGCTTTTCTGTCGGATGCTTGCTTGGGCTGGGAATCATGCAGAGGCCTGTGTTTCTGCTTTTTCTGTCCGTATGCTTGCTTGGCTGGGAATCATGCAGAGGCCTGTGTTTCTGCTTTTTCTGTCCAGAGCTTTGCTTGGGCTGGGAATCATCAGAGGCCTGTGTTTCTGCTTTTTCTGTTCGGATGCTTGCTTGGGCTGGGAATCATGCAGAGGCCTGTGTTTCTGCTTTTTCTGTCCGGATGCTTGCTTGGCTGGGAATCATGCAGAGGCCTGTGTTTCTGCTTTTTCTGTCCGGATGCTTGCTTGGGCTGGGAATCATGCAGAGGCCTGTGTTTCTGCTTTTTCTGTCCAGATGCTTGCTTGGGCTGGGAATCATGCAGAGGCCTGTGTTTCTGCTTTTTCTGTCCGTGATGCTTGCTTGGCTGGGAATCATGCAGAGGCCTGTGTTTCTGCTTTTTCTGTCCGAGCGTTTGCTTGGCTGGGAATCATGCAGAGGCCTGTGTTTCTGCTTTTTCTGTTCGGATGCTTCTTGGCTGGGAATCATGCAGAGGCCTGTGTTTCTGCTTTTCTGTTCGGATGCTTGCTTGGCTGGGAATCATGCAGAGGCCTGTGTTTCTGCTTTTTCTGTTCGGATGCTTGTTGGTCTGGGAATCATGCAGAGCCTGTGTTTGCTTTTTCTGTTCGGATGCTTGCTTCGTGCTGGGAATCATACAGAGGCCTGTGTTTTCGCTTTTTCTGTTCGGATGCTTGCTTGGTCTGGGAATCATGCAAGAGGCATGTTTTGCTTTTTCTGTTCGGATGCTTGCTTGGTCTGGGAATCATCAGAGGCCTTGTTTCTGCTTTTTGTGTTCTGGATGCTTGCTTGCTGGGAATCATGCAGAGGCCTGTGTTTCTGCTTTTTCTGTTCGATGCTTGCTTGGGCTGGGAATCATACAGAGGCCTGTGTTCTGCTTTTTCTGTTCGGATGCTTGTTTGTCTGGGAATCACGCAGAGGCCTGCAGTTTCGCTTTTTCTGTTCGGATGCTTGCTTGGGCTGGGAATCATGCAGAGCCTGTGTTTCTGCTTTTCTGTTCGGATGCTTGCTTGGGCTGGGAATCATGCAGAGGCCTGTGTTTCTGCTTTTCTGTTCGATGCTTGCTTGGCTGGGAATCATGCAGAGGCCTGTGTTTCTGCTTTTCTGTTCGGATGCTTTGGGCTGGGAATCAAGTAGAGGCCTGTGTTTCTGCTTTTTCAGTTCGGATGCTTGCTTGGTCTGGGAATCATACAGAGGCCTGTGTTTCTGCTTTTTCAGTTCGGATGCTTGCTTGGTCTGGGAATCATACAGAGGCCTGTGTTTCTGCTTTTTCAGTTCGGATGCTTGCTTGGTCTGGGAATCATGCAGAGGCCTGTGTTTCTGCTTTTTCTGTTCGGATGCTTGCTATTGGGAATCTGCAGAGGCCTGTGTTTCTGCTTTTCTGTTCGGATGTTGCCAGGCTACTAGGAATCATGCAGAGGCCTGCGTTTCTGCTTTTTTTCTGTTGGGATGCTTGCTTGGGCTAGATCATGCACGAGGCCTGTGTTCTGCTTTTTCTGTTAGGGATGCTTGCTTGGGCTGGAATCATGCAGAGGCCTGTGTTTCGCTTTTGTGTTCGGATGCTTGCTTGGCTGGGAATCATGCAGAGGCCTGTGTTTCTGCTTTTTCTGTTCGATGCTTGCTTGGTCTGGGAATCATGCAGAGGCCTGTGTTTCTGCTTTTTCTGTTCGGATGCTTGCTTGGTCTGGGAATCATGCAGAGGCCTGTGTTTCTGCTTTTTCTGTTCGGATGCTTGCTTGGTCTGGGAATCATGCAGAGGCCTGTGTTTCTGCTTTTTCTGTCTGGATGCTTGCTTGGGCTGGGGAATCATGTGAGGCCTCGTTTCTTTTTCTGTTGGATGCTTGCCCAGGCTGAGAATCATGCGAGGCACCTGCGTTTCTGCTTTCTGTCCGATGCTTGCTTGGCTGGGAATCATCACGAGGACTCTGTTTCGCTTTTTCTGTTCGTATGCTTGCTTGGTCTGGGAACTGCGCAGAGGCCTGTGTTTCTGCTTTTTCTAATCAGATGTTTGCTTGGCTGGGAATCATGCAGAGGCCTGTGTTTTGCTTTTTCTGTTCGATGCTTGTTGGCTGGGAATCATGCAGAGGCTCGTGTTTCTGCTTTTCTGTTCGGATGCTTGCTGGCTGGGAATCATGCAGAGGCCTGTGTTTCTGCTTTTCTGTTCGGATGCTTGCTTGGCTGGGAATCATGCAGAGGCCTGTGTTTCTGCTTTTTCTGTTCGGATGCTTGCTTGGGCTGGGAATCATGCAGAGGCCTGTGTTTCTGCTTTCTGTTCGGATGCTTGCTTGGGCTGGGAATCATGCAGAGGCCTGTGTTTCTGCTTTTCTGTTCGGATGCTTGCTTGGGCTGGGAATCATGCAGAGGCCTGTGTTTCCTTTTTCTGTCGATGCTTGCTTGGGTTGGGAATCATGAGGCCTGTGTTTCTGCTTTTCTGTTCAGTATGCTTGCTTTGGCTGGGAATCATGCAGAGGCCTGTGTTTCTGCTTTTTCTGTCCGATGCTTGCTTGGCTGGGAATCATGTCAGAGGCCTGTGTTTCGCTTTTTCTGTCCAGATGCTTGCTTGGCTGGGAATCCGCAGAGGCCTGTGTTTCTGCTTTTCTGTCCAGATGCTTGCTTGGCTGGGAATCATGCAGAGGCCTGTGTTTCTGCTTTTTCTGTTCGGATGCTTGCTTGGGCTGGAATCATGCAGAGGCCTGTGTTTCTGCTTTTTCTGTCCCAGATGCTTGCTTGGCTGGGAATCATGAGAGGCCTGTGTTTCTGCTTTTTCTGTCAGGATGCTTGCTTGGCTGGGAATCATGCAGAGGCCTGTGTTTCTGCTTTTTCTGTCCCAGATGCTTGCTTGGCTGGGAATCATGCAGAGGCCTGTGTTTCTGCTTTTCCTGTCCAGATGCTTGCTTGGCTGGGAATCATGCAGAGGCCTGTGTTTCTGCTTTTTCTGTCCAGATGCTTGCTTGGCTGGGAATCATGCAGAGGCCTGTGTTTCTGCTTTCTGTTCGGATGCTTGCTTGGCTGGGAATCATGCAGAGGCCTGTGTTTCTACTTTTTCTGTTCGGATGCTTGCTTGGCTGGGAATCATGCAGAGGCCTGTGTTTCTGCTTTTCAGTTCGGATGCTTGCTTGGGCTGGGAATCATGCAGAGGCCTGTGTTTCTGCTTTCTCAGTTCGGATGCTTGCTTTGGCTGGGAATCATGCAGAGCCGTGTTTCTGCTTTTTCGTTCGGATGCTTGCTTGGCTGGGAACTGCGTAGAGGCCTGTGTTTCTGCTTTTTCTGTTCGGATGTTTGTTTGGCTGGGAATCATGCAGAGGCCTGTGTTTCTGCTTTTTCTGTTCGGATGCTTGCTTGGGCTGGGAATCATGCAGAGGCCTGTGTTTCTCTTTTCTGTTCGGATGCTTGCTTGGGCTGGGAATCATGCAGAGGCCTGTGTTTCTGCTTTTCTGTTCGGATGCTTGCTTGGCTGGGAATCATGCAGAGGCCTGTGTTTCTGCTTTTCTGATGCTTTGCTTGGCTGGGAATCGTGCAGAGGCCTGTGTTTCTGCTTTTTCTGTTCGATGCTTGTTGTGCTGGGAATCATGCGAGAGGCCTGTGTTTCTGCTTTTCTGTTCGGATGCTTGCTTGGGCTGGGAATCATGCAGAGGCCTGTGTTTCTGCTTTTCTGTTCGGATGCTTGCTTGGGCTGGGAATCATGCAGAGGCCTGTGTTTCTGCTTTTTCTGTTCGGATGCTTGCTTGGGCTGGGAATCATGCAGAGGCCTGTGTTTCTGCTTTTTCTGTTCGGATGCTTGCTTGGCTGGAATCCACAGAGGCCTGTGTTTCTGCTTTTCTGTCCGGATGCTTGTTGGGCTGTGGAATCATGCAGAGGCCTGTGTTTCTGCTTTTTCTGTCCAGATGCTTGCTTGGCTGGAATCATGCAGAGGCCTGTGTTTTGCTTTTTCTGTTGGATGCTTGCTTGGGCTGGGAATCATGCAGAGGCCTGTGTTTCTGCTTTTCTGTTCGGATGCTTGCTTGGGCTGGGAATCATGCAGAGGCCTGTGTTTCTGCTTTTTCTGTTCGGATGCTTGCTTGGCTGGGAATCATGCAGAGGCCTGTTTTCTGCTTTTTCTGTTCGGATGCTTGCTTGGGCTGGGAATCATGCAGAGGCCTGTGTTTCTCTTTTTCTGTTCGGATGCTTGCTTGGCTGGGAATCATGCAGAGGCCTGTGTTTCTGCTTTTTCTGTTCGGATGCTTGCTTGGCTGGGAATCATGCAGAGGCCTGTGTTTCTGCTTTTTCTGTTCGGATGCTTGCTTGGCTGGGAACTGCGCAGAGGCCTGTGTTTCTGCTTTTCTGTTCGGATGCTTGCTTGGGCTGGGAATCATGCAGAGGCCTGTGTTTCTGCTTTTTCTGTTCAGATGCTTGCTTGGGCTGGGAATCATGCAGAGCCTGTGTTTCTGCTTTTTCTGTCCGTGATGCTTGCTTGGGCTGGGAATCATGCAGAGGCCTGTGTTTCTGCTTTTTCTGTCCATGGATGCTTGCTTGGGCTGGGAATCTGCAGAGGCCTGTGTTTCTGCTTTTCTGTCCGATGCTTGCTTGGCTGGGAATCATGCAGAGGCCTGTGTTTCTGCTTTTTCTGTTCGGATGCTTGTTGGCTGGGAATCATGCAGAGGCCTGTGTTTCTGCTTTTCTGTTCAGATGCTTGCTTGGCTGGGAATCATGCAGAGGCCTGTGTTTCTGCTTTTTCTGTCGATGTTGCTTGGCTGGGAATCATGCAGAGGCCTGTGTTTCTGCTTTTCTGTCCGATGCTTGCTTGGCTGGGAATCATGCAGAGGCCTGTGTTTCTGCTTTTTCTGTCCGGATGCTTGCTTGGGCTGGGAATCATGCAGAGGCCTGTGTTTCTGCTTTTCTGTCCGTATGCTTGCTTGGGCTGGGAATCATGCAGAGGCCTGTGTTTCTGCTTTTCTGTCCGATGCTTGCTTGGGCTGGGAATCATGCAGAGGCCTGTGTTTCTGCTTTTCTGTTCGGATGCTTGCTTGGGCTGGAATCATGCAGAGGCCTGTGTTTCTGCTTTTCTGTCTCGGATGCTTGCTTGGGCTGGGAATCATGCAGAGGCCTGTGTTTCTGCTTTTTCTGTTCGGATGCTTGCTTGGGCTGGGAATCAGCAGAGGCCTGTGTTTCTGCTTTCTGTTCGGATGCTTGCTTGGGCTGGGAATCATGCAGAGGCCTGTGTTTCTGCTTTTTCTGTTCGGATGCTTGCTTGGGCTGGGAATCATGCAGAGGCCTGTGTTTCTGCTTTTTCTGTTCGGATGCTTGCTTGGGCTGGGAATCATACAGAGGCCTGTGTTTCTGCTTTTTCTGTTCGGATGCTTGCTTGGTCTGGGAATCATGCAGAGGCCTGTGTTTCTGCTTTTTCTGTTCGGATGCTTGCTTGGGCTGGGAATCAGCAGGCCTGCGTTTCTGCTTTTTTGTTCGGATGCTTGCTTGCTGGGAATCATGCAGAGGCCTGTGTTCTGCTTTTTCTGTTCGGATGCTTGCTTGGCTGGGAATCATGCAGAGGCCTGTGTTTCTGCTTTTTCTGTTCGGATGCTTGCTTGGCTGGGAATCATGCAGAGGCCTGTGTTTCTGCTTTTTCTGTTCGGATGCTTGCTTGGCTGGGAATCGTGCAGAGGCCTGTGTTTCTGCTTTTCTGTTCGGATGCTTGCTTGGGCTGGGAATCATGCAGAGGCCTGTGTTTCTGCTTTTCTGTTCGGATGCTTGCTTGGGCTGGGAATCATGCAGAGGCCTGTGTTTCTGCTTTTTCTGTCCAGATGCTTGCTTGGCTGGGAACTCATGCAGAGGCCTGTGTTTCTGCTTTTTCTGTCCGATGCTTGCTTGGCTGGGAATCATGCAGAGGCCTGTGTTTCTCTTTTCTGTCCGATGCTTGCTTGGGCTGGGAATCATGCAGAGGCCTGTGTTTCTGCTTTTCTGTTCGGATGCTTGCTTGGGCTGGGAATCATGCAGAGCCTGTGTTTCTGCTTTTTCTGTTCGTATGCTTGCTTGGGCTGGGAATCGCGCAGAGGCCTGTGTTTCTGCTTTTTCGTTCGGATGTTTGCTTGGGCTGGGAATCACTGCAGAGGCCTGTGTTTCTGCTTTTCTGTTCGGATGCTTGCGGGCTGGGAATCATGCGGAGGCCTGTGTTTCTGCTTTTTCTGTTCTGATGCTTGCTTAGTGGGAATCATGCAGAGGCCTGTGTTTCTGCTTTTTCTGTCCGGATGCTTGCTTGGGCTGGGAATCATGCAGAGGCCTGTGTTTCTGCTTTTCTGTCCGTGATGCTTGCTTGGGCTGGGAATCATGCAGAGGCCCTTGTTTCTGCTTTTTCTGTCCGGTATGCTTGCTTGCTGGGAACTGAGGCCTAAGTCTGCTTTTCTGTTTATGCTTGCTTGGCTGGAATCATGCAGAGGCCTGTGTTTCTGCTTTCTGTCCGTATGCTTGCTTGGGCTGGAATCATGCAGAGCCTGTGTTTCTGCTTTTTCTGTCCGTGTGCTTGGGCTGGGAATCATGCAGAGGCCTGTGTTTCTGCTTTTTCTGTCTGATGCTTGCTTGGGCTGGGAATCATGCAGAGGCCTGTGTTTCTGCTTTTTCTGTTCGGATGCTTGCTTGGCTGGGAATCATGCAGAGGCCTAGTTTCTGCTTTTTCTGTTCGGATGCTTGCTTGGGCTGGGAATCATGCAGAGGCCTGTGTTTGCTTCTTTTCTGTCGGATGCTTGCTTGGCTGGGAATCATGCAGAGGCCTGTGTTTCTGCTTTTTCTGTCCGGATGCTTGCTTGGCTGGGAATCATGCAGAGGCCTGTGTTTCTACTTTTCTGTCTGTATGCTTGCTTGGGCTGGGAATCATGCAGAGGCCTGTGTTTCTGCTTTTTCTGTCCGTATGCTTGCTTAGGCTGGGAATCATCCGGAGGCCTGTGTTTCTGCTTTTTCTGTCCGATGCTTGCTTGGGCTGGGAATCACGCAGAGCCTGTGTTTCTGCTTTTCTGTCCGAGTGCTTGCTGGGCTGGGAATCATGCAGAGGCCTGTGTTTCTGCTTTTTCTGTTCGTGATGCTTGCTTGGGCTGGGAATCATGCAGAGGCCTGTGTTTCTGCTTTTTCTGTCCGTATGCTTGCTTGGGCTGGGAATCATGCAGAGGCCTGTGTTTCTGCTTTTTCTGTCCGTATGCTTGCTTGGGCTGGGAATCATGCAGAGGCCTGTGTTTCTGCTTTTCTGTCCAGATGCTTGCTTAGGCTGGGAATCATGCAGAGGCCTGTGTTTCTGCTTTTTCTGTTCAGATGCTTGCTTGGGCTGGGAATCATGCAGAGCCTGTGTTTCTGCTTTTTCTGTCCGATGCTTGCTTGGCTGGGAATCATGCAGAGGCCTGTGTTTCTGCTTTTCTGTCGATGCTTGCTTGGCTGGGAATCATGCAGAGGCTGTGTTTCTGCTTTTTCGTGTCGGATGCTTGCTTGGGCTGGGAATCATGCAGAGGCCTGTGTTTCTGCTTTTCTGTCTTGATGCTTGCTTGGCTGGGAATCATGCAGAGGCCTGTGTTTCTGCTTTTTCTGTTCGGATGCTTGCTTGGGCTGGGAATCATGCAGAGGCCTGTGTTTCTGCTTTTTCTGTTCGGATGCTTGCTTGGGCTGGGAATCATGCAGAGGCCTGTGTTTCTGCTTTTTCTGTTCGGATGCTTGCTTGGCTGGAATCATACGAGGCCTGTGTCGCTTTTTCTGTTCGGATGCTTGTTTGGAATCATGCAGAGCCTGTGTTTCTGCTTTTCTGTTCGGATGCTTGCATGGCTGGGAATCATGCAGAGGCCTGTGTTTCTGCTTTTCTGTCCGTATGCTTGCTTGGGCTGGGAATCATGCAGAGCCTGTGTTTCTGCTTTTCTGTCCGATGTCTTGCTGGGCTGGAATCATGCAGAGGCCTGTGTTTTTTTCTGTTCGGATGCTTCTTGGGCTGGGAATCATGCAGGGCCTGTGTTTCTGCTTTTTCTGTTCGATGCTTGCTTGGCTGGGAATCGCGTAGAGGCCTGTGTTTCTGCTTTTTCTGTTCGGATGCTTGCTTGGTGGAATTCGAGAGGCCTGTGTTTCTGCTTTTTCTGTTCGATGCTTGCTTGGCTGGGAATCATGCAGAGGCCTGTGTTTCTGCTTTTTCTGTTCGGATGCTTGCTTGGCTGGGAATCATGCAGAGGCCATGTTTCTGCTTTTCTGTTCGGATGCTTGTGGGCTGGAATCTGCAGAGGCCTGTGTTTCTGCTTTTCTGTTCTTGCTTGGGCTGGGAATCATGCAGAGGCCTGTGTTTCTTTTCTGTTCGGATGCTTGCTTGGGCTGGGAATCATGCAGAGGCCTGTGTTTCTGCTTTTTCTGTCGGATGCTTGCTTGGGCTGGGAATCGCAGAGGCCTGTGTTTCTGCTTTTCTGTTCAGATGCTTGCTTGGGCTGGGAACTGCGCAGAGGCCTGTGTTTCTGCTTTTTCTGTCCGGATGCTTGCTTGGGCTGGGAATCATGCAGAGGCCTGTGTTTCTGCTTTTTCTGTCCATGTCTTGTGGGCTGGGAATCATGCAGAGGCCTGTGTTTCTGCTTTTTCTGTTCGGATGCTTGCTTGGGCTGGGAATCATGCAGAGGCCTGTGTTTCTGCTTTTTCTGTTCGGATGCTTGCTTGGGCTGGGAATCATGCAGAGGCCTGTGTTTCTGCTTTTTCTGTTCGGATGCTTGCTTGGCTGGGAATCATGCAGAGGCCTGTGTTTCTGCTTTTTCTGTCTGATGCTTGCTTGGCTGGGAATCATGCAGAGGCCTGTGTTTCTGCTTTTTCTGTTCGGATGCTTGCTTGGGCTGGGAATCATGCAGAGGCCTGTGTTTCTGCTTTTTCTGTCCGTGATGCTTGCTTGGGCTGGGAATCATGCAGAGGCCTGTGTTTCTGCTTTTTCTGTTCTTATGCTTGCTTGAGCTAGGAATCATGCAGAGGCCTGTGTTTCTGCTTTTTCTGTCCGATGCTTGCTTGGCTGGGAATCATGCAGAGGCCTGTGTTTCTGCTTTTCTGTCCGGATGCTTGCTTGGCTGGGAATCATGCAGAGGCCTGTGTTTCTGCTTTTTCTGTTCAGATGCTTGCTTGGCTGGGAATCGCAGAGGCCTGTGTTTCTGCTTTTTCTGTCCAGATGCTTGCTTGGCTGGGAATCGTATGAGGCCTGTGTTTCTGCTTTTTCTGTCCGATGCTTGCTTGGGCTGGGAATCATGCAGAGGCCTGTGTTTCTGCTTTTTCTGTTCGGATGCTTGCTTGGCTGGGAATCATGCAGAGGCCTGTGTTTCTGCTTTTTCAGTTCGGATGCTTGCTTGGGCTGGGAATCATGCAGAGGCCTGTGTTTCTGCTTTTTCAGTTCGGATGCTTGCTTGGGCTGGGAATCATGCAGAGGCCTGTGTTTCTGCTTTTTCAGTTCGGATGCTTGCTTGGGCTGGGAATCATGCAGAGGCCTGTGTTTCTGCTTTTTCTGTTCGGATGCTTGCTTGGGCTGGGAATCATGCAGAGGCCTGTGTTTCTTTTTCTGTTCGGATGCTTGCTTGGGCTGGGAATCATGCGAGGCCTGTGTTTCTGCTTTTTCTGTTCGATGCTTGCTTGGCTAGAATCATGCAGAGGCCTGTGTTTTGCTTTTTCTGTTCGGATGCTTGCTTGGCTGGGAATCATGCAGAGGCCTGTGTTTCTGCTTTTTCTGTTCGATGCTTGCTTGGCTGGGAATCATGCAGAGGCCTGTGTTTCTACTTTTCTGTTCGGATGCTTGTCGGGCTGGGAATCATGCAGAGGCCTGTGTTTCTACTTTTTCTGTTCGGATGCTTGCTTGGGCAGGAATCATGCAGAGGCCTGTGTTTCTGCTTTTTCTGTTCGGATGCTTGCTTGGGCTGGGAATCATGCAGAGGCCTGTGTTTCTGCTTTTTCTGTTCGGATGCTTGCTTGGGCTGGGAATCATGCAGAGGCCTGTGTTTCTGCTTTTTCTGTTCGGATGCTTGCTTGGCTGGGAATCATGCAGAGGCCTGTGTTTCTCTTTTTCTGTTCGGATGCTTGCTTGGCTGGAATCATGCAGAGGCCTGTTTTCTGCTTTTTCTGTTCGGATGCTTGCTTGGGCTGGGAATCATGCGGAGGCCTGTGTTTCTGCTTTTTCTGTTCGGATGCTTGCTTGGGCTGGGAATCATGCGGAGGCCTGTGTTTCTGCTTTTTCTGTTCGGATGCTTGCTTGGGCTGGGAATCATGCGGAGGCCTGTGTTTCTGCTTTTTCTGTTCGATGCTTGCTTGGGCTGGGAATCATGCAGAGGCCTGTGTTTCTGCTTTTCTGTCCGTATGCTTGCTTGGGCTGGGAATCATGCAGAGGCCTGTGTTTCTGCTTTTTCTGTCCGTATGCTTGCTTGGGCTGGGAATCATGCAGAGGCCTGTGTTTCTGCTTTTTCTGTCCGGATGCTTGCTTGGGCTGGGAATCATCAGAGGCCTGTGTTTCTGCTTTTCTGTCCGATGTCTTGCTTGGGCTGGGAATCATGCAGAGGCCTGTGTTTCTGCTTTTTCTGTTCGGATGCTTGCTTGGGCTGGGAATCATGCAGAGGCCTGTGTTTCTGCTTTTTCTGTTCGGATGCTTGCTTGGGCTGGGAATCATGCAGAGGCCTGTGTTTCTGCTTTTTCTGTTCGGATGCTTGCTTGGCTGGGAATCATGCAGAGGCCTGTGTTTCTGCTTTTCTGTTCGGATGCTTGCTTGGGCTGGGAATCATGCAGAGGCCTGTGTTTCTGCTTTTCTTCGTATGCTTGCTTGGCTGGGAATCATGCAGAGGCCTGTGTTTCTGCTTTTCTGTCCGATGCTTGCTTGGGCTGGGAATCATGCAGAGGCCTGTGTTTCTGCTTTTCTGTCCATGATGCTTGCTTGGCTGGGAATCATGCAGAGGCCTGTGTTTCTGCTTTTTCTGTCCATTATGCTTGCTTGGGCTGGGAATCATGCAGAGGCCTGTGTTTCTGTTTTCTGTCCAGTATGCTTGCTTGGGCTGGGAATCATGCAGAGGCCTGTGTTTCTGCTTTTCTGTTCTGTATGCTTGCTTGGGCTGGGAATCATGCAGAGGCCTGTGTTTCTGCTTTTCTGTCCGTGTCTTGCTTGGCTGAATCATGCAGAGGCCTGTGTTTCTGCTTTTTCTGTCCGGATGCTTGCTTGGCTGGGAATCATGCAGAGGCCTGTGTTTCTGCTTTTTCTGTCCGGATGCTTGTTGGCTGGAATCATGCAGAGGCCTGTGTTTCTGCTTTTTCTGTTCGGATGCTTGCTTGGGCTGGGAATCATGCAGAGGCCTGTGTTTCTGCTTTCTGTCCGTATGCTTGCTTGGGCTGGGAATCATGCAGAGGCCTGTGTTTCTGCTTTTTCTGTCCGATGCTTGTTGGCTGGGAATCATGCAGAGGCCTGTGTTTCACTTTTTCTGTCCGTATGCTTGCTTGGGCTGGGAATCATGCAGAGGCCTGTGTTTCTTTTTCTGTCCGTATGCTTGCTTGGGCTGGGAATCATGCAGAGGCCTGTGTTTCTGCTTTTTCTGTTCGGATGCTTGCTTGGGCTGGGAATCATGCAGAGGCCTGTGTTTCTGCTTTTTCTGTCCGTATGCTTGCTTGGGCTGGGAATCATGCAGAGGCCTGTGTTTCTGCTTTTTCTGTTCGATGCTTGCTTGGCTGGGAATCATGCAGAGGCCTGTGTTTGCTTTTTCTATCTTGCTTGGCTGGAATCATGCAGAGGCCTGTGTTTCTGCTTTTTCTGTTCGGATGCTTGCTTGGGCTGGGAATCATGCAGAGGCCTGTGTTTCTGCTTTTTCTGTTCGATGCTTGCTTGGGCTGGGAATCATGCAGAGGCCTGTGTTTCTGCTTTTTCTGTTCGGATGCTTGCTTGGGCTGGGAATCATGCAGAGGCCTGTGTTTCTGCTTTTTCAGTTCGGATGCTTGCTTGGGCTGGGAATCATGCAGAGGCCTGTGTTTCTGCTTTTCAGTTGGATGTTGCTGGAATCATGCAGAGGCCTGTGTTTCTGCTTTTTCTGTTGGATGCTTGCTTGGGCTGGGAATCATGCAGAGCCTGTGTTTCTGCTTTTCTGTTCGGATGCTTGCTTGGGCTGGGAATCATGCAGAGGCCTGTGTTTCTGCTTTTCTGTTCGGATGCTTGCTTGGGCTGGGAATCATGCAGAGGCCTGTGTTTCTGCTTTTCTGTTCGGATGCTTGCTTGGGCTGGGAATCATCAGAGGCCTGTGTTTCTGCTTTTTCTGTTCGGATGCTTGCTTGGCTGGGAATCATGCAGAGGCCTGTGTTTCTGCTTTTTGTTCGGATGCTTGCTTGGGCTGGGAATCATGCAGAGGCCTGTGTTTCTGCTTTTTCTGTCGATGCTTGCTTGGCTGGGAATCATGCAGAGGCCTGTGTTTCTGCTTTTTCTGTTCGGATGCTTGCTTGGCTGGGAATCATGCAGAGGCCTGTGTTTCTGCTTTTTCTGTTCGGATGCTTGCTTGGGCTGGGAATCATGCAGGCCTGTGTTTCTGCTTTCTGTTCGGATGCTTGCTTGGCTGGGAATCATGCAGAGGCCTGTGTTTCTGCTTTTTCTGTTCGGATGCTTGTGGGCTGGGAATCATGCAGAGGCCTGTGTTTCTGCTTTTTCTGTTCGGATGCTTGCTTGGGCTGGGAATCATGCAGAGGCCTGTGTTTGCTTTTTCTGTCCAGATGCTTGCTTGGGCTGGGAATCATGCAGAGGCCTGTGTTTCTGCTTTTCTGTCCGTATGCTTGCTTGGGCTGGGAATCATGCAGAGGCCTGTGTTTCTGCTTTTCTGTCCGTATGCTTGCTTGGGCTGGGAATCATGCAGAGGCCTGTGTTTCTGCTTTTCTGTTCAGTATGCTTGCTTGGGCTGGGAATCATGCAGAGGCCTGTGTTTCTGCTTTTTCTGATGGTGCTTGCGGCTAGGAATCATGCAGAGGCCTGTGTTTCTGCTTTTCTGTCCGGATGCTTGCTTGGGCTGGGAATCATGCAGAGGCCTGTGTTTCTGCTTTTTCTGTCCGTGATGCTTGCTTGGCTGGGAATCATGCAGAGGCCTGTGTTTCTGCTTTTCTGTTCGGATGCTTGCTTGGGCTGGGAATCATGCAGAGGCCTGTGTTTCTGCTTTTCAGTTCAGTATGCTTGCTTGGCTGGGAATCATAGCAGAGGCCTGTGTTTCCTTTTCAGTTCGGATGCTTGCTTGGCTGGGAATCATGCAGAGGCCTGTGTTTCTGCTTTTCTGTTCGGATGCTTGCTTGGGCTGGGAATCATGCAGAGGCCTGTGTTTCTGCTTTTTCTGTTCGGATGCTTGTTGGGCTGGGAATCATGCAGAGGCCTGTGTTTCTGCTTTTTCTGTTCGATGCTTGCTTGGGCTGGGAATCATGCAGAGGCCTGTGTTTCTGCTTTTTCTGTTCGATGTGCTTGCTTGGGCTGGGAATCATGCAGAGGCCTGTGTTTCTGCTTTTTCTGTTCGGATGCTTGCTTTGGCTGGGAATCATGCAGAGGCCTGTGTTTCTGCTTTTCTGTTCGGATGCTTGCTTGGCTGGGAATCATGCAGAGGCCTGTGTTTCTGCTTTTTGTTCAGGATGCTTGCTTGGGCTGGGAATCATGCAGAGGCCTGTGTTTCTGCTTTTCTGTCCGATGCTTGCTTGGGCTGGGAATCATGCAGAGGCCTGTGTTTCTGCTTTTTCTGTTCGGATGCTTGCTTGGGCTGGGAATCATGCAGAGGCCTGTGTTTCTGCTTTTCTGTTCGGATGCTTGCTTGGGCTGGGAATCATGCAGAGGCCTGTGTTTCTGCTTTTTCTGTTCGGATGCTTGCTTGGGCTGGGAATCATGCAGAGGCCTGTGTTTCTGCTTTTCTGGGATGCTTGCTTGGGCTGGGAATCATGCAGAGGCCTGTGTTTCTGCTTTTTCTGTTCGGATGCTTGCTTGGGCTGGGAATCATGCAGAGGCCTGTGTTTCTGCTTTTTTTCTGTTCGGATGCTTGCTTGGGCTGGGAATCATGCAGAGGCCTGTGTTTCTTTTTCTGTTCGGATGCTTGCTTGGGCTGGGAATCATGCAGAGGCCTGTGTTTCTGCTTTTTCTGTTCGGATGCTTGCTTGGGCTGGGAATCATGCAGAGCCTGTGTTTCTGCTTTTCTGTTCGGATGCTTGCTTGGGCTGGGAATCATGCAGAGGCCTGTGTTTCTGCTTTTCTGTTCGGATGCTTGCTTGGCTGGGAATCATGCAGAGGCCTGTGTTTCTGCTTTTCTGTTCGGATGCTTGCTTGGGCTGGGAATCATGCAGAGCCTGTGTTTCTGCTTTTTCTGTTCGGATGCTTGCTTGGCTGGGAATCATGCAGAGGCCTGTGTTTTGCTTTTCTGTTCGGATGCTTGTGGCTGGGAATCATGCAGAGGCCTGTGTTTCTGCTTTTTCTGTTCGGATGCTTGCTTGGGCTGGGAATCATGCAGAGGCCTGTGTTTCTGCTTTTCTGTTCGGATGCTTGCTTGGGCTGGGAATCATGCAGAGGCCTGTGTTTCTGCTTTTTCTGTTCGGATGCTTGCTTGGGCTGGGAATCATGCAGAGGCCTGTGTTTCTGCTTTTTCTGTTCGGATGCTTGCTTGGGCTGGGAATCATGCAGAGGCCTGTGTTTCTGCTTTTTCTGTTCGGATGCTTGCTGGGCTGGGAATCATGCAGAGCCTGTGTTTCTGCTTTTCTGTTCGGATGCTTGCTTGGGCTGGGAATCATGCAGAGGCCTGTGTTTCTGCTTTTTCTGTTCGGATGCTTGCTTGGGCTGGGAATCATGCAGGGCCTGTGTTTCTGCTTTTTCTGTTCGGATGCTTGCTTGGGCTGGGAATCATGCAGAGGCCTGTGTTTCTGCTTTTTCTGTTCGGATGCTTGCTTGGGCTGGGAATCATGCAGAGGCCTGTGTTTCTGCTTTTCTGTTCGATGCTTGCTTGGCTGGGAATCATGCAGAGGCCTGTGTTTCTGCTTTTTCTGTTCGGATGCTTGCTTGGGCTGGGAATCATGCAGAGGCCTGTGTTTCTGCTTTTTCTGTTCGGATGCTTGCTTGGGCTGGGAATCATGCAGAGGCCTGTGTTTCTGCTTTTTCTGTTCGATGCTTGTTGGGCTAGGAATCATGCAGAGGCCTGTGTTTCTGCTTTTTCTGTTCGGATGCTTGCTTGGGCTGGGAATCATGCAGAGGCCTGTGTTTCTGCTTTTTCTGTTCGGATGCTTGCTTGGCTGGGAATCATGCAGAGGCCTGTGTTTCTGCTTTTTCTGTTCGGATGCTTGCTTGGCTGGGAATCATGCAGAGGCCTGTGTTTCTGCTTTTTCTGTTCGGATGCTTGCTTGGCTGGGAATCATGCAGAGGCCTGTGTTTCTGCTTTTTCTGTTCGGATGCTTGCTTGGGCTGGGAATCATGCAGAGGCCTGTGTTTCTGCTTTTTCTGTTCGGATGCTTGCTTGGCTGGGAATCATGCAGAGGCCTGTGTTTCTGCTTTTTCTGTTCGGATGCTTGCTTGGGCTGGGAATCATGCAGAGGCCTGTGTTTCTGCTTTTTCTGTTCGGATGCTTGCTTGGGCTGGGAATCATGCAGAGGCCTGTGTTTCTGCTTTTTCTGTTCGGATGCTTGCTTGGGCTGGGAATCATGCAGAGGCCTGTGTTTCTGCTTTTTCTGTTCGGATGCTTGCTTGGGCTGGGAATCATGCAGAGGCCTGTGTTTCTGCTTTTTCTGTTCGATGCTTGCTTGGCTGGGAATCATGCAGAGGCCTGTGTTTCTGCTTTTTCTGTTCGATGTTTGCTTGGTGGGAATCATGCAGCCTGTGTTCTGCTTTTTCTGTTCGGATGCTTGCTTGCTGGGAATCATGCAGAGGCCTGTGTTCTGCTTTTTCTGTTCGGATGCTTGCTTGGGCTGGGAACTGCAGAGGCCTGTGTTTCTGCTTTTTCTGTTCGGATGCTTGCTTGGCTGGGAATCATGCAGAGGCCTGTGTTTCTGCTTTTTCTGTTCGGATGCTTGCTTGGGCTGGGAATCATGCAGAGGCCTGTGTTTCTCTTTTCTGTTCGGATGCTTGCTTGGGCTGGAATCATGCAGAGGCCTGTGTTTCTGCTTTTTCTGTTCGGATGCTTGCTTGGCTGGGAATCATGCAGAGGCCTGTGTTCTGCTTTTCTGTTCGGATGCTTGCTTGGCTGGGAATCATGCAGAGGCCTGTGTTTCTGCTTTTTCTGTTCGGATGCTTGCTTGGGCTGGGAATCATGCAGAGGCCTGTGTTTCTGCTTTTTCTGTTCGGATGCTTGCTTGGCTGGGAATCATGCAGAGGCCTGTGTTTCTGCTTTTTCTGTTCGGATGCTTGCTTGGCTGGGAATCATGCAGAGGCCTGTGTTTCTGCTTTTTCTGTTCGGATGCTTGCTTGGCTGGGAATCATGCAGAGGCCTGTGTTTCTGCTTTTTCTGTTCGGATGCTTGCTTGGCTGGGAATCATGCAGAGGCCTGTTTCTGCTTTTTCTGTTCGGATGCTTGCTTGGGCTGGGAATCATGCAGAGGCCTGTGTTTCTGCTTTTTCTGTTCGGATGCTTGCTTTGGCTGGGAATCATGCAGAGGCCTGTGTTTCTGCTTTTCTGTTCGATGCTTGCTTGGCTGGGAATCATGCAGAGGCCTGTGTTTCTGCTTTTTCTGTTCGGATGCTTGCTGGGCTGGGAATCATGCAGAGGCCTGTGTTTCTGCTTTCTCGTTCGGATGCTTGCTTGGGCTGGGAATCATGCAGAGCCTGTGTTTCTGCTTTTTCTGTTCGGATGCTTGCTTGGCTGGGAATCATGCAGAGGCCTGTGTTTCTGCTTTTTCTGTTCGGATGCTTGCTTGGGCTGGGAATCATGCAGAGGCCTGTGTTTCTGCTTTTTCTGTTCGGATGCTTGCTTGGCTGGGAATCATGCAGAGGCCTGTGTTTCTGCTTTTCTGTTGGGATGCTTGCTTGGCTGGGAATCATGCAGAGGCCTGTGTTTCTGCTTTTTCTGTTCGGATGCTTGCTTGGCTGGGAATCATGCAGAGGCCTGTGTTTCTGCTTTTCTGTTCGGATGCTTGCTTGGCTGGGAATCATGCAGAGGCCTGTGTTTCTGCTTTTTCTGTTCGGATGCTTGCTTGGGCTGGGAATCATGCAGAGGCCTGTGTTTCTGCTTTTCTGTTCGGATGCTTGCTTGGGCTGGGAATCATGCAGAGGCCTGTGTTTCTGCTTTTCTGTTCGGATGCTTGCTTGGGCTGGGAATCATGCAGAGGCCTGTGTTCTTCTTTTTCTGTTCGGATGCTTGCTTGGGCTGGGAATCATGCAGAGGCCTGTGTTTCTGCTTTTCTGTTCGGATGCTTGCTTGGGCTGGGAATCATGCAGAGGCCGTGTTTCTGCTTTTTGTTGAATCTTGGGCTGGTGGCAGATGGGCCCCACGTGCTTGCATCCACGGGACTTAGACTGACCTTAGGGCTGTACAGACCACCCTCGTCAGCATCACTCAATATTGTGTCATCAGTTGGGGTACTACTTGGACAGTAGTCATTCCCTGATTGCGGATCAATAAAATCATCCAGCTCTGACTCAGAGCTGATGATATATTTTAAGATTTCCTCTGCAGTGTATTTCTGTGGCATGATTAGCAGGCAGTATGTCTTAGTGGTAGAGATACTCTTCCCCCAGATTGTAAAGCACATTGGGATAGTGCAATAAAAGGCAGTAAATGTTATGCCTTGTACTTGAAGCACACAGGTGAGAACCTAGAGGTCTATGTTTGAATCCCTCTATGAACACTTACACACAGTGTGACTGTGTGTAATTGCTATATACTATCTGGATTTTTTTCTGATTTTAATTTTTATTTATTCTTTGCTAACCAGGAGAGAATCTAGAGCTCAAGGTTTGTATCCCACCATGGACACTTACAGCGTTGCTGTATACTAACTCACAAATTTTTTTATGCTATTTTTTATGGGGTTTTGGTGTGTGTCTAGAAAGGACAGCAAAAGAGAGTCATCTCAGAGTGACTGTGGTGCATAAGGCCCCAAACAGCAAAAAATATGTAAAAACGAAGGCTTGCACTCACCTCCAAAAGCAGTAAATTATATACAACTGTATCCCACTATTTACACTTACAGCATCACTGTACATTAACGCAGAAATAATGTTATGCTATTTTTGGGGGTGGGGGGTAACTAGACAAGATCTCATAGCCCTAGGCTTGTATCTCACTACAGACACAGTGACACAGTGTCACTGTATACTAAATAGCAAGGTTTTTTTTCTTTATTATTCTTTGGTAACTGGCTAAGACCCACTGGCACAAAGCCCGTGGGGTGACCCTGGAGCACTGGAAAGGAGTGTAAATGAAAGTAAATTAAAGGCACTTTATAAAACAAAAATTCTTTTCAACACATCATAAAACAACAGTTAGAAAACTAATGACTCCTAACAGAACAGTTGTCTGCAAAAAAAAATGTAAAAAAAAAAAATTAAATGGCCAAAATACAAGGCAAAGGCTGATAAAAAAAGAGCAAAGAATTGTAACTTTTTTTAATACTAAATTATTCTGCCTGACACCCAAAACAGCTTCAGAAACACAATAAATCTTTGTCAGGACACTACAGGTCACTAATTTGCAACTTTAAAGCAAGTTATAAATCACTTTTATAAGCACCAGTAGCAACCTCTGTCTGCTCTGCTACACTGTCTCTTACAGTTTTGCAGCCCAAGAGAAAGTGAAAGCAGACAGATAGACCACGTTTGCATGCATCTGCAAACATGTTATGTCTGCTACATTTCAGACCCCCGAAATTGCGAAACTAAGGGCTCCACTAGTGACCCCAGGGATCAAAGCTAGTAAATTCACCGGGGATCTGGTGCACCAGAGAGATTTACGGTCAGACATACAAGGTATGTCTTTATGGCCATGTGCAGCTGTGCCCTGTGACGTACACAGTACAACACAGGGCACTAAAACCTGTAGGGCTCATGCATGCCTCCTTACCATCCCATTCAATTCAAGGATAAGTATTAATGTCAACTCTCAATTATTTTTGCAAGTTAATCTAAACGACAAGGAGAGGCACTGAAGGAACCAAATGCCTTGTTAAATAAAAAGTAAAACTAATTCCACCTTTGTATAATGATACTAAATGCATGTGAAATGCATTAAAGGGTCAAATTTTAAAATGATCGCAACCACAGTATCATGAGATATTTCACTGATTTTAATAACAGCAAATTAATCATGTTTGCTAAATAAATACTAAAATAACAGAATACTGTGGCTGCAAACACAGAGAAACTGATAAGAAGCAAACATTTAAATCAATAATAAAGCTGAAAACTGTGTTATTATGACAAAACTCCCAATGTTTGCAAAGTAGATTCTGCACAGTAAGGGACATGGTGGAGGGGGCAGTGCTAAAAGCGGCAATGAAAAAATCCTTGTGATAAAAAACGTATATAAATAAATTCAATCCCAGAATTGAAGACCTCCTTTATTAAAAGCAAATTGACTGTCCGTGAATAGTACAGTAGATGGTTGTTGCTGTAACCTTGTACTGTTCCTGAACCTTCGGTGTTTAGTTCTATGCTTTTGCAAGCTTTCTCATGCCCCTGCTCCTTATCTTGATTTAATACAAATAGTTTATGAATATAGTTTCTTATATGGAAGTCATATTTAACAGTACATGAAAAGTAAACCAGTTCTTCCTGTGGGCAGTTCTAGTTAATTCCAACGTGGGCTCCTTGACCTCCCTCTTAACCTCCGTCCTCTCCTTTATTGAAAGTCTGACTAAGGTTTGTTACTTATGTTTTTGCTTCTGTTGTCTCAAAAGTCCTGTACATCATGCAGCTGTTATTCCTTTTGTATGTTGTTTTGATATAATTTACCTTTCTTCTGTGCCACCCACAGTGTCCTCATCATTCTCACTGACACATTCATCCTCGTTGTAGCCAGCTATTGCTTGTAAGGATGGACACCTAAGTCCTTCTTTTTAAATACCAAATTGGCAGTCTTTCTGTTGGAATCCATGATGGTCCAAATAGGTCCTCAAATCCAAATCTGAATCACAACGCAGATGGCCATGATTGGCTGCCTGGGCTGCTGAGCCAAAACATATAGTCACTCGAAAATCGAAGAAGCTGCGCTGTCAGTAAAACACTGGGTGCTTGTAAAATAAGCAATACCATAAAGCAAAAGAAACAAGCACTCCACTGCATTGGGAAAGTTTTGTGACTTTAATATGCACTCTGTGCAAACTTGTACAAATAAATACAAGTTGTGTGACTACATGTACCAAACGGACTGCTGCCTGACGAGCCCCAGTACTTCAAGGCAACAACACTTCTTCCTTAGAGGGCTTGGCTACTTATGCAACTCAACTACATTTATACAGGTATTTCAGGTGCACATAATTAGTGTCAATCAGTATGTATAAAACATACCTATCCCATTCAATTCAAGGATAAGTATTCATGTCAACTCTCAATTATTATGAGTTAATCTAAATGACAAGGAGAGGCACTGAAGGAACCACAAGCCTTGTTAAATAAAAAGTAAAACTAATTCCACCTTTGTATAATGATGCAGAATGCATGTGAAGTGCATAAAAAGGTCAAATTTAAAAACAATTGCAAACACAATATCACAAGATACTTCACTGATTTTAACAACTGCAAATTAATCATGTTTGCTAAATATATACTAAAATAAGAGAATAATGCAGCTGCAAACACAGAGAAACTGATAAGAAGCAAAGATTTAAATCAATAATAAAGCTGATTACTGTGTTATGATGACAAAATTCCCAATGCCTGAAGTAGATTCCCCACAGTGAAGGACGCGGGTGGGGAGGGGGCAATACCAAAAGGCAATGAAAAAACCCTTGTGAAAAAAGATCCACATAAACTTATATAATATAAATACAATCCCAAAATTGAAGACCTCCTTTATTAAAAGCAAATTGGCAGTCCAGCCCAATGAGCCCAAGAACCCTGTTTAGCTGCTATTCCTCCTCCATGGACCTTAACGAATCAGGTGGCATTTCCAGCCGAACCCCCACCTCCTGTCCCACGTGGCAGCCAGTCAAAAAGCGGCTTCTCTATTCTTAAAGAAGAGTCACTAGGAACAAAGACTATGTGCCTCCCTAACCATCCATACCATATGCCATTGCTGAAGGATGCCATGGGGTCATAAGGAAGCTCAAGACTTGTGTAATTGTTTCCTCCCCACACTGATCACCTCCCTGGCCAACCCAATGAGCCCAGGAGCCCTATGTCAACTGTTGCTTCCCCCTCCATAGACCTTAGCCAATCAGGTGGAATTTTCAGCCCAAACTGTGCCTCCTGAGCCATGCGGCAGCCAATCAAAAAAGCGGCCTTTCTGTTCCAAAATAGGAGCCACTGGGAACAAAGAATGTGTGCCATGTGCGAAGGACCAAGTGCAAAAAGACATCAAGGAATTTACCCAGTAGTCAGCCCAAGCAGGCAGCTAGCAGTCGGACACACTGCCTGATGGACGGAGATTATGTTGTAAGTCTCATTTCTACTGCCAGAGTATATTTAAGGACACATTAGTTCTGCTGCTGTTCATGCCCTCTAATAGCTGAAAACCTTAGTGTACTGTGTGCTGCCTAGTAAGCAGTTGCAGTAGTGTGATGTATGCTGCCTGTGTACTTATCAGTATTGTGTTGTATTCTGCATAATTGCTTTAATGTTAGTGTGCTATATAATGGCTCCTACAATCTAAGTTTGTGTCAGATAACACCCGAACTTATTGACTGTCATCTTGAGGTGGTTTCTTGTAGCCCATGCAGCCATACCTCTGCCTAAAATGTTAGTACGCTATAGCACAATATCACTACAGACTGAATGTCACCCTTCCCAGTAGCTGGCAACCCTTCTTGTTTAAAGTGGTAAGCCTTGTTAGCTGAGCTAACAACTGCTTCCTTACCTGCTCACTAGGTCAGATATCCAGTGTTTTTCCCTGCAGTTAACTACACTTTATATGGGTGGCCTTGTTTCTTGACTTCCTTAGTGGTTGTACATCTGCACCTGGTGGCAACAGGATAACCCTTGCCTACCTGTGCCTGCCTGAGTAAGAATCCTAACACTTGCCCTGTGTAACTACAACCTGTCTGAGTGACCTTGTATTTTGACCTCCTAGCTAGCTTTTCCACAAAAACAAACTCATGGTCACCACTTGTAACCCCATCTTAATTTTTTTGCACATAGTGCATAACATGACCATCTTAGCACTGGAACCCAGTGCAAAAGGTGCAGAAGGAGTTGTTGTTTTCTGGGCCTTAGTCACCAGCTCACTCTCAACAAATTTTCACCACCATCCTGATTGCAGCATCATTTGGCTTGGATTTGTAATTCCTGCCTCTTGCGCCAATAATCTGGAACAAGACTTTATAAAGCCAGTCATTCTATTCTGTCCAGCACCTAGGTTCATCACATCCCTGCTAAAGTATGGGGTCCCTGCTGGAGATGCCTTACTGTGATTTGTTAGATAGTTCTACTTAGTGGCACAAAAGGTCAAATGCAAAAGCACAGTATCCTCCACTTCCATTAAACTGTTCCATGCACTCAAGCAATTGTTACTGCTTCTGCTTATTCTGGGAGGCAATGTGCATCCAAACCCTGGTCCAGTTACATGTGCTTCAGCTTTAGAGTCCTGTCAACATGGGAACCTTATCCCCAAACTTAAAGAATTTAAGCTTTGAGTAACAAACTAATTTTGATGCAGTTGCAATTATGGAATCTTGGCTCACTAGTAAGATCCTGGACAGGGAAGCTGGTATTGACTCTTGCACCCTATTTAGACAGGACAGAGCTGTAAGAAAAGGTGGTGGATGCCTGGTATACATTAAGTCCTTTCTCCAGTCTAGCAGGTTCCCCATTAATCTAGAACCAACTGGCTGAGAGCACACTGTAATTAACTTAAGGCTCATGCTCAAAGGTGAAAAAAATCAGCCTCATTGTTGTTTACATCCTGACAAAAAATGTGCTGGATGACTTTGAGTACTTTATTAATGCTGTCTGTAGGCTAAATCCTCAGCATGAGACAATTGTGGTTGGAGACTTTAACTGTAACTGCTTGCAAGTACTAGTAAGGCCTTCAAGGATGAATCAGCTAATATGTACCTTAACT
The DNA here is from genome assembly GCA_016271365.2 of Neoceratodus forsteri. Lineage (NCBI taxonomy): Eukaryota > Metazoa > Chordata > Ceratodontiformes > Ceratodontidae > Neoceratodus > Neoceratodus forsteri. Next base: position 972,788,132 of record CM057456.1, on the reverse strand, counting down.
CATTCACTCCACATAACTCTTTGAGAGTTCCACCACTTGTCTCCTGTATACTCTTAACACTGCATCCTGGGCCTTTCTAAGCAAAATCAATCCATAATCAGCATGCCACAAACAAATGCTCATACCTCATGACCCATAAGTGCTACACACAAAGTATGAGCAGCAAAGTTGTTCAGCACAAAATTACCTTTCCAATGGTGCTATGCAATTAATAATAAGCAATTTTTATTTCTATACTAGTCGAAATAACCATTTGTTTTTGCACAAAAAAGGCAATGTAAGCCATTTTTGGTTGGGAGATATGTAACTTATCAACACCAAATTAAGCATTCATACATTAGATGTAGTTGCAATAGTACATTTATACTAAAAAGCTATTTTTTCTAGTATACAAACATGTATTTGTTCCCCATTTTTATTCAAGGTGCTTAGGTGAGGCTTGATGGACAAAATGTCTGCCATACACACCATGCCATAAACAAATAGGGAGGCAGTATAATGCAGTGGTTTAAGGCTCTGAGCTGCAAATCTGGTGACATCCAGCAGACCAGACCTGGGTTTGAATCCCACAGCTTCCACTTGCATACTGTGTGACCCTGAGCAAGTCACTTAACTTCCCTGTGCTCCCAGGTCGCTCCTGTAAAAAAGCTTTCAGCTTAGTGTGCTACTCCTGGTTAAACAACTAAAAAAAAAATGTAAATAACTCCTAAAGTATAAGAGATACACACGAAGTATCAGTGGCAAAGTTGTTAAACACAAAATTACCTTTCTAACGGTGCTATGCAGGCAATTCTAATCAATTCTGGCTGACAAGTAATGTTGAAATATTTGAGTGACATCTCCAGACGTTGCAAGGCCACACAAGAAGTCTGTAGCTCACTTCTATATTCATTCTGGGACACACTGCAGTATATTTTCTGCCACCTACAGGCGTGTTCTAGGAGGCAATGAGTTAATCAGGTTATTACCATGCCTACCAGTGTAAATTACAAAACAGGAACTGCTACTCTTCTAGACTGGATCCTAGTCAGCCATGCAGACAAGATCATCTCTAGTGTTGTCTTGCCTGATTTCCTAAGTGACCACTCCCCTTTCACCTACAGATATTCCTCCAAGGTTAACAAAAATTAGCCCTCCACCTCTAATGCCCATGTGTTCCTAATGAAGGAGCTCACATATTTTCAAGCCATCCTGCAACAACATAGAAATATAGAAACATAGACTTTGATGGCTGATAAGGACTGCTTGGCCCACCCAGTCTGCCCATTTCCCAGCCTATTGGATAAGCTACAGGTCCTAGTTAACCAACAGCTTACTTCTTCCAACCCCCCACCAGAATTTTCTTATATCTGTCCCATGCATTCTTGAATTCTCCCACTGTTTTTGATCCCATGACCTCCTCAGAAAGGCCGTTCCATGCGTCCACCAACCTCTCCATGAAAAAATACTTCCTCACGTTGCCCGTGAGTCACCCCCATCTTCAAATTGTGCCCCCTTGTTCTTGCACATCTCTTTTTCTGAAAGATGCTACCCTCCTGGACTTTGTTTATTCCCTTGAGGTACTTGAAAGTTTCTATCGTGTCCCCCCCCATTCCTCGAGGTTATGCATATTAAGCTCCTTTAGTCTCTCTTCATATGGCTTCTCTTGCAGACCCTGCACCATTTTAATTGCCCTCCTCTGGACTGCCTCCATTCTGTCTATGTCCTTGCAGAGATGGGGTCTCCAGAACTGCATGCAGTACTCCAGATGGGGTCTCACCAGCTGCCAGTACAGTGAAATAACAATTTCCTGTTTTCTACTGGTGATGCCTCTTCCTATACATCCCAGTATCCCTCAGCTCTCCTTACTGCCTTCTCACATTGCTTGCTTACCTTTAGGTCATCTGATATGACTACTCCCAGGTCCCTTTCTATTTTTGTTGTTTTTAGTACCTCCCCCAACCTCCATTGTGTACTCTTCCCCTGAGTTTTTGTTTCTCAGGTGCATTACTTTGACCATTCCTCCAACCTTACCAAGTCCCTTCTCATACTTTCCACTCTCCCCCTTGTGTACCAACCCTGTTGCAGATCTTTGTGTCATCTGCAAAGAAGCATACTTTTCCTTCCAGTCCCTCCACAATGTCACTTATAAAGACATTAAAAAGGACTGGACCCAGTACTGAACCCTGTGGTACCATGCTAGTAATCCCCCTTTCTTTGGAATGGACACTGTTTACTATTACCATCTGTGTCCTGTTGTCCAGCCAATTTTTTACCCAGGCTACCACCCTGGGACCCACTCCCAGGCTGGCTAATGTGTTCATTAATCTTTTGTGTGGGACTGTGTCAAATGCCTTACTAAAGTCTAGGTAGGCCATGTCCACAGCCTCTCCCAGGTTTACTACTTTGGTCACCCAGTCAAAGAAATCTATTAGCTTCGTCTGACATGACTTTCCCACTATGAATCTAAGCTGCCTTTGGTCCTGTGCCTCTCTGGCCTCTTGGTACTGAACAATTCTTTCTTTCAAAAGTGATTCCATCATTTTCCCTACCACTGAGGTCAAACTAACAGGTCTATAGTTTCCTGCCTCTGCTTTGCTCCCACTTTTGTGAAGGGGAATAACATCCACCCTCCTCCAGTCCTTAGGTACCACACCATCCTCCCATGATTTGTTAAAAAGGGTAGTTAGTGATGTCACTAGTTCTCACCTTAGTTCTTTTAGAATCCTGGGGTAAATCCCATCAGGCCCCATTGCTTTGTCCACCTTCAGTTTTAAGGAGTTCTTTCAGAACCCTTTCTTCTGTGAATGGACTGGTATCAACCCCCCATCCAGAGTGCTTCTATTGATTAGATTAGGTTCCTCTCCTTTTGTGAATACTGAGCAGAAGTATTCATTCAGTATCCCTGCTTTTCACTGTCACCCTCTTCCCACTCACCCTCGCCGTTATTAAGCCTCACTATCCCTCCCTTGGTTTTTCTTCACTCCCTAATGTACCTATAAAAGGTTTTATCCCCCTTCTTAACTGAGTTGGCTATCTTTTTCTCAGTTTGGGCCTTTGCTATTCTGACTGCATTCCCTGCTTCCTTCTGCTTTAACTGGTACAGTTCTCTGTCCTGCTGCTTCTGTGTTTCCTTATACTTCCTGAATGCTTTTTCTCCCTAACCTTCCCCGCCACCTCTTTTGAGAACCATAGTGGTGTTTTCCTTCATTTTGAGTTGCTTATTTGCTTCACACAAAGGCTTGTTGCCTCTGTGATGGCAGTTTTGATGTTTCTCCATTGTTCCTCCACCTCTCCTTCTTACCCATTTGCTACTACTTTTCTGAGACACTCCCATGTTGATAAAGTCAGCTCTCCTGAAGTTCAGTACCCTCACTTTTGTTTGGTTTGACTCTATGGCTATATTTATCATGAACCACACTGTTTGGTGGTCACTTGTTCCCAGATGGCTACCCACTTCTAAATTTGAGATCCTCTCTCCATCCCCATTTGAGAGTACCAGGTCTAAGATTGCTCCCTCCCAAGTGGCTTCCAACATTAGCTGTCTGAGGCATGCCCCCTGCAGGATATCAAGAGTGATGCTGCTCTTGGATGTGGCTACAGCAAAGGTGCTCCAGTTAACATCTGGCATATTCAGATCCTTCATCAACAATATCTCCCCTTTTTCTGCCATCCTAAGGATGCCTTCTATCATTCCCTTTTCCATTTTTTCCCCCTGAGATGGGGGTCTGTATACAACACCCATGCAGATTGTGGTGCCATTTTCTGTCTCTAGGGTGACCCACAGTGCCTCCTCTCCTCCCTGTTTACCCTTTAGTTCCATTGCTTTGATCCCTTCCCTTCCCTTATGTAGAGAGCTACTCCTCCTCCTCCTCCTCTTTTACCCTCCCTGTTCCTCTTGTAGACTGTGTAACCCGGTATGTTGGCATCCCAGTCATGGTTCTCTGTGTACCATGTTTCTGTGACTGCCACAATATCCAGGTGTCCCTCTTCCATCAAGGTCACTAGTTCAGGGAGCTTGTTACCCAGACTATGTGTGTTGGTACTCATTGCCCTCCATTTTTTGGTGGCCTTACCCCTTTTAGCCCTATCCCTGTCCTTACTGCCTTTGCCTATTTCTCCATTTACCCCTGCCCTTCTTCCTATTGACTTCTCTATCTTGGTTGGTTGACTAGTCATTTTTAACCAAAACAGAGGATGTCAATATAGACCTTGAGTACTTTATTCTCCAGTTTAATAGAGTCTGCGATATTGTTGCACTGATAAAACTGATACTTAGGAAGGGAAACTCTTAACCATGGTACATGCCAGCTATTAAGTTACTGACCTGGGAACATGATAGAGCCTGGAATTTATACAAAGAAATGGGTGGCAGTAACTACCTGCAAAAGTACAAGGAGTTATGTAATTCTGTGAAATTCTGCTTCAGAGAAGCCAAGGCTGCTTACTATAAAACCCAACAGAACAAAAAACTGCTTAACCAGCCAATTAATGGCTAATCTCTATCCTTCCCCCCTTGCTTGAGAGGGTTGTGAATGACCAGCTTGTAGACTGCCTCAGCCAGTGTGAACTCCAGGCCAAAGAGCAGCATGGGTTCAAGAAGAAATTCAGCACCGTGACTGCACTCCTGGACTTTACAGATGTAATAGATTGTGCGCGTGACCATGGGGAACTGTCTGGCTCTATAATCATAGATCTCACTAAAGCATTTGACCTTATCAGCCATATCCTACTCTGCCAGAAGTTACTCCACCTGGGCCTCTCTGATGTCACAGTCTCCTGGTTTAAGGACTACTTATTCTACAGATTACAAGCTGCAAAATGGTGGAATGTGCTACCTTATGACAGGACGGTCAGTGTAGGAGGTCCCCCAAAGGTCCATTCTTGGGCTTCTACTATTCAATCTTCTCATAAACAACCTACCTATTACCTGTAAATTGACCAATATAATTCTATATGCAGATGACATTGCCTTTTTTTTCATGTAGCAAGAGATTCGATAGTTTGAGGTGGAGGCTGCAGGACAACATTTCCTCCATACAGGAGTGGTTCAATTTAAAACATCTTGTAATGAATGAGAAGAAAACTGAATGCATGCTGTTTTTTGACCACAACAAGCCTGACATCTCTGCTGAAGTAGGCATTTCCTCTTCCTCTTCATCTGGGGTCACACTTCAGCAAGTGAAAACCTTTAAGTACCGAGGCATTATCCTGGACAATGTCCTGTCATTTGCTGAGCATGTTGACTACCTTGTCAAGGCAGAAAACTCTAGACTGTTATTTAGTTCATTTTTTATTGACCGAGAAAGGAGGATTTGGATTCCTCTATAGGCACGGGGCAACTTCCCACCTGAGTTTAAGAAGGTACTAGTGTAGAGCTTTATCACAGTCATTAGTCACTATGGTGTGGTTATTTATGGCTCAGTGAATGATAGTGCACTGTCCCAGGTTAGAGGCCTACATAATAGAGCCTGCTACTTTGCACTAGACCCTAAAAATGATACCAATGCTTGCATCCTGTATAGTGGGTTGAACTGGTTAAATCTCAGCTCAAGGATGATCTGTCATACTTTGGTCTTAGGACATAAAGTGCTGCAAGGCCTGTTATCTCCAGGTCTAAAACCTATGTTGAGTTATGTGGACAATAAATATGGCACTAGTGGCAAGGCACATCATTCTCAACTGCTACTTCATCAGAGAACTGCTCCGGGACAAAACTGCCTCTCCTATCATTTTGCAAAACACTGGAATGAACTGACAAACACATTAAGAGACTGCCACTCTCCTGAATCATTTAAAGCCCAGCTGTTGTCCATGTTCATTCTCCCTGGGACAAGTAATTGCTACCATTGAACATCTGTTGTAAACTGGCACTGCATCACTTGTGTGCTGCTCACTGCAAATTGTCATGTAATGCTTAAAAACTCCGGAGCCCAGTGTACATTATTGTTACCTGTATCTACTACTGTATATTTGTATATTTCTTATTGTGTGTACCTGACTCTGCCCTTTTTGAAAATAGGCAGATGTCTGAAGGGTTTTATGTGAAATAAAGACTAAAACTAAACTAAACACTGCAACATTCACTGTTTTAGCTCCCCCCCCACATTCTCTTTCAGTATTTATACCTCTTTTTGGTTTTGTATCTCCCTGGGGCCAGATTTTCACAGGCAGGGGTGTTTGCAAAACTGTGGGACACACTGTTATGCAAGGGTGGGTACCCTTGCGCATCCCTGGTTCTGTCTACATTGACATGATTTTCATACCAGCTGCCATTTCACATTGGTTTCTTGCTTTACAGTAGCCCATGGTCCAGTTTTCATACAGCTTCACACAAATGCTATGCCTGGAACTGCCAGACATAGCAATGTTTTTATGAACCAGCCCCTGTACAGCGAATGAAGCCTCTGTGGCTATCCAGCTGAAACTTGCATTTACAACGGTGCTATGGGGAGTTTCTCTGCACTGGTGAGTTGTACATGCAGACAAAGTCCCAGGTCTGTGCCGGGCCCATTGAACATGGGGCCCCTGGACTTAAAATTCTGCTTTGCATTGTACTGTTGTTGATGCTTCAACCTGTGACATCATCCGCTGCAATATGTCATAGGCTCTTGACACTGATACCAATACATACTGTACGTGGGCTGCCACATTAATCAGACTAAAACAGCTCCTCAGTATACTCAATTTCCATCAAAGCAGCAACCTCCGTGAGTACCAGTATTAGCACCAGGAGCCTTTGAATGTCTGCAGCTGATGTTGCTGGTTTGATCACCTACTGTATAATGGTTCGGTGGAGGGGGGCTACATACACATTTGGCCACAAAAGACATGGAGACAGAAAACAAAAAAAGGCAGATATATTATGTATCACCGAAAAGCCACACCAAGGTAGCATTAAAGGATTTTGTTTTTTAAAGTTTTTGTTTATACTCCCCCCCGCAGTGTCGGTCTCCACTCTTTCGGAGGGCACATATTGCAGTCTATCGCTGCACCACAGCCTCCCCGATTCTGCCCTGGTGGTCCCTACGAAGCCGTGGCTGTAGCCCCCAGGCAGGTTGGGATGGGGCAGCGTGCCCTGATAATCTTGCTGTATCAGCCCACCGGGGACGTCAGGGAGGTGTGGGCAATCATGGTCACTGCTGGGTCTCCATCACCTAGGAGACCGACACCGGTGTGTCCTCCTTTTTCTCCCCTCGGCATGGTGCATGTCCCGTGATGTCAAGGCACTAGGCACTGACATCGACCACGTCTCTCGGCCAGCCCTTCCAGAAGTCACGACTTGCAGTACTCCGGGCCTCCACCCGGGGTCAGGCAAACTGCAGGCCTTGGCCTCCCCCCTCCCTCAGGAGAAGGCGAGCAGTCGTGGGACGCTCAAGCCTTTCTCCCCTGCCGCCCTCCGCCGACCCGAGTCCACCAAACCAGAAGGTCGCCAACGCCGCAAGCAAAAATCCAACTGCTCTGCCGAAAGGCCAGCACATTAAAGGATTTTATTGCATGCTCCAGAGTAGTGAGGCATGAGGCTGAAGGCTGAGTGTCCTTACAACCCTGGGAAGTACATTCAAACCCTTAAATGCACACCCTTGAATGACTTATTGTACTTATGTACTGAATGTAAAGTAAAACATTTTTAATAATTTCTTTTACATAAAATCATTTGTTTAAATACATTGTAAATGGCAAAAATATGCATAAAATAGTCTGTGATTTTGTAGGTAATGAGGTTTTTTTTTTTGTGGGGGGGAGTTTGCTTCGTAATAAGATCCTGCAACTGATTACATATTCTAGCTTTTAATGTATGGTCAGGTGGTTTCTCTTAGCCAGTGAGGTTTTAGTATTTTTTTCTACCATTTTATAAAGAAAGAGAACAGAGAGTTAACAAATATAAACTGAGAATCCTAGTGTGATTCCCAACCTCTTCAGAAAGTAATGATATGAGCCTGCCCTCTGGCAATGTAGCCTGCTATGCTGGTTTCATCCCTGGATCTGCAGCAGCCATCTGGGAAAAGCCCAACATCAGGTAATGCATACTAGCTAGGAGGACATGACAGTACACTGCCCCAGACCACATGTCCCCACCTGGGAAGGGGAAAGGGCAGTGTGCTCTGCCACAACAACAGCCTCTAATGGTGGGCCAGGAAACATAGGGGATGATACTGTGTGTGTGTACGAAGCACAGATATGCTGTGCACACAGTGGGGTGGCACCATCAGCGCTCACGCTCTCTGCTGCTCCACCAGATTGTGCACCACTGGGGGAAAGAACAGCCCTCCCTGCCCAGCCCCACCATGTGGCAAACATTCAAGGAGCAAACCAGATCAAGGTAGAAGAGGGACTGGGTTAGCAATTTGCCTGGGGAGGGGGTACTAGCCTGATGTAAGGTCACTGGCCAGATGTATAAAAATCTATATGGGGAAACAGGTTAATAACATTGTTCTTTTTACTTAGAACTGGCCTGAAGTGGTTGAAGCAAAACATTTCTGTAGCATCCCTTTCACAAAGTGAGAGCTATATTCTCAGCAGAATTGTGCTGTCCCTTTGTTTTTACACCACCATGTGTTCTGTCTTTAATATCTGACTTGTCTGTAGTGCAGTGAAGAGCACATTACCCATGTCCTGCTGTCTTTTGTTGCTGAAGCACAGAGAATGCAAGCCTTGTTTTGGTGGGGGTTCCATATATTTTAGTTGAAGGTATATGGCATTATTTATTTTTTTTATTTAAAACGTTGTTAACCGGGTCATAAAGCACTGGGCCACATGGTCCTTTTACAGGACTGACCCAGAAGAGACAGTACAAACTTTCAATATAACAATTTAAACAGACAGGCACAATAAAAAATCAACAATATAACAAACATACTCTACTGTAATCCTAAAACAGATTATGTTATGTCAATAGTTAGGGATGTAAGTTTGTCATGGATGAGGTTTTAATGACTCACTGTTTGTTCATGAAATCATTAGTAAACAGTAGTAAATGTTGTGGCACTGTCATCATTGCTACATTCTGATGACACTAGTGAAAGTCATGGAAGTCCTGAATAAAGATCAAACATCATGGAATCAATGACGTGTATGACTGCCATGACAAACTTACATCCCTATCTATAGTACATAATGAGTTTGTGAATGGTAATACCATAAAACTACTTTATGTGCATTTACAAGTAGCTGCTAAATATAAATGTCTCTTTAACAATATTTTAAAAGAATTGAACCTTTCACTATTTCGAAATTCATCAGGCAATTTATTCCTAATTTAGACTAATTTAGGCTATTAGAAAGTCTTGATTTCTTCAATTAGAAATGCTTAAGTTCTGCTAGAATTTAAACAACTTTTACAAAGGCAATCGCTAACAAAATAGCATTTCATTTTAAACACCTTTCAGGCACACACACACATACTGAATCTCAAAGTGCTTAACAAACCAAAGCATTAGATACTGGCAGTGCAGTGTGCAGTACACAGCCAAGGCTTTTTGGAAGAGTCAGCAGTCTTGAATTATGCATAATTACCTGAAACATGGATTTTGGATCTACAGTACATGCATTTCCATGCACAGGATGAAAAATAGATACTAGTTTGAAACTGAAGCATTCTACATTGGTGGGAAATTGATTTGCACCATGTGTTATATCCAGGTGGTCAGAACTTGTTTTTACAGTATGTGTTGGTAGTTGTCTTACCATGCACAGCTGTCTACCAATCAGAATGCATTGATTTACCAACCCATTTTCTAAATTGATATTTGGATTGGCACCTTAGAGCAGATCAAGGGAAATATAGACCAGGTCCATTGACATTTTCCAGCCTTAACATTTCTCTGTTTATAACTTAAACTGATTTTGGCAACTTAGGCATATTAGAAGTCTTACATGCAAACTAAATGAGTCTCACTTGTATTTTTGGTAGCACTTTACGTTTCCTTAACTACATTGTAGTTACAGTGTAACTACACTGTAACTTCATTGCAACTACAATATATTTACATGCAACAAACAAGTAACTACAGTGTAATTGTGCCTGTTGCATGGATTTAATAATTACATACCTCACAATTACACTGAAACTGGCACTTAAAGTGTGATCATTTAATGGCTTATTGGATTGATATTTTTTTTGTTTTGTTTTGTTTTTAGTGTAATTGCAGTAATGCCCAGAGCACTCCGAAACACAAAAACATAGAAAGTGACAACAAAAAAAGATCCAGAGGTCCATCTAGTCTGCTCATATTCATCCTGTTACCAAGCAGAATTTAAGGACTAGTGAATGATCAACCCCCTTTTCCCTGGTTACCCTTCCCTTTCCTCCCAGGTACACCTTGCTCCTCTCACATTTTGGCCTCAGTAAACCTTTGTACTGTATCTGTCCCAGCTGTTTTTGAACCCATTCATAGTCCCTGTTTTGACTACTTGCATGGGAAACCTTTTCCTTTGAACAACCACCTGTTGACTTCCTTGCATCTCTCTTGAACATCACCCCAAATAGTCTCCACCCATGCCCTCTTATCACTACATTCTCATTCCATGTGATCGGGTCCTCTCTATCCACTTTGTCCATTCCCCTCAAGAATTTGCGTGTCTCAGTCATGTCCCTTTCTTCCAACTCACCTTCTGTGAGTACGGTACATGCTGAAGTCTACCAGCCTTTCATCCTACATCTTGCCCTGTTACCCTTTGATCATCTTAGTTGCCCTCCTTTGCTTCATCTCCAAATGATGCCTATCCTTCCTCAGGTGCAGGCTCCAAACCTGTGCACAGTAAGCTACTGTAGATGTGGCCTCATCAGGGACCTGTACAGGAGCAATATTACCTATGTCCTCCTGCTGCCAAAACCCCTACCAATACATCCTAACATACTGCCAGGAGTGGACTGGAGTACCCCAACAACCAGGAACAGAAGGGAGCAGGTACTGATGGATGCCTTCCAGGACAGCTTCCTGCTGCAAATGGTCAATGAACAAACCAGGTTAGGGAATACCCTTGACCTTGTGCTGATAAATTGGGACTTTGTGAGAGAACTTACAGTGGAGGTACCGCTGTCAGGGAGTGACCACCACTTAGTATGGCTCACATTGGATATGGGCAAGGAAGGAGTGGAATCTGGCACAAGAGTGCTGGACTTCAGGAGGGCTGACTTTGGGTGGATGGGGGAAGTGGCAAAAGGGTACCTGGCCAGAATTCAATTTAGTATGGACACTAACCAGAGGTGGGAGCTCATAAAGCTGGGGATAGTGGAGGCAACCAAAACCTGCTGCAAGGCCCAGAGCAAGAAGGCTAGGGATAAGAAACCAAGCTGGTTGAGCAAGGATGTCATGGAAAAGGTAAGGCAGAAAAGAGATGCCTTTAGGAAACACAAGAAAACAGGGAGGGGGAAGGAAAGGAGGAGTACTTGATGGAATCGGAGGAGGTGACAAGGGCAGTAAGGGGAGCCAAGGCATCTATGGAACTCAGGCAGGCACAAGGCATTAAGAAGGGGGAGAAGGACTTCTTTAGGTACATCAGGGAGAAAAGGAGCTGCAAGGAACACATGGTAAGGATTAGAAAGGAGGGGTTGGATGGAAGCAGGGTGCGATAAGGCAGAAATACTAAATGAGTACTTCTGCTCAGTATTTACTAAACAGAAGAAGACGGTGGCACCCAAGGGGGGAGAAATGGCAGAAACAGGGGGGGAAGGGGTGACAGATGGGGAAATTATGGAGGGCAGAGTTCGGGAGGGTTTGAAGGCACTGAGGGTGGACAAGGTGCCAGGTCCAGATGGCATCCACCCCAAGGTACTGAAGGAGCTGGCAGAGGTCCTTTCAGGGCCTTTGGCAGACCTATTTAATGCCTCACTACATTTGGGGTATGTACCTCAGGACTGGAGGATGGCTCATGTGGTGCCCCTCCACAAGAGTGGCCCCAAGGATGAACCGGGAAACTACAGACAAGTGAGCCTCACAACCATCGTGGGTAAGCTAATGGAGACTATCCTGAAGGAGATGCTGGTGGCCCTCCTAGAGGCCAAAGGACTACAGGACAGTAGACAGCATGGCTTCATACGGGGCAGATCCTGCCAAACCAACCTGGTGGAGTTCTATGACTGGGTAACTAGACAACTGGATGGGGGCCATGCAGTGGATGTCCTGTATCTGGACTTCAATAAGGCATTTGACTCGGTGCCGAATGGAAGGCTGGGAAGTAAGTTAGTAGGCACAGGGGCAGGTGCAAAGCTGGTGAGATGGGTAGGGAACTGGCTTCAGGGAAGGCAACAGAGGGGTGGTGGTGGTGGGGAGCTCTCACACCCAAGGGTAGTGACAAGCGGTGTCCACAGGGCTCAGTGTTGGGACCAGTGTTGTTTGGGATATTCATTGCAGACATATCATTGGACATCAAGAGCAAGATCAGTCTGTTTGCTGATGATACCAAGGTAGGAGCGGTGGTGGATAACCTAGGGGGATGGCAGGAATTGCAGGATGATCTGGCAAAGCTTGAAACCTGGTCAGACACCTGGCAACTGGGGTTTAATGCCAAAAAGTGCAAAGTGCTGCATTTTGGGATAAAGAGCCCAAGGAGGAGTTACCATTTGGGGGGAGTGCAGCTAGCCCAGACAGAGGAGGAGAAGGATCTGGAGGTGCTCATTACAGGGTCAATGAACAACTCGGCACAATGTAGGAAGGCAGCTGCAAAGGCCAACAAAATGCTGGGTTGCATTGCAAGGGGTATATCTTCAAGGAGGGAGGAGGTGATTCTGCCACTGTATAGGTCATCAGTTAGACCGCACCTGGAGTACTGCGTGCAGTACTGGTGCCCATATCTGAAGAGGGAAATTAATTTACTGGAGGGGGTACAGCACAGGGCGACAAAGATGATCAAGGGGCTGGGGGACTTATCATACGAGAGGAGGCTGAGGGAGTTGAACATGTACTCGCTGGAGGAGAGGAGGAGCGGGGGGGACATGATTGAAACCTTTAAGTACATGAAAGGAATAAACAAGACAGGTACAGAGGGGCTGTTCAAAGTAAGGGAGGGGAGGGACACCAGGGGCCATGATATGAGACTGGAGGAGAAAGGTTCAGGAGGAGATGAGGAGACACTTTTTACAGAGGGTGGTGGCTGGGTAGAATACGTTACCTGCAGAAGTGGTATCCAGTAGAACAGTGGACTGCTTCAAAAGGGGATGGGACAGGACAAGGGGGAGGGTCAATGAAGGGGAAGGGTGGAAGGGAGGGGCAGCTGCAGAATAAGGGGTGCTAGCTGCACATTTGAGCAGACTTGATAGACCACTAGGCCTTTATCTGCTGGCAAATTTCGTATGTTCGTATGCTTGACTTGCTATATGCTTTGCTACACTGGTTTGAGGATTTGAAAAGGTCACTGATGCCAACCCCAAGATCTCTCTCCTCCACTGTCATTTTTAGCCTCATCCCCCCACCGTGTTTAGTTTTGGGTTCTTCTTTCCAATGTGCATCACTTTGCACATTTTCAGGTTGAACTTTAACTGTCATATCTTGGACTACCTTTCACATTTTTCAATTTTTTTTTTCATTTCCATTATACCTCTATTGTCTACCCTGCTGAAGATTTTAGAGTAGCCCACAAAGAGACTCAGTGGAACCTAGTTACCGTGGACTTACCCAGTAAAACCCATTAAACAAAATTAAACTAAGCTAAACTAGCCTTCACATACCCTTTTGAAATATTCTTTAATTAATCAATCAATTAATTTAATTAATAAATGGAGTTGTAGACTGCAGCACTTTTAACAACATTTCCTAGCACTGCTTGGTTCTTTGTGACTTGCTTCCCCTTTGGTAATACATTTGTTGTGCCTACTGTACTTTTAGAATGCAAATACATTTTTGTAACAAAACAAACCTCATCTGTCAATTGTCACCTTGCCTTCATTTAATTAAAAAAGCAACTGACTATAATCAAAGGATGAAGGCAAACAAGGGAAGTACAAGAAGAGATGGTGTGAAGATTAGGAGTACACTGTCCGCAGTCAAGTATTCGCAGCTCATGTGATTTACATCTAGGGACAGCTACTCTAAAGCAATCTAGACCACAACTCTTTTTTTAAGTCCTCAGGGATTTACCTCCCAACATCATTTGCATGTGACATCACATGCATTATAAAATGGAAACATATATTGCTCAAACTTTTAATGTCCTTGTGTTAGATGCTTTTTTTTTCTCAATGTCCTTTCTGTACTGAGGTGACCCAAACTGGATGCTGCCCTCCTAAACAAGGCCTTTTGTACAGGGGAAGGATCACCTCCTATGACCTGCTCCTTAACCCCTCTTAACAAGTCCCAGAATTGCATTTACTGTTTTCTCTCTTGACTGCAACAGCACATTGCCTGCCTAACTTCAACTTACTGTCCATAGTTACTCCTAGATCATTTTGCTCAGCTGTTCCATTCACTGTTGCACCTCATGGAGTATGTATGCAGCCCTCCCTTTGGCCTGTCCTGCCAAGTGGTTTGTCTACCTAGATGGGGTGGACATGATCCATGGTAACTCTTGTGTCTAGTGGTGTATAGATGGTACAGCTCACTGGAAGACCCCTTGCAAACACTGTTAGCATTTACAGCCTTCCTCTGCATACCTCAGGTATCAGAAACAGCTATAATGTTCAATAATAACCCTTTACACTAGATTAGTGGTTTGTGTCCTGCCCCCACTTAAGGAATAAGGGTGCGGATGTAGTTTATAACAGGCACTCTGCAATTATTTTCTAGCACATATGGGAACAATGCACCACATCACAAGTCAGTAGTGATTGGGCCTCATTTCATTAGAAGTATCTTAGGCAAACAGACTGCATATTACTTTTCCTCAGGTGAGACTCTCCCATCTCTTATTGATATCTTTGTGCTCTTGTGCACCTCACCTAGCCCTATGGGAGCTACAGTTACCCCATACAGATACTGATTACAGATAACCTACAGTACAAGTTTCTACTTCAGGGACCCCAATGAGAACAATGCTTTATCTCGAACAAGCCTCAGACCTCTTAGATATACAGTAGGATATAGCACATGCTCTTTACCTTATATGGCTGCTCTCATTCTCTGGTGGTTACCTTCCCCAGAGTCCTTGTTAACAATGGCCCTATGCATTAGGCCTAGCAACAGCTCCTCTCCCATACTTCGACCTCAGCATCTTCTTAGAATCCTCCAGACCTAAAAGTCATCTGTGCACATCCCTTGAGGAATTGCCAACCCAAGAACTTAATTCTGCTTTCCAGCACTGATGCCCAGCTGGCATTACCTTCAGCACTTCTGCCCCACCCATGCCATTTGCCTGGAAACTTCCACATCTATGAATGCACACCCAGAGACACCCCCTGAGACATGCCCAAGATTACAGCCTGAACCATGGCATCCACCGTCTCTCCACAAACCCATAGCTACCGAAGCTCTCTGAAAAGCCTCCCGATTACCCAATTCTGAATATTTCTGCCCCACCAATGTTGCAGGATAGAGCCTAGTTGGAGATTCTGTGCAACTCTGATCCAGATTCCCTGCCACTGACAACAGGCCGGTGGACCCCCTGCAACTTCCAATAGTGCCCTAAAGCCCATAAGTGATTCTCATGCCACACCAACTCTCGCACCCTGCCACTGAGCCAAAGCCGGTAGGACCCCTCCTTGTCCCTAGGACCCGAATCTGTGTGGCACTACTGGTACAATGCTGCCTTCCTCCCCTTGGTCTCTTGTTACCACCCTCTGGTAGAAAAACTCATATAAACACCACAGGGAATTCTTCTCCCATCAAAACCTCTGTCACTAAGCTCCACCCCTCCCTCTAAAGACAAAACAGTTGGAGCCCTGGCATCAAATGCTTTGACAGACATACTAGTAACAACACACTCCTTTCATGGGAAAGGGTTGTTACATGTATGACCCTGATTCCATGCCCCTTGGTATATAGTAACTTTCATTACCCTACATTAAATCTAAACCCATATTTATTGGTCCATGCTGCTAATGTGTGCAAGCCTCCCTGTAATGTACACTCCCCCCTTTACTGTTCACTTTTCTTGCCAATTTAGTGTCATCAGAAAGTTTCAGCAGCCTGCAGCTGCCCCTTCCTCCAGCAGCAGACTCAGCACCAATGTCTAAAATACTCTACTGAGAACATTCCTCCATTCTGAATGGTAACGATCCACCACCACTCTGTTTCCTACCTGTCGGACAATTTGCTATCCCTATCCTGTACACTTTGTGGGGTGCTTATTGTACCACATTATCCTTACATTTTTCATACAGTACAGTGTGAAAGGATAGACTACATCCATCACATGGCCCCTATCCATCTCCCTCTTTTGCCCCCCTCCTCCACCAGCAGACACAGCACTTACCTCTGGAGTCATCTAATCAGAACATCCTGCCACTCTGAATGGCGACCATCTACCATTAGTATGTTTCCTACCTCTCGACTAATTTTAGTTACTTAGTTAGTTTTCATTAACCAGGAAGGGTGCACTAGACAAACATTTACCTATTTTCAGGCATGACCTAGGATAGTACAAGTGAGAGGATTTGAGTGTATTAGAATAATAATACAGCAAGTCAGGTAATCCTGGATATAAATGGCAGCGGCGATGGGCTAACACAGGCTGCGCAGAGTTGTAAGTATCTGAGCAGCTGCAAGAACGCAAGAACGGGAGGTCCATCAGCCACTGGGAGGCAGTGTGGAGAGGAATGAAGACAGTATGGTCTGTTCTGCCTGTAGATACAGGAGATTAAAGGATTAAGGGGTCACACTACACAAAGGAGAGGTCAGGGTGGGCAGCAGACAAAGAGGGAGGGGCAATGGTGGATGCTGCATTCAGTCTAGACCCCAAGGTAAGCATCTACCACAAATCCCCCACTAGCACTATGCACAGTGAACAGATTCAAAACGGGCACACAAAGCAAATAACAGGGAATAGAAAGCAAACAATACAGGGCTAATTGGTGTTATAGACACAGAGTTAATTTACAAGGCCTACTAAAAACGGGGAAAATACAGCATAACAAGGGCTAAGGCACAGTACAACCACCACATCACAGCCCAATTAAAGCACTCCCTAGAATGCAGTCCAGATCACTCTTTCACAGTACGGGTCTTAAAGCACCCTTGCAGTCTGTTCCAAACACTCAGGGAGCATACAGGGAAATGCTGCATCTGGAATCAATCAATCTCAGCCCTCTGACCTTACAAGGAACACAGAAAACAGTTCTATTGTAACACAGGCTGCACAGAGCTGTAAGTACCTGAGCTGCTGCAAGAACAGGAAGTCTGTTGGCCACTTGGAGGGAGGGAGGGTGGAGAGAAATGAAGGCAGTAGGGTCTGTTCAGCCTGAGCTGCTGCAAGAATGGGAGGTCCGTTGGCCGCTAGGAGGGAGGGTGGAGAGGAATGAAGGTTTTATTTTCATTTTTTTGTTTTTCAGTATATTTTTAATTGATATTCACAGTTACCAACAATATTTTCTTGATGAAGTGGAAGTGCCATTAAACATTAAGAGTTTGGATTTTAGTTAATGGAATCAATTTACTTAGCAATACTAAGCACAGTTAGACTAGAGCCTTCCTTCACAATGGGATCTTGATTTATTCTGCCTTGGAAGCCTCCTCTAAACCTGTATTTTCTAGTCCTAGATACATAGATACATAGACAGTGTCAGCAGATAAGGGCCTATGGCCCACCCAGTCTGCCCATTAGGACTGATGGGAATCCTGGTGTTCTTCTCTCACAACAGAGGATTATGACTCCATCTGGAAATGAGCTGATTTGATTAAGATCCAGGGCCCATATTTCTAAGGGCCCGGCATGACTCAGGGACTAAGCCCCAGTGCAGAAATCACTGGTGCTGGAAGAAATTCTCACAGCAAAAAAAAAGCAATGTTTAGCATTTCTGTGCATAAGCAGCATTTTTCTCTTGTGCACAGGTATGCAAAAATGCTATACATGGTAATACCGTGCATAGAATATTTGAGTGGCTGCACACAAAAAAATCATACAAGCTATCATAAAATTTAAAAAAGACAGCAAACCAGGCAACCTTTTTTTCAAAATTATACACGTGGAAAAATTGCTGTTATGTAAGGGTACCTTCACTTGCGCAACTGCAATTTTTCCACTTTTGGAAATTCTGCCACCAATGTTTATGGAAATCCCCCAACAAATAATGAGGAGTAGGAATCTATGGAACATTTATAAAATACAAAGTAGAATGTGTCTAAATATCATGTTTTACCGATGTTTCCCTGAGATGTGAGCAGCTCTACTTAAGAACTAAAACCTCTTCCTTTGCAGAAAGTAGCAGATCTTATTAAGGATACCTTATAAAGAGCCTCTTGGATTCAGCTGTGGGTGACTCGAACCACTGCCTCACTTAAAGGCCTAAATTAAAAGCTACAGATGACTGTTCTCCTAGACAAACTACTCCACCCACCCAATATTATTTTCAATTTTTATTCCACATATATGTCAGTCAGTCTGGTAGATTAATGTTTTGCAATTCTGTATTGCTCCTTCAATTATTAGATCTGACTATGTAGAAGATAATATATAGAATAATATATGAGTAGGTGGTTATAACGAGAATTTTACATGCACACCTGAGGTGTGGGATGCCACATAAACCCGAGGCGAAGCACGGGGTTTATTAGGCATCCACACCCGAGGTGTGAAAATATGGTTACCACCGACCTATATCTTATTTTATATAATTGCTGACCACAATTTTTTTCACCCATAGGATGTTTATTTGAGAAACTGTGTTATTTGGCAAGAGAGTAGCCGACTGCAGCAGTGCTGTGATTCATTAACTGTTCATTTTATTGTACATCTCAGTAACAGTAAAATAGATTAACTGCATAAGAACTTAATGATTTCATTACATTTCTTTTTTTTTTTTTTACTGTTTCACTTACAATACTTGAAATAGTGAGGTCTGTCTGGTAACTCCGCTTGGTAACCTCGTGTTGCGCCTTAACTAAAACAGGTATCTTAAACTTTAAACAGTACTGAACAAAGAACATTTGCTAATGTTTTCTAAAGACCTTTAACTATTTTGTATGTTTGCTTGTTTTACTGTTGGGCTGTAAGGGCTCCGGTTGTTATGTTTATGTCGTTGTGGGGGGAGATCTCAGGGAGTTGCTTGAAGATCTTGCAATGCATGTGAGGAGAAACAGAATTTTTTTTATAATGTTTTTGGGTGTTTTTTCTTGACAAGACACTTTTCTTTGATGGTCAGAGTTGAAGCAGTGAGAGGATGGAGCAAGGTGACAGACCGCGAGTTTGTAAAGAAAAATCTGTGTTTCCTTTACAGGTGTTGGTAGCTCACGCTGCTCAGAGAGAAAGCTGGTGCATGTTTGCCGTTATAACCAGCTTAGTTGGTTATAATGGCAAATTATCACTGGCTTTCTCCATGGTAAAAAATTGTTGGCCAGTGATTATAAATATAATTGTATACAGACTTCATTGAGCTTTAAACTCAGAAACATTTTAAATATCATTTTAAGTCCATACATTCCACATACTATTTATTAGTTTGATGACCTTTTCAACACTTTTTATGATTGTTAAAATAAATCAATTTGCTAAACCAGTTACCATTTATACCGCAAAACGTTCAAATCAAATTTGTAAATGCATGCATTATCAAAGCATATGAAAATTAAATAAATCATTAACCTGATTAACTTGATTTCTATTTTTGTATTGCAATTACTTATTACACCTCTCTAAATGAAAATTATTCCTATTTACAGTACTTAAAAAAAATCAAAGAAGCATTGCATTGCAGATCAAACAAAAAAGCAATCCTATAACACTCTTCCTCCTCTAATTTTGCCTTCAGAGGTAATGCTTGAAGAAAAATGTTTTATTGTTTCATTTTTTAAAGATTTAAAATTATAAAATGGGCCAGAAAAATCTGAAACCCTTATTGGCCAAACAGCATCACCTGACCATTGATTAATTCTACTATTCAATCCACAATTAGGCAGCTGAACTACTTGGCATCTACATTTACAGGACCATAACTAAACAATATCCATAACCCTCTAGAGAGGAAAAATTAAAAACATTAAGGCACCCATTTTTTTTCCACTGTCCCACAGTGAGGCAACCTGAAAAAAGCAAAAATGAGTGACCAAATGGCAATAACATTCAATCTTTTTGGCAACTTAACAACAAATGAGTGGCTGGATGAATGATTGTGAAACCCTGAGCCTCCAAAAAAGAAAATGAAAAAAGAAATGAAACAATAACAAGAAACAACAACCAAACTGTCAGTAGGTACCTTTAACTTTCCAGCACCAACCTTGACTCATTGGAAAAGGAAAAAGACAAATGGAATTCCCAAAACAGTACAGCTGGGCTGTCAAGGTATTTCGGGATTGGTTATCATCTACTAACCAAACAGTTACTTATGCAGAAATCTCACCAGATAACTGACTGGTATACTGTGGCAGTTCTGTGCATCCATTCGTGACTGTGAAGGGAAAAAATAGATTGTCAGCAACCTGCTCTCTTTACACTCTGGACTAAACAGATGTTTTACTAATAATGAAAATAAACATGTTTTTAACATCAGTACTGATCCAATCTTCAAACCGGCAAACAATGCCTTTGTCGTGGTTCTAAAGTAGTTTCGCCGACACCGAGGCAGAAATGACAGATCATCCCACCAAAAACAAATCATCAACGTTGATCTTTTGAAATTCCACCAGTCAGACACTCCAGGCCTAGTTCGCTACCTGCAGTTCAAAATACAACTAAGTCTGGCTTGCTATGGCCATGGAGAGTAAGAGAGCTAATGAAGGATATGTTCAGGGGAACAAATACCTTGCATTATGTTCCAAAGCATGTACCAAAAACCATAACAACATAAATGAAACAAATAATGAAAGTCAGCATGGTTTTCTTTTTGCTGACCCCATAAATGTTACTTTCCAGTGAAGCTGTACAAGAAATATCTAAGAACATGCCCCCTGATGCACCCTGCCTTTACCTACACCCAAAGAAATTACCTCAATAAACAGGGCATTTGGTATGGCTAGCAATAATTGGGCATTCATTTTCTCAGTAACCTTGTGGCTAAAATCTCCAAAAGAAGCTGGACTAACACATCAGTACACCAATCATTCCATTCGAGGTACAACTGTGCACATTTTTTCAGAGGCAGGCTTGGCATCAAGAGAAACTGTATGTGCCACTGGTCACCAGTGTGAAAGTAGTTTAAAAAACCTCTGGCAGCCTCAAACAAGGAAAAAAAGAAATGGAGCCAACAGTTAACAGTTAGGAGACAAGTGAAGGGGGGGAGGAGGCTGGCCCACCAGTGGCAGACAGGTGAGCAAAGACAAAGACTGGAGGGGAGGAAAAGGTGCGGGTCATTAGGCATTTCATTATCAAGGGTATACACTGGGTAAGGAAATGGGACCTAAATAGGAGAAGGAATGTCAAATGTGTGCCAGGGATGGAAGTGAGGTGGGCTGGGCCTAGGATCAAGGAAACAATAAGGAAGGTGGGGGGGGGCAAACCCCACTTGATCATTCACCTAGGGACTAATGACTTGGCAGGAAATGAGGTAGGAGTGGTGCAACAGAGGTTTAAAGAGCTAGCAGGGAGCTGCAGGGAGTCAGTGAATTAAATGGCATTCTCTGAGGTAATCCAGGTCCCCAGTGCCAGTACAGGCAGAAAAAAGAGAATAGAGAAGTTCAACAAGTGGCTAAGGTACTGGTGCAAGTCAGAGGGGTTCATTTGCATTGGAGGTTGGGGGAACAAGTGGAAGGATGAAGGACTATATTCAAAGGACAGGCTGCACCCCAGAGAGGAGGGGTCTAAAGAGCCTAGAAAACTGGCAGAATACATGAATGGGGTCCTGCATTTAAACTGATTAAGGGGGGAGTATTAAGCTAGGGAAGTCATGGAGGTCAGTGACGGGGGGGGGGACTAGCTGGCACTCCTCTGCAAACAGCAGTAGGGAATAGAAGAGGGGATGATGGAAATGGAGGGTGAAATATTTGGAGGGCCATGTGTGTGAATGCTCCGTGTCTGGGCAACAAGATTGCAGACCTAGAGGCCACCATGGCAGGGGAGGACCTGGATGTAGTCGCCATCTCTGAGACCTGGTGCAATGAAGGACAGGACTGGGATATGGCAGTATGAGGTTTTACTCTGTTCAGAAGGGATAGGGTCGGAAGAAAGGGGTGGGGAGAGCTCTTTATGTAAGGCACATCATAAAGGCTGCAGAAATACAAGGAGAACAGGGGGTGTGGAGGTACAGTGGGTCACTCTGGAGAAAAGGAATGGGGCAGTTATCTCTGCAGGAGTGGTATACAAACCTCCATCATAGACTGACGAAGTGGACAGGGACATACTGGAAGCAATCCAAAGGCTGTCTCATAAGAGAGAGTTGTTACTAACGGGAGACTTCAACCTACCTGATGTGGATTTGAGACTCCCAGCAGCAGCAAGTTCCAGGAGAAGGAACATCCTAGACTCCTTGCAGGGGGCATTCCTCAGGCAACTGATAATGGAACCCACTCATGAGGGAGAGTACTGGTCCTAGTGCTGATGACTGGGGGCAGTGTTGCTGACGTCACAGTGGGGGACCACCTGGGGACCAGTGACCATCGTATAGTGTGGTTTAGCATAAAAACTGGATTTGCATCGAATTGCACAAGGACGTGGGTCATGGACTTCAGGAAGGCCGATTTCAAGACAATAGGAGAATGCCTCAGGGTCGCTCTGGCAGGGATAGGAATGCTAGGTGGAGTCAAGGACCAGTGGGCAAAAATTAAAGAGGGCATCAAAAGAGCTACAAATCTCTGTATCAGGCAGGTCTGCAAGGGCATAAAAGAAGACCACTATGATTCTCTAGAGAGTTAGCGGAAATAGTAAAAGTGAAAAAAACTAGTATTTAAAAAATACAAAAAGACACAGAAAAAGGAGGATAGGTTAATTTACCAGGAGAAACAAAGGGAGGCAGGGAAGGCAGTGAGGACAGCAAAGGCACAAACAGAGGAGAATATTGCCCAGTCAATAAAAAAGGGGATAAAACCTTCTTTTGTAGCCCAGCCCAGTGGTTCTGAGTGTTGAGGAGCTGGACGCCACACCTCACCCTGCGCCGGCAACCCGGGTTCGGGAGCGAGCTCGGGCGCCGGGGATCGGCAGGGGTGGGTGAGGATTGAGCACCTGATGGGCTGCTCTCCTCCTTTGGGGGGGGGAGGTTGGGGATTGCCTGGCGTGCCAGCGGCTCCTGGTGGAGACCGGGGGCACTGCAGCACACTCGGCAGCACATAATCCACGTGCCCTGACACAGGCAGGGGTTGCCGTGTTTGCCTTGCATCAGGGACGTGCACATGCATGGGAGGGGGGAGGGATCTCCAGAACAAGGAAAAGATGATCTGAGGGGTTGGCGACAGCACCTGCCCCCATGCCCAAGGCCGAGTCCATCCTGCCTGGCCTTCCAGGTTCCTTCACCAGGGTCCTCTCCCACAGCGGAGTCTGTCTAAGAAGTGCACCCAAACAGGAGCGGTGGCCCCACCCTGGAGGGGTTAAGCCGGGGGTGCTGATCGTGGACAGAGGAGGAGGGTGAGAGGAGGCACAGGTAGGCAGACATCAGGCAGGGCAGGAACAGGCAGGATGCTTGAGAGAGGCCCCCCAGACCGTGACTGGAGGGGAAAAAGAGATCGAAAAAAAAAAAACCTTCTTTTGATATATTAGCAAGAAAACAAAGATCAACAGGGGGAGAACAAGGATAAAGTATGAAGGAGGTCTGTGAGGAAGGGGACGAAGGGAAGGTGGACATATAGAACAGATACTTTTGTTCAGTATTTAAAATAGAAGGGGTAGGGAGATGGACACTAGTCCTTTCAGAGAGGAGGAAGTCCTTAGAGTACTAGCAAAATCAAAAGTTGACAAGCAATGGGACCAGATGGAGTTCACCCCAGCATACTGAAGGAGCTCAGGGAAGTGCTGGAAGCACCACTGACAGTTTTGTTCAACTTATCACTGGATACAGGGGTGGTTCCGAGGGACTGAAGAAGGGCGGATGTGGTCCCACTTCACAAAAGTGGGAATAGGGAGGAGACAGGTAATTACAGACCTGTCAGCCTGAGTTCAGTAGTGGGCAAGGTTATAGAATCACTACTGAAGGAAAGGATAGTGGAATACCTTGAAACAAGTGGATTGCAGGATCAAAGGCAACATGGTTTCACAGCAAGGAGGTCTTGCCAGATAAACCTGATCAAGGTCTTCGACTGGGTGACCAGGGAAGTGGATCAGGGTGGAGCGGTAGATGTGGCATACCTGGATTTCAGGAAGGCCTTGACACTGTTCCACATAGAAGACTGGTGAACAAGCTGGCCTGTCTAGGAGCAGGACAGAAAGCAGTAAACTGAATAAGAAGTTGGTTGAGCAACAGGAGTCAGAGGTTGGTGGTAAATGGGAATCCACTTGGAAAAAGGCAGAATGACCAGCGGAGTGCCTCAGGGGTCAGCACTAGGTCCAGTCCTCTTCAGTATCTTTATTAGTGACATTGCAGAAGGGTTAGAAAGGAAAGCCTGTCTGTTTGTGGATGACACAAAAATCTGCAACAGGGTGGACACACCAGGGGGTTGAAAAAAATGTGGAATGATTTACAGAAGTTAACAGAATGGTCAAGTGCTTGGAAGCTGGGTTTCAATGTTAAAAAGGCAAAATCATGCACTTGGAGCACATAAACCAGGATGCTACATACCAATTGGTAGTACTGGCAACCACCAACCAGGAAAAGGACCTGATTGGTTATCATTTCTGATGACCTGAAGGTAGCCAAGAAGAGCGAAAAGGCAATGGGAAAGGCTAGTAAAAGGCTGGGGTGCATAGGGAGGGATATCACCAGTAGGAAGAAGGAAGTAGTGCTGCCCCTGTACAGGTCATTGGCAAGACCACACCTTGAGTACTGTGTTCTGTACTGGAGGACCCACCTCCAGAAGGACAGGAACAGGGTGGAGGCGGGACAGAGGCAGGCAACCAAAATGGCACAAGGACTGCAACAAAAGCCCTACGAGGAGAGACTAAGAGAACTGACTCACTGGAGGAAAGAAGGGAAAGGGGGGATATGATAGAAACATTCAAATATCTAACAGTTATTAATAAGGTACAGGAAGGTAACATTTTCCACAGAAGGACAAACTCGAGAACAAGGGATCATGCCATGAAGCTGGATGGGGGGAGGCACAGAGGGGATGTGAGGAAATATTTCTTCATAGAAAGGATGGTGGAAGCCTGGAATGGCTTCCCAGTGGAGGTAGTAGGTGCCAAAACAGTCATAGGATTCAAGCGTGCATGGGACAGATACAAAGGGACCTTGGAAGGAACACAAGGGGTGGAGATGACCGGAGATTGCACAAGGGCTGTGGTGGCACAGTAGGCAGGGAAAATGGGCAGACAGGATAGGATGGGTCAAAGGGGTCTTTATCTAATGACAACTTCTATGATTCTATGTAACCGTTAACTGCACACACCATCAATATGCCAATTTCCAACTCACCATCTGATGTACAGCAGAAACCTTCATCACAACTCAAGACGATAAAAACACTGACTTTACCCACAAATACATCAGCCCCACAAACCTCAGAGTCTACCCTAGTACATCACCATCATAGCTTAGCACAGCAACTAGTAAATTACCACTGTGAACCTGGATAATAATCCAAAGATCGCGATCCCAAACAGATGAATCAGCATCAAGCTACATCACGGAAATGAAAGACAAATCAGAACTGATTGATATCACGCCACCAAAAGACAGTCAAGCTGGCACCATTGTTCAGCCTAGGGAGATCTAAGGCTGCATGAATATTGAGGAAACAGCTCCTGATCCCTGGATTCAATCTGAAGTACTTCACTATCCACTGAGTAATCAGTTTTTACTACTAAAAGTGACTCTGCGGTGACTTATAAGTTGCAATGAAATAGTATTGAACAGTTCAAAGTTAAAAGCTGAAAGTTTCAAACGTTGAACTCTAGTTACAGGATAACAATTTAAAAATGAAATGTTTCCTACAGACGTTCTTTCCTAAAAGTTGTTAATGAAAGTAGAAGGAACTACTTTATCCTGTGGAAAGACACAATAAATGTCGCACTCAGTACCATAAAAAAATGACTTTATTGATTTATTGACGTTATTGATTTTCATAATTCTGCATTAAACCCATTTTATAAGCACAATAACCCACTCCAGGGCATGGGGTTATGAGAGTTTAATGTACTTCCTGGGTGCTGTAGGGTACTCAGCCTGTGGCCTCATGCTTCTCAATGCACCCAGGTCACGCATTAATTCTCCATAACCCCATGCCCTGTTGTGGGTTGTTGCTTACATATTGCATGCCAGTAGCTAAACAGCTGGTTGCCAAATGTTTTGGTGCACAGAAGAAAATAATGACTCAAATAAGCAAATATGTCTTCCAAGAATAGCACCTTCAGATAAAGGGAGTATAAGTATTCAATAGATGATTTAATTAACAGCCTGTTTAACAGCATGACCAGATAATGCAGCCATACTGCCACTTTATGGCATATTATTTCATTATTTAAAAGCAGGTTGTCTTCACTACAGACTAGAGTATCTTCCTTTTACAAACTTACATGAATTTGAGTCCCCATTGCTTTTGTTTGACTCAACTATAAACAGAGAAGAGGATTTTCTCCTGGAAAAGCAAATGCTAAACAGCACTTTTGTGGGTGTTATGTTAGATTCACTGGAGCAATCTTCATTGACTTGACCAAGAACTTTGATACAGTTAATCACTCACTGCTCCTAGCCAAAGTATCATCCTCTGGTGTCTCTGTCTCCTCTTTATGTTGTTTCAGTTCATACCTTTCAGACAAGCACCAATCAGTTTAATTAGGACCTTCAGTCTCCTCTCAGCTGTCTGTCATTTTAGGGGTCCCTCAAGGATTGGCCCTAGGCTCCCTCCTTTTCTCAGTATTTATACACGATCTCGCCAGATCCTTAACTGCCCATAAATTCCACATAAATGCTAAAGATACAATCATTTTCTTCTCTAGTCCCTCGCCCTCTTCCATCAATCGCTTAAGATCAACTTTGTTAATGTACAAAAATGGTTCCTCTCCAATCAGCTAACTATAAATCAAAAGAAAACTGTTTCTATGATTTTTGGCACTGCCCACTGGCTGAGACAAGCCCCAACCACCTTAAAGTTACATTCCTTACCAAGTGATCCCATCGACTCCGATAACTTCCTATAAATATCTTGGCATGACCCTGGACCAATATCTTCACTATTCCCTACACATAAATTATATAGTGGCAAAGCGTTTGACCAGACTTGGGCCCTCTACAGGGTTAAAAAGTCTCCCACTTAGTACTAGGAAACTGAAATAGAGCATTCAGTCTTCCCTTTGTTAGACTCTGAGGACATGGTTTTCTCTGAAGACTCCAGTACTGCATTATCTAAGCTTTCACTGTATTCTGTGGTATCTGTATATAATAATGACTCTTGATTCTTTTGTTGAAAAGTGAGTAATCTGTATCAGCACCCTCCAAGGCTTTGTATATAGTCCCTTCTGTACTATTCCACGGCAGTTATAGTCATAATCTCTGAACACTGTGACTCTACATATGTTGACTTGACTGTATTTATTTTTTCATTGCCTACACTGGAATGTCTGTATTTTATCTCCTTGTCGATCCCAGTCCCCGCTCCCCCCATCTCAACTGGAAACGAGACCATCAGGAGACTGCTTGCTTACCTGGTAAAGTATCTTCCAAATAAAATAAAAACCTTAAAAAGAATCTGCCTGCATTTGCAACAGGAGGGATAAAAAATGATTTTTTTAGTCAACATAGGTGGGATAAGTTGTGGTGAAACTTGATTGAACTACTGTATTCCTTACTGAGTGAAGGGATAATTTGAGAGCAGCCAGATTAGCCTACATTTAGGGGCCATATTATAAGCGCTGGCAGTATAGCCTAGAGGTTGGAGTAATGCGCTGTGAATGAACGTGGTATATCCAGCAGACCAGACCTGGGTTTGATTCTCACAACCTCCACTTGCATACTGTGTGACTCTGAGCAAGTTACGTAACTGCCCAGTGCCCCTAGGACACCCCTGAAAACAGGCACTTGTGCCTAGTGGGCCTTCCCTGGTTACCAAAGACTAAAATATGAAAAAAAAAAAATTCAGACCTGTGTCTAGCCCTGTAGTTTGGTGGAGGGGTGCTAATTGCCTGGTCTGGGGCCTCGACTACTTGACAATTGACTTCCCATAACCAGGAAGGGAGCAAGTTCTGCATAAAAGCAGCCATTGCCAACATGTCCCACACACATTTGTGCCCAGTGAGTGGAACAGTGAAGGAGTGGAATAAGTGACTAGTACCATAGGTGTTGGCAGGCATTAACAGAAAGAAGTAGAGAAGCGGAGTACTCTGCTGGCTGATAATTTGGTCTGTGGTTACTAACTTGGGTTTTCACTCCCTTTTTATGGTGTCTTGCACGTGTGCAAAAAACATATCGGGGTAGTATGAGAAATGCAGAGGTGTGTCAGCATTGGCGAATGCAGGGCATGCTTTAGAAGATGCGTCCCTCATTCACCAATTAGCCAGCATGCTAGCGCAAGTTTTATGCAAAGTGCCGCCAACTTGAGAGAAATGTGCTGCTGCAATCAGAGACAAGTTTATCATGATGGCACAGATGACATGCCTTCCGTACATGACTTTCATGGTGAAACATTTCAATGAACATGGCAATGCGCCAGCAGCAGGAGAGCAAACAGCTGTTTCTGTTTTAACATCTCCACCTGGCCACCCCACCGGTTCCTGCCTAAAAGGTGGAAGGAAGCGCTTTCCTCGCCTGCTTCCTCCACGTCCCGCTGTTACTGGTGCAAAAGTTTCTCCCAGCCATGCAGAGCATGCCACAGCCTAAGCTCTGTACAGGCTGAGAGTAGTCAGTGCCCGAAGGCACTTTTACTGTAACCGTGATCCAATCGCGCTGGAAGCCCCCCCCACCTGCCGACATCAGGGTGCTTAATCCCCATGTCAGCATGTATCCCCCTCATCCTGTAATGTAGCATACTGGGAGCCCACCCCAGTGTGCCAAAACATGCTGTATTTTTTTTTTATGACACCGGGATGCTCACTCCCACTGATGGATGTGCTCTCCCTCCCCGCATATCCTCCGACCTCGGGGTGTCCAATCCCTGGGTCAGCATGTATCCCCCCAGTACTTTGGCACACTTGAAACCCACTCCAGTGTGCCAAAATCCATAGTTTACCTGTAATAAAGAAAATGGACCAACAACATCTTTTTTTAAACTTGAAAAAAGAGAAAATGGTCCCTTGTCGTTGCCACCAGCACCCCTCCCCCAACCCGCACCATCCCTCTGCCACCCCACCTCCCCGCACCCCTCCCTCACCCATACTTACCTGCAGAGCTCAGGAGCAGTGATCTTCAGTGGACCAGGAACATGTCTGCACTCTTCAAAAGCTGACCACAAACTGAAGAAATAATGCTAAGTCCTATAATGGCACTGAATGAGGGGTTTTCAATTTAGGTTGATATCTCAGTCATTTTTGGGAGTTATGGTCCCAGAATTTCAACATGTGGTTCTTGGGACCCCCACCTCATGAAGACAGTCACTGTCATTTCATTATTCAGTCCCGAGAGGTCATTTCATGGTCACTGCAAGGAATCACATTTCAGGACCAATTAACGAAACGACATTGCCACTGTTCATGAGGTGAGCTCCCAAAAAGCCTATGTTGCAAATTTGGTGAAAAAATCCATGCACGCTCATAAATTTGACAATTTTAAATATTTTCACTCCAGATTTTCAACAATGCCATTTTTTCACACCTCCTTATGAACAGTACAGCTGTCATTTTTCACACCCTGCCTGAAATGTGTTTTCGCACATCTGGTGCACAATGGTGCAGCCACTGTGGGAAATCAATGTTCGGGACAGATTAACAAAATCCCAGTGCCACTGTTCATGAGCAGAGGTCCCAAAATGCCTATGTTGAAAATTTGGTGTAAAAAATTCCCCAAATAATTGCGTTACAGGCATGCGTTGTGCAGTTTCTACGCACGTTTGTGACTTCACCAGTTTTTCATATTTTCACTCCAGATTTTCAACATTACCATTTTTTACACCTCCTCATGAACAGTACAGCTGCTGTTTTTCACATTCTGCACAAAATATGTTTTTGCACTGGTGGAGCCAAATGGCACAGTCGCTGTAGAAAATCTCTTTTTGGCTAACGAACTGATAGTGCCACTGTTCATGAGGTGGGGTCATAAAAAGCCCATGCTGAAAATTTGGAATGAAAATACCAAGAAACACCCTGGGCATTAGGGTTTCTAACCATAACGTCCCACCCTGTAGAGACTGACAGGCGTCAGGGGTGTGACTTGGGATTGTCGGCTGTAATGCTCATGCCATTCCACCCCACCTCCACCCTGCAGCCAGTGACAGGCATCGAGGTGTGCCTTGGACTCTTCAGCCTCAAAGTTCACCCCATTCTCCTATACTGCACCCATCTCAACGTATTTCCTTATGGAATGGGGTGAGTATAAGGCCCGATGAACCCAAGGCACAACACGACACTTGTCGGAGTCTGCAGGATAGGGTGAGGAGAAATGACATGACCGTTATGTCCGATGACCCAAAGGCACACATCAATGCCTGTCAGTCTCTGCAGGGTGGTGGCGGGGTTGGCGTCAGTTCTATACTTCACTGCCATTCCTATTATGCTTCTCTCTAACTCCTGCACTGCCAATGCCAATGCCAGCAAGACAACATTCAGCATTGACAAATGCTTGTTGTAGACTGGCACCACATATGCCATATTCCAGTCTCGTGGAATAATCCCTGTGTTTATAGATTCTTCAAATAGCTTTTTTAAGGGCAGAATTAGAAAGACAGACATAATCTGTAGCATGTGCTGATATCTTATCTGGACAAGGAGACACATTAGGTTTCAGTTTACTTATTCCTGTCCAAATTTCTTCAGCATCAGTTTTAATTCTGCTGTTGCTAACACATGATAGATTATCAGTTGGTTTTATTTATCCATAGACCAGGCAGAAATATTTATTAAATAGTGCTGCCATTTCAGAATTAACCATTATGAGAGGGTTATTCCCTTATGGCGCTCAGAGTGCTGGCATTACGGCACCAGGCAATCAGGGTGCCAAATGCTAAATTCACCACTCCCTCCCTGAGATCCACCCCCCCCCCCCAAAAGCTGGTATCTTGAAGTGGGGGGTGGGGGCACAGTGATTGGCACCATTGCCAATTGGCAGCCTAATTGTCCCGTGACTGAACGCTGGCATGTTCCGAGGATGGAACCAGTTTCATTATGTGAAAGTGACCCTACTCTATTTTGAGGTTTTTAAGTGAATTTATAGAGGCATGAAAGGCTTTGTAGTTCTCCTTTTTTGCATTTATTGACAAACTAAGCTCAGCCTCTTTTATGGCCTTCTTATTTAACTTTTACAGATTTTTTGCATTTTTTTAGTGCTTCGAGTGTTGGCATCGTTCCTAACTTCAGATTCTGTCTATATAGTGTGTTTTTTTCAGTTAATCAGTTTTCTTATTCTATTGTCAAGCCACATAGGTCTTTTTGTGTTATTTTCCTCTTTCTCATTTTTGGGAAGAATTCTTCACTGGTTACAGTAGCAGTATATGTATAATAATGGATGGGGAAGTGTGCTTAATGAGACATTAATGGTTGCCTGAGGTGTGGGATACTGCATAAACCCCGAGGGTGAATCCTGAGGTTTTATTAAGGGATCCCACACCGAGGGCAGCCATTAATTTTGAATTTAGGACACTTCCCCATCTCTTATTATTTATAATTCCTGGTCAGCAATTTTCTCCTATTTTTCTGTACTGTGCCCCTGTCTTACTGATGTGGAGAAAAGGACACAAACACACACACACACACTCTCTCTCTCTCTCTGTCTTTCTCTGTCCTCCATGTTATTTCTCTTTTCTTTCGTTTTGTAGAGGTGCTTTTATTTAATTCAGCTTGTGCTGTCTTGCTAAACAGTTGAAAGTTTAGATTGCAATCACGATCAGCACTTACCCCAGTCAGCCAAGTCAGACTCTAAGCCCTTTCCTAGTGTCGGTGGCAGTTCTTGTCTCCTGCAGCTGTTGAATGGCAGAATCAAGCAGATACCTTTCTGGTTTTAAAATGTTTAAGTTGTGGACTGTGGCACTCATAAGAAGAAAAAGAAAAGCTATGTAAACTCTCTGTCTGGCGGCTCCTTGCTACTTGAGTTAAGGAGCGCCATGTTTGAAAAAGCAATTAGCCCACCCAGGAGGAGATGAACAGCCAATGAGGGAATGGCTGTTTCTGACTGACTGGGCACGTGCTCGCCGTTATAACCCATGGGTTATAATGGCAAATTATAACTCTTTCAGCCCACTGAGAAAATTGCTGACCAGTTATTATAATGTTTTTATGATTTCCGTAGTCTGTCCACTGATTTCCTATCAAGTAAGAGATCCCAGTCAACATTGTTCAGTCTTTGTGCTATCTTGGTTACCTCAGCCTTGTTGTAAAAATGTACATTTCTGTACATTCATCTTGTACAATAAATTCATATGTTATATTAAATTTAACAGACTTATGGATGCTGTTACCTGATAGTGGGCCTGCTACACACCAGTTATATTACTTGAACATAATACGACATCCAAGAGATTTGGGCTCTAGTGGGTTCAATTACGTGTTGTGTTAAATCTGTCCTGTTACAACAATCCAGGAATTTCTTTCCTACAGTTCCAGCTGCTGTATTTCTGAGCCAATTTATTTCACTCAAGTTTATGACATCCAATATAACTGTCACTCATTTCTGCTGCAGTTTCAATTTCTTGAATTATATTTTCTGTAACATCTATTGTGCAAGCAGGTGGGCAGTAAATGGTTCCTATAATTATGGATTTAGTACATCCCCCACAAATATGGATCCACAAAGCTTCTGAATTTAATTGAGCTAGCTTAGCTTTTTGAGTGATGTCAACAGAGTTTGTATGATTTTTACATATAATGCCACATTTTGGACTGGGGATCCACCTGGGAGGATAAGAAAGTGCCTCCTCCACTGGCTGAAATGGAGAGTAAGGGGAACTCAAGGGGAGAGGTATCCCCCAGGGTGCAAATTAATAAAGGGAGCAGAGTGGTAGAAATAAAGGGGGAAAGAATGGGAGCATTAAAAATAGAGGTGGGAAGAAGGGAAAGCAAAAACAAAACAAGCATTTGTCAATGCCGAATGTTGTCTTGGTGGTGTTGGCATTGGAAGTGCAGGAGTTAAAGAGATGCATAATAGGAATAGCGGTGAAGTATAGAATCTTCATCAACCCCACCCCACCCTGTAGAGAGTGACAGGCATTGGGGTGTGCGTTTGGGTTGCTGGCTATAATGCTCGTGCCATTTCACCTCACCCTACCCTGCAGAGTCTGACAAGTATCGCGTAGTGCCTTGGGGTCATCGGGCCTTATGCTCACCCCATTTCATAAGGAAGTATGTTGAGATGGGTGCAGCATAGAAGAACAGGTTGAACTTTGGGGCTGAAGAGTTCAAAGCACACCTTTATGTCTGTCAGTGGCTGCAGGGTGGGTGTGGAGGACAAATGGCGTGAGCACTACAGCAGACAATCCAAAGACACACCCCTGATGCCTGCTAGTCTGCACAGGGTGGACATAATAGTTAGAAACCATAACACCCTGGGCATTTGTTTTTATTTACACTTCAGATTTTAAAACATGGCCTTTTTCTGACCTCACCTCATGAAAGCATTTCGGACCTCTGCTCATAAACAGTGTCCCTGTGATTTTGTTAGTCTGTCTCGAACGTTGATTTACCACAGTGACAGCACCATTCTGCACCACATTTAAATGTCAGCTGCACCATTGATAAGGAGGTGTGAAGAGATGGCAATGTTGAAAATCTGGAGTGAAAATATTAAACATTCTTGAAGTTACGAGCTTGTGTGAAAACCGCGCATCGCACACTCGTAACACAGACATTTAATGGAATTATTTCACTAGATTTTTAACATAGCCATTTTGGGACCTCTGCTCATGAACAGTGGCACTATGATTATCTTAATCTGCCCCAAACATTGATTTCCCACAGCGACTGCGCGATTGTGTGCCAGATGTGTGAAACTACATTTCAGGCAGGATGACAAATGACAGTTGTACTGTTCATAAGAAAGTGTGCAGAAATGACAATGTTGAAAATCTGGAGCAAAAATATTACAAATTCTCGAAGTTATGACTGTACGTGGACACTGCAAAATGCACATTTGTAACATAGTCATTTTATGGTATTTTTTAACCCAATTTTCAACATAGGCATTTTGGGACCTCTGCTCATGAACAGTATTACAGTAATTTTCTTACTCTGTTCTGAACATTGTTTTCCTACAGTGACTGCGCCACTGCATGCCGGATGTGTGAAAACACATTTTGGGAAGAATGTGGAAAATGACAGCTCTACTGTTCATAAGGAGGTGTGATAAAATGGAAATGGTGAAAATCTGGAATAAAAATATTAAAAATTATTGAAGTTACGACTGTGCATGGACACTGCACAACGCAAGCTTGTAACACAGTCATTTTATGGATGTTTGTCCCCTAATTTTCAACATAGGCATTTTAGGACCTCTGCTCATGAACAGAGTCACTATGATTTTCTTAATCTGTCCCAAACACTGATTTCCCACAGCAACCACACTGTTCTGCGTGGGAAGTGCAAAAACACATTTAGGCTAGTATGTGAAAAATGACAGCTGTACTGTTCATAAGGAGGTGTGAAAAATTGCCAATGTTGAAAATCTGGAGTGAAATGATTACAAATTTGTGAAGTTACGAGGGTGCATGGAAACTGTGCAATGCACACTCATAGCACAGTCATTTAATGGACTTTCATCACCAAATTTTCAACATAGGCATTTTAGGACATCTGCTCATGAACAGTGTCACTGTGATTTTCTTAATCTGTTTCAAACACAGATTTCCCACAGCAGTTGTGCTATTTTGTGCGGGAAGTGCGAAAACACATTTTGGCCAAGTTGTGAAAAATTACAGCTGTACTGTTCATAAGGAGGTTTGGGAAAATGGCAATGTTGACAATCTAGAGTGAAAATATTACAGATTCGAGAAGTTACAAGCATGCGTGGAAACTGCACAATGCACACTCATAAAACAGTCATTTTTTTGATTTTTTTTTTCAATAAATTTGCAACATAGGCTTTTTGAGAGCCCACCTCATGAACAGTGGCACTGTCATTTCATTAATCAGTCCCAAAAGTTGATTCGGCGCAGTGATTGCGAAATCACCTTTCAGGACCGAATAACATCATGACAGAGACTGAATTCATGAGGAGGGGTTCCAATAACCCCATGTTGAAAATTTGGTGCCAGAATTCCCCAAAATCCCAAAGATATGCACCAAAGTTGAAAAAACCTATGCATGCCATTATACAGCTTACCGTCATTTTCTCAGTTTGCGGTCGACTTTGAAGAGTGCAGACGTGTTCCTGGTCCACCGAAGATCGTTGCGCCAGGCTCCAGAGGTAAGTATGGGGTGAGGGGAGTGTGGGGAGGTGGGGTACACAGTGGGTGGGCATGGGTTGGGGGAGGGGGCCGCAGACAGTGGGGGACTGTTTTCTACACTACAGATTTAAAAAAAAATTAGACCAGCCCTGTGGCACTGAGGGTTGACTCACTGGATGCCACACATCATGCCACACCGGTGACCTGGGTTCGGGGATGGACTCGGGGAGCCAGGGGTCGGTGGGGAGGGAGAGGATCAAGCATCTGGAGGACAGCTCTCCTCTCCCTGAGGAGGGATCTTAGGGCTGCTTGGTGCCTGGGCGACCCCTGATGGAGATCGGAGGTACACTAGGAGCATCAGCCGAAACAAGGGAGTGGGAGTATGGCTGACATCAGCAGGAAAGCCATGTGTGGACGTCATTGCATGCAGCACTCCCGAGGGGAAAAACTACTTGAAAAAAACCCTGTCTAGTGGATAGGTGATGGCGCATCCACCTTCCGAACACACTCCACTGCCAGTCGTACTCCTACCCTGGGCCATGCCCAGCCTGGCCCAAACCAAGATAGAGTGCCCTGGGCAAATAAGGCAGCCCTGCCTCGGGGGCGTAGAGCTGGGGGGGATAGCCAGGTTGGTGCCAGGGATGGGAGACCTCTCAGGCAAGGAGGTAGAGTTGGGGCTCTGGATGTCGCCTGAGACAGTTCCATCAAGACGGGTGCAGAAATAGAGTTAAAAAAAAAATTAAACATTGAGGGAAGGTTTTTTCTTTTGACAGGTACATTTGGCATGCTGGGGTAGGCTTCCAGCATGCCACCTGTGTGTTTTGGGGTGTGGGGACTGGAGCCAATGGGGATTGGGCACCCTGTTGGCAAATAAAAAGGGTGTTTGGTGGGTTGGAATGATGCTGAGGTGGATTGGGCACCCCCCTCGGCAAACAACTGGCATGGGGCATGATGCCGATGGGGATTGGGCTCACCCATCGGCAAATGAACTGGGGAGAGGACATGATGATGATGCCATCAAGGAGATTGGGCACCCCCAACATCAGATTTTCTGGAGACTGTGAGAGGTGGATGGCTCAGCCGCCACCATGTCTCATTGAAATGTTACACCAGGGCAGGCACGCTCTGCAATGAGGTGGAGCCCCCTCATTGCAGCAGCTAAAATGTTTTAAGCTGGTGGCACACTTCGCAATTGCTGTCATAGACAGCATGCAGTCTCATTCATGCCACACAGCCAAGCCCGAAAAAGCAGTGGTGCCACTGGCCACAACACGACCAGGCCTCCAAAACCTGCTCTTCCACTTCAGCCAACCCCAGTAGGTTGTCTGCGCTGCACGCGCAAGACAACATAAAAAAAGGGGTCAAGAAGCAGAGTGGAAACAAAATCTGGAAGGCCATATGTATGAATCTTAGAAGTCTAAGAAATAATATTCCAGACATAGAGGCCATCATGGCTAAGGCCAACCTGGATATTGTGGCCATTACTGAGTTATGGTGCACTCAAAATCATGATTGAGACATCACCATACTGGGCTATACTCTGTTCAGGAAGAACCGGGTGGGAAGGAAAGGAGGTGGTGTGGTGCCCTATCTGAGGGAAAGCATTAAAGCCTTGGACATACAGGGAAAACAGAGGAAGGCAGAGATACTGTGGGTCACTCTGGAGACAGGGAATGGAGCCACTATTCCCAATGCAGTGATCTACAGACCTCCAGCACAGGGGGAGGAATTAGACAAGGTACTGTTGGAAGTGATTGGCAAAATGGTAGAAAAGGGGGAGGTGCTGCTGGTGAGGGACTTCAACCTGCCAGATGTGGATTGGAGTCTCTCAACAGTGGCTTCAAGTAGAAACAGAGACATCTTGGATTCTCTGCAGGGGGCATTCTTCAGGAAACTAGTCAGTGAACCCACTCATGATGGGGCAATACTGGACCTGGTACTGACTAACAGGGACACTGTTGGAGACAGCATGTTGTGAGGTCACTTGGGGACCAGTGATCGCCATACAGTGTGGTTCCATAGAAGGACAGCTGCAGAATTAGCCACACAAGGGTGAGGATCCTTGACTTCAGCTAGCAGATTTTAAAAAGATGGGTGAATGCCTCAGGGATCACCTAGCAAGGGTGGGGGATCTGTGTGGGGTGGAGGAACAGTGGGTGAAGATAAAAGGGAGCATAAAAAAGGCAACAAACCTCTGTGTCAAACAAGTGTGCAAAAGCAAGAAGAAAAAGAGACCATTAAGGTCCTCGAAAGAGGTGGCTGAAAAAGTAAAATCTAAAAGGGTAGCATTCAGAAGGTATAAGGAGGCACAGAGGGAGGAGGATAGGGAGGTGTATTGGTGGGGGGGAAACAGAGGGAAGCAGTGAAAGCAGTAA
This sequence comes from Neoceratodus forsteri, assembly GCA_016271365.2. Lineage (NCBI taxonomy): Eukaryota > Metazoa > Chordata > Ceratodontiformes > Ceratodontidae > Neoceratodus > Neoceratodus forsteri. The sequence goes on along the minus strand of CM057456.1, from coordinate 972,750,217 downwards.
GGAGTGCAAAGGCACAAACTGAAATGAGAATAGCCCAGGAGGTAATGAAAGGGGACAAGACTTTTTCAGATATGTAAGTGAAAGCTTTTCCACAAGCATTAGTTTGTCAAATTGAGGACTCTCCTCTCTTCATTTATATGACCTAAAAGACTCCCTCAGAGAACTTATGCAAAATTAACAGCAGCTAAATGTCAGGGTGTATTACAACTCCCTGATTTTTATCTTTATTATTTGACCTCCCATGCCTGTTACGTACTGTGGTGGAGAAAGGGTATCTCTCCTCCAGTGGACAGTGATACCTTGCCCCCGTACAAGCAAATAGAAATCTCTCTTTGCAAGCAACACAGGATAGCACTTGAAGCACTTAAAAGTTGCTCAATTTCTCAACTTCCTGCTCCTCTGCGTGTTAACCAATTGGGTTCTTCCCTTCAAGCTTGGAGACAACTTCTCACATTCTTAGGCACAAGCCCCAATCATGACCCTTCCCAATCAATCAGATATAATCCATATAACTGCGTTGAGAACCAGGTGATAGGTAATAATTTCCTCCTGAGGGATGATTTATCTTGGTTAGATCTTTTTTTTGATGGAAATACCTTTGTGTATTTTCATAATTTTCAACCGCAGCATAATATAGGTAACTTGCAGATATTTACTTATTTTTACAGCTACAACATTTGCTTTCTCATAAACTGGGTCCCAGACCTTGGCACCTGTCTAAATATGAACAATGGGATATTTTATCCTAGTATATTGATCAGAAGCATGCTCTCTCTCTTCCTTATCAGCAACTGGGGGACTGGCCATCCGATGCCCAGAACTTACAGTTGAAGTACTGGCAGCAGGAGTTCCCTGACCTAGATGATCTCATTACTGTTTGCAAAGTTTGGCATTCAGTATATAAAATTGACAGGCTTTGGTTGACTCAATATAAACTTTTGAACAATATGTATTTTACACCCATCAAACTGACCAAGATGGGCAAACTTGCAACAGACCAATGTTCTGTGTGCCACAACGAGTGTGACCCACTCAAAAATCTTTTCTGGGACTGCCCTTGGGCTAAAGCATTTTTGGGAGACTATTAGTCATCGCATGGATCCCTTTTTGGGTCTCCAAGATGCAGTCCATCTTACCCTTTGTTTGACAGGGCTGGGATTAGATACACTAATGGGAACCCAAAGATATCATAAGGCCTTAATTATGGTTATCATTAAACCAGTGATTGCGAGGCACTGGATGGATGACCAGTCTCTCAGTGATAAGGAATGGCATTCCTCTATTCTGGAAGCATTACGCATAGAGAAAATGTTAACCATTATGAGACATAGTCCGGGGGCTTATAAATACAGATGGGAAAAGCTACATACCCTGTAATTACTCCCCTTGCAGACTGATCTTGATGAGTCAGCTGTGACCTTTTCCAATCAAATATAATTGAATAAAATAGTATAGCCAGCTAATATGAACTAAACCTACACATTTCTCCTCTTCTCCCTTTAACTTCCTCCATGACAATGGACCCATACCCGTGCTTTTTCCAGTCACTTTGTTTTGTTTTTTCTTCTTCCCTTTTTTTGACCCCTGATAACCCTTAATGGTATTCTACAATCTCTGTATTGAACATTGTGTATTGAAGTTGTTTTGGTGTTTGCTGAAGTTACTTGTTTGTGATCCAACGGTTATTTCATTGTACACTGATTTTATATCTTCTCAAAAAAATGTCGATATATCATACTAAGTTGAAAAACAAACAGATATGTAAGTGAAAAGATGAAGAGTGGCCACCTTGAAAGAAGAGACAGAGACTTCATTGAAGGGACAGAGAATCCTTGTATTCTGGAACGTGTCCAAGACTGGAAAAACAAGAAATAAATGGTTGAATTATGTACATTTGGTACAATACACCAACAAGTCATCAGTGCCTAAATCCCATGCTTGACTAAGCTCAGAATCACATGCCGAGGGAAATATTACATATTCACAAATGAGGATGCTGGTCTGAAACGTCTGTGGATTATACTTTACAACCAGCCCTCCTGGAGAGAGAAGCTCATTTGGAGCACAGCATGGGACTAATAAAGAGCCTAGATTTTGATTTCTGCACTTGGACTCATTAGCTGTATGTACCAGTAAAGCGGGTGAGTGAGCCCAGGTTCCTGGACTTGTGAGTCTGTGGCTATGACTGAGCATTTCCTGTTTCTTGAACTAAACTACAAGTATTGCTTTGTATTTTTTATTTCTATTCACAGCATTCATAGTGCTTGTTCTTTGTTCCTTTTTGGGGATATCTTCCTTGTAAGTAGACTTGACTCATGTGCAGTAATTTATTATTCATATGCATTCCACCACTCGCCCCCATTGTGGGTGGTGGGACAGAGTCAGTAGATAGAGACAAAATGGGTTGTCTTCTGTGAGGGAGGGAGGTGGGGGTTCTGTTAGCTGACTCCCAATGCAGGGGGTCTCACACGATTCTATGTTATGTCTGCATTCTCACCAGAGTTCTTAGATTCTTGCAGAGGATGGAATGACTATTCCAAAACTTCTTACATTCATGTGCAGGGTAAGGGTAACATATCCAGTAAACTATCCTGGAGGGACATATCCAGTTTTGTATTATTTAACTTTCCCATGGGAGTTGGATGTTTTTTTAATATCATACCTGTTTAGGTAAACAATACTTTAAATAGAAGAGGCAGGGTTTTAGAAGGAAACAACCAGGGTTCAAAGTATGTTGAGACTGTCTACCTCAGCAACTGGTCAGAAATGCAGATTAGGTAGTTGTGTCTACTGGTCTTGGTGCTGCACTGTTCTATAAACCAGGCATAAAAACAGTTCAGATTATCTGCTACACTTTATTCTTTTTATGTTGTCTTGCATGCGCAGTGCAAGCAACAATTTGTGGCAGCTTGCTGGAGTAGCAGGTTGCAAAGGTGCAGCAGTGTTGTAGCCAATGGCGCCACTGCTTTTTTGGGCTGGTATCTGTGGCACCAATGAATGAGCATGCTGTCTATGACATCAGCTGAGAAGCGTGTCACCAACTTGAAAGAATTTCACCACCGCAATGAGGGAGCACCCTGTCATTCCAGGGTGTGCCTTGCCTTCTGAAACATTTCAATAAACATGGCAGTGGCTGCTGCCATCCACCTCTCACAGTCCCTAGAAAGTCGATGTTGGGGTGCCCAATCACCCTGTCTGCATGCCCCCTTCCCAGTTCATTTGCTGATGGGGGAGCCCAATCCCTGTTGGTATAATGTTCCCCCTTGTTTTAGTTGTCTGCCGAGGGGGGTGCCCAATCCCCCCTCGGCAACATGCCCTCCAAAAAAACATACAGGTTTTCTTTGCTGACCATGGGCCCAATCCCCATCAGCTTCAGTCCCCTGTCCCAAAAAAACACAGGTGGCACACTGGGAGCCCACCCCAGTGTACCCAAAGCAAACCTGTAAAAAAAAAACTTCCCACGATGTCCTTTTTTCCCCCATAACACAGAAAATGGTTCCTTGTGGTCATGGCACCCCCCTTCCCCAACCTGCACCCACCCTCTGTGCACCCCACCTGCCTGCACCCCCCCTCACCTATACTTACCTCCGGAGCCTGGCGAGATGATCTTCAGTGGAGCGGGAGATGACTGAACTCTTCAAAAGCCGACCGCGAACTGAAGAAAATCACTGTAAACTGTATAATAGCATTAGTGGGGGGGCTTCAACTAGGTAGACATCTTGGCCATTTTTGCGACTTTTGGCTCCAAATTTCCAACATGGTGTTCTTGGGACCCCACCTCATGAACTCAGTCACTGTCACTTCATTATTCGGTCCCAAAAGGTGATTTTGTGGTCACTAAGCAGAATCATCTTTTGGGATCGATTAATGAAACAACAGTGTCACTGTTCATGAGATGGACTCCCAAAAAGCCTATGTTGCAAATTTGGTGAACAAAAATTCAAAAATGACTGTATTATGAGCATGCGTTGCACAGTTTCCATGCACACTCATAACTTTGAGAATTTTTAATAGTTTCGCTCCAGGTTTTCAACATTGCCATTCACACCTCCTTACGAACAGTACAGCTGTAATTTTTCTCATCCTGCCTGAAATGTGTTTTTGCACATCTGGCGCACAATAGTGTGGTCTCTGCGGGAAATCAATGTTTGGGACAGATTAAGAAGATCACAGTGACACAGTTCATGAGCGGAGGTCCAAAAATGCCTATGTTGAAAATTTGTTTAACAAAATTCCACAAAATGACTGTGTTACGAGCGTGCATTGCGCAGTTTCCAAGCACACTTGTAAGTTTGAGAACTTTTAATATTTTCACTCCAGATTTTCAACATTGCCATTTCTTCACACCTCCTTATTAATGGTACAGCTGTCATTTTTCACATCCTGCCCCAAATGTGTTTTCACACATGTGGCGCAGAATGGCACAATCACTGTGGGAAATCAATGTTTGGGACAGAGTAACAAAATCACAGTGCCACTGTTCATAAGCAGAAGTCCCACAATGCCTATGTTGAAAATTTTGGTGAAAAAACTCCACAAAATGACTGTTATGAGTGTGCGTTGTACAGTTTCTATGCATGCTTGTAACTTTGAGAATTTTTAATATTTTCACTCCAGATTTTCAACATTGCCATTTTTTCACACCTCTTTATGAATGGTAGAATTGTCATTTTTCACATCTTACCCAAAATGTGTTTTCGTATATCTGGCACAGAATGGCGTGGTCACTGTGGGAAATCAGCATTCGGGACAGATTAACAAAGTCACAGTGCCACTGTTCATGAGCGGAGGTCCCAAATGCTTTCATGAGGTGGTGTCACAAACAGCATGTGTTGAAAGTTTGGAGTGCAAATACCAACAAACATTCGGTGTGTTAGAGTTTCTAACTGTAACATCCCACCCTGTAGAGACTGACAGGCTTCAGAAGTGTGACTTTGGATTACTGGCTGTAATGCTCATGCCATTCCCCTCCCCCCCACCTGCAGCCAGTGACAGGCATCAAGGTGTGCCTTGGACTCTTTGGCCCCAAAGTTCACCCCATTCTCCTGTACTGCACCCATTTTAACATATTTCCTTATGGAATGGGTTGAACGTAAGGTCCGATGAACCCAAGGCACAACGCAACATTTGTCAGAGTCTTCAGGATAGGGTGAGGTGAAATGGCATGAACGTTATGGCCGATGATCCAAAGGCACACCTCAATGCCTGTCAGTCTTTGCAGGGTGGGGTGGGATTGGCGTCAGTTCTACACTTCACTGCCATTCCTATTATGTATCTCTCTGACTCCTGCACTACCAATGCCAATGCCAGCAAGACAACATTTGGCATTGACAAATGCTTATTTATTTTGTAACATTTTATTGCCAAGATTTCATTTTCAAGATTCAGCAAATGGAAACATGCTAGAACACCTGCTGTGGAGCGAGAGCTAAAAAGAGCAAGTTAAGCTACCTGGAAGTATTGCATCACATTGGATACTGAAAGGTAATGCCTAAACACTAACGCACTAATATACATCTTATACACCCATCATATTCTGTGAGAGACCAGGTTAGCAACAATACCAAAGATAGCTATGCACTTTGGTGGACATCTCAAGAGTGGGTCAGCTGACAGGCATTGTGGTTGTTTTCACTTCTGGAGTGAAATTTAACAGTTCTCTGTAGCACTGTTATTTATTTATGTATTTTATTTCTTTCGCAGAAAATCCTTTTGGCGGGATGTCTATTTTCAAAGGGTTCAGAGTTATAAACAACATTAATACATAAAGTCACACATACACATTACCTAATCATTGATATATACTACTACAGCAGTTGGGCGTACGATTCAAGCAACAGCAAACAGATTTACATAGTTACGTTATAACAGAGTAATCCAAAATGAAGTGTGCAGTAAACAAAGTATACATTGTCAGATTACAAGAGGTTCTATATCATAATGGTGATCGTGGAATAGCGATCACATTTAGGGCTGGTATACAGTATATCGGGGATAATGAATTATAGCGATGTACATTTGCAGTGACTAGAAAACCAGCAACTGGTTTTCTATGTTATGCATGGGGGCTGCGCCCTCGCACCCCCCTACAAAAATTCTCAATTTCAGTGGGGTGCATGTTGGGCGGGTGTAAAACTTAAAAAATTAAAAAACAGACCTAATGCAAAACACAATTGTGCCTAGAATCGAACCCAGCCCCCTCCCAACCACAGCCTGCCACCTACCCACCATTCCACATGGCCAGCTCGGCAGCCGACTGCTGCACTACACCCCATACCCTCCTCCCTCCCCTTCTGCCTGTCACGTGATGTGGTCCTCCCCCCATCGCACACACAGGTATATACAGCGACATCCCATCACTGTAGTCGCCTAACCCCATATCCGGTCACTACCCTACCAGGTAGCCCTGTACACAAGCACCATAACTGGGTCACCCTTTTTGTAAGTGCTCAATCATGGTCGCCTTGTACACAGTATACAGTTACAAGGTAAGCCATTTGAAGCATTTACAAATACCAGTTTCAGTAAGAGAGGTATGCAGCCTAGATCTGAATAGTGAAACAGAGTCTCAATCTCTAACAGCACTAGTAAGGTCATTCCAGTGCTTGGCATACCAGTATGAGAAGGAGTTTTGACCCCACATCATTCTCCTGGGAAGCAACAATGTGTGGCTCATCATACTTCTAGTAGCATACCCATTGACTTTAAGAGTGAACACAGACTGCAAACCTGGGGAGAGTAGACCATACAGCCTTGTGGCCCATGACAAGGTTATGGTAGAGGAGCCTCTGGTTGAGGTTTAACAGGTTTAGTTTGGAATACAGTTTGTATGTATGTGCATCAAGTTGAACATCAAGTGCAAAGTGACAGGCCCTAATAAGTAGACCCCTTACCTGGTTTAGCACTCCATCATTAGCAGCCCTGTAGACCACAGTTCCATAGTCAATGACACTAATGATAAAGCTTTGAATAAGGAGATTTTTTTTACCACTTGTAGGAGGCTGCACTTGTGTCTATATAGGTATCTGATTCTTGCATTAACTATCCTTGCTAAGTGGTCTATGTGGCCAGAGAATGTCATGGCACAGTCCAGAATCAGTCCAAGGTATTTGAAAGTGTGTACTTGCTTAATGAGAGCACCTGAATTGGTTGAGATTATGAGACCAAAGGATAGATCTGCCCTGCTGTGGTTGCCAAACAACATGCATTTTGTTTTTTTCACATTCATGACTAGTAGGTTGCTGGCAAGCCAGGCTTGAACTGAATTATAGTCATCCTGTAGCCTCTGCTTTAGGTGGTCAATATTTCTGTCATTAGAGAAGATGACTGTGTCATCTGCATACAGGATTGTATGGGAAGATTTACAGGCAGAGGGTAGATCATAAATGAATAGGCTGAATAACAGAGGCCCAAGTATTGATCCTTGCGGGATGCCAATATTAACTGGCCTAACATCTGATATGGCAGCTCTGAATTTAACTGATTTGAGTTCCACCAGCCAAATAGTCCATGAGCCAGCTGGCCGTATCCATTAGGAGGCCAAGTGATGACAGCCTACAACAAAGGTGAGGATGATTGACAAGATCAAAGGCCTTTGTTAGATCAATGAAGATCGAATCATTCAGTTCACCCTGATCATGAGCACTATAGACTGACTCAGTGAGTTCTAAAGGAGCAGTCATAGTGCTGAAGTTCTTCCTAAACACTTGCTGCTCATTGGCCAGGAGATTATTCTGACTAAGGAACTCTACTAGCTGATCGTTATCAATTCTCTCGAGTGCTATGGATAATGGTGAAATGATGGAAATGAGGTGATAATCGACAGGAATGTTAGAATCACCACTCTTAAATACCGGGACCACATGTGCCTTTTTCCAAATGTCTGGAACTTTACCAGTGTAGAATGACAAGTTAATGATTTGCTAAAGGGGGTAGGTGACTTCTCTAAGACCAAGTTTAAGAAGTGGCATGTCAATGCTATTAGAACCCACTCTAGTCTTAGCTTTCATTCTAGAAAAATAGCAATATACCTTTGACCAGGTATACATTTGAAGAAAAAAATATAGTCAGCTATGCTCACCAGGTGAGTCACCTTGTGCAGCAGAGTGGGTGATTGTTAGAAATCTAGGCCACCAAATTGCCAAAAGCACTGTTGAACACATCTGCTATGGCTTTGTCACCAGAGACAGTAGAATCACCAAGGCTGATAGACTGGGGGTTTTGGTGTTTCCCAGGAGCTCATTTATACTACTCCATAGTCTCTTGGGTTGCTTAAGTAGGTTTAGCTGCTGGGACTTATAGTAATTTGCCTTAGCTACACTGATGTGAGTTTTCACCAAGTTTCATAGTTCCCTATAGTTCTGTAAAACTTTATCCTGGCTATGTTCCCTGTACACATTCCAGGCTCTGTCACATTCATAAAAAAGAGACTTAATGGTTGGTGTGTACCAGGTTTGACAGCTCCCCCTAATAACAATATTCTTGGCTGGCACAACAGTATCACAAACACTGTTGAACTGGTGGATAAAGTAATCCAGGGCTGTGATGATATTCCTTGTGTGAGTTAAAAAGGACTAGTCAAGCTGACGCAGTAGGTACTGAAACTGTGGGGTCCTGTAATTCCATAGAACCCCAGTAGTGGAGGGGGAGGGCTCCTTCTTGCTTATCTTTGTGGACCATTTGCATATAACAGGTGAATGGATGCTCACTGAGTCAGGTAGCACATCACTGGAAATTATTCTGTCTACATGGCTAACCAGTATCCAGTCAAGGAGGGTTGCAGTCCCTGTCTTGTAATTAACTCTGGTAGGTTTGTTAATTACCTGTGTGAGGAAGATATTTGCCAGTTTGTCTTTGAAGTCTTTACTAGTGCTAGCCAGCCAGTTACAATTAAAGCTACTAACTACAATTCTTTCATGCAGAGGGTTTAGGCTGGGGACTGTCCTAACAAAGCAGTGAAAGTGCCTCTGGATTTTTTGGGGGGGAATATAAGTGACAAGGAGGTTGAGGGTTTTTTTTCACCTTTGAGCCCCAGCTTTAGATTTACTGCATGGGGCTCCCAGACAGCTCAGAGCTAAGGGTAAGTCTGTAGGTTTTTAAGCAAGATTTGGTGTAAACAAGGCAGCTCCCAGCCCTCCTGGCAGTCCTATCAGATCTAAGTAATGTATAGTTGTCAATCTCAGTTTCTCTATCCAAGATTCTGTTGGTTAGCCATGTCTCTGTGACAGCAACAACATCAAGCTGGTCATCTATAACCCAGATCTGAAGCTCATTGAACTTGGGCATGGGCCCTCCGAGGTTGACATGGGCAGTTTCAAGGTAACTGCTAAAGGGTGTCACAGAAGGAAATGGGCCAGGATGAGGATGCACATTGTCTTCAAGGATGAATTGCAGCAGGAATACTTGTCGAAGAGCTAGGTACAGTTTAAAGGAGTTAGTGGAGGTACTGTGTGTGCCCCTGACTTTTTTACTTACTGAGCAGAACTGCCTGCTGAGCTGCAGTAAGGTGTCCACAGCAGTATGACGTAAAATGAGTGATGTGATTTGCACAATGGAATTGTAGTGACTACAATTGAGTGACCACATTAAGGGCAAATGGCAGATTACGACGCTCAGCACATTATGGCATTCACACATATTTAAAGTTCCTCGGTGTCAATGTGCATCTTGGAGTGAGAATAATAGAGATGGGGGGATCTGGAGGGCACAGCATAAACGCAACTGTTAAAATGTCATTGTAATGTGCCTCGCTGTAGTTGTCGGTCGCTGAAATGATGGTCGTTGTAAAGTATTCACCCAATTTGCGTTTGTCCAGTTAAGTTCATTCAAGTTACATGGAACCATCTGCAGCAGGGCCATTTAACAAGGTGGTGTTAGGGTGTTTAAAGCTGTACTATGGGGCCGCAGCAGAGGTAAATTGGGGCAGTAACCATGTGAAAGGCATGAGTGGTAGGACATGTATTTCTGGGCATGGTTACATTGCAAGCCAAATGCAGCTGAGCATTGGACAGCAGAGAACAGGATACTGCATTGCAACACATAAGGATGCCAACAGCGACAAGCCGACAGTGAAGTATTTAACAAGGTAAACTTTAAATATTATGGTTTTACTGTACTGTGTTATTTTAAATGGTGGAATTAAGGAGCAACTCTGCACTTCAGCATGTGCTTCCACAAATAAGATGTTTCAGCTGTTACAATGTACTAGAGAATACATTGTTTTCAATTTCAACATTTCTTTCCAAGATTTACAGCACATCATGGTAGTCCCTCTTTCTTCAGAGTGGACTCCATTTACAATTACCTTCTGTGTTCTGTCCAGCCAATGTTTTACCCAGGTTACCACCCTGGGGCCCACTCCCAGGATGGAGGCAGTTCAGAGGAGGGCAACTAAAATGGTGCAGGGTCTGCAAGAAAAGCCATAAGAGGAGAGACTAAAGGAGCTTAATATGTATACCCTTGAGGAAAGGAGGAAAGGGGGGACATGATAGAAACATTTAAGTACCTCAGTGGAATCAACAAAGTCCAAGAGGGTAGCATATTTCAGAAAAAGAACAAGGGGACACAGTTTGAAGATGGGGGGGATGGCTCAGGGGCAATGTGAGGAAGTATTTTTTCACAGAGAGGGTGGTGGACACATAGAACAACCTTCCTGAGGAGGTTGTGGGGTCTAAAACTGTGGGAGAATTCAAGAATGCATGGGACAGTCATAAGGCAATTTTTGTGGGGGGTAGGAAGAAATAGGCTGTTGGTTAAATAGGATCTGCAGCTTATCTTCTAGGTAGGGAAATGGGCAGACTAGATGGGCCAAGTGGTCCTTATCTGCTGTCAAAGTCTATGTTTCTATTACAAGCAGGTTGAATGCCCAGGTTATCGTTACATTCTTTTTGAGGTAGCAGCTTAAGACCTGATCTGGCCTTCTCCCTACAGGGCACGCAACAGCCTTGTTCACAGCCCCCTGCAGACTCAAATGATACACTGATATTTTCCCTATCCCGCCAGATCTCTATTCTAGATCCTTCTCAGTTTGGTTCCATGTGATAACACCTTAAGCAAGTAACAGTTGTGCTGGATTATAACTACTGTTCCCACCATTCACACCCAAATGAGCAAGTCTTAGGCAGCTTCTTAAGGAAAAGCACAGTTTACTAAAATTAGAAATAGTTAAATAAATAAATGCAGTACAACTAAAACAAAACATATATAAATTTAGGTTACAGTCAGAAAATGAACTGGACAAGTATACAGGAAAACGCCTTAAAATTGGTTAACTACAGTTCTACCTTACATGCATGTTTGTTCTGTCTGCAGTTGTGCCTGGTTGATTCTTTGGATTCCAAAACAGAAGTGTGTGCCATTGTCCTCTCAGCAAGAGTTAACAACATGAGAGAAAAAAAAATTTCCACCCATTCTGTGATGTCACACAGCTTGTTCATGACGCTGGCTGTGAGGTAACTCTCATCCTGCATAATTAACTAGTAACATGACTAGTGTCACATTTTAAAACTTTGATACTTTCAGAGTCCTAACTGGTAGGCTAATTTCACAGCCTGCTGCTATACTTTAAACTTTGATGTACCAATATTGCATCCTGTAAGTTAATTCACACGTCCTGGTAAAATTTAACATGGATTTACTAGGAAGCAGCTTTCCTCCTGTTACCCCAGACAATGCAACATTCTACAGCAGCTTCCAGTGATCAAAGTCTTGGCTTCTGAGAACACGGTTTTATAACATTCATAGGGGTTTGGCAGATCTGTGTTAAACACAATAAAAACCTTTAGCCATCTCTGTTCCAGCATCAGCTGCCTTTGGGTCCAAAGGTAAGGCCTGTTTCTTTAAAAAAAAAAACTCAGTCTATTCCTATGGTCTTGCTGACACTGACATGTTCCATAAGCAGAAATTGCACAAAAAAAATATATATATGTATATAACAAGATCATATACAAATAAATGCTGGCAGTGAGATATATTGCCAGAGTTCCTCTCTTCTAGACTAAATTTGTGGGACTCCAACCCTAGGCATGGTATGAGCTCTAACTGGTGGGATAGCCCATCTGTGTTGGCATGTTGCTGATCCAGCCCTGTGAGTAATGGTCATATCAAAGTCCTGTAAGGCAATACTCTATCTCAAAACACGGCCATTCATTTTCCCATCTGAGTCAGCCACAACAGGGTGTAATTAACCATCTGTACCTCAAAGTGCCTGCCATAGAGGTATGGCTCTAACTTCTTCAGGGCCCTTACCAGCACAAAGGCACTCCTTCTCAACTGTGGAATAGGCCGCTCCTGAGGAAGCAACTTTTTACTAAGGTACATTATTGGGTGATCTGTCCTTTGGCTAGAGGTCTGACTAAGGACTACTCTAATCCCCACATCTGAGGCATCTGTCTGGACTACAAATGGTTAACTGTAGTATGGGCTGGTCAATACAAGAGCAGTGCACAGTGCCTCCTTTAGCCGTGTAAAGGCTCGTTCACAGGCTGGATCCCATTTTACCTTTTTAGGCATTCTTTTCTTTAGCAGGCCAGACAGGAATGCTGCCAGGGTACTGTAATTTTGTATAAACATACAATAGTACCCAGCGGTCCCTAGGAAACTCCAAATCTGCTTCTGGGTTTCTGACCTGGGCCACACCTCTATCACCTCAACCTTGGCTTGTTTAGGGTGAAGTTGCCCTTGCCTACTACATGTCCTATGTATGCCACCTCTGCCATGGCCACCTGGCACTTTTCAGCTTTGACAGTGAGACATGCCCTCTGTATCCTGCCCAGCACTTCCCTCAGGTGGGACAGGTGTTCCTTCCAGCTATCACTGAAGATGGCGATATCATCCAGGAACACAACAGTGTACTCTTCAGTACCATGTAACACCTAGTTCACCAACCCTTGGAAGGTGGCAGGGGCATTCTTCATTCCAAAAGGCATTACCCTGAACTCAAGTAACCCTATGGGAGTGATAAAGGCTGACCTCTCCCTAGCTCTGTCAGTTAACTCCACCTGCCAATACCCTTTTGTCAGGTCAATGGTGGTGGGATAGGTCACCCCTCCCAACTTGTCCAGTAGTTCATCCGTCCATGGCATTGGTTGGGCATCAGACTTCATGACTGCATTGAGTCCACGATAGTCTACACAGAAGTGAGTAGAGTCATCCAGCTTGGGAACAAGGACTATGGGTGCAACCTAGGGACTGTGGGATTTCTGGATTACCCCTAAATCCAGCATTTCCTCCACCTCCCTCCTAATGTCCTTTAGGATGGCCTCAGACACCCAGTAGGCTGTCCGTCGGATGGGTGCTTGCATTCCTGTGTCTATGTCATATGTCATTAAGGGGTACATCCCAGCCTGACCGTAAACAAAGGGGGAAAGTCCTCTTAAACCTCCCTCACTTCCTGGAACTGCTCCAGGGTCAACTGGGGTGATAGTCTGATTGTCTCCACAGAGGACTTCCACTGGCTTTCCTCCAGCAAGTCCAGTAGGGGGTCTGCTTCATCCATCCCCTCCCCAGGACCACACACTGCAAATACCATGTCAGCCCTATTAGCATATGGCTTCATCATGTTGACATGGTACATTCTATGGGTATGTCTCCTGTCAGGCTGTTCTCCAATATAGTTTACACCATTCACTTGTTTGACTACTTTGTATGGTCCCACCCACTCAGCCTGCAGCTTATCCTTCTGGACCGGGTTTGGGATCATGACCTCCTGACCTACATTTAAGAGCAAGCTCTAGCTCTGTGGTCATATCAGACCTTTTGCTTCTGTTGTGCAGCTGATAGGTTGCTTTGGGCCACTCTGATAAGCTCCTTCAGCTTTTCCCTACACTTTAGAAACATAGACATAGAAACATAGAAGTTGACGGCAGATAAGGACCGCAAGGCCCATCCAGTCTGCCCGTTTCTTTTTCTACCTTATAAATGTGCCATCGGCCTTTGCTCTGTCAGTGGCCTATCTATTCATAGTCATTTGTATTGCTCCCTTATGCCTATCCCATGCCTGTTTGAAGCCCTGCACTGTATTCATAGCCACCACTTCTTGTGGTAAGCCATTCCATGCATCCACCACCCTTTCTGTGAAAAAATTTCCTCACATTCCCTAATCGGCCTCCTCTAATCTCATGCTGTGTCCTCTTGTCCTGCTATTTTTCTTATATTTAAACATGTTAGACTCTTTCACCTTGTTTATGCCCTTAAGGTGTTTGAATGCCTCGATCATATCACCTCTCTCCCTCCTTTGCTCAAGGGTATACATATTGAGCTCCGTTAATCTGTCCTCATATGTCTTCTGATGCAGTCCCTGCACCATTTGGTTGCCCTTCTCTGGACTGCCTCAATTTAGTTAATTTCCTTGTGAAAGTGTGGCCTCCAATACTGCATGCAGTACTCCAGATGGAGCCTAACCAGTGTCTTGTACAGAGGATTATTACCTCCTCTTACGACTTGTGATACCCCTACTAATACACCTAACACCCCTAGCCTTACCTACTGCTTTGAGGTCTGCTTGGATGATTTTAGGTCATCAGTGATGATGATGCCCAAGTCTCTTTCTTCCTTTGTGACTGCTAGCAACTCCTCTCCCAGCCTATAGGTGGCTTCAGGGTTTCTCTTCCCTATGTGCATGATTTTGCACTTCTTTGCATTAAACCCAGTTGCCACTCTTCTGACCATTCTGCTAGTTTATCCAGATCTCTTCTCATTCTGCCCACCCCATCTGGATCATCTACTCTGTTGCAGATCTTGGTGTCATCTGCAAACAGACAAGCCTTCACCCTCTAGTCCATCTGCAAGGTCACTAATGAAGATGTTGAAGAGGACTGGCCCCAGAACTGATCCCTGAGGTACCCCACTTGTGACTTGCATCTCTTCTGACTGTATACCATTTACCACCACTCTCTGTTTTCTGCCGTCAACCAGTTTGCCACCCAGTTGACCAACTTCTGACCCACCCCGAGCCTACCCAGCTTATTTATCAATCTTCTATGTGGAACAGTGTCAAAAGCTTTGCTGAAGTCAAGGTAGGCGACATCAACTGCTCCCCCTTGGTCCACCACTCTGGTTACCCAGTCAAAGAAATCTGTGAGATTAGTTTGACAGGACCTTCCTTTGTAAACCCATGCTGTCTTGGATCCTGTGCCCTATGGATTCCAGGTGTTGCACCATCCTTTCCTTAGAAGTGCCTCCATAATCTTGCCCACTACTGAGGTAAGACTGACCAGTCTGTAGTTCCCACCTCCTCCCTGCTACCACTCTTGTGGAGTGGGATCACATGAGCCCTTCTCCAGTCTTCTGGGACCTCTCCTGTGCTCAGAGACTCACTAAACAATTCTGCTAATGGCTCTGCTAGTTCCTCCTTTAGCTCCTTAAGTACCCTGGGATGTATGCCATCAGGTCCCATTGCCTTATCCACCCTGAGCTTAGCAGGCTCTTGTAGGACCCTTTCTTTTGTGAAGGGAGTAGTGCTCACCTCCCTCCCCCTGTGTCCATGATGCTGAGCTGTGGCCCTGCCTACCTTCTCTTCAGTAAATACTGAGCAAAAGTATCTATTTAGGATAGATGCCTTTACAGGGTCCTCCTCCTCACATGCTCCCTTTTCTCCATTAAGCTTAGCAATACCCCTCTGGACTTTCTCCTTTCACTAATGTATCTATAGAAAGTCTTGTCACCTTCTTTTACTGTTCGTGCTAGTGTTTCCTCAGTTTGGGACTTTGCCTGCCTTACTGCCTTACCTGCTTCCCTTAGGGCAGTTGGTATGCTCCCTATCTTCATCCGCTGTGTTCCTTATATTTCCTGAAGGCCAGCCTTTTGGCTCTGACCTTTTCTGCTACTGTATTTGAGAACCAAAGTGGTTTCCTTCTTCTTTTGCACTTCCTTTTCTGTCTAACACAATGGGATGTTGCTTCAAGTATTGCATCATAATGCTTGCCCACTTTCCTGTACCCCCTCACCTGTGTTTCTTTTGCCAGGGCTAGCTTAACTCTGTTGGCCATCTTATCAAAGTCAGTTCCTCTGAAGTCCCATATTTTTGCCTTGGAATGGGATGATTTAGATGTAGTAGCCAAATTGAACCATACCATGTGATGGTCACTAGCCCCAGGTGACCTTCTACCTGGAGATCTGTGATCCCTTCTTTGTTAGTCAGTACAAGATCTAGGATAGACCTGTCTCTTGTGGGTTGCTGTGCCAGTTGTTTGAGGCCCTCCCCCTGCAGGGAATCCACTATGAGTCTAGTTCTGGCAGATGTTCCTGCTGGTATTGACCAATCTGTATCCGGCATGTTGAAGTCTCCCATTATCAGAACCTCCTTTGGCTGTCATGTTTTGTATATCTTCTAACAGTAATGTGTCTATGTCCTACCTCTGGTCTGGGGCCTTTAGACAACCCAGTTCTTATGGCTGTCCCATTTCCTGTTTCCAGGGTGACCCACAGTTCTTCTGGCTCCTTATGTGTATTCTGAATTTCTGTAGCTTTGATATTTCATTAACATACAGGGCCCTCCTCCCCTTTTGCACCTCGGTCTCTTCTGAACAATACATAGCCAGGTACTGAAGTCTCCCAAGTGTGGTTCTGGTAAACCACGTCTCACTAATTGCTACTATGTCTAGTTTAGCCACTGACATTATGCCTGCAGGTCTGGGATCTTATTTCCAGGCTGTGAGCATTGTGTACATGATTTTCCATTGGCCAGATTTTGGTGTGTTAGTTGTTGGGTGAAGTTTGGCATTACCCTGTCGTCGTATGGGAGACAAACTTTTTTTCTTACCTGGTGATGCAAATGAACGGCAAACATGCTGAATTCCTGTTTGACCACTAGCTGAGGGGGGTGGGGTGTTCTTCCCATTCGACGTATGGGGTGCTGCACCCCTCTCCCCACTTTAGGACATACTCCACTATGGGAGATCCCTGGGTGGTGTGCTTGCCTTCCTAGTCTTCCCAGATCAGGTCTAGGGGCCCATGCACCCTACGTCCATAAAAGAGTTAGAAGGGGGGAACCCTGTTGACTCCTGGGGCACATCTCTGTAGGCGAACAACAGGTGGGGAAGGTATTTCTCCCATTCCCTCCCATGTTGTTCAGCAAATGCTTTAAGCATTGATTTTAGGGTCCCATTAAACCTTTCCACAAGCCCATTGGCTTACAGGTGATAAGGGGTCATGCGTCTCTGCACCACGCCACACTTCTCCCACAAACACTTCAACAGGTCATACACGAGGGTACCTCCTCGATCAGTGATAACCTCCTGCAGAAACCCAACACGGGAGAAAATTCCTAGTAAGGCATCTGCCACTTTTTCTGTCCTAAGCGAGGAAAGGGTGACCGCCTCTGGGTATCGGGTAGCATAATCCACCACCGTCAGGATAAACCTGACATTCAGTTACTTCAGTACCAGTCTACCATTGCTTGTAAAAGTGCTTTGGGATACACTGTGTATGAAAAGCGCTATATACATGCTGATTCTTCTTCTTCTTCTTCTTCTTCAAACCTCTTCCTGGAGGAGCTTGGGGTACTCAAGGGTCCCACAATATCCATTCCTACCCTCTGGAATGGCTTCTTCATAATGGGTAAGGGAATTAGGGTGGCCTTGCTTTTATTACCTGCCTTCCCTTTATGTTGGCACCAGTGACAAGACCAGCAATATTCCTTCACCTGCTGGGTGAAGTTGGTCCAATAGAAATTCTGGGCCAATCGCTGCATGGTGCATACAATTCCCAGATGTCCAGACATGGGGGTATTATGAGCGATCTTGGGCAACCACTTACAATACCCCTGCAGAATGACAAGCTGCCTGCCCATCATCCCTCCCTCTGTTCTTACATACTGTGTATGCAGCAGTCCATTGTCCCAATTCACTTTGTGTCTCCTGTCACCTCCCTGTGTCCCATTAGATTCTGCACAAGCCCTCAGCCTCTACAAACTAGGATCAGTCCTCTGAGCAGCTGCAAATTCTTCACATTTTCCCAAGGCAATGGTCATGTCCCCTTCAGTTTCTAAATTAGGGTCCATAGCTCTCTCTAGCATCAGGGCATTCAGGGTCACTGCCATCCCTAACTGTTTGACCATCAGTTACCCCTCCCTCCTTAGAGTAACCTCCTGTAGCTGTTTTGTGAAATGCTATGTGGGAAATCCTACCCCTCTTTCACTATTCTCCATTTCAGGAGACACAGGCTGGGGAACCAGCCTCCCATTATTTTCCACAGGGGCTTCTATGGGGTCCAGAGAGTTACAATCAGCCTTTGCCATCTGACTGCTGGTAACCACACACACCACTCCCTTCTGGAGATTGTTCCCTAGAATTACATCCAGATTGAGGTTGTCTGCCACAGCCACATTTTGCAGCCTCTCTCCTGTCTCACCCCAGTCCAGGAGAACACTAGCAAGAGGCAGAGTTTTCTCCTTCCAAGTAAATCCCTTACTGCTATGAACTGATTAGGTATAAGCTGTTTAGGCTCAACTAAATCCCTGTTTACTAAAGTAAGAGATGCCCCCATGTCCCTTAACCCATGGGTCTGCACCCAATTTGCAGTAGGTGGGTATATCTGCTCCCTCATGTTTACAGGCACATTTTCAGGGATACAGAGTGCACCCAACTCTGTTCGAGTGCCACTTTGTCTGCTTTGTGCCTTTTTAGGACATTGTCTGGCAAGATGTCCTGACTGCGCAACCAAGAATCATCATTTCTTTTGTCTGAAACATACCTTTTTTTAACCTGGGGCTTCCCCCTTTTTGTGGAGGCAGTGAGGGTTTTGCTGCCCTGAAGGCATGCTTTTCCCCTTCCATGTTGCTACGCCTGCCCTATTCAATTTCAGAGCAGGCCAGTTCCTGGCATAGCAGTCTAAGAGCTCGGCAGCCTCCTGCATTGTTTAGGGGTCTTGGTCCTCCAACCAGGTTTTTAGCTCTGCTGGACAAGCCAAAAAGAATTGCTCCAGAAGTACAGCCTCCTCAAGTTTCTCTACAGAGTTTGCTTCTACTCCCTCCCACCAATGTTTTAGAAACTGACATTACTTTATGGCAAGTTCCTCACAGCTCATGTCCGGGAGTCTCCTGAGCTTACAAAACTTAACACTGTATGCTTCAGGAGTTAACTCATACTTTTTAAGCAATGCAGGTTTAAGTTTCTCATAATCACTACTGTCTTGATTGTCCATTTGACCTAATGCTTCATGACCTTTTCCAGTGAGTAGCGGAGACAGCTAAAAGCATCAGGACTTCCTGGGTATTTTAGCCTGGATACAGACCTTTTCAAATGAATTCAAAAATGTATCCATATTCTCCACCTCTTTAAATTCAGCTATTAATTTAGAATTTAACTTGCATCCCAGTCCTGGAGTTCCAGATTCACCCCTACCACTTACCTCCTCTGGCACTGTTCACTGGAGTTTTAGCTTCTCCAGTTCAAACTCTCTCTGACACTTGTTTTCTTTTTTATCTCATCTCCAGCTCCATCTGGAACTTCTTCTGCTCGAATTCCAGCTCCATTCTCCTCAACTCTAGCTGCAGACTAATCCCTTCTGGTTCAAATGTTGTGGTGACCTTCTCCTGACTCTGTGGTTCTGGGTTCCTTCTGGTCTAACTGTCCTCCTCCTCTCAGGGACTAGACTCTGTGATGTACCCTGGCACCACCAAGCCCAAGGTTTGGTCCCTTTCAGTCACCGGCCATGACTTGAGGTCCTGGTCAGTTGCTTGCTCTTTGGCTGCCACAAGAGCCTCCACGAGGTGCTTTTTGGTTCGCCTCTTGCACTGAACTTCTCTCTCCTGGCACAACTGCTTCAGGTACTCTATAGTGTATTCACTGTAGATGTAAGTCATCTTCTTCCCTAACTATTGTTACACTAGCTTGCACACAAGAAAAATACAAAGCAGGTAGTGAACTAATACTGTAACCAAAATTACATATTCTTTTAAAATCTCACTTTACTTGTGTGTGAACTGTTTACAGTTTTCCAATCTGACACACTGGACTGTTATGCCTGTGCCACCAAAATTTACAACAGTATGCAACCAAACCTTTTGGATACCACCACTACCACCAGATCTGTCATGAACTCACTCCTGGGGTCAGGTCCACTGAGTTCACAGTGCCCACCCTTTAAGTACAATCTGTGATGGGGAGAAACTGGGATATCCTCCTGTTTACTTTGGATTAGGGCACAATACCAGTTTTGAGTGTTGGAGCCAAATATGAACCCTTTTCTTGCTATTACAAGCAGGTTGAATGCTCAGGTTATTGTTACACTTTCTTTGGAATAGCAGTGTAACACCTGATCTGGTCTTCTCCCTACATGGCAAGTGACAGCCTGGTTCACAACCCCCTGTAGAGTAAAATGAGACTCTGATATTTTCCCTATCCTGACAGATCTCTATTCTAGATCCTTCTCAGTTTGTTTGCATATGATGGCATCTTAAACAAGTAACAGTTGTGTGGGATTATTACTACTGTTCCTACCATTCACAACCAAATGAGTAAGTCTTAGGCAGCTTCTTAAGGAAATATAGAGTTTACCAAAATTAAAAATAGTTACATAAATAAATGCAGTACAACTAAAACAGAACATATATAAATTTAGGTTACAGTCAAAAAATGAAATGGACAAGTATACAGGAAAACACCTTGAAACTGGTTAACTACAGTTCTACCCTACAAGCATGTTTGTTCTGTCTGCAGTTGTGCCTGGTTGATTCTTAAGATTCCAAAACAGAAGTGTGTGCCAGTGTCCTCTCAGCAAGACTTAACAACATGAGAGAAAAAAAATGTTCCACCCATCCTGTGATGTCACACAGCTTGTTCATGATGCTGGCTGTGAGGTAACTCTCATCCTGCATAATTAACTAGTAACATGACTAGTATCACATTTTAAAACGTTGATGTTTTCAAAGTCCCAGCTGGTAGGCTAACTTCACTGTCTACTACTATAATTAATACTTTGATGTACCAATATTGCATCCTGTAAGTTAATTCACACGTCCTGGTAAAAATTTACATAGATTTACTAAGAAGCAGCCTTCCTCCTGTTACCCCATAAAACACAACATTTTACAGCAGCTTCCAGTGATCAAAGTCTTGGCTTCCAAGAATGTGGTTTTATAACATTCACAGGGGTTTTAGCAGATCTATGTTAATGACAATAAAGACCTTTAGCCATCACAGTTCCAGCATCCAGCTGCCTTTTAGTCAAAATATAAGGCCTGTTTCTTTAGAAAAAAAACTCAGTCTTTTCCTATATATATAGATATCAAACAAGATTATATACAAATAAGGACTGGCAGTGGGATATCTTGCCACAGTGTAGATATTTTGTATTAGAATTGTGTGATTGTGGGTTGTGATTGCTTGGGGTTTAGGATGGTGCGAGTGCTGTGCTACGGTGCAGAGTCCCCCCCTTTTTTTTTTGCATACATACCATACTTCTTGTCATATTTGCCCCAAATAGTTTTATAAATAATCACCCCCTTGCATACAACTACCAACAGTAAAGCAAACACAAACCCACAAAACATCCTGCATCTGTACACTACAGAATATCATTAGAGCCATGTGCTTGGTGACTCACAAGTTGTTCATAGACATTGATAAGGCATAGGCCCCTCTCTTCCTTTGCACCCCCAGTGCAGCTATTTAGAATTGTTTAGAACTCCTTATCAGGGATATGCCCCTCTTCCAATGAGAGTGATCCTAGAAACACTCCCCATTCCTGCCAAAATCTAGTCTCCTTATTTTCCAGTGTGAAGGTCAATCTCTCTAGAGCCAGGACTGGAACTGCCAGAGTCTTCCACTGCTGTACACATAGGGTAGCAGCCGATACCCAGGTATTTAGAATACACTGCCTGGCAAGAGCCAGCAGGACTCGCACCCATCTGGGCAAGGGGGTCCAGTCAGCGGAACCTTCTGCCCTTATCCCAAATAGCAGTATCAAAGGGTCCACCTCGAGATTTTCACCCATCATTCCACTTAATGCCCATGCTATTTCCCTCCAGAACTGTCTCACTTTGGGGCATGTCTAGAAATAGTGAATGTATGTGCCAAGGTCTCCATTACACCTGCCACATATTGTGGAAACCCCAGGATTACACTTATGGACTAATACGGGGGAGGAGGCAATATAATCTATGCAAAAATTTATATATGGCTTCTTGAAACTTATTGCATATGAGAATTTCTTTGTGCAATTTCAACATCTGCCACCAGTTTTCTTCTGATATTTCTCTTCCCAAGTCAGCCTCCCACTGCCCTCTTGCCTTATATGTGTAATCTGGCAGGTATATTCTCCCAGCCCTGACTACCTCTCCTATTAAGTCTGCTGTCCCATTCCTCACCTGTGCAATCAAGTGTTCCAACTGAGAAAAAGGTGAGTCTGAGGCTTTTGCCATGTCCCGACCTCTGATGTAGGATTTTACCTGGAGCAGCCTGTAATACCTCCCCACAGGTGGTACTTCCCCCTGCACAACTCTGTCATAGAGGTCAACCGATCCCCTGCATAAAGATCTCTAACACACCTAACCCCATTCTCCTCCCATTTCTTAAACTCTGGGTCCTCGATCCCTACCAAAAAGGCCAGATTTCCAGCAACCGGCAGTAGCAGTGTTTCATCTTGGGGGGCTCCCGCCCATTTTTTTAACTTTCCCCAGGCAATGAGACCCTCCTCCACCAGTAGGTTCCTATCAGAATTTTTCCTATACCTTTTTAGTCCATCTCTGCATAAATAAGCTGTTAACCTATCCTGTGAGCCTATCTCCTCCAAGTCTGGCCAACCCACCACATCCGGCCCATAGACCCAATCACTAATGTAGCTGATTTGGGTTGCCAAATAATACAATCACAGGTCCAGAAAAGTCATACCCCCCATCCTTATCCCCCTGCAGCCTTCTTATACTTGCCCTGGGTTTTTTTGCCCTCCACAGGAACTTGGAGAATGCCCTCTCAAGATGCCTGTGATCTCCTCTGGTAGGTTCAAGATGCAACATCTGCATCAGGTATAAGATCCTCAGGAGGATATTCATTTTAATAGCATTGATACGGCCTAGCCACAGTATACACAATTCCCTCTACCTGTGCAGGTCCTCCTCGAGTTTCTTAATCAGGGGAGTTTAGTTCAGTCCATAGACTGAATTTACATCCTTACCTATATGAATGCCCAAGTATTGAAAGGAAGTCCCTACCTGCTTCAGACCCCAGCTCTCCCCTCCACTATCCCCCTCGGGCCTACCCCATATCTTCACTTCTGACTTTGCAATATTGATCTTGTAGCCTGAGAATTCTGCAAATTGTGTGATCTAATCCAAAATGGGAGGTACAGATCTCTCTCTCTCCCTAGCATAAAGCAGAACATTGTCTGCATACAAGGTTATTTTACTCTGCTGACCACTACTACCAGTAATCCCCAAGATTCTTTGATAATTTCTTATGCTGATTGCCAGAGATTTTATTGCAAAGGCAAACAACAGTGGTGAGAGAGGACACCCCTGATGCGTTCCTCTTTGCAGAAAGATTCACCCCGTCCCAGCGCCATTGACCAATATCCGAGCCGTGGGAGCAGTATAAAGGGCATGCACCCAGTCAAGAAATGAATCCCCTTTCCCATATTCCTTGAGTACCATGAAAGGTACCCCCATTTGATCCTGTCAAAGGCCTTTTCAGCGTCCATTGACAGCACTGCAGTTTCCCCTTTTGCACTGGAAGCCAGTCACACTACATTCAGTAACTTTCTGAAGTTATGATATGATTGTCTACCTCAAACAAGTCCTGTCTGGTCTGGGTGAATCAGACTTGGTAACAACTGGTCCAACCTACCGGCCAGTACCTTAGGCAACATCTTGGCATCACTATTTAGGAGGGAGATTGGACGGTACGAGGTGCACTCCAATATGTCCTTACCCTGTTTGTGTATCAGGCATATCACTGCCTCCGAGAAGAAGCCAGGTAGTGTCCCCCCTCCTGGATCTCCTGAAACACTTTCTGTAATGGCTTGACTACCGACCCTGTAAAGCTCTATAAAATTCAATGGGGTAACCATCAGGTCCACTTGCCTTACCTATTTTCAGACGCTGAATTACCTGCCTTATTTCTTTCTCCATAATCTCTTTTCCCAGAACCTCACCCTGAACTCGAGAAACCCTTGGCAGGTCATGCCTATCCAAGAAGGCCCATGCCTGCTCCTCCTGCCCCTCATACTCTGAAGTATAAAGCTCCTGGTAAAATTGTTCAAATCTCTTTTCTATTTTGCCCTTCCCACTTACTATTGCTCCTGTTTTGGTTCTAATGCCAGTGATTCTCACCTGTGTATGGCCCCCTTTTATAAATCTAACTAATAATGGGCCCAGCTTATTTCCCCACTCATAAAATGTATTTTTCGCAAAGAAGTAGGATGTACGTGCGTCAGTAATAGTATGAGTACAGACAGGGGGGACCAGAGTCAACATTAAAGAGTATTTCATGACGCAGCATGAGGTGAGAACAAACATTTGAACAGTATACAGCCAGGTACAATCATTATCAGTGATGACAAAGAGAAACAGATAACATTACATTAATTATTTTCGTCTGATGATACATCAAAGACTAAATTGAAACAACAAACAGCAAACAAAACTTAAATGAAGTAGCATTATAACAATAGGATTTCTGCTGGATGTGGGAAACTTTCAGGTTTTGGAGACCAGCAGGAAATCAGTAAGTACCATAGGGAGGAGAAAATGCTAGGAGAGAGGTTCAAGTTACAGCACAAGAGCAGCAGTCAGATTCTAATAGATGTGCCCGAAGACCCAGTTTAAAGGCCTTGTGGGATTTGCAGTTTGATGTGGGAGGGAATGGAGTTCCAGGAGTTGGGGGAAGATATGATGAAGGATTGTTCTCCTTTTTTTGTGAGCTATCTGGGAATTTCAAGTTGGGTTTGAGCAGATGCCCTGAGGAGGTATGCTTGGGAGGGCTGAGTTAATAGTTCGGCAATATATTTAGGGGACCCGTTCTGATCATTTTATCAATTGTACAGCCCACAGAATACTGTCTGAGTGAGTCTGGGTAGAGCCAATTTAGTTTCGAGTACAGCAGGCAATGATGGGTAAGTCTGTGAGCGGAGAAAGCAAATCTGCATATACTGTTACAGCAGGTGCTCCATTTCTGGAGCAATCCTTTGCTAGCTTTAAGGTAAACCTGAGAGCAATACATCAGAGCAGGTAGGAGAAATCCTTGTGCAATAGCAAGCCGAACAGCATCATTGAGGGAGAACCTAATTTTAAGGGCAAGACCAAGTTTTGAATAAACTGTCTTACATGTAGCCGCAATGTGGAGGTTAAAGTCAAGAGATGGGTCGAGAGTGACTGCTAGATACCTGAAGGAGGTAACAAATTCAAGAGGGGAGTCATCTAGAGAATGTATCAATAAGTCTGGAGTCAAAGATCTAATTCTTGACGGGGGGCCAAAAAGCATAGTTACGGTTTTCTTGGCATTCATTAGGAGCCTGTTCTGTAGTAATCACTCCTGCAAGCAGTTGAAGTCTGCTTGAAGATGTGCTCTTACTGATAAGGGATCTTTACCACTGGAGAGAATCACCATGTCATCAGCATAAAGAATCAATGAGGAGGAGCAGGGAAGGGAGGGCAAGTTGTTAATGAAAAGGGAGAAAAGTAGTGGGCCAAGAATAGATCCTTGGGGGACTCCAGCAGAGGTAGGGGAAAGATATGAGACGGCGGATTCAATTTGGACAAATTGCAACCTCCCTAAGAGGTAGCTATCGAACCAGGAGATGGTAGACAGGTCAATGCCAAGGCGGAACAGTTTGTAAAGTAGTAGAGAGTGATTCACAAGGTCAAATGCCTTTGTGAGATCAATAAATATGGCCCCAGAGAGCAGGCTCTTATCCATCGCTGTAAGGACTGCATTTGTCAGCTGAAGTAGTGCAGTTGTGGTGCTGTGTCCTGTTCGGAATCCGTGCTGGGTAGGGGATATAAGGTTGTGAAGGTGCAGGTAATTTGTGACCTGAGTAGCGATGGCCTTCTCGAGAAGTGTATTTAGGGTAGAGAGAATGGCAATCAGTCTATAGTTTGACATATTTTTGGTATCCCCTTTTTTGTGAACAGAGACAACGTGAGCGGTTTTCCACAATGTTGGTACCGTTTGGGTTGTTATGAAAAGATTAAAGATTCTTGCAATAGGAACAGCAAGGGCAGGGGCTGCCTCTTTCAAGAAGCTTGGCAGTAGCCCATGCTGGCCAGCAGATCCATAAGTGGATACTGATTTGAGAAGATGCAGCACTTCGGTGGAGGAGACTAATGTGAGATGAAAAGGGGTTTCATGCGAAAGTTGCACCTCAGGAGGAGGTGAAAGAAGTTGGTTGAATTTCTCAGTGTATTCAGAGAGATTCCGGAATTGTGCATTAAGAGCATTAGCAATAGTAGGTAACTTGTTACAGTTTAAATCATTCAGTGTCATTTGGTAATGGCCATCTTGGGCCTTTGCCCAATGAAATTTTGATGTGGTTCCAAAAACCCTGGTATCACCGCTGAAGATTGGAGAAGCTTAAGGCAGTAGCTCCTTTTAGCCTTCGAATATCTTTTTGCAGCATTTCTCAGTTGTCTATAGTTAACGAGTCTTCTGATTGTTGGGACTTCTTTGCCAAGTTCCAGGCCTTGTCTCTTTTTATCATGGCTCAAAGGAGGTCTTTTTTTAGCCATTTATTAGGGGAGCCCCTGAGATGCCTTTTTTTCAGAGGGATGTGCAGATCCTGAAGGGCAGGAAGGTGAGACATCAGGTATTCAAGTGCAGTGTTTACATCATCAGTGTGATAGATGGGAGACCAGTCTATATTATTAATATCCTCGAGAAGTGCAGTTGGGTTTAGTTTGGCAAAATCTCGAAATTGAATGATTCTTGGGGGGGGGGGGGTTAAGGCAGTGGCCATTCCAGATACAGAAAGTAGGCAGGTGATCACTAATAGAATCCGAAAAGGTCCCTGCAGCAATTATTTTATTTGCTCTATTTGTAGCCATCCAGTCCAGGAGAGAATGGCGCTCTGAGTTGGAAGAGATGCATGTAGGGCTAGAGATAAGTTGAGCGAGGTTAAGTCAGGCAAGAGCTTCAGTATATGTACCGGTGTGACTCCCTGATAGGTCTAGGTTGAAGTCTCCCATTAGTATGACTTCAGATCTACCCTTTAGAGTGGCCAGATAATCCAAGAGCCCATTTAAGCCAGGGAGAGCCCCCTTTGGAGGATTGTAGGCACAGATCAGATTTAGCCTTTTATCACCCAATAGTTGTAGAACCGTATGCAGAGCTTCACAGTGATTTGTTATCCAAGACTGGAGTACAGAGACATTGAGATGCTCTTTATAATAAAGGGCAACTCCTCCACCCTTTTGTTTGGTGGGGCGTAGCGGTGCTATGAATCAGCACCGCTACTCCTCTCTTATGTGAGTTGTATGAAGCAGCAGTACAGTCCCCTACTCACCCAGAAACCAGTTTCTGGTGCTCCCGTTGTGTAAGGTGGGTCTCCTGTAGCAGGGAAATCTATGCCCCCTACTTCCGTAACGCAGACACAACCCTTTTTCTCTTTATTGGCGCAGAAAAAACCCTAATATTCCAAGAGATTATTTTTACTGGGGCTCGGCTACCCATTAAGTGGTCTTAAGTTGTCCCTTCTACCCCTCTGTGTTACCTTCAAATGTGGCCCATTCCCACACCCACAAAGGCCATCACATAACATATTCACCTGCAGGATGTCAGAAACACACATTGTCAAACAAATACCAACAACCCATATGAACATATATATCCCCCCCAAAGAATAAAATACTTCCCCTTAACCGAACAACCAAGATATAACCTTTTAAACCAAGCTTCCCCCCTCAAAGGAACACACATTCCCCCAACACAGCCTAATGTTCCTAATCCCCTCCCCCCACCTCACAACTTCTTTTGCAAGCCTGTTGCAGCCCCTAGCATGTCGTGGACTCGAGTTCAAGCCCAGAGTCCCAGCTTCCCAAGTTAACATACAATGTTTAATCCTTTTCCCTTAAAATTAATTCCAAACATCCCTCCACTCTCTTATTTGTGAGCATGTAAATAAAGATTACCAGAAAATTATTAAACTGTGGTCAGATCATCAGGTGGTGCCCAAGTCCCCCCAACCAGGCCCCCCTCATCCCCATGCTCTGACAGGCCACAGCCCTCATTGTTTCCTTGCCCCAGATACAGCACAAGGCCTAGGCTGGATCCCTCCCCTCACAATCCCTGTACATTATAGGGCAACCAGTATCTAAGTCCAGTGTGGTATTCACCAGCCTGACCCAGGCTATGGGAGGCGGAGCCGGGCCCCATGGCAAGACTAATAACATGGGTCCATGGACCCCCCCCATCCCCAGGCCTACCTTAGTTACACTCCTCCGGATCTCCTCTCTCCACTGACTGGCTCCTCATCCCTTGCCAACCAGAAGGTAGAACCATATCAAGTATCAGTTCTCCGCTCACAGATGGTCCATATCATGTGCAGACACTAGCCTCCACCATGCCCAGAGCATTCCCAGACAAGTGTCCAAAGGAGGGAAAGTCTACAGGGTAGAGCCCCAGAATTGCGCCTTCCCAAGGATCCGACCAACAACACCAGTCTAAAGTATATCCATCCAAAAATCTAAATTTTCTAAGCATCAACCATGCAGCAAAAACCACAAGTCCCAGGCAGAACGTGAGATATCAACCAGCCCTCTCAGCCCGCTTTCTTCTTGAGCTCTGCAACAAACTTCTCAGCCTTATCCACATCCAGAAATGAATATGTAGCTCCCTCCAACTTAATTTTCAAAATAGTCAAAGAAATTAGGTAGTGTTCCATTTTCATGTCTCGAAGCTGAGCCATTGCCTGCCCGAAGGCCCTCCAATAACGTTACACACGCATGGAATAATTCTGGAGTAAGAACAGACGTACCCTTCATGTCTCAATTCAGGGATGTTGCGATAGGCCTCGAAGACCCTCTCCCGATCCTGATAATTATGGAAGCAGAACACAGTCTGCCAAGGCAGCTGCCCCATTGGTGGTCGAGGCACAACTGCCCGGTGTGCCCTTTCAAGCTTAAGCCTACTCCCTTTCACTTGGAGTTGCAGAAGTTTCAGCAGCACCACCGCACAGAATTCCATTGCTGAGGGTCCCTCACTTCCCTCCGGGAGCCCCCTAATCCTCAAATTCAGTTGTCTGTGATAGTTCTCCTGGTATTCCAGGAGATCCTTAGTCGCCTCCTGTTCTTTCTCTAAGGCCATGATCTGCTGCAGGAGAGGGTTGGCCATGTCTTCTAGGTGGGATACCCATTCCTAGGCCTCCATGATATGAGCCTCCTGTGCCTCAGTCTGTTCCACCAGAGACTGTAGTCGGTTGTCCAGCATGGTCTCCAATTTTGTTAAGCAAGTATCCAAGGCTGATATCAACTGTTCAGTGACCTCTCAGCCCAGGGAAGTCATCTTGGCTGCAGACAAGGATATTTTATCCCCTATTGAGGACTGAGTGGCAGTCCCCTGTTGCCAATCACTTTTCCCAGCTCCCTTGCTAGATTTGCTTGCGCTGCTGGTCAAATACTCTTCCATATTGTTCTGCAGACCTTATTTTATAAAAAGATGCTGTTTGTATCTCCAGAAATATGCAGATAAAATAAATGTATTTGCTGGGACTCTGGAGCTCCAAAAAAAGTGTCCTCACAGCAATGCGCTCATTAGCACCGCCCGAGTCCCCCCTTTTTGAGGGGAGATTGGGTGACAGAGACTGAGTGACTAGTTGGGAAATGTGTGTGGGTCTGAGGCCCTGCAGGCTTAGTTACTCCCATCCCAGCTTCTGGACAGCCACCCTTTTGATGACCTCCTCAGCAGTGGTGGTGTATAGGTGCTACAGGGAGGTGGAAATCATAAGGAGGCAGGATGGTAGGTGGTGGAGGATGGGTGGCACTAATGGAGGGGCATTATTAGGGTGGTGAGGACCAAAAGATGCTCTGGGGTGAAATGGGACCTAGGAAGAGGTCAGACATGGTTGGTCCCCATACCCACTGGATCACGTGGACAGGTAACATTTAGCCTAGTGGTCTCCACTCATCCCCAGCAGGCAATGTTGTGCAATGCAAGATCAACAGGGAACAAGATCCTAGTTATGTTGAACTTGATTTCCACAGTTGATCTTGCTTGCATCATGGAGACCTGGCTGGGTGATGAGGCTGGCCCAGTTTGATCTCTTACTATTTGAACAGGATTTCCTCCAGTGGATGGCATCACTGGGCCTTGCACAAGTAGTTACTGCTGTGATCCATCATTGTGGTCATGCCTTGGATCTAATATTCTCACTGGGGCTTGAGATTAACAACATTGAGAATGATCCTGTTGGTTGGTCTGGTCACTAAATAGTAAAGTTCTCATTCAGGACCCCCTCTTGTGGTCCACCCCCAGTGGAGATTGTCTGCTAACATGCTTTAAAGGGGTTGCCCAGTAGGACTCCAGGCAGTAACAGACCTCTCAGGTGTGATGGCTGCCTGTGAGACAGGCTCAGGGGATGCAGTGGTACCCTATAACAGGGCTGTTATTTCAACCCTTGATACTGTTGCAGCAATTTGTATATGACCCAGGACATCTCACTAAATATTTCTGTGGTTTGATAGGGCACTTAGGGAGATGAAGTTCATGGGTCAGAGACTGTTGCTGGCAAAAGTCTGGGACTGACGAGGAAAGACTGGCTCTGAAAACTCATTATGATGAGTATCAGAGGGCAATCTCCCATAAAAAGGCAGCATTTCTGTCCAGGTAAATTGTGTTAGTTAGGAACAGACCAGCTCAGCTTTTCTGGACTGTAGACAGGTTATTACATCCTGCCTGTCTCCAGCCAATAGAAGCAATTTCATCCACCAGGAGCAAAGAGTTTGCTCAGTTCTTCTCTGACTGGGTGTCCTCAATCAGGCCTGGGATAATCCCAACTGGGCTGTCACAGCCCACAAAAAGGGAACTGATTATCACAAGGAGCACTCATATTGTTTGGCTTAGGTTTAGGCTAGTATTGGTGGAGGAGGTTTGCTGGTGATGTTGGGGCCCACGTATTGTGAACAGGACCGTGGTCCAACACATTTCCTCATGAGTTCTGTGGGATTTGGGGGTTCAGTGCTCACTGACATAATCAAGTGTTCCCTTTTGGAGGGGTTCTTTCCCAGTGCATTGAAGAATGCATTGGTGAGGCCCCTCTTGAAAAAAACATTTTTGGACCCCAATTGCTTGGAAAGTATTAGTCCTGTCTCTAAACCTTCCCTTTTGGGGATGGTTACTAAAAAAAATGGTGGTACTGCTACTGGAGGCAAATCTCACAAACTTTAACATCCATGAACTGCTCCTATCTGGATTTAGAGCTAGGCATAGTACAGAGACTGTGTTGGTCAAGGTGCATAATGACCTCCTCAGGATTAGAGATAGAGGGGAATGATCAGTTCTGGTTCTACTTGATCTCGCTTAAGCTTCTGACACTGTAGACCATGGGATGTTGATGAATCACCTAAAGGAGTACCGTGGACTTGCTGATACAGACATCAGCTGGTTTGAATCCTTCCTCAGGGATAAGATGCAGAGGATGGTGATATGGAATTTCTCTTCACTCCTGAAGTTCCTGCTCTGTGGTGTACCCCAGGGCTCGATCCTCTCACCTATGCTGTTTGCAGTGTACATGCTGCTCTTGGGTGATATCATCAGACAGTATGGCTTGGGTTTTCACTGCTATGCAGATAATACCCAGTTGTACATGTCATTTGCACCCAGGATGCCTGGTGCAGTTGATGTACTGAATTTATGCCTGATTGAGACTTAGGACTGGATGTCATCCAACTGGCTAAGGCTCAACCTGGACAAGATGTAATTATTAGTGATTCAGCCTGGTTGATATTAGGGTGTGGGGGGTATGGTGGAGAGGACTCACCTAGCACCTGGTTCCTACAGCCTTGTGATCTCCACTAAGGTTAAGAATCTGAGTGTCATTGAGACTCAGGTGTTGTCCATAGTCTGGAATGGCTTTTACCATCTCAGCAACATGTTCCAGATTAAAGCTTTGATCCTTCCTGAAGACCTTGCCTCACTGGTACATGCTTTTATGACTTCCAGACTCAACTACTATAATAGTGTGTATATCAGGGTTAGTGGAGTAGCCCTGTGGCTCCTGTGATGCCTACAGCTAGTGCAGAACATTGCAGCTAGGTTACTGATGGGCTTCCCAAGTTCTTGGCACATGAACTTAGTCCTGCATGATCTACACTGGTTGCCAGTGCAGTGGTGAATCACCATAAAGGCCAGTTTACTAACCTACAAAGCTCTATATGGACTGGGCCTGGGTTATCTATCTGAGTGATCTTCTGTCTACTTATCGTCCCTCCCCCTAATCTCCTCCACTCTTCAGAGGTCTGCCTCCCTGCAGTTCCCAGGGCCAGGTTTAAGACATCTGGGGATCATACTTTTGAAGTAGCTGGCCTGGCCCTGAAGAAGTCTCTTCCCAGATCTCTGAAGGAGGCCCCTCAGTGAAAGCCTTTAAGAAGGGGCCTTGAAACCCACCTGTTTGGGCAGACTTTTGACTTTAGTTAGCCCCAACTAATTGCTCTTAGCTATGGTTGTCACTCTGTTTTAATGATCTAATTTATATTGATGTATTTTAATTGTCTTTATGTAATTTATGATTTTGAGTTATGTTTCTAGCTATGTACAGTGCTCAGATTCCCCGGGATTGTGCACCAGAGAAATAAAATTACTACTACTACTACTACAAGTAAGCAAGTGGTTCTGCAAATTACCAAATTTAGCACAACTGTGGTACCAAAGCATACAGACTACTCCAAAAACTACGCTAACCCCTGACTCATAGCAACAAGTTGAAATTCTGTGAAGTACTGTTTCTTTCATGTATTTAGTTATTTATTTAGCAGGACATTTGACACAATCCCACAAAAAAGATTAATAATCAAATTAACCAGCCTTGGAGTAGGTCCCAGGGAGGTAGCCTGGGTAAAACATTGGCTGGACAACAGGACACAGAAGGTAATTGTAAATGGAGTCCACTCTGAAGAAAAAGGGGTTACTAGCGGGGTACCACAAGGTTCAATACTGGGTCCAGCCCTTTTTAATATCTTTATAAGTGACATTGCAGAGGGACTGGAAGGAAAAGTATGCCTCTTTGCAGATGATACAAAGATCTACAACATGGTGGATACACAAGGAGGTGTGGAAAGGATGAGAAGGGACTTAGCAAGGTTGGAGGAATGGTCAGAAGTATAGCAGCTTGGATTCAATGCAAAAAAGTACAAAATAATGCACCTGGGAAACAAAAACCCTGGAGAAAATTACACATTGGGGGTGGGGAGGTAGTAACAACAACAAAAATGGAAAGGGACCTGGGGGTAATCATATCAGATGACCTTAAAGTTAGCAAGCAATGTGAGAAGGCAGTAAGGTGGGCTGGCGGGATACTGGGATGTATAGGGAGAGGCATCACCAGCAGAAAACAGGAAGTTGTTATCCCTCTGTACTGACAGTTGGTGAGCCCTCATCTGGAGTACTGTGTCCAGTTCTGGAGACCCCATCTCCTCAAGGACATAGACAGGATGGAGGCAGTCCAAAGGAGGGCAACTAAAATGGTGCAGGGTCTGCAAGAGAAGCCATATGAGGAGAGACTAAAGGAGCTTAATATGTACACTCTTGAGGAAAGAAGGGAGAGGGGGGGACATGATAGAAACTTTTAAGTACCTCAGTGGAATCAACAAAGTCCAAGAGAGTAGCATCTTTCAGGAAAAGATATGTGCAAGAACAAGGGGACACAATTTGAAGATAGAGGGGGGACAGCTCAGGGGCAATATGAGGAAGTATTTTTTCACAGAGAGGGAGATGGATGGATGGAACAGCCTTCCTGAGGAGGTTGTGGGGTCTAAAACTGTGGTAGAATTCAAGAATGCATGGGACAGACATAAGGCATTCCTTGTGGGGGTTAGGAAGAAATAGGCTGTTGGTTAACTAGGATCTGCAGCTTATCCTGTAGGTAGGGAAATGGGCAGACTAGGTGGGCCAAGTGGTCCTTATCTTCCGTCAAAGTCTATGTTTCTATGTTATTTGAAAAAACAGTGACCCAGGAAGGCATACTGAGCCAGTGTTCATTCCCAGGTGTGACCCCAAGGTAGGGGTTAACAGAAGCAAAGATCAAAATAAAAACAAATACAGGCAAAATTAGCAAATATTCCAAAAGCTAACAACACAAAGTGCAGACACATATGTGCAGACTAAAAAAATGCATTTAAATAAACCCCATATGGAATACATAGACAATAAGTAGAGTACACAATGAGGTTCAACAACAGTAACCAATGGATGCAGCCACAGCATGCAGTAGCCAAGTAAAGATATTGCAGTGTCTCTAAAAGTAAAGAAAAAATGCCTATACAAACCATTTGGAATTAAGGAGAGATGAAAAAGAAGAAACAAAGTACCAAAGTAAGGGTCAAGTGATGTAAGGAGACATAACAAGAAGAGGGAGGACAGCCACAGGAAAGGGTGAAGTGGGACTTAAGGAGGGGTTTTAGAGAAAAGTGGGAGCAGACAAGGCAAATAGGGAGAGGAAGGCTATTCCAGAGCCTGGGGAGGCAGAGAAGACATTTTGCAATGGGGAAAGAAAAAAGAGACAGAGAGAATTAGACAAGCCAAGGAAAGAGGTGGAAGACAAGACAGAGGAGAGAAGAGCAGTGAGAGGGAAGGTGCAAGGGCAGACTGCCAGAATTTGAAAAGAAAGAGGAGCAGCCAGAGAGGCGTCCAGACTCAAGGGAGGGGAAAGTGAAGTTGAGATAAAGAGTGCTGTAATTGGTCAGCTGTGGAGCATTTACAGTGAAGCAGCAAATGGAATGGAAAAGGGAGTTCAGTCTGACAAAGATGGTTTGGGAGGTAGCACTATAGAGCATAGCTGTATAGTCAAACACTGGCATGGTCATCACATGATGATGATCTCACAATACACCTGGAGTGGAAAGCAAGACTTGTTACAGTACAGTGGGTGAAGACTGGGGTGGAGTTTGCTATACATGGCATCAATATGGCTGTAGAAACCAAGGTTATAATCCAACCATGCACTAAGGTACCTGAAGTGGAGTACAACTTCAAGGAGAACTCCATCAAGTATCTTGAAGACAGGGAAAGAATGGAGCTGAGTAAGTGTTTGGTTAGAGCCAAAATTCATAAAAACAATCTTTTCAGCATTAAGACAGACTTCGTTTGAGTGGAACCAACATTGGATATTATAGTGAGGGTCATACTAAGGTACAACAGAACTGAGAAAGCATTGACCCATAATAGCTCATATTGAATTAAGAATAGTATTTGAAGTTGCTACCATTTTGTAATAATTTGTCAAGTTTGTTTTTAAATTCTGTTTTTGTCTCGCTTAATATTACATGGGTTGGTATTATCATAGTCACTTCTTTTTTATTATTTTTTTTGGTAACCGGGTAAGGTACACTAGGTGCAATGCCTATTTTCAGGGGTGACCCAGGAGCACTGGTGAGATAAAGTGATTTGCTCAGGGTCACACAGTATGCAAGTGGAGGTTGTGGTAATCAAATCCATGTCATACCCAGCTCATTCACAACTCATTACTCTAACGTCTAGGCTATATTACTAGCCCCAGAGTAACAATTCCAGCCAGAAACCAAGGCTCCAGAAGAAAAAGATGTGAGAGGAGATGCAGAATGAGGAGAAGTCATTGAGACAGATCAAAAAGAGGATGTACTATAGCTGGGATGAAACCTTGTAGGACTCCAGACCTGATTGGGGGGAAGGATATGGTATTGCCAACCAAACCTGACTGAGTCAAATTAGAAAGATAATAGAATAACGCCTCAACCACATGGCTGGAGAGGCCCATTCTACCAAGTTTACTCAGGAGGGTGCAGGGGACCACAGTACTGAAGGCTTTAGCCAGTTTAGTACATATGATCACAATAATCTGGCCTGACCTGACCCATACCTGTAAGGGCTCTACTATGCCAGTTCGACATCCTTTATGTCAAGTGGCATCTTACCAACAGGAATAATGTCAACCACAAGTTGCAGTCTACATGATTCCTGTGTATCTCCCTATCCTGTTTTTTTTTTTTATCAGGGGGCTTCACCCCCCAACCCCCCCATGTGGGGGGCTCTGCCCCCCCATCTTTAGGATTCTCAACTCCAGTCGGAGTTGATTCGGGGTGGGGGTGCAGGACCAGGAGACAGCATGCCCCTGCCTTGGGCACACCAACACAGCGACCTGTCGGCAAACTATTGATTTTGCTGACAGGTGTGTAGTTCACTGTGCTGATGTCACCATAAGGGTGGCATACCCCCTGTAAGAATGGAATCGGTGACCTGGAGTAGGGAGGCCAGAGTATGGTAAGGTGGCATTTATGAAAGGCAGACTGGTGGGAAATAGAAAGAGGAAGTGTCAAGAAAAGAGAAGAGCTAAGAGAGAACCTGCTTCTCCTGTTCCTTAGCCAGTGTTAAAATGAGTAAGACAAGATGGTAAGGACTGTATCAAGTTGGAATTCAAGGTGAAGAAGGGTAGAGACAGGAACAGCAATGACTGCAGCAGAGAAGCACAGGAGTTCAGTGTCCAAGTAATCAGGGTTGTACCTTTTTAGAGGAATTGAGGGAGAGCAGAGCAGTGGTAGGTGGCAGTAGGACAGATACCAGAGAAGGAAAACAATGTGATGAAGATAGGGAAGGGAGGGAGGGAGGAGGGATGGAGAGTGGGAGGAAGAAGCAACATGGGAGGGGCAGAGGGGTTGAGTGGATGAGGAGCAAAGTGGGGGAAAAGAAGACATAAATTGAAGAAATTCTGTAATTAAAAGCAGTAGCTTCCTTATGGTGGTTAGAAATGGAACAGCCACCTAATTTGAGGACTGGAGTAGATGACTGAGTAGGTGGATCAAAGAAAGAATGGATAACCAAGTATTTTTATGGGAGTTTAGGTTGTCCTAGAAGCTGGTAAAGAAATACATTGCTTTGGCCTCCTCGGTTGCCTTTTTATTGACATTGCAGAGCTGTTTGTAGATCACTAAGTCTTCCAGAAGGCCAGAGTTCTTTGGAGATGTCAGGCAGAGTCATGGACTTTTAATTGGTTAATGAGTTCTTCAGAAATTGAAGGACGGTGAGAGTCATGGACATGTGACCTTCTGAGAGGGGAGTGCTTGTCCCCGGTCGCAGTAAATTTGGTTTACAATAGTGATAAAGCATCATTTATATCAGTGGATATATAAAGACTGAGGACTAGTTAGGGTTGCAAAAAATCATCCAGGATAGAAACCAGGTGAAGAGCCTGAGCAATCAATCCTAATGGTTTCAGGGGTGGTTTAGGGTGAACGATTATGTGGACACAGTAGATCATCTCGTGGTTACATAAAGCATCATGTAAAGTGTCAGCAGAAAGACTGTAGTGAAGATGGGAGGATAGGGCTCATTCAATATGGGAGAGGAGAGAGTTATGGGGACTGAGGAGGGTAGGTTCTATAATCAGTTATATGAGGTTCAGTCAAGTCAAGTCAAACTTTATTTCTTTAATGCCCAATCCCAGAGGCTCTGAGTGCTTTACATAGAGGTGAAAACAGGAAACACACATCATTAAACAATTTAAAATCAGTATTGGTCAATCGGTTTAGGGATTCAATTGTCTAGATGGATGGTTTAGCAGTAGAAGAAAGCCAATTTATATAGTATTTAGGCTCCCAAGAAACAGGAGCTCACTAGAGGAGGAAAGAGAAAAGAGAGAAGCTAGGATACCAGAGAAAAACAGGCTTGAATGCTGGGCTGCCTGTGTCCACCCTCCAGACTTACCCCAATGACTCGCTCAGCTTCCTGCTCAATCCAGTGTGGTGTGGTGTAAAGCTCCCATTTCAGAAGTCTCTCACAAAAGCACTGTACTAGAAACATATCGATAATGCGAGTTCACCTGGTTTGATAAATATCAGGGGTCGGATTTTCTAAAGTGATGATGCAGACGCTGTCCCAATTTTTGATTGCGCTTGCATCATCCAAAGTGCGTCCAAATGTTTAAATTTTAGTTTCAAATATTTGGATCCACTTGAGATAGTTTCCCTGTTTTACTGCAGCATGTGTAGAAAAAAGGCATGCATCATTTCATGTGTGCAAATAACGACAACTATGGCGAAAAGATTAGTTCTTAGTGTGGTTTAATTTTTTGTCACAAGTAGTGCAATTGTACTAAAATTGTGTCACAAATCCAGGATGCCCCTTTGGAAATCCAACTTGAGTTAAAAACTGCATTTCTGAACATAAGTGTATGTTAAACAAATGTTTACACCTGTTGTGGTTAACAAAAGGCTACTGGGGACAAAGAGTGTCCATAATAGTGCTCCTTTACATTTATTTATCTATTTTGCACTTTTTGGCCAGGAAAGACACACTAAGCTGAGGCTTTTTTCCAGGTATATCCTAGGACCACAGGGAAGTTAAGAGACTTGTTCATGGTCATACGGTATGCAAGTGGTGGCTGTGGGATTCAACCCTAGTTTTCCAGGTTTGCAGCTGACTGCTCTTAACCACTACATTATACTGCCTCCTCAAACAACGACATCAAATGGACCTACCTTGTACGCTCCTTTCTAAAGGTAAAGCTCTCTGAATACAAACTAAATCCATTGCTTAATGTACATCTTGAGCAGTGCTTTCATTTTAGTTCACCTCAGTGAAAAAAAAAAGAAAAAAACACCACATACAGTATGCAAGAATGCCTCAATCTTTTATTACAGAGATTAAGACTATGAGAAATGTGTTTTTTCCTCACCCACTCAGGTTAACTAAGTTGGACTTGAGTCAACAATTTCTGACATGTCCGAATCCTTGGACTACTCTGCAGCACTGTGTAACCAGACATTTCAGTACTAAATCTCCAGACAGACAACACACACCCACACACATGAAAGTGACTGGTTTTGCATGCTAAAGAGCTCCTGTAGCTGAGCACTGAAACTTACATAAAGTGACTAACAAAACAGATGGTTATCTTTGCAAAAAAGGGTTTCCAGCATATTTTTCCACTGTGACATCTGAAGGGGAACTTGTCACCTTTCCATCAGAAGTGGATTACATCTGGAGGCTAGAACCACTTATGTCACGGGTGCATAAAATTGGTTCTGTCCTGAAAAAACTCTATATACCAATGTTGTTAAAATGAGAAAAATTACTGATTTTTGCCATGTAAGGGCTGGTCTGTGTAGAGCATTAAGATTCTCAATGCAGTATGCTGTTTTTTTTTCACATTTCTATCTTCAGACAGTAGAGGTGAGAGGTTATAAGGGGCATGGTATCATGAAAGGCAATGCCACGTTTGCTCCCAAAATCAAAACAATCCACTCAGACTATGCATGTTTACTTGTACGTGGGGAGCATGTAATAAGATATGCAACTTTTTAAAAATCCCCTTTTTATTGTTTTTAAATCAGCATCTACACATACAAAGAAGAGTCTAGACGGATAATAATTATATCCCCAGTATATATATCCACATAAAAGGTAAGCTACAAATGATGCTCTTCCATCAGTTACATCATGGGAAAAGGATTTATGAATTATAAACACACTTTTAGTATGTGGACACTCATGCAACTCTTAAAGAGCTACTGAGGCCTCAAAGAAAACTATAAAAAGCACAATAATTACGTACAATTCTGCTTGCATTTCATTTATATTTTGTGTATTTCTCCTCCCATTATATATTACAGAGGAAAATTGCATGATTATATGATCTTTATTCCTCTGAGTTAATTTAGAGTTCATCTGCCTCTATAGCTTTCTCCATACTTTAAGTCATAATCCTCTGTTGTGACATTACAATCTGTTGTCATGGGAGTAATTGTGATGTCACAAGCAGTGCTCTGTAGCTTCAGGTAGGGACAAAGAAGCAGGGATAAACAAACTCCTCAGAAGCAAAGATCCTGTTTTCGTACAGATGACCTCAGTCATAAATAATGGGGAGGAGGAATAAAGCACTAATGGAAAATACAAGCTGGACTGTGTCTAAATATTAGGTTTTGTTAAACTTTCTCCTGAACATGTCACCAACTTTTTAAGTAGTTAATGCTGCACTTCATACAGTATAAAATCCAAAGTCCATAGACCAGGCAGTCCGACTGATTTCATTACTGAGTGCTGTACTTAACTACAGAAAAAATAATTACAGTTCTTCAGAAGAAAATTTTCTGACATAAAAATTAGAATACTAACGTAATGATTGAGAATGAGAGAAGTCTGCTATTCTGCCAGCCACAATAAACATGCCAGACAGGCATATTTGTAAACAATGGTGGCCTACCACGTGGGCTGCAATACCTGCTAATCATCTGCATAGATTTAATACTTTGCACTGTAAGCTGTTGGTGTCACAACCTCACGGGAAGCTTGTGCAATGACGGGGTCCCTCACTAACATCAGCATGCCTAGGTGCAGATCAGCTGCGCACAGTGTCACTCATATAAAGTGACTGGGCCCCATTTACCTCATTTCATTTTCTCCCGCTATTGAGAGTGTGAGCATCAGACCATGGAAGCTGTTTTTTTTCCATCACTGTGTAAGCCGCCTTCCTTGACGTCTAGGGGCATGAGGTGGTAGTTTTCCAGTGGGGAGGGGACACTTACAGCAGCAGAAAATTAAAATAGATGTACCTTACCGGGATGGCTGTTGGTTGGGTTCACAACAGAGGAGTGCCATCTTCTGGTGCTGGGTTGCAAAGTAATTCATGTTAGCAGACATAAACAGTCCCAATAAATAATTGAAGTTCACACAAGCTTAAATGTTAATAGGGGGATCCCATTTAATAAACAACTTATGGCACCATTCAAACAACTTGATTGTACATCAGGACCGCATGGGTCCTTCACGGAGTTTATAGATGCATTTTGTGGCCAAAATGGCCCCACTATTCCTGAGCAGCTTTCTTCTAGACCATGCAGGTCACTTAGAAAGTAGGCAGCAATTCTTGGGGCCAAAAAACCCTAAAGCAGCAGCAGACAATATCTCTCCCTCCTATTCTGGCTCCTAAAACTCAATCTCTCTCTCTTGAATGAGTGTGACCCATATACTTCTTGTTGCCCTATCAGAGCTGCCACAACCAGGTTGGTATATCTGCTCCATGGCAAATGTTCTCTCTTCTCTCTCTCTCTCTCCAGCTCTAATTTTCCCCTCGGTTCTCTCTCTCTCACTCCCAGCACCATGGGGCACTTACAGGAGCCATGCTGCACAGCAGCTCAAAGTCTCCGACGATGACTTCCCCTGGGTGGCTTTCCAGAAGGAACCCAATGGCTGAAACAGTGGCTGCCACCACATCCACTACCAGACTGGTTTTTGGGCACCCCACATGAACTGCTGGCCCTGACAGCAGGCAATCGGCCCTGCTTTTCTACACCACCTCCCTGCACCTTTTCCCTGCAGCTTCTTCCACACTCTGCTCCCGCTCTCCTGCTCTCCACAGTTCAGCACTAAAGATCCCCATTTATAACCCTGCATGCACAAGCTGACCTCTGACCCATGGAGATTCTGCCAAGGCAGCAGAGGCCATTTAACACTTTAACTGATGCCCCAAAACCTAACACTTTTCCCAGTTTAATATACATACCCCCACAGGGGTGTTACAACTGTTTTCATCAACAAGAATTTTCTTTCTGGCAATTACTCCTTTGGGATTGTTGATTGCCAGAGTATGTGGCCACCAAGTAAGTTGCTTCTTTTCCACTGTAACTGTGGAAAGTCAGTTTATAGGGAAGATGCCCACAAGCTGTGCATTTATAGGAAAAGGCCTATCCCACAACATACAGAACTGCATAGTTTGTCAAGGGGTTAACCAAGCAAGCCAAACCATCAAAGCAAAAATTGCCATCAGCGAAATGGGGCCTGTTGAAGACACCATTACAGTGATGTGATTGATGACTAAAACCATCACCCAATCAGAATCTTCCTTGTTGACAAAGAGCCACTGGATCAGGTGGGAGTCATATCACTTGTCTTCAATGAGTCAGTGTCATTCTACTGCTCATCTGGGATCCAGATCCCCACTCTCAAAGAGGGATGGTAAGTCTGTTGTTGCTGATCCCCTGGCAAAACAGGTGGGTTCAGCCTCTGTAGAGCCATAATCTCAACCTGCAAAAGGCTTGGATCTGATATCCAGGGTACTGCAACCACCTACCTGCACTCCAGGCACATCATCAACAGTGATCAGCCCATTAACAGCGACAGCTGACACCATATAGCATCCACAGCCATCACTACCATTCCTGGTGCTGTTCTTGCAGAGTTCACCAATTTGATAAGGGAACGATTTCCAACACTGCCAGTGTCAATGAACCAGGCCATTCCACAGCCACTGTGTCCAGTGCCACTGGACGGGCCTGTCAGGCCTTCTCAAGCTTCCCCTCATGGGTCTTTAACTCCATAGCCTCATCCTCTTGAGGAGGAGGAGTAGAACCCTGACTTCTGGGAAGAGAAGACAGACTGGGGAAAAGCAACCATCCAGTTCCAGAAAAGGCTGTTACATGTGACCCTTCTGGTCTATAAACCGGTTCTTATTTGGTACAGGAAACAACAAGCATTTGTCAATGCTGAATGTTTACCATTTGCATTGCAGTTGTCTTGCTTGTACTAATTTTTACTATATATTTACCAGGATAGACCAGATGAGATGCAAGATCTTATATTTAGTGGTGCCCTGCTTCTACAGATTTTTAGACTGTATCTTCCTAAGATAGGGCAGCTGAGAGGCAATATCTAATTTTCAATGGGCTATCACATTTTGACCCCAAATTTCCAACAGTCTTTGTGTGATTTGACATTATGATGAAGACAGGTGGAATTGTTTAAATTCCATCTGAAAGGTGATTTCACAGTGCGACTCTGATAACAAGTTTCAGAGGGGATTTGAAAAATTACACCTACCATGTTCAGGAGGTGGGGTAACACAAGGGATATGTTGAACACTAGGGGCCAAAATGTGCAAAAATAAAATTATGAGTAAAC
The DNA here is from genome assembly GCA_016271365.2 of Neoceratodus forsteri. Lineage (NCBI taxonomy): Eukaryota > Metazoa > Chordata > Ceratodontiformes > Ceratodontidae > Neoceratodus > Neoceratodus forsteri. The sequence continues at coordinate 972,707,213 of CM057456.1, read as the reverse complement.
GTTGGAACAATTTACCGTTTCTTGATAACTTAGTTGTTTTTTCACATTTTGACCCCACATTTTCAACATAGGATCAGATTTTCAAAGTGGCCAGCTCGTCACAAACCCCAGGTGCACCAAAGATATGGCACACTGGACTTGCAGCACTCTAACGGAAGTTTCCATCCTGTGCAGCAGTTGCCACAAGTTAGACCAGCTTTTTGTGGTCTAGCTTGAGTCAGTCCCCGGGACCCTTCTTATAGCGCTTGTGCCAAAAATGTGGCACAAGCTGCCGTAAATTGGGTAAACTGCTGCAAATGCATCCGACTTACTAAATTTGGCGCACCACCAGATTCAGTGTTGTGGTGCAAGCTCTGTGCTACCATTTGAAAATCCAGCCCATAGTCTTTTTACGACCACTCCTTCTAAACATGACAGGTGTTATTTATAAAATAATGGCTGAAATGTCATATTGCACCACAAGTCTGAAAACACATTTTGACTAGGATTTGAAAAATGATAGCTGTCATGTTCATGAGGTGGTGTGAAGAAATGGCTATATTGAAAATCTGGGGTCAAAATACTGAAAATGATCAAAGTTACAATCATGCATTGAAAAATTTCAAAGTATGCTCATAACTCCGTTGTTTTTTTTTAATATTTTGTACCCCAAATTTTCAACATAGCTTCCTTATGACTCCATCTCATGAACAAAGGTGGAAAAATGTTCAAATCCTGGCCAAAAGGTGATTTTGCACTACTGTACATGTGCAAAAGCACCAAGATTTGAAAAATTACTGTTGTCACATTCATGAGGTGGTGTGAAAAACTGGCTATGTTGAAAATTGTGGGTCAAAACATTGAAAATTACCAAAGTTACGAGCATGTGTTGAAAAATTCCAACATACATTCATAACATAGTTGTTTCTTAGTATTGTACCCCAAATTTTCAACATAACCTTCTTATGACCCCACCTCACGAACAAGGGTAGAGAAAATGTTCAAATCCTGCCCAAAGCTGATGTCATACAATGACCACAAAAATCAACTTTCGAGGTGTATTTGCATAATTTTACCATCATTGTTCATGAGGTGGGGTCCCAAGAAGACCATTTTGAAAATTTGGGGAAAAATCTTAAAACATGACTAAGTTCTGGAGGACAAGTTCAAAACCCATTAAAATATACTGAACAGCATACCTGATTTCCTCAGATTGTAGTCTGGTGTTAAAGTGTGAAGATGTGTCTCCACTCCAGAGAGGATTATGGCATTGGACCCCTGGTAGGTAAGTAAGGGGTTGGGGGTATGGGATGACTGGTGCTGAGTGGGAGGAACAGTTGGGGGGAGGGTAATGGCTGTGGAGGCAATGGACATCAATGGACGGTTTTCCTTTTTAAAGGGTGTATAACAATAAAAAGCAAGCATTTGTCAATGCCAAATGTTGATTGCGTTGGTCTGTTGAGCTCGCTCAGTGGCCCTGTGTCACTCGCTCGTTCTGTTTCTCCCAGTGCTGCAGGCTGCATCTCTGTATGGGTCCTGGCTACGTTGGCATGTTTTTTCTGCCCACAAAGAAATCTGCAGCCATCCTGACAGAGCTGTGTTGAGGTTTGATCACTCGCCCTCTCTCAATCGCTCATTCTGTTTCTGCTGGCACTGCAGGCTGCCCTTTTGTACTGGACTCCCACCTCTGTTGGTGGCTTTTTCTGCCCACACAGAAATGTGCAGCAGTCCTGACACAGGTCCATTGAGCTACCTCACTCCCTCTCTCTCGCTTGTTCCGTTTCTGCTGGCGCTGCATGCTTGCCTTTTGTACAGGGCTCCTGCCTGCGTTGTCACCTGTTTCTGCACACAAAGCAACCCGCAGCAGTCACAATAGAGGTCTGTTTAGCTCGCTCACTCCCCCTGTCTCACTCGCTCATTGTGTTTGTCCCGGCGCTGCTGGCTGCTCTTTTGTACTGGACTTCTGCTTGCGTTGGCACCTTTTTCTGGCCACAAAGAAATCTGCAGCTGTCCTGACACAGCTGCATTGAGATCGCTCTCTCCGCCTGTCTCACTCTCTCATTCTGTTTCTCCTGGTGTTGCAGGCTGCTCTTTTGTACTGGGCTGCTGCCTGCATTGGCAGGTTTTGCTGCCCACAAAGAAATCTACAACTGTCCTGACACAAGTCCGTTGAGGTGGGTCACTCCCCCTCTGTCACTCGCTCATTCTGTTTCTGCTGGTGCTGCAGGCTGCCCTTTTGTACTGGGCTCCTGCCTCTGTTGGTTGCTTTTTCTGCCCACAAAGAAATCTGCAGCAGTCACAATAGAGCTCCATTGAGCTCGCTCACTCCCTCCCCCTCTCTCACTTGCTCATTCTGTTTGTCCCGGCACTGCAGGCTGTCCTTTTGTACTGGCCTCCTGCCTGCATTGCCACCTTTTCCTGCACACAAAGAAATCCGCAGCTGTACCGACAGAGCTCCACTGAGGTCGCCTGCTCACTCCCCCTGTCTCACTCGCTCATTCTGTTTCTCCTGGCTCTGCAGGCTGCCCTTTTGTACTAGGCTCCTGCTTCTGTTGGCATTTTTGTCTGCCCACAAAGACATCTGCAGCAGTCCCGACACTGCTCTGTTGGCCTTACTCACTCCCCCTGTCTCACTCACTCATTCTGTGTCTCCCGGAGCTGCAGGCTGCCCTTTTGTACTGGGTTTCTGCCTGCATTGTTTCCTTTTCCTGCCCACAAAGACATCCGCAGCAGTCCTGACAAAGCTCAGCTGAGCTCGGTCACTCCCCCCCCCCAATCGCTCAATCCTAATCCATCCCAAACACTGATTTCCGACAGAGACTGCGGTATTCTGCACCGGGAGCGTGGAAACACAGTTCGGCCAGGATGTGAAAAATGACAGCTGTACTGTTCATAAGGAGGTGTGAACAAATGCCAGTGTTGAAAATCTGGCGTGAAAATATTACTAACTTGCAAACTTACAAGGGTGCGTGGCACCTGCACAACACACGCTCATAACACAGTCATTTTATGGGGTTTCATCACAAAATGTTTAACATAGGCATTTTAGGACCTCTGCTCATGAACAGTGTCAGTGTGATTTTCTTAATATGTCCTGAACACAGATTTCCCACAGCAACCAAGCTATTGTGCGCCGGAACAGTGAAAACACATTTTGGCCCGGATGTGAAAAATGACAGCTGTACTGTTCATAAGGAGGTGTGGCAAAATGGCAGTGCTGAAAATTTGGAGTGAAAATATTGCAAAGCTGTGAAAGTACGACCGTGCGTGGAAACTGTGCAATGCACATTCGTAATACACTCATTTTATGGACTTTCATCACCAAATTTTCAACATAGGCATTTTAGGACCTCTGCTAATGAACAGTGTCACTGTCATTTTAATAATGTGTCCTGAACTTGGATTTCCCACAGCAACCACGCTATTCTGTGCCAGAGTGGCGAAAACATATTTTGCCAGGATGTGAAAAATGACAGCTGTACTGTTCATAAGGAAGTGCAGAAGAATAGCAATGTTGAAAATCTGGAGTGAAAATATTATAAATTCGTGAACTTAGGAGCGTGCGTGCAAGCTGCGCAATGCACACTCGTAACACAGTCATTTTATGGAGTATCATCACCATATTTTCAACATAGGCATTTTAGGACCTCTGCTCATGAACAGTGCCACTGTCAGTTTCTTAATCTGTGCAGAACACTGATTTCCCACACCGACCGCACTATTCTGCACTGGAAGTGCGAAAACACGTTTCGGCCAGGGTGTGAAAAATGATAGCTATACTGTTCACAAGGAGGTCTGAAAAAATGGCAATGTTGAAAATCTGGGGTGAAAATATTGCAAATTTGCAAAGTTACAAGCACGTGTAGCAACTGCGCAATGCACGCTTTAGATTTTTCCAACCAAATTTGCAACATAGGCTTTTTGAGAGCCCACCTCATGAACACTGGCACTGTCGTTTTATTAATCAGTCCCGAAAGGTGATTCCGTGCAGTGATCATGAAATCACCTTTCGGGGCCGATTAATGCCAAGACAGTGATAGAATTCATGAGGAGGGGTCCCAAAAACCTTATGTTGAAAATTTGGTGCCTAAATTCCAAAAAATGCCTGAGATATGCATCAAAGTTGAAAAAGCTCTATTTATTCCTTTATATAGCTTACCGGCATTTCCTCAGTTTGCAGTCGACTTTGAAGAGTGCAGATGTGTTCCCGGTCCACTGAAGATCATCGCACCAGACTCCGGAGGTAAGTATGGGGTGGGGGTGTGTGGGGAGGCAGGGTGCGCAGTGGGTGGGCACGGGTTGTGGGGGCAGGGAGACCGTGGGGACCGCTTCCTTTTACAGGTTACAAAAAAAAGACATAGCGGGACCGTTTTTTATTTTGCAGAAGCATGTGGCACACTGTGGTGGGCTCCCAAGCATGCCAAATGAGTCTTCTTTTTGGGGGCAGCTGTGGCCAGAGGTTTGGAACTCCGTCGGTACACAACAAAGGGGGTTATTACATTATGCGTGAGGAATTGGACACCCCATTGGCACACAACAAAAGTGGGGGGTACATAATGCCGATGGGGAGTGGGCTCCCCCGTTGGCAACATAAATATTGGGGCACTGCAGCCGATGGGGATTGGGGCCCTAGTCAGCAAGTAAACACAGTTGGGGGGCACATACTACCGAGGGGGATTGGGCACCCCCTCGGCAGGCGAGGTTGATATTGTTTGTGAACACGGCAGCAAGCCGCCACCATGGTCACAAACAATATCAGGGTTTCAAGATCCCGCCCTGCAATGACGGATCACTCCCTCATTGCAGCGAATGGCTGATGCTGCAATGACGAGGTGGCCACTGATTGCAGCGGCAAATTTTTTACAAGTTGGTGGCATACTGGCTGAACTAGTGTCAGCAGCAGCATGCCACGGTATTGGGGGAAGTGGGACAAGCCTTTACAGGCTGTGGGGGCATTGGCCACAACAGTGTCATGCCTCCACAACCTGCTTGTGGAGAAACTGCCACAACATGTTTCTTGCGCATGCGCGCAATCAACATAAAAAGACTATTAGGGATGATTTTATACATAAGCAATAAGGCACCAAAGGGTGTGTGTAAACCATATTTTGCAGCACAGCCAAGGGCATAGTAAGGCACGAGGCCAATGGCCAAGTGACTTCAGCTGCTGGCCGTGCTGTAAAATATGGTTTACACACACCCCTGAGTGCCTTATTGCGCTTATAAAATTGACTCTTTTTTTTTTTTACTTTTGACTATTGGGAAAAGCATGCTTATATGTAGAAAAATAGATTTACTTTGTGCATTTGTGATGAAATAATCCTTCCGCCCACTGCAAGTGATGTCATTGATGATGTCATTGTATTACTGCCTATGTTCTTCTTCCTCTTTTTTTTTTCTCTGTTGTTCTCCATATTCAAGATATGGAATGTTTATCATGAAATGTTTACCACAGAATATATGGATTCAAAATTCTGCTCAGTTCCATTGGCAGAATGTTTCTCTCCCAACACACTATACACAGAAACAACAAAGGCCTTTGTTATAGCCAGAGACTCAGTTATCTCACTGTCAGGGCAAGCAGAAGAGAGTTCCCTGGTAAGCAGTTAAAGATAGAAGGGGGATTTTTGACCGTCATCAAAGAAACAGTTGTAGTGAAACCTATAAACAATAATTTGTTTATGTATGTAAGGAGAGTGTGATAATCAGGGAAACAGCATTTAATTCATTTATTTTCTTTTTTATTTAAGGTAGTTTTATTTTTAGGGCCCAGTTGAAGTTTTTTACAGTGTAAAGGTAGCAGCCATGTTTGTGGTGGAAGATCAGCTCTGGCAGTAGAGTGCTGACTGAAATGCCTGTGTTCCAAATGCCCATTGATCTGTTTTGCAGATACTTTACTGCTGAACAGTCCTTTTTTTAACCATGTGTAAACCATATTTTACACATAAATAAGAGCCAATCAGATTACACGATTTTACCCTGCCATTTTATAATGGGTTCTTATACTGGGAGTTGAAAGGTAGAAGGCATCATGCCCATTAACACCATTTCCCACCTCAATAGGACCATTTACACTTATTTTTGGTCAATCATAAGTCTATTTATTTTTTAAATTCATTGATTAATCCACTGGATACCACTTTGTTTGACAGTTTGTTCCATATCTGACCAGTTCTATTTACATAGTTAAAGTATCTGATGTTTCTTTTTAAGCATTCTGTCTTAATTTGAGCATTATGCCCCCTCAGATTTGAAGGGTTATGCTGTATTACTATTCCTATTTCCCTTCTTAGATCTTCATCCCTTAGAATCTTATACATGGTCATTAAGTCACCTCTTGTTCTTCTCTGCTATAGTGAGAATAGCCCTGTTCTCCTAAGCCTTTCTGTATAACTGTATTTACAAATTGATCCTATCATTTTCGCATACCCTTCTCTGCACCCTCTCCACCCTATCTATCTCTCCCTGCATGTATGGACTCCACAACTGTGACCCATAATCCATGTATGGTCTCACATAGGTCTTATAAAGCAGTAATAGTCGCCCATTGATTTATTCACAAAACTCCTTCTGATGCTTTTTATTGTATAGTTTACTGTTTGTATCACTTGTGTTCTATGATTTTGAAACTTAGGTTATCAACTTTGATAACACCACGATCTTTTTCTTCTCTTGTTCTTTCTAATAGAATTCCATCTAGTGTGTACTGTTGTGTATAGTTCTGTTTTCCTAAATGAATTACCTTACATTTAGTATGGCTAAAGGGCATCTTGTTGTCCTTTGCCCATTATTCAATTTTAAATAGATCTCTCACCATTTCATTTTGTTGTTTGACTGTACTAGCTATTCCCCTTAATTTAATGTCATCTGCAAATTTAATAACACGATTGGATATACTTTGATGTAAATCACTGATATAAGCTGTGAGCAACACTGGCCCCAAAACAGAGCCCTGTGGAACCCCACTCGTCACATCCACAAGATCCAAGTATGTGTCCAACACTCTTACTCTCTGGCCCAGATATTCAAAAGGGTTGCGCATGGCGCAACATTCAAAAGTGAAAAGCGTACGGCACAAATCTCGATGCACCAGAGCACATCAGTAATGTATGCAGGTGCAGGTAGGGGGTGTGTGCCCATGCATGGCCTCAAGCAGTCTGATATTCAGCCCAGGATGCAGAGCCATGCATGCACAACCCCTACCTGCGCCAGCACAAAGTTATGCCAAAAAAAAGGAACAACAGATGGCCACTCACAGGTGAGCTGCCACACTGCAGGGCACAACACGGCAGCTGCCACCTGTGGGTGGCCACCCGAGCTCCCACTGCACCTGGCGGTGCCCCCCCATGCCCGATCATGGGCATTAGTTAAAAAAAAGACCTCTGTCCAATATCTCTGGTGGTCCACTGGACCACTGCCTGCCCGATCGTGGGCATCTGTATAATACAATAAGCATACCTTCCAATATCCCTTTAGGTCCAGTGGACTGCTGTTCACCCGATCGCGGGCATCTGTATAACAAAATAAGCCTACCTTCCAATATCCCTGGTGGTCCAGTGGACCGTTGTTTGCTCAATCACGGGCATCTGTATAAAACAATTAATAATTCCAATATCCCTGGTGGTCTGCGGCACCCCCTCCCCACCACCCACTGAGCCCCACCGCCCTGCTCCTTCCGGTCAGCGGCGGGTGGCAGCATCCCACCACCTGCTGCCCTGCCACCTGCTGACTGACACCGTAAGTAGGGCTGTGCCCATTGGTCCTGGCGTGAGCCAATGGGCATGCAGCTATATCGTACTACACATTTCAGATATGTGAATGATTCATTCACGTCTGGCATGTAATGCAGTGACATGCATGCCATTGACTGCGGCCTGGGACTAACATGACACGCCCGTCAGACGGTGTCAGTAGCAGGTGGTGGGAGCGAGTGGCAGGTGGTGCCACCACTGGCTGACCAGGGAGAGCGGGGCAGTGGGGCTCAGTGGGCGGTGGGGGGTACGCTAGACCACCAGGGATATTGGAATTACTAGTATTTTATACAGATGCCTGCGATCGGAAGCAAACAGCGGTTCACTTGACCACCAGGGATATTGGAAGGCAGGCTTACTTTATTATACAGATGCCCAAGTTTGGACGAACAATGGTCCACTGGACCACCAGGGATATTGAAAGGCAGGCTTATTTTATTATACAGATGCCCGCGATCGGGTGAACAGCAGTCCACTGGACCACCAGGGATATTGGAAGGCAGGCTTATTTTATCATACAGATGCCCGCGGTCGGGCGAACAGGGGTCCACTGGACCACCAGGGATATAGGAAGGCAGGCTTATTTTGTTATACAGATTCCCACGATCGGGTGAACAGTGGTCCACTGGACCACCAGGGATATTGGGAAATTAATTCTTTTTTTTACAAATGCCCGTGATCGGGCTGTGGAGCACATTGCCGGCTGCAGGGGGCATCGGTCCCCGATGGCATACCCTGCCTGACTTTCTGGTCATCTCTGAATCTTGGCTCAGACCTTCGACCAAAGACAGTGTTGTAAACCTTACCAACTATCAGCTCTTCAGAGCAGATCGCCCTTCCAGGGGTGGTGGGATGGCCATATACATTAAGGACACCATCTCTGCTACCTGCCTCATCAACACATCCAGACCAAAGGAATTTGAATGTTTGTCAATCAAAATATCCCTTCTAACTTGTCTTCATTTAAATTGATTGGCTGCTATAGGCCCCCTCAGCAGGCCTCAAATTACTATCTCACCTGGGGTCAATAACCAATCTAGGCCCTGAAGATACCATCATCCTTGGTGATTTGAATTTAAACTGGCTATCTAATGCATCTGCACCATTGGTAACCTTTTGTGACACCTGGCTTTACACAGCTAATTAAAGACCCAACCAGGGTTAACCTAAAAAATTCTAGCAACAGCTCACTCCTGGATATTATGTTGGTAAACAAGCCTCACTTATATCGCATGCAGGAGTACTACGAATGATGTAAGTGACCATTGTTCCATTGCTGGCATAAGATCTTCCTCAAACCACCAACCCTGCTGAATTTGTCCTCAAAAGGTCAAAAGAAGTTCAACATACCAGGATACCTCCATGACCTGAGTAACACAATATATTGGCAAGATTTCTACCTTACAACCTCAGTGGAAACAGCTCTCCAGATCTTAAAGGACATTATCACTAATGCTCTCAATATTCATGCACCATTCACCAATATCAGAACTAAAGCAAGGTCCTGCCCCTGGTTCACCACTGATCTTAAAACAGCCTTGCTAGCCAGAGACAAACTGTGGAAAAAGGCAAGAAAAACTAAGGATTCCAGAGACTGGCTAAATTTCAGAAAAGCAAGAAATTCATGTACAACACAAATAAGATCTGCCAAAGCTGCCTATTATAGAGCTGAATTGGATGCCTCTACAATAACCCAACCAGGCTCTGGGGAACTATAAAAGGTATCTTGGGCCAAAACTCTACTCCTGCCTTAACCTGCAAACTGCTACTAAATAACACAGAAATTACGGACAAACAAGAAATCCTAAATACCTTCAATGACCACTTCACCACAGCTGGACTAGCATTTGACTCTTCACCTGCAAATCTCCTGAGATCTTCCTTGAACCTTCAATCCACCGTGGGTCAAAGGCTACATCAACCTTCTCCTTCAACCCAATATCCTTGAAAGAAGTGGAAGATCTCCTCTCCAATTTAGATACTTCAAAAAGTGCAGGTACAGACTCCCTGGACCCCTACTTCCTCAAGATTGCATCTCAAGTCTTATCTGCCCCCCTCACTCATCTCTTCAATCTTTCCCTCACCATTGGATCCAATCCCTCCACTTGGAAAACAGCTCAAGTAGTTCCTTTACTCAAATCTGGTGATCCCATGGACCTCAATAATTACAGGCCCATTTCCATCCTATCAGTTCTATCCAAGATGCTCGAAAAGTTAGTAAACTCACAATTAAGGGACTACCTGGATAACAATAACCTCCTACATACAGCACAATCAGGATTTAGATCAAGGCAGCACCATTTCGGCCCTAGCCAAAGTAACCAATGACTGGCAGATTGCTATGGATAAGAAGAACAGTACCTGTGCTGTGTTTCTGGATTTGAGCAAAGCATTTGACACAGTGGATCATGAATCATTAATCACCTCCTTGGCTCACTGGGGTTGGATTCCCCTTCACTCAATTGGTTCAAGTGCTATCTATCAGATAGGTCACAACTGGTAAAAGATGGAAACTACCTATCCACCTTAAAACCACTGTTAAGAGGTATACCCGTAAGGCTCTATTCTTGGCCCCATCCTCTTTGCCATCTATATTAATAATATTGATGCTAACCTCCTCAATCCAACATCCATCTGTTTGCTGATGATACTGTATTATATGTTAGCAATCCTTCATTATCTAAAGCCTGTGAACTGCTACAATCTGAATTTTTCATCCTACAACACAACCTACTGGATAAAACTACTTCTAAATGCAAAAAACAAAAGCTATATTTCTTTACCTCAAAGAGTTGCTCTGCCACTACCCACCATCCACCACCCTACAACTAACCACCTTACTTGGAGAAGCTGGAATTCGTTGATAACTTCAAATACCTTGGAGTCTGGATTGATAACAAGCTTGACTATTCTGTCCATATTGAGGAGCTACTAAAGAAACTGAGACAAAGGCTTGGTTTATTTTTTAGAATAAAGCACTACCTCAACAGAGACTCAAAAAAGATTAATCCAGGCTTCATTCCTATCCCTCATTGACTATGCTGACTTTCTGTATGGACATTGTTCCTCCCCTCTTAAATAAACTGGACACCCTTACCACAGGTCCATCTGATTCATTACTGACCTTCCCTTCAGCACCCATCATTGCTCCTTTATAAGGCAGTTAACTGGACATCATTACAACACAGAAGAAATAGGAATGCTGCAATTTGGATATTCAAAGCCTTATCAGGCAAGCTACCTACCTATATACAGACTGTTTTACTCAAATTACTTCTAGGCCATACAACCTAAGGATCAGCAAAATTATCATTCTTAAGGTCCCCAATGTCTGCACCCAGTTTGGGAGGGCTGCTATCAGCTACTCACTAGCAATTGTTTGAATTCCTCCAAAAACCATGAAGCTAAATAACCTCCTACCCTTAATATCCTTCAAAGATTATTCACCACCCTATTCCCAGAACTCTGCAACTGCTTCCACAGGCCTAAACCGGCCCTTCCTCCCCTCCCTTTTTTTTTCGTGTTCCTATATGCTGATAAAACTCCATTTCCAGTCCCAAGATTCACCCTCAAAATGCCTGCTAGGTCCTATAATCTACATATTATTCCTGATGTGCCCATTGCCTTCTGTCTCACAGATTAAAAGTTTTAATGCCGTGTACATATGTATATTGTTATATATTAGCACTTATGTCATTGTATTACTGTTTATGTTACCCCTGTCATTGTATTACTGTTTATGCTACCCTTGTCAATGTAATAACACTTGCACTTCTTGACCACTCAGGTCCATCTTGTAAATGAGCTATGCTCAATGATGTTCGCCTGATTAAATAAAGATTTTGATTGATTGATTGATTGATTGACCAGGGATATTGGGAAATTAATTCTTTTTTTTACAAATGCCCGCGATCGGGCTGTGGAGCACATTGCCGGCTGCAGGGGGCATCGGTTCCCAATGGCTGCTGGCTGTCAGGGTGCCAGGCATAAGTCATCGGGGATCGGTAGCACCTGCATGCAATGAAGAGAAAACATGCAAATGGGTTTCATGTGCACTCTTTGCATACATTATGGCCCCATTTGCATGTCAACTTTGAATATCGTGGTTGCTGTGCATGGCGCAATGGAACTTGACTAGCGCATCCCCATGCTCCACTCTGGCCACTTGCACTGGTGCAGTGCCACTGCGCCATGCACACTGCGGGTGGTCAGGGTGTGATATTCAATGCTGCTGAGCCATGGCGCAGCTCCATTGAATATTGCCCAGTCCACAACCCTGCGCAGCCAAGTTGAGCTGCGCCCAAGCTTGCGCTACAGCCTGGCGCAGTTTGAATATCTGAGCCTCTGTGTTCTTTGCTGCAACCAACTCCTGATCCAAGTTATTATCCTACCATCTAAGCCTGTTTTAGCCATCTTATTTACTAGGTTTATGTGTGGCACTTTATCAAATGCAGGGATTTATTTAACTCTAAAAATTGATTAGCATTTTGCTCATAAAAGTGCTAAATCTTTGTGAAAATGCATAGCTCTTACCTCACTGTGTTTAACAAACACAGCACTTCTAGAAAATCTAAATAAATACTTTCTGTACAGTTAGTATAGTCCCAAGAAATTAACTGCTAATCAATTATTTAAAACCCTGAAATGCCTTTTGAAAGTCTAGATGTATTATATCCATTGGTGTATTTTTGTTAAAATTCCTATTTATATATTCATAAAAGCTTAGGTGATTTGTTATACATGCCCTGTTCTTTTTGAACCCATGGTGTGTTTCATCCACATAACCTATTTTTTTTTAGGTTTTCTTCTATTCTGTTCTTAAGAATAGTTTCCACTATTTTTCCCAAAATAGCTGTCTGGCTAACTGGTCTGTAGTTCAATCTTTCCGTTCTTTGCCCCTTTTTAAACAGTGACACTACTGTAGCCTGTCTCCAATCCCTTGGTACTTACCCTTCAAGAAACAACATACTATAGATTCTAGCTAAGGGTTCAGAGATATATTTCCTCATTTCTTTCAAGTACCTTGGACTTAATTGGTCAGGACCTGCAGATTTATGAATTTTAATTTGATTTAAATATGATTCTATCTTGGCCACTTTATTTCAGGTACCAACACTGGGGACTGGCCATCCCAGTGTTGGTGTTATGATTGGCGGCACCAGGGGTGGGCTCCCCAGAGTCACATAATGAAAATGGGTGGGGTGGGAGGTAGTATCTGGCACCAGGGATTGGGTGCACCAGCGTGCAAAAATTAATGGCAGCTGAGTGGAAGGGTAACAGTGGTGGCAACAGACATCGATGGACTGTTTTCCTTTTTACAAGTTGTATAAAAAATAAAAAAAAAGACTATGAAGGATGTTTTTTTTCATTTCAGATACTGACACTGAGGACTGGGCACCCCACTGTTGGTGTTATCTTTGGCAGTACTATGGTGGGCTCCCCAGTGTTGCACAGTTAAAACGGGCAGGGTGGAGCCATCAGCTGGAACTAGGAATTGGGCACCCTGGTGTCAGAAAATTAACATGGAAGGGGTTGGAGGGATTGATGGATGGTTCTCATTTGTTTGATGGCACTGGTGGTGGGCTCCCCAGTGTGGCAAAGTGAAGATAGGTGGGGGGGTAGTAGCCACCACTGGGGAATGGGCAGCCCAGTGTCAGAAAATTAAGAAGAAAGAGGTGGGAAGGATTGAAGGATGGTTTTCTTTATTTTAGGTTACATTGGGGGAAGGACTACAGCAGACTGATCATGACAGATCAGCTGTGCTTTCTGGGCAGGATTATGCAGATCAAAGGAAACAGCCACCTTATGATTGGGCCGGCTCACACCTTTGAACTACACTTAGTCTCTGCCCAGAAAAACCAGGACAGTGTCATGATCAGCCTGGATGATGAGCAGGGGCACTGGAAAATTGTGGAAAAATATTATGAAAATTGCAGAAAAATTGTTAAGAAATTGCAGAAAAATTGTGAGGGTTCTGCGGTGCTCTTTATATGCTGCTATTTACAAGAAACAGATAAATAATGAAAGGCGTTGCATTCTATTACTATTTTATTAAAAAATCAGCTACTTACAGTAAATTCAAACCAACAAAACTAGTATAGTCCATAATACATATTTCTACATTATAAACACAGTATACACAATACAATATGCACGGGGGTTATGCGGTGCTATTCAGATTTCTAGCGATAAACTCAACTAATTTACAGTAAATGCAAAACAGAAAAAACAAACAATGCAGTCCATAGTACACATTTCCACATAAATACAATATACACAGTACAATATACATAAACCATGTGCAGTAACATTGACAACACTGGAAAATATCAAGCAGTACTGAAAAAATCTTTACTAGCAACTAGCAATCCACAAATCTAGAACTTTTTATTGTATTTTAACAAAAGTAACAGTTTCACATTTTCTTCCATCAGTCTTTTGCTCCCTGAACAATCTCTCAAGCCAGCCGGTACTCCTGCCTTCTCCCTACTCACCCCCTGCCTGGAACTCAACAAAAGGGCTAAAAATTGCCCACCTAAATGTTCGAAGCCTTTTAGACAACCTGGCAGAACTGACTGCCTGGGTCACCCACTACCATCCGGATATCTTGGGTATCTTGGAAACTTGGCTGAAGCCCCAGATCCCAGACGCCATGTTCACCCTCCCGGGGTATAGCCATATCAGACGTGATCACGTGGGCCACAAACAGGGTGGCGGGGTGCTACTCTATTACAAAGTGCACCTCGATGTGTCCACCATTAATCTCCCACCAAACTCCTCCCCCTCCAGTGAGTACCTACACGCCCTTCTCCTACTTGGGAACACAAAGAAATTACACTTGGTATGTACCTACAACCCACCCAAGGGCAGACTGCAAGGACTCTCCTCCCTTCTCCACTGTACTAGTGACATAGTGGGGTCCAATGAAATCCTAGTCATAGGTGATTTCAGTTTAGACTGGCTGGTACCCAATCGCAAGCTATATGAGCCTCTGCTCTGGGGTCATGCTCTGAGCCAGATCATCACTGAGCCTACCAGGCCCTCCTCCCGGGGGAACAAAAGGGTCTCTAATCGACTGGATCCGGACCAACAGACCTGACAGGATCACATCCTCTGGTATCCTTCCTGCTGCCATCTCCAACCACTCGCCTACCTTCTGCACATGGGGCATTTCACAGACTAAAATTCCCACCAAAGTGATCACGATGAGGGATTACTCCAAGTTTAATACTCATCACTTCCTCTCAGACCTCACACTAGTTGACTGGTCAGGGGTCACTGCCCTAGATGACCCAGCACAAGCTCTGGATGAATTCCTTACTAAATTCATCCCCATACAGAACAAACACGCTCCCCTCACCAGGAGGCGAGTGAGGGGCGCTGTTACCAAATGGCTTCATGGGGGCCTTTTCTCCCTTATGAAACTCAGGGACAAATGCTGGGCGACCTTCAAGGCCTCCCAAAACAACACTGATCTCCTTGCATACAGAACCCTCAGAAACTCATGCAAAAAAAGCATCCTCTCTGCAAAAAGTGAGTACTGCCAATCCGCTCTGCTCTCCTCAGCCAGCAACCTGAGGAGTTTCTGGCAAAATATCAGAAGTGCAGTTGGTGGGTCTGCCAGAGTGCAAGTCACTGACTTACTTATTGGCGGGGTCAGCTGTAATAACCCCTTCACTATCTCTAATACCTTTAACACCCTGTTCTCTGAACTATCGGCCCCTCCTTCCCTGTCCTCTGCCTCCAAGCCCCCTGACTCCCCACCTCCTGGATCAAACTCCCAACCACCACTCTACCTCTAACAAGTGTCTGTTTATGAGACCCAGAAACTCCTTGCCAGCCTCTCCCCTCACAGCAGGGCAGGTCATGACAGCCTCGAGCCAAAACTGCTCAGACAAGGGGCCCACCTCCTTGCCAGGCCTGTTACACACATATTCAATGCCTCCCTTAACCCCCAGGATAATCCCTGATATCTGGAAAGTGGCGAAGGTGGTCCCAGTCCTAAAACAAGGTAACCCCAAGGATCCCCAGAACTATCGTCCCATCGCCATACTGTCTGCCGCCTCCAAAATTCTTGAGAAAATTGTGGCCTCCCAGCTATCCCAGTACATACAGAACCACAGCCTCCTCTCTCCAGCTCAACATGAGTTCAGAAAAGGGCATATCACGTCCACAGCCCTCGCTGTAGTCACCTCGACTATCAGAACTGCTGCCGACCAGGGAAACCTCACTGGAGCTATCTTTTTGGATCACTCTAAAGCCTTCAACAGGGATGACCACTCCCTCTTCAGCTCCACTCTCCTATCCCTTGGTTTCTCCCCCCCTTCCCACACGTGGTTCCTCAACTACCTCTCCAGCAGGCAGCAGTACACCAACTTTAATCGCTCTCTCCTCCCTCTCTCTCCTGTCCGCTGTGGGGTCCCCCAGGGCTCCGTCCTTGGCCCAACCCCCTTCTCCCTCTTCATCAATGAACTCCATCCATAGCTGTCCATGGGCATACCACCCTGTATGCGGAAGACCTAGTCATCCTGGCCAGTGCCCAGGACATCGACACCATAAACTCCCAACTAAATGCAGACTTCAATCGCATTCAGTCCTGGTTGGTGGAACATAGGCTCACCATCAACCTTAAGAAAACCCAAGCAATGCTTTTTGGTTCACGGAACAAGATAAAATCCTGTCTCACCCCTCTTCAAATACTTGGTGCTGATGGCTTCCCCCTGCAGACAGTGGCTGCAGTCAAATACCTGGGCGTCACCCTGGACCCGCAGCTCGATCTTACCCTGCAAATTCGGAATGGCTGCAAGGCTACAAATTGTAAGCTCGGCCTCACTTACAAAGCCAAAAACTGCCTAACCCCAGCAGCTCATATGGCCCTAGCCAGAGGGGTCCTCCTCCCTACACTTTGCTATGGGCTGGTTACCTTTGCCCCTGTACCCATATTCAGCCTCCAGAAATGGGACACAGCCTACAGTAACATCTTCCGCTTCGCCCTCTCTGCTCCTCCCCTCACTCATCACTGTGATCTCTACACCCATCTGGAGTGGCTCCCTTCAGAAAAGCACCGCACCTTCGTGCTTGGAAATTTCATTGACAACATCATCAGATCGGCCACCCCCTCTGCCCTCGTCCCTCCCCTCAACCCTGGCCCCCCATCCTATCAGCTAAGATCAAGGGTGGCACTAGATCGGCTGGTTCCTAGAACTCGCTTCCTCATGGGCGATTGGGCCTTCTCCACCTATGCCCCAAAAATCTGGAACTCGCTTCCAGCACTTACCCGGTCCACCTTCTCCCATCACTGCTTCAAAACCTCGCTCTGGAACTTCCTGAAATCTTCCTCCACATGTCCCTGTACCTCATAGTCCACCTTATCTACATGTGTACTGAGGGCTCTCAGCGCCCACTGCACTTACCCTCCAGAACTAGTAGTGAAATCCATACTGGACATCGCTCACTATCCTCCCTCCCTCCCTACCCTCCCTCCCAAAATGGCTTCACCCATTCTATCCAGTCCCCCCACCCCTGTATTTCCCCACCCCCGGCACTTACTTCTGTTTTGCACTAATTCGTTCCTGTTATGTATCTTGCTGCTCACTCCCAAGCCCACTATATATGTCCCACTATCATCTTGAATGTTCCACAATCATGTGTATCCATGTCCTAATCAATTCTAATGATGCCTTGCTTCCTCTTTCATTCCAGGTTATGTCTGTTATTTTCTTGTTTGCTAAATTTGTCTTATACCGTCAGCCACCTATCCAATTCCTGTTAAGCCTGTTTTTTTTTGCTCAACTGTATGTAACTGATTCCTGTATGCTTCTACCTATGTAACCCTCCCAGGTTGCACCTGAAAATAGGCACTTGGCTGTCTAGTGTGCCTTACCCGGTTAACAAAAATAAATAAATAAATAAATACCAGGAAAGAGCTTGTCACCAAACTAATTCTGCCATCCATAGACTATGCAGACCTTGTTTACAGCTCTGCGTCCCAAGCATCTCTCTCTAAACTGGACTCACTGTACAATGCCTTCTGTCACGTCACATCAAACCTTCCCTATCAAACACACCAATGCTCCCTGTACTCAGCTCTGTCTCTCACCTCACTTGCTAGTCATCACCTTGCCCACCGTGCCACCTTCATCACAAAATATTGGTTAGGTACTCTCCCCTCCTACTTCCCTGACCTCCTGTCCCCCTCCACCAACCCAGTCTACTTACTTAATATCCAAGACCCTCCCTCCTTTTGCCTTCCCTCTACCACACTCACAATCAGGTAAGGTATCCTTTGCCTTCAGGCTCCCTGCCCTCTGGAACCATGTCCCCCACTCAATCCGCCTCTTACCCACTGCTGCATACCTCAAAAAACACCTGAAACCCCTCCCCAACCCCTGCTCCTGGCTCCCTCCTCATCCTCCTTAACACACTCTGCCCCCCCACCTCTCCTTCTAACTCTCTAGCCACTCCTTTGTGGCCCCCTGCACTTCAGTCCCAATACTATCCTGATCATATAACATTGTATTTTCTCACTTGTATTTGTTGTATATGTTGTATATATCTGCAATATTCCTTGTATTTTATTGTATATATTTTGTAAAACATCCTGTATTTTATTGTGCCTTTTGCCATGTATGCACCTCTGTATTTTTGCTGCATTTTCTCCACTTCCCCCTCCCTGGGTTGCACCTGGAAATGAGCTCTGGCTCAGTGTGCCTTTCTCAATTACCAAAATTTTAAATAACTAAATAAATAAAATAAAAATGCTTCTTCTGTTGTCTTTGAGAAGGTCCGAATACACAGAGAATGTCTACTCCACATCTGCTGTGGAAACTAGGAGCCAGATGTACATTTTTGCCACAGCACTAAGGCTTGGCAATGCATCACGCACAGCTCCCCACCATTCGTCAATGTCCTATTCATTTGGGATGGACTGTGCAGCAGTTTTGCATGCATGCCATTTGCCAGGCCTTGGAGTTTATTAACTTATATTTCTTTATCTGGATCAAGCAGTGGCAGTTGCTGCAGATCCAGAATATGGGTTACTGTAAAAGTAGCCAGTGAAGGATGTGCATGTAAAATATTTTCCAGCTTAGCACTGCTTTGAGCATCACCCTTGGGAACAAATCTACACAGGTTGGTCTCTCAACCTCTGAGCACCTGGAAAGCACTTCCACTATTTTAGGCCTTTATTTACTTTCACCTGCTCTGGCACAAAAATCCAAAAATAAATGTACATTCTATAAACGTCCAAATTGAGTGTGACCCTGAGGCTTAGAACTTGCCTGCAACTCCTCAATGAGTTTGACAACATAGAAACATAGAAACATAGAATTTGATGGCAGATAAGGACCGCTTGGCCCACCCAGTCTGCCCATTTCCCTATCTAAAGGATAAGCTGCAGATCCTAGTTAACCAATTGCCTACTTCCTCCTACCCCCACCCCCTAGAATTGCCTTATGACTGTCCCATGCATTCTTGAATTCCACCACTGTTTTTGACTCCACAACCTCCTCAGGAAGGCCGTTCCATGCATCCACAACCCTATCTGTTAAAAAATACTTCCTTACATTACCTCTGAGCCGCCCCCCATCTTCAAATTGTGCCCCCTTGTTCTTGCACACCTCTTTTTCTGACAGATGCTACTCTCTTGGATGTTGTTGACTACCTTGAGGTACTTGAAAGTTTCTATCATGTCCCCCTCTCCCTCCTTTCCTCGAGGCTATACATATTAAGCTCCTTAAGTCTCTCTTCATATGTCTTCTGGTGCAGACCCTGCACCATTTTAGTTGCCTCCTCTGGACTGCCTCCATTCTGTTTGTGTCTTTGCAGAGATTGGGTCTCCAGAACTGCGCACAGTACTCCAGATGGGGTCTCATCAGCTGTCTGTACAGAGGGATAACAACTTCCTGTTTTCTACTGGTGATGCCTCTTCCTATGCATCCTAGTATTTCCCCAGCCCTCCTTGCTGCCCTCTCACATTGCTTGCCCACCTTTAGGTCATCTGATTATGACTACCCCCAGGTCCCTTTCCATTTTTGTTGTTGTTAGTATCTCACCCCCATTGTGTACTCTTCCCCTAGGTTTCTGTTTTCCAGGTGTATTACTTTGCACTTCTTAGCATTGAATCTAAACTGCCATACATTTGACCATTCCTCCAACCTTGCCAAGTCCCTTCTCATCCTTTCCACCCCACCTTGTGTATAACTCTGTTGCAGATCTTTGTGTCTTCTGCAAAGAGACATACTTTTCCTTCCAGTCCCTCTGCAATGTCACTTCTAAAGACATTGAAGAGGACTGGTCCTAGTACTGAACCCTGTGGTACCCCACTAGTAACCCATCTTTCTTCAGAGTGGACTCCGTTTACTATTACCCTCTGTGTCCTGTTCTCCAGCCAATGCTTTACCCAGGCTACCATTTTGGGATCCACTCCCAGGCTGGCTAACTTGTATATTAATCTTTTGTGTGGGACTGTGTCAAATGCCTTGCTAAACTCTAGGTAGGCCATGTCCACACCCCCTCCCTGATCTACTACTTTAGTCACCCCCTTCCGCTCGCCCCACCCACCCCTGGTACCATTTATTTTATACCAGGGGTTCTAACATCATTTCCTCTAGAGGGCAAGATGAATACCACTGTCATATGCTTTCCAGCACACTGCACTGACAATATAAGCATACACATTATATAATATATATATATATATATATATTATTGTAACACGGTAGTGCTACCATGGTTAGGGTTGAGGAGCCATTTACATGTTAAACCTAAAATTTTGCACCTTAATAACTTTGCAACCATTAAACGGATTTGCCTGAAATTTGGAATGCACAATCAAGAACCATACATCTTGGGATCTGCCAACTTTGGTAGTGTTCAGATATACGGCTGTGGAGTTATTAAGTGTGATCTGCGTGCATGTTTATGCTTTTTTGAATTCTTTGCTTGTCCCTACAGGTCGTACAGTTTGCGCGACCAGTCTGAAAACTTCAGGGAACGTGCAGCCGGGGTCCCTGATGTGCCTTTTGAAGATTTTGTGAACAAATATTAAACAGTTCAAAAGTTATTTAAAAAACAATTTCCCATTATAAGTCAATGGGAAAAGTTAACAAAAAGTTCAACACTTTCACAAATGCAGTTTTTACTTTCGCAAATTGCCCTTTTACTTTCGCAAATCCACCATTTTGTTTTCAGTTGGTGATCAGAAAAATGCTTGCCATTTAAATTTGGGACCCTGTAGCAACACAATTCTTTTTGTGTTTACCTAGTCGGACCCTGAGGATGCTAGGCATGTCTTTATTTTGAGGTTAATCACCCTAGAAATGTTTTTCAAGTTTCTGGAAAAAGTACTTTCACAAAGTAGTGTCGTACTCATGAAAGTGTCGCAAATTTTTGCGAAAGCTTTCACATATTGTGACACTACTTTTCCAGGCTATGGTAAAATGACAGCAATTCTTTGATACCCTGCTGCAAATGAACGGTTTAGTCTTTTGGGCTGAAATTTGGAGGGAACGCACCCAACATCTCACAGATGTGCTTTCAGTATTTTGGTGAAAAAAATATTACAGGGCGGCAAAATTACGGCACTCCAAAGTTGACGCTTTTTCCCATAGGATAACATTATGGCGTCCGCTGCATTACAGGAATCTTTTGCTGTCCTGCTACAAAATAACGGTTTGGTCTTTCGGGCTGAAATTTGGAGGGAAGAAAGCCAACATCCCACTGATGTGCCTTTGTTGGTTTGGTGAAAAAATATTACAGGCCGACACAGTGACTGCACCCCTAAGGTAATGCTTTTTCCCATTGGATAACATTATGGCACCCGTCGGCGCCTTTCGGGCCCATATCTTGCCAAACGGTCGAAGATACGGACTTTTGTACCAAAATGCTTAGCCCCCTACTGGGGAGCTAAGTACAAAACTAGCCAGGAAAGTCATAATTCATACAAAATGTTACATTTTTTTTTCTACATCATACAGTCCCTGAGATATAAGCAATTTAATATTCCAAGTCCCCATTTTCTGCTCCGAGACCCATTGTTATGCATACATTCTTTATTTTCACTGTCTTTTCCAATGCATTTTTTGGGGAAAAGAAGGGTGTGCCCTTACGTTACTGTGCCAGTTAGCATTTCCAGTTGCGTTTCCATTACCGTTTGTAGCACCATTACTGTCTATGCCACCGTGTGTGTTACGGTTTGCGTTTTCGCTTGAGCTTGCGTTTCTGTGTTATTTGGCATTATTGTTGCTGTTACCATTACCAGTTTCATTTGCAATTGCAGTACCATCCACATGCGTTATGGTTTGCATTTTCATACGTGCTTGCATTTCTGTTTAGTTTCTGTTTTCTTTGGCGTTATTTTTGCTGTTATTGTTACCATTTGTGTTTACAATTGCGGTACCATGACCGTGCGCATAACAGTTTGTGTTTCTGTACTCACTTGCATTTGCATTTCTCTTTCCTTTGGCGTTATTGTTGCTGTTACCGTTACCATTTGTGTTAACAATTGCGGCTCCGTGACCATGCATGTTACGGGTTGCGTTTCCGTATGCACCTCCATTCCCGTTTCCATTTCTGTATCATTTGGCATTACTCTTCATGTTAATTTTACCATTTATGTTTACTATTGCAGTACCGTGGCTGTGCGCATTACAGTTTGCGTTTACGTGTGCGCTCGCGTTCGCGTTTTCGTTTCTGTTCCCTTTCGCCTTCTTTTTGCTGTGACACTTAACATTTCCATTTAAAATACTGCTGCCATCACTGTTCACATTACCAGTTGTGTTTTCATATGTGCTTCAATGTCCGTTTGGGTCACTGTTTGTTTTGGTGTCACTTTGAGCTTGCACTTCTATTAATGTTTCCTTTACCATTTATGTTTCTGTTACCATGTACACCACTGTTGGCACTTCTGTTTGTGTTGCTGTTCCTGTTACTATGTCACAAGACACCACGTGGCAGGAGCGTGGGGCCCAAAGAGCCCCGCGCTCCCACCGCTGCATTACTTTCACTATGTGTCATCATCATTCTCAAAAAGAAGGGAAATTAGAGGCAAAAAACTCAGTTTAATGCATCAGTTAGGGTTGTTCCACAGTGAAAAAAGTGAGGAAATTCAGTGTTAGGGTTGAAAACCCCCCTTGGACCCCCCAGCCCCCCCAACCGGCATCGAGGTGCGCGTTGGGGTCATAGGTCCTAACTCTCACCCCATTCTCATATACCTCTGCTTCTTTACACATGTGATGAGGGTGAGAGTTGGGGCCGATGACTAGCGCACCCTGATGCCAGTTAGGTAGTGGGCTGAAATCAGAGGGGTTTCAACCCTAACACCAATTCCTCACTTTTGTTGCTGTGGAACAACCCTAACTGATGCATTAAACAGAGTTTTTTGCCTCTAATATATATATATATATATATATATATATATATATATTTATATATAACAAAACAATAACTGGAAAAAACTTACACAGGATAAACAGAAAGGTAGACAGACATGTGGGGAGTTGTGCAATGTACTGGCTGTGGGGCAGCAGTCTTCCAGGAGTCTTTCTGGAGGCTCAGATGCTGCCCTATTTGCAGACAACTCTCTGCCCTGAGAAAGGACATTGCCCATCTTCAGGCCATACTGGACAGTAGTAAGGGAACCTTCCCCACCCAGGGAGCACCAGGACCACTACCACTGCCTCAGAGATTGCCAAGAAAGCGCAGCAGTTGGACCACAGTGGGCTCAGAGAGGGTGAGGGTGGTGGAACAGAGGCACACCCAGTCAGTTGTATCACTCCACAATCCATACACCATTCTGGTGGAGCATAGTTCCCCTATGGATGCACCTGCAGAGGAGACTAAGGAGGTTGTGGACAACTGTTGCAAGGGAGGCCCACAGGAAGGAGGCAGAGGACACCACAGGGAAAGAAAGCAGCTCCAGGTGGGGGACTCAATTATTAGGGGGATAGAACTGGGGGGAGCAGGGAAAACTGAAGTAAGGTGCCTGCCTGGTGCCATGGCTTGGAGACACAGGAAGTGCATCTTCAGGATCACGAGAACATCTGCATGGGGGACTGATCTGGATGTCATTGTCCACCTATGGAAGAATGACTTGACTCAACATGAGATTAGAGCAATGCAGGAGGTGTTTGTGGAGTTGGGGAGGGGACTAAGGCAAGTAGCACACACAGTATCCTTCTCAGAGGTGCTACCTGTCTATGGCATGAGTGTGGTGAGGGTACTTCACACCATGCAATTCAATGAATGGTTGAAAAAATGGTGCAGAGCACAGGGGTTTGACTTCATTGGGGACTAGGGTTCCACCTGGAGGGATACCAGCCTATACTGGCAGGATGGTCTGCAGCTGTCCAGGAAGGGAACAAGTCTTCTGGGTGATCGGTTTAAATGCTTCATTGGCAAGCTTTTAAACTAGTCAAGGGGGAAGCACTGATAAGTAGCAGAGAATTCCCAGCCTCCCCCTAGAAAATAGGGTACTAAATGAGGTAAAGACCAAGGTACAAAAGGTCAATAGGGAGCAGGACAGGGGTAAATGGAGAAAGCAAAGTCAATGAGGACTGGGATGGTGCTACAAGATGTAAAGCCATCAAAAAATGGAGAGCAATGAGTACCAATGCCCGTAGTCTGGGTAACAAGCTTCCTGAATTAGTGGCCTTCATGGAGGAAGAACATCTGGATATCACTGCAGTCACAGAAACATAGTACACACAGAACCATGACTGGAATGTAAACATACCGGGATACACTATCTACAGGAGGGACAGGGAGTGTAAAAGAGGAGGAGGAGGAGTAGCTCTATACATAAGGGAAGGAATCAAAGCAATAGAAGAAAAGGGTAAACAGAGTGGAGGGAAAAACCCTGGGTCAACTTGGAGACAGGCAATGGCACCACAATCCACACAGGGGTTGTATACAGACCCCCATCTCAGGGGGAGGAAATGGACAAGGAAATGATAGAAAGTATCCTTAGAATGGCAGAAAAAGGGGAGATATTGCTGATAGGGAATCTGAATACGCCAAATGTTAACTGGAGTGCATTTGCAGCAGCCACTTCTAAGAATGGGGTCATTCTAGATGCCCTACAGAGGGCATGCCTTAGACAACTAGTATTGGAACCCACTCAAGAGGGAGCAATCTTAGACCTGGTACTCTCAAATGGAGATGGGGAGAGGATCACAGATGTAGAAGTGGGTAGCCATCTGAGAAATAGCAACCATCAAACAGTATGGTTCACGATAAACACAGTAGTAGAATCAAGCCATACAAAGGCAAAGGTACTGGACTTTAGGAGGGCTGACTTTGCTAAAATGGGTGAGTGCCTAAGGAATGCACTAGCAAATGGGCAGGAAGGAGGGGTGGAAGAACAATGGGGAATAATCAAAACTGCCATCACAGAGGCAACAAGTCTGTGTGTGAAGCAAATAAACAAAACAAAACTATGTAAGAAGCCACTATGTTTCTCAAAGGAGGTGGCAGGGAAGGTTAGGGAGAAAAGAAAGCATTCAGGAAGTACAAGGAATCACAGAAGGAGCAGGAAAGAGAAGTGTACCAGTTAAAGCAAAAGGAAGCAGGGAAGGCAGTCAGAACAGCAAAGGCCCAAACTGAGGCAAAGATAGCCAACTCAGTTAAGAAGGGGGATACAACCTTTTATAGGTACATCAGGAGGCGAAGGAAGACCAAGGGAGGATAGTGAGGCTTAATAAAGGGAGGGTGGGCAGAGGTGACTGTGAAAAGGCAGAGATACTTAACAAATATTTTTGCTCAGTATTCACAAATGAAGAGGGGGAGGTACCTAAAACAAACAATAGAAACACTCTGGACACGGGGGTTGATACCAGCCCATTCACAGAAGAAAGGGTTCTGAAAGAACTCTTAAAACTGAAGGTGGGCAAAGCAATGGTGCCTGATAGGATTCACCCCAGAATTTTTAAAGAACTAAGGGTAGAACTAGTGACACCACTGACTACCCTCTTTAACAAATCA
This sequence comes from Neoceratodus forsteri, assembly GCA_016271365.2. Lineage (NCBI taxonomy): Eukaryota > Metazoa > Chordata > Ceratodontiformes > Ceratodontidae > Neoceratodus > Neoceratodus forsteri. The sequence continues at coordinate 972,681,504 of CM057456.1, read as the reverse complement.
TGGGAGGATGAAGTGGTACCTGAAGACTGGAGGAGGGCAGATGTTATTCCACTTCACAAAAGTGGAAGCAGGGCAGAAGCAGGAAACTACAGACCTGTTAGTTTAACCTCAGTGATAGGGAAAATGATGGGATCACTTCTGAAGGAAAGAATTGTTGAGTACCTAGAGTCCACAGGGGCACAGAACCCAAGGCAGCATGGATTCACAGCGGGACTGTCATGTCAGACGAATCTAATAGATTTCTTTGAAAAGCTCTGGGGAATGTCAGCAAATCTGTTTGCTTTTACGGATGCACTTGAGACATTTTAGTGTTGCATTATCAGATGTAGTGCTCTTTTCAAGGAATTCTGTAATTACAGCCAAGTAGTCCACCAGATATTCCACAGCACTGATCCAAGCACACCACCGGGTCTGCACTACATAGAAGGACATCTTTGGCACTATACCATCATTAGACTCCATGAACTCTAAAAACTGATGTCTGTGCATTGGGCTCTGACAGAAAACTTTCTTTACAAGAGTAACTACAAGGGCCCGGTGGCGCTGAGTGTTGAGGCACTGGATGCCACACCTCGTGCCACACTGGCGACCCAGGTTCAGGAACAAGCCAGGGCCACCGGGGGTCAGCAGGGGAGAAAGGGACTAAGCATCCAGAGGACAGCTCTCCCTTCCCTAGGGAGGGCTCCAGGAACATGCCACTCTGTAGCGGCACCTGGCGGCAGTCGGGCGCAACACAAACAGTTGGTGCATGTTGAATAGGGGAGGAGCTTAGCAGGTGGTGGCATGTACTGCACAGCTGCCATTGCATGTCCAAGCTCCTTGGGGGACTTAAAAAAGCCTGAAATACCCCTTCTCACTGGTAGGCAAAGGTGGGTCTAGCAGCACCAAGGCACCACATCCAGTATCGGGCTGGGGGTGTCCTCCTGGTCTCTCCGCACCCGTCTCAGCCAGACACTCATAAGATAGCATGCCAAGTAGGAGTTGGTAGTCGTTGCCCCCAAGGGATGTTGATCCAGGAGGGGTACAGGGAATGGACCGTGGGGAGAGCCAGCCCCCAGAAGGATTACCTGGGGTTTCAGGTGGATGGGATCAGCCAAGGTAAGCCCCATGACCCAGCTGGAAAGAGTCCAGTGAGAAGAGTGAATAAATAAAGTCCACAAAAAAAAAAAAAGAGTAACTACAAGATTTAAATCTTGTAAGGTGTCAGCCCATATCTCCAGCAAAGATTAAGTAGATGGGCCACACAGGTCACATGCACAGAATTTTGCAACAGGCCACTCAGAATAGTGCCAAATGCCTTGTGCATGTAGCTCACACTGTCACTAACAACAGTGAGAACTTTTGTTGAATTCCACCCCGTTGCTGTTTAGGACTCACAGAAGAGACTGGGCCACTGTTGTGTTGATGACACACTGTAGGAATTCCGCTCCAATTAGGAGAGGCTGTTCCCACACATTTCTTAATGGCTGTGCCAAAACAGCTAAAACACTGTGTCCACAGGGGGTCAGTAGTTTCATCTAGAAAGATGAAGACTTGATCATCCATGAGCTGTGTCTTCAGGAAGACTTCATGCTGAGGACAAAGTTGTTGCAGGTAGGTACTTTTAAGATGTGCAGGTCCAGGAAGACTCCACCCTGCTCTGTGTACTTGCACAGAAACTCCTGGAAAGCTGAAGCTTTTCCAAAGGGATGTCTGCCCATATCAAGATCTATAGAAAGCCCATAACAAATTCTTTCCACTCCAGGGATGAAGAGGTGGTTTTAGCAAAGCATGTGAGCTGTGCTTGGTGTTACTTGGCACCTACAGGAAAGAAGAACGAAAAAAGGCAAATGATTAGGATACTAATATAAATATAACTATCAATTACATAAACTTTAAGCAAACTACTACTGTAACTTCTTGCTTTCATCTTCTTTTCATTCCAGATGTTTCTGTGACTTCAGGTGAATATCAATGGTGTGCTTTCAAACAAAATCTAGTGTGTGGTAGTAAACTCGGCAGAACATTTTTCCCCCATCCTCATAAAGATCTGCTGGGCACATATTCACCCGATCGATGGCACGAACAGTACTGGAGAGGTGATAATTCTTAGCTTTGTTGCGGGAAATGCATGGACGTTTTGATGGTGGTGCAAACATGTTTAAATTACCCACTAAAGTGAACACAATGCGATAGAATTCCAAATCAAATCAAAGGTTTTAATAAAAAAAAAAAAGTTTCACAGCCTGTCTTTTTTTTTTAAACCATTGTGGTACTGACAGATACTAACAGACTGAGGGACGAACCAAGCAGACTGTCTCTGTACCAATCTGCTTGGCCCACCCACTGTGCACTGTATCCTGGTCAGTGCAGCTGTGCATTCTACCTCAGCTACTGGAGTTGCCTTGTTGTGGCGCTGAGCTTGAGCATTGGTGGCTTCAGTTTGAATCCGTGGGATGAAAGACTCCAGAACTTAATCTTCCACACTCCACTTTCTAATCCTAGTTTCTCCCCAACCCCAAGAGGCACAGCTGTGAGCAAATTCTTTCTTTTTAAAAACGTCTGCCAGTTGGCCAGGACTGCTCCTCCATCAGCACACCAACAACTGACCACAGGAGCCTGGTACAGAGCCAATCGGCTGGTACACATGTTGGAAAAAATTGTTCTGTGCCCGCTGGTTCAGCTACCCCTCCCTCTCACATCATCAGATGCCAGAACATTTTTTTTCAACATGTCTGCCAGTCTGCTACACCAGTCCTTCCACCCTCTATCAAATGACAGACTATAGGAGTAAGGAATGGAGACCCAGAGGACAGGTATACATGTTGAAAAAATTGTTCTGCCCTGCCAGTTCAGCCACCCCTCCCTCTTACATCACCAGAGGCCAGAACAATTTTTTTCAACATGTGTGCAAGACTGCTACACCCATTCCTCCACCCTCCATTAGTGACAAACCACAGGAGGAGGAGCGGACCCAGCGGACTGGTATACATGCTGGGAAAAATTGTTCTGTGCCTGCTGGTTTGGCCACCCCTCCCTCTTACATTACCAGAGGCCATAACAATTTTTTTCAACATGTGCGCCAGTCTGCTACTCCCATCCCTCCACTCTCCATCAAACGACAAACCACAGGAGTGAGGAGCAGACCCAGTGAACTGGTATACATGCTGGGAAAAATTGTTCTGTGCTCGCTGACTTGACCACCCCTCCCTCTTCCATCAGCAGAGGCCAGAACAATTTTTTCCATGTGTGTGCCAGTCTGCTACACCTGTCCTTCCACCCTCCATCAGCAACAAACCATAGGCATGAGGGGCGGACTGGTATACATGTTGGAAAATATTGCCCGGTGCCAACTGGCTTGGCCACCGCTCCCTCTTCAATTACTCGAGGCCAGAACAATATTTTCATTATGTATGCCAGTTGGCTAGACTTGTTCCCCCATCAAATGTTCACACACATCATGTCAACATGTGCCCTCCCTCCACCCCTCAACTATATATATTTTTTATATAAACGCATTATGCCAACCTAGGCTTGCTCTCCCTCAAGCCCCAGCTCTCTGACCCTTACATGCACATTTTTGTTAATAGTCTATGCCTGTTTGTGCCCTCCTGCCACCACTCCTTGCTTCCTCTTTCACTTTTCCCCTCATTCACTTTGCCCCTTCCCCACAATATACAAATATTTTCTTCTTGCAATGCAGATTTGCCAGAAGCAGGCATTTAGTAAAGCAGGGCAGTCCTCTGGAAGTCCTACTCAGAGACTAGAGTCAGCTAGCAGCAGACAGAGCAGGTCAGTTCTCCAGCAGTTCCCTTGGGCTCCAGCAGAATCCTTCTAAGAGCACAGACAGAACTGGTCAAAATCAAACCAAATGAACCAGATCTAAGGAACCAGTGCACTGTGCAGGTGGAGCAGCAAAAATAGCACAGCTGGAGTAATAAAGCCACAAGCAGTTTCAAATAAAAGGAGTGAATTGCAGTTTTGTGGCTTGCTACTGCTCAGCTGTTTCGGTGGGGTGGATCTGGTATGCTCCCCATTGTCTGGTTCGCTCACAGAGTCATGGGTGGCTTACAGTAGGGGCTAGATGGATCATTCATCCCACTGCCACCAGTAAAGCCGCAAATAAGTCGAGATTGGAAAAAAAAGAGCAGCTAGGCATTAGTGGCTCGGCATTTGTGGCTCAGCGGTTCCTTACATTCGGACAGCTCAGCTGTCTTTTTTTCATACAGCTGGTGCAGGTACCAGGTGTGCTGTCCCCCCTCATAACCCGTAGCCTATATAAGGGGCTTAGGCAGACCTGAGAGGGAGCAGGATTCTCCTATAGGTTGCAATTTTTTTTTAAATAAAGTGAGACTTCGATTGGCTCATGAAGTGTTCCACTCCTCTTAACACATCACACGCACACACACACACACACGCACGCACACACACACACACATATACACTTGCCGACACTGCATGGTGGAACTGACTGTTTCCTTCATCCAGGACGCTGAAAACCACACGGTGCAAAGGGGGTCACTGAAATAAACAAAATGGCTGCCATCTAAGGCTGATACTAACACTAGACACTGAGGGGAGTGCAAAATCAGGAACTGGTCACGGGGAAGGCAAAAATCATGGAAATAACCCAAAAATCACACCTGCAAATTTCCAGTGCCCCTGCTGATGATTGGTCTAACACTGATGAGCCCATTGCAGACTGCCCTGCGCTAGGCCAATGGAGACACACAATGAAAACAGGTGGAGTGGTGGGTAGTGGCCAGCACCGGGGATTGGGTACCCCAGTGTTGGAAAATTAATGGCTCCTGAGTGGGAGGGTCAGGTGGGCGGAGGGTGATGGTGGCAGTGATGGAAACAGACATTGATGGGCAGTTTTCCTTTTACAGAGCATATAAAAATGAAAAAAGACTATAAGGGAAGGTTTTCTTTAGTTCAGTACCACACTGGGGACTGGGCACCCCACTGTCTGTGATATGTTTGGCAGTACAGGGGGTGACCTCCACAGTGTTGCTCAATGGAAACATGCAGGGTGGGGGTAGCAGCCAGCACCCAGGATTGAGCACCCTGCTGTCAAAAAATTAACAAGGAATGGGTGGGAGGAACTGAGGGACAGTTTTCATATGTTTGGCAGCACCAGAAATGGGCTCCCCAGTGTCACACAGTGAAGACAGGCAGGGGGTAGTAGCCAACACTGGGGATTGAGCACCCCAGTGTCATAAAATTAAGAAGGAAGAGGTAGGAGGGATTGTGGGATGGTTTTATTTTAGACTACTTTGGGAGGAGGACCACAGCAGGTTGATAATGACAGATCAGTTGTGCTTGCTGGGTGGCATTATGCAAATCAAAGGAAAGAGCTGTCCTATGATTTGGCCGGCTCGCTCCTTTGAACTACACAAAGATTCCACTTAGCAAATCCAGGACAGTGTCACGATCAGCCTGGCTGATGACTGATCTGACACCAATGAACCCTTGGCAGACTGCCTTGCATTTGACCAACAGTGACACACCTCTCAAAACCCACTCTCATAACAATGTGTTCACTGTGCACAAGCACAAGTGTGAACATAAAAAAGGATCAGCACTCAGGAACTGCCAAATTACTGAATGTTTGTTAAACCTCATGTGCATTCGGAGTCTTCTGCTCCTTCCTCAAGGGACCCCCGAGAAAAGAGCAGAAGAATCCAAATGCGCACGGGGTGTTTTTTCTCTCCAGACTTGGTCTGTACATAATCACACTTCATTGGGTATAATAAACTTTTAGTAATTAGGCAGTTCTAGAGTGCTGGTCCTTTTTTGTTTCCTGTTCATTCAGGCACCTTAGAGCTGGCAGTTCATTTTGGGGCTTCTGTGTTTGGTTCTGTTCTTGTTTGGCACCCAGACCTGGCATTCAAATCACTAACTACAGCCCCCCTTTCAACCTGTGGCTACCTGAGAGTTGAAGTACTTGTCCTGGAAGAAATTGCTTCTCATAATTATCGCTAAAGCCAGGCATGTTTCAGAATTGCAGGCCTTGGTTCAGAAATCACTGTTGCTGGTGTTCCACAAGGGTGGAGTGGTCTTCTGGACCCACTCTAGATAACTTCCAGTGGTGATGTCTGATTTCACATGAAATCAGTTCATTGACCTGCCCATTTTCGTCCTTTCCTCTCAGAACCCAGGTGAGGTTTTGGTTCACTTGTTGGAGGTCCACAGAATCCTTCAATACTATTTGGACCATACACAGGGCTGTACTTATTCCTCTCAGCTGTTTGTTTCTTTTTGCCCTCAGCACCATGTATTGCCTGTTTCCAAACTGTGTCTTTCCAAATATGCCTCCTTCTGTACCCTGTTCTGGTATAGGCAAGCAGGGCAGGACAATGCTGGCACTGTAACAGGGCATGCTTCCAGGAGCAGGGTGACCTTGGTGGCATGTTTCAGGTCTGTCTCAGCCTCAGACATTTGCAATGCTGCTAGCAAACAAATGATCCATATGTTTACTAAGGTTTACCTATAGTTCTTCGACAGCGCTAGCGTTGACATCCCCTATAGCAACAGCTACAATGCCGACCATCAGCATTGTAGCTACGGGATGGCAGCGCTCACAATCGGGGGGCTGCACCCCCTCAAACCCCCCTCTTGTGGGGGGCTCCCCCCCCCCACATCCCCCGGTCTCTAGGATTCTAACTTCGAGTCGGAGTTGGACCGGGGGTGGCAATCACCCAGTGAGGCAGTCCCGATCGGCACACTGTCCACCACAGCGATGGGCGGATTTTGCCTGATTCCTCCCACTGTGGTGGTGTTTGCCATCGGGGTTTAGCTGCAGTGATGGTATACCGTTTACTAAGCATTACATTTTGGATCTGATCTCTTCTAGGAGAGCTGGGTTTGTCCCTGCTATCTTGCCAGGCTTGTTTTCCTGAGGGGAGACGGTCCTCTGTGGTCACTAGCCACCTGATTGGGCTTGGTACTGCTTGGTAGTTGTCCAAGGTATTATGGCTACAGAGATACCCTTGAATAAGATAGATTTTCTGTGCAGGTAGTCTTGTTGACATGGGTGGCCCTGTCATTGAAAAGCCATGAGGTCCTAATGCCAGTGACTTACAAGCCCATTTACTATGGAACTATGGAGATCCTCACAAAGATCTGCTGTCACTGGTAAATAATATACATTTCTGCCATCCACAATAAATAAGTCAGATAGACAGTCATTGTGGAAACAGTGGCAGTCTACTATGTGGACTGCTGTGACTACTATTCTGCCAGCTACAATAAACATGTCAGACAGGAATCATTTTCAAATACAGTGGTGTCCAACCATGAGTTCAACTACTGAGAGGATGTAATGCAGGTGCCATGACCTGGTGCACCAAAAAGGAGAGGCTAACTCCAAATAGACAACATCAACAACAAAATGTAGAAGCAGTCACAGAGGAACAACAACAGAGTTCCTTGCTGTGATCCAAAAACTTGTAATTCTATTTAGGAATGTTTGATACAAGGAACAGCTGTAAATCATCAAGCCAGCAAGAAATGCACTTACATTTTGTTTTTGGTGGCCTACATTGCTGGCTGCTGTATCTGCTATTCTGCCAGCAACAATAAACATGCCAGAAGACAGGCATATTTATTTGAAACAGTGGTAGTGGCCTACTATGTGGATTGCTATACCTGCTATTCTGCCAGATACAATAAAGATGTCAGAAAGGCATATAGTTTGGAAAAAGTGATGTTCTACAACCATGGGATGCTGTATGTACCTACATCATCCTGACAGTAAAATGATGAGCCAGCACTGCCCTCCACAGCTCGCTTTACTTCCAATCACAGCTGCAGTACCAGCACGGAGACTGCAGTCAGGAAGTATCTGCAACATATCTGTGCACAAGACACTTTTTTTTTCAAACACATATTGCAGCCAAACACAGCTCAGAGCACTGAGAGTAAGTACAGTTTAACTGCATAAATATTGGTGCTGAAAGTGTGTTTTAAGTGCACCAAAGCACACTCTAAACACAAACTATGAAAAAAAGAACTGCTCTAAATCAGGCACTGCTTCTGTTTTTGTCTGGTGTTCTTCACAGCACACTGGAGACACATTATACTCTAACACCTAACAGACTAGGACTATTCACATTCTCATGGTTATATACCTGGACTATATGTGGCAACGTAACCATGTGATCTGCCATCTGCACACCATATGACTTGTCAGCTGTTCACCCTTCATAAAATAGCACCAAATTTGATGGCAAAGTACCTTGTCTAGTTTCACAAAGTGTACTGCACCCTACATTTGGTAAACGGGTCACTCCACTGAGTCTTCATGAAAGGGGAACAATGAAGTTTGTTACTTTACAGTGTCTTCACTAGTGAAGGAAAATGTTACAGAATTTCTGTTGATAATAAATGTGAACACTAGATACATGCCAGTACCTTTTCTTAAATACTTCAACAGTATTCGTGACACCTGGATATTCAATGTTTATTCATCAAAAATGCCTTTGTTACAAGAAAAAAGTGAGAAAACACCATTTATAAACAATTTCAGCCACTTGCCCCACAGACCTGGTGTAGTATATTTTTTTTATTTGGCTTAACCGAGAAGGTGGACTGGATCAATGACCCATTTCCAGCCATGACCTGCAATTTTTGTTTTGTGGCATTTTTCTTAGTATTTATTAACAGAAGATGCTTACAGAGAATATAGATGCTGCTACTGTATAATGGTAATTTATCTAAAAGACCTCATGGTGAGTTTGCTTTTAATATCTTGAAAATAGTGGAGACCACTGTCTAATAAATTGTATGCTTTGGGAGAAAACAAACCTGAAGATTTATATAAAGGATTTGAGAAATTGGTAACATAAAACAGTATCTATATTAAATATTGTGATATGTTTAATTATAAGGGAGCTCTGTGGACTCACTGATATAGTTATCAACTAGTTTGAGTCCTTTCTCATTGGTAGGAGTGACAGGATGCAGAGGGTGATGATGGGGAGTTTCTCCTCCTGCCCTAGGCCCCTACCATGTGTTGTTCCCCAGGGCTCGATCCTCTCACCCATGCTATTCACAGTGTATATGCTGCCCCTGGGTGAGATCATTAGCATGGGTTTTCACTGCTATGCCGATGACACCCAGCTGTATACAGTATGTTTTTTGTGCCTAGACTCTTGACTCCATGGAAGTACTACATGTGTGTATGGCTGGAATTCAAGACTGGATGTCCTCTAACTGGCTGAGGCTCAACCCAGACAAAATGGCACTTCAGCGCTATTGTTTCTATGTCACTGCCAATCAACAGTTAATCGTTTGCTGGAGGATCTACTGCACAGGAGCTGTAATTTCAACCTGCCTGCCTGCCACTGCCACTGTTTAAGGTGCTTTTTGGTTTTGCAGATGAGGGAGTGGTCACTCCGAAGCCAGCATCAGCTGTGAGACCAACTGACGTTAGAGCATATGTGGGCAAAATGTACCAATAAAAATAAAAGACAAAAGCAATGATTGCACTGATCACTCCGCCCCAACCCCTGACACCACATATTGACTCGACAGTACTGTGCAAACTAAAAAACAGAACTTTATAAAGCAGAAATTTAAAACATTTTCAAACCTCATCAGACATTGTACAGCACTGTATAAAGTATTGTTTGGCATGTGGTTTCAAAAATGAGCACATTAAACTGAACATGCTATGCTTTTTATGATGGGAGTAGATGGGAGCTTAAAATCATACAGAAAATCACTTTGCAATACTTTAGATGTTTGGTTATATTGGCAGGTACAGCCGTGTATGGAGTAGTCTGAATTAAGCTGGTTGCACTGTATTGGTGATTGATCCTGGTCGTCTGCAGGATTCAGAGATTGCTGGGGTGGGCACTGGCTTGATGCTGGGTTTTATCCTCCTTGCAGACTTTACCAAGGTGAAAAATCTGGGTGTTATCCTCGATGACAGATTGACACTTGAGGCCCAGGTGTCATCTCTTGTCCAGAGTGCTTTTTTGCCACTTGAGGAATATCACCCGGATCAAAGCTTTAATCCTGTTGGATGACCTGCTCTAACTGCTGCATGCATTTATGCCATCTAAACTTGGCTATTGCAATGCTCTTTATCTTGGGGTTAGTGGAGGGGGTCCTCCATCACCTGCAGCTACTGTAAGGCAGAATGCAGTGGCCAGGTGGTTGATGGGCCTTCTGAGGTCCTGTCATGTGACCCTGGTCCTGTGTGACCTGCACTGGCCCCTGGTGAGGTGAAAAACCACCTTCAAGGCAGGTTTTCTCAACTACAAAGCCCTATACAGTCTGGGTCCTGGATACCTGAGTGACCTCCTGACTCCCCACTGCTTCCAGTGCTCTCTACGTTCCTCCTCTGAGGGTCTCCTAGCAATTCCCAGGGCCCAGCTAAAAACATCTGGCAATTGCTAATTTGCAGTGGCTGCACCAGCCCTGTGGGATTTCCTTCAGGGTCTCTGAGGGAGACCCCTCACTGGAGGCCTTCAAGTGGGACCTGAAGGTACATCATTTTAGGGAAGCCTACGGGATTTAGTATTGACCATACCTTTGGTTCACCCAGTTGCTGTTTCCATTTAAATTTGTAATTTTAGTTAGTTATTTATGTTATACTGAATATGTATTAATTGTTATTTACTGCCACTGTTTGTACATAGTACAGCACCCTGAACCTCAGGGATAGGGTGTTTCTTAAATACAATTTTACTTACTTACTTACTGGTTACATCTGGAAGGTTGAAATACAAAACAGATCATAAACAAGTACTAGTCTCAAAACCTGTGTAGTAGCAACTTCTTTTTTTATGTAACCTATTAACTGATTTCAATTTCTGTATAAGAAGCATATACCATCGCTATGGCACCACGTTTAGGGTGCTGCATCAAGACAATGCCAGATTTTGTCAACCTGTCATATAAAGCAACCTCTCTGTGCCCCCCACCTGAGATCCTATAAGAAGCCTACATTTTTGCTTACTTTTTAAACACTGAGCATGCTGTGTATGAACAGATAAACTCATAGACTGATAGATAGACGATAGATAGATAAAACTTTATTTTTATACAGGAAAATAAATACATGTCATAAGAGCAGTTGCCCTGTTTGCAAGACAGTCCTGTGTTCAGATGTTAGACAATACAAAATTTGCATATAAAGAAATTGCAAAAACAAATAATCATACATTACATAATATATCAAGCAGCTCACAGTACGTAACTAACAGTTGCATACTATAGATAAAGAGGGTTTCAACAAAGAGTTAAACTCTCTAGTGGAGAGTATAGTTCGCATGAGATGTTGACAACCCATTCCAAAGTACTGAGGCTTAATGGTTTAATGTTTTAACTCCATACCTAGTTCTGATTAATGTGGTTATGATCTTATTTTCATGCACTGTTCCAGTTGATCTGCACTCAGTCCTATCATGTTTATGCAATGCAGTAACCGTGATATAATGTGCTGGAAACATTACAAAGTATTTATGGAGGAGATTAAGCAAAACTAATCTATTCCTGGTTTCAAGAGTATACCACTCCAAATCCCTGAACATATTATAGTGGTGTGTATTGTAACTACACCCCAATATGAACCTAGCCAATTTATTTTGAACCTTATCCACCTTAGATAACATCTGTTTACTTGCAGTCCTATAGATAACATCTCTATATTCCATGGCTGGCATGATCATCTGTTCTACCACAGTTTTCCTTGTTTTCAGACTTAGGTTTTAGGAAGTTCATCTTAATATCCCTAGTTTTTTATTTGTATTGCTTAGCACATTTGTAATATGTTTTGTGAAATTTAGTTCTACATCAAATATAACTCCCAAGTATCGGTACTCAGAAACTTGTTCAAGTTTTGTCTTGTTAAATGTGAATACTTCCAGCTCAGTCCTGTTTTTAGCACCAAAGTGTAACACCTTGGTTTTTTTGGTGTTCATCAAGAGCTTCGACCTAGTGAACCACCCCCCAACACTGACAAAGCCTTTTGGAGCCTGTCCTCAAGTTCAGTTTGAGTCTTTGCTGTAGTAATCAGAGCCATATTATCGGCATAAAGACTTATTTTTGAGTGTTTTACTTCAAGTGAAAGATCATTAATAAAGATCAAGAATAATAAGGGTCCCAGTATAGAACTCTGTGGGACCCCTCAGTTGATCTGTTTACTTGAAGACAGGACCCTGGATACAGCTGCCCTCTGTGCATGGTCTGATAGATAGGACTTGAACCAATTCCAAGGGCCATCTATGATCTAATATTGCCGCTAAATATTTAAAGTGAGTTATTGTTTCAGGGTCTTCTTTATGTTCCATAATTACTAAATGGAAATTTAATGAAGATCTTTTGTTCAGTTCCAAAGGTCATCACCTTAACTCTTTGTTCATTAAAATTAAGCATATCATCCAGAAACCAAGTCTGGGTTGTCATATAACCATAACGAGACCATTTTGAACCTGAGATAGTGTTCTAGACGAGCAGTACATTACAGTATTATCAGCATACATAATAGTGTTTAGGTCTTTACAAATATCAGGGAGATCGTTTACAAAAACTGAAAACAAAAGCAGCCTAGCACATGCCCTGAGGGATTCCAGCAACCACTGTCGTCATAGTTGAACTAGATGTTCCAGTCATTACCTGCTGTACTCCATTAGAAAGATAATCATCAAACCAAGAAAGAGTATACTGTAGTTACAGTGACTTTTTTAAGGTTTGGCAGTTTTCTTACTAGAATCATGTAGACAATTATGTCAAACGCCATGGTCAGGTCAACAAACAGTGCCCCTGTCACGTTCAACCACTCAAAACCATCCAGAAGGTCACTTATCAACCTGACCAGGGCTATCAAAGTACTGTGATCTTTTTAAAAACGGTATTGATTCTGGGTTAATTTATTGCTTTTATCTATGTATTGCATTAATTGACTGAAAATTATTTTTAAATAACTTTGCTATAATTGGAAAACTAAAATCTGTCTATAATTTATTTCCATTTTATTGCCTGATTTATAAATTGTTATAACCTGTGGTTTTCCATATTTTTGAATTCTGTCTGTGATTAATAAAAACCAAAAATAAACACATTGTGGGTTTTATTATCTTTTCCACAAGCTTCCTCAGTTTGGGATGGAGTCCATTAGGACTGAAGTCTTTGCTTTCATACAAACTTAATTGGAGTTTGTTAAATATATTTTTCAACTATACAGTAGTAATACAAAACATTAAAAAGTACTCGCTGCGTGCCATTTGAGTCCATATCTGGAACGTTAATTTTTTTTAAGGAATCTACCATTTTTATAACATATTTTTCACGCATAAAACAACATATTCAGACATGATATACTGTATGAGAAGTTTAAATATGATCTATCGTTTTGAGTCATATTAGTCCCCTTAAAAGACTCTCTGTATAGGGCTATAATTGTAAATAACATATTGAACTCTTTGGCTATAATATTGGGCGCAGTTTTAGGAATGACAGTTGCTCTACTGATGTCATACAACTGAAATGATAAGATTAAATGTACTGTACCCTTTTACTACAGAACATAACTTGTATCAAAGTATTCAGACACCTCCCAGATGCAACCTCAAGAGTAGAGTGTGGTACATTAATAGACTGGACAATCACCACTGCACCATAAATTGTGATTGGTACAGTACAGCATGTTGCCTGATAATATCATGGAACACTATCTACAAAAATTAGAAAACAAAGAAACAAAATCTTCTCTGTATTATCACTACAAGATAGTCATAATTATAAAACTATAAATGAATCTTAATTTCTGGTCTATTTTGATCAGGTGATCTGGGCCCAAATAAAGGAGTTTGCAACTTTAGATGAAAACGTTTCATATTTTAACATTAACTTTTTCAAAACCTTGTAACAGGCAAGTCCTTTATTAAAAAGAAAAATTAGGGGAGGCAATGTGCCATGGCCAAATCCTGATTTAGCTCAAACACAAGGGATAGAGACCAAAACTGGCAATGATATCAAATGAATAAGAGAAGTTAGGATTTTCAGCAATATCAGGAACAGGTATGCTGTCACTACAGTGACAACTTTACTGCGACCATCACTACAGCGACAACAGCGCCAGGTCACTGTACTGTCAGCGTGGGACCCTGGCATTGCTTTCTGGGGGTATTGCACCCCCTCCTTGAAGCAACTCCAACTCAAAGTTGATTAATTTAGTAGCAGGGGCAGAGACCCCTATATGGGGGGGTAGTGGGGCAAAGCCCCCCCCAAAGAAAACACAGTCTGAAGTGACTCCCTTTATGCCAACCGCAAATGCAGTCGACATAAGGAGTCACAGTAATGTTGGTCAACAATGAAATTGTCGACCGAGTGTCATGGATCCTCAGGGGTATGGGAATTTTTGTACAAAATAAAAAGAAATTAATTCAGAATTCTATAAAACTAAAAACTTAGTAATTTGGATATTCCTGAAACATTTTGGAGATACATTTGTGACTTTTGCACTCATAAATCAACAACATCAATATTACTAGTTTTGAAATTTAAACTATTGATATTTTGTAGGCATTTTGAACTGTGAAAGCTGCCTTTACTCTGTGTAAATAGGTAAAGGGGAACCTGCAACTGCACCCCATAACTGTGGCACCTAAACCTCCCCCACCCACTACAGAGCACAATAATGTCAACCTCACACAAATCTGTGATACACACATGTATTACAGATTTATTAATGAGCAGACTGAGGGAGGGAAAATGGTGGGTTAGAATCTTGCCACTGGTCAGTGTATACCTGGCCTCACTATGGCATCAACACTAGAACAAACTGGAGCTACTCATAGATGTGTCTATTATTGAATACAATACACTCTTCCATGGCTGTTCCCCAGCTCTGACGTCAGAGGCAGGAGGTTCTGTGATATGCCACAAGAAGTGCCATTTGCAAAATCCTGATGGGAGAGTCAGCAGGATCAACCAGATAAAATAAGATTACTCAGACACTAAGGCAGGTGAGGATTTACTTTTTAGGTGAAAAGCCTAATCACAGCCTGCCCCACACCAAGCTTGACATTTCCCCTTTAATGGTTCTTGCACCCAACACCTCTGCTGGTAGGCTGCTCCACAGCTCAACCACTCTCTCTATAAAATAAAGCTTTCTCACATATCTACTGACTCTCCCCCCTGCCACCTTCCACTCATGACCCTGTGTTCTGGATTCTCTAGTTCTGCTCAATATGTCACCACAATATCCCTTGTTCATTCTTTTGGGGAATATGAAAGTCTCTAGCATACCTTCCCTCTTCCTTCTGGTATCCAGTGAGTACATGCTCAAGGCCTTAAGATGATCCTCATAGGATCTGCCCTGCTGGTCTTGAATCATTTTTGTTACCCTGTGCTCTACTATCTCTAGCCTGTCTTCATATTTTCTTAGGTGGAGGCTCTAGAACTCGGCACAAAATTCCAGATGCAACCTCACCAGTGATCTATAGAGAGCCAGTATCACGCTTACTGTCAAACCTCCTCAGAATACACCCCAATATCCTGATTGCCTTCCTGTAGGCCTTGTTACATTGGGTAGATTGTTTTAGGGAGTCACTTATGATGACTCCCAGGTCCCTTTCCTTAGTTTTAGTGTCCAACTTAACCTCTGCCATCCAATATTTCTTCCTGGGGTTTTTGTTCCTGCTATACCTCACCTTGCACTTCATGTCACTGAATTTCAACTGCCAAACTTTAGGATACTTTGGACCATCTCTCTAATATTTGTAGGGCCCTCTGCAGCTCTCTAACCCCACCGTCGCTGTACACCCTGCTACAGAGCTTAATGTCATCTGTGAAGAGACGCATCATGCCTTGTATTCTTTCTCCTATATGATTGGCAAACATATTGAAAAGGACCAGCTCAAGGACTGAACCCTGTGGCACCCCACTGTGACTCCCCTCTGCCCTGACTTGACTTCTTTTACCACCATCTTCTGCTGTCTCCCCCAGCCAGCTTCCCACCCATGTTATTAGATCTTTTGCTGTTCCCATATCCTATCACTTTTTCAGCAACCTTGTGTGTGGCATGTAGTTGAATGCCTTGCTGTGCTGAAGTCAAAGTAAAGCAAATGTACTGCTTGTCCCTTGTCCACTGCCCTAGTTACCCAAACAAAGAATATTATCAGGTTGGCCTGCCAAGACCTCCTGGCCACATACCTGTACTACTTACTATCCTGGAGTCCATTACTAGGGTCTCTTTGATTAGTGTCTCCATTAGTTTGCCTGCTATGGAGGCAGGACTAATGGGTCTGTAGCTCCTGGTTGCTCTTTGTCTCCTCCTACAGTATGTGGAACAGCACTTAATCTGCACCCCACCAGTCTCTCAGAGCCACCCCTAACTGTAAGGAGCTATTGAATAGCCCTGCAAGGAGTTCAGCCGGTTTTGATGCCAGTTCACTGAGCACCCTTGGGTGAATCCCATCCAGTCTTGGAATCTTGTCTATTTTCCTGGTGGCTAGCCCTTTTCAGACCCTTTTTCCCATAAGCACCATCTGCCCCATTCCTGGGATCCCTCTGGCAGCAGACTTTTTGCCACTTTCAGACAAGGGCCTGCTGATCTACTGTGAACACTGAGCAAAAGTAATCACTTAGAATGTTTGTCTTCTGCTCATCGTCCTGTATTACCTTGACCCTTCTAGTCTTCCTTTTTCCCTAATGTATATAAAGAACTGTTTTCCTCCCCTTGATCCCCTCAGCAATATTCAGTTCTATGTCTCCTTTTGCACATCTGACTACTTTCTTGGTCCCCCTCCTTAATTAGTAGTCACTCACCAAATCTCATCTCCCTGGTTCTCTGAGTATTTAATGAAGGTCCTTTTTATCCTGCAGTGTCTCCCTGATATTCTTCCAGAACCAGATTGGTCTCTTGTGCCTGTTCTCTTGGAAACTGTTCTCAGCCATTTATTTATTTTATTTATTTAGTTTTTGTTTACCGGGTAAGGTGTCATAGCCACAAAACATGACTATTTTCAGACACAACCCGGGAGGTTACAATACAAAATTGGCAGACAAAACAAATAACAGGTATAGTTCAGAGGTAATCAACCATACAAGGAAAAATCTATACAATGTTCTGTGACATAAACAGTATTGCTAATATGACAAACAATGTCAGACAAATACACAATAGTACAAAACATAATAAGCATACAATCATAGTGCAGTAGAGTTTTAACACATAATCCATGGTAAGTGCTACATGTAACAGTAACAAGGGGCCAGAGCAAAACTGAAACATTTTGAGAGCTAAGGAAGGGGATGTCAAGCAACTTATGAGGGTTTAAAACAGGAACACAGGGCATGTTTGATGAGGAGAGTGTGATGCATCTTTTTAAAAGCAATATGACTAGGTACAGAGTGAACATCAAGAGGTAGTGAATTCCAATATTTTGGGGCCAGGCAGGAGAAAGCGGAGGTTCCTTTTAGGGTTCTGCACCCAGGGGTGTGTAATAGAGAGAGTCCAGTAGAGCAGAGGCCATAGGTGTGTGACAGAGGCACCAGCATGCCTGCAAGAGAGGTAGGTAGATTAGTTCTAATGATGTTGTCCAGTAGAGTACCAAGGGCAAGGAGTCAATTGGCAGATGGAGAAGGCCATCTAAGGTCTGTATATAACAAGCAATGGTGCTTCAAACATGGGGAAGCCGAGGCATAATGACAGATACTATTGTACGTTGTATCCCACTTACTTAGGGTGGTTTTCGAAGCATTTATGTAGGTGACAACACCATACACAAGGGATGGAAGTAGGATACCCCTAGAAATAGCCAGTCTAGCTGAGGTGGTAAGCATCAGACTAGTCCTGTAAGGTGTTCCGAGTTTGGAGTTTACTGACTTGCAGGTGTCGATGATGTGCTGCTCAAAGCTGAGAGTTTCATCAAGCAGGACACCTAAATACTTGAATGAGGTTACTTTCGTAAGGGGGGAGCCTTTTGTACAGGAGATGTTGAAAAGGTTGTGGTTTGTTCTAAGTTTGGTTGCAGATCCTAAGAGCATGCCCTGAGTTTTACTTATGTTTAGGACGAGTCTTTTGTTGCGGATCCATTCTTGCATTATGAGAAATGCAGATGTTAGTCAACTATTTATTTCTTCTATGTTTGCAGAGGAGGTGTACAGCACCAGATCATCTGCATACAGGATTGTTGAGCACCAAGGGTTGTTAGAAGATATGTCATTTATAAAAATAGAGAAGAGAATAAGCTCCAACCTAGAGCCTTGAGGAACACCAACATTGATAGGCGCAGAGTCTGACACCGCAGAGTTAAATTTTACCTGTTGTCTTCTATTGCTTAAGTAGCTCTGGAACCAGTTTGTGGCTTGCTCTGAGAAACCAATGAAGCTAAGGCAATCAAGCAGAAGAGGGTGACTTAACTTAACTTAGTTGCATTTGGAATGACCCCTTTCATTACTCCCCACCTCTCCTCCACCCCCACCCATTTTCATCCACGCCCCTCAGCTTACCCTTGACTAGTTCCCTCATCTGGTCAAATTCTCCTCTTCTGTAATCCACAACCACTGCCTTTGATGAAGGTATACCCAGGGCAAATTCGAACCATATACTGCTATGGTCACTGGTCCCAGAGGCTCCCTATTCCTCACCCGACCTACTGTTTCTAAATTGGCCAGCACCACATCAAGAATGTCAGTTTGCTTTGTGGGTTCTCTGATCAGCTGTACCAGCAAGTAGTCCTGCAACATATTTAGCAGGGTCTGACTACTGACACTCTTAACTGCTGGAATGCTCCAGTCTACATCTGATAAATTGAGATCCCCCACCACCACCACTGCCTCCCCCCTTTGCTGACTCATTCTGTATCTCTGCCCCTAGTTCCCCATCTTTTTCATTCCCCCCATCATGGTAATCTGTAGGCCACCCCCATGTGTAACTTCTTCTTAAAGTGGTCATAAGCTGCACCCACCATGATTTTTGTCCCCCCCCCGTCTTGATTAATCTCTCCTCAGCTGCCTCTGTCTTCATTGGCATAAAGGGCTGCCCCACACCCTTTTCCCATACCCTTATCTCATCTATACATGGTGTAGCCTGGTACTGCTAAGTCCCAGTCATTATTCCCTGTGGCCCATGTTTATGTAATAGCTATGAGTTCTAATCCTGCATTTGCCACCATCGCCTGGCACTCACTAATTTTGTTCAATAAGCTCTTGACATTTAGGCAGACTACCTTCCAGCATGTGCCTATACCCCTCCCCTTCTTGTTAACACCTCTCCCCTTGTCCTCCACCCTTAATTTCCTACTCTTTGCTCATTTTGTGTGACCCCACACTCTGATTCCGTTACTTCCTTTATAATGGACCCCTGTCCAGATGCCTACATATCTTCTGTTTCTGGCCCCCATTTTGGGGGGAGTCCTAGCTAGGTTCCCCATGTGTCATCCTTACTCTGTGGTTCCCCCAGCCTCAGTCACCCCATCCATGTAATTTAAATGTCCACCAATATAGACATCAAACTTCTGCCCCAATGCTCTAGCCCCACCCCCCTTGTCAGCTGAAGGCCACCAACCTTAAAGAGCCTCCCGACCCAGAAGCCACCAAGTCTCCCACAAAATGGTACCCCTCTTCCTGACACCATCCCTTCAGTCACCTTCCTTCTTCACTCTTCTCTTCCCCCTCCCCCCCACACGTACACAGGGAGGACCTCAAAAAAGGCAAAGGAAGCCACGTGGGCCTTCAATCTGTCCCACAGCCTTTGAAAGTTGCACTTCACTGTCTCAGTTGGTTTGCTAGATTATTGGTACCCAACAGCACCATCCCTCCAAGCTCCCCTTCCCCTTCCTCGATTATCCTCCCTATCCTGTCCCAGTCCTGGATGACTGATGCACCTGGAAAGCATCTGACTACCCCCTCCTCTTTATCCCACTTCTCACCACCTTTTCCACCCTTCTAATCATCGAGTCCCCTACCACTAGGATATTTCTTGCTGTCTTGCTCCACTCTTACCACTGGGTACCACCAAGTCATCATTTTCACCCTTCCCAACTGGCTCTAAGCTTCCCACTGAGGGAGTCCAGTACCTGCTCCTCCTGAAGTGGTACAAATCAATTTGCTTTCCAGATATGGTGAGCCTGGAAGACTTCCTTGTGGTTGCCCATGCCACTCTTTCTCCTCCCTGCTGCCCTCCAGCCCCTATGGCCAGTGGACCTCTTGGGGAGAGGAAGTGTCAGGTGTGTCTAAGAGTACCAATCCAGGTGGTAGCAAGGAAGACATATAACATTGGAGTCCCATACTGGGGAATCATTTCAAGAAATTACCCAAACTGCGTTCCTCCTTTCAACCAAGGCCATGGCAGAAAATTGGAAATACGGGTAGTTAGGATTCACCCCTTTTTATTGAAGGTTCTTTTCAAGTCTATGGTGAATAAAGCTTGAAAGCAAGGACAACTTCAACTGATCTCATGTGAACTTGAAGTCTGTTCCTAGTGTTCACCAATTTTACATGTAGAAAAAAGCTTGTCAGAATCTCCGACAGCACAGCATCTTGATAATGATTTGAAGTAGTCCTCAATATGGAACATAATCATCAAGGCCTGTATCCATGCTATGCTGGAATGATATGATGGGATCAATCACCACCAGTGTCAAGCATACACACCTAAATGCAGTTGAAAGAATATAAAAACACCTTAATATGCTATTTGGACATATGTTGGTAGGCCCTCTGGTTCATTTACAACAAGATTTTCATAATCTTGTCATAGCTAGGAGTTTAGTTTAGTTTAGTTTAGTTTATTGTTCTAGGAATTACTACCTTTGAGCCAGAGGCTCTTTTACAAAGGTTCCACGTCAATTAGGTACAGTACAAAAGGTTACATAGATAACACAACAATTTGTGTTGTGTCAAGAGCAAGAAAACCTATACAAATACATATCAAATCATTTGTGCAAAAGGACATGAGATATCAATAATCACATTATTATTACAAGAAAGAGGTCATGCCAGATTAGGAGAAACAAATAGGAAAAGTCCAGAACAGAGAGGTAAGTGAAAGTTGTGGGGATCAGACAATAGCAGGAGAAAAGGTTTCCCAAACATGTCTTTGTCAAATAACGGGACAGGGTGGGTAGTGAGAAAATAGAAGGTTTAATCAGGGCAGTCACAGGAGCTGGAGGTGGCAAGGTGAGAGAAAAGCCTTGATTTGAAAATACCTAGAGGTGAAGGCAGTAATATGAGTGCTGAGGGCATTTAGCCAGCTGGGGCACGATAGGCAAATGATCTTTGTCCCTGAGAAGTCCGGCATCGGGGACTTGGAGAGGCTGGTGTTCTGATCTTCTGGTAAAATGGGTGCTAGAGCTTGGACATAACAGGTCTTGGATACAGGGTGGAGTGAGGCCCAGAGTGGATTTTTTTGCCATCAGGCAGGTAAGGTACTTTATCCGGTTTGAGAGTTGCAACCAACCTGAGCCAGCATAGAGTGTTCGGTCTGTTATTTTGTTTCCATTTCAGGACTCTGACTCTGACATGGGGTTATAGTTATTGAATCAATATATCACATCATCCATTTATTATTCCTCAATATTGACATCATCATTTATCAGCCAGTGATGGACATTATCTGTCAGATTATACATAGAAATATGCAGCAACATAATCTATTTCCCAGGTGATACAGTACCTGCAATGAGAGAGACATGGATCAAAAATGTTTACAGATAATACAGTCTCATACATACATCGTTACCACCTCTGTAGCTTTGATTCCATAAGGGGTACCTGAAGTAGGAACTGTGGTGTCACTGGGGCAATGGCATCCATGGATAATAAAATGTTGTGAAAAAAAAAATCAGTTGTCACTTAATTTGGCATGAGGAAGAAAAGAAGGTGAGCAACACAGCCACTATGCCTTACCCCAAGTCAATGTATTTCTCATGCACTTAATCCAAAATGTGATTATTTATTTGTTTGAAGATATTTTTAAAGGACAGCTACTTAGGTGCGGAGGCTTGTTTACAATAGAGCCCTATCAACGATGGTTACCAATCGTACAGGCAATGATACATGATTACATACTGCACAAACATATATTCACATGGGTATTTTATGTTTCCAGGATCCTTCATGCAGATTTAAATATGAGCAAATTCTTTGCTCCTTGTACTGCATAACACAACAACTGGCACTTTCCTGTATTCCAGAGTTAGAGAAATACACAGTGCTTTCACCCTCATCTTTTAGTCCTCCAAGTTAGAGCCTCTTGAAGCATCCTAAGGCTAGTAGCAGTAGTAGTAGTAATAGTAATCTTTATTATTTGACTATCTGCCTTCACATAAATACTGTAGAACAGGGACCTATAACATTGTATATGTGGCAGTATACAAAGATATGGAATGCATTTACAGATTAGTACAAGGGACTGGTTCTCCTTGATGGAATACTACTGGTATATTTTATACAGTTTTACCCAATAATTTATGGAATCATCACTTTTCCCATTTTTTGGCAAATGATCATGAAAAGCTAAAAATGGCTAAGGTACCAGATCACCTCCAAAAAGAGAAGACCTATCAATACAGTTTACAGATGACAATGTAGATCAATATACATCAATACATTTGTAGGCATACTGTTTTGGCTAGTATATTTTTAAACATTGATAATTTCAAACTGTATCTGTATAACTGTTTTATTTAGCCCTGACTCCAATTTTTCATCTAAAAATATGTCTGTCCTAACTGTTTTAAAGTTAGCCCTGTCTACAGAAATAATCTTTAGCAACAACTAATTTTTAAACTGTTAGGGCTGTTAACTTTTTTTTTAAGTCAAAGCATGAAAGCCAGCCCACTGGCACAGCAGTAGCGCTATCACCTGTGGGGCTGATGACCCATGTTGATGATGAACAAAGGGGCGTCAGAGGGGTTGGCAGGGTGGAGGTAGAATGAGCGTCCCATGGAGCTCTACTCCTCGGGGGATTGTGATTCAATTGCAAGTCAGCGACATCTAGTGGAGGCTGGATGTGTAACAGCTGGGGCCACTCTTCCATGGTGAGGCAATGGCAGATGTCTGTAGGTTGGGTGCGGGAGCACACCCAACCGGTGCTGACATCATTACAAGTCCATGCCTCAGAGGGAACTAGCAAGGAAAAAATGCTTGGCCAGCAACACTGTGATGCCTCTGGACTTCTGCCAGAATGACATCCCATGCACTAACCTCGGCTGTGGCCTCTGGTAGATCTTGGTCTCTCCCCCCTTCCCCTGTGGGGAGCCCCACTGCAGGGAGGGCAAGCTGTAGGCCTCCCCAGCCTGGGGCAGCCTAGGGAGGATACCAGGTATGGGATCCGGGGACTGAGAGGAGGTAAATCCCCAGCCTGTACCAGGAGCAGAAACAACATTGAAAAAAAATTAAAGCGTGGAGTCAGATCATCATAAAATAGTTATACTGATACAATTTTCAATTACAGATAATTATACATACTTCAATAATTTTAGAAGTTTATTAATATTTCCTTCTCTAACAGTTCCAAAATTAGCCCTTTTCTGAGAAATTATCTTTAGAAAGAGTTATCTTTGGAACAATTAAGACTTAGTGACTTAAGTTGGTTCTCTTGTAATTTAAGATTGGTGTCAGGATGACATAGAAAAGTTATATATATATATATATAGAGAGAGAGAGGGAGATATATATATATATATATATAAAACTGTGATAAGACTATAATATGTTGTATAGAAATACAGCAAAGACTAAGAGTATTCTGTCTAAATGTATTGCTGAATATAAAACAGCAGTTTGGACAGGACAATTAGAATATGCAATTGAACACCACTTTTTTGAAAGAAATCAGAGTAATGTCAACAGATTAGAATATCAAGGTTTTGAAAATGTCATGGTAAACAAAAGATGGAAGACATGACTATAAAATTATCACTAAGGGAGGCATTTTGGATAACAAGCATTAGAAACATGTAAGCCTAAAGGACTGAACGAGCACTTGGATCTAATTTAGCTCATTCTATCATCTTTCTTCAGTTTGATATTTATAGTGATCATAGTGAAGTAACTATTCATGCTCTGCCCTTGAAGTCTAGAAGGAATTAGGATGTTTTTAATATTGATGTGGGTGTGCTGAATTTTGTAAATAATTATCTGACTATATACTGTGTGCTGAAAACCAGGAATGTCTGTCACTTGGCAATGATGTAGGGATAATGGCAAACTATGGGCCCTATGCACAAAGCTTGTGCTACACATATACATATCATGTAGACTTATGTCCATAACATTGCCGTGCATCAGGCTCCCATCAGACCCCACAGCATTCACAAAAGGAGCATGCGCCCCTTCCGCATCCGATCCCCTGTCCACCACAGAACTATGCATGTGGACCAGTGGGAGGTGGCTAGTGACATGCCAAGGGGGAAGCAGGGCTATGTGCCATGCAGAAAATAACATCTGTGTCAAAATCAGTCTGTTATGTATTGCAGTATATCCTCTACACCTTTCACAAATTGCTTGAAAAAGATGTTTGCACTACAAAAACCATATTAGGCGAGTGATTTAAGCTGTTGAAGTAATTGAATTGATACATAGCTGAAGATGTCTTTTTCCAAAAGTAAATATTCTTAGTGTTATAGAATAGTCCAATAGGACAAGGATGTGTTTATTATATCAGTATAGTTTGTAAGTTTTAATACTTTCAATATTATTCCATTAGGTTACTGAAAAATAAACTTTTTAAACTGTTTCCCAAATTTTTAGATTTTTTTATTCACATTCAGGAACCCTCAAATTAGTTTCCACTTGTTGTGACAATCATAGTCCATTGGTAAAGTACTACAATTGCACCATGAAAATTACAAAATTCTTTATATGTTCAGTGATCCCAATATGTTCCACCGCTTTTGCCGGTTTTGCCTATGAAAACTGTGGAAGATAAAAACATGATGCATCTTTAAAACTGTAGACTATTGTCAGAGTCTACAGCTTTATTAAGGTCTGCTTTTAGGCAAATAGGCACTTTGATACGTTGAATCATTGTGTCTGTACTGGGTATGGGTGCAAGCAAGATGGAGTCCAGAAGCGGAAGGCCCCAAGAGCCAGAATGCACCCAAACTCCAGGATCTGGAACCTGAATAATTCTGGAACCAGATCACTGGAGCCAGCTGTTATGCAGTAAGAAAAATGCTTCTAGAGTAGAACCATTTGGTTCCAGACCCAGAATTCAAGCAAAAACATGCTAAAACCACCCTAAATGCAGCAATTGGTTACTGCATCCCAACTGGTTCAGGCATGGTTCTGGGTGTGTTCCAGTTCAAAAAACTTGGTTTTCAGTGCATTCCATGCCCAGAACTGGGATGGTTCTGAAATCATTCAGCTTTCTATATTCTGACTGGTTCCACTGTACCAGTTCTGTAACTGTTCAAATCCTGGACCCCATGTCCCAGGTAGGAATGCTGCGAATTTAAACACCACTGGTGAATTTTTGATGACGTGCCAAATTTTGTACAATGCATAGTTAATGTGAAGGTGGTACTTCACCAGCAATTCACCATGCCAAGTACCAAGCACTCCCTCTCTGCTTTAAAAATTTAATTATCTCCCACCTCCACCCTCTGTAGCATCCAAAATCCACCCACTCCCTAGCCCAGATCATCATAATCATATAATGTACTCCCTACCCACCATCCAATGAGGAGCCCATACATGCTCCCTCCTTCCTCCCCACCTCATGAAAAGAAGTAACACCCCTCCTTCCACAGACCATATACCCACCAAGCCTCCACCCACAGCCCCACAAAAGAGACACTGCCCAGTCCACCAGTCAACACACACCATTCCTCCAACCACATGCCACATAGAATGGCACCCGAGTCTAATCCAGTCCCACAGGAGGGATGGGGCTAATTGCTGGAGAGAGAGGGGGCAAGGAATATTATCACATCACACTCCAATTCAGCTGCAGGGAATGTTTATGAGCTCCCCCAGCCTGGAGATGGAGCCTGGATCAACAGTCAGACCAAAACTCTCACATGGCAGTGCAATACATTGACTCACTAAGCCAGTGATAGTGGAGATTCTTTCATGAGCTAAATCAACAGTCTCATTTGTGTAACAGTTTTTTGACAGTGGTGGGGAAGGGATTTGACCCAAACCCCTGTTGCTTTAATGTTGGCCCTTTAAGACCTCTCTGCACAGCATACTCAACTTGTTGGCAGTCTCTCAATGGGAAGGGGTAGGAGGAGAGTTAACTAGTAATATCTGGGCCTAATAAAGGGAGAGAGGCAGAGGAAAGTGTGTGTGCTTAGTAAAGCTAGAGACTGAACTACAAGATGTGTGTGTAAAGCTGAATGTAAGCCTTTTGTTTGTTTTTTGCTGTAGTAAACTGAATTTTCATTTACCCTGACCTGGTGTTCTGAGTGTTTTATCACTGAAGGTTTCCTGAGAAGCCCCTCAATTTACTGCCCTGTTACATATGGTTGCCTTTAGCAGTGGGATCAAACTCTCCATTGTTCTTGGCCCAATTCTTTTTCTCTGTTACAGTGTATGGTGGAATGTGATTTTGTATGGAAATAAATTCACCATAGAAAGTTGTTCTGCTGCAGCAGTGACATCCTGACTAATGCAGAACGACTTTTCGTTCTCTGTTAGTGAGGATATCATAATACAAGTGACCCCATTAGTGCTCGTCATTGGTCAGTGGCTGGTGGATAGTCACATGCATTTGCTGGCCAGAGGACAGTTGTGGCCAAGTACCATTATTACTGAGCAACCTCTTGAGCTTTGCTCTTGAGGTCATCAGTCATCATGGTATCCACTTGGGGGAAGAATAGCCTTGTTGTGTATGATTTTCCATACACTATCCTGTATTTTCTAAATTACCTCCCACTGCCTGTTCCTCTGTGTCCATTCACATGTATGCAGATGATATGGTGCTCTTTACCTCTGGCTCCTCTGCCTCTGACCTCATGAACCAGCTCCAACTGGACTTTAAAAACATCCAGCTCTGGTTCTGAGAAAATCAGTTACTCCCCAATGCAAAGAAGAGGTCTCTATGACTTTTGTAACCAGACAGAGGCTTGCTAGAGTCTCCCCCTTCCTAACGTTCATACACTTGTAGGTGCAGCTACTGATATATCTCCTCCTTCAAGTACCTTGAGGTTGGGTTGGATTGCCACCTTGAGTTTTCTGTTCATGAAGATGTTACCCACAAGAAGCTCCACCCCAAACATGGAGCACTTTACGAAAATAAGAGAAGCATCACACTTCCTGTACACACTGAATTCCTCACTAACATAATTCTCCAAATTTTCGACTGTGGAGATGTTGTTTTACAATGCTGCTCCTAAGTCCACTTTAGCTAGACTGGACCACTCTTTCACACTTTCTGTCAATTTGCCCTTGACAAACCACTGCATACTCACCACTGTTCTTTGCATACCTCACTCTTCCTCTCCTCTCTTCATGCCAGGCACCTTTTGCTACTGTGCCTCCTTTATCTCCAAATTTTGGTTTGGCTCTCTCCCCTTGTACCTTGCTTCTCTGCTATCTTTCCCTCTTCTACCTCTTACTCCCTTCTCAATACTTGCTTTTGCTCTCTTGCTCTCCAACTGATGAAATGTACTGCTGGCCAAGCTGCCTTCTCGCTCCGCTTCCCTAAACTGTGGGTCTCTCCCCCCCTTCCATTGGCTCTGCTTCCTCCCTTCTCATTCTGAAAGCTCTCCTCCATGATTTCTCTTTTCACTCTTGCAGTTGCTTCTGAAACTGAGGTGGACTTTTGCTACCTGCCTTCCACCCCTCACTCACACTAGCACAGCCCCTCCTTCCCCCAGTTCATCAGTCACTACTCCCTACTCCTCACATTTTTGTTGCTCTCTGTTTTCTTTTCTTTTGCCTGTTCCATGATTTACTGTATGATCATTTACTATATATGGCAATTTTATTCTTGAAGCATTTCTTGTAATTTGCATATTTTGTTATACTAATTTCTGTATTATTGCATTCGTTTTGTACATTGTTCCTTGTATATCTCCTCTTCTCTTCTCTTCTCTTCTCTTCTCTTCTCTTCTCTTCTCTTCTCTTCTCTTTCCCCTCCCCCGGGATGCATCTGGAAATGAGACGATACCAGCTCAGTATAATTTTCCTGGCAAAACTTTTGAAATGGATAGATAGATAGATAGACAGGCAGGCAGACATACAGAGAGAGAGAGAGAGAGAGAGAGATAGATAGACAGATAGATAGTCTAAATAGGGGTAAGAAGGAATTGGACAAAGTACTGAAATGTCTGGTAGAGCAGCAAGTGCAACAGGCCCAGATACAGAGGGACTGGATGGACCACTAAGCACAACTGCAGGCCCAGAGAGAGACCAACAGCAGCTGCAGAGAAACCAGTAGCAGCAGGAGCTCATCAAACAGTTGCTGCAAGCACAGAAAGAAATTGGACCCTAGCTCCAGTTCCCAGGGAATCCAGTTACTGTGGGACCCCACCCTCTGCTAACAAAAATGGGTACTGAGGAGAACTTTGAGACCTACCTTATGACTTTTGAGAGAGTTGCTAGTACTACTGCCTGCCCACGAGAAAGCTGGGCCACTCACATTGCACCATAACTGACTGCAGATGCCCTAGCTGCATACAGAAGCCTAGATGATAATACAGCCAAAGACTACGTCCTGGTACATACAGTTATTTCAGACTAGGTTAGAATAACCTAAGTAAGAAAGTTATCATCTGAACCTTTGCATCTTGGGTTTCAAGGTTGAATCATGATCTAGAGTGCTGGAAAAAAAGGCTTGGCCACTTGATGGTTAAAGCCAGAGGTACAAACTTAAAAAAGATTATGGATTTGATTGTACTGGAGCAGTGCCAGAACATTTAGCCAGATCGGGTCTGTGACTGGGTAAGCCAACATGAACAGACTACTCTGGCTGCAGCCATGAAAGTCATAGAACATTACTTGGAGTCCGAAGGACAAAAGGTCTCTAAGAAGACAAGAATCCATAATGAACCTTGGGTGGCAACCTGAGGAAAAGATCCCCGCAGAAAATGGGAGAACAGACATTGAGGGGATAGGTAAGTGGTCAACTGGTGAAATATTACTTACTGTTACATGCCAAAAATGTATAACCCTAAGGCCTGGGGTAATTACCCGAGCCCTAAGACCCTGCTCTCTGGTGACCCAAATGGGGGGGGGCACAGGTCATAGGCCTGTTACTACCATCGCATATTTTTGTGGTAAAGTGGGGCATAAGTTTTGTGACTGCATGGACTGTGTCTTTGTGGAATTCATAGCTGTAGACCACACACAATTACCAGGCCAAAAACCCATATACAATTCCAGTACATATTTTATTATAGCTGATTTTTGCATATGTAGTTCCCTACTTATTTTTTGTGATATATGGACCAAAGCTGTATCTCTCCCTCTGAACCCCCACTTGTGTTAACAACAGCCCACTAGATCTGTTTGAAACACCTGCAGAAGCCTACTGACACAACTCTTTTTTTAAACATACTTCTGGGAGACAAAAGTCATCCAGTCCTGTAGCCCATGTACTGTATGTGAGCCAGGGGAGTCATTGTTGTTGTTTTTTTCTGTAGCTAAGCACAAAGTGACTTGGGCTTGGCATGAATTTTCCAACCTTTTGATCCCATAATGCTATCATTGTAATCCGTCTTTCGGTTGAGACGTTAAACCGAGGTCCCATCTGCTTGGATTGGTGATAGTTCAGGTGGATGTTGCAGATCCCATGGCACTTATCGAAAAGAGTAGGGGAATTTTTATTGGAATCTGAACAAATCATAACAAAATTATACAAATCAATATTATCTCATACATAATCATAATGAGAAAAGAATAAAAAAAACATAAATAAGTATCAATTCATACAAAATACCCTAAACATAAGAGAAACCAATATACCCCACCTCCCTCCCACTATAAGAGTTGGGAGAAATATTATAAAAGAACAGATAAACAAATCAGTATTACTTCGTACAAACAAAACAGAAATACAATAAAGTATTACTTCATACTTAATATAAAAGATATATATTGGAAAATAGGAAAATCATAATTACTAAAACATAATACATCCTGCATTAGAAACCCTCCCACACCTACCCCCAATTTTTTTTTTTAAACCATTCTAGTAACCTGGATAATTTCCAGCTGTTTTACATTCCTAGATTCCCAATAAATTCAAGGTTGTTCCACAATCTTTTCCTCTGAACAGAATTATACTTATCTCTTTCTTCCAATTTCCATTTATTCAGATCAGCACTAATAATAAAAAAAGTTCTAAAGCTGAAATAAACTGTTGTTGCAAAGCCAATCTACAATTACCTATCCATATCCAATAAAGAAAATGAGCATAAATAATACAAAATGTTCCTTGATGTACTGAAAAGGATAAAGTAGGAATTATTCCAAAATATAATAAATTTGGGTCCGGAGGAACTGGACCTGCCCACTTCCATCTATTTTTAACAATGTCCCAAAACTGTATTGCATATGGACAATTAAAATACAAATGATCCTTTGTTTGTATTTTTAAAATACACATCCTCCTAGGAAAATAACGTTCCGTTAAGGCCTTGTGCTTATGGTTACCCTTTACATTAATTCGACCATGTAGACCCAACCATACTGTATCCCACATCAGGTCTTTTATCCGTAATATATTCCGAGACTTGTTTTGCTCTAACTGAGTTAAACCTGTAAACACCGACTCATCAAAACATTCCATAATAATATGCTCATACAGTAATTTCCAGGAGAAATGAAGAGTATCATCTATCTGTACTCCCCATTTCTTTATAGCATCGATTACTCCATCCCACCTCTTTGGTAGGTGAGGACTCTGTTTATTTTTATGCAAGAATGTTTTTGTCGGCCACTCATTTAGTACCCCATCTAATGCTTCTTTCCCTCATTTACCCCATAATTGAACTGTCCCCTTTACTAAAGGAATAATATTATCATAAAGAAAAATCATAAAGAAAAACACCCCATGATGTACCATATTCAAACCCCCAAATTTAATTGGTTTATATAGAATATTCCACTTCACCGTATTCAACCTACTTCCCCATACACAAGAAAAAAAACAGCTCAACAAAAAAGTTTAGAAACATAGACTTTGACGGCAGATAAGGACCGCTTGGCCCATCTAGTCTGCCCATTTCCCTACCTACCATCGCAGATCCTAGTTAACCAACAGCCTATTTCTTCCTACTCCCCCCACAAGAATTGCCTTATGTCTGTCCCATGCATTCTTGAATTCTCCCACAGTTTTAGACCCCACAACCTCCTCAGAAAGGCTGTTCCATGCATCCACTACCCTCTCTGTGAAATAATACTTCCTCACATTGCCCCGGAACCGCCCCCCGCCATCTTTAAATTGTGTCCCCTTGTTCTTGCATGTCTCTTTTCTGAAAGATGCCACCCTCTTGGACTTTGTTGATTCCACTGAGGTATTTAAAAGTTTCTATCATGTCCCCCCTCCCTTCTTTCATCAAGGGTATACATATTAAGCTCCTTTAGTTTCTCCTCATATGACTTCTCTTGCAGACCCTGCACCATTTAGTTGCCCTCCTCTGGACTGCCTCTATCCTGTCTATGTCCGTGCGGAGATGGGGTCTCCAGAACTGGACACAGTACTCCAGATGGGGTCTCACCAACTGTCTGTACAGAGGGATAACAACTTACTGTTTTCTGCTGCTGATGCCTCTGCCAATGCATCCCAGTATACCCCCAGCCCTCCCTACTGCCTTCTCACATTGCTTGCTAACCTTAAGGTCATCTGATATGATTACCCCCAGGTCCCTTTCCTTTTTTGTTGTTGTTACTACCTCCCCATTGTGTATTCTTCCCTGGGTTCTTGTTTCCCAGGTGCATTATTGCACTTCTTTTGCATTGAATCCTAGCTGCAATACTTCTGACCATTCCTCCCAACCTTGCCAGTCCCTTCTCATCCTTTCCATGCCTCCTTGTGTATCAACCCTGTTGCAGATCTTTGTGTCATCTGCAAAGAGGCATACTTTTCCTTCCAGTCCCTCTGCAATGTCACTTATGAAGACATTAAAAAGGACTGGACCCAATACTGAACCCTGAGGTACCCCACTAGTAACCCCTCTTTCTTCAGAGTGGACTCCATTTACAATTACCTTCTGTGTCCTGTTGTCCAGCCAATGTTTTACCCAGGCTACCACCCTGGGACCCACTCCCAGGCTGGTTAATTTGGCTATTAATCTTTTGTGTGGGACTGTGTCAAATGTCTTGCTAAAGTCTAGGTAGGCCATGTCCACAGCCCCTTCCTGGTCTACTACTTTGGTCACCCAGTCAAAGAAATCTATTACTGTAGATTTATCTGACATGACCTTCCCGCTGTGAACCCATGCTGCCTTGGGTCCTGTGCCCCACTGACCTCTAGGTACTCAATTATTCTTTCCTTCAGAAGTGACTCCATCACGTTCCCTACCACAGAGGTCAGACTGACAGGTCTGTAGTTTCCTGCCTCTGTCTTGGTCCCACTTTTGTGAAGAGGAATCACATCTGCCTTCCTCCAGTCCTCGGGTACCACACCATCCTCCCATGATTTATTAAAAGAGTAGCCAGTGGTTTCACTAGTTCCCCTTAATTCTTTTAGAATTCTGGGGTGAATTCCATCAGGCCCCATTGCTTTGTCCACCTTCAGTTTTAGGAGTTCTTGCAGAACCCTTTCTTCTGTGAAAGGACTGGGATCGACCCCTATCTAGAGTGCTTCTGTTAATTGGATTAGGCACTTCCCTCCTCTTTTGTGAATACTGAGCAGAAATATTCGTTCAGTAACCCTGCTTTTCACTGTCCCCTCTGCCCACCACACGTTCATTCTATTCAGCCTCACTATCCCTCCCTTTGTCTTTCTCGCTTCGCTGATGTACCTATAAAGGTTTTATCCCCTTCTTAACTGAGTTGGCTATCTTTTCCTCAGTTTGGGCCTTTGCTACTCTGACCTCTCCCTGCTTCCTTCTGCCTTAATTGGTACAGCTCTCTGTCCTGCTCTTTCTGTGTTTCCTTATACTTCCGGAATGCTATCTTTTCTTCCTGACTTTCACAGCCACCTCTTTGAGAACCATAGTGGCTTTTTCTTTCATTTTGATTTGTTTATTTGCTTCACACAAGGCTTGTTGCCTCTGTGATGGCAGTTTTGATGATTCCTCATTGTTGCTCCACACCTCCTTCTAGCCTGTTTGCTAGTGCTTTTCTGAGGCACTCTCTCATCTTGCCAAAGTCAGCCCTCCTGAAGTCCAGTACCCTCACTTTTGTATGCAACTCTGTAGCTGAGTTTAACGTGAACCACACTGTTTGATGGTCACTTGTTCCCAGATAGCAACCCACTTCTAGATCTGAGATCCTCTCACTGCCCCGGTTTGAGAGTACGAGGTCTAAGATTGCTCCCTCATGAGTGGGTTCCGAAACTAGCTGTGTGAGGCCTGCCACCTGTAGGGCATCAAGAATGGCCCTGCTCTTGGATATGGCTGCAGCAAATGTGCTCCAGTTAACATCTGGCATATTCAGGTCTCCCATCAACAGTATCTCCCCTTTCTCTGCCATTCTAAGAATGCCTTCTATCATATCCTTGTCCATTCCCTACCTCTGACATGGGGGTCTGTACACAACCCCTGTGCAGATTGTGGTGCCCTTTCCAGTCTCCAAGGTGACCCACAGTGCCTCCTCTCCTCCCTGTTTACTCTTTTGTTCAGTTGCTTTTATCCCTTCTTTACATAGAGAGCTACTCCTCCCCCTCTTCTCCCCTGCCTGTCTCTCCTGTAGGTTATGTACTCTGGTATGTTAACATCCCAGTCATGGTTCTCTGTGTACCATGTTTCTGTGACTGCTACGATATCCAGGCATCCCTCTTCCATCAAGGCCACCAGCTCAGGGAACTTGTTGCCCAGACTACGGGCATTGGTACTCATTACCCTCCATTTCCTGTTGGCCTTACTCCTTTTTGCCCTATCCCTGTCCTTCTTGCCTTTGTCACTTTCTCCATTTACCCCTGCCCTTCTCCCCATCGACACCTCTATGTTGGTGTTTACTGCACTTCCTACCATCATTTTTTTGGGGCTAGGATTTCCCTGCTTCTTTCCAGTGCCTCCCCCCTTGGCTAGTTTAAATGCTTGCCAATGAAGCATTTAAACCTATCACCTAGGATCCTGGTTCCCCTCCTGGACAGATACAACCCATCATGCCAGTATAGGCTCGCATCACTCCAGGTGGACCCCCAGTCCCCAATGAAGCCAAATCACTGAGCTCCACACCAGTTTTTCAACCACTGATTGAATCCCATGGTGCGGAACACCCTAGCCTCTCCTACACCATAGATTGGGCAGCACCTCCGAGAAGGTTACCGTGCATGCTACTTGTCTAAGATCCCTACCCAATTCCATAAACTCTTCCTGCACTTCTCTAATCCCTTTCTTAGCCAGGTCATTTGTTTCTAGGTGGACAATGACATCCAGCTCCTCCTGTGCAGCTGCTCCAGCAGTCCTGAGGATTCACTCCCTGTCCCTCCAAGCCATGGCACCAGGCAGGCACCTTACCTCCCTCTCCCCTTCCTCCCCCAGTTCTACATTCCTAACAATGGAGTCCCCCACCAGGAGTTGTTTCCTTCCCCTGTGGGGTCCCCTGCCACCCTCCTGTGGGTCTTCTTTGTGGAGGTTTGTGGAGGTTCCCAGCATCCTACTTGGTCTCCACTGTGGGTGCCTCTGTAGAGGAACCACACTTTGCCAGAATGGCATAGGAATTGTGGAGAGTTTCTAAAGAAGATGGCAGAAAATAATAGAACTAATAAATAAGAATCCAGGTATCAAAAAAGGTTTTAATAAAAAAATCCATCTCCTTTTTGATAATTTCCACCTATTCCATAATTTGACTTTAGCATGACCTATTTCCAAAACTCTCTCCCAGTTTATACGTGCCATGTCCTCTCCACCAAAATATATTCCTAAAATACGACATGGCTTCCTAGAAATCAGAATATCACATACTGAACTATCTGAGTCTCTAAAGCCTGACACATCCAGACAACATGACTTGGCTACATTTAAATGAGCCCCTAATTTTACCAATCTCCTGTAACAAGTCACAAGCCAACTGAACAGAGCTATCATCATTTACCAATAAACAAATATCATCAGCATAGGCTAACACATTATACTCTAATACTGTACCCATACCTAAACCATATATTTTAGGAGAATTTTGAATTAACCAAAGCAATGGATCTATCATAAATACATATAAAAGTGGGCTTAGTGGACAACCCTGTCGAACCCCCTTCTGAATGACAATTTTCTTTCCCATCCAACCATTCTCATACGGTTTTACATATGCCAAGGCATAACATAATTTAATTCCCTGTATAAACAAATCCAGAATACCATATGCAGCTAAACAATCCCAAAGAAAAGAATGAGAGACCTCATCAAAGCTTTTGCCTGATCTAAACATACTATGTAACCTGCACCCACTGACCCTGTTGGGGAATTTTTACTTTCCATTATTTCTCTTAACAATTATAAAGGCTTCTATCATTCTTCGACCAGGAATTGAACAAAATTGTGTAGAAATAATTAGTTTTGACATTACTGATGCCAATCTATTACTTAATAGTTTAGCAAATATCAAAATCAACATTTAATAATGTAATCGGTCACCAATTTTGGATTTCATTTCGTGCTCCAGATTTATACAAAAAAATCATAAGTCCTTCATACACTGAAGAAGGTAAAGAAAAATCTTGCAAGAAAAAATTAAAATCCACTAAAAATTCCAGTGGAATAAGATTCCAAACAACTTTATAAAGTTCTCCAGTCAATCCATCCGATCCTGGTGCTGTATTCCCTTTTAAAGACTTAATAACTTTATCCATTTTTAAATAGGAAAATGGCAAAAGCAAAGAAGCCTGTAATTCTGGGGATAACTGTGGTAAAGATGCTGATTTCAATACCTGATCATGAAAACCTACATCTGGAGCTGAAGTCCCAAACACAGATTGTACATATTCCTCTAAAATTAACATAATGCCAACATTATTAGTAACATACATTCCATTAGATGTGTTTAAGCCATTTAGCAATCTTTTCTCTCTTCTCTTATGACGATCAAGGAAAGGATTCCCTTGTTCCAACTTCCCTTGAGTTCCAAAAATTTGTTCCTGATTCAATGACAACATTCTATCATACTGATAAAATTCCATACTAGTCTTTACTTTTTGAATCTCTATGGAAACATCTTCTTATCCCAAATTGTGCTTTGTTAATAATTCACCTAATTGTTCTCTTAAATTTAAGTATTTAAAATATTGCAAAATCTGTTTACCCCTCCCTGCTTCCTTAAAATAACTTTTTAAGCAACCTTTTAAATCTTCCCAGCATTCTCCTATATCTTCATCCAAGAACTGGATAGAAAGTTTATCTTGAATTATCTCAGACAAATTTGATACTACCAAAGGATCCTTTAAAAGAAGAGAATTCAACTGCCAATATCCTGGGCCTGCCATTCTCTGAGGAGGAGATTCAATATGAACCCCCACTAAAACATGGTCAAAAGATTCAATTAGTACTAGAAACATTTTACCATGCGGTAGGGACTGCTTAATGAAAATCATATCTATACATGAAGAGAGTCGTCCTCTATAATAAGTAGGTTTTACAGACTGTTTCCTTCATAAACCATTTTTAAACCCGCATGATTTACCACGGTACATAAAAATGCTCTATCACAATGCACTTTGTCTAATGGGCCATCTTTTGATAAATTAATATTAAAATCCCCAGCAAAAAAAGCCAGTTCTGCTAGTATGCAGAAATGGTTGTATTTTTTTTTTTAGTAATTCAATTCTAAGAGCTTTCGACTGATGACCATAAATATTAATCAATCTACAATGAACAGCTTTCATTTCTACATCTAGCAAAAAAGCTTGTCCTGGTTCAATATCTACCATACAATAGCATCGAATTCCAGGTGAGGTGAAACAATATCCCACCCCACTACAAGTATCCAATCCCAATGACCAAAAGGATGAACCCCCTTTCCATTCTTTAGTAATCTGATTTATATCACTAAGAGATTGTAACCTAGTATCTTGTAAGAAAAATACATCGTATGGTAACTGTTGAAGTATCCCAAAAGTAACATAACATTTTCTCAGTGATAAAACACTATTCACATTTAGACTTGCAGTCCTCAAACAGAGTGGATCAGGGAGGAAAAGCAGCCAATTTACCACTAGATCTAGTCACCCGCTTTTGTGGAATTTTAGATTGACTTGAATTTTGTACCATTGAAGATCTGGGTTCCAGAGGGGGGAAAGGATCCGGATCCATTCCCTCCATAGGTAATACTGAATCCGCCTGTTCACCCCATGGGGTGAAAACTGAAAATCTATTTGCTAAGGGTAATGGTGACAGAGAAATGTCTTCCTTTTTCTGTTTCCGAGACTGGGTTTTTAAAGGGAGCATAAACCCATCCTCCATTTCAGGCATTTCCAACTCGTCCCTCAGGGTTAAGGAGGGAGAGCCTGTATTATCAGTGTCCAGTATCAGAGAGGTTCCTGGAATGGGTGAAACTGATTTGTTAGGTCATTGACTTAAAAGAAAGGAATCTAGTGTCACAGTTCTCACAGAAGAACTTTGTGGAGTATCATAAGGGGTCACACTTTCATCTTGTCTGGGCTGTGGCTGTGGCTGCCTTATTAAAGGCTTCGGTGGAGGTACCACTGTGTTATTTAGCTCCATGGCCCTTGTGGAAGTTGGTCGGTTTCTACCCCTGGCCCCTGACCCTGACCCTCAGCCACAGCCATGGCCATGGGTGGGAAAAGGACCTTCTTGATACTGCTCAGCAGTTTGTCCAAAATGCTGTTTGGCTTTATTTAAGAAATAGTCATGATCCAACTCCCCCCTCTGAATTATGAGCTTCCCAAAGGTAGTCCTGGAATGAGTGTTCTTCTTCCCCACATAAATTACAAAAAGGGTGGGCATTACACTGGGGAGCAGTATGACCCAACATTCCACAGTGAAATCATCGAATCTGCTCACAATCTATGTTTAAATGATCCAAAGCTCCACATCTATAACAGCTTTTGGGCTGTCCTGCATAAAACAGGACTCCCCAATCTCGGCCCAAAAAACAGGAACTGGGTAGGTGGGAAATTCCAGCCTCAGTTTGATTCAATTGGACCCGAAACAACCAGCCACCATTCCAAAATCCATTCTCATCTATAATGGGTTTTGGATGTTCCATAACAGTACATTTTTTTTCAAACAGAACATGATGTCATTAATACAAACTCCCTCATTTCTAAATAGTATTGTAACCGTCTTAATGGTTGGTTTCATGCCCGGAATAGCCAAGAAATCAATCCAATTTCCAAAATCTTTAAGTGTATAATACAATTTCCAAAACTTATCCAACGATTGCATAGTACAAAAACTTAAATCATAAGTTCAATCTCCAGGGGCATGTATAAACACGTACACCTCAGAAGGTAAAAAACCCATGGAATCCTTAACTAAAGTCTTCCCAACCCATATCCTATCTGGGATTATGGGTGCATTCCCCCTTGTATTTTATACGAATCAAAAAACGTCTTTTCCCCGCTTCTGCAGGCTTTCGAAAAAGTCCTGCAAATGTTTTAGGTGGCGCTATATTTGTAGGATCCCTCTCTTGTCCCTCCATCCCTTTAGATACAGAGTCTCTTGAAACAATCCTACCTTGTGTCTCTATAGCAAAATCCTTCGATATACGAAGAGAAACTTCTTTTTCAATCAAAGGACCAGACTCTGGGGCTTCCACAGTGATAGGCCCAGAAGGACCTGAAACTTCTTGGCATCTTACCGTATTCTGAGGAATAGCAACCACTACTGCAGCCTCAGCAGAACCGACTACCACCTCCGTTACCACGCTCAGCTATACTAATAGTTTGTGGGCTTCTTGAGGGGAAACAGCTCCATTTTTTGGAGAACCCAGTAAAGGGATAATCGGGTCGGGAATCCATCGGTCTCCATTATGAGTCCACCCAGCTTTCTGCAAAGCCGACCCAGGGGTCCATTCGGTATCAGAGTTTAGTGTCTCAGGAATGACGTCAGCTACCCAATTTTGTATCCTTGAAGAATTTAATCCCAATGGAGAAAGAGACTGTTCCAAAACTACTTTTAGTGGTACCCGTTTACTCCTCCCAGGTAATGGGCTCACTGCCGACCTTTTCCTTTTCTTTTCCTCCAAATTTAACTTACATGTCATAAACTCCTGTTCCGCCACCGAAATTAAATCCAACAGCTGTTTTTTCTTTAAAGCCAAATCTCACTGAAGATTCTCTTCTTCCCAATCTTGTATTTCATTCAATCAATCCATTGAAGAAGTAGAGGGCTCCTCAATTTGGATATCTGCCCCCAAAACTTGGCTCTCCATGCCGGTAACGTTCTTTATTTCTAGAACCTCTTCCATCTCCTCCACACCACTTCCTTCCTCCTCCATGTCCAAATTCACACTGAAACGCAATCAAACTCTCCTGCAGTGCTTCAGCGCCCTCTGCAGCAAGAGTAGGGGAATTTCCCCGGTGTCCTGGCCAAATTTCCCTCATTCACTAACAATACCACCAACAGCTTAATCTGGTTCAAGGTCAGTTGGCATTCATCTGTATCCCCCTTCCCCAGGTCATGCCTAAAAATAGGCAGGATTTGTCTAGTGCACTTACCCAGTCAACAAAAACTAAATAAAATGTCACAGTGATAGCATTATCAATAGGAAGACATCACAATGATTGTATTATAGGATTTTGATTCCACCATTTCTCTATGAGAAAATACACCCGTCTATATATTACAAAACAATTACTGGACATTTTCTTTGGCGCCCTCCATTTTGCTCCTGCTCCTGTTGAGTGCTCTCTAGCATTCTCTGCACCTTGTTGAATGCCAGGAACAGACAGAGAGAGCGAGTTGTAGATAGTGAGTGTGTGTGACATGTTCTGCCCTGATTACAGCTACACCAGAGCATTGTGCAAAGCTGTAGACCTGAGCTGTGCTGGTCACCCCAAAGCAGTTGTACCCCTGCTGTGTAATCTGCCACTAGTGTTGTGGCACACCTGCACATGGTAATGTTTCTGAGAGTGTAAGAGAGAGAGAGAGAGAGAGAGAGAGAGAGACAGAGAGAAGGATGGGGAGAGTGAGAGAGAGGGACAGGGAGAGAGGGAGAGAGTAGATTGACAGCAGTCTGCATGTGCATTGTAAGGGAAGATGAGAATAAGGTTAGTAGGCATGGTAGCACGCATTGTTATGCACAAGAAAAGTCACACATCATGTCAGTACTGTATGTGTGACATTTCTATGTGCAGAACAGCAGCGAAGCATGCATTATCTGTGAGGGACTATTTTGTAAGGTGGCAGGATACAGTACTTTTTTGGCATTTAAGCAGCAAAAAAACAGCTTTCTGCATAATTTTTTGTTGTTTAAACATAGCCCATGTTATAAGCACAATAACCCACTCCAGAGCATGCAGTTATTGGGGATTAATCAACACCCTGGGTGCTGTGAGGACACTTGGCATGCGGCCTCATGCCTCACAATGCACCCGGGGTGTTGATTAATTCCCAATAACTGCACACCCTGTTGTGGATTATTGCTTACATGGTAAACATTGTTTTGTTTTACAAAGAAGCACTTCCAGACTCAAAATTATTATTTGGTGCAAGGCCAAAACATTACACAGGTTTCCCAGGAAGCAGGTAATTTGTTTTCAGTATCAGATTCACTGCACTCTGCAAATATATTTTCAGGATTCCAAGCAGGCTAGAAAGCATAGTACTGTTTCCATGTAAAGACAGCCACAGTCTTAAAGGGGACTGGATGCATTGCAGAATTTCATGTCCATATTTGTATATTCACAGTCCTTTCTGTATACTGTATGCCACACTTTTCTTTGTTTGTCATCTTCACATTCTTCAAACCAAAGTAGCTCTGACTGAAACCTATTTTGCCATAATAGGGGCTTTAAATTAGGTGACAACACCTGTTATAGCCAGTCAGTGACTTCTGATGCTGATGATGCTACTTGCATGGTTTGCTACTTTGGGGGCTGGCTCCATTTTCATCAATGCAGCAACTCATGCAAGTACCGTTCTCAGTTTCAAGAGCCACTGAATCACTGCAACCAGTGATGTCACTGATTTTAGTGCCTGTAATTGTGCAGTTCAACATACTAAGCTGGTTTCAACGACCAGGGAGAGAGAGGAAACAAAAAATGAGAAATATACAGAAAGTAAATTAGTGGTGAACAAATATGAATTGTGACTACTTCAAGGCTTACAGTACCATTTTAGTGCCAGTAAACAAATGTATCTGGTTCTCTGTTATGCTAACATAGACTAGGCTAGGGCAGGTACAGCATGCACTCTGCTGCACTGTGGCCACATCACAGTTCATGCAGCTGTGGGTAATGTACCATAACCTTACATCATGGCAAGCCAGGTAATATCAAGGGAATCTAGCACTACATGGAACTGCCTTAATGCTTTGAGTGGACAAGTATTCACAAACAGTTGCCAGTTTTTTAGAGGTACAGTGCTGCCAGTAAGATAAACAATTCCATCAGAAATGACAGAGTAAGACTGGCAAATGTACTGAACCTGAATGGTCCAGCCTTGGTTGAAATAAGCAGTCGTACCCTGACAAATGTCACTCAACAAAAGCTAGTGGCACTAATTTAAATGGTGTGCGTGTGTGTGTGTGTGCACTAAACTGGACCTTTACAGCTTCCAACCACATACTGTAGATAGGGTTTTCTAGGGAAATCTTCAGCTACAATGCACCATAACGTGAAGGAAAGAACAGCCACTTTCCTCTTTTTCTACTATCCCATTTGTGTACCTTAGCCTGTCTGCCAAGATGTCTTGAACACCTAGGAGAAACACGTCTGACATCTGAATGCCATGAGACATTAACCAGTACTACACTTTCATTGCTTCCCTGCACAGGGGGAAAGAGTGACTGCCCCCCTTGCCTGTTTATGTTGTGCAGTACACTGACATTTCCTGCCTAGATCAGCAACAGACCAGGACTGAGGTGTTCTTCATAGGCCTGGAGTGCAAGCAGAATAGTCCTCATCTCCAGAACATTGATGTGGATATCTGAATATAAGTTGGTCCATGACCCTTGGGTCTGAAAGGAATTGAGAAGGTCACCCCAGCCTGACTCCAAGGTATCCATTGTTAGGATCTGCACTGGAGTCGGGGAGAAGGAAATGCCCTGCAGCAGGTGCTGACAGTCCTTCCACCAGACTACAGCACTGTGGAGAGGGTGTGTGACAAGGACCATCTGTTCCAGCTTGTTCTTTAGTTGATTCCATTGCACCCAAAGAGTCCATTGCAGTGTGTGAATATGGAGGTAGGCAAAGGGAACAGTCAGTATGGCAGCAGCCCTAAGTTACAGAAGACATAGAGAGCAGATATGTAATGACTTCTGTGTATATCAGCTGGGACTGACAACAAGGGTCTCTTCCCTGT
The DNA here is from genome assembly GCA_016271365.2 of Neoceratodus forsteri. Classification (NCBI taxonomy): domain Eukaryota; kingdom Metazoa; phylum Chordata; order Ceratodontiformes; family Ceratodontidae; genus Neoceratodus; species Neoceratodus forsteri. The sequence continues at coordinate 972,639,025 of CM057456.1, read as the reverse complement.
CTGCAGGCAGGATGGCACTGCCCGCTGTTGTGTCCAGCATGGCACCAATATACTGAAGGTGCAGACAAGGAACTAGAATGGATTTTGGCACAGTGACTGTAAAACCCAGTTCCCTAAATAACAGTTGTGTTCTGGACAATGTGCACTGAACCATTTCCCTGGATGGGGCCTTCAGGAGCCAGTCATCCTGATACAGGAAGACATAAAGCTCTTTCCTCTGATAGGCTGCTGCCACCACCACAAAGCATTTGGTAAATAACTACTTTACCAAGGATACGCCAAAGGGCAAGACTTGGAACTGATGATGGCTGCCCTCCTGCATAAAGTGGAGAAACTGCCTGGTGGCACTTTGAAATCATGACATGAAGGTATGCATCCATCATGTCCCGGGCACACAGTAAATCCTACTTTTGCAGCAGGGGGAGGAGAGACTGAAAAGTCACCATTCGAAACCTTTTGTATTCAATAAGCCAGTTTAGGTCTCTCAGGTCCAGTACAGGATGCAGATCTCCTGTCCACTTGAGAACCAGGGAGTATCTTGAATAGAACTCTTTGTTTCTTTCTTGGGGAGGAACGGCTTTGATAGCTCACTTGTAAATGAGTGACTGAACCTCTTCTCTCAGAAGTGGCAAGTGACCCAGAGGGTAATGGGAAGGAGGTGGAGGATAAACTGGATGGGTGGATAGCAACTCCAGAGCATGCAAATTTTTCCACCAACTCCAGGACCCACTCCTCTGTCATGATCTCCCTCCATTTTGACAGATGAAGGAAGACCCTTCACCCCATTAGCATCCCAGGAGGCAGGGCAACCTTGACCAATACCTTTGGATGCTTTTGTATGGGCACCAGGGGTGAGAGGCCTGGTAGAGGACTGCCTCCACAACCAGAGGACTGCTGACAGTGTGCACAGCCACTATGGGCCACAGGCCTAAGAAATTATCCTCTACCACACCCCTTGGCAGGTTAAGGGGTCAGAGATTTGAGTGACTTTAAAGTTATCATGGAGGACTAGAGCTCATGTAGAGCACTTTCAACATCACTCCCAAACAGTATGGCGCCCCTGAAAGGGGCATTGACCTAAACCTGCTGTATATCAGCAGTAAATCCAGCTACCCTGAGCCAGGAATATCTTCGAAGGCATACACCGGAGGCAGCAGCCTTGGCAGATGCATCAGAGGCATCATATGTAGAGCATAACAGATTCTTTCCAGTGTCTACACCAACTGAAACAGCTTTAAGTAATTCAGCCTTTGCAAGACTATCAAGCAAAACCTGAATAGTAGACATAAAAGCATAGAAACATAAGAATCTGACAGCAGATAGGGACTGCTTGGCCCACCTAGTATGCCCATTTTCATTACCTATTGTAATACTGCAGACCCTACTTGATCTCCGGCTTTATCCTCCCTTTCCTAACCACTAAGGTTCCCTTATGCCTATCCCATGCATTCTTGAATCCAGTTACTGTTTTTGCCCTCACCACCTCCACTGGGAGGCTGTTCTAGGCATCCACCACTCTTTCTGTGAAGAAGTACTTCCTCACATTTCACGAGTCTACCCCCCTCCAGCTTCACAGCATGACCCCTTGTTCTTGAGCATGTTTTTTTCTGGAAAATGATTCCCTCTTATACCTTATTTATACCTGTGAGATATTTGAAGGTGTCTATCATATCCTCCCTTTCTCCTTTTCTCCAGGGTGTACATACTGAGGTCCTTTAGTCTCTTCTCATAGGGCTTTTGGTGCAGACCCTGCACCATTTTAGTTGCCCTCCTCTAGACGGCCTCTGCTCTGTATATGCCCTTCCAGAGATGTGGTTTCCAGAGTTGGACACAGTACTCTAGATGAGGTCTCACCAATGATTTATACAGTGGTATCACCATCTCCCTATTACTGCTGGGTATAACTCCTCCCTATGCACTGTAGCATCCCACAGGTTCTTCCCACTGCCTTGTCACACTGTTTGGCCATCCTTAGGTCATCAGATATGATTACCCCCAGATCTCTTTCCTTTTTGGTGGTCTTCTGTACCAGTCCCCACATCTTCTACTCCACCCCTGAGTTTCTGTCCCCCAAGTGCATGATTTTGCACTTCTTCATATTGAAACGTAGTTGCCACACTCTTCACTACTCCTCAACCTTTCTCAGATCTGTGTTCATCCCCCCACCCCGGAGTGTGTACCTTATTGCAGATCTTTGTGTCATCTGCAAAAAGGCACACTTTCCCTTCTAGCCCCTCTGCAATGTAACTAATAAAGAGATTAAAGAGAACCAGTCCCAGTACTGATCCTTGTGGCACCCTGCTGGTCACTCTCCCTTCCTTGGAATGAACTCCATTTACCACCACCTTCTGTTGCCTATCCCCCAACCAATTTCTTACCCAGTTTACCGGCTGTGGACCCACTCCAAGGCTTCCCAGCTTGTTTATGAGTCTCCTATGTGGAACGGTGTTGAAGACCTTATTGAAATCTAGGTAGGTCACATCCACTGCTCCACCCTGATCTAATTCCCTGGTCACTCAGTCAAATAAATCTATCAGATTTGTTTGACATGACCATCCCCCAGTGAGTCCATGCTGCCTCGGATCCTGTAAGCTATTCAAGATACTCCACAATCCTTTCCTTCAGTAGTGATTCCATTAATTTCCTCACCATCAAAATCAGGCTGGCTGACTTGTAATTGCCAGCCTCCTCCCTGCTTTCACGTTTGTGAATTGGGATGACATCTGCCCTCCTCCAGTCATGTGGAACCACTCCCATCTCCAGTGAGTGATTGAACAGGACTGTCAGAGGTGCAGACAACACCTCTCTGTGCTCATTTTATTCAGTGCAGACATGCAGAACAAGAAACACAACTTGACACAGCAGAGCAGGGAGCAGAAAATGATCCTGACATTTCACCTATCATCGTTCTCAAAGGACTAGTGCCATCATCTAGTTATGTTTCTTGTTCTGTACATCTGCACAGAATAAAATTATGTAAATTAAAGTTTCCATAGCCAGGGCTACCTTATTTAATGAGACTGAGCATTGAGTGCTGTGACTTTTGGATAAACAGAGTGTTCTTTTTGTCACTGGCACCTGGTCCTCTGAGCAGCTCTTAGTAAGAGGACCTCTCTGAGCTCCTTCAATACAAACATATGAACATAAGAATGTTCCAGCAGAAACAGACCACCCGGTCTGTCTAAGTCTGCTCGAGTGCGCAGCCAACACCCCTAGTCTGCAGCTGCCCCAACCACCCTCCCTTTTGTCATCCCACTGCCACCCCCTACCCTCAACCTCCCCTGTTCCCTGTCCCATGCCCTTTTGAAGCTGTTCACAGATTTACATGATACCACCCATTCTGGTAGGGCATTCCATTTTACAACCATTCTAGTGAAATAGTGTCTCCTCATTTCTTCCTAAATCTCCTCCATTCTTAGCCCGTGCCCCTGGTGACCCTCCTCCTTAACTTAAAGACCCCATCTGCCCCATCCTTATTGATTCCTCAGATACTTGAATGTCTCTATATGTCCCCCCATCCCTTCTGTCCTCCAGGATGTACATATTTAGGTCTCCCAGCCTGCTGTCATAGTATCTCCCTCCGTTCCACATATCATCTTTGTTGCCCTCCTCTATACCCCCTCCAGCAGCCTGATATCACGCTTTAGGTATGGCCTCCAAAACTGTACACAATACTCTAAGTGCAGCCTTACCAGTGAGCTGTAGAGGGGCAAGATCACCTCACTTCACCTGGATGAAAATCCCCTCGCTATGCACCCCAGCATTTTGTTCGCTTTTGCAGCTGCTCTCCTGCACTGGGCAGTGTTGTTCATGGTCCCTGTTATCATTACCCCAAGGTCCTTCTCCTTCTCAGTGATCCCCTGCTTAAACCCCCCAAGCCAGTATTCTCTCCATGGGTTCTTCACCCCAAAGTGCATAGCCTTACACTTCTTTGCATTGAACCCCAGCTGCCACTTCTGCGACCACTCCTCTAGCTTGCATAGGTCCCCCTGCAGCTGCTTCCATCCCTTTTCTCCATCCACCACTGCTCCTATTTTGGTGTCATCAGCAAACAGACTTACCTTGCTTACCAGCCCATGTCCAATGTCTGATATGAAGAGCCCAAACAATACTGGCCCCAACACAGAGCCCTGTGGCACCCCACTCATCACTGGCCTTGGAGTCGAGAGCTCCCCTCTCACCACTACCCTTTGCAGTCTCCCACTCAGTCAGCTTGTAATCCAGTTCATCATTTTTGCCCCTACCCCTACACCAGTTAGCTTCCCCCCAAGCTGCCCATGAGGCACCGAATTGAAGGCCTTGCTGAAGTACAAATAAAGAACATCCACCGCATGACCCTTATCCAGTTCACCTGTCACCCAGTCATAATATTGTATCGAGTTGGTTTGACAAGACTTCCCTGAAACAAACCCATGCTGCCTCACATCCTGAAGGCCGTTGTCCTCCAGATATGACGCCAGTCTTTCCTTTAGTATTGTTTCCATGAGTTTGTACACTATGGAAGGTCAGAGAAGGGGAGATAGGGGAGCTAAACACGTGGCTCAAGGGCTGGTGCCAGGAAAAAGGACACAGATTTGTAGGGAACTGGCAACAGTTCTGGGGAGCGAAGTTCTTTAAATTTGATGGACTGCATCTGACTAAAGAGGAGTCAGTGCATTTAGCAGAAGTTTGACGTCCTTTGCAGAATATTTAAACTAGCAAATGGGGAGAGGGTGCAGCACCTCATACGTTGAATGGGAAGAACACCCTCCCTCAGCTAGTGGTCAAACAGGAATTCAGCATGTTTGCCGTTCATTTGCATCACCAGGTAAGAAAAAGGTTTGTCTCCCATACGACGCACAGGGTAATGCCAAACTTCACCCAACAACTAACACACCGAATCTGGCCAATGGAAAATCATGTACACAATGCTCACAGCCTGGGAAATAAGATCCCAGACCTGCAGGCAATAATGTCAGAGGCTAAACTGGACATAGTAGCAATTAGTGAGACATGGTTTACCAGTAACCACACTTGGGAGACTTCAGTACCTGGCTATGTATTGTCTAGAAGAGACCGAGGTGAAAAGGGGGAGGAGGGCCCTGTATGTTAATGAAAATATCAAAGCTACAGAAATTCAGAATACACATAAGGAGCCAGAAGAACTGTAGGTCACCCTGAAACAGGAAATGGGACAGCATAAGAACTGGGGTTGTCTACAGGCCCCCAGACCAGAGGGAGGACATAGACACATTACTGTTAGAAGATATACAAAACATGACAGCTAAAGGGGAGGTTCTGATAATGGGAGACTTCAACATGCCGGATACAGATTGGTCAATACCAGCAGGAACATCTGCCAAACTAGACTCATAGTGGATTCCTGCAGGGGAGGGCCTCAAACAACTGGTACAGCAACCCACAAGAGACAGGGCTATCCTAGATCTAGTACTGACTAACAAAGAAGGGATCACAGATCTCCAGGTAGAAGGTCACCTGGGAGCCAGTGACCATCACATGGTATGGTTCAATTTGGCTACTACATCTAAATCATCCCATTCCAAGGCAAAAATATGGGACTTCAGAGGAGCTGACTTTGATAAGATGGCCAACAGAGTTAAGCTAGCCTCTGGCAAAAGAAACACAGGTGAGGGGTACAGGCAAAGTGGGCAAGCATTAAGGATGCAATACTTGAAGCAACATCCCATTGTGTTAGACAGAAAAGGAAGTACAAAAGAAGAAGGAAACCACTTTGGTTCTCAAATACAGTAGCAGAAAAGGTCAGAGCCAAAAGGCTGGCCTTCAGGAAATATAAGGGAACACAGCGGGATGAAGATAGGAGGCGTACTCAAACTACCCTAAGGGAAGCAGGTAAGGCAGTAAGGCAGGCAAAGTCCCAAACTGAGGAAACACTAGCACTAACAGTAAAAGAAGGTGACAAGACTTTCTATAGATACATTAGTGAAAGGAGAAAGTCCAGAGGGGTATTGCTGCTTAATGGAGAAAAGGAGCATGTGAGGAGGAGGACCCTGTAAAGGCATCTATCCTAAATAGATACTTTAGCAGTATTTACTGAAGAGAAGGTAGGGCAGGGCCCACAGCTCAGCATCATGGACACGGGGAGGAGGTGAGCACTACTCCCTTCACAAAAAGAGAGGGGTCCTACAAGAGCTTGCGCAGCTCAGGTGGATAAGGCAATGGGACCTGATGGCATACATCCCAGGGTACTTAAGGAGCTAAAGGAGGAACTAGCAGAGCCATTAGCAGAATTGTTTAGTGAGTCTCTGAGCACAGGAGAGGTCCCAGAAGACTGGAGAAGGGTTTATGTGATCCCGCCTCCACAAGAGTGGTAGCAGGAGGAGGAACTACAGGACCGTCAGTCTTACTCAGTAGTGGCAAGATTATGGAGGCACTTAAGGAAAGGATAGTGCAACACCTGGAATCCATAGGGCACAGGATCCAAGACAGCATGGGTTTACAAAAGGAAGGTCCTGTCAAACTAATCTCATAGATTTCTTTGACTGGGTAACCAGAGTGGTGGACCAAGGGGAGCAGTTGATGTCGCTACCTTGACTTCAGCAAAGCTTTTGACACTGTTCCACATAGAAGATTGATAAATAAGCTGGGTAGGCTTGGGTGGGTCAGAAGTTGGTCAACTGGGTGGCAAACTGGTTGATGGACAGAAAACAGAGAGTGGTGGTAAATGGTATACAGTCAGAAGAGATGCAAGTCACAAGGGGTACCTCAGGGATCAGTCCTGGGGCCAGTCCTCTTCAACATCTTCATTAGTGACCTTGCAGATGGACTAGAGGGTAAGGCTTGTCTATTTGCAGATGACACCAAGATCTGCAACAGAGTAGATGATCCAGATGGGGTGGGCAGAATGAGAAGAGATCTGGATAAACTAGCAGAATGGTCAGAAGAGTGGCAACTGGATTTAAAGCAAAGAGTGCAAAATCATGCACATAGGGAAGAGAAACCCTGAAGCCACCTATAGGCTGGGAGGGAGTTACAGCAGTCACAAAGGAAGAAAGAGACTTGGGCATCATCATCACTGATGACCTAAAATCATCCAAGCAGACCTCAAAGCAGTAGGTAAGGCTAGGGGTGTTAGTGTATTAGTAGGGTATCATAAGTCGTAAGAGGGAGGTAATAATCCCTCTGGCTGAAGACACTGGTTAGGCCCCATCTGAGTACTGCGGCAGTATTGGAGGCCACACCTTCACAAGGACATTAACCAAATTGAGGCAGTCCAGAGAAGGCAACCAAAATGGTGCAGGGACTGCATCAGAAGACATATGAGGACAGATTAACGGAGCTCAATATGTATACCCTTGAGCAAAGGAGGAGAGAGGTGATATGATCGAGGCATTCAAACACCTTAAGGGCATAAACAAGGTGAAAGAGTCTAACATGTTTAAATATAAGAAAAATAGCAGGACAAGAGGACACAGCATGAGATTAGAGGAGGCCATTGAGGGGAATGTGAGGAAATTCTTTTTCACAGAAAGGGTGGTGGATGCATGGAATGGCTTACCACAAGAAGTGGTGGCTATGAATACAGTGCAGGGCTTCAAACAGGCATGGGATAGGCATAAGAGATCAATACAAATGACTATGAATAGATAGGCCACTGACAGAGCAAAGGCCGATGGCACATTTATAAGGTAGAAAAAGAAATGGGCAGACTGGATGGGCCTTGCGGTCCTTATCTGCCGTCAGCTTCTATGTTCTATGTTTCTATGTTTCTATGGAGGTGAGACTTACTGGACTATAATTACCTGGTTCATCCCTTGGCCTGCTCTTGTGTAATGGCACTACATGTGCAATCCTCCAGTCCAGTGGCACATATCCCAACTCCAGTGAGGTGCTGTACAGATCCGCCAGTGGCTCCGCCAACACCTCTGCCATCTCCCTCAGCACCCTGGGGTGGATACCATCCTGCCCTGGTGCCTTGTCTACCTTCAGTGCCCTCAGTCCCTCTAGGACTCTACTTGCTTCAATTCTTCCATCTGTCACCTCCTCTCCTCCTGCCCCCCGACCATGCTGGTAGTGGCCCCCCCTTTTCTTCTGTGAACACGGAACAAAAGTATTCCTTCAGTGCTTCTGCCTGTTCCTCCCCCTTTTCCATCCACTCCCCACCCCTTTTTATCCTCACTATTGTCTCCTTGCACTTTCTTTTCTTTCTGATGTATCTGAAGAAGTCTTTCTCCACCACCACCCCATTAATTCTCTGTGCTAATCTCAGCTCCCTCTGGGCTTTGGCTTTTCTCACTTTTCTGGTCACCTCCCTGGATCATCTTGCATATTCCTCCCTGTCCACTTCCTTCTCTGTCCTCCTAAACCTCTGGTGAGCTACTCATTTTGCCCTCACCACCTCCACAACCTCGCTGTTCAACCAGCATGGTTTTCTTGCTCTGCTTCTCTTACTCTGTGCCTTGGTGCAGGCTTCTGTTGCCTCTGTAACCCCCAGTTTAATAATATCCCATTTCAGCGCCACATCTATCTCACACCTTATGCCCTCCAATTTCCCCTTCAGTACTTCCTGCATCCTCCCAAAGTTCACCCCCCTGAAGTTTACCACCCAAGTAGCCGATTTCTCTGGCTCCCCACACAATGTGATATTAAACCAAACCATTTGATGATCGCTGTTGGATAGTGGGTCCTCTACCTTTATTTCCCTCACTCCCTCCCTCCCCATTCGACAATACCAGATCTAAAGTGTTCTTTAGCCTAGTAGGTACAGTAACCAATTGTGTCAGGAGACCCTCCTGGATTGCATCCAGGAGCACTTGCTCCCTAGCACTGGAGGTGACCAGAATGCTCCAGTCAACCCCAGCAAGTTGAAATCCCCCATGATGACCACCTTCCCCTTCCCACATACCTTTTTGATTTGTTTCACTAGCTCCCTGTCAAGCTCATCAGACTGGGCCGGCGGCCTATATACCACCCCAAACCTCAGTTTCCTACGCCTTGAGTCTAGGAGCTGAAATCAGATTGCCTCTGTTCTCCTTTTTTCTCCCTTGTCTCTTGTGCATTTGATCCCATCCCTCACATAGACTGCCACCCCCATGGTCCTTCCTGTATGATTTGTATCCTGGGATTGCCAGATCCCAGTCCTGGTGCTCAGTTGCCCACATTTCTGTCACAGCTGCAATATCCACCCTCCACACTGCTAAGAGTGCCTGTAGCTCAGCAGATTTGTTTCCTAGGCTTCTTGCATTAAGTGAGACCACCCTCCATAATGTCCTCTTCCCCTCACTAGCCTCCATCTCGTCCCTTCTACTCCCTTCTTTTTTGACCTCCCTGAGTCCTTCCCTGCTAGCCTGGGGGGTAGGCTGTGACTCCACTCCATCGGATCCCTGCCTACCTGCTGTCCACTTGCCACCCCCCCAATCTAGTTTAAATCCACCCTTGTCGCAATATACCTCTCCAGTCTTTGCTTTAACACCTCCTTCCCCTCCCCACTCAAGTACAACCTATCACTTGCAAATAGATTGTTATTATCCCAGGTACTTCTCCAGCTGCCCACAACCCCATACCCCTTAGTTCGACACCATTCTATCAACCATGTGTTCAACTCTTTAATCCTCTCCTTTCTCACTGTGCTTGCACAGGGTACTGGGAGCACTTCAGAGAAGGCCACAGACTCCTCAGACTCCTCACACAACCTTCCCACTTCCTCAGTCCTCATCCTTGTTACATCCAGTGTTTCCCCGGCTAGGTCATTTGTCCCCACATGTACCACAATGTGTGGTTTCCTTCTACCCCTCTTTACGCACCTAAGGGTTGCCTGTCCTGCCATATCTGCCTTTAATCCTGGTATGGACTCCACCCATATCCGACTGTGCTTCTCCCCCTTGCCACCCCATCTGATCCCCTTGAGTATGGCATCCCCCAACACCAGAACAGCTCCCTCCTCTTTCCTTGTGCCCATCGCCAACCCCCCACCCAGGTTTTTATTTCTGAAGCCACTCAAGACTGTGATTTTACCATGTGCCCCAGTGTCTTCCCTCCTGTCCCTCCCAATTGAGACCCCTTCCTCTCCTCCTGTTTGACTGCCAACCTCCCTTTCCCTCCTCACCTCTCCAAGTATTATCCCTCCCCCTGTCACACCATGCTGAATCTCTTCACTAGTAATGCCTATCACTCCCACTTCGTGAGTGCTATCCCTTGTGCAATCACCTCCTGCCTCCTCTTTTCCATGTGTTTCTAGCAAAGTAAACATATTCCTAATATCCTTGGATGTATCCCACTGGGCCCCATTACCTTGTCCACCTTCAGATTTGCGAGTTCCTTGAACACTTTCTGCTCTATAAATGGACTAGTGTCCACCTCCCTTCCTTCGTTGCTGCTGTCTCTTATCTGTGGTCCCTTGTCTTCCCCTTCCTCTGAGAACACTGAACAAAAATATTTGTTCGGGATGTCTGCTTTTTCCTGGTCCTCTCCACACACACACACACACACACACACACCACACCAACCATTCTTCCCTTCTTATCCTTACAATCCCTCCCTCAGTCTTTCTCCTTTCATTTACATACCTGAAAAATGTCATGTCCCCTTCCTTTACTGCCTGGGCTATTTTCTCCTCCGTTTGCACCTTTGCACTCCTGACTGTTTTCCCTGCCTCCCTCTGCTTCTCCTGGTACACCTCCCTACCCTCCTGTCTCTCTGTTTCCTTATAGCTCCTGAATGCTAACTTTTTTTGCCCTTACTTTCCCAGCCACCTCTTTTGACACCCACAGTGGTCTCTTTTTCCTCTTGCTTTTGTTTACTTGCCTGACACAGAGGTTTGTTGCCTTCACTGTGGCCCCTTTTAGTTTTGCCCACTGTTCCTCTACTTCACCCAAGTCCCCACCACCAGGGCATCCCTGAGGCATTCCCCTATCTTGTAAAGTCAGCCCTCCTGAGGTCCAGGACTCTCACCTTTGTGCAGTTCGATTCTGCCACAGTACTTATATTGAACCACACAGTATGGTGATCACTGGTCCCCAGGTGGCCACAGGTTCAGATTTCCACAGGCCAATTTTGATATTTAATCATGTAGGTCTGTTAGTTTGCAATTCATAAGCCTAGTGATGCAGAGACATAAGTTCTTCTGTCCATAACATCTAGCCTTCTGGATTCTTTGTCAGGAGGCAAATTGCTCATGTGTCTAGGAGCCCATGAGTGATCATGAGTAGCCATGACAACCACTGAATCAGTTTCAGCCAGGGAAGTATAATAATGCTTAACAGACAGAGCAGGTTACTGTTTCGCAGCCTTTCTAGGCACTACAGGCAAGGTATTAGGCCTTTGCCAGGTAACAAAGGTAGCATCCTCTAATACAGGACATACAGGAGCCACTACAATACATGGTGCACCTAGAACCTCCAAAAACACTTTTAATTTTTTTTACTGGAGTCTTCTTTACCCTCAAATCCCATGACATCCTGAATTTGTCTCAGCAAAGCCTGGAATGAGTGATCTTCAGAAGGAGAACTGGCGTTATATACCACAGAGTCCCCACTACATGAGTTGAGAATGGAACTAGAAGGTAAACCACCATCATGGGGATCTTCATCCCTTTCCTGCTCCTCCAAATCCTCCTCCATATTAAGGAGATCAGGATTATACTCCACCTCAGTATCACTGGAATGAGTAGATGGGCAATCAACGGAGCTGGTGGCTGTGATGGAGGAATAAGCACCATGCTTTTGGAGCCCATCTACAACAACAGTACCAATGGAAAAGGCCCAGTCAACAGGATATTAGTTACCATCATTATAAGTGATGGTAACAGGCCTCATATTAGTTCAGAGACCGATGCCAGCACAACCTGGGAGTTGATGGCCTATTAAAGGGTCGGAGACTACCGATGTCGGAGGAATGGTGTGGCACAGTAGAGGAGAGGAGAGGAGATATCCTTGATGAATATCTTTAGATACTCCAAACAGTCTAGTCCTGAAAATTTTTCTAAGCTAAAGAGAAACCAAATTGCCTCTGGAATATACTGCCTGTAGTTTAACATTACAACCCCTTGCTTAAAATCCGTAAATGCCCAGTGAAAGAGATATAGGGATTCTGAGGAGTCCTGGGATGCATTTTGCAGAAGGAAAAGGGACTGTTATGGTTCTCTAAAGAACTGGTAAGGCGGTGAAGGAAAAAAAGTGGCTTTCAGACTGTATAAAGAAACACAGAGGGAGGAGGACAGGGAGGTATACGTAGTGAAACTGAGATAAGGAGGTAATTGAAGCAAAGGTGCAGACAGAGGAATGGATCACCAAAGGTGTCACTAAGGGGGATAAGACATTCTTCAGATACATATCTGAGAAGATGAAAGCAAGGGGAGGGATAGTGAGGGTTGCAAAAGTGGAGGTGGGGCTGCGTAGAAAAGGAACAAGAAGAAGTTGACATTCTAAATAGGTACTTCTGCTCAGTCTTCACAATGGGGGTGGATGGACCACCAGGGAATGGAAGGAACAGGGGTAGGGGGAGGTGGACACCAGTCTATTTTCAGAAAATAAAAGAGTCCAGAAGAGACTGTCAGCTCTGAAGGTGGACAAAGCCATGGGACCACTGATACTGCCAAATGTTCTAGAGGAACTCAGGGAGGTGCTAGCTGCCCCACTGATAGCCTTATTCAATGGCTCACTGAAAACAGGCATGGTTCCAAAGAACTGAAGAAGAACAGATGTGGCCCCTCTACATAAGAGCAGCAGTTGAGAGGAGGCTAACTATAGGCTGGTCAGTCTTACTTCAATGGTTGGGAAATTAATGGAAACCCTGATAAAGGAAAGACTGGTAGAGTATCTTAATTCCCATAGGCTGCAAGAAAACAGGCAGCATGGATTCATGGGGGGAGGTTATGCCAAATGAATCTGATACATTTTGTTCACTGAGTGACCAGGGAAATAGAGCAGGGGAGGGTAGTGGATGTGACTTATCAAGGCCTTCAACACTGTAGTGCACAGGAGGCTGACAAAGAACCTGGCCAACCATGGGGCGGAATCCAACGTGGTAAACTGGGTTAGAAACTAGTTAACGGATAGCAGACAGAGCATGGTGGTAAATGGCACTTACTCAAACAATGACACACAAAACTCAGTGCTGGGATTGGTCCTCTTCAATATCTTCATAAGTGACACTACAGAAGAACTGGAGGTGAAATTATGCCTTTTTGCAAAAAAATATCAAAATCTGCAATAGGGTGGACACTCAGTAGAGGGTGGAGAGTACGTGCAGTGATCTTGGGAAACTCAAGGAGTGGTCAAGAATGTGGCAGCCAGGGTTCAATACCAACAAGTGCAAAATCATGCACCTAGGGCAAGGGAATTCAGGAGCAGAGTACAGGATGGGGGGAGGTACTGACAGTCACTAAGCAGGAATGGGACTTTGGGGTAATCGCATCTGACTATCTCAATGTGGCAGGGCAGTGTGACAAAGCAGTGGGTATGACTAGTAGGAGGCTGGAGTGCATAGCGTGGGCATCACCAGCAGGAAGAGTGAGGTGTTGTTGCAACTATATCGCTCGTTGTGAGACCACAACTGGAATATTGTGTCCAGTTTTGGAGGCCACACCTCATAAATAACATAAACAGGGTGGAGGCAATCCAGAGGACGGCAACTAAAATGGTGCAAGGGTTGTACAAGAATGAACAAAACACAGAGTTTGGAAGGCCTGATTGAAGACAGAACTGGGTAACGATTAGGAATTTTGCCATAAACTAAGCAGCAGTGTCTACACTGTAACTTCAGGAGACTAGTTATCGGTATGCAAAGGCTAGCATTTGATACAAAATTACAAGCACATAGTCTCTGGAAAAACTCTGAAAAACAGACATGTAATAATAAACTTGTGCACACAACATATGATCTTTAAATACAGTAGTTTTTTATTTACTGTTTTTAGCAGCGAGACATAACTAAAGACTTAGATTGCCCTGCCCCTTCCCCCAGTAATTTTTTTATGATCAGAACAGATGGAAAATAAGCAAATAATTTCAAAATATACAGTGCATACAATTCTAGTTGCAACATTTGCAGACATGTAAAACGTTTTTTTATAAAAGGTGAAAGGACCTTTATCAGTATTTTGTGGCTAAGTGATAAATGAAAACATGAGACAGGATTGAATGAGTCAACAGGTCCAAGACTAAGGCTAAAGCCCACAAGCTCTAACAGGTGGGCTGCATCAGCCTTATCTCAGCCAGAGAACGGGTCCTGCAAAGGTTGTCACGACTGTGCTACTACTGCTGCAATGGTGCACCTTTTTATCTATCTATGGACCTAAAAAAAAGGTTAGCTGTCTGTTGTGTTGTTGCTATGAGAGACTAGAACTATTGCAACCCTATTCCTTTCTTCTAACATCTGTTGGAATAAAGGGAAAATATTAAGAGATGTTGCAAAGCTTTCCTTTACTGGCAAAGGTGTGGCAAAGTCACAAATGTCAAACTTCATGAAAATCTTTCTAATTGAGTTTACTTTGGCAAATGTGGGGCATAGTGCACTGCGTGAAACTACAAAGGGGCTAGGATATTTGAAACCAGTTTGCACTTGCAAAATGGGTTAGCACCTTGCAAACTGTCTTTCGTGTCCATAAAGCAAGGCACTCACTAAATATGCCATAATGGAAGGCACAGTTAGTGAGGCACTAACCTGTTTGTGAGCAACACTAACTTTACAGTATGCCAGTGCACCTGGGCAAAACAGCTGACTGCACTTGCATATAGGCCTACTAACATATTCAGCAGTTTGGAGATGTGGTAAATAGCCATTAGTGCCTTTCTATTTACAGCCTCCCCAAATCTGGTTTTATGAGACTGTGTGCCACCCCCCATCGCCCGCTCTGTACATATGTTTATATTCCCTTGCATCTAGTGGTCCCCCTCCACACCATCACCGATTGCCCATCCTGTTTGTATTTTCATATTCCCCAGAATTTAGTTCTCTCCCCAGATCAACCATCCTGTATGTATTTTCTTATTCCCCTGACATCAAGTGGTTCCCACCCCCCATCGACTATCCACAATTGTATAAAATGCCCCAGCATCTACTGGTTCCCCCTTGATTGCTGCTTTAATTAAAGATTAGAAGTGCTCCACCCCTGATCACCTATCCGTGGCACAGCCCCACCCCCTGGGAGTCTAGTTGCCCCACGATAACAACAGAAAAATAGCACTCAGATTTGATTGGAACCATCCAAATACAAGCACAAAGACAGAGTTAGCCCCAATTATTTTATTTCCAAAAGTGCAAATGCCAAAAGCACAAAAGTGCTCATGCATATACAACTGGTACAGACCTGCTGGAGTTCCAAAATTATAGTCAATTCTTCTGGTTGCCCACCTTACCAGTGTACCAACAACTCCCCTCCCCTCTGACAGTGGCTTGGTAATGCCCCTCTGCTCACCACCACTGCTGGCCATCATCTGTAACACACAGCCAGTGATTCCTGATGTGACCACTGGCTGTGCATGGCAGATGGTGGCTAGCAGTGGTGGTGAGTTGTGGAGGATCACTGGCCACTGTTGAAGGTGAGTGGGATGTTGGCACACTGGTTGAGTGGAGGGGGCAACAGGACTACTAAGGGGGTGGGCTGCACCAAGGATGAGCGATTGGGGGTAGAGGCACTTCTGATGACTAGGATTAGGGGATGACTAGAGGCAAGGCAATTAATGCAACTGACAGAATGGGCGATTGAGGATGTGTGGTGATCACTAGATGCCAGGGCATTTCATACTATTGACAGGACAGGTGATTGGGAGGGTGAGGAGACCACTGGATGACAAAGGAAACTAATGCAATTGACAGAATGGGTGATCAAGGGAGGGGAACCATTAGATACCAAAGCATTTCATACCATTGACAGAACTTGCAATCAGGTGGGGATGGGGGGGCTACTAGATGCCAGGGCAATTAATGCAACTGACAAGGAAGGCAATCGGAGTGTGGGGGAACAACTAGATGCCAGAGCATTTCAGACCATTGACAGGAGGGGTGATCGGGGGTGGAGAAACAATATTTCTTTAATTTTAAAAAACAGCAATAAAGTGCATACATGGAAACCCTCTTACATATGGAGACACCACTCCTTTTTCAGGTGGTTAATGCTGACAGGACAGGCTATGGGGGGTGGCGTGACCACTAGACTAGCAGGAACTTTAAT
This sequence comes from Neoceratodus forsteri, assembly GCA_016271365.2. Classification (NCBI taxonomy): domain Eukaryota; kingdom Metazoa; phylum Chordata; order Ceratodontiformes; family Ceratodontidae; genus Neoceratodus; species Neoceratodus forsteri. Next base: position 972,622,896 of record CM057456.1, on the reverse strand, counting down.
AACACTGATAGAACAGGGAATGGGGGCAAGCCAGGTTTTCTCCAGTACTGTAATGAGGTCTTAATGGACCGCAAATGACCCCATAGGGCCTTGCTAGTGCTATGGTGTCATTTGCATGGGAATGTACAAATATGGTAGATTGTGACACAAGGCAGTCACCATTTGTGGGCCCTAATTGCCTGTTTGTTCCTACATGCCTCATATATCCCTACTGGCCACATTTCACATACAGCCAGTAGGGGTTGGGGTTTGTGGGAGCAATATGGATTGTGTCTGGCTCAACTGGGGTGGTACATTGGAACACGTCATTAGTACTATGTGCTTCGAGCATGTTTCAGTATACCAGTGGTTTGCTCCAAGCACTATTTTAAAGCTGGAGAAAACCTTCTGAAAGAGCAAACAGGGATCTTTGAATATCCAGCTAGAGGTTTTTCTCTGGCACAATCAGCATTATTTTGCAAAGGTGATAGCTGGGTGGGTCATAAAGTTTTTGTTTCGAGTGCGCCAAGGTGTGATTGGAATTGAGATGGAAGTGGAATGGGTTTACAAAATGCATGTAAGAGTACAGATAATTTTGCAGTTATACTATACATACTTTGAGTTCACTGAGCTGTGCTTGAATGTGAACTGGGTTTCAAAAAACTGCTTTTTGCGCATATATTTTCCTGACAGTACTCTCAATACTTCTAGCTGTTATTTGAAGTGAAGTGAAGTGAAAGTGAGCTGAGGTCATATGTGTGTGTGGGGGGGTGCTCCTAATTCTGATGTCAAGATGATGTAGGTGCATACAGCAGCCCCTGGGTATAGGCCAGCAACAGTGGCAGAGTACTCTACCCTCTCAGGATATAAACTGAATGGGGCTAAATCTCAAATCACACCCATGAGTCTTGTACATAGGCATTATCCCAGAGCTATCCATATCGATGGTCTCCCATGGGAGTCACTTGTCTAGGAATACAACTTTGCCCCACTATTCGAGCCACAATTGTGGCAAGCACATAGGTAATGTTGGAAAAACTGGGCAAGGGCTTCTCTAAATGGGGGAATGTTATGCTTTCCATATGGGGAAAAGTGAATGTCCTGAAAATGGTGCTGCTCCCAAAGCTGCAGTACATCCTCTCTAAACTGCCTATCAGAATACCTGCTTCCTTTTCTAAGGCCCTGAACACCAAGATGCTCTCCTTATACTGGGGGCACAGAGCTCCTAAAATCTGACTACAAACCCTACAATCCCACTGGTGTCAAGAGGGCTTTGGTCTCCCCAGCCTTCACATTATGCCTCGTGGGTGCTAGTCTTGTTGGCGATGGAGATCTCTGGGGCGCTGGGGCTGGACACAAGAAATGTTTTGAGGTACTTGGGATGGCATCTGGAATTGGAACTTTATTTAGGATGTTTGAGATGTGTCTTTGCTTTTTTACACTTAGCACAGAGTAGTTGTTGATGCTCTGTAAGCTTTTATGTCCGGAGACCTGCTGAACATCTCTGGGTGGCACATTGGCATCTATGAGATGCTGAATTGATGTTTTGTGAGTGCTGTGATTAGTTATTCATTTTTCTTCTGGTATTCCTGCAGACAGCTTCATGTTAAACATCATCTTAAGCAATTTGTTCATTCCTATTTTCATGGAACAGAACCACAGTGATTTACCAGGGACATCATTTATGTTTGGTGCCAGATAAAAGGGTGACTCTACTGTTAGTGTTGATTTTGGATGGTTGGATTTATAGATGTCATAGGCAGTAAGTGGGTCTCTGTCTGGTTTGCGGGGGTTCTCGTATAGTCGAGGAGCCACAGGTCGGACATCACGGGGGTTTCTCCCGCTCTTGTTTTTGTCTGCCTTTCATTATATTCTAAATAGCGATGCCCATCTGAGTCTTTCCCTTCACTTATGTCTCCCCACGTTAAATCATATTGTTTCTTTGTTCACAGAGTGAAATGCAGTCCAATGCAGAAAAATATTAAATTCAATAGTGCTCTTGGTGTTCGCATGGATATGGTGCCAGACGTATGTAGGAGGTTTATGTCTTCCTCTGACAGAGCTTGCGTTTTCAGTGGTCGGTTTCCCTTTCCTTTTTTTTAGGAACTTTTGTTTTGCTCTTAATGTTTCTTTTGTCTGTGTGAATTCAGAGTCAGTACTTTGGAATATGGATGTGGGGTATTTCTCGTTTCTGAGGTGCCTGTCAATGCTCGCTAATATCCCTCGGAATGTGCTGGATTCATATTCGGAACCATCTGCTTTTTTTACACAAAAAATAAATTCTGCCAACAGAAGATCCAACTCTGTGGCACTTATGTATTTTAGCTCTCTTGCTTTGTTTTTCTGTACCATGAATGCTTTTAACAACTTTAAGTCGCTACCTGTCTTTCAGGCTGTGTTTTGATTCTCTTGATCAAGAATGAAGTTTTCGCTCTCATTTCTTGACGGTAACTGAAATCTTTGTGCCATTTTCTTTTTTTTATAGGAAATGTGATGAACGTGAGACTATACAGTCAGGGAGGATGCTGCTCTGAATCTAGCGGCGGTAAGTTAAACTGATTCGCGGTTTAAATCTATTGCTTCACCAATCGGAATGTCTCGAGCTCAGACACACTTGAGAGCTGTGGATGAAGAATGTTTTGAAAATGCTGTAATAACTTGATTTCGAGTTATTACGGTGTTTAAGCAGAGTCTAAAACAAGGATATTAAAGTGGGTCACCAGTAATTATAGGGTCATAATGCACCAAGCAGTTATATGTTATAAACTAGATCTTTCCATGCATACTCCAAGGTGGATTTCCCTACAGCAAACTCAAAGCCAGATGCCTCACTCTCAGGTCTTTATATTCTCTGACTAGGGCCTACCCCCGGAAGCCTCCCCATGTACTAAGCATACCAAAAGGATGTGGCTCAAACAGGCACCATCCCTAGGCTGGATGTCAGCACTGCCCATCATTGGTCCATTTGGCTTACCTCCCCATAGCTCACTATCGGGCATACAATGATTGTCTGGTCATACTGAAAAGGATAGGGGATCCACACTTTACAGGATCTCTATGACCCACATACCAGAGTTTTTATGTTCCTTTGAGGAGATGGCAGTCAAATACTCTCTTCCCCGATCCCAGTTTTGGAGAGATCTCCAGTGAAGGGATTTTCTGTGAATTAAGGTATCCAGCAACGATATCCTCCCACTGAAAAGCCTATTGAGGCCTGGGCTGACCGCCTTATATTTCTGCAGCATACCGAACCACCCTATGGTGGTATAAAGCTGGTCTGATGAGCTTAAGTGACTGTTGGAGGTATGTATCACCCCAGGCTTCACTCACACACATACTGTGGGCATGCCCATCACTAGAAGAATATTGGTCCAAAATATGGGACAGCTGCAGAAAGGTAGCCATGGTCCCATCCCACCTAGACATAGTGGCAGCCTTCCTTGGCTTTCAGGATACCAGCAGTACACATACCCTGCCACAGCTGCTGTGGCTAATCCATGCACTTGTTGTGACTAAACATATCTTTCTGAGGCACTGGAGAGACCCAAACCTACCCTCCTACAGAGAATGAGAAAACTTCTGGTCCTGATATCCGAATATGAGAGGGCTTGCTCCAGAAGTACCTCCAGATTTGGGGCCCATTTTTGGAAATCCAGAATCAGAAGAGAGATAGCCTTCTGTGGTGCCAGGAGAAGGACTGCAGCTTCATTGGAAACTGGCAGAACTTGTGGAAAAGAGCATTCTTCAGAAATGATGGCCTACACCTTAACAAGGAAGGGGTGAGGGCACTTGGCTAAAAGTTTGATGTATACACATGTTGTTTAAACTAAGAGAAGGGGAGATGGGGATGGCACTCATCAATGAAATGAGTGAGCAGGCCTCCACTACCGAAAAAACAGACAACTCACAAACAACACTGAATGAGAACAACACACAGAAAGTAGGGGGACAAAATAAGAGAAAACATCACCATACAAAGGGGGAGGCACATGTATGGAAGGTGGTGGTAACCAATGCTAGGAGTTTATCAAATAAAATTCCTGACCTCATGGCCACCATGGCAGAAGAAGGACTGGACTGGGTGGCCGTGACAGAAACTTGGTTTACTGAAAACCACGGCTGGGACACAGCGATTCCAGGATACAACCTGTTCAGAAGGGAAGGAAAACAAAAGGGGGGTGGGGTAGCAATATATGTCTGGGAGGAAATAAAAACCACAGAGATTCAGGACTCTCCCAACAAGTTCAAGGAACTGTGGTTAACAGCAGACACTGGAAATGGAGCAATTATTGGGATAGGCATAATATAAAGGCCCTCATTGCAAAAGGTAAATGAGGTTAAGGAATTAACAGAAAAAATACATGAAATGACGGACAAAGGTGATATAATATCAGTAGGGGACTTCAACCTACCCAACATAAATTGGAGTTCACAAATGGCATTAACAACAAGAAATGGGGAATTTTTAATGGCCCTGTGGGGAGCAGGTCTAGGGCAGTTAGTTGATGTCCCAACAAGGGGTGAAGCTGTCCTGGACCTGGTTCTCACAAACTGCGACATGGTAAAGAAGGTAGAGGTGGGGTGTCATCTGGGAAACAGCGACCACCGTATGCTCAAATTCAGCATAAACACAGCAGAGGGCACCAGCCACTCCAAAATCATAGTTCTGGATGTCAGTAAAACAGACTTTCAGAAAATGAGAGAAAGCCTAGCAGGGAGTATCAAGGTAGGAAAGGGGAAGGGTGGAAAAAATACAGGAGGATCTCAAGGGAGCTATTGCTGAGGTCACAGACCAAAGTGCCAAAGGGTTAGTAAGGCTAAAAAGAAAAGAAATCCACTCTGGTTCTCCAAAGAGGTAGCTACCATAGTGAAAAGAAAAAGACTGCCTACAGGAAATTCAAGGAAACAAACAAAGAGGAAGCTAAAGAAGTGTATAGAGAGAAACTGAGGGAAGCGGGTAAAGTGATAAGGATGGCAAAAGCCCAGAAAGAGGTTAGAATAGCAGAAGGGGTTAAAGGAGGTGACAAAACCTTCTTTAGGTACATTACAGAAAAAAGTAAGACTAAGTGAGAATAGTAAAATTAGCGGGGGGGGGGCCTAGTAGAAGGTGACAGAGAAAAAGCGGAGGTTCTAAGGGGTACTTCTGCTCAGTGTTTACTAAAGAGGAAGAAGGTAACAGGCCAGCTCTAACAAGAAATAGCACCCCTGAGGCAAGGGTTGATACAAGCCCCTTCACAGCAGGCCAAATCTTGGAAGCATTAAATACATTTAAAGTAGATGAGGACATGGGACCAGATAACATACACCCCGGAATTCTGAGAGAACTGGGAGGGGAATTTGTGGCACCCCTGGCTGAACTCTTCACCAAATTACTTTCAAGCAGTATGGTTCTTGAGGACTGGAAGAGGGCAATGGTGGTTTCACTTCATAAATCTGGAAGCAGAGAGGAGGCAGGTAACTATCGCCCAGTAAGCCTCACCTCTGTCATTGGAAAATTAATGGAGTCTTTACTCAAACAGAGGATAATAGCATTCCTAGAGTCTAGCAGACAGGAGGACTCAAAACAGTATGGATTCACAATGGGGAGGTCTTGCCAAACTAACCTGGCTGAATTCTTCGACTGGGTTGACAAGGTGGTGGATGGATGGATAGGAGGTCAGCAGTGGATGTAGTCTACCTGGACTTCAGTAAGGCCTTCAACTTGGTTCCATGCAGAAGGCAGATAAACAAGCTAGACTGCATGGGGGTGGGGCAGGAGATTGCAGAGTGGATTACAAGTTGACTAGCCAGTAGAACACAAAGGGTGCAAGTAAATGGCACATTATCAGGGGAAGGAGTAGTAACTAGTGGAGTGCCCCAGGGCTTGGCGCTAGGACCTCTACTCTTCAATGTGTTAATAGCCAACATTGCAAACAGGCTGGAGGGAAAGGTGTGTCTGTTCGCAGATGACACAAAGATATGTAACAGAGTAGACTCCCCTGAGGGAAGAAGAAAAATGAAATCTGACCTAAATAAACTGGAGGACTAGTCTAGAGCATGGCACCTGAAGTTTAATGCCAAAAAGTGCAAAGTCATGCACTTAGGGAAGAGAAACCCTGAGATGGAGTTCTACTTGGGGGGGTGGTGGGGAGAAGCTAGCTGCCACCAGTCAAGAACGAGATCTGGGGGTCATTATACCAGATGACTCGAAGGTGGGTTGACAGTGCGAGAAGGCAGCACTGAAAGCCAGTGGCATGCTCGGTTTCATTGGGAGGGGAATCACAAGCAGAAGGAGGGAGGTGGTGTTGCCACTCTATAGGGCACTCATCTGTCCACACCTAGAATACAGGGTCCAGTTCTGTAGGTCACACCTTAGGAAGGACATTGACAGGATTGAGACAGTGCAGAGGAGGGCAACAAAAATGATACAGGGACTGCACCAAATGATACAAGGATAGGTTGAGGGAACTAAACATGTACTCACTGGAACAAAGGAGGGAGGGGGAGACATAATCAAAACCATCAAATACATCAAGGGTATAAATATGGTACAGGTACATGACCTCTTTCAATTTAAGGAAGATAGTAAAACAAGGGGATATGATCTGAGACTAAAAGGTGGGAAGCTTGGAACAAATGCTAGGAAATTCTTCTTCACTGGGAGGATAGTCGACTCCTGGAACAAGTTGCCACCAGAGGTTGTGGGAGCCAAAAAGTTGGGGGAGTTCAAGAGAGCATGGGTTAGGCACAAAGATGTCATTATCCAGAGAGAAAAATAGGAAGGGGGTGGCGACATACAAACATTGGGCAGACTAGATGGATCTTGCAGTCCCCTTCTGCCATCACCTTCTATGTTTCTGGGTTTCTATGTCTACCCAAGAGGTGAACATTGCACCTTTCTGTACACACCAACACAAAGTGGTACTAACACACAACTCTCTAACCCATTGAATTGTCCCTTTATTGGACTAAAGACCCAGCCGCTGTTGAATACTCACTTACTTACTTACTTACTTACTTACTTACTTACTTACTAACTTCCTTCCTTCCTTCCTTCCTTCCTTCCTTCCTTCCTTCCGCCTCCTACTGTACATGTTTATGTGCTTATGTGATTAATTTATTTTTATTTAGATTTTGTTTACTGGTTAGGTGCACTAGCCAGAAAGACTATTTTCAGGCACGACCCGGGAGAGTACAGAGACAAACTTCAAAAGAACATCATGATACGTAATACAAGTTACATGTAGATGTTAGAACATAACAGCAGCAATGTGACAAAAAAATTGAGGTAGTAAGACCAAATACAGCGTTTAAGTTTAAATAAGACAATACAATCAGGTCAAATTTAAAGCGACCAGACACTGTTCAAACAATGAAGGATAAAGTGCTGTGAGAGCGATAGCAGCCAGGCAGAAATAGATGAAGGGGGAGCTAGGGAAAAGGTGGAGGGAGTAGGAAGGCAATAGGTGTGGGGAGGTGTAGATTGGGTTAAGTATAAGTACAGGTTACCCAGAGGGTACAGCTGGTGATGGAAGATGAGAGCTGTGTAGTTTGAGAAGAGAAAGCAGACAGGATAACCCAGAAGGGAGAAAAGGAAATGGAAGATGAAATGTAAGAAATAAGGAAGTGAAATTGAGAGGAAGTGCTCCATGTTGGAGTGGACCCCAGGCTCCTAGGTGATGACTGAGAGGAGGGTGGAGTTAGAGAGTAAGGGCTAAGGTGGTTTGAAGCAGGAGCATATGTAGGAGGAGAAGAGATAGTATTGAAATTCTCTCTTAAAGGAGATGTGGGATGCAGATTGACGTACGGTTAGAGGGAGTGAGTTCCAGAAATAGGGCACATGACAGGCAAAGGCACGACCACCTTTTTTGGTGCAATGTCTCTGGATAAGGATAGGGACATTTTCCGCAGAGGGTAACGCGTAGTTGGTTTTCTGGTAAGAAAGGAGACAAGCCAGTGGTTTAGGTATACAAGATCTGATAATGTTATCAGTAATGGACCCAAGTGCTTAAGACCTTGGTTCTTGTGGTGGAAGCCATCCTAGATCTGTGTAGAGAAGGCAGTGGTGTTTCAGCTGGGGGGAGCAAGATGCAAAGCGACAGATGTTATTATAGGTAACATCCCACTTATGAAGACTCAAGTTGCAGGTGGAAAAATATGTAGCAACCCCGTAGGTGAGAGAGGGAAGTAATATCCCACGGGCAATAGCAAGTCTAGCTGAAGGAATGAGCTTACAGGTAGATTGAATGTGGAGGTTGAAACTCATAGATGGGTCAAGAGTGACGCCCAGATATTTGAATGAGCTTACCACCCCAACAGATGTGCCGTCTAGGGAGGAGACGTTAAAGTGAGTTTGGGAGTATTTGAGTTTGAGACTTATTTATGTTTATTTATTTATTCATTCAATTGATTCACCAGGAAAAGCACACTGAGCAAAAAGACGCTTGTCTGCCGGTGTGACCTGAGGGAGGCTTACAAGGGGAATAATACGCAGGTTATCACCATAACAATTAATCACTTTTACAGTGGAAAATGTCACAGTTTGTCACACAGGTTAACAGACAGTTAATATCAGATACAGAGGAAAATGTCACATATTGCCACATAGGTTAACAGTTGGCTAAAGGCACGGACCACAGCCATACAAACTTATAATAAATACATACATACATTACATGCATACATACATACATAGAGAGAGCTTGCTGCAGCAGATTGCCGCATCTTATATTATATAGGCCAGCATCCAGGGGTAGGGCATAGCCACTGGTCAGGCAATGGGAATTTGGAGGGGTGGGACAACCAGCATTAGCGAGTGCAGGTACAGTTTACCGTGAGGTAGTTAGCCAGCATGATTGATAGGGAATGGGTGGAGGAAGACTGGTAAATCTGAGGGGGAAGAGCATTCCAGATTTTTGGGAATCAGTGCGAGAAGGCTGTCTGTCCAATAGAGGTCTTTCATCTGGGGATATTTAGTAGCCGGATGCTAAAGGGCCAGGAGGGCATGGGGGTGGGGGGGTGGGAGGCAACAGTATGGTGGCGAGGTAGGAAGGGAGGGCACCAAGCCAGAATTTTGAGACAAATTTGGTGCAGTGCATTTGTCATCGATTTTCGAGAGAGATGGGAGGGCGAGAGCGCGGTAGAGGCCACAGTGGTGGGAAAGGGGGGGTATTAAGGGTGAAACGGCAGAAGGTATTGAAAAGGGGGTCTAGTTTAGATAAAGTTGATTTAGGTACAGTGCTGTAGACTATGTCACAGTAGTCTAAGGAGGGGAGGATCATCTTCTGCACTAGTTCCCGCCTAACCAGAAAGGGGAGGCAAGAGCGGTTCCTGTACAAAGCACCTAGCTTGTGGCGCAGTTTTTTAATGATTGCATCAATGTGGTTAGAGAAGGTAAGGTGATGGTCGAGCCATACCCCAAGATAGCGGAAGGAAGCGACGTCATCCAGAGTTGTCCCATCCAGAGCGTGGAAGGAGGGGAGCGAGGGGAGTCAGGATAGTCGCTGACTCATACCAAAGGTCATGGAGACAGTTTTTTAGCATTGAGAGAGAGCCGGTACAAACTGAACCAGTGTTGAACATTATTGAAATCAGACTGGAGATGGTGAGCTACTTCTTCCAGCAAGGAGCCGGTGGTGAAAAGGACGGTGTCATCCGCGTACATGTGTGTAGATGTGGTTGTACAGATTTGTGGCAGGTTGTTCAGGAAAATGGAGGACAGGATGGGGCCAAGTACTGACCCTTGGGGGACACCAGTAGTCACAGGGAGAGGAGAGGAAGTGGCATCTGCTATTTTTACTGATTGCGTTCTTCCTAAGAGTAGGCACTGAACCAGTTAGTGGTTGAGATAGTGAGGCCGGCATCTGAAAGGCTTGTTAACAGCAAGGGGTGGGAAACCATGTTGAATGCTTTAGCAAGGTCGACAAATATTGCCGAGGAGATCTGCCCACTATCCATTCCAGAGAGGATGGTGTCAGTGAGTCATAATAAGGAGGTTGCAGTAGAGTGACCCTTTCTGAACCCAGACTGAAACGGTGTGAAAAAGTTAGAGTCGGAGAGAAAGGAGGTAAGTTGGGTGAGCACCAGGTGTTAGTTTAGCGAGGACTGGGAGGAGAGAGATAGGGCGGTAGTTTGAAGTGGAGGGGGAACCCTTTAGGGAAGGGGATGACAATGGTGTATTTCCAGGCCTGTGGGACAGCAGCAGTGGTAAAGGAGAGGTTTAGGAGATTGGCAAGAGGTGTCGCTATGGCTGGAGCAGAGAGGTGGAGGAGTTTGGTGTCCAGCCCATCGGGGGAATTACCTTTAGATGGGTTTAGGGTCAGTAGGTCCTCAAGGGCTTCAGTTTGTGTGATAGCTTTGAAGGAGAAGGAGCATGGCCTTAGTGAGTTCGAGGCTGCCACGGCAGGGTCGGGAGAAGCAGTAGGGGGCAGGGAGGAGAGAAGAGCTGAGGTGCAGGAGGTAAAATATGCATTGAACTCAGCAGCCACCACCCCTGGATCAGAGAAGAGTGAGTTGTTTACTTTTAGGAGCAGTGTGGGGTTTGCAGTTGGAAGGGAGAAGAGGGAGTGGATAACCTTCCAGAATTTGGATGGGCAATTTAAGTTTGACTGGAGGGAGGAGTTGAAGTATTCCGCTTTAGCGAGCCGAGTTGCTCTGGTGCATTTGTTAGACAGCATGCGGTAAGCGGTGAAGTGTTGTGAGAGGCGTGAAGATTTATGCGCTCGCCATGCTTTGTCACGGGCATGTTGGCAGGCTATAAATTCTTGGATAATCCAAGGCAGGTGGTTAACGTGTACCCTTGAGCGATGCAGCGGGGCATGCATATTCCAGACATTAAGGAATGTGTCTTGGAAGTGTATGAGGGCATCTTCTATGGAGCAGACAGTAGAGGGTGTGATCCAGTTAGTGAGGGCTAGGTCTTCGAGCATGGTGGCTAGGTTGAGGGATTCATAGGACCATTGGATGAGAAACTTTGGGGCAGATGTGAGGCGGTGGATTTTTCTGACTTGGTATATAATATGGTGGTCACTCAGGGAGTCAGGAAGCAGACCAGCTTGGATGACGCGGTGAGTGTGGGTAGTAAGTGCCCAGTCTATTAGTGAGTGGTTTCCTGATTTGAGGTTTAGTCGGGTGGGCCCTGTGATGGATTGCGACAGGTTTAGTGCTGAAATATCAGCATGGATTTTGCTGAAAGAAGGAGATAACCAGTTGTGGTTAAAATCCCCCAAAATATACAAATCCACCATTGAGGTTAGGGAGGAAATTTGCATGAGTAGGTCAGTGAGAGATGATACTGGGGTGCCCGGCTGGCAGTATACCCCGGTGATGTAAATAGAGAGTGAGAAAGGTAGTTCCAGTTGAACCAGTAATAGTTCATGGGCTTTAGGTTGTGATGTAGCTAAGATTACAGAGTAGTGTAGTTTTGAATTTATGTAAATTGCCACACCACCACCTCTGGTAGCCCTGTCCTGGCGAGTCATGACGTAGCCTGGGATTGAGACAGAGGGCTCAGAGATATTTTTGTTTAGCCAAGTCTCGGACAGGACAATGACGTCAGAGACATAATGGGCTGCTAGCACCTGTAGGGAGTCGAGTCTTTGGGCCAGGCTTCTTATGTTTAAGCGCAAGATGCACAGCCCATGTGAGAGGGGGCTGCCTCAAGGGATTGTGGCAGTAGGCGAGTTAGGAGAGGGACTAGGAGAATTTTGCAGAGTAGGGGTGTGGAGTGGACCTGGGTTTGGATGTATGTCCCCAGCTGTGAGGAGCAGTAGGGCAATAGTAAGGTAGTGCCCTATAAGGTGTAGTCACCTATAAGTGGTTGAGCACCGCCTCGTATGTGCCAGCAGGCAGCTGTAATAGGATCAATTGAAGGTAAGAAATTAGAGAAGTAACCAAGTGTGTGAGGGAGGGAAAAGGAAGGAGCAGGGATGCATGTTTGAGTGGACCCACTTTTGGCTGAGGGGAGTGGTGGTCGCAGCGCTTGGGGGGTAGGGGGACCCTATTAGGACTGGCAAGATAGGGGGTTGCAGTTTATTGGATATTTGTGGTAAGTTGGAGAGGAGTGGTGGGCGGCAGATGATTAAGATAGCAAGAAGGGGCAGGTAACCTAGCAGTAGGGATATGGCTAGAGGCACATAAGGGCAGAACACTAGCAGAGTAATTGTACCAGTAGCTAGTGAGCTAGATTGCTGAAGGAGGGACAGGGTGATAGAGGTTGGAGGAAAAGAAGGTCTTGGCAGCACTGACAGTGAGGCAGAGAGATAGAGAACCAGGAGCTAACCGTCAACCTCTGGTGGCCAATTAATATAAGGAGCAATTGGGAAACCAGGGAGATAGTAGATTTCCTCTCGCAAGAGGTGACAGAAGGCAGTTGCTATAAAAAGAATACCAGCTAAGGGTGGAAGAGTATTGGGGGCGTGTGGGGAGCAGTCACAATGCAACTGCGGGGATCAGCTACAGCTGCGTTTAACCAGCATGTGCAAACAGCTGCTGGAGCTCTTGCATACCTTCTGAGTTTCGAGGGGTGGGGAGGACAGAATCAGCACGGCCCTCGCGACCTGTCCAGGGACCCTCGGTGGATCCTGAGCTGCTGTGGAGACAGAAGGGAGGTGAGAGAATTTTATACTTGCAGGAAGGGTTTAAGTTTTGGGTAGGTAACTGGCTGGGTGGCAGGACACAGAGGGTGGTGGTAAATGGCTGTCACTCCACAGAGGGAAGAGTGACCAGTGGGGTACCACAGGGATCAGTGCTGGGACCGGTCCTATTCAACATCTTCATCAGTGACATGGTGCAGGACCTAGAAGGCAGAATTTCACTGTTCGCTGATGACACAAAGCTCTGTAACAGAGTAGACACACCAGAGGGTGTAGACAGAATGAGAAGCGACCTGCAGAAACTTGAAGAATGGTCAGGGGTTTGGCAGTTGAAATTCAATGCAAAGAAGTGCAAGATCATGCATATGGGGCACAAAACCCTGGCACAATATATCAGTTGGGGTGAGGATATAGCATGCACCAAGCAGGAAAGGATCTTGGGGTTATCATCTCTGATGACCTCACGGTAGGGAAACAGTGTGACAAGGCAGCAGGTAAAGCAAATAGGATGCTGGGATGTATAGGCAGGGGCATTACCAGCAGGAAAAGGAGGTCATAATTCCACTATACAAGACACTAGTGAGGCCCCACCTGGAGTACAGTGTACAGTTCTGAGACCATACCCATGTAAGGGACATAGACAGGGTAGAGAAGGTTCAGAGAGGGCAACAAAGATGGTGCATGCATTGCATCACAAGTCCTATGAAGACAGGTTGAAGGAACTGAACATGTACTCCCTGGAGAGGGAGAGAGGGGATATGATAGAGACATACAAGTATCTTACAGGGAGGAACAGGGTGCAGGAAAACACTATTTTTAAGCGAAAAAGATGTTCCAGGACTAGAGGGCATGGGATGAAGTTGGAGGGAGGACGATTCAGAGGAAACATGAGAAAGAATTTCTTCACAGAACGCGTGGTGGACAAGTGGAACACCCTGCCAGAGGAAGTGGTGGGGGCTGAAACAATCACGGGATTTAAGAATGCATGGGATAGACATAAAGGAATTCTGGAGGTCAGGAGTAAGGTGCAACAGACTTCTAGGAAAACAAACTGAACTTACAAGCTCAAATGGGCAGACTGGGTGGGCCATAGGCCCTTATCTGCCGACACTGTCTATGTATCTATGTAAGTATTAGCATACGAGATAAGCACCTCATATTACAGGCAAGTACAGAACTAAATGCAAGGACAATCTTGTCGCTACAGAGCTTGTTGATCTAACTGACTCCTAATGCTTTCTAGCACAGTACGTTGTTACTTAAGCAGCATTATGGTGTTTAAATAAATATATATATATATATATATATATATTTTTTTTTACATTTATATGCAGCATTTACAATGCCTGTGTAAAGCAATTATTTAGTTAAATATCAAGACTCCCTTCGGTAAGCACTGAAAGCTAAGCCTAGTACAGAGGTACTTTCAGTAAGAGGTTCTAAAAGCAATGTTTACATTTGTTTAAAAAAGCCCCAAACCCCTGCGACCTCTTAATCCTCCATGGTAAATGCATTAAAAGTATGCAGAATATAGAAAAAGTTGTTGTAAAAAACTAATCGGCTACAGCTGCATTGGACCAGTGTGTACAAACAGCTGCTGGAGCTCTTGCGTACCTTCTGAGTTTCAAGGGGTGGGGGAAGGCAGATTCAGCACGGCCCTCGCGACCTGTCCAGGGACCCTCGGTGGATCCTGAGCTGCTTCTCAGTTTCAGGGGTGGGAGGGCAGATTCAGCATGGCCCTCGTGACCTGTCCAGGGCCTTCGTGGATCCTGAGCTGATCTGAGTTTCGGGTGGGGAGGCAGATTCAGCACGGCCCTTGTGACCTGTCCGGGGACCTCGTGGATCCTGAACTGCTTCTGAGTTTCGGGGTGAGGAGGGCAGATTCAGCATGGCCCTCGTGACCTGTCCAGGGACCCTTGGTGGATCCTGAGCTGCTTCTGAGTTTCGGGGGTGGGGCAGGGCAGATTCAGCATGGCCCTCGCGACCTGTCCAGGGACCCTCGGTGAATCCTGAGCTGCTGAGCTCTGGAGCCACATAGCATAGCTTGGGTCTTTGATTTATTTAGAACAAGTTTGTGATTTACTAGCAACTGTTGGATAAGCTGATAATCACAACAGAGTCTAACGTTAATGTCCTCAATACTATTTGTACAGGTATACAGTACAATGTCATCCGCATATAGTAGGGAGGATGTACTAAGGAGATTTGTGGTAATACTATTGATAAAAATAGAGAAAAACAGAGGACCTAAGATAGACCCTTGAGGTACACTAATGTTGATAGTGACCTTTTCGGAGAGGGTGGAGTTAAATTTCACGTATTGAGACCTATCTGTCAGATAGCTATCAAACCAGTTCACAATGTTTGGCGAGAAGCCTAGAGAGTTTAGGGTGGCAGCAAGGATGGAGTGGTCAACAAGATCAAACGCCTTTGTCATGTCAATAAAAATGGCCCCCATGAGCCTGCCAAAGTCCATGGCCACTAGGGTGTCAGACGTGAGTTTGAGTAGGGCAGTAGTGGTACTATGTCCCTTGCAGAAGCCATGTTGGGCGTCGGTTAAGAGGCTGTGTTTCAGAAGAAAGTCGGTAGTTTGGGTGGCAACTAGTTTCTCAAGAATTTTACTGAGAACAGATAGGATGGCAATGGGTCTGTAATTTGATGGGTCAAGCGGGTCTCCTTTTTTAAATACAGGGGTAATTCTGGCCATCTTCCAGATATCCGGGACAGTGCTTTAACACAGAGAGAGAGAGAGAGAGAGAGGGTAAAGATCTTAGCTAGGGGAGCAGCTATGTGAGGGGCAGCTAATTTTAAGAGCTTGGGTTCCAAGCTATCAGACCCAACAGCTGCATGCTCTGAGATGTTTCTTAGAAGTCTGAGAACTTCACTTTTTAAGACAGACTTGAAGTGGAAGGTGGGCCCGGTGAAGTTGCTGGTGAGACAGGGTTTGATGGGGTAGGGAAAGTGGAGGTGTATTGAGTAAGGTCAGCAAATTGCCCATTAAAGAAGTTAGCAATACTGAGGGGATTGTTACAGTGGATGCCTTTTAGAGACATGTCATTTGGAGTAGAGGACTGGTTCTATCCCAGGAAGAACTTAATATGGGACCAACATTTTTTAGGGTCCCCCTGGGAGTCTGTTAGAAGGTCCTCGCAGTATGAATTTTTTGCTTGTTTGATTTCTTTCTTACAGGCATTTCTTAGTGCTCTGTAGGTATTAAAGTCTGCAAGAAAACCAGATTTCTTTTAACGAAGCCAGATTTTGTCCCTCTGTCGTAATTTAGATAGTAGATCAGATTTTAGCCAGCAGGTCTGCCTATTTCTAACCCATCTGGTAGCAAGTTTACAGTGGTTTTCTTGTAGTGCTAGGAATTTAATCAAAAAGATATTTAGGGCAGTCCGAACATCTGATGAGCTATAGAGACAGGACCAGTCAGTGCAAGCGATGTCAAACAAGAAGGCCTGTGGGTCAAAGTTTGCATAATTACAGAAAGTAATGAAGCAGGGCTTCATAGGTTGAGGCCTACATTTACCCCAGATACAGAAAATGGGGAAGTGGTCTGTGGTGGCATCAGATAGGACTCCCACATCAACAAAGTTCTCAGGGTGGTTCATCATGATCCAGTCCAGCAAGGTGCTGGTATTATAATGAGGAGCAGTTCTAGTGGGTAGAGAGATAAGCTGATGCCGAAACATAGAAACATAGAAACATAGAATTTGACGGCAGATAAGGACCGCTTGGCCCACCCAGTCTGCCCATTTCCCTACTTACTGGATAAGCTGCAGATCCTAGTTAACCAGCAGCCTACTTCTTCCTACCCCCACCCCCCAGAACTGCCTTATGACTATCCCATGCATGCTTGAATTCCACCACTGATTTTGACTCCACAACCTCCTCCGGAAGGCTGTTCCATGCATCCACAACCCTCTCTGTGAAAAAATACTTCCTTAAATTACCTCTGAGCTGCCCCCCCTCTATCTTCAAATTGTGCCCTCTTGTTCTTGCACACCTCTTTTTTTGAAAGATGCTACCCTCTTGGACTTTGTTGATTCCCTTGAGGTACTTGAAAGTTTCTATCATGTCCCCCCTCTCCCTTCTTTCCTCGAGGCTAAACATATTATATTCCTTAAGTCTCTCTTCATATGTCTTCCGGTGCAGACCCTGCACCATTTTAGTTGCCCTCCTCTGGACAGCTTCCATCCTGTCTATGTCTTTGCGGAGATTGGGTCTCCAGAACTGCACACAGTACTCCAGATGGGGTCTCACCAGCTGTCTGTACAGAGGGATAATAACTTCCTGTTTTCTACTGGTGATGCCTCTCCCTATGCATCCCAGTATCCCCCCAGCCCTCCTTGCTGCCCTCTCACATTGCTTGCCCATCTTTAGGTCATCTGATATGACTACCCCCAGGTCCCTCTCCATTTTTGTTGTTGTTAGTATCTCACCCCCCATTATGTACTCTTCCCCTGGGTTTTTGTTTCCCAGGTGCATTACCTTGCACTTCTTAACATTGAATCTAAGCTGCCATACATTTGACCATTCCTCTAACCTTACCAAGTCCCTTCTCATCCTTTCCACCCCACCCTGTGCATCAACTCTGTTGCAGATCTTAGTGTCATCTGCAAAGAGACATACCTTTTCCTTCCAGTCCTTCTGCAATGTCGCTTATAAAGACATTGAAGAGGACCGGTCCTAATACTGAACAATATCCTAATACTGAACAATATCTGTGATGCAGGATGAAACTCTGTAGTCTAGTCAGAGCTGTCATATGTGTATTTCCCAACCAGTTAATATTAATGTCTCCTAATATAAGAACTTCATTATTTCCTGAGTGAATAGCAGTTTGATCGAGTAGCTCACCCAGTCCTTTTAGGTCATGGGTAGGAGAATTGTAAGCACAGACAATATGCAACTTCTTTGTGCCAAGGAAGAGGAGGATATGAAATGCCTCACAGTGGTTTAAGGAGAACGAGCTGATTACAGAAAGCTGGAGGTGTGATTTGAAATAGATGACTGTACCTGTACCTCCCCCCCATTTTAGGGGCTGGTCTATCGTTCCTCAGAAGATTGTAGGATGGTAGGGAGCACCATGAGTTAGGGGTGGATGGCTTCAGCCAGGTTTCAGTAAGGCACAGTATATCTGGTTTATAAAGTGTGGTCCAAGATTCAAGTTCCACTAAGTTCCGCTCAAGGCTCCTGATATTATGGTGGGTTATAAGTAGGCCTTTGGCATTTGAAATAGGAGCGGCTATAGGAGTTAAGGGCCTTGGGTTTGGCTGTATATCCCCAGAGAGCAGAATGGCCAGTAAGAGGAGGTACCAGAGCTTACGATGCAGTAAGAATGATGGAGTACGAGTTCGCAAGGAGCTACATTTGTGGGCATAGGCAACTTGATAGATTCAGGCCTTGTTTAGAAGTAATGGTGTGGGATCACAATGTATTGCAGGTCCCACTAGTAGATTTGAAAATGTAAAATCATAGTTTTGAGAGTGTGGGAGAGCAGTTTCAGCAAAGGGGACCACAAGAATTGATAGGTGTAACAGGGGTGGAGTGGATATGAGTAGCAATAGCAGCAACTATTTATTCATTTTCAAGCCCTGAAACTAGAAGTTCAGTGGAGAAAGGGACTAAAAGGGATTCAGCGAAAATGAGGGGAGAGAGAAACTGAAACTGGTCTGTTTTTCCAAGGGATATTATAGTCAGAATGGAGCTTGGGTGCCTGAAAGGGGCGGAGGAGAAAATTCAGGGCAAATCTGAAGGAAAAGATAGACCAGACAGACAACTAGGGTGGGTTGAACAGCAAAAGTGAGATTAACTAGCAGTCAACAAGGGCAGCGGTATAAAACAACTAATTGCAATAGGCAGTGGTCTGGAGGCTCCGATTAATAAAAACAGAGGTGGGCTAAGGTCAGGGAAAGAACAGGGAGAAAGATATTGCTAGTAAGTTCCTGGGTTACACTAGAAAATTAGAGGAGTAGACCAGATAAGGAGTGGTATTCAAAAGCAGCGCAGTGCAACTACAATTGGATCAGCTGCTTCCGCGTGGTGGTGGGGAGGGGAGAAAGGACTATGTGAGCAAGTAGGGTTTGAGCAAGCCGAGGAGGGCGGGGACTGATAGAGTATTTAATAGGAGGCCTGGGTGGGGGAGTGGGAGAAAAAAACAGTTCAAATGTCCAGGAGCCTGGAAAAATAGATTTTTCATCAGGGAATAGCAGTCTGGGGAGCCGGCATGCAGGCACACCAATCAGGAGCCTTGCAGTACCCACTTGGCCAATCAGGAGTCAGTAGCAAAAAGGCACTCCAATCAGAAAGTCGCCATAAGCGGTCTGACTCATGAAGAAACACAGCAGCTGTACCTTACTGTGGAGTCTGAAGAGTGGGACCAGGAGGGCAGCCGAGAGCCAGAGATTTCTACGGTGATGGTGGTGGCCAAGGAAATGGCCATAGATGCTGCCGTGTCCACGAGCACTGCTTGGTGCTATGGTATGAATCTAGGAATAAGAAGAGGAACAAAACAGTGTAAGTATAGGGAAACAGAACAAAAGAGGAAAACAAGGGGTAGGAAACTGGCAGCAGACTGTCAGCGGGGGTGGAGGTACTTAAATTGGACAAAGGCAGAAATTAACAATTTGGATTAAGGTAGGGAGGGGTTACAGGGGGGGAAGAGGTAGATATGTGAGTGAGACAGAGTTTTGAGCTCAGGTAGGGGGATGGGGTAGGAGTCAAGGGCAGGATAACAATACGCTGCAAAAGGAGGGCTCGGAACAGAGAGAGTGGAGAACAGTAAGGGCACGGGAGAGGCAGAGTAGAGGTAATTTTAGGAGGTGCCGCCTTGTCCACAAGCGCCGCTCGGAGCTATGGTATGAATCTTACTGTGGAGTCCAAAGAGCGGTACCAGGAGGGTGGCCGGGAGCCAGCTATATCTGCGGTGATGGAGATGGCCAAGGAAATGGATGAAGGTGTCGCTGTGTCCACGAGTGCCGTTCGGGGCTATGGTGTAAATCTTACTATGGAGTCTGAAGAGTGGGACTAGGAGGACGGCCGGGAGCCAGCAATTTCTGCGGTGATGGCAGTGGCCAAAGAAATGGTCAGAGGTGCTGCCGTATCCATGAGCGCCGCTCAGGGCTATGGTGTGAATCTTACTGTGGAGTCCGAAGAGCGGGACCAGGAAGGCAGCCGGGAGCCAGCTATATCTGTAGTGATGGAGGCAGCCAAGGAAATGGATGAAGGTGTTGCTGTGTCCATGAATGCCACTCGGGGCTATGGTGTGAATCTTACTGTGGAGTCTGAAGAGCGGGACCAGGAGGACGGCTGGGAGCCAGCGATTTCTGCGGTAATGGCGGCAGCCAAGGAAATGGCCTGAGGCACCACTGTGTCCATGAGCACCACTCTGGGCTACGGTACCTTGCTTTGTTCTCCCTTTCGCCCCTCTCACCCCATGCAAAAAGTGACTCTGAGCACTAACATGCCCTCTACTCTACACAGTTCCTACATTATACAA
Organism: Neoceratodus forsteri; assembly: GCA_016271365.2. NCBI lineage: Eukaryota > Metazoa > Chordata > Ceratodontiformes > Ceratodontidae > Neoceratodus > Neoceratodus forsteri. The sequence continues at coordinate 972,602,844 of CM057456.1, read as the reverse complement.
TATAACTCAATTGAGGACTTACATATTGTCCCATACTGTTTATGACTTGAACCCTGTGGACCTGGTCTGTTCTGGATGTTACAGTAAGTGACCTGACATTAATGAATACACCCCAGTCACTGGTCTGTTAAAGTACAGTTCATAAGTTGATATTGTTTCATATATGAAATGTTTATAACCTATTTCTGCATACTCTATTCTGCTGCATAAGATACACCTGTATATGTTACTGTAAATGGATGGTAGATGTGAAATCCATAGTCCAGTCTGAAGATGTGTCCATTAGTAAATGCATATAGATTCCCTCCTGTGAATGACATATGTGAGTATATTCATAGAACTCTTAGCATTGTATTTGTTAGTACTCCTGCACTTACTTCAATAATATGTGAACCTATGTGATCAATTTCTGACTGTATCATATCAAGTATTTTTTCTTATATCTCATAACGTTTTAATAAAAACTCTTATGGCAAAAAAAGTATGTTAAAACATCTTCCATCTAAATAAACATCTTTAAATCCCTTCAACAATGTCTCAGTATTCAAACTGAGCAATGATTTCTACACTAACTGATTTTTTTCACCGTAATAAGATTGATTTGTTCAGCATTTACAGACATGACCTACTCCTGTTCTCACTCTCCAGCCGCATACAGTGCATAAAGCCCTGTGGAGAACTTCCTGCTGCAGTGTGCATCATATGATCATCCTTTTTGACAGGAAATCAGTCATGTGACCTGATCTCTGGCTTGCACTTCACAAAGTATAATGCACTTTGCTTGAAATTTTGCCACTGCAAAACTATCCAACCCCTTTGATTCCCAGTAAAGACTAAGTGAAAAAAGCATAATTTTTTCACTTTGCTGTGAAGACTACGTGACACGTAGTGGATGAGCCATGCCCATTCCCTAGTCAACATATAACATGGTTAGAGATGTTCTAAAGTGTTACTTTACTGGTAAAATTCTGGCAAATTTGCAAAATTACCATTCGCAAATAACTCTGTGAGTTGCCCATTTCACCACTTTGCCACGTCGTATTGAATTTTTCTGACAAATGGCACTTTTTCAGGTGAAGTCAGGTGAAGGTATGGTGAAGTTGCAACTTTGCCAAGAATTTGCTTAACTTCTCTAGAAAAAGTGTATCAGAATAAGGGATTTTGGACTTTGGATACGTAGAGAGCTGAGGTTGTACAATCTTACACATATTTAGGCATTGTGTTTTGTGCAAATACTTTGTGGAATGATTGCTATAATAAGACCCTAGAGGCTTTGAATAAAAAAAGCAGCGCTTGGCCTGGCAGAATTTAAATACAGATATGATGGTTTCAGTAGAGGGTCCTTGGTGAAGGTAACTGATGCAAAATTTCAAGCCTAATTGCTCTATGGGTCAGAGGTTTGGGATATTGGTAATAAGGAGTGTTTAACTATTCCATTAAATAAGATGTTAAGAAAAGTTTTGGGACTGGATCCATCATGCCCAGCTTCATACATTAGGGACGAATTAGGCATGGTGAATATAAATGCTAGAGTAGAACTAAGAAAATTAAACTTTTGTCTGAGGCTAACAAGGCTTGTACCTGACAGAGTATCTAATCAAGTCCTACAAGAAAAACAGGAGTGGTACAGGCTAGGCTATACTTACAATTTTTGGTATCCTACAATTTTAAAATTGTTAGAGAGACATAAGCTGCAAGCCTTAAAAACATATGTAACTAAATGAATCATGATTAGTGTCAAATGCAAAAAATACATTACTAAAAAAATCACCAAACTTTGGTGTAATGAAGATTTAGCCCATATTAGCAAATCAGCTTACTCTAAATGATCTGCGACTAACAATTATTATTCTGGCATGAAACCTTATCTTGATATTTTAACTGTTCCTGACCAACGTAGAATATTTATTATGTACAAATTTGAAAGATTTGCTAGTAATGTGCTGATGCAACGTTATAATAAACTGCCTCAAGGGACAGATAACTGTACAGGTCTGTGGGAGGTATAGAGAATCTCTGCCACATAATGTGGAGCTGTTCCTGGTTTGTCAAAGAACGTACTTATTGGCTAAAGCTGTTTTTAAGCCCAACCTTTGATATGGCCCCATTAACTTTGACTTCCATTTTAATACGTACTGCAGATGCATGGACTATAGAAAGATTGGTCAAGTATTTTATAGCAATAAAGTTAAAAAAAAAAGATAAATGTGATTGTATATGTTTGTAAGTTATGTAACTCTTTTTATGTATTTGTTGACTAATTAGTCAAACAGTAAACAATTACTACTCTTCACTCCTGAAAAGTTGCAACTTCATCTACCAAAAACATTACAAAGTCGGCACTTCACACTTTGTGAATTCTGCAAACTTCACAATTTATTTCACGAAGCAAAGTCTGCCAATGTCACACATCTCTAAACATGATGTTCACAAAGACTTATACCATCTGAAGCGTCCATCTCAGCTATAAATGGCTAGAGCATGGTATATAACTTACTTGAAATTCTCACTGTATTGACCTGAGTCCTGAATCTGGGCAATCAGAGCTTAGGAACAAACTTTAGACTACAAGATTCAGGGCCAGTGTAGGTATCTTGTGCAGGTGCAGCCAGTCTCTCAAACAAGGGTACCAGTTGCTTGGTATGCAAGCATCCTCCTGACTGGTGGTCCAGGAACAGCATTGGGACTAGCTGAGAAGACAGCCAGTGTCCCACCCTTGGCTGAAAACCATGGTCAGGTGGCTACAAGAGGTGGTGAGTTACAGAATAAAGTGTGCTCCAGGAGAATCAAGGTTGGAATCCATTTAAAAACAACTGGACCCACTGTGACACCCAAGGTAATTAATTTGACATCTCTCTGTTTACTTCCTCTGTGTTATAAAACTATGTTGATGCAGGATCCCACTGACAATAAGATATCTTGCCTCATTTGTGCTATCCTAAATAAAAAAGAAAGAAGTCAGAGAGCAAGAACAGGCAGCTGCACACAGCAAAACAGAGTCAGGACCAGGTGAAGGCAATAATTTAAAGTACTCACAGGAAGGAGAGCTTCATCTCCACTGTCTCTGCCCAATGACTTGAGAAAGCGCTCATGCGTGAAAACATTTGGCTGCATGTGGAAAGGTGTCTGTTCACCTCTCTGTTGTCTCCTTGGATATTTATATCATTATTATTGTTATGGAATAAAGGAAATAATTTCCTTACACTTGCAACTCCTGTGTGGTAACTGCTATGGAACTTTACATCATTTTGGGCTGAGACCGTGGAGCTGAGGCTTCCCTTCCTGTAAATAAATAAGAAGTTACTTTCTTGTAGTTGTAGTTCAATATTTAGCATAAGTTCACATCCACATTAAGCAGTGTACACTGAATAGGCTCCATCATCAGTGGAAACAGTCTTCAAGCTTGACACCTCCTACCATTCAGTCCTAATGACCTTGCATTCAACTAAGTAGAAGCCCTGCATGGGAGACACGTGATGCCCCTGCTCCAAGTCGGATGCTTCCTTTCCAGCTCCATGCACTGTAATGTGATTTGTCATATTCAATTTGCAATTTTATAATAAGGTCCCACTGTTGTGAATTTCTGTGGCATTTTGGAACCCTTAGACTTGGGATGAGTGCATTTTTCCCGCAGGATGGCGGTAATAAGGGAGCCTGATGCTGTGCATCACACCCCGCCAACTTCCAGGAAGGATCAGGAGTTGAAGTGCTCCAAAGCAGATGTTCTGCAGATTTTGGACCACCAGTTGCATCTGAGGCACTTACAGTTGATCATTTTATGCAGGAGTTTGTCCAGTTGAAGGACACCAAGCTCATATTGTCAATGGATCCATGGGCCATAAGGTTGGCTACTAAGGAGCTCACCAAGGGCTCAGGAATGTGGAAGTCCAGTTGAGCTCCATCGAAGACTGGACCCACTGGATTGATCCCAACATAGTCTCACTCCAGCAAAAGGTTACCAAGATGGAAAGCTGGATCGAGGACCTTGAGAGATGCAGCTGCTGGAATAATATTGCCATTGCTGGCTTGCCCGAAGGGGCTGAAGGGTCCAAAGCCATTGCCTTTGTAGAAAAGCTCTGTGAAAAGCTGGCAGGGCCATCACCAAATGGCCCTACATATGTGATAGAGTGGGAACATCGGGTGCTGCGACCCATGCCACCAGCTGCGGAAACCATGTCACATAATTGTAAAGTTGCTCAATTTTCTGGATAAACAACATATCCTCTGTAAAGTTCAGAGCTTATGAGTAAGTTTCCTGGGAAGGACAGCGCCTACAAATATTTCAGGATTTGCCACATGCAATTTGTGATGGCTAAATTGCTTTTCATTCTTTTATCTCCAAGTTGGTAGCAGTGTATATTAAATTTTGCCTTCTTTACACTGCCCAGCTTCAGGTATGGGTGAATGGATGATGATCTATTAAGACTTATGAAACAGTAGATCAAGTACATATTGGCTTGTCAAGTCTATTCCCAGACCTCTTCACAAAATCCTGACTTGATGGCTTAGTCCTGGCTACTGCTGGTGGTTTTTGCTGCCTGGGCTCTTCATGTTGTTGGACTGCCATGGTTTTTCATCTTGTGGGACTGTTGTCCTTTATTTGAAATATTTTATATTGTACTAATAGGTGGTGAACTTTGGTCACAGTTTTGTAGCATGTTTATGTAATTTCATCGACGAGGCATTATAATGCAGGGGATGATGTTTAGCTCCTTTCTCTATGTAGTCTGTTAATTATTCATTTGCACCCCCCTCCAATTCCATTGCTCTATTTTTATTGCCTATTATTGGCACTTGCCCCTAGAATGTAGATGTGGTATTTTTTTGCGTATCTTCAGGACAAGTAGTATGGGATAGTTGCAGGGCTTCAATTTGGTTCAAGAGGATTACCTTTGTTGGGACCTTGTAGTCTATATTTATTTTAGTTTGTATCCTTGAGACACTTACATATAGCAGCACTGAGACCTAGGTGGTTCTTGCTAGCTACATCTGTGGATTATATATCAGTAACCATTATATTTATTTTTGACTTGTAATTTTTCTGATAGCCCTTCGGCTTTCAGTCAGTTGGGTTATTTTAGCTCTTAGATGAGTACCTTCTGTATATTGTAATGATGTGTCTATTAGGCTTTAATTATATTGTTTATCGATGTTCTTCCTTTACTACGTTTATTCTCGGGGGGGGGATGTGCTTCATGTCACTAGCTTTGTCTTTTATCAGGTTACTAATTTTGGGCTAATATTCTGTATTTGTCAGCTCATTTGCTTCACTGGGATTGTCTTTCTATGGCTGTGGGCAGAGCCTACAGCCATCCTGCTTTTGGTTGAAAAAAGGTGTTTCCATGGAACACATCTTTTAACAGTTTTCAGTGTATCCTTTCATTCTGCAAATCTCTATGACAGTTAAAGAAATACTCCCTTCTTTCTGCTAAACTACTATTGCTTTTCAGACAGCCTGTTTTGTGACGTTTCTATGCTGAGACCAACATATGGTTTATATCTTGTCATGCCTAACTTAACAGTAGATCCTGAGTTATACCTTTGAAGTTGACTGGCTGGAGGAGAGTTTTATGACCGTAATTAATCAGTCAGTTTGTTAGTTTTTCTTAATAGCCTTCAAAGCAGTCCAGGGAGGGGTTTAAAAGGAAGCACTGTTCTTTTATTTAGGCTGACTTAACCCTTTGAGAACAGCACATTAACAGGTGACTGTCTTCATTTTCATTTGCTTTCTCAACTAACCAGTGTTTCTTTTTAAATAAAGATTTCCCCTGCAGCAATATGTTTTTCTAAAGTTGAATGAATCAAAACCCAACAAATGCAACCATGAATGGTGCATTAATAAATAAATACACTTATTGAAAGGGTGTTTTTCTGACACCTCCACCATGATTTTTGCTGTATTAAAAAGCCATATGGTTGGTACTGAAAATGAGATCCAGTGATGGTTTAATTTTGATATAGATGTAAAAAATGCCTTTTGTGAAACAGGGAAATTGTCACCTTTAAAAGACCTTGTAATCACTTTAATATTTGTTTAGCATGAATGACAAACAGAACTATATTTGAAGCACCATACCTCTCAACTGCCATGAATTTTGCATAGCGTTATTATTTTCACACTCAAATTTACCCCTGCTCTGCATAGCTTACTGATGTTCCTCATAATGTAAGATCTATTTCTAGACACACAAACTATTAAATCATTGAACTAAGCTGAAAGAAATATTCTTTATCACTAGCTGCATGGGACCCACTATTTGTAGACATTTTATCCTTTAAAATAAGAAGGTGCTCCACATTCTGGCCATTTGCTATGATTTTTGAAGACCAGTGCTATGATTTTTAATGCTGAGAGGTTGAGAGGTATGTGCAGCACTTCATGTTATACACAATCCGATACACTTATTTTTATTCAAATGTGGCTGCCTCCACTATCACTTTATTTGACATCTTTATTATGCATACCAGCTTCCTGATATAACCCCAACAGATATATGGAAAGGAAAGGGAAAAATTGTTTAACCAGGAAAGGCACACTAAGCCAGAGCTTGTTTCCAGGTGTGACCTTGGAGCACGGGGAAGTTAAGTGGTAGCCATCCAAGGGTGTTATAGAGGGTACAGTGGTGGGTGGGAAAAGGGGCCAGTAATGCAAAGCGGCATTCAAAAAATAAAGGAATCACAGAAGAACGATAGAGAACTGTATCAATTAAAGCAGAAAGAAGTGGAGAAGGCAGTCAGAAAAGCAAAGACCCAAACTGAGGAATAGAAAGCCAACTCAGTTAAGAAGGGGGATAAAACCTTTTATAGGCACATTAGGGAGCATAGAAAGGTTAAGGGAGGGATAGTGAAGATTAATAAAAGAGAGGGGAGATGGGCAGAGGGAGACAGTGAAAAGGCAGAGATACTGAATGAATACTTTTGCTCAGTATTCACAAAATAAGAAGAGGAGGAGTTACCTAAACCAAACAATAGCAACACTCTGGGTAGTGGGGTTGACACCAGTCCATTTACAGAAGAAAGAGTCCTGAAAGAACTCCTAAAACTGAAGGTGGACAAAGCAATGGGGCCTGACGGGATTCACTCTAGAATCCTAAAAGAACTAAGGGAGGACCTAGTGACACCACTGACCACACTTTTTAACAAATCATGGGAGGATGGGGTGGTACCTGAGGACTGGAGGAGGGCAGATGTGATTCCTCTTCACAAAAGTGGGAGCAAGGCAGAAGCAGGAAACTAAAAACCTGTTAGTTTGACCTCAGTGGTGGGGAAAATGATGGAATCACTTCTGAAAGAAAGAATTGTTGAGTACCTAGAGGCCAGTGGGGCACAGGACCCAAAGCAACATGGATTCACAGCGGGAAGGACATGTCAGATGAATCTAATTGATTTATTTGACTGGGTGACCAAAGTAATAGACCAAGGAGGGGCTGTGGATATGGCCTACCTAGACTTTAGCAAGGCATTTGACACAGTCCTGCACAAAAGATTAATAATCACGTTAGCCAGCCTGGGAGTGGGTCCCAGGGTGGTAGTCTGGGTAGCAAACTGGCTGCACAACAGGACACAGAAGGTAATAGTAAATGGAACACATTCTGAAGAAAGGGGGGTTACTAGTGGAGTACCTCAGGGCTCAGTACTGGGTCCAGTCTTCTTTAACATCTTTATAGGTGACATTGCAGAGGGTCTGGAAGGAAAGGTATGACTCTTTGCAGATGACACAAAGATCTGTAACACAGTTGATACACAGGGGGTAGGAAGGATGAGAAGGGACTTGGCAAGGTTGGAGGAATGGTGAGACATATGGCAACTTAGATTTAATGCAAAGAAGTGCAAAATAATGTACCTGGGAAATAAAAATCCAGGAGAAGAGTACACAATAGCAGGGGAAGTACTAACAACAACAATAACGGAAAGGGACATGGGGGTAGTCATATCAGATGACCTAAAGGTTGGTAAGCAATGTGAGAAGTCAGTAAGGAGAGCCAGGGGGATACTGGGATGCATAGGGAGGGGCATCACAAGTAGAAAAAGGGAAGTGGTTGTCCCTCTGTACAGACAGTTGGTGAGGCCCCATCTGGAGCACTGCATACAGTTTGGGAGACCTCATCTACGCAAGGACATAGGATGGAAGCAGTCCAGAGGAGGGCAACTAAAACGGTGCAGGGTTTATATCAGAAACCATATGAAGAGAGACTGATAGAGCTTAATATGTATACCCTTGATGAAAGGAGGGATGGGGGGACATGATAGAAACTTTTAAGTACCTCAAGGGAATCAACAAAGTCCAGGAGGGTTGCATCTTTCAGAAAAAGAGATGTTTAAGAACAAGGGGGCACAATTTAAAGATAACGGGGGAACGGCTCAGGGGTAATGTGAGGATTTTTTTTTTCACAGAGAGACAGAGTGGTGGACGCATGGAACTGCCTTCCTGGAGAGGTTGTGGGGTCTAAAACAGTGGGGGAATTCAAACATGCATGGGACAGGCATAAGGCAATTATAGTGGGGGGTTGCAGGAAGTAGGCTGTTGGTTAACTAGAATCTGCAGCTTATCCAATAGATAGGGAAATGGGCAGACTGGGTGGGCCAAGTGGTCCTTATCTGCCATCAAAGTCTATGTTTCTCTATCTTTCTATGTTTAAGTGATTTGCACAGGGTCACACAGTATGCAAGTGGAGGCTGACGAGATTCAAACCCAGCTCTGCAGGCTTGCAGCTTGATGCTCTTAACCACAACACTATACTGCCTACTTATTTGTTTTTTTATTTATGGCTTTGATAGCCGGGTAAGTGCACTGATCCCAGGGACCATTTTCAGGCATGACCCGGGCCATAAACAATGGCTCAGGTGGTAGTGAATACACTAGCAATAATACATAGTACAAGATTAGACATACTGATGCAACGACAGCAATAACAATGTACAGTTGTGGTGCAGAGTCCCAATGTGGGACGAAGAGATGCTAGACTACAGTATGATGAATACATGAATTAGATACAAGCAGCAGTTGTCAAACATCTGTACAAGGTATGTTCACAGAAGTCCAGAGGGCATGCAATATGTCGTATATACAAACAGGCAGGATAAAACATACATAAATATATACAGCAGTATGTACAAGGCAGTGACGCCGCATATTCAGCAATTATACAGTATAAATGATGCAGACACAGTTCATGGCATGAGAGGTGACTAGCGTAGGTAGGTGGGTAACCCCTGGGAACAGTGGCAGGAGTATTGTGCCAGGAGCCAGGTTTTGAGTTGGGACTTGAAACTGGAGTGAGTGACGATGGAGCAGAGTTCAGCTGGCAGGTTGTTCCACTGCAAGGGAGCAGCTGCAGACCAAGCTCTGTTACCCATATTGGTGGATAACCTGTGGACCACTAAAGGGGGAGTATCATTTGAGCAGAGGCTGCGGTGGAGTGTATGAGTTTTCAGGAGGGAAGTTAGGGGGGATTCTGGATCAGTATGGATGACATTATCCACCATGCAGCAGATGGCTAGGTAGAAGCGGCCTTGCAGTGGTAGTCATCCAAGGGTGTTATAGAGGGTACAGTGGTGGGTGGGAAAAGGGGCCAGTAATGCAAAGCAGCAAGCACTGTTGTAGGCAGTGGAGAGTTTGGCCATGGCTGCAGCAGATGTCCTTGCATAGATGGGTGAACAGTAGTTCAGGATAGGGAAGAGATTACCCTGGACTTGTATAAACAATATACATTTTCTGAATTGGTTCAGACATGTATCCACTACATGCAACATTTCTCTTGCAAAAAGGTTTTTTTCTCCAGTAGACTATTACACTATATTAAGTCCTGAATGTCAGAGCAAGAGCTATTATTTATAACCAAACTTCATTTAGCAAGCTAATGTACAGTAAAGGGGGGGGGGCCTTGTAACCAGGAAAGGCACACTAATCCAGATCTTGTTTCCAGGTGTGACCTGGGAGCACAAGGAAGTTACGTGACTTGCTTAGGGTCACACAGGATGCAAGTGGGAGTTAATGGGATGCAAACACAGGTCTCTAGCTTTGTAGATCAGTGCTCTTAACCACTACGCTATACTGCTTCCTAGTAAGAAAAATCGTCTTTCTGTCTGAATCTAAAAGAAGTCACATTTGTTATAACAAAAGTAGTACAATGATGTAAACATGCCCCTCCAGCAGTGTCATGTTGTGCAATTGCTGGTAAGATTTAGGGTGGCCTACTGTATTAATTTTCCCTAAGTCTTTATGTGTTACTAGACTAGGGGCATCATGACCATTTCACACCTCAGAGTAAAAGTTCAAAGCATAGCTCATATTTGCTAAACACGTGTGTGTGTGTGTGTGTGTGTGTGTACAGACAGACAGACAGACAGACAGATAGAAAGATTGTCGAGCTGAGATGCACTACCCTGTTTTCACTGGTGTAATGTTTCTTATGCTATAAAGTCTGAATAACACATGAATGGTAATAATTTCACACTTTTAAAATCTGGTCCTTCCCATTTCTGCATATTTTTTTCCATGGAATTATGTTAGGGTTTTGTTTGCTTAAAGCAGCAGTATTAGTTAATCAACATCAATTTTATTTTTTAGCAAAAGATGCATTGCATTCATGATCAGCACATTTCTAACTATCTCACATACGTAATAGCAAATTTATAACTATACAGTATTTGCAATTAATGGCTCAAGACATTAGAATGGCTGCCACTAGCAATACCTAATCTCTGTGGTTGACAGTATCTCATACTGTTGTACTATACGAACAATGGTTTGTAAAAAATGCCCTTTATACCCTAACAAATGCCCTTCCAATTTTCAGCACCCCATCTATTTCAATCTTCTGGCACCCCTGTCTGCGAGCATTGCTTCCTGCCAGAGATGCTCTTCCAAATTAGAATTTCCCTGGTCAGCAACAGGTAGACTGGGTTACATTCTAATATACAGCACAGTGCACAATGAATTATATTAAATTGTTTAGTGACTGCAGCGTGCAATCAGAGATTATGTCTCCATCTCAGTTAAACTGCTGGAAGTCCTGCAAAGATAACAAAAAAGTAAGCATTTGTCAGTGCTGAAGGTTTCCTTGCATAGTGTATGCGGGATGGCATTCAGCAGCACTCATGGCACTCGTTACTTGGAGCTTCTTCAAGCTCCCCACAGCCATATCGGCTCTGGCTTGAGCTTGTATTATAATGGGTTTGGTTTTTAGGAACAACTGCCAGCCCTGTCCCTGGCAGCAATGGGTTTAGAATTTGTCATTACCTAGTGGTTTGGTCATCTGCTTTTTCTCCCTCCTGTTCCCAGGTCATATATTACCATCAATACAGGTTATTCTTATGTTATGGCCATTGTTTTACCTTCCCCTTTATCATCTTTGTATGGCATTCCTGTGAATACAGGGACTGACTTGTTTAGTGGTACCTTGGTTTTGTTTGGCCTGGGAGTGCAGGGACCGTCAATTACACATTTGTTACTTACTTTTTTACAAATTGTTTTTAATACTTTCTTTGTTGTACAGGGCATGTGGGTAGTCCCACATACATTTGCTTTTCATAGAGATTAGTGGGTTGACTTAAGGGTTCTTTCTCATGCTTCAGGGCAGTCAGGGGGTGGTAAGGAGGGACGGGGCTTTTATTTTGGTAGGAGTTTATTATGGACTTTGACTTGTTCAGTGGGTGGTCCCAGGAATTGTTTCAGATTTGATATTTGTTTGGAGGATAGATGTTTCTGTGGGGGAGGGGGGCTGGGACTGTTTTTTGGGGATTATGGTTTAACTTCTAACTTCTTCCTGTATTATAGTGTCCTTCATGGCAGAAAATACTTCCAATGGGGGCAAGCTGCTGATGGTGGATCCGTGGCTGTTTACACTCCCTCCTGGCTCCACACTGAAAGGTACTTACGTTGATTATTAGGGTTCCACCTTAGTAACCTCCTTTTTATTAAACCTTCCAAGCTGCCAGTGTCCCTTAAGGTGACCCTGATTTTTTGGTCACTTAAAGCCCATTCTCAATTGGGTTCATGTTCTGGGCCCAACTGGTCTAAGGCTCATATCCAACCCTTTTTAGTAACCTTAATATTCAGATAAGCCACTGCCTCATTCTTTCTTCTTCTGTCCTCGGTTAACACCCTTTACTGTGGACAATCTTTTTTGCAATTTATTGAACTTTTTTGTAATTTTCTTAATACAACAGCAACAAAAAAAACAAAACAACAACATTAACAAAGCATACCAAACAAACAAAATAAAACAAAACCAGACCCACCCTCCTCGCTCCCTGGAACACACCATACTGTGGACAATCTTATGGAGGAAGACAAGCTCATAACGTTTGCCACATTTCAGGAGCAGTTTAGTTTTCCTATTCTTTTTCATTTAAATTCCTTTAATTGACTCGAGCTATCATGTCACATTCTGAGCCCTGTCCTTGATCTAGGGCAGTGGGTGATAGTCTGGACACTGTTATCTCCACAATTGTATAGCCTCGTCCTATATCGGGTCTCTGTAGAGTATTTCAGACTATGGGCCCTGGTAATCCTTTGGGGGTCTGTTACTATTTTTTTTTAATTCCAAGTTTATTAACTTTTTCCATAAATGCTTTAACATGAAACACCAATATGCACTGATACAAATCCAGGAACATTATTAAACAACTCCCTGCTAAGGCCCCCACCAGCATGGCACTGATATATTCATCCAGAGCAGGCATTAAGGCAGTAACAGAACATATCCAGGTCTAATACCAGAATGGAATGCCTTTTTATGACAAAATAAGATATGAACGTAACTATCCATTGCCTAATGTGATGGGGCCCCAGTCTGAAGAGGGAAAAGAGCATGAAGACTTTCCCATATCCTTTTATAGCAGTGCAGGGATCCACCAAGACTAGCCTTCATTTGTTCTGCACAGAGATTAAGTAAAAAGTCCCTCAACCATTCATCATAAGTGGTGATATGACCATCAAGCCAGTGACATAAAATTAACTTTTTTAAAGTAAGAAATATCATGGCCATATGATACTTACGATTCTTAACTTCTACTTTAGAGAAATCCCCCAGGATACAAATCTTAGGTGCAAATAAATCAGCAAGGCCCTAAAAGGGGTCCACCCCGACCTTAATCATCTCCCATAAATCTTTAATCGAGGGACAGTCCCAAAAAATGTGAGTGAGGTCCCATTTGGCATTCTGACACCAGAAGCAGAGTGCGTCCACCGACCTGCCTAGTTTTTTGAGTTTAATGGTTGTCTAATACATATCATTTAATAATTGATACTGTGTAAGCTTCAATCTATCTTGGAAAACATACCAATATGAATTTAACCAAATAGAGTCCCATTTGTCCATCAGATTTGGAAAACAGAAATTCCAGTACCTAGGGACACCTCTGGATGCATTAAGCACCCTTTCTCGAAAGCATGTATATATTTGGGAAACAGCATGGGGTTTTCCACATAGTGGGATCAGGGAGTCCAGCCAATTGTACTTTTCTGTAATATCCATTGCCCCTGAAAAAGTCTTTATCAGGAGATGCCGTAGCTGCCAAACTTTAAAGACTTGCTTTCAGTCTAGGGAATATAAGGCCATAATTATATCAGACTCTATGCAGGATCCCCCTCTAAACAAATCCCCCACCCGGATGTTATTAATTGTGGGAAGCCAGAGTGGAGAAATTATTTTACCCCCAATCTTCAGATGTGGGTTACCCACTACCGGTTGTCTAGGATCCTTAATATGCCGGTATTTAAGGAACTCACAAAATTGTCTGTGTACCCGGAAGGAGAATAACATAGGAGATGTACACAGCTCGGTGGGTAGATCTCTGATAGGGATGTACAAAAGAGCCTCTTTAGAAATGTACAGGTTAGAAATTAACTCTCTTTCCAAGGTTAACCATTTTGGTATATAGGAGTAGGAGGCAATCTCTTCTTGGGGTGCGAACCATCTCATATACTTAGCCGCCTGGCATGCCCAATAGTACATCCCAAAATGTGGAAGTTTAAGGCCCCCAGCTTTTATAGATGCTGCCAACTTCAGATAGGCCCACCTAGGGTGTTCCCCCCAAATAAAAGAAGAGATGAGGGCATGCAGTTTTTTAAACCAGACTAAGGGTAACAACAAATTTAGCATATTAAGGGAGTAAAAAATTCTTGGTAATATATTCATTTTAATGATACTAATCCGACTACAAAGAGATATAGGAAGAGATGGCCACTTTTTAAAATCATGTTGAATGGTATCTAAAAGGGAGTCAAAATTTAGCTTTTTCATCAGGCCCTCATTTCTAGACAGCATCAGTCCTAAATACTTTATGCTCTTAGGACTCCACTGAACACCCAGTGGAGAGATGGCTTGTTTATGAAATTTGTGGTTAAGGGGAAAGACAGTAGTCTTATTTAAATTAATTTTATAGATGGATACAGCCCCATATTCTGCAATAATAGACAAGACTACTGGAAAGGATTCAGCTTGGTGAATCAGGTGAAGAAGCATATCATCAGCATAGGCCGATAATTTAAAAATGTGTCGCCCTATGGGAACCCTCTGTACACCCTCATGAGCACGTAACCTAACTAACAACGGCTCAAGGTAGATATTAAACAAGAGTGGAGAGAGGGGGCAACCCTGTCAGGTTCCCAAATGTAAGGAAGATATTTCTGATAGCACCCCATTACAATATATTCTAGCCTGGGGATTTTGGTATAGAGATGACACCCAGTTAATAAATTTAGCTGAAAAACCAAATTTACATATGGTTTGGAAGAAAAACTGCCGGTCCACATAATCGAATGCCTTCTCCGCATCCAGAGACAACAGGCCAGCCAGCGTGTCAGAGTCCCTGGATGCAGAGAAGACGTGCGCTAGCTTGCGGAAATGGTCCCTCGAGTGTCTCCCTTCCATAAAGCCTACTTGGTCTGCATGAATAATACATGGGAGTACCAACTTTAGTCTTTTAGCAAGGAGTTTCACTAAGATTTTAATATTGCAGTTTAATAGCGACATAGGATGATTACTACTTGTTAACTCAGGATCTTTATCTGGCTTATGTAAGACGATTATGATAGCTTCAAACAAAGAGCTATCTATTGGGTTCCTCCCAGAATCCACTCATATAAATGAGCCAGCCAGGGAGTCACTTGCTTATTAAAGACTTTATAAAAAATTGGGAAAATACCCATCCGGGTCTGGTGCCCTATCTGCTGTCAATGAGGATATGGCATTTCGAATCTCCATCTCCAAGATAGGAGCCACCAGCAATTCTTGTTGAGCCTGAGAAAGAGTCAGAAGGGTAAGTGGGTGGAGATAGCTCTCCACAACCCTGAGAGTCGGCCTACTGGGCATGGGTCTATATAGGTCTTTATAGAACTTAGCAAATTCTGCAGTGATCTCTTTAGGGGTGTGACAAAGAGCGCCATTCTGTTGTGAACTGATACTTTGCACAATTCAAGAAGATTCTACCTTTTTTAATCTTACAGCCATGAGATGACCCACCTTCTCCCCTTGATCAATATACTTCACTCCCTTTCTTAAGCTGGCATACTCTGCCTTCTCTCGGAGGAGTAAGCTATACTGATCTCGTAACCTCAGCAGGAGGACTCTGTCAGAATCCGTAATGAATGGGGATAAAGAGGCCTCTAGAGCATGTATTCTAGACAATAATGGAACAGCCGTTTGCTCTCTCTCCCTTTTTCTATGTGATGCCATCTTAATAAACACTCCCCACAAAACACACTTCATCGCGCCCCATTCTAGATCTGGTCTTGTTGTGGAATTCAGATTAATCTTATTATACTCCTTAATTTCCTGGGTAATAAAATCAATAATTTTGTCCTGTTTGAGGAGCTGATTATTTAACTTCCACAACGAATCCTTAGACGCATCCGCTGATAAGATCATAGCACAGGAAATCACTGAGTAACATAGAAACATAGAAGCTGACAGCAGATAAGGACCACAAGGCCCATCCAGTCTGCCCATCGGAAGTAGTGGTGGGCAAAGTGGGCTCAATCCACTCCTCAAAAGTGATTTGCGAAGCATAGTGGACTGAATTACTCCACAACGCGAAGCGGAGTAATTTGCGTTACAATGGGTAACGTGAAGTCCAGTGAAAACACTGACTTTGCATTACTCTGCCTTCCCAGACCACTACTCCACTAAAATCTTAAGCGAAGTGCATTGAGATCAACGCACTTCGCCTCACTTCGCCTTGTTTTTGAGCTCCGAAGGTGAATTTTGCAATGATTCATGGGGTTTCAAATCACATGGGCTCTATATTGATCTGCACAGCCTCAGTTCGGGGTAGTGTGTGTAGGAAGCAGTAGGAGACAGTGTGTTCTGAGAGCTGTCTGTGATTGAAACCTTCTAAAAGCTGTTAAAAAAGCATTTTTGCTTTTTTGGGGGAGGCTCCACCTTTAGTTCATCGATTGCAGGAAATGCTCCTGTGCTCATATCATCAAGCATTTTTGGTTTTGTGTGGATTTTAAATGTTAATGTACAACATTGAGTGTGTGTAGTGAAAGACAGTGAAAGTGTGCTTTGGGGAGGGGTGTACCTGTGGTGTAGGTAGATTTAGGTTGGAAAAATAGTGATTTCTTTGTTTTTTGGTTATATTTTTGTTAGATAACTGACTGTGTTAATGTACTCACAGTAATATTGTCAGTAATTGTTGACATTTTCTTGCTGATTGTGTGTTGTGTGGATCTGGTGCAGCAGTTCATAATTTTGGGTTGTTTACATTACAATACATGGCATATTACTGAACTTTTCAATTTGGTACGCATTACTCGTTCACCATTGTAGAGAAACTGTTCTGTGTGTGTGAGTGGTGTTGCGTGACATCAAATAATGCACCTTTTATTGTGCCACAGACTAGTGTAATTGTAGGGCAGGCACAGCAGTGTGAACCTGCTAGCCACTGCAGCTGCCTGATTTTGTACTGCGTTCATGGAATCTGTTCTTTGTTTTGCTGCTTGTACTGCCATAAAAATCTGCAGTCAGTGCTCCCCCCCAACCCCAGCAGCAAAAGGAATTTTTTACCAGATTGGATTGTTTTTGTGACCTCATCAATACCACTAGTTATTTAAGTTGTTGTCATTGCGTGACAGTCTCTATCTGTTGCTGAAGCTACAGTTCTTTTTTTTTGGCTTCACATCCTGCATCCCCCCAATCAGAGAGTGAATGTACCAAAATCTAAATTTGGTTATAATATTGTTGTTGATCGCCCAAAATGCCTGCAAAGAGACTTGCAAGCAAAGCTGGTTCTCGGCATGTCAATGCTGGCAGTAAGAAAGTCTGTGGGCATAGTAGTATGCAGACGCAGAAGTGCATTGCTGATGTGAGGAAAGGTATTTCTCCTGCAATGTTTTTTACAACCCAATCAGCAGCTTCATTCATAGTCGGAGGAGATTATGTTTTCCCAGCTGGCGGTGTTAGTGTTACTGGTGTTAGTGGTGGTGGTAGTATTAGTATTGGTGTGTCAAGTTCAAATTCTGAGCAGTGTACCGTATCCAAAAATATTGAGTGTGAAGCAGCACAAGTGAGTAGCAGTGTAGATGATGTCATACTTCCCAGTAACATCCCAGTAACTGAACCTGAGGATTCTGATAATCATGTCAACGACAGCATACAATGTGATATTCCATCCACAGTGGCGGTTAATGTCACGCATTTTCCATGCAGTGATTCACAATGTGGTGAAAAAATATCAGGTGATGGTGGTGTAGATGATGATGAGGAATGTGATGATGACAATGATGTTGCTGTTGTTGCAACATGCAGTCCATATGCTAGCATCCAAGCAGAAGATGAGGACGTGTGTGACGTTGATGAACATGATGTTGTAATTGACCCCAGTTGGGAACTGGAGAAAAAGAAATTCAAAGTGGTTGTGTCTGAGTCTGTTTGCAGGAATACCCCCATAAAAGCTTGTGATTTACCAGTTTTAGTTGATGATGATGACCCAGTAATAATGATAGGTAGTTGTGGTGCTCAGCTGCAGTCCAGGTGCGTAGTGCCCGAAACATCATGTGCCCCCTCCACTACAATGCTTACAATAACAGACTTAAATAAGCAACGTCATGGACATGTTAAAAGCAGAGCATCACAATCCCTTGTTTGGGATTTTTTTGTTCAAGATGCAAATGATGAGTCAGTTGCAATCTGCCAGGTTTGCCATGCGTGTGTGAGTCGAGGTAAAAAGGGGGGCCATCTGGGTATAGGAGAACAGCATACAAATCTTAAGAATAGGAACATGTCATTGTGGACCCAGCACAAGCTGGCAGCTAATACCACAGTGGGGTGTTCACCCTTGTCACCAGCAACCATAGCGAGCATATTATCCCCTTCCATGACTGTTAAGTCCAGTAGTAAATTAAACGTGAGGTAATAAGAGCAGAGGATTACTACAGGCATGTTGAGGTGGAGGAACATAATGACTCTGAGCATGAGTCTGTCTGCCCCCTGGACCACCACCACCAGGACTGATGTTAGCCACTGCCACCATTGAGCATGAGTCTGTCTGCCACCTGGACCACCACCACTGAGCATGAGTCTGTCTGCCCCTGGACCACCACCACCGGGACTGATGTTTGCCACTGCCACCACTGAGCATGAGTCTGTCTGCCCCCAGACCACCCAGACCACCACCACTGGCACTGATGTTAGCCACTGCCACCACTGAGCATGAGTCTGTCTGCCCCTGGACCACCACCACCGGGACTGATGTTAGCCACTGCCACCACTGAGTATGAGTCTGTCTGCCCCCTGACCACCACGACCGGGACTGATGTTAGCCACTGCCACCACTGAGCATGAGTTTGTCTGCCCCCTGGACCACCACCACTGAGCATGAGTCTGTCTGCCTCTGGACAACCACCACCGGGACTGATGTTAGCCACTGCCACCACTGAGCATGAGTCTGTCTGCCCCCCCAACCACCACCACTGGCACTGATGTTAGCCACTGCCACCACTGAGCATGAGTCTGTATGCCCCCCCGACCACCACGACCGGGACTGATGTTAGCCACTGCCACCACTGAGCATGAGTCTGTCTGCCCCTGGACCACCACCACCGGGACTGAAGTTAGCCACTGCCACCACTGAGCATGAGTCTGTTTGCCCCCTGAGCCACCACGGCCGGGACTGATGTTAGCCACTGCCACCACTGAGCATGAGTCTGTCTGCCCCTGGACCACCACCACCGGGACTGATGTTAGCCACTGCCACCACTGAGCATGAGTCTGTTTGCCCCCCCTGACCACCACAGCCGGGACTGATGTTAGCCACTGCCACCACTGAGCATGAGTTTGTCTGCCCCTGGACCACCACCACTGGGACTGATGTTAGCCACTACCACCACTGAGCATGAGTCTGTTTGCCCCCCCTGACCACCACGGCCAGGACTGATGTTAGCCACTGCCACCATTGAACATGAGTCTGTCTGCCCCCAGACCACCCAGACCACCACCACTGGCACTGATGTTAGCCACTGCCACCACTGAGCATGAGTCTGTCTGCCCCTGGACCACCACCACCGGGACTGATGTTAGCCACTGCCACCACTGAGTATGAGTCTGTCTGCCCCCCGACCACCACGACCGGGACTGATGTTAGCCACTGCCACCACTGAGCATGAGTTTGTCTGCCCCCTGGACCACCACCACTGAGCATGAGTCTGTCTGCCTCTGGACAACCACCACCGGGACTGATGTTAGCCACTGCCACCACTGAGCATGAGTCTGTCTGCCCCCCAACCACCACTGGCACTGATGTTAGCCACTGCCACCACTGAGCATGAGTCTGTATGCCCCCCCGACCACCACGGCCGGGACTGATGTTAGCCACTGCCACCACTGAGCATGAGTTTGTCTGCCCCTGGACCACCACCACTGGGACTGATGTTAGCCACTACCACCACTGAGCATGAGTCTGTTTGCCCCCGGCCTACAGCCGGGACTGATGTTAGCCACTGCCACCACTGAGCATGAGTTTGTCTGCCCCTGGACCACCACCACTGGGACTGATGTTAGCCACTACCACCACTGAGCATGAGTCTGTTTGCCGCCCCTGACCACCACGGCCGGAACTGATGTTAGCCACTGCCACCATTGAACATGAGTCTGTCTGCCCCCTGGACCACCACCACTGGCACTGATGTTAGCCACTGCCACCACTGAACATGAGTGTCTGCCCCCCCCGACCACCATGACCAGGACTGATGTTAGCCACTGTCACCACTGAACATGAGTCTGTCCAGACCACCACATCCATCAGCCACAGACGCAAAGTTTCTTAATATTTAAACCATAAAGTGAGTATGTGTACTCATGTTTGTTATGCTGTTTCACTTCTTTAGTTGTTTGTTTTGTTTTCTGTAGCTTTTCAGAGCCGCAGTGGTCAAACACATACGGTACACGTATTTAGTTTTTTTTTACAGGTTAACAAAAAAAGTCTCCTTCGCTAAAACTTGGTGGGAATGGTACTGCAGCTGTACCATACAGAGGAACCTATGGAATATCCATGTGAAATCCATTCTGGTAAATATGAAGATTTTATTTCATCCATTTCATTGTTTCAGAAAGACTGCAGCAAACACGACTGACTATGATTCATAAACTAAGTGACATGTGTACGTCACCAAAACTATTTCTGTAAGATATCATTCATGCACTGTATTCTGAACTTGCAGTTGTGCAGCCCTGACTATGACAGTGTTGAAAAAGTTGCACACAGGTTGTGTTACTTGACAAGATGTGGGTTTGAAATGTAGCTTGACTTGAGATTGAGAACCAGGGAGGGACAAATTACAATTAAGTTGTAAGAAGTCATTTATTTCTTTTTTTAGGAAACTTCCAGATGCTTTGTTGTTCTGTCAAAGTGGTCTTATCCAAAAAAGTTCTTCAACATCAGGCACCCCCCTTCCCCAGGCTTGGGCACACATGCACCACGCAGAAGTCATTTAATTAGATGATCATGATCATCATTAACAACCGGACTCCAGAAGAATGCAGATGAAATCTGTAAAGAAGTAACAAAATAAGAAACCATTACACACAAACCTGCAAATATGCTCCCCCCCAACCCACAAAAGAAAATACTTACCTTCATGTGCTTGAGAGTTATCCATTTCCATTTTCAATGCAAAAAATTCTCATTGAGCACTGGAATGTGCACACCAACAGTTTCTGTGACCTGTGATACAGAACAATACAATGAGTACATGTCCATGTCAACCCCCCTCCTCACCTACAAAATACACTAACATATATATATATATATATATATATATATATATATAGAGGCAAAAACTCTGTTTAATGCATCAGTTAGGGTTGTTCGCACTGACAAAAGTGAGAAATTCGATGTTAGTGTTGAAACCCCCTTTGCATCCCTCCAGCCCACCCCCCCAACTGGAATCGGGGTGCACATTGGGGTCATCGGCCCTAAGTGTCACCCCATCACAAGTGGAAAGAAGCTGAGGAATAGGAGAATGGGGTGACAGTTAGGACCGATGACCCCAGTGCACACCCCAATTCCAGTTGGGGGGGTGGGCTGGAGGGGTGCAAAGGGGGTTTCAACCCTAACATCGAATTTCCTCGCTTTTTTCACTGTGGAACAACCCTAACTGACGCATTAAATGGAGTTTTTTGCCTCTAATTTCCCTTCTTTTTGAGAATGATAATGAGAAATAGTGAATGTAATGCAGCGGCGGGAGCGTGGGGGGTGATGTCTTGTCACATTGTAACATTGTGCTGCAAACGCAAATCGTAATGCGCATGGTGACGCAAAGCCAAACAGAAAGAGGAACAGTACTGTAGACAGAAATGTTAAAAATAACGGAACGCAACCGCAAATGAAAACGCAAAGGGTAACATATATGGTATGAACGAACGGTAAGTGAACGGTGCAATGAACTGCAAGCAGAAGCGGTAATGGTAAGAGTAATGGAAGCTCACAGGCTGGTTTTCCCCAAAAGCTGTATAGAGAAAGACAGTGAGTAGAAAGAATGTATGCAAAATAATGACTCTCGGAACACAAAAATCAGTAGTTTTTAAAAGTCATATGTATTATCACTTTCCTGGCTAGTTTTATATGTAGCCCCTATAATTTTTTGACAAAAACTCTGTATCTTGAACCGTTTTAGAGATACGGGCCTTCAAAAGCGCGGCGAACGCCGCAATGTTATCCTATGGGAAAAAACAGAAGTTCGGACTGCCATAATTTTTGAAC
Organism: Neoceratodus forsteri; assembly: GCA_016271365.2. Taxonomy (NCBI): domain Eukaryota; kingdom Metazoa; phylum Chordata; order Ceratodontiformes; family Ceratodontidae; genus Neoceratodus; species Neoceratodus forsteri. The sequence continues at coordinate 972,580,638 of CM057456.1, read as the reverse complement.
AGTTTGATATTTTTTCACAAAATCTTCAAAAGGCACATTGGGGACCCCAGCCACATGTTCCCTGAAGATTTCGGGCTGGTCCTGCAAACCATGCGACCTGTAGGTGTGACCGTAGAATTCCAGAAAAAGCGTAAACGCACATGCAGATCACACTTAATAACTCCACAGCTGTGTATCTAACCAATACAAAACTTGGCAGATCCCAAGGAGTATGGGTCTTGATCGTGTATTCCAAATTTCAGGCAAATCCGTCAAACGGTTGCAAAGTTATTAAGGTGCAAAATTTTGGGTTTAATATGTAAATCGCTCCTCAACCCTAACTATGTGCTACCATTATATATATATATATATATATATATATATCAACTCACCAAGACTACTATTAGTGTACAGACAAAGGACACCCTTCCATCCAGTTGAGATGATCACGTTGCATTTGCTCGAATCGCCTCACAGAACACATTGGACCAGCAACAGTACACTCACGGTCATAATTTTATTCTGGGGGACTTTGAAAGTGCTGAAATACTTCCATTTCACTTTGTTACCACTTATCAATTTTCTGGACACAAGGCGGATGCATTTTGGGCATACAGAAAAAATCTGGGGACTCTGTGCCACCACTGCGCGCATGACGGTGTGTGAAATTAATTCTGGGGGACTTTGTGCTGAAACACTCCCATTTCACTTTGTTACCACTTGTCAATTTTCTAGACACAAGGTGGATGCATTTTGGGCATGCAGAAAAAATCTGAGGACTCTGTGTGCCACCACTGTGTGTATGACTGAGTGTTCCATTAATTCTGGGGGACTTTGTATGTGCTGAAACACTCCCATTTCACTGTGTTACCACTAGTCAATTTTCTGGACACAAGGTGGATGCATTTTGGGCATGCTGACAAAATCTAGGGACTCTGTGCCACCACTGCATGCATGACGATGTGTTTCATTAATTCTGGGGGACTTTGTATGTGCTGAAACACTCCCATTTCACTGTGTTACCACTTGTCAATTTTCTGGATACAAGGCGGATGCATTTTGGGCATGCAGAACAAATCTAAGGACTCCGTGCCACCACTGAGCACATGACTGAGTGTGCCATTAATTCTGGGGATGCATTTTGTGTGTTGTATGTTTGTGAGCTCATGATGTCATACTGACATTATCAATTAAAGCAGCATTGCAAGAATGTCGTGTCAACTTTGAACTGTACTTTTTTATGCTACTTTACATTGCCACAGCCACTAGTTACCTCCGAGTCGTGACTTGAATGATACGCTTCTTTTCACAATTTCTGTCTGCTTTACTTAGTTTACTACTTTTTTTCATGTATGAAAAAAATGAGCATGCCTTTCAATATTGTTCTGACCAGGTTTGTATTTATTTGTAGCTGCGTTTCAATAAATATTGTTCTTTGATGTCATAAAACACTGCCTGCTGCATAACTGTTAATTTACAACAGAAGTGACATATATCAACAAACTGATGTGATGGAGAAAAGCAGAGAAAAACAATGACAAAGACCTGGTCAACACAAATTTAAAAGGAATGCTCCTTTCATTATTTCACACATGAAAAAAGGTAGTACAGCAGACTCAACTACTGGAAATTCTTGGATCATTCCAGTCAGGATGTAAGTAAATGAAGTTGTAACATAGCATTAAAAAATATAGGTCAGAGTTCTCAACAGTTTGTTGCACTGCTGCTTTACAGAGATTCACCACGTTACGTAGTTATGGTATGCACATAACCAAATATGTGGGCGTCTTACTTCAAGGGGAATCTTTCTTGCTCCACATAGTGCAATACATTTCTGTGAAAACTGCCCGTAATTTCATTACAGTGTGTCACGTGATGGAGGAATTCTTGTTCAGAAAAGCTGCCCACATTCTGCCCCACTTTCTCAGCAACATTAGGACTTGATGCCAGGAGGAGCACAGGTGCGTGCTCCACTATAATGAATGTCCGGCAGCTATACAAATGTTTCGTTATGTTATAAGGTTCACTTTGTGGTGAAATGTAGGAACGTTTCCACTAACAAGGCTCTTCTTACTGGAAACGTGCCCGCACGTTTCACCACAAACTGACCATTATAACATAAAGAAACATTCGGAAAGCTGCCAGGCAATCGGACATTCACTATAGTGGAGCATGCACCAGCGCTTTTCCTGGCATCATGTCCTAACATTGCTGAGAAAGGGGGGCAGAATTTGGGAGGCTTTTATGACCGGGAATTCCTCCATGATGTGACACACTGTAATGAAATTTTGAGTGGTTTTCACAGAAATGTATTGCACTATGTGGAGCAAGAAAGATTCCCCTGGAAGTAAGGAGCCCATATATCGGGTGCAATGCTGTAACTTGGTGAATCTCTTTCATGTCTATTTCACAAGAAAAATAGTTATAAAGCCTCAGTAATGTTTACTTTGCGTCGGGACTCATGAATTGGATTTTAAGTGTTTCACAAACAGCATGAAGACTGAGCAATGCAAGTATGTTGTGCTAAACTGCATGTGTGCTGTCACTGTTCTTTCCTGTGTGTGCATACATTGTCCAGCTTCATGCAAACATATACATGGTAAGACTTGTTGCAGTATCAAGAATAAAGATAACAAAGAATACCTGATGAATATTTTATTGGTACCATCAGCGCCAGCGGACTAAGTGATATGATATTTTTTCAGAGGTATCAGGTCACTGTGCACCTCAGTCACTCACAGTGCACACATGACTTTGCGGAGATCATAGCACAAAAAACAGATGCTCTCCTAAAAGTTATGTGTGCAGGATAGTATATAATGGGACTAAGGTGCACTCTGGTCAGACACCTCTGGAAAAGAATTGTATCACTTAGTCCACTGATAATGATGATGACAATAAAATATACCGTATTCTGCTCGCTATTCTTTATAGCATAAACACTGCCTGCAACAAGTCAGCAACAGCAATATATGTTTGCAACAAGCTGCACAATGACTGATGTCACACACACACACACACACACACACACACACACACAGGAAACAACACTGACTGCACACATGCAGTTTTACACATCATACTTGCACTGCTCACAACAGCTTGTCCACAAGCACTCCAAAACAAAAACTAAACATTACTGAGGCACTGCAACTACAGAAGGGAAAATGTGTATTATTAAACAACAACAAAAAAAAAACACAGAAAAACAGTACAGGACAGTAGTGGGATGGGGGGGTCCAGAAAACAATCCCTTAATGTGGCCATGGGATGCCGTGGTGGTCCAGCAGCAGGTGCAGCATTGTGAGTATTTGCAGCTGCTGTTGTTGGATTATATCTACCTGCTGCTGCACAGCACCTACCCTCTCATTATTCTACTCCAGGGCCACCCACACCAGAGCAATGTCGGCCTCTGTTGCAGGGACTGTGGCGGGGTCCACTGCAGGTGGAAACCCAGGTAGTGGTGGTGGTGGAGAGGGCGGTGCTGGTGGCTGTGGTGGCGGTGGTGGTGGTGGAGCAGCTGCTGCACTGGCCCTCCTCCTGCTGCGGCAGCAAGGCACAACTTCAACCCCAGCAGCACCCTCGGCCACTGCCACAGAAGGGCCAGCAGGTGGATGCCTGGCCCCTTCTGTGGCAGCCTGCCACTCCACCTTGTGGTGGTTCAATATGTGGGTGTGATGGCCACCGGTCCCCAAATGTGTCCTCCAGGGGCCACGGTGCACCAGCACACCGCACAGACAGCACACCACAACTGTGCTTCTCCCCACAGAGTTAAAAAACTCCCACACTGGGTAGCTGCGGGAGGGACCAGATACCATCCTAGCACCACCTGTGTTTTCCTGGGGCACCTCCTGTGGCTGTGGAGGTGGTGGTGGAGGGGGTGCTGCTGGAGCCCCTACAGCTGCTACCGGTGGTGGTGGAAGTGGCAGAGTAGGTGGATGTGCAGCAGCCACCAGTGGCACTGGTGCTGCTGCTGCTGCTTCCACGGGAGGAAACCACACCCAAGAGTCGGGAGAGGTCCAGCAACACACGACCACCCCCACATGTACTCACTCCCCTCCTCTGCTTGCACCCACGGGCCAGCGACCTTCCTTCTCCAGGGTCCATCCTTCCCACACAAGTCCCTGACCCTGACTATAAACAAGTCCAACCAGAGTCAACGCCTAGCCTTCACCCAGTGGCCGCACTCACTCTCACACTCCCAGACACACACACACATACACACTGACACACACAGCCACATACACAGAAAACAAAATAAAACTTATAAAAAAAATTCACTACCAAAAAAACAATCACAAACACAATACAAAAACTAAATAAAGAAGTAGCTTTTAAAATAGCTGTTTTTTTCGGGCACAAAAGCAACAAAGCTCTTTCTGACACTGACACACAAACTGCTCTCCTCTCCAAAAAGCCTTCTCCCTCTACAACTGCAAAGGAGAAAGTGAAACTGCTTCTCTGACTCACTTCTTCCTGACTGGCTACAGCATGTGACTTACAGTACTGTAAGCCATGTGATGTGTGGGGAGCTGCCTATTTACTTGTCACTTCACCTTACTTTGTGTTAAGGCATAATGACAATGTGAAGTAATAATGAGAACGAGAGGTGAGCACTTTGTGGTGCCCACTTCGCGTTGTGCTCCACTAGAGCGAAGTGGCCACTTCACGTCCACTTCACCAGCGGATTAAAAATTCACTGCATCTCTAATCAAAAGTGATTGGAAATCACCCCAGGGGTCATTCCAGTGGACGTGACTCCTCACAGCATTTACTGGCTGATTAGAAAATAATCTAACCTGGATGAGGAGCCGTGAACGCTGGAACGAAAAGTGAAATCTTTTAAGGTGGGGTATAAAACTCTCAGTGGATCTGCTAACCCCAGGTGGTCCACCATTTCCCTTATGGAGCGCTGTGCTGAGAGTGGCCCTGTCTTGCGGGATCCGATTTGTCTAAATCCGGGGAGAAGGGTAAATTCCAATCCCCTCCCATGATGCATGGGATAGCCGTAAAAGGCGCCAAGACCTGTAACACATTAGTAAAAAATAAGGGAGAGTCATTACTGGGACCATATATACAACCTAGTAAGATGGCTGTTCTATCCAGAATCCCTTTAATAAATAAGAAATGCCCCTGTGGGTCCCTAATAATTTGTTCAGACATGAAAGGTGTGTGTCTAGTGAACAAAATGGCTACCCCTCTGCTCTGGGTGCTATCTTGGCCTACATATTGTGCCCGGAGAACAGTCCCTTCCAACTCCAAAAGATGGGTCTTTTGGAGAAATATATTCTCTCCTTTGAGTAAGCTGATGTGCTTCAACACCTGATACCACTTGGTTTTAGATCGGAGCCCCAGCACATTCCAAGAAATAAGTTTATTAATACCTGCCATTCCTGAAAGAGAGAAATACAGAGACCAAGCAAGACCATAAAACCTGCAGAATGGTGTCCCCCGACCTCAAAGTTCCAAACTGAACCCCCCTTCCCCTCCACCACCCCTGTAGTACTCTCCCTTTTGCCCACTGGTCATAAAAGGCCCTCCCACTCCCTAATTCCTTCCTACACATTTGGACCTGCATTCATGTTCCCCAGTCCTTCCAAGCAGCTGACTTGAGAGGGATCCTGAAGGGAAACCCCGTCCCCTCTCCCCTTAGCTTTCCAGTACATGATTCCCTCCACTGTACAGCTTCTCCTCACCCCCCCAACCCTTTTCCTACCCAAATAGCCCAAAGCCAATCCCATAGCAAGACCAGAGTAATCCCCCTGCTCATTTATCCCTCGGCACGACACCTTTCCCCGCGGCTGATACTGCTAGAGGAAGCCCCTTCTGCAACCGTACCACGGGGAAATATGTGCACCTAGGGAAATATATATCCCACCCTTAATCAACTTCCTTGCAAACAGTCGGGGCTCCCCTTATATACGCTACATTCAGCAAGACCTGGTGTCAGACGGGGTAAGGAAAAGGAGGAGGGAAAATCAGTCAAAGGGGGTGGGAAATCCACCAGTGTTGTTCTCACATTCCCCTTAGAACATATGACACTACCTTCCCATAACTGGCCCAAGCTAGATGAAAGCCCTTGGGATCAACAAGTGGCTCTTGCGGGAGTTGAACTGAGAACCTCGGTGTCAGAATACACTAAGTAACTCGACATTGAACTCATATTATTGAGCAAGGCAAATCAACTCAAAGCTTCTAAAAAGCAACCAAGATGAAAAAAACTGTTGTACTCAGTCCATGGGCAGAGTTGCATCACTCTCTGTTCGCTTTGAATACATCAAAACCATTGTGCCACCAAAATAACAGCCCCCATGGAAACATATAGGCCCAGATATTCAGACTGCACCAGGCAGGTGCTCAAGCCTGGGCGCAGCACAACCGGGATGTGCCAGGGTGTGGTCTGGGTGATATTCAACGATGCTGCGCCCTGGCTCAGTACCATTGAATATGGCACCATGGCCACCGCAGTGCGCATGGAACAGTGGCACTTTTCCATTCACATATCTGGACTGTCTAGTACAGTACAGCCTGCACACCCATTGGCCCATGCTGTGGACCAATGGGCATACAGCTGTACTGTACGCTGTCAGTCGACGGGCAGCAGGGCAGCTTGTGGGTGGGGACCTGCCACCTGCCGCTGACCGGGGGGGAGCAGGGTGGCGGGTCTGAGTGGGCGGTTGGGGAGGGGGGTATCGCTGGACCACCAGGTATATTTTATTTTATGAAGCCAGTGATCAGGTTCAGGAGTGGGTCCACTGGACCACCAGGGATACATTTAGTTTCAATAAGCCCGCGATCAGGCTGGGGAGCAGGTCCACTGGACCACCAGGGATACATATAGGTTTTCATAAGCCCACAATCGGGGGAGGGGGTAGGGTCCACTGGACCACCAGGGATATTTTACATCTACAAACCCTGTGATAGGGCATGGGGTGGGCAGATATCTGGCCTGTGTCTCGGGAGGTTGGGTGGCCACCCACAGCTGGTGGCTGCCGTAGTGCACCCTGCGGTATGGCAGCTCACCTGTGGGTGGCCAGGTCTTGCTCCTATTTTTTTCAGCAGATCTTTGTGCCCCCCCCGTGTGGCGCAAGGTGGGCGTGTGCCTGCATATGCACTGCACATCCTGGGCTGTATATCGGGATGTTCAGAATATGCATGGGCACGCCCCCAACACTTGTCAAGTCAAGTCAAACTTTATTTATAAAAGGCACCTTTCCAAAACCAAGATGCCTGTACATGACATAATAAAAACAATATAACTAAAAACATTAAAATGAATTCAATCCTACAACAATTAAAAATCATTATACACAAGGTTAAAAAGATAAGTTTTTAATGCCCCCTTAAAGGTTTGGACAGTTGGGCAATCTCATACCTGACGAGGTAGAGAATTCCACAGGGTCGGGGCCATAAAACTAAATGATCTGGCCGAAGAGATCTTCAAACGAACCCTGAGAATCTCTAGCAATCCCTCATCAGTGAATTGGAGAGAGCAGGAGGGACAGTAGGGACAAAGGAGATCTTTCAGGCAGCCAGGTCCCTGATCGTGAAGGGCCTTATAGGTCAGCAAACTGATCTTGAAGGTGATTCGCCAACATATTGGCAGCCAATGCAATCCGCGGAGCATAGGCGTTATATGACTAGACCTAGAGGAACCAGTCAATAGCCTGGCTGCCGCATTCTGCACTAGCTGCAAGCGGTGAATATCAACCCCCGGTAGCCCAAGATAAAGGGCATTGCAGTGGTCAAGACGGGAGGTAACGAAAGCATGGACCAAAGTAGAAAGATCATCAGGAGGAATCAGGTGCTTCACCAGGGCGATGTTCCTCAGGTGGTAAAAAGAGGCTTTGACAACTGCCAACACCTGAGATTTAAGTGTCAAACAGTCATCAAACACAATGCCCAGGTTCTGCACCTAGCCTGAGGTAGTTAGCTGAACACCCCCAAGCCATAAACCCGAGGGAGATCCTGCCAACAAACCCGCCTCCCGATGACCTGGGTCCACAACCAACACCTCAGTTTTTTCTGGATTCAACCATAGCCAACTCACATTCATCCAGTCCTGGATTTTGGCCAGACAGTTGTTAAAGACCAAAAAAGCACCATCTTGGCCGGGCACAAAGGACATGTACAGTTGAGTGTCATCTGCATAGCAGTGAAAGCTCAAACTGTACTGCCTAATGATCGCTCCCAATGGCAGCATGTATACCACAAACAACATGGGCATCAAAATGGAGCCCTGTGGCACCCCACAGGATAGGGGGAATGATGCCGAGGAAAAAATCCCAGACACCACCCTCTGAGTACTATCATTGAGTCAGTGTCAGTGGCTCAGTAGGTAGCACACTCGCCTCTGAGGCCGGGAGATCAGAGGGCTGTGGGTTCAGTTCCCACATCTGGCACTTGGGTTAATATCCTAGTACTGACACTGTAGTGCAGCATGAGAGGGGTGCTGCACTTCTGAGGTGCTGTCTTTCGGATGAGATGTTAAACCGAGGTCCCATCTGCCTGGATTGGTGGTAGTTCAGGTGGATGTTAAAGATCCCATGGCACTTATCGAAAAGAGTAGGGGTGTTTTATTAGAGGATAAACATATACATCTTCACTTGTACACAGCAATCAAAGTTTAAACAACCAACAATAAAATATTACAACCAATGAGTCCAATACAATATGCAGTAACTCTGTGAAATAAATGAAAAATCGTAAACTAAAAAATTTCTTCCTCTCAATCTCGTGGAACGTGAACAAACAAGCATATATTTCCCTACCCTCGTCCTACTTATATTTTATAAAATGTAAAAATCCTTTCCACCAATTTCTTAAAGTCTCTGTCTTAACTCTTTTAGTATCCTGAATATAAATGTTCACCAACTCTTTTACAATTAAACTGCTGATACAAGAATAAGACAATTTCCTTTGGTACAGTACCCACTGAATTCTTGCTTGCCATAAGTAGTATCTCAGGCAACCTAAAAATAAGGCTAGAGTCTCATCGTGAAACCCCAACTGGGTAGGTAAACCATTTCCAAAGATCAGAAACTCATATGTCATGTTCAACATCCACTTAAAGTCCCATAATTTTGCCAAATATACCCATAGTCCTGAAGCATAAGAACAGTTCAATAGAAAATGCTCCATAGTCTCCTCTGTATTAATGCATTCTAAGTGGGGACATAGCCTTTCTTGCGTTGCCTTATACTTTGCATTTCCTCTTACATTCAACTTCCCGTAAAAAATTAACCATTGTGTCTCCCACTGATTACTTGGCATTCTTGGTTTTGGAGTTGTGCCAGCACCTTTGGAATCAGAACCAATGGACAATGCTTAAATTCTGGTTCTTGGGGATATAATGTAGTCATTAAATGATGGTACAGTTTCCTTGTATTAAATGTCAAAACCATTTGTTTCTGTATTCTCCATTTAAATAATTTCTGAGCTACTGATTTAAAATGCTCCGAATATGTAAATGTCGATTAAGTTTTGGAGCGGTTATAACCCAGTTCCTGTAATATTTCCCCATCACCTTCAGGTTCCAGGAAACATCCGATTTTAGCTCAGCTAGAAGACCCTCTTTTATTGAAGTGGAAATAAAAATACATAAGCATACACCACCGGATCTGTCATTCCCAATCCTCCCTTATTCTTCCTTAAATAAGTAAAGCACCTTTTAACAGGATTTAAACGGCTGCCCCAAAGCATCTGAAAAAATACGCTATAAACTTTAGTTTCTAGGACTGCTGGTAAGGGTAAGATCATTGCTACAAACTGTAAAACTGGAAGAAGAAACTGTTTAATTATGTGAACCCTCTTTATTTTGGGTAATCTCCACTGTTTCCATCTTCCCACTTTTCTCTCAAGTTTCTCAATTACCTCCTCCCAATTTTCCCTAGGAATATTCTGAGGACCAAACTTAATCCCTAAAATTTTCAGTGGAATCCTTGAAATATGGATACCCTCATGCCATTCTTCCACAAATCTATTTGTACCAATGAAAATACCTTTTGTTTTCTTTATATTGATCTTCGCATTTGAAACTTTTGCATAATCCTCAAAGGCCGCTGTGAAAAGGGGAATGGATATGCTATTATCTAGATAGATTACCAAGTCATCCGCGTAAGCCTGTATTGTTAAATGTGTATTCCTATCTTCGTTAAAATTAACGCCTTTCCATCCTGGAGCTGCTATCACTTTGTTTAAGAAGGGATCTATTGCAAAGGTATAAAGTAAAGGGCTAAGTGGACACCCCTGACGTACCCCTAAGGTTAGCTGAAATCCCTCTGCCCTATAACCTTTAACAGAGGGAAAAACTATTATTCTGTTATATAATCTTTCTATTAAATTTGTTAGCTGAAACGGTATCCCATAATGCTTCAGTGTAGAAAAAAGAAATGGCAAATGAACCCTATCGAACGCTTTATCTAAATCAGCAGCAATCAGACAACCTGATAACCCCATTTCTGCATGGTAGTCTATCACGTCTCGTATCAGCATCAAAGCTGTCTGAAGTTTCCTGTCTGACATATTACAATACTGATATTGGGAAATCACCTCTCCTGCAAATTTTTTCAAACGGTTGTTTAGGATACTAGCAAAAATTTTATAGTCGGTGTTTAAAAGCGTAATAGGCCTCCAATTTGCTATCTCTTGCTTATCGCCTGACTTAAATATATAAGTTAGTAAACCATCTGTAAACAAGGGAAAAATTACTTCATTCTCTAAAAAGGACTGGAATAAGGGACATAAGCATTGGCTAAATTCTTCAGAGAAACTTTTATATAAGTTATTTGAAAGACCATCTATTCCTGGTGAAATATTTGATTTAAGTGATTTAATAACTTCCAAAATTTCTGTTGGAGAGATCGGTTCCCATTTCCCTGAATTTGTACCCTTATTAACTGGCACTATTATCTGATTTAGATAGCAATCAATGTCTTTTTGAAAAATTACTTTATAAGGATTTAAAGAATCGAAATAATCCACAATTACCCCCCGAATTTCGCCTACAGATTTGGCTAAGCTGCCATCAGGTTTCCTCAACACCTTCAATTCCATAGAATCCTTAATTGATTTACACATTTCAAAAGGGTCACCTACGGGTGACTTTTTAACTCCGATTAATTAGTATTGCTTGCATAGTTTTGCTTCTATTGTACTGAAACTCTCTCATTTCCCTTTTTAATGAAGAGATTTGATCAGAATAATCTCTCCTAGATGAATAGGCTATTGTCATTAGTCTTTGTAATTGCTGCCTTAACCCTAGATAATGTAAAAAATTCACATTTTTCAATCTCCGACCATTAGTTTTAAAACAATTTCTTAGGTCAGCTTTAGTCTGTTGCCACCATTCCCCTTTATCTGAGTATAAAAAGGCTACAGATAACCTAGCTTTTAATAAACTTTTGACACCTAATTGGATATGGGGCAGATTTAATAATGTATTGTTCAATTTCCATCTCACTTGTCGTGTTCCTTGTTCATCAGAAAGAATAAGGGAGCTTAATAAAACTAAATGGTTCGAAAATTCACAAGGAATTATTTTAAAAAAATCAATCTGTATGTTTGGAGAAACCAACATATGATCTATCAGTGAGAAAGATTTCCCTTTTCGAAACGAAAAGCTGGCTTCTAGTTTTGATGAGTCATTACAGATAATGAGACTGGCATCTTTAATTATCTTACTTAAAGCATTTGAATCACAATACACTTTCTTTGTATTGCTTTTTTAGTGAGTGAAGGTGGGCAATTAAAATCACCACCCCAAAGTATTCTGGATGTAGTGAATAAAAAAGGTTGTACCATTGTCAAACAAGTAACTCTACTAGATTTCGTCTGTGGGTTATAGATATTAATAAAACGGAAGCAGTGACTCTTCCATTTACCATCCACTATTAAAACCCTTCCAGGAATTAGATCAATTAGGTTATCTAACTGAAAATCATAGGAATTAAATAATATCCCCACTCCGTCTGCTGCTTCCTCTCCAAAGGACCAAAATGATGGGCCCCAAATCCATTCTCTTTTAAAGGTAATTGATTGTTCAATGGAATACATCCAAGTCTCTTGTATGAAACATACTTCAAAGGGAAATGTATGAAGAAAATGAAAAAAGGCTTGCCTTTTCCCTACATTCAATAAGCTGTGAATATTTAATGAGCTCCAAGTTAACTTCAGTCCCATGTCCAGAGTTCTAAACCCTTATTTCTTCCTCTTTTTCTTTTTTTTTTCTTTATAGTTGTCTAAAATCTGGGATCTAGTTGATAGTGTAGATTTTTGAGAATCAGAATCCTCTACCTCTAATTCCATATCACCCCAAGAGGAAAATAAAGCTTCATAAGAATTACTTGTTTCTATGGGCACTACTGAGGGGGGAGGGGGTTTTACTTGCAAATTCCTAGTTGATCTCCTTTGTGGGACTACTGGCAAGGAGTCATTCTTAATAATTGGGTTATCTACCTCTCTGGTAACCCCCTCTGTATGCTCTGCTGGAGGCGAAATTAAAGTATTTGGGGGACCCATATTGGTTTTTAAAGTTTAACTGGATTGGAGGCCTTCTCTTGTTTCCCGGTATTGCTGACAGTTATCTCCTTATTCTTAACCTGTTCTGCAACTGGATCATCTGATACTACTTTAGGCTCCACTAGCCTCCTGGCTAGGGAACTTTAGTCTGTTAATCCCTGAGGGGACACCTAACAGGGGAGTAGCTTGTGCAGAAACCTCTTGTGCTTTTTAATATAAATTTCTGAACTAGAACTAGATGCAGTGTTGTGGGCAGCCCAAGGACACACTTTAAATACATGACCCTTAGCATCACATAAGTCACAACAAGACTGATTATTGTTAAAACATAGTTAAATGACCCACCTCCCACAGTTGTCACATCTTGGTTGGTCACATACGCTGGAAAGATGTGTTCTAGCACCATTTATAACATGCGCGTGGCTGACCACTATAGAAACACACACTCTGTCCCTCCTAACAGGAAAGAGTTTGGTATGTGTTCTATCCCAGACTCAGATTGCCTTAGTTTGATTTTGTACTTCATCCACCAGTCCAAAAGAGCTCTGTATCCAAAATGGGTTCTGGTGCACTTAAAACTTCACACTTTTTTCAACCAGTAGTAATGTCCTCCACCCACACCCTTCATTATGAAACATAATCGTGACAAACTTAACTAAGGGTTTGGATAGAGGTATAACTATGAAGGGGTCCATATCGGGAAAATTTAACCTGATTATACCTTATCCAGAACAAGTCAAGAGCTTGCTGAGAGCGAAACTTACATCATAATTGTCCTCCCCAGAGATGTTTATGAAAGCGTAAACATCCTGAGGAGAAAAATGCAAAGAGTTTTTTAGCAAAGTTTTCCCAACATAATACCTGTCAGACCTAATTTCCAACCCCCCTTTATATCTTAATCGGACTGCATTGCGCCTAGGAGCAGCTTCTCTGTGTGAATTTGAAAATAGTTCCGACATCAAAGGCTTCTGAGTCGAACCTAGGGAGGGAGGGGGGACAATGCACTCAGCTGCAGGAATCTGTAAGGGTTCCTGTAATGGAGATTCCTGTAACAGTTTAGTGGAAGGGATGTTATCTGGGCCCATAGTACTACAGGGGGTACCAGAATTATCCTCCTCTACAGGTAAACCTACTTCAGTATCCTTCCCTTTTGTCAGCAAAGCAGCGGAGCCCATTCTGGGGAATGTTGGGAAAGGGATAACTCCTGAGACCAGGAAGGGTCAGGTTTCCACACTCCTGTGTCAGCCTGTATCCATCCTGACTCTTGCAAAGCTTTTTCTGGTGACCAAATAGACTGCCTATCAACACCTTTTAATGGTGTGAAATCCACCTGTGTATCCTGCAACTGTGCTTTACTATTTCCCCCTCCAACATTTTCTCTTTTGGAAAAAAAAAACTCTGTCGCCCCTGTTTGTGAACCATCAACAGATTGATAAACAACATTAGATTGTAATAAGGACTCATCCTTATTGTTATGTTTGAGCACAAAACCAGCCACTTTGTTCAAGGGAACCCCATCCTGCTTATTAAAGTTAGAAGCGGATGAACAAGTAGTAGTTTTGGAGTCTGTAGATTCCTCCATGTCCAATAACCCTCTCAGCTCTGCTGGCTGTTGGCACTTGCTAACAATTACTACTTTTCTGCCAGCCAGTTCAGGATATTTTATTGCTGTATTCGATTTGAAATTCATCTCTCCATAACCACGCTTGCTTTCTAAAGAGTTACCCACTTTGGCATCAGCATCGGGCTCCTGCATAGTTAGGATACAGTTATTACTGTCAGTATTAGTGTTAAGGGCTGCAGGGAGCTGCGTGGAAACTGCGCTTGTTTTATCATTAAATTGCCCAAAACCGTGCTCCAAATTACTCAGGGCTCCAAAAAACACAGTACCTGAATGCTCTCTAGACTCCTCGTCCACATGTTGACGCTCGCCACTCAGCAAATTAGTTTCCGGCACGGAGACCTGCTGGAGCCTCTTCGAAATGTGCTCCTCAGAAACGCTAGCAGTAAAGGAGCTGTTCCTCAGTATAGCAGACGAAGTGAATGCGTTCCCGTAATTAGAGCATACATTCGTTTGGCAGTTGCTCTCCTTTGCAGCGACCGATGCTCCCCGCTCCGGGAGACTCTATGTCCAGCATAGCTGCAACACGTTGAGGGGGAGTTGAAGCATTTTCTTTGTTAGCATTTCCCACATTGAGCACAGACTCTTGAAGACCTGTATCTGTTTCAAAATCGATAAATTCCTGCACTGAAGCCTCCAAATTACTTTGAGTAGGAGTCGAGGCTTCCTCTCCTACTCTGCTGATGTCCTCCATCTCCTGCCGCAGTCCACCTCGCGCGGCCATCTTGCGATGACCTGTCCCCCTACTGGCCACCCTGCAGTAACCGAGTAGGGGAATTTCCCCGGTGTCCTGGCCAAATTTCCCTCATTCACTAAAAATACCACCAACAGCTTAATCTGGTTCAAGGTCAGTTGGCATTCATCTGTATCCCCCTCCCCCGGGTCGTGCCTGAAAATAGGCAGGATTTGTCTAGTGCACTTACCCGGTCAACAAAAGCTAAATAAATAAAAATAAAAATAAAAAATCGAGGAAAGATCGGAACCAACTGAGGACTGTACCAGACAGCCCACAGATAAACCGCAGGCGCTCCAATAGCACACCATGGTCCACGGTGTCAAATACTGCAGAGAGATCAAGAAGGACCAAGATGGAACAGGTCCTTTGATCTCTCGCTATTAGGGAGATCATTTAGTACCCAGACAAGAACTGTCTTGGTACTATGTCTCTTCCTAAATCCGGACTGGAGAGAATCATAGACATTGTGGCTGGTCAAATGATCATCCAGCTATGAAGCAACCACCTTCTCAAAAACCTTTCCCACAAAGGGCAGGTTAGAGACAGGCCTGTAGTTAGCCAGACAGTCTGGGTCCAAGGAGGTCTTCTTAAGAAGGGGCTGAACCACAGCCTCCTTCAGAGGATTTGGAAAATCCCCTTCTCCAAAGACCTCCAGACTATCTCAGCAAGGACTGGGCTGATTTTATCTACACATCCCACTAGGAGACATGTAGGGCTCGGGTCTAAACCACAGTTAGTCGGATGCAATAATTGGATGACCATCACAATGTCACTGATTGTGGGAAGGTTGAAGTCAGACCACACAAACCGGGTGCCCGACATCTCCTGCCGACCATCATAACTCCCACTAGGGAAGGACGAGCGGATATCCGACCTGATTGTGGCAACCTTATCTGAAAAGAATTGAGCAAACTCCTCACACCATTCTTGAGAAAAGGCTCTTCTGGGCTGAAGACAGATTGGATTGCACAATCTGTCCACAGTCCGGAGAAGCTGAGCTGGTCTATCCTGTGCAGCAGCAATCTCTCTGGACAGGAATTCTGCCTTCTTACGAGAGATTGCAGATTGATAGACCACGTAATGGTCCATCAAACTAAGTTTTGTCACAATCTAGGCCCGATTTTCACCAGTGCCTCTCTAATCTTCATCCAACTCTCCTCAACTCCCTTAGAGTCTCATCAAACCAAGGAGACCCAGGGCGAAAAGTGAGGGGACGAACACAAACCGGAGCAATGGAATCCAGGGCCCCCACTACCACCTTGTTATAGGCAAGTACCAAGTCCCCTGAGTCCATGCAATCACTCAGAAAACCCAATAGGTCCAGCACCGCCATCGGACCATCTGGGGAAACACCCTTCAAAGGGCTGTACCAGACCATCTCCATAGGGGCTGGTCTATTAGGGGTGACCTCAAAACTGAACCCAATGGAGTGATGGTCAGACCACCCGACTGGTTCCACCACCAAATTGAATATCTCCATCCCCCGTAGGAACACTAAGTCCAATGAATGACCACCAATATGGGTCAAGGAGGAAATAACCTGTGTGAAGCCCAGTGAAATCATTAACTGGAGGAAGTCTTGACCAAACTGCGAGAGTTCATCATCAACCCAGGCACTGAAATCCCCCAGAACCAACCATCTGGGGGATCCCAACATCAGGTCGACAATGAAGTCTGCGACTTCCCACCGGGCATTCCATCACCTGGTGGACGGTAAATGAGAAGAATCCTGCCCACACCGCACCCATGATACATTCAAAGGAGTTGGTAGTTCCCACTGGTACTTCCACTAGGCCCAGTTCTGATCTAAAACAGATAGTGACACCCCCGCCCCTATGATCCATCCTAGGGCGGTGTATCACCGAGTACCCGGCTATAACTGCTGATGCCAAAACTGGGCCATCATTCTCATCCAGCCAGGTCTCAGTGATGCATGCCAGGTCAGACGTTCCGACAAAATCCGCTATAATAGCGGTCTTGTTTTTAATAGACCTGGCATTGCATAACACCACCCGAGTAGGATGCGCATCCAAGGATGACCGTGCTACCTGCTGACTACCAGCAGGACCCTTGGGTATGGGAACCAGACAGGGAAGACCCCTTTCCTGGACCCATTTCACCCCAGGGCGTCTCCTCGTCCCCACTATCCCTATCTGCCCACTCCTTTCCAATCCCTCTCCAGGCCCAACCCTCGTCCTCCCCTTTCTTCTAACAATCCTCAGGGCCCCACACCATCTGTACACCTCTGGTGATGGGGAGGACAGAAAAATGGACGGAGGTCCCTGAGCCTGGAGGGGGAATAATACCCGACTGTCCTTAAACCTTCCCAGCACATATTTGCTGCGCTAGACGAATACTAACAAACAACCCCAAACTACAGGTTTAGCCCATACCCATACCCAAACATGCAGTAATCAACTATTTCATAAACCATAAAATCAATAAAAAAAAACAATCATCCACCCTCAGCCAGAAAAAACAGTCATAAGATAAATGATATAATTCTTTTAAAATTGTAACTTAAGTCCAGGGATGTAACGTTTATAATGAAAAAGAGTAAATAAAGAAAAGCTCTTCAGCCCCCGGAGGCCCTCTCACAATCTAGGGAGGCCAATAGAGCACAGGTACTCTCACTTCCTGAGCCCAAAAACTGCTTTGTTTTTCATTTTGTCATTCAGCCCCCAAGCACTATCACTACAGGGGGAACCGAAGAGGCACTCTCACTGTCTTCTAATAAAGAACAGATAAAATAAATAAAATTCGAAGTCTGACCATAACCAATGAGTTCAGACATTACTGGTGCACCCCGGTGCATCAGGATTTGTGCAGCACACTTTCCCCTTTTGAATATCACCCCAGGGTGCCTGAATATCCGGGCCATAGTCTCTGAGTTCCAGCACTCCAACATTAACTTATATTGCTGATCTGTGACTAACCGTGCCACCATTCATGGTTCCATCTGGGGTAAAAGAAGCTGAGAAACAAAAGGACATAATACTCCCAATTACATTCTACTGTAAACCTCTTCGAACATACTCACTATGCCCTTATAAGCTCTAGAAATACCAACCCAGAATTCAAAAACTAGACTTCACCCATCCCAGAAAAGATTTGGGAGCATTTTCTTCAGTTCCATCGCTGCACATTTCAGGTCTTCCAAGAAGATCCATTTCCCTTCGATGGAGATCTGGAGATTTGCAGGATACAGCATTTGAAAGCGGATATTAGCCGCTAATAGTTTGGTCACCATGCTGTGAAACTCAGCCCTCTTCTGGTGCACCAGTGGGGGGGGTGGATCTTGGGTAATTCTAATTGGGGATCCTTCCCACAGCACCTCTTAATTCTTTTACTTTCGCCAGCAGCTGTTGGCATTCCTGATAATTAAGGAGCTTAAATATAAAAGTTCTAGGCTGGGCACCCCATGGTGGCATTGGCCTTAAAGTGCGATGGGCCCTTTCCACAATGTACTCAAGATCAAAAGGAGAAGGGCCTACAATCTTGTTGACCAACTTCTGAGCAAAAATAACAGCATTGGGGCCTTTCTCATGCTCTGGGAGCCTAATAACAACAACATTATTTCAGTGGCTCCTTCCCTCAAGGTCTTTGACCTTAGCCTCCAGCTTTGCGATATGCTGTCTGGTGACTGCCATTGCAGGGTCAAATTCTTCCAGTTTCCATTCAAGAGAAGTAATTCATACCTTGCAGTCCCCGGTGTGCTGGGCCAGGCCATCCAGTTTGCTTGTCGCCACCTTAACATCCTCTGTTAATGAGCGAAACTTATCCCGAAATAGGTGAAATTCTTCCAGAAATCTCTCCAGAGATAAAGGAGTTGCCTCTGATGTGGTAGACATTCAATGGACCGCTGAACTAGCCTGGGCCTTTACTTTCTTCGCCAATTTCTCAGGTGTTATCAGCGGAGTGTGGTGTGGAGGAGCTGAGCACTTTGCTGCTTCCATGGTAAGCAGTTTTACCGACATCTTGTTTTCTTCTCGTACCTTTTATCCAGTCCTCACTGATACAGTTCTGTGGCAGATACATTTGAGCAAAACAACAAATTGTTTGTTGAATTTTGTTGACCCGTAAGCCCACTGGGCCTAGAAGTCCCTTTTTCAAGGGCAACACGGGGGTGGGGGATACAGATGGTAAGCAACTGAAATTGAACCAGATTATCTGTTAGTGGTGTTTTTAGTGAATGAGGGAAATTTGGCCACGGAATCTTTAACATCCACCTGAAACTACCACCAATCCAGGCAAATGGGACTTCAGTTTGACGTCTCATCCAAAAGACAGCACCTCAGAAGTGCAGCACCCCTCTCATGCTGCACTATAGTGTCAGTATTGGGATATTAACCTAAGTACCAGATGTGGGAACTGAACCCACAACCCTCTGATATCCCAGCCTGAGAGGCGAGTGTGTTACCTACTGAGCCACTGACACTGACAAATTAAAACGGGAGTCAAAGGAGGGAGCAGTGGGAGCACTTAAGAAGGCAGCTATGCAGCCCAAAGCATCACATGATCTCCCAGGGATCTGTTACTATTGGCAACAGGCCTTAAGCTTACAATGGGTTCCTATAACATGGCAAACTATTTGGAAGAATCTTTACAAGTACATTAGGTAGGACAGATATAGATTAGCACAATTCAAAATCCTCCATAATCTATATTTCACTCCACAGAAGTTACACAGGATGGGCAAATCTGTTTCTCCAATGTGTTGCAGATGTGGTCTGACCTAGGGCACTCTTAAACATGTTTTGTGGGGATGTCCCAAAGTGATTCCTTTCTGGACTGCCATTATAAATTTCCTGAGCCTCTTTCTAGGTTTGGAAGATTCTTGCTCCTGAGGTATGCTTAATTGGTTCTTATCCTCCCCAACTCATTGGTTCCCGTAAAGGTCACATGGCCTTAATTGCGGTCACAGCGAAATTATTCTCCATCATTGGACGGATGATTTAATTCCCATTCCCTCTTGGAAAAAATGGCATATGAAGATTTTACAAGCTTTGAATATAGAAAAGCAAATTGTATTTCTCCGTCACCATCCTGATTTGTTTAGTTCCCATTGGGAATCACTGTCTGCATTTTTGTCTTCGGTTCCTGTCTTTAGTTTTTAGTTTTTAATTCTTAATTTATTAATGGCTCCTTTTCTTAGTGCGACCCTGTCCTTTTGTCTTTATCTTTCTTATTTTATTAGTTTCCCCTAGCCTTTCTCTTCTTTCTTCTGTATGCTGCACTCTAGGGAGGGGAGGTGAGTGGGTGATGGTTTTTGTGTACGTTTGTTTATTGGTGTTAGTAGTAATTGTAGTGTTAGTTTCTGTTCTGTGTTATTGCTGTAGTTTTTGTGGGTTGTTATGGCCTTTTTTCTCCCGGTAAAGTACATTGAATTAAAAATAAGTAGAAGCCCTGCATTTCCAATAATAAGTATGCTCCTTGCAGCAGCAACAATAGCAATGGTATGACTGGCATAGTAAGCACATCAAATAAATTGGGTTCACCACAACATAACCCAGATAGACCATCTTAGGGTAGCTGGTTCATTCCACTGGGGTGTCAAACAGATGAGGCATACTGATGAGTCCTGGTAGGATGAAACACGTGTCTATGTCTTCTGTTGGCACCCTTTGCAAATTGTGTGAGAGGCCTTTTGGCACCATGCATTTCTGCTTAAAGTTGAACCAGCATAATATTCTGTGGTGATTTGCATATGCAGCCCATGATGCCTTGCATTGTGGGGGCATGTGTGATTTTGTATTTCTTTGAAACTTGGATTCCCAGCCAAATGCCCTTTGGGGTAACCATTGCCTCAGTGCTTGCACACATAGGTTCTTTGTCTTTTAAATTGTTTTTTGTTTTAATTGGGTTCACCACAACATAACCCACATAGACCATCTTAGGGTAGCTGGTTCATTCCACTGGGGTGTCAAACAGATGAGGCATACTGATGAGTCCTGGTAGGATGAAACACATGTCTATGTCTTCTGTTGGCACCCTTTGCAAATTGTGTGAGAGGCCTTTCGGCACCATGCATTTCTGCTTAAAATTGAACCAGCATAATATTCTGTGGTGATTTGCATATGCAGCCCATGATGCTTTGCATTGTAGAGGCATGTCTGATTTTGTATTACATAAAATAACTGTTGTCTCCTGACCAGATAACTGATATAGTGCAATGCTGGATGTGGTCCACCTGGCAGTGGACTGTTTGACTGCCAGTCTGCCTTAAGCAGCTCTAGAGTATATTGTGTCACTACAAAATTCTGTCATGTCCTTCTTATAGAAGAACAGGGTTCAGCAAACATCAAGGGCATGGAGTTTATGCTTAAGTGTCCTAAGCATGCTGAACTGGAAAGAACATTTGTGTCACCAAAGGACTAGTTGAGATGGAATGCAGACACCTTCCTTGAGAAAGCATTTTGTCTTAGGTCTTGCAATTCATATCCAACCAAGACGCCTCCATCACCATGAGGACATCCTAAGAAAGCCCTGAAGCTGGGAACTCTAAGTGCACAAGAACTACACTGTCATGTGCAGAGACTTTAGGTCCAGTGCAGGACTGCTCCCACTTTTGTCAGGAGGTCAAAACAGATTGGAAGCAGCCAATGCAGTTTACTGCTGAGGCGCACAAGTTCCTGGTACAGGAACTGGTGAGGCCAGTCCAGAACCATTAGGATGAAAGTCACAAGGACCTCATATCTTGAGGAGTCAATTGTGGGGTTGGGGAATGGAGAGAAGGCATAACGAAGGCCACTGTCCATGGGTAGGCAATTGTTTCCCCCAAGTAGAGTGCCCTGTTATGGGGAACAGCCACAGAATAACTTCAACATCCTGTTTTTCTGGGAAGGAAACTGGTTCACCAGTATAGGTGCCCATGCTGAGAACACATGGGACACTACTTGTGAATGCAGAGATCACTCCTGAGACACCTATCCTCCATGGTCAAGGATACCTTTTTTCTGCTTTGAGCCTGCTATATGGACTGTCACTAGGCCTGCCTGGAGTAAGTGAGCTAAAGACACATCCACATTGCTTCCTGGCACAGCAGAAAAGAATGGGTACCACCCTGCCTGTTCAAGTGGAACATATGGGGTGTGCTATCTGTGTTGACTTGGAAAAACAAATCATAAAGTGGACTTTTCTTTGCACGCTGGACTGTATGATTTGAATTCTCCAAAATGTTTATTTAATAGTTAATTTATTTCATTGATTGAATGGGGTTGGCATGAGTAATTTATATGAGTGGTTGAATGGTATAGTTTGTGGTTAGGAATTTTCAATGTAATTAAGGGTATGTTGTACTAGTGTGATTGTTTAGGGCTGTAGAGTCTGTGTACTGCTTGAATATTGGGTAGTTGGGGAAATCTGGTTTGTTAAGTGGGTGGGTTTCTTAATATTAGTAGCTTTTAGGTGGCACCATGTATTTAGGTTTTGAGACCACCAGGCTTAGCTACTCCCCGCCCCAGCTGCTGAACCTTGTGCCCCTTCAATGACCCTCCACCACACTGAGTAAGCAGGTATCCAAAAGGACAGCTGCCTCTATCTGTCCCCTGTGGGCAGTGCTTTGCAGTGCCAGGTCAATAAGGAACAAGAGTGCCATTATGGCAGATTTAATGTCTGGTTCCTCACTTGATCTGGCTTGCATCACGAAGACCTAGCTGAGTGATGATGTTGATCCAGTCTTGGAAGAAGAGGTCCCAGCTGGATTCTCCATGGTACACTACTCACAGAGGCAGCACACAGAAACATAGAATCTGTCAGCAGATAGGGACCACATGGCCCACCTATTCTGCCCATTTCCCTACTCACTGCTGCAACCCAAGATCCTATTTGCTCTGCAGCTCTCCTGCTCTGCACATCTCCAAGGTACACTTATGTCTATCCCATGCACTGTTGAACACCTATATTGTTTTCACACCCACCACTTCTGCTGGAAGTCTGTTCCATGGCTTCACCACCCTTTCAGTGAAAATATACTTTTTAACATTACTCCTGAGCCTTCCACCCTTCAGCCTCATATCATGCCCCCTTGTTCTTGTGCAGTTTTCTCTGAAATATGCTTTCCATCTGTACCCGGTTTATTCACCTAAGGTACTTGAAAGTGTCTATCATATCTCCCCTCTCCATTCTTTCCTCTTGTGAATAGATATTAAGGTTCTTAAGCCTTTCCTTGTAGGACTTCTGGTGCAGTCCATGTACAATATTCATAGCCCTTCTCTGGACTGCCTCTATTTTGTCAATGTCCTTCTGGAGATGTGGTCTCCAGAACTGGACACAGTACTCCAGCTGAGACCTCACCAGTGATCTATACAGTGGCATCACCACTGCTTTCCACCTGCTTGTTATGCCCCTCCCTATGCAACCCAACATTCTGTTTGCTGTCCCCTCCGCTTTTTCACACTGTTTGGTCACCTTCAGGTCATTAGATATGATAACTCCCAGGTCTCTCTCCTGACTTGTGGTGGCCAGAATTTCCCCATGCATCCTGTACTCCTCCCTTGGATTCCTGTGACCCAGGTGCATGATCTTGCACTTTTTAGCATTGAAACTCAACTACCAGACACCCGATCACTCCTCTAATAGGCTTAGGTCTTTTCTCTTTTTTTTTCTTCAGAAGGGGGATGGCGGCCATCTGTTTTAGATCTGTTTTGAACTTTATTATGCACCCAGTTGGAGAAATGTTCTTGTTTGAATGTGTGGCTATGTGTAGGGTCCAGGTTCAGGTTGTAGGATCCTTCTTGTGTACTGGCCATCGGGGTGCAAGACAGATTTCCTGCAGGAAGTCACTAACTTTATCACTGAAAGGGTGCTGGAGTTGCTCAGATGGTTGGTTCTGAGCAACCTTAATGCCCAGATTGATGATGAACTCTTGCAGTTTGGTCAGTATTTCTTCCGGTCGATGGAATCACTGGGCTTTACATCTGCAACCCATCAACATGAATACACCTTGGACTTGGTATTTTCCCCTAGGGCTTGAGCTTAACAACCTTAAGATAGATCTAGTTAGCCGGTTAGATCATTGTACACTAAAGCTCTTGTTCGGAGCCCCCCTCATTGTCCATCTCCTGTGGCAATGGTCCACTATCGCCCTTTAAGAGGGTTGTCCCCAAAAGAACTCCAGGCTGTAATTAATTTCTTGGGTGTGATGGTGGTGTGTGAGATGGGATCAGAGGAGGTGCTGATGGCATATAATGGGGCCATTGCCTAGGCCTTTGATTCAGTAACACTGGTACATATTTAACCCCAGGCTTCATGCCAGAGATCACTGTGGTTCAAAGGGGAACTCAGGGAGTTGAAGTCCAGGGGTCAAAGGTTAGAGCGTTGTTGGAGGAGACAAGACTGATGAGGACAGACTGGCTTTGAGAGCTCACTATCATGAGTACCAAGGGAGCAATGTCCTATAAGAAGGCAGCATTTCTGTCCAGGGAGAGTACTACTGGGAGAAACCAACTGGCTCAGATCTTCTGGATTGCAGACAGGCTAATCCATCCTGCCTGTTTACAATGGGTGAGAGCAGGTTCATCTGCTAAGTGTGAAGAGTTTGCTTGGCTCTTTTCAGACATGGTGTCCTCTGTGCAAGCTGTGATTACCTTAGCCAGGCTGCCGTGACCCAGCAAGGTTGAGCAGGTATCAAACAAGCAAACTTCTCTGGTCGTAGGAGAGTTTAGGGCCACTTATGGTGTAAGCGATTTGTGAGGTAATCTTGGAGCTTCGTCCTGACACATCTTCTAGTCAGCTGCATAGGGCTTCTGGGTCCAGTGTTCACTGAGCTTGTGTCGTGTTCCCTCTCAGATGGAACCTTTCCAATTTCATTGAAGAATGTGTTGGTGAGACCCCTTCTGAGGAAACCTACTCTGGAACCCTACTGCTTGACAAATTATAGAGCTGTCTCTAACCTCCCATTTCTGAGTAAGGTTATTGAGAAGATTATGGCACTACAACTTGAGGCTCCTCTCATGACTTTTGACATCTGGAAGTCTCTCCAGTCTGGATTTAGGTCTAGACACAGTACAGAGACTGCATTGGTCAGGGTGCACAATGGCTTTCTCAGTGCAAGAGATATAAGGAGACTGATCCTTTCTCATACTCCTTAATCTCTCATAAACTTTTTACACTGTGGATCATGGGTTGTTGTTGGACAACCTCAGGGCATACTGTGGACCTAACCAGCATGGTCATAAACTGGTTTGAGTCCTTCCTCAGAAATAGGGAGCAGAAGGTAGTGATGGGGACTTTCTCATCACTTCCAAAGTCCCTGCACTGTTGCTACAGGCTGGAAAGATAGTCTGACATCTGGCAGCTGAAGTTCGCTGCAAAAAAATGTAAGGTGATGCATTTGAGTAAAGGGAACCCAAGAACAGAGTACCACTTCAATGGAGTCCAGCTCAGCACCACGCAGGAAGAACAGGACCTAGGTGTCATCATAAGCAGCACTCTTAAACAAACAAGCCAATGCAACAAATCTTATAGCAAGGCCAACAAAATGCTGGGGGCATAGGGAGGGGATTTGACAGCAGGTTGAAGGAAGTAATACTGCCACTTTACACGTCCCTGGTAAAGCCCCATCTGGAGTACTGTGTCCAGTTTTGGAGACCTCATTTGAAAAAGAATATAAACAGGTTTGAGGCTGTTCAGAGAAGAGCAACCAAAATGATCCAGGACATTCAAGGGCACTCACACAAGGAGCATCTGGAAGCATTAAATAAGTTCTCACTGGAGACAAGGAGGGAGAGGGGAGAGATGATTGAAACATACAAGTTCCTGAGAGGAATAAATAAGGTGCCATCCTTGAAACTGTTCAACAGAGTCTCCAACTCAAATACTAGAGTGCACGAGTGGACGTTGAGGGAGGGAACTTCAAGAGGGAGCTTAGGAAACACTATTTTACAGAGAGGGTTGTGGAGCTATGGAATAAACTGCCAGCTGAGGTAGTGGAAGCAAAGTCCACAACATCATTCAAGCTGGAGTAGGACAAGGCTAAAGCATGATCAAAAGCAGCAGGAGCAGTAGGAAGGTTTAGGCAAAAGGGGGGCTAGGTCCTGGGATCTGAGAAGGCCCAAGGAACACATAGGCAGACTAAATGGACCCTTGGTCTCCTTCTGCCATCTTTTTTGTCTATTTCTTATGTTACCCCAGAGGTCAATCCTCTCTTCTCTGCTGCTCACAGTATACATGCAATCCCTGGGAGGGATCATTAAACAATATAGGTTGGGTTGCCACTGCAATGCAGGTGACACACAGCTATATCTGTTATTTACATCTATCTTGGCTGATACTGTTAAAGTACTTCATTTATGTTTGGCCAGGATCCAGGACTGGATGTCATCCAGATGACTGAGACTTCACCCAGATAAGACAGAGTTGTTGGTGGGGTGCAGAGGCAACCAAAGAGGTGACTGAGCTTTTGCTCAGTCCCTCTAGGCTGGTGGCTTTCATTACTATGAAAAATCTGGAAGTGATTCTAGATGAGAGTCTGATGTTTCAGGATCAAGTGTCAGCACTCATTTGGAATAGCTTTTACCATCTCAGGAACATCACCCAGATTAAATTCTTGTCCCTCCCCCCCAGAAGACTTGTCATTTACTAGTACATGCATTTGTGACATATAAACTTGACTAGTACAATGTCTAGTACCTTGGAGTCATGGGAGGTATATTGTGACAAAAACAAGGACTGCTCATGCTCTCCAGCATACAGTCTGGGTGCTGTTACTGGGACCTGCTGCTCCCCGGACACATACAACAAAGCCAGAAGGTAACTGAGCTCTGCCAGAGTCATTGTGTCCAGTACCATTAAAATAATTGAAGCAGAAATCCAGCTTGTTCTTTGAACAACATAAATTTATTTTGCCAGCATAGGATGCTCCACTGAGCAAAATGCTAGGCTGGGCATCTGGTCCATTTGAATATGGTGAGAGGTCTCATGCTGTGTCTGTATTGGAGAAATACGTTTATGTCATTCAAAGAACAACCCAGATTTCTACTTCAGTTATTTTAGTGGTACTGG
This sequence comes from Neoceratodus forsteri, assembly GCA_016271365.2. Taxonomy (NCBI): domain Eukaryota; kingdom Metazoa; phylum Chordata; order Ceratodontiformes; family Ceratodontidae; genus Neoceratodus; species Neoceratodus forsteri. The sequence continues at coordinate 972,553,780 of CM057456.1, read as the reverse complement.
ATACAGTGACTGGTAGAGTGCAGTCACCTTGCAGCTTTTTTGGAGGCATCCTGCAACACCTGCATCTGCTGCAGAATGCTGTGGCTTGTCATGTGACCCCAGTCCTACGTGAACTGCACTGGCTGCTAGTCAAGTGGCATATTACCTTCAAGGTCAGTTTACTGATCTAAAATATAAAGCCCTATATGGACTGAGCCCTAGTTATCTGAGGGAACTCCTGACTCCCTACCACCTGTACCATCCCTTCCTCCAAGGTAAGCCTCCTGGTGGTTACCTGAGCTAGGCTCAAACCATAAGGGGACTGAGCATTTGAGGCTGCTGGTCCAGCCCTGTGGAACTCGTTGTCAAGATCTTTGAGGGAGCTCCCCCTCAGTGGAGGCTTTTAAGAGGGCCCTTAACAGCTTTCTATTTAATGAGGCTTTTGGCTGTATTTCTTTCTTTATTTTTTTTTTTGGGATGCCAGCCATTCTTTTTCCAATATTTATGTATTAATTTATTTAACTATTTGATTATGTTTTAAAGACTGTGATTGGGTTTCCTTATATTGTTTGTGCACCTCTCTGCAATGCACTCTGAGCCCCTTAGAAAGAGCACTGTATGAAATTAAACTACTACATGTCCCCTGACCAGTGGAGTGAACTCAGAGCACCAGGTGAACTGCTTGGAGCTCCAACAGGTTGATGTCCGACCTGGCTTCATGGGGCACCCAGATGTTGTGAAACCTGTGGTCCTGCAGTTGTGTGCCCCAACAGATGAGAGAAACATTTGTCATCAAGGACACTGAGGGTTTTCCTCCAGCGGTTCCACCAATGGAGGACCTCCAGCATGGGCAAAGTCACCTGAACCCAGAGGCCCAGGTCTGAATGCACCTAGGATTACTGGTAGTCCCGTTCCCACTGGAGAGGTTGCATATGCCAGTGGGTACAAATGACATAGCCATTGTAAACATCATAAAGCCTAGAAGCTTGAAGAAATTCCAGAACAGGCCATCCCACCAGTGCAGTGGTAGCACTACTGCTTGGGACACTGATGACTGAGGTTCAGAAGAGAGCTCTGGAGTTGGAGGGCCGGCCAGGGGAATGAGGATTGAGTGTCCTACTGACTGCTTTCCTCCTCCAGTGGGAGGATGGTGATGCACCCAGTGCTCCATTTACCCCTACAGCTGGAGCTTACAAGCTTGGGAGGTGTGGCAGATGTCGGTCTGTGTGCCACCATGTCATTGCACACCTCATCTCCTAGGGAATTTGCATATCTGGAAAAGGTACCAGGCTGAGCAGAAGGATGTCACCCTTGCCAAGCCCCATGCAGAAGACCAAGGCATTCTGCCTCTAGATCACCCTCAGTCCTCCAACTGAGGAGTAGTGCCCCCCTACCCAATGGTCCTGCCCTGGGGTTAAGCCAGGGTGCTCTACAGGACCAGAGGGTAAGTTCCTGGAGATGGGGTGGTTTGAGGCAGACTAATGAACTGCCAGCCAGTAGCCCCCAAAAAGAAATCCCAGAACAGGTGAACTTACCTAGCCTAAAATGATTAGAAAATGAATAAGGGTCCTTGGTCCTTTCTGATGGAAGGTATGCACTGACCTGCAAAGTGTTCAGTTCTACCCGTATGAACACAGATGCCTGTGCTGAGTCACCTTGGAGTTCCCCTGATTGACGATAACTTCGACCTTCTGAAAAACCTCAATGACCAAGTCCTTGATTTGCTTTATGTCTTGGAACAAGCTACACATGATGAGTTAGTCACTGAAGTTGGGAAACACCTTGACACCTATGTTCCAGAGGAAGGCTGCTGCCACAGATAGACACTTGTTAAAACTCGCAAGGCTGATAAAAAGCAGAATAGTATAATACAAAACTGGTAAAGGGTTCTGTTCACCCAAAAATGAAGGAGTTTTTTGAAAGACAGACTGACAGGGACAAGACAGTATGCCTCTTGGAGGTCAAGGGAGCAAAACTACACAATGGATTCTGGAGATAGTAAATTCAGATTCATTTTGACCATGCAGAACTTCCATTTGCAAATAAACTAGCTGAATATCCACAGATCCAAGATGAGGTACCATATCCTGTCTGCTTCAAATCTCTGTTAAGTATGGCTTTCTGGGAGGGACTCTGCATGCTGCGACAGATGTTTTTGAACTTCCTTATAAAGTACACTAAGAAATTCTTGTGAGAGCACTTGAGCTAGAGGGACATAGAGGTGGCATGGAGTACTGCCACAGACTATGGAGACAGTGCTAAGAGAATAATTTCCTGGATCCTTTTGTCCTGTGGGATAGCTGACCTCAGGGGGAGAAAGTGAAGCAAATGGTCCCACACCAGGAAATGCAGCAGGGCCATCAGTAAGAAAGTGATGGGTCCCACTCCAATTGCATCTTTCTTTTAGAGGAGGATCTGGAAGCCTGCCTTCCAGAGCCACCATTGCTACCCTTGCTAGGATTCTATTGTCCTCAACCTTTTTTTCAGTGAGATGACACTTCTGCCTCTGCTGCTGCAGCTCCTTCTGTCACTTTGTGGACCATGAAAGGAGCTCTGAATGGACCCCAGACCTTGCAACACTGTTTGGTGGTATCCATTTCAGGGCCAGGGCCAAATAAGTCTTTCTCCATGAATGGAAGATCTGTCACTTTCTGTTGAATCTCCTGGGAAAAGTGGGAAATAAGCAGCCACAAATGATGGTTGATGGTCAATGCAGCTACCACCACCCTGGCTATTAAATCAAGCAAGCTGAGGATGACTTGGAGATGATGTTTTGCAACCAATGTCCCATGTCCCAAATCACTAGGAGCTCCTGCTAGCAGTATTCAGGTGGGAAGGGTCATAGATCAGAGAGCCATTCAAACAGCTCATTAAAGTTCTAATCCATGAGGGCAACCTCACTGGCCTACATAATGCATAGGAAAGCAGCTGCATAGATCCTGTGGGCAAAGTAGTCATGTTTTATTGGGCTTCTTGTTCAGATGCTTAGAAGCCAGTTTTTGCACCTTCTCTAAAAGAGTGTTCCAAGACATGGACATCCTACCCAGTATCACCACAAAGGGCAAGTCACACAAGGATATAGCCCAATCAAGAGGAGAGGCTATCCTAGTCACAAGACCCTTCTCTGAGGGCTGAGGACTCCACTGACTGGTCAGAATCTGAGTCTAGGAAAGAGAATCTGGGAACTACCTAGGAAAGTGGGCACCCTGCTTAGTTGGGGCAACCACTACAGACAAAACCCTGCCCGGGAGTCATTTTGACTTGCCTGAGATTTTGTTAGGAGCCCCCAAAACTAACTGCAGAGGTAGTGCAATACCCTAGGTAGGCTGGGGTGGTGGCACCTGTGCTGTTACCATGGTAAGTGACCAGACTTATCAGCCCACTGAAGGTGGTTGGCGACAAAAGGGGACAAGTGAGCACTGGCATAATTGGAAAGGAGACCAATGGATGTCCTGCATACTGGGACAGTCACTGGTGTAGCATCCAGCTGTGTCAATCTGGATCATCCTGGAGATGCTGAATGTGATGTCGATACCAGGTACCTGTTGAAGAGGACAACAATCAAGACAAGGAGTGCCTTGAGCTTTTGTGCTTGTGATCTGCATGTCATAAGCAGAAACATAAAAACATAGAAACATAGAATTTGATGGCAGATAAGGACAGCATGGGCCACCTGGTCTGCCCATTTCCCTACCTAACGGATAAGCTGCAGATCCTAGTTAACCAACAGCCCACTTCCTCATACCCCCACTAGAATTACCTTATGTCTATCCCATGCATTCTTGAATTCCCCCACTGTTTTTGACTCTATGACCCCCTTAGGAAGGCTGTTCCATACATCTACAACCCTCTCTGTGAAGAAATACTTCCTCACATTACCTCTGAGCCGTCCCCCCTCTATCTTCTAATTATGCCCCCTTGTTCTCTTACACCTCTTTTTCTCAAAGATGCTACCCTCTTGGACTTTGTTGATTCCCTTGAGGTATTTGAAAGTTTCTATCATGTCCCCCCTTCCCCTCCTTTCCTCGAGACTATACATCTTAAGCTCCTTTAGTCTTTCTTCATATGTCTTCTGGTGCAGACTCTGCACCATTTTGGTTGCCCTCCTCTGGACAGCCTCCACCCTGTCTATGCCTTTGTGGAGATGGGGTCTCCGGAACTGTACACAGTACTCCAGATGAGGTCTTACCAACTGTCTGTACAGAGGGATGACAACTTCTTGTTTTCTACTGGTGATGCCTCTCCCTATGCATCCCAGTATCCCCCCAGCCCTCCTTACTGCCTTCTCACATTGCTGGCCACTTTTAGGTCTTATGATATGACTACCCCCAGGTCCCTTTCCATTTTTGTTGTTGTCAGTATCTCACCCCATTGTGTACTCTTCCCCTGGGTTTTTGTTTCCCAGGTGCATTACTTTCCACTTCTTTGCATTGAATCTAAGCTGCCATACATTTGACCATTCCTCCAACCTTGCCAAGTCCCTTTTCATCCTTTCCATACCACCTTGTGTATCAACCCTGTTGCAGATCTTTGTGTCATCTGCAAAGAGACATACTTTCCCTTCTAGTCCCTCTGTAATGTCACTTATAAAGACATTAAAAAAGAACCGGCCCCAGTACTGAACCCTGCGGTACCCCACTAGTAACCCTCCTTTCTTCACTGAGGACTCCATTTACTATTACCCATTGTGTCCTGTTGTCCAGCCAGTGTTTTACCAAGGCTACCACCCTGGGACCCACTCCCAGGCAGGATCAAGATTAGGACTGGGACATTGAGCGAGACTTGTGCTGCTTATGCAGGAATCAACTTGGTACAGCATTCATGTTATTGAATGCTGCCAGACCAGCGGGGGGACAACCTGTTTGGTAGACCAACTGGAGTTTGTTGTACTGACTCATCTCCAGAAGCTGACTTGACAACCATTGGGTTTGCAGAGGGCTGCCCTACCAGATGAAGGTTAACTGAGTCCGGTGCTTTGGTGTCAGTATCAGCCAGAGATGGGGAGGCTGGATTTGAGTAAGTGGGACCATTAAGACTGGGGTGATGTTGAGGACAGCTGATCCACTTTGGTCCCCCAAAGTCATACTGGTCTCAACATTTAGGTTGAGTAATTTTCAGGCCGCCTGTGGAATTACAATGTAAAGATGGCTATCATGCTTTTTGTGGTTTTGTTTGTCTTCCTTGATTCTTCAGCATTTTATTATTGCACTCTTCAGCAAATATGCATGTTTTTAGAACTTCTTTGAAATGGATCATATGACCTTTCTTGATAGCACTATAAAATATGTGATTCTTTAAGAAGAACTGCCTCATGATGAAGCCTTGGCATAGAGGTGTTAAGCAGTAGTGTTAGCCTCTACACTTTATGGCATCTATTTGCACTTGTTACTTGAGTCACTTTAGTTTGATGTGTGCACCATTTTTTGTTTTGTAATCTTAGTCAGGCTGTGATTGGTTGCACCTTTAGGGATGAGGAGTGTATTCCCTTCTTCCTTTGTTCCAAGTGGTAACCATTACAGTTAATCAATCAATGGTATTAGCTTGTGGACCAGTGTCAAGCAGTCTGGCTGTCCTGGCAGAATCTTCCTTGGTAGACTGGGTTCATCCACTGGTGGTTCTTCAGTCTCTGGAAGGGGTGACCAATTTGGAGTTGGCTTCTGAACAGATAGAGAGTAGCCTCTCAAATGGCTCCTACTCTTCAAGCACTTATAAATCTTTTTCAAGCACTTTTAATGGTGTGAAGATGACTCCTCATTATAGAACTGTAGATTTAGTAGTTGCCGTATTGGTCCTTGCAAGAATAGATCCAGAAGCAAATGATTTGATACCTTTTAATGGACCAATGTTCTTGTTACATCTATGTTGGTCCATTAAAAGGTATCAAATCATTTGCTTCTGGATCCTCATTATAGCAAATGCATACTTTGATCCCACTCAGGTGTCTAAAAATTGTGATGAATTTTCCACATCTGAGTTCAGTGACAACATAAACTGGTGGAAAAGCTTACTTGTTTCCTGCAGGTCTGGCTGCTCCACCTAAAGATCCAAATAGGCTTAATTCAGGAGATTGATGGAAGAAATGGCCTTGTTGACTGTGGCCTTCTGCATGCCTTTGCTTCGGGCTGAGATTGGGGCTGAGCTATGAAGCCCACCTCCAGTGATAGGTCTCCACAACCCAGTCTGGACCTTTCCTTTAGTGCACTCACCATCAAGGATCAGTGTTGGATTGAGACTGTATGGTGCTGCGTTATATAAAGGATCTAAACAGTGCATATAGGCATCACTCCCATCCATGACCAACATAGTAAAACTACAACTAAAACATCATTTAAAACCAGATTTTCTTTTCTGGTTCATTGTTTTAACAGACCAGCAAGTCGGAGATGCAAGGCGCAGGATGAGTCAAGAGAAAATGCAAGTAGAGTGTAAAAACTCAAAACTATAACTTGATAATCTAAATCACATGTAGAAGCTGTGAAGGAAGTGACCAGTCCCTTTCAACAGAAATACCTCAAAGCAGTGTTGGGGGGAGGGCAGAGGACATACGGCATTGGGTGGTAGGAAAAGACGAACTAAATGATGGTTTCCAGTAAGTCAGCATGCTCAGTGGATTCTGCCAGTGCGGATAGTCAACTGTGAACTGAATTTAAGTAGGTAGAACTCAATGTTATATAAAAAAAACACAGAAATCCACTAGAAGCAGACAGGCTGGCAGCATTGATGTGTACCTTTTCACAGCAGCACCCTGACAATTCCTAGCACTGCTTCAGTGGTGTGACCCACATTAGTGATACAGTATGAAGGCACTCTGTGCCACTCAAGTGTAACCTCCATGAACAGATATTACTTTGCCCAGGAGGTCACAACCCAAAAAATGACGCATTTTCTTTATCTCCAATCCAGGATAGCCCTTGGCCTTTACCCTGGAGTCTCTGCTTTTTGGTGGTTAATTGGCAGTGAGAAGACTGCATGCCTCCAACCCTTAAAGGAGACCCCCCTTCCCGCCTAAAAAGTCACTACCAGTGATTTCACCTGTTGATCAAGAAAGGACATTTTTCCTGCCCACTCCTGATTTAAGTGGAAAAGATCAGTCTCTAATCAGCAGGACAAGGATAACTTCTCAACCGTCAGCCAATGGTAAGGCATTTTTATGGACAACCAATAGTGCATGTGTGGTGTGTGTATGTGTGTGTGTGTTTTAGCAGCATGGCCCACTGCTGTCCCATGGTAGGCTAAATGCATCACTTCTGTAACAAGCTTGACTTTCCTTAATTTGAGTGATTTACTATTTCTGCTGTCTAGATCTCCTGAGTGATTTGTGCCATGTTACTGGGCCAGGCAGAAATACACTGCACTGCTCTAATGTTTAAAGTGCAATCTTACCCATGTTGTCAGGATTCTATATCACAGCCTCAGAACACAGACGATTCAGCACACTAATGTCTGCTGACGTGTTACTTATCGAAGCAATGTTTTTGTCTGCCCACTCATGTAACAGAAAATTGTGTGAAATGTGTGAAACTTCTTTAAAAGGTGTAGATGTGGAATGACGTTTTAATTTGTGGTTGCAATGTCTGATGTAAGTACAGTAGAATTAATTGCTTTTCTCAGTGAAATATGCAAAATAACCACCTCACAGCTCAGTTTTCACAGCTTACTCCCACCTGAACTCTTGGAACTTGTGCTACTGAAAACAAGAGGTTCATCTTTTGTGTAATGTCATTAATAAGGCTGTACCTTTGTCACAGATGTCATGGTTTCCATGGTTTTTCCCATTTTTAAGGAATGTGGCAAATTCCCATGACAACCTCATGATTTTTTACATTTTCCATAAAAACACTATGGTTTTTAGCATTTTCCATAAAAGTATAATGATTGTTGGGATTCACAAATGACAGTCTCAGAATTTTGTGTCTCACCACCACCACGTGCTGCTCTGAAGTCAGCCTCAGTATGAGATTCTGAGGGTTACACATGAGTCCAGGTTTCATGGTAGCAGCACAATATACTGTCATCTGCTACTGGCCTAGGCTAACAATGACATTTTTTAAACATTTAAATCTTTGCTGATGTATTTGTTTTAAAATGTCAAAAACAGATGTTATTTATTTAACACAAAATGGACCTGTGACTTTTCATGACTTTTACTATACTTTCCATGATTTCTTTTATGTTTACCATGACAATACCATTATTTCTGTCCTTACTTTCCATGACAAAGGTGCATATGAACACATAAAGAAGGTAGCAGAATGAAGCCATTAGGTCTATCTAGTCTGCTCATATTGCAGGGTCCTCCTTATAAGCTACTGACCCTGCCCCCCTCCCCAATCCATCCTACATCTCCGTCCACCCCTTGCTTGACCCTTAGTTTCCTTTAACTCTTTCCCAACCTGTCTTGAAGCTGCCCACTGTTTTCTTGTTTTTCATTCAATATACTTTATTCAATTTTGTGCAGCATAGACAATACAAGGGAATAAAGAGATTGACATGAAGCTGCGAAACAACTAACACACGCAGACAAAATACAAGACAAGCTAGACTAAACTCTAGAGAAAATCTAAATTCTCCCATCCCCAAACCACCCCATCCTACTGCACACTGTTTTCAACTAAACAACCTCTTCCATGTACATATTCCAACCTGCCACCGCTCTCTCTGTGAAGTAGTGCCTCCTAGTCTCTCTCCTAACCCCCTCAACTTGAGACTGTGTCCCCTTATGTTTTGGTTTCCACTAAGCTTGAAGAGACCTTCTTTATCCACCCTATTTATTCTTTTCAAATACTTGAAGGTCTGAATCATGCCCCCGTCTCTCTTTCCTGTCTTCCAGGAAGTACATGTTCAGGGCCTCCAACCTCTCCTTATACGTCCTACCCTGTTGACCCATGATCATCTTCACTGCCCTCCTCTGGAATATCTCCAGCAAGTTAATGTCCTTTTTAAGGTATGGGCACCAGTCCTGTACACTGTACTCCAGATGCAGCCTCACTACTGACTTGTACAAGGGCAGTATTATGTCCTTTTGCCTGCTTTTGATCCTTCTGACAATGCAGCCCTACATTTTATTTGCCTTTGTTGCTGCTCTCTTATGTTGCGTGGAGTGCTTCAGGTCACTAGTGCAGTGTCATGCAGTGTCAGTGGCTAAGCAGGTTGCACACTGACCTCTGAGGCCAGAAAATCAGAAGGCTGTAGGTTGTGGGTTCTATCCCCACACCTGGAACTTGGGTCAAATTCCAATACTGACACTGTAGTGCAGCATAAGGGGGGATGCTGCACTCCTGAGGTACCATCTTTTGGATGAGACATTAAACTGAGGTTCCGTCTGCCTGTTCTGGTGGTTGTTCAGGTGGACGGTAAAGATCCCACGGCACTTCTCGAAAACAGTAGGGGAATTTTTTATTCAAAAACCAAAAACATATCTTTAGGAAAACTTAATACAACTAATCAGAATATCAAAATAAAGATAAAACAGAAAATCAAAAAAGCAGAAAAACAAGACTGCCACATACAACTGTATAATGTCTGTAAAGAACCCAAAATCATACACCCATCACCATCACTCCACCCAATCAATACGACTCCAGAAATCATCACACAATACTTCCCCAAAATGTTGTCTTTCATACCCATATAACCCATCCAGTTCTGCATGTAATTTAACCAAAAGTTCATTTAGTGTGACCTCTTCACATTTTAAAAACTTCTGACATCATACTTGCCAGAAAACCCATTTGATGCAGGCGAAAATAACATACACCGTGGACTTCTGCCACTGTTTCCACTGTTCTGAGAGCTGGCCATAAACCAGAACTGAATATGTCATATCACTAAAGCAGGTGATATTCCAGAAGGCATCCGCATGTCCCCACACAGGCTTGATGTATGGACAATCAAAAAATAAATGTTGCATGGTTTCCAAATGTTCCACACACCCACCATTCAAACAATACCAGTCCCCCAGAGCTTTATGCTTATGATTATCCCTTACATTTAACTTTCCATATCCACACATCCATATTGTGTCCTTCATTTTTGGTGGAATCCTCAGTTCTAACATGCAATCTGACAACAAGGTACAGCTGATGTCAGATGCAACCTGAAAAACTGGTTCTTCATAGTAACAGCTAACCAAAATGTGTTGATAAAACTGTTTCCACAATACCCTTAAAAAAAATTGCATATCAATTTTCCACAGCCGCACATATTTCAGGCATGTTTGTACATATCCAGGTAAAGTTTTGTCTAATACACTCCACTTACCCTTTCCCCAGGCAGTGAAGAAATCCTGTTTCCAAAGCTGCATTACTTGCATGCCAACTCCTGCACCCCCTCTAATTAAATTCTTAATGTTAGTAAATAAGAAGTTCCCAAAGAAAAACACCAGGGGATGTATCATATTCAATCCCCCTTCTTTCAATGGTCTATATGTATGGCTATGTTTAACTGGGTTTAACCGACTACCCCACAAAAGTTGAAAAAAAAGCCCCATAATCTTGACATGCATTCTAAAGGGTATGGAAAAACATGCAATATATATAAAAAGAATGGTGCTATGTATGCTTTTAATAAAAACACTCTGCTAGCTCAGTGGCACAGAGGGCTGAGGTGCTGGTGCCTTACTTTGAGCCATGCCGGTGACCCGGGTTCGGGAACAGACTCAGGACACCGGGGGCTGGCAGCAGAAAGGAGAGGACCGAGCATCTGTAGAGCTGCTCTCTTATCTTGGAGTGGTTAGTGGGGATGCGTCACTTTGCAACAGCCTCCAGTGGAGACCAGCGGCAATGCAGACTCGACACAAGGGAATGTCACCAGAAAATGGAAAATGGCTCCATGTTCAGCTGGATGACAGCCGCCTGATGATCTGATGTCGTCACTGTCCCGGAGCTACCAGTCCCTCTGCACTTACCCGGGGCAAAGTATTGTGCTGGCCTGTCTCTGGTGCCTTCCCCCTCAGAGAAGGGGGACCCACCCAGTGAAGGGTTAAGTTCGGGTTACCCTGGGGATGACTGCAATAGAAGGGATGGGGCCCAGGAACAGAACAGATCAGATGCAGCCTTGACACAGCCTGAAGGAGTGACTGAGGCAGCAGCATGCAGGGGGGCAAAAAGAAATAATATAAAAAAAAATAAAAACACTTTTTTTCTAGTCATTTTACAGAACTTCCATTAATAAACCTTTACTAGTGCTTCTTCATACTTTAGCTCCCAATTACATTGGGCTGCCTCTTTTGTCCCATAGTAAATACCCACAATTTTTACCTTGTCTTTACATACAGGAATAATAAAATCAGTTGGAATCAGAGCCTTTTCTAAGGCCAGCACTGCACTCTTTCCCATATTAATTTTAATTCCAGTAATACTAGTACTTTCATTAATCACTTCTATTGCCTTATTCCCTGATTTTAGATCAGCAACTGCTAACACACAATCATCTGGATATGCGGTAATTTTACTGCAGTGTCCCCCTGTCTGAAGTTCCACTGGTCTTATCATCCTGTCATTTTCCACGATTCTTAAAAGAGGATCCAACCCAAAAACATATAAAAGCAGGCTTAAGGGGCATCCCTGTCATACCCCATTATACAAACACATGGGAATACCTAGACGTCCAGTTACCATAGGCGCCACCTGAGCCTTTGAGTAAAGTGGTTTTATAAGTCGTATGAATTTTTCTGGAATACCATACATAGCTAACACATCCCACAGATAATCATGCTTTATTGCATCAAAGGCCGTTTCCTGATTCACCGTAAAGATGTAACCATCCAAAGACATTTCCAGGCCTTGTTCTACCACTTCCCTAATAAATATCAAATTCTGTGCATTATTCCTCTCTGGGACCGCACAAGTTTGTGTCTGCAGGATAAGTGCTTTAGCCACCCTTGCTAATCTTACAGTCACTATTTTAGCAAGAATTTTATAATCAAAAAGTCAATAATGTAAGGGGCCTCCAATTTTTTTATATCAGTCTGGTCTCCTTTTTTATAAAGAAAGACAATTACACCCTCCGCCATACTATTCTCAAGCCTACCTATCTGTAAGAGGGCTGAAAACACCTCATTCAACATAGGTGCCAATTGATCAGCAAATAACTTATAAAAGGCATTAGGGATACCATCCCTCCCAGTGGCTGTCCAAACAGATAGGAATTTAATAACCCCCTGTATTTCCCCAATTTGAAAAAATCCAGTAAGACCCAATTCATCTATTTCTGACACCCTAGGCACTACTAAGGAGGTCAAAAAGTAGACCTGTCTCTCTTTCCCCCTCCCCACCTGGAACTTCTCTTCAACAAAAGATTGTGCAGTGTGCTGCAGGGAAGTCATATCCATGACCAAATTCTCCTGAATATCCTTTAACGAGGTCATGACCCTCTGCTTTACCCTGTCTGCCACACAGTTAAAGGGATTTATCTGTTTTCTAGTTCTCTGAATGCCAAAGTGTTGTTCCATAGTCATGGAATGTACTTTAGTATACTGAAAGTCATACATTTTCTCCTTTAACTCATCCAGTTGTAGAGACATATCAATTTGAGACTCATTCATTTGAGTTAATCATTTCAAATATTGAGCCCTATAACCCAAGTAGGTCAGATATTGTTTCCTCACTGCAAGACCTGACGCCTTCGCCATCAATATTTTTATCCCTCTTTTAATATCCTCCCACCATTCTACCGGATCATCATATAAAAATCTAACAGCCTGCCGTGCCTCTAATAAGGTCAATATTTCCTGCCAGATATGAGCTTCCTGCAATAAAGAAGTATTTGTTCTCCAAAAGTCCCTTCCCATAGATAAATGCAGTCCTACCCCTAGCACAACTTTAACTGCCACATGATCTGAGGTCTGCCAAGAACTAGAAATCAATTCTTGATGATACAGCTCCCTTATAAAAAGTGTGCAACGGTGTGTTGCCCCAGATGTCATAAACATCCTTAAGGCCTGTCCTATGTAAAATGTTAAGTAACTGATTCATATCACAATATATTTTGTGAGTTTTCCTGCCCCAGTCCCGTTTAGCTAGCTCACAATTAAAATCCCCACCCCACAACAGAAGTTTAGCCATATGCAAATATGGTTCTATGTCACGTAGTAACCACATTCTCTCATCCTTGGACTGTGGTGCATAAAGGTTGTCTAATCAAAATGTAACACCCCACATAACCACATCCACAATTAATGCCCTCCCTGGGCATAATTCCACCACTTTCAAGACTTGTACTACATTGTCAGAAAACCTAATCCCCACACCTGTACAGGCCTCCTCTTCTATGGACCACAAACATGATCCCCATCTCCAGTCATTCTGTGCCTGTGCTCTCTCTGAAATAGTGTGCAAGTGAGTGTCCTGTAGAAAAAAGACATGTCCATAGGTCTCATGTAAACTAACAAATGTTACAGATCTTTTTGACACAGACTTTATGATATTCCCATGCAGTGTAATGATAGTACAGATATCATAATGTGTTATAGAACATAAAAAAACAGAAAAATCCACATATTGGAGATCAAGAGTCGCTTTCTTTTCTTTCTCTTCTTCGGTTTCGACTTCCCTGGTACCTGTACATCTCCTTTCACCTCAGTATGGGAAGATGCAACTGAGGAGACATCTGAATTTCCCTCTGATAGAACATCTTCCATATCCATAAGAATGGATTATTGATTTTGGACTGGTATCAAGACAGTATCCTTTGCATTGGGGAGGAGAATCGGGGGGGTTCAGCCATGCTTTAGATCTTGTTATCCTCTGAAAGGGGGGGCACACTGAATCTCCAAGAGGAGGCATCAAAACTGCAGGCAAAGAAACAGAGGGGTTCTGCTCCACCATGCCTGCCAGCTCTGATTGGGACTCTAAGATGGGTGAAGACTGCTGTCCAACAGGAGCCACCATTGTCGGAGGTATAGTATCAGTATCCAGCGCCTCACAGTTAGTACTATGAGAGGGGGAAGGTAAAACAACTGAAGGTTCATTTACAGCTGGGGCAGGTCCCACAGGCTGTACTTCATGAACCCCGGTCGGGGTCGAGACATTTGGCCCATTCTTGCAACTCCTGTTTCAAGCATGAGACATTTCTTCTGTGCAAGAGCAACATAAACATCTAGCTCCCCCCTTATTGCCTTATCTAGGCTATTGTGAGAGGCCCACGAACATGTTCAAAATGTATGGCCTTGCTCTTCACAGAGATATAATGCATAGGGCTTTTACACTGAGCACTATGATGCCCCACAACCCCACAGAGGCCACACTTAAGTTTGTCACACACATTACTGAGGTGATCCATGTCTCCACACCGATAACAAGCTCGGGTTGTCCAGCGTAGAAGATCTCTCCTCGATCTCTACCTAATAAAAAACAGTTGCGGAGATGTTGCACCACCCCATTGTCTTATTTAAGAATTACTTTGTAGCACCACCCCCCAGTCCATAGGTGCTCATCATCAAGAATGAGCTCTGGGTAACCATTAACATTACATCGTTGTTTGAGCCAATGGGTGATATCCGCCACATTCACCCCCTCATTCCAGAAAAGAACAGTGATATGCCTAAAGGAAGGTCTAGTCAGGGGTATAGCCACAAAAGGCCACCACAAAGGGGAATTCTTTAATAGCTGATACTACTTCCAGAAACGCTCCAGCCCTGCTGGATGTTTGAAGCTTATATCATACATAGTGTCACCAAGCATGTGTATCAACGCATAGATTTCGTAGACATAATACTTCATGCTATCTTTTAGCAGAGCTCTACCCAGAAATAACCAATCAGGAATATCATTAGACCCGCCCCCCTCTATATTTGAGGTGCACAGCATTCTGCTGTGCAGCTGGCTCAGATGCCAGTCTGACTGTTTCAGGGAACAGCCGGTCTCTCACATTGGTGTTCCAGACATTATTTGCAGGTGGCACAATAAGAGCATCAGGTTGATCATGTTGGTTTTCATTAGGGGAATCCACAACAGGTGTAACCACTATAGCATCCTCAAGAGGTATCAGGCCATCATGTGTACATATGGGAGGGGCAATTACAGGGTCAGTACCACCTTCCCCCTCTAAATGCCTAATATTTATGACCATGTCCTGAGAAGCAGGAGCAGGAACTTGCTGTGAATCTGATTTCTTTGGCAATTAATGTTTTCCAGGAGGAATCTGAGAGACTGATTCTGTACCAAAAGTAAAAGTTTGTCCATTATTCACCAGGTGAGCCAAGGGTCTACCAGGCCCTCTGCCTGAGGTGCCTGGGAAATTTGTATCCCAACCTGTACCATTTACTGTTGCCTTCCATCCTGCATTCACTAAAGCAGTTTTCACCCATAGAGGTGTTTCACCCTGTGAGTCCTGCTGTCAGACCCTGCTTTGCTGCCATGTTATCAACATTAACTGCTCCCAATGTCTCTTTTAATGTGTGCTTCCCCTTTTTACAAGCTTTGATCAAATTTCCTTTAGAGATGCACTCTTCCCTGGACTCCCACTGGCAACTCCAATCGCGAAAGTTATTTGCGGTAAAGTAGACCCCACAATATTGGCCTGTGAAACTGCAGGAGAATTCTGCACACCATTTACACTCCGCCCCCGTCCCTCGTAGTGGCAAGACATGCTGTTCCAGTTTTTTTGACAAAATCCCCTCCCGCTGCAAAAGAACAGCAGTGCCAGTTTCAACACATACAGCGGTACCTTCTTTTAAAACATGCTCCGCTCCTTGTACTCCTGCCACCGATAGCACCACAGTTTTCCCTTCATGCTGCTTCATTGCCATATCAAGTAATCCACACTCCTTGAACTCCAATATGGGTTGGACACTGTCTGTTCGTTTAACCATTTCCCTCTGAAACAGCTCCTGCTGCAAAAGGGTCTTCCTGTGAGCAAAGCAACGCTCCTCCTCCCTGATAGCTTCTTCCAATTCCTGTGTCGTGAGGACCCGAGCCACTCCTCTGATTTCCAACACAACATCCATCATCGACTGTATTCCAAGTGGTGAGTACCTTTTTGGGTCAGCAAATTCTTCCTGGGCTAAGACAAAGCCCTCCTCATTTCCAAACTCCATACGTATCTCTAAAGGTGACGAGACCAGGGAGGAGACCTGTTCCCCAGCCTCCACCACATCCATGTGGGTCGGTAAATGTTCAGGACTGACCATGCAACATCAGCCACCACACCCCCTACCAACGAGTAAGGGAATTTCCCCAGTTTCCTGGCCAAATTTCCCCCATTCGCTAAAACAAATTACCACCAACAGCTTAATCTGGTTCAGTTTCAGTTGGTTACCATCTATATCCCCACCCCCACGCTGGTCACCCCTGAAAAAGGGACTTCTAGTCTCAGTGGACCTACTGGGTCAACAAAATTAAATAAATAAACAAATAAATCATCATTCCCAGATCCTTCTCATCCTCTGATGCAGATACCTGGGCCCCTCCCAGGCTGTACTGAGTCCTTGGGTTCTTGGTTCCAGTGTGCATAACTTCGTATTTCTTTGGATTGAGGCCAAGCTGCCAAATCCCAGACCACCTCTCTAACTTTTCCAGATGCTCCTTTAGGTCTTGTATGCCTTCTGCTGTGCTCACACTCCCACAGAGCTTGGTGTAATCTGTAATAGGCAAATTGTGTCCTTAATGTCATCCCCAGTATCATTGATGAAGACATTGAACAGCACCAGTCTGAGCACCAAGCCCTGTGGGACCCCACTGGTGACCTCCCTGGTACTAGACAGCTCACCCCCCACCACCATGCTCTGGTCCTGCCCCTCACCCATTATTCCACCCATCTGGTCAACTTCTCTATAGTCCCAAGATACAACAGCTTCCTGATCAATCTCTAGTCGGGTACAGAGTCAAAGGCCTTGCTGAAGCCCAGGAAAAGGATATCCACCACTTGGCCCCTGTCCACTGTTTTAGGGACTCAGTCAAATAACTAAATTAGGCTTGTTTGACATGACCTCCCTCCCATAAACCCATTCTGCCTCTCATCCTGGAGTTGTGTGTGACTTGTCCCTAGTGGTCATCCTGCCCTCTTACCTCTGCCTTCTGCCCTGTTCCCCCTTATTATGACCATGTTCCTGTTCCATCAACCTTGAACAACCTCTCTGCCACCGTTTTAACCTGTTCCACCTCCTTGGGCAGCCTATTACAGTTGTTCACCACTCTAGTAAAAAAGTACTTGAGGACATCTTTCTTGAACCTTCCACCTACCATGCAGGTACTTGTAGGTTTCTATCATGTCCCCCTCTCCATCCTGGTCTTTGGTGTGTACATGTGAAGGTCATGTAGCATCTCTTCATATGTTTTCTCCCCCAATCCCTCAATCATTTTAGTTATGCTTCTCTGTACTGTCTCCAGGCTCTCACAGTCCTTATGCAGGTACAGTATGTGTGACCTCCTCTTCAGCCTGTCCTTCAGAGTGTCTCACTGCCCTGATTGAGGTGGGCATGGCCCAGGACAACTCCCATGTCTAGGGTTAATTTGCTGGTATGGCTCACCAGGTGTCCTCTTGCAAACACTTTTAGCATGCACAGCCTTCCTCCATTTACTTTAGGTATTAGAAGCAGCCATGATGACACATAAATGCTCACGCTTTACACCAGATCCATAGTTCAAATGCGGTCCTTTTACTTAAGAGATAAGGGTTCAAAGATTGTTCAATTCATGTATCTTGTAATTTACTTCTAGGCACAGTGTGGGGTCGTCGCTCTACATCACATTCCATTAATACCTGGGCCCTATTTAAATTCAGGGCTTTAGCAAGCACAATGTAATAGATAGATAGATAGATAGATAGATAGATAGATAGATAGATAGATAGATAGATAGATGAGATGGATGGATGGATAGATAGATGGATAGATAAAACTTTTATTTTTATACAGGATTATTTCAATAGGGAAAACCCCTAGTTTCAACAAAAGTCCCATGTAGAGATACAAAAACACAAAAGGACATGACAGCAGTAATACATCTATGAAGAACTTCTAGCACTGTGAGAGTTACTGTTACCCCATATGGATATTTAGACTGATACTATGCCTAGCTCTGGCTCTAGTAACCCAATGTGGATGGTCTTGCCCACCTACGAACAAGCCTCATCCCATTCTTCAGAAATAGTATGCATGCTTTTTACCTTAGTCTGGAAGCTACATTCCGACAGAAGTTCCATTCAGTACCTCTTCCGAACCCCATCACCATTGTTCCATGCCTGTAAGTCCAGGTATCATCTCTAGTCTTGTTACTTTAATTGGCATCTTCAGGAAACCCTCCATGCCCAAAAGCCTTTGATGCCCATCCCTTGAGGTATTCCCAGTTGGGAACCTGCTGTTGCCTCCTGAGCCATTACCCAGCAGACCATACACTTTTCACTCCCTGACTCGGCCACATGGCCTGCCAAGAAACGTTAAGATCTAGGACTGA
Organism: Neoceratodus forsteri; assembly: GCA_016271365.2. Taxonomy (NCBI): domain Eukaryota; kingdom Metazoa; phylum Chordata; order Ceratodontiformes; family Ceratodontidae; genus Neoceratodus; species Neoceratodus forsteri. The sequence continues at coordinate 972,535,409 of CM057456.1, read as the reverse complement.
GCTCCACAGAGACCTTGGAAGAATCCTAGGGTGCAGTCTCTAGCTACAGCTTCCACTTTCCCTCCAAAAGGTGTTCAAACCACAACCTGGCCCTGCAAATGCATGGCTACTAGATCCCCTTGAGCTCTCTAGAAAGTGTTTCAGTCACCTACCCCTGAATCCTTCCACCCCTACACTGGTATGGGCAGAGAGAGTCAGTAAGGAAGTTCTGAGCCAATCTGGCCCTGGCACTCTGCCACTGAGCTAAGGTCAGCAGTCCCCCTTCGATTACCCATGGTGCCCCGGGGCTTGAGAGAATCCCATTCCATGCTGGCCCTGGCCCACTACCACTGAGCCAGGGTCAGCAGGACCCCTTGCCACCCCCGGGACCTGAATCTGCACACTGGCACTGGTATAGATGCTGCCAACTCCCCTCAAACTCTGTACACCTCCCTCGACTCCTGCCGAGCTCAGGCATCTTGCTTCTCACCAAAACCTTCTATGTGTTCCTCTGTCACCAACCTACAACTCCCACATCTGAAGGGCAAAGTGACTGTTGCGCTAGCCCCTAATGTTTTGATGGACCTAGTAGTAACAACCCTCCCCTTTCTTGGGAAAGGGTTGTGTCACATGGATTTCAAAACCTTGTGCAGTACTCCAGGTGTAGTTGCACCAGTGATCTGTACAGTGGTAGGATCACCTCCCGGCTTTTGCAGCTGAAAATGCACCCCGGCATCCTGTTCTTCCACAGCCTTGCTGCAGTTTGCTCTGGATTTCTGATTATACAAGATTATAACCCCCAGGCTTTTCTTCTTAGCAGTGTTTTCCAGTATCATCCCCTTCCCCATGAGTATTGCATTCTTGGGTCCCTTTTCCTAATGGGAATTACTTTACACTGTTTGTATTAAAGCTTAGCTGCCAGATGTTAGACCATCTTATATGTTTAAGTGTTACAGAGCCTGTGTGCCTGATTATATCTTGGAAAAATTGCAACAATGAAATGTAAAAATTACCTTGGGTCTACGGGGGGTGGAATTCAAGCAACCAAAGAAAAATCTAGAAGTTGGTAGGTCTCACTTTTTTAATATGGGCCCAAAATTGTGGAACCTGATGCTTCTTTATCTAAGATCCCCAAATGGTAAAATCCATATCGATGTTATAAAAAAATGATTCAATTCATGGCTATCCCAGAAGTCAATTTGTTGTCCTGACATGCATACGAGTTGAGTTTTTGTGCTAGTGCTAGTGCTATACACACTGAACTATCCTATAACCTTTGTGTAGTGGATTTAGTGAATAGACTGTCTGCTAATATGAACATATGAAGAAGCCAGCAGAAGAAGGCCATTTGGTCTATCTAGTCTGCTCATATTGCAGGGTCCACAGCTTGAGCTATTGTCCCTGCCCCCCCTCCCCACTCCTCCCATCCTCCCTACCCATGATCCTTACCTTCCCCCTATGACTATCCCAGCATCTCTTAAAACTGCCCACTGTCTTCAACGAGATCACCTCTTCTGGCAGTGCATTCCAAGTGTCCACCACCCTCTCTGTGAAGAAGTGCTTCCTGACCTCCCTCCTAAACCTCCCACCCTCCAACTTAAGACTGTGCCTCCTCATGTTATGGTTGTCACTTAGCTTAAAGAAACTCTCGTTATCCACCTTATTTATCCATTTGTAGTACTTGAAGGTCCCAATCCCTCTTTCTCTCCCATCCTCCAGGGAGTACATGTTCAGTGCCCTCAACCTCTCCTCATATGCCTTACCTTGCTGACCCATTATCATCTTTGTAGCCCTCCTCAGAACCTTTTCCAGTAGGTTAATGTCCTTTTTGAGGTGTGGGCACCAGTACTGAACTCCGTACTCTAGACGTGGTCTTACCAGTGACCTGTACAAGGGCAGTAAAACCTCCTCTCTGCTACTACTGATCCCCCTAGCTATGCATCCCAGCATCTTGTTTGCCCTTGCTGCTGCTTTCTTGCACTGCATGGAGTGCTTCAGGTAACTAGTGATTATCACTCCCAGGTCCTTCTCCTCTTCAGATACAGACACCTGGACTTCACACAGGTAGTACTTTAGCCTGGGATTCTTGGCTCCAATATGCATAACTTTGCACTTTTTGGCATTGAAGCCAATCTGCCAGATCCTGGACTACCTCCCCAGCTTTTCCAGATCATCCTGTATGTCCTGTATCCCTTCTGCTGTGTCCACGCTCCCGCAGAGTTTGGTGTCATCCGTGAATAGGCACATTTTGCCCTTAATGCCATCCTTGATGTCATTGATAAAAACATTGAACAACACCGACCTCAGCACTGGGCCCTGCGGGACCCCACTGGTTACCTCTCTGGTGCCAAATAACTCTCCCCCCACAACCACCCTCTGGGTTCTGTCCCTCAGTCAGTTTTCCACCAATCTGCTCATCTTATCCCCAACCCCGAGATCCACCAACTTCCTGATCAACTTTTTGTGGGGCACAGAGTCAAAGGCCTTGCTGAAATCAAGATAGAGGATGTCTACCACTTGGCCCATGTCTATTGTCTTAGTGACACAGTCAAAGAAGTCAATCAGATTCATTTGACTTGATCCCCCCCCCCATGAACTCATGCTGTCTTGCATCCTGGAGACCATGCTTCTCTAGATATTCCATCAACCTTTCCTTTAGTATAGTCTCCATGAGCTTGCCCAAAACTGAGGTCAGAATGATTGGTCTGTAATTCCCTGGGTCATCCTTGGGACCGCTTTTGTGGAAGGGCACCACATGTACTGTTCTCCAGTCCTGTGGTACCATGCCTGACTCTAGCGAACTATTAAATAGGTCTGCCAGTGGCCCTGCCAGCTCGTCAGCCAGTTCTCTTAGTACCCTTGCATGTACTCTGTCCAGGCTTAGTGATTTGTCCACTTTCAATGCCAGCAGCCTTGTCCTCACCATATCCACCTCTATCACCACATCTGTGTTCCCCTCCCCCCCACTCCTCTTCTCCCACCTGAAGGCACTGGACTGTACTTCTACCTGGTGAAGACAGAACAGAAGTATTCATTCAGTATCTCTGCTTTTCCCACATTATCCTCCACCCACTCCTCCCCTTTCTTAAGCCTAACAATCCCTTCCTTCTTGCCCCTTTTCTCATTTATATAGTAAAAGAAAGCCTTCTCCCCTTCTTAATTCCTTCAGCTACCTGCAGCTCCTTCTGTGCTTTTGCTCACCGGACTTCCTTACTTGCCTCACTAGCCAACCTTAGGTAATTTTCCCTATCCACCTCTCTCTCTCTCTCTCTGGCTTCCCGAATTTTCTATAGGCCAACCTCTTTTCCCTTACTGCCTCGGCAACCCCAGAACTGAACCAGCTAGGCACTTTGGCCCTTGTGTTCTTCCCTCTGAGCCTAACGCACTCCTCTGTGACAACCAGTATTCCTTCCTTCCTTTATGATGAACCATCTTTGGTCCACCCCATATCTGCTCTGATGCCCACCAGTTGACTCCTTAGCACTTCACCTATTTTCCTGAAGTCCACCCTCCTGAAATCCAAGATGTTTGTCTTAGGCAGGATGCTTTCCCTGGCCATATCCAGCTGGAACCACACTGTGCAATGGTCACTCCCACCCAGTGGCTCCCGGACCATTATTTCCTGTACATGCTCCCCATTTGTGAGCACCAGATCAAGAATTGCCTCTGCTCTTGTTGGTTCTGTGACACCCTGAGTCAGGAATTCACTCTGCAGTCCTTCCAGGATCACCTGACTCTGAGCACATGTTGTGGATGGTATGCTCAAGTCCACCTTGGGCAGGTTGAAGTCCCCCACAATTACCACCTCTCCTTTCCCCACAGCTTTGAATAATTGTGAGCTCAGTTCTCTGTCCCTGTCCTCATCCTGGTTGGGTGGTCTGTAAACCACCCCCAACCTCACCGCTCTCCCTCTATTGGACCATAACTGAACCCATAATGCCTCCACCCCTTCCTCTGACTCCTCCCTCATGCAAGTTATTCCCTCCCTGATATAAACTGCCATCCCTTCACCCTTCCCGACTACCCTGTCCCTCCTGTATAGTTTATATCCAGGGATCACAAAGTCCCAGTCATGGTATAGTGTTGCCCAAGTCTCAGTTACTGCTGCTATGTCCACCCTCCTGTCTGCTAATAGTGCCTGCAGGTCATCCATCTTGTTTCCAAGACTCTGCACATTTAGAGACACCACCCTCCACTTAGAATCTGAGCTTCCTTCCCTTCCCTTTATTCTTCTTTACATATTTATCCCCTCTGTGTGCACCCCTCCATGTAACCCTTGTTCTGTGTGCCTCACCCCCTCCACCCTTTGCTGTTTTCTCACCCCCTCCACCCTTTGCTGTGTTCTCACCCCTTCCACCTCTTCCCTCCAAACAAACCTCTTCCATCACTGTGGGGGGGAGGTCATTGACCTCCTCCTCTCAGAGTCTTTGGGCCTGCACACCTGCTGCCCCCCCCAGTAGTTTAAATTAAGTGTAGTGGTTATGTATTCCTCAGTTTCTCCCCGAGTACCCTCAAACCCTCCCACTGAGGCATAATAATAGTGTGTTACCTGTTGCTCTAATTAAGCATATATTTTCGACTTTTTACATGCTTTGTATTTACATTTTTAACTTCATCTTTTGATATTTATGTAATATCTTATGAAACCTTATCAATGTGATGAATCTTTTGTAAGGACCTCATTGGAAATAAGCTTGTCTTAATTGAGTCTCCTATTCATTTGAAATGAATACAATTGTTTACTACTACTACTACTACTACTACATTTTATCTGTCTATGACCTCCCCTTGGGGTATAATCCCCTCCTCAGTGTCCACCACTGGGTAGATCATTGTGTTGTTTGTGACGAGGCAGATCTTGTCCAGTATGCCCACCCCTAGTTGCAAATGAATACATTGAAAAGGATGGGGCCAAGGGAGGGATGGGTATGCATGGATTCCCTCAGTACCATGAAACAGCCCAGATGGTACAGGTAACAGAAATTATCCAATATTCAGATCAAAATTGCTGGACCAATTTAGAATGTGTGGCCCACACCTTACAAGTTCCTGAAGTACCAACCATGGTAGCCAACTCTGTTAAGAAGGGGGATAAAACCTTTTATAGGTACATTAGGAAGCAAAGAAAGACCAAGGGAGGGATACTGAGGCTTAATAAAGGGGAGAGAATGTGGGCAGATGGTGACAGTGAAAAAGCAGAGATACTGAATAATTACTTCTGCTCAGTATTCACAAAAGAAGAGGAGGGGAGATACCTAAACCAAACAATAGAAACACTCTGGATAGGGGGGTCGATAGTAGTCCATTCACAGAAGAAAGGGTTCTGAAAGACCACTTAAAACTGAAGGTAGACAAGGCAGTGGAGCCTGACAGGATTCACCCCAGAATTCTAAAAGAACTAAGGGGAGAACTAGTGACACCACTGACAACCCTCTTTAACAAATCATGGGAGGATGGGGTAGTACCTGAGGACTGGAGGAGGGCAGATGTGATTCCACTTCACAAAAGAGGGAGCAAGACAGAGGCAGGAAACTACAGACCTGTTAGTTTGACCTCAGTGGTAGGGAAAATGATGGAATCACTTCTGAAGCAAAGAAGTGTTGAGTACTTAGAGGCCAGCAGGGCACAGGACCCAAGGCAGCATGGATTCACAGCAGGAAGGTCGTGTCATGTTAGATGAATCTAATATCTTTCTTTGACTGGGTGACCAAAGTAGTGGGCCAGGGAGGGGCTGTGGACATGGCCTACCTAGACTTTAGAAAGGCATTTGACACAGTCCCACACAAAAGATTAGTAAACAAGTTAGCCAGCCTTGGAGTGGGTCCGAAGGTGGTAGCCTGGGTAAAAAATTGGCTGGACAACAGGACACAGAGGGTAATAGTAAACAGAGTCCACTCTGAAGAAAGAGGGCTACTAGCGGGGTACCGCAGGGTTCAGTACTGGGACCAGTCCCCTTTAAATGAAAACTACACCCTCATATCTTCTAAATGTTATTTGTTTCCATGTCAATAGACAACTCTTTTCATGTAGCTGTTAAGGATGCATGCAAATGCTTTAGTCTGTTTTTACAGTTCATACTAGGCCCTGTGACTGCCCTGGGAGTCTTCATTTCATGGTTGTTGAAATTGCATTGTCCCTGAGAGCTGCATTAGCATATGAGAACTTGATGTCAGATGACCCATTTACATCACGTATCTATATGCTGAAAGAACAAATACCCTGCAAAAACTCTCTTGAAACTCATAAACTGAGTGAAGTTTAAAGGGAAAAAAACCTGCATTATAACTCAGATAGTTTGCAAAACTCACTGAAGGTAAATGTGGTATTTCACACCTTTTTGCAGCTTGTTTCTTGTAAGACTAATTAAGCAGGCAGGCATACTAGGGAGTTTAAAGGGTGATTACGCATCATGTTCTCATATGCTAATGCAGCTCTCAGGGACAATGAGATTATTTTATTTTTTTATTTTTTTTTTAGTTGTTTAACCAGGAGTAGCACACTAAGCTGAAAGCTTTTTTACAGAAGCGACCTGGGAGCACAGGGAAGTTAAGTGACTTGCTCAGGGTCACACAGTATGCAAGTGGAAGCTGTGGGATTCAAACCCAGGTCTGGTCTGCTGGATGTCACCAGATTTGCAGCTCAGAGCCTTAAACCACTGCGAAATGGAGACTCCCAGGGCAGTCACAGGGCCTAGTATGAACTGTTAAAACAGACTAAAGCATGTGCATACATCCTTAACAGCTACATGAAAAGAGTTGTTTACTGACATGGAAACAAATAACATTTAGAAAATATGAGGGTGTAGTTTTGCTTTAATGTCTTTATAAGTGACAGTGCAGAGGAACTGGAAGGAAAACTATGTTTCTTTGCAGATGACACAAAGATCTGCATTCGGGTTGATACACAAGGTGGGGTGAAAAGGATGAGAAGGGACTTGGCAAGGTTAGAGGAATGGTCAAATGTATAGCAGCTTAGATGCAATGCAAAGAAGTGCAAAGTAATGCACCTGGGAAACAAAAACCCAGGGAAAGAGTACACAATGGGGGTGAGATGCTAACAACAATGAAAATGGAAAGGGACCTGGGGGTAGTCATAACAGATGACCTAAAGGTGGGCATGCAATGTGAGAAGGCAGCAGGGAGGGCTGGGGGTATACTGGGATGCACAGGGAGAGGGATCACCAGCAGAAAACAGGAAGTTGTTATCCCTCTGTACAGACAGTTGGTGAGACCCCATCTGGATTACTGCATGTAGTTCTGGAGACCCCATCTCTGCAAGGACATAGACAGGATGGAGGCTGTCCAGAGGAGGGCAACTAAAATGGTGCAGGGTCTGCACCAGAAACCATATGAAGAGAGACTAAAGGAGCTTAATATGTATACCCTCAAGGAAAGGAGGGACAGGGGGGATATGATAGAAACTTTCAAGTACCTCAAGGGAGTCAACAGTCTGAAAGGGTAGCATCTTTCAGAAAAAGAGATGTGCAAGAACAAGAGTGCACAATTTGAAGATAGAGGGGGGACAGCTCAGAGGTAATGTGAGAAAGTATTTTTTCACAGAGGGGGCTGTGGATGCATGGAACAGCCTTCCTGAGGAGATCGTGGAGTCAAAAACAGTGGGGGAATTCAAGAATGCATGGGACAGACATAAGACAATTCTTGTGGGGGGTAGGAGGAAGTAGGCTGTTGGTTAACTAGGATCTGCAGTTTATCCATTAGATAGGGAAATGGGCAGACTGGGTGTGCCAAGCTGTCCTTATCTGCCATCAAATTCTATGTTTCTATGGTTGGTAGATTTGGCCAACATTTCGAATATCTGGAGTCGGACTCACCATATTGTGAAGCTCTAGTGTAAGATTAAACTGAGATGGCTAGCCCCCACATGGGGACACGTCAAGTCGTCTCGGTCATCTCGCTCCACAACAATTGCCCCAGACTATGAGCTCAAGCATGAATCAGCTCCCTGCTCAAGTCGTCCCTGGACAATTCATCCCCACTACATATTGTACTGTACTGCAGCAACAATTACAGTACAACTTCCACGTCAACAACTCTCGAGCACATTGCCTCAGCTAGTGGCTGAAATGAGCTCACCTGGAATTTATTTTATTATATTTACGCTGGGGGCGAATTGTTCAGGGACAAACTGAGCAGGGAGCCAATTCAGACTGGAGCTAATCATCCGGAGTGAATTGTCACGGAGCGAGATAACGGGGATGACTTGTCATGTAACCCCCCTAGCACATACAGTATTTGGCAGAGGATACCCATACAGTGGCTGCCATAATTCCTCCCAGCCAGACTGGATGCTGGGTTCCAGAGATAGGCAAGATAAGTCCTCCAATATGTAACACAATTCATAACAGAAAATAGCAATATTAAGTTTCCAGCAGCTGGTACAGGAATTTGAGCTGCACTGTACAGACTTCTACCAATACCTATCATGCAGAGACTGTATACTAAAAGGACAAAGGTTACAGGCCTACAAGCAGGACTTCATACAGCATGGTCTTTCATTTGGGGAAGGGCTCAACAACCTGATCAGAATGGATTCATATCCCTCCTTTCTCTCCATTTTGTAATATCCCCCTATGACTATCCCAAGCATGCTTGAAGCCCCCCACTGTTTTCACCCCTGCCTCTTTTGCTGGTAGTCAGTTCCAGGCATCTGTCACCCTTTCAGTGAAAAAATATTTCCTCAGAACTCTCTCAGACTTTCTCCCCCCAGTTTCATCACATGCCCCCTGGTCCTGGTATTTTTTCTCATTAGAAAAAGATTCCATTCCTGCCACCGTGTTCACCCCTGTAAGGTACTTGTCGGTCTATATCGTGTCACCTCTCTCTCTCTCTCTCCTCAAGGATGTACATGCTAAGATTCCTCAATCTCTCCTTGTAGGACTTTTGGTGCAACCCCTGCACCATTTTAGTTGCCCTCTTCTGGGCTGCCTCCATCCTGTCTATGTCCTTTCTGAGGTGCAGCCTCCAGAACTGAACACAGTACTCCAGGCTGGTTCTCACCAATGAGCAATACACTGCCAACACCATATGCCACCTCCTACTACAGGTACCCCTCCATATGCATCCCAGCATACCACTAGCCCTGTCCACTGCTTTGTTACACTGTCCTGCCACTTTGAGGTCATCAGATATAATCCCCTCCCCTTCCCATCCTATACTCAGCTCCTGGCTTCCTGTTACATAGGTGAATTATTTTGCACTGTTTGGCATTGAAACCCAACTGCTATGCTCTTGACCACTCCTCGAGTTTCCCAAGATCCCTGTGCATTTTCTCTACCAGCTGTTTGGTGTCCACCCTATTGCAGATTTTGGTATCATCTGCGAAAAGGCATACCTTCCCTTCCAGTTCTTCTGCAATGTCATTTATAAAGACACTGAAGAGGAGTGATCCCAGCACTGAGCCCTGTGGCACCCTGCTAGTCACTTTCCATTTATTAGTGTGAGTGCTGCTTACCGCCACCCTCTGTCTCCTATCTTTTTTTTTTTATTTTGTCTTTTTTGTCCCCCGCTGTCTGACGCCAATTATCCACCTGGTCACGGTGCCTCTGACTTCCACCTTCCACCTTGCTCCTCCACGAAACCCCTGACTTACCCCTCGGAGGGTGGGGTCGCCACACTGGCCAGGTGCCGCTATCAGTGAGACTATCTGGGGGAGCTGGTTTAAGGGCTAATAGAAGCCGAGGCAGGCCTCATGGAGGCGGCAGACTATGGGAAGTTTTTTTCTCATTTTTACCAAGGGCTGGGACGTGGAATGACATCCTGCGTCCACCCCGCCCCCTTGATGGTCTTGTGCGCCAGGGGTCCATCAAGCACTGGACGGGATCTACACCCTCCCCCAGAGAAGGAGAGCAGTCCATTAGATGCTCCATCCTTCTCCCCCGACGGCCCTCCAGCAACCACAGTCCGTTCTCGAACCTGGGTCGGTGGCGTCCCAAGCAGAAATCAAACTGCTGCGCCAATGGGCCAGCCCTCTGTCTCCTATCTGTTAACCAGTTTCTAACCCAATTCACCACTTTGGATCCCACCCCTATGCTGCTCCGTCTATTTATCAACCTCCTTTGTGGCACAGTGTCAAAGGCCTTCCTAATGTCCAGATAGGCCATGTCCACTGCCCTCTCCTGATCTATTTCCTTGGTAACCTAGTCAAAAAAATCTATCAGATCTTACAGCCCACTGGAGTCAAGATACTTGTCCAGTCTTTCCTTTAGTAAGGTTTCCATTAATTTACCCACAATGAAGTAAGACTGACCAACTTGTAATTGGTACCCTTCTTCCTGCTACCACTCTTATGTAGAGAGACTACATCAGCTCTCCTTGAGTCCTCCGGATTCATGCTTGTTTCCAGTAATCTGTTGAATAAGGCAGTCAGTGTGGCAACTAGCACCTCCCTGAGTTCTTTTAGAATGCTTGTGTCTATCCTGTCTGGTCCCATAGCTTTGTCCACCTTCAGAGCTGCAAGACGCTTCTGAACTCTTTCCTCTGAAAATGGACTTGTGTCCACCTTCCCACCTTCCCTCTTCCTGCCATTCCCTGGTGATCTGTCCCTTGCTCCCTCAACTGTGAAAACTAAGCAGAAGTACCTGTTAAGATGTCAGCTTTTTCTTGGTTCTCTTCTGTTCGGTCTACCCCCACCTTTCTGATTCTCACTATCCCTCCCTTTGTTTTCCTCTTCTTACTTACAGGTATAAGTATCTTAAGAAAGTCTTATCCTCCTTAGTGACCCCTTTGGTGATCCTTTCCTCTGTCTGCACCTTTGCTCCCCTTACCCCTTCACCTGCTTCCTTCTTCTTTACTAGGTATACCTACTGGCCCTCCTTCCTCTATGTTTCTTTATACTACCTGAAACACACCCATTTCTTCTTCACCACCTTTGCCACTTTCTTAGAGAACCATAATGGTCTCTTTTTCCTGTTGTTTTTACTCATGTCGTTCATGCACTACTGGTACCCAGGGGATTAACCACTGTGATGTCTGCAATGCTGTCCCATATTGTAAGCACCAGGTCCAGCACTTCCTCATCCCTAGTGGGTTCTTTGACAACCTGTGTGAGATGACCCTTGTGAGAAGTTAAGGATGGTCCTACTTCTTGCCAAAGCTGCTGTTGGAAGGCTCAACATCAAGCTGATTGAAGTCGCCAACTAGCAGCACCTCCCCCTTATTGGTCATTTTGACAAAGGTTTCCCAAAGGGCCTTATCCAACTATTCTCCCTGTGATGGAGGTCTGTACACTACCCCGTTAGAGATATCTACCCCTGGGGTTACCTCCAGGGTGAGCCACAGTACCTTCCACACCTCCTAGTGCCCTGTGTACCTCTGTGGCCTTGATTCCCTCCCTCACATATAAAACAACCCCTCCTTCCTACTGTGACTTTCCTGAACATAGAGTAGCTTGGTATGGCCATGTCCTAGATATGAGTTGAATGTCACACTGAACCCAGTGGGGGACACTTCATCATTTGAATGTGTGTCTGTACGTGACAGTCCAGGTGCATGTTGCAAGACCCTCCTGGTGTGCTGGCCTCTGGGACATGGGAAGGGGATTTTCTGTGGAAAATCACAGACTTCATCTTTGAAAAGGCCTTGGAGTCATCCAGATGGATTGTTCTGGGTGACTTCAATGCCTGGGTCAATGATGAATACTTGCACTTTGGAAGGGATTTCCTCCAGTTGATTAACTCAGTGGGCTTCACAAATGTTATTAGTTCTATGACTCATCAACATGGACATGACTTGGACCTGGTTTTCTCCCTGGGCTTAAGATTAATAACCATGAGATTGACCTGGTCAGTTGGTTGGATCACTGCACAGTGAAGTTCTCCTTCAGGCCCCCCCCCCCAGTCTCCACTTTGGAGATGGCTCAGTACCACACTTTAAGAGGGCTTAGGCCAGAAGGTCTATAGGTGGTACTGGACATCTTGGAGATGTTGGCAGCATGTGAGAAGAGATCTGAAAATGCAGTAATGACCTACAATAGGGTTCAATGGCCTATGCAGCTAGTATAGTGTTATGCTTGTGCCACTGTGTTACTTAGGTTTTGGCCGTTCACACTCTCTATTCCAGAGGAATTACCACCTGTAGGGGTACCAAAGGCAAGGAACCCTCTAAAGGGTTCCACCCCTAGAGGTGCTGTGAGAAAATTCCCTTGGCTAAAGGTACCTGAGGAAGGATCCCAAGGAAAGAGGCACTGCCGCTGGAGGAGGAGGAGGGGAGCATGGTGGGAAAAGAAAAAGCGCTTCAGAAGGAAGCTGAGGGGAACTGCTTAAGTAGCTCAGGAAGTGGGAGTGGTTGGTTGCTTGTCCATCAAACCATAGGCGGAGCCTTCCAATTCAATGGCCAACGCAGCCACTATGGTGTTATCCTTGTGCAACTGTGTTACTTAGGTTTTGGCTATTCACACTCTCTATTCCAAAGGAATTACCACCCTGTAGGGCACCAAAGGCAAGGAATCCTCTAGAGGGTTCCACCCCTAGAGGTGCCGCGGGAAGATTCCCTTGATTAAAGGTACCTGAGGAAGGATCCCCAAAAAAGAAGGTGGTAGTATGAAGCATATAAGCAATCAGTAGTTGTGAAACATAGTACTAGATAAAGTATCAGGCAGCTTGATAACGTAATGGGATGTGCAGGTTAACAATGGCATGGGTTTGATGGGTTGCAAGAGAGAATGAGGGGACCTCCTAAGGAGAGAGGGAACGGCAATAGGGACACCATCCCCCCTCCATTCAACAGCGCAGATCCTGCCTATGGAGCTAGGGAACACTATGCTAACTAACAGTTATGACCTGAGACATGGAGGAGAGAAAAAAAACCCTTTAAGGAGGAAATCTCTGGGGATCCAAGGCCTAGGTCGCCTTCCCTCCAGACTTGGGATATTTTATTTAGTGACGGCTCTGCTTCTGCAATTTGGAAACCCAATTAAAGGCAGGTGGAAAACATTACAATTTGGAGGAAAGCTCTCACTCAGTCACTCTAACAGGAACACCGTGGGAGGTTGTGAGCGCCACTCTACAACAATGGACAACCAAGGCGGGAGGAGGAGAGCAACGACTGTTGAGGCACTCACATAGCCTACTGATCTACCCTCAAACCAGGTGAACCAGAGGCAGTCATGGAGAGAATAGCTTGAAGGGTGCCTCCTTGCTTGGGCGCTAAAGGGACCCCCGTAAGCAATCCCAGCCCTTCAGAGCTGAGTCTTAACTTCTACAACTTGAGGTGCCATCGGTGTGGTTGATGACTGAAGGTCCACCCGGAGTGAGGACATTCCCAGCTATGGGCCAGGTGAGAAGGACACTGCCCCAAGCTTCGCATTCTCAAGCTGCGGACTCAGGTGCAGAGCGAGACCATCAGCTGCAGGGGAAACCTGCACCATAATGGAATGGCTGGTATGCCCCAGGGACTGATGAGGCTGAATGGGCATCAGTACGGAGAACTTGCAGGGCAAATGGCAGGGAGCATTGAACAATGATGACGTGAGCAAGAGTGGATCTGGACATAGTTCAGTAAGGCAAGGTAATGCAATGGGGCAGGGTAACAATAGTTGGACTAGCACGTAGGTCAGTAAGCAGTAGGAATAGTCAGACTGGCACATAGATCTGCAAAACGCAGTAGCAATAATGGGACATGAACGTAAGTGGGGGCAGCAGTATGATAGTGGGGCAAGCCAGCCAGGCATTCAAAAAGCCAAATGAAGATGGCAAATACTCTGAGGATTTTCAGCGGCAGAGGTAGGATTTAGAACAGAAGTAATTAGCCGCATGGGGCCATGACTCTCCAAACACTTCTCAGTCCCCGCCATAGGAAAAACAAGAAAGTGATGGAAGGGTCAAGAACCACATGCAGATATTAAAACTAGTTTACAGCATCAGCAGTAGCTTAGCTGACCTCAGAGTAGAATAGCAGTGTACAAAACAGGGAATAGCATCAGCTATGAGTGGTAGTATTCTATAAGCATGGAAGGAAGGAAGGAAGCACAATGCTGTGAAAACAGCTATGACCACAGGGGAGGTAGATTAAGCAGGGAAAACATGATTGAGCTGCAAAGCAAGGGTTCAAAGGGAGCCTGGGTTCAGAGGGAGCTTGACGCAAGTGAAAACAATTAGGCTTGCTAGCATGGGGAACAATTAGGCCTGTAGCATGGGAAGCAGCTCTGGTTTGTGTAAAAACACAGGTACTGGTTACAATAGCAATGGGAGTAACTAAAAGCAAGTAGCTGACGCTGCAAGAGCCAAATGGTAGGAGCAAGCAAAAGGTAGGAGCTGAGAAAACAAATCCCCCCCCCCAAAAAAAAAAACAACTAAGACACAAACATAGAAGAAACAAAAAGGAACAAAAGAAAGCAAACAGCTGGAGGCAAAATACAAACCAGAAGCAGAAGAACAAAATTCAGAGTCCAGCAGAAAGAAGCAACAAGGCGGGGGGGGGGGTCAGACCAAGCCCCAGCCAGCTGCAGAGAGCAAACAGACAGAGCCTCCGGCCGACAAAGAAAAAGTGCTTCAGAAGGAGGCTGAGGGGAACTGCTTACATAGCTCAGGAAGTGGGAGTGGCTGGCTGCTTGTCCATCGAACCACAGGTGCAGCCTTCCAATTATTGCCGGGGCTTTCCATACCATAGCACCTACCCGTGTATGACCTCAGCTCTCATGCTTAGGATCCCCATGGTTTGATGGTAAGCTTAGGTAGCTGAAAACCAGGAATCGGAGGTTAGAGCACTGCAGTAGCAGGTCCAGGGCCCAGAAGGACAAACTGGCTTTGATAATTCATTTACGATGAATATCAAAGGAGAACCTCCCATAAGAAGGCAGCATTCTTTTCCATGGAGATTGCAGATGGGAGGAATTGACCAGCTCAGCTCTTCCATACTGTGGAGAGGTTATTAAACCCAACCTGTCTTTAACTGGGTTCATCAGCTAAGTGCAAAGAGTTTGCTTTATTCTTCTCAGAAAGAGTGTCCTCCATTTGGGCTGAGATCTCTACATGCGGGCTGTTGCTACCCAGCAGAGTTCGATCTGCATCTTATAGTTGCACTCAGATGTCTTGGTGAGAATTTTGGCTTATAATAATGGGAGAGGTCTGCAAGATGATCTCAGAACTGTGGCCCTCTCTTTGTGAACTAGAGTCATGTCCCACGCCTCTATCAGTGAGCTGTGTCTGCTTTTGGAGTCAATGCTCCTTGGAATGGTTCAATGCTCCCTTTTGGAAGGGGCCTTCCTGGTGGCACTGAAGAATGTACTGGTTTGGGCCCTTCTGAAAACACATTTTTTGACCTAGATATTCCAGCGAGTTACCATTAACCTAACTTTTTTAGGCAAGTTGTTGAGAAGGTTGTGGGGCTACAGCTTGAGGTGCACATTGTAGCTCATGACATCTATGAGCACTTTCAGTCTGGTTTTAGATTGAAGCATAGCATTGAGACCGAGTTGGTCAGTTGTATAATTACCTCCTTAGGGCTAGAGATGGGGTGAACAGTCAGTTCTCATTCTCCTTGATCTCTCTTCAGCATTTGACACTGTGGACCATGGGTTGTTGTTGGATCATCTGAGGGAGTACAGAGGACTCACTGGCACTGTCATTCATTGATTCGAGTCCTACCTCAGGGACAGGATGCAGAGGGTGGTGATGGGAACTTTCTCGTTATCCTCAATATCATCGCTCTGTGGCATGCCACAAGGTTGGGTCCCCTCACTCATGTTGTTCATAGCATACTTGCTGCTCCTTGGGAAGATCATTCAACGGTACCAGCTGGGATTCCACTGCTATGTGGACGATACCCAGTTGTACTGATCTTTCGCACCCGGGACACCTGATCATGTCAAGTGCTGAATTTGTGCCTGTCTGAGATTTAGAAATAGATGGAATCTAGTTAGCTGAGACTTAACCTGGACAAGACTGAGGTACTAGTGGCAGAGTCAGGTCAGAGAAGGAGGAACAGAAGTAGTCATGGGAGAGACAAGGCTTCGGTTCTGGTCATCCACGCTGTTGACTTCTGCAAAGGTGAAAAATCTGGGAGTCATTTTTGATGATCAACTGACACTGGAGGCTCAGGTGTCTGCAGCTGTCAAGAGTGGCTTTCACTTTTTAAAGGATACCTAAACAACATTTTGACAAAAAACTATTCAAAAATCTGACTTCACAGGAGATTAAAGGAAAGGCTGCTGTATACATTAATCCGAAAAACTACATTTATATAATTTATCTAAATGCAGTTCCAAAGCAAATGGGGGTTCCCAAACGTCTTCCAGTAGCTTGCTTGAATGCTCCAAGCCTGGATGGTGTTCGACGTCTAAGCCGTTTATCTGTGAGTGCTTTTAGAGCCTCTGGTACTGTCTCTTTAAGAGCTGTCTGCCTGCAGACATAATTAATTTGGATGGGGGTCTGTGTGTTTCCCTGCTCAAGTCCCTCTCAAGCTACTGCCAAATCGTTCCGTTTCTGCCATTCCTAAGTTGGCAGAAGGAGCACTCTTCAAAGATGTAATTGTTTGCTTGTAACCTGTTAGAGTAATAATGAAAATGCAGTTTGTTTTAACCTGCTTTCTTGTAGCAAGGACAGTGCAGAGTAGCTCCCTCATGTTGGTTCTGAACTGCCGAATTGGACCAATCATTGTGGGGATCTTTTAAAATGGAGCCTGCTCTGGGCGAATCAGAACTTGTACTCTCCTCTGGAGCCAGCCACAATGGGACTGTAAGGCAGACGCCTCTGGGAATTGTAGTTTGGACTTTGGCGCCTTTTTGCACCAACAGGGGGAGTCTGATTGTGAGTGACAGCCAAACCAGCCAACTGAACTGGGAGGAACTCAAAGGAAATGCCCGGCTCTGTCTACTGGAAAGATCAGATGAGTTGAGACAGTGGAGAGAGAAGGAGCTATGTGCTTCTGCAGTGTATAGTTTTAGTGCGGTAAGCATGTGTAAGGCCCTGAGTTTCGGTCTGCAGCCTGTTGAGCGCCTATTCGGACTGAATCCGACCTGTGAAGAGAATCAAGGAGATCTGAAGAGTAGAAACCAGGCTCACCCCGTAGAAGACTGGAGAAATTGCTGAATCGCGCTCGGTCTGTCAAGAACTGAATCTGCTGTGTGTTCTCCCGGGTATTGTGCAGTAATTGCAATCGGGATGGAGAAGCAGCCTGCCTGGTATAGTACTTTCCTTTTACATATAGATGTGTGTAGTGCTTGTGGGGAATCGCATTTCAAATCCCCTGTACAGTGAATTGAGTGCATGAAGCTGGAAGTAAACCCCAGCTTAATCCAGACTACATCCATTTGCTCTGAACTGCAGTGGGGTCCAGTCACAAAGATCTTGTCCACATGGTCTGCTCCTCCTGGCAATCCAGGACAATCTGCCTTCTATCCAGTTCCCAGCATTGAGTTTGTGAGTACAAAGCAGGGTAGCTCCCTGCCATCTGTTTATCAGATTGCAAGTGTGTCATCCGATTGTTGCTTTTTCATTTCTTCACAAACTGAGCCATCCGGCCCTGGATTACAACTGGGTATTGTGCAAGTGCTTTTTCCATCACAGGGCCCCAACCAGCTGCGCCGATCCTGGCTAGTGCCCCCCCCCATCCTGGGTACCCAGTGAAAGTGACAATTTGGGACTCTGAATATGCGCACAGTACTGTGATTATTAATATGTTTAACCTGATTGACCTGATTCCCCCCTTCCTTGTTACAGCTCCTTAAATAAATCAGATCTGTTTGTTTCAGCAAAGTTACACTGACTGAAGTATTCGTTTATGTTAAAGTATTGTACTGTGGTTTTTGCACTGTATCATCTCGTTTTACAGGGGGTTCCCAGAGTCCAGTTGACAGAGCCGGTCCTAGGGGTAAGTGTGTATTGTGAAGATATTCCTGATGCATTATGTGGGCCACTAGTGGGAAGAAAGGGGGATTACAGTGTCCCAGAGGGCTGTGACCAAGTTAGTTTAACTACTGCAAACCCTGACCTCTGGGTGGAGGCACCCGCCATTGGACCTAGGCCCCTCAACCTGTTAGTAGTTAAGCAGGCAGGGGTGGTAGCCCTTGGGATAGCGCCACCTAGGGGTTACATCAGCCTTCCAATTAAAGAAAAAACTGCCTTACCTGCTTCCTAAAATGGCCGCCAAATGTGTTAAGTGATGACATCATTGGAGCCAGAGTCGGAGAGCACAATGGCTCTCTATGGTGCTATTTCTTTTTTCTCTTTGTTTAGAATTGTTTCACCAAAATGGTCAAAACCATGTGTATTAGTTTGATCAATACACATGTTAGGCTATGGGTCTGTTCATTTTGTTTACTTCAACATGCTGAGATTGTGTCTTAAGCCAATCGACTTTCTCATTGGCAAACCACAGTGCAGCACAAATCTTAAATAACCTGGTGGTCTAGTGGTTATGGCGAATCCAGGATATTACAATGGGGGGTGCTGAGGTGGTGTGCATACTTGATATGCACTTTTTAACATTTGTATTAAACCCTTATATTGCCTGCTATTATTCTTTGTTAGTATATTTTTGACAGAACCTACAAATCTGATCCATAGTTTTGAATGTAAACATTTGTACAATCAATAAGTCAGACTTCTTCAACAAAGTGAAATGCAGCAGCAGCAGCAGCAAGCAAGTACGTTACAATGGGGAGGTGCAGCCTCACCCTTCACCACCCCCTAGATCCACCACTTGTTTGTAGCAAAGTTGTTGTGTAGTCCAATGCCAGAGTTCATACTTTCTCGGAAATCAAAAATATGCTTGTCTTGTCTTCTTTTTCCATGGGAAATAATAATAATAATAAGAATCAGCATTTATATAGTGCTTTTCATACACACTGTATCCCAAAGTGCTTTACAAGCAATGCTAGACTGGTAGTGAAGTGACTGTACGTGTAGTGGCAGCTGATTCACACGTTAATACCCACACACAGCCTTGGATAATTGCATGAACTGCTTTTATGGGAAGGGGAATGTTGGCCAGGACAATGGGGTCAGGTAGCGATCATGGTGCTGACAGCCCCACATCTTATATCTCACAGTGATCTGCTCATATTTCTCCCCTTCTGTCTTCCCCCTTCCCTGAATATAGCAGTACCTTGTAGGAGTGGCCTTCTCAGTCCCCCTTTGGTATTCATTCTTCACTCCTTCTCCCCACACAAAAACTGGTGAGTTCATCACCCTGCTGCATCATGAATGCAGGAAGTACAGTCCCCGGGTTGTTTGACATATAAAAAATAAACAAATCTTTCCAGTAAGTCAGGCTGATAGCAGCAGGGCACAAGGGGAAAGATGGGCTTCCCTATCCTTAAAAGATCTAGGCTACCTTTGATTAGGCACTATTAAATGACGGGTGTGCGCATCATTATGCATGTCATTTAATAGTGCCCAGTCATAGGTGGATTAGATCTTATATGGGTAAGAAAGCCTATTTTTCCTCCTTGTGCCCTGCTGCTATCAGCCTGGCTTACTAGAAGATCATGTTTATTACTAATGTGTAAAAATAACATGGGAGACTGTACTAACCGCATTCATGATGCGGAAGTGTAGTGAGATCACCAGTTTTTGGTGTGGGGAGCAGGTGAGAAGAATGAATGCCAGAGTGGGAATGAAGAGGCCATTCCAGCAGGGTACAGCTATGTTCAGGTTAGGGGAAGACAGGAAGGGGGACGTTGAGCAGATCATTCTGAGATCTGAGATGTGGGGCTGCCAGCACCATGATCACTACCTGACTGTGGATGAGAGCAGCCAGCAATGACAAATGCTCAGACTGGCAGGGTTGCACCTAAACTGTTATTTGAATTCAGTGTAGGGAGATTACCCTCAGGTGGGGGGGGGGGATGTTGACATTTGTTATGACAGTATCGAGGGAGCTGTGTATAGTCATTCAAGATTCAGAAGGGTAGTAACCAGCCAACTTGCATTGTGGAGCAGGGTACAGAAAAGTACTGGAGAAGATTTGCCAGGAACTGTCCTGTGGGGTTCTGCAGATCACAGGTAAAGGAGTAGACCGACACAGGAAGTTGGGTTGGATTCACTCAGGGGTTTGGTATGCCTCTCCTGCTAATAATATTGATATCCATAGTATGTGCAGCCCTTATGAGGGTATGAACTGCAGTTATTCTGGTGTGTCCTGATGCTTATTGCTTGGCCCTCCAGGAAGACCTAGTTGTTGGTTAATGAGGTGGGGAAAAAACACAACAGGGGGATTGTACACACTGCCTTCACTGTGCAGAAGGGTGGTGATTCACTCAATGTTTACTATGGGAGCAGAAGTCAAACACTGAGAAGCTGGACTGGAGAGTGATTTGGGAGGCATTTTTTAACAGTGCCAGCTGATGAAGCATATCGGTATAGGTGTGCACAACTCTATGAGGTACAAGATTACAATCTGAGCTGTGATAATTCTCTTCATGAGACCGCGAGCTCATATGCGGCCCCAGGCAGTACTAAGGAAAGAGTATGGATAATGGAGTGTTCAACAGAAGGCAGGATAGGTGCAGGGGGTTCACGTGGAAAACGACTACAAGAGAAGCTTATTTGTGAATTACCAAGATAGCATGAGCTACAAATTTCAGGGCATCACATAACCGCTGGATCATTAGGTATTTGAAGTGTTGTACTGTACTGTGGTTTGCCAAAGAGAAAGTCAGCTGGAGTACAAAACATTTTCGCAAGTTAAAGTAAACAAAATGAACAAAACCATAGCTTAACGTGTACTGATCAAAATAATCCACGTGTTAACACATGGTGCTGATCATTCTGGTGAAACAATTCAAAACAAAGGGGGAAAGAAGAACTAGTTAGCACTATAGGGAGCCATGTGGGTCTCTGCCTCTAGCTCCAGTGATGTCATCATGACTCATCAATTAACATGCTTGGCAGACATTTTATGGAGCAAGCAAGGCTGTTTTTTGAAAGTGAAAGGCTGACGTTTACATTTTTCAAAAGCTATGAAACTGCATTTATGTTATTTACATAAATGCAGTTTTAGTATAATTGTAAACACTAACAGCAGCCTTTACTTTACGTCGCTATGAAGCTAGATTTTGGAATTTGCAGATTTAAAAAACTGCTTGTTTAGGTACCCTTTAAGGAACATGAAGTCTCTTTTCCCACTCGAAGATCTGCCAACACTGGTGCAAGTGTTCATGATGTCTAGGCTGGACTACTGTAATGTGCTCTACCTCAGGGTAAGTGCAGGTACCCCAAGACACTTGCAGCTGGTGCAGAACGCAGTGGCCAAGTAGTTGACTAGACTTTCGAGGTCTAGTCATGTGACCCAGGTCCTGCATGACCTGCACTAGCTGCCTGTGAAATGGTGTGTTAACTTCAAGGTTGGTTTTCTAACCTATAAAGCCCTATGGGTGTTGAGCCCTGGTTACCTGTTGGATCTTCTCAATCCTCTCCAGTCCTCATGCCCACTTCATTCCTCCAAGAAGGGTCTCCTCTTGGTCCCAAAGGCCCAGCATAAGTCCTCTGCGGATTGTACATTTGAAGTTGTCACCCCTCTTTAGTGGAACACTTTGCCTAGGGTACTGAGGGAGGCCTCCTAAGTGGAGGCCTTCGAAAGGGGGTTGAAGGCCTACCCATTAAACAGGCTTTTGTGGACTAAAAAAAAATTGTCCATGGGTATTATTTATGATGCTGCTGCTGTTTTTAACTGTTTTAATTGTAATGACTGGAATTTATCTGCATTATTGATTTTAAGTTGTTGATTTATTTATTCGTTCGTTTGTTTATTGTTTTGTTTTTATTTGCCTGTCTATGCCTGTACGGTGCCCTGAGCCTCTAGGGAAAAGTGCCTTGTTAATAAATGTACTACTACTTACTACTACTGCTAGGCATGGTGCTCAGTGCACCTCAACTCCTTTATGGCCACTAAATCTAGGCCAGTCTCCACCATGATGGCTTTCAGGCCAGAAATTTTATTTCTAAGACTGCTTGCATTGGCGAACGTGGTTCTCCAAATCTTACTTCCCCCTTGCTTGCTGCCCTGTTTCTCTCTCCCATTCCTTCCTGTGTTTTTCCCTTAAGCTCCCTTTAACTCTCCTCTTCCCTTTTTTCCTTCCTCATTTCTTGTCTCCATCAATCCTCTGCCCTTCCTTACCTGAGTATTACCCCTTCTCTTCTGTCTTGACCCCATCCCTGCCTTTCTGAGCTCCTGGCCAAGGAGAATTTCCTCCCCTTGGGCCCTCCTTCCCTGCTGCTCAGTCATCGGAGAGGGGGGGAATAATTGTTGCCTGCCTTAGTTTTTCTGCCTCCTCCTTGGATACTCTAAATGCTCATCCAAGTAGCATTTAAACCTACCACTAGGGACTGTGGTCACCTTCTTGAAAGGATGCAGGCCATCTCCCTTACGGAGCCCCATATTCTTCCAGGATGGCCCCCTGCCATTGATGTAACTGAAGCCCTCCCTCCTGCACATGCCTTCAACCAGTCATTACATGCCCTGGTGTGGAGTACCCTTGCATCTCATCGCATGTACAGAGGTAACACCTTGGAAAATACCAGTGTGCATGTCACCTGCTTAAGTCCCCTTCCTAACTCCCTGAAGTTATCCTGCGCTAACTCCACCTTATCCCTTGCCTGGTCATTCACCTCCAGATGGACAATAACATCTAGCTGTCTGCCAGTTCCTGCTGGCCTAGCAATCTGCTGGATATGATTACCATCCCTCCAAACCGAAACACCACTCAGTCAAGCCACCACCCTATCCCTCCCTCCCCCCACTCCCAAATCTATCCCCTTGACAATAGAGTCCCTCCCAGCAGCGGTTTCCTCCTGAGCTGGGTCTTCTCCCTCCTTGGGGCCCCCACCTCTAAGGACACCCACTTCCTCCCTTCCTCCTCTCAGTTGCTATGTCGCACCAGTATAGTGAAGGAATTCTGAAGTGGTATAGGCATAAGAGTGTACACCCTTCCCACTACCTCCACTCTACTGGAGCCCACTATGGTCCATCTGCTCTGCCTTGGCATCCTTTGTGGAACAGTGGCATATTTGGTGGCCCCTAGGTGGGACAGACAGTCCTCCTTACCTTTGCCAGTTTGACCTGGAGTCCAGCAACCTCTGATTGCAACCCTGAGAAGTGTGTACATGTAGGGCTGCACCTCAATCTTCAGAAGGTGTCCAGAGAGTGCAGCCCCACAACCATTGCACTGCACCTCTCCCATGAGCCCTTCTTCTTTGCCTAGTGTCTATTCGAGCTCTGCTGTACCCTTCTACCTCCTTCCTACTCCTTTTGTACTTTTACCTTTCCGTTTTGCTTTTCTGTAACTGGTACATCATCCTTCCCTGACCCTGGTTTGTTACCCCACCCTAGATACAGTATCTCCAGCCTTCCCCTTTTTATCTTCCTACCTGTTCCTGCCTTTTTCCTGGATGTCTATTACTCCTAAGGCTTTTAGTACATCTACAAGTTATAGCTGCCTGCCCCTAGTTGGTTTTCACAGTATAAGAGCAGTCATGTAAGAGTAGTTATATGGTACCTCCAACCTTATCCTGGTGTCCCACCTGCACAGTCTCCTGCAGACTGAGGACTATCTGTGGAAGGACAAACAATGTTTGCACCACTCAGGCTGCAGTATAAAAAGGCTTTTATTAAGTAACATTTAAAACATACCGCCACATAACATCCACAAACAGGCTGTCACTGAACAAGAATCCCATCTGGGTTCACACCTCTGATGACGCACTAGATGTGAAACCAGTTAGGGTTCTTGTTCAGCGACGGCCTGTATGTGGACATTATGTAGTGGTATGTTTTCAATGTTACTTAATAAAAGCCTTTTTATACTGCAGCCTGAGTGGAGCAAACATTGTTTGTCCTTGGTTATGTTGTATATCCTGCACACTCTCAGCAGCTGAGCTGTATTGCCCCAGGACTATCTGTGGAAGCTCTACAGATGGTCTCAAGGCATATCCTCCACTCCTGCTCTGTGCCACTCATTCACTGGCACATGACATCTGAGTATTTACCATTTACTACTATCCTCTTAGTCCTCCAATTTAGCAAGCTCTCAACCCAAATGCCTGCTTATTTTCCCACCATTAGGCCCCACAATTTTTTTAAACTCCATTTTATCCAGGAGTAAAAGTATACAGTTCATTGTATAAGATACATCATTCATTTAAGAACATTAACAGATTTTTTAACAACTGCCAGGTGCTTGAACAATCGTGGTTTTAAAGTTTGACATGTTTCATACCTGTTCTTCATATATTTTTCCATAGCAAATTTACTCAGCCCCTAGGCTACAGCAGTGTTAGAGCTATCTTTCTTTATAGATATATTGCATTTTTCTACTTCTTGAGTTCATCTCTCTCTCTAAAGTTACACATTTCCTGGCATGCAACAGAAGTCCATACTTCTTATGTATATATTTCATGATTTATACTGTTAAAAACATTCTGTTATCTATCTCCCTTCCTCTGCAAGGTCTCTGTGCAAAAATGGATTCCATCCTTTCCATATTGCAAGATATTTATCATCTCTTAACTAAATCTTGGCTGTAATTTCTTCCATTCACTTCATATAATTCACCTTGTTTTTCCATTGCTCTATTATAGGGGCTGATTCATGTAACCAATGTGCAGTGATACATTTTAAAGCTGCTGCTAACATAATTAGAATAATGGTTCTGATCTGCAATGTTAACTTCACTGGGATGGGGACTTCTAAATCTCAGTCAACTCATAGGAAATTTTAACCTCT
Organism: Neoceratodus forsteri; assembly: GCA_016271365.2. Taxonomy (NCBI): domain Eukaryota; kingdom Metazoa; phylum Chordata; order Ceratodontiformes; family Ceratodontidae; genus Neoceratodus; species Neoceratodus forsteri. The sequence goes on along the minus strand of CM057456.1, from coordinate 972,510,753 downwards.
GACGCTCTTTCTACTTATGGGTCTAAGGTCTGACCAGAAGTGTTATATTTTATGACATCACCAGAAAATATGTCAGTAACTGCCCACTGCTCCACAAGTTCCCTCCACTTTGTGACCAGCCTTCTGTGGGGGACTGAGTCAAAGGCCTTGCTGAAGTACAAGTACAGCATGTCAACTGCTTATCCTCTGCCAGTCACTCTAGTCACCCAGCTGAAGAACTCTATAAGGTTTATCTGGCATGATCTCCTCTTGGTAGACTTGTGTTATCTATCATCTTGTAACCATTTACTTTGAAGAAAACCACCAGTCTTTCTCTCAGTATGTTCTCGAGTAACTCCCCCTTACAGACGTCAGGCTGACTGGTCTATAGTTGCCAGATTCATCCTTCCTTTTGCTTTAATGCAGATGTCAGCTGTCCTCCAGTCTCTGGGGACCATCCCAAGTTCAGTGAGCAGTTGATAATATCTGTAAGTGGAGCTGCGGTTCTCTCTGCTGTTTCCTCGAGTGTTCTAGGGTGCAGCCCATCTGACCTCATTGATTTCTTTACCCTTTCTGCCCCTCCAGCAGTTTTTCCCTCGTGATTTTTCCCTTACTGATAGGGCTTACTTCTTCCCTTCTATATAACCCCACCCCATCCTTTAAAGGTCTCCCTTCTTCACAGGTAAATACTAAATAAAATATTGGTACACTAATCCCACTTTGCCCCATCCCCTTCTTCCCATTCATCTTCTTTTTTCAACCTTATGATACCCTCCCTGACTTTGTGTTTCTCTTGGATATTCCAGAAGGATTCCTTGTCCCTGAGCTTTGCTCATCATGCTGTTCTGAGCTTGGTCTCAGTCTTAGCATTTCTGACATTCCTACGGGCCTCCCTGGCTGCCCTAAAATAATCGTTCTATCCTCCTCCCTGTGACTGCCCTTGTATTTCATAAATAACTTCCTTTTTGCCCTCACTGCTTCTTCTCATCTGATGTGAACCACAGTGGTTTTCTTGCTTTTCCCCCCTTGCTCCCAGTCCCAACACAGCATTCCACAGCCTTTCATATGCCTCACTTGAATGCTTCCTTATTTTACTTCCACCCCTTCTATCCCAAATATTCCCCCATGATGCCCCCAGTAGCCTTTGCATCCTTTCAAAGTTCACTTTTCTAAAGTTTGACACCTATGTTTGCTCTGTTCCCCTTGTTGACTTCCACATGAACCTCCAGTAACACCATCGTGTGGTCACTTGACCCCAGTAGCTCCTGCACCACTGTGTTTGGACCCGATCTTAGTTTGTGACCACCAGGGTCCAATAGTGCTTCCTCCCTTACAGGGTTCTGGACCAACTGTGTAAGGAATGCTTCCTGCATTTCTACCAGGAGCTGGTTCCTTGCATTGCTGCCACTGGGACTTTTTGTCATTTTGAAATCCTCCATTATCACTGTAATACCAGAGAGACCTGAAAAGTGGTGTGTTAAACTGTGTTCTGCTCATTTATTTGCTTATTAAAAAAAAAACTTGAATGTTGTACTGAGTGCTGGGCTACTGGGAAAGGGAGGAGGGAGGTAGCCAGTAGTGGGAAGGTCATGGGAGGGCTTAGAGGCTAGTAGAGCCAGAGTTATTGGAAGGACTGGGGGATCACATGGCTGAGACCACCAGTCTGGCAGAAGGAGTCCTGTAGTTCATAAGGGCAGTGTTTGTAGTCCCCTCCACATTCCAACAGAGGATCACAGAAGAGCAGGCAGGGGCAGTAGAGACCAGATAAGTGGTGTGTTAAACCGTGTTCTGTTCATTTATTTGCTTATTTAATAAAAATAAACTTGAATGTTGTACTGAGTGCTGGGCTATGGGGAAAGGGATGAGGGAGGTAACCAGCAGTGGGAGGGTTGTGGGAGGGCTTAGAGGCCAGTAGAGCCAGCATGATTGAAAGGACCGGGATCCACGTGGCTCAGACCACCAATCAAGCAGAAGGAACTCCTAAATATTCCCCAGAGGTCCAAGCGACTCCTTGTGCGAGCAGCCCCAAAGCGTGAGTGCCATGCAGCAGGAGTGTGGCATCTGCAGGAAGTCCATAAGGAGAACTGCAGGCTGCAGGCCACCCTGGTCAGGGCACAGTAGGTGAGTACACAACACATGTTACATATGTCTAGCTAGCACAGGGATCTAAGTCTGTTTATCTAGCACAAGAGAGGGAGCAAGCAGAAAAAAATGGGATTATGACAAAACCCTATCTATGGTCAACCTATTTGAGGAAATAATAACAGGAAACAACTATATAGTAAGGTGGGTATAAACTAACTATGGAGGATGTGGGATCCTAGGAGCTGGCACGGACAACAGGAAAGCTGGGAGGCATGGAAAAGGAGGGGTATGGAAGAGACAGGACATGGGGAGGAAGGGAGAGTGGTCAGCTGCAATGGGTGTGGGGCTTCAGTCTTTCTAGGAACAATGCAGAGAGCAAGGGGCTGTCCAGTGTGCAGACACCTTGGACAACTTACGGAAGAGATTAGATTACTGAGATGGGAGTTGTGAAGGGGGGCAGGGAGAGGCTGGGGGGAAGAACAGTGGCTAAAGGGGCAGGTAAGGGCTGCTCTGGGCTGCATGGATGATAGGCACAGGTTGTAAACAGGGAGGATTCCAAAAGGTCCAGGGACATCCTTCCCTCAAGGACCCTGGGGAACCAGAGTGGGTATTTTCCAGGAGGTAAGGAGAAAGGGTAGGTGGGTAAAGGAAACAGAACAAGGAGGAGGGGCAAAAGCACAGGAAGGGAGAACAGAGGTTTGTCCTGATATGGGTGGGGCCCTCTTTGAACAGGTTCACAGTACTGGCCAGTTTGGAGGATCGGTGGGCAGGTGGGGAAATAGAGGATCGAGAAAACATAAAGGGCCAAAAATAGTGGCAAAGGGGTGAGGGGGAAGTTGGAGAGAGGCGATGAGGGTGGAGAACAGGAGTGAGCAGAAGGGTGGCTGTATGGGGATTGAGAGGGATGGTCCAGGTGGGGAGTCTGGAAGGATGGAGGAAGGAGGGCCAAAGGGAGGTGCAGTACAGGGGAGATGCAGGGGGACAGGGGAAGCTGGACTTTTAGGAAGGGAAGGGTCTCGGGTACTTGTGCAGCAGGGAATACAGAATGAAGGGGGACAGAAGAAAGGAGGAAGGGTCGTTATCCTGGGAGATTCAATAGTGAAGGGTGTGAGATGGGGAGGTATGGGGGCAAGGTCTAGTTGCAGGTGGGTGGAGTGTATGCCAGGCATGATGATGGGGAGGGTGGGGCCTTTTTTAACTAAGTGTGTAGGATAGGAGCATGAGAAATCTCATACTATAGTACACCTGGGTACAAATGACCTTGCAGGCTGAAGGGTAGTGGTGGTACAGGAGAGATTTAGGGAGGTAGGGAAAATGTGCAGCGAGGAAGGAAGGTCAGTAGCCTTCTTTGAAGTACTCCTGATCCCTAGGGCTAGTACTGTTACAAAACTGAAGAATTTAACAGTTGGTTAAGGGGTTGGTGCAAGTCAAATCAGTACGGGTTGGTGGGAGGGGTAGGACTTGGGATAATAAGGACCTATATGCACTAGATAGACTACATTTAAGTAGAGAGGGCACCAGGATCTTAAAGGGTAAGCTGGAGGATTACTTGTCAACAAACCTTAATTTAAACTGAAGGTGGGGGGGGGGGGTCGATAGGGTGTGCTGCTACTGTAGTCAAAAGGTGCGGGAGACCAACATCCTCCCCCCATTAAGTCATCAAATGGAAGTAAGTGTGAAGAGCAGGTGTGAGGGAGAGGGGAGGGGAAGGGATGAGATGAGGGAGGGAGCGAGATGAAAAGGGCTGGTCAGTTGTAATGGTGAACAGGGGTCACAGTGGAAGGTGGTGCCATTAAATGCAAAGTGTCTAGCAAACAAGATGGCAGATCTTCAGGCACTAATGGCTGAAAGACAGGTGGACATAGCAGCCATCACAGAGAGGTGGGCCACCCAGTACCATGACTGGGACCTCGTGATCTCTGGGTATAGAATTTACTGGAAGGACAGAAAGACAGGGAGAGGGGAAGGAGTAGCTTTATTTGTGAGGGAAGGGATCACATGCACCCGGAAGGAGGAGGCTGAGAGTAAGACTGAAGCCTTGTGGGTACCGCTTCAGACCACCAAGGGGAGAAAGGTTAGAATGGTGGGTGATTTGCAGACCACCTTCGCAGGACGAAGAGCTGGACACAGTGCTGGGGGAGCAGATTAGAATGCTATGTAGTAGAGGAAATGTAGTTTTAACAGGTGATTTCAACTTATCTGGAGTTGACTGGAGGACCCCAGCTACATCCTGCTCCAGAGAACAGGTCCTCCTGGAGGGTGTCCTGGTGCAGGGAGTCATAGAGCCTACCACGGATGGAGCCAAACTGGACGTAGTACTCTCCAAGGTTTTTTTTTTTCATTTAGCTGTTTGATCCCTGTCACCACCTCCCTCCTACTTGGTGATGGGGATATATAGTTTTTTACCCCAGTTTTCTCCCCATCCTGAGGCCCCAGCACACGCCCGTGCATGCATGTGGAGGCACGCATGCATACCATGGTGCCGGCTCAGCCCCTTCCGCCCACCTGTTATGCTGCCACCCCCTCCCACCTACACTACCCACCGGACCTCCACCCAGTGGGAGCGGAACAAGAGGGGGGGGTGAAAAACCACCCCACCACCCTTAGAAGAGGAGAACTGCCTTCCAGCTGCTCAATCCTGCACCCTCCCCCCCCCCATGCCAGCACTTTGACAACCCAAGGTCGTTCCTAGACCCAGGTCACCGGCATAGCATGAGGTAAGGTATCCAGCACCTCAACCCTCAGCACCACCAGGCCAGCCTAGTACTCTCCAATGGTGAGCATGTCCAAGAAATAGAAGTGGAAGACCCTCTTGCAGGCAGTAACCACTGCATGGTGTGGTTCTACCTAAATATGGGCAAGGAAATAACCAGGACTAAAATTAGGGTAGTGGACTTTAGGAAGGTGGACTTTGGAAAGATGGGTGAAATCCTAGAGGGGCACCTCGCCAAAATCAGTCTGGAGATGGAAGTGGAGCAGAAATAGTCAATTATGAAGGTGGGTCTGATTGAGGCCACTAATAGGTGTACAAAGGCCTAGAGCAAGAAAGCCAGTATCAAAAAAACAAGCTGGTTTGGCAGAGGTGGCAGCAAAAGTGAGAGAAAAGGGAGCAGCCTTTCGTAAGTACAAACGTACTCTGAGGGATGCTGACAGGGAGGTTTACTCAGTGAAGCCAAGAAAGGCAAGCAGAGCAGTCAGGGCAGCAAATGCCATAAGGGAACTAAAGCTGGCATAGGGGATAAGGCTAGGAGAAAATAACTTTTTTAGGTATATAAGGGAGAAAAGGAGTAGCAAGGATGGGATTCTTAGATTAAACGGGGGGGGGGGCAGAAAGAAGTCAGGAACAGGCAGAGGCACTGACTGAGCACTTCAGCTCAATTTTCACTAGGGAGAAGGATGGACCTATGCCACAAGGAAAAATAGGAGTTTGAAAGAGGGCCGGGGCACCCAAGAGTTCTGAGAGAATTGGCAGAAACCCTGGATAGCCCCCTAGTGGGACTGTTTAACACCTTGCTAGAGACATGGTGCATGCCTCAGGACTGGAGAATGGCACTTGTGATGCCTCTCCACAAGAGTGGACCAAGGGATGGACCAGGTAATTACAGACCAGTCAGTCTTACCTCCATTGTAGGCAAATTAATGGAGACCACACTAAAGAAGAGACTAGTGGACTTCCTGGAGGTAGATGGTCTCCAGGATGAAAGGCAACAGGGGTTTGTCTTGGAGAGATCCTGCCAGACCAACCTGATACACTTTTTTGATTGGATCACAGGGTTTGTGGACAAGGGCCAGGCTGTTGATGTCCTGTATCTGGACTTCAGCAAGGTCTTCGACTCTATGCCACATGGGAGACTGCCCAGTAAAGTGCAAGACCTGGGAGTTGGGGAGAAACACAGAAACATAGACTTTGATGGCAGATAAGGACCGCTTGGCCCACCTAGTCTGCCCATTTCTCTACCTAGAGGATAAGTTGCAGATCCTATTTAACCAACAGCTTATTTCTTCCTACCCCCCACAAAAATTGCCTTATGTCTGTTCCATGCATTCTTGAATTCTCCCACAGTTTTAGACCCCACAACCTCCTCAGGAAGGCTGTTCCATGCGTCTACCACCCTCTCTGTGAAAAAATACTTCCTCACATTGCCCCTGAGCCGTCCCCTCTATCTTCAAATTGTGTCCCCTCTGTTCTTGCACATCTCTTTTCTGAAAGATGCTACCCTTTTGGACTTTGTTGATTCCACTGAGGTACTTGAAAGTTTCTATCATGCCCCCCTTTCCTCAGGGTATACATATTAAGCTCCTTTAGCCTCTCCTCATAGCTTCTCTTGCAGACCCTGCACCATTTTAGTTGCCCTTCTCTGAACTGCCTCCATCCTGTCTATGTCCTTGCAGAGATGGGGTCTCCAGAACTGGACGCAGTACTCAGATGGGGTCTCACCAACTGTCTGTACAGGGGGATAACAACTTCCTGTTTTCTTCTGGTGATGCCTCTCCCTATACATCCCAGTATCCCCCCAGCCCTCCATACCGCCTTCTCACATTGCTTGCCAACCTTAAGGTCATCTGATATGATTACCCCAGGTCCCTTTCCATTTTTGTTGTTGTTACTACCTCTCCCCCCCCCATTGTGTAATCTTCCCCTGGGTTTTTGTTTCCCAGGCACATTACTTTGCACTTGTACCCCTCCCAACCAGCAACTGGACCCTGGGTTAATAGAAGATGGCAGGGTGGGTCAAGATCTGGCAACAAGACAGAAACCAAAGGGTGTTAGTAGGGGGGAATTCTTGAAGCCTAGGCCTGTAACCAGTGGGTTCCTACAGAGCTCAGTGCTTGGACCAGTGTTGTTTAATATCTTAATTAGTGACATAGCAGATGGGAGCAAAAGTAAAATCTGCCTATTCGCAGAAGACATAAGCTCTGTGGGAGAGTGGACACAGGTGGGGAGACAGGAGTTCAGGAGGATCGAGAAGTGATCAGGTATCTGGCAGCTGGGGTTCAACGCCAAGAAGTGAAAGGTCATGCACCTAGGAGCTAAGAACCCAGGGTCCAGTTGCTGGTTGGGAGGGGTACAGGTGTCCAGTTCTGAGGAGGAAAAGGACCTAGAGGTAATCATCTCTAGAGACGTTAGGCACTCTGCACATTGCCATAAAGCAGCGGCCAAAGCCAATAAGATGCTGGGATATATCACCAAAGGAATCACCTCCAGGATATGGGAAGTCATTCTGTCATTGTACCTGTCCTCGTTGAGACTGCAATTTAAGTACTGTGTGCAGTTCCGGAGCCCATATCTGAAAAAGGACACCAAATTACTGGAAGGGTGCAGCGTAGGGCAATTAAGGTGATCCAGAGCCTGCGGGAGAAACCCTAGGAGGAGAGACTGCAGGAGCTTACTATGTATTCCCTGGAGAACAGAAGAGAGAGAGGGGGGACATGATTGAAACCTTCAAGTACCTTAAAGGTATAAACAAGGTTAGAATGGATGGTATTTTCAATCTCAGGGGAGTCGGTCCACCAGGGAGCACAGTCTAAAATTAGTGGGGGGAAGATTCAAAAGGGAAATGAGAAGGCACTTTTTCACAGAAAGAGTGGTGTCCAAGTGGAATGAACTGCCGGAGGAAGTGGTAACATTGAAAACAGTGGGTAGCTTTAAAAGGGGATGGGACAGAGTAAAAGGGAGAGCCATAACAGGTAGGAAGATGGGTAGGGTGGATGAGAGGGGGAAGGAGAAAGACTCCATATAGAAAGGGGGCAGCTCCAGTAAATTTGTCTGTGAGCTGCAGACTTAATAGACCGAAATAATCTGTTTCTACTGGCATTTTCGTATATTCGTATGCAATACCCTATAGTGATAAGCTAGTGTCCCCAGCATTCTCAGTAAGGGTGTCCCACTATGCCATGTAAGGTGCCTTTTATACCCTTAGCCTAGGACAGTGGTAGAATGGCAGAAGGTGGTTAGGCTGTTTAATATGGCCCTAAAAGAAAGAAGACGTGGGCATTTTGCATTTTTTTGCCACACTGCAGCCTTTGGCCAGTTCTTTTTACTTCACAGCCCCGGTTTCTTCTTTCCACAAGCTGGTTGTGGCAACCTCAGTGTCGACTAATTTTTCTAAAAGCACGCCAGCTAGCACCAACCATTTGTTACTCCATCAAGTTGCCTGGGACTCAGCATCCCGAATGCTGGGAGGGGGGGGGCATAAAAGGAAGCAGAGGTGGGAAGCAATAGTCAAGTGTTTGTTCATCAAGTCAGCAGGTGAGAAACAGACTGAGTGACTGGCCAGGCAGGGATAGCAGGAGAGACATACCTGATCAATACGGGTTCCCTTGCTGTCCAGACTGGTCTGGTGAAATGTGTAGTCCTTCTTTTCCATCAATCGGAAAGAGCCAACTGGTAAAGTCGGCTGCCCCCACATAATTTTGGTCAGAGAAGAGGCATCTGGAGCAGCAGTTGGGAATCAGCAGCAGGAGCAGGAGCACTACTCTAGACATTGCTTTTCCCTTCCTCGTGGTGGCAGTCCAGAACCAGTGGCCCTGTGTAATCCCAATCAGTACGAGCACCATTCCGGTCAATGGACCCCAGCAGATCTAAGCGCAGTTGCACTGTTTCTTTTTATTTTTTATTTTTAATGAAGTAATCCCCTCCTCAGTGACAGTAGAAAAGCAGAGTCAGAGCCAGCATCATCATCAGTAGCAAAGGGAAGAGAAGAGAGCAAGTGAAGACCTAGCGATGACCCCGCTGCAGCAGTGAGAGAGGTGAAACTGAATTGGGCAGAGTCAGGGCAGAGTCTGCAACCAGAGGTTGGGCCAGTCAGGCACAGCAGAACTGAAGCAGTCATCTCCCTGTCAGCCCAAAGGAAGCAACCCAGTTGGGGTGGTGAGTTGGCAGCAGCACCAAAGGGCAGGTATTGTCCACCATTTATTTAACCAGCACTGTTTTTTTCTTATTTCTGTGTTATTTCAGGTAGTGGCTTAAGCCACAGAGGGGCAAAGAAAGGCTCCATTTAAGGAATGCCAAGTGCCAAACAAGGGAAAACAGGCTGACCCCCACTGCAAGAGGATGGCTAGGTGGGCAGAACAAAGGGGTAGGCAGGTTTGCTCTAAAGGTATGCCCAGTAGGGCAAGGGCAAATCAGGCTAGCAGCTCATTTAAAATGTAAGCCCTATAGCCAAGGGACTTGTAGTTAATTAAATAAAATAATGAACCATACACTGAGTTCCAAGCAGGGGAAAGGGAAACCGACTGGCCCCAGTGAGCCCCGCAGTAGCATAGCTGCCACCAGCCCATAGCCAAGAGGCTACTTCTTTCAATGGGTTTAACAACGTACTGTAGATTATGCCCCTGCCAAACGGAGAGACAATGAGCATGGGACCACCCCCCAAGCTCACAGAATTTAAGTAATTGACCCCAAACAAGAGGGCAAGATTATGCATTATATTTAAAGCTACTCGGTGTGCCAATGGGAAGTACTAAGCACAACATCAGCATCTGATTTTATTTCTTCAAAAGTACAGACATCAGAATGACAAAAACATTAGAAAAATGAAGGCAAAGCCTTGCAGAAAGAAGGCTCATTTGCATGTGTTTCATGCCCTTCTAATCTTTTTCAGTGCAAAGACAATCTCCACTTATGTTTCTCTTTCTGTAACCACATCTGATTTTGCATATAGTATGATTCTGTTATGTATGTCTAAGTAAAAATCACACAGCCTTGTTCCTAATGTCCTTGGAAGCTAAATTATGTTCTGTATAAGAAGTATGGGTAGAATAATGCTAGTTCACCTGGGGGAGGCAGAGAATCTTTATAATGAATACTATACCTTTAATGATGATATTCCTCTGTAGCATATCAGACATGCTGCATTGCTTTAAGAAACGGGGTGCAATTTTGATTACTTGAACTCCTTATGTGCTTGTGTTTTTGAGGAGTCTTTTTATCATGTAATTTCAAAGAGCACAGACTGACAGGCTAAGAATGCAGTCCCTGCTCTCCTTGTGGTGGACGTGGGGTTTGAGTCTTGAATGTGGGATCCCTCTAAGGCTGCTAGGGAGATGGAGCACTCAGGATGGAGAGGCACCCAACAGGAAGACCCCATCATTGCTCACCCAGTATGGGTAAACTTGTGATCTCCTGGGTCAGGCCAATTTGGGAAGCCTTGCCAAAGAAAGAAAGCCATGGGGCTTTATGCTGGAACAGGGCTGTCTGAGGGCATTCTAGAGGTGCACTTATACAGTACTTAATGTTGCACCTCCATCTGTGCTGCTCACCAACTGCTTCATCTGCACCACTGCTGGCCTCAGCTTACACAGCTCCCATTGTGCACCATCACAGGCCAGTCTGCATGTCTGACTGAACTTCCTGCCTTTTTGTGGTGCATTTCCACTGGGGCCAGGAAGCATATAGATGAGATGAGGTCTTACGTTTTGGGCCACATAAGTCCATTTTCCCAAAGTGCCCCCCCCCACCACCACCACCATCAAACATTCTGCAGAACTGTGAAGGTTAAAAACAGTTTGCTGAATATCCAGGTTGATCTAAAGAGCTGTGACTTTACATTAATTTCAGCATGCATAATGGGTTGCTACTGAATTAGGAAGGAGAACAGCTAGATCTTTGTAAAAGTTTTTTTAATGCATATTGCTTGGTGATTTTCCTCATATCATCTGAGTGTTGAAAAAGACTGTGCAGCAGCACAGTAGTGGGAGTTGCACAGTGTGTCACATGGACACTGATATAGGCAGAGTAGTATATTTACACACTAGCAAAAAACACGCCTATACCGGTACTGTGGAGTACAGTTTAAGCATGGGGCTAACCTAGCTGCCAGCCATTTAACAGCATAGGACAATGTAGCAATTAGGGGCTCATTATGCTGATTCTATATGCTAATTACAGCCTAGTAGGGGCTAGAGACCCCTTTAGTCTTGCAATCAGTCAGTCAGAGTCGGAACATCTTGGTGAGAAGATGCTTCTTGTCTGAGGTCTCTGAATAAACACCAGTTTATTCTCTTTATTTCTGCGTCCCACTCAGTTCATTTGGTACCAGCAAGGGTTCCTCACCAGCAGCAACAGATGGGTCTGACAGACCAGAGAGAAGGTAAGGGTCTTCAGTGGCAGACCAAACCAAAATGCCACAGTACACAAACCCAGCTAAAGAACGATCACTCTGTGACACTATGGAGTGACTTACAATAGTCTTCAGGCTGTTTATACTGCCTGATCTGCACCCATGCAACTCATGCCGTGTAAATGGGCCCAAGTAGTCTGAGGGCAGTGGAAGACTAAGGGGAGTAAAAAAGGGTGGGTATATAAGGGGAAATTATAGCAATAGTTAAAAAAACATTTAAACTCAACGTAGTATACACTTCAAAAGCTTATTTTACTGCATATTGAATACAGTATTGTTTTCTTCCATGCATGCAGGTCTCTGTCGCCAGCTTTGATGCTGAACAGCTTTTTGAGACTTCTAATAAAGACGAGGAGGCATATTTCTTTGCAGCTCTGCTGAATCAATTACAGTACTTAAACACTCAGCAAGGTTACATCTGGATAATAAGAGAGGTCAGCTATCTACTGCTAAACCTCTAACCTTGCTGAATGATACCATTTCCTTCACGTAATTTGATCTGGGACATGCAGTTTGCATAAACAGATACCACACTTAATGAATGATGTTCAAATACAATGGTCTAAATCTGAGTAGAATAATAACTGCCTAGAAGATTTTTTTCCTGCTGCATTAAATCAAGTATGAGAATAACAGTAGGGAGATTTGAAACGTATTTATGTAGTATGTTAAATTTGATAAGATTACATTTTCAGTTTTCAAGTTTGTCCAAGCCCAAGGGTGTGGTTTCTCTCACTCTGACTATACAATAGTTTCAGTACTAACCACGCACTGCAATGATTAGATTTTTGTTCATCTATCACAATAAACCTCTACACAGGGTGGGAGAATATGTCTGTAGTCTGCATCAGATAGAGATGTTTTCTAATTGCTGCTAACCAACCTTTAAAACCAAGATCTGGGTGAAATGGAGTGTATATCAAAATGGTACGACTGAACATCTCAGTTATTTCCAACTATTTCAGGGGACAACTGCTTAGAAATGTGTCATGCCAAAAGGGGGCTTCCATCATGATGAAATACACCACGAGAGTGAATTTGTTTTTCAACTCTATCTTTCTAGACTATCCAGTAGCCAATCGAAAAGCTGCCTTTATCCAAGCAGTTTTACATTAAAACCAGGGATCCCACAGGAACATACTTCCACCACCTCTTAAAAAATTGTATAACGGTCTCACTGCCTGTCATCTTTCTCAATTGAATACTGCAGGAGAATTTCACCACCTAGAAATGACAATTTCACCACCTAGAAATCTAGATGTGAGAGTTCCCCCACCTCAACATTTCCAGTTTAATCACTAGTTAAAACTCATCAGCGAGTTATATTAACTTGTGCATGGAGGAGATCCTCCATAATTTTGAGGGATAGGACACATTTCTGTTTTTATTGGGTAGATTTTATTTTATGAAAAAATAAGTCACTTGTTAACAAAAAAAAAACCCCACATATTTCCAGAAGAGATGGTTTGTTGAGACATCAACAGTAAACAGACAAGTAAGCAATAACTCACAACAGGGTGTGCTGTTATTGGGGATTAATGCACACCCGGGTGTGTTGTGAGGCATGAGGCAGCAGGTAGAGTGTCCTGACAGAACCCAGGTGAGCGTTGATCCCCAATAATGGCACACCCCGGAGTGAGTTATTGCGCTTATAATATGGGGTGTTTGAAAAAAGGGAGAAAAAATTAAAAGAAAGTGCTTCAAAACATTTGGAAATACAAGAAATGTGTATATATCCTGCTGAGCTGTCAAATAGTCCCCAAGCACTGCGGCTTTCACACCTGTAAGCATACCCATGCCAGAAATGTACTATTGCCATGATTTCTGACATTTGGTGTTCAGAACATGAGTGTCAGGAGTGTCTCTCACTCTCTAAACACCTGTGACTTATAGGGACTCACACCTCATGCTCTCTCTATCTCTGTCTCTCTCTCGCCCGCTGTGTCAGCATACTGAAACTTTCTCTCTCTTCGAGCACCACTTGCTGCACAGGTGTGCCTTGCTTAGGAGGAGTGCATAGCATTGGCATCAGGTCACCGGGGACAGAGAGACACAGAGAGAAAATACACCATTGTCTCCTACTGCATCTCCCAATCACAGATACACTACATTATTTCTCTGTCAGATGACCACCTTGCTGTCTCTCTCCTCTCTCTCTCCCTCTTTCTCTCTCGTTCCACTCACGGAGATGGCTGGGGGAATGCCTCAGTACCTCTGCTACTCATTGTGTTGCTGTCAGTAACATGAAGGGATACTGTGATGACATGGGGGGAGCAAGGACCACATTCTCTCTCACTGCCTGTGACTTGGGTACTCCTAGCTCACAACACCTGCTGCCACCCATTTCCCAAGCACTCCCTCTCCCCAGTCAGTGTGCAGTACCAGGTGATCCGCAGGGCAGGTGGGTGGGAAGGACAACACAAATATGGCATGGGTGACACAGCAAGGGAAGACAGATCCCCCTTTCTGTGGTTCAACCACACCTGCACTTCTTGTGTACAGGACAATAATTTTGCATAGGCACCTCTATCTTGTGCAGTAATACTGGAAGTCGCTTAATAAGGATTGCAAATGGCTGCCTTTGCAAAATTATTTTCACCTACACAACAAATGTAGGTCTTCCCAGGGTATACTGTGAACAGGGCGACCATGATTGGGTGATTACAAAATGGCGACTCAATCACAGTGCCTCTGTAAATGGCTACCTGGCAGGGGAGCAAGCGGATACTGGGTTGGGCGAGGTACGCGACAGGATATACGCGCATATACATGCGCACAGGGGGGAGGAAAGGGAGGGAAGGTATGTGGAATGGGGAGTGGTGGGCAGCTGCTGAGCTGGACCGCTGGTGTAGTCAGGTGGGTGCTCGCTTGGGAGGTACAGGGTTCGGGTCCAGTCTGGCGTGGATTTATTTTTGCCACCGGGCGGCTTAAGTTTTTTTTTTTAAGTTTTCACCCCCCCGACATGCACCCCCCAGAGTTGAGAATCTAAAAGTAGGGGGGTGCAGGGGGCATTAAACAGAAAGCCTGTAGGTTTAGGGCACCTTTTTTTCCTCGTTGCAAGTGTGTGAATTTCGGCGATGTACACTTGCCGTAATGGCGATCTCTATTCTGCAATTGCTGTTATTACATAGAACTTCTGCCCAGGGATCTCCCTCACAGGTGCATCTCAACTACTGAGCTACTGTGCTGTTAACATACATTAACGCACAGTCATGTGGTGCTGTTCGTCTAATCGCTTGCCGACTTTTCCCTGCCCCATGTTATAAGGAAGTTTATTCTTTTGCAAATCCATGAGGGATCTGGGGCCAGATTCACAAAACTTTGCCCTGGCGCAGATCTGGTTTTTCACTGTGCAAAACAGGTTTGCGCCAGTTTGGTACTCACAAAAGCCCAGTTTGTGCATTCAAACTGGGTTTACACTGGGACAAAGTGGGGCAGGGCTGCAATACAAATGAGGGTGAAGGGGTGTGAATATCGTCATTGTCCGATTCAGAAAGTATTTGTTCTGCGTAAGGACCTGTTACAGGATCCCCTTGCTTGGAGCAAATATCGCGGACCAAGACCTTGCCTTAAACCCATGCAACCCTAGTGGTAGGCAGAGGTACTGCAGTGCCCCCTCCCTCTTGCCGATCACCAGCCTTATATACAAAAAGATATTCCCTGGTGGTTTAGTGTTCCTCCCTCACCGATTGCCAGGCCGATAAAAATATAGATATTCCCTGGTAGTCCAGTGCCCCCCCCCCCCACTGATCACCAGCCCAATCTAAATATACTGTAGACATTCTCTAGTGGTTCTAGTGGTCTAGTGGTCCCCTCTCACCGATCACTGGCCTGATATACAGAAAGATATTCCCTGGTGGTCTAGTGGTCCCCCCTCGCTGATCGCTGGGCCGATATAAATATAGATATTCCCTGTTGGTCTAGTGGTCGCTCCCTTGCAGATCGCCAGCTTGATATTAAATATAGATATTCCCTGGTGGTCTAATGGTCCACCCCCTTGCTGATCGCCTGCCTGATATAAAAGAAAGATATGCCCTGGCGATCTAGAGGCCCCCCCACGCCAGTCACTGATTACCACCCAATATTAAAATTATAAGATTTCCCTGGTGTCCAGTGGTCCTTCCCATCCAAAGACCTGCCCAAAAGAGAAATAAGATTCCCTTTTGGCTAACAGTCCCTCCCCCCACCCAATAACGTGCCCAATAGCTAAAACAGATGTTCTTGGTGGCTAGCAGTCCACCCCACCCGATCACCCACCTGACATTGACATCATATTATTCTCTGGTGCCCAGTGTCACACCCCCATCCCGATCCCCTGTATAGTCAATAGAAACATTTCTCTGGTGGGCTAGTGAACCCCCCCATCCCCAATTTCCCAGTAAGTGAATTCACATCTATTTCTAGGTGGTCTAGTGCACCCCTCCACCCCAGCTGGTAGTGTTCAACCACCCTGCTCCCCCATCCTGAACCCGAGCTGGCAGCCAGCACAGCCCTCCTCTCTCCACCACTCCCCGATCACTGACTGAGCTGTCATTAAAAGCGTACTATATACAGTACGCACTCAGTGACAGCGCAGTCGGTGGCTAGCCATGGCAAAAAGAGGAGAGCTGTGCTGGTTGCCGGCTAAGTTTGAGATGGGGGAGCGGGGTTGATGAACACTACCTGCCGGGCGCAGGGTCGGACTGGAGTACAGAGGGCCCACCTGGAAAATCAATACAGGAGGGCCCAGGGTGACACACTCATATCAGTATTCCACTTCAATTTTATACATTAGCTCTGTGATTACATCGTACATTTATCTACAGTGTCCCAGATACCCCATTTAATTAGAAAAAAGATGATAAATACAAAAGTTTTCAGAGTTCAGAAGGTGAACAGGTACCCAAGTGAGGGGGGCCCACCTGGAAATTTCCAGGTATCCAGGTGGGCCAGTCCGAGCCTGTGCCGGGGTGTGGGGTGCACTAGACCACCAGGGAATAGATGTGAACTCACTTACTGGGGATTGGGAGGGGGGGTTCACTAGACCACCAGAGACTGTTTTTAATAACTATACAGCGGATTGGGATGGGAGGTTACACTGGACACCAGGGAATAATGTGATGTCAATGTCGGGTAGGTGATCGGGTGGGGGAGGGACTGCTAGCCACCAGGGACATCTGTTTTATATATTGGGTGAGTGATCAGATAGGGGGAGGGACGGCTAGCAACCAGGGACATCATTTTATATATTGGGCAAGTGGTTAGGTGGGGGGAGGGACCGCTAGACACCAGGGAATCTTATTTCTCTTTTGGGCAGGGCTTTGGGTGGGGGAAGGGGGACCATTGGACATCAGGGAAATCTTATATTTTTTATACTGCTTCTCCTAAAGGGACTGGATCTCCATCCATTTGGTCGTTTCTGACCTGCGACCTGTAACCAGTAACCATTGACAGCTAACCACCTGCACCGTGGCACCTGCTGTTCCTGCCCACCAGTCCCTCCCTCCCCACCTTTCACGCCCCACTACATCACTCCTGCCCTTCCCCCATCTTTCACACCACCTCCCTCCACTACTGCACCTTTCAGACATCTGCCCCTTCATCTCTAACTCTGCCTACACTACTTCTACCCACCCATCACTCCGACAGAGGCCCTTCAGCCTGCCCACCTCTTCCATTCCCCTCCTACCCTGCTCACACAACTGTCCTCCCTGTATAGTTTTCTTTTACTCTAAGACTTCATTTAAGCTGCCCCCTGAATTCTCCCCACACCTATGACTGTAACTGTAAAACGTGATATGACTGTAAATCATTGTCTACCTTTGTATGTATGTTACCCTCCATCCTCTGACGTGAAAACTTTGTAAATGAGCAGTTCTTGCTCAAAGGTATTTGTAATCCTAGAGTTTAATAAATAAATAAATAAAAATAAATAAAATATTGGGTGGCAATGGGTAACTGGTGGGGGTGAGGGGGGACTGCTAGACCACTAGGGAAAATCTTTATTTATATCAGGACAGCGATCAGCAAGGGGGGGGGGGCCACTACACCACCAGGCAATATCTATATTTATATCGGGCCAGCAATTGGTGAGGGGTGATCACTGGAGCATCAGATAATATCTATATTTATATCGGGCTGGTGATCAGTGAGGGGGGCCACTAGACCACCCCAGAATATCTATATTTATATTGGACCAGTGATTTGCGAGGGTGGGATCACTAGACCAACAGGGAATATCTATATTTATATTGGGCCAGTGATCGGTGAGGGGGGCCACTAGACCACCAGGGAATATGTATATTTATATTGGGCCAGCAATTTGCAATGGGGGACCATTAGACCAGCAGGGAATATCTATATTTATATCGGGCCAGCAATTTGTGAGGAGGGGGCCACTAGACCACCAGGGAATATCTAAATTTATATCGGGCCAGTGATCGGTGAGGGGGGCCACTAGACCACCAGGGAATATCTAAATTTATATCGGGCCAGTGATCGGTGAGGGGGGCCACTAGACCACCAGGGAATATCTAAATTTATATCGGGCCAGTGATCAGTGAGGGGGACCACTAGACCAGCAGGGAATATCTATATCGGGCCAGCGATTTGTGAGGAGGGGGCCACTAGACCAGCAGGGAATATCTATATTTCTATTGGGCAGGTAATCAATGAGGGGGGCCACTAGACCACCAGGGAACATCTATATTGATATCGGGCCAGAGATTGGCGAGGGTGAGGGGGACCACTAGACCACCAGGGAATATCTATATTTATATCAGACCAGGGATCGGCAAACAGCTTGGGGGGGGTACCACTAGATGCCAGGTATAACCTCTTGGTGGTGTCGGGCTGATGATCAGTGGAGGGGGGGCACACTATCCTCCATTGCAGCCCATGTAAATGGGCCCATAATGGGCATGCAACTAGCCACATAATGCCTTGCATGCCCAATGGGCTCACTTACATGGCTGCATTTGTGAATTCTGAATAGCGCACCTGCGTAATTCATTGTGGGGCCATGCTCTAGGATGCATATTGGGACAGCGCTAATGGGCTTAGAGGTAGTGGTATGGGGGTTAGCGCTGCCTCCACATTGCCCTGTGCACTGCAGATAGTGCGGTGCGCTATCTGACTGTGAATAGTAAGATTTCACACCTGTGCAACCGCAAAGCACACTGCAAACGTTTGTGCTGTGCTTTGTGATTTTTGGTGAATCTAGCCCCTGAGCTCTAGACTTGTCAGACTAGAGAGTCTTCCAAAGCTAAAGAGCTAGGACAGCATAATTTTAAAATAGCAACCTAAACAGATCTTCAAACTAGAAGAAGACACTAATTCAGGAGTTATGCACAGAGATTAGAAAAACAGCTAGGAGAGGTCATTTTAAATTCATGGGTGATTTCAGTTATTCAGATATAGACTGCGATACAGGCATGACAGGGGGTGGAGTATAAGGCAAGCACTGTATTAAGGGAACTGGTGAATGAGTATTTCTTAATTCATCATGTAAAAGGGGGGGATCAGGATTTGAGCAGTTCTAGATTTTGTTATGAGTAATCAGGAAGAAGTGCTATTAGACTTACTGCACAGGTGGGTGAAGACATGGGAATAATGACCTCAACCTAATTATGTACAAGAAAAAAAAAAGGACAGTTAAATCAAAACAGCCATTCAGCAGAGTAGACTTCGGGCAATAAAGAACCTTTGAAGGAAAGCAACTGATGAAAAGGATTTGAAAATGTGGTAGTGTAGAATTTATGTGGAGTAGACAATATTATTTTGAAAGCAGCTGAGGTGTGGCTCCTATAAGTTAATACATATAGAACAAATAAGAGACTAACATGTCTAGGGGTAATAAAAGGAGAACTAAAAAGAGAGCACACAGAATACTCAAACAGCAACACACCAAAGAGTAGAGGAATAATAACGGAAAGCACAGTGTGTGCAAGAAAACTAGGCTCAGTGAGGTTACAAAAATAGAAAGTAATGACAAAATCTAGAAAAGAAGAGTTACTCACTGTAACAGTAGATCTCTGATAGAATCTCCTCAGTTGGGCCACACGTTAGGAACTGTAAGCCATCAGCATTAGGACCACTCACAAACTTCTGCTAGCTGTGTGCAGCCCATGAAGACGTACAATGTCAGTGCCAATAATGTGGGTGGTCCCCTTGCTCATCAGTTCCCCGCAAGAGACAAACTCGGTGGGCCTCTTATCGTGAGGAACCTGGTGATCAAACCAGTATCAGGCACACAAGGAGAAATATGGGACTGGAAATACAGTGTACATAAGGCACTTATGAACACCTCCAGATAAGGCATTGGATAAACTGCCAGTTTATACCTCAGAAAGGGGGACGTTGGGTGGGTACGCTGTGGCCCAATGGAGGAGATTCAATCAAAGATCTACTGTTATGTGGGGTGTTATGCATTAATACCAGGCCAGGTACGCATCTTTTGTGCATATCCAGCCCCCATAGCTCGACACCTGTGAACAGGTGCATTGTGTGTGGTATGCAATATTGCACACCCCCACAGGGCATCTGTCTGTGGCCTTGCTCCTCTGGTGCACTGCTGCATGGGGGCAGATCTAAGGACACAGGTGGGCATCCAAATGGATGTCCACCCTGAGTCCAGAGTGGATCCCCTGCTCTATGCGAGCAGGGCATTCTGGGAAGGTGCAGGAGACAGAAATTGAAAATGTCAGGCCAATGTCTGAATGGCTGCTCCCAGCCCTCCCTTTCCAACCAGAGGACTGGGGAAGCACCATAGGAGGGTTTTGTGTTCTCCTGCAGATTGTATGGTTTCTCTAGGAGGGCATGCAACAGATATGGGAGGGTCCCTGCTGCCATATCCTGTTCCCCCTTGCCTGGCACTCTGCACCTTCATGAATGGCATGGAGTGCAGGCATGCCCCAGACATGCCACCATTCAGCTGTGTGTGTAGCTGCATTATCAGCCGGGGGGAGCAAGTGCACAAGGGGCACACACCCCTTCCATGAATGCTGCCAGGGGTCTGCTGGAACCCAGTTCATGGTATTCCATCTTAGGGTTGCCTACATGCTGCAGATCCGCAGCACTTAGGCAGTCTGCCTTTTTGAGCATAGACTCCATGGTGAGTAACTGTTCTATCTTCATGGAGAACATCTCCTGCATTGGGCCACACCTTTGAAATGATTTCCAAGTAGTAAAAAGTACTCAGGGAGGCTGGAAAATTCTAATATGAAATTTGGACAGAAGGTGCTGCAAAACAGCAAGACCAAAGTCAGCACATCTACATGAGATGATCTCTAGACTGTAGTGCTTTGTGAAAGTGCACACAGTGCTCCATGTGGCAACAACTCAAATATCAGCTGCAAAAACATTTTGAAAACAGGTAACATAAGTGGCCATACTACATGTAGAGTGACCACCCACAGCACCAGGAAATTCCTTACTGTACTTCCTATAACAAAATTCAGTGTGGTAAGCCAGCCATTTAGACAGGCATTGCTTAATGACAGGTACCTCTCAGAAGTGAACAAGACCAAAAGATGAGAGGACTTTCTGCAGTCCTTAGCACAACCTAGATAGAAACATAAAGTTTGGTGTACATCAGGCGTATGGAGAAATGCCTCACCTTTGTTAGCATGCTCAGGATAATACATTGGTAGGTTTATGGTCTGAAATTTCAGCATGAAGTCGGAAACCACTTTGGGTAAAAAAAACCCACTGATAATACAATGGCAAGAAAGAATGCTGGGCTCTCATTGGTCAGTCTGGGACTGGATCCGTGATGTTATCCCAGCACAATGTCACGGGTCTAGTCCCAGCACATAGATATCAACATTAACAGAATCACTGCACACACTTCAGAAATCCCCACTTGACACCCGTTACATTAATTCCCACTCACAACCCGCTTTCAGTGTCAGCAGCTCCTAAACCCCAAAGTGGCCAGCAGTTTAGATGGACAACTGGATATGCAGCATTTTCCCAAGAAAGTTATTTCTCTCTGCTCCCCATGCCAAACAAGTCGCCTTCAGTGTCTCTGGTTCCTAAACCCCAAAACAGGCAATGTTGTAGATGGAGAACTGAATAGGCAGCAAAGTATTTCTCCATGCTCTGCATGCCAAATAAGCTGCCTTCAGTGTGCCTGGCTCCTAACCCCTTAAAAAGCCAGTACTGTAGATGGACAACCGAATAAGCAGCCTTTTCCAAAGAAAATAATTTCTCTCTACCCCACATACCAAACAGTAAACCAGCCGCTACGTACGGCTTTCACAATGTCTCTCTCACTACCCTTGTCAGGTGCGTGCTTGACTGCCTGTTTGTGTCAAAAGCTACATGCAGAGCTAGTATCTATCAGCATGTCTTTCAAACTATTTCTGTATTAAAAAAATCAACAGCAGGACCGAATGACTTATGATCACAGCTGAAGCAGAAATCTCTCGGTTCCTGCAAGTCAGTCAGCCGATCAGCCCTGTTTTGGGAGCTGATTCCAGTACAGGCAGTGGGACTGGCTGAATGAAACTCTGGAAGAAAACCCAAGACAAACAAAAAAAAAGAGTGAGCGAGAAACAGACACATAGAACACAGATGGGTTTGGAGGGATACAAACTCTCATAGATAAATGGGTAAAGAGGGAACCTAGAGCAACACAACAGCAGAACCAAGTGGACAAAGAAAAAACAGGACTTTTTTTTTTAAACAAGTATCCTTCCACAGTCCAAAAATACAATAAAACTGCATTAAATTTTCTTTTTTTAATGTTTACAATATTTTTTTTACCAGAATGAGCCATTGTGTAATGGCAGTAATGCACTCCAGGGTGTGTGTTGTGCTGGGATAATGTCACTTCTGGGGCACTGGACGCACTCAGCCTGTGGCCTCGTGCCCAACCACCCCAGGCGTGATGTTATCCCTGCACAACACACACCCTGCCATGCTTTATTGCTTAATTAATATACAAGACCACTCTGTCCTTGTGAAAAATCAGGTCATGGGGCTCATGCATGAGCTCCTGAAGTTCAGAAATCCTTTGGGAATAAATTATAGCAACCAGAAAAAGAGCATTCCAAGAAAGGAATTGCTTCTCATAAGTTGCTGCAGTCTCATATAGTGCCAAAGCTAATTTTTCAGGAAAGAATTTAAGGTCCTAAGGTGGAACCAGTGTACAAATTGGGGGACACACATGCAAGATACCCTTAAGGAGTGTATGTGACACTTATAGTTGTGCCATTGTGCATCCATCAAAAGGGGCATGGAGAGCCAACATGGCAGCCAAGTGCACCTTAGTGGATGAGTACTGCAAACTGGAGTCTGATAAAGACAGGAGGAAGGCTAGTACAGTATTGATAGGACACGTAAACAGGTCCTCAGAACGACAAGCACACCACACGAAGAAACACTTCCATTTCAGTGAATAGGTGTGTCTTGTGAAAGGCTTCCAAGCTGCCAGCAAGACATTAGCTACTTGGGGAGAAACCCCAAAACATAAGATGGATATGCCCTCAGGAGCCATGCATGCAGGTACAGGTACAGGTACAGGTACTGCAGGTCTGGATGGACCAGGGACCACTTGTCCAGTGACAGGAGACCTCAACACAGGCAGTTGAACAGGAGGTTCCACTGTTAGATGCTGTAGCAGGGGAAACCATATCTGGTGAGGTCAGAAGGGAGTCACTAATGATAGGGAGGCCCGTTCTGCTCGCAGTTTGAGTAGGACCCTCTGAACGAGAGTGCAGAGTTTAAATAGAATTCTAAATTCTATTAGCATGTAGTTCCATCTCCAGGGCAACACTTCCTGATGGAGATGTTGCATTTGGATTCCTGCTCTTAGAATGATGTAAACACCATTTGCGTGTTTTACCACAAATTGTGATTTTCTTTTTGTGGTAAAAGTAGGCATCTTATCAAAATGGCAGCAGAGCTGCTTGGATGCAATTGGGCAATCGAAGGCGAAGCATGCATTTGTGGCAGCATCCAGCCCTTCTGAAATATCAGCCCAATTAATTAAAGGGTGAGGAAGTGTTTCTTCTAAGTGTCCGAAGAGCATCCCAATTAACAGAGCTTCTATTCACCAACTTCTAACGGACTACAGCAGCTTACTTTCCAGTAAAATGATGTACCATTGAACTAGAAAAGGTAGTCCTGAACATCAGTGAATGAAAACTGTTCAGAAATTAGACCATTTCCACATTGAAAACAAGCTCACGGTGAAAAATATTTCATAATTTGAAATCAAGATATGAATTTAACAAACATATATACTGATAGGGCAGGAGTGACATTTCCCAACAGACAGTGTGTGTGTGTGTGCAGGCAGGGGGACTGTTCTGAAGGTGATTTGGACACTATGTACCATCAGAACAATATGAAAGATGTGCCAGAACTCAATGGATCGTGTTGCCCCTCGGTGCATTCTTGTTTCGATTATTAATTCTTCAATCAGCATTCTTGCTAACTTCTGTTGTAGCTGCATTTATGTACCTTTGACATTTTAGATAATCTAGCCATAAATGTATTGAAAAGTCACCATTTACATTGCCATGTCCAAAATGGGGCAGTATTTGAACAACTAAACTATATATTTTCAAACCTTTACATACGCACAAAAAAACAGAACTACCATGTTAGTGTATTACACAGACCAGGCTGTCCTCAAGGGGAGGTTTTTGGGCCAGTAATTTGTGTGTGCAGGCTAAGAAGTGATAAATGATCCCAAGCTTAAAATGGTAAACAAACAGATATCATGCTGACATTACATTCAGTTGTTAGGCTACAGCCCCCTCTGGTGCACTTGTTGAACATTAAAAAACAAGTTTGATACATATATGGGGTGGTGTTCAACAAGGTTTTTTTTTTTTTTTGCACACCCGGGATGCGGGAAGACCCAAACCATGAGAGCAAAGCTCAAGTGGTCAATATGTCATCCCACACTGAGAGAGTGTTAAAAAACAATCAAGTTTTACACCCCGTCTTTGTCTTTAATGTTTTAAAATTGCTGGTTCTTCACAGACTTAAACCACAGCATGTTGATGAGAGACTTGGTTTATTCTTTTGTAAAACAACACACCCACTGCTGAAATCAACCTCCTTGTCTCTCCTCCCCCAACCAAAACCACACACCCAATATCGAAACTACCATCTTTGCCCCCCACCCCCATAGCATCTACGTCTAGTATTTGGCTGATCCTACCTTTCTGTTGATTTTGCTAAAGTTGAAACTAATTAGTGACTCGTGCCATGCTAAGTTTTCACCAGACAAGTAAAACTACATTAGTCTCAAATATTCAGCCGTCAGAAACTGAGAACAGTGCAGGCTGCAGATTCTTTTCAACTCTGAGACAATCAATGAAAAGGGCAGATTCAACCTAACCAGATAAGCTTAAAAAAACTATATGAATATATAGATATAGGAAATACATGATAGATTGCAGTGGAATAATACATTTATCTCCACTAGTGAGTGGTGAGACCTACAACTCATGAGTGGAGAAACCACAAGTTAGTTATAAAGGTCTTACCACTCATGTATGCAGATAAATGTGTTAACTCTACTGCAACCCATTATGTATTTGACATATGCCCATCATGCCTGCACCATTCTTGCACACAACATCTGGACTGAATTTCTGCAAAACATCATCATCAGGTATCAGCTTTTTCATTTTAAATCAACTTTCTTGAAGCCTCCCCAAGGAAGCATATGCCTTGCAACTAGTCTTACAAACATGGTGATGCTGGGTCCTGCAACTGAATCAACATTTTCAACATTTTCGTCTGACCACTCTTAAAGCAGCTGCACTTGTGGACTTTAAAGAACAAAGGGATTTTAACACATTTTGTGACTGAATCAACATTTTTGTCTGACCTGCTACCAAAGGTATTGTTCTTGTCTCTGAGGACTTTGAAGATCAATGGAAACATACAGACAAAAGGATTTCACACCTTGCCTATGCCCAGGCCACAGTTTATCACCTTTCAGGAATGTTAACATATTATGTGACCCTGGATCTCAACAGTTCATCATTTCCTCTGGATGTAATTAACCATCAGCATTTTTCTTTTGCCATCTCTTCTTGGTGTGCTTGTCAGACCACCCAAGTGCTGCCACCTCTGCTCTACCATGGATTACTCCATCCTCCTAGTTCTTCTATTTGCTGTGGGCGTTACAGGCCCAAGATGCCAAGCTGGACCACTACCACCCCTGTGAGAACCTGCTCTTGACAAAAATGGACTCTATGGCACCCCAATGCAAACTGTGTCGAGGGAGCTCCAGCTTTCCACCACCTGCATCCCACCTGCTAGCCCAGGACCCCCAACACCTGCCATGGTTATCAACAACATTACCATTTTCACGCCCATAAAGATCACCCTGGTGAATGCTCACCTCCCCCATTGCAATAACAGGAGGTGCAAGATATGCTCCACCATTAGCATAAAACTCCCGGCCAAGAAAATAATATTCATGCTTCTTCTTCTATCAGATAATGTCCTTGCCAATCCGGGCCCAGCACCAGTGTCAAACGCAGGGGGAAACGCGAGTAAAGGCCTGAAAGTAGGTGCACTGAACATCTGCAGCCTCACAGCAAAGTTTGGCCTACTCCAAGCGTGGATGTCCCACCATGAACCTGACATTCTCTGTCTGACAGAGACCTGGCTGTCAAGCAAGATTAAAGACAATGAAGTTATGTTCCCGGGATATCAAACATTCAGGAAAGACAGGTGTGGCAAGAGAGGTGGAGGAGTCCTTATCTATGCCAGGGATTAACTATGCTGCTCAGTCCTCCCTGTTACCAGGGTTGAGGATGATCATGAACTACTAGCAATAAAAGCACAGGTCGGACGGCACGACACATCTCTAATCTTAGCCTGAGTTTATCTTCCACCCACTATAGCCAAGGATGGTCTCCCAAAAATACTGGATACAATTGCTACCCTTCCTAATGGTACAGAGCTTCTCATAACAGGTGACTTTAACATCAACTGGGAGGGCAGGGAATCCAAGCCTTTCAAGGACATGGTCGCTGCTTCCAACCTGACCCAACTCGTAGACAACCCAACAAGGCGGAACCACAAAACAGGAAAAGACACCCTCCTCGATTGGCTCCTCTCGAGTTACCCTTCTCAAATCTCTGAGCTTAAGGTCCTGCCTGACACCTTAAGTGATCATTCCCCAGTCACTTTCACATGGTCAAACAAATTGAGCAAGTCCCCGCCTATCATAATTAATAGTAGGGTTTTGGGGAAGGGCAAGCTTGGGGCCCTCTCCTCTGCCCTCTCCCAGCATGACTGGTCCCCCATCGATCATGCGCCTAATATTGACCAGGTCCTAAGTTACTTTATAGAGGGCTTCAACGACATTTGTGATATCTTTGCACCACTGAGGGAAATAAAAATTCGGGGTCAAGTTAATGGCTGGATCACAGGGGATCTCCTCGCCCAGATGAAGGATAGGGACCACCTCTGGGAAAAAGCCAGGTCCTCTCGCAGCAAACACAACTTCCAATGCTATAGAGCTGCAAGGAACCACTGCACCAACCTTATCTGCCAAGCAAAGGCCAACTTCCACAAGGAGCAGCTTAATAAAACTTGGGGCAATGGGAAGAGTTTTGGGGAGAACATCAAAAACCTTCTTGGGAAGGATGAGAAAAAGATCCCCCGCTCGCTCAACAACAACAACGACACGATTACTGACCCACAGCACATCGCGGATTCTCTCAACACAGCGTTTACTGACCTGAGTGGAGTGCTACCTCCCGAATACCTGCACCCTGCTGGGGAACAAACCAACTGCACACCTCAAAGGGGCTCAATCCCTGTCTTCTACTTCAAGTTTCAAGTTCAAGTTTATTGCAGGAAAACTCCATTGAGCAAGCTCATTCACAAGGAGGTCCTAGATCATAATAATAGGCAAGAGGCTTGACATAAAAAGACAACATATACAAAGTATCATAAAAACACATATACACATAGGATTGCTATACATCAGTTTATAAAATTACAGTCTGACAGATTGAGGCACAGTAAGGTTCATATATTACCTGACACAAGAATTCAACCGAACAGGTAGGGATTATTAGTGTAGGTCAGTAGGGAGCTGAGCAGGTTGGGAGTGTACTGTGGGAGGAGAGAGTAGGTGAGTAAGAAGAGGGTGTAAAGACAACAGAAGGGAGTAGTGGAATAAGAAGGAGGGGTTAGAAAATATGAGAGGAGTAAAGGAATAGTGCTAGGGAGAGTAGAGTGAAGAGGATAGCGATAACGAGGGCAATAATAGGTGAGAATTTAGTGGCTAGCCGAATACTTCAAAAAAGTGTCAGTGAAGGAGGCTTACAGACACATAAAAAAAATACTAGGCAGGACCAGAATGGGGAGTGATGGAGTCGATATGAAACTCCTATCTCTAACACTGGATGTCATCATCGTGAAAGTTACAAAACTATTTAACAAATCGCTGGCTCTTGCACA
This sequence comes from Neoceratodus forsteri, assembly GCA_016271365.2. Taxonomy (NCBI): domain Eukaryota; kingdom Metazoa; phylum Chordata; order Ceratodontiformes; family Ceratodontidae; genus Neoceratodus; species Neoceratodus forsteri. The sequence continues at coordinate 972,483,139 of CM057456.1, read as the reverse complement.
AATCCTCTGGATCTGGAAACAGGCTGTCGTGACGCCGGTGCACAAGAACGGTGATATGACATGCACCGCCAATTATAGGCCAATATCCATCCTCTCTCCCTTATCTAAAGCCCTGGAAAAGATTGTGGCCACCCAACTCACAGATTACCTCAACAAATACAACCTATTATGTCCCAACCAACATGGCTTCAGGCAGAATCATAGTATCTCCACTGCCTTGCTGGACTACACTGACTACTTGCACAAGGCACTAGATGAAGGAAAATTGGTGGCGTCAGTCTTCATAGACCTCACTGAAGCCTTCGACACTGTCAATCACTCTCTCCTCCTGACTCAACTACAGAACCTGGGGGTTGCAACAACTGCTGTCTGCTGGTTCAAGGACTACCTAACACACAGAAGCCAACGTGTAAAAATTGGGCACACAGTATCTAGCTCCAATGAGATATCTTTGGTGTCCCACAGAGGTCAGTACTGGGGCCCTTACTATTCAGCCTCTTCCTAAATAATCTTCCTGAAGCCTGTGACACTAAACTGATACTTTACGCAGACAACGCTGTACTTCTTACCAGCAGTTCATCAATAGTCGCCCTCTACGCCGAGCTGCAGGCGTCCTTCTACAAGCTGGAAGACTGGTTCTGTAGCCATAAACTTCTATTAAATTACAAAAAGGCCAAGGTGATGCTCACAGCTAGTCCACAGCACAAAAAGAAGCTCCCTCCCCTCACCATCTCCAATAAAGTCAGTGAGACGCTAGAACAAGTTCACTACTTCAAGTACCTGGGGGTCACCATTGATGACTCCCTCACCTTCACCCAACACATCGACACAGTGGTAAAGGCAGTGAACACCAAACTGGGTATACTCTATAGGCATAAAAAGTATCTCACTCCAGAGGCCCTCCATCTCTCAGTCTCCAGCTCCATCCTTCCTATCATCGACTATGGATTGGTGGTCTATGGCTCAGCAACAGACACTGCACTAAAAAGGATTCACATTGCCCTCAACAAAGCATGTAGGCTCACAATGGCTGCAGATCGAAATACCCACACCTGCTCCTTATACGAGCAGACCAATTGGCTGCCACTAAAGAACAGGATTATATTCCAAACATGTCTCCTTGGGGAAAAAAGGCGCTAGTTGGTAAACCCCCCATGCATTTCTAGCATCCTAACACCAAGTGCTACCAGCTATACCACCAGAGGCAGGATAAGGGGAGCCCTATCAACACCTTTCCATCGAACTGTGCAGGGACAGCATGCTTTCAACTATAGGGCCACCCCAATGGCTCAATGAAATCCCAATGCACATTCTAAACTCCCAATGCATCTCACAATTCAAAAATGGCCTAAGGCAACACTTTCTCACTAGGACAGTTTGTGACTGCCACTAGGACTGTAAAACCCATAATACCCACTCACCCACACTCTCCTTCCCCTTCCTTTTACCCCCACTCTTCCCCGTTGCCCAATCCCTCTGTCTTCCTCTCCCCCGTGCCTTTTCCCCCAGTGTATCAACCTTATAAAGAACCTACCACCACTACCTCCCAACCTCCTAGACAAAGCCACTTCTTTCCCCCACCCTAGTTTTCCCTCCCCCCTCACCTTGACTCCTCCTCGGACTCTCACGCTAGGTGTCACACCTCTTTATCTCCTTTGCTACATACAAACACTGTCCTTTACCCTAGTTGAATGCTCTTGATGCTGTACTAACATCATTGGTACTATGAATGGCATTGTAACCTTATTGTATACTAGCTACCTACTATTCGAGTATTGTATATAAACTGTTTGTTATTGTTGTCATTGTCACTGTTTGACGTGGAACCTTTGTAAAAGAGCTCTGAGCTCAAAGGTATGATCTGAATCCCTAAATAAATTAAAAAAAAAATAAAATCTATAATGTTTTTACTGGTGTTTTACCTTATTTTAGCTTAAAACTGCCTTTCTTTCCATTGAAAACTCTCTATTTGGCCCATTGTTCTGTGTGTTCTATTTCCAGATTCTAAGAGGTCATGACATGTTCTAAGTTAAATAAATTGTGTTCTAAGTGAAATAAATGGTGTTCTAAGTGAAAACAAATATTTATCCCAAAATAACATGATTTACCCAGTTCTCTTATTCTGTACCCATCTTAGCTTATTTAATCTTGGAACGGGGTGAGCATTAGGGTTCACAACCCCAAGGCACACCCCTCACACCTGTTCCTGAATGCAGGGTAGGGGTGGGTGTTAGGGTTGGAAGCTGAGGGTGGGGGGCGGGTCTTAGGGTTGGTAACCCTAAGATCTTGTTTCCCTACTTTTAACGCTGGAACCCTAATGGTCCATTAATGAAGTTTTTTGCATAGAATTTCCCTACTTTTTGAGAAAGTATAATCATAAGGAACCCTAATGGTGCATTAATGAAGTTGTTTGCATAGAATCTCCTTACTTTTTGAGAAAGTATAAACATAGCGTTAGTGACTTATGGGAGCACAGGGCCCAGAGCTATCCATAAGTGTAGAAAGATTGTAATTAACCCTCATTTTCCTGTGGGAGCACAAAGCCCTTTGGGCTCTGCACTGCCATCAGTCCATAATGCTATATGTCCATGTGGGAGCACAGGGCCCTCCCGGCCCTGTGCTCCCATGCATGCATATTGTAAGTGTCCCTCATTTACATGTAGGCAAAGCAGTACAGATGTCACATTGTGAATGTATGGCACAGTATCACAGTCACCTAAGTCCCATTCATTAAAATTCACCTGCAGCTGTAAACAAGGCCTGGAAACATGCAAAAGAAGTAGTAAGCTGCAAGTCCATATTTCAAAGCATTTTTGAGATATAACTGCCAAAACGTGCCCCAACCATTACAATGTTATCCTATGGGAAATTACAAAACTTCAAATTCTTATAACTATGAAGCACATGAAAATTTTCTCACCAAACCAGCAAAAGGCACATCTGTGGGCAAGCCCTTTGTACCCTGAAAATTTCAGTCCATAAGTGGAAACCATTTCTTTGCAATGAAGTGACAAAGAAAGAGACATATAAAAAAAAGTAACGTTGCAAATTGTGGCAATACCCCCATTGTTTCGAGAAACAGTGTCGCAATTTGCGATAAAAGCCCCGGTGTTTCATGAAACAATGCCACAATTTGCAGAAAAACTCAGTGGTTTTTCAAAAGTACTTTCACAAATTGCAGCACATACTGCCGCAATTTCCACAAGCAAAAAAGCCACAATTATAATAAACATATTTCTGGCCATTTTGGAGTAAAGTAATCACAGAATCCGATTCCTCGGGTCCCGATTAGGTAAACACAGGTGTTGGTGTTTACCAACTAGCAGTACTTTTTAAGATATGTAAGTTTTTCTGCATCGCTAATTGAAAACAAGATGAGGGAATCTCTACACTACATTCTGCATTTGCAAAAGTAAAATCTGCTTTTGCTGCAATAAAATAGTACTTTTGCATGGCACATCTAATTTTTCCCATAGGAAATAATGGGAAACTTTAAACCTTAATAACGTTTGAATGGATTAATTTTTTTTTCACCAAACCTTTAAAAGGCACACCTGTGACCCAAATCTATATACCCATAACACTTCAGAGCAAACCCTCAAGCCATTTCTGAGAAACAGAATGAAAAAGAATTTACACAAAAATGGTAATTTACACAATTTTTGACATTCCGTATCTCCACACCCGCACATCCGACTAGAACAAAACTTGTCACATCAAGAGATCTTTGGCTCTCAATGGTGCATGCAAAATTTCATGCACCCCATAGTTAGGATTTAGTAGCCTATTTAATGTTAAATGTTAATTTTGCACATTAATATCTTTGGCCGCCTTTGACGAAATGAGCTGAAATTTTGTATGTGTTGTCTAGGAGACAAGGCCTTGATGTGTGGAAATTTTTGTGATAACAGCTTGTGCAGTTTCTGAGATATACATGTGTCACTTCTAGGAAAAAGACACAATTTTTTCCTATACTTAAGGTTTTTTTTCCTTTGCTCTAGCCTATAATCTACATGGAAAGGAACTGTTGCCTCAAACTTGTAGCGGACATGTGTCATGTTCCAAGGTAGTGCCTTTGACAGGTCCAGTGGAAACATTTGAAGGGATTCCACAGTTATAAGGCTTTTAATTTTAGTGTTTTCTGACTTGTGCATGCGCAGTAGGGGTTTTGAGATAACGTTCTGTGGCAAAAGTAAATATTTGATGCCGCAAATGCTGGTTTTTGATTTTGCACTACTGAATTTTCAAGGCACCAAACATTTTTGGTGCCGTGCCGGTCGTCATCTTATTGATTTCTTCCACGAACTGACAAATGTGGAAAAGCACAAAAAAGCCATGATTTTAATAAACAAACATCAGAACCTAGCTAAACAGGACCCATTTAGCTAGATTCTGATGTTTGTTTTTACATTTTGTATCCACATATATGATTACTGGGCACCCCAAATCCCGGGTGCCCAGCTTAGTGAGAGGAGCACTTCTCTGTGTTCTCTGCATAAGAACAGTGGGATTTCTTTGACTTCTACAGACGCAGCTGGAACTCATGATGCCAGCTGCATATTCACCTATAAGCTGCCCTTTTCCCTGTTGTCTGGTGGCACCCCCCACCCACCATCCCCTTTCTCTATCTTGTTTATATTTATAATAATCCGATATCAGGATGCTCACCCCTGGTGTCGGATGCCCCTCCCCTACCTGTTGCTCTAATAATAACTGCTGACATTGGGGGAGCCCAATCCCTGTGTCAGCATTCACAAATTCCCCCCCTCCAGCAGTGTGGGACACTGGGGAGCCTACTCCCAGTGTCCCCAAATACTTGTACTATTTGGCAACCCACACCAGCAGTGTGGGATACTGGGGACCCCACTACCAGTGTCCCCAAATACTGTTATAATATTATGTCTCCTAGAAAAAAGATAACAGTACCCAATGTCTTTTTGTTATTTTTTAATATGAAAATAAGAAAACATTTCCTCGTCGTCCCTGCCACCTCCTCCCCATCCCGACCCTCCCACTAAGCACCCACCACCCCACACACACACACACACACACACACACCTTACCCTATACTTACCATCGGAGGTTGAACACTGTCATCTTCTGTCTACCGGGACACGTCTGTACTCTTCAAAGCTGAATTGTGAAATGAGGAATAAGTGCTGTATAATGTCTTTCAATGGAGTTTTGAATTTATGTTGATATTTTTTGGATTTTTTGCAGCAGATTTTCAACATGGCCTTTTTGGGACCCCACCTCATGAACACTGCAGCTGTAGTTTTGTTAATCAGGCCCAGAAGGTGATTTCGTGATCATTGCATAAAATCACCTTTTGGGACTTAATAACGAAATTTCACTGACAGTGTTCATGAGGTGGGGTCCCAAAAAAGCTATGTTAAAAAATTTGGTGAAAAAATGACTAAGAATGACTGTGTTAGGTGACCTCATTGAAAATTTCCTACATACACACTTAACTTGTAGTTTTCAATATTTTGACTCCAAATTTTCAACATAGCTAATATTTCACACCACCTCACGAACAGCACAGCTGTCATTTTTCACATCCTGTCTGAAACGTGCTATCACACCTATGACACAGAATGGCATTTTGGCACAGATTTGAAAATTTTCAGCTACAGGGTTTATGAGGTGAGGTCATAAGAAGACTATGTTGAAAATTTGGGGTCAAAATATGAAAAAATGCCAAAGTTATGACCATTCATTGCAATTTTGTTATGCCCACTCATAACTTTGAAGATATTTAAATGTTTTAACCCCATAATTTCAACATAGCCTTCTTATTACCCCACCTCATGTATGCCAAAGCTGTCATTTTTTAAATCCTGCCCAAAATGTGTTTCACACGTGTGGTGCGTAATGGCATTGCAGTTGCACATAATTACATTTTGGCGGGAATTCGAGAATTTTCTGTACTGGGTACATGAAGTGTGGTAATAAGACAGCTATGCTGACAATTTGGGGTCAAAATTTGTCAACATTCCAAAGTTATGACCATTCATTGCAATTTCACTACGTGCGCTCATAATTTTGGAAATTTGCAATATTTTCACCCAGATTTTCAACATACCCGTCTTATTACCTCACCTCATGTATGTCACAGCTGTTATTTTTCAAATCCTGGCCAAAATGTGTTATCAAACCTTTAGCGTGGAATGGCGTTGCAGTTGCACAGAATTATGTTTTGGCAGGGATTTGAAAATTTTTTGTACTGGGTACATGAGGTGAGCTAAAAAGATGGCTATGTTGACAATTTACGAACATATGAAAATGGCAGCAGAAATAGGCCTCATGGTCTGTCGAGTCTGCTCAGTTGTGCAGCTAGCCCCTCATCTCGCAGCTGCCCCTCCCACTCCTCCCCTCCTTAGATTTACCCTCCCCCTCACCCTGTCCCATCCCCTCTTGAAACTGCCCACCATCTTGCAGGCCACCACCTCCTGTGGTAGAGCGTTCCACTTGCCCACCACCCTTTCCATGAAGAACTGTCTCCTTACCTCCCTCCTGAATCTCTTCCCTCCAGTCAGAGACTGTGCCATCTCATGTCCCTTCCTCTTCTTAATTGGATAATCACCTCTGTTCGAGTCCTGTTTATCCCTTTCAAGTACTTAAAGGTCTCAACCATGTCCCCCCATCCCTCCTCTCCTCTCCTCCAAGGAGTACATACCTAGTTCACTCAGCCTTTCCTCGTAGGGCTTGCCCTCCAATCCCCGGATCATCTTTGTTGTTTATGCTGCACCCCCCCAACAATCTGATGTCCTTCTTCAGGTGCGGGTGCCAGAACTGCACACAGTACTCCAGGTTCCTCCTGACCAGTGAGATGTACAGGGGGAGGATCACCTCCCTACTTCTGGAGGAGATTCCCCTTGCTATACACCCCAGCATCTTGCTGGCCTTCACTACCACCTTCCTACACTGAGCAGAGTTGTTCATGCTCCATGTTATAAGTACCTCTAGGTTCTTTTCCTCCACGGTGCTTCTCAACTGTACCCCTCCCAGCTGATAGTCCCTCCCCTGGTTCCTCACTCCAAAGTGTGTTACCTTGCACTTCTTGGCACTGAACCCAATTTTCCATGTTTCTGACCATTCCTGCAGTTTAGTCAGGATGTCCTGCAGCCCCTTCCATCCCTCAATGTCATCAACCACTGCCCCCATTTTGGTGTCGTCTGCAAACAGACTGATCTTACTTCAGATCCCATGTGAGATATCATCTGTGAATAACCCAAATAACACCAGGCCAAGCACTGCCCTCGGTGCTGAGAGTTCCCCTCCCACAACCACCCTCTGCTGCCTACCCCTTAGCCAGTGCTTCATCCATTTCACCATCTTTGCCCTCTCCCCCACAGATTCCAGCTTCCCTCTAGCTTCCCGTGCAGCACAGAGTCAAAGGCCTTGCTGAAGTCCAAAAACTGGACATCCACTGCATGGCCCTTGTCCAGTTCCCTTGTCATCCAATCATAGTACTCACTGAGGTTGGTCTGGCAGGATCTGCCCAAGACAAACCCATGCTGATACCCATCCTGGAGTCCATTGTCCTCCAAATGGGTTACCAGCTTCTCTTTCAGGATTGTCTCCATGACCTTCCCCATGATTGATGTGAGGCTCACTGGCCTGTAGTTTCCCAGTTCATCCTTTGGGCCACCTTTGTGGATGGGCACCACATGGGCCATCCTCCAGTCCTGTGGTACGCATCCCATTTCCAGAGAGGTATTGAACAGGTCAGCCAGTGGCCCTGCCAGGACCTCAGCCAGCTCCTTGAGTACCCTAGGGTGAATGCCGTCTGACCCAGGTGCCTTGTCCACCCTCAGTGTCCTCAGTCCTTCCAGTACCCTGTCCTCAGTAATCCTCACATCTGTCACCCCTCCCTCCTGCCTACCCCACCCCTCCCCTGAAGCACCTGCCCTCCTTTCTCTTGCGTGAATACAGAATGTGTGAATGCCTCTGCCTGATCCTCCCCTCTCTCTCGCTCCACCCACTCCCCGTCCTTTTTTATCATCACTATTTGGTCCCTGTTGTTCCTTCTTTCCCTTATGTATCTGAAGAAATCCTTTTCTCGGTTTTTAATACCCTGTGCCAGCCTCAGCTCTCTGGAATCCTTGGCTGCTCTGACTAGTTTGGTGGCCTCTCTGGATTTCTTTGTGTACATCTCCTTGTCTTCTCCCCTTCCTGACTTTTTGAACCTCCAGAATGCCTCTCTCTTGACCCTCACCCCCTCCCTGACCCCCTGAGTCATCCAACTGGGTTTCTTTGCCCTTCCTTTCTTGCTCTGTTTTCTAGTGCATGCCCCTGTAGCCTCTGCTAGCCCCTTTTTTATGACATCCCACTTCTGATTTGTGTCCTAGCCTGGTTGAACCCCTCCAGGTGCTCCTCCAGAATATCTCCCATCTTTTTAAAGTCCACCCACCTAAAGTCTATCACCTTGGTACCTGTACCCCCTGCTTCCCTCCCCATGTTGAGTGTGAACCACACCAAGTAGTGATCGCTCCCCACCAGTGGGTCCTCCACCTCCAGATCCCTTACCATCTCCCCATTGGACAGTACAAGGTCCAGAGTAGTTCCTATTGGAGTTGGCTCATGGACCAGCTGCATCAGGAAGCTGTCCTGAAATGTGGTCACTGTTGTCTTATAAATGAAAGCACCTAAAGGGCCCTGTGCTTCAACAGCTACATACATATACGCATCTATGGAGAGATGGGAGTGCAGAGCCCAAAGGGCTCTGCGCTCCCACAGACAAATAAGGATATGATTATACTATCTCAAAACGTAAGGAAATAAATTGCAAAAAACTGTGTTAACACTCTAGTTAGGGATAAAGCCACAAAAGTTGGGAAATGTGGCATTAGGGTTTTCAAAACTAACACTCCACACTCACCCTGCACACACCAACAGATGTCTGGGGTGTGCCTTGGGGCTATTGGTCCTAATGCTCACCCCATTCTCCTATACTGTACCCATCTAAGCTTATTTACTTATGGAATGGGGTGTGTGTTAGGGCTGATGACCCCAAGGCACACCCCAGATGTCTGTTGGTGTGGGGTGTTATCTTTGAAAACCCTAACACCACATTTCCCTACTTTTGTGGCTTTATAGAAACATAGAAGTTGATGGCAGATAAGGATCACAAGGCCCATCCAGTCTGCTCATTTTTTCTACCTTATGAATGTGCCATAGGCCTTTACTCTGTCAATGGCCTATTTATTCATACTCATTTGCATTGCTCCCTTATGTCTATCCAATGCCTGTTTGAAGCCCTGCACTGTATTCATATCACCACTTCCTGAGGTAGGCCGTTCCATGCATCCACCACCCTTTCTGTGAAAAAGAACTTCCACACATTACCCCGTAATCAGCCTCCCTCTAATCTCATGCTGTGTCCTCTTGTCTTGCCATTTTTCTTATATTGAAACATGTTAGACTCTTTCACCTTGTTAATGCCCTTTTACATGTTTTAATGTTTCGATCATATCACCTCTCTCCCTCCTTTGCTCTAGGGTATACATATTGAGCTTCGTTAATCTGTCCTCATATGTTTTCTGATGCAGTCCCTGCACCATTTTGGTTGCCCTTCTCTGGATTGCCTCCATTTTGTTAATGTCCTTGTGCAGGTCTGGCCTCCAGTATTGCATGCAGTACTCCAGATGGGGCCTAACCAGTGTCTTGTAAAAAGGGATTACCTCCCTCTTATGATTTGTGATACCCCTACTAATACACCCCAACATCCCTCTAGCCTTACCTACTGCTTAAGTAGTCTGCTTGGATGATTTCAGGTCAACTGTGATGATGATGATGCCCAAGTTATTTCCTTGTGATTGCCAGCAACTCCCCTCCCAACCTATAGGTAGATTCAGGGTTTCTCTTCCCTATGTGCATGATCTTGCACTTCTTTGTGTTGAACCCCAGTTGCTATTCTTCCGACCATTTTGCCAGTTTTTCCAGATCTCTTCTCATTCTGCCCACCCCATCTGGATCATTTACTCTGTTGCAGATCTTGGTGTCATCTGCAAACAGGCAAATTACCCTCCAGTCCATCTGCAATGTCACTGATGAAGATATTGAAAAGGACTGGCCCCAGGACTGATCCCTGAGGTACCCCACTTGTGCCTTGCATCTCTTCTGACTGTATACCATTTACCACCACTCTCTGTTTCTGCCCGCCAACCCATTTGCCACCCAGTTGACCAACTTCTGACCCACCCCGAGCCTACCCAGCTTGTTAATCAATCTTCTATGTGGAACAGTATCAAAAGCTTTGCTGAAGTCAAGGTAGGCAATATCAACTGCATCCCCTTGGTCCACCACTCTGGTTACCCAGTCAAAGAAATATATGAGATTAGTTTGACAGGACCTTCCTGTTGTAAACCCATGCTGTCTTGGATCCTGTGCTCCTATGGATTCCAGGTGTTGCACTATCCTTTTCTTAAGAAGTGCCTCCATAATCTTGCCCACTACTGAGGTAAGACTGACTGGTCTGTAATTCCCTGCCTCCTCCCTGCTGCCACTCTTTTGGAGCAGGATCACATGAGCCCTTGTCCAGTCTTCTGGGACCTCTCCTATGCTCAGAGACTCCCTAAACAGTTCTGCGAATGGCTCTGCTAGTTCCACCCTTAGCACCTTTAGTACCCTGGGATGCATGCCATCAGGTCTCATTGCCTTGTCCACCCTGAGCTTAGCAAGCTCTTTATCCCTAACTAGAGCATTAATGCAGTTTTTTTGCAATATAGATATAATATATGCATACACATACACATATATATATATATATATATATATATATATATATATACATATACACATATTCTTTGCAAACATCTGCATTACTGCCTAATTGGAGTTCAACTTTCTTTACAACAAAGCAGGGAAATGTGGTGTTGGGGTTTCCAGCCCAACTCCCCAAGCAGCAAAAGAAAAACCTTAGGGTTTTGGGTCTCCTGAGTTTTGGAGAATCAGTGGTGGGGTCTTCTTTGGGGTTGTCAACCTTAATGCTCCCCCTCACCCCCAGCCCCCTATGTGAAGCACAAGGTGCAACCCCAAGCCAGAGCCTCATACTGCACTCTTCAAAGGTAAAGAAGTATGTGTCGTCAAATGGTGCCAACAAAATGTGTTGTAGCTTTCTTCATGCAGAGCCCTGCATGAAGAAAAGAGATCACATCTGACCTTGGTTGCACAGGGGAGGGGTGAGCATTAGGTTGACAACCCCAAGGAAGACTTCACCACTGATTCAATAACTCAGGAGGCCCAAACCCTAATTTTTTCCTTTTGCTGCTTTGGGGTGTGGTGGGGGCTAGTTGGAAATCCTAATGCCACATTTCCCTATTTTTATTGCATTAAGTTGAACCCTAAATTGTGCATTAATGCAGGTTTTTGCAAAGAATGTCCTTTTTTTTGAGATAGTGGAATCGTATCCTCATTTACAGAGGTCCCTTCAGGACCTGTGTGGCTTGAAGCATACACACAAGGCGATCTGGGCCGTGTACCAAGGGAGACTCCATCCGCCTAGGAAAGTGTAGGGTCCTTCTGACCCTACACTTCTGTGCAGGGTTGGATGTCAAAAATTATGAAACTTATGAACTGCATAGAAAAATGTCAATATACCTTCATAATTGTTTTTTTTTTATTCTTCCCCAAATTTTCAACATAGCCTTGTTACGAACCCACCTCATAAACAAGGCAGGTGAAAATGTTCAAATCTTGGCCAAAATGTCATTCTATGGCACAGGTGCAAAAATACATTTTGGCTAGGATTTGAAAAATGACAGCTGTCACATTCATGAGGTGATTTTAAAAAAATGGCGCTGTTGAAAATTTGGGGTCAAAATATTTAAAATCACCAAAGTTATGAGCATGCATTGCAAAATTTCAACATACGCTCATAAGTCTGTTGTTTTTTTTTAATATTTTTACCCCAAATGTTTAATTGACAACCCCTCATGAACACGGGCAGAGAAAATTTTCAAAACCCACCTGAAGGTGATTTTGTGCAGCAACTGCAAAATCACCTTCCAGGACGGGTTTGTATAATTTCAACACCATTGTTTATATTGGGGTCCCAAAAAGGCATGTTGAAAATTTGATGTAAAAATATTCAGTATTGGCAAAGTTATGAATCAAAGTTCAATCCATCACCGAAATACATAATACCACACTTGCCTTATTTTCTCATAATGCAGTCACCGGTTCCAGCAGCAAGGTGTGTCTTCAATCAGAGAGTGGATCTTTGCCTTGGAACATGTTCAGGTGAGTGATGGTGTGTGGGGGGTGGGGGTGGTAGGTGCTGAGTGGGAAGTCAGGGTGGAGTGGGTGGGATGTGTGTGAGGGGCGAGATAGGAGAAAGACCGTTTTCTTTTTTACAAGATACAAAAAAAAAGATCAATGTGGGATGGTTTGGAGGTCATGTGATACAGCCTAGTTAGTAGCAACAAGGTCGCACAGCTCCATCCTGTTGGCTCATAAAGTTAGCTTTTTTCCTACCTTGTGACTTCTGTTGGGACTAATCTTTAACAGAATTGTCGTCTAGATAGCTTCCAAATCTGACAGTGAGAGATCTGGGGTGCTAGCGAATTAAAAATACAAGTTGTCAGTGTCTCCTCCCCGGGTGAAGAAATGACTGGGCCGACTCTTGGAATGCACATGGAGCGAGTCAGAGGCGAGCATGGTGGCCAGAGAGCTTAACAAGAGCAAAACATTCATGGATAGAATACGGTCTGATTTAAATAATATTACAGTTCAGCTAATGGCTGTGCGAGTGTCCATGGAGGCTTTGGGGCACCGGGTGAAGGTGGTGGAGGCCCATACCAGGCACTTGGAAGACTGGGCCCAGCCAATGCAGAGGCAGATGGGGACTGCTGAAAAGAAGCTCCATTACCTCTGGGGAAAAGTTGATGACCTCGAGTCAAAGAATCGAAGGAGCAACATCCCTACTTTTGGGTTGCCAGAGGCTGTTGTGGGGTCGGATATGTTGCATTTTTTGCAGAACCATCTTTCTGTCTGGCTACACTGGGATCTAAACACAGTGGTAGACATAGAGAGAGCCCACCAGGTACTGACACCCCCCCCCCCCCTTCTGATTTGGCTATCCAACCTCGACCAGTGGTATTTTAACTTCTAAGATTCAAGGACTGGGAACAAATTTTGAAGGATGCTAGGGCTTTAAAGGAGATACGTTATAATGGCTCTTGGCTTTCCTTTTATCAAAACCTTCCTAAGAGAGTGGTGGAGAGAAGGAAGGCTTTTGATTACGTTCAAGATTCTGCATGGGCACAAGAACTTCATTGCTTTCTGCTCACTCCAGACACTCTGAAGATCATAGCCGACAATCGACCCTTTACTTTTAGTACCCCAGCCGAAGCTCTACAGTTTGCGCAGGACAGAAACAGCAAGATGCTGGAGGGGTTAACTCGAAAGGACTAGGTCCCTCCTCTACCCCCTCAGAAGAGAGACACGGATCCCAAGTCATTGAAAGGATCAGAAGAACCTTCCCCTCCAACTGCAGCATTGGGGAAGTCTCAATATGTGTGGAAGACACCATGGATTGACGGATGTACTGGCAGTGGATGTGGGTCTTTCTTTTCTAGATTTATGAAACAGCTCCTTAAAGAGAAATTTGAAGTAACTCTTTAGGGGTTTGGGATTTTTCTTTACCTTCTGTAGTCAGAACCCTGTAGTTGGGTTCTTGGTTGTGAAGCTGGCAGTATCACTTTCATATGATCTGCGATCATTTTCTTTGAAGTGTCAGCTACGGACTGAGTTTTTTTCTTTGATTTTTATTTCATTATCGGGGAATGGAATCAACTGTTGGGGAGACTATCATGCTTAGTTAAATCCTTAATTATCAGCTGGACTGTATCAGCCATGCAGGCTATATTTATTTTCAATAGGTCCTAAACGGGTGACTCAAAGTGGGGCTTTATCAGCGTTAACCTAAGGTACTCCGGGCTCATTCACTTGTTGTTTGGGTTTGGGGCATTTACCCCTTCTTGTATAGGTTTTTTTTTTTTTAATTAATTTTATTATTAGGTTGTGGGGGCAGAAGTTGGGAACTGAGTTTGTCTGGCACAGCTCCCTCACTGAACATGTAACATTTTTCTGGAACCTTCCCCCCAGTTTGTACTTGGACTGGATTTTTGGCTCGGTATAATAAAGGCTGCTGGAGGGGGTGGGGATGGGTTAGCATTAATATGCTAACTATTTTAGAAATTTAAATATGAACTGTAAGGGTTTCTCGGTTACTTTATTTGGCATGCTATAGAGACTATATGACAACAGCCAGTTTTCCTTCCTGTTCTCAATTTATCCATTCAAGGATTTGCATCAAAGCATGATTGGGACTTCTGCACCATTTCTGGGACACTACATCCCCAGTTTGGCTGTACAGGTCCTTGGAGATGAATCTTTTTTTATTGGACTTATCTGGGTGAGTTAAGGTGGGTACTCCCCGCCTGCTGCTAGAGACATTTTTTTGTTTCATAGTATTTAACTTTGGGAGGTCAATTCTGGTGAATGGTGGGGTTTAAGAAAGCAAGACTGGGGAAGGGGAATATGCGAGGGAGGAAGGGCATGAACTGTGAAGATTTTTGAAGATTTTGCCACTTTTTCGTGGGATTTTAGTTGTTACTCCTTATTGGATCGGACTTTTGGCAATGTCCTTTGGATGACTGCTCACAGTGGGGGGGGGGATATATTAGGTGATAACCAGTTGAAAGTCAATGTTAACTTGTTTCATGCTTCTTTGTTAGGTGGGCTATGTGGGGTACTTCAGTCCACCTACTTTGGATTTTGTCCAGATGTTAAACTGATACGCTGTAATTCAATTATGTTACTCACAGTTCTGATTTCTTATTTATTGATTTGAGTAGTTGGGGGATGCCTATCTATTACTTAGTTCTTCTACCTTATGTGGTTCCCCGAGGGGACCGACTTGTACTAGCCACATAGCCTTATAGCTATTAATCACACTGCTTGTTACTGCTGTCCTAGATCTGCATGGCATGGGTTCTTTAATACTCCTAGTTTCTATAAGCAAAGTTTTTTACGGGGTTATCCTACTAATTTTGCTGTATTCCATGGTATTAGCTAGTTTAGTATTCAAAGGATCGGGGGGGGCAAGTTTATTGATGTGAAGTTGGTAACTTGGGTGATCAGCATGGGGATGGTTTTTGGTAGGCAAGAATTTCTGGAATCAGGAAGGGATGGGGTACGTGACCTGGAGAGTACAGAGAGTAGAGTGCATTATGTTATGTTCTGTACTTAATTGACACTACCTTGTATATACAGTAGTTCTGGAGATTGGTGGGAGGAATATAGCTGCTGATGCTTATTGTTTGACTCATGTGGTGTCTGCCTGGTGGAGATCATAACCAGAAACTATGGCTGTGGAAGGGTGAGGGCGGTGATGAGGGGGAGCAGCTGGTGACATCTAGGGACTACATGTCCTGCTATAGAGTGGTATTCTAGAATGTTCAGGGGAAGAATGTCCCAATTAAAACAAGGAGAGTCCTTGCCCACATTAAAAAGCTGGGAGATCAACTGATATTCCTACAGGACACCCACCTCCCGAGGAAAGAAGTAGAGCATTTTAGATCGGCACGGAAAGGACAAGTCTATGCTGCTTCCTGAACATCAAAAAGGTGAGGGGTTATGATTTTAATTAATAGGGGGGTTAACTGGGTTACTAAACAGGTGTGGAGGGATTCGAGGGGCCACTGGGTATTGGTGACTGGGATGCTCGATGGTGAAGCATATTCTTTGGTCTCAGTGTATGGCCCAAATGAGGATGGGGGCACCCTTTTCTCCTGGCCTCTCCCAAACTTTACAAGATAAAAGTGAGGGCATTGTGGTGCTCTGCGGGGATATGAATGAGGTGTTTGATCTGGTCTGTGACCATAGTGGCTCCCCTACCTGACTGACCACCCCAGGCTCTAGGGTATTGACAAAACTGAGGGAGGAGCACGGCCTAAGTGATGTCTGGTATCTGTTGCATCCAGGGACTATATATTCTTCTCCCCCATTCATCAATTATACAGTCGCATTAACCTAATTTTGGCTTCCCATAGCCTTTTGCATCGTACATGCCAGGTCACTACTTAACCCATTGTGGTCTCTAACCAGGCCCCTCTCTCCTGGATGTTTTAAAAGCCACAGGGAGGTGAGGTGTAAATCTAGATGGTGTTGTAACACCAGTTTTCTCTCAGATAAGAATTTCTGAGAATGGCTTAGGAGGGAGGTGAAAGAATACTTAGCTCTCAATAGATCAGGTGACATTGCCCCAAAATGGGTTTTGGAGGGACTGAAAGCTTATATGAAGGGCAAGCTCTTTGCCTATTCAATGGCAAACAAAATGGCACATCTGACCCAAAGGAGAGAGTTGGAATCGCAGTTGGAAGCTCTTGCAAAACAACACAAAATTCAGCCCTCAGATACCCCTTTAGTGAATCGCATTTGGAATGTTCGGTTTCTTTCTGCAATTGAGTAAGGAATGTTCGGTTTCAGCTTAATGCACTAAATACTCAGAAAGCAGAGCTGGGTCTCTATAGGTTGAAACAGACCTTCGGAGAGGGGGGAGAAAAGGCAGCGCATCTCTTAGCTCACTGGCTGAAAAAGACAGAGACCTCGAACAGTGATAATGGACTCAGAGGGGATGAATCAGTTTTTATTCCCAGCTGTACACATCTATAAGAACAATGGGTAGGGGAGACTCAGATATTACGGCCTTTTTGAACTCAGTTTCTCTTCCTGAGTTACAGGCAGACCAGAAGGAGATTCTCGAGGTCCTATCACATCTGAGGAGATCAGGAGGGCTCTGGGGCTGCTGCAAGGAAGGAAAAGCCCTGGCCCAGATGGCTTCCCTTTTGAGTTCTACAGAGCATTGGGGGACTTGATCTGTCCTTTGTTGGTGGAAGTGGCTGAATCTGCTTGGAAGAGGAAATTGCGAGTACGATGAAGTGAAGCTGTGATATCAGTCTTACCAAAAATGGAAGGACCCCTAACAATGTGGAAGTTACTGCCCGGTTTCCCCTACTCAATGCTGACTATAAGGTGCTGGCCAGAGTGTTGGCAAATAGGCTGACTAAGGTTATCTCCACTTTGATCCACCTGGATCAAGCCGGGGTTTGTCGGGGGGAGGGATGGAGCAGATCATATCTGCCGTTTGGCAGACCTTTTCTGTGTCATGGGAGCCACCCGAGACATGTCAGTTGTGGTGGCCCTTGAAACGGAAAAGGCATCTGACTCCATGGAATGGTCATATTTGGCAGCCATATTGCAGAGATTTGGATTTGGACCCTACTTTTCTAGTTGGATTAAGGTGATTTATTTTAATCCCAGGGCATCTGTTTTGACTAATGTAAGACTGTCTCCTGCTTTTCAGCTGGGTCGGGTAATTAGGCAAGGATGCCCCCTTTCCTCAGCCCTTTTCTTGTGACTATAGAGCTTCTGGCCCCAAAAATTAGGGAATCCCAGGATATAGTGGGTATCCAAGTTGGTTCGAGGGTCTACAAAACTATGTTGTTAGCTGATGATGTCTTATTAACATTGAGACAGCTTCCCACATCACTGCCCCAATTGATTTCAGTTGTTAAGCTCTTTTGCTGCATTATCTGGGTTGTGTAACAATTTGGAAAAAAATAAATTCCATCCTATGGGTTCTAGAAATTCCAGCTAGGCTTTACCAGTATCTGGTTTGCAATGGTCTTCGGGTGCTATTAAGTACCTAGGGATCTACATATCCTCCTCTCTTACAGATTGGCCCCTTTTTAATCTACGATCCATGTTGTCTAAACTTAAAGACGAGGTTCTGAGATGGCGACATCTTCGTCTGTCATTGTGCGGGAAAATACAGGCTATTCAGATGATGCTCTTACCCCACTTTCTGTACATTATCCGCTATCTCCCTCTGTGCATACCTGATTCCTGGTGGCAACAACTACTGGCCACTCTGTCTTCTTTTTACAGGGAGGGGACAAAATTCCACATTTCAGTGGCGAGGTTGATGACACCATACAGAAAAGGGGGATTTGCTTCTCCCTGGTTGTAAGGTTACTATAGTAGTGCAGGGCTGTGTCAGATTTAGCTGTGACTCTCCACTCTGGGAAAATGGAAAATCATGATTCGGTGGTTGGAACTAGAAACAGACTGGAGTCCTACTGGAGCTCCTGAGCCTATTTTATGAGGGTGAACAGCCTCAATAAAGTATTTACCTACCCAGGAATATGCCACCCATGTATGGTGGCTGGTGAGGAAATATTTGGGTTCAGGTTGGCAGATTCCTCTCTATCTGTGGCCTCTTTGGCATCAACTCCAGCTTCAAATAGGTGGCTCACCTATTTCCTGGACTTTGTCGGAGAAAGGGGGCATCTGGAGAGTGGGAGATTTGTTTTCTTCTCCCACTGGTGCACTTCATTCATTTTTGGAGCTCCAGCATCAGTTTGATCTCCCAGCTGCCCATCACTGGTACTATCTCCAGTTGCGACACTTATTAAATTTCATGTTAGGCAGTTCTTTGGGGCTGCTACCCTTATGAATATGGGGGGAGATATTAAAGGTCCCCCCCAAACTGGGATCCATTTATAAAGCATTAAAAATTGTGACAGCCCCTGATATAGGTGGGCTTCAACAAAGATGGGAACAGCTGTTAGGCCAGATGCTGAACAAGGCAGAATGGGCTGCTACATGAACTAATGGGCACAGTTTCTGTACGGATACAGCAGGACACCTCCAGCAGTTAAAAACATTGCCATTTTGGTATCATACGCCTGCAGCTTTGTACAGAATGAGACGGCTTCCATATCCGAGATGTTGGAGATGCAATGGGAGGTAGGCACCCTGCTTCATATATTATGGGATTGCCTTAAGCTAGCGGAATGATGGCAGGAGGTGATCTGTTCTATGGAACAGGTTTTAAGAGTACACTTGGCCAGTGATGCATCCCTTTTAGTCTTGGGGAAAACACATAGGTTGCCCCATTTGAGCAGCTATCAATGGGGGTGGCTTAGGACAGCCATCATGGAAACCAAGAGATTGTTTCTTTGCCACTGGTGTGCAGTAGAAATGCCATCTCATGACCAATGGATAGATGGCATGATTATGGTTGTGGGATATGAATGCATGTGATATATACAGTAGCTCAGGGGCAGTATAAGAAATTTGTCCAGACCTTGCTGCCCTTCTGGGGTATTTGGGGGATGGCAACCCCTAAAGGACATACATGGCTTCCCCCTCATACATTCCAGGGATATTCTAGTAATGTAGAAGGAGGTATAGGGGACTCCTAGAAGTCAGAGGGTGATACATCAGTGTCAAAGGAGTGTGGGGCTGGCTTGTCCTCCCTCCCCCCCACCTCTCAGACCACTCCCCACAATGGTAGGTAGTTGTTGTTGTGCTGTAAGGCACCTGGAGTCTAGTGATGGTTCTCTTTCTGGGCAGACACCCAAGACCACACGAGATTTATAGTGCATGATAGCTTTTCAGTTTTTTTATAGTGAGGATTAATGCAGAGTTTGTTTATTGTCTCTGTTATGAGGGTACTCCTAGTTTGGTATATTACAGAGCTCTTGCTTTGTTGGGTAACATGTATAATTTGAGCTCTATTAATACTTGTTATTCTTGCTGTGTATTGTAAAAATTAATTAACTATTAAAAAATGAGGGATGGTTTTCTTTATTGTAGTGGGTCAGAAGCTGGCACTGGGGATTGGGCACCCTAGTGTCAGGATGGTGTTTGGCAGTACTGGAGGTGGGCACCCAGGTGCTGCCACCTACTTCTTTGGGGAAGACATGACCTGGAAGGGAGGGTGTGGAAAGAGGTGGTACCAGGTGGGGCGCCCTGTTATTTACTGAAAAAACATAATAAAATGGGGAGCAGGTGATGTGGGGGGAGGGGGCAAGACAAGCAGTACCAGGGGGTACCTTGGTCCACTTATAACAAAGATAGATAGATAGATAGATAGATAGATAGATAGATAGACAGACAGACAGACACATAGATAGACAGATAGCTGAGAGAGATATCATGATTGCCTGTTCACTGGTGAAACTGAAGCTGGCAACAGGACTCCAACTGCGGCTTCACAAGTAAAGAAAGTCCCTCTGTTCTCATACACAGAATGCAGGTGAACAGCTCCTCTCACTAAGCTGGGTACCTTGTATTTTTGGGTGCCCAGAAACATTATTTGCATAACAGTTTTCGAAAAATCATATACCAGAATCTAGCTATCATATAGGCTGTCTCAGTGTCGACCCTTCAACCGCCTCAGTACCTTTTTTACCAAGAAGGTGCAGCATAAACTAACCTAGTGAAACTAACCTATATCTGACATAAAATAGTCCAAATGACCCCTATAAGAAGGGTCAACACAATAGAGTCTTCACAGCCCAGCCATCGAGGGAGTGAAGACAATAAATAGATAAGTGAGCTGGGGGGGTGTGAATGAGTGGTGGAGACTTCGTCCAAGAAGATCAAGAATTACGGTAGGTAAGTAATTTCCATATCTTCCCGGACATAAAGTCTCCACCACTCATTCACACTGATGGGAGAGTACGGAGCTAAAATAATTCCCGAGATGGGTTGCAGGAGAGAGGAGCTCGCTTAGGACAGAAGTCCATTAAAGATTGTCCTGCCAAAGGACTGATGCTGTCTGGCATAGACATCCAAAGCATAGTGCTTTATGAAAGTGTGCACAGAGCTCCAAGTGGCCATACTGCAGCTGTCCGCGATGGGCTCATTCCGGATTTCTGCCAGAGATGCCACGACTGCTCTGGTAGAATGTGCATACACTCTGCCTTCCAGCTTAACCAGTGCCATGGAGTAGCACTGGCGAAGGCATGCCACTAGCCATGCTGAAATGCATCTGATAGCAACAGGCAGACCTAGCCGAGCAGTGCTGAAGGACACTAATAGTTGTTTTGATGTGTGGATCTCTTTAGTTCTGTCTAAATAGAACCGCAAAGCTCTCTTGACATCCAGAGAATGTAGGGTGCGCTCCCCCTCATTCTGAAAGTTCGCAAAGTAGGTCGGAAGGACCAAGGGCTGATTCAGATGGAATTCTGAGACAACCTTGGGGAGAAACTTAGGGTGGGTCTTAAGGACCACCTTGTCTTTGTGAAATACAGCATAGAGAGGGTCTGTGACCAAAGTGTGTATTTCAGACACTCTGCAAGTGGAGGTAATGGCTACAAGCAAGGTGGTCTTCCAAGTCAGAAACTTCAGCTCACAAGTAGCTAGGAGCTCAAAACGTTTGCGGGTGAGCATATCTAGCACAAGATTAATGTCCCAGGTGGCTAACGGTCATCTGACCAGTGGCCTAATATGCAGTATGCCCTTAAGAAACCTCTTGACCACAGGTAGCTGAGCCAGAGACATGGAGTGTACGGGCTCATGGTACGCTGAAATCACACAAAGGTGAACCTTCATGGTTGAGTATTGCAGTCCTGTGTTTGAGAGATCTAGAATATACTCTAGGACTTTGTTTGGTGGGCAAGAAAAAGGATTCCAGGAGGATTCTGTGCACCAGACTGAGAACCACTTCCACTTAGCTGTGCAAGTTTTTCGAGTAGCTGGCTTGCGTGCAGTTAACAGAATATCTGAGACCCTACGTAAAATGTCAAACCTGTTCATCTCTCTCTCTCTTCAGGAGCCAGGCATAGAGGTGAAGGGACTTCAGTTTGGGATGGACCAGAGGTCCCTGGGTTAGCAGATTCGTATGAAGTGGAAGCTGTCTCTGAGAAGTTTCTGACAATCTGTTGATTAATGAAAACCAGATCTGATGAGGCCAGAATGGGGCGATGAGGATCATTCTGCCCCCCCATGCCTTCAGTTTGAGCAGCACCCTCTGAACTAGGGGAAGAGGAGGACATGTGAACAGAAAGCATCTTGTCCAGCGCAGTTTGAATGCATCCTGGCAAAAAACGCCAGGTTCTGGATTTCTGGAGCAGAAGAAAGGCAGCTTTGTGTTGAGTGGGGATGCAAAAACGTCCAGGTGTGGAGTTCCCCACTCTTCGAAGAGTGATTGCACGACGTTTGTGTTGAGGGACCACTCGTGAGGTTCTGGCTCCGTTCTGTTGAGACGATCCGCCAGATCGTTCAGAACCCCCAGCAGGTAGACCACCTGGATCAGTGCTTTGTGCTCCAGGCACCACTCCCACACTCTCATCACTTCCCTGCATAAGGGGTGAGTGTGCTCTACCCTGCTTGTTGATGTAGTACATTACTGCTTTGTTGTCTGTTTGAAAGAGAATGGTCTTGTGACAAAGTATGTCCTTCAAGGCTCGGACTGCATTCAGGATGGCTCTCATTTCTAGAATATTTATGTGAAGCTGAGACTCATCCTGACTCCATTGACCTTGAGTGTGGAGATCCTGGCAGTGAGCTCCCCATCCCAGTAGGGATGCATCCGTGGTGATGGAGATCTGAGATTCTAGAGGGGCGAAGGGATAACCTTCCAGAAGGTTGTCTTCCTGAGCCACCCAGGTGAGTGACCATTTCAGGGGCTCCGTTACCTTGATGGAAAAGGACTGCAGGTGTGTGGTCAGTGACCACTGAGTGCTGACCATTCACCGAGTAGTTCTCATATGAGGACGAGCCAGAGGCACAATGAACACTGAGGATGCCATGAGACCCAGTATCCGCTGCATCGAGAGAGCTCGAACCGAGTCATTCTCCCTGATGAAGTGGGCCATCTGATGTTGTTTCTTCTGTCCTCTGAAAAAAAGGCTTTTGTGCCGAGGTATCCAGAAGGGCTCCTATGAAGAGGAGCCATTGGGAGGGCTGTAGCTGAAGCTGTAGCTATGGCTTCCTGAGTCTCCTGTCTGAAGGGACTTGCTAGGAGCCAATCATCCAAATACAGGAACACCTGAATTCCGAGCTTCCTGAGATGTGCTGCAAGCACTGCAAAGCACTTTGTAAAGACTCGAGGTGCCAAGGATAGCCCAAAGGTAGCGTTGACCCATTGCCACAAATCTGAGGTATCTGTGATGGTTTGAGTGTATGAGAAGATGTTGATAGGCATCCTGCATGTCCAGGGAGTCCAGCCAATTGTTTTGATGAATCAAAGGTAAGAGTGTACTGAGTGATATCATCTTGAACTTTTCCTTGTACAGGAATTTGTTTAACTTCCTGAGATCGAGAATTGGGCGCATGCTGCCTATTTTCCTTGGAACTAGGAAGTAATGGGAGTAGAAACCTGTGTTCCACTCTCCAGCGGAACTACTTCTACTGCTCTTTTGTTCAGAAGGCCTTGAATCTCAAAAGCAAGAAGGTCTGACTGAGAGACAGACAGCTTGGGCTGTCGTTTGGGTGGGTGATCCGGAGCGGTTTCTGAAAGATTTAGAGAGTACCCCTCGCGGATTATTCTGAGTACCCACTTGTCTGATGTGATTGACTTCCACTGGCTGTATAACTGAGTCAGATGCCCTCCTACTACTGAGGAGGAGTTCCCCTTGGACAGCTGAGGTGGGACTTGGGCTGGAATCTCAGAGGGTGGCACTTGGTGCTTTGGGGCCCTGTGCCTTCTGCTGCATTTTCTTTTGTGGCTGAGGGATCTGGTTTCTTCTGAAGCCCCCTCTGCTTTTACCATGAAAGAACTGACAGTTATAAAACTGACACTGGTTCCTGACCCTTTGAGGGGCTGTGGATGGTGGTCTGACCGTTTTGATAGCTGTTCCAGTTTTCTGTGTGGCTCGTGCCTGCTTGACCTGAGGATCAACAGGGTACGTACCATCAAAAGGCAAAGCCATAACTCTCTGCTGGGCATCATTTGTAAATCCCGACATGCACAACCAAGAGTGGCGTTGCGTGCATATACTGGCCGCCGCTGCTCTGGAGGCAGTGTCAAAGGCATCCATGGCAGCTTTGAGCTGCTGGTTATTGGATTCAATGCCTTTGGTAATGGTTTGAAGAAGCTCTGTGTTAACCTTCAAATCTGGGAGAGTGTCTACAATGGCCTTGAGCGATGCCAGAGTGTATACTCCGTACTGAGAGAAATAACCCTAGTAGCTAGCAATGTGCATGCCTAGGTTGGAAGAAGCAAAGACTAGCTTTCCTGAAGTGTAGATTTCATGAGATTCCTTGTTTACAGGATGTGCTGTGGATTCTTGCAGGAGAACGGCTTTGCCATTCTCTGCCAGGACAAATATGGCATCAGCAAAGGTTTGTGAGGCCAAAATAGGACGATCTTTGGGAGGGGCATATTTCCTATCTATGGACTTGGCTACAGAGGGAATAAGCGCCGGATTACTCCACACCATTTGTCAGAGTGTCTCAAAAGAGGGCTGCATAGGAGGAGTCAGTCAAGAATGTGCAGGTACTACAGACTTAGCAATTTCCCAGGATAAATCTCTGAAGTCTGGAGAGAGAGAGTGCTATTCACGTTTCTAAGCAGAAACTTAAAGGAAAGGTCCTCGACCAGAGGCTCTGCAGTAAGAGAAGGTTTATTCACCACCCCTAGGGAGGAATCGTCATCAAAGTCATCCTCCAATTGAAGATCAGGATCAGGTTCGATGTCATCTCCTACTAGTCCTAAAGGGACTGTATAGATAGGAAAGGGAGGAAAAAGAGGAGGAGCAGCATGAGTCGGAGTCGAAAATGCCAGTATCATATTCAGCACTGCAGGCGCTCCCAGTGCCGTAACAGATGGTGGCACCAAGAACATTGGCTGCGCCAGCACAGGACGTGGTGCCGGAGGAGCTGGCACCAAACATGAGGTTCCCAACCCTCAACTCACTGAGGAAAGTCTGAGAAAATCAGCAGGAAATAAGGGTACCAGAGTGCGGCGTCGACAGCACTGAGTGACTAGGAAGCCCCAACCACCCTGCCTGCAGGTCTGAAACCGAAAGGCCCGAAGGCCCTAGTGATGGACTCACCGGCTCTGGCAGACGGGACAACCGCCAAACCCACTACTCCATAACAGTAGCCCAATGGTGAAACTGCTCACCGGAGGATGCCCCAGGGGGTGGGGAGGGACTCCGGAGTCAAGGATGCTGTTCACCAGAAACAGAAGCCAGAGGAGACCCCGGAAGAGTCCGAGTCAGACCCCCGCCACCAGTAACCAACGATCGATGCACAGACATACCAGAAGGCAATCTCGAGCAGTACCATTTCTTTTTTGACCACGAGGCCAAAGAAGTACTTGAAGCTGAGCGGAGCAGAGTCCTCAACGAGGATCGAGAATAAGACCACTTCATTTTGTGCTTTCAGGAAGACTGACCATCCCCCGAGCACCGGACTGCCTGTAGTCAGACCCCCTTCCCGTAGAGGGCTGTGGACCAGACCCAGCTCTGCTGACAACACAGCTATCATGTGAAGTCTCCCTACCGTCACCTGTCCCGCTCATGATTGACTCCGTCGAAGAAGGGCTGAAGACTTCACTGAAGAAAATATTTCTTGTATACCTATTTTCCTAAACTGATACAAAAATAATAAATCAAATCAAATCACATTTTATTTCTGAAGCGCTTTTCTAAAACCAAAGCGCATATACAATATTAAAACAACCATTAAACAACTAAAACACACAAAATTAAAAGGCAGCAGTACTAAATCTAAACATCATCCCCAAATGCAAGGCCAAATAAATATGTTTTTTTAAGAAGATTTAAACATCTCAGTGGACAGGCACTCTCTAATCCGACGAGGTAGAGTGTTCCACATGGTCGGGGACCATAAAACTATTCAATACTGAAAATTTATAACTGCTGTTGTATAGACTTAAGTTTTGACTCCCGGCAGGGGCAAGCGGTGTTACTGCAGTGCACTCGACGGCGGGGAAAAAAGGAAGTGAGGCGATTGGAGGGTTGATGCCGAGGTAGCCTATACAGCATGAGCCCAGCTCACAGTGCAGCTTCCTCATGGCCCTCCTGAAGATTTTTAGCTCTCACTGGGTCCTAGCGCCTCCAGTGTAGTTCCCATTAGTGTGAATGAGTGGTGGAGACTTTACATCCGGGAAGATCAAGGAATCCATTTCTGGCTAATCATACAGGAGAGGCAGGGAAAGCAGATCACTAGAGCCATCCCACTGAAACAATTAGGCCCTGGAATAAATGGGAAGCAGAACGTAATCACCTGTGTTTTCAAGACATAACATTTGCACATATGGGAGGGATAGGTTGACTTGTGTCGTCATTTACACCAGAGGCTGGGTTCCTTCACATATCAATCAAATGTTTTACATGACCAACATACCAACTATTTCAGCACCATGCCTGCACACCCACTATGGGATGTACTCATATGTTATGGGGTGGAGTAACTCCAAGTGAGCACAAGTCATCATACAGGGCTGTGCAGAGCTAGCATGCATGGCATGCAGTGAGTGCAATATGGAGCGTAAAACATATTTTTTTGCAAAGCACTTTTTCCCTTATCTAAGACTAAAAAGAAATCAAAATCAATGCAAATGCTGAATGAATTTATTCAGCTCTGACATGGGAATATGCCTCCTGGAAATGCAGTCTTTTTACTAAGAGACAGCCATCATACATTGTTATCCTACGAAGTAACATGTATTTGATTGTAACCCCCTTGTTACCCGGGGTTACTAGAATCCCAGTAAGACCTAGTGGTAGGCAGGGAAGGCAGCTTGTGAAACTCCAGTTAAATGGGTTTCACACTGTCTCAATCTGTTCTCAGTCTCAGCTGAGACTGAGGGATAGCATCATTATAGAACTTTCGCAGCTGCATAAGCCATTGGAATCTGCAGCAAAGGGAGTTAGAACGTTGGGAGTTTTCAAAGGGGAGTCTGCAGTTTGTCTTCAGTAAGTGAAGTTGGAAGTAGGGAGCTTGCTGTTAAGCAGCTCAGTAAAGGCTCTAGGAGCCTCAGCCCTGACAGAGGGCTACTTTTCAGTAATAGGGTGTATGTCTCCACCTTAAAGAGAGACACAGAAAGAGTACTCAAGTGGTGGAGACCGCTGTTTTGGTCTCAGTGCCCCCTCCCTCCGAGGGGGGGGATGAGAAGGATTCCCTGCAGATTCCTAGGGCAATCCCCTTAGTTCTGCTTGTGGAGGAAAAGCTGCCTATTCATTCCAGTAGTTATTTTGGGAGAAAAGAAGATTTGTGAGTCGCCTATGGGGCACCTGCAATGTAAGGGTGAGTGTCTGCTCTGGCTAAAAGGGCCTACGTTTTCACCCTGGGACTTGTGTGACAATGTGGGGGATTGAACTACTAAATATTGGGAAGCCTAGAGAAATGGGCCAAGCAAAGTAAAAGTAGTTTCAAGTTCCTGAGTTTGTAGGGATGCAAATAATATGTAGAGATGTGACAGACATTTACCCTTAATCTACATTTAAAAGTTCAGTAAAGGAATTGTTCAGTTTTCCGGAGAAATGGTCGGGTTTGGGCTGTGGGAGCTGGAGGTGGGTGGCCCCCCATCTTTAGTGACCAGGTCCACCTCTACGGATTTCTTCTGTGGTTTTTTTACTTTGCCTCAGGCACTTGGCCAGTGATGGGGGAAATACCCAGATGTGGGATTGTAAGGAAAATTCTCTCTAGGAATCGCAGACTCTAGTGTGGTGTGGGGAGCCACGACAGGATAATTGGTTCATTCCTCAAATGGACCGTGAACAGGATATTTGGTTCATTCCTCAAATGGACCGTGGATCAAGTGGCCAGCAGGGGAGCCGGACCAGTGGGGAAAACCCAAGTGTGCACAAGTCGGGCTGTGTACCCAAAGCTGCGTGCAAGTCCGGGCTGTGTGCCTGGTGGGTTCAGAGCCTGAGGGCTGGAAATGGTGATAAAGTGTTCTATAGTCTCTAATCTGCATTACCAGGAAATATAGACCCATAGGGGTCCGTCTATGCTTTGTTTGTTCAGCTAGTATGTGAATAAAAGCCACACTGAAGAATCCCATTCCTGGTTCTGGACATTACAGTTATTGCTTCCTTTGTTCAGATTTACTTGGGTGCCCCTGTGCAGAGTAGCCAAACCTAAGTCCCCCTGTGCCAAGTACCCTCATCCACCCCGAACCTGGGTCCCCACCAGGTACTGCTGTCAGCTTCAACAGCATGCCACCTGTCGTTTTGGCAAAAAGGCAGGGGTGAGGGGTTACAAAAATGGAGGCACCGCTTTGGATTTTGTTCTGGGAGGAAGGTGCTTGGGCAAGGGGGGCTAGAGTTTTGGCTATCTGGCAGTGGGTAGCCCTAAAAGCTGAAGCAGTTTCCCTAGTGTGTTGCTGTGTGCTGTGAATCTTGTGCTGCTGTTTAAAATTGCCAACTGTTTACCAAGAAGCAGTAAAGCCAAAGAGTGTGCCCTTGTCCTGCATCAAAAAATTGTTTACAGCATTTTTGCCTGCTTTAAAAATGAACTGTGGTAAAGAAAAGTGTGGAAGACTAGGGGTAGCAACAGGAAAATTGTGCCCTGGACGTTTGAAATGCTTTTAAAAAATGAACTGTTGTAAAGAAGTGTGGAAGACTAGGGGTAGCAACAGGAAAATTGTGCCCTGGACGTTTGAAATGCTTTTAAAAATGAACTGTTGTAAAGAAAAGTGTGGAAGACTAGGGGTAGCAACAGGAAAATTGTGCACTGGACGTTGGAAGTGCTTTTTGAATTGATTGAGAGACTGCAGTGTAAATGGCTATGTTAAATAGTTGAAATGGGCTCCCGCCGTGGAGTCAGTTGGTGAAGAAAAAAGAAGTTGCATTCTGCAGTTTAAATTTGCCTGCTCAACGATCGCCGTGAGGAGAAGAGCCCTCGCAAGAAAGAAGAGGCTCATTTGCATGGCGTCGTGTGGTTGGTCAGGTTGCAATCAGTCCTGCCCCATAGCCAGCTCTACAGAGACCCCAGCATTCGAGAGGGAGTGTGAGTGGAGTGCGTGTACTGGCTAGTGGAGGAGCGTCGAGGAGTGTTAAAATCACTGTAAAGCTTATAAAAATTGACTTTCTTGTTTAAAATCGGGCTTAGCCCGCTAATCGATCATTGGAATTGCAAGTTTGGTGGTTGAAAAGACAATTGGTAGGACTGCCTGCCCGTTTCTGTTCTGAGGCCTCCAAGAACTGGCTGCAGGCTGTTTTTCCCCATCGCAGCAAACTGCTACTGATAGCAGTAAGTAACCACCTTAAAACTGCTCAAACAGTGATTTTTCAGCCCTATGCCATATAAATGTGTGTGCAGCAGTGTAGTCGCTTTGCAAGTAATGACTGTGTCAAGTCCTGCCAGCAAGTGCAAGTCTGTTAAGCCATTGACTATGTGCATAGTAATGAATTTAGCCTCAGTTTAAAGTTTGCAGCCAGAGAGAGACTGTGGATTGTAGCCAAAGTGCAGCACTAGTTATACAGGCAATCCTGTGCTAAAAACCTGAAGCTTTAAGGGACTGTAGTAATCAAAGAAATGTTTCCAGCGTGTAAAAAGTCTGTGGAAAATCATGTGAATGTGTTTTAAAGTAAGAATAGAGCAAGTTGTGCAGTTTGGGCAAAAGTTATCAGTAGTTTGTGTAAATCGGGTGCGCAGTGGCTTGACCCAGATTCTGAATGTTGATGCACAGGAGTGCTGCCGCCACCATTACAGGGTGGGGTAGTAAAGTAAACACAGCAGCAGAGGAGCCATTTTAAAGCTACAGAGTGTGTTCAATAAAGTGGGACTTTCAGTTACAGTGAACTTTTGTTTGTTTTTCTGCAGTTATGGCCTCAGGACCAGCTCGTTACCCATATCATGCCCGGGTTGCAGTAACAGCAGTAGTAAATAGACTGAGGGATATTGAGAAGTGGTGCTATGGAGGGCAACTACCTCCTCATGTGGCGATTCCTAATTTTCCAGTGCATGTATGCCAAATATGCTTGAGAGCTGGAAGGGATGTCTTCATGATTCCTCACTGTGCTGGATGCCTAGAAAAATATGGCTTGCATAAAGTGCCTCCAATTCGTTTGGCTCCCACATGGACAAAAATTCAGGAATCTGCAGTTGGCAGCACATAGCACCAGGCGGAGCCTGTGAAGGAAGGCCCCTCGGGGGAGTGTGGCACAAAGCTAGAGGGTGCAGAGTTAGAGACAGAACCCGAAGTTGAAGTTTCGGATGCTGGATCCCAGAAGGAAAGTTCGGATAAAGTATCAATAGACCCCTGGAGGGGAGGGCCTAGCCCAAGTCTCTTAGGTGAAGATGAGATGCGGGAGGCTTTTGAGTGGGAGGTGTCTACCTCCGTGCCTAGTGATGAGTGGATAGTCTCAGGAGTGAGTACGGCTGCTCACTCCTGGGCTCAGATCCTCAGTGAAGAGGAAGATGAGGGGGAACCTATGTGGCCTTGTGAAAAAGGAACGGGTACACAGCCTCAAGATCTTGCCTCGGAGGAATGTATGGAAGAAGGGGGTGATGCCACTGCCCTGGCTTCGCAAGAGGAAGAAGTCAGGGATCCGTTTCTAATTTCTTTAAGGATGCGTAGCTGGCAGAACCAGAACTGGCCACCCCCAAGCCAGGCCGGCGGTCTCAGATTGACAAAAGCAAGTAAAGAGGAGAGACTGGTTTGTAGGAAGGCAAATGAGATCTATGGTATGACCTTTCCTCGGAAAGTCTAGGAGGAGATTGAGAACTGCAGGAAATCCTGGATCTGGGACGAAGCAATGAAAAGTGTGCATCCTGGGGCCAACAAGCATGTAAAGAATAGACTGTTCCACGAAAAGTATACCCAGTGGAAGAGAGGCAGGACACTGTTTATAGACAGAGTGAGAATAGTGTACAGAGCGGGACGTGAAATCTCCCACTGTGTGAATTACGTGCGCCCAGAGGATGTAATAATTCAAGCTCCTGACCCCCGGTACTATTGGCCTCAGTGCAAGGACCTCTCAGCAAATGTGCCCGTGCCTACAAAATGGACAGCCAAGCAGTGGTAGTCAATACTGCCACACCAGACTGTGAAGTGCCTTTATTGATCCGCCAATATGGACATCCAGGACTCAGGTGCCCCACATTCATCAGTCTACAGTGTACTGGCCTCCCCAGAAACCATCGACTGGCCCACCAGATGACTTCAGATCCAGAGAGGACACCAGCCCAACTGTATCCTGTTCATCGCCTGGTAATCGGATGATGTCGACCCAGCTGTTTTCTTTTTGTTCCTGTTCTAAGATTCCATCTCCAGAGATGACATCAACCCAGCAGTTCCCAGATGTGCCCCCCTGTGGTTCCCGTAAGATGTCCGCCCAGCTGTATCGGAAGAAATGCGGCCCAGAGAGAGTCTTCGTCAGAGGTGCAGGTCGGTGATGAATTTTGTACTACAAGTGGCTGGTAAGTCCAAACTTTTCTATCTTTATGACATTACAGTACACACCCTACACTAACAGACTTCAAAATGTGTGAACTGTCCTCAAAGACTGTCCCCTTCGGGACTTTGGCCTGTTAGAACTGTGCTTCACTGGGCTCGGCCCAAGAGAGACTCTTTATTGGACTAGCCTTCGGGCATTGTGGTCACTAGTTGGGACTTTTAGGGCACTCCATCCCCCCAAAATGTGTATTGTAAATAATGTTGTTGTTATCTAATGTAAATACTGTTTTTCTACCTTTTTTCTAAAAAAAATCTTTTTGGGATTTTTCAGTGTTTTGATGGTAGAGGTTTAGGCAGACTGTGTATGCAGATTAGGAGTATGTTTTGTCTTTCTTTTTCTTACAGGTGTTCCTGGGAAGACAGAAGAGAAGACAAGAAGAGGAGGAGGGGCTCATCAGAGTTCCTCATCAGTGCTTTAGTGTGTAAAAATTTAAAGTACTGTGGTGTTATTGTTGCTATTACTGTATTAACCCTTTCCTTCCACAGGTGTGTTTGTGGGGGTAGGGAGGAGGCAGTAATGTGGTATTTCAATGGTGTGTGGTTGCAGGTTGCCCAAGGTCAGGGAGGTCCCCAGGTTGTTTTTGTTTTGGGGGTATTAGGTTAGAAGCAGATAGGTTTTCCCTAGAGGGTTGGGGGGGATAGACAGGCTGTGGCCCTGACCTGCAGTAGGGACCGCAGTGCTCATCTATCAGGGCTATGCTCTGGATGGTTCTACCAGAGCCACTAGATGTCCATAGTAAGTGGATAGTGTAGAGGCTGACATGTCAGCAAAAGGCATCTAGGCCCTTAGTGTTGCCTGCCTGTGCTTGCACATGGTAGGAGGGGGCCTGATCACCCCCCTCCGAAGGTAGCACATAGGGTGGGATGGCCTAAGGCTGGGTAAATAATGACTGCAGACAGTCATTTTCCTGGTCACGGGCGAGTGTAACCCTCTTGTTACCCAGGGTTACTAGAATCCCAGTAAGACCTAGTGGTAGGCAGGGAAGGCAGCTTGAGAAACTCCAATTAAATGGGTTTAACACTGTCTCACTCTGTTCTCAGTCTCAGCTGAGACTGAGGGATGACATCACCAATAGAACTTTCGCAGCTGCATAAGCCACATTGGAATCTGCAGCAAAGGGAGTTAGATAGAACGTTGGGAGTTTTCAAAGGGGAGTC
Source organism: Neoceratodus forsteri (assembly GCA_016271365.2). NCBI lineage: Eukaryota > Metazoa > Chordata > Ceratodontiformes > Ceratodontidae > Neoceratodus > Neoceratodus forsteri. The sequence continues at coordinate 972,450,741 of CM057456.1, read as the reverse complement.
TGCAGTTTGTCTTCAGTAAGTGAAGTTGGAAGTAGGAAGCTTGCTGTTAAGCAGCTCAGTAAAGGCTCTAGGAGCCTCAGCCCTGATAGAGGGCTACTTTTCAGTAATAGGGTGTGTGTCTCCACCTTAAAGAGAGACACAGGAAGAGTACTCAAGTGGTGGAGACCGCTGTTTTCGGGTCTCAGTGCCCCCTCCCTCCGAGGGGGGTGGATGAGAAGGATTCCCTGCAGATTCCTGGGGCAATCCCCTTAGTTCTGCTTGTGGAGAAAAAGCTGCCTGTTCATTCCAGTATTTATTTTGGGAGAAAAGAAGATTTGTGAGATGCCTGTGGGGCAACTGCAATGTAAGGGTGAGTGTCTGCTCTGGCTAAAAGGGCCTATGTTTTCACCCTGGGACTTGTGTGACAATGTGAGGATTGAACTACTAAATATTGGGAAGCCTAGAGAAATGGGCCAAGCAAAGTAAAAGTAGTTTCAAGTTCTTGAGTTTGTTGGGATGCAAATAATATGTAGAGGAGATGTGACAGACATCTACCCTTAATCTACATTTAAAAGTTCAGTAAAGGAATTGTTCATTTTTCCAGAGAAATGGCCGGGTATGGACTGTGGGAGCTGGAGGTGGGTGGCCCATCTTTAGTGACCATGTCCACCTCTACGGATTTCTTCTGTGGTTTTCTGCTTTGCCTCAGGCACTTGGCCAGTGATGGGGGAAGTACCCAGATGTGGGATTGTAAGGAAAATTCTCTCTAGGATTCGCAGACTCTAGTGTGGTGTGGGGAGCCACGACAGGATAATTAGTTCATTCCTCAAATGGACCGTGAATAGGATAATTGGTTCATTCCTCAAATGGACCGCGGATCAAGTGGCTGGCAGGGGAGCCGGGCCAGTGGGGAAAACCCAAGTGTGTACAAGTCGGGCTCTGTACCCAAAGCTGCGTGCAAGTCCGGGCTGTGTGCCTGGTGGGTTCAGAGCCTGAGGGCTGGAAATAGTGATAAAGTGTTCTGTAGTCTGTAATCTGCATTACCAGGAAATGTAGCCCCATGGGGGTCCGTCTATGCTTTGTTTGTTCAGCTAGTATGTGAATAAAAGCCACACTGAAGAATCCCATTCCTGGTTCTAGACATTACAGTTATTGCTTCCTGTGTTCGGATTTACTTGGGTGCCCCTGTGCAGAGTAGCCAAACCTAGGTCCCCCTGTGCTGAGTAACCTCATCCTCCCCGAACCTGGGTCCCCACCAGGTACTGCTGTCAGCTTCAACAGCATGCCATCTGTCGTTTTGGCAAAAAGGCAGGGGTGAGGGGGTTACATGATACTTCAATCTTTTTTTTCCTTTCCATGCTAATGGCAAATATAAAGTGTAAACTGTAGCCTTAATAATTTCCACATGATCTGAGTAAACTGAAAACAAGCTTTGAGTCACACAGCTCTCTCATCCAACAGCTGACTATGGCAAGCAACTCCGATGAGAGGCTGTGACATGAGTGCTCTCACAGCTAGAAAATCCTCTGAGAAGCTGCTGACAGGACAGGCTGCGATAGCATCCGTTTTCAGTTGAGGACATGAGATTATTACAGTCAGTGTAAAACTACATATAAAACTTAAAAATGCAGTTAATTCATTTATCTTATAAAAAATGTTTTAATAAATCAGACTCATGACAAAGACAATTTATTCAGATGATTTTTATTGCATTTCTAGAAAAACAGATGCAAAGAGAGAGAGAGAGAGAGCGAGCAGGGGATCACCGGCTCACTTTTGTAACTGAAGCCGGCAGTACTACTCCAGCTGCAGCTTCACATTTCAAGAAAGTCCAGCTGTTCTCATACTGAGAACATGGGTGAATAGCTCTTCTTGCTAAGCTGGGCACCCAAGACTTTCAGGTGCTCAGAAAAATACAGTTACATAAGAACTTACCGTGACAGTAGATCTTCTACAGAATCTCTTGCAGAAGGCCAGATCAATAGGACTTAGTAATCAGGCACTAGGACCACATGGAAACTTTCTAGCTAGCAGTCTACCAGAGGGTGCTGCCCACCCCAGACGACATCACCCTCCGACATCGGTGTATCCAATAAGAGTGGATGACCCCCATAGCCTCCTCAGTTCTCTCGCTGCAGACCAAAAGCAACAGCCTGCTAGGGGAACTGAGGAGGTATCCTTAGAGTAGACAGAAAAGAACACAGAAAGTTCTCCTCTATGGAAAAGGAGAGCTAGGCAGAAAGCCCAAAGGCCAGAAAAGAGGAGAAAAAGGGGGAAGGAGAGGGAAAGCATGGCCTGCTGCAAGAGATCTTCTCGAAGGTCTACTGTTATGTTAAGTTCTTATGTAACTGTACTATCTTACTTTGAGGGTATTTCTTGCAGCAGGCCACACCAGCAGGATGAGACCCAAGCAGTTCTGGCAACTACTGTAAGACAGGTTGGGAGGCTGGCCATAAAGAAGAAGAAGAAGAATCAGCATTTATATAGCACTTTTCATACACAGTATCCCAAAGCGCTTTACAAGCAATGCTAGACTGGTAGTGAAGTGACTGAATGTGTGGTGGCGGCCATATCACACATCGTCACCCACACACAGCCTGGATAATTGCATGAACCGTTTATGGGAAGGGGAATGTTGGCCAGAACACTGGGAATGTTCCCTGCTCTTTTGCGAAGAGTGCCCTGGGTTCTTTTACTTCCACCTGGACACCCACCAGAACACCACCAGGATGGGAAGAAGGGACCTTGGTTTAATGTCTCATCCGAAGGACGGCAAACCCCAGCAGTACAGCACTCCCCAATACTGCATTTGGATGCCAGTGATTTTTAGGTGCAAGTCCAACCCCAGTGTGGCACGAGAACCCATGACCTTCTGGTCCAGAGGCGGATGTGCTACCAACTGAGCCACACTGACACCTAAATAAAGACCTAAGAGAGGAGGGCTTGAAGAACAGCCAGACTGAAATAAGCCCTACACCTAGAGGCAACTGTTGTTTCTTCTAGTAGAGTCCTAATGTATTTGGACATATGCAGTAAGACCTTCCTGTTGTACTGCCCCGGAGATGAAAGTTTTAAAGCCTACATTCTAAGTAGGCATGCGCTCGGTTTCAAACGACTGTCCACTGGTATGTTCCATGCAACCATCAGATTCTTAAGAGCAACTAAGAACAAAGACTCTAAACTATCCCATTGATTGAAAATCTATATGAAAATGTATATTAGACTATAGGATACCCCACCAATCCCAGTGAGAAATAAAAGACTCAAGTGACAGATGCCCAACAGATAACCAACTCAATGGATCAACAACAGAATGTAACAGCTGGAGTGCAGAGACTCCAGGTTCCAGTAGGGGAGGAAGGGTGGGAAGTCAGAATACATTAGGACTCCTTTAGAAGAAACAAGATTACTGTGGTAAGTAATTTTTTCTTTAAACTACAAGAAGTCCTAATGTATTCTGACATATGCAGACTACCAAGCAGTGCCCGTGGAGGTTGGCATAGAACCTACTTATGAAATAGGCTCTACAATACTGCTGTACCAAATCTAGCATCACTTCTGGCTTGCACATCCAAACTGTAATGCTTGGTAAAAGTGTGTACAGTTTTCCAGGTAGCTGCTTTACAAATCTCCAACAAGAGAATGTCCCTTGCAGCTGCTATAGTAGCAGCTGTACCCCTGGTGGAATGAGCCCTCAGGCCCACAGGGGGTTCTTTTCCCAGCTTTCCATAACAAAACTGGATACATGACACTATCCATCTTGCAATGGGTCTCTTAATGGCTGGCTTACCCTTACCCACACCCACTTCTACATAGGTAAGAAACAACTGATTGTTCCCATTCCAATGGTCCTTTGTATGATCCAGATAATAGCCATTTTTACATCTAGACTATACAACCTACGTTCCCCTGAACTAGAGTGTTCGGTGAAGACAGGTAAATTCATAGACTGGTTAAGGTGGAAATCAGAAACCGCCTTAGGGAGGAACTTCCCATTTATTCGGAGAACCACCATGTCTCTGTGGAATTAAATATAATTTGGTTCCACTGACAAGGCCTGTAGCTCAGTGATCCATCTGGCTGAAGTGATGGCTACCAGGAACACAGTTTTCCATGTCACATACTTAAGCTCTGCTGAGGACATGGGCTCAAATGGGGCTGCATCACCTGTGCTATGCAGATGTTCGAGTCCCAAGAAGGGGTAGGCTCCATATGAAGAGGGTGCACATGCAGCAAACCCTTGAAAAACTTTTTGAATGTGGGATTGGAAGCTAGGAAAGGGCCCTTCCCTACTGACAAATAACCAGAAACTGCTGCCAAATGCACCTTAAGGGTGTAAGGCCGAAGGCCCAAAGAGTGCAGGTGAGCCAAGTAGTCCAGAAGGACTGGAAGGCCAGCCCCTTGAGGGTCAACAACTATACTGGAGCACCAGATGGTGAACCTTTTCCACTTGGAGGTATAGGTTTTCCTGGTAGATGGTTTTCTGGAAACCCTCAGAATGTCCAGCACCCCCTTAGAGAGTTGCAAACTAGCACACTCTAGGTCTTCAAGGACAAAGCTCTGAGCCTCAGGGACCCCAGGTTGGGGTACATAATCCTCCTGAGAGGAGGTCAGTAGGTTGTACTTCCTGGGGAGGAAAATTGGGCTGGTCGATGACAGGGCCAGTAGCATCAAGTACCAAGGCTGGCTGGCCCAGTTTGGAGCTACCAGAATCATTGCTGCAGGTTGACACCTAAGTTTGTTCAGCAACCCAAACAGCAAGGGAAATAGAGGGAAGGCATACAGGAATTTCCCTGACCAGTCCAGGAGAAGTGCATCCATGGGTACTGTGCCCAGTGCTGGAGGCCTGCAACAGAACAGAGGCAGTTGATGATTGTCTGGGGCTGCAATAAGGTATACCTCTGGGGTGCCCCACCTCTTGAAGACAGTTTGTAGAACCTGTCTGTTCAGTGACCATTCATGGTGGTTCTGGTTGATCCTGCTGACAGCATCTGCCAGAGCATTGTCCTTCCCTGGGAGGTGGCCTGCTGACAGCGATACCTCAAGGGAGTAAGCCAGACTCCAAATTTTCATGGCCTCCGTGCAAAGCAGAGTGGACCCTGTTCCACCCTGCTTGTTGATGTAATGCATGGTGGTGGTGTTGTCTGTCCTGATCTGTACCACCTTCCCCTGAATCATGGCTGAGAATGACTGAAGAGCCAGCCACACTGCCCTGAGTTACAACAGATTTATATGCAAAAGGGACTTTTGAGGAGACCATGTGCCGTATGCTGTATGCTCTCCTAGATGAGCACCCCAACCCAAGAGAGATGCATCTGTGGTAAATACTGTACCTAAGTGGGGTTTTGCTGCAGGAATGGGACTTTTTCCCTGTCCTGCCACCACTGCAAGGCCTGTAGCAGTGTGGACAATACTGGTATCGGCTTTGACAATGGGTCTCTTCTCTGGGACCAGAATGTCTGTCATCTGGAACCTTGCCCCTGAAACTACAACTGTTGAAGCAGCCATATGCCCCAATAACTATAGGAAATGCCTGGCTGGCCTTGGTGAGTGGAGCTTGAAAGAATCTGCTAGCTGCAGCAGATTGTCCACTCTGTCTGGTGAAAGCACTGCCCTTCCCCTCACTGTGTCCAGTTCTGCCCCTATGAAGTCCAGGCACTGGACTGGCTTCAGGGCAGACTTTTTGACATTTATCAAGAATCCCAGTGAGAGTAGGGTGTTCTGAGCGAGGGTTAAAGCCTCTGTCACCTGCTGCTGAGACTGCCCCAGAACTAACCAGTTGTCTAGGTAAGGGAACACTGAGACCCCTAGGCGCCTTAAGTGTGCCACGACCACTGCCAGGCACTTTGTGAACACCCAGAGGCTGAAGTCAGGCCGAAAGGTAGGGTCCTGAACTGATAGTGGCCCGATGGCAATCTGAACCTTTGGTACTTCCTGTGGGCTTGCCTGATGGGAATGTGAAAACAGGTGTCCTTGAGGTCTATAGATGCCAACCAGTCTCCTTGCCTAAGAGTGGGTAAGATCATAGCCAGAGTCACCACCTTGAACTTCAGTTTTGTTAGATGCTTGTTCAGAAATCTTAAATCTAGAATGGGTCATCAGTCCCCATTTTTCTTCAAGGTCAGGAAGTATCTTGAGTACAACCCTTTTCCCTTTTGGGAAGGAGGGACAGGTTCCACTGCCCTGTCCTGAAGAAGAGTTGCTATCTCTGCTTTCAGCAGGGTTGTTTCTGCCTGGTTGGCAGGTTTGAACAACCTTGCTCTTAGCCTGGGAAATGCTTTGAAGCTCAGAGCAAGGCCCTAGCCTACTACCTCCAGAACCAATTTGTTCGTGGTTTACGGATTGCCAGTTCTGCAGGTAGTGGGCCAGCCTGCCTCCTACTGGAACTGGGGAGGTGACCCATGACTCTTCAGGGAGTCTGCTTGGCTAGTGTCCTGGGCCGGAATGAGTGGCACCTCTCCTGCTCCATCCCCTAAAGTACCTATGCTGCTGCCAGTAAGCAGGGAAGGCCTAGATCTGATATGTCTTTGATAGGCCCTGCCCCTGCCTCCCCTACCTTGTTGTTTCTGAGGAGTGGCAGCCTTCTTCTTAGCTGCAGCACTCCTGTAGGTAGTCCTATACTTGTCTATTTTTCTCATATAGGCCTCTGTTTGATCCCCAAACAGGGAATTTTGTGCCAGAGGAAAGTCCAAGGCCTTGGTCTGGGTATCCTGAGAAAGATTAGTGGCTCTGAACCAAGAAAATCTTAAGGACACAGAGGTGGCCATAACTCTGGATGCAGAATCATTGGCATCCACAGCCATATGGAATTGTTGCTTCCAAGTCTCTATTCAATTCCTAGCCACCTCCACTAAGTCTGCAGCCAAATCAGCTGGGACCCTTGCAGCCAGGGAGGATATTGACTCCCATAGCTTTTTCTGGTACCTTGCCACATAGGCCATGTAAAAAGCCTGTCTGATACCCAGAGATGACCCCAAGTACAGTATGCCTTCTTAGCCATGGAGTCAAATTTCCTGGAGTCCTTCTCAGGAGGATGGGAAGCCAAAGGTATACCTGCTTTTTCACAATCAGCAGCCTGAACCACACCTTCATGGCTGGGATGACCAGACAGAAAATCAGTGCCATTCCTGGTCACCGGATACTTCTTATCTGTCCTCTTATCCACAGGAGGGACAGGAGTAGGAGTACTTATAATCCTTAAGGTCTGTCTATTTAGAAATTTAGGTATGGGTATCACCAATCTTTCTGTGGCAGATGCATCCATCATCTCCACATAATCAGGCTCCTTTTTTCTCTTCTATGGACTCATGAGCCGGTAGTTGGGAGAGTTTCAGTCACTTTCTTCATGAAAAAAAATTGAGTGAGAGCATCCTCTGGCTGCTTAGGTGAAGAACCCTTCCTCATGCTCAGGGGAGACTTCAGGTTCAATGGGACCAAAATAATCCTCCTCTTCCTGCTTACAGGAAAAATCTATTTCAAAAGATTCAGGCTGAACCCGAGAACCCGGGGTTTGAACCGGTTGAGGAGTAACTGTATGCTGTACCAATTCAGGCAGACCGGCTTGCAGTGACTGAATAATGCATAAAGCATTAGCAATTTCTTCAGCAGTTGGAACTGCAATCGACCCAGTCTTAGCAGCCAGTTCGGTATGTTTGTCTTTTCTTTTTAGTGGAAGCAGTTTCAAGGGCTGTCTCCACGGTTCGCTTGGTAGAGGGAGTATCACCCTGGTCAGAGAGCACTCCCTCTGGTTCCTTTGAACCAGAACTGGATCGGCCATCTGTGTCAGTGAACTTCTAGGCCATTTTCTCATTCAGTTGGTTAAGACGCCTGTCCAGTGTCAGTTCAGGAAAGTTTTTACAAATCTCACAATCTGCTTGCAAGTGGTTGAACCCCAAGCAAAAAACACAAGTAGTGAGTGGATCAGACTTGGCAAATGTCTCACCAGACTCAACACATTGCTGATACCCAGTAGGGCTGGTTTACTTTTTGGGTTTCTGTGACTCCATGGCAAACCTGAACATATATCCCCAGTGGTGGTTAGGCTGGATAAGGTTTTAAATATGTAAAGTCCTGGTTAAAAGACAGGTATCAGCAGTCAGGGAAAAAAAAACAGAAAACTTTTTTTTTTTTTTATTAACCAGGGCTAACCAGTCAAAGACACAGAAAAATAAACTTTACCTCAAAAAAGAGTAAATCAAGTTTGTTCCCTCGCGGTTCACAGCAACCACTAAAGAACCAATAACTTACCCAATTTGTGGAAAAAATATACTGATTGGTCTACCTGTACCGAAGGACAGTAGTTTGAAATTATTTTAAACTATCGGTAGTCGAAAACCACAACGAAAGCTACTCGAACCAACAAGATGCTGAGGAGATTTCTCCAGGTGTCTTCATAGTTAGGCGGAGTAAAGAATCTGATGGTTGCATGGAATGTACCAGTGGATAGTGGTTTGAAACCAAGCACGTGCCTACTTAGAATGCAGGCTTTAACCCTTTCATCTCCGGGACAGTACAACAGGAAGGTCTTACTGCATATGTCAGAATACATTAGGACTTCTTGTAGTCTGAACAGGAAGTTTCTTGCCGTACTTGTAACAAAATACAACAACTAGCTAACCATTTGGATAAACACTGTTTGGACACTGGAACATCCTCTTTCTCAGGGGCGAAGGAAACAAACAATTAAGAGGACTTCCTATAGTCCTTTGTCTGGTGTATATATTTTATAAAAATTCTATGAACATCCAACGTATGGAGCAATGCTTCCCCTGGATTGGCATGATCTGGAAAATAAACAGGCAGGTGGATGGACTGATTTAAAGTGAACTCAGACACCATCTTAGTAGGAAACTTAGGACTGCTACGAAAAGACACCCTGTCCTTGTGGAAAATCAAATATGGCTACTTGCACATGAGTGCCTGAAGCTCAGAAATCTTTTGAGCAGAAGTAATGGCAACTAAAAATGGGAAAGCGTAGCTCGCAACTCACAGCCACCTCAAAATGAGGCAGGGTGAGCTTCCCTAACACAAAATTTAAGTACCAAGCCAAGGCAGGACTGCAGATTGTAGGCTTCAAGTGCAGGATGCCTCTCAAAAATGCATGAGACATGTCAAGTTGAGCCACAGTGCGGCCACTGACAGGTACATGGTAAGCAGAGATGACTGAGAGATGCACCTTGATGGAGGAGTACTTCAGACCAGAGTCAGAGAGGGAGAGCAAGTACTCCAAGATTTGATTCACTGGACAGGTGAAGGGGTCCAAGTGGTGCAATGCAACCCACATAACAAAATGCTTCCACTTCATGGAATAGGTGGCCCTGGTGGATGGTTTCCTAGCCACCACCAGAACATCCACCACTCTGGAGGACACCCCAAACCTCACTATGGCTATGTCCTCAGGAGCCAAGTATGAAGGAGAGATTTGATAAACCAGGGTGCCCTGCTCGTAGGACAGCAAGCCTGTGCATAGGGGCAGGGGCACTGGATGTTCCATTGCCAGCTGCTGAAGCAAGGGGAACCAGATCTGATGAGGACAGAAGGAGGAAATCAGGATCATAGTTGCCCTTTCCATTTGAAGTTTGATCAGAACCCTCTGAAGAAGCAAGAAGGGAGGGAAAGTGTACAGGAATCTCCCTTTCCAAGAGTGGGACACCGCATTTTGCCAGAAAACTCCAGGCACATACCCTGATATGCAGACAGGCATCTTGCATGTACAGGAAGCAAATCCAGTCCCCTTGGTGTAACGGGGCAGCAGACCCCGAAGGGTGACCATCCTGAACTGTTTGTATCGGATGATCAGGTTTAGCTCACTGAATTACAGAAGTGGCCAGAGATCCCCCATACTTTGGGAATCAGGAAGAAGTGGGAGTAAAACCTTTTTACTTGCTGGGACTGTGGAATGAGTTCTATTGCATTTTTGCAAAGCAGGGCATGGATCTCATCCTATATCAGAAGGATGCGACCAGAAGAATATGAGCATGGAACTCGAGGTCTGTCCTGAGGCCACTCTAGAAGTTCTAGGGAGTGTCCATAGTCAAAGTCACAGCACTCAATTGCGTGAAGTCATCTCCCACCACCTGTCCAGATGGAGGAAGAAGCGACCCCCTTCGGCCACCTCCTGAGTGTCTGGAGGAAGGGGGTCCAGCGAGGAGTCAGGAAGTGGGGGTAGATGCAGCCAGGGCTGCGGGACCTCCCTGGGAGCTCTAGCAGGTGGATGGGTGGGGTGGGCAGGGCCGATGCCGCTGTTTTCCTTGAGGCTTGGGTTTGCTTGTGGGTAGCTGAATAAAAGGGTATCCTCTGCCCAAACTTGGGCTGTGTGATACATGGAATGGACAGAACTCAGGGTGCGTCCAGGCACCTATAGTTGGTTAAAAATACCTTCATCTCCTCCAAACAATTTGTACCTTCTAAAAGGGGAGTTCATGATGGACAACTGGACGTCCTGGGCGAACCCGGACACCCAAAGTGAAGAGTGCTAACACATGCCAGCCACGGCTGCCCAGGTCAATCCATCCACAGCGTCGTAAGCTGCTCAGAGCAAATGGGTACAGATGTCGGAGGCTCTGACTTGAAAGTACCCAGGGCTTGTTGCTTGGCAGGATCATCTGGCAGGGATTGGATGGTGTCTCTGGCCTGGTCCCACAGGGCACTTTGATACTGGAGCATGTGCAGCAAGTAATTGAGGGTATGGATCGCCAGGGTGGCTGAGGTGTACACCCACTTGCCCAGAAGGTCCAACCAATGTGATTCCTTGGGTGGCATGGAACTCAAATGCTTAGGCTGTGGAGTACGGCCATAAGCAGTATTTATCACTATGGAGTCTGTTTGCGCCTGCTCCCTGAGAAAGAGTTTTTCCGCTGGGGCAAGATACAGCCTATCAGCCTTTCTGGACATGGCTGGGACCAGATTGGACCGATGCCAAGCAGCCATGGTGGCATCTTAGAAACATAGACTTTGATAGCAGATAAGGACTACTTGGCCCACCCATTCGGCCCATTTCCCTACCTATAGGATAAGCTGCAGATCCTAGTTAACCAACAGCCTACTTCTTCCTACCCCCCACTAGAATTGTTTTGTCTGTCCCATGCATTCTTGAATTCCCCCATTATTGACCCCACAACCTCCTCAGAAAGGCCGTTCCATGCATCCACCACCCTGTCTGTGAAAAATACTTCCTCAGATTGCCCCTGAGCTGTCCCCCCCAATCTTCAAACTGTGCCCCCTTGTTCTTGCACATCTCTTTTTTTGAAAGATGCTACTCTCTTAGACTTTGATTCCCTTGAGGTGCTTAATGTTTCTATCATGCCCCCCCCTTTCCTTGAGGGTATATGTATTAAGCTCGTAGGTATCAATGAAGGAATGGACCACCAACAGAGGAGTCTCTGACTGGCAAAGGTAGGAAGCAAGTTGGTGCTGCTTCAGGTTCTGCTCCTCCTTCTCGAACCCCATGGCCTCCTGAATATTTTGCATGACAGCCATGAAGGATGGATCATCTGGTGGGGATCTGTGGACATACCTAGGGGTCCCTTCCCCTTCAGAGGAGCCCATGGAGGGCATAGGTGAGCAACTGATGTCACCTTCATCTCCCTCATCCTCATCCTGATCATCCTCATCAGGCTATGATACTCATCCCATCATCTGTGGGCCGCCAGGGGAGGGGGGTGAGTAGCCTGAGAAGGCGGGGTTGGTCACAAGGACACTGGAGTGGACGGCCCTGGAGAAGGTCCCTGGAAAGCGAGAGGTACCAGATCCTGAAAAGGGTGAACCACGTAAATCCCCAAAGGGATGAAGGTAGGCCTTGAAAATCTAAAGTAACAGGCAGGCACTGGATAACAATAGACCAGTGTTGACCCTGTGGGCGCCAGCTGAGCATAAACTGCCGTAGGCCCCTGCAGGTGTGGGTTGTGGATAGACTGGCACAGGCCCAACAGATGATGGTTGTGGGTAGCCCAGTGCAGGTCCAACAGGTACAAGCTGAGGGAAAACGGGCACAAACCTGATGGGTGCCAGCTGAGGCAAGACTGCTGAAGGATGGGTGCCAGTTGTGGCAAGGCCAACGAAGGTCCCGTGGGTGCAGACTGAGGTAAGATGGGCACTGGGGAGGGAGAAGACCTTATAGGTGAAAGTGGTGGAGGACTCAGCCCTGGGGAGATTTCAATCTCCTGCAACACAAGTCCCAAGGCTGGAGGACAAGCGGCAGACCCTGAAAAGGAGACAGATGCTTGGGTTTGCCAGCGGGCGTTAGAAAGTAGTCCGTCTTCCACCAAACCCATGCTGGCTGAAGACATGCCAGCCAAGCCACCATGCTGTGTGCCCACTGTGAGCTCTGTGGGTGAGAGGGCATGCGCAGCAGACCGGGCCGACTCCCCAGAGGAGGAAGACCCCTTCGTGGTTGAAGAATGGTGAGGAGACCGCAAATGGGAGGAGGAGGACTGGGGCCTATTCTGGTCCTTGTCCCGGTGTTTGTATTTTCCCCATGGTCTTGTCCCTGGACTTTGAGGACTGAGGGCCTAAAGACTGGGCCGGGAAGACCGAGGAGCTCCCGGCCTGCAGCTCCCATTCCATAGAGGCATCATTCTGCTGCAGAAGAATGTTCCCTAAAGTTCGCTGGCAGCAGCACCGGGTGGCTTGGTTGAATCCTTGGCAGGCCTCACAAGCCTGGACATCATGGTCTGGGCCTAGGCAGCAGACACAGGCAGAATGGTCATCTTTCTCTGGGATTTGTTTTCTACAGGCACACTTGGTTTTGAAGCGATTTGAGGTAGAAGATGGCTTTGAAAACAAAAAAAAAGTGACCAACGGTGAAAAAGAACTATGGTGAGAATTTAGAAAAATGCTGAAAATGCATGAAAATGGCAGTTGACAAACTGCGGCGGTTTCCAGAAGTCCAACGTGCATGGGCAATGGTGGAAAAAGAACTGGGGAGGCTACTGGGGTCACCCACTCTTGAAGGATAGGCCGATGTCAGAGGGTGATGTCAGTGGTGGGCAGCCCCCTCTGGTAGACTGCTAGCTATAAAGTTTCCATGTGTCCTAGTGCCTGGCAGTTAAGTCCTACCAATGTGACCTGCTGCAAGAGATACCCTTGAAGTAAAATCAATGTTTCCAGGCATATTTAAAAAACAAACAAACACCAGAATCTAGCTTAAAGGATCCCATTTACCTAGAGTCAGGTGTCTGTTTTTTGAAAATACATCATTTTTATTGGTTTTCAATTTTTTTTTTTTGTAAAAATCAAGATGGCAGTCATACAAAGGAAGAATCTTGGCTCACAAAAGAACATTCTTCTGTTGTGATTTGGGAACTCTTCTTTCACATCATTAGACATATAAATGAAAGACCCCACTGAGCATGTTCAAAACAAAAATTTTACATCCTTATAACCCAGGAATGAAATTTTTTTTTTCACCAAACCCCCCACCCCCCCAAAAAAAAACCAAAAAGGCATCTTCCTAGGGCAAGCACTTTCTACCCTGAAAATTTCAGAACAAAATGCGATTTTTCCACTTTCTGCATTACCCAGATCTCGAAATTGGACATCTGACTGTCATGAAACTGGCCAAATCAAGAGACCTTGCCTCCCAGACTGTGCATGCAATATTTTCTTGTACTGCCGTTGAACTGGTGGCAAAGTTATTAAGGAGCAAAGCTAGGGGTTTAACATTAAAGACACCCTGCTCAGCCCTAACTATAGGAGCACTACCACAACCCTATCATATATTATAGAGGCACGGTAGCGCCCCTACAGTTAAGGTTGAGTAGGCTGTTCAATGTTAAACCCCAATTTTTGCACCTTAATAACTCTGTCATTGTTTGATGAAATAGCACAAAATGTAGCATGCTCGGTCAAGTTGTCAGAGTCTCAAGATGCGAAAAGTTTCACGATGGTATCTTGTATGGTCTTCAAAATACAGGGTGCCAAAAAACAAAAAGAAAACCCTATACTTAACATTGCATATTTTTTTCCTCTCACCTACAGCCTAGCGGGTATGGAATTTTTTCATGACATTTTTAGGTTTGAAGGGGCCTGTATCAAGGGTGTGCCTTTTGAAGGTTTGTTGAAAAAAAATATACCATTTTAGAGTTATGAGTTAACAGTCAAGATCGACAAGTTAAAAAAAAAAAAAAACTCTTGCATGTGCTTATTTTCAGCATTTACTTCTCGTGCTGAAAAAATACTGATTCTGTTGGCGATTTACTGCTGGCAATTTAGATCTTAAGATTACAATGTACTGTAATCAAACCCAGAACATTGTCATGGTAAATCGTGAATGAAACTCATTAAGTTTTCATCAGATTAACAAGAACAGTCTATTCCAAATGCCGTATTTGCAGGGTTTTATACAGTTTTAAGTTTGAAAGATTTCGGCACTCCCATCACTCGAGACTGACCTGCATCAGGGTATAGTGAAGTCAGTGTCAGGGTGCTGCACCAGCGCGCAGTCAAGTGCAATTAACTGGATGTTAGAATTCATTTAGAGTGTGTGCTTGGCACATTGTGTTGGTAAAATGTAAATTCTTTTTTTGCACCATTCCCATATTGTAGGTGGCAGCACTAGGTGCCCACCCCTGGTGCCACCGAACAGTAGTCCAACACTGCCTGAACAGGTCCCACGGCGAAGATGCACTCTCCAATCAAAGACACGTCTTGCTGCTGGAACCAGCAACTTCTATATGAGAAACTAAATTAAGTGCGGTTCAACATATTTCATTTCAGTTTTTTTAACTTTGATGCATTAGTTATTTTTTGCACATTTTGACACCATATTTTCAACATGGCCTTTTTGCAACCCCATCTCATACTCAATGGCAGTGGAATTATGCAAATCAGGCCTGAAAGGTCACTTGCTGAAATCTTTTTTTGGCCAGGATTTGAAAATTTTCACAACCCTTGTTCATGAGATGGGATCAAAACATGTAAAAATTGCAAAGTTATCAGTGTATGCTGAAATTTCTCTACCCGCACTTGTAATTTTAAATATTTTGATTCCAAATTTTCAACATAGCCGTTTTTTTCCACTCATGAACATGACACAAGTCATTTTTCAAATCCTGGCTAAAATAGGTTTTCGCACCTGTGGCGCAGAATGTTATTTTGGTGGGGATGTGAAAAATTTCACCTTATTATCCCACCTCATGAACCCAGTAGAAGACTATGCTGAAAATCTGGTGTACAAATAAGGTAAAATGCCCAGGTCACGAGTGAATGTTATTGTATTTCAATGTTCACTCATAACTTCGCTAACTGCGAATATTTTGATTCCAAACCTTGAACACAGACAAGTTTCCACATTACTTCATACATGCGACACATACATTTTTTTAAACCCTGGATGAGATGCATTTTCACACTTATGGTGTGAAATGACATTTCGGACAATATACTATAAATAGTAAATGTCATTCTTATAAGGCCAATCCTAAAGTGAGTATCTTGAAAATGTGGGGTCAAAATTAAAAAAAAAAAAATATATATATACACATACATATACATATACATATACATATACACACACACACATACACACACATATACACAGTAATTGTTAAACTTTGTGTGTAGTGGCAGTCTTGACCCCAGCAGGTATGCTTTGTGATCCCATGCCACTAAGCTGAGTATGGGGGTGAGCTCTGTGACCCAGCTGAATGGGGCGAGGGTGGGGGGGATTGCGCTGTTATGCAACACCCCCAACCAGGGAATGAAAGGCGCACAATTGTCTGCACAGGGCAGAGTACCATATAGTGATGACAACTGTCATCTTGGCAAAGGGCCCTGCACCTCTCCACCAGTGGGTGGCAAATGCCCTGTGCATTGGCTGACATGCACTCTGCTCTGTGAATCTGTTTCTGCAGCCACATGGAAGCGCAGGGACCACAGGGCCCTGCATTTCCTCAGTCCACTACAGTCCCATGAATTCTTCACATCCATCACCAGACTTGTTAGCAAAGTCTTCCCTTGGTGCAGGGCAACTGTATCTGTGAATTAAAATAGGATTCAACTCTTTCAAAAAGAAAGGAAATCCTTCACAAAAAAACTCTTAATATTAGGGTAACTTAACACTACAAAAGTAGGCAAATGTGGCACAAGGGTTTCCAAACCTAACTCCCTACCCCCCTCCCCCCAAGCAGCAAAAGGAAAAACATTAGTCTGTAGACTCTTAGCAAATCAGTGGTGGGGTCTTCCTTGGGGTTGTCAACCCTAATGGCCACCCATGCTCCCCAAGAAAACGTCACACAGTTTCCTTGCTTCATACAGGGCCCTGCATGAAGAAAGAAAAAATTACTTACCATAGTAATGTTGTTTCTTCTAATGGAGTCTTACCGTATTCGGACAACATGCAGTTAGACCGACCGGTTCAACTGCCCCGGAGAACCAAGAGTTAAACTCTATGCAATGTATAGACCATCGAGCTCGAGCTCGGTTTTCAAACCACTGTCCTCGGTATGTTCTAGTAACTGATCAGATTCAATGAAGTGAACTAGATTAATATGTATGTAATGGCCAAAACTAAGCCTAAACAGGTCACCAACAGGGGCAACATAAGGAACAAAACCAAAGGGCATATAAAAGACTCAAGTCACAGATGCCCACAGAAAAACCATTACCACTAGTGATTTAAACCATAAAGTTGCTGCAGAAGAGACACCCTTCCCCAGGTTCTGAAGGAGAGGTAGGGTGGGAGGTCAGAATACAGCAAGACTCCATTAGAAGAAGAAAACATTACTCACCTTAGTAATGTTGTTTCTTCTAATGGAGTCTTGCTGTATTCTGACATATGCAGTGATATCCAACCTTTGAACTGCCCCGGAGAGGAAAGAGTTAACTTTCCATGCAAGGCATGGAACGCTGAGCTTGAGCTTGGTTGAGACTCTCTGTTGTTGTTTGAACCCAAACCGCCAGATCTTTTATAAGCTACACTCACTGGGTGTCCTGTGTGGAAACTGTAAACTCACACTAGCCAACTGGCAACTAAATTTAATAAAAAGGTGTTTTGGTTCCAAGGCAAAGACTCAAGTCAGGAAACCCAAAAAACAAAACACAACACACACCCAAACATAAGAGGGTGAGAAAAGAAAGGGGGGCACCTCTAGGGTGCCAAAACTGTTCCTGTCCACCCACATCCCAAAAACCAGGTTCTGAGAGGGGAGGCGGGGGGGAGGTCAGAATACAGCAAGACTCCATTAGAAGAAACAACATTACTAAGGTGAGTAATTTTTTCTTCAAACAACACAAAGTCTTGCTGTATTCTGACATATGCAGACTACCAAGCAGTACCTCCATGGAAGAGGGACAGAACCTACTTTGGAAACAGGCTCTGAAGCACTGCTGTCCCAAACCGAGCATCACTCCCAGCCTAGATATCCAGAGAGTAATGCTTGGTGAAAGTAAGTACTGTTTTCCAGGTGGTTGCTTGACAGATTTCTAAGACAGGAGTATCCCTGGCAGCAGCCAGGGAAGCAGCTGTACCTCTAGTAGAGTGAGCCCTCAGGCCTGAGGGTGGGATCCTACCTAATCTTTCATAGCAGAATTGTATACAAGAGACAATCCACCTGACAATAGATCTCTTAGTGGCAGGCTTTCCCTTGCCAACCTCACCAAAAGTGAGGAACAATTGGAGGGAGTCAAACCTGTGACCCTTGGT
Organism: Neoceratodus forsteri; assembly: GCA_016271365.2. Taxonomy (NCBI): domain Eukaryota; kingdom Metazoa; phylum Chordata; order Ceratodontiformes; family Ceratodontidae; genus Neoceratodus; species Neoceratodus forsteri. Next base: position 972,433,121 of record CM057456.1, on the reverse strand, counting down.
GTGCTCTATGTAGTAGCTAAGGGCACTTTTCACATCCAGGCTGTGCAGCCTCCTCTCCCCAGAGGAGGAAAGGTCTGTGAAGAAAACAGGAAGAGACAGACTGACTAAGGTGGAAATCTGAAACCACCTTAGGCAAAAACTTCCTATTAGTCCTGAGGACCACCTTATCTCTATGGAAAGAGATAAAATCAGTCTCCACTGACAGGGCCTGTAACTCACTTATGCGTCTGGCAGAAGTAATGGCTACCAAGAACACAGTTTTCCAAGTCAAGTACTTAAGCTCTGCTGAGGACAAAGGCTCAAAAGGGGGTTGCATAAGCTGAGCAATGCAAACATTAAGGTCCCAAGCAGGGGCAGGGTCCCTGAAGGGAGGATTGGTATGTGGCAATCCTTTGAAGAATTTACAGAATACAGGATGAGCTGAAAGGGAAGAGTGCTTGCCTGCTGACAAGAAGGCAGAGACAGCTGCCAGATGCACTCTAAGTGTAGCTGTTCTGAGTACCAAGCTATTGAGATGAACCATATAGTCCAGGACTGTAGGCAACCCGGCAGACTCTAGAGAAATATGCTTCCCAGAGCACCAAATAGTAAACCTTTTCCATTTGGAGTTGTAAGTTCTTGGTGGAAGGCTTTCGAGAAGCCTTTAGAATATCCAGAACACCTTGAGAGAGATGCAAATTAGCAAACTCTAACTCTTCAAGAGCCAGGCCTTGAGATTGAAAGATGAGAGATTCGGATACCAAACCCTCCCGAGAACATGTTAACAGGTTGTAATTCCTGGGAAGAGACAGGGGAAGGTGGACTGCTAAGGGCAGCAAGAGAGGGTACCAGGGCTGTCTGGCCCAGTCTGGAGCAATCAGAATCACTTTGCAGGGTTGAGACCCGATTTTGACTAGTACCTTTAACAGGAGAGGGAAGGCGGGGGGGGAAGCATACAGGAACTTCCTTTCCCAATTGAGAACCAGAGCATCCAGGGCGACTGAGCCCAAGACTGGGGGTCTGCAGGAAAAAAAAGAGAAAGTTGGTGATTGTCTGGGGCTGCAAAAAGATCTATCTGTGGAGTGCCCCATCTGGAGAAAATCACCTTCAAAATCAGGGGATCTAGGGACCATTCGTGATGGCCCTGAGATATCCTGCTGAGAGCATCTGCCAGGACAGTGTCCTTCCCTGGGAGGTGCACTGCTATCAGAGAGGTATTCAGGGAATAAGCCAGAGACCACAACTTCATTGCTTCCGTGCACAAGGCCGTAGACCGAGTGCCCCCCTTGCTTGTTGATGTACCACATTGTGGTGGTATTGTCTGTCCTGATCTGAACTACTTTGTTCTGAACAGACTTGGAAAAAAATTGAAGTGCTAGAAACAATGCTCTGAGTTCTACTAGATTGATGTGAAGCAGAGATTCTTGAGGTGACCACAACCCTTGGGTGGTCAGATCCACCAAGTGGGCTCCCCAGCCCAAGAGGGAGACATCTGTGGTAAGGATTAGAGAATGAGACTGAGTGATGAAGGGAACTCCTCTCCTTAGGTTGTCCTGATCCTGCCACCATTGCAAAGCCTGGATCAGGGTTCGAGTCACTGGGATTAGCTTGGTCAGAGAATCCTTTCTCTGGGACCAGAAGGCTCTTAAGTGGAACTGAATGTCCCTCATCTGAAATCTTGCTCCTTGGACCACTGCTGTAGAGGCAGCCATGTGGCCCAGGAGCTGCAGAAAATGCCTTGCTGGTTGAGACACCTGAAGGGTGAATGAAGAGAGGCCAGTGTAACAAGGGTCCTTGCCCTGTCCAGGGGAAGGAAGGCTCTTGCCCTTATTGTATCCAGCTCCGCCCATATGAAGGTGAGGAGCTGCACTGGCTCTAGAACTGACTTTGAAAGATTCATGAGGAATCCTAGAGAAGTGAGCAGTTGCTGAGTTATCTGTAGGTGTGGCTTGACCTGGTCTGCAGACTGACCCACTATGAGCCAGTCATCCAGGTATGGAAAGATGGAGATCTTTTTTTCTCCTTAGGAAAGCAACCACTACTGCCAGGCATTTTGTGAACACCCTTGGGGCTGATGTTAGGCCAAAGGGCATTGCTCTGAATTGATAGTGGCCCGAGGGCAACTCGAACCTGAGGAACTTTCTGTGGGAGCATCTGATGAGAATGTGGAAATAGGCATCCTTGAGGTCCAGGGAGACTAGCCAGTCCCCTGGCCTTAGAGAGAGTAGAATTATTCCCAGAGTCACCATTTTGAACTTTGGCTTTAAAAGGTGCTTGTTTAAATACCCGAGATCCAGGATGGGCCGCCATTCTCGTCTTTTTGGGGGTTAGGAAGTACCTGGAGTACAATCCTTTTCCCTTGTGTAGGGGTGGAACCCTTTCTATGGCTCTGAGAGCCAAGAGTGAAGAGACCTCTGTCTCTAGGGCAAGGGCCTCTGAAGGATTTGCAGGTGGAAAGGATCTGGTACTCATCTTGGGAAATTGTTTGAAGCTGAGAACCAGTCCCTGGCTTACTACTTCCAGGACCCATTTGTCTGACGTTAAAGACCTCCAGTCCTGGACAAAGTAAGCCAGCCTGCCCCCTACTGGTAGTGGAGAATCGCCCGGCAAACCCATCAGGGTGCCTGTTTGGCAGGGGCTTTAGGCTGAGGGGTGGTAGCAGGCCTGCTTATACCCCGTCTGCCTCTCCCTCTGAAGAACCCCCTCTGGGCAAAGGTGGAAGAGGAGGCCTGGGCGTGGTAGAAAGGCCTATGAAAAGGCCTGCCCCTGCCCCTGGAATGCTGCCTCTGGGGAGTGGCTTGCCTTTCCTTGGCCTGAGCACTCCTATAGGTGGTCCTGTACTCATCCATTTTCTTCATGTAGTTCTCTGTCTGCTCCCCAAACAGAGAATTACCAACAACAGGAAAATCCATGGCCTTAGTCTGGGTATCCTGTGATAGGCTAGTACATCTGAGCCAAGCCATCCTACAAAGGGCCACAGATGTAGCCATGACTCTAGAAGAAACATCATTGGAGTCCACTGCAGCATGAAATTGTACCTTGGATGCCTCAATACCATCTGCAGCCACCTGCTCCAGCTCCTTGGCAAGCTGGCCAGGGACCTGTTTAGCTAGAGCCATCACAGTGTCCCATCTAGACTTCTGGTATCTAGCTGTGTAGGCCATATAATTAGCCTGATTTTTTTTTTTTTTTACAAACCTGATCGGTTCAAACCGAACCGATCCGACGTTTACAAGTTCCACACAGAAGCTAATAATAATAAACCTATCTAGTACTCACGGTACCACAGACAGAGACTGAACCGACAGGTTAGGTGGAAGAAATTCAGTTGAAACCGAGGAAAAAAACGACACTTTAACCGACTAAATCGAACCGAGTGAAGGAGAAATCTCCGGAGCGACTGTTCAGTGAGGCGGAGTAAAAAATCTGGCGGTTTGGGTTCAAACAACAACAGAGAGTCTCAACCAAGCTCGAGCTCAGCGTTCCATGCCTTGCATGGAAAGTTAACTCTTTCCTCTCTGGGGCAGTTCAAAGGTTGGATATCACTGCATATGGCAGAATACAGCAAGACTTCATGTTGTTTGAAACAACATTACTATGGTAATTTTTTCTTCAAACAACGAAGCCTTGCTGTATTCTGACAATATGCAGACTATAAAGCAGTGCCCCCAGGAGGTGGGCACAGAACCTATTTGGGGAATAGGCTCTGCAGTACTGCTGTGCCAAACCTGGCATCACTCCTTGCCTGAATATCCAGGCTGTAATGCTTAGTAAATGTATGAACAGACTTCCAGGTGGCAGCCTTACATATCTCAAGCAAGGGGACTTCCCTGGCAGCCGCCAGGGAGGCCACAGTGCCTCTGGTAGAGAGAGCCCCAATACCTGCTGGTGGGTCCTTATCCAGCTTACTGTAGCAGAACTGGATACAGGTCACAATCCATTTGGCTACAGTCCCTTTTGAAGCTGGCCTGCCTGGACCAACTTCCCCATAAGTAAGAAAAAGCTGGAAACAATCCTTCCTTAGCTCTTTTGTCCCGTCAATATAATAGCTAATAGCTCTTAACCTCCAGGCTGTGCAGTCTGCATTCACCTGAACTAGAGTGATCGAGAAAAATACAGGCAAAGTAATGGATTGATTCAGATGAAAATCAGAAACCATCCTGGGGAGGAATTTCCTATTAGTTCAGAGCACAATCTTATCCCTGTGAGGTGAAATGTAGTTGGGCTCCACAGACCAGGCCTGAAGCTCACTGATTCTTCTAGCAGAAGTGATAGCCACTAGAAAAACAGTTTTCCAAATGAAAAACTTGAGCTGTGAAGAAAACATAGGTTCGAAAAGAGGCTGCATAAGCTGACCTATAGATATGTTCAGGTCCCATGCAAGGGTAGGTTCCCTATGTGGGGGATGAAGATGCAACAACCCCTTGAAAAACTTTTTGAAAACTGGGAGTGCAGCCAGGGAAGATGCCTTCCCTGCTGAAAGATAAGCAGAGACAGCAGAAAGGTGTACCCTCAGGACAGATGGCTGTAAGTGCAGAGACTGAAGGTGGATCAGATAGTCCAGAAGCTCCGGTACTGCAGCTTGCTGTGGATCTAAATCCTTGTGTGCACACCAGATGGAAAATCTTTTCCATTTAGAGGAATAGGTTTTTCTGGTAGCAGGCTTTCTGGCACTTTTCAGAATATCCAGGACAGATTGATACAGTTGTAAATCTACATAGTCTAGGTCTTCAAGAGCCAAGCCCTGAGGTGAAGGACTGAAGATTGGGGTACATTATCCTGCCCTGAGAGGATGCCAGCAGGTTATACCTCCTGGGTAGAGAAATCGGTTTGATCAGTGACAGCAGCATCAAGTACCATGGCTGTCTGGCCCAGTCTGGGGCTATGAGAATCATTGTGACAGACTGAGACCTCAGCTTGACCAGGACTCTGGCTACCAGAGGAAAGGGGGGAAAGCATAAAGGAACCTGTCTGACCAGTCCAGAAGGAGAGCATCCAGTGGCACTGAGCCTTGGAGTGGAGGCCTACAACAATACAGGGGTAACTGGTAATTGTCTGGGGCTGCAAAGAGATCCATCTCTGAAACCCCCCACCAGAGAAAGGGGAGATACTGTTGATGGGAGACCTGAATATGCCTGATGTTAACTGGAGCACATTTGCTGCAGCCACATCCAAGAGCAGGGCCATTCTTGATGCCCTACAGGTGGCAGGCATTAGACAGCTAGTTTCGGAACCCACTCGTGAGGGAGCAATCTTAGACCTCGTGACTCTCAAACGGGGGCAGTGAGAGGATCTCAGATCTAGAAGTGGGTTGCCATCTGGGGACAAGTGACCATCAAACAGTGTGGTTCACGTTAAACTCAGCTACAGAGTCAAGCCACAAAAAGTGAGGGTACTGGACTTTAGGATGGCTGACTTTGACAAGATGGGAGAGTGCCTCAGAAAAGCACTAGCAAACAGGCTAGAAGGAGGTGTGGAGCAACAATGGGAATTATCAAAACTGCCATCACAGAGGCAACAAGCCTTTGTGTGAAGCAAATGAACAAATCAAAATGAAAGAAAAAGCCACTATGGTTCTCAAAAGAGGTGGCTGTGAAAGTCAGGAAGAAAAGACAGCATTCCGGAAGTATAAGGAAACACAGAAGGAGCAGGACAGAGAGCTGTACCAGTTAAGGCAGAAAGAAGCGGGAGGAAGTCAGAATAGCAAGGCCCAAACTGAGGAAAAGATAGCCAACCAGTTAAGAAGGGGATAAAACCTTTATAGGTACATCAGCGAGCTAGAAAGACAAAGGAGGGATAGTGAGGCTGAACAGAATGAACAGTGGTGGGCAGAGGGGACAGTGAAAAAGCAGGAATACTGAATGAATATTTCTGCTGAGTATTCACAAAGAGGAGGGGAAGTGCCTAATCCAATAACAGAAGCACTCTTGATAGGGGGTCGATCCCAGTCCTTTCACAGAAGAAAGGGTTCTGCAAGAACTCTAAAACTGAAGGTGGACAAAGCAATGGGTCCTGATGGAATTCACCCAGAATTCTAAAAGAATTAAGGGAGGAACTAGTGAAACCACTGGCTACTCTTTTTAATAAATCATGGGAGAATGGTGTGGTACCGAGGACTGGAGGAAGGCAGATGTGATTCCCCTTCACAAAAGTGGGTCCAAGACAGAGGCAGGAAACTACAGACCTGTCAGTCTGACCTCTGTGGTAGGGAAAGTGATGGAGTCACTTCTGAAGGAAAGAACAGTCGAGTACCTAGAGGCCAGTGGAGCACAGGACCCAAGGCAGCATGGGTTCACAGCGGGAAGGTCATGTCAGGCTAATCTAATAGATTTCTTTGACTGGGTGACCAAAGTAGTAGACCAGGGAGGGGCTGTGGACATGGTCTACCTAGACTTTAGCAAGGCATTTGACACAGTCCCACACAAAACATTAATAGTCAAATTAACCAGCCTGGGAGTGGGACCCAGGGTGGTAGCCTGGGTAAAACATTGGCTGGACAACAGGACACAGAAGGTAATTGTAAATGGAGTCCATTCTGAAGAAAGGGGGTTACTAGTGGGGTACCGCAGGGTTCAGTATTGGGTCCAGTCCTTTTTAATGTCTTCATCAGTGACATTGCAGAGGGACTGGAAGGAAAAGTATGCCTTTTTGCAGATGACACAAAAATCTGCAACAGGGTTGATATACAAGGAGGCGTGGAAAGGATGAAAAGGGACTTGGCAAGGTTGGAGGAATGGTCAAGTATGGCAGCTAGGATTCAATGCAAAGAAGTGCAAAATAATGCACCTGGAAACAAGAACCCAGGGAAGAATACACAATGGGTGGGGAGGTAGTAACAACAACAAAAAGGAAGGGACCTGGGGGTAATCATATCAGATGACCTTAAGGTTAGCAAGCAATGTGAGAAGGCAGTAGGGAGGGCTGGGGGTATACTGGGATGTATAGGGAGAGGCATCAGCAGCAGAAAACAGGAAGTTGTTATCCCTCTGTACAGACAGTTGGTGAGACCCCATCTGGAGTACTGTGTCCAGTTCTGGAGACCCCATCTCTGCAAGGACATAGACAGGATAGAGGCAGTCCAGAGGAGGGCAACTAAAATGGTGCAGGGTCCACAAGAGAAGCCGTATGAAGAGAGACTAAAGGAGCTCAATATGTATACCCTTGAGGAAAGAAGGGAGAGGGGGGACATGATAGAAACTTTTAAGTACCTCAGTGGAATCAACAAAGTCCAAGAGGGTAGCATTTTTCAGAAAAAGAGACTTGCAAGAACAAGGGGACACAATTTAAAGATAGAAGGAGGCGGTTCAGGGGCAATGTAAGGAAGTATTATTTCACAGAGAGGGTAGTGGATGCATGGAACAGCCTTCCTGAGGAGGTTGTGGGGTCTAAAACTGTGGGAGAATTCAAGAATGCATGGGACAGACATAAGGCAATTCTTGTGGGTGGTAGGAAGAAATAGGCTGTTGGTTAACTAGGATCTGCGGCCTATCCTGGTAGGTAGGGAAATGGGCAGACTAGATGGCCTAGCGGTTCCTTATCTGCCATCAAAGTCTATGTTTCTATGTTACCTCCTGAATACTGAGAGAAGGACCTGCATGTTCAAAGTCCATTTGTGATGGCCCTGGCTGATTCTGCTGAGAGCATCTGCCAGTACATAGTCCTTGCCTGGCAAGTGACCTGCTAACAGTGACAAGTTGAGAGAATATGCCAGCTTCCAAATCTTCATTGGATTCTGTGCACAGCAGGGAGGATCTCGTCTCCCCCCCCCACCCGCTTGTTGATGTAGTACATGGTGGTGGTGGTGTCTGTTCTGACCTGTACCACCTTGCCCTGTAACAGACTGGCAAACTCCTGAACCGCCATGAGCACTGCTCTGAGTTCCAGAAGACTGATGTGCAAGAGAGACTCCTGAGGGAGCCATGTACCGTGTGATCCCCCAGATGGGCACCCCAGCACAGGAGAGAAGCATCCATTGTCAGCACCAGAAAGGGTACCGGAGAGAGAAAGGGAACCCCCACTCTGAGGCTGTCCATCTCCTGCCACCACTGAAACACTAACAGAAGGGTGGGAGACACTGGAAACAGTTTGGACAGAGAATCCTTTTTCTGAGACCAGAAGGATCTGAGGTGGAACTGAATGTCCCTCATCTGGAACCTGGCTCCTAGGACCACAGCTGTGGTGGAGGCCATGTGTCCTAGAAGCTGTAAAAAGTACCTTGCTGTCCGAGGAACTTGAACCTGAAAGGATTTTGCCAATTCTATGAGGGCCTGTGCCCTTGTGGAAGGCAAAAAGGCCCTTGCCTGAATGGTATTCAGCTCTGCTCCTATAAAGTCTAGTATCTGTACTGGGGTTAAAACAGACTTTTGATGATTTACCAAAAACCCCCGAGAGCGAAGAGTGTCCTGAGCGAGTGTTAGGGCTTCTGTGATCTGCTGGGGAGGATTGACCCACCAACAGCCAGTTGTCCAGATAGGGGTAAACTGAAACCCCTTGCCTTCTGAAGAATGCCACCACTACTGCCAGACATTTTGTAAACACTCTTGGTGCAGATGTCAGGCTGAAGGGCATAGTCCTGAATTGGTAGTGGCCTGAAGGCAGTCGAAATCTGAGATATTTTCTGTGAGACTGTCTGATGGGGATGTGGAAGTAAGCATCCTTTAGGTCTAGGAATGCCAGCCAATCCCCTTGCTTAAGAGTATGTAGAACGGTTGCCAGGGTTGTCATTTTGAATTTTGGCCTTGTAAGATGCCTGTTCAGGAATCTGAGATCCAGAATGGGCTGCCACTCCCCATTTTTCTTTGGTGCCAGGAAGTACCTAGAGTACAGTCCTTTTCCCCTGTGCTGATGTGGCACAAGTTCCACTGCTCTTGACTGAAGAAGTGTGGAAACCTCTGCCTCCAGCTGGGCTGTTTCTGCAGTGCTGGAAGGTCTGAAAATTCTTGCTGACAGTTTTGGAAGCACCTTGAAAGTGAGAGCAAGTCCCTGACCCACTTTCTCCAGGACCCATTTGTCTGAAGTGACGGAATGCCAGGCCTGGAGATAGTGGGTTAGCCTGCCCTCAGCAGGGTAAGGGGAAGCAGTCCGAACAGAGCATTCAGGGTATGTTTCACTGGGGTAGCAGACAGGGGGGTGGAGATGGCCCTACCAGCACCCCTCCTGCCCCTCCCTCTAAAGAACCCCCTGGGTTGCTGGTAAGAAGGAAAAGCTTAGGCCTGGTGGAAAGGCCTGCCCCTGCCCCTCTGCTTCTGAGGAGTGGCAGCCTTCTCTTTAGCTGAAGCACACCTGCATGCCACTCTGTACTCATCTGTTCCCCAAACAGACAGTTCTGGACAAGGGGGAAAATCCATGGCATTATTCTGTGTGTCCTGGGACAGATTAGTACACCTGAGTCAGGAAAAACACCTGAGGGATACAGCAGAAGCCATAGCCCTGGAAGCTGCATCAATGGAGTCCACAGCAATGTGGAACTGGGACTTAGATGCTTGTACCCCCTTACTGACCAGCTCCCGAAGGTCAGCAGAAAGCTCAGGAGGGGCCTTTTTAGCTAGTTATTCGACAGTCTCCCAAAGGGACTCTTGATACCTGGAGGCATAAGCCATGTAGGAGGCTTGCCTGATACCCAAGGAAGATGCCAGGTATCCTTTCTTGGCAAGAGAACACACCTTCCTGGAATCCTTGTCAGGGGGGTGAGAGGCCAGAGGAATGCTAGCCTTCTCGCAGGCTGCAGTATGAACTACCCCCTACATGGCTACAATGACTAGCTAAAAAGTCAGTACCATTGCCAGCCACAAGGTACTTCCTGTCCATCTTCTTATCTAAAGGAGGGACAGAACTAGGGACTTGGAGGATCTTTAAAGTCTGCTTAAGGGACTTATGAATGGGAATCGAAAGTCCCTGGGATACAGGAAGATCCATCATCTCCTTGTAATCCTCTTCCTCATCATCCACTTACCTGGCCTCTTGTACAGACAGCTGCAAGGTCTCAGCCACCTGCCTCATAAAAGCAAAATGGGAGGTAGCCTCAGAGACAGGCCTAGGAGGGGATTCGAACTGAGGATGGTCAGGGGAGACCTCAGGGTCAATGAGTTCTCCTTCATCCTGTTCCTCCTCCTCTTCATATTCAGAAAAGTAATACTCCTCAGGATCAATGTGTCCTGAAGGAGCTGAACTGGTATCCAGAACCGATGGCTGCCCAGACAGTACCTGCGACGGTTCGCCAAACCCAGATTGCAAAGATTGCACTATTCGGATGGCCTTTGCAATTTCATCTGTGGTTGGAACTGAGACAGATTGCTTACGCGGTTCCACACCGGAGCATTTGGATTTCTTTGATGGTGCGGGTTCAGAAGCTGACTCAGAGTGTCATTTACCCGTCGACGGTTCACCCTGGCTTGAAAGGTCGGTTGTAAGATACGAAGGTTCGGTAGAATCGGAACCGGCCTCAGCAGTCCTGAAAATTTTTCCCTTCAGTTTACCGAGGCGCCTGTCTAAAGTAGACTGAGGGAAATTTTTACAAATATCAGTCTGTTTGTAAGTGGTTAAAACCCAAACAATACAGACAAACCAAATGTAGATCAGCGTTTGCAAATTGCTCCCAACACTCAGTACAACACTGAAACCCAGTGGAACCGGTTTTCTCTTGGGTTTCTGTGACATAACCCTAAAATTTGGAGCTTAACCCAGTGGCTTAGTTAGGCCAGTTAAGCAAGAATCAAATCCTACTTTATCCGCAGTGACTTAGTTAGGCCAGGATAAAGAACTGAAGAAATAAGAAAATTACCCCTGAGGGCTTAGGCTGGGTAATAGAGAAGACAAAGTCTGAACCGACCAACGGTTTGGCGCCAGCTAAAAATGGACTGAGAGCCCCCGGCTCTGGTCAGGATATTGCACCGGTATCCCAATGCAGTGAAAATTTAGATAAAGAGAAATTTAGAAGTTCGGTCCCCTCACGGTCACGGAACCAACTGGAAACCAAACACTTACCCAACCTAGGAAATGTGAACTATACCGAAGACAGTGGTTTGAGAATGTACTAAAATTAAACAAAGCAGTCTGAAATAAACCGACGAAACTCAGATAGACAAAGCAGCGAGAAGAAATCTCTGAGGCATCTTCACTGGTGAGCGGAGTGAAGAATCTGATCAGTTACTAGAATGTACCAAGGACAGTGGCTTGAAAACTGAGCTTGAGCTCAACATTCTATGCATTGCATAGAGTTTAACTCTTGGTTCTCTGGGGCAGTTGAACCGGTCGGTCTAACTGCATATTGTTAGAATACAGCAAGACTTCATGTTTGATGATACAATAAATTGTGTTGGCATGTTTCTCTACCTTTGAAGAGTGTATCACTATGAGGCAGTGGCTTGGAGCTGTACCTTGTGCTTCAGACTGGAGGCTACAGGCTTGGGGGAGAGGTGAGCATTAGGGCTGACAACCCCAAGAAAGACTCCATCATTGATTCACCAAGACTCTGGAGACCCAAATCCCTGTTTTTTTTTCCTTTTATTGTTGGGGAGGGGGAGAGAGAAGAGTTACAGTTGAAAACCCTAAAGCCAGATTTCCCTACTTTTGTGGCGTTAAGTTACCTTAACTGGTACAATAACATTTCTGCCAACAGTTGTCTTAACTTCAACAAATCATGGAGCAGACTGGAGGAGTTACTGTTGGAGCAAATAGGTTCAGCAGAGAATGTGGAGTCAAGACAGCGATACAGTGCAACACCAGGCATGGTCAATGGAGAGTGGACTTACTGGGACACCAGCAGCACCATCAACAAAACAAGCTCAAACCTCAAGCATGGAAACGTCACACTGGTGGATTCAGTTGTCGACATTCATTGTGGGCGGTTATGGAAAGAGCCCTTAGCAAAGATGAGTGCCGGACTGCAATGGTTTGGGGGCAGGTGCATAGTATTAACAAATGCATCATGGTTACTCACATGTAACCATAGTTCTAGGAATGGTATATAGTTTACATCCACACATTGGCCTTTCCACTGGAAAGTGCCGATTCGCCAAAATGTCTTCAAGCTAAGCTCCCCCCAACCATCCAGCTGGTATATATCTCTTGACGTCCAATCTTGCACACTGGAAGCAGGGATCCGTGTGCTACTTGCCAGGGGAGGCCGGGTAGGTGATGTGGATAGGAACTATATTCCACTGCTAGAACTACGGTTACAGGTAACCAATTTTTCTATGGGCATCGATGTAGTTCACTAACCACACAATGACAGACTTCCAGTAATTCTCTGGGGGAAGGGGGGCAAGGCACACACCCCTATCTGGTGAACAGAGACTGAAGAACTGAGGTCCCAAAAGCAGCATTCTGGCAAGACTCAAGGTTGATGCTGTAATGGTAGATGAAGGTGTGTGCTGATTTCCACATAGCAGTCCTGCAGATCTTATAGGAACGTCTCTGGAAGCAGCCACTGAGGCAGCGGTATGTCTGGTGGGATGAGCCCTAAGCCCTATAGGAGGCTCCCTACCGGTCAACCTACAGCAGAGGCCAACGCAGGATGTAATCCACCTGGTAATCTTCCACTTAGCTGCCAGTTTGCCAGGCACGGCTTTAAAGTAGGTCACAAATTGCTGGCAAACCTCACCTCAAACTCAAGCTGTGTGGTTTTTATAATAAGACAGCACCCTCCATAGGTCCACAGTATCGAGCCTATGGTCAGCCTCCGAAGAAGGGCTGGTAAAGTATACTGGATGGTTCATCACCTGGTTAAGATGGAACTCAGATACAACCTTTGGCAGAAACTTCAGGTGGGGATGAAAAGCAACCTTGTCCTTATGAAAGGCCAGATAGGAAGACTCCACCAAGAACACCTGGAGCTCACTAATTCTTCTGGCTGATGTGATGGCCCCCAAGACGGTTGTCACCCATAACAGGTCAACAGTTCACACCTGTACCTAAGCTCAAATGGCCACCCTGTGAGCACAGCCAGAAGCAGCAGTAGACCCTGTGGCGGTGGTTCTTACACCGGAAGGGACAGGTGGTCTAGACCCTTGAAAAAGCACCAGTCCACCTTCTCCTGGGCCACCGCCTACTACCAGTCTGTGACTGGTATGCAGAGATGGCTGCAGTTGCACCCTAAGGGTCGTCGCTCTCACCCGCAGTTGGGAGAGGGGCAAGGGTTACTCAGGGATACTAGCCACAGGGCAGGTAAAGGAATTAAGCTCCTTGCCCTGACACCAAATGGAAAAGTTTCCATTTAAAGGCATAGCAAATTAACTCCTTTTGGAAGGCCTCCAGAATGTGAAGCACTTCCTCCCAAAAACCCAGGGCCTAGAACTCTATCCACTTGGCAACCAGGCTGTGAGGTGCAGGGACTAAGGATCCAGGGGCAGGACCTCCCCCTGTTGACTGAAGAGGAAACCGCCACAGCGGCCTGCTGCTGAGGCTGAGGAGATCAGAGTACCAGAACTGCCATGGCCAGTCTCAAGCTATCAGGCTCATCTGCATCTTGTCCTTCTAATCCATGACCACCACCTTTTGGAGTAAGAGGAAGGCATACATAAGGCCTGGGGTCCAGGCCCTTGCGAAGACATCATCCATCAATCTCCCCAGATTGAGGGGGCAGGCACAAAAGAGCCTCAGTTTTGAATTCTCCCAGGAGGTAAACAGGTCCACCAGAGGTGTGCTCCACAGAAAGAGCAGATGGTCCACCAACTCCTGATGTGATGTCTCTCCCTCCCAAGCGACAGCATCTGCCAGCTGACTGCAGTAACATGTATCACCAGATCATCTGCACCCAGGCTGAGCACAAAGGTCCAGGTGCGGAGGGCCTCCCGGTACAAGGGAAAGGATTGTGTGCCACCCTACCTGTTCAGTTAGGAAATGGCCATGGTGTTGTCAGTTTGAACATGCACGACCTGATCTCTGACTAGGGAAGCAAACTCTGTGAGAGCTAGCCACATTGAACATAGCTCCAGCAGGCTGATGTGGTGACGTCTCTCCCTGGACGACCAGAAACCAAGGACTCTCTCGTCCCCTCCCCCCAATAACGTTCCTCACCAGAGTCGCATCCAGTGTGAGGGTGACGTTAGCAATTATATAAAATAAAAGATGGGGTTGTGTGTAAAACTCGATTTTACACATGCCCAAGGTGTGGGATGCTTTTTATAATCCCACACCTGGGGCGTGTGTAAAAAGAGTTTTACACACACCACCCCATCCTTTATTCTCTATTACAAAACATTTAGTTGTCTAAATCTCTCAATTAGGAGATGACTATCTGTCATCAGTCTTAAGCACACCTCTCCCATTATAAAAGGTTTAAATGTTAACTACAGTATTACAGAAGCAAACGTTTAGATTAACAAAAAACAAGTTTCACAAATTAGGATTGCGACAGAATAAATGTCATCAACAGAATAAACCATTCATATGGCTCTACTGCTGTAGCTGACCTGTATTCTGATTTTATAAAACCCACAAATTTAAGCTAACATGCTTCTGCCGAACTAAATACCACCATGTAGATTTAAGAATGACTAAAAAAGTCATTATGTATAAATGGACCTATGGTTTATTTTATTGTAGTTACAAATGCCACTAGAAGTAAAACAGGGTAAACATTTAGCAGGATACAGTCAAAATAATAAAAAAAACTCAAATGTTTTGAGAAACAGAAGCAAGAGGTTCTCTTTAAGACTGGAATCCATTTTGAAATGCTGTGGCAGATCCAAGTTACAATGTGGACTTCACCGTGGTTTAATTCCTTGAACAGTTGGAAGTTTTTTTTGTTTTTTTTTTATTTTAGTGTACAGCATCAGAAATCAGTTCTGTGCAGAAAGAGGATTCAAAATGCACCAGGCTTTTGGTCCAGGACTAATAAGTTCACAGGCAGGAAGATGGATTCAGTTTTCCCAGTCTAGGACCGAGTGTACTTGCCCCATATGTGCAGCATAAACACTGAAGCGATAAAGAGCAGGCTCATAACAAGTACTGGAACAGGACCAACCTGGAAGAGAGAGAGAAAAACACAGTCACTGATTAAAAAAAAAAAAATCTTTCTCATAAGTTATTTAGAGCTGCATACATGGACATTACACTGCTAAAAAGGCTAGAGGAACACTCTTTTCAGTGAAGCTAAAAGGTAAAAAAAAAAAAAAAAACAACACAGAATCCAGTAGAGTGAATGAGTGTGTGTTTGGGGGTGGACCTTTGCTTTCAGGTGATGTGGGGCTAAGCAAGGTGGAGTGCACTACGTGCCCAGCACATGAGCACTCCATGATGGCCAAAGGAGGAGATCTATCCCGCTGAGCTGTGAAGGCAGATGCTCTTTTCCCAGTTCTTGCAGCAAGAGACAGAAAAGTTACTTACCATAACTCCAGATCTTTAAGAATATTTTCTCCACAGAGCCGCACACTTTGGTCTCAGCACTGGAGGCACTAGGACACCGCTGCAGCAAACATTTTAGAAGGGTACAACACCATACCCTGCAGCCAGAAACATTTGTTGATGCCCTAAAAGCCTCAGTTCAGTTAGTAAGGAGTGTGGAAGAAAATGCTCCATACTTGCAGTAATATAAAGAAAAGAAAATGGATACAGACAGGACAGTTAGGGGCAGGCAGGTTGTACACAAACAACATTTGGGAAGTACAGAGTCAGGGCTCTCAGTGAAAACTCCTAAGCCACGGGAGAAAAATAAGGCAATTATACACTACTCTCAAACCTGTCAAGCAGGGTATTCTGCACCCAAGGTAGCATCCTGAGGATGCCCAGTGCAACCTGTGTGGCAAGCATCAAGACAGTCTATGTGTATAGGTGTCCCCCCCCACAGGAAAACAAAAAGACTACAACTGACTACTCCTCAATGCTGTAAGCAACAGTGCCACCCAGAACAGGAAGGAAGGAAAAAGCATGGCTAGATGTAAACCTTAGGTGTCCTGAGGTCTCTGAAAGACTGTATGAAATAGGGTTTGTCCGACGCCCACCCAGGTGAGGTAATCATTCTAATTCTGATACACATATATGGTATTTTGCCTTGAATACCTGGGAGATCTGGCCATGTACATGAAGAGCCACAGAGAAGGCTGTACACTTCCAGAGATGGCATGCTAGATTATCAGTATTGCTGGTTCACAAAATTAGAATATTAGCAGGTCACTGAGACACAGAGGGGAGGAAAAAAAAAAGGCTCCTCATGAAATAGGTCTGTGACAGTGTTGGCAAACAACACTGGGGGCTTAGTGTCAGTTGGGCACAGCAACACGATAAAACTGTAAGGTACAGTGGGAGCCCAATCTGAATCAGGGATCCAATACAGAAAGGGAGAAAAGATGATAAAAATGGTGATGTACCCCACTGGAACAAAAAAACAAGGGGATGTACCCCATCTGTAAAATGAAAAATGGGGTAATAAGGTAGGAAAGGGAGAAGAAGACAAGGTTCTCCCTTTCATAATGTCATAAAGGTAAACAAAAACACACCAGGGTGTGCCATTACCCTCTGGTATATGCATGCCTGAGCATGGCGAGGCACAAGGCAAAACCAAGTGCCCTCAAACACTCGGTAAGTCCGTAAATCAGATGCAACAGCACACCTTTAAGTGTGTTACTGTCTGGTGCCCACCCAAGGTGGGTACAGACTCTAATTTTGGTATAGAAGACCCCACCTAAAGTATTGTGTCCAGTTCTGGAGACTACATCTCCAAAAGGACATAGACGAGTGGAGGCAGTCCAGAAAAGGGCAACTAAAATGGTGCAGGGTCTGCAGCAAAAGCCCTATGAGAAGAGACTAAAGGACCTCAATATGTACACCCTGGAAGAGAGGAGGAAGGGGGATATAATAAAGACCTTTAAATACCCCACAAGGGTAAATAAGGAACGGGAGTGAAAGTATTTTTTAGAAAGAGGTGCTGCGCTGCCCACCGCGCAGCGGTTGGATTTCTGTTAAGCACGCCGTGACCCAGGTTCGAACGGACCCGGGACAATCGGAGGGTCAGGCCAGAGGGGAAGGATCGAACGTCCTTGACAGCTCTCCTCTCGGGAGGGCAGGGAAGCACTCGGGCGACGAGCTGCACCTAGCGAGGCTGGGTTGCCGCTGCACGCCGATGCTCAAATTGGAAGTACATCAGGATGGGGCTGACGAGGTCATTTTGCACCCATCCCGCTAAGGGGATAAAACTCAATCCCTCACCGCCTATAGCGGCGCCTGCCCCCGTAAGGCCCTCAATTAGCCTCTAAGACGGGTCCCCTACCAGATATTAGTACAGTGGTCTGGATAATGGAGTGGTCGGAGCCAGCGCCCCGCTTCTCTCTGGGGCCAGGGATAACCGTGGGGGACGCAGGCATTTTTGTAGGTGGAGGCATCAGGTTCGTGGACCAGAGCTGAAAATAACGAATGAAGCAGAGGGGCAAAAAGAATAAATTAAAAAAAAAAAAAAAGAAAAGAGGTGCTCAAGAATAAATAGACATGCTTTGAAGCTGGTGGTGGTGGTGGGGGGGGGGGAGTAGAATCAGGAGAGATGGAGGAAGTACTTCTTCACAGAACGAGTGGAGGATAACTGGAACAGCTTTCCAGCAGAGGTGGTGGGTGCGAAAAAAGAAGTGGGGTTCAAGAATGCATGGGCTAGCCACAAGAGAATCATAGTGGAAAGGAAGGGGAGGGAGAAAGAACTGTACATCAAGTAGCGTCTGTAGTGGTAATGTAGGTAGGGAAAAATGGCAGACTGGGTAGGCCAACTGGTCCTTATCTGCCGTCAAATTCAAGGTTTCTATATTTCTATAAAATGAGCACAACATTTATATATAGAAGAAACAACACATAAAAAGTTGCAGCTGTGAGGTTATTAAGGAACAATGCACTATTATGTGATGTGATTATACCAATGGCAGGATTCTTCTTACCCATGAGAGAGAGAGAGAGAGAGAGAGATTGGGGGAGGGGCGCTCTATGGAGAAGAGTTCTGAAGATCTGGAGTTACAGTAAGTAATGTTTCTATCTTCTAAAAATGACTTCTCCATAAAGCCCTGTGTTAGGCAGAGTAGCAAGCTTATTATTAAAGAAAGGAACAGAACTCTGAAGCCATTGGCCTAAGTCCTCAGTTAGGGAAAACTGTGTGGAAGGGGATCCCAATATCATCCTGATCCATCAGCTGGATGCCAGAGTGCAGCTGATCTTGATTGCTGCACCATCCGTTGTGAGAAAAGGGATTTCCTGTTACAACAGGGCATTCATGTCCTTTTGGTGGGAGACTAGACTGAGCTGGGAAAGGCCTTGCCAAAACACATCTTTGAGACCGATGGCTGAAGCTGCTGAAGGCAAGACCACCTCTGAAACACTGTGAGACACTCATCTGGTGCGGAGGGCAAATGAACCACTCAACGCAGTGCAGGAGAGCAGCAGATAAGGCTAACAAGACGCTGGGGTGTACTGCCAGGGGAAATCACCTCACAGAGGAGGGAGGTCATCCTACCTCTGTACAGGTCACTGGTCAGACTGAACCTGGAGTACTTTGCGCAGTTCTGGCAGCCCTACTTAAAGAAAGATGTAAAGTTACTGGAGGGGGGTTCAACGCAGAGCAACCAGGATGATCACAGGAATGAAGGACAGACCCTATGAGGACAGACTGGGGGGCGCAATATGTACTCCCTGGAGGATAAGAGGGATGGAGGGGATATGATCGAAATGTTCAAATATATGAGGGGCATAAACAAGGTTAGTACAGAGGGAATTATCAGATTGAAGGGTGGGAGAAACACTAGAGGGCACAGTCCGATTGGGGGGTTCAAGAGGGAGATGAGAAGACACTACTTCACGGAAAGGGTAGTGGATGGGTGGAACGCGCTACCGGAGGTGTTAATGTCAAGCACGGTGGGCAGTTTTAAGAAGGGGTTGGACATTACCGGATTGGGGGCAGGGAAGGCAGCTACACAGTAAGAACACTGATAGCGATACAATTGAGCAGACTTAATAGACCCTAGGACCTGTACCTGCTGGCAATTTTCATTTGTTCGTATGCCCTTGCTTGCAATGCCAAGAGCAGCCTGTACTTTGTTGTTCCCAAGCAGCTCAGATAGCAAAGCATGCATCGGAGCCCACAGGTGGTGCTGGCAAGCTGCCATGTATGCGGATTGTGTTGTCATGGTCAGTGATGACTTGGCAGAGATCATCATTTTCCTCCCCAGCACATCTGTCTAGATTTGAGTGATGGAGAGTACAAGTGAATTGGTGGGGATAGGCCCTTGTCAGTCGAGTGGTGGCTTTGACTTGACTGAAACAAACTGCTGACATATTAAAAATACTGTTAAAAATGCCCCTATTGTGTCCTAGGGAGCACACCCCACCATCTCCAATACTCTGATATCACATAACATCAGAGTGCGGGGGCGGAGTGCTCATACCAGGAAGGGTGCAGGATCATGTGGCAGGCTTCTTGGGACAAATTTATACGAACATACAAAGAAGCCAGCAGAAGAAGGCCATTTGGTCTATCAAGTCTGCTCGTATTGCAGGGTCCACAGCTTGAGCTAATGTTCCTGCCCTCCCTCCCCACTCCTCCCAACCCACGATTCTTACCTTCCCCCATGCCTATCCCAGCCTCTCTTAAAACTGTCCACTGTCTTCAACGAGGTGACTTCTTCCGGCAGCGCATTCCAAGTGTCCACCACCCTCTCTGTGAAGAAGTGCTTCCTGACCTCCCTCCTAAACCTCCCACCCTCCAGCTTAAGACTGTGCCCCCTTGTGATATGGTTGCCACTCAGCTTACAGAGAGACTCCTTATCAACCTTATTTATCCCTTTCAAGTACTTGAATGTCCCAATCATGTCCCTGCTCGCGCTCTCTCTCTCCTGTCTTCCAGGGAGTACATGTTCAGTGCCCTCAACCTCTCCTTGTATGCCTTGCCCTGCTGACCAGCTATCATCTTTGTAGCCCTCCTCTGTACCTTCTCTAGCAGGTTAGTGTCCTTTTTGAGGTGTGGGCACCAGTACAGAACTTCATACTCTAGATGCGGCCTTACCAGTGACCTGTACAAGGGCAATATAACCTCCTCTCTCCTACTAATGATCCCCCTAGCTATGCATCCCAGCATCTTGTTTGCCTTTGCTGCTGCTTTCTTGCACTGCGTGGAGTACTTCAGGTCACTAGTGATCATCACTCCCAGGTCCTTCTCCTCCTCCTCTGATGCAGATACTCGGACTCCACCCAATACTCTGTCCTGGGATTCTTGGCTCCAATATGCATACCTTTGCATTTCTTGGCATTGAAGCCAAGCTGCCACATTCTGGACCACTTCCCCCGCTTTTCCAGATCTTCCAGTAGGTCCCGTATCCCTTCAGCTGTGTCCACTCTCCCACAGAGCTTGGTGTCATCTGCAAAAAGGCACATTTTGCCTTTAACGCCATCCCAATGTCATTGATGAAGATACTGAACAACACCAGCCCCAGCACAGAGCCTTGTGGGACCCCACTGGTTACCTCTCTGGTGCCAGATAACTCTCCCCCCACCACCACCCTCTGGGTTCTGTCCCTCAGCCAGTTTTCCACCCATCTGACCATCTCTTCCTCCTCAACTTCAAGATCCACCAACTTCCTGGTCAACCTTTTGTGGGGCACAAAGTCAAAGGCCTTGCTGAAATCAAGATAGAGGATGTCTACCGCTTGGCCCCTGTCTACTGTCTTAGTGACACAGTCAAAGAAGTCAGTCAGATTTGTTTGACATGATCCCCATGAACCCATGCTGCCTCTCATCCTGGAGACCATGTTCCTCTAGATAGTTCACCAACCTTTCCTTTAGTATGGTCTCCATGAGCTTGCCCACAATGGAGGTCAGACTGACTGGTCTGTAATTCCCTGGATCATCCTTGGGACCGCTTTTGTGAAACGGCACTACATGTGCTGTTCTCCAGTCCTATGGTACCACGCCTGACTTTAGTGAACTATTAAATAGGTCTGCTAGTGGCCCTGCCAGCTCCTCAGCCAGTTCCTTTAGTACCCTTGGATGTACTCTGTCCGGGCCTGGTGATTTGCTCACTTTCATTGCCAGCAGACCCTCCCTCACTCTATCCTCCTCTATCACCATGTCTGTGTTCCCCTCTCCCCTGCTCCTCTTTTCCCTCCTGAAGGCACTGGTCCATCCTTCTCCCTGGTGAAAACAGAAGAGAAGTATTCATTTAGTATCTCTGCTTTTCCTCCATTATCCTCCACCCACTCCACACCTTTCTTAAGCCTAACAATCCCTTCTTTCTTGTCACTTTTCTCACTTATAAAGTGAAAGAAAGCCTTCTCCCCCTTCTTAATTCCTTCAGCTATTTGAAGCTTCTTCTGTGCCTTTGCTTGCCGTACTTCCTTACTTGCCTCACTAGCCAACCTTAGGTAAGTTTCCCTATCCACCTCTCTCTTGGTCTTCCTGAATTTTCTATAGGCCAACCTCTTTTCCCTTACTGCCTTGGCGACCGCAGAACTGAACCAGCTGGGCGCTTTGGCCCTTGTGTTCTTCCCTCTGAGCCTAACACACTCATCTGTGGCAACTAGTACTCCTTCCTTAATGATGGACAACTTTAGGTCCACCCCCATATCTGCTCTGATGCCCACCAGATATATAATCCTTTCCCCTCCTAAAAAGGTCTGCAATCAGTTAAATTTCTGATTTGGTTTCCTATAAACTAATGAAAAGTACGGCTGCCTCTGGGGCATAGGGGAAGGGCACTGAAAAAGGTGCCGTTTAAAATTTACAGATGCACCATTCTGAGATTTTCTTTAAAACACACACTGAAACACTTCTCTAAGTCACTTTAAAGGTCCCATAGTGCCATCTCTGTGGCACCAACCTATGGGATTCGTTCGGCATGCTGGCGAGCTATGGGGTTCGCTCGGCACGCTGGCAACCCGGGTTCATGCCCCAAACCAGGGTACCAGGAGCAGAGATCGGCAGGGAGGGGATTCTCAAGTGTCCATTGGACACTTCCCTCCGGGGAGGGGGGGTTCGAGCCTGGGCTCCTGGAGGTGGACTGGGGACGAGTTTGGGGATGTGAAGCCTCGACACGCCCTCCTGTACGTCCCTACCCCAGGATGCTGTCCTTACACAGGCTACTGTGTGGGGAGGGACAAAGAGGTGAAAAATGGGTCCTGTGCTGACCAGAGGATGAGCGCCTGGCCTGCACCGCCACGAAGTCCCGGACGGCCCAGTCTGACTCGACGGTGGCCTCCAGGGATACGTAGCTGAGCCTGCTGGCACCTCCGCCTTGAAGGAGAGGGACCCTCCTGATGTAGGGAAATGTCAGGTTACCCCCATAGGTCAAGAGACAAGGTTGGGAGACGGTGGTGCGGGTCGAGGTGGCGGTGTGGTTGGGCACTGGCACTCTGCAGTGGCCAGTCAGGGTGCCAGCAGGGAGATGTATAAATAGGTTTAAAAAAAAAAAAAATTAGTCCCATAACACAGAACAGCACTTCAAATATCCCAGGTGCTTTCATGCATCAAATCTCTTCCATCAAATACTCTTTAAAACAAGAAAAGACTGCTCAGACTTCTTAGTAGTTCTGAATATTTGGATGGTGTCATTAATATATACATTGTTTCATGCAAGTTCCTCAGTTTCTACCTGAAACAGAAAATTACCACTGGAATGGAGAGGGGTGCTGAGCGGAAAAGCTACACACACTGTTCTCAAGCTGTAATGTTTGCAGAAAACAAAAAAAAGTACAAAGGACAACAGTGAACCCTAGTGGTAATAAACAAAACATACACTGACAGAGGTCAATCGAACATGAAACATGCTGGTGAAGTCTGTTACACCTCAGAGAGTTACACAGTGATGTGAATGCAGGCATCTGCTGCTGCACCAAGGTGTTAAAAAAAATAATCTCTTCACGTTTGGTAGTCAGGTGGCCGCTAGACCAAAAATTCATAGTGGACAAAACTACCTGTAGTGGTGGCGGTTTCATACAACTGTACAAGAAAGGACTCCAAACCTAGCATCATTTTCAATGGATACAAGTGATCAGAGTAGCCATCACCACTGAGTTTTGTTTTCAACACAGTGTATATTGTACACATTAATTTCTTAGATATATTAAAGCTCAGTTTTTCATAATTCAGTTCTGATGTCCTATAAACAAAAATAATTATTTAGCAGGCGGGGAGTCATGAAATGCTACTCTCAGAAGCCAAGTCTGTCAATTAAATGAACAGCCACTATCTCCAGCTGCGCATCTATCTGGGATACCATTATTGCCATGTAAGTTGCAAAGACTGGTGCAGAAGTCCCTGCCGGGGGAGGTGGGGGGAGACTGGACCTCCCTTTTATTTTAAATGAGCTGCAATATGTGATCCTCTGTGTAATTTCGGTGATTGCCACAGTCTTAACTGCATCAGTACAACACATTTTCTTTATCGCTTGGAATACCCATACAGGTCATCCTGTTCTCAGAGCCCAGAGTCCAGAAATCCATCACGTAGGGAGTATCATTTAGCATGGAGATCAGGTCTGTTCAATAAAAGCACCAGCTAAGGCATCTTAAATGCTTCCAATATAGCATTTAGTTGGTCCCTTAATGTACCATAAGGCAAGAAAAAATATTGATGCTCACATTTTTCTGGGTATTGTCCTGGAGTAGTAGGCACCATTTCTTCTCTTTACCTTCACAGGAGTATTAAAAATTTAAAACCTGTATAACTGAATTTAGAAAATACTGCTTGAAGAAACCAACAGTATCTGCCTGCTACAGTTGCTTTTTGGGAAGGAAAACAAACATTTTTGAAGGTTCAAATCAATCTGAGGAGCTTCACTGTGTTCCTATCCCTAACACAGTGGCACAAAAGACTGACAAGTGTGAGGCCCTGGAATGCTCACATCCCCAACATTCCACTCTGGCATCAAAGCAATAAGACGTACCACCAGTGAGTCTCCAGCAAGGGTGCATATTATCCATTTACAGTATATGGTTGGCCTTTGTTCTGTACAAAAATCAACCTGCTCAAAAACCTTATTGTGCACATTCTAAACTGCTGTGTGCATTCCAAAGGTGGTGGTGTGTACATTCTGAGCAGTTGTTCAGCACAGTTCAAAGGTCATACACTTTTAAATTCCTCATTCACCCAGCAGATTACTAACCACCCAGTGCCCAAAGTTGTACCCTTTTAACTTATAAAAGTCTATCAATTTAATTTCAATCATAAAACAGAACAAATAAATGATAATTGTTTTGTGTTTTCTTTAATTTTTATTTTGGGAGGTAACACTTCTGTGATTTCTGTGTACAAAACCATATACTGTATAAAATAAAATATGGGCAATCACACACAATTCGGCATGCGTTTTCATCTTGGGGTTGAGAGGACAGCATGGACCTCTCGTGCTTCGCTCTCGAGGACCATATGCTGTCTTTTCAATGCCTTGATGGAACACAGCCTTGTTGCATATGGTTGCCCACACATTATTCTCTAATTCCCAGTGACAACGTGGTATGCTACAAAAAAGGTCTTCTACAAAAATTAGATTAGCAGCCATGACGATCCTTGATCCTATATGAAGTCGCCCCTTCAAAATAAAATAAATGAAAATATTACTTGTATATATGTGGAGGGATTAGACTCTGACCTTAGTCTAAAGCCCTGAATTACCAGACTCGTCTATATAAAACAAAACCAGAATTCTAAGCAATTTTTCATGACTACAAAGAGCTTTCTTTGCTGGACTGATTTACAGCATTACCTAAGCTAGGCTAGCTAGATGCAACAGCTCATTTCCAACGGGGCCCCTCTAATCAATTTCTACTGCTAAGTGTACTGGATTCCTGACAGAGTTACTTGACTTGCTGAAGGTCACACACAGGAGTACTTCTGGGATCTGGTGGATTCCGAATACGTGATCTCCCGGTTCCCAATCCAGTGCTCTAACAGATCCCCAATGCTTCTTCCCGAAAACCGTACTATGCTGGGTGTTTGTATCCCAGAAACATCCAGCACAGCTACTCATACCTCAGCATGTGTTACCACGTCCCATGTCATGATGACAAAGTGCATGCCTAAATAAATAAAAATAATAAAAAAAATATATATATATATATATATATATATATATATATATATATATATCTCAACTATTATTCCTCAGCCACTCAGGAGTGTGTACGTGTGCAAACATAACTCATTACACACTTTGTGTCATTAAACACTGTCATGTAAACTCATTACACACTCTGTGCCATGTATTATATAGAGAATAATGGATGGGTATGGGGTTATAACGAGGATTTTACCCCCCCCCCGGGGTGAGATGCCACATAAACCCAGAGAGCGAAGCTTGAGGGGGTTTATTCAGGCATTCCACCTGGGGGGTGTAAAATCTGAGTTTTAAACCCCCTACTCATCCTTTATTTTGTATAACTGCTGGGGATTGTTTTTTCACTACAGCAATTATTCAAAATAAATCGATTTGTTTCGAGCCACGGACCATTGGGATATCAACACGGTCCATGGTGGCTCACTGTTAGTTTTTTCTTTTTTTTAATTTTACGTCACCCTATTTAATTTTTATTTTATGTCACCCTATTTAAGTTTTCTGTGCCCAATGATTTTTTTTTTTTTATTCTATGTATTTGTGCACCTCCCCGAACGGCATCCATCTAACCAGTTCCCCCAGCTCTGTCTCCCGGAATTACCAGGACTTACCTTACACCTGGTTCAGGAGCGGTGCCTGCGGAGAGTCTGTCATCATCCTGCCACTGGGGTTTTCCGTCCACCATTTTCTCTCGAGGTCCCAGGAGAAGGTCGGCGCCTTCTTAAAGTTCTGCAACGACTTCTTTTTTCCCACCCCACTGGCCTACTGTCAGACGCTGTCTGGCGCAGCCTCCTTGTCTCCACCAGGGGCAGCCTTGAGCGAGGAATACTACCCCACCTCCCCCACAGAGGAGAGCTGCCCATGACTGCTTCATCCAGCTCCGCCCTCCCCCCCCCGTGCTGACCTCCGATGACCCAGGTCACCGGCATGCCGCGAGGCGAGATGTCTAGTGCCTCAGCCCTCTGCACCACCGGGACGGCCCAATGACCTCTCTTATCCAACCAGGGATTTTACTGTATCGAGGTTTCACGGTATACTGCGGTATCGGAAGTCACGGTATTGATACAGTGGCTGATTTCCTGTACCGTGATAACTGTTGTTCACAGTATACTGCGGTTTTCATGCATTTCAACTAATTTTTGGGGTCATTTATAGAAACAACTGTCTCTTCTGCACCAGCTCTCCCCGATACAATAGAGAATTTTTTTTTGGTTACACAAAAATCACTACTTTCATAATACATGCAGTATTGCATGTCACAGTGATCATACCATCAAAATTTGATACTGTAACATACCTAATTCCAACATTCCTCTTACCATCTTAACCTCCCTGAAGGTATCCCACTGGGTTTTGAACCCATATACTGTAATCTCAGCACTAACAAAATTATTGGGAAGTCTGTTCCACCTGTTTTTGAATTTTCCACCTTCCAGCTGGAGGTTGTATACCTCGTGTATGCACCGTTGCTCAACATGAACATCTCTAAGTCCTCCCTATTGTAACCCTCAATGTATTTGTATGTTTCTATCATATCCCCTTTCCTTCTGTCCTCCAGAGAGTAACTATTGAGTTTCTCCTCACAGGATGTATAATGCTGATCCTGCATTTGTGAAATACTGCACTGAACAGTTTCTAACTGATCCCTGTCCTTCCTCAGATGCAGGCAACAAAACTATAGGCAATACTCAAGTGTGGTCAAACTGATGGCCCTTACAGTGGCAGTATCACCTCCCTTCTACAACCAGTGAACCCTTGCCAGATACAGCCCAACACCCTGTAAGCCTAATACAGTAGCATGCGTTGTTACATTGGGAAGAGGTTTTCAGACTACTGCCGATTATCACCTCCAAGTCCCTGTCCTCAGAGTGTTTCACCTTGACCCGACTGATGCTATCTGTCAGAAGATTCTTCCCACCAATGTGCTTTACCTTACTATTAAAAACCTTTGTCTGTTCCCCCAAAATGCAACTATGTGATATGTTTGTCTCAGTATCATTCCTCACAGAACACAGGCAAGTGAAAGCTTTCTTTGAATAACACTGAACAAAAAAAGGTACTTTATTCTGTCACATACTTAAGATAGCCCAGTGAGACTTAACAACAAATGTAACCCAACAGGCTCACCTCCTACAGGTCGAGAAACAGATTTTTATCAGCAACAGCTAAAACTGGCTGAAATGGCGTGGGGTGTGGTGTTAACATTGGCCGATTATCTCTGCAAGCTGAAGTGAAAAAGATTAGTGTTCAAAGGCATGAAATGTCACAATTCACATTTCGCCAACTTTTATCTAGTTATATAATTTAAGAAAGGACACAGATGTAATAGAAAAGGTTCAGAGAAGGGCAACAAAGATGGTGCAGGGTATGCAAGGGAAACAATATGAGACAAGATTGACAGAATTAAATCTGTAACCGCTGGAGTTTAGAAGAGAGAAAAGAGACATGATAAAGACATTCAAGTACATGAAGGGGATAAATAAAGTGAGGGAAGGAAGTCTATATAAAAGGAAAGTCAGAGTTAAAACAAGAGGTCATACTTTTAAGATTGGAAGGAGGAAGATTTAAAGGTAATGTAAGGGGATGTTATTTCACTGACAAGGTGGTCGAACCCTGGAACAGATTACCTGAGGAGGTGGTAGAGGCCAAACAGTGGAGGGATTCACACAGCTGGGACAGATATGGGGTTGGTCAGAGGATAGGCTCCTTGTGCACCGTGATAAGGGTGGGGGGAGATGGGTAGACTGGATGGGCCTTTTCTTGCCGCATTACTGTGATACTATAAATCATTTATAAAGATTAGTTTTTTTTTTTGTTTGTTTTTTATCTCTAAAGTCTTATAGTTAGTTACAATATTAAGTACAGGTATTATTTGCAATGCCCAAACATAGCTCCATTAATGCTCTCAATAAACATAGATTTAGTTTTTGCTAACATACATTTTTTGTGGTTGAAACCAAAAGTTCTTTATTATGACCCCACTAACTGTCTACAGGCATTACATGCAATGCACAAAGACGGCTCAATTAATGATCTCAAACTCAGTTTTAGTACATACGAATTTGCCAGCAGATAAAGGCCTTATGGTCTATAGAGTCTGCTCGAGTGTGCAGCTAGCATCCCTTATACCGCAGCTGTCCCTCCCTCCCCCGACCCTCCGTTTTACCCTATCCCATCCCCTTTTGAAGCAGTCCACTGTTCTACAGGATACCACTTCTGCAGGCAACGCTGCCCACCAGACACCACTCTCTCTGTAAAAGTGTCTTTCATTTCCCTGTTGAATCTTCCCTCCAATCTGAGATTGTGACCTCGAGTGTCCCCACCCCCCAACTTGAATAGTCTCTCCGCCTGTCTTGTTTATTCCCTTCATGTTTGCTAGTTAGTGTTTGATAATGTACATTTTTTTTGTGGTTGAAAACAAAAGTTCATTATTATCACCCCACTAACTGCCTGTTGTCCCTCCTTCTGGCAAAGTTCAATAGCCTGTAAACCGATCGAAAGATAGTGGTAGTACTTCAAAACAATGCCTCCAAGTGAGAGTTTTCACTTTTTCTCCTGCTGGCAGGAGTATGTGTCTGAATATCTATGGTATCCAAGAACATGGAATGTGCTTGCTTTTCCGTACCTGCCACTTTTACTTAAAAGCAGTGCTTCAAGAAAAAGACAATTATTTGCAAGTCTTCCATCATGGTTACCTTGCATCTCCCGATTCCCAGTTTTTGCAGAGAATATTTTTAGTGGTTGTATGAGGTGCCAGACTGGCTGCTCTGGAGGCAATAAAGAACAGTTATGCAAGAACTTACCGTAACAGTAGATATTCGAGGGGATCTCAGTCATCAGGTCACACCACAGAAGGTAAAGCCATCAAAAAATGGAGAGCAATGAGTACTAATGCCCGTAGTCTGGGTAACAAGCTTCCTGAATTAGTGGCCTTGATGGAGGAGGAACATCTGGATATCGTGACAGTCACAGAAACATGGTACACACAAAACCATGACTGGGACATAAACATACCAGGATACACGGTCTACAGGAGGGACAGGGAGGGCAAAAGAGGAGGAGGAGTAGTTCTTACATAAGGGAAGGAATAAAAGCAACAGAACAAAAGGGTAAACAGGAGGAGAAGAAGCACTGTGGGTAAATTTGGAGACAGGGCAATGGCACCACAATACGACAGGGTTGTATACAGACCCCTTTCTCAGGGGAGGAAATGGACAGGAAATGATAGAAAGTATACTTAGAATGGCAGAAAAAGGGAGATATTGCTGATGGGTGATCTGAATATGCCAGATGTTAACTGGAGTGCAGTTGCAGCTGCCTCAAGAGTGCAGTTATTCTAGATGCCCTACAGGGGGCATGCCTTAGACAACTAGTACTGGAGCCCACTCGAGAGGGAGCAATATTAGACTTGATTCTCTCAAATGGAGATGGAGAGAGGATCACAAATGCAGAAGTGGGTAGCCATCTGGGAACTAGCAACCAGCCGAACAGTATGGTTCACAATAACACAGCAATAGAAGTCAAGCCATACAAAGACAAAAGTACTGGACTTTAGGAGGGCTGACTTTGCAAAATGGGTGAGTGCCTAAGGAATGCACTAGCAAATGGGCAGGAAGGAGGGTGGAAGAACAATGGGAATAAAACTGCCATCACAGAGGTAACGAGCCTTGTGTGAAGCAAATAAACAAAACAAGACGATGTAAGAAACCACTATGGTTCTCAAAGGAAGTGGCAGTGAAGGTTCAAGAGAAAAGAAAGCATTCAGGAAGTACAAGGAATGAGAAGGAGCAGGACAGAGAACTTTATCAGTTAAAGCAAAAGGAGGCTGGGAAGGCAGTCAGAACAGCAAAGGCCCAAACCGAGAAAGATAGCCAACTCTGCTAAGAAGGGGGATAAAACCTTTATAGGTACATCAGGAGCAAGGGAAGACCAAGGAGGATAGTGAGGCTTAATAAAGGGGAGTGAGGGTGGGCAGAGGGAGACTGTGAAAAGGCAGAGATACTAAACAAATATTTTTGCTCAGTATTTACAAATGAAGAGGGGAGGTACATAAAACAAAACAGTAGTAACACTCTGGATACAGAAGTTGATACCAGCCCATTTACAGAAGAAAGGGTTCTGAAAGAACACTTAAAACTGAAGGTGACAAAGCAATGGGGCCTGATGGGATTCATCCCAGAATTCTAAAAGAGCTAAGGGTAGAACTAGTGACACCACTGACTACCCTTTTTAACAAATCATGGGATGATGGGGTGGTACCTGAGGACTGGAGGAGGGCAGATGTGATTCCCCTTCACAAAAGTGGGAGCAAGGCAAAAGCAGGAAACTACAGACCTGTTAGTTTAACCTCAGTGATGGGGAAAATGATGGAATCACTTCTGAAGGAAAAAATTGTCGAGTATCTAGAGGCCAGAGGGGCACAGGACCCTAGTCAGCATGGATTCACAGCGGAAGGTCATGCCAGACAAATCTGATAGATTTCTTTGACTGGGTGACCAAAGTAGTAGATCAGGGAGGGGCTGTGGACATGGCCTACCTAGACTTTAGCAAGGCATTTGACACAGTCCCACACAAAAGATTAATATACAAGTTAGCCAGCCTGGGAGTGGGTCCCAAGATGACAGCCTGGGTAAAGAATTGGCTGGAGAATAGGACACAGAGAGTAATAGTAAATGGAGTCCACTCAGAAGAAAGGAGGGTTACTAGTGGGGTACCGCAGGGTTCAGTATTAGGACTGGTCCTCTTCAATGTCTTTATGTTTACATTGCTGAAGGACTGGAAGGAAAAGTATGTCTCTTTGCAGATGACACTAAGATCTGCAACAGAGTTGATGCACAGGGTGGGTGGAAAGGATGAGAAGGACTTGGCAAGGTTAGAGGAATGGTCAAATGTATGGCAGCTTAGATTCAATGCTAAGAAGTGCAAGGTAATGCACCTGGGAAACAAAAACCCAGGGAAGAGTACACAATGGGGGTGAGATACTAACAACAACAAAATGGAAAGGGACCTGGGGTAGTCATATCAGATGACCTAAAGGTGGGCAAGCAATGTGAGAGAGCAGCAAGGAGGGTTGGAGTTACTGGGATGCATAGGAGAGGCATCACCAGTAGAAAACAGGAAGTTATTATCCCTCTGTACAGACAGCTGGTGAGACCCCATCTGGAGTACTGTGTGCAGTTCTGGAGACCCAATCTCCGCAAAGACATAGACAGGACGGAAGCTGTCCAGAGGAGGGCAACTAAAATGGTGCAGGGTCTGCACCGGAAGACATATGAAGAGAGACTTAAGGAGCTTAATATGTATAGCCTCGAGGAAAGGAGGGAGAGGGGGACATGATAGAAACTTTCAAGTACCTCAAGGGAATCAACAAAGTCCAAGAGGGTAGCATCTTTCAAAAAAAGAGGTGTGCAAGAACAAGAGGGCACAATTTGAAGATAGAGGGGGCGGCTCAGAGGTAATTTAAGGAAGTATTTTTTCACAGAGAGGGTTGTGGATGCATGGAACAGCCTTCCGGAGGAGGTTGTGGAGTCAAAATCAGTGGTGGAATTCAAGCATGCATGGGACAGTCATAAGGCAATTCTGGGGGGTTGGGGTAAGAAGAAGTAGGCTGCTGGTTAACTAGGATCTGCAGCTTATCCAGTAGGTAGGGAAATGGGCAGACTGGGTGGGCCAAGCAGTCCTTATCTGCCGTCAAATTCTATGTTTCTATGTTTCATAGGAACTTCACCATCAGCGAAGCAGGTTCCACATGGAATATTTTCAGGAGTACAACTGGGGCCGTCCACTCAGACGACTTCTGTCGACGTCATCAACCCTATAAAGGTGTGAGAGGCCCTGCTCCCTCCTCAGTTCTTTCCCCTGGAGACAAAGGGAGCATAGCTCTGGCCATGAGAGACAGAGGAGAGAGAGAGAGAGAGAGAGACAGAGAGAGAGCGAGAGATGCTCAGGCCTACATGAAAGGTTGGATACACCAGACAGTTTCAGAATAAGAGCCCCCAAGAAGGCAAGTGGTGGGAGGGAACGCAGATCTGGTGACCGAGATCCCCTCGAAGATAGTACAGTTACGTAAGAACTTACCGTAACAGTAGATCTTCGAGAGAGGCTCTTACAGTAGGTAAATTACATACAAGACTGAAGCCAGCAGGCATCAGGGCCCCACGGAAAAATTTCTAGCTAGTAGTCTCTGGAGGGGGACCGCCTACAAGTCAGGGTGACCGACGGGCCAAACAACGCCAGTATAAGGGGCAGTCCCCACGCCCGCCTTCCAGTTCTTTCTCCCAAAGGCAGAGACAAGAGAGAAGCGGATATTTCCCATCCTGAAAAAGCTTAGGGATGGAGAGAGCAGGTATTACCATCAGAAGAGCTCTCAAGATCTACTGTTAAGCCCTTACGAACTATACTATCTTACCAGAGGGCCTCTTGCAGTAATTACATATAGGACTGAGTCCCAAGCAGTCTGGAACAAGAAGAAGCAAACAGGAGGAGGAAAACTACTCAGGAGTAGACCTTCTGGCTGTGAAGGTCTTAAGAAAGAAGACCTTGCAGAACAGCCAACCCAAAGCCAGCTCTACAGCGAGAGGCAATGTCCAAACTGTAATGTTTCGTGAAGGTATGGACAGAAGTCCAAGTAGCGGCTGCACAAATGTCTGCCGCTGACACATTCTTGAAACAAGCAGTAGAGGCAGCGACCCCTCTAGTGGAGTGGCCTCTGACTTGACCCGGCAGGGTCGTCTTGTTCTCGTCATAACAGAAAGTGATACAATGAGCCAACCATTTGGAAAGGCATTGCTTGGAAACAACATTACCCTCTCTTTTGAGGGCAAAAGAGACAAACAGCTGATCCGTCTTTCTGAGATCCTTTGTCCTGTTAATGTAGTATCTCAGAATCTGATGCACGTCCAAAATGTGTAAGAGGTACTCCCCTTGATTAGAATGCTGCGTAAAAAACGTAGGCAGTTCCAGGGATTGGTTCAAGGCAGATTCTGCTACCACCTTAGGGAGAAACTTAGGATTGGTACGCAGAGCCACTCGTTCCTTGTGGAAAATCAAATACGGGATTTTGCACATTAAGGCCTGCAGCTCGGAAATACGTCGAGCGGAAGTAATGGCCACCAGGAAGAGAGCCTTCTAGGAAAGGAACTTCAGGTCTGTTGAGGCTGCTGGCTCGAAGAGGAGGGTAAGCTTCTCGAGAATAAAATTCAAGTCCCAAGGGGTGCAGTGCATGAATAGGGGGTATCAAATGAAGAACCCCTCTCAGGAAGGTCTTAGCGACTTCCAGCTGCGCAAATGACCTGTTCCCAAAGGGAATGTGGTAAGCAGAAAGGGTTGCCATGTGAACCTTCAAAGAGGAATGACTGAGACCTAGGTCGAAGAGGTGACGCATGTAATCCAGGAGCCTCCCAACAGGGCAGGAGAAAGGCTCGAAATTCCTGGAACAGGCTCAAATAGTGAACCCTTTCCATTTCATGGCATAGGTGGAACGAGTGGAAGGCTTTCTGGCCTCCACTAGAATTTCTGCCACCTGCGGCCAAACCCTGAACCGGGTTTGAACTAAGTCTGCATGAGCCATGCATACAGCTGCACTGATTTGAGTCCTGGATGGACCAGGGTCCCCTGATCCTGGGTCAACAAGAGCTGCAACAGAGGCAGAGGAAGAGGAGGTTCCTCTGAAAACTGTTGCAGAAGAGAGAACCAAACTTGCCAGGGCCAGAAGGGAGTGATGAGGATCATGCAACCTCCTTCCAAACTGAGTTTGTGTAAGATCCTCGGAATCAACGGGATCGGGGGGAAAGCATAAACGAATCTGCCCTTCCAATCTAGAGACAGAGCGTCTCTCCAAAACACTCAGCGCCCTGGAGCGAGCGAGCGAGCAGAAGCGGGAAGTCTCATGCTGAGATGAGAGGCAAAGAGGTCTACCTGAGGGGTTCCCCAGCGTCGAAAGACATCGTCTGCTACCCCCTGATCCAGTTCCCATTCGTGAGCCTGGGCGGCCGACCGGCTGAGGTGATCCACCAGCGTGTTGTCGACCCCTGGAACATGAACCGCCATGAGGTGAAGGTTGTGAACGGTTGCCCAATCCCAAACCCGCATCGCTTCCCTGCAAAGAGGGTAGCAACGAGTTCCCCCGTTTGTTGATGTACCACACTACACATGTTGTCGGTCTGGACAGCCACATGACCGGGAAGCAGGTAACGATGCAGAGCATAGAGGACGGTCCTCAAATCGAGCACATTTATGTGGAGATTCCACTCGAGCCTGGACCAGGAGCCCTGGGTTCGATGAGGTTCCAAGTGGGCTCCCCAACCCTCGCCCGAGGCGTCTGTTGTCAGAGTTTGGGAGGGGGGGGGGAGAAAGGCAGAACGGAACACCCAGCAAAGGTTCTCTTGAACCATCCACTGGACCAAGTCACGAGCCAACGGAGAGGAGACCAGGTCCTCCCGCTCTAGGTTGTCTACCAATTGATCCCATTGAGACCGAATAGTCCACTAAGAGATTCTCATGTGGAGCAGAGCGCGAGGCACAGTCGGAATGGCAGCCGCCATGAGCCCCAGGAGGCGCAGGACCGACCGGGCCAAGACCCGCCTGCGGTTGGACAAGAGGCTGACCTGGGCCTGAAGGGTGGCCACCCTGTCCAAAGGCAGGAAGGCCATACCAGAAGTCGTATCCAAAACCGCCCCTATAAACTGGAGTCTTTGGGACGGGATCAAGTGGGACTTGGCCTGGTTGATGGCAATACCCAAGCTGGAGCAAACCTGCAGGGTAAGGGAAAGGGAGCTCCTCCCTGGATGGGGCTGCCAGAAGCCAGTCATCTAGGTAGGGGAAAAACTGAACCCCCTGGACACGTAGGTGGGCCGCTACCACAGAGAGGCATTTGGTGAAGACTTGGGGGGGCCGAGGAAAGACCAAATGGGAGGGCCCTGAACTGGTAGTGGTCTCCCTGAAAAGCAAACTGAAGGAATTTGCGGTGGGACGGGCCGATAGGTATATGCAGGTAGGCATCCTGCATGTCCAGAGCGCACAGCCACTGTTCCGGCCTAAGGAAGGTCAGAAGGCTCTGCAGAGAGAGCATTCTGAATCTCTTGTACTCCACGAACAGGTCCAAGGAACTGAGGTCGAGGATCGGCATCACGTCGCCTGATTTCTTCGGAACGAGGAAGAAATGGGAATAGTAACCTGTCCCTTGAAGATGGAAAGGGACGGGTTCTATGGCCGCCTTCTGAAGAAGGGCGGAGATTTCCTCCCGAACCAGAAGAAGGTGTTCCGGGGAATAAGATGACCTTGGGGGGAGATTTCTGGGAAGTTTCCAGAGAAACTCTATTGAGTGCCCTTCGGCTATCAGCTGGAGCACCCAAATGTCTGACGTGATCCTCTCCCAACCCGGCAGATGCAGGGAGAACCTCCGTCCTACCCATTCCTATGGGAGGCTCAGAGGCTGTGGGAGAGGAAAGCAGTCAGGTGGTGTGAGGCAGCGCCATGACTGGAGCTCCCGCTGCTCGTTTGGGCGGGGGAGGGGGGGGGCTTCGCAGCTGGAGGGGCCTGAAGTTTATTGGCCCGCTTTCCCTGAGGTTTTGCTTTTTGCCGATTACGTCTGTGAAAGGGACAATGCTGGGGCTGAGGGGATTTGTACAGTCCCATTCTCCTGCAGATCGGTGATGATGTCCTTGACATCACCCCTGAACAGCACTGAACCCCTGAAAGGCGCGTTCTGGATGGCGGACTGCACTTCAGGGACCAAACCTGACACCCGGAGCCAGGCATGATGCCACAAACCCATGGTGAAAGCCAAACTCTGACCAGCAGCGTGCATTGCGTCGTAAGTGGCACGACGTATGTGCTGACTGGCCAAACGCGCAGACCGGACTAGATCCACCACTTCCTGCTTCGTCTGAGAGTCAGGAAGGGA
Source organism: Neoceratodus forsteri (assembly GCA_016271365.2). Lineage (NCBI taxonomy): Eukaryota > Metazoa > Chordata > Ceratodontiformes > Ceratodontidae > Neoceratodus > Neoceratodus forsteri. The sequence goes on along the minus strand of CM057456.1, from coordinate 972,397,230 downwards.
GTCCAGTTTAGTCTCAACCTGGCTAAGGATCGCCTTCTGGTAATCCCCCATATGACTGACATAATTCAGGGCCCTGATACCCAGAATGGAAGAAGTGTAAACCTTCTTCCCATACTGGTCCAGAAAGCGGGATTCCTTGTCAGGAGGTGACAAGCTCAAATGCTTGGGGTTAGCTGTTCGGCTGTGAGTGGCGCTAATCACAACCAAGTCAGCTCAAGGGTGGGAATTCAGAGAAATCGACACCCTTGGGAGCCTGATAAAGCCTATCCGACTTCCTAGGAAGGGGGGCTAATGCTGATGGTTGCTTCCAAATCGTGGAAACAAGATCGACATGAGGCTCGATCCAGGATAGCACCAGGGTCGGCGCGGTCTCGGGCAGATCCAGGTGCGCAGCGAGCTTCTTACGCTGTGGATCCGGCTTGAAGGAGTGCCACTGATGAACGTCCTGGATTTTACACAGCAACTCCGTAAGGGAAGGAACCTCTGGAGGAGACTTCGGAGGAGTCCTCGGCCTGGGCTTATCTGGAGAGTGTGGTTCGTCGTCCAAGTCAGAGCGTCCATCGGAATCGTCCGAGGAATCAGAGGAGGATGAAAAGGAAGAAGACTCTACCTCCTGGCACAGGGGAGGAACGGACCCCTTGGGAAGCCTCCAGGGAAACGTATCCTGCCCCGCCCTGGAACCGGAGGGGGTCGCCTCAGGTATCCAGAGTAGGGGAGGGAGTCTCTCGTCTCCGAAGTAGGGGGTCGGGAACCAGGACCAGCGTTGGAAGACGGCTCTCTACCTCCCAGGTGAGCAGAGCCTTGGCCTCAGCCCACCAGGAAGCCAGATCCCCTTCAAATCCACCGGCCGCTGAGGGGGCGGTGGAGGAGGGGGGGATACGGATACTGGGGGTATCCATATGGTGCATATCCGTACCCTGACGGCGGGTAAGCCAGCGTCGGGTACTGAGGCACTGTGTACTGCAGTGTTGGGTAGGCCGGCGTCGGATACTGTGGACCTGGGTATGACAGCGCCGGATAGGATAGAGTCAGATACCTGAGAACCGGGGGGGTCTGCAGGAGCAGAAGGTCCCAGTAAGGGCCCAGTGGGCGGACCCAGAACGGGTGGCCCGGCAGGTGGGAGGCCCGGCGCAGGGACGGCATCCGGAGGAGGGATGTCACCCGGCGTTGGCACCGGCGTCCGAGGAACCAACATCGGGTCGTCCAGCCCAGCGGGAGGGGGACCTGACGGGAGCAAGCCCACATCCTCAGTATCGCCCGGGGAGGGAGGATGAAAATCCCCAGGGTCAGACCGGGGAGACGCTGGGTCCTCAGAGGGCAGCGAAGGCTGCGGGGAGCCAGGGACAGCAGACTGGAAGTTGGGGTCCGGCGCCTGCTCCGATGCAGTCGACCGTCGGAAGAGCCGGCGGTGTCGCTTGTTGCTGGTCCGGGCGGACGCCGGAGAAGCCGCCCAACTGAAGGACCCAACGCCTGAGGCAGGTCGCAAGGAGGGGCGGCCTGGTCAGGAATCGAGACGGTGCGCTGGCTCCCCAGGGGTCGAAAGCGACTTAGCTGCCTTTCATGGACGCCAGAGGAGCCGACGTCTGGGTTACCGGAGCCACTCAAACTAGAAGGACGTGCGCTGCCGGCCTTGCCAGGAGTGGGAGCCTCCTTTGACCCGGAGGCACCCGAAAGGCCCGAGCACGAGCCAGACAAGTGGTCGACACCAGCTTGGAGGCCTCGAAGAAGGCCATCATGGAGCAGTCCCGGGTGGGGGGGAACATTACCTGGAGCACGGTGACTCCAGCTGAAGTCACGGTGGTCGAGGAAGAGGAGTCCCAGTCCCAGTGCTTCTCCTTGTCCTTTTTACGGTGACCCTCGGGCGAAGTAGAGGCCTGACTAAGCTTCTTCAGCTCCTTTTCCATGGAGGTCATTTTCTTTTTGAGGATATGGGCCTCCGGGGACTGCTGCCTCTGTTTGCAGGTGGCGGCGTTGAATTTCAGGCAATGCTGGCGCTTCTCCACGGGGTAATCTGGGCCCAAACAGAAGAGGCACTGGGAGTGACTGTCCTTGTGCAGGAGTTGGGTGCCACACGAGTTGCACTTATTGTGCTCGGAGGGTGTAGGGGACGACGTACACCGACTGACATGAAATTCGAAGGAAAAAACGACGGTAAAACTACCGATGACAGACTGATGAGCAGGTGAACTTAACCCAAGGTGCTTTCACAAGCTAACGGCCGGAAAGAACTGGAAGGCGGGCCTGGGGGACCGGCCCTTTATACTGACGTTGCTTGACGTCAGTCACCTGACGTGGGGGCAGTCCACCGCCAGAGACTGCTAGCTAGAAATTTTTCTGTGGGGTCCTGACGCCTGCCGGCTTCAGTCCTAAATGTAATTACCTACTGCAAGAGCCCTCTCGAAGTAAGATCTACTATTACAGTAAGTTCTTACGTAACTGTTCTATCTTCTTTGGGGGGTATCTCAGTCATCAGGTCACACCATGGGAACGAGTCCCAAGCACTTACAGGAGCAGACAGTCTCGGAGGAAGGCCAACCATAAACTTAAGACAGGAGGCCCTGCAGCACAGCCCTGCCAAAACCTGCACTGGCTCTATTGGCAATGTCCAGACTGTAGTGCTTGGTGAAACTATGGACAGTACTCCAAGTGGCAGCCACAGAGATGTCAGCAGCTGAGACCCCTTGGAAACACTTTAACTGCTCCAGGCAATTCTTTGCTGTACTTGTAGCACAACACAATGCAATTTGCTAACCATTTAGACAAACATTGCTTAGAAACTGAAATACCCTCTCTACCCTGGGCGAAGGAAATAAACTGCTTCAATTTTCTACATTCTTTGGTGCGAAGCAGGAAGTACTTCAAGGTTATGCGCACATCTAACAAATGGAGCAGCGCTTCCTCTGGATTGGCACACTCAGGAAAATAAACAGGAAGGTGGATAGATTGGCTGAGTGTAAACTTGCAGACCGCCTTAGGGAGAAACTTGGGATTTGTGTGCAAAGACACCCGGTCTTGATGAAAAACCAAATAAGGCTCCTCACACTGGAGGGCCTGAAGCTCTGAAATTCTTCAAGAAGTAATGGCAACTAAAAATAGCGCTTTCCAAGACAGAAAGCGTGGCTCACAAGTTGCGTTGCTGAGTCTAGCTGTTGATGTTTCCCAGGCTAGGTTCACCCTCCACTCTTCCTCCCTCGACAGCTGCAATGTTTACCAGACACTGTACATCCTGAACTGCATCACAGATACCAGAAATCTGGCTGGATTTTATCCTCTGTATTCATATTGTGTGCCAGGGTCTATTGTCTGTACTCACGTGCACTATTATACCACCACTGTGTTTTGACTTATCTCCTATGCCCTACTGTATGCTCCTCTATTGCACTTTGAATCTTTTTTGTATTTTGTTTGAATAATTTTTTTTTTTGTATTTTGTATATTGTTATTGGCTGCCTCGCACGCCTTTTGTCATACCATTGTCTTGTATTGCTCTTGCATCACTGTGTTCTACTAGTCACCTATGCTCTATAGTATTTTGAATTGCTGTATTATGTATTTCGTTTTATGTTGCCTTTCTGTGCCATTGCTATGGCCTGGGTCGTGCCTGAAAACAATCCCTGGGATCAGTGTACCTACCCGGTTATTAAAGACATCCATACATAAATAAATATATATAAAACAGAAACCGGATCATCTTCTCCAAAACATTCAAATCCCAAGCCAGGACAAGAGACTGGATTGGGAGTTTCAGATGCAGGATGCCCCTTAAAAAGGTATAAGACACATCCAGCTGAGCTATCGTACGGTTACCCACGGGCTCAAGAAAGGCCAAAATAGCCAAAAGGTGTACCTTGAGGAAGGAATACTGGACACATGAATCAGAGAGAAAGATCAGGTTCACTGGACAGGTGGAAGGGTCCAAATTATGTCTGGCAGCCCAGAGGGCAAACCGCTTCCACTTCATGGTATACATGGCTCGAGTGGAAGGCTTCCAGGTGGCCACCGCCGCTGTTCCCATTGCACCCAGAGAGTCCACTGCAGGATACGCATATGGAGCCTGGCCAGTGGAACAGTGGGAATCGCAGCTGTCGCAGCATCAGGTAGACCCTGGCAGGAATGAAAATGGCTCTGTGCCACCTCCTGAGCCTGGCCATAAGGCACTCCCGCCCTGTTCTGAGATAGGAATGCCTTCCCCTGTGCAGAGTCTAGAACCACCCATGTGCACAGCAGTCTCTGGGATGGTACCAGAACCGACTTGGAAAGACTGCCAGCAATGCACAAGGAGTGGAACAGTTGGAGAGTTTGCTCCAGAGTCCACAGGAGCTACTCCCTGGACAGGGCCTTTAGGAGCCAATCGTCCAGGCAGGATAAGACGTACAGTGCCCTTCCTTCCGAGAGGTGCACCTACTGCTGCTAAGCATTTGGTAAAGACCTGCAGTGCAGAGGACAAGCCAAAGGGCAGCACCCTAGAATTGATAATGCTCACCCTGAAACAAAAACAAAGAAACCTCCTGTGAAACATCAATGGACAAAAAATACAGGTTACTCACCTGTAACAGGAGTTCCAGGAATGGTATATGTTGTTCATCCACACTATCTGGCAGGTTCCTTGCTGCTTTAAATCTTGCAGGAAGGTCTTCAAGCTGGCTCCTCCCACCCACCCGGGTGGTAAAACTCTCGGCTCCGCCCCATGACGCCAGATCTAGCCTGCTGGAAGCCAGGTTGTGCGTCGAAGCCGGGAGGTGGCGGAGTCTGTAGGGATGAACAACATATACCATTCCTAGAACTCCTGTTACAGGTGAGTAAACTGTATTTCTAGGGACATGGATATGTTGTTCATCCACACTATTTGGCAGACCTCTAGCAGTTCTCCTGGAGAGGAGGGAGGCAAGGCGCACAACCCCTACTTAAGAAATAAAGACTGGAGAACCGAGGCCCCAAAACCAGCATCCCGGCGTGACTCAAGGTCGATGTGGTAATGGGTGATGAAGGTATGTGCTGACTTCCAGGTAGCAGCCCTGCAGATTTCCTGGATAGGGACGTTCCTGGAAGCAGCTACCGATGCAGCGGTATGGTATGTAGAATGAGCTCTTATCCCTCTGGGAGGCTCCATGCCCGCCAACCTATAGCAGAGATCTATGCAGGAGGTGACCCACCTGCCTATCGTCTGCTTAGCTGCAGGTTTGCCAGGTGCGGCTTCAGCGTAGGTGACAAACAGCTGGCGAACCTCTCCCCGAACTTCAGCTGTCCGCTCCTTATAATAAGCAAGCGCTCTTCTAGGGTCCAAAGTATGGAGCCTATATTCGGCCTCCGAGGTGTGATTGGGGTAGAACACCAGCAGAGTCAACACCTGGGTAAGGTGAAACTCTGACTCCACCTTCGGAAGGAATTTCGGGTGGGGGCGCAGGACAACCTTGTCCCTGTGGAAGACCAGATAAGGAGACTCGATGGAAAGTGCCTGGAGCTCTCCCATCCTTCTGGCTGATGTGATAGCCACCAAGAAGGTGGTCTTCCACGACAGGTGAGAGATATCACACCTGTGCATCGGTTCCAATGGCTTGCCCATGAGCTTAGCCAATACCAGCAGTAGATCCCACGGAGGTGGAGGTTCTTGCACCAGAGGGGATATGCGATCAAGGCCTTTGGAAAAAGTGCCCGACCACCTTCTCCTGTGCCACCGACTGCTTCCTGGCCCACGCCCGGTAAGCAGAGATGGCTGCCAGGTGCACCTTAAGGGTAGTTGACCGAAGCCCTTGCTGAGAAAGGGACCACAGGTAGTCCAGAATGCTTGCCAAGGAGCAGGAGGAAGGGTCCAGGCCCTTGTCCTGACACCAAATGGAGAATCTTTTCCATTTGAAGGAGTAGCATTTTCTGGTAGACTCCTTACAGGACGCCTCAACGACACTGAGGACCTCGTCGGAAAGACCCAAGGCCAGGAACTATAGCCGCTCAGGAACCAGGCCGTCAGGTGCAGGGATTGAAGGTCCGGATGGAATACCTCCCCCTGATTGACTGAGATCAGATCCGGGTGGGCTGGAAGTCACCTCGGGAGCCCGGAGGTGAGACTGAGGAGATCTGGATACCAGAACTGACGGGGCCAGTATGGAGCTACCAGAATCACCTGCGCCTTGTCCCTCCTCGCCTTGAGAAGCACCTTGTGGATCAAGGGAAATGGGGAAAAGGCGTAGAAGAGGCCCAGAGTCCACGGCCTCGAGAAGGCATCCCCCTGCAGCGAGCCCTGCTGAGGGAGGTGGGCATGAAACAGTCTCAGCTTTGCATTCTCCCTGGAGGCAAACAGGTCCGCCTGAGACATACCCCAGTGGGAGAAGAGATCTTGTACTACCTCCGGCAGGAGAGACCACTCGTGAGATGCAGCCCCTATCTGGCTTAGGGCATCAGCCAGGGTGTTGGAGGCTCCTGCCACGTGAATGGCGAGGAGATCCGCCTCCAGGCTGCGCACGAGAGATCAAACGCGGAGAGCTTCCTTGCACAGAGGCATGGAGTGTGTCCCACCCTGGCGGTTTAGGTAGTACATGGTCGTGGTATTGTCCGTCTGGACCTGAACCACTTGACCCCGTAGAAACGGAGTGAAGGCGGTGAGGGCTAGACGAACCGCTCAAAGCTCCAGCAGGTTGATGTGGCATCGGGACTCCCGAGGGGACCAGAGGCCGTGCGCTCTGTGTTCCCCCAGATTGGCACCCCAACCAATCAGAGTAGCATCGGACGATAGAGAGGCAGTCGGCTCAGGGCGGACAAATGGGATGCCCTCCTGCAGATGTGCCGGAACGGTCTACCACTGGACAGCGTTCCACATCTCCTGGGTCACTGTCACTAGCTGATCCAAAGGATCGAAGCGTTATGATCACTGGCCGGCCAGTCCCATTGAAGGGGACGCATGTACCAGTGGGCCCAACAGACCACACTGGTGCAGGCCGCCATGAGGCCCAGGAGGTGCAGGAAGTCCCGGGCAGGGCGCGATTGCCCAACCTGAAATGATTGGGCAAAGGAGGAAAGAACCCCGGCCCTGTCCGCCAGGAGCCGTGCTCTGGCTCGTAGCGAGTCGAGCTCTGCCCTGATGAAATGTATCACCTGCTTTGGCATGAGTTCCAACTTGGCCTCGTTGATAAGGAGGCCAATCTGAGAGCAAACCTGAGGGCCAGATCTCTGGACCACTCCACCTCCACTCTGGAGGGGGCTGCAATCAGCCAGTCGTCCAGGTAGGGGTATATCAGGACCCTTCGGCACCGCAGGAATGCTGTCACCACTGCCATGCATTTGGTGAAGACCCTGGGAGCAAGAGAGAGGCCGAAGGGCATGGCCCGGAACTCGTAAAGGGATCCCTCTACTCTGAAGTGGAGGAATCTCTGATGAGACGGATGGATTGGGACGTGAAAGAACGCGTCCTGGAGGTCCAGGGAACAGAACCACAGGCCTCGTTCCAAGGATGGGATTATCTGAGCCAGAGTGACCATCCTGAAGGTCTGAGACCTTAGGAACCTGTTTAGGTCATGCAGGTCGAGAATGGGGCGCCAGCCCCCCGTCCGTTTTAGGACCAGGAAATAACTGAACACAAACCCCAGCTCTGGTGTAGGATCCGCCACCTTCCTGATCACCTCTTTTTTGAGGAGCAGGGCAATATCGGCTCGGCGGGCAGACAGCGAGGCTGCGGACCCTGTGGCCCCCCCCGAGGGGTGACGGCTCGAAAGGGTGGAGCCTGCTCGAACTCCAGAGGCAGGCCCTTTACTACCACCTCCAACACCCAGCGGTCCATGGTGATAGCGGACCAGGCGGAAAGGAAGTGGCGGAGCCGTCTCCACGGGGGAACCCAGGGGGAGCACTGAGGTTGGGGACCCCTCAACCCGTCACCAGGCAGGCTTGGAGGAGGGACCGGCCGAGGGACCTCCTGGGCCTTTACCTCCCTGCTTCCTGTTGGAGGAAGCCGCGGGTTTGGGTTTGGGATGCCAAGCACGAGCCTGCTGGCCCTGGTGCTGGTGCTGTTGGGCCGGACGTGCCGAAGGCGCAGAAGGACGAAAGGGGTTGTGCTGCTGCTGTCGGTGGCCTTTGTCCTTCTGGGTGGAGGTGACTGAGTCCAGAGTGGCATTGGACTTCTTGATCCGCTGGAGGTGACCTTCCACTCCAGGGCCGAAGAGGTCGGTCCCCAAGAAGGGGACGTCCGCCAACTTGTGCTGGGTATCCGCCGTGAAGGTGGATATCCTCAGCCATGCTCTGCAGCACATGGCCACCGCAGCTGCAACCGATCTGGCACAGGAGTCTCCAGACCTGTTTGGAGCTGCTGCTTCGTCACCACCCTACCCTGGTCCCGAACCTGCCGGACCGTGGTCTGCAGGTCAGCCAGGAGATGAGGGATCACCTCATCCAGGGAGCCCATGAGGGCGTGGGAGAAGTGTGCCATCAGCACGGCCGAGTTGGCCTGGTGGAGGCCAAGGGAGGATGCAGCGTACACCTTGCGCCCGGCGTAGTCCAGCTTTTTGGACTCCTTGTTGGGGGGCCTGTCCACATCCCTAGTGTTCCCGAACGTCAGAAACGCTGTCGGTGACCAACCCCTTGGCAGAGGGTGCTCGAAAACCGGCAAAGAGCCGTAGGACCGGTGATACTTCCTGGCCAAGGGCGCAGGACAGGAAGCAGGCCGCTGCCAAAGCTCCAAGGCTGGGCCTACAATGGCCTCAGCCACCGGAAAGGCTTCCGTGGGTGAATCCCCTCGGTCCAGTATCTCCGTCAGGGGCTACTTGGTCCGTTTGGATACGGGCTCGAGCTGCATCCCAGTGGACTCGGAGATGAGCCCAAGCAGACCCAAAAAGGACGATGGGCTTTCATCCAGTGACTGGCCCCTGGAGGACTCCAGGTCAACCGGCCTGGAGAACAGGGAGGAGCTGTCATCAGACTCCGAGGAGTCCGCGAAAAGCTGCCTAGGGTCTGCGCCACCCTCCACCTGCCAAGAACGGTTGGGAATGAGGGTGACAGACAACCTGTGGGGCAGGCCTTGACCCGACCAAAAGTCCTTGGTCGGTGCCCCCGATTTTGGTTGTGGAGACGGAGGTTCCACCACAATTAACTGTCACTGTCCACAATTAACTGACACTGTAACTGTCATTAAGTCTCTTCCTTCCCCATGTGTGCCATATTTATCCACTGGTAAGGTATAATTGATTTGTCATATTAACTGCTTTCCCTTCCCCTTCTACTCCTGGCTTTATCTTTGCTTACGCTCCACTGCTACTCTATCAAATCTCTCCTCCCTCCCATATCAATTGTAGACTGTTTGTTCTAGCTGCCAAAATACTGTATATTTGATTTGATTAAATCAAATCACACCAGTCATCATGTTTCATTTATCAGTATGCGACCTATAAGTCGCTTCCCTGTCTCATATCAATGTTTACCACCTGCGGTCACCCTATGTGGTACCCTTGTATGTATATCCAGCCTGCATCATGTAACGTGTATTTCATGTATATACTGTTATTACCTATCTGTGTTTGTACTTTAAGTGTTTATATCACAGGACCTCCTTGTGAATGAGCTTGCTCAATGGAGTTTTCCTGCAATAAACTTGAACTTGAACAATTGGTGGGGCAGCAGGTTTCGGCCGAACAACCGGCCCAGGCTTGGGCATCTCGACTGCAGTGAGAGGTTGCTTTGGCCGTTTGAGTGACAGCCACTTGATGGCCGGGGAAGGCGTCAGTGTCGACTTCCTCCCGGACAAAAGTAACTGCTGCCACATCAGTTCCTCGTAGCGTCGACGCAATTTGCGCCAAAGCCTCTCCTCTTCCGAGGAGGACGAGACATGCGGCCGCCGCTTACCCTTAGTGCAGAGACCGACGGAGTCGGCAGGATCGGCTGGACCGAGAAGAAGTCCGGAGACCCGAGATCCTCGGTGTCCAAGGACGGGCCTGGAAGGAGCGGGACACCTACTCATCCCCGGCTCGACACCTTAACCGGGGACTGCTGCACCAAGGGCGCAGGCAGATCTCGCTCTCCACCCGGAGGAACCGGCGAAGAAGGGTTGTCGGCTTCAGTCGGCAACCCGTCGATCGTCGAGAAAAATCTCGACTCGTCCAGCGGGTGTCTCGCCGGCTGACCTGACGGGAACGCCGTGAAGCCAGCGGCCTTAGCCGCAACCTCGACCGAAGTAGACTGTCGGCTGTCCGGGGAAGGAGACCTCTCCCGCTCCCACAACCGCAGATGATGGGACTGACCCTTGGAATCCTTCTTTCTGGACCGAAAGGAATGTCCCGATGGCCCCTCTCCCTTTGTGGAAAGGGATTGGCAAAGCTCCTTGAACGAAGCAGAATACGAGGTACCCAAAGAGAGCGGGATAAATGCCGCGACCGAGGAAGAGGATGATGCGTCCTGGGCCGCCGCCTCCTCGAGGGCGATCATCTGCTCGAGCTGCTCAGCCGAGCCAGCCGCCGAGGTAACCGCCCAACGGGCCTCTTTCGACTTTACCGGCGGATAACGCCACTTGGGGCGCCCAAGCTTCAACCGGGCAGCGCAGTCCTCCAAGACGTTGGTCGAGAACGAACAGCATGACTCGCAGGCCTGCGGGTTGTGTTCTAGGCCGAGGCAGTAGACACACCTGGAGTGCGGATCCGTGCTGGACATCTTCTGCCCACAAGGGCACTGCCGAAAACCGGGAGTCGATTTGTCCATCGCAGCCGCGAGGGAAAAGGAAGACCAAAGTCTTGAAAATTTTAAAAAGAGTTTCAGACGAACCAAAGAGTTAGGATCTAGTCTATCATGCAGAGCGTTAAGGAGGGAACCTGAGCTTCCAAGCGGTAAGGAAGACCTGACGTCATGGGGCGGAGCCGAGAGTTTTACCACCCGGGTGGGTGGGAGGAGCCAGCTTGAAGACCTTCCGGCAAGATTTAAAGCGGCAAGGAACCTGCCAGATAGTGTGGATGAACAACATATCCATGTCCCTAGAACGGACTTAAAATCTTGGCAATTTATAAAAAATGTTTTACATATAAGAACAGAGAATGTTGTGCTGATCAGTTTGATATATTTTCTGAAGATGGTGCACCAAAACAAAGGTGGAGGAGCAGGGTCGAAAACTCACATATAGCAAGGGAGCCATGCTGCAGCTCAACTTGCAGCAACTGAAGAGAGATAGAGAGACGGGCACCACCATAGAAGTCTCTTACATAGAAACATAGAATCTGATGGCAGATAAGAACTGTCTGGCCCACCCAGTCTGCCCATTTTCCCTACCTACTGTAATACCGCAGACCCTACTTGATCTCTGGCTTAGCCCTCCCTTCCCTAACCAACAAGTTTCTCTTATGCCTATGCCATGCATTTCTGAATCCTGTTAGTTTTTGCCCTCCACCATTTCCACTGGAAGGCTGTTCCAGGCATCCACCACTCTTTCTGTGAAGTAGTACTTCCTCACCCCCCCCCCGAGTCTACCCCCAGCTTCATAGCATGCCCTGTTGTTCTTTAGACTCTTTCTGAAAAATGCTTTCTGCTAGTACCTTATTTATACCCGCAAGCTATTTGAAAGTCTCCATCATATCTCCCCTTTCCCTTCTTTCCTCCATGGTGTACATATTGAGGTCCTTTAGTTTCTCCTCATAGGGTCTCTGTTGCTGACCATGCACCATTTTTTAGTTGTCCTCCTCTGGACCGCCTCTACTCTGTCTATGTCTTTCTGGAGATATGGTCTCCAGAACTTAACACAGTACTCTAGGTGTGGTCTCGATTTATATAATGGTATCACAACCTCTTTCTGCTGGTGATGCCCCTCTCTATGCACCCTAGCATCCCACTGGCTCTCCCCACAGTATTGTCACACTGCTTGGCCACCTTTAGGTGATCAGATATGATTACCCTTAGGTCTACGGTCTCTTTCCTGTTTGGTGGCCGTCCGTACCACTCCCCCCATCTTGTACTCTGCCCCTGGGTTTCTGTGCCCTATGTGCATGATTCTGCACTTTTTCACACTGAAATTTAGTTGCTACTCTAGACCACTCTTCAAGCTTTCCTAGATCCCTTTTTGTTCACTCCCTGGAGTGTCTACCCAATTGCAAATTTTAGTGCCACCTGCAAAAAGGCATACCTTCCCTTCATGCCCCTCTGCAATGTCACTAATGAAGACATTAAACATTAAAGAGGACCGGTTCTAGTACTGATCCTTGTGGCACCCTGCTTGGCACCCTCCCTTCCTCTGATTGAACTCAAGAGTCTCTATAAAGGCCAGAGACATGAAAGCACAGAACCTGAGAATGCATTTGGGACCAGGGGGTTAAAACAGATTTAGCCACTAAAATGGCTAAGGAAGCTGGTTAACATGCCATCCAAGCCTTGGTGACCTCTAGCAAGTTTGTGCATGAGAATGCCCAGCTCTGTTACTGCTTAAAAGCCCTGAAGAATGCAAACAGGGACATCAATGTTCAGCTGGTTGGTTTGCCCGACGGCAGGGAGGAGACTGACACTGCAGTTTTTGAAAGAATGGCTTCCCGGAGCACTAAATCTACATTTGTAACAACTTTCCCCATACTTGCAGAGGACTGACTGGGTATCGCCTAGATCAGCGGCAACACAGAAGGATGTCATGCGGACCACATTTATTGCCACAGCAAGTGCTGCCACCAGAGATGGTACACTTTGGACTTCAAGGCGGCTCAGAAATAGTCATTTAGTGGCTCAGCAATCCGCCTACTCCCAGATCTCTTTGTGACACGGGTGCATTGCAAGACATTCAACACCGTTCGAGCCCAACTCAGAGGCTTTGGGAGTCACTGACTTGCTTCTGATGTCAGCCCACCTAAGAATTCAGTATGGACGGCATACATTCCAGTTCACCGACGCCAAAGAGGCCAGGAAGAAAGTCCAGTCGCTGGCAAGAAAAGTCCAGCAGGCAGTTACTGTGGATATCAGAGAGCGACCGGACTCCAAAGAGGAAGAAGAGAATAGAGTATCAGCTTTACAAAAACTGTTTACTCTGTTCCTGTAGATGAGGGAGGTAACCTTGCTGCTAAAACGTAATTTTATTTTACAGGTGGGACTGTGATGTCCAGCGTGGTTAAGCTCTCTAATAATGTTCAATCTGTTCTTACTGCTTACAGCTCTGTTTTTTCACACTGTTAAAACTGCATATATTAACATACTAAAATGCCAGCAGAATAGGCCTAACGGTCTTTCGTGTCTGCTCGTTTGGTCAGCCCCCACCCTGGGTGCTGACCTTGCTGTCCCCCTCGCCTTCTCTGGCTTCTCCCTTCCCAGTTCCGGATATTCTTGCTGCATTGGATTTTGCTTCCTGAACCCTTCCCCTGTACCTGTCCCACCCCCTCTTGAACCCCTCCACTGTCTCTGCCTCCACCAGCCCCCTAGGTAGCACATTTCATGGCTCCACCACCCTCTCAGTGAAGTAGCACCTCCTCCTTTCTCCCTGAATCTTCCCTCCAGCTTCCACCCATGCCCCTAGTGGCCCCTTCCTCCTTCCTTCAAGCACCCTGACTGTTCCTCCCCTATTTACCCTCTTCATGTACCTGAATACTCTATCATGTCCCCCGTCCCTTCTCTCTTCCAATGTGTACATATTTAGCTCTTGAGCCTCCTCCTCAGGTCCTGTCCCCAAGCCCCAAATCATTTTGGTTGCCCTCCTCTGACCCTTCCAGGAGGTTAATGTCCTCTTTAAGTGTGGCCTCCAAACTGCACGCAGTACTCAGGTGCGCCTCACCAAGCAGTTATACAGAGGGAGTATCACTTCCTCCTTCTGAGGTGATCCTCAGCGATGCATCCCAGCATCCTGTTGGCCTTGGCTGCTGCCTCCTACAAGTCTCCGAGTTGTTCATCTTAACATCCACCACCACCCCAGGTCCCTCTCAACCATCGAGACTTGTAGCATTTCCCCAGGGTGTACACTTGGCCTGGGTTTCTGGCCTCAGGTGGAGTACTCTTGCATTTAACTCAGCTTCCACTTTCTAGACCATCTTTCCAGAGCCTCCAGGTCCCCCTGTAGGGCCACCCTCCTCCTCCCCATCCACCACCGCCCCCAGTTTTGAGTCATCCGCAAAGAGACTCATCTCACTCCTGATTCCTGTCCTTATGTCAGAGACATAGGCATTGAAGAGGAGGGGCCCAAGGACTGATCCCTGTGGGACCCCACTAATGACCCTCCTTGGGGATGAGACTATCCCGCCAACTACGACCCTCTGGGTCCGGTCCTGGAGCCAACTGCCTATCCATCTGATCATCTGGTTCCCCACCCCCATTTCTCCCAGCTTATCCAACAGGCCCACGTGAGGAACAGAGTCAAATGCCTTGCTGAAGTCTAGAAAGAGGACGTCCACTGGTCTACCCAGGTCCAAGGCACTCGTCACCCAGTCATAGAACTCCACAAGGTTTGTCTGACACGATTTCCCTGGGACGAATCCATGCTGTCTATCGTCCAGGCACCCTGACTTTTCCAGGTCCCCCAGCCTCCCTTGACAATGCCCTCCATCACCTTGCCCACCACTGATGTCAGGCTGACAGGCCTGTAGTTCCCTGCCACCTCCCTTGATCCCCCCTTGTGGATAGGCACTATATTTGCCACCTTCCAGTCCTGGGGCACCCACCCTGTCCTCAGAGAGATGGTGCTTTCTCTGTCTTAAGGGAGCTGAGGGTTTCCCTCACTCTCTCTGCTGTGATTTCCACTTCCGGTACCTCTTCTCCCTGCTTAGCCCTCCCTCCGCCCTCCTGCCAGTGATGCCTTCCCCTCTCCCCAGACCCGATCGGTAGGGTTCCCCCCTCCTCAGTATCTCTGTCTCCTCCCATGTGATGGCACCCCATTTTCCTTGGTGAAAGCTAAATTTGAGTACTCATTTAGTACCTCAGTCTGCTCCCCCGGGTCTTGTGCCCATCTCTCCCCTGATTTAATCCTGCTAATCTGCCCTTCATCCTTCGTTTTTCCCCAATGTATCTAAAGAACCCCTTGTTCCCTCTCCTAATTTCCCTGGCCAGATTCTGCTCCTTCCTTGCCTTAGCCGCCCTCACCACCCTAGTGGCCCTTCTAGCCATCAGCCCATACTCCCCTTGATCCCTTTCACTCCTTGAGCACTTGAC
The DNA here is from genome assembly GCA_016271365.2 of Neoceratodus forsteri. NCBI lineage: Eukaryota > Metazoa > Chordata > Ceratodontiformes > Ceratodontidae > Neoceratodus > Neoceratodus forsteri. Next base: position 972,382,164 of record CM057456.1, on the reverse strand, counting down.
TTGCCTATAGGCTGCCTTCTTTCCCCGCACCACCTCCTGGACCTCCCTGGTCCACCACCAGCAGGGTTTTCAGGCCCTACTGCATTTTCGTCTTACTCTTGTACAGGTGCTGGTAGCATCCTGTACCCCTCTCCTGATGATTTCCCACCTACTATCAGTGTCCATGTCTGACCCAATCACATCCAAATGCTCCTTAAGGATCCTTCCCATTTCCTTAAAATCTGTCCCCCTAAAGTCATTTACCTCCGTCTTTGTGCAGCCTTCTAGCCCGCCTAGGTCCAGGCAGAACCAGACTGTGGCATGGTCACTCCCTGCCAACGCGTCCCTTACCTCCAGACACCCAATCTGGTCACTGTCTGCCAGGACCACATCCAGTACCCACGCCTCCCTGGTTGGTTCCCCCACCTGCTGAGTTAGGAACGCGTCCTGAAAGACATCCAACAACCTCTGTTCCCTGGTCACAGAGAATGTCATAGTCTCCCAGTCTGTTCCTGGCATGTTTAAGTCCCACAACACCACCACCCTTCCCCTGCCCAGTCTGCAGTGTCTCCCAACATCTGCCACCAAACTCTCCTCCAGCTCCTCCGCCAGGGCAGGGGGTCTATACACCACTCCTATTTTTACTCTCTTGCCACCCCTTGTTATCAAGGTGACCCAAATTGCCTCCACGGTTCCCTCCGCCTCCTCTACTCCCCCTATGCCAATGCAGTTTTTGACTATCATTGCTACCCCTCCTCCCCTTGCCTCCCCCCTGTCCTTCCTGAACAGAGTGTAGCCCTCCAGGTTCAGGTCCCCGTCGTGTCCTGCAGTGGCCCAGGTCTCAGTAACGCTGCCACATCCACTGCCCTCAGTTAGCATCGCCTGAGCTCAGGCATTTTATTGCCCAAGCTCCTGGCATTTAGCAGGACTACCTTCCACCCTTTCCTATACTTCCATTTCCCCTGCTCGTGTTCCCATGGGGATTCTGTTTTCCCCTGGTCTGCACTTTACCAGTCGGCCTTTTCCCGCAATCCTCCAGCTTCCCAGGGGGGTGGAGACAGAGTCCCTCCTTTATCGGCACCCCCCTGACAGCCTTTTCTCCCATCCTTCCCCCTTCACAAGTTTAAACCCCACCTTTCACCAATGAACCCCTCTATTTTCAACTACATGCTGCAGGAAGATTGTTTATTAAGAGGCTGAACAGTAGTGGACCAAGGATAGTGCCTTGGGGAACACCAGTGCAAACGGGGAGACTACGTGAGAGAGAGCCAGTGATCTTGACTTTCTGATTCCTATCCATAAGGTAACTTTTAAACCATTTGGTGACGTCCTCTGACAGGCCGAGGGCAGCGAGGGAGTTCAGAAGGAGCTGGTGATTGATGGTGTCAAAGGCCTTGCTAAGGTCGTTGAACACTGCACCTAGTAGGTGGCCAGCGTCAAGGGCCTTGTGTATGTGGTTAGTAAAATCTAGCAGGGTAGTGGTAGTGCTATGGGCCTTGCGAAATACATGTTGTTGCGGGCACTGCAGGTTATATTTGTTGAGGTGGTCAGACAGTTGATCAGCAACAATACGTTCAAGTGCTTTGGATAGAGGAGGCAGGATGAAAAAATTACTCACCTTAGTAATGCTGTTTCTTCTAATGGAGTCTTGCTGTATTTTGACTATTGCAGTGATCTCCAACCTTTGAACTGCCCTGGAGAACAAAGAGTTAACTTTCCATGCAAGGCACGGAACGCTGAGCTCGAGCTCGGTTGAAGCCTCTGTCTGCTGTTGTTTGAACCCCAACCGCCAGATCTTTACGAGCTATACTCACTGGGCGTTCTGTGTGGAAACTGTAAACTCCCACTAGCCAACTGGCAACTAAATTTAATAAAAAGGTTTTTTTGGTTTCAAAGCAGAGACTCAAGTCAGGAAACCCAAAAAACAAAACACAACACACACTCAAAAATAAAAGAGGGTGAGAAAAATGGGGCACCTCTAGGTGCCAACACTGCTCCTGCCCACCCACATCCCAAAAACCTTGTTCTGAGAGGGGAGGTGGGGGGAGGTCAGAATACAGCAAGACTCCATTAGAAGAAACATTATTAAGGTGAGTAATTTTTTCTTCAAACAACATGAAGTCTTGCTGTATTATGACTATTGCAGACTACCAAGCAGTACCTCCATGGAGGAGGGACAGAACCTACTTTGGGAACAGGCTCTGAAGTACTGCTGTGCCAAACCGAGCATCACTCCTAGGCTGGATGTCCAGAGAGTAATGCTTGGCAAAAGTGTGGACTGTTTTCCAGGTGGCTGCTTGACAAATCTCTAAGATAGGAATATCCCTGGCAACAGCCAGGGAAGCAGCTGTACCTCTAGTAGAGTGAGCCCTCAGGCCTGAGGGTGGGATCCTACCCAATTTTTCGTAGCAGAATTGTATGCAAGAGACAATCCACCTGGCAATAGACTTTTTAGTGGCAGGTTTTCCCTTACCGACCTCTCCATAAGTGAGGAACAATTGGAGGGAGTCAAACCTGTGATCCTTGGTGCGCTCTATGTAGTAGCTAAGGGCCCTTTTTACGTCCAGGCTGTGCAGCCTCCTCTCTCCAGAGGAGGAATGGTCACTGAAGAAAACAGGGAGATACATAGACTGGTTAAGGTGGAAATCTGAGACCACCTTAGGCAAAAACTTCCTGTTAGTTCTTAGGACCACCTTATTGCTATGAAAAGAGATAAAATCAGGCTCCACTGACAGGGCTTGCAATTCACTGATGTGCCTAGCAGAGGTAATGGCTACCAAAAACACAGTTTTCCAAGTCAAGTACTTAAGTTCTGCAGAGGACAAAGGCTCAAAAGGGGGTTGCATAAGCTGAGCAATGCAAACATTTAGGTCCCAAGCAGGAGCAGGGTCCCTGAAGGGAGGATTGGTGTGCAACAATCCCTTGAAGAATTCGCAAAATACAGGATGAGCTGAAAGAGAAGAGGGCTTGCCTACTGACAAAAAAGCAGAAACAGCTGCTAAATGTACTTTGAGTGTAGCTGGTCCACGTCCCAAGCCATTGAGGTGAACCATATAGTCTAGGACTGTAGGCAACCCAGCAGATTCTGGAGAAATATGCTTATCAGAGCACCAAATAGTGAACCTTTTCCATTTGGAGTTGTAAGTCTTTCTGGTGGAAGGCTTTCGAGAAGCCTTTAGAATATCCAGAACCCCTTGAGAGAGGTGCAGATCAGCAAACTCTGACTCTTCAAGAGCCAGGCCTTGAGATTTGAGATTCGGATACCAAACCCTTCCCTGAGAGGATGTCAACAGGTTGTAATTCCTGGGAAGAGACAGGGGAAGGTGGACTGCTAAGGACAGCAACAGTGGGTACCAGGGCTGTCTGGCCCAGTCTGGAGCAATCAGAATCACTTTGCAGGGTTGAGACCTGATTTTGACTAGTACCTTGAACAGGAGAGGGAAGGGGGAAGCATACAGGAACTTCCCTTCCCAATTGAGAACTAGAGCATCCAGGGGGACTGAGCCCAATACTGGGGCCTGCAGCAAAAAAGAGAAGTTGGTGATTGTCTGGGGCTGCAAAAAGATCTATCTGTGGAGTGCCCCATCTGGAGAAAATCACCTTCAAAATTAGGGGATCTAGGGACCATTCGTGGTGGCCCTGAGATATCCTGCTGAGAGCATCTGCCAGGACATTGTCCTTCCCTGGGAGGTGCACTGCTGTCAGAGAAGTTTGCAGAGAATAGGCCAGAGACCACAACTTCATTGCTTCTGTGCACAAGGCCGTAGACCGAGTGCCCCCTTGCTTGTTGATGTACCACATTGTGGTGGTATTGTCTGTTCTGATCTGGACTACTTTGTTCTGAACAGACTTGGAAAAAGCTTGTAGTGCCAGAAACACTGCTCAGAATTCCAAGAGATTGATGTGAAGCAGAGATACTTGAGGTGACCACAGCCCTTGGGTGGTCAGATCCCCCAAGTGGGCTCCCCAGCCCAAGAGGGAGGCATCTATGGTAAGGATTAGAGAATGAGATTGAGTGACAAAAGGAACTCCTTGCCTTAGATTGTCCTGATCCTGCCACCACTGCAAAGCCTGGATCAGGGTTCGAGTCACTGGGACTAGTTTTGTCAGGGAATCCTTTCTCTGGGACCAGAAGGTTCTCAAGTGGAACTGAATGTCCCTCATCTGAAACCTTGCCCCCTGGACCACTGCTATAGAGGCTGCCATGTTGCCCAGGAGCTGCAAGAAGTGCCTTGCTGGTCGAGACACCTGAAGGGTGAAAGAAGAGCCCAGTTCTGCTAGTGTCCATGCCCTGTCGAGGGGAAGGAAGGCCTCTGCTCTTATTGTATCGAGCTCCGGCCCTATAAAGGTGAGGAGCTGCACTGGTTCCAGAACTGACTTTGGAAGATTTAGGAGGAATCCTAAGGAAGTGAGCAGTTGCTGAGTTATCTGAAGATGTGACTTGACTTGGTCTGGAGACTGACCCACTATGAGCCAGTCGTCCAGGCATGGAAAGATGGAGATCTTTTTTCTCCTTAGGAAAGCAACCACTACTGCCAGACATTTTGTGAACACCCTTGGGGCTGATGTTAGACCAAAGGGCATTGCTCTGAATTGATAGTGGCCTGAGGGCAACTTGAACCTGAGGTACTTTCAGTGGGAGCACCTGATGGAAATGTGAAAACAGGCATCCTTGAGGTCCAGGGAGGCTAGCCAGTCCCCTGGCCTTAGAGAGGGCAGAATTATTCCCAGAGTCACCATTTTGAATTTTGGCTTTAACAGGTGCTTGTTTAAATATCTCAGATCCAGGATGGCCCGCCATTCTCCTGTCTTTTTGGGGGTGAGGGAGTACCTGGAGTACAATCCTTTTCCCCTGTGTGTAAGGGTGGAACCCTTTCTATGGCTCTGAGAGCCAAGAGGGAAGAGACCTCTGCCTCTAGGGCAAGGGCCTCTGAAGGATTTGCAGGTAGAAAGGATCTGGTTCTCATCTTGGGAAATTTTTTGAAGCTGAGAACCAGTCCCTGGCTTACTACTTCCAGGACCCACTTGTCTGAAGTTAAAGACTTCCAGTCCTGGACAAAGTAAGCCAGCCTGCCCCCTACAGGTAGTGGAGAATCGGCCAGGGCAGACCCATCAGGGTGTCTGCTTGGCAGGGGCTTTAGGCTGAGGGGTGGAAGCAGGCCTGCTCATACCCAGTCTGCCTCTCCCTCTAAAGAACCCCGTCTGAGCAAAGGCAGAAGAGGAGGCCTGGGCTTGGTAAAAAGGCCTGCCCCTGCCCCTGGAATACTGCCTCCGGGGAGTGGCTTGCCTTTCTTTGGCCTGAGCACTCCTGTGGGTGGTCCTGTACTCGTCCATTTTTTTCATGTAGTTCTCTGTCTGCTCCCCAAACAGAGAATTACCAATGACAGGAAAATCCATGGCCTTAGCCTGGGTATCCTGTGACAGGCTAGTACATCTGAGCCAAGCCATCCTTCGAAGGGCCACAGATGTAGCCATGACTGTAGATGAAACATCACTGGAGTCCACAGCAGCATGAAACTGCACCTTAGATGCCTCAATCCCATCCACAGCCACCCGCTCCAGCTCCTTGGCAAGCTGGTCAGGGGCCTGTTTAGCTAGAGCCATCACAGTGTCCCACCTGGACTTCTGGTATCTAGCTGTGTAGGCCATATAATTAGCCTGCCTGAGTCCCAAAGATGCTGCCATGTACTGTTTCTTTGCCATGGCATTAATCCTCCTGGAGTCCTTATCTTCAGGGCGTGAAGCCAAGGGTATATTTGCCTTATCACAGGCAGCAGCCTGCACCAACATGGCTGCATTGCTGGGAAAGGAACTCCGTGTCTGAGCCTGAAAGAGTATACCTCTTGTCCATTCTTCTGTTCACAGGAGGTATGGAATTAGGAGTTTTTAAAATTTTAAATGTCTGTTTCCCAAAAGACTTATGGAGGGGAATAGACAATCTCCTGGACTCTGGGATGTCCATCATCTCAACGAAATCAGGCTCCTCCTGATCCTCTACTGCTTCTTCCATAGGAAGCTGGAGGGTTTCAGCCACTTTTTTATAAAATATAAAGTGGGAAGGGGACTCAGAAAGCCTAGGAGGAGAAACACCTGAAGGTCTGTCTGGGGAGATGTCCGGGTCAATGGGCAAATCCAGACTTTCATAATCACCATCACTATCTTCATACTCTCGCTCCTCCTCCTCCAGTTCATAAAATTCTTCTAAAGTATAATCCGGAACTGGGGGAACCGACTGAACCGAGCCTCTGACCGATGGTGCCGGTTCAGTCAGAACCGAAGTTAGCGATTGAACTATCCTTATCGCTTTGGCCATCTCATCAGCGGTCGGAGAAAGAACTTGTGGATCCGAACCGGCTGACTTATCCCTTCTTTTTCTTTTAACCGGAACAGACTCCTCAGAATCGGTTCTGCTTTTGCCCGAAGAAGTTTCGCCCTGGTCAGAGGGCACTCCTCCTGGTTTGGTCGGAACCGAACCAGGCTGGCCATCCGGATCAGCGGACTTATCGGCCTCCCTTTCCCTCAGTCTACCTACTCTTTTATCCAGGGTAGCTTTGGGAAAACTTTTACAAATTTGGCAGTCTGAATCGAGGAAGTCAAACCCCAGACAATAAACACAGGTGGTGTGGGGATCAGCCTTAGCAAAAGCTACCCCACAAACACACTACAGTGTTGAAACTCAGTGGGCCCATTTTTTTTCTTGTTTTTTTCAGACATGGCCAATCCTAACCAAAACTTACCCTTTTTTCGGCAATCCGCCAGGCAAGACACCCCTATCGGTTCCTGACCGTGTTACGGGTCTTGGGAAAAAAAAAAAAAAACGTAATGAAATCTTTTTTTTTTTTTTTTTTTTTAGAACCGATACGGACCGGTTACCACACACTAATAGAATAGAAAACTTTTTTTTTTTTTCACAAACCTGATCAGTTCAAACCGAACCAATCCAATGTTTACAAGTTCCACACAGAAAACTAACATAGAAAAACCTATCTAGTACTCACGGTACCACAGACAGAGACTTAACAGACAGGTTAGATTGTAGAAATTCGGTTGAAACAGAGAGAAAAACACAACACTTTAACCGACTTTTTTGAACCGAGCGAAGGAGAAATCTCCGGAGCGACTGTTCAGTGAGGAGGAGTAAAGAATCTGGTGGTTGGGGTTCAAACAACAGCACACAGAGGCTTCAACCGAGCTCGAGCTCAGCGTTCCATGCCTTGCATGGAAAGTTAACTCTTTGTTCTCCGGGGCAGTTCAAAGGTTGGAGATCACTGCAATAGTCAGAATACAGCAAGATTTCATGTTGTTTGAAAGATATGGGGCAGTAATTGGATTGAGTGGACCTGTCTCCACTTTTAAGCACGGGGGTGACAATGGCCGATTTCCAGAGCTGGGGGGAATTGTCTAAGGGAGAGTGAGAGATTCAAGAGTTTAGTGAGAGGGAGTAAAGCGACATCTAGGGAGAGAGAAATAAGTTTGATGTCCAGGGTGTCACTGCTGAAGCCAGTTTTGTACAGAGCCTTTTGAAGGTATTTCCTACTTTCCGCAGTGTATATGTTCCTAAAGTAGAAGGGGGGGGTATTCCTGGGGAGGTCAGCTCTAGTAATGGGGCAAGGCAAGGTGGAGCCGTCAATGAAGTTTGGGGGTAGGACACTGCTAAGGTCAGTGAACGCAAGATTTAAAGGGTTCAGCAATTGCTTTGTGTTCCTGGATTATAGTATCATTTACCTCGAGCACAGCAGGGGCGGATTTGTTGGGTTTTCCAGTTAATCTCTTGATGTTCTCCCAGAAGGCTTTACTCTTACCCCAGGAGTTTGTAAGTTCCATCCTGTAGTAGACTTGTTTGGTGCTGCGTAATGCCTGGATGCAGTGGTTCCTGGCTGCTTTGTAACACTGCATGTCTGTTTTTTGCCCAGAGTCAATGGCACGGTGCCAAAGATTATCTCTGTTAAGTGGGGCAAAGTTGGCACAGACTTCATTAAAGTAGGTGATGAAGTAGTCAAGGGCATGGTCAATGCTATGCATGGAGTCAAAGGGTGCCCAGTCGATTACTGCTAGGGTGGCAAGGAATTGAGGAAGCATCCCCTCTTTTTTTTTTTTTTGAGTAATTCTGTAGCAGAATGCTGGCTTTGATCTAGGCGCCTTGTTCGGCCATTGGCAAATAACGGGGGAGTGATCACTAAGGGCGTCAGGCAGTACTTCAGTGTTAGTGATTCTGCTAGGATGGGTTGTGAGGATCAGGTCAAGTAGGGAGCTATTACCAGACTTATAATTGATTCTAGTGGGGGTAGTGACCATTTGGGTGATATCTATGGCAGTAATGGCATCCTTAAATGGGTCAGCTTCAGGTGCCAGCCAGTTTACATTACGGTCCCCCATGACAACTGTTTCGCCATGGTGGGGATTGTTGTCAAGGAAGTTGGTGACCATTTGGAAGCCTGATGATTGATCACATGGGAGGACATACACAGAACCAACTATGAGGGATTTATCTCACCGTCCAATAATTATTTTTACCACCAGCAGTTGAGAGTTGTTAGTGGGGGACGATAGCAGTAGGACTCGACCTTTAATTGTCTCTCAAATAGATGGCACAGCCCCCATCACGCTTACTTATTCGGTCAAGTCTAAAGAGGACATAGCCGGGAATGGATACAGCACTGTCTGGGACCTTTGGAGAGAGCCAGGATTCGTTCAAGGCTAGATTATCAGGTTTATGTTGAATCACCCAGACTTGGAGGGCATCGAGCTTAGAAAGCAGGCTACAAACATTGATGGAGGCCAGCTTGAGGGAGCACTGGTTACTTCTCTGGGGGTTGTGTGATGCAGGGGGTCCGGGATTAGGGTGAATGTTCCCCGTGAGAATCAGTAGGAGAGCAGCAATCCTTGCAAGGTAATGGGCAAAGAGCTTGGCAGCCTTTCGCTGCCTCCTTCTGGAGGGCTTTTTTAGAGAAGTGTTACTACAAGGTGTGAGAACCTGGAGGAGTTGGAGGTACTCTAGATTGAGATGGCCGTTTAACTGGTTCTTGAACAGGGTGACATGCATGAGTAAGCAGGGGTCCATTTTAACGTGTGGTCAGATACTTCATGGGGTATATCCAAACAAGAGGTGATTATAGTGGCCCCAAAGAGCAGCAGCAGTGCCAGGGCAGTTGACGGGGATGAGTATAAGAAGTAGGAGTGGTGTAACAATATATAGGGACATTGTTGGATGACAGATGACAATTGCAGAGTGACTGACCAGTGAGCAGACCTGGAAAGGTGGTTGAGGCAGTGAACAGGTTGGTGGGAGTCAGCAGGGAGATCTCACAGCACTAGGTATGCTGGAAAATCAATCAAATGAAGCCATGGTTAATCTGCAGGGGTTTAACAAATGGGAATGGTGAGACAGAAAAAAGGGGAGGGGCAAAAGCATATTTAAAGGAGGCCTGGGAGGGAGAGGGGTGGGAACAAAAAATCAGACCAATTAATGCAGAGAAAATGCAGTCCGTGGAGCCCAGGAGACAGCCATAAGGCGCTCCAATGAGAATCAGCTGGGCAATTGAGAGGACCAGTTGGCATCCACTAACCAGACCACCGCACCAACTGGAGGGCAAGAGAGAAAGGCGCCTAGTGCTTCAGGCAGTAGCGGTCGTACCTCGACTGTGTGCCCGAGCCATAGCTTCTGAAGGGCAGTTAGGGAGGCAGAGGGTAGCAGGCAGTGTTCAAGGAATGGCCTACCTGCTCTGCCACAAGGCCGATTCGCTCACTCTGAGCAGTGTTTCCTGCAAAGAGAGGAGAGAGAGAAACAAATTAGGACACAGGCTGGAGGGAGGCGGGAGGAACTGGTGGCAGATAGTCACGGGTTTTGGGGGGTGAGTTTCAGACAAAAGGGTTAAGAAGGATAGTTAAGCAAAAGGGCAGGAGTGATTGAGAGATGAAAGAGGGATTAAGGGTGGAATATGTAGTATGCCCTTAGATAGAATTTGGGGGGGGGGGTCCGAGGTCAAGTGCACTAGTCAGCGAAGGAACCAATGGACATACAATGAAGCAGAAAAAGAAAAACTAATTTGAGCTGGGAACTACTGTAGGGCCAGAGAAAAAAGTTAGGAAGGGGATGCAGGTAAAGGATTAAAAAAAACAAATCAACTTATCAGTACTGAACTAGGGCCAGGGTATAGTTTAGCATACAGAGGGTGCACATTCACAGAACGCTGCCGACCGCGGCGTGTGAAGGACAAAGGAAGCTCCTACCTGGAGCGGTTCTCGGGACTCCTGCTGCTGCCTCCAGGTAATAAAGGCCTCCTCAACGCGATTCCTGGGCGTTTTCTCGGCGTTTTCTCTGGGACTCTTGGCATCAGCGGCTCCACAGCCCACTGATTGTCTCTGCAATACTCGGCTGTGGGAGCTATCCATACTACCCACCCCACCCAGGGGCGGTCATGTTATATTGGCTCTCGACGACTGCTTCACTTCCTGTGACATCACTTCCTGTGTCCCAAATACTTTTCCATTTGCAGGTTATACCTGCAGACCACCAGGGGGCGCTGAATTCCCTGCATCCCTATCTAGCTCCTTAAGCAACCACCCTTTACTATCCCTGTGTACGCCCCCTGGAGCTCCAGCTCCTGTCCACACTAGTCTCTCCCACCACGTCCGTATCTGTCTCTCTCTTCAATTCCCACTCCACTCCGAACATGCCTGCCTGTCTTCCCCTGTCCAGCTTGTCTCTCACTCCCTCTCCTCCTTCTAATATTTCTTGCCTCCCCCAGGGTTACCTTATGCCCACTCACCAGCTACACCTATGCCTCCAGTTGCCCTCCTCCCCTTCCCGGCTCAGGCCCCTCCTTCACACACCCTACTCTCCCTCGTTACCCACCGTTCCTTGGGAACCCCTCTCCCACCCCTCTAGTCCACTCTTGCATCTTATCACGCTAGCATTCCCAGTCTGTGCTACCCTACCTACCCCTTGTACCACCTTACCCCCATATACCCGTGTCCCTAGTCGGCGTAAACTTTCCTTCTGCCACCTGCTCCCAAGGGCAGCTCTCCTTCTGCTCCTGTCTGGCAATATCCATCCCAACCCTGGGCATGTCTTCAATGGTTCCCCTCTGAAATCCACTGGACTTCGTATCGCATCCATGAATGTATGTAGCCTCCTCAAAAAACTGGACTCCCTACAATGCTGGGTGACTGTTCAGAAAATACAGGTTACTCACCTGTAACAGGAGTTCTAGGAATGGTATATGTTGTTCATCCACACTCATTGGCAGTATCCTTGCCGCTTTAAATCTTGCCGGAAGGTCTTCAAGCTTGCTCCTCCCACCCACCCGGGTGGTATAACTCTCGGCTCCGCCCCATGACGCCAGATCTGGCCCGCTGGAAGCTCAGGTTGTGCGTCGAAGCCGGGGAGGTCGGGTGGGTCATGTGGATGAACAACATATACCATTCCTAGAACTCCTGTTACAGGTGAGTAACCTGTATTTCTAGGGACATGGATATGTTGTTCATCCACACTCATTGGCAGACTCCTAGCAGTTCTCCGGGAGGAGGGAGGCAAGACACACCCCAAATACTTACTTGGGAAAGAAAGACTGGAGAACCGAGGCCCCAAAACCAGCATCCCGGCGTGACTCAAGGTCGATGTGGTAGTGGGTAATGAAGGTGTTTGCTGACTTCCAGGTAGCAGCCCTGCAGATTTCCTGGATAGGGACGTCCCTGGAAGCAGCCACCGTTGCAGCAGTATGGCGGGTAGAATGAGCTCTTATCCCTCTGGGAGGCTCCATGCCCGCCAACTTATAGCAGAGATCTATGCAGGAGGTTACCCCCCTGCTTATCGGTCCGCTTGGCTGCAGGTCTGCAGATGCGGCTTCAGCGTGAGGTGACAAACAGCTGGCGAACCTCTCCGAATATCAGCCAGGCGCTCCATATACGTTAAGCTTCTCTAGGATCCAGAGTATGGAGCTCATATTCGCCTCCGAGGTGTGATTGGGGTAGAACACCGCAGAGTCAACACCTGGTTAAGGTGAAACTCCGACACCACCTTCGGAAGGAATTTGGTGGAGCGGGACAACCTTGTCCCTGTGGAAGACCAGGTAAGGAGACTCGATGGAAAGCCTGGAGCTCTCCCATCCTTCTGGCTGACGTGATAGCCACCAAGGCGGTCTTCCACGACAGGTGAGAGAACACACCTGTGCATAGGTTGAATGGCTTGCCCATGAGCTTTGCCAGTACCAGCAGTAGATCCCCGGAGGTGGGGGTTCCCGCACTGGAGGAAATGTGATCAAGGCCTTTGAAAAGCGCCCAGACCACTTCTCCTGCGCCACCGACTGCTTCCCAGCCCAGCGCCTGTAAGCAGAGATGGCTGCAGGTGCACCCTTAGGTCGCCGACCTAAGCCTTGACTAGAAAGGGACCATAAATAGTCCAAGATGCTTGCCAAGGAACAGGAGGAAGGGTCCAAGCCCTTGCTCTGACACCAAATGGAAAACCTTTTCCATTTGAAGGCATAGCATTTTCTGGTCGACTCTTACGGGACGCCTCAACTACATTGAGGACCTCGCCGGAAAGACCCAAAGCCTGGAACTCTAGCCGCTCAGGAACCAGGCCGTCAGGTGCAGGGATTGAAGGTCCGGATGGAACACCTTCCCTGATTGACTGAGAGCAGGTCCGGGCGAGCTGGAAGCTGCCTGAGTCCTGGAGCTGAGACTGAGGAGATCTGGTACCAGAACTGGCGAGGCCAGTCTGGGGCTATCAGAATCACCTGCGCCTTGTCCTCCTCGCTTTGAGAAGCACCTTGTGGATCAAGGGAAATGGGGAAAGGCGAAAGAGGCCCGGGGTCCATTGCCTCGAGAAGGCATCCCCTGCAGCGAGCCCTGCTGAGGGGCGGGCATGGAACAGACTCACCAGCGTTCTCCATGGAGGCAAACAGGTCCACCTGAGGTGTGCCCAAAGGGAGAACAGATGCTGTACTACCTCCGGCAGGAGAGACCACTCGTGGGATGCAGCCCCTATCCGGCTCAGGGCATCGGCCAGGGTGTTGGAGGCTCCTGCCACGTGAATGGCTAGGAGATCCGCCTCCAGGCTGCGCCCGAGTGACCAAATGGAGGCTTCCTTGCATAGAAGCATGGGCAGCGTCCGCCCTGGCGGTTTAGATAGTACATGGTCGTGGTATTGTCCGTCTGGACTCGGACCACTTGACCCGGAGGACGGAGCAAAGGCGGTGAGAGCTAGGCGGACCGCTCGAGCTCCAGCAGGTTGATGTGGCATCGGGACTCCCGCGGGACCAGAGGCCATGAGCCGTGTTCCCCAGATGGGCACCCCAACCCATCAGAGAGGCATCGGTCGACAGAGAGACCGTCGCTCGGGCGGACTAACGGGATGCCCTCCTGCAAATGATCTGGAGCGGTCCACCACTGGAGAGCATTCCACATCCCTGTGTCACCGACACAAGCTGGTCAAGGGATGCATGGCGTTGTGACCACTGGCTGGCCAGTCCCCACTGAAGGGGACGCATGTTCCAGCGGGCCCAACGGACCACGCTGGTACAGGCCGCCATGAGACCCAGGAGGCGCAGGAAGTCCCGGGCAGGGCGCAATTGCCCAACCAGAAATGATCGGGCAAAGGAGGAAAGAACCTCGGCCCTGTCCGCCGGGAGCCGCGCTCTGGCTCGAAGAGAGTCGAGCTGCGCCCCGATGAATAAAATCACCTGCTTCGGCTCGAGTTCCGACTTGGCCTCGTTGATAAGGAGGCCCAGTTGAGAGCAGACCTGGAGGGCCAGATCTCTGGACCACTCCGCCTCCTTCCTGGAGGGAGCTGCTATCAGCCAGTCGTCCAGGTAAGGGTACACCCGGACCCCTCGGCGCCGCAGGAATGCTGTCACCACTGCCATGCATTTGGTGAAGACCCTGGGAGCTGGAGACAAGCCGAAGGGCATGGCTTGGAACTCGAAGAGAGATCCTTCCGCTCGGAAGCGAAGGAATCTCTGGTGAGACGGACGGATAGGGACGTGAAAAAACGCGTCCTGCAAGTCCAGAGAGCAGAACCACACGCCGCGTTCCAAGGATGGTATAATCTGAGCCAGAGTGACCATCCTGAAGGTTCGAGACCCTAGGAACTTGTTTAGTCGGTAGGACGAAATGGGCGCCAGCCCCTGCCTCGTTCGGAACCAGGAAGTACCTGGACACAAACCCTGGGTCTGAAGGAGGGTCCACCACCTCTCTTACCACCTCCTTCTGGAGGAGGAGAGTGATGTCGGCTCGACGAGCCGCCAGTGAGCTGGGGATCCCGAAGCCCCCGAGGCGACGGCTCTGAAGGGTGGTGCCTGCTCGATTCCAGAGGCAGGCCTCTTCCCACCACCTCCAAGACCCACCTGTCCGTGGTAACAGCGGACCAAGCGGAGCGGAGTGCGGGCCGTCCCCACGGAGGACCTAGGGAATGAGTGGCGGGGATGGGGCACCCCTCAGCCCGTCACTGGGCAGGCTTGAGGGAGGGACCGGCCGAGGGACCTCCTGGGCCCTTTCCTCCCTGCCTCCTGTTAGAGGAAGCCGGCGGCTTGGGTTTGGGATGCCAAGGCCGAGCCTGCTGGCCCTGACGTTGCTGGGCCGGGCGCGTCGGGGGCACAGAAGGACGAAAGGGCTTAGGCTGTGGTTTGCTGCCTTTGTCCTTCTGAGCGGAAGAGACCGAGTCCAAGGTGGCATTGGACTTCTCGATCCTCTGCAGGTGACCTTCCACCCCAGGGCCGAAGAGGTCAGTCCCCAAAAAGGGAACATCCGCCAACTTGTGCTGGGTATCCGAAGTAAAGGTGGATATCCTCAGCCAAGCCCGCCGACGCATAGCCACTGCGGCCGCCACCGATCTGGCACATGAGTCCCCTACATCCAAAGCAGTCTGGAGCTGCTGTTTGGCCACTGCCCTGCCCTGGTCCCGCACCTGCTTAACCGTAGTCTGCAGATCGGCGGGAAGATGAGGGATGACCTCATCCAGGGAGCCCAACAGGGCATGAGAAAAATGTGCCATGAGGACGGCCGAACTGGCCTGGCGAAGGCCGAGAGGACATAGCGTGAGACTTTCGCCCGACATAGTCAATTTCTTGGACTCCTTGTCAGGAGGTTTGTCCACATCCCTGGCATTGCCGGCTACGCGAAACGCTGTCGGTAACCAACCCCTCAGCAGAGGGTGTTCCAAAACCGGACAAGGAACGGTAGGGACCGATACTTCCTGGCCATCCTGGCCGAAGGCGCAGGGCAGGAAGCAGGGCGCTGCCAAAGTTCCAGTGCCGGACCCACTATGGCCTCGGCCACCGGAAAGGCCTCCGTCGGAGAATCCCCTCGGTCCAGAATCTCCGTGAGGGGATACCTGGCCCGTTTGGAAACGGGTTCGAGCTCCATCCCGGTAGACTCCGAGATGAGCCGAAGCAGTCCTAGGAAGGACGACGGGCTATCGTCCATTGGCTGACCTCCTGAAGACTCCAAGTCCAGTCGCTTGGAGAAGAAGGAGGAATCGTCTTCGGACTCGGAAGAGTCCTCAAAGAGCTGCCTCTGGCCTGAGCCACCCTTCACCTGCCGAGGTCGGTCGGGAGTGAGGGTAACTGACAGCCGATGGGGTAAACCCTTAGCCGACCGAGAATCCTTGGTCGGAGCCCCAATTGGTGGCTGTGGAGGCGGAGGTTCCACCGGAATCGGTGGAGCAGCTGGTTTTGGCCGAACAACCGGCCTGGGTGTAGGCTCCTCGGACAAGTCGAGGGTTGTGTGGCCCGTTCGGTGACAGCCATTAATGGCGGGGAAGGCGCGGTCGGCTTATTCCCGGCCAGGAGGGCTGTTGCAACATAAGGTCCTCGTACTGTCGCGACGAATTTACGCCAAGCTTCCCTCATCCGGAGGAGGAGGCACGAGGACGAGCGGCGACGCCGCTTACCGCGTGCAGAGCACCGGGACCGCCTATGACGGTGGAACGGGGTTGGACCGCTAAGAGGTCCGGACCGAGACCGAATCCCGGAATTTCGGGGTCGGTGCGGGAGGTGTCGGCGGAACCGCACTCCTTCTCGCTCGAAGGTCCATCCGAGGGCTCCGGAACCGGAGGCACAGGCGAGCCCACGGGATCCTCAACTCCTCCCGGGGGAACCGGGGAGAGGGGAATCTCGGCTGCTAAAGGCGACAGCCCGTCCAATGGGTCGAGAAAAATCTCGACTTCATCAGTGGGAGTCTCGGTCAACTGACCTGACGGGGACACCGTGAGGCCAGTGGCCGAAGCCGAGCGGTCGACCGAAGCCGACGGTCGACGGCCCGGGGAGAGGGACCTTCCCGCTCCCAAGAGCGTCGACGGAGGGACTTACCCTTGTCCTCTTTTGGACCGAGAAAAGGTCCAGCAGGACGCAGGCCCTTCTCCTTTAGTGGAGAGGGACAGACAAAGCTCCTTAAAGGAAGCCGTGTAGGAAGAACCCAGAGAGAGCGGGATAAATGCCGCGGCCGAGGAAGATACGGCCCGCGCCGCCTCCTCTTCGAGGGCGACCATCCGCTCGAGCTGATCCGCTGAGCTACCGCCGCGCGACACCGCCAACCGGCCTCCTTGGACTTCACCGGAGGAAACGGATCTCGGACGGCCCAGTTGCAATCGGGCAGCACGGTCTTCGAGGACGAGGCCGAGAAAGATGAGCACAGGTCGCAAGCCTGCGGTCGTGCTCAAGGCCTAAACAGTAGACACACGTGGAGTGTGGATCCGTCTCGAGACATCTTCTCGCATGGGCATCTCCGAAACTGGGAGTCGATCGGTCCATCGCAGCCGTAGGGATCAAGATCAGTCTTTGCAAAATATTATTTTTAAATCCGCAAACGGAGAAATAGGAACCAGTCGCAAACGCAGAGCGTTAAGGAGGGAACCTGAGCTTCCAAGCGGTAAGGAAGATCTGGCGTCATGGGGCGGAGCCGAGAGTTATACCACCCGGGTGGGTGGGAGGAGCAAGCTTGAAGACCTTCCGGCAAGATTTAAAGCGGCAAGGATACTGCCAATGAGTGTGGATGAACAACATATCCATGTCCCTAGAACCAGATGTGATAGCCTTGGTTGAAACTTGGCTGTCTGACTCCACCTCCAATGCCCAGGTCTCCCTGCCGGGCTACTCCCTCCACCGGCTGGACCAGATTGGTAGGAGGGGTGGTGGATGTGTCTTCTATGTTAAAGACACCCTCACTGGATTAACCCTTCCTCCCCCTATCCTTGACCATAACGCCCAGGCCCTAACACTAAAATTATCACCCGACCCCTCCAGGGGTCCAATCTTCCCGATTACCGCCTACATACCCCCAAAAAAACAAGCGCAGGCACTGGGCCCTCTAATTGACTATCTCACCTCCTTACCCAACTCATCTGACCAAATCCTGGTGGGTGATCTGAATGTCAATTGGCTTAGTCCCACATCTTCCGCCTCCCGTGAGGCTTTTGCTGCTACTGATCTTACCCAACTAGTCTCCCAGCCTACTAGAATAAATCCTAGTAGGGGAACTAGCACTCTTCTGGATGTGGTCCTCACCAACAGGCCTTGCCGCGTCCACAACATTCAAATCCTCCCAGACTGCCTTAGTGACCACTCCCCGGTTCTCTTCAACTGGACAACCTCCCTGCCTAAGCCCTCTGTTCATACCACTCGTCGGCGGCGGCTTAGACCTGGTGGGCTAAAAGACCTAAAACTTTACCTAGGTTGCACTGATTGGTTCCTGCTATTAAACTCCCCCGACATTGACAAGGCACTTGCCTTCTTTGTCCACACCTTTAACTCTGCCTGTGACATCTTTGCACCCTTAACCTCTCATAGATCCAAAGTAAGACACACCCCTTGGGTCACCCTTGCCTTACGTACTCTTCTTAAGCAGCGGGATAACTTATGGCACATCGCTGTTGAAACTGGCCGCCCTGCAGACAGACAGGCCTACGCAGCTGCCCGGAATAAGCGTACTTGGGCCATCTGCAAAACTAAGGCCAATTATTACCAAGCCTCACTTACCTCCTCATGGGGGAACCCCAGGTCCTTCTGGGACAATGTCGAGCAGCTAAATGGTGGTGCACACTCCCCTCCACCATCGCTTCTTGACATCAATGGGACTATCTCCTCTGACCCCGACCTCATTGCTACTCACCTCAATAATTCCTTTACAGACCATAGCTCAGTGCTCCCAGGCAATTTCTTCAATCCCCCTCCTCCCATGACTGCCCCTCCCATCTCTCGCCCCCCATTCCACCTTCGCTGTGTCACCACTCAAGAAGTCAGGCCATACTTGCTTAAAGCCCTAAAGTGCAATACTATTGGTAATGACTCCCTTGATCCCCGTCTCCTACGTCAGGTCCTGGATCAGGTCATCTCGCCTATCACCTGCCTCTTTAATAAGTCCCTCTGCCTAGGGGCAATTCCCCTCTGTCTGGAGGGTTGCCACTGTTACCCCTATTCACAAGGGTGGTGACAGGACGCTTGCAGGTAACTACTGGCCTATTTCTATCCTCTCTCCCCTCTCTAAGGCCTTAGAGAAAATTGCAGCTGCCCAAATTTCAGATTACCTCGCTAAGTATGATGTCCTTTGCCCTGAACAGCATGGATTCAGAGCCAGTCAAAGCACCAATACTGCACTCCTGGAATTTGCCAACTTCCTTCACACCTCACTGGATGCGGGCTCCCTCGCTGGTGCAGTATTTATCGACTTATCAAAAGCCTTTGATACTGTCTCGCATCCTCTCCTGTTAGCTACCCTTGCCTGTGTGGGCTTTGCCTCTGGTCCAGTCTCCTGGTGCGCCAGCTACTTGTCCGACCGCTCCCAATGTGTGAAGGTGGGTGCCACTCTTTCCAGTACCTGCCCAATCTGCTCGGGAGTCCCCCCAGGGCTCCATCCTCGGTCCTTTACTATTCTCCCTCTATCTCAACTCCCTGCCCAACGTGTGTGCAGGAAATGTCCTACTCTACGCTGATGACGCAGTACTCTTTGCCTCTGACAGTAACCCTGTCTCACTCCAGAACTCCCTTCAGATTGCCTACAACTCTGCAGAAACATGGTTCTCTGAGCACCGTCTCGTCATCAACCTTAAGAAAACCAAAACCATGCTCTTTACACACCCCCAAAATAAGTCTAGCAACTTTCCTCTCACTGTCCACTCCACCCGTAATCTCCCTGTAGAACTTGTACACTCCTATAAATACCTTGGTATAATCTTTGACTCTGCCCTCTCTTTTCATGACCATATCTCTGCCCTGACTTCTGCCTCCAATGCTCGGTTGGGTATCCTCTACCGACACAAAAAATGCCTCCCCACAGACACCCTTCGCCTGGCAGTCACTTCCTTGGTTCTATCCCTAATTGACTATGGCCTTCCTGTCTATGGCACAGCAGACCTGACTGCCCTCCGCAAGGTACGCCTAACGCTCAACAAAGCATGCCGACTTATCACCAGTGCCCATAGACTCACCCACACCCGTCTTCTGTACTCCATGGCCACCCTACTCAACCTCGATGAACGCCTCATGTTCCAAACCTGCCAACTTACCTATAAAGCTCTCCATGGTCTTTCCCCTCCTGGCCTAGCTAACTCTATTCGCCGAACTAATCCCACAGTGCGCACACGCAGCTCCTGCAAAACTGCACTGGTCGTTCCAAGGGCTAGGACCTCCCAGGGCCAAAGGGTCTTCCCCTATAGAGCCCCCGCTGGGTACAACTCCCTTCCTGCAGGCATCACTGAGGCTCCCTCACTAGTGTGTTTTAAATACAGCCTCAGAAGTCACTTGCTCAACTCACACACCTACCGCTGCCCTTGACCTCCCCCTTCCCCTCCTACTGACAAAGCTCACTGAGCTGCACCTTCTCCTTATAGCAGCCCACTCTCTCCCCTGCAGGACCCCTCTTCAACTCTAGTACCCATAGTTGCCTATTCTGAATTTGCTTATCTGAATTTGCTGTTAATCAGTGTTATGTCCCTCAATACTTGTAACCTGACTGTACCTTTTTTGTTGAACTGTACTGCTGATCTGCAATTTGTCTCATGTATGTATGTCGTTGTCCTCCTTATGACGAGGTACCTTTGTAAATGAGCCACCGGCTCAAAGGTTGTTAAACTGATGTTAAAATAAAATAAAATAAAATTCAATTCACAACATAGGCATTGATAACAATATTGCAGTTTTAAATTGAGATATCACAGTACATGCATACACACAGGCTGCTCCAGCTAAAAGCCAGTTTAACAAACTAAGCTCTTTGGCTATAAACAGGCTAGGAAGTAACATCACAATGCAGTACAGGTTAGCAGTAAAAATAAACTCCCTACACGGAATTCAGTTAGATGAAACAATTTCAGGTCGAAAATCAGATCAAGTAGAGCGGAGAAAATGCAGTACGTGGAGCCCAGGAGACAGCCACAAGGCGCTCCAATGAGAATCAGTGGGGCAGTCGAGCAGACCAGTCAGCGTCTGTCACCAACCATGTGTGTCATCTAGAAATAGCTATATGTTGTTTGTCTTACCCGATGATGGCAGTCTGTGGTTGCTTGTGTGGTGGGTTGTTGGAAGAAAACTGAACACTAACTAGCGCATTAAGAGGTTTTTGCAAAGAATATCAAAATATGCAACTGTGTGTCTAAATATTACGTGTTTCAAAGTTCTCAAGTGGTAAAATCACTTTATACAAGTACGGTATAATGAGTCCGGATTGTAAATGGGTATTTATAAAATAAGTAGTAAAATCCCATTAATTTAATTGGCCAAAGCCTACCATATGACTATGTTTAATCCATTACAACTCACAATGAGGCACCTTTTCTTTTTCTAGCTACAACCAATTGCCCCAAAACAAAAACAAAAAAAAAATTACTACACACAAGTCTTCAAAACCGATCTGCCTGCCTTTCTCTCTTTGGAGTCCTGAATCCTACCTTCTCCCCAACCACAAGTGTTTCAGATGGTAATCAGCCCCTTCACACCAAACAGACAGACAGACAGAGACACACACACACAGATTAGCAGAAAAACAGAAACACTAGCAGACGCACAATGGTTAACTACTCTTTAAGGGGTCCCAATGGATTATTTTATCACTTCTAACAGTTTAAAATGAATCAATTCCCTGTTCTATTAAACTCATACAAAATAGCTATGAATGCAGACTGCAAACAGACCATTAATGCCAATTTACAAGCACAATAAAACAATTGGGGTGCTGGTTCTCATGGATTAACTACACTTCCTGGGTGCTGAAAGCATTCAGCGCATGCGCCTCGTGTCTTACAACACTCCAGGGTGTACAGTTAATCCATGAGAATCAACATCCTGTCATGTCTTACTGCTTATGTATCCAACAAGTGGGGAAGCTGAATCCATAAATCAAAGCAAGAGTTCATATTTGTTCAAACAATTATCTGGAAATCAAAAACAAATGAATGCTAGCATGATAGTAGCTGAGGAGGCACTTGCCATGCTGTCAATTTAACTTCACTCTCCGGGGGCGGAGCCCCATTACAAGCTAGTGGGAGGAGGTTCATGCCACCCTATGGGGGGTTCTTTCTCAGGTGGTGTAGGACTAAAATTACTACTAAAGTACATCCCCAGTGCTCCATTGGGTAGCAAATGCATTAAAAGTGAGAGGTTCTGGATGTTCCAGGTGGGCAGGGAGTTGGTGTCCGCCTTGTTGGGGACAGGGAAAGCAGGGGTGAATAAGGAGAAGGGAGCAAAGTCATACAAAGGAAGACATCTTTGTGTTTGAAACCCAACCCCCATTAGGGCAGTCAACTCTAGGCCTCCACTTACTCTCATCCACTCTCCAACTGTTTTTCATGTTTGCTCCTTCAGGGCTGAGAGGCCCCACTGATGGGGATAAGCTCCTGAGGTTTAAGGAGGAGGGACTAGTGTGCCAAGCTAAAGTTTGGAATCACATCGGGATCATCTAGAAGGGGAGGGGAAACAGAAAAACAGTGGTTGACTGAAGGAGATGTGGGAGTCCTGTGGTGTGAGAAACAGAGTAACCAAAGAAAATAAAACAGTAAAGTACAGTTACGTAGGAACTTACCATAACAGTACATCTTCGAGAGAAGTTCCTTCAGTAGGTCATCACATATAGGACTGGTGCCAAATGGTGTCGGGCCATACGGCAGACTTTTCTAGCAATACCTGACCGGGGTACCGCCCACCAGACGTCACGTGACTGACATCAGCGTGACTGTATATAGTGGGCAGTCCCCACGCCCGCCCTTCAGTTCTCCTGCCGGAGCCAGGAAGAGGCCTGACAGCAGGAGCAAACAGAATCTGGAGACCCTGCAAAACACAAATGAGGGGAAGGAGGGAGGGAAAAATATGACCTACTGAAGGAACCTCTCTCGAAGATCTACTGTTACAGTAAGTTCCTACGTAATTGTACTATCTTACTTTGAGAGGGTTCCTTCAGTAGGGCATCACATATAGGACAGAGTCCCAAGCAGTCCCTCCAAGGAGAGACCAAGAGAAACTAGGGAGGAGGCAAACATAACTCCCAACAGAAATACTGGGAACCAACATGGACCCAGTCTAGGACAGAAGGCCCTGCAAGACAGCTAGGCCAAAGCCAGCCCTCCGTCTAGAAGCAATGTCCAGACTGTAATGTTTGGTAAAGGTATGGACAGAACTCTAAGTAGCAGTGGCACAAATATCGGCCGCCGCAGAAACATTACACAAGAAGGCTGTGGAGGCAGCCATGCCCCTAGTAGAATGACCTCTAATGTGAACCGGCAGAGGTTTTTCGTACTTCTGGTAACAGAACCTAATACAGTTGCCTAATCATTTGGACAGGCCCTGCTTAGAAACCGGTTTGCCCTTCAATCTAGGGGCAAAAGAAACAAACAGCTGATCGCAGGTACGGAATTCTTTAGTCCGGTGAGTGTAACACCGGAGAATCCGATGAACATCCATAGTATGGAGCAGTGCCTCACCTCTGTTAGAGGGGGATGGATAATACACAGGAAGCTCTACTGATTGATTTAGCGTGGCTTCTGACAACACCTTGGGAAGAAACTTCGGATGCGTTCCGAGGACCACCTGGTCCCTATGGAAAAATCAGATAAGGCTCCTTACAAACTAGAGCGTAAAGCTCCAAAATCCATCGGGCAGACGTGATGGCCACGAGAAACAGCGCCTTCCAGGAAAGAAAGGCAAATCACAGCTCATAGCCGGCTGGAAAGGAGGAAGAGTGAGTTTTTCCGAAATGAAGTTCAAATCCCAAGGAGCAGTTGGGCTGCGGATGGGTGATTTCAGATAGGTTTTTGAGACCTCCAACTGAGCCATGGGTTTATCATCCACTAGCTCATGGTACGCCGAGATAGCCGAAAGGTGGACCTTCAAGGAACAGTACGAAAGACCGGAGTCTGACAAGTGAAGGAGGTATTCCATGACTTGCTGGGCAGAACAAGAGAAGGGGTTCCAACCCTTAGCAGTCAGCCAGATGGAAAACCATTTCCACTTTATGGCATAAGTGGAACGAGTAGGTTTCCTGGCCTCGATAAGGACCTAAGCCACCCAGGGGGATACCCCAAAGTGAGAGATCGCCATGTCTGCAGGAGCTGTGCATGAAGATGCAGAGTCCTGAGCCCCAGATGTAACAGTCGACCTTGATCCCGAGTTAGGAGGTCGTGAGTCACTGGAAGCGGAACCAGCGGTTCCCTGGAGAGCTGTTGCAGCAGCGGGAACCAGATCTGTCTCGGCCAGAGAGGAGCGATGAGGATCATCTTTGCCCTCTCTGCTTGAAGCTTGAGAAGGACCCTCTGTAGATTGGGAAATGGAGGGAAGGCGTACAAAAATTTCCCTGTACAAGAGAGACAATGCGTCATTCCAAAAAGCACCATGCCCTGGAGCGAGCGAGCAAAAGCTGGGAAGTTTTGCGTTGAATTCGGAGGCAAAGAGGTCGATTTCCAGATGCCCCCAACGTAGGAAGATGGATTCAGCCACTTCCTGATGCAGTTCCCACTAGTGAGCTAGGGTCCGAGACCTGCTGAAGCTGTCCGCCAGGACGTTTAAAATGCCTGGAACGTGCACGGCCACTAGGACCAGATGGTGCTGGACTGCCCAGTTCCACACCCGCATCGCTTCCTGGCACAGGGGGGTATGACCGGGTTCCTCTTTGCTGTGCAAGAAACTTTCACGATGATCGCTAATGGAAGTCAGCAATGCGACTGACACGAGGCGATGGCAGGAAAGAACTGGAGGGCGGGCGTGGGGACCGCCCACTATATACAGTCACGCTGACGTCGGTCACGTGATGGGTGGGCGGTCCCCCGTCAGGTAGTGCTAGAAAAGTCTGCAGTGTGGCCAGACGCCAGGTGGCGCCAGTCCTACATGTGATAACCTACTGAAGGAACCCTCTCGAAATAAGATCTTGATTTTCCATGCCTGACTGCCACTGAGCCTAGTAATGACTGTTAAAGAGAATCTTCTTACAACCACCTGGTTGATATTTTGCATTATAACCACGCGGCTGTAATCACTGCCTGTCAATCTAGCGGACACTACACTCAGTGTAAGCTCAGCAAACTGTTCGCAATACCACAAACGCAGTTCCTCACACAAAAAGTCAGTCACGTGAGTAAACGTTTTACTAGCAAAGTACAAAAAATTGCAGTAAAATTAGCATTCAGACAAAAAAAAAAAAAATGGAATCGCGTTTCGATGCGACACTCTCAGATTGTTATTTTTAAAATCTAATGTCATAAAAAATGCTCACCAGTAATTAAATAAAATAAAATGGGCTGGTGAGTGCAACCACAATTTTACACACACCCTCAGTGTGGGATGCTTTTATAGGCCCCTCAAGCTTTGATCTCGGGGTTCTTGTAGCATCCCACGACGAAGGTGCATGTAAAATTCTGGTTAAACCAACCCACCCATGTATTATTCTATATATTACATCTAAAGGAATGCATAGAGCTGCAGGTTAATGCAAAAGTTGAGAAATTACCCCATACTTACCTAAGGCACCAAGCTACCAAAAAAAAAAAAAAAAAACACAACCAAATATAGCAAAGCAGGCTTTACACTTTTGACACTTCCTCTTTTTCAAAAACAGGCATAGCGGCATTCATAGACATTCGTCCACACAACCATTTGTGAGGAAAAAAGCAGGCTTGCCCATTTTAGTTTAAAACTACAGCAACTGAGTTTAAAGAGAACTGCCTGCAGAAACAGGCACTATAGCTTCCTGCTAGAGTGACTTTTAGGAAGAAAACAATAAAAACAGAAGATTCCAGTCAAATTCAAAAGCTACTTGAAAAGTTTTAGTGTCCCTGTTAACAATGGTAGAAAAAAGTTAGAGGTTGTGGAACCCATGCCACCAACATTCCATGCTGATGTCACAGTTTTGAGCTATGTCAGTGTCCCTAGCAGGGGTGTTATGACTTTCAAGGGACAATGAGAAGCACTACAGAAAAAAGGAAAAAAATAAAAGATGCACGACTTTGTGCTGACATGACTCTCCCCACCCAGTCCTAAGCATTTGCTCACGGATGCACACTATTTCGTATTGACAAGGCCCTACCCACCCTCACCCCATCTTGTACACTATGATGTCCCCCAATGCCCAGTGCAAAGCCCTCTCCCTCCTCCTGCCCCAATCAAACCAGTCCCCGACACCCAGTGGCACCTCTTCTTCACCCCAATCCACAATCAAACCAGTCCATGACATCCAGTGGCACCTCTCCCTCACCCCAATCCAAGCAGTCCCATATACAGTGGACCTTTCTTCCTCACCCTGCTTCTGTGCCAACCAGTCGCTGGCATTCAGTGGCACATGTGTTGGGGTCTGGGCCAGTTTTGTATGGATTCTGCATGCTGGAATGCGAGTTTGAGTGGGATTAATGCAGACATCAGAGAAGTGCTCCAGTGACTTGCCTAAGTCAGAAGAACCATGACATAAAGCTCCCAATATAGCTTGATAATACACCTTTAAAACATCCAATGTTCTTCATAATCATACAGATAATCATACCGTCCCAGAGAGAGGTTTTATTTTAAAAGGTCTGAAAATTGTCAGTGATGGAGGACAGGGCAAAGCTTCAGCAGTAGTGCTGTGGTTTTAGTTATTTATCGAATTTTGTTGACCCGGTAGGCCCAGCGAGACTAGAAGTCCCTTTTTCTGGAGCGACCGAGGAAGGGGGATATAGATAGTAACCAACTGAAATTCAACCATTTTTAGCTTCTTCAGATAACAGACAAGTTAACAGAAGTATAATCACCGATGATGTAGGCAAGTGAGCTTAATAATTCTGTCAGATGATAAATTGTAAAGATTACCAGGATATTGAGAAAGGACAGGCTATTAGGTTTGTATACACACTGTACTGTATTTTACTTACACTTTCAAGCCAGGTGAGTCTTCAGTGTAGAACCTCCACATTCCTCCAGTGCCTCCTGACGGGGCACGTCCTGCATTTCTATTTGCACTACTTGCTGTTTTCCTAAAAAGGGGAAAGAGTTTAAATAGTAAAATGTTATACTCCTCCCAGTCATTACTGTTCAATTAAAAGTCGAATCAAAACTCACTGTCAGTGTTGCCCCTTCAAACTGGCACTGGGTTTACAAGGCAGCAGTAGTAGCACTCTCCACTCACTTCCTATAGAACATGTATTCTGTACTAAACTGCATAGGTGTCCATGTGTCTCTCTCCCCGTCCCAGCGTGTGTATACATTATATGCTGTGTATGTGTGCACGTGTCCCCATCTGCGTGTCCATCAGTGTGTGTTCTTCCGTCTGTCCATGGTGGTCTGTCTGCCAGTGACTGTCTGTCTCTCTAATCTGTCCACATCCAGTCTGTCCATCTCTTCCCTTCGTCCATTTCTCTCTCCTTCAGTTTTGCCCTCGTCTGTCCGTCTCTCCCTCATTCCAACCGTCCGTTTCTTGCCCGACTCTGTCCCTCCATTTCTATCTATGAGTAAATGTGTTTTACTTGTACGTATTCACCCTTTGCCCATATTAGAGTTGCAACATTTTACAAATCAAAGGGAAATAATCTGATTTGGGTTAAAAAAAAAAACACACACACACACACACACAAAGCAATTTCAGAATATCCTCCCAGAGACGAGACTCCTCTCCTGGTAGCCTAGGTTACAGCACACCCTTTGCTAGAATGGACCTAATCTCTGTATGTTCCTTGGTTGTTCAACTCCCTCCCCCTTACACATACGCACAACATTCAACCTGCACAAGGGAGCGAAGAACACCATTAAAACTTTGTATACTACACAGCACTCAAGAGAAATGGTTATGATACCATCACTCAAGAAATGAAAGCTCAGCTCATATTAGTTAACCTTTCACTCCAAAATAAATCCAAACTAGGATCGGTAAGGGCTACTTGTACTCCTCAGGGCATCAGAGCAAACAGGAGCTGAAACTGAAACTAAAGGCCGACTTATAAGGGATGCAAGGAAACATATGGAGGAGTTTAGTTTACATAGGAGCTAGTACTGTACCACCAAGCAGTTTATCTATCCTCAAGGGAAAATAATGCAAGTACTTTGAAGAAAAAAAAAAATCTCTGGGTTATCTATTAGGAAAGCAGACAGACAGAGTAGATAAACAATACTTTTACAAGTATTTGTGCTTGTACAAAATGCCCCCACCCCAAAAAAAAAAAAAAAAAACTGTGTTAGACTAAAATTCCATACTTTATGTTCATTCAGTGTTCTCCATGGGCTGAGAAGCCAAGTTTGCATTTTTGTTTGGTAATCAAAAGCTCTTCAAACTCAGCGATGCTGCATTTCTTTAACCACCAATGTGTAGCATTTACTAGGGCTGGTGTAGGTATCTGTACCCATAAAAAACATTCTGTAGAAAGCAGCTGCTTAGAAATAGTAACAGAGGCTGCTACTCATCTTATCTGGAGCTAGAACTGCTAGTGAAAATGGAATATTTGTACTCACATCTCCAATATTTTAAGTACAAAAAAAAAATTCCTGACAGAGTTGTTTTATTACAAAGGGAGCTGTAACAGTCTATCTACCCATCAAGGATCACAGGTTCATTGGTGTGCTCAGCTTTTTTCAAGATTCCTAGTAGAGTAAAAAAGGAGACACTGTCAGCACTTGTTGCTTAAAGTGACTGTCACTTTTGAGCAAACATTAAAAAACTGAATTTTACATGTAATTTAGTATACATATGGCATTCACGTCTCATTACTTTATTCTTCATTATTAAGATCTGCTTCTGCTGGGGTCGCCTTTGCTGAAGGTCTAATCCTCTCTGAGATAGCAAGTATACTGCTGTGAAACCGTGAATTTCATACCTAGAAATGTGGTTTCCTGGAGCTTGCCACATCCTTGCATCTGCTTAGTAAACTGCAGAATGGGTAATCGTCTTGAGCTAAGGGACTGATGGAAGCACACTCACTAAACTGACAGCTAGTGCTTACCCTGGTTTCTACAACAGGGGTGAAGTGATACGTAATCACTTAAATTCTACCATCAGCAACACTGACTGATATTGAAAATGTGACATGTACACAGTGAAATTCACTTCAAGTTATCTATATAGTGTACACATCAACAAATGTATCAGTACTCTGTACACGTCACAACACTAACGTGCCCAATATCAGTACTGTATACACGTCACAACGATAACGTGCTGAACTATACTTATACCCCTTAAAAAAACACCAAAAAACCTAACACAGCCAAATAAAATTAATCTGAAAGCAGCACTTGCGTTTCCTGTGCAGAGTGTAGCACAATAGGAAACAAAACGCAGTCAGAAGTAGTGTTACACGAGCTGTAACAGCGCAAGGCCCCGGAACACCAAACAACTGAACGCTACACAAAACAGGTAAAACCAAACAACATTAATGCCCCAAAACTCGCACAAAAGAACAACCCCTATTGCATAAAATGGATACGTGCTGGGATGTTGCGATAGCTGATATATCAGCACTTGTGGCAAGTGAGCGCGGGCTCACTCACTCGTGGCTCTACGGAGCCACTCATGATAACCCCACACTCACTTGCCACTCATGCTGATGTATCAGCTATCACATAAGGTCCCAGCACATAACCCCTTAATATATATGCCTGCTCTTCCTGCCAAAACCAAAATCTTTTGGTAACAGCAATCATATCCTCAAGACAATCAACAAAAGAGACAACCAAATATCGACTCACTAAAAAAATTCCACAAATGCCTACGAAGTATTCCATCGCTTCACTGCTCTTTCTAGGGATGGTCAGGATGGAAAGATATCAGAGACTCCGGAAAACCAATATTTCCAGATATAAAATTCTCAGTTTATATGCATCCCCATATCTCCCATGTAGCAAGTCAATTACAGAATGGGATGTACCAAGCCATTAAGAAGTTCTGGCCAGGATTGACCAGGGTGGGTTCAGAAAAAGGACCACTTAACTGGAAAAGAACAAAAACTAAACTGGCCAACCAACATCATTAATTCTGTGTCTGGAAAGAGTACCCTGCACCAGGAACTCTTTCTCAGAGTCTACCCATGCACACAAATTACCCTTCCTGGCTTACCTGTTTGTTGCAGCTTGCCACACTTTTCTGCTGAATGCAACATCCACTGAAGCCTGCCTGAATCAGCTTTGTAACATGGCAATAAATGCTTTCATCCAATAACCCACTGGTGGAACTGCAACACATGTCCCAACCTGAACCATGCATTAATTCCCTAGTAATGCCCGATTCATGCTGTAGTACCTTGCTTAGCCACTGTGAACTCACCACGGAGCACTATATAACGGAAGCACAGGTTCTTTTCCACCCACCCGCTCCGCAGAACTCTGACTACCCAGGCAAATAAATGGTCCAGTAAATTTTAAATATTATTCCCTTAATGGAAAAGATACCCCGTAGAAAGGCACACAGTAGAAAATTGGAAATTATTCTGTGCCCCTGCTGCATAGTAATGGCTGGCTTCATGTTTAAGTTGCATACCTGAATGGGATGTTTAAGAGGAGCTGTTTGTTGTTGCGCAGCTCTTCTATTTTCTTGTAATCCACAAGTGTATTGCTTTTTAAAAAACATTTGTAGAAAAGCAAGTTGATAGTTCCTACTTAAGCAAGCACTGTTCGCAGCATGTACGGGTGGAACTCATGCATATGCAAATTTCTGGGAGGTTCAATCCCACAATGCAATAGACCTCTCCATACACAGTCTGATAAGTATTTATCAAATCACACACAGAGGGTCTTGTTGATATTTGTGCAACTTTGAACCTAATTACATAATTATTAAAGCATTACTGTTGAAATGCAACTTTTTGTATGTCAACATGGAGATGGAACCCACAATATTAGTAAATCTAAAGCGTCTCATCAACTGCACCTTTCAAAAAAACATTTAAAACGTTAAGTCAGCCAAAGTGTCTGTCTTTTGTGCCTATGACTTAATTTCACAAGTTGTGGAACTGCGCTTGCCATGTTACAAGCGCATTAAGCCACTCCAATGATGGGTTCTACTGGGAAATTAATGCATGGCTGTTGGAGGAACTCTGCCTCATGCCCGCCCCCAAAACCATGCATTAATTCCCCAGTAGAACCCTCTTGTCGTGGCTTAATGCTTACTTAGGCAGCCTTGTGAAATGTTAATGTGAGAAGCCAAATGCAGGTGGCTACACAGCACTTCTCCAGTGAGGCAACAGACATGGAATTTCTGAAGTACAAGATGATCTGTATCAGACACGGAAAAGTGTCGAAGGAGAAAGACATGCAATGAATACCGAAACTTTTCCATTTTAGGGAATAAGTGTTCTGTGTAGAAGGCTTACAAGCCACTAACAGAATGTCTAAAACCACCTAAGAAGCTCTGAAGTGGGACAATTGTACATCCTTAGGAGCAAACATGAAGTTAAAGGGATGGAAGGTGCGGTTGCAAAGACTGCCCTAGTCCTGCAACAAGAGCCCTGCTCGTACAGGGAGAAGGACATGGGGCTCCACTGCAATCCGCCAAAGAAGAGGGAACCAAATTTGTCTCGACAGGAGTGGGGGCATCAGTTTTAGTGCACTAGTACCATCAACCTAAAGCTTGACCAGCAGCCACTGAATCAGAGACTGGAGGGGACGCATACAGAAACCTACACTTCCAGGAAAGGAAGACATCTCTCTCCAAACAACTCCAGGCCCTGGAGCGAAAAGAAACATGGCAGTTTTGTGCTGTGTGGCGTGCGCGAAGGTCCAACTCTGCATGACCCCAGTGGATGTTTGGTGCATGCAACTCTTAGACACATCAAAGAAAACTACCAGCACTTATTTAAAGGAAACACTTAACCAAGTGTTAGCTCATGGGTCCAGCTGAAAAAATACAGGCTCAATATTTTCCTTTTTAATCCTTTGTATTGTAGAAAAACCACTTAAAACAGCACATCTGCCAGCAGTGTCCATAAATCACCATCCACAAGTGCATAGAAAGTCCATAAGTTACCGGATAAAAAAATGGAGTGAGCCTGTGTAGCGAACCAAACCAGCAGTTGCTTCTGCAGCAGCTAAGGGACACTCCCACGTTACATCACGCCTTTTGCAATTAGCTTTCTCAAAGGTTGACGTACGTGGATACCAGCCACCTTTTAAATGCATTTCTTAAAGCAACAGTAACAAATTGTAACAACAGCATTATACATAAAATACTTGATTAGGCTTTCTAAATACAAGCGCAATTAAAAAAAGATTGAAAACTGTGCCTAATATTCCATGATATGGCACCAGTAATACTATATTGCACACTACTCCCTATTAATATATTTTAAAGCAACTTCCATTCATAATGTAAATCTAACAGGTAGGTAGGTAGCATGCGTTTTTGAATAATAAAAAGGTAGCTCCAAGATTATTGCAGCAATAGCGCTCCTGCTTTAACGTGTTTTTTATGGCTTATACACGGCAGGAACAGCGTGCCGAGGGTACACTATCCCTTAAAGGTTTAGTATTAAAGGACACAACATGGGAAACTAGTTTTTCTAGTTTATTGAACAATGCAACACCAGCCTTTGGCCCTCTGAATAGTCGGCAAGCATTTTATGCCTTTGAAAAAATGACTTTCAAATTAAAACATTTACAACGGGAAGAGATTTCATTAAAAGCCTATTTAGAAGTAAAACGTGTTCCTCGGGATCTCCGTGTCTTAAAAAATCCTACCTGTGGTTTGAATCGGGAAGGTTTTATTGAGAAATGGCGTATAATTAGTGAGAAAGCAGGCAATGAATATATACGAACATACGAAATTTGCCAGCAGATAAAGGCCTAGAGGTCAATCAAGTCTGCTCGAATGTGCAGCTAGCACCCCTTATTCTGCAGCTGCTCCTCCCTTCCACCCTTCCCCTTCATTAACCCTCCCCCTTGTCCTGTCCCATCCTCGTTTGAAGCAGTCCACTGTTCTACTGCATACCACTTCAGCAGGTAACGCATTCCACCCAGCCACCACCCTCTCTGTAAAAAAGTGTCTCCTCATCTCCCTCCTGAACCTTCCTCGCTCCAGTCTCATATCATGGCCCCTGGTGTCCCTCCCCTCCCTTACTTTGAACAGCCCCTCTGTACCTGTCTTGTTTATTCCTTTCATGTATTTAAAGGTTTCAATCATGTCACTCCTGTCTCTCCTCTCCTCCAGTGAGTACATGTTCAACTCCTTCAACCTCCTCTCGTATGATAAGTCCCCCAACCCGTTGAATATATGGAGCTGATAATTGCGGAGAATGCATTAATTCAAAAGGAGACTGAAGCAGAATTGAGTAAAAGAGATGATGAAGTAAATGTATTTAAAAATGTGCCTCAATTTTCCCAACAATATGAGGCCTTTACGGAGAGTTTATTGAAATATGATGAGAAGGTTAACAATATAAAGAAAAATGAAGTTTGATCGTGATGAGAGAGACTAAGAATGGATGAGTCTTTAATTGGAATGCACTTGTTAACACCGAAGTTGTGAAATCAAGTGGAAGAAACTCCATTGGATAGTCCAATAGAAAAATTTCACGAAGATTGGAAGTAACAGATCAGGCTGAGGATGGTTTTTAGGGAGGAGGAAGAAGAAGGATGTGTCGGGTTACAGGACTCCCCCCACCCCCCACTTGTACCTTGGAGGAGCCAGCGTATGAAGAATCAAATCATAGAAAATGCACATGACGAGGTCGTAGAAAGAGATCCAAGATAAGGCACCTTCAACAGCAGGGTCTGGAGAGAAAGACGGAAACGGGGGAAGATTCCATTAAATGTAATTAACATCTCACAGTATGAACTAAATGACTGGGAATTAAAGGTACTGAATAGAGGCCTTTGTTTTACACCATTGAATAAGTTTAACTTGTTTGATACAGTTTTAGAGGTTAGTAAGCTTGTATGAAATTTGAGCTTAAAGGCTTTTTTTTTTTTTTTAACAAGGGTACAAACTTAGAACAAATAAAAGAAAATGTAGAACAAGAAGCTGAAGTTGAGCAAGATGGAAATATGGGCACGTTTTAAACCTTGTTCCATTGTTTGTCCCCCCCCCTCCGGCTGCAGCCTTACAGATGGTTGAGAAGTGTTGTCAGGATGATTTACTAGCGTTAAATGAGGATGTTAACTTACGCTTTTTTCATAACATCAATAAACAGGAACGGGAGGCATTGAATAGTCTTGGAAATAAGAAGAATATTACTATTAAGGCTGCCGACAAAGGTGGAGCAATAGTAATTATGGATAGTGATAAATACGATAATGAGGTGATGAAACAATTGTCTAATTTGATGTACTATGAGAGATTAAAGTTTGATAAAACCCTTTCCTTTAAAAAACAGATTGATGCATATCTGAGTGAAATAAAAAAGGTGGATAAAATAAGTACTCACGTTTATGAGTATTTAAAAGTAGATTTTCCAACAGCAGCCACGTTTTATATTTTGCCAAAAATACATAAAGATTTAATGAATCCACCTGGGGGACCTATTGTTTCGGGTAACAATATTTTATTAGAGCCCCTGGCAAAATATGTAGATTCTTTTTTAGTGGATCTAGTGAGGAGTATCCCTTCATATATAAAAGACACAGGAGACATACTTAATGTACTGGAGGATTTGGCTATTGAAGACAATAGTTTTTTTAGTCACATTGGACGTACAGTCATTATATTCCAGCATTCCACATAAAGAGGGCTTAGAAGCCCTTGAATTTTATTTGGAGATGAGAGAAAATACCACTCCATCCACTGAGGTATTAGTACAGCTTTCCAAATTTGTCTTGGAATTTAATACTTTTTTTTATAAAAATGATTTTTATATACAGAAGATGGGCACAGCAATGGGAGCAAGTATGGCTTCTAACTACGCCAATCTATATATGGCAAAATGGGAACTGGAAATAATAAGTGAGAATAACCCATTTTTACAGAAAATTGACTTATGGAGACGTTTTATTGACAACGTCTTCATGGTATGGAAGGGTACTGTGGAAGAGTTAATGGAATTGATATAATATTTGGAAAAAAACTAATAATTTACATTTCAGTGTGAATTTTAGTCAAAAAGAGATTTGTTTTCTTGATTTAAAAATCTATAAGGATGGATGTGGAGGGGTACAGACTGACTTATTTAGAAAAGAAACAGATCAAAATACGCTATTATTAGCGAGTAGTGTGCACCCTAGACACGTGGTACAAGCTATACCAAAGGGACAGTTTATACGAACAAAAAGGAATTGTAGTAGTCAGACTGAATATGACATGAGAGCACATGAGTTGACAGAACGGCTGTTACACAGAGGTTATGATGTTGGTACTATTGTAGAAGCAAAAGATGAAGTAGATTTGATTCCTAGAGAATCACTTTTGAAAAAACAAATAAGGAAAAAGAAATGTGATACACAGATGTCTTTTGTAACTACATATAGTTCACATTCAAAAGATATTTCAGACATCATAAGAAATCACTGGTATTTAGTATTGGAAGATCAGAATCTCAAAAAGAATAGTTGAAAATGGACCAAAAATGTTTTTTTGTAGGGGTAAAAATATAAAAGATACAGCTGTTCACTCTGTACAGCCTTTACCAGATAAACCCAAGAACTGGATTGATGATAGGAGAGGGGGATGCAATAAATGTGGCAATTGTAAATATTGTCCCTTAGTAAAAAAAATACTAGATGGTTTAAAAACCATGCCACGGAAAAAAAATGTGGAAGTGAAAGGAAGTATGACCTGCAATACCTCTGGGGTACTTTATATGGCAGAGTGTACATGTGGTTATTTCTATATTGGAAAAACTAAAAGACCATTTAAGTTTAGAATTGGTGAACATGCTAGGGCAATTCTGAATAGGGATATTACAAATGTCCTTGCCTTATATATTATTAAAGTAGGGGATCACAGTACACATGTTTTCCAGTTTACAGCCATAGAAAAACCTTTTGTCACCAGAAGAGGGGGGTGACTATGATAATCTACTTCTTAAAATGGAACAATATCGGATCTTTTCTATGAATGCCATGTGCCCCCCTGGTCTAAATGACAGGACTGAGATTAAGCCTTTTTTGAAGAAATAAATACTTTTTTTTTTTTTTTTTTACATTTCTGGTGTTGCATTTTGTTTTTGGTAATATATTGATGTTACTGTCTTGTATTGATAATGTTTTTATTTTTCTTTCAGTTATACACACAAAAAACTGATCTTTGACCTACCTGTTAGATTTATATTATGAATGGAAGTTGCTTTAAAATATATTAATAATGAGTAGTGTGCAATATAGTATTACTGGTGCCATATCATGGAATATTAGGCACAGTTTTCAATCTTTTTTTAAATTGCGCTTGTATTTAAAACGCCTAATCAAGTATTTTATGTATAATGCTGTTGTAACAATTTGTTAGTGTTGCTTTAAGAAATGCATTTAAAAGGTAGCTGGTATCCACACACGTCAACCTTTGAGAAAGCTAATTGCGAAATGCGTTAGGTGACATGGATGTGACGTGGAGTGTCCCTCAGCTGCTGCAGAAGCAGCTGCTGATTTGGTTCGCTACACAGGCTCACTCCATTTTTTTATCCGGTAACTTATGGACTTCCATGGACTTTCTATGCACTTGTGGATGGTGATTTATGGACACTGCTGGCAGATGTGCTGTTTTAAGAGTTTTTTCCACAATACAAAGTATTAAAAAGGAAAATATTGAGCCTGTATTTTTCAGCTGGACCCAGGAGCTAACACTTGGTTAAGTGTTTCCTTTAAGTAAGTGCTGGTAATTTTCTTTGATGCTTTTATGATTGTAACTGAGCACTGCTTTATCCCAGCTGCGGTCACACACATTTTTTCGATAACTCCTAGATGCAACCTTATATAGCTATTGAAAATTATTAAATCTATCGTAAGTGCAGTTGAAGTACAAAACTGAACAATTTCACCATAATCCATAAGATAAGGGCAATGCATTCCACCACAGTTAATAAGATATGGGAAATCCAAGAAATGAATAAACAAAATAACAAAAGTCAACATATCATCTAGGTATATGAACACCCCATCCTTACTGATATTCTTTAAATGGAGACATTGTATAATCAGAATTATTCTCTCATAATAAAATTATTCGGTAGGCAATAGAATAGCTGCTTTTACTGCATCTCATTTTCTAATTATCTGACATCCATAAGAAAACATAAGCATATATTATGAAGCGTAAAAAAACATAAAGTAAAGCAATTTTGCTTCTGCTTCAGCACTTATCAGTTCATTTCTACGTTGTTCCAGAGTCCAGTACAGAAGGCTCGCAATGTGTGTTAATATTCAGGCTCTCTGATCCTTACAAGTCCCTGATTTTTTTCCACTTCAATGTCTGAGGATTATTCAGTGGACTCCATGTAAGCAGCTACTTTCACAGAATGCTGCTGTCTAATAATAAACAGCTTCTGCTTTTCCTCATCGAAAAATATTTTTGTTTGATCTTTAATAACCACTTTTGCTTAACAAGGGTACATCACCATAAGCTTGCCACCTAGGTCTTGTATGTCTTTACGATATGCTGGAAATCTCCTTTGCTGTGTTACTGGGGCAACGGTAAATATATACCTTTGAACCTTGAAATGAATATGAGCCTTTAATATGAGCAGATTAATTATCACCTCTTTATCCAAGAGAGACACAAACTGCACAATAACTGTTGGGAGTTTTATTTATGGATTGTGCTTGCACAAGGGGCTGTTGCAAAGGGATCCTAAATGCTCAGATAGTAATATTTGGGGTCTGAGTATCTGTATAACCTAGCTGCTCCACCATAAATAACATTAGAGAAGTCCCAAGTATTGAATGTGGGGGTTCTAGCATAGGCAGTCCAATAACTGTTTCCTATATGTCTAGTGTTCTAGAAGCTATACTTGGGTCCCTGTAACAAATGTAGTGCTAAGAGTACTGGCTGTGTCCAATTTAGCTTTAATTTCAAGATTTTCTTTTTCAAAGAACCAGTTCATCTGTGTTAACGTCAGTTTGCTTCATTAAGGTTGGTCAGTCAGTCAGTCTCATGTGTAAAAAATTACGTCAAGTCTGTCTTTGTTCCTGGGGTCTTCAATGTACCCAGGTGAGCCCCCCCCCCAAAAAAAAAAAACCCCAAAAAACCCAAAAAGCAAATCCTGTAGGCTTCCATGGTTAAGACCTCCCAGTGAAATGGAGACCCCTGCCTCCAAAGCAGATAGGAGCAGTCTTCCTACCAGCAAAGACCCCTGTACAAAGGAGCCATAACAAGAATATGGTGATTCAGCCAAGGACGCAATAGCCAGAGTCCACTGGGCAAGAAGCATCAACTGTAGAATACACATGTAGTAATTGGGACAGTTACAATGGTTGCATACATGAGAAATATGCACCATGCAGGGACCTGGACACTGGAGGCAACCAATGTGACCGATCAGGGTGGTATGGGATTCTAGAAGGACTGCCTGAGTACCATGGGCATGCTGAAAGCAGCACCTATGAACTGAAGACACTGGCATAGAGCAAGGACTGATTTGGCTTCATTGTTCATAATACCCAGTTGGTTGAACTAGCGCATACGGTGCAATGTCTACATGACTGCATCACTGGATTGTGCCTAGAGGAGCCAATCTTCCAGACAAGAAAATATGAACAGGGTTTCCCCAGCACTGGCCATGGTCACCACAGAGAAGCACTTGATGAATACCCACAGTGCAAAGGATGCGTCAAAGGCATGCCAAGAAATTGAGAATGCTTGTCCTCCGAAATAAAGCACAGGTACTACTCATAGTGTTGGAGCCTGATGTGCAGATAAGCATCTCACATATCCAGAGCACACCACCACCACCACCACCTTTGCAAAAGTAGATAACATCCAGTTTTCTTGATTTTCTTTTTGGGAGTCAAGGAGCTCATGTGATGGGGTGCTCTAAATCAGTCAAAAGCAGCCACCTAGTCAGGTTTCAGCTTGATAGCATAAAAAGCTTCTGTAGTATCTGCCTTAAGAGGGACGGCCATCGATGTACTGGATCTGTGCCAGTAAGCCACGGCTACCTCAGCCAAAGCAGTATAAACAGGTGAAATGATCATAGGAGATGTAGAGACTATTTATTTAAATGTTTCACCAGGAAGGCACACTGAGCAACAAGTCGCTAGTCTCCCGGTGCGATCTGGGAGGAGGGGTACAAAAGAATTGGACATTAAACATTCAAGTTACAAGATTAACATTTACATACAGTTAGAAGGCA
The DNA here is from genome assembly GCA_016271365.2 of Neoceratodus forsteri. Classification (NCBI taxonomy): domain Eukaryota; kingdom Metazoa; phylum Chordata; order Ceratodontiformes; family Ceratodontidae; genus Neoceratodus; species Neoceratodus forsteri. The sequence goes on along the minus strand of CM057456.1, from coordinate 972,343,550 downwards.
GGTATTACAAACAGTGTTACAACAATGTTGAGCATAATAGGTAGAAAGAGTGGACAATAACAAGTGCCGGATTACTAAGTAAACAAGTGCTTACATGAAAGAAAAGAGGGAAAGGAGAGGGAGGGGTTAGATGGGGGGAGCGGGAAGAGTCATGTCCCTTGGGACCCCTTCAGGATGCGAGGAACCCTGCAAGGGACTGGGGGCCAGAGAGAAGGGATGAGGCAGTGTCCCAGAGCCCCTTCAGGATGCGAGGAACCCTGCAGGCTGGATAGAAAGGGGGATCAGGCTGTAGTGATTTAAAGAGGGAGGCAAGAGAGAGCAGGAGGAGGTGCAACTTAAATGCTAGGGGGAGACTAGGATCTAACCCAAGAGAGGACCCTTCAAGGGGGTTGGGGGGGGAGGTCAGTAAATGGGGATTAACAGAGTGATGGGAAGGTGTGAGAATTGAATCCTTGAGGGGAAGAGAATTCACACCTTTGGAGGGGATGAGGCTTAATCAATAGTCCATCTGGATGCAATTGGACCCTGCTAGTAGTCATGGAAAGCCAGATAGTGGCTAGATACAATAGGGGAGCTATGCTGAGGCTGAGTTGAACCCCTTCAGGATGCTGAGAATCCCACAAGGGACTGCGATGGTCAGGGAGAAAGGAAGATGGGGGAAGGGAAGGAATGGAGACAAGACTAGGCACAGTAGGACCCCCCCAGGATGCTGAGAACCCTGCAAGGGAGACTATGAAGACTAGGGAGAAAGGTAGATGGGGGGAGGAAAGAGGAGACAAGCCTAAGCCCAGTAGGACTACTTCAGGGTGCTGAGGACCCTGCAAGGGGACTGCGAAGGCTATGGAGAAAAGGTAGAATGAGGAGGGGAAAGTGAAGAGACATGTCTAGCTGCAGTAGGCCCCTTCAAGATGCTGAGAACCTTGCAAGGGGACTGCAAAGGCTAGGGAGACAGGTAGATGGGGGATGGGGAAAGAGGAGACTAGCCTAGATGCAGTAGGACTCCTTCAGGATGCTAAGAACCCTGCAAGATGCCTGCAAGTTGAGGGAGATGGGGACGGTGGGGGAAGGAAGGAAGTAGATGAGAGATACAAGCCCCTGGGGGGGGCAGGAGAGGACCCATGGAGAGCATCGGGGTCCCTTACATTCTGTGAGAGTTTAAGGAGGCCAGTAGGGAGCAATTTGGGGGAAGGGGAGAAGAGCTAGAAATTTGGGGGGTGCACAGGGTAAAATAAAGGAGACAGTAGAGGGGGTATAAAAAAGTACTCACCATTGTAATGTTTTTTCTAATGGAGTCTTGCTGTATTCTGACTATATGCAGTTAGCCCCAGCACTTGAACTGCTCCGGAGAGTAAAGGGTTAACTCTCTGCAAAGGCATAGAACGTTGAGCTCGGGCTTAAAACTTTTGTCTGTGGTACTTTGAAGTGTAATCATCAGATTTTTATGAGCACTAAACTAACACAAAGGTAGAAATTGTTTCTAAAATTTTAGATTTTCAGGGTCAAAAGACTCAAGTCGAGAACCCCAAAAAGAACAGATGCAGGTAGTGAACTAATCCAAAAACTTTAATAATAATAACTAGAAGAAACCCCCTAATGAAATGGAGGCATGTCCAGTACACCTCCGGGGTGCTGCACTGTGCCTGCCCCACCACATCCCAAAACTACTAGGTTTCAGGAGGGGAGGCAGGGAGGGAGGTCAAAATACAGCAAGACTCCATTAGAAGAAACAACATTATTATGGTGAGTAATTTTTTTCTTCAAAAAACATGAAGTCTTGCTGTATTCTGACTATATGCAGACTACCAAGCAGTACCCCCTTGGAGGAGGAAGTCACAGAACCTAATTTGGGAACAGGCTCCGCATCACAGCCATGCCAAACCTAGCATCACTTCGTGACTGAATGTCTAGAGATTAATGCTTGGTAAATATGTGAACAGATTTCCAGGTGGCTGCTTTAGAGATGTCCACTAAAGGTATATCTCTAGCTGCTGTGACCGAAGCAGCTGTACCTCTGGTAGAATGAGCCCTAAGGCCTGAGAGAGGTTCTTTCCCAAGCTTTGAATAGCAGAACTGGTTACAGGAGACAATCCACCTGGCAACTGTTCTCTTGGTAGCAGGTTTGCCCTTTCCAACTTCCCCAAAAGTGAGAAACAACTGAGAACAGTTATTCCTATGGGCATGAGTATGCTCCACATAGTAACTAAGAGCCCTCTTTACATCAAGACTGTGTAACCTCCTCTCCCCAGAAGAAGAACGGTCAAGGAAAAATACAGGCAATGACAGAATGATTCAAATGAAAGTCTGATACCACCTTGGGAAGAAACTTTGTTGGTTCGAAGGACCACCTTATCCCTATGAAATGAAATGAAATTAGGTTCCACTGATAAAGCCTGTAATTCACTGATTCTCCTAGCAGAAGTAATGGCTACCTGGAATGCAGTTTTCCAAGTCAAGTATTTCAGCTCAGCGGAGGATAAAGACTCACAAGGGGGCTGAATAAGCTGTGAGATACAAATATTCAGGTCCCAAGGAGGGGTAGGTTCCCTAAAGGGAGAATTCACATGTACTAAACCCTTGAAAAATGTATTGAAAACTGGGTGGGAAGCTAGGGAAGAGCCCTTACCAGCAGAAAGGAAGGCAGACACAGCTGCCAAATGTACCTTGAAAGTAGTAGGCTGGAGGCCCAAACTATTAAGATGTACCAAATAGGCCAGTACAGTGGCAATGTCAGCTAACTCTGGCTGAACATGCTTCTGAGAACACCAAAAACCAAACCTCTTCCATTTGGAGTTGTAGGTCTTTCTGGTAGCAGGTTTTCTACTAACCTTTAAAACGTCCAGGACCGATAAAGAAAGGTGTAGGCTTGCATATTCTAGCTCTTCAAGAGCCAGGCCTTGAGCCTGAGAATCTGGAGATTGGGGTACAGAATCTTCCCCTGTGAGGAGGCAAGAAGACTGAACTGTCTGGGAAGACACAGAGGCAGTTTTACTCGCAGTGATAAAGAGGAGAGGGTACCAAGGCTGCCTGGCCCAGTCTGGAGCCACTAGAATCACCTTGTAGGGCTGAGATCTGATTTTGATCAGGACTCTGAATATCAGAGGAAAAGGAGGGAATGCATACAGAAACCTGCTTGTCCAATTCAGCAAGAGAGCATCCTGAGGGACAGGACCCAAAAGGGGTGGTCTGCAACAAAAGAGAGGGAGTTGATGATTGTCTGGGGCTGCAAAGAGATCTATCTCTGAAGTGTCCCATCTCTTGAAGATGACCTGAAGAACTAGAGGGTTCAGGGTCCATTCGTGATGGCCCTGGGAGATCCTGCTGAGAGCATCTGCTAGAATGTTGTCCTTCCCTGAGAGATGCACAGCCACCAGGGAAGCGTGAAGTGAACAGGCTAGAGACCATACTTTCATGGCCTCTGTGCACAAGGCCGAGGACCGAGTGCCTCCTTGCTTGTTGATGTACCACATGGCTGTGGTACTGTCTGTCCTGATCTGCACCACCTTTCCTTGAATAACGGTGGAGAATGAGCCAGGAAGACAGCTCTCAATTCAAGAAGGTTTATGTGTAGAAGGGACTCCTGGTGTGACCAAGTTCCCTGAGCTGTAATCTGATCTAGGTGAGCCCCACAACCTAGCAGGGAGGCATCTGTGGTGAGCATTACTGAGGGAGCCTGACTGATAAATGGGGCACCCTGTCGTAGGTTGACCTCCTCCAGCCACCACTGGAGGGCCTGGACTGCAGTTCGAGACACTGGAACCAATTTGGAGAGAGGGTCTCTTTTCTGAGACCAATAAGATCTGAGATGAAAGTAAATATCTCTCATCTGAAACCTTGCTCCCTGGACCACAGCTGTGGAGGCTGCCATGTGGCCTAGCAAATGTAGAAAGTGTCTGGCTGGACAAGAAACTACAGGACGAAAAGAGGAAGCCAGAGAGACCAGGGCCTGGACCCTTGCGAGGGGGAGAAATGCTCTTGCCTGTATAGTGTCCATTTCTACCCTATGAAAGTGAGAAGCTGGGCTGGTTCCAGAACAGACTTTTCCAGGTTCAGAATGAAGCCCAAGGATTCTAGAAGGTCCTGAGTGACCTCTAAGGCTGACTTGACTTAGTCTGAGGACTGGCCCACTAGAAGCCAGCCGTCCAGGTATGGGAACGGAAGGATACCCTGTCTCCTGAGGAATGCCACCACTACTGCAAGACACTTGGTGAACACCCTTGGAGCGGATGTTAGGCAGAAAGGCATAGCTCTGAACTGGTAATGGCCTGAGGGCAACTCGAACCTGAGGTACTTTCTGTGGGAATGTCTGATAGGTATGTGGAAGTAGGCATCCTTGAGATCCAGAGAGGCTAGCCAGTCTCCTGGTCTCAGAGAGGGAAGAATTGCTCCTAGAGTCACCATCTTGAATTTTGGTTTTGTTAAATGTTTGTTCAAGTACCTTAAATCTAGGATGGGTCGCCACTCCCCTGTCTTTTTGGGGTAAGGAAGTATCTGGAATACAGTCCTTTTCCCCTGTGACAAAGAGGTACCATCTCTACTGCTCACAGAAGCAGAAGAGAGGAGACTTCTGCCTCTAAGGCCCTTGTCTCCAAGGGAGAGGGAGGACTTAAGGACCTTGCTCTCAATTTTGCAAACCTTTTGTAACTGAGAGGAAGTCCCTGGCTCACTACTTCCACGACCCATTTGTCTTAAGTAACAGACTCCCAGGCCTGGGAGTAGCTGCCCCTACTGGGGTTGGGGAGGCGACGCTGACTGACACCTCAGGGTGTCTGTTTGGCACGGGGGCTTAGACTGTGTGGATGATGGGGTCCTGGTCATCCCACGTCTGTCTCTTCCCCGAAAGAACCCCCTCTGCTAAAAAGAGGAGGAGGAGGAGGCCTGAGCTTGGCAGAAAGGCCTTTGGAAAGGCCTGCCCCTGCTAGCCCTAAATTGCTGCCTCAGAGGAGCAGTCTGCTTTTCTTTAGCTGCAGTACTCCTATAGGTGGTCCTGTACTCATCCATCTTCTTCATGTAATTCTCTGTTTGTTCCCCAAACAGAGAATTACCAGTAACAGGAAAATCCATGGCCTTACTCTGGGTATCCTGCGAAAGTTGGTACATCTAAGCCAAGCAAACCTTCTCATAGAGACAGATGTAGCCATGACTCTAGAATGGGCATCATTCGAGTCCACACAGCAGCATGAAACTGTACTTTGGATACCTCTACACCATTCATAGCCACCTGCTCCAGCTCCTTGGCTAGCTGGGGAGGGCATTCTTAGCCAGCTCCAGAACCGTATCCCACACAGATTTCTAGTATCTGGCTGTATATGCCATGTAGTTAGATTGCCTGAGCCCCAAAGAGGATGCCAAGTACTGTTTCTTGGCCACGGCATCCACTTTCCTGGAATCCTTATCTGGCGGGTGAAATGCCAGGGAAATATTAGCCTAGTCACAGGCTGCAGCTTGCACTACCCCAATATGGCTGCTATGAACTGAAAGGAATTCTGTGCCAGGACCTGATAATGCATACTTCCTGTCCATTCTTTTGTCCACTGGAGAAATGGAAGTGAGAAATTGCAACAGTTTATGTGTCTGTTTCCCCAGGGATTTATGCAGAGAGAGAGAGAGAGAGAGAGAGAGAGAGACACTTTAACTTTAGAACATCCATCATCTCCACGTAATCCGCTTCCTCCCGATCTTGATCAGCTTCTTCCATAGGAAGCTGAAGAGTCTCGGCCACCTTCTTGTAAAACAAGAAGTGGGAGGGGGACTCGAAGCCTGGGAGGAGAAACACTTAAAGGTCTGTCTGGGGAGATGTCAGGCTCTACTGGCTCATCCAGGCCTACTAAATCTTTGTCTTTATCCTCCTCCCAATTGCCCTTATAGTAAGCCTCAGGGTCAATACCTGAGGCAACCATTTCTGACTGAACCGATCGCCTTTGAACCGAAGTCGGTTCGGTCCGAACCGGGCAAAGCGATTACACTATGGAAATCGCTTTCGCTATCTCCTCAGCGGTCAGCCCATGGGAAGTCTGATATGAACCGGCTGACTTTCTCTTAGCCGGAACAGATTCCGCAGAAACAGCCTTCAGTTTGCCTGAGGAGGTACCGCACAGGTCAGTGGGGACCTCCTCAGGTTTGGTCGCAACAGAACCAGGCTGGCCATCCAGGTCAGCGGACTTCTCTGCCTCCCTCTCCCTCAGCCTACTCAAACATTTTTCCAGAGTGGCTTTGGGAAAGTTCTTACAGATCTGGCAGTCTTCTTTGAGGTGGTCAAACCCCAGACAATACACACAGATGAGGTGAGGATCGGCCTTAGCAAAGGCTTTCTTACATTCAGTACAGTGCTGAAACCCAGTGGGCCCAGTTTTCTTTTTGGGTTTCTCAGACATGCCTAAATATCAAACGTCACCCTTGTCAGTGGTTAAGCCAGGTGACTAACAAACTTATTTGTTCCAGCCATGTCACGGGTCGGTTAAAAAATTCCTAAAACATCAGATTATTTTAGGAACTGATAAGCACTGGAAAACCACACTACAAATGGAGAACAAATAATCACAATAAATTTCGGTTCTGAACCAGACAGCCGGCAAAGAGCTGAAGCTAAAACAATTTCTAACAAAAATCACTAAAATAAACACTACCTACTACTACCACTTACTCTTACTGAGACAGAGGCAAGAATACCGAAAAATACAGGAGTTGCGGTTGAAAAAAACGACCAATTCAAACTTTTACAGAACCTAAGCGCAGGAGGCATCACCGGAGCGACTTCACAGTTAGGTGGAGTAAGAAATCTGACGGTTACACTTTGGAGTACCGCAGACAGAGGTTTGAAAACCGAGCTCAACGTTCTATGCCTTTGCACAGAGTTAACCCTTTACTCTCCAGAGCAGTTCAAGTGCTGGGACTAGCTGCATATAGTCAGAATACAGCAAGACTTCATGTCGTTTGAAGTGTTTGTCCAGGGCTTAGAGGAGGGCATTAGGGAGGGACATGGCAGGAGCAGCTAGGTGCAAGGTAATTACTGAGGGCAGAGCTGATGGTGTAGATAGAGGACAAGTGCTGGATTTGGGGGAGGGAGGGATTCCAAATGTTTGGGAGGCAGTGAGTAACCGGATTGGCCAATTTGGGTGGATCTGCAGGGGACTACCATGATGCGGGAGGGTGTTATAAAGGAGGAGGTGAGGTAGGAAGGGAGCCCACCCAACTAGTGCCTGGAGGTGAATTTAGCACAGTGGGACAGTCGCTTATTTGTAAGAGAGGAGAAGGATAGGGCACGATAAAGATCGCAGTGGTGGGTGCGAAGGGGGGCATCCAGGGCAAAGCGGCAGAAGGAATTGAAGAGGGTGTCCAGTCTGGCCAGGGAGAACCTAGGGGAAGCACCATAGACTACATCACAGTAGTCAAAAATAGGCAGCATCATCTTCTGAACAAGTTCACGCCTAGCCGTAGGAGGGATGCAACTACAGTTCCTGAACAGAGCACCAAGCTTGGGGTGCAGTTTTCTGGATGGCATCAACATGTCCAGAGAAGTTTAGGTGTTAGTCCAACCAAACACCCAAGTACCTGAAGGAGGATGTGTCTTCAGGTAAAGTCCCATCAAGGGTGTGGAAAGTGGGTAGGGAGGGAAGCCTAGAGAGTCTCTACCTTGTGCCAAAGATCATGGAGACAGTCTTCTTGGCGTTGAGGAAAACTTAATGGTTGGCAAACCAGAGCTGAATCTTGTCTAAGCCTTGCTGTAAGCTGGTTGTAACCTCAGCAGGACAGGAGCCAGATGCATACAGGACTGTCTCATCGGCATACATATGTATAGTGGAGGAGGGGGAGCAAACAGAGAGAAGATCACTTAAGAAGATGGAGAATAGGAGGGGCCCTAATACAGAGCCCTGTGGCACACCAGTGCTAATCGGGAGGAGAGTGGAAGTGGCATCCAAGATCTTAACTGATTGGGTTCTGCCAATAAGCTAGGCCTTGAACCAGTTTGTGGAGGAGGGAGATAGGCCAGCTGCCAGGAGTGAGTCGAGAGGAAGGGCGTGAGAGACGGTGTTGAAGGCCTTGGCCAGGTCGACAAAAATGGCAGAGGTAATTTGGCCATTGTCCATCCTGGTTAGGATGGAGTCTGTGAGCCATAGGAGAGAGATAGTGGTTGAGTGTTTTTTTCCTGAAATCAGACTGGAAATAGGTGAAAAAGGAGGTGTCAGATAGAAAAGAGGCGCGTTGAGAGAGGACAATGTGTTCTTGAAGTCTGACAAAGGCAGGGAGGAGAGAAATGGGCAGATAGTTGCCAGGGGATGAGGGGTCACCTGCTTTGGGTAGAGGGAGGACCACTGCATGTTTCCATGAAGAGGGGACCGAGGCAGTAAGAGAATGAGAGATTTACGACTGAGAGAGGGTAGGCAATGGCCAAAGCGGAGAGGGAATGGAGTTTTGAGTTGAGGCCATCAGGGGAGGCACCTTTAAAGGGGCTCATGGTGAGCAGGGCACTTAGGGCATCATTTCGGGTTACAGTAGCGAAAGAGAAGGGGAGGTGGGAGGGTGGTGGAAGAGGCACACTGGTAAATGGTGGGGAGGGGGATGGGTAGGAGAGGAATGAGGGATTTCAGTAGCTCAGTGGCGCAGGAGGTATAGAAGGACTTAAATTCCATAGCTATGGCTGGTGGGTTGGACATTAGTGAGCTATTTACTTAAAGTGTTGGGGGGGGTGAGACAATGAGATAAAACAGGGCATGGACCACCTTCCAGAACTTTGAAAGAGAATTTATGTTGGCGAAGAAGACAGATTTGAAATATTCAGACTTGGCCAGCCTTGTAGCCCTATTTATTTCAGAGCATGCGGTAATTCGCGAGGTCACTAGGATGCTGGGTAGGTCTATCGCACTTCCAGGCTCGATCTCTAGCCCTGAGGCAGTTGAGAAGCTCAGGGGTTATCCAAAGTAAGTGGTTACCTCTGACTCTGGTTTGTTTGAGTGGGGCAAAGGCATTACAGTTTACAAGAAAGATTTCATTGAAGTAGGCAAGGGCCTTATCAACCGAGGGGAAGGACCAGTCAGAAGTGGCAAGGTTACTCAGGAGCAGTTCAAGGTCAAGAGACTTGAATGAGCGTAGTTGTATGGTTTTGTGTGGTGATTTAGTTCTGTGGACTTTCCTTTTTTTATTTATTTATTTTTATTTCTTTTTCTCCCCTCCTACGTCCCTACCAGAGCCACCCCTTCAGGAGTCACCAATGGAACCCCTCCCTACCACCAACTTACCTGCTGCCAAGGGTCCCTCATCCTGCTATGGACTGCCTGCCGGGCGGGGTTCAGGGTGGTGCGAAACTCTATACCTCAGTGTCTTCTCCAGTCCCTATGCCAGCAGCAGTCAGTGGCACATCAGGACTGGGTTTGGCACTCCGTCTACCCGGCTCTGGAGAGTGTTTTTCCCTGTTCTGTGGGGATGCTGCTAGCCCAGGATGTCAAGGTGCAGGCGCAGATATCCACAACATCCCCCCCCTTAATGATGCAGCCCCTAGAGGTGGGTGCCGAACTGTCGTGCCCCCAGCCTCCGCCAGAGGTCACAGTTTGCTAAGGTGGACTCCCCCCCCCAGAGAGGGTGAGTTGTCGGACACTCAACCTTTCTCCCCCCCGGCCAACCCCCAGAAACCCGAGTCCGCTCCTGAACCCGGGTCGCCGGCGCGTGGTGCGAACTGTGGTGTCCAGCGCCTCAACCCTCAGTGCCACCAGGCCAGCCTCTCTGTGGACTTTCCTAACTATGAATATTGAGTTATGGTCACTGAGAGCATCAGAGAGGATGCCAGATGTGATGACATGGTTGGGGTGGGAGGTAAGAGCCCAGTAGAGTAGGGAGTGTTGTTGTGTCTTATGGTTTGGGCAGGTGGGTTCGAAGATCAGTTGGGAGAGGTTCAGGGCTCCAATTTCGTTTTTCAGTTTTGGTTGTTTTAGGTGACAACCAATTTATATTGAAGTCTACTAGGATGAATAATTCCCCAGAGTGAGCAACAGAAGTGATGTAGGTGAGGTTGTCTAGTGCAACCGAAGGATGGACATTTGGGCAGCAGTACATACTGGCTACAAAGATGGGGAGAGTCACATGGATAGCTAGAGCATCATGGGTCTCAGGATTGGAGGACGGGTAGATAATGGAATATTGGATGAAGACTTCCAAGAATTCAGAGATTCCTTTTAGCGGAGTCCTCTTACTCGAAAGCAAAGCCTAGCTTGACCTGCATGAAAAGTAGTACAGCCTGAAATGAGGCTTCCATTGCTGCAGAACCCCATAAGTCTCCAAGACAGGCAGTCTTTTTGCAGGGGTTGAAACCGGCACTGGCCCGCTAGCAAAATGCTGTTAGATTTTGTATTGTGCTAGTAAGATTTTAAGTAGCACTGCGGGCTTATACTAGAGAAGGCAACACTTCAGTATGTACTCCAATTGGGCCAGTGGAAATGTCTATGGGGCTAGTGAATTTCCCCAGTCACTAGCCCTGCTGGCTAGTGGCTGCAAAACTTAATTTCAACCCCTGATGTTATCACCATCCTGGGGAAAAACACCATGGGCCGGATTCACAAAGGGCTGTAAATGCCGCAAGCACTGGGCGCAAACCTATGGCACACTGGGCTTGCAGCCTTCTCCCGGCCGGCAATTAGGATTCTCAGTCCATGCACCAACTGCCACAAAGTTAGACCAACCTCTTCTGGTCTAGCTTGCTGCAATCCTGGGTACGCTTTTTACGGGGCTTCTGCCAAATATTTGATGCAAGCTGCCGTAAATCAGGAATAGTGTCGTAAATGTGCCCGATCTACTTGAATCTAGTGCAGCTGCAGCAAATTTGTTGGTGTAGCTGTGCCAACAAACTTGTTTGACTCAGGGCTTAACACAAGCCCTGCATCGCCCTTTGTGAATCTGGCCCCATTTGTTAAAAGAGAAGGCAAAAAAAAAGTCCTTTTCAACTAAGCATCACCACAATTAAAGTTTCCCAGTTCAAGTCACTACTGCATCATCGGTTTCCATGGTCTAACTGATTATCCTCAAGACACCAAGGTTGGGTGTAGGCTGTGGTTGGGCCTCCGCCATAAGCTTACAGTCCCATGCTTGCACACTGGTAGAGGACACCGTCTCTGACAGAGTGAGCCCGGGACTCCAGGTAGACACTGTAGCTGCCCGCTTAATGGATTCCTTTTTCTGCTGGAAATTTAATCAGAGCTGGATAAAGCCCTGACAAGTGCTGCAAGATTTCACGTCATGCAAAAGGCCAATGAAGGGAACACAAACAGTGCCAGTGTTGTCACAAAGGTGAAAAAGAAAAATTACTTAGCGTAGTAATATTGTTTCTTCCAAGGGTTTCCTCACACTTATGACAATGCTAATGACAGCATGCAGTCAGCAGTAAATTAAGTATAAAAGTAATAAAACAGGGTTTACTTACATTATAGAAAATCAACAGAGACATTTTCCACGATCTGACAACTGACAACATGAGACAAATACTTAAGTACCGGGCCACCCAAATCTTATAGGTGGACTTCACATGCATCAACGTGAGTGGCCCCAACTGGGCAAAAGTTTCAGAGTGGTCCTGATGACAACAGGCTACAGTTTTAAAGGTGTGACAATCTTACAAGAGGAAAAAAGAAACATCGAACAAATGGGTTTTAAAAGAGGCTCTAGGAGTTTACATAGGACTGGTTAAACAGCCACTGATGCCTCAAGAAGAACTTTGAAGAACATAATATTTGAACACAAAGCAGCTTATATTTCTCATTAGCTCTGTATTTCTTACCTTCATTATTTATTATTGAGGTCAGATGCATGAAAACAGGATAGTTGTTCCTTGAGTGTTCATCAGCTCCTATTTCTTCTTCCCAACCTGATACCATAATACTGTACTTGTGAGATCACAGTTATTCCCACAGCAACATACTGGGATGTCACAACAGAGCTTTATGATGTCAAGTAGGGTGTAATTTTAAAAAGAGGTAGATGACCTCCAAGGGATAAAGATCCTGTTTTTGTGGTAATTTCTTCAGTAACAAAAAATGAAAAGGTGAAATCTATAGAAAACATATGAGATACAAGCAGAGTTTTGTCCAATTATTGTGTTTTCTAAAGTTTTTTCAAAGGCATCAGCTGCTCTTTAAGATCCAAATCTAGAACAGGTGTCCTACCACTAGAGAAGTGCATCTTTTCCCTGGTCATCCAGAATTTAATGACAACAGGTTGCATCCCCGAAAGCAGACAATGTCATGCAAAATGAAATACAATCGTCCAACAAAAATGTGACACTTATACCCTTAAGAAAGTGTAATTGTCATGTAGAATGATTTAAACCCCAGCCTTCAGCATGCTTACTGTTATACAGGTCACAGATCCACTGCAACAAAGCTGCACCAAGGCACAATCAAGGTTTTATCCATCGCTGAAAAACAAAGACTTGGCAGATGTTTGCCTGCTGCTGAAGAACATCTCTAGTGGAATCCCCAACCTGCAAACACTTTCACACACTGTCAGAGCATGGAAGTGGATGTCCTCCTATCCCTCAACATCCTAGGTGATAAACTTCCACCGCCTGAAGCCTGCAGACCGAATACAGCATGTTCACATAAGATTACCAAAAGAAAGGCCCCACAAAAGATCAAAGAAGACCAAGAGTCAAAGTCATCAGGGCCGGAACCAAACTAACCAAATCTATGTTCCATACAGCAGTTAGCCACACAGCCAAACATTAACAGCCTATCCACTCCTGAATTAAAATGAAGTCACTGTAAAACGAGTCACTAAAGTGGCTCTTAGGGGGGGAATTTGTTTTGTTTTTTCCAAACTGTGAGCTACATAGATACTATAATATGCATTTTCTGCACTATGACTGTGGCCGCTAAGCTGTTTTTTTTTTTAAATAAAAAGCAACATATTCATCAGTTGATGCCCAGAAGCTGCAGAACGAACAGGATGGCTGTGGACTCTTAGGATATTTAAACTAAGTCCTACACGCCCGTGACTTTTAGTCTACCAGTATGGTTTCCCATTCCAATATACTGCCATCGGTTTGACCCAAGAGGAACTCCCTCTCAGAGATCAGAACACCCCTCAAATGTTTACCTGTGACACCCCCCCCCCCCCACAGGACATGGCTGTTTAGTGCTTTTAAAATGGTGGGGGTCCTCTTTTCAGAGTCTCTGTCCCGCTATAGGGCTGCAATCAGAGACTACTGTAGTAATAAACATGAACCTAGGACTTCATACAATAATGAATTTTCTTCCCCACATACCCAACAGTCAGCTGGTGCAGGTTCTCGGCTGCCACTTCTTGTGAGGATCTTAGTGGCTGCTACAACTTGGCGAGAGGGAAAAAGGGTCAGTACCCAAAGATCCTGCGTGACATGATATCGTGCCTACCCTATAAACCAGGCTGAGAAAGAACACAAGATAAAACTGTCCAACAAAAAAAAAAAAAAAAGCTTAGCTACCATCACTTACACTTGGAAGGAACACACACAGGTGCCTCTCATGGCCACCCTGGGTGAAATTAACAAATGCCCTCGCAATGGGCAGAGGGAAAAAAAAAAACAAGCTTGCCAACACAACTTCTTAAGCTTACACCCAAAAATGAACAAAAGCCTACCAGCCCTATAAAATGCAACAAGAGGTGTCACAGAGATTCATAACTCAGCAAAAGGTGGTTGCGAGTAGTCACCCGACTGTTGAGGTGGTTGTCCACTCTAGAGGGAGAGAAGAGTTTACAAAGACAATGACCTCACAAACCTGACCTTGACCTCTCCATTTTCACACAGGTGTCCTCTATAATGAATGAATGGAGAGAAGTACAGAAATGTAATGTGATACAAAGCTCACGCGTCTATTTTTTTTTTTTTTTAAGGGTTCTCCTGGATACTGGGAAAACACTTGCAGTTTATGTGCCTCGAATAACTGAAAAAGAGTTAAGGCCCAGCTTCTCTCAATATCTATCGCGATGAATCGATAACGAGGACTGTAGAAAAGTAGGGTAATTCACAGAAGGTGGCTCAGAGCCAGATGAACTTGTTTGGACAGAGGGCCTGGAGATTGGCAGCATGCAGCTAGGTGCCAAGACCACCGCTGAAGCCAATCAGAACTTGTGGGTGATGGTCCCAGGATGACTATTTCGTGAATGCCAGGTTCCGAGGGGAGAAACTACAATGTATTTTAGTCTTGTGGGGGATAGGGCTGCTTGTACCCAAACTTAGACCTGGCCGGCCTGTCTCTGATCACATAAGCCATGTACTGTATGTCACAGTTCCCCTAAATGTGATTTGACAAGGGAAGTCACAGAGTTTGGAACCGTTTGATTTTGAAAGCAGCACAAGGGAAATCACAGAGTTTGGAACTCAGTGCTTTGGCTTCTCAGAAGGAACTAGAAGGGGGACACGATCAGATCTACAGTACAGTAGCTTCTTGTTGTTTTACATTGTTTCTTGTGGATTCTACTTGGTAGAAGGTTATTTCTTTTCTTTCTTACTACTACGGGGCTAGCAGGGTATTATTTGGGGCTGTTGGAATTTTGAAACCTGTTTTGGTAGCTATAAGTGGGCTCATTTGTTTGATTCACTGTGTGGCAGGCTGCATTTGTAGAGACCTATTTCTTCTGTTTTAAAACATAATTGGTGTGATTTAACTGGGTCTGTTTCTTTGAATTGGATACATATATCTTCTAAATCCAAGCCTATTTTGATGTGTTGTTGGTGAAGTTGTTTGAATTGGAGTCCTGTTTCTTTGGGTAGCAAACTTATTTTGGGGGCTTTGAGTAGAATTGTGATTCATTGTTGCTGACTTCACTAGCTGCAAAGTTTGAGTGCAGAGTGGGGGAAGGGTGCTAATGGTCTGACCAGAGGCCTCAGCTACCTGACTGTTTCTGGAAGACTTGAGCTGGTCCCACCCTTGGTCCATTATTTCCTTTTATACCAGGGTTCTGACATCACTTCCTCAAACAGGCAAAGGATATGCACCTGTCATAGCAAAAGCAGACATCCAGGAAAGGAACAGCAGCAAGTGAAGAGGTGACTGCTCTCTCAGTGGAAGGGAGTAAATGCAAATCTAGGAGCTTTCATTATTACTTCTTTGCATTGATATTGCATTGGGGAAAGGAGGAGTAGGAGTTTGAAGAAGGTTGTGCAATGGCTACTTAAAGTCTGTTTTTGAGTGTGGATAGGAAGGACAGGAATATAAAAAGCAGTTGCTCAATATATCTAAATGTGTGCAACAAAGGAGGTAAGGGAAATAAAGAAAATGTTTTGCACCGACAGAGGAGGGATAGGGAGACTTGGGAGTGTTTGGTATCCTGCATCTGGAAGGGTGGGGGTCGCTGGTGGGCAACAGCAATGGGTAGGGTGGTAGGCTGCAACAACTCGCGTGCACCAATCTTTCTAAAAATTGCCTGGAGTGTGGGAGGATGTTTAGTGTGCAACCATAGAAAAACTTAGAAAGGAGATTGAGGGTCTGCAGGAGGAACTAAGACAGGCAAGGCAGATTGGGGTGGGTTTAGCCCAATACTGGAGGGAGGAAGAAGGGGAGATGAGGGAGGGCGATTTAAGCCAACAGTGGTGAGGAGAGGGTCAGAAGAAGGGAAGCAGAGACAAAGGGGCCCAGGCCAGGAAGAACAACTGCCGAGGAAACCAGGTCAGGAGACAAAAGACAAAAGGTTGGGAAATCATATGAGCTTACACCCCATAACAGTGACAAAGGACAAATGGCAAGTACTGTTGGTGATGCTAGGAAAGGAGGGCAGGATGGGAGGGGGGAAAAGGGTGGAAGGTGGTTACCCTTAATGCTAGGAGCCTTGGGAGGAAAACTGCAGAGTTACAGGTTCTCATGGCAGAGGGAGAGGTGGACATTGCAGTCATCACAGAAACATGGGTCACCAAATACAATGACTGGGACCTGTCTGTACCAGGGTACAGATTATTTCGTAGGGACAGAGTGATTGGGAAAGGAGGGGGTGGCACTATTGTGAAGGAAGGACTGAAGTGTAAGGGAGGAAGGGAGGAGGGTGTATGGAGTCACTCTGGATGCAATCCAGGATTCCAAGAATAGGATTCTTAGAATGGAAGTGGTGTACAGGCCACCATCTCAGACGGAGGAGTTAGACAGGGAACTAGCGGGACAGATCAGGAGGACCTGCGAGAAGGGTAGTGTGGTGATTGTGGGGGACTTCAACATGCCAGGAGTGGACTGGAGCACCCCGACAACCAGGAACAGAAGGGAGCAGGTACTGCTGGATGCCTTCCAGGACAGCTTCCTGCTGCAAATGGTTAGTGAACCAACCAGGTTAAGAAATACCCATGACCTTGTGCTGTCAAATGGGGACTTTGTGAGAGAACTTACAGTGGAGGAACCGCTGTCAGGGAGTGACCACCGCTCAGTATGGCTCACATTGGATATGGGCAAGGAAGGAGTGGAATCTGGCACAATAGTGCTGGACTTCAGGAGGGCTGACTTTGGGAGGATGGGGGAAGTGGTAAAAGGGTACCTGGCCAGAATTCAATCTAGTATGGACACTAACCAGAGGTGGAGCTCATAAAGCTGGGGATAGTGGAGGCAACCAAAACCTGCTGCAAAGCCCAGAGCAAGAAGGCTAGGGCTAAGAAACCGATCTGGTTGAGCAAGGAGGTCATGGAAAAGGTAAGGAGGAAAAGAGCTGCCTTTAGGAAGTACAAGAAAACAGGGAGGGGGAGGACAGTGAGGAGTACTTGACAGAATCGAAGGAGGTGACAAGGGCAGTAAGGGGAGACAAAGCATCTACGGAACTCAGGCTGGCACAAGGCATTAAAGAAGTCCTTCTCTCCCCTTCTTAACTACATTAGGGAGAAAAGGAGCTGTAAGGACCACATAGTAAGAATTAGGAAGGAGGGGGGTTGGGTGGAAGCAGGGTGCGATAAGGCGGAAGCACTAAATGAGTACTTCTGCTCAGTATTTACTAAAGAGAAGAGGGGTGACACCCAAGGTGGGAGAAATGGTAGAAGCGGGGGAAGTGGTGACAGATAGGGAAATCATGGAGGGCAGAGTTCGAGAGGGTTTGAAGGCACTGAGGGTGGACAAGGCACCAGGCCCAGATGGCATCCACCCCAGGGTACTGAAGGAGCTGGCAGAGGTCCTTGCAGGACCTTTGGCAGACCTATTTAATGCCTCACTACATTTGCGGTTGTACCTCAGGACTGGAGGATGGCTCATGTGGTGCCCCTCCACAAGAGTGGCCCCAAGGATGAACCGGGAAACTATAGACCAGTGAGCCTCACATCCATCATGGGTAAGCTAATGGAGACTATCCTGAAGGAGAGGCTGGTGGCCTTCCTAGAGGCCAAAGGACTACAGGACAGCAGACAGCATGGCTTCATACGTGGCAGATCCTGCCAAACCAACCTGGTCGAGTTCTATGACTGGGTAACTAGGCAACTGGACAGGGGCCATGCAGTGGATGTCCTGTATCTGGACTTCAGTAAGGCATTCGACTCAGTGCCACATGGAAGGCTGGGAAGGAAGTTAGTAGGCACAGGGGCGGGTGCAAAGCTGGTGAGATGGGTAGGAAACTGGCTGCAGGGAAGGCAACAGAGGGTGGTGGTGGTTGGGGAGCTCTCACACCCAAGGGCAGTGATGAGCGGTGTTCCACAGGGCTCAGTGTTGGGACCAGTTGTTTGGGATATTCATTGCAGACATATCATGGGACATCAATAGCAAGATCAATCTGTTTGCTGATGATACCAAGGTAGGCATGGTGGTGGATGACCTAGGGGGATGGCAGGATGGTCTGGCAAAGCTTGAAACCTGGTCAGACATCTGGCAACTGGGCTTTAAAGCTAAAAAGTGCAAGGTGCTGCATTTTGGGATGAAGAACCCAAAGAGGAGTTACCAGCTAGGGGGAGTGCAGCTAGCCCAGACAGAGGAGGAGAAGGATCTGGGTGTGCTCATTACAGGGTCAATGAACAACTTGGCACAATGTAGGAAGGCAGCTGCAAGGCCAACAAAATGCTGGGTTGTATTGCAAGGGGTATATCCTCGAGGAGGGAGGAGGTGATTCTGCCACTGTATAGGTCATTAGTTAGACCACACCTGGAGTACTGCGTGCAGTACTGGCGCCCATATCTGAAGATGGACATTAAGTTACTGGAGGGGGTGCAGCTCAGAGCGACAAAGATGATCAAGGGGCTGGGGGACTTATCATACGAGAGGAGGTTGAAGGAGTTGAACATGTACTCACTGGAGGAGAGGAGAGACAGGGGTGACATGATTGAAACCTTTAAATACATGAAAGGAATAAACAAGACGGGTACAGAGGGGCTGTTCAAAGTAAGGGAGGGGAGGGCCACCAGGGGCCATGATATGAGACTGGAGGCGAGGAAGGTTCAGGAGAGAGATGGAACACTTTTTACAGAGAGGGTGGTGGCTGGGTGGAATCGTTACCTGCTGAAGTGGTATGCAGTAGAACAGTGGACTGCTTCAAGCGAGGATGAGACAGGACAAGGGAGGGTTAATGAAGGGGAAGGGTGGGAGGGAGGGCAGCTGCAGAATAAGGGGTGCTAGCTGCACATTCGAGCAGACTTGATAGACCTCTAGGCCTTTATCTGCTGGCAAATTTCGTATGTTCGTATGTTATCTGTAGTGGTATCCCTTGATCTGTGTATGGAGATTCATCGGCAGAGGCAACTTACCTGAAAGGGCCAGAGCCATCGTAGAGAAGACCCCCACATCAGGACAGGTCCTGACAGGATGCATGGTAGATCAGTCATATCAAGTAAACCTAGTCCATGTAAGGAAAAGACATCGTAGAGGCAAGGGCCTAAGCACCAAAGGATGCCTATCCAGGAGCTCCTGTTCCAATTAGATTCCTACTAACTAAGACTACATGACCATGGCTTCGTGCAGATTGTTGACATGGCCCAACATGGATTACTGTACACGGTGCTGGCCCCTCAAAATAGGATTGATGTGGCAAGACTGGAGGGAGTGCAGAAGAGAGCAACCAAGATGATTAAAGGGTTGCTGGAGAAGGAACACGACGAGAGAGCAAGAGAACCGGGACTTTATAAATTAAGAGATGAGAAAACCTAATATTGATGCACAAAGTACTCAAAGACAAAAGACTTATGGGATGTTGAGGCTCGTGCACAGTGGATAAAATGTTACACACATATGTGGTAATGAACATGAGCTGAAGGGGGAGAACTTCAGAACAGAAAAAGAAGGAAATAGTTCACACAAAGTTTGATGGTAGTTTGACAGGCACTTCCACAGGAAGTGGCAGTTAGAAAGACACTATTTAAACAAAACAAAAGTCAGATCACTTTATGAACTTCAGGGGTATTGATAGCCAGTCCCGTGGGTGATCCCGCTGCCAAAGCCGTCTGTACCGGCGGTGAAGATCCTGCTGCCCAAACCTCAGGTATGCTGCTGCCAGGGAATAGAACTTGCCCGCTATTGCTTCTATCCATCTGAGTGGGGTATTTCATTGGCCAGGCCATCTCGCTGCTTTCCTGTGATTGGCCTGTTATCGGAACACTGCCTGTGGCGCCTCTTTTCAAATCTGATTTTGGCTAATGCTAGCTCGAGCCGAACTACAGGAAGCTGTACAGCTCCCGAAAGTGGAATCTCTCCCAGGAGTGTAATTTGTTGTCCATACCAGAAAATGCTTGGTGTTATCTACATTATTAATGTATTTGCAATGTATATAATTGTCTTAGTCCAAGTAATTTAGCTTTGTGATAAACACTGTGCAATACCAAGGCTTAGCCTGTCAATTTAACTCAGCCATCCTAGACAGACATTTAAGCCAGCATTTAGCATAGCTGAACTGCTTTTGTACTGTGCATGCCTCCTAACAAATGTTCATTTGATTTGGCTCCAAATTTTATTTTTTTGCTAGACAATTAAGCCAGTATTTAGCACAGCTTACCTGCTGCTGTATTGTGCATGCCTCCAAATGAATGTTCATTTGATCTGGCTGTAACATTTATTTTAATTTTTCCAGCACGAACGTTTTGCTGTCTGCTTCTCCCTTTATCCCATTCTCTCTCCTCAACCCCCCGCCTTTCCATTCATTTAATTTACCACTGCACTGCTTAATACTTGTGCTCTGTTCAAACCCCATCTCTCTCTTCAACCCCCCGCCATTCTAATTATTCATATTCCTCTACTCTGCCTAAAACTTCGTGCTCCTTTCAGCACTAATAGTGTGTCTCTCACTCTCCCCACCCGCCCACCATTCAACATATTCCAAGTCCTTTGTCTGCAGGGTCAAGTTTGGCGCCTTAGCCTGAGACCCCAGACCAACTCCTTCTACTCTCCCCCTCCCATTCTCACTAATCCTGCTGCCCCTTTCCCCTTTCTCTCCTTCATGCCCTACTGTATCGTGTGTCCACAGCCCCCCGCTGACGCTACCCTACTTGTGCTTAACCCTGCGTCTTGTTTATTCCTCAGGTTCCAGTCCCATGGGCGATCCTGCTGCCAAAGCCGCCTGTACTGGCGGTGAAGACCCCGCTGCACGAACCTCAAGTATGCCACTGCCAGGGAACTGAACTTGCCTGCTATTGCTTCTATCCATCCGAGCAAGGCATTTCATTGGCCGGGCCATCTCGCTGCTTTCCCGCGACTGGCCAGTTCTCAGAACACTGCCTGCAGCGCCTCTTTTCAAATCTGATTTTGGCTAATGCTAGCTCGAGCCTAACTATAGGAAACCGTACAGCTCACGAGGCAGAAATCTCTCCCAGGGTGTAATTTGTCCCACCGTCCAACCAACTGCCATTAAACAGCCCTCCTCACCCACTTTTCAGAGTAGTACTCTAAACCACTCCCTTGGTATATACTATTCTAGCCCTCTCCTTAAAAACATCGACCCCCTTTTTTTTTTTAACCATTCGTGTATCCCTCTGCATTGCTTTTACCTACCCGCTTAGCCTTCTACATTTCTCCGCATCTGAGCCTTCTCCCCTGCTCCCCTATATAGTCCTAATCATCATAAAATCGCTCCTCTTTATAGTCCCATTATTCTTTCAGGATCTGTTAATGAGGGTAATAAACAAGCATGCTCCCTTAAGAAAGGTCAAATCCAGAAAACGGGCACCCGACTGGTTCAGCCAGACCCTGAAAAGGGCCTTGCAGTCCAGAGACACCCTATGGAAAAGGGCAAGGAAGACACAGGCTGAATCAGACTGGCTCTCCTTTCAGGTAGCCAGGAACGCCTGCACTAAACTCGTCAGGGTCGAAAAATTACAGTTCTTTCAGTCCACCCTTGATGAAAACAAAAATTGATCTGCCAAGTTTTGGCAAATCCTGAGAGAGGTCGAAGGACACTCATCTGTCACCCCAATCCCGGCCAAAATTGTTGTGAATAATAATTCCTATACAGACAGGTCTGAGATCCTCAATCAACTCAATAACCATTTTGCTACTGCTAGCCTTGCATTTGATACCTCTCCTGTTAGCAAACTGTGTGCCCCAAACGCTGCCAGGATAGGTATCAGACCCCCCCTTGTCTCCTGTACCGGCCACCCTCCCTTCAATTTCCAGCTAGTATCCTTTAAACAGTTGGAGGACCTTCTCCTCTCCTTGGATACCAAAAAGAGTGCTGGTGCAGATTGGTTAGAACCCTTCTGTTTAAAAGCAGGATCCTATTTTCTACCAGTACCACTCACTCCAGTAGCGGCTCAAGCCACAAATAGTTACCAGGGCACAGCTGGGGCACAACAGATGGCAGCCAGGGCACTGATATATTGTTACTATGGGGGAAGCTCTGCACCATATGGGGCACCAACTGGGGCACAGCATATATATATATTTTTTTTTTTTTAACCAGGGCACGTGCCCTGGCGGGCCCGTGTAGAGCCGCCACTGACTCACTCACCTATTTAATAGCTCTCTTATGCAAGGGAAGCTACCACGCAGCTGGAAAATTGCACACAGACCCCACAGATGAACAATTACAGGCCAATCTCGATTCTTCCTGAACTGTCCAAGCTATTAGAATAAATCATCAATTCACAACTGAGGGAGTATTTGGAATGGAAAAACATCCTGAACTCAGCCCAATCGAGGTTCAGACCAAAACACAGCACTGTGTCTGCTCTAGCCAAAGTGTCTAACAATTGGCGAAAAGCCCTGGACAGCAAACAGCACACCTATGCACTCTTCCTTGATCTCAGCAAAGCATTTGACACGGTTGATCACTCCATCCTGCTTGATATTTTGGGCAGCACTGGCCTAACCCCTGCCGCAGTAAAGTGGTTCCATTGCTACCTCACAAATATAAGACAACAAATTAAAACACAAGGGGAACTGTCCCCACTTAATGCTCTGCCCCGGGGCGTGCCACAAGGTTCCATCTTGGGGCCTATCCTCTTCGTACTCTACATTGACCGCACTGATTCTGGCATCCTTGCAGGAAATGTTCATCTTTTCGCAGATGATACAGTCCTTTATACATCCAACCCCTCTCTTGACACTGCTCATAAAGGAACTACAGCAAGATTTCATCACCCTCCAATACAATCTGTTGAGCCTTAAGCTTTTGCTCAATGCCAACAAAACAAAAGCCATGATTTTCTCCCTGCACACCCTCACAATATGGGGACATCTGGCCTCCCTCAGATTACCACCCTCCTTGGTGAACCGTTGGAAACTGTGGATAAATTCAAATATCTGGGAGTCTGGTTGGATAAACTCTGTTTCAGCACACATCTGTGCGAGTTAAAAAAAATTAAAGACAATGCCTTGGCATATTCTTCCGCATAGGACATCTTCTCACTCTCGAAGCCAGGAAGCAGCTGGTGCAAACAACCTTTTTAACTCTGCTAGATTATGCAGATTTTCTTTATGGCCACTGCCCCCTGTATGCACTCCAGAAGCTTGATATACTCTACCATCGCGCCTTGAGATTTATACTCAATATGCCATTCTGGACTCATCACTGACCGCTGTATCAAGTAATTGGTTGCCCATCCTTTCTTTTTTGGAGGCAAATAAACGCCCTCATGTGGGTCCTCAGGGTGCTCTCCAACAAACTCCCACCCTATATCTGCAACCTGTTCAAGCAGTCAACAGGCATTTACGGCCTGCGGAATTCCTCCCTTGTCCTCAAGTTACCTCGAATGAGGTCTCGCCATGGCACAGCTGCCATCAGCTCCTTCCTACCATCACATTGGAATAGTTTGCAAAAAGTACTTAAACTCTCCCGCCTGCCTAGCCCTTATGCATTCAAACATTTGCTTGTTAGATGCCTAAAAACTGCGTGCGACTGTTTCAGGTTACCCAATACACATAATCTGTACACAATCTTAGCTTGTGGATCCCCATGGCCTTCCTATTCCCCCTGTAGGCCAACAGCTCCTTAGGGCAACTACCCCTCAAGCTCCATCTCTCCTCCCTTCCCTGTACCAACCCCCATAGGGGACTCTTATAGGGTTGCCTCTCCCTCTCCTTCATGTGTTTTTTTTTTTTTTTTTACCCCTGCACCATTGCCATCCTCTCCCACCTATCTCCTTTATGGTCTCCAAATATGTTATGATGAATTGTGTATGTATACAGCCTTGCTATCTAAGATTTATTCCTGATATCTTTTGTAATCCTTCCTTTTAATTATACTGTTTTCCTGTCTGTTACGTCTCAATTTGTTGTTACAGTATAACCTGGATATGAAAATTGTTCTGTGTGTCCAGGACCATCTTGCAAATGAGCTCACTCAATGATGTAACTGCCTGGTTAAATAAAGTTTGATTGATTTCTGAGACACTGATGGCCAGATGGGCATCTGCCTACACTCCTGTGACCTAACATAGCCCCTCATGTTGGATGTCCAACCATGAGATACCATACTTTGAGATTCACTGTCCCGGAGAGTCTCTCAGACAGTGACCGCGCTAACGTGCGCCCAGAGGGAAAAAGATGCAGGTTTGTGATTTTGGGCGCACTCCCGATGTGTGCATGCATCTAGGCGGACGCGCTGTGGCTTTTATTACACTGGCTGCACTTCAGACAGCAAGAGAGCGAGGTGGGGGTTGGTGCGCCAGGGGAAAAAAAAAAAAAAAAAGACATTGTTACAAATGAAAAGGTTATATAAAGAATGCGATTGGTGGTTAAGAAAAGCTGTTATTTTTCCACCAATCACTTCAAGGTATGAGCTGTGTCTGTAAAATCCATCACACAGCAAGCATTTTAGTGGCATGTGGGTAGGCACACCATTTTTCTCACTGTAGGTAGAGTATCGAGGAGTGTGCAGCAGTTGTACCCGCGTTCTGCCCAGTAAAAAAGAAGAAGGCCCAGAAGAGCGAAGGTGGACTGAAGACCTGCCCGCCCAGTACAGTTGCCTCAGGGAACAGTGCGACTAACCAGATCGAAGAACTGAACCAGGAAGCTTCATCACCCAGTGTAAAGGAGGTAAGTTTTTACGTGCTGCTGCCCCTTTCCCACCCACTCCCTATCCATCTATCCAGAAGGCGGCCTGTCATCATGCTTTTGCCCCGTTGAGTGACTCCAAGTAGCAGCAGGAGGCCCTTCCTTGCTGTGAGTATGCTCTCCCTCCACAATTTATGTTGCCAGTTTGCCACCAATTCTGCATTTCATCCTTCATGCAGGCAGCATTTGAAGTGACAATATGGGGCTGAGAGTATTTTGTGATGTGGCTTGGCGAGTCAAGGGACAGAACAGATCCAGGGTTGTTAGGTTACCCTACCCACGTTATCCCCCCCACCCACCAAGTTGGCAATCTGAGCAGACTCTGTTGGTCCTTGCCTGTGAAGTGGAATCAGTGCAGTGCGGTGCAGCAGGTTTAATGCTAAATGCCTCATTATATTTACAGTCTGTTTGTCTGTACTATAGCCAAGTTGAGACGAGTCGTAGTTCAAGAGTCTGCTGGGGCGGGGGCGCTCCTCAGTGATGGCGGCCGGCAGCACTCATTGACAGACAACAGGCTCCAGCTCCACTCGCTCAAAGCGCCACCATTGCAAAGCATGCAGGTAGATAGGAGGAGACAGGCAAAGTGTGAGAGCGCTGAACGGGGGTTGCTGGCTACAGCAGGAGGGAAACCAGGAAGTTCAGGAACCGTTTGAGCGGGCAAGCTGAGAATTTGCTCAGTAGACTCAACTAAATAGCAGCAGGAGGCCCTTCCTTGCTGTGAGTGTGCTCTCCCTCCACAATTTATATTTATGTGGCCACCAATTCTGCATTTCATCCTTCATGCAGGCAGCATTTGAAGTGCCAATATGGGGTTGAGACGTATTTTGTGATGTGGCTTGGCGAGTCAAGGCGGGACAGAACTGATCCAGGGCTGTTAGGTTAGGTTACCCATGTTACCCGTCCTCCACCCACCCACCAAGTTGGCAATCTGAGCAGACTCTGTTGGTCCTTGCCTGTGAAGTGGAATCGGTGCGGTGCAGCAGATTTAATGCCCCATTATATTTACAGTCTGTTTGTCTGTAGACTGTAGCAGAGTTGAGACAAGTCGTCGCATGCATGAGTCTGCTGGGGGGGGGGGCCGTGTCCCTCAGTGGTGGTACCAGCAGCACTCATTGTCAGAAAACAGGCTCCAGCTCCACTCGCGCGAAGCGCCGCCATTGCAAAGCATGCGGTACATAGGAGGAGGCAGGCAGAGTGTGAGAGCGCTGAACGGGGGTTGCTGGATGCAGCGGGAGGGAAACCCGGAAGTTCGGGAACAGTTTGAGCGGGCAAGCTGAGAACGGGCTCAGTAGACAAGAAAAGGAGCTTAAGGTACAAAGGCAGAGGAAACAGTTGAGACTTGAAGTTGAGAGAGACTAGATTTACACCTTTATTAATATCATCTGATGCTAGTACTACAGCCACATGCAGCATTTTGTTTTCTCCAGCATCTCTAAGAGCATTGCTGCTAGCTGCTCTGTCTGTTCTGATGTTGCTTTGCTAATGGGCTGAGCCTGAGTCTGACAGATAACTTGGTTGGAGGGTCAGGAAAGCTAAAAGACAACATCTGAATTTAGAATAGAGCTAGCAGTGCACTAGTGCACATTGTATAGATACTGGAGAAAACAAACTGCTGTTTTAGTAAAAACAAATTGCATGGGGTTGCTGGGATAGGTCATTTAATTTTAAGGTATAGTTCCCTTCCCACCCAGTCTGTTTGTAAAATATACAGGTCACTTTTGGATGGCTCGGCTGCCTCATGACTGGCACGGCACCTCATTTAAACTCATGCCCCATGCCACTCATGCAATTTACTGAATATTTTTATTAAACACACATGAGGGATGAGGCAAGGCAGTGCAGTGCAGCGCAGCAGTATGAGGCCCTCCTAGTAAATTATCCATTATTCATTAGCTGCTAATGAGACAGTTGGAAGTTCGGTCCCTTTGATTTTCATCACCCGGCCTGAGTCATTGAGTGTCTTTTGGTTGACTGAGTCAACGTCAGGCTCAGCATTTTGTTATGTTTAATTTAAAATGTTCTAACTTCTGACTAGTAGTGCATGGTGAGCTTGAGTCCGTCCAAGACAAGTGCAATGCTGTCAGTGACACCAGTCTCTGTTCCTGCAGCATGGGGGAGGGGGGGACCTGTCTCTGAGGTGGTGAGGGAGGGTGGGTGAAGAGAAGGGAGCACTGCAGCAGAAATTGGTAGCGTGGCTAGCGCTCCCAGCCTAGTCCCAACTTGGGAGGGGAAAATAAACCATTACGGCTATTCGGCTAAAGCGAAGTCGGAAACTGCAGTTAGTGCACATCTGCACGAGGGATTCACTGAGTTGGGAGGTTGCACTTTGCAGATCATCGATCTGCCATGCAGGGGGATGAATATCCACACTCTGACTCCGTTGTGTAGTGGCCCTGCCTGGGTAGATTGTTGCCATGCCACGTCATCAACACTATTCATACAGAGAGACAGACCCCAAACAGTTGTGCTTGTGCACATGGATGGTGCTGCTGCTATAGGCCAGCAGGGCCAGACAGAAGTGAGACTGATATTAAGCTGGACTCGGGAGGGCTGTGGCAGTGGCACTGTGATGGAGAGGGAAGTGGGACTGGGACACTTGTCTTTCACTGAAGGGACTGAGTGGGCGGGGTCGGGGTGACTCATACAGATTTTTAGTATTATGATGTTAGCAAGAGTTTTCTTCATACGAGTAGTCAGTGCACATGGCTGCCGTGTGGAGTCACTCACTCATGCTCACTGGCTGCTTACTGTCATTTTTTTTGTCTTTATTTTAGGGTTGTGCTGTGCAATGCAACTTGTGTTGTGCTGTGCTGTGTCTGTGTGCTTTAGTGGAGCCAAAGTCAGAGGTGGCTGACCCTCCCAGACGGCCCCGCTGTGATCCGCCGGACGGCGGTGATTGTGCGCTGCGCTGCCAGGGGCAGCACAGACTGTAAGTACTAAGTTCTCTCTCTACATCTCTACTGTGTGAAATCTTACAACCAGTCGTCACTATCTCTCGTCAAGCTAGTATACTGTTACTGTAGTGTGTGTACTACTTAATGGTTGTTGTTGCATTGGTGACTACTGAACTTGCTTGTGGTTGGGTATGTATCTTTTTGGGAGATGGAGGGGGCTGTCAGCTGGCTGGGGTTCTTTTTTGTATGACTCTTGGTAAATAAATGTAAATGTTTATTTTTTGACATACAGTGCAACAGGAACAGGCAGCTATTATCTGCATAATGGTGATGGTCAGCAAGCATAAGCAGACTGCTTCACGCAGTCACCTCACCACTGACTGAATGTCTCTTCTTGACTGACTGACTATTTTAGGAGTCACGGCACGCACGCTGTCAATCATGACCATCAAGTACCGACCGACGAGTCCTCAGACTTACTCACTGTGTGATATACCCTGGCCAAGCTCCAACAGGCATACAGTAGGAAGTGAAGGGAAGTTGGATTGGAAACATTATTAATCATTAATGATTTGATTTTGTAGTATATGCATACTTTTGTATTTCTTAATTGTATTTAATTTCTCCCATGTCATCCTGTCCTCCAGCCTCCAGGCTCCTGCAGCAGCCCCTTTCCAAGTTAACACCCAGAGACCCTCCCCTGCCCCGCGTCACTGACTTCTTGTGAGTTGCTTACATCACAGAGCAGGACTTTATGGCATTTAACTTCACACAGCCACAGTCACCAACACCGCTGTTGAGCCTGCAAGAAGGGGTCGGTGTTGTGTTGGTGAGGACAGCAAGGTCGTACTTGGTCCACTCATGTCACTGAGGGGGGCCTGGGGGGTGCGTGCGCGTGCCATCTCATCCGTTTCTCCACTTAAGGTCTGGAGGTGAATCGTGGCTGGAGGAGCATGTGTGCCACTGCCTATGTGTGTAGTGCTGCCAGTGCCACATGCGTACTACTACTGGCAATGGTGCAGAGATGATCCGCGCTCAACCGGCACCCACACAGGGAGAGGGACTAACTAGCCTTAACCCCTCCCCCCCCTTGGCTGACGCTGCCACTGCGAGCTCGGCTGGCTAAACTCTGTGGCAGCAAAGTTACATGTTTTGGGTTTTTTAATTGTTGCTGCTGCCTTCCTGTCAGACATAGTTGCTGCTGCTGCTAGGACTTTTTTCTTTGTGTGAATGAATGAGATTTAATTGTATGTTATTTTGTTTCAGGTTGTTGATTCATACATTTTCAGTGGAAGGCAAGCACCGCACCACATCACCAGCCACTGTCAGAACAGAAGAGGGAAGACCCTGGCCTTGAATGGAAGACAAAATGTATGAAAAACTCCACTTCTCATTTTGTATTGACATTTTTTTTGGGGGAGTTTAAAATTGATTATTGACCTGTTGACTTCACCGATGGATTTATGGGATTGTTAATTTTTTCAGTGACGTTTGTCACACTGTTAGCCAGCCAGCCCATTATGCAACTCTGGTAAGTGGACAGTAGTAGGTTAGGTACATACGCGCTACTGCGGCGGCTAGCTAGCTACGCTACTGGACTGGAAGGGGTGTGAACTGAGTGAAAGCCGTTGACTGCTTCAGAGTATTTTCTCCGCTGGACTGAGCATATTGCCTCTGAGGTGAGTCCCAACTTTCCTTATTGACAGCCTCCTAGTGCTTATCTGGGTAAACTTTTCCTCATAAATCTTTCCTTTAGTATGGTGAGTGACAACTTTTACTTTTTCATTAGCGAGTCGCAAATTTTTTTATTTTTAGCGAGAGGGCGCTATTTAGACTATATTTACTGCAACTATTTACTTTAAAGCCTAATTTTATCGCGGGTGTTTATTTTCGATGGTTTCCTTCATTTTTGATTAATTTCTTGTGGGAACTGTCGAACTGGGGGACAGTTGCCTTGTTTTTGACCTCAGACCTCACGGGGTTTACCGCGAGGCACCTGTAGTAGATTTCAAATTTAAACAGTGCCTAGGGGTGTGCACTTGTTACCTTACTTGAGTACATTGTCGTTGTCATCATTTTCATTTTTGGAGACAAGAATAGAGACGAACATTGTTGTGACTGTGAGTGAGGGAGGACTCAGAGTCAGTAGACTAAGAATGAGTTTGTTATTCTGAATTTCTTAATAAAACAGTAGATCTCCATCATCTCCCCGTGAGGGATAATAGGGGCCACTTGACTGGCCACAAATTATTAGTTTGGTGCTATAACATGAATGGTCTTAAGAGTCTGAGTTTCAGATATAAATACGGTTCTAGGACTGTGCTTCTGGTTTTCTTTTGTATTTTTTTTTTTTTTTTTTAATATGACTTTTATGTACAGACAGAGCATCTGAGTGCTGACCGTCTGACGACAACCCTTTGTGTCGATGTCATGTGACCATCCCAGTGCACAATGTTCTTTTCTTGACTATCCATCCTCCTCGTGTCAGTTGAAGACTAGTGCAGCTGCAGCAGCAAAACAGCAGCTGATCAAGACAAGTGCGGCCGTTATCTGAAGACTTCTGAAGTCATCTGCTTTGTGTCTTGCTAAGTGTTAACCTGTCCTGAACTGAACTGGTTTTGGGGAACCGTGAGTAGGTGAAGGATGTACTGACTGCTGCCAGCAAGTCCCTCTCACCAAAGAAATAGAAGAGTGACTGACAATCTGAAATTGAAATTGTATAAAAAAAATGGAGACATTTTTATTGTTTCATAGACAAACTGCGAGAGAAACAACACATGTACAACAAGAGGTTGAAAGTAATAATGCAGATACAAGTTGTAGTAATGAGCAAAATTTGCCTGAGGATGATCATGGTGGTGTGGCGCATCGTCATGCAGTGTTACAAAAGAACACTGCTTCATCATGTGTAGTGATGGAGACGGATGATGTGTTCGAGCCTAGTAGTAGTAGTACTGTGGCAGCAGCTGATGATTCAATTTCATCACATGATACCCCCCAAAAAAATATATACATGGTGTTCAGGAACAGTGGAGGACACTGTATAAATGGTTAGATTTTAAGGTTGTTGACAGCACTGTTTTAACGTACTGTAACATTTATAGGCAGCTGGTGAAAGAAATACCTTCACATCGGGCTGTACCAACCACAGGCACACAACGCTTGTGTGTCATAATACAAGTACCGACCATGTTCTGGCAGTAAAGGAAGTTCAGCTTAAAAAAATTCTTTGATACAGCTGCAGTAAATGCTATTAAAAAGGCAGAGAAATGTGCTGCTGCAGCCATGTATTCAGCGTACTGGTTAGCAAAGGAAGAACTTCCCCCTTCAAAATTTGCGTCTCTTCTGAATCTTCATGCCCTTTTAGGTGCTGAGATTAATTCTAATGTATACACACACCATGACTCTGTGTGCGAATTGCATGCAGCAATGTAATAGGAGAAGAAATATTTTCAGAAATTGCTTCAGCATCATTTATGGGCATCACGTGATGAATCAACAGCTCTCACAATCAGCAAAAAACTTGTACTTTATTGTCAAACAGTGGTCAATGGGACTGTAAAGACATTTTCTAGAAAACCTGCAGATATCAGATGGTAAAGCAGAAAGCATAACAAACGTTATTTTAGACTTCTTTCGTAAGCATAACATACCATTTGAAAAGTGTGTAGGATTCTGTTCAGATGGCGCGTCAGTGATGAGAGGTTCTCACACAGGGGTAGCAAAGAGATTAACGGATGTGAACCCTTATATGATTTCGGTTCACTGTCTTGCACATAGGCTGTCTCTGGCTGCATCACAAGCAGCAAAACATGAGAAATACCTGAAGGAGTATCAGAGTACACTACAATCTGTGTTTTCATATTTTTCAAGCAGTGCTGTCAGGACTCATCATCTGACAGAATTAGAAGTTCTGCTTGATGACCCTGTGCTTCGTCTCAAAGAACCCAAACAGGTTCGCTGGTTAGCACTGCATAAAGCAGTTGAGACCGTTAGTAGAATATGGCCTTCTCTTGTAGCATTTTTGAGAATGACGCTGCTTCCACACAAAATGCCACAGCAACAGGGGTCTTAAAAATGTTGAAAACTGTCACATTTTTTGTAGTGACTCAACTCTTGCTTGATGTTCTTTCACATGTAACAAAACTAAGCAAGGTTTTTCAGTCTGATAACTTAGACCTAACCATTATTATGCCAGTTATTACTAGTGCAGTAGATAGCTTAACGGAAATGAAAAATCCTGGTCCAATGCTCAAGGGGGTTCTCCAGCAACTTACTGAGAATAACGGTTACCTTATTTTAGAAGTAAAAGGACAGACTTGTAAAGTGGAAGAAGAACAGTTCAAATCGCAGTTTGAGAGGCTTAAAAATAGCTACCTAGACAAATTGCTAAGCAACATTCAGGAAAGATTTCCCAACGAAATGATGGATGTCTTGTGTGCTTCCCAAATTTCTGATCCTAGAACAAAACCGGATACTTCACCTCTTCCCCCTGACTATGGTCAGAAAGAACTGGATGTTCTTCTTTCTCATTATGGTCAGCGGCGTGTCACTGAAAGTGGTGCTGAAATTTATTATCACATAGGTAAATATGCTACAAAGATAGAGTGGTCTCAGGTTAAAGGATTACTTCAGCAACCTTGTTACTCTCAGATGCAATTCTTGGACTTTGCCAAGATAATCATTTCAAAGTATTCTGCTATTTACCCCAACATTTCTCGGTTGCTGTCTTGTGGTCTGGCCATACCAGTAAACAGTGCCTGCTGTGAAAGGGGATTTTCCTTGCAAAACAGAATCAAAACTAGGTATCAAGTATCTCTCAGATTCCTATCTTGAGATGCTCGAATTGCAGCAGAGGGTGTACCACTCAGAGAGTTTAATGTGGAGAAAGCCCTTCTAAAATGGAAACTAGCACGAGACCGCAGGGTGAAATTCACAGTTCTGGGAGGCAGAGTAATGAGCCCAGGTAGTG
The DNA here is from genome assembly GCA_016271365.2 of Neoceratodus forsteri. Lineage (NCBI taxonomy): Eukaryota > Metazoa > Chordata > Ceratodontiformes > Ceratodontidae > Neoceratodus > Neoceratodus forsteri. The sequence goes on along the minus strand of CM057456.1, from coordinate 972,311,298 downwards.
AGCCTTCATCTTCACGTAATACATTGTCAGCCGATGCCACTGCAAGTAGTAGTGATACTAGTACTTCTGAAATGACTGTTACAAATCAGAATGAGCAGCCCATACCATTGTCGTCTTCTGATTCAGAAGAATAATTTCACTGTAATATGCATAACAACTTGCTGTCTCTTCTGTTTGGTACTGGCAGTGTGCACCACATAAGTATTCCGGAACAGCACAGTGGTAACTCTCAGCACAAGCCCCTTGAATTTAGTGACCAACAATGAATCTCAGACTCAGGGTCTTTCTTCTGTCTTTAGTTTAAGAAGTCCTCGCTGAGTAAGGTTTGTGTAGGAGTCAGGAGAACTACTATTAGCCTCACTCTCAGATCACCTCTTCCTATGGGTTGCTCAGCTGCTTGGTCCTCAGTCGTACGGTGATGGTGGTACACTGTGGTACAGTACATGATGTTATAATGAGTGAGACACCACCGAAGAAATAGAACAGAAAGTTAGTAGTCTTACTTACCATAATGGTAAGAGTACATCTTTGGGGCCTCGGGGGAGGGGGGGGGTCATCTTCTCAGTTATGTGTATTTCCCTCCACCATCCCATTTTTCTCTTGGGGGTCTTTTCTTTCAGGAACTGGTTCCTGCAATCCTTAGCCATCTGTTTTATCTGTCTACTGTTACTGTATCCAACATCACTTTTATATAGTCAAGTAAGTCACTGGCTGGGATGCTGTTGGGTCCCTCCATTTTCCTCTGTTCTCACTTTACGCACAGCTGTTCTTCTAGCCTTGTTCCACTCTGTCTCCGGGACTGGGACGGGACACAGGACGAGGATACCGTATATTTTCCATTTGCCCTGTTGCTGTGGCATGATGTAATGGAAGCTTAAAGCAGTCTAATGTATGCTCATGAATGATTATGATTGTGAGACAACATACATTTGTGTTTTCATCCGTGTTTCACGACGACTATCATCTCACATAATGCATCATGATCATCTGCACATGATGTGGCATCGAGACAGCCTATGTGCAAGAAAACAATGAGAAACTTGGAACACAATTGCAGTGAGTGCACCAGATCCAGCACCATGTACTAAATGCAACCACAATCAGTAATGCTATCTGTATTCTGTCATGATAACAATCGGAGTTATCAATCAGTCAGACCACTGCCACAGTAACTACTACTAGGCTCTGAATCCAACTCTGTCAAACAAGTTAATCATAGGGATTCCTTCCTTGTATGATCCATTCCAGTTCATTCTCATGTATACTACTACTACATCCTATTGCAATGTTTCACACTGTATTACATTACATTACAACAATATGCTGTTTGCTAGCTCAGCTGCCTGTATTCATGTATTGTAGTGTGCAGTGCAGTAGCTCTGCAGCTCTATGCAGATCCCAACAGTACAACATTTTGTGCACATGAAACGAACATGTTTCAAAGTTTAACTTTCCCACCTTGCTTGGATACAGAGCCAGGTAAAAGTACAAACGATTTTTTACCAATTGTTATACATTTTATTGTTGTACGTACAACAACTACATATAAAATCAGATGCCATTAATTTCAACATTTTTAACTTCTGGTATCTGGCAGTTTTTTCACAACAAATGTGTTGTTTGTATTCAATTTCTCCACCTTCTTGAAATATAATAATGTAAAACAGACAGTGGTGGAAAACTAATAAGTCTAAAACCTAATTTTAACCAAGTAACTCTTTAGGGGGTTTAGGGGTTACTTACGTTAATAGTTCTTATTGTAACTTGTCTTGTACTACATGGCAATGTTTTTTTTTCCACATTACACGTTTTACAACAAAATGTCTTCAGTCAGTGAACATGTCAGTCAGTGGATGATATGAATGAACACGAAGGAAATCAGAACTTCAGGTCATTATAATTAACAGCAGTTATGAATTACATGTCCATGATTGTATTAACAGCAACTGTTAACTACTTTTCAATTTTAACCATAATAAAATACATAATACATCTAATTAATATGGTATATGTCATGTGTCAGCAGCTTACACAAAATGTTACATGATACACACGACTGTTACGAAAATGTATTACACATAATTGATAATCATAGCCATAGCCTGATTTTACTTATGTGACATGATGACAGATGACACTAAGTGTATGTATATGTGCATTATTTGTTGATATACTCAAGTTTATTTACCATGCATGTCTCGAGAGATCAGCTGGGATTACTCAAATAAAATATTTAACTATATTACAGTGAGTTCAGTTGTCTTATCTTGTGTTACTCAAAGACAAATACACAGGTTTGATACACTCTAAGCCTAGGCATTGTGTGACTAAGGTAACATTACAATTGCAAAACTCACAAAATAAGAGTGGGGCGGCCGTCCGGTCCTGTCCCCCTACACTTGATGCTTGCTAATTACAGTGACAGGCAGGCGACAAGTGGCACCGACAATCACTGAAAAAATCAACACTGATACAGATGTTGTCAACAATAACATGACATCATCATCTCCCTCCTGTCCAGTGTCCCTTCGGTCCCTCCTTCTCATTCTGCCTAAAAGGTAAATTATTGTCATTACAAAAGGGCAGTCCCAGTGTCCCAGAGTCCCACTCCCAACTGGCTTGATGTGTGTGAACAAGTTGAACTATGCTGCCTTGCACACCTCTCATAGGCTGCTGCTGCTCTGACACTCTGACTACTACTCCTCCTGGCTACTCGACTCTGGGTGTGCAGACACTGACTCACTATCCTCAGTCACTCCATCTTTCTCCTGTACTTGCTTTCCTGTACATAGTTGATCATGCAGATTGCATAGCTAACCTTAGCTATCTGGGCTGGCCTGGAACATAACCTGAAAAAAAAAAAAAATAGCAAATAGAAATAATAAGTAAACTGCTTTAACTTCTATATTATTAACATACAGCCAATGTTAATGCATCTCTACGAATTCTGATTTTTTGGACCCACATTTCTGGTAGTGGCGGGTCCAACTGGATGCACATTCATGGAACCCTACCACTGTCACTGCTCTCAGAGACAAAAACTCCCTGTCCAGAGTCTGATGGGGTTACAGACTCATCCTTGCAGTCCGTCTTGACAGAGCTAAAGAGGGAGCTGGGGCATTTGTCCAAAGTGACCCTCCATTTTTTGATGGTCTTCAAGGAACAGCAGCTACTGCACTATATGTGAAGGGTCAAGCTGTGGGAGACCCATCTGCAAGGAGTCACCCATGTCCTCCTCCATGATGCAAATGGCCGCAGAGTGTGAGGGGATGCATTGGCAGGACTCATGATTCCACACTTTACAGATATCATGGAATTTTTGAGCTGGATGACTCAAACTCAATCATAGTGGAGTCTCTTATGCTGCATAAATTGCAAAAGATGCTGTGGTACTGGCAGAAGAGCAAGACAAGGACTGGGTTCTTTCCTACTGTCTTATGCCTTCTTAATACTACTGCAGTTTCACTCATTGCAACAGGGCTTCCCTGCATGTCCCCTGGAGGATCCGGCAACTGGTGCCAGTTTGGTGCACATTGCGGGTGCCAAGATTCTTGTCACAGAGCACTGAATGACAAGCTCTCCATTCCTCAGAATGGTGTGTCCGACGATAGTGCCGGAACAGCAGTACACACTAATGATCAATATGCCCGACAACCACACAAGATCCATGCCATACCAATCTGCCAAAAAAAAAAAAAAAACACACTGTTGCCTGAATAAAATGACTGGCCCCAAATAGAACTTGCAACCAAACTGGCACCGATTACTTATGCAATCCGTGGTCCACATGACACTATGGCAGAAATCACACAACTTGTACCGTTTTGCCTCACACCGCTCCCCGCAACTTGCACAAGGCTCTAAAACCTCACAGAAGACAGAGCTTATTTTGACATGAGAAAGCAGACCAAAAAGAAATCAGTCAAGTAGTGGCCTTGAACAGGATTGACTTAGCCATGTCTAATAGCTGCCCAGAGGAAAAGAGACTCATCCACACAAATCCACACCTGCTGTGGCAAAATCAACAAGAGAACCAGCTACCAGCAACCACAACTGACAAAACACCACTCTTTTGGGTCACTCATCTCAAAGCAATGGATTATCTTTCTTTTTTTTTTTTTATTTCAAATTTTCTCCACACGATTAGAGGAAATGTGAAACATTCATGTTAACATTACGATCAGCAATCAATATAGGTTGGTCTGTACAAGCAATTGATCTTTGAGGGTAGAGTAAGTTATGAGCCAGCAAGTTCAGTACTTAATTATAACACTAGGAAAAGCCCATCTCCATGTTATCCATTCCCAAAGATAAAGTTCCCAAATTAAGCCAAAGGCATCCCCCCCAACCATACCCCATAGAGCCAATCTAGAATGCTTTATTTATCCATTGTAGTTTCTAGTCTTCCTTCCCTTGGTTTTATTCAAGGGCAAAAATTGGGATCAGCCAGGGAACAGTAATGACCCCAGCCCTGCCACTTCGGCATGAGAGATGGACCTTTACCCCGCAATTCTGCGTTAAAACACTCGGATTGATAAATCTCTGACATAATCTTTCTCCATTCCTGTATTGTTGGTATCAGAGGTGACATCCAACGTTGATCGATTGCTTTTTTGGCTGCTACAAGACAGACTGGTAACAGAGTACCCCCCATGGAGGAGAGTGGTCCGGGAAGATCCCCAATAAAAAATTGTTCGGCTGTAAGTTCAATAGGTTCCTTAAATAAGATTGAGAGCTCAATTTGGAGAGAGAGAGAGACAGAGGAGAGAGAGAGAGAGAGAGCCAATATGGCATAAGGTAGGGGCAGAGCTAAAAAACATGACCCAGAGTGGCAACCCGGCCTCCACAAACCCTCCAACAATACCCATACTTCTCGGGGAGGTATTTGAGAAGAACCTGGGGCCTGGGGGGAAAAAAGTTGGGAATGGCACCTCCATTCAAACTACCTCCAATGAGGGGATGTTGTTGACCTCACCTCAATCAATGCAAAGCACAACGACTTCTAGGCTGAGATCCTTATTCCATTCACAGACGGTGGATGCAGTGGACTCTGGCATTTCATTTCTCAGCTCTCTATAGATTAAACCAATATGACCCCATATTACTCTTGGTTGCCTCAATAAATAGCTTTCATAAATCGGGGATAGGAGAGGGAATGCTAGGCTGGATAATTCTGTTACAAAGAATTGGATTACGAATTTGAAAGTAATGAAACAATTCATAATTTCTGAGTGGAAATTGGGACTGTAGATTGTCAAAGGGAATAATGCCCCAAGGGGAGAGGAATTGGAAAACATGAGAGAGGCCAATCCCCCTCCAAGAGGAAAAAGCTTGGTCCATGTGGATTGGGACAAAAGTTTTGTCTTGAGATACAAGTTTACAATATTCGTAAACCTTAAGAATTGGGACTGATCTTCTCATCCGTTTCCAAAGCTTGTAAGTTTGAGATGTAATATTTGTTAGGTCTGAAGCCAAAACGGATCTCTCCTCTGGAGAAAATAAAATTCTCTTGATGTCAGAGACCATTAAGTGAAATTCTATGGTTTTCCAAGTAGAGCAGTAGGACTCCGACAACCACAGTACCAGTGTTCTTAAAAAGGTTGCTTGAGCATATAGACCAAAATCAGGAAGATTAAGGCCCCCCCGGGACAATGATAGCTTTAAAAGTGAAAGCCTGATTCTTGGGCAATTTTTACCCATTAAAAGCCTGAAATCAGTCTATCCCAGGATTTAAAACATTTCGAGGGGAAAAAGGGATAGTCTGAAGCAAATATAGTATCCGAGGGAGAATATTTGTACGAGTAATCGCAATTCTTTGATGGAACGGAAAGAACATTGTTGCCCATCTATCTAAATCAGATTCTGTAGCGTGAAGGGTTCATAATTATCTCCAAAACACCTAAATCAAGTGGTACTTGGAGACCTAAATATTTTATTTTAGTAGATAACCACCTAAATGAACAAGCTTTCTTCAGTTGCTGGGTCGGTACAAAATTAAATGTAAGGATTTCAGTTTTAGCTACATTTAATTTGAAGCCAGATATACTTTCAAAAAGGGACAACATTCTCCACGTGGCAGGGATGGACTCTGAGGGGGTCACTAAGGTCAACAACACATAAATCAGCAAACATGCTTATTTTGTATTCTCGTTGGCCAATCAGTATCCCCTCAACCGGAGGAGTGTTGCAGAGGACAGACGCCAGGGGTTCGAGGAATAACGCAAAAAGGTACGGGGACAAGGGACATCCCTGACGTGTCCCTCTGCCAAGGGAAGGGGAGACAATGAACCGCTGGTGCGGATATAGGCTTGTGGAAATTCATACAAATTAACTAATAGACATGTTATAAAGGAGGCAGGGAATTGGAAGACTCTCAGGGTATCCCAGAGAAAAGGCCACGAAACTCGATGAAAGGCTTTTTCAGCGTTGAAGACAATGAAAGTAGAAGGAATTTGTCTGGTACAAACATATTTTTGTAGAACCAATGCTCCAATGTTATCAGAAATATTTCTATTTTTGATGAAGCCTGATTGATCAGGGTGTATGATATGAGGGATAATGAGTTCTAGTCTAGAAGCCAATATGGCCATATACATTTTATAGTCTACATTAAGAATAGATATGGGACGATAGGATCCCGGATCTGAGGGATCCTTATTTGGTTTGGGTATTGCGGCAATTGTAGCAAAGTTCCAGGATGGGGGAGGCAGACCACCCCAGGAGATATCATTAAAGAGTGCAGTTTTGGAGTTAGCTCCTTAAGAAATTTCTTGTACAACTCTGAAGTGTAGCCATCTGGCCCGGGACAACGACCTGGATTAAGACTTTTAATAGTCTCCTCTATCTCTAAGGTCGAATTAGGAGATTTCAATGTTTTAATTTGAAGGGGAGACAGGGCTGGGAGGTTCGCTTGATTAAGGAATTGTTTAGCTATTTTTTGACAATGGGATGGACTCAGGGAATATAGAAGTCGGAAAAGGCCTATTGGATATGGCTATCCATGTGGTGTATTATCCCTGTAGATAGATTTTTAAGTTTAAGAATAGTGGAAGAACTTTTCCGAGCTCTTAATTTGCGTGCCAATTTCTTAATATCCCGGGGACCTCCCTCATGCATTGACTGATGAAGATAATATAAAGATTGCTGAACCTTACTGTCTATAATCCGCTGTAAAGCCACCTTTATATCTCTTAATTTGTTTCTGGAGCTCAGTGTCTCCCTCGTGATACAACATCTGGAAGTCTAGTAGTTGACTTGACAGCCTTTAGTATTCAGCCTCTCTTTCTCTAAATGTTTTGGTAGAATATGCTATTATTTCCCCCCGGATGGTGGCCTTCATCGTATTGCCTCTGAAATTTCCGGAGCTGCATTCTCAAGGAAAAAAGGAGGGGGGCTGGATGAAATATTCTCCTGGAATTCCCTGTGCTCTAAAATGGATGGGTTCAGCCTCCAGAGGAATTTCCTCTTCTCTCTTCCCATATCTAACTTTAGAATCAGGGGATGGTAGTTGGATAACAGCTTTGGGCCAAAGATAATGTCCTGAACCAAGGAAAGATGTTCACATGTGGTCATAAAATAATCTAATCTAATCTAATCTAGAGTAAGATTTAAATCTTGGGGAATAATAAGTAAAGCCAGGAGTAGAGGGAAATATACGTCTCCACGTGTCTACTAGTCCCAAGTGTTCAATGGTGTTTTTTGAATTGTTTAGTAGTGGTAGAATGCCTGTGTTTTTGCAGATTAGAACAATCATGGGGAGACAATGTTAAATTCAAATCCCCACCCATAATCAACTGACCTTGAAGGAGATCAAGTAGGGTGGATATAAAACCCCTGAACGTGGGGAACCCTGTTTGCAGGGGAAAGTATACGCTGGGCAGTGTGACCCATTTGCCATATAATAATCCACTGATAATTACAAAGAGATCCTGGGCATCTATACGAGTTTGTTGCATCTCCATGGGTGTATTCTGAGGAATTAAAATTGCCACCCCCTCTTTCTTCCTCTAGGGTGCGATGAGGCCACCACCCAATATTTCTTTCCCCAGTTTAGTTTGAGATGTTCAAATTCTGAGAGGTGTGTCTCCTGGACAAAAATAAGATCAGAGTTTGTTTTTTTTTTCTCTTATTATTAGGAATTGCATTAGACGTGCTCTTTTAATAGGATCATGAAGACCATTGATACTGTGCGATATAATTTTAACTGGGTTTATTGACAACATTTTTGGTTTTAGGGAACTAACATCTCTTACTCCCCAGTGGACATAAAAGATACCAACTGGACCCACGCCCTGATGGGCCGAACCCAGACCTTCGAGAAAAGACATCAGCCAATTACAAATTCGCAAACTGTTCAAAACATGCTTTAAAAACATCATTTCTCTGTACATGTGTTTTTTTTTTTTTTCCCCCTTATAAATTCTCTGTCTAGTAAACGCACATGAATAACCATTTTGTGGGATAATCCCTAAGTAACTTTTTGACCAAAAACTAGGTCATTGGGCATTTTTTGCCTTTGTGTAGTAAAGGTAAAAAGAGCAATTATTAAACAATATAGTTCAAAACCGTTACAGGTAAAACTTTCACAAACTGATTTCAACCAAAATAAAACTATGTACAGTCTGACTCCCAAATGGGAGGTGTTCATACAGAGCTCCCCCTGTGACATCCTGTCCTGGAATCCACGAGGGATAGGAGAGGAATGTGGGGCTCTTAAACCAGACCCAGGAAAAAATATTCCAAAAATCAGTAACAAAGCCCCAAAAACAGTGAAAAAAATATCACTCTGGGGGTAGAACCAGTGGTACCAAGGCTACTATAAAACCCCATCTCTTCGGAGGTATACTGCCTTTTCGTTAAACCATTAGGCCAACATAATGGGGGGGGGGGGTGCAGCTCAAAAGGTGATACGTAACACTGAGTCCTAGGATTAGTATCGCAAAGAAGGCCCCACCAAGTATATATAAGACAATGGCCCCGTTTTATCAACAGGGAGCCATCCTTTTAGGGAGATAAATGTATACCAGTTAGTAGGACCTCTCTGCAACACATTCCCAGAGTAGTACTGGAGTGATCCTATCCCCTCCCCAACAGTCCAGTTATTCAAATTCCCGACCAAAGAATCACTGTCTAAGCATATTAGGGGAGGCCGAGACGAACTCCCAACTCCTGATACAAACCCAAGAGTATACAAATTCTGGCAGACCTCTTTCTAGCTACGTCAGAACCCACAGAAAAAACATGTGGTGATGACCAATCAGGGACCCGCTGAATACCACTAAGGGCAGCCAAGTCCAGAAGAGGACCCGAAATCCTGACCCCTCATCCCTGTGGGCAGAAACACACCATCTGGGCCCTACACCCCCCGAAGACCGAGGAGGTCGCACCTCTCATATGACCGTGGCAGGGTAAGAACAAAGGGACGCCAGAAGGGGGAAAACCTAACCCAGGAAGTGAAAGAGGGGCTGAAGTCCCCATTAATCAAAGCATCCCTGAGTAAGAGGAAATCTCCAGCCCATTAGAGCGATCATGAATCTATGATGCAACATCAGATCTAGCCCTGCAGAGACCAGTATACTGGCTGAGCAATTAACTTGTTGCCTAGACTGCTTAGCAGACATACAGCCCCCCCCAAAGCCGACCCACCGCCCACCCCTATAATTTATCATTTTTTTCCTTTTTTTGTCTGCATTTGAAGTATAGGTGTGAGATAAATTGTCAGTCTCAGAGCAGTTCAAAAAGGCGTTCAAGTCAGTAAGCAAAAACACTCGAGCTCGAGGAATAAGATTTCCAATAGCTTCTAGAATCCGGCTTCCAAACAGAAATCCTCTTAAAAGCAAATCCAAGGTCTGAAAATACCCGATCCATTTTTTTAGAGGCTGTGGACTCGAGTGAAACAGCAGGAGAACATAGCTCTGGGCATTTTGATCGATTTTATTAAAATATTGTACTTTCTAGCAGTCCTTGAAGAAAAATTTTGGTGCCATTGGAAAGAGAAACCTCTTAAACCCTAGGATGGGCAACCCGAAGAAGGAAAGGGGCGGAGGAAAATCAAGCAGGATCCCTAATCCACCTAAGACTCCCGGTGAGGGACTAATCTAGAACCGGAGGAAAAGATTGCCTCCATAGGTCTGAAGTTGAAAAGAATTATCACTTCGGTAGCTGAACTAAATAAAATGGATACCTTTGCTACAAGGGTCACAGTAGTGGAAAAGAATGTGGAAGGCCTCAAAACCGAATTCCACAACGTTAAAAAAGCAGCGGAATCCTCCACAACAGCTACCGCCACGATCATTAAGGAGAATATCCACCTTAGGGCCCGTATGAAGACCTTGGAAAATCAGTCCTGCTCTTCCAATGTGTGCATTCTAGGACTGGCAGAGGGGGTTGAAGGAGACCATCCTCCATTAAATAGTGAAGACTGGCTAGAGGAGAAACTCGTTTTGAGGGGTCAGCCCTCCTCCTTTAATGTTCAAAAAGTTTATCGCGTAACTCCCAGGGGTCAAAGAGAGGAATTGGAGGTGCCGAGAATGCTGTTGGTGTAGTGACTGTTGGAGTGGGGATGAGAGACCTGACCGCGGTTGGCTGACAGCTGAGCCCCATCATGCAGGACGAGCATATCATCCTTTTCTTCCCTGACATTAGTTATGCCACCAGAATGCACCGTAAGAAGTTTGATGGCACAAGACGCCTGCTACGCAAAGCCTCCATTCCCCATTCTATTATTTTTCCAGCCAGATTACGTATTGTGCATCAGGGGAAAGTGTGGCTGTTCTCAGATCCCACTGAGGCCAGGAAATGGGCCACTCGTTTCCCTTCTGCCACAGCTTGGCGTACCAGAGAGACTGAATCGGAAAATGAGGATATCGGGAAACTAGGAGTTGGGCTATCAGGGTTCTTGTTTTTCTGCTGCTGATGTTTAAAGTTAAAGGTTTATAATTAACTTTAGATTTTTAGTGTGACGTCTCTTACTCCACCTTTGTGGAGTTAATGCCGTGTGCTGGATTTTATGTTTAAATGGACTTCAGTAAGACGAAATTAGTCACACTGCTCATGGGTTCTTTACTACAGCTGATTTTCTGTTAATATTTACGTGGGATGTTATACCTTACATTACCCCCTAAAGCGGTACCAAAATGTTCAGGATGCTTTTACTTCCTTAGATTAAGGAGAAGCTTATTCTCTCCAGAAGGAACATCTTTACTTTGATGTATCGAATGGTCTTGAACATGGTAATGGTATAAGTGTGAATACTTTTTAAATCAAATAAAAATAAAAAAGGAAAAGAAAAAAAGAAAATACTGATCCATATGCCGAGGAGAGCTCGGGAAGCCCACCTTAGGGCACGGGAAGGGGAGCTGGAGCCCCAAAGAGGGACAAATCAACCATGAGGGCACAAGAGAAAGGAGGCCATAGTCCTTGAGTAGCGATGCTCCCTAGTTTGGGAAAATCACCACCATCCGGGAGCACACATTGGTCCAAATGGCAACCCAGCACCGAATTTATGTTAAGGAAATGTATTTTGTTGCCTGAACCGGTAGAAGACGCACCCCTCCCTCAGCCCACTGGAGTCCCTTCCCAGACTCTCCCCCCAGCTCTACAAGACAGGGACCCACACCAAGCTCAAGACAAGAAGGGTAAACAGTACCTCAGGATAGTTCAGGGAGGCATTGTGGGGTTGCGATATTGCTGAAGGCCCTTCAGAATTTCTGCAATTGGTGTATTTGTTGCTTGGGGTAAGTTGGAGCGCTCCGGTTGATTAAACTGTTTCTGGTGCTATCTCACCACCTCGACTGCCTTCTCCGTGATGATTCCTCTGAGCAGAAGGTCGGACGTGGCCTCTGTAGCAGACGAGTATGTTTGCTGTCCTGTTGATAATGTTACCACCAATTTGGCAGGGCAAGGGGTTCGAAATCGGAGTTTTTGTGATCGGAGGATGGGAAAATGGGCTGCATTCCCTGCATTGCCTCTGAGTGCATGGAGCATAGTCATTATCAAAACGTAGCCTTTGTTGGCCCCACATCACTTTGCCCTTCTGCCAGGCCTCATCTAGGAGGGATTCTTTGGTCTGGAAGATTAGGAGGCGACAACAAAAGAACGGGGTCTGGCCTCTGAACGGGAGGGCTTTGGACCCCACACAAGGTGGGTCCTTTCCATGTCTAGCTGAAAATCTGGGTCCAGCTCAAGAGACAGGCCGGAGGAAACAGTCTGCGAAGGCCCTAGGGTAATTTCCCTCTTCTCCCTCTGGAAGCCCAAAAATTTGAATATTTCTTCTTCTGCCCATTCTCTGCATCTTCTTGCCTAATGGAAATGGCTAGTTGCTCGGCGGCAAGAAAACAAACAGTTTCCTTGAGATAGTAGAGTCTGGAAGCATTCATAGAAATCTGGTGGTCTGCCTCTGTAGCTCTACTCTGTAGACTGTTTAATTCATTTCTAATATCTTTTAGCGATTCACGGACCTCACCACGGAAGTCTGTGATCACTTGCAAGATAGTTTCAGAGTTCAGCTCCGGGTTTTTTTTTTGGGACCCTTAGGTTTGGAAGAGGACGATTTGTTTTCCAAGCCTGGAGTAGGCCTAGGCTGGGCCTCCCCCTCATCAGACACAGGGTCCTCCATTTTCTGTATACTCCGCGATGGGCTGGAAACTGTTACGGTGTTGTTTGGCCAATATTTGATAGTCGGAGCACAGCAATTTAGTAATAATGGGACGAAGTCCCATATTTTTTGAGTGTAGACCTAGTTTGTGTTCTTTAATTAAATTTCAGGCAAGAGCCTCCCGATGCATGTCTTCACCCAGGCATAACTGGAACCAGAAGTCCAAAGCAATGGATTATCTTGATGGCCAGGGATTAACATGGTCACCCCTGTTAGGCGCCTGGGAAGGAGGTTTGCCCAGTCCCTTCTCTGTGGGCAGTGGAAGCACCATGGACAAAACCTATCCCTAAACATACCGAAGGGCTAGAGAGAAAAGTCATAAAGCAAACCTAACACAAAGAACAACTCCTTACACTACAACCACAACTGCCTGCTCATTTCAATCAGGTAGTGCATAGGAGTTCTGAAAGTGTGCCCACTGTTCCAGTGGAAGCAAAAAACATAGGTTTTGGCAAAGATACCTGATATATATTTATATGCCAAGCTCAGTTTGGTGAGTGTGCCTCAGTCATTCCCTTCAGTCACGAGGCTTACTCATTCTGTAACCGACTTCCGGATGGAAGGCTATGAGGACAGGGAAATGACTATGATGTCACAGAGGAATGGGATCTCAGCAAAGGATTAAACAGGTGTAGGTTAACTGTAGGAAACAAAGACTGTTTCTACAAAAATAAGCCTGATTATGGAAAAGTAGACACACAGAGAGAATCTAAAAAAATAAGCTGTACTTTGTTCTAAATGTTTTTTTTTTTCTCAAACTTTTTCCACAAGTTACAAACTCGCTTTAAATTAAAATTTTGGAAAAATATAATTTTTTTTTTTTTTTTTTTTTTTTTAGACATTTTAGCTCACATTTTATTTGTGCATTTTGCAGTTTTTTTTCTTCATCACTACCCAAGTTAACAAGAAAGCAGGATCACTACATGTCAGACTATCTGATCTGGCTGCCCCTTTTTATCTGGCATTGTAATCTTTTTCTATGGCACTGGACTGTGATGTTACAAAGATCAACACGTCCTGTATAGATAAGCAGTCAAAACAGCTGATGCCTATGGGACTGTGATCCTGTTTTCATGTTAATGTATATAGTTATAAAGAAAAAAATGAAAATTACGTACCTACCATAATTCTGATCTTTCTGTGTATCTTCACCATTCGTCACAGATGGGTTACCTGGCGGAGGTCAGGACCCCATGAGGAGCTTTTTTTTTTTTTTTTTTTTAAAATGATTGCGTGAGCCGACACACATCGGCGCCACCCTCGAGGCCGACGCACTGCGTGGCGCTCGAGGGTTGGCCGTTAGGCTGTGTCGACTCCGCCTGCCTACCAGTTCTGAGTCACCGAAGAGGTAAGAGGAAGGGATGGAGGGTGGGACAAGAGAGTCCAAGGGACAGAAAAAGGAAAGGATAACTGAACTAAAAGGAGAAATAATGACTGAGAGGACAGCAAAGAAGAGATTAGACTAAGGGGATTGGGTAGGGGCCCCAATCTCTGGAAGCAGAAGAAGGGAGGGGAGAGAATTTAGGAGAGAGGGAGAGGTATCAAGGTATCCGAGACCCTTGTCCGTCCTAGATTGTATAGGAACTGCAAGGAGTAGCAAAGCTCTGCCAGAATTCAAGGCACAGAATAACTGGCAAATATCCCAGAAGCAGAGTCTGCTATTCTGGAGGAAGGACAGGGTACAGGATTTAGTACTCTCTCAAGAAAAATGTTTGGTGAAAAATTTTTTTTTTTTTTTTTTTAAATAGTTGGATGGAAACCAGAAGGAGAACAGGAGGAGGGCAACTGATAACTCCACCCCATCGGGGTGGAGACAAGTAGTAGAGAAGGAGTGCTGCTCGAGCTGTCTACCCTTCATAGGAGAATACCCCCCTGTGTGTCCCTACTTTACCCCGCTCCTAAAGAGGAGGGGGGGGGCCACAGAAAGAGAGGGGGACCCAGAGACTGAGGCCCCAGTGGGATGGTGGGTGGGGTTGTGATGAATGGTGAAGATACACAGAAAGATCAGAATTACGGTAGATACGTAATTTTCATATCTTATCTGTGTCAATCTTCACCATTCATCACAGATGGGTGAGTACCAAGCCCCCCCGAAGGAGGTTGTTTCATTACACCCTAAGGGACAGGGTCCCTTAGCCCTCAGTGGGTGACACACTAAGGGGGGGGGGACCTTCAGGGCCTGGAGAGGCCCGAGAGTGGGGAGAGAGAGACGGGGTCTCCCCGGAGGGGGAAGGAAGCTGCCCCGACAAGCGCCGTCTCACTCTACGGGAGAAAGGGCAGGTTCCCTGGTGGGCGGAGCTGATCACCCTACGCCGGGCCAAGGGTGACAACCGGGAAAGACGTAGCCATGCCGATCTCCTAGTGCAGATCGCTGTCCCTACGACCCTGGTAGCTACCTCGTTGGCGTCATAAGATGCCCTCGCTTGGTGCCTTGCTAGCTCCAGGCCACGTGCAGAGAGCGCGATGGCTTGTCTGGTTTGCTCCGAGACAGGCAACGAGGCTAGGATCTGACCTAGCCTGGACCACAAGAACCTGTTGTAGGCTGCATAGTGGGCCTGTTGAGCAGAAATACAAAGCAGCAACCGTGCCGAGTAGAAGGTCCTCCTCCCCCAAAAATCAAAATCCGAGGAGTCTTGATCTGGGGGCTGATCACGGTGGAGGGCGCGAAGCCCATCAGGAGTGTCCAGATGCATCAAGCCAGACTGCGGATGAAGCATGGAACCTGGAGACTCCGGGGGAGCGCAATACCTCTGGCTGAGGTCCCTTGGGGCGGGAACTCCGGAGAAGGGCCTCTGCAAGCATAAAGGACGCCTCCCGAAGGGAGCTAGCCAGTGCTTTCCCTAAGGGTGCCCTCACTAAAATCGCCTAGAAAGGCGTGCGCCGCATGCTCAGGATTGCTGATAGTAAAGGGCGAAAGGTGCAAGTCCTCCAACATCCTCACGAGGAAACGCTGATACTCAGAGACCAGCAGCCAGAGAGATGTGGACAGAAGGTTCCTCTCCCCCAGAAGAGGGGAATGAGGAGCTGGAGGTCACCATGTGTTCAGAGGGTGGCTGCACGGGGGGAGGTTGAAAAACCTGGCTGTCCATAGCCCTAACATAAGCAGGGAACCGGGCAGCCACCGCTCTGAACTGCTCCCAGGTGAGAGGGCCGCTGGGACCAAGAATGCCTGGGGCGCAGGAGAATGTGGCAGAGGATAGGGGCAGAGCCGAGAAGAAGTTGGCTGACCTCCGCCAGGAGCTGAGGAGGCGGACCGTGAGCACCCGAGGAGGGTGCCCCGGAAGACCCCACAGCCGACAGCTATACAACCACGTTGGTACTGCCTTGGCTGCGCCCAGAAGAATCCCCCCAGTGAGGTGACCGGGGCCGTAAAGGTCCAGAAGGACGGTCCCCTGTCTCAAAAGAACAGGACTCCCTCAAGGAACCCGAGGGGGAAGGGTGGAAATCCGCACTACGGCTCCGCCCAGGGCCCGAGTGGACCCCAGAAAAAGGCCGACGAGCCAACCCCACACCCCTCGACCCCTCAGAGTTCGAGAGAGTCCTCCTCCTCCTCGAGAGGGCCAGCCTAGGTAGCTGGCATCTCTGGGCAGCCCCCGAAGGGGAGACCCAAGGAACAGTACCCTCCCCTCCTGTAGGCTTCTCGATGGGCCCCAAAGTTGGGCGAGCAAGACACACCACTGGAGGGGGTACCACCACCACCGAGGGGTCGATGAAACCCCCAAGACCAGGTTGCAGAGCTATGGTGGCTCGCACCACTGCCTGCTGGTCAGCACCACTGACCCTAGTCTTGGGGGCCACCTGACTCTCCTCAGTAGGGGGCTGGCTCCGACTTGATGAGACCACAGTGCTGCCCTCCTCCGCAGCCAACGCCGAGGGGTGTGACTGCTCGTCCGACTCGGAGCTCGACTCCGACTCCGAAGAGGTAGAGTCCGAAGCTCTGAACCAAACCATAGGAGGGCGGGCAGAACCAACCTTGCCATCATGCCCGGCAGCCAGTGCTGTGCCCGAGCTGGCGCCTGTGCCCTCCGCAACCCCGCGAGCGGGACCTGCAGGAGGCACCGCGGCAGCTCAAGCCAGAGGTCCAGTGCCAGGGCCAGATGCAGCGCCGTTGAATCCACCAGTACCGGAAGCAGTACCAAGGACAGGGATGGCGCCGACAGCAGCCCCAGCAGCACCCTCGGCGCCGACGCCACCTGGCCCCACGAGCGCAGGACCGTAGCGGCGCCGACTCGGCCCCAAGGCAGACCGGCGCCAAACACGGCGCCGTGAACAGCAGGGCGTGGGCCGGCACCGACAGGCGGGTCGAAGGCCCCCGCGCACCGAGCCGCAAGGCACGGCGCCCATGCTCAACCTCAGTGCGAGGACAGCGCCGAGGCAAGACAAGCGCGAGGAGCTGGATCTGGTCCCATGATGACGCGGTAGCGTCCACGAACAGCGTCGGCAGGCCCGCGCGCCGGCGACAAGTCTGCGCTGACAGGACCACAGGCGCGCAGCGGTGCGAAGACTCGGCAGCGCCGATAACGGCATCGAGGCGGCGCCCGACCGGGCCTTCCGAGCCGCAGGAAGCGACACCGGGAGCCTTCACCCCGCAGGGGCAATTGCCGTGGCGCCTCCGCCCACTCCCGGGAGGAAGCGGGACGGGCCTCCTGCGCCGTGGGAGGAGCCTCGGCGATGGCCAGGCTACAAGTAGCCGAGCTCCCTCCTCTCGGTCCAGAACCGGAGGACCCGGAGAAGGGCTGAAGGCGCGCTTGGCCCGCAGTGCGAACCCCTGCAAAGTCGGCGGAGCTCGCCCCACTTTCAACGCGCGCTGTTCGAGGACCCGGCGGTCCATGGAGAAGCAGGCGTTGCACGAGTCCATGTCGTGAAGCGGGCCAAGACACCGGTCGTGCTGGTCGGTGACGGAGAATTTTCGGCCGCACGGGCACCGACGCATGGGGGGCCGACCCGTCTTCGAAGACTTCTTGCCCTCCGACCGAGACATGACCTATGGAAAAAAACCACCAAAACAGACTTGACGTCGCAGAATTCAAATAAAAAGGAAAGATCTTACCGGGCGACGTCGAGTGAAGGCAGAACACAGAACTGGCAGGCAACCGACGGACTGAAAACGCCGATTTCGGAAGGCTGAAGGCCTAAAATTCGTGTCAGAAGCTTCCCACGAGGCGACCTCGACGGCGGGAGACGAAGAACTGGTAGGCAGGCGGAGTCGACACAGCCTAACGACCAACCCTCGAGCGCCACGCAGTACGTCGGCCTCGAGGGCGGTGCCGATGGTGTGTCGGCTCCGCCTACCCCTTTTTTTAAAAAAAAAAAAAGTTCCGCGTGGTCCTGACCTCTGGCCAGGTAACCCATCTGTGATGAATGGTGAAGATTGACATTGATAAGATCAAAATAGCTCATTTTTAAGAAATAAACTGAAATATGTTTAAAAATGTGGGGGCCTCTTTAAATGCACCATGCCACCAAGTATGTGCCCCGTACAATATAAACAGAAACAAATGAAATGCTGATTTAAAAAAATAAGGTTTATTGTCTATATCTCACGGCTAACATCCAAACAGCTACGGCATTCAATTTCATGTGAAATGTCTGTAGTCACCAATTAATGAGGTACCGGTAAATCAATGTTATTAATTTGGGCACTATGGAGAGAAAAACCACCAGTGGCAGAAACTTCAGGGAACTAGAGGCCAAGTGATCCGGTTTCCTTCCAGGTATACCAATTCTGTTACGAGGCATACACTTTGAGATACTTCTTTCGTCCTAGTTTCACAGCACTGCACATTTGTAAAGGTATTCAACAGAACTGTAAACATGGTTTTGCCAGCTATAATATATGGGTTCCAAACAGGGGAATGTGACAACCAGTGTTGAAAGGCAAGCTATATTAGTAGAAAGTCATGAATATGTGATGTTTTGATCTTAATGACAATCACCTATACTGTGTCAACTTATATATGGTGGGGAAGAAATAGTGCCCTGTTTGCAATGCTGTCCCTGTTTGTAAGTACCAGATCCAGCACTGCCCCGTCCCTAGTGAGATCTTAGCCCTGTATATTAACCCTCAGGTTCTTTTCTTCCTCCACTGCTGCAAGAGGAACCGCAGTGTGTGTGTTGCTCTATCACTTCTTTTTCCTCCCTTAGAGTAGAGCTCTGTATTTGGCTGTACTGAATCTTAAGTCTCCAAGTGTCTGATCACTTACCCAGTTTGTTCAGATTCTCCTCAAGTTAAGAACACAAAAGGACTGGTTAGCAAGCTAGCTACACCAGAACAAGTTGCGCAAACAGGCAAAA
Source organism: Neoceratodus forsteri (assembly GCA_016271365.2). NCBI lineage: Eukaryota > Metazoa > Chordata > Ceratodontiformes > Ceratodontidae > Neoceratodus > Neoceratodus forsteri. The sequence goes on along the minus strand of CM057456.1, from coordinate 972,292,349 downwards.
AAAAAAAAATAATCAGGGAAAAATCAGACAGTATGCAAGTGAATACTTGTGGGTTTACTGCACAGGATGAAAAAAAATAAATAAATACCCCAGTGCTTCGGATTTAACAGGGATCCTTCATCATGGGGGCCCTCATAAGGATAGTTCCCTCTTCTTTCTGAAGCGCCAAGTTATTTTTTCATCCTGTGCAATAAACCCACAAGCATTCGCTGGCATACTGCCTGACTTTTTTCCTATTTATGCAGCTTGTTCTGGTGTATCTAGCCTACTACCCAGTCCTTTTTGTTCCCGATATTTACTAGCTGCTGCAGTTTTTGGTCACTGCTCCAGGCTCTGGTTTGTTTCTCCTCAAGGTTAGCCCCGATCCTCAAGAGTCCACCACCCTGGCAATTTAGTGTCATCAGCGAACATCAAACATCTGATGTAGACTCCTACTTCCACACTGCTGACGACAATTTTAAGCAGCAGCAGCCACAGCTCCCAAGGGCGTAGGCAGGCACACTCACTGTACACATTTATGTACAGTTTTGTTGAGTGCCTGTCACAAACCATATGCCTTTCTGTTAACATTTTCATTCTAATCTGTAGTATTTTGGTTTGTGTAGGCCACAGAAGAGTGTCTCTGTTTAAACTTCTGTTGTTTAGGAGACAGACACATGTATAACCTCTTTAAAGAGTAGAAGAATCATCTAACAACAATCCGACTTGTTTGGAAGGGGGAACAATTTGGAAAGGCTGTGTAAATTTTCTAATGGGTTGGGGTGTAACTGTTGGAGCTTGTGTGTACAGACTGGAAATGTCTGGCTACACCCCTGACAGCACCAATCCCTGATGGACGCTAAAGGGTCGCTCTCTACTCTGAGTAGTACCAATCAACCCCAATCCTCTGCTTTCCACCCCCAAGTCAGTTAGCAAACCACCTTGCGTATGTCATGTATATAGCACTGGTGTACTTTAAGCAGAAGCTTATGTCTCAGTGTCAATGACCTTGCTGAAGTCCAAAAAGACTATCTACAGCCCGGACCTGTCCACATTCCGGGTCACTCCAATGAATAAGGTGATCACGTTGGTTAGGCATGACCTGCCCCTTATAAAGTCATGCTGACAGGAAATGAGAATCATGGCCTCAAACGATCCATTATTCAGTTCCTGATAATGGATTCCAGGACCCTGCTCACTACTGATGTCAGGCTGACCATTCTGAAGTTGCTCAGGTCCAACCCTGCACCCTTCCTGAAGACAGGGAACATGCAGCCAATTTCCAGTCCCCCAGCACCACACCTGTACAGACACATGAAACATTATGCCATGCAAACACATGAATTGTTCCTTTAGTTCCATTATGATCCTAGGGTCCATCACATTTTGCTCCCGAGATTCATCTGGTTTGATCTTGTCAGGTAGTTAGCTGCCAGGATGGGCATGATGTCTACTGGTAGTATCACAGTTATCCTTGATGCCATGTGCTCAACCAATGAGCCCCCACAGAACTTGTGTTCAGGGTCACAATCCCCTTTGTACCATACTCTTCATTTGTTTACTGGAAGGCGGCTTTGGTGTTAATATATACAGCTACCCTTGCTTCCAGCCCCTTAGATTCCAGGATTCTAATCTTTCATTCTCTCGGTGCGGTTCTGTATTTCCCTCTTACCAGGACATAGCGAGTCTCTTTTCAACAGTTTTTATACCCTCTTGTTATGCAGCAGTCATTGTTCAGCTCACAGCTGAGCCAAGGAGGTGTTTTCTTGTCCCCCTCCCCACTCCCACTGCTCACAGGCATGAAGACCTGTGAGGCTGCTTCAAGCACCCTTTTAATACCAAATATACAGTATGTAAGGATTTCAAAGTATAACAAAAAAAAAAAATTTACTAGGTAATTATGGGCAGCCCCACTGTCCGGTGTGAGACTTGAATGCTTCCCTCTAAATTCCAGCACTGAGGCATGCTGTAAAACCAGCTCTAGGACTTTAGCATCACAACTGGTTGTACAACACCAGATTGCGATGCTGCTAGCACAGGACTGAGACGTCAGAGTACATGCTCCCAACAGTGAGATTAGATTGCATTTTAAATACTGTACATAGAAATACAGAAAGTAACTGCAGAAGGGGACCATCTGATCCATCTAGTCTGCCCACGAGCTTACCACCCCCCCCCCCACCAGCTGCTTAGTTTTATATTGCCCGTGTACCTATCCCACGCACATTTAATGGTTCCACCAAGGTCTTCGGCAATTAACAGAGGGCTGGAAAGTGCACAAAATTTCCCAAGTCAAGCGGGTACAAGTGTCTCAACTCTGGAAGAACATAGGCTCATTTGGGTCAGGGTCCAAAATTAAAACCTGCCATGTGCGGGCCAATTTTCCATCCAGAGGGCAACAGTATATCTTTCTGGTACCTCAGTTTCACAGCACTGCACTAAAATCAGCAGCACTGTGAAGATCTGCTTCAACACTTCTTTTTTTTTTTTTTGCACACTAAACAGTTTTGTACTGAACTTGGCATTTTCAAACAGTGGATGCTGGACAAGTTAATGGAGGCAGAAACAAAGGCAAGGGGGGGAGAGAAGGTGGACAGAAATGACAAAAAAACAAGTGGCTGCAAAAAAAAAAAAACAGAAGAAAGGCGACACAAATGAAAAAAAGAGGAGATGATGAAAATGTTGGAAGTACCAACAGTACTTCCACAGTTGGTACATTTCCAAGTTTAGGGATAAATAAAATAGTTCTTTGAGAACAGTAAGTAAACTACACTACTGATTACTTTGCTCATATGAAACACTTGCTACTCATGATCTCTTCTGTAGTTCACACCTGTTGTTGGAAAATTGTAGGTTAATTATGAAGGTTATACCTCTGTCTGACAGTGGAACCAGCAGCTCTGGGTGCAACAGCTTTGCTGGGTGATCGACCAGAGGACCCCACATTAACGGCACTTGCAGCAGGGCCAGGCTAAAATAAAAATGGAGAAAAACACCATTAGTATCTACAAAACATCCAAAGCAAATGCTAACACCCTGATATCTAAGCTAGCATACACAGTGAGGCTGTACCGAAACTACCAAAAGGTATAAGAGTTATTACAAACTATCACGATAGAAGTTGCCACTAATACATACAATGTAGGGTTTCCTAAACTATGTCTCTGAAAATCTGTTGCAGGCTGCCACTCACCACTAGAGCCAAAGTGGTTTTTTTTTTTTTTTAAATAATGATTTTTAAAACCATTTGGCATTTTTGAAAAACTGAAAATATGTCCTGCCTAACATATGGCACAAAAAAATTATTGTTTTGTGTGAAAATACTGGCGTACAAACAGTAAAAATCTGGAACTAGCACAATTTATTTATTTACTGAATTTTGTTGACCCGGTAGGTCCACTGGCCCTAGAAGTCCCTTTTTCAGGGGAGACCAGAAGGAGGGGGGGGATACAGATGATAAGCAACTGAAACTGAACCAGTTTCCAATGGAGCTCATGCGCCTGTTTGCTGGTGGGTGTAGTTTTTGAGATGCCACTCCGGAAATCACAGAAAAAAGACAAAGCTGCACTCTGAGAGTCAATAATGAAAGCATACAAAGTTGTAATGCTGAGTTTCTTATTTAATAAGCTGTAAGAAAAAATTACTTACCATAGTAATTGTGTTTCTTCCCAGTGATGCTCAGATATTCTTAACTTTGTGCAGTGAGCCTGTAGGGTTGGACTGCCCGGAGAGATGGAACACATGCAAATGACGGAACACTTTGCATGTGAGCGTCTTTCAAACACTGCCTCTACTAACTGCCTGTGTTCCAACCTCTTCAGATTTTATAAAAGGAGCCTGAAAAGATGGCTCAGGATAATGCAATAACACTACTAAATTCGTATCAAAACTGGGGTTACCCAATAATCTGCATTTTACTAAAATAATTCTTCAACTGGAAGAAAAAGGTTTAAATAAGGTAGAACAACATGTCAGAAGAATTACCAAAAATAAACACAATGGGCTCTGTTCACCTACTTGTACAGATGCAGAGGATAAATGTTCCCCAAGGGTATAAAATAAGTGGCACCAGCATGCAGAGTGCAGAGGCTGAGGTTCTGGAAGGGGAGGTAGGGAGGGAAGTTTAGAATATCTGAGCATCACTGGGAAGAAACACAATTACTATGGTAAGTATTTTTTTCTTCTAACTCCAGTAATGCTCAGTATATTCTTAACTTTGTGCAGACTACCAAGCAATATCCCTGGAGGTGGGCACAGAACTTTATTTTGGAAACAGACTTTGCAGGACTGCTGTGCCAAACTTAGCATCACTTCTGGATAAAATATCCAAGTTGTAGTGCTTTGTAAAGGTGTGTACTGTTTTCCGGGTAGCTGCTTTACATATATCCACTAATGGACATCCCTGGCTGCTGCTAGAGTAGCAGCTGTCCCTCTTGAAGAAGAAAAAATTACTCACCTTAGTAATGTTGTTTCTTCTAATGGAGTCTTGCTATATTATAGACACTAGCAGTTTGTTCCAGCTCTAGAACTGCCCCGGAGTGAAATGGTTAAAACCATTCCAAAATAGAATTTTGGCACGAGAGCAGCTCTATCTGTGTCATTTCAAACTTGAACTGTCAGATCTTTACGAGCCAAACTCACTAAGGTCTGTGTGGAAGCTGTAACCTACACTAGCCAAATGGCTACCTAAATAATAACAACCATTGATGGTCCCAACACCCAAGACTCAAGTCAGGGGACCAGAAATACTAATACCATTCTAATAATATGAAAATGAAACATAAGTATAATAAAACACACACACGCGTACATACACACACCCCCAAAGTCCCAAAGGGACAAAATGCTAACAGGACATAAGTGGTGCCCACACTAAGTTGCCGCACCCCCACCAAGTAGAGGTTCTGAGAGGGGGCAGGTGGGGGAGCTATAATATAGCAAGACTCCATTAGAAGAAACAACATTACTAAGGTGAGTAATTTTTCTTCAAACAACATGAAGTCTTGCTATATTATAGACACTAGCAGAATACACAGCAGTACCTCCATGGAGGAGGGCAGAACCTACTTAGGGAATAGGCTCTGAAGAACAGCTGTGCCAAACAAAGCATCTCTCCTGGCCTGGACATCCAGGGAGTAATGCTTAGTAAAAGTAGTACCGTTTTCAAGTAGCAGCCTGGCAAATCTCTAATAAAGGGATATCTCTGGCAGCAGCTAGAGACGCAGCTGTACCCCTGGTAGAATGAGCCCTCAAACCGGGGGCTCTGCCCACTTTCTGATAACAAAATTGGATACAAGAGACAATCCACCTGGCTATTGATCTCTTAGTGGCAGGTTTGCCTTTCCCAACTTCACCATAGGTAAGGAAAAGGAGGGATTCGAACCTGTGACCTTTGGTACGCTCTATATAATAACTAAGAGCTCTCTTAACATCCAGGCTGTGCAACCTCCTCTCACCCGAAGAGGAGTGATCAGTGAAAAATACTGGAAGGGAGATAGATTGATTAAGATGGAAATCTGAAACCACCTTAGGCAAAAACTTCCTATTAGTCCTTATCCCTGTGGAAAGAAATAAAGTCAGTCTCCACTGACAAGGCTTGCAATTCACTTATGCGTCTGGCAGAAGTGATAGCCACTAGAAAAACAGTTTTCCAAGTTAGGTACTTAAGCTCTGCAGAAGACAGAGGTTCAAAAGGGGGTTGCATTAACTGGGCAATGCAAACATTAAGGTCCCAAGCAGGGGCCGGTTCCCGAAATGGAGGATTAGTATGGAGTAACCCCTTAAAAAACTTGGAAAACACAGGATGAGAGGAAAGAGAGGATGACTTTCCTGCTGACACAAAAGCAGACACAGCTGCCAAATGAACTCTCAGGGTAGCTGGTCTGAGACCCAAGGAATTAAGATGTACCATGTAATCTAACAAAAAGGGCAATTCAGCAGATTCTGAAATATATTTTCCCAGCACACCAAATGGAAAACCTTTTCCATTTAGAACTATAAGTAGCTCCTAGTGGAAGGCTTTCTGGAAGCCTTTAGGATCTCAAGAACACCCTGAGAGGTGTAAATCAGCAAACTAACTCCTCAAAAGCCAGGCCTTGAGGTTGAGGGATTTGAGGTCCGATACCAAACCCTTCCCTGGGCACAAGTCAACAGATTGTGATTCCTGGGGAGGCACAGGGAAGATGGACTGTCAGAGACAGAAGGAGTGGGTACCAGGGCTGTCTGGCCCAATCCGGGGCAATCAGAATCACCCTGTAAGGCTGAGATCTGATTTTGACTAGTACTTTGAATAGGAGAGGAAAGGGGGGGGGGGAAGCATAGAGGAACTTCCCCTCCCAATCCAAAAGAAGGGCATCCAGGGGAACTGAGCCCAGCACTGGAGGCCTGCAACAGAACAGAGGAAGTCTGTGATTGTCTGTCTGTGATTGTCTGGGGCTGCAAAAAGATCTATCTGAGGGATGCCCCACCTGGCAAAAACTATCCCCAGCACTTGAGGATCCAGGGACCATTCGTGATGGCCCTGGGAAATCCTGCTGAGGGCATCCGCTAGGACATTGTCCTTCCCTGGAAGATGAACTGCTATGAGGGAAGTGTTCAGGGAATAGGCCAGAGACCACAACTTCATTGCCTCGGTGCACAAGGCCAAAGACAGAGTGCCCCCTGTTTGTTGATGTACCACATTGTTGTGGTGTTGTCTGTTCTGACTTGAATCACCTTGTCGTGGACAGATGCAGAAAAAGCTTGAAGAGCTAAAAAGACAGCTCTGAGTTCCAGCAAATTGATGTGGAGCAGAGATTCCTGGGGGAACCAAACTCCCTGAGTGGAAAGGTCGCCATGTGGGCTCCCAACCCAGAAGGGAAGCATCTGTAGTGAGAGTCAAGTCGTGAGAAGGGAAATGAGGGACCCCGCTCTTAAATTGCTCTGATCCTGCCACCACTGGAGAGCTAGGATCAAGGTTCGAGTCACTGGGACCAACTTGGAAAGGGGGTCTCTTCTCTGAGACCAAAAGGTTCTCAAGTGAAACTGAATGTCTCTCATCTGAAATCTGGCTCCCTGCACAACAGCTGTGGATGCAGCCATGTGTCCCAGGAGCTGCAGAAAGTGTCTTGCTGGTCGAGAGACCTGCAGAGTGAAGGAAGAGGCCAGAGCCACTAAATTCCTTACCCTTTCTGGGGGAAGAAAGGCTCTGGCTAGCTTTGTGTCCAATTCTGCCCCTATAAAGGTGAGTACCTGGACTGGTTCCAGAACCGACTTTGGTAGGTTTAGCAGAAAACCCAGGGAGGTGAGAAGCTGCTGGGTGACCTGCAGGTGAGATTTTACCTGTTTCTGGGACTGGCCTACAATGAGCCAGTCGTCTAGATAGGGAAAACAGCAATCCTCTGCCTCCTTAAGTGGGCCACTGCTAGACACTTTGTGAATACCCTTGGAGCAGAGGTAAGGCGAAGGGCATTGCTCTGAACTGGTAATGACCTGAGGGCAGTTCGAATCTGAGGTACTTTCGATGGGATCTTCTGATTAGGACATGGAAATAGGCATCCTTGAGGTCCAGGGAGGCTAGCCAGTCCCTGGCCTTAGGAAGGTAAAATCATTGCCAGAGTTACCATTTTGAACTTTGGTTTCAAAAGATGCTTGTTCAGATATCCGAGATCTAAAATGGGCCGCCATTCTCCTGTCTTTTGGGGTAAGGAAGTATCTGAATACAGACCCCTGCCCTGATGCAGGGGAGGAACCCTTTCTACTGCTCTGAGAGCTAACAGGGATGAGACCTCTGTTTCCAGAGCGAGGGTCTCTGAAGCACTTGCAGGTAGAAAAAGTCTGCTTCTCAACTTGGGAAACTTTTTGAAGCTGAGAACCAGACCCTGGCTTACTACTTCCAGAACCCACTTGTCTGAGGTTAAAGAAGCACAATTCTGACTGAAGTAAGCCAGCCTGCCCCCCACTGGTACAGGAGAATCGGCCCTGGGCACCACATCAGGGTGCCTGTTTCGTAGGAGCTTTAGGCTGGGGGGTGGGAGCAGGTCTGCCCACCCCTCGTCTGCCCCTGCCTCTGAAGAAGCCCCTCTGAGCAAAGGCAGAGGAGGCCTGAGTCTGGTAGAAAGGCCTGTGAAAAGGCCTACCCCTACCCCTGGGGGCATGCCTTTGAGGAGTGGCTTGCCGCTCCTTAGCCTGGGCACTCTTGTAAGTAGTCCTATATTCATCCATCTTCTTCATGTAATTCTCTGTCTGCTCTCCAAACAGAGAATTTCCCACCACAGGAAAATCCATAGCCTTAGTCTGGGTATCCTGTGACAAACTAGTACACCTGAGCCAGTCCAACCTACGAAAAGCTACAGATGTGGCCATGACCCTAGAGGAAACATCATTAACATCCACAGCAGCATGAAACTGAACCTTAGAGGCTTCAATGCCATCAGCAGCCACCTGTTCTAGTTCACTAGCCAGCTGGCCATGGGCCTGCTTGGCCAATTGCATAACAGTATCCCATCTAGATTTCTGATACCTAGCTACATAAGCCATATAATTTGCTTGCCTGAGTCCCAGAGAGGCTGCCATATACTGTTTTTGCCATGGCATCAATCTTCCTGGAATCCTTGTCAGGAGGATGTGAAGCCAAGGGAATATTAGCTTTATCACGGCAGCAGCCTGAACTACCCCAACATGACTGCATTGCTGAGAAAGGAATTCTGTATCAGGGCCTGACAATGTATACCTTCTGTCCATCTTTTATCTACAGGAGACACAGAATTAGAGCTTTTAAAATTTTAATTGTTTGTTTCCTAAAAGACTTATGTAAAGGAATAGACAATCTCCTAGACTCTGGAATATCCATCATTTCTACAAAATCAGGCTCCTCTTGCTCATCCACAGCCTCTTCTAAAGGAAGCTGGAGGTTTCAGCAACTTTTTATAAAACATAAAATGAGATGGGGACTCAGACAGCATAGGGGAGATTCTAAAGGTCTGTCTGGGAGATGTCGGTTCAATGGGCACACCCAGACCTTCCCAGCCACATTCATACTGTTCATAATCCCCCCACTCTGGTTCATAAAATTCCTCAATATCATAATCCTGAACCACTGGGACCGGACGAACCGACCTTTTACCAGATAGTGGTGGTTTGGATGGACCCTGAGACAGTGACTGGACAATTTGTATGGCTTTTGCTATCTCTGCAGCAGTTGGAGAAGGAATTTTGGACTCCAGACCTGCTGATTTTCTTGTTTTCTTTACTGGAATTGGTTCCTCAGAACCAGCTTTTCTTTGCCGAGGAAGTCATGCCCTGGTCAGAGGGCACTCCCTCTGGTTCGGCTGGCACCGAACCGGGCTGGCCATCCGGGTCAGCGGACTTTTTGGCCTCTCGTTCCCTGAGCCTGCCCAATCTTTTTTCCAGGGTGGCTGCAAATTCTTACATACCTGGCAGTCTAACTGGAGGTGGTCAAACCCCAGACAATAAACACATGTGGTGTGTGGGTCAGCCTTGGCAAAGACTTCCCCACAACCATCACAGTGTTGAAACCCAGTGGGCCCAGTTTTTCTTTTGGGTTTCTCAGACATAATGCCAGCCTAACCAAAAACTTGCCCTTTTAACGGCAGTGCCAGGCAAGACACCCTTATCGGTTCCTAACCGTGTCACGGCTATTGGAAAAAAACGTAATAAATCCGTTTTTTTTAGAACCGATAAGAACCGGGAACCGCACTCTAAAATAGTAACTTTTAGTTTTAAATGAGTTTTAAACCCACTGATCGGTTCAAAACCGAACCGATAACTTACAAGTCCCACACAGACAAAACCTTCATTTACTTACGGTTACCACAGATGGAGCTTGAACGAACGGTTTTGCGGTTAAAATAAAACTATTCTCGGTTAAACCAACCGAGAAGACACTTTTAAACCGAGAAATGAACCGAGCAGAAGGAGAAATCTCCGGAGCGACTGTTCACTGAGGCGGAGTAAAGAATCTGACAGTTCAAGTTTGAAATGACACAGATAGAGCTGCTCTCGTGCCAAAATTCTATTTTGGAATGGTTTTAACCATTTCACTCCGGGGCAGTTCTAGAGCTGGAACAAACTGCTAGTGTCTATAATATAGCAAGACTTCATGTTGTTTGAATGAGCCCTTAATCCTGACGGGGGCTCTCTGCCAGCACTAGTACAACAGAATTGGATACACTGGACTATCCAACAAGAAACAGATGTTTTTGAGGCTGGATTACCTTTTCCCACATCCCCGTAGGTCAGGAACAATTGCTTTCTATCCCGTCTAAGGTCCTTAGTGGCTGTCATGTAATAACTAAGGGCCCTCTTCAAATCTAAACTGTGCAGCCTTCTTTCACCAGAAGTGCAGTGCTCAGTGAAAAAGACAGGAAGGGTGATAGACTGATTTAAACGAAAATCAGAAACTACCTTAGGGAGAAATTTCCTGTTTGTTCTAAGGACTACTTTATCCCTATGAAAGGAGAGAGAGTCCTGATCTATACAGAGAGCTTGAAGCTCACTGATTCTTCTTGCAGAAGTCATAGCCACTAGGAAAACTGTTTTCCAAGTGACATATTTAAGGTGTGCTGTGGCCATGGGCTTGAAGGGGGACGGCCATCAGCTTGGCTATACACACATTCAGATCCCAAACTGGGACTGGTGGCAAGTGAGGAGGATGCAGATGATCCAGGCCATTAAAGAACCTTTTGAAAATAATGTTAGAAGCCAATGTCGCCTTTTTTTCCAGCAGAGAGGTAAGCAGACAATGCAGCAAAGTGAACCCTTAAAGAACTAGATTGCAGCCCCAGGGAGTGTAAGTGAGTGAGATACTCCAATACCTCTGATAGGCCAGCTTTTGCTGGAACCCAGAGTCCTGCCCGAACACCAGATAGAGAATCTCTTCCATTTGGAAGAGTAATTCTTTGTAGTTGATTTTCTGTAACCTCTTAGAATGCTTAAGACAGGTGCAGAAAGTTTTAAATCAGCGTAGTCTAATTCTTCAAGAGCCGAGCTCTGAGATGGAGAGACCTGAGGTTCGGGTACAATAAGGTTCCCAGATTGGAGGTCAATAGGCTGTGCCTCCGAGGAAGATGTACTAGGTTTGCAACAGACACTGAGAGCAGAAGAGAGTACCGTGGCTGTCTCGGCCAGTCTGGAGATATTAAGATCAGAGATGCTGTAGGGGATCTGAGCTAGACCAGCACTCTGTAAATGAGAGGGAAGGAAGGAAAAGCATAAAGGAACTTCCCTGACCCGGAGGTCTGCAACAATACTGTGGCAGATGGTGGTTCTTGTGGGATGCGAACAAGTCCAGCTCTGGAGTACCCCACCTTCTGAAGATGACCTGAACCACCTTTCTGTCTGTTTAGGGTCCATTCATGATGGGCCTGGTTTATTCGACTCAAGGCATCTGCCAGGGTATTGTCCTTCCCTGGCAAGTGAATTGTTTGGAAAGACACTTCTAATAAATAGGCCAGAGTCCAAATCCTTATGGCCTCCGAGCAGAGAGGGCCTGACCTTGTGCCTCCCTGCTTGTTTATGTAATACATTGTGGTAGTATTGTCTGTTCTGAGCTGCACCACCTTGCCCTTGACCAGGTGAGTAAAGGTTTTTAGAGCCAACAGCACTGCTCTGAGTTCCAGATTTATGCGCTGAAGGGACTCTGAGGTTGACCAGGTGCCCTGAGTTGTGTGATCCCCTATATGGGCGCCCCAGACCAAAAGGAATGCATCTGTTGTGAGGATCACTAAAGGATTCTCTTTTTGAAAGGTAACTCCTTGCCTTAAGTTGGATTCCTCCTTTCACCACAAGAGAGCCTGTAGCAGAAACCTTGTTACTGGGATCAGCTTTGAGAAGGAATCTTTCCTTTGAGACCAGTGATGGAACTGAATGTCCCTCATGTGAAACCTTTCACCTAGGACTGTGCCCGTGGATTCAGCCATGTGGCCTAGTAACCGAAGAAACCGTCTTGCAGTTTTTGAATTGTGGAGCTTGAAAGAGTTCGCCATTATCTGAATATTTTTTTACCCTTTCCAGGGGCAGATATGCTCTGGCCTGTAAGGTATTGATTTCTGCTCCTATGAACTGCAACACTTGTGTAGGAGTGAAAACTGACTTCTTGTGATTGATTAGAAATCCGAGGGACTCCAGGAGGTCCAGAGTGATCTTCGGGTGTTGCTGCACCTGCAGGGAAGATCTTCCTACGACCAGCCAGTCGTCTAGGTAGGGGAAAACAGCTATTCCGTGTCTGCGAAGATGTGCCACTACAGCTGCCAGGCACTTTGTGATTACCCTTGGGGCCAAAGAAAGGCCAAAAGGCAGGGCTGAAAACTGGTAGTGACCTGAAGGGCTGAATCTGAGGTATTTTCTGCAAGACTCCTTTATGGGTATGTGAAAATTGGAGTCTTTCAAGTCCAGTGATGCCAACCAGTCTGCTTTTTGAAGTGTTGGCAGGATCAGAGCCAAAGTTAACATCCTGAACTTTGGTTTTCTTAAGAACTTGTTTAAAGCTCTTAAATCCAGTATAGGCCGCCACTCCCCACTTTTCTTTGTGGTCAGGAAGTATCTGGAATAGAAGCCCTTTCCCCTTTGAAACTTTGGAATTGGTTCCACTGCTTTTAACAGCAGTAAGTTCCGAACCTGTGCCTCCAAGAGCACTTTTTCTGCCAGGGAGGGAGAGCTGAACACTCTGGATTTTTGAAAGGGAAAGGACTTGAATCCCAGAGACAGACCCTGTCCCAGCACCTCCAACACCCACTTGTCTGTGGTGATTTTCAGCCAAGTTGGAAGAAAGTGGGAGAGTCTGCCTTCAACAGGTAGGGAGAAAGCGTCCTGCGGTTCAGGGGGTCTGTTTGGTTTGTGGCTGAGGCCGAGTATGAGACCCTCGCCTCAAGCCCCTTCTGCCCCTGCCCCTAGATTAACCCTGCTGTGGGTACTGCTAGTACTGGGGTAATGCCACAGGTTGGAAGAAGGGCCTGGTGTAAAAGGACCTGCCCCGGCCTTCCCTTCCATAAGGCCTGGTGGATGTAGAAGCTCTCTCTTTAGCAGAGTTGCTTCTGTAAGTGGCTTTCTACATATCCATCTTCTTCATGTGTGCTACAGTTGACTCCCCAAAGAGAGAATTTCCTTCTAGGAGAAAATCCAGGGCCTTTAGTTGCGTATCCTGAGTAAGGTTTGTGGCCCTAAGCCAAGCAAACCTCCTCTGTGCCACTGTATTTGCCATCCAGCTGGCTGTAGTATCATTAGTGTCAGCAGCCATCTGGAACTGGTACTTAGCTGCCTCCAACCCAAACCTGGCAGTTTCAGCCAGGTCGTCTGACAAGGGTGAGGCAGCTTTCTGAGACATGGAGAGGACTGTCTGCCACAGGGATTTTTGGTACTGGGCAGCATATGCCTGGAAGGTAGCCTGACGCATAGCCAGAGAGGCTGACAGGTACCCTTTTTTGGCCATACTTTCAATTTTCCTACAGTCCTTGTCTGGAGGGTGTGAGGACAGAGGGGAACCTAGCCTTGTCACAGGCAGCCTGTTGTATAACCCCCTGGTGGTCGGGGTGGGAGAAGAGGAAATCAGCTCCCTCCCTTTCCAGCTAGTATTTCTTATCCATCCTCCTGTCTATAAGAGGGGTGGAATTTGGTGCCTGTAAAATCTTTAGTGCATCCTTTTTAAAGAATTCATAGAAAGGGAGGAGGAGGAGAGCCTTTGTGGGTGTTAACCCCATCATTTCTAAATACTCCACCTCCTTCTCATCTTCAATTTGCTCAGTGGTGGAGACATCAAGAGCATCTGCCATCCTTCTTACAAAGGTGAAAAATCCTCAGACACCCCTGGGGGAGAACCAAAGTCCTGTTCAGGGGACACTTCTGATTCTATTGGTCCCTCCTCCTCATCATAAACATCAGTGTCATCATCACCTAAAACATCCCCACTTACTAGGGGAAGAGGATGCACATCGCTGCCAACCTGGGGACCGAGGGGGCAGGAGGTTGTTGAGGAGGGCCTATTGCCTGTAAGGACTGAATGATCTTAAAAGCCTGAGCAATCTCTAAGGCTATAGGTACAGGCAAAACAGCCACAGAAGTCCCTGGTTTAACAGGCGAGGGTTCTGTGTGTTTTAATTTCTTTCCTTTTGTAACCCCCCCTGCAAATGGGGGTTCCACTTCCAGGAGCTTGCTTGAATGCCCCAAGCCTGAATGGTGTTTGGCATTTAAGCCATTTATCAGTGAGTGTTTTCAGCCTCTGGTACTGTCTCTTTAAGAGCTGTCTGCTTGCAGAACATAAGTGAGTTGTATGGGGGCTGTGTGCTTCTCTGTTTGAGTACCACTCGAGCTGCTGCCAATTCACTCTATTTTGCAGTCACTAGGGTGCAAAGGGAACCTATCTGAAAGATGTAACTGTTTGCCAGAAATCATGTAGAGTAATAATGAAAATACAGTTTGTCTAACCTGCTTTCTTTGCAGTCAGAACTGTATCTGCCTTGTTCCCATTCTGGTTTTGAACTGCTGAACTGGACCAATCAGTGTGGGGTAAGCTAGCTCTAAAATGGTGCCTTGGACGAATCAGAACTTGGACTCATAATCTGACAGCCACAAGAGGATTGCATGGGCAGTGACTCTGGGAGATGTAGTTTAGACTTAGGCGCCTTTTTGGACCAACAGCAGCAGTCTATTGTGGTGACAGCCAATCCAGTCAAGAACTGGGAGGAACTCAAAGGAAGTGCCGGTTTTGTCTGTTGGGAGTTTCAGTTTTAGCTTTGGCAGTGAAGGAAAGAAACCCTGTGCTCCTTCAGTGCACAGTTTCAGTCAAAAACGTGTAAGGCCCAGAGTTCGGTCTGCAGCTTGTGTAACTGTTTGTTAGGACTGAATCTGTCCTGTGAAGAGAATCAAAGGATATCTGAAGAGAGAACCAGGCTCACCCTGTAGAAGACTGGAGAAATAGCTGAATTGCACTCGGTCTGTCAGGAACTGAATCTGCTGTGTGTTCTCCCGGTATTGTGCAGTAATTGCGATCGGGATAGAGAAGCAGCCTGCCTGGTATAGTACTTCTTTTTACCATATAAATGTGTGAAGAGGCTTGTGTACCTCAAGTGAATCCTGCTGCCATTAAGTGACTTTTGCCTGTGACTGTTTACCATATAAATGTGTGAGGAGTCTCTTGAGCTCAAGAGTAGCCCTGCTGACATTGAAGGACCCTATCTTGTTTGGAGGTCGTGAGTACTAATTCAGGGTCGCTCCTGTTGAATTGCCAAATGGAATTACTGTACTGCTGACTGTTTAACTAATTTTTCTGGTGAAAGGGCCCCTACCAGCTGCCACGGTTTGGACTAGCCACTAGGGCTTGGGTACCCAGGGACAGTAACTGATAGGGATAGGCCTGTGCACAGAGCCATAGGTAGATGAGTAGAGTGATAAGCTAATTAACCTGATTTCCCCTGTCCTTGTTATATTCCCTAAATAAATCAGATCTGCTTGTTTCCAGCAAAGTTATACTGCCTGAGGTATTTGTCTATGTTAAAGTACTGTACTGTGATTGTTGCACTGTATCTTATTTCTCACAGGAGGTCCCAGTGCCGAACCAGTCCTGGGGGGTAAGTGTATACTGTAAAGGTAATTCTGATATATTGTGTGGGCTACTAGTGGGAAGAAAGGGGTTGCAGTGTCCCAGAGGGCTGTGACCAAGTTAGTTTAACTATTGTAAACCCTGACCTCTGGGTGGAGGCACCCGCCATTGGATCCAGGCCCCTCAACCTGTTAGTGGCAAATCAGGCAGGGGTAGTAGCCCCTGGGATAGCGCCATCTAGGGGTTACACTTTTTTTGCTGGAACCGGGAGTCAGCCGGTTCAATAGCTCTTTTAGTTCCCTTTGTGCCCATCTCAGGGGCAGGAACTGAAGAAAGTGTGGGTTCAGCCACAATATTTTGAGGTATCGGCTGGTCAGAGCCAGAGGGACCCCTAGGAATTTTCTTCTTTAGCCTTTCAAGGCGTTTCTCAACAGTTTTCTCAGGGAATGTCTTGCATACTTCACATTTCTCATTTAAATGGTCAAAGCCCAGACAAACTACACAAAGTGTGTGTTTGTCTGCCTTTGCAAAGACCTCTCCACATTGGGTACAGTTTCTGAAACCAGGCTCACCGGTTTTCTTTTTGGGTTTTTCTGACATATTCAAAATTTTAGCAACCGGTAAGAAAAACCCCCATTTTTTTTTTTTGTTTTGTTTTTTTTTTTGTTTTAAAATCGGTTTCAGGAACCAAAAAGGAACCGGAGAAACCGGACCGTTTGTTAAAACTGAACTGATATAGTGGTCCAGTAACCGAGATTTATCGGTTTAAAATCCTAACAATTTAGCAAAAATTAGAGAAAATATAGGTGGTTCTTTAGTCAGAGAACCCCGATAATACAAGACTATCCTGGTTCCCCCATGGTTATACCGAACCGAGAGGAACCGAGAAAAACAACAATTTTTAACGTAAATAAGATTATCTAGACAAACAAATAGTAGAGGCAGTAAACGAAAATGAAAAGGTATACATAAAACAGTATCTGATGTTTTCTTCACGCAGGAGAAAGTGGACGAACAGGACTCTGAGCGACTAGACTTTTCAGGCGGAGAGAAAACTCTGAAGAGGTTGGAACACAGGCAGTTAGTAGAGGCAGCGTTTGAAAGATGCTCACGTGCAAAGTGTTCCATCATTTGCATGTATTTTATCTTTCCAGGCAGTCCAACCCTACAGGCTCACTGCACAAAGTTAAGAATATACTGAGCATCACTGGGGTTAGAATGCTGAAAATCTGGACAAATACACAGGCAAAAACTACCCCAGCGCTTTGCCTTCTCAACAAGGCTTCATAAGTGGGCAATGTTGTAAAGACATTGATCATTTTATATAGTCCTTTCTTGATGACATCATTATGCTTCATCAGTATTTTCCTATTAAATACTTAATTTATAACAAATGTATCAAGTCAACATCCAAAAAGGGCTTTTAAATATAAAAATTAAAACCCACTTACATTTTTAAGATACTGAATCAGAAACAGGGAATAATATACCATTACGTTGAGAAGGCGAAGCGCTGGGGTAGTTTTTGCCTGCGTATTTGTCCAGATTTTGAGCATTACAGCTTATTAAATAAAAAAACTCAGCATTATAACCTTGTATGTTTTCATTATTGACTCTTGAGGAGGAGAGCAGATTTGTCTTTTTTCTGAAATTGAACCATATTAAGCTGTTGGTATTTTTAGTGAACGGAAGAAATCTGGCCAGGACACCGGGGAAATTCTCATACTCTTTTTCGGTAAGTGCCATGGGATCTTTATTATCCACCTGAACTGCCACCAATCCAAGCAGATGGGACCTCAGTTTAACATCTCATCCGAAAGACGGCACCTCGGAAGTGCAGTACCCCTCTCATGCTGCACTACAAAACTACTACTTTATAAGCTTAACTGCCTTTTTGTTTGACTTATAGTTAGCCTCCAGCCAAACAGTGAAGACTCAATGTTTTGTCCCCACCACCCCAGTCCGACTGTTAGGATAGCAACACGGCAGCCATACCACAGAACAGCTTCCGATCAGCAGGGTGGGAGAGCACCAGCTTCAGCCATTTATGACAAAGCTGCTCTGTGACTGGCACATAGAAGGTGTGCAAAAGCAGGGCAGTCCACGATCTCCCTCCCTCCTTCCTCAGGTATCGAGGCCCCTGTCATTACCAGGCTGGGAAACAAAGTCTGAACAGTGTGGGGCCAAATAGTCCATCACCCCTCCATTGGTGCTTCACTAGCTATGCCTAGTAAACTGCAATTTAACATAGAAAACAGACTAACAGGATAGATATAAAGACACTGAAACCCATCCTGTCTGCCCTGGAACCAAACCTCGACACTACTGCCCTTTGTTGCCCCCCCAATTCCTTCCTTTGACTAAACCCTCAGAAATTACCCTGACAGTTCTGAACACAGCAATGGTACCTGTATGGACCACTCTGCTGGGCAGGCTATTCCACTTTTTCACTACCCTCTCAGTGAAAAAGTATTTCCTCAATCCTTCCTGAAATTGCCTTTAACCAATTTAAAAGTATACCCCACTCAGTGGCGCAGAGGGCTTAGGCACGTCACGCCTTACCTCTCCTACACCAGCAGCTTGTGTTCGGGGACAAACAGGCTGCAAGGAGTCAGCCAGGCAGAAGAAGGATTGCACATCCCAATGGAAACTCTCCTTCTCAAGGGAGGGAGGGTAACTGGCTCCATGCTCTACTGCCACATGGGTGACCACAGGTGGCAGTGCAGCTACAGCAGCTGGGGGAAGAGGCGTCAGCAGGCACCACATGCTTGCATGTTAGGAGCACTCTTAATGCTGACATCCCAGGGGATTCTGAACGCAACCACGGAAACACTTCCTGATGGCAGGATGACGCCATCTGCAGGCCCTGCACCTGGCTACTCAGGCACTGTCCCTCCCTAACCAGATCTGGTCCGTGATGTCAGGTAAGAGGGCCTCTGTCACCCCTACCAAAGAGGGAAGCTCTAGGTGAACAAGGGAGAGACCCACAAAAGTCCTGGGGGACACCAGGGTAATGGGACTGGGAACGGGCAGAAGATGGCCCTCTGGGAGAGCAGGGAGGGAAAAAAAAAAAAAAAAAAAAGTATACCCAATTGCTATCAAATTCCTATTCACTTGGAAAAGTTTGTAACAATCTACAGTATTATACCTGTGCAAAAACTTGGAAGTCTTTATCATACCCCTTTTCTCCCCCTTTTGTGTTAGTGGCTCAGCAGGTTGCACACTCACCTCTGAGGCCGGAAGATCAAAAAGGATGCAGATTTTATCCCTACACCAGTAACTTGGGACAAATTATTTATATTTATATATATGTTTGTTTTTTTTAACCCCTTCCACCGAGCTTTGTGTCACATGCACAGAGACGCGCTTTGCCCTGTAAACCTACCCATGTTGCAGAAGTACAAATTAAGAGTGTGCGGCCCAGAAAAGAACCGAGCAGTACCCCACCAGCATTCTCCTTTACCCCTCAGAATTACCATTTAGGACCACTTTCTGGGTTCTGCTCTCCAACCAGGCCCCTATCCATCTGATTAGTGATAACCCTATCCCCCAGATCTCCCACCTTGGGACAGAATCAAAGGAATTACTGACATCCAGGTAAAGTAAGTGAGAGTAAAGAATGGAACTAGATGGGGAATGGTGAAGGTAAAACAGGGAAGAGGTGGGTCAGGGGGAATTCAGGAACAACACAGGCGGGAAGAAGAGAAGCTGGTGTTGTGGGGGAAGAGAGAAGCACTCCAGGTAGGCTGTTCAAGACCTGGTTTGGGGCCAGTTTCTTTCCTGCACTTATTTTTTAGTCTTGCGCTTGTCTTGCTGGGTGTCACTGTGGCTCAGTTGGCAGCACATCTGTCTCTGGACCAGAAGGTCGTGGGTTCTTGTCCCACACAGGGATTGGATTCGTACCTAAAAATACTGGCAACAGAGTGCAGTATTAAGGGGTGCTGTACTGCTGGGGTGTGCCATCCTTCGAATGAGATGTTAAACCAAGGTCCCTTCTACCTATCCTGGTGCATGTCCAGGTGCAAGTAAAAGAACCCAGGGCACTTTTTGCAAACAGTAGGGGACATCCGTGTCCTGGCCAACATTCCCCTTCCCATAAACCAGATCATGCAATTGTCCAGGCTCTGTGTGTTGATGTGTGATATGGCCGCCACTACACTACCACTCTAACATTTCTTTTAAAGTGCTTTGGGATATACTGTGTATGAAAAGCGCTATACAAGTGCAGATTATTCCTCCTCCTCCTCCTCCTCCTCCACCACCCTTGTAAAGATTTACTATTATCACCATGGTTCACCACTCCAGTGAAATCGGAGGTAAAAGGAATACTAGTGGAGTCAGAATTGCAACCCAAACCTCATGGATCACAGTGAAATCATATCTGCTGGGAAAAGGAGAAATCTGTCCCAGAGCAGGTCTTAAGGAAACAATCTTCCTCCACCAGGGGGACAGCAAGGTGTGAAGGGCCATGTGTGCCAATGCATTAAGTCTTGGAACCAAAATTCCAGATCTGGAAATCATCATGGCGATTTAGTGGCCTTAACAGAGTTGTGCTCCACTGAGCCCCACGACTGGGACATGGCCATACTGAGCTACTCTTTGTCCAGGAGAGACAGGCAGGGAGGAGGGGTTGTATTATACAGCGGTGTTAGTCAGGATGCAATGCAGTATTGCTGCAGTATTACACAAAATGCTGCAGTATGCTGCAGGGACAGTGTAATTCAAAGGCAATTAAGCCCTTTTGACATGCAGTATTTTGTGACATGCAAGTTACTGTGTTGCATCATGGTTGACTTTGCTGTATGTAAGGGAGGTAATCAAGAGCATGGAGGTACAAGGGCACACAGAGGGAAAAAAAGGTCTGGAGGTGCTGAGGGTCATCATTGAGACACGTTCTGAGGCTGTTATCTGTACCGTAGAGTGTAGAGACCTCCAGGACAGGGAGACAAGTTGGATACAGTATATTTATTTATTTAGTTTTTGTTGACCGGGTAAGTGCACTAGACAAATCCTGCCTATTTTCAGGCACAACCCGGGGGAGGGGGATACAGATGAATGCCAACTGACCTTGAACCAGATTAAGCTGTTGGTGTTTTTTTTAGCAAATGAGGGAAATTTGGCCAGGACACCGGGGAAATTCCCCTACTCTTTTCGATAAGTGCCATGGGATCTTTAACATCCACCTGAACTACCACCAATCCAAGTAGATGGGACCTCGGTTTAACTTCTCATCCGAAAGACGGCACCTCAGAAGTGCAGCACCCCTCTCATGCTGCACTACAGTGTCAGTACTGGGATATTAACCCAAATACCAGATGTGGGAACTGAACCCACAGCCCTCTGATCTCCCGGCCTCAGAGGCGAGTGTGCTACCTACGGAGCCATTGGCACTGCATGACATATGCATGCATATGGGGACGCCATCATCAGAATGACAAATAAGGGGGAGATGCAACTAGTTGGTGACTTCAGGCTGCCAGACACAGAATGAAGCCTTCCAATGGTGGCTTCGATAAGAAGCAGGCCCATCCTAGACTCCCTAGAAGGGGCATTTATCAGGCAGCTAATCAAAGAACCCACGAGGGACGGGGCAGTGCCAGACTTGGCGCTCACAAACAGGGACAGCACTGTAGACATCACAGTGGGCAGTCCCCTGGGTTCCAGTCTTCACCATACAGTGTGGTTTAACAAAAAGAAAGGCACAGTAGTAAACCACACGAGAACAAGGGTCCTGGACTTTTGAAGGGCAGATATTAAAGAAATGGGAGACTGCCTCAAACTGCCTCACAGTGGGGGATGGGGATTGCCAGGGAGGCGCAAAGGCACAGTGGGGAAAAATAAGGGAGGGCATAATTAAAGCAACAAACATCTGCACGTAGGAAGCGAGTGAAAGCAAAAGAAAACTTATGATTTTCTAAAGAAGTGACCAAGGAGGTGAAGGAAAAGAAGGTGGCATTCAGGAGGTATAAGGAAACACAAAGGGAGGACAGGGAGGTTTACCAAGTAAAACAGAGCAAAGCAGAAAAGGCGTGGAGGGGAACAAAGGCACAGAGTTAAGGACAGCCAAAGGGGTTGCTAAAAGGGATAAGATTTTCTTAAGATATGAAAGGAAAGCAAGGGGAGGGATAGTGAGGATTAGAAGAGCAGAAGGGAGAGACTGCACAGAAGAGGACCAAAAACAAGCTGCCATCCTGGAAAAGTACTTCTGTTCAGTCTTCACAGTAGAGAGAAGAGGGTGACAGACCACCAGGGAGTAGCAGAACGAGGGGGAGACAAGAGACAAGTCCATTTTCAGAGGAGAGTCCTGAAGGGACTAGCAGCTCTGAAGGTAGATATGGCTACGGGATTGGCTGGGATATACTCAAGGATACTAAGAGAATTCAAGGAGGTGCTAGCTGCACCACTGACAGCAATGTTCAACAACTCACTGGAAACTGCGTGGTCCTGGAGGACTGGAGAAGAACTAATGTGGTTCTTCTATACAGGAATGGCAGCAGAGAAGAGGCAAGAAATCATAGGCTGGTTAGTCTTATTTCAGTGGTGGGGAAATTAATGGAAACCCCTACTAAAACCAAGGCTGGTAGAGTATCTTGAATCCAGTGGGCTGCAAGACCACAGGCAGCATGGACTAACGGGGTTGGGGAGGTCGTCACACCAAACAAATCTGGTGTATTTCTTTGACTGGGTAACAAAGGAAATAGATAAAGGAAGGGCCATGGACATGGCCTATCATGACTTTAGCAAGGCCTTTGACAATGTATCACACAGAAGTCTGATAAAGAAACTGGAGAGTCTGGGCCGGCCCGCCAGCGCGGCGGCAAGGCGTCCATCTGTGGTGCGGACATCCCAGGTTTTGGAATGGACCCGGGAGTTGGAGGGCCGCCTGTGGTGGGGGAGAGGGATTGAGCATCAGGTGGGTGGGCTGTTCTCCCTCTCAGGAAGGGGAAGAGGAGAGTGTCCAGTGCAACGAGGAACCCTGGCAGAGGCTAGGGTCCCAAGCTGCCAGTGCCACCGCCTCAGGAGGCATGGTGGGACGCCAGGCTTACATCCCGCCCGGGAGAGGAAACCAAGGGGGAGGAGCTGGCCATGAATGATGGCCCTGCTCTGTCGCCGCTCCTCGCCAGATCAATGTCCGCTGGCGGGGGTGCCCTGACCCCGCCTCTGGGGCAAGCCAGGCTTTGCGACCCGTGATCTCGTGGAGGGTCTCCCACTCCAGCACCCCATCCGGGCGGCAGATGGAGTTGGTCCAAGAATACGGCCCCCTCCAAAAAAGGAAACTGAACTGTCTAAGGGTGAGATCCAAAGTAGTAAACTGGATTAGGAACCGGTTAATGGATAGAAGGTGGTGGTAAGCGGCACACACTAATGAGGGAAGAGTAACCAGCGGGGTGCCACAGGGTCTGATCCTTTTCAATGTCTTTATAAGTGACATGCCCTTCTGCAGATACCAAAATCTTCAATAGGGTGGACACTCACAAGGTGGTAGACAGAATGCACAGGGATCCTGGGAAACTCTAGGAGTGGTCAAGAGCATAGCAGTTGGGGTTCAATGCCAAACAGTGCACAATTATGCACCTAGGGCATACGAACCCAGAAGCCGAGTACAGGATGTGGATGGAGATATTGACCGCTACTAAGCAGAAAAGGGACCTAGGAATTACCATATCTGATGATCTCCAAGTAGAAGGGCAGTGTGACAAACAGCTGGGTGGTGGTATCTCCAGCAAGAGGAGGGAAACGGTGTTGCCACAGGATCGCTCACTGGCGAGACCCCATCTGGAGTACTGCGTACAGTTTTGGAGGCCGCACCACAAAAAGGACATAGGCAGGGTGGAGGCAGTTCAAAGGTGGGCAACTAAAATGGTAAAGGGGTTGCATGGAAAGATCTACGAAGAGAGACAGAGTGATCTCAACATGTACATCCAGGAAGAAAGATCAAGAGGGTACATGATAGAGACCTACAAGTACCTCACAGGGGAGAACAGAATGCAGCAGTGGAGTCTCTTTCAAATCAGTAAGAGCCTCAGGACTAGGGGGCTTGCGATGAAGATTGGGGGGGGGGGTTAAGAGATATGAGGAAATACTTCTTCATCGAAAGGATGACAGATGCCTGGAGCAGACTGCCAGCGGAAGTGGAGAGGTGAAAATAGTGAGGGGCTTCAGGCATGTGTGGGATAAACATAAGGGTCTATTAGTAAACAGGCAGGGAGAAGGGAGGTTCACTGGAGACCAGTTAGGGTCTACAGAGATAAAGTAGGCAGGGAACATCTGGGTAGACTGGGTGGGCCAAAGAGGTACTTTTCTGTTGAAAAATGTTGTTTCTATGTAAAGCATATCCACTGCCTGGCCCCTGTCCACAGAATGGAACAAATTCAGATTTTTTGACATGACCTACCACTCACAAAGCTGTGCTCTCTTTTAACCTGCAGTCCATGTACTTCAGAGAAGCACCTGTGTGTTCCTTAACCATAGTTTCTATTAACTTGCCCACTAGGGAAGTTAGACTCACTGGACTGTAGTTCACTGGGTCTTCTTTGTTCCTTCCACTGTAGAGTGGTACCACATGCGCTACCCTCCAATCTCTCAGAATCTCTCTGGTTTCAAAGTAACGATGTAATGGTTCAACCAGGATGATACTATAGCCTGACTAGACTCTTTCAGTACCCTTGGCCAAATCCCATGAAACCAGAGAGTTTATTTGGAGATTCAGCAGCCTCTTGTGCAGTAGTAATTATCCCCCTTCCCCACACCTCAAACCTTTGTTCTGAAGGACCCCCCCAAAACACACCTACTTTGGTACTGGTCTCAAATTTCAAATGTGAACACAGAACTGATGGTGTCCATTTTGCCTTCATCATTAACTATGCTTACATTGGCTTCCTCAATTTTTCCTTACACACACACACACACACACACACACACACACACACACACACACACACACCGGGATCGATAAATTTCAAAATGGCATGCTAGTCCCGACAACTGGTCTGGTCAAAAATGGTAGTCCCAGAGTTCAGTGGTAGTCCAATACGCTTACATGAAAATTTTAACCAAACATCTGTAGAAATAAATTACATGGTGTGTCTGGGTTGTACTATTGTATTAGGATGGATGTAGATGTAGAAGAACTGTGTAAATCGAGAAAACAATATTGAGTGACTGACTCTCCATCCATTCCTTTCTTTTCTGAATGTTAATATGGCAGGTCCAGGGTGGACCGTTACTGTGTGTAGAGTGCCGCATCTCACCAGATTTTGGGATGCCAAAAAGAGGACACCTAGTTCCCCGATGAGCCCTGGTGCCAGACCCTGAGTAAACAGGTTTAAAATCTCCACTTCCTTCACAGCTCATATACAAGGGGAGGTCCTAGGTACGGTAGGAGAAGAGACTGAGAGTAAAAAAAATTATAAAAAATAATAATAATAATACAGGATATTGAATTGAAGGTACATGAAGAATATTTGGCAGCTGGAAAAGAGGACATGTGCTCGTAAAAGAGGACATCTGGTGGTGACCCTAACTAACCATGTGTGCATGCAGGGCAGGCTGAAGTCTGTTTCAGAAGAGATTGGATAATTGTAGTGAAATGAAGCCAAGGCCATCAATCAACAAGCCATTCTGCGAATATAGCATGACTGTCATCAAGGGTAGACTGACTAGAGATTGGAGAGACAGGAAGATGATGATGGAGCACTAGGAGTACTTGCATTGGATCATCATCACTCATCAGGAGAAGAAACGGAAGCAGCAGCGGCACCACCAGCAGTAGATGTAGCAGCAGTAACAGCAGCATGCCCATGAACATGTCTAGTTCCTGGACCACAGAGCAGCCAGTGGTTAATTGCAGGATCAGGATTAAATTCATGCAGTTCAGGACCTTCTACCGCTATCTGCAGGAGAGACTGTAGTGTGTCATCAGAAAGCCGTGTCCGTATTTTTGTTTTGATAAGGTTCTGAATAGAAAAAACTCTTTCACACTTAGCAGTTGAGACACTCATAGTTATTAGTATTTCAACTAAGTCAAGAATAATGTGCCCAATCTGTGGTGGTTTTTCTTTTAGTAATTTTGTGTAGACCTGCAAATACGGCTTGTCAGCTGAAGATTTAAGCAGCATTTTAAATGCAGCATACTCAGACTTTATATGTTCCTGCTGCTCTTCTGTGAAAAAATCAAAGTATTTAACCAGGTTTGCCAGTTCACAGGTCCCAAACACCGCTAGCTGGTCTCTCGGCAGATCAAACTGCTTGAAATCTAAACAGTTGAACCATTTGAGAGGCACCTCTCGTCTATGTACGTTATTGCTGCATTTATTAAATTCTTCAATTGCGTATCTCTTACAAAACTGACTTCTGGGCAGTTGCCTCTGAACGGGAAAGGAACAGTCCTCTCCTCCTCCTCCCCCCCCTCCCCTCTTTGACACAACATACTCCATCCATTTCTGTTCAGGTTTGTAATGGCTAAGGAAAGTTGCCATGTATTTCCCTGGTGATGTTTTCAGCTCCGTAAGCTGGAGTAGGCAGGTCTCAACAAGTTGTGGAACTTCCAGTATTACTATGTCATCTCTTTGAAACTGGAGTAACAGGTTTTTTAGTATTGGCAGGAAGTCTTGTAGTATATATAGGGATTTTACAAACTGTACACTCTGTACTTCCTTTAAGAGGGCCTTTGTTCTAGAACCTTCATCACCAGCAGCAGAAGATGCATGTTCTAGGTGTTGAGCGACACTGGGTAGGTTAACCTGAACTGCATGAACTGATCGTGACCTACTGGCAAGCCATCTCACTTGTTTTATAGCACTAAAGTGAGCAAGATCAGTATCCATGACATTTGCAATTTCTTTTAGTTCTCTCATTTTTTGGGACTGTAATGATAAAACTTAAATATTTCCTTGAGAGTACTTTCAAGCTTTGACACAAATGTATTTTTTTTTACCACATCAAGAACTGCCAGCTCTAACTTATGGGCAACACAGTGCATCGCAATTATTTGAGGACAGTGTTCCCGCAACTTTGCTATGGTTCCTCCTCTTTCACCCATCATGACACTGGCCCCATCAAAATTTGCTGAAACAAGGAATGGCCCTGGATTGTGAACATTTTGTAGGTTACTTAGAGGAAGATTTACTGACTCAAGTGCAGTCGTTATTGGTGAAATACACCTTCTGCATGTGCATGTTCCAGTGGCACAGCTTGGATAAGCACTGTTCGCACTAGTTTTGAGTTTGGGTCAACAAACCGATGAAAACATTTTCCCACTCAGTTATACTAGAATCTGTACTACCGTCAGCAAGAACTGTCACATATTTAACATCAATAAGAGTCTGCATCTGGGTTTGGGATATAACTGCTGATATAGCACCACAGAAGTCCCTGGCTCGCTTATCATTGGTATAATTAGAACCAAGCGTTATCCCATTTTTTCTTGCAGTTCGCAGAGCCACCCATGTCCAAGAAAGGGCGAGATTTTTGGCAATGGAATATGCTGTGTTGAACAGGCATTGCATCTTGACCTTAGTGCCTGATCCAACTGCGTAATGCTTGATACAGTGGGGACTCAGTGATATCAAAATGTACCACACGCTGACCACTGTGTGCAATATGTTGATTCATACACAGCAAATGTGGATTGGACTTGTCATGAGCACGTAGTGACTCAATTCGAAAATTATTTGAGCCAGTGGCAAAAACATTAGGTTTCTTTGAAAAGGCTGGTACTGCAATGGTTGGATATTTTTCGCACATAGTGCAATACATCAGTTCTTTTTTTCCATCACATCTCAGCCAGTTATAAATGGTTAACCAATGCCTTTGAAACAATCTGGCCCTTTTCTCCTGATCGTATTTCTTATCTTTATTTGGCCTCTCTGGCCTCTCATCCTGCTCATGGAGCACTAAAGTACGTTTTTTAAGGAGTGGATGTAAACTTTCAGTTAAGCCTTCATTGCTTAATTCAAGACACTGATGATCAGCAGTTATCTCCTGACACAGATATAGGCTCATTGTCATTGTTATTACTCTTATCTGCACTAGACACAGAGGTGGACTGTGTTTCAGTTTCAGGTGGTGTATTGCTACTGATGGAGTCTGCTGTCACTGCTGATACTCGTGAGGCTACTGACCAGAGAGAAAAAAGAGTCTGCTGTTTACTGCTCCTCCTACTCCTGTTCTGCATATTGTGGCACTTATTTTCTTCCTCCAGTGATAATAAAATAAAATAATAAAATATATATAGTGTGTTTGTGTGAGTTTCTTTGGGTGCCGGGGTTTGGTGGACTGGGTGGCAGACGGTGACACTGGGGGGCCAGAAGGACACTACAATGAGTGGGTGCTAACCTCAAAATATCAACCAATCAAATTTTTGATTTATTTATTTATTTATAGCCCTGGCCTTAAGCCCTCCTTGCTTTCTTTCTCCTCCTCCTCCTTACTGCTAAAATTTTATTTTGGCCCAGATAGACATTTACTACATTTAACTTACAACACAAACTGCTCTTGCTGTCTCAGTGGCTGATCCTCCCCTCCCTTCCCTTATTAGGCTCACCATTGACTCCACAGTCTCAACCTAGCAGACAATTTAGCTCCAGACAGCAGTTCAAACTAAAAAAGTTACAATGCACTGTGTTTCCTTGGATCACTGCACTAGTAAGTTCCCCCTTCCCTCCCTGTTTATTTTGGTTAGTATACCCCTCCTGATTTCCTTGTTCCTTCAATTAAGTTATATAAAATATATAAAATATGGGAACAAATTCAATTCACTTATTTGTAATACTGCCCCTTATTGACTTTGTGTTTTCTCTCGTTTTTTTTTGGCTTCTGCAAAACACAGACAGCAAAAGGCTGGCTGGCTTCAACAATGTTCTCCCTCCAGCCCCTATTTTTTTTATTTGTGTGAGCAAACTGATGGCAGCTTCATTTGTGTCCAGCTTGCGGCTTCCGCACCCCCTGCCACAGCGCGCCGATCACTGACCTCCTGGCTCACACCAACCCCAACCTCCTCGCTAACTCTTACCTCCCTGGCTTTTATTTTTATTACAGTAGTGCCCCTCGACTGTGAGGGCTAATCAACTTTCTCCACGCAACAAACTGCTTTGGGAACAGTACGCACGTCCTTCTCTCTGTGAAGATGAGAGAAAGTGAGTGCGTCAGTGCGTGTGTCCCCAGATCAGTCTCGCCAAGCCTACGCTGGAGCCAATGTGCGCCTTACCCTTCGGTGAGCCTCGGATGGATTTGCTGCCACACATGCCAGTCTCATGACTGGCTCCTCCTCTGTTTCCGTTTTGGCCGCTGCTCGTACCCGCTCCAGGCGCTGTTTCTGTTCCCCTGCTGCCGACCTGCCATATCACGTGAGTGCTGCTCTGTGGGTCAGATGACCACCAGCACAAGACAGGTTGGCGCAGGACTGCTGCAGTATCGCGCACCCTGCAGCCAATATATATTTTTTTTATTTTAATGCTTGCCCACGGACAAGTGGCTCCTTACAACAGTACTTGTCCCTGACTGGGAAGTAATAGCTCGGGACGTCGGGCTATCGTATTTGTCGAACCCTGACACACACACATACATATATTTATATATATATATATATATATATATATATATATATATATATATATATATATATATATATATATATATATATATATATTATATATATATATATAAAAAATGTTTAATTATCCTTAAACCCTTCTGCAATTTTCTTGTGGCCTTGGCCTCCATTGCTATCTTTCCTGCTGCTTTAAGTTTCCCTTAATCCTCCATATGTGCCTCAAGACTGATCCCCCTTGTATCTCCTAAAGCAGCCCCCCCGTGCTGCCCACACTTGTCTACCAAGCCAAATGGGAGTCCTATGTCTCTTGCCCTTCCTAACATACCTGACACACTCCCTTGTGCACCTGGCACTACATTCATGATTTCTGCCCATTTGGCCTCCCATTTCCAACACCACTGATACCTTTTTAGCCTGCCCTCCAGAATCTCCACCATCCTGGCAAAGTCTGCTTTCCTAAACTTAGGGACTTGATACTGGAGTTCAGTGCTGAGCCTCCAGAGCAATGTTAACACTCACAGTATTATGGTCATGTTGCCCTAAATGGTCTTCAACTTTCTGATCACTTATTTAGAAAGAAAATGCCAAAGCACAAGTCCAGTTCCTCATAATACCCTGTTTCCTGGCATCCAGTGGCACCCCAGGCCTCTCTCCCGCCCTGTATCAAACAGATCCTGGCATCCAGAGAAAGTCCCCTCTCTCACCCAGCCCCGTGCCACGTAGTCACTGACATCCAGCGTCCCCTATTTCACCAAGCAGTCTCCGTCTTCCGACAGCACCTCCTCACCTTACCCATGCCGAGCAGAATTGCCCTCCCCACTCACCCTGCGAGATGCCAAGCAGTCCCTGGAATCCAGTACTCCTCACACCAGTCCCTTAACAAGCGGTCCCTGGTATTCAGTGACTCAGCTTCGCCCTATCCCCATATCAAGCAGTCCCTGGTGTCCAGGGACACATCCTCAACCCACATCAAGCAGTCCCTGGTGTCCAGTAACATCCTCAATTTATATCAAGCAGAAACGTTTGAATAACTCAAAGGAATAAACGCAGTGTAGGCTCAGAGCCTCTTCCAGGAAAAAACAGGTACACGGACAAGAGGCCACGACATGTGCCTTAAGGGAGGTAGATTCAGAAGCAACCTCAAGAAGTTCTTCACGGAGAGAGTGGTGGAGCCCTGGAACAGCCTGACTGAAGAGGTTTTAGCTGCTAAAACAATAGGGGAATTCAAGCGAGCTTGGGACAGGCACATTGGAAACCCAAAATGAAGTGGGGAAGGGGTTAGGAAATCAGGCAAACTAGATGGATCGCACGGTCCCATTCTGCCGACACATTCTTATGTAGTCCCTGGTGTCAAGTGACAATGCAAACGAACTGAAAGAGATGCTCCCCTCACACACCCGATGCGCCAATTCAAAACAATGACAAAGCAACCAGAAAAGCTAGGTATGGGGATGTCACTGGACACCAGGGACTGCTTGATATGGGGATGAGGTAAAGCTTTGTCATGGGACACCGGCGACTACTTGATATCGGGGTGAGGTTAGAGGGTGTCACTGGACACCTGGGACTGCCTGATATGGGGATGGGGGTGAGGCAGTGGCCCCAGTTTTCAGTGACATCCCCTCACCCCATCCATATATCAAGCAGTACCTCGGGTGCAGCGATTCCCCCGCATCCTATCCCATTATCAGCAGGATACTAACTAGCTGGTACAGCAAAGCAAAATGCTATGCAAAACCGAGTAATGCTAACCATTTCCAGAAATGCATAGCAGGACTCTCGGGGACACGGGCACGTGCATCCTTTATGCACATGTTGTGCTTCAGGACACTCGCCCACCAGTCGCAAGACTCTCCGCAGTAGACTCCAGAGCGGGCCGTGTACTGCGCATGTGCGAAATGTGTGATTTGTCCCCCCCCTTCCCTCCCCTTTGCCACTTGGTGGTTTTGGCGCCTTGAGACAGTGGCGCACACCACCAGGTGAGGTGGGGAGTGGGGAAATGAGGAGGAAGAGCTGCCAGCAGCAGTATTCGTGGCAGGCAATCAGTTCCCCCTTGCAGCTGCTGCCTTGGTTCATTCGGGGGACGAGAGCTGGAGGACCGACAGGCTCTCAGGAGTAATTCTGCCGTCGATGGAGAAACGTGGCAGGAAGAGAAAGTGCAAAAAAAAATTAAATAAATAAATAAAATATAGAAAAATAAATAAAAAATAAAAGGTTTAAATAAAATACACGCGTCCGGACAGTCTGCCCCAGTTGCCCAAGGAGAAGAAGGAAGGAAGCATGCGGGTGTATTTGTGCTGCCAGCAGGCTGCACACATGAAGGAACCAGTGTGTTTCGTAACACAGAAAAGGTAATTTTTTCATTTACAATTATTTTATGCAGTTAGGGCATCGTGACTATTTCTGGCCGACAGTTTAGTAAGCCAAGGGTTTATACGTGTCTTTTTGTGCTTCTTTGTGCAGGGTCGAGTCAGGAGTGCATTGCAGCCAGGTGAGGAGGAGAAGAGTGAAGAATCTGGGTGGGGGAAACCTCGTGAGCGGCACACAGCATGTCTCAACGAAGCCCGATTATTTTGACGGAGGAGAATCCTCCCCACCAAAGGACAAGGAACAAACAACATCATCCTTCGAGTGTGACTCAAAGGGAAACTGTCATCAGCAGGATTTCTTAGTGTTTGAAAGCCCAAAAAGAGCTAAATTTGATTGAGCCATTGTGTTTCTCTGTGAGTCTTTGCAGTCCAGAGTTATTCATATGTAAATCACCCTGTAATTAAGGGCTGGTGGCAGCCATATGTTTTGGGCTCCTGACAGGAAATGATGTCACCGAGGGTCTAGGTTCTCCTCTAACTGTATTTAATCCAATAGATTAAATAGGAAACCGACTGTTTTATCTAGTGTGTTTTAAGGTGTTATTACAACACTTTCTACATCTATAATAATTGTTTTGTACGTGCATTGAAACTAGTGAGTTATCAACTTTACATTTCAAGCTGTTAGTAAAAATAATCCATCTTCAGGATTGCTTTAACCTCTAGGATATACAGTACTGCCAGCTGAACGTGTCAGTACAGATTTCTGGGGCTGCCACAATACCACCTTCTGTCTTTTTCTGTTCCCTCTCTTACAACTGTGTGTGTGTGTGAACTCGGGGTCTACAAGATGCAAACGTGGCTACATTTCGTACCTACTGGCCTGGCATCATGGCCTCCCTGTGCTCCTACTACACACCCAGGAACAAGCTGTTGTTCAGTGTGCCTTTCCTGGACAAAGACAGTAAAAACAATCTGAGCATGTGTTATGATTCTGAAAATATGCTCTTTCTATCCAGATTTGACTTGAAAAGAAAAACACAGGACACAATTACTATAGATAGACATCATTGTTAAAAGAAAATACAAAATCACACATGCCCCCACAATGCAAAGCATCATGGGCTACATATGCAAATCACCACAGAATGTTATGTTGGTCCAACTTTAAGCAGAATTGCATGGTGCCAAAAGGCCTCTCACACAGTTTGCAAAGGGTGCTAACAGTGCTTCTCTGGCATTGTTATGGTAGAAAATCCCATTCCACCCAAAGCATCTCAGTAAGAAACTGTTACACTTTTAAGTTCAACAAGAGAAGTAAAATACTCTTAATTAATATTGATCAGTTTTTACATACGGATAAAGACACTTATCTCCTCTCCAATTACAACCTCGCGATTGATATTTGTGGTTACAACCAGGAGGTTGTAATCAACACCTGTCAATCAAGCGTCACCACAGAAAGCTAACTGGCACATAGTTTCACTGTGGGCGGGCTGAACATCTTGCCCAACACGGCGGCTCCATTACCGAGCACCAGTACCAGCAGTCAAGCTTTTCCACACACTGTTAAGACAAGTAAGATTTTAAATATTTTTAAATATCTGTCTAGTTGATTCTGCCTTGAAAATGAAGAAAAATCAATCTGGTTGATCCTGCTGCTCATACCCTTTGAGTGTGTCTTACACTATGCAGCAATGCTGATGGACCGTGACTTTCCAGAATGTCGTTCCCACTGTAATGTAAAGAAAAAGAAAAAAGGGAGAGACAGGCTCTGTGTGTGTGTGTGTGTGTGTGTGTATCTCTGACAGAAGTGCTGCACTAACCAAACTGTGCTAAAAGGGAAAAAATATTACCATTATTTAAATAAATGATATGGGTGTGAGTGTGTGTGTAAAAACCAGAATTTTACACACACACACACACACACACACACACACACACACACACACACACACACTCTCTGTGTGCAATACTTTTATAAACCCCTCAGGGTTTATGTTGCAACCCACACCTCGGGTGTGTGTAAAATTCTGGTTACACAGACCCACCCATATATTATTCTATATTTTAATTATATATTTCATGTAATGCATGTTTTAACAATGTTGTCCATCTATGTGTTTTTGCAATTAATAAACAAATAATTGTGTTCTATTTTTTTCCTTTTCAAGTCAAGTCTGGATAGAAAGTGTATAATATTTTCAGAAACTTAACATATGCTCAAACCCCATTCTGCTGGTTGAAGCATGTTCACGGTTGTACTGCCAGCTGATAATCAAAAGCTACACATTTCAAGGCTGGTCCCATGATGCCAGGCCAGTAAGTACATAGCCACATTTGCATCCTGTAGACCCAAGTTTACACCCAAAATTGAAAGAAAAAGGCTGTAAGAGAGGGAATGGAAAAATACAGAAATTGGTGCTGTGGCAGCCCCAAAAATCTGTACTGACATGAACACAGCCAGGGTTTAGAAATCCTGATATGCCCCCCCCCCAAAATACCTGTTGGCACAACAGAGCCAGCCTTGAGATGTGTAGTTTTTGATGATCAGCTGACAGTATAGCCTATAGGTTAAAGTAATACTGAAAATGGATTATTTTTATTAACAGTTTGAAATGTAAAGTTGATAACTCACTAGTTTAAATGCACATACAGTACATATACAATAATGCATGGCGCTGGGTGCATAACGAGAAATTAATGCCCACCCGAGGTGTGAGATGCTACATAAACCCCGAGGGCAAAGCCTGAGGGGTTTGTTAAAGCAGCCCACACCGAGGGTGTGCATTACTTTCCTGTTTATGCACTCACCCCCATGCACTGTTAGATGTAAAGGCTGGCTTGTCTTTTTCTGCCACATAAGAGGAAAAACATTGTGACACACATGCTTAACAGGAAGCAAACCTTTTTACTGAACAGTAATTGGTGATTTTCAAGCAGAAAAAAATTAAACTTGTAATAGTATTTTTTTATTCTTTTTTCCCCCCTCGCACAAAACTTTTTTTGAACAGAACGTGTTTTTTTCTTTTTAGTTCAGTTCTTGTGAAAGTGAAATGGAAATGTGCTACGCGAACACTCAGGTTAACAGTTAAACTTGTTTTGTAATAGTTGTATTTAATTTTGCTGTACCTTGACAGAAAACTGCAGTAAAGCGTCTTTTATAGACCAGTATTGGTTATTTTATTGGTTTCATAAACGGCTTCCTTTGATTTATTTTCTCCGCGTGTGTTCAGTTGCGGATATGTAAATTAGGCTGCTTAAGTATGCATTCTTTTGCTGCGTTGTCTTAGTGATATTAAAATTTTCACCATGACGTTAGGGATCCCTTGGGTTTCTATGGAGGGTACGTAGCTTTACCAGATTGGGCTACAGTACTGTTTGATGGCTTTTTGAAGTGAAGGAAAAAACAAAAACCAAAAAAAACACACTTGTTTAGTTCCCATTCATTTACAATCATGGCGGAGTTGTGAGTGGTGTCACGGAGGAGAATTTACAGTAGAGTGTATGAGCAGGTATAGCGCAAGGCACTAGAAGGAGCAGGTAGCACGTGTTTGCCATTATAACCTACTCCATCTATAGGAAGAGAGACAAGCCAGTTATTACAAAACAATTATAGATGTAGAAAGTGTTGTAATAATGCCTTGCAACACACTTAATAAAACAGACAATTTCCTATTTAACCTGTTGGACTAAATGCAGTCATAGGAGGACCTAGACCCTCGGTGACAATTTCCTGTCAGAAGCCCAAAACATATGGCTGCCACCAGCACTTAATTACAGGATGATTTACATATGAATAACTCTGGACTGCAAACACTCACAGATAAACACAACAGTTCAATCAAATTAGCTTTTTATGGGCGTTCAGACATTAAGGAAATCCTGCTGATGACAGTTCCCCTTTAAGCACATCTCAGGAGACAGCTGACATTGTGAATGTTGAAACTGAAAATGATAAGCAGTCTGAACAGACTGCATCTGCTAAAAGCAGCAAGAAATTAAGGTTGTGGAGGGACAACTGGACAAAGTTAGTTATTTCCATGACTTGTAAAGGAGGAGGTAGAGGGAAATATTGTTGGGAAGTGCAGTTGGTGTAAAAAAAAAAAAAGTGGCAAAAAACAATCCATTTGCCACAACTGGCACAACCAATCTGCAAGGTGTCTGCTTTCTACAGACATGAAAGAAACCAAGAACATTTGCTGGTGCACACTGGAAAGCACACAGCAGAAAAACGGTCTCTGCCAGTGGCATTTGAGAAGCAGATCTCGGGTCCTGAGGCAAAGGATGACAGTGTACTACCTTACCAAACAAGGGCAATCACTGTACCAGTCTGAAACACCGATAATAGCTCTACAGGTGAGGAATGAAATCTTTCGGGCCGGAGCACTGGACAGCTGTTGCTTGTGGAATGACACTAATGGTAGTGTTTTTACATCCACAGAAACAAAGTGACTGCCCAGCCTAAGTAGACTGCTAACCATTTTTGAGCAAGTCCATGGCACAGTTGTCAACATTAATAAAACAATTTTTTTTTTTTTTTTTTTCTAACCATGTGCTATGCAATTTCAGAGCAGATTAGCACTTTCACACCTAAACCTGCTAATCAATTTTTTCGGCTTGTTTAATACCCTGATCAGGCAGTCCCTAGTGTCCAGCGACGCCTCATCCCCATATCAAGCAGTCCCTGGTGTCCAGTGACACAGCCTCACCCCACGCCATATCAAGCAGTCCCTGGTGTCCAGTGACACAGCCTCACCCCACGTCATATCAAGCAACCCCCAGTGTCCAGTGACACAGCCTCACACCACACCTTATCAAGCAGTCCCCGGTGTCCAGTGACACAGCCTCACCCCATGCCATATCAAGCAACCCCCAGTGTCCAGTGACACAGCCTCACACCACACCTTATCAAGCAGTCCCCGGTGTCCAGTGACACAGCCTCACCCCACGCCATATCAAGCAGTCCCTGGTGTCCAGTGACACAGCCTCACACTACACCATATCAAGCAGTCCCTGGTGCCCAGTGACACAGCCTCACCCCACGCCATATCAAGCAGTCCCTGGTGTCCAGTGACACAGCCTCACACCACACCATATCAAGCAGTCCCTGGTGCCCATGTCCATTTCAAAAGTATACTGCAACTGGTCAAGTCAGCAGGGATGGGCCTGCTCAATCTTTTGTTCGGAGCAGCAGAAAATAACCAAGGTAAAAATAAAGTATAGTTGTGCAAGAACTTACCATAACAGTAGATCTTCGAGAGTATCTCTTGCAGCAAGTCACAACACATGGGATATCAGCCGCAGGCATCATTTCCTCTGGATGACTTCTCAGCAGTCGACCCTGGGACCTCCCCATACACTACCACGTGGTGTCTGTATGGCAGGTATAAAAGGGGGAGGAACAGCTATTCCTCAGTTCTTTTCTATCCTGGCGATCGAATGTGAAAACATTTCCTAGGCCTCCGATGTGAACCAAGGGAGGAAATAAGGCAGCTGCTCATGGAGTCATAAAAGACAGGCGCAAGGAACCCTTCTGAAGTAACAGAAAGGGGGATGATGGGTGGGGCTGCATGACCTGCTGCAAGAGATGCTCTCGAAGATCTACTGTTACGGTAAGTTCTTATGCAACCATAACTATCTTCTTTGAGGCAATCTCTTGCAGCAGGTCATAACACACGGGAAGATTCCCAAACAGTTATTATGCCAAGTGGGAGGAGGAAGCGAACCATCAGGACTTAGGACAGAAGGCCTTGTAGGACAGCCCTTCCAAACTTGGTCCGCTTCTCAGAAGCGACGTCTAGACTGTAATGCTTGGTGAAGGCATGTACAGTAGACCATGTGGCGGCTTCAAAAATATATCCAATGCAGAGACGCCCCGGAAACATGCCACAGAGGCAGCCATGCCTCTGGCAGAATGGGGTTTTACAACCACTGTGAGAGGTTTTCCGTGTTTTCCATAGATACACGTAATGCAGTTGGCCAACCATGTGGACAAGCACTGCTTCGAAATCTAAACGCTCTGGTTGCCAAGGGCGAAGGAGACACAAAGTTGCTCAGCTGTTCACAACTATGAAGTGCGGAGAAGATCAATTTTCAATGTGCTGTGCACAGCGAGAGAATGAAGCAGGGATTCCCATGGATACTTCAGCTCTGCACAGGACACTGGTAAGTGAATAGCCTGATTTAAAGTAAATTCAGAAACAACCTGTGGCAAAAACAACAGGGTTATGCGTAAAGACACCCTACCATTATGAAATGGCAGGTAGGTAGAGGTTTGCACAGTACTGCCTGTAATTCTGAAAAAACGTCCTCCAGACATAATGGCCAACTAAGAATATAGTTTTCCAAGAAAGAAATCGGAGGCCGCTGGAGTCAGTGGGCTCAAAAGGACTCAGTCAATTTTTCAAGCACAAAATCCAAATCCCACACAGGGATGGAATCCTGGCTAGGGAGATGAAGGTTGGAATCAAAGGTAACTGGGACCAGGGGAACAGACAAGGGGAGTAAGGGAGTATTTTACTCCCATTATCTCCCCCCCTCCCGATTTACTACCACTTTCTGATTTTAAGAATTTAGTTCCCACCTTGGATATTTAAAGTATACTCAAGTTTATTGCAGGAAAACTCCATTGAGCAAGCTCATTCACAAGGAGGTCCTGAGTAACGTATACAGACTAAAGAAATTACATACATGAAATCTAGGTACATAAAAGTATATGATACATAGTGCTCAAAATAAGACATAAAAAGGTAATATTTATAAACATAACCTGGAGAAATCATTAAAAGTAGAGATCCTACAGCAAACAAGTTGGAACAAGAGCAACAGGATGCATAAGGTGAAGGGAGAGTATAAGATAGGTGCAAAGGGGAGTGGAAAGGGAGAAGGAAAAGTGCTGAGGAATATAGAAAGTAAGGATGCCTGAAATAAAGAGTAAAGGAGGATGGGGA
Organism: Neoceratodus forsteri; assembly: GCA_016271365.2. NCBI lineage: Eukaryota > Metazoa > Chordata > Ceratodontiformes > Ceratodontidae > Neoceratodus > Neoceratodus forsteri. Next base: position 972,254,024 of record CM057456.1, on the reverse strand, counting down.
AGGAAAATTAGAGAAGGAGAATAATCATCATCGTCATCGTCATCAAGGGGAACTGAGTTGTTGATATACTGTAACAGTCAACGGTTAAGGAACAGAAACAGCCACATTTGAGAACATTTGCTACACATGCACAATATTGGCAGCACCATACATTACTAGCACCCCTTATACCACATTAAAAAAAAAGCAAGCATATTTTTTTGGGGAGAAAAAGAGCATAAGTATCAGTCGGGACTGCACTACAGGAGACAGTGTCAGAAGCTGCTAACTGGCTGGCCAGAAGGGTTGTTGTAACCTGACAACATAAGGCAACAACACTGTAGCATCAGGAACGTATCTATGGCCCTGTCCACACTACGCCTCTGTAACGTTACAGAGGGTGTAAAACGTTGCCGTAACAGGTCGAGTTTACACCTGTAATGTTACAGGGGGGCGTTTTCGTAACCGTTGTTGAAACCACATATGAGGTGGTCAACAACGGTTATGAAAACCGATCCTCCGCCTGGTAACGCTAACGGGCGGTAGTGCGGGATCTCCGTCGGTAACGGTCCCCGCAGGGCACCAAGACAGCCGCTGAAGTTGCATTGAGGATCGGGCTGTAACGGTCGCCCAGATCCCGCAATGTGGGACCGCAGTGTCAGTCCCGCGGAACGGACACCGCCTCGAGGTGATGCACTGCACCGCCTGCGCCATGTGGATTGCATCCGCTACCAGGCGCAAGCGTGTAGTGTGGACAGGGCCTAAAACTCCATGGCAGCACCAATCAAAAAATCAGTTTAGAGGCAGGGGAGGGGCTCAGAGCTCGTCAGCCAGTGGCATTTCTACTATTTAGATGAAAATACTACCAGGTTGAAAAAGCTAGCAGTGAATACTTCCCAGTCCTAAATCTTATCTAGACCCTTGACTTTGGCAATGTTTTGTTTTGTCCACATGTACATGAAATGCGGCAATGGCCGAAAGGTGGACTTTGACAGAGGGATATGTCAGTCCACCCTCTGACAAGGAGAGCAAATACTCAACGCTCTGAGGGGAACACTCATAAGGAGCCAAGTCTTGTGTAGATGCCCAAATGGAGAAGTGTTTCCACTTTGTAGAACAGGAAGACCATGTAGACTGTTTTCCGGCAGTCCAGAAGACTTCTGCCACCTTTTGGGACACTCCGAAGTGCGAAAGGACTATGCCCTCAGGAGCCAGGTGTGCAGGTGGATTTGGGAGTGAAGGTCCGGGTGTAGTAGGAAGTCTTGTGCCTGGGACAACAGAGCCCGGCAAATCGGCAAAGGTAAGGGATCCAGTTCCAAGAGCTGTAGAAGCAGAGGGAACCAAATCTGTCTTGGTCAGAACGGTGCTATGGGAACCACATATGTCGGCCCGACCCAGACCAGTTTGAGTAGTACTCTCTGAACAAGAGGAAAGAGCAGGAAGGCGTAAAGAAATCTTCCCATCCAGGAAGGAGATAACGCATCCCACCACACAGTTCCAGGACCTTGGTTGCGAGAGCAGTAAAGAGGCCATTTTGTGGAGAGGTAAACAGGTCCAACTCCGGCCGGCCTCATTGGTGGAAGACGTCATTTAGGACGTCTGGTAAGACTTCCCACATATGGGCTATGGTACTGGAGCTGCTTAGGGTATCTGTCAGGGTATTGGATACCCCTGGGATGTGTACTGCCAGAAGATGGCTATTTGGCTGGATCACCCCATCCCAAACCTTCATCGATTCTTTGCAGAGAGGGCATGAATGGGTGCCACCTTGCTTGTTTAGGTTATGAACTACCGCAGAGTTTTCTGATTGCACCTGAAGGTAACTGGGTGGAAAGTGAGTCTTGAACACCTGTAAGGCGTAACGAACTGCCCTCATCTCCATCCTGCTAGTGTGGTTCCACCTGGAACCAGGGCCGTCGACAACGAGGGGTCACCAGCAAAGCAGTGAGACCCCAAGTCTGTCCTGTGTTGAACAGTTTTCAGAGGTACAAACCCAGGTACCATGTACAGGGCCAAGGCACTGAACAGATATTCTGAAGGTCCTCCGTGACGATCCAATCATCACATGAACACTTTCGGAATACGGGATCCAAAGACATCATAAACCCGTTGAAAATGAATGTTTGGTCGGTAGAACTCTTTGCCGATGACTGGTAGGCAGAGTTCTGAAGTAGGACTTGTTGCATGCAGGTTTTACGACTCCACGAGCAGCTGCCTTATTTCCTCCCTTGGTTCCCATCGGAGGCCTAGGAAATGTTTTCACATTCTATCGCCAGGATAGAAAAGAACTGAGAAGTAGCTGGGACCTCCCCCTTTTATACCTGCCCTACGGACACCAAGTGGTAGTGCAGGGGGAGGTCCCTGGATCGACTGTTGAGAAGTCATCCAGAGGAAATGACGCCTGCAGCTGATATCCCATGTGTTACGACTTCTTTCAAGAGATTTCCTCAAAGATCTTAAGATTACCTTAACTGCATTTAGATTACAGTAGCACAAGCAGCTGTGCCACCATTTTTGCAACTTAAAGGAACTGCTGCTTTAAGACTTTTGTCTCATGCTGGCCATCCTACCACATGCACAGACATACAGTAAGCACAGTACAAGACTGGAATGAAATTCTGGCCAACATGGCTTTATCTGCTTGATGCCAATTCAATACAAATTTCCAAAGAGAGAGAGTGTGAGTGTGTGGCACTCTCATATTTTAATATTAGTAATTTCTGACCAGAAGCACTCTGAACTATCTGTGGCAGCTCGTTTCGAGGTACAAGGGAGAGAGAAGATGGGTTACATCAACCCATTTTATTGACAGTGGAAAATGTCGGACAGGATACCGGGGACTCTACTCTTAGGATTAGTACCATGTTAACTACCACCTGACCAGCCACCAGAGATGGGTAGAAGGGACCTCAGTTTAACGGGGAGATGGCACCTCAACAATGCAGCACTCCAGTGTTGAACTACTTGCCAGTTAGCCCCAGTTCCTGGTGTAGACTAGAAACCACAACATTCCATTCTTCAGGCTCCACAGTATAGGGTACAAGCTACTGACTCTGCTACAAATCAGTCTTTTTTATTTGGACAAAAACTTCTGCCAGCGTGCAATAACAGTAAAATGCACATGCCACAAGGATACGGAAATGTGATACCTTTAACTCTTTGCAATGATGGTGCGTTATCCCCAAGGGCTGATCATTAGACACCCGAACCATCCTCTCCCCCATATGCCTGTCCTATACTGTTGTCTGTTTATACCCTACTCTTTCCATAGTCCTCTCTCATTGTGTCCTCCCCAAATAGTTATACCGCACTGAAATTCATGTCTCTTATTATGCTCGTATGTTTTCTTTTTACTCGTTATGAGATACTCACTATATAGATTATGTATTGCACTATCTTATCAGGAACTCCTTGTAAATGAGCGTGCTCAATGGAGTTTTCCTGTAAATAAACTTGGACTTTAAATTCGACAAATGTTTCTCCCCAGGAAATTATTGTAAACAAGATGTTTCATCTCAAGTGATGTCTACACTAATACAAATATTTTTAATTAATGAATACAACTCATCCAGTACATGAATACTACTGGCCATCCAGAAACAAGTCCCCCAAAAAAAGCAGGCTCGATTCCTACTACTGCTGACGTGGCCTAAACTAGACATGTCACTAGAGACTCACTACCAGCTTTCCACACGATTACAAAAAGTGAACATTAACAAATGCTGGCTAAAACGCCGCACGGCTACTGCTACGTCTTGCCCCGAGCAACTTTCCGCCAGGCCTGCCGTTACAGCCACGTCTACGCTGAGCTCTCAAGCGCAGCTTCAGCCCGCACCTCCACGGGTCCCAGCGCTGGAGAGGCTGTCTCACCCTCCAGCTGCCTGCACGGTGACTCCCGACCCCAGCCTCCCACCCCGGCAGGAATCCCACAGCGCCGGTGCCACCACTGTTACCATGTTTCCGGAAAAGCTGGGTCTGTGTGTTAAATCCAAATCTCTCTGCCGTGTCCCGGTTGGTCTGGCTTCTCAGGCTCTGTCTTTCGATGCTAAGCTTTTTCCCAAACCACTAGTCCCCCTGAAATCGAACTACAAAAAGGACCAGTGCTCTCCTGACGACAAACTCAGAGGCAGGGCCCCGAGGACGGGGCTTGCTGATTGTCGCCTGTGAAAAGCACGCAACCCAATACATTGAACGCTACTTTAGGAGCGTTGGAAATAGCAATCGTTTTAGTAATAACAATTGATTTGTCTTTATTTTGTTTCAGTCACCAGTGTCTCGTAAACGGCGGCTGATTTTTTTCTCTCCTGGTCTGGCACTCACGAGGCCAGCTATACGGAATTAGGTGATGTGGCTTTACGTTAGTAGGAGGTAGCACCCGAAAAGAAAAACCATTGCTTTTCAAATAGAAATTACTTTTTTAACGGTAGAAGTGGCATTTTGCCTGAATGGGGTAATTGTTTGGACTGGCACGCTTGATTTTAAAAGCGAGCTCACATTGAAAGTTATGGGGTTTGTAATGCAACATCTTTCAAAGTAAAAACCAGCACAACTTTAGCGTTTTGGAGTGTGGGGCCTCTTTGCAGTCTGCAGTTTGCCAAGTGAGCACGATGACCACGGTGAATGTGGTTTTCTTACATCCGGATCTGGGGATCGGTGGTGCGGAGAGGCTGGTAGTGGATGCAGCGTTAGCACTGCGGTCCAAGGGCTGTGGTGTGCAGATATGGACAGCTCACTATGACCCTCAGCACTGCTTCTCAGAGACCAAAGACTCCGGGATCAAAGTCGTCTGCGTTGGAGACTGGCTACCCAGAAGTATCCTGGGACATTTCTATGCTCTTTGCGCTTATATTCGTATGACTTTTGTTGCTTGGTACCTTATTTTCCTTAGTGGTGTGGAATTTGACGTGGTTTTCTGTGATCAGGTTAGTGTTTTCTGATTTTCTTTATTATTTGGTTCCTTTATCACATCGTATATATGAGCCTAGTGTTACCGGGTAACTGGCGCGATAGCGGAAATCTCCGCTCTTTACCCGGTAAGTAACACTACTAACCGCATGCATAGGCGGTGATACGAAGTATCCTGACATCTACTTTCCCGGGACAGATATCTGGGTAAAGTTGAGGATGTGTGGGAACTACCATACCTCTCAACCTTTTGTCCCCCAAATGTGGAACATTGCCTCTAAAAATGTGGCACAAACGAGCACACTGTGGAACACTTCATCAAATCTTTACTTCAGAAGCTCAGAACACTGTTAAAATGTTTGTATTTATGTTCAAAAGGTCTGTTATTAATGGTATGATATATATTTTGCAGCATTTACTATAGATCTTTGCTTTAAAATGTTAGCAGTAAATGTGGGACAAGTCCTCACAATGTGGAACAGGGAGCTAAATGAGCAACGTTCCTCGTAATGTGGTACAGTTGAGAGGTAGAAGTGCGACCAGCACTCATGGTTTCTGAGCGAGTGGTGGTATCATGACATAGACGTTGTTGGGCGTGGTCTCAGTTCCTTCTCTTGTAATGCAACTATTGCTGCTGGTGCATGTGTGCATAATTTAAGTAGTATACCAGGAGAAGGTGAGGGTGATGCTGGGATTTACCTACATGGTGTGGTTTTCTCATGAGGCGCAGGCTGAGAGACAAAACACACCAGAAGTGGGTAAATCCTGGCATCACCCCCACACACTCAAGTGGGATATTGCTATTATACAATGTCTCCCTTGTTTTTTTAGTGATTAAAAAAGAAAAAATATATATTTTTGGGGGTTGGCTGGCACTAGGGATGTGCGAAATTGGAAAATTTTGCCCAGCGAAATATTTTGCGTAATTAGCGCATTACACAAAATATTTTACTGGGCGAAATGAGAAATTTCGCCAGCAGTTGGATGTGAAATTTCACTCGTGGGCAAAATTTCGCACCCGTGGCGAAATTTCACCACCTGAGGGAGTAATTTAGTCTCCCACGGCAAATAGTTGTGGCCATTGCCCACTGGCCAAAATTCTCCCTGGTGTCCAGTGGTCCCCCTCAGCCATCACTGGCCATAATAATATGAAATAAGAACCCCCAAGTTAACCTGTACCCACCCCAATTTGTTTTATTAAAAAAATACCGCCCACTCCAGAGTCCCTGGTGTCTAGTGCCCCCCGGGCCGTCACGGTCATAATACATATATATTAAATAAGCACGCACCCCCCCAAGTTACCCTGCATCCCTACCTGGCACGCCTTCCCATGGGTTATGCTACGATTTACATGTTGTAAATCATGACAGCCAGCCAATCAGGAGCCAGTATTTTTAGAGCTGTTGTATTAATCTGGTTCAAGGTCAGTTGGCATTAATCTGTATCCCCTTCCCCTGGGTCGTGCCTGAAAATAGGCAGAATTTGTCTAGTGCACTTACCCGGTCAACAAAAACTAAATAAATAAAAATAAATAATAAGCAATAAACCATGACATGGTGTGAGTTATGGAGGGATTTACCACGGCTGGCGTGGTGCAGCCGAGTGGTCAAATCCAGGCCAGCCGTGATAAATCCCACCATCACCCATACCCTGGAGCGGTTTATTGTGATTATACCATGAAAAGGAAGTGAAGGATTAAAAAAATATTAAAAAATCATATTAGAAAGTAAAAAAAAAACTTATTTTTATTAGTTTTAAAGTGAGATATTCTTCCTCTAGAGTAAATAGTCCCATGTTCCTAGGTAGAAGATGTGCTGTCCAGCTCCTAATCCAGCCTTCCTCCCCCTCGTTTCAGATGCTGCCGAGTTTCTAATCCAACACACACACTACGCTGTGATATCCTGTCTTGGTTTATTGGTTACATTTTCTGATAGAGACAGGCAGCCTGATATTAAGTAGTAGCCGGCAGTCTGTGTAATGCGAGTGCAACCGCTAATGGCTGCTACCCCTGAGCTGCTGCTGCTTCCAGGTACAAGCTTCCAGTCAGGGAAAAAAACATATTGGTGTGAAACGTGGGATTTTCTCTTTTTTATATGTTCTGTCATGTGGGAAACTGGACTTTTGTGGAGGCTCAGTGACATTGTGAATGTGGTCTGGAGGTGGTGCTGTGGTGGGTAGCCAGTCTTGGAAATGCAGCATTGTTTGTGACGTGAGGCAGGTACAAATTTTCTTGCTGCCAGTTTAAAAAAAAAAAAAAAGGCTGCTCGGTCTCTCGGTGCCACAGTCCCTGTGTTCCCCGTGAATTCGAAGTTGACAGCTACTGATTTGTTTACTCGGTATACTATCTCGCTGTCATACCGTCGCTGTGTTTGCCAGTCGTCACTTTGCCAAGGTTGGAGTGATTTCAGGGTGGGGTTCCTGATGTGGCTGACTGGCACCTTTGCCGTGGGTATATCGTAGGATTTACGATACCAGAAAGGTGCCAGCCAGCCAATCAGAATACAGGATTTGGGCTTTGGTTTGGAATCCATGGTATAATTTCTGTCTCCCCCACGGGGTGCTAAGCTGCAGGAGATTGCTGGTCTGTGAGAAGTGGGGCCCAGCTGTGTGTGTGTGTGTGTGCTCACTGCCAATCTGTTCTTGGCAAGGGGGCTGACTGCAAGGGGTAGTCTGGGAAGGGGGTCCCACAGCTAGTCTGTTGGGGGTCTGCTGTAGGAGGGTGGCTGGTCTCTGGGAATGGTAACTACAGCTGGGGATAGACACAGCCAGTTGTGGGAGAGTCTGTGGGAAGGAGGGGTCCAGCTGTGGGGAGGGCATGGCTGCCCACTGCCCCCATCCCTTGGTAGCCACTCACTTTACAGCCCACCAAACCTCCTTTGCCAATATGTTCTTCGGGGTGTCCGGCTGCAGGGGAATGACTACTCTGTAGGAATGGGGTTCCAACTGTGCGGGAGAGGGACACACATCTAGTCTGCTGGAGGGGATGTTGCATGGGTTGGCAAGTTTGTGGGAAGGGGGAGTTTTGCTGATGGATAAATACAGCCAATTCGGGGAGTTGACGGGAAGGAGAGGTTCCAGCTGTGAGTGGGTATGGCTTGTCCACTGACCCTAGCCCTTCACATCCACTCCCTTTACAGCCCACCAAATCCCCTCTGCAGGAAGGGGAGATTCCAGCTGAGGGGTGGGGGCACACAGCCAGTATGTTCTTTGGGATGGGGTGTCCAGCTGCAGGAGGGATTGCTGGTCGAGGTGGAGGTCTCAGCTGTGTGGGGGCCTGGCTGGTCCACTGCTTCCCTACCACTGACTTCCCCTGTCTTTACAGCCCATCATAACTCCCCCAATGCCCCCTGAACTCCTTACACGGCCCCACAGTACCCAACCACCTCCCTTCCTCCCCACCGACTAGTGACATCCTTCATCAACAGCAGCCTTGACATCTCTCCCTCTCTAGTTAGCTGAGACCACTGCCATACCCTTGACACACACCCCCCCCGTCTTCGTGGCCCCACCTTTCTCACCACCTCTCAGACCCATGACACACCAAACCACTCACTCACCATATACCGATTGTCCAGACTCTTTCTCCTCCAAAGACCATGACACTACCCACTCCTTCCACGGCACCAGACACTAGCCCCATTTCCTTTTGTTGCCCCTTACACTGGCTAACCTCCTTCCACAGTCACAAGATACTAGCCCCATTTCCTTCCACAGCTCCCAGACACTACTCACTCTAACTCCACACAGCCCTCCACAGTACCCTCCACAACCCCTGAGAGTATTCCCTTCCTCCACAGCCCCGACACTATCCATCTCTCTGTACAGCCCTACACTAATCCCTCCATCACCACCTCCTTCCTCCATTCCCCCCCTCACCTCACAGTCTCCCCCAACACCCTCTCTCCCTCCCTCTACAGTCTCCACAAACACCCTCCTCTCTCCACAGTCCCCACCACCTTCACTCCTGCTTCTTCCCATGGCCCCTTGGGTACCTTCCTCTTTGGATCCCCCCCCCGTCTGGACAGCTTTCATCACTGACACACTGGACACCCCTCCCTCTCAAGACATGCTTCCCACACAATAAATTGTTTAGCCTCCCAGCAGACATGTACTCCCTTTGTTTTATAACTTTTCATTTTGAAAATCGAGTCTTAGTCTTCTGTCCCCCCCCCCCACTTTACACAATGAAAGCACTGCCTCTGCTGACCCACCTATTATAAGTGTTTATATACAAGCACAAATGACCTTGCAGCACTGCTAGGTCTCCCTGCTGAGCCACTTACTAGTGCATGCTCAGTTTAATAAAACAGCTGCCATGCATCGAGATAATGTGGTTGCGCACAGAGCTGCAAGGATCTGATAAGGATGTCCCACATGAGAATGCACAGCTGGAAGTTACCTAGTAAGTCTGTTGTTAGCTGCTAACCACTTACCCGGTAACTCCAGCTTGCATGTATATGTGGATTATGTATGTATTTTTGTGCTTGTTCGCCAGGTAAGTGCACTAGACATAAAAAGTGGGGCCCAGGATTCAAAGGGCCAGACATGGCCCAGAGACTAAGTACCTGCGCGCAACTGCCTGGGGCAGGGGAAAAATCGCTGCACCAGCAAAAATGCTATTTTCATTTTGACTTTTATACGCATGGGTAGTATTTTCCTTTTATTCTGCTGCTGCACAAAAAGTACGTTCAATTGGCTGCAAATTGCAGAAAAGGTCACAAAAAGACAACTTTTTTGACAGTTGAGCGCATTTAAAAAAAAAAGAGTGCGGTTATGCAAGGAAACCCTGCCTTGCGTAACTGTTTTTCTCCACACATGCGCATTTTTTTCCATTTCTGAAACTCTTGACAGATGCAAATTTTCAGGACTGCTAGACAAGTACACTACAGTAAAAACTGTGACAACATTATATTACAAACAATAGTAATACAATACCAGACAGGGTAACATCTCCTTCTCCTAATGACTTCCTTCACTCTAGAACCATCTCCATTCCTTCCTCTGATACTGCCCATCCCCTGAGGCATCAGTTGAAACTTCCAACTCCTCCTGAGTCCCTACCTGTTCCTATTACCCCTCCTCCTGATACTTGCTTGGCTGAACCTTAACCATCCTGGTAGCGGCTAGGTGGATCCCTGCTCCTGCCTTCATTTACCTTCCACTCCTCTACAGTTCTCCCTCCTTTTACGAGCCCGGGTAATTAACTCGTCGTGAATTTTTTTCTTTTAATTGCTCTCCGAGTATTGTTGCCACTTCTGATAATGCACTTACGAGGCATTCTCATTGAGCTGTACTGCACTTTATTCTCTACACATGTGTTTGTTTAGTATTTATTCTAACTTGCAGTGTATTTTGTACTGTATGTTGTTCAGATGTTTGGTTACTATGTATTCCGCTGTTCTTCTTCCACGTTACCCCCCAACCCGGTCACACCTAGAAACGAGCCTTGGCTCAGTGTGCCTTTCCTGATTATCACATTTTAAATAACTAAATTAATAAAACCTCACCCTCGTAAAAGTGGGGCAACTGGGGTGATGGTAGGGAACTCATTGTCCCAATATGAGGAATACCTTAGGGGTCAAGAAGGAATTTTCCTGCCCCATACCAGGCATTTTTCTGGTTTTCACCTTCTCCAGGGAGCATGGGTAGTGTATAGTAGGTAGAGTCCAGGTTAGGCTTGTCAAGGTTATGTAATGAGTGGTGGCACGGTAGTCTTGGAGGGTCTGTACAGAGGGGGTTACGGGATCAAGAGTCTTTTTGCAGCAAGATCACCTTGAGGCTGACAGGAGGTCTGGACCAGATGGCTGGAGCTCCCCCCCTTCACAGGGGGCAACAGGACGGGAAGCCTCTTCCAGCACTTGCCTATGGCATTGCAGTGTTCTCTGACAGGGGAGGACGCCTTGGCACCCGGTCAAGAGCCATTCCTCATGCCCCAGAAGCAGGTTACCTTGAGGGGTTTGTATTGTTCGGTCAGTTCCCCTTTGGGTAAAGGATGGCCATTTATAGAGACTCTTAATGAGTTGAGTAATGATTACCAACCATGACTACTTTGCTGCGCATGTCACACTGACTTGGCTGTAACTGTTTTTTTATGGTTGATAAATACATGGTTGTGGACATTTTCTCCAAAGCTCATTGTCTGTCTCAACACACGGTTGTCAGCCCTAATGTCCACCCCCTCTTCTAATGTCAAACTGCCTGAGAGTCTGCGGGAAGGGATCGGATAGCCCTTCCTCTCATGGCCCTGCCATCGGCAAAATCCATTAGGTAAGTACCTGGGAGAGTGGGTGGTGGGGCTGGGCTGCTGGCAGCAGTAGGAGGCCTGCAGCAAATGAAGTTTCATCCTTTTTTGCCATTTTTTTTGTGCCTACCCACCTCTCCCAATTCAGTGCATAGCCCCGTCAGTTCTCGACATGCTCGTCGACTCGTGAGAGAAAGCTCCTGACCAAGCACAAGGTGTCACCCATGCAGCCGAACACTGCACTGTCTCTCACCAGGTTGGGAGCAGTGCCTTGTGGCAGCATTGGCCCCATCCTTCTGCTGCTCAGCTGGCTCCCAGAACTCAAGTCGCCAGCATGGGAACACAACGCACTACCCGCTGGGCCAATAGGCAGCCCTGAACACAACTTTTTTTTTTTCTTTTTTTTCTTTTTGAGATTTGAGCCCAAATTTTCAACAGTCTTTTTTTATGACCCCACTTTCTGAGCAAGGCAGGTATCATTTATGAAATTCTAGCCAAAACATCATTTTGTGCCACAAGCATGAAAAGACATTTGGGGCAAGATTTGAAAAATGACTCCTGCATTGTTCATGAGGTAATTTAAACAAGCATTTGTCAATGCCGAATGTTTGCTTGCTGGCATTGGCATTGGTAGTGTAGAAGTTACAGAGCTGCATAATAGGAATGGCAGTGAAGTACTGAACTGAAGCCAACCCCACCACCACCCTGCAGAGAGTGACAGGATTGGGGTGTGCCTTTGGGTTGTCGGGCATAACGGCCACGCCATTTCACCACACCCTACCCTGCAGACAATGACAAATGTCACTGTGTGCCTTGGGGTCTTTGGCCCTTATGCTCACCCCATTCCATCAGGAAATACAGTGAGATGGGTGCGGTATAGGAGAATGGGGTGAACTTTGGGGCCGAAGAGTCCAAGGCATACCTCGATGCCTCTCACTGGCTGCAGGTGTGGAATGGTATGAGCATTACAGGCAAGAATCCCAAGTCACACCCCTGATGCCTGTCATTTCTACAGGGTGGGGCATTATGGTTGGAAACCCCAACACCTCAGGTATTCGCTGGTATTTTCACCCAAATTTTCAACATGGTTTTTGTGACCCCACCTTATGAACAGTGGCAATATCAGTTTGTTAGCTGAAAGCTGCTTATGCACAGCGATTACGCATTTAGCACCACAGGTGCAAAAACACATTCCGAACTGGATGTGAAAAATGACAGCTGTACTGTTCATGGGGAGGTGTAAAAAATGGCAATGTTGCAAATCTGCAGTGAAAATATTAAAACAAGCATTTGTCAGTGCCGAATGTTGCTTGCTTCTATGTGCTGTTTAGGTATTTGGAAGTCATTGGAGTGCAAATATTGAAAATTTGCGAACTTACGAGCGTGCGTAGGAACTGCGCAACGCACGCAGTAAAACAGTCATTTTTAAGAATTTTTTCACCAAATTTTCAACATAGCCATTTTAAGACCTCTGCTCATGAACAGTGTCACTGTGAATTTCTTAATGTGTCCCATACATTGAGTTCGCACACCGACTGCGCCATTGTGCACTACATGGGCGGAAACACGTTTTGGGCAAGATGTGAAAAATGACAGCTGCACTGCTCATAAGGAGGTGTGGTAAAATGGCAGTGTTGAAAATCTGGAGTGAAAATATTGAAAATTAGCAACTTACTTGCGTAGAGGAACTGCGCAACGACGCTCATAAACAGTCATTTTAGGAATTTTTCACCACATTTTCAACATAGGCTTTTTGAGAGCCCACCTTATGAACACTGGCAGTGTTGTTTCGTTTATCAGTCCCGAAAGGTGATTTCGCGCAGTGACCTCGAAATCAACCTTCCGGCCGATTAACGCCATGACAGTGCAAGAATTCATGAGGAGGGGTCCCAAAAACCCATGTTGAAAAATTTGGGCCAAAATTCCCAAAAATGCCTGAGATATGCAACAAAGTTGAAAACCCTATCTATCCCATTATACAGCTTACCGGCATTTCCTCAGTTCGCGGTCGGCTTTGAAGAGTGCAGACATGTTTCCCGGTCCACCGATGATCGCTGGGCTCGAGCTCCGGAGGTGAGTATGGGGTGGGGGTGGGGGAGGCAGGGTGCGCAGTGGGTGGGGGCGGTTGTGGGGGGCAGGCAGGCTACGAGGACCGCTTTTTATTCACAGTTTTTTTTTTTTTTTTTTGTTTGTTTTAGAAGACGACGCGAGGACGCTTGCCATGCTGGGGTGGGCTCCCAGCGTGGCAGCAGGAAAAGCTGTTTGGGGAACGTGGAGGTGACAGGGGATTGGGCACCCTGTCGCACTAAAATAAGATTTGCCACGCTGGGGTGGGCTCCCAGCGTGGCACCGGAAAGCTTTTGGGGGTGCAGCCTGGAGCCAATGGGGATTGGGCACCCCGTCGGCTATAACAGTTGTTGCCACGCCTGGGGTGGGCTCCCAGCGTGGCACCTGGACAGCTGTGGTGGGGGGGTGGAGTCGACGGGATTGGGCACCCCTGGCGCCATACAGTGTTGTGGGGAGGCGATCAGCACACAGTATGCGTGCTTGCATGTGTGTGTGTGCGTGGGGGAGCTCTGCTCACTGGAAGCGAGCTCTCCCTTGCAACTGTATGCCACTGCATTTTGGAGCTGTCATAGACAGCTGCAGCACTCATTGGGAACCGGGCTGCGCCTGCAAACACACTGACTGCATTGGAAGAGGGGCTGACACACCTCTGAAAACTCGGATGATGGCACTATGTTTCTTGCACATGCGTGCAAGCAACATAAAAACTGGTGAAATCACGAGCGTGCATAGAAACTGTGCAACGCACACCCGTAATGTAATTAGTTTGGGGATTTTTTAAAGCAGATTGTCAACACAGGCATTTTGGGACCTCTGATCATGAACAGTGTCACTGTGATTTTCTTTTTCTGTCCCAAACAATGATTTCCCACAGCGACCACGCATCTCTGCGCTGAAAGTGTGAAAACACATTTTGGCCACATTGTGAAAAATGACAGCTGTACTGTTCATAAGAGAGTGTGGAAAATGCCACTGGTGAAATCTGGACTGAAAATATTACAAAGTCATGAACTTCTGAGGTGCGTGGAAACTGCGCAATGCTCACCGTAACACAGTCATTTTATGGACTTTGTCACCAAATTTTCAACATAGCCATTTTAAGACCTCTGCTCATGGACAGTGTAACTGTGATTTTCTTAATCTGTCCCAAACATTGCTTTCGCACTCCGACTGCACCATTGTGCGCTACATGTGTGGAAACACATTTTGGGCCACATGTGAAAAATGGCAGCTGTACTGTTCATAAGGAAGTGTAATAAAATGGCAATGTTGAAAATCTGGAGTGAAAATATTGAAAAGTCGCGAACTTACGGCGTGCATAGGAACTTTGTTACATGCGCGCTCATAAAACAGTCATTTTTGGGAATTTTTCCTGCAAATTTTCAACATAGGCTTTTGAGAGCCCACCTTATGAACAGTGGCAGTGTCGTTTCGTTACTTTGTCCCGAAAGGTGATTTCATGCAGTGACTGCGAAATCACCCGTCGGGCCCAATTAACGCCATGACAATGAGAGCATTCATGAGAAGGGGTGCCAGAAACCCCATGTTGAAAATTTGGTGCAAAAATTCCAAAAAATGCCTGAGATATGGAGCAAAGTTGAAAAAACTCTATCCCATTATACAGCTTACCGGCATTTCCTTAGTTCGCGGTCGGCTTTGAAGAGTGCAGACGTGTTCCCGGTCCACCGAAGATTGTCACGCCAGAGTCCGGAGGTAAGTATGGGGTGAGGGGTGTGGGAAGGCAGGGTGCGCAGTAGGTGGGCACGGGTGGGGGCAGAGACAGCGAGGGCCCGTTTTTCTGTTTCAATTTTTTTCTTTTTTATTTTAAACAAAGGATGAGACGACGGGGACATTTGCCACGCTTGGGTGGGCTCCCAGCGTGCACAAGGATGGCTGTTTGGGAGGGGAGCCGACAGGGTTTGGGCACCCCGTCGGCGACAGCATCTGTTGTCACGCTGGGGTGGGCTCAGTGTGGCACCCTCGTACTGGTCTGGGGGCAGTGGAGCTGACGGGATTGGGCACCCCGTCCGGCTATACATGTGTAGCCATGCTGGGGTGGCTCCAGCATGGCACCCTGTACTCGGGTGGGGACAGTGGAGCCAACGGGGATTGGGCACCCCATCGGCTATAGGTAGGTAGCCACGCTGGGGTGGGCACCCAGCGTGGCATATGGAGCTCTGTTTTGGGAGCGCAGCACAGCCGATGGGGATTGGGCACCCCCGCCGGCTATACAGTGTGTGCGTGTGGGGGGGCTAGCACGTAGTATGTGTGTTTGTGTGTGTGTGTGTGTTGGGAGCGCTGCATGCAGGCGTATATCTTATCGCTGCTCACCGAAGCGTAGCCCCTTTCAACTGTACTCCACTGCATTTTCGACTGCTGTCATAGACAGCTCCAGCAGGCATTGGAGAACTGTGGCCGCGCCTGCAAACACACTGACGGAATTGAAAGAGAGCTGCCACACCTCCGAAAACTCGGATGATGGCACTATGTTTCTTGCACATGCATGCAAGCAAACATAAAAATGGCTGTGTTGAAAATTTGGGATCAAAATATTGAAAAGATAGCTAAGTTATAAGTGTAAAAATGTTAACATTTCTTCATAACTTTGTTATTTTTTGAGATTTTTGACCCCAGATTTTAAAGTCATTTTTTTTTTTTTTTTTTGAAATTACACTTTCTGCCTTCCTCACCCCAGCCTGCCACCCCCAACCCATCAGGGGAGACAGTTGACATCCCACTGCCTTCTACCCTACCCGGATGGACCCTAGATCCCCATGGAGCCACGGCTGTACCCCCCCCGGGGCGGGACTAGGCAGGGGTAGGACACCCTGTAACTTACATTTTGTCGGTCCCTGGGTCTCATCGGGTGGGCGGAGGCATATTGTGGGCACGGCACAGTTCCCCATCTTCCCGGCGGTGGCAGGCTCATTTTTCAATTTTCTCCCTCCCCGGACAGCATGCAGTTCCCCTGACATCATGGGGTAAGGCACCGACATCCACACTGTAACACAGCTAACCATCCCTCTAGGGGCTTGCAGTACTCCCAGCCTTCGCTTGGAGTCAGGTAAGTGCGGGCATCAGCCTGCACCCTCCCGAGAAGGCGTGTCGTAGGACGCCTGCTTCAACTCCCCTGCTGACCCACCAGCACTCCGAGTCTGCTCCCCCAACCCGCTGCCAGCGTGGCGGAGGTTTTTGCATCCAGCACCTCAACCTCAGCGCCACCGGGTTGGCTTAAAATTATTTTATGCCCCCAAATGATCAAGATAGATGAAATGTTTTAAATCCTGCCTGAAAGGTGATTTTGGTGGAGTGACTACGAGAACATGTTTTGGGAGAATTTGAAAAATTTGTTGAGGTGGGGTTAAAAAAAAAAAAAAAAAAAAAGACTATGTTCAAAATTTGGGGCAAAAATATTAAAATGTGACATAGTTATGGGCAAAAATTCAAAACACATTAAAAAGACATTAACCAAGGCCCATGAGTGGCATGGAGGGCTGAGGCATTGTGTCTTACCTTCTGCGATACTGGCAACTGATGTTCGGTGGCAAATGCAGGTTGCTGAGGGTCGGCCGGGGAGGGAGAGGATCAAGCCTCCATAGGACAGCTGTTCTGTCCTGGGGAGGGTGGCTTAGCAGTTCCACTGAATGACTGCCGTCAGGTGGAGGCCTGGGAGTAGAATGGGTCAGGGATGCCAACGACGAGAGAGTGCTGCGGGACTCTGCAGCGTGCGCACACGGCCCAGCAGTGGGAAGGGAGAAAAATGGAAAATTGGAATGCTGGCAGGCTGCTTGAAGCCCCGACTGCACTCCCAACCCTCAGCTTAACCCCAGCATCTGGATTTATGTACTTGGGATGGCCTTCCTCCCTTGCCCCACCACGAGGGTAAAATCCATAGAGGATTCGCTGGGGGTGGGAGAGACAACGCTGTCACGGGTGGTGGGAGCCCCGAGGAAAGCCAAAGCCCACCCGCGAGAGAAATAGAAGGGGAAAAGGCATTAACCATGCTTACCTTCTTTTCAGTCAGTTCACGGTCTGCCTCCAGAGTAGCAGGACTGTCGACATTCAAGAGAGGATTATGTTGATTACATCACTGGACAGTGTTGGGCAAATGGGTGTGGGGAGGTGGGTGCTGAATGGGAGTCGGGTTGGGAGGGTGGAGGCTCGTGGGGAACAGAAGACATTGATGGACAGGTTTCTTTTTTCAGGGGTATAAAAGAAAGACAGTTTTCTCCTTCACAGGTACCAACACTGGTGATTGGGCACCCCAGTATTGGTGTGGTGTTTGGTGGCAGTGTGGGGTGAGCACCCGGTGTTGCAAACTGTAGGCGGGAGCAGGGGGTGATCAGAAATTGTGGAGGGGTCTGACATTGGGGATTCGGCACCCCAGTATGGGTATAATCTCTAGTGGCACTGGGGATGGACACCCCAGTGTTGCTTATAATCGGGGGAGGGTTAGCCTGTACAGGGGATTGGGTACCCCAGTGTCAAAAACTATAAAAGTAGCCGGCCCAGTGGCACTGAGAGTTGAGGCACTGGATGCCACACTTCGTGCCATGCCGGTGACCCGGGTTCGGGAATGGACTCGGGTCAGCTGGGGAAGTAAGGATTGAGTGCCCAGAGGACTTCTCTCCTTCCTCGGGCTGGAGGTTTATGCTGCTTGTGTCAGCACAACAAGAGGGGTTCGGCCCATGCCCAGGGTACTTGGCTGCCTCTGCGGAGGTGGAGACAGCTGCTGCACCCATTGCACGGGTGAGGGTGCAGGGAAGAAAACAAAGGAAAAATACCAGGACCTGGCAGGACTCCTGATGGCCCCAATGGGCCAGAAGATGTACCTCCAGGGCGGGGGAGTTGTCGTAGCCCCTGCCAGGTCAGCGGAGGTGGTACAAACAATATCATGTTAAAAAAAAAAAAAACTATAAAGGTGGTGGTAGGGGATATAAACCAGTGGTGGGATTGAGCACCCACTGCCAGTTTTAGTTAGTAGCTGGGTCAGGCAGGAAGAGGATACCTGTGGTGGGATTGAGTAGTCACTGCCAGATTTCTAAAGATACCTGCATAAGCAGTGTGAACAAAAGTGATTTTGTTCACCTGGCTTTTGTTTTGCGTGTATGCTGTGCTGACACAGCTGGCCACACCCTCCCCATCAGTGTGGTATTCACGGAAAACGAAAGCAGTGTGAAGGAAATCACGTTCATTCACTGCTTTCATCAAAATAGTCTATCCTTAGAGAGAGGAAAGGTGGGAGGGAACCATGCCAAGGCGGTATTTCGCCTGAAAGGAGAACAGTGCAAAGGCGCATCCTTAAGAATCAGTATATACTGTATCTTTTTTTCTTTTTTTCTTAATGGGGAATTATGTATGCTGAATTTGGAAGAGTTACTTGGACTGTCGGTTGGCTACTTGAAACAGAACTGAGATCACTGGGCTGATTTCCATTGTAAACTGTGAACGGTTAAAACCAGGTCAATTACATGACAAAGTCAATTACTGTAATGCACTGTTTTGTATTTTCTGAGAGCATCAAAATCTTACAGAGAACTGTTTTTTTTTATTGTCAATGCAGTTGTGTGCAGTACTTGATATTGCAAGAAGACAATTGCTTCTCACATTAATTGTTTTTTAAATTTAACGAGTCGCAAAATGAATATTAAATTTCGTTGTGTTTTTTTTTTTTTTTTTTAATAGGTATCAGCCTGCATTCCTTTGTTCAAGCTTACCAGAAGGCCTAAGAAGGTTCTTTTCTACTGCCACTTTCCCGACCAGCTGCTTACTCAGAGACAGTCATTCTTCAAATGTATCTACAGAGCTCCAATTGACTGGCTTGAGGAGTACACAACGGGGCTGGCTGACTGCATTGTTGTCAATAGCAAGTTCACTGCTGGTGTCTTCAAGCAGACATTCAAGTCCTTGTCACACGTAGACCCCGATGTACTGTATCCATCCTTAAACCTCAGTTTCTTTGACACAGCCCCTTCAGATCTGGGCGACTTGGTGCCTAAGGGGAAGACATTTCTGTTTCTCTCCATTAACAGATATGAAAGGAAGAAAAACCTACCTCTTGCTTTGAAAGCTTTGGATAATCTTCGTGGTAGACTTGGTGCAGATGAATGGGAGAAGGTCCACCTTGTTGTAGCTGGAGGCTATGACGAAAGGGTTTTGGAGAACGTTGAGCACTACAGGGAGCTGAAAGATACTGCAACCCAGCTTGGTCTTTCCAGTTATGTGACGTTTGTCAGGTCTTTCTCAGATGAACAGAAGAAAGCTCTTCTTCATCACAGCACCTGTGTGCTCTACACACCGAGCAATGAACACTTTGGAATAGTTCCTCTGGAGGCCATGTACCTTTGCTGCCCGGTGATAGCAGTCAATTTTGGGGGAACCCTGGAGTCTGTTGTAAACAATGTTACTGGGTTCCTGTGTGACCCGGTACCAGCATGTTTTTCTGAGGCAATGGAAGCATTTGTCAAAGACCCGTCTCTCCGGGAACGTATGGGAAAAGCCGGCAGAGATAGGGTTTTGCAAAAGTTTTCCTTGGATGCATTCACAAATCAGGTGTACCAATACATATGCCGACTTACTCAATAAAATGTTCCAATTCAGATGACAGAAGAAGCGCTCTTCATATGCTTATTTTTTTAGCTTGAGGTGTTAAAATGTTCCTCTTTGCACTGTGGGATTAAATTAATATATACGACAAATTGATTTTCCTATACCTACCTTAACTTGGGATTTTTGATCAACTAAATGACAAATGAGAAAGGCTAAATTTCTGCTACTAAACATAAAATAAAGGTTAATGACAATACAGTGATTTTCTGTTTTGTAAAATGTGTGATTCCTTTTATGCATGTCTTGTGTAATTACTTTCAGCCAACAAGGTGTTGCTGTCAGATAACATTGTCTTTCAAGAATCTAAATGTATGCCTTACTATTTTTTCATCTTTGTCATTCATTTTTTCACTTTTATCCCCCGCTAAGTCCAGCCTCTTCTCCTACAGCTGCCCCATGTTCTTACTGTTGACTTGGTCTAATGGTGAATGCTTTCCTCTGTGAAAGCACTCATGGTTTATCTCCATCCCTCTTCCCTGGGGAGAGATAGTATCAGGGAGGAGAAAATTCCAGCTTATAAGTAAGTGGGTGGCAACATTAGGCCCATGTTTGATGTAGGAAGGTCCTGTCAAACTAATCTCATAGATTTCTTTGACTGGATAACCAGAGTGGTGGACCAAGGGGGAGCAGTTGATGTCACCTACCTTGACTTCAGCAAAGCTTTCAATACTGTTCCACGTAGAAGCTTGATTAATAAGCTGGGTAGGCTCGGGGTAGGTCCGAAGTTGGTCAACTGGGTGGCAAACTGGTTGACGGGCAGAAAACAGAGTGGTGGTAAATGGTATACAGTCAAAAGAGATGCAAGTCACAAGTGGGGTACCTCAGGGATCAGTCCTGGGGCCAGTCCTCTTCAATATCTTCATCAGTGACATTGCAGATGGACTGGAGGGTAAGATGTGTCTGTTTGCAGATGACACAAAGATCTGCAACAGAGTAGATGATCCAGATGGGGTGGGCAGAATGAGAAGAGCTCTAGATAAACTGGCAAAATGGTCAGAAGAGTGGTAACGGGGGTTTAATGCAAAGAAATGCAAGATCATGCACATAAGGAAGAGAAACCCTGAAGCCACCTATAGGTTGGGAGGGGAGTTGCTGGCAGTCACAAGGGAAGAAAGAGACTTGGGCATCATCATCACCGATGACCTGAAATCATCCAAGCAGACCACTAAAGCAGTAGGTAAGGCTAGGGGGATGTTGAGGTGTATTAGTAGTGGTATCACAAGTTGGAAGAGGGAGGTAATAATCCCTCTTTACAAGACACTGGTTAGGCCCCATCTGGAGTACTGCGTGCAGTACTGGAGGCCAGCCTTCACAAGCACATTAACCAAATTGAGACAGTCCAGAGAAGGGCAACCAAAACGGTGCAGGGACTGCAACAGAAAACATATGAGGACAGATTAACGGAGCTTAATATGTATACCCTAGAACAAAGGAGGGAGAGAGGTGATATCGAAACATTCAAACACCTTAAGGGCATTAACAAGGTAAAAGAGTCTAACATGTTTCAGTATAAGAAAAATAGCAGGACAAGAGGACACAGCATGAGATTAGAGGGAGGCTGATTAAGGAGTAATGGGAGAAAGTTCTTTTTCACAGAAAGGGTGGTGGATGCATGGAACAGCCTACCTCAGGTAGTGGTGGATATGAATACAGTGTAGGGCTTCAAACAGGCATGGGATAGACATAAGGGAGAAATAAAAATAAGTGTAAATAGATAGGCCATTGACAGAGCAAAGGCCGCTGGCACATTTATAAGGTAGAAAAAGAAATGGGCAGACTGGATGGGCCTTGCGGTCCTTATCTGTCGTCAACTTCTATGTTTCTATGTTTAAGCCGAGGCTACATGTACTGTCTCCATGGCTCATGCAAACACCTCATTGTGTTACCGATAAACTACTGCAGCAGGTAGCCTTCCTTGTTGTTGTATTAAACTAATATCTCCATTCAAATACATAGAATAATTGACCTCACTTTAAGAACAAGCTGTTTCTCAGTGCAGAGTTAGTTCAGTGACATCAGGGCCATGAGAGTGACGCACAAGTGCCTTCCTAATGGCACCAGACTAACGAGGCATTAAGAAGCATCTCGTTCTCAACAAAGGGAGGTTCTTTCATTATTTGTAGTACAATCTGAACCTGTTTTTTACTAGAGAAACTCTAATGCCTCTGCCCCTATTCAAGTGACAGTTTCAGTGATAAATGGCCAATTTTGAATTGGCGCAAGTTGCTGTGTATGCGTCTCATGAAACCATATCTCACACTTAAGTTCTTTAGATGAGAGAAGTGCTGTCATACTGGCAGGGAAATCAGACCTTGTTCTTCATGTTCTGCAATGCTAAGAACATCAGGTTCTACATTCCGAAATGTGAAGAACAAGAAATTCACAAAAAAGCAAGGCTCACAGTGTATTATACACACATCTGCCAACTCTACTTGCCATATGTTTGTGCATGATGTGAAAAAAATAAGGCCTTAATCAGTTTCTACATACTGTGTATTTCTTTAACGATGTGTTCCTAGCAATGACAGCATACTGGTGATATATAAAATTGCATCATCTCAGCCCTGAGTTGTTGCCCCAGAGATGAAACTTCAGAATGTTAAAGTTCAGACTCTGCATGGAACGTACAAATGTTAAAATTCAAACTCTACAGTATGTTCACTGTTCCTCAAGCATTCAAAGGGCAGCTTTATTTCTCTGCTGAAGAGCTCAGATACCCCAGAGTCCTGTTCCAGTACTAGTGGCTAAGTTTTACTTGAGTTAGTGACTTCTGTTGCATTATTTTGTAAAAGTAAAATTTATACAATACTCTGCATTGGTTTAGTATAATGTTTCATATTTTTTACAGAATTTTTGCATTTTTTCTCCATTCTGGCCCATTTCCTGAAAACAAGAAACTGCAGTTTTTATCCCTTCCCAGTTTGGGTGATCAAACTTTGAATCAAAATGAAGTATTTTTAGTTTAAGTTGGCTTTATTTTTAAAACTGTTGTGCCTTTTTAAGTCACACAACTACTACAATTGTTTTTAATGCCTTTTCCTGTCAAATTTTATTTATTTATAGTCTTAGAATACAATGCCTTTGAGCACAAACAGTTCTTTTACAAAGGTTCCACGTCAAAAAAAAGGGGGAGGGGGGACAGACAAATGGGGGAGGCAAAAAATACATTGCTCCAAAATACAGAAAATTAATACAGTCAATCACAGTAAGTAAACAGCTGTAACTTGTCAGAGACATGACTAAGGGGTGAAATAAGGGGTAAAAGAGAGAGAGAAGAGGGCAAGCAATGGAAACTGGAAAGTTGGAGGTGGCAGCCAGAGGTCTTGTCAAGCTAAAAAGTAGAGGTTGGGGGTTGGGAGAGGGTCGGGGTGGAAAAGGCAGCCAGAGGCCTTGTCCAAGGTAGGGAGGAGAATGATGGAGCTGGGAAGTGAGGCAAAATGAGAGCCCGATATGTAGGACAAAAAGTAGAGGATAGAGGCTGGGAGAGGGGGGGCAGGCATGGGGGTGGAGAAAGACCCAAAAAGAAAACAGACCCCATAGGATTTAAACATCGTAAATCCTGTCAGCACTGGTTGGCCAAAGCAAACAGCCACCACTTGTGCTTTGATTGTTTGGGCCCAAATTATGATTTTGAAAATGATATCATCTGAAATGTTTCTGCCTTAAAACACAGAAAAAAATGCAGCTTAAATGGCAGTTGAGGGCTGCACCAGCTTCCACAATGGTATCACAGAAATATCCTGTGAAAAAACACACACATAAATATGGAGGAAGGTTCCACTGAGGGCACAAAATATGCTTCAGATGGGCACTAGGTCAGAAGAGCACTGTCAATAACAGCACCGTCCACAACAGCGCTGTATTAGCGCTCTCCACTAGAGCGGCAGGAAAGAATGCCACCACATAGAGTGCCAATGGTAGCAGTCGTACACTGCAGAAATGACCGCTGTCATTGTAAAATCTATTTTTATGTGGATGGCTCTGTCCCCGAGAGCCCCCTGCACCCCCAAAACCTAAGGATTCCTACTCGGGGGTGGATCACAGGGAAAAACAAAATTTTGGGGACCTTAGAATACTGTTTTCATGGCCCTTTGTAAAAAAATAAATAAATACTAAGTTCCACAACAAGAAACTAAAGGGAGACCAAGATTAGAACCCTGGTGTCCACCACCATTCTGCCAAGTTGCTCCATCCCTCAGCCCTCTTCACCACTGGAGCAGCTTGGCCAGCCTCCCTGATTCCTCTGCCCTTGTCCTTTCTCTTCTCTTACTACCATGGACAGAGACCTGGGGAGCACTTACTGCACAGAGCTGTTTAACCCCTGTCGCTGTCCGTGGTAGTGTTTTTCGGACCACGATGCTTTCTTGCACTATATTTGTAGTGCTATTCTGACTGGGTAGGCGTCAGATGATGCCTCTTCTCTGCATTGGTCTTTGGTGTCCAAGGATACTGAAAAATGCTGCATCCAGTCATCTCTGTCCAAGGAGAGTGATAAGACTGCCAAGCCATCCTCTGGTTCCAGTAAAGAACACAGGTTGTCTGGCAGGGTGAGCCCTGATGCTGATGGCAAGAAAACTAAAAAGCCTTCCAGCCAGCCATTACCTACCACAAGCGGCAAAAGGAAGCAAAAAAGAGAAGCACCTCACAGTTCCTCTGCCTGAAAAGAATATGGAGCAACTGATGCCAAAAAAGAACATGCCTTTCTTGCAGGATGTGGCAGTTTTTTCCAGACAGTGCAGTGTTTTGGAACCCTGGCTGTTACACCACCACCACCACCAAGAGGAATTTGCAGAGGAATAGGAGGAATCTATATCCCCAGCGGAACTCACAATGCTGGACTTGGGTTCCCCACTAAGGGTTAATGAGGATTAATATTCTTAAACTGCATTTGTGAATCAAATGTCTAGAACGCTGAATCTACAATCCAACTAACAGAAGTGGATATAGAGGAAACAATGTATTGGCATGTCTGGGGCTGACCTCATCAAAGGTGGGTGTCTGTCCCCATCCCTAAAACTTTCCATGAAGCAATGAAAAAGTCTAAATTCTTGCTATTTGTGCTTTTATGGCAGCCTTAGACAAGATAATAGAAAAAATATACTGTATGTAGTGAACATGGAGGGCTTAGAATTTTTTTCTACCTACCCAGACCCAGATTGAATGATACAGGCAGCTGTATGCGAAAAGAACAAAGTCAATCTTGAAGTCACATCCCCTGATTTGGATTCCAGAAAGATGGACATTATGGTAAGGAAGGCCTACACTGTCTCTGCCCTGCTACTAAAGCAGGCAATCTATCTTAGCTATTCTGTACATTACCGGCAGGCATCATGGAACGTGATCTTGCCTTTATGTGACAACTTGCCTGCCCAGGAGAAAATGCACTTCACTCATACTGTGAAAGCTTGTCTGGAAGCTGCTAAATATCAGTTTCAACCAGCTGTTGATGTAAATAACACTGCTTCCAAGGGTCTAGCAAATTCAATGTCTGACAGGCATTTTGCATGGCTATGAACAACTAGGTTGTCATGGTGCATGCAAAATAAGTCAAATGATTTCTCTTTTGTAATGCTAATCCTTATTTGGTGACAGAACTGAGGCCTATGTGAAAAAGGTTGATAGGAAACAAACTGCTTTTAAAAACCTGACTGAAAAAGAGAGCCTCCAGGCCCTAAAGGGAGGAGCTATGGGAAAGGCCTGCTATAACAGACCCTACTATATCTGCGCCATGAATATCCCATTCAGAGGGGCACAAGGAGGGGCAGATGAAGGAGAGGAGCAAAGAAACAGTCTGTTTCAGCTCCTCCAGCCCAGCTAAAGTCCAACCCCTGACAATTATTCCTATGTCACCATAGACCGATTGCCAGCAGGAGTGTGCCTTTCCTACTACTTCCAGGCATGGCAAAGGATTGTCACTGACAAAGTGGGTCCTGGTGCTGGAGGTAGTAGAACAGCATTTAGTCTTTTAGTTTGTACAGTTTCTAGAGTTAGGCAAAATCAGTATTCCCAGCTCAGAGTTCAGAGCCCAAACCCCTACTGGAAAAGGAAGTGAAATATTTGCTGCAGTTAAATGCAGTAGACATGTTTCCTGTTCACTAGCTGGAGAAAGGCTTCTTTTCCAGGTACTTTCTCACTCTGAAGAAAAATGAGGAATGGTGACTCATTCTGGACTTAAGACTCAGAACAGGCACTTGAAAAAAGAGAAGTTCAGAATGGTAACACTGCGAACATTGATTGTATCCCCACAGAAGGGATTGGTTGGGGGTCATTGGATTTGAAAGATGCCTATTTTCATATTCCATTGGATTTGAAAGATGCCCATTTTCATATTGCATTAAGATCCTGCCGAAAAAAAAGTATCTGAGATTCGGGGTAGGGAATGCTCTGCACTGGTTCAAAGCAATGCCTTTGGCCTGACTTCAGCACCCAGGGTAATCACGGAGTGCTTTTCAGTGGCAGCACACTTGCGCAGACAGGGAATAATGGTGTTTCCCTTCATAGTTGGTTATCGCGTGGGAAACACACAAGGAAGCAGTGACTTCCATTCAAATTGTACAGAGCACACTGCAGAAATTGGGATTCCGCCTGAATGTATGAAAACCCCACCCAGAACTGAGGCAAGTACGGGAGTTCATAAGTGTAGAGCTGAGCACAGTAATTGGAAGAGCTTACATCCTAAACAGGTAGAGTTGTGCTGCACTCTACAGACCTAAGCAGGGGGCTTGTGTGGGGCTTCCACCCTGAACTATTAAGAAAATGGAATAGCACCAGCACTCCAGAGCCAGAAGTAAGCAGATTACCCCAATGAAAGATGTCCACAACAAAAATCTTCAAGAAACGTATATTTGCTAGTGGGTAAGATGAAGTCCTTGCATGGTGAAGCGCCGGGGCAGTTTGGTTATACAGACTGAGTTCCAGCTTGCAGAAATTTAAGTGGGATCTTATCCGCTAATAAATATACTTTTCTTGAAGGTTTTTGTTGTGGACATCCTTCATTCTCCTGGCATATTCCTGGCTCTAAAGTTCTGGTGCTACTTGATTTGCTTGAGAGCTTACATCCCACTTCAGAAGATGGAGACTTTAATCCAACATGTAGAAGCATTCCAGGCAGGGGAGAAAAAGACTGCTAGGCAATTTCTCTGGCTTTTAGGCCACATTGCATCTACCACAGCAGTGGTTCTATGGGACAGACTACAAAAGAGAAATGTTCAGTACCACCTCAGAAAGTACTGGCAACAAAAAGTGCATCATTGCATCAGCAAGTACTAGTGACAGACTGATACAGGCACGAGAGTGGTGGACAGAGGGGAGCAACCTCAGGGAAGGTATCCAATTCCTTCAGTGCTCCCCTACAAAAATCCTAACTTCAGATGGTTCCTTCCTAAGATGGGGAGGGCATTTGGAGGACAAAATAGTGAACAGAGTATGGAATACCTAAGAGAGGCTGGAACACGTAAACCTGTTGAAGCTCAGAGCTGTGTTCCTGTCCATTATGTTTGGCTCCTCCCTGTTACAGGACCAAATAATCCTGATTAAAAAGTCAATACAACTACAATGTGTTGCATAAACAGGGAGGTACCAGATCATCAAACCTCCGAACAGAGTCGATGAGGATATGGAACCTGGTGTACACACTGAATGCAAGGATATCTGCAGTTCATATAGCAGGCAAGAACAATTTATTAGCAGATTCACTCTGCAAGATAGGTCAAGTTACCAGCAAATGGTCTCTCACCCAGCAAGTGATAAATTCAGGGTTCTGAAGATGGTGAGTAACAGAGGTGGACCTGCTCACCTCCATTGAGAACAGAAAGCTCTCACAGTGCTGTTGCCAACCACCCCCGGTGGGAACTGTCCCATTTAGTTATTTATCTGTTTCAAAAGTTTCACCAGGAAAGACATATTGAGCTGATGACAGCTCATTTCCGGATGTGTCCTGGGGGAAGGGTGTGGAGGAGAGAGCAATACATATAAAAGAGTCCTTTGGGATGCTGTATCCCTTTCATGGAGAAACAAGTTCCTCTATGCATTTCCTCCATTCCCACTAATCCACAGCACCAGACTGGACAACACAGGCATGGTACTCACTTCTGCTGATGGTGTCACAAAGGATGTCAGTAAATCTCCCACTGAGGCAAGATCTCCTGACACTGTGGGAAGGGTGAGCCACTCTGATATCAAAACACTTCTTTTGCGAGTCTGGTTCTTGAACAGTTAATGTATTCTAGTCTCAACCTGTCTAATCAGGTTGAAACTAACCCTGAAAGGGATATAGCATCCCATAGGACTCTTTTATTTTTATTGCTTTCTCTTCCACACCCTTCCCCCCAGGACACATCCAGAAATGAACTGTCATCAGCTCAATATGTCTTTGCTGGTGAAACTTTTGAAATATCACTTCCCCTACAGGATTTGCATCAGAACTAGTCCTAGAAATGATGCTGGTTAACGTCTGTAGTCTCCTGAACAAAATAGACTTGGTAAAGGTTTGGGTTGCACACACAAATCCTAACACGTTAGTAGTAACAAAAACCTTGCTCAAGAGCAGCATTTCTGATCAACAAATAGCATGCCATCCTACAGCACCTTTAGGCTGGATAGGCAGACAAGGGGTGGAGGAGTAATTATTGTAAACTCCAAACTCATTGCCACTGAAATCCTTGCTATTACCAGACTGAAGGAGTTCAAATGCTTGGCCATCACCCTCTCTCTTCACCCATCCAAAACAATCAACATCATTGGCTGTACAGACCACCAGCAGGGGGTCCAGAACTACTGACAACACTTAGAAACATTATTGAAGCTAATACCAACGAATCCATCAATCTTGGTTATCTAAATTTGGACTGACTGTCCCCAGAGCAAATACACTAAAGGACATGTGTGATGAGGTGGGTATCATGCAGCTAATCTCCGAACCAACAAGATTTGATTCCAAAAACAGTGCTAAAAGCTCCATTTTAGATCTAATACTAACAGACCACATAAAGTTGTGCATAGCCGTCTTTCATAATAATCTTAGTGACCACAACATTGTTGTCTGTACAAGAAGCCTAGGAAAAACGACCATCCCACTTCACGTTCATCACAAAGCAAAGCTTCTGCAAATTCAAACCTGAATGTTACCTAGCAGACCTACGAGATGCAAACTGACAAAAGTTCTACCTGGCTACTTCAGTAGATGAGGCTGTCAATATTCTTAACACTAAATAAACAAATATAACAAACAAGCATGCCCCGTTTGTCAAATGTAGAGTGAAAAAGGCCTCATATCCTAGGTTCACACCCAATTTGAAAACAGCCCTAACCCAAAGATATATGTTGTGGGCTAAAGTGAGGCGGTCTATGACCCAGGTAGACTGGATGGCCTTTAGAACCATGAGAAATGCTTGTATCAAACGGGTCACAGCAGCCAAATCATTCTACTATTTGGAAGCTTTTAATTGTGCCAAGGGCAGCTCAGCCAGAATTTGGAAAACCATCAAAGTTGTTGAAGGTCAGAGAACCCCACCTGCAATCCCCACCAAAATTACAACACAAGGAGCCACAATATCCGACCAGGGCATCATTCTAGAAAAACTAAATGAGCACTTTGCGATGGCAGGCCTAGTGTTCAACTCCTGCCCAGCCGCTGGGCTTAGCATCTGTCCCTACCCGTTGAAGACCTCTCGGACCCAGAACTCCTTCCATTTCTCACCAGTGTCCTTCAAGTAAGTCGAGGACCTACTTCTAAAATTGGACATGAAAAAAGGTGCAGGCACTGACGGAGTAGAATCCTTCTTTCTAAAACTAGGGTACTGCTTTCTGACAGCCCCCATAGCACACATTTTTAACCTATCAATCACAACTGGTACTGTCCCTTCCTGCTGGAAAACAGCCTTTATATTACCCTTGTTAAAATCAGGAGACCCTAGTGATTTACATAGGTGATCTTGTTGGGAAGTGTGGATGCCTGTTTGATGCCCTCTGCTGATTTTACTATACACCAAAACATGCCAAGGGTAATCCTGGCATGTTTTGGGGTATAGTAAAATCAGCAGAGGGCATCAAATGGGCATCCACACTTCCCAAGAAAATCACTTACCAGGGTACAACACTATCCGATAATTCAGACATCCTACATTTTTTCAGCATCCATTTCTCTACTGCAGAGCTAGCTTTCAACACGTCCAAAGCTGCCACTGTAAACCTCAGTCTACCTACACAGTACCCTACACCTACCGACAATATCTTCACCTTCGCCCCATTCCAATTTAAACAGGTAGAAGACTGGCTACTTCATCTGAATGTAAATAAATGTGCCGGAGCTAATGGGTTAGGACCTTATTTCCTTAAATCTGGGTTCCAGTACCTAACTGCACCTATCCTGCACCTGTTCAGTTTATCCATTAGTTCATGTATCGTACCAGAAATCTGGAAAATTGCACATGTGCAACCATTTTTTTTTTTCATATCAGAGGACCCTACGAACCTGAACAACTACTGCTCAATTTCTCTCCTACTCCTACTCTCCCAACTCCTTGAGAAGCTAGTTAATACCCAAGTAAGAAATTACCTCGACAGGACAAACTTCGTAAGCCCAACCCAATCTGGCTTCAGACCTGTGCACAGTACTACCACTGCCCTTGCATCAGTTAAAAACGATTGTCTTCCTCCCACGGACAAGAAACAGATCAAAGGGGCTATATTCCTGGATCTTAGTAAAACGTTTAACACTGCTGATCATGCTTTACTTCCTGACTCACTAAATTGCCATGGCATTACAGGACCCGCTCTGAGTCGGTTCACCAGCTATCAGTTGGGAAGATGGCAGCAGATCAAGGCAGAAAGTATACCCTCCCCCTTACAAGGGGAGTACCGCAAGGCTCAATCTTTGAGCTCTTTCTGTTCATGATTTACATAAACTTCATCAGGGCCAATGTCAGCAAAGCTAAGTTACATCTATTCGCAGATTACACAGTCCTTTGTATCTCCAAGCCCTCAGTGAGTGAAGTATGCGCGGAGCTTCAAGCTGAATTTGACCTCCTCCAACAAAATCTTTTACGGTCTAAACCTTTACTAAACGCTAAGAAAATTAAGGTCATATACTTCCACTCCAACCATCTGACCGCAGTTCCAAAAGCTCTCTCCTCTTTGCCACCCATCAAAACCCTCCTTGGTGACAACCTTGAAGCTGTCAACAAATGTAAATACCTCAGCTGTGAATTAGACCACTGCCTAACATTCTCAGCCCATATCACTTCACTCGCAAAAAAAAAAAAAACTAAGGCAAAGACTTGGTTTCTTTTTTAGGAATAAATCCCCTTTTTTTAGCAGAAGCTAGGCTGAGATTGGTGCAGACCACATTTATCCTGCTGCTTGATTATACCGATGTAATTGTCATTGAAGCACAGGTCAGGAAGCATAAGAAAACCAGGAGTAGTTGTAGACTTCACCAAAAATGTTTATTTGTACTAGCAGTAGCATAAAAAAAAATTTGTTCAGTATACTGTAACTATTTACAAAGGCAAAATAAAATAGAGGAGATCCATCAGAGTTTTCCTTCAGTCTCTGTGTCCAACTTGTAAGCAATTGCAGCTCTGTCTTATAAGTCCTTCCAACCCCTCCCCCCATTCTTAACAAGCATCTTCCAAAGTGTTCTTGTATATTTCAGGCAGGTGCTGGCAGGAACAGAGTATGCCTAAGCTGATGCCCCTTTTCCACAACTCTTCTGCAAAAGGCTTAAAAATTGCACTCGGGTAACCTCTCGAGTTTCCAATAGCTTTTTGCAATCATCTCAAACTATAGTTATATACCTTTTAACAGTAACACTATATAATGTCTAAACAAAAGGATCCCAATATCAGTTACATTTCCTTATATTGATTTGCATATATTTTTATACCAGCAGATATGCAAGGGAGGAAAAGACAAACAGCAAGGGAAGACTGAGAGACAGTGAGAGGCAAATAATTGCAAGACTGTCAGGGTGATCAAATCCTAGGTCTCACAGAAAAATTTGGTTGTGCAACCAGACAGACAGGAAAGCAATAGAACAGAACAGATCCCTGCATTTAAACTCTTTCCATAACAACTGGGACACTGTGCGATTCCACCCTGTCATAGTAATCTATGGACATTGCTCAGATTCCCTGCTTCAACAGCTTGATGTACTCTACCATAGGTCTATAAGATTCATCACTAATGCCCACTGTCGCACACATCACTGTGATTTATATGCCTCCCTGGGCCAGACTTCCCTGTCCACAAGACAGCTCATCCACTCACATGGCTCTACAAAGCCCCCCTACTAAAACTTCCAACCTACATATCTGGCATTTTTCAGCAATCTACCAGCCACTGTCTGCTACGGAGTCACTCACTCATTTTGCTGGATGTTCCACACACCCGCTCCTGCTTCAGCCAACTGACTATATCCAGTGCCCTTCCAGCTGCTTGGAATAAAGCACAAGCTACCCTCAAACTTCAAAATCTTGTATCACTAAGTATTTTTTAAAACCTTGTCAACAGCAAATTGTACGTATGACTCCTGTACACGCCAATCTCAAAAATAACTTCACAATCACACTCTCTTCTCATTAGAGATGGCTACAGTGGGAGGTGTGGCTTAGCCTTGGACTGTGATGGCAGCTTACGTGCTTAGCTTCCTTACTGTGGGATTGTATCCTAAATCATCTGACATCGGGGGAGCGGTTCTGTACCCTTCTTATGCAAACATCAGAAGGACATACTTGCTACATCTAGGAGTCCTTATCTTCTTCATGGAAGGGAGGATAGGCTGAAAATTTTACATAGATACATAGATACATAGACAGTGTCAGCAGATAAGGGCATATGGCCCACCCAGTCTGCCCATTTGAGCTTGTAAGTTCAGTTTATGTTTTCCTAGAAGTCTGTTGCCCTTTACCCCTGATCTCCAGAATTCCTTTATGTCTATCCCATGCATTCTTATATCCCGTGATTGTTTCAGCCCCCACCACTTCCTCTGGCAGGGTGTTCCACTTGTCCACCACCCGTTCTGTGAAGAAATTCTTCCTCATGTTTCCTCTGAAGCGTCCTCCCTCCAACTTTATCCCATGCCCTCTAGTCCTGGTACATATTTTTCGTTTAAAAATAGTGTATTCCTGCACCCTATTCCTCCCTGTGAGATATTTGTATGTCTCTATCATATCCCCTCTCTCCCTCCTCTCCTCCAGGGAGTGCATGTTCAGTTCCTTCAACCTGTCTTCATAGGACTTGTGATGCAATCCATGCACCATTTTTGTTGCCCTCCTCTGAACCTTTTCTACCCTGTCTATGTCCTTACGTAGGTATGGTCTCCAGAACTGTACACTGTACTCCAGGTGGGGCCTCACTAGTGTCTTGTATAGCGGAATTATGACTCTCCTTTTCCTGCTGGTGATGCCCCTGCCTATACATCCCAGCATCCTATTTGCTTTTCCTGCTGCCTTGTCACACTGTTTCCCTACCTTGAGGTCATCAGAGATGATAACCCCAAGATCCCTTTCCTGTTTGTGCATGCTATATCCTCACCCCCAACTGATATATTGTGCCAGGGTTTTGTGCCCCATATGCATTATCTTGCACTTCTTTGCATTGAATTTCAACTGCCAAACCCTGACCATTCTTCAAGTTTCTGCAGGTCCCTTCTCATTCTGTCTACACCTCTGGTGTGTCTACTATGTTACAGAGCTTTGTGTCATCAGCGAACAGTGAAATTCTGCCTTCTAGGTCCAGCGAATGTCACTGATGAAGATGTTGAATAGGACCGGTCCCAGCACTGACCCTGTGGTATCCCACTGGTCACTCTTCCCTCTGTGGAGTGACAGCCATTTACCACCACCCTCTGTGTCCTGCCACCCAGTCAGTTACCTACCCACCACACTACTGTCCTGCCCACACCCATATTCCCCAGTTTGTGTAGTAGTCTTCTATGTGGCACAGTGTGAAAGGCCTTGCTGAAGTCCAGATAGGCCATGTCCACTGCCCTCCCCGATCCACCTCCCTAGTCACCCAGTCAAAAAATTCAACGAGGTTGGTCTGACATGACATCCCCCTGGTGAAACCATGCTGCCTTGGGTCCTGTAGTCCATTGACAACCAGATGTTCCACCAATCTCTCCTTCAGTAGTGCTTCCATGATCTACCCTACTACCGAGGTGAGGCTGACTGGTCTGTAGTTCCCTGCTTCCTCTTTGTTCCCGCTTTTGTATAAGGGGACTACATCTGCTGTCCTCCAGTCTTTGGGTACCTCCCCTGTTTCCAGTGATCGGCTAAACAGGATAGCCAGAGGTTCAGCCACCACCTCTCTTAGTTCTTTAAGGACCCTGGGGTGCACTGCATCTGGCCCCATTGCTTTATCAACTCTTATTACTTCCAGTTCCTTCAGGACCCTTTCTCATATAAAGGGACTTGTGTCCATTTCTGCACCATTCTCACCCCTTGTACTCCCTTCAGACCCATTACCCTCCTCTTCCTCAGTAAAGACTGAGCAGAAATACCTGTTCAATATGTCAGCTTTACTGTTGTCATCCTCCACGCAGCCCCATCCTCCCCTTCAGTCTCACTACCCCTCCTTTGTCTTTCTTTTCACTTATGTACCTGTAAAGGTTTTGTCCCTCTACCCACTGATTTTGCAATGTGTTCTTCTGTCTGAGCTTTGGCTTCCCTTACTGACCTCCCTGCCTCCTTTGCTTCTCCTGGTACTTCTCCCTATCCCCTTCTGCCTGTGTCTTTTGTATTGCCTGAATGCAATCTTTTGGCTTTCACTTTCTTTGCTACCTCTTTGGAAAACCATAATGGTCTCCTCTTCCTTTTCCTCTTGCTAACCTGCTTAATGCATAATTCTGTTGTTCTTGTAATCCCATTTTAAATACTGCCCACTGTTCCTCAACCCTGATTCCTGTCCCATTCCCCTAATGCCTCTTTCAAGTATCTCCCATTTTCCCAAAGTCTGCCCCCTAAAATCCAGGATCGCGTTTTGTGTGGTTTGGTTCTGCTCTTTCTGTGATTTCAAGCCACAATGACTGGTGGTCACTGTTCTCCAGGTGCTCCCCATTGTTACCCCATCACACTGTCCCTGTTTGTGAGCAAAAGTCCAGTATTGCCTTCTGATGAGTTGTTCCATGACCAGTTGCTTGAGGAAGGCACCTGAAGGAGTCCAGGATAAATCTGCTCCTAGTTGATGCTGCTGCTGGGATGCTCCAGTCCACGTCTGGAATATTGAAGTCTCCAACCAGTACTACCTCACCTTGTCTGCCATCCTTTGGATGGCTAGCATCAACTCCCTATCTGTTTCTTCCTCCTGGGCTGGTGGTCTATAGACCACACCTGTGCAGATGGCTGGCCCCATTTTTCTTTCCAGCTTAACCCACAGTATCTCTCCCCCATTTTGTTCCTCCTGGATCTCTGTGGCCCTTATGTCATTTTTCACATACAGTGCCACTCCTCCTCCCTTCCTTCCTGCTCTGTCTCTTTTGAATATGTTGTAGCCAGGTATGGCCATCTCCCAGTCATGGTTATCATTACACCAGGTTTCAGTGATGGCCACAATGTCCAGGTCTGACTGCACCATGACAGCCTCCAGATCTTCCATCTTGTTGCTAAGGCTCCTGGCATTTGCACACATGGCTTTCCATGATTTGACCTCCCTAGACTGTTTCGCTGTTCTACTCCAGCCCTTCCTTGGTTGTCCTTTATCCCTGGTTCTCCTTGCTGTCTGCTCTTCTGCTGAATTTTGCCCCTTTTCTGCCTATCCACCTCTTGGGCACTAATCTCCATCTTTTGCACACTGCTTTGAAGAGATAGCCACTCCTCTGGTTCACTGATTCCACTGTTAGCTGTAGGGGGTGAGCAAGTAGGTACCCTCCTTGCTGGCCTGCCACCCCCCTTTGCTAGTTTAAATGCTTGTCAATGTAGCATTTAAACTTGAACAAACCTCCATCCCTCCAGGTGGGTCCCCAGTCACCAATGAATCCAAACCCTTCCTCACAGCACCAGTTCTTCAACCATGAGTTAAAGTTCCTGGTGCATGCACTCCTATGCTCTCCCTTGCCTCTCGCAGGTAGTACTTCTGAGAAAGTGACAGAAGTAGCTACTTGCTTGAGACCCCTCCCCAATTTCCTAAACTCTTCCTGAACTTCCTTTGGCTCCCCATTTGCCAGGTCATTAGTACCTAGGTGGATAATGACATCCAGCTCACCCTCCCGTCTTGCCTTCCCAGTGATCCCCAGGATCTTCCTTCCATCCCTCCATGCCGTGGCACCTGGTAGGCACCTCACCTCCCTGTCCTCCCCCTCCTGTGTTCCTAGCTGGATCCCTCTTATGATGGAGTCCCCCACCAGGATTCCCTTCCTCCTCCTCCTCTGGGGTCCACTGCTTTCCCCCGCTGAGGTCACCTCCTTGGCTAACCTCCACATCCTTTCCTTCCACTTCTTTGGGTACCTCTATTTGGTTGTCCTCATTTGCCAGTGTGGCATATGAGTTCTTGAGTGGAATAGGATCTGGGATGTGCCTCTGCCTGACAGCTTTAACCCTCCCTGAGCCCACCGTCATCCAAGTGCTCCTCGTTCTTGGCATCCTTTGAGGCAGTTGCATTGGACTGGGTGGTCTCTGGATAGGGGTGATGGTACTCCTGACTCAGTTTACTTCTGCTCTGAGTCTGGCTACCTCATCCCACAGTCCAGAGAGATGCATGCAGATAGGGCAGCACCTCAGTGTCCAGAAGGTCTGCCTGAATATGGCTGCCCCACAGCCACTGCATTGCACCACTCCCCACATTATACTGCAGTTATACTGCTATTCCACTACTTGTCTGCTACTGAAGCTCTCCTAGCTCCCTTTTTATTAATTTACTGTCCTAAAAATCCTGCTATTGATCCTCAGATCATTTTCTTAAAAAAAAAAATAAATAAATAAATGAGTCAAAACACTTGTCGTGCTGAGGGTGGGCTTCTTCCCCCTTATGCCGCTCCTGAACTGCAAATTATTTTCCAAATCATCAACAAGTTTTGAACTCCTCCTGAAGTCTGCAACCCATAGGATGGCATCCTCCTCCCCAGGCAAGGCTGACTCTACAAAAACAGAATATATGTTCAACCAGCTCATGGCTCAGATGGCACAAATGAATATAGCTAAGAACAGTAACACAACTGAGATTCATCTCTTTCATACTGAATGCCATCTCAAGGCCCACAACACAGCGGTACAAGACCTCACTGCTACTAACCAGGGAATAAGCATGTATGATCCACTTGCTGCAGGACAAAGTTGATGATTTGGAAAATAATTTGCAGTTCATTGGCTTCCCTGAGGGTGCTGAGCAACAGGACACAGCAGGCTTTTTACAGAAAACGATACCTCAGATCCTAGGCCTGCCAACCGATCCCATTTTACACATCGAGCAGCTTCATCGCTCTCTAACTCCTCCACCAAAACCGGGAGAATGCCCGTATCCCATCCTGGCTCGCTTTTTGGATTTTCAGCAGAAGGAGTTAATCACCACCATGGCAAGGGACAAAGGCCCTCTCATCTGGAATGGGAAAAAATCCAAATCTTTCAGGACTACTCTCGGGAGCTTTCTGAGAGGGGCAAAACATACATGGAGTGCCGCAAAATACTTCATGTACACAACCTCCCTTTCTCCCTGCAGTATCCTGCTACTATGAATGTGGTTATCAGTGGGTCTTCTACCATTTTCTCCAGCCCAGAAACCCTAATGGATTATCTGTGCAAATTGTACCCGGAAGATTTTTGGGACCTGGGGCCACTAAACAACGCAGATGGCATCTCAGTCCTCCCACACGGCATGGAAGAATCACCTGTCTCGTCTACACAACCAGCCAGACTGGGTGTCCAGCTCTTCAAGGCCTCCCTCCTCAAAACAGAAAATGCCATATGCCTTACCGGCATGAAAAACGCCAACATCTGCTTGATAGGCAGAAGGAGGAAGCGGAGCTGGACTGCGAAGTCATGGACCTTTACAAATTTCATTCCCCCAACAGATACACTGCTCTATTGACTCTGCCAGATAATGTACCACAAGATGGTGATTTGACTGTCTCTCACTTACCGCAGGAATCAGAGAGCCCTCCCAGTCAAAAGACATGGACTGCAGTGGTAACAGCCGAGTGGCAACACGACTCCATGAATAGGCAGCTTTCGGAGGCCCCTGTTGCTCTCAGCAACAGGTTGAGGACAATGCGGCCTCTAAGCACTCCCCAGCCCCGGCAGTGATGGAAGCGCCTCCCTGATCCTTTGAGATGAGTTCTCTGTTCAGTTTGTTTTTGCTCTGCTGGAGGAGGGGGGCATGGGGTCAGTGTCGTTAGGTGGGGGTCCCGCTGGAACTTGTTGCCTTTCTGGGTGCCCCTCCCACGTTATCTCCACCTCTGGGCCAGCTCCATGGCCTCAATCCTGGCTGCACTCACCCCAAGTCCACATCTGCATGAGCTCAATAGTCTAGCTCACCTTTCTCTTTGCCTATCGGGGTGATGTACTTTCTGGCTCATTGTACGGAGCAAGGGACAATGCTAAGGCTTACCTGGACATCAATGCACAGTTTTACTTGTCTTCTCTTTTTGCATAACTATCTGGTTTGTCAGCAGTCATGGCCACATTTAATTGTTCAGGGCTTTTGCTTGAGTTTATTTCAGTACTCGGAAAACTATTTGAGCTCAGAGCTCTTTACATAGGTTTCACGTAAGGACATTTCAGTACAACAGATATGTGAAATTATACAAAGGATTGCAGAAATACAAAGGTAAACAAACAGAATTATATATTAAACACAGTACAGGTCACAGGAAAACAGACACTTTACAATGCCCAATGGTGAAACCAGTCAGTTGTCAAGCAAACAAGATGTTGTTTGGAGCGTTGCAAAGTGCTAAAGAAAAAAAGGGGGTGAACGGAAGGAGCCCAAGTGCAATGTGCAAAAGGACAGTGTAATATCAGTGTAGCAGTAGGAATCAGAGGGAGATGACTAGACTGGAGGCAGAGAGAGAGGGAGAGGGTGCTAGGTGTTTGGGGGGAGCAGATGGTGTACTCGGGAGAGAGGGAAGGGTTGAGGGGAGGGTGGAAGCAGTGATGGGGGTGGAAAGGTGGCGCTAGCAATGGCAGGCACATCGAGATTTACGTATCATAAGGAGCTTCAAGTTCGTTTTGAAAGTACCCAGTGTGGGCAGGGGTGCAATGTTCTCCTGGAGGAAGCTGAACCACAGCAGTGCATGGTAAGCAAAGGACCTTTGTCCTTAAGATGTTCGACATTTCGGAGTTAGGAAGGACTGGTGTTTGGAGCTATGGGTATGCCGTGGATCATTGCTGGGGACCAGAAGTTGTTGGACCCCTGGCAGTAGCTGACCAAGGCAGATCTTTTTGGCCGGAAGGCAGGATTGATATTTTAGTCGACCATTGAGCGTGAGCCAGTGTGCCCTGGCATAGAAATCACAGGTGTGAGTCAGTCGGTGCACACCTAAGGTGAGCCGGCAGGCTTTGTTTAGTGCAGTTTTTATGCACCGGAGAGCAGTATCTGTAGCAACCACATATAGGCAGCCTGTAGTCCACTAGGGAACCCACAGAACTGTAAACAGCTATGCTGAGGGCTTCAGGGGAGAGGCTATGCTTGTGACGATAAAGTAGCCCTATGCGCTTATTGATAGCTTTGGCCGTGTTGTCAATGTGGAGAGTATAGGACAGCGAGTTGTCAGTAGTGATACTGAGGTATTTATAGTGTTGAACAAGTTCAAGGGAAACCCTGCCACTATTGCATAGTAATAGTGGGTAGTTTTTGCGTTTGTTTAGAGAGCTGGAAAACAGCATGGTTTTTGTTTTCTTGTAGTTCATTATCAATTTAAGGTCTTTGAACCACGTCTCTACACTGGTGAAGTCACCTGTAGTTGCTGCTCAAGGGCACTGGGGTCTGAGCCATTTGAGAAGACAACCGCATCATTTGCATAAAGGAGGAAGTGGCCTTGATTGGCTTGGGGGAGGCAATTCAAGAATAAGCTGAATAGTGGGGGCACTGTGGAGCCTGAGCTGACTGGTAGCAATTTTTACAGCTCTTCTCAAGTCTGTAACAAAAGCCTTAAAACTGCTATTTGGAGTTTAAACTTTAGGAATCTGACAGTAAATCTGAATTCAGGACCTGAAAATACCATAAAATGGGTAATCCCAGGAAGGACCGTACTGGAGTATCCAGCGGGAAAACGAATACTACAGCTCGACCCCAGAGCTTGAACCCGACAGCACAGGCCAAAACAGTTCCAGAGACCGAGGAGACTCTTGTTTCACTTGGACATAAAATACAGGGATTCATTTCTTCCGTCTCAGACTTAAACATGAAGATGGACCCTTTTGGGGTACTGGTGACCACACTAGAAACTACTGTGGACTGCATTAAAACTGACTATCTGACACTAAGCGGCAAACTGACTCTGCAGCTGCAGCCAACACAATACTAATTAAGGAGAATGTGAACTTTCGGGCCCGTCTGGAGACTCTAGAAAACCAGGCCCAAGCATCTCACATACATATACTGGGTCTGCCTGAGGGGATCGAAGGTGACCATCCCCTTATGTTTCTTCAGCATTGGTTTGTCAAAAAACTTGTGCCCTTGGGCCGGCAGATGACATTTGTCTTGCGGAAAGCTTATCGTATTACCCCTAGAGGACACAGGGAAGAGTCTGACAACCCTTGTACATTGCTGGTGGTAACGGACAGGGTGGGCACCCAAGACAGGCTCCTACGTATGGCACAGCAAGCAGGTCCAATAACACGGGATGATCGGAACATGTACTTGTTCCCAGATATTAGTTATGCAACTCGGATGCGCCGTAAAAAGTTTGATGTTGTCCATCAGAGATTAAGAGCTTCATCGATTTCACATGCAGTGATCTTTCCAGCCAAGCTGAGAATAGTTCATGGGGGAGTCTGGATTTTTGCAGACCCAATGGAAGCAGGCAAATGAGCCGCAAGACA
The DNA here is from genome assembly GCA_016271365.2 of Neoceratodus forsteri. Lineage (NCBI taxonomy): Eukaryota > Metazoa > Chordata > Ceratodontiformes > Ceratodontidae > Neoceratodus > Neoceratodus forsteri. The sequence goes on along the minus strand of CM057456.1, from coordinate 972,213,251 downwards.
TCAGCTGGCTTGCCCGAAGCACCGAAATATGGCTGAAAGGGAGAGATCAGATCTGGAAGACGAGGAGGGGAACTGACACAGGCTGAGTAGAGCTCTGAATACTCTTTGATCCTTACAGCTTAATGGTCGTATTCTCTATCCAGTGCAAGGGAAATTAGTATTTAGCCATTGACTGGTACAATATTAAATATAGTCTGGGTGCTGTAATAAGCACAAACAACCCGTTAATGAAGCGAGAGGGAGATCGTTTTAAACTAAACTCCTCAGTTGTTTTTCTTGGGGTTATCCCTCCCTCTGTTGTTAAGCATTATTTCTATTACTTACTAAGCCACGTCGATATAGTTATTAAAGGTCCACACTATTTAGGACTTGTTTACTCTACTATTCCTTTAGGGGAAACATATTGAAAGACCCAATAATAATATAATGAGTGCTTTTGCACAAATAATCTCTGGGAAATATATTGTTGTTGCCAAGTGTTTTATCTGTAACTGTTTTAAAAGATTCTCAAGAGTAAAAGTATGACACCACTAGCCCTAAATAGGGTGTGCTACATTGGACAATGTATACGGACTTCAGCATTTAAGCGAGTCATGCTGCTCCTGGGCTCATAAATACAGTTTATTTTCTATATTTGTCTTTTAGAGATGTATAATCAAAAGTTTACCCTGAGATGTGGTATCATAATATCACAGATGCACCTATCCTATGATTAAGAAGGCTGTGTCCTTCCAGGGAACTAATTGATACTGATTGGTCTGTCTAAGATATGCTAAATGTTATTTTGTCTAAATAACTGAAAATAATAAAAATAAAGTACAAAAAAAAAATAGAATAAGCTGAATAGGAGAGGACCCAGTATTGACCCCTGTGGAACGCCTGAGCAGACAGGTTTGCTGTCTGAGAGGACAGTACCTATCCTGACTTTCTAGGAGCGGCAGTGCAGGTAACTGCAGAACCATGCAACCGCCTCGGGGGCAAGGCCTGTAGCAGTGAGTTGGTCAACGAGGAGGGCATGATTGACCGTATCGAAGGCCTTTGTTAGATCAACATAGATTGCCCCAGCAAGCTGCCCAAGATCGAGAGATGTATGGATGAAGCCCATGAATTCCAGGAGGGCTGTAGTGGTGCTGTGCCATGCCCTAAAGCCATGCTGCTCAGGGCATAGGAGCTTATGTTTGTCTAGGTATTCGACAAGTTGGTCTGCGATGATTCATTCCAGGGCCTTCAAGATTGGTGGAAGTATAGAGATGGGTCTATAGTTCTCGGGCATGGCCCGATCCCCGCTCTTGTACACAGGGGTAACTACTGTGGCTTTCCATTTTTGAGGGAAAACTGCAAACCAGAGTGATAGGTTGAGGATATGAGTAAGGGGAGACAGGATTTCTTCCAGAGAGAGCGAGATTAGTTTCAGATTGAGGTTATCTCCACTGTATCTCCCCTTACCAAGCACCTTACGCAGGTATTTTCTGGCTTCCCCGATAGTAATAGTCTTTAAGCGAAAAGGGGGATGCACTGGGGTCTCTGAAGGAGCAGCAGGGTTGGTGAGGGAGAAGAATTCAGTAGAGAGGACATTATGAAGGTCAGTGAAAGCAAGGTTGAAGCTGTTGGCTATAGATTTAGGATCAAGGATGGGGGATCCATCAAAGCTGAGCATGGTGAGGGCCGTTTTTGGCTCATGTTCGGTGACATCTTTTAGGTTTGCCCAGAATTTACGACCATCATTCCAGTTCTTGGCTAGGTCCTCCTTGTAATATAAGTTTTTGGCTATTTGGATGGTCCTGGTACAGTTATTCCTGGCCCATTTGTAATTCAGGATGTTGGACTGCTTCCCTGTGGCCCTGGCTACAGGCCAGAGATGGTCTCTATTTTTCATAAGTTCAAGGGTGTCTGGACTCATCCAGGGGTTGAAATGGCTTTTTGAAGGGTGCGTGAGTGTTGCAGATCATATTGAATAGGATCATGAAATGATCAAGCGCTCTGTCAGTGTCAGAAGCCCCAAACACTGCTGACCAGTCAGCATTGAGGAGATCAGCTTTAAAACAGCCCGTGTGACCAGGCTTGAGGACCCTGTTGGTGACTGTTCTTGGAGGGGTTTGGTGAAATTATTAGCCCAACTGAACATGACAGGGGAGAGGTCACTGATGTCCAGAAGGACATAGGAGTTGGAAATATGCTTAGGTCAGTTTGTGAGTACCCAGTCAAGCAGAGTACTAGTGCCCATTCTGTAATTGATCCTAGTGGGAGCTTCAATGAGCTGTGTAAAGTGGAAAGCCTGAATTGTATCTTTGAAGTGGTTAGCTTCAGGAGTAAGCCAATTAATATTGAAATCACCAAGAAGTATAACCTCGGAGCTTAAGGTCAGGCTTCCAAGGCAGTCTATGATGGCTTGGAGACCTTGGGCCGAGTTCTTTGGTGGGATATCGACGGATAACAGTGTAATTGTTTTGTTATGGGCCCCAAGAATTACCTTAATGGCAAGGGCCTGGGAGAACGACCCTAGGCTAGGTAAATTTAGGACTATGCCCTGTAAGCTATCCTTAAGCTAGAGTGCACAGCCACCACCTCTTTTAGATACTCGATCTTGCCTAAAAATTGTGTAACCTAGTAGACCGATGGCACCATCGGGGATCCTGGGAGATAGCCATGTCTCGACAACTGACAGCACATCAGGATTATGGAGGGCTACCCAGGCTTGTGGATTGTCAGACTTTTCTGCCAGGCTGCGGATGTTTAGGGATGCAAAGGTTAATGTGCCTGGTTTCTGGGCAATAGTACCGTGATTTTGAGGGGGGCCCAGATTGGGGTGGATGTAGCCTGAGAGAAGTAGCAACAGGAGGGCTAGTCTAACCAAGAAACTTTTAAAGTATTTGGTGTTAGCTTTGTGCTGCCTTCTTGAGTTGCATTGACTGTTGCCTGAGCTCTAGGAGTCATCTGTTAATTGCTTAGTATAACCTGATTAACTGTCTAATGCTAAGAGCTACATAATATTGATAGCTCCTCTTTATGGCTTATATAGCCATTGTTTGTTTTACAGTGTCCGCCTTAGGGTGATACCCCCCATGAATCGCATGACTTCCTTATTCACCCATCTCCTAGGCCTTCTTTGGCTGAAGGGGGAAGGCGGGCCATAGTTAAAGTGAGGGATGTTTTCCCCTTTGAGACCCCAGATCCCCTAAGGCAGTTTGACCATTCCTATAAATTCAGTGGGTCCCTATTCACAGCTTACCTGCTAGCAGGTGCTATACAACCTTTCACTGGTATTGGCACCAGGCCTCCCTTCAGGTTACTGTCCTGCTGCAGGGTCTATCTCTCTTCCCTTTCCCTTATAGTTTACCCTCCCACAGGGGGATGGGGAAGTGTAGGCTGTTCTCTGATACAGCAGACAAATGTCTCAATTGACTTGTCTGTATCACTTTTTTCTGCTTCCCACCCCTCAAGAAGGATATAGGTGACCTTGGCAGCTAGTTTGCCGGCATGACTATCTCCTTTCGTGTAGCAATATGTTACTTGACTATGGTACTGGTGTACATAGTTGCAGTTTGCAATGGGCCATTTGTCCAGGTAGTGTACTTGCTTGCTGTTTTTTTTATGCTCTGGATGGGATATCTGTATTAGTTTGCAAGGATTTAATGGGAGTTACTTGTGGGGGAAGGCAGTTGCCCCCTCAGCCTTGAACCTATGTTGTCTCATAGTACCTACTAGCATGATTTTTCCCTGTATAGATCACGGATGACCTCCATGGCTACACCCAGTACGTATGGGGCCTGAGCACCCCGGTAAAGTCTAAGCAGGTGTTATCTCATCTTAAGCAGCTTAGGGCCATGCTGGCTTTCCTGCAGGAAACAAAGCTAACACAACAGGACCACGACAAACTGGTTAGGGACTGGGTTGGACAGGCATTCTCCTCCTCACCCCCCATCTAGGAAGAGAGGGGTCACCGTACTCCTCCATAAGTCTCTCACTTGGTCCCCTACTCAGATTAAGGCAGACCCACACGGAAGATGGTTCCTTGCCCTAATGAACACCTCAGAAGGTCCCCTGATATTAGGCTGCATATACGGCCCTAACGAGGATGTCCCCACTTTCAGCCATGAAGTAGCCCATGAATTAAGCTCCTTGGCTCCTGCCCCAATGCCACTCATCCTGGGGGTGACTTCAAACTAGCCCTGGTGCCTCAGATGGACCGCAGTGCCTTGACCTCTGTACAACACCCTTAGGCCTGCCTAGCTGTGCAGCAGCTGATGGCCAAGATGAGATTAACCGATATTTGGAGTACATTTCATCCCAGGGAAAGGGACTAATCCTTCTCTTCTCCAGTACATGGCTCGCATAGTCGTCTCAACTTCTGTCTGGTCTCTGTGGAAATCAGTCAGGGTACAATCAACTCAGAAATCATGCTGAGGGTTCTTTTTAATCATTCCCTGGTCCATCTGCACATCCTCTGGAGCTCGCACCCTCCTACATCTTCCTCCTGGAAGCTGGACCCTCTCCTCCTCAGGGACCCGCAGTTTGTGCAGTAGATATCTATAGAGACAGCCCTCTTCCTGGCAGAAAATCAGCCCCAGGATACCTCACCTGGCACCACTTGGGAGGTGCTCAAAGTCACCATACGGGGAGCTATAATTGGGTACGCAGCTAAGCGGCGGAAGCAACGGGAGCACCTTTTGGACTCCTTAACGATTCGGCCAAAAAAGTTTGAATTTCAATCCAAACAAATCCCTAATCTCCATACAGATTCTGTGCTAGGAAAAGAAATTCTTAAAATCCAAACGGAGATCAACAATCTGCTGGCCTGCAAAGCAGAGGTGGCCATACTCAGGTTGCACCACCAGTACTGGGATGAAGGGGAAAAGGGTGGCAAAGTACTTGCCTATAGACTGCACAAGCAGCAGACTGAATGACACATTCCAGGTTTATGAGACCAGTCCAGCATAACACAAATAGACCCATGGCTAATCAACTTTATCGTGGAACGATTTTACAGGGATCTTTACACCTCCACTAGGGTGATGGACACGGAGAAAGTTGAGGCATTCCTTTCCTCTCCTCTCCTCTCCTCTCTCTCTCTCCTCTCCTCTCTCTCCTCTCTCCTCTCTCCAACTCCCCATACTCACTTCCTCCTGGGCAGTGGAGTTGGATTTGCCCATTGCATCAGCTGAAATGGAAGCTGCATTGGGGACCCTACACTCAGATAAGGCCCCAGGGATTGATGGCTTTCCCGTGGAGTTCTGGTAATTTCTCTCACTGCAAGTCTCCCCCCTCCTTCCCACTGTGTACAGTGAGGCCCTGAACAGAGGCATCTTCCCTCCCATCCTTCGGGAAGTGGTTATTACCAGCTTCCCCAAAAAAGGAAAAGAACCTACACTCCCCTCTAGCTACCGACCAATATCACTTTTTAATGCTAATAGTAAACTTTTTGCTAAAGTCTTGGCCGATAGACTAAGCCTGCTACTCCCCTCTCTTGTCCACCCATCACAAGTGGGCTTTGTTCCTGGCCATCTCAGCAGAGATCATATCAGGTCCCTGATTAATCTTATGCATCAAGCCCAAATGCTTCCCACTCCAGCTGCGGCAGTGGCCATAGATTTCAAAAAAGCTTTTGACTCCCTGGAGTGGGATTATCTAGGGTGAGTTTTGCAACATCTGGGATTTGGGGACCATTTTCAAAACTAGGATACAGGCACTGTATCAGCAACCTATGGCCAGAATTTGGAGAAATGCAATCCTCTCTAGCCCCTTTCAGCTTGGAAGAGGCACTAGACACGGTCAACCACATCATTCTGTTAAACACACTCAAAGATCTTGGTCTAAACAACTGCTCACTAAACTGGTTTACTAGCTGCCTTTCTGGTAGGCTCCAGTGCATCAGGGCTAATGGACTCCTTTCCTCACCCACTCTGATAATTAGAGGCATACCCCAGGGATCTATCCTTGCACCCCTGTTATTTACAATATACTGTATATCAAATCCCTTAGTGACAACATCAACAACTCCAGACTCCACTTTTTCATGGATAATACCGTCCTGTACACTTCCAAGCCCTCTCCTGCCGATGTTGTAACTGAACTCCCAACAGACTTTAAACATTTGGAGTGTAACCTGATAAGATCCAAATTACTGTTAAACACCAAGAAAACTAAAATTATATATTTTTTACCTCCACATCTCCCTTCTCCTCATTTACAGGCCACACTAGCACCTATCATAACCTTATTAGGAGACTAGATCGTGCCGGTTGACCAGTTCAAATGCCTTGAGGTGTGGTTAGATAGCAAATTATCCTTCTCATGTCACATCGAATCCCTCACTAAGAAGCTAAAAATATGTCTCAGCTTTTTCTACAGAAACAAATCCCTTTTTCCATTAAACATTAGGAAAAGACTTGGGCAAGGCACCTCGCTTCCTCTGCTTGACTACGCAGCTATAATTTACAATTGCACAGCAACAAACCTTCAAAAGCTGGACACACTATCTCACCACGCAATCCAATTCATAACCAACATACCCTATAGAACCCATCACTGTGCCCTCTACTCAGCAGTAGGCTGGACATCCCTGGCTGCAAGAAGGACACTCCACGCTAGTATCTGGGCTCTTAAAGCACTCCAGAATAAAGTTGCCTCCTATATCACCATCCTAGTACCCCGATACAATTGCACCTATGCTATTAGAAAAAATGCATACATTTTATTTGAAGTGCCCATATTCCGTACACTCTATGGCAAAGCTGCACTTAGTCATGTTATCCCATCCACTTGGAATAAACGCCAAGCAATACGAATACTTCCTGAATCGATTTCCTTGAACACATTCAAAACTATGGCCAACAAAGCACTTGCTGAAAGTTGCTATTGCCAGAATAACAAGTAGTCCTCCTAGTGGATGACCCTTAAAGCACTTGACTATAAAATCTTTTAGGTCTCCTTGTTTCTACCTTCCTGCCTGCTAACCCTGCTCCCCTCTTTCTTCCTTCTTGCCTGTTAACTCTGCTTCTTTAGCTCTGTAAAAAAGTTAATTTATCTCAACTCTTAATGTACATTGTTCACATGTGTCAAAACCAAACAGAATTCATGTACCGCAGCTATGTTGTACTGTACTATCTGCTATAGTATTATTGTAACACTTTTGTATACTGTACCAAGATATCCTACCAGGACCTCCTTGTAAATGTACATGCTCATTTGAGTTTTCCTGTAAATAAACTTGAAACTAATCAGGTTATGGAGGTTTTGAAAGCTGCTAGAAAGCCTGCAATCAGAAGGCTAATACAGTATGTCAAACTGGAAAAGTCAGTGTTTGGTATAAATTTCCACCATATTACTGTAATTACTGCAGATTTGTCCATGCTATTGGGCTACTTGCTACACCTACAGTCCCAGTGCCTGAAACCACCTACATTAAAAATTCATTTGGCAGTTGCTTCGGTTTCCAAATCAGCAGGTAAAGAAAAATCGTATGCCTCACAACTAGTGTTCAAGAGATGTTTCAAGAGTTTAAATAATGTGTATCTGGCCATGATGGAACCAGTTCTCCCATCAGATCTGAACCTGGTCCTCTCTCAATTAATGAATGCTCCATTTTAGCCTATGCTCTTGGCTGAGCTCAGATATTTAACAAGAAAAATTGTATTTTTAGTAGCTATTACTTCTGCCAGAAGGGTCAGCAAGTTGCAGGCCCTTTGTCTAATGTAACAGTTTTTTATAAGGATAAAGTGGTCCTTAGACCAAATGTGAAATTCTACCAAAAGTGGTGTCTGCTTTTCACATGAGCCAGTCTGTAACATTGCCTGTGTTTTTCCCAGAACCATGCTCCAATGTAGGTAAACAGAAACTACACAGCCTACATGTGAAGAGGGTCTTGAGTTTCATGGACAAACTAAATTGCCCAGAACTGACAGGACACCACTGTTTGTCATTTATTATGAGGTAAGCAGAGGTAAACCAGCAGCAAAGAAGACTAGTTCTCATTGAACAGTTTCTTGTGTACGATTTTGTTGTGAAAATGCTGACGAACAGCCACCTAAAGCCATACGGGCATGCTCCGCCAGAGCCACATCAGCCATTGTAGCAGCAGGAAAGGGCATACCCCTCTGGAGTTATGTAAGGCAGCCATCTGGTCCACGGTACACACCTGTACTTCTCATTTCTTCAGGACATCCAGACAAGAAAAGATGCCAGACCTGGTACTCGAGTACTTCAGCACCATTTCCCTAAAAAGGTTGTAGACCCTGCCTCCCAGGGTACTGCTTGGAGCTTGCTATTTTTATGACATCAGTAATACACTGTCATTGCTAGAAGAAAACATTGCACTGTAGTAATGATGTTTCTTCTATAGGGTGTATTAAGTGAGTCTTAGAAAACCCCCATACCTCCCCTTCTAAAACCTTAGTACAGAACAGTTCTTCAGAATTAATAAAAAATGTGTTATTTTACTTGAGCATTTTACAGTTTTAAACTTTGCAGTTTTTACCATTTTCATGTGTGTTTTAATATTTTATTCCATTTTGTAAGAATATGTAGCATAGATTAGTTAGGTGGTCACTGCTCTCTTTGGATATTCAGCTATAAACCTGCCATTGGAACACTAGAGGAAGGGAGACCACATTGCAGAGTTTCAGCTTTACCTTTCTAAAGTTTCATCTCTGTGGCAACAACTCAAAGCTGAGATTATGCAGTTTTGTATGACTCAGTATTACATGCTCTAGAAGAAATATTACAATGGTAAGTAAATTCTTCCTTCCCATTAACTTGAGTAGTTCTCTTTTGTCTCAGCACCTAAACAATTGTTTCTTCATTTCACTGGAATGCTCAAGTTCCATCAGTATGCAGGAAATTTGTTAACCACAAAAACAGAAATTTTAAGGAAGGAAATGACTCATGGCCCATCTAGGCTTCCTGATCCAACTTAAGAAGTTAAAAGAAAAGAAAAAAAAACTGGTGTAAAAATGCTGAAATGCTGCATTGTCTGAATGAGTGGCAGCATTGCAGGATAGTAAAGACTATTTTTTTTGACAAGTGTCAAAAGTAATGCATATCCGTGTGGAATCTAGGTAAAAGGTGTATGTTCCTTCTGAGCCCTGAAGGCAGGGTAGCTTAGTGGCTGTAGAACACACAGCTGTGGACCTGGAGATCCAGTTTTCTTTAACCCAAGTTTACCTGATGCAGTACAAGCATATTAGCTATAAAAGTACAAGTAAACAAGTTCAAGTAAACTGACATTGTCCAGTTCCAGAACTGTATCTGCATGAACCATTAACAGAGTAAGCACCTGTCAGAACCCATTAAAAGCAGTAGCCTGTGATGAAAATATAGTCAGTGTGATAAATTCATGGAGTTAATGCAATAGAGGTTCCAAGGTTTCCAAAAGTCTAGAATGGCTTCTTGCCATAATTGCTGGACTGCTGTTAATCTGTCAATTTCTTGAATGTCTGTAACTTTTTGAATCCAAGTAGTTACCTAAGGAAAAACATCAGTTATCTAGCCTAACATAATGTATTTTATTGTTGCCACTAATAAAATACAATACAGGCCCCAGAGCTGTTTACTCCGAGGTGGGGTAGGAAGAATACCCAGCACCAAGGTAAGGAAAGTTCTAGGGAAACTGCAGGCTAAAATTGTTGGGTGACACTGTGGATGGAGCTCCAGCAAGTGTGCAACCTGGGGCAGTCCCACAAAATGTAATAGTGGGAATCTCATCCTCCATAATGCCTCCAGCGCAGTTCATTCCTGGTGGTTCCAGAATACTTTGTAATGGTTGGCATACATAAGTATCTCACTACCATTTTCCATTGGAACTCACACAAAGATGGGGAGACGGTGACCTTCCTTCCATCTGGAGAACATTTTCCCACTGCCGTGGTGGGATGAATGCACCGCTGTTCCGCTCCCATTTTAGTAAAATGTTTTCTAGAGCAGGGGATCCCAAGCCCATCAGGACTTGATAAAGTTCAGAGATATCTAAAATGAGTAGCAAGGATCACCCCTCATTAAGAAATCTTTCTAGAGGGTTCTGATCCCTTATGATTTGCTGGAGATCCAGTTTTTAATTCAACCACTGTTGCTCATGGTGTGTCCCTTAATCTCTGTATTTAATCTCCTTCCTCTTTCTTTCTCTCTGCTTAACCTCCCTAAACTCTCTTTAATCTCTTTGATGGTATTTCAGGTCTATAGCCCTTCAAATCTGTCACCAGCTACTTGATTTATAGTTTCAACATTACCTCGCACACTTGCTGCTGCATGCCATCATCCTGCTTGCCATCTCCTACTGAAGAGAATTAAACTTTGATTTACAAAACGGGATTTGACTTCCTCCAATCACTGGCAACTCTAGGGGACATATCACAGAAAAGCAGTGTGTTCACCTTGCATACACACTGTATAGGTACTCTGAAGCCCAGCTTATTCATGTTTGGACTGTGGCTTGAAAGGGAGCTCCGCTAGGCTGGACCCAAGAGGCATCATTTGGAAGACAATGCAGGTGGATAGGCAAAACATACCAGATATCACATGCAAAACCAAAGCATTATGGGAGACAGACCTTGGGATACCCATCTGGGAGGAAAACTGTGGGCTATTACTAAGATCATATATGGGTATTTTGATATGTAATGAATATAAGAAATGAAATTTACAAATTTATCCAGAGATTATACTGTCCCCCTCTGACAGTGAACACATTTAATCTTGCAATATCTCCAGTGTGTGGGAGGTGCAGGACCAAGCTGGGATCTTATATGCACTATTTTTGGGCATTCCCAGTTCTGCAAAAGTTCTGGACAGAGGTGGTATTTGAGGTCTTGAAAATGTTGGGACAACAGATCCTACTCTCACCAGTTTTTCTGTTTTTTGGCATGGAGGATTTTGGGATGGGGGTTGTTGCCTAGATGGATATGAGTTCTGGTGATTTTGGCTCACCATTGCATCTTACACACCTGGGTATCATGTTCCTTGCCCACAATCCAGCAATGGAGGCCTTTGACTGTCCAGATTCTGGCAATGGAACATCTTTTGTACCTTATAAAGGGCAAGGGGGAATGGTTCTCCATAGTTTGGGAGCCATTCTTGAACTCCCTGTCACCTGCAGAAGTCCACACTCTGAAGGAAGGCCTAGTGTGACTTTAACTAATGGATGGGAGGGGGTCAGCGATACCCCAGAGTAGGGGTTCCCATATCCACCCTTCATTTATTTCTAGGTGCATGCCTTAAGGCTCCTGGGTCCTCCTCCCCACCCTTATGTGAGAGACCACCTAACAGTAAAACTGAACAGAATTTTTATCTGGGTAGCATCATGGTTGATAGTAGCATTAAGTTAAGAAACATTTGTTAGTAATGAAATATGGACCAGCTGTAAATAGTTATGGATGTTGGTCTTTTTATGGTATGTCCTTGGTTGTACATGTGTTTTTTTTCATTCTGCTGGTAAATTAATAAAAGGAATATACAAAAAAATGAAAGGGAGTTTCAGTCTTAAGGAAGAAAGTTTTGAAAAAATGGCAGCACTATGAGAGACAGGCAAGGGGATAGAATGAGATACAGAGCAACAGTGACAGGCTGTGAGAAATGAGAAAGACAGAGTGCCCAGAGAAGCCAAAGACATCAGGTGAGTGCAGAGTACAGTTGTGTGGATACCATCTAATTTTGGATAGCGTGACTGATCTGTGGAGCCAGAGCAGATAGTGCATCATTGGAATTCATTATCTGGGCAGAGTTGATCAGGTAAATTCAGATAGTACAGTATCCGAGCCTACAGCTGTCCTTCCAGATCGGATAGTGCATTGCCCTAGTTCTGAAGCAGGAAAATACAAACGAAAGATAAAAGAGGCACATGGATCTGGAAATGAGAATAAAAAGTAAATGGTAAAAATACAACAATGAGTAGAAGAGAGCAGAAGGAAAATGAAAGTAAATGCAATTAAAAACACTGTAGGTGTTGGCTCCGTGACGCCGAGCAAAGGGGTTCACTTGGCACGCTGGAGACCCAGGTTCACACCCCAAGCCCGGGTACCAGGAGTGGAGACTGGCAAGGAAGGGGTTCCATAAGCTTCCATTGGATGCTTCCCTCCCGGGGGAGTGTCTGCCTGGGGACCTGTGCACGGATTGGTGGTGAGCTTGGGGACATGCTGCCTTGACACCCCCCGCTTGCCCCCTCCCCAGGAATACCCTGTGCTTATGCAAGGCTGAGAACTATAATAGGTGGGGCAAGGAAAAATGGAAACTATGCCCCCGATTGACAAAATGATGAGTGCATTGGCCCCTGCCACCCGAAGCCCTGGAGCCAGCTCCGATCCAGCCCCGCAGCACCTGGGATGCGACGTTTGCCTCTGAGGCCATTCCCCCTCGGAAGAGAGGGACCCTTCTGGCATAGGAATACAGTGGGCTACCCAAGGTATGTTGCAGTTGGGGCTGGGAGAAGGTGGCAGGAGGTCGGAGGGTGGCAGATAGGGTGCTGGTGCTCTGAAGGAGTGATCAGTCGGGAGTGTGTGTGGGGAGGCACACAAAAAAAAAAAAAAACACTGAAGGAAACTTATACATACAAAATAGCATCTTGGATACAAACTAGGAAGCAAGAAGACAAGCCAGGAAGAAAGAGATTCAAAAAGAATAAAAAGTAAAGAACAATTAGTGGGGCTGCTTTAAATTATCTTTAATGTGTATGTCCAGACAAATGTGGTGCCTGGGGATGGTAAAGTTGTCAATATTGTCATGTTCAAGAAGGGAGCACAGTCAGACCTGGCAACTGCAGGCTGGTCAGTCTGACAGATTAGTGACAGGCAAGGTGCTGAAATCTGTTATAATGACTAAGTACTTGGTGGAGGTCAAGGTTCTTATCTCCTCTCAGCATGGCTTTATGAGGGGCAGACTGTACTAAAACCACGCATTCACATTCAAGACAGTGAACAGCAGAGGGCTATAAACATCATCTATACTTTTGACAAGGAATCTGACACTTTGCGCATGACAAGCTTCTGGGCAAAATACACCAGGGCAGGATGCATAATGTAAATGGCATAGTGGCTTGAGGCTCAGGAAGCAGAGGGTTGTGGTGGATGGGCACTACTCTGAGAGGAGAAGGGTATTCAGTGGTGTCCCCCTTGGATCACTGCTGGGCCCACAGCTGTTCAGCATTTTCATCAATGATCTTGAAGCTGGAGTTTTCCAACAGGCTACATAAGTTTGTTGACACTAAGCAGACCAGAGTGGTAACATAGAAACATAGAAATTGACAATAGATAAGGCCCACCTGGCCCACCTACTCTGCCCATTTTCCCTACCTACTGTAATACCACAGACCTTACTTGATCTCTGGATTTCCCTCCCTTTCCTAACCAGTAAGATTCCCTTATGCCTGTCCCATGCATTTTTGAATGTCACTGCCATTTTTAACCCACCACCTTCACTGGAAGGCTGCTCCATGCATCCACCACCTTTTCTGTGGAGAAGTACTTTCTCAGGTTTCCCCTGAGTCTACCCCCCCTCCCCAGCTTCATAGCATGACCCCTTGTTCTTGAATATCATTTTTTCTGAAAAATGCCTCACTTTTGTAGCTTCATATCCTTTAGGTATTTGAAGGTCTCTATCATATCCTCCCTCTCCCTCCTCTTCTCCAGGGTGTACATGTTGAGGTCCTTTAGTCTCTCCTCACAAGGCTTTGGTGCAAAATGCTTTAGTTGCCCTTCTCTGGACCACCTCCACTGTGTCTACATCCTTCCAGAGATGTGGCCTCCAGAACTGGGCACAGTACTCTAGATGAGATCTCACCAATGATTTGTGCAGCTGTACCACCACGTCTTTATTTCTGCTGGTGATACCCCTCCCTATGTACCCCAGCATCCCACTGGCTCTTCCCACTGCCTTGTCACACTGCCTATCCACTTTTAGGTCATCAGATATGATTACTCCCAGGTTCCTTTCCTGTTTGGTGGTTGTCAGTCCCTCTTCTCCAATCATGTACTCTGTCCCTGGGTTTCTGTGTCCCAAGTGCATGATTTTTCACTTCTTTGCATTGAATCTTAGTTGCCATACTCTTGATCACTCTTTAAGCTCACTTAGATCCCTCCTCATTGTTTCCATCCCCCAAAGTGTCAGCTCTGTTGCAGATCTTTGTGTCATCTGTAAAAAGGCATACCTTCCCTTCTAACTCCTCTGCAATATTGCTGGTAAAGACATTAAAGAGGACTTGCCCTAGTACTGATCCTTGAGGCACCCCGCTGGTCACCCTTCCCTCCTTGGAGTGAACTCCATTTACCACCACCCTCTGCCGCCTATCTCTCAACCAATTTCTTACCCAACTTACCACCTTAGGACCCACTTCCAGGCTGGCCAACTGGTTTACGAGTCTCCTATGTGGAAGGGTGTCAAAGGTTTTACTGAAATCTAGTTAGGCCACATCCACTGCTCCACCTTCAACTAATTCCCTGGTCACCCAGTGAAAGAAATCTATTAGATTTGTTTGACATGACCTCCCCACTGTGAATCCATGCTACCTTGAATCCTATAAGCCACTGGATTCAAGATATTCCACAGTCCTTTCCTTCTGCAGTGATTCCATTAAATTTCCCACCACCAAAGTTGGGCTGACTGGCCTATAGTTGCCAGCCTGCTCCCTACTCCCACCTTTGTGAATTTGAACTACATCTGTACTCCAATCCTTTGGAACCACTATTGTCTCCAGCGAGTGGTTGAACAGGACTGTCAGTGGTGCTGCTGACAGCTCTCTTAGCTCCTTCAGTATCCTTAGATGTATCCTGTCTGGCCCCATTGCCTTGTTCACGTTCAGTTTTGTGAGTTCCTTCAGGACTCTCTCCTCCTTAAATGGACAGGTGTCCACCTCCCTCCCTTCCATTGATGCTCCTGTCGCTTATCTGTGGTCCCTCACCTTCCCATTCTTCTGTGAATACTGAACAAAAATATTTGTTCAGGATTTCTGCTTTTTCCTTGTCCCCCTCCACACACTCCCCTCCTTCTCTTCTTAGTCTTACAATCCCTCCCCTGGTCTTTCTCCTTTTGCTTACGTACCTGAAAAATGCCTCATCCCCTTGCTTTACTGCCTGGGCTGTTTTCTTCTATGTGTGTGCCTTTGCGTGCCTGACTGCTTTCACTGCCTCCCTCTGATTTTTCTGATACACTTTCATTCATTCATTCTTTATTTATATAAGGCGTCTTTCTTAAAACCAAGGCGCCTGTACAAATACATAAAACAATAAATACTTAGAACTTAGAAAAGCTTTGCTAAAAATATATGTCTTCAAAGCTCCCTTAAAGCTTTGGACAGTCGGGCAATTTCGCACCTGGCGAGGTAGAGAATTCCACAGGTTCAGGGCCATAAAACTAAATAATCTTGCCCCTGAAGTTTTTAAATGGACCCTGGGAATCTCTAGCAATCCCTTGTCAGTGGATCGGAGAGAGCGGGAAGGACAGTAGGGACAGAGGAGCTCTTTCAGGTAAACAGGTCCCTGATCGTGTAGGGCTTTATAGGTCAGCAAACTGACTTTGAAGGTGATTCGCCAACAAACTGGCAACCAATGTAGACCGCGGAGCACAGGCGTTATATGACTAGACCTAGAAGATCCAGTCAACAGCCTGGCTGCCGCATTCTGCACTAGCTGCAGGCGGTGAAGTTCGACCCCCTGATAGCCCCAGGTAAAGGGCATTGCAATAGTCAAGGCGGGAGGTAACGAAGAAGGCGCGGACTAACGTTGGAAGATCCTCTGGAGGAACCAAGTGTTTCAACCGGGCAATGTTCCTCAGATGATAAAAAGAGGTTTCAATCACTGCTGACACCTGAGATTTAAAAGTCAGACAGTCATCAAAGACAACGCCCAGGTTCCGTACCTGGTCCGAGGTCATCAGCTGAACACCCCCAAGCCATAAGCCCGAGGGCGATCCAGCTAACAAACCCGCCTCACAGCGACCCTTGTCCACCACCAACACCTCAGTTTTTTCAGGGTTCAACCGCAGCCAACTCCTATTCATCCAGTCTTGGATCTCAGCAAGACAGTTATTAAATACCGAAATGGCAGCCTCCTGGTTGGGCACAAAAGACATATACAGCTGGGTATCATCTGCATAGCAATGAAAACCCAGACCATATCATCTAACAATTGCTCCTAACGACAGCATATACACTGTGAACAACATGGGTGCCAAACTGGAACTCTGCGGTACCCCACAGGATAGGGAGACTGATGCCGAGGAAAAAATTCCAGACACCACTCTCTGAGTCCTACCCTCAAGGTGAGATCGAAACCACCTGAGGACTGTACCAGACAGTCCACAGATAGACTGCAAATGCTCCAGTAGCACCCCATGGTCCACAGTGTCAAATGCTGCAGAGAGATCAAGAAGAACCAAGATAGAACAGGTCCTTCAATCTCTCGCTATTAGGAGGTCATTCAGTACCTGAACCAGTGCTGTCTCAGTACTATGCCTTTTCCTAAAACCAGACTGGAGAGAATCATAGACATTGTTGTTGGTCAGATGATCACCCAGCTGCGCTGCAACCACCTTCTCAATAACTTTACCCACAAGGGGTAAGTTAGAGACAGGCTTGTAATTTGCTAGACAATCCGGGTCCAAAGAGGGCTTCTTCAAAAGAGGCTAAACTACAGCCTCCTTAAGAGGATCTGGAAAGATCCCCCTCTCCAAGGACCTCCAGACTATCACAGCAAGGACTGGGCCAATTTTATCCACACAGTCCACTAAGAGATGCGTGGGGCCCGGGTCCAAATCACAGTTGGTCAGACGCAGTGATTGGATGATCATCACAATGTCATTGATTGTGGGGAGGCTGAAGTCAGACCATGCAAACTGGGTGTCCGACATCTCCTGCCGACCATCACAACTCCCATTGGAGAGGGTCAGCGGATATCCGATCTGATTTTGGCAACCTTATCTGAAAAGAAGAGAGCAAACTCCTCACACCGTTCTTGAGAAAAGGCTCTTCCGGGCTGAAGACAGACTGGATTGCACAGTCTGTCCATGGTCCGGAAGAGCTGAGCCAGTCTATTCTGTGCAGTCACAATCTCTCTGGACAGGAATTCTGCCTTCTTACGAGAGATTGCGGATTGATAAACCACGTAGTGCTTCATCAAACTAAGTTTGTCATCATCCAGACCAGACCTCCGCCAGCACCTCTCCAACCTTTGTCCAACTCTCCTCAACTCCCTCAAGGTCTCATCAAACCAAGGAGACCTGGGACGAAGAGTGAGAGGACGAATGCGAACAGGAGCAATGGAATCCAGGGCCACTTCCACCGCCATATTATAGGCACGCACCAGCTTTCCTGGATCCATGCAATCTATCGGTAGGCCCGATAGGTCCAGCACCGCCATAAGGTCAACCGGGGAATCACCCCTTAATGGGCAGTACCGGACCATTTCCATAGGGGCTGACCTATTAGGGGTGGCCTCAAAACTGAACCCAATGGAGTGATGGTCCGACCATCCAACCGGTTCCACCACCAAGTTGGATATCTCCATCCCCAGAAGGAACACCAAGTCCAATGAATGCCCACCAATATGGGTTGAGGAGGAAATTACCTGTGTGAAGCCCAGTGAAATCATCAACTGGAGGAAGTCTTGACCAAAATGTGAGAGTTCATCATTGACCAGGCATTGAAGTCCCCAGAACCAATCATCTGGGGACCCCAATCATCAGGTCGACGATGAAGTCTCAACTTCCTGAGGAAAACATTCTATCACCTGGTGGACGGTATACAAGAAGTATCCTGCACCACACCTCACCTAAGATGCATTCAAAGGACCTGGTAGCTCCCACTGGTACCTCCACTAGGCCCAGTTCTGTTCTAAAACAGATAGCAACACCCCCGCCCCTACGATCCAACCTCGGGTGGTGTATCACCGAGTAACCGGCTGGAACCGCTGCTGCCAAAACTGGTCCAGCATTTTCATCCAGACATGCACACCAGGTCAGATGACCCAACAAAATCAGCTATAATAGCCGTTTTGTTTTTAATAGACCTGGTGTTGCACAACACCGCCCGAGTAGGATGAGTCTCTGATGATGACCGTGTTACCTGCTGACTATAGCCAGCACCCTTGGGTATGGGCACCAGACAGGGAGGTCCCCTTTCCTGGGCCCATTTCACCCCAGGGCGTCTCCTTGTCCCCACCATCCCTATCCGACCACTCCTTTCCATACCTCCTCCAGACCCAGCACCAGCCCTCCTCCTTCTACCCACAATCCCCAAAGCCCTGCATCATCGATAGCCCTCCAGTGACGGGAGGGGCAAGAGAAGGGATGAAGGTCCCTGAGCCTGGAGGGGGAATACTGCCTGACTGTCCTAATATTGTCCCAGCACATAATTAACACAATCAATAAGCAATCTAAAAAACAGACCCCCTCAAACACTTAAATAAATACAACTCTACAATAAAATACTAATCAAACAATAATATAAGCTATAAATCTAATAAACAAAATAATCAGATAAATGATAACTTAAAACTAAATATAAAATACAATATCTAACAAAACCTATATCCTTATTTCAAACATATCATAAATTAACCCTATTAATCAAAATATTTGAATTATTGTAGTGTCCAAAATGTGCCGTCAGACCTCCAAAAAGCTTTAATTTTAATTCTCTACTCTCACCTACAATGCTCTCACCACTGTAAGGAAGGAGCTTTCTAAACTTTACAAGCCCCTATCATAGGGCTGAATTTTAAAATTAAAGAAGAGGCCTCCAAGTCCAATAACCAGATTTTTTTTGTTTTGGTTAAGTCACAGCACAGATTCCTATGAAAATATGAATGAGAGTTCCAAATTGTTTACGGCCACAGTTCACAGTTCACAACACAGTTTCCTATGAAAATGTAAATAAGAGTTCCGAGTTGTTTACTGCCCACACCTGTGTGCTCTCACCACTACAGGGTAGGAGATCTAAGATTTTACAAGCCTCCTCTCACAAGGCTAAGATAACCCTTCAGAGCACAGTTCTGTTCTTGCTGAAAGTATAATAAAACTAGCCCAAAAACCAAAGTTAAAAAGTACATCACCAACAGATGATTCAGGAGTTCCAAGTTTCCTTCAAACATGTAGCTTTTCCTCCTCTACAAGAATCTTCACAGTAGCAGGCGGTATTTAGATCTCTCTTTCGTGTTAGGCTCAACCCAATCCTCCACCGCGGTGAACTAGGCTAGACCACCCTTCGGTGGTCTCCCTGTTTCACCTAAGGGAACTGGACATATACCACCACCTTCTGGTGGCAATAGCATCCGTCCCTCAGTCCGGACCGAGGAACCCAAACACCCTCAGGCTTACACAAAGTTCCTTGCTGTACACACCACTTCTCTGGGCTTCCTCTAGCTGGTTCCCCCTCACAACAGGTACCCGAAAATGTCCTTAAGTTCGGTCCGACTGTGCTCACTTCCCTGTCCTCCTCCCTCTGTGTCTCCTTATACCTCCTGAATGGTAACTTTTTTGCCCTTACCTTACCAGCCACTTCTTTTGAGAACCGTAGTGGTCTTTTTTCCCTCTTGCTTTTGCTTACTTGCCTAACACAGAGGATTATTGCCTTCACTATGGCCTGTTTCAGTCTTGCCCACTGTTCCTCTGCCATACCTAAGTCCTCCCCCTCTGCCATGGCATCCCTGAGGCATTCCCACAGCTTTGTAAAGTCATTCTTACTGAAGTCCAGGACCCTCACCTTCATATGGTTTGACTCTGCCACTGTTCTTATATTGAACCACACCGTTATGTGATCACTGGTCCCCAGGTGGCCACCCACCATGATGTCTGCAACAGTGTCCCCATTGGTGAGTACTAGTTCTAATATTGCTCCCTCATGAGTGGGCTCTTTCACTAATTGCCTGAGAAATGCCTCCAGCAGGGAATCCAGTATGTCCATCCTACTAGCTAAAGCTACAGCCAGGATGCTCCAATCAACATCTGGCAGACTGAAGTCCACCACCACCAGCACCTCCCCATTAGTTGCCATCTTATGGATGGCTTCCACTAGAACCCTGTCAATCCCTGTCAATCTCTTAGTCCCCTGCTGAAGTCCTGTAGATCATGCCAGTGTGAGCAGTGGCTCCATTTCCTGCCTCTAGGGCGATCCACAGTGCCTCTGCCCCTCCCTGCATTCCCTGCATTCCCTGTATTTCAATTGCTTTTATGCTATCCCTCATGTAAAGAGCCACTCTGCCCCCTTTTTACCTACCTTGTCCTTCCTGAACAGAGTGTAGCCTGGTATGGTTATATCCCAGTCATGGCTCCCATTGCACCTTGACTTGGTAATAGCAACAGTGTCCAGGTCAACTTCTGCTATTATGGCCACTAGGTCTAGGATTTTATTTCCCAGACTGTGAGTATTTACGTACATGGCCTTTCAAATTCTGCTACCACTCTTTCTGTCAGCCCCCCCTTTGCCCTCTTGCCTACTGTCCTTACCACCTGTACCTTCATTCCTGTCCTTCTTTTTTTCTACCTTTCTGCTTTCCTTGGTTTTAGGTGCTTTTGGGGATTTCCCTTCCTTAGTGTTCTCCTTACTGGCCACTTCATCTTGTAGGGGCATGGCTGTTAAATTCTTCCTGCTTCCTTCAGCCCCCCCGTCTAGTTTAAATGCTTTCCAATGTATCAATTAAACCATTCACTGAGGACCCTGGTTCCCTTCCTGGATGGATGCAGGCCATCTCCCCCATATAGGCCTACATTCCTCCAGGTGAGACCCCAGTCCCCAATGAAGCTGAGCCACTCCTCTGTTCACCACTCCTTCAGCCAAGCGTTGAAGCTCCTAATACAGAGTATCCTGTCCTCCGCCTATTGTAGACAGGTAACAACTCAGAAAAGGCCACTGAGCATGCCACCTGCCTAAAACCCTTCCCCAGCTCCCTGAACTCCTCCTGCACTACCCTAGCCTCACCCCTAACCAGAAGGTTGTAGACCTTCCGAGCATAGAGACAAACATCAGGAGGACCTGAACAAGCTCAGTGATACAGTATGTCAGACTTCTGGGGCCAGATTTTAGAAACAAAAAACATGTGCTGCATCAATGGGCAATTATCAAAGTGACTGTGTCAGCCCCTTTTCCATGAACACAGGTGGGTGCAGAGATCTATCAGAAAAGTGTACTGTGCCCATCATTGGATGCTGGTGGCTCAAAGCCCAAGTGCGCTTAGACAGTTATTTTTTATCTAAGGACACTTACAGCAGGAGAAATTGGCAGCTGTGTCTAATGTTGGACATATACTGCCGGAAACCACAGCCAATTGTCATAAATCATCTGCGGCTTTGTAAATAGAACCTGTTATGCCTAAGCAGGGATAAGTGCAGCAGCTGCTGTTGGATGCTGCCTACATCCACACTTTTGAAAACCTGGTTGCTGGAGTCTTGGATTCAGTGTAGCTTGAAATAAAAGGGGCTATACTTCGGGAGAGGAAATGAAAGTAGCACCTACACACTGCATGGGTGCAATGCAGGACCATTAAAATGATCAGCAGCATGGGGGACAAAAGTTATGAAGAGGGGCCAGAGGCCCTTAACATGTTTACCCTGGGGAAAAGGAGGCTGAGAGGGGACATGATCTCATCCTTCCATGTATTCAAAGGGCATTGACAAGAACGAACAGACAGAGAGGTTTGCTGGCCAAGGCACCTAGCTTCACCTTTTCTTCTAGGTCACTTGAAAGGACAGAGCAAAGAACCTTACTAGAGCAAGGAAAAGGATCAAGGCTTCTTTTGGCTAGGCAGATTTACTGTGTGTTGTTATTTTTATTTTGTACTCACAGGAATTGTTACTGTTTGTTGCTAACATTTTATTGCTTTATTTTTCTCTGATTCAAATTGTTGTTGCTTGGTATACCTTCTGTTGCATTATTACAGAGTATGCCTACAGATGAGTGCTTACAGATTACTGCTGTAATCTTCTGATTAAAATTTTACCTTTCTCTGTAGCAAAATGTTTCTTACAGGGTATATCTTCTGTGAAATTATTACAGGTGGTGCTTTACATGTTTTACAGTTTTATCTATCATTAGGATAAGCTTTCAGGGCTACTGCACTTGTTGCTGGCTAATTGTTTCTGCTCTTACATCCTTGTTTCTTTCGTCCGTGGTTCTTCTTTTTCGGCAGGGGAAGGGCCCAGCCTCCCACCCCCATCCCCAACCACCCCACACTACACTCCTTTTATAGGGTAGCACTGTCATGGCATTTCCTGTAGCAAAGCAGGAAGAGGTGGATCAGAAGGGTATCCACACAGTGACCTCATTTACAGGGGCATTAGTAATTTAACTTGTTATAACAAGTTATGCAAAAACAAACAAATAAAACACAAAATCAAACTTTTGCTTTCATTTTCTTCCTTCTAATTACTCTGACCAGGTTATAAACCCATCAACTTACCTGGAATGGATATCATTAACTGCAGGTACTGTGGAATACTTTTCAGAAGGGCAGTTTTACAGGATTTAGGACACTGTCCTACATGCTGGGCCATTGGAGATCTAAGGGCTCAGCTCCAGGCAGCATGGGCAGAGATTGTGTGTCTCAAATTTCATATTAAGAAGAAATATATTATAAGAACTGCCCATCATTTCCCCAGCATCCAACAGAAGCACCTCGACCACAGATGGTAGTTGGTCCAGGAGGTTGCCAGGTGGTTAGGAGGGGCAAATCAGGTGCCCCATCACTTGGTGCTCTCCAACATATCACCTCCACAAACAAGCAAAAAGGAAATCAAAAAAAACTTCTGATCATAGGAGACTCCATGATTCCGGGAGTTGATACCTATCTTCAGCCAGGGGTAATGGTTAGATGTCTCCCAGGTACATCAGCATGGAGAGACACTGACGCATTGCTAAAATTGTTCAGGAAGCAGGAGAAAACACTGACGTCCTGGTACATATAGGGACTAACGATCTCAGCAGCCAGTCAGTTGTGGAGACCAAGGAACACCTGACCAGGCTGGCTGACAAACTATCATCCATTTCATCTGGCATCTCCTTCTCGGAGATCCTGCCAGTCTGGGAGAGGGGGGCAGATGGACGGAAGGTCAGAGAAGGGGAGCTAGGGGAGCTAAACGTGGCTCAAGGGCTGGTGCCAGGAAAAAGGACACAGATTTGTGATGGGAACTGGCAACAGTTTTGGGAGCAAAAGTTCTTTAATTTGATGGGCTGCATCTGACTAAGGAAGGAGTCAGTGCATTGGGGCAGAAGTTTGATGTCTTTGCAGAATATTTAAACTAGCAAATGGGGAGAGGGGTGCAGCACCCCATACGTCGAATGTGAAGAACACCACTCCCCCCTCAGCTAGTGGTCAAACAGGAGTTCAGCATGTTTGTAGTTCATTTGCATCACCAGGTAAGGAAAAAGGTCCAGCTCCCCATATGATGCACAGGGGAAATGCCAGACCTCTTCCAACAACTAACACACCGAAATCTGGCCAATGGAAAATCATGTACACAAATGCTTACAGTCTGGGAAACAAGATGCCTTCCTCAAGCAACTGGTCATGGAACCAACTCGGCAGAAGGCAATACTGGACCTCGTGCTCACAAACAGGGACAGTGTGATGGGGGTAACAGTGGGGGAGCACCTGGGAAACAGTGACCACCAGTCATTGTGGTTTGAAATCACAGAAAGAGCAGAACCAAACCACACAAAAACACGTATCCTGGATTTTAGGGGGCAGACTTTGGGAAAATGGGGAGATACTTGAAAGAGGCATTAAGGGAATGGGACAGGAATCAGGGGTTGAGGAACAGTGGGCAGTATTTAAAATGGGGATTACAAGAACAGCAGAATTATGATTAAGCAGGTTAGCAAGAGGAAAAGAAGAGGAGACCATTATGGTTTTCCAAAGAGATAGCAAAGAAAGTGAAAGCCAAAAAGATTGCATTCAGGCAATACAAAAGACACGGGCAAAGGATAGGGAGAAGTACCAGGAGAAGCAAAGGGAGGCAGGGAGGTCAGTAAGGAAGCCAAAGCTCAGACAGAAGAACACATTGCAAAATCAGTGGGTAGAGGGACAAAACCTTTTACAGGTACATAAGTGAAAAAGAAAGACAAAGGGAGGGATAGTGAGACTGAAGGGGAGGATGGGGGCCACGTGGAGGATGACAACAGTAAAGCTGACATATTGAACAGGTATTTCTGCTCAGTCTTTACTGAGGAAGAGGAGGATTGGGTCTGAAGGTACAAGGGGTGAGAATGGTGCAGAAATGGACACAAGTCCTTTACACGAGAAAGGGTCCTGGAAGGAACTGGAAGTAATAGAGTTGATAAAGCAATGGGGCCAGATGGGGTGCACCCAGGGTCCTTAAAGAACTAAGAGAGGTGGTGGCTGAACCTCTGGCTATCCTGTTTAGCCGATCACTGGAAACAGGGGAGGTACCCAAAGACTGGAGGACAGCAGATGTAGTCCCCTTATACAAAAGTGAGAACAAAGAGGAAGCAGGAAACTACAGACCAGTCAGCCTCTCCTCGGTAGTGGGGAAGATCATGGAAGCACTACTGAAGGAGAGATTGGTGGAACATTTGGTTGTCAATGGACTACAGGACCCAAGGCAGCATGGTTTCACCAGGGGGAGGTCATGTCAGACCAACCTCGTTGAATTTTTTGACTGGGTGACTAGGGAGGTGGATCAGGGAAGGGCAGTGGACATGGCCTATCTGGACTTCAGCAAGGCCTTTGACACTGTGCCACATAGAAGACTATTACACAAACTGGGGAATATGGGTGTGGGCAGGACAGTAGTGTGGTGGGTAGGTAACTGGCTGGGTGGCAGGACACAGAGGGTGGTGGTAAATGGCTATCACTCCACAGAGGGAAGAGTGACCAGTGGGGTACCACAGGGATCACTGCTGGGACGGTCCTATTCAACATCTTCATCAGTGACATTCATGCAGGACCTAGAAGGCAGAATTTCACTGTTCGCTGATGACACAAAGCTCTGTAACAGAGTAGACACACCAGAGGTGTAGACAGAATGAGAAGCGACCTGCAGAAACTTGAAGAATGGTCAGGGGTTTGGCAATTGAAATTCAATGCAAAGAAGTGCAAGATAATGCATGGGGCACAAAAACCTGGCACAATATATCAGTTGGGGGTGAGGATATAGCATGCACCAAGCAGGAAAGGGATCTTGGGTTGTCATCTCTGATGACCTCAAGGTAGGAAACAGTGTGACAAGGCAGCAGGTAAAGCAAATAGGATGCTGGGATGTATAGGCAGGGGCATCACCAGCAGGAAAGGGAGGTCATAATTCCGCTATACAAGACACTAGTGAGGCCCCACCTGGAGTACAGTGTACAGTTCTGGAGACCATACCTACGTAAGGACATAGACAGGGTAGAGAAGGTTCAGAGGAGGGCAACAAAGATGGTGCATGGATTGCATCACAAGTCCTATGAAGACAGGTTGAAGGAACTGAACATGTACTCCTGGAGGAGAGGAGGAGAGAGGGATATGATAGAGACATACAAGTATCTTACAGGGAGGAACAGGGTGCAGGAAAACACTATTTTTAAGTGGAAAAGATGTTCCAGGACAAGAGGGCATGGGATGAAATTGGAGGAGGGACGATTCAGTGGAAACATGAAAGAAATTTCTTCACAGAACGGGTGGTGGACAAGTGGAACACCCTGTCAGAAGTGGTGGGGGCTGAAACAATCACGGGATTTAAGAATGCATGGGATAGACATAAAGGAATTCTGGAGGTCAGGGGTAAGGGGCAACAGACTTCTAGGAAAACAAACTGAACTTACAAGCTCAAATGGGCAGACTGGGTGGGCCATAGGCCCTTATCTGCCGACACTGTCTATGTATCTATGTAAGATCCCAGACCTGCAGGCAATAATGACAAAGGCTAAACTGGACATAGTAGCCATTAGTGAGACATGGTTTACCCGTAACCACACTTGGGAGACTTCAGTACCTGGCTATGTACTGTTCAGAAGAGACCGAGATGCAAAAAGGGGGTGGTGGAGGAGCCTTTTATGTCAATGAAAATATCAAAGCTACAGAAATTCAGAATACACATAAGGAGCCAGAAGAACTGTGGGTCATCCTGGAAACAGGAAATGGGACAGCCATACGAACTGGGGTTGTGTACAGGCCACCAGATGTGGGGAGGACATAGACACATTACTGTTAGAAGATATACAAAACATAACCGCTAAAGGGGAGGTTCTGATAATGGGAAACTTCAACATGCCAGATACAGATTGGTCAATACCAGCAGGAACATCTGCCGGAACTAGATACATGGTGGATTCCCTGCAGGGGGAAGGCCTCAAACAACTGGTACAACAACCCACCAGAGACAGGGCTATTCTAGATCTAGTACTGACTAACAGAAAGGATCACAGATCTCCAGGTAGAAGGTCACCTGGGGGCCAGTGACCATCACATGGTATGGTTCAATTTGGCCACTAGAACTAAATCATCCCATTCCAAGGCAAAAATATGGGACTTCAGAGAAGCTGACTTTGATAAGATGGCCAACAGAGTTAAGCTAGCCCTGGCAAAAAGAAATACAGGTGGGGGGGGGTTACAGGTAAAGTGGGCAAGCATTAAGGATGCAATACTTGAAGAAATATCCCATTGTGTTAGACAGAAAAGGAAGTGTAAAAGAAGAAGGAAACCACTTTGGTTCTCAAAAAAGTAGCAGAAGAGGTCAGAGCCAAAAGGCTAGCCTTCAGAAAATATAAGGGAACACAGCAGTTTGAAGATATGGAGGCATGCCAAATTTCTCTAAGGGAAGCAGGGAAGGCAGTAAGACAGGCAAAAACCCAGACTGAGGAAACACTAGCACAAACAGTAAAAGAAGGTGACAAGACTTTCTATAGATAGATTAGTGAAAGGAGAAAGTCCAAAGGGGGTATTGCTAAGATCAAAGGGAATAAGGGGGCATGTGAGGAGGAGGATCGTGTAAAAGCATCTATCCTAAATAGATAGTTCTGCTCAGTATTTACTGAAGAGAAGGTAGGGCAGGGCCAACAGCTTAGCACCATGGACACAGGGGGTATGGAGGAGTGCACTAGTCCTTTCACAAAATAAAGGGTCCTACAAGAGCTCGATAAGCTCAGGGTGAACAAGGCAATGGGACCTGATGACATATATCCCAGGATACTAAAGGAGCTAAGGGTGGAACTAGCACAGCCATTATCAGAACTGTTTAGTGAGTCTCGGAGCACAGGAGAGGTCCCAGGAGACTGGAGAAGGACTCATGTGATCCCGCTCCACAAGAGTGGTAGCAGGAAGGAGGCAGGGAACTACAGACCAGTCAGTCTTACCTCAGTAGTGGGCAAGATTATGGAGGTACTCCTTAAGAAAAGGATAGTGTAGCACCTAGAATCCATAGGAGCACAGGATCCAAGACAGCATGGGTTTACAAAAGGAAGGTCCTGTCAAACTAATCTCATAGATTTCTTTGACTGGGTAACCAGAGTGGTGGACCAAGGGGGAGCAGTTGATGTTGCCTACTTTGACTTCAGCAAAGCTTTCGATACTATTCCACATAGAAGACTGATTAATAAGCTGGGTAGGCTCAGGGTGGGTCAGAAGTTGGTCAACTGGGTGGCAAGCTGGTTTACAGGCAGAAATCAGAGTGGTGGTAAATGGTATACAGTCAGAAGCGATGCAAGTCACAAGTGGAGTACCTCAGGGATCTGTCCTGGGGCCAGTTCTCTTCAATATCTTCATCAGTGACATTGCAGATGGACTGGAGGGTAAGGTTTGTCTGTTTGCAAATGACACCAAGATATGCAACAGAGTAGATGATCCAGATGGGGTGGGCAGAATGAGAAGAGATCTGGATAAACTAGCAAAATGGTCAGAAGAGTGGTAACTGGGGTTTAACACAAAGAAGTGCAAGATCATGCACATAGGGAAGAGAAACACTGAAGCCACCTATAGGCTGGGAGAAGAGTTGCTGGCAGTCTAAGGGAAGAAAGGACTTGGGCATCATCATCACCGATGACCTGAAATCATCCAAGCAGACCACTAAAGCAGTAGGTAAGGCTAGGGGGATGTTGGGGAGTATTAGTAGGGGTATCACAAGTTGGAAAAGGGAGGTAATAATCCCTCTTTACAAGACACTGGTTAGGCCCCATCTGGAGTACTGTGTGCAGTACTGGAGGCCACACCTTCACAAGAAGATTAACCAAATTGAGAGAAGTATTCAACCAAAATGGTGCAGGGACTGCATCAGAAAACATATGAGGACAGATTAATGGAGCTCAATATGTATACCCTAGAGCAAAGGAGGGAGAAAGGTGTTATGATCAAAATATTCAAACACCTTAAGAGCATTAACAAGGTGAAAGAGTCTAACATGTTTCAATATAAGAAAAATAGCAGGACAAGAGGACACAGCATGAGATTCGAGGGAGGCCAATTAAGGGGTAATGCAGGAAGTTCTTTTTCACAGAAAGGGTGGTGGATACATGGACCGTTCTACCTTAGGAAATGGTGGATATGAATAGAGTGCAGGGCTTCAAACAGGCATGGGATAGGCATAAGGGAGCAATACAGATGAGTATGAATAGATAGGCCATTGACAGAGCAAAGGCCGATTGCACATTCATAAGGTAGTAAAAGAATGGGCAGACTGGATGGGGCTTGCAGTCCTTATCTGCCATCAACTTCTATGTTTCTATGTTTTATTTGGTGCACATCAGAAGTAGATATGGGACACACTTGAAGCTTGGAGGTGGTATAGCGGGTAATGGTAGGCAAATTTTCTCCCGGAGGGTGATGAATCTATGAAACGGCCTTTCAGTGGTAACATTGAATATGATGTAACTTACTTAGTTAAACAAGGTCAAAATAAAAGTAGGATAAATTTGAGATTGCCAATGGAATTACAGAGTATTCTGGATAGTAGAGTGGGTGGGGTATCCTTATAAATGAATAGATGTTTGCACAACATACTTGTTAATTTATTTTAAATGGTTGTCCATGATAGATACACTGAGACAGCACTTGTTTTCAGGTGCATGGGGGAAGAGGTAGTTACAGGGAAAAAAGTTGGTAAGGTTCAAATTTCAAGGGTACTGTAAAAATTAATAGCAAGGCATGAGACTAGCAGCAACAACTCAGAAGGAACAAAGTGCAAAATATACTGATACAAATAAAGCAATACAATGCAGTACCTATAATTCATAAGGCTAGAAGGGGCTATGGTAGTGAGAGGATAAGGAGGAGAAAAACATAATAGGGCCTATGGTGGAGAGAGGCACAAAGTACACAAAAAAGGCAGCAATAACTCAAGACTGTAGTAGGTGGAAATGCGGTGGCTTGCTAGTGGGAGAAAGGAAGAAAAATTGGAGTGGGAAATTGAAAGATGAATGGAGAAGAAATGGCTTTCTAGCAGACACAGGAACGGGTGAAATGATCCCAGCAGAAGGCTTTGGGGGGGGGGGTGGAAGAGGTAGTTTAAAAGGTAGTGAAGATGGAAAGAGAAGGCACATTGCTTAGCAGAGGTTTTGCAATGAAAGCTAGAGAATGATAGGGCATTAGATGCATAGAAGGAGGAGGGGAGAGATAGCAGGGAAGAGATGTGAATCAGTTTTTAGCAAGGAAGGAGGAATAGTGAGAGAGGTGCCGTTCCTCAAGAAAGGGGAGAGAATCAGGTAAAGGGAATAGTGGTGGGTGTGATGCAGGCAATTAAGGGTGAAATGACAGGAGTGGAAGATGCGACCCAGCCTGGCTAGGCTAGATTGGGGGCAGCCGTGTAGACCACACCCATATAGTCAAACACTGGCAGGATCAGCTTAAGAGTAATCTTGTGCTGGTCTGGAAATGAAAAGCAGGACTTGTTGCAGTCAAGTGTATCAATCTTTAAGTGCAGCTTCTTATGCATGGCCTGGATGTTTAAGGAGAAATAAAATATTTTTGCCCAGCTACACACCAAGGTACTTGAAGTGAGGGACTTCTTCAAGGGGAGGCACCATCAAGAGTCATGAAGACTAATATAGAAGAGAGCCTAGCATGCCTCTGCTTAGTGCCTAAGGTCATGGAGACTATCTTTGTGGCATTAAGGGCTAGTTTGAGCAGAATCAACATTGGATGATGTTGAAGTCCAGCTACAGAGGTATAGCGTTCAGAAACTGAGGTACTTGAGGCAAAAATTATTGTGTCATCCACATACATGTGAATGTGCCTCAAGATACCTTCTGAGGGGAGGTAATTCAAGAAGATGGACAAGAGGATTGGACCCAGGATGTTGCCCTGAGTGACTTCAGAGTAGAAGGGACTTCAGGGGGAGGAGAAATGGGACATCACCATCCTGGACTGACCGGTGATTTTAAGAGTCCCATCCAACATTAAAGAGTTGATCATGCCATTTTATGTTCGCACTTGTGCACAGCAGACATATTTCTATGAAAGGGGATTTGAGAGGTGTGTCACTGTCGGTCCATTGCAGAGCAGTCTGCAGTGGGCTTGACAGTGTCAGACCAATCATCATCCAGGCTGATCATGACACTGTTCTGGGCTTGCAGGGTGGAATCTTTGTGAAGTTCAAGCTAATCCGCATTATGATCAGCCTGTGCCCTGTCCTCCTAACCACAATGCAACTGACTGCACATAGCCCCTGTTCAACCTGTTTGCCCTTTTAAAACAATCCCACCCTCTGCAAAGTATTCCTCCCATCTCCCTGATTGCTGTCTGTGTTCCTTTTAAAAAAATTTCACATGCTGGCCCATCGGCACAGCGGTTGGATTTCCACCTGCGACGCCGGCGACCCAGGTTCAGGAATGGACTCGGGTTGCTGGAGGCTTGACCGGGGGAGAAGGAGGAGCATCCACTGACAGCTCTCCTTCTCCGGAGGCGGGGGTGCAGTTTGTGTCTGCTGACCCTGGCGGAGGTTGGGGTTCAGCCGCGACATCCAACCCTGGCAGCAGGGAGAGACAGACGTCAGTGTAAGCCTAGATGTCATGGCCACGTCTCTCCTCGGAGAAAAAACACAAAAATGGTGCCCTGGCCAGTCAGATGATGGCCTCCCCGGACTCTCAGACCACCATCAGCCGCCTCAGCAGCACCCAGGGTCATTGGATATGGTTGAACAGGCTCATTCCCAACGAAGGTAAAGGACCCTCCTGATGAAGGGATATGTCGGGGATACCTGGGCTGGCTGCAATGTGGGGCGGTGGGGTCAAGTGCCCCAGGATGAGGCAATCATGTAGCATGGGTGCCCGAAGGAGAGTCTGGTCAGGCATCTTGGGGCAATAAATACCATAATACAAAAAACCAAAAGATCTCACCCTCTGCAAAGTATCCCTCCCACCTCCCCATTATTTCCAGGGCCCCGTAAATGTGAACCTGACACTGGGGTGCCCACTCCCCAGTGTTGGTACCTGAAATAAAGAAAAAACATCCCTCAATGTCTTTTTTATTTTTCTTTTACACCCTGTAAAAAGAAAATAGTTCATCGATGTCTGTTGTTGCCCCCCCATCACCATTACTCGAACCCACCCAACCCCCAACTCATCATCCACCACCCACATACCTCCCCAACCCTTACTTACCTACTGGGGGTCCAATGCCATAATCCTCTCTAGACGAGAGACATGGCTTCACTCTTCAATGCTGGACTGAGAATTGAGGAAATCAGGTAAGCTGCAGTCATTGTATTTCAATGCATTTTGAACTTGTACTAATAACTTGGTTATTGTTTAATATTTTCTCCCAAATTTTCAACATGGCCTTTTTGGGACTCCACCTCTTGAACAAGGTAAATTACGTTTTTCAAATCTGGCCTGAAAAGTGATGTCACAGTCACTCTGCGAAATCATCTTTTGGGCAGGATTTTGTACTTGTGGCATGATGCTTCATTCAGTCATGTTTAGAAGGAGGGGTCATAAAAAGACTATGATAAAATTTGGGGTCAAAATGTCACAAAATAATGAAGTTATGAAGAACTGTTGAAAATTTTCAATGCTTACTCATAACATTGCGATTTGTTCAGATTTTGGCCTCCAGTTTTGAACATAGCCCTCTAGTTACCGCAGAGGGAGTTAACCAACCTGGAAACATGGTCTTTAAAATACAAACTTAAATTCATTACAGATAAAGTGTGCAGTAATGCATCTCGGTAGGTCTAACTTGGAGGCACAGTACATGTTGAATGGCCGTCCACTTAAGGTTACCACTGAGGAAAGGGACTTGGGAGTTGTGGTGATGAATGATTTAAAATTCAAACAACAATGTCATCACAGTGCTAAGAAGGCAAACACTATTTTGAACTGCATTAGGAGACACATTAAAAGCAGGGCTAGGGATGTGATTGTGCCTTTGTATAGCTCCCTGGTAAGGCCCCATTTGGAGTACTGCTCCCAGTTCTGGTCACCCAATTCAAAACAGGAGATCAAGACTTTGGAGAGGGTGCAGAGGAGAGCAACCAAGATGGTGTGTGTAATAAATAACTTAAGCTACACTGACAGGCTAGAGGCCCTGGGTTTGTATACTCTGGAATACAAGAGAATGCGCAGTGATCTTTATCTATTGTTCACGTCACTAACAAGTGATTATCTCTGGGAATGCATTGGATTTGATTTTAGACAACAGAGTTATAATACTAGGTCACATACACTTCAGCTCAAGGGGGAAACCAGCACAACAAAGTGCCAAACTGGATGGTTTAGTCAGAGAGTCATGGGGGTTTGGAGTAGTTTACCAAGTGAGGTGATAGGAAATAACAGTATGGTGGAGTTTAAGAACAGACTGGATGGTTATTGTAAAAATAGGATGTTTATTAGGATATCCCCTGGTATAGGGACGAGCTTTGCATGAGCTCTTGCCTGATACACTCGTATCATGAACATGACAGGTGTCATTTTTCAGATCTCCTCTCAAACCTGTTTTTGCACCTTTTGAATGGGATTTAAACAGTCCCACCTGTTGTAATCATAAGGTGGGGTCATAAAAAGACAGTGTTGAAAATTTGGAGTCAAAATGTCAAAAAACAATAATGTTATGAGGAAACATTGATTTTTTTAAATGTTTACTTATAACTTTGTGATTTTTGCAGATGTTGGCACCAAATGTGCACAAAGCCCTTTTGTTACTCCACCTGATGAACATGACAGGTGTCATTTTTCAAAACCCCTTTGAAACGTGTTTTCAGAGACAGTCTGTGAAATCCCCTTTTGGACAGCATTTTATAAAATCCACCTGTCTTGATCATAACATGGGGTCATAAAAAGGCTATGTTGAAAATTTGGGGTCAAAATAGGAAAAAAAAACAACTAAGTTATGAAGAAACAGTGAGCTGGATTTTCAGATGTGGTAGACTGCCACAAGACCTTGCTGCAATTAAGATATGGTGCACCAGGCTTTCTGAAGTCTAATGGGATTTTCTATCCCATGTGGCAATTGATGCAAGTTAGACCATCTTTTCGTGGTCTAGCTTATGTCAGTCTTGGGGGCCATTTTTACGGTTCTTGTGCCCAAGATGTGGCGCAAGGCAAGCCGCCATAAATTAGGAAAACTGTCACAACTGTGTCCAACATCAGAAAATCGGGTGCAGTTGCGGCACAAAAAATTGAAACACTTG
This sequence comes from Neoceratodus forsteri, assembly GCA_016271365.2. Taxonomy (NCBI): domain Eukaryota; kingdom Metazoa; phylum Chordata; order Ceratodontiformes; family Ceratodontidae; genus Neoceratodus; species Neoceratodus forsteri. Next base: position 972,179,729 of record CM057456.1, on the reverse strand, counting down.
GCGCAAGCCCTGTACCACCCTTTGAAAATCCAGACCCATGAATTGTTTCAGCTTTTACTCATAGCTTTATTTATGTAGATTTTCGCCTGCAATGTTCAACATATCCCTTGTGTTTCCCCATCCCATGAATGTGACAGGTGTTATTTTCAAATCCACTTTCAAACATGTTTTCACAGTCACACTGCTAAATCACTTTTTAGATGGTATTTAAAAAATTCCAGCTGTCTTGAATAAAATATCAGGCGATGAAAAGACTATGTTGAAAATTTGGGGTCAAAATGTGGGAGCCCATTGAAAATTGGATATTGCCTGTCAGCTGACCTATACTTGGTCGGTACTGTCTAAAAATCTGTAAAAGCAGGACACCACTGACAATGAGATATTGCATCTCATCTGGTCTGTCCCGGGCTAATATGTCGTAAACATGTGTAAAAGCAGGACTCCAGTACAGCAGAGCCCTCACTGAACTATGCATCTGTGCTGCTCTATCCTGGGGAAAAATACATTGTAAAAACTGAAAATATAATTTGAGCTTCAGCTGGGCTATCCCGGGGAAATACATTTTATTAAATGGGTGTTGAAAACGCAATAACTTGCTTGGTTTAGAATCATCACCTGACCATACATTAATTCTCAATTAATACAGGGTTGGTTTCCAGAAGCAGTAATTCTGTTCAGTAACAGCCTTAGTTCTGTAAATCAGTACGTCAGTACACAGTTTGAAGAAAAACTGTTAGCCATTTTTTCCCTCCCATTACCGCGACAAAAGAGTACACGTGCTTCCTTTAGAAACACAAGCCATGTGCAAGCAGTGTTTGTGAGTGGCGCATACCTAAACGAAATCGTGGTGCTGGTGCTGAAGACAGTACTGCTACTGCAAGTCCAGAAACACTAAAATGTGCTGCCAGTCTGCTTGGTATGCTCAAAGCAGTGCTGCTGCTCTGCTCTGTACCTTGCTGCTGCTCCGCTCCCTACCTTCCAACCTCTGCAACTGCCAGCACCATCGATATCCCCAAAAACTGCTATGAAATGGCAAATGAGTAGTAAATGAAAAAACAATTGAGGTAAAAAGAAAATAATGAGTAAATCAAACTAGAACACGGGAAGCAGAGAACCACAACTATGGATTATGACATTTGCACACAAAGAACCACAACTACAGAGTCCTGATTAGAACATTTTTCATGTTGAAACATAAACACAGTGTAGTTCCAGCATGTTGAAGACCTATTTTAGGACACATGGACAGAAAAGGCTATTTTTTTATATTCAGCAATATTAAAAAAAAAAGAATAAAGGTACCCATTTTATCTGCAGAGTATCCTACTCAAGGGCTTAGGTTTATGGAGAATTAATGCACTTTCTGGGTTGTTGAAGGCACTCGGCCTGTGACCCCATGCCTCACAATGCACCTAGGGCATGCATGGATTCTCCTTATAAAATGGGTTGTGAGTTTTCTATGTCCTGATTGGCTGAGAGTTACATTTTGCCATGTCCTTAGCACATATTGTAGCAACCAGTACCTCTTCAGACAGTCGGGACTGTTTACAAGTGAGATCACTGTACCATCCTCTATCTTTTTTACAAGTTAAGCTGGCTACCTGAGTTGGAGAACAATACTCCACTGCCCCCCCCACACACACACTATCTGTCACTTACTGACAGACAAGTCCCCAAATCACATTACACAGAAACACTTTAGAAAGAAATCCTGACCTGTACTGATCTATAAAAGCTGACCACAAATAAATAAGTGACGCGCATGCTGCCAGGATGACTTCTTCAGTACCTCCTTAGCTATCACACTCCTGCTGTAGAAACTGCACCCAGAAAAAAACAAGATTGAGCCATCTCCAACCTGCATGCCTCCCTTTGATCTCCCCCTACTAGCAAAGCACACCAAAACAGGGGCAGTATTGCAAATATTTGAAAATCGGTCCAGAAAAGAGATAACCATGAATTACGATGCCCACTAAAGGACACGCTCACTCCTCATCGAGACAGCTGTTGATTTTAATGGAAACTCCAAAAACACTACATAGGGGAAAACATACTTAATTTATAAGCACACAACAAAAAGTGTAGGAAATGCGTGGAGGGTTGGGGGGGTACTGAATGTCTGGAGGGGGTTTGGAGAAATATGAGGTATGGAACTCCCATTGAAACTGGCATCACTTGTTCAGATTATTTTTTTTTTTTTCTAAGCGCGGGTTTCAATATGTAATGTAATGCATGCAGCCGAAACTGTGATTGGGGGAAGCAAAATGACAGCAACACTAAATATAGCGGGTGACAGGCGAGGGAGACACTCGCTCCCACTCCTCTCTCAGTAAAACTGAAACTCGCTAGGCTTTCATTCAGTTCTCCACTGGTTCACCAGACCCGCTCCTCCACTGGGTGTTTCAGATATTCTAGAGGATTTTGTGGGGGTGGGGGGAACAGACAGACACCTCAACTCCCTACTTAATATTCATCAAACATATCCAGTGCAACACAATGAATGACAGGGAGGATTGTTTTGTTTGCTTTTTCCGATATCATCATATTTGTTTACTCTTTTTATGTGCACGTTTTAATTTTTTACTGGGGGCTCATTTTATAAGTGGGATAAGACACTTCGAGGTGTGGTTTATGGCCTGATAAGAGCACTTCCCAGGTGCTAAAAGCACTTGGCGCACGTGTCTCATGCCTCATTACGCATGTGGGGGCTGTTCTTATCAGGCCATAAACCACACCTCATCATGTCTTATTCCTTACATAAATCCATGTCCTGTTGTGGGTTACTCCTTATATATAAATGGGTAAAAGCAGGTCCCCATCAAAAACAAGATATTGCATCATGGCTGTGTTATCCTGGGTAAATTCAATGTAAAAACTGGAAAAAGCAGGATGCCACTGAAAATAAGATATCGTCTTAGCTGTGCTATCCTGGATAAGTACAGTACAAAAATGTTTTAATGCAGGACCTCACTGAAAATGAGATACTGCATCTCAGCTGGGTTATCCTAGGTAAATATATTGCAAAACCGTGTAAAAACAGGCCCCTTCAGCAGAACCCCAGTGAAAAGGAGATGTTGCATCGAAGATGATCTGTCTTAGAAAAATACATTATAAAAGTAAAACCACAGTAAAAACGAGGTATCACATCTCATCTCTACCATCCAGGATAAATGCAGTATAAAACTGTAAAATCAAGGTCTCATTGGAAATGACATATTACATCTCACCTTATCTATCTTGGGTAAATATATAGCAAAAATGTGTGCAAGCATGCCCTGGTACAACAACTTGCAAGAGAATGTTTGGCATTGAAAAATGTCTGTTTACATTTGGGGCAGGGCAGTCACACTAGGGTGATACCTGCCTCACTGTCTAAAGAGTTTAAAAATGTTTTTCATGGACAAATTATTAGTTAAAAACTTTTGTAGTGCTCACCATACCTCTCAACCTCTCAGGATTACAAATCATAGCATTGGCCTTCGTCCAATTTAACTTGAAAGCAAAGGCTGTCCTTAATTGAGAGCCCTGGCGTTCTGTGTCAATTTTACTTTTAAAATAAGGGTCTGTTCCTTAATTTTGAGAGTGGGCTGTCCCCCAATTGAGATAGCTTTACACCTGGGGCTGCAGAATTTAATTTTAAAAACCTGCGGTTCTCCCCTAATTTAAAAGCCCTCCCCCAGCCTGATTCCAAAACCTGGGGCTATCGACTTTTAATTTTAAAAACCTGGGGCTGTCCCTTAATTTGAAAGCTCTCTCCCAGCCTGATTCCAGCCCTGGGGCTTGATTGAGACATCGCTCCCCTGCTTGAGTTTTGCTCAGTTAGCACCTCGGGCTGCCTACTGTCAGTAAAATCCATTGTGTAGTTAGCTTAATAGTGACTGGGTTTTGTACAGAGAACCTATAAAACTACAAAGTAACAGGCTGATAGATTTATTTGTGCAAAACTTCTCTATATCTCTGCCTACAAAGTATAGACTGTTAGATGTAACTCAACTATAAGTGTTCTATATTTCAGCATGCAAGCTACAACCTGATAGATGTATCTCGGCTAAGCTTTCTATAATTCTGCTTACAAATGCACAGCCTGATAGAAGTACAGCCTGCTAGATGTAATCTCTGCCAAGTTCTTCTGTAGTGGTAACTCAGCTAAGGACAGATGAATTACAGCCAAAGTTTTTTCTTTCTTCTTTTTTATGTTGATTGCGTGCATGCACAAGAAACATATTGTGGCAACTTTCTCCACAGGCAGGTTGTGGAGGCGCGGCACTGTTGTGGCCAATGCCCCCACAGCCTTTAAAGGCTTGTACAGCATCCCCCAATGCCGTGGCATGCTGCTGCTGACACTAGTTCAGCCAGCGTGCCACTAACTTGTAAAAAATCAGCTGCTGCAATCAGGGGCCGCCTCGTCATTGCAGCGTAAGCCATTCGCTGCAATGAGGGAGCGATCCATCATTGCAGGGCAGGATCTTGACACACTGATATTGTTTGTGAACATGGCGGTGGTTTGCCGCCATGTCTTACAAGCAATATTACTCCACCATGTTTTTGCGATGGGGGCCCTAATCCCCGTCAGCTGGTGCCCCAATGTTTCTGTTGCGATCGAGGCCCACTCCCCATCAGCATTATGTAAACCCCACTTATACTGTCTGCTGACAGGGTGCCCAATCCCCGTCAGCATAATGTGTAATAACCCCTTTTGTTGTGTGCCGACTAGGTGCTCTAGTCCTCATCAGCTACAGCTTGCCTCAAAAAGAAAGACTCTGGTGGCATGCTGGGAGCCCACCCCAGTGTGCCACATGGCCCTGTAAAATAAAATGGTCCCACAATGTCTTTTGTTTTTTCTTTAGCCTGTAAAAAAGGAAACTGTCCCTCGGCAGTCTCCCTGCCCCCTTCCGCAACCCGCACCCACCCACTGCGCACCCTGTCTCCCCACACCCCCCCTCACCCCATACTTACCTCCGGAGCTAGGCGTGATGATCTTCGGTGGACCGGGAACATGTCTGCACTCTTCAAAGACGACCACAAACTAAGGAAATGCCGGTAAGCTGTATAATGGAATAAATGGGTTTTTTTTCCAACTTTAATGCATATCTCAGTCATTTTTTGGAATTTTGGCACCAAACTTTTAACATGGGGTTTTTGGTACCCCTTCTCATGAATTCTGGAACTGTCATGGTGTTAATCAGCCCCAAAAGGTGATTTTGCTATCACTGCGTGGAATCACCTTTCGGGGCTGATTAATGAAATGACAGTGCCAGTATTCATGAGGTGGGCTCTCAAAAAGCCTATGTTGCAAATTTGGTGGAAAAAATCTAAAAATTAGTGTTTTACGAGCGTGCATTGTGCAGTTGCTACGCACGCTCGTAACTTTGTGAATTTGCAATATTTTCAGGGCAGATTTTCAACACTGCCATTTTTTCACACCTACTTGTGAACAGTATAGCTGTCATTGTTCATATCCTGTCCGAAATGTGTTTTTGCAGTTCCGGCACAGAATAGTGCGGTTGCTGTGGGAAATTAGTGTTCAGGACAGATTAAGAAAATGACAGTGACACTGTTCATGAGTAGAGGTTCTAAAATGCCTATATTGAAAATTTGGTGATGATACTCCATAAAATGACTGTGTTACGAGCGTGCATTGCGCAGTTTGCACGCATGCTTGTAACTTCACGAATTTGTAATATTTTCACTCCAGATTTTCAACATTGCCATTTTCCCACACCTACTTATGAACAGTACAGCTGTCATTTTTCCCATCATGGCCGAAATGTGTTTTCGCTCTTCTGGCGTAGAATAGGGTGGTCGCTGTGGGAAATCACTGTTCAGGACAGATTAAGAAAATGACAGTGTTACTGTTCATGAGTAGAGGTCCTAAAATGCCTGTGTTGAAAATTTGGTCATGATAGCCCATCAAATGACTGTGTTACAAGTGTGCGTTGCGCACTTTCCACGCACCCTTGTAACTTCGCAGAGTTGTAATATTGTCACGCCAGATTTTCAACAGTGGCATTTTTTCATACCTGTTTATGAGCAGCACAGCTGTCATTTTTCACATCCTGACCAAAATGTGTTTTCACAGTTCCAGTGCAGAATAACATGGTCACTGTGGGAAATCAGTGTTCGGGACAGATTAAGAAAATGACAGTGGCACTGATCATGAGCAGAGGTCCTAAAATCCCTATGTTGAAAATTTGGCAATGAAACTCCATAACATGACTGTGTTACAAGCGTGCATTGAACTGTTTCCACGTAACCTTGCAACTTCGCAAATTTGTAATGTTTTCACAACACATTTTCAACAGTGGCATTTTTTCACACCTCCTTATGAACAGTACAGCTGTCATTTTTCACATCCTGGCTAAAATATGTTTTTGCACTCCTGCTGGAGAATAGCACAGTAGCTGTGGGAAATCAGTGTTTGGGACAGATTAAGATCTAGCGAGTGAGAGGGGGGAGTGACCGAGCTCAACTGAGCTCTGTCGGGACTGCTGCGGATTTGTTTGTGGGCAGAAAAAGGCCCCAGTGTAAGAGCCCAGTACAAAAGGGCAGCCTGCAGTGCTGGGAGAAACAGAACGAGACAGCGAGTGAGGGAAGGGGAGTGAGTGAACTCACCGGAGCGCTGTCAGGACTGCTGTGGATTTCTTTGTGGACAGAAAAAGGAGTCAATGCAGGCAGGGGCCCAGTACAAAAGGTCAGCCTGCAGCGGTGGGAGAAACAGTATGAGTGAGTGAGACAGGGGGACTGAATGATCTCAACAGAGCTCTATCAGGAATGCTGTGTATTTCTTTGTGGGCAGAAAAAGGCACCAATGCAGGCAGGAGCCCCATACAAAAGAGCAGTTTGCAATGCCAGGATTAACGGAATGAGCACGTGAGAGAGAGAGCCCCATACAAAAGTGCAGCCTGCAGCATCAAGAGAAACAGAATGAGCAAGTGACAGAGTGGTAGTGAGCGAGTTCAATGAAGCTTTATTGTGACTGCTGCGGATTTCTTTGTGGACAGAAAAAGGCGGCAACGCAGGCAGGAGCTCAGTACAAAAGGCCAGCTTGCAGCTCCGGCAGAAAAGGAATGAGTGAGTGAGAGAGGGGGAGTGAGCGAGCTCAATGGAGCTGTTTTGGGAGTGCTTCAGATTTCTTTGTGGCCAGAAAAAGCCACCAACACACAGGCAGGAGCCCAGTACAAAAGGGCAGCCTGCAGCAGTGGGAGACACAGAACGAGTGAGTGAGGGAGGGGGAGTGAGTGAGCTCAACGGAGCTCTGTTGGGACTGCTGCAGATTTGTTTGTGGGCAGAAAAGGGCTGCAATGCATGCAGGGCCCCAGTACAAAAGGGCATCCTGCAGTGGCAGGAAAACCAGAATGAGTGAGTGACAGAGGGGAGTGAGCGAGCTCAATGGAGCTCTGTCAGGAAAGCTGCAGATTTCTTTGTGGGCAGAAAAAGGTGCCAATGCAGGCAGGAGCCCATTACAAAAGGGCAGCCTGCAGTGCTGAGAGAAACACAATGAGTGAGTGAGACGGGGGAGTGAGAGAGCTCAATGGAGCTCTATTGTGACTGCTGCGGATTTCTTTGTTGGCAGAAAAAGATGGCAATGCAGGCAGGAGCCCAGTACAAAAGGGCAGCCTGCAGTGGCAGGAAAACCAGAATGAGTGAGTGAGAGAGGGGGAGTGAGCAGGCTCAACAGACCTGTGTCAAGACTGCTACAGATTTCTTTGTGGGCATAAAAAGCCACCAACAGAGGCAGGAGCCCAGTACAAAAGGGCATCCTGCAGCACCAGGAGAAACAGAATGAGTGAGTGAGAGAGGGGGAGTGAGCTACCTTAACGAAGCTCTGTAGGGACAGCTGCAGATTTCTTAGTGGGCAGAAAAAGCTGCCAACGCAGGCAGGAGCTCAGCACAAAAGAGCAGCCTGCAGCACCGGGAGAAACAAACTGAGCGAGTGACAAAGGGGCAGTGAGTGAGCTCAACAGACCAACGCAATCAACACTTGGCATTGACAAATGCTTGTTTATATTTGTAACCCAGCTAAAGTTAGATGAATCACAGCTAAAGCTTTTTCTTCCTATCCCTATGTACAAAGTACAGCGGGATAGAAGTACAGCCTGGTGTAACTCTCGTTAGGTTCTGCTGTATTCCTGCATACAAGTTCCAGTTGCCTAAGTAAAATCAGCCACATTTTTTTTGTTTTCTGTATTTCCCATCTGCTCTCCACCCCAGCTTTTTTCTTTCTACTCCTGGAAATCCCACTAGCTGCCCTCGGACGTTCTTTTTTTTTCTTTCTTAACCCTGTACCAAACTCCAATCTCACAAGATAAATCTATCCCTCTCCTTCCATTCTGTCCTATAATCTGCCTGCACCTATCGCTCATAACTGCTCATGGACCCCCTGCTAGTTCTTTGCTCCACTGGCGCCAAAACCCAGATGCAGCTGAACTACTCCTTTGTCCCTGCCACCCTCTCTTTTCTCACTCACTCCCCCAAACCCTGCTCAACTCCTTAGTCACTCCCACCGATTTAGCCTGGCTTTGTTTTTTTCCCCTGACCCATTCTGTCTCCCCTTCCTTTCCAGATTGATTGCTGCTGCTCAGCCCTGACTGGACTCCCCATGGCTCAGTGCCCCAGCTTGACCTCCTGCTGGCCGTGCTCTCTACAGACTGCCTGCCTGCCTTGGATCACAGATATGGACTCCTCCTGCAGGAACATGACTTGAAAGCCAAGAAAATCATTGGACCGGCAGCAAACTTAAGAGGCTCCCATTGGCTGCTTATTCCTCTTTCCTTGGCTAAGAACTTCCCTCTGGTGCTCTGCGCCTAATTTTAGTTGAAAGCAAGGGCTATCCTTAATTAAGAGCCTTGGCATTCCACGCTGATTTTACTTTTAAAATCAAGGTCTGTCCCTTAATTTTGAGAGTAGGCTGTCCCCTAATTGAGACAACTTTACACCCGGGGCTGCAGAATTTAATTTGAAAAACCCGCGGCTGTTCCTTAATTTAAGAGCCCTCTCCCAGTTGATTCCAAAACCTGGGGCCACCAAGTTTTAATTTTAAAAACCTGGGGCTGTCTTAATTTGAAAGCTCTCTGCCAGCCTGATTCCAACCCCTGGGCTGCCGAGTTTGAACTTTGAAAACTGGGGCTGTCTCTTGATTGAGACTTTGCTCTCCTGCTTAATTTTTTGTCCACCCCCTTCCCCCACCCCGTCCTTTATTAAATACTCTTTTTCTCCCAGTCAGCCCTGCCCACTAGTCACTTTTCTCTGATCACTGAGTGATCCTCCCTTAAAGATAGTCTTTTGGCTTCTATAACATCCGGTATAACACTCAGCTCCCATGCTTTCACATTGGACAAAGTACAAGGGGACCAAAAGTGAACATTTTAATGGAGGAAGGCCCTGCAGCATTGATTGACAATAATGAACACCAAAGTGAGCCTATGCCTCTCTCCTGGAGGAGAAGTTATACAATTACTCCTGCTGTTGGTGTTTGCCAGTGGCTCATTTGGTAGCACATCCGCCTCTGGACAAGAAGGTCGTTGGTTCTCATCCCACACTGGGATTGAACTTGCACCTAAAAATGCTGGCATCTGAGTGCAGTATTGAAGTGCTGTACACCAGTGTACCACCATCCTTTGGATGAGATGTTAAACGAGTCCTTCTACCTATCCTGGTGTTGTCCTGGTGGGTGTCCGGGTGGAAGTAAAGAACCCAGGGCACTCTTCGCAAAGAGTAGGGGACATTCCCAGTGTCCTGGCCAACATTTCCCTTCCCATAAACCGGTTCGTGCAATCATCCAGGCTGTGTGGGGGTGTTGATGCACGATATAGCTGCCACTACACATTCAGTCACTTCACTTCCAGTCTAGCATTGCTTGTAAAGCACTTTGGGATACACTGTGTATGAAAAGCGCTATATAAATGCTGATTCTTCTTCTTCTTCTGCCCTGGAGCAAAGATATCTGGAGAAAGTGAACAGCAAATACCACCAAGGCTACCTGCCCACACAAAATGGTAAAACTACACAGTGGGAGACCTGTAGTCTAGTGTGTCCTCCTACTATCACCATGGTACACCCCACCTTGACCCCTACACATGCAGGTACCTCTGTCCCAGCTTTTTGCCAATTCCCTGGCTTTCATTTTGCGCTAGTGCCCCCCCTCCCCCGTCTGCTAAACACGCTATCCAGGATTTGCTGAGGGCAAAAGTTAAACCCCTTTCACCCAAAACATTTAAGAAACTCATCCTAATACTGTTGCTAATCTCCAGAAACATCCACCCTAACCCTGGCCCTATGTCAGCTCATACCAGGACCACTGCACTCACAGGGCAACTGAAGATCATGGCAGTGAACATTGGTAGCCTCCTAACCAAGCTAATGCAGTTCGAGGCCTGGGTGGCACTTACTCAGCCAGATGTCATTGCCTCGATGGAGACCTGGTTCACCACTCGTACCACCGACTCGGTGGTCTCCATACCTCGATACAACCTACACAGGCAGGATTGCACCCAGAAGTGAGGTGATGGGTGTTTAATTTACACATGCAACCATCTGCAATGCCACAGAGTCCAGCTGGATGCTGTCAGCAATGACTGTAAATGTCTGGCTTTCAAAAAATACTGATAGGTAAGGGGGAAAAGGACTGATCATTATGGCAATTTACATTCCCCAAGGCTGCCAGCAAGCAGGGCTTGAAGCATTCACTAACCACTACTCTAAGGCAAGCCAGAACAAAGAAACTATTACACTTTGGGACTTTAATTCTAACTGGCTTGCCAGCTGTAGTGCTCCGCACAGTGACCTGGTATTTAGACTTTTCCTAACACAGTTGGTCAAGAGTTGCACCAGATTTGACTACTGTACAGACACAAGCACTGTAATAGACTGGGTGCTGTCAACACAGCCTGAGAGATTAATTGATGTCAGGGTACTCTCAGACACCCTGAGTGACCACTCTGCCATCCAGTGTATATGGGCAACAAAACAGGCCAAACCTCCCCCAAGAATGGTGGGGAACAGAGTTATAAGAAATAGCTCTATGGGAGTGTAACCCCTAGGTGGCGCTATCCCAAGGGCTACTACCCCTGCCTGCTCGGCTAGTAGCAGGTTAATGGGCCTGAGTTTGGAAATGAGTGCCTCCACCCGGCGGTCAGGGTTGGTAGTAGTCAAGCTAACCTGGGCACAGCCCTCCAGGACACTGTTTTCTTTCCTTGCTAGTGGCCGGAATAATACATAGTAATCACTTTCACAATACCCCGATATACCACACAAGTACCCACACTGCACTTACCACCAGGGCTTTCCTCTGGCCTGGCCCTGGGGACCCCCTGTAAAACAAGGTTATACACAGCAAATAACAGCAGTACAGTACTCTTGCACAAACTGGAATCACAGTCAGGGTAAATGCAAAAAAGAGTTAGATCTGATTTATTTAAGGGACTTGAACAAGGGAGGGGAGTAATCAGGTTAATTGGCTTAAAGCCTGTATCAGTCAAACAGTTATGCATGCACTTCAGGGTCCATAAACAGTCACACACTCTGGGTACCCAGATGGAGAATGATAGGCTAGCCAGGAATGTTGCAGCTGGTTGGGGCCCTGTGATGGAAGAAAACAACATGCACAACACACACTATTTGTAATCCGGAGCGGGAGGGCTCAGTTTATGAAAAGAAAACAACAAGACAATCAGATGACACACTTTTAGATTAGGCTGTTGTTATAGGGAGATACCCTGATGATTACTCACGATACCCAAGACTGGACTCAGGCTAGATGAAAATCGAAACAGCAGGTGGTTAATCTGGAGTGCCAGGAGAAGCAGGGCCCACACGAAGTGCCGAGGCATCATTCCAGTTCAAGTGTGGAGCAGGGGGCTGATGCCCAGGCACGTCTCTCATCGATGGTTTTCTCTGTGTGGTGGGTAGTTTGGCTGAGCCAGTGTGGCAAGAACCCGGCCAAATGGAGACAACTTTGGATACAGTCCATTTTGGGCTGGATACAGCTTCCAGCAAGCAGAACACAGTTCACACAGTGGGGAACCAAATCATGACCCGCTAACAACTTATAGCACATTTACATGTAAGGAAATTGTAAGGAAATTCTACTGTACCAGGCAAACCGCTCTCCGGTCACGATCGCAAAGTGTCTGCACAAAATTGGGGATTCAAAAGCAGCTGGAAATCCTGACAGGCCAATCGCATTCAGCAAAATCTTTGGTCTTCTTCAGGCAAGAGCCTGGTAAAAAATCAGTAGCTTACTTTGTTCTCACAAACTTGGATTTAGTCTGAAATAATTCTCTTCTTTCCCTCTCAGGGGCAGCAGACAGACATGCAGGCCACAGGTCAGGCCTTTCACAGTTCTCCCATGCAAAACTACACAGAACTGTTGCCCAAATCACTTGGGCTGTTACTTCTTCACTTCTCAGCCCAGAACTAACTGAAAATTGCAAGCAGTCTGTGAAATCCCCCAAGATCCAAAACGTTCGGTTGGCTGATCTGCCTGTCAGTTACAACCAAGGCTCCTCCTTCATCTGCAAAAAGGCACCAAAAGCCCCAAACTATAATTCCTACAGATTTTGACTTCAGACAGCTGCTGTAGTCCAGCTCCATTTTAGGTCCCACCAGAACTGATTGGTCCAATTCGCAGTCCCGGGCCAAATGGTGGGGATAAACAAGACAGTCCTTGCTGCATAGAAGGCAGGTTAGACAAACTATTTCATCATTATCACTCTAAATGATTTTCAGCAAATAGTTAAATTTTTCAACAGAGCTCCCTCTCAGAATACTTATGACTGCAATCCAGGCAGCTCTTAAAGAGACAGTGCACAGAGGCTATACAGGCACTCTCTGGCAATCACATTTAAACTGCTAAAATGCAGGACACCAGCCTGGCATTGAGCATTTAGGCAAGCTCAAGGAAGACTTTTCGGGAACCCCCATTTGTAGGGGGTTACACCCTTCCCTGCCTGGAGAAAACTTGGCATCCGCGTCAAGTACCATCATGCATCAGTTAACATAAACTTATTACTTTACTATATACTTTCACTACACTTCATGATACCATATCCATTCTGACAACACATTGTGCATATTTCACACAGGTAAATTGAACATTACTATACTGAATCAGGTAATAACTTCTTGTACCTTAAACAATGCAAGACAGGGCCCTTCTCTATCAGCTAACTTGGGGCTAGAGTGGGCAGGGGCACCATGGTGAGAGGGAAAGACAAGTAAGATGGAATTGGCTGTCAAGCTCAATTTGGGCAGTGAGCTTGGTGAGACATGAACACCTTTGTGCACCACATTGAGAGGTAAATCCACTGGCCCCCCAGGAGAATCATAACAGGCGTACTACTGGCTTGACAGCTCGTCCAGTCTTTCTGAGGGGGACAACTACAGTCTCTGTACTCTCAGCACTGGTCTGGAGACTCTCATCACTTATGAGGGGTGCCTCGGCCTGGATAGGAACGTCCAAACTTGGAGCACTGTCAGCTCCCTGCTCTGTAGGCTCTGTTTCTACAACACTTGACTAATTTTGCGAAGGCTCAGGCACAATCAAGCTTTGAGACACTGAAGGGGGGTGGTCAGCACTCTCATAGTGTTCTTCAAGTTCTGGTATGTCACCAGAAAGACTCATTCCATCAGCCCCTCCCTCAGGCAAATCATACAGTTCCACAATACACAGAGACTCAGCATCTTCAGATGTGATACTTTGCACTTTACTTTCAGGGAGCATTGGCTCCAAGGACAAAGCTGGGGGTTAGGCAGTCCAGAAGACCCAGCTTCATTCTCACAATTAATCATGGGGTTACCTCGAAACAGCTGACTCAGTTCATAAGAGGGCTAATAGGCATAGTCGCACTCACTTTTGTCAGAAGTGGACTGACAGTCATTATCATTCTGGGCCTGCTGCAGAGGAAACCTTAATTCTGTGACCACTGGGGTAGGTTGACTCTGTCTCTTTCTTGCAGCAGCACAGGTCACCAGCCCAAGGGGCTCAATTTCTGGGGGTTCAGCCTCAATCGTGACTTGGCCGATAGTAGGTAGCAAGTGGTTATGGTGCATGGTCTTGACAGCTTTGGAGTTGTTCTCTGGACGCACCTTGTACTCGGGTAAATCATCCAACTTTCCAGCTACTACATGGGGAAGATGGTGCCACCGATCAACAATTTTGTGTTTACCATGCAGTCCCAAATTACGTAACAACACACGGTCTCCAGGTCGAAGCTCTTGAGCCTTTACTTTTTTATCATGCCCTCTTTGTTGGCTAGATTTCTCTTGGTGGCCATTGTCTGGGCCAGTTGATAGGCATGGTTCAATTGAGCTTTCAGTTTTTGTACATATTGCAAGTAGTTTTTGGCTTGGACCCCATCTGGAGAGACCCAAAAGCAGGCATCAACTGGCAGCCAGGTCTCTCTCCTGAACATGAGGCAGTAGGGGGGAAAACCCTGTAGCATCATTTTTCATGCAATTGTATGCGTGTACCAAGGTGCTAATCTGCTGGCTCCATTTATGCTTGTCTTTTGGGTGAAGGGTGCACAGCATATCTAGAAGGGTGCAGTTAAAATGTTCTGGTTGAGGGTCTCCCTGTGGGTGGTAGGGGGTGGTTCTTGACTTTTGCACCACCCCATAGAGAGAGCATTTCTTTGATTAGTCGACTTTCAAAGTTTCTGCCCTGGTCAGAGTGGATCTGCTGGGGGGCACCATAGTGGATGAAGAAATTTTCCACTAGCACCTTGGCCACGGTAGATGCCTTTTGATCTTTGGTGGGAAAAGCTTGTGCATACCGTGTGAAATGATCCATAACCACTAACACATTGCCAATGTTCCACAGATCAGGTTCTAAACACAAGAAGTCTATGCAGACTAGTTCCATGGTGGCGCTGTTAGTAATATTAACAAGGTTGGCAGCCCTCTGAGGCAGGGCTTTTCTTTGCAGACAGGGACTACAAGTCTTTACATGGTGCTCAACATCAGCCCCCATTTTGGGCCAGTAGAAGCAAGATCGTACCAGGTCAAGGGTTCTGTCAATACCGAGGTGCCCCATGTGATTGTGGAGGGACCTCAGTACCAAATCTTTAAAGGCCATGGGCAGGACCAATTGTTGCTTGTCTACTTTGCCACTACAACCTACTGTCTCGCTATGCAACAACTGATTGAGCAACTTCAATCTGGGGCCTTCTTTAAACAATAAAGCAGTTCACAAGTCAGTTGAACGTAACTTAGATACATGTTTCCCTGCATGCAGGGCATCAAGTGCTCGCTGAATCATAGGATCCTGGGATTGAGCCCACTGAATGCTGTCATTGTCAAATTGAGGTAGTGCACTATTATCTAGAGCAGAGAAGTGGCAATAAGAAGCTGGTATGCAGGTGACAGAAGTGCCCAAGCAATCTACTAAATAGTCCACTATGTCCACAGACATCTGTTCATCTCTATCAAACTTTTGGCACAATGCTCGAATTTCAGGTTCAGACAGCCTGACCCAATCACTCTTGAAAGTGGGCCTTCGTGATAGGGCATCAGCATCAGTATGGTTCAGGCCTGGTCTGTACTAGACAGCATAATCATAGGTTGATAATGCAGAAAACCACCGGTGCCCAGTGGCATCTAACTTAGCTGAAGTCTGTACATAGGTCAATGGGTTATTGTCAGTCATCACCAATATCTTTGCCCCATAGAGGTATTAATGAAACTGGTCAAAGATGGCCCATTTTAGTGCAAGGAACTCCAACTTATGCACAGGGTAGTTTCATTTGGACGGGGTCAAGCTCCTACTGGTGAAAGCTACTGGTCTCAGACCATCCTCATGGTCTTGATACAGCACCACTCCTAGACCCTGCAGACTAGCATCCGTATGCAGCACATAGGGTTTGGTGGGGTCAGCATAGGTGAGGATGGGTGTGTGAGTGAGTTGGTATATGATCTCATGGAAGGCTGCTTCACAGTCGGGTGTCCAGCAGGTCCCAAAGAGTTCACCTGGGTGGAAGTATACTTTTTCCGGTTCTTTAACAGACCCTTTCTTGTATTTACAATTGGTAGGTGGGTAACTCTGGGTAAGGTACAAGAGTGGGTGAATCACCTTGGAATAGTCTTTTATGAACCTGCGGTGGTAGCCACAGAACCCCAGGAAATGATGTAGTTCTTTCAGATTATGGGGCTGGGGCCAACTAGTCAGTGCTTCAACCTTACTGGGATCAGTCTTTATCCCTTTTGTAGATACTATGTGCCCCACATACTTCATGGAGGTTTGGAAAAACTGGCACTTGCCAATGGACAGACTGAGGCTGAAGTCTTCCAGTCTGTCTAGGACGTTAAACATTTGGTTCTCATGCTCCTCTAAGGTGCTCCCAAATACAATGACATCATCCAAGTACACCAGGCATTTCAGCAAAATTCATATCTCCCACCGCACATTCTATCAGTCACTGAAAGGTGGCCAGGGCACCCAATATCTCCTGTGGCATACTCAGAAACTCATAGAACCCCAATGGACAGATGAGGGCTGTTTTCTGATGGTCTTCCGGGCCATCGGGATCTGGTAGTATCTGCTGAGAAGACCCGACACTGAGAACCATTTGCTCCCATTCAAGCAGTCCAGGGCATCTTGTATATGAGGCATCGCGTATTGGTCCGGGATGGTCCGCTGGTTCAGGGTTCGATAATCAACACACATCTTCACAGACCCATGCTTCTTACACACAGCTACAATGGGAGAGGCGTATGGGCTCCTGGATTCTTGTATCATGCCAGCAGTGAGCATTTCCTGCAGTTGTCTTGTCACATCATCTATGTCTGCTGGGTCAAGGCGTTGGGGCCTCTCCCAAAATGGCCATTTATTGTGTAGGTGGATGTGATGCTCCACACCCTGTGCAATCTAAACACTCTTGGTGTGTAGTGTAAATAATAATAATACAGATTCTTGTGACTTGGAGTCTGCCAAGAAACATTCATAAACAAGCAAGGAGTACTAATAAAGTTTATTATACTACTTATGCCAAGCATGTGACAGAGAAAATCACAAGGGAGATGGGTTTCTCACCACTAGCCTGAAGAATGTACATAATCTCCAGGATTGTAGATCTTATGTTCTCTAAGGTCTTGTTTCTCTCCCCACTCTCCAGCTCTCTGCCAGAGAGTACTAATCTTCTAGAGATGAACTAGTAGTTTCCAGAGAAGCTACAGTGGGTTGCGAACAGCTAAATACTACAGATAACAGCATAGCAACAGAGATTACAACATAGTTACAGATATGAGAAACAATATGCATTGGTTCTAAGTCATTCTCCACTGGAGAATGACTTAGGAGACAGAATTACTAATGAGTATCATATGAGACAGAATATGCTTCCATTTGCATTATAGCTTGGACAAAAGAAGTGCTGACGGTTTCAAACTGCATGTGGCATTTCTTGCTTACATACATTATAAAACATAGAGACATAACAAAGGCTTTCTCTCTCCATCAGCTTACTTAGACAAAGAGAACTGCTGACAGGTCCCTATTACACGTGACGTATCTGCCTGAGTGTAAAACACACACTACATATAATTATATGAGAATATAAGTATACAATAATCACTGATGATCCCTCAGATTCATCTTACCAGTAATTAGGTAGATTAAATATAGAATATCTATGAAAGACAAACTAATCTAGATAAATGTATTATATTGATGTACAATGAATCATGCATAATCAATATAAGCATATATTAGCAGCAAAGCACATTCCTGGCACTCATGCTTATATGATATGTGCCCAAATCTATATGTTAGTGCAGAATCGCAGTATTGCAGTAAAATAGACCAGAAATACAGTGTGAGATGTATGTGGGATGATAGGGGCATAACCCAGGTGTAACAATCTCCTCTTTGTTGCCCTAATTGCAAAAGTGGTTACACAACAAACAGGTGGAGGCTAGACACCATTCATATACAGGCCAAAGGCACGAGCCTGATAGATGAATATTAACTGGTCACACAGGTATTCTAGGGTTTTCCTTAAACAACACAATGTAATTATAAGGGAAAATGTTAGTAAACCTTGTATTACTATAAACATTTGGAATAAAACTTTAAATTGGGGGTTTCCAATATCAAAACAATCAGTAAATACTGATATGTAGCAGGTGTGTATCTGTCCTATTGGGAAGAAATTGAAGAGACAAACTTAAGTTGCCTGTATGGATATTAAAAATAATAAAAATTGAGATAGAGCATCAAGATAGTTAGGACTAGACTTAATGATATCTGGTTCCGGGATGGGAGCAGGTGTGATTACCATATAACCTATTACCTGTTTAGGGAGGAAAAATAGAAGTTAGAAATGTTCACTTTGCATAACTTTTAGTCCATATCAGAAGAATGTTTAGTTGGTCACCACACAATGTTCCACATCAGCAGAATATACCACCTTGCAAGATAGCATTTTTCAGTTGGTAAGTTGAACAGGACACAAAATGTCAATGTCCACAAGCCATTAACTAAGAACAGTTTCAGGGATAAATCCAGGGTTTCTTCAAGTGTTAGATGAAGATTCATAGTTCAAATTTGATGCATTCAGATTTTCAAAGGTAGATCCAAATGTTCAGGAGGCAACAGTATTTTCATAGGCCTCAGCAGGGGGTGCATTAGATTGCACATTGAGTTTTACAATGGAATAGCAAAAGTGGGCCCAGTGGTGCTGAGAGTTGAGGCTCTAGACACCACACCATGTGCTATACTGGTGACCTGGGTTCGGGAATGGATCTGGGTAGCTGGGGGTCGGCAGGGGGAGGGAGGATCGAGCATCCCACTGGATGCTCTCCTCCCTCAGGGGTGGAATACTTGGGACATAACAGCATCTGACAGTCCCGTAGAGAGCCGGTGGAAGCACCAGTCATTGAAGGGATGGGCGGCTCTGACACTCAGAGTCGAGGAGGGGGGACATTGTACTGCACATGGGAGGAAGACATGTGTCAGCACGTCACCTCTCAGGACGTCTGTCCCAAGCACCGGTGTCCCAGGGGAATGGGATGGGGGGGAACACAGAAACAGGAAAAGTACTCTCATAGTCCTGGACGGCAACTGCTCCGCTCGCCCCAGACCACCGATACTGGGACAGACCCTGCTGTGCAGAGGAGGGGAGGAGGCACTCTAGGGAAAGATCATGAGTCCGGGGTCTGGTTGTGAAGATGAGCGGCCTGAAGTAGAGGATCAAGAGGACAGGAAAAACAGGAGGAGAGAAAAAAATTGAAAAAAAAAGGAATAGTAACAGTGTTCAGTGAAGATGATCACGAGGCTGCACAAAGTGTAAAGGTTTATGACAGTACTCAGTTTGTATGAGGTGCCAGCCAGGCTTGGAAAACAAGCAGTGAAGAAAATGGATTTCTTGATTGTAGATCAAATGAAGAAGAGTCTTCTTGCTGAGTTAGGGGATTGTCCCCACCCCAGACTAACTTCACAGAATGCATAACAATGAGCTTGATTGAGAATCTAATTGGCTTGACCGAATACAGTTTATTTGAAAGGCCACAAGTGGAAGCTCAATTTCAGTTGTTAGGCCTGCATTTACAAGTTGGTAAGACAAGTTGGAAGATGTCACATCTGCATAAAAGGTGATGTTCCTTTCAGGTACGACAATCAATATTCAGAGTCAGTCATTATTCCAAGACCTCATAGTAATCAAGGAAAGGAGGTAGTTTCAACCTTTCATGATAAAAGTTCCCATCAAGATGACCAATAGAATGGACAGTTGCCAGACAATCAGAAATGGATGTTGCCGGATGAAAATGCAGTAATGACACTGTGAGAGTCACACACATGGCTTCCTGGATTGTGCAGGAATAAGTTTCAAAACATGGAGCAATACTAGTGTGTGTAGTGACATATCCGAGGTTCCTTGCCATTGACAAGGGAAGAGTATTAGATTCAAATAAACATTTGTTAACACATGCAATAGAAGTGCAAAATGTGGCAATGCCACTGACCCATATATCTGTTATGTATGAGATCAAGGATATGTACTAATTCCAGATCCTGGAAGAGATAACCAAAGGGTTGTAAGAACATAATTGCTGTAGGCAGTGCCAAAGACTTTCCTAGCTATGTGATGCTCATCTGCTTCCTTAATGTGAGCAGAAATTAATTCATTAATATGAACATTTGTCAGGTCAAACCCCTTCACAATATCCTTAATACTGTAAATGTATATCACACTTTATGAGTAAAATCATGTATACCATGCAATTGGGGGGTGGCATGATATTATATTTCATACTATCATGAACCTTTAACATATGTGCTTGAACAATGGCTAGATCAGCCCTATTTCAAACAGATATTTCAGAGCCAAGTAGGCCTGAGTCTAAACCTGTGTTTTGTTTAAACAAACAAACAAACCAAAAAAAAAACACCTAGTGCATTTGGATAGGTTTACAGTCATAAGATGTACAACAGCAGTCAGAATGTGAAAATCCTAAGTGTGTGTGTGTGTGTGTGTGTGTGTGGTGCTACCAGTCTTTAATGAGTACCTGGTATGCTGCCAGGGCATTCAATCACATCATTATGAAAAAAAGTGGGAAATGTTTGTTGTGAAACATAAAACAAATCGTTCCAAGTTCTAAAAGGTGAGATTTAAAAATCACTGGGATGTGCATGAACTACACATTACTAACTAGGGTACCTGGTTTAGAAGTGGCTGTTAAGACCAATGGTTGGGCCAGGGTTGTATTTTGGGCACTCAGTATTAAGTATCACAAATTATGGGGTATCATTGGGTAAAAACCTTACGATCTAATGACTTTTATTGCCATAAAAATTGTGGATGCAAAATTCCTGATTATCAATAAAATATAAACAGGAGTCCAGATCACCATATTATTACCATATAAATTTGGATACAAAATTCCTGATTATCAATAAAATGTAAACAGGAGTCCAGAACAAGTCTAACTTCTAGAATTGATCCAAAGCAATGATCATAACATTCAGTAGGGCCTCACTACCCTTCTGGACGTTGAACATGTTTTTTAGGACTTTAGTGTGAATTCTACAGGATGCAATTAAATCATGTGGGCTTGTGAGGTATTCTGCCTCAACAATCTGTTTAGGATTAGATCACTGGTTGTTATCTGAAATAAAATGTGCAGTTTGGGCTTGTAAGAAGACCAATACTTTGAAAGAAAATAATATGCATAAAAGCTAGCATCTCTCTGTCTCTCTGGAACCTAAAAGGAAAGAGAAAAGAACAACATAGTTAGTTTGTACTATTCCGTCCATTGGAGTATAGAAAATAAATTTAATCTCCTTTAAACAGGTTCATTTGATTGCCATATAGCCATTTATCAATGACTGGTATAGTGAGGCAGTCTAACTTGGCAGACTGCTGAACTGAGTTTGTTTACACTGGGATAGGAGCCTGTTGTTGGGCCTTGCCCATACATTGTGAAGCAAACAAGTGTACCTCTTGGATGTCTTGTTTGAGATATTTAACATATTTCTCTACTGATGCTCCATCAGCAGTGGCAGTATACAGGTCCAGAAGTAAATGTTCTGGGAGTCTCATGGACTGTCCGGTCATGATTTCAAAAATGGGGTATGCTGTGTACCTGCTGAGGGTGTCCCTCTTATTGCCATAAGGAGTAAAGGCAATAATGAATCCCAGTCCTTTTGCATTTTCTGAACAAGTTTATTATAACATAACTTTGATCTACCAGTTAGCCCATTCCACCTGTTCTGATGACTATGAGTGGTAAGGGATAAAAAACTTTTGGTTTACCCATGACAAATCCAGAATTTCCTGCATTACTTTGGCTATAAAACTGGAACCCTGTAATCAGAATTTACTTTTAGGATAAAGCCCACCTGGTAAATAATTGATTTACCAAGACGTTTGCAGTCATGTTGTCTGTGTTGTTCTGTTTTGGGATAGCTTTAAACTGTCTGGAAAACAGGTTGGTGATCACTAGTGCAAACTAGTTGTTCTTAATGGTTGGCATAGAGCCAATGTAGTCAATCTGGATATTGTTCCAGGGGCCTTTTGTCTCTGGGGAACAATGCATTTTTCCTAGCTGGTATAGGATTGTTCTGTGCACAGATCAGTTACTAATTTTATGTGCTACATCATTTCTTGTGTGGCCACAATACAGATGATTTCAGTCTGTCTAGTGTTTTTACTGACTCACTGGTGTACACCAGTTGGAGTACTATGTATTTGGTACAGTAGATAAATCTACTTTCAAGTGTTCAGGAATTACCCATAACTTATCATGAATGTTACAGTAGTGATGTTCCAAATGAGTAGGCCGTCACTGGATAGGTGAATGTCATTTTCACTTTCTTATAATACGATATAATTGGGGTATAAAGGCTTATTTCTGGAAGTTATTCCCCAGTTCCTTTATAAAGGAATATATACACTGCCCTCAAATGAGGGTCCTTCTTATAGAGCATAAGGTTCACATTTTACAATATGCTCGAACCTTATGAATGTACTGTAAACTGGTTAGAATTGTTTAGTACACAAGCAAGTCACTGTATTTCTCAGAGGTAATAACAGAGAATTGTAACAGAAGTTTGTCTTCTGCCAAAGAAATTCAGTTTAGAGAGAAACAGACCAAATTAGAAACTGTAATAAAAACATTGTATCTACAGTGCTTTCTGTAATTATCTCAAGGACATTTCTTGAAGTGGGCAGAACGTAACCCTTTCATAGAATGCTGGTATCATTTTACGTAAGGAAAAATATTTTTATTCCTTCCTTAACACAAGCTGTGTCTTTCTCAAGGATGTTCCAGCTCTCTGAACCATTCACAAATATTTGTGGTAATTAGGAGACTCCTCACCTCCCTGCTTTTCATTTTATTTGCCAGGTGTGTTTTAACATTGCCTGTGAATTGTACATATACGATGATGCAATTACTAGCCATGCACACTCTGTCATCACCAGAATGTAAAATAATTACAAACCCTGCCATCTGACCCTTGTTGGTATGTGTGACTGAGTCATCAATCAAAAAACATGACACACAGTGTTATCTTTTAACACTTTGAGGTTCTGTCAGAAAGAGCACTGGGACAGGTAGGTCAGGGGGTTGGAGTGAACAATCTTGGGTCTCTCCTGTAAATTGTAGGCCATGGGCTAACAAAGATGGAGTTTACATAGGAAGGACAGTGATGTCATAATCCTGTAAAATGAGAGTCCAGTGTGTAAGTCTGGCATTGGATACAGAGTTGTCTTTTACTCTGTCTGACAACAGAATGTTAGTTGGAAAATGATTGGAATGTAGTACAATGGGTGCATATCCAATGATGTACGTAAAGTATCTCTCTGCCCAGTATGTAGCCAAAAGATTCCTTTCACAAAGGTTGTATTTTAGCTCAACTGGGGGCAGCATCTGGGATGCATAAGCAATGGGTCTGATGTGTCCATTGTATGTTTGGTCTAAAACTGCTGAGATTGCTTTATCTGATGTGGCAGTTTAAAAATAATGTCCTAAAGCTGGGTTAGGATTAACCAATGCTGGGGCCATGGTCAGTGATCCCAAAATAAAAGACAATTATATCAGTATTAGGATACCTTGTACCTTCTTTTAAGAAGTGCTTGTCATTGTATGTTCTGGGAATAACCCAGACTGTTTCTGGGGTGTGCCTGCTACTGCAGCCACAGTATGGGATGATCCAGGTGTCACTGGTGGAGGGGGTTCTGCATCATGTGCAGGCAGTGCTGGCACTATCAAGGGTGCCTGCACAGTGGAGAAAAGTGTTGTGCAAGCTGCACGTAGTTCTCCAGCTATGGATTGTGATTCAGTAGTCATCGGGGGTGGAGAAAATAGTACTGGGACAGTTGTCAGCTCAGGTTCAGAAATCAAGCCTGTAACCCCCAACATGACTTGTGATGCTGAAAATATCACAGTCACAGTGCTTTCAGAATCAGGGTTGTCCCCTTCCCCATCAAATGTAAAGTGGGTTTCCCACCGGAATTTTGCTGGATGGTAGCAACATTGTTTTAATGTTGCAGCTTATGTATTAATGCACTGCATAGGAAAAGCATGTACGTCTCAGTCTTCTCAGGGAAAGCTGATGTTAAATTGCATAGGAAACAAAAACAACCTTTCATGTAATTAACTGCAATGTATTCTTCAACCAAGGCCATGCTAATAAAGCAAACATAAGCTGTTTCTGCAGCATCAGACACTGACTTCATGACAGATTGCATATCAGCCTTATTCAAAAGTACATCAACATCATTTTTAATGAGAATCTTCTGTCTAGCAGAAACACTAGGGTTACTGATAACATTATTAATCATGCCAAAAAACTTTGGTGTGTTTTGTTTGGTTATGGCAGCAATCACAGGTCCCTGTGACTGCAGGATTGAACCTCCGTGATTTGGTGGTCAGCCATTTTGAATTACCTCATGAGCATCTTGGGTTACTGTGTCATGGTAATCATCACATGACCATGAGCGGCCATCTTGGGGATGGTATGGGGATGCAACCTGATGACATGTTTGTCCACCATTTTGACACTCTAACAATTCTCCATTTTGTGAATCACAGAAAAACAAGTGGCTAGCCTTTGCTCTAGCCCACCCCACAGCATACTGTGAGTGTTCAAAATCAAACTGTTCAACATGAGAAGAGGCAAGGTCTTTGGGCATTAAGTTAGTATGCCCTGCCAATACCTCTGGCTGATGGCACAAGTTTGCCATATCTGACTTTTTACTCCTGCATTCTAACTGCTCAGATACAGGAGTTAGCACACTGTAAAGTGCATTGTTTTCAGATTGCAAGACATTCCCATCTTGTAAAACGTGCTTATTATCGACAGAAGATGTGTCACAGTTTATATTGAAAACATTCATTTCAAGTCTGCTATAATTAAAACATACTGAATCACGCTGTTCAGTCAATGTCTGGTGTTGAAATACCAGCATGTTAACTCTTTCAGTAATTACTTCAGACTTATCTTTAAGTTCCTTGTTTTCAAAACATAAGGAATCAGTGTTACTAGCCAGAACACCATTAGTCTGAAAACCTTTTTTTCTAACATGTTTTGCCTTTTCAGCGTTATATGTTAAGGCACGCAGGTTGTGCCTGCTTCTCTCATTAAATAGAGACTCATTTACTAGACGGACAGACTCCAGCTCAGACTGTAGTTCAATTATCCTTTCCATATTAGAAGCCTGTTTCAGACTAATTATCGGCTTGAAAGCAGCATTCTCCATTTTGCAAGCAATATACTCAGATTCCAATACGGATATCTTATTTAGAACAATATCAAAACAATTAAACAACGTTGCAATTAATAATCCTTCAGGATCATTGGTACCATTTTTCCAGTCCCCATAATGGGCAGTGATATCCCTTAAAGGGCTACCACTGGATTCTGCTACCTCAGCAAAATCAAACCTGCCACCATAAGCAGTTTGGTGTGTTAAGGCATCCTGCCTCAACTCAGTACTGATATATTTAGACATGTCTCAAAATAAGAAACCCTTAGCTGTCTGTGGATCAAAAACTTTGTTTGCAACCAAAGTTCATGACAGGACACAAAAAGCCTTTGGCATGTAGTGACTCCTAGATGAGTATATACCCATTAGGATTTGAATCCACAAGAAAGCAGTCTATATGTCTGTTCAGATCCCTTTAGAGCTGTGTTCTCACAGAAAAAGAATATAAAAAAACCCCAAAATAAAACAACTAATTACACAGATATTGAATATCTGAAAAGAGATTGTTTTGTCTGCACTGTGGAACACACAACATACTGAAAATTTAAACATAAGATGCTTTCAGCTTGTTTTTTTTTTACTGGGGATCTCTCGCCCAGTGTTTAATTTACAGAGGAAATTAAAATGAAACTTGGTAAACATCCAGACTCCACTCATGGTCACCATTTATGTAGTCTAAACACTCTTGGGCCCAGATATTCAAAAGGGTTGCGCCATGCGCAGACAGGGTTAAGGCGCTTAACTCAAAAACGCGCCATTCTGTGATATTCAGAAAGGGCCAGTTGCACCACGAAACATGCTGAGCAACAGCGCAATGGAAATGAAGGCATGCGAAGCCTGAAGGCGGGTCCATGCATAAAGTCAGAAGCGATATTCAACACTTGCGCAATGCGCAAGAGTGGCTCAGCCGGAAGTTGTCAGTAGCGGGAATTGAGCCAAAAAAAAAGGCTCAAGGAAGTGGTGCAAGAAACCTAGCAGGCCGCAAACTGGGGGTGAGAGACAGAGACAGAGAGAGAGAGAGACAGAAGCTGGAAGGGCAGACAGGGACAGTGGGTCCAGGAGGACAGAGAGGCCAGCAGGGGTGCCTGGTGCAGTGGAAGCAGCAGTGGGGGCAGCGGGGTAACACAGGAACAGCAGCCAGGGGCAAGCCAGGGAGATAGACAGTGCCAGCTTCCACATGGAAGCTGTAATGAGGGGGGTGAGTCACCATGCTGCAGGGGGACGTGGCCGCGGAGGGGCCCGTCGGCGGTATGCCCCCAACAGGTGGTATCGTGCCCGCATCAGCTTCGAGCTGTACACAGATGTCTAGATCATGGGCTGGTACTGCCTGAACAGGGCAATACTGAGACGGCTCTGTGAGCTGTGCAGTGATGTGATGCAGGCACCCTCACGACGGAGTCACGCTCTGTCTGTGGAGACCAAGGTGACAGCCTGCATGTGCCTGCTCGCCATGGGCACCTTCCAGAGGCTGACAGGGGACACCACAGGCATTACACAGTCGGCCAAGTCACGCATCCTCACCCAATTCCTCAGCGCACTGCTGCCTCATGCTGCGGAGTACATCCATTTCCCCAGCACCCGGCAGAGCGCACAGCAAACATGCAGGAGTTCCACAGGGCACGTATGCCTGGCATGCTAGGGGCCATAGACTGCACCCATGTGGCCATTCATGCCACCTGGACCCGACGGCCAGGCATATCAGAACCGAAAGGGGTTTTCCAGTGTCAACTGCCAGGTGTGTGTGATGCCACTGGGCGCATTATCAATGTCTGTGCCACACACCCTGGCGAAGCACATGATGCCTTCATATGGCACCAGTCTGCACTGTGCCATCGATTCGAGAGTGGGGACATCCCCACGGGTCATCTAGTGGGTGAGTACACATGTATGGAATGCAAACTCTGGGCAAGGGTGGGAATGACACAGGTGCCATGGTAGGCACACAAGGATATGGGCAATATGGACCTGACATGACACTGCTCTCCACTATCTCCACACAGGTGTCTGCGGATACCCACTCCGTCCCTGGCTGCTCACACTGTACCGGTGCCCCATGACCCCAGTGCAGCTATGCTTCAATGAGGCACATGCCGCAACACGTAACATCATAGAGCGGGTGTTTGGGATGCTCAAGGCACACTTCCGATGCCTAAACACCTCTGGTGGTGCCCTACAGTACAGCCCCCAAAAGGCCTGGGATATTCCTGGCCTGTTGCATCCTGCACACATGGCCAAAGACCATGGATAGCCATACAGGTCGAAGAGGGGACAGCGATGGGGATGCCAGTGGCGCGGTGATGTTGGTGATGAGGCCCCTAGGACGGAGGGACACCGACTGACCCAGCAAGGCCCAGCTCTGCACAGGACACCATTGCAGAAGAGCACTTCGCCCAACACAGGTAAGTCAAGGGGACATGTGCAAGCAACACTGTCCATGCGCAAACCACAGGCACACAGGGGAACACACCGTGCATGAAGGTCAGGGGAGTTGAAGGTTCCAGGCGTACCAACACACCATCAGGAGGTGAGCACTCATATGGACACACACACATACCAGGCAGCGTACATGGGCAGAAGCACAGCACTGCGGAAAGCGACATTGCCAACACACAGCACCACCCGACCACCCCACCACCTGTACCGTCCAAGCACGTGTGTCAGGACCTGGCACCTTGCCCTTGGTGTACAGTGCAATGCAGGCATCATCATGCCACGCACCTGTGTACAGCAGTTGGGAGAGTGTGCAGGTGGTCGTGTGTCAGCGTGGTGAGCAGAGCACCCAGCAGTGCACTGCCCACCACGACCACACTTGCACACAGGGCAGCACCAGACAGGGCCCGCACTGGGAGACAACTCAGTCATGTAGCACTGTCCCACAGCCACCACGGATGCGTGGGCAGCCCCACCATGGCCCAGCAGCACTGGCAGGCTGAGCAGGGGCCACATGGGGTGGCACTGTTGCACCACCAGGGGTCCCACTGTGCGAACGCGACCTTGCCCGCACAGGGGTCTGCATCATGCTGAACAAACGTGCATCAGGGGTGCTCGGGATGCCCACAGCAGAACCCGGTATCAACAGGCCTGGTGTCGCATGACACCGGGAACGGGGAGTGGAGAGCGCACTGTGTGGGGTGTGCGGTACAGGGGCACCTGACAGTGTGCCCAATGCGTCCGCGACGGAGACCACTGCCTGGGTCAGCCTGTCAATGGCGGTGGTCACATCCATCCGCATAAGGACCAGCTCGGCTCGGTCCCGAGCACACTCCTGCTATGCCGCTCACGGACACAGACAGTGCCTCCACGGACCTTGCAACCCGCCCTGCAGCTGTACACGATTCCTGCAGCAGGTGGGTGTGTGCATCCAATGGGTACTGTGCCCCAATGGCATCGTGACCCCGGGTGTGGATGGTCCCGGTGCACAGCACCCCTTGAGGTGAGGCGTTGTTCACCAGGACCAGGTATGGGCGGATCAAAGGCGGTGGACATGTGCCACTGCTTGACACTGTACCCCAAGACCTGGTGTGTGACTGCTGCTGCCGCCCCTCCAACTGCTGAGCCCCCAGGTCACCTGTTTCCACCTCCGTGCTGGCAACAGTGCCGGACACCTGTACAGACCGTGCTGCCCCGGTGCTGACAGGCACAACTTGGACTGTGCCAGCATGCTGGTACACGGTAGAAGACCAGGAAGGCCCAGGGGCGCGTGCTGGCCTGCCATGTGTCCGTCATGGGACACACACCTATCACTGCCCATTGCAGGCCTGCTATCATCAATGGTGCAGGTGTGTGCCACTGCCATAGACACAGCATGCTGGAATACCTGCATGCCAGACTGCTGAGACACAGGCTGTGCACCCCCCGCACCCGTATCACTGACACCGGAGTTGTTGGCCCAGCGTGCATGCTGCTGCAGTGCCTGCTGGCTGGTGGCGGAGGTGGATGGTCCCTCCTCCACGTCCAGCAGGTCTGCATCACTGTCTGGACCCACCACCACCACCGTCTCCTGAAGACAAACAGGATCTGTAACAGAAAGAGAGTACATGTGAGTGCATGTGAACAACTGCCCCCCCAACACCACCAACATGTCATACCGTGCAGTGATGGGCTTCCACCTGTCTGGAATCCTCCGCCTGGTACACCTGCAATGGCACTCAGCTGCATGGCCATGACCAGTGTCTCCTCCATTGGGGTCAACTGCAACACCACTAGCAGGCCCCCACCAGTGCCAGCACGTGCCGCCCTGAAGGCTGCCACCCTCTCCTTCAGCCCCCTGCGGTCAGTCCCCATCTTCTTCTTGCATTCTTGCGGGCGCTGGTGGCTTCTGTGCAGGTTGACGGCCCGAGCTACCCCCTCCCATGCAGCTGCACGTTCCTGAGGGGTGCCCCTCCGTCCACTCAATAGTGGCTCATCCTCCAGGTAGGCCTGGAAGAGGGCCTCCGTCTCTGCCGCTGTGAAGTTTGGCCTCCTCCTACGCCCACCGTCCTCACCCTCACCTTGGCTCTGGTCAGTCATGGTGATCTGTATGGGTGGAAGTGGACACCTGTCACTGTGCAGTCTACAGCATTTCCCCATGAGCATAGGTGCTGGCCGGGGGCGGAAGCCCCCCATGTTTCTTCTCCGTATGGCAGATACTAATAGAAAAGGTGCCCTTTGTCCCTTTCTAAGTGCCCTTTTGATTCTCAGCCCCCTCAGCCTTTATCATCCTCCGGCACCCTTGCCCATGAGCATTGTCCTGAGCATCACACAGCATGTAACTCACCTCTCACCTGCAGTAACCGAATCTGGCCAGCACAACCCACTGTCGCATTTTATAGTGCAACACATGCAAATGGGCGTGGCGCAACAATGACATGCTAATCGCGCCACTGCGCGCTTTGAATAGCTGATCCGAATGATTTTGCATATGTCGGCTGAATATCGCGAATTTGCGCTTTCGCCATCTGGAACGGTGAGCCAATGGCGCAGATTTGTGCCTGCATGCTACACTGCATTGTGCATGCCCAGACAGCTTACACATCGTCTATCGCGTTGCAGACCTGCTGGCGTGATAGGCAATTCAGGCCATAGCCACCATTGTGCCAGTGGCACTACAGCACTGGGCACTATATGGCTGTGGCACTACTGTACAATAGTCCACTGTGGCACTGGTACACAGCAGCGATCACGCAGGATGCCTCTACGTCCGATGGCGCTGTCGTAGCCTGCGTCATTGCGTGACCTGTGTATGCCCTTGCCCTGGTGCTGTTCACATGCCATATGCCGTCCCTATTGTGCTGTCTGGTGACAGCGCTATGTGAAATGGCGGCTGTTCCGAACAGCGGTGGAGCCTGTGGTGGTCTGTTCGCAACATCTCCATCGGGGTTACAGTGCAGCGGAGCGCCATATTGCCTGCTGTAAACTGGCTGAGATGGCTAGGAGGAGGCAGTGAGTTGGAGCCCACTGGAGGTGGCCAACCTGGTGGCCCTGGTGGAGCCTCACTGTGAGGACTCTATGGTAGAGCCCCCTCACCATGGCGGGGCGCAGAGTGTGGCAGCAAGTGGCCACTGACCTGGTGGAGGTCACTGGCGGGGCGGTCTGCTGAGCAGTGCCAGCACTGGTACAGTGACCTCCGCCGGAGGGAGCCGGACATGTTGGCCAGGCTGCGGGCATGTGCCAGGCGGGGCGTGGTGCCTAGGCCAGGTGAGTGTACCATCTATGCACCTATATTCTCTGTAGGGGTGTGTGTGTGCTTGTGTGGCTGTGCATAGGTAATGGCTCGGACACGGTTGGCTGTCAGTGTGTGCAGCTGTGTGATGGATGGTTATGGCTGTGTGGGCGGGCACTCTCACTGGGGCAGGGGGCACTCTGCTTTTGAGTCACACTGATGTTTGTCTCAACATATGTCTCCCACAGGCCGGGATCTGAGGATGCAGGGCCGGGATGAGGAGGGCCATGCCAGGGCCCCGGTGGCAGCAGGAGTCACCCCCCGGATACAGCAGCAGCAGCAGCCGCAGCAACAGCAGCAGGGGCAACAGCGGCAGACAGAGCTGCTTGAGCAATGTGAGTATCATGACTTCATGGATGCTATTGCATGCTGGGGTGGGGAAGTCCACTAGCCCTGCACAATACAACCATGCAGGAAAGGGGAGGTCATAATTCCATTATACAAGACACTAGTGAGGCCCCACCTGGAGTACAGTGTACATTTCCGGAGACCATACCTACGTAGGGACGTAGAGTGGCCAGGGAAGGTTCAGAGGAGGGCAACAAAGATGGTGCATGGCTTGCATCATGGGTTCTATGATGACAGGTTGAAGGAACTGAACATGTACTCCCTGGAGGAGGGGAGAGGATATGATGGAGACATACAGGTATCTTACAGGGGGATCAGGGTGCAGGACACACTTTTGAAGTGAAAAGATGTTCCAGGACTAGAATGCATGGGATGAAGTTGGAGGAGGCGATTCAGAGGACACATGGTGATGGACTGTCTTCACAGAGCGGGTGGTGGACAAGTGGAACACCCTGCCAGAGGAAGTGGTGGGGGCTGACACAATCACGGGATTTCAGACTGCAGGGGACAGCCATGAAGGAATTCTGGAGATCAGGGGTAAGGGGCAACAGACTTCTAGGGAAACAACGTGAACTTACAAGCTCATATGGACAGACTGGGTTTGCCATAGGCCCTTATCTGATGACACTATGTATCTATGTATGTAGGCACGACACAGGTGA
The DNA here is from genome assembly GCA_016271365.2 of Neoceratodus forsteri. Classification (NCBI taxonomy): domain Eukaryota; kingdom Metazoa; phylum Chordata; order Ceratodontiformes; family Ceratodontidae; genus Neoceratodus; species Neoceratodus forsteri. Next base: position 972,147,816 of record CM057456.1, on the reverse strand, counting down.
CATGCATCACTGTGCAGTATCACAGCACGTCTGTGTATGCATCACTGGTGGTCCAGGCAAGCACTGGGCACATAGCTGTGTAACTGGCATCGCACCACGTTGCCACGTCACTTGCCAGCCTTGTTTGTACTGTGATGGATGTGGGCAGTGTGTGTGGGCAGTGGTGCGCATAGCTGGTGCCACCTGTTTGTGATGGCCATGTGCATGTTCACTGTGGGTGGGTGTATGCCATCACAGGTGCGGGACATTGGGCTATATGGCTTGCAGGTTGGGTGGTGTTCAGGGTTGTGGTCAGTCACAGCCATTGACTGTGTTCCCATTTTCCTAGGCCTCAAGTTTTCCGGTGCATTGGGAGGGATGTCCGGAGCCTGAGACAGCTGCTGGAGGACAACCAAGCCATCCTGCAGTCCATCCACAGGCATGGCCTTCGGAGGAGGCGGCATGGGATGGGCCAACACCAGCCAGGAGACGGGCGGCCGGCGGGACCATAAATTGTTCTTACCCTTCCCACTTTTCCCATCCCTACCACCCTGTCTTCCGTCTCCAAGTTTGTAATCCCTACCCCTTGACCAACCCGACCTTGTACCCATCCCCCCCTTGTAAATAGTTCTGGTTGATTGTTTTGTACTTTACTCTTTGAGAATACATTTATATTTTGATATGAATGCTGTGTTGGTCTCTGATTTGCAGCTGGCTATGGTTGCTCAGTTGCAGTGGTGTACAAGCCATCTGGGGTGGTATGGTCCTGGGTACATATGTGTGTGTGTGTGTGTGCGTGTGTGTGCATGGGGAGGTATCACCAGCATGGTATTAATTTCTGTTGGTCTTGCCGTCTGCTGCCACCCACTGCTGGGGTGCACAAGATTAGGTCTGGCTTGTATGCTTCTCTGCAGCACGGGGTTGATGTGTGCCAGGGGGGATGCATGGTGTTTCCTGCAGTGCCAGTCACTGCACATGGGTGGTGTCTTGGGGTCATGGTGCAGGGTGTGCTGTGCGTACGGGGGGCTGATGTGCACTGTGGTTGTCAACCCCCTGTGTGTGGCACTCTCCGCCTGCCAGTGGTTGTGCTGGGGTGTCATGGCTCTGCTATGCTTTGTTGGCTTGTCCCCATGGGCACGTGGATCATCCATCCCACCCCCAGTGATGCTGTGCTTGGGGTGTGCAGGTGTGGTGTGGGTTCTGCAGTGTGTTCCTGTGCCCATGTGTGGCATGGCTGGCGGTGGGCCCCAGCCTGCCTCCCTGGATGTGCAGTTCCATTGCTCTGGGGGCTGTGTTTTAGCATTATGGCAGCTCTGGAATGCTCAGCTGAGCTTCCTGGTTGCTCCATAGCGCAACGTTTTAGCTCAACTTCTCCCTTCCTGGTTGCTTGTGATGGTGCAGTATGTGCGATATTCAGGCGTTGGTTGCTTGCAAATTTGCTCTGCTCCATGTTTGAATATCGCACCTGTTGCTCATTTGCGCAACTGGTTTGTGCTTGCTCCTGCTGTTGCGCTAGTTTTGAGCGCAGTTTGAATATCTGGGCCTTGGTGTGTAGGGTAAATAATAATAATAATACAGATTCTTGTGTCTCAGAGTCTGCCAAGAAACATTTGTAAACAAGCAAGGAGTACTAATAAAGTTTATTATACTACTTATGCCAAGCATGTGACAGAGAAAATCACAAGGGAGATGGGTTTCTCACCACTAGCCTGAGGAATGTACATAATCTCCAGGATTGTAGATTTTAGGTTCTCTAAGGTCTTGTTTCTTTCCCGTCACTCCAGCTCTCTGCCAGAGAGTACTAATTTTCTAGAGATGAACTAGTAGTTTCCAGAGGAGCTACAGTGGGTTACAAACAGCTAAATATTACAGATAACAGCATAGCAACAGAAATCAAAACATAGTTACAGGTATGAGAAACAATATGCATTGGTCCTAAGTCATTCTTCACTGGATAATGACTTAGGAGACAGAATTACTAATGAGTATCATATGAGACAGCATATGCTTCCATTTGCATTATAGCCTGGACAAAAGAAATGCTGATGGGTTCAAACTACATGTAGCATTTCTTGCTTACATACAAGATAAAACGTAGAGACATAACAAAGGCTTTCTCTCTCTCTCCATCAGCTTGCTTAGACAAAGAGAACTGCTGACAGGTCCCTATTACACATGGCATATCTGCCTGAGTGTAAAACACACACTACATATAACTATATGAGAATATCAGTATACAATAATCACTGATGATCCCTCAGCGTCATCTTATCAGTAATTAGGTAGATTATATATGGACTATCTATGAAAGACAAAGTAATCTAGAAAAATGTATTATAGTGATGTATAATGAATCATGCATGTTCAATAATAGCAGATATTAGCAGCAAAGCACATTCCTGGCACTCATGCTTATATGATATGTGCCCATATCTATATGTTAGTGCAAAATAGCAGTATTACAGTACAATAGACCAGGAATACAGTGTGAGGTGTATGTGGGATGATAGGGGCAAAACCCAGGCGTAACACCTGGACACATCCCACATCCCATTCCTTCAACGAAAACACTTGGTCTCTCTGGGCAAGTCTCTTGCAAATTCTAGCCTTCCATTCAGCTGGCAATGGGGAGTCACCAAAGTCAAACAAGTCTGGGGTCACTCTCTCTTTCTCACCAGGGTGCTTGTTTCTGGGCAATACTGCAGTGTCTGTGCAGTGTACCATAGCTAGGGTGCACCCTCTGTTCACCTGGATCTCCCAGTCTGACACATTGTGAATCTGGACCATTACTTGTCATGCATAGGCATGGGCACAAGCAGGGAAGATGCTGGGCTTGACCAATAATCCTTCTGGCAATTTTCCATCGCCTGGCACATCCAACATCAGTATGTTGTCCTTGACATCTTTCCAGAGGTGGACCTCCTCTTGAATGGTGTACTGGGTGTTAGGGGCCAGTACCATTGAATCGGGATCCTTCTTCCACATGATCCCCACTGGTTCATCCTGGTGTACTTCTTTGGGTTTCTGTTACAAATCATAGGTCCTCCAGATCAGAGCCAGAATTCTCAGGGCCCTTCCTGTCCATCGCCCTTGTTTCTCATGACAGAGTTGCACCAGCCTCCCAAACATATGGGCGTTTGTCCCAATCAACAGGGGGACTCCATCATACAGTCCGGTGGGGTGACACACTAGGGCCAATGTCTCTACTCGCTCCTTCTATACCAGTTACAGTTGCAGGAAAAGACAACCAGAGGTGGACATACCCTAGGTAGGGATAAGAACTGTTGCTCAGGCCCCACACTTGTAGGCCTTTCAGGGATTGCAAAGGCACATCAGATAAGTGCTTGTCATACCAGTCCTGGAATACAATGGACATCTGTGACTTACTGTCAAGCACAGTCCAAGTATGAATACCATTCACAGTCACCGTAGTCTCCATTGAAGGGCCCACTATTTTGGACCAGTCTGGACAGACAGTAGCAGAGGCCTGGACAGATGATTTAGCCACAAAGAAATTTGAGTTAGGGTTTCTCGAACCCTCACTGCAGTCATTTCAGGCACCCCTTGGCCATTGATTTGCTTTTTGGAGCCCCCCTTGTAGTCTGTTTACTACTCTTTCTAAGTCCTTCTGAGACCAGCATTCTCTTTTCATATGGCTATCCTTTCCACAGTTGTGACAAATGATAGACTCCTGGGTCATCCTGGGAGAGAACATAGTATGAGGAACTGAAGCAGTAGTAAGAGATTGGGGTCTAGTATCTGCTTGCAACAGTGAGAGTGGTGCAAATTGTCTTAACAGTTCCTTAGAGTGGCAGTCAATCCGGTGATCTCAGCCTTGGAGCCACCCTCAGTAGCGGATGCCTGAGGGTGCATCCCCACCCCATGGCAGTCACATCCGGAAAAGGACCAGAATCTTGTTACATGGGGGAAACCCTTGCAAAGATACCAGTCTTCAACTCTCAGACTTCCTTTAGTAGCTCGTCTTTCCAATGCTGGGCCCAGGGCAGGAAGTCCTTTGCATTCTCAGAGTGCTTGTTCAGTGCCGACTTTTGCCCCTGAGCCTCATTTGGCTGATCACTCTCTGTCAATTGTGCAGCAGCAGCAGCAGACATAGGTGCAATTCCCCCGTGGGGTCACCTTTGCTTAACCCCCCGTATTTGTTTCTTTAGCTCATTATAGGAGGGGGGCTATTCCAGTGGGGTGGCAAGGCACAACTGAAGCTGTAACAATTCTGAAAGTGGAGCAGACTTAAGGATCCAGTCCAGCCCAGTTTGATCTAATTCATTTAATGGCAAACTACCCTTTCTTAGGCGCTCTTGTAGCAGCTTTTCAAGCCGAGGTATATACACAGACAATGGTTCCCCTGGGTACTGCTGCACATTTTTTACTCTCCACCACAGATCCTCATCTGAATCCGGGCTCCCATACTCATTTTCCAATGCATCAAGATAATCATGTGCAGTTGCTTTGGGGTTATTGGCCCACTTGGCATGGGTGGTAGCCAGGGCAGGACCGGGGAGGCTCTCTCAACCTCTTTTATTTCTCTGCTTCTGAGCATTGCCATTCAAGTACTAGAGGAGCAACATAGTCTATCCAGGTCTCCCAGTCATCCTCCCTGAAGTGGGAGGTGCAAGAAGATCTCTCAGCCTTCGGTGAGGTCGTGACTAATGGCAGGTACAGATATAGGGGCCAGCATTGGCATGGGCACAGAAGGTGGGGCAGTAACAGATGCTGGAGTGGGAGGGGGTGTTGAGGAAGGAACACCCCCAGGTGGCAGGAATAGTTTCTTAACGTCCTCTTCGGTTTTCCCTTCCTCCAGCAACAACTTAGCAAATTTCTCCTCAAAGGTCTCAGATAATGGTGGGAGCTCATCCTACCTGGGGACTTTACTGTCTTTTGTTATCACTCTCCAGGCAGCTGGAACTCCTTCTGGTGCAATAATCTGTGGCACTTTAGAGCTGTCCACGAGGTCACTACACTCTACCAAGGCTATGAAAGTTTGGGTGATCAAATCAGCCTGTCGACCCACCACTAGAGGGTTTTTTAAACATTCAACTTTGGAGAGTGCTCCCTCTACAGTCTCTTTAGTGGTACCCAAGGGAATATCCAGCATAAGTGGAGCATTTTGGGGTCGATCTCCTGCCCAGTACACCGCCCCACTAACAGCCATTTCTACTGGGGTAGCCATTATTCTTTAACAATAATTCGTAATTTTTGGCCACTAGAAGGCATGAAATCCCAGCGGTGAGCCTCCAAAATGTAACCCCTAGGTGGAGCTTTCCCAAGGGCTACTACCCCTGCCTGCTTGGCTAGTAGCAGGTTAAGGGGTCTGAGTTCGGAAATGGGTGCCTCCACCCAGAGGTCCGGGTTGGTTGTAGTCAAGCTAACCTGGGCACAGCCCTCTGGGACACTGTAACCCCCCTCTTTCCTTACTAGTGGCTGGAATAATACGTAAGAATCACTTTCACAATACCCCTGATACACCACACAAGTACCCACACTGTTTGCACTTACCACCAGGACTTTCCTCTGGTCTGACTCTGGGGACCCCTCTAAAACAAGGTTATACACAGAAAATAACAGCAGTACAGTACTCTTGCACAAACTGGAACCACAGTCAGGGTAAATGCAAAAAAGAGCTAGATCTGATTTATTTAAGGGACTTGAACAAGGGAGGGACGTAATCAGGTTAATTGGCTTGAAGGCTGTATCAATCAAACAGTTATGCATGCACTTCAGGGTCCATAAACAGTCACACATTCTGGGTACCCAGATTGAGAATGGTGGGCTAGCCAGAAATGTTGCAGCTGGTTGGGGCCCTGTGATGGAAGAAAACAACATGCACAACACATGCTATTTGTAATCCAGAGCTGGAGGGCTCAGTTTGTGAAAAGAAAACAACAAGACAATCAGATGACACACTTTTAGATTAGGCTGTTGTTGCAGGGAGCTACCCTGATGATTACTCACGATACCCAGGACTGGACACAGGCTGGATGAAAATTGAGACAGCAGGTGGTTAATCTGGAGTGCCAGGAGAAGCAGGGCCCACATGAATTGCCGAGGCGTCATTCCTGTTCAAGCGTGGAGCAGGGGGCTGATCCCCAGGCAGGTCTCTCGTCGATGGCTTTCTCTGTGCAGTGGGTAGTCTGGCTGGACCAGTGTGGCAAGGCCCCAGCCAAATGGAGACAAATTTGGATACAGTCCATTTTGGGCTGGATACAGCTTCCAGCAAGCACAACACAGTTCACACAGTGGGTAACCAAATCACAACCCACTAACAACTCACAGCATATTTCCATGTAAGGAAATTCTACTGTACTAGGCAAACCGCTCTCCGGTCATGATCACAAAGTCTCTGCACAAGCCTGGGATTCAAAAGCAGCTGGAAATCCAGACAGGCTGATCGCATTCAGCAAAATCTTCAGTCTTCTTCAGATATGAGCCTGGTAAAAAATCAGTGGCTTACTCCATTCTCACAAACTTGGATTTAGTCCAAAATAATTCTCTTCTCTCCCTCTCAGGGGCAGCAAGCAGACATGCAGGCCGCAACTCAGGCCTTTCACAGTTCTCCCATGCAAAACTACACAGAACTCTTACCCAAATCACTTGGGCTGTTACTTCTTCACTTCTCAGCCCAGAACTAACTAAAAATTGCAAGCAGTCTGGGAAATTCCGCAAGATCCAAAAAGTTCGGTTGGCTGATCTGTCTGTCAGTCACAACAAAGGCTCCCCCTTCAGGTGCAAAAAGGCACCAAAAGCCCCAAACTATAATTCCTACAGATTTTGACTCCAGACAGCTGCTGTAGTCCGGCTCCATTTTGGGTCCCACCAGAACTGATTGGTCCAATTCACAGTCCTGGGCCAAATGGTGGGAATAAACAAGACAGTCCGTGCTGCAAAGAAGGCAGGTTAGACAAACTACTTTATCATTATCACTCTAAATGATTTTCAGCAAATAGTAACATCTTTCAACAGAGCTCCCTCTCAGATTACTTATGACTGCAATCCAGGCAGCTCTTAAAGAGACAGTGCACAGAGGCTATACAGGCACTCTCTGGCAATCACATTTAAACTGCAAAAATGCAGGACACCAGCCTGGCAGTGAGCATTTAGGCAAGCTCAAGGAAGACTTTTTGGGGACCCCCATTTGTAGGGGGGTTACAGGAGAATTTAGGAACCACCTTAAATACATAGACTGGAGATTCTTAGACTCATGCACTTCTATTGCCTCAGCCCTGCAGCTCTTCCTCACCTACTTCAATGCAGCTGCCAATAAGTTTGCCCCATACCATACAAAGATGATTAAAGGTGACAGAATGCAGTGGGTCACACCTCAACTGTTCAGTATGATGAGACAGCAGGATCTCCTTTGGCACCAGGCTAGGGCAACAGGGACACCAACAGATGTCCAAAACTACAAAGTGTCCTGAAACAAATGTACTTTGGCAATCCATTAGGTAAAAGCTGCATACAACAAGAACCAACAGTCTCAGGGATGGGGAGATGGGAAAATATGTTGGACCTCAATTAAAAACCTTACCAGAACCAGTGACAGGACCCCTTCCTCCATGCTTCATCATAATGGGGGAGTAATACTTGATGATGCCACCTTGGCCAATATCTTTAACAAGGCATTCATGGATTACAGTGCAGTCCTACCACCTAGACTGCCTAACAACCCCGATGGAACAACACCCACTGAACGACTGCCCACATCTCCCAATGGTATGTCCTGCCTAGCCTTCTACTTCAGATGGGTAACCTGAAAGGAAGCAAAAAAATATCTTGCAAGAGTCTTGAACAAAATAAGAATGGGAAGTGATGGCGTTGACATGAAACTGATATCTATCACCCTCTCTATCACTAAGTTTTTTAACCTTTTGCTTCACCTCTTCACCTTCCCGAGTACCTGGAAATCTGCTCTGGTCACATCTGTGCTCAAAGGAAGGGACCAGGCATTAGTATCCAACTACAGGCCCATCTCAACCCTGTCCCTGCTCTCCAAAGCACTGGAAAGAATAATAGCAGACCAACTCACGGACCATCTGCATAAATGCGACCTCCTCTGCCCCCAATAGCATGGATTCTGCAAGATGCACAGCACCAACACCGCCCTAATTAATTTCACTGGCTACATACGCAAGGTGCTAGATCAAGGCCACCTGGTTGGGGCAATCTATATAGATCTAACCAAGGCCTTCAACCTTATAGATCACCAGCTGCTGCTCCAAAGGTTAAGTTGTCTAGGGCTGTCCCCTAACATGGTCAGGTGGTTCTCCAGCTACTTGTCTAAGCAATCACAGAAGGTAAAAATTAACAGGGCCATCTCTGAGACCTGCAAAGTTATGGTCAGGGTCTCTCAGGGGTCCATACTGTGACCGCTCTTGTTTAGCCTCTTTGTCAGCAACCTCCCTAGCGCATGTCCAACCTCTAAGATCCTGCTGTATGCTGATGACACAGTAGTTTTCTCTCGAAACTCCAGTCAAGAAGCACTCACCAAGAACCTGCAGCACAATTTTGACCTCCTGTAGAGCTGGTTCAAAGACAGTTTACTAGTGCTCAACAGCAAAAAAACAAAGACAATGCTCTTTGCTGGTCGTCGCAAGAGGAAATCCACTACACTACACTACTCACTATTACCACCAACTCTTATTCAACCCTTGAGCAAGTGTCATCATTCCGGTACCTTGGGATCATAACTGATGAGTCCCTCTCCTTTGACGAGCACATTCACAGCATTACCACTGCCACCAATAGAAAGTTAGGAGCCCTCTATAGGCTACGGTGCTGTCTCACCCCTGAGGTGAGGCGCCAGGCAGTTACAGGCACAATCCTACCCATCATGGATTAGAGGAATGTGGTTTAAGGTGCAGCCTCTGAAACCAGCCTGCATAGAGTTCATATTACCCTAAACAAAGCCTGTAAATTTGTGCTAGATGCTGATCGCCTTATGCATACTTGCACTCTGTATATCAGGATAAAATGGCTTCCTCTTATGGATGGGATTGAACTCCACTCCTGTCTCCTAGGGAAGAAGGCACTCCTTGGACTTTCACCCCTGTCATTGCAAGCCTTTTCCATCCTGCTCCCACAGAACATGCCACAAGAAGTATTACTAGACAACCATTAACTGTGCCATTCAGAAAAACAGCACTGGGGAGCTAAGCCTTTGCAGTTAGGGCTCCCACCTGAATAAATGAACTTCCCCTTGCAACTGCAAGCCTCACTCACCTAAGCCACTTCAGAAAAGAGCTTTGGAAATACATGACCCGGCCCGTACTCTGCTACTATATCAGCCAATCATGGTCATAATTAGCCTACTCGGGCCCTGGGCTAGGCTCTGGATCACTATGCTTCGACCAGATGGACCTACAAGGTCCACTACTCCTCTTTCCCCTCCCAACCACCTCCCCGCCATGCACTCTCCCACCTTGCTCCCACCACCCGGCATCCCAACACCACCCTTTCTAGATCTCATCTAATCTAATCTCTACTCCCCTCCCCACCCCTCCCCTTTAACCCCTCCATTGTGACCAATCCTACCTACTGTAGCTGTTTCCCCATATCCCACTAACCTATAGCCTTCTATCTTTTCGGCTGCTCTGGCTCCTGGCTGGCCTGCTGCTGTCTACCCTCATCCAACTAACACTTAGCTTTCCTCCCCCATGGCTGCTCTAGCCCTTTCTAAAGGCACCCTCTGGGTCTTTGACAAAGCTATATAGCTGGTACCAATGAGCTCTCAAAACTTGTTCTGAGTTGGGCTTTGCACCTTTAACTTTATTGCCATGACACCGACGACTTCGGGTTTAGTTGCCTACAACTCAGATTTTGAGTTGTTTTGTTTATATTACCCTGTACCATTAATTACTGTTTGTCTAATCTGTTGTACTATCGACAATGCCTCATAGGTGCGATACCCCTGTATTTGTCTTCCCTCTTCCACTGTATGACGAGGATGCTTTGTGAATAAGCTTGTAGCTCAAAGGTTATAATTCCAAATCTTTCTATAAATAAATAAATAAAGAAATAAAAACAATAGCAAATGGACAGAATGTGTAGAACTTTTTTATTGAAAAAAATAACATGTCTACAAATAGTGGGCCCCATGTAGTTAGTGATCAGGAATATTTCTATTAACTTTGTTCAATGATTTAATATGTTATGTGTCCAGGAATGGCTCTAACATTATTAAGAACATCAGTAAATCTATGCAGAGCAAGGGTAAATTTGAGTGTAAAAATGATAGCGCTATGTGAAATTCATAGCAGTTGAGAGGTATGGTGCTCACTTGTATACAGTAAGCTGTGGAGTCTCAACCAGTAGCCCTGCCCCCAAAACAGCATTTTGATACTGCTAAGTGAGGGTCAACTACAACCTTTTCAATGTAAAGAGTAGAATAGATGGGGGCAGTGTATGTCACATTACTCAGCTTGGCAGACCAGCTTTCATTTTTGAGACAGAGCTATAGCTTGAGACTCTGGAGAAGCACAGGACATTTAAAATACAAGCAGGTCCAACAAAGGTTTTTGTCTCATTAATTTAGATCAAATTAATTACTCTGCAGAAAAAAATGTAAAAACTGCTTATAAAATGGCATGAGATAATCTATAAACCTTGTTGATGAAAAGCTACCATCATTTGACCATGGTTTAAAACACTGTTAATATACAGTTAAGAGGAGATCTCAAATGTCCTTTCTAATTGCAATCCAAAGTCATCCTGCTGTTTGCAGATTAGTAATACCTACATGCAAACATATGAAACTAGCCAGCAGAAAAAGGCCTTGTGGTCTATCAAGTCTGCTCAAGATTGCAGATCTCTCAGTATCTTTTGAGAGATCCGCCCTTCCCCGCTATCCATTCCACCCCCTCAGCACCCCCTCTCCCCTGCTTTACCCTTCCTCCATGCAGTCTTCTCTTTTATCCTGTTCTATACCCTCTTGAGGCTATCTACAGTCTTCAGGGAGACCACTTCCTCGGGAAACTTATTTCCCTTTGCTACCACCCTTTCTGTGAAAAAGTTCTGCCTGATGTCCCTTTTAAAGTGCTTTCCCCATCAGTTTAAGGCAGTGCCTCCTACTTGTCCTGCTCCCTCTAAAGTTGAAGAGACCCTCAGAGTTCACTTTGTTGAATCTGTTAAGGTATTTAAAGGTTTCAGTCATGTGATCCCTTTCACTTCTATTCCCCAGGAAGTACATGTTGAGATACCTAAGTCTCTCCTTGTAAGGCCTACTCTGTTATCCCAGGATCATCTTGGTCACCCTTCTCTACACTGTCTCCAATGAGTTGATATCTTTCATTAGGTAAGAGCTCCAATACTGTACACTGTATTTCAGATGCAGCCTCACCAGTGGCAGGATGGCCTCCACCTTTCTAATGGTTTTTCCCTGGCTATACAGCCTAGCATCTGATTTGTCTTGGCCGCTGCTCTCTTGCAATGTGCTGAGTGCCTCATGTCACTCCTGATGATCACACCCAAGTCTTTCTCCTCCAGTGACTTGGTGACCTGCACAGCACTCAACCAATTTGTGGCATCTTGTTTTTTTTTTCTCCTAAGTGCATTACCTTACAGTTTTGGTGTTGAATCCCAGTTGCCAAATACCCGACCATCTCTCTAGTTTAGTCAGGTCTTCTCTAATGTCCTGTCTCCATTCCTTTGTGTCCACCCTCCCACAGAGCTTTGTGTTACCTGCAAAGAGGCATATTTTACCTATATCCCATTGCAATATCATTGATGAAGATGGTGAACAACACTGGGCCGAGCACTGAGCACTGTGGGACCTCGCAAGTGACTGGCTTAGCACCTGACAATTCCCCTCCCTAACCCCACCTTCTGGCTTCTATCCTGTAACCAGTGTTTCGCCACCTTAACCAGTTTCTCCCCATCCCCACATCCTCCAACTTCCTAATCAATCTCCTGTGGGGAACAGAGTCAAAGGCCTTACTGAAATCCAGATACTGAATGTCCACTGCTTGGCCATTGCACATCGTACTTGATAGCCAATCAAAGAAATCAATTAGGGTTGGTCTGGCAGGACTCCCCCAACATGAACCCATGCTGCCTATCATCAGGGAGGTCATTATCATCCAGAAAGTTTACTAGTCTTTCCTTCAGAATGATCTCCATCAGCTATCCCACGATCAAGGTCAAACTAACTGGATGATAATTACCTAGCTGTCCCTCAGCCCACCCTTATGTAGTAGTTCTACATGTCCTGTTCTCCAGTCCAGGGGACCTACTCCTGTTTCAAAAGAGGTGTTGAACAGGTCCACTGGGGGGGGCCCGCTAAAGCATCTGCCAATTCCCTAAGAACCCTTGGGTGTATGCATCTGGCCCTGGGGACTTATTCACTTTCTGGGCCTTTAAACCCTTCTTTACCCTATCAATGTTTAGCTCCTTGTCCATAGCTTCTCCCCTCTTTCTCCCCTCCCTTCCCTAAGGGACTAGTTTATCCTTCTCTTTCATGAACACTGAACAGAAGTACTTGTTAAGTGCCTTTAATTTTCCACACTACCCTCCACCCACTCATTCTCCTTCTTCAGCCTGACTGTCCCATCCTTGATAATTCTCGTCTCCCTGATGGACTGGAAGAAGGCCTTCTCCCCCCTTTTTCACCCCCACAGTCAGCTGCAGTTCCTTCTTGGCCTTGGCCAGTCATACTACCATGCTCACTTCTTTTGCTTTGCTGTTGTATTCCTCCCTGTCCTCGTCCCTCCAGGAGCTTTTGTGCCTTTTGAAGGCAGCCCTTTTGCTCTTAACTACCTGAGCAACCTCCATGTCAAACTAGCTGGGTTTCTTTGCTCTAGCTTTTTTGCTCTTCACTTTGGCACACACATTAGTGGCTGCCAATAGCCCTTCCTTGATAATGGCCCATTTCTGGTCCACCACCATTTTTTCCTTGATTCCAGTGAGGTGCCCTTCCGGTATAGCCCCCATCATTCTATAGTCTGCCCTTCTGAAGTCCAGCACTCTAGTCTTAGTTTCTATCTTCTCCTTGCCCATGTCCAATTGAAACCTCACCATGTTTTGATCAATTTCTGCCAGTGGTTCTACCACCCTCACCTTCTGGACATGAGCCTGATTTGTCAGAGTCAGGTCCAGTATAGCCCTGTGCCTGCAGGGTTCCTGGGCACACTGTGATACGAACCCACTCTGGAATGCCTCCAGCAGCACCTGTGACCTAGTTCAGGTTGTAGTAGAGATCGTCCAATCCACTCCCCATAGACTAAAGTCTTCCATGATCACTGCTTCCCATTTGCTGACCATCTCTACAGTTTTGGACCCCAGCTCCCTGTCCAGCTCCTCCTCTTCCTAGTTCGGTGGTCTGTATAACAGTCCAAACCTTAGCTATTGCTTTTCAATGACTGTACCTGCACTCACAGCAATCCTGTCTATTCTACTATCTCCTCTTCTCTATTGCAGGTGATATCTTCCTTTACGTACAGAGCCACCCCACCTACCCCCCATACCTTCTACAAAGCTTGTATCTAGGGAAAGATTGAGCCCCATCAGTAACCCCCCCTCCACATTATGTTAATTACTTCTCCCCTGACAGTGTATCTGTCCTGCCTTAAGCACTCAGAGCCCTCATTTGGATTGAGCGCTATATAAATAAACTTGCCTTGCCTACTCAACGGGAAGTGGGGAAGCAAACATGGATAAGAAAATGGGGGAATAGTGTAAGCTAAGACCCCACAGACAGAGCAGATCCTGGGATATTATAAAGTAATATGAGCAGACTGGATGGAACATTGGTCTTTATGCTGTCATCGTCTATGTTCATATGTAACACCACCTGGTGCCAACCCAGTCGTTATTTATGATTATTTGTTACTATACATTTTGAGGGTTTGTTTACGAACACAGAACAAAGCCAAGGCTGCTTGGTCTATCGAGTCTGCTAATTTTGCAGAGTCTTCAGCACCAGCTACTGACCCTGCCAGATGACCAGATCTTCCCCTCTCTCTGCCCCCCTTGACCCTTGTTTTCCCTTTAACTCTCTCCCAAGCTCTTGTGAAGCTGCATACCATTTTCAATGAAATCCCCTCCTCATGAAGGCCATTCCAGCCAGCGACAACCCACTACATGAAGAAGTGCCTTCTAGTCTCTCTCCTAAACCTTCGACTATCCAACTTGAGACTGTTTCCTCATGTTTCGCTTCCCACTGAGCTTGAAGAGATGCTTCTTGCTCAGCCTATTTATTCCTTTAAAATACCTGAAGGTCTCATTCATGTCCCCTTTTTCTCTCTCTCTCTTCTCTCTCCCAGGGAATACATGTTCAGGGCCTCCAATCTCTCCTCATATGGCCTACCCTGCCGGCCCCTGGTCATCTTGGTAGCTCTCCTTTGGACTGTCTCCAGCAGGTCTATGTCCTTTTTAAGGTATGGGCATCAGTGCTGCATGCTGTACTCTAGGTGTGGCCTCATCAATGACCTGTACAAGGGCAGGCAGTATCACCTCCTCCCACCTGCTGCTGAACCCCTCAGCAATGCAGCCCAACATTTTATTTGCCTGAGCGGTTGCTTTCCTACATTACATGGAGTGCTTCAGGTCACAAGAGATCATCAACCCCAGGTCTTTCTTCTCCTTAGATGCAGCTACCCAGACCCCTCCCAGGCGGTACTCAGTCCTTGGGTTCTTGGCCCCAATGTGCATAACCTTGCACTTCTTTGCACTGAACTCAAGTTGCCAAATACTGGACCACCTTTCTAGCTTTTTCAGATCTTCTTTTAGGTCCTGTACCACTTCTGCTGTGTCCACCCTCCTACAGAGACTGGTGTTGTCCATGAATAGGCAAATTTTGCCTTAAAGCCACCCTAATATCATTGATGAAGAAATTGAAAAGCACTGGTCTGAGCACTGAGTCCTGTGAGACCCCACTGGTGACCTCCCTGGTGCTGGAGAGCTCACCTCCCACCACCATACTCTGAGTGCTGCCCCTCAGCCAGTTTTCCACCCATACAATCAACTTCTCACCAATGCCTAGATCCACCAACTTCCTGATCGACTTCTTGTGGGGTACAGAGTCAAAGGCCTTGTTTAAGTACAGGTAGAAGATGTCCACCGCTTGGCACCTGTCCACTGTTTTAGTGACAGTCAAAAAGGTTAAACAGATTTGTCTAACATGTTCTCACTCTTAAAACACCTGTTACCACTCATCCTGGAGGTCATTCTCTTCCAGATGTATTATTAACCATTCCTTAAGTATGGTATCCATGAGCTTGTACATGACTGAGGTCAGACTGACTGGTCTATAGTTTCCTGTGTCATCCCTTGGACAGTTGTTATGGTGAGGCACTATATGTGCCATTCTCCAATCCTGTGGTGGTACCACTTCTGTGAACTATTGAATAGGTCACCCAATGGATCTGTAAGCTCCTCCACCAGCTCCCTCAGCACCCTTAGGTGTATATCATCTGGGCCTGGGGTTTTATCTACCCTTAATACTAGCAATCCTTTTCTCACTCTATCTACGTGTATCAAAACATCTATAATCTCTCTCCCCATCTCCTCGCCTTCACCTTAGAGTCACCAGTCACCATCTTGCTACCTGGTAAAGATCACAAAAGTACTCATTCAGTACTTCTGCTTTGCCTCCATTCTCTTCTTCCTACCCATCCCCTTTCCTGAGCCTAACAATTCCATCTTTCTTGTCATTTTCTCACTAATGTAGCAGAAAAAAGGCCTTTTCACCCTTTTTACAGTAAAGGTATGATTTGTTTTTAAAAAACATTTTGAGCTTCATAGACCACTACCCTGTGGCAGCGATAGCCCCTCTGTGATAAAATTATGAATCACAATGCACTCTTTAACGTTTGGGAAGTGTTAATAATTCTGGTTGAACTGCAAGCCAGCTGATCTCTTCCCACTTCCTGATTTGCCTGCTCAACTCCCCCCCGCCCGTGCTCCCACATTTTGTGAAGTGGAACTAGGGAGAGTGTGGGGACATGCCCCATACAAATCTACAGGGTGTTTTCAGAACATTTTTACAAAACTTTAAACTACATTTTGATAAAAATGAAAGCCACTGCTTAACTAATACGGACCCTAGCAGTAGTAGTAGTAAGTAAGTAAGTAGTAAAAGATTTTTATTCATACAAAAATGAATATGGATATCTCCACTGAGCCAAAGCTCCTTTACAGTGAGGTCCAGGGTATCAGTTCCAGTTACTCTTATACTATTACAATATATAACAAAACAATAAATACAACACATTTATACATCAATAAATATGACACATTTCCAAAAAATCCACAATTAAGTAAACCAGAGACATACTACATAGCAACAAAATAATCCACAGTAAACATTTAATACAATTTACAATCTACCATTCCATTATCCTTATTTTTCCAGACTAATCCCCATCATAGATGGTATTCTCAATAAACCATTGATTAATTTGGTGCAACTGAAAATCCCTCTCAAGGGGTCTGAGCTTCCCAGGCAAATTATTCCATAAGGAAGGTCCGATATTTAGGAAATGCTTATCCCCCCAGATCGTTCTGCAGCTTGGAACCAAACATTCCAGGCTAGTTACAGAATGCAAACCCTCAACAGAACTTTTTATATTAATACTCTCAGCCAAGTATTTAGGGACTTTTCCTGAGATACATTTTAGCATTAATATAATTGCACTAAAACTACGCCTTTGAGATAAGGTATACCAGTCCAGTTCTTTATACATATCTACTCTATGTGTCATCTTTGTTGCACCAGTACAAATCTGGCTAATGTATTGTACATAACATCAAGCTTATATAGCTGCTCTTTGAGAGCACCCATATAAATCAAATTCCCATACTCCAATATGGGTAATACCACAACAGTTACAACTAATTTTCTAATTTCCAAAGGCATACTGTTTCTTACTCTATATAATGAACCCAAGCACTTTCCAGCTTTTGTCAAGGTGCTATCTATATGACTATCCCATTTAAATTTTATATCTAAATACACCCCCAAATATTTATATTTAACAACTTGTTGCAAATTACCTCCAGAAAATGTTTTAATTTGTAATCCATCTTGATCTACTTTAGGCCCATAACCCCTGTGGAATACCATTACCTGAGATTATTTTTTTTCATTTAAGACCAACTTAGATCTAAACAGAAAATCCTGCAGATGGTCAAAAGCCTGTTGTAATACTAATTGAATGGATTTCACTGAAAAATCAGCAAAGTATACAATTGTATCATCAGCATAAAGATGATATTGTACCCCTGGTTGTTCAAACCCCAAATCATTCATGTATAAATTATATAGTATGGGACCCAAAATGGATCCTTGTGGAACTCCTGAAATAATCGATTTCAGGTCAGATGACCACTCTCTGATGGTCACTTGCTGTAGTCTTGAATCAAAGTAATTTTGAAACCAATTTACCACTGGTTCAGACATACCACAGGTTTTTAGTCTGGACAGGAGGATGCCATGGTCCAGAGTATCAAATGCCTTTGAGAGACTAACAAAAATTGCTCCCACTGGCATCCCCCTGTCCATACCCTCCACAATGTCTCCTGTGACCTTTATTAGGGCAGTATTAGTTCCATGCTCTGGTCTGAAGCCTGATTGGTAACCATTAAGGATTTCATTATCTTTCAAAAATGCCTGTAATTGTTTAGCAACAATTTTCTCCAAAATTTTAGAGATAGTTGGTAAAAGGGAAATTGGCCTATAGTTTTCTAATAGCATCCTAGATCCTGTCTTATAGATTGGCACAATCTTGGCGGTCTTCCAAACTTGGGGTAGTTCTGCAGAAAGAAGAGACAAATTAAATAAATTTGCTAAAGGTTGATCAATAATGGGAGCTGCATACTTTAATAAGATGTTGGGAATACCATACATACCTTCTGCTTTATTGATATTCATTTTAAATAACAAGTCCCTAACTCAACTCAACTTGTGTACCAATTTGCGCATAAGTTCTATCTGTACCATTTATCTGAGGATTACTCTGTAAGACCTGATTAACATTTCCTTCTCCCAATTTTATTACAATAGTACCCATATTTGTAAAAAAGGTGTTAAACTCATTAACTACCTTATTTCCTAAATCCAGTTTATTACCATTAATTAGGAAATAACTGGGATAACCCATATTTGGACCCTTATGTAACTTATTTATTGTGTTCCAGAATGCCCTTGGATTTTCCATCAATTCTTTAGACAATTTTTTATTACAATAGGCCTGTCTAGCCTTCCTAATTTCTTTAGTATATAAATTTCTTAGCTGCTTATACTTATCCCATTCCTGGTCTCCCTTTGCTAATTTAGCTTGTTTCCATGCCTTATGTCTAGCTCTTTTAATTTTAAACAAACCAGAATCATACCATGGTGCATTATTTGATTTTATCAACCTAGTTTTTATAGGAGCATGTTTATTACAAATTTGTATTAAATATTTTTGAAACATATCCCATGCATCCCCCACACTGGGAATTAATTCTAATCTCTCCCAATTATAGCTTTCTAGCTCTTGCGTAAATTGAATGTAGTCAAAATGTTTAAGTACTTTAGTTTGTACAATATTCTTGGGATCCTTTCTAAGTTTCTGATTTCTAATACAAAAAATTATCTGATGATCTGACATTGAATCTGGTAGCACCCCACTCTTTATAAACTTTTCTGGGTTTGAAGTAAATATAAGATCTAAAATAGTTGAGTTACCAGGATTTGCTGCATTTAACCTAGTTGCATCTTTTATCAGTTGTACCAAATTCAGTGTTGTAGCCATATCAATTAAGCTATGATGAGCATCTATTTTTCCCCAATCAACATTTAAATCCCCAATTATCAAAAGTTCATGTGATTTTGGTAATTCTTCAGTACATTTTGCATTTCAGAAAAAACTACTAAACTACTTTTAGGTGGGCGGTAAATGCCAATCAGCAATATAGGTTTGGAATAAGGTAACTTTAATTCTAATAACAACAATTCTGAATTGGTCCATTTATACAAATTTTGCAATTCCTTAATATCAATTCAGTTTTTAGCATAAATTGTTACTCCACCCCCTCTTTTAGATCTATCTCTTCTCCACATATAAAAAATTTCCAGGGCTATGTCATTATCTTGGATTTTTATATGTAACCATGACTCAGTAATTATTAAAATATCAGATTTATAACACACCACCCACTCTCTCAGATACTCAATTTTCTTAAGCAAACTACAAATGTTAATATGCACAATTTTCAACCCTTTTTCATTCAACATTTCTAATGTATAATCATTATTCAAGTCAACTACAGGCCCGGGGTTTAATTGAACATCCCCACTTAACATTAACCCCATAATTACAATCCATTTACCCAATCTATATAATTTAAAGTTTATTTGTTTCCCCTTTGTTAAATAATCTCTAAATTTGGAACTTTCAGGAATTCCATTATGTCCCCAGCCACTTAAAAATTCACTACATATGTACACCCATTCAATCAAAATAGTCTCAGTGTGGATATTCAACAAGGAAGCCTGAATGTCCCCTTGCCACCCAATTAGAACTATTCTCTCTCCCCCTTCATAGTACCCTTATATTCCATTACCAGATATGGACATTCTACAGTATCTTTTTCCTTCTGAAAAGGATTTTCACATACTAGGAACTGGCGCCCTACTAAAACAATGCCCCACCATATCATCAACATTATTACAGATTTAAACCTCCTTGTTAATCAGACAACTTTAATTCAAATAAAATATTAAGCGACTACCTCAATATGTCAGGAATAATAATCTAATAGAGGCAATTCCCATCAGTCTACTTATCAAAAATATTATGGTAAAAACTAATAAAACTTGCTCATGTTGCCTACCTAACCAAATTATTCTTTAAGTAAGGCACATAAGCAATACATAAAATTTCATATAATGAACATCCATGTATAAATTCAACTTACCCCTCAGATATTTGAACAATAAATTGAAGTAAATAACCTGCCCAAACCCACATAGGGCAGCAAACAACTTTCAGCTTATTTGACTCTGAACTTCTAAGTAATAAATCTCTACAAGAGTGTTACTCAGTTTCCCTCCTTTTGTTAATAATAAATTTTCTAATGCCGAGTGGCACACGCGCCACTCATGCTCACGCTGCAGGCAGCACGGTTCTTTTATAATGTACTGCCCCTCCTCCTTTGATGATGTGTGCTCCGTTACACCTGGCCCCTCTCACTAGAGCACAGGTATGCTGAGTCAAAGGGGAGCAATGGCACAGAAACCAACAAAAGGCATTGTGTTGAAATCAAGCTCACAGTTGCAACAAATGTCTGACACACAGTTCGAATCCTCTTGCAGGCAACAACAGACGTTCTCAGTCTCACAATTCAGCAGAACAAACAGCAGATGTAGTAAAATTGAACTATCAGATGGTAGATTTAATCAGCGTACCTGTTGTTTCATTTTTATCAAAAGGTAGTTTAAAGTTTTGTAAAAATGTTCTGAAAATGAGCCCCATAAACTTGTATGGGGCACGTCCCCTGCTTTCCCTAGTTCCATGTCACAAAACATGGAAGCGCTGGTGTGTAGGAAGTGGGAAGGGATCAGCTGACTGGCAGTTCAGCCAGAATTATGATCCCTTCCCAAAATTTAAAGAGTGCATTACAATTTATAATTTTAACATAGAGGGGCTATCACCACCCCAGGATAGTGGGCTATGAAGCCCACAATGTTATCTCACACCTTTACTTTAATTCCCACAGCTAGCTACATCTCCTTCTGAGCTTGAGCCTGCCAGACTACACTACCTGCTACACTATCCATCTTCATGTGGTCCTCCTAGTCCTCCTTCCTCTGGGTCCTCCTGAACTTCTTGTAGGCTGACCTCTTATCCATTACTGAAAAAAAAACCCCACCAACTTCTGCACTGCAAAGCAATAAATAATAAGGCAGATCAGCGCATAATGCAGTTCAAAGGATTTATTCCTCAGTGGTAGAACATTATCCTTAGTCCTGGCACTTGACCAGCTAATGGTCTTCATCAGGGGGTGTGGTCATGATTTCTACATTGTCATTTTTATATGAAGCATTTAAAGTAAGATTACCAGCCCCCTATTTCATCAACTCATTACAAAATTAGTAGTAAAAATGGGGGTAAATACACAGCTCAGCACATTAACAAACAAACAAACATAACCAAAACAATTCCTTAAATCTGACTAAGTGATACTTTTGTAGGAAAAGACAGTGTACTAAACCACATTTAACTTTCAAGTTTAAAGTTACATTTTTTTCTCTTTGCAATTTGTTTTACTGATTCACTTTCTTTATTTCAGATAGTAATTGTATTTGGCCTGTCTCTGGCAACAAGAATTAATTTTGATTACCCTGACCGATGTGGTACACCAGTGAAAGAGTTTTCCACCCTGTGCATATTTTGTTGATCACTATTGGAAAGTCATAACGAATAGTAGGAATTTAAAAATATAAAATTTAAACTTGGTTTAGTACTGTATATTGTCTTTTCCTACAAAGCATCACTTAGTCGGGTTTGTGGAATAATTTTGGTTATGTTTGCTTGTGTGTTTGTTTGTTAATATGCTTTAAAAGAAAAGTACAGAACTTTGCATTTACTAATCCCTCATATTTTTCACTACCAATTTTGTGATGAACTGATGAAATAGGGGTGGGGTGGGAGGGCTGGTAATGTCACTTTAAATGATGTATATAAAAATGGCAATGTAGTAATCATGATAAATAAATGAATAACCATACCCCCGGCGAAGACCATTTGCTGGTTGAAATGCTGGTGCTAAGGTTAATGTCTTCCCACTGATGAATTAACCCTTTGAATTACTTTTAATGTTGATCTGCCCTAATACTGCTTTTTTAGTGCAGAAGTTGGTGTTTTCTGCTAGTTTGGGGCTGGCTGCCCTTTCTTGCATCATTTGTATCCTGAGTCAACTGGCAATTTGGGTTTGTTTCTTATCCTTTACTGCCTGGGCAACCTCTGTACTAAACCAGCTGGGTGCTCTGGCCCTGAAGTTTTTTCTCTTGAGCCTACTTAGCACATTCTCTTGTGGCTACTATTATTCCCTCTTTGATGATGAACCACCTTTAATCCACCTCCATATCTCCTTGGATGCTTGCCAGGTGACTGCTTAACTGCTCACCCATCTTTCTGAAGTCCACCTCTCTAAAATCCAAGACTTTAATGTCAGTGAGGGCCCTCTCCCTGCCCATGTCTAACCAGATCCACACTGCATGATAGTCATTAGAAACCATGGGGTTCCTTGACCTTTATGTCCTGGATAGGGCCCACCCGGTTACAAGATCAATCAATCAATCAATCAATCAAAAAATCCTCATTTGTCAGCACCAGATCAAGGATTGCCACTTCCCCCATAGGTTCTGTGATGCCTTGTGTCAGGAGTCTACTTTGCAGCGCATCTAGGATTACCTGATTCCTGGCTCAGGTTATGGCTGGCACCCTTCAATCCACCTTGGGTAGGATAAAGTCTCCCACTATTAGCACCTCCCCCTTCCCTGTAGCAGTCTTTATTTGCAAGTTAGATTCCCTTTCTCTTCCCACCGCTTGGTTTGGTGGCCTGTAAACCAGCCCCAACCTCACCTTTTCCCCTCTGTTCGACAGTAATTGAATCCACATTGCTTCTACCCTCCCATCATCTGACTCCTCCCTCGTACAAGTTATACCCCCAATGGAAACCACCACCCTCCCCTTTTTTCTACCTCCTTGTCCCTCTTGTATAGTTTAAACCCAGGAATAAGAGATCCCAGTCATGGTTAGGTGTAGTCTATGTTTCCATGACCACTGCAGTGTCCATTCCTCTCTCTGCCATCCACCACCATCCCTAGTCCCCATCTATTGGCATGAGGGGAGGTCTGCTGACCTTTTGCTTTTGGAAACTCAGGGCCTGTAAGCCCAGTCAGGGGTGGTTATTTAGGACTATTTAATATTCATTTTTGTAAGGTGCCCAGAACCTTATGGATTAGGTGCCATAGAAATAAACTTGCCTTGCCTCATCTTACCTAGTCCTGCTGTTTCACCCTTTACTGGTCACAGTCCTTTTTGACATCAAAATCATTTCTATAACAATAAACCATGAAGTAATAGACAAGGCACTGTGAAGTTTAGCAAAGGATTAACCAGCAGGAGCACTCAAGCTCTAGGGACAAGGATCCAGTTTCCATGCAAATTAACCTAGTAATGAAGAGGAAAGTGAAGAGTAAAGCAGACAACATATAAACTATACGCTGAGTGGTGTCTACTGTAAATATTACATTTTTAAACATTTTTTTTAAAGTAACAAACTCTCTTTCATTTTGGCTCCAAGAACACAGCAGCAGGGACTGGCAGGATAGTCCAGAGGTTAGAGTAATGAGCTGTGAATGAGCTTGAGACACCCAGCAGACCTGTGTTTGACTCCCACAACTTCCACCTTATCAAGATGATGAGGAGGAAGGAAAAGTGAGGCAGTCCCAACAGCCTTAGGTATAAAAAGGCCAAGTAAATCTGTTCTGCAATTTCAATTTGTCAAAGTGCTCAATACTATCCAACCCCTTCCCACCCCTCACCTCACCCACCCCTGGAAATAGTTCCTTTATACCTGAGGTTCTGACATCATTTCCTCAAGAGTGCAAGGTGCATATCACTGTCATATCCTCTCTAGCACACTGCACTGACAATATAAGCATA
This sequence comes from Neoceratodus forsteri, assembly GCA_016271365.2. Lineage (NCBI taxonomy): Eukaryota > Metazoa > Chordata > Ceratodontiformes > Ceratodontidae > Neoceratodus > Neoceratodus forsteri. The sequence continues at coordinate 972,124,174 of CM057456.1, read as the reverse complement.
CACATTGTATAATATATATATTTCTATATAACAAACCAATCACACACACACACACACACACACATACACACACACAAAACAAACAAACAAAAAAAAAGTAGATAAACATGTGGGGAGTAGTGCAATGTAATGGCCGTGGGCCAGCAGTCTTCTGGGAGTCTTTCTGGAGGCTGAGATGCTGCCCTACTTGCAGACAACTTTCTGCCCTGAGGGAGGAAGTTGCCCATCTTCAGGCCGCACCGGACAGTAGTAAGGGAACCTTCCCCCAGGCCACACTGGACAGTAGAAAGGGAACCTCCCCCATCCAGGGAGCACCAGAGCCACCACCACTACTTCAGAGGTTGCGAAGAAAGCACAGCAGTTGGACCACAGTGGGCTCAAGGAGGGTGAGGATGGTGGAACAGAGGCACACCCAGTCAGTTGTTCCACTCCACAATCCATACACCATTCTGGGGGAACATAGCTCCCCTATGGATGCACCCGCAGAGGAGACTGATGACAACTGTCACAAGGGAGACCCACAGGAAGGAGGCAGAGGACACCACAGGGAAACAAAGCAGCTCCTGGTGGGGGACTCAATTATTAGGGGGATAGAACTGGGGGGAGCAGGGAAAACTGAAGTAAGGTGCCTGCCTGGTGCCATGGCTTGGAGGGACAGGAAGCGCATCATCAGGATCACGAGAACAGCTGCAAGGGAGTCTGAGCTGGATGCCGTTGTCCACCTAGGGACAAATGACTTGGCTCATCATGATATTAGAGCAGTGCAGGAGGACATTGTAGAGTTGGGGAGGGGCCTAAGACAAGTAGCACACACAGTATCCTTCTCAGAGGTGCTGCCTGTCAATGGCATGGGGGAGGTGAGGGTAATTAGCACCATGCAGTTAATGAATGGTTGAAAAAATGGTGTGGAGCACAGGGGAACTGGGGTTCCACCTGGAGGGACACCAGCCTATACTGGCAGGATGGTCTGCATCTGTCCAGGAAGGGAACAAGCCTTTTGAGCAATCGGTTTAAATGCTTCATTGGCAAGCTTTTAAACTAGTCAAAGGGGGAGGCACTGATAAGCAGCAGGAAAATCCCAGCCTCTCCCTACAAAACAGGGTACTAAATGAGAAAAAGACCGAGGTAGAAAGGTCAGTGGGGGATGCTGCAACAGAAGGTAAAGCCATCAAAAAATGGAAAGCAATGAGTACCAATGCCCGTAGTCTGGGTAACAAGCTTCCTGAATTAGTGACCTTGATGGAGGAGGAACATCTGGATATCGTGGCAGTCACAGAAACATGGTACACAAAACCATGACTGGGACGTAAACATACCAGGATACACTATCTACAGGAGGGACAGGAGGGTAAAGAGGAGGAGGGTAGCTCTTTACATAAGGGAAGAATAAAGCAACAGAACAAAAGGGTAAACAGGGAGGAGAAGAAGCACTGTGGGTAAATTTGGAGTCAGGCAATGGCACCACAATCCGCTTGGGGTTGTATACAGACCCCTTCTCAGGGGAGAAATGGACAAGGAAATGATAGAAGGTATACTTAGAATGGCAGAAAAGGGAGATATTGCTGATGGGTGATCTGAATATGCCAGATGTTAACTGGAGTGCAGCTGCAGCAGCCACTTGAAGAGTGGTTATTCTAGATGCCCTACAGGGGCATGCCTTAGACAACTAGTATTGGAGCCCACTCAAGAGGGAGCAATCTTAGACCTGGTTCTCTCAAATGGAGATGGAGAGAGGATCACAGATGTAGAAGTGGGTAGCCATCTGGGAACTAGCGACCATCGAACAGTATGGTTCACAATAAACACAGCAATAGAGTCAAGCCATACAAAGGCAAAAGTACTGGACTTTAGGAGGGCTGACTTTGCCAAAATGGGTGAGTGCCTAAGGAATATGCTAGCAAATGGGCAGGAAGGAGGGGTGGAAGAACAATGGTGAATAATAAAAACTGCCATCACAGAGGTAACGAGCCTTTGTGTGAAGCAAATAAACAAAACAAAACGATGTAAGAAACCACTATGGTTCTCAAAGGAAGTGGCAGTGAAGGTTTAAGAGAAAAAGAAAGCATTCAGGAAGTACAAGGAATCGCAGAAGGAGCAGGACAGAGAACTGTATCAGTTAAAGCAAAAGGAGGCTGGGAAGGCAGTCAGAACAGTAAAGGCCCAAACCGAGGAAAAGATAGCCAACTCAGTTAAGAAGGGGGATAAAACCTTTATAGGTACATCAGGAGCGAAGGAAGACCAAGGGAGGGATAGTGAGGCTTAATAAAGGGGAGGAAGGGTGGACAGAGGGAGACTGTGAAAAGGCAGAGATACTAAACAAATATTTTTCTCAGTATTTACAAATGAAGAGGGGGAGGTACCTAAAACAAACAGTAGAAACACTCTGAATACAGAAGTTGATACCAGCCCATTTACAGAAGAAAGGGTTCTGAAAGAACTCTTAAAACTGAAGGTGGACAAAGCAATGGGGCCTGATGGGATTCATCCCAGAATTCTAAAAGAACTAAAGGTAGAACTAGTGACACCACTGACTACCCTCTTTAACAAATCATGGGAGGATGGGGTGGTACCCAATGACTGGAGGAGGGCAGATGTGATTCCCCTTCACAAAAGTGGGAGCAAGGCAGAAGCAGGAAACTACAGACCTGTTAGTTTAACCTCAGTGATAGGGAAAATGATGGAATCACTTCTGAAGGAAAGAATTGTCGAGTATCTAGAGGCCAGAGGAGCACAGGACCCTAGGCAGCATGTATTCACAGTTGGAAGGTCATGCCAGATGAATCTGATATATTTCTTTGACTGGGTGACCAAAGTAGTAGATCAGGGAAGGGCTGTGGACATGGCCTACCTAGACTTTAGCAAGGCATTTGACACAGTCCCACACAAAGATTAATATACAAGTTAGCCAGCCTGGGAGTGGGTCCCAAGATGACAGCCTGGGTAAAATTGGCTGGAGAATAGGACACGAGAATAATAGTAAATGAGTCACTCAGAAGAAAGGGGGTTACTAGTGGGGTACATGAGGTTCAGTATTAGGACGGTCCTCTTCAATGTCTTTATAGCGACATTGCAGAGGACTGGAAGAAAAGTATGTCTCTTTGCAGATGACACAAAGATCTGCAACAGAGTTGATGCACAGGGTGGGGTGGAAAGGATGAGAAGGACTTGGCAAGGTTAGAGGAATGGTCAAATGTATGGCAGCTTAGATTCAATGCTAAGAAGTGCAAGGTAATGCACCTGGGAAACAAAAACCTAGGAAGAGTACACAATGGGGGTGAGATACTAACAACAACAAAATGGAAAGGGACCTGGGGTAGTCATATCAGATGACCTAAAGGTGGGCAAGCAATGTGAGAGGGCAGCAAGGAGGCTGAGGGAATACTGGGATGTATAGGGAGAGGCATCACCAGTAGAAAACAGGAAGTTATTATCCCTCTGTACAGACAGCTGGTGAGACCCCATCTGGAGTACTGCGTGCAGTTCTGGAGACCCAATCTCCACAAAGACATAGACAGGATGGAGGCTGTCCAGAGGAGGACAACTAATATGGTGCAGGGTCTGCACCGGAAGACATATGAAGAGAGACTAAAGGAGCTTAATATGTATAGCCTCGAGGAAAGGGGGACATGATAGAAACTTTCAAGTACCTCAAGGGAATCAACAAAGTCCAAGAGGGTAGCATCTTTCAAAAAAAGGGGTGTGCAAGAACAAGGGGGCACAATTTGAAGATAGAGGGGGGCTGCTCAGAGGTAATTTAAGGAAGTATTTTTTCACAGAGAGGGTTGTGGATGCATGGAACGGCCTTCCAAAGGAAGATGTTGTGGAGTCAAAAACAGTGGTGGAATTCAAGCATGCATGGGACAGTCATAAGGCCATTCTAGGGGGTGGGGGTAGGAAGAAGTAGGCTGCTGGTTAACTGATCTGCAGCTTATCCATTAGGTAGGGAAATGGGCAGACTGGGTGGGCCAAGCGGTCCTTATCTGCCTTCAAATTCTATGTTTCAATGTTTCCTTGGAGCTGTGCCTTTAAATCTCTTGCCAGCCAATCTAGATCAGAGTCAGTGGACTGAGCAGGGAAGTTATCTGCAGCGCGAGGACACAATTCTTTTAACATCCCCCTTCCCCTTTTCTTTTCAAGCTAAAGCTACAATACGGAGCTCAGAGGAAGGGTTCAACATTATCAGATTGGCTGACTCACTGGCCATAGGGCTATCAGGGCCATCACAAGAAGAACAAAACAAAAAAAGAAAGCAAATGGGCATCCAAGTTTCATGGGACCGGAGGGGAAAAATAATATCTTGATCTGAACTGTCTGAAATACATTTGGAGTTAAACCAGCAAAGTTGATTTATTGTGATTGTAGTTATTCAGAAGATCCTTTGAGCATGGACTCAACCAGCTGATTAAAAACTGTGGAAACACAAAACCTTGAATAAATGGAAACAAAGTCTGAAGTTATCCAAGATGAAAAAAAGACTTGACCTTGCTAGACTATTTCTCTCAACTCCTCCATTAAAGGTGAAACCATACTCGGACAGGGTTGTGGATTCACAGTGGTGGATGGGTGAACAAACTTCCAGAAGAGGTTGGGGAGCAGAGACTATACCAGGGTTAGGGTTCAAGAGAAACTGAGATGCATTTAAGGGAGTCATAAGATAGGATAATGTAGAAAGGGGAGAGGAGTTTGAGGGGAAATACGGTAATTAACATTAGAAAGATTCCGAGTACGGGATCTTGAGATGGACTAGAGGGACCATTTAGGTCCTTTTCGTCTTTCTCTTGTCTGTGTTTCTATTCATTATGCCTTTCATTTGCTGAGGTTTTCTTGATTCCACATAGCCAGGTTGTGTGGCATACATTTCAAAGCAAAGCTCTATGTAAACCATACATTCATTTTTTTTTTATTTTATTCATTTTATGATGCCTCTCATTTTGCCCTCCCTATATGGAGTTAATGATGTGGGTTGCTAGTTAAAGGAGAGATGTGCTTACAGCAAACCAACTCCCATTGAGAAAATTAGGGACACCGATTGAGCAGAGGTTAAGGTGACTTCATGGTAATAAAGTCACCCTGATGAAATTAGTGAGCCTGTTTATAGGAAGATAGATAATTAGGGTTGCTATAGGAACATCAAACTGAAAATCAGTTAAGGATTCCAAGGGGTTGCTGTGGTATAACAAAGGCTCTTAAAAAGCAGCTCACGCCTCTGAGAAAACATATTTCATTACAACTCAGTTTGTGTTTTATATACTGTATTTCATGTACTGTATTTATCTGCCATTTTATGTTACTACATTTATGTAGATGAAAATTGGATCCCTGTACCTTGCAATGGCAGATGCAGTATAACTTACTGGTTAAGAGCACTGAGCTGCAAAACCTAGAGAACTGGGCTTGGATCCCACAGCCACCACTTACATACTGTGTGACCATGAGCAACTCCAGTAATGTCCCTGTGCTCCAGGGATGCTCCTGGAAACAAGCCTTGGCTCAGTGTGTATTTCCTGGCCATAGATCGTAAAAAAGAAAAAGAAATCTGCCTTTGCTGCTTCAAGTGGGGATTAAATAGTCGAAGCAATTAAACTCCAAGGGAAGCAGTGGGTGAACTTGTAGATATTTGTATCTATGTCTTTGTGAAATATGCCAAAAACATGACTGGACATCCACAACCCTTACTTACTTTTCCCAGATTGTGAAGCTGGTTTAAGAAAATAACTTTATGGCTTGTGGGAAAATGTTCTTCAAGTGAATGAAAGACATCTGTTTTTCCCACAAGTCACTGCGTGTGTGTGTGTGTGTGTGTGTGTGTGTATGAACTGCAGCATGTGTTCATGTGACTCCTCAGTGGTTCTACAAATGGACTGTTGTGGACATAGATAACTCACCTCTTTCTTTTATTTATTTCTGGTGTTCAAAAGTTAAAAATGATTATTAAAATTTTAGTCTGCAAAATAGTGGAAGAAAATATGCAAGAACATTAAGTAAGCAATAAGACAGGACGTGGTGTGCATTGTGGTGAAATGATTGCACATCTCAGGTGCATTGTTAGGCATGAGGTGTAGATGAGTGCCATTAAATGCACCTGAGAAGTGTGATTATTTCACCATAATGGCTCACCCTGGAGTGTCTTGTTGCTCTTATAAAATGGCATTTAAACAAAATTTAACATAAAATGAATGAGAATAAGAAGAAAGTATTTTAAAAAAGATAAAAATTTGACCTTTCATTGAAATATGCTACCATTTTAACTCTGAACTCCAAAAATAGTCCCTATTTTGGTAACTGGAGGGTTGGCTAAAAACAATAAAACATAATGAAAACCATTTGTAGGACACGTGTGTAAGAAAAAAACATGTTACCTTGCCTGTCAAATCAATACAAGTACTGATTTTAATGGAAATGTGTTTAAAACTTTGAACTTGCCAGGCTGCTTTCTTTTTTTTATTGGGGGGGGGTTATAGATTTCACCTGAAAACACCCATATATGATTCAAATGTATGTGCTTTTATAAACTTCAGGAATGTGTCTGAGCAGTTTGGGTCTGCCTCTGCTGTGTAACTGTGGTTTCACACCTTTTCTTTTAGTTTATATATAGAATAATGGCTGAGTAGGTGGTTATAATGATAATTTTATACACACCTAAGGTGTGGGATGTCACACAAACCCTGAGAGTGAAACTCGTGGGGTTTATAAAGTCATCCCACAGTGAGGGTGTGTGTAAAATTTGAATTTTACATACCTACTCAGCCTTTATTTTATATAATTGCTGGGGGTGTTTTTTTTACCCACCACAGCAATTATATAAAATATAGATACATTTCTGTGAGCCGTAGTTTGGTTGGGATGAAGCGCGGTCCGTGGCTGGAAACTTTCCCTTTTTTAAAAACATTTTTTAGAGCCAGTTATTTAGTAGAGGCAGTCATGAAACAGCCAGTTACTTTTTTTTTTTAATTTAATGTACCGCTGAGTGCACGTTGCGGTGAAGTGTCTGGCGGTATGTAATGGCAGCTGGAGCTGAGGAAGGGAAGACTGGTGCATACATGGAGCATGGAAAACCTGGCATGTTTTTGCCATTATAACCAGCTGGTTATAATGGCAAATTAAAATTAGGTTTTCCTTAGGGAAAAAATGCTCACCAGTTATTATAAAGTATTATGGCCTACTTTCATCATCCTGTTTTTTTCTCTCTGTCTTTCCCCACATTCAACATATGGGAATGTTTCCCATGGATGCAGGGATTCAAAATTCTGCTCAGCAGAGCTGCGTAGAATGGGAGAATTCTGAATTCATGGAATTTTGATGACATTTCATGAAATTCTGTGAAATGTCATGGAATTTCATCGAAATTTCATGGAATTTTTTAAATTTATTAATTTGGTCATAACACAGCCGTTTCTTGAGCTAGAGGTCTGAAATTTGGCATGATTAATTTTAGGGAGGTCCTCTAATGACACACCAAATATCATGAAATTAGGGTGGATTATCCCAAACATTTAGGTGCTCCAAATCTGTCATTTTATTTTTTTGTGGGGTCTGTCATGAATATGTATATCTACATATACCTCAGCTGTTTTTTGGGCTGGAGATCTTGAATTTGGCAGTGTTACAAGATGATAGGTGTTCTAAAAATGTGCCAAATTTCATGACATTCGGATGCATGGTCTCAAATGTATATGTACTTAAAATCTGTCATTTCATTTTTTGCAGGAAATTTTATGAAAACTTTAATCTGCATATAACTCGGGCACCTTTGGATCTAGACATGTTTAAACTAGCACGGGTAACCTTTTGCAATGGTTATAGAATCTTCTAAGTATGGAGATAATTGGATTAGAGATTTTTAAGTTACAGGGGTTCAACAATTTACTATATAAATATTTGCAAAAGATTATGAAAACTCTCAAAAATGTAGATGTTTGTAATTTCTTTGCTCTTGTGAACACAGTCTCAAAGAGTGACTCCCACCAAAAGTGCTGCATTGCAGAATTAGAATAAGCATACCCCCAATAAATCTCATACCAAAAATTAGGCTTCTGCGTTATTTTGTTTTAAAGTTATGAGTTCTTGCATAACCCTGATTTCACTTGCTATTCTAAAAAACAGTTTCAGTGAAGAGACACTGATGATGTCAGCTCCTGAATTCATACTCTAGTCCTCTTTGTCAGCAACCTTATAGAATCTGTTTCTCCAAAATTTAAGAAACTGTAGCTATAGTAATACTTTAAAAAAAATGACATGGGGCTCGCTGCAGTGCTTGCATTTCCAGAATGTTCAGATGCATGGCACTGCACTTTAGAACATGTCTGAAGGTGGTTTTGGAATGCAGCACTGAATCATGGCATAGAATGTCAAGCTGGTGCACAATTTTAAAATGTTGGGGGGGCATGCAATCTCAGAATGTGACAGGGATGTGCCATTTCAAAATGTGGTGGGACAATCAGTCTCCGAATGAGACAGGGACACACAGTGAGGAATTTTGTAGGGACTGGCATGTTGTGGGGATGCACGCGGTCAGAATGTGACAGGACACACCATTTATTCTGAAATTGCTTGTCCCTGCCACATTCCAGAATTGTACCCACCCACCTTATCTCAAAATTGTGCATCACATCCTCACCACATTCCAACATTATGCGTCCCAGCCACATTTTAAAATTATGCATCCTTGCTACATTCTAAAATTGCACATCCCTTCCTCATTCCCAATTTGCACATCCCTGCCCCATTCCCTTCTGAAATGGTGCATCCCCATCAAATTCCATAACTGCACATCCCTGGCAAGTTGCGTTTCAGTGCCAGATTCCAAAACTGTCACTGCCATATTCCAAAATTGTTTGTCATGCTACATTCCAAAATTATGCGTCACCACCACATTTCAATATTGAACATTGCTGCCACATTCTGAAACTGAGCGTCACCGCCACATCCTGAAAATATATATCACCACCACATTCTGAAACTATGCATCACTGCCGCATTCCAAAACTGTGTGTCACTGCCACATTTGAAATTGTATGTCACCACCACATTTCGAAATTGTACATCACTGTCACATTCTGAAATTGTATGTCACTGCCACATTCTGAAATTGTGCATCACACCACATTCCAAGATTTTTTTTATTTATTTATTTAGAAGTCTAGGAATTACACCTTTGAGCTGGAAGCTCATTTACAAATGTTCCACATCAGGTCAAGCATAAAAGAAGCACAGTACATTTAGTATTGGAACAATGTGAAATAGTAAAAGGGCAGTGTTACTCGGTATCATGAAACATGCAGGTGAATACATAGTTACAAACTTATAGTGAAGCAAGCGGAATAATTTTTCATTATCTGGGCTCAAAGAGGGGAAGGGAGTAGGAAGAGAGAGGTGTTAATAAAATAAGTGCAACGTGCAATGTAGAAGAGATAAAAATGTTGAGCTGGCAGAGGTTAATTTGAGCTGACAGGAGAGGGTGGAGGAGTGGGAGGCAGCCGATAAAAGTGAGGCAGTAGGGGGAGTAGCAGATGATAGAAAATGGGGTTAACAGTCACAACTGCTCAGACTGCTGAGGTGTTGGTGGAATTTTCTCTTAAATGACTCCTTCTTAGGCTTATTAGTTATGGCTGGGGGAGTTTGTGAAGCCAGTATGGGGCACAATATGCAAGGAACCTCTGCGCTTGAGATATTTGGAAGAAAGGGACCTGTATATACTTCTCATGTAGTGGGGATTGGGTGCAGTGATTAGGAGGTTCTGGATAGTAGGTGGGGTTAGGTCAAGGCTTTTTTTTCCAGAGGAGATGTACTTCATTTACCTAAAGCAGTGTGATATCTGCTTCGCCAACATCCCTGACAGCAACAGCCGCAATGCCGAATGTCGGCATTGCACTGTTGGGGATGTCTCAGTCTTTTTATCAGGAGGCTGTGCCCCCCACTGAATCCCCCATGTGGAGGGCTCCCCATCTCACCCCCGGTCTCTAAATATACAGCTCTGAGTCAGAGTTGTATCAGGGAGGGGACACAATACCAGAAGATGCACCACCGGTGTCTGCAGGGACCAGCACAGCGACCCAATGATTTCAAGTGAAATCTGTTGCTGTGCTGTTCTTTGAGGTGGCAGTGTTGCTCTCCACTCGGTATACCACATACTTGGTACCGTACTCTACCATGTAGGGTAAGCCAGTCAATTTGCACATAGAGGTCACAGGTGTGGGTTAGCCTATGGGCACCAAGAACCAGTCTGCAGGATTTGTTAAGGGCTAAACTAACTCTTTTGAGGGTAGAGTCAGAACCTGTATCATACACCATTGTCTATGATGGAAAGAATGGAACTTTTAATGGTGAGTAACAATGCCTCTTGGGTCAGGCTGCGGCGGTGTCTGTATAGTAGGCCAATTCTAGAATTGGCAGCCTTCAGGATTTGATCAATTTGCTCTGCAAAGGATAGGGAGCTGTCCAGGGTAATGCCTAGATATTTAAAAGTATCAACTTGTTCAAGGGGAGTTTGCATGCTGTTCAGGATTGTCATCCGAAAGACCTTGTGCATATTGTGTGGATTCACAAACAACATAACTTTGTTTTTTTTTATAATTTATAAGAAGATTGTATTTGGAGAACCATACCTCCTCAGCAGAGAAGTCACTTTGGAGGTGAGATTCTACATAGTTGCTGTGGATCAAGGCTTTTAGAGAAGATGACTGTGTCATCTGCATAAAGTAGAATTTGTTCTTTGCAAACTGAGAGAAGCTTGTTAAGAAAAAGGCTGAGTAAAACAAGACATGAATTGACCCTTGAGGGACACCGGTGAGAACCTGGCAACTACTGGAGAGGGTGTCTTCTATTTTTACCCACTGGGACCTGTTACTAAGGTAGCTCTTAAACCATCCCACAGCATCAAATTGTGCGTTATTGCTACATGTTAAAATTGTGTGTCACCGCCACATTCCAAAATTGTGCATTACTGATGCATTCCGAGCCTGTGCTTCACTGCCACATTCCAAAATTATGTGGCACCACCACATTCCAAAACTGTGTGTCACTGCCACATTCCAGAACTGTGCATCACTGCTGCATTCTGAAACAGTGCATCACTGCCGCATTCCTAAATTGTGCATCACAGCCACGTTCGGAACCTGTGTGTCCACACCACAAGCCAAAATTGAGCATCAGCCCCACATTCTGAAACTGAGCATCACTGCCACATTCTGAAACTATGCATCACCACCACATCCTGAAACTGTGCATCACCATCACATGCCGAAATTGTATGTCACCGCCATATTACGAAACTGTGTGTCAATGCCACATTTCAAAATTGTGCTTCACTACCACATTCTGCAGTTGTGCATCACCACCACATTCCAAAACTATGCATCACTGCCACATCTGAAACTGTGCGTCCCTGCCACATTCTGAAATTGTTCACTGCTACATTCTGAAATTATACATCACTACCACATTCCGGAATTGAGTATCACCACCACATTTTGAAACTGAGCATCACCACCACATTCTTAAATTGTGCATCACCGCCACATTCTGAAAACGTGCATCACCGCCACTTTCTGAAATTGTGTGCCACCACCACATTCCAAAACTGTGCCTTACTGCCACATTCTGAATCTGTGTGTCACTGCCACATTCCGAACTGTCACCACTGCATTCTGAAACTGTGCATTACTGTCACATTCTGAAAATCTGTGTTACCACTGCATTCCAAAATTGTGCATCACTGCTACATTCCAAAGTTGTGCATCACTGACGCATTGTGAACCTGTGTACCATTGTCACATTCTGAAATTATGTGTGACTGGCACATTCAAAACCTGTGTGTCACCACCACATTCCAAGATTCAGCATCATGGCCACATTCTGAAATTGAGCATCACCGCCACATTCTGAAAATGTGTCACCACCACATTTCAAAACTGTGCATCACCACCACATTTTGAAATTGTACATCATCGCCACATTCTGAAATTGTGAATCATCATCACATTTCAAAAATCATGCGTCACTGCCACATTCCGAAATTGTGCCTCACTGCCACATCTGAATCTGTGCATCACCACTGCATTCCTAAATTGTGCTTCACTGCCACATTGCAAAATTGTGCAGCATTGAAGCATTCCGAATCTGCATGCCACCACCACATTTTGATATTGTGCATCACTGTCACATTCTGAAAATGTGCATCGCCACTGCATTACAAAATTGTGCGGCATTGATGCATTCTGAACCTGTGTGTCATCACCACGTTCTGAAATTATGCATCACTGGCACATGCCGAACCTGTGTGTCACCACTGCATTCTGAAATTGAGCATCACGGCCACATTCTGAAATTGCGCGTCACCACCACATTCTGAAACTGTGCATCACTGGCACATTCTAAAATTGTGTGTCACCACCACATTTTAAAATTGTACATCACTGCCACATTCTGAAATTGTGTGTCACCATCGCATTTCAAAATCGTGCATGACAGCCATATTCCAAAACTGTGCCTCACTGCCACATTCTGAATCTGTGCGTCATCACTGCATTCCTAAATTGTGTATCACCGCCACATTCTGAACCTGTGTGTCACCACCGCATTCCAATATTGTGCCTCACTGCCACATGCCAAAGTTGTACATTACTGCCACATTCTGAAATTGTATGTCACCACCGCATTCCAAAATTGTGCTTCATCACCTCATTTCAAAATTATGCATCACTGCCACATTCTGAAATTGTGCATCACTGCCACATTCTGAAATTAAGTGTCACTGCCACATTCCAAAACTATGCTTCACCACCACATTCCAAAATTTTGCATCACCGCAACATTTCAAACTTGTGCGTCACCACTACATTCTGAAATTATGCATCACCGCCACATTCCAAAATTGTGCCTCACTGCCACATTCCAAAACTGTGCATCACTGCCGCATACTGAATCTGTGCATCACAGCCGCATTCTGAAATTATGCATCACCGCCACATTCTGAAACTGTGTGTCACTGCCACATTCTGAAACTGTGCATCACCACTGCATTCTGAAACTGTGTGTCACTACCACATTCCTAAATTGTGCATCACCGCCACATTCCAAACCTGTGTGTTACCACCATATTCCAATATTGTGTGTCACTGCCATATTCCAAAAATGTGCAACACTGCTGCATTCCAAAATTGTGCACCACTCCTGCATTCTGAAATCATGCATCACTGCTGCATTCTGAAATTGTGTGTTATCATCACATTCCAAAACTTGGTGTCACCACCGCATCCAAAACTTGCATCACCGCCACTTTCCAAAACCATGCATCACTGTCACATTCTGTACCTGTGTGTCACTGCTACATTCCAAAACTGTGTGTCACCACTGCATTCATAAATTGTGTATCACTGCCATATTCCAAACCTGAGCATCACCATCACATTCTGAAACTGTGCATCACTGCCGTATTCCAAAATTGTGAGTCACCACTGCATTCCGAAATTGTGCATCACTGCTGCATTCTGAACTTGTGTGTCACTGCTGCATTCCAAACCTGTACATCATCACCCAATTCTGAACCTGTACATCACCACTACATTCCAAACCTGTGAATCAATGCCACATTCTGTAATTGTACATCACTGCTGCATTCCAAAATTGTTCGGCACCACTGCATTCTGAAATTGTGTGTCACTACCACATTTCAAAATTGAGCATCATTGCCACATTCCAAAATTGTGCATCACCACCACATTCCGAAACTGTGCATCACTGTCACATTCTAAATTGTGCATCATTGCCACATTCTGAAATTATGTGTTCCAGCAACTTTCTGAGACTGTGTCATTGCTGCATTCCACAATTGCAGTCTGGTGATATTTCAAAATCTCATACCTGCAGTATTTTAAAAATTGCACACAACTTTGTCATTTTAAAGCCATGTTTGGCATGGCATTACATTCCCCCATCACATTCTGAAGTACTGTACCGCAGCATCTACATATTATGGAAGTGCATGTGGTGACCCTCCTACCATGTCAGTTTTCCTTTTTCAGATGTTTGCTACACATGTAGTTGTAAATAACATAGGAGAAATAAGTCATATAAGGTAGCTTGCAGAGAGGACTAGGTTGTGAGTTCAGGAGATGACATCATCATCAGCAACTCTTCAATGACACTGGCTTTTTTGAACAGGCAATGAATTAAAGGTTACAAAATTACTTGTAACTTTTAAACAAAGTAACTTACAGATCTGATTTTTGGCATGATGCTGGTTGAGGATATGCTGATCCAAATTCTGAATTTATTGATGCCAAAAATATTGGCCTTAGTTCCTCTTTAACATTTGACATGCATATCTGATGTGTATCCTGGTGTCTAACACAATTGGATAAATTGGTTTAGCAGTTTTAAATTTACAGTGGGAAAAAAAATATTGGTAACATTTTCTTATTTATGGTAGCATATAGAAGAAGCATCCAGAATCCTTTTTGTGGAATGTAACATTCATAATGCATGCAACACTATTTCATTTGATAAGCTGGGCTGAGCTTTTTGCATTCCTGCTGTTCCTCAATGGGTAACTATTTTGCACCCCCTTAACATAACCAGATCGACTCAGTAGAACTACAAATCTCACTGATATCCTCTTTCTTCTCGCAGTGCCAAAATCTCTTAAAAAGAGAGTCACTTACTCCTTTTCCTATCAACCTATCCTGTTGGAATAGTCAGAATTCTTCCTTCCTTGTGCCCCAGACATTGTCTTTCTCCACTATGTCTTTCTGAGTACCTCTTAGTCCTAGACTTGCATGTATGTCAGGTTCCCTGGATCATCAGTTTACTGAGTGTGACCCTTATATATCCTGCATTCAGTTTGGAATTGTCAACAATCCATGCTTCCTTGATCCAGCTGGAGGGGTCTACCATTGGTGTACTACCCAACTCAGCTGTCAGTTTCTTGGGAAAACTATGCATCTAACTCCTGTAACTGGTGACCACCTACACTATCTGCCTCTCATACCTCTATCATTTAATTTGAATCCCCCACACAAGGTTGAGTGAAATTATCAAATTCCAATTTTACAGAATTTTCATGAAATTCCATAATTTTCACAAAGACTCATGGAATTTGAATTTAAAGGACCTGTAAATAGACTGTTTAGATGTTAAACAACTTACTGTTCTGATGCTTGCTCCCCCCAATATGCAGTTTTGCAATGAGAGTTGTAATAATCCATTATATGGTGAGTTTTAATTGTATATTTAAAAACCTAATATTCAGAAAGTGCTCCCTATGCATTTTCCACATTGATAGTCTCTGCTCCCATGAGATCAGCCCTGGGGATGACGTAATTGAAGCAAGACATCCTGTGCTCCGCTCCTATTGATAAAGTGCAGCACTAATACTGTTCAGCGAATTAAAACTAATAAATCTACCCAAAAAAACTCAGACTGTTTGTATAATTTATTCTGGTAATGCAAAGTTCAACTACTGACGTTCTCTACTTGACAGTGGGAGGTGAGGCACATATTTCTTCAGGGACTACTGTGTTTGTCAGCATTTGTATTATAAAGCCAGCACTTGCATGAAGATTTGTATTGTGGAATGCAGGAACCTCAAATAAAGTATTCATATTAAAAAATATATGTGTGGGCTGGCCCAGTGGTGCCGAGGGTTGAGGTGCTGGATGCCACACCTCGCACCACGCTGGCCACCTGGGTTCAGGAATGAGCCTGGGTTGCTAGGGGTCAGCAGGGGAGGGAGAGTATCAAGTGTCTGGAAGACAGCTCTCCTCTCCCGGGAGGGATGGGGTCTCTATTTGGCTCTCAGCTAACCTCTGGTGGAAGCTGGAGATACAGCAAGCGCAGGAGAAGTGTAGTGAAGGGGCAGGGAGTGGCAGACATCGGTGAGGTCTTGATGTCAGGGCTCTGGCCACTCCCAGGGAAAAGGGAAAACCTCCCTCCAGCTCCGGCGGAGATGGAGAACCAGAGTTTGCCCACGATTTATGGCCACCCTCCTGGCATCCTGCTGACCGATGCCACCAGAGAATTCCGGGGTGTTGGAGCCCACCCCGTCCCTGCCCGGGGGGGGCAAACCGAGGCTACATGGGTGACAGAGGATTGACCAGATAGGAGCGAACTGTAGTGGGATGACTCCTATGTAATTCCAAGGAGACGGGAGTTGAGGGGAGAAAGGAGGGAAAAATAGAAAGTACAACAAAAAAAGTATGTTTGAAGCAAATTTTTTTTTGATGGGGTTTGGGGTGTTCAAGTAGTCATTCACAGACAATTATGCATGTGTCCTTGGGCATTCTACACCATTCATGTAATGTACTGATTTAGTGCTGGAGTTGTGATGCTCTGTTGTTTGTTGCAGTGCTTTTACGTGATGTGTTCTAATGTGTGACATAATTATTTACGCTGTAGACATCCTGGCCCAGATATTCAGACTGCGCCAGGCTGTGGCACAAGCCTAGGTGCAGCGCAACTTGGCTGTGCAGGGGCGTTGACTGGGTGATATTCAACGGAGCTGTGCCATGGCACAGCATTGTTGAATATCGCACCCTGACCACCTGCAGTGTGCATGGTGCAGTGGCACTGCACCAGCACAAGTGGCCAGAGTGGAGCAGTGGGATGCGCTAGTGCAAGTTCAGTTACACTAGGTGCAACAACCGTGATATTCAAAAGTGCACATGCAAATGGGTCCATAATGCATGCAAGGCACAAATGGGAACATTTGCATGTCATTATGGCCCCATTTGCATGCAGGTGTGCCGATCCCTGGCGACTTGCACCTGGCGCCCTGCCAGGCAGCAGCTGTCGGGGACTGACGCCCCCTGCACAATGTGGCAATGTGCCCCTCTGCCCGATCCCGGGCATATGTAGATATAAATAATGTCCCATATCCCTGGTGGTCCAGTGGACCACTACACGCCCAGTCATGGGCTGAAGTATATAAAAAGCACGTCCTATATCCCTGGTGGTCCAGTGGACTGCTCGCAGCCCAATCATGGGCATCTGTATTAAAAAACATAAAGTCCAATATCCCTGGTGGTCCAGCAGTACCCCCTCCCCACCTGCCCACTGAGCCCCACCACCTCACTCCCCCCTCCATCAGCGGTGGGCGGCAGCACCCAACCCACCTGCCACCTGCTGACTGACACAGTAGGTAGGGCTGTACGCCTTTCAATGTTACACTGTCTTTAATGTCTTTATAAGCGACATTGCAGAGGGACTGGAAGGAAAAGTGTGCCTCTTTGCAAATGACACAAAGATCTGCAACAGAGTTGATGCACAAGGTGGGGTGGAAAGGATGAGAAGGGACTTGGCAAGGTTAGAGGAATGGTCAAAGGCAAGGCAGCTTAGATTCAATGCTAAGAAGTGCAAGGTAATGCACCTGGGAAACAAAAACCCAGGGGAAGAGTACACAATGGGGGTGAGATACTAACAACAACAAAAATGGAAAGGGACCTGGGGGTAGTCATATCAGATGACCTAAAGGTGGGCAAGCAATGTGAGAGGGCAGCAAGGAGGGCTGGGGGGATACTGGGATGCGTAGGGAGAGGCATCACCAGTAGAAAACAGGAAGTTATTATCCCTCTGTACAGACAGCTGGTGAGACCCCATCTGGAGTACTGCGTGCAGTTCTGGAGACCCAATCTCCACAAAGACATAGACAGGATGGAAGCTGTCCAGAGGAAGGCAACTAAAATGGTGCAGGGTCTGCACTGGAAGACATATGAAGAGAGACTTAAGGAGCTTAATATGTATAGCCTCGAGGAAAGGGGGGGACATGATAGAAACTTTCAAGTACCTCAAGGGAATCAACAAAGTCAAAAGGGTAGCATCTTTCAAAAAGAGGTGTGCAAGAACAAGGGCACAATTTTGAAGATGGGGAGACGGCTCAGAGGTAATTTGAGAGTATTTTCACAGAGAGGTTGTGGATGCATGGAGACGGCCTTCCGGAGGAAGGTTGTGGAGTCAAAACAGTGGTGGAATTCAAGCATGCATGGGACAGTCATAAGGCAGTTCTAGGGGTGGGGTAGGAAGAAGTAGGCTGCTGGTTAAATAGGATCTGCAGCTTATCCATTAGGTAGGAAATGGGCAGACTGGGGCCAAGCGGTCCTTATCTGCTGTCAAATTCTATGTTTCTATGTTTCTATTGGTCCACGGCGTGAGCCAATGGGTGTGCAGCCCATACCGTACTGATCCAGTCACATATCTGGACTGTGTAGTATGGTATGGGCTACATGCCCAGTGGCTCATGCTGTGGACAAAATGGGCATACAGCCCTACCTACAGTGTCAGTTGGTGGGCGGTGGGGCAGCAGGCGGGTGGGGTGCTGCCACCCGCCGCTGACTGGGGCAGGGCGGTGGGACCCAGTGGGCGGGTGGGGAGGGGGTACCGCTGGACCACCAGGGATATTGGACTTTATTCTTTTTAATACAAATGCCCCCGATCGGGCTGCAAGGGGTCCACTGGATGCCCAGGGATATAGGACGTGAATGTTTTTATACTTAAGCCCGCAATTGGGCTGCGAGCAGTCCGCTGGACCACCAGGGATATAGGATGTGAATGTTTTTATACTTCAGCCCGCGATCGGGCTGCGAGCGATCCACTGGACCACCAGGGATATTGGACTTTATTTTTGTAATACAAATGCCCATGATAGGGCTGCAAGCGGTCCACTGGACCACCAGGGATATAGGATGTGAATGTTTTTATACTTAAGCCCATGATTGGGCTGCGAGCGGTCCACTGGACCACCAGGGATACTGGACTTTATTTTTGTAATACAAATGCCAGCGATCAGGCTGCAAGTGGTCTACTGGACCACCAGGGATATAGGACATGAATGTTTTTATACTTAAGCCCACGATCGGTCTGCGAGCGGTCCGCTGGACCACCAGGGATATAGGACATGAATCTGTTTATACTTAAGCCCATGATTGGGCTGTCAGTGGTCTACTGAACCACCAGGAATATAGGACATGAATTTATTTACACAGATGCCCATGATCAGGCATGGGGGGTGCTGCCACGGAGGTGCAGCCGGAACACAGGCGGCAGCTGCCGTGTTGAGCCCTGCAATATGGCAGCTCACCTATGGGTGGCCAGTCCTCTGTTCCTTTTTTTTTTTGGCTCACCTGTGTGCAGCACAAGTAGGAGTTGTGCATGCATGGACTCAGCACATCCTGGGCTGAATATCGGGATGTGCGGAGTATGCATGAGTATGCCCCCCCCCACCTGTGTCGCATATATTACTGATGCGCTCTGGCACATCGGGATTTGTGCCAGGCACAATCCCGTTTGAATATCGTGCCGGGCACATCAGTGGGTTGCGCATGGTGCAACACTCTTGTGACATGCATAACCCTTTTGAATATCAGGGCCCCTGTCTTCATAGGCTCTTCTGACATGATCCGTAGATGTGTGACAGATGCTTACCACTGTCAGTTTATATAACCGGTTTTACTAGAAATACATTGTTGATGCTGACGTTAGCATACTTTGCTTTGATATTGTTAATATTCCCCCCCCCCAGTTATGACAAGTCTGTTCAGACACTGACTGAAAAATATGTGTATGTGAGCAGGATGCACAGCAGCACATCTGTTTCCCATTATGCCTTTTCCTGATAGGAGTGTGTGCCTCATCTCATTCCTGACATATATATATATATATATATCTGTGTTGTGTTACTGTTATAATAAAATGTGCATGTTGAGTCACTGTTGAGAGTATTTGTTGTATGTTTTTTGTGTGTGTACTTCTGATTTACTAATTGTTATTATTCAGTTGCTGAACCTTTGTCTCATTGCTTTTTTTTGGAGGGAAACCGATTTCAGTGTCAAAGTGATGATGTGTGGGTGTTGT
Organism: Neoceratodus forsteri; assembly: GCA_016271365.2. Taxonomy (NCBI): domain Eukaryota; kingdom Metazoa; phylum Chordata; order Ceratodontiformes; family Ceratodontidae; genus Neoceratodus; species Neoceratodus forsteri. The sequence continues at coordinate 972,104,332 of CM057456.1, read as the reverse complement.
GTCAGAAAGCACATTGACAGGATTTGAAGCCACATCTTTCTGACAGACATATCTTCTACAGTTCTTAATTGTTGATGTTCAAATAGGTTTTCTGCCTTTGTTTCATTTATTTTTTTCACAGCAGCTGTTAGTTTTGTATTTTTATTTTATAGCATTATGCCATACTGTGTTGTATATGGCTGTAAAAACGAAAGCCGTAAAGGGTGCAGTATACATTTTTTTCCTTTTCCAATTGACAAAGTAACTCATAAAGCCTGGGTGCATTTGTGTAGGTGAAAAGACTTTCAACCATCTAAGTATAGCCACATTTGTTCTGTTCATTTTCAGAAGTCCTGTTACGAACGTGAGCTGGAAAAATTGGAGCAGTTGGGATGGACCAATGCTTAGTCGAAGTTAAAAGTGGATTGTGTCCCTTTATTATTTATGCCTTCAAGTTCTATATCTGCCATTGGCCCAAGGAAGAAGGAAAGGACTGCTGTGACAAAATAGAACCGTTTGCAGGTGGGAAGGTAACATTGCTTAACCAGAAGTAGCACACTAAGCCAAAGCTTGTTTCCAGATGTGATCTGGGAGCACAAGGAAGTTAAGTGACACAGTATGCACCTAGGTGGTTGCAGGATTCAAGCCCAGGTCTTCAGATCTGCAGCTCAGAGCCTTAACCCCCTTCGCTATACTGTTTCACTTGGTTTACTAATCCCTAATTACTGTTATGCCAGATACTTGAAACTTTTCATGCTACATTGTGTACATTTGTGATAGGCTGTACAGGTGTTTATATCTGTGTGTGTGTTGTTGAGTGTAGCTTTTGGATGCATGGGTGTTGCATGGAGGAGTATCAAGTAATGTTTTTTTGCTGCTTCTGGAGACAGCATGCATGCATAGTTGTGCTGCTTACTATATGTTTGAACTATTCAGATGTGGAAAGTTGGTTGGGTGCATGAACACCTATTGCTGATGCTTGACAGTGTGCCTCCCTGGCTGAGCCCATGGCAGACTGTGTCTGTAAACTGCACTGATGGACCCCATAGTGTTATGCCCCCGCCCTGTCCTATATGCCTCCAAACTCAATCACACATTGCTGGTCCATTTTCGATGTAGGTGTTCCCTTCTCTCCAGCCTTACAACATGAAACACCGCTGTGCACGGAGGGATGTTGCATGCTACCCCCTACCCCACTCACAACAAGTAGTGTGTGAAGACCCTGCTAGTCATGGTAACACATAGCCCAATGACTAATGCCATCAGCTGGTACATTGTCTTTCAAGGCATGGCAGTGTGTCCATCCCATCCAAATTGTGGCACAATTATTACCCCCTGTAATCACCAATGCCACAATACCAGCAGTGGGCAATCCACCTTCAACAGAGTCCTGTTCCTCTCATACCACAGCATTTGTTCCCCCCACCCCCAATTACGTCATCATTGCACATCGTGTGGTGAGCAGTGGCAACCACATCACCACTCCCTGCTGCACTGTGAAAAGGGCTCCTGACCCCCTTACCTTGTTTACAGTTACATGGCAGTGGATGACAAGTAACTCATTCCTCCTGACGTCTCTACGGCCTTCGACTGTCCAGAATGCTCTGTTGGTTGTCCATATCCATGTCACTGACAGCGAGATGTGGCTGGGGGGGCTGTGCTGGTGTTGCTGTTGCTGGTGTGGGAATGTGTACCAACAGTGTGATGTTGGGTGTTATGGTCTGGATGTGGGGTTATGCACATGGGCATTGCATTGTGGGTTGTGTAGAATAATACTACTGAACAGTATTACATCAGGAGATGTAAGGTCCAGAATGATTTCAGATGAGCAATTTATAATTGATTGTGAGCATTGGACACCAGTCCACTAACGTTGTGCATTGTTTAAGCAATATACCACGATATGGTGTGGTTGATGACAGGATTTACCCATGGGTGGTGTGGTTTGCTCACAAGGTGCACCCAAGTGAGGTAAATACAACAGAAGTGGGTAAATCTTGCCATTACCCACACTATATCATGGCATATTACTATTATACAATGGAGGAATAAACACAAGGGAAGTTTTAATTTTTTATTTTGTGTTTAGTGTGTTCCTGGTTAGTGAGAAAAAAATATGGCAGCCGGCGGCTTTGAAGTCTGGTACACTGATTGGCTGGCACTTCTACCATGAGGTGATAGCAGGATTTACAACATTGTAAATCCTGCAGCCAGCCAGTCAGCATCAAGGATTTTTGGTACCCATTGTATAATTCACAATATACCATAACAGGGTCTAGATATATGGGGTGGATTTACCACTTCTGGTGTGGTTAAGTCACTCAGCCTGTGGTCTTGTGACTGACCCACACCAGGCATGGTAAATCGAGCCAGATACCCACACCCTGTTGTGATATATTGCTTTATTATGAACTGAGGATTGTAAATAGAGGAATCTGATTGGCTGAGAGCTCTTTGAAGCCATGATGATATCGGACTACATCATCATGGCTTCAGAAAAGTTCCAGTGCCACCAGTCTCTTTGCTCTCTACTGTCTGAGAACTATTTTTTCAAAATGTATTCCTATACCACCCAAAAACTCTTTCATAAAACATTTTAAAACCTGTTTCTTTTATTTTTTTTTATTTAAAAAACTTGAAACTCAGTTCATAATAGCAATAAGTCACTCCAGGGTGTGGTATATCATGGGATATTGTCACTTCCTGAGTGGTTGGACGCAATCAGCCTGCGGCCTCATGCCCAACCACCCAAGACATGATGATATCTCATGATACACCACACCCTGTCATGCCTTATTTCTTAATTATACAATTGCTCTGGAAATACTGGCTCCAGATTGGCTGGCTGGCATGATTTACAATGTGTAAATTGTGCCATAACCCCACGGTAGAAGTGCCAGCCAATCAGGGAAGCAAACTTCCAAGCTGCCAGGCACCATATTGTTTTCTCACAATAAGTGGAATGAAAGAAACTAAAAAAAAAAAAAAAAAAAAACTTCTCTTTCCTTCTCTTATACATTGTGTAATAGTAATATGCCATGAGCAGGTATGGGTAATGGCAAGATTTACTCACTTCTGGGGTGGTTTCTTCATTCAGCTGCACCTTGTGATCAAACCACACCATGCAGGGGTAAATCCTGCCATCACCCACACCTGGTCATGATATATTTAATAAATAGTTCACAAAGCTGAACGTGTACAAAGAAATGGGTCAAGAGGGGCTACACCTTTATATATCAAAATATATGTGAAATGAATTACCAGTGCTTTAGGTAGTGGCAGTATGTTCACATAGTCACTTACATATGAGATGATTAAAGTTTCTTCTCTTCTTCTTCATGAGCCTACCTCCCTCTAATTTCATTTCATGACTTCGACTATTCCTTCCTTTCTTCACTCTAAAAAGTCCCTGATTTCCTGTCATGTTTATGCCTTTCATGTGTAACCTTCACTTACCTACATTTAAACGGTATGTGCCCAGACACTATTACAGTCCGTAAAGCATGCACACCCACTCCTCTCAACGACTCTGATAGGTCTCCCAAACAGGCTTTTCCTCATGCCAGTTGGCACTTCAATCACTTGTGTGCCACTTTGGCCACATCCAGGCACAGCAATGCGGGCACCTCCCGATGCCAGCATGGCATCTTTTTGGTAACCCTGCAATTTGGCTCGGGGGTTACACTTGCATTTGCATGTTCCACTTTAACTCCCCCCTTCTCTCACCTCTCCACCCTCGGCCTACCTCTCATCCAGCATGTACATGTTAAATTCCTTCAGTATACACTTTTATAGTAACTCCCCATCTCCCTGATCATTTTTTTTGCAGTGTGTTTGACCACTCTGCCAGCAACTTAATATCCTTCTTCATGTATGGCAGCCAGTACCGCACACAGTATTTTATGTGCGTTCTTACCAGCGATCCTGGTGGCTGCCCGACCATGATCCACCTCATAACTTGCAGCGTACCATCTCTGTTCACTGATCACAACACGGTCCTGGCTACCAATCACAAACAGCAATGTTTCTTTTTCAGTGCCATCACTCCTACCCCACTTCCACAGACCCTCTTTAGATTAAAAAATAAATCTATGCAACAGTGAGAGAGACAAATGAGGGAACCAGACAGAAAAAACAGACGTGAAAAGAAAGAAAGGCCCTGTCAAGCACATGAAGGTACACAAAAAAGGAAGTGTATTTAAAAACAAAAAATGCCCTCTTCTGGCTGCTACACCAGCAGCTGAGAGACTACTTTACAAAAAAAAAAAAATTCTATTAATCTATACTACTTTTTATGTAAATTTGTTAATTTTTTAAATTATTTTATTAAAATAATAATGGCCCATTTTGTACGCGTAATATTACTCTCCAGGCTAGGTTGTATGGGCAATACTGGACCTTCCACGGCCTTATTACGCCCCTTGGTGGGCTGGTATTGCCCAATACCACCCACCCTGTTGGGTAATATTGCTTGCATTGTTAACCAATTCATCCTTGGTGCCAGTCTTTTGAGGGGTACCACATTGGCCATCCTCCAGTCATGATTTTCACACCCTGACTGCAATGTACACACCCTGACTGCAATGAGGCATTGGACAGCTCTGCCAATGGTCCTGTCGTGACCTCTTCCAGATCATTCACTGCCATGTGGTGGAAGCCATCCATTCCTTTTCAATCTGTTGTTTGCGACTAGATGTTCAATCTCAAGAAATGGGCACAAGTACATTGGCGGGTGTTGGTAGTACTGAGACACTAGGACACCGACAGACACAGTGATGTATAGTGATGCATGTTGAATGACTTCAGTGTGTCGCTGTGCATGTATCTCATCAATATTAACATACCAGCATATGTTCTATGCATATTTATAGTTCTACATTATCCAGGCCTTGTTAATATTCCCCTCCCACCCCACTCCCCCAACATGCACCAACACAGAATGTTAACACAGAACATAAAATGAGTAGATAAATCCCCATGTTTTGATTAGCTAAGACTTGGTTGTAGCTATTGCATTAACATCTGGGTAAAACAAGTTTCTGCCAATCAGGGCAGCTTACAGAATTCATTAGCCACCTATTTCATAGTTTCTGTCATAGGTAAGGAGCAGACAGCTCTCAGACAAAGTGGTAGGAATAGAAGGTGGATGTTTCATGGGCTTCAAAGAAACACCAGCAATGGAAAGTCTGAATAGTACTTGATTTTTGTAATTGTATATGTGTTTAGGGGGGGCCTCATGAGTTAAATAACATTGAATTATTTACTTACTTTTTTTTAATGTAATGGACCTTTATTTTTAGAGCCTATTCAAATTTTTATATATACAAGTAAAGTCTGCAACCATGTTTGCGTTGCAAACAATGAAATAGGTGACTTATGATTTCTGTGAGCTGCCATGGTTGCCAGGGACTTGTTTTAGCCAGTGGCGGCACTCTGTTACTGAAATGGCTAGAACCAAGTATCAGGTAATCAAGACACAGGGATTTCTTTGCCCATTTCATATGGAGTTTTAGGTTAAATTCATGCATCCTAGGTCAAAGAGTTTGGATTAGAGCAGGATCATAAAGGGTAGGAAGAATGGACAGACAGTACTATTATTCAAGCACATGAACTATGTGTCCAAATTTTATTATGAAATGATTATGATTTTATTGCATGTTGTCTTGGCATATGTTTCTGTAGTCTCACTGTCTGTCTTTTCATGTCTGTTCAGTTTCTTCAGGAGATGTTTCCAAATGGTGGACAAACATCTAGCGCATAACGTATACATGAGCTGGAAATTACAACAGATGACAGCAGTTGTACAACTGGACCTGATGTATCCCTGATACAGGACTCGCCCATGGTTTCATTATGTGCATCAACTGGACCTGGGGATTGTTCTACTGATGAAAGCACCATATGTGATCAAACTATTACCAAATCTTTCAGTACTGGTGAAATTTCAAGATGTCAACATCATTGACATAGGAGTTGAATCACTTCTAAGTGAAACACATTGGACAACCAGAAGTGTCCGATGTCAGGCTAATATTCATCTGCAGCAGAGCACACGACATATTCAAGTTTCCATCCCAGATGAAAATTCAAGGCAGCAAGTCACAATGTTTTCCATCGGAATTCAATGCATGATATCGAAGGATGAGCAGCGTATCTCCTTCTCTGATAAAGATGAATTCACTGATGAGGACTTCAGTGATATGAGTGACTCTATTATGGATTCAACCCGTGATTGTGACCCAGACTATAACCCTTCAGAAGATGAAGACAGTTATACTTATTCATCTGACAGTGAGGACAACCACTATGGATCATTCTCTCTGAGTCAAGAATTTGGCAAGGTTGATGTTAATCCAGCACAGGAAAGGTACTTCCTGGTTTCAGAGCATAGTTTGTCAGTCCTATTTTCATGTTGTAATAAGTGCAGGAAAAAGACAAACCACTTCATCACACGTGTCGCAGGAACAATGATTTCAGTACATGTAACATGCCATGATGAACATGTGCGAAGACGAGACAGTCCAAGTGCATCTGGGTCAATGCCATTGGGTAACGTTACGTTGGCCACTTCAATTTTTTGCTGTGGACTAACTGTGGCAAAGGCACAATGATTAATGCAACACATGAACACACCAGTATTTCCACTAGTGACTTACCATAAACTGCAGTGGTCATAAATAGTTCCAGCCATGAAGCAAGTGTAGAGTGAGTCACCACTATGTATTGGAGGAGACACCCGCTGCGACTCACCTGGCCATTCAGCCATGTATAGCCTATATACCATTATGGATCTGAAAACCCAAAAAGTCATCGATTTACAGCTGATACAGGTAATGCATTACTTATATAAGTTTTAGTTGTTATTCATCTTATATTTTCCTACCTCCTCGTGGTGTGCCAAATATAGGCAAGTAAGTGTGCAACTGCATACATAGTGGAAATGTAATGGGCTTGTGTGGAATACATGATTTATTTGAATGAGCAGTGTGTGACCTTGCTTGACCTCATGAGTGACAGTGCCACGAGTGTGGTCCCGAGGTCACACACTGTGAGTGGTGCACATTTGTGATTTATGGAATTTTTTATGTTTGTTTTTTAATTTTTTTTTTATGTTGTTCAGTGGGATTGTTTGTGCTACTGTTGTTTGTGTATGCGTAGTTTTACTGTTTGATTGAGTTGGCTGTGGGTGGAATGCAATTGTGTGTAGGTTTTTTGATTGGGTGGCGCTGTGTGAGAAAATAGATCTGACTGGTCGGGGCGCTGATGTTACATTTGGTGGTGTGTCTTTGTCTGTGGCTTGGACTTAGAGCCGCAGTTTTATGGCAGTTTGTGTGGAGTGTTTGAGAGGGATTGTTGAGAGAGGATTTTGGAGCTGAATCGCTTGGATTGTATGATGTTGGATTGTTGGGTAGCGGGACTAGATGTTTCGGGACGCCGACTCAGAGTGTGTGTGCGCCATTGAAGGCCTTACGAAGTGGCAGCAAAGATGGGGTAAGAAGAAGTGGAATATTTTGTGTGGACTATTTTTCCGAATTCGATTGTGATTGCAGCATGAAGTGCTCAAAGAATATTTGTCTTTTTTTGGTGTTGATATTTTATCAGTGAATTGCAGGATTATGTACTGTGTATTGTGTATTGTGGCAGGAAGAGTCAGAAGATTTTTGGGTTTGATAAAGTATATTTCATAGTGGGAGTTTCTGTAACATAAAAAAAGTACTGTTTTATTGCCTGTAGATGTGGAAGTGTATGGAGGTACTGTGAGGTCAGGGTGGGTGGGGTGGGTTGAACATTTCTAAAGGACTTTCCATGATTTTTCAGTTAAAATGGGTGCTGTCAGGAATGGCATGGGGGGGTTAATCTAATTCCAGTAGGAGGGGGTTTGATTGATGGCAGGGTGTTAGATAAATGGTGGGTGATTGTGTGGGTGATTGACAGCAGGGTGTTGGATAAATGTTAGAATCACCGTTAATAAACATCAGTGAGAATAAATGGATGTACTCCACTGATTATTGCATGAATATGGGTGTTGCTTTATTTTGGGCCTTGCAAAGTGTCGAGTATCCAACCTGATAGATACACTGTTGGGAGTAACAAGCAGGGCATGGGAAACAAAAAAAGAGTACATCTGTGTAAACAAATGGTACTGTCTCAAAAGAATGTCATGGTGTAATACTGGTATTCACAATGTGAGTTCATAACTAAACACCTGCATGCTAGGTCACTATGTGTTATGCATTTGGTTTTACATATCATTCGATCATTACATGTGGTGCAATGTGCCACTTCTTACTCATGCCAGATGCTTATGAAAGTCTTTCTTTTTCGTAGTGCACGGAAGTCAAGAAGTCCACAACAATGGAACTTGAGGGACTTATAAGAGGCAGGAAGTTTCTGTGGTACTGTGGATGCACCATTGAAGAGCTGGTGACTGATAGGCATGTCAGGTCAAGGCCTACATGAGGAAGGAGCACCCAAACATCAGACATTTCTTTGATGTTTGGCACATTGTGAAGGGTATACGTTGCAACACCATATTACCTGTAGTGTCATGTAGTTCATTGTTTCCCAGTTGTTTGTGATGCTCACCATTATAAGATCTGTCCTGCCATTTCCCAGTCCAATTGGTCTTACTCAGATGACCATTGTATAAGTGCAATAAGACACTTTTTAGTTGTGCATTATGGTCTGATAACCGCAGTCCTGTGGCGACCAGCACTCGGCCTTCTTCTTCGTGCATTACTACGCCCTGAGGAGTGTGGTTATCTCACTGTAATGCACACCCCATTGTGTTGTATTGTTTGCATGTAGTCTATGCTGTTGAAAACTGGTTATTGTCACCTGAAAGAACTATCCAAGAACTGCAAGGGTACAAACAAGGTGCTGTAGGGATATTTCTTCCATTATGCCAATAGTATAAGAGTAGGTGTGTATGATATGAACTTAGAAGCCTGCCATTTAAGGGGTGTTGACAGGAAGTTATTCTACACATAGCGGGTTCTGCATACATGGTGTATTTTGGCAATGGATGTGCTGGTAATAATGAGAATGGAAAGATTTTAAAATGCTTGTGATATGTGTCAAGGTGCAATGTAGCTGTGGAGGAGTGGGATGTAGGATACTAGCCAGGTATGAATCTGTGGTCACAGAACTGTAAGGTTAATGGCAGTCTGTATGGGTAGAATGTTCATTATAAAATTGAGAGGAGAATTCCTTGAAGCTTATTGGCTGAAGCATATTTATGCATATTTGACCGATGGTGATACCTCACATTATCGTCACCTTCCAAAATTGATCACCAAGGTCTGCCATGTACTAATGCTGTAGTACAATTTTATAATGTAAGTACTACACTACAGGGTGTGGAATATCACAGGATCTCAACACGTTGTGTTGCATGAGACACTCGGCCTGTGTCCTCATGCATCACAATGCACATGAGGCATGACGAGATCTCATGATATACCACACCCTTTTGTGTATTATTGTTTAAGTATGTGATCAAATGTAATTAAGCAATGGTATTCCGAAATATAGTGATTCATATATGCATTGCTATTGTCTTCATAATTGTTGGGGGAAAAAAACATGATGCAGCATTTAAAAAGAAGGGATGCAATGTCATCCAACCCTGGATAAAATCAATTAGTAACCACATGTTTTGCAACAACAAGTGATAGCAATCCTGATGTGATCCATCAGAAGTGGCTTAGCCTGCTGAATCACGTTGGAAACGTGTATACCAGCCATGGCGACTAGTTTCCAGAATATACACAGGGTGTCATTGAAAAAGGAAAAAAACTGATAGACAAGGGTGAATTTTCATCTTACTTGAAAATGTTGCATGCATCTAATAAAAAGCCGCAGTTCATAGACCACTCACATGTCATAATTCATTGTTTTCATTCCTACCTAGGCACCAGAGTACACAATGTGCTGACTGATACAGTTGCAAACTCATACCTCATGAAGTATCTGAAGCAAATCTCCCTCCTTTACCAGACTTACGGCATTGAGGAGTTCCATAGCCTGGTGTGTCATTTTGTGCCAGCATTTTTTAACTTCTTCTACCCATCCATGTACGCAAGGTACAACGACAACAGTTTCACTGGTATGAAAAGCTGTCTGATACTAAGTGTTTCAGTGTTGTTATAATGGTCATGATCAGTACATGTCACATAGTTACACAGTAAATGCTTACCAAATGTTGAAATGCCAAAATGTACAATTCCTTTTCTGACGCATATCCCAAAACTGCACATACTACCAATGAACAGCACCGTGTGTGTACAACGCACTGTTGAATATCTATGCAGTTCCTGCTGTCACCACCTCATCTTTTACTGTGTTGCATGTTTCCACTGCCATCAGCATAAACTAACATGTTTCATATATTTCTTACCTTTTCTACTCTCACATCTCAGACTTAGTCAGCTTGATTTATTACATTAATTACATTTGATTACGCACCACCATTCAACATTTGTAATCTATCTAATGTCTTGTAAGGAATAGCATAAATCTAGCGCATACCTTCTTTTCACATTTCCAAGTTCTATACCAGCATCTTTATTCCTGTGTCATGGTTTCCACCCTACTTTGGTTACCCACCATATTGCAAAATTTTGTGATACGTGCAAATAGGCACACCAGACTCTCCAATATGTCACTTATGCACACAATAATAATGAAATGTTCCATGGATGATCACAGAGGAACTTCACTCATCCTTGTCCCCCCCCCCACCACTTCACCATGTTCAAGTGACTCTGCATTCTGTGATTATTAGTCCCTTTTGTGCACTTCTTGTAGGTAAAATTTATCTTGATATTCTTGCTAAAGCTATTTAACTGAATGTACATAAGACAGTTTTTTAAACAATAGTCATAGTTGCAGTCATTCCATTCTGAGTCATGCCGACATCTGTAAACCATGGTTTGAAGACAAAGTGGTTAAAGTGTACATGAATGTAAGACAGTGAGTAATGAAGAGGTTATGTAATGTACATGTTCAGCTTCTTTGAGGTATTACTAATACATGTAATCTTAGTTTGATACATATCCCTTACTCCTAGACATCTATTGGCTGGTCTACACTATAACGAAAATGTGGGCCATGCTATCGCAACGTCAAAGAATGGGGAGCCACAGTACAGATTAGCCTATCCAAAGGTGAGTTGTGAGAAAGAGCCAGTCATCAAACCTGTAAAAACACCACCCACCTTCGGTAAGTAAGCAATAAGACACAATGGTTTGTACAGTAGACAGTTCATCTCCCTCCTAAATCTTCCACCCTCCAATCTAAGTGCATGCCCCATCGTATCCCTACCCTTCCTCAGTTTAAACACACCTTCAGTGCTAGCTTTATTTATCCCCCCTCAAATACTTGAACATTTCAGCCATATCCCCCATCCCTCCTCTCCTCCAGCATGTACATATTCAGTTCATTTAGCCTGTCCTCACAGGCCTTGTCCTCCATCCACTGAAACATTTTTGTTGCCCTCCATTGCACACCTTCCAGTAAATTAATATCCCTCTTCAGATACGGCCACCGGTACTGCACACAGTACTCTAAGTGTGGCCTGGCCAAAGATGTGTTAAGGGGCAGGATCACCTCCCTGTGCCTGGACGAGACACCCCTTGTGATACAGCCCAACATCCTATTTGCCTTAGCTGCTGCTTTCCTGCATTGGGCAGAACTGTTCATGCTCTCTGTTACCAACACCCCTAGGTCCTTCCCTTTATCAGTGATCCCCAGTATCAACCCTCCCAACCAGTATTCCCTCATTGGGTTCTTTGTCCCAAAGTGCATAACCTTGCACTTTTTCACATTGTATCCCAGCTACCACTTCTCTGACCATACCTCCAGTTTGGTTAGGTCCCCTTGCAGTTGTATCCATCCATCCTCTTTATCCACCACTGCCCCATTTTGGTATCATCTGCAAACAGAATAACCCTGCTGCCAACTCGGTGTGCAATATCTGAGGTAAAGAGCCCAAATAGCACTGGGCATAGCACAGAGCCCTGCGGCACACTGTTCGTCACCGGTCTAGGTGTTGAGAGCCACCCCCCACCACCCATTGCTGCCTCCCCTGTAGCCAGTTCCTTATCTAGTTTTTCAGCTTTGTCCCCACCCCTGTAGTGCTCAGCTTCCTCCCCAGCCTCCCATGATGCACTGAATTGAAGGCCTTGCTGAAGTCCAAGTACAGGACATCTACAGCATGACCAATATCCAGCTCTCTTGTTACCCAGTCATAATATTCTGTTAGACTGGTTTGATGAGACCTCTCTGAGATTAACCTGTGCTGCTGCCCATCCTGGAGGTCATTACCCTTGAGAAACGACAACAGCCTCTCCTTCAGTATAGTCTCCATAAGTTTACCCACTATGGAAGTGAGACTGACAGGCCGATAATTTCCTGGCTCATCCCTCAGGCCACTGTTGTGTATGGGCACCACATGGACCACTCTCCAGTCCTGAGGCACCCATCTCATATCCAGGGAGGTGCTGAACAGTTCCACCAGTGGCTCAGCCAACACCTCCGCTATCTTCCTCAGCACCCTGGGGTGGATGCCATAATGACCTGGTGCTTGTCCACCCTTAATGCCCTCAGACCGTCTAGTACTCTACTCCCCTCGATCTTTCTGTCCATCAGCTCCTCCCCTCCCAGTCCATGATGGTAGTGGACCACCCTTCTCCTTCGTAAAAATGGAACAAAAGTATTCATTTAGTACTTCCGCTTGTTCTTCTCCATTTTCCAACCACTCCACTCCCCACTTTATCTTCACTAGATAGTCTCTGCACTTTCTCTTTTCCCTGACATATCTAAAAACGTCCTTCTCTCCTCCCTTGATGCCCTGCGCTAAGCTTAGCTCCCTAGAGGCCTTCGCTACTTTTTCTACCTTGGTCACCTCCTTGGACCAACTCACATAAGCCTCCCTGTCCTCTTCCTTCCTCATTCTCCTGAATCTCTGGTACGAAGCTCTCTTTGCCCTCACCCCCTCCAACACTTCTCTGTTCAGCCAGCATGGTTTCCTGGCTCTGCACTTCTTACTCTTATTCCTGGTGTGAGCTTCTGTAGCATCTGTTAGCCCAATTTTAATAATTTCCCACTTTTGCTGTGCATCCAACTCTGGCCTAATACCCTGAAGTCCCCCTTGCAGTATTTCTCTCATCCTCCAGAAGTCCGCCCTCCTAAAATACACGACCTTTGTTACTGTGCCTCTAGACTCCCTGCCCAACTTGAGAGTGAACCACACTGTTTGGTGGTCACTACCAGCTAGTGGGTCTTCCACCCTTATTTCCCTCACTGCCTCCTCATTTGACAGCACCAAGTCCAGCATACTATCTAGTCATGTTGGCCCACTGATCAGCTATCTCCACCTCCATCCATGGCATCCCTGCCGGTAAGTCTGTTATCCTTTGACATACGGGACACTCTCATAGCCTCCATAATGTGCCCATCCAGATTGCCAGCCCACATCCATTGCAGATTACTAGCCTGTCCCCCCATTCATACTTCTGCTGCTGCTCCCCTGGAGCTTGCGCCCCCTTCACTCTCGACCTCACCACCTCCATCCTGCCTACTGCAACCCCTCCTCCTCCTCCTCCTCCTATGTTCCCCTGGTGTCCACATCTCCCCACCCATTCCACACCCCCTATCTCTGTCACTATACTCAGCCACAAAATGTACCATGCCTTCCTTTGACTATCCAGTGCTACTCAGAGCATCAATGTGCATACTGACCTCTGTTCCCTAAACCTCTGTCAGTTCTACTTGCACCTTGCATTAAAATAAAAAAAATTTAAACCCTGAAATCCCACTAGTAAAAGCTGGAGTAACAGAGCTTTTCACCACCTGACTGCTAGCTTTAGGAGTTAGTTCATATGGGAAGTTTGCAGCTCCCCAAGCTCCTCCGTCACAGCCTTCAAGCCCAACCCCCAGTGGCTTTCCAGTATTTAAGAAAGGCTGCTGGAGGGGGTACGTGAGAAGGATTTTACTCCACACAACAGCAGTCCTGAAAATCAGTTATAGCTTTAAGCTGCTCCCAAGCCAACAGCAAACTCACAATATATGGTAAGTGGCGACAGAGACAGCGCAGTCTCAATGTTCTAACCCCTTAAATGTGCATGACAGAATTCACTGCAAGTTATTAGACTTGTAAGGGATTACATTGTTTTTTTTTAAAGAAAATTTACATAATTTTCACTTCACACTATAAAGTGAAGTTATGTAAGAACATACTGTAACAGTACAACTTTGAGAGTAGCTATTGCAGCAGGTAACACAAGAATGACTGAAGCAGGTAGGGCAACACATATAATTTCTTGTTAGCAGTATGCAAGGGTGGACAGCATCCAGCGTATATGGCTACCACCCATATCCCACGTTGACTAAATGGATCGGTCCCACAACATCCCACAGTTCTCATGCCAGCGTGAAATGAACTGAGGGATGATATGGGACAGTCCCTTTTATACCACATGTGACTTTGGTGGCGATCCACATTTGTGCAGCGCCAACTTATAGTTTTCCATGTGGTCATGCCATCTGCCTGCTTCAGTCATACTTGTGTTACCTGCTGCAAGAGCTCCAGCTCAGAGCAATGTGATGTTTTCACTGGCAGTTATGTCTTCATCCAGTTCTTTATTAATTTATTATGTTTTCTTGCGTGCATGCGCAAGAAACATTTATTCACAGCTTAGGAGAGAAGTGGGGTTTTGGAGGTGCGGCACTGTGGGGGCCAATGCCCTTAGTGCCTTTTGAGGCTTGGCCCGCTTTACCCAGTGCAGTGGCATGCTGCTGCTGACACTAGTTCAGCCAGAGTGCCATCACCTTGAAACAAATCCACCACTGCAATGAGGGTGCGACCTGTCATTGTAGGGCAGCACCTTGCCGTCCATATGTCTCTGTTCATTTGCTGATGGGGAGCCCACTCCCCGTTGGCATACTGTAACCCCCTCCCCATTTGTTGTGTGCCAAGTGGGTGCCCAATCCCCCTTGGCATCATGTGCCCCCCCATCAGTCTTTCTTTGCCAATGGGGGCCCCTATCAGTTTCAGTCCCCCCTTCGCAGTTCAATTTGCAGATGGGGGAGCCCACTACCTGTCGGCATAATGTCCATCCCCAGTTTGTTGTGTGCCAAGAGGGTTGCCCAATCCCCCTTGGCTGCCCCCCAGTATGTGCCAATGGGGGTGCCCAATCCCTAGTCAGCTACAGCCCCCCTAAAAACACTCAGGTGGCACGCTGGGAGCCCACTCCAGAGTGCCTAATGTCCCTGAAAAAAAAAATAAACGTCCCGTGATGATGTTTTTCATTTTTGTTTTGTTGTTTTTAAACCTGTAAAACAGAAAACAATCCCTTGTTGAGTTCGATGGCCCATCTCCCAACCTACGCCCACCCTCTGTGCATCCTGCCTCCCCACATCCCTCTCACACCATACTTACCTCTGGAGCCCAACGCGACAATCTTTGGTGGACCGGGAACATGTCTGCATTTTTTTTCAAAGCTGACTACAAACTGAAGAAATGCTGGTAAGTTGTATAATGGCATAAATAGGGTTTTTTCAACTTTGGTGCATATCTCAGGCATTTTAAGGAATTTTGGCACCAAATTTTCAACATGGGGTTATTGGGACCCCACTGTCATGGCGTTATTCTGTCCCAAAAGGTGATTTCGCGGTCACTGCATGGAATCATCTTTTGGGACTGATTAATATATGACAGTGCCAGTGTTCATGAGGTGGGCTCTCAAAAAGCCTATGTTGCAAATTTGGTGAAAAAAAATCAAAAACAATTACGGTTTTATGAGAGTGTATTGTGCAGTTTCCACGCACGCTTGTACCTTTGCGAATTTGTAATATTTTCACTCCAGATTTTCAACATTGGCATTTTTCTACACACCCTTATAAGCAGTACAGCTGTCATTTTTCACATCCTGACCAAAATGTGTTTTCGCACTTCTGGCACAGAATAGCATGGTCGCTGTGGGAAATTAGTGTTCGGGACACATTAAGAAAATTATAGTGACACTGTTCATGAGCAGAGGACCTAAAATGCCTATGTTGAAAATTTGGTGACAAAAGTCCATGAAATGACTGTGTTACAAGCGTGTGTTGTGCAGTTTCCATGTATGCTCAGAAGCGTGGAAATTTGTAATATTTTCACTCCAGATTTTCAACATTGATATTTTGTCACACCTTCTTATGAACAGTACAGCTGTCATTTTTCATATCCTTCCCAAAATATGCATTTGCACAT
Organism: Neoceratodus forsteri; assembly: GCA_016271365.2. NCBI lineage: Eukaryota > Metazoa > Chordata > Ceratodontiformes > Ceratodontidae > Neoceratodus > Neoceratodus forsteri. Next base: position 972,088,098 of record CM057456.1, on the reverse strand, counting down.
CTGGTGCACAATGGTGCAGTCGCTGTGGGAAATTAATGTTTCGGACAGATTAAGAAAATCATTGTGACAGTGTTCATGAGCAGAGGTCACAAAATGCCTATGTTGAAAATTTTGTGAAATAATTCCACCAAATGACTATGCTACAAGCATGTGTTGCCCAGTTTCCAGGTATGCTCGAAACTCGGAGCATTTTTAATATTTTCACTACAGATTTTCAACATTGCCATCTCTTCACACCTCCCTATGGATGGTACAGGTGTCATTCTTCACATCCTGCCTGATTTGCATTTTCGCACATCTGGCGCAGACTGGCACAGTCACTGTGGGAACTTGAAGTACGGGATACATTAACAAAATCACACTGCCACTGTTCATGAGAAAAGATCCCAAATGCTTTCATGAGGTGGGGGTCACAAAAAGGCCATGTTGAAAATTTGTAGTGCAAATACCAACATATGCCTGGGGCGTTAGGGTTTCTAACCATAATGTCCCACCCTGTACAGACTGACAGGCATCAGAGGTGTAACTTTGGATCACCGTCTGTAATGCTCAAGCCATCCCATCCCCACCCTGAAGCCAGTGACAGGCATCGAGGTGTGCCTTGCACTCTTCAGCCCCAGACTTCACCCCATTCTCCTGTACTGCACCCATTTCAGTGTATGTCCTTATGAAATGGGTGACTGTGAAGACAAACACCCCAAGGCATACCTCGACACTTGTCGGTGTCTACAGGATAGGGTGAGGAGAAATGCCATGAGCATTACGGGCAGTGACCCACATGCACACCCCAATGCCTGTTCATCTCTGCAGGGTAGATGTGGGATTGGCGTGAGTTCAGTACTTCACTGCCATTCCTATTCTACATCTGTCTAACTCCTGCATGTCCAATGCTAATATCGGCAAGCAAATATTCGGCATTGACAAATGCTTGTTAACATTTATTCCCTCAAATTGTCAAAGCTGAGCAATGAGGGTATGTTACTTAAAATACTTTATAATAATGTACTGTACTATCATCTTCCTTACAGGTTATGTTGATGAAATTCAATCACTGGTTATGAATTTGAGGCAGTAACATCCATCTTACAAAGCTGCACAAGTGCTGTATAATGAGGAGACAGTGCCTGAACCACTGTCATCAACATTTATACAACAGGACAAGAGAATATTGATTGAAAAACATAGGACACGGTTCCCACACCTTGCAATGACAGGAGCAAAGTAACACGGTGGATAAAGTGGGAGAACTTTTTAAACTGAATCCATGAGCCTAGCTTTAAAAGCATCGAACATGTATGTTGGACATATTCAAATGGTGTGCATTTTTGACATTGCTGTTACTGCGGCTGTAAACCAATATGCGCTGTGATTATTGCTGAGGTACACATTCTGCATACCCTGTCACTATGGATCAGTAAATGGAATACTTACTGTTGGATGTTATCGAACATGTTCATGTTCACATACTTCAGATTTATTGTGTCATATTACAAAACCTGGTGTTTTTTCAAATTACCTATTCAAATAATTTGCTTTAAAACCTTTTTTTTTTTAACATGCATTACAGTTCGTTGAATGCTGGGACATTATAAAACAAAATATTTTATTAGTTATGACTTCACATGAGTTCTGTGATTTATGAAAATCATCTGTCAACTGTCAGCATTGTAGTTTCTTTTGCCTGATTACACAGAAGTCTCAGTTGATTCTGACCCTTCCCAACTACTTATAAACAGCATGGTCATGTTCACTTGGTGGAACATATTACTGTCCTCTTTATAGTGACACTCCCTTGCTTCTCGTTAATCAAGAGATGGTGCTTTCATATATTCATACATATGTGACAGCATAAAATGACATTCTGATCAAATGGCAGATGCACAGTCCCCCCCCCACACCCACACCACTAACCCCTGAAATTGTCACCGCTACTCAAATGTTTACCCCCCACCTGTCAAACCATGACCCATCATTCAGAAACAATTATGCTAACATGTTGGTAAAGCTGTTTGCTTTCTGCATATTTTTTCCAATTTACAACATGCACAGGAAATACATTACCACGTATTTGTAAGTGGCACATATGTAAGGCATTGTTCTGTGACCCGCAACCAAAATCATTAATCTACTGTAAGCAGGTACCAATATTTCCTTATCTGTCTTCTTGTTTATACCCTTGATGAAAATTACATTTACTGACATTTCCACAAATGATGATTTGTTTAAAATGCAACACTTGCTGTAACATATTGTAACACACGTGGTTTACTAAATATTGCATAGACTACTTGTTCAAATGGACTGTAGGACAAAGAAGGACAACTAGTTAATGTATATCTTTTTTTATTGACAAATTTCATTGCAAACACAGTTATTGCATTGTTTAAATGAAAATTAAAGATTTTATCAAAAAAATCCTGGCCACAGACATTGAATGAATAAATACATTTAGTTGTACTGAAATCTTCTTGTTGCTGTATGTCACTTTATTTCACATATGGGAGTTGGCCACGATACACGTCAACTCAAGTACATTTCTTTCCATGATAAACTGCTGTCCTCCTTATCTTGAATCATTGTTAGAGAGCAGTAAAACCTTTATGTACAGTTACAGGTGTTTAGTAATGATTTAATAGCGTGCTTTCATATTCACAAGTCTATGCTTCGTGAGCATGAAAAATGAATTATTTGAACCACAGTGTAAGTCATTTTGAAATATGGCATGTAATATTGAGACACGCACCAACATCACAATAACCACTGTGAAACGAAAATGTGCATGAACGACTGTGTATCATGATCAGTATCACACCAGAACCTACATAATAAAATACATGAAGTGTGCAGCTGCTGATCATTACATCCCAGTTGGTCTTCTGCTGATACAATGTGATTGATGTTGTTGATGGGCATAGAACAAAATGACTGAAATCCCAGTGGAGTAACAACATTAAAAATGTTAGTGCCACACTCAAGTATGGGATTTGCACTATGAGTTTATCCACTCACACATGGGAATTTATGATTACCAGTCGATGACTAAGCTAGTACATTTTTACAATAGTAAACAGCCATTGGTGGAATTTCCCAGTGTAGCAGTAACAGAGATTGACCAGTATAAGACAGGGGATGGACACTACAACAGCAGCAATACAGGTTGTTTTGTTATCCAGCTTGCTGACCATATGTGGTTAGGCTGAATGACATGCCCATGGCAGATACCAAAAAGTGATTGAATTTTAACAGTAATACAAAGGTCACCCAAATTTGTGAAATAATGAGAAATGGAGACCGTAGCAACGTGACAAGTCACGAAGCATCAACACTGTTTGGAGTGTGTGGGTACAGAAAGACATTGCAAAAGCCACAAAATTAGTAACAAGTGGCTGGTTATGGAAAATACTGGACAGTGCACCCAAATGACATAACCACCAGCATAATCATCTGGGTTTCCATATAGTTAGCAGACAACAAAAGTGAAGCCAATGGAGGACATCACATACGCAGGACAGGATATTATTTTTCGAATTACAAAAATAGAACTTTTTGAGTCAAAATTTTACATAACTGTATTTCAAAAAAGAATTCACCCAATATCAATCAACAAACACAATGAAAATAATCGTTACAGTTTTGTCATTTTAAAACTGTTATTCATCAGTTACATCTGGTGGAGGTTTGAACCCTGTACAGTGCTCTGATGGAAATGAGTTCCTGATAGATGAAACAGCACATGCTGGAAGAACCTTACGATTCCACCATCCAAGATGCTGGGAGATACAGGTGACAAATCTTCGATATACAACAAGATGATATGTCCTAAACCAAAAAAGAAAGACAGTGTGACTAGTGTTACAGAAGTAAATTTGCACTTGCTGTTACTTGCAGTTAGAATGGTTATGCTAAAATAATTAACTGTTACTCAGCTGCTTGAAACTAAATTTTTTATGTGACACTGTGTGACACAATCCATTCCCACAGATATTTGCAAAAACCAAAAAACAGTCACAAGATCAAATACAATCCATTTACAACACACCATGAAGCAGGGTACAGAAGCAATTTGATGGGAATGAGGTTGAAACAAACAAACAAATCAAAACAAAATAAAAAAAAACACTATGGTTCTCAAAAGAGGTGGCAGGAAATGTTAAGGTGAAAAAGACAGCATTCATGAAGTATAATGAAACACAGAAGGAGCAGGACTGAGGACTGTACCAGTTAAAGCAGAAGGAAACAGGAAAGGCAAGCAGAATAGCAAAGGCTCAAATTATGGAAAAGATAGCCAACTCAGTTAAGAAGGGGATAAAACCTTTTATAGGTACATTAAGGAGCAAAGAAACACCAAGGGAGGGATAGTGAAGCTTCATAAAGAGGAGGGAGGTGGGTGGGCAGAGAGGGACAGTGAACAAACACATCATGGGAGAATGGTGTGGTACCTAAGGACTGGAGGAGGGCGGATGTGATACCCCTTCACAAAAGTGGGAACAAAGCAGAGGCAAGAAACTACATACCTGCTAACTTGACCTCAGAGTTGGGGAAAATGATGGAATCACTTATAAAAAAAGAAATGTTAAGTACCTAGAGACCAGCTGGACACATGACCCAACGCAGCATGGATTCACACCAGGAAGGTCATGTCAGACAAATCTAATAGACCAGAAAAGGGGCTATGGATATGGAATACCTAGACTTTAGTAAGTCATTTGACACAGTCCCATACAAAACATTAATAAACAAATTAGCCAGCCTGGGAGTGGGTCCCAGGTTGGTAGCCTGGGTAAAAAAATTGGCTGGACAACAGGACACAGAGGGTAATAGTAAATGGAGGCCACTCAGAAGAAAGGGAGATTACTTGCGGGGTACCACAGGGTTCAGTACTGGGTCTGGTCCTTTTTAATGTCTTTATAAGTGACATTGCAGATGGACTGGACAGAAATGTATGCCTCTTTGCAGATGACACAAAGATCAGCAACAGGGTTAATAAACAAGGGAGGGGTGGGAAGGATGAGAAAGGACTTGGCAAGGTTGGAGGAATAATCAAAGGTATGGCAGCTTAGATTCAGTACAAAGAAGTGCAAAGTAATGCACCTGGGAAACAAAAACAGGATGGAGGCACTCCAGAGTAGGGCAACTAAAATGGTGCAGGGTCAGCAACAGAAGCCATACAAAGAGATACTGAAGGAGCTTAATACATATACCCTTGAGGAACAAAGGGAGAAGGGGGACATGATAGAAACTTTTAAGTACTGCAAGGGAATAAACAAAGTCAAACAGGACAGCATCTATCAGAAAAAGAGATGTGCTAGAACAAGGGGACACAATTTGAAGATGGGGGGGCGGCTCAGGGGCAATGTGAGAAAGTATTTGTTTTCACAGAGATGGTGTTGGACACATGGAATGCCTTCCTAAGGAGGTTGTGGGGTCAAAAACAGTGGGGGAATTCAAGAATGTATGGGACAGACATAAGACAACTCTGGTGGGGTTAGGAAGAAGTAGGCTGTTGGTTAACTAGGATATGCAGCTTATCCAATAGGTATAGAAATGGACAGACTAGGTGGGCCAAGCAGTCCTTATCTGCCATAAAAGTCTATATTTCTATGTTTATATGACATTCCACCTACCCCCAACCCCCCACAACCACCACACACAAAGACAGTGTAACTGCAATAAGCACACATACTGCAAGACCGGGCACAGAGATTTTGTTGGCACTGCCCACATTATGCATGCATTACTGAACACAAGCAGTGAATGAGAGTTGTGAATGTGAACACAATGCTGCGCATGAGCTGCACAACTGTGTCCCCACCAACCAAGTTGTAGTTCTTTCAATTGCATGTGTAAATATAATCAAATTACAAAATAAAAAAAACCCACAAACCTTATTTTAATTCTTTTTTACCAAAAAAATACAAAATGCCATTGAATAAATGCAATATGCAACTCCATCATGTTGCTGATGTCAGTGTTTACCCACTCCAGGTCTGGTTTACTCAGCTCGGCCTGCAGCCTCATTACCAAACCGCACCATGCATGATTAAATCATGGAATAACCCACAACCTGACAGGGTACATTGTTTAAACACACAACATGTCATGGTATATTGCTTAAATCACAATATATTACTCCATGGTGTGAGTTATTTGGGTGATTTATCAACGTCTTGTGTAGGCAAGACCATCAACTGCTCTTAGTCATGTACCCCAGAAGATGCAGGTAGATCCACTGCAAACCATTCCCAGTTGAGCCGTATGTCTTATGGGCATTTCTTCATTACATCTTTCAATAGTCCTACGAAGGGAGAGGTTATGGGTTATAATAGGTGATAGTGGGCCTGGTGGACACTGCCATTCAGGAGACAATGAGAATGGTAGCACATGATACTGGAGGTTATGGTGCATTAGTGAGAGGAGGCAGGAGTGGTGCAAGGGAGGATGATTGATTGGTGTACTCAGTGAGATACATGCGTTACAGGTTAATGGAGGAGGTTATAAGCAACAGTTACTCAGGCATAGGGGCACTAAGTAAAAGGAACAACAGAGAGGTGTCATGCAACATGGGTAAGGAGGAAGCAGGGTTTGGGAGAAAGGGGAAGAAGCTCAGGACAAGTAGTCAGAATGACAGGAAGGGCAGGCAGGGGACAGATGAAATGATGAGTATGAGTAGTGTCTTCAATCTAAAAAAGGCTAAATCTGAGAGTGGTTGGAGTATGTATACAGGCATGAAGAAGGTAATGTAAACAAATATGTGGTTGGAGAAAATGCTGATTGGGAAAAGTGAAACATAGGCAGAAGCATGGAATAGCAGACATGAAGAGATGTTTGATAGGAAGGAAAGTGCGGTAGGGGAGGAAAAATTGATGGGGAAATTGCTGCAGGAATGTGAGGGAGAAATGTTGTACATGAGGATAAGTTGGAGAGGCAGTGGAGGGTGATAGGTATGCTGCCACCTGGAAGCAAGATAGAATCTTTATACTATGGGATTCAATACTACCAGGAGTCAGGGGTAGTGTAGTAAATGGGAAAGGTACAATCAAATTTGGGTGGAGGCACTGACAGTAAGTACAGCTAAAAGGATAGGGCACTCAGCCTTAAAATATGCTAATTTGGAAATAGAGAAATCCATTTAACTCCACATTGGGGGACAAACAACCTGGTTGATATGATTATACAAGTGCTTCAGAATGGTCATGGTGTCAGGCCAAAAGGGTACAGGTTGGTGGGAGGTTGCTGTTAGTAACTTAGATGACAGGTAACTATTCGCTAAGTATAGACTACACTGAAGTGAACAGGGCAATAAGGTGTTGAGGTGGAAGCTTGGAGATTGCATTGATGGGACTGAGAATTTAAACTTGTATTGGCTGGTGGCAGAACAAAACTAGACATGCAGAAGTCACGAGAAGGGGCATCACAAGGGCTGGCCACCCTAAACAGAAACAAAAGACTAGGAGATTGAACTAAAGGGAATACTACAAGGGGAGGACAGGTGAAGGGGAAGGGGAAGGATGGTGATAGAAAGTTTTTACCTTAAAAGCTGCTAACCTCGGGTATAAAATGACTGAGCTACAGACTTTCGTGGTAGAGGAGATCACGTGATGCAGTCAGCGAGATAGCAGCTATACTCAATTGCTCCCACCCGCCTCTCTCAACATCTTTAAAATAAATCTCCTTACTGCATGAAAAGGAGCACAGATTTCTTTGGAAACAGTTATTTACCTCTCAGCAAGCTCGGGTGTAATTTTGGTAGTGATAGTGTTCGTATGGAGACAAAAATGCGTCTCGCGCTTCCTCACCACATGCCGACAAACACCCCAGAGAAGGTACCCAAAAAAGTCAAGGCCCCAGCTCACATTTCTACTTCCCAAAGTGCGGGCCACCAGCAGAAAGTGCCTTTGACTCTTGAATTGTTCCTAGAGGAATTCAAGCCTTTTAAAGAAGAGATTCATTCCCAGCTTTGGACTTCAAAAGCTTATCATGGACACTAGAAGACCTTTCTAAGAGGACTGGTGACAACGAAGCTCGAATTATTTCACATGAAAAAAAACTCACCACTGTAGACCCTGCCATGGCCGCCACAAGATCTAGAATTGCAAAGTTGGAAGCAAAGGTCGAAGATTTAGAGGGTAGGAGCTGAAGAAATAACTTGATCCTAATTGGTCTCCCTGAGAAGGAAGAGGGAGACAATCCAGTACTTTTTACCCAAAAATCCCTCTCTAAGTTGGTAGGCCCTTCTCCCTTTGGTTCTGGGTATACATTGGAGCGGACCCACCATGCACTACAGCCCATGCCACCTCCAGGGGCTCCCCCTCGCACTTTCATTTTCAAGTTTCTAAATTTTCAAGAGTGTCAACATGTGCTAAATAAAATAGAGGAACTGAAGGAGGTGATCTGGGCAGGGAATATTCTCCGGGTGGCCCAGGATCTACCTCTGTTGGTTCGGCAGAAAAGAGCCTCATACCATGCAGTGGTCACTAAATTGATAGCAGCCAATATTAGATTCCGGATGGGTTACCCAGCCCAATTTCAAGTTCTAGTGGTGGGTACCTGGAAATCTTATGAAGATTCCAAGACAGCAGAGGAATCACTGAAAGAAGCCTTTCCTGACCTCTTTAAGGACCGTTCAGAACTTCTACGGGTGAGTATGAAAAGAGACAGAAACTTTTAAAGTGGCATTGTTTTTTTGATCCCTGGTTTTGACGACTGTAAATGTTGGATGTCAGCGTTGTAGGGTTGGGGGGAGCTACATAATTCCTCTCCTCCTCCTGCCCGATTGAATGGGTGTATGGACTTATGGTCTGTAGCCTTCAAGGTCCCGCTACAGACTGGAATTTGGACTGCCTTGGGACTAATGTTGCTGTTTGGCATCTGGTGATAAGCTCTATGCTGATTTCTATTTTCTTTTCACAGATTTTAATTAAGTTTGAGGTGGGAAACACCTATATGGTTCTGGGCGGTGCCCTGAGCAACTTTTCAGTTGAATGCTGATGCCCCCCCCCTCCCGAGGTATTATGTGCTGAGAGGTACAGATATATACTCACTCTTCAGGCCACGTTTACATCAGAATAACTAATATATGTGTTCTTACAACACTTATCCCCTTAGGTTAATTGTAAGGACTCCTAATTGTGTTTGTTTAGTGTTTACTTTATTATGTTCTCTTTTTCAAATTTTTACACCAGGGTATGCCGGTTTGCTAAGTTTTAGACTGCAAGATCTTCTATGGGCATCAAATTGCACTCTTTAGTTATTCTACTGTGATAGTTTTTCTAATTTTTACACCACGGCATACGTGGCCAGTTTGCTAAGTTTTAGACCTCATGATCTTCTAAGGTCCTTAAAGTGTGCTCACTATTCTACTGTGTTTCTGTAAAGCATGTACGGCTGTGGGGGCGGGGACAGAGGCGAGGCTTCTCGTCTTGCTGTATCACGCACTAAAATGTCTTGGGGGGGAGGAGGGAGGGGGACCTGTTTTGTTGGGACTGTTTTTAACTGTTTTAGGGAAAAATATCTCAGGGAATATGAGGGATATGGGGGAGCGGGTGGAGGGAGGAAAGCCCGGCTTGGCAAAGATACTTGTTTTTGAATGCAAATGCATTTATGGCTTTATTCTTGAGGTACAATGTTGAACGTCAGTAAGTTCTTAACTTGGAATGTATGTGGTGTACAAAATAAACATAAAAGATATAAGGTTTTCAAACATGTTCAACTGCTACAAGGAAAGGTGATTTTTTTTACAAGAAACTCACTCATTAGAGATGGAGGTGACTCTTCTACTTAGACAGTTTATAGAACAGGTTTTCCATGCTGGGTATAGTACTCAGTCCCGGGGGGGTAGCCATCTTAGTAACTCGAGGTTACTGTTTACCACTGTAGTAATTCTTGCAGATCCAGAAGGACGTTATATTTTTGTAAAAGGAATGTTAGATAGACAAACCTTAGTTCTAGGCAGCATTTATGGGCCTAATGCTGACACACCGTTGTTCTTCACAGATGTACTTAAGGCTCTGGCCCCATACATCAATATACCGTATATAATGGGGGAGACAGGAATCTTCCTTTTGCACCTGGGTCTCTCACTGGCTCAAAAAGCCCTTAGAGAAATGATTGATCATCTGGGTCTCTGTGACCCTTGGCACCTCCTACACCCCCAGCAGAAGGATTTTACCTTCAGATTGGCTGTACATGGCACTAGTTCCAGAATAGACTACTTATTTAGCCAATCACTGCTGAGGGGCCTCAACGACTCCACAATTGAACCAGGGGTGATGTCTGATCACTCTGTAGTGACTTGTTCTGTGATACCTCAAGGGGATTTCCCTAAGGAATCGTTGTGGAAACTCAACAATCAAGTGCTTAAAAATGAGGCCTCTTTAAACCAAATTATTCAGGAAATAAAAGACCACACTACCCTGAACCTTAACTCCACACAGCAACTGGATTTGGAATGGGTGGCCCTGAAATGCGTGCTTCGTGGTTTACTTATTAATATTACCTCCCAACATAAAAAACAAACAGCCCAGAAAGCAATGGGTTTACTAGTTCAGATTCGATCATTAGAGTCTACACTTTCACCTAGTACGACAGAGGAACAACATTCTGTATTAGTTGGTTTAAGAGATGAATATTCCCGTCTATTACAGGAAGCAGCAGAATATGTCATTCTCAAGACAAGTACTACTTATATTGATCAAGGGGAGAAGACGGGACATCTCGCTTTAAGGCTGAAGAAAACGGAACAATCCAGGCTAGTTTGATCCATCCGATCCCAACGTAATGCAACCCTCTGCTTGACCCAAAGAGGAATTATGGAGGAATTTGCTGCATTTTATGAAAACCTATATAGTCCCATGTCCAACCCCCGACTAGTACTACAGTAAAGGATTTCTTAGATGCCACCCCTCTCCCCATCCTTGCCCAGGAACAACAAGATTTTTTGATTACTCCTATTAGGGAATCTGAGATACAAGCTGCTATCTCCTCTTTAAAAGCAGATGAAGCCCCTGGCCCTGATGGTTTTTCTCCCAACTTCTACAAAATGTTTCCCCCATTAGATCCCTTGGTTAAAGCAGCTATTTGATTGGATTCTGGATACCCACTCTCTAGACTCTACGCTCCTAGAGGCACTAATTGTTGTAATCCCCAAACCTGGTAAAAATTTAGAAGAGCTTAGTAGTTACAGACCTATCTCCTTATTAAATTGTGATATCAAAATACTAGATAAAATCCTTGCTAGTAGATTAAGGCAGGTCTTGCCCTGCATAATTCATAAAGATCAGGTCAGTTTTATGGAGGGCAGACATTCGGCAGACTACTTCTGCAAGCTTGCTCACATCTTCTCTGCATCTAGGGATTCTTCAACACCAGCTGCCCTGCTCTCCTTGGTTGCAGAGAAGGCATTTGACAGAGTTAATTGAGAGTTCTTATTTTTAACTGTGAATAGATTTGGCTTCCCACAGAAATTTGTTCAATGGGTATCTTCCCTTTATCAGCGACCTCAAGCCCGAATTTACTGCAACAGGATATTTTCCAGATTATTCCCTTTATTCTCCGGTACCAGTCAAGGGTGTCCTTTGTCACCTCTACTTTTTAATATTTATCTGGAACCTCTTCTAGCCAGAATAAGAGAACATAAAGATATACAAGGAATTTCAATAAGCAACCAGGAATTCAAATTGTCTGCATATGCCAACGATGTTCTCCTTCACTTGTTACACCCTGCTCAAACATTTCCCTTAGTTTTTTCCTTGTTATTGGGCTATGGAAAGATCTCTAACTACAAGGATAACCTTGATAAAATGATTGTGTTTCCACTCAATCATACAATTAGCAAGGGAGTGCTGGACCACCTGGGTCTTCATTGGACCTCCCGGTGTATTAAATATCTTGGATTATTTCTGACCAGATCGGAGATAACGACAAAAAAATTAATCTTAGACTCCACTCTCCTATATATTCAACTTGATCTACAGAGATGGCAATCCCTTCCAATTTTGCTCTGGGGGAGAATAAGTATTATTAATATGAATGCCTTACCGAGATTATTTTACCCCTTGGCTATGTCTTAATCATGGATACTGTTAAATTGGTTTAACAGAGTACACGCTACTGTTTCTACATTGCTTTGGCTTTGGAAAAAACCCAGACAAGCATACAGGAAGTTGGCAGCCTCTAAAGCTTGCGGAGGGCTACAACTTCCGCATTTTAGTTTAGATTTCTGGTCTAATCAAGCCACTAAATACCTAAGATGGCTCACCCCCCAAGAGGAGATTGACTTATGAGTATATGTCCTGGACTGGCTGATACTTGAAAGGCAGTTATTAAAGGATGCCAAATTTTCCCCAGATGTTATTTTACATGTTCCCGCTAACGCCCTTCCTAAATCTCTGAATAGTTCCCCAATTGCCAGTTCCCTACAGATTCTAGATTCAAGCACAGCTGTGTGCCTTTTTGGGATATAAAAATACCAGGGACCCTCGACGACCGGTGGCTGGTAATTCTAACCAAAGACTGGATGGCTGACCTATTCCTGTAGGATGGTTACCCACCTAGGTAAATTCAAGGTCTTGGATTTTTTCTCACATGGGAAATGTGTGGATTCGGCCTCCATTTTGGGCAGGTTACAGCTGGGCAAAACTTGGATTTTTAAAGTTTTTCAATTACGCCATCTGCTAACCCATTCAGTGTGGGATTTTGGTATAGACCCTGACCTGAGGAATAGCCTTAGGTCAATGATACCTCTTAGTGATAAACCTCATGCTTCCTCCAATGTGTATGCCATTCTTAGAAACAGAGCCCTGGACCCTCATAGCAATACTCCCAATACCTGGACTGATTATTACCCGAATGTGGCTAGCAGATGGGAGGAGATTTGAAATCTACTTTTCAATATATCCCACAAGATAGATGGAGACTTACCCAATTTCAGATATTAAATGATATGTATTGGACCCCCATTAAACTCCAGAAAATGAGCAGAGCCCCTGATAATCTATGTAATAGATGTCACCAGACAATAGGGTCACTTCAGCACATTTTTTGGGACTGTTCTGGAGTTCAAAAATTATGGAGACAGATCCAAAACACAGTAGATCCACTACTGGGGTTTGATGATTTATTCACTCCCGAAATCTGTGTCTTGGGGGACTTCTGAAAAATTTCAGTACAAATCAGACGGTATCGTATGGCCCTGATCTCTTTAACAGTTAAAAAACTGGTTTTACACCATTGGCTAGACAATCAATCCATGTCATACCTTGAGTGGCTGGCTGAACTCCTGTTTAATCTCAGAGCTGAGCACAAGTGAGCTAACCTTTGGGGCTCCATACCTCGATATAAAAGGGTATGGGATAGCTTTCACACGTTGTTTCTGTTACAGACCAAAAGTAATCAGTAAGGTATACTGACTATGGAGGACATGGCTCAATGCCTTAGGCATGACCTCTCTCGCCTTATGCTTTTCCTCTGTTGTTTTCTATGTATAGGAGTGTGCCTAGTTCAACATTATTAAGATATTGTAAGATACACAATTTATATTATGAGTATCAATGATGTTGTCTAAATGCTTATTTCATCTTGTTAAGCCAAGCCGGGGTGGGGTGGGGAGGGGGCATGACACGGGAAATATTTCATCACTTCCTATCTGTACATGTATCCTGCCTGTGTTATTACCTTTAAGGGGCCAAAATTAATAAACTTGAATTAAAAAAAAAAGACTCATGGTAGAGAGAGACAAGTGGACATGGTAGCAATTGCAGAAACACTGGCCATGCAGCAAAATAACTGGGACATGGCTTTTCCAGCTCACATGATATTCTGCAGGAATAAGATAAAAGGAAAGGGGGTGCTGTCATTATACGTGAGGGATGGACTGAAGGGTGTAAGGAAGGAGGTGGAGGAAAGCAGAACAGACACCTCATGGGTGCTACTCCATTATTATAAGAATAGAACTATCCATGTGGGATTGGTACACTTACAAACAGATGAGTTAGAAAGTGAAATAACAGAACAGATGAGTATGACATGTGGAAAGGGGAGTGTGGTGGTCTTGTTGAACTTCAACTGACCAGGAGTGGATTGGAGTTCCCAACCCACCAATAATATGCAGGATCAATTACTGTTGGAAGCTTTACAAGACAGCTTGAAGGAACCAATAGTCAGCAAAACAACCTGGGAGAAGGACAGACCAGTGGCTTCAGGTGGGAAAAGAGAAGTGGCGGGATGGGATCACATATGTAGTGAAGGGATGCAGGACCTACAGAAAGATCTGGAAAAGCTGGGGAGGTGGTCTAGGATATGGTAGCTTGACATCTATACCAAAAAATGAAACAATATGCATATTGGAGCCAAGAATCATAAGACGGAGTACTACTTGGGTGGAGGCCGAGTATCTGCAACAGAGGAGGAAAATGACCTGGGAGTGATCATCACTAGTGACCTGAATCACTCCACACAGTGCAAGAAAGCAACAGCAAAGGGAATTATATAATGGGATGCATATCTAGGGGGATCAGTAGTAGGAGAGAGGAGGTTATACTGCCCTTGTATAGGTCAATGATAAGGCCACATCTAGAGTTTAGAGTTTAGTACTGTGCCCACACCTCAAATAGGACAACATTACCCAGTTGGGGGAGGTTCAGAGAAGGGCTATAAAGATGATAGTGTATCAGCAGGTAAAGGCATACAAGGAGAAGTTGAGAGCACTGAACATGTACTCCCTTGGGGACAGGAGAGAGAGAAAGAGAGAGAGGGGATATGATTGGGACCTTCAGGTACTTGAAAGGGATAAATAAGGTGGATAAGGAGAGTCTCTTTAAACTAAGTGGCAACCATAACATGAGGGGGCAGTATTAAGCTGGAGGGTGGGAAGTTTAGGGGGGGAGGTCAGGAAGCACTTCTTCACAGAGAGGGTGGTGGACAATTGGAATACACTGCCAGAAGAGGTTATCTTGTTGAAGACAGTGGGCAGCTTTAAGAGAGGCAATGATAGACATAGGGGAAGATAAGGATAATGGGTGGGGAGGATGGGAGGAGTGGGGATGGAGGGAAGGGACGTTAGCAAAAGCTGTAGACCCTGCAATACGAGCAGAGTTAATAAACCAAATTGTGTTCTTCTGCTGTATTCTTCATATGTTTGTATAAGCAGTTAGAGGGTACCTCGCAATAATACAGTATAGCATGAACACGGACCAGAAATGTGAACTCATTTAGAATGGGATAGTAGAAGCAAAAAAATCCTGTAGCAATGCTCAAAGTAAGAAGTATAGGGTGTAAATGACAATCCTGATTAGCTGGGATGTGAGGGACCAGGTAAGTAGGTGAAGAGATTACTTTTAGGAGATACAATAAAACAGTGAGGGGAAGTCAGTGAAGAGCACCAGAATGCAGCAAAGGAGCTGACAAGGGCAAAAACAGCATCAAAGGCAGCAAAGAAGCACAGGATGATGCAAGACATCACAAAGGTTGAGAAGGACTGTTTACTGTATGTTCCCTTTAAGTACAGATGTTATTTTGCAATTTGTGGCAGCAATCAATTAATGAAATTGACACACAGTCCACCTTTAAGGTCTAAGAACCTGCCAAATTTAATGGCATTGCATTCTCTTGTTTCAAAGTTTTAGGGGTTTATAAATTTGCAGTTTACATTCTTGCGAAATTGAATTTCAGAATTTTGTGAAAATTTGACTACTTTTAATTCAGTCCAATTTAAAGCTGTAGGTATGAAATATGTCAGAAATGACCATGTGGTATAGTAGTTTAAATCTTTCAAATCGGGTTAAATTTGGATATGTTGTTTTAAAATTAGAGGGAAATAAATGAAATGTTAATTTTGGCACCATGTTTGGCAGGCTATAACTCAGTCCCATTTGAAGTTAGAAATCTGAAACTACGTACATACACAAATGTAGTGATAACCTGTATACCTGTAAAATTTTATAAGAGTTCAATGAATACTATCACAATTATATTAACTTAACAAAATTAAAATTTTGACAAAATGTTTGGCTACCTATAACTCAGCCACCTTTGAAACTTGAGACTTAAAGCTTCGTTCACATACCCATCTTGTACATTTCTCTAAATCTATCACCATGGAGAAATTTGGATAAGAACTTTTAAAGTGAGATTGAAATAACTGAAAATTATATTTTGACTAAATATTTGAACACCCATTACTCTGCCCCCTTTAAGCTTAGGACTCTGAAATTTGGTACATTTCTGTAGGGTATACCCAAATGTCTGCGTACCAAATTAGGTGCCACTAGGATGTATACCTTCTAAACTTAGAGTAAAATAACTGAAATTTAAAATTTGGCAAAATTCCACAGAATTTTCCCACCAATTCCATGAAATTCTAAGGAATTGAAATGGTAATTCCACAGGCATTCTGCCAGCAGAATTTCATATTCCACATAGCTCTACTGCTCATTTCCGCTGGCAGAATATCCCTGTCCCAACATACTGTACACACACACAACAAATGCTTCTTGTGGAGCCAAGGACTCAATTATATTTCTGTCAGGGCAAGCAGAAAGGATATCCCTGATAAGAAGGTAAAGCTAGATGGAGGATTTTTCATTGTCAGCAAAGAAACACATGTAATGAAAACTATGTACAATACTTAATGGGCTGGATTTTCAAAGACCCACTAGATTGCCACAAGTTGTGGGGATCTAGGGGCTTTGCCGCATCCCAGCTGCATCAGGGACCCTGCTCTGTATTCAGGTAGAACAGGGTCCCTGCGGCAGAACAGCGGGATGTGCCACACCTGTGGGCGTGTGGCAAAGACAAGGATGCAGCTGTGGGTAATGCAGCAGGGTTCCGGCCACCCGCCTTCACTGTAACTATGGAAGTGCTGAGATGGTTGGAGGGTGGGGCCACACACACAGGGAAGCAGGGGGAGTCAAGGGTTAGCATGGGTGGGGGGTGGCATGGATGCTTTTGGGAAGGGTTGGGTGAGCATCTGATGGTAGTAGCATCCGTCAGGGGTGCCAATTTGTGCACAGGACTGTGATGAACACAGAATGGCATTTGGGGGTATGGAAACAGACAGTGCCATGGCCCCACATGGGTAAGCCTAGACAGCAGCCTCCAGGGCCATGCCCACTTGGGACCATGGCACTGTGAGTCTCCATACCCCACAAACACCATTCCTTGTCCGTCACAGTCTTGTGCATGAACTGGCACCCCTGATGAGTGCTACTGCAATTGGATGCTCACCCACACCTTCCCCAAATGCATCCATGCCACCCCCTGCCCATGCCAACCCCCTACATGCCTGTCAGGTCCTCCAACAGACATGTCTCCATGGAGGCCACAGTGGTGCAAGCAGTTTAGACCACCTTTTCAATGATCTAACTCCATCCCCTTGCTGAGGCCATGACGGGGCTTCTAGCATCCCAGAAAAGGGGATGCTGCAGCCCCACCATGGCGCAAGCCCCCTTGTGGCATGGTGCACCCTGCTTGTAAACGCAAAGGGGGATGCAGTGCCAGTTGGCTGCAGTGGGTCCTGATTCAGACTCTGTTTCTGAATTGGGAATGCTGCAAAGTATGATGCAAGGTGCAAGCTGCATCTCACCTGTTTGATGCAACTACCTTGCGTCAGTCCTGGGGCTTTGAAAATCCCCCCAAATGTTTCTGATTTGTTCATGTGTGTAAGGAGAGTGTGATGATCAAAGAAACAACATTTAATTAATTTTTTTTTGTTTGAGATAGTTTTTTTTTTTAGGGCCAGTTGAAGGTTTTTACTGGGTAAAGGCAACAGCCATGTTTGTGATAGGAGATCAGTTCTGGTTGTAAAGGGGCTGATTTGCTCATTGTGTGATGTGGCTACTAACAAATCCAGTCAGGTTTAGGACCAGGATGACTGTGCATTATGTTGTAATAATGAAGTCACCTGACTGGTTTTCGCAATTAAAATTCTTTGATTTTCAGATCCATTTTATAATTTTTTCATGTCTCCTAACCTGTGTGATTTTCCATCATGTGTCTGCGCTGTGTTTGGTGTTAACGTTCATCTCTCAGACATCTTCCAGTTCCAGCTGCAGCTATTAATAGTGAGCCCTATGCACTTCTGATAATGAGCAGTGCATAGTCAATACCAAAGTCTGATGGCAAAGCAATGGGGGTCCATGGAGACATCCACAGCATGCATGGTGCAAAGCGCCACTGGGCTTGCGAACACCACCCACCCAGTCCTGGCAGTTGCACATAATTCCATGATGGGGGCATGGTGGGGAAGTGGCCACACATTGTGGCATTCATGCAGCCCCTATGTATGGTGGAGGGCAACAAGGGTATGTGTGTACAGTACAGCTGAGAGACACCAGCTGTACTTACCTCCACATCCTTATCACCTACCCTCCTGGGAATCAGATAGCCTTGATCTGATCCCATCCCAGACCATCCCCTGCATCACAGGGTGCAGGGCATGGGCTAGACTGTAATGCTGGGCTATTTCCTGAATTATAAGAGACATAGCAGACACTACAGTATTTCAGACTACCACTTCCAGAGATCCCCTGTGGGAGCACAGCAGTTGAACAACTAGCTGGCCAGGCTTCTGAATGGAAGACCAGTGGCCAGCCAAGCCAAACCTCCATGTTTGCCCTTTTCCAGGATGCTGAGCTTCACACCAGTGTGTGGGTGCATTTGGGAGTCTTGCATGCTGACTGCTTAGTTGTACATGCATGGCAACATCCCAGTATGGACCTCTGCAGGCTTGCAATGCTCGGATCACACATTAGCCAGCACCTTTGTGCACAGTGCTGATTGTGAGAGAGGCAGGCATACAGGCAGTATTAGACTTCTGCTAGGCAGTGCAAGTTGTCCCAACCCTTTATAGAAAGCTTATCACCGGGGCTTATTGAATCAGTTGAATCTTTTAAAAATACATATCAATATGTATGTACTGCAACAGCTAGCAACGTTTATTTTTATACAGTTCAAATTGTGCTTTGCCACAGTTTTGATAGTGCATTCACAAGCATAAAAAAGAAAAGTCTTTTACTGAGTTTCAGATGCCAAGAAACAGATTTGTTAGAAAACAACCTCACATTCTCCTATAGGTTGCAAAAGATGAGTGGACAAACCCCACCACAACTGCTATTATTTTCCCATAAAACAGAACTTTGCTGCCTCGCAAACACTAAGCACAAATCTATGTATAATGTCTCTCAATTCATCATCCCTGCCATCAGGTGACAGAGCTGTTGTCAAGCTCATGTGTGTGTCAACATGCTTGTGTGCTGACATACTGAAGTGCTAGCATGTACTGCTTCACCAGAGCTGAGGCTGTCCCAAGGAAAGGTGACTTTTTTATCCAGTCAGGTATAGAGGCACAATCTCACAGAGTACCTGCCAGTGGTCCCAGCAAAAAAGGATCATTTTTGTTTTGACTGATTCTGTCTGCAAACTTGGTTTTGCTGTACTAGTTAAGTGTTTGCTCTGGCAGTTTGCACATAGGCCTATCAGGTTTGGATGTGGCATTGCTCTTAGGCAGGTATATTTCACCCTATATTTAATTATCAAGTGCATTTATGGACAAAATACTACCTAAGCCATTCAGCGATTACCAAAAGCCAAAAGGTAAACAACCTGGGTATAATGATCTGCATCACATTTTAATTGGACCAACAGTAAGGAATGCACATAACAAGGCAAACAGAATCAAGACATGTGTCAAGAGAAACTTTATATACAGGTTAAAAGGCAGTATAGTACCCATGTATCAATCCTTGGTCATGCCCCGTCTCTGAGGAAAAATATTAATGAAAAAGCCTCTTGAAGAGTGACCACAGTGGTTAAGGGTTTGAAGAGCGTAAGCCATGAGGACTGATTAGCAGAGCTAGGGCTCTTCCTATTGGAAAGGGAAGACTCGGGAGGCATGGTCAAGGTATTCACATACCTGAAAGGAATAACTCCAGCAGATTGAACACAGCTCTTTAGAATATCCAAGGATGAGGGAACAAGGGAGTACACAATGTCACTGAAAGGAGGACAGTTAAGTGGAAACATCAGAAAGAACTACTTCATAGACTGAGTGGTAACTATGTGGAACAGACTCCCAGAGCAGGTGGTATTAGTCAATATCATTGCTACTTTTAAATTTAGACATGATAGGTACTGTGCAGAATATTGGGAGATGGGGGTATTCCCTCTAAACTGGAGGGAGAAGAACGTGATGGAAAAATGGTCTTTTTTCCCAGATCATCTTTGTATGTTCGCATCTCGCTCATGATGCAGAGGACCTACTCCTGGCACTGTTCCACCTGACCCAGCCTCTCCAGTATTTCAGCTCATTAAGCCTCCAGTCTAGAATCTGGGTGCTGAGAGACTCATCCAGCTGAATGTCTGGAGAATCTGCAGGGCCCTAATCCCATGATGGAACAGTTGCATCATTGTAATCTGAAGCAAGACTGACCCTCAGACTTTTTTCCCCAGTACCACTCTTCCCTTCCCCTTGGACTTTTTCATTGTCCTACTGGCACATCTGCAGTACTTATTTCACAAGTGCCTTGAATGCACAGTTAAGGCTTGGATTTTTTGTGTCTACCTTCTGGTTCTGGTTCTCCCCTCAACTGTTCACTCTCTTCCATCGCATCTGGGTTCTCCTCTCCTCCCTGTGTCATATCCTTGGGCTGATCTCTTGATGGCAGATACCAAGATCTATGAACATCACATTATGTATGCCATATGTGCACAAAACCTGCATGTGCTTGGATAAAAGAAAATGCATACAGTAACACAATCAGGTTTGCAAATAATTATGCTACTGCTTAGTGCTGTGTGGAATGTGGAATTCCGCTGGCAAAATCAACGCAGAATGACCATTTCACCAGCGGAATTTCTGCCAGAATTTTACTGGTTCTTCTGCAGAATTCCACCAGCTGTGATATGCAGAACAGCATTTTTCCATGGAAAATCATTCCACAACCATTTCTATGGAAAATATTGAGATCCGCAGAATAATATGCCGCAGAACAACATTTTTCTGTGGTAAATTAATCCGCAATCATTTTCTGCTGCAGAATGCCACCATTCCATTTCTGGCAAAATTCAGCAGAATTTAAAAAATTCTACAAAATTTTGTGCTGCTGGAATTTGAGGATTCTGCACAGCACTACTGCTGCTTAATGCAGAATATGCACAAACTTTATAAAACATGCACCTGACAGTATGTAGAATTACAAAATTATTGTGCAAGTTTTCTACCACAGTAATTCAGAGATGACAAAGGCTTATGGTCCATCAAAGCCATCGGTCATTCCACATGGTATTGGAGGGGGATTGTGACTAACATTATTAGTTATTGTATGTCATGTGATCATGACCAGAGCTGTACAATTTTTAATATAGCCAAGGCTAGCCATTGGTACTAGTAGTGCTTGGATTTGCTGAAATCCATTCTGATAGGTCTTTTTAGGATTTCAGAAGATCTATTTCTGAATCAGAATCCAAAATCCCCAAAATCCTAGCAGACAAGAAGCACTTCTTGGGTGCAATCAAAACTGGATTTCAGACCGGCCCGGTGACGCAAAGGGCTGAGGCACTGGATGCCTTACCTTGCTCTATGCCAGTGACCCATATTCAGGAGTGAGCACGGGCTGCAGAAGACCGGCAGAGGGGGTGCGAAGCTGGATTGAGCTGCTGAGAGGCAGCTCTCCTCTCTGGAGAAGGATGTGGGTTTCCCTCGGCTCTTGGCTACCTCCCAGTGGAGGCTAGGGGGCAGCGCCAGGCCAAAGTGAGCCAGGCATTAGGCCTGGTCGGAGGAAGGGGCTGTCATCAGGGCCAAGGGGCACATACATGCCTCCACGTGCATGTGCTACCATGTTCTGGGGCCTTGGGATAACCAGGGGGAAAAAAAAAGGGAAAACACCCCCCTGGACAGGATGATGGCTAGCCTCTTGATGTCTTCTACTAGTGACCAGGTACATGCCACAGAAGTACAATGGTGGAATGTAAGTCCTGGGGCACCAGGGATGAGACTGATGAGGAAATGGTCAGAGTTGGGGTCCAGGGGGCGGTGAAGTGCATAAATACATAATGAAACAAAAAATCAGATTTTGGATTCCAGAATGGGGTTTTGGAATCTAATTCCAATTCTGGGTCTGATTTAACCTATTATACTGGGGCAGTAGCGTCATTATAATTAAGGTTGCCTGACAGGTTCTGTGTTAAACCTCTAACTTTTTGACCAGCTTTGGCAGCATTCAATGAAACTGCCTAAAATTTAGCATGCATTGTCGAGGGAGCAAGGTCACAATACCTGAAAAGTTTCTTGAAGGT
The DNA here is from genome assembly GCA_016271365.2 of Neoceratodus forsteri. Taxonomy (NCBI): domain Eukaryota; kingdom Metazoa; phylum Chordata; order Ceratodontiformes; family Ceratodontidae; genus Neoceratodus; species Neoceratodus forsteri. The sequence continues at coordinate 972,065,811 of CM057456.1, read as the reverse complement.
AGCTTATGCAGTTTCTGAGATCCACATATGTTATTTTCATGTAGCTGTCTAATTTTTTTCTGTACTTAACATATGTTTTTGGATTTGCTCTCACATACAGCCTAGATAGTATGGAATTTGTTACTGAAACATTCAGGGTAGAATTGGGCTGTACTGAGATAGTGCCTTTTGAAAGTTTTTGAAAAAACATTCAGTGATTCCAGACTTATAAGGATTTAAAACTGCTGTTCTGTGCATGCTCAGTAGGGTTTTTTGGATAGCATTGTGATGCGACAAAAAAGTCTGTTGTGAGACCATTTTTGGTTTCTCGCCACTTACCTCTCACAACACAAGATTTTTTTCATGTCATAATGGCTGCTATCTTGTTTTTTTTCTAATCTAAATTACATGAAAAATACACAAAAATGGTTTGATTTAAAATGAATCTAGTTAATCAGGATTCATTTAGCTGGATTCTGGTGTTTGTTTTTTATAATAGTCTCCAGAAATACCTTTTCTGGGCACCACAAAATTCAAGGCGCACAGCTTAGCGAGAGAGACGTTCACCTGCATTCTTTCTATGAGAACAATGGACTTTCTTGACATCTACAGCTGTAGATGGAGACATGCTACTTGCTTGTATGCCAGCAGTGAGCCAGCTATCTCAATCTCTCTCTTTCTCTGCCTCCCTCCCTCTCTCTGTCTGTCTCTCTCTCTCTATCTCTTCTAAGTTTCTATCTATCTATCTGACTATCTATCTGTCTACCTATCTGTCTGTATATCTATGTCTGTCTGTCTGTCTGTCTGTCTATCTATCTATCTATCTATCTATCTATCTATCTATCTATCTATCCATCCATCCAAATATGTAGCAGACTGGGGTGCCCACCCTGATACTGCTTCCTTCCCCCCCTTTCCCATGTTTAATGTTATCAGTCTTATAAATGGACCAGTGTGCCCAACCCCAGTTCTGCTTCCCTTTACCCCCTTCCCTTCCCTCCAGGTCATCTGCCCCCCTTCCTATTATATGCATGGTGGTATGGGGTTTCCACTCCCGGTGCTGCTGAATAGTAGCCCAACACTGGGGTGCCCAATCCTCATTGACAATTCACTTGCAATAAAGAAAACCATCCCTCTATGATTTTTTTTTGTAACCCGTGAAAAAGAAAATGGTCCCTCACCAGTCCCCCCACCCCCCACCCCACCCTGACCTCACACTCAGCACTCCCCCACATACACACATATCCTCACTCATCTGAACAGCTTAGCAAGAGGAGCCATTCACCCATGCTCTCTGTATAAGAACAGTGGGACTTTCTTGAATTTTGAAGCCACAGCTGGAGTCGTGCTTTCAGCTTCAGTTGAAGCAGTGAGATGGCAATTCCCTGCTTTCTGTCTCTGTCTTTCTTTTTGTTTCTTTGTCTTTCTCTCTCTCTCTCTCTCTCGCTCTCTACTCACCCAACACAGAACATGTAGAGCAATATTGAAATCCATTATCCAGTGTAAATAAATCAAAAACTCTCAGATAGTGTTCTATCTGAGCCTCCAGAAAGATCGCTTTATGAATAGGATATGGAACTATTCATGTATAGACATCTATAGCAATCTCTTTTTAGGAATAACTCTATCATGATGGCTCCACCCCTTGATGCAGAACTTTTATTTTGCAAACTCCATTTTTTTTGATGCATTTTAGTGGAGACCTTTTATTATAAATTCTGGTGTGCCAACAATTCATTTTTGTGGTTGGAGGGTGATAGATGGATGCTATACCTTTGCTGATTGCTTTAAGGGTCCTACAGTAAGCCATGTTGATAGAAATGGAAAAAGGAGTTTTCTAAGAATCTTTTGCAATACTTGGTCATGCTATTGCATGAAAATCTCTCATTAGGATGATTCCCCCCTTTGGAAAACACCTGCACATTCTGAGTAGTAGCAGTAGACTTTATTAATTTATGGAGCTCTTCCCAGGAGGCTCAGGGCACCAGTACAAAACAGAGATAGGAGATAAAATAATAAATATTACCAACATAAAAATATAGCACAAAATAAATTACTAAAAAACCAACCCCTAATAACCAAGTCATAACTAATAATCAACTCACACTGCACATAACTTAAATGGTCACCCATTTTTTGGCAGAAGGCAATATTAGTCCCCAAAAACTTGGCAAAATAACAAAATTTTAAGACCTCTTTTAAATGCCTCCACTGAAGTGGTCTCCCTTAAAGTCCCCAGAAAATAATTTATAATATAGGACCTGCTACTTCAAAAGCTTGGTCCACCAAGGTTTTTAGCCTCGATCTGGGTACCACTAGAAGACATTTCTTGATGAAGTGGAGGGGACATGCAAGACTGTAGGAATGTAGGAGATCCTTCAGGTAACCTGGGCCCAGCCCCTGGAGGGCCTTATAAGTTAATAATCAAACTTTATGGGAGATATGCCACTCCACCAGCAGGCAGTGCAATGCCTGCTGTATTGGGACAATATGGGTTTACATTGAAAGGCCAGTCAGCACCCCAAGAGTTGTATTCTATACCAATTGCAGGTGCTATAACGTACTTCCACTGACCTTGAGGCAAATAGCATTACAATAACTGAGCCTCGAGGTCACAAAAGTATGCACCAGTGAGGGCAGGTCCTCTGAGGGGATAAGGGACCAAATCAGAATGATATTTCTAAGATGGAAAAGTGTGCTCTGGACTACTGCCAACACCTGAGCCTCAAATGTCAGCCCTTCATCCAGAATGACACCCAGATTCTTAACCTTTGCAGCAGCCATAAGTCTGGAAGTACTGAGACAAAGCTTCATCTCCATTCCAGTTGCTGATATTCCCCCCATGCAACCCTGCTCAATCACCAGTACTTCAGTTTTGCCAGGGTTAAGTCTTAGCTAGCTCAATGACATCCCGTTCTTGATCTCAACCAAGCACTGATTAAGCACATTCACTGCACCCCATGTCTTGTGTGCAAAGGACAGAGAGCTGGATATCATCTGCATAACAGTCCAATCCAAAGCCATACCATCTAATGACCCTACCCAATGATAGCATATATACTGCAAAAAACATGGGCAAAAGGACCAACCCCTGAGGAACACCACAGCACAGGTCCACCGCGCACAAGAAAAAATGTTCCATCACTACCCTCTGTGTCCTACCCACGAGGTAGGACTAAAACCAGCAGATGAATTTGCTGGTGAGCCCCACATCCTCCCTGTGTTAGTACAATAAAATCTCATGGTCCATGGTATCAAATGCTGAGGAGAGATCAAGGAGGATAAGAATTGACAGCTCTCCTCTTATCTCTCACCTTGAGAAGGTCATTGTGCACCCTGATGAATGTGGCCTCTGCTCTGCGCTTTGACCTAAATCCAGACTGGAGAGGTTCATAGATGTCAAACATCACAAGGTGTGCCTCAAGCAGCAATGCAACCACCTTTCAATAACCTTACTTAAAAATGGCAGGTTAGAGACAAGTCGGTAAATAACCAAGATATCTGGGCCTAGTGATGTTTTGTTTTTTTCCAGAGGGGCTTCACCATTGCATTTTTCAATGCAGATGGGAAGATCTCCTCTGAAAGAGAACACTTGATAATCTCAGAGAACACCAGGCCCAGCTGCTAGACACTGCTCACTATTAGCTGGGTCAGGTCTGGATTCAGTTTGCAGTATGTTTAGTTGCAGCTCCTAGATCACCTCTACATCCTTGTCTATTGTCACCAGTCAAAACTCTCCCCAGGACCACTGACTGCTACTGCAGCTCCCTGACTCAACACTATTGGATTATTGCAGCTCACTTGGTGAGATTGAGGACCTAATGGAGGACACTCTGTCCAAAAAGAACAGAGTAAACTTCTCACACTTAGTGACTGGAACAGCCTTCATGGGCTTCAGAGAGGCTAGATAGAGAAGTCTTTCCACTGCCTGAAAAAGATGAGCAGGTCATTAGCTACCGCCGCAATCTCCCTGGAGAGGAACTCTGCCTTTTTATGGCAGATTGCCCTTTGATATTCACCACAGTGAATATTCAAAAACAGTTTGCTCTATTCAGCCCAGATCTTCTCCAACAGTGCTCCAGCCTCCACCCTTTGGCTTCCATCACTCTCAGCTCACCACCCTGCATGAAGAAAACTACAACACATTGTACTAGCAGCATGTGGTGAGACATACTTCTCTGCCTTTGAAGAGTGTATCACTATGAGGCACTGGCTTGGAGTTGTACCTTGTGCTTTGGATAGGAGGCTATGGGCTGGGGGAAGGGTTAGCATTAGGGTTGAAAATCCCAAGGAAGGCCCACCAGTGACTTGCCAAGACTCCAGAGACCCAAAACCCAATTTATTTTTCCTTTTGCTGTTTGGGGAGGGTGGAGGTGGGGAGTTAGGATTGGAAATCCTGATGCCACATGTCCCTACTATTGTGGCATTAACTTGAACCGAACTGGTGCATAATGCAGTTTTTTGCAAACAACATATTTTTGCAATAAACTACACTAATGCATCAATTAGGGTAACTTAACACCACAAAAGTAGGAAAATGTGGCATTAGGGTTTCCAACCCTAACTCTTCACCGGAGGGGACTTAGAGTTGTGGATCTCCAGAGTTTTGGCGAATTAGTGGTGGGGTCTTCCTTCAACTTGTCAATTCTAATGATCCCCCCTCCCCCCAGCCCATAGCCTGTAGTCCAAAACACAAGAAAAGCTCCAAGCCAGTGCCTCATAGTGATGCATTTTTCAAAGGTTGAGAATTATGTCCCACCACATGTTGCCAACACAGTTTGTTGTAACTTTCTTCATGTAGGGCCCTATGGGCCTTGTGTGAAGAAAGAAGATCATGTGTGATGTTGTTTGCTCTGGGAACAGGGTAGGCATTAGGGTTTACAACCCCAAGGAAGACCCCACCATTGATTTGCCAAGATTTCAGAGACCCCAAACCCTAATGTTTTCCCTTTTGCTGCTTGGGGGTGGGGTGTGGGGCTGGGGAGTTAGGGTTGTAAACCCTAATGCCACATTACCTTACATTTGTGGCATTAAGTTACCCTAACTGGTGCATTCACAAAGTTTCTTGCAAAGAATTTCCTTTCTTTTTGAGATAGTGGAATTATATCCTCATTCATGCAGGTCCCTTTGGGACCTGTGTGAACAGATGCAGATGCCCTGCATGAAGAGAAGATTCTGTCCACCTACAGAAGTGCAGTGCTCTTGTGGGCCCTGCAGTTCTGTGCAACGATGGATGTGAAGAATTCATTGGGCTGTCTGGTAGGCTGTGGAAGTGCAGGGCCATGTGGACCCTGCACTTCTATGTGGCCACAGCTATGGATGCACATGGCAAAGACTGCATCTGTCAGGTAATGCACAGGGCCCTCTTCCACCCAAGCAGGAAGAGGTGCAGGACCCTATGCCACAAGGACAGTTGTCTTCACTATATGGTAGTTGGGCCTGTATGAACAACCCTACACCTTTCAATCTCTGGCTGGAGGGATGTCTCATAACAGCGCCATCACCCAACCCTCATCCCATCCAGCTGGGTCACTGATCTCACCACCAAACTCAGCTCACCAGCACGGGATCACAAAGCATACCCGCTGGGTCAAAACTGGCATTACACACAAAGTTTGTCAACAAATTTTTTTTTTTAATTTTGACCCAAACTTTTCAAGATACTCATTTTATGATTCACCTTATAAACATGACATGTACCATTTATAGTATATTGGACAAAATGTAATTTGCACCAGAAGTCTTAAAACACGTCTTGTCCAAGATTTAAAAAATGACACATCATGTTTATGAGGCGGTGTGGAAAAATGGCTATGTTGAAAGTTTGGAGTCAAAATATTTAAAATTAGTGAAGTTATGAGTGAATGTTGAAATATCACAAAAAGGAAAAAATGTAGAAAAGGCTGAGATACTGAACAAGTACTTTTACTCAGTATTCACCAGGAAAGGGGAGGGTGAGGGACCAAGACTCAATAAGAGAGGTATTCAGGGGAGGGAGGTAAACACTAGCCCATTCATGGTAGAAAGAGTCTTAGAAGAACTCAAGAAAATAAAATGCAGACAAGGCAATGGGGCCAGATGGGATCCACCCCAGAATACTAAAGGAACCCAGGGAAGTGCTGCCAGAAACACTGGCTGCCCTTTTCAATGCATCACTAGAGACAGGGGAGGTACCTGAGGACTGGAGAAGGGCAGATCTGGTCCCTCTCCACAAGAGTGGAAGTAGAGAGGAGACAGGCAATTACAGGCCTGTAAGCCTGACCTCAGTAGTGGGGAAACTAATGGAGTCCTTATTTATGGCGAGAACTGTGAAGTTTCTGAAGGATTTATTTATTTATTTATTTTATTTACTGAGGTTTCAGAATTATAAACCTCTGAGTCAAAGACTCATTTACAAAGGCTCCATGTCAAACAATGTAAGTAAGTAAGTTTGGGCCCTGACTACCTGAAAGAGCTCCTGGTTCCTTACATCCCAGAGCGACCACTCTGCTCAGCCAATGAGGGGTTGCTGGAGATTCTGAGGGTAGTTTTAAAATCTTCTGGTGCCTGGGCTTTTATGTTCATGGCACCGACCCTCTGGAATTCTCTACCCCGTTGGATCAGAGAGCGCGTGACTGTGGGGGGTTTTAAACAAACATTAAAATCCTTTCTGTGGATTAAGGCATTTGGGGACAATGCTGACCTGGTTTGATCTTAATGTTTTATCATGATGTTTGATATTATTTATTTTATTGGTTTTATTATAATGTTTTATTCTGATGTGATTTTACAATTTGTTCTGCACCTTGATTTTTGAAAGGTGCATTAAAAATAAAGATTATTATTATTATAAGTACAATAGTGCAAAGTCATTTATAGTAGAAAAAACAGTACATACAGAACAATCAGGAGCAGAATGAAATACAATCAGTGCAATGCAATTTATAATAGAAAAAAAATAATACCATGGAACAAACAGGAAATAGTATGCAACCTATTAAGTGGAGGGAAAAAAGAGAAGAAAAAAAAGGAACAATGGGTACACAAGGGTTATAGTAATTGGGAAAAAAGAGGGAGGAGATATTTATGCAGTAGGCAAGACAATGGAAAGACAGTGCTGCGGGAGAAAGGTAGAGAGTGGGACGCAGCAGGGGAGCCTACGGACACAGGGCTGGGAAAGGCCCAGGCAAAGATAGAGTTTTGAGTAGAGCCAGCAGTCCAGGGGACATTCTCAGGGAACTGTGAGAGGGAAAAAGAGCAGAGAAGACAATAGGGGGGAAAAATAGCAAGAATTATGGAAAGATCAAAGGAGAAGGAAATGGAAGGAGAGGGGTATGGAGAGAGGGGGTAAGAGGGAGGGAGAAGAAGGAGACTGGGCAGTCATGTGATAAAGTGACCAGGGAAGTCAGAAGGGAGATAACAGAGAGTTACAAGGGGCAGTGAGGGACAGCAAGGTAAACAAACTCTGGTCAGAGCTGATATGGCTGCAGCGAGCTCTTACCTGTACAGGTAGCAGAGCTGCGGCTGCATGGCTCCCAGAGCAGCGGCGATACTGTAGCAGTGGCAGCATGGGTCACAGACTGGCAGTGGTGGCATTGGAGGACTGGTCGTGGTGGTTTGCCACTCGCAAGATGATGGCAGGGGCGACACTGTGCATGCGCAGTTCTACTGGAAGTGCACTCGTGAAGTAGTGCACTTTGGGGTGGGGCAACCGTGCTGTGGAGGGGAGCTCCATCACAGATGACAGTGCCTATGGCATCAGTGCTGCCATGACGTTGCCGCATCACTGTAGGAAAACACAGGGTTGCATTCTGGAGCCAACCCTCTGTTCTCCTACAGTGATAGCCAAACATCTGTGGAGCTCCACCTACGCAGCCGTAAAAAGGGAAGTGTTAGGAGCAGTCACAGAAGTTTAATGAGAGGAGATGCTGCTAGAGTTTACCTTTATAAGGGCCAAGCCTGTCATTGGAAAGGATATCTTGAGGCAGCCCATTTAACAAAGCAGGAGCCCTATACATGAAGGAACGTTGCCCAAGAGTGGTTCTGCAGAAAGGAACATGGAATGACACCTTTGTAGAGCTTGGAGTAGCTCTGGGGGTTAGGGCAGGGGCCATGAGTTTCAAGGCTGATGTGGGAGAGTGATTGGAGCTGGGTTTTTTTTGCCAAAAAGCATGAATGGTAGGTAAGGTGACCCTTGAAATTTAACCAGTTCACTTGTTTGTAAAGGTCACAGGTGTGGGGAGCCTTTGTGCACCAAGTACCAGGCAACAAGCTTTGTTGAGGGAGATAGTGACTCTGTCTAGAACTGTGTTGGATGCAGAGCTATAAATGACAATACTGTAGTCATCTATGGAGAGGACTAAGCTTGTGACAGCTAGGTGGAGGGCATAATTCGTCATACAGTTTCTGTGTCTATACAAGAGGCCAATTCTGGTATTTACTGCTTTGCAGACTAGATTGACATGATCGAGGTAGGAGAAGGAGGAGTCTAGAGTAATACCAAGGTGCAGTATGTAACACTGTTTACCTGCTCTAAGGGTTGATGTTGATTGTTGTGAATTGTTAGGGAAACACCTTTATGTTTGTTCTGGGGGTTAGCCAACAACATGGTTTTGGTCTTTTTGTAATTTGTGACAAGTTTGTTTCTGGAGAACCAGGACTCTAATTCAGCAAAGTTCATTTGAAGACTTTGTTCTAGCTGGACGGGATCCGGGTGACTTGCGAAAATGACCGCATCATCTGTGTTAAAGGAGCACATTTCCTGAGCAGGCTAGAGTGAGAGTATTAAGGAAAAGGCTGAAAAGGAGCGCTCCAAGTATGGAGCCCTCTGGTACACCAGAACAAACTGGCAAACTAGCGGAAAGAGTGTCAATGATTTTTACTCTCTGGGAGCAGTCACTGAGGTAATTGGCAAACCATAAAGTGGCTTCATGAGAGATCCCGAGAGTCTGGAGGGATGTACTGAAGAACCCATGATTAACAGTGTCAAATGCTTTTGTAAGGTCTATGTACACAGACCCTACCAGTTGACCACAGTCTAAGGCTTCGTGGGCATAGCTAGTAAACTCCAGGAGGGTAGTGTTAGTGGTGTGGCCCTTCCGAAAACCATGTTGTTGGTGACACTGGAGATTGTATTTGGTGAGATAGTCAGATAGTTGATATGCTACAATTCGTTTGAGTGCTTTAGAAACGGGGAAGGATAGAGATGGGGTGGTAGCTGCTGTGGGAGATTCTGTCATGACTCTTGTGGATTGGGGTAACAGCTGCAGATTTCTACTGAGAGGGGAAATGGCTCAGGCAGAGTGAGATATTTTGAATCTTAGTAGGTGGGAGAAGAATAACATCAAGGGCAAGTTGTAGTAATTTCAGATCTAGGGAGTCACCCCTAAACCTAGACTTGCTCAAGACCCGCATGAGGTAAGTTTTAGCTTCTCTAGTGGTTATCCTCCTGAAATGGAAAGGGGAGTGTTAGTGGGAGTGGAGGATAATGAGGGTCCAGAGGCCTTGTTGAAGAAGTCAGGAGGGAGTACTCCACTGATGTCAGTAAACGATGTGTTAAAAGTATCAGCAATTAACTGAGGGTCTTGGGTGGTGACTCCATTGATATTCAAAAGAGATGGGACCAGTGCTAGCTTTTCCCATGAGTTCTTTATTGTTAGCCCAGAAGTCCCTTCCATTCCCCCAGGAGGAGGCAAGGCTTGATTTAAAGTGTTCAGCCTTGGCAAGGTGAATTTCACATGTGCAGATGTTCCTGCCTGTCGACCTGGAGACCAGTAACAAGGGTCTTTTGCCAGAGGTTGTCCCAGGCTGCCATAAGTTTTAGAAGAGAGGTTATAATCCAAGGATTACACCAATTTTTAATCTTACAGTAGGGGGCAAAGGTGTCACAGGCAGCATTGAAGGAGGAGATGAAGTAAGTTAGTGCACTGTCAGTACTAGTGGCAGAGTCTAACAGGGACCAGTCATGGGTACGGAGGTAGTCCTGGAACTTCCCAAGTATGTCTTTTTTAGGATGCACTGATAGGGTGTTTTGGCAGGGGTTTTGATAGAGCCGTTAGACCAATGGCAAAGAGTGGGAGAGTGGTAGCTCAGAGTGTCAGGCAGGACCACAATGTTTGAGAGTTGGTCTGGGTGGTTGGTGAGCATGAGGTCTATAGAAGTGCTGGAACCAGTCCTGTAATTAATCCTAGTGGGAGTGGAGATAACTTGGGGTAAGTTCAGAGCAGCAGCTGCATCTCTGAAGGGGGCTGAGTTGGGAGCCAGCCAATTTATGTTAAAGTCTCCCAATAGGATAACCTCTGCCTGATTTGACAGCATGCCGATGAACTCAAGAATGGTATCAAAATCCAGCCTAGTGTTTCAGGGTGGAATATAGGTGGATAATATAGTGAGTGATTTACCCTTGCTACCAATAGCAATTTTAATGGCAAGTACTTGGGCATCAGTGTGGGGTATTGAAAGGAGGATAGCATGTCCTGTTAGGGAGTCATCCAGATATATGGCACAGCCACCACCCTTTTACCCAGCCTGATTTCGCTAAAGACCATCTAGCCGTTAAGAGAGATGGTGGAGTTAGGTACTTTGGGGGACAGCCAGGTTTCAACCACAGCAAAGACATTGGGTTGATTTTGAAATGTCCAGGCTTGTAGAAGGTCAAGCTTCAGGAGAAGACTGCAGATATTTATTGAGGTGAGCGTGATACCACCAAAGACCTGGGTGGTGGGGGTTGGTAGGGAGCCAGGACCAGGGTTAGGGTGAATGTTCCCAGAGAGAAGCAGTAGAAGGAGACCATATCAATAGAGAAAATGCTTGATCAACGTTGAGAGGGATATCAATTTCCTCCTGGAGGGCTTAGCACAGGTTGAGGGTAAAGATAGTGAGAGGGAGAGCTGAGGGTGAAGTAGCGAGAAATGGGGCCGTGATAATTGGAGTACGCAACCAGGCTTGAAGGACTTGTTGTGAGATAAGGAACCATAATCGCTGTCCCAGAGACCACAGTGGTGGAGAAACTATAGAGTAGGAGAGTATACTGGAGTGGAGAGGTACAAGTGGCAGAGTAGAGGATAGTACACAGAAAAAAGAGAAATGGCAAGGTATGCTCAGCTGAAGGAGACATAGCTATAGTGGAAACAGAGCAAGAGCTAAGAATAACTAGGACAAGGGATGAGTATAGGTAGACTGGAAGACACAGAGAAATGATGGGGACAGATTAGTATAGTGGTAGGGTAGCCGCCTTTCATATAGAAGGTACAAGGTTCAAGTCTGGGTGACAGAAGGTAGTGAGATACAGGGGAATAGGGCAATTGGGAGGAGAGGCAGTGGGAGACTGGAGGAGCAGAGCAGAAGAGGAACAGGTGTTAGAAGGAAAACAGTTGGTAAAAGGTGGAATTAGTTAGGCAGAATAGTGACCCCTACTGGCCAGGAGAAATAAGGAGCAAATGGGAAAATAGGGACTTAGAAATTTAGCCACAGGGGTCACGTGACCTATCATGTGACCCACCTCACCCAATAGGGATGGCCCTGGGTGGGGCAGTTGACTCACAACATCGACAGGCTACACCCCCCAACACACAAGCAGTCCGTTTGCAGAGCAGAAATTCCAGCTGAAACTGTAGCTTTTAGTCACCAGCTCACCTTGGTGAGGAGCCCAAGAATGGAGGGGGATACAGAGGCCCTGAGCTGGCCACAGCAGCCTGTGGTCTGACTGGTGAGGGAGCTGAAGCATTGGGGGTCTCGAGATAGCGGGCACTGGGTCCAAGACAGCATGAATTCTCAGCAGGAAGGTCCTGTCAGATGAATCTTATAGATTTTTTTGACTGCGTAACCAGGGTGGTAGGTCAGGGAGAGGCGGTGGATGTAGCCTACCTGGATTTTAGCAAGGCCTTTTATACCATCCCTCACAGGAGATTGCTAAATAAATTGGGGAGCCCGGGAGTGGGTCCTACAGTGGTAAAGTGTGTTGGGAACTGGCTAAGGGACAGGACTCAGAGGGTGGTGGCAAATGGCATGAAATCTGAGGAGAGGGAGGTGATAAGTAGGGTGCCACAGGGGTTGGTGCTGGGGCCAGTCCTATTCAATATCTTCATTAGTGACACTGCAGAGTGTCTGGAGGGAAAGGTTTGCCTCTTCGCAGATGACACTAAGATCTGCAACAGAGTGGACACACCAGAGGGGATAAAAAAATGATAAAGGACATAAGCCCATTAGAGGAGTGGTCGGGTGTCTGGCAGGTGAGTTTCAATGCTAAAAAGTACAAGATAATGCACCTGGGTCATGGAATCCAAGGAAGGAGTGCAGGATGGGTGGGGAACTTTTGGCCAACACAAGTCAGGAAAGAGACCTGGGGGTTATCATATCTGATGACCCGAGGGTGACAAATAGTGTGAGAAGGTGGTAGGGAGAGCAAACAGAATGGTGCAGAGGGAGGGACATAACAAGCAGGAGTAAAAAGGTGGTGATGCCACTGAACAGATCACTGGTGAGACCTCAGCTGGACTAATGTGTCCAGTTCTGGAGACTACATCTCTGGAAGGACATTGACAAAATAGAGGCAATCCAGAAAAGGGCAACGAAGATGGTACATAGACTGCACCAGAAGCCCTATGAGGAAAGACTTAGGGCCCTTAATATCTATTCACTGGAGGAAAGAAGAGAGAGGGGAGATATGATAAAGTCTTTCAAGTACCTTAGGGGAATAAACAGGTTATAGGTGGAAAGCATATATCAGTGAAAACTCTGCACAAGAACAAGGGGGCATGAAATGAGGCTGAAGGGTGGAAGGCTCAGGGGTAATGTTAGGAAGTACTTTTTCACTGAAAAGGTGGTAGAGCCATGGAACTGCCTTCCAGCAGAAGTGGTGGGTGCGAAAACAATATGGGGGTTCAAGAGTGCATAGGATAGACATAAATGTACCCTGGAGATGGGCAGAGCAGGAGAGCCACAGATCAGATAGGATCTGGGGCTGCAGCAGTGAGTAGGGGAATGGGTAGACTAGGTGGGCAGTATGGTCCTTATCTGCTGACAGATTCTATTTCTATGTTTCTATATTACTACAATGTTCACTCATAACCTGGACATTTTACTGTATTTGAACACTAATTGTTTGGTATAGCCTTCTTATTACTCCATCTCATGAACCTGGTAGGTGAATATTTTCCAGTCCCTGCCCAAACCTCTTTCCGCGCCACCGAAACATCATTCCACACCACAGGTGCGAAAAAAAAAACATTTTCACCAGGATTTGAAGAATAACAGCTGTCATGTTCGTGAGGTGGTGTGAAAAAATGTCTGTGTTAAAAATTTGAGCTCAAGATATCTAAAATGACCGAAGTTACAAGTGAGCATAGAAAAAATTCAAGGGATGAACATAACTTTGCCATTTTTACATATTTTGACCCCAAATTTTCAACATAGCCTACTTATGAACCCACCCCATGAACAAGGGTGGTGAACATTTTCAAATCCTACCCAAAAGGTGATTTTACCAAGTGATTGCAAAATCACCTTTTGGGCCTGTTTTGCATAATTCTGCCATCATTGGTCATGAGGTGGCATCCCAAAAAGCCATGTTGAAAACTTGGGGGCAAAATATGCAAAAATGGCTATGTTATGCATCAAAGTTAAAAAAAAACCATTGGAATACACTGAACCACAATTATCTTAGTTTCTCATAGTGCAGTCAGCAGTCCCAGCAGCAAGACATGTCTTTGATCAGAGAGTGGATCTTTGTCCTGGGACATGTTCAGGTGAGTGATGGTGTGTGGAGGATGTGGTTTGGTGGGTGCTCAGTGGAAGGTCGGGGTTGGGGGGCAGATTGGTGAGGTGCTGTTTTCTTTTTTACAGGTTTAACAAAAAAAATCAAGGGACAGTTTTCTTTATTACAAGCAACATTAATGTGGGGACGGCAATTGGAGGGTGTGCCACTAGACATCAGGGGAAAAACATACATAAGGGGATGGCAATCAGAGGGCCTGAGGTGCCACTAGACATCAGGGTAAAAAACATACATAAGGGGACAGTGATCGGAGGGCAGGGGGGTGTACCACTAGACATCAGGGGAAAAAACATACAGAAGGGGATAGCAATCAGAGGGAAGAGAGGTGTACCACTAGACACCAGGGGAAAAACATACATAAGGGGATGGCATTCGGAGGGCCTGAGGTGCCACTAGACATCAGGGTAAAAAACATGCATAAGGGGACAGCGATCGGAGGGCAGGGAGTGTACCAGTAGACACCAGGGGAAAACCATACATAAGGGGACAGCAATCAGAGGGCCTGAGGTGCCACTAGACATCAGGGCAAAAAACATACATACATAAGGGGACAGCGATCGGAGGGCGGGGGTGTGTACCACTAGACACCAGGGAAAACCATACTTAAGGGGACAGCGATCAGAAGGCGGGGGGGTGCACAACTAGACATCAGGGGAAAAAACATACATAAGGGGATAGCAATCGGAGGGCAGAGGGGTGTACCACTAGATACCAGGAGAAAAAACATATATAAGGGAATGGCAATTGGAGGGTGGGGGTGCCACTAGACATCAGGGAAACATTATATAAATAGGGGGCTGATGATCGGAGGGTGGGAGGCACCACTAGACACCAGGGAAACATTACATAAATAGAGGGACAGCAATCAGAGGGTGGAGGGTGCCACTAGACACCAGGGAAACAACATACATAATGGGACAGCAATCAGAGGGTGGGGGTGCCATTAGATACCAGGGAAAGAGTGACTCACTCCTCTCAGAGCAGCCCGCAGCACAAGTCCCAGATGTGGCTGCAAAACTCAAGAAAGTTCCGCTGTTCTCATACAGAGAACACTGGTCAATGGCTCCTCTTGCTAAGCTGGGCATCCAGAAGTTTGGGGTGCCCAGAAAAGGTATTTCTGGCAATTAACTGAAGAAACAATCATCAGAATCTAGCAAAATGGGTCCCATTTAGCTAGGTTCTGGTGTCTGTCTTTTTTAAATGAGGCATTTTTATGTAATTTCCATGTTTAATAGTTTGAGCAGAAAAGAAATAAAATGACCGGTCTCATGACACAAAAAAAATGCTTTGTACTGTGTGAAGTAAATGGTGAGAAACTAAAAATGGCCCTGTGACACAGAATTTTCAGTGTCGTATCAGAATGTTATCCAAAGAACCTTACTGAGCATGCTCAGAACAGAAAAACACAAAACTTTAAAGCCTTATAACTCTAGAACCATGTAATATTTTTTTATGAAACCTTTCCAGGGCACTACCTTAGGACACCAAACTATACCCTGAAAATTTTGGGAAAAAAATTCTATTCCATGTAGGCTGTAGGTGAGAGTAAAAAAATCCCATGTTAAATAGAGGAAAAAATTAAGACATTTACAGAAAAATAAAATATGTGGGTCTCAGAAACCGCACAAGCTGACTTCACAAGTTTTTCCACATATTTACATCTTGCCTCCTAGGCAACACATGCAAAATGTCAGCTGATTTTGTCAAATGCTGCCAAAGCTATTAAGGTGCAAAATTTGGGGATTAACATTGAACGCCGTACTCAGCCTAACTAAAGGGGTACTACTGCACCACTATAATATATATTCATTGCAAAAAAAGGACCTTAATGCATCAGTTAGGGTTCAGGATAAAGTGACAAAAGTAGGAAAACATGACGTTAGGGTTTCCAACCCTAAAACACCTGCCCCAACCCTGAAGCGAATGATGGCAGAAGTCTTCCTTGGGGTTGTCAATCCTAATGCTCACCCAATTCTATACACTCCTGAAACATACACACCTATCTTCATCACATCTTAGCTTTTCTGTTACTGCAATGGGGTGTGCATTAGGATTGACAATCCCAAGGAAGACTTCAGCCATCATTCGCTTCAGGGGTGGGGCATGGATTTTAGGATTGGAAACCCTAACGTCATATTTCCCTACTTTTGTTGCTTTTTCCTGAACCCTAACTTATGCATTAATGTAGTTTTTGGAATGAATTTTCTTACTTTTTGAGATAGTGTAATCATAGCCTTACTTGCCTGAGGGAGCACAGGGTCCGAGGGGCCCTAAGTTCCCATGCCTTCATAGATGCATATCTGTATACCACTATGGCATGGCCCTGCACTTTCATTATAGGGCAACAGCAAACAAATTTTCAGCATAGCCTTCTTATTACCCCAGCTTATGTACCCAGTGCAGAAAATATTCAAATCCCCACTAAAATGTAATTCCGAGCAACTGCAATACCATTTCGCGCCACAGGTTCGAAAACACATTTTAGCCAGGATTTTAAAAATGACAGCTGTGACATACATGAGGTGGGGTAATAAGAACATTCTGCAGAAAATTTTGGGTCAAAATATTTACAATTTCCAAAGTTACAAGTGTATGTAGCAAAATTGCAACAAATGGGCATAACTTTGCCATTTTTACATATTTTGACTCCACATTTTCAACATAGCCTTCTTGTGACCCCACCTCATGAACAAGAGCAGAAAAAATATCCATATCCCTCCTGAAAGAGGAATTCTCCAAGCGGGTCACAAAATCATCTTTCAGGCAGGGGCTGCGTAATGACAGTTATATTCTTTATGAGGTGGGGTCCCCAAAAGGCCATATTAAAAATTTGGTGTCAAAATTTAAAAAAAATAGCTGAATATGGCATAGAAGTTGAACCCCCCGTTGAAATACATTGAACTGCATTTACCTTAGTTTCTCATATTGCAGTCGCCGGTTCCAGCAGCAAGACGTGTCTTCGATCGGAGAGTGGATCTTAAACATGGGACCTGTTCAGGTGAGTGAGGTGGTGTGGGGGTATACTGGGGGGCATGGGGGGGTTCTGAGTGGGAGGTGGGAGTGGAGTGGGGTGGGATGATTGATGAGGGACCTTTTTTTTTGCAGGGGAAAAAAAGGATAGTTTTCTTTATTTCAGGGACTGGACAACAATGGGGGGGGGGGGGCTGTGCCACTAGACACCAGGGACATAAGGCAGTACCAAACTCTTCTCATGGGGATTCCAGAGTACATGGGCAGATAGACCACACACACACACCCTCAGCTCACAAGCTTACCCCAGCTACACACCAGCACCCCTTTGCAATGTATAATGCTGTGCAGGACAAGGTGCGCATAGCAGCCTCACATGATTCATAACCGAAAAATGCTGGACTACTCCTAAGGAACTGAACCCCCATAGCCAATGTCTTCCATAGCCCAGACGCAGGCAGCTGACAACAATATCACTTGCCTGGCATAAGCTACCCTCCAGAAACTGAATAGGGTAACCAAGAGCCCAGTGCTGCATGGGACAAGGGCTTTAGCTTCCCCCCCCATTACACCACCTTCCCCTCTCTGTAAACAAAGGTTACAAGAAGCGGCACAGCTAATGAGCAACACAGAGTCCCACTGAGGTTTCTCTCAATCCTGATACTAAGGAATGTTCACATCTGGACCTGCATATCAGTCACCATGATGGTGCAGAAAGTTACTTCATACCCCCCTCCCTCTTCGGAGGTGATGCTGGACATGCCTAAGAAACTGTCCCTAGGATAGGGAAGGTAACTCGCTAGCACTTCTCCTCCCACTCCCCCTCCACCATTACCTCTAATGTAGCAACCGACACTGTCCTGCATGCAGCCCCATAAGGGAAAGGTAAACAGTACAGCAGCCAAAACACTGAAATGATTTACATGACTATATTCTGAATTGATTACCTGGAAAGTGGAGCTGGGGATGGGAGAGGTTTAAAGGTGGTGATTCTCCCAGGATGGTCCACCCCCATGCATCTCCACTACATCATACAAGGAAAGACAACCCTCAAGAAAAAAATGAGGGGGGGGCACAGGGGAAGACAAACTTCCTAAAAATATAGGAGTGGAGAGTGGTAAGCTGCACTCTTCATTAAACACCCCATAGGAAATCAGTGAAAAAAGCAAAGTAAATCCTGGTGTGAGGAGATCTTCTTTACTATTCTGTACTTGGATCTCTTGCACTGAGGCCCCCCACCCCCATAGATAGAAATGGAAAAAACAAGGTTGCTAACTTGCTATCAGGTACAGATGCTGACATTTTATGGCAACAATGACACCGTCGAACTAGCATGGACCCTTACTATTCGAAGTCTTTACAGTTTGAATAGTAAAGTTCAAACTGTAAAGAACTGTGAACAGTTATTTTCCCATCGATTGATCCATAACAATTTGAATGTTTTTTTTTCAGTTACCTGCCTGTTTAGCCACAATCACAAAAATGGGTAATATTTAAAAATAGTGAGATATATTTTCATCAAACTATCCAAAGGCACATCCTTGGCACAGACCCCATCATCCCTGAAAATTTCAGAGAAAAATATTCATTTTGTCTGGGCTGTAGATGAGAGCAAAAAATCCATGTTACGTATAGCAACAAAAGTGGCAGTTTTACGATTTTTACCACTCCATATCTCAAAAACCATGCAAGATACCATTATGAAACTTTTCAAGTTTTGAGACACTAGCGGAATGACCAACCACACATGCCAAATGTTGAGCTATTTCATCAATGATTGCCAAAGTTATTAAGGGGCAAAAATTGGAATTTAACATTAAGTGGTAGTACAACCCTAACTACAGGGGCACTACTGTGCCCCTGTAATAATATTACACAGGCACAGTAGTGCCTGCATGTTAGGGTTGCATTGCGATTTCTTTATAAAAAAGTCAATTTTCAAATGCTTATAACTCAACTGTATTAGAACTTAGGACTATAAGATTTGGCAGTTATCATTTCAGTCCTTGTGTCTAGCAATGTGACAAGTTTTATAGACATCTGGTTATCCATTCTGGATTTATATAGTGTTGAATATATGTATTTTGCCCATTTTAAAACCAAAATATGTGCTCATAGAGGAAAAAAACTACAGATAAATTATGAAACATAGAGGTTTGTTAGGTGTTGTGGAGGAATATGTCATTTTTGTAGTTTGGTGAATTTTTTTTTAATTTTTTTCATAGTTATTAACGATATTTGCACATGCTCAGTTTTAAAAAAAATAGCAAAAAAATTTCAAAGATATACACTTTGAAACATTATTTAGTTTTTATTTAACAGGAAGGTGCACTAGACAAAACATTTGCTTATTTTCAGGTACGACTGGGAGATAGGACATAGGAGGTCATCACAACAGTATACAAAGAACAAGAAAACAGGGTGCAACACATACAGCCATGTAGCAGTACAGGTAAATAAACAGAGCAAGGGAAATAATACTCAACATACAATGTGTGAAGAACACTGTGTGGGATGCAGTACTTCGACAGTAGTATGCATGCAGTCATAATACAAGGATAGGTAACATTCATTGGTATGGTTTGTTAGATGCTGTAGTGCTATAGGTTCTTTTTGTGGCTTGGTTAAAAAAATGTTACTTCATTTAGAAGTTATTAAGCATTTATTGCTGGCACATGCTCAGTGTACAAAAAAAAAGCTAAATACTGTATTTCATCAAACAGGAACCACCCTCGAATAAAATCCATCATCAAAAACAATCTGCAGGTCAAAATGAATACTTTTAATAACAGCCATCCTCAAATGCAAACTGCAGCTTCTAGTCAGGGTTGAAGTCATGTCAGATTAAACATTGTGGATCAGACTCTGTGACTTTTATCTCTGTAAATACGATCATTATTTTAGTTTTTTTTTTCAAACTGATTATTATAGCTGATATTTCCTTTACTTATTTTAACATGAAGTAGACCAATAACAATAATCTTGGTCAAATCCAGGATGTTTAATATTTTATTTTTAGCACTAAAAAATGTGATTTTGCAAAGCAAGCTGCACTCAAATAAAGCCATCCTTGAATACAAGCCACAGGTAAAAATATTTAATTTTAATAAAAGCTACACAAAGTAGGTTTTTAGATAGCTT
The DNA here is from genome assembly GCA_016271365.2 of Neoceratodus forsteri. Lineage (NCBI taxonomy): Eukaryota > Metazoa > Chordata > Ceratodontiformes > Ceratodontidae > Neoceratodus > Neoceratodus forsteri. Next base: position 972,045,968 of record CM057456.1, on the reverse strand, counting down.
GTTTTATAAAGATGTTTATTCTACTTGGCTGGGGCAAGCTGGCTCCCTCTGGATCTGTTCCTGCCACCCCTACCTCGGCAATCACCCGCCCAGGACTTCCTTGTCAGCCATTTTCCCTCACAGATTGTCTCATGTGGTGGTGCCAGATGGGGGAGGGTCATCCTCCATCCTCAGAGACTCTCATTCAGTTTCTGTCAACAGCAGTCCTAGTGGTGGAGTGTGTGAGGGGCGGCATAAAGAGCGTCATGTACACCTACCCCGCAATTCATTTTCTGCCACTTTTTTCTCCCTTCCCCATATCTGGGGTGTACATGTTGGTGCATGTGTGTGGAAGCTTGCACATGGCTCAGAGTCCTGCAGCTCCCTCCCTTAATGACACTGCAGACCAACATTACCACCAGGCCTACACCCAGTGGCAGTCTTGCAGTAGGTGAGGATTGGGGTTGCCATTTCAAATTCTGAATTTGTTGGCCCTGTGTGAGGTACCACACTACTAATGCATGGTCCCATAGTTGTAGCTTGATCTTGGGTAAAAAGAGGAAGTGAGGAGGAGGGTGTGGGAGTTAGGCTTAATTACCCTAATAGCACCTTTTGAAACATTGTGGGAAATGGGTTGAAAACCATAATAGCACATTCCCAAATTTTGAGGGTTGGTCTGTAGCAGCTAGGATCTCTCTTCTCCTTTTCTAAATATTGGTACACTAATATTTCTTTTCCAGGATTCTGGCACTGTGCCTGAATTATCAATATGAATAAATAACTTGCTCAAATAGGGAACCCATATCTCTCTTTGTCTTAACACTACATCCTATGGTACGCCATTGGGGCCTGGTGCTTTTTGACATGTAAAAGAGGGGACTGCAAGCTAATTTCTTCCTGAGAAGATTCTGGTTTGACTGGTGTCCACAGACAGTTTTCTCTATTCCATTCCTGTGCTTTAATATACTCAATATTCGGGTTAAATAATAAATTTGGAAACTGTCTAACCCATTCAACAGTCTCCTCTCTCTCTCTCTCTCTCTCTCTATATATATATATATATATATACTTCTGGATCTTCCAAGCATTTTCCCATTCCTTTAGTTACCAGGTTCCAGAATTTCCTACTATACTTGTCTAAGACTGCAGTTTCAAGTTCTTTTCAAAGCTGGAGGCTGAATTCTTCCCTGTTTTTAGCTGATATTTGTATTCTTTTCTCAGCCTATTAAACATTTTCTTATTATTAATATTAGGGTTAGCTCTGACCTTCCTCATTTTCCAATTTAATTCAGTTTTACCATTTTTATTAAACCATTTAGCTCCTATACATTTGCATGATGTTCCTTCCTTAGAAATAAAACTGGCAAGTTGTCTGTTTATTCCCTCAGAATCTGCAAGTATATCTACTTTCCCTGGATCCTTACTTACACCAATCAGATAATTAATAATACCAGTGCCCTTAACACATTCACCACTCCTATTGCCTCTTGTATTGTATCTTGTCTGAGTAATATCACTTGCGTGTAATATCCTTAATGCATTTAAAAGAAATTTGTCTATCCCCATTTTTTCCCAAAGGTTCCCATAGGATTGGCCTATTTATTATGTCAAAAGCAGCTTTCAAATCTATAAAGACACAATAGTGCTTTTTTCTTTTAATAATTGTATACTCATAGACCAAATGTGACAACACAAAACATTGGTCTATGGTAGAATGATTAGACCGGAAGCCAGCCTGTGCCTCACCCAAAATTGTATTTTCTTCTGACCATTTTATTAGTCTGTTGTTGGTAATTTTTGAATATACATTCAGAGTGCAATCAATTAATCTCATTGGTCTGTAACAGCTAAGATCTCTCTTGTCTCCCTTTTTAAATATTGCCACAATAATATTTCTTTTCCAGAATTCTGGCACTGTGCCTGAATTAATATTATGAATAAATAACTTGTGCAAATAGGGAATCCATATCTCTCTTTTTCTTAACACTGCATCCGATGGTATGCCATCGGGGCCTGGTGCTTTTTGTCTTGTAAAAGAGGGGATTGTAAGCTCAGTTTCTTCCTGAGAAAATTCTGGTTTGATTGGTGTCCACAAACAGTTTTCTCTATCACATTCCTGAGCTTTAATATACTCAATTTTAGGGTTAAAAAATACATTTTGAAAATATCTAACCCATTCAACAGTCTATATATACATCTCGATCTTCCAAGCATTTTCCCATTCATTTAGCTACCAAGTTCCACAATATCCTACTATTCTCATCTAAGACTGCAGTTTCAAGTTCTTAACAGTGAGGGTTTGAGTTTTATGTGGTAGCAACCCTGATCTGCATTAGTTTGTTGCAATGAATTTCCTTAGTGTTTGAGACAGTAGAGTGGTAACTTGCTTTGTGCAGGGCCCTTGAGGTCTTGTGCAAAGAGGAAGGTGATTCCTAGCTTTCCTTGTGCCTGCTAACTGTCTTTGTGCAGTGCAAGCTGCACTAGGCACTTTGGTTCCTATGCATGAGTCCTAACTTTCTTTGTGCAGGACCCTGCAATGTCTGAGAACAGCAAAAGTAATTGTCTAGTCATCTGGTGACAACCAAGGATGCACACCGGGAAAGCAGTGATGACTGTGGGAACCTGGAGCCCAAAGGGCATTTAGTGTAGATCACCAATAATTCTGGTGGCACTGTAAAGGATCACTGGGAGGGAATGATGATGCTAATAGGCTACCTTCAAGGGAACTACGTGGTCATCTTGTGATGCACAGAAGATTTCACCAAAGTGACCATCAAGGACGGGGAAAAGGACTTCTTCAGGTACATAAGAGAGAGAGAAGGATCTGCAAAGATCAAATAATAAGGATCAGGAAGGATGGGGTTGGGCAGAGTAAGAGGCAGAGGAGGCAGAAGCACTAAATGAATACTTCTGTATTTACTAAGGAAAAAGATGGGTCAGTGCCTCAGGGAATAGAAAGGGTAGGCACGAGGGGGAAGGGGTGATGGATGGGGAAATCACAACAACCAGGTTACTAGAAGGTTTAAGGGTGTTGAGGGTGGATAAGGTGCCAGGACCAGACAGCATACACCGGGGGTACTGATGGAATTGGAGGAGGTCCTGGCAGTGCCATTGGCAGACTTTTTCAATACCTCTCTGGAAACAGGATGCATACCCCAGGACTGGAGGATGGCTCACATGGTGCCCCTCCACAAAAGCGGACCCAAAGATGAACCTGGCAACTATACACCAGTAAGCCTCACATCCATTGTGGGAAAGTTAATGGAGACAATCCTTAAAAAGAGGTTAGTAACCTTTCTAGAAGGTAATGGTCTCCAGGATGGGAAGCAACATCGGTTTGTCTCTGGCAGATCCTGCAAGACCAACCTGGTTGACTATTATGACTGGGTGACTAGGGAACTGGACAAGGGCCATGTGGTGGATTACTGTATCTGGACATCAGCAAGGCATTTGACTCTATGCCACATGGGAGGCTGATTAGCAAGTTGGAATACCAGGGAGCAGGGACAAAGATGGTGAATTGGATCAAGAACTGGCTGCAAGGGAGACAACAGAGGGTAGTGGTTGGAGGGGAACTCTTGGCTCCAAGGGCTGTAATGAGCGGGCTGCTACAGGACTTGGTACTGGGCCGGGTGTTGTTTAACATTTTCTTAGCTGACATCTCACATGGCATTAAGAACAAGATTAGTCTTTTTGCGGATGACACCAAGATTGGTGCAGTGGTGGATGACACAGTAGGGTGGCAGGGGCTGCAGGAGGATCTGACAAAACTTGAGGACTGGTCAAAAACATGACAGCTGGAGTTCAATACTAAGAAGTGCAAAGTCATGCACTTGGGAGTAGGGAACCCAAGGAGGTGTTACCAGTTGTGAGGGGTGCAGACAGCTGCTACAAAGGAGGAGAAGGATCTTGGGGTGATAATAACGGGGCAAATGAACCACTCAGCACTGTGCAGAAAGGCAGCAGCCAAAGCCAACAAGATGCTACGGTGTATTGCTAGAGGAATCATCTCCAGCAGAAAGGAGGTGATCCTGCCTCTGTACAGATAATTGGTGAGGCCGCACCTGGAGTACTGTGTGCAGAATTGGTGCCCATACTTGAAGAAAGATGTTAGATTACTGGAGGGGGTCCAGCACACAGCACCAAGGATGATCACTGGATTTGAGGACGAACTCTATAAGGGGAGGCTGAGGGAGCTTAACATGTACTCCCTGGAGGAGAGGAGGGAATAGGGGAGATATGATTGAGACCTCTAAATACATGAAGGGTACAAACAAGACTGGTATATAGGGGATTTTTAAGTTGGGGGGATACATGAGGGGGCATGGGCTGAGATTGGAGAGAGGAAGATTCAGGAGAGAAATGAGGAGGCACTTTTTCACAGAAAGTGTGGTGTCTATGAGGAATGCGCTGCCCAAAAAGGTAGTGTCCTGTAAGTCGGTGGGCAGTTTTAAAAGGGGATGGGACAAAATGAGGGGGGGTCACTGTGACGAGGGAGGGAGGGAGGGCAGCTGCAGCATAAGGAATTGCTAGCTGCACACTCAAGCAGACTTGATAGACCATATGGCCTGTATCTGCTGGCAGTTTCATATGTTCATATGTTTTCACTCTGAAGGTAAATTGTGCTCCTGTCTGTGACTGAAAGATGCAGTCAGCTGTGCTGGAGATGGTGAGATACTTTTTTGCCAAAGACTGAGCTTTTGAAACATGTAGGAGATGGGCCTACCATCTGTAGGGTGAATCCTATGCTGGTACTATATGGATATTGGAGATATTACTTCTGCCGGAGGGCCTGGAGAGATTGCCAGCCACTGCCTGAGAGCAGGCTGAGGAAGATGCTGGTGCAGCTGTGCCCAGCACATGATCTGGTAAGAGTAAAGACCTGGTTAATGTGAGGTGCCCAGAGCTAGGGTAGACATTAGCCAGGAGTCCTAGAGTGAATGTTCTGACAGTGATGCTGCCTCCTGCACACCAGCTAAACTAACACTGTAGTGGCATGAAATTAAATGAAAAATAAGTGAACCCAAAGTGTATAGCAAGGGGATAACTAGTAAATTCAGAATGCAGCCTAGGAAAGGCTCTGTCCTGAGTTAAACCTCACCCACTGATACAGTGCAAGAAATAAAAGGAAATATGGAGCTCTTGTAAGCGATGTGATAGGGTAAAACCTTTTTTAAAATACTCTAAGGTTTTGACTTATGTCAGGGTCAAAATAAAGCATGTACTAAAGTCCTTCTCTGGCTGTCTAGTGGACTGCCCCTATCTCATTCAGCCCCTGCTGGTGTAATGGAACTGTTATGGAACTGTACTAAATACTTTCCCTGGCAGTCTAATGGTCCCCTTTCTTCCACAAGTCTGGTGTTACGGAAATGTACTGATGCCCATCCCTGGCACTTTTGTGTTACTCCCAACCAATCACTGTCAAAGCCTCCCTCCCAAGCCCACCCACTGAGAAACCACCAGCTTCACTCCATGTCAATCCATGTCAGTCTCTAACTCACCCATCCATCTATAGGTGAGCTGCCAACAGGTTCTCAAACATTGACTGACTATGACCCCACATGCACCACCTTGGTCTTCTTCCATCTGATTGTCAGGTAGTGAGTGTGCACATACTTCAGAAACAGTTCTTTCTACAAAATGCATGCATTCACTCCTTATCAGTCAGTCAGCAGCCTTCCGAGGTTGTGTGAGGAGGGTCTGTGCCAGTTGTTGTCTGAGGACTAGATGGTGGCTAACCTATGGACTGGTGGGTGAGTAGGGAGTCAACATGAGGTGTGGGAGGTGGGTGCTCAGTTGGTGAGCAGGGCGGGGGTGGGGTTGACACATATCCATCAGGGGATAACACTAGACTTCCAGTGATGGGCTTCAGTACAATTCCACAATATTGGTTTGGGTGAGGGAGGTGGAGTCCACCAGACAGCCTAGGAAAGGCTATTGTACAGTTCCAAAATAACGACAGGGATCTGCTGAGGAAAGGGGGTTCACCAGACTGCAAGGGAAGAGCTATAATACAGTTTCACAATATTGACAGGGTTCAAATAAGGGAGGGGGAGCCACTAGACTGCCAGATAAGGGTTTTTATACAGTTCCACAATACTGTCAGGGATTGGGTGAGTGAGGGGTGTCCATTAGATGGGCAGGGTTCAGATCTTTAGTATTGCACACTACTGACAGCAATTGGGGCAGGGGAACTACAAGACTACCAGGGTTGGGATCTGCAATATAGCTCTGTACTAACAGAGATGTGACAGGTGGAAGCAGGGGGTCACTAGAGCCAGTGCTGCTGGAGGGGCAGGGGTCATACATCACTGTGTGCTGTGGCAGCCCCGCTCGCTAATGTACAGTAGCGAGGGTGGACTGACTTGGGGAAAGTCACTTCTAGGTCAGGGAATACAAATTTTGGGCCCTCTATGAGCGGGGCAAGCATGAGCAGGGTGAGCACGCATCTACACATGCGGAGACACGTGCAGAGACATGCGTGTGCATGTCTGCCATGTCCGCTGAGGCTGGTGAGTAGGTGAGCCAAGGATACTGATCACACACAGTGGCAGCAGGAGTAAGTACTCCTGGAAGCAGGTTAGTACCAAATAGCTAGGACCTAGGCAAAGGTACAACTATAGTAATTAACAGGCATAATGGCTACCTCCGTTGTCACTGTGGAAGGTGACCTGTGCATAAAATGCAATAGCTGTAATATGTATATAATGGTGGATGCAAATTCAGACTATAACAACTATGTTTGTGGTAAATGTATGCATAACCAAGAACTTATTAATGAACTACAGGTGTTTTGAGCAAAACTGGAGACTCTTGAGAACAGCCAAAGAGCTATGGCTGCAAAAATAAAGACTGACAAGTTTAAACAAAGCACACCCACACATTGGCACCCAGGAAGCTGCAGATATAAGAACTAAATGGAAGATAACTAATGATGGGGATGAGAGAGAGAGAGAGAGAGAGAGGAGGAGGACAATGAATGGAGCACTGTAACTTCTGTTGAAAGAAAACAAGCATTTGTCAATGTTGAATGCTGTCTTGCTGGCATTGGCATTGGTAGTGTAGGAGTTAGAAATGCATAATAGGAATGGCAGTGAAGTATGGAACTGATGCCAGCCTCATCCCCACCCTGACAGGCACCGGGGGTGTGCCTTTGGGGCATCAGCTATAACACTCATGCCATTTTACCTCACCCTACTCTGTAGATACTGACAAGTGTCATGGTGTGCTTTGGGGTCTTTGGGCCACATACCCACACAGCTGTACAACTGCCACAGCACACAAAGCCGGACATGTATATGTCACTGTGAGCATCTCATGCCAGAGCTGTAGCATCTGTGGGTCACACAACAGCGTAACAGTAATGTCCACTGTCAGTAAACACCTGCAGGTTGGGCCTCTCACTGTGTATAGTGCAGTCATCATCACTGCCCTACACACCATAGGCATTGCTGTGTCCACACACTACTGGCTCTGTGCTACTGTAGTGTCTGCTGTGCACTGTAGCATGACCTACAGTGTGACAGTTGGATGCAGCACCACCACCATCTGTGCCTATGCTGTGTTGTTCCAGTAAAGCTGCAGGCAGCAGTGCATGTGAAAGTACAGTGTTCAAAACTGTATAATATTCCCCAAACTGTTTGTGCAGCGCTAACACATTTGCGCGGGTTTAGCGCAGGGCTAAACCGTTAGCCTGGTGCAAACTGCATGCAAATCAGGGCATAATGAGATGCTAATCTGGATGTTTGCCCAGAGACTACCTAAGTAGGTTCATTTGCATATCACTTTTGAATATGGCAAAGTTTAGCACTGGGCAAACGTGTTTGCACCGGGCTAATGGCTTAGCCCTGCGCTAAACCCGCGAAAACGTGTTAGCGCTGAGCAAACAGTTCAGGGAATATTTTACAGTTTTGTACACTGTACTTCACATACGCTGCTGCCTGCAGCTGTACTGGGTCTTTGCATTTGCTGAAACACACATTGGCCACATAATTCACCTCTACCTACCTCCACATCGCTGTGCACTATGTTGCTGTTGTGGTTTGCACTTCCTGGTTGCCATATTCAGAGCTGTCTTATTCCAGGACTAAGTTTGCCCTGCACTCCCAGCCCAGTTTGCCCGGCCTCATTCCCATGCTATATTCAGAAGCTGTTTGCCCTGGGCTATTCCTTTTGAATATGGCTTGCTTTGTGCTCTGGGCTAAGTTTGCCTGCCGGGCAGTGCTAATTTAGCCCCAGGGCAAAGGTTTGAATATCTGGCCCATAGACTGGAGGGACGATATGACTAATAACTCCATAGAAAGTAGAATCCAGTCTATCCTGTTGTCCGAAGGCATTCAACAATGCATAACTGCACCCACCCATGGTAATAATATACTGGATGTAATATTAACCTATATAGGTACTGACATTCTAAATATTACTTCAACACCATCCCCCAACCTAGGGCTGCAGTGACCACAACATAATTACGTTCAAAATTAACAAAGCCAGAAGTTTTACTATGGGAACAATTGAATTAAAAAATTATACTAGGGCAAACTTTAAAGCAATAAGGAAAGAACTAAATTGGACTGGAAGGGATTAACTGCAGACCTAGATGTTGAACAAACATGGAAATTACTGACCCAGACTATATCTGCCTTAGAGTCTGAGGGACAGATATTCAAAGCTTTGCCCCTATGCTGAATTAGCACTGCCTGGTGGACAAACTTAGCCCGGAGAACAAAGCAAGCTATATTCAAAAGGAATAGCCCGGGGCAAACAGCTTCTGAATATAGCATGGGAATGAGGCCAGGCAAACTAGGCTGGGAGTGCAGGGCAACCTTAGTCCTGGAATAAGACAGGTCTGAATATAGCAACCAGGAAGTGCAGACCACAAAAGCAACATAGAGCACAGCGACGTGAAGATAGCCATAGGTGACCTATGTGGCCAATGTGTGTTCCAGAAAATGCGTGGACCCAGTACAGCTGCAGGGAGCAGCCTATGGGAAAGTACAGTGTGCAAAACAGTATAATATTCCCCAAACTGTTAGCGCGGCGCTAACGCATTTGTGTGGGATTAGCGCGGAGCTAAGCTGTTTGCCCGGTGCAAACACGTTTGCCCCGCGCTAAACTTTGCCATATTCAAAAGGGACATGCAAATGAGCCTGCTTAGGTAGTCTCTGAGCAAACATCCAGATTAACATCTCATTATGCCCTGATTTGCATGCAGTTTGCTCAGCATTACTGCAGGGTCCCCACAGAGTCACCTGTAAGTCAGTCTGGAAGTACAGAGGCTGGCCAGGTCCGACCGCAGCTCTATCTGTAGGTCAGTCTGGCAGTGCACGATGATAGCTGCAGGCTACATGTAATCAGTACAGCATAGCATAGCATATTGTACCCCAGGGGACAAGACAGCATAGGCATAGGTGATGGTGGTGCTGCATGCAACTGTCACACTATAGGGCATGCTACAGTGCACAGCAGACACTACAGTAGCAAGGGGGCCAATAGTGTGAGGGGACACAGCACTGCCTATGGTGTGTAGGGCAGTGATGCTGACTGCACTGTACACAGTGACAGGCCCAATGTGCAGGTGTTTACTGACTATGGACATTACTGTTACGCTGTTGTGTGATCCACAGATGCTGCACCTGTGGCATGGGATGCACACAGTGACATATACATGGCCGACTTTGAGTGCTGTGGCATTTGTACAGTTGTTCTGTATGTGGCGGGGGGCGCGTAGGATCCGACAGACACACAGGCAGTGGGGTATTCCCACTACTGGCCCATGTGCACTGCATGCTGTGTCCCAGTCTTGTGGCCACACTTGGGCTGTGGTGAGGTCTGGCCACACGTACACCCTCCCCTCAATGGCCACCATGCCCACAGTGCTGCCTGTGTGTGCTGGCATCTGTTGGGCACTACAGACGTATGGTCTGCAGGTGTGTGCTGTATTGTCACACTACAATGATGACCTCTGTGGGTCTGATCACCCCTTACTGCCTGTGCATGGCTGGGACCTGTGGCAGCTCTTGGCATCATGGCGGTGCCATCAGTGAGCGGCATGTGTCCTCCATGTCTGGCAGTTTCTAAGTGTCATACTCATATGTTAGGGCCACGCAAGCTGTGCTAATGCCTTGCTATCACCTTGCAAAGCAACAAAGTCACGCAAAGCTGTTTGCCCAGGGTTAAGACCAGCTTTTCCTAGGTGGTAATTTGTACCACGCTATGGGTTGCACTAAGTCGCGCTAAACACCTTAGGGCGGCGCTAGTCGCTGAATATCTCATTGCACCTGTATTCATGTTCACTTTGCCCCTTGCATATACTTATGGTTTGCCTGGCGCTAATGTGGTTTGCTCACGCTATTTGGCCTTTTGAATATAGCAGTCCCACGCTAAACCCGCGCAAACGTTTTTTGCCCGGCGCAAAACTTTGAATATCTGGCCCTAAGTGTGTCCTGAATAAGAAAGTTTACAACAAAAGGGGAAAGAAACTCTTGTAGTTTAACAATAAGGTCAAGAATCACATAAATGAGTAGAAAATCAGATTTAGTAAGATGAAAAACAACCCCATACCTAAGAACATTAGTAATCATAAACTGGTATTAAAACAAATGAAACAGGAGATTAAAAAATCAAGAGCTAGTACCGAGTTCAGGATAGCTAATAGTAAAAATGATACTAAGGGTTTCTATTCATACATACATGACAAAAGGGGTAATGACAGAGTAATTGGACCATTAATTATTGATAATACAACGTATAATGAACCAGAACACATGGCCAGGGAATTTAATAACTACTTCGGGTCAGTATTTAATACAGCTGAACAATGTGTAAGCTTGCCAGCACATGAATAACACAACTGGGGGGGGGGTTCAGCTAGCTGTAACAGAGGAGGAGAAGAATCTGGTGGTGATTATAATGGGCTCAATGAACACCTCGGCACAATGCAGGAATGCAGCTGCAAATGCCAACAAAATGCTGGGTTGTATTGCCAGGGGTATATCTTCAAGGAGATGGGAGGTGATCCTGCTGTTGTATAGGTCACTGGTTAGGCCACACCTGGAGTACTGCGTGCAGTACTGGCACCCATACCTGAAGAGGGACATTAAATTACTGGAGGGGGTGCAGTGCAGGGCAACAAAGATGATCCAGGGACTAGGGGGCATACCCTATGTGAGCAGGCTGAGGGAGTTGAACATATACTCACTGGAGGAGAGGAGAGACCGGGGGGATATGACTGAAACCTTCAAGTACATGAAGGGAATAAACAAGACCGGCACAGAGGGACTATTCAAGTTAAGGGGGACAGGGACCCTTGTGGTCATGATCTCAGAATGGTGGGGGGAAGGTTCAGGAGGGAAATGAGAAGACACTTTTTTTATGGAGAGAGAGTGGTGTCTGGGTAGAACACGTTGGCTGCAGAAGTGGTACTCTGTAGAACAGTGGACTGCTTCAAAAGGGGATGGGATAGGGTAAGAGGGAGGGGCAAAGGAGGGGAGGGAGGGACAGCTGCAGTATAAGGGTTGCTAGCTGCACACTTGAGCAGATTGGATAGACCATAAGGCCTTTATCTTCTGGTAAATTCGTATGTTTGTATGAAACAAACAAGTTGGACCCTAGTAGAAATATCACAATTGATAATGTTCAGAAGAGGCTTAAAATGCTTCATGTCAATAAATCTTCTGGACCAGATGGCCTACATCCTAGACTTTTGAGGGAACTGGCTAGCGAACTAGCACCCATTATAGCTGACATAGGCCAGAGATCACTACAAGAGGCATATGTTCCCTTAGACTGGTGCAGAGCAGTGGTGATACCAATCTACAAAAAGGGTAGCAAGGCAAACTCAGCAAATTATCAACCAATGAGCCCAATGTCCATCATGGGTAAGATAATCGAGGGCACCATAAAGGATGAACTGTCCCAAATACTGGTTGATAAGGGATATGTAGACCTAACACAACATGGTTTAACCAACAACAGGTCCTGCACTACAAATTTAGTCAGCTTTTATGACTATATTGGGCGTAATTTGGACCAGGGGAGGGCAGTGAATGTATTAATGCTGGATTTCAGGAAGGTATTTGATACCCTGTCACATAAAATACTGATATCAAATCTAATTCAATTAGGAGTTGATTTAACACTGGTCAAATGGATTCAGAACTGACTGTCAGATAAATGCCAAACATAAGAATTAAAGGATACCTGTCACCCAAGTTGGGATTCACTAGTGGAGCGCTCCAGGGTCTGTGCTGGGCCCCTTATTGTTTAATTGGAAGGCTAGGTCTATGGTTCAATGGGGGGACATAGCTCCTCCCTCATTCTCTGTTTAACTTTCAAACTTCCGCTCACTCATCTTAGAGCGAGTCTGACTTGCTCTGGTACTACATGGCTTGGGACTGGCTCTTCTCCCTCTGTGCCTCTTGCCCCCCCCCATTGCCGCCTCCCCTCTGCTTTGTCCTCTTCTTATTTGTTCCCCCTTCCCTGTTTTCCTTGTCTCTGCTCCTCATATTTTTCCCTGCCCCTCCCTCCTCCTCTATTTATCCGTACCTTTTTCTCCATTTCCCTCTTTTCTTTTGGGGTTCTGCTTGTAGCGCCAGCCTCTGAGTTCTCCACTCTGCCAGAGCCCAACCACAATGTTGCTCCAGAGTTCTCACCATCATGCTTTTCTCGCTCCAGGACCCCTTGCTCTCAGCAGCTCGACTACACCTTGTGACGCTCTTCTCGCCATCTCCTCGTGGATGATGAGTCATCAACTGCCTCCTTCTCACGCTCCACTCCTGCTATGCTTCTGGGCAAGGGATCAGTCGGGCTCAGCACCCTTTCACCTGTGACCACGTGCAACCATCGTGCTGTGCTTCCCCGACCCTTTCTCTACTGCTCAACGTGGCAGGGATCCTGGATTGCTCCGTAAGTTCTGCATGCAGCAGCAACGCTTTTCCTTGCTGGATATCTTAGGCGCATTCTACTCTACCAGGCTTACTCTGCCTCTGCTGAACCTTTTCATATCGACCAACGAGACTGGCCTCGTACTAAAAGACAGCTGCTTTACTCTATTTTTTCTTCCTGCCACTGCTGCAGTTCAGCTCCCAACAATGACAACTACACATTGAAATCTTTCACCTATGCTTTTCACTAAACTCAGAAACACCCTCCTTGGTTTAATAACTATCTGAGTACCAGTCACCAGAGAGTTAATGGTGCTATTGCTTCCTTTTCTCGGCCTTCAAGCCTGCTGCTGTGGCTGTCTCAAGCCTTTTGGATTCCTGCTCTTCTCCCTGCCAGCATTCTCTTCACTCAGACTTACAGTGCTTCTTCAGCATGGACGTCTCGTTCCCCGGAGGTCTGCTTCATAACAGATGGGAGTTCCTTCCCCTTCCATACTCTCTGGATTAATTTCAGGACTGGTTAAGGTGGGGCTCATCCATTGAGCCTCCAGTCCTGAGTACCTATGCTCGTCCCAGCCATTATTACTGACTGGAGCCCAGGATGTTACTCTACTTGATGCTGGACCTTTACACAGATATTACCAGATCTGTACCCTTCCTGTTTACTAACTGCGTCATTGACTTCTTCTTCTAATAAGCCACTGTGGCGTTCTTCCTCTGACAGCCTGGTTGTGGCCACTATACTGCCTATCTACCCCTTGTCATCCAGACAGCTTGATTCTCAATTCTGCTCCTTCCAAGCAGACCTACGTAGAGGTCCTGCCAGTCCAGCTAGCCTATGTGGAGGCATAGCTCGGCTCACTCTCTCTCTACTCCTTCCTCTACATGGAGGTCCTGCCTGTCCAACCAGCCTACATGGAGGCCTAGCTTCACTCCCTCACTTCTTCTACTCCTCTTTGACACCTGCTTGGGGTCTGGGTGCTCTAACCTACGTGGAGGCAAGCTCATCTCTCTCTCTCTCTCTCTCTCTCTACTCCTTCCTTGGGCAGATCTATGTGGAGGTCTTGCCTGTCCAGCTAGACTACAAGGAGGCCTAGCCTGACTCTCTCACTTCTACTCCTCAGATGGACCTGCTTGGGGGACTGTCTGCTCTAGCTAGCCCACATGGGGGTCTAGCTCGTTTCTCATTTACTATCTGCTGTCCTCTTGCAGGCTCCAGGAAGTCTCACTGATTTACCCACCTGGGAATCATGACTCAACATGTCATCTACAACCTTGAATCATGTATTAGTGGCCATGATGGATAACCACTCATGTACATTCTACACCTTCCTCACTGTGCCTTGTGCTAGTTTCAGCACCCTCTGTGCCCTCGACAGAGCTTCAACTCATCGCTCAATGGACTTACTTGGGGTCATGTCCTGTTTACATTGGTTTCTGCACTACAGCAGCAATGGCAGACAGCGGGGGTCCTGCCTTCCTTACCGTAGGCAAAGAATATGGCAATGGCGGACACTGTGGGTTCCGCCATCTCAATCATTTACACCCGTGAGGGGCTCTACTCATATCTCAGCTATGCTTCACGTCCTACAGGCAGTCTCCCATGGGATACCGGCCCCTCTTACCTTGGAGATTATTATACTGTGGCGATAGCAAACCCACGTGGGGTTTGCCATCCTGAATCCCTCATACCATGAGGGGTATTTCTTATTCTACAGTATTCTGTCTTTACAGAGGTGGACCCACTTGGGGTCTCGTCTTCCTTAGGCTGACTACCTGTGACCTACTCAACCTATCAAGCATTTGAACATTGCAAACTCTGAACTGTGTGGGGTCCGTGATCCAGCTAGCCCACATCCGGGCCTTCCCTATGTCATCATTCCTTATGCTCTTCTTCATCTACCGTCCTTCTGGTCCATTTCCAACCCAGTGTATACGCCAATCATCTCCATGGAGTATACCTCAATTCTTGGACATCTCAAGACAATTCTCCTTTCTATGAAAGACTCGATCGCAACACTGTTTCATTGGAATGACAGCTCCATGCAAGCCTAATCGTATAGACGCCTACCTCATCTTTGTTCTTTGCTGGGTACAACTGCCATCCAGTCCATTCCTATAGATTCTACGATCTCAAATAATTGCAGTGTTGGCACTCATATTCACCCATGCTAATTGTTCATGACTGCATACTGCTGTTTCACTCACAACTCTCTCACTCGGATAAACCTTCATCCCTCATCCAGACACCACTCCTAGCCAGATCTCTCCATCTGTTGGACCTTCGTCATCAGCGTTTGACTTCCTGCTCATCTTCAACTTGGTCAACTGGACTTTGCACTCCACAAGGATATCTAGCCTTCATCTGCCTCTCTATAGTACCTCTGTGTAGACAATCATCTTGCCTTCTCACCAGACTGAGCGTAGCTCTGCTCCCTGTTAGGAAAATGTTTGCAACTTGACTCCTCTCACAGCGTCAAAGGAAATCCGTCAACTATGATCTCCATCTCGATGGCCTATGGCCATGCCGATGGCATAGGTCTCAGCATCATCCTGGGGTATCCTTTCTTCTAGCTGCTTTGCCCTGCCAGGAGGAGCTTACCACTTGCTTAATGCATTCCAATGTACCCTGGCTGACCTACGTGGGGGTCTCACCTTCATTTTGTAACCTATGTTCTGGTGGACCATGTGGGGTCCCACCATGTCTCTGGCTTCACCCACTTTGGGCTGGGCTGCTTGCTCATTCGCATTCCCTCGCCTGTTGACTGACCCACTGGGGATCTCACCATCTCTACTGGAACCAAGCAATGGCAGACCGCATGGGGTCTGCCATGTCCCCTGCTTTGCCCTGCAGAAGGCTTGGCTACATGCTCAATGCACTCCTACTTCACCCTTACACAGGGCCTACCTACTTACTCTACTCATTCCTGCTTTGCCCCACAAAGGGGCTTGGAGGTTTCTCCAGCTTTGGCCTGAAACAGGGGGCCTGGCTGCCTTTACACTGCATTCCTGTTTCACCATGACATGGGGCCTAGTGTCTTCTCCACTGAAATTCTACACATTGACTCACACAGGATCTACCATTCCCTCTTACTCTGCCCTTCTATGGACTGCTCAGCTGCTTGCTCACCTTCATCCATAACATCTTCCAGAATGACCTTTCATGCATCGCTCTCCAGGATAAACCATCGACCAGTTCTACATTCTCGCCCATCCAACACGTAATTCCACAAATAGCCGCTAACCTAGTTGAATGAATATGAACAACTCCTCTTCTTCTACACCTATGGATATTACAGATTTGAATTCACTAACCTCTTCAGCTAAGGTCTCTCCATGGTGGATACCCATTTGCCAGTACCTCATCTTCCAGGAATACCTGCTTGCAATCGAACTCAGGATATGCCTCTCAACCGACACTTTAGATCCAGTTATAAAACTACTGTTCAATACTTGCCTGCCTTAGGATTACTCTCCTTTAGTATGCCCAGAGGATGGGCAGATCAGTAGCCATGGGTCCTTGGAGGTTTCCCGCTAAAGGGGGGGGGTCCTCTCCTGCGTGCTGCTGGCCACACTCTCCAGAGTTGGAGGAGGTAATCACATCGGTTATTACATTCTTTTTTGGGCCTTCAATCCGACACTTACCTAGCATCCTGCCAAGGCGGGATATAGAGAAAGGCCAAAAGATCAAGTTCTAACACTAACTGTATCTCATCCAGCTCCAACATATCTAAGCATCAACTATATCTCATCCAGTTCTTATGTACTCCAAGCACTGACCTATGTACCATTCCAGCTTAATGTATCTAAGCACCAACCACAGCATTCAATTCCTACGTATGACAAACACTGGCTTATGTACCATCCAGTTCAAATGTATTGAAGCATACCTCATTCAGCTCTTACATATCACAAGCACTGAGTTATGTAGCATGCATTGAATATCTTTATAGGTGACCTCAGAATTAATATTGGCAACACGCTGATTAAATTTACAGTAGATGCAAAACTGGGTGGTATTGTAGATACAGAGGTGCATAGAAGTAGAATCCAGAGAGACCTGGGGAACTCTATAAAGTGGTTAAATGAAAACAAGATGCAGTTTAACTTAGATAAGTGCATTGTAATGCATTTCAGCAGGAACAATACCATGCAGGACTACCATATCCTAGGGGAGAAACTAAGAACAGTCAGTAGTGATCTTAAGAGTTGGAGCCAATCTAGACATGTAACAAATAAAACAGGACACCTGATTAACAGGATGCGCAGGTCATTCTACTCTAGATCAGAATCAGTACTCCTGCCTTTGTATAAAACATAAATCCAGCCACATTTGGATTATTGCTCTCAACAGTGGAGTCCCTATCTGAAGAAGGATGTGAATATGACAGAAAGAAGTCAGAGGAGATTTACCAAACTGATTCCCTGCTGTAGGAATACACCATATGAAGACAGGCTTGAGGATCTGGGACTATGTCCTCTACCCTGAGACAAACAAGGGGTGATATGCTACTCATGTACAAAATATTGGAGGAGCCAACATTCATGCAGAAATTGGGGCTAGTATGCAAGGACCTCAAATATGACATAAGGGGACATAAGTGACAATTGGTGGACATGGTACCTAAAACAGAATTAAGGAAACATGCTTATATTCCAAGAGCTATAAGATTATGGAACCAATTACCTGAGGGTCTGACCCAAGCACCAAATTTGAGCACATTTAAAACAAAGCTGGACTGCTACATTAGGGAAGGCAACATTGATTGCCACCACCACCACTGAGTAGTGTGGACAGCACTTATGGGCCTTGGCCTTCTGTTGTCCTAAACTCAAAGTATAAGTATAAGGCAGGGTTTCATTAAGATTAATTTGGGCTGCCCTGGCTAACTGTTACAACTTACAAAAGACTTTGCATATCCCATTGCATCCTGTGTAAAAGAGGGCACCCTTATTTGCAAGGTTGTAGTAGTGAAGTCTGTGTATCATTGCTATTCACTGTGCGCAGTGCCAGCTACCCTTTGGATATGGACACAAAGAAGGTTGGAGGGCATGTGGCAACTACAGAGGTCGACAAATGACCAGAACCAAATATCTGGGGAACACCAGGAGCAAGGGAGGGATATATTAAATATGGACTCTGAACATCAAACAGAGTCACTAGTGGTTAATATCACATCAGAGGAGCTGACAGAATGTGAGATGTCACTTTTAAATAAGGAGCTATCACTTCTATGGCGGGGCCGACTGCTGTTGGGGTGGATAGCAATTCTCCAGACTGGTGTTTATGATCCTCGGAGTTGGAGTTTGAGGAACCGAAGGATGGAGGCTCCAGGAACAGCTGGAGGTGCCTCTTTAGGAATCAACGAGGGGGCTGAAGGTGCAACTGGCATCTGCTGTGACCGGACTGCCTTCCTGGGGGAACTCGGATGCATAGAGGGTGTTGTCCATGGTTCCTTTCCCTGGGATTTCTGACCCAGAAGTGCGGTTGGAGAAACTTTTGCCATGACAAGTTCTTACTCCATTACGTTTTCCTCCTGGCTGGAGTTTTTCCAGCTAGAGAATATTAGGGATTATTTGAGGGACGCTGCATGGCAACGAACGGCCTCTAGGATTATTTTCAGGCTGCACCTGGCTAATGTTTTCCATATTTTCTGGAGCTGGTGAGAGAGGCTCCAGGCCATCGAGTAAGGTGTCTTTTTCTGGTGGACTGCATAGGTACATTGCTTATTGTTTCTTTCCATAGACATCTTGCCCAGCAGAGACTAAGGGCAGTGGGACGGCCCATGGCCTCATAACTATTCTGGGCTGGAAGTGATCTTCTTCATTTTGACTGTCTATTCAATACTCTGAGAATATAGTCCTGTCTTGTAGGGCACTATTTTAAATCCTGCAGGTTGCTCTCCTGGAAAATTGGGAAGCTTGGCTCCTTGTTTATTTTAGCTCTTTTTTGGGGGGGCTTGGGGGGTTGAGTGGAGGGGTAATTAGGGTTTGGGGTTCTAGTTTAATGAATGTTTGTGTTGTATGATTGGTTAGGCTTGTGTATATTAGTTGTGTGGATGTTTGTATGACTGACAGTTGTTAGCTATTAATTGAGGCTCTCTTGTTGGGACAGTATGTGTCTGGGGAAGTCAGGGGGTCTAGGGCAGGCTAGGATTGCTTTTGAGGTGTCCCAGCTCTTCAATCTGTGGCTCTTTACCAACCTTGCAGTCTCCACCACTACAGCACGTTGCTGTAGGGAGGTTGTAATTAAGAGGGCTCACACTGATCAACTTTGGTAGGGCACCTCAGACACTTTGGGTGGGAGTAAGATTGAGGTTATTGGGTGCAGAAGGCACCCTGGATGCCGATGGGTCATGGGAGAGGCCAGACATGTTGGGTTCCCATCCCCAGGATTTCCACCAGACTGAATGGACTAGTACCCAGAAGGGCTGCACTGCCCACCAATCCTGAGGGCAGTGCTTTGCAATGCTAGATCGATCAGGAACAAGACAGCAATTATAGCGGACTTGGTTTCCTCAGTCGATCTGGCATACATTACTGAGATCTGGGTGGGTGATGATGCTGGTCCTGAGTTAGAGGTTGCCATCCACTCAGGATACTTGGTGGTGGACTGCCCCTGAGTGGAAAGCAGGGGTGGGGGAGTGACCACCTGTTTTAGATCTGAACTTGGCTTCACTGTATACCAAGTGGGAAGGCCAGATTCCTTTGAATGTGTGGCCATATGTGGGGGTCCTGGTGCAGGTTGCAGGATTCTCCTGATTTACCACCCCCTCGGGATGGCAGGAAAATTTCTGCAGGAGGTAGCTGACTTCAACGTCGGTGAGACATTGGAGTCCCCCAGATGCTTAGTTCTGGGGGACTTCAATGTCTGGGTCGACAAGGAATCCTCTAGGCTAGGTTACAACCTCCTCCAGTTGATTTCATCTCTGGGCCTTTTGCAAGCACTGTTCCGTGACCCACCAGGGTGGCCTCATGTTGGATATGGTCTTCTTGCTTGGTCTTGAGATTAGCAATCTCAAGACTGATCGAATTATTTGGTCCAATCATTGCACAGTGGAGTTCTCATTCGGGGGGGTCCCTCCCCGAGAGCTCTCCCCCTGTTGGGATGGTAAGCTACCACCCTTTGAGGGTTTGACCCGGAGAGGTTTCTGGTGGCAGCAGATCTATCCAGTGTGGATAGTGCATGTGTAGGGGTGCGGAGGCGAGGGGCTGTTGCTGCCTATAATCCGGTGATGTCGGCTGCGTTTGACTATCTCACACTGGTCTGTGTATGACCCAAATCCTCTCACTTGAGATCCCCATAGTCTGATGGGAAGCTCAAGGTGATGAAGATTGTGGGTTGGAGGTTAGAGCGCTGCTAGCAGCGGTCCAGGCTCGATGTGGACAGATTGGCCCTGCGCTCTCATTATGCTGAGTATCAGGGTGCAATCACCTATAAGAAGGCAGAGTTCCTGTCCATGGAGGTTGCTGCCAGGAAGAACCAACCAAATGTGTTCTTTCAGACTGTGGACAAGTTGCTAAACCCAGCCTGTCTGCAGCTGAAAAAAGTCTTTTCCGATGCTCTATCCGAAGAGTTAATTCGGTTCTTCTCAGACCGGGTGTCCACCATCTGGCAGGATGTTCCACCAGTGTGCCACATTGTGGCCGACAGTGGTTGCCTTTGGCATTTGGAGAGCACTTTGCCTAGTTGGGGGGAGTTTAAACCAGTGGAGGTGGCTGAGGACATTGAGGTTGCCCATCGGTCTAAAGCACACATATTGTGAACTGGACCTGGTGCCGATGTGTTTCCTTATGAGATGTGTTGACTCCATTGGCCTGGCGTTCATCTTGATTATCTGGTGCTCTGTCTCAGAGGGGATCTTTCCAGATACCTTGAAGGAGGCACTGGTTGGTCCACTTCTGAAGAAACCATCACTAGACCCTGACGTCAAGGTGAATTACCATCCAATCTCCAACCTCTCATTTTTAGGGAAGATTGTTGAGAAAGTTGTGGTGCAGCAGCTAGAGGAGCACATCTTGACCTTTGACCTTTATGAGCCTCTCCAGTCAGGGTTTCAGGTGAGGCATAGCACAGAAATCACTTTAGTTCGGGTGCACAATGACCGCCTCAGGGCTCAAGATTGAGGAGAGAGGACAATTCTCGTTCTCCTCGACCTCTCCTCAGCATTTGATATGGTAGACCATTGTGTGTTGCTCGACCACCTGAGGGAATTTTGTGGACTCGCTGGCACTGTCTTCCACTGGTTTGAGTCCTATCTCATGAACAGGAGGCAATGGGTAGTGATGGGGAATGTCTCCTCCTCTTCCCCTAGCCTCCTGTCATGTGGAGTACCTCAGGATTTGGTCCTGTCACCAACGTTGTTTGCCATGTACATGCTGCCCCTGGGATAGCTGATTAGGAAATACAGTCTGGGTTTTCATTGCTATGCCGATGATACCCAACTGTATCTTTCATATGAACATATGAACATATCAAGAAGCCAGCAGAAGAAGGCCATTTGGTCTATCAAGTCTGCTTGTATTGCAGGGTCCATAGCTTGAGCTAATGTCCCTGCCCTCAGGCCCCACTCCTCCCATCCTTCCTACCCATGACCCTTACCTTCCCTTCCCCCATGCCTGTCCCAGCCTATCTTAAAGCTGTCCACTGTCTTCAGTGAAATTACCTATTCTGACAGCACATTCCAAGTGTCCACCACCCTCTCTGTGAAGAAGTGCTTCCTGATTTCCCTCCTAAACCTCCCACCCTCCAGCTTAAGACTGTGCCCCCTCGTGTTATGGTTGCCACTCAGCTTAAAGAGACTCTCCTTATCAACCTTATTTATCCCTTTCAAGTAACTTGATGGTCCCAATCATGTCCCCTTTCTGTCTTCTGTCTTCCAGGGAGTACATGTTCTTTGCTCTCAACCTCTCCTCATATGCCTTACACTGCTGACTGGCTATCATCTTTGTAACCCTCCTCTGGACCTTCTTCAGCAGGTTAATGTCCTTTTTGAGGTGTGGGCACCAGTACTGAACTCCATACTCTAGATGCAGCCTTACCAGTGACCTGTACAAGGGGAGTATAACCTCCTCTCTCCTACTACTGATCACCCTAAATATGCATCCCAGCATCTTGTCTGCCTTTGCTGCTGCTTTCTTGTAGTGTGTGGAGTGCTTCAGGTCACTAGTGATCATTACTCCCAGGTCCTTCTCCTCCTCTGATGCAGATACTCGGACTCCATCCAGGTTGTACTCTGTCGTAGGATTCTTGGCTCCAATATGCACAACTTTGCTTTTCTTGGCATTGAAGACAAGCTGTCATATCCTGGACCACCTCCCTAGCTTTTCCAGATCTTCCTGTAGGTCCTGTATCCCTTCAGCTGTGTCCACTCTCCCACAGAGTTTGGTGTCATCCGTGAATAGGCACAGTTTGCCCTTAATGCCATTTCCAATGTCATTGATGAAGACATTGAACAACACCGGCCCCAGCACCGAGCCCTCCGGGACTCCACTGGTTACCTCTCTGGTACCAGATAACTCACCCCCCCCACAACCACCCTCTGGGTTCTGTCCTTCAGCCAGTTTTCCACCCATCTGGCCATCTTTTCCCCAATCCTGAGATCCACCAACTTCCTGATCAACCTTTTGTAGGGCACAGAGTTAAAGGCCTTGCTGAAATCAAGATAAAGGATGTCTACCACTTGGCCCCTGTCTACTGTCTTAGTGACACAGTCAAAGAAGTCAATCAGATTTGTTTGATTCCTTTGCCCCTTGGACATCCAATGTGGTGGAAGTGCTGAACAGATGCCCTGCTGAGATCAATGATTGGATGGCCTCCAGCTTGTTGCGACTGAACCCTATAAGACAGAGAGGTACTGGTGGTGAAGTCAAACAGAAGATGTGATAGGATGGCCTCTGGCACAGCTACTGAATTATTTCTGGTGCAAGGGTTCCTGGCCAGAATTCAGCCTAATATGGGCAAGAATCAGAGGTGGGAGATCATAAAGCTAGGGATAGTAGAGGCAACTACATCCTGCAACAAGGCCCAGAGCAAAAAGGCTAGGGTGAAGAAACCTATCTGGATAAGCAAGGAAGTCATAGACAGGGTTAGGAAGAAAAGAGCCACCTATAAGAGATACAAGAAAACTGGGAGGGGGAGGACAGGGAGGAGTACCTGAAGGAAGCGAAGGAAGTGACCAGGGAGGTAAGGACAGCCAAGGCATCCAGGAAACTCAGGCTAGCACAGGGCATTAAGGAGGGGGAGAAGGACATCTTCAGGTACATCAGGGAAAAAAGGAGTTGTAAGGACCAAATAGTAAGGATTAAGGGGGTATTGCTGGAAAAGAGGAGTGAAAAGGCAGAAGCACTTAAAGACTAGTTATGCTCGGTTTTTACTAAGGAGAAGGGGTGAGAAATACCCAAGTGGGGGAGAGGATAGGAACAGGGGGGTGACATACAGGGAAATCACAGAAGGTAGAGTGCTAGAAGGGTTTAGGGCACTGAGGGTGGACAAGGCACCAGGGCCAGATGGCATACATCCCCAGGGTACTGAAAGGGCTTGTGGAGGTCCTAGCAGGCCCCTCGGCAGACCTATTTAATGCCTCACTGGACTCAGGGTGTGTACCTAATGACTGGAAGATGGCTCACATGGTTCTCCTCCGTGAGAGCAGCCTCAGGGATGAACCGTGGAATTATAGACCAGTGAGCCTCATGTCCATCATGGGGAAACTAATGGAGACAATCCTAAAGGAGAGGCTGGTGACCCTGCTGGAGGTCAGTGGGTTACAGGACAGTATACAGCATGGCTTTGTCAAGGGCAGATCCTGCCTGACCAACCTAATAGAATACTATGACTGGGTGACTAGGCAAATGGACAAAAGCCATGCAGTGGATGTCCTGTACCTGGACTTCAGTAAGGCATTTGATTCAGTGTCGCATAGGAGACTTGGAGGTTAGCTAAAGGGCACAGGGATGGGGCAAAATTGGTGGGATGGGTGGAGAACTGGCTGCAGGGAAGGCAGCAGGGGTGGTGGTGGGAGGGGAAGTCTTATCCCCAAGGACAGTGACAAGTGGGGTTCCGCAGGGGTTGGTGCTGGAGCCGGTGTTATTTGGGATATTTATTACAGACATTTCAGAGGGCATCAAGAGCAAGATCAGTCTATCTGCAGATGACACAAAGTTGGGAGTAGTGGTGGATGACCTGGGGGGGTGGCAGGGTTTCCAGGAAGATCTGGCAAGCCTGGAGACATGGTCTGACACCTGGCAACTGGGATTCAATGCCACAAAATGCAAGGTGATGCATTTTGGGGCTAAGAATCCTAAGAGAAACTACCATAAGGGGGGAGTACAGCTAGCTGAGACTGAGGAGGAGGAGAAGGATCTGGGGGTGCTCATTATGGGAGCAATGAACAACTCTGTACAGTGTAGAAAGGCAGCAGCAATGGCCAACAAAATGTTGAGCTGTACAGCAAGAGGTATAACCTCAAGGAGGGGGCAGAGGTAGGCACCCAGTAGGCAGCATAGCAGCAGTGGTTTAAGGCTCTGAGCTGCAAATCTGGAGACCTGGGTTTGAATCCCACAGCCCACACTTTCATACTGTGTGACCTTCAGCAAGTCACTTAACTTCCCTGTGCTCCCAGGTTGCACCTGTAAACAAGCTTTCATCTTAGTGTGTCTCACCTGGTTAAACAATTGGAGGTGAGTCTGTCATTGGGTAGGTCGCTGGTTGGACCTCACCTGGAGTACTGCATGCAGTACTGGTGAACATACCTAAAGAGGGACATTAAATTACTGGAAGGGGTGCAATGCAGAGCAACTAAGATGATCCAGGGTCTAGGGGAGATACCATATGAAAGTAGACAAAGAAAGTTGAACATGTACTCATTGGAGGAGAGGAAGAATGGGGGAATATGACTGAGACCTTCAAGTACATGAGAGGAATAAACAGGACAGGCACAGATGGACTGTTCAAGGAGAGGGGGGAGAGACACTCAAGGTCATGATATGAAATTAGAGGGTGGAAGGTTTAGGAAGGACTTGAGAAGGCACTTTTTTACAGAGAGGGTGGTGGCAGAGTGGAATGCACTACCAGTAGAGGCTGTTTCTGGCAAACGAGAACTGGTTGCACAGCAAGAAACAGAAGTCCAGAACTACAGATTTTTTACTAATTAATCACTTCTGTCTCAGCAGGAGTAGTACCTGTTTGGATTAAGCAAACAGATACTTTATTAGAAGAAGGGGGTCTCATTTAAATAAAAAAAGTGTTTCTTTCTGAGGAAGAGGGCAGTATCAGCTTAATTTACTGAGAGCAGAGAGTGAATCTAATTGGAGGTGTGGCTTAGCAGCTTAGGTGTGCAAAAGCAGCTGTCTCCAATTACAGCTTCCGGCTGTTTCTGGCAGAAGAGAACTGGTTGCAGAGCAAGAAACAGAAGTCCAGAACTACAGATTTTTTACTAGTTAATCACTTCTGTCTCAGCATGAGTAGTACCTGTTTGGATTAAGCAAACAGATGCTTTATTGGAAGAAGGGGGTCTCATTTAAGTAAAAAAAAATGTTTTTTCTGAGGAAGGAGGCAGTATCAGCTTAATTTACTGAGAGCAGAGAGCGAATCTAATTGGGGCTGTGGCTTAGCAGTTTAGGTGTACAAAAGCAGCTGTCTCCAATTACAGCTTCCGGCTGTTTCTGGCAGAAGAGAACTGGTTGCAGAGCAAGAAACAGAAGTCCAGAACTACAGATTTTTTACTAATTTATTTTAAACATTTGTTTACCGGGTAAGTACAATGAGCCAAAGGCCCGTTTTCATGTACAACCCGGGGACTGAATACATATACAGTCAAGATGTTTACAATAAACAACTCATATCACAATACAATACAACATTTAACATACATTACATAACATAAATAATAAATATAAATAATCATAAAAAACAACAGTGCAATTTATCAAGAAAATTATTTCTTAACCTAATTTTAAAAGTTTGATGACAAACATTTTCATATAACACAATCAGAAACTCATTCCAATTTTTAGCAGCAGAGTAAGTAAACGAACCATCCCCCATTTTAGTCTTGGTCTTAGGGACCCTTAACTTAATTTGTTGATCAGAACGAAGTTCCCGTGAATTTATTTTAATATGAAGAAGCGAATATAATGGAGAACATAAACTGTATAGACAACTCATCCTGAGAGGAAGCCCGGAAGATAGTCTATACAGCTCACAATGATGAATAGAGTAAGGCAAATTAAAAGTAAATCTACAAATACCATGAAACACGTTAGTAAGAAGAGACAACTCCCTATTAAACAAATTAGTAAAGAGAAATGCATTGTAATTCAATTGTGGTAATAAGACACCCTCAGCTATTGCACATCTAGCTGGTAAAGTCAACAGAGATTTGAGCTTAAATAATACACCAAGGCCCAGATATTCAAAAGGGTTGTGCCATGCGCAAGTCCAAAACTGCGCCAATTTGCGATATTCAGAAGGAGGCAGTTGCGACCCCAAAAACATGCTGAGCAACAGCGCAATGAAAATGAAGGCATGCGCAACCGAAGGGCGGATCCGCCACATAAAGACCGCAATGCGATATTCAAAGATTCTTGCATGCGCAATAGCGCAGTACAGCCGAAATTGCGACTAGCGAAATGAGCCAAAATAAAAAGCTCAAGGAAGCAGCGCAAGAACGCTGCCAGGCTGCCAAGTGGGGGAAAGAGAGAGAGAGAGACAGAGACAGACAGACAGACAGCAAAGGGCAGGCAAGGAAAGTGTGTCCCATAGTCTGTAGAGGCCAGCAGGGGGTGCCCGGTGCAGTGGAAGTAGCAGTCAGGACAGTGGGGTAACACAGCAACACCAGCCAGGGGGTCAGAAGCCAGGAGATGGACAGTGCCAGTTTCCACATGGAAGCTGTAATGAGGGTGAGAATGCATGCTGCAGGGGCGTGGCGTGGAAGGGCCCGTGGCGGTATGCCCGACAGGCAGTACCGTGCCGCATCAGCTTTGAGCTGACACAGATGTAGAGATCGTGGGCGGTACCGCCTGAACAGGGCAATACTGAGGACGGCTCTGTGAGCTGTGCAGTGATGTGATGCAGGCACCCTCACGATGGAGTCATGCTCTGTCGGTGGAGACAAGGTGACAGCCTGCATGTGCCTGCTCACCACGGGCACCTTCACAGAGGCTGACAGGGGACACCACAGGCATCACACAGTCGGCCACGTCACACATCTCACCCAATTCCTCAGTGCACTGCTGCCACATGCTGCGGAGTACATCCATTTCCCCAGCACGCGACAGAGCGTACAGCAAACATGCAGGAGTTCCACAGGGTAGCACGTATGCCTGGCGTGCTAGGGGCCATAGACTGCACCCATGTGGCCATCCACACGCCACCTGGCCCTGATGGCCACGCATATCGGAACAGAAAGGGATTCCCTAGTGTCAACTGCCAGGTGGTGTGTGATGCCACTGGGCGCATAATCAATGTCTGTGCCACACACCCTGGTGGAGCACATGATGCCTTCATATGGTATCAATCTGCACTGTGCCATCGATTCGAGAGTGGGGACATCCCCACAGGACATCTAGTGAGTGAGTACATATGTATGGAATGCAAACTCTGGGCAAGGGTGGGAATGCCACAGGTGCCATGGTAGTGGCACACAGGAGATGGCCAATATGGACCTGAACATGACACTGATCTCCACTATCTCCACACAGGTGACTGCGGATACCACTCCATCCCTGGCTGCTCACACCGTGCAGCCCCTGACCCCAAGCGCAGCTATGCTATAATGAGGCACATGCCGCAACACCGCAACATCATAGGCGGGTGTTTGGGATGCTCAAGGCACGCTTCCGATGCCTAGACACCTCGCGGTGCCCTACAGTACAGCCCCCAAAAGGCCTGTGGGATATTCCTGGCCTGTTGCATCCTGCACAACATGGCCAAAGACCATGGGATAGCCGTACAGGTCGAACAGGGACAGCGTTGGGGGCGCCAGTGGCGCCGGTGATGATGGTGATGAGCAGCCTCCCAGGATGGAGGACCCTGACTGATCCGGCAGGCCCAGCTGCACTGGGACACCATCACAGAGGAGCACTCGCTGAACACAGGTAAGTCAGGGGACATGTGCAACCAACACTGTCCATGCGCAAACCACAGGCACACAGGGGAACACACCAGGGTGCATGGCGGTCAGGGGAGTGGAGCGGTCCAGGCATACAAACACACCATCAGGGAGGTGAGCACTCATATGGACACACACACACACCAGGCACAGAGCGTGCATGGGCAGATGCACAACACTGCAGAACCGACATTGCTAACACACCACCACCGACCACCCCACCACCCGTTACTGTCCAAGACGTGGTGTCAGAACCTGGGCACCCTTGCACCTTGGTGTACAGTGCAATGCAGGCATCATCATGCACACGCACCTGTGGACAGCAGTTGGGAGGGTGCAGGTGGTCCATGTGTCGGCATGGTGAGCAGAGCACCCAGCAGTGCACTGCCCACCATGACACATTGCACACATGGCAGCACCAGACAGGGCCCGCACTGGAGACAGCTCAGTCATGTAGCACTGTCCCGGCCACAGCGGATGCGTGGGTGGCCCCACCGTGACCCAACAGCATGGGCAGGCTGAGCAGGGGCCACATGGGGTGGCACTGTTGCACCATCAGGGGTCCCACTGTGCGAACGCGACCTTGCCCACACAGGGGTCTGCAGCATGCCGAACAAACCTGCACCAGGGGTGCTCGGGATGCCCACAGCAGAATCCGGCATCGACAGGCCTGGTGTCACACGACGCTGGGAACGGGGAGTGGAGAGTGCACTGTGTGGGGTGTGCGGTACAGGGGCACCTGACTGTGTGCCCAATGCGTCAATGACAGAGACCACTGCCTGGGTCAGCCTGTCAATGGCGGCGGTCACATCCGTCCGCATACAGACCAGCTCGGCTCGGTCCCGAGCACACTCCCTGCTGTGCCACTCCACGGACAAAGACAGTGCCTCCAGGGACCTTGCAACCCGCCTCTGCAGCTGTACTGATTCCTGCAGTAGGCGGGTGTGCTCGTCCAATGGGTACTGTGCCCCAACGGCATCCTGACCCCCAGGGTGTGGACGGTCCTGATGCACAACACCCCTTGAGGGTGGGTGCTGTTCGCCAGGACCAGGAATGGGCGGATAAAAGGGTGGCGGACATGTGCCACTGCTTGACACTGTACCCCCAGACCTGGTGGGTGACTGCTGCTGCTGCCCCTCCAACCGCTGTGCCCCCGGGTCCACTCGTTCCACCGCTGTGCTGGCAACAGTGCCAGACACCTGCACAGCCACCGGTGCTGCCCCACGGGTGCTGACAGGCACAGCCTGGGACCATGCCAGCATGCTGGTACACAAGTTGGAACCAGACAGGCCCAGGGGCAGGTGCTGGCATGCCGTGTGTCCGTCATGGGACACACAACCATCACTGCCCATTGAAGGCCTTCTATCATCAATGGTGCAGGTACATGCTACTGCCATGGTCACAGCGTGCTGGCATGCTTGCATGCCAGACTGCTGAGACACAGGCTGTGCACCCCCCGCACCTGTATCACTGACACCAGAGTTTGTGGCCCAGCGTGCATGCTGCTGCAGTGCCTGCTGGCTGGTGGTGGAGGTGGATGGACCCTCCTCCATGTCCAGCAGGTCAGCATCACTGTCTGGACCCACCACCACCATCTCCTGAAGACGAACAGGATCTGTAACAGAAAGAGAGTACATGTGAGTGCATGTGAACAACCGCCCCCCCCAAACACCACCACCATGTCATACCGTGCAATGATGGGCTTCCACCTGTCTGGAATCCTCTGCCTGGTATGCCCTCAATGGCGCTAGGCTGCATGGCTGCGACCAGTGTCTCCTCAGTTGGGGTCAGCTGCAACACCACTGGTGGTCCCCCGCCAGTGCCAGCACGTGCCGCCCTGAAGGCTGCCACCTTCTCCTTCAACCTCCTGCGGTCTGTCCCCATCTTTTTCTTGCATTCCTGCACAGAGCACTGGTGGCTTCCATGCAGGTTAACGGCCCGAGCTACCCCCTCCCATGCAGCCGCACGGGACTGAGGGGTGCCCCTCCGTCCACTCAGCACTGGCTCCTCATCCAGGTAGGCCTGGAAGAAAGCCTCCATCTCTGCTGCTGTAAAGTTGGGCCTCCTCCTACGCCCACCATCCTCACCCTCACAATGACTCTGCTCGGTCATGGCGATCTGTATGGGGGGAAGTGGACACCTGTCACTGTGCAGTCTACAGCATTTTCCCATAATCATCGTCCTGAACATCACACAGCATGCAACTCACCTCTCACCTGCAGTAACCGAATCTGGCCAACGCAGCCCAATGTCACACATTTATAGTGCAATACATGCAAATTAGGAGTGGAGCAACTATAATGACATGCAAATCGCGCCACTGCACCCTTGAATGGCTGATCAGATGATTTGCATGTGTCGGCTGAATATCGCAAATCTGCGCTTTGCACAATACGGAAGAGTCGGCTGAGCCAATGGCACAGATCTGTGCCTGTGTGGTAGGCTGCATTGCGCATGCCCAGATAGCTTATGAAGGCATCTGTCGCGCTGCTGACGTACTGAGCGCGATTGGCAATTCAGGCCATGGCCACCATTGTGCCAGTGGTGCTACAGCAATGGGCACTATATGGCGCTGTGGCACTACTGCGCAATACTCCACTGTTACACTGGTACGCAGCTGGTCGGTCATGCAGGATGCCTATATGTCAGATGGCGCTGTGCGTAGCCTTGCGTCATTGCCCATGACCTTGTGTATGACCTTTGCCCCCTGGCACTGTTCGCCTGCCATGTGTACGTCCCTATTGCGCTGTCTGGTGACAGTGCTATGTGAAGTGACGGCACTGTTCAAACAGCGTGATTGGAGCCTGTGGTGGTCTATTGTGCAACATCTCCATGTGGGGTTACGGCGCAGCTGGGCCCCATATTGCCTGCTGTAAAGTTGGTGCCATGGCTGGGAGGGGCGGTGTCCTGGAGCCAGCTTGAGTGGCCAACTTGGTGGCCTAGTGGAGCCCACTATGGGGCACTTTATGGTGAGGCACCCCTCACCATTGCCCGGACCCAGGTGTGGCAGCAAGTGGCCACTGACCTGGTGGGGGTCACTGGATGGTGCCGGTCAGCTGAGCAGTGCCGGCACCAGTACAGTGACCTCCACTGGAGGGATCCTGATCTGCTGGATCGGCTGCAGTCACGTGACAGGTGGGGCGTGGTGCCTAGGCCAGGTGGGTGTGCCATATATGCACCTGTATTATCTGTAGGGGTGTGTGTGTGTGTTTTGGTGGCTGTGCATATGTGATGGCTCGGCCACGGTTGGCTGTGTCAGTGTGTGCAGCTGTGAGATGACTGGGTATGGCTGTGTGGGAAGGCACTGTCACTGGGGCAGGGGGCAGTCTGCTTTTGAGTCACACTGATGTTTGTCTCAACATATGTCTCCCACAGGCCGGGATGTGAGGATGCGGGGCAACAGTGAAGAGGGCCGTGCCAGGGACCCGTTGCCAGCAGGGATTGGAGCCACCAGCAGCAGCAGCACCAGCAACAGCACCAGTCGGACTGCTTGAGCAGTGTGAGTATCATGACTTCATGGATGCTATTGCATGCTGGGGGGCCAGTAGCCATGCACAATACAAACATGCAGGAAAGGGAGGTCATAATTCCACTATACAAGACACTAGTGAGGCCCCACCTGCAGTACAGTGTACATTTCTGGAGACCATACCTACGTGAGGGCGTGAGAGTGGGAAGAGAAGGTTCAGAGGAGGGCAACAAGGATGGTGCATGGCTTGCATCACAACTCCTAGGGAGACAGGTTGAAGGAACTGAACCTGTACTCCCTGGAGGAGAGGAGGAGAGAGGATATGATTGAGACATACAAGTATCTTACAGGGTGGAACAGGGTGCAGGAAGAACTATTTTGAAGTGCAAAAGATGTTCCAGGACTACAGGGCATGGGATGCAGTTGGAGGGAGGGACGATTCAGAGGAAACATGAGCAAGACTTTCTTCACAGCACGGGTGGTGTACAAGTTGGTACACCTTGCCAGAGGAGTGGTGGGGCTGACACAGTCACGGGATTTCAGACTGCAGGATAGACATACAGGAATTCTTGAGGTCAGGGGTAAGGGGCAACAGACTTCTAGGTAAACAAAGTAACTTACAGGCTGAAATGGACAGACTGTGTGGGCCATAGGCCCTTATCTGCCGACACTGGCTATGTATCTATGTCTGTAGGCACGACACAGGTGACATGCATCACTGTCCAGTTTCACAGCACGTCTGTGTATGCATCACTGGTGGTCCATGCATGCACTGGGCACATAGCTGTGTAACTGGCATCGCACCATGTTGCCACATCACTTGCCAGCCTTGTTTGTGCTGTGATGGACATGGGCAGTGTGTGTGTGCAGTGGTGCGCATAGCTGGTGCCGCCTGTTTGTGATGGCCATGTGCATGTTCACTGTGGGTAGGTGCATGCCATCACAGGTGCGGGACATTGGGCTATATGGCTTGCAGGTTGGGTGGTGTTCAGGGTTGTGGTCAGTCACAGCCATTGACTGTGTTCCCATTTTCCTAGGCCTTGAGGTTCTCCAGAGGATGGCGAGGGATGTCAGGGCCATCGACGAGCTGTGGGCCATAATAGTGACATCCTGCAAGCCATTCACCGCCATGGTGTGTGGAGGCGGCAGAGACCTGCAGGACACGGCAGGAGGATGGGCGGCCAGCTGGCCCATGACATCTCTACCCTTCCCACTTCTCCCATCCCTACCACCCTGCCTTCCCTCTCCAAGTTTGTCATCCTACCCTTGACCAACCCTACCTTGTACCCGTCCCCCTTGTAAATAGTTGTACTTGTTTTGATAATGTTTGTTGTTGTGAAATACATTTTTATATTTTTATATGAATAATGTGTAGCTCTCTGATTTACAGCTGCCTATGGGTGCTCAGTTGCGAAGTGCACATGCCATCTGGGCTGGTGGTCCTGGGTAGTATGTGTGTGTGTGTGTGCGTGTGTGTGGATGGAGGGATCTCAGCATGGCAGTGACTTTCGGTTGGTCTTGCCGTCTGCTGCCACCACTGCTGGGTGCACAGGGTGTGTCTGGCTTGTAGGCTTCTGTGCTGCATGGGGTTACATGTGCTGGGGATGCATGGTTTCCTGCAGTGTCAGTCACTGCACATAGGTGGTGTCTTGGGGTCACAGTGCAGGGTGTGCTGTGCGTACAGGGGCTGATGTGCACTGTGGTTGTCAACCCCTGTGTGTGGTACTCAGCCTGCCAGTGGTTGTGCTGGGGTGTCATGGCTCTGCTATGCTTTGTTGGCTTGTCCCCATGGGCAAGTAGATCATCCGTCCCACCCCCAGTGATGCTGTGCTTGGGGTGTGCAGGTGTGGTGTGGGTTCTGCAGTGTGTTCCTGTGCCCATGTGTGGCATGGCTGGCGGTGGGCCCCAGCCTGCCTCCCTGGATGTGCAGTTCCATTGCTCTGGGGGGGCTCTGCTTGCGCTATGGCACCTCTGGAATGCTCAGCTGGGCTGCCCTGGTTGCATCATAGCGCAACATTTCGGCTCAGCTTCTCCTTCTTGGTTGCGCTATGGCGCAGTATGTGCGATATTCAGACGTTGGTTGCTTGCGCAATTTGTTCTGCTCCATGTTTGAATATCGCACCTGTTGCGCATTTGCGCAACTGGTTTGTGCTTGCTCCTGCTGTTGCGCTCATTTTGAGCGCAGTTTGAATATCTGGGCCCAAGTCTCTGATTTATCTGACGAGAAATATATTTTACATGATCAGAAAATTTTCAATGTTGATCTAAAAAGACACCAAGATATTTAAACTGTTTAACCTGCTCCATCTCATTGCCCATTAAATCAAAAATGGTCAGATTCTGAGATCTATTTAATCTAATTTTAGATCCAAAAAGCATACACTTTGTTTTCGTATTATTTCATGCTAAACAATTTCCTTTTAACCACCCACATAAAATGGCAAAATCTTTATTTAGAGACTTATTTATAAGTTCAACAGAAGTTGAACTTTTATACAAAATAATATCATCTGCATAAATCAAGCAATGTGTATCATTTAATAATGATGGAACAACATCTACAAATACTGTAAACAACAAGGGGCCCAAAACGGACCCCTGTGGCACCCCGTAACAAGATTTTACTAGTTGAAAAAGCTCCATTTAATCCTACCTTAGGTGGACGATTGAACAAATAACTACAAAACCAATCAACAGTAATCTCTGTCATACCGTAACTTTGAAGCATCCCAATCAACAAAAAATGACTCACTAAATCAAAGGCCTTGGACAGGTCCACGAACACAGCACCAGTGAGCATACCCTCATCCATAGCTACACTGATGTGGTTCGTGAACCTGGCCAAGGACATCCCTGTCCCATGATACTTACAAAAACCATGCTGATCATGCATCCTGAGACCATTATCTTGTAAATAGGCAGTAAATTGCTCATTCACAAGTCTCTCAAAAATCTTACCCAAGGGTGGCAAAGAAATAGGATGATAATTGTCCATATCCATTCTATCACCTGATTTATAAATAGGTTTGATCACTGTTTGTTTCCATGCATGAGGGAAACATCCAGTGAGCAAAGACAAATTATAAATATAAGTAAGTGGATAAGTGATATATTCAGAAATAAATTTTAAGAATCGTGTTTCAAGTTCACTTGTGTTCCGGGAGACATTCTGGAGGCTGCGATGCTGCCCTGTTTGCAGGCACCTCTCTGGTCTGAGGGAGGAGGTTGCCCGTCTCCAGGTTGACTTGGCTAGGATTCATGAAACCTCTTTCCCCACCAAGGGACCACCTGGGCCACCACCGTTACCTCAGAGGTTGCCAAGAAAGAGGCCGAGGTTAGACCAAGGTGGGCTCAGGGAGGAGAGGGTGGTGGAACAGTGGTGCATCCCTCAGTTGTAGCCTCCACAATTCATATGCTGTTCTGGCAAGAGTGGTTCCTCTATGGAGGCACCTGCAGTGGAGACCAAGGAGGATGCTGGGAACCTCCACAAAGGAGACCCACAGGAGGGTGGCACAAGACCCCACAGGGGAAGGAAGAAAACAACTCCTGGTGGGGGACTCAATCATTAGGGGGGTAGACATGGGGGAGGAAGGGCATAGGGAGGTAAGGTGCCTGCCTGGTGCCACAGCTTGGAGAGGCAGGAAGCGAATCCTCAGGATCGGAGGAGCAGCTGCACAAGGGAGGGAGCTGGATGTCATTGTCCACCTAGGGACAAATGACCTGGCTGTAAATGGGATCAGAGTGGTGCAAGAGGAGTTTGTGGAGTTGGGGAAGGGACTTTGACAAGTAGCATGTACGGTAACCTTCTCTGAGGTGCTGCCTGACTACGGCAAGGATGATGCTAGGGTATTCCGCACCATGGGATTCAATGAATGGTTTAAAAACTGGTGTGGAGCTCAGGGTTTTGGCTTCATTGGGGACTGGGGAGCCACTTGGAGGGATGCAGGCTTATACTGGCGCGATGGTCTTTATCTGTTCTGGGGGGGGGGATCCAGGATCCTAGGTGACAGATTTAAATGCTTCATTGGCAAGCATTTAAACTAGCCAAGGGTGGAGGCACTGAAAGGAGCAGGGAAATCCCAGCCTCCCCCACAAAGCACAGTAATTA
Organism: Neoceratodus forsteri; assembly: GCA_016271365.2. Taxonomy (NCBI): domain Eukaryota; kingdom Metazoa; phylum Chordata; order Ceratodontiformes; family Ceratodontidae; genus Neoceratodus; species Neoceratodus forsteri. The sequence goes on along the minus strand of CM057456.1, from coordinate 972,010,418 downwards.
GAGAGGTAAACACCAAGGCAGAGAAGTCAGTAGGAAGCAGGACAGGGATAAATGCAGAAAAAGGTGTTAAGGACAGGGATAGGGCTAAAAGGGGTAAGGCCATAAAAATGAAATGGAAGGTGATGAATACCAATGCCCGCAGTCTGCGCAACAAGCTCCCTGAACTAGTGGCCTTGATGGAAGAGGGATGCCTGGATATTGTGGCAGTCACTGAAACATGGTACACAGAGAACCATGAGTGGGAAGTCAACATACCAGGATACACAGTCTACAGGAGGGACAGTGTGGGTAAAAGAGGAGGAGGAGTAGCTCTCTATGAAAGGGAAGGGATTAAAGCAACAGAACTAAAGAGTAAACAGGAAGCTGATGAGTCACTATGGGTCACCCTGGAGACAGGAAATGGCACCACAATCCGCATGGGGGTTGTGTATAGACCCCCATCTCAGGGGGAGGAAATGGACAAGGAAATGATAGAAGGCATCCTTAAAATGGCAGACAAAGGGGAGATATTGTTGATGGGGGACCTGAATATGCCAGATGTTAACTGGAGTACCTTTGCTGCAGGTACATCCAAGAGCAGGGTCATTCTTGATGCCCTACAGGGGGCATGCCTCAGACAGCTAGTGTTGAAACCCACTCAGGAGGGAGCAATCTTAGACCTGGTTAAGAAGGGGGATAAAACCTTTTATAGGTACATTAGGGAGCGAAGAAAGACCAAGGGAGGGATACAGAAACTTAATGAAGTGGAGGGAATGTGGGCAGAGGGTGACAGTGAAAAAGCAGGAATACTGAATGAATATTTCTGCTCAGTATTCACAACAGATGAGGAGGGGGAGGTGCCTAAACCAAACAAGGGAGAAACTCTGAATAGGGGGGTCGATACCAGTCCATTCACAGAAGAAAGGGTTTTGAAAGAACTCTTGAAACTGAGGGTGGACAAAGCAATGGGGCCTGATGGGATTCACCCAAGAATACTAAAAGAACTAAGGGTAGAACTAGTAACACCACTGACTACTGTCTTTAACAAATCATGGGAGGATGAAGTAGTGCCTGAGGACTGGAGGAGGGCAAATGTGATTCCACTTCACAAAAGTGGGAGCAGGGCAGAGGCAGGGAACTACAGACCAGTTAGTTTGACTTCAGTGGTGGGGAAAATGATGGAATCACTTCTGAAGGAAAAAATTGTTGAGTACCTAGAGGCTAGTGGGGCACAGGACCCAAGGCAGCATTCACAGCAGGAAGGTCATGTCAGACGAACCTAATAGATTCCTTTGACTGGGTGACCAAAGTAGTAGGCCAGGGAGGGGCTGTGGATATGGCCTACTTAGATTTTAGCAAGGCATTCAATACAGTCTCACACAAAAGAGTAATACACAAGTTAGCCAGCCTTGGAGTGGGTCCCATGGTGGTAGCCTGGATAAAAAACTGGCTGGACAACAGGATGCAAAGGGTAATAGTAAACAGAGTCCACAGTGAAGAAAGGAGGGTAACTAACGTGGTGCCGCAGGGTTCGGTACTGGGACCGGTCCTCTTTAATAACTTTATAAGTGACATTGGAGAGCACCTGGAAGGAAAGGTATGCCTCTTTGAAGATGACACAAAGATCTGCAACAGGGTTGATACACAAGGTGGGGTGGAAAGAATGAAAAGGGACTTGGCAAGATTGGAGGAATGGTCAAATATGTGGCAGCTCAGATTCAATGCAAAGAAGTGCAAGGTAATGCATCTGGGAAACAAAAACCCAGCGGAAGAGTACACAATGGGGGGTGAGTTAATAACAACAAAAAAAATCGAAAGAGACCTAGGAGTAATTATATCAGATGATCTAAAGGTGGGCAAGCAATGTGAGAAGGCAGTAAGGAGGGCTGGGAGGATGTTGGGATGCATAGGGAGAGGCATCAACAGTAGAAAACAGGAAGTTGTTATCCCTCTCTACAGACAGTTAGTGAGACCCCATCTGGATTACTGCGTGCAATTCTGGAGACCCCATCTCCACAAAGACATAGACAGAGTGGAGGCTGTTCAGAGGAGGGCCACCAAAATGGTGCAAGGTCTGCACCAGAAGACATACGAGGAGAGACTAAAGCAGCTTAATATGTATACCCTTGAGGAAAGGAGGAAGAGGGGGGACATGATAGAAACTTTCAAGTATCTCAAGGGAATTAACAAGGTACAAGAGGGTTGTATCTTTCAGAAGAAGAGATGTGCAAGAACAAGGCGGCACAATTTGAAGATAGAGGGGGGACGGCTCAGAGGTAATGTTAGAAAGTATTTTTTCACAGAGAGAGTTCTGGATGCATGGAACAGCCTTTCTGAGGAGGTTGTGGAATCAGGAAGAGTGGGAGAATTCAAGAATGCATGGGACAGGCATAAGGCAATTCTAGTGGGGGGCAGGAGGAAGTAAGCTGTTGATTAACTAGAATCTGCAGCTTATCCATCAGGTAGGGAAATGGGCAGACTGGGTGGGCCAAGCGGTCCTTATCTGCCGTCAAATTCTATGTTTCTATGTAGCCTATAAAACAGTGGGATGCTTTAAGAAGGGCTGGGACAGGGCAAAAGGGAGAGTCAGGGGAAGGGGTGCAGGGAAGAATGGGCAGCTGCAGATTAGGGTTGCTAGCTGCATAATTGAGCAGACTTAATAGACCAAATGGCCTTTTTCATCTGGCAGTTTGTTGTATGCTTGTATGTTCAAATCTGTGCCATTGAAGGCCTCCTCTAGGGTGCATGATCTGGGTGTGATCTTTGACAGCACATTGCCATTTAAAGCACAGGTGTCATCCATTGTCCAGGCCAGCCTTTACCATCTTAGGAACATCACCAGAATCATGCCCTTAGTTCTGCCTATGGACCTCCTCACCTTGGTACATGCCTTCGTAATGTCTAGGCTTGATTACTGTAATGCGCTCTACTTTGGGGTCTCAGGAGGTACTCTCCACAGGCTGCAGCTAGTGCAGAATGCAGCTGCCAGGTTGTCAACAGGGCAGTCTAAATACTGCCACATCACCCCGGTGCTGCGTGAACTGTACTGGCTGCCAGTCAGGTGGAGGATCCTCTTCAAGGTGGGCTTGCTCACCTTTAAGGCCCTACATGGGCTGGGCCCTGGATACTTGTCTGACTTTCTAACACCCACTACCTCGGTCCACTCCCTCCATTCTTCCTCCAGGGGTCTCCTTGTGATTCCCAGGGTGAGGCTAAAGACCACCAGTGAGAGAGCATTTAGTATCGCTGGTCCCATCCTGTGGAACTCGCTGCCTCCATCTGTAATGGAGGGTATCCTGTGAGTTTGACAACCGCGATTGGGCACCTACCAAAATGGTGACTCAATTGCAGTGCCTTACACCACAGCAATGAGGGAGGGAGGGAGGAAGGGTGATCGAATGGGGGGTGCTTGAATATAGCGACATCCTGTCACCACATGTATATGTGTGCTGGGGGGGAGTGAGCATGTGGAGCCTGGGGTGGGATGGAAGGGAGGGATTGTGAGATGTGGCACTGTGGTGAGCTGCTGAGCTACTTCCATGGCATGGTGGGTGGGTTCAGGGCTGGGCAGTGAATGGTGCTGGGTTGGGGTCTGGGCGCGGGTGCCTTTTTTTGCGCCCAGTCCAAAATTTTGAGGGCTTTGCACCCCTGACATCACCCCTGGAGTTGAGAATCCTTAAGTAGGGGGATGTGGGGGGCACAGCCCCCAGCATTTACATTTAAAATCTAAGTCCCTGGCACCCTTTTGCTGTGTGCCGGGGACTGCATCACCAACATTTTTTTTTTTGCGATTCCCATTCGCCCTAATGACGATCGCTATTCTGTGATCGCCGTTATCACATAGATCCATAATGGAGGCCCCTTCAGTTGAAGTGTTCAAGGCCCACCTCAAGACCCTCCTGTTTAGTCAAGCTTTCCCAGACACTGTCTATTAGTATCTATTTCTGGGATAGCCTCTTTCATGACTACTATTATTTTAACTGTTTTTATTATGCAGAGTATTTATTAGTGTTTTGTCTGTATGTGCTGTATTTTATGAATAGTGTGTATTTATTTGTACGGCGCCCAGAGTCTCTGGGATTGGGCGCTTTGAAAAATAAGCTTTGCCTTGCCTTGCCTTATTCCTACAACTACAATGAACAAATTTGCTGTGCCAGAAAATTACATTTGAGAGTACTTTTCTATAAGGAGGATCAGGATTCCTTGTTATTAGTGTCTGATGGTAATGAGGATGGGAATCATCCCATGACAAACCTAAATGGAGCATGAAGTCTGAATTTATACCAGCCATGAACCCCACAGTAAATGCTTTTTTGAGAGCATGTGAACGTGGTATTGCTGAATTGGATATGAATAAGTCTGATCCGTGATACTTCAACTGCACGTGGGATGAGAAAGAAGCTATTAAAAAGCTGCATGACAGAGACACCAACACCATACGGCCCGCTGATAAAGGCGGAGCCACTGTGGTGATGGAAAAAGTTAAGTACCATTCTGCTATGTTGCAACATTTAAATAACATTGAGTTTTATTGTATTTTATCTGTAGATCCTAATGATGGTTTTAAAAAAGAGATAGATGTCATTTTATTTTATACTGTTTTAAATGGCATTATTTCTCCACAAACATGTAAATTTCTTATAGTTTCATGTCCTGTTAGAGCTAGTATTTATGGCCTTCTGAATATATACAAGAACTTACGATAACCACCTATGAGACCAATAGTGTCCAGTATAGGTTCCCCAATGGAACCACTAGCTCAGTTTATAGATACTTATATTAAGTGGCAATAAATGGTAGAGCCCATATTAGGGACACTAAACGTGTGTTGGAATTGGTGGAAGAAATTGAGTCAGAGCAACAATGGATTTTAGCTACTTTTGATATCCAATCCCTCTACACTAACTTTCCACATAAAGAGGGGTTGGAGGTGCTATATAAATCCCTATGCAGGGATATTACGTATAGTAATGCATTTATAGCATTTTTGATTAGTCTAACTGAAATGGTATTTAGTAAAAATGTATTTTTGTGTGAAACTCATATGTATCATCAAACTAAAGGTACTGCTATAGGGGGCCGCTATGGCCCCAAACTATGTTACCATTTACCTCACAGATTGGGAGTTGAAATATGTGTATGATGGGGATAATAATTCATTTTTTGGAAAAATAGATTTGTACAGGTGTTTTATTGATGATGTGCTGATTATTTGGAAAGGGACTATGTGTGAGCTTCAAGACTTTGTAGTATATTTGGCGAGTACTAACAAGAATCTTAAATTTACTTTAAACGCTAGTACTGAACAAATAACATTTTTGGATTTATAAATTAGTAAGTATGCTGATAATGGCCTTACTACAGACCTATTTAGAAAAGAAATGGATAGGAATTCTATTTTGCATTTTAATAGTTGTCATCTGAAACATGTGGCCAGGAACATCCCAGTGGGGCAGTTTATGCATCTAAACGTGACTGCAACACTACAGAAGGCTACATTAAGGGGTCTGAAACCTTAGTAACAAGATTTTTGCAGAGGGAATACAGTATAGATTGTATCTCAAAAGCACAGGAAAGAGTAAATAAAATGGAAAGGAAAGCTCTATTTTTAAATAATAATAAATCCAGGAAACGTTATTGTGGTAATTTTCCTAACTTTATTACAACTTTCAGCACACGGGCATCTGACATTGAAGAAATCATACACAAGAACTGTCCTGTCCTGGGAACGGAGCCAAAATTGAGGGATATTGTGGAACATGACCCTAAAATAATTTATTGAAGAGCTAAGAATTTGGCAGATATTTTTGTTCATGGAAATAAATCAGAGGACAAGAAGATTACCATGGGTTGCCCCCTTTCTCCGGGCAACTACAGATGCTCATCCTGGTAGTGGAGAACATTATACGGTAAAGTTCTTTATCTCATGTACTATGGCATCTATGGTCCATCTTACTACTTGTACATGTGGATGTTATTATGTAGGTAAAACTTCCAGGAAGTTTAAACTTTGAATTCTGGAACATTTGCAGAGCATTAAGACTAGCTACGCTGAAAATGCACTGGTACTACATATTAAGAAGGCTGGCTCTGGCTATTTGTTTACATTTAGAGGTTTGGAAAAAGTAACTCTTGGCTCATGGGGGGGGGCCTGGAAAACAAACTCATGTGTAGAGAGACATTTTGGCAGCCAGCATATATCCAGGACTTAATAAACAGTTTCAACTAGCTCCATTCCTCAGAAAACATGAACGAAAATAAAAATGTAAATTTATATATGTATTTTTATAGGGATTGCAATTCATGTCATTTAGGTTTGCATATATTTATTCCTCAGCTGTCTGTTTTATGGTGCTCCTGTGCAGTTTTTATGTGTATAGCTTTAAGAGAAGGGTTGGCAGTATACTAATTGTTTTATTGACTAGACTATTAAAGATTAACTCTTAGAGGTGTTTTACATCTTGACAAAGTGTTAGAGCAATGTGAAACCTTAATTAAACCTCCTGGTTATCTGTGGGGGGTGGGGGGAGCCACTCACATCTTTTTGTACCAGCACAACTATGTGATTTTTTTTTTGTATACTTCATTTATGCTCCATGGGTCAGGGCATCTCTCAGAGGTACCCACTCAACCTACACCTCTACTCCCCGCCAAGATCTCCCTCCTCTGGGACCCCCACCAGGACTTTACAGCCCCCTGATCACCCCCTGAAGGAGTGCCCCCCCACCTACCTGGTGGCCTGTTTGAGATTAGAGGGTCCATCCTGGTAGAAGCCCTGGAGGACCGGAGGAGGGATGGTCCAGTGCTGTGGATGTGGGCTTGGTCCCTGGAGCCCTCATTGCCTCCCTGTCCCCTTGGAGTATTTCACCTTTTGTGGTTTCACCTCTGGAGTGTGGATGTGCAATGATGTCCTGGCACAGACATGTCAATGTCTGCCACTGCTTCACCCCCATGTCAAGGCACTACATGTTCTGTGCGCTGCCCCCAATCTCCATCAGGGGCCACAAAGGAGTGGTGCTAAGCCTTGATCCCTCCCCAGGGAGGAAGAGCAGTCCTCTGGATGCTCAATTCCTTCCATCCCCTGCCAACCCCCAGCAGCCTGAGTCCATTCCCAAACCTGGGTCACTGGCATGGTGTGAGATGTCAGTCTGGCTGGGGCTATGTGTTTTTTAAGTGTATTTTATAATAAAAACCTCTTTCTATAGTATTCTAACATTAGAAGCAGTAGTGCTTCCTTTGGATGGTGTAGCCAAATTGTTGTTTGTGGCTACTAGTATTTGTTTTTGGCTCCACTCGATTGCTCCTGAGCCACTCTTTTGATGTACCCTTTGGATATGGTCCTCACCCTGCCCAGATACACTGAGTCTGGTTAGCTTGGCAGTATGCTTGCTAACACTGTACTAACCTTTAAATATGGGGGTCCTTTTGTGTGTCGTTCTACCTCTCCCTCACAAACGCTAACATATCACCCTTAGCATTTAAGTATTTAATAAGTTAGCTTACCTTAAAGTTTTTAGTCACCTTTAACTTAAATATGAATTAAAAGTCTTCACTCACTGGTAGATTTTGAAAACTTTGAATTTAGACTGTTTGCTGTACTGAATTACACCTGTTGTGGGTTCTCAGAGGTGAGCCAGGGGTGTGTAATTTACTGAGGGGGCGGGGCACAGCATGCCTAAAAATGTTCATGCTGCCCAACCATTAACCAGACCATCCAGAGAAAGATCATCTTGGCTGCAGGGGAGAGCTGCTGAAAGCCAATTGAAGGAGTGGGTTGCTGTGTTCACCTCTACACCGGAGCTCAGCCGGTATTTATTTTCAGTGACTGTGTGCTGCGGTCTGTGTATGAACTGCATCTTAAGACCACTTGCCAAACCACACTTGGAATTTAGATTGTTTGCTGCACTGAATTACACCTGCTGTGGGGGTTCAGCGGTGAGTCAGGGGTGTGTAATGTACTGAGAGGGCAGAGCACAGCATGCCTACAAAAGCTCATGCCACCCGATGGCACGAGGGCCGTGGCATGAGCAAGAGTGTTCAAGTGCCACTTGGTGAAAATAACTCGACAGAGAAGTAGCATTTTGAACATTAAAAACCAGTAGTTGTGGAAATATACAGTTAGGTACCCTCATATTTGATTCAGTGTTACAAGCTTTAGGTCTGCATACATGGTATAAAGAAGCTGTAAATTTACTTTTACCTGTGTAAAGTTTTAACCTGTATAGTGCTATAGGAAATTAAGAGTAGAACTCTGAAAGTGATAGCTTTTTCAGGAAAAAATTTACAGTATTCCAGTGGCTGATTAACATACCAACACAAGAAAGTGATGCTCCTTTAGTGAGAAGTTTACGGTCATTTTTTTATTATAACCCAAGGCTGACAAACACACCAACACAGGAGTCTCAAAATGGGGAATATTTAGTTGACACTTTTTTAGAGTAACAGTAATGCTGGCATGGTTAATTACAAGATGTGGTTCAATAGATACTAATGATCAAATACAATTAGACCTTAAGTACAAGTTGACTAGTACAGTATTACTATGGGAATGTATGATTATTGTCCTGTGTTTGAGGATTTGGTTATAGTCCCTAGTATAATGGCACAAAAGGGATTTACAAACATGGTGAAAGCAACAATAAAATGGGAAAAATCAACTGGAACTGAAAAAGCAATTAATTAAATATCCCTTACGAAAAACCCTCCTAAAAACAAAAACTGTTTTAAAAAGATTGTCAACAGTAACAGGTATGAGGTTGAAATACTTTATATTGGCAGGAGATGCACAATTAAATTCAGACCCAGGACCTACTATGGGGACTATTAATAATTAAAAAAGGGAGGGGGACAGCTACATTCATTGTAATGTTTGAAGTTTAGTGCCAAAAATGAGTTTTGTGAAGGAGTGGATATTGGAATACAAACCAACAGTGGTAGTAATTTCAGAAACTTGGTTAACTAATAGAATAGACAATTTAGAATTACAAGTGCCAGGATATAATTTCTGGAGGCAGGACAGAAATAAAAGAGGGTGACGGGTATTAATATATGGGCAGACTGTTTTAAACCTGTCATATTTTGATACCAGGAAGGTTAAAACACCTTGGATGGAAAAGGTGGTACTTGAAAGGAGGTCTTATTGCACAAAGCCAGTTTTAATCATGGGCTGTTATTCTCCTCCAAAAGGAGATGAGGAAAACTTTACAAAAATGCAACATTTTCTATACCAATATAGAAATAGTCACAAACTACTCCAGATGGGTGATTTTAATGTTGACTGGTCCTCTACCCCTTTAAATGGGAAATTTCTTGATTTAACACTAGGATCGGCGGGTCGGGGCTCACACAACTGATTAAATCACCCACCAGACTAAATTATGAAGATGTTAACCTTTCCACCATGTTTGACCTAATCCTGACCTCAAACCCAGACAAATACTCAGAGAGTGGAGTTTTACCAGACACTTTTAATGATCATCAGGTAACATATTTTGTAAGAAAATTAGGGAGGGAGGGGGTAAAACAGAAATAAGAGAATTTAGATTAATGAAACATTTTGATAATATTTCATTCATGATGGACCTGGAAGGGGAAAATTGGGATAGGTTAAGATTGGTACCAGATGCTGACAGTGCATGGAGTTATTTCTGTGAGGAATTTATGATAGTCTGTAATTCCCACGCTCCTGTCCGTAAGAAGAAGATAAAAATAGGAAATGCAAAATGTTATAAAGGGTCATTACATTTTCACCGTAGAAAAGAGCATGGAGAAATGCAAAAAGAGAACACTCCAAGGTTGCATGGGATAGCTATAGACAACTAAGGAATCTTTATTTGGAATAAATAAAGCTAAAATAGAGTATTTTGAAAATCAATTTGAGTTACAAATACAAATGACCCCCGCAAATTTTGGGACTTGTTTTTTAAGTTAAAGGGGCAAAAGGCCGATGAATACCCAGGACATTGGGGAGACAAACATTTGAACATCTTGTCATACAGCAGACTTGTTAAATAGATTTTTTATAGACTGTGGGTCAACAGGGAAGGAAGTAGGGGATACAGAGAAAGGACATTCCAGGGTAAGGGAAGAGGGTACTATATTTGCCTTTCAACAAATTGAAACAGAGAAAATTTCTCAGAAATTACTAATACTAAAGGAAAGAAAGGCCATTGGCCTAGATGGGATTCTGACTAATTTTTTGAAAATTGCTTCTCCAATAATAGCTCCACTAATTTATCAGTAAAACTGGTTCCTACCCAAAGGCGTGGACAATAGTCAATGTGATTCTGGTGTTTAAATCAAGCTATAAGGAATATATCTAAAATTATAGACCAATATCGACGCTCTCTGTAATGTCCAGACTTTTTGAAAAGATTGTTGGGAAGCAATTGAAGGATTACTTGGAATCTAACAGTATTTATGTATACCAGTCAGGTTTTCACTTTGATCGCATTTCTACAACTGTATTAGTAAAGGTATCAACTGACATACAGGTATCACCAGACAGGGGCCTCTTGGTTGGGGCAATATTTATAGACATGTCCAAAGCTCTGACACTCTAAACCATACCATACTACTTGATAAATTAAAAGAGGTGGCTCTCAACCTGGTGGCCATGAGTTGGTTCAGGGGAGTACCTAATTGGGAGATCTCAGCTGGTGTGTTTGGGGCCACATGTATCCCAGATGGAAAGTATAAAGACAGGGGTTCCACAGGGGTAAGTGTTGGGACCCGTACTGATTAATCTGTATACAAATGATGCCAGACCTCTAATTACAGGGGGCCTGGCACCATTTGTATGCAGATGATCTGGTTCTTTATTTGGAGGGATTATCAATTGCTGAAATTCAGAGTACATTACAAAGAGATTTTAATAAACTGCAGGGTTATCTTAAATCACATAGACTTGCTTTAAATAGTAAGAAATCACAAGTTATGGTCTTTGGTAACAGGCAAAACATACCCAAACTCTTTGGATAGAAACAGATACAGGTTATGTACTGGAACAAGTGAGTTCATACAGATAACTTGGAATTTGGATGTACTTACAACTGAGATGGAATATACATATAGATAGTCTGATTAAAAAAACTGAACATCAGATTGGGGGCCCTATCTAGAATAAAGAAAGAAATGCATCCCAATAGGAGCTAAAAAAAGTATAGTGACTAGCATGAAAATCCTACTCATAGACTACGGAGACGTGGTATATGGGGGGAGGCACACAAGACAGACCTGGGAAGGTTAGTTGTGGCCTTAAACAGATATGCATGCTTTATCTTGGATGCACCCAGACTGATGCATCACTGTGTATTATATACAGCATCGGACTGGGTAAATTTAGCAGACTGCAGACATCTGCATACTATATACATTGTACATCAGTACTTGATAAGTAAAACTCCATGCTATCTAGATAATACATTTCAGATTCATTCATTAAGAGATGATTTATGATTAGCCCAAAACTTGGAATTTAATATCCCTGTATTTAGAATAAAAAAAGGCCATTCCTGCATCATCTATCTTGGCCCTGGAGCATGGAATGGATTGCCAGGTAACCTGAAATCAAAGAAAACCCAGTCCTGGAAGGAAATAAAGAACTGGTTAATGTCTGAATTTGCAAAACCCAAAGAATGTTGTTGAAACTACCACTGCTATGTAAAACTGATCCACTCAAAAATCATTGCGCTTAGAAGGACTTTATTTATTGTCTATTGTATTTTTTTCTCAAATGTTTATTGTGCTTCTTTTTTAAGTGTCTGAAGTCATAAGATGAAATTAATTGCATAACTGTGTGAAAATTGAATGATGCTGGACCCCATTGTAAATGAGTTCGCTCAATTGGGTTATCCATTTCTTAGAAATTCAAGAATAAACTTTTACAAACAAACAAATAAAACCATTGTGCAGCATGTAGATTTTCAAAAAAGTCTCACAACCTGTATATTTTCAAAACCTTTCTGTAGGATTATTGTTTTGTGAAACCCATTGAGCAGCAAGTAGATTTTAAAACCATAATGCAGCAAAATGATTTTGGAAACTGTTGCACAGCACACAGATTTGAAAACCCTTGTGCCACATGTAGATTTTGAAAATCATACTGCAGCATGAATCTTTTGAAAACCATTGTGTCAATGTTCAAACTATTTGTGCAGCATGTAGATTTTCAAAAAAAAAAAATTGTGTGGGATCCTGTGCAAACATTTTGTTTAATAATTAAAGATAACTAAATACATGCCACCCCAGTTGCGGGACAGTAGAGCTACTGCCGCCCGCCCAGTAACCACTTGATCAAGCTGTCTCAGATTGGCCAAGCCCTTGGCGCGGCAGTTGGATTTCTGCTTGTGGTGCCAGTGACCGGGTTGGGAATGAGCCGGGGGCTGGAGGAGCCAACCGAGGGAGAGGACTTGAGCATCCTAGGGACTGCTCATCCTCTCTGGGGGGTGCCAGAGCTCGGCTCTTGTCTCACCCCGGGTGGAGACCCGAAGTACAGCAAGTCTGATGCTTAGCAAAGGGGCGACGTGCCAGACGTCAGCGCTTCAGCGCCTTGACATCCGGGGACATGGCACGCCGAGAGAAAAATGGGAAAAAAAACGCGCAGCCTCCCAGTAGACAGAGCACCAGGCCCTGACCTTCAATGCCTTACCAGGCCGGAGACAGCATTCCACGAAATACAGATGTCTGGTGAAAGCCCTGCCCATCTGCGCCGCCGGGGTATAATCACGGCTTCATGGGGATGACTGCACCAGTCACCAGGTAGGTGAGCGAGGGCTGAAAAGGCTGTAGGTGTCCCCAAGAGGGGAGAGCTCATGGAGAGGGGAGTATAAAAAAAAAAGAAGCTGTCTCAGATTGCTGGTGGTCAGCGAGGGGGAGAGGATCGAATGTCCGATAGACTGCTCCCCTCTCCCAGGGAGAGAGGGCTTGTTGAGTCTGCTTCAAGATTGCCATGAAGTAGAGGCCTGTTGGTAGTGTGGGTTTGTAATGGCATGAAGGGAGGAATCTGCAGGACTCAGAGGCATGTGCATGCCTCCACACCACCAGGACCCCAGTTGACAGTAAGTGACTGGATGAGTCTCGGGGGGGATGGTTCTCCCCCTTCTGCACCACCTTGGGGAGGGCAGGGACAGATCTGAAGGGAGCCAGCCTGCCCCTACAAAGGGGAATAAACAACTTAATAGAAAAAGATATCTAAATATTAGTTTGTGTAGCTTTTCTAAGTGTTTAGTATTTTTACCTGTGTCTTGTATTCAAGGGCGGCTTGTATTTGAGGGTGGCTTATTTTGCATCACACTTTTCAGTGCTAAAAATAAAATATTACACATCCTGAATTTGATGAAGCTTATTATTATTGGTCTACTTCATAGTAAAAGAAATATCAACTAAGATCGTGGGCAGGTTACAAAAAAAAAACTACACTAATGATCTTATTTACAGAGATAAAAATCATGGAGTCCGATCCAAAGTGTTTAATCTTAATTTTATTTATTTTTTGAATACTAGGATTACAAATACCTTTGAACCATAGGTTGTTTTACAAAGGTTCCGTGTCAGCATTAATTAAAACAAACCAAAAAGAGAAAACTAAACATCATAAAATCATACAGTAGATAAAGTAGGATACAGTTAATTCAGGTTCCATAATACAGAGATGCGTTAATACATAGACAAAAGTTAACATCATGAGGCAACAACAGTAGGTACCCTTTGTTCAGGAGGCAATAACACCAGATTATAGGGAGTCATATCCTAAAAAGTGTACATCAAGGAGGGAGTTTGAGGAGCAAAATCGCATGGGGTTTAGGTGAACGCAAGGTGCATCGTGGGCAGTGTTCAGTGTGAAAAGAGGTAGGATGGAGAAAAACTGTCAGAACTAAGACATTGTCATAAAGTGCATTCAAAAGAAGTGCAGTGGGGCACAAAGGGGAGATGAGAGAGGAAGGAAGGAGTAAGGGAGGGCATGGGACAAGGTGGAAGGAAACAGGTGGTTGTAGCTGGGGAGAGGTGAAAGCGTGACGGGAGAGGGAGAGGTATGGGACAAAGGAGGGAGGAAGCAGGTGATATGTGGTCAGGGGGAGGAAGACGAGGGAGAGAGGGAGGGAAAGGAGGAAAGGCATGGGTGGCAAAGGAGGAGGGTGACAGGGCGAAAGGAGGGGAGATGGAGGTAAAGGGGATTAGGGCCAAGGTTGAAGGAAGAGGTGGGGAGAGAGGTGGGCAAGAGGAGTGGGATGGGAATAAGAGGTGGCAGGGATCTGATGATGGAAGGGGTGAACCGCAGGTCTAGTGGGTACAGTCACACTTGGTAAGGTTAGTTAGGTGATGGCACAGTTTTGCTTGTACGGGCTAAGCTTGTTCTCATCAATGGCTTCAGACAGGAGACCATTCATTAGGGATGGGGCCCTGGTGTAGAAGGCATGTTGAGCCTGAGAGGTATTACAGGAAGGGACAAGATACGTGGATTTGAGCGTGCTGCATGTAAAGCGTGAGTTATAGGTAGGTTGCATGAAGGTATGTGTGGCAGGAGGAGTGAGGCAGAGGCAGACCTTCTTTGCCAGGAGGCAGGTCTAACAGGCTAATCTACTATAAAGGTTGAGCCAGTCAGAGTGTTTGTATAAGTCGCAGGTATGCGTATGCTTACTTGCTCCTGTGACAAGCCTGCAGCACTTTTTCAGGGAAGTCCTAATTCTTTTTAGGGTGGTAGCTGAGGCAGCACAGTAGAATACTAACCCATAATCAATTATGGACAGAATGGAGCTAGTTACTGCGTTATGCATGGCATCATTGGTCAGACAATGGCGATGGCAGTAGAGGACTCCAATTCTTGAGTTAATGGCTATAGAGATGTGGTGGACATGCGAGTTGTAGGAGAGTGTGCGGTCAAGGGTAATACCAAGATATTTAAATTCCTGCACTTGATCGAGCAGTTGTTGTTTGTTGTGGATAACAAAGCTGGCCATTCTGAATTTGCTGTGGGAGCCATAGAAAAGCATGGGCTTGTTTTTTTTTTTAATAATTCATCAGCAGCTGATGCTGATCGAACCAAGACTCCACAAAACTGAAGTTTTTCTGTAGATTCAGAGATAGTGGAGCATGGTAAGAATGGGTAGAAAAGAGAAAAGTGCCATCAGTATATAGTAACATTTTATTTTCACAGACTGTGGGGAGGTTATTAATGAACAGGCTGAAAAAAAGCGGGCCATGTATGACTCCTTGGGGAACTCCAGATCACACCAGGAGGCTACTGGAAAGAGTGTTAGTGATCTTAACTTGTTGGCTTCTGTCGGTGAGGTAGCTTTCAAACCACACAGTGACTGCATTTGAGAAGCCAAGTGCAGATAGAGAATCCACAAGAAACTGGTGATTCATGGTGTCAAAGGCCTTTGTTAGGTCACTATACACCACACCGAGTAAGTTACCTGTATCGGACATGACTTCAACCCTGGCTAGAAGCTGCAGCGTGTATTTGAGGATGGCTTGTATTACAAGTATTCATTTTGATTTGCAGTTTGTTTTTAAGGGTTGTTTTTGTTTGAGGGTGGCTTTTATTTGATAACATTTGGGTATTTTTCTTTTCTTTTTAGTAAACTGAGCATGTGCAAACAATAAATCATTAATAACTTAGAAATTAATTAACATTTTTTCTCTAAACCAGCAGAATGACCTGTAGCTTCGTAACATCTAAAAAACTTGTAAGTTTCAAAATGCATCTCTGTAGATTTTTTTTAGCTATTTTTAGGTGAACTGAGCATTTGCAAACACATATTGTAAATAACTACAAAATGAGTTAACAATTTTTCACCAAACCGCAAAAAGTGACCTATTCCTCTATAACATCTAACAAACCTCTACATTTCATAACTTAACTACTGGTAGTTTTTCTACATAATTCAACACTTCATAAATCCAATATGGAGAAACAGATGTCTACAAAACTTGTCACATTACTAGACTCTGGGATTGAGATGATGCATGACAAATCTTACAGTCCTAAGGTATAATATGGCTGAGTTGTAAGCGTTTGAAAGTGGCCTCTGTTAAAAAGAAACCCCCAATGCAATCTTAATATACAGGCACTACTGTGTCTGTGTAATATATATTTATACAACATGTGCGAGCACAAATCCAATGTCATAAAAAATGTTATCTCCATATATGTGTAATAAATTTAAGGACCTGGAATTTATGACGCAAATGTTGGAGAACTGCTTGTCAATCATCCCCCCTCAAAAACACCAGCCTATTGTACAAACAGGACATGCAGTGGTGACCTGTGTAGTACATTTTTTATCTACACTTAAGCAGTTTGATCTTGGGCATATTATTTTATTTATTTATTTGTTTTTGGTAACTGGGTGGGTGCACTAGGCATAAAGATGCCTATTTTCAGGCATGACTCGGGAGGAATACAAGGGGAAAATACATGAGCAGTACAATGTGATGCAGCACAAGGAAGGTAGACAGCAGGATGATCAAAATACAAACAACTAGACAACTGGGCGATACAAAGAGTTACACAAGGTCAAAAGTAAAATAATACACAGGATGGTTTGGAAAGACAAACTATAAACAAGTGTGTACAAGTCAGTATTAGGTACAACAGAAAAAGTACAAAATACAGGAAGTGCCATCACGAGGCTCAAAAATGTAGAGAAGTAGGAGAGAAGGAGGGGTGGTAGGGATCAGACGAAGAAAAGGGGGTTAAGTAAGGAAGGCGTGAAGGGAAAGGGTAAGAGGGAGAGTGCAGGAAAAGATAGGGGTGAGGAAAGAAGGCAATGAATGAGCTAAGGTGGATGAAAGCATGTACAGGGATTTGAGGCCAATAGATGTTCACGGTGGAGTTTCTTGAAGCCAGCATGGGTAGGAGCTTGGCGAATAGCTTGAGGATGGAATTCCAGTACTTGGGCCCATAAGAGGCACGAGTACCCATAGTGGTTTTGCATCTAGGGATCAAGAGGGGGCATGGCCATTAGATCGGAGACCATAGGAGGGAGTTTGAGGGTGTAGCAAGGAGGCAAGGGAGTTGAGGAGGCCTGATCTAGTTATGCCATCAATTAGGGAGCCATAGGACAGTAGCCGATGAGCACCAGGGCTGGGCCATTTTAGGTTAGCATAAAGCTGACAGTGATTTTGAACCGTGGTGATGCAGAGGCATAGCAGCAGATGTTATTATAGGTGGTGTCCCATTTATGGAAGGAGGCCTTTAATGCCCCTAGGTAGGTGACTGAGCCATAGGCCAGGGCCAGGAGCAGCAGGCCTTGAGCTATGGCAAGCCTGGCAGTTGGAATAAGGGCATAGCTAGTACGGTAGGCACCTCCGATTTTAGCATTAACAGATTTGCAGGTGGTGGTAATATTGAGGTCAAAAGCCAGGGATTCATCAAGGAGAATGCCTAGATATGTGAGGGAGCTAGTGCCAACTACTGGGGAACCATTGGCGCTCAATATTTGAAGGGCGTTGCAGTTCACCTTGAGTCTGGCTGGAGATCCGAAAAGCATAGAGTGAGTTTTGCTTACATTTAGGGCAACGTTGTTTTCCATTAGGCAGGATTGAATGCTTAAGAAGTCCACTGCTAGGGAGTGGTTAATATCAGCGATATTACCACCACTGCGGTAAATGATGAGGTCATCCGCATACAACAAGGAGGAGCAGGATGGCGCAGACGATGGGAGGTGATCTATAAAAACTGAGAAAAGTAGTGGGCCAAGTATGGACCCTTGGGGAACCCCCATGAGTACAGGAGAAGGATTGAACATAGCTGAGTTAAAGGCTACAGCCTGCATCCGGTTGGATAGATAGCTCTTGAACCAGGCAACTGTTTCGGCAGAGAAACCATAAGAGTGGAGTTTAGTATGGAGAAGGGTATGGTTAACCAGGTTAAAAGCCTTAGTTAAGTCAATGAAGATAGCACATGTCAAGAGACTGGATTCCATAGTAGCATAGATGTCATTTGTAAGTTTTAGGATGGCGGTGGAAGTACTATGGCCTTTTCGGAAACCATGCTGGGAGCCTGAGAGGAGGTTGTGCACCTGTAGGTATGCTATAGTTTGGGTTGCCAATAATTTTTCCAGGATTTTACTAAGCACGGAAAGAATGGCAATGGGTCGATAGTTAGACCTGTCTTTAGGATCACCTTTCTTAAGGATGGGAGTGATCCTGGCTAGCTTCCAGATGTTGGGAACTATGCTGTAACATATCGACAAATTAAAAATTTTAGTTAATGGGGAGGCGATAAGAGGGGCAGCGACTTTCAATAGCCTAGGTTCCAGTCCATCAGCCCCAGAGCTAGTGCTGTCAGGGGTGGAGAGAAGTAGCTTTAGAACTTCAGTTCTGGTGAAGGACCGAAACCAGAACGGTGGATGAGAGAGCACCGGTTCTGTGTCCATGGAACTGGAAGTAGGGGGAAAGAGGCCGAGTAGATAGACAGGTCAGAGAAGTGGCTGTTCAGTGCATTAGCTATGGTCACAAGATTATTACAATGCACGCCATTTAGCAGCATGTCATTAGAAGTGGTTGAAGTATTGGCTCCAAAGAGAGTTTTAATGACAGACCAGAATTTCTTGGAGTCACCAGTGGATTTTGTTAGTAAGTCCTTACAGAAAGAGCTTTGAGCTAAGCGAATATTCCTTTTGCAGGAATTTCTCCAAGCTCTATAATCATTATAATCCGCCTGCAGCCTGGAGGCCTTGAAACACCACCAACTTTTATCCCTTACCCTGAGTTGAGAAAGAAGATCTTTTGTGAACCACTTGGTCTGTGTACCACATATCTGGCGAGTGACTCAGGGGGCATGGATGTCCTGGAGACAGCCAGACTTGGCAAGGAAGTAGTCAAGTGCTGATTGAGCATTTGAGGAGGCAAAGATGGGAGACCAGTCGATCAATGATAGGTCATGCATTAAAAGAGCCTGATTTATATTGGCCAGATTGCAGAAAGTGATAAGTTTTGGAGGAGAGATGGTGGTCTAGCGGAACGCCAGAGGCAGAAAATTGGGGAGTGATCACTTATAGCATCTGCCAGGGTACCACTAGCAACTATACTGTCAAGGCGGTTAGTAAGGGCCCAATCTATTAGTGTACTGGAATGAGGAGGGGCCATGACCCTTGTGGGGTCATTGATTAGTTGGTGGAGGTTATGGCCATGTACCACAGTGTGAAGGGACTGACCAGCTTTACTAGTCCAGTTTAGATTTAAATCTCTCATTATGAGGATCTCATTTCTTCCAACGGCTGTATCCACCTGGGATAGGAGTTCCTTGAGACCAGCAGCGCTACCAGTGAGAGGGTTATAGGCACACACTATGTGCAGTTTCATGGAGCCTAGTTGAAGAGTGGCGTGGATGGCTTCACAGTGAGAGAGGGTGAAAGGGTCATTTCGGTGTAGTGATAGGTGAGGTTTAAAAAAGATTACAACACCACCACCACGTTTTGATCTGGGTCTGTCTTGACGGAGTATTTTGTAGTTGGGTAACATGCTCAGGTGATCAGGGATGGAGGGTTTTAGTCAGGTTTCGGACAGACACAAGATGTCAGGGTTATATTGAGCTGCCCAAGCCTCTAGTTCAGTTAAGTTATGAGGGAGACTCCTGATATTTAGGTGAACAATACGCAGCCCCTTAAAGTCTTTCCAAGCTGAATCATTATAGGTGGTGTAGCCAGTCAGACCTGGATTTAGTTCAATATCTCCTGCCAGCATTAGTGATAGGAGGAGCAGGTACCACAGTTTACGAGGAAAGAAAGGGGTGGGCAGGGGGAAGTTTAGAGGAGAGGAGTTATGGAGTGTGTATGCAACATGGTAGGTGATCTTATTTGAGACAAAGAGGGGAAAGGTGGCAAGGGGCAGGTGGGATGGTGTAAGGAGTTGCTATCCCAGGAGGGAGGGCAACTTAACAAAGGTATCCATATGAGAGGAGCAAGAATAGAGGCTAACTGAAAGATAGCAGAGGGTTTTGAAACTCTGTAGTTGGATAGAGAGTGGGCCATGTCGGCGACCAAGTAAAAGATTAGGTAGGAGCTATTTGATGAGGGAAGAAATTTCTACTCAAGATTGGAGGAGTTTAGGTAGAAAAACCACAGAACGCACACCAAGAAAGTGAGAAATTCATATGTATTATGAGCAGGTTTCTGAGAGCCCCTAGTGGCAAAAAATGTATAGGCTGCAAGTGAGAAAGTGATGAGATAGTTAAAATCCTCCTCACACACAAGGCAGAGCAGATATGTGGGGCAAGTCAGCACTATATAACAAATGCCGGCCAAGGGTGAGTATGGTGGGGGTAGGGAGCAGCCACGTAGCGACTGTGGGATGGACGCTTTGAGCAGGGTGAGATTTTGGCCAGACTGTACTTTAAATGCTGCCTAAAAAAACAATAATATAGGCTGGCTGACAGTATGGCTGTAAAGGCGAGAAAGAGGGGAAAATACAGCGACAGGGACCAGCTACTCGAATTCTTTGCCCGTTCCACTACTGCTTACAAAGGCTACCCAAAATAGTGGCCACCTGAGAGAAGGGCTGTAGCGAGCGCAGCAAGGGGGAGTCAACATTTTAAAACTGGCGCCAAATTTAATTTGAATCTACGCTCTGGTTACACTTCACTTTACTGGGGGAAAAACATTCAAAATGCTAGGTCCACGCCTGGTGAGCAGAAACAAAAGCAGTCACAGTAACTTCAGCACAAACGGAGCGACACTCCCTAGATGTTTGTAGCTGGTAGAATGAGTTCCAAATGGTGCCAAGACTGAACTCAAAAACAAAGGCTTCAGAAGCTTGGTGAAACGCGGTCAAGGGGCAAGTGCAGACGAGATTACCCTGAATGCTTGGGAAGATGGCTCAGCTTGCTCCAGGGCAGGGTGCCCTCCTGAAACAGTGCTAGGGAGAGAGAGAAAGAGAGTGAGTAGACACTTAAATAGGGTGTAAGGATTTTCAGGAGATAGGTTATTTGAGGAGATAGAAGGAATGGGTGGAGACAAGGAGGAGTATGGTAGAGGGAATGAGCAGAGAGAATCACAGGGAAAAATCAGAGACTGAACAAACTCAGTTAGGCTAGTTCTGGGTAAACTGGTGGTACATTAAATATCATTTCAGCAGCAACAATAGCCCACAGTAAAAAATAACACAAGTCAAGGCTGTAGAGATATGGGTAGAAAATAAACCACTGAGAGTTTAAAACATTCAGGCTGTAAAATTAACTATATGGCAACTAACATAAATCTTAGTGCAATATAACTTAGCTTTAGCCCACTGTCTGCTCCCAGGAGTGGAAAGAGTGACCTAAGGGACCGAGCCTGGCTAAGAGATCAAATCGAGGTAAAATTCTGCTAAGAATAGTTCAGTAATCAGAGCAGCACAGGAAAAGTTAACAGCCTGTCTCCGAATGAAAACTGCGCTTTGAGCAGAGGTAAGATGCTGGCCAGATTGTACTTTAAATGCTTCCCAAAAAAAACAATAATATAGGCTGGCTGACAGTATGGCTGTAGCAAGTGCAGCGAGGGGATAAATACAGCGTATTAGACTAGCACCCGAATACTTCGCTCCGGTTCCACTACTGCTTACAAAGGCTACCCAAAATAGTGGCCACCTGAGAGAAGGGCTGTAACTAGTGCAGCGAGGGGGAGTCAATGTTTTAAAACTGGCACCCAATTTAATTTGAATCTACACTCCAGTTACACTTCACTTTACTGGGGGAAAAACATTCAAAATGCTAGGTCCATGCCTGGTGAGCAGAAACAAAAGCAGTCACAGTAACTTCAGCACAAATGGAGCAGCACTCCCTAGACGTTTGGAGCTGGTAGGATGAGGTCCAAATGGCGCCAAGACTGAATTCAAAAACAAAGGCTTCAGAAGCTTGGTGAAATGCAGTCAAGGGGCAAGTGCAGATGAGATTACCCTGATTGCTTGGGAAGATGGCTCAGCTTGCTCCAGGGCAGGGTGCCCTCCTGAAACAGGGCTTGATTGCTTGGGGCGATGGCTCAGCTTGCTTCAGGGCAGGGTGCCCTCCTGAAACAGGGCTTGATTGCTTGGGGCGATGGCTCAGCTTGCTCCAGGGCAGGGTGCCCTCCTGAAACTTGTGGCTTACACCACTTGTGAGGTTACCCAAGGTCAAACTGCTCTTGTGTCAATAAATAATTATCACACAGGTCCCCATTGCATATTCCCCACATATATTCCTCTCTATCCAACCATGTTACCCCTATCCTGGCTCCCAATGCATCCACCTAGCCCTAAGCTGCCACAACTTGTCCCCTGACCCCCACAGTTACAGTTCCATCTATAATTAAGTCAGGACTCTCGGTGTGGGGTGGAATCCAAACAGTCTGGAAGGATGCAGTATTACAGGATTTAAAAATGGTGGTGGGCTCTGTAACATGGGGACTTAGCATACTGGACAGGATTTTCTCCCTTGTTCTTCACCCTTCTTACCTCTCTGTCATTAGGCTATACTTTGACAGCCTCCCTAGATGCAGCTTCCTCTGTGGACACGCATCACCCTTCGTGAAGGATCAGGCCCTATAGCTGTTCAT
This sequence comes from Neoceratodus forsteri, assembly GCA_016271365.2. Taxonomy (NCBI): domain Eukaryota; kingdom Metazoa; phylum Chordata; order Ceratodontiformes; family Ceratodontidae; genus Neoceratodus; species Neoceratodus forsteri. The sequence continues at coordinate 971,987,925 of CM057456.1, read as the reverse complement.
TTCTCACCTATTTCCCTTTTTATGGCTGCATGGTGAGATCCATGCTGACATATTGCTAATGGAGGAGAAGAGATATAGGGGGTCTGGAAGAGTGTGACAGGATACTGTATGCATCACATAATATTTGTTCTGCTCCATGGAGTTGAAGCACTTAATGAGTACGCATGAATCATTACTGTCTCTCTCTCTCTCCCCCCCCTCTCCCCCTCTCTCTCTTCTCTCTCACTCCCCCTCTCTACCTCCCACTGGTCTTTCATCAGTGGTAAACGGCACAGATATGAAATCATATTTTCAACTTTGTCTTAAACATGTTTCACTCAGAAAACAAGTGAGAACAGCCAGCCTGGGAAGGTAAATGCTTCCAGAGCTGCTCTCTTTATACAATAGCACAATAATGTTCAGTTTTGCTTACAAAAAACCTTTAACAAAAGTTTGCATAGTGGCAAATGTATTGCCATGTGTTAAGATATCTGATAATGGCATTCGATACTAAAGTTTTGATACACTGCTGTAGAAGTAATATAGTCTATACATTGTTTTATCAACATGTGAACATCATGAAAACACAATATACATAGTCACCTCAAAATTAATCAAGGTCGACGTTTTGATAAAATAAAGATTTGGCGCTTTTGTGGACCAAACCTTTATTTTTGTATTGTGCATTAAGACCATGCAGTTTTAGGGCATCTAGAGTAATTTTAAGAGACCAATTGGACAGAGGCATTTCACTGCCAGTGTCAATACTAGACACGTGATCCTGCCTTTTGAAACAAAGATTTTGGTCGGGGAATTTAAAGGCACTCCATAAATCATACACACTTCTAAAAGAGCATACAAAATTTTCACAGCAGCACTCTAGATGGCAAACTTTCTTTCATATTGGTTCACCACAGCCTCTCCCCCACTTACTCACCACTGCCGCCTCTACTCTTCTCTATCCTTGGCACCACTCTCGAATAGGAGGACCATCCACAGTGCCTTCCTCTTAGCTAAATACTGGCTAGGCTCCTTACCTCCCTACCTCTCCTCTCGCCTCTCACCAACCAATTACTCTGGCTACCCACTCCACCACAGAGGCACACGCACTTTCCAACTCACATGCCCCCTCTCCAGGCAGCCTTTTCTTACAGCCTCCCCCTCCTCTGGAACAATCTCCCCCCCCAACCTCCATCAGGCCCCCTCCCTCACAGTTGTTAAGCTACTACTCAGGCTCCTCCCCTTCCCCTCTTGCCCCAGTTGCTCTCAGGGTCCCTCCCTGACTCAGGTCTAGCCTTCTATGGCTGGCCCACATGGTACTCTCCTGCTGCAGACAGCCCCACCTTTCGTTCTCCGAGTACTCACTGTCCTATCCTGGTACTAGTCCATTCTATCATGTTTCCAGTCCAAAGCTGCATATACAAACTACTGATTTATGCTGATTACTTGTACTGACTTAAGCTGATTACGCAATTCACTAGACATGAAAGTCCCAGATGCTGCATCCCTTGTCTATTCAGAAATTAACTGCGCTGTCATGCACACTGCTGTTGTACTTTACGTCTGTAACAAGAACTTGTATTTTTTTCTGTTTAGCACTCAGTGTATACCTTGTACCCGGGTCGCACCTGGAAACGAGCTTCGGTTCAATGTGCCTTTCCCGGTCACCAATTTTAAATAAATAAATAAATAAATATCTGAGATGTGTGAATTACTTACTGGAGCTGCTGGATTTGTCCTCATTGTTGCCAGGAGAACATCCTGGGCTACTGTTTTCTTCTCTCCTCTTTCTCCTCTGCTTCTACGTAAGTCTCTGAACTTGAAGTTGCTGCCGTAAGCATTTTATCAGATTTTTTGTACTCAGAGTTGTCTGAAGATTGGCGTTCTGTGGTACCACAAGCCATTTTGAAAAATGGGTCAAAAGCTTGTGGCAGAACCCCATTTCTACTGACAGTTCTATAAAAACTGGAAGAAGCATTGGAGGTAGAATAGTAGGTACTAGCGGTGCTTTTTCTGAACAGTTCTCCCATACTAGTAGCATTGGTGGTAGGCAGGCAGTTGCTATGTATGATTTCCTCTGCTGAATAGCAATGGGGTGGATTGCTCCTGGTGTGCCATTGACAAGGTGTATCAATGGCATAGTCTCTGAAGGTAACTTCTCTTTAAGGTTGAACCTGGGACAGGTCTGAAGAATAAGAGAAGATGCCAGAGTTCGGGGCAGGAAGGCTTCAGAATTCAGGACTCAAGATGTAGTAAGTATAATTGGGGAAATAATATTTTTTTTCCATATTCCATTGTCTTTCCTGGGAAGGTAGGCAGGCTTCTCAGCTCTGTACCCACTCTCCACAGCCAGCGTATACCTCCCCTGACCCACAAGAGCCACATCCGTCATGGATTTCCCCCTGCGGCAGAAACAGGAGGGGAGGGTCATACTCCCTTCCCAGTACACTATCCAGATGGCTCCATAGGTCAGTGGCAGTGCGGGCCATGGGGGAGTGGGCAGGGTTTCATGAAGTCCGCCTTCCCAATTTTTCCATTTTTCTCCCTTTCCCCTTCTGTATCGACACCTTGTGATATGTTTGTGGAGGCACACATGTCCTGCAGAGCCACAGCCTCGCCCTTCAAACTGCTCGAGACCTGCACTACCACCGGACCACCACCTGGTGATGGTTAAAAGTCGAGTTGGTTGGCCACCCATACCTGGGAGAGGAGAGCAGTCTGTGGGACGCTCAGTCCTCTCCAACCCCAGATGACCCCCAGTGATCTGAGTCCATTCCCAAGTTCAGGTTGCCGGCATTGCAGCAGGGAAGACACTAGGTGCTTTAGTTCTCCACCCCACTGGGTCAGCTGGGCAAATATATGTCTGAGGAACAAGAAACAAGCTCATCAATATCCATTGCTAATGTGGAATCTCTGCTTTAGCTGAGCTTAGCCTGATTACTCAGTTCTGCTGCCTTCGTGAAGCAGTCTGCGAAGAAGAAATTTAGGGATATAAGCTGACATGGGATCTTTCCCCTTTCCATTGCTGGGAGGCACGGAGCATGTGATCCCATGCAGAAACTGGCAAGTTTCATTAGGGGTCATTTTCCTTGCAGCCTCTTCACAATAGGGAAATTAGAGCTTTTAGTTAAAATAAAACTATAGCACCTCAGAAGTGCAATAGATGCTCAGCCTGTGGCCATGACCCATGAGCAGATACTGGTCACTTTTCTATGGCTGTATAGCAAAAGCTATGCTGATGTAATGATAACAGAGGAGAAGAAAATATAAGGGGTCTGGAAGGGCATGACCTGATACCGAACACATCATATACTGTTTGCTTCATGCAGTGGAGTTGAAGCACATTTATGAGTATGTATGAACCAGTGTGCTCTCTCTCTCTCTCTTTCCCACCCCCCTTTTTCTTTTGTCTTTGGAAGTTCCACTGGTGCCCAAGGGAGCTCCCATGGTGCAGTTGCCCATGTGCCCTTTACTTGCTGGCAGTATTTTTCTTCCTCGGCTCCCCTTCCTCTCCCGGTTCCAAAGCCTCAGACATCTAGTGGTTCCCTCCCTCTCCCTGGTCCCATCCTGATCCTGAAGTCCCTGGCACATAACACCTCCCTTCCCCGCTTCCATTATAAACTCCCCCATCTCCTTAGTCCTGTTAGCTGATCCCCTCCTTCCCCAGTTGGATCCCCCCCAGCTAGCGCCCGATGGCACCCTTGGTGAGTGGTCCTATCTCCGCTGCCTGCCCTTGAAGCTGGGACCTGTGGTGGGTGTGGGCACTCAGCATGATTGAACTGAATGGAGCTCCAGCTCCAACAGCATAATTGCACATGCTCCCTTTGCGGACTACAACAACCTATCTTCATTCCCAACCCCCTCCCTGCCCAGGGGTTGGGTACTTCGTGCTAGATGATCCTGGTCCCAATTCCTCAGCCAGGCTATGGTCAGGATTGCTGGATATCAATGGTGGCTCTAGCTGCGAAGACCTGGCAGGGAGTCAGGCTCAACTCCCGTCAGAACTCCTGAGCTTCCAGAGGTGGAGGGGTCACAGTTTTTGAAGGCTGGAGCAGACCTGGAGCAACAGGAGACTTCAGGGTCAACCACACCAACACAGGACTGAAGGTGTGGGAAAGAAGCCGCACTGCACACGGCTGTGCTGGCATGAGTCTTAGGCCCAATGTTAAGAACCCTGTGGCATTTCTAAGATATGCTGAATGATATGAAGCTGAGTGCTTTATTTCATTAACTAATGCTACTCACTGCTTAGTCACTATTTTCTCATTTAGGGCTGTGTTTATCATGCTATGCATCAATGGGTAGTGTGGGGGGCTGGTTGATCAGCACCTCTGGGCAGTAGGGTAGCGGAGTGGGGTCCAGGCTCTTTATGGATTAGAATGCTTGTTGTCCACCTTTACACCTGTTGGGGGCTGCCTTTTTTTTCTCATGGTATAGGAGCGGGAGCAGCCAAAGCAGGGATAAGCCATACTCCTTTAGTAGGAGCAGGAACAGCAGGAAGATTATTGTTTGGGGGTGGCCCGGCCATGCCACAGTGGCCAATCAGTGGTACTAGCTATTATTTGTGGTGTGGGCTGGGGATCCCCTACATGATGGGGAAAGCGTGACAGTACTGCAGCTATGGAGAGATTCAGCCTGGCAGGTGCCCTGGTGTCAGAATGCAAGTGATGAGACTGTCTTGGGTGGGGAGACTTTGTGGGGGGACAAGACTGCATCAGGTGAGGAAGGGTACCAGATCCCAGGTTTTTGGGTTAGTTTAGACCTCCAGCCTATATGGCTATATGTGGGGACACCTCCTAGTTAGCCAGTCAGCCGTACCATGACATGTGTCACAACAGCTACTATGTGTATGCTTGGCCACCCTTTTCTTCCTCCATCTCCCCCCTCCTTACATGGCCTGGGTGGGATTCATTACAAAACTGTATGGCACAGATGGCATAAGGATCTTTCCATGACTGTGGAGTGAAGGTTCATGCACAGAGCTCTACACTGGCTGGTTCAGATGTTCGGGGGTTGGGAGCCTTCTACTCCATACAGAAAGTAGAGCCTAGAGGTTAGAGTAATGAGCTTTGAATGAACTCGGTACATCCAGCAGTCCTGGGTTTGATTCCCACAACCTCCACTTGCATACTGTGTGACTCTGAGCAAGTCACTTAATCTCACCAATGATCCAGGTCACCCCTTAAAACAGGTACTTGTGTTTAGTGGACCTTATCTGGTTACCAAAGAATTAAAAAAAAAAATGTGCAGGATACTGACCAAGCCCTGCCTTCCTTCATGGTTTAAGGTTAACAGTTCTTTCATCATGAGTAATTTTGTTTTCTGCTGGGTTTACTTGTTATTTACACTTTTGGATGTGGACATACACCAACATCTGGTCTGGGGAGGTGGAATATGGAGATTTACATTCTGAACAAGACTGAGGGGAAGGGGAGGTGGGAGGTACAGGTTGCTAAACTGACCATGGGTTGGCGGTGGTGCTTTTTATGGCTGCATAATGAGAGCTATGCTGACCTATTGCTAACGGAGGAGGAGAGGGAGTAGGCTGTCAGAAATCATGTTGTACCATTGCGCAGAGGAGTTTCATCACATCACTGGTATGCATGAAATCCTTGTGCTTCCCCACCTCCCTTTCTGTCCCTCCCTCCCTCCTTCCAGACATTGCCAATTTCCCTCTCTCTGTCTCTCTACACTCCCCTTCCTCTCAGACATTCCCACTTCCCAGTTTCTATCCTACAGCATATTCTCTGTTGCTGAGAGTGACTAAAGTTCTTCTCCTCTGCAACGCAGCTGACTCAAGAACAACTGTGTGCTCACTTGAACTAAATGGAGCTTCAGCTCTCATACTGCAGTAGTGCAGTCATCCTTTACTTCCTGGCAGTATGTTTTCCTCGTCTCCCCTCCCTCTCCGGGTCCCAAAGTCTCAGGTGTCCAGTGGTCCCCTCCCTCTCCCTGGTCCCTTCCTGATCCTGAAGCCCCTGGCATCTAGCAGCCCCCTTCCCCACCCCAGTTCCATAGTCAGCTCCCCCATCTCCCCAGTCCTGTGAGTGGTGCCTCTGTCCTACAACTCCCCAGTCGGATTCCCTCAGTAGTTAGCCCTAATGACAACCTTGGTGAGTGGTCCCAGCTCCGCTGCCTGCCCAGCTCCAATATTCACTAAAATTCATTAAGAAGCCCATATCTACTCCTATTAATCACCTGTAATAATAGAGAGAAAGGTCTTATAATAGCAGCTTATCTATCCTGTTTTTAAAGGAGTCCTTTGAATCACTAATGACTACTTCTATTGGTAAAGAATTCAATGGTTTAACTATTCTTTGCTAAAAGAAATAACCACATTTCTTAGAGTAATACCAATTTCATTTTATTTGTAAGGGATGATCTCTTATGTTGACATTTGTTTGTTTGAATACTATGCCCATCTCAATCATTAAGTAATCCTTTATGGACGCCAATGAACCTTCTTCCTTCCCAATCCCTGCCTGCCCTGAGGTGGGGAAGTTCATGATCAATGATCCTAGTGCCAGCCCCTCAGCCAGTGCTGGGGTTGTGAAAGCTGGACACAAACAGCAGCTCTAGCCATGGAGACATGACTGGGAGCCAGGCTTAACTCTCAACAGAATTCCAGGTCACTTATGTGCCCAGCTTTTGCCACTACTATAGCGCATGCGCCATTTCAGAGCTGCCTACTTCAGGGCCTATAGTTGACTTTCATGCAATAATATTCCTGGGTGAGTCTACTTTTCCTGGGTGAGTCTAATATTCATGGGCAAGTCTAATATTCAGCAGCCTCCTTCAGGGTATTTAGTGGTGATGCACATAACCATTCTCTTTGTCTGAGGCTGATAAGTGTCCTTCACGGTCCATAGCGGATATGCATGCAGTGATTCTCCTTGGCTGATGCTGCAATAAGGCAGATTATTCTGGTCTTTTATTTGGCTTACATGCAATCATTTTCCAGTACTGAGGTGGCACTGAGCATTGTCCTTCCAGGCCTTTAGTGGACATGGAATAATCATCCTAGGCTGAGGCTGGCATTGAGCATTCTCCTTCAGAGTCTTTAGGCAACATGCTGTAATCCTCTTTGACTGAAGGTAACATTGAACAGGCTTCTTACAGGCCTTTAGTGGGCTGCTGTGGTGCCCCCTTAGTAGAAGTATTTAAAATGTTTTTAAAGTAAGTCAGCCTGGTGGCAAAGAGAGCTGAGGTGCCATGGGCTTCTTATCTTTTCACATGCCAGTGACCCGGGTTCAGTAACAAGCTCAAGTTGTCAGAGGTTGGCCGTGGTGGGAGAGAATCGAGCATCCAAAGGACTGGTCTCCTCTCCCAGGGTGGGAAGGCTTGCTAGCCCAGCCTAGACTACCCCCAAGTGGAGGCCTGAGTGCAGAACAGCACCAAGAAGGCAAGTAAGGGAGGGGACTATGGGGAACGTTGGATGGGTGCACCTCCAAGCATGAATCCAATGCTCTGCAGCGGGGTGGGAAGAAATGTGCAAATAGAACACTGAGGGGCTTAATGAAGGCAAACTCAGCTGCCTCCAAGCTCGCACCACCACCCAGTCAGCAACCTGGTCTGCCTCAGACTTGTACTGGGGTGGGAGGGGGATGTCCCTCCCTCTCCAGCCCTGCCTTAGGAGGGGAACTCAGGAGAACATCAGACTACATAAGCTTGTTGAAGGAGGTGGGGGAGTGGTTTGGGGGAGCAGTGGACTAAGCTGATGCAGCCACCCCTCAGTCATAAGGAGAATAAACACCTCTATGGAAAAAATATGTTTTTAAAGTCTTGTCTATTTTATTTAACCTACAGTAACTTTATGAAATTATTTCCTGATGCTTAATTTTGATATCTGTTATTTTAGCTGTGCTGTTGGATTTACTTAAAGTAAATTTCCAAGATTTTGTTAACTCCATTTGGGCTTCATAGCCCAATATCTTATGACAGTATTAGCCAATTTCTGCCAAAAGTATAATTTCTAATCTTACCCTTTTAGGGAGGAAGGAATTGCAACTGCAGTTGAACACATAGCCAGCCTATCCCTTCCATTTCGTGGTCTGCCAACCCTGCCTCTGTGCTCAGATATTTTGTGATGTCTAAGCAGAGAGAGAGAGCATAGGGGCACACCCCATAAAATCTCTATGGGGACATTTTTTCAGTGCCTAGTTATGTATGTTTAAGCAGTCTTAGAGAAAAATGAACGTCATCGCTCATCCTATTGGCTGAGCGGTGGCTTTCATTTTTCTCTAAGACTGCTTAAACATACAAAAATGGGCATTGAAAAATGTCCCCATAGACTTCTATGGGGTACAGCCTCGTGCAGTCCCTACTTAGACATTACAAAAACACCTGAACATGGGGATGGGGCTGGTGGACCATGAAGTAAAAGGGATTGGTTGCAGTGGTGAGCAGAATTTTCAAATTCCAGTGGAACAGAATTTTGTGGAATATTTGAAATTCTACCAAGTCTCATTGGAAGTGGAACAGCAGAATTCTGTTCCTGAATAATGCAGAATGGGTTTTGTGCTACAGTTCTGTGGAATTGAATTTTGTTGATCTCAATATTTTCCACAGAAATAGTTGTGGACTGATCTTCTGTGGAAAAATGCTGTTATTCCGCAGATCATAGCAGGCGGAATTCCACAGAAGGACCAGTGAAATTCCACCAGAAATTGTGCCGGTGCAATGGTCATTCCATGCTAATTCCTCTGATGGAATTCCACATTCTACACAGCACTAATCGGCTGGCCATGGGTTTGGCTGCAGTTGCAATCCCTTTCCTCCCTGAAAGGACAAGTTTAAAAATTATACTTTTGACAGAAATTGGCTAATGCTGCCATAAGATATTGGGCTATGATGCCCAGGTGTAGATCTTAGAAAATTCCTTTAAGCTTCTTTGTAAGGTGTCCTGAGCCTCTGGGATGGGGCACTGAAAAATAAAATGGTCTTGCCTTGCTTTGAATTGTCTGTATTGGGTATGCATGAAATAATCTTCTGTGGCTGGGTCAGAAATGAAGGAAGATGGGTCAGGGCCATTAGTTGGCTCCCATGGTGCCTCTTGGTCTAGGCCTTCAAAAAAGATTTAAAGTACCATCTTTTCAGTTGGCTAACAGTACATTTTGTTGTTCCTCTCCTCTCCTCTCCCTTTCTGTTCCCTTACCAGATTTACTTCTCAGTCTCCCTCTTCCACCCCGGAATCCATCATTGCTTTTTTAAAAAAACAGCTCAGTTTCCACTCATCAGTTTGATCCCCTCCCACCCAAGACGGGATATTTTCTGCACTGCTGTGCTCCTGCTTATCAGTTCCAAGATTTGGCCAGCATGGTGGTGCATTGGGAGGTGGGAGAACAAAGATTTCTGCTGCTAGAGTCACTGGATAATGGAAGTAGGAGAATGAAAAGGAGTGGCCAAACACTGCTGATCACTGCTGCCATAATTGCAACTGGAGAGGAGGAGGTGAAGAGGAGGATGGACGAGGAGACACCACCGTGGCTGCAGGGCATTTACTGCCGCTGAATAGTGCTGCTGCAGTTGTGGCTAGAGAGGTGAAGCAGAGGTCATCTAACACTACCACTCCCCAGAGGGAGCCAACGCAGACTGAGGACACTTACTGAAGCAGAGGCACACAGGTGAAACCAACAGAACCAATTTCGTCCTAAAAGGCAATCCTTCACATGATTCCCATCACTCCCTGTGTCCTCCTGTGCCAGTCCTAATCTCAGTACACTACACTACAATCCCCATTCAGGAACCCTAGCACTTGGGGGTTCCAGGCCAAAATGCCCTGCACTTCATGAAACAACAGTGCTCAGTTTTTAAATTTGTCATTCACTGAAAAACCAAAGTCAACTTTTCCAATGTGTGGCACCACTTCCTCGTACTGCTGCCTGTAAATTGGGAAAGGTATAGTGGAGGGAGAGCCAGGGAGGAAATAATAGAACAAGAACCAACGCTGGCCATGTGGCTGGGAAAAGGCTACTGCTGGACTACGATATTTATGAGGGCAAAGGTTCTCTGGTGCCACTCCCATGCTATTCTGGTCTGCCATATTCTCTGTGTCCCCCGGGGTCTGAAATTGTTATTTGTATAGGCTCAAGACAGCTGAAATTCCCAGCATATGCCATCACTCCTTTGTTGCTGCCTGTAAGTAGGGATTGTGGAGGAGCAGTGAGGCAGAAAACAAAATAAAACAACAACCAAGCCCTAGTCATGTGGCTTGGCAGAGGCTACTGCTGGGCTGCTGTAGAATTTATATGAGACCCCTTTTAAAGTCCTCCGAGGCCAGATACCTGCTATTTGAACATATAACACTTCTGATCAAAACAAAATATCTGGAAATAAAAACATTGTTACTTAAAATAATGTAGTCCTATTATTAACAGGGAACATGAACTGAATTTAAGTCTAATCCTCTCTCCCTACACCCCTCCCCAGGATATTGGGTCAATAAGTCATGGAAATGACAGCAGGGGAACTGTGCTTTGCAAAAATAGTGTGACTGAAAAGAGCTACCTGAGAAGTATGGCATGGGTATTAGCACTCTAAATAAGTAGCCCTTTTCAGTTACGCTGAGGAGTCTAAGAGTTTCATTGTGGGGTGGGAGACCATGCTGCTTTTGTGGCCCAGTGGTCAGAGTAAGAGGCTATAAATGGCTGATACATCTGCCTGACCCAGGTTTGACTCTGCACCCTTCTGTGTAATTTAATGTTTTTTCATGGTTTGTGAATTAAGGATGTTTATATATAAGAAGGGGGATGTGGGGGGCAAAGCACCCCACATAACATTTTGGAACAGATGCATGTTGTATTCTGGGGGCTGTATTTCTTTCTGTTTCCCACTCATCCAACTTCTCCCCCCACCGAGTTGCCTGCCCTGTGGAGTGTTTGATTTTGTTTTGCCCACCCATCCCAATTTGTCCTTGCTGACCGACTTGTGTGCCGCACATTCTTTCTGTGCTACTATTTGTCCCTTTATCAACCCATTTCCCTTTGTTTCTGTACAGGTCGACCCAGCTATCAGCTGTCTTTCCATCAGATAAGTTTACCTTTTATCTGTTCCTAACTCTCTAGTCTCTCCTCCTGGACCTCTGAGCCTTTGTGTCTTCTCAGCCTCCTTTATTCTTGCCTTGGAGGTCCCCACCGGATTACCTCGTCTTTGGAATTCCCAAATCCATCAGACCAAGTAGGTCCTGTTATGTAATTAATATTCACTTGAATGGCTAGTGGTATTTTAAAGAGTGACTGCACCCATTATAACTGAACATTCATGGTATGGTGTGTTTGACAGCAGGGACTAGGGTGAGTTGAATCACATGAGGTACATGCAAAAAGGAGCAGTGTAAAGCCTCAGTTGTGTTTGAGTCCCTGGATGCTATTCACAGTTAATCTTGTTGTATATTTACTATATTGCCTTTAAACCTTTTCCCTTTGTTCTTCATTATCAGGTTAATTTATAGCGAAATATGATCCTTGCCTTCTCGAGTTCATCTTCTGCCACTTACTCCTTTGCCGAACTCATAATCTTATGACTGAGATGGTTTGTGGCCATGGAAATTATCATGATGTGAAAAGCAGAAGTGTGTCTTCTCAAAAGATTAAGTGGCAGGAGTAGATGTAATGTAGGCAACAAGAAACCTTTTCCTATTTTTTTAATTACTCTTTTTGCTCCCAACTGCAGCCTGTGCCCCTTTACAATAGTGTCCTCAGCCCAGCCTCTTCTCCATCCCCAGGACTTACCTTGCTCTGGTTCCCCATGGTGTGCCCCCATGGTGTGCCCCCCGGTGAGGCCACCTGAATGGAACTAGGCCCTGGTTGTGACTAAATCCATATGGAGCACATATAGGATAGTGTATGGTTACCCATACACTACAAGGCTATTTTTCCACCGAGTGGATACAATGCCGACTGATGACCTCGAGGCGAGAAACAGAAGTCTCTAATCGACATTGTATCTACGAAGTTTGGGTAACCACACACTGTTCTTTATAGTGTATGGTGCCCGAAAAAAAGACAAAAAGAGACTCACTTTTCCATATTTTCACTCGGATCTGCCGAGGCTGTCGATTCACAACCACCGCTGCCCAGCACACTAGCGCACCCCTCTCACACAGCAAGGGACAAATCAGGACGTCTTCTGTAGCCCCTTGTATTATGACGTCCTTACTAATGCAGAACGATAAGTCGTTCTGCATTAGTCAGGACGTCACTACTGCAGCAGAACAAGTTTTTGTGGTGTATGGATTTCCGGACACAACCGCATTCCACCATACACTATAGCCTAGTTGGTGGCTGTGGGGCCTGCAGGACGCTGGTATCATCCTACATTCAAGGTGAGATTTACAATATTTTTCTGTCCCTCCCCTTGGAGTATAGAAAAAACAAACAAAAAACAATCAATCAATCAATCTTTATTTTATACTGAAAAGGTATGTGAGCATAAGTGCTCATTTTCACATACGTCCAGTTACATGGAATAAATAAACAGAGGAAATAGAGTGTACAAAAAATATACAGGTCAATACACTGCGAAAAAAAAACAAAGAACAAAAATATATAGGTTAAAACATTGTGCAGAGCAAAGAGGAAAGATACAGTGTATTCACCACCTTAAACACATTTTATTATAGTAAGAGAAATATACATAGTGAACATTTAAGCAATGGCTAGCTATTCCCTGGGAAAAGGCTAGGCAATAACTCCCTGGGCAGCTGATAAGGGTTAGGAAATAACAAAAAGGGTGGATAAGAGGGGACATGCAGGTCAAAAGGTGATAGGGTGGATCCGGATAAAAGTGAAGAAAGCTAGACCATATTGACTGGGGAAGAAAGTCACAAAGATTTACAGCAGTGAGCGGGGGGCTGCTTTGGGCCCGAACAGGCTGTAGATTTGATGAGGTGGGCTTTTAAGGTGCAGCTGAATGAGCTGATAGTGCTACATGCCAGAATATCAGAGGGCAGGTAGTTGTACAGCTTTGGCCCCTCATAGGTAATTGAATTCTGTGTGTGTGTGGTCCAATAGAAAGAGATATCGGAAGTTTTGATGAGAGGTCCCTCTGGTGCAGCACGTGGGAACTGATTTGGGGAACAAGGAGATGATGCTTGCAGTTAAATAGTTGAGGTTCACCTTGTGTAAGAAAGAGAGCATTTTAAAGTGAAACCTGCCCTCGAGGGAGAACCTGTTGAGGGAGTGGTACAGGGCACAGTGGTGGGTATTCCATGGAAGACCAGTGACAAAGAATGCAATGCTGTTATATGTGGACATGAGCTTAAGGAAGAGAAGGGAGGTGGGATGAGGGGAATAGACAATGGAGCCATACTCTAGGAGGAGTAAGAGTAGGGAGATAGCCAGACGTAGTCTGGAGATGGGGATTAGGAACTTTCTAATTCTGTATGAAAGACCCAGCCTCATACAGATCTTCTTAATGAGGTTGTTGATATGGTTATGGAAAGTTAGGTGAGAGCTGAGGGACAGACCCAAGTACTTGAATTCATCCACTTTTTCAATAAGGTTTCCAAGATCTCGGAGAGGGTAAAACCAGTGATTTTAGCTTTTCTGGGACTAGAGAAGATCATATACTTGGTCTTATTGGAGTTTAAAACCATGCCTCTGGCAGACAACCACGAGTGAAGCTTGCTGAAATCTGTTCTCAGGTTTTCGAACATAGTGTCTGTGTTGTAGTCGCTGTAGTATAGGGCCACATCGTTGCCATAGAGGACAGTTTTGGTAATGTGGCAAATATCTGGAAGATTGTTTGTTAATGAACAGGGAGAACAGGAGCGGGCCAAGGATGGACCCCTGTAGAACCCCATATTTAATTGGGAAGCCTGTGGAAAAATGACCATTTATAGTTGCTTTCTGGGATCCATGGGAAAGGTAGCTACCAACCCATTTGATAACGGCAGAGGAGATGTTCAGGCCATTGAGGGAATCAAGTAGTAAGCTGTGGTCGACCGGGTCAAAGGCCTTGGTCAGGTCCACAAAGGCAGAGCCAGTGTACTGGCCTTTGTCATTTGCCTTGTGGATATCGCTGGAGAACTTAACCAGGGCTGTTTCAGTGCTGTGTCTAGATCTGAACCCATGCTGGGCTTGAGAGAGAAGGCTGTGGCAATCAAGGAAAGCACTGAGCTGTCTATAGACTATTTTTCAATGATTTTGGACTGGAGAGCAAGCACAGAGATAGGTCAGTAAGTCCCAACATCATTCCTGGACCCTGATTTGAAAAGTGGGTTTACAGTGGCTGATTTCCAGATGCTAGGAAAATGGCTGGAGCAAAGTGAACGGTGTGAAAGTATGTTAGTGAGGTGAACCACTAGGGGTATGATGGTGCATTTCAGGATTTTAAAATTGATTCTGTCAGCCCCTTTGTTTGGTTTAGGGTTGTTTCTACTAATGAGACAGCAGAAGACACCAGGAGAAAGGACTGCTGTGTGACTGGACTTCTCTGCTGGGGCTAAAGTAGAAGAACTATTTTACTTGGACCTTGGACCTTTAATTTAGGGTAAAAAAAAACTAACATACAAAACAAAAAAAAAAGTGTGTGTTTGTCTGGGTTAACTGAACTGAATGGGTATCTGAACAGTTATCTAGGTGTAAATCTCAGGTGATTGAAAGGACTTAACTGCTGTGAGGTTTAAATTACTTGTAGACAGATCTAGTAAGTAGGGGGAGTGGCTTAGCTAGAAGGAAGCTACATTTAAAGACTGCCTTAGAAAGATTCTGATAATAGCTTGACAGAAGACACCAGGAGAAAGGACTGCTGTGTGACTGGACTTCTCTGCTGGGGCTAAAGTAGAAGAACTTTTTTACTTGGACCTTGGACCTTTAATTTAGGGTAAAAAAAAACTAACATACAAAACAAAAAAAAAAGTGTGTGTTTGTCTGGGTTAACTGAACTGAATGGGTATCTGAACAGTTATCTAGGTGTAAATCTCAGGTGATTGAAATGACTTAACTTCTGTGAGGTTTAAATTACTTGTAGAACGATCTAGTAAGTAGGGGGAGTGGCTTAGCTAGAAGGAAGCTACATTTAAAGACTGCCTTAGAAAGATTCTGCTAATAGCTTGGCAGAAGACACCAGGAGAAAGGACTGCTGTGTGACTGGACTTCTCTGCTGGGACTATATTGTCCTCATTCCCTCCCCACCCAAAGCTAGTTCTATTTTTATAGGCACAGGATTTGACTGACAACAGGAACTTCCTGTTTGGGAGCAGGAAGTGAGTGATCACAGAACCACCAAAGACCCACCATCCTAGAAGGGCAAGAGTAGCTCTCCGGCCCCCTCTAGCTGCTGGAGGTCTGCCTCTGAGCAAGTAAGTGGTCTACTGAGAAATATAGGATATTCTTGTCTCAGAACAGGACAATCAGGAGCTTAAAGGCCCACAGGCAGAAAGTAAGGAGAGAGAGAAAAAAAAACAGAGGAAAGAGTAAGGATTGCAAACAGTTAAGGGGCCAGAAATAAGACATGATTGGAGTGGTGCAGTGCAGTGGCTGTGGAGCAGCAGTCTTCCGGGAGACGTTCTGGAGGATGCGTTGTTATCCCATCTGCAGGCACCTCTCTGGGCTGAGGGAGGAGGTTGCTCAGCTCCAGGCTGAGTTGGCCAGGATTTGTGGGACCTCCTCTTCCATCCAGGGACCACCAGTGCCACTGCCGTTGCCTCAGAGGTTGTCAAGAAAGAGGAGCCGTTGGACCACAGTGGGCTCGGGAGGGTGAGGTGGTGGAACAGAGGCGATCCTCCAGTGGTACCTCTCCACTTCCTATGCCATTCTGGCAAAGTGTGGTTCCTCTATGGAGGCACCCGCAGTGGAGACCAAGGAGGATGTTGGGAACCTCCACAAAGGAGACCCACAGGAGGGTGGCAGGGACCCTACAGGGGAGGAAACAACCCTGGTGGGGACTCCATTGTTAGGAAGGTAGAACTGGGGGAGGAAGGGGAGAGGGGAGGTAAGGTGTCCTGCCTGGCGCCATGGCTTGGAGGTACAGGGAGCGAATCCTCAGGATTGCTGGAGCATCTGCACAGGGGAGGGAGCTGGATGTCATTGTCCACCTAGGGACAAATGACCTGGCTAAGAAAGGGATTAGAGAAGTGCAGAAAGAGTTTGTGGAATTGGGGAGGGGCCTTAGTCAAGTAGCAACCACGGTAACCTTCTCAGAGATGCTGCCCATCTATGGCATAGGAGAGGCTAGGGTGTTCCGCACCATGGGATTCAATCAGTGGTTGAAAACTGGTGGAGCCCAGTGATTTGGCTTTTGGGGACTGGGGTCCACCTGGAGTGATGCAAGCCATACTGGCATGATGGGCTGCATCTGTCCGGAGGGGAACAAGGATCCTAGGTGATAGGTTTAAATGCTCTGCTGGCGTTTTAAACCAGCCAAGGGGAGGCACTGAAAGGAGCAGGAAACCCCAGCCCCCAACAATCACGGTAGTAAGCAAAAGGCAAACACCAACATAGAGGTGTCGATAGGGAGAAGGGGGCAGGGCAAATGGAGAAAGTGGCAAAGGCAAGAAGGACAGGGATGGGACAAAAGGGAGTAAGGCCATCAGAAAATGGAGGGTAATGAGTACCAATGCCAAAAGTCTGGGCAACAAGCTCCCTGAGCTGGTGGCCTTGATGGAAGAGGGATGCCTGGATATAGTAGTAGTCACAGAAACATGGTACACAGAGAACCATGACTGGGATGTTAACATAACGGGGTACATAACCTACAGTAGAGACAGGCAGGGGAGAAGAGGGGGAGGAGTAGCTCTCTATGTAAAGGAAGGGATAAAAGCAACTGAACAAAAGAGTAAACAGGGAGAAGAGGAGGCACTGTGGACCACCTTGGAGACTGGAAAGGGCACCACAATCCGCACAGGGGTTGTGTACAGACCCCCACGTCAGGGGGAGGGAATGGACAAGGATATGATAGAAGGCATTCTTAGAATGGCAGAGAAAGGGGAGATACTGTTGATGGGAGACCTGAATATGCCAGATGTTAACTGGAGCACATTTGCTTCAGCCACATCCAAGAGCAGGGCCATTCTTGATGCCCTACAGGTGGCAGGCATTAGACAGCTAGTTTCGAACCCACTGTGAGGGAGCAATCTTAGACCTCATACCTCAAACGGGGGCAGTGAGAGGATCTCAGATCTAGAAGTGGGTTGCCATCTGGGAACAAGTGAACATAAAACAGTGTGGTTCACGCCAACTCAGCTACAGAGTCAAGCCACAAAAGTGAGGGTACTTGACTTTAGGAGGGCTGACTTTGGCAAGATGGGAGAGTGTCTCAGAAAGCACCAGCAAACAGGCTAGAAGGAGGTGTGGAGCAACAATGGGGAATCATCAAACTGCCATCACAGAGCAACAAGCCTTGTGTGAAGCAATAAACAAATCCAAACGAAAGAAAAGCCACTATGGTTCTCAAAAGAGGTGGTGTGGAAAGTCAGGAAGAAAAGATAGCATTCTGAAGTATAAGGAAACACAGAAGGAGCAGGACAGAGAGCTGTACCAGTTAAGGCAGAAGGAAGCAGGGAGGGAAGTCAGAATAGCAAAGGCCCAAACTGAGGAAAAGATAGCCAACTCAGTTAAGAAGGGGGATAAAACCTTTTACAGGTACATCAGCGAGCGTAGAAAGACAAAGGGAGGGATAGTGAGGCTGAATAGAATGAACGGTGGGTTGGCAGAGGCGGACAGTGAAAAAGCAGGGATACTGAATGAATATTTCTGCTCAGTATTCACAAAAGAGAAGGGGGAAGTGCCTAATCCAATTAACAGAAGCACTCTTTGATAGGGGGTCATCATCCCAGTCCTTCACAGAAGAAAGGGTTCTTGCAAGACCCTAAAACTGTAGGTGGACAAAGCAATGGGTCCTGATGGAATTCACCCTGAATTCTAAAAGAATTAAGGAGGAACTAGTGAAACCACTGGCTACTCTTTTTAATAAATCATGGGAGGATGGTGTGGTACCCGAGGACTGGAGGAAGGCGGATGTGATTCCCCTTCACAAAAGTGGGACCAAGACAGAGACAGAAAACTATAGACCTGTCAGTCTGACCTCTGTGGTAGGGAAAGTGATGGAGTCACTTCTGAAGGAAAGAATAGTTGAGTACCTAGAGGCCAGTGGCGCACAGGACCCAAGGCAGCATGGGTTCACAGCGGGAAGGTCATGTCAGACAAATCTAATAGATTTCTTTGACTGGGTGACCAAAGTAGTAGACCAGGGAGGGACTGTGGACATGGCCTACCTAGACTTTAGCAAGGCATTTGACACAGTCCCACACAAAAGATTAATAGTCAAATTAACCAGCCTGGAGGTCCCAAGTGGTAGCCTGGGCAAAACATTGGCTGCACAACAGGACACAGAAGGTAATTGTAAATGGAGTCCACTCTGAAGAAAGAGGGGTTACTAGTGGGGTACCGCAGGGTTCAGTATTGGGTCCAGTCCTTTTTAATGTCTTCATCAGTGACATTGCAGAGGGACTGGAAGGAAAAGTATGCCTTTTTGCAGATGACACAAAGATCTGCAACAGGGTTGATACACAAGGAGGCGTGGAAAGGATGAAAAGGGACTTGGCAAGGTTGGAGGAATGGTCAGAAGTATGGCAGCTGGGATTCAATGCAAAGAAGTGCAAAATAATGCACCTGGGAAACAAGAACCCAGGGGAAGAATATACAATGGGTGGGGAGGTAGTAACAACAACAAAAAAGGAAAGGGACCTGGGGGTAATCATATCAGATGACCTTAAGGTTAGCAAGCAATGTGAGAAGGCAGTAGGGAGGCTGGGGGTATACTGGGATGTATAGGAGAGGCATCATCAGCAGAAAACAGGAAGTTGTTATCCCTCTGTACAGACAGTTGGTGAGACCCCATCTGAGTACTGTGTCCAGTTCTGAGACCCCATCTCCCAAGGACATAGACAGGATGGAGGTAGTCCAGAGGAGGGCAACTAAAATGGTGCAGAGTCTGCAAGAGAAGCCAGTATGAGAGACTAAAGGAGCTTAATATGTATACCCTTGAGGAAAGAAGGAGGAGGGGGACATGATAGAAACTTTAAGTACCCCAGTGGAATCAACAAAGTTCAAGAGGGTAGCATCTTTCAGAAAAAGAGACTTGCAAGAACAAGGGACACAATTTAAAGATAGAAGGAGGGCAGTTCAGGGCAATGGAGGAAGTATTATTTCACAGAGAGGGTAGTGGATGCATGGAACAGCCTTCCTGAGGAGGTTGTGGGTCTAAAACTGTGGGAGAATTCAAGAATGTATGGGACAGATATAAGGCAATTCTTGTGGGGAGTAGGAAGAAATAGGCTGTTGGTTAGCTAGAATCTGAGGCCTATCCTGGAGGTAGGGAAATGGGCAGACTAGATGGGCCTAGCGGTCCTTATCTGCCATCAAAGTCTATGTTTCTATGTTTCTATGGTGTCCAAGGGCTTCAGGGCCCGGAAATAAAATCTGGAGCTGGGCTCTTCAGTGGGGCTGAGGACAGGAGGGGGTTGGGGGGGGCCGGGGGAGATAGTTTGTATTTATCTAGGTTGTGGCAGGATGATTAAAGATAGATAAAACATTTCCTTTTCTCTCACCCATTCCTGTCCTCTCCTGTCTCCTTCTAACTATCCTTTACCTTTCATGTCAGGGTGGCCAACCTGACATCTCTTAAAAATCCTTAGCTGTACTATCCCTTTCTCTTTACTTTATATTTAATAGCTGCCACTTTAAATAAAATAATTCCCTTTTTGAGTCATGATGCCCTGTATTAGTAAAAAGAAGTAAAGAGTGCTTTGCGCTGTTTTCCCCAAGCTATGTTAGTCCCGTAATGAGAGTCCTGCTGGAATGTGCACACATTTGTAAAGGAATGTGTGCACACATTCACAGAGGATCTTACGCATGTTCATGCAGGTAATTTCTCCCGAAACAGAGCCACGGAGCTCTGAAGCTGAAACCTCTTGCTGCGGTATTGAAGAGAGTGTGGCCGTTTGGAGAATGGCCACTGTGTTTAGTTGCTATGCAGCTGTTATGCTCCACACTCCGGTGCTTGCAGTGCTGCACTTGCATCCGATCCTCGGATGCAAGAGGATGCTGAAAATGTAATTAAAAAGGTAGGACACTATGGGCATATGCAAGTAAAGCCCTGTAGTGTCCTCATGAACAATGTAAAGGGTTATGTTATGTATATTCAGCCCCGTAGATGTAGAGAAGGGCTGTAGATTTGGCGCCAGGCCAAAATAAAAAGCTAAGTTGATGGCTGAAATTGCAGCCTTCAGGTGCATATATTATGAATGGGAAGCCCTATAAATAAATGATTAAAGGCTGTAGGCAGCCCTATTGTCTGGAAAATGTATAAGAACATACGGTTATGTACAAAATGACTGTAAGAATTATTGTACATGAAATAAAAATAGTCTGAGAATGAACAATGATTATCCAACTGGTTTCCTAACCTTGCAGGATAAGACAGATAGGGAGTGCACCCCGCATCTGCTGTTACCTGTTAAGGCTAGAGATTCCTTTGGCTTAAATTAAAATTGCTGGTTTTCTGTTTAAAGAAATCAAGATCTTTACCTGAATTAAGCCCTAGTGTTTTGGAGGGTCCTACTATAGGGCTGGCAGCCCACAAAATGGCTGCTCCTACAGTAACAATATAAGGTGATATTACTACCAGAGGGAGGGACTTATGCCCTAATGATTCCCGACTCCCATAATTAAGGTTTTATGTGGTTTATTAATGCATATCCCTCAAACTGTATTGGAATATGGGACAATTTAGACATAGGGTGACACTAGGGGACATCCTAGTCGGAGTATGAAAGCACAGGAGCCAGAAAATTAAATATGTTTATTAATTGTGAGGTCACATGCTTATGATGTCACCCTTATGTCCTATTTAATCTCTCCAGCAGGGGGCTAGAAGTTAGATAGGGAGGTCAGTCTCTTCTGACCAGAGAGAAGGAAGGACATGTGGGTGTTTACGTACGAGTGATTTTGATATACAGAAAAGAGCAGGGATTCTGAGAAAGAGGAATTGCCTGATTATTTTATTTTGGTGTGAAAGTTTAACACCTTATTTTTTATTTCTGTAAATATCAAGTGAATTATTTTTGTTTAATTTTATTTTTTCTAAATAAAATGATAAACGCAGTTCCTGCATTTTTTATGCACTTTGTCTGTCTGATGTCTGTCATTGAATCCCAAACGCTTACACTGGTATCAAAAGTGGGAATTAACCTGGTACGTTGAGGGTGCCCAGGAGGCACTA
This sequence comes from Neoceratodus forsteri, assembly GCA_016271365.2. Taxonomy (NCBI): domain Eukaryota; kingdom Metazoa; phylum Chordata; order Ceratodontiformes; family Ceratodontidae; genus Neoceratodus; species Neoceratodus forsteri. The sequence continues at coordinate 971,966,724 of CM057456.1, read as the reverse complement.
CCAGGTGGTGTTGTCACATAAGTACCCTGACAAATGCAGAAAGGGGACCAGTCAGACATTATTGAGCAACACATGACATGCTCAGTCACTGAGAAGACTGGAGAGAAGCTGCTGCCAAGATTGGGTCCAGTAACCAGACCCAAGAGGAAGAGATTGGAAGATGAGGAATTGGAAGCAGTTGCCCAGAAGCCACAAGAGAGGCAGGTGCCTTCTACACCTAATGAACCCAGTGAGCTCCTGAGGTGGCTTTGCTTGCGCCAAATCAAGATGGAACACCAGTGGGAAGAAGACAGAAGACAGAGGGATGAGGACAGATTGATCCAAGCAGAGGAGAGAAGATGCCAGGATGAGAAATGGACTGAGACATTGAAGGCCATCCAGGAGATGTCACAAGGTCAGTCAGAGAGAGCTGGGCCAAGGGACATAAAGTTAACTAAGCTCACAGAGAGCGATGACATTGAGGCATACCTTATGACTTTCGAAAGGGTAGCACAGACTTGCAATTGGCCCTGGGATCAGTGGGTAATTAGATTGGTACCCTACTTGTCTGGGACAGCCCAACTAGTATATAGCCAGCTGAGTGTGACTGATGCCACTAATTACGATAAGGTGAAGGAAGAAGTGCTTCACAGATATAATATCAGCACTGAAACCTATCGACAATGGTTCCACTCCCAGAAAATGACGAACTATGACACCCCCAGAGAAGCCTATGCTGGCTTCATAGATTACTGCATGAAATGGCTGCAACCTACCACTAAGACTGTTGACCAAATAATGGAGTTAATCATCATCGAGCAGTTTATTCAAGTTTTTCCTCTCAACGTTCAACTATGGGTTAAAGAACATAAGTCGGAAACATCTGAAGAAACCATCAAGTCGGCAGAGGATTACTTAGCTGCACAGACTTCCAAAAACAGAGGAGAACAGAGCAACCCAGGACCATCTGCAGCTCTGGTAAGACCTTTTTATTCTAATCAAAATCAGAGACAGTCTCAGTATACTAGAAGAGAAAGATGGGGTAGAATTCCCTATGCGGACCTTATCTACCTTGGATGCCTTGGAAAAGGTCACATTGTCAGAAACTGCCCAAATAAATGTAATGAACCAACTCATTTGGCTTTAGCGAATTTTGGGTATGTGGAATTGGTGGGTATAGGGGACCAGCAGACATTGGGGCTTTTGGATTCCAGAAGCAGGCAGACATTGGTGAGAGCAGATTTGGCCTCTGAATGTGATGTAACCCAAAAAGATACAACTGTCAAATGTGTTCATGGAGACATACACCAGTACCATACAGCTAGTGTTGAACTCACTGTTAATAACGAATGCAGCAAAGTGCTAATTGGCCTCGTACCCCGTTTGCCAGTGCCTGTTATTATTGGGACAGGACTTTCCTCAATTTGCGGCCCTCATGAAAAACCATCAGACTTTTATTGAACCTGTGAATGTGGTTACCAGGTCACAGGCCAAGGCACAGTTGGACTCTGTTTTCCCTTTTTAGGAGGATTATTTTGAGACCATGGGAAAAGTAGGGAAGTCACGTAGAATCAGAAAGAGGGAGAAAAAGGCCTGGCAAGAACAGCATTCAGAGGGTACACTAGAACTGGTTCCAGAACTGCCAAACAGAGACATTTATCAGGAACAATTGGCAGATAACTGTTTAATACCTTTGTTTTCACAGATGGATGAAGAACAAAAGCCTGGACATTGCCATTTTAGGTTGAGAAATAAAATATTGTATAGAGTAACTGTGGATCCTGCAACAAACTGTGAAGTTGAACAGCTAATGGCGCCTGAAAAGTATAGGGAACAGGTGATGCACCTTGTGCATGATATACCCATGACTGGTCATGAAGAGAGGGATAGGACAGTACAACATATCTTATCCAGGTTCTGTTGGCCAGGGGTACACCAAGATTTTGCAGCTTACTGTTGGGCATGTGCCAAATGCCAGCTAGTAGCCCAAGGGGGAAAAGAGATCAGGTACCTCTCCAGCCCATCCCTTATGTAACAACTCATTTTGACAGGGTGGCTATGGATGTAGTGGGTCCAATAACCAAAAGCTCAAAGGGTAATCAGTATATACTGGTTGTGTGTGATTATGCCGCCTGTTACCCGGAAGCCATTCTGATGAGAACAGTTACCGCTCCTAGTGAATCTGAGGAATTGGCAAAGGTCTTTAGCAGGATGGGAATTCCAAAGATAATTCTAACTGACTGTGGTAGTAACTTCACCTCTATCATGTTGCAAGAATTGTACAGACTTTTAGGAATATCAGCAGTAAGATCCTCCCCTTATCATCCTCAAACTGATGGGTTAGTGGAGCGCTTAAATAAGACACTTAAAAAAATGCTCCAGAAATATGTCCATGAAGAGGGCCAAGATTAGGATAAATTCCTCCCCTACCTTCTTTTTGCATATAGGGAGGTACCCCAAGCCACCACTGGGTTTTCCCCATTCACACTGTTATACAGTCGCAACCCAAGGGGGCCATTGGACGTTGTCGAAGAGCATTGGGAAGCTGGGAAAAGTGTTGAATGTTCTAATATTTTAGACTACATGTCTTCTCTGAGAGAACGTTTGGTGAGATATGTTACAATGGCACACATGAATGTGGAACAAAGACAACAAAACCAAAAAGAACAGTATGATGTAGGGTTAAAGTATAAACAGTTTGAACCTGGGGAGAACATCTTGTTGTTGTTGCCATCCACTGAGAACAAATTGTTAATGAGGTGGCAAGGGCCATATGAAATCACATGTCAGACTGGCTTGGTAAATTTTGAACTAGAAATGCCGGGACATAGACCTGTTAAGCGCATTTATCATGCCAATCGTTTAGAAAATGGGTGGAAAAGCCCCATGCCCCAGTTTGTTTCATACAACCAGATCAGGAAAGGACAGAACAGGACATGGCCTATGAGAGGCTGTAACCACCTGAAAATGACAGCACTATACAGGTTAACTCAGAGCTGACTCCTCCTCAAAGGCAAGAGACTGATCACCTCCTGGCCTATTTTAAGGATACGTTCACAAAGGCACCTGGCAGGGCAAAGGGGGGGGGGTGGTGGTGCATGAAATAAAGATAACCCAGACTAGGCCCATTCACCCAAAGCCTTAGACTCCCTGAAAAGGTCAGACAGGATGTAGTAGAGGAGGTAAGAAGGATGGAACAAGCAAAAGTGATTGTACTGTCTTGCAGCCCATGGTCTTCACCCTAAGTAGTAGTCAACAAAAAGGAGGGTGGAGTTAGGCTATGTTTGGATTTCCATCGAATAAATGCTGTGTCTGAATATGATGGTTACCCCATGCCTAGGATTGATGATTTGCTAGACTAGATAGGCTCTGCCCAGTACATTAGTACCCTTGCTCTAATGAATGGGTGCTGGCAGATACCGCTAGCACCCCAGGCATAGGAACTAACAGCATTTTGTACCCCGCTAGGGTTATATCAGTTTACCACAATGCATTTTGACCTACACTGGGCTCCAGCTACCTTTCAAAGGTATATGGATCATGTCTTGAGACCCCACAAACAGTACAGTGCAGCCTGTCTGGATGATGTAGTGATTTACAGTCTAGATTGGGACACCTACTTAGTTCACCTCAGTGCAGTTATTCAAAGTATTAAAGATGCAGGCCTTACCATAAATCCATCAAAATGTGCTATAGCAAAAACAGAAACCCAGTATTTAGGGTTTATCATAGGAGAAGTGTCTGTAAAACCAGAAATATCTAAAGTGGAAGCTGTTGCCCACAGTCCTGTACCCATCATCAAACGGCATGTAAGATCATTCCTTGGTCTTGCTAGCTACTATAGGCATTTTAAACCAGACTTTTCTAATATTGTCACACCATTGACAGACCTCACCAAAAATAGCCATCCCAATAAGATAAAATGGACTCCTGACTGTGAAATTGCCTTTAGGAAGATCAAAGCTATCCTATGTTCAGCCCCAGTTCTTCGGAGCCCTGATTTTACAGAACCTTTTGAGGTACAAACTGATGCCTCTGACACGGGCATCGGGACAGTTTTGACACAGTACAACCAGAAGGGTGAACATCCCATTCTCTTATTGGGTAGGAAGCTCCATGAGAGGGAATGCAAGTATTTCACGGTTGAAAAGTAGTGCCTGGCTATGACATGGGCAATAGATTGCTCGATGATGATTAACTCCATTATTTGGGCAACAGTCTTAGTGATAGGTTGCAGCCATTTCCCGCAGTAATCCTTTAAGCGAGCATAGGTTTCTCCGGGGGTGTCAGAGTTCATCATTTTCTGGGAGCAGAGCCATTGTCGATAGGTTTCAGTGCTGATATTATATCTATGAAACACTTCTTCCTTCACCTTATCGTAATTAGTGGCATCAGTCACACTCAACTGGCTACATACCAGTTGGGCTCTCCCAGGCAAGTAGGGTACCAATCTAATTACCCACTGATCCCGGGGCCAATTGCAAGTCTGGGCTACCCTTTCGAAAGTCATAAGGTATGCCTCAATGTCATCACTCTCTGTGAGCTTAGTTAACTTTATGTCCCTTGGCCAAGCTCTCTCTGACCGACCTTGTGACATCTCCAGGATGGCCTTCAATGTCTCGGTCCATTTCTCATCCTGGTGTCTTCTCTCCTCTCCTCTGCTTGGATTGTTTGTCCTCATCTTACTGTCTTCGGTCTTCTTCCCGCTGGCGTTCCATCTCAATTTGGCACAAGCAAAGCCACCTCAGGAGCTCACTGGGTTCATCAGGTGTAGGAGGCACCTGCCTCTCTTGTGGCTTCTGCACAGCTGCTTCCAATTACTTGTCTTCCAAATTCTTCATCTTGGGTCTGGTTACTGGACCCAATCCTGGCAGCAGCTTCTCTCCAGTCCTCTCAGTGACTGAGCATATCACGTGTTGTGCACTAATGTTTGCCTGGTCCCCTTTCTGCATCTTTCAGGGTGCTTATGTGACAACACTCCATGGTAGTGTCTCCTGGACAGCCTCGATGTACCAGGTTAAATCCCACTTCTAATCCCAATGTAGGCGTTTGGGATTCAATGACAGACACCAGACAGACAGATAAAGTGCATAAAAATGCAGGAACTGCATTTATCATTTTATTTAGAAAAAAAATTATATCAAATAAAAATAATTCACTTGATATTTACAGAAAGAAAAAATAAGGTTTTAAACTTTCACACCAAAATACAATAATCAGGCAATTCTTCTCTCTCAGAATTCCTGCTCTTTTCTGTACATCAATATCACTCGTGTATAAACACCCAAATGTCCTTCCTTCTCTCTGGTCAGAAGAGACTGACCTCCCTATCTAACTTCTAGCCCGCTGGTGGAGAGGTTCAATAGGACATAAGAGTGACATCATAAAAATGTGACCTCACAATTAATAAACATATTTAATTTTCTGGCACCTATGCTTTCATACTCTGACTAGGTTGTCCCCTAGTGTCACCCTATGTTTAAATTGTCCCATATTCCAATACAGTTTGATAGAGATGCATTAATAAACCACATAAAACCTTAATTATGGGAGTCGGGCATCATTAGGGCATAAGCTCCTCCCTGTGGTAGTGATATCACCTTATACTGTTACTATAGGAGCAGCCATTTTATGGGCTGCCAGCCCTATAGTAAGACCTTCCAGAACACCAGGGCTTAATTCAGGTAAAGATCTTGATTTCTTTAAATAGAAAACCAACAATTTTAATTTAAGCCAAAGGAATCTCTAGCCTTGACAGGTAACAGCAGATCAGGGGCGCACTCCCTATCTGTCTTATCCTGCTAGGTTAGGAAACCAGTTAGATAATGATTGTTCATTCTCAGACAATTTTTATTTCATGTACAATATTTCTTACAGTCATTTTATACATAACCATATGTTCTTTTACATTTTCCAGAAAATAGGGCTGCCTACAGCCTTTAATCATTTATTTCTAGGGCTTCCCATTCATAATATGTGCACCTGACGGCTGCAATTTCGGCCATCGACTTAGCTTTTTATTTTGGCCTGGTGCCAAACCTACAGCTCTTCATTACATCTACTGGGCTGAATATACATAACAAACCATTTATTTTGCTCATGAGGACACTACAGGGCTTTGCTTTCATATGCCCATAGTGTCCTACCTTTTTAATTACATTTTCAGCCTCCTGTTGCATCCGAGGAGCGGATGCAAGTGCAGCACTTCAAGCACCGGAGTGTGGAGCATAACACAGCTGCATAGCAACTAAACACAGTGGCCATTCTCCAAACGGCCACACTCTCTTCAATACCGCAGCAAGAGGTTTCAGCTTCAGAGCTCCGTGGCTCTGTTTCGGGAGAAATTACCTGCATGAACATGCGTAAGATCCTCTGTGAATGTGTGCACACATTCCTTTACAAATGTGTGCACATTCCAGCAGGACTCTCATTACGGGACTAACATAGCTTGGGGAAAACAGCGCAAAGCACTCTTTACTTCTTTTTACTAATACATGGCATCATGACTCAAAAAGGGAATTATTTTATTTAAAGTGGCAGCTATTAAATATAAAGTAAAGAGAAAAGGATAGTACAGCTAAGGATTTTTAAGGGATATCAGGTTGGCCACCCTGACATGAAAGGTAAAGGATAGTTAGAAGGAGACAGGAGAGGACAGGAACGGGTGAGAGAAAAGGAAATGTTTTATCTATCTTTCATCATCCTGCCACATAGGTCTCCAAAAAAGGAACTGAATATGTTAGCAACTTTGGACGGGTTGTTAGTCAGCTTATCATCTTGGATAAATTAGATGGATTCTGTATTTTTGTTCCTACCAAGTAGGGAGTTTAGGGCCCCCCCCGTGCCGATGAGGGTTTGCCGATTTCCCCAAGCTGTTTATTTTGGAGCTGATCAATTTTGGCCTTTCTGATAACTGATTTGCATGTGTTTCTAAGTGCTTTGTAGAATGAGAGCTGGGTGGGGTCCTTGTGCTTGATGAAATGAACCCAAGCCCTGTCCCTTGTCCTCATCAGTTTGATGATGTTGGGACTGACCCATTCATTTACGGTGCTCCTAACCCTAATTTTCTTGAGCGGGGTGTATTCATCGCAGACAAGGTTGAAGATAGCAGAAAATTTGCCTAGAATAGTTTCAAGGTCTCCTGAGACAGAGGTGAAAGACCAGTCAACAAGGTGTAGAGCACATGTTAGTTTCTCGATACTGTCATTGGCGAGGCATCTGGAGAAGATGAACTTTGGGGGTAGTTTAGGGTATTGGGCTGATCAGTGACACAAAATGGTGTAGTGATTGCTGAGACAATCGGGATGCACTCCTGAGTTGGTGATATGAGACAGGTTGGAAACGATGATCCAGTCAATCAGCGTTTGGGTCCTGGACTTATAATTTGACCTTGTGGGGGTAAAGATAAGCTGGTGTAGGCCAAGGCTGGCGATGCTGGATTTGGCTGTGTCAGTTAGGCTGGGGTCCCAGTTTATATTTTAATCCCCAAGGAGTACCCACTCACGGTTTAGGGGGAGGGAGCATTTGAGGCAAAGAAGGGTCTCCAGGTCAGTGGAGGGGGTTTCTGGGGGTAAATAGGTTGTGGTGAAGGTAAGGGTTTTGATTTGACCAAGGTGCAAGTGGATGGAGAGAGACTCAAGCATGGCAAACTCTACGTTAGTACTGAATTTAGTAGAAGAGAACTTGTTTGAAATGAAGAACATGCAATCCCCCCCTCTTTTCTCCCCGTCTGTCCTTTTTAACAGAGGTGTAGCCACTGCGTTCAATCTCCTCATTGGATATGCTATGAGAGAGACAGGTTTCAGAAAGTGCTATAACATCAAAGTCATTAAAGGTGACCAAGGCCTGGAAAACATCTTTTCTGCAGGGAGGCTCTGGATGTTGATGTGGACTAGGCTATGTGTAACCCCTAGGTGGCACTATCCCAAGGGCTACTACCCCTGCTTGTATGGCCTAGGTCCAGTGACGGGTGCCTCCACCCAGAGGTCAGGGTTGGTAGTGATTAAACTAGCTTGGGCACAGCCCTCTGGGACACTGTGACACCCCTTTTTTCCCACTAGTGGCCCCCACAGTACACAGGAGTTACCTTCCCAATACCCCACATATGCACACTCCTTACACATACAGTACCCACTTACCCTCGAGACTGATTCTGCAGCACGTCTCTGAGGACCCCCTGTAAAACAAGGTTAGGTAATGCACACAGCCACAATGCAGTGCTGGTTCTATATGTACTGACACCACAGACAGAATATAAGTCAACAACAACAAATCTGATTTATTCAGGGGCAGTAACAAGGAAGGGGCAAATCAGGTTGATTGGCAGTAAACACACAAATCACAGTACCGTGCATGCAATTAGGGTCCAAATGTCATACTCTCTGGGTACCCAGGATAGGGGGGGCTAGCCAGGTCTGTTGCCCGGGGTTGGCCAGCTGGTGCAGATGGATGGGGCCCTGCAAGGAGAAAGTACATGCACAACACACAATTGTAATCCAGAGCCGGATGGCTCAGTTCGTGGAAAGAAAACACAAGGCAATCAGTTGACACACTTGGATTAAATGAAAGGTGCAGGGAGCTATCCTGATTTGTACTCACAATACCCCGAGCAGAGAGCCAGATGGATGTTGGTCGTTCTGGATTGCCAGAAGAGTAGGGCATGAAGACAAGGCCCTCATGACAGGGCCCAACTGCTTTTGATAGCAGGCGGATTCAGTCCAATTAAACTGAGTTCTGCTTCCAGCTGCAGCACACAATTCACAGTAAAGGGGAAATAAAATCACGATCCCCCACAAGCACTAGGCACATTCATATGTAAAAGAAATTACTATACCAGGCAGGCTGCTCCTCGATGCCAATCGCAAAACGCTGCAAAATACCCAGGAGCACACACAGCATCAGCAGTCTCTGACAGGCCGATCGCATTCAGCAAACTTTTGGTCTTCTTCAGGTTAAGCCTGGTTCCAACACTTCTGCTTCTTCTTCCTCCTCAAACACTTGGATTCAGTCCGACTTGCACTCACTAACAGCTGTGGGCTGATATCAGGGCCTCCCACGTGCTTCCCGCACGAACTACACACCGAAACAGAACAGAGCTCCTTCTCCTCTCACATCCACCTCGAATCTGCCTTGCCAGCAACAGTTCAGGGCACTTCCTTCAGACCCACACAAGTTCAGTTGGTTGGTTCAGCTGTCAATCACAGCAGAGCTCCCTCTGTTGGTGCAAAAAGGCGCCAGGATCCAAACTACAATTCCCAGAGGCACCTGCCATACAGCCCCTTTACAGCAGGCACCAGATGAGAGTCCAAGTTCTGATTCGCCCACTCAGGCTCCATTTTAAAGGCCCCCCCACACTGATTGGTCCAATTCGGCAGTTCATGACCAAAATGAAGGGACTACAATACACAGTCCTTGCTGCAAGAAAAAGCAGGTTAGACAAACCACATTTTCTTTGTCACTCTACATGATTTCGGGCAAACAGTTACATCTTTCAATTAGGCTCCCTCTGCGCATATAGCGACCGCAGAAACGGAGCAATTCATCAGCAGCTTGAGCAGGGAAACACACAGTCCCCCCATACAAACTAATTAAGCCTGCAAGCAGGCAACTCTTAAAGAGACAGTACGTGGAGGCTCTAAAGCACTCTCTGTGCCCACACTAAAACGGCATTCGCCGAACGCTGCCCAGACTTGGAGCACTTAAGCAAGCTGCTTGAAGACTTTTGGGAACCCCCATTTGCAGGGGAGTTACACCCTTCCTGGCATGGAAAAACTTGGCGTCTGCGTCAAGTAAATACCCCCATAAACTTTAATACAACACACAATATACATTTACATCACTAGCATGTCCTACCTCTACCTTTTAAACAGTGGTCAACATATTAAACCTTGGTTACATACACATGTTCTGTATTGCACAGGTCACTATAGTTTACACAGCATTATACATACAATGCACTTTGAAATCAGGTCATTACTTCCTGTACATGAAACCTGAAGAGAGGAGGCCCTTCCCTATCAGCTACCCTGGGGCTAGATGGGGCAGGGGCAGCATACCTGGAGGGCAGAACAATTAACCCGGAGTTAGCATTTATGCTCAATTTGGGCAGTGAGCTCTGGGATACATACACTCCCTTATGGACCACATTGAGAGGCAAGTCCACAGACCTCCCAGGAGAATCTTAGCTGAGGTGTACTACAGGCTTTACAGCTCAACCAGTCTTTCTAGGGGAACTGTTACAGTCTCTGCACTTTTATCCTCACTTTTAGCATGGTCTTTACTTGCCAGGGGAGTTCCTTTCGGGGTAGCAAGGTTGGAACATGGGGCACTTTCAGCTCCAGTATTTGCAATTTCGAGGGTCACAACACTTGTTTCACAGGGAGAGCTCTCCGCACTGCCAGTGAACCATCAGGGCACTGGAAATATTCTTCTTGCTCTGGTATATCACCAGTCTGTCCCAGTTCATCATTTTCCTCCTCTGAAAGCTCATACAGTTCCACCATGCACAGTGACTCAAGATCATCAGACTTAACACTCTGCACCTCACTTTCTGGGAGCATTGGCTCCAAGGGCAAAGCTGGGGGCTTAGACAGTCTAGAAGGCCCAGCTTCATCTCCATAATCGACTAGGGGATTACCTTGAAACAATTGACTTAGTTCATAAGAAGGGTAATACCCAAATTTGCACTCACTTTCCTCTGAGGTAGACTGACAGTCATCTTTAATTGGGGTTTGCTGTGGAGAAAACCTTAACTCATCAACTGTAGGTGCAGACTTTCTCTGCCTTTGCTTAGCAGCAGCTCTGGTCACCGGTACAGGGGGAGCACTTTCTGGGGGCTCTGATTCAATAAGTATTTGGCCAATGGGCAGCAAATGATTTTGATGCATTGTCTTAACATCTTTTGAATTGTTTTCAGGCCTTACTCTGTACACGGGCAGATCATCCAGTTTGCCCACTACAATGTGAGGGAGATGATGCCACCTGTCAGCAATCTTGTGTTTGCCATGCAGTCCCAGATTTCTCAACAATATACAATCTCTCTTCTGGAGTTCCTGTGCTTTCACCTTTTTATCATACCTTTCTTTGTTGGCTAGATTTCTTTTGGCAGCCATGGTTTGAGTCAGTTGGTATGCATGATTTAGCTGGGCCTTTAACTTTTGCACATACTGTAGATAATTAGCAGCTTGGACCCCATCAGGAGAAACTCCGAAACAAACATCTACCGGTAGTCGGGTTTCTCTTCCAAACATCAGGCGGTAGGGGAGAACCCAGTGGCATCACTTTTGGTGCAGTTGTAGGCATGTACCGAAGTGCTAATTTGCCTGCTCCATCTGGGCTTGTCTTTCGGGTGGAGAGTGCCCAGCATGTCCAACAGAGTGCAGTTAAAACGTTCAGGCTGTGGGTCCCCCTTGAGGTGGTAAGGGGTGGTTATGGATTTTCACACTCCCCACAGAAAAAGCATCTATTTGATCAAACGACTCTCAAAGTCTCTCCCTTGGTCAGAATGGATTCTTTGCAGAGCCCCATAGTGAACAAAAAAGTTTTCTACTAGTACTTTTGACACGGTGGATGCCTTCTGGTCCTTGGTGGGGAAAGCTTGAGCGTACCTCATAAAATGGTCAGTGACCACCAGCACATTACTAATATTTCTTTGATCCAGCTCCAAACTCAGAAAGTCAATGCAAACCAGCTCCATGGGGGCACTGGTGGTGATGTTAACAAGGGAGGGCAGCCCTCTGGGGCAAAGCTTTCCTCTGTATGCAGTGACTACAGGTTTGAATGTGTTGCTCAATATCAGCCCCCATCTTAGGCCAATGGAATCTGGACCTCACCAAGTCAAGTGTTCTGTCTATACCAAGGTGCCCATATGGTTGTGCAAAGACCTCAGCACTAAGTCTCTGAAAGTGGTGGGCAGGACCAACTGTTGCTTGTCTATTTTGCCCTTCCCTGATCTACTGTTTCTCTGTATAGCAGTCGATTAATCAGTTTCAGCTTAGACCTTCTTTATATAACAATGCAGTTCTCAAATCAGTGGAGCACAACTTGAACACATCTTTCCCTGCATAGAGGGCTTCTAGAGCTGATTTGATCATAGGATCTCGGGATTGAGCCCACTGAAGACTGTCATTGTTGAGCTGAGGCAGTGCACCAATATCTAATGCAGAAAAGCGACAATAGGCAGCAGGTATGCATTTCTCAGAGGGCCCCAAACAATCCACCAGACAGTCCACTGCGTCTGTGGACATTTGTTCCTCCCTGTCCAACTTCTGGCAGAGTGCTCGAATATCAGGTTGTGACAGTCTGACCCAGTCATTCTGGGAAACAGGCCTCTGGGAGAGAGCATCAGCATCTACGTGGTTCAGATCTTCTCCGTATTCAACAGCATAATCATATGTAGATAATGCAGAAAGCTACGTATGGCCAGTAGTATCCAACTTGGCTGAAGTCTGCACATAGATCAAAGGATTATTATCAGTTTTTACCGGTATCTTAGCCCCATACAAGTACTCATGGAATTGGTCAACAATGGCCCACTTCAAAGCTAGGAACTCTAACTTATGTACAGGATAGTTCTTTTCAGATGGGGTCAGAATTCTGCTGGCAAAGGCCACTGGTCTCAGGGCATTCTCATGCTCTTGGTACAACACAGCCCCTAAACCTTGCAGGCTAGCATCAGTGTGTAGGACATAAGGTTTTTCTGGATCTGCATATGCAAGGACAGGAGCGTGAGTGAGTTGGTATATAATCTCATGAAAACAGCTTCACAATCAGGTGTCCATCGTGCCCCCAAAACTGAATTGGGATGGAAATACACTCTCTCAGCCTCAGGAGATGCCAACCTCTTATATTTTTTGTTAGTGGGAGGGTAACCTTGAGTAAGATTAAGTAGAGGATGAATCACTCTTGAATAGTCCTTGATGAACCGGTGATAGTAACCACAGAATCCCAGGAATGTTTGCAGCTCTTTTAATTTGTGGGGTTGTGGCCAGGTGGTCAAGGCCTCAACTTTACTCGGGTCTGTTTCTATTCCCTCGGTGGACACTATGTGTCCCACATACTTTACAGAGGTTTGGAAGAACTGACACTTGTCGATGGATAGTTTAAGGCCAAAATCTTCCAATTGGTCCAACACCTTGAACAATCTGCTCTCAAGTTCCTCCAATGAGCTGCCAAACACAATGACATCATCTAGGTATACCAGGCACTCCAATAAGTTCATGTCCCCCACTGCCCACTCCATTAGTTGTTGAAAAGTGGCTGGGGCACCTGAGATCCCGTGAGGCATCCTCATGAACTCATAGAAACCAAGCGGACAGATAAAGGCTAATAATGTTCATAATTTGAATACTGTGCTGGCAATTTCTCAACTAACATTTTCCTAGACAACCAACGCTAGTAGAAGCTGCAGTGCTACCATTTCTAAGACTGCCAGTTTTGCCATTTTAAACAGTTGCATATCTGCAGAAACATACTATTGTGGTCTTGATTGATCTCAAAATGACATGTTCTCTAGACCTTTTTTATGACACATTACGTATTTTAAACTCACCACCTTCTTCTATCAAAAGGTAGAGGAAACTCCTCTATCATCTACCTGACCAAAACACCATAAACAAGTAGGTCTCATCCTGCTTTGATGGAGTGGTTTGGCTTGCTCACATTTTGGCCAAAGTTTGATAATTAACAGCCCCTATTTGGGACATGAGAGATTAAAAAAATCCTCCATTACAGGCCTGTTTGGGCAGATGGGAGGCACACTGGACTTCATTTGTTTGTTGATATTGGTCACAACCAGGAGCCCCTCTAAAAACAATTAAATACATTTATAAAGCCAGGGTTGAACAGATCACACATTGAATTGGTTTATGATTAGGGGGATGCTGTGACTACTTTCCTGGTGATTTGCTCCCAGCCACACCTAGCAGACTGCACTTTATAAATGTGACAAGGAAGATGGAGTATTGTCTTTGCAAACAAAGAATAAAACAGCAGGATTCTAACTCGGATCAGCAAGGTACTTTTTACATTATATAAAGTGCAGGACCAAACCTCAATCCCTCCCCCCATGACAGATTGCATTCTGGGAAGATTACCTTGGCAATATGCTATAAAAAAAACCCTGAAAAACAGGTTTAATGAAGTGAATGCTGACATCCTATTACTATTGTCCATGAGAAAAGAAAACATAGTTAAGATTTTTTTTATGTCAGCTCTGATCAGAATAGCTTTTAAAATAACCAATTGTTTTCTCGTTCAGTGTTTTCTAATACATCTCAAACTTAAAAGAAAAAACACACTTTATCATCAAAGTCTGTTTTCAGCTTAATACCATACACTTCATTTGTAAAAAAAAATGATCTTGTCACAGACCACAATCAGCACTAACTACTAACAGAATGCTGATACCTACATTTTCAATTTAGCAAATACTTGAAATCTAACTGAGTGGGTTTCTGTAAGAAAACAGCTAGAGTCTGTTAATTATAGCAGTTTATAGCATTGATGATCTGGGCAGTTAGATCTGGGTTTGAATCCCACAGCCCCCACAAAAAAAATGAAAATTTTCTTACAGAGCTGGATGTGTCTCTAGGTCTCCTTCTGAAGCACCAGGTGGCTCTGATAATCATTTGTTCCAAAGGATTTTTAAGTCAATTTGAAGGCATTAAATATTTTCTGTTCTGTTCTCCACTGCACAAGCATGTCTGTTGGTTGATAAGGCCCCAAACTAGTGTATCTGGTTACAGCATGCTAGAGCTATCTCATGTCCCTCCCACAAGAATCAGAAAAAAGTTTGGGGTGGAGGCAGAGGTGGATCTCACTCCAAAAAAAAAACCTAATGCTGCCTCCCACTGTTCAGGTTCCAGTTCTTGTACCACCCATTTAAGAAAGAAAATAGTACCCTGCAACCATTGACTAACATGAAAGCGTATTTATTTGAGGGTGGAAAACATTGCTTGGAGGAGGGTAAGGCGGAGGAGACTATTTACACCTTCATTCAGTTCCATGGACAGAAAACATGACATCACTCTTTCTGTACATGCAATACTCCTGTAGGCACTGCCCACAGTCGTAAAAAGCAGGTTAGACAAACCACATTTTCTTTGTCACTCTAAATGATTTCGAGCAAACAGTTACATCTTTCAATTAGGCTCCCCTCTGTGCATATAGCGACTGTAGAAACAGAGTGATTCATCAGCAGCTCAAGTGGGCCTCAAGCAGGGAAACACACAGTCCCCCCATACAAACTAATTAAGCCTACAAGCAGGCAGCTCTTAAAGAGACAGTATGTGGAAGCTCTAAAGCACTCTCTGCGCCCACACTTAAATGGTATTTTGCCGAACGCCGCCCAGACTTGGAGCTCTTAGGCAAGCTCCTGGAAGACTTTTGGGAACCCCCATTTGCAGCGGGGTTACATATGTATTTCTCTTTTTTGGTGTCAGACGGGGGGGGGAGAGGGACTGGTGTAACCTGGGCCAGGATTGGGCTGAATGGTCCCAGTGAGGAGTAGGAGGAGGATTAAGGTCTTGGACAATCTGGTGCAGAAAGGTCTAGATGTACGTGAGTGGAAACTCAGTTGTTTTACCCGAGCAATGGAAAAGTGCAGGGTGGAGAAAAAGAGGTGGGAGAGGAGGAGGGTGTGGAGGAGGTAGTGGGCACCGTCTTGCTGGAGTGATCCAGAGGGGGATGGTGGAGAAAGGGGGTGTGTGTGGCTTGAAAGGAGATAATGTAGGGGCCAGAGGCTGAGAGGGGTTCTGAGAAAGGAAGAAAAGGAGTGAGGAATGGGGTCTTTAGACAACCTAGGGGTGGGGAGGAGGAGGAGATGGGAGACTACAGAAGTAGCAGGACAAGCGTGAACATTGCCATGATGAGGTTCATGAGCCGGGCAGCATGGGGGACTAAAAACCAAGGAGGGTGTAAAGTGCTCAGATTATGCACTTTCGAGGAGGGGGCAGGTGAACGGGAGGATGGGTAGTCCAGTAGGTAGGATAAGGAGAAAAGTTGTGTAAGACTGGTCAGAAAATCAATAGATTTCAGAGGAGAGACTAGTTAAGTTTCTTTTCCTAAGAATTAGGTTTTATATTGCCAATAGACCTAAGTGCTGTCCTGTTTGAAAAGGGAACTTAAAGGAGGTTATAACTTGCAAATAGTGAAATGGGGACTTAGAAAAAAAGAGCATGATAGGCCTTAGACAGGGGAGCTGACCTTTGTCCCCTGAATCTGCCTATAAAGCAGCGACAACCATGGGTGGGTGGGTGGGAGGAGGGAGGAGGGTAGCTGCTACAAAGCAGCACTGGGTACTTCCTGGCGAGAAGGCTGCCGCTGGGTCCAGGGGCTGGTGGAAGCTTGTGGAAACCCCAATGTTCCAAAGGACCCTGAAAGAAGAAGCAGACAGCCAGTTAAGTAAGATAAGGGGAGGGAGGTGGCTGTTGGGGAATAATTGGGGGAGGGACAAACAGTCTGCAGCAGGATGGGGTTTCCAGCTCACAGCAGGTACTGCAGGGGGCTTAATTTAAAGACAAATCAAGGGAAGCACAGGTAAAAATCAGTCCCAAATAAAGAGGTATCAAAAAATCATTTGGGCACACAGAACAGTTTAAAATTATTTCACAATTGGGTCACACAGTTTACAGGCATCCTAATCTTAAAATTCGACTAGGGATTCTGATTTGAATTAATAAGGCACAGCAGAAATGCCGTGTAGGGGGAAGCAAAGCTAAAAAGGCAGTCTGAGAAGGTAAAAAAATCAAGTGGACACTCAGTACAATAGATATCAAGTTGGCCCTGTATCTCAGTGGTTAGAGCACTGGTCTTGTAAACCAGAGGTTGTGAGTTCAAGACTCACAAGAGCCTGTGTGTATTTCTCCAGTTGTTTAAGTTGCACAGTCAGATATATTTGCATTTGACACAGTCGTACACACAAAAGATTAATATACAAGTTAGCCAAGCTTGGAGTGGGTCCCAAGGTGGTAGCCTGGGTAAAAATTGGCTGGACAACAGGACGCAGAGGGTAGTAGTAAACAGAGTCCACTCCGAAGAAAGTGGAGTTACTAACGGGGTACCGCAGGGTTCAGTACTGGGACTGGTCCTCTTTAATGTCTTTATAATTAACATTGCAGAGGGACTGGAAGGAAAAGTATGTCTCTTTGCAGACACAAAGATCTGCAACAGGGTTGATACACAAGGTCGGGTGGAAAGGATGAGAAGGGACTTGGCAAGGCTGGAGGAACAGTCAAATGTATGGCAGCTTAGATTCAATGGAAAGAAGTGCAAAGTAATGTATCTGGGAAACAAAAACCCCGGGGAAGAGTACACAATGAGGGGTGAGATACTAACAACAAAAATGGAAAGGGACCGGGGGTAGTTATATCAGATGACCTAAAGGTGGGCAAGCAATGTGAGAAGGCAGTAAGGAGGGCTGGGGGGATACTAGGATGCATAGGGAGAAGCATCACCAGTAGAAAACAAGAAGTTGTTATCCCTCTGTACAGACAGTTGGTGAGACCCCATCTAGAGTACTGCACGTAGTTCTGGAGACCCCATCCCCACAAGGACATGGACAGGATGGAGGCTGTCCAGAGGAGGGCAACCAAAATGGTGCAGGGTCTGCACCAGAAGACATAAGAAGAGAGACTAAAGGAGCTTAATATGTATACCCTCAAGGAAAAGAGGGAGAGGGGGGACATGATAGAAACTTTCAAGTACCTCAAGGGAATCAACAAAGCCCAAGAGGGCAGCATCTTTCAAAAAAAGAGATGTGCAAGAATAAGGGAGCACATTTTGAAGATGGGGGGGCTCAGAGGTAATGTGAGAAATTATATTTTCACGGAGAGGGTTGTGGATGCATGGAATGGCCTTCCTGAGGAGGTCATGGAATCAAAAACAGTGGGGGAATTCAAGAATGCATGGGACAGACATAAGGCAATTCTAGTGGGGGTGGTAGGAGGAAGTAGGCTGTTGGTTAACTAGGATCTGCAGCTTATCCATTAAGTAGGGAAATGGGCAGACTAGGTGGGCCAATTGGTCCTTATCTGCTGTCAAATTCTGTGTTTCTATGTATCACTAGTAGAACAGGCTGAACAGTTTCAAAAGCTTAAGAGACACGGTGGGGCTCCTTGACCAAGTTAGAATGGGGATTGTACTGTGCAGTGGGATTTTCGAAAATGGCGCCAGACGCCGAGATTGGCTCCAAGAAGGTTACATTGAATTTTTCCACAGATAGGGCTGCCGCCATCCTGGGAGCTACTTGTGGTAAGCCCTGAGGTTCCAAAAGACCCTGAAAGGAGGAGCTGACAGCCAGTTAAATAAGGTAAAGGAAGGGGTACGGCTGTTGGGGAATAATTACATCTACATCTAATTACTCTACCTCTCAGAAGAAACAGAAATGCTGCAGTGTGGACATACAGAATTTTAACTAAGATGCTTCCAAACTATATATTAGACTGCTTCGCACAGGCCACAGCTGGCACCTACGCCCTAAGAAGCTACAACTTCATTATGCTCAAAGTGCCTAAAGTCAACACCCGGCATGGGAGATCTGCTATCAGCTATAATCTAGCTATATCATGGAACACGATTCAAAAGTCCTTGAAGCTGATCAACTGGTATCCTTAGCATCCTTCAAGCATCTATACCTAAGTCTCTTCCCTGAAAAATGCAATTGCTTCCACAAGTTCTAGTTTATTCGCAGTTCTTTCCTTCCCCCTCTCAGGCTGCCATCATATCATGGCAATTCACTTCCCTAGAATTCATCTCCACAGATACCTCACCCCCTGGCTATAATCTTCTCCCATTAACTCCAGGCTCCTACCTTAGCCCTTATCACTGCCTTTCACCTCCCAGTTCTAGTACCATTCCCTGCTCTAGTCATGCATACCCCTTCCTACCATGTCACTTGTCTCAGTCTATGACCACCTCTTTCAGTCATCCAATCACTATTTCTCTTTGTCCACATTGACTTCCCTTGGATCTTTGGAATCTTGGGTATATCATGTTGAATGTATGCCATGTTTACTGCCAATGTTGATATGTATATACTGGTTTACCTAGACTGCATCTCATATGTTCCTACCATATCCTGTTATGTTTAAACAATTTCTGTTCTTGATTTCTGTATATAAGTGTTTTAATTATTCATGTACATATACCAATTATTGAACCTTGATTACTGCATATAAGTATATACGTGTTTTAAATCTTCCTATACATGTACCAATTATTGAACCTTGACCTTATCAGGTCCATCTTGCAAATGAGCTGTGCTCAATGATGTTCGCCTGAATAAATAAAGATTTGATTGATTGATTGATTGATTGATAATTGGGGGAGGGATGAGCAATCTGCAGCAGGATGGGGTTTTCAGCTTGCAGCAGGTACTGAAGAGGGGCTTAATTTAAAGACAAATCAAGGGAAGCACAGGTAAAAATCAGTCCCAAATAAAGAGACACCAAAAAAATCATGTGGGCACACAGAACAAGTTAAAATTAATTCACAATCAGGTCACACCGTTTTTGAGCATCCTAATCTTAAAATTTGACTGGGAATTCTGCTTTGAAATAATAAGGCACAGCAGAAACACAATATAGGGGGAAGCAAAGCTAAAAAGGCAGTCCAAGAAGGTAAAACAATCAAGCGGACACTCAGTACAGTAGGTATCACTAGTAGAACAGGGTGAAGAGTTTAAAAAGCTTAAGAGGCATGGTGGGGCTCCTTGGCCAAGTTAGAATGGTGATTGTACTGCGCAGTGGGATTTTCAAAAATGGTGCCAGATGCCGAGATTGGCTCCAAGAAGGCTACCTTGAATTTTCTTACAGAAAGCGCTGCCGCCAGGCCTGGGAGCAACTTGTGGAAAGCCCTGAGGTTCCAAAGGACCCTTAAAGTTTCCCACAGAGAGGGCTACAGCTGGAGGCAGCTTGTAGAAAGCCCCAAGGTTCCAAAGGGCCCTTACATTTTCATGCAGAGGGCTGCCACCAGTTCTAGGGGCTTGGAGGCAGCTTGTGGAAAGCCCCAAGGTTCCAAAGGACATTGCTAGCTATTACCCTGAGGTAGTGTTGTGTGGAATTTTGGAAATTCTGCTAAAATTCTTGTGAATTTAGTTGGAAATAGAACAGTGGAATTCCATGGAGGAATACTGTCGAATGGACTCTTTACTCCATTGCCACAGAATAAAATTCAGTGGATCTCAATATATTCTGTGGAAAATCTTCTACATCCATCTTACCTAGATTACATGTAATACAGTTATCAAATTTAATAAAATATACTCCACTGTCAATGTTTTAGGCTTGCAGATGAGTAATCTGATCAAGAATTGTGTCCTCTGTGTTTCTAATTTATGTTCTATCACTTAATTCACCAAATGTGCGTTGACATATGTGGAATATTATTCCACGGAAATGTCTATGTGTGGAATACAATTCCACATTAATATTGCAAGGGTTAAAAAATGGTCACAAGGTACCGTATTCCACAACAAATGTAGCCATGTGACACTCTCAGCTCTCTGTAGACCTTATGAGAGAGAAAAGGATCTGCTCTCCTGTCACAACAGAAGTTATTCTTTAAAGTCCCCCAAAATTTGCTTTGAGTACTTTTACAACAGACTTGTAGTAGAAGTTATAGTGGTGTTGGTAGTGTGTACGTATTATTTGTCTGGTTTACTCTGTGCGTGTGTATGTGTGCACATTTTTATTTGTCTGTTGCAGCTGTATTTTCCCTCCAGTCATCAGAGGAAGGGCTGTGCTCATCACTAGTTGCAATCGAGTGTGTGTGAGAGTGATTTTTTTTGTAGTCAGATACAGTCTGACATAGAGTAGACTTTTTGAGTAGGATTAATATACTTGTGTGCCACCCCAAAAATACATATTTAAGGCTGACATTTAAGATAGATTTTTCTGCTTCAAAGATCTAGTAGAACAAAAGGAAAATGTTACACATTTTAAGAAGTAGTCAGTTGTAACTTTTTATTTCTAAATTATTTTTCTTTTTCCTTTTACTCATTAGAAAGTTGTCTATGTAATAGTATTATACTAGATGAGTGGACTAGCACTCTGCCTGGCAGCTGACATATCTAGTTCCATTCCTCCCACTACATCATCAGCACTATGATCTCCCTGACAGTGACATCACATGTGACTGAGCTGGCAGCTGCTGAGTGGCTCATCCTGAGCACCTGTGATGTCACAGTTAGGGAGGTCACAGTGCTGATGATGTAATGGGAGGAACAGCGATAGACATGTCAGCTGTCAGGCAGAGTGCTGTTCACATGACACCAGCTAGCATCAGGAAAATCATCTTCTAATTAACCAAAGGGAATAGAAAAAGTATCACAGCTACAAAACAGAACAGTCGATTGATTTTAAAAAATATTAATAATAGGCAGTAGGCTAGTTCTTTGAATAACTTTTTTTTTTGTTCATCAGCAGACTTTTTTCCTGGTAACAAAAGAAATTATTTCTGTTTCTGACCTTGAATAATATCTTCCATGTCAGTATTACTACGGTATTGTGCAATCGAGTTCCATCAGTGGGACAAGAAGGGGAAAAGCTGCACATGTGGATGGGCCAGATGTAGCAGCAGCAGGGCAGCTATCAGTTTATTCGGTTTTGGTTCTTTGGGGCAGCAGCACCCCATGGAGATGGTCTAAGGCTTGGCAGTTGTGATAAATAAGCTCTCTGTGTCAATAGAATGTTCTTCTTGGACATCACTGTTACTGTTTAAAGCCCTGTTTACATTGATCAAACTGTTGCAGACTGGTGTAGCTCACTCTGGTGTCAGACTGCACCATCTAGTTTTTAAAACTAGTGGTGTACACAACTTAAGGATGTCTGCAGTGATGTCACATCAGTGTGACACTGGTGTCTTCTTGAGAACTGCATTGTGGGACCAATCCTGCAATGAGTGCCCTTCTCCCTTCTCATGGTACTGCAATCTGACACTAATTTTATAAACAGGTGGGATGTTTTCTCTGTAGGCAGGTAAAGCACCACAAAAGATAAGTGAGTTGACAGGGGTGGAGAGGGTAAAACCAGACTTGGTACTACACACAGGGACCAATGATTTAGCTGTGGAGGAGACCTGGGTGGTGCAACAAAGATTTAAGTACTTAGCTATGGAATGCAGGCAGTTGGTGAACTCACTGACCTTCTCTGAGATAATTCCAGTACCAAGGGCTGGCACAGCTAGAAAAAAGAGAATAGGGGACTTTAATGGATGGTTAAGCTGGTGGTGTCAGGAAGAGGGGTACAGACTTATAGGAGATTGCTGAGACACATTGTTGGACAAGGGACTCTACGGCAGAGACAGACTACAACTAAACTGGGAAGGGAAGAAGAAAATCAAAGCTAATATGTCAAGTGAACTGGGTTTAAACTGTTAAAGGGGGAGCAGAAAAGGGGAGGCCAGCATGCCTCCCCCCACATCAGCAGAGGGAAAACATGGGGAGCAGGGATGGAACTCGTAACAGAGGAAAGGGGGAAGAAAGATTGAAAAGACTAGGTTAAAAAAAGAACAAGGGCACAGCAAGGTCAAAGTGGAGGGTGGTGGCATTGAACACGCAGAGTCTTGGGAACAAGATGGCAGAACTACAGGCACTCTTAGCAGAAAGCAAGGTGGATATCATCACCATTACAGAGACCTGGGCAACAACACACCATGACTGGGACCTATCGATCCCAGGTTACAAGCTGTATACAAAGGACAGAGAGACAGGCAAGGGGGGTGGAAGCATGCACAAGGGAAGATATTGTATGTGTGAGAGAGGAAGAAATGGAAAAAGGGATCACTGAGGCATTATGGCTACAACTCTGGATGATAAAGGTAGGAAGATAAGAATGGGGGTTGTATACAGACCTCCCAATCAGGGAGAGGAAAAGGACAGGGAATTATGCACTCAGTTGACAAATGCAGCAGTGGGGGGAGATAGTGGTGATGAGTGACTTCACTCTGCCCAAAGTGAGCTGGGTCAGTCATGCCATATCCTGTGCCAGAAGTCGGGTAATTTTGGATGCAATCCAGGATGGATTTATGGCACAGTATGTGACCAGTCCAACCAGGGGAGAAGCAATTCTAGATCTGATACTCTCAAATGGAGAACATGTGCAGGATCTGGAAATTGGGGATCCCTTGGGTGGAAGTGACCACAACACAGTGTGGTTCAACCTGGACATGGGCAGGGAGGACATACCCACAAAGACAAAAGCATTTGACTTCAGCAAGACAAACTTTAATAAAATGAGGGACATGATTAGAGAGGAACTAGGGAACATAGAAGAAGGCTTTGGGGTATAGAAATTATAAAACACAATCAGAAGGGCCATAGAGAGTGCCACAAACAGCTGCATAAAATGGAGGAGGAAGAAGGCAGGAACTAGACCCCCAAGATGGTTTAACAGGGAGGTAGCAAAGGTAGTGAAAAAGGGCTGCATACAGAAAAAGTAGAAGGACAGCAAGGGTGGAAGACAAGGAGGAGTACCAAAGACTAACTAAGATAGCAAAAAGGGAGGTAATACAGGCAAAAGCAAAGAAGGAACTCCAGAAAGCAGAAGGGATAAAACAGTGGGACAAGGCCTTCTTTCGATACATTAAAGAAAAAATGGACACAAAGGATGGCATAATCAGACTCAAGAAAGGGGATAACATAGTGGTGGAAGATGGGGCAGAAGCAGAAGTATTAAATGAATACTTCTGCTCAGTCTTTACCAAAGAAAAAGGGGGTCCAGTTCCACCTGGTGGGAAGGGAAAGGTGGGGACTGGTGAAGATCCAACAGGGACCATAGGAATAGAATGGGTGAGGGAGGGGCTCATGGCACTGAAGGTGGAGAAATCCCCAGGGTCTGATGGAGTACACCCCAGGATACTAAAAGAACTGGCAGAGGAGCTGGCAGGACCATTGACAATTCTTTTTAATAGATCTCTTGATACAGGGGTGGTGCCAGGGGAGAGGAGAACAACACATGTCTTGCCACTCCATAAGAGTGGCCCTAAGGAGGATCCTGGAAACTATAGGCCAGTCAGCCTGACTTCAGTTGTGTGTAAAATAATGGAGACAGTATTGAAGGAGGGTCTGATCGAGTCCTTAGAGGAAAATTGACTGCAGGACAGTAAACAACACAGATTCATGGCAGGCAGGTCGTGCCAAACAAACTTGATTGAGTTCTTTGACTGGGTCACCAGGACTGTGGACAAAGGCCAGGCAGTGGATATCATATTCCTAGATTTCAGCAAGGCCTTTGACTTAGTGCCACACAAAAGGCTGATAAGGAAGCTGAAGGACTTGGGGGTGGGTGAAAGGTTGGTAAGATGGGTTGAGAACTGGCTGAGTGGCAGGACACAGAGGGTGGTAGTGGGGGTGAATTCTCAAGTGCCAGGGAGGTTACCAGTGGGGTTCCACAAGGGTCAGTGTTAGGGGCCAGTATTGTTTAACATCTTTATTAGTGACATAGGGGAAGGCATTCGGGAAAAAATGTGCATGTTTGTAGATGACACCAAGCTCTGTGGGTGGGTGGACACCCAGGAAGGAATAAAAGAGCTAAGGGAGGACTTAGCCAAACTGAACAGATGGTCAGAGATATGGCAGTTTGGGTTCAACACTAAAATGTGCAAGGTGATGCACATAGGGGCGAGAAACCCGAGAGCAGAGTACTACATTGGGAAAGTTCAGGTTACACCATCGGAGGAAGAGAAGGATCTGGGGGTGATCATTTCTAGTGACCTAAAGCACTCAACTCAATGCAAACATGCAGTGGCACAGACAAAAAGAATGCTGGGATGCGTTGCAAGGGGATTTAGCAGTAGGAAGCGTGAGGTTATTCTGCCACTCTACAGGTCATTGGTGAGACCACACTTGGAGTACGGTGTAAGATATTGGCATCGGCACCTGAAGACGGACATAAACATGCTGGAGGGGGTTCAGAGGAGAACAACTAAAATGATTTGAGGGGCAGCAGGATGAATCATATGAGGAGAGGCTGGGTGGCCTGAGGATGTACACTCTGGAGGAGAGGAGACAGGGAGGGGATATGATTGAGACTTTCAAGTACTTGAAAGGAATTAACAAGGTGGATTGCAAGGGCCTGTTCAATAAAAGGACCAACACCACTAACAGAGGGTACAACCTAAAACTGACATGAGGAAACATTTCTTCACAGAAAGGGTGGTGACAGCATGGAATGAGCTGCCAGAGGAGGTGGTGGAGACAAAGTCAGTGGAAGCCTTCAAAAGAGCCTGGAACAAACATAATGGAATACCAAGAGGCTTAGTCAGGAATAAGACAAAGAAACTCAGGGGGTGGGGGCATGGGGGCACTGTTGAAAACTCAAGGCCACAAGCAATATTTATTATCTCGAGCAGACATGATAGACCAATGGGTTTCCTTCTGCTGGCTATTTTCTTATGTTCTTATGATAGTCAGTATTTCTACATTTTATTGAAGACATGTTCTCAGTATTTCTACATTTTATTGAAGACATGTTCTCCTGTCAGTAATAATGGCCCCTGCTGTGCTGAACACTCTTTTGAAACTTACACTGACTATTGGGCAGGATAGGTACTCGAGAAACTTTTGCAAGTGCAGACCACACTGCCAACTTACTCTGCCAGTAAAGCAATGGTTTATCACCTGGGTTAAGCTATTTTGGGTCCTCCAGGTATGCCGTCCTGTACAACTGCGGCAGTAGACATATGGCTCTCTTGATCTGATGGAGCAACTGTTTTGGCAGACACACTCACCTGAGAAAGAACTGCCCATACAGGATTTATGACACTGTGACTGCTTGGTTGATGCTAATGTTGAGTACCTATGTAGCTGATGGAAGATGAGGATAATTTTGTGTTGGTAGTTGTGGGAGGTGAGGATGAGGCTCCAACTAAGAATGTCTTGAAGCATGTTGCGCTACTGCTTGTTATGCTTACCTTGTTGGATTCTCTTGTGTTTCTGCACAAGCCCTGTGAATACATCAGTTTGAGAACTGGAATCTCTGCCTCAAATAGAGACTGGATGCCAGGTTTATAACAAATATGGTTGCCACAACTTAAACATTGTACTCCACCATGCTGCACAAACTTTGGTCAGTGCATACATGTTCAATCATCCTCTTTGCAAGATCCCTATGCGGGCTCTCCCCATTATGACAGCTCTGCTCCCTAGTGTTCAGTTGTGTCTGCCATAGCACACAAATTAGCAGTATTGCCTACCTGATACAGGCATTTGCAGCATTAACTGCTTGGTTAGCATGTTCGAAGATCTGGGTGTCCATCAGGCATCACTGAGCCACAGTGAGGCAGTGGGCAAAGCACAGCACATGAGTAAATGACCCATCCGCGCAATGACCTTAACAACATTCCTGTGACTGACACTGGAAATAAACCCTGCTTTCATGTCCTGCCACATGAGAAACTCATCAATCTCAGGCTACAGCTCGCGCAATATATTTATGGCAGTGTGTTGCACAGTGTTGTCCATATAAGTTATGATGAATGTGGCCTGCCGCCACAGACCAGCAAGGGCTGGGTGGCTTAGATAGGAAGAAGACTGACAGGGCTTTGCAGAAAAATTATGAAAATGAGGCAGTGGGCCATGACACACATATAAGAGAATGCTGCTCCAAGCCCACTGCTCCACATATTTTTTATTTTTTTATTTTATTCTTTGTTAACCAGGTAAGGCCCACTAGGCACTGGTGCCTGTTTTCAGGGGCGACCCAGGAGCACTGGGGAGGTTAAGTGTCTTTCTCAGAGTCACACAGTATGCAAGTGGCGGTTGTGGGAATCAAATCCAGGTCTGTCTGCTGGATGTACCAATCTCATTCATAGCTCATTACTTTAACCTCTAGACTATACTGCCAGCCCATCCGCGGTAAGGTACACAGTGTCTACAGGACAATGGTGAATGGCATGAGAAACAAAGGATTTCAAATCTATTTGTAGTTCGGGAACAGTCTCTGTGGAAGTGTGTTCTTGATGGAATATTCCACTTTGCAACTGCCCTACTCTTTAGATACCTAAAACTGGCATTTTCAACAAAAGAGCAAGGCAGCATATCAACTGCCAGCATTTGTGCCATACATGCATGGAGGTCACAGTGTGTGTGTGTGTGTGTGTGTGTGTGTGTGTGTGTGTGTGTGTACTATGGTGACATTTTGTGTTTTTCTTAAGAGTGCTTCAAGTATTATAGGTTCCACAAGTTGCGAGGGTTCAGATCAGGAACATGGTGTTATAGCTGACTGGGATAGGTTATTACTACCAGGGGTGGGTCTTAGACTTTCCCCCTGTCAGAAGTATCCAGGAATAGAAGTGGCATGTTTTGAAACATTATTGGCAGGGGTCCTGGTGTCAGGAAGCAGTGTAGTGTTGCTAATGCTACTGCTGCTATTGTCTATGTCCCTGACCATGGATTTATCATCCCTTTCCCCCATAACCACTATCAGGTCACCTCGATCCCAGCTGAGCTTTCCTGTCATGCTGCTCTCACTTAACTAAGTGTTTGGTTTTCATATGGCTACACTGAACTGTAATCTGGAGATGTGACCTAGCTTTGCCATGGTTTACTCAAGCACATATCTGATAAACCACAAAGTTCTCATTTGCGGGATCTGTGACAAAAAAAAATCACACATTAAAGACCTAGTGAAGAGGGCGCCACTGATGCCAAACAAACACTAATAGAGCAGGTCAGAGCACAGATTCACCCAGCTATATCTTGGAGGGATAGATAATTCTGACTACGTCAACCACTCGGAGGTGGATTTTTAAGTGACATCTGGCCAGCGGGCATCGGAGAATTTAGTGGAAGGAACCCAGGCCAATTGCCAGAACCTGCAAGAGAGGTGTGAAACTAGCTTGAATGCAACCAAAGTTTTTATTAAACATTTCTAAAATAACGACATCTATACTATGTATCTTAATACTAAAATATTTGTAACACCAACTAAAATCATTCCTAACACTCTAAGTTTGATTGTAACACTTTAAACGAGATATGACACAAACTTTGTAGTCCACTTATGGTCAGTCCAGCCACCACTGTGTGTGTGTCCATTAAAAGAAGGGAAGTGTGTTGAGAGCCCCTTTGGATTACCCGGACAGCTCCTCATTCAGGAGGGACAATCAAGCTGAAGAAAGAAAAAAACATTTCAAAGGATATTTGTCGTTGGCTTCAGATCTGTTGTAGACCAGCAGTACTCGTTATTCCTCCTGGATTGAAGAAAAACTGAGGCCATGAGGATCATCGGTGGAAGGTCACACATGGACCATCAGAATGGGTAACCCCTCGAGGAAGAAGACAGAAGAACCAAAGAAAGTCACCAGCCTGTTAGACCACACCTGGGTTGCTGGGATGCAAGGAATGTTGAAGGATATCCAGGAAGAGCTGTCATGGAAGAAGCTGGTCTGGAACAACAGGACTAGGAGACACAGGGTACCACCTGCAGACTGGAGTGGCAGGTCAATAAAGGACTTCACAAATGTTTGTGGTGGTGGTTATTTAAATGAACAATAAAAGTTCAATCAGTTCACACAGTTCTGAGCCCTGTCATTGGGGCAGTACAGCTTTTAGGCAGTCTCTTGGTGGGTGGGCAGCTCATATATGAATGCAGGCAGTCTCAATTATAGGGGTCCTAAAACACCAAATGGTCTTTTAAATGTATTTCCAAAAGTCAGTCTTTAAACAAATTCCAGTAGAGACATGCAGTATATATATTAGGTGCACTGTCTCTTTAAATATTGCCCTGCAGTGCTTGCATGGGTAGCCCATGCATGCATGACTGTGATTGAGTGAACCACAAAACGGCATGTCATGGGGCTACCGACAGGGTAGGGCACCCAGATGGGGTGGATTCATGCATGTAGCCACAGGATGTTACTACATGTATGCACGTGAGGAGGGGTGGGAGCGAGCACGCTCAGTAAGGGACAGGAGGGGTTTTGAGGGGTGGTGCCACAGTGTTCTGCCAAGCTGGCCCCGTGGCATGGTGAGTGGGTTCACTGCTTGGTTGGGCAGGGTGCTGGGTTCTGGTCCGGCTGCAGGTATGTTTTTCTTGTGCCCAGCCCAAATTTTCTTTTTAAATATTTTTCACCCCCCAGACATGCACCCTCCTAGAGTTGAGAATCCTTAAGTGGTGGGGGGATAGGCTCAGAACCCTGCATAAAAGTTAAAATGCAAGTCCCTTGCACCGTTTTGCGCTGCGCGAGAGAGCCACAGTGCTGAAACTGATTTTTGGTGCTGTGACTTCGGCATAATGGCGATCGCCGTTATGACATAGAACCATTGCATGCAGTCACCGTTTGACATAGAACCCTTGCATGCATGTTTATTTAATTTAAATAATCATGCCTCTTCTGGCATTGGCTGCTATGGAGCGTTCTTCAAACCCTGCCCCGTGGGTGGCTCCATGGACAGGAGCCTGCCTGTCCCCACAGTCTCTGGCTTCCCGAGGAGCTCTTTAAACCCCTCCCCTAGATGGATCTCCTTCTGTTCAGGGCCTAGCTTGCCCCTTGTGACTGTGTTACTTCCCATGGCATTGAGAGGTGCAAAAGTTCTCTTTTTTTCCTCTTGAAAAAAACAATGTATTTTCCAGTGGCCAGCACCTGGCTGTGGTGCTGCCACTACTCATTCTGCTGCCCACTTCATTCTGGGCTGGGGCTGCTGCTCTGGATGGAGGGAATGGAGGGGATGGCCTTTCACCGCCACCCCTTCCTGTTGGACTTAAATTGTTACTGGACCTGGGAACTTCTGGACTGCTGCCACCGACAGTGAGAGAAAAAAGAGCCACTGCTATTACAGGCCAGCTGGGACATCAGGAGGGACACAGGAATGGCAGATAAACCCCTCCTTTTGTTGCTTTGCCTGCCTGGCAGGTCGCTCCCCTCACTCTTTCTGCTGCTGCTTTCCCAGCTCTGCACACACTGCCTGCCTGTTGCCATTCAAAAAGGCTGAGGATTACATTCCTGTTTCCATGCACTCAGGAACCACTAGGGCAGGTTCCTGGTACCTGGCAACGTGAGTGTGTGTGTGTGTGTGTGTGTGTGTGTGTGTGTGTGTGAGTGTGGATTCTAAAGTGGTGCAGGCAGGAGGAGGGGAAGCAAACACACACACACACACACACACACACACACACACACACACACAAAAACATTTTGAATGCAAGCCTAGCTGGGGATTTGCATACTGTGCTGCGGCACCTATTCTGGGGCACTTTTCCCAATAGGAGCCCTGGAGCACCTGGATGCCTATTTCTGGAGGGCACTATGAACTCTGGGGCACTAAAAAAGCTTGTTTGTGCCACTGGCTGCTGCTTCATAAAACATGACATTTGCTCATCGTTAGGGGACACGAGTGGGCCTGCACCTTTGCCATTATGCCCATCCATGCCTCCACTGCTGCCTCCCATAACACAGTCCCCTTGTTGTTCCTTATCACTATGGGCCTGCTGCACATTAACTGTTCTTTTCATTTTTGGATGTGCCCTTATCACATTTATCACCCTCTGCCTTCACCTCCCGCTCCTCACATTTACGGTTCCTTTTTCATTTACAGAACAAAATGGTGGGGGCCTCTCTCTGACTCCCAGTATAAATCCAGGACTGGATTTTCTGGCTAGGAACGGAAATCACTGTTACCAACATCAATATCCTCAACTGGAACTTCCCTGTCCTCCTTATTTATCTCTTCTATCCCATCACCTACCTCCTCCAGTGCCTCCTCCTCCTCCTTCTCCTCTAACATCCCCACTGAGAACCATAAAAAATCCTCTGTGTCTCAAACTCAACAGTAGCCTGACTCTGAGAATCATCTCCTCCCTGTGATTGGGACACAAGAAGCATTGCTGCTATGTCGTTTGCTGATTGTTTTCAGTGAGACCATGATACACAGTCGTACTGTTCCCATTACTGGTGACTACCCTTCCATCATCAGATGGAACAACAGCAGCCATTGGTCGTGCTGGAGCTGTGGCCAGCATCTGCACCACAGAGGGCTGTGGAGCATGCTTGTTGCGTGATGCTGCTGCTCCTGTTCTACTGGCCCCACATATAGCTCTTCCCTTACCTCCCTGCCGCTGATGGAACTTGACTGCGCAATACCACTTCCTGAGCCACACGTCTTCATAGTAATACTGATACTGAAAATATTATTCCGTGTCAGAAACAGAAATAATTTTCAATCTTAAATGTCAGTCTTAAATATGAATCTTTCGGGTGGCACACCAGCAATTAATTCTTTAAGTATATTAATCCTACTCAAAAAGTCTTCTGTACGTCAGACTGTATCTGACTACAAAAAATCTTTCTCTCACACACACTGTCTGCAGTTAATGACGAGCACAGCCCTTCCCCTGGTGACTGGGAGGGCAAACACAGCTGCACCAAATAAAAAGAACACAAAAAATGTAAACCATGCTAATAACACACCACCATAACTTTTACTACATGTCTGTAGTAAAAGTACTCGACAAAGAGAAGCATGAGCTAAAATTGTTTAGTACATTTGGAATAAAGACATGAAGCAACCCCAACACGAGTGAACTGATAGCTACACTGCTGCTGCTGCATCTGGTCTGTTCTCTTGTGCCTCCTTCTGTTTCATGGGGTGCTGCTGACCCAAAGAACCAAACCCAAGTGAACTGATAGCTACCCTGATGTTGCGCTGCTGCTGCTGCTGCTGCATCTGGTCCATCTGCCTGTATCTCTTCCTCTTTCATGGGGTGCTGCCACCCCAAAACACCAAACCTGAGTGAACTGATAGCCGCATTGCTGCTCCTGCATCTGTCACATTCTCCTGTGCATCCCCTTCCTCTGTGTGGTGCTGCAGTCACAATGAACCAAACCCAAACCATTAAAATGTTCTGTTTACTTGTTGACTTGCTCTGCCAGGACTTAGATGTGCAACCCTACACCTATCCACAAATCTACCCTTCCAATGGAATGTGGGATAATTAAGCAATAAAGCACGACAGGTGGTTTTACCCACCCATAGAGATGTTGTGAAATAAAATTTCATCAGTGAAATTGCCACAAAAGCAGCAATTTTGCTGAGTGAAATATTTCACAAAATTTGTGCATTTCATGAAATATTTCGCGGGTGCAAAATTTTACCAAAGAAATTGTGAAATTTCACCTGAAAATTGTGAAATTTCACATTAGCGGTGAAATCTCAACATTTTCGGGAGAAATTTTGCAACTTTTGGCTTAAAATTCACAATTTGGGTGCGAAATGTCACAATTTCTGGGCTAAATTTCTCAGTTTTCAGGCTAAATTTTGCATTTCGCACCCAATGAAATACTTTGTGAAATGTGCAGTTTTCACAAAATATTGCGCATAACAAAATTTCTCAGTTTCGCACAACACTACACACCCACCCACCCCTCCTTCTGCCCACCCAGAGTGGTGTTCTTTTTATAGTGAATTAATGCTGGGACATAACCAATCAGCCCACTTTTCCACCCCTCTGGTCTTTCACTTGGTTCTGTCCTCCCACAGGTACCCTCCCTCATCTCTCTATTCTACTTCATATCTGTCAGTGCACTCAGCACTCCTCCTCCACACCTGTGCTACACTCTCCACTTGTCTCCTGACATATAGTACCAATGTTCCACCCCTTATGACCCACCCTTTAATACCAGCAGCCCTTTTCTGTGCTCTTTTCCTCTCCACTCATATCTCTCCCGTCTGAACCCTCTGCCTCCTACAGCAGCGCTACACCCTTCTGGAATTTCACGTAACTGTATCCTTTCCATTTAATAGCACCACAATGTCTCTAAAGGGTAAATACAAACCCTTCCCCTTCCCCCTCTATTAATCCTCTTATTCGTCTCAGACTGCTGCACCAATATTCTTGTCAAAGACCTCTCTCCAAAGAATAACTACTCTTTCTCCATGGAACTGGGCCCCCCCCCACTTTCTGCTTATTGTTTTAAACCATCTACTCCTATCATTTGCTAGCATGAAAATGAATCAAAATTACCTATTAGATGCTTTTATAGTCCACCTGGAAACCCCTACAATGCTGGACATCCGTTGCCTTAAAGATATCCCTTGGTTCTCTGCATCATGACTCCTGCTAGGTAGTGACATGCTGTAGAGCCAAACCCTGGCCCAGGAACTACTGTAAACATCAGCATCTGTTCTCCCACTAATGCTCAATGGGTTAATATACGGGGATTAGGAATAACCTATATAAATATCATAGCCTGAGAAATAAAATGCATGGGCTAAAGGCCTGGGGTAAACTCATACTCTCCCAAGATAGCTTGTATATCTGAAACCTGGCTTAAACCCTCCATCTTATCTCAAGAGGTGGCACTGTCTGGATACCAAACCTTTAGACAGGACAGGTGCATTAAAAAGGGTAGAGGAGTCCTTATCAACACCAAGTTGTCTTTAAATGCCATCCTAATCACCTTACCAACCCTGCCTAATCCCAAAACTGAGAAAATCTCCATCAATCTGTTGCTGGGTGGTACCAAGAGTCCCGTGATTGGCTATGTCTATAATCCCCTTAAAGTAGCAGAAACAGCCCTTGAGCCATTGATAGAGGATCTCTCAGTACTACCTGCAGGTGAAAGAATAATCCTTAGGGATTTCAATCTGAATGGTACAGAGTTATGTCACCAAATGCAAAAAACTGCGCAGCAACAAATGCCACAAGCAATAGGGTGTGCACTGCAATCTCATCGGGCAAAACACTGACCCAACAAAAACAGCGCAGGCCCTCTGAAACAATGGGCTTCTCTCTTTTCTTGCAGGAGGCTTTGCCCACTGCACCCCCCCCCGACATGGGGAGATTCGTCCCCCACTCCCCCCCTGGAACTAATATGACAAACTCCAGGGGGTTGTGGACTTCTGGGATGGGGAGTAAGTCAGGAGGAGGGAAAAGTTGTTCTGCACAAAAAAAATGATGCAAAAGGTTGCAACACACACAGAGACCTGGTAGGAACCAAACCATGGTGCCAGGTCTCCGTTTCCTCCTGTGCTGCTGCCCTAGCCATTCCACCTTGGGAGCAGCTCAACCAGGCACCCACACACGGCATCTTGTTCAGTTCCAAACAGAGCATGCAGCAACAGGGGTAGTGGTATTTCTCTACTGCTGTTCTACCTCTGATGCTGTTAATCCATGTGCTCTGTATACAGCGCGGTTAATACCACGCTGTCTTTCATGCGCAATATTGACCCGGTACCAATCTGCACTGGTCCCAATCTATTAGCACTGACTTAAAATCTAAACTGGAAGACACCCATCTCACTCAAGCATTTCTGAGCATACCCGGATGAACATGAAAGCCAGGTATCATACCACCTTTGATTGGATACTCTCTCAAAACCCAGTCAAATCCAACTTGTGGGGGTCTTTGCCGATGCCCTTAGTGACCATGCCCCCATCTTTTGCATCTAGAGAAACAGTCATCCTTCACCACCCCCTAGAATCTTTTGATCCAGGGACGTCTCCAAATTCAACCCAAGCTCCTTTCTCAAATCCTTATCCGAGGTGTGCTGGTCGTACATTGATGCTGCTCCCTGCATAGACTCTGCCCTCGACTTCTTGGAGGGAATGAGAATTCTCTTTGTGGTCTGGAATCAATGTACTCACCTAATCGCACAGGACCTAACTGAATTCCAAGGGGATTTCAATAACAACTACAACAAGCCTTAATTAAACAATAAAACTCTTTTTGAGAGTTTAAAGAGATTTTCTGTATCAAATGACAAGATATCAGGTAATAATGAATCAAAATTAGAATAAAATAATTCTGCATTTCATAACGTTAAATGATCTTGTGAGCTGTGAATTACAAGAAAGGAGTTCATTCTATTCTTTCATGAAATCCTAGCCATGAAGTTACACCTAGATAGAAAATCCAAACCTGTTCTCCTCTGAGTAACAAAGAATCACCCCATCTTGCGTCTGCTCAATCACAATAAATCTTACAAAATACTCTTTTGGATCTATGGCGTTATTGACATGCTAGATAAATGGATTTTCCTGATGATTGTTTTGTATAGCTCGAAGCTGCCCCCCTAAGATTTCCTTATGGTTTTGCTAACATAAAAACAACCACTGGAGCAGGTTGCTAAATATACCGCTCCTTCTGTGGAATAGTTAATAAAGCACTTAATACTAACCTGGTTACCTGTTTTTGGGCAAATAAAATTCTTCGTATTACAGATAGCCCTACAGAATGTAGTTTTTATAGGTGTGACAACCATCAGGTGGCAAAGGTGGTCACATACTTCGAGGCATAAATGGTTGTACTAAATGTACTAAAGAATCCATCACATTTCTCCCCTTCTGTAAACCATACAAGGCTGCATCTGAGATGAATCTTTCAGTGCTAAATCTGGGTTGATAATGTGTCAGTTCTTCTGTAGTACATTTTTCACAATGTAACACTTAACTGTATGTGTTGACAAAATGCCCCCTCCTTTATTCCATTTCTTGTTTACAGGATTTAATTGAGTGGTGACTCCTATCCATGCTCTTAGAGTATGTCTGTACACATTCTATACAGTCCTCAATATCTCCCCTCTGTTTTAATCTGGCTCTTAATTACTCAGCCCTTTTCTTAAAGTCAGAGTCAATGCTACAATTCTGCCTGATGTGGATAAACTGACTTTTAGGAATACCTCTTACTGTGTGGTCGGGGTGGCAGCTACTGGCAATAAGTGAGATATTACGGTCATAGGGCTAAACAAAAAAAGACCAAGTGACCCCCTACACTGAAAAATTACTCAAATTATGCTACAGTAATGTAGCCCAATCAATATTCTCATTAAGGCCATATTTTTAATTTAATGCATCCAGTCGATAGATCCACTATGCCTCTCTCAGTAAAATTTGTTTTCCCCATCTCCCCCTCTGGCTGGCTTTTCTACCTTTTCTAAAAGGGTTAGATTACTGTAGCAATAATTTGAGTTATATTTCATATGTTTTATTCCAAGTTAAGTTATTGCTTAAAAAGTAAAGCCAGGGGTGTGTGTCTGAATCCCGGCAGATCTGCTTTTGTATGCTGATTGAGGGGTAGTGATCTGGAGTAGGGAAAAGAATAGTTTCATTTGGGATTAGGTAGTCTCTGTTATCAGAATCAGGCAGCTCATTTGGAGGAAATCCATAAATATGTTAAAATATTCCAAATGAGATATGACAGTTACTTTAGTTGTAATAGAATAGGCTGGCAGAGAATGGGTTAAATGTGCAATGCATGTGGTGATGTCAAGAGGAAGTATGTACCCACATGCACTGAGTGGGAGCTTATAAAAGGAACCAGTTTGACGTTCTTTTCCTCTAGCCCCCATGTTTTGAATTCTTAGCGTAAAAATGTAAGGGAAGGTTTTGAGGCTTTATAAAATGATGATTTAATGTTGTAATACATTTCAAGTGAGAGACAGTAAACGGTGGATTTTTGTGCTGCAGGAGAAAGAAAATACATTTAAAATGAGCCTACAGAAGTTAACAATTTGAAGGCTGATAAAAATAGGGGTAAAAAATCTCTTTTGTAACTATCATTAGAATGATAGTACATGCTGGCATAGAAAGCATATAGAGAAGGGGTATAAATACAGTATTTTTCAGGCTTTCAGAGTAATTCAATAGGAGAAGGATAGAGTGATGTATATATTTCAAAGGTATGAAAGTATGAATACATTTATCATACATAACTAGTATGGAATGGTGTGAAGTACAACAATGTTTGTGGTATTATATCTGTTTTTAAAATTAGTAGCCAGAACAGAACATGGAAAAAGTTACATTTGATGTTTGAAGAACTTTGACCAGATGAAAGGTAAAAATCAATTATCTTTTAGAAGATAAAAATGTATTTTGATTTCTGTAATGATAAGAGTTTATTATGAATATATGGTTGTACATTAATTTGGGGATATTTATATAAAATAGGTCTACATCCCTCTTGAAGAAGCAATGAGTTAAACTCATTGGGAGGCAGTATAGAGCAGTGGTTTAAGGCTCTGAGCTGCAAATCTGGTGACATCCAGCAGACAAGACCTGGGTTGAATCCCACAGCTTTCCCTTGCATACTGTGTGACCCTGAACAAGTCACTTAACTTCCCTGTGCTCCCAGGTTGCACCTGTAAAAAAGCTTTCAGCTTAGTGTGCTACTCCTGGTTAAACAACTAAAAAAAAACAAAAAAAAACTGAGAAACATTGAGTCACTATGATGTTTGACCTGATGGATTTAATAAATGATTAATATTTTTTAAAATTGGTTGAATAGCATCTTTAGTACCAAAAGGTGTTGTGATTGGATATTTACCACCTTTTCTTGGTTAGCCTCCTCCCCCCAGTGTGCTTAATTTTACAGGACGGAAAATTGCAAATTCTTAATTACCTTGGTATGCTGCTACCACTCAGTGTGACTCCCACAGATATCACTAGGTCAGAATCTCACTAGAGCCACCACTCACTCAGTACAGTGCTCTATCCCAAAGGGAAAATGACCCACTCCTTTTGTCACAGCTGAGAACACTTTGCCTTAGATATGTTAACTACAGCCTGTCTCTTCAGAAACAGATCACAGACTTGACAATTTACCCCGGTTATCTATATCTCAAATGGCTCAGTCACAAAAAGAATGAAATACATGAAAATAACATTTAATACTTCACAATATTTACATATGTTACAGGATAATACACACTGAAGATTATGTGGAATACAGTATTTTTACAAAGATACAAATAAACACATTTGAAAAGATAGATGACACACAGAATAACCTAACTCAAAGCTATCTAAATTCTAAGTAAAGCAGAAGAAGCTTATCTTAAACTGGGAACAGTTGAGTTATGGCAGACTTGAACCTGTGATGTTACTAGTTCAAAATCTCAGATATAACTAATTACTCATTCTAAAAATACAAAAACAAATACCTTGGGCTGGTTGGCCCACTACATCACATCATCATATGTGCCTCTCTGACAGCACAGCCTGTCCCATTCCTTTGATCTCTGGTAACAACCCTTTTCCAGAACAGGTCCAAACTGGTTTTGTGAATTGGAGACTGGTTCTTTTGTTATCCTGGTTGGCCAAACTAGCAGGGAACCATCTCACTCTGCCTTGGCCCTGTTTACATTCAAAACATGTCTTTTTTTATGAAAGAGGTTCAGCCCTTTGATGTTTAACCAAAACAAAAGCCTTTTACAGGACATGAAAAGGACTGCTTACACAAACGCCTCTCCCAGCTGAGTGTTCCAGACTGCAATATGAGACAATTTTTAATTCTCCCCATACATCCCACAACTAAGATATTTTACAGGTACAGTACCATAACTAGTAAGTAGGGATGAAGGCTGGTAACAGTAGTCCACCCTAGCATCAGAAACAGCTGCAGAAGTGAGTAGAGTAATCATGGAGGAGAGGTTTTAGAGTAAGAAAGGAAGAAGCAGAGTGAATGGAAGGAGGAGAGAGACCCAAATTGTAGGGAAGTGGAACGAGACTGCAGTTTGGCTAGCAGTAGATTTTATTGGTGTGAGAGCAAGAGAGTGAACAAGCACTGTGAAGGGAGTAAGAAGTAGAAGTGAAGAGACAGGAAAGAAGCAAGATATGAGGAGAGAACCCCAAACCAAAATTTGGAAATAAATGAGTCTCAGTGGTAAAAGCACTTGGCATCACAAGAGGGGAGGGAGAGGGAGGTATACAAAGAACAGTGGTGAGTATGCAGGGGTTTGTCAAGGGCAAATCAACAGAAGGAGTGAAAGAGGAGTCCAGTCTAGCTAAAGTGGACTTTGGAGCAGCACTGTAGACAATGTATCCATAGTCAAAAATCAGAAGAATCATCTTAGTGAGGATTTCTCTTCGAACAGGAGGCAGAAAGCTTCTCTTATTTTTGTAAAGTGCTCCATGATTGGGGTTGCGCTTCTTGTGGATTGCATCCACATGAACCAAAAAATCAAGAAGGTGATCCAAGCAGACCCCAAGGTACTTGAAGGAGGAGACTTCTTCAATAGTTGTGCAATCTAGAGTGTATAGAAGGAAGAAAGGGGGAGACTGTAGCAAGCCTCTACCTGGTGCCAAAAAGTCGTAGAGACTATTTTCTTTGCATTCAGGGACAAATGATTTTCTGGGAACTAGTGCTGGATGTTGTTAAAGTTCAGCTGGAGCTGGTTCATGAGGTCAGAGGCAGAGCAGCCTGTGGTAAAGAGAAGCATATCATCTGCATACATATGAATGGACACAAAGGAGCAGACAGTAGGGAGGGTGTTTAAAAAAATGGAGAAAAGAACTGTGCCAAGAACAGACCCTTGGGGGACATCTGAGCTAACTGGGAGTGAAAGGAAGAGGAAGGCTCCAATAGGGACAGCTTGTGACCTGCCCTCAAGGTACTGTAGGAGCTGAACCACTCAGCTGAAGAGACAGAGGGCCCAGCAGCCTGAAACTTGTCCAGTAGAATGGGGTAGGCAACAGTGTTGAAAGTTTTGGCTAACTTAACAAACATGGTGGAGGTGACAAGACCCTGATCCATGCCAGAGAAGATAATATCACTCTGGTGACCATAGGTGACAGAGCAGCAGAGTTGCCCATGCACCTCTGGGAGAAGAGTGCATATAGGTTCATAGTGTATTAGAAGTTTAGTAGGCCATCTGCCTTTTTTTGAACTCACCACCTGTCATCATGGGTGGAAAACATACTTTCTTTCTCCCATATGTATATCCAACCTTTGTTTAAAGATTGTCATGTTGTTGCTGTCAACTACATACTGGGAAAGAACATTTCACATTGTTATTACTCTTTGCATGAAAAACTTGCTCCTTTTGGTTGTTATGTTGGTATCACCTATTTTTTTACATACTGTACATGTGATCTGGTAGTTTTATTGCTTATGTGCTTTGTAAGACCCAATGTTTCTAGCATATACTGGTTATTAATGGCTTTAAATATAAGCCACAGGTCATCCCTAATTTGTCTGTATTCTGTAGAATATAATTTAAAGTTTTTAAGTCTTTGATCATACCCCAAATGTTGAGTATTGTTTATTTTCCTTATCATCCTTCTTTGAATTCCCTCAATCAATTTTTTGCCCCTTATAGTCTGCGTTGTACAAACTGTGAACAATACTCCAGGTGGGGGTGCACCAAGCTAGTATACAAGGGAACAATTACTCCACTCTTTCTATTTTTGATGTTATTTAATATGCAGCCAATGACTCTCTGATACTGTTTGACAGTTTTGGTTGTATTCCTGTCAAAGGAAAGATCATCTGTAATAATGACTCCTAGATCTTTTTCATCAGTGGTACATTGCAGAATCCATATTATGTAATTTATAATGTACTGATAAGTTGTTTTTACCTACTGTTGGTGCATCACTTTGCACTTACCATCATTTAATTTCATTTTGTTTTCCAATGCCCAATGTGATAAGTGATCTAAGGCATTCTGCATCTGTCTAGCATTGGACTCTGTCTATACTAGCCTCCCCATGCTTGCAGTCTTCTGCATATTTGCAGATTCATGCCTTTCCCATTGTTTGAAGGGTTGAAACTATAATGTTAAACAGAGTAGGGCCCAACACCGATCCCTGAGGAACTCCACTACTCACCTGACCCCAATTTAATAAATGCACTTTAATAGTAACTCTCTGTTGTCTGTAATGTAACCATGACTCTATCCAGCTGATGATATTAGGATGTAATTTAATTCTGGTGAGCTGTTCTAATAATGTTTGAGATGATACTTTATCGAAGGTTTTAGAAAAATCTAAAAATATAATGTCCACTGGAATACAGCTTAATCTGGTTAAAGGTCAGTTGGCATTCATCTGTATCCCCCTCCACCGGGTCATGCCTGAAAATAGGCAGGACTTGTCTAGTGCACTTGCCCGGTCAACAAAAACTAAATAAAAAAAATAAAAATAAAAAAATACTTTTATCTGAAGCATCACTAACAGATTAAAAAAATGTATTAAACTTGTGAGGTATGCTCTTCCTGAAATAAAGCCGTGTTGTGTGATATCTGTAAGACCCTTATTGTGTATATGGTCCATTATATGTTGTTGTAGCAGTTTTTCTGTTATTTTCCCAATGACTGAGGTAAGGCTAATTGGTCTATAGTTGCCTGCATTGGCTCTGTTGCCCTTTTTATAGATGGGAGTCACTAATGCTTCTCTCCATTCTTCTATAGTTTTTCCTTCCTTAACAGAAGTATTAAATAAAACTGTGAAGGGTCCCATAAGTTCTTTCATAAGTTCCTTCAGGAATCTTGGCATAATTCGATCTGGACCCGGGGAGCTATTAGTTTTTAATGATTTTATTATTCCTCCGACCTCAGTAGTTGTAAAATCTGGAGGATTATTGATTGTATCTGTAATGTGAGCTATAAAATTTTCTTTTGCTTCATAGACACTTAGAAAGTATTCATTTAGTTTAGTGTTGATTTCAGTTTCATCAGTTATGATACCTGCCTTAGATTCTAACGGACCTACAGTTTGTTGTTTACCTTTCAAGGACCCCACATAGTCATAAAATTGTTTTTTGTCATCTTTCACTAAGGATACCACATTTATTTATAGTCTACTTTTGGCCTTTTTAATCATTAGTTTAGTTTTATTAGCACACCTCTTAAATTTTTGGCAGTTGCTGGGAGAGGGGTTCTTCTTATGTTTCTGGTATAGCTTTTTTATTTATTTATTTTGTTTCCCAATATTGTTATTCCACCAAGGTGGAATCCATTGATAATTTGGGTATTTATTTATTGTAGGCACCCAATTATTTATGCAATGCGAAATGTGTTTATGAAGCTTGTTCCACACAGTCTCCAAGTTTTGATCTCGAAATCTTCTTTTCAGTTCCAGTTCTCTAAATACTCTTTCATACTATGATAGTCTGCTTTATTATAGTTCTTTATTACAGTCTTACCTCTAGTGCTGTTTTGAACAGTTCTGTACTCAAATTCTGTCATCTTATGATTGCTATCACCCAGAGGGCGTAGTATATTGATATTTTGCACTGCTTCTACAGTATTTGTGAATATTAAATCCAATACATTATTTTCTCTAGTTGCCCGTGACACTAGTTGGTTCAGGTTGTGTAATGTGGTAATATCAATAAATCTATTTTCTAGGGGATTTAGTCCTTCAAGTTTATTCCAATTTATATTGGGGAAGGTGAAGTCATCCTTAAGAATGTAGTCCCACAACATGTTTTTAGTTTCTATTTCAGTTAATAGATTATCATTTTCTTCTGATTGCAAGTTTGGAGATCGGTACACTAAACCTATGGTGAGGGGTTTCAGAGGTATTTTTATTTTAACCCAAATTATTTCATTGTCAGTAGTTGAATTGTCCTTTATCTCAGAAGCCTTATATTTATATTTTACGTATAATGCAATACCACCACCTCTCCTTACATGTGGACATCGGTGCACCTCTTTTGAAAGGGGGATAGGGCTACCACCTTTTAAGAAGCCCAAATCAGGACATTTCATACTGAATAGTGTTTTTTTTGCAGGATAATATACTGTATACTATAACCTCAACCAAGGCAACATACTTCTTTTCTTTAAATAATCTGGACTAAGACTAAATAGTGTAGTTTTTTAGTTGTTCATATTGTGTCCCAACATTTTGAGGTAGTTTATGTAAGGGATTAAAGTTTTTTGCAAACTTCTAGAGGAAAGAAGAAAATATGTTTTTTAGGTGAATATCTGGACATTTTGCACTTTTCCTGTTTTTTTGTTGTTGTTTTTTTGGCAGGACACAGGCCTCCAAACCAGGACTGTCCTGACAAAACTAGGACAAGTGGTATCCCTAAAGGTTGAAAACGGGGAAAATAGGGTTGTCCTCCTTTCAGGCATATGAAGTTCTGCCTATCTACTGTAACCCCTAGGCAGCACTATCCCTAGAGTTACAACCCCTGCCTGTATTTCTAACTACAGGTTGAGGGCCCTGGATTCGATATTAAGGTACCTTCACCTAGAGTAATAATAGTGGAGGTATCTACCTAACTTGGTATAGCCCTCTGGGAAGCTATAACCACTGACAAACCTACCTAGTGACCTTGTACCTTTAGCAACAGTTAACACACAGTCAGCAGTGAACAGTAATAATATGCACACACCCATTACTCTTACCACCAGGGTCCGGCCTTCAGCATATTCCCTGGAACCCCCTGTAAAAGCAAGGTTAGCACAGTAGGCATACACTTGTAATGCAGTAATCCAACTAATAATATGCTCATAAGCCAGGTTAAATGTGAACAGTATATCAGATGTATTTAGGGGTCGTGAACAAGGATGAGGTGTGAATTTAGATGAATGATTACTATACTGATTGGATTTCAGGTTACTTGCTATGCACTTTTAGTCCCAAATGATTAGTCTTACAACACTGAGTACCCAGGATGGTATACTGGCTAGCCAGAGGCGATGCCCAGGGGTGGCCGGCATCGCAGCTGTTGTTTGGGCCCTTGATGGAAAGAAAAGACAGTTAGCATGTACAACAGAACTCTGACTATTTGTAATTCTGGTCGGTTGGCCCAGTCACTTGTAACCCAGAAAATCAGTGAAGCAATTAGATGGTACTACAGATAATTAAAAGATTTGTTGCAGGGAGCTATCCTGGATTTTCTCACGCTACCTGTTGGCTGTGACGAGTCTGGCGATATGGAGACCTCATATAGATCATCAAAGAGCATGGGGAAGCTGGGCTGTCACGACACACCTCCACTTCATGGCCTTTCCCTCCAGGTGGCCGCAACCTGTGAGTTGTCTCTGCACAGGGGATGGATCTCCAAAGCTGATCTGTCACCGAAGAACATTCTCTAGTGCAACACAGTCTGTCTGGGCTGGGTTGGCAAAGGCCCAGACTTGAAGAACACTTCG
Organism: Neoceratodus forsteri; assembly: GCA_016271365.2. NCBI lineage: Eukaryota > Metazoa > Chordata > Ceratodontiformes > Ceratodontidae > Neoceratodus > Neoceratodus forsteri. Next base: position 971,922,926 of record CM057456.1, on the reverse strand, counting down.
GCAACGTTCAGTTTGGTTTACTGGTGAAGCCTCCAGCTGGCATAACAATCCGGTCATGGGCAAAAGAGGCCTCGACCCACGAATACCATTCAACACATTTAACAAGAACAGCATTAACTTTTCTTCACACAGTTCAGTTCTAAGCCGGTTGCTATTGCAGTTTATTCACTGAGCAAACCTCTCGATTCTCAATTAAGTCTCGCACAACATCTGGGCTGAATGCTTTACAGGCGCTTTCTCTTGGTCCAAATCTCAGGCTGTACTTTCAAATATATTAGATCTTTCTGCTGCAGTTCACAGCCACAGTTCAAATTATTCTGATCTCTGCTGCAAGCAGTCCCAAGCAGGAGAACCACAGCAGGGAGGCAAGTCAGGTCTCTCCCCGCTGATTCCCCTAGGCTCCTTCCTAGGAGCAGCTGCTCAATTGCTTGAGCTGTTCACTCTTCAAGCTCTAACATTAACTGAACCACTGTCTCTTAACAGTTCGGGGATTTCCCTTGGTTTCCTAAGTGCTGGTTGGCTGGGGGAGCTGTCAGTCACAGTTTGGGTGCTCCCATCAGTTCAGTTTAGGCTCCAACCTAAAACTACAAAAAATAGTTTTCCTTCCCATGAGGCGCTTGAGCTAAGGACCCTTCAAGGCCCCCTGTGTCCCATTGGTTCAAATGCTAGAAGTCCCGGAACTAACATGGTGGCATCCATTCAGATAAGCAAAGCTGCAAGAAGGTAGGTTAGAACAAACTCTCTATTTCAAATATAACAAGTTAGCAGTGAACAATCACAGTACTAGTTCAAGCTCCCTCTGCTCTACTATCCACAGCACAGTGAAGCAAATTAAAGCAGTGTCCAGCCAGTCATGAGCCCAGAAGCCCTCGGACCCAGCCCAGACCACCCACTATACACATACTGGCTAAAGTCTTAAAGGGACAGGCGTGGAGGCACAGCATGGCACTCTCACATAAATAAACAGGACCAAACAAATAACCCTGGATTTGCTATGTAAGAAGGACATCTGCCTGGCAGTGGGCATGGAAGGAGCCCAGGAAAACATTAAGGTGAACCCCAAATTGGTAGGGGGGTTACACTACCATGACCAATATGGGCCACACCTCCCTTAGGTACCTGTAATCCCCCCAGCCATAAGACTCACCCAGTCAAGCAGTTGTGGCCCAGATGGGAGGGCATGACTTCCACTGGTGCTTAAATGATGGGGGTCCTAGAACAGGGGGCACAACCTGGTGCAGTACTGGACTGCTGCAGGTTGGTTCCAGTGGAACAGCGTACTTAGGAAGAGACTCTAGCCAGGATATGGGAATTGGCAGTAGCAGAAGGAGGTTCCAAAGGGACTGGTTCCAATGAGTAAAATGGATGTGTGGAAAAAGGGCATGCTGGCAGGGTGGTGTCCACTCTACTTTGTAGTGTGTTGTTTCTTTTCTAAGCCATGTTGAGTTCAGATGGGTTTCAGTGTGCAGTTGATCAGACTATATGTCATACTGTCTTACAAAGACAGTTTCATAAATCCTCCTGTTTCTGTCAGGTAACTGACAACTTTATTGCATTTTAAAGCACCATATGTGATTACTAACCTAATGTCAAGCACTTACAGTATACTTTCAGTTCACTTATATTGCATCTATGAATTAAGCACTTCCTATTCACTATTCACTGTTTAATTCCTATCTCTGTTTTACTATCCATTGTGTAACTCACATGTATTTGCATTTAATTGTCTTGTCCGTCTACTGTTTGCTTGTATAATTATGTACTCCCAAACCCTCTCCCCAGGACGCACCGGGAGACGAGGAAGTTGTTGCTTAGTGTGCTTTTCTGGTAAATCTCTTCAATAAATAAATATGTTGAATCTTTGTTGATAGTTGTATTGCTGGGTCTGTGCATGTGTTTGCTCTTGTGTGGAATTGTATAGTGAATATTTGCTATGTTTTAATTTGGTATATATTGCATTACTTTTTCTTTCTGTGTTTGATCAGAAGCAGCAGTCACACATTTCAATGCCTTGCTTTGTTAAGTTAATAACTGTCTTTTTTTTAAGTTTTGGAAGATGTCATTAATGTTTCTTTATGTAGATAGTGTGTTAGGTCTTTCAGTTGTATTTCTTGATGTTTGGGTTTGTAATGCATGACAACATTTGTTTGGAGTCAAGCTTCTTACGTTAGTGACTGTCTTTGTTTTTTTAAGTTGTATTTCTTAATATTTGTGTTTGCTGTATATGATTTTGGCGTGATTGTGCTTGTGTGTTTGCGTGTGTGTGTGTGTGTGTGTGTGGTTATTTCTGTCATGTGTTTCTTTTTATTTCTGTATATTTTGTTTATCATTCAGTCACCATACCCTCTTTATCTGCCACCTGCACCGATTCCCTCTGAGGACCTTTGGTCATCTACTCCATCATCCTCACTGGCCGCCCATGGGGGGGGCACCTACGAATAGGGACTGACTGTGTTCAGCCAAGTAAGGACCAGGACAAGGGTGAAGTGATGTGGGAGCTAGCAGTGATGTAATGCACATGGTGTGCTGACATTTTTCCCCTGTTTAGATCCTCCCACCTCCCTCAGCTGGCCTGCCCAACACTACCTAAACTCTGAGTGGAGGACTGATGTTTTGTGGTCAGCCACTATGTTAAGGTCCTCTGCTCTGCACATCAGCGGAGCACTAGTGCAGATAGGCTGGTGAGTCCCTCCTTCTGGAATCCAGGCATGCTGCCTTCGCAGTATTTCCTTGACTTCGCTGGTCCAATGGTGGGAGTCAGGATTGCAGCACAAACCTGGTTCTTCCACATGGGAGCACATTGCACTCTGTCATTACGACTGGGCCAGGTGTCATTTGGTTGTCTGATTTGCATAAGGATTTTCTGGGTTTGTGATTCGCATATTTATATATTTTTTCTCACCTGGTTGTATTTAAGCAATAATAACTGAACCGCTGGTCATTTTCTGGTGATTAATGACCAGTTTAGGGGGGTGCACTGAGGGCCAACCCCACCCAGCCAGTCGTTAATCAAAGGAAATGACCAGCTGTGAGGTCATTATTGTGATTATAAGTATAACTGCATTAATGACATTTTTTCTTTAGGTTTTTAGTGTGGAATACTGTTTTGTTTCAGTGCTGCAGCTGTCAGTGTACAGCGCATAAGTCGAGTGATGCTGCCATGCAGGTCATTTCTAAGAGATTTCAGACTGGCATGGCAGCCAATCAGTGAACTAGTTCAGCTAATGAATACTTAATTAGACTTATAATCTGATGTATTCACCCTTAGGTGCTTGTAAGGCCTTTATCTGGGTTGGGTCTGCACCTTACACCCCTTCATGTAACAGAATGACCCCTCTATCAATAGCATGCACAGCAAATTGTCAGACAATTAAGGTAACAGTGTCAAGCAAAGAACACAGTTTTATTAACATGCAGGCCCTGCAAAAGGAAAATTAGGTTAGCACAGCACTCTCCATGATGTGGACACCAATTAATCCCCTGACATAGCAAGGCCCAAACTATTCCAAGTGGTATGTTAGTCAGGCCCTCCCAGGCATGCAACATGATGGCTAGTAACCCAGCGGCCAGCAGCAATATCCAACTAGAGGCAGCCTTTCTCACTGTCTGTTAAGCTTACATGGCAAGCAACCATGCAATATCATCCTCCTTTTTTGGAGGCCACTACCCCACCTGGTATCAGGACCTCTAACAAAACTGGAAGCTGCACGGCAGTCACTTGCTACCTAGTGTTGAATTGTTGCAGGCCTGTAGATGTTGCTGCAGGTTGGCCGATGTTGATGCTTTTAAGATTTAACATGGAGTAATGGGCTCATTAATAATTCATCCCAAAGTCCATGCAACTGCTTAAATCACTTTGCACCTCTGCAAATGAGGTGTTTGTAAACCCACTCAAATGCCAACTTGCAAAAAAACTCTGTACTTACATACAGTTCCTTGAAATAGGGCAAGCCCCATTTGTACTTACAGTTACCAGGGATGACTGCAGGCTTCACTTGTTTCAGGCTGTCAGCTCAACCTCCTGGAACTCTCAGTAGTTCAGAGTCATCATCGAGCATTGTTCCTGACCGTGCTTCAATTCCCCTTTTTCTCTCTCTACAGTGATCGCTCGGGGCTACAAGTTCAAGTTTGTACTCCTCAGCTGAGAGCTACGTGTTGCTCTTCAACTATCATCTCTCATACAGGCCAGCACATAAATGCCACTCAAACTCCTGCTGCAATCCAGACATGAGGTCTGGGATGATGCACTATTGCCCATGGCTGGCAAATAGTCTTCTTCCTTTATGATCCCTCACACTTCTGACTCCTCACCCATCTACCTTATATTCAAGCCACAGAAGTACACTTCCAGTTTGCCCCACCGCTTGTCACTCACATTCTTGGCTATTGATAAGGTCACTGTAGGCACCAATATGCTTTCCCACTTTTTCCCAGAGACCCTTTGGTTGTACTTAGACCCAAAGCTCTGTTGAGCTGCCCAAGGCCAAGAGGTGACAAGATAGCATGCACTTTGCCTCAGTAATCATTATTCCAGCACACCTCTTCAGCAAAGCAATTTTCCGCTTTGCACCAGGAGTTCTTGGGAGTCAGCACAATCTCCCAAAAATTCTGGCTGTGGAAGAGGGGATTACATGGTATTTATGCTATTTTAACAAAGTAACAGAGCTTTGACAATGACTGAGTAGGCAGAACTGACCAGACCAAAATTTAAAGCTCATTATAATGTAGGCAGGAGAAATCTGTAATGTAACTGGTGAAGTTCAGTCACATGACATAGAAACATTAAATTTATTGGCAGAAAAGGACTGCTTGGCCCACCCAGTCTGCCCATATAGTCACCATCTAATCTGCCATCTCAGACCCTAACTGGTCTCTGGGGACCCTTCCTCCCTGCTTATTCACTAATATTCCCTTCTGTCTATCCCATGCTTGGTTGAAGCCCTCTACCATTTTCACCTCCATCACTTCTGCTTGTGGTCTATTCCTAGCATCTACCACTCTTTCAGTGAAGTAGTGCTTCCTTACATCCCTCTTCAACCCCCCCCCCCACCAAAGCTTCATCATATGCCTTCTGGTGCTGGTGCTGTTCCTCCTTTGAATGAGACTCCCCTCCCACACCCTGTTCACCCCCATGAGGTACTTGTAAGTCTCTGTCATGTCCCTCCTCATTCTTCTCTCTTCCAGGGTGTACATGTTGAGATCGTTCAGTCTCTCCTCGAAGGGTTTTTTGTGCAACCCCTGCACCATTTTAGTTGCCATTCTCTGGACTGCCTCCACCCTGTCTATTACTTATCTGAGATGCAGCCTCCAGAACTGGACACAATACTCCAGGTGGGGTCTCACCAGTGAGTGATACAGTGGCAACACCACCTCCCTCCTCCTGTTGGAGATAGCTCTCCCAATGCATCCCAGCATCACACTGGCCCTACCCACTGCTTTGTCACACTGCCCTTCCAATTTGAGGTAATCAGATATGATAACCCCCAAGGCCCCTTTTCTGCTTAGTGACTGACAGCACTTCCCTCCATCCTATACTCAGTTCCTGGGTTCCTATGCCTTAGGTATATAATTTTTCACTTTTTGGCATTGAACCCCAACTGTCATGTTTTTGACCACTCTTCAAGTTTCCTAAGATCCCTGCACATTCATTCTACTCCCTCCTGATTGCCCACCCTATTTCAGATTTCGGCATAATCTGTAAAAAGGCATACCTTCCCTTCCAGTTCATCTGCAATGTCACTTATGAAGACATTGAAGAGGACTGGTCCCAATACTGAGCCCTGTGGCACCCCGCCAGTTGCTCTTCCATCCTCAGAGTGTCTACTGTTAACCACCACCCTCTGTCACCTATCCGTTAAACAATTTCTAACCCAATTCACCACTTTGGTTCCCTGCCCTAGGCTGCTCAATTTCTTTTTTTTTTTTGCGTGATCTATTTTTCCACCCTGTGCTCGCTGGTCCACCACTCCTTCGGGCTCTACAAAGTCCCCCCCAGCCCCTACTGTCTTTACCCAGCCCTCCTCTGATCCTCATATTACAGCTGACCCCCGGGATATCCCAGCATATCCGTTCACCGGGTGGGTCCCCCTCCTCTGAGGGGGGAAGGCACCGGGGGGAGAGGCATGACTCCAGCACATACTCCTAGGGCCCAGGGATGCTGCCGAGGAACAGGAGGCCCTGGGAAGGCACTGGAGGCCCTCAGGGAATAGAGAGCCATCATCCAGCAGCCAGCAAGTGATTTTTCTGGCTTTCTTAAGGTGCGTGATTTCCGGACATCAAGGTAAGAGCCGACGTCTGTCACGCACCACCCAATGACCCTGACATGTTGCTCTACCCCTGGCCTCCACCAGTGGTCGCTTCAACACCGGGTCACAGCCCTTTCCTCCCTGAAGACAGCGAGCAGTCGTGGGGCGCTCAAAGCTGCCTCCCCCGGCCCGGCCTCCAGCGACCCGGCTGCCTCAACCCAGGTCACTGGCGCTGCAAGCAGAAATCCAACCACTGCGCTGATGGGTCACAAATTTCTTAATCAATCTCTTGTGTGGCACAGTGTCGAAGAACTTGATAAGTCCAGATAGGCCATATCCACAGCCCTCGCCTGATTTATTTCTCTGGTCACCCAGTCAAAGAAATCAATCAGGTTCGCCTGGCATGAGCCCCACCTCTCCCATGGAATCATGCTGCTTTTGGTTTTCCATCCCATTTGATTCAAGGTACTCTACCAATCTTTCCTTTAACAGTATTTCCATTAATTTCCCCATAACTGAGGTGAAGCTCACTGGCCTATAGTTTCTAGCATCTTCCCTGTTGCCACTCTTATATAGAAGGACCACATCTGCTCTCCTCCTGTCGTCCATAACCGCATGCGGGGACCAAGTGGTAACTGCAGTTTTTACAATGGGCCATGAAAATCCTGTAACCTTATTGGTCAGAACATGCCACGTGATGGTTGATTATGCTAATATAGCTGCACACAATACCTGAATAAGCAGGATAACACACTCCAGGGTGTGTTTTGTAAGGGAATAATGCACTTCTTGGGCGGATGTTGCACTCAGCTGTGCCTCATGAATAACAACCACCCAAGGCATGCATTATTCTTTTATGACTGCACCCACTGTCATGTGCCACCCCTTGCATAAGGAACACCCTCTTCTGCTTCTTTTGCTGAACTCTATAGTACATTTTAATATGAAAAAGCTTGCAACATTTCTTAGTCAAACAAGACTGGTTATTTCTAAACACTCCAGTACTTTGTATTTTGGTAAGAGCTTTGTTTTATACTAACAGCTTCAAATTCTGAAGCTCACAGTTCAGTTGTAATATTCCATTTCCCAACTAGAAGTGTCTCAATTTTTTATACAAAATACTGTCTAACATTTTAATAAAACTGATGTTCAGTTTTCTTCAGTAAACATTCTGCATGGGAAGCCTGGCAGTGTGTTGGACTGTCATGCCTGTAACCCATGGCTGGAAGCAGAAGCTGGGAGAGAGCACTTACACATACAGCACATTCCAGCTGGGGGGGACAGTATCAGGCTCCACCGCTGCTACAGTGACCTCTGTTGAAGGGCCAGAGCTAGCTGCCCTGCTGGGGGCGTTCTGCACATGCATATGCTGGCAATAGATTGGTACAGCTACAGGGGAGGAGGATGGGACATTCTGGGAACCTAGAGGGAGAAATTGTAGGTGGAACATGTCTGCCTCCAGTGTGAAGGGTCTTGTACTCTTGGACCCCATACTCTCCCTAGAGCTCCCCTGCCAGACTGTGCTTTACCTAGTATGAGAGCCTCCCAGAACACCCCACCCCAGGGGGTAAGCCCATGGGGACTATGGCACAGGTAAGAGTAGGATTTGGGGGTTGGGAGGTTACTGGGGTAAGCCTAATGTAGGTTCCCTGACCAGAAGAAAAAACTTTGGTTAAAAAAAGAAAACAATTTGTGCAATTAATAAACTATTGTACTTTTACAGTATGTATTTTATTCGATCTTTTCTGGTTTATGATATGGCAAGAACCATATTGTACATATAACTACAGTGTACGCATGATGCCAGAATTCTACATCATATAAGAGCATTGTAATCTTCTGCTTTGAATGAGCCCATTGCATGACTGGCGAAATCCCAGAGAAATGATGTAAGACTGGTATAAACTAGTATAAACCCTCAAGTCACATATCTATTAAGAAGCAATGCATGTCAATGCAGTTCTGAGCTATCCAATTACTGTTCTGCAAATATTATGTACCTGATCTGCTCTATGGCAAGGTATCATTTTTCTATGTAAACATGAAATACAGGCCCTGAATTAAACTTCAGCTTAGAATATTGCTTTCTTTCTCTTTGCTTATTTTAGTGCTTTATGTGAATTTTTTTACAATATATAAAAATTCATAGATTTAAAAATTTACACTCCCGCTATAAATATATTAGCATAGTGTTTAACGTTATTATTCTCTTTCACAGATAAAAAGCATGATTTTTACTGAAGGCATGTCATTGTGATTTATTGTGGAACTATGAAAATCATGCAAGATTTTATTTTTAATGAAACAATAAAGAATAGAAGAGAAATATATTCTTGGTGAATTAATGTGCTTAATAAAATGCTCGCTGAATCCTGAAATGACATTAACTCTAGGCTGTCCTTTTCCTTCTATAAGTAAGAAGTTCATGCCCGTCCCTGTCTGTTCCTGTTCATGATAAGCAGGATGAGAATCAGCTTCATATGCGCTGAGCCCATACCCAGCCTGGCTCAGATTTGTAGTAGCTTTTACTGTCAAATACAATAAACTCTGGTCAGAGCCACTATAGCTGCTAATTGTGTTTGTGGTCCAACTGGCCAGGAAAGATCATGCCTGTGATGTCTGAGGTCCTTGGGAGGTGATGACAGAATAAATGAGATATGGTAGCAGCTGTGCGCGATAGTGGCACATATGCATCATGACCACGATAGTCGCACATGCACACAGAGCACACGGTGGCCATCTTGAGCATGGTGGGCTCTTTTATGCATGTGCATCACAGCCGCAACACTCATGCATGCGCACAGAGCACATGGTGGCCATCTTGGGCACAGCAGGCTCTCGCAGAAGTGACAGTCGGCTACAAGACAGACAGCATACTTCGGTGGTAGGAGGAGAAGAAGTAAACACAGTGATCTACTGAGCAGAGTGCTTCAACTTGCAGAGTGATTGTGCTGCAGCTCCAAAATGTTGTTTGGTTGGAATCTGGTGCACTGCTTTTTTACTTCAAAAGCAAGATGTCTGCAGAGCTCCTCTCTGCAGCCATAATAAAAAGGGGGCTTCAAACTGTTTTTTAGTTGCATGCAAAATTGCTTATTCCTGTGGCTCCCCCACCCCCCACTCTCACCATTCAGCTTAAGTTATGGCATGGTAGCAGTGGAGAGTGGATGCGAATCCCTTGGCGAACTGAAAAAAAGGCCTGGGAGAAGAAACTGAAGGAAGGGGCTGGCCCAATAGTGCCAGTGGAGCACATCACCAATTTGGGCTCCTATGTGGTGGCCCTGGTTTTGTCATGAGCCTGACCCCTGCTCTGGACCAATGGAGTCTTAGGAGTACTGCAGAAAGTGCACCCTCAGACTCCAGAGGGAGGCAGCCTTCTCACTTCAATAGCACATCCTGTGCTAGGCAGGGGCAGCACTGGACAATGCAAGTGAGCACATGATGTCTTGATCCCAGGCCAGCATGTGCAGGGGTGTAGCTTGGTGTAAGTTAGTAGGTGTCAGGGTAAAAGGGGAGAAAATGCCCACTGTACACATGAGGCCAACATGCTCCCATGTCGTTAACTCCAGGTTTATCCCCCTGATGCCTTTAAACACAGCAATAAATGAATAGTAAGCAAAGAATTAAGCCGCAGAGTCTGCTGTGGGAAGGTTTTCCCAGTGGTGTGACACTGGTGAAGGCAGTCTATTTAGATTTCATTGGTGCTACTGCTGGCCTATTTATCCAACGGGGTTAATCAGATGCTCTGGCATAAGCAAGGAAGGACAAAGTGGCAGAACACAGATTAAAAGTATAAAAAAAATGAAACTGGAAGAAAGAAAGAAAAAATAATGAAAAAGATAACAAGGGAGAGGTACTGAATGAAACAAAAAAGAAAAAAAAACAGGGGAAGAGAAGAAAAGATAGGAAAATTAAGATGTAAAAAAATCTGATTTGATGGGAGATGGCATATAGAAGATGAGACAAAAATAAGAGAAAGCAAACCCCCTCAGAAAGTGAGGACACTTAGAATCCTCAAAAAATCCCAAATAATGTAATATATGGCAATAACGCTTCGATGCTGTCTCTCTTAATCTCTTACTGCCTCTTTCTTATTTTTTTTACTTGCTCCCCCTTATTTCCCTTACCTTCTATATACATCCTCCACAATGTTGCACCCCCTACTTACACTCTGCATCTTTTTTTTATTTTTTTTGTCTTCCTTCCCCCTAAGACTTTCAGCACTACAATATCCATTTACTAACAAGTAGCTGTTTTTCAACTATTCTCTTTTTCCCACCTTTTCTGTTTTTTGAATTCAACTTATAGGGCACTTACTAACTGTGTAAGTATTAAGCTTGCTCAATACAGTTACATTATATGCTTGAATACAATTTGTATAGACTTTACTTCATTTTTCTTTCTTATCAATGTATTTGTTACAGTGCTGTTGTCTGTACTGTATGACCATGCTTATTTATATATATTGCTGCATGTGGAAGATGTAAACTGAGGAAACACTAGCAAGAACAGTAAAAGTGAGGAAACACTAGCACGAACAGTAAAAGAAGGTGACAAGACTTTCTATAGATACATTAGTGAAAGGAGAAAGTCCAGAGGGGGTATTGCTAAACTCAAAGGAGAAAAGAGGGCATGTGAGGAGGAGGACCCTGTAAAAGCATCTATCCTCAATAGATACTTTTGCTCAGTATTTACTGAAGAGAAGGTAGGGCAGGGCCCACAGCTCAGCACCATGGACACAGGGGGGAGGGAGGTGAGCACTACTCCCTTCACAAAAGAAAGGGTCCTACAAGAGCTCACTAAGCTCAGGGTGGACAAGGCAATGGAACCTGATGGCATACATCCCAGGGTGCTTAAAGAGCTAAGGGTGGAACTAGCAGAGCCATTAGCAGAACTGTTTAGTGAGTCTCTGAGCACAGGAGAGGTCCCAGAAGACGGGAGAAGGGCTCATGTGATCCCGCTCCACAAGAGTGGTAGCAGGGAGGAGGCAGGGAACTACAGACCAGTCAGTCTTACCTCAGTAGTGGGCAAGATTATGGAGGCACTCCTTAAGGAAAGGATAATGCAACACCTGGAATCCATAGGGGCACAGGATCCAAGACAGCATGGGTTTACAAAAGGAAGGTCCTGTCAAACTAATCTCCTAGATTTCTTTGACTGGGTAAACAGAGTGGTGGACCAAGGGGGAGCAGTTGATGTCGCCTACCTTGACTTCAGCAAAGCTTTCGACACTGTTCCACATAGAAGATTGATAAATAAGCTGGGTAGGCTTGGGGTGGGTCAGAAGTTGGTCACTGGGTGACAAACTGGTTGTGACGTCCAGAAAACAGAGAGTGGTGGTAAATGGTATACAGTCAGAAGAGATGCAAGTCACAAGTGGGGTACTCAGGGATCAGTTCTGGGGCCAGTACTCTTCAATATCTTCATTAGTGACATTGCAGATGGACTAGAGGGTAAGGCTTGTCTGTTTGCAGATGACACCAAGATCTGCAACAGAGTAGATGATCCAGATGGGGTGGGCAGAATGAGAAGAGATCTGGATAAACTAGCAAAATGGTCAGAAGAGTGACAACTGGGATTTGATGCAAAGAAGTGCAAGATCATGGACATAGGGAAGAGAAACCGTGAAGCCACCTATAGGCTGTGAGGGGAGTTGCTTCCAGTCACAAAGGAAGAAAGAGACTTGGGCATCATCATCACTGATGACCTGAAATCATCCAAGCAGACATCTAAAGCAGTAGGTAAGGCTAGGGGGATGTTGAGGTGTATTAGTAGGGGTATCACAAGTCGTAAGAAGGAGGTAATAATCCCTCTTTACAAGACACCGGTTAGGCCCCATCTGGAGTACAGCATGCAGTACTGGAGGCCACACCTTCACAAGAACATTAATCAAATTGAGGCAGTCCAGAGAAGGGCAACCAAAATGGTGCAGGGACTGCATCAGAAGACATATGAGGACAGAGTAACGGAGCTCAATATGTATACCCTTCAGCAAAGGAGGGAGAGAGGTGATATACTAACATACTAACATACTATTTGCCAGCAGATTAGGCCTTATGGTCTATCAAGTCTGCTCGAACCTAGATCCTTAGTTGGGTGCCGAGACCCTCCCATCCCTTGTGCTCCAGAAACCCCTATCATCCATCCCCACCCCCCCGGGACAGGCCATCATCTGATACATCCACTTTCTGTGTCTGTCCCACCCTTTCTTAAAGCTCTCCACTGTGGATCTCTGAACCAGCTCACCAGGCAGAGCATTCCAAGGGTCCACCACCCTCTCAGTGAAAAACCTCCTCCTCCTTTCCCCTCACCCTTCCACCTTCCAACTTCAAACCATGCCCTCTGGTGATGCCTCCTGCTTTAGTCTAAAGATCCTCCATGTTTACCTGATTTATTCCTTGAGGTACTCTGAAGACCCTCAATCATGTCCCCTGTCTCTCCTCTCCAATGAAAACAGGCAGAGCTCCTCAAGTCTGTCCTCATAAGTCAAATCCCTAGCCCTCGTATCATCTTTGTTGCCTCCTCTGTACCCTCTCCAGGAGCTGTATGTCCCTCTTCAAGTGTGGTCTCCAGTACTGTACACAGTACTCAAGGTGTGGTCTAACCAGTCCATTGTACAGTGGCAGAATCACTTCTTGCTCCTAGAGGTGATCCCTCATGCATGCATCCCAACATCCTGTTTGCCTTGCTAGCTGCTCTCCTGCACTGCTCAGTGTTATTCATACATGTATCCACCATGACCCCTAGGTCTTTTTCCCCTGTTGAGGCTTCCAGCACCTCCCCTCCCAGGGTGTACCTGTGTTTAGGGTTTCCCGACCAAGATGCAACACCTTGCACTTGGTGATATTGAAATTTAATTTCCATGTGTGAGCCCAGCTTTCCAGGGTGTCCAGGTCCCTTGCAGGGCCAACCTCCCTCTTCTTCCTCAACTACTGCTCCCATCTTGGAGTCATCCGCGAAGAGACTCATTTCACACCTATACCATCCCTGATGTCTGATATGTATGCATTAAACTGGATTGGACCCAGGACCGAGCCCTGTGGTACCCCACTACCAACCTCTGTAGGGTTCGAGAGCTCCCCACAGACCACTACTCTTGAGTGTCCAGCTATCCAGTTTTCAATCCATCTGACCAGCAAAGGGCCTACTCCTAACCCCATCAGTTTCTCCACCAGACCATTGTGGGGACAGAGTCAAACGCCTTGCTGAAGTCCAAGAATAATACATCCACAGGCTTACCCCATCCAGTTCTGATGTTACCCATTCATAGAACTCTACCAGGTTGGTTTGACATGATTCACCTGGCACAAACCCATGCTGCCGACTATCCAGACCTCCACACTCCTCCAAGTAAACCCCAATCGTTCCTTTGTTCTCTCATTAATTTCCCCCACGGAGTTAAACTGATGGGTCTATAGTTTCTGGTACTTTCGCACCCCTTTTATGGATTGGTACCATGTGCCTCTCGCCAATCCCTAGGTACCCTATGATATGATCAAAACATTCAAACACCTTAAGGGCATTAACAAGGTGAAAGAGTCTAACATGTTTAAATATAAGAAAAATAGCAGGACAAGAGGACACAGCATGAGATTAGAGGGAGGCTGATTAAGGAGGAATGTGCTACCTCAGGAAGTGGTGGCTATGAATACAGTGCAGGGCTTCAAACAGGCATGGAATAGGCATAAGGGAGCAATACAGATGAGTATGACTAGATAGGCAATTGACAGAGCAAAGGCTGATGGCACATTTATAAGGTAGAAAAAGAAATGGGCAGACTGGATGGGCCTTGCGGTCCTTATCTGCCATCAACCTCTATGTTTCTATGTCTTTTTTTTGTATATATATATATATATATATATATACACCAATAAAAAGATTAACTGCAAGAAAGGGAGGACAATTCCCACAAAATATCCCACTCTACGAACAGATGGCTAACTATAGTCTTTCTTCAAGTCAAGCGCATTGTACTTATACATTGGAGATCTAATGTAATCCTATCAATTTCTGATATCCTTAAACAATTGTCTCTTTATGCCTCTCTCGACCGTATGACACATATACCCTCTGGTTGACTCACTATATAGAACAATTGTTGTCAGGGCTATTTTAGATACTTGGAATCATTCAACCTATCTGATAATTAATGTATGGTTCGTTATACATAACTTCTTTCTCTCACTGATATCCTACACAGATTTCCTGTAGTGGTCTCACCTCTCCCTTTCCCTACTCTCTAACTTTCCCTCTCTCTCTCTCTCTCTCTCTCTCTCTCTCTCTTCTATCTTTCCCCTTTCTCTTTCTTTCTGTCTCATTTCTCTTCCACATTCTTTTTTACCATTTGGCTATCCTTCTTAAATAACCTTTATTATTTCATATTATCCTCCGTTATACATATTTGCAACATTGGATCATGTAATTTAGTATAACAAAGCATAATTACGGCTGTGCATAATACTAATGCCATTTTATTTGTTATACCCTCTTTTTTAATTATAAAATACTAAATTTCATTTTACGACATTATTTATATTTCCCACTTCAATCTTCAACCATTTGTTTTGCTACACCAGTTGTGCAATGTTTTAGGAAACATGTTGTTCAGTTTAGTTTTTCACTATACTTGCATATACAGAATTGTATTGAAGGATGTTTATTGTTTCTTCTTGCTGCTATAAATGCCTCAATAAAAAGATTAACTACAAAAGAAAGGGAAGACAAGAAGGAGCAAAAGAAAGAGGGAGACAAAGAAAAAAAATACAGTATACACGTTGAATGGAGAGAGAAGTGGGATTTAAAGAAATGAAAGTGTTTGAAAATTGGAAACTATACTTTATACAACGGGCACAAAAAAATGGACAGAATCCTGCATTTTGATTGGCTGGCTGGCACCTTTTAAGCATTGTAAATCCTCCAGAGTACCCACTGGAAAAGGTGCCAGCCACCATTCAGCCGCATCAGGAACTCCTTGGCAAATCCCTCCATTTATCGCAAACACACTACTGCCAAGCACACAGACGGATGACAAGATTACCTAGTCATTAACCCGACATCCGATACTCCGTCACTACCCTCAAAACTTCACAAAAAGTGCTGCACCATTCCAGAAAAGAGACGCACCCAAAAGAAAAAAAGAAAAGAAAATGCAGTTCATTCTCTCGACAGCAAATATGCTGCAAAAAATCGTAACAGTAGCGGTGGGAATCAGCGATCCTCTGGCACATGCGCAGAACTAGCAGAAAAATCCAAGCAGTGCGTCCGCAGTAAAAAACAAATGAGCAGCAACTTCAAAAACGAATGGACATTTTAAATACTTTTTTTTTGTACACAAACAAACAGGGCCTTAGAGTAATGTAATATACCCTCCAGGGAGTGGGGTATGAGGATTACCACTACTGGTGTGGTTAGTCCTCAGCTACTTTCGTGACCGAACCACACCAGCCATGGTAAATCCTCCAGTATACCCACACCCTGTCAGGGTATATTGCTTTAGTAACCTTGGGCAGTGGTTTAGAGGTGGGGTCCAGACTCTTTACACACAGCCCTCAGCCATGGTGCTGACCCATACAGTTCTCTCAGATGCATTCACCCTGCAGAGGGGAACTAGGTAGGACTGCCCCTCTCCCCTGTCACCTCTCCTTATACAAGTTGAAACCGATTTTTCTATGGATACTCATAAAGCAATAGCTATATGCTGTTCGTTACTTCACTTTGACTATGTTGCTAGTCTTTTTTTTTTGGTTTGAATGTGAAAGAATACCAGAATGTTTCTATTGTTTACAATAATGTTTGTTGTTTTGTTTTGTTGGCTCCATCAAGTACTCATCATTGTTGTTTGTTTTCTCAGCTTAGTTTTATCGCTGTCTCTACGTATTGAGTATGTTTTTGGCTGTTTGGTCTATAAAACTGTATGTTCACTTGTTCCTGATGCTCTAGCAACTTTAGTTTCTATTAGGAATGTACAGATTGAGGTCTGCTAAAGGAATTGTTTCGACTGAAAAGTTTTGTAAATCTAAGGTTGGGTCTCGAGCCTTTTCTGCTGCTGCACCTCACTTTTGGAATGGTTTACCTGACTTGTTGTGATTATCTTCTTGATTTTACATTTTTAAGACTAATTTAAACTATATTTGTGCAATCAATGTGTATGTAATTATGACATTGTTTAATGCTGAATTGTAATTTGTATTTATTGAGCTCATGGTTCTTCTTATACTGCAAACTCTTGTGCCTAGGTTGAGCCTGAAAATGGACCCTAGGTCCAGAGCCTTACCTGGAAAATAAATAAACAGATAATTCAAAGGCTATTCCTGCAGTTCAGTGGGCTGCAGCAACTAGTCACTCCCCCTGCCTGAGATATATAAGCCAGTTCCTCCCAGCCTCATTCAAAAGTACTTTTTCTTTGTAGCCAGAAATTCTATTGGTCTCTGCCTTCCTCAGCTGGTATCTCTGCCCTTTCAGTGTTTGTCTCCCTCCTCTACGGCTTTTGGATTTGCTGCTTGGTTTACGCTGGCCTTTCTGCTGGTTTGTGTTTTTTCTTGTCTTTCTCAGTCAGTACTTTTCCTTTTACCTTCAGCTGCTGTTTGTGCTTCTCTCTATCATCTGTATCTGTTTTCTTGTTCTCCTCCGCTTGTGTTTCTTCAGTTCTATTTTTATGGGGGGTGGGGCTTCTAGTTTTACTAGTATTCTGGTGTTTACCTTTGCTTGCTTCACGCTATTCAGGCCATTGTGCTATTCAGGATTCCATTTACTTTTGTCATCCTTTTAGCAGTCCTCAGTTGACCTGCAATTGGCTCCCACTTGCTGTAGCTGTCTCCCTACACATTCATCCTTAATTGTTTACACCTGCTCCACTCAGTGTCTGGCTTCATTCAGCAGTTATAACTCCCAACTTTTCAGTTCCCATATGCTTGCTTTTCTAGCAGTGTTATTGTTGCTGTACTCATTTACTCTGCTTCCTTAGCAGTTCATTGTTATACTACTGCCTCAGCCTATGTAATTTGTGATGCATCAGCATCTCACATTAACCTTCCTTCAAACTGGTTGCCATGCTTTCTAGCTGTATCATTCAGTCTCATTCTCTGTCCCTATTATCATTCAAAGTTTCACTCAGTGGCACATTCCACCCTGCATTCTGCCTGCTGCTTCAGTCACATTCTGATACTGCTGTTACATGCGTACATATGCTGCCTCCCCATCATACTGCTGTTGTTAATGCTTCTATAAATTCTACTATGCTGCACTGTTTTGTCAAATGCTGCTGCAGTTGCAACTGCTACAACGTATCAGTCCCCTTGCCTCCTGTTGCTTCTTCCCAGTGTGATGTCATGGTGATCTGCTTGTGCCATCGCTTATTCCCATGGTGGATAATAGTGATGTTGCAGCGGGACATTGTGGCTTCAGGTTGGGAATGGGCTATGGAGTCAGGAATAAATATGGCTGTCTGGCTTTGTTTGGCCTTCTAAAACCCCTGCATTCAGTTAAAGCAGCTGTTCAACCTTACCTACATTCATGCTCCATACGCTCATGGCTGTCAGGCTTTGCCATGGCCCCTCTTTTCTACAATCAGATACATGCCAGCTACAACTTTTATATGGCTCAGGGCTTGCCCTGTAGCCAACAGTTTCACTCTGCCCCACGAAGTCCTCATCTGGAGGGCACGCCCCCCTCCTGCAGAGGTCGCACTCACACTGCGGGATGCTTTAGTCATGCAGATCATCAGCGGCACCTCTTGATGTAGAATTTAAGACTTCAGCTGCTGAAGGATGGGGCCCTTAAACCCAAGGAAGCTCCTTTAGCTGTGCATGCCATGCTTGTAGCACCTTCAAAGACTTTTCTCCCTACAGCCACCTAAGGTTCATCTGGTCTCCACATCCTCCCCTTCCCTGCCCATTCTCTGCTTTCCTCCTCTGCTCACCTCAAAAATTGTCCCCAGGGAAGCCCCTTAGTCTTCCTTCTCCTTAGGCCTCCCTCATGGAGGCTGGGTGCATGCCTTTCAGCAATTATTGCTCTCCTCCTCCCTCCTTCCTCCATGGGGTGAAGCCCTGAGCAGGAGTCTCCCTTTGCTGCAGAGGCACTCACAGCCCCTCACTGCATTTCCTGTTAGAGAGATAGAGCAGAGCCTTCCTACAAATTGGAATATCTCCTCCCTTAACAGGGTCTCTAAATTGTAGTAGCTGAGCCATCACTAATAGTATCCCAAGCTTGGAGGGAAGGTGACCTAGGCCTTGGATCCCCAGAGGTTTCCTCCTAATAGGAGGTTTTCCTCTCTTCCGTGCCGAAGGTCATAAATGCTAGGTAGTTCATATTTAGTATATTCCTTCAGTTTACCCAAATAGGTTCTGCTGTTGGATGGAGTTGGATGGTGGTTCTCTTTCTTTGTCGTTCCCTCTCTCCTTAGGAAGCCATGCCCCTCTGTTCAGTCAATATATATCAGCTTGCTCTTCAGTCTGTGTCTGTTTTCAGTTGTCATCGGTTGCTGTCGATCTATGCTCTCAGCCCTTGTGGTCAACATTTGCTGCTCAATACTCTTTTCTGGGGGCTACTTCCTAATGTACCTTTAGCCAAGGGAATCTTTCCCATGACACCTGTAGGGGTGTAACCCTCCTTGAGGGTTCCTTGCCTTTGGTACCCCTACAGAGTGGTAATTCCCCACGGAACAGAAAGTGCAAATGGCCAAAGTTATCAACAGTTGCACAAGCATAACACTACACTAAATTGCATAAGAAGAAAGAAAGAAAGAAAGAAAGAAAGAAAGAAAGAAAGAAAGAAAAGAAAGAAAAAAAGAAAGAAAGAAAGGCCTGATTCTCAAAGAATTAAGCACATCTCGTTTATTTAAAGTGTATTTGTGGTTAGGTGTCTTCACCAGTTCAGGATCAAAGGCTCATACGTGAAGCTCTTTCTCAATACAGCTTATGCTCTTACCTAAGATGGGCACCACCTGGTCAGATGTCACTCATGAATCTGCCTGCCTCAATATTTAAAGATACAGTGACAATATTTATTATGACCATACAAGATATTACAATTACTCACAGTGGTACCAAAAGCATGGCCACACAGATTCACCATAGTTCAAGCCCTATACATTAAAGACAGCAAAGGTTATGATTAGCTTGAGAACGCTATAGGGACAATCACACTGATGTCATTGGCTTTAGCTGCTCCTGTCTACGGACACTAGTGGTTCTTTTTGCCAACCAGCTGTCTGTGCAGTAGTCAGAAAGATAAATTATCTGTGTAACAATCCCCTTCTCCCAGTAGAGGATAGGGTTGTTACTAGCAGCACTCGGTGCTGTGGCACCTTCGTGTACCCTTATGAGAGATGGATGAGTCTAGGAACACAGGGTATAAAAGCAGATTTAGGTGGGAAGTTCAGAGATTTCCTTCAGTGCTAGGGGACCAGTAAATGCCTGATTGGCTTCATGTGAACTGTGACTGGAGGGGGCCTGCCAGATCCAGGGTGGTGGCTGAGTCCCGTGTCTGGGGTAACACAGGACCCCTCCAGCACCATATGCCTGTAAAATCTGAAAGGGGCATTAGTCTGGTGCCTTGTCTGGAGTGGTTTGTGTGAGTTCTTGCTGAGGGGACCCAGAGCCCATGCCTTGGGCTGAGAATGGGACACCTTGATGCTCCACAGAGGATGAAAACTGAGTTTGAGATCCCTGCACAGGCATCACCAGCTTAAATGTTGGATGTCAGGGGAGTTGGGTGCACTGAAGGGGTGGAACTGTGTGGTATTCCATCAAGTGGTAGTGTAATATACCAAAGTCAGAGGGTCCCCAGTAATTCCCCAGTAGTCCCCAGTTACCCCCAGTATACACTGTAAGGTGCCCTGTGCACCCTGTACATAAAAATAAAAAGAGATTTTATGCATCTGCAGCATAATGGCTTAGGTGGAATGCTGTGCTGAGCTGCTCATGCACAGCATTCCATCCTAACCATTCTGGAACCAGAGTCCTGGTTTCAAAAGTATTAACAGTTTTTTCAGTGTGTTCCTGGGTAGCTGTTAAGGAGGGAGGATGCAGCAAGTTAAGGGGACAAGGGAAGAGGCTTATCTGTTGTTGAAGCCATCCCTGAGAACTTGTCTGTGCTCCAGCTCTGCCTCCAGCACCTGAAGACTGCCCCAGAAGTGGATGGCGTGGTCGGTGGTGCCATCGAGGCTACAGAAGAAAAAAAGTGTCTGGTTCAGTGTTGGGCTGTGATCCCGTTGTTATTTATTTGGCCTCCCAATTAGTTTAAAAGCAATTCCAGTCCCCCATCAAGCGACTTGCAAGTGCATGTGATTCTTCGGTCGCTGGTCTTAGGCGCTCTTGCTGTCCCTCCCAGCCTGTCGAATCCTCCTCCCACTGCCAGGAGACACCTCCCACCTCCCGATCTGCCTCAGAGCCTAGGGAAGGAGTGGTGAGTCAGCAGCAAGCACCGATTTAGTGCTGTCCGCCCACAAAACAAAGAGACTGTTTTTTAATAAATATAGGTTACGTTAGCAGAGAGAGTAGTGGCTAAGTGCCTGAGGGAGGATCGGGTCAGAAGGACCCAGTATTTTAATATTCAGAGGGGCAGGTGAAGCGACGCCAACAGGGAGGGGCCAAGGAAGCAAGGCCAAGTAAAGGCCTAATAAATATTCAGAAGGGGGCTGAGTCATAGGAGGGGCAGAGAGATTGAGTGGCGTTAGGCTCAGAGAGCCAGAAAAATTAAAGGGACCCTGCCACTCCTGGGCAAATAGAAAATTAAAGCCACAATTCAGGCCCAAAGAAATAAAGAGGGCAGCTAGGCCCAGTTTAAAGAGGGCTATCAGGCCCGTGATTTAAAGAAGAGGGCACCAGGCCCATTTTGGGGTGCCAGGCCCAGGTTAAAGAGGGGCACCAGACCCAGGTTAAAGAGGGGCACCAGGCCCACAATTAAATTGGACACCAGGCCCAGTGGTACTGAGGGAACCAGGTCCTAGCAGTAAGTAGGGGCCAAGCCTAGCGAGTTAGGGCAAGCCAGCCCAGCAGTAGTAAAGGGCTACCCCGGCCTAGCCAGCTAGGGCAAGCCAGCCTAGTGGTAGTAAATGGTGGCTCTGGCCTGGTAAGTTAGGGCAAGCCAGCCTAGTGGTACTAAGGGCAACCTTGGCCTAGCAAGTTAAGGCAAGCCAACCCAGTAGTAGTAAAGGGCTACCCCAGCCTAGCGAGTTAGGGAAAGCCAACCAGTGGTATTAAGAGCATGAGGCCCAGCCAAGTGAAGGCACCAGGCCCAACAGTAATAAAGCAGGGGTATCACAAGACCCAGGACCTGTAGCTAGCTATTTAGGCCCATAGCTGTGTTAGGGGCCCAGTGATAGGAGCGACCCCAGATTTAATAGGAGCCTAGCTAGACATGTAAGCCCTCCAGTGCTAAAGGAGCCCGGTCACCCATCTAGTGTATAACCTTCCAGAGGGCCTATTCTCCACCGTAGGGTTTCCACAGTAACAGGAGAACCCAATTTAGCTAGAAGGGGTCCCATTAGAGTTAGGTCCACCAGAGCTAGGATTGAATCTGTATGATAAATTGCCTGTATATTTACTGTGGTCGAGACACTGAGACTTTTTATTTTATTTTATTTAACAGACTTTAGGATTACAACCTTTGAGTCAAGGACTACAAAGGCTCCACATCAGAAAAAACAAACATAAACACTTAATACATATAGACATAGAATGGCAGCTAAAGGTTACAGTTTTTTTAGTTATACAATATTACAGAATCAAGATCAGCTATACATTGCATTGAACGTGTTACCGAGAGCTGTATTTTACAGTTTTCAAGAGAACAATAAGTTTGCTGATAGAGGGAGGGAGTAACAGGTTTGGTATTTACAGCTAAGTAGAGAATTAGACAGATACCTTGTGAGTGCAGCTAAAGGAGGCATTGTTAATAGGTAATGTTTGGTAGCCCTATCGGTAGAAGCTCAGTGGCGAGGTGGTCCCGTAAGATGATATATAGATGACCCAGCACTAGCTGGTACATTGGCAGTGCCATGAAGTGAGAATGTACTCTTCAAGGGCTGACTTGAAAGGTCCTAATTTGGAGATGGAGGAGACATTGGAGGGGAGTTCGTTGTACCAGTCTGGAGCCCTGTGTGGGAATGATCTTTGGGCTAAGGAGGTTCTAACCCTCAGGATGGACCACACCTGTCAGTTGGTAGTGCGAGTGTTCACTGAGGTGTGGGAGGATAGGAGAGAGGCAGAAACCCCCAAGGGAGTAAGACCCAGGTGTATTTTCTTTGTGAGGAGACATGTTTGATAAAATAGCCTTTCATCCAGGGTGAAGAGATTTGTCAGGGCATATAGGGTACAGGTGTGGGTACTCTTGTCTGCCCCGGAGAGGAGTCTGCATGCTTTGTTTATGGCCAGGTGGATTTTGTTAAGGGCTGTGTGGTCAGCAGCCGAGTAGATAGTGAGCCCATAATTGACTAGGGAGAGGACTGAGGAGGTGACAGCCAGATTAAGGGCTTCCGGAAGTAGGCAATCCTTGTGCCGATACAACAGGCCTATACAGACATTTGTGGCTGATGATAGAGTGTCAATGTGTGAATGGAAGGAGAGGCTGGAATCAAATGTAAGGCCCAAGTATTTATATGTATGGACCTGTTCTAGAGGAAGGAGAGAGTGGGAGAGGATTGTTAGCTGTGCATTCTTGGCCTTATTCTGTCGGTGGGCAAACAGCATTGTCTTTGTCTTTTTTACATTGACCACAAGTCTTTGGTCTATGAACCAGTTTTCAATCTGGTTAAATGCATGTTGGAGGGAGGACTGCAATACTGTGGGATCTGGGTGTGAGGCAAAAAGAACCCGTCGTCCGCATAGAGTAGTAGGTTGCCGGAGCAGGAATTGGGCAAGGTGTTTAGGTAGATGCTGAATAATAAAGGGCCGATGATGGAGCCCTGGGGAACCCCAGAGTGGACTGGCAGGGTGGTTGAGAGAGTGTTGTTTATTTTGACACATTGTGATCTAGCTATGAGGTAACTGGTAAACCAGGAGATGGGTCCTTGGGACAGATCTATGTGGCGGAGTATGCTTGAGAGTAAGGGGTGGGAAGACTGTATCAAAGGCCTTTGACAGGTCGATGAAGACAGCTCCAGCTAGGTGTTTTCTATCCAGGGCAGATTGAATAAAATTAGAGAACTCAGTAAAAGCAGTAGTTGTACTGTGCTCAGATCTGAAGCCATGCTGCTCCCTGCAAAGTAGGTTGTGAGCAAGTAGGTACTCAGTGAGTTGGGTGGCTATAATTTTTTCGAGGGATTTCAAGAGTGGTGGGAGAATAGATATGGGACGGTAGTTATTGGGGGAGGTGCTGTCACCACTCTGCAGTATTAGGGTGACTGTGGCAGTCTTCCAGGCTGCGGAGAACTGCCCCAGAATTAAGGAGTGGTTAATGAGGTCAGTCAGTGGGGAGAGGACTGTATCTAATACTAGATGTAGGATTCTCATATCAAAAGAATCTTTGCAATAGCAAGAGCCACTGAGAGCTTTAATGAGAAAAGGCCTTGCCTCATTCGTAGAGGTCACCCTGAGATGGAAGGGGGGATGCTGGGTGTTAGGGGGCAGGGTTGCAGGAGTGGGGTCAAAGAAGTTATTTGGGACTACTGCACTAAGGTCAGAGAATGATGAGTTGAGGCAGTTGGCGATGGCCAGCGGGTCGGTGGTAGGGACATTGTTGACAGTTAGTGGGGGGAGGGGAGCCGGGATTTGCCATTGAGTTCCTTGATATTGTCCCAGAACAGCTGAGCATTCCCCCAGGAGGAGGCAAGGGTCATTTTGTAGTAGCCCAATTTGGCCTGTTTAATGGCCCAAGTCCATCTGTTTTGAGTCACTTTATAGGCTTGCCTGTCCGCCTGCATGCTGGATGCGACTGCTTTATGCCAGAGATCATCTCTGTGCTTTAGCTGTTGGAGCAGTGCAAGCATGACTCAGAGGCATTACTTTTCTTGGATTGCACTTTTGTTAGTGGGGCATAGATGTCACATGTTTTATTAAAAGAACAGGTGAAATAATCAAGGGCTTCATCTATAGTAGGGGCCCTGGAGATGGGGGACCAGTCCCATTGAGTTAAGTATTTTCTTAATTTTGTGAGGCCTCCAGGTTGGAGACGACACCGGGCAATATAGTTTGGTTTGAGTTTCTGCTGAAGATACGACCATGAAAACAGGATGGGTGAGTGATCGCTTAGGGAGTCTGGAAGGACCACCAGGTCAGAGATTATGTGGGAACGGTTGGTGAGAAGGTCGATCAAGGTGCTACACCCATTAGTGGGGTTCACCTTGGTAGGTTGACTGATCAGCTGGGTCAGGTCCAGTGCAGCAAAGGTGTCCTTGGTGTGGGAAGCTGAACTGGCAAGCCAGTTCACATTAAAGTCTCCAACTATGATGTGTTCCGTTTTGGGGGGGGGGAGCCCGAGATGTACAGTAGCAGCCACAGACACTGCCAGATATTTCCTGAAATCTCTGAGATATTTCCAGAGATATCTCATGCTTTCTCCATTTCCACAGTAGGGGCAGCAGAGAGAAATTCTTTAGAAATTTCACAAAATATCTGGAAATAGCTGGCAATGTCTGTGGCTACTACTGTAGTTAGCAAGGGATTGTATAGCAGGAGCTTGGTTTCTTGGGGGGACATATGCGACAGTAAGAATTACAGGGGCTCTGGATGGATCTGGAGTAAGTTTTAATGATAAGGCTTGGGCACCAGACTATATAGTTATTGACCACTACAGCAGGAATTGAGACTATGTTTGCATTTTCCTACATTATTAGTCATTCTACGAACATTACTGAGTGTCAGAACTGTTTTACATTGCTTTGTGCCAGCATTTTGGTGCTGGATAACCATCTGAATCAGTCTTCAACTGTCTTTGGAATCATTTCACCCCTGTGCAACCCTGTCAGTCTTCAATGATCCTTCAAGAATCATCCTCCAGCACATCCAGAAGCAGACAACAACCAATCCACGAAGAGCCATACCACAGTCGCCTCAAAGTTGCATCGTCCCTTTTATTATTTTCCTCTTGCAGTTTCCCAGTATGGCTTATTCCAATGCAGAAGTCTGCCATCCATTTTCTTGTTTTCAGGTCCGCAGCAGAGTAACATTCAACCCATCAGTGTCAGTTCTCCGAGTGATGTTCGGTTTATTGTTTTTAGTGTGTCCTGGCTAGTCTGGCCATGGACTCCAAGTTTGGTCACAGTTCAACGTACTATTTATTGCTTTGGTGAGTGCCTTGGCTTGTCCAGTCTTGGAACTCAGAAGACTGACGCACTTCGACGCCCAGAGAGAGTGGTTGCCTGGAGTCCAAGAGTGGTCCAGAGGTCCTGATCCAGTGGGAGTGTCAGTCAATGTGTGTCTTCAGTCCAGAGGGAGCGCTTGCCTGAAGTCTAAGAGTGGTCCAGAGGTTCCGATTCTCCCGATCCAGTGTGTTCATCAGCTTAGAGTATATCCTCAGTTCAGAAGCAGACTGTTGGTTGATTCTTCTTCTTCTTGATCCCTTCACTTAGCAATCCAGAAGTGGACTGTGGCTAAGTGGTTTGCATTGCTTATTCTTTCCAGGCAGACTAGAAGCGGACTGCAACCGGATCTTGTATTCCTTTCTGGCAACCCTAGAAAGATGGGGTGTAGCTGAGGACTCATGGTTTATTAAATCCTTTCCACATCCTTAGCTTTTCTACCAAGGTCCTGTATTTCACTGGGAAACCAGTGGATGGTATCCACGTTTCTTTCGTCGACAGAGAAAGTTACATGCACCAACTGACAATCATCTATCGCATAGATTCTTCTTGTAGTATTGGAATGACTAATTCTAAAAACCTAAGTTTTAGGAAGAGGTGCACCTCGGGGTTAGAAGTAGATATCTGAAGATAAAAAAGACGCTCTTACAGCGTAGCTGTTACAGTCGATTGATCCATTCTGGTATTCTGTGCTATAGAGCTTCCCCTCTTGTAGGGAGGTAGCTGTTACAGCTGATTATTCCTCTTGCCTATAGTAAAGTAGTAGCTTGTGTGTTAATGATTGTCCCTCTCTTGTGACCCCACCCGTTGATCAGTTGCCAATAAATAAGTTCCTTTTCTCCACTTGTGCCTCCTGCCTCTCCATTTTGGTGAAGAATTACATCACATAGCCAAATAGGAAAAGAACTGCCTTACCACCTGGGTGGGTGTATTGGAATAGCCTGACATTCAGATCACCTGGCTCACTTCACTTGGCATTACGGACAGGATACGTGACTTCCATCTACTCAGTTCTTTATTATCACAACCAAACATCACAGTCCTCCCGTACTTTTCAGCACACTTCAGTAGGCTACAGGACTATGATTGGGGTGCTGTTCATCCCCATGTGAAAAGACAAATGAAATTTAAGCTCATACCTGGGCTGTAGATGAATAATTATATTGTGCTAAGGGGAAACAGGCAGACAACTATCTGGCTACAAAGAAATATTTTGAATCAGGAATGGGAGAGTCCATAATTCTGAGCATGGGTCCTGGACTGCTAGGTGGTTGGGACTCTAAGGTGGCTAATGACTGATGTGTCTGACAATGAAACACTGAGTCCCTGAGCTCAATGTCAAACTGACTGTGTACCTAAATTAACTTGTATGATTTCACCCTAGTAAAGACCACAGATGAATTGGTACGCTGGTTGTTCAGTGATTATTTAAAGACATATACTGGGTGGAGGCTGTCCAGAGGAGGACAACCAAAATGGTGCATGGTCTGCACCAGAAGACATACCAAGAGATACTAAAGGAACTTAATATGTATACCCTTAAGGAAAGGGGGGGGGACATGACAGCAACTTTCAAGTACCTCAAGGGAATCAACAAAGTCCAAGAGGGTAGCATCTTTCAGAAAAAGAGATGTGCAAGAACAAGGGGACACAATTTGAAGGTAGAAGGGAGACAGCTCACAAGTAATGTGAGGAAGTATTTTATCATGGAGAGGGTTGTGGATGCATGGAATGGCCTTCCTGAGGCGGTCATGGAGTCAAAAACAGTGGGGGAATTCAAGAATGCATGGGACAGACATAAGACAATTCTAGTGGGGGTAGGAGGAGTTAAGCTGTTGGTTAACTAGAATCTGCAGCTTATCCATTAGGTAGGGAAGTGGGCAGACTAGGTGGGCCAAGTGATCCTTATCTGCCATCAAATTCTGTGTTTATATGTTTCTATTATTGCTGTCATCATTGTACCAGTGTCTGTCCTAGTAATGGCAGCAGTGAATCTGATAGCCAGTGCCTTAACTGTTTGCAAGCCAGGGGACTCCTGGCAAGCTGAACTATCCTTATACCCTATAGACATGGGAGATACTATGGCCATGCCCACCCCTATCAGGGTTTATAGAGAACTGGTTGGTGGGCCAAACTGGGGGCGGAGGGGCATTGCATTTGAAGTCCATGCTCACCACAATAAAAAATTCCTTGGATATAGAAAGGCATTAGAGCAAAACACATACCACAAAAAAGACCTGAAAATTGCTTGTCCTCTGGGGAAGAGGAAAAAGATGAACAAATTTATTTTGCTAACAGTGCTAGTCACACATTTATTTAGTCAGAAGATCAGGGGGCTGAGGAAGGGTTGTCTGGCAGTAAAAATAAGAGGGCTTCATCAGTGGTATGAGATTACTTCCAGTCTGACCTAACAAACTTGTGCCATGCAATATGCTTTTGTATGTTAAATATTTATGAGCCAACCAGCTACAAGATGTATCAGCCAGTAAAAGCTTTGCATCCTTTGTACTGTACAAACTCTGTTAAGATATCAACAACAAAACCATCCAACTGTGGTGGGGAAATTAATGGCTGCTGGTTTGGAAAGGGCTAGGGTCAAGTAGAGGGTAGTCATGTGGCAGAGCTGATACCATGTGAAACAATTTGTATTCATAAATATTTTTAAGTTCTTCAGCATTCCCGAAAATAGAGTAACATTTCTGTGTCCAGCTGAAGCAGACTAGTACCTGTAGTGCTTTTCTGTCTGTAAGATTGATTGATTGTTGCTATTATGTCTTGCTACAGATCAGTAGTGACATG
This sequence comes from Neoceratodus forsteri, assembly GCA_016271365.2. Classification (NCBI taxonomy): domain Eukaryota; kingdom Metazoa; phylum Chordata; order Ceratodontiformes; family Ceratodontidae; genus Neoceratodus; species Neoceratodus forsteri. The sequence continues at coordinate 971,894,648 of CM057456.1, read as the reverse complement.
TTTTGTGTACTGGCTTTGACTATTTATGGTTGCAAGAAATGAATACAGGAAGGAATGACTAAAATAGTTCAAAGGCGGCTGAGGGGCACAAGCTCCGAAGTGCCATTCGTATAGCCCTTTGAGCTTCAGTTACTCCATTACTCCAGACACAAACCATGCAAGAATCATTTGAAAGGGTATGTCAATATGACTCATGGCACTGGAGTGCTCAGCAATTTAACAAGTTATTGTTAAAATGGTAACACTAGACTTGTGTATCTTCTCTTGTGTAGTGGCAGTTGGCTTTTAGCATGTAATAAATGCTGCAGAGAAACAATACCAAGTGACATCCGGCTGCTATTTTTAATGACTACAAGGACAAAATACCAGGAATTATGTCAACAAGTGAATCTGTCCCTAAAATGCATACAATTACTGATATGTGAACAAGTATGCAAAGCACATGTCGAGGTTTCTTGAAGAATGTGCTCAAAGCAGCTGCAGAGGTTTGCATCTCAGTATGTGTAACAGACCCCTGGAGTGCACACACAGCCTACCACTGTGGCCCACACTGCTGTATCCACTCAGGCACACATGGGGGATAAAGGACTATTCAGTCCAAAATGGGTCAGGCGGGAATAGATATGGAGTGGTTTTCTGTTCACTAAATTATTTTTATCTGAAAATTGCTTCAGTTGCATCCTGTTATAGTAAGGTGGTGAGTGACGGAACTTTTGTTATGAAGACACACAGGGTATAGTTGATAGGTTTCTTTATTGCTGCTCTCAGTCATGAAGGTACCAGCTCTGTTGCTGCTCTGCTTAGATGTAAAAGCAGAAAAAAATAATAAATATACACTATACCTCTAATACATAAATAAAACAATATGCAGCATAACTGCAAATACAAATAAACATACATGTACTGCAACAACATATCTCACAGCTTGCCATCTCAGAATGCATGTACATATCATGCAACAGCGAAAGTAACCACTGATTACTCATTACAGCTACTGTATGCTCAGACTGCAGCCTCATGAATATCCCCCCCAACATGTCAAGGAACCCTCTACTGATTCCATCAAAATTTATTTATTTATTAGCTTTTGGTAGCTGGGTAAGTGCACTAGACAGAACTGCCTATTTTCAGGCACGAACCGGGAGAATACAAATCAAGAAACAGGTAAAAAACAAATACATTTACAGTGCTGTACAATAGGAGATTCCAAACAGTTATACAGAGGTGCAAGTTACATAGTACATAGGGGAGGTACATATCACACAGTATAATAGGAACAAAACAAACAAAAAGGCACAATTTGCAGTTAATAATGTACAAAACATGACAGTGCTGTTGGTAAGTCAGCAAGGAGAAAATTCCCAGGCAGAGACAGGGAACAAAGTGCGTAGCTGCAGCTGAGGAAGAGTGGGGATGGGAGGGATCAAGAGGCCACAGGGAAATTTAAGTGCAGAACAGTGGTAGATTTGCATGACTCATGAGGCTAGGGACATTTGCAAATGTCAAGGGAGGTGAGGTAATTGGAGAGGCCTTTCTTGAAAGTGGGGAGGGATTTGGAGTGCCTAAGATCAAGTAGGAGAGAGTTCCAAAATTTGGGGGCATAGAAGGAGAAGGCAAGTTTACCCATCCTGGTACAGCATTTTGGTACAGATAACAGAGCTAAAGACATGGAACGAAGGGAACGAGGGTAGTCCATGGGGGTGAGCATAGCAGTGAGTGTGGAGGGGACAGAAGAATGAATAATGTTGTCAGTCAGACAACCTAATGAATAAGCCTGACATGAGGAAGGAGACAACCAGTGGAGGTCAGAGTAGAGAGTACAGTGGTGCTTAAGATGAGAAGCAGATATCACAAATCTACAGACATTATTGTAGGCAACGTCCCACATTTGCAAGATGCTTGCCTGTGCCGTAGCGAAGACAGGCACAGCGCAGCAGAGTCCAGGGAGGAGAAGGCCTTGGGCAACAGAGATCCTGGCAGCAGGGGTCAGAAACTGATGGACTCAGTAAGCCAGTCCAGTTTTAGCATTGACTGATTTGCAGACAGCTTTGACATGCAGTGAGAAGTTAAGAGATGTTAACTAACAGATTTTAGAAAATGGGCTGGAGAAATTCTCAAAGCTGGTTAGATAAGGCCACCAACTAGCTGGTCTGGTATCAGACAACAGAGACTGGGACATAATGAAACATTTCAATAAATAAATAAATTATGAGTCCCAGGGCCGGATTTTCAAATCCCTGAGAAGGACGCAAGGTGCTTGCATCACACATGTCTTACACAACTGGCACCTTGCATCAAAGGATGCGCCAGAGCTATTTTGCAAAGCAGCCTGCATCAAATGCAGGCTGCGTGAGCCTAAGTGGGCTTGTTCCAGCTGTATGCCATGAAATGGGCTGTGGCTTGGTGCTAGGGGACTTGCTGCAGATGCAGGCCACCATATCCCCTAATGTTGCATTCTCAAACCAATCCCTGAGGACAAAGGTCTAAGTACAGTTAGACCAGCCAAGGGCTAATCTAATGGTACTTACAGTAGACATCCTCTGGGAGGATTGTCAGCCAGATGCCACTGTGTCCCCCTGTATATATAGTATGCACTCTAACAATTCATTTGATAACCAGCTGTGGTGGTGTAGGAGGGCTTTGCCACTCACCTGATTGGGATTCAAGATGGGGGGAGTGGGGTAGTGAGTACTACCTGGCAGGGTGAGGGGCCACTAGACCACCAGGACTGAATGTTATCAGCCTTTCCATATTTGGGCATATGGGGCTGGGGGTGGGGACCTGGATCACAGGTAACTGTCTGTTATGCAATAGTATTGTGCATTACTGGCATACCGGGGCTGGGGGGGACTAGCTCATCAGGGACTGACCTGTTTACTGTAATAGTTTATATTGGGGCATATCGGTGATTGGAAGGGGGAGCCACTAGAACATCAGGATATGACTTTTATTATAGTAGTGTACATTATGGGTATATTGGAGTTTGGAGGGGGGTTACCACTAGATCACCAGGGTACTCCAGTTTGTAAACATGTCGGTTACTGGCAGATTGGTGGGGGGAAGGGTGCTAGCCACTACTGAGTTCCATTCCAAGGGGGCAGCTGCCGCCCCACTGCTCCACAGCTGTTGGGGAAAACCTTGTGGGTGCACTGTCTGTTGGACACACTGCCACTGTTGCCTCAAGCTGTGGGACTTAGGTGTTGGGACCCTGTCTGATAAGTAATTGGATGCAGGGTCCTGGACACAGTGACTCTCAGCGTAAGCTGCCATTGTCACAGCTTGTGACTAAGTTTTGAAAATCCAGCCCCCAGTCTCTGCCTGCCTGTTTACATAAAAAATTACTAAGCCAATAGAATTTTCAATGTAAAATAGTTGCAGTGTTCTGTCTGTGTATTGAGAGATACAGTCCCTCCCCCATTCTGGTGAAGCAACTGGTTTTAGTACTAAAGGCATGTGTAGCACACACTATGTCATGCTTTAGACATTTAGCAAAAGATGATAAACACACCAGGAAACAATTTTTTTTTTTTTTTTGCTAAACCACCTGCATAGTGGCAGCCGTTATGGACAGTGCTAGTCTTGCACTATACTTCCATTTGCCCTGGCTCTTTACCTTGCTCAGAAAGAACAAGGTACAAAAAAAAGTAGCTTCAACATGTAAAACAAACTCTGGTCAGAGCCGATATGGCTGTGGAAAGCTTTTGAGATGCTTTTACCCATTATTTCTAAAGAATTTGCACAATGCAGGTATGGTGAGAGGAAGTTTCAGTGTGGTCTTCCTTTTACACATTTTTACAATGTGTTTTCCTAGAATATACCTACTGATTGCTATACTGTATGTTTAGTCTGGATAGTTCACAGAAGACATGGCATCTTATTTTCAGTGGGGCTGTACATCTATACAATATTATGCTGCATTGCATAAAATCAGAACACACAGAAGACAATATCTTACATCTGGACTAGGCTGCCCTGAATAAATATATGATAAAAATTGTAAAAGCATGACCCCACTGAAAACAAGATGTTTCATCTAATCTGGGACATTCTGAGTAAATACAGTGAAAAGAATGGGTAAAGTGAAGGTCACAATGACAATAAGATGTAGCATCTCCCCAACGCTATCCAGGATACAAAATATAGGATAAGAAATATTTAAAGAGCTAGTGGAGCCGAAACAGGCAGACAGGAAAATAATACAAATTTTAAGTAGTAGTCAGTTGTAATTTTTTATTTTTGAAGTATTTTTCTTCTTCCTTTTTCTCATCAGAAAGTATTCTATATGATAATATTGTGCTGGATGTGTGGAACAGCTCTTAGCTTGGCAGCTGACATATCTAACTCTACTGCCCCACACTACATCGTCAGCATTATGATATCATTGACAGTGACATCACAGGTGAATGATCTGGCTGTCACTCACCTGCTGTTCCTCAGCAGCAGTGATGTCATAGTCATTGAGGTTACAATGCTGATGATATAGTGTGGGGCAGTAGAGTAAAATATGTCAGCTGCCAGGCTAAGAGCTGTTTCACACATCACACCTACTAACATCAGGTAAACAATCTTTTAATTAACCAAAGGGAAAAGAAAAAGTACCTCAGATATAAAAGGTAATGGTTGGCTGCTTTTAAAATCTAATATTAGTTTTAGGCAGTACACTAGCTCTTTAAAGGAAATCTACTTTAGACTGAATCCGGGTTGTACCTGAAAATAGGTGGGTTTTTTTTTTGCCTAGTGCACTTACCCGGTTATGAAAAGCTAATAAATTAATAAATAAACTTCACTGTGTTCACTGACATAAACAAACATTTTCTTTATTGTTTTGTAATATATTAGATTGCGGTACTTATTTTGAATGTTGTGACCATGAGGATGGTGTGTACAGTCTGTGTGTGTTTGTTGTAGCTCAATACATTTTTTCCTCAAAAAGCAAATGCCTGCTGATTGCTATATAATTAACCTGGATAGTTCACAGAAGATCTGCAATATGTCTGGGACAGTGCTTATCAGACAGTGTCTTAAGAGGTAAAAAAAAAACCAACAGTGTAAGTCATTTGCTCTTGGGAAATGGTGACATTTATGAGGTATGAATCTTTCTTGAAAGACAATAGTTGCCCAACTGAAGCTACTAGCAAAAAAATGTTTAAATGGTAAGTATTTAAATGTGCAAGTTGTTGCATTTTGAAGGGGGGCAAACAAATCTCCAGTTTAATAGGCAACCAATATTTAACAAGCTGTTTCAGTTTCCTAATGGCCATCTGATAAGCAGATTTAGTTCTGTCTCCAATATTCTAAACAGAAAGAAGGCCATTTCATTTTCCTAATGGCCATCTGATAAGCAGCTTTAGTGCTGTCTCCAACATTCTAAACAGAAAGAAGGGGGTATTTTACTTCATTTGGCACAGTGATTTTTAGTTGTGGAAGGATACACTGAAATGTCTAAAAATGTGTTCCACGTTCCTCCATTTTCCAGCTACAGACAGTAAGATGGCTGTAGGCTCCCTCCACAGCCATAAAAAGGGTAACCTACTACTTCTTTTCTGTTGCCCGATTGCAGGCAACCACCCTGCTTGATCCTGGTACAGTCATTGTCTTGGTCTCTGTTTCTGATTCCTGACTGCACACAGCTGCTCTGCCTGATCCTGGAGCACTCCTTGTCATGATCCTCACCTCATCACATACTTAAAATGGAGTATGGGTGTAATGGGGTGGGGGAGGGAGGGGCTGACAGCTCTACACAAAATGGAGACAGGAGGGTTGAAGATAAGACAAATGTTGCCACTGAGACAAGTGTTAAAAAAATCACCTGTCAAACACTGCAGTGCCCTCTACTTGTATAAACATGTCACATATAGGACATTTTCTCAGCTCAATAATGCCCTCTAAGGTGGGTGGTATGTGCTATACTGGACCTTCTAGGGACTTTAAGGCCCTCCATCTGCAATGTTGGGCCTCGTTACACCCCTTGGGTGATCCAGTATAGCCCAATACCACCCACCCTGTTGGTTAATATTGCTTATTTGAACATGCACATAGAATAATGTTCATACAGCATAAAGGTACTTTTTAACAATATGTTTGAGAAACAAGTATTAATATCTAACACATAGCAATTATTTAGACATTAAATGGAAATCAAACGACATATTATTACTTTTAAACTAGAAAGGAAAACTAACACTTCTGTTCAATTATTTTGGAATCCCCCTATGGACTTATGGCATTTAGTGCGTTCCTTTGTCCACACAAACATACTGCAGTGCATTCTTTGAGGCAGCCACATACAGATCCAACATCTTGGGTAGTATAATAATTTAATAGGGGAAAGTGTGTGATGTGCCCCAGCCCCAATAGCATAGCAAGAACATAAGGCAACTGATCCTAAACAAAAGGAAGACCTATGAACCTTTGAAAGAGAAAGACTGCCACCAGGCCAAAGAGGAGTAGAGAGCAGCATCTAGGGATGGCAAAGCTAGAATTAAAGGGGACAGGACATTTGTGTTAATTAGCAGGAGCTAGTAATGTTCCTATTAACAGAAGTTAAAAGCATGCCTCCAAATGATCCAAACTGTAGCTGAATAAACAACACTGATGTGAAAATTGTTTTCCTTTTATGGACAACATTCTACTCCGTTCTTTTCATGGAACCAGTAATTTGGAGATTTTGCTATGTCACTGTTTATGCACAGAATGCTAAGAATGAGCTATTGACTTATCAGAACTAGTGTTGCTTGGATAGTATCCTATAAATTAGCATACCACCAGATAACTGACGTTTGGCCAGATAGTGGATACAGTTGGATAGTAACGCTATCTGACCATGGATCTAGCCATCCCGGATCCAGGTTGGATTTCCAGATCTGTGGTCAGATCCCTGGCTCTGACACTGGATCTGACTGCAGATCTGTGGATCTGATCTCAGATAATGTGGGATCCAACCTGGGATCTGACTTCCAACTTAGGTTGGATCCCAGGTTGGATACTGTCACTATCTGATGGATCACAATCAGATCCAGAAAGGCACTATCTGAGCATCACTGATAAGAAATATGCTCAGCATTCTGTACTAGAGCTGTGCAGAATATAGAATTCTGCCTGTGGAATGCCCAGGGAATGACCATTTAGATTCTGAAGAATTCAGTGGAATTTTGCTAAATTTTTAATTTCAGTTATTTCACTATAATTTTAACAGTACACATCCAAATAACACCAATTTGGAATATAAACCATACCTCAATGCTTACAAGAGTATTCCAAATGTCATAGCTGTAGATTGAAAGGGGCAGAGTTATGGGTGGCCAAACATTCAGTCAAAATTTAATTTTCAGTTATTTTGAGATAATTTTAAAAGTTCTTATCAACATTTCTCCACAATATCAGGATTTAGAGAAGTACCTAGAATGTGTATATGCATCATGTCTCAAGCTTCAATGTGAGCTGAGTTATAGGTAGCCAAATATTTTGCCAAAATTTGGATTTCTGTAATTTTAGTATAATTTTGATAGTGTTCATTGAAATGCTACAAAAATTAACAGGTATATAGGTTATCTCTACATTTATATATGCACGTAGTTTCAGATTTCTAGCCTTAAATGGGATTGATTTATAGCCTGCCAAACATGTTGCCAAAATTTAAATTTAAATTAGTTCCCTCTAATTTTAAAACTACATATCTAAATTTAACCAGAGTTGAAACATTTAAAGAGGACAGGAAATAAAAAAAAACATAAGTGAGACTACTAAATGTGTCCTGTATTTTTTAGTAATGTTGTATGTGTGTAAATATCATTTAAAATCCTCATTCTGTGTAAAGTAAAATTTTATTTCATTAAATCAAATGATTTTACCAATATGGCTGGCAATGGAGTTGGTCCCTTTGCCTTTCTGGTTTTATCCTTTGAAAAGCGAGCATGGCTATTTATCCATGATGTACATGTCTGTGTTGATGGCGTCATCTGATGGCTCATGACAATATTATGTTTGATGCTGCACTAATGCAGTGACCTACGTAGTAGTAAGGGACGAGCAGGTGCTGTCTTGCAAGTGGGAGAGGGAGTGCAGCAAGGAAAGACATGAGCCTGCATGTTGCTTGGGGAGGAAGGGACAGGTTCAGAGGGGAGATTGTCTGACTGAAATGGCAGTTTTTAATTCTGTCTGAATATTTACTGATGCCATTTCTGTCATTTGTACTGACAGTAAGAATAACTTCTGACTGCAACTGATTTCAGTTACAGCCACTCATGTGTGAGAGTGTGATTCTGAAGAGCTGCTGTAACTCAAATGGTGAAGTGAGCATTTTTACCAGACACTCTGGCTACCTGTCAAATAGCAGGTTTCTGTCACAACTCTGAAATGTTAGCCTTTCAAGTACAATGATGCAACCTTCTCACTTGTGAGAATTAATTTATATGGTCATTTTGGGTGGAAAAGCAATGTTTGGTGCTGAGCTGTGTTTTTTTTTTGAGGGGGGCTCTGTCACAGATATTACAGGAATAAAGAAGCAGGGAATCACATCATCTGCTGGTACTATCAATAGGCACTTTTACACTGTGTGCTCTGCAAGGTAATGACCATCTCAGAAGCCCACAGTGTAAAAATAAATAATGTCAGTTTGAAAATCTAATAACTTTCCCTCCTCAATAGAAAATGCATATTCCCAATAACCATTGTCAGACTGTATAGTTTGCTAAAGTCAGCTGTCAGATGAGCTCTGCTTCTTCCCATTGGCAGGGCAAGGATGTGTTTATTCATGATATGGGCCGTAATGCTCAAGTTTAAAGGTCTTCACAGAAGTTGTTTCCGCTGTGGTATGGGTAGTAAATGCTAGATATCTGCATTAGACAGCGGAAAAGAGATAGGAGCGATGAAGTTGGGGTGATAAGCTGCCATTGGTGGGGGTTAAGAGAGGTTTCCCATGTTTGCCGTATTCTATTTGGGGAGAAGCATAAAGTATTTAAAGGTTATTTCTCCCATATATGTAATGTAAGAGGCTTGCTCAAAAGTGATCATTATAAATGATACTGAATCAGATGGCTGCTGTTTGGGGCCCCAAGTCCCCTGTGACTTCACTGCTGGCAGCAAGAACTGGATTATGCTGATCCTCGCTGACCAATTTTTTGCTTTGTAGCAGGAGCGAGGGGCTGGTTTGCCATTTCATGTCATGCCAGGCATAAGTCAAAATGAGAAATTCAGGTTCAAGAGTGGTGCTGGACAGTGTAGGTTTCCATGTCCCACCCCCAATCCAAACTGCAGGGCTGCAGGGTTTTGGTGGTGAGCAATGGAAGTTAAGATAGCAGGCTACAGAGCAGAATGGAGGTTCGTATGCTAGAGGTACCTCACATGGTGACTGCGTGTAAGTACTGTCCCAGGACCCAAGGTCATACGGTGATCAATAGTCTGTGAGAGGTCAAGCCCTTGAGCCCTTACTGATCAGCTGCTACACCAATGTCAGAGGGACAAAATCAGTTTGGACCTACCCAACTAAACCCTTTGCTTGACAGATATGTTAATCAGACCTACCCCCCCTTCGGGTGGGCAAGATCCCAGTCACAGTACCTAGATACGCCAATCCCAATCTCAAAGCTCTGTCCTTATGTTTGTCTTATGTAGCTCATCCATCACCTAAACCATCCCTATTAGTGATCCATACATTCAAATTATCAGTGATCATGCATCACTACCACCCCAGATGAAAAAAGGGGGAGGGGGCTTTTCTCCCAAAGTCTAATAGTATTAACCATAGTGGATCCACATAGTAGGGGGAGGGTGGGTGAAGGGATGTTTGCAAGCCAATTTGGCATGCATTGGGCGATTATTGTGGCTGTAAAGCTGGAGGCTCTTGTGTCCCACTTATCAAGATGCCCAACCCTTCCTCAGGTCTGGGCACGACAGATGGAAGCAGAGTGCTCTAGTGGATAACAAAAAAGGTTTGCTATGATGGTCTCTGCCTTCAGGGCATTATACTGGCTTCAGGAAATCAGATGAAACAAGCACATCACTGGACAGTGTGAAACATTTGTACGTAGACCTGAACTGCTGAGCTGCAGAAACTGGTTCAATTAATTATTGCATTGATAGCGGTGGTATTTAGTGGATCTGTTCTCTGTTCTAACCCACCCTCTGAGGAAGACTATGGTCCAAGCATTGGGACAAGAGCCAGAGATACAGCAGTTCTCAGGGTTGATAGGGGCTGTTCACAGTTTTGTATTTTTTCAATAAAAAAAAAAAAAACTTTAAGCAACAACTAAAGATTTTGACAGTACTCTTTGTTTCAAGAAATGCTGTTCCTGGAGCATTTGGATTTTTGTACCAATGGTAACATATAGGATGACATACTCCGTCCTTATTCAAAATTAGTTTCTGTGTTTCAGGGCAGTGAACCGGCAGTGGATGAAGAATTATTGTACTGTGTGTGAATGGTTACAGAAACGACATGCATCATTGGTAGTATGAGCAGTGAAAAAAACAACGCCATTTCAGTTATTGACAACCTTGTGAGTTACAACATCATGCAATTGAGATGTTCAAACAAATACCAGCTGCACAGGCGTACTACAGTAGTTCAAAGTAACTTCTGCCCATAAAAAAATAATTCTCACAAATGAGAAGGCTGCATCACTGTACTTGAAATGTCACCTGAAAGCTAACATTTCAGAGTTGTGACAGAAACCTGCTATGTAACAGGTAGTAGAGTGTCTGATAAAAATGCCCACTTCACCATTTGAGTTACAGCAGCTCTTTGAAATCACCCTCTCATGAGCGAGCAGTTGTAACTGAACTCAACTGCAGTCAGAAGTCGTTCTTACTGTCAGTACCAATGACAAAAAAACGGCATCAGTAAATGTTAAATATTCAGTAGCTGTGTAAAAAAACAACTGCCATTTCAGCCTGACAGTTGCACCACACATTCTTTTTAATTTTTCTTGCCATTTCTTTTTATTCAGGCACTTTCAATAATACATGCCGATGCGGGGTTTTACATGCGTACTCCCTCTGACAACAGCTGATGCTTGCGAGAGCACCACTGTGTCTCCCCTGCTATTAGGTAGTGTCACTGCATTTATGCAGCACCAACTGTAACGTCATAAAATGACATATCACCAAATCTGGTGAACATGAGCAGGATCATAATGTGTTTCGGTAGACCATTCAAGAATGGTAAAATCACAATGTACATAAAAATAAGGATGACAGACAAACAAATTCCCTTTCAGATATGATATTTTGTCAAAGCCAGCTGTTTGTATCTATTAGTGATGCTCTAAACCCGTTCCCATCCCCTTTAAACTACTATATCACGAGGTAATTTCTGAAAGTTCATATTTTCAGCTTTAAATGAGATTGAATTAAAAGTAGTCAAATTTTCACAAGATTTAAAAATGTAATTTTGCAAGAATGTAAACTACAAATTTATAAACCCCTGAAACTTTAAAACTAGAGAATGCAATGCCATTAAATTTGGAAGGTTCTTAGACCTTGCAAGGAGACTGTGTGTGCCAATTTTATTAATTGCTTGCTGTGAGAAATTGCAAAATAACATCTGTACTTAAAGTCAAATCCCCATGAGTCATTGTGGAAATTGTAGAATTTCATGACAAATTCCATACAACTGGAATTTTCTAATTTCATTTCTGACTTATCTGGGGGATTCTAATTAAAGGATAGGGGTATAAGAGGCAGGTAGCACAGGAGGTCACCAGGTTCTGGAATTGGATGCATAGTTTCACCAAGAAATAGACTGCTGAGCTGGGTAGCACAAAAGTTGTAGACTGCCAGGTTGGAGCAAGAAAACACAGAGGGCCCGATTCTCAAAGCCCTGCTTCTGACGCAAGGTACTTGCACCAAACAGATATGGTGCAAGGTGCACCTTGCATCCAAGGCAGCCTCCACGCAATTCACAAAGGTGGCCTGCATCGACCGCAGGCTGTCTGCCCTGAACAGGTCCTGCCCCACCCTTGCACCCAGTAATGGGCTGTGACAAGGTGCAAGGGGTGCCCTGCACTAGACACAAGCAGCCACAGCCCAGGAAGCGAGTCACAGACAGCACCCAGAGAAGCAGAAATTAAGTCCCTGTAGACCAGTCTGGGCTGGCATAAGGGGACTTAGAAACTGCTGCCCTGTGTGTGCTGCTGAGTGCATAGTGGTGTGGGCACCCACGCCCCACTCCCTGATGTGCCCCACAACAGCAATCATGGCGTGAACCCCCCACCAACCCCCTGATTATGCTGTCAGTGGCATACAGTGCACTCCCCCATCGGTGGTCTGGTGCCATCCAACCCCCACCACCTGCCTGTAGTGCCCCCGTCACCCCCCAGTGTCGGGACGAGCCAAGGACTGGCAATGCCCTCCACACACCTCCATGCCCCGACTGGACTGCATGTGCAGCAGTTTGTCCCATGTGATGTTTGCCCCCCATACAGTATGGGTCCCATAGGTTTGGGGCACGTCTGTACCGGCATGGGGCACACTGGATCGCAACGACACAAAGGGCCTGTGGCAACCCCTGTCCATGCATCATGCATTTTTCACAAGGGCAGGGTTGCCACAGGCATGGAGACTTAGGTGCCAGTACCCCTCCCATATGAGAATCGGGTGCAGGATCTCTGGCACACAGGGCATCAGCACAAGCTGCTGTTTGCCGCAGCTTGTGCCAGATGGAGGCCCCTTTGAGAATCGGGCCCAGAGTGTCAACAATTCCAACCTGAATACAGGACATTTAAGGATCACATGCAGTAAATTTATAATCCAGGGAGCCTGGAGTACATGCAAGTCTTAGGACTTAGAGGCACTCAGAAAGACGTAGTGGGGGAAGAAAGTGTCTTGGGCAGCAAGAAAAAGAATTCTGGCTATTCCAACAGGGTAGGTAAATAGGAAAAGGAGTAGGTGACTCATGTTTTAAGGGAGTTTGTCACTGTAAAGAACAAAGAGGATATCAGTGAGATTAGTAGTTCAATTGAGTCAATCTGGCTATGCCAAAAGAGAAGGGGGGAGGGATAATCACCCAGAGAGAAGCAGCAGGACTGCAAAAAGCTCAGCCCAGCTTATCAAATGAAGTAGTGATATGTGCATTGTTAATGTTAAATTCCACAAAATAAATTCTGGATGCTTCAACTACAGTATGTGCTATCATAAATATGTGAGGAAATGTTACTAATCATTTTTTTTTCTTCTGCAAAATTAAAACTGCTTAACCAATTTGTCCAGTTATGTTAGACACCAGGATACACTGACTATGGCCATGCACGTTGAATGTTAACTCTGTGCATGCAAGAGCAGAGAAGTTACAAACACCCACATTTTTGATAGTTTTGACAAAGGTTAGCAAATATTTTCATAGTAAAGTTTTGAACCCCTGTAACTTAAAAATCTCATATCTAATTCTGTCCATATTTAGATAATTCTATAAGCATTACAAAAAGGTTATCCGTACTACTAATTTACACATGTCTAGCTCCAAAGATGCCTGAGTTATTTGCAGATGAAAGTTTTTCATGAAATTTCCTGAAAAAAATAAAATAATAGATTTTGAGCACATATAATTTTGAGATGATGCAATCTGGCGCATTGTTAGAACACCTACCATAAAGAAATCTGTGCCAAATTTAAGATCGCTGACTCAATAGATGGTTAAGGTATATGCAGATTAAAATGTTCATGAAATTTTGCACAAACATTAGAATGACAACATTTGAGCACCTAGAGTTTTGAAGCTATCCATTTAAATTTCATGATGTTTGGCATGTTAATGGCCACTGACCAAAAGAGTACACATTTCAAATTTTGGAGCTCTAGGCTGAGTTATAACCAAATTACTAAATTTTAACAATTCCATAAAATTTCACATAATTATGTGACATTTTGTTGACATTCTGCAGATTATGAATTTTCCCATTTGCACATCTCTATTCTATACACAACCTGTTACACAGGAAAAACTCCAGATCACTGGTTCCATGCAGAGAACTGTAACAGAATACTGCCCTTAAAAACAAAACAATGCAACATATTTTATTTTTTTATTTTAGCTTTTGTTTACTGGATAGGGTACACTAGGCATACATATGTCTATTCTCAGATATGACCCATCACATCACGTTTATAGATGCAGCAAATTTAAAATCCGCTGGCGAAGTGCAAGTGAAGTGGGCACTTCGTGTTGCCACTCCACTATGCGGAGTAGGCAATGCAAAGTGCTCACTTCGCCTTGTCATTACCACTTTGCGTTGGGCTGAATGACAACGCAAAGTAAGGCGAAGTCATTGATTTTAATCGACTTCGTATTCCTCATTATGATTCTAAATGATCCACTTGGTGTTTCAGACTTGGCAGCCCCCCCACACATCACATGGCTTACAATACTGTAAGTCACATGCTCTCTAGCCAGGCAGGGAGGAAGTGAGTCACACAGGCAGTTTCACATTCTCCTGTGCAGACTGAGAGAGAGGAGTGTGTACTAGAGAGAGGAGTGTTTTGATTGCAGAGGAGGAGAGTTAAAATTTGATAGTTAACCCAACAGCTTTTTTAAAAGCTACATTTTTTTGTCTTTTCTGTACTGTTTTTTACTTAATTTGTTCTTTCTGTAAATTTTATTTTTCTTACCTACTTACTTAGTTGTTTGTCTGTGTGTGTGTCTGTGTGTGTGTTGTGCTTGTGTCGTGAGATGGGGCAGGGTGAGGGAATGTCTGGGACGGGGGCAGCTCTGGGAAAGTGTGGTAGTATGCATCATCGTACTGTGCGCATGTGTGGGGGGCATGGGTGCCCATTTGTGTTGGACCGCTCTAAACTTGTGAGTGTCCAACCCCCAGAAGCAGGACCAGCACCGCCTCCTGACTCTGAGGCAGTTCAACCACCACCACCACCACCGCCACCAAGTCCAGCACAAGGTCCTTTGGAGCAGGATGTGCCTGTTCCCCCAGGCCCAGGTGTGGATCCCATCAGTACTGTTGAGCAGTGTGAGCAGCCTACTGCCAGTTCATCTGGCCCTCCCCTGCCTGTGCCTGGTCTTCCCCGCACCTCCGTTGTTTGGCAGTTTTTTGACTGTGTCGGGGGGGACAGCAGTGTGGTGAAGTGTCACCTATGTGCGGTGGAGGTGCGCCATGGCCCCGGGGGAGTCACCTGGGGATTGGTGGCCAGTGCACCCAGATGCTTAATCATCACCAGTTGGAGTGGCAGACTGCCACAGAACAGACCATGTCTGCACCTGCTGGCCATTCCATGGCAGAGGGTGCCACCGTGCATAGCGGCATACCTAAGGAGAGGAGGGCCACAGCAGCACCTGTTGCTCCACCAGCACCACCACCACCACCACCAGCAGGTCAGCCTGTCGAAAGAGTGGACACCAGAGAAGTGCATGTAACACTGTCTGACTTGGCAGTTCTCTGGAGTGCTGTTGAGGAGAACAGCAAGTGTATGAGTGCTGTGGAGCAGCAGCTGGATGAGATAAAGGGACATCAGCTTCAAATTATGTCCATGCTGGAACTGCTGCTGGATCACCATAGGATCCCACATTAGTTTTGTTTCCCCACACCATGTTCCCCCCCCACTTCCTTGCTGTGTCATAAAATGTATTCCTCCAGCATCCCTGACCCTTGTATGTAATTATGCCCTTTTTTTGTTGTCTTCAGTATGCGTTACACTTTGTATTCTGGGGCCCCTTCCTTCTGTTAAGAGTCTGTGTGTTTTGTGTGTGTGCGTTGTTTTGGTGCCTCATTTTTCTGCATCCACAAAAGGCATCTGTCTAGTGTCCAGAAAATTGACAAGTGGTAACACAGTGAAATGAGAGTGTTTCAGCACATACAAAGTCCCTCAGAATTAATGGCGCACTCAGTCATGTGCACAAAAGTGGCACAGAGTCCCCAGATTTTTTCTGCAGCCCCAAAAATGCATCCTCCATGTGTCCAGAAAATTGACAAGTGGTAACAGAGTGAAATGAGACTGTTTTAGCACATACAAAGTCCCCCAGAATTAATGGTGCACTCGGTCCTGTGCACAAAAGTGGCACAGGGTCCCCAGATTTTTCTGCAGCCCCAAAAATGCATCCTCCATGTGTCCAGAAAATTGACAAGTGGTAACAGAGTGAACTGAGACTGTTTCAGCACATACAAAGTCCCCCAGAATTAATGGTGTACTCAGTCATGTGCACAAAAGTGGCACAGGGTCCCCAGATTTTTTTTGCAGCCCCAGAAATGCATCCTCCATGTGTCCAGAAAATTGACAAGTGGTAACAGAGTGAAAAGAGACTGTTTCAGCACATACAAAGTCCCCCAGAATTAATGGCACACTCAGTTATGCGCACAAAAGTGGCACAGAGTCCCCAGATTTTTTCTGCAGGCCCAGAATGCATCCTCCATGTGTCCAGAAAATTGACAAGTAGTAACAGAGTGAAATGAGACTGTTTCAGCACATTAAAAGTCCCCCAGAATTTATGGCGCACTCAGTCATGTGCGCAGTGGTGGCACAGAGTCCCCAGATTTTTTCTGCAGGCCCACAATGCGTCCTCCTTATGTGCAGAAAAGTGAAAAGTGATCATCTCAACTGGATTAAAAGGTGCCCTTTGGATGTACAGTAATAGTAGCCTTGGTGAGTAGGTAGATATATATATATATATATATATATATATATATATATATATATATATATATATATATATATATGGATATATGTATTTTGTATGGTGTAGGTGATGATGAGGGGGGTTGAACTTGACATGAACATGTACTCATGCTATTGTTCTCCATCACACACAGGTGACTCTGTCTGAATTGTTGCTGTGCACCGTCCAGTGCTCAATGAGAATTTTTTGCACTTAAATGGAAATGGATAACTCACAAGCACATGAAGGTAAGTATTTCTTTTTTGGGGGGAGGGTCATATTTTCAGTTTTGTCTGTAATGGTTTCTTATTTTGTTACTTCTTCACAGATTTCATCAGCATCCTTCTGGAGTCCGTTCTTAATGATGGTCATGGTCATCGAATGAAACGACTTCTGCGTGTTGCATGTGTGCCAAAGCTCGGGTCGGGGATGGGTGTGCCTGATCATGTTGGCGAACTTTTTTGGATAAGGCCACTTTGACAGAACAACAAAGTATCACTAATTTTCCTAAAAAAAGAAATGAATGACTTCTTAAAAGTTACAACTTCATTGTTATGTGTCCCTCCCTGGTTCTCAAATCTCAATCCCTATTGTCAACTAAGTTACATTTCAGAGACACATCTTGTCAACTACTAAGACAACCTGTTGTTTGCAATATTTGCAGCAGTCTTTACAAAGCAATGAAACGAATGAAATAAAATCTTCATACTTACCAGAATGGATTTCACATGAACATTACATCGCTTCCTCTCTGTACGGTATAGCTACAGCATCTTTCCCAATGAGTAATATTAGCGATGGAGTCTGTTTTGTTCTCCTGTAAAAGAAACAAAATAAGTGTACTGCATGTGTTTTGCCACTGCGGCTCTGAAAAACTACAGAAAACAAAACAGACAACTTAAGGAAGTGAGGCAACATAACAAACATGAGTGCACATACTCACTTTATGGTTTAAATATTAAGAAGCTGGTGGTGGTGGTGCACTGGTAGACTGGTGGTCCGGGGTGGGCAGACAGCCTCATGGTGGCAGCAGACTTGGATAACATCACTCCCGGTGGTGGTGGTCCGGGGTGGGCAGACAGACTCATGGTGGCAGCAGACTTGGATAACATCAGTCCTGGTGGTGGTGGTCTGGGGTGGGCAGACGCACTCATGGTGGCAACAGACTTGAATAACATCAGTCCCGGTGGTAGTGGTGGTGGTCCATGGGGGGCAGACAGACTCATGGTGGCAGCAGAGTTGCATAACATCAGTCCCGGTGGTGGTGGTCCGGGGTGGGCAGACAGACTCATGGTGGCAGCAGACTTGGATGACATCAGTCCCGGTGGTGGTGGTCCGGGGTGGGCAGACAGACTCATGGTTGCAGCAGACTTGGATAACATCAGTCCCAGTGGTGGCAGTCTGGGGTGGGGGGGTACACCGCCTTTTAAATACTGCAGTTAAAACCTGCCAACATTAACCACATCATCATCCTCATAAAGAAAACTGCCCTCAGAGTCATTGATGTCTGAAGTTTGACCACTGGGAAATTCTTTCTCCATTGTGTCATCATCTACGTCAGTGGTGGGCCGTTTCAGGCAGCCACTGCCAGTGCCACCAGGATGCTCCATTTCCACATCAGCAAGACCACCATGACTAGGCCGGGGTACGAATACCGAGGTTGCAGTCTGTGCTGGTATGTGCCTCTCATTCATTTTAATGAATGTTAGCAAACTAACATTTGCAGGAGACGGTTTTGTCTGACGATCCCTCACTATTGCACCTGCTGAGCTGAATATCCTCTCAACACTTACCATGGAGGGTGGGCATGTGAGGTACTTCGGTGCCACTGCAGTCAGCTCTGGCCATTCACTGACCTTTCCACTCCAGTACAAAAGAGGATCTTCACTTATTGTCAGATGCCTGTTTTCAGACAAATATGACTCAACCATTCTCTGTGCCACACTAAGTCCGATTGATGATGATGCATCAGCCTGTTCCCCGGAATCACTGATGTCACAAATACCCACTTGGGACAAAGCCTCCCAAAGTGGGTTGACGCCAACCACTTTGGATGACAGACCACCAGGAACTACAGTCCCCTTACCCTTGCATGATATGCTTGCTGGTCCTCCAGCTACACCTTCAGCTGGATTATACTGCTCAGGTTTGCAAACCTTGGCATGTGACTTCTGTGCCCCATGAACCAAGCGAACCAGTTGACCACTGATGTTTTTTACCTGTTCAGGCCCTCCCTCCAGGACTGATGTAATTCCACGTTTGTATCGTGGGTCCAGCATTGTTGCCATGGCAAAGTTGTCACTACGCTGAATGCTCACAATGTGACGATTCTGGTCGAATACTGTCAGCATGTGTTGCAGCAACATACTGCTACCACCGTCTCCGGCTACAGCAAGGCTATGCTGTACATTCACCAATGTCTGCCTCAGCACCCGCAGCAGTGGAATTGATTGGTTAATGGAGGCAGACTCGCCACTCACTGCCTGTGTGGCATGTTCAAAAGGCCGCAAAATTGTTATTACAGAGTCCATGAGGCGCCACTGTTCAGTCATCATAGACATGGAGGCCCCAGAACTGTCTCGGCTAGTGTGCATAACAAGATATTCTGTGATGGCTTTGTATTGTTCATACAACCTCTCTGCCATGTATAACGTGGAGTTCCATCGGGTGACAACTTCCAGCTTCAAGCGGTGCTGAGGCAGGCTGTTTTGTATCTGCAACTGCCGCAGTTGGTCACGGGCCTTTCCAGATCTTGAAAAGTGAGAGCAGATACGTCGTGCAATGGTCAGCATTTCCTTTATGTCAGGGTGCTGCAGAAACTCCTGAACCACAAGATTTAAACAGTGGGACATGCACGGAACACAAAACAAAACACCATTCGTGATGCATTTCACCACATTTGACCCATTGTCACTTGCTATGAACCCAGCTCTCAGGGACAGAAGGTTTAGCCATCTGTCAATTTCAGTTAGTACCATGTCCAACATGTTCTCACCAGTGTGTGAACAGGTCACACTGCGCATAGCAATTGTTGCATGCTGGCAAATTCCAGGAAGATTGCTACCACGACAATCCACCTTCCTGCACTGATTATTCACACTACCAGCATCATAAACAATCCCCGGCACCTGCGCCCAGTGTGCAGTTATACACAGATATGAACTCCCCGCTGTTTTTCCACTTGTCCACATATCCATACTTAAATGGATGAATGGAGAGGTGGAATGTTGAAGGGCATGTCTTACTGAGTCTGAGACAGTGTGGAACAACTCGGGAACAGCACGGGTTGAAAAGTATATCCTGGATGGAACTTTCCATTTTGGACAGGTACGTGCAGCAAACCGCCGGAACCCAGAATTCTCCACAAAGGAGAAAGGCAAAAGATCGATTGCCAGCATTTCCGCCACAGCAGCATTAAGTTCACGTGACACCGTATGATTGGGGGGGTACTTCAGCTTATGCGCAAAAACACTGTGTAATGTGGGCTGACTTAAACGTTTTACATGGTGTGTGTTGTTGGTCACAAATGGTTGTGCTCTGTGCTGAATGGAATTGGCAGGGGGTGGAGTGTGGACATTTGATGAAGACGGTTGCACAGGTGATGATGACAAACCCAGAAATGATGTTATTTTTCTGGATTTGCCAACCGGGGTTGATGTACCACTTGCACTAGACATACTGCATTCACCATCACCACCACCACCACCAAAACTGCTACTCTCACCAGCACTGGACAACATTTCAAAGTCATTATGGTCCTCCACCTCATCATGCCTGTAGTAATCCTCTGCTCTTATTACCGCACTACTGCACACGTTTAATTTCCTACTGGACTTAACAATCATGGAAGGGGATAACATACTGGCTATGGTTGTTGCCGGTGATACGGGTGAACACCCAAGTCTGGTATTAGCTGCCAGCTTGTGCTGGGTCCACAGAGCCAAGTGCCTATTCTTAAGATGCGTATGCTGTCCTCCTGTCCCAAGATGGCTCCCCTTTTTACCTTGACTCACATGCACATGGCAAACCTGGCAGATTGCAACTGAATCATCATTTGCATCTTGAACAAAAAAATCCCAAACAAGGGAGTGTGATGCTCTGCTTTTAACATGTCCATGATGATGTGGCTTATTTAAGTCTGTTATTTTAAGCACTGACGTGAGGGGGGGCACGTGATGTTTCTGGCACTGCACACCTGGATTGCAGCTGACCACCACGACTACCTATCATGTTGAGTACTGGGTCATCATCATCATCATAATCCACTAAAACCGGTACATCACAAGTTTTTACGGGGGGGGGGGGAGATTCCTGCAAACAGTTTCAGACACAGCCACTTTTAATTTCTTTTTTCTCCAGTTCCCAACTAGGGTCAATTAAATCATCATCATATTCATCATCGTCACTGTCACACACATCCACATCTTCTGCTTGGATGCTAACATGTGGACTGCACGTTGCAACAACAGCAACATCATCATCATCAGCATCATCACATTCATCATCAGCATCTACACCACCATCACCTGATATTTTTTCACCACACTGTGAATCACTGTTGCATGGAAAATGAGTGACGTTAAGTGCCACGGTGGATGGAATATCACATTGCATGCTATCATTGACATGATCATCAGAATCAGGTTCAGTTAATGGGATGTTACTGGGGAAGTATGACATCATCTACGCTGTCACTCACTTGCACTGCTTCACACTCAGTATGTTTGGATACGGTACACTGGTCAGAATTAGAACTTGACGCAACAATGCTAATACTACCTCCACCACCACTAACACCAGTAACACTAACACCACTGGCTGGGAAAACATCATCTCCTCCAACTATCAGTGAAGCTACTGATTGGGCTGTAGAAAACATTGCAGGAGAAATACCTCTTTCCTCACATCAGCAATGCACTTCTCCGTCCGCGTACTACTACCATGCCCACAGACCCTCTTACTGCCAACATTGCCATGGCCAGAAACAGCTTTACTTGCATGTCTCTTTGCAGGCATTTTGGGGGATCAACCACAAATATTATTACCAAATTCAGATTTTGATACGTTCACTTTCTGACTGGAGGGTTGCTACTCGCTAGCTGGATGTGAAGCAAAATAAACAACTGTGGCTTCAGCAACAGATAAGGGACTACTGTGTTGTGACACTGTCACGGTATTAAAACAACTTCAGTAACCAGTGGTGCTGATGGGGTCACAAAAACAATCCAGTCTGGTAAAAAATACCTTTTCAACGTGGGGGGAGGGGGCACTGCATATAGACAGTGCTGCCTTTTACGGCACTACGAGCAGCAACACTAAAAACAGAGAACACGATCGTAGTACAAAATCAGGCAGCTGAAGTGGATAGGAGGTTCACACTGCTGCGGTTAGTTGCACTTACACTGATCTGTGTCACAAATTTTAAATGGTGTATTATATTTGATGCATGCAACACTGCACACACAACACAGAACACTTTGTGTACAATGCTGAACGAGGAATGCGATGCAAATGCAAAAATTCAGTGTACTCAGTGCCACGTAATGTAAATTTGTAATTTAAACAACCTGACCTTATGAAATGCTGCACCACATTCACACAACAAGCAGCAAGAAAATTTGTACTATCACTGACAATTTTGCTATGTGTACAGTAACACAGTCAGCTATATAACAAAAATATTACCAAAACACAAAGAAATCACTAGTTCTCCAACTTAAATCTACCTTCACACAGATACGCCACTCCCCCACACAGCACACTTCACTGTCTTTCACCACACACACTCAATGTTGTAAATTTACATTCAAAATCCACACACAAACAAAAACGCTTGATGATGTGAGCACAGGAGGATTTCCTACAATCGATGAACTACAGTTGGATCCCACCAAAAAAATGAAAAATGCTTTTTGAAGAGCTTTTAAAAGATTCCTACAGACAGCTATCAGAGCACACTGTCTCCTACTCCTTCCTACTCATACTACCTCGAACTGAGGCTGTGCAGATCAATAAAGAACCCATGTGACCTGAACTCCCATGAATCACTGCAAAATCCTCCTTCAGAGCTCAAAAACAAGGCGAAGTGAGGCAAAGTGAACTGCCACCAATGTACTTCGCCTTAAAAATTGAAAGAGAAGTGACCAGTGGAGGTGGAGTAACGCGAAGTAGCTGTTTTCAATGCACTTTGCGTTCCTCATTATAAAAAGTACTCCCGTCGAGTGCGGAGCACTCAGAACCGCCTTTGCTCCTGAATCACTTCGCGGAGCGGATTAAGCCCACTTCGCCCACCACTAATCATGTTTTGTTCAGGTACAGTTAAATATGCACCATTTCTGGGTATGAATAGAATTCCTGAAAACAAGAACATGACAAACAGCTACCATTAAAAGTAATTTTCTGTCCTTTTTAAGAAAGCCAAGGAGGTCCTGTAAGCTGGGATAGTAATAGAAGCACTGGACAATCTGAGAACCTTCTTCCAGTACAGAAATTGAAGAAGGATGGTGATCAAAGAGATTGCGTCCCTAAAAATAGAGGAACAAGGGAAGGAACCTATGATAGAGTCAGGGGCAATGGCTAAAATGCTGAATGAATTTCACTTCAGCAGTCACCAAAAGGCTGGGGTGTGTGCTTATTATGGAAGCATAGAAATATAGAGAATGATGGCTGAAAAAGACCATTGGTTCATCCAGTCTGCCTATATTATTGTATCACTCCCCAGGATCTATTGTATCTGTTGGGTCTTCGCACAACCTGCACCCGATTCCCTTTCCCATGTCACTGATGAACCTATTGAAGAGAACTGGGCCCAGAACAGATCCCTGTGGTACTCCACTAGTAACCTCTCTTTCCTTTGATCTGACTCCATTCACCACAACTCTCTGCTGCATCCCTTCTAACCAGTGCCTTACCCACCCCATTTCCTTAGCTGTTCCCAGATCCTCCACCTTTTTCAGCAGCCTTCAATGTGGTGTTGAGTTGAATGCCTTGATGAAGTCAAAGTAGAGTAAATTTACAGCATGGCCCTTGTCAATTACCTTGGTTACCCACTCAAAGAATACCATCAGGTTGGTCTGACAAGACCTCCCTGACATGAATCTGTGCTGCTTACTATGCTGAAGTCCATTTTTCTCCAGGTATTCCACTAAATCTTCTTGGGCTAGTGTCTCCATTAGTTTACCTACCATGGCAATAAGGCTAATGGGCCTATAACTCCCCAGTTGCTCCTTGTCACCTCCCTTGTGCAGAGAAACCACATCTGCCATCCTCCAGTCCCTGGGAACTACCCATTTCTACATAGAGCTATTGAATAGTGCTGCCAGGGGTTCAGCTAACTCTGATGCTAGTTCCCTTAGCCCCCTCAGATGCATCCCATCTGGCTGCAGGGTCTGGTTTACTTTAAGAGCTTCTAACCCCTTTTTGACTCTTTCACTAGTTTTAGGATCCCTCGATCAGCTGCCTTTTTGCCGCTCCCCATTAAGCACTTACTATTCTCCCTAATGAATACCAGGCAGAAGTAGTTGTTTAGCACAATTACTTTCTGCCCATCCTCCTACATTACCCTGCCCTCCTCTATTAACCTGACAGTTCCCACTCCCATCTTTCTTTTTTCTCTTATGTATCTAAAGGACTATTATTCTCCTCCCATGACCTCCTCTGCAGTAATCAGCTCTGTGTCTGCCTTTGCCATTCTGACTGCCCTCTAGGCCTCTCTAGTTTTCTCCTAGAATTCATCTCATTCATCATCCCTCTGCTTCTCTTTCTACCTTATAAAGTCCCTCTTTTTAGCTCTTACTACCTCCCTGACCCTTTCAGTGAACCAGATTGACCTCTTATACTTGTTTCTCTTTATAATTCTTCTCATGCATATTTCTGTTGCATTGAGAATGGCCCCTTTTATAACCTCCCATCATTCCTCCACTCCCTGATGTTGTCTACTCCTGCTAACCTGTCCAGCACAATTTTCCTCATATGGCTGAAATCTACCCTCCTGAAGTCTAACACGTCAGTTTTAGATGAAGCCTTACAGGTGCCTAGGACTAGAGATGTTGCTAAATAAAATTTCACCAGTGAAATTGCCACAAAATTGGCAATTTCGCAGCACAAAATATTTTGCGAAATTCATCATTTCACAAAATATTATGTGGGTGCGAAATGCAAAATTTCACCCCCAAATTGTGAAAGTTCACCTGCAAATTGCGAAATTGCACCCACAAATTGCAAAATTTCACATTTCTCTATGAAATGTCACCATTTTCGGCTGAAATGTTACAATCTTTGTGCAAAATTTCACATTTCACACCCACTAAATATTTTGCTAAATGTGCTAATTTTGCAAAATAGTTTGCATAATGAAATTTCTCTATTTTACACAACACTACCTTGGACCACCTCTAACCAAATAGTATTGTGGTCACTGGACCCCAGTGGTTACCCGACCTGTGTTCCTCCTACTCTTTCCAAGTTGGTAAGTACCACATCTAGAATGGCTGACTGTCTAGTGGGATCCCTGATCTGTTGCACCAACATGCAGTCCTGGAAGACATCGAGCAGTGCCTGGATTGTGGTGTTGCTGGTCACTGGGATGTGCCAATCAATGTCTGGCAGGTTGAGATCTCTAACTATTACAATCTCCCCATTTGCCACCCCCCACTTTGGCACCCAGTTCATTATCTCAAACTTCTCCCTGCTCCAGTGGCCTGTAAGCCATTCATATGTGAGTCTTTCTACCTGAAAACTCTGTGAGCTGAACCCACAATGATTCTGTCTCCCCCCCCAAAGGTAGCATCCTCTACTGTCTTGATCCCTTTTCTGATGTAGATGGCCATCTCTCCACCTCTACCTGTCCCTCTATCATGTCTATATAAGGAGTAGCATCTTTATGTCCCAGTCATTGTTCACTCAGGCCCAGTTTTCTGTAATGGCCACTAGATCCTGTCCAGAGTCTGCCACCAAAGCCAGAAGCTCACTAATCTTATTACTCAGGCTCCTGGCATTAATACATACAACCCTCCAATATATGCCTGTACCTCTATTGGTACTTACTTGTACTCCCCATCACCCTTCTCTAATAACCTTGATGTCTTGTGTTTCCCCTTCCTTTCGTGTCTATTGTGTCGACCCTGCCCTATCCTGTGGACTTTTTATGATAAAAGAAGGATTCGTCCTGATTCTGATAAAGAAGTTATTACTACACTCTGTTACTCTAAGAGAGCCATAAAACCCATGATCAAACTAACATATGATGGCTCTTCGGGTGCCTCCACTCACTTGCCCATGTACATAGTCTATAGAGGTATACATGTCACCCCCTGATCACTACCCATATTATTTTTGTCAGTTCTATGTGATATATGGCGCGAGCGGCGACCGCGTGCAGACGTCAGGGCAGTGAAACAGTTTCACCACCTGACATCCTTGGTACATGAAAGAATGGTGCGGGACTTAAATAGTTTGCTTTCTGTGGGGGCTGTATCCCCACCCCCATACAGGAAGCTTCACCCCCGCATTCCCTACTTAAGTTCTCAACTCCAGGGGGTGCGTATGAAGGGACAAGCAAAAAACAAGTTTTGGGCTGGGCGAATAAAACCGCAGTAGCACCTTGGACCCAGACCGAACCCGAACCCCACGCACTGCAAGCAGAGGCCAACCCCAATGCCATGGTGCAGCTCAGCAGCTGATTGCAGTGCCACCCCTACATCACCTCTGCCCTCCCAGGCCCGCAGCTTGCCGTGCTTGCTCCCCACGTGTACATATAGCGACATCCTGTTGCTACAGTTGCCCACCCCACCACATTCAGTCACCCCCTCGCTCATTCGGGATTTCGCCCACACCCTGTCATCATTTCAGACGGCGCCTTAATTCAGGCACCCACTTCATGTGCTACCCTTTTGTCAATGCCTCTGAGTGATGTAATGTAATGGGTTGCCCGTAGCAGAAACTGTTTGCCTATGTTAGACAGGACCAAACTATCCAAATAGAATGTTACTTTTTCTGTCTGTTCTATATTAAATAGTGTTATATTGTCTAGACATCCCAACTGTTAAGCTTTGTGTATCTGGTCTGGACTCTGTTGATACTGACTTAACACAGACATCAATTATTTAGATGGGGAGATATAACCCACCATATGTAGGGGCTTACCTTTGGCTACACAGAGCCTCTGCCAACTAAGGCCTTTTGTTCATTGGTCCTGCTGGAATAGAAGGGAGCATGTACTGATGGATGCTGGATGCCTTCCAGGACAGCTTCCTGCTGCAAAAGTTCAGTAAACCAACCAGGTTAGGGAATGCCCTTGACCTTGTGCTGGCAAATGGGGAGTTTGTGAGAGAACTTATGGTGGAAGGACCGCTGTCAGGGTGTGACCACCACTCAGTATGGCTCAAATTGGATATGGGCAAGAAAGGAGTGGAATCTGGCACAAAAGTGCTGGACTTCAGGAGGGCTGACTCTGGGAGGATGGGGGAAGTGGTAAAAGGGTACCTGGCCAGAATTAAGCCAAGTATGGGCACTAACCAGAGGTGGGAGCTCATAAAGCTGGGGACAGTGGAGGCAACCAAAACCTGCTACAAGGCCCAGAGCAAGAAGGCTAGGGCTAAGAAACCGAGCTGGTTGAGCAAGGAGGTCATGGAAAAGGCAAGGAGAAAAAGAGCTGCCTTTAGAAGGTACAAGAAAACAGGGAGGGGGGAGGACAGGGAGGAGTACCTGATGGAATCGAAGGAGGCAACATGGGCAGTAAGAAGGGCCAAGGCATCTGTGGAGCTCAGTCTGGCACAAGGCATTAAGAAGGGGGAGGAGGACTTCTTCAGGTATATCAGGGAGAAAAGGAGCTGTAAGGACCACATAGTAAGGATTAGGAAGGAGGGGTGTTGGGTGGAAGCAGGGTGCGATAAGGCAGAAGTGCTAAATGATTACTTCTGCTCAGTATTTACTAAGGGGGGGTGATACCCAAGGGGGGAGGAATGGTAGAAACAGTGGGGAGAGGGGACAGATGGGGAAATCATGGAGGGCAGAGTTTGGGAGGGTTACAAGGCACTGAGGCCGGACAAGGTACCAGGCCCAGATGGCATCCACCCCAGAGTAAGGAAGGAGCTGGCAGAGGTCCTTGCAGGACCCTTGGCAGACCTATTAAATGCCTCACTACAGTCAGGGTGTCTATCTCAGGACTAGAGGATGGCTCATGTGGTGCCCCTCCACAAGAGTGGCCTCAAGGATGAACCGGGAAACTACAGAAGGGTGAGCCTCACATCCATCGTGGGTAAGCTGATGGAGACTATCCTGAAGGAGAGGCTGGTGGCCCTCTGAGATGCCAAAGGACTACAGGACAGCAGGCAGCATGACTTCATATGTGGTAGATCCTGCCAAACCAACCTGGTGGAGTTCTATGACTGGGTAACTAGGCAACTGGACAGGGGCCTCAAAGTGGATGTCCTGTATCTGGACTTCAGTAAAGCATTCGACTTGGTGCTGCATAGGAGCCTGGGAAGTAAGTTAGAAGGCACGAGGCGGGTGCAAAGCTGGTGAGATGGGTAGGGAACTGGCTTCAGGGAAGGCAACAAAGGGTAGTGGTGTGTGGGGAGCTCTCACACCCAAGGGTAGTGACGAGCGGTGTGCTACAGGGCTCAGTGTTGGGACCAGTATTGTTTGGGATATTCATTGCAGACATAGCATTGGACATCAAGAGCAAGAGCAGTCTGTTTGCTGATGATACCAAGATCGGAGCAGTGGTGGATTACCTAGGGGGATGGCAGGGGTTGCAGGATGATCTGGCAAAGCTTGAAACCTGGTCAGACACCTGGCAACTGGCATTTAATGCCAAAAAGTGCAAGGTGCTGCATTTTGGGTTGAAGAACCCAAGGAGGCGTCACCAGCCAGGGGAGTGCGGCTAGCCCAGACAGAGGAGGAGGAGGAGAAGGATCTGGGGATGCTCATTACAGGGTCAATGAACAACTCGGCACAATGTAGGAAGATAGTTGCAAATGCCAACAAAATGCTGGGTTGCATTGCAAGGGGTATATCCTCGAGGAGGGAGGAGATGATTCTGCCACTGCATAGGTCATTAGTTAGACCACACCTGGAGTACTGCATGCAGTAGTGGCGCCCGTATCTGAAGAGGGACATTAAGTTACTGGAGGGGGTGCAGCACAGGGTGACAAAGATGATCAAGGGGCTGGGGGACTTACCATACGAGAGGAGGGTGAGGGAGTTGAACATGTACTCGCTGGAGGACAGGAGGGACAGGGGGAACATGATTGAAACCTTTAAGTACGTGAAAGGAATAAACAAGACAGGCACAGAGGGCTGTTCAAAGTAAGGGAAGGGAACGACACCAGTGGCCATGATATGAGACTGGAGGGAGGAAGGTTCAAAGAGAGATGAGGAGACACTTTTTTACAGAGAGGGTGGTAGCTGGGTGGAATGCGTTATCTGCAGAAGTGGTATCCAGTAGAACAGTGGACTGCTTCAAAAGGGGATGGAACAGGACAAGGGGGAGAGTCAATAGAAGGGAAGGGTGGGAGGAGGGGCAGCTGCAGGAATAAGGGTGATAGATGCACATTCGAGCAGACTTGATAGACCTCTATGTCTTTATCTGCGGGCAAATTTCGTATGTTCATATATTCGTATGCTTGGAGGCCAGACTTGGAGGAGAAGAAAGAGAGTTCTTTCTTTGGCACCATCTGCACCATGACACCATGGCTTGTCGCCCCATATCAAAATGTCAGCTGCTGGCACTCACAATGGATTTTGGAGTGCCCTAGTCATCAGCCCTAACCAACCAGACACCTAGCACAACCATGCAGGACACACAGGGGGCACAGGATAACTGCTGAGGACAGGCACCTCTTCAGAATAAAGACATTTGGGGCCAGTGGCCCACAGCAGAGCGTGACACTGCCATGTTGTTTGCACCCTGACCCCCACTACCACAGCAACTAGGGGTCAGGGGTTGCATGTCAGTCAATCAGGCTGCAGAGCCTGAACAGGAAGCCACAGTGAGCTCCTGCGACACAGAAGGACTTCCTTAGTCCTGGTGGGAATTTCATGTCAGTTGTCTATCATGTGACAAACTTCTAACCTGGCCCCAGAGTGGTTTATTTATTTATTTCATTAAAATTCATAACTGGGAAAGGCACACTGAGCCGAGGCTTATTTCCAGGTGTGACCTGGGGGAAGGGAAATAGGGAAACAAAGTATTAAACATATAGCCAAAATATACAAAGTATTCATGGTAGTAAAATGCTAGGTGCAACAAAATAATACAGTCATTAAACAATAAACACAATACAGTAAACAGTGTACTGGCTAGTACATCAAACTAAAGCAGTGGTGCAGGAACATTAAGGCTCAGTACAGGAGAGTATCATGGCACATTTAACTAAGGCAAGGGCAGATTTGGGGGGGAGGGCAAGCTTTTTAAGCTGGAAATTGAGAAAGAAAAGAGAAGGGAAGAAGCAAAGGGTAGGAGGGAGATTGTTCCAGATGGAGGGAAGACGTGAGGAGAAGACAGATTTCCCAGTAGCAGAGTTGGAGTGTGTAATGGAGAAAGTACAAGAGTCATGACAGTGGACAGAATAAGAGGCAGGCAGAATACAGAAGAGGAGAGGAGAGGAGAGAGGAGGGATAGGAGGGCAGGGAGTCAAACTAGTGCTTAGCAACTAAGGATGCACAGTGCATGAAGAAATGGGAGGGATATAAAAGGAAGTGTAAAGAGTGCATTAATGAGTATAAGGAGGAGCATTAGCAGCAAAACAGTAGAAAGCACTGCAGGGGGTGTGCAGTCTAGCAAGAGAGGAGGATGGGGCGGTGCCATAAATTCCATCTGTGTAGTCAAACACTCTGAATACCATCTTAATGATCAACTCACAGAGGACTAGG
Organism: Neoceratodus forsteri; assembly: GCA_016271365.2. NCBI lineage: Eukaryota > Metazoa > Chordata > Ceratodontiformes > Ceratodontidae > Neoceratodus > Neoceratodus forsteri. The sequence continues at coordinate 971,864,179 of CM057456.1, read as the reverse complement.
AATGAGATACAATCTTTGTTGAGGTAGAGGACACCAAATTTAGGGTGGATCTTGCTGTGGATTGCTTCAACATGGATAAAGTTGAGCCTACTGTCCATCCAGACCCCAAGATATCTGAAACAGAGGGACATTTTAAGAAGAGAGCCATCCAGGGTGGTGAAAATGGGGAGGAAGTGCAGAGCCAGGTGAGTTTTTGGCTAGTACTAAAGGTCATAGACACAGTTTTCTTTGTGTTAACCCTGAGTTGGTTAGAGTGGAGTCAGCACTGGATGTGTTAAAGTCATGCTGTAGCATGACTGAAAGCCCAGTGGACCAATGACGAGTGGACATTCCCCATGAACTGCACTGTGTGTGCCAGATTACAAGCAATCTACGTGTAACTGCAATCAAATCAAGCATACTGGGGCCTGTGTGAAACTGTGAGACAAAGACAAAGTGAGAAGGGAAAATCAGAACTCTTGCTACAGAAAAGGAGGTAATCATGTGTTAACCCAGCATGAAAGATAAACTTTAAGGCTTCAGCTACTTAGAGACTGTTGCTGTGTTGCAGATCTATCTAGGACTGAACTGAGACCACAGCTAGCCTGAGGAAATCACCCAGTCAGTGCCACCGCCTGGTACTGATTTGCCACACATGCAGGGACTGGATGCCAGGTCATGGTCTGATGAACTGTAGGCCTGGTTTTCATAGGTGTAGCTGCCCTGGTGTGAATCAGAAGATTGCCTACTGAATGTGAAGCTCAGGAAGGATTTGACTGGAACCAGTGAGATAACCAGTTACCAGCTGACACCAGTGGCCTCAGGAGCAAAAGAGAGAGAGGGAGAGACCAGATAGAGAGGGATTCACTACAAACTATGCCAATACCCCTGCCTGAACTGGTGAAACCATGAGATTGGATCGTAGGGGTGGGGGTGTAGTCATCTGTTTTGAGACAGAACTAGGCTTTGTAGAGGTTCCAGTGGGGACCACTAGATCCTTTGAGTGTATCATGGGAGCAGGTGTGGGCAGCAGGATTCTTCTCATCTACCGTCCCCTCAGAGATGAGAAAGTTTTCCTGCAGGAAGTTGTAGATTTCATGGTCAACATGGTGTTGGAATTCTCCAAGTGGTTGGTCCTGGGGGATTTCAATGCCTGGGTTGACGATGAACTCTCGCATTTTGGTCAGAACTTCCTCCAACTGATGATCTCATTGGGCTTCACACAGGTGGTTATCATTGCAACCCATATTCAGGGTCAATCCTTAGACCTGGTGTTCCTCCTGGTAATGGAGTCCGCTGACTTGGTGGTGGAACCAGTTGGATGGTTGGAACATCACCCTATAAGTTTCAGTTGTATGGCTCCCCCTGTGAGACCCACTCCTTTGGAGATGGTCCAGTACTGCCCTTTGAGGGGTGTTAGCCCCCTGAGGGTCTGATGGCAGTGCTGGACCTATCGAGTAGGCCATTGGAAAGCTCGGATCCAGGAGACCTAGTAGTGCACTATAATAGTGTGGTGCTGAGGGCCCTGGATTCTGTAGCTCCTGTCCGAGTTTGCCCTCCCTCTCTCTCTCTCCTCCCTCGGTCCTCTTGGTTTAATGGGACTTTGAGGGAGTTGAGTAGAGTGAGGCAAAGGTTGAAATGTTGTTGGCGGAAATCTGGCCTGGAGGAGGACAGACTTAGGTTCATAGCTTATTATTCGGACTATCAATCAGAAATCTCCCGTAAGAAGGCTTCCTGTCCAGGGAGATTGCTGCTGCAAGGAATCGACCAACTCAGCTCTTTGAACCGTGGACAGGCTGTGCAATCCAGCCTGCCTTCAGGACAAGAGAGCTTTTTCACAATCTAATTGTGATGAGTTTGCTCAATTCTTTGCAGATAAGGTGTCCTGCATCAGATCGGAGATCTACTTGACTCGTTCAAATGAGTACAAAGGAGGTCGATGCGAGGGCACAGGCACCCGGTCTGTCTGGACAGATTTTGACCAGCCAGCGATCGTGGATATTGTGAAGATTGTTTGGGGCTTGTGACTGACTTACTGTAGTTTGGATCCTGGTCCAACTCACCTCCTTGTGGGGTGTATGGATGTCTTTGGAGTGGTCCTTGCTGAGATAGTCTGGTGCTCACTGAACCAGGGGGTGTTTCCGGACCCCCTGAAGGAGGCTGTGGTGATACCCCTTTTAAAGAAATCTTCCTGCAACCCAGACTGTCTTGTGAACTATAGACTTTATAGATAAGGTTATTGAGAAGATAGTCACGTTGCAGCTTGAGAACTTTCTTACCACCCATAAAGTCTATGATCCTCTCCAGTCTGGATTCAGGAAGAGGCAGAGTATGGAGACGGCACTGGTTCGAGTACTTAATGATCTCCTAATAGCGAGAGATCAGAGGGGTCATTCGATCTTGGTCCTCCTTGATCTCTCTGCAGCATTTGACACTGTGGATCATGGGGTATTGCTCAAATGCCTGTGGCTACTCTGTGGACTGTCAGGGACAGTCCTCAGGTGGTTCCACTCTTTCCTCACAGGCAGGACTCAGATGGTGGTGTCAGGGATTTTTTCCTCGGCCCCCTTCCCCCTGCCTTGTGGGGTGCCGCAGGGTTCTGTGCTGTCCCCCATATTGTTTACAATGTACATGTTGCCATTGGGAGACATTATAAAGCAGTATGGGCTAAGTTTTCACTGCTATGCAGATGATACTCAGCTCTACTTGTCCTTTGTACCCGAACAGAACAGTGCAATCTCAGTCTTTAACAACTGCCTCACTGAGATTCATGACTGGATGAGTGCTAACTTGTTGAGACTAAATCCAGATAAGACTGAGGAGTTGGTGGTGGACCCAGGTCAGTGGGTAAAGAAATTGACTCCTGGGCAACCATCTTGCCTTGTGCTGGGGGGTAACCAGTTGAGACCTTCTGAACGGGTGTGGAATCTGGGCATTGTGCTTGAGAACGAACTGACACTAAAATCACAGGTGTCAGCAGTTGTCAAGTCCTCATTTTATTATCTGAGGAACATCACCTGGCTAAAGCACCTTGTTCAGCCCGAGGACCTTCCTACGTTGGTTCACGTCTTTGTGTCCTCTTGTCTTGATTACTGCAATGCTCAATACCTAGGGCTACCGGGGGTGGATCTCCTTCACCTGCAGCTGGTCCAGAACGATGTGCCAGGATGTTGACAGGGTTATCAAGAACTAGCCATGTCACTCCTGTGCTGCACAAACTGCACTGGCTGCCAGTGCGATGGAGGATCACCTTCAAGGTCGCATTGCTGACCTATTAGGACCAACATGGACAGGGACCGGGTTACTTGCAAGACCTCCTTTGGCCTTACTGCCACCTCCACCCACTCCACTCCACTGATGAGGGATTGTTAGAGGTTCCCAGGGTCCATCTTCAGACATCAGGTGCTAGGGCTTTTTCTTTTGTAGCCCCGACCCTGTGGAACTCTCTACCTTGCCGGATTGGAGAGTACCCGTCCACCGAGACTTTTAAATCCTCATTAAAAACATATTTATTTGGCCTGGCATTTGAGGACAATGTCTAGTGTTATTACTGCTGCCTTTTTATTTTATATATTTTATCTGATTAAATGCCTGTTTTTGTATTGTGTATGTGCTTTGGCTTTTGAAAAGTTGTTTAGAAATAAATTTGATTTGATTTGATTTTGTTAAAGTCAGAGATTGCACTACACCTATTATAGTTTGGAAAGCATTTAATGGGCTAGGCCACCAGGCTGGGATTTACAAACAACAGTTGTGGGTTAAGAGCCCATGGGGCTGGGGTTTAGCGTTACAAAGAGCTTTTAAGTGCACCACCCCTTGTCAGCCACATGCAATGTCATTGAGCCTACACCATTTCCACTGCTGGGTATTGTGTGAAGCACTAGAGCGCCCTAGGTGGAACTTAAAGGTTAATACAACGGCACTAATAGCAGGAAGGTAGTGTCCACCAGTACAACTAGGCAATAGTAACTACAAAAGGCAAGAACCTCAGAGCAAATGCCCTGAGGCAAGGGTCACCCTGGAAGGGTATTGTCCATACAGATAAATTTCAAAGAGATACACAATTGCACATACCTAATAATGCATTACTGGTGTATGTGCAATTTAATATTTCTGAGGGGTGACTATATGGCCAATATCCCAGGAGTAACCCTACCTCAGGCATTTGTTCTGAGAGTTCTTAACTATAAGTTTTCTGTTCTCTACTACGGGCCCTCATGACTCAAACAAGTAAGACCCTCCTAAGGCTGGCTGGTTCCCTCCTTCTGGGCTGAGATACATATATGGTACACTGATGAGTCCTAACAAGGATGAAACATGTGTCTGTGTCTGCTGTTCTCAGCCTTTACTGGTAGCATTGTGAGGCCTTTCGGCACCATGCAATTCTACTTAAAGTTGAGCCAGTCCAAATTCCTTCATGAGGATTTGCATATGATTCCCACGATGCTTTGCATTATTGTTGTATGTGTAAGTGTGTTTCTCTAGGCAACAGCAATACTGTGCAAGGGTGGTATGGGGGTGGGTTGCTTACTTTTGGACTGAACCTAGAAGGACACTGAAAGCACAGCCCTGGTGCAAATATTTGATTTGGCTGTGCCTAAGAGGGTGACAGGTGTGCAGCCCCTGTGTACGTAGGCTGGTACTGGGCAGGCACTGAAATATCCAGCCAGGGTTTATACACTGTTACCTCTATTGCCTAGCTGTTTCTTTCCCCCAGAGCCTGTTCCCATTCCCTAATAAAGCCTTTGTTATTTTATTCATAACTATTGCTTGCACATTATTATTTATAGAAGTGAAAGTGTTTAATTGGAGAAGAACTGTGATTGCACCATGTGGGTTCATGACTGTGGTGATCCCTGTGGAGAGGTGGGCAGGTACATCATCCCAGGGAGTTGTACCATACTTTATTTTATTTATTTAAAATGTGTTTATTGGATGAGTTCCAAGGGCATGAAATACCCATTCTCAAGAAGGACCTGAGGTGAATAATTATGCAAAATTATAACAGCAAATAAATACAGACAAAATAAACTACAAACAAGAAGTATACGAGTTTGCAACACATGTCAGATGAGCTACAGATAAAATAAACTACAAAAACATGTGCATAATGAATTTTCAAGACGATACAACCTTTCATTTTTTAAAGCCAATATGTGAGCCATATGTCTGTAGATTGTTTGGCAAAGGATTCCAGAGATTTGCTGAATGATATATATATAAAAAAAAAATGTTGACCAGATGAGATCTTGTAAAATGGAAGCCGAACAGTTTGATTCAGAGAGACTCTTGTGTGATATTGAGAAGGATTAAGTCCAACTCGTGCATGAATGAAAATTTAACAGGGGACTTCAAGAATCTCCTAAAATAAATGAAGGAAAAGAGAGCCATACCAATTTCTCAGTCATCCAACAAAGATGACAGAATTTAGGTACAACTAGGACAAAATGACAACTAGAATGATATAATGTTTTTACTCTTGTAAAAGAGGTTACAAGAGCTAATGCATATACATGCATGCTGTAATCAACCAACAACAACAGCAGTAAAGACTGTGCCAAAGTTTTTCTGGAGTGGACTGACAAGCAATTTTTTTAAGTGGTAGAGTTGGCCAGTCAGATGTGAGCTGATCTGACCAGTGTATCAATATGTACTTGATATGTAAGGGACTGATCAAGAACAAATTCTAAATACTGGAATCTGTCAATTTGTTCAATTTTCTTACTTGTAAGATCAATGCTAATGTATAGGGACTGCAAAAGTCTGAGTTTTGTCAAGAGCCAAAATATGTTCATTTAATTTTAGCTGAATTCAGTAACAGGTCAATTCTCAGTAGCCATTTCTGGATGAAGTCAAAATCAGTTTGTAAATGTTTACCTCTAACATTAGTATCTGGGCCCCTTCTATAAAGCACAATGTCATCAGCATACAAAATACCTGTTGGTGAACCCTGAATATCCTTTGGAAGAGCATTCAAAGAAATACTGAAATGAATGGGGCCCAGGATAGAACATTGTGCAACATAGAAACATAGAAACATAGACTTTGATGACAGATAAGGACAGCTTGGCCCACCTAGTCTGCCCATTTCCCTACCTACAGGATAGGCCGCAGATCCTAGTTAACCAACAGCCTATTTCTTCCTACCCCCCACAAGAACTGCCTTATGTCTGTCCCATGCATTCTTGAATTCTCCCACAGTTCTAGACCCCACAACCTCCTCAGGAAGGCTGTTCCATGCATCCACTATCCTCTCTGTGAAAAAATACTTCCTCACATTGCCCCAGAACTGCCCCCCCTCTATCTTTAAATTGTACCCTCTTGGACTTTGTTGATTCCACTGAGGTCCTTAAAAGTTTCTATTATGTCCCCCATCTCCCTTCTTTCCTCAAGGGTACACATACTAAGCTCCTTTAGTCTCTCCTCGTACAGCTTCTCTTGCAGATCCTGCACCATTTTAGTTGCCCTCCTCTGGACTGCCTCTATCCTGTCATTGTCCTTGCAGAGATGGGGTCTCCAGAACTGGACACAGTACTCCAGATGGGGTCTCACCAACTGTCTGTACAGAGGGATAACAACTTCCTGTTTTCTGCTGATGATGCCTCTCCCTATGCATCCCAGTATACCTCCAGCCCTCCCTACTGCCTTCTCACATTGCTTGCTAACCTTAAGGTCATCTGATATGATTACCCCCAGGTCCCTTTCCTTTTTTGTTGTTGTTGCTACCTCCCCCATTGTGTAATCTTCTCCTGGGTTCTTGTTTCCCAGGTGCATTATTTTGCACTTCTTTGCATTGAATCCTAGCTGCCATACTTCTGACCATTCCTCCAACCTTGCCAAGTCCCTTCTCATCCTTTCCACGCCTCCTTGTGTATCAACTCTGTTGCAGATCTTTGTGTCATCTGCAAAGAGGCATACTTTTCCTTCCAGTCCCTCTGCAATGTCACTTATAAAGACATTAAAAAGGACTGGACCCAGTACTGAACCCTGCGGTACCCCACTAGTAACCCCTCTTTCTTCAGAGTAGACTCCATTTACAATTACCTTCTGTGTCCTGTTGTCCAGCCAATGTTTTACCCAGGCTACCACCCTGGGACCCACTCTCAGGCTGGCTAGTTTGACTATTAATCTTTTGTGTGGGACTGTGTCAAATGCCTTGCCAAAGTCTAGGTAGGCTATGTCCACAGCCCCTCCCTGGTCTACTACTTTGGTCACCCAGTCAAAGAGATTTATTAGATTTGTCTGACATGACCTTCCCACTGTGAACCCATGCTGCCTTGGGTCCTGTGCCCCACTGGCCTCAAGGTACTCAACAATTCTTTCCTTCAGAAGTGACCCCATCACTTTCCCTACCACAGAGGTCAAACTGATAGGTCTGTAGTTTCCTGCCTCTGTCTTGGTCCCACTTTTGTGAAGGGGAATCACATCCACCTTCCTCCAGTCCTTGGGTACCACACCATCCTCCCATGATTTATTAAAAAGAGCAGTCAGTGGTTTCACTAGTTCCCCCCTTAATTATTTTAGAATTCTGGGGTGAATTCCATCAGGACCCATTGCTTTGTCCACCTTCAGTTTTAGGAGTTCTTGCAGAACCCTTTCTTCTGTGAAAGGGCTGGGATCAACCCCCCTATCAAGAGTGCTTCTGTTAATTGGATTAGGCACTTCCACCTCCTCTTTTGTGAATACTGAGCAGAAGTATTTGTTCAGTATCCCTGCTTTTTCACTGTCCCCCTCTGCCCACCCACCATTCATTCTATTCAGCCTCACTATCCCTCCCTTTGTCTTTCTACGCTCTCTGATGTACCTATAAAAGGTTTTATCCCCCTTCTTAACAGAGTTGGCTATCTTTTTCTCAGTTTGGGCCTTTGCTATTCTGACTTCTCTCCCTGCTTTCTTCTACCTTAAATGGTACAGCTATCTGTCCTGCTCCTTCTGTGTTTCCTTATACTTCCTGAATGCTATCTTTTTCTCCCTGACTTTCCCAGCCACCTCTTTTGAGAACCACAATGGCTTTTTCTTTTGTTTTGATTTGTTTATTTGCTTCACACAAAGGCTTGTTGCCTCTGTGATGGCAGTTTTGATGATTCCCCACTGTTGCTCCACCCCTCCTTCTAGTCTGTTTGCTAGTGCTTTTCTGAGGCACTCTCCCATCTTGCCAAAGTCAGCCCTCCTGAAGTCCAGTACCCTCACTTTTGTATGGCTTGACTCTGTAGCTGAGTTTAACGTGAACCACACTGTTTGATGGTCACTTGTTCCCAGATGGCAACCCACTTCTAGATCTGAGATCCTCTCACTGCCCCCATTTGAGAGTATGAGGTCTAAGGTTGCTCCCTCATGATTGGGTTCTGAAACTAGCTGTCTGAGGCTTGCCATCTGTAGGGCATTGGGAATGGCCCTGCTCTTGGATGTGGCTGCAGCAAATGTGCTCCAGTTAACATCTGGCATAGTCAGGTCTCCCATCAACAGTATCTCCCCTTTCTTTGCCATCCTAAGAATGCCTTCTATCATATCCTTGTCCATTCCCTCCCCTGACATGGGGTCTGTACACAACCCCCAGTGGATTGTGTGCTCCTTTCCAGTCTCCAAGGTGACCCACAGTGCCTCCTCTCCTCCATGTTTACTCTTTTGTTCAGTTGTTTTTATCGCTTCCTTTACATAGAGAGCTACTCCTCTCCCTCTTCTCTCCTGCCTGTCTCTCATGTAGGTTATGTACCCTGGTATGTTAACATCCCAGTCATGGTTCTCTGTATACCATGTTTCTGTGACTGCTATGATATCCAGGCATCCCTCTTCCATCAAGGCCACCAGCTCAGGGAGCTTTTTGCCCAGACTATGGGCATTGGTACTCATTACCCTCCATTTCCTGATGGCCTTATTCCTTTTTGCCTCATCCCTGTCCTTCTTGCCTTTGTCATTTTCCCCATTTACCCCTGCCCTTCTCCATATCGCCACCTCTATGTTGATGTTTACCATACTTACTGTACTTATCTAAAGGGTATGTCAGCTAAAGAAGAAACAGAAGAGTTTAATATGACAGACTTGTTTTCCCATTCAGTACTTTTGAAACCATCCTATGGATGTTTTAGATAGTCTTGGATCCGCAAGCTTTGAGAACAGGCAACCATGGTGCACCAAATCAAACCCTTTAGATAAGTCCAGGAATAACGCATCAACCAAGTCACCACCATCCACGGCCCTATAAAGAGAGTTAGTAACCTCAAAAGGTGGCAATACGAGTACTGTGACTCGCCCTAAAGCCATGCTGAAATGGCATCAGAGCATTACAACAATCCAAATGGTTCTTTAATTAGTCAAAAACAATCTTCTCTAGGATGCTTGATAGCAAAGCTAACAATGAGATTGGGCAGTAATTCCTGGACAAGGAACAATCCCTAGATTTAAAGATTGGGGCAATAGTCACCTACTTCCAAAGTCAAGGGATCTCACCTGACTAGTGAAAAATTAAATACACAGTCAAAGAGTAAGCCATCAAATCACTAAGTGATGCAAATAATCACAAATCATTATTATCAAGGCCATTCTTAGATTTTAATTTAGTTTTCTTAAAATAATCAAGTGTTATATCCACTGTCAACACCTTAAACTCATCTTTAGAATCAGAGTCCATTTCAGAAATAGGACTATCATCTGAAGCAATATTATCCACTGAGGATGCCAGCTTGACAGTGCCCCAAAACACTTGATTAAATTCAGTGGCAATACCAAGCTAGTCAGTAATGTCACCTCTCTTCTCAGTAGACAACAAAGAAACTTTTGTCATAGAAGTTTTCCCACAATTTAATTAATATATTTTAGTTATTCTGTTGACCATTAGACATAAGAAACTGAGAACTCAGAAAAACTCAAGATTTTGTACAGTAAACCAGATGCTTACAATTAGTTCTAAGCCTTCTATATTCCAACAGGGACTGTGGAATATGAAGTTGCCTGTATTACATCAGGTCCACTTAAACCTTTCTCTAGGAGGAGGCACCATGAAAACAACTTAAATCATGGATATGTATCCCAAATTAGGAGTTTATCAACCCAGACCCCTCAACATTGTTTGAACTCACAAGGCAGAGGCAGGAACTGTCAACATCCATGGTGAACTGGTTGAACTAGATAAAATACATCCACTTCATGTTCCTTACCCATCTCCCTGGTTACCTCCTCAGAAAAAGGTAATCATGTTGGTTTGGCAGGATCCTCCTTTTGTGAAGTGAAGTTGTGTGTTACAGCACAGAATATGCTCTTTGAGAAAGGATGTGTGAGTGTCCAAAATGCATCAGGCAAGTTCGGCCTCCACTATGCTTTTATTTTAAATAAATGTATTTTTTACTGATCAGGGCCCTTGTTATGTGTGGTTGTGTGTGCTTTCCCTTCTTGTGGTTGTTCTGATTCTAGTTGGGCATTGCAGCACCACATCCTTGTGCTTGCTCCTTTTCATGGACTATTTTGTACATATACTGTAATGTTATTGATGCACTTGCATTACTAACATGTTTTAAAAATGTTGAAAATATAAATAGTTTATATTTGGTCGCATATAGTTATATTGTCTAGGTTCATTCAGTTTTGGATATGCTCATATGAGAAATGTGTTGGTATTATACAAACACATTCCCCAACATGAATGCATTTCAGCATAAAGCAAATGTTTTATAAAATGATTCATTTTTCAAATGTGTTCTTTCACATACAAATCAATAAATATTTCAAACAATCACAGTTGAATTCATCAGCAACCTGAAGATCATGTTGGTGCCTTAGGCATGCATTGCATGCATGACGTGTTCATACTGAAAACCGTCATTCAAATTTGAACACAAGAAATTTTTAAAACAAATATATTTCACTGTAATACAAACACATTATAAAAGATTCCTTTTCCAAATATGTTCATTTACATATGAGCTAATAAGCACTTCAAACAATCACATATAGATTGAATACAAACATGTACATCATACTGATGTATCATCATAATACAAACGCATGATAAAATGAATTGTTTTCCAGATTTGTTCATTCACATATAAACCAATAAGTACTGCAAGCAATCACACATGGATTGAATATGAATATGTATTTCATGTTGTCATATCACGCATGCATTTTATGAGTAACGTGTTTGTACTAAACAACCATAATTCAAATAAAAAAAAACTCTCAAATTTAAAGTGAACACATTTCAGCATAATATGAATGCACTGTAAAATTATTTCTTCTCCAGATGTATTCCTTTACATAGAAACCAATAAGTACTTTAAACAATATTATTTGCAATAATATGAACCACACACCCAATATAAATTTAAAAGATAAATGTGTTCATATCATACAAACACATTTTTTTCTATGTGTTCATATTACGATTTCAGACCTCAACTGGTCAGAAGCTGGAAAACTGTGTTTGCTACAAAATCTTTTTTTTTTTTACACATTGTAAATGATTATCTTATCCCGGAAACAAACCTTACACACATCAGTCATCATCACTCACACTACACATACATCTATCTGAAATCTTTCATAATGACAATCTTAATTGTACAGTAACAACTATACCTTTTTAATGGATAAAAAATGTAATCTAATTTTAATACTGTAGTTATATTTCAGACAAATGTTTTAAGAACACAAATAAATTATGTTCAGTCATTTTAAAGAAGACAGGGTCAGAATTACATAATTTTACCAGCATTAAAATTTGTACACAAAAAAGGTTTTGTTTTTCCTTACTTGGTAAAAAAAAAAATAGATCAGAAATACAGAAAACTACAATGATGTTCAAGTAACATTAAACTAATTTTAACAACTGCCTTCAATGAGATGTAGCCCCCAAAAAAAAAAAAATCAACCCTGAAGTGTTTGTCATCATTTTTTTCTGGACCAAACACATCCACGCATACTTTAAACTAAACAATTCCACAGAATTACTAGTTCACAGAAAAGTATTTCACAGCACTATAAAACCTATCATCCAAAATTGTTCCCCAACACACTGTACTGATTTATGTAAACTTCTGTTTCTTCCTTAGGAACCAAATTAACCAATGACATGTAATAGCCATAATTTCTGACCAAATTCTTAACTATATTAGGAATTTCTCCCATAATAAAATTACAAGCCAATGGCAAGAATGAAAAACAGACTTACCACCTAAGATTCCAGTGAGAGATTGAAGTTAGTCCAGAAAAGGGAGGAAAGCTCAGCAAGGAAATAGCCAATTAAATCACCAGCCTACTGCTGCTACCCAATATGTCACCCACTCACAGCATGAGATATCTGAAATACACCATGATAAGTGATATAATGTTTCACAAGACCTACCGTACTACCCAAAACAACACCCAATCAGGATACTACAATGTTTTAATTAGCATATTGCCTCACCACATCCAATCAGCAACTCTATACAAATGTGTTATAATTAGCAACATTGGACAAAGAGAGGGAGCTGTGCTGTGGGCAGTTACTCTGTCATTTGAAGATGATTTTGACTAAATCAGTTTGGATTATTGGTAGCTCCCTCTGGAGATGTGGTGGTGAATTTGCTAGACAGTCTCATTTTAAAACTGATCTGGGACTGCCTGACTATAAAGTCAAAGAGCCCACTTCTCAAAAGCTCCCAGAATGGTTAGGGTTGCCACCTTTGGAAGAGGCAAAACTGGACACTAAACCACACCCTAAACTCCGGCCCTAGCCCCACCCCCTTTTCATCACTGATCGTGCATTGCTCTCCCTCAAAAGCCATTTATTAGATCAGTGAAGACTTTACTGGAACAGTAAAAGACAACACTTAAAGCAGCAGTCAACAAAAATGTTAACATGCTGTACCTGTTCAATTTGCTTTTCTTGGTTCTTCCTACTTATTTATTTATCTCTTTATTCACTGAAATTATTTTACCAGGTAAACATGCAGGGATAAAGGAAATCTCATTTACAGATAGAATGGGGGAGGGGCAGGGAAATACTGTAAGTTGGACCAGCATAACATTCTGTGGTGATTTGCATATGCAGCCCATGATGCTTTGCATTGTGTGGGCATGTGTGATTTTGTATTTTCTTGAAACTTGGCTTCCCAGCCAAAAGCCCTTTGGGGTAACTCTTGCCTCAGTGTTTGTGCACAGAGGTTCTTTGTACTGTAAATAATATATATATATATATATATATATATATATATATATATATATGAAAAAATTGCTTGTTTCCTATAATGTGTACTTTCTATTTTTTCTGGATCCAGTTCCTTTTCATATCCACAATACTATTTTGAAGCCAAATAAAGTGAACATACTTTTACTGGAGGAAACAACTATTTTATAAAAAAAAATTAAAACATTTCAAAATACTTAAATTCTTTTAGAGATGAAAAAGCCTACCAGCAAATAAAAGTGGAAGATAACTGAATCTTCACTGTTACAAACAGTAGGGTCAGACTTTTTACCCAGCATTGCTACTGTTCTGCTAGAGAGATGCGGAGTGGAAAAGATATCTGCTAATGGTTTTAATGGCAATACTTTACACCTCCCAGGTTGACTGCTTTTACAAAGAAAGGGCTATTTTGACAACAGAACTTGTTTGCAACCTGGAAATGCAGATGAAACAATGAATGATATGGCATCTATTTCTAAGGTATGTGAGCACTCAAAATGGCTCAAAAACCTGACTATCACTGAGCAAAACCAGATTACCTGATAGGGACCCTGAAAATCTGATCACCAGGTAAAAAACCTGACAGGTGGCAACCCTGTGATGGAGCAAGGGGCTAGTGCCACAAGGAATGGTGCAAGGTGCCCCTAGCACCAAAAGATACGATGGGATCGATTCTCAAACACATCCTGCATGCATCAAAGGGAATTTGCACTATTCTTGTGGCACAACATGGGCTGTGACATGGCTCTAGGGAGCTTGCGACATATGCAGGCTACCATATCTCCTAAATCAGGATTCTTATAGCCCCCCCAGAGGGCAAATTTCTAAGTACTGTTAGACCAGCCAGGGCTGGTATACCCCAGCCCTGATCCCCATCTTAATAAAATTAAATACATCCCTGGTGGTTCAGCAGACCCCCTTTCCAGTCCCCATCATAATAAACACAAATACATCCCTGGTGGCTAGCACCCCCTCCATATCTGATCCCTCTCATAATGATAAACACATTCCCAGTGGTCTAGCAGACCCCCCCTTCCCGACCCCCAATACTATAATAATAAATATGTCCCTGGTGGTCTAGCAGACCCCCCAGTCCCAGTCCCCATCATAACAATAATAAATATGTCCTTGGTGGTCTAGCAGATCCCCCAGTCCCAATATGCCTGTATATTAAAATATGTAGCCCTGATGGTCTAACAGACCCCCTCCCTAGCCCTGATGTGCCCATATAATATAAATATATATTTTCCTTGTGGTCTAGTGGACCCCCACCCCAGCTGACAGTGCCCACCACCTCACTTCCTGATCCCATTCCAGAGCCCGAGACTGGCACAGCCCTCTGCTCTCCACCTCAGCTGGCCATGGACTGAACAGTCAAGGAGCTGGTACTGTATACAGTATGCGCTTGTTGATTGACAGGGCTGTAAAACAATGAGCGTGTATACAGTACACACTCCATGACAGCTCAGTCCATAGCTAGCTATTGTAGAGGGTGGAAGGCTGTGCTGGTTGTGGAGTTGAGGGATGGGACAGGAAAACAGGTGGTGAGACTACTGCGAGGGGTGGAGTGGGAAACGAGGTTCACTAGAGTACCAGGAAAATATATATTTATATTGCATATTGCATCACCTTACAGCATCCCCCTGTCCATTACTTCTGGGTTACATCCACCTCATAGGCTGCAAATGCACATGTGGCCAGATTCATAATCGGATCTGCCTAGGTCCCATCCCTTACCACAGTTCTCCAGTTTATTCATGTGCATCGCAGAGGTTGCAAGCATTTCGCCTAGCTCCACAACACATCAATTAAGGTAAGAACCAACTTTCATCGCAATGCTATGAGTGTTAAACCTAAATGGATCATAAGCAGGGTACTTGTTACAGACAATGACTACTCTGCGATGCAACCTATAAATTAAATATATTCAGGCTAGAGAAGTAACTCAGGAGAAATATGGTTGATCAGAACTTGATGCTGAAAGTTAAACTGCAAGCCAGATTATAATTAACCCTTAGTCTTCTATCCACTGCTCACAGCTAATTCATAGGGCTTTACTGGGAAATATACTTCATATGATAGTTTTCTGGAACAGGAACTTTCCAAGCTGATAGCTTCTTAGTACCTTTAACAAACTGACTATAGTTAACAGAACGATTCTTGTTTGCTCAGAATGTATAAGGATTCTCCTTATCATGATATAAGACTCCAATATAGTTAACTGCAGGAACAGCATTGGTGAGCCTTTGTTAATTGTATAACCAGTCTCATAGGAAAAACAGCTTACTACTCTTATGGTTCTAAAATAACTACATATCTCTACCACTACTACAGCAAAAGAAAAGCTAATCCCTCCTCAGACCACACGGCAATGATGCCTTGGCATCACCCCACAAACTCAGGTGTGCTACTATGGTCTGTGAGCCCCTTGCGAGCGGCTTCGGTTCCCCTAACGCAGGTCGGGCCCCCTTCCGAGCAGGCCAGGCTGAAGCATTAGGCCAGTGCCTCCAGATTTCCCCACTGTAGCACCTTCCTTATGGCTGTACATCCAGAGGCACATGATCGCTTCAGACTCCTGCATTCTGCGAGCTGCCCAAGCGCTACATCCCGCTACTGCAAAAACCTCCAGTGGACCTAATGTTGGTCAATCAGCCACAACTACTCCTGGGACTCCCTGCCATGCTACAACCCCTGGCCATGAGGCCTGAGCTCTGAACCGTAGCACTACGGACAAAGGTGCCATCTTTGAATGGCAACTAACTCACGGAACACCAGGAACCTCGAGCATGTGCACACGATCCCCAGACAGCGCATGTGCAATGCAGCCATACCCGTAGATCGTACCAAGTGGCACTGTATAGAAATAAAGCCATTAGGTTGCTCCACCAGAAAAATATCTAGCGACTGATTTGGCATATATGGCTAGCCATCCTGCCACCCTATCGGCACAGAGGCAGGACAACCACAGGCAATAATAGACAGCCTGATAAATCCGGAGGGGCACTATGCACAGCACATTCCCACCCCCAAAAAATGCTGCATCTCCAGCAGCAAAGTACATTCAAGGGAAATTAAAGACCCACAATATCAGCTTATATGCTATTAAATAAAGAAATAAACAAGCAAATAATTAAATAGTCATCAGCTAATCACCCTGCTCCAACACCTGTACCCCCCTTAAATATCTCCACAGAAACAGAAGATGGGCAAGACAAAGAAGTGCCACTTTTTGCCACATTGCATTACTGGGCAACCAGTCAGGACCTCAATGTCCCACCTGTTCGCAGTCCGATCCAGGTCAACTTCAGACAAATGGGTCTTAGAAGTGGTCTCTCAGGGATTCTCTATTAAGTTCACACAGAAGCCCATTGCAAACAGATTGGTAGTCTTCCCAGTCTCCTGGCATCGCCACAAAATACAGGCAGTAAAAATGACACTACAGACTCGCCTAGCCGACAAGGCGATAGCAGAAGTACCACGGGACCAAACGGACCGAGGTATATATTCCTTATTCTTCCTCATACCCAAGAAAATGGGGGATATGAGACCAGTGCTAGACCTAAAATTCGTCAACCAATTCATACAGTACAAAAGATTCAAGATGGAAACACTACAGATGACCCTATGTGCAATAAGACCGGGAGACACCTCACATCCATCGATATGAAGGATGCATACCTCCACATTCCCATACGCCCAGCCCACTACAAATTTCTCAGGTTCAAAACCCTAGGGCAACACTACCAATACCATACTTTGCCATTCGGCCTAGCATCAGCCCCGCGAGTGTTCACCAAAGTATCCATCACCCTCGCTGCGAAGCTGAGACAGAAGGGAATCCACATCATCCCCTACCTGGATGACTGGCTAATCAGGGCCAGAGATCCCAGCACATCCCAGCAGCACACACAAATAGTGGTGCACACACTATAGTCTCAGGGATGGGTCCTCAACTGGGACAAGAGCAGTCTAAACCCGAGTCAAACTATAGAGCACCTAGGGGCAACCATAGACATGGAGTCAGGGAAAGTGAGACCATCATGAAAGAGGACAGAAAAGTGCTGACACAAGTCCAGGCACTAAGGAGCAAGCAAAACCACACTCTGCATGCCATCCTCCAAACACTGGGTTCCATGGCATCTTGCATCGGCCTTGTCCCATGGGCTCTATGGAATATGCACCCCCTACAGAACCTCGCAATATGAGAAGGTCACAGGTTACAACACAACCTATCCAAAACATTACAACTGGACAACAATGCCAAAATGTCCCTAAAATGGTGGGTCAACATACACAATGTCACCATAGGAACAGACCTAAAGACGCAACATGACGTAGTCATAGAAACAGACGCAAGTCTTAAAGACTGGGGGGCGACTCTCAACCTGATGTTAGCCCTTCGGAAGTGGTCGTGGATCGAGTCCCACATGCAAATAAACATACAGGAAATGAGGGCAGTTTACCATGCACTACACCACTTCAGAGCTCACATACAGCACAAGAGAGTAATGATCAAGTCAGACAACAGAACAATGGTGGCATACATTTCCAATCAGGGTGGAACAAGAAGTCCATGCCTACTACAAGACAAAGAGAGTTCTGGACTGGGCTCAAGAGCATCTCAGGTCAATCACCACAGTCCACCTAGCAGGAAAGCTGAACATAAGAGCAGACTGGCTGAGCAGACAAGAAATAGCTCCCGGGGAGTGGTCTCTACACCCACACATATTCCAGCAGATAGACCACACATGGGGACCACTGGGGATAGATCTGATGGCAACAGCCAAGAACAAAAAACTGACGGCATACTATTCCAGATACAGAGAATCTGGAGCCCGAGGAATAGACTCACTAACACAAGAATGGACATTCAAAAAAGCGTACGTTTTCCCACCAATACAGCTCATTCAGCAAGTACTAAACAAAATCCAACAGTCAGAAGCCACAGTAGTGATGATCACTCCGTTATAGCCCAGGAGGCACTGGTTTGCCACCCTAGTATCGATGTCGATAACAGCACCATGGACATTACCTCTATGAGAGGACCTCCTAACACAAGGTCCAATCACTCACCCTAGCCTAATGACACTTCATCTCATGGCCTGGTTACTGAAAGGCAAAGATTGCTAGACAAAGGCTATAGTCAAACAGTAATTGACACCATGCTCCACTCCAGTTGCATATCCACCAACAAGACATACAAGAGACATTGGAGCATATTGGAAAAATGGTGTGACATGAATAACATTCAAACACAATCAATCAACATCTCAAACATACTGGTATTCTTACAACAATGAGTAGACAAGGGCCTATCAACCTCTTCCCTTAGAGTACAGGCAGTGGCCACAGGAGCAGGTATAGGCTTGGTTGAAGGGTTCACCCTGGGATCACATTCCGATGTACTCAGATTCCTGAAAGCAGTAGATAACATACATCCCAGAAAAAGGCAAACAGTGGCACCCTGGGACCTCAATGCAGTCAAAGCACTGGCCAATCCACCCCACGAACCAGTGGCCACAACGGACCTCAAATGGGTCTCGTTCAAAACAATATTCCTATTGGCCATCTGCTCCACCAGGAGAGTGGGCGAAATGAGAGCACTGTCCTGCAGGCTGCCCTTCCTAATTATGCATCATGACGGAATCACCCTACGCACAAATGCCTCATTCATACCAAAAATCTACTCCCCCTTCCACACCGCTCAAGTGGTAGAACTTCCGGCATGGCCAGATCAGGAAGGAAAATGACACTGGGACATGAAAAGAGTACTGTCGGCATATCTAGACAGAACAAAAGACTTTAGACAATCAGATGCGTTATTCATGGTTTTCAGCAGACCCAGGAAAGGGCAAACAGCAGACACATCAACCTTAGCCAGCTGGATAAAACAAACCATTGCAGAAGCCTACAAAACACTGGGCCTTAGTCTGCCCCAAGGCATCAAGGCACACTCTACCAGGGCTGTGGTGACCTCCTGGGTGGAACGGAACGAGGCCTCCATTCAGAACATTTGTGCTGTGGCCACATGGTCATCAGTCCACACCTTCACCAGACACTATAAATTAGATGTAGAAAATGCTGAAAGAGCGAATTTCGCAAGAAGGGTACTACTCAGTGTCACTAATACTTAGCTGCGCAGTCATCTGACCCACCCTATAGTTACATATTTGATATCACTGCTTCTTACTACCCAGAAGTAATGGACAGGGGGATGCTGTAAGGTGATGCAATATGCAATGGTAGTTTACTCACCTGGTAAAGGTGATTGCATGAGCATCACCTTACTGCGTCCCCAATCCCAACCAGGTACACTCGGATGACAGCCCAGGTAACCACTTATTAAGAAGGGACCGCTATCTGGCATCCCAGAATGTATCAACTGACCAGCATGCCGTACGGGCTGGAACTGATTAGAGTGTAAATAATAGGTAATAAAGGACACACCAACTGATAACTCATCATGCCAAATGCCTACTTGTTTAGCTTTTACCATAACTCATCTAGATAATATATAAAGCATTCATACCACCATACATGTACCATAACAACTTCTTACCACAGCATACCAACAGAAGACTCAGCCTTGGAAAAATCGAACTGGAGAACTGCAGTAAGGGATGGGACCTAGGCAGATCAGATTACGAATCTGGTCACATGTGCATTTGCAGCCTATGAGGTGGGCGTAACCCAGAAGTAATGGACGGGGGATGCTGTAAGGTGATGCTCATGCAATCACCTTTACCAGGTGAGTAAACTACCATTATATGGGCACATCGAGGACAGGGAGGAGGATCCACTAGACCAGCAGGGCTACTGTACATATTTTATTATACAGGCATATCGGTACTGGGGGATCTACTAGAACAACAGGGACATATTTATTATTATTATGATGGAGATTGGGATTGGGGGGGTCTGCTAGACCACCAGGGATGTATTTATTTTTATTTTGACAGGGATCAGAGCTGGGCGTGGGGTTCCACTGGACCTACAGGGATGTGTTTATTATTATTATTATTATGGGGATCAGGATGAGGGTCCGCTGGACCACCTGGGACATATTTATTTTTATTATGATGGGGACAGAGGCTGGGGGGGGTCTGCTGGACCACCAGGGATGTATTTACTTTTATTATAATGGGGATTGGGTCGGGGGGGTCCGCTGAACCACCAGGGACATATTTATTTTTATTATGATGGGGATCGGGGCTGGGGGAGTCTTCTAGCCACCAGGAATGTTCCAGGGTGCCATGGTTGCTGCAAGCTGTGGGACTTTGCCACTGGGACCCTACCCAATAGAGAATCAGGCACAGGGTCCCTATCACACTGGCAACTAGCACACGTTGCTGTTGGTGCAGCTTGTGCTGACGTTTGAGAACTGAGACCAAGGAGTTTGGTAAAGGAGGCATGCATTGGGCTCAACTGCTATTTACCTTACTCAGACTGCAGACTTGTAACTCACCTCCAGATGTGCTTATTGTACATGTTGGAGGTAAAGATTTAGGATGTAAAACCGGTTTTGATCTGATTTTACAAGCAAAGTCAGATTTCTTACAAATTATTGAAATGTTTCTTAACTGCAAGATTCTGTATTCAGATATTGCAGAGTGCAGGGATAGAGTCATACACCTAACTTAGGGAAAACAAACACAAGAAGGTTAACATTCACATTTCTGGATTCACAGGGACCATGGAATAGGGGTGATAATACATCCATTAATTAGACATACCCATGACTGGCTGTTTCTAAAAATGGGGTTCATCTGTCTGACAAGAGCAATGAAATCTTTCTTTCTTTCTGACTTCTCGCATGCATTAAAGCACTTGTAATTCTCACTCCAAACCACAATTTGATCATGGAAGTACTTTCTTTGTTTTCCATAACACAACTGCTCTTTTCAGAGCAACTTATATGTGTCAAGAAATAGAACAAACATAAAATAAGTCATATTTTCCTAGACCCTTACCAACAAAGACACACACATGCATAAAACCCTATCTCACAAGATGACAATTGCTCATTCTCAATCGATTATCAACCATGCCTCACATCTACTGACTGGTCATCTGTCCATTCGCTGTTACTGGAATGGTGGAGGAATGAACATGGAGACTGGATGGGGTGAGGCTGTGCCTGGGCCATTACCCCACACCTCACATCTTCTAAGAGGTCGTCTGTTTATTCACTGTTACTTGAATGTTGAGGAAGGAAACATAGAAACATTGACTCATTTGGCAGATGGGGACTGTTTAGCTCACCTAGTCTGCCCATTTTTCCCTGCTGATAGTATCACCACATATCCTACTTGATCTCCAGACCATTCACCCACCCCTTCCCTTTCCCTAAAATTCCCCTGTGCCTGTCCCATGCATTCTTGAACCCCACCACTCTTTTCACCCCACCATCTCTGCTGGAAGACTGTTCCAGGAATCCACCACTCTTTCTGTAAAGAAGTACTTCCTCACATCTCTCCTGACTCTACCCTTTCAGCTTCTTATCATACTCCCTTATCCTTGAGCACATTATTTTCCAAAAAAATACTTCACTGTTGTACCTTGTCTACCCTCCTGAGGTATTTAAAGGTCTCTATCATATCCTCCTTTTCTCTCCTGTCTTCCAGGGTGTACATATTTAGGTCCTTTAATCTCTCCTTGTAAGGCTTTTGATGAAGACCCTGCACCATTTTAGTTCCCCTCCTCTGGACCGCTTCTATTCTGTCTGTGTCCTTTCTGAGACGTGGTCTCCAGAACTAGACACACTACTCTAGGAGGGGTCTTGCCTGTGATCTATACAGAGGCAACACCACCTTCCTCTTTCTGCTGGTGATACCTCCTCCCTATGCACCCCAGTATCTCACTCACCCTCCCAACTGTCTTGTTGCACTGCCTTTAGGTCATCCAATATGATCACCCCAGGTCTCTTCCCATGACCATGGGTATGGGTATGGGATGGGCTAAGGTACACCATGCCTTACATCTCTTGAGATGTCATCTATTCATTCATTCTTGCTGGAATGGGGTGAACAGCTGCAGATATGAGATGAGCTGAGGCTCTGCTTTAGCCCATCCCACTCCCCAAAACACACCGCACTTTCCTGAGTGCTTGTCTGTCTGTCTGTTTGTCTGTTCATTCACTGTTGCTAGAATGGAGGAGGGAAAGTGTTGTGGGGGAAGGGATGGGATGGGTCGAGGCAGTACTTCGGCCCATCCCCCCATACCCGTTGTTAATCAACAAATACATGGTTATTCAATATTAATTCATGTGCAACCTGCAATATGTGTACTCATTTGTGTCATATGGGGTGGAGGTATATATGGGGGTTCAAAATAATGGTCTAAAGAAACAGGCATCAACCACTCAAAAATACTCAGAATACCTATACCCCACCCAAATCCAGTCAGACATAAGTTACCTGAGTAATGCAGAGATCTCAACTCAGCAGTAGCCTTTTTTGTTGTGAGTTCAGAGATTGTACAGGAAACATAACAGTATAATAGAACTATGTCCATAAGCTTGCTTACTGAGGGTCTTCCCTTTTAGCCTTTTTTGGCCCGGTAGCGCTGAGACAGTGTGAGAGTGGAATTGTTCTAGAGGGAGAGGCACCACCTTGAATGTTCACCCTGCTGCCATTGGAGAAAGGCAGGAAAAGAAAACCTGGTCCGAACCAAAGAGCAGCCCCTTAAGTGAGAAGGGGACATCGATATCTATATGCATCAGTTGCCTGTAGTACAGTTAATTGTCTCCGTAGTCAGTATAATTACCCACTACCCCAAACTGGAGCCACGCAAAATTAGAGCAGCCAGAATGAGTGAGCCACCTCTCCCTTGGAAGACCTGGGGAGGGTAGATTAAACATAATTATGGCTTCTTTCAGGTAGTTACTGGCTGAATCTCTACTAAGGATGTTGCAGTGTAACAATGCTCCTCCAGTCCAGAGGAGCTGCTAGTGGGCAGTATTGTCCCAGCTGCTACCACTGCCTATGGTTTCAGAGAAGCAAAATATTCTGCAGAGGTTTTTAAAGATTCTGTGGCATTGATTCAGGTGCTTCTGATAGGGATCACTGGCTGAGACCTGCGTACCAGTTCTTAGTGTAGTACGTGATGAGTAGCTCAGGGAATCCGGAGAAGGAAGGGCTGCCTCTGCGGTGGCTACATGTTTTGAGGTGCAGGCTGTTCTGTTTCTTTATGGCTATCATTCCTTGGACACTGCCTTCTCCTGCCTTGTCTGGGGGGGGGCAGACATTGCCCTGGCAGGTGCTATTACCTGGCCTGTGCCATCATCAGCCTCAAAATATTGTGAGGTGGGTGTGGGAGTTGTATCCATGTCTTGAAGATCTTGTTTCTGTCCCATACTTTGCTGAGGTGACATTTCAAAAAAGGACTCCAATTTTGTGTCCAGCCACATTTTGAGGATGAAAGTCAGGAGTATCAAATGTTTTTATTGCTCTGTTCAATGAAAATCTGAGCTAAGCTGGGTACCTCAGGGGCTAGAGAACCCTGATATTGTGTAGTGCATTTTTGGCAGCAGTGGAAGCCTTCTCTTTCTGGATAGCTCATTCAAATAATCAGAGTAGATAGATATCCTGTATCCCTGCCACTGTAGCGGTCCTACTCCCCTGCCATATGAAGGATGGCTTCCTTGTTTCTAAAGTGCAGAAAGTAGGTGAGGAGAGGTCTGGGTCTCTCCTCAGGTTTCAAAATTGCAGCCAGGGAGCAGTGGACCTGTTGATCTTGACTGGTCTGACCCCTGATATTTTAAGTAGTATAGGTATCATCTGTTGAAGAAAATCAACAGTGTCTCTGTCCTTGGCACATTCAGGGAACCCAATGAACTGGAGGTTATTACATCTGCTCCAGTTGAGGTTGAGACCTTATTTTTTCTGCCCAAATGATGGCGGCCATGCTGGGCTGACCGTCAGTTCATCTGCCAGATTGTTTTGTGGTTAGATTTTAGTTTTCCGTTTTCTCTTCATTTTATAAGTTTTTGGCCCGTGTTTATTTTAGTGCTTAGCTAAGATTTACTGTTAAAGACAGCTAGGGACTAAAAGTGAGTTAGCTAGCCAGGATTATTCATTGTCAGGTAGTGAAAGAACATTAGTGAACACCTGTGAATGCCAGCTTTCAGGACAGCACTGGGATTTTGCTCCTCAAAGGGACTTTTGCTGCCTAAAAATTCTGGCTCATATAAGACATTTGAATACCTGGACTCACCCATTTGGAGCATTGCCGGAATAGCTTGTCCAGCCATGGAGTGTTTGCTGGGCTGTTTGTTCGGCCCGTTGCCACCCGAAGAGGTAAAGTGAGAGTGTTGTTGAGGAGTCTCCAGTTTGGTCCCTGTCTTGGAGTTGAACTGCTGATTGGTTTTGGCGTGGGAATGCTCAGGCAAGAGCATAGTATGTGAAGTGAGGCTAACGAACTCTGTTTTGGGTCCAAACTCGATGGATTGAACTGATTTGTTCACCAAGGAGAGAAACTGGGAGAAACTCATTGTGATTTGTGGAGTTTCCAGACTGGGACAGCAAGACCCCTGTAGTTACAGGTGATTCACCACCATAATCTTCTACTGCCTGGGAGAAACGGACCTGAATCGACAGGGGAGCCGGCCGGTGGGCCCAAGATTTTCCAAGGCCCCTTGCTGACCAGCTGGTGGGTTGGTGCGGTCAGGGTGCTGAGGTGGTGGGGCAGATATTTCTAGTGGTGGCCCTCAGAGATAAGGTGTTGGGGCATCTGGTATGGATTCTGGTGATATCGGGACTGATATTGGATGTTTGACTCCAAAAAGAGATCTGCATTGTACCAGGAGGTTCTTGCTATAAGGAGAGTACTTCGTGGAATTAATGGACAAAAACATTTTACTTACAATCAGAACTTGAATTCACGGTCAGAACTCAAACTTTTATTTTATTAAACTCTGTTTTGGGCAGTGAGAGTACCCGGTTTATTTTAGACCTCCAGTAGTGAGAGGGCCTGGGGGTTGAAATTGCATTTTATATTTTTATTTTCTGGAATTAATGGTCAAATTTTCATTTATAATCAGATTTGCAATTTATGATCAGAATTAAAAATGTTTTTTTGTTTTTATTTAGTTCTAGGCAGTGAGAGTGTCTGGTCTATCTTAGACCTAGGTAGTGAGAGGGCCAGGGGGTCGAAATTGCATTCCATACTGTTTATTTTATTTTATTAATTATTTTAGTGTGAGGAGGTTTATTTAAGTTTTATTTTGTTATTTTTTTTTTTGGTTCTATGTTTTAGCCATATTGTTTATTTGTTATTTGGACTTCTCGAAGTGGACTCCTTGTGGTGATATATTTCCCTGGACTATCTTTTACATTATTTATTTAGTAACTTTGGAGTTTGGATTGGTTTTATTCAGGGGTGTTTTAGTGTCATTGGGTCTTAGTATGTGTAGGAGGCCTGTCCCCACAGTTGTGCGCTATTCGTCCTCCGCCCTTCATGCCCTCCGCCCCTTCTCTCCTCTTCCATTACAGCCATTGACATACCAGCACTGTAGAGCACTGGGTATTGTTCATAGGGGGAGAAGGGGAGTTGGGGGTGCGAAAAGTGGAGGACGAATGAGCGGGACCATCATATTGGGGTAGTGGGATCCAGAAGATGCCCTGGGGCAAAAATGGAACCTGGAACATGGTCCTTCCTGTCTGGTTTCCATACCCATGGGCACCACCAATTTTGGTGGGCAAGCAGTCCGAGCAGCTCCTGAAGTCCATCCTACCCGAGTGGTGTTGTGTAACGCCAGATCCATTAAGAATAAGACTGCAGTTATTGCGGACCTTGTTGGGTCAGTGGATCTGGCGTGCATTACCAAGACCTGGCTGGATGAAAATGCAGGTCCCATTTTTAGAGGCCGCTATTCCGGCTGGGTACTCGGTATTACACCACCTGAGGTTGGACCATGGGGGGGGGGGTTGTGGTCTGTTTCAAGAGCAAACTGGGCCTCACTAGTGTACCAGTAGATAAGGCTGAGTCATTCGAGTGTACTGTAGTGGCAGGTGTGGGTTGTAGGATCGCCCTCATCTACCGTCCACCAGGTGATGAGAAGCAGTTCCTGCAGGGAGTAGCAGACTTCGTCATCAACATGGCGTTCGAGTCACCCAGGCTGATGATCCTGGGCAACTTCAATGCATGGGTCAATAATGAACTCTCGCAATTTGGACAATACTTCCTCCAATTGATGACATCTTTGGGTCTTACACAAGTTGTTACTTCTGCCACTCATAAAGGTGGTCACTCCCTTGACTTAGTTTTCCTCCTGGGGATCGAAGCCTTCAATTTGGAGGTGGAACCTGTCAGATGGTCTGATCATTACAATGTGGGGTTCAGTTTTTGCGCCCCCCTTCATAGGCCTACCCCTGTGGAGATGGTCAGGTACTGCCCTTTGTGAGCTGTAAGCTCTGAGGGCCTGGCGGTGGTGCTTGACCTATCGGAGCTTTCAGGAGTGAGCAATGACCCAGATTCCTTGGTTTTGGCCTATAATAAAGCCATCTCCTCAGCTCTGGATATCATTGCTCCTGTCCGAGTTCATCCTGTCTCCCTTCGCCCTCGGTCCCCATGGTTTGATGGGTCTTTGAGGGAGATGCGGCGACAAGGATGAAGATTAGAGCATTGCTGGTGGAGATCCGCCCTTGATGCCGACCATTTTAGACTAGTGGAACATTATCAAGTCTATCATTCCTCAATCTCCCATAAGAAGGTGGAGTTCCTGTCCGGGGAGATTGCGGCTGCTCAGAGCCAACCAACTCAGCTCTTTTGAACTGTAGACAGACTGTGCAACCCAGCCTGCCTCCAGGTTCGAAGATCCTTTTCACAAGTAGAGTGTGAAGAGCTTGCTCACTTCTTTGCAGCTGAGGTGGTCAACATCAGGATGGCTCTCCAACCTGTATTCTCTATGGGAGAAGCTGTAGATCGGTGCCTGGTCACTGTCCCTAGGCTCTCCTGGAGTTCGTTTGACTGGCCGGAGTTCACTGATGTCATGTGGATCATCCAGATTATGTGCCCTGCATGCTGTAGTTTGGATCCGGGCCCAACTTCCCTGATAAAGGGTTGCTGTGGTACTATTGGCCCAGTCCTAGCACAGATAGTTTGGTGCTCCTTAGAGACAGGAGAGTTTCCTAGCTCTCTGAAGGAGGCAGTGGTGATGCTCCTCCTGAAGAAGGCTTCTCTGGGCCCAGACTGCCATGCCAACTACAGACCAATCTCTAAACTTCCCTTTGTGGGGAAGGTGATTGAGAAAGTAATGGCCATACAATTGGAGAACCACTTGACCATCCATGACATTTATGAACCACTCCAGTCTGATTTCTGAAAGAGGCATAGTACCGAGACTGCACTGGTTTGAGTGCTCAATGATCTCTTGATGGCAAGAGATCTAAAGTGCCGTTCTATCCTGGTCCTTCTCGATCTCTCTTCAGCGTTCGACACTGTGGACCATGGGGTACGTCTGGAATGCCTGAGGTTCATCTGTGGCCTGCCTACAACAGTCTTTGGGTGGTTTAGATCCTGCCTCATGGGCAGAACTCAGAGGGTGGTGTCAGGGATTAATTCTTCTGGCCCAGTCTCTCTGTCATGTGGGGTTCCTCAGGGTACGGTGTTGTCCCCCCTGTTGTTCGCAGTGTATATGCTGCCCCTCGGAAACATTGTAAGAAGGTATGGGCTGAGGTTTCACTGCTATGCTGATGATACCCAACTCTACCTATCTTTTGCACCCGACCAGGATAGAGCTCTCTCAGTATTTAACAACTGCCCCGGGGGCCGGGCCTACCATCAAGATGGCAGCAGTGTAATCTCTCAGTGCTCTCGCAGGGGGTACCTATTTTCTCGAATCCTACTAATCAAGTTTGCAAAAAGAGATCACAAACAAGCTACTTCGTTTAGAGTGGGCTTTGCTTTTCAAGTGGTGCGATTCTTTTCCCCGAATAGAGCACGTTGGGCGTGACGCCAAGCCAAGAAGAGTCACAGTGTCCTTCGCTGAGCAGGCCCTGAATGTCCGAGGCTGTCAGTTGTCTTTTTTCTCTCCGGGGATTGCGAGATGAAGAGGTGGTGCCCGATACGGTAACCAGAATAAGTAACACAGAGTACCAGCACTGCTGAGATTAACAGATAACTGGGGGCCTGACCAAATAAAGGTGCAAGTGCTATTTGGAGGTCACACAGAGTCAAACTGGGACTGCGAACCCCTGGGAGGATCAGGCCTAACTAAGCCTGGGCTGGTAGTAGGGAAATACTGGGAAAAGAGTGGTGATGACCTGCCGGCTGGCAAGCCTAAGTAGCCCACCTCTGGTGTTACGATGTTGAGCACAGCAGACCCTAATTTAGCAGTAGTAATGGCAAAACTCGACCAAATTTTACTGGACACTGCAACCTTAAAGCAAACAACAAATAAAACCAGCCAAGATTTCCATGCTTTAGCCTCTCGAGTAGCTCATACAGAACACCAGAACCAGCAACTGAATAGCACAGTGCAGCATCAGGAGAAAGCCCTGTTAGATCATCACAAAAAACTTGAATATCTTTTAAACAAAGTGGATGATCTAGAAAACAGGGCCAGGAGGAAGAACTTGCGTATTGTGGGGGTGCCAGAGGGA
Source organism: Neoceratodus forsteri (assembly GCA_016271365.2). NCBI lineage: Eukaryota > Metazoa > Chordata > Ceratodontiformes > Ceratodontidae > Neoceratodus > Neoceratodus forsteri. The sequence goes on along the minus strand of CM057456.1, from coordinate 971,835,436 downwards.
ACTGAAGGCAGGGACATGTATGCCTTCCTTATAGTGTTTCTCCCTGAGCTTATACAAGACAATAACTGTGGTCCACTGGAGATCGAACGTGCGCACCGATCTCTGGCCCCCCACCCCAAACAAAGTGAGCACCCCAGACCAATCTTGTGTAAATTCCTAAGATATCCAGAAAAAGAATACTACCTAAGGAGGGCGCGGGAACAAGGTTCCTTTGAGTGGCACGGCATGGCGCATACAACTGTATCAGGACTTCTCTCAAGAGCTTTCTAACCGAAGGAGGGCTTATGGTGAGGTGAAACAGCAGTTTTACAAGCTAAATATTCTAACTTCCCTGCGATGTCCTGCAACGTTACAGATTCGCTACCAGGATGAATACATTACATTTGAAAGTCCTGCAGACGCGGAGCAGTTTCCAAGAGAGAAGCAGCCCAATCAGGTGCCTTCTATTCCGCGCAATCATCACTCGGAAGGTGATCTGCCTTCCAAGATGGAAATTAGCCAAGCGGATTCTAAACAGGACTCCTCGCCAAGGCTACCTACCAAAGACACCACTCAGACTTGGCATCTGGTGTCGAGAGGTCGGTCAAAGAAAAAGCCCATAGCAGGAGGGAAGTATACTATGAAAAGGGACTGTTCTAGGAGCTGGCAGAGGCATTATCTACAATCTGACACTAGCAGTTGCTGTCCTGGGGATACACTGGTGAAGATGGGCAACAGGTATGAGCCTTTATCTGACCTCCTTCCTGCTGAATTGAACCCCCCACCGGCCCTTCAGCAGTCTAGAGAGACACGTGACGAGTCAGAAGATTGGTCCCCTCTGCCAGGAGACTGGGCTGACTGCACTCCTACTGGGGAGATGAAGGAGGCTGAGAACTCTGTCAAGAACCTGGAAGCCCTAATTACTGCCTTGGATGAACTCATTGCTACCGAAACTCCCTCCTAGGCTCCTGAACTGGTGATGATACTTTTGGATCTGTATTGCTGGTATTAGGGGTATTATAAGGCCCTCATGGTCTACTAGGGAGGGGTTATTCATTTCCTCTATCTCAGCAATGCACAAAGGGTGTCTAATGATGCCAGTACAGGCAACTTAGTGCAAGTGAAACTTAGTAGGTGCCCAACTCAGCTTAACCTATAGGCTATGGAATTGTCCACGCCTAGGGTCTAGTGGGCAGCTAATATCCAGAGTTGCATAACAATTAATGTTAAAGTTAATGGTTATAAGCTTAAGTTTACTGGTTACAGCTGTCCTGTTATAGTCTCTTAATAATGTTTTAAGGTGTAGTTAAAGCTCACAATCCATGGTCTTGCAGATTGCGTATCAGTTGCCAGAACCATATAATGTCAATTTTGTTATCTATCTCTTTTTTATTTTTGCATTAGGGTGCAGATGTTATTTGTGATCTCTTGTTCATCCAATTATCGAGTGTCTAGTCTGATTTTTGGTAATTGGGGATAAATACCCCCCCCCAGGATGAGATGGAAGGAGATAACTTCCTTACTGGATTTAGGCCTGAATGGAACTGCATCTGTTACCGCCCCCAGAGGGAGGTTCTGGGAGCTTGGGACAACTGGTGTCATCTTGCTCCTGTAACAGAGCTCTACCTCCTTTACTGGTTCAAGAAGGCACAGAGGTGCCATGGAAAATACCCCATAATGACTTATACAAGGGTTCCACAAATCATCACAAGTTAGACTGGGGATTGCAGAGAGGCAGAGTAGGTGGGGGGCCCCTCTCGGGAGATAAAGGGGAAATAACCAACTGCAGTGGGGACTTAAACTTATACAGGCATACATTATAGGGATGGCTTCACACAGAAGCGAATGGGTGATTGTGCTGACAGAATGGGCACTGAGAGGTATAGTGTTCTATGAAATCTATACTGTGAACAAATATAGGGGAAAATGGATAGCTTAGCAGATGTAACTCTGTCCTCTCTGGAATGCTAGGGGACTAAATTCTCCAATTAAAAGGAGTAAAATATTGACAAGACTATGTAAACTTAAGAGCCATATTGTGTTTTTACAAGAGACCAAATTAAGGCATGCGGAATCCAAAAAACTTGCTAGAGAGTGGGTGGGTAGGGAAGCTCACAGCATCTCAGAGAAAGCTAAGAGGGATGTCTCTATCCCATTTCACAAAAAATTAAGATGGGAAATCACGCTCCAAAGAGCGGACAAAGAAGGCTGATAGATCCTGGTTAAGATGGCTACCCCTATGGGTCCCATGTTAATAGGTAACATTTACGCCCCAAATGAAGGTGTACCAGAATTTTTCAATGAGAGTTCTCAGCAAATTCTAGAATTGACCACCAATAATCCAGGGATAATAACTGGGGGTGATTTTAATCTTTCAATAGATTATCTCCAGGATTGATCAAATCATAAACAAGAACCCCATACCAGATCCCTCAGAGCCCTTCAAGACATGCTTTCACTACATAATCTACCTGGTATCTGGAGGCTACAGCATCCAACAGACAGGGACTTTACATATTTTTCTGCAGCCAAAGCCATGGTAAGCAGATTGGACTGCTGGTTCACTTCTGAACCCCTGACGGCGAGAACCAAAGATGCATATATAGCACCACTATACCTATCTGACCATGCCCCGTTGCTCCTAACAGTAAATATGACCCCACCCACCACAGGCAAATCAGCTTCCTGGTGGCTGGATCCCCTCCTGCTGGAAGATGCAGATTTCCAGTCCCTTGTAAAGGCAGAAACAGGGAAATTTTTTCAGTTGAATCTGTCTGGATCTTCCTCTGCCGCAGTGATCTGGGAGGCTTATAAAACCACCATGAGGGGCCAAATTATCAGTTTTGCCACTCATCTTAGAAAACAGAGGGAGGGTGAAATGCTTCAACATGAGAGTAGATTGAAGCAGCTCGAGGCCAAATATAAGCACAACCCGGGGAGGCTTCGGAGTAATTGCTTACGAACAGAATTGACAAGGGTCCGACTCCAACTTAATATGATTATGACCAGGAGGGCAGAACTGAATATCAGGCATACCCAACATCAGTATCAGGCTGAGGGGGAGAAAACAGACAAGCTTCTCATCCTATAGACTTAAAAGAAGGCAAGCAGATAGACACATAACAAAACTTAATAACTCGGGGGGGGGGCATTGGTATACTCTTAGAAAGATATTAATAACTCGATGGTTAAATTCTATCAAGACTTATACACCTCTCATGTGAGATGGGACGAGGTATGGTTCCGTAAATTCATGAATCACCTGCCACTGCCAGCCCTGACAGAATCCTAAAAATTAGATTTGGATGCACCGCTCTCGAAGGAGGAATTGGGTAGGGCAATTTGGAGCATGGCCCCACACAAGGCCTCTGGAAGTGATGGATTTCTGGAAGACTTCTTTAAACTGGTACACCCTGAAATAATAACTCCTCTCATGGAAATGCTAAATGAAGCTGAGGGTAAGGGCAAACGCCCTCACTCCATGAAAGAAGTGGTGATTACGGTCCTTCCAAAAGAAGGGAAGGACCAGACATTTCCTGGCAATGATCGGCCAATCTTAATGTGGATGCTAAGATATTAACCAAAGCTCTGGCTGCTAGATTGGAAAAGGTATTACCGGATATTGTACATCATTCGCAGGTGGGGTTCATTAGAGGCCGGCACAGTTCAGATCATGTCAGAGCCCTGGTTACTCTGATTCAGGCAGCAGCAAAACTTCCCACTCCTGCAGCATTAATTACAATCAATTTTGAAAAAGCGTTCTACTCGGTAGAGTGGGATTTTTTGCACTCAGTCTTGAATCAGTTTAATATAGGACCGTACTTTTCTTCCTGGATATGTACTTTACATCAGTCTTCAGTAGGCAAAGTACTAACTAATTCTATGATGTCCCCCACTTCCAGCTTCACAGGGGCACTAGACAAGGTTGCCCCATGTCGCCCTTGTTGTATGTCCTGGCTATGGAACCCCTGTCGGCCACTATATGCACTCACCCAAAAATACATGGTATAAAGATGGGAAATCAGGAATATTATACAAAAGCATATGCGGACGATTGTCTGATCCTAACAGGGGATGTTCAAGAGAGCCTACCATCCATTATTGATACCCTTACTGAGTTTGGGAATATATCCAGTCTAAGGATTAACAAAACAAAATCGGAGATCTTACCTCTTAACCCCACACATCCTCATCGATGATTAAGAATTTGGGTTTAAAGTGGGCTGGCCAAGACATTGAGGCCCGGATATTCAGAAGGGTTGCGCCCCGGCATGATATTCAAACGGGGATTGTGCTGGCACAAATCCCGATGCACCGGAGCACATCAGTAATGTATGCAGCGCAGGTGGGGGAATTATGCAAACTCCGTACATCACGATATTCAGCCGGAATGTGCTCAGCCCATGCATGCGCAACCCCTACTTGGGCTGCACACAGGTGAGCCAAAAAAAAAAGGAACAACGGCTGGCCACCCACAGGTGAGCTGCCATATTGCAGGGTGCAACACGGCAGCTGCCACCTGTGGGTGGCCACCGGAGCTTCGGCTGCACCTTCGTGGCAGTGCCCCCCATGCCTGATCGCGGGCATACATAGAAGAAGTTAAACGTCCCATATCCCTGGTGGTCCAGTGGACTGCTTGCAGCCCGATCGTGGGCATAAGATGAATATTAAATCTGTTCACAATTCTGGACTGTGTAGTACGGTACAGGCTGCATGCCCATTGGCTCATGCTTTGGACCAATGGTACAGCCCTACCGTGTATGGTGTCAGTCGGTGATGATGAGTAAGCGAAAGTGGGTGAGGAGCTGCCCGCCCGCCGCTGACCGAGAGGCGGGCGGTGGGGCTCAGTGGGCGGGTGGGGAGGGAGTACCGCTAGACCACCAGGGTTGGTTTGATGTGGCATTCTTTTGTACTGACGCCCGCGAGCGGGCTGTGAGCAGTCCACTGGACCACCAGGGATATAGGACGAATCTTTCACCTTATGCCCGCGATCGGGCTGCAAGTGGTCCACTGGACCACCAGGGATATAGGAATGCTTTTATTTATACTTATGCCCATGATCAGGCTGTGAGCAGTCCACTGGACCACCAGGGATATTGGACGATTCATTAATTCTACATATGCCCGCGATCGGGCAGTGGGGCACATAGCCGCGCTGTGTGGGGGGCGTCGGTCCCCGATGTCTGCAGCCTGGCAGGGCGCCAGGCACAAGTCTCTGGGGATCAGCGCACCTGCATGCAAATGGGGCCATAATGACATGGAAATGGCCCCATTTGCACCTTGCATGCATTATGGCCCATTTGCATGTGCACTTTTGAATATCGCGGTTGTTGAGCCTAATGCAACGGAACTTGTGCTAGCTCATCCCACTGCTCCACTCTGGCCACTTGCGCTGGCGCAGTGCCACTGCACCATGCGCACTGCGGGTGGCCAGGGTGCGATATTCAACGCTACTGTGCCATGACACAGCTCAGTTGAATATCACCCTGTTAACACCCCTGCGCAGCCAAGTTGCGCCGCGCCCAGGCTTGCGCCACAGCCTGGCGCAGTCTGAATATCCGGGCCTAAGTATTTAGGGATCATAATATCCGTAGACATCCCCTCAATGGCATATAAAAACTTTATGCCACTATGGACCGAACTGTCACATAGCATCATACGTTGGAAGCAGCTGCACTTATCTATGGCAGGGAAGATAGCTGCCTTAAAAATGATGTTCGCCCCTAAAGTGTAGTATCTGCTTTCCCACTTTCTCATTAGTATCCCCAGGCTTTGGGTGCAAAAACTTCACATGCTCATGAGTAGGTTTCTGTGGGGCACAAAAAACCTCGCTACAGGAGAGAGAAGTTAAGAGCCCCCTGGACTGGGGGGGATGGAATCTTCCTGATTTTAATAGACACTGTCAGGCATTTCAGGTAGCTAAAATTGTGTAAATGCCTAAGTAGGCATTCCTCTAGCCCAGCATGGGTAGAAATTGTAAGAGCTGCTCTTGGTAATATCTCTTCCCTTTTTTAGGGGCCACCTTCCCCAGATTCATGCATGAGTGGTTAACCATCCGATCTAGCCACCAGGCTTGGCACTCCTTGGGTAAAAGTAGCCACAGGTGTTTGAGTATTGGTATATGCACACCACTGTGGAGTAACCCATTTTTAAAAATTGACCAGAAACCTTTTGACTGGCCAGTTTGGAGAACCAGCCAGATATTCACATTCCAGGACTTACTTCAGGAGGATGGGAAAACTTTTGTCTCCTTCCAGCATTTGCTGGATTCTCACTTCCTGCCCCTTGAACGCTTTTGGCAATACTTGCAACTTCACAATCTACATAATACCTGGGCCAGAGCTAAATGCAACTGCATGATGTGTGGGACACGGGCCGGGCCCCTCAAAGATGATCTCCCTCTATCATTGTGGTCCCAACAAAATAAAGGGTTAGCAGGCAGGATTCAAGGCTGGCTCAGGGATGCTGCTCCGGATCCCTGTTTAACAGCCAAGGCAAGGTGGGAAAGGATGTTGGGAACTTCCTTTACCCCTCAGGAATGGTCCAATTGTTGGAAGGTAGCCCACAAAGCATGTGTAGATCAAAAGAGCCTCCTAATTAAAAACAAAATTATTCACCTGTGGTATAGAACCCCCTTACAGCTTCATAAAATGGGACTGTCCAATCAGGACCTATGTTGGAGATGCCAAACGCCGGCAGCAGACCTTCTTCACATTATGTGGAGCTGTAAACCCCTGCAACCCTTAGGGAGTAAAGTACATCAGTTTTGTTCAACTACCCTAGCCCATAACCTGCCTTACTCCCCCTTCCTTTTGGTTACTTGGTATAACATCTGATGAATGGTTATTGTCACAGTCGCAGGTATTATGGCTCACCCAAGCATCTGTTGAGTTCCTTCGGCTCATTCTTATGAATTGAAGGACCTCATGCCTTCCACCATTCCAAGTGTGGTTAGCAGCATTGGATTCTTTAGTCTCCCATACGTGTCTTATCCATTTTGTTGAAAAAACGAGTACAGCTTTTCTGGAAATGTGGGCGCCATATATAGGTCAGGTCTCCCATTCTCATTCTATACCTTTAGTATCTAATGCAAAAAAGTTGTTAAAGCCCCCTTGAATTTAACAGCTGCATGTTTAAGGACTGATATATTGTAGAGCCTGGATAAGTATGCCTGTCAACCCTTGTATTCTCATTGTAATGTTCCTAGCAATGCAATTTGTAAAAGGAAAATTACCAGCTATACGTCTTCACTATGCGAACTAATCGTATTCACATACTGCGAAGTGTATAGCTATATATGAAGTTAAATGCAGTATTGATTGTCCTTTTCTGATGTATTTTTACCTATTGTAACAGTTATGCTGTTTCCTCAATAAAAAGAGGAACTGCAAAAAAAAACAACTGCCTCACTGAAATTCAGAACTGGATGAATTCAAGCTGGCTGAAATTGAACTTGGAGAAGACTGAGGTGATGGTTGTGGACCCGGGTCACCAGATTGAGGGGATAGGAGCTGGTTTGCCATCAGGACTTTTTCTGGGTGGCTCCCAGCTCCCTACCTCTGAATGGGTGCGGAACCTGGGGGTGATTTTTGATGATGGGCTGACACTGCGATCGCAGGTGTTTGCAGTCGTCAAATCATCCTTTTACCCTCTAAGGAACATCTCCAGGATTAAGCACCTAGTTCCGTCCAGAGACCTACCTACATTGGTTCACATCTTTGTGACCTCATGCCTTGATTATTGCAACTCTCTGTATCTAGGGCTACCAGGGGTTGATATCCGCTGCTTGCAGCTTGTGCAGAATGTTGTGGCCCGGTTATTGATGGGTACTTCTCGTACCTGTCATATTTCTCTGGTGCTGTGCGAACTACACTGGCTGGTAATACAGTGGTGGAACACCTTTAAAGTCAGTCTTCTGACTTATAAAGCCCTACATGGACTGGGCCTGGACTACTTGAAAGAGCTCCTGGTACTTTACTGCCCTAGGCGATCGCTCCGCTTGGTGGACGAGGGGTTGCTAGAGATTCCGAGGGTTTCTTTGAAATCTTTGGGGGCCCATGCTTTTATGTACGTGGCCCCAATCCTCTGGAATTCTCTACTCCACCCGCTTCAGGAGTGCGCGTCCGTGGAGGAATTTAAACAGGCGTTAAAGATCCATTTATGGTTGATGGCATATCCCTGATGATGATTTTATTGTATTTTAGTAATTCAGTATTTATTATATCTGTGTTTATTTTATTGTTTTTACGTGAAGTTTGATGTTAAGGCGCCTTGATTTTAGAAAGGCGCGTTAAAAATAAAGAATTATTATTAATATTATTATTATCCTTGACATGGGCCTAAAGCAGTTGTATTATTCAAGTTTCTTCCCAGAGCTGGACTGCTAATGAGGCTTGGTTATCATCTGAGCAGGCGACTTTGTTTTTAACTGCATTGACTCAGATCCCCAAGTCCGTTACATCCCATTAAGTTTGCACCACTATGTTAGTCATGTCCTTCATCTGCTGTTATTTGTGCAAACATTTGCTTTATTTTGCCAGATTCATAGGTTGCACCTAGGTGCTCAGAGCTGCCATCATCATGACCTATTGTTGACTCAGCAGGGGTTTTTCATTCAGATGCAATGTGAGGAAAATCACTGAAAAACAATGCCACCACTCCAAACTGAACACCCAGTGTAACTGTCATAAGAAAGCGGCAGGTATATCTATTAACTTTGTTAGAGTTGCTAAACCTAAGAATCAGGGGTGGTGAGAGGTGGTGAGAGCCAGTTGATCAAGCAGTCATTTCACTTGGTGGCAAGGCCACTCCCCCCATTTTTACTGATTTGGTATACTATTTTGTAAACTATTTGACATTTTACAAAATTCAATCTCCAGATATAAGTAAGAGAGGATGGAGGGGAAATATCATAATTTTATTAAGCAGAATACCCTATCCATTTAAAATTATGCAATTCTAATTGGTTAATGACTACATCACTAAGGCATTCTGCAGAGGCTGATCTGCCCATGGCATCTTATCATTCATTATCAGAAGGTATAATGTTCACACACCATTTCACAAGGATAAACATTTTAGCTTCCAAAGGCTACTCTTAACCAGTCTCCTATTACTCATTCAATGTGTGACATATGGGAGGTAATCTCCAATATAGTCAGGAAGGAGATTTAGGGAGAGGTGTAGAAATAGCCCTAGAAGTAGGGTTACTTGGCATCCGATTCATGTAATCAGATTTCGTAGTTTTCAGCATTCAGATTTTCAGTAGTGAATGACAAAATTCCCAACTACGAAAATAGGGTCAGATATTAAGGGGATACGTGATGCTGCAGCATCTGATAGTGGTTTTATCAATACGAATGGCAAGTGAGCTCAGGGGTTATCACGAGTGGCTCTGCGAAGCAGAGCCACGAGTGTTTAATGCCGGAGCTCACTTGCTGCAAGTGTTACTATAAACTGCTATCAGATGCTGCAGCATCACGTATTCATTTTATATTATAGGGGCTGACTTCATTGTGTCATTTGGTTGTGTATTTCTGTGGTTATTTTGCTAGTTTTCTGCTGTGTTTAGGGGTTTCATTTGTGCTTCTGTTTTGCTGCGCTACAAGTTCCTATTTTAATTTGTGCTTTACTGCAGCTGAAACATCACCGGCAGCATTACTACTGAGTGTAGTTCGGCATTGATATCAGTGACGTGTAGACAGGGCTGATAGCAGCAGCTACGTAATGACAGTGCTGATAACCTGCAGTTCTTGTTGCCTGTCTACACGTCATTAGAAGGAATCTATTTAGTGGTACTGATAGCTGTTATTATCAAATGAGTTATCAGTCAAACCCCTATAAGAAACTGGAATTAGCTATGTTAGATTCTGTACTACAATGTGTCTGGTGCAGTAACCAATGGCTTTTACTAGGTCTGCCACTTAGCTTCCCAGGTCACACAGGGGAACCATGATGGCAGAGTCAGGGGCAGCTGTTGTTTGCTGATGCTTCTGGACCCCAGTCACTAGGCAGTTTAATTAAAACTTTTAACGTTGGAGTTGGACTCAGCCAGAAGAGCATCAGTAATCAGGTTGGTTGACGGGTCATCTTAGTTGGGAGGGACTGGGCTTGCATGGGGGGTAACCTATTACAATGGGGTAACTTTTCTGTGGTGGGGTCTTTGTTGACTATTTGGTCAGTGGTCAGTGGGCACTGGTGGGTTTCAATGCTGGGGAGGGGAGGTGAAAAGTTTATTTAGGATTACTTGGCAGTGCTGCATGCCATGTGTGGACCTCACCCTTTGGAAGAAGATGGAATCCATCAATCCTCATGCACAACTGTCCTCCAGTGACTGTACATGTACAGTGCAGCAGGATCATGATGGCAAGGGAGAAAAGAAACAAGGGTGGGTGAAGAGGGGGATCTTTACTATTCCAGCAGGTCCTGTGTCTGTGTGGAAAGAGGATTTTTTATAGTCACATGCAGAATCAGAACTTCCAATTGCAATCCTACGTCTGATTCCAGTGCCTTTACTGGCATCGGAATGGAACAGAATCTGAAGTTCCAATCCAGCAGATGAGGCATGGAATGGATTCTACTGAATCCAGGCAACCCTACATAGAATATTCTTTTTTTTTCAAATTCTATTTATTTGCCTATCTTCTGGAGCATCTCTCAGGCTGTTTTCGCTCAACCTGCAACCCCTAACTGCCCGCCTGAACCACTCTCCCCAACAGTAGCATTGGTGTCAGGATCCTCACCTGTCCCGGGCCCCTTGGAGAGGCCGAGGATCCCCAGGGGTTAGAGTCGGGGATTGTGGCCAGCAATAGGCGTGTGGGGCCTTGGTCCCTGGAGGTCACTCTTGCCTCACCCAGCCAGTAAGGGTTTTTCTTGCTTTCTTCCTCTTGGCTCAGACATGCAATGCATCCGCATGGGCATGCATGCTCCCTTGTGTGCCTGCAGGATCGCTGCTGGAGCCAATACTGTGGTTGCTAGACCTCAGGCTTGCTGTGCCCCCGACTCCTGTCATGAGCCCCCAGAGCCTGAGCTCAGGACCCCCTTCCCTCCCAGGACAGGAGAGCAGTCCTCCAGATGCTCAATTCTGTCCTCCCTCTGCTGACTGCCGATGGCTCAAGCTCACTACCAAACTGGGTCACCAGCGTGGCATGAGGTGTGGTGTCCAGTGCCTCAACCCTCAGCACCACTGGGCTGTGACCTTGGAATATTCTTGACATGTAACCTCGGACCTTCCCATAAACATATGGGTCAAATGTGCCTCCATCAGCTTATATCTGCAGCATTCTGAATTATTCGGAACTCCCTTGTCAAATATCATCTTGGGTGTATGATACCATCTGTGTAGAATTTTGTTTTGAATTAAGTGGCTCCATACATCTCTTCAGGCTGGGTGCACTTTTAAAATATAATAAGACCAGTCTTCTGTAATATTACACTGCAATACCTTGTTTTTTCACTTTACTCATAGGATCTGAGAATGAGTTAAATATATATATATATATATTTAGATCAGTGGGGGTGCTAAACTGGGTGATAGGGGCATGGTGGCAGTGTCAGAGTACAAAGGTGGTACCCCACAGTGGTGCCATGGCCAGTGGGACACAGCTGCATAGATGGGGTACATTGTGAGAGGCACTCATGGACCCTATCCTGGATGCCTGGTGCCACCAGCCCTGGCCCCTGCCCCATCACTGACACAGTCCCCAATGGTGTAGCCGAGCATCAGCATGGCTCCATGTGGCAGACTGCATAGTAGGGGAATGTGGCAGTGCCCAGAGGACATCCCCATCCACTGTCTGCACCTCTTATCCCACAGCTAATGCCACTCACTGCATATCGGGGACTGTGTCAGTGATGGGGCAGGTGCCAGGGCTGGTGGCATCTGGGAGTCTGCGACAGGATCCATGCATGCCACCCACAGTGTACCCAGTTTATGTGGCTCCATCCAAGTGGCCATGGTGTACCCTGCCACTGCTGTTGTGCCCGTCACCCAGTTTGGCACCCACATTGGTCCCTATTCCCTGGTTCCTGACCTTGCAGGCCCCCCACTCACCACCCACCAAAGCACAAGCACAGTGCCCTTTGACCAGCTCTTGTCTGGTCCAACTGCAGCCTCATCCCGCAACCATGGTGAGGCTTCTGAAATCCCAAATAAGGGGATACTGCAGCCCCCTGTGGCGCAAGCCCCCTTGTGTTCTGTTGCACCATCTCTGCTGGTGCAAGGGTGGCACAGGGGTTTTTGGCACATGGCATCCACCTTTCAACACAGTCTGCATTCAAAAATCAGGATTGCCACAACATTTGGCGTAAGATGCCACTTGCATCAATTCCCTGTGCCAAATGTACCATTTTGTAAATCGAGTCCAGGGTCTTTCATTTTCCCAGTTGTATGAAGTTGCCTATTTACCCGTGAGGTCCAAAAGCTAGGTTTACCATTTAATTTAAAATTATGATTAGCCACAGTATGGATATATAGAACAGATGGTGAAATCTCAGATGTATTAATAAAAGTTACTACACTTTTAGACTGGGTGTCCTTAGCAACTCTTTATAGCCACATACTTTTTGATATTCAGAAGGAGATGATTAAACAGGAAAGTACAGTAGCACTATAATAAACACAATCAATAGATCTTTCAAACTATTTGCAGAGACCAAAAAAGATTTAGAAAAACTAGTCCATCCAATGGCATATCTCATTTAGTATCTGTGATGTCCCCGGGAACAAGGCAAGTCTCATCGTCCTTCTTTCCAATGTGGTTGAAGAATTCTTCTGCTTAAACATGGAGGATGCCCCTCCCAAAGAAAGTCACCTTTAATTCTGTTGTGTTTAAGGAAGAATGTTCTGCAAATGTTAAAGGAATGCTGCTATGAAAATGTGCTGATTTTGGCATAAGCATCATTTTGATAGCCTCTTTTTTCCTCTCAAGGATAAATGTAGAGGCTTCCCTCAGAGACAATAAGTATCTATATCTTGAAAGAGTGGAGGATGTTATCTTTAATTATATGGGAAATATTTTGAAAATGTTTTATTCCCAGGTAATACCTTCTGCCACTCATTAAATTCCTGCCTTGAGAAACGCTATCATAGCACAATCTACTAAGAGACATTGCTTCTGTCTTATGTATATTAATTTTTAGCCCCAAGCATTTTGGAAACTCTTCTAGTACATTCAGAAGGGGTGGAAGGGCTGTCAGTGGTTTAGTTGAAGTAACAAGGAAATTATTTGCATATAAACTTGCATTATAAACATGCCATTTTAAAGTAACACTCAGTATCCTGGTGTTCTTCCCCAAGTTTGATTGCTAAAGCCTCCATAACTACTATAAACAAGCTCTAGCTTATAAGAATAATGAAAGATATAAAATAATAATCTAATATTATTGGAACCCAGCCTCCCTTTTTCAAGTCCTGTCTGAGATAAATGAATAATTCTGGGTAAAAATCTTCTGCAGATGGGGGGGAAGGGGTTAATGCTTTGGCTAAGATTTTGGTGTCAGAATTCAGTAATGAAACAGAGCAGTAGTTGTCACACTAGAGGGGCTCCTTACCTTTTTGGAACAACTGTGATAGTGGATTTTTATTCCTGAGCATTATTAATCACATTAAGGTGATGAGGAGCCATCATTTCCATCACTGAGGAATACAACTCCATTGGCAGACCATCGCCCCCTGGCATCTTGCCAGCCTTACAGGGGGGGACTGCCATCTACAGGATTTCTTAAAGTCTGAAAGCCCATAAAAAGCTAATTTGAGTGAGCATCATGTTTATCTATGAGTCTTTGCAGTTCAGAGTTATTCATATGTAAATCAGCCTGTAATTAAGGGCTGGGGGCAGCCATGTGTTTTAGGCTCCTGACAGGAAATTATGTCACCAAGGGACTTGGCCCTCCTTTGACTGTAGATAATCCAACAGGTTAAATAGGAAATTGTCTGTTTTATTAATTGTGTTTTAAAGTGTTATTACAGCACTTTCTACATTTATAATAATTGTTTTGTATGTGCATTGAAACTAGTGAGTTATCACCTTTACATTTCAAACTGTTAGTAAAAATAATCCATCTTCAGGATTGCTTTAACCTCTAGGCTATACTGCCAGCTGATCATCAAAAACTACACTTCTCAAGGCTGGCTCTGGGTGCCAACAGGTATTGGGTCCCCATATCAGGATTTCTAAACCCTGGCTGTGTTCATGTCAGTACAGATTTCTGGGGCTGCCACAGCACCAATTTCTGTCTTTTTCTGTTCCCTCTCTTACTGCCTTTTCTCTTACAATTTCAGGTGTGAACTCAGGTCTACAAGATGCAAATGTGGTTACATACCTACTGGCCTGGTATCATGTGGCCAGCCTTGAAATGTGTAGTTTTTGATTGTCTACTGGCAGTACAGCCTAGAGGTTAAAACAAAGAGTTGTGAACAAGCTTCGCTCATCCAGCAGAATGGGTTTTGATTCCAACATGCTTTACTTGTATAGTGTGTGACCAGACCAAGTCACCTAAACTCCCTGTGCTCCCAAAACACACCCAGGAACAAGTTGTAGCTCAGTGTGCCTTTCCTGGACAAAGACAGTAAAAACAGTCTGAGCATGTGTGATGATTTTGAAAATATTATGTTCCTTCTATCCAGATTTGACTTGAAAGGAAAAAAATAGAGCTCAATTACTTGTTTATTAATTGCAAAAACACATAGATGGACAACATTGCTAAAACATGCATAACTTGAAATGCATTTTTGAAATATATAATCATATATGGGTCTGGGTGTGTGTGAGTAACCAGAATTTACAACACACACACACACACAAAGGTATGGGATGCTACATAACCCCTGAGTCGAAGCCCAAGGGATTTATAAACACATCCCACACTGAGGGTGTGTGTAAAATTCTGGTTTTGAAATACTGTTTTTAAACCCACCCATTCATACATTATTTTACAGTATTTAATTAATGGTGATCATTTTTCCTTTTCAGCACAGTTCAGTTAGTGCAGCACTTCTGTCAGCGATAGATACACACACACACACACACACACTGCCTGTCTTTCTCCCTTTTGTTTTTTTATTTTCTTTTGTATTGCTTTTTTTTCCTTTCTTTTTTTTTTTTACATTACAGTGGGAACGGCATTACGGAAAGTTGCAGTCTATCGGCATACCCTACACATTCTACATTTATAATAATTGTCTTGTATGTGCATTGAACTAGCAAGTTATCACCTTTACATTTCAAACTGTTAGTAAAAATTATCCAATATAATTCTGGCATTGCTACGGTAGAAAATCCCATTCCATCCAAAGTATTTCAGTAAGAAACTGATAATGAAGTGTCTTTGTATTGTTTATAACAAAATTCTTTAAAAAAATATTTTACAAAAAAAAAAGAAGTAAAATACCCTTTTAATAATGCATTTCAGGTTATGCATGTTTTAACAATGTTGTCCATTTATGTGTTTTTGCAATTAATAAACAACTGTGTCCTCTTTTTTTTCTTTTCAAGTCAAATCTGGATAGAAAGAGCATAATATTTTCAGAATCGTAACACATGCTCAGATTGTTGTTATTGTCTTTGTCCAGGAAAGGCACACTGAGTTACAGCTTGTTCCTCGGTGTGTTTTGGGAGCACAGGGAGGTTAAGTGACTTGCTCTGGTCACACACTATACAAGTAAAGCATGTTGGTATCAAAACCCATTCTGTTGGATGAATGGAACTTGTTCACAGCTCTTTGCTTTAACTTCTAGGCTGTAGAAACATAGAAATTGCTGGCAGATAAGGACTGCTAGGACCATTCAGTCTGCATGTAGGCCCTATACAGTGTCTGTGACCACTGACCCTATGTGATCAATGGCTTTTCATCACTCCCTGCCCTCTCAAGGTTCCTCTGTACCTGTCCCAGGCATGCTTAAACCCCTCCACTGTGCTTGCCCCCACTACCTCTTGTGGCAGGGTATTCCAAGCATCAACTACCCTCTGTGTGTAGAAAAACTTCTTCACATCACCCCTTAATCTACCCCCCTCCAATTTCATATTGTGCCCCCTTGTTCTAGTACTTTTTCTCCCTTGGAAAATGTCCCCCACCTACACCTTGTTTATGCCCCTGAGGTATTTGAAAGTTTATATTTTGACACCCTGATCTCTCCTCTCCTCCTGTGAGTACATATTGAGGTTCCCTAGTCTCTCCTCATATGTTTTGTTTTGCAAGCCCTGCACCATCTTTATTGCCCTTCTCTGGATAGCCTCCACCTTGTTTATGTCCCTGTGCTGGTGTGGCCTCCAGAACTGTACACAGTATTCCAGGTGAGGCCTTACCAATGTTTTATACAATGGCATCACCACCTCCCTCCTCCTGCTAGTGATACCCCTGCCTATGCACCCCAGCATGCAAATGGCCCTCCCCACAGCCTTTGCACATTGCTTTTATGCCTTAAGATCATCAGAGATGATAACCCCTAGGTCACTTTCATCTTTAGTGATGATTGGCCCCCCCATCCTGTAGCTCTCCCTAGGGTTCCCTCTACCCAGGTGCATTTTTTTTGCACTTCTTAGCATTGAACCTCAGTTGCCACATCTCTAACCATCTTTCAAGTTTCTCCAGGTCCCTCTTCATTTTTTGAACCCCTTCTGGAGTATCCACCCTGTTGCAGATCTCGGTGTCATCTGCAAATAGGCAGGCGTTTCCTTCTAGTCCCTCTTCAATGTCACTAATAAAAACAATGAACAGAACTGGTCCCAGTACTGATCCCTGTTGTACTCCACTGGTCACCACTCTCTCCCTGGGTTGGATCCCATTTACCACCACCCTCTGCCTCCTGTCTGTCAGTTTTTAACCCAGTGTATCACCTTTTTCCCCATGTGCAGACTTTCCATCTTGTTAACCAGCCTTCTATGTGGGATGGTGTTGAAGGTTTTGCTAAATCTAGGTAGGCGACATCTACTGCCCCTCCCTGATTAACTTCCCTAGTCACCCAATCAAAAATTCTACCAGATTTGTTTGACATGACCTCCCTGTTATGAATCAGTGTTGCCTCAGATCCTGGGCTCCCCTGGACTCCAGGTGTGCCACTGTCCTTTCTTTCAGCAGTGTCTCCATGATCTTCCCCACCACTGAGGTGAGGCTGACTAGCCTGTAGTTTCCCAACTCCTCCCTACTGCCACTTTTGTGCAGTGGTACTACATGTGCTCTCCTCCAGTCCTCTGGAACTACCTCTGGGTTGAGTGACTCTGTGTACAGGGCCGCCAGAGGTGCTGCAAGTTCTCTTCACAGCTCCCTTAAAATCAATGGGTGTACTCCATCTGGCCCCATGGGTTTATCCACCTTCAGCTTTGTAAGTTCTTCTGGAACTCTCTCCACTGTGAATGGACTAGTGTCCACTTCTCCCCATCCATTGCCTCTGCCACCCAACTGCGGTCCTTGACCATTCCCCTCTTTAGTGAATACTGAACAAAGGTATTTGTTCAGTATTTCTGCCTTGTCTAGATCCCGCTCCTTACACTCTCTCTCCCCTTCCCTTTGAGCCTCACCCCCCCAGTTTTTCTTTTGTTGCTGATGTACCTATAGAATGTCTTGTCCCCTTTTTCACCATCTATGCTAAATCCTCCTCTGTTTGTGCCTTAGCTCTCCTTACAGCTTTCCCTGCTTCCCTTAGACATTCACGGTATATCTCCCTGTCCTCCTCCCTTTGGGTCCTGCCCAACTGTACTGCTAATTGATAATCAAAAGCTACACATTTCAAGGCTGGCCCCATGATGCCAGGCCAGTAGATACGTAGCCACATTTGTATATTGTAGACCTGAGTTCACACCCAAAATTGTAAAAGAAAAGGCTGTAAGAGAAGGCACAGAAAAAGACAGAAATTGGTGCTGTGGCAGCCCCAGGAATCTGTACTGACAGGAACACAGCCAGGGTTTAGAAATCCTGATATGGGACCCCAATACCTGTTGGCACCACAGAGCCAGCCTTGAGAAGTGTAGTTTTTGATGATCAGCTGGCAGTATAGCCTAGAGATTAAAGCAATCTTGAAGATGGATTTATTTTTACTAACAGTTTGAAATGTGAAGGTGATAACTCACTAGTTTCAATGCACATACAAAACAATTATTAGAAATGTAGAAAGTGTTGTAATACACCTTAAAACACACTTAATAAAACAGACAATGTCCTATTTTTTTGTTAATAAAATTTTTATTTAAAGTCAAAAGACAAAGTAACAATCATGTCAATTAACAGATTCATAAAATATGTCTATACATAAATAAGGAATTAAGCACAAATCAAAACAGTACATATCTATACCTTTTAAAATATTGATAATCAATTCTAGAAAGACTAAGAAAATGTATTCAATGAGAAATATTAAATGCTACAAACTATTAAACCTCTATAGCTCATAACTGTAAAATAGGAAACCATACATTTGCGCTCCTTACCCTTTATGTCTGAGCCATTGGGTCCCCTGAAAAAGGAACAATTAAGGAGTTTTGTTATAACAAACAAATCTAGACCAAAAAAGTGTTAAGAAGAAGAAAAAAGAAGTAAATGTTATTTAAGCATAGAAGGATAGATAGATAAAGAGAGAAATAGAACAAGAGAAAGAAGAGAAGAGAGATGTGGAGTGTAGACGGGTTACTACCGAACCAAATATGATAACGTGCCATGAAGACATAACACATTCCATCTAGTCCTCAAATATCAAACCATTTAAGAACTGATGAGCTTAATTAGAGAGTTCCAATAATTCCAGACAGTTTTATTTCCAGTTTTCAACCATCTGGCAAGTTTTTCACGCTTTAAGTTTTCTATTAAAGCATTTTTCTATTCAAAAATAGTAGGAACCTTTGGTTCAATCCAGTCTTTTAATATGCAAGTTTTAGTAACCATAGAAATCATAACAATCATATATTTGAGTTCTGTTTTTATGGATAAAGAATCAGTGAAATGACCAATTATGCAGTTTTGAGGTTCATCTGATTGGTAGTTGGGGTTTCTTTGATAAGCATTACTTTACTTGTTGCCATAGTTGTGCTGTTTTTGGACATTCCCAAAACATGTGAATTGCTGTCACATTTGGACTGTCACATTTAGGGCATTTATCATTATCCATAAGTTTTATCTTCTGCATTAGAGTTGGTGAGTAAAATAAGCCGTGTATGCATTTACACTGAGTTATTCTGTTCTTAACTAATGAGAATGCCCTATATGGAAAACTCTAAATTTGACCCCAGTTCCATTGGGATACCTCCTCTCTAGTATTTTTGACTATTTAGTGACTGATTCTTTTGTTCTAGCCATAACAACAGAACTCATAAAATTATTAACTGAAGAAATTGTAGGCTTTAATTTCATAACCACTAGGATGTTGCGAGTATTTTCATTTACCTGTGGTTTTAAAATACCCAAAAGCATATGGTAATCTACAATATCTAATGTGAGTTGGGAGACAAGTTCCTATTTAACCCACTGGATTATCTACAGTCAAAGGATGGCCAAGCCCCTCGGTGACATCATTTCCTATCAGGAGCCTAAATCACATGGCTGCCCCCAGCCGTTAATTACTGGCTGATTTACACATGAATAACTCTGGACTGCAAAGACTCACAGATAAACACAATGGCTCACTCAAATGAGCTTTTTATGTGCTTTCAGACATTAAGAAATCCTGTAGATGACAGTACCCCTTTAAGAGGCTTCAATGTCAAAATTATCTCAGCCTGAATTAGACATAAAACTAGAAACATTTTGCCTCTGCAGTAATTTGCAAAAGATTAGTATTTCCTAAAAAAAACTTTTAAGGTATTATGATTTTTTTTTATTCTTTAGTGACTGGGTAAGGCCCACTGCACACAAGTAAGCACAGACAACCGTGTGCTACCAGGTGCTTCTGAGTGCTGCTGTACTGAACAGCCAAAATGTGGAGAATGCAACAAAAATACAGAGCTCACCTTGGAAGGTGCAAAGAAGGTACTTTATTAGTTTAACATCAGCAAATGTATTACCCCAGTGCCTGGAGGTCACACTGCTTATTCATCGGGGGGGGGAGGAGTCAGCAATCTCCCATCTTCCCTTAAATACTGTACATCATAGCACTTAAAAGAACAGGTACATAAAAGTGCTTAATGATATAAAAACATCCAAAATCATCCAAAATCATACACATTCATTTTATTTCACACCCCAATTTCTAATACATAGTAATACATGCTAAAAATGCTTGCATAACAAAATAATTGTAGATTTAGTAGCCAAGTGGCTAGTAAGTGCCAGCTGTGGCTAGTGGGATCTGCCATCGATGATCACCAGCAGTTGCCAAAATGCATTAGGGCATATTGTACTAATAGGATTACGGGTGCTTGTTTGATTCAGTAGGTGCTGTAGAAACCCCAACATATATTAGTCATTTCCAAACTGCGAAAAGAGGTCACAGCTAAAACAGAGATTCGGTACACAGTGGTTGCTGCGTGCCTGGTTCTAATGCATTAGTTTAATCTGTGCTAAAAGTATGAGTAGTATGCAGTATAAAAAATATATAAAAATTATTGTTGAGTCAGATACAAAATGATGCAATTGTCCATCACAGGGTTCACTAAAAGGCAAACATTGTTTTAGCACAGTGTGTGCTACTTGCATTTGTAGAAGCAGCTAGACTTAAAACACGACCCCAAATCACTCATGTAGTGAAAACATAAGTACTGTAATTACAAACAAGTAATGTGGAAGGGTTGGATGGTGGGTGTAGTTTCAATAGCTAAGAGCTGTGAAACAAAAATCACATCCCTGAACAGAGATGAGAAAGTTTAATTAAACATGTCAGAAACAGAAACAGCATCACAAGGAGCATGGGCTGTGTAGGCATGATGTTGTTACAAGAAAGAGGGGAGGGTGATTTAGGAAGACCCCTAATATTAAAATAGGCAAATCTTAGATCTGCCCCAAGGCTATTCATAGGGATGGCATATTGGAACATGGCAGTGATGGGTTTCATGTCAGTTACCCCTGTGGCTGACATGAAATTTGTGAGGTAGTAGGAGGGATATGAGAAGAAAAGTGATGAAACATCTGTTAAAAACGTGTTACTAACAGTTACTAGTACAGAGAATCCAGAGACAAAAAAGAAGACATGATACTTATGATCTGAATTGATGAGATGATTATGGGTTGCAACACCAACACGAGAGTGAAGGTCAAGACAAAACACATGTGGAGACCTGAGGACACAAAAACACAAATATCAGTTATTAAGGACAAATTATATCAATATATACATAAAATCCATCACATGGATGGAAGGCAAGGTAAGCTTAAACAGTAGGAACAATAATGTCAGTTACCAAAATACTGAGATCAAGTTTTTTATTTATTCCATGGGGTTCCATGGACTCTTAAGATATAGATCCACCTTGATTCCTTTTGTAGTAGGGTCCTGGTTCTGTCACCACCCCTCAATGGTGTTCGTTCATGTTCAATAGCACAGAATTTTAGGCAGCTTGGATCACTATTATGGTGGTCGTTAAAGTGTGTGCCCAGGGGAAAGTCAGGTTTGGCTGATTGGATGTCCCTAAGATGTTCCAGTACCCGTTCCTTCACTTGTCTAATTTTTCTGCCCGCATAATGTTTGGGACATGGGCACCATATTACATACACTGTAAATTGTTTGGAGCAGTTGATGAATTCAAGTATGTCAACTCTGAGGCTGGTATTTAGATGTGTGATGTTTTTGCCAGGAGTGGCATGTTTGCATACTCAACAGTGACCGCAATTGAAGAACCCAGTAGGTTTAGGTTGCAGCCTGTTGGCTGTCTCATTTGAGTTTGGGTGGAATAGATGTGGTACAGTTGATCCCTCAGGTTCTTGGCACGACTAAAGGGGACCCTAGGTTATTCTGAAAATAAGCCTGGTATATTGCAGTGTGTTAACATTCCCCAACTTCTGTGTATACTTGACTTCATTTTGGAGGCTATTTGATTAAATTCTTACAAAACTGAGCTTGGTTTCACTGTTTGTAGGTTTGTGTGTGAGTGTGAGTAGGGAGTTTCTGTTCTGGTTATGTGCCCTCTCGAGTGCTCCATTTAGAGTGTTTTTTTATCATAACCTCTCTCACAAAACCTACTGTGCATCTCCTGGGCCTGCTGTTTAAAGTGCATCTCAATGTAACAAATGCAATGTAGCCTGAGAAACTGGCCATAATAGATAGAAGATACTATAGTGGGTGGGTGTGCACTTGTGGCATGCAAAACAGAATTGTCTGCCGTGCTCTTCCTGTTATATTTTGATTGGATGATGATGTCCTCCATTGTGGTCTGACACAGGTCTAGACAATTAATGCTTCTGGGGCCTGTGCATGATATAAATTGTAAATTGCAGTTGTTTCGGTAAATTTTTTAAATAAATGACTTTGATTGTACAGGTGTATCCATCCTTTGGATGAGACGTTAAACCAAGGTCCCTTCTGCCCATCCTGGTGTTGTCCTGGTAGGTGTCTAGGTGGAAGTAAAAGAACCCAGGGCACTCTTCACAAAGAGCAGGGAACAGTCCCAGCGTCCTGGCCAACATTCCCTTCCCATAAAAAAATTGGTTCATGCAATTATCCAGGCTGTGTGTGGGTGGTGATGTGCGATATGGCCGCCACCACACATTCAGTCACTTCACTACCAGTCTAGCATTGCTTGTAAAGCACTTTGGGATACTATGTATGAAAAGTGCTATATAAATGCTGATTCTTCTTCTTCTTCTACAAATGATCAACAAATCATCTATATATCTACTCCAGCACACTATGGTTCCATAAAATATATTGGTGTTATTGAAAATGCAGTTATGTTCCCAACATCCTAGGTACAAATTTGTGTAACTGGGTGCTACAGTGGACCCCATCACTGTCCCACATTTCTGAAGAAAGAGTTTTTTGTCAAATACAAAATAGTTATGAGACAGGATGAAGTCCACTGCTGCCAATAGGAAGGATGGGGAGGTGCACTGAAGTAGGTATTAGCAGACAGGAAACATTTCAGCGCTTCCAAACCCAAACTGTGTGGAATTAGAGATGTGTGATGTTGGCAAAATTCACTCCAAGAAATATTTTTGAGAATTGCACTCAATTTGAGAAGCGCAATTCACGAAATTCGTCAATTTGCGGAGTGTGGCTTGACCGCGAAGTGTGGAATTTTGTGGGTGAAATTCCACACTTTATGAAAAAAACTACTGTCAGTATCTACATTCTTTTTCTGTTCCTGCAATGTCCTACTTTCAGCTACATTTAGATTTCTGTTGACAAAGGGGTGTCTGATAAGACCAAACTGTCCAGTGCTGTTAGGGCCAAAAACAGATTTAGGCTTAAATGCATTTTTAGTAATTCATGAAGTTCGTTACCCATAATCCATGAATAGAGTCCTCATCACCTGTCGGTTCAATGTTATTACTTTCCAGATACAGGTCTTCCAAATCCTCCAAATTCACAGATTTGCTGCATCTCTACTCCATACTCAGTTCTAAATCATTCAAATTAATTATCACTGTTTCCCCTTGCCCTTCTGTCTCAGATTGTATTGATTTGTTTTTCCTGCCCTGCTTCCCCCTTCTTGTTTTAAGTTTTTGTTTGTAAATGTGTATTTGCCTTTTTTTTCTGATTGCCCCTCAGTAAAAAAAATTACTGATTTCAACATGCCAGATATGGGATTTTCTGAGTTTGAAGCATTCAGTGATTCTGCTGTCTCCTCTGGTGAGGTGGACACATGGGTACTAGGTCTGTTTTTTTGCTTTCTACCTCTCGAGTAGGAGTGTCCCCAGCTCTGGGATCACTGGTGTCTATCCCAGGAGAAAATCCATCCCTTACTGTAGTCCGCTGAATCGGTAGAGCTTCCTTTGTTTTCATTTTAGCACTTCCTCTTTGTGTTTTTCCAGCCCATAATGCAAATCACAGCCCAACTTAGTGAACCCAGGTGATTCTTTAAATTCTGAGAGTTCTTTCTTCATTTTGATAATTTCTTGATGTTTCTCTGTGTGCCCTTTATTGTAAGTTGGACAAAGCCCCTACTGGAACCTGCAGTGTGTTCCTCCCAGCCAGCCCTGTTTCAGAGCTCTGTCAAGCCACCAGACAGGAGCTTAGTTATATATAATCCACTTAAGGCTTGTCCCCTCTACAAATATTACTCAAGAGTTATTATGTCATAAGTAATGTTGATCCCTTGAATCCTCTCGCCCCTCACCAATCACTGGACCCAATGTAAAAAAAAAACTCAATCAATTAAATCGCTGGTGTCTAGTGGGCCGCCCAACCCATCAGGTAGTGTCCCACCACCCTGCTCCCCCCACTTGAAGCCCGAGTGGCAAACAGCACAACCTTCCATGCTCTACCATGGCTGGCCACCCGACTGACCGAGAATGAATGAGCATATGCTTGTACAAGCATGCTCTCATTCAGTCTAGGTAACTCAGACGGCCAGCCATGGTGGAGAGTGGAGGGCTGTGCTGGTCACCTGCTTGGAGCTAGGGGGCAGTGGGTGGTAGGGCACTACCTGACAGGGTGGGGGTGCAGGGGCCACTAGACACCAGGGATTTCATTGGGATTTTTTTTATTATGTTGGGGCTGGTGATTGGCGGGTGGGGCCACTGGACATCAGGGATTTAATAAATATTTTTTTTACATTGGGGCCAGCGATTGGCGAGAGTTGGGGCCACTAGACACCAGGGACTTGGGGGAGTTGCAATTAGTAACTTCTCCTTGCTTTTTTTTTTTTTAAGTGCAATTTGCACTTAAAAAAAACAACTGCGAGGCGAAGTTACAAATGGCGAATTGTCATTTAACTTGACAAGCTCACAAGCTGATCCGTGGAGGCAAATTTGGCGACTTTGTGGACTATTCGCAGGAGAAGTAAAACTTCATTGCATGTTTATGTGGAATGCAATAGTACAATGAGCTACTTATATAAATGCCAATAGCACATACTGTGCTAAAATGACGTTCGTTTTTTGTGAATCTTGTGATGCACAATTACATCACTTTCTATCTGACAACGATAATCTTTATATTTTTATATTGTATACTATCTATGATAACAGGGTAAGGTTATGGTTGTGCAAATGGCAGTAGCACCGTTGTAGCAACTGACATGGTCAGATCTTTCCTGATACTTTGCATTATTTCTAAAGAGTTTCTCTTTTGTGGCATTCTAGTGGTACTGCAGGCAGGCAGGGCATTTCTCAAGGGATATCACATAAATCTCAAGAAACATCTGACTTTGTCAATTGATGCAATTATATTAATGACATTTTTGTATTCCTCCTCTAGAGTTAATAAGTTCTTCTCTAAGTCTACTCTCACATTGTCCCATTTTGTCTCTGAAAAGAAGCATATGAGATTGTATGTCCCCTTATAAAAGCTTTAAAATATCCCCAGATTATTGCTGCAGCAACCTCAGGTGTAACACTGTTTTTAAAATATTCTTCTGCTCCCTTTTAAATCCAGTCCTGAAAATTATTTTGCATTGCTAGCATTGCTTCTGGGAGATCTGTAATTCCCCAGATAGCATACAATTTAAGAGAGACAGGGGTATGATTAGCAATAATAAGAAATATAATATCTGAGTAGGAAATTCCTTGGGAAATTGAATAGTTAGCTGGGCAAAAACAGTTCTACTGTAAGAGTTGTGGACTACCGCATCATAAGAGAACTCTCTCTCCCTGAGAAGTTTTTCTGTCTCCACACATCAGCAAGCACCCATTCCTGAAGTGCTGTAAAGCACGCCTTAATTTTGCATGATGTTCACGAAAACCACTGCTTCTTTCTTACATATTCTCTATCATCAAGTTAAAATCCCCATCTATGATAATAACTAGAAAATGGAGTGTTTGTTCTTTAATAGAACAATCACTAGTAGCTTCTGACTAAGACTATTACATCTGTAATCTTACATCAGTATATCAGTTGTGTATTTTTATACAGTACTTTTTCAACCATCAATAAATATTTTTATCAATGCTGTATATGCCAAAAATACTCCATGACCTGTATATTGATGCACATTTCCACTACCTGTGTAGCTTGATCATTATTTCTTTCATACACTGTATCACAGTCACTGCCGTCCGCAGTGCCAAGCTCCCTCAGGTTACCCCTTTTTTCATGTTTACTTCCGTCAGGAGGAGGTTGTAGGATACAATGGCAGTGTGGCGATGGGCAAGGGTATGGATTTTTCATACATCTTCACTCTGTGGGTCACACCTGGCACCTGGTATTCATTTTAGGCCAACGAGGGGAGGCTTCTTTTCATTAAGGACCAGTCACCTCTCTTTATTTCACATTCACAACTTCCCTGGTGGGCACTTGATTGCATGTGTTCATGCCACCAATATCATCTCTAGCATGCCACCTGTTTGTGTTGCTCAGCGAGTTGTGCATTGAATGGGTGGTTCCTCCTGGAATGAACGTGTCCATATGAATGCTCTTCACCGCTCCTGTTGGCTTCCCCTGCCGATGTCCCAGACTGAGTACAAGAAACCAACTTGCTAGCATGCAAGAGGTGTCTCGCTTCACTGCTTGGTACAGTATTACAGTCAGCTGATCAATGCACATTCAGGCTTAAAATGTATTTAAAAAGTGTGTTTCTTCTTCAAAACTGACTTTTTGTTATAGATCATTATATGGAAGTTGCAATAAAATAATATACATTAAAATGTCGACTTAGTTGAGCCCAAGCTTTCATTTTAAAAATATTAAGTTCCTAGGTCTGAGTTCCACAGTTAGTCTATTTTGAAAGCATTATCTTTCAAAAGGTTTCAGTTTTGAGCCGTTAGAGCTGGAAAAGTATTTTTTAACGCATGCTAGATCAACATAAATAGCTCCTCTCATGTGTAGTCAGAAAAGTGAAGCTGCCAGCTTCCTAAAAGACTAGTAAAAAATATCCACTACCTTGTAGTTATTTAAAAACAATTTACTGAGTGACTAAAGAGGATCACAAGTAGCACCCCTTCTACTGGCGCCTGCGTTTTGTGTCACTACTTTGCACTTTTTCAAAGGTGTCATAGGTGAGACAAACAGCCCTACATCGATATGGTAAAAAATGTCAATCAGTAACTGTTTTTCAGTCTCCTTAAAGTCACAGTAGCATTCACAATGGTTATGTGAAGTGCTAATAACCTATAACATATAATGATATAATAAATAAAGAACCAACAGGACTAAAAACTTTTTTTAAACAAAAGCTTAGTGTCAGATTAACACGAAGAGATCCTAACAATACAGCTTTTATGTGTCAATACTTTTCTGCACATGTTGATGTGTGTTGGTAAAACAACATGTATACCGATTCATGTTATACTCTTTTCAAAGACAGTAGCATATTTTATATCAATAGTGTGAAAGGTAGGCTATTTCTTTATATTGCTATAGAAATATAATCATTTTATGTATCATTATAAAAAGTGAGTCAGTTTGACTTTTTTTAACTTTTGGTGATTCTACATCTTATTTAATTAGGAACTGTGCACTTTGCATCCTAATAGTCAATCATCGTATGACCTTAATCACAGTGGCCTTGATTCATGCATGGGAATGACATAGGTGTGAAGCATGTGTTTCCTGCCTATGCAGCACTGCACTGTGGCACAGGCATGCTTCAGTAAGCATTCACAACTGCCATCCACCTGTCTGTGCGCCCCCCAGCATGCAGCCGTGTGGCTGGGGAACGTGGTGGGCTGGGGGCAGGGTGCATGACACAAGGTGGTATCCAATGGGATGCCCATCCTGGCTCCCATGGTGGATCCCTTCCATGACCGGGCATGGGTTAGTGGGAGTGTGTGTATCCCACTAAGTATCACCACTGGGTGTTTGCCCATATGTCCACCTTCAGCTTACCCAAATGACACAGTGGGCTTGGGGAACAGTGTGGCAGAGGTCCAGATGCTGGCACCCCCCTGGCTGGTGTCCAACAGTGGGGTGTAGCCATGCAGAACAGTTATGACAAGGTCCCCCTATGTGCAGCTGACCAACGCCCACATTAAAGCACCTCAGTGAATTTGCACTGTTGCTAGCAACCCCCTGTCATGCCCCAGTCCCACCCCCAGAGCAGAGATGCACAGCCAGCACAGTGATCCCTCACACAAGGGGCTTGTGCACCATCTGCGAATGCTGCCATGGGTACGCAGAACACCACCATGTAGCATTTGGGTGCTGGAATGCCTACACACCACCCATACATGGCAAGTAGGCATTTGTGACTGGAGCCCTACAGTGTGAATATTTCACAGTTCCATCTAGTAACCCCTACTCTTCCTTGCTTTTGCCTGTGAGAGCATGAGATGATAATAATACAGTAGTTACAGCCCCATCAACTGACTCCTGTAGCATTTGACTCAGTTTAGGACAATAACATATGTCTTGCCATTTGTCCTATGAAGACACTGTTCCCAGTAATACTTTTGCACCCCTATCCCAGGCAACTACTTGGTCTTGCCCACCCTTCCCCCAAAGTAACAATAAAATCACCCCCTCCACCCCCCTCTGTCCTGGCCCTAAACAAATTACATTTAGTCCCAAATCTGTTGAAAGGACCTGCCCCCTCCTTCAAATTTCCTCCTCCCCTACCCCTCCTCCTCCTCATACTGTAGTGTTGGGGGGAATTTCCTTAGGTGTAGGGCTCTTGGAATTTGAGCCAGGTCAGTCATTTGCTTACAATCTCAGCCAGTAGCCCTAACCTCTAGGCCATTGCTGCCTTACACTGCTACTTGGGGTTTAGCACTTATACCTTGCAATAATGAAACTTGTTTTGCTCCCTCTGCTGGCAGCTTCACTGCTAAACACTCTAATGTTGGTCAATTCCTGTGCCTCTGTGCTTGCTCTGGAACAAGAGAACTTATCCTCTTTCCCACTCACCCACTGACTGGTCGACCCTCCCCATGGGTGAATAGATAGGAACTAACTCCACTTGGCCCTCTGCTTTTCATTTTTCTTACCAACCTAGAGTGTCACCAACTTGGATTCTTCTTGCACTCCCTCTCACTATCATCCTCCATGCTACCACACCCATATTGTCCTCTTTTTTTCCTGCTATTGCTAGCAGGGGGCATGGAGAGTAACCCAGGCCCAATACAATTAATATCCCCATCTCCCATTCCAATAACACCTGGGTCAGCCCCCCAGGACTAAAAATTGCACACCTAAACATCTATAGTCTCCCATCCAAATTCTCTGATCTTGAAACCTGGGTATCTCTTTATAAGCCCCATGTCCTCGGTCTCATAGAGACATAGTTAAAGCCACACATCCCCAGTGCCACTTACCAACTGCCTGGCTAAACCATGTTACGCCATGATAGACCAGGGAAAAATAAGGGTGAAGGTGTCACTCTCTACCTCAGGGAACCTCTCTCAGCCACCTTCATCCTCAGCTCTGACCCTGTTTCCCTCAGTGAGTGGCTCATCTCTGAGCTGATCCTGGGCTCAGCAAAAAAACTTTTCCTAGGGTGCTATTACAACCATCTGGCAGGGGGCAGATCTAGCTTAATGAACCTCCTGACTGGGCTGGTCAAACTCACACCATCCATAGACACCATTCTTATGGGTAACTTCAACCTGAACTGGTTAAGTGCCCTCGAACCCGACTATGCCAACCTGCTAAAGCAATGCAACTTGGTGTAAACCATCTCTATCCTTACCAGACACAGCACCCGTACACTAAATCACACTCTGCTAGACTGGGTGGCCACAAACAGGGAAGACAAGGTACTTCAGGTAGGGACCTTGTCCATCTCTATCAGCGACCACTCTCCTACCTACATATATGGACCACCAAGACCAAGTGCCCCACCACCAAATACCTATCTTTCTGAAATGTTAACTGCCAGGACACCTCTAACCTCCTGGAGGATGTACGGACAGTGAACTGGTCAGCACTACACTCACTTACTGACGTGATGTCGGTAGTGACTTTTCTCATGGATGCCCTTCTGCAGATTCAGTATCGCCACTTCCCACTCACCACAAGAAGAGCGAGAAGTGGCTGTACCCGCTGGATCTCAAAGGAACATCTGGCCGTTATGAAAGTAAGGGACAAAAAGTGGGCTGCCTACAAAAAGACCCCCTCCTCCACCCCCTGGAACAACTACAGGCATTTGCGAAACCAATGCAAACAAATGTCCAAATCCCAGAAACGGAATTTTTACCACATGCTACAGAGGGATAACAATGAAAACCCCCGTCGCTTCCGGGGCTTCATTAGTTCCCTACTCAATCCACACACCCACAGCCCTGTTATCCATCTGAGCTCCCTCACTGGCTCCCTGACTGATCCATCAGAGGTTGCCCAGGCCTTCAACCTGAAATTCACAGACCTTACTACCCACCTCGGTAAACTACCTACCCAACAACAAACTAGGCTAGGACCTAGTCCAGGTGGTCTGGCCCTTTCCTCCTCTCTTTCTGCTGCACCCCCCTTTCTACTTCAGGGCCATCCCCAAAAGGATATCACCAAACTCATTAAGAATCTCACAAACTGGGGCAGCCCTGGCACTGATGGGTTCTACCCCTCCCTGCTTAAACTAATTTCCCCAGCCATCTCCAAAACCCACACCTTCATTTTCAACCTGGCATTGGCCACCTCATCCATGCCAGACTCAGGGAAGGCCACCGAGGTTATACCTATATTCAAAGATGGGGACCCCCATTCCTCTGACAACTACAGGCCTATTTCCATCCTACACTACTTGAGCAGGCTCTTTGAGAAAATTGTCCACTGCCAACTATCCGATCATATTGGGAAGAACAACCTTATGAGCAGTTGACAACATGGTTCCATAAAAACCATAGCACCACCACTGCCCTGGCACACTTTACTGACCACATCCTTAGGAATATGGACCAGGGAGAACCACAGGTGTTGTATTTGTGGACTTGACCATGGCCTTTGACCTTGTCAACCACTCCCTTCTACGTACCAAACTCTACCTGTTTGGCTGCTTCAATGTGACCTCTTCATGGTTTTGGAGCTATCTCTCAGGCCGCTCCCACTAGGTATGCATTGATACTGTCATTTCCCCTGCCCTACCTGTCTCCACAGGTGCCCCCAGGGCTCCATCCTGGGCCCCCTACTATTTTCCATCTTTATCAGCTCCCTCCCCACCAACAGCCTCAATTGCGAAGCTCTATTGTACGTAGACAATCTTGACCTCTTCCACAGCAACAAGTCCCTATCAAACATATCCTCCGTTCTTACCCAAAACTATGGCTCAGCCTACAACTGATTCTTGTCTAATATGCTCCTGGTAAATGAAAAGAAAACCAAAGCTATGCTTCTTGGGTCTAAACCATACCTGGCTAACATTCTGAAATCCAGTTCCTCCCTCTCTGTGCTTTCATCCCATGGTCCTACCTTGCAGATTGTTCTTAACTTCAAGTACTTGGGTGTAACTCTTGACCCCACCCTCTCATACATGGAGCACATTAACCTCATCGCACACAGGGTAAACCAAAAACTCAGGCCGCCTATTGACTAAAACATTACCTGACCTCTGAGGCTGGCTTAACCATCATCCAAGGTAACCTGCTCCATATCATCAACTGCTGCTCCTCCATCTACTTACATGTGTCCTCTGCCCTGCATGCAAGACTAACATCAATCTACAATAGTGTTTGCAGTTTTCCACTCCTGGCTCCATACTCAACCCATCACTGTGATCTTTACCAGTTACTAGAGTGGCTCCCACTCCAAGGCCACTTCGACTATGCTCCTGGCTGCATTGTCAATAACACTCTTAGAGGATGTGAAGTGTCCCTGTACTCTTCCCTCTTCAAGGCCAGGTCTGTGCCCAGGTGTATCCATGAATCATCTGTCCCCCCCCCCGATGTCCCTAGAGTCTCCACCAATATGGGAGGTGAAGCTCTATCTGTTGCCACCCCCCACTGTGAAATAGAATCCCCACGCCCCTCCGGTTGACTGACATGCACCACAGTTTCAAATTCCATCTCAAGGCCTGATTGATATCTAAATCCAAATGCTTTTGCTCACCAGGGTAATACCTCACCATCTCCCCACCCCCATTTCCTAGTCTCCCCTCCCTTACCCTTCCCCTGCTAAAAGCCCCACTACCTGGGGAGCATCCACAATCTGCTCTCCTCTGCTCTTTCCACTAACTTGCAGTAGTATTTGAGCCTTTCAGTCATGTCTGCCCCGGTATTATTCTCATGTTGTAATCTTCTATGACCTACCAGTTGAAAACTTACTTTCCTAATGCTTTTTCTCTCACTTGCTCAACTGTATGTTGGCACCTGACCCATAACTGCATTTGTAATCTGTACTTGTACATCCCTAATTTACTGTACCCATTCCTACAGTGTGCCTTTTGACCCTGATGCTATTCACTACATTCATAACTGTTTTGTACAGTATATCTTATGTAAATTGTATTGTACTATTTTTATGTAAATTGTATTGTACTATTTTTATGTAAATTGTATTGTATTATTTTTATGTAAATTGTAGTGTACTACTTTTATGTAAATTGTATTGTATTATTTTTATGTAAATTGTATTGTACTATTTTTATGTAAATTGTATTGTATTATTTTTATGTAAATTGTATTGTATTATTTTCTGTGCCATTTTGTGGCGCGGGTCATGCCTGAAAATGGTCCATTGGATCAGTGCACCTACCCAGTAACCAAAGACGTAAATAAATAAATAAATGTTTGTCATTTTTGTTTAACACACATGGAAACAAGCTCCAGCTTTGTGTACCTTTCTGATTAAACAGTTTCCCATTTCCTTTATCTTAACCAGAATGTATCTATCTTCTTCTTGAGTTTTGAGCTGGGTAATTCTCCAATTAACTCTTTTATCTATAAGAATAGCAACCAGTCTTTTTTCACTACTGCAGAACTGGATACAATTTGACCAAACTATCCTTTTCAATCAGTTATAGTACCTGGTGTAAGCTGGCTTTCCTAGAGAAGAGCAAGTCTGAGAGGCCAGATGTTTACCCTTCATGTTCTTCAAACCATGGTAGATTTAGGGGAAGGTGGGCAAGTAGTTAGCAAATACAATGTCCCAGGAGAGGCCAACCACACATTATAGCATCCACAGATTACTCACATTTATTATCTTCACAAATTGCCCTTGGATCCTGCCCCAATGTTTTGCCCACATGGGCTTCTTAATCGTAACCATATGATTCATAAACACAATTATTCACAGCAGATAAATAAAGAGATGGTAATAATATCTTAATGATAATATATTATGTTGAGTTCTTGCCCCTTGTTTTTTAACCCATTCAGTGCATACTGTTTCCGTTAAGCAGGCCTCATTTTCTAAAGAGACAGTTTTCCTGACATACACCAACCCTAGCTGTAAAGTGGGAAACATCTAGAGCTACTTCTTTTAATACATAGGCTTTGTTCACAACCTTACTACATCCCAAAAGCATTGGATATATTCTATGCATACATCATTTTATGAAGCATTTCAAAATTTCAAATGTCAATCAGTACATGTGGCGTTTTATAAAGCAGTTCAGATCTATGGGTTACTTTCTTGTGCTTCAAAGTTATCAGATATGTGTTGTGCATCCAGTGCTTTATAAAATGCTTCAAAATGTGCAAACATTATACGTATAGCTTCATAAATAGCATTATTATGCTTAGAATTATTAGATATGTGATATGTATATAACATATTATAATGCACTTCACGATATGCAAATGTAATACATGCAACTCTTTATAGAGCAGTTCAAAATAAATTAAATAATTGATAGAAAGCTCTTTCTTATTCACTTCTTATTAATGTATTATATAAAGGCTTTTTATGGTGTTTCTTCATATAGATATATATTTGATCCCATTAAGTAGGCATAAAAGGGAAAGCTCTAAATGTGAAATCCCTAAGCCTTTACTGTTTATTACAAGAGAGAGTTTGCATACCCAAGTAAATCATCTCCACAGGTATGTGAGACCCTTGAGTAAATGTTTAGTTCACTCTTCTGAAAAATGAGTGCACTTTAAATAGATGCTCCATTTTTTATTTTATTAAGTTATACTAGTTTTTCTAAAGTACTGTAAATTATTTCATAACTCAGAGAATCCTCTTTACCAGCTTGTGAAAATGTTTTTGTGTTGTTTTTTTTTTTTGGGGGGGGGGTTAAGTAAAAGGTTGCTAGATATCTACATGTTGAAGGTATAAGAGTAGTCCACTTAGTAGTGGGGGAATAGGCAAGAAAGACCTCCAGGTCTATTCTTGTTCTTAACCAACCTTAGTAGTAACCTTAGTAATAACTTCTCTGAAAAGAGAGAAATTCATTCTAAGAAGGTGCTCCATTTTTACATGTTTTTACAATACACATTCTAAGTGCTTGAATTATAGTTGTAGGTCAAGAACTCACTGCGTCAGAGTGTGGACTGCATCTCAGCAGCATGTCAGTGACTATATGCATTGACTGTATGTACTGACTGCTGCACTGTGCCTGATTTTATGTTGTGGGACTGAGGGCTTAGAACTACCAGCACCAGTCAACACTCACATTAGCGTGACTTCACTCATGAAGACATCATCATGTCTCAGCATTCACTCTGGTTCCACTGGCCATCTATTGCTAGACACCAGCATGGCATTGCTCCTTGACGCTCGTCATGGGGTGAGTGTGGAGGAAGCAACACTTGGGGCAATATATTCACTCCCAGAGTGCCAGCAGAGTATATATGTGTTTATACATATAGGCCTGGATATTCAAAAGAGTTGCGCCATGCACAAGTCCAAAATGCGCCATTCTGCGATATTCAGCAGGAGGGAGTTACGCCACTGGCACCAGGTTGCGCAAGAGAGCAATGCAAATGAATGCATGCTCAACAGGAGGGGGAGGATCCATGCATAACCTGCGCAACCCGATATTCAGTCGGGTTGTGCAGAAGTGCATCGTAATCTAACCTGCGCCTGCAACCTTGAGCCAAAAAAGAGCTTAAGTTGAGGGCCACCCACAGGTGAGCTGCTGCATTGCAGGGAGCAACACAGCAGCTGCCACCCCTGCTGGCCCCCAACTCGATCCCTATGCCCCCCACCAGCCCGATCACGGGCATGGTGTATACGAAGACCCCCGCCACACATCTCCACAGCCAGATCGCGGGCATTACAGGTACAGGAAACACCCCCACACACACACACGCGTATCCCAAAGCCCGATCACGGGCATAGCGTATATGAACCCCCAGTGCCCGATCGCGGGCAGAATGTAACCTCCCCAGCGCGAATATCTCCTGGTAGTCAGTGGACGTAAAGCCAGTCGCGGGCAGAATGTCACATCACAAACCCCCAAACATCTCCCTGGTGTCTAGTGTCCCCCACCCACGAAGCCCCTCACCCGCTCCCCCGCGGCGGCGGGTGACAGCATCCACCACCTGCCACCCGCCGCCCGCCCGACTGACTGTCGGTAGGGCTGCATGCCCGTTGGTGCGAGCTACAGCCAATGGGTGTGCAGCCCTAGTACATGACAGTCCAGACTACGCTATCGGGTGGTAGTTGTGAGACATGATAGTTCAGATTTGTGAATGAGTTCATTCGACAAATTGATTGTCATATGGTATGGGGATGCCATTGGCTCTTGCTCTGCACCACGGGGCGGTAGCCCCCGGACAGTCAGTCGGAGGGCGGGCGGGTGGCAGGCGGGTGGATGCTGTCGCCGGCCGCCGGGGGAGCGGGTGGAGGGGCTTCGGGGTGGGGGACACTAGACACCAGGGAAATGTTTGGGGGTTTGTGATGGACATTCTGCCCATGATCGGGCTTTACGGTCCACTGACCACCAGGGAGATATTTGGGTTGGGGTTGATTCTGCCCAACGATCGGCACTGGGGGTCTACACGTTATGCCCGCGATCGGGCTTTGGGGTACGTGTGTGTGTGGGGGGAGTGTTTCCTGTACCTGTACTGCCCGCGATCGGGCTTCGGGATATGGGGGGGGTGTTACATGTACCTGTACTGCCCGCGATCGGTTGCATTAGGCGTCGGTCCTCGACGGCTGCCTGGCAGGGGTGGCCAGGCGCAAGTCCTCGGGATCGGGCGCATCTACATAGAAATGGCATGCAAATGGGGCCATAAATAGATGCAAATGCCTCCGCGCCTTGCATAAATTATGGCCCATTTGCATGTCACCTTTGAATATCGAAATTTAGCGATGGCGCGTGGTACTTGCGCCACCGCAAGTTTAATGCTCATCTCTGGCATCCTGCGTGGCGCAAGTTCCACTGCGCCATGCCAGTGTTGTGGTTGGGAGTGATATTCAAAGAAGCTGCGCACTACCGCAACTCCTTTGAATATCACCCCGGCCACACCCCTGCGCAACTATTTTGAGCAGCACAAGGGCTTGCGCCTCAGAATGGCGCAGTTTGAATATCCAGGCCATAGACTCTTAGTTATAAGGACTGGCAGGGTGCTATGAGTGCCAGATGCAGGCATCTAGATAAACATGCTTTTAAAATAACTATATTGTCATAGTTACTGCTGGAAATAATGTCAAGTGTTCAGGCTTTAGATCATGGAGCACTCTTCTCCCATGCCTGGCCATCCCTACAGTAGCTGGATAGCAAGCCACACTTTCTGTACCAGGCTAGGCTAGGCTTAGCTGTGGCAATGTTTATGGTAATACTTACAGACATAGGCCCACATATTCAGACGAGATGTGCTGTGCATCCCTGGATGCGCCGTGCATCACCAGACTTGTGCAGGCCATCGGGACTGTGGCAATATTCAAAGGCCACTGATGTGCTGTGCAGCCCCACTGAACTACCGGGCACAATATTGTGATGTGCCTATGCAAAAAAGGGGTCCCTGATGCATATGTCATGCATCACAAAATTGAAACCCCTCCTAAGTGAAACATGGTTGTCTGCATTGGCCCAGAGTAGATTGGTGCCCCAAGCACAGTCTAGGGCCAGGTACACAGTCCTTCCCCCCCAAGCCCCGTTCACTGTAAAAAATGAAATAACTCTTATCCCCATTTCCATAGTGTAGTCTCCCCCCTCAAAAGCCCAATCACTGTAATAAATAAACAACCTGATCCCCATTTCCATAGTGCAGTTGTTACATAAACAGTCACAGATAGAGTAAATAATAATAATGATACAGATTCTTGTGTCTTCAGAGTCTGCCAAGAAACATTTGTAAACAAGCAGGGAGTACTAATAAAGTTTACTATACTACTTATGCCAAGCATGTGACAGAGAAAGTCACAAGGGAGATGGGTTTCTCACCACTCTCCTGAAGAATGTACATAATCTCCAGAATTACTAAAGATCTCTGGCTTGGCAAGATCTCATTCTCTCTGTGATCTTGTTCTCTCTGCATGTGAAACTAGGCTATAGAAGGCTAAATACTACAGATAACAGTGTAGCAACAGAGATTACAACATAGTTACAGATATGAGAAACATTATGTATTGGATAATGACTTAGGAGACAGAATTACTAATGAGTATCATATGAGACCAAATATGCTTCCATTAGCTTTATAGCTTGGACAAAAGAAATGCTGACTGGCTCTATTACACATGACATTTCTTGCTTATGTATAATATAAGATGTAACAAAGGATTTCTCTCTAAAGAGACAAAGAGAAGTGCTGACAGGGCTCTATTACATGAAGCATATCTGCCTGAGTATAAAACACACACACTACATATAATTATATGAGAATATAAGTATACAATAATCACTAATGATCCCTCAGAGTCATCTTATCAGTGATTAGGTAGATTATATATGGAGTATATGTAAAAGACAAACATAATGCATTATAGTGAGGTATAATAGTCATGCATGATCTAATCTTATGAAGGATGTAAACATTAACAAATATTAGCAGCAAAGCACATTCCTGGCACTTACGCTTATATGGTGGGTGTCTATATCTATGTGTTAGTGCAAAATAGCAGTATCACAGTACAATAGACCAGGAATACAGTGTGAGGTGTATGTGGGACAATTGGGGGCATAACCCAGGCATAACATAGTGACCCTCCCTCCTCAGCCACAGTCACTGTAATAAATAAAAAAAAAATCCCCATTTCAATATTGCAATGACCCAAGACAACCAATGAGCATGTACTATTTACTGTACATGCACCGGTGTCAATCAGTAAGCAGCCGGCAATGGTAGGATGAGGAGGGCTGTGCCAGTCACCGGCATGGGTTGGGATGGGGGGGTACCAGGTGGTGGGTTACTGCCTACTGGGGTGGGGGTTAGGGGTACCACTAGCCACCAGGGAAATGGGATCAGGGTTGTCATTGTTGTGCCTGTGATCGGGGCTGGGGGGACACCACACTATGGAAATGGGGGTCGAGGGTTTTTCTTATTTATTACAGTGATCAGGGCTGGGGAGGGGATCACTACGCTATGGAAATGGGGAACAGGGTTTTTTTTTCATTTATTACAGTAAACATAGCTGGGGAGGGGGGTTCCTACACCATGAAAATGGGGATCTTTTTTTTATTTATTACAAAGATTGGGGCTGGGGAGGAGGGTCCCTACACTATGGTAACAGGGATTGGGGGGGCTGGCCTGGTGCATTCAGACAGGCGCAGCCATGCAAATGAGGCCATAATGGTCATGCAAATGACCTTTTTGCGATATGCATACCCAATGGGCTTATTTGCATGTTAGGGATGAATATCATCCATGGAGACTGTGGCATATACATGTATGCACCACGCATTTCCCTATGGGCAGTCTCCAGCAGTGCACCCTGGATGCGCCGCGCCATGTATGGCGGCATTTGCTGGGCACAGCACATCCAGGATCCAATATTCAAACAAATTGTGTGATCACGCCATCTGTTTGAAAATGGCTCCAGAGCCAGCCGGTGCATTTGTTTTGTGCGGCGCATCTGTCTGTGTGCATAAATGGCCGGCTCTGAATATGGGGGCTATAGAGTTCAGGTGATGGTTTAAGCCTGAACTTAAACTAACAAAGCTGTTGATAGGGTACACTTTACCCTCCCCATTCTTCACTTTATCACTTTATCTGTGCCTATGTTGGCTAGGAACTTTTTTGCACAATTAATATGATGTTTTCAGACCATGGCTAGAATGTTGCCTTGAGCAGTCAGATTGCAGGAAATTGACATCCCCTTTTATATACTACCCCCTTTGCACAAAGATGGTGGCCTGGCTTCCCCTGGTAACTACCCCCCCCATCTCCCTTTTTACATCCCTTTCTAAGTTACAAGTTACAGGAATGTTTTGTTTTCACCCAGCTCTCTTCCTTCCTGGATTCCTCTGTTACCTCTTTCAGTACTAGCCTGACTTTTGGAAACACTACCCGACTGTTTCCTCTGTTTACAGAGTCGATATTCACAGAAATGGAGCAGGACCTTATCAACACAACCATCTTTATAGATCTTGCTAAGGTCTTTAAATCTGTTGACAGCACTCTCCTATTGGACAAATTGAAGTTTCTCTGCTTCAACAGTAAATTGGTTTCATTTCTGTCTCTTTGGCTGTTGCCAGTCAGTTCAAGTTGGTGGCTCAATTTTCTCCCCTCCTTATCTAGACTGGAGTCCCACAATTCTCTATTCTTAGTCCAGTTCTTTCATCCCTCTTTCTTAATGACCTCCCTTTCATCTGTGTCAATACCAATATACACATGTATGGGAATGACACAGTCCTCTGTGCTACTGGCCACTCCACATCAAGGCATAAACCACTGCTTCAACTGGAGTTTGACCATGTTATTTATTTTATTTATTTTCATTTATTTGTTCTTGGATTACAATACCTTTGAGCACATAATAGCTCTTTTACAAAGGTTCCACATCAGTGGGGAGGGTGACAGGCATACAGCAGAAGGTATTACATAACATTTTGACAAGAAAGTATTTAAAATGACATTAACATTGCAACTAAAATTAAAACTATGAATTGATTGGAAATCAAAAATAACCTAATAAAAGGAGGCAGCCTGTGGTGCCTTGTCTAATAGGTATAGGTAGATTTGGGTGAACAAATGTTCCAGTAAATGAAGATAAACAGTGGAAAGAAGGTGGAGGGTGAGGGGGTGAAGTAAAAGAAGTAAAAGAAGGATCGGGGAAGGAGGCAGGAAATAGGGCAGAGCGGTTAGGGTGAAAGTGGTTATTCGCACAGAGAGGGAGAGAAGTAGGCACACAAGGATGTGTCAATACTGCTGAGGTAGTGCCATGTCTGTTGAAACAGTCACCGGAACTGTTAGCTGTAAGATGCTGATGAAGAGTGCCTTTAAATGGTCCCAATTTTGGTAAGGAAGAGATATCTCTGGGCAGTGGTGCTCTATATGCAAACGATCATTGCCCTTGTGTTGTCTGGCATCTTGGGACAGAGAAGAGTTGGTTGACTGAGCTATGCGTGTGCTGGGAGCTGCAAGAGGAGTTGAGAAAGTTTGTAACACCAGAAGGCAGGAGCCCGAGAAGTGCCTTTTGAGTTAGCAAGCAGGTTTGATAGTGAATCCTTCCACTAAGTTGAAGTCAATCTGTCTGCACATACAGTTCACATGTGTGGGTAAGACATGCTGCTCCAGTAAGAAGTCAGCATGCTTTATTCAGTGCCACTGATATTCTGCAGAGGGTAGTGGTGGAAGTTGAGCAGTAGATAACCAGACCATAGTCAACAATGGATACTATGGAGCTACAGATAGCCAGTCTAAGGGCTTCAGACATTAGATTGTGTTTATGTCTATGGAGTAACCCTATCTTGATACTGTCAGACCTGGCAACATTCTCAACATGCTGAGCATATGACAATGAGCTATCCACGGTTACCCCTAAATACCTGAAATGTTGAATTTGTTCAAGCAGGATGCCAGAGTAGTTCCTGATGGTTAGGGCACTGGATCTGTGTCTGCTGCTAGCACCACTGAACAACATGATTTTCGTTTTGTAGTTCAGAATTAGCTTGTGTTTTTGAACCAATCCTCCACTTCTTCAAAGCTAATTTGAAGTTTATGTTCCAGTGGTTCATGGTCAGT
This sequence comes from Neoceratodus forsteri, assembly GCA_016271365.2. NCBI lineage: Eukaryota > Metazoa > Chordata > Ceratodontiformes > Ceratodontidae > Neoceratodus > Neoceratodus forsteri. Next base: position 971,794,501 of record CM057456.1, on the reverse strand, counting down.
GTTGCTAGTGTATATGACCATGTCATCAACATAGAGGAGGATCTGCTGGTGATAGGAGCAAGGGAGATTGTTAAGAAAGATGCTAAAGAGAAATGGATCCAGTATGGAGCCCTGTGGTACTCCAGAATGGACATGTTGATGGTCAGAGGTGACATTAGCTATCTTCACCCATTGGGAGCGGCCTACAAGATAGCTTTTGAACCAGGACACAGTATCTGCTGAGAGGCAAATTGAGGACAGTTGCTTGAGAAGTAGAGCATGGTTTATTTGTGAGGTCTATGAAGGCCGCACCTACTAATCTACCTTGATCCAAAGTTTGGTGAATGAAACCAGTGAATTCTAGCAGTGCTGTGGTAGTGCTATGTTGCCTTCTGAATCCATGCTGCAGAGGTCACTGGATCGAGTATTTTTCCATATATTCCACCAGCTGACCCGCAACTATGAGCTCAAGTGCCTAAAACAGAGGTGGAAGTATAGAGTTAGGTCTATAGTTTGTGTGTATAGTGCGGTCTCCACTTTTGTAAACAGGGGTAACAAGGGCTGATTTCCAGATTTGGGGAAATTGTGCCAGTCTCAATGAGAAGTTTAGAATCTTTGCAGTGGGCACCAGTACTTCTTCAATAGTAAAAGCAACTAATTGAGGTCTAAGGGATCACCACTATGCCTTGACTTCCCTAGCACTTTTACTAAGTATTTCCTGACCATATACAGTGGGACCTCTTTGAAGTAGGAAGGAGGTGGTGCAGGAAGCAAATAATCTGCCCACTGTTCAGTGTCTTCAGTGATGTCCTTGAAGAAGTCTGGTGGGAGGACACTGCCCAGGTCAGTGAATGTGTTATTAAAAGCATTGGCTATGGTCAGTGGGTCAAGGGTTGGGGCTCCATTAATAATTAGCATGGTGGGTGCACTCTTAGTATCTTTACCTGCTACATCTTTTATATTGTTCCTAAAGTTCTTCCTGTCACCCCAAGTGTTAGCAAGCTGTTCCCTATGGTACTTGCTTTTTTCTGTGTGAATAGCACAGGCGCACTTATTCTTGTACATCTGCATGCTTGCCAGTAGCCTTTGCATGACACCAGAGGTGATCTCTGTGATTCATCTGACTAATGAGGTCAGTGGATAACCAGGAATTGATGGTGCCTTGGATTTTCATCCTTTTCAAGGGGGCATGGATATCGCAAGCTTCATTAAAGTGCTTCATGAAGTGGTCCAGAGCTATATTAATATCATTTGTGGCATCAAGTAATGTGCAGTCAATGCTATGGAGGTGTTGTTTCAGGGGTTCCAGGTGTCCCAACTTTAGCACCCTGCTGAAAACTGTTTTGGGAGGAGGTTTATTGAATTTATTTGACCAGCTACAGGTAATAGGGGAGTGGTAGCGTAATGCATCAGGGAGAACATTCATGTTTGTGATATGATCTGGATGATTGGACAGTATCCAGTCGAGAAGGGTACTCATATCCATTTTATTATTAGTCCTAGTAGGTGACAGAACAAGTTGGGTAAGGTTGAGCTGGGTAAGTGTAATTTCTCCTCAAACAGGCTTCTTCTTCATGCTAAAAAGACAACTTCCATGTCTTTTGGTACTAGACAAAAACTAGCTAGGTTTCCTTCCTACCCCTCTTTCCCCATTCTCGATGGCTCCCCTTTAGAGGATGTTCACTCCTTCAAGTACCTTGGTGTATGGCTTGATCAGACCCTTGATTTGTCTGTTCATATCAATGCCATTCTTAAGAAATTATGTCCTAAACATGGAGCCCATTACTGCAGTAAGTATTGCCTCTCACCCCCAGTCCATTGGGAAATTGTTCTAAACATGATCTCTTTCAGTGTCGATTATGTGGATATGGTCTATGGGGCTGCTCCCAAAACCTACTTGACCATTTTGGATCATCTATTCCATTCTTTCTGCTGCTTTGCCTCAAACTCCATTCTTCTCACTCATCACTCCTTGTAAATGAGCCTGCTCAATGAAGTATCTCCTGTCAATAAACTTGAACTTGAACTTGAAATTCTTTTCTGGCAATCCCACTCCCTGCAATCCTTGGACTCGCATTGTTCGCTTCACTGTATTTCCTTTCTTTCTAAGTTCTGGTTTCCTCTCTTCCTCCCTACTGTGTCTGTCTCCTATTCTGTATACTTCCTTCTAACTACTACCCCCACTCCTCTGACTCTTACAATCTTTCTGTTCTTCCCTATTGAACTACTTCTGGACAATCTGCATTCTCATTCTGACTCCCATCAATTTGGTACAATCTTCCAAACTCCATTTACCTCTCCCTCTCTTAGTAAGCATTCAAATCTCTCTTCCTAACTTTTCTCTCCCTTCTGCTTTTGCCCTAATCCTTTACCATTCTTTGACCTTCTACTCCTCTGTTGCTTTGACATACTGTACACAACTTGGTATTTATTTAATGTTGCATTTTGCCCTTTTTTGTACAATCTATTGTTTATTGCCCAACCCTATCTCCTATATTTAATTGATTTTTGCCCTAGGGCTGCATTGATCTATAATCACCTCATATAATATACCAACTAAATGCCTGTACTTGATTTTATGATTTGTACGATGGTCGTGTACTGCATTATTGTACCTTGTTACTTCAATTGTTACTATGTACCTTTTGTTCCCTCTTGCCTGTGTCACACCTAGAAATGAGCCTTAGCTTAGTGTGCCTTTCCTGGTTTCCAAATTTCAGATAACATACTAAATAAACAAACAATAATCAATAGATAAATAAATAAATAAATAAATAAATAAATATACTACCATAAATATAAGAGAAGGGTGGAAAAGAGGGAATGTGGAAGGTGGAGGGAGATATGAGCAGTCCTAAACAAGGTTATATTTATTACAGTACAATGGAATGGCCACAATAAAATCTCATAGCATCCTTTTCATTGTCTGGACATATTGCATTCATCCTTCACCCACTAGCACCTATAGGTAAAGGGGAGTTGTGAGAGATTATCCTCTTAGTAAATGTAACATTTCTGAAGGCTGGTTAAAACTGTGCACACCATTGCCAACTACTGTATAAAAATCTGCTGCCTGCCTTTCCCTGGAAGATCACTTTGCCCATGAGTCGGTGGTGTTGCTACACAAGGTGGTGCTAAGAAAAGTTCCCTTGTGTATTGCCACACTCTTTCCCACTACATCAATAAGCTGGAAACAAACTCTCAGTCCTGATTCACTTTCCTACAGTATTCCTCTTTAGAAACACTACTGCAGGGCAAAGAGCTCTGTCATTCAAGACAATTAGTCACTACAAGCTCTCTCCTTCCCACATCACCTCAGGAATTAGCATCCCTTCCTTCAGTGCTAGCCTCTTCCAGTTTCTGCTTAATAAAATGCACTGTAATTGTGCCCAATTGTTATTTTTCTGCTTGTATGATGTATTACCGGCTTGTGCTTATGTGACTTTGCTTGTTCCTGTGTATTACCTCCTTTGCCAGTGTTTACTTGTTTTTACAACTGGTCGCTTGTGAAAACAGGCTGCTTAGCTCATCTTGTTCTCCAGTATAATAAATACAAATGAAAAATGAAATGGAAATCAATAGCTTACTCCCCAGAGGCTATGAGGAGAAATTATACTGTGACAGACATTTACTGTAACAGGTTTTTCACATATTGTCCTCTGTGATATCTTATGAAGTATACACACAGTACTTTCAGAAAAAAGATGGGGCAATAATGAAAGGGTGAAAGGGGAGGCAAAGAGTAAAATGTTTGAAATAAGTAGAAATCTGGATGCTATTTAATAAGTATAACTATCACAATCCATCTTCCTGGAGGTCGTAGGGTCAAAAATAGTAGGGGAATTTAAGAATGCATCAGACAGACATTAGGCAATTCAAGTGGGAGGTAGGAGGAAGTAGGCTGTTGGTAAAACTAGGATCCGCAGCTTATCCAATAGATAGGGAAATGGGCAGACTGAGTGGGCCAAGCGGTCCTTATCTGCTGTCAGAGTTTATGTTTCTATGTTTCTAAGCTGGGAGGCGCAGGTATCTCTGTTCCAGCTGTCAGCAGATTCAATGCTACTTCTCTGGCTGTCTTCAGCCAGTCCAGGTTGGCAATGCCTTGTTCCCCCAATTCAGTATGGGTTTCTCAAGCCTCCATATTGTGTCCCATCCTGTTTTCTATCTTCCTTCATGACCTGTGGGTTAGCTCACATATTCATATGTTTGCAGATGATACTGTACTGTTTGCCTCTCATGCCTCAGTGTCTTCACTGGAAACATCAATGCAGTGTGACTTCAGTAATGTCTAACCCTAATTCCAGGCTCATCAACTTCTGGTCAGTTCCAAGAAGATGGTACTAATGACCTTTGGTACAAGCCATAAGCTTGCTAGGCTCCCCACACCCTAGTTTATTTTTATCCTGTATCATACTCCCCTTGAAGTTGTCCCTTACTTCAAGTATCTTGGCATGTAGCTGGCTGGAAGACTTGACTTCTCTGCATACATCAGTGCTATCAAAACAAAGCTCCATCCCAAATGTAGTTCCTTCTAGTACACCAAGGATTGTGTACCACTCCCATTCCACCCTGAAATTGTCACCAAGATGGCTCTCCAGGCATTTGATTAAGTTGGTTGTATATCCCTACCTCCTCCCTCACCAGGCTGGATACTATGTTCTATGCCTTCTGCTGCTTTGCCTCTAATGTCCCTCATGCACCCATCATTAATCCCTATAAATTAACCTCTCTCTCTCTCTCTCTCTCTCTCTCTCCCATCTCTTACCTCCCACTGCCTTGCTCACTGTGCATCTTTCCTTTCTAAATACTGGTTCTCCTTTCTTCCTCCTTTCCTCTCCACTCTCTTCTCTCCTATCCACTCTGCTTTGTGCTAACTCTGTTCTAGTTGCTCTTGCACCTTCTCCATTCCCTGCTCCAAATTTGCTGCTAGACTGTCTGTTTTCTCTTCCCATCTTCCCTCCATCTGGAACAACCTCTTCCCTCACCTTCACCTATATTCTTCGTAGCACGCAATCAAAGTAAACTCCTTTGGTGCTCCCTCCTCATCCTTCCCAGGCCCAGGAAATCATTTAAATGGAATGTTCACCCTTCTTTCTCAACATATATGCCCCTCTGTGCATCTTCATATAGTTATCTTTCTGACCTGTTAACCTGCTTTAGCCCTGATAACTTTTAGGTAGTCTGCTGCACAGAGTCCTGCCTGTGCCTCCCTTGCTGTTGATATTGTCAGTACAAATTTTCAACTGACATTATCATTAGCTCTCCCATTGCATATATTGTTATTGGTTATGCATACTTATTTTTAGTTGTACATAATGACTGTAGCAATTACCACTGTATGTATTTTCCTGTACCAACTTACCCCCCCCCCCGGATGCACCTGGAAACGATCTTTGGCTCACTGTGCCTTTCCCAGATATCAATTTTCAATACAACCAATTGGAAGAAAAGTCCTTTTATCTTACTCATAAGGATTTATGTTTCTTTTTGGTCAGATGAGCCAGGCAATTCTACCATATCATCTGCCCATGAAAAAGGATTCAAAATGAGAGGATGTCTACAGTACCTGACAAAGGTAGAGTGTCCATACTCTACAGAATAGTCTCATCTTTCTGCCAGCCTTTAGGAGACAGTATAATGAAATCATCTGCTGAAAGTGGACTCATCTTGCTTCCTCTGCTACGACTGCAGGTTACAGATCTAGTTTGTGCAGATGTTCTGTCTCTATCTCATGCTCTGGGTAGATGGTTCAGTTTAGTTTTCCATTTACCAGCTTGCCATTTATCCTCAGGAATCAATCTTTGCATCAGCTCTTGAGTTGCAGTAGCAACATTTTGGGGGCTGATAGAGTGATGCTCACCCTGTTAGCACGGCACTGTTTGAATACTTGGGCCAATACCCATAAACTGTGGGAGAAATGTAAGATTATTCAGGAGAGGAGATGAAGTCTGAAAAACATTAAGCTGTGAAGAGTGCCCAATATTTGCTAAACTGTATATTTACTGCACTTGAAAGATATAAACTTCAGAAAAGTCTGCACTTGTCTTGTTACTGAATAGCTCATCTACATATCACCGATGGAAGCATTAAGTGAAGTAGGAAGCACATTTGATTTTTTAAAGTTGAGGGCTGATTTTAAATAGCTTGTTTAAACAATAATTTTGTTGTACTTATTCCTTCCTTCATATTCATTCATCCTGAATTTAAGGAGAATTTGAACTGTCCATCTACAGTGATGTGAGAGAATGACCACTTAAAAATTTATGATGAGACTTCAAACTAAGAAGTTGCCCTTATTTTTTTAAAGAGGTCAACATGGCAATTTAAGTGTTTTGCAGAATAAACTATGACAGTAGAATACATTGATTTCTTTAGCTTTTCATTTATGTAACATGCTAGTGTCAGTCTCAAGCAGCCTTTACAACACTGAGTGGTGGGTGCATGACTCATGTGAGGTGACAGGGCTAGATTTTCCTTTTTTCTTTCTCTTTTTTTAGAGGCTGCAGCAACACAGATGCAAACCATCTATTGTAATCATGCTGTGAATTTTCCCAAAAATGAGAGGAACTCTGAGGAGCTATTCAACGCAGCCCTATCTTAAAAAAGAAACAGAATATTGGCAAAACAACTGAACACTTTTGGCATTCCACAGCATCTGTCAAGCTTCCAGTGATGGCATCGACTGGTGGGCAGTGATAGTCTGTGTGTGCCCAGCTCAGACAGAATGGAGAAAGGAGGAACCTACCATTTACCTTTTGATTGTAGTGAGAAAAAGAACAAAGCAAGTGAAAATCTTTTTACATCCTATGCTCCCTTGTCCCTTACCCACTCTTCCCTCTGTGTGCTCTTCTTCCAGCCAACACCATCCCACAACTGTGTCCCTGGCATCCGTAGCATCCAAATGTCTCTGACCAGGACTTCTCTAGTGTCACTTGTGCTGGCATCCAGCATGCCCCAATTAGGGCTCCTCCAGTACCACAAGAGGCAAGCCCTCCCTGTTCACCAGTCCAGCCTACCAATGGCTGTGCCACTCTGAGTGCCCCAGGCCTTACAGGGACTTCTCACTTTGCAGCATCAGTGTTCTGGGTCAGACAGGTACTTTTCCTAATGCAGCTGTGCCATTCAGTGTCCCTCAAGACTATCAAGGATTTTCCCTAATGTAGCTGTGCCACTCTGTGTCCCTTAGCCCTGCAGAAAGCCCCTTAATATGGCTGTGCCACACCATGTTCCTTAGGCCTAGTTGGACTTTCCTTAATGTTGCTTCCTGCTCCCTGTTCTCCAGGCCTGATGACTTCTAATGGGGCTGTGTCACTCTATGTTCCTTGGGCCCAGTGAAGGCTTTCCTCAATGTGGCTGTCACACTCCAAGTCCCCCAGGCCCTGTGGAGTCTTTTGTTGTTCAGCGTTGTTGCCTCATGTCTTCCAGGCCCAGTGGGAACATTTCAAATATGCCACTCTGCCTCCATGTCTCTTGGGTCCAGTGGGACTTTTTCATCTTACTGCTACGCTGCTCCATCTCTCCTGAGCCTTGTAAAGACTTTTCATTTTGTGGCTCTCATGCTTCATTTCCTCTAGGTCAGATGGGAACTTTTGATTTTTCAGCTCCCTGCCACTCAGTGTCTCCCAGGCCCAGTGCAGAATTTTCATGCTGTGGAATTGCAACTGTTGAGTCCCCCAGGCCAAGCAGGGAGCTTCACTTTTGTATCATGAGTCCCTAAGCTAGTAGGGACATTAACATTTGCAGCTCTGTGCCAGTCTCCTGCCCCTTGCCTAGCCAGCATACCTCTCAGCCTATTGGTCTGAGATCTATGTGAGACAGATGTGGGACAGCAGTTCTGAAGGCTAGCAAAAGGAATGTATCTGGTAATGTGGGACAGTTGAGAGGTACAGTATGCTGGCCAGGACTTTAACTTTTGTGGCTCTGCCACGCTCCTGACCCTGGCCTGGCTGGTTTAACTGTCCTGTTTTGCAGATGAGAAAGACCTGGACAAGTTAGGAAGCAGTATCAGAAAGGGTATTTGCTTCAGAAACAACATGTCTGGCTGAAAAGAATGGTAAACAAAAGGTGTGTGCTTGTATGTGTGTCTTTGTAGTATTTGTGTGCTGTGTGTGTGCATGTGCACCTTTGTATGTAGTGCTGTGTGAATGTGCTCTTCTGTGTATGTAATACTCTATGTGCACATTTGTATATGTACATAATACTATATGTGCACATATGTGTATGTAATGCTGTATGTGCACATCTGTGTATGTAATGCTCTATATGCACATCTGTGTATGTACATAATTCTGTATGTGCACATCTATGTATGTACATAATACAATATGTGCACATCTGTGTATGTAATGCTCTATGTGCACATCTGTGTATGTACATAATACTGTACGTGCACATCTGTGTATGTAATGTTGTGTGTGCACATCTGTGTATGTACAGTAGTGATGTATACAATGTAGAAATATCAGTTTTTGCCCTCACCTCTCCCTTCCCCTACTATCTGCCTTACTGCTACTCCTAGGTAACTATTAAGCTCTTTACTCTATACATATGTGTCTATATATAAGGTGCTGTGTATATATGTGAGTCTGTGGAGGTAGTGCGGCAAGTGAATGAAGTGGTCTGTGTATATGTGTGTGTGTGTGTGTGTGTGTGTGTGTGTGTGTGTATCTGTATGTAGTGCTGTGTGTGTGTGTCTGTATGTAGTGCTGTGTATATCTGTGTCTCCGTGTAGGTAATGCTGCATGTGAATGAAGTGCTGTGTGTGTGTGTGTGTCCATGTGTGTCTGTATGTAGTGCTGTGTATAGATGTGTGTCCGTGTAGGTAATGCTGCATGTGAATGAAGTGCTGAGTCCATGTGTGTCTGTATGTAGTGCTGTGCTGTGTGTGTGTGTGTGTGTGTCTCTGTATGTAGTGCTGTGTCCATGTATCTCTGTATGTAGTGCTGTGTAAGTGTGTGTGTGTGCGTGTCCATGTGTGTCTGTATGTAGTGCTGTGTATAGATGTGTGTCCGTGTAGGTAATGCTGCATGTGAATGAAGTGCTGAGTCCATGTGTGTCTGTATGTAGTGCTGTGTGAGTGTGTGTGTGTGTGTGTGTGTGTGTGTGTGTGTGTGTCTGTATGTAGTGCTGTGTCTGTGTATCTCTGTATGTAGTGCTGTGTACATATATGTGTCTGTAGGTAATGCTGCATGTGAATGAAGTGCTCTGTGTGTGTGTCTGTATGTAGTGCTGAGTCCATGTGTGTCTGTATGTAGTGCTGTGTGTGTGTGCGTGTGTGTCTGTATGTAGTGCTGAGTCCGTGTGTGTCTGTATGTAGTGCTGTGTCTGTATGTAGTGTTGTGTATATATATGTGTCTCCGTGTAGGTAATGCTGCATGTGAATGAAGTGCTGTGTGTGTGTGTGTGTCTCTCTCTGTATGTAGTGCTGTGTCCGTGTATCTCTGTATGTAGTGCTGTGTGAGTGTGTGTGTGTGTGTGTGTGTGTGTGTCCATGTGTGTCTGTATGTAGTGCTGTGTTTAGATGTGTGTCCGTGTAGGTAATGCTGCATGTGAATGAAGTGCTGAGTCCATGTGTGTCTGTATGTAGTGCTGTGTGGTGTGTGTGTGTGTGTGTGTGTGTCTGTATGTAGTGCTGTGTCTGTGTGTGTCTGTATGTAGTGCTGTGTATATATGTGAGTCTGTGGAGGTAGTGCGGCAAGTGAATGAAGTGGTGTGTGTGTGTGTGTATCTGTATGTAGTGCTGTGTCTGTGTGTGTCTATATGTAGTGCTGTGTATATATATGTGTCTCCGTGTAGGTAATGCTGCATGTGAATGAAGTGCTGTGTTTGTGTGTGTGTGTGTGTCTGTATGTAGTGCTGTGTCCGTGTATCTCTGTATGTAGTGCTGTGTGAGTGTGTGTGTGTGTGTCCATGTGTGTCTGTATGTAGTGCTGTGTATAGATGTGTGTCCGTGTAGGTAATGCTGCATGTGAATGAAGTGCTGAGTCCATGTGTGTCTGTATGTAGTGCTGTGTGAGTGTGTGTGTGTGTGTGTGTCTGTATGTAGTGCTGTGTCTGTGTGTGTCTGTATGTAGTGCTGTGTATATATGTGAGTCTGTGGAGGTAGTGCGGCAAGTGAATGAAGTGGTGTGTGTGTGTGTGTGTATCTGTATGTAGTGCTGTGTCTGTGTGTGTCTGTATGTAGTGCTGTGTATATATATGTGTCTCCGTGTAGGTAATGCTGCATGTGAATGAAGTGCTCTGTGTGTGTGTGTGTGTGTGTGTGTGTCTCTGTATGCAGTGCTGTGTCCGTGTATCTCTGTATGTAGTGCTGTGTGAGTGTGTGTGTGTGTGTGTCCATGTGTGTCTGTATGTAGTGCTGTGTATAGATGTGTGTCCGTGTAGGTAATGCTGCATGTGAATGAAGTGTTGAGTCCACGTGTGTCTGTATGTAATGCTATGTGACTGTGTGTGTGTGTGTCTTTGTATGTAGTGCTGTGTCCGTGTATCTCTGTATGTAGTGCTGTGTGAGCGTGTGTGTGTGTCCATGTGTGTCTGTATGTAGTGCTGTGTATAGATGTGTGTCTGTAGGTAATGCTGCATGTGATTGAAGTGCTGTGTGTGTGTGTGTGTGTATCTCTGTATGTAGTGCTGTGTGTGTGTGTGTGTGTGTATCTCTGTATGTAGTGCTGTGTATATATATGTGTCTGTAGGTAATGCTGCATGTGATTGAAGTGCTCTGTGTGTGTGTGTGTGTGTGTCTGTATGCAGTGCTGTGTATATATGTGTCTCCGTGTAGGTAATGCTGCATGTGAATGAAGTGCTGTGTGTGTGTGTGTGTGTGTGTGTTTCAGTATGTAGTGCTGTGTCCGTATATCTCTGTATGTAGTGCTGTGTGAGTGCGTGTGTGTGTGTGTGTGTGTGTCCATGTGTGTCTGTATGTAGTGCTGTGTATAGATGTGTGTCCGTGTAGGTAATGCTGCATATGAATGAAGTGCTTAGTCCATGTGTGTCTGTATGTAGTGCTGTGTGAGTGTGTGTGTGTGTGTGTGTGTGTGTGTCCATGTGTGTCTGTATGTAGTGCTGAGTCCGTGTGTGTCTGTATGTAGTGCTGTGTGTGTGCTGTGTGTGTGTCCATGTGTGTCTGTATGTAGTGCTGTGTATATATATATATGTGTCTGTAGGTAATGCTGCATGTGATTGAAGTGCTCTTGTGTGTGTGTGTGTGTGTGTCTGTATGTATGTAGTGCTGTGTCCGTGTGTGTCTGTGTGTGTGTTTGTCTGTATATACAGTTAGGCAGGGTGGTCAGAGTGGACGGGCCATGGGGCCATTTTCTGCCATTATTTTCTCTGTTTTATCTTTTCCCAAAGTTCCACCACATCATGGCAGCTGTCCATCACTGCGACTCTGAGGCAATGGATGTGAGACAAATTTTCCTAGAACAATCTACGTGTGTCAATAAAAAAACTGAAAACACCACAAAATTATATAAACCAGAAAACAAGAGAATAGTACCAATTTCTAGAGAAATGTGAGTCATATTTAATTACTTCAAAGTGGATGAGGAAGATTCCTTGGCATATAGAAGCTATTGACTCAGACAGCCATCTTCTGTGGCACTGCCCATGAGCTCTCTGAAGTCAGCCAACTTGGTGGATTCAAAATACCAGCAGAAATGTCCAGATACATTTGGGTTCACTGAATGTCATGAGAGCCATATGGATTTGAATATTAAAGTGAATCAGGTTGCCCACCCTTGGTTCCAGTTTTGTGAAGAAACAAGAAAAAGGAGATGTTTAAAAAAGGTCTGAGACTTCCTCAGTGCTTCCCAAGAGGCTTTATATCTTGAATATACTGAAGTTTGGAAGACAAAAACACTTTCAGAGACTGACAAAAAATGAATACTCAAAACAGTTCATACAATTTAAAATTTAAGTTTTATTGTGTGAGGTTTAGACACAATTTGGACTGATGCGGCACTAACCAAGTACTTAAAATGTTACATTTGTTAAACTATTCAAATACAAAAGTGTACTTCACTTTTGCTTGTTGTTTGTACTTGGCAAAGTGTTGTGTGGCAATCAGTTGTTAGTCAGCTGCATACTGTATGTGTGTGAGCATCTGTGAATTTATATTACGCTGCATTTTTTACAATGCATAGAGATCTCATGGGCTCTTCTGACCGGACTCAGTAGAATTGTTAGCTCTTGTTCCCATTGCCCTCACCTCCACAGCTATTACTGACCTCAGGAGTGCTACCTCTTCTGCTCCCAATGCCTTAGTGAGTGTTTCAGTTCCACCATGTCAGGGTGCCAGTGGTAGTGAGCCCAGTCATTACAGCACCAAGCTGTAAAGCTGCCAACCTCTCTTCTTGTGGGGGGGCAGTGCCCTCACCCCCCCACTAAGTATTCTAACTCTGGGGTGGGGGCAGACCTCAGGGAGGGGTGGCGAATCCCAGTATCGGTACTGTAATCACCAGACACACTACCGCCAGTGCCCTAATGCCACATAATGGCCCAATTATTACCCCTCCATGCTGGTTCAGCTTCTTCTACTGTTGGGGGGGACAGAAGGAGTGAGCCCTTTGGATAGCACCTCCCCCCCTTGTGGTGGCCTATGACTGTTTGTGATATACACTGCTGAATGGGGTTTCAATAATTCTGCTTGCACTGACCCATGTTACTCCCTGCCTTGCTGTGCAATATAGTATTAGGATTTATTTTATTTATTTAAACTTTTGTTAACCAGGTAAGTGCAATGAGCCAAGGTCCTTTTTCATGCATGACCCTGGATGAAAGAGACATACTTCAAAGTGTGCTTGAACGTGCGTCTGACAGGCCTAACTCCTTTCAGCGGAAGGCAGAGAAGGATTGGGTCATCCTGCTTACATTGCAGCACCCCCTCAGCCTTCTGGTCCTAGCTCCTTGTTGGGAGGCTAGGAGGAGGAAGTCGATCAAGCCATGTGATCTGATTACAGCCCCTCCCAGCTGGCAGTGTTTCAAAATTTTGCCACTGTGCCCCAAACAGGGCGACTTCCTGCTGACCTGGCTCAGGCTGCGGTGGGGGGAAAGATTTATCTGTTAGGCCCAGAAGTAGTGCCCCTTTCCCCACAACTTTGTCCTTAGTGGTGGGGTGATGCATCCCCTCTTTCTGCACAACCTGGCCTGTGGTGGGGGAGATGAGGATAAAACTGTAGAGCGCAGAAGTGATGGAGAATGAGGCCTAGGCCAGAGTTAGCAGCAGCGTGTTGAGGCCATAATCCATTGCAAGGTGTGCAAATATGGGTCATTAAATGACAATATAGGCTGGCAATTTAGTCTAAACATTTTTACGAGCTTTGAACGAGCTAGGCACCTTCAGCAGACCTGGGTTTGATTCCCACAACCTCCACTTGCATACTGTGCGACTCTGAGTAAGTCACTTAACCTCCCCAGTGCTACTGGATTACTCCTGTAAATGGGGCTTGTGACCAGTGGGCCTTACCCAGTTGCCAAAAGAATAATAAAAAAAATAAATAAATAATTACACTCCCAAAAATATGATTATTGTCCATAATTGGAGAGGTGGTGCCACGGTCCACACAGTGACCTATAGCGGGCCAGCGGCTTGTTCATCCACAAGGGGTTGCAATGCATGCTTCTAAAGCTGGTTCTGGGCTATTTGCAGTGCCAGTGATGGTGGGAGAGGTGCAGGATCATGGATTAAAAACTGGAGGAAAAATTGCGGCAGCCAGCATAACTGCCTCTGCACTCTTGGACCACATGCTCCCTGTCTGCTTCACACCAGGCTGTGTTCAAGCAAGAGATGAAGATCACATACGACTGGAGGGAAAGATATACCTATTAGCAGATGACACCAAGATCTGCAAGAGGCTGGATACTACGGACAGGGTAGAGAGAATGAGGAGAGCACTGGTGAAGCTTGAAAAATGGTCTGAAATGTGGCAACTGAGGTTCAATTTCATGAAGTCCAAAATAATGCACCTGGGAAGGGGGAACCTTGGTGAGAGCTACAGGATGGGAGAAGTTGCTGACGATCACTAAGGAAGAAAGGGACCTGGGGGTTATCATTTCTGATGACCTAAAGTTGTCAAGGCAGAGTACAAAGGCTGCAGGAAGGGACAGTGGCATGCTGTGATTCATAGGCAGAGGTATCACTAACAGAAGGCAGGAGGTCATGATACCATTGTACAAAACACTAGTGAGGCCTCATCTAGAGTACTCTGTGCAATTCTGGAGGGCCGCACCTTCATAAGGACATTGACAGGGTGAAGGCGGTCCAGAGAAGGGTGACTAAGACGGTACAGGACTTGCACCAGAAAACATATGAGGAGCGACTAAAGAACCTCAATATGTACTCACTGGAGGAGCGGAGGGATTGGGGGGACAGGATGAAACATTCAAGTACCTTAAGGACATAAACAAGTGCGGGGAATGAGAGGGCATGATATGAAACTGGAAGGAGATAGGCTGAGGGGAAATGTGAGGAAGTTTTTCTTCATGGAGAGGGTAGTGGACACATGGAATAGACAGCCACAGGAGGTAGTAGGGACGAGCAAAGTGGAGGATTTTAAACATGCATGGGACAGGCATAAGAGTACCTTAGAGATGGGAAAGTGGGGTGAAAAAGCCATTGACTAGTTAGGGTCAGAGGCCACAAACTAGTGTAGGGCTTTCGGGCAGATTGAATGGGCCTGGTGGTCCTTGTCTGCCAACAATTTCTATGTTTCTGATGTCCCTGCCATATTGGGAAAGCCATGGCGGAACCAGGAGTGCAGGTTAGGGAGTTTTTACAGTTATGAGGTCACCAGTGGGAACGCAAAGTGGGGGCATCTGGCCTGAAAGATAAAAACTGAATTTTAAAAGATGGGGGTTGAGGAGGTAGGCTGTAATAATCCATCCCAAATATTCTGCTCCACCAGCCAAACCAGCTTGCCAGTGAACTAGTCAATTATCCAGTATGCCAACTGACCTTTGATGTAGCTGACAAAGCAGTAAACATACCACTCAGTTTGCCAGTCACAAAGAGAAACATACTGAGAATGTCCCTCAGGGGACTTTTGTACAGGTTGTAACTGTGCAGGGAAAGAAATGGGCTCCTGTATATGCATACAGTTGACTATAATTTAAATTTAAATTTGAATTAAGATTTTTTAAGAGCACCGAACTGTGAGACTGAAAGCCTCAGGTTCAAATCTCACCACAGCCACTGATTCACTAAGTCACTTGGGCTTCCTATTCTTCAGCCCTCCTAGCTGTAAGACTGAGTACAACTATAGTAACTGCACAAGAAAATAATGATTTTCAATACAGTGCATAGATAGGACAGCATGCAAAAATAGTGTTGGGGGGTTGGAATGTTGAAGGGTTTGAGGATTGAAAACAGTATTTTAGGTAAAGGTTTAAATGCTTTGCCTTGGCTCAGTATATTGCACATTCACCTCTGGAACTGAATGGTAAGAAGGCTGTGGATTCTCTAGTCCCACAGCAGGAACTTGGCCTAATACCCAATCCTTCAACTGTTGTGCAGCTGTACCGGCGAGGTGCCATCCTTCAGATGGGACTTTAAACCGAGGTCCCTTCAGCCCTCCTCCAGTGGTGGTTCAGGTGGAATGTAAGATTGCATGGCAAATATCATAAGTGTAGCAGATTTTCTCCTGTATTCCAGGCAAAATTCCTCTTGTGACTTAAACAGATTCATAACCCCCCCCGCACCTCTTTGTGTCTCTCCTGCTCCAAAAATAACAAACAAATAAATAAATAAAAATACATACATAATTGCAGTGTTTTCTTATAAGAATTCAAAGCATTTGCTTTTTTGTTTCATTAGCTCTAGCAATCTATTCTGCTTGAAACTTTTTGTCATTCTTAACATACCCAGCTAGTCACATGAAAATGTATGTCCCTGCACAGAGCTACATTCTACATTTTTCATTTCCTTTGAGAGTGGATGCATTGATTCAGTCTTAACCTAAACACATTTCAGGCAACTCATTAGAACTCATTAAAGTTTTACGGCAGAAGGACATGTTTACATCTCTGTATCCTGAGAAGGCGAGTCCAAAGTTTAATTAGGCGTAAGATCACTTGTACCTTCCTGCCAAATCCAGTAATTGAAGGAAGGTTTACTATCTCCTAGTATTAGTTGTCAGGGATCTGACGAGCAAGAGGCTTTGAGAGCAGATCTGATTATGGCCCACAAAGGCTCTCAAAGTCAAAGACTGGCCACTGTCCAATATCCATCATTTAATAATCACTACCTCGTCATTCAGCCCTCTCGACTGACATGCAAAACATCCTCCGAATATTCATCACACATCTGTGCTGGACAGATTATGCATTTGCAATTCAGATCCATTCAATGCCAAGGCAGCCCCTGCAAAGAGTCTGTTTTGGTGAGATGCCTTGTTGTCTGGGAGGGATAATAAGGTAACTCGGTCTAATCTTGGAGAACAATCAACCCATCTTGAGAAGGTGACTGACTACGTATGCTCCTGCCCTGACAGTGCTAGAACAATGGCACCATAATGCACTTGACTCAGCTGGTAATAAAATCGACTTTTGATTAGCAGCCATGGTTTCTGTCAATCACAGTGTGGTGCACCATTGTCCCTTGGTCCTGAACACAGTTTATTTACAAGGAAACAATGGCTTTTCTGGATATGATTGCTACCCAGAGATTGCAAAATAGATTGAGCTGTCAGCCTCATGCACTAGATGAAGATTAATGAGTTGTGCGGACAATAAATATGAAGCAATGATCATAAATATGCTAATAGGTATTATCAATATAAACTATAATTGCAACAAAAATTAGAAAGATGCTGTGGAGATGACGGGTCGTGAGATCACACACAGACACACAGACACACACACACGTTAGATGGATAGGATATTTGATTTTCTTGGATTTCTTAATGGCCTTTCCTGCCAGTTAAACTCCAGAAAGGATTAATTACTTGGGGTCTGTACCTGCTTACTTTTTTTCTTTTTGTTATAAAGAGATTATACACATTTATGGAGTGTTCATTGCTATTTTACTCCAGCTGACAAAAGCTTTAATAAAAGTGTTTGACTGTTATTCATCAAATAAAATTAATCTTGAGACACACAAAAACAGACATTTGCAGCAGTGAAAGGTATCTCCCAAGCAATGAGTGTAAAGAGAAGTAGCACATCAATATTTCTGTCCCCTGAAGCACAGTTCGCCTTTATTCACAGAAAGTATTTTCTGTGCATTATATACAACAATGGATGTAAATGGCCATTCTGGTTTGCTGATTGCATTCTAAAGGATAGTTTAATTAAGCAGTAAGGTACTAAGGTACAATGGGTTTTTTGCCGATGTCCTGTAAATCACTCCCTGTGGACATGAAGTGGCACACGGTGAAGCTGACTGCCACATGCCCATAGGGTGTGACTAACTGGACATTAGCATAACCCCAAAGTACCTTATTACTATGATTATTATTTGATACACATATTCATGGTCATTAAAATATGCTTGTAAACAATTTCAGTTATTTTCGATGTTTACATAGTGAAATAGTCCTTCCGCCATAGATTTTTCTTTTTATTTGGATCAAGGTGGTTGACAAGTGAAGGGTTACCCTCTGTTTCCAAGTACTTAATCATGCCCACCAATTGGGTTACCGATAGTATCGAGAAAGGGGTACTACACACAGCACTGGATACCAGTGTTCAGGCCAGTACCAGTTATGTTGCGATTGTTGTTTCCAGGCTGTGGGTTAGAAGATCCAGCAGCAGTCAGACACAGACAAAAAAATAGAAAAGAACAAAACAAACCATCAGTGTTACAACCGCTGCTGTTCAGCAGGGGAAAAAGAGATTGCAGGGACCGCTAGATTTGGGTGGACAGACGCTGCAGTATGTGGGGGGAAGGGGTACAAATCTTACCTGCAGAGGGGGGAAGAGAGAGCCTGGAACCATGCAGATATCACATTAAATGACAGTTATTATCACTGTCACTGCCTGAGACACCTTATAAATCTATCAATTACACTTGCAGTCAGAGACAAGTTTGGGCATGCAGATTGCTTGTATTCATGAGCCTTATATTATGTGATGAGGACCTACATGCATACTCATCCAACATTAACATAAGTTATGTGGAATGCAACTTACCAATCATATTGCCAGATTTTATTTATCAGTATAATAATGGCCAGAAATACTCCTGTACAATATAAGGAATAATGTATGCATGACTACATACAACAAGACTGTGTTTTCATCAAGGGGTAGATATAACATCATATGGACCTCTAGAATGAAGCTTGAGAGGTCCATGCTGTTACCTCTACCCCGAGATGGAAACACAAGGTGAGTTGTTTATGGTCGCCCATGTTTAATTTTTTTATAATGTATGATTCTGTAGAGGGAACCAGTGAGCAGTGCTGAGTGCTGGTAGAGAGAGAGCACTCAGTGAAAATGAAAGGAGGCTGCTAGGTAGGAGTAAGCACGAGCAGAGAGCACTCAATGAAAATGAAAGCGGGATGCCAGGTGGGAGTTAGGGCGAGCAGGGACATGAGTACACTTGATGATAGAATATTGCACAACATCTTTAGAATGTGCTAGAATCTTTCGCCACGATGCTGCAAACAACTTTTTGAGGCCATTGTATTCCATACACAATGAGCCCTAACCATATACTATAAAACAGTTACATTTTAAAGTATAAAAACATTCAATAAAAAAAATCATGAAACATCCTAGCTTCACCGCTCTTTGTCTCTCTTATGGCCCCTATAAGGTTACAGTAGTTCATGTTATAAAATGGCATGGAGAAATGAATATAACACATGCTAGCCTCACATACAAAATATGAATCTGCCAGCAGAAACAGGCCACATGGTCTGTCTAGTCTGCTCCAGTATGCAACTAGTGCACATAGTTTGCAGCTGCCCCCCGCCTTCTCTCCCCGGCGTTTCTCTGCACTACCTACCCAGTCCCCCCTCATGCCCTGTCCCATGCACTTTTGAAACTGCCCAGCGTCTTATATGATATCACCTCCTCTGGTAGGGCATTCCATTTTGACAGCACCCTTTCTGTGAAATAATGCCTCCTCATCTCCCTCTTAAACCTGCCTCTTTTCAATCTCAGTCCATGCCCCCTCGTATCCCTTCCCTTCCTCAGCCTGAATAACACATCATTACCAGATCTGTTGATCCCCTTCAAATACTTAAATGTTTCAGTTCATATCTACCCTGTCCCTCCTCTCCTCCAGGTTGCACAACTTCAGTTCCTTCAGTCTGTCCTCATAGGCTTTGCCTTCCATCCCCCATATCATGTTAGCCACCCTCCGCTGCACTCCCTCCAGCAGTCTGATGTCCTTCTTGAGATACTGTCAACAGTACTGCATGCAGTATTCCAGGTGTGGCCTGACTACAGACCTATAGGGGGCAGTACCACCTCCCTATGTCTGGACAAGAATCCCCTAGCTATGCACCCCAGCATCTTGTTGGCCTTAGCTGCAGCTTTCAGGCACTGAGCAGAGTTGTTAATGCTCTCTGTTACCATCACCCGTAAGTCCTTCTCTTCTTTGGTGACCCCCAGCCTAACCCCCCCAACCAGTATTCCCTCATTGGGTTCCTCGCCCCGAAGTGCATAACATTGCACTTCTTTGTGTTAAGGCTCAGCTGCCACCTTGCTGACCACTCCTCCGGTATGGTTAGGTCCTCCTGTAGCCCCCTCCACCCCTCCTCATCATCCACTACTGCCCCCAGCTTTGTATAATCTGTGAAACAGACTGATTTTGCTCCAAACTTTCTTGTGAGACATCCAAGATGAGCAGCCCAAACAGCACCGGGCCCAGCACAGAGCCCTGCGGCCCTCCACTCATCATTGGCCCAGGGACTGAGAGCCCCACCACCACCACCACCACCCGTTGCTGCCCCCCCCAGCCAGTTCATGATCCAGTTTACCAATTTTGCCCCTGCCCCCACAGAGTTCAGCTTCCCCCCAACTGCCTGTGAGGCACTGAATCGAAGGCCTTTATGAAGTCCAAATAAAAGTGTCCACTGCATGGCCCCTATCCAGTTCTCTTGTCAACCAATCATAATACTCTATTAGATTGGTCTGGCAAGATTTCCCCGTGATGAACCCATGCTGCTGCTGCCCATCCTGGAGGCCATTAGCCTTGAGGAATGTCACCAACCTCTCCTTCAGCATCGCCTCCATGAGTTTACCCACTATGGAAGTGAGACTCACTGGTCTATAGTTGGCTGGCTCATCCTGTGGGCTGCTTTTGTGTATGGGCACCACATGGGCCACCCTCCCAGTCCTGTGGCATGCATCCAGATTCCAGGCAGGTGTTGAACAGGTCCACCAGTGGCTCTGCTAACAACTCCGCCACCTCCCTCAGTACTCTGGGGTGAATGCCATCAGGACCTGCTGCCTTGTCCAGATTTAATGTCATTAGACCTTCTAGAACTCTACTCTCTGAAACAATCCTATCAGTCATCTCTCCCCACCCCCCAGATCCCCACCTTCCCAGTCCATGACAGTAGTGGACCAGCCTCCTCATGTGTGAACATTGAGCAGAAATACTCATTCAGTGTTTCCACTTGCTCCGCTCCTGATTCCACCCACTAACCATCCCTCCTGATCTGCACTATTTGGTCCCTGCATCTCCTTTCTTCCCTCACATATCTAAAAAAGTCCTTCTCCCCTCCCTTAATGCCCTGAGATAACCTCAGCTCCTTGGAGGCCTTGGCCTCCCTCACTAGCTTGGTTACCTCCTTGGACAATCTTTCGTGTGCCTCCCTGTCTTCCATCCTCCTGGACCTCTTAAATCTTCAAAATGCTGCTCTCTTTGCC
This sequence comes from Neoceratodus forsteri, assembly GCA_016271365.2. Taxonomy (NCBI): domain Eukaryota; kingdom Metazoa; phylum Chordata; order Ceratodontiformes; family Ceratodontidae; genus Neoceratodus; species Neoceratodus forsteri. The sequence continues at coordinate 971,773,705 of CM057456.1, read as the reverse complement.
CTCACCCCCCTCAACACCTTCCTGTTTAGCCAACAAGGCTTCTTAGCTCTGCTCTTCTTGCTCAGGCTCCTGATGCAAGCCTCAGTAACCTCCTTCAGCCCAGGTTTAATGATATTCCAATTTTGTTGTGCATCCATCTCCGGCCTGATCCCCTCAAGTCTTCTTTTCAGGATTTTCCTCATCCTCCCAAAATCTGCCCTTCTGAAGTCCACCACCTTAGTTACTGAGCCTACAGACACCCTACTTAAGCTGAGCATGAACCACACGAATTGGTGGTCACTTCCCACCAGTGGGTCCTCCACCCTTAGTTCCTTCACCATCTCCCTATTAGATAGTACTAAGTCCAGTATGTTACCCTGCCTAGTCGGCAGGTTGATCAGCTGTGCCAGGTGGCTTTTCTGGAACGCTTCCAGAAGTACCTGCTCCCTGACACTAGAGGTGACTGGGGTACTCCAATCTACCCCTGGCAGACTGAAGTCCCCCACATTCACTACACTCCCCATTCTACATACCCTCCTAATCTGTTCCACTAGTTTCCTATCCAACTTCTCAGACTGGGCCCACAGTCTACATCACACACTTAGTCTCAGCTTTCTTCCCCTAGAGTCCAGAAACTGTATCCATATCTCTTCTGTCCTCCCTTCTTCCCCCCACCCATCTCTTATGCATCAAATTTCTTCCCTTACATAAACTGCTACCCCTCCCCCCTTTCACATCCTCCTGTCCATCCTGTAAATTATTTAACCCGAGATTACAAGGTCCCAGTCCTGGTGTTGGGTGGTCCACATTTCTGTGATGGCCACCATGTCCACCACATTCACTACACTCCCCATTCTACATACCTTCCTAATCTGTTCCACTAGTTTCCTATCCAACTTCTCAGACTGGGCCCACAGTCTACATCACACACTTAGTCTCAGCTTTCTTCCCCTAGAGTCCAGAAACTGTATCCATATCTCTTCTGTCCTCCCTTCTTCCCCCCACCCATCTCTTATGCATCAAATTTCTTCCCTTACATAAACTGCTACCCTTCCCCCCTTTCACATCCTCCTGTCCATCCTGTAAATTATTTAACCCGAGATTACAAGGTCCCAGTCCTGGTGTTGGGTGGTCCACATTTCTGTGATGGCCACCATGTCCACCATCCCCTCAGCTAGGACAACCTGGAGCTCAGCAATTTTATTCCCCAGGCTCCTTGCATTCAGGGAGACCACCTTCCACCCATTACCATCCTTCACTCCACCCCTTTCTCCCTCAGCCTTAAGCCCCCCGAGACCCACTCCCATTACCAACACTATTGCTATGGGGGGATCAGCTCGTATGGTTCGCCTTTCTGGCGACCCTGCCAGTTGCACACTCACCACCCCCCCTTTCCTAGTTTAAAAACCCCTTTGATTCTAAATATTCCTCCAGTTTGTTTCAAGACCCCCTGCCCCGCCCTACTCATATGTAATCTGTCCTTATCATATAGATCGCCGTTGTCCCATGTGTTCCCTCATTCATCCACCAGCCCACACCCATGAGAGTTACACCACCAACCCATGAGCCGAAGTCCCCTATCCTATCCTTCCTAGCTCTGCTTGCCCTGGGAACCGGTAGCACCTCCGAGAAAGCCACTGAGCTCCCTACCTCTGTGCACAGCTTCCCCAGCTCTTCAAATCTCTCCCTAACCGACTCCACTATGCAGCTCCCCAGGTCATTGGTGCCTACATGAATCAGCACATGAGGTTTCTGTCTTCCCCTCCTAACACACTTAATCAGAGCCTGCCCCACCCTGTCTGCTGTCAAGCCTGGTACAGCTTCCACCCATAACCGGCTATGACATTCACCCCTCCCTTCCCATCTTATCCCCTTCAGGATAGAATCCCCTATCACTATCACCACTCTCTGCCTCTCTCATAACCCCCATGGAGTTACAGTAGGTCATGTTATAAAATGACATAGATAAATGAATATAAAACATGCTAGCTTCACCACTCTTTGCCTCCCTCATGACCACATGAGGTTACAGTAGCTCATGTTATAAAATGGCATGGATAAATGAATATAAAACATGCTAGATTCACCACCCTTTTCCTCTCTCATGACCCTCATGGGGTTACAGTGAAGTGAGCCGGAAGGTGATGAGATAATAATAATAGGAGGGGTATGGTATTATTTGGAGGAATGAAAATCGTGTAATATCGTGATGCCAGATGAAGTGAGCCAAAGATATGAATGTCAGGCTCTTCCAATACACCCACACAGGTGGTAAGTTGGTTCTTTTCCTATTTGACTACATGGTGTAATTCTTCACCAAAATGGAGAGGTAGGAGGCATGATTAGAGAAAAGGAACTAGTTTATTGGCAACTGATCATAGGGTAGGGACACAAGAGAGGGACAATCATACATACATAAACTATTAGTTTACCTTTTGCTTATATTTCACTATATGCAAGATTATATTTCACTGTATGCAAGATGATATTTCACTATATGCAAGAGGAACAGAGGAATAATCAGCTGTAACAGCTATGCTGTAAGAGCGTCTTATTTCTATTTCCCTACCTCCCTATAAGAGGGAAACTCTACATCATAAAATACCAGAATGGATCAATTGACTGTAACAGCTATGCTGTAAGAGCGTCTTTCCTATCCTCAGATATCTACTTCCACCCCGAAGTGCACCTCTCCCTAAACTTAGGTTTTAAAGATGCAGCCACTCTAATGCTACAAAAAGAGTTTATACAGTAAATGGTTGTCAGTTGGTGCACATAAGTTTTCTCTGTCGATGAAAAGAAATGTGGAAACAATCCACTGCTTTTCCAGTGAAGTACGGAATCTTGGTAGGAAAGCTAAGGATGTGGAGAACATTTAACAGACCATGGGTTCTCGGCTACACCCCATCTCTCTAGGGTTGCCGGAAAGAAATACAAGATCCGGCTGCAGTCTGCATCTAGACTGCCCAGAAAGAAGAAGAAGCAATACAAACCACCTGGTCACAATCCACTTCTGGTTTGCCAAGTGAAGGGATGAAGAAGAAGGAGAAGGAGAAGACGAAGAAGAAGAAGAAGAACAGGGAGAAGAAGAAGAAGAAGAAGAAGAAGAACCACCAACAGTCTGCTTCTGGACTGAAGATACACTCTGGGCTGATGAACACACTGGATCAGGAGAATCGAAACCCTGGACCACTCTTGTACTCCAGGCATCTCTCCCTCTGGACTGAAGACACACACCAGCTGACGCTCCCACTGGATCAGGACATCTGGACCACTCTTGGACTCCAGGCAACCACTCCCTCTGGGCGTTGAAGTGCATCAGTCTATGAGTTCCAAGGCCAGATGAGCCAAGGCACTCACCAAAACAATAAATCGAACATTGAACTGCGACCAAACTTGGAGTCCATGGCCAGATGGGCCAGGATACACTAAAACAACAAACTGGACGTCACCCGGAGAACTGACACTGACAGGTCAAATGGTACTCCACTGCGGATGTGAAAACAAGAAAACAGATGGCAGACTTCTGCACTGGGCCAAGCCGTACTGGGAAACTGTAAGAGGAAAATAACAAACGGGATGATGCAGCTTCAAAATGACTGCAGTACGGCTCTCTGTGGATTAGCTGTTGTCTGCTTCCGGATGCACTGGAGGATGATTCTGGAAGGATAAGTGAAGACTGACAGGGTTGCACCGGGGTGAAGTGACTCCAAAGACAGTTGAAGACTAATTCAGATGGTTGTCCAGCACCGAAATGCTGGCACAAAGCAATGCAAGACAGGTCTGACACTTAATAATGTTAGTCGAGTGAATAATACTGCAGGCAAATGCAAAGTCTTAATTCTTACTGTAGTGGTCACTAAATATGCAGTCTTGTTGTCCAGACCACAGTAAATATACAGGCAATTTATTGTACTGATTCAACCCTAGCTCTGATGGACCTAACTCTAATGGGGTCCCTTCTAGCTAAATCGGGTTCTCCTGTTACTGCAGAAATACTACAGTGGGGAATAGGCTCTCTGGAAGGCTATGAAATAGATGGGTGTCCAGGCCCCTTTAACACTGGAGGGCTTACGTGGCTAGCTAGTCTCCTATAATATCAGGGGTCCCTTCTAACGCTGGGCTCCTATCACAGAGTTTGGCCTAAATAAGTAGCTACAGGTCCTGGGCCTTTTGTTGCCCCTTTAATTATCAGTGGCCTTCCCCCTGAATAGGCCCCTTTCAATACAGGTGGGCCTAAAATTGGGTTCGTAGACCTGGGCCTAAATTGCCCTATTCAGATGTATGGAACAGTGGGCCTAAGCGTGACCTTGCTTTATTACTGTTGGGCCTGGTGCCCTCACTTTACTGGGCTTGGTTCCCTTAGTACCACTGGGCTGGCTTACCCTAACTCACTAGGCCTGGGCTGTTCCTTACTACTGCTGGGCTGGCTTGCCCTAACTCGCTAGGCCTGGGCTGCCTTTTACTACTGCTGGGCTGGCTTACCCTATTTACTATGGCCTGATGCCCTATTTACTATGGGCCTGGCACCCTTTCTTAATTGTGGGCCTTGCGCCCTATTTACTATGGGCCTGGTGCCCTCTCTTGACTGGGCCTGGTGCCCTCTCTTAATTGTGGGCCTGCTCCCTCTCTTAACACTGGGCCTGGTGCCCTCTCTTAATTGTGTGCCTAGCACCCTTCATTTTACTGTGGGCCAGGCTTGCCCCTTTTAACATTCGGGAAGCCTGACAGTGACAGAGCGCCTTTAATTTTCTGTTGCTCTCTGAGCCTGCTGTCACTCCTGTGGCATGTCACCTCCCCTAAGCCTGTCCCTCATGCATATTCAAAAGGCCTCTGCTATGGCCTTGCTTTACTGGCCCCTTCCCATGGCTATCGCTACCTCGCCCACTCTTAAATATTTAAATTTGAGTCCTTGCTTCCTGAAACTCCTGTGGCCCATGGCAGCTGCTCTGTGCACCTGGCGCAATCAATTTATTTAAATAAAAAATCTCTGTTCAGAATTTGGGCAGACAGCATGTGGCAGCGTGCTGCCGCTGACTCTCCACACCACCAGGAGACTTAAGGGAACAGACGGGAGGTGGGAGGTCTTTCTGGCAGAGGTAGGGCAATTACAGGCAGTGCGGATGACGTCTGGGAGGTCTCGGATGACCGACAGGATGACCGGTGATGCGGTATTTCCAAGCCACTGATGAGGGACTGGGGAATTCTTTTAAAATTAAAATAAAGGCTAAAATAACAAAACAACGGGGCTCACAGCCCAAATTCGGACACTAAGGCCGTTTTCTTTACTTTTGGTGCCCCAATGGCACCACCGACCGGAGGACAGTCTTCAGCAGGGCTTCACCAGCTGGAGTCAGAGCAAGTACACCAACAAACCCATGGGGAATGGCTTCAACCCTCCAGGTAAGCCCTCACCAGGTTCCCCTTAGTTTGTTCTGTCCTCTCCTCTCCTCTCCACAGCTTGGCAGGAACTCCTGAAAACAGTTCCAGAATGGTTGGAGTGGAATGTGGAAAGCTGGGCATGAGCAGCTCAGCACAGCATTCCATCCAAGCCATTGCTGCTATAGCTGCAATAAATCTATATATTTTTTTACATAAATGTGTGCACAGGGCACCTTACTATGTAACTGGGGAAACTGGGAACTACTGGGGACTACTGGAACTACTCTAAATTTGGAAAATTAAAACAGTAGCTCATGTTATAAAATGACAGGGTCAAATAAATATAACACATGCTAGCTTCGCCACTTTCTACCTCGCTCATGATCACATGGGGTTACAGTAGCTCATGTTATAAAATGACAGGGATAAATGAATATAAAACATGGTAGCTTCACCACCATTTTCCTCTCTCATGATACCCATGGGGTTACAGTTGCTCATGTTATAAAATGGCAGGGATAAATGAATATAAAACATGTTAGCTTCATCACCCTTTGCCTCGCTTATGACCCCCATGGGGTTACAGTAGGTCATGTTATAAAATGGCTGGGATAAATCAATATAAAACATGCTAGCTTCATCACCTTTTGCCTCTCTCATGACCCCCATGGAGTTACAGTAGGTCATGTTATAAAATGGCAGAGATAAATGAATATAAAACATGCTAGCTTCACCACCCTTTTGCCTCTCTCATGACCCCCATAGGGTTACAGTTGCTCATGTTATAAAATGGCAGAGATAAATGAATATAAAACATGCTGCATTCACCATCCTTTGTCTATCTCATGACCCTCATGGGGTTACAGTAGCTCATGTTATAAAATTGCAGGGATGAATGAATATAAAACATACTAGATTCACAACCACCCTTTGCCTCTCTCATGACCCTCATGGAGTTACAGTTACTCATGTTATAAAATGGCAGGGATAAATGAATATAAAGCATGCTAGCTTCACCACTCATTTCCTTGCTCATGACCCCCATGGGGTTACAGTAGCTCATGTTATAAAATGACATGGATAAATTAATATAAAACATGCTGGACTCACTACCACCCTTTGCCTCTCTCATGACCCCCATGGGGTTACAGTAGGTCATGTTATAAAATGGGAGGGATAAATGAATATAAAACATGCTAGCTTCACCACCCTTTGCCTCACTGTGACAAGCTGGCCTATGGTAGATGGAGAGGCAATACTCTGGGTTTAAAGTTCACAGGAAAAATGGTACTTTTATTGCTCCAAATGTAAGTTATTGCTCCAGAAAAGCATAATCAGTCAGTTCAACTTCTCCAGCCTGGTCAGGTAATGTAAAGGTTAACACAAAACAGTTCTTTCATGCTGACTTGACAAAAGGAATCTTTAAACCACCTATGTGGGCCAGCAGTTTGTTCAATATACAGTCTCAAACAAAACAAATGGTTTGTGGGCCAGTAGTTTTGAATGCACAGTCTCAAATAAAATACAAACAGTTTTCCCTTTTTGCCTTATCTGTAGGCTGTTATGACCAGTACATTCCACTCACTAATTTTGGCCCAGCTGGCTAGGCTGATCCTTTACCTCAGGACTCTCTGCTCTAGAAATGGTCTGTTTCTCAGCAGCAGGTTTCAACTTCTCCCCAAAAGCCCTCTCCAACAATTAATAATAATAATAATATTTTTATTTTAAAGGCGCCTTTCAAAAAGTCTAGGCACCGTACAAGATAAAATCAAACAGTTCAAATAAATAATCATTAAAATCAGACAATACCATAAATAAAATGGCATAAGATGATCAGCCAACATAAGCCTGGTGCCACAAATGAGTTTTTAAGGCTGATTTAAAGCCCTCCACAGTCGTGCACTCCCATAACCAATGAGGTAGAGAATTCCATAATGTGGGGGCCACGAACATAAAAGATCTGGCACCCGAAAAATTCAATCGTACCTTAGGAATCTCTAACAACCCCTCACCGGCTGAGCGGAGTGATCGCCCAGGGCAATAGGGAATCAGGAGCTCTTTCAGGTAGTCCGGGCCCAGTTCATGCAGGGCTTTAAAAGTCAGCAAACCAACTTTAAAGGTGTTCTGCCACTGAACTAGCAGGCAGTGCAGTTTGCACAGCACCGGCATAATATGACAGGACTGAGAGGATCCTGTCAAAAGCCAGGCTGCTGAGTTCTGCACCAGCTGCAGGTGGCAAATTTCTACCCCAGAAAGCCCTAGGTTTAGGGAATTGCAGTAATCTAAGCTCGAGGACACAAGGGCATGAACCAAGATGGGAAGGTCGCTGGACGGTACCAGATGTTTAATCCTGGAGCTATTCCTTAGATGGTAAAAGGAAGAGTTGACGACAGCCGATACCTGCGAATGCAGGGTCAACCCTTCATCAAAAATAACCCCCAGATTTCACACCTGGGTAGAGGTCTGGAGGGGGACACCCCCAAGAACAGGTTCAGAGGGTGACGTACTTCCCAAACCTCCAGTCCAATGACCAGGTTCCACAACCATCACCTCAGTCTTACCAGAGTTCAACTTCAGCCAGCTCGAATCCATCCACTCCTGGATTTCTTTGAGATGGTTATTAAAGATTGAGAGAGCTCTATCCTGGTTGGGTGCAAAAGAAAGGTAGAGCTGGGTATCATCGGCATAACAATGAAACCTCAGCCCATACCTTCTTACAATGTCTCTGAGGGGTAGCATATACACCTCGAACAACATGAGTGACAGAACCGAACCCTGAGGAACCCCACAAGACAGACAAACTGGATCTGATGAATATACTCCAGATACCACTCTCTGAGTTCTTCCAGTGAGGAAAGATGTAAACTATCTGAGGACAGTCCCTGTTATTCCACAGATGTACCTCAGGTGGCTAAGTAACAGCCCATGGTCCATGGTGTCAAACGCTGATGATAGATCCAGAAGAACCAAGATGGAATGGTTCTTCTGATCTCTAGCCATCAGGAGATCACTGAGCACCCGAACCAGCGCTGTCTCGGTGCTATATCTCTTTCGAAAACCGGACTGGAGGGGCTCATAGATGTCATGGATGGTCAAGTGGTCTTCCAGTTGTGCTGCCACTACTTTCTCAATAACCTTCCTTAAAAAGGGAAGGTTAGAGCTAGGTCTGTAGTTAGTGTGGCAGTTTGGGTCCAAAGTAGCTTTCTTCAAGAGAGGTATCACTACCGCCTCTTTTAGAGAGTTAGGAAACGCCCCAGATTCCAAGGAGCACCAAACTATCCTCGCTAGGACCAGACCAATAACATCAAGACAACCCAAAATCAGGGAAGTTGGTCCACGGTCCAAACCACAGCATGTAGTGCGTACATCCTGGATGATCCGCATGACATCCACGAAGTCGAGGTGGCTGAAGGTACTCCAGCAAAACCGAGGGACAGTGACCTCATGAAGATCACAAGCAATACCCAGAGAGTGCACTAGCAGGAGCTCCGCCCTGATGTCGGTCACCTTATCAGCAAAAAAATGAGCAAGCTCATCGCACTCCATTTGCGAAAACGCTTTCCAAACCTGAAGACAGGCTGGGTTGCATAGTCTGTCCACAGTTCGGAACAGCTGAGCTGGTCAGTTCTGAGCTGCCACAATCTCCCTGGACAGGAACTCTTCCTTCTTACTGGTGATTGTGGATTGATAGACTTGATAATGATCCATCAATCTAAGACGGTCGGCATCAAGGGCGGATTTCCGCCAGAGATGCTTTAGCCTTCATCCTAGTCACCGCATCTCCCTCAAAACCCCATCAAACCATGGGGATTGAGAGCCAAGGGAAAGAGACAAACTCGGACTGGAGCAATGACATCCAGTGCCCCCAAGATGGCTGTATTATAGGCCAACACGAGGGTCTCTGGATCATTACTTGCCACAGAGAGGGACGATAGGTCGAGTATCGCAGATAGGCTCTGAGAACTTATATTTCTTAAAGGGCGATACCTGACCATCTCCATATGGGGAGGCCTACAAGGGGGGTTGCTAAAACTAAACCCCACGGTGTAATGATCAGACCACGCAACTGGTTCCACCCCCAAATTGGAGGCCTCAATCCCTAGGAGGAAAACCAGGTCGAGAGAGTGTCCGTACTTCCTCTTGGCTTTCTGCTCTGGTTCTTGTCTTACATTCCATCCTCCATCTTGCAGGGTTCTCTGCCTAGGAGTATCTCCACCCTGCAGCAGTTTCCAGCTTCTAACTGACTTCTTGCTGGATTCTTTCTGCCTTTTAGCAATCCCTCTAATTAGCAACACTTGGGGAGGCACCCCCCCTTGCCTGTTCATGTTGCATTCCCTGCAGTTCCTCAGCGTCAAACTAGATGTTAACCTCTTGTTTCCCAGTGTAGTGTTTACACTGTCAGATACCTCCCCCTTTCTGCGAAGGCACAGTTGGTAGGCCCCTGACCATTCCCCTCCCGGGACAGGAAGTCCGCATTTCCATTCTGGTTCCCAGCCTAGTGGTGCACCATAAAGGAAAATGGCTGGAGGGCCAAGTACCACCTGGTGATGTGGGGATTGTCATCCTTCATCACCTGTAGCAACCTCAGAGGGGCATGATCTGTGACTAGGATAAACTGCCGGCCATGCAGGTAGTAGCAGAGGGTGTCCACAGCCCACTTGATTGTAAGACACTCTTTCTCTAGCATCACATAGTTTTTCTCCTGAGGAGTTTCCAACTAAGGTAGAGGATAGGATGTTCTTCCCCCTCAAACTCCTGGGAGAGCATGGCTTCTAGACTGACTTCAGAAGCATCCGTCTGCAGGATAAAGGTCCTGTTGAAGTCAGGACTGCGTAACACTGGCTCTCTGCACATTGTCGCTTTGAGTTGTGTGAAGGCCTGGTCACACTCCTCTGACCATTGGACCTTATTGGGAACAGATTTCTGGGTGAGGTCTGTAAGGGGGCTGGCAAGGGTGGATTAGTGTGGTATGAACTGGCGGTAATACCCTGCCAATCCTAAGAAGGCCCTCACCTGGGTTTTTGTAGTTGGTACTGGGCACTCGGCTATGGCTTGGACTTACTGACCAAGGGTCTCACCTGTCCATTGCCTATACAGTACCCTAAGTACTTCATTTCAGGTTTGGCCAAAGCACACTTCACTGGATTGGCCATCAGCCCTGCTTCTCATAAGGACTGTAGTACGGCTGCCACCTTGGATACATGGGACTCCCAATCAGTGCCGTGGATCACCACATCATCTAGGTAAGTAGCTGCATAGTGGGCATGCGGTGCAGCAAGTGATTAATGAGCCTTTGAAAGGTTGCAGGTGCCCCATGTAAGCCAAAAGGCATGGTACGGGACTGGTATAGCCCAAAAGGGGTAGCAAATGCTGTCCTTTCCCGAGACTCTGGGGTCAAAGGGATTTGCCAGTACCCTTTCATTAGGTCCACAGTCGTGATGTACTTGGCTACCCCCAGTCTATCCAACAGTTCATCTTCCCAGGGCATGGGGTAGGCATCGAATTTTGAGATGGCATTGACCCTGCAAAAATCAATACAGAAGTGGGTAGCCCACCTTCTTTGGGTATTAACACTATGGAGCTACACCAATCACTGCTGGATTCCTCAATCACCCCCAACTCTAGCATGTCCTGTAACTCCTTCTTAACAGTGTCTTGTATGGCTTCTGGCAAGCGATATGGTCGCTGCCGCACCTTCTACCCTGGCTCTGTTTCTATATGATGAGCTATCATATGGGTTGTCCCCTGGAGAAAGAAGAAATCCAAAAACTGGCTTACCAACTCTCCTAGTTGCTGTTTCTGTTTGTGAGACAGCTGTTCTCCCAATGGGACTTATATCCCCAGATTCTCATCTGGCTCTTGGTGTCCCATATCCGCTATGTTTGGTTCAGGGGAAATCAATAGGCTATCCCTCTGGTTCCACAATTTCAGCAAATTGACATGGTAGATCTGGGTCTCTTTTCACCTCTCTGGCTGACAAACTTCATAGTCAACTGGGCCCACCCTCCAGGTAACTTCGTAAGGCCCCTTCCATTTGGCTAAAAGCTTATTCTGGCTGCTCGGCAACAAAACTTGTACCTGATCCCCTGGTTTATATTCCCTCAACTGGGCTCCCTGATTATAGTACTACTCTTGTCTTTGTTGAGCCTTCACCAGATTTTCTCTGGCAAATTTCCCCACCCAAACTAATCTTTCCTTCAATTGCTGGACATATTGCACCACATTTTCAGTCTTGGGGTCAAGTTTTTCCCACATCTCCTTTAGTACATCAAGAACACCTTGTGGGTGGCACCCATAGAGGAGTTCAAAAAGAGCAAACCTGTAGAAGCTTGAGGGACCTCCCGCATTGCTAACATCAGTAAGGGAAGTAACTTGTTCCAGTCCCTGACTTCAGTGGTTATGAACTTTCGAAGCATCGTTTTAAGGGTTTTGTTGAATTGCTCCATAAGGCCATCCATCTGGGGATGGTAGATCAAGGTCCTTATGGAGCTGATTCCCAATAAAGTACAAACCTCCTGAGTCAGACGGGACATGAAGTTAATTCCCTGGTCAGTCAACATTTCCTTCGGTATTCCCATACGACTAAAGACCTTTAATTGTTCCCCAGCTACATATTTGGTTGAAATGCTTCATAATGAGATGGCCTCGGGGTACCGGGTAGCATAGTCTACAATCACCAGAATGTATTGGTACCCCCCTGCACTCTTTTCAAGGGGTCCCACTAAATCAACCCCAATCCGGTCAAAAGATGCCTCCATAACAGGTAAGGGCACTAAAGAGGCCCTTGGATTGTTCTTTGGAGCTACTAACTGGCACTCGGGACAAGATACACAATAATCTTTAACATGTTGATAGATGCCCAGCCAAAAGAATCAAGGCAACAATCAGGCTAATGTATTCTCTACCCCACAATCCCTGCCACAGGAATAGAGTGGGTGAGATGTAATAATTTCCTCTGAAAGACTCAAGGGATTAGCAACTGATGTCGGGTATCCCCCATCTGGGCCTCCTTACTAACTTGATACAGTATACCGCCTTGTAACTCAAAATGAGGATAGCGTGCTGCTCAATTCTCATCTACCACTTCCCCTTCCCCGATATCCAACTGGGTGTATACCTGAGTATACTATCGGCCCATTGTTCTTTGGCAATGTCTGGGCAGTGCTTTAACACATCTTGCTCTGATAGGGATGGCCCTCCAGGACTTTGGTAAGGTGGGCCAGTATTATGGTCAGGCTGTGGGGCTGGACCCACTTTTGCCTTTGCTTCACCTCCCTCCTGTGCACCTGCCCCTTCAGGACCCCTTTCCTTTTCTGCCCTATGTTCTCTCTTAGATTTGTGGGTTCTTGTCTGGGCATTAAAAATCCCTGGGTCCGGAAAAGGAAAAACTTCCCTTAGCTACAGGTGGTTGGCCCCTTCCCTTCATGACCCTGAGACCGGGTAATTACCAAAGATAAGTCTGCTTTCCATAAGTCATCAAACCATTTCCAATCTCTCCCCAGTAACACTGGATAGGGTAACCCTGGGGCAATCCTCACCTTTATAGTCGCTGTTTGGCCCCCGAGAGTAAGTGTAACCATAGCACCAGGGTAAACCTTTACATCCCCATGCACACATCGGATAGGGATGGGGGTTCTGGTCCTGCCAGCATTGGGGGTTCACAAGGGCTGCCCTGACTAGGGTCTGGTGGCTTCCTGAGTCCAACAGAGCCTCTGTCTCTATCCTTTTTACCTCAACAGGGATCACAAAATCTCGGGATTCAGAGCCCCCACCCCCACCGTACAGGGAATACACATCTGTAAAGGTGCAGTCTATGAAAGTACAGTCCATGTGGAGGCAGTTCTTCACAAAGTGACCCTTCTGTCCACATGAGAAACATGCCCCTGTGTCTCGGCTATAGGGTGACCCTCTGGGTTTAGGCAGCGGGCCCTCAGTAAACATCTCCCTGGGCTGCTGGGTTGTCATCTGCCCCCAGAGTCTGACCCTTAATTGGCCCATAACTCCCCTCCCTACATGCCCAAGGTCCCTTCACAGTTCCAGCCAATATTCCTTTAGTCTGGCTCCCAGGATGATTCCCCATCTTCCCAGGTGGCCTTGTAATCTGGGTCATGGAGTGGGAGGAGAGTTCAGCATCCAACATTTGTTCTAAGATCTGCATGGCCTCTGCTAGCGTGGTGATCTTCTGTTTGCGGACCCAGCTCTGAATTCTCGGGACAGGATGTTCAGAAGTTATTCCAAGATGATTAACTCAGTCACCTCAGGGCCACTGCATCCTTGAGGTTTTAGCCAACACCAACACAGGTCCCGCAATTGTTGTTCCACTGCTCTAGGTCATGCACCTGCAGCAAATTTGAAGCTCTGGAACCTCCATCGTTAACTTTCTGCATTGATGTCTAGGTGGTCCAGGATTGCTGCTTTCACCTCTGTGTACTCCCCGGCTGTGGTACTGTCCATAGCTCAATAGGCTGCTTGGGCTTCCCTGATTAGACAGGGGGAAAAGTGCACAGCCCACTGGGGTCTGGGCCATCCAGCAGCTTCCACTACACACTCAAACGTTACCAGGAAGGCCTCGGGATCATCCTCTGACATCATTTTGGTCAGGATGGCGTTCATCCTAGGAACCCCTGGCCCCACGATAGCCAGACCAGCCTCACCAGTAGGATCTTGTTACAGCTGTTGCACCAGGGATTGCAGCAGCTTCTGTTGTTGTTGCCCCAGTTGTATAAGAAACTGCTGTTGTGCCTCCTGTTGCGCTTGTTGTGCTTGTTGGGCCTGTTGTTGCGCCTCCTGCTGCTGCTGAGCCAGCTGGGTGAAAATCTGTTGTTGCTGAGCCTGTTGTGTCCATTGCTGCACCTCCTGCTGGGCTTGCTGTGCTTGTTAGGCCTGTTGTTGCACCTCCTGCTGTTGCTGAGTCCATTGTTGCGCCTCCTGCTGCTGCTGTGCCAGCTGCCTGAAAGCCTGTTGTTGTTGTTGTTCAGTGAGGAACTTCAGCAATTTCTCCATATCCATATTTCCAGAATGTAACTAGTCCTGCTCTCTCCAGCAGGGGGCTTGAATCCCACTCTTAACACCACGTGTGACAAGCTGGCCTATGGTAGATGGAGAGGCAACATGTTGGGTTTAAAGATCACAGGAAAAAATGTACTTTTATTGCTCCAAATGTAAGTTATTGCTCCAGAAAAGTATAATCAGTCAGTTCAACTTCTCCAGCCTGGTCAGGTAACATAAAGGTTAACACAAAACAGTTATTTCAGGCTGACTTGATAAAATGAATCTTTGATCCACCTGTGTGGGCCAGCAGTTTGATCAATATACAATCTCAAACAAAACAAATGGTTTGAGGGCCAGCAGTTTTGAATGCACAGTCTCAAATAAAATACAAACAGTTTTCCCTTTTTGCCTTATCTATAGGCTGTTATGAGCTGTACATTCCACTCACTGTTTTTGGCCCAGCTGGCTAGGCTGACCCTTTACCTCAGGACTCTCTGCTCTAGAAATGGTCTGTTTTGCAGCAGCAAGTTTCAACTTCTCCCCAAAGGCTCTCTCCAACAATTAACCATTCCTCTTGGCTTTCTGCTCTGGTTCTTGTCTTACATTCCACCCTCCTCCCCTCCCCATCTTGCAGGGTTCTCTGCCTAAGAGTATCTCCTCCCTGCAGCAGTTTCCAGCTTCTAACTGACTCATTGCTGGATTCTCTCTGCCTTTTAGCAATCCCTCTAATTAGCAACACCTGGGGAGGCACCCCCCCTTGCCTGTTCATGTTACATTCCTTGCATTTCCTCAGCCTCAAACAAGATGTTAACCTCTTGTTTCCCAGTGTAGTGTTTACACTGTCACAATCACTCATGACCCCCATGGAATTACAGTAACTCATGTTATAAAATGGCAGGGATAAATAAATATAAAACATGCTAGATTCACCACCACCCTTTGCCTCTCTCATGACCCCCATGGGGTCACAGTAGCTCATGTAATAAAATGGCAGGGATAAATGAACATAAAACGTGCTAGCTTCACCCCCCTTTTGCCTCTCTCATGACCCCCATGGAGTTACAGTAGCTCATGTTATAAAATGGCAGGGATAAATGAATATAAAATATGCCAGCTTCACCACCCTTTGCCTCTCTCATGACCCCCATGGGGTAACAGTAACTCATGTTATAAAATGGCAAGTACAAATGAATATAAAACATGCTAGATTCACCACTCTTTACCTCTCTCACGAGACCCATGGGGTTACAGTAGCTCATGTTATAAAATAGCAAGGATAAATAGATATAAAACATGCTAGCTTCACCACCCCTTGCCTTTCTCATGACCCCCATGGGGTTACAACAGCTCATGTTATAAAATGGCAGGGATAAATGAATATAAAACATGCTAGATTCACCTCCACCCTTTGCCTCTCTCATGACCCCCATGGGGTAACAGTAACTCATGTTATAAAATGGCAGGGATAAGTGAATAGAAAACATGCTAGATTCACCATCCTTTGCTTCTCTCATGAGCCCCATGGAGTTACAGTAGCTCATGTTATAAAATGGCAGGGATAAATGAAGTCATCTGAGTGGTTTAAGCAAGTAACCTGGGCATGCAGTTATTCACCATAATCAAAGAGGTGCACTTTCAAATGGGCAGTTTTGCTTTAAAAAGACATTTTATAAGCACAATGAGGCACTTAAGGAATGTGTAATTATGACCAATAATCACACTTTTTGGGTTTGTAAAAATGGAACTCGACTGCGCCTCATGCCTGACATACCCACGGTGTACGATTATTGGCCCATGATTACACACCCAGTCATGTTATATTGCTTGTGTAACCCAATCTATGGTCATGTATCAATGCTTAGATATAAAATAATCCACATGTAACACACCCCCACACAGTGTCTAGGGGCATGATGGAATACTCAGCTAGGATGGGGAGCCACATGCAACTTGCACCAGACCTTGCCAAGATGGGCTTGGATGCTGGGTACCAGCAACTCAAAAACCTCAGAGACACCAGTAACAGTGAGACACCACACACACACACACACACACACACACACACACACACACACACACACACACACATATTGTCCACCACACTCTGAGCTTAATTAAACAGGTAGTGCTATTTATTTTAGCTTTCAGTTACACCCCTTGGGGGATACTACTTCATTTCACCTTACACTCCTTACCACTGCTAAACTGAAAAGGGAAAAATGGCACTGACTATACCAGATATCTTGTTCGGTTAGAATTGACCTTTCTTTACTTTACAAAGAATCACACTGGTTCAGAGTTGCTGCTAATTTTTTATCCTCCAAAGAAATCTCTGGATAGTGTCCCTTGGGTAGGATTTGCCATGGGATGCCTGCAGTTGGTACCCAATCCAGGCAGGGTGAGACACTAGCCTGGGGATCAATATCAGTGTTTTATCTGGTGCCAGCTGTTGACACTCACATAGCACATGGAGCTAGAGAGTAGCTCCCTTACAATAAGGAATACAGTCAGTCCAATTCTTGCATGATGCCTCAGTTGTGTCACATGATTACCTTGGTTATTCTTGATCTGTCTCAGGGCCTCCAGCCCAGACAAACCCCACAGGAACTGGCTGACCCTGACTCTTGCCATGCACACCTTCAGCATAGTGATCACCAATGTGTTACCTGAGATACCTGGTCCCCTGAAGGTGTACTTCTGGTCCTCCTTATTCATGGTTCCATGTGCTTTCCTGGAGATGGACTCCTGTGCAAGCATCTCCAACCTGTGGATTTGGAAATGGGCCTGCAAGGGCCCAGTAGCTTCTTTTGAGAGGGGGACCCTCACTACTCCCTTGTGTTTTCATGTTTTTAACTACCTGTCAGGTGGGGATCTTCTGCTGGTCTGCCTCCATTGGGGGAGCGATGCTGTGGGCTTCCTCCATTCTACAGGCATGTGGAAGGCTCCTTCCCACTCATACAGGGGTGAGGAGATGTGGCGCTTCCCTCTGGCTTCTTACTCCATCTCAGTTGTTTCTCCCATTCAGAGTAGTGTCCAGTATCCTCCTCCCTATATAGGCAAGGGGCGGAGGACAGAACCATGAATATTCATGCAGAAACCTACATGGCAGGCCATGTGGTACTAGGACACAAACACCCACTCAGTCTTCAACTGGGCCTGACAGGAAACAGCTCTAAGGGAACAAGTTAACCCCTAGGCAGTCCATTCATAACATGCCACGGACAGGTGACGTGAGAGGCTGGTTACATACATATAGCATTTCAGTACATTGCAATGTGATACATCTTATCATCACATAGGAATTTTTTTCTATGGAGCCTTTTCTCCCAGCCTTGGTTATTGTCAGGGATACACCCTGTTCACAGGGATATAGTCTGATCAGTCCTATTAGCCCTTGTCCTCCTCTGGACCCAGCTCAGCCTGGGACCCCATAAGTCTGCCTCCTGTGGCAGGGGCCTCACCAGAAGGGCTGTCCTCCATCCCAAGCCAGTCCATTATGTGGACTAGGATCCATTGATGACTGGCACTTGGACCCAGAGGAGTCCTCAGAGCGCAGGTTGTCATACTGATGGCCATGGGATTTTAACCCTGTTTTTCTCCCTGGCCCCTCCCTCCACCCTAGATGTAGATGTAGCCTCTAACAGCCTTGGCTGCATGCAGCAACGTCCTGCAGAGGGAGCAAGCTCCCTTGGACCACCGCAAGGGTTGCTAGGATACTGGTTCCCAACTAATCCCTTCCCTCCCAGACTGCAACCCACTGCTGAGCAGCAGCTGCTGTGGCCAGGCCTGCCTCCCAATGCAGGGATGCAAGCTCACTCCCAAACCTGGGGTGCCTGCATGGCAGTGCAGTGTGCTGTTGTGCTGCACTGGGCCATTGAGGTGGCCCCTACATAGGAATCTTCTATTTAATATCATATGTCACATTATGAAATAGGTTGAAAGAATTCTGACCCCCAATTGGTTGAAAGCTATTTTCAACTGGGCTGTTATCCCAGTACAATGGCCTAGCTGATAGTAGCCCCCACAGAATCAGGACTCAGCAGTCTTGTAAACTAATCTGCCTCTTACTCAGGGCTCACTGTCCAGAAGAAAC
The DNA here is from genome assembly GCA_016271365.2 of Neoceratodus forsteri. Taxonomy (NCBI): domain Eukaryota; kingdom Metazoa; phylum Chordata; order Ceratodontiformes; family Ceratodontidae; genus Neoceratodus; species Neoceratodus forsteri. The sequence goes on along the minus strand of CM057456.1, from coordinate 971,755,260 downwards.
ACAGCGAACCAGGTACACTTCAGATCTCAAATGGGTACCAGAGGAGGTCTGCAATGCACAAAAGTGACATGCTTAAAAAAAAAGTTTTATTGCCATCGTCGCTGAACACAGTTTAACCCTTGCAGGGCCGTGGACTGATATCAGTCCAAAATTCCTATACATTCTAATTCTGTTGGCAGCCTAAGAGTTAAAATAATGACTTTTTCTCTCATTTAGCTCCAGTTGTGCTACACACGTTGTCACCTGTTACAACGTCTGCTTGCCAACCATTCACTCTCTCCCGTCATTCCATTGTCACTGAAGTGCTGTTTGTTACCAAAATTCCCAATTGTGGACTTTCTTAGAATGCCCCAGCAGCTCTCAGAAAAGCTGCCTGTGGCAAGGGAGTGAAGCAAGAGAATGAGCAGCCAGTGAGCAGAAGTTGTAACAGGCAGCAGCTCGCATATTGCAGTATGAGCTGAATGACAGGTAAAGCCGTTACATTTGAGCTGCGTATGGTGGCTATGGTATTTGTAGGCTTTGTTAAAATGGTTCAGAAAAACTGCTCATCTGTTGAGAACTTGTGCAGTCACTGCTTCCTTCAGACTCCTAATACAACTTGTTGCAATCGTGAAGCTGCTCCAGTCTTCTGCTCATACTTGCTGCCATTGTGCAGCATAGGCACTGCCTACTAGTAAACTACAAACACCACAGGACAAAGGGCGCTGCTTTTTCTTTTTCTTTTTTTTTTCAAATTTATTTGTATTTTTTTTTCACTTTTTTAACAAGAAACTTTTTTTTATTTTAATCATTTATACTGATGAATGAATTTCATAATGATAATAAGGCATTCCAGGGGGTTTGTTATAGTGTGCCGATGGCCCACCTAATGCTTGAACCCACCTATGGCGGGCCCTTATCCCACCATAACACCCCCCCCAGTTGTGCCTTATCACTTAATTAGTATACAATACTCTTAGTTGTTTTGTTTGTATAAAAGCAACATAACCTAATGGTTAGAGCACTGATCTGCGAAGCTGGAGAGCCAGGTTCAGATCTCACGACAGCCTCTTACTTACTATGTAACATAAAACAAGTCACTTAACAACCCGTGGCTTCAGTCCTTTCAGCTGTTAAATTGGGTAGAAATCATGCTTTCATAGGTAAATAAATACATTTTAAAAATCCAGTTCAGAAATGTAAATTTGGTAGAGATTTTTCCTTATCCAGCAGAACTTGCTGATGGATATTTTTTAATGGAGCTTTTGTGCCCAAGGTAGCAAGATTCAGAAAAAAGTCTCAATCTATGCATATACTGGCTTGGAAGAGCCCTACACTTATCTTTACAGCTGCTGTAGGGAAAACAAATGAAAGGAAAGCTATAGAGGGCATTCTCTTTCAGTACTAGTTTAATGTCTAATTCCATGTCCAAGCTAGTGGTCAATGAGAATACAGACTTTCAGTTAAAAATGAATTGCTAACTTCCTATGTCTAATTACATGTTGTCACCTCATGCATGCATTTTAATGCTGTTTGCATCCAGAATTGAAAAAAAAAACTGCTTCTTGTCCCTGCCATGTTGTTTGTGTACCCAGGGACACCATTGTACGTAAGGATGCTTGTATGGTTTCTTTCCAACATTTGACTGAATAAAAACATTTTTATTAAACAAACATATACCAGATTCACAGATAAATAAATGTACTTGTCACTAGATTCCTGCCAGCCAAAACAAACTTAAAAGAGTATCCTTTACAGCCAAGCCTCAAGACTACACCACGTTTGTTCAACAGACTCCAGCTTTGACATGAGATGCACAAAACTAATGGACCATCATACATAAAGGAAATACTCAAGACAGAAGGCCTCCAGATAGATAAACTGGGCAAAAGAGATATCAAGAGAAGAATCAATGCAAGTGGGGAAAATAATAAACTCCAAGCATGTACCCTTAGTTGTAGCCTACCATCCAGGCCTACCCTCTTTACAATAATTTATCAAGAAGCATTTCAGATTACTGCAAAAGTGCACCCATGTCATAGAGGCATTCCATGCCCCACCTTTTCTACAGTGGTGTCTGCCAGGATCAGACACAGTGTCGCAGTAGCCATGTGTACATGGTCACTTCACTCTACCTTCTTGTCCACTATAGTTTTATTTCAACCTCCTGAGTCAACTGTGGTTCCTGTTTACGCAGCTCCTCTCAGCACCAATACAGGCAGTACTGGAGAGGGGCTGGGGCAGTTGACTGCCTACTGATGTCAGCAACGATACGTTGAAGATGCACTGACTGCTGATGTCCTTTACAACAACAAGTTTAGGCTCCTGGTTTCTAGTACTGGATTATGCCTCTAGATGCCCCTACTTTAAAAAAACTGTCTGCAGCACATGATAGCTAATCCCTGGCACATCATGCAGAAGTACTATCACAGTCTAACTTAGAACGCTAAGTTTTTTGAAGCCCCCCAGTGAATGATGGGAGTGCATAGATGGCTGCTTAGAGCATCTCTTGCCAGTCAGAGTGAGCGGAGTGTGCGATGCAGCCTGTCCACACAGCTGCTTTCACTGCTTGCTCTGGAATGCATTCCCAACAGTTCAGTGAATCAAAGAGGACCAAGGAACAGCCGACCACAATCGGGTAAGTATCCACATGGCCCCATTTGCACTGCAGCAACTGGAGTGCTCAGGTTGCTGCGATGCAAATGGAGCCGTGTAAACTGGCCTAGAGTGTCACAGTTTCCTGCATGACAACTGCCACTGAACTACATGGTTTCCAGCAGAATTCTGAACAGTTCCGCAGAATTCAGCAGGATCAGAATTCTGATCCAGCTGCTCGCCACTGTAGCTTTCCATAGAAACCACAACTTGCAAATTATACTTGTGAGAGACATTTTACACCCTGTGCAAAATCAAACCCAAATAGCTAGCCCAGAATGTTTCAAATGTGGCTCTAGGAGAGCTGCTACTTACACATAGGAACCTAGCACCTTTCAAAGTCATTCAACAGGAGCTCTTTACAACATCAGAGAACACTTCTGTTCTAGTACAATGCAAGTAATCTACCTAACTACCTGTACACAGTGCAAGAAACAATAGCCATAAATATATAATTATTCAGATCCTGGACATGTCTGTAGTTGAGCATTTTGATCACCTGGTCATCATAAACTGGATGATGTCATACTCACTGCCATTCAGAGTATCACTCAGTCGAACTTTTAAAAGCAGAAAAATATTAGATAATCAGTTTCACATATTCCATTATAAGGGAATGAATGTGTTAGAGTAGCAGTGGACCTAAGAGTCTTTTGGAAGTTTAATACGTACTCAGTTTTTTCTGTCCTACGTTTTATCTCCCCCAACTTCTCTCTTTCACCTCTTTTTGTTCTCATCTTTAGAGGTCTCTCCACCTAAGAGTCTCAGAGAAGTTTAATATGCACTTAACTTCCTCTGGCTTACATTTTCTCTCCTCCCACCAACTCCTTTTCACCTTTTTTAGTCATATATTTGGTGGCATTTTCACTGCCTCTATCTACCTATCAGTCTGTCTGTCTGTCTGTCTGTCTGTCTGTCTCCCTTTGCCTGTTTAGGTAACTTTGTACCTGAAGAACTGTTTATCAGGTTTATCACTTTGAAATATAGCACCTGTAAATAAATTAGTTTATTTGTTTGTTTTGAAACATAGCATTCTGTAAATAAATTTGTTTGTTTGTTACTGCCTGCATACTATTTGGAAGCCAGTCAAAAGACATTTACTACAATCCATGATGTGCGGTTTCAGTGTATCCCTCTGGGATCCAATACTTTAGTGGACGTACGGTTTGGAGCTGGATACCAACACAGAAAAATAAACAAATTGTGATTGATTGACTGCATCCTGTAGAGCCCAGTAAATAACGGTACGAACACCCCATGGGACAGAAGACTTTGCTACCAATTCATGACACTTCCCCTCCATGGAATTTGAAAAAGGGACTTGTATGTCTGAGTGGGCCCAGCTGGTTATCAAAATTCAAATCAATCAATCAATCAATCAATCAATCAACAAGGAGAGCAAAAGCCATTCACACTTGGACCTCTTGGTTCAATCTTAACAGGCTTTTGTGTACCTTGATAAGCAATAACTTGGCTGGCAGTACAGCCTAGGGGGTTAGAGGAACGAGATGTGAATGAGCTTGATACATCCAGCAGACCAGACCTGAGTTTGATTCTCACAACTTCCACTTGCATACTGTGTGACTCTGAGCAAGTCACTTAACCGTCCAGTGCTCCCAGGTTGCCCCTGAAAACAGGCACTTGTGCCTAATGGGACTTACCCGGTTACCAAAGACCAAAATAAAAAATAAAATAAAAAAAATAATGCATAGCAGGGTGTAGGTTGTGCTATAATAATCCATACACCTGGATATGTTATCAGACACATGGGGTGTGGGTTGTTACAGCACAAACCACGACTCTGGGGTGTGTTATTGCCCTTAATTGATTGATTTGTCCTTTATTGTGACAACCAAGGTTGTTGAAGTTATTACATCATGCAAATGACATAAACGTTCATACTAATCATATAGGGAGGATCTTGGCAAGTTGGAGAGCTGATCAAAGATCTGACAGCTGGGGTTCAATGCTAAAACATATAAGGTGATGCACACCAGAAAAGGGAACCCAAGAGTGCAATATGAAATGGGGGAGTGGTGCTAGAAAGCACCATGGAGGAAAAGGGGGATCATGATATCAGAGAGCCTAAAAACAACTGCACATTGTAATAAAGCTGTGGGAAAATCAAACAGGCAGCTGGGTTGCATAGGAGGGGGGATAAGAAGTAGAAGTCATGAGGTGATCCTCCCATTGTACAGGTCTTTGGTACAACCACATCTGGAATACTGCGCAAGGTACTGGAGTCCACATCTGAGAAGAGACTGAGACAAGGTGGAAGTAATACAGTGCAGGACAACCAAGATGGTCCATAGACGGAGGGGACAAGACATATGAGGAGAGGCTACAGAACTTGATCATGTACATTCCTGAGAAAAGGAGGAAAAGGGGGCAGGATGATGGAGACATACAAGTACTGTACCTAAATGGGATAAATAGTGTAAACATCACGGAACTTTATTTCTTGAGCTCAAATTCAGGGATGAAAAGGAACTCACTTAATCTCACAGGGAGAAGATTCAAAAAGGATATCTATAAGCACTTTTTCATGGAAAGAGTGGTGGACAAGTGGAACAAGCTGCCAAAGGAAGTGGTACAGGTCATGTCAGTGAATAGCTTCCAGCAGAGATGGGACAGGTATTATGGGACTAGTTTGAAGGGGGGGGGGCAGAAACAAAGGGGAGGAATGGACACTAGGGCCAGTGTAGAGTACTTAGGTAGGTTGGGCAGACTGGATGAGCTGAATGGCCTTTTTCTGCCATCATTATCTATGTCACTATGTATTTATGAATAAAAAAAAAGCAGTACTAGTGTATAAAACCATAAAACTATCTATACTTTATAACACAGTCCACAATCTGTAAATAACAAGACAGAAAGGAATCAATCAATTTGTTACAACTACCATGGATTTGGGATCTCCCAAACTCCTGAGGTACAAAGGAGCTTAAGTATCTCACAGCCTAACCTTTCAAAAAGGTTCTCTTTTAACGTTCTTTGTTAAAACATATGGCATTTTTCTAAGGGAAGGAGTGAAATGAGCTTATGGGTTGGGCTCTGAACCTGCAAAAAAAGAGATTTTGATAGCTTGAATCTATGCATATGTAGAGTTTGCAACCCACATGTGGCCAGTAACTCCATATAGGAGAGGTCATAGCCATAAATTAGCTTTATTGCTTTTTTCGGAACACATTCAGTTCTGTTTTTATATTTCACGTTTTCAGGCTTAGTTAGGATGGAATGCCACTCCTGGCACACACACACCTGTATGTAAAACAACTTCAAATCATCAGCTTTCATCTCAGCTCTTTTCTACATAGATAATACAGATGAGCGTTTGCATTCTTTGTGATTCACATGTTTGATTCACTTAAGATCTTTGCAGATTGTTATTCCTAACTATGTCACATCACTGGCATGGCAAATCTGGGATACTCCTACACAGAAATTAGTGCAATCCCCATCAACTGTTCTGTTTTTAGAAAAGAAAAATAAACAGCAATTCAATGGTTTTAGAAACATTCAATTCCAGCTTGTTACTTGTAGAGCAATGTGCAACAGAGTCTAGGGCTTCTTGCATTTTAGGCCTGTCAGAAGCATTATACCATATAGTGTCATCTTCAGATTTAATCTAGACAATACTAGGTCTGAAGTCATTGATCATAATTAGGATTAGCACAGGACCTAACTTGGATCCATGTTGTGCTCCCCCTTTAAGAAATTTCCAGTGTAATTTACATTACCAATTCTCCGCATCTAAGGGCTAGCACATTATGCACCCAATTAACCAAAAAACAAACAGGAAATCCTAGTGTGATAAATTTTTACAAAATAATCCAATGATCAAAACTACTGAATGCTTTCAATAGTCAATCGAAACAGCTTGAAAACATTCACCCTAATCAGTGGGCAAGTTGCCTTTATGCAGACACTTAACTGATGCACAAACAATGGATGAGCCCTGCAAGCATTCAGATTGGTACACATCCAAAAATGTGTTCACAAAACACCAAATATGTTTGCAAATAAAGCCCTAACATATTTTGATGATTGTCAACATTGAGAAGGTTTGATAAAAATCTTTTTCAATTGACATAGCAAGAGTATATTTTATAATAGGGATTACAGCAGGTTCTTGCCAGGTCAGGGTCATTGTCACAAATCAGAAAATCATTAAAAGTAGAACAAACAATAGGTACCAAAGATTCAGGACCCTCCTGCTACATCTAATTTGGAATGGAATCAGGGCTAATAGCTTTGGGCACATTAATATATACAGTGTATATATATATATATATATATATATATAGAGAGAGAGAGAGAGAGAGAGAGAGAGAGAGAGAGACAGACAGAGACAGAGACAGACAGAGAGAGAGAGAGAGAGAGAGAGAGAGAGAGAGAGAATAAATGATGGCAAAGTGTGGTATACAAGGGAATAACACCACTGAGGGGTCAAACAAGCTAATAAATCCACAAGCCTGAAGGGTGAGTAGCCTTTATGAGCTTATTTGACCCCAAGATTGTATTATTACGTAAGCATGTCAGACTTTGCCATCTTTTATTTTATATGATGCATGAGGCTGGACACTTGTTGCTGTGTACTATGTGTTACCATAGTGTTTTATTTTTTTATAGGGGGGTAGAGTGGCTGTTGCGTGTGTTATTAAGGGATTTGTTGCTTGTGTTATTAAGTGGCTTGTTACATGTGTTATTGGGGAGGTTTATAGTGTGTTGGGTAGTAATGTGATATTAATGTGTTAATTACACAATAATATATTGGTAGTATATATATATATATATATATAGTAGTGTGTGTGTATGTCATATACTGTATATATATATATGTATATATACATATATACACACACACCTACACACACACACACACACACACACAGTGCTCTCACTATAACGAACCTCGATATAGCGAATGCACAGTTATTATGAACGTGCAACATGGCTCCCTGTCACTGAATGTCAAGTTAGCCAACATGATGTGATGTGAAAAATAAAATGATCATTACACCGCATCAGTCCACTTCTCTGCCACTTATTTGTAATTAACAAGTGCTCACTGTAATTGTCAATTACCTGTACTGAAATGCCTGTGGAGAATGGTCACTCAAAGAATGCCTGGATGACAGCAAACCTATTCCAGAACTGGTTCAATAACTCTTTCATTCCTTCAGTTCAAGCTCACCTCAGAGCTAGTCGACTACCACTAAAAGCCATACTTTTGATGGACCAGTGCCCTGCCCACTCACCAGAATCTGCACTTAAATCATGGGATGGTCGCATTAAAACAATCTTTCTTCCCAAGAACACCACTTCCAGTATCCATCCTTTGGATGGTGGCATTATCGCCATGTTTAAAAAACATTATAGGAAACGCCTTCTAGGTGATCTTGCTGCCCAAACTGTGTCTGTCACAAACTTTCTTAAGTCACTCACTTTGAAGGATGTTGTTCACCTCTCTGGTGAAGCCTGGGCAGCTGTTTCCATGGCCACAATTAAGCACTGTTGGGATGTGACTCCGGGTCCAGCTCTACACAACACAGATGACACTGTTGCAGATTCAGAAGAAGCCGATGACACAGATGAGATCAGTAAGCTTGCCACTGATTTTAACATTGTTGAGTGCCTCGAAGAAGCCAGTGAGCTCATTGATGACTGGTTGCTTAGCAATGACATGCTAGCAACAACTGCACGGCTCTGATGATGAAATCGTAGCTGCGGTATCAAACTGCATCCAGGATGACAGCAAGGAGAGTGAGGAGTAAGACGAGGGTGGTGCAGTAGTGGCAGAAGCTCCAAGTTCTTCAGAGGCTATAGCAGTATTACAAACATGCCTGGAATGGATGAAGTGTCAGGAGGGAGCTGAATCACTTAAGGTACTACAGCTTCGCCAGTTGCTCTCTTATATATGGGACCTTGGTAGGAGAGCACTGGTACAAAAAAAGATTACAGACATTTGGAAATGAAGTCCTGCATAGTTCAGTGCTATAACTGAATCAAACCTGAACTAAAAAAAAGTTTTAATTACTACCTTTTTTAAATAACACTCAATACAGTTTGATTATTCTGATTGTATGGTTGCATTTGTTTATTAGGTGGTGGTAGGTGGTGGTATGTGCCGTTTAAATGTTGCTCCTCGCTGTAATGAATGGAAGGCTATAATGAATGGGTGGAATGGCTCAGAATCCATTCATTATAGTGAGGAGGGCTGGTATAGCTAGGGTTGCATGATCATGTCTATGTTTTTTTTTTGTAAACTTTATTTTTTAGATTACAGAGTTAATTCCATCTGTGTTTTACAGAAGGTTACATCATTGTGTACAAACATTTGACCAGATATAACTTATTACTGTAAAGAGGATAACAAGAACAGAAAAAGAGAAATCCATTTTTTGACAGAAGACCCAGAGATTACCAAAAGTTCCGGCTCCCCCCATTTCATAGATCACCTAAAACATTGGGAACCAGTCCTGCTGCAAAGCCCATTCCATTTGTCCCCAGATTTTCATATATTTATCGAGTTGATCTTTTACTTTATATTGGAGTCTTTCCAATTTCATACAGTCCGTTAATGAGCTTAACCAACATGTAATTGCAGGAACTTCAATGGTCATCCAATACATTACTATACCTCTGAGGCCTACCACCACTCCCATTCTGTGTCACTCCACATTTGTTCGAATTGAATTTCCTCATCCCAAAGGGAGTCTCAAGAGATTTTCAATGGGGTCTGCTCCCAAGGGGTGTCCCAAAATTTTTGTTAATAGATCCAGTATACCCCCCCAAAATATTTGACTCTTTGTGCAACTCCAGATCATATGGAAAAAGGACCCTGTATGAATTTTACACCTTGGGCATAAGTCTGAGGCTTGTGGATCTATTTTTTTAGCCAGTTCTGGAGTGAAGTAAGCTCGAGCAAAAATATTGTGCTGGATGGCTCAAAGTTTATTATTAACTGAGCATTTTAGTAAATTTTTCATAATCTGCACCCAGTCTCCCCCTGTAAGACCATCCGGTAGCAGGTCTTGTTCCCACCTGGATTTTAAGTTCCCCAATGGGTTCTGGGTAGCCCCCATCAATAGCCTATAACAACTTCGTAAGGGCTTAAAGGACCTATCATCTTTCCATCCCATAAATAATTCTTCTAAAGGGGAGCATGAAAACCTCTGACCCTTAAGCCATCTAAATCAAATTTCTCCTTGAAGTCTAACCCATAAGAAATATTGTAAAGCCCCCACATTACATTTCATTGATAATGTTTTGAAGGGGATGGCCTCCCCTTCCTGCCATATTTGACGAACCCTGAATAGCCCTTGTTTTTTCCATTTTTTGAGGAACTGGTAATCTCGTGCACAGTTAACGGGATCCATCCTTCAATAAAGCAACCAGATCCAAATCTGGGGAGAAAGTATGGGAGTGCTGGAGAATATAGTGAGCTTCTATCCATGCCCTAAATGTAACATTCGAACAGGGGTTAGATAGCTTATCATTACCACCATCATACAGATACCTCACCATGGTGTCATAGTAGAGAGACCCTACCCCCCAATTCTCCATGCTAACCCAGCTTGGGCATGTTGACTTCTCCCTTCTCAGGTCCTGAATATGAGCCAGTTGTGCTGCAAGATAATAATGTTTGACACTTGGCAGTCCCAAGCCCCCTCTGTCTACAGGCAGCCACAATATCTCCTTCTTTATTCTTGCCCTTTTACCCTGCCATAACAGCTGTGTAATGGTTCCTTCTATAGGCCTAATATATTTGTTAGGTATACCTACTGGGAGTGTCTGGAACATATATAAGAACCTCGGGAGGACACTCATTTTAACTAGATTCACCCGCCCTATTAAGGTCAGAGGTAGGGCTCTCCAATTAATACATTGTTCTTCTATTTTTTGTATCACCGGGAGGAGATTGGCCCTAGCCATACTGGACATTTTGGCCATCAGTTTTAGCCCTAGATATTGGATTGAAGTGGAGGGGGGGCACTATCACCTCCCCTAAAGTTAGAGATGTCTTTATCTTTCCCATTGGCATCCATTCACATTTGAACCAGTTTATCCTGTGCCCAGATATAGGCCCACATATTTGAAAAATATTAAGAAAAACTGGCATTGCCTTGGTTGGGTTTTTAAGGAAAAGAAGGATATCATCCGCAAACAATGATATCACATTATTTCCCCCCCTTTCAGTTTAAACCTTCAATCCGTCTTTCTCGTCTAATTGCTGCAGATAATGCTTCAATTGTAAGGACATAAATTATGGGAGAAAGAGGGCATCCCTGCCTTGTTCCTTGTATTAGAACAAATGGGGATGAAACCATATTGTTTGTTAGTATTTGGGCTTTAGGGTTCCTATATAAGGCCTGGATCCAACCCATAACCCCCTCCCCAAGTCCAAATTTTTGCAGAACTGCCATCATGAATGGCCATTAGACATGGTTGAAGGCTTTTTCTGCATCTAGGGCCAATAAGCCCCCCTCTCCCTTTCCTCTGCACCTGTGCATAACATTGAGTGTTCTTCTTCAGTTATGTTTTGCCTGTCAACCCTTCACAAATCCCCCCTGGTCTACATGTATCAACTTTGGAAGATATTGTTCCAATCTGGAAGTTAATATCTTTGCTTATAATTTTATAATCTGAATTGAGCAAGGAAACTGGACGATAAGATTCACATTTATTAGGATCTTTCCCTGGTTTGGATAACACCGTAATTGTAGCTAGTGTAAGAGAGGATGGAAGTACCCCAGAGCCCAGCGATTCCTTAATCATCTGGTACATCAAGGGACCTATCAAGTCCCACAGGAGTTTATAAATTTCTACCGGAATTCCATCCGGTCTCAGTGCCTTACCCCCATTGGCTTTCCACACTGCCCCTTTGACCTCCTCTATTGAAAGTGGTGAGTCCAGTGTTGCCATTTCCCAAGAGTCTAGAGAGGGCAATTAGATTATATCCAGAAACGTATCCATGTTAACTCCTGAAGGGAATTTGGTTGTGTATAGGGAGGAATAAAATGATCTGAAGGTGTTATTTATTTCCTGTTGGTTATATGTAATACTCCCCGAGGTATTTTCTATTGAGAGGATCGATCTATCTGCTCTCCTACTCTTGACCAGGCTAGCTAACCATTTCCCTCCTTTGTCACCATCAAAATAGTTCTGTGACTTAATAATTATTAGGTTATGTTCTAATCTCCAAGAGGTCAGTTGAGATAACTGTCCCTTAAGAATCTTCAATCTTTTGGAGGTTTGTGGTGAATGGGATCTCATGTTCCTCCCCACCAGCTCCTTCATATTATTCTCCAAATTCACCTCTTCTCTAATCATATTCTTATTTTTAAAAGCAGCATATGAAATAGATTCACCTCGAATAAAAACCTTAAGGCACTCCCAAACATTTCCCACACTAGTGTCTTCCGGGGGGTTTAGTTTTATATATTCTTCTATTTTGTCCTTGATTTGGGTAATGTACTGGGGATCCGTCAACAAGGCTGGGTAAAGCTGCCACTGGGCCTCCATATGACGGCCTTCAGGCAGGGAAATAGTTACTCTCAGTAGGGCATGGTCCGACACAACCATCTGACCATAGGAGGCCTCCATAACCTCCTCCAAAAGCTCAGAGGGAAGAAACATGTAATCCAATCTGGTATATACCCCATGTGCATGTGAACAGAATGAGAATTCCCTCTCTCCTGGATGACAATGTCTCCACGCCTCCCTCAAAGATCTACTCTGCATTAAGGTCCTGAGGGCTGCTGTACTCCGGGGGTCTTGTTTTCCCTTTTGAGTGATCCCAGCTTGGATCTAAGTATGTATTGAAATCCCCTGCTAATATTATCTTATCAGAGTATGGGCCCAATATCACCCCCAGCCGAGTAAAAAAATCTGGGGAATCAAAATTTGGTCCCTATATTGAGCCCAATGTGATCTTCATTGAGCCCACCTCCACTTCTGCCAGCACATATCTACCTTGAGGGTCTGAAAGAGTCAAATGTACCTTATGAGGGACTCCTGGGTGGATCCAAATGGCCACCCCTATTGCTTTAGACGTAAATATGGACACCAAGAAAGAACCTCCCCATAATTCTGCCAACCTTGAAGCCTCCTGTTTATCCATATGGATTTTTTGTAGAAGGTTAATAACCCCCTTCATTTTTTTAATTAATGACCAAACTTTTTTCCTCTTAACCACTGTTTTAAGACCATTAACATTCCATGACAGAAAACTTATCCGATCCATAATTTTTTCATATTTACTATATCACTGACCTTCTGATGAATACCAGTTTCATTATATGTAACTCTGTATAAAACAAGAACTATAAACCAAACAACCCACATTCCCACCCATGTTAACCAAACATTAAGAACATAACTATCACTATGTCTCTCAAACGAGAGAGATTGTACTATCCATAGAACTGCCCTCTTTCCCCATCCCCCCCCCATCTCCACCAAATTATATACATACCACTAACCTTCGTGGATTGAGCTATTTGATCCACTGAGATCATTATTTTTCCATTGTCTAGCAACTGGAGAGAGTTAGCGTAGCCCTCCCTTTGCCCCCATCCCTTTATCCTCCAAAATACTGGTGGATAATAAATGCACCAAAAAAGAATACAGTAAACATAAAACATCGGTCCCCAAACAAGACAGAGAAGATGCAGGAAAAATCAATCTTGGGTGGGAAACAGAGAGTCTGACTCCTTCCCCCCTCCAGCATTCAGCCTTTAATCACTCCATGAGATCCCTCTCCGAGTAGTCCCCTCCTCAACTGAGGCTTCAAGGGGGGGGGCTAACTTGTTAAAAGGCTTAAAACAGATTAAGCTTACAATGCTCTGACGTTCAAGGATCGTATATGAGAGGGAAACTCCGAAGTCTCCTAAAACTATTCAAGTCCCCTCCAATGTAGGCCATCTAGAACTCACAAGATGAGAAAGGCCTACTCTAGGCCCTCAACTTATTTATTAAGTATTTCCTTGCATCTTCCAAATGGAGCCCCCTCCCAGTATATTCCCCTTCATTGAATTTCCTGCTATAGTTAAAACAAATAATTCAACTCCCTGAACCTGGGATCGTACTTTACAAAAGAACACATGAAAATCTGCAAGCATCTACATAAAAAAAAGGACACCCTGCACTTTACTTATCATTATAAGATCAACTAGTTTAGCAAGGCACCTAATCCAAAGTTAACCCATATGATTTTTCATATCTCTTGGAGGGAAGGGCTGGCATCATGGACCACCTCCAGCTAAATTATCAAGATCCTCAGCGAGTGCCATCCTTAATCATCCCCCATAACACCACGTTCAGGTCCAAGTCACCTCCGCATCAGCCCCTCTCCCCATCGGGCCCAACTCCCACTTCTAAGGCATATATTTTTATACTGCACCTAGGATTGGCCCACAGATTTCACTTTATTTAATAAATCCCATTTTTATTTACTTTTCTCCCCACCAAGCCCTCCTAGTGAGGGTCATTACCACAGTTAATAGTCTCCAACTGTAAAGGACCAAAGAGTCTAATGTGATCCATTTTCTTGGCCCAGGAAACAGGCCACTCGACCATTTGGCACCCCAAAAATGAGTCCGTTTGAGACCCGGAGGGAGCCACATCCACAGTCTCTGTTCCAGCCATGATAAGCCACCCATTGGTGTTGTGGAGCAAAGAGTACACAAAAGGATTTCAATAAAGATGTAGCCATCTCCGCCCAGGTCTTGTATCTTAAAGTCTCAGTCTTTAAGCATGTATTCAGTTATTCTTCTTTTATATCCAACACCAAAGATTTATTTACCCTGGTCATCCTGCCACCTTCTTTCCTCTTCCAGCACCCCCACATAGGCCAGCACAGTCTCCGTGATGAGAATGAGTGCACGTTTTTACCTTGGGGCCGCACAATCAAACGAGCCAGGTAGACAAGGGAGAACTGGCAGTTCAGGGCATGCAATCTCCTTTTTGCTTCAGCAAATGCCTGCTTCTGCTGCTGGAGCTGGTAGGAGTAATCCAGGAAGATGCTCACCTGGGACTGCTGCACCGTCAGGGGCCCTAGCATCCTGGCATTTTCCAGCACTTTTTGTCGGTCCTGGTATCGGAGAAACTTTACTGTAAGATGACGGGGCCTCTGTTCTGGGGAAGGTTTAGCCCCGGGAGATCTATGTGCCTGTTTAATCTCCAACTTTGTCTCGGGTGGAAGGTTCAAGGCTTGTCTCAGCTGCGTCTGGATGTAGGTAGCACAGTTGCGCCCCTCCATGGACTCAGGTAGGCCTATGATTCAAACATTACACCTTCTTTACCTGTTCTCATGGTCATCAATATTCTGTTTTAGCTTTTCAATTTATTTTTAAGGTACTTTGTAGATTGATGTGCATAGTATTGCTGGTGTCTTGTTGGGAGCTCACCCGTGCCTCCAGCTCTTCTATTCGTAGGTTATGGGCTTCTACCATTTCAGAGAGCTGGTTCACATTTTGCTGAAGGTGCTGCAGTTGAGAAGTCACATTCTCAAAGCCCGTTTCCATGCGGGTGCCCAGGTTGTGTTTAAGATCTTGGATTAGTCTCTCAGTGGAATGGTAATGTTCCGCCATTGCTTCGTCATGCTCCATCTGCCTCTGGGAGTTCAAGTTAACAGATGAGACTTCAGGTGAGTCCCAGTGCTTAGCTGATGCAGGAGAATGCAGTAGGCCCCCTACAGCCAGCTGGGTTCTTGTCTTGTTAAAGGAGAGTTTCACCTGCTTTTTTGGAGGTTTGGTGATGTTAGGCATCTGATCTTCTTGAAGCATAAAAATATTTGCACAAAAGTGCAGGATTTGATGTGGGATGGAGGAGATATTTGGTGGATTCAGACAGAGCTCTAGATTTAAGCCTCCATACTGCTCTGTAGCTAGGCCACGCCCCTCGATCACTTCTATGTTAAACCTCAAAGTTTGCACTTAAATAACTTTGTAACCATTTGTCCGATTTGTCTGAAATTTGGAATACACAACTGCCTACTATAGATCTTTAGATCTGGAAAGGTTCGTAATGGTCGGATGAACGGTTGCAGAACCATGGGTTACTCAAAATGTGAAAAATCACACTTTTTTGTGCATTTTTCAGCAAGCCATAATGGACTGAATAATGTGTTTGAGTGGCTTCAAATTTGTTCATCTACATGTGGCCTGGGTTAAACTGGTGCCTTTTGAAGATGTGGTGAAAAAATATTCCGTTCAAAAGTTATTCCATTTTGTCATGTCCCATTATAGCCTATGGGAAAATGTATATGTGCACTGTGAAAATTTTCACAATCACATTTTTTGTTGTTGAGCTCCCTGAAATTATTTTCGTGCTGCCGCCATCTTGTTTTCAGTTAGCAAGAGAGAAAAAACATTGTAAATCAAAAAACAATGCCATTTGGCAAACACCAACAGTTGTGTTTACCTAATCGGGCCCTAAGGAACATGACCCTGGCATTAGTTTTTCACCAGCTGGTCTGGAAATATGTTTTTCAAACTTTTTCCACCATTTTGCTGTTTTCTGATTGTGGCAACATTTTTGTTGCCGTAAAAACAATCATGATAAAAAAAAAATCTCGACAACATTTTTATGTGCGCGATAAAATTTCCTTTATAGAGATGGGGTGCCACGAAACTATTGAAGTAAGCGTGATAACACTGCATGAACACATTTTGAAATGTGTTGTTTTCTTTGTCACTTCATTGTGCCAAGGTGGATTGTGCATTTGGCATGAAATTTGCAGGGTGGCAAGCCCTGGTCCCACAGATGTGCCTTTTTGTGGTTTGGTATGAAAATATTGAACAGGCCCATAGTTCCAGCATTCTAAAGTTCAGAAATTTTTGCATAGGATAATACTGTGGTGCCCATGATGCTTTTTGGTGCCCATATCTCGAAAACAGTTCAAGATACGGATTTGTCGTCGCAAAAATTCTTAATCCTCCTGTAGGGGACTAAGTATAGAAGTAGGTTGGAAAACCATTAATACCATGAATTTTGAATTTTTTTCTACCTTGTACAGTTACTGAGATATTTGGAAATTAGTATTCCAATTGCTCATTTTCATGTCTGTAGGCCACTATTACGCCCTCAGAGTTAGCACTTACAGCGCTTTTCGGTGCCTGTATCTTGGAAATGATGCGAGATACAGATTCAGTCAATTTATGTTGCGTGGACGACTTGCTGTCATGATTACAATGACACTTGAATTTTTTTACTAGCTGCCACGGTTCCTGAGATATTGGCAAATTTGTGTTACAAGGCTTCCTTGCCCTATAGGGCTGCTGTATGGCTGCGTAGGTATGTTTAAGTGGGAGCACAGGGCCCAGAGGGCCCACGCTCCCACAGACACGTATCATTATGCACAAATGGGCACCCTGCCCCACACTCCCACCAACACATACCATTTACTATTTATATTACATTTTTCAAAAAGAAAGGAAATTCTTTGCAAAAAACTTTGTTAATACATCAGTTAGGAGTGTTTCCACAGTGACAAAAGTGTGGAAATTTAACGTTAGGGTTACCACCCCACCACCCCACCCCATGCCCCCATCCTCAAAACCCTAACTCCGCATTCCCCAACCCCCCCACACATACACACACACATATGCAAGACACATGCAAGATTGTAAGACACTATACAAGTCAGTCACATCTGTAAGCACAATAATCACTACACTGTACTCGTTTCACATAACACTATGTAATGAAAAAACAAATACAGTATGACCAACTATATACTGCCAGCACAGTATGGTGACACATTATAGCTGGCATAACTTTTTCATACAGTGAAACTTAGTCTGTACACATTTTCAAAATATTGATTTTTATGTGCCATAATTCAACAATTGGCTCACTACAGGTATCGCTGCTACCACACAGGCATGTGGTAGCAGGAAAGATAGAGCTGACACATACATAGTACTGTTCAGATACTGCTCAGGTATGAAACTAGCACCACCACATGTTGTTATACTGCTGCGTTACCTGGAAATACTCATTAGCAGCATGGTATGGTTAGCTTTCGATGTTACAACTGTTACTTTCACATGTTACTTGTAAATTATACTGCAAAACATTACTTTTATTATTATTACCATTTGTTATTAGGACTGACTCACTCTATTAGAAAAAAATATGCAAGCAGCCAATGACTGTTGCTAGGCTTATCCAAACTCTCATTTCCAACATAGCTATCTATAGATAACATATTTATTTATTTATTTATTGAATTTTGATGACCGGGTAGGCCCACTGGGCCCCGGAGGTCCCTTTTTCAGGGGCGACCTGGGAGTTACAGGAGTAGTAGGATACATAATTATTACAGACATAGATTATTGCATGTAAACTGGTTAATATCTATATATAGCAATGACATATTGCATAACATGTTACAAAGATTAGCAAAGTGAAACAAAGGAGGAGAGCCAGAGCAGCACCTGGGTCACAATTACCCGAGTACAGTATTTTTGGAGGAGAGCCCGTAGAGAAGGGTTGGGGCTCCCAGCTAAGGTTGGAATGAGGTAAGTGCTCAGGTAGTAGGGTAATGTGGAAGTGTCAGGTAACATTGCAATGGCATTGACTCATGGCAAGCATGTGTGCCTTGAGTCTTGTTTGGAAGCTTGCAGGTGATGGAGTTTCCTGAACCTCAGGAGGAAGGTTGTTCCATAGGGAAGGGGCAGTGTGGGAAAAGGACATGCCCTCTGTCTTGGTTCTTACCCTAGGGACTTCGAAGTGTTTGGCCCAAGGTCCGTAGGTTGCAAGGATTTCGCTTGGCAGTTATGAGCCCTGCAAGGCTTAGGGGAGGTGCTGGGCTAATTAGCTTATGTGCTAGGCAGAGCACTGGGTACCTGAGATGGGCTTCGAATGAAGGTCAACTGAGAAGTGCTAGAGAGTCACAGTGGTGGGACTGAGTGGCAAACTGGACTACCTTGTTGTACAAGACCTGTAACCTATTGAACTCGAGCTTGGCCATTCCCTGAAGTATCGGGGCAGCATAGGTGAGTGTTGGGAGAAGAACACTTGAGGCATTGGCAGTCCTGGCTTCAGGGATCAGCTGATCCTTGAGACGATAGAGTGTACCAAGTTTACCGTGAATGACTTTGGTGACTTGGTCAACATGTTGTTTTAGAGTGAAACCTTGGTCCAAAGTAAGGCCAAGGTATTTCGTGGCGGCAACCACTTCAAGTTTGTTACCCACCCTGGAAGTGAGTTGTAGGTGTTGTGATCTGTTTTGACCTAGGGATCTGGGTCTGAACACCATGGCCTTGGTTTTGGTAGTATTATGGACCATTTTATTCTTAGTAAGCCAGTCCTTCATAGTGAGTAGGTCCTCTTGGAGGGCTAGACCTAGGTCACTCAGATTATCAGAGGATCTGTAAATCACAGCATCATCAGCATACTGTATGACATTACTGCTCCTGCAGTGGTTGTGTATATCATTTGTAAACAAGGAGAACAGGAGGGGACCGAGTATGGACCCTTGAGGTACCCCCTCTTTAAGGGGCAGTGGATCAGAGATCTTGTCCTTCTACTTGACCCTCTGAGAGCGACCGTTAAGGTAGCTTTCAAACCACCTGAGAGCATGAGTGTCCAGGCCTATGTTACTCAATTTGTGGTGTAGGAGTCGGTGGTTGACCAAGTCGAAAGCCTTAGAAAGATCGATGAAGACCGCACCGGTGTTGGACCCTGAGTCAAGTTCTCTAAGCACATCTGCAGAGAACTTAGTTATAGCGGTGTCTGTCCCATGCTTAGCTCTGAACCCATGTTGAGCTGGAGAAAGAAGCCGATGTGTCTCTAAGTATTCCCAGAGTTGAATGTACACCAGTTTTTCCTGTATTTTTGCAAGGATGCAAAGCAGGAAGATTGGCCTGTAGTTGCCAATGGGTTCTGCAGGCCCACCCTTGTAAATAGGGACCACGTGTGCGTGTTTCCACAGCTCTGGGACAGTCCCTTCTAGAAGGGACCTGTTTATGAGCCAGGTAAGAGGCCTTGCAAGTGCTGGAGCACTGTCCTTGAGTTAGTAGTGAGTAGTCTAGCTTGGATACCGTCCAGTCCACCAGATCCTCTGGTTTTCAAGGACTTTAGTAAGGAGAGGACTTCTTTAACCTTAGCTAACCTAAGATGAAAAGATGGAAAGTCTAGGTTAAGAGGTTCCAGTAGGAGGGACATTTTTTTTGTCACTGGGAGCCCAGTCTTGTAATCATCAAGGTTTGTGAAATGGCAATTGAGGGTCTCAGCAATGAGGGTATCATCGCTCAGTAACTGCCCGTGTGTGTGTTTCATTATCTGTGTGTTTCATCATTTGTTAACAATTGAAATATAGGCATCTGCTTAAATCTTGTTATTGATGCTTGTGCTTACTGTGGGTCATCACCCATGGTTGCCCAGCATGTTTGTGTACCCCCAAGGCACTCTCATGGCAGCAGAACTCATACAGTTGGTGGACCATGATGATGGCTGTGTCTTGTAGTGCATTTAGAGAGTTGTATGTTACTTCTGTTACCTGATGCTGGTTGTCTCTGATTGGTTGTGTTGCCTTGGCCCTTCCCCTGCTTGCATATGTGTGTGTGTGTGGGGGGGGGGGTGCAGAGTTAGGGTTTTGAGGATGGGGGCATGGGGGTGAGGTGGTAACCCTAACATTGAATTTCCACACTTTTGTCGCTGTGGAAACAACCTTAACTGATGCATTAATGAAAATGAAATATATATATATATATATATATACAGTATATATATATATATATATATATATATATATATACTGTATATATATACACACACACAGTATTTGTTAGGTATTAATATATTATTACGGTATTAATAACACATTAATGGTGGAGGATAGATAGATAGATAGATAGATAGATAGATAGATAGATAGATAGATAGATATAGCTGTATAGATATAGATAGATAGGGTTGAGTGCTCATTTCTATGTTAATGTCAAATTTTTGAACCTCAATAACTTTGCAACCGTTCAATGGAATTGCATGAAAATTTGCACACATAATCTCATGGGGTAGTTCTTTTGACGTGGCAAAATTTTCTGTGAATCCATTGTGTGGTGTCTGAGATACAGAGTGTTAAAAATCCCCAAATGTATGTATTTTTTTGCTGTTTCTTTGTCCACCTGTGTCTCAGAAACTGTTTTAGGTTGTGGTCTGAAATTTTCAGGGTAGAAAGCATTTACCTCACAGGTGTGCCTTTTGAAGGTATGGTGAAAACATATTATTCTGTTCTAAAGTTATTAAATTTTGACATTTCCCATTATTTTCCATGGGAGAAAAATAGATGTCAGGCACAAAAATACTTTTGTTTTCACAGGAGCTACTGTAGTTTTGCAGACAGGGTCATATAGTGTCACAGGGAGCCTGATATATTTTTGCAGAGCTCTGCTGTGTCTGCCATCTTGTTTTTCAGTTAGCTAGAGAAAGAAAATAAAGAAAACACATAAAAATTAATGGAATTAAAGAAAGAAACATCGGAACCTAGCTAAACATACATTCTGATGTTTCTTTCTTCACATTGTGGCAAGAAACACCTTTTTTGGGCACCCAAAATCCCAGGTACCCTGTTTAGTGAGAGGAACACTACCCCATGTTCTGTGTATGAGAACAGCAGGATTTTCTTGACTTGTGCAGCCACAGCTGGAACTCTTGTTGCCTGCTGCACTGTCATGTGTGAGCCACTGCTTTCCTGGTGTGTAGTGGTGCCCCCCAGGAGTGCTCTGGGAAAATATATGCTCCCTGTGACAATGTATGGCCCTGTATGTGCAAATATAATAGGTCTTCTTTTCCCTGGTGTCTAGTGGAAACCCCTACACTCCGATCCCCATGTTTGTTTGTTTTTGTTTATCAGGTGTTAGAGGTACCCCCTAGCTTCCCCTATCTTTCTCTGGTGTCTAGTGGCATTCCCCCACCCTCATGTATATATCCCTGGTGTCTAGTGGCACCCTCACCTTCTGATCACCGTCCTCCTTAGTTTTATAAATATTTCTATAGGCCAACACCTGGAAGACCACCCCTGGTGTTGGATGCCCCCCAGCCCCTTTTTTTGTTTTTTACAGGGCCAACATTGGGGGCCCAATCCCTGTGTCAGCATTAGAAGCCCTCTCCCCCAGCAGTGTGGGACACTTGAGAGCCCACTCCCAGAGTCAGGAAGTATTTCTTGAGTTTTTACCTGTAAAGAAGAAAATCATCCCCCAAGGTTTTTTTTTTAGCTGAAAAAAAGATAATGATTTCTCATTATCCCTGCCATCCCCCTTCCCAATCCCAACCCTTTCACTGAACACCCACCACCCCACTCCCCCCTTACCATATACTTACCACCAGATGTCGTAGGCTGTCATCTCCTGTGGACCGGGACATGTCTGCACTCTTCAAAGCCAAACCACAAACTGAGGAATCAAGGTAAGAGCCGTATAATGTATTTCAATGGTATTTTGAACTTACTGTATGTTCATAAGGAATTTTTCACCAAATTTTCAACAAGGGCTTTTTGGGACCCTACCTCATGAACACTGCAACTGTCGTTTTGTTGATCTGGCCCAGAAGATGATTTCATGGTCGCTACATGAAGTCACCTTTCAGGACTGAATAATGACATTTCACCATCACTGTTCATGAGGTGGGGTCCCAAAAAGGCCATGTTGAAAATTTGTTGGAACAATTCCTAAAAATGGGCAAGTTATGAGCATTCATTGAAATATTTCTATGCACGCATGTAGGTTTGGTAATTTTCAATATTCTGAGCAAATTTTCAACATAGCTATTTTTTACACCACCTCATGAACAGTACAGCTGTCATTTTTCATATCCTGCCCAAAACATGCTTTTTCACCTGTGGCACAGAATGGTGTTTTGGCACAGATTTGAAAATTTTCACCTATGGGGTTTATCAGGTGGGGTCATAAGAAGATTATGTTCAAAATGTGGGGTCAAAATATGAAAAAATGCCAAAGTTATGTCCATTCGTTGCAATTTCAGTATGCCCACTTGTAACTTCAGAAATTTTAAATATTTTGACTCCAGATTTTCAACATAGCCTTCTTATTACCTGATCTGAATAGGACACAGAGAGTAATAGTAAATGGAGTCCACTCAGAAGAAAGGAGGGTTACTAGTGGGGTACCGCAGGGTTCAGTATTAGGACCGGTCCTCTTCAATGTCTTTATAAGCGACATTGCGGAAGGACTGGAAGGAAAAGTATGTCTCTTTGCAGATGACACTAAGATCTGCAACAGAGTTGATGCACAGGGTGGGGTGGAAAGGATGAGAAGGGACTTGGCAAGGTTAGAGGAATGGTCAAATGTATGGCAGCTTAGATTCAATGCTAAGAAGTGCAAGGTAATGCACCTGGGAAACAAAAACCCAGGGGAAGAGTACACAATGGGGGGTGAGATACTAACAACAACAAAAATGGAAAGGGACCTGGGGGTAGTCATATCAGATGACCTAAAGGTGGGCAAGCAATGTGAGAGGGCAGCAAGTAGGGCTGGGGGATACTGGGATGCATAGGGAGAGGCATCACCAGTAGAAAACAAGAAGTTATTATCCCTCTGTACAGACAGCTGGTGAGACCCCATCTGGAGTACTGTGTGCAGTTCTGGAGACCAAATCTCTGCAAAGACATAAACAGGATGGAAGCTGTCCAGAGGAGGGCAACTAAAATGGTGCAGGGTCTGCACTGGAAGACATATGAAGAGAGAGTTAAGGAGCTTAATATGTATAGCCTCAAGGAAAGGAGGGAGGTGGGGACATGATAGAAACTTTCAAGTACCTCAAGGGAATCAACAAAGTCCAAGAGGGTAGCATCTTTCAAAAAAAGAGGTGTGCAAGAACAAGAGGGCACAATTTGAAGATAGAGGGGGGCGGCTCAGAGATAATTTAAGAAAGTATTTTTCACAGAGAGGGTTGTGGATGCATGGAACGGCCTTCCGGAGGAGGTTGTGGAGTCAAAATCAGTGGTGGAATTCAAGCATGCATGGGACAGTCATAAGGCAATTCTGGGGGTTGGGGGTAAGAAGAAGTAGGCTGATGGTTAACAAGAATCTGCAGCTTATCCAGTAGGTAGAGAAATGGGCAGAGTGGGTGGGCCAAGCGGTCCTTATCTGCCATCAAATTCTATGTTTCTATGTTTCTATGATCTCATTTATGTCACAGCTGCCATTTTTTTAAATCCTGCCTAAAATGTGTTTTTGCAATTGTGGCATGGAATGGCATTACAGTTGTGCAGAATTATATTTTGACATGGATTCAAAAATGTTCTGTACTGGAGTGGGGTAATAAGATGACTATGCTGACAATTTGGTCATTATTATCCTATAAATGGAAGTGAAGGGCCCAGAGGTCCCTATGCTTCCATGGCTACATACATATACACATCTATGGAGAGATGGCTCTGCACTCCCACAGACAAATAAGGATATGAATATGCTATCTGAAAAAGTAAGGAAATTCATTGCAAAAAAATTTTGTTAATGCATCAGTTAGGGTTGTTACTACAGCAACAAAAGCAGGGAAATGTGGTGTTAGGGTTTTCAATCCGAACACCCCACCCCCACCCTGCAGGGACTGACAAGCGTCGGGGGGTGTGCCCTGGAGTTGTCAGCCCTAACGGTCACCCCATTCTCCTATACTGTACCCATCTCAGCTTATTTACTTATGGAATGGGGTGAGCATCATAATACACTAATTGGCTACCATCATATATGTAGAAATATATGATGGCTTTTTTTACTTACGGCAATGAGGGCCCAACACTGCATTATATATAGTGTATGTGGTCTGAAAGATCTAGTGAAGGAAGAATGATGAAACTGCTATAACATTCCCCCATATTGTTAAGAAATATGCCAAGACTAGCATTCCCCCTAGTGGGCTTAACCACAACTTGACATATGCCATAATTCCACTTACGGTGACCCACAAGCAAATGGTTCAAGTCACCCATCAAAATAACTCCCACATAGGGATGTTTGATGTATAATTTAGTAAGACCAGAAACTATGTAATTTTTTCTAGGTTTTTATAACCTCTGTGGGGGGGGGGGAGTAGAAAACCAAACTATAATAAGCTTAAACTGACAAGAAAATCTTTTGGTGAAAAAGTTTAATCCATAAACACTTGTGGGGTTAAGGCTTTGGTTCTGGGAAGAAAAAACTCCCTCTCTGTGATGGAAACATAGAAACAGAGATGATGAAAGCAGAAAAGGACTGACTGTCCATCTAGTGTGTCAATATTACCCTATCATACCCAGGCACCTATTGTCTCTGTAGTGTCTACACTTACCACATTCCCCCTTTTGTTCTTTATGTTTCCACCTCCCTCATCCAACTGAGTAGCTGCTATAACCTTAGCTCTATCTCAGTTGTGTTTGAAGCCATTTATGTTTCTTGCACCCACCACCTCTGTTGGCAGACCATTCAATGACTCAGCGACTCTTTCTGTAAAATAATACTTCCTCACATCCTTTTTAAACCTTCGCCCTATTAATCTCCACTTGTGACCCCTAGTCTTAGCTTCTCTGTTCCTTGTAAATAGCTCTTCACAGTTCACTTTGTTTATTCCTTTCAGCAACTTGAAGGTCTCTATTATAGTCCCCCTTTCTTGTCTGGTTTCAAGTGGATACATGCTTAGCACCTTTAACCAGTCCTTATCGGATCTACCTTCCTGGCCCTGCATCATCATGGTCACCCTGAGTTGTAACGTCTCTAGCCTGTCCCTGTCCTTTTTTAGGTGGAGACTTCAGAACTGGGAACACTACTCCAAGTGTGGCTTTATCGGTGTCCTATACAGAGGTAACAGTACCTGCTGCTTTTTCGTATAGTCAAACCCCTCCCAACGTACCTTAGAACCCTGTTAGCCTTGATAAAGGTTTTGTTACACTGGCTGGTTTGTTTAAGGGAGTCACTCATGCTCACTCCTAGGTCCCTTTCTTCTGGTGTTGTGTCGAGCTAAATCCCTCCCATCCAACACTGTGTTCGGGGGATTTTGTTCCCTATGTACATTACTTGGCACTTCTTGGCACTGAATTTCAGTTGCCAGGTTTTGGACCAATTTTCCAGCCTTTGCAGGTCACTCTAGCAAATCCCTAATCCACTTCACATTGTCATCTCTTCCAAAGAGTTAAGTGTCATCTACAAATAGACACTGCCTGCTCCATATTCCCACTCCTATAACACTAATGAAAATGTAGAACATAGTGACATACTGTACTTGCACATACAAAATGGTTGACTTTATTGAGAAAAATTTTTGTAAAAAAAAGAAACAAAGGGGTGTCGGCTCCATGGCGCCGAGCGAAGGGGATCACTCTGGCATGCTGGCTGTGACAGAGGGCTCCTGCCACTCTTGAGGACCGACCTTTTCTTAAATCTGTTGCAACAGTTCTTCTATTTCTTAGCCTAATCTATCCTTTACAATTTCTAGTCCATAAGGTTGGCCACCTATGGGTATCCCCTTCCCTTTCTTGACTATGCTATAGTGTCCCCTTTAATTTTCCTTTACCCTCTCAGGTCCTCATACAGGGAGGTTGTTGTGGTGACCTCCAAGTGTAAGTAAAACAGGTTGTGTTTATCATTGTTGGATTTAGTATGTAATAGCACTATGTCATAAAATACTTTGATGTATATACCTTATGTTTATGAAACCTGTAAATGTTGAAAATACCATGGCACTAGGTGTTTTTGATAATGGTAAAAAGTACAAGGTGACTACTATAGAAATTAAGTTAGTTGTGCTATTTAAAATGCATGTAAATTGCTGTAAACAGAACAAGTCTGAAATGTCAGGATGATTTGCATATATCCCATGGTGCTTTGCATTATGGAAGTATGTTTGATGTTGTATTTCTTTTAAACTTGATTTGTTGCCAATGCCCTTTAGGGTAACCCTTTTTTCAGGGTTTCTGCACTGAGGTTCTTTGTTTTTAGCTTGTTTTTTTTTTAATTTTTGAGCCCCCACTACCCACGCAAATGGGGCCTACATAGGGATGAAAGATTTTCACTGAAAGTGATTAGATCACAGATCATGTCAGTAGGTGCTGGCTAAGTGCAGAGAAAGCACATACATAGTCTGTTGCTGCAAACGGATGTACTGAAGAAGGAATATGGCATTGCAGAAGTTTATTTCCTGTATTTTGAATAAACATCACACAAAGATTGAGTGTGGAACCTGAAGTTCGCTGTCTGGTCCATCTGTTATCCCACAACCCCTCCACACTGGCAACCTGGGTTTGCATCAGGAGTCTGGGACATCAGGAGTGGCGGTCAGCAGGGAGGGCTCAAAGAGCATCTCATGGATGCTCTCCTCCTGGGGGTGGAAGGCTGTTGCATCACTCTCTTGTGACTCCTGGTGGTGACTATTGGTGGTGACGATGATGGCATGGGTGACCACATGCCATCAGGCACTACCCCACAGGCCAGCCATGAGCACGTACAGCCTATAGGGAAGGGGGTGGGTGAGACTAGGAAAAATGAAAAAATGACTGTCATGGTCCCAGATGAAGGCCTTGGTTTGGCTTCCCTATGCTGCCTCAGTACATGCAGCAACAGACTTTTCCTGCCTGTTCTGCCAATGACACCGGTTCAGCCTCCCACCCAGGATCAGTCAGATCAACAGGCATGCCTGATGGGCCAGACCTACTGGTCTGATGGGCGATACATGGTAACAACCGGTGCTGCCTGGATGGAGGGAGGGAGGTTCAGCATGAGAGTCTGAAGGAATGTGGCCATGGCGGTCGTGGGCACAAAAAAAATCAGTTTTGAAATTAACAGATTAGTTGAATAGCCTTAAAAACTATTATCTGAGTAGGAAATCAGTACAGATCTGTTGGTTGTGCTGAGTGATAAATGTATCTGGCTACTGACTGACCAATCAGATTGCTTTAATTTCCAGAGTCTTTATCCATCTATGCATCTATAACTGTATATGTATAATATTCATTGCAAAAATACTTCATTAATGCATCAGTTAGGGTTGAAGCAAAAAGCAGGGAAATGAGGTGTTAGGATTTTGAACATTAACCACCCTACTACCCACCCTAATCCTACCTCTACTCATCAATAACAGGCTCGGGGTGTGCATTAGTTGTTGGCCCTTACTTCACCCCATTCCATGTCTAAGAAAGTTGAGATGGCACAGTATTGGAGAATGGGGAGATAGTTAGGCCCCAGAACCCCTACGCATACCCAATGCCTGTTGGTGTGTGGAAGGCTAAGGTTAGGGTGGGGTTGAGGGTAGGGTTGGAGAGGTGTTAGGGTTCAAAATTCTAATGCCTCATTTCCCTACGTTTGTTGCTTCAACCCTAAGTGATGCATTAACAAAGTTATTTTGTAATAAAGTTCCTTATTTTTTGAGAAAATGTAATCTTACCCTTATATGTTTGTGGGAGCACAGAGCCCCCCGGGCCCTGTGCTCCCATCAGTCTATAGTGTTTTGTGGTTGCACAGGGCCAGAAGTGCAGAGCCCTCTGGGCCCTGCACTCATATGTATCCATAAGTGTATAGACATTGTAATTAACCCACATCTCCCTGTGGGAGCGCAGGATCCTCCGGGCCCTATGCTCCCACCCCACTTCCATCACTTCATAATGGTATACAATTTTGGGAGTGCAGGGCTCATCCTCTATCCATAAGTGTAGAGGCATTGTAATGAACCATAGGAATATTAGAAAAAATTCTACCTCAGTTGTAATCATGGACTGGCAACCTGCATCATTGTTTAGTACACCTAAAGGTGTACTAAGCTATGATTAGCGAAAAATTTATATCTCAGACCGTTTTTAGGCACTTAAAGGTACTGAGTCCACTACAATGTTATCCTATGGGAAATTTCCAAACTTCAAAATGTTATAAGTATGGAAGTGATGTAACTTTCATCACCAAACCTGCAAAAGTCACATCTCTGGGGCAAGCCCATTGTACCCTGAAAATTTCAGCCCAAAAGTCCTAACCATTTCTTTTCAGTGAAGTGACAAAGAAACAGTAAACTTTTAAAATCCTTTCTCGTGATGTGTTAAAATTCCTTTTGCGAGCCAATTCCCTTTTTGCGAGATGTCAAAATCCCTTTTTGTGAGGCTCAAATCCCTTTTTGTACTATGCAGCTATCCAAAAGACTGAACTGAGTATGCTCAGAACCCGAAATTTCAAAATGGAATAACTTTGGAATAGATTAATTTTTGTTCACCAAACCAATGCTGGCTTGTTCTTTGGGGCAAGGTCTTTCTATACTAAAAATTTCAGACCAAAATTCCAAATGGTGTGGCCGCAGCATGATGAGGAAAAAACAGCTAAAAAAGGCAAAAAGAAGTGACTTTTACAGTTATTTCACTGTACGCAGTACGACATCCGCAAATCAGATTGAAATGAAACTTGGTATGTCAAGAGATCTACCTCTCAGCACAGGGCACACCAAATTTTGTGCAAATCCATTGAACGGTTACAATTATTAAAGTGCAAGATTTGAGGTTTAACATTAAGCTACCTATTCAACCCTAGGTGGCACTACTGTGCCACTATAAATAAATATATATATATATATATATATATATATATATATATATATTTATTTAAAAACTGTTTCACCATGTAAGTAATACAGAGAAATAACAATCTGATTTATAGACACGACCTGGGGCAGGGGAAGAGAGAGGGATAGGGATACAATCTATAATACAGCAGCTAATAATTGCCAGGAACATTAGCAGTCAACAAGAAAAGGACATGAGACGAGCAACTACAATAAAAGGCTTGATAACTATAGTGGGCAGACCCAGGAAAAAACAAAGTGTTGCTTAATTTTTAGCTTGGCTGTCTGGAGATTGGGAACAAGTTACTTCAGAGGGGAGATTATTCCAAAGTTGGGGAAGCCTGTAACCAATAACAAATTGCTTGATTTCTTTTTTGGGGTGCAGATTATTATCCAGTTCAGATCATAACAGGTATATTGGTTTACTGGCAGAATTAATCAAATTACTAAGCAAGGCAGGGGCCTTATTAGCCTAACATTTGGCAATAACAGCAGTATGACTTTCACATTTAAGGTCCAGGCTACACCGGCCCATGTTTTCATGTAGTTTGCAGGGATATGTAAAGGGAGTACAATTTAGGACAAACTTACAAAATTTATTATAGAGGCAGTCATGTTTAGAGAGGGCCAGTTAAGGGGCAGCAGCATACACAACATCTCCATAGTCAAGCGTTGGTAGTGTCATCTGCTTCACAATATGTTTCCTTGCAGAATGTAAAAGGCTGCCTTGCATTCTGCAAAGAGTCCCAACTAGGCATACTGCAGCAACAATCTAATTAATGCATGAGGAAAAGACCAGATCTTCATCATGGAGATCTCCATTTTACACACCTTTGGAACTGTAAGCCATCAATGTCAGGACCACTCAGAAACTGTTACTAGTTGGGGGCAGCCCACGATGACATACAACGTCAGCACCTATAAGATGTGGGTGTCTCCTTTGCTCCTCAGTTCCTTCATCTGCCGTTGACTACTTGTTGCACCTACAGATAAACAACACTGTTGTTTTCTTTTACATTTTTTCTAATTTGACTTTAAAATTATTGATGTTGTCCCTGTATGTTGCCATTGAAAGAACCTTTATTTAGGTTTTGTACCTGTGGATACAAGATCTATGAGGATGATGCTAACACCGTGTGTGTTTTTTTTTTGTTTTTTTTTTGTGTGTGTCGGCTTTCCTAACTCCCCCCTGCAGGGCTCAGCTCCCACCCATGTTGCCTCCCCTTGCCCAGGCTTACCCCCTTGGGTGGGGCTGCCGGGTGTGTGCTCCCTCCCCAAGGTCAGCAGTAACTTGCCCTGGCTTACCCCCCAGAGTGGGGCCTCGGCAGTGGAGGTGGCGGAGCAGAGCTTCATGCTTTGGGGGCCGGCATTTTTTGTAAACTGCATCGGGGGTGGGGACGTGCAGTGACAGCCAGCATCTGCCACACCCCCCACTGATACGGCACTGGAACTGTGGTTCCCCTGGCCTCCACTTGGGGTCCGTAGCATGCCAGACACACAACCTCCCACCCCCTCGGAGAAGGAAAGCAGTCCCTAGGATGCTTGATCCTTCTCCTCCAGCTGGCCCTCTGATGTCCCAAGTCCATTCCCAAACTCGGGTTGTCGGTGTCGCAGATGAACACCCTACCTCTGCGCTGGCAGGCCAGCTAAACCATGTGTGTTTGCTGTTTGGGTTTGTCCCACAATGTAAAGGCCTGTAAGAATTGCCAGGGATTTAACCAGGCTGCAAGGAGACACAGAAAGAAGGCACTAGAAACCTTCATCTTCATCAAGGCCATGGAAGCTCAAGATAAAGCCGTGGGCTCCAAGCCAGCTTCTCCTTCATGCCTGACCACTACAGGCAAAAAAACACCAAAGTGGTCAGTGACACTGTCACCACTGAGGTTAGCTAGACTGATGGAGAAAAACAAAGACACCCAAAGCAGAAAAAAAATCATCATCTAAACCCTCCTGCTCCAGTCATCATAAGCATAGAGATAAACATGCTTCACCAGTGAGATTAAGGTCTCCATTGATAGAGAATAAGCACCTACTATGGATGGGATGCAGCCTCCATCATCGGGTTTGGTCCCAGTGATGACAGCAG
This sequence comes from Neoceratodus forsteri, assembly GCA_016271365.2. Lineage (NCBI taxonomy): Eukaryota > Metazoa > Chordata > Ceratodontiformes > Ceratodontidae > Neoceratodus > Neoceratodus forsteri. The sequence continues at coordinate 971,724,002 of CM057456.1, read as the reverse complement.
TCAAGATCCCACAAATGGGCATCACTGACTCCCAGACTATGCTGGTGTCATTTTCAGAAATGTTAACTTGCTTATACCTGTTGCTGACAGCATCAGTGCCAGCAGTCCTGTCAACAAGGCCTCCCCTGTTAGAACCGTCATCATCGACAGAACTTAAAAGCATGTCCCCATAGTTCCTCCAGTACAGTCGCCTCCATCACCGACTCCTTCAATTGCTCCCATCGTCTTTCAAGATGGTGACAAGATAGATTACAGTGCTGACCTCCTTGGTATGGAGAAAGATTTGAAAGATGAAGGAGGGGAATAAGTCCCCTGTGAAGGGAGTTTTCTTTCCGGTTCCATCCTCTCCTCTAGAAGTGAGGACTCGGTGGTTTATAACCCTAGGTCTCCTCCTGAGGACCCCTCATTTCATGCTTTGTTCAAGCACGCTCCCTGATAGTCCTGCAAAAGCAAAGCTTGCTAGAGCTGCATCAGTTGGTATTGATGCTGAGAAGCATCTATTATGGTCAGTGTATGATGCATCTGATGCCTCTGCCTGGGCTGCTGCCTCTGGCATTTGCCTGAGGAGATATTCTTGGTTCAGAATGGCTTGCCTTGCTGCCAATGTACAGCAAGCCATACTGAATGCCCCTTTTAGGGGCTCCAAGTTACTTGGGGCAGATGTGGATAGTGCACTAATCATCCAAATGACTCTGACATCTGTGAAGTCCTTCACCCTGCAAAATACAAGAGGATGCAGTAGGGGTTAATTTGTAGGCCTGCAGGTTGTGATGACCGTGGCTACCATCTGCAGTTCTGTGGTCAAGGAGGAAGTCTCCTTCCCATCCCTCCATCACTGATGACCATTCCAAGGTGACCAAAGATTCTCATTCAGGTGGCCCTGACACTCATGGTACCTTCGGACTCCCCACTTTGTCCCTTCCACTGTTGCCTCTGTGGGTACAAGTGGGGGAGAAGGATCTCCCTTCACCTGCCAAAATTCAAAATTAAAGGAAATCACCACGAATGAGTGGGTCCTGGATATAAAAGAGAAGGGTTATGACTTGAATTTGCTATCCAAACCTCGAGTGCATGTTCTGCCCCCTTCTCATTATCCTCCAAGTCAATTGTCCCTGCTAAGAGAAGCCGCCTAACTGGCTGAACTCTCTACCTCAAGACATATCCTCTGTAGCCTTCACAGGCTCCTTTAAAAGCTTAGAAATCACCTTGTTTCTATGGCCAGCTGTGGTTGCTCTCACTAACATCGTATGGTTTGCTCCAGCAGTCTCCCACCTCCTCAACACTCCCTGGGGCATCCATTACTCGGCCCACTTCCTATCAAATCCTTGAATGTCTCCCTGTAGATAATCTGAACTTGCCAATACTCTTACCTCCCCCTCCTTGTCTACCCTCCCAATTCGTCAGTCACTGTGACAATTTCACTGACATCCCCACTCCCCTGACCCTCCTTCGATGAGGCCATCTGAGCTGAAGTATCTCTCTCCCTTCTCGCCTACCTGCCCACTTCCCTGACCCTCTAGTGACAAGGCCCCTTGGGCCAATGTATCTCTCACCCTGCACACATACCTCTTACTCATCACCCGTACTTTCCTTGAAAATGTTGGTGTAACCCCTAGATGGCACTATCCCAGGGGCTACTACCCCTGCCTGATTTGCCACTAACAGGTTGAGGGGCCTGGATCCAATGGCGGGTGCCTCCACCCAGAGGTCAGGGTTTGCAATAGTTAAACTAACTTGGTCACAGCCCTCTGGGACACTGCAACCCCTTTCTTCCCACTAGTGGCCCACACAATATATCAGAATTACCTTCACAGTATACACTTACCCCCAGGTCTGGTTCCGGCACTGGGACCTCCTGTGAAATGAGATACAGTGCAACAATCACAGTACAGTACTTTAACATAGACAAATACCTCAGGCAGTATAACTTTGCTGAAACAAGCAGTTCTGATTTATTTGGGAGATATAACAAGGACAGGGGAAATCAGGTTAATTAGCTTATCACTCTAATAATCTACCTATGGCTCTGTGCACAGGCCTATCCCTATCAGTTACTGTCCTGGGTACCAAGCCCTAGTGGCTAGTCCAAACGTGGCAGCTGGTAGGGCCCTTTCACACAGAGAAAGGAGAATTAAACAGTCAGCAGTACAGTAATTCCATTTGGATTTAATGTGGCAATTCAACAGGGAGCGACCTGAATTAGTACTCACGACCTCCAAATAAGATAGGGTCCTTCAATGTCAGCAGGGCTCACTTGAGGTACACAAACCTCTTCACACATCCATATAAAGAAAGCACTATACCAGGCAGGCTGCATCTGTATCCCGATCGCAATTACTGCACAATACCGGAGAACACACAGCAGATTCAGTTCCTGACAGACCGAATGCAATTTTCAGCAATTCCTCCAGTCTTCTACAGGGTGAGCCTGGTTTCTACTCTTCAGAGATCCTTTGATTCTTTTCACGGGCCAGTTCAGTCCTAACAAGCTGTTACACAAGCTGCAGACCGGAACTCTGGGCCTTACACACGTTTTTGACTAAAACTGCACACTGAGAAAAGCACAGGGCTCCTTCCTTCTTCACTGCCAAAGCTCAACTGAAACTCCAACCGACAAAAACCGGGCACTTCCTTTGAGTTCCTCCCAGTTCTTGACTGGATTGGCTGTCACTCACAATAGACTGCTGCTGTTGGTCCAAAAGGCACTGAAGTCTAAACTACATCTCCCAGAGTCACTGCCATACAATCCTCTTGTGGCTGGCTCAGATTATGAGTCCAAGTTCTGATTCGTCCAAGGCACCATTTTAGAGCTAGCTTACCCACACTGATTGGTCCAGTTCAGCAGTTCAAAACTAGAATGGGGAACTAGCAGACACAGTTCTGACTGCAAAGAAAGCAGGTTAGACAAACTGTAATTTCATTATTACTCTAAATAATTTCTGGTAAACAGTTACATCTTTCAGATAGGTTCCTTTGCACTCCTAGTGACTGCAAAAATTAAGTGAATTGGCAGCAGCTCGAGTGGTACTCAGAGAAGCACACAGTCCCCCATACAAACTAATTATGTCTGCAAGCAGACAGCTCTTAAAGAGACAGTACCAGAGGTTCTAAAAACACTCACTGATAAATGGCTTAAATGCCAAACACCATTCAGGCTTGGAGCATTCAAGCAAGCTCCTGGAAGTCTTTTATGAACCCCCATTTGCAGGGGGGTTACACTGGCACTTAATGTAGATTGCCTGCTTTGTTGTTTTCTTTTGTTATGTAGTTCTATAATGTACTGCATTGTATGCACTTGTCCATTAATTGCCTGTTTACTTGTAATACCAACTGTTGTCACTGTATTTGTTTTACCTGACGTGGAACCTATGTAATGAGCTTGTTCACAAAGGTGTTAATCCAAGATCACAATAAATAAATAAATAAGTCAAGTCCCTACTTCTAAAGAAGGACATGAAACCTGCCCCTCCCAAGGAAAGAAACATGGGGTTTTATTTCAGATTCTTTCTGGACCCCAAATCCACAGGAGACCTGTGTCCTGTATTGGACCTCAGAGACTTGAACAAGTTAATTGAATACAAAAAGTTTTGAACGGTGTCTCTTCAGGTTCTCGTCACCCTACTACAGAAGGGGATTGGCTTTGTGTGCTGGACATGAAGGACACTTACCTTCATATCAGAATCTAACATTGCCACAAACAGTGCCTCTGCTTTATGCAGGAAGACAACCATTATCAGCTCCAAGTCTTATCGTTTGGCTTATCCCCTGTGCCACAGGTATTAACCAAATGCTTTGCAGTTGTGGCAGTAGGCCTTCAGAAGGAAGGGCTTTCTGACTTCCTCTGTTTAGAAGACTGTCTCCTGCAGGGCCTGTACAGGGAAGTAGTTTAATGCACAGTATCCAGAACACAGCAACTGTACAAGGACCTTGGTGTTACAGTCATTGTACAGAAATCCATCCTTTTTCCCTTCCAGCACCTGCAGCACATTTGTGCAGTACTGGACACAGCAGTAGGCAGTGCTTTTCTTCCTACAGACAGGATCGAGTCCCGGGTGGCCCAAGTTGTGTGATACACAGGAGTCATTACGTGTCTGCCAGGACCGGTGTGGTACACAGGAGTCATTATGTGCCTGCCAGGACCGGTGTGGTACACAGGAGTCATTACATGTCTGCCAGGACCGGTGTGGTACACAGGAGTCATTACGTGTCTGCCAGGACAATGCTCTGTCTCCTGGGACTTATGGCAGCTGTCACTGTGACAGTCCTCTTGGCCCAGATCCATAGGAGAATCCTGAAATGGATTCTTCGGGTACTGTGGGATCAATTGACAGGCAAACTGGGACAGATGGTTCTCATCACAGCTCTTCTTCAAAAGCCACTGCTGTGGTGGATGGAACCCCTGCACCTATTGCAGGGCATCCCATTTTTCACCCCAACACCAGTGCAGATCTTCACAACAGATGCCTCCAGCTTAGGATGGGGTGCCCACCTGGGCCTGTTCCAGACCCCAGACTTGCAGACTGACCTAGATTTGGATCTCCACATCAATATTCTGGAGATAAAGGCTGTTCTTCTTGGTCTCCAGGACATAGCAGAACACCTCAGTTCATAGAAAACATAGAAACATAGAAGTTAATGGCAGAAAAGGACCGCTAGGCCCATCCAGTCTTCCCATATACCCCACTTGTATCAGCAACCGCTGACACTACTTGGTCATCGGCTTTAGCTTTAGCATCTCCTTCCTACTTCTAGGGTTCCCATATGCCTATTTCATGCATGTTTGAATCCTGCCACTGTGCTTGTTCCTACGACCTCCTGGGGCAGGCTATTCCATGCATACACCATCCTTTCTGTGAAAAAGAACTTCCTCACATGACCCCTTATCCTGCCCCTTCTCCAATCTCATATCATGCCCTCTTGTTCTTGTACCTCTCCTGTACCAAAAGATGTCTTCCATTTGCACCTTGTTTATGCCGTTAAGATACTTGCAGGTTTCTATCATATCTCACCATTCCCTCCTTTCTTCCAGTGTGTACATATTGAGGTATTTTAATCTCTCCTCAGAAGTCTTCTGTTGCAGGCCCTGCACCATCTTAGTCGCCCATCTATGAACCGCCTCCACCCTATGTCCTTACAATGATGCAGCCTCCAGAACTGCACACGGTACTCCAGATGAGGCCTCACCGGTGTTTTGTATAGTGGTATCACCACCTCCTCCCTTCTGCTGGTGATATCCCTTCCTATGCACCCCAACATGCCACTGACCCTCTGACTGAGTCACTCCTTACACTGGGAGTCAGCTTGAGCCACGCTACTCTGCACATCTGGGAGAAGTATAGAAGTGGTAAAACAAGAAAGAATATTACAAAGGAACATTACAGTGGTGTTCGCCCATTTTTTATCATTTTGCAAGCAATCACAGTATGACACTGAGCACCGTCTCACGGCCTTCAGTTGATGGCCGTATTTCTCCAAGGAATACATAACATCATAGCAGAGAGGATAAGTCGATCACAGTCATGGGCTCATGAGTGGGAATTGCTGACCTGCATGATAAATGAGCTCTTCACAAGGTGGCGTCTTCCACAGTTGGACCTTTCTTCATCCCTCACACAATACAAAACTGCTGCATTTCTGCTCTCTCACTCCAGGCCTTAGAGTTTTTTGGTGAGACATGTTGTCCCTCTCCTGGAAAGGGAAGTTCCTTTATGCATTCCCTCCGATCCCACCCATTCAGAGGGTTCTACTCAAGCTACAGTCAGAATAGGCCACCCTAATACTGGTAGCTCCCTTCTGGCCTCACCAGATATGGTTTTCCATGCTACGATATCAGGCAGTGGAACCTCCTGTTCCATTACCCTGTTTAGGGGTTTACTGTCACAGGACAGGGGGTCCCTGGTCCTTATGGACCTGCGGTCCCTATATCTGCACACATGGCTCCTGAAGATAGTCATTGTATGTTCTGGGTTTTCTCCCCAGGTGGTTGATGTCTTACTGGCAGTTAGAAAGTCTTCCTCAAGACACCCAATTCGCTAAAATGAAAACATTTCTCCATGTGTTGTTCTTTCCATTCAGAGGACCCATTTACATATCCTGTCCATACTGTACTAGCCTACCTCCTGACTTTATCTGACCCTGGTCTGCAGTATTCATCCATTAAATTACACTTGACTAACTTTTCGGCCTTCCATGCCCCTACTGACGGACGCACGGTGGCACAACCACAAGTGCCCTGTATTTTCCTTAGGAGTATTTTACACATGTTCTCTGATCCATAAAGTGCTTCTGCTTTGGGACCTTAATTTAATTCTTGAGATATTGACTTTTGCTTCATTTGAGCCTGCTGCAACTTGTGAGGTACACTTCCTTCCTTGGAAGGCTCTTTTTCTGGTTGCTATAACTTCTGCCCAAAGGATTTCTGAATTTCAGACATTCATGCATGAGCCCCCTAACCTAATTTTTCCCCGAGGACAGGGTGGCCTTGCATACTAATCCACATTTTTTACCCAGAGTAGTTTCTGACTTCAAGCTGAATCAGACCATAAACCTACCAGTGTATTATCCTGAGCATGCTAAGAGGAATGATGAGGCATTGCTTCATATTCTTGATGTACTTAGAACGCTACATTTCTATCTAGTTCAGACTAAGGGCGGCAGAAAGCCTTTTTAGTTTTTTGTTTTGTTCGCCCCTGGGAGAAAGGACATATCTGTCTCTAAGCAGTGCCTGTCCACATGGTTGACTTGCTGCAATGAATTTTGTTATAGGAAATACAGTAATGAACTCCCTGGTGCTGTGCATGGCCTCTCTACATGTGATATGGCCACTTCTGTTGCCTGGTTTTTAGAATGTTTCTGCAGCTGACATATGTACTGCTGCCACATGGAGTACTGTTCATACTTTCACAAAGCACTACAATATAGACATCGTCTCACAGACATGCTGGCTTTGGTCTTGCTCTTTCTGCAGGGCCTTCTGTCATGATTTCATATCAGACTTTACCACCTTCCTGAGTACTTTGTACTGCTTGGGAATCATTCCACATGTGTGGCCCAATGGAGGAGATGTCCTTGATGAAGACTGAAGAGTAAACTTACTGTAACAGTAGATCGAGAATATTCTCCATTGGGCCACAGCGCACCCACCTTCCTTCCACGTTTCTGAGGTATGAGCTGGCAGGTTTGTCCACTGCATTATCTGGAGGTGTCCATAAGTTCCTTATGTATCCTATATTGCCAGTCCCATGTTTCTCCTTGTGTGCCTGGTACTTGATCTCCTGGTTCTTCACAGTAAGAGGCCCTCCAAGCTTGTCTCTGGCAGGGAACTGAGGAGCAAGGGGAGCCACCCATATTTTATAGGTGCCGACTTTGTATGTCATCATGGGTGGCCCACAGCTAGCAAAGGTTTCTGAGTTGTCCTATCTCTGATGGTTTATAGTTCCAAAGGTGTGGCCCAATGAAGGAAATTCTCTTGAAGACCTACTGTTATGGTGAGTAATGTTCTTTCTTGATCTACTGTAGTACCAAGCTGAGATACTTCTACTCAGAGACACTATCTACCACCTTATCAGAGGTTAAAATATGAAATAGAGTATATTTACTAACCCAAGGCTTAGATCCAAAAAGCAACACTAACAGTAACAGTTTTCTTTTGATTTAACACAAGATGATTAGCGGTGAACTAACTTTGTATGTTGTTAAAATCATTCTGTAAGCCAGCCTGCTGGCACAGCGGTAGCACTGCTGCTTGCAACGCCAATAACCCAGGTTCAGAAATGAGCCTGGAGCATCAGAGGGCCAGCCAAGGGGAGGATGTTTGAGCGACCGGCAGACAGCTCACCTTCTCCAGGGTGGGGAGGAGCAGGACTCTGGCCTCCTGGTGGCAGTTGTGGGGCAATGAGCCTGGAGTCCCAGCAAGTGCAGGGATTTGGTGGGACACAGAAGATGTTGGCGCATCATGCATGGGAGCATGTAAAATGCTCCAAGACCTCATTGCACATCTGCTTCCTCCAGGGGCAACCAATAACTGGAAAATTCTGCTGGCGGGACAGGTGACAACTCTCAGCCACCATGCCCACTACCAGACCCTGCCTGCTGGACCTTGCAATCCTCTAGCCTTCACCTCCACCTGCTTGTGAACCAGATTCTGCATACAAGGGAGTTGCCATGGAGATAAAGGCATCTCCACCTCAGGGGGAAAGCCAAGGGGGCCAACCAAGCAGGTGAGTCACAGGTGGACCAGGGGACTGAGGATTAAGGTCAGGGAGGTTCCCATGGGGGGGGGATCAAGCACCAGAGTTGACTGAAGGAGGTCCCAGCCAGTGGAGAGGGAGGATAAAAAGAGTTGAAAAAAAAAGTAATTCTGTAAGTTCTGTTCAGTGAAAGACAAATTTAGACCAGAGGTAAATAGGACATCACCAATATACATGTGTATAATACAGTATTAGACAAAGTTTGGAATTTCATTTATAAATACCAACAAAAGGAGAGGGCCCAGAAAAGAGCCTTGTGGCACACCCAAATCAACATGAGGCATGGATGATAAAAACAGACCAACTTTCACAGCCTGAGAACGATAAGATACACATGACCTGAACCAGTGACGAGGCATTCCTGCAACCCCATAGGCCTGCAGCTTACTAATTAAAAAAGGTGGTTCACAGTATCAAAAGCAGTATATATCAAAGAATCAAAAGCTTTATATTTATCTATATTATATTACAGAGAGAGGGAGTAACCTAGCGTGCACAGTGTATGACTGGTCAAGTACCTGATCTGTATGTGCTATGACTGCAGTTTCTTTACATGTTTTGTATTGCCTCTGTCCATGTATACTACTGACCACACACCTTTAAAGTGGCATTAAATAGCTGGCCCTGTGGCTTGGTGGTATCACTGCCACCTGCCACGCCAGTGACCCAGGATTGGGAGCAGACTTTGGTTGCTGGGGGGGGCAGCGGAGGGGGAGATCAAGCATCCGAGGGGCTACTTTCTTCTCCATGGGGTCTGTCACTCCACTGATGACTGACACCAGGTGGAGGCCTGGTGTCAGTGCAAGCAGGAAGGCATGGAGGGAGTGGCAGCATGTTTGATGCAGTGCGTTTGATGCAGTGCATGTGCCTCCACACAGCATGCACTGTTGTCTGGGCTACAGCAGAGGGCACAGGGAGAAAAGCAGAAAAACCTAGGGAGAGGGCACTATAAAGTCCCATTTGTCAGCTTCTACCCATGACCACCACCTGGGACCCTGCCAGCTTCTGGATGTACGCCTTCCTGGGGGAGAGGAGGAATGGCCCTCCCCGCTTGCCTTGCTACGGGGTGAAATCCATGAGGGAATCTCTCAACAGTTGAGTCCCAGGGAAGGCGATAATTGGGGGAGGGATGAGTAGGGTCTCAGAGCTTCTCACCTGCACCCCTGGAGAGAAACACCTTTATAAAAATATTTCCATTAAACATACCCATTAACTTTCCATTAAAGGAAGCCAGTAAAAATTCCCATTAATCGGTGCATAAACAATCGGTGGAAAAAAACACACATTAAATCCCTAAAGCCTTTAGGTAGGTAGGTAGGTAAAATTTTATTTATACAATGAATCTGGCTTTAAGGATCCTTAAATCCCTATTTACAAGGCACACCTGTTTGTATAAATTACAAATAGTTCCAAATAACACACAATACATATTCAATACATTTACAGTAAATATAACAATAACATTATATAAAGCAAAACACATGGTTAGAAAACACAAATAACCTAACTATATTAACTAATCACCTACTGCATTGGTAATTAAAACCCAATTCCTGACCCACTGCAGATTTAAAAACAGCATCACAGATTTCTGGTTCAAGGAGGGGAGGAGGAAGACAATTCCAACAGGAAACGGCCTTAAACTGGAAGGTCATCTCACTGAATCGGTTTGTTATTTTTGGGATAGTCAGTTCCCCGACTCCCCTGTTCCTTAAATTTATTCTATGATTTGGCTTTTTTAGTTGTGTTACTAAGTTGTGTGAAAATTTACTTTTGAATAATCCCCGAACTTGTCCTATCCAGGTACCCTTAGCCCTCAGTCCCAATGGTTTCCACCCAAGGTTTGAATACATTATACAGTGATGGGTTTTATATTCACATCTTAGCACAAAGCGCGCTAACCTATTATAAAGAACATCTAGTTTTTGTAATTTTGTTTTGTTGAATGCCTATATATATATATATATATATATATATATATATATATATGACTTCCATAATTAATTACTGGTAGAACCAATTGGTTCGCTATGGTTAATTGCATTTCTTTTGTCATGCAATGTGATATGCATCTCATTGCTCCTATTTTTGCATTTGTTGTCCTTGTTAATTCAGTCACATGTTTTTCAAAAGTTAAGTGCTGATCGATCTGGATCCCCAAGTATTTGTACACACCGGTTTGTTCCAAACTTCTAACCTCCTGGGTCTTTATTCTTAATTTTGGGACACTTTTCCTGCCTGGGGCAAAAAACATTGACTGTGCCTTTTTGCTATTTACTAATAGTCCCAGGGAGGAAAAGTATCCCTGCATATCCAGAAAATCACTTTGCAATTTCCATTCTACCTCTTCCTGATCTTTACCTTCTGATAGCAGCATGGTGTCATCCGCATAGAGTCGAATTTTTGAATATTTGATACATTTAGGTAAGTCATTTAGATAGACTATGAACATGAGGGGGCCCAGGATAGATTCCTGGGGAACCTCTCTTGTTACATGGTCCATCCCAGACTGCTGGCCTTTCAAAACAACAAACTGGGATCTTTCATCAAGATAAGAATCAAACCAGGAGCAGGTCTCCTCCTCAGTACCTATTCTCCTCCTCATTGCACTTAACAGAATTCCGTGCTCAACCAAGTCAAATGCTTTTGACAGATCCACGTATACTGCAACCATGGACTTTGCCTCCCCACAGGGGGTAGCTATAAGGTCTAAAAAGTCCATGAGTGCAGTAGCCGTGGACCTGCCCTGTCTAAAACCTGATTGACATTGAGTTAGTTTATTATTTTTTTCAAGATACTCCATTAATTCTGCATGGACTATTTTTTCCAGCATCTTAGATACCACTGACAGCAATGCTACTGGTCGATAATTTGAAACTTCCATGGAATCCCCCCTTTATTTACTGGGACCACTTTAGTAAGTTTCAACTTTGTGGGAATTGACCCTCCTTTAGGCTACAGTTAAAGATATTTCTCAATATTGCTGATAATTCTAAGGCAGCTTCTTCTAACAGTCTACTATCTATTTTATCTGGACCACTAGCTTTATTGTTTTTTAACTTATTTATGATTTATAATACTTTTTTTTTTAACCAATCTAAATCTAAACTTGGGTGAATTATTAATTTTGGAATTCTTCAGGTCTTGGTTTTCTTTTATATTTTTCTTTTGATTTAAATCTGATTCAGCTACAGGTTTCAAGTCGGGGAGGTTTATAAAATAATTTATTTAGAAAACTCCATTAAATTTAATGTGTTTGACTGAGATGAGATGGCCACTAAGATTTAATGGACATTATACATGTAATGGGGATATAGACATTAGTTTCAGAAGCATTATTACTGTCTAATGTCCATTAAAGTAATTTAATGCTGCCATAAAACCATCTATTAAAATGTTAATGAAATTGCCCAGCATACTGTATTTCAATGCTTTTTAATGGGCATGTGTTAAGCTAGCAATAACAGCCAACAAGTGGGCAGTATTGGGCTATACTGGACCACCCCAGTGGCATAATAAGGTCCAAAGCCACAGATGGAGGGCCTTGTAGCCTTTGAAAAGTCCAGTATAACCTGTAGTGCCCACCCTGGAGGGTATTCTTGCACTTAGAAAATGGGTTTTAGATGGCATTTTAAATTAAATACAGTATTTCAAATACTTTAAAAAATATTGTAGAAAGTTAATGGAAATAAATAAACCAATTTTTTTTATAAATTAGACCGTCCACTGCTGGCATTGGCAGTAGAGGGAGCTGTTGTGTTTAACAAGAAGCAGTATATTTTCTTTATTTGTATTGTTTCCTGTCCTCCCTTCCCAAGTACTGGTCTGGTTTTGATTTTTTAAAGGCTATTTCTGCCCTGTCCTCCATGCTCGAGTGCAAGTCCAGTTTTGGTTTAACAGTTAGGCATGAGAGCATGGTCAAGGATGTGAGCAGCAATATTTTTGTGAAGAACTGTCCCACAGACAGAGGCATGCTGCTGGGTTGCAGCAGCACATAGAGTGCAGGTGGCTGGCGTGCAGACCTACTGGGAAAACGTGTTCAGGAGCTGCAGGGTGAGGGAGGTGGAGCGAGCTGGCATTAATAATGATACTAAACTTGTAAAAACAGGTAAATAATGGGACTTAAAAGTGATTTTGATGTCCACTTGTGAGCGAGGTAGTGAGGTAAATCTTGCTAAGCAAGGGAAAAAATATGGCGGCAGAAAGATGTGAAAACTGAGTTGGCACAGTTATTTTTTTGGGTTAAAGGGCAGGTTGGCATAGGAACTTGTTATTTCCAGGTCTCTACTGGCACATAACTGTACCTCTTTGCAAGGGGTTCAGCTGATCAGACACTGAGAAATCTCCCTACCATTTTCTACCATTTTCTAGTGAGTATTAACAACTCAAATGTATTAATTGGTGTGACTCCATTAAAATGTCCCATTGATATCTAATAAATCAGTGCATAAATAAAGGCACCACTAAAAAGAGATTTACATTTTAATGGTGTCATTTATTTTAATGGTTTAGATTATACTCTAATGGCTAATGAAACCCACTGAGTCATGTAACACGATGTTGGTATATTATATGCATTGTGGGGTTTATGCACTTAAGGGTGGATTGCGTATATGCTATAGATCTGTGGCACAGTGGCAACTTTAAGTTAGAATGCCACACAACCCTCAGCTGCATTCTCAGAAAGGGCATGTGGCCTTTCTGCACTGGATCCCCCAGCTGGTTATGGTCATGGAGCTACACATGCAGCCAGTCAAGGTGCCTGTCTGCAGTGTGCCCACACTCCATACCATTCCTGAAAGTGTGGAGTGCTGGGTGAGGGGGGGGGCACAAGATACAGCAGCAGGGGCCCAGCCATATCCATTGTGTGCCCCCCAGATTTTGACTGCCAGCTACAGCAGAAACAACCATCCCACTACCAAGCTGCCCTAGCCCTCTGGGCAGACAGAAAGGGCTGGTGGCAAGCATGCAGGCACTCCCACACCATCCCAGAATACCCCAACTTATTCAGTGCAGAGAATCCACTTCTGAACCCGACAGGTATCTGATTAGATGCCCACATGTGTCCTCTAATCCGCCCCCCCATGCAGCTGAGCACCTGGGGTGGGACCCCAGACAGGCACACAGTGGTGGCCGGCGATCGAGAATGCTGGCCACCTCATTCCTGTCTGTAGGTGCGGAGCTACATACCTAGCCCAGCACTGAATCATGCATACCTGGACCGTCACTGATCCATAGCCCCCAGTGTGCACCATTACCTATGCTGTACACATCATGGTGATGCAAATCAAATTTTCCTCCCCAAAACAGTACATGACATTGTTGTCATTCCCCCCACTATCTCCCCCCCACACACACACACACACCATGCATGGCGTGCTCCATCATCACCCCATGCCTACTTAGTAATGGGCTCCTCCCTTCCTCACTCCTACAGTACACTCCACAGTCTATCACCCCCAAGTACAAGACTCCATCATCTATTCACCTCCCAATGTAAAAACACCCATTTTCAGTCCCCACCCCCTCACCCCCGTAAAAGATGCAGGTGCTCCATTATAAGATAATCCTACAAATCAGTTATATTAACTACTTATCAAGTCTGCAGAGAGATCCTAGACAGCAGCCTTGAACCAGTTGCAACTGAAAAATAAAAATGTGTAAACACCACAGTAAAATAGGTTTAAGAATGGTAACATAGTAACAAATCATTTTTCTAACATAGGCAATGACATGTCAGACATTAAATGAGAAAAATAAGGACTTTTTTCAAACAGCTTGTAATCAGGCCACCATAGGTGTTGTTGGTTATTACTATTGCCTTATGGGCTCAAACAAGGTTAAGAGGCCTGGGTCAATAAACTCCTGATGGGGAAGGGGGTCTCACATCCAAGGTGTAAGTAAATTTTGCAGTGCCACCACCCAGAGAAAGGTTTAAGTGGGAGTGCTGTAAGTATAGTACAACCACCTAGAATACATTACTTCTCCACCTGATCAGCCCCCACGTGAACCACGCAGTGCAATAACAGTTCCCCACAAACTGCAATACTTATAATCTATAAAACAGATGTCCAAACAGTAAATGTAAACAAAACAACAAGGGCTTTATTTGGGTGCAGGAACAGGTCTGGGTAATAGAAAGGGGGTTATGCAGTAATGGTGGTGCCTTATAGTCCTGGGAGGTTCTTCAGTGCCCAGTCAGGCTACAGCCTAAATGAAACACTATGCTGATTTTCAGTCACCCTTCAATGTGAAATCAAGCAATATGGACAACCTGGGGCTGTGCTTCCAGTGCACTTCCACTCGCAGTCCAAAATGCAGCAGTTCTCCCTCAAACCACACATGTACAATACTGGCTTTGCCCAGTTGTACTGGTGGGCACTACTACCCTCTCCACACTGGTGACAGTTATAATATCCTCTCATTTTAGGGAGCTCCCAAGTGCTTCACTGAGTGTCCAGCCATGGAAACAGTGTAGGCCCGATGATGTTGCATGTGGTTGGCCAGCAGTGGTACACTTTAAAAAAAATTAAACAGAACTGCAAATAACCCCAAACCCAAGGCTCATAAAACTAAAATGGGCATTTGTAAATCTTAGCTGGATGGCCTATCCATTAAATACTTTCCCAACAACTGTGACACAATGATACATTGCAAGCCCTGTTGTCTTCCAGACCAGGGAATCTCTCACTATGCACAGGGGCACTGGCGCAGTTGCAGTGAGTCCCTCTTTGTCTGTTTTCTTTTTTTTTCCCCCTCTGCTGGCTGCTCCCCTTGGCCCTCACAGCTCCCCAACCTCATCTCCCACCATCCCTGGGACTTACCTTAGGGCCACTGAGTGCCCCACAGATTGCCCCCTGTGACAGGGCCATTGGGCAAGCCCCCTTCTGGCGTTGAGTTTGGATCTGTGGTCCCTGTGCCCAGTAGGCAGTGTGAGGTCTTCGGGGCTCCGTGGAGTGGTATCCTGCAGCCAGCTGTGATTTTTCCATTGTTCTCTCCTGAACCCATGGGCACTCCACTTAGGTGGCTGTTTGACATGTGTATATCAGAGGACGTGCTTGCATCTCCTGCCAGGCAGCATCCCCCACCTGGAACTGCTGACTGGCCATACTGCCTCCCATGGTCAACTAGAAGACAGTGTTATGGCGGCACAGTCTGCCCTCCCTCCCCGGTGGAGGAGAGCAACCACTGGAATGCTCAATTCTCCTCCCCTCAGTCAACCCCCAAGTGGCTCAGTGTCATTCTGGGTTGCCGGTATGATGGCAGGTGAGGCATGGGTGACTCTGTACTTTGTGCCACTGGCTCTTTGGCTGTTTTCAATCTCTCTCTCTCACTCTCTTCAAGTGTCTTGTACTGGCTGACAAAACTGCTGCTCTCTCTGGTTCCAGTCAGGCCTCTCCTGTCCTCCTCCTCAATCTGCAGACAATCTTCTCAGTGTGGCACAGGGCAGTTTAGACTGTGAAATCTAGTTCCGCGCAGTCAACACACCACAACCTGGCATCCAGTCCCTAGTGTTTTGCAGTAACCAGCACTGGGCTGTGGTAGTGGCTGAGTGGCTTCCCAGACTAGCTGTAATCACAGTTAGGTTGAGTACAGCAGTAGCCTTCAGCTGCGGTTCATGCTGAGCGACAACAGCACACAATTAACTCCTTTTGTTTCAGTCAGAAATCAGATTTTCTCCCTCACTGTCCCTTCAATCTCTCAGGCAGATGTGTGGCCTGTCCCCTCCAGCAGTGCCACACAAGTGCCAGTCAGCTTCTCACAGCAGACACATACAGGATGATGGAACTCTGGAACAGCCCCTTGCTGCTCACTGGGGAATGGCAGTTTTCCACTGGTCGACTGAGCTGTCAGGCATTCTAGGGCAAGGTTCGAGGTCTATCAGATGATCACTGATTAACCAGAAATTTGTGTCAGGATTACTGCAGTCCTCCAGTGTCCCATAAGCTCCTTCTGGCTTCTTCTCCAGGCTCTGCATCCTGACTGGCTGTAATGCAACCCCTGTCTCCAATTGCTGTGATAGTTGGGGTCAGGGATCACAAAGATGGTAGCCAAATCTGTATTTCTTTTGTGACAGTGGGGCACTTGCCCTCAAAGTCCTATTTTCACCAGGGCTCTGCCCTAAGATAACTATTCTAATGTTTCTGTTTTTGCTGCATGTAATCGTGCTTGCAGTCTGATTTTGTCAGGGTGATCGGTCCGCCAGTGGCAGGTAGCCACCTTTGACGTGTGGCAGGAGTAACCTTCATGCTGGTGCTGGAGTTGCTGAAGAGTCCAGGATTTCATTGGTGCTGCAGCTCTCCTCTGGTACCAGGCAACAAAGTCCATGTTCTCGAGGCCAAACAGACCAGGTAGATGCCTAGATGGCTGTAATGGCAGTTGGGGCTCTGAAAGGTAAGGTAAGGCCCCACACTATAAGGGGCTTTATAATCAGATAATTTAAGAAATAGAAATAAAACAGAAGTTATGAAAAGGTAAAAAGAGGCACTGGACTTGAGTCTTAATGTTTAAAAGGGCCAGCATATTTGCAAAATCATACATCTCAGGCCTGCAAGGTTTTAGTATGATACCACTATGTGAGCCCTGCTCATGGGCAGCATCTTCAGAGTCCATCTGCCAGTACAGATGTCCATGTAGACTACTGGAAGTGGGCCAGAGCCAACGCCAGAGCTGACTATCCAGTGTGGTTGCCAGGCTGCAGCCTGAAGGCATGGGCTTTCATTTTCATTTGTAATGCTTGTCTACTCTACCTTATCTCAGTATTCTATGGACTCGGACCACCCTCCTCTAACAATTCCCACACCTTCATGCTCCCAAATCCTGCTGACTCCTCTGCCAGTGACTCTACAATAAAGTAAAAATATTAAAAAAGGAAAGAAAGAACCATTATGCTGCATCACTCAGGGCCATTCCTGAGGAATAAAGGATAAGGATCAGACATTGGTTCCAGCAACAAGGCATATTGAGGTGTTACGTCAGGGATTTAACCTGCATCCCAAGTGCCATCTCAGCATCTGGCTTTGGGGATGCTAAAGCTTTGACCAGCACCCCACCCTGCCTGCCAGCTAATGCAGTGGGACTGGTTGGTTTAAGCCGCGCATTTTAGCAACCCCTAGCACCCACTAAGGGCTTGAAGGATTGGGGAAAGGGCAAATAAGATAAAGACATAAAACAGAAAAAGAAAGGATGATTATTTTTGGGTGGAGAGTATTCTGGCAGTGAGCCCACAGTAGTTTTAATAATACAAATTCTCCCTGTTGAGTCAACTGTCTAATGTTGAGCAGTGTGTAACTGTTCTGGCAAGCTGGTGATCTGGGTTTGCACCTTGATTGCAGGACAGCAGAGGCCAACAGGGAGAATACAGAGTATCCATATGGACATTTTTCTGCCTGGGGGAGGAAATTTCCTGGTACTACTCACTCAGTGCACCTAGGGAGGCCTGGTAGTGAGGACACTGGTGATGTGGGTGACCATACAGTGACTGGCACCTCCCAGGACAGGCTGAGCATGCCCCTGTTCAGACAGGGAAGTGGGTTGAGCAATAAAGAAGAGAACCTCCCTCACTGGATGAATGAAAGGATAGCTCCATGTCCACCCACCTCCTAAGGTGCACAGGCATTCCAACCCTTCCCCCCACTGCTGCTGGATCCTGCTTCTTTCTACTGAATAGACTTTGGCCAGGAAGACAAGGGGAAGCCTTCTATGGCTAAGGGAGTTCAACGGTCACTGTCAGTGGGGTCTAGAACTAGAGGGGCACCGATGCAAGTACTGAAGATCCTGGATGGACAGTAGCTAAAGCACTGGGCCAGAGCACTGCCATTGAACCTGGGAATGAAGAATTCATTTAAAAAATCCATCTGGTTGTCCAGTGGGACTAGTTAGTATAGCTAGTTCTTGATGGCCCTGTGGACCAATGTAGTTAAATTTCCATAGTGGAAATGGTTTAAATTAAAGAAGAAAGATCTCCCTGGTGTCTAATAGGTTCAGGAAAGGATTTCCCCTTCCCAAAGCACTGGTGCTCCTGTTTGTACTAACCCCTGTGTTTCTATTGTGTAGTCTTGTGGGTCCAGAAAGTGTGGGGAAGAACCATCTGAAGGCGTGATAGCCCACTCATTTAGATTTCCTGCTTGCCACTCAAGCTCATAGAGAGCTTTGGAGCTTTGGAGCATTCAGCCCAAGCTGTAGCTCTCCCTCCAGCTTCTGTGTAAGTCCCTAAGGGGAAAAAAAAAAAACTTTATTTTTCAAACCATTGCACAGCGGTTTCTTAGCTCCACTACCGCTAGACATCAAGAATAATTTTCTACTTTACATAACTGGTCCATGGGCCCGCCATGAGAAGTAAAGAAAAGTAGCCCACCAAGGTGGAACCTGCAATGGGCCTTATGGCTTTATCATTATTCCCCCTCAGCAGTAGAAGCTGGGACCAGAGTACTGGAAGTCAAAATGGCAGGCCTGATATCCCCTCCTCCATCCCACTGTGTCGCTGACACAACCCCATGCAACAGAACTACTGGACAGGAGACTTATGTCCTGTTCTTGATCTAAGGGGTCTGAAAGAGTTAATCAAATGCAAGGAATTTCACATGGCCTCTCTACAATCCCTCATTCCTCTGTTACAAGGGGATTGGATGCAGGCTTTGACTTTAAGGATCTGAACCTTCATATCAGAATTTGTTGCAGTTACTGACAATATCCATGGATCATGCTGGATGGTAAACACTTTCAATTTTGTGTCTTGCTCTTTGGCTTGTCCTCAGTGTTGGAGATCTTCACCAAATGTTTGGCAGTAGTGGCCATGGCCCTATGGACAGAAGATCTGTATGTCTTCCCTTATCTGGATGACTGGCCCCTCAAGGCCCTCCCCAGGGAGATCATACTTTATACCTTTGTCCGGACCATGTGATCAGTTGGGCATTATGAAGAATGAACAAACAAATCAGTTCTGATCTCATGACAGTGTCTCCAGTATGTACACGCAGTATTGGATACATCTGTGGCAAGAGCCTTCTCGCCAGAGGGTCAAGCAGACACCCTGATTGCTTAGGCTCACCTGATTCCCAATAGCTCATACATGTCAAGAAGATCAGTGCTGAGACTTCTTGGCCTGATGGTGGCTGCCATAATCATTGTTACCTACGCATGCACTCACATGCACATCCCGCAGTGGTTGCTTCATGTACAAAGGAACCAGATGTCAGACAACCTGGGCCAACTAATACTGGTCACGTCCCCACTACACTGTACCCTACTTTGGTAGATAGATTGCCCAGATCTCATGATAGGTGCCCCCTTTTTCTGTCAAACACCTCTCCAAGTTCTAACCACAGATGCATCCAGTTCCAGTTGGAGTGCACATCTGGGTCATCTTAGTATGCAGGGCCTCTGGTCCCAGATGGACAGCTCTCTCCACATCATATTCCGGAGAAGATGGCTGTGCCTACAATCCTTTGCAGTTTACACTTGGTATGGTCCACTTCTGATAAGGATTGGTGATATCAGTGTAACCTCCCTGCAAAAGGGGGTTCCTAAAAATGCCTGCCTGGGCTTAACTTAGCCTTTCTGCTCTGTCCTCCTCCTGCTGTCTCCTGGGCTTCTCCCGATCTGGCCACCAATGTTTTCTGGTCCCCCAGGTCTGCTTGTCCCTCCGATGCCCTGCCCTGCAGCCCAATTAAAAAATCTTGCCCCTTGGGGCTTAAAACAGTGATCACGAGCTCTTGCTGCAAAAGTGCTGCCTCCAGGACAGCGGGAGTTACATTGGTGCAAAAAGCACCTTCAAAATGAACCGCTTCATTTTGCAGTTGCCTTGGGGACTGTGTCATGGGTCCCGGGATCCCTCCCACCTAACTGGGACCCGGTGATGAAGGACAGCCTGCTGGGGGGCTGCTCAATTAAAATTTAAACAAGTTTTGACCGGGGCTCATTTAAGTATGCCTGAGCCGTGCCCCGGTCCTCTGAGTAAATGATAATGTGTGTCTGGCTGCCCCCAGCCTTGCTATATTCGGCTTTGGCTGAAAAGAAGACATTAAATGTTTTTATTATTGTAATCTATTGCTGTATATTGGGGAAGTACTGTATATGTGGTGGTGAGTGTTTAAATTAAAATAAATACTTTTCCCTTGGATTCACCAGAATGTTTGGGACTCTTATGTGTCAGGTGTCAGCTGCTGCAGGGGAAGCTTGATTTTGTGCAGTAGTGACAGGAAAATGGTCAGAGCCACATTCTTCATTTGTGCAGCAACTGCAAGTACACCATCTGGGCTACTGAACTGTGGAGCATTAGGGCAAATATCTTTAATTTTCTGGCTGCACCAGGACATTATTCAGGACTGTATCTGATCTGCTATGAGGGACAGTGGGTTAAGCTACCATTGTCAGCAGCCACAGCCAATGGAAAGCCAGGAATAGAAAACCAGGACTTGTGGGACATTCACTACACCTCATAGGTAAACACCCAAGTACTCATGGGGACTTACAGGTACATTATTTTAGGCACCAGTTCACCCAACCAACTGTGCATCGAGTATCCTGATTGACAGGTCCCTTAGCCATTTAGAGATCTGTCACCTCATCTTTTCTATCAATCAGGAGTTGAGAAAAAGCCCTATAAGAGACAGTGTTTGCCAGCATTTCTTTAGACTTGCCAGAGTGAGAAGAGGAAAGCAGACTCTAGCCTACTTGGAGCCCCCCACGGGGGTGGGGCTCTGGTCCCTGCCATGCTTCTAGGCCTGGGCCACTTAGCTAAGCCCCTTCAGTCATCAGAAGGCATTATTTTCTAGTTACAGTTTAAAAGTTAAAGTAAATGTGGTGCTCTGCAACTGCTAGTCTGGAGGTTGCCAGAAATGTCCTTCCAGAGGCTAGCCCTCCCTCCCACGTTGGGGAAAGATGTGAAAAGAAGACCATCTAACCATGCCTCAGTTGTGAGAGAGCTGAAGAACATCAGGATGCCTTCGATTGCGGATGCATCCTGTGGAGGACCTGAGTGAGTACCCTCATACCCCCTGGTGCAAGGGAGACGTTTCTGAAGTAATCTTGGGGGCCTCAAGCCCCGCTACCAGATATTTTCTGCTGTGAGATGAGATCTTAGAGTTATCAGTCTGGGATGATAAGCCCCTACAGAGACTGCCTTGTTCAAAATTAGTGTGGATGTATCTCGCATGCCGCCCAAATGGCTCATATGCAGGAGCATCGAGATGGCTTGATAGTGAGTCATATAAAAGTGGTGTAATTTGTTGTTGCCCTATGGGTTAGTGTCCTGCTTTCGTGGAGCTGACAATTAAGCCGCGTTTGCCACTTCATGGGGTGGGAGGCCCTAGAGCTTATTTCATCTTGAATTATTCTGAAGATAGCTGTTTCTGTCTTGGCTGAATTTCATCTGAGAGTGCTTGACAGAAGTGTATGATATCTAGACGTGCCGGATGAGACTTTGTCTATGGATGCTTTACTTGTTATTTAAATGTACTGGATGTGACTTCATGCAAAACGAATACGGCTGCTTGATTAAAGTATCACGTCCTGCTGTTACTGTATGGATGCCAGTTTGGTATTTAAATGTACTGGATGTGACCGCATTTCAAGGGAATTTGGAAGCTTGATAAAAGTATCACTTTTCTAACTATACTGGGTGGGACTTTGAATTATTGTGCTGAATGTTTGGGATGTAAAATCCAAGATTTAGCCGTGTAGCTTGTCCTGAAATGTTTGGTTTCTGTAATGTACAGGGCAATCCCTGTCTTCTCCGATGCGCAGGGCAATCCCTGTCTCTTTTTGACCAGCAGGGTCAATCCCTGCTAATTCTGCTAAATGCAGGGCAATCCCTGCCTTCATTGTACTCAATGATCTATAGCTATTTTAGGAATAGTTCTCCAAGTTTGCCCCTCCCTTCAAATCAACAGCCGGCCAACTCGACCAGCTGCAACATCCACCAGGCCTGCAACATCTGGGACTGGTACCAATGTGGGGAAAAATACAAACATTAATGTAACATCTGATTAGTCAGCAGCTAGATAGCGAGGGCTCTGGGTATCATCTGTCGAATTGGGGAATGTGATTGTCTTGTTCTATTAGTAACATAGCCACCCAGCTGGAGGGTTCACCAGCAAAACACCAATCAACCCTGTACGTATGTATATAGTAATCAAATAACCTCTACTCCACATCCCCCATTCCTAACTCCTTATACCTGTAAATTAATATCTTGTTACTGTTTTTGAAACTCTGGAGTGAGCATATTATTAGAGAGAGTCATTAAATGCAAAGTATGGCAATGTGGGGAAATGTTTATTGGGGCATGTCTAGTTAAGGTAACTGGTTATCGTGGGTGGTATAGCATCTCAGGGGGCTATATCTATTACATAGAAGCATAGAAACAGAGAAGTTCATGGCAGATAAGGACCACAAGGCCCATCCAGTCTGCCTATTTCTTTTTCTACCTTATGAATGTGCCATAGGCCTTTTACTCTGTCAATGGCCTATCTATTCATACTCATCTGTATTGCTCCCTTATGCCTATCCCATGCCTGTTTGAAGCCCTGCACTGTATTCATATCCACCACTTCCTGATGTAGGCCGTTCCATGCACCCACCACCCTTTCTGTAAAAAGAACTTCCTCACATTACCCCTTAATCGGCCTCCCTCTAATCTCATGCTGTCCTCTTGTCCTGCTATTTTTCTTATATTGAAACATGTTAGACTCTTTCACCTTGTTAATGCCCTTAAGGTGTTTGAATGTTTCGATCATATCCCCTCTCTCCCTCCTTTGCTCTAGGGTATACATATTGAGCTCCATTAATCTGTCCTCATATGTTTTCTGATGCAGTCCCTGCACCATTTTGGTTGCCCTTCTCTGAACTGCCTCCATTTTGTTAATGTCCTTATTAAGGTTCAGCCTCCAGTACTGCACGCAGTACTCCAGATGGGGCCTAACCAATATCTTGTAAAGAGGGATCATTACCTCCCTCTTACAACTTGTGATACCCCTACTAATACACCTCAACATCCCCCTAGCCTTACCTACTGCTTTACTGGTCTGCTTGGATGATTTCAGGTCATCTGTGATGATGATGCCCAAGTCTCTTTCTTCCCTTGTGATTGCCAGCAACTCCCCTCCCAACCTATAGATGGCTTCAGGGTTTCGCTTCACTGTGTGCATGATCTTGCATTTCTTTGCATTAAACCCCAGTTGCTACTCTTCCAACCATTTTGCCAGTTTATCCAGAACTCTTCTCATTCTGCCCACCCCACCTGGATCATCTACTCTGTTGCAGATCTTGGTGTCATCTGCAAACAGACAAACCTTACCCTCCAGTCCATCTGCAATGTCACTGATGAAGATATTGAAGAGGACTGACCCCAGGACTGGTCCCCGAGGTACCCCACTTGTGACTTGCATCTCTTCTGACTGTATACCATTTACCACCACTCTGTTTTCTGCCAGTTTGCCACCCAGTTGACCAACATCTGACCTACCCTAAGCCTACCCAGCTTATTAATCAATTTTCTATGTGGAACAGTATCGAAAGCTTTGCTGAAGTCATGGTAGGCAACGTCAACTGCTCCCCTTTGGTCCACCACTCTGGTTTCCCAGTCAAAGACATCTATGAGATTAGTTTGACAGGACCTTCCTGTTGTAAATCCATGCTGTATTGGATACTATGCTCCTATGGATTCCAGGTGTTGCACTATCCTTTCCTTAAGGAGTGCCTCCATAATCTTGCCCACTACTGAGGTAAGACTGACAGGTCTGTAGTTCCTTGCCTCCTCCCTGCTACCACTCCTATAGAGCGGGATTACATGAGCCCTTCTCCAGTCTTCTGGGACCTCTCCTGTGCTCAGAGACTCACTAAACAGTTCTGATAATGGCTCTGCTAGTTCCACCCTTAGCTCCTTTAGTGCCCTGGGATGTGTGCCATCAGGCCCCATTGCCTTATCCAGCCTGAGCTTAGCGAGCCTTTCTTTTGTGATGGGACTTGTGCACACCTCTCTCCCCCCGTGTCCATGGTGCTGAGCTGTGGGCCCTGTCCTACCTTCTCCTCAGTAAATATTGAGCAGAAGTATCTATTTAGGATAGATGCTTTTCCTTGGTCCTCCTCCTCACACTCCCCCTCATCCCCTTTGATCTTAGCAATAGCTCCTCTGGACTTTCTCCTTTCACTAATGTATCTATAGAAAGTCTTGTCACCTTCTTTTACTGTTCGTGCTAGTGTTTCCTTGGTTTGGGCCTTTGCCTGCCTTCCTTGCTTCCCTTAGGGAAGTTTGGTATGCCTCCCTATCTTCATCCCGCTGCATTCCCTTATATTTCCTGAAGGCCAGCCTTTTGGCTCTGACCTTTTCTGCTACTGTTTTTGAGAACCAAGGTGGTTTCCTTCTTCTTTTGCTCTTATTTATTTATTTATTTTATTTATTTAAACAGCAGTTTGGAAAACCTTTGAGCCATAGGCTCATTTACAAAGGTACCTTGTCACAGTAAGACAAACGAAAATGCACAGTATAATAGTACAACACAGTATAACAGTAACTTAAGACATAGATACAAACAAGCTGGTACAGGTAGGATTGATGCAAACAATACCAGAGTTATGTTGTCCTTAGCAGCTTAGTAGTAAGCTTTGTCATAAGTATTGAGTACGGCTTTGACTAGTGGCAGTTACAGCTTCGGGTGTTAATAAGGTGGTTATGTAAGGAAGTTTTGAAGCACGATATAGTTGGAGCTTTAGAGATGGAGGGGGGCAGTGTGTTGAACCAGGAGGGGGCTCTAAAGCTGAAGACTCTTTGGCCGTGAGAGGTCCTAGCTCTAGGGATAACAAGAGAGGTTTTCCCCAGAGGTCCGAGTATGAACTAGTGGGACAGAGCGGCGTATGGTGGTAGTCAATCCTGGTGGGGATAGCCCAAGGAGGGCCTTTTTTGTAAGGGTACAGGTCAGATATTTGAGGCACTTGTCAAGATCAAGTACCAGCGCTTTAGCGTACAGTAAACAGGTGTGTGTTAGCCTAGGTGCCTCAGTAATTAACCTGCAGGCCTTATTCAGAGTAGTGCGAATTTTATGGAGTGCGGTCTGATCAGCAGCACCATACACCGGCAGTCCATAGTCCACTAGGGACAGGATAGAGGAGGTGACTGCGATTCGAAGAGCCTCCGGGGGGAGGCAGTGTTTATACCGATGTAAAATGCCCAATCGGATATTAGTGGCAGTGGCTAGGGCAGCAATGTGTCCATGGAAGGAGAGGGAGGGTCAAATGGATCCCTAGGTATTTATAGGAGCAAACTTGTTCGAGTGGGAAAGAGGACCTAGAGTGAATGAGGAGTTTGAAGTTGCAGGACTTGTTTTGAGTATGAGTGAAGAACATGGTTTTGTTTTTTAAGATTTATCACCAATCTATGTTCTTGAACCAGCCTCAAGCTCGCTGGAAGGACTTCTGCAGCAGTCCTGAGGGCAATAGGGTTACGACTTGAGGCAAAGATGACTGCATCATCAGCGCATAACAGAATGTTCCCCGAGCAAGAGTGTGGAAGGGTGTTAAGGTAAAGGGAGAATAGTAAGGGGCCCAGAATGGAGCCCTGGGGAACCCAGAAAAGATGGGACAGACGCCTGAGTAGGTCCCATTAATTTTACACGCCAGAGCGGTCAGACAGATAACTGGTGCACCAGGAGATAGGCCCAGCAGCAAAACCAAAGAGACTAAGGGCATCAAAAGGAGGGGGGGGAGACAGTGTTGAAAGCTTTAGAGAGGTCAATGAAGACGCACCAGCCAGAGAACCAGTGTCTAGGAGGAGTGGAGAAAGTTGGAGAACTCTAGGAGGGCTGTGTTGGTACTGTGGCCCTCTGTAGCCATGCTTTCAGAACATAGGAGCATTGTAGGTGGAGAGGTAGTCAGAGATTTGAGAGGCCACCACTTTTTCCAAGGCCTTGGAGAGAGGAGAGAGAATGGAGATTGGCCGATAGTTTCCAGCCACAGTCCTATCACCACCTTTAAAGATAGGGGTGACAGTGGTGACTTTCCAGGCAGTTAGAACCTTCCCCAGGCAAAGAGAGTGGTTGATGAGGCACGTGATCAGGGTAAGGACTGTGTCTAAGACCAGCCGTAGGATACATGGATCCAGGGTGTCACTGCCTGTACTATTACTCTTGAGGGCAGTGACAAGGTGCGGCCTAAGTTCTTGGGCAGAAACACGGCGGAGGAGAAAATAAGGGCGAGAAAGATTTACGGCAGGTGCTGGGGGAGGAGGGTCAAAAAAATTTGTAGGGAGGATAGGGCTAAGGTCAAGTGAATGAGGTGTTGAGGTGGTTGGCTATGAGGGCTGGGTCTGAGGAGATCATGCCATTAATGTTGATCTGGGTGGGTGGGAGTGTGCACTCCCATTTAACTGTTTAATGTTATCCCAGAAGGTTCTGGGGTTCCCCCATGAGGCAGTGAGTGAGGACTGATAGTGCTCAGACTTGGCCTTTCTGATGGACCGAGTGCACTTGTTTGCGGCAGCATATAACTGCCTGTCACTGGGCTGGCCAGTCTCAATGGCACGGTGCCATAGGCTGTCCCTATGTTTGAGTTGGTGGATCAAAGCTGGGGTTACCCAGGGGGCATTCTGCCTTTTAGAACGGCGGGTCAACATTGGGGCAAAGATATCACAGGCATTATTAAAAGTTCGGGTAAAGAAGGAGAGAGCTGTGTCGATGTCAGGAGTTGCCTGTATAGGAGACCAGTCAATCTGGGACAGAAGTTCCTTAAGTTTTATCAGTCCACCAGGTATTAGATGCCACCGGTATGTGGACTGTGCTATGGGTTTGGGGACTGAGGATGACCAGTGAAATAGAATGGGGGAGTGATCACTGAGAGAGTCTGGGAGGACTTGTACATTGGGGATCCGATTAGGGCGGTTGGTGAGTACCACATCAAGCAGGGTACTGGAGCCTCTCTTGGGGTTAGTCCTGGTAGGGTGGGTAACTAGTTGCGTTAGGTCTATTGCAGAAAAGGAGTCTCGGGTAGAGGAGGAGGAGGAGGAGGGGCTGAGCCAGTTGACATTTAAGTCACCCACCAGAATTTGATCTGCGGAAGGAGGTAGTGAGGAAAGGTATTCTGTAAGAGAGGCAATGGCCTGAGTTTGGTCCCTGGGGGGCACATATGCAGTAGTCAGATAAAGGGGTCCCTTTAAAGGGTCAGGGGTTAGTTTCAGCGTAAGCGCCTGGGCCCTGGAGTCAAGGATGGAGCAGGCAGGGCTAGTACGGGGAGAGATTCCTTGACATAAATAGCGCGGCCGCCGCTCCGTCTCCGAACATGGTCGGACCGGAAGAGGGTGAAACCAGGAAGGGAGACTAGGGAGTCGGGACGATTTCGACAGCCAAGTCTCAACCAGAGCGATGACATCAGGGTTAAATGATGTGACCAGGCATTGTAGTGAGTCAAACTTTTAGGAGGCTACAGATATTCATGGAGACCATGCATAGGCCTGTGGTGCTAGTCGGGAGCTCCTGGGAACTGGGCCAGGGTTTGATGAATGTTCCCTGACAGGAGTAGTAGCATGACTAACACCCTGGCTGGGAGATGGTGAGAGGTTTTCCTACGATTGACATGGGGGAGGCTAAGGAGCAGGGGTGGGCAGGGTGGTACAGGAAGGGAAGGCAAGAATAAGAAGACACACAGATGTGCCTGAGGTGAGGAGAAAGCTAGGAGGAGGCAGGGAGGACCAGACACACAGAGGTCCCAAGCGGCAGGAGAGCAGGTTCAGGAGCAAGGGAGGGAGGTGCTAGGGCACAGTGCTGAGTAGCAGATGGAAGGGGCAAGTGCACTGCTAGTGGGGATAGGCACAGGCAGAGCTGAGGCAGGGCCAACATTGTGGTGAGCAAGATCCAAGGGAAGTAGTACTGTACAGGTAGGAGAGAAGTAGCGAGGGAGCATAGGTCCCTCTAGTGGCCAGCAGGTATAACCTGCAAATGGGAAAAGGGGAAATAGGTTCTGGGCAACAGGACGTGATGTCACCGGATGTGACGTCACAGGGTGGATCCTTAAATTGACAGCCGCCCCTGGGTGAGTGGGTGGTTGGGGCAGGCTAGTACCCCCCTGCAGGCGTCCAGATGAAGAGAAGAGGCTCTCTTTACCTCGAAAGTTATTAGGCTGGAAATTCGGCTTCCTCAGCTCCTCAGGTGAGCTGCTTGTGTTGCTTGTGTTGCTTGTTTGTCCCGAGTGCCTAGCTTAGGGGGGGGCTGCCTATGTAGTGGAGAAAACAAAGCCTCTCATTACTATGCAGCGGGAGAATATGTTGTGACTTTCACAAAGGAGCTCCTCTCTATGCTTTTCTCTAACACAATAGGATGTTGCTTCAAGTATTGCGTCCTTAATGCTTGCCCACTTTGCCTGTACCCCCTCACCTGTATTTCTTCTTGACAGGGCTAGCTTAACTCTGTTGGCCATCCTATCAAAGTCAGCTCCTCTGAAGTCCCATATTTTTGCCTTGGAATGGGATGATTTAGTTCTAGTGGTCAAATTGAACCATACCATGTGATGGTCACTGGCCCCCAGGTGACCTTCTACCTGGAGATCTGTGATCCCTTCCTCTTTAGTCAGTACTAGATCTAGGATAGCCCTGCCTCTTCTGGGTTGTTCTATCAGTTGTATGAGGCCCTCCCCCTGCAGGGAATCCTCTATGTGTCTAGTTCTGGCAGATGTTCCTGCTGGTATTGACCAATCTGTATCTGGCATGTTGAAGTTTCCCATTATCAGAACCTCCCCTTTAGCTATCATGTTTTGTATATCTTCTAACAGTAATGGGACTATGTCCTCCCCCTGGTCTTGAGGCCTGTAGACAAATCCAGTTTGTATGGCTGTCCCATTTCCTGTTTCCACGGTGACCCACAGTTCTTCTGGCTCCTTATGTGTATTCTGAATTTCTGTAGCTTTGATATTTTCATTGACATAAAGGGCTACTGCACCCCCCCCACACCTTTTTGCACCTCGATCTCTTCTGAACAGTACATAGCCAGGTACTGAAGTCTCCCAAGTGTGGTTACTGGTGAACCATGTCTTGCTAATGGCTACTATGTTCAGTTTAGCCTCTGTCATTGTTGTCTGCAGGTCTGGGATCATGTTTCCCAGGCTGCAAGCATTTGTGTACATGATTTTTCATTGGCCAGATTTTGGTGTGTTAGTTGTTGGGCGAGGTCTGGCGTTTCCCCTGTGCGTCGTATAGGAAGCCGGACCTTTTTCCTTACCTGGTGATGCAAATGAACTACAAACATGCTGAACTTCTGTTTGATCACTAGCTGAGGGGTGTTCTTCCCATTTGACGTATCGGGTGCTGCGCCCCTCTCCCCATTTGCTAATTTAAATATTCTGCAAAGATGTCAAACTTCTACCACAATGCACTGACTCCCTCCTTAGTCAGATGCAGTCCATCAAATTTAAAGAACTTTCGCTCCCAAAACTGTTGCCAGTTACCTACAAATTTGTATCCTTTTTCCTGGTACCAGCCCTTGAGCCACATGTTTAGCTCCCCTGTCTCCTCTTCTCTGACCTTCTGTCCATCTGCTCCCCTCTCCCAGACTGACAGGATCTCAGAGAAGGAGATGCCAGACAAAATGGATAATAATTTGTCACCCAGTCAGGTCAGGTGTTCCTTGGTCTCCACAACTGACCAGCTGGCGAGATCGTTAGTCCCTATGTGTACCAGGATGTCGATGTTTTCTCCTGCTTCCTGCATGATTTTAGCAATGCAGTCAGTGTCTCTCCACACTGATGTACCTGGGAGACATCTGACTATTACCTCTGGCTGGAGGTAAGTATCAACTCCCTGAATCATGGAGTCTCCTATGATCAGAAGTGTTTTGTATTTCCTTTTTGCTTTTTTTGTTTTGATTCCTGTTTTGGGTGAGTTTTGTTGTGCTAGCTCCTGTGCTGCAATGTCCTCTGCCCCTTTGTTTTGATTTCGAAGATAGAGGCAGATACCTGTTTGTAGTTTTTATATGGTTTGTGGCGGTGATATGTTGGAGAGCATTGAGTGATGGGGCACCTGATTTGCCCCTCCTAACCACCTACCAACCTCCCGGATCAACTACCCTCTGTGGTCGAGGTGCTTTTGTTGGATGTTGGGGAAATGGCAGGTGGTTCTTATAATATATTTCCTCCTGAATATGTGATTTGAGGCGCGCAATCTTTGCCCATGCTGCCTGGAGCTGAGCCCTTAGATCTCCGATGGTCCAGCATGTAGGACAGTGTCCTAAATCCTGTATAACTGCCCTTTTGAAAAGTGTCCCACAGTACCTGAAGTTAATAATATCCATTCCAGATGAGTTGCTGGGTTTATAAGCTGGTCAGAGTAATTAGAAGGAGGAAAATGAAAGCAAAAGTTTGATTTTGTGTTTTGTTTTTTTGTTTTTGTATAACTTCTTATAACAAGTTAAATTAACCTGTGCCCCTGTAAATGAGGTCACTGTGTGGATGCCCCTCTGATCCTCCCCTTCCTGCTTTGCTACAGGAAATGTCACGACTGTGCTACCCTATAAAAGGAGTGTAGCGTGGGGTGATTGAGGATGGGGGTGGGTGGCTGGGCCCTTCCCCTGCTGAAAAAGAAGAACCACGGATGAAAGAAACAAGGAGGTAAGAACAGAAACAATCAATCAACAACAAATGTAGTAGCCCTGAAAGTTTAGTCTAATGATAGATAAAACTGTAAAACCTGTAAAGCGCCACCTGTAATAATTTCACAGAAGATATATCCTGTAAAAAACACTTTATTACAGAGAAAAATAAAGCAGTAACAGAAGATATACCTTGCAAAAGACAATTTTAATCAGAAGATTGCAGCAGTATTCTGTAAGCACAAACCTGTAGGCACACCCTGTAATAATGCAGCAGAAGGTATACCCAGCGACAACAATATGAATCAGAGAAATATAAAGTAGTAAAATGTTGGCAACAAACAGTAACGATCCCTATGAGTACAAAAGAAAATAATAACACACCGTAAATCTGCCCAGCCAAAAGAAGCCTTAATCTTTTTCCTTGCTCTGGTAAGGTTCTTTGCTCTGTCCTTACAAGCAACCTAGAAGAAAAGAGCTCAGATGAAGCTAGGCACCTTTGCCAGCAAACCTAGTCTTCCAGCTTACCCATGTAAAACACCCTGAGTGGAGGCACTGCACAAAGGTTTTAAAATGGTTATCTGTTAGTGAACCCAAACCCCTCAGTCTAGCTTGTAAGTAGTAGGTAGGGGTGTAACTCTGGGGATAGCACCACCCAGGGGTTGCATCAGTGTAATACACTACATAAACAAACAAGGGGTACACACTGTTCTTCACTGTGCAGAGAAGGGATGTGAATGTGGCATCAGGCTGTGGACCATGGAATGTTTCTGATGACTATGTTTCTCCCAGGCTCCAAAAATGTCTTGGCAGACCAGTTAAGTTTTTCTCAAGCCCTGACCTGTGAGTAGTAACTCCTAGACTCTGTGGTAGATGACCTTTTCACAAGATGGGGTCATCCAGAGTTAGACCTTTTTGCATCCAAATACATAGAATCATAAAATTTTGATGGCAGAAAGGGACCACACTGGCCCAACCAGTCGGACCCATTTTTTTTTCACCAAACCCCCCCTCCCCTGCCAGCTCTCGCCCTCCCCCTGATATTCAACCGCATATGCCTGTCCCATACCTTCTTGAATTCCTCCACCGATTTCGCCCCCACCACTCCTTCTGGCAGACTGTTCAAGGGCTCCACCACCCTTTCTGTGAAGAAACGTCCTCTCACATTTCCCCTGTATCTTTTTCCTTGCAGTCTGAGGTTGTGCCCTCTAGTTTTGGCCTCCTCCTCCTCCTCCTTCCTCTTGAGTTGTCCCCCTTCCCCTACCTTATTGAGTCCCTTAACATATTTATATGTTTCAATCATGTCTCCCCATTCCCTCATTGCCTCCATCATGTACAGATCCAGCTCCTTACACCTCTGCTCATATGTCTTCCCCTGCATACCCTGCACCATCTTGGCTGCCATTCTCTGAACCCTCTCCATCGCATCTATATCCTTGCGGAGATGTGGTCTCCAGAACTGAATCCCATACTCCAGTAGCGGCCTCACCAAGGCTTTGTAAAGGGGCATTATTACCTCCCTCCTTCTGCTAGTAATGCCCCTGCCAATGCATGCCAACATTCCATTGACCTTCCTCACTGCCCTGCTACATTGGATGCCTACCTTAAGGTATGAGGAGACTATGATCCCCTGATCTCTCTTGTGTTCTGTTTCTTTGATTTTCTCCCCACCTAGGGTGTACTCTGCTCATGTGTTTCTACACCCCAAGAGCATCACAGCACACTTTTTGGCATTAAATTTCAGCTACCACTTCCCCAACCATTCCTCACACTTCTTTAGGTCCTCCCTCATGTCCTCCACACACCCCCCTGGGGTGTCCACCCTATTGCAGATTTTTGTATCATCAGCAAATAAGCACACCCTCGCCCTCAAACCCTCTGCAATATCGCTAATGTAGATGTTGAAGAGAATTGGACCTAAAACTGACCCCTGTGGCACTTCATTCTTAACCCTCTCTGTCCTGGAGTGCAACCTGTTTAGCACCACCCTCAGTTCTTCCTGCCAGCCAGGCCCCCACCCAGCTTGTTATTTTCCCTCTCAGCCCCAGGCTTTCCATCTTGCTCACCAGCCTCCTACAAGGGACAGTGTCAAAGATCTTGCTGAAGTCCAGATAGGCCATGTCCACTACCCCTCCCTGATCAGTCACCTGTGTCACCCAAAGAACTCAATTAGTTTCATCTGGCATGATACAATACAATGCAAAATTGCCATGTTTGTGCTCACTTGCTCAAAGGCCTTGAATCTTTTTGGTGAGACATGTTGTCTCTTTCTTGGAAAGGGAGATTCCTTAATATTATTCCTCCAATATCCCAAGGTCTGCAACAAGGACTGGATGGCAGTGAGCATACTACAATGATATGAAGACAGCAGCTGCCATGTGGTATGCGCTTTATGTGACCATGGTGCACCGCTACCAACACACCAATGCCAGCACCCCAGAGGCATACAACACCACAGGACATGTACAGCACAGGTGCACCATGTAGCATTGTAGTCCACCAAGAACCCCACACCTCCTCTTAAGGCACACATGTCCACCAAGCACTACACACCTCCCCCATGAACCCCACATATACCCCCACACAGCACAAAGCCCTCCCTACACACCACATGGGACACACATATGGATGCATACAGACATGCCCCCATTCCATCGGGTGATGGGCTACCATACCGCATCACAACATGCACCACACACACACACACACGCACACACAGCCCATGGGTTACCAGTTAATATGCTGAATGAAGTATAGCTAAGGAATAATAGCGTGTCAAAAATAGCACTTGCATTTATAGTGCACCGATTTTATTGTTGTGTGTCAACTATAGCACTCAATGGAGTTTTTATATATATATATATATATATATACACACAACGGGGGTGTGGGCAGAGCCCCGCTGCATAACATTGTTAAGAAATGGCTTCACCACTGGTTACAGTTGTTTTCTTTAGCATGATTCCATGGGCTGCTTTGTGAGGTTTTGACTGCTCTGCCTTTTATCAAGTAGCTGTTTTTGCCGTAGCTGTAGTTTCTTAGCAGTTGTTGTCAGATACATTTTTTCTTTTAGGCATTATGACACCATGCCCAGAACATGGCACAGGTGCACTCAGAGTGGCACATCATCACGGTGTCACCTGACCCACACTGCTATCAGGTGAAAGTACCCTGTGTCACCACATGTCACATAGTACACCCTGACAGCATTTCCCCCACCCCTACAAGCTGGTCCCTCATCAACCCCTGGAGGTTGTATCAGGTACATCACATGGCATGGGCACATGCCGTCTTTCACACATGTTGTGTAGCATGACACATACAGTGAACACTCTGCATGTCATTCTGGGGGCCAGCATCATTTTGCCACCTGTGTGGTCCAGGCACCTGAACCTCATTTTCAACCTTCCAAAGGTCCGTTCCACCACTGACCATGTCTTCCACTGCACCTTATTGTACGTCTCTTCTGCCCATTCTTGTGGTGCCAGGTAAGATGAGAATAGACAGGGATGCAGTGGATATCCGCTGTAGCGTACAGGTATGAATAACAGTGTTAATATGTGTTGTCAGCACAGCAGGCACACCATGCCCCCCCGTGGTACCTACCAAGCAGCCAGCTGTCCACGCCCCCCTGGTCAGCGAGACGGCCACCCAAGCCAGACTGGTCGAAAATGCAGGTATTGTGGCAGGATCTAGGGTATTTTGTGCACACATTCATAATGATGTCTACCGCATTGCAGATGACCTGGCAGTTAATGCTGTGGAACCCCTTGCGATTTCGGTACGCCCCCTGCTCCACTATTGGTGCCAGGATTGCAATATGTGTGCAGTCTATGGTGCCCAGCACATTCAACATGCCATGCATGCCATGGAATGCTTCCCTAGTGTCCTGGATATCCACCAGTGTGGTGGGGAAGGTAATGTGGTCCTACACATAGTGTTGCATGGCATCCATCACCTGCTGCAGGGCACAGGACACAGATGACTGGTTCACACCCACGACATCCGCTGCCACCCTCTGGAAGAAGCCAGTTGCATAGTATGAGAGTGCACACAGCACCTTGGTCTCCATTGTCATTGCTCTGGACCATCTGGTGTAGGGCGCAATGTGCAGCCATACCATATCACACAGGTGTGTGATGGTGGCATGGTCCAGATGGAACCGCTGCATACAGTGTGTGCAATGAAGTGTCCACAACAGTAGTCTGTCATGGAATACCCTTGGATGGGGACATGCATTCTGCCACTATGCCCTTGCCAGCACTTTGTCCAGCAGGATGGCATTCAGCAGTAGTCCAGGGCACATGGCACACAAGTAGTCATATGAACACCAGGCTTTCGGTGACTAACAGCCTTGCAGCATGGCATGGTGGTCTGCTACTACTACTGTCTTGCACACGTGGAATGCTCCATGGCCCTTTATAGCTGCACTTCCTGTGCACACTGGTGTGTGGTGTAGCATGATAGGGTGTCTGCCGTGTAGCAACTTCCATTTGGTCCTATCAACATGGCAGAGGTAGCAGCTAACAGTGCCACATCAGTGGGTCACCTGGGGGTATACCCCCATAAATTTCAGAGATATGCCACCCTGATGTTCCAGGACACCTATGAAGGGGTGCTATTTGGGAGGTCACCAAGCCAGCAGAGGTGGGTGTATGGGCGCATGTGTATGTCGTGCTGCTTGGTGGGGTTATGGCATGGTGACTGGGCTCATGACCTTTACTTTATTGTGTTCCCACAGACCTTCAGTGGTAAGCTGCTCACAATGACCCTTGAGAGACGTGAGATGGCCCTGAGGGAATCGGCTACAGTGGTCGTGAAGCAGAGGAGGTGGCCACAGGTGATCCCGGATTGTCCCTCAGGGTGGGATCCCGGGGCATCTATTAACAGGATGATATGGGGGAGTTGTGGTCGGTGGAGGAGCCCTCCAAGGTAGGTAGTACATTGTGTGTGTGTGTGTGTATGTGTGTTTGGTAGTGCATATGGGGCAGGTCACTCAAACCCCATCTCTCCTGTTGTTTTCTCTCTTCCCAAAAATACTCTTGACAGTGAGATGCCAGGTCTTGGCATTGTGCCCACCCACCAGGAGCATGCCATCACCATCCTCTGGGGATTCCTTGGAGGGGATGATTGAGCACATGGTCATGTTGCTTTTGTACACTGTTATTACGGAGGTTATATGATGGTGTTAATAAACATGTTTATAATGTACTTCCATGTCCATTGCATTATTCCAGCTGGCGTCTCATGGTGCCTAGCTTGGGGGAGTTTGTTTGGCATGTTGCCCTTGCATCCCAGTGCAACATGTGTCTGTGTACAGCCATATGTCATACAGGGACAGTGTACCATGGCAGGGCCATGGCATACTACAGTTGGCGGTCAGGCATCTGCCCGGTCATGTCACATGTCCTGTTTGTAAAGCTACCAACAGTCCCTATTTTCCCAGGACAGTCCCTATTTTAGGCAGCATGTCCCAGTGACCCCACAAGTTTTGCAAAATGTCACTTTTGTCCTGATTTGGCTTACTTGTCCCAGTTTTGTCCTTTTTTTTTTTTCTGGCTGCTAATCCATGAGTGACAGTTATTTCAGCACCACTGTGGTGCTGCTCGGGCTGGATAACAGTTTGCAACTTCAATCCCTGCAGCTGTGTTGCACCGCAAGCATGTCAGTGGGAGCACAATAAAGCATGTTCCTTCCTGTTAGATTAGATTGGGATTAGTGCAAATATGTGCATGTGGATGACTGCTTGCCAGCAGATAAAAGGGACTCCCGATAGAGAAGAGACTGGCAGCAGTGAACCAAGGTACCTGAACCTGATCAGCAGTGGGGAAGTGTGTGAAAACAATATGGTGTGGTGGTGGGAGTCACTGAAGTGAAGTTTGCTCAGCAAATGAGGTGAGTGTAAGCGGGTTGGATGGAATGGTCAGGAGGAGCAACACATGCAGCTCGAATGTCTGATCACAATTTAACGCAGATTTGCTTCTAATGAACTTTCTGTACATCATGATTTGGAACTTGGTGCAGCAGAATGATGTATTGTTTTAATCTGGTTGTTTGCTGCTGGTGTTACTGTGGGGCGGCATTGCCAGAGCAAGCAGCAAAATGTAATTGTGTGTAGCGCTGTCTGCAGCGGTGCTTGTGGTAGTGAGACGGTGGGGGTGGGGTCATGGTTAGGATGGACTGTCCCAGTTTTAGGCCTCAGAAAGTTGGTAGCTTTACCTGTTTGGCACATATTACTGGGGTACTGTGCCATCCATGGCATCCCCGGATGGCAATACCGTATGCCTACATATCCCACAGTGTTGTGTAGTGTGCCTCATGGTACGGGTGGTGTTGTGCTGCTATGGTCCTGTGTACAGGACCTAACTGCAGTCGGGGGTGGCTGGGTTGGTGCATGTGTCTGCCTCAGGGCCAGGGTCTGGGCAGGTTGCGACATCCAGGACCAGTTTGTGGTGGTGGTGGTGGGGGGCATTTCTGGCCACCTGACCACCGTGCATTGCTGTCTATCACCGGCTGTGCTGCATGGGGCAGTCGACCTGTTGGTGTCTGAGTTCACCCCCTGCAGGGACACTTCTCAGCCTGCACACCATGCATAGGAGTTTACAGCTGCCCTACCCCAAGTGTAGTGTTGTCAGCAGGGTCCATGCACCTTCCAGATGTGGTTGTGGTCATGCGTACACGTTCAGGGAAGTGCGTGGTGCAGTGCGTGATCCTGCTCCTCCTCATGCTGCATGCCATGCATCCACAACCCCCGTAGCTGACAACATCATGTGGCATATGTTATGGTTGTGCATGCTGCTCGTGCTTTTCCTCCATGCCGCACTGATGTACAGCTCTATGTGCTACGTCTACATGGCAGGTGCGGGCTCTAACCAGTTTCATGCATAGGCCCCTATGGTAATATAAAAAGTTAATAAAAAACTCAAATCAGCTGTTTCCTGGTATGGCTGTCCTTGCAAATTTAAGTAGAAGTTCCACATGTTCTGCTCCAAACCATCCCTGGCAACTAACTGCTCCCCTTCCCTCTCCCCAACCTGCAGCATAGCACAAATCTTGCAGCAGCAGCAGCAGGCAGATTACACCAAGGAGGTGGCCACAGTTGGAGGCAGAAAAAAGGGCCCAAGAGCAGGTAATGTGGGGTTTCCATGTGTGGATTGTTCTGGGGTCTAAGGAAAGCTGGTGACAGGAGAGGGTGGGAACAAGTAAATCGGTGTGGGCTGTGTGAGGGACATATTATAGGGGCAGATACAAGGGGCAGGGGAGCTGTTAGAATGTAATGGGCGTGGCAGTTGGTATTGCTAGTGGGGAAGGGCAGGGGATGTTTGTGGAAAGCAAGTCATGGGATGGTGGGGGGGTATTAAATGGCAATGGTGGGGAGCTGGTAATGGGGACGGGTAGATAATTGAGAGAGGGGGCAGGAGATGTGTGGGGGAAAAGGTTATGGGGTATACATCTGGGCACAAGGGAGCTGGCAATAAAAAGAGGTGCCCAGGTAATCTTTGGGCCCTATATTCAGAGGTGGCTGTGTATGCCACGCAAGTGAATGTGCTGCGCATATAAATGTGCCATCACAAAACAATGGGATATTCAAAAAGTGTGTTGGCAAATGCAATCACACAGATATGACTGAATATCCCAAGTATGCGCAATTGCACATTGGGACATGTGCGGTGCAGCAGGCCATGTTTGAATATGGGAGAACCGCGCACAAAGGGGCAGATGACAGATGCACAAACAGTGGCTGTGGCACACTACATGTGTGCATGTGAGAACGTGGCTGGCACCAAAGCACAGCAGCCCAGGGGACAGGGGAAGCCCAGTGGCACACCACAGGGGCCTAAAGGGCCTGACACAAGGACTGCAAGGGGCCAGCCCTATGTACCATACAGACATGCCTAGGCATGTGCACACCTCTGCACACTGCCCATGGTAGACGCACACCACCATGGATAGGGAAGCACAAACGTGGCTGTGACCAAGGATAGTGCTGATGTGGGAGGATGATGGACACTGCCGCAGACATGCCAGCATGATGGAAGGACCACTGTGTCACCATGACACAATGACATGGAGCGTAGCAGTCACACATGGGGCACACCCCAATGGCAGTACATGTCTGACAACAGTCCAGGACACATGCACACGGGTACACAGCGGTGCATGCTGCAGGCAGTGTCACCCACACAGAGGGTGGCCAGGCCACCACAGTGAACTGGCAGGATGGTATGGAAAGACGGGCGTGTCACAGGCCCACCGTGCAACATGTGTAGATAAACACAGTGACACACACACACACACACACACACACACACAGTGAACCCACCCACCATGGGGACAGGGAGCGGTGGAGGATGCGAAGGCCATCAATCACCCCTGCATCTGTGGGCATGTGGATGGATGGGGGGGCACATAGGTCAACCACCTGTCAAAGATCACTAGAAAAGAACACTCTGCACACTGCCATGTGAAATATGAAAATATATATATATATATGTTTAGAACAATGTATCAAAATATAATATTATAACAAAAACAATGAACATTAACAACAACAGCAGAAACAATACCAACAAGAACAACTACATAAGAGAAACAGGGAAGGTATTGGGGTGGGGAAAACAGTGAACAAGGATGGGAGGAGTGGAACTATTTACAATGCAGGGATGCGGGTAGCGGTGGGAGAGTGGGGTGGGAAAGGGGTAGAACTATAGTACAATGTGTGGTGGTACACCTCAGGGCCCAACAGGGTTGGTGGTGGTGCCTGCAGGCAGTGCGAGGATGCCAGATCTCTTCTTAGGGCCCCCAATGTCTGGCCAATAGCCCTCACTTCTCTCAGCAGGGCCCCTTCCTACAGAAGTATCTCACGCAGCAATTGCGTCATCCCGCACCCTGCTGTTCTGTGATATGACCCACTTGGCTGTTGGACACCACTCTGTGCTCCACCTGCTGGCTGGACAAGGCCTATGGGAAGAAAACAACAACTCAGTACAGCAGCAGTGCCAATGGGTCGATAATGTATGCACAGATAGCACCCCCCCCCCAGAACAATAGTTGGGATGTGCTTCCCTGCATGTGTGGTGTGCCGTCCACAGGCTGTGTTACAGTGCTGCATACAACAGTGACTACAGATGTGCAGTGGACATGTGTTCACAAAGCACAACACATGTGATGCGGGTGTAACACAATAGGCCACTACAAGACTTTCAGCCACCATGTCACAGGGCCATGTTTTGGGGATGCACATGGCTGTGTGTAGCATGCGCAGTAGCTGCAGCCACGGTGCACCATCCAGTGGCAGAAGTGTGTGCAGGACAGCCAGAGGTGTCAGACCTATGGGAGAGGGGTGGTGGAAGCCCCCCCATAACAGGTCGCGACTGCCTACTGTGGCACACCAATGCAAGCAAGGATGGATGGGATACAGCATGGGCTCATGTTGGCAAAGAACACCACCCCCACAACCCAAGAATACACCCATAGTCCAGTGGCCTTGGGGAGAGCTGTGCAGTGGAACATGCAGGTGTTGAAACTGGCACTGCATGCTAGCCAGATACTGGAAGGCATTGTACTGTCATGGAAGGAACATCCCTGAATGAATCCTGTGGACCTGTAGTGAACAAGGACATGACTAAGTAGGTACAGCGGTTGAGTTATTTAAATAGTCTGTGGGCCAGTGTATAATCCCAGTCGCTAGTACTAATGTGCAATCGAAGCATGATGAAATGATGACCCCTGCAATGGAAACATGTGTGGTGCACCACAGGGCCACACTACGGAGAGGCCACACAGTGCGGAGGTGTCTGCACTTGACCAAGGCACATACTCATGTCCCCACCACAGAGAGAGCACCATGGGGCTAACACCTGTCACTGGATACATCTGGCACATCAGGCTGACATGTCAGGCATATACACACACTGTGTATGGCAATGGACAATGCACAGGCCAAATGCAGTGTCAGCATTCATGACTGCATTGCACAACTACCACCTGCATAATGGTTGTTGTCATGTATGCAAACAGACACATGTACGGGTGTGTAGCAGAGGAACAGGAGGCAGACATAACCTTTGATGTGCATTACATTCAGGCAGCACATTGACATGGTGTTGTAGGCCATCTGGAGGGGCTGTTAGGCAACAGCCAATGGCAACACCTGGTCAACAGCAACATACAGCCATGACCACAAGCACACGGGACACATGGCCAAAGATGAGTGCTGTTGCAACACATCTCCCATTGGCAGATGTGAGAAGGCCATGCCTGCCCACCACTGCCATAGGTGTGGCAGGTGTTGCACTGGGCATGGCTACACAATGTTGAACTCACAGAAGGTGGCTATGGGCATACCATTATCCAGGGGTATCACAACTGGACACAACACAGTAACATACCATGAAACACAATCAACAAACTGGCCAAGTATAAGGGCACAGCACCAGAACAATGGGATCCAATAGAATGTGAGAGTGATATCTGGGGGGATGTGGGGAACATGTCCACTGGACAACAGCAGCATACTGTGTAAGTATGAAAAACACCACAGGTGGCTGAGATAGCTGTGCAGGGGCACACATACATTAATATGACAACAAACCTGGGGACACACACAGCAGGTTGTGACAAGTGCATGGGTGTGTGATGATAACAGTGCAACTGGTGGTCCATCCAGGAGTTGTGACACATTGGACTACGTAGAGACCCCTGAAACTGTAAGCGGTACAAACTCAAGCCACAACATAACACAATTGTTCCAAGAGCCAGATGGGAGGGTCACCTGGACATGTACGTGCCACAGGCCACAGATCACCACAGCCTGTATGGGGGCCACATGACCACCCCATCAAAGACAACTACGGGCAGGTGTGAAGACAGCCCAAGTGCAGACCACATGTAGCATGACAGGGGCACATAGGGTGCCACATGTTCCACATATTGTGCCTACGTGCACTGTGTGCAGGATTGCCCTGTTAGGGATGTGAGTTCAACACAGAAATGGGCTAAACAGTCACATTGGTCATGCCATGTGGCACAGGACAGGACTATGATGTCCACAGTACCTGAAGCATGGGAGTAGACATGGGTCCCCCATGGTGG
Source organism: Neoceratodus forsteri (assembly GCA_016271365.2). Classification (NCBI taxonomy): domain Eukaryota; kingdom Metazoa; phylum Chordata; order Ceratodontiformes; family Ceratodontidae; genus Neoceratodus; species Neoceratodus forsteri. Next base: position 971,682,094 of record CM057456.1, on the reverse strand, counting down.
GCAACAGGGTGAGGAAGGCCACGGTGTACAGGGTGGATGTGTGCGTCTGCATGATGCAGACCCACATGGGGTAAATGCAAGGCCACAGTGGATGGATCACGGTGAAAGTGCAGCACAGAATGGGCATGGCAATGTGAATCATACAGGCATATTCATGCGACTGTAGGCGGTGAAACCCATGCCACGCGCTGCTGGCTGGCTCCCCCCAACATCCTCAAGGGTCCCCCTCCTCCTCCTCTGGTCTCGCCTGGCCCATGCCATGGCCTCTCTGTCTGCAATGAGAACACAATGACAAAGACACAATCAGAACCATGCATTACTGCACATCCCCAACAGTCCACCCAAGTACGATGCAGCAACGTGGTTGTCTAGTGTACACCCATGAGAGAACGTATGCACCCTCAACAGTGGATGGCATCCAGTGTACCTATGCATAGTCATGCTATAGGGATGGACACTGGCCCCTACCCCCGAATACCACCACAATACACAGACAGTACATTGATAGTACAATGTACATGTAGTTAGCAGGTATACCATGTAATGTATGCGACACACTACCTCCATCCCCCGACTGTGAGCCTTGCATGTGCATTACATAGACAGCATCCTGTGGACCATGCCCCATGATGATGGGTGACATAGTAGTCAGCCAGGCTGGGGGTGCACCCCTATTGCGCTCCACGAGTAATCAATGCACAGGATGGACAATGGTCTCAGTGGGTGGTGCAGGGTGGGCTGCAATGGATGCACAGGTCAGCACATGGACAATCCCATGTCTATCATACCAGAATGTGTGGCACTGATGTAGACAGACATGTGACACCAATGGGAGGCCACGGCAGCAGGACAGCACTGGATGGGGGTCACTGTCATGGCTGTGTACCTACCAAGGTGGTGTACTGCCAACCATTGGCGTGCCATGGACAGACACAGGACTGCATAGCTGTGATGAGAGGGTCGACCATATGTGTCAATGCACCTGATGGTCAACATGTCCATGACAGTCACCTACATGTGTATATCTACACAGAACCACCTTATCATGTCAGGGCAGGACACACCACAGCAGTCATGTGCCTGTTACGGTGGCCCATGAAATGGGCAACTACAAAACGGCGAGCCCAAAAGTCAGTGAGGGCACTTCAGCGAGGAAGAAATGGCGACAAATGTTTAACCCCCTCCCAGAGGTGCTGTGACCTTGGAGTTGGTTATTTAAGTATGGGGGTGTGGGGGACAAACATTTGTTGCCATTTCTGTCCTCGCTGACATGCCGTCATAATTATGGGCTCGCTGTTTTGTATTCACCTATTTCACATAAAACCCCTCACTGTGACCCCTGACTTGCAGCAGATACCACTGGATGGATACAAGGTTGCATTGTCAATGGTGCTATGACAGTTATAGGACTGGATGCTCGACATTTAGTGGACACCTCTATAACACATACGTTAGCCGGCACTTGCATACCACGTTGCTGTGACATGTGAACTGCCAGACTGTATCACAGAGATGTGCTGTGGGTATCCAGTACCACACACCGTGCTGTGCACCAGTACATGCCTACATAACCCAACATGCAAGGCTACAAGGAGGACTCTGATGCACATGGACATGTGGGGTTCTGCAGGGAGAATGTTGTTCACTGTTATGCCAAGACACGCTTAGACGATGTACATGGTCCTGATGTGTGGCCTGTGGCACATGGGCAGACATATGCATGTACACATATAGACAACATAGACTTGGGAATGGGTAGTGACATCACAGTGCACAATGATCATGCTGTACATCGCTGTGAGCACACACTGGGACATAGTCATGCTGACCAGCAGGGCCAGCATGCAGCATACATGTTCCATCTGTATCTCCAACCAAGGGTGTGTGTGCATTGGAATGGAACATCTGCAGTGATATACCCTACATGCCTCTGTCAACTATGCAGTGGCAGGATGCCATGTGTACATGCAAGGACTGCTGTGACATTCATGTGGCCTTACCTGCATAGAGGGTGTGTACACATTGGTCAGAAACACACGTGTATTGCACGGCTACTGTGCATGTCATTGGGATTGTAAAACACTCACATTGACATGTGTGTGTACACTATGAAGACAGGGTGGTCAATCAGAATCTGAGGAACTGTGGACATGCATTGTTCATGTGTGCAAGCCATGCTAGAGGGACATGTACAATGGGAGACACCACCCAGGTGTATGGTCGAGGTAACATGCACCACCCTCCCACAATGTCGACAGGGTATGTCTGACCGCTGTACCATCATGGGGATGTGATACAACCATATAAATTTGCATAGCACCGTAATGAACATATATGTGCTACAGTCCAACAGTTACATTGATAGGGAATAGTGCAGTCCATGGCCCATATGTACAGGTATAATGGGAGTCAGGGATGGGAAGCAGGACGGGTATGTACGTACAGGACACAGACTGCTGACAGCTGTGGAGTACATGGTGTGCCCAGTGGCAGCACATCTGGTGGTACGTAGTAGAATGTGTGTAATTGACACCTGCAACACACTGTATTGTACAGCAACATACAAAGGTGTGTGTACCTACATACGCATATCAGGACAGGTGGCCGTAGTGTTTGTGTGCCAGCGCACTTGCATGGTACACATGAGACATACATAGCATATCGGTCACCTATGTCAGTGTTGAGCATGTATGTGCCTATTACCACATTGTGCCATGTCCAGAGGAGATACACGTACAATGCACTGGTCCTGCGGCCAGTCCACCATCGCCCATTGTGCGCCAGGCATTTGATGGCACCATTCCATGGTCAGCAGGATGTACAATGGTACTGCTCGGCATGTTGTCAGCCTCTGTAGGCAGATGTTGCCCTTAGTGGAACAGACATGAAGATGTGCCACTTGACATCTGCACTATAGAGAGGGTAGGGCATGTCTGTGCCAAACACAATGGACTGGTATGCAGCATAGTGTTCTGCAACTGTGGATCGATAGAAATACCATGCCACAGTCCACAGTGGTCACTGTCAGACACAGACATACCCCCGACAGATAACATCATCCTACATGTCGCACATTATCATGGTGTACATACCTGAGCATGGCACTGTGCCCTCCTCCACCATATTTATTTATTTATTTTTATTTAGCTTTTGTTAACCAGGTAAGTATGCTAGACAGTCACATGCCTATTTTAAGATGTGACCCGGGAGAATTACAAGGTACAGGCAATAACAATACAGAGTCAAGGCACAGCAATCAGCAAGGTACAGTCAGGTACAGGCAGTAACAACACAGTAGCAAATACAGAGTTGAAGCATGGTGATCAACAAGAAACAGTCAAGAAAGCAACACATGTCAGCTGGGCAGATGCAGAGTATTCCCTAGACACACGTGGCAACTGCACATACTCCTTGTGACACTGGGCCCACCATACAGGGTGGGGCAACTAGGAACAAGGGCAGGAGGATGCTTGCTTTAAGTAGCCCCAAAGGGAGGACCTGAAGCTGGTGTGTGAGGTGGGCAGACCTTACATGGGTAGGGAATAGGTTTCTTGTTCTGGAAGCAAGGACAGCGTAGGCGCGATCCCCTGCAAGGGAGCGAGTTTTAGGGACCTTGAGGGCCTGGGAGTCACTGGACCACAGCTGGTAGACAGGAAGGACAAGCTTGAGCAGTTCAGCAAGTGCCGGCAGGGTGGACATTCTGACAATGTTGTCTATGAAGTTTCCTATGACAAAGGTTCGGTGGTTGTTGGGGGAGAGCCACCCAAGCCTTGAGTAGATTTAACAGTGGTGGGTGAGGCGGGGGGCTGACAGGGTGAAGCGACATACATTATTGTACGCTGAGTCCCATTTAGTAAGCCAGGTTTTTAGAGCATTCAAGAAGGAGGTGAGCCCATAGCTGAGCATGGGGAGTAGAACCCCTTTTGCAGGGGCAAGTCGGGCATCTGGGCTGAGGCAACTTTTGGCTCAGTGCGTCAGACCCAGCTTGCAGTTTGTGGCCTTACATGAGTTGCGTATGTGCAGAGAGAGGTCAAGTTGAGGATCAAGGGTTACCCCCAGGTACTTGAAAGAGTCAACCACTCGTATGGGGGTACCATCCACTCAAATGACTTTGAGAGAGGCAGGGCATGCTCTTGACTTGGCAAGGGAACTGAATAGCATGGCCTGCATCTTCTGGAGGTTGATGACAAGCTTATGGGCCTTAAGCCAGGATAGAATGCAGTCAAAGTCAGAGTTTAGTCTGGAGTTGATGACGTTGATGTCCTGTGAACTAGTTAGTAGCATGAGGTCATCAGCATACAGGGGTGGCATGCCAAGAGGCAGAGACTGAGGGCAGCTGTTTGATGAAGAGGGAAAACAGTATAGGGCAAAGGATGGACCCTTGAGGCATCCCACATGTAACCGGTGTAAACCCGGAGAGGGATGTTTCAAACTTGGTGCACTGCTGCCTGCCTGACAGGTAGTTGGCAAACCAGGCTAGGACTGGAGGGGAAGGTGAAGGGACCGCAGGGCAGTGCCCAGGAGTGTGTGGTCAACCTGATCAAAGGCCTTAGACAGGTCTATGAAGATGGCGCCATTAAGTTTGCCTTGGTCAGTTGCAGTTCTGATTTCAGAGGTGACCTGAGCAAGGGCAGTGGAGGTGCTGTGTCCTTTGAGGAACCTGTGCTGCACTGGGGAGAGGAGGCCATGGGTGTGGATGAAGAGTGTGAGCTGGGAGGCCACCACCTTTTCGAGCAGCTTGTTCACAGCAGACAAGATCGCTATGGGGTCATAGTTTAAGAATTTTGAGGTTGCCGCGTTTGAGGACTGGGACCACATGAGCCACCTTCCATATATCAGGGATTGTCCAAGATATGAGAGAGGAATTGAGGATGTGGGAGATAGGCCAGGCCAAAAAGAGGGGGCCCCCAGGCAGAGCAATTTAGACTCAAGATTGTCATGCCTGGCTCCAGTGTGTGAGAACAGTCCAGCTAGGAGCACATGTCTCACTGCAGGAGACAGTTTTAAAGTAGAAGGGGGGAATGAGAGGACACAGCATCACCAGAGGGACCCATCTCATTAGAGACAGGAGATAGGGGGGATGAAGGCAGATAGGTCAGAGAACTGGGCATTAAAAGCATTGGTGATAGTCAGGGCATTGTTACAGCTGACTCCTCCAATTTGCATGTCAGAGACCTGGGGGCTGGCAGGACCACTTACTGTGTGTTTGATGGTGCACTAGAAACTCCTTGGGTTTTTGGCTGAGGCTTCAAGGGAGGATTTACAGAATTCACTCTTTGAAGAGTGGATAGCTCTCTTACAGGAGTTCCTCAGCTGCCTGTATTCAGCGAAGTCAGAACTGTCACCGGAGGCCTTGAATTTTTGCCAACGTTTATCCCTGAGTTTCATAAGGGCAAACAGACCAATGTGCAGCCATTTAGTGACAGTACCCCTCACCCTCTTTTTTATATGACGGTCATGCCTAACCTGAAGAGGGGCGAATATGGATAGAAAGCAGTCAAGGGCAGCTGTGCAGTCACTGGCAGCAGTGACCTGGGACCAGTCGGTCCACAGAGGTCAGCAAGGAAGTCATTAGTGTTAAATTTCAAGTAGTCCCTCTTCTGAATAACTTTTGAGGGGTCCTTAGGGGTGAGGACTTTCCAAACACAGTAGGTGGGGGAGTGGTCCGAGATGGAGTCTGGGAAGAGGCCAGAAGCAGTGATACAGTCCAGCCTGTTGCTCAGCATCCAGTCTATAAGGGTACCTTTTACCCCAGAGGAGGATGGTCTCGTGGGTTCGGAGATAAGTTGGCTGAGGGCAGGGCCTGACAGTAAGGGGTTCATATAACTTGGCATTGCCACCTAGCCAGTTTAGGTTGAAGTCTCCAAACACTAGGAGTTCACTAGTACCCACCTTAGGACTGAGGCAGTCGAGGAGGTAGGAGAGGCTGCGAGCTCCACCTTTTGGAGGATTATACACACAAGCCAGGTGGAGCTTTTTTGCATTGCCCAACAGAAGAAAGGCATGTAGGAACTCACAAGAGGGGGAGGGGGTGGGGTATGACAGACACATTAAGGTGGGTATTGTAGTAGAGCAGTAGCCCACCCCCACGCTTGTTCCCTGCCCTATCTTACCTGACAGTGTTGTATCCAGGTAGGGTGCAGACAGAGTTTGGGGAGGCTGACTTGAGCCAGGTTTCTGAGATCCCCAGGATGTCTGGATTATAGTGAGCAACCCAGGCTGTCAGCTCTGGGAGGTTAGCTAGAAGGCTGCGTACGTTAATGTGGGCAATTTTTAGGCCCTTAGCGTTATGCCACTGGGGAGGGGACAGGAGGGAATACATGTCAGTGGGGGGTGGGGGGTCCAGGGGATTAGGGCAATAATCAAGTCCTGGCAAAAAGTGTGGGGGGAGATAAGCAGATGTTCAATAATACTGAGGGAGCCTAGTACAGCAGAACAGATAAGCAGCTACACTATAATACTGAGGAAGCCTAGTAACAGGAGGGTTATACAGGTTCTGGGAGGAAGCAGGCAATAGCAATGGAGAAACAGTAAATGAAATTACAGTATGCAAATTGAAGGGGGAGGGCATGATACCAACTCCTTCTCCAGTATGGAGCCTAGGACCTTTTAAGTTATAGCAGAGGTGAGGGTGGAAAAAATGTCCCCCCGTAGTGTGGCCCAGATAGCGAGTGTGCATCCCACAGACAGATTATATCTTAGCTTCATATGCTGGTAGCAAATACCCTAGATATTTTTATGAGCAGTTCTGATGACAGCTGTGAGGGAGTCAGCAGTTAAGTTAGCGCAGTTAGGTACAAGGTTATTTAGATAAGCATAGCATTCAGGTATAAAGTTACTAATATAAGCATTGCATTGTTGCTGGAAATCTGTCTGTGGATTTGAAAGGGAGGAAAGTTCTGTGAGTTTGTCCTCAGGTAGAAGTATTCAAGGTGAGTAAGTTTGGCTGATACTATTAAAGGCTCTGAGGATTGGCCACCCCGAGTAGAAGGCAGGGGTTGGGTGCATTTAATGGAAGGAGGGACCGGGGTGGATGGGAAAATTTTGTAGTTTAAGCTTGCAGCAGCAAATTCCGGTTTTGGCATCGGAGATGCTTCAGGAGAGGGCCACCCAGCACTGAGCAGAGAGCCAGCGCCTCAAATCCGAGGTGAGTCCGTCTTTGTTCCAGCAAGTCCAGGGTGGGGGAAGGGGGGGTCCACCACAAGAGGTCTCCCTCTCCACCTGAGCAGATATCCGAAGCAGTCAGTGAAATGCCTAGTCGCAGGGCTCGGTCTCAGCCTTAAGATCTGGCTGAGCCTAGCGTCACAGCTACAGGGAGTGAATCAGGCAGGAGTGTTTATTTTTGAAATTCGCACCCAAACCGCTGACACAGGAACTCCGGGGCCAGCAGCACAGGGGATGCAGCCTTCAGGTAGGGAACATCCAATTTTCAGCCCATTGCAGCAAGAGTGGATATTTCAGCCCGCAGCAAAATTTTGTAGTTTAAGCCTGCAGCAGCAAATTCCGGTTTTGGCAGCAGAGATTCTTCGGGGGAGGTCCACCCAGCACTGAGCAGAGAGCCAGCGCCTCAACCCTGAGGTGAGTCTGTCTTCATTCCAGCAAGTCCAGGGTGGGTGGAGAGACCCGCTACAAGAGGTCTCCCTCTCCACCCCAGCAGATATCTGAAGCAGTCAGCGAAATGACTAGTCACGGGCTTGGTCTCAGCCCTAAGATCTGTCTGAGCCTAACATCACAGCTACAGGGAGTGAATCAGGCAGGAGTGTTTATTTTTGAAAATCACGCTCAAACTACTGACACAGGAACTCTGGAGCTGGAAGCAGAGAGGATGCCATAGCATGCAACTGGTCCAGCCGTGGCTTGTTCCTCTATGTGATGTCACCAAATCAGTGGCAACACTGCTCACCAGTGCGCTGCACCCCGGTCCTCCTGGAGAGCTGACTGGCAATGTGGGTCCACACCTCTGACCTGGGCCTGCCCAGGTCGTCTTCTCCAAATTGTTGGCCCTCCCTGGGGACCACTGGGTCCTCCAGGTTAGCCAGCTCCACCTCTGACCATCTGTGGTCATGCTGGCTTGGTGCCATCCTCCTGGTTGCTCTTGCCATGTTGCTGCTGCTGCTGTACATAGGCAGGCACACCTAGCCACATTTTAGCAGTCCTGAAACCCTCGTACGCAGTGTGACAGTGCATCATCAGTTAGCCCCGTGCTGCTGGCGTTAGCACCATGCCTTTGCGTGATAGGGAATTATAGCCGTGACACTGCATATCCATGATAGCTTTTGCCAAGCATGCGCAGCAGCTGTGTGGTGCTATATTGTGAAGGGTGCTCAGTGTCATGACTCACACCATCCATATTGCACTTTGCAAGGGTCATGCTGGGTAGGCTAGCATCACGCAGGACTGACCAGCATTTGCATATGTGTGACTGACCAATGCTGTCATCATTGAATGGCACTATGTGTGTCCTGCATGGAGCAGTGACATGTGGCCTCTATCACTCAAACGTATGTGACTGTGCGCCATGGTGTTCTGCAGAGCAGCTAGAAATGCACAATGGGAAGCTAATTGTACAGCATGCATCTTTACAATATTCAGCCAGGATATGCAGATAGTCTCATTGCACAGTCTGTGCCCAAACAGCACATTTGCATCTCATTACTGGAATGTATTCAGCTTATTTGCATGCATATTACCATAAAAGCAGGGCAGCACCACCAGTTCTCAGAGTTGACCAAGAGGTACTGCAGTCTTGAAGGTGGGTGTTGTTTCATGTTTGTGTGTGTGGATTTCATTGATTTGTAAAGGGTACTTCCTTTCATTTCCGTGTCATTCTAACTGGGCCTGTCTCTATCTGTTTGTTCCACAAGTACCAGATATGTATGTGAGAAGATGCAGATGCCCTAATTTCACTAAGGAGGAACTGAAGGCCCTCATTGAGGCCTATGTGCTCCATTAATGCCTCCTGTGCAGGAGGTTGGGAACACTTCAGGAGCAGGAACAGGGTTGGATGGAGGTGGTAGAGGCAGTGAATGCCCAGAGGCAGTTTAATCACACTCCACAGGAGTGCAATAAATGAGCCAGTGGCATACATGTACAGACCAAAGGCCTACTGGCACAGACCTGTGCAGAACAACAAGCCACTGGTGGCAGACCTTCCAGGCATACCCAGATATCAGCACAGAAGGCACTCATGGCCACAACATTCTGCCAGGTGGCTGTGCAGGGTGTCCTGGAAGGGGTCACAAAACAGGGATTGGCCCATTCAAGCACTATAAGTACACATGTTACATGTCTTGTCTGGTCATGCATGTGTTGTCCTATGTATGTGTGATTCCCAATAGCCATGTTGTGTAGCACTCTGTGGCCAACACAGTACTTCCACTATATGATTGTGCTTTCCACAGCATATGTGTGCACCCTAGCATGGCTGACATGTGCACTGCTCATTATGTCTTGCATGTGTATGGTTTCACGTGCAATCCTGGTACATGCATGTGCACCTCCCTGTGTACATTACAGTATTGTATACATGGACATACATCCCTAACCGTGGTCTATCCATTTTTTCCCATAACACCATCACATCCTGGGACAGGTGCCGGCACACAGGTACCTCACACTGCACAGTGTGACCCTGGGCCTGTGGCCACAACCACTGGCAGTGTGGGGCCCTCTGACGAGGACCTGCACACGGGGGAGGGGGGGTTGGCTAATGATGAGGATGAGACCGTCTCCCTTTATGTTGTGGTGGTGCTTGCCAGTGACACCATGGATGACAGCACCATGATTGACAGTGTCATCCCTGAAACTAACTCCCATGTGTGCCAGATTGATCCCTCACTCACTGCACATGCCACCAGCAGCCATCCAGGGCCAGCCACTACATAGCGGGTGGGCCAACAATTGCAGTCGGCCATTGCGCAGCAAGAGGGTGACATGTTATGGCCTGCACAGGCACATCAGATGGGCACCATTGCCTAGCAACAGGGAACCCATGACCAGCCACAGCCTAACCAGGTGCAGGATAAGGCAGTCCATGTGCAGTAACTGCATGTACATCATCCCCACAACCCCATCGCCCAGCCATGGGGCTGCCACGTGTTGTGACGGATGCACGCCAGGCACCCCCTGGACTGGCAGCCTGACACCAGCAACAAACACATTTCCAGAAGACCAGCTTGCCGACCATATGTGGCTACTGAGGGCCCCCATGGAGAGCCAGGTGGCACTCCATGATGCTGTGCAGGGTTTATGGGCACAGATGTGACTCCATGAGACGTGGGCTTCTTACCGCTATGTGGAACTCATGGGGGCTCTTTGCGTATTCCATGAGGAGATTACTGTAGGGTTATCTGACTTTAAGGCAATAATATGGGACTACACTACAGCCCAGGCTGCACATGGTGGCTGTACCACCTGCCATACATCTTGCAGAAGCTCCAGCACCCCCAGAACATCACACAACACCCAAATTTCCCCTCACACACCGTACTCTAGCCTTGCACATCCCCCCACCCCTAGCTATGGTGTTCGTTTCTCCACACCCACCCCAACATGTAGCCATGCATGAACACATGTTTCTACTCCCTCAGAAGCAGGTGCCTTGCACCGGCAGAACAGTCATCCCCAATGGGTACATCTGCATTGTCAGGGCAAGGCCATGTTCGTGTCTATGGTGGCCACACGTGCAACTCCTGAAGGGTCTGGGGTCTATGTGGCATGCCTGTGATGCCTACAGGCTGCAGGTGGGGCTACCTTTGCCCCATAAGGCCAACAGTTGCACATCATCCACACCCTGTACATCACACTGACCCATCTCACAACCCCTGTGGCATTGTCACAATGTATGGATGGCATCTGGGACATGGATGTGGCTCCTTGTGTCATGGGGTTGGCAGGGGCGTGATAAGTGCATCTGTGGCTTACCACTGTGGGTATGTGCCAATAGTCTGTCTCTGACCCATGTCAGGCTGCTACCAGTACCTCTATGAATCATTGCCAATGTTGTCTCAGTTGTGGACATGGTTGCATACCACTTCCTCACACTTGTGTGCACATCAAACTGAATTGTCTTGTACATACTCATCATTACCATGAGGCCCAATATGCACTCACATACACTGTGCCTGTGTGCATACCAGCAATGTCACACCTGCAGGCTATACTCACCTTCAGGCTCCAAAATATTCCTACACAATGATGTCCCTCTGCCGGCATCCCCTCAGGGCCAATCTTGGGTCCCTCCTGTCATGTCGTTGATGCTCACCCTCATCTGGTGGCTCCATGTCCTCCACACTGTCACCCTCTCAGTCCTGGATAACTATTCCACAGTTTACGGCCATGTTGTGTAGTATACAACAGGCCAGGAGTATGCTACATGCCTTGTCTGGACTATACTGTAGGGCACTCCTGGACCTGTCCAGGCATCTGAAGCGCATCTTCAGCATGCCGAACACATGCTCTATGATGTTTCTAGTACACACATGCATCTCATTGCACCGCTCTTCTTCTTCAGATGTGGGCCACAGTATTGGGGTGAGCATGCACGGCTGAAGGGGGTATGCCATGTCTCCTGTGTAAAGGAAGGTGATATGTTAGTACTCTATCTACTATCATTACATTCAGCTTTCCACACAGACCTGTTACATATGGTCAGCCTCGTTTGCACATTTCCCCATGCAAACTGTCTCTGTTGCACTTTGTTGCCCTCCCATTTCTGGCCATTTCCCTGCTGTTGTCTTTCCAATGTCATGTCTACTGCAACCTGTATGCTGCTCAGGCTGTAGGACAGGGCACATCCTCGGGATGTTTGTTCAACATAGCAATTACATCAATCAATGCGGCATCTTGCACTTAGCTTCCCACAATTTTACAGCCGCCTTCTAGCTGGCAACACCCCCGTATCTTCTGCCTATTGCTCACCATCATATTATCCCTCCTATGCTAGCTTTACACATCTGTTCAGTGTCAGTTCTTTTCTATTCTATTCAATTTTTATTAAAGGTTTTCCACAAACAACGGACCACATCCAGAAAGATACAACGACATAAAGGAAAAGAGCACAAAAAACATACCCTTTTTGAAAAGATCATGTGGGTGCAGTCCTTACCCCTTCCCCCAAGCCCTTCCACCCCCAGAAACCCCTCTCCCCACCCAATGCACAGCACTTAGATGTTAAATGACTGGAAAACAGGATCAAATCACACCTGAGCAGAAAAAAGGGTATCTAAGGAACCCCAAATATTATTGAACTTAAAAAGTTTATACTGTAAACTTGCTATGGTTCTTTCCGTTCTCAGATTAGCCAAGAATTCTTGTAACCATTCGCCATATGAGATCTCAGTAGTGTCCTTCCAATGTCTCAGGACTACTTTTTTAACTGAAGCTGATATCAGACCCATATGATATTTTCTGTTCCGGACATCCACCTGAGACATGTCCCCTAAGATGCAGACCTCAGGGGTGAATAAAGTTTCCAGACCCAGTAGAGGATCACGTTTTTCTTTAATAGTCTCCCATAAGACCACCACTTTCGGACAATGCCAAAAAATATGGAGGAGATCACCATCCCCTTGTTGGCATCTAAAGCAGGAAGAGGATGAGATCAAGCCTCGGTCGACTAACTTCACGGGGGAATAATAGATGCTGTGTAAAAGTTTGAATTGCATTAGTCTAAGCCTGTCCTATGATAAAAATTTATGGCACGCCCCCCAAATATTACTCCAGTCAAAATCATATTCCGGAAACAATTGAGACCAATAACGTTTGGGAGCAAAAGCATTAGGGTGCAGTCGTTCAATCAGACTGTTGTAGACGGCCGATATTGTGTGAGGCTTTCCTACCAGGGGAGTCAAGACCTCTTCAAAATCCCATGACTGGCAATCCCGGGCAAAAACACCAGAGCTCCCCAACAGGAGGTGACAGAGTTGGAATACTTTAAAAATTAAGCACTGAGGGATATGAAACTGCCTCAAAATTTCAACTGATGCAAGCAAATTACCCCCCTCCGTAAGCAGGTCTTTAATCGAAACTTTCCCAAGTGAAGGTAACCAGGAATCTTTGATAGGCCTACCATCAATTAAAAAGTTGGGGTTGCCCAGCACAGGTTGGGCTGGGTCTCCAATGTGTGATATTTTAGGAAGGAGCATAATTGCATATGCACTTTAGCCGAGGTCTCGATAGGGGAGTTACAGTACTGCTGGGAGAGCTTTCAACAACAGTGTAATAGGGCCGTCGATGATAAACCAGTACTCTTAATTCGAGAATCTCTAAGGTTAACCATAATGGAGTGTAAATATTGACGGGACATCTTCTGAGTTTTTAGCCCAGCAAAGGTATTTAAGCAGGCGACTGGCCCAATAATATAGCGCAAAATGAGTCTCAATCCACCAGAACGGCTAGAGCAGACAATTTAAAGTAAGCTAGTCTAGGCTTTTATAATTCCAAATAAAATCAGATATAATTCTATGTACCTTTTAAACCACTTTAACGGAAGCCACACATTTAACATATTAATGGGGTAAAATAACCAGGGAAAAACATTCATTTTAACCAAATTAATTCTACCCATATGGATAAGGGAATAATTGCCCATCTCCGTAGGCCAACCTCAATGTCATGTAGGATTGGGTCTAAATTTCGCTGCATTAGCCGGGAGGTGTCCCTAACTAATGTGAGGCCAAGATACCTGATGGACTCGGGACTCCAAACTAAACCAAAAGAAGCTATGTCATGTGCATATGACCTAAGACTTATAGGGAAAACCACTGATTTACTTATATTGAGCCGATAATTGGCGATTGTACCAAATTCATCAATAACATTCAACAAAATTGGAATAGAAGAGGATGGGTGTGAAATAAGTAGGAGCAGGTCATCTGCATATGCTAGCACCTTCAAATTATGTCCCCAAACCTGGATACCTTGGATCTGCTGCTCCTGTTTAATCCGCATAATGAGGGGTTCGATATATAGATTAAAAAGGAGCGGGGAAAGGGGACAACCTTGCCTAGTACCTAGGAAAAGCTTGAATGGCGCTGATATTATTCCGTTACAAGTAATTTTAGGTGTCAGTTCTTTTCAGTTCCCATCACTCCCTCCTTCCCTCCCGTGTGTCCTATGGATGACTGCCATTCCAACACCTCTGCACTGTTATACCATGTGGACATCTTGTTTGTGGCTGTGGTTGCACTCACCCACAAGATGGCAACTGGGTACATCACCAGACTCAAAGTGATGGCACAGGGATAATTGGTGCCAGATGTATGCATCGTGTGCACTCCCAGGTTACCAGGCAAGGACATTTGTGATGCACCCTGTGGTATCGCACACCTCCTAGAAGTTGAAGGAGTGGTACCCCTTCTGGTTTATGTAGATGTCTTTTTGTCACCACCAGATGGTGATCTGATGGACACATGGGAGCAGACAGTGGCACCTAGCACTGCCACTAGGTGTGCAAACTTGTAAACGTGCTGCTTTGTTGCTATCCGCTTCACTGGTATGTTAGGGAGTCGAATGATCTCACTAGCATGGGGTAGCAGAGCATTTAGTAACTGTGTGAGGAGATGAGAGGTGGCTGACTGGGTGATACCAATTGTTCACCCACCATTGTTTGGAAAGTGCCCGTGGTGAGCAGGCACAGCGCTGCTGTGAGCTTGGTCTCCACCATCATAGCATTACTTCTGTGTGTGGGTGCCTGGAGCTCATCATGGAGCAGCTCACAGAGCTGTCTCAGAACAGCCCTGTTGAGCCAGTACCGACCCGTTATGTCTGTGTCACTTACCTGTTCATATGTGACATGGGGCCCGGTATCATCTCTGTGGGGCGTACTACCTACAGGTCTTTCCTTGGCCACCTTGCTCTTCCCCCAGTCTCCTCACATCAGCCATGATAGTAGCCATGTGGAATGCTATCCCAGCCATCCAGCATGCAGTTCAGCGACCTGCCTCTGGGTGTCTGGCTGATTTAGGGCTGCCCCTCTTATTCCTAAATTTGCACGTCTCAGATGTGCATTGCGCGGCACATGCTCCGTGCAGTTCCTCTGAATATACACACATGCAGCTTATGCAGGTGTTTGCCCCCTTTTTCTGCATGGTATACATTATGTGTACACAATCACACATTCGGATATGCGTGACACATTTCACGCTTTTGAATATCATGCTGTCGCAAATTTTCTGGGACGTGCCGTGCATTTCCGTTTTGTGCCGCGCAAGTCTTTTGAATATGGGGGCCTTTGTGTTTATAGCTACCTCCCTTTTCAGGTTAATGCATTAGCAGCCATTATGACTTTGACCATATTTTGTTTTCTGTTGCCATTGTAACAAACTATGCTTTCATTTAAAGTATAGAAAACTTTTTTTTTTTCTGTTGCTAAGGGTGGGGGACACTTTTTACCTGAAATGGGGTAGTTTATGTTCCCGTCCCCAGAGATCACATATTTATGTTTACTTCAATATTCATAACTCTTCCTGCAATTGCAATCATTTTATCTGAACAGTCTTCCCCCTAGCTGTCACTGCTGAACCTAAACTAAGTGCATTTAAACTCAAACTTCGTGAACACATCCTCAGTCTATGTCAATGTGATTGCTTTGGTTAGTCGCAACTCTCCCCTAACTTTCCTCCCATGCTTCCTTCAATCTCCTCTCTCACCTATTCTCCTGTCCTGCTACCATACCTCTTCCTACCTCCACCCCCATCCACCCTCTTTTCCCCTCTCTATCCCTGATCTTCCTTCCAGCTCCTGTCCCACCCTTCCACCCTTTTCTCCTCTTTCTACACATTCCTCTGCCTTGCCTTGCTCCCTCTCCTTTTTCCAGCTTTTGTTCTTGCTCCCTATTCCCCACTTCTCCTTACTTCTTCCGTTGTCCCTCTCCCCCCTTGGGTCAATTTCCCCAAAGTTGGCACTCACCCTATTTCTCACCCTACCATTTTTCCCCACCTCTTTCACCCCTCTCTTACCCCTACCGGCCTGCTCTTGCAGCCCAACCCTAACACTTTCTGCCTAGGCCCATATCAGACTGCTACACTGAAACTGCAGTTTTATCTTCTTTTATCACATGTATGTAATATTGTTATCATTTGTGCATCCACCCTGTTTGTACCCGCATTTGTTGTATCTCCTTCTGACACAGAACCTTTGTAAAAGAACCTCTGGTTCAAAGGTATTGCAATCCTAGAACTGAAATAAATTGTATCTGTCTGTCTCTCTGTCTGTCTGTCTGTCTGTCTATGTGTATGTATCTATCTATCTATCTATCTATCTATCTATCTATCTATCTATCTATCTATCCATCTTCAGTACCATCTATCTCTCAAGCACTGAACCTACAGTGGAGTTTGCCAGGATGCAATGCAGCACCTTGCAGTATTTCTGCAGAGTGCTGCAGTATGCTGCAGGGAACAGTGCAATTCAGTGTTAATTAAGCCCTTTTGTCATGAGGGAATTTAGCGCATCAAGAAGGGTAGTATGCCACTATGTCTATGACAGATCTGTTCTGTGTCTTCCAAGGGCAACTGCAGAAAGGGATACACCATGCCTCGAGAGGCTAATGAGCAGGGAAGAAGAGAAGCTAGGTGTTGTTCTACACTTAGGTCCAAACACTTGGCCAGACACAGCATATAGCAGGCAAAGGAGAAGTGTAGGGACTTTTACAGACAGCTGAGGAAAAAAATAGACATAATAGCCTTCTCAGAGGTGCTGCCAGTGCCATAGGCAGGTTACCATCGACAGAGGAAAATTAGAGTTTAGCTTACGGCTAAGGGTTGGTGTGAGGTAAAGGTGTCGGCACCCATGAGCAAGGTGAGGGTAGCAGCCCCCCACCCACTTTTTCTCATGAACATTCAAAGTGCCCCTTTAATGCATGCATGGTCAGAAGGGAAACAATCATGGTCTGTTTAGTAATTACTACAGCCCCACCACCACACTTTTCCCCACATTCTGGCACCCATGCAAGAAGAAGGGTTTCCTGCTAGTAAAGAGACTGGGGTACCTTCTGGTAAGACAGGCAACTATTCATAAGAAATGGTTTACATCTTAGTCAATGGGGCACCAGTGCACTGGGGCAAAAGTTTGATGTCCAAGCTAGCCAGCTGTTAAACTAGATAAAGGGAGCATAGGGTTAGAGCAGGGCTTTTAGATTACATTTTCCCACACAATGATCATAGACCACCTAGGTTAAACCCTGCTGGTTCTTCCCACCACATGTAGGCCAAAAGACATAAGGAAAACACATCAGATTCACAGCATTAAAATTAAGTGAAGACACACATGCACGTGCACGCACACACACACACACACACGAAACTACTGTACACTTTGGGGAGAGAAACTTCAGTACTGAATGTTCTGTCCAGCAGGTGAAGAAGCATTTGCAATAAAATAGATTAAGTACAGAAAATAATCTAGATGCTATGTCTATCACAGAGACATAAGCACATCAGAACAACAGTTGTGCTATAAATGTCCTAGGCTTGATTCTATTTAGAAATGACAGAGATGCTACCAGAGAGATCAGGTGGTAATTTATCTCAGTCAAGCCATGAGAGTAACTGAGGACAAGTCAGATGCAGAGGATGAGGTGGTAGACTGGAGTCACTCTGGTTACAGTTAGCAGACAACAGGGAAAGAAATACACCAATCAGGATACTCTGTAGACCACTAAATTAGGGGTAGAAACAAATACTGTGGGGAACTAGCCAATTACAATTTCACAGAATTTCCATGAAATTTTGTTAAATTTCTTGGAAATTTTGCAGCATTTCATAAATGTATTTATTTTGTTATAACCTAGCTATCTGTTAAGATAGACCCCCGAGACTTGGCATGCCCTCTTGTTTGTAAGTGTCCTAAGGGCATACCAAATGGCATGATATTCGGATGAGTACTGTCAAATGTGTAGGGCCTCAAAGTCTTCCATTTTATTTTTTTGTGAAGTTATATAAACATATTTCTCTGTTTATAGCTGTGCCACCTGTTGAGCTGAATACCTACAAAGTAACATGCATAATCTTCTTGAAAGGATCATAGAAACTGCGAAATATGGAGATATTTTATCTATTAATTTTCAAGTTACAGGGACTCATAGTTTTGCTGTTTAATTATTTATGAAATTTTGAAAAAAATCTTCTAAAAATTGGATGTTTCTACAATAGTAGGGGCATGGTAACGTTCCTACTATCCCTACTATTGTAGGTATAGCCCTGAAATTTGGCAAGCATATTCACAGTCAATGAATACTGCAGTCTAACAGAGCTGCAGAAATTTGGTACAGCAGATTTACATTTATAGTGGAAATACTGCAAATTACTACATGGTAAACCTTTCCTAAAAATTCATGGTAACATAATAGATAATGACACCAGAATTCCACTTGTGGACTTTAACTTTCACAAAGCGTTTCTCTCCATTGAAACTGATCATCTGAGCTGAGCTGTTTGTAGACCTGTAGTTTCTTTCTGTTAATTTTTTTGTCCTTTTCCAATTGTTTGCATAATTTGACTACATGGACTCAGTGGAACTGCTTGTCCTTAATATCCTAGATTTTCAAAATGGCACGCTTCCTTACAAAGAGAGCGGCCTGCTCCTTTCCCAGTCAGACCTATCAAATTAGAATAATCAGAATTCCTCCTCCTTCTTGGGTCCCCATTCATTGTCCTCTCCCATAAGGTCTCTCTGAATGCCTCCAAGTACAGCCCTTCCAAGTACATTAGGCTCTCTGACTAGTCATGTTTGCTAGGTGTGATTCTTATGACTTGCTTTCAAGTTGAAATTGCTGTCCCTCTGTGCTTCCCTGCTCCAACTTTGGGTCTGTTATTCTTGTGCTGACCAACTCAGCTGTCCTTATCTTGGTGAATACATGAATCTAACTCCTGCCACTTCTGGCCTCAATCACCCCATGCATGAGCTAACTCTCCAATCATGCACTGTCCCTTGACATGACAGTACCCCTACCTCTTGGCACAAGTGTAACTCATTCTGAGATGTAGACATTCCTTGTCCCAGAATGCCTTCTAGCAGACTGAGAAAAAAGCTTCTCCCTCTTTCAACAGAATCTTAACAAAAGTTAGCTGGTCTAATTTATGTGTAGTGACTTGTCCAGGGTCCTTGGGGTCCACACCTCTGAAATTTTTGATGAGACTGGCCTGGGTTGCAGTAACAGTGCTACACTGGCACTCAACCTAGTAGTGCTGTGGTACTTCCACCTGGGGTAGCAATAGGGTACTTGGCTGTTGCACACTTTACTATCAACCCTCCCCCCAAAAAATTTATTTTGCTCAGACAGTCCTGCCACAAACCTGGGACTCTGCACACACTAACAGCCCCACACAGTAAAATGCAATTTGACCGATAGTTTTATTAAACGGTGAGGGTAAAGGGAAAGACAAGAGAGCAGAAGGGAAAATGGGAGAAATGTGGCAGTAGTAATATTCTTATACTCTATGAAATGGCAGTGAAATCCCTCACACAAATACTCCTTCCTTTTGTAGCCCTGCAGTCCTCAAGTGGGTGCACCCAGTTCATTCTCCCCAACAGGCTATGAGTGAGAGCTCTTTAAGTTGCAGTGGGTACCACACTGAAGACACAATTGCTGCTAGCAGGGCTGAGGAGTCAGTGGAATGCTTTAATAGGGGCTGCAACTTTTGTAAGCACAATTCGAGATAAACACCTATCTTTAACTTTATTAACAGAAAGGTGCCCCTAGTTGTATTCCAGGGATAAAGGTCAGAATGGCCTCTGCAGGTCTTCACCTGGGCCAAGTACTGTTACACAGTCCACACAGGGCTTTCTTCCTCAGTGCAACACACAATTTCATCCCTAGTCACAGTGTCGGAACCCAGGTGATTACTAATGGTTTTGCTGGTAAAGGCCAGGGCACCCTCCTGTGTTTAGGGGTATGTGATGGCATCCCAGCCAGGAGAATGCCCACCTTACACCATGAATGCCAATTCTGCAGCAACACCAGTCACCTTGCCATCACAGGTCAGAGCGATGGGGACCAGGGGCACCTTAAATCATAATCTGGGGCGGCAATATTATGAGACCACACACAAACTAGAATGTCCATTCTAGAGCTGGGATCAAGCAGTGTGTATTTTTATTATAAGCTGCCAGATAGTACACACCTGTCAGGGCATTCTCTGGCCATATGTCTTCACGATGGTACTTGCTCACACTACATTTCAATATTTCATGGGACATGCCCTACACGATTGCTCATTCAAAAACTCATGGAGCTTTACATAACCCCTCACTTTCAGTGTGGCATCATTACATTTGCTGAATTCAAACACTGGTCTAATGGTACCCAACACAAATGCGGGGGTTGTTGCCCACCCCACATCCATAGTTTCCAGATCCACCCCTGGAAGTAAAGGGGCATAATTACATATTGCAATTAAGTAGTGGGTATCTTAACTCTACAGATCCTTAACCTCCATTTGGGGTCCCTGGAGCCCTGGCACTTCCAAGACCAGTTGTACAGTGGCATCCTCCCTACGAAGGGTGAGCACGTACCTGGGGGACAAACTGTGCCAGCACGTGTCTCAATATGGCCAGAAGGACAATAAATATGCAATGCTTATCAGCATATGATAGCACAACTAAGTAGGGTTGCTCAGATAATCTGTTTTAAAAATAGATAGTTAGGCTAATGGATGATTTCTAAGATAATAGGATTTTAGGATATGGGTCCTTAAAATCTGATATCCTAAAAATACCCTCGGCTGTCAAATTGGATTTTAGGATATTGAATTATATAACATTCACTACCCTAAAATCACAAATCATCTTCCTTATATTAAAACAAAAAATCCTCCCCCTAACTCCAGCTCAACCCACTTATCCCTCCCTTGTTGTTTAATGAATAACCCCCACCAAACACACCCACTAGCCCCCACTTCCTTCCTCTCACTGCGGTACCAATACCTGTTCAATAAAATCCACCGCTGGTCCAACCCTTTATAATAAAGAAATGCTGCCCCCCACCCGCAAAGAAGAATGAGCCTTCCCCCACCGTGGCGCAACCCACGAGTCCCTCCCCAACCCTGTTGTTTATTAAATAACCACCCCCATCCAACACACCCACTAGCCCACACATCTCTCCTCCATGCCTCATGACATCCAAATACTTGTTCAATAAAATCCCCAAGTAGCCCAGCTCCTCATAACAAAGAAAGCCCATACCCCCACCCACACTTAAGAATGAACCTTCCCCCACCCTTGGACAACCCATGAGTCCCTGCCCAGCCTTGTTACTTAAGCAATAAGGCACAACAGGGTGTGCTACTGTATAATGATGTCACTTCCGGGGTGTGTTGAAGTACGAGGCAAAGTCGAGTGCTTCCACCACCCCAGGAATGACATTATTACACAATAACACACACCCTGGAGTGCCTTATTGCTATTATACAATGGCTCAATTGCCAATAAAAAAGGAAAAAGGCAAGCAAGTACATTTTTATGTATTTTTATTTGATTTTTTTTATGTGTAGATATACATTTAAAAGAACAGTCCACAATATTTTTTCCACCAGTAGGTGCCACTGCTGCCTGACTGAATTTACTTGCCGAGTTGTGCAGAGCCTCTGGGCTAGGGCACAGCAGAGCGCTAAAGTACATACATGCTGACGAGATGCGTGGGAGTCTGACAAGCTGGCTTCATTTTTACTTATTTTTTTTATTATTTTGTGCATCACATCAGTGCTCTTCTGAACTGTGTTTCTGTGCCGGGAAAGGAAAACAGAGCTGATGATCGGTGAGTGAGCATGGTGGTTGTCATGTTTTTTGGTAAGACTTGTAGTGTGAATTATAATGTTAAAGTGTGACTTAAACACAATCCTCCCTGTTGCCAAACACTCCAGCAGGTGTTTAAGCTGCAATCAATGCTTTACATGCAACTGCCAAAACAGAGCTGATGATCGGTTAGTGCAGTACGGTGGTTTAAACACTTCACATGCTCACAGTGGTTGTCATGGTTTCAGTTTTTTTTTCCTATCAGGATGAAGACCTGAGGGGACAGCTGTAATGTAAGAAGCTATGAGGGCTTGACTACTGAAAACATTCTGCGGGAGCTGGAGGAGTGACTAGTTTTGCAGAGGGGCAGGATACAAAATGAATTTAGTTTTCTTGCAAGCCTTTTCTTCCCAAAGCAAGCAGCTTCAGTGAACTGCGCAATGGGTAGTTACGGTGTATGTGGTTTACTGAAGCTGCTCACTTCGAGGAGAAAATGCTGGCAAGAAAGTTAAATTGATTTGCTCGCTGAGGTGTGCCATTTGAACTGTGCTATTTATTGTTACTGTCAGAGTGCGAGATGGAATTTGGAAAGGTGTCAGCTGTGAACCTTCAGTGTGGCTTCTAAGTGGCAGCATTTTGTGCAGAGGTGGCATGATTTCTGATGATGTCATGTGGTCATGTGTGTGCCTGGACTTCGTACAGTGATGTTGTTGTTCAATAACATCACTGTCCCAGGTACACACTGACCAATCAGAGGAGAGAAAATATTCTTGTGATTGTATAATTATTAAATAATCCCCCATCTAATGCACCCACTAGCCCCCACTTCCCTCCTCCTCCCCATGGCACCCAAACAGCAAAGATGGGCACAAGCTGCTGCACCGGATCCAGCTTGTTCTAATGTATAAGGTATTTGGGTGTCATGGAGGGGAAGAGGGAAGTGGGGGCTAGTGGATGTATTGAATGGGGACTTATTTAATAAATAACAGGCTCAAGGAGAGACTCGTGGGTTGTGCCAGGATGGGAGGAAGCTCATTATTCAATGTGGGTGGGCAGCAAGATTTATCATAAGGAGTCAGACCAGTTGCGGATTTTGTTGAACAGGTATTTCGGTGCATAGGGGGAGGAGGGCAGTGGGAGCTAGTGGTTGTGTTGGATGGGGGTTATTTAATAGGCAACAAGGTCAGGGAGGGACTCATGGGCTGCCGTGGTGGGGGAGGCTCAATCTTCAGCACAGGTGGGAATGGGATTTCTTTCTTACAAGAAGTCAAACTGCTTGGAGATTTTTTTGAACAGCTATTTGGGTGCTATTAGGGGAGGGAGTTGTTTGGGTTCCATGGTGATTTGGGTGGAGGCGGGATTATTTATTAATTGTAGAGGGGGGAAATGTAATTTAGGATTGTAGGATAGTCAGATATTAGGATATCCATATCTAACATCCGTTGCCATCTGAGGTTAGGATCGGATGTCGGATTCGGATACAGATTATCCTAATGTCTAACTATCCTAACTCAGATCAAATTTTGGGGTATTCAAGCAACCCTGCTACTAAATACATAAAGCATGGTGGCTGTGTGTGTCTCCCTACAATACTCCACTGAAAGCCCTAGTAGCTCAAAAAAACAGACTCCCATGTCTGGCCCCTTACATGGGGAATTAGCAACCCCAACCCTTGCAAGGCCCCCTCCTCCTTGACACCCATTCATTGGCTACCTGCTTGTCATCTGTGAAAATGGGCAGTTGTGCTCATCAGACTTACAAGGATAAAAAATAAAATGAAATGCAGTGAAAAAAATGAAATTTACAATTTGAACTACCTAGGACTTTCACACACAAAGAGCATTACATTTAACAAGATGAACTTACAGTTTGTTCCTAATTCTGACTTCTTCCATTTTTAATGCCTACTGATGGTTGTGAACTTGTAAAGGTTCCGGCGACCTCCCTTGAGGGGTGGCCCTCAACTTACCCAAATGTGCCTGTCATAGAAACATAATGCAATTATAGCAAAAAAAGACCATTGGTTCATCCAGTCCACCTATAAACCCTAACAAACCTGGGTCCCATTGTCCATACAGTGTTCTAACCTATATTATCCACCCCATGCTCCCTACCCTACTGCTACTACCCTGAACAACCACTAAGCCCTTCACTCTGTCCCTCCTGTGTTAGAAACCATTGATAGTCTTGGTGCCTACCATGTCAGCAGGCAGATTGTTCCACCGCTCCACCACCCTTTCTGTAACATAAAACCTTCTCACTTCCCTCGTGAACCTCCGCCCTGTCAGTTTCCATTTGTGCGCCCATGTTCTTGATCCACTACTTATGCTAAATAGTTCCTTGCAGTTTACCTTGTGCATTCCTTTAAGGAACTTGAAAGTCTCTATCATATCTCCCCTCTCTCGTCTGGCCTCCAGTGAGTACATATTCACTGCCTTGAACTAATCCTCTTAAGATCTGCCCTGCTGGTCCCGAATCATTTTTGTCATTCTATGTTGCACAATCTCCAGCCTGCCCTTATCTTTCCTTAGGTGAAGACTCCAGAACAGGCACAGTACTCCAGGTGGGTCCTCACCAGTGACCTATAGAGAGGTAATAATACCTCCTTCTTTCTGCTGCGATACCCCTTCCATACACCCCAGCATCCTGTTTACCTTACTCAGGGCCGGCTTTAGGGTTTGGGGGGCCCCCAGCAGATTAATGAAATCATGGGGCCCCTCTACTTACCCATCACCCCATATGTTTAACTGTAACCAATACACACATCATATTATTGTATTTTCAGTACTAGTGGCATCTTAAAAAAATTTAAAGGGAGACCACAGTGTCAGTGCATACTGTTCCTTCTCTCACATCCATTGTTACCTATCTGCCTCTTATTGCCTGGGCCATAGCTTAGTAAGGCTTTTCATGGAATCAAGATCCCACATCAAAATCTGCACAGTCCTTTATTGCTGTTTGAAGAAAATAATAAAAAAAGATTTAAAATAATGAAGGTAAACTGTTTTAGTTGGGGCCCCCCATAAGTAGGGGGCCACCAGCGATTGCAGGGTTTGCTGGTGCCTAAAACCGGCCATGACCTTACTGTAGGCCTTGTTACACTTGTTTGTTTTAGGAAGTCACTGATGAAGACCCCTAGGTCTTTTTCCTTAGACGTCATGCCCAGCCTCACCCCATCCAGTACTTTGTCCTTAGGTTCTGGTTCCCTATGTGCATCACCTTGCACTTTTTGGCACTGAATGTCAGCTACCAACTCTTTGACCACCTCTCTAACCTTTGCAAGTCCCTTTACTTCTCCCTAACCCCTCCTTGCTGTCTACTCTGCCACAAAGATTAGTGTGATCTGCAAAGAGACACATCTTGCTCAGGATTTCTTCTCCCAAGTCACTGATGAGCATATTGGAAAGGACTGGAACCAGAACCAATCTTTGTGACATCCCACTGGTGACCTCCCTCTCTTCTTGTTTGATTCTGTTAACCACAATCCTCTGCTTTCTCCTTTCCAACCAGTTCCTCACCAATCTGTGTCCTTCACTGCACCCAGATACATTATCATCTTCAGCAACCTTCTGTGAGGTACTGAGGCAAAAACCTTGCTGAAATCAAAGGGTAGTAAATCCACTGCATGGCCTTCTCCACTACTCTTGTTACCCAGTCAAAGAATACTATCAGGTTTGTCTGACAGGACCTCACTGCTATGTACCCATGCTGTTTACTGTCCTTGAGTCCACTGCTCTCCCAACAGTTCACAAGGTCTTCTTTGACTAGTGTCTCCATCAGTTTAGTCACAATAGAGGTAAGACTGACAGGTTTGTTTTTACCAGGTTGCTCCTTACCCCACACCCCTTTTGGAGTTGGACTACATCTGCTACTCTCCAGTCTTTAGGAACTACCCCTGTCTGAACTGAGCTACTGAACGGCCCTACCAATGGTTCAGTTAGTTCCATTGCCAGTTAATTGAACACCCTTGAATACATCCCATATGGCCCTGGACCTTATCTCTCTTTAGGGCTGCTAGCCCTTTCTGAACCCTTTCGCTGATAAATACTTGCTGCCTCATCTCAGAGATCCACTTTACAGCTGTCTTATTGCCACTCTGTAGCAGAGGCCCTGTCTGCTGCTGTGATTACAGAGCAGAAGTAGTCAATAAGAATGGTTGCTTTCTGCCCATCCTCCTCAATTGCCCTACCTTCCTCTGTTAGCCTAACAATTCCTCCTCCCTTCTTTCTTTTTTTCTTTAATATATCTAAAGAACTGTTTTTCCCTTCCCATGACCCCCTCTACAATACGCAGCTCTGTGCCTGCCTTTGCTTTTCTAATTGCCCTCTTGGTTTCCCTTGTTCTCACTAGGAACTCGCCCCATTCTCCCTTCCCGTGTTTTTCCTTGTACTTGTTGAAGGCTGTCTCTTTGGATCTCATTGCTTCCCTGACCTTTCCAGAGGACCATATTAGACTCTTGTACCTTTTTCTTTTGAGTATCATTCTCATGCAAAACTTTGCTGCATCAAGAATGGTCCCCTTGATTGCCCCCATCTTTCCTCCACATTCTTTATGTTGCCGCTGCAACTAACTTATACCAGACTAGCTCCCTTATCTGGCTGAAGTTTGTCATTCTGAAATCTAGGACTTCAGCCTTTGATGAGGACTAACTTATCCCAAGGACCAGGTCAAACAATATAGAGTCATGGTCACTGGATCCTAGTAGCTCCTCTACCCTCACTTCTCCTACCACCTCTGAGTTAGTGAGCACCACACCAATAATGGTAGCCTGCCTAGTGTGTTCTTTAACCAGCTGCACCAGCAGACAGTCCTGCAATGCATCCAACAGGGCCTGACTTCTGGAGCTTCTGGTTGCTGGAATAACCTAATCAATTCTGGTAGGGTTAGATCCCCAACCATCACCATCTCCCCTTTGTCACCCCCACCCCTTTTTAGTTTTGCCTGTATCTCCTTATCTCTCTCTTCCCCTTGTCCTGGAGGCCTACAGATTGCCCCCATCCATAGTGGCTTGCCTGATGATATCGTAAGCTGAACCCACAGTGATTCTGCTTCCCCATTACCTACCTACCTACCTACAGTATATGTTTCCATCTTCCACTGCTATATGCCTTCACTAACATATAGGGCTATGCCTCCTTCTTTACCTTTTCCTCTGCCCCATCTAAACATGGTGTAGCCTGAACCATCAGGTCTCAGTCGTTATTCTCTGTGTCCCAAGTTTCTGTGATGGCTACTAGCTACATCTCGGTGTCTGTCACCATTGCCTGGAGCTCACTAATTTTATTTCCTAGACTGCTGAAATTAAGGCAGACCCCTTTACATCCTTCAACTGCTCCCCTCTTGCTTTTTTTTGTATTCTTTCTCCCTTATTCTTCCCTAGTCTCCTTAGCTTTTTATTTTTTCATACTAAATGTAAGCTTTGTCAGCTCTCCTTTATTAGCCTCTTCTCCTAACCTAATTTGAACTTCAACCTTATTGTTAATCACCTTGACGCTACTGGTCTCCTGTTCAGGGGGAGCCCTAGTCAGGTTCCTACCAACTCTCCCTTCTCAATGGTTCCCCACATCTTTGTCTCCCCAACAGCCAATTTAACTGTTCAGTGTAGATGTCAAACTTCAAACCTAGAGCACTGGTCCCCTCTGTCATCAGGGGAAGGCCATCACCCTTGAAAAGCCTGCTGTCCCAGAAGCCCCCCAGACCTCACAACAAGTGGTACCCCTCCTCCTGACACCATCCTTTCAACCACCCATTTAGGTCATCAGTCTCTTCCTTCCTTACTTACTCTGTTGTTCCAGTTCCCCCATTCCACACAGAAAGGACCATGCACCTTCAGTCTATCCCCCAGACTCTTAAAGTTCTGTTTCACTGCCTCCACAAGCTGGATCACCAGATCATTGGTACTCAACTGTATCAGCACCCACAGCTCAATTTCCCACTTCTCCACCATTCTCTCCGGCCTATCTATCTACTGAATGGCTGACGCACCAGGAAGGCAGCTGACCATTTTACTCCCCATCTCTTCCACACCCACCACCCTTTCTACTCCCCTAATCATTGAGTTCATAATCACTAGGACTCTCCTTGCTGACTTCCTCCTGCTCACACCCCCTGATGCCATCCAGTTGTCCTGCCCATTTCCCCCTAATGACTCAGAGTCCCCCCCCCCAAAATGGAGTCAGGTAGCTGAGCTTTCTCCAGGGGTGCAAAGCAATTGGCAGTCTGAATGGTGTGAGACTGGTCAAACCACTTGTGGCTGCCACTGCCACACTGTTCCTTCCTTTCACCACCACCCTTCAGCAGCCTGGGCCAGTGGTCTTCTGGGGGAGTGGGGAGGACCCCTAGCAAATAGTGTAACTTCCCTCCTGTTCTCTGGTTTTTAGCTGTTTCTCTGCTGCTTTCTATCTATGGCCCTGTTACAGTTTAGTCTGCTTACCCTACTCAGGTCACTGTTCTGCATAACAATTACAGGTCTCGGACCTCCCCTAAATGCTCAAGTTACCAGTGAACTCTCCTTTTACCTACATATTTCTTCTGTCCATAGCTTGCAGCACAGCCTAGACACCAGGAGTCAGCAAAAGGGTAGAGAGGGCCCATAATTGCCCTCCCCACACCAGCCCTGATCACCAGCAGCAGGTACTTCTAAGCAGCCTTAGCCACATGGGCTGCAGTGCTGCTGCACGGCACCGCATAGCACTATCCACCCACTCTACCCTCCTCCCACCCACACAAGCTGGTGCTCTTTTTGCCCTTGAGCTGAACCAATCAGACCCGTTTTCATCCCCTACACAGAGTATTACATGGTTTGTCCCTTCCCCCATCAGATGCTAAAAAGAGGTCTGACCCACCCTTCTAGCTCCACCAATATTTCAGTCTCTCAGCCCACTAGTCCTACATCTTGCCTCTCTGTTCCAGCCTGACACTTTTCTTCCTTCCTTTCTGCTCCCTCTCAGTGGCTTACTCCTATGACCTTCTGCCCCCTCCTTGTCTTACTATTCCTTATTTCTATTCCTCCCCCACCTCTGGCCCCTTCATCGCTTCTCATACGCGTGGTACTGCACATGTCAGGCATGTCCAGCATAGAAGAAGTGGAAGAATGTATCTGTTGCACTGTCTGCAGTGGCTCTCTGTCTGTCAATATAGCCAGTAGAATTACTGCTTCCTGACACATTGCGCTGTGGTACATGTCTGTATTACACCTCCTATTTATAGCAGTATAGTAGTAGTGCAGTTCACTAGCTGTGTCTTTCCTCTGCTATCCTTGTGGCACATATTAAAATTATATTAGCATCCATTTATTGTTAAAAACATGTCTGACACCATTATGACCCTGGAAGGTGATACGGGGATTAAATGCATCAGCTGTCTGTTGCATACTATGACATCTGAGCCCAACTCCAAACTACCATACGTATATTACAAATGTAAACAAAATTCTGAGATGTAAAAAGAAATCTCTCTTTTTATCTCCAGGCTGGCAGTTTTGAAATTAAGCCAAAAAGATATGGCTACTATATGTAAACACTGGGACAGTTCTACTTGAATAAACAATCATCATTCAGTTCCCACTCAGTCACAGGTAGAACCAGTTACTATAAATGAGCCTTGCCCCGGCCCCTCAAATACCTCTCAGGGGCTGCAGCTCATTCTCAGACCTGTTATTCAGAATATTTCCCTTCCTGACCATTCAGAACATTTCCCTTCCTGACCCTATAAATAAAAAATGCACCAGGGAAGAAGATGCCAACAAAGATGCCGATGAGCACTGGTATTCTGTACAAAGTTCAAGAGTAGTTAGAAAAGGGGCATAAGGCTCAACAGTTTAGCCTAACAGTTCAGAACAGATTTGTCCCCTTAAGCACTGATCAAACTGTGCAGTCTGGTAGCAGTTCCATCTGCCCTACCCCAAGTACTTCTCCTGAAGGTCAAAACAATGACAGCACCAATGATAATGACCTGGCCACCAAGTCAGCTGTTTTTACCCCATCCCCCATCAAACTGTGTAAACCCAGTTGTGGACATCCTGTCTGATATGATAACTGATTCTGTAAATGCCCCAGTGGAAATGGAGGTTGTTACTAATGCTGAAACTGAAATCCCTAAACACCAAAGACAAGTTTTTGTCTCGGGTGATTCTATAACAAAACATCTCGACAGGGCAATCTGTAATCAGAATAAACATAGCACAACTTGTTCCAGTTTCAGAGGTGCTAAAATCTCAAAGTTAACTGCAATGGTCGATGATATCCTGCATAACTGTGGGGAAAGACCTCTGGTCATCTTACATATTGGTGCAAATAACATATATCACAATTCAACTCATGATAGCAAGCAAGACTTTGTTGCATTCTCGAACAAATTTTGTTGGAATTAGGATACAAAGTCTGCTTCTCCAATCCTACCCATTCCTAGGGCTTCTGTACATCTTATTCAAAAGATTAAGATCATCAATGAATGGCTTAGAAAATGGTGTTTGAATCAAGAATTAACTTGTATTACACACTGGGAAGAGTTCATAAACAGATACAAACTTCTTTGCTGGGATGGGCTGCACCTGAAGATGGGGCAGTACCTTATTGGGTAAGCACATTGTGACCGCCATTGAACACAATTTAAACTAAGTACTAAGGGGGAGAAACGGAGAATGGCCACTTCTCTTAACAGCACTAATAGCCGTAAAAACGTATTTGTGAGTAGCCATCTAAATCTTTTGTATTTTAATGCAAGATGTCTTAATAATAAAATAGACGAGCTAAAACTGAGGCTCTGTCAGGATAATATAAACATCATATCCATCTCTGAAACATGGGGGGATGATCAATCCTCCTGGGATTTCATTCTACCAGGCTATTACATGCATAAGTTGAATCATCAGTCTAGAACTCAATCGTGGGCAATATGGCCTGCATTATCATCCTGCTTCTTTCCCGGTGCTGCTACAAGGGGAGGTTGTAGTTTGAGGTTCCCCTAAGCTTCACTGAACTGGCTGACAACTTCCTTAAAACTGCCTGTGCGACAGCTCTGCAGCTGAAAACAGGAAGCCCTCAGTGTCTGCCATCCACCCTTCAGACTCAAGTCAAATAGACTCTGAGCACGCTACTCTTAGCTACGCTACGCTGACATCATCCAATAATAATGCCTTACTTAGTATATGCTAGGGGTGTACTACTTGCCATAATCTACTCACTGACCCTACTCTGGGTGGACAGGCTCATAGACCCATTCCTCCCAGAACCAGTGAGCAATCTATATAATATCCCCCCACATCACTTCCTTAGCAGCTACCCTATCTCAAGTATATCCACTCTCTTAACAGAGCATGAGATCATAAAAATGGGTGTATGCTATGACCTGCTTTACTATATGAGCAGAACGCGTCGAAGACACCTCATCTCAATACCTAGCACTAAACTGCTCAGGTTACTAGTCTTGCTACTTCTCCTGTCAGGTGATATCCAACCACCCTGGCCCACTGCACCAATACCTGGTAGCATTCCCCAGAACCATCAATGGGTAGCCACCAAGGGTCTGAAGACAGCACATATGAACATATGTAGTCTTAGACCAAAAATACACAAAGTCCAGGCCTGGTTGGACCTCTACAAACCGGACTTACTAGCCATCTCTGAAACCTGGCTAAAAGTCCACATCCATGACCAGAAGATTCAGGTCATGGCTGCTACTGGCTACCAGAACACAGAGAAACCAAAAAAGGGGGTGGGTTCCTAATCTATGCTAAGGATGACCTCTCTGTGTCACCTCTACCCCTGCAGACTAATCCTACTGTTGAGGGAGAGAGCATATACATCCAGATAACTCTAAGGCATGCCAAACAACTAACAATTGACTCCGTCTACCACCCACTAAAATCAGCCTTCAAATCCCTTGAAGCCATCACAAATGATACGGCTATCAAGGTAACAACGGAGCAACTAATCCTGGGTGACTTCAACATTAGCTGGGCCCAGGACCCTGGTCATGCCTCGAAGTCACTTACCCATAAAGCAGGTTTGACGG
Organism: Neoceratodus forsteri; assembly: GCA_016271365.2. NCBI lineage: Eukaryota > Metazoa > Chordata > Ceratodontiformes > Ceratodontidae > Neoceratodus > Neoceratodus forsteri. The sequence goes on along the minus strand of CM057456.1, from coordinate 971,650,348 downwards.
AGGTCATCTCTGAACCAACCAGACTTAATTACAAAACTGGGAACCACACCACCCTTGACTGGGCTCTGGTGTCTAACCCCACTAATATACAGAGCGTGGGCACAGTGGCAGACTCCCTGAGTGACCATTCCCCAATCTTCTGTATATGGCAAAACAAACCACCCAAGGTCCAACCTAGAATTCTCTCCTCCCGTGACTTCTCCAAGTTCTCTGAACTACAATACAATTGTTACCTAGTTAGTCTGGACTGGAACCCCATAAATCTTCTCCCTACTCTTACTGAGGCTGTGCAATACTTCTAGGACAAACTAACCACAGCAGCCAACCTCTTTGCTCCAATGAAAAGAATGAGGGCTAAAGGCAGCTGCTACAAGTGGATCTCTCCCTCCCTCAAAGCCCTAATGGCTACTCGGGGAAAAAGCCTGGAAAAAGTTTAGGCTCTCCTCCCTCCCGGCATATCTCGCTGAATACAAAGCTCTGAGGAACAAAGCCAAGAGAGCCATAAAACTCGCTAAGAGAGATTACTTAACACACCTCCAGAAAACCAGCCTGGGCAACCCCAAGCAATTCTGGAATCATATCAATGACCTGATCAAGGGAAGCAAAAAGCCTGAGTCCTGTCCCATGGAGATTAACGGTCAGCTCACAACTGACCCTTCTCAAATATCGGCTGCCCTTAACAGGCACTTCTCAGACCTCGAGGCCCACAAGACCTGCCTGTCACCCCAGACTCTCCCCACTACCTCAGATGAACCACCTCACATGGAAAGACCCCCATTTCACCTGTGACTGGCTAAAGGCACTGAAGTACTAAACCTCCTAAGGAACCTGAAACCGAAAGGGTCAGGGGGACCTTATGGTATCAACCCTCGGCTACTCAAGGCAAGAGCTACCTCCTTAGCCTGGCCTATAACCATGCTTCTCAATCGATCACTGAGGGAAGGAGCAGTCCCCGACCCATGGAAACATGCCAGTGTTGTCCCTATTCACAAAGGGGGGCTCAGGGAAAACTCAACAACTACAGGCCCATCTCCCTCCTCTGCTCACTTGCTAAGGTGCAAGAAAGAGTCATCTACAATCAACTCAGGGACTACGTAGAAGCTCATCAGCTCCTTGCCCCCTCCCAACTTGGATTTAGAACAAACCATGGTACTGACACTGCCCTCATTAACTTCACGGATGAAGTTCTCAGGGCAATGGACAAAGGGATACCCACTGGTGCAGTCTTTATAGACTTATCCAAGGCATTCGACCTCGTCGACCACAACTTGCTGCTACAGAAGCTGCAAAATATAGGCCTAGACAATCATGCCCTGAAGTGGTTTGGGAGCTACCTATCAGGCAGGGCACAGAGGGTCTCATGGAAAGGGACCATGTCTGATCCACTACCCCTAAACCAGGGTGTACCTCAGGGCTCAATTCTAGGCCCCCTCCTGTTTTCCTTGTTTACCAACGACCTGTGTACCCACTACGGGGAGAGCTCGGTTGTGCAGTACACTGATGATACTATTATCTTTCAACCCCTGCGTGACATGGTTGCCCTAGACCCTCTACTCCAAAAGGATCTCACTTCACTAGAGACTTGGCTATGTAAGAACAGAATGGTACTAAATGCCGACAAGACCAAGGCAATGCTTTTCGGGCCAAGATCCCTGGGATTTGACAGGTCCTCATCCCTCTCCTTAACCTCACTCTCTGGTAAAGCCATTAACGTAGTCCCTTCCCTTAAATACTTAGGCCTCACGTTGAATCAGAATATCACATACAAGGAATATGTGGACCAGGTCACCAGTCACCATCGGAAACTTGACACCCTATATCAACTCAGGGACCAACTCATCCCTGAAGCCAGGCTCTCCATAGCTACCAGCGTCCTTCTATCCAACCTGAACTTTGCGGCCCCTATTATACAGGGCATGGCTAAACAAGAGATTACCAGGATGCAAACAGGACCCAAGGCAGCATGGGTTCACAGCGGGAAGGTCATGTCAGACGAATCTAATAGATTTCTTTGACTGGGTGACCAAAGTAGTAGACCAGGGAGGGGCTGTGGACATGGCCTACCTAGACTTTAGCAAGGCATTTGACACAGTCCCACACAAAAGGTTAATAGTCAAATTAACCAGCCTGGGAGTGGGTCCCAGGGTGGTAGCCTAGGTAAAACATTGGCTGGACAACAGGACACAGAAGGTAATTGTAAATGGAGTCCACTCTGAAGAAAGAGGGGTTACTAGTGGGGTACCGAAGGGTTCAGTATTGGGTCCAGTCCTTTTTAATGTCTTCATAAGTGACATTGCAGAGGGACTGGAAGGAAAAGTATGCCTCTTTGCAGATGACACAAAGATCTGCAACAGGGTTGATACACAAGGAGGTGTGGAAAGGATGAAAGGGACTTGGCAAGGTTGGAGGAATGGTCAGAAGTATGGCAGCTAGGATTCAATGCAAAGAAGTGCAAAATAATGCACCTGGAAACAAGAACCCAGGGAAGAATACACAATGGGGAGATAGTAACAACAACAAAAGGAAAGGGACCTGGGGTAATCATATCAGATGACCTTAAGGTTAGCAAGCAGTGTGAGAAGGCAGTAGGGAGGGCTGGGGTATACTGGGATGCATAGGGAGAGGCATCAGCAGCAGAAAACAGGAAGTTGTTATCCCTCTGTACAGACAGTTGGTGAGACCCCATCTGGAATACTGTGTCCAGTTCTGGAGACCCCATCTCTGCAAGGACATAGACAGGATAGAGGCAGTCCAGAGGAGGGCAACTAAAATGGTGCAGGGTCTGCAAGAGAAGCCGTATGAGGAGAGACTAAAGGAGCTTAATATGTATACCCTTGAGGAAAGAAGGGGGGGGGACATGATAGAAACTTTTAAGTACCTCAGTGGAATCAACAAAGTCCAAGAGGGTAGCATCTTTCAGAAAAAGAGATGTGCAAGAACAAGCGGACACAATTTAAAGATGGGGGGCGGTTCAGAGGCAATGTGAGGAAGTATTATTTCACAGAGAGGGTAGTGGATGCATGGAACAGCCTTCCTGAGGAGGTTGTGGTGTCTAAAACTGTGGGAGAATTCAAGAATGCATGGGACAGACATAAGGCAATTCTTGTGGGGGGTAGGAAGAAATAGGCTGGTGGTTAACTAGGATCTGTGGCCTATACTGTAGGTAGGGAAATGGGGGGACTAGGTGGGCCAAGCGGTCCTTATCTGCCGTCAAAGTCTATGTCTCTATGTTTCAAACCCTATATAATAAAATAGCTCGTTTCGCAACTTTAGACCACCCGAGACATCACCACTGTGACACTTTGGCCAATCTTCGTTGGCCCACATTGGTAGCCCACCTCTAACACCCCTTGCTTGTCCAGGCGTACAAGCTTCGCAAACCCCACACTCCGCCAAACATTGCCGGGACCATAACCCTCAAACACAACCCAAGGAACCTAAGGACCTCAGATAGAACGCTATTAGAAGTCCATAGGGTAAGGACAAACGCTGGCGGAAGATCCTTTTCCTCTCAAGCAGCCTGCCAATGGAACAAGCTCCCTCCCCAGGTCCAGGCCTCCTCCTCACTCGTGAACTTCCGCACCAGGCTTAAGCCCCATCTGCTAACCTCAAGCGCATGCCACTGTCACTAGCACTTAAAGCTCCTAAGGTACTCCCTCCTCTCCAACTCCCGTCTCCTAGCTTAACCTTCCTACTACCTGCTACTTAGAATACATATAACCCAGATTCGTAGCCCTGGGGAAGGCTAGCTGTTGTGGGTACAGTTGATGGGACCTGGTTCTCCACGCCACCTACGACGCCTCCTCTAGCCACCTCCCGACCCCTGAAAGCCAGATTCGTAGCCCTGAGAGGGCTAGCCGGGTGCCAGGTAGGCACGGTCGATGAGACCTGGTTTCCCCACGCCACCTACGATGCCTCCTCTAGCCACCTCCCAACCCCTGAAAGCCAGATTCGTAGCCCTGAGAGGGCCAGCCTGGTGCCAGGTAGGCACGGTCGATGGGACCTGGTTTCCCCACGCCACCTACGACGCCTCCTCTAGCCGCCTCCCGACCCCTGAAAGCCGGGTAAGGACATCCTCTGACTGGGGAAGCAGAGATCAGTTGCGAATGGCCGACCGCGCATTGTGCTGAGCACTGATTGGCCTCCAGTTTCAGACCCTGCCTCCTGATTGGTCTGTGTGATTTTGGGCTTTGCTGGGCTCGAAGCCCATTGACTTGCACTGCTCAGTGCTGAAATTTTGTGTCTTGGACATTGTAGCCTGAATCTCTACTGTATTTAAACCTTGTTCCACTGTTAGTTTCTGCCTGATACTTAGAACTTCAAAAATGTTACTATTTTAATCATAAGCAAGCCGCGAAAGCTGTGAAAGTCTGCCTGGTATTTCCATTGCTTTACAGTAATTACAGGCTGTTAGTTAAATTCCTAGATTACCATTAATTTTATCATTACTAATGATATTTTTTCTGACTTCATATTTTTGCTCATAGCCTCTGCCGTTGTATGAAATTGAAACAGCCATAGTCTATTTATAGCCGTGCAAAACTGCTGTGGCTGCTTGACTCAGTTTTGGAACCTTGTTGTCCCCGAATCTCTAATGGCAGCCTGCACGTAATTTTTTCTCTTGCTCTGGTGCACTTTCAAGCTGTTACCTCTGCTTCTCCACCTGGAACTCTCCCTGTCCCTCCCTGTTCTACAGTCTCTGGGCAGTTGACCTCTGCTACGGACGTGTCTTGAACTCTCTAAATGTGCTCTGCCATTGGTGAGTGTATCCCCCTTAGACTTATGCTCCCTTCCCTATACTGCTACCAGTTTGACCCATCCCCCCTACATATCTACCTACACTGTCTTGGATCTTGCCAACTTTCACAGCCCCTCTTGTCCTCCCCCCACTACCTCTGTTCAAAAAAAAAAAAATTATCCTCTTTTCTCTTTCTTTTCCACCCTTTCTGCTGTCCCTCCAAACTGGCGCCAGAAATTCTGTGGACCTGATCGTTACTGGCTAGCACCTCCGCCCCCTCCAACTTAGTATTCTCGCACCCTCTCATCCCTATACTGACTTAACCTCCCCTCGCTGCATACACTTGATTTTCTTCCCCTCCCACTGTTACTGATTCCGCGTCACTGCCTGTTTGCCTTCTGTGAATATAAGCCTACTCACCGTCCTCTTCTCTCTCTCCTCATTTCCAGATTCGTAGCCCTGAGAGGGCTAGCCGGGTGCCAGGTAGGCACGGTCGATGGGACCTGGTTTCCCCACGCCACCTACGACACCTCCTCTAGCCGTCTCCCGACCCCTGAAAGCCGGGTAAGGACATCCTCTGACTGGGGAAGCAGTGATTGGCTGCGATTGGCCGACCGCGCATTGTGCTGAGCACTGATTGGCCTCCGGTTTCAGACCCTGCCTCCTGATTAGTCTGTGTGATTTTAGGCTTTGCTGGGCTCGGAGCCCATTGACTTGCACTGCTCAGTGCCGAAATTTTAGGCCCGCTCCCCCTCCTACCTTTATTAAATAGTCTCTTTCGTCGCCGCCCCCTGCTCCAAATTACCCGCCCCCCCATCTTACTTCCTATCCTGTTCCACTAGCTAAACCACTCCCTCTCCTCCTGCTTTTCTTATCACTGCTAGCTTCTCTGGGTGATATTGCAGGCTACACAACCACTGTGTACTCCAGCTCTCTGGTTTCTTTTTCTCTCTCCTCCCTCTCCTCCCGTTCTACATCCGTTATCCTCACACCCCTGTTTCCTCTCCTAGCTGCCATGCCTCCCTGTAGCCACATTCTTCTGTTTCTTCTAGCCCTCTCCTTGCTTCCTACTCTATGCCATCTTCCAACCTCCTCCTATCCCTCTCCACCCTTTACTCCGGTCCTCCGGGCCAGCTACCCCCCATCAGGTACGATAGCAATCTCCCTCTACCCGCACAAATGGTGCCATTTGGCAATGGACTGTTTGAAAATGATAAATCACGACATTGGCCTGGGGGCGATTCGGCCTCTATTTCTGAGTACTGCCTTACACTGGGACCCTAGACGCCTGCACTGGACTAAATCACACAAGCTACGGAGGTGTATTTCCATCTACTGTGAATTACGGCAATTGACTGTCAAACTCCTGCTCCTCCTCCTCTTAATGTCAGGAAGTGTTCACCCAAATCCTGGCCCCATCTCCCACAGCACAACAAAGCCTGCCAAAATGGAGGGGGACTCACTATTGCCACCCTAAATATCAGTAGTCTCCTACCAAAACTGGCCTCCCTTCAAACCTTTGCCAGTCAACATAACCCTGATATCCTGGCCATTGTTGAAACTTGGCTGATACCTAACACCCCTGACCATGCCATATCGTTACAAGGCTACAAGATACTCAGGCTGGATAGGACTTAAAAAAGAGGTGGTGGTTGTGCAATTTACATAAAGGACTATCTCACATGCCTCCCTGTTACGTATACCACCACTGAAACCGCTGTACAACTCCTTCCTATCAAGCTACTCCTTGGTGCCCACAATAAAGTCCTCAAGGTTACTGCTATCTATATCCCACATAAAGATCCGGGGTCTGGCCTCCAGACTGTACTAGAATTCGTAAGATCTCAACCTCCTGACGCCAAGCTCCTTCTCCTTGGTGACTTTAATATCAACTGGCTTGCACCAGACACAGGGTCAATTAAGGATGCCATCCTTGCTGCAAACTTAACACAGCTGGTCAACTCACCTACTAGGAAGAACTATAAATCAGGGAATAGCACCCTAATAGACTGGATCCTTACCAACCACCCTGCCCGGATAAATAATGTAGCTGTTCTCCCGGACTCTCTTAGCGACCACTCTCCTATAAAATGTACCTGGTCAAATAAGTTCAGAAAACCACCTCCAAAAACCATCTCAAGTAGAGTACTACCTTATGGCAACCTTACTCATCTCAAGGAAAATCTTAGGCAGAAAGACTGGTCACTTATTTACAATACTCAAGATGTCAACGTAGCCCTTGATCACTTTATTACCACATTCAACACTGCCTGTGACTCCTATGCACCTGAAAAAAAGCGCAAAATTAAAGCGCCCTCAAATCCCTGGCTCACGGCTAAGCTATTGGCACTAGTCAAAGGTAGGGACCACCTCTGGGCTATTGTAAGAGCCACTGGCTCTCTGACTGACATCCAAAAGTACAAACAGGCCCGAAACCACTGTACCAAAGAAATTCATCGGGTGAAGAGCTCCTATGTCAAGAATGCCCTCTCCAACTCCTAGCGTGAAGGGAAATCTTCTGGGACAATTTAAGAAATATCACGGGTAAGCAGTCCAAGTTCTCTCCTACTATAATGAATGTGGATGGCACCACCACCCTTGACCCCATGGTCATTGCAAACACCCTTAATGAAACCTTTACAGACCTTAGCGGTGTCCTCTCATCTGACTTCTTCGCTGATGCTGACCCTCCAATTTCTATATCTCCCACTGCCTCTCCAACCATACCACCCTTCCATCTCAAAATAGTTAAAGCACATGAAGTCCATAAATACATAAAGAAGGCTATATCTAAGTCCCGGGCAAGCAGTGACTCTATTGACCTTAAACTACTGTCCCTCATGCTGGATGAAGTACTACTCCCCCTCACCAGAATATTCAATCTCTCCCTCTGCTCCAGCAAATTCCCTAGTAAATGGAAGGCAGCAATTGTTACTCCTGTGCACAAAAGTGGTGACAAGTCACTGCCTGGTAACTATACACCTATTTCAATACTACCTCCCCTCTCAAAGGCTTTTGAACGTATAGTGGCGGACCAACTTACAGACTACCTGCAGAAATATAACATCCTCTGTGCCCAGCAACATGGATTCAGAAAAGGGCACAGCACATCGACAGCCCTACTCAAATTCTCAGGAGCAATTCACAAGGCTATGGACAAAGGACTCCTAACTGGAGCTGTGTACATTGATCTATCGAAAGCGTTTGACATAGTACATCATGGTCTACTCATCAGTCAACTACAGTCTCTTGGGCTCTCCCAGGGTTCTGGTGACTGGATAAAAAGTTACCTTGCCAAGCGCTCTCTAGTTGTAAAAATAGCTGGAGTTCTCTCAGACCCAAAGCCTGTTCTCTCAGGAGTTCAGCAGGGATCCATCTTAGGCCCTCTCCTCTTCAGCCTTTTTCTAAACTCCCTTCCTAAATCCTGCCTAGAGCAAATTATCCTCTATGCCGACGATGTCGTGATTCTATCCTCTCATAAAGATCCAAACCCTTTACCCCTCAGCCTCCAGCACGCATTTGCCAGAGTCGAGACATGGTTCGTTGAACATAAGCTGGCCCTAAACCACAAAAAAACAAAATCCATGCTCTTCTCTAGCCCGCAAAACAAGAAAAGGCAAGTACCACTCACTATCAACACGTCCCTGGGAATCACCCTTGAATTCTCCTCTTTTCTCTTTCTTTCCACCCTTTCTGCTGTCCCTCCAAACTGGCGCCAGAAATTCTGTGGACCTGATCGTTACTGGCTAACACCTCCCCCCCCCCAACTTAGTATTCTCGCACCCTCTCATCCCTATACTGACTTAACCTCCCCCCCCTCGCTGCATACACTTGATTTTCTTCCCCCTTCCCACTGTTACTGATTCCGCGTCACTGCCTATTTGCCTTCTGTGGCAGGTGGCTACTTTCAAATATCTTGGAATCACCTTTGATCAAGGCCTAACCTTTGCAACCCATATTGATAGTACAGCAAAAACTATTAATCAGCGGCTTGGGATACTGTACCGGAACAGACAGCTCCTTACCCTACCAGCACTGAAGCTAGCTATTCAATGCTCAATCATCTCAATCATTGACTATGGCTTAATTGTCTATGGGTCTGTCTCTACTAGCGCACTTAAACGCATTACAACCTCCCTTAACAAGGCCTGTCGGCTGCTCACTGGTGCTCCTTGATGTACTCACACTTGCGAGCTCTACGCTGAAACTGGGTGGTTACAACTCAAACCGCTTAAAGTACCTCACCTGCCTTATGGCTAAAAAATCCATCATGGGCCTCACTCCACCATGCATTCAAGACCTGTTATGCCAGAACACAAGTGTCCGACTCACCAGAAGATCAGAAAATCATCCTCTTCAGGTCCCCCGTTGCCGGACTACCCAGGGTCAAAGATCATTTGCCTATCGTGCCCCCTACTGGCTTAATGCCCTTAGCACCTCTATTACCTCCTCTACCTCTCTGGGTGCATTTAAATCTAGCCTATTCTCTCACCTTGCCACCTCCAACTCCTGTGACTGCCTTGATTAAATCCTTACCTATTTCATTTCTCCACCCTGTCCATTTACTTGACAAAGGCTTGTTAGAGGATCCTTTTCTCTTGCTATGGTCTGCTCCTCCCACCTTTTCTCTCACCTGCTCTATCTATTACACCTCCCTGACTTGACTTTTCCCCCCTCCTCACTTGTTTTCTTATTGGTGAAAAGTGTTCATTTGGTAATTATCTGTCCTTACACAAATGTCTTTGATACTTGACTGTCTATGTTTTCTTTTTTATTGCCACAACATACTTTGTTGTGCCACTCAATGCAACCTTTTTTGTTTGTACTTAATTTGACATGGAACCTTTGTAAAAGAGCCTTGGCTCAAAGGTAATAATTCCTAGAACAATAAACTAAACTAAACTAAAACCCCTGAATAAACTATATGCAAAGTATTACAAATTGCTTACATGTCATGATGATAACCATGCCTGTACCCATGCCTGCATCCACTGCTTTTCTTTTACCATGCCTGTAAGCCATGCCTGTATCCACTGCTTTTCTTTTACCATGCCTGTAACCATGCCTGTATCCACTATTTTTCTTTACTGTAACCACCTCATGATGTAACTCACAATGCCTCAAATGTTCCTTATGTCCTTGTTCATTCTTATAACTTGTATTGTTATCTCGGGTCGCCTCTGAAAAAGGGACCTTTGGGGCTCAGTGGGCCTACCCGGTCACCAAAATGTAATAAATAAAATAAATAAATAAATAAAATACCTATAAACAATAGTGATCATAACACTATAAATTTCGCACTACAAACAAGCCATTCTTATAATACTGGTACAATTAGGATTTATCTCTATGACAAAGACAACATATCTGAAATTAGATCAACTATTAACAACATTAATTGGGATTCTGTTTCTGACACTTACTCTATCAATGCTTACTGGGTTTACCTTAAAAACGCCTTCATGGACCTAAGGGACAAACACATATCATATAGACAAAAATATGAAAACTCAAAACATTGCCCAAAATGGATGCATAAGTCTATAAAAAGACTCCTCAAAATGAAAAATAAAAATATAGCACTTTTCTTTAATCCAGAACAAATGACAACTGGCTATCATACCTTAAAATTCAAAAGCAATGTAAATAAAAAATAAAAAAAGCAAAAACTAGGTGGGAGTGCCAACTAACTAATACTGCCAGAAAAACAAATGGCAAATACTTCTACTCTTACATCAACTCTCTCAAAAAAACTGTCTGTCAGGTGGGAACATTATTACTGAATGACCAAATAGTACATGATCCCAAAAACATGGCCAGTATTTTCAGTAAAGTTTTGTGAAATCTTTAGCACTGATCTAACAACTGACCAATGCTCTCATCTAAGTGACAGTGGCCATATCAGTATACCTGAAGACCTCATATACAAAAACTATTAATTCAAAAGGGTAAAACATGGCCTGGCCCCAACACTGTTGCAGGACATTTATTACACCTATCAGCCAACTGTCTAGTCCATCCTTTTAGGTTACTATTCAAGGGTTGTCTATCCAAGAACTTCATCCCAGAAGAATGGAAAAAGGCATATGTCATCCCCTTACACAAAAATTGCGCAAAGACCAACTGGAAAAATTGTAGACCTATCAGCCTTACTTCCTTTATCTGTAAAACATTTGAAAGTCTGATTAAAGATATAATCACGCCAACCCTAAATAGTCATGACCCTGAGCAGCACGATTTTAAAAGGGCAGAGGATGTCTAACAAACCTTATGTGTTTCTACGAATCCATTAGTTACCAGCTAGACAACAACACACCTTGTGATGTAATTTTTATCGACTTCAGTAAAGCTTTTGATGCCATGCCCCATTGGGCCTTCATAATCAAACTACATGATTTCAATATCAGTAAAAATATCATCAATTGGATAAACGACTGGCTCCCTGATAGAACACAGAGAGTCCTGATTCATGGACAATTATCTGAACAGGGTCAAGTCACTAGTGGGGTCCCATAGGACTCTGCTTTGGGTCCCTGTCTCTTTCAGTCATTCATATCAGATATGACAAGTAACTGCATATCTGCCTCCATAAAATATGCTGATGATGTGAAAACTGGTGGCCCATGTGTCAGCTTGGACCAAGCACTAACCATTCAAAATGACTTGGACAAAATCACTACCTGGATTAACACTAGGGGAATGAAACCAAATACAAACAAGTGCAAAGTTATGCACTTAGGTTCACAAAATCCCAGTGTTACATAAGTCTTAGGGGACTCTACCTTAAATACAACTACTGATGAAAAAGACCTTGGCATAATCATATCCAATGACTTAGGACACTCAAAACAAATAAATGAAGTAGTTAACAAAACTAATAGATTGATTTAGTCCATAAAATGGAACATCAAATCTAGGGACCCCAAAGTCATGATGCTTCTGTTTAGGGCATATGCAAGACCACATATTGAACATGCCTCCCAGCTCTGGTGCCCTTTTAAAAAATCTGATTGCAACCTGTTAGAAAAGGTTCAAAGAACGTATACCAAACACATTAAAGGACTATACAGTGAGTCATATGAAGATCGACTTAACACCTTGAACCTTACGACACTAGCAACACGCTGTCTTCAGAGAGATCTCCTTTTCCTGTATGATATTGTTCAAGACCCTCACTTGATTACAGAACTTGGCCTTAAGTTTAAAAGTAATGCTTACAACACCAGAGGCCATCCTCTTCAACTTACAGGGAAACATTTTAATCACAGTGGGCCCTTTGCACTATGCCAAGATGCCACGTAAACTGGGCGTGTTGGCATAGCTAAGTTGAAATGCCACAGAGTGGTGGTCATGCGGCATTCACGACTGGGGCACATAGCTGGCACACGCCCGATCCCCCTGCGGTGCAGATAGAAATGTGCTGGGGCAGGTGGGGAGTGTGTTGGAGGCATGGCTGTGGTAAGTGCCATTCACAACAGCATGTGGGTGCAGGTTGCGGCATCCGGGACCCTGCCGTAACCAAGTGCGCGCCCCTACAGATGTCCCCTGCCTGCTGTGGTGGGAATGGATTTCAACCCCAATTGCCACCCCTGCTACAGGGCTGAAGAGTGAGGGCAGGGGCAGCCATCCAGGAGTGTGCCAGACCGATCAACAATGTAATTCAACATATCAAATGTGCGCTGTGCTGTGCACATAAACTAATGTCTCAGGGGTGCGAAGGATCCACTTTGGGCCCAGGTCGGGCATCCCATTGGATGCCCGCCCGGGACCATGACTCCACCCCTGGCCACCTTTTGGAATCCTGCGCACCAGGGGGAGGAGCCACAGACAGGTGGCCGACAATGGTGAATGCCGGTATGGGTGCACCTGTCCGTGGGGCACAGGGTCACGGGCGAGGTACGCAATATTTCTACGTAACCCTGCCCGCTTCGTGCATAACACCCGTTAGTAGAAAATTCTTCTTCACCCTATGAGTTGTAAACCCTTGGAACAAATTACCCCTTGATATAATCTTTAGCAAAATAAAAGCAGATTTCAAGAAACGCCTTGACAATCTATTGCTTTCTGGGTGTACCCTTGATTATTACTTACTATAATTGCATAGGAGCAGTCCTGGGCTATATCAGCCTCCTTGCTCCTCATTCGCCTTAGTATGAACCTTAGTAAACTTATGCCTTCCTCCCATGTGTCTCCTCTTTTCCTCCTTCTACTCAACCCCCACTTCTAAAGACCTCACCCCTCTGCCCATTTACAAGAATTCGTCCAGGCTTGCTTGGTTCCTCTCAAGTAAACATTGAAGCCATTTGTCACCTCTTGTCTCCTGCTCCCCCCATCTTCCCACCCACTGGATACACCAAGCAAAATGTAAATGGCTACCTCTCCACCACCCCACCTTCTGGTTCTGCTTCTTGCAGGTGATGTTGAATTAAACCTTGGTCTTCCCCCATTCACTTCCTTCTCTCTCCATAAAGGTCTGATATTTTTCCACATAAATGCCAGAATTCTCCTACCAAAATTGGATGACCTAAACGTTTGGGTCACTCAGTACTCATCGGATGTCCTATGCATTTCTGAAATATGGCTGTCCTCACGGATCTCAAATAACCAGCTTACACTTCCTAATTTTAATCTATTCCATCTGGACTGCGGCAAATGTGGAAGTGGTGTTGCCCTCTATGCTCAGAAATCCTTCTACTGCTACATCACCCTCTGTGAAGCCATTCCCTTATCCCATGAACTCCTCCTGGCAAACATTTCCCTCCCTTCCTCTACCCCATTATTCGCTGGTGTTCTGTATGCCTCTCCAAATCTGCCTCCCTCCTCCCTTGTCTCCTAGATAATGTCTATTGCCTCCAATGCTTCCACAGGTGAGCTTATTCACCTCAGTGATTTTAACCTGGATTGGCTTGCCCCCATATCTCAAAACTCCCTTCAAATTATCAAATCTCTAAGCCTGTCCCAATTGATCACTGAGACAACCGTTCTCAATCCATGCCCCAAATCCCATTCACTGCTAGACTGGTTGCTGTCATTCCATCCTCACCGAATAACTGCTGCAGGCACCCTTCCTGATGCCTTCAGCAATCATTGCTCCACTTACTGCATCAGGTAGGTTCACCCCCCCATTCTCCCTAAATATATCTAGTACCACCCCCTTAGAGTGCTAATTGTTAGCAACCTGCTCTATGACCTAGACACTGCTGACTGGCTGCCAGTTTTCTCCACTCTCTGCATTGACTCTGTACTTGCCCGTTTCACCACCACCTTTCTTATAATTTGGAATACACATGCCCCCTTAAAAAAAGTTAGGGTCAAACATTGCCACCATCTGTGGATCACCCCCAAACTCATATCTCTGTGCAGGGTTCTCCGCATCCTGGGGGCACTGATCCTGGCTATCTCTCCCCTCCTTTCTGTCAGGCCCAGTTCCCCTGCAGGGTTCTCTGCATCGTGAGGGGCATTGTTCCTGGCTCTCTCTACCTTTCTTCCCTCTTATCCTTCCTGCTTCCCTTCCTCCCACTTTCTAATCTGTCTTCTTTGCAGGGTTTGCTTCATCCTGAGGGGGTCTAGTTTGGTTACCTCCTCTTCCCCTCCTCCCTTCCACCAAATTCTCTCTTCCTTGTCTCCCTCCACCCTACTACTGTGCCACCTTCCTCCCCCCAGTTATCTCCCCTATCTTTCACCTCCTTGCCCCTTTCTCTCCCCTCCCTCTCTGCCTTGTCCTGTTTCCCCATACAGATGTCTTAGCATTGTGTTGGCATATAGACCTTCCTGGGTTCCTCTTCTCCCCTTCTTCACCCTCTCACCCTCTACCCCTCATCCCCCTATTTTTCCCCTATTTTGTATTAAAATCACCTCTCCCCAGGGTTTACATTAGCACTAGAGGCTTGCACCCAAACTACGGTCTCCAGCACTTCTCTTGAGTATTTTTCCAAAGTATGCTTTGTTTAGCATTTGATTTTGTCCACCCTAGCCGGTAGGCCTGGGTTTTTCTGCTCCATAAATGTACCTCACTTGTGTTTTAACATTTTTACTAACTGTATTTTGTAATGTATTTGTATATATATACATGTACCATACCTGTGTTTCATTTTTTATAAGTGTATTTATATTGCTCAATTTATTGCTATGTGTTCCTGTTTCTCCCATTTCCTGTAACCCCCCGTTTGCTTCTGGAAACAAGCTGTTTTACAGCTTATGTTGTCTTTCCTGGTGAAACATTTTCCAAATAAAATAAATAAATATATAATTCCTGAAACTGTGCCTGGTTATGTTCAAAGCCTGCCAGGCCCAGCGGATCTGCAATACTGCAGATCTCTTACCGTAATAACTGCGCAGGCTGTTAGCCAGGCAAAGTCAACTACTTTAAGGCCCCCTACAGTCCTCTGATCACTCCCCTCCTCCATCTGGAAGGACCTCCTCGCTCCTACACCCCGGACCCTCCTCGCCTACCCTAGTTGAGGGCGGTGCCTGATCTCAGATTCCTCATTAATTGCAGCTGTCCGAAATAAATTCTTCAATCCCCTGCCACTCAACACAAACCCTCCCCTTCCCCTATGCCCGATGGTTTCCATTTCTCTCCTGTCTCCACCCAAGAAGTCTTTTGGTCAATTATGTCCCTAAACCCATATAAATCCAGCTTGCATTAGCCCCTGACGAGGCGCGCAAGCACAAAATCAGTCATACGTTTGGTGTGTTGGGAGTCTGTCGTCATCCTGCATGGCGTATTGTTTTGACTCTTCATTGTGAGTTAAACTTTTATATGTCACTGAAGTGTTGGTGCTGTGCTTTTTTCAGTTTTGCTGTGACCTAATTACTAAAAGGATCCACCCAGCATTCAGCTATGCTGACACCATGTATGGCTCAGTGTCTGGCTCCTCCCTAATCAAACTTGATGTACTTTTCAATGCTTTCTGTCGCTTTGCCTCCAGCTCCTCTCTTCAGACTCACCACTGTGACCTTTACTCCTCCCTCACTTTCCCTTCCCTTAATCAATCATGCCAGGCCCACTGCCGTACTTTCATTTCTAGGTACTGCATTGGAGACACTGGTAAATGAACCACCTCATAGAACAGAAAGTACTTGAAAGGACAACCTGGTTTATAGTAAACAACAACCTACTCACAGCCTTAGGGATCTACAATACCAGTTAGACAAAATATGTTGACCCAATGTTACCGTGATGGCTGCATATGATTGCAATTGCAGTTGGCATTGTGCAGCCAAAGGAGCCAGGTGTTTTTGTAGGGGGGCTGCACCCCTTTTCCCTGCACTTGAGGTCTCTTATCTGCACCCCGATATTTTATTAAAATCAACTCTGGGTTGGAGCTGATTCAGGGAGGGGGTGCAAGACCATGGGAAATCGTGCTGAGGTCCCAAGTGGACTTTACAGCGATCCATCAATGTTGTCACTGTTGACGACATTGCTGTAAAGTTGTTGCTGCAGCGTCGGCATACGCAGCCATAGCACATGACCATCAGAACAAAATAAAGGTTGCTACATGTGCCGCAGTTGCAAGTACTGCAATGCTATTAAACAAACTAAAACTTTTTTGAATCCATTGCCAAAACAGACATGTGAAATTAAAAGTTTAATCACATGTCAGACTAGCAGTGTGATTTATATTGCAGAGTGCAAATGTGGTGCCTAGTACAGTATGTAGGTAAAACTGTACGTAAAACTCTGTGTTTGTGTGTGAGAACATTGTAGAGCTATAAGCCATGTGAATTTGGTTTATGTCACAGCTCACCACATACATTCAGAAGTCCCTGAAGCACATAGTGTTAAAATTTACTGTAACAGAAAAAGTTGACCCTGTCAAAGTTGAGGGGGAGATTCTGATAGGAAGGTACTTCAAAGGGAGTCGTATTGGATTTATACTTTGGGAGCACATAAATGGCCTGGTCTCAGCTATGACCTTGATTTGACTCCTGCCGCCTTGTCTCTAAGACTTTGATTTTTATTTTATTTTTATTCTGATTCAATCAATGCTGTTGCTCTCTCTTGTTTTTTATAGCTGGTATTTTTGATATATACTTTAAGGCGAATTATTTCTACTGTATACAATAAGGCCTTTTGTGCAGATGGACTCTTAATGAAGATAGTTTGGAACAGCACATACATTTTACCAAGTGACTTAGAAAAAATAAGTTACAGCATATAAACCAGTGATTATTTATGTCAAATCCCAAATCTGCAGGGCAAGCAGGCATAATTTAATTAATGCATTTTCCCTGGTAACTTATCTAATTAATTGTTTTGACAATTTTTAAGTGCTGAGATTGTACATTATTGTAAGTTATGTGTTATATGTTGTGTGTGTCACTTTGGAAAAGGCACCATTGATGACTGGTATTAGAATGCATGCTATTACTTTAAGCAGGCAACAATAAATTATGTCCGTACTGTGCTGTGTCGCCACTAATAAATCACACAATGCATCAGGCATGTTGTTGTTGTTGGTGTTTTAGGGTTAGATTGGATGGTTCCTGACTCCAACGGCCATTTCATTGATGGTGAGTGCCATGGTTTTTCTTTTTACATTCCTTTATGTGCCTAGTACCCTTAGACTAGAACCAAAAAGGCTTACCTTATATATGGAGGTATGTTATATATGGAGTACTTCCTACACCTCACTTACTACCTTAACCTTGGTTAATTCCAAATATATATTTTTATTTGTATAATACATACATACATACACATATATATATATATATATGTATATGCAGGGTATATATATATATATATATACAAAAAATATAACATGGTTAAAGAGCAGCTGACACTTTCAGGAGAACATTTACAAAACACAATATTTAGACACAGTTCAGCTTGTATTTCCCATTGGTTCTGTATTTTCACTCCCCATTGTTTATTACTGAGGTAATTTGCATGAAAACATGATCTTTGCTACTGAAGAGTTTATCTATTCCTGATGCTTTCTCTCTACCTGAGGTCATAATGCACTGCTTGTGATATCACAGTTAATCCCATGGCAACAGATTGTGATGTCACAACAGAGAATTATGACTTGAAGTAAGAAGTAAACTATAGAGGCAGATGAACTCTAAAGGAACTCTAAGGGATTAAGATCCTATATTCATGTAAACTTCCTCCGTAATAAAAATATGGGGGAAGAAATATAACGAATGTAAATGAAATGCAAGCATAATTGTACCTAATTATTGTATTTTTTAAAGTTTTCTTTTAGGCATCAGTAGTTCTTTAAGGAAATCCCTACCTCGTGACTGGCTGAGACTTGGACCTAGCTGTGAACTTGAGGTAGCATAAACCATTGCTAAAAACAAGTCCCTGCCAACTAGGATGCTTTACATTAAAAATCTTTGTGCCTGCCTTTAGAAGGTTGGCTTTTCAATTATACTCCATTTTTTATCACTGCTAGAAATGTAAGTCAAAATTAAAAGGTTTTTTGCCAGCTAATTGAAGTGCTTTTTTGTGATAATCTTATGTTTGACAGTATTTTGGTCAGCTCTCTCCATTGGCTGCTCGTCTTGCCACTCCCAACCTGATCCTACAAATATACACAGCCACACACACTGAAGGCCGATCACTTGACTGTCTACCTGCATGCCACAGCTCAGGTAGTGAAAAAACTGAAACAGACATTTTAAAATAAAATGAGTGAGCTACCTGGAACACGCTATGTTTTTTGACCACTCCGCTCCTGTCCAGTTTGCTTTCCCAACTGGGTTCATTGAGCTCTTCATCAGTGAAGAGAAAATGCTCCTTCGATATGGAGCCACATTTGAGCCCGCCTGCTGGACCTCTGCTGTGGATCCAATATCCAAAACTTGAACCACAGAGAGGGCTGGCTCGATTACTCCATTTCTGGCCATTCTCCTGTTCTGTTTGCATGCCCAACTACTGGCTTCCTCAGACCTGCAATCACAATGGGAGTGTTGCAGATCTTGAACTAGCAGCACACTTCCATCCAGGGGCTGAAACTGAGAAAAATACCAATGTTGTGTTGCTGACCTGGTACACCTAATAAGAGACACCAACTAAGACTTAACTCAGATTGAGGGATGACACAGCAGCTGAAATACAGTGACATCAGGAACATCTAGTGAGGTTGTGTTTTTATTTATTAAAAACAAAAACACAGACTGAAGCAAGTGCATGGGCTGGAAGTGTTCAGCAACTCTGGTGCCACCAATAGGCAGAGGGCCTATTTTACTGCATTAAAACTAATTTTTGCCATCTTTTTAAAAGGGCTTGCTGGCCCAGTGGTGCTGAGGGTTGAGTCGCTGGACACCACACCTCGCACTACGCTGGTGACCCATGTTCGGAATGGACACGGATTTCTGGGGGTCGGCGGGAGGAGGAGGATCGGCATCCCAGGGACAGCTCTCCTCCTCTGGGAGGGAGGTGGGTGGGTAAGATCGTCGAGATGCCAGCTCCTAGTGGCGGCTGGGGGCTGTGCAAGCTTCAGGGCCAAGAGCAAGGGACAGCACTGGTGGCATCCGAAGAGCAACATACAGAATTGTGCATTGCTGCATCGACACCATTGCATGCCAGCACTGAGGGGGGGCTACCTACAAGAAAAAGAAAAATCTTTAGCAGCATGATGGCTGCCCTGACGGCACCTCCATGGTCACACCTAAGTCAGCTCCCTCCTGGGCCCACTCTCCAGGACTCCACAGTGGTGGGGTAAGTATCCGCTGCAATGCAGTCTAGGAAGGGCTGCATCGGGGAGGTGAAGCTCTGGCCATGACCGAGGCAGTAGCCGTGAAGGCTGGCTGGAAGGGGAGAACCAAAGGCATACCCCCCCAACTGAGGACCAAAAAGAAATAAAATAAAAAAAAGGGGGGGTTTACTTTTTTTTGTTTCACTACAACCCCATTTTAAGTAAGAAATAAAACAAGATGGAGTGTGCATTGAACAAATCTGACCACGTGCCCAGGGGCGTAGTAAGACATGGGCCATAGGCCAAATGCCTTCAGACCCAGAAAATGCAGTCAAATCTGTTCAGTGCACATTCCACAGTGTTTTACTATGCTCTTAAAATAGGATTGTGTCATTTATATAAATGTAGGAATTAAAATGTATTGGTTATAATAATAAAAATGTTTGTTTATTATCAAAATGTTACATAAAATAGTTCCTCCGCCTACATGTTCTGGATGTATTTTATTTTGAGAAAGGACATGCTGTATGTCCCAGTATGGCCTTCCTAGCTATAGTCTTGTAGTTCTTATTGTCTCCCCACCACCACCACCACTCACACAGTTCATGGCTTTGGAAGACCACACTTTGTGTTGCACTCTGGAACTGTTGTTTTTTAAATATATTTTGAGACCTATGTCCCAGTATGGCCTCTATAGCTGTAGTCCTGTATTTCTTTCTGCCCTTTCTCCCCCAGTTGGTAGCTTTTAAAGACCATGCTTTGTGTTGCTCTCTGGAGCTGTTCATATTTTTATTTTTAAGTTTCACTTGGCGGTTTGTGAGCAAGCATGCTAGCACTGCAGAAACTGGAGCAGGTGAATGAGTAAGTGGGCCTTGGTGCATTGGACCAGCAGAGCACAGAGAGAGAAACAAGATGCCATAGTGAACAGGACTGAACTATATCCAAATTGAGTTTGTGACAGAGGGTGCTATGAAGCGACTGAGCAGGTGGGTAGCAGGAAAGCCATGGATCTGGATTGGTATCAGAAGAAGAACATGCAGGAATGCCATGGAGCTGCAGTCTGATCACAAAATCACTAGTTTGTTACAAATATGCAGGCCACAGCAGTTCAAGAATGGAGACCGAATTAAGTTAAGTGATCGATTAAAAGAATAAAAAAATATTGCAGTGAAGCCGAGTGGCTGGTATTTGCTAAATATGTTTATTGGACAGCTTCAGTGAAGGAT
Organism: Neoceratodus forsteri; assembly: GCA_016271365.2. Lineage (NCBI taxonomy): Eukaryota > Metazoa > Chordata > Ceratodontiformes > Ceratodontidae > Neoceratodus > Neoceratodus forsteri. The sequence goes on along the minus strand of CM057456.1, from coordinate 971,629,733 downwards.
GATTTCCTCGCTAACATACAGAAAAATATGGTGGCATTTGTAAACATCACTGTTCTAATGATACAGGAATTCTTGTTTTGTAGTGTGGTCTTGCTTTTTAGTACTTGTTTTTACCTGTGCATTGAACAGATTCAATGCACAGGTAACAACCAATCAGAATGCAGGAATTTCGTTGCCCATTTTATGAAAAGCAATAAGACACTCTAGGGCATGGGTTGTGTTGGGTTTATTGCACACCCAGGGTTGAAGGCACTCCACCTGTGACATCATGCCTCACAGCACCCCTGGGCATGCTTTAAACCAAGCACTACCCATACCCTATTGTGTTTTATTGCTTAAATATATAAATATCTGTTTCCCTTGTATCATTCAAATGAAACAGCAAATCTCAATATTCTAGAACTCAGTGGGTTGCTATTTCAGATGTTCTGTCAGAGAATACTATGCCAGGAAATCTGTTTCTTAGCAACAGATGTATTCTGGCAAAAAATGCTTTCCTAAAATTTGTTTTTTAAAACAAGAATTCATAAGTCCAGAAAGCTCACCAAACAGTAACAAGCAAAATTACAGTTCCACATAATTAACAGACCACCATAGCAACAAGCCAACAAATTCTGGTGGCAAAGACAACCCCACAAAAAGCACAAACAAACTGACAAACTAATAAATAAAATGAAATGTACACTAGAAGTGATTCACCACAGAACTGTGGTGACTACCCTGCTCCCAACCAACATGAAACACGCAAATCCCACACTGTCCTGTAGGCAACAATTCCCTCCTTCTCACGCCACCAACATTACCAAAGAAAACATAGAAAAAAAAATAGAAAAAATATGGAAAATGTTCACTTAGCTATGGGTGCTTCACACAGCTACAGCCACTGTGCTGATGCCAGCTCTCTATAATCTGAATTCTAGCATCCTCGATCTAGAATCTTTGGTGCTGACAGTCTCTGCTCCTCTTGAGGTGTGTTCCCTGGGTCTCTAATCCTCATGCTGGTCACCAGGCCTGGATGGAGTACATTCAAGAGTACTAAAGGAACTGGCTAAGGAGCTGGCAGGGCCACTGGCAGACCTACCTGATAGTTCACTAGAGACAGGAGTGGTACCGCAGGACTGGAGAACAGCACATGTAGTGCCGCTCCACAAAAGCAGTCCCAAGGATGAACCAGAGAATTACTGACCAGTCAGTCTGAACTCCATTGTGGGCAAGCTCATGGAGACAATACTAAAGGAAAGGTTGGTGGCATATCTAGAGAAGCATGGTCTCCAGGATGCAAGGCAGCATGGGTTCATGGGGGGTGGGGAGGATTGTGTTCAAACAAATCTGATTGACTTCTTTGATTGTGTCACTAAGACAGTAGACAGGGACCAAGTAGTAGACATCCTGTATCTTGACTTCAGCAAGGCTTTTGACTCCATGCCCCACAAGAGGTTGATCAGGAAGATGGTGGATTGCAGGATTGAAGAAAAGATGGCCAGATGGGTGAAAAACTGGCTGAAGAACAGAACCCAGAGGGTGGTTGTGGGGGGAGAGTTATCTGGCACAAGACAGGTAACCAGTGGGGTCCCACAGGGCTTGGTGCTGGGGCTGGTGTTCAATGTCTTCATCAATGACACTGGAGATGGCATTAAGGGCAAAATGTGCCTATTCATGGATGACACCAAGCTCTGTGGGAGAGTGAACACAGCTGAAGGGATACAGCACCTACAGGAAGATCTGGAAAAGCTGGGGAGGTGGTCCAGAATCTGGCAGCTTGGCTTCAATGCCAAGAAATGCAATGTTATGCATGCTGGAGCCAAGAATCCTAGGGCAGAGTACTACCTGGGTGGAGTCCGAGTATGTGCATCGCAGGAGGAGAAGGACCTGGGAGTGATGATCACTAGAGACCTGAAACACTCCACACAGTGCAAGAAAGCAGTAGCGAAGCCAAACAAGATGCTGGGATGCATATCTAGGGGGATCAGTAGTAGGAGAGAGGAGGTTATACTGCCCTTGTACAGGTCACTGGTAAGGGCGCATCTAGAGTGTGGAGTTCAGTACTGGTGCCCACACCTCAAAAAGGACATTAACCTGCCAGAGAAGGTCCAGAGGAGGGCTACAAAGATGATAGTGGGTCAGCAGGGTAAGGCATACGAGGAGAGGTTGAGGGCACTGAACATGTACTCCCTGGAAGGCAGGAGAGAGAGAGAGAGAGGGGACATGATTGGGACTTCAGGTACTTGAAAGGGATAAATAAGGTTGGTAAGGAGAATCTCTTTAAGCTGAGTGGCAACCATAACACGAGGCTGTACAGTCTTAAGCTGGAGGATGGGAAGTTTAGGAGGGAGGTCAGGAAGCATTTCTTCACAGAGAGGGTGGTGGACATTTGGAATGTGCTGCAAGAAGAGGTAATCTCATTGAAGACAGTGGCCAGCTTTAAGAGAGGCTGGAACAGGTATGGGGTTAAGGGTCATGGGTAGGGAGGATGGGAAGAGTGGGGAGAGGGGGCAGGGACAGTAGCTCAAGCTGTGGACTCTGCAACATGAGCAGACTTGATAGACCAAATGGCCTTCTTCTGCTGGCTTCTTCGTATGTTCGTATGTCCATATGCTCCTGATGGTATTCTTCTTTGGAGAACAGGTGTGAGGGGACCAGTATTGTACCATCTCAGGGACCCTGTCACCATCCCTGGGACTGCAGGCCCCCTCAGCCCAGTCAGAACCGGACAGGCTGGATGGCTCTTCTCTCTCTCTCTCTCTCTCTCTCTCTCTCTCTCCCTCTCCCTCCCAGGCTTTATTCCATCCCCAATGCCATGGTGTCTTCCCTTTATATAGGCTTTCAGGGGAAAGGCAGAACCATGCATTTTCATGCTGTAGTTTCCTGCTCTTAGCTAAATCAAGCCACTCACAGCATGAACATCCAGACATCCTAGGCCCGATTCTCAAAGCTCCCGGCACAACGCAAGGGGCTTGCACCACAAGGAATGGCCCAAAGTGCCCTTATGCCAAGAGATACACCGGGAGCGATTCTCAGCTGTGTACACCAAGAGGGGCTTACACCGCCTGTGCACCACAAAAGGGGCTGCGGCATGGAGCTAGGGGCTTGTGGCAGCTGCAGGCTGGGATTCTTATAACTGTGCCATAGAGCAAATTTCTAAGTACCATTAGACCAGCCAGGGCTGGTCTAAGGGTACTTTGACTGCCCTCAGACAGAATTCAGCAACCTGCGGCAATGTGCTGCGGTCCCCCTTCCCCAGCCCCGATCCCCTGATATGTAATTATTAACTTCCCTGGTGGTCTAGTGGACCCCTCCCCAATCCCCACTGTCACCCATATATTTAAATAATAACAATCCTCTTCCCTGGTGGTTTGGTGGATCCCCTCCCTGATCCCCGATGTCACCCATATATTTAAATAATAACAATCCCCTTCCCTGGTGGTTTAGTGGATCCCTTCCCTGATCCCCACTGTCACCCGTATATTGAAATAATAACAATCCCCTTCCCTGGTGGTTTGGTGGATCCCCTCCCTGATCCCCGATGTCACCCATATATTTAAATAATAACAATCCCCTTCCCTGGTGGTTTAGTGGATCCCTTCCCTGATCCCCACTGTCACCCGTATATTGAAATAATAACAATCCCCTTCCCTGGTGGTTTGGTGGATCCCCTCCCTGATCCCCGATGTCACCCATATATTTAAATAATAACAATCCCCTTCCCTGGTGGTTTGGTGGATCCCCTCCCTGATCCCCGATGTCACCCATATATTGAAATAATAACAATCCCCTTCCCTGGTGGTCTAGTTGACCCCCCTTCCTGATCCCAGATTCCACCCATATATTGCAATACTAAAACCCCTTCCCTGGTGGTTTAGTGGACCCCCCCCACATTCTGGCAGATAGTGTCCACCACCCCACACTCCACCCAGCCTGAACCCTGAGCCAGTGACTGGCAGAGCACTCCTGTCAACACTATGGCCAGTCGTCGACTGGGCTTTCACTGAGCGCGTACTGTATACAGTACTTACTCATTGACTGATAGCTCAGTCATTATCAGTCAATGAGCACGAACTGTCAGACTAAGTGTCAGTGGCTCAGTAGGTAGCACACTTTCCTCTGAGGCTGGGAGATCTGAGGGCTGTGGGTTCAGTTCCCACATCTGGCTCTTGGGTTAATATCCCAGTACTGACACTAGTGCAGCATGAGAGGGGTGCTGCACTTCTGAGGTGCCGTCTTTCGGATGAGACATTAAACCGAGGTCCCATCTGCCTGGATGGTGGATGTTAAAGATTCCATGGCATTTATCGAAAAGAGTAGGGGAATTTCCCCGGTGTCCTGGCCAAATTTCCCTCATTCACTAAATAAACCACAAACAGCTTAATCTGATTCAAGGTCAGTTGGTATTCATCTGTATCCCCCTCCCCCGGGTCGTGCCTGAAAATAGGCAGGATTTGTCTAGTGCACTTACCCGGTCAACAAAAACTAAATAAATAAAATATGCATATTGGGGACATCAGGGATCAGGGATGGGGGTTGCTAGACCACCAGGGAATTATTAACATATATGTAAGAGAATGGGCTTGATAAAGCCCACATTTGCCACATGAAGACTGTGGCAAACCCCTCCCATGTGCCGTGGGTTTGACGCACGAGAGAGGTTACTGCAAGTGTGGGGACTTAGGTATTGGGACCCCTCCTGTACCAGAATCTGGTGCAGGGTCCTTGGCACACCAAGCTTCGATGCAAGCTGTTGTTTGCTGCAGCTTGCATTGATCTAAGCCCTCTTCGAGAATCGAGCCTCTTGTCTCTGTGTGTCCCTTCCCCCAAGAGAACAGCTTTCAGGATTTGGCTTAACCCTTTGAGTGATCTCTGGTAACTGTCTCTTTGCTGCAGGTGCAGAGCGTCCAGAAACCCTGTGTAGGTGGCTGCCTCTGTCATTCTGTGGCTTCTGACATGGAGATGCTCCCCTGTGAGGAAAAGCCACTGCTGAGGCAGCTCAAGCCCTGACTCCACTTTTTGCCTTTTTTACTCTCAGTCTCTAAGCTGTCTTTTTTAACTACAGGTGTGCACATATTGCAAGGGCCTGCCAGGTCTGCAGTTCCTCGCAACCACTGGATCACACGGTCCTCCACCTTCAGATGCACAACTCAGAGCCCAGATTTTACTTTTTATACTCTTTCCATCTCAACAGCCTATTGGTTACACAGTTTCCAAGCTGACATGGCTATGGGATGCCAGTCCAGCCATGAAAAGCGTGCACGTAGGCTCAGCATTTTGGCAAGCCAGGGATTGGCTCAGAATCCAGGTTAGATTCTCTGTTCACTTATATGACCCCCTTACCATAAGTCAGTGGCATCAAAGAGTTTAGGTGGCATGATCATTGCCATATTTATTTGTGTTTAACAGTCTCTTTAGTTGCAGTTTATGCTGTCACAGCTGCTTACAGATAAACCCCCGTGGGGATATTTCTTCCTGTCCTGACCCCACTGCTTGCCCTGAGGCTAGGACTATATTTGCTTTCTTGGACCCCTGAGCCATTGTAGAGTCAGGGGTGTTTGGTTGGGGGTGGGTGGACAGCCCAATTTGCTGAAAAGGAACTCCAGCTCCTTTGAATATATGACGTACACTCGCAGTCAAGATGGCAGCTCCAATTCAGTCCACTTTGTTGCCTGATCCCACTGCCATCCATGGATTCTGGGGACACTCCGTGGATGCTACTGAGGAGCCTGATAGCATGGTTCCCCAATCCCAGTCCCAATGCTGATGCCAATCCTGGGGCAAGAATCATGAGACATAAAGTGCAGCTCCAGCCACAAAGATGCAGGAGCCCAGGTACAACTCCCTCCCAGAGCTCCTGGAAGAGGTGCTGCTGCTGATGCCCTGTGAGTCCCCACACCACAGTCCAGCATAACAGGGGGAGAGAAGGTGAAGACAGGATGACTTGTCAGCTGGTGGAAGAAAATGCAGCAAGGGGCCCGTGCAACCAAATAGGTAAGCCCCTATTTGGGAGGTGCTTACACATGTCTCTGTTATTCCTCAGAGGCCCCAGGGTCAAATCCCTCTGGATATCTTCCCCCTTTGAATGTTGCTAATTCAAAGAAATGCCCTTCTCTTGTCCTCAGAACTTGTACTCCCTATTTCAACGTGGACAGCAGTCAGCTCTTTCCTCTACCTGCAGTGCTTTGCTGTGGATCACACTAATTTCACCTGTATGGCAGGTAGGCAAATCACCTTCAATGCCCCCCCCCCCAAACTTCCCTGCTATTTTTACCATGGAGTCCTCTATGAATCCAACCTTATTACGATTCTATCTGTGTGTAACAACCTCTTCCCCTGGAGGGCAGGGTTGTTACCATAGTGCCTGGCAGATGGATGGGTGTTTTGACATCATCGTCCAGTGTGTTTAGCTAGGGGACAGGAGCATAGGAGGTAGCACAGTTAAGGAACTGTTAGGTGAGAATAATAGGAGGTTGGGACCCTGGAGTAAGAGTCTGGGAGTCTAAGGGGCCTTCTTGCATTAAGCAGAGTGAGGTGCAGGTCCCCCTTCAAGGTGTAGGGGTGTCCTGTTCCCAGGTGCATTTTCCTGGGTGACTGTAGGCACAGTAGAGATTTGGCCAAATGCCCATGGCTCAGTATAGGATTGGCAAAGTCCTGGAGGCACTTCTAGCACAGTCATGGGGTGCGAGAGTTTTGGATGTGGTGGGGGGGCAAATGAAGTGCTTATCATAGGCTGACTTCGGACATGGGTCAGGGTATCAGTTCTCTTTGCAGATCCCTGACTGGGTAAATGAGTGCCATGCTGTGCAATACCATAAGGTGGCAGAAGGTCAGACACCTCACTTGTGAGGAGGTTTTTGGTCAGTTTACCTGACCATGATGCTTGGGATGTGCCACATCCAGGAAGTGGTGGGAGGTGAACCAGTGCAGACTCAATTCATCAGGGCAGTAGATGGATTTCACTGGACTGGAGAGGTGGTTCCAGGGACTGCACCCTCCTTATGGCTCTTGGGCCTAAGGCAGACTTCCTAGAAGGGGATATTTGGGGTACTTATGAGTGGGTGGCAACTTGGAGAGGACCATCACTCTTCTGTGAGGACTTCTGTGCATCAGTTGCCATTTGGTCAGGGAAGCCCCAGGGGGAACTGCATGGTGCCATGTTCAATGCTGTGCTCTGGTGAGTGCTTGCCAAACCTTGTTTAGGGGCATTGGCGTATGGAGTTAGGGACAACCCATTCCAGTTGGCCCAGATATACTTTGCTGCCACCATGAATGTAGTGCATGTTGCTGGCATGATTTTTCTGAGCTTCATGTGTGTGCTCAGGGAGGTAGGACCATAGAGGCAATTAAAACTAAACTGTTGGAGGTTAGGAACTCCTGTTGAAGCTAAATTGAGCATGAAGTTACCAGAAGCAGAGAGGGATGCTTGGGAGAAGGGTACCTACTACCAGCTGCTCGCAGTCACAGTGGTGGCCTTTGACCCCATAAAACAGTAATGAGTGAAGGATTACCATAGTTCCCTGTGAAGAAAATAAATTCATTGGTGTCTATGGACCCACCCATGAAATCTCTATGTACCTTATGAATTCTGATCCATCCCCACCGAGGAAAGAGATGTAAGTGCCTGGACCTTGTAGCTCAAATCATTTGTTATTCACCGTCACCATCCGGAGGTCAGAACATATTACCCCCTTGTTTCAGGTTCAGAGCTGGCTGTTGGTTAGGTGGTGCATTGCTTTCTGGGTATTGTTAGTGATGTTTAAAGCTTCAAATGAACTGTTCGTTGGTGACTGGGCTTTTTCAGTTGCAGCCCCTACCCTTTGGAATTCACTCCCTAAAGGGATTCGCACCGCCACATCTGTAATGGATTTGGTTTGTATTGTGGTTTTATGTTATTTATAATAGATTTATTGTTTATTACAGAGGCACTCTGAGCTCAGAAGGAGTGTTTGAATTAATTTAATTTAATAAACACACAAACAAACAAATATCCTGCAACCTGGCATGACAGACAGTCAAGGAGTGGGGCTACAAGTGTTCAAAACTGATTTGTTTTCTTATTGTAACTTTGGGAAGCATTAGTAAAAAGCAGTGCACCTACGTCAAAGCCTCCCCATGTGGGCACTGTAACATTGGCGGCGGGGAACACCAAAAAGTGTACAAGCTGAGGGGGGGGGATTAACAAGGCTGCAACTTCTGTTTTATTGGCAACTGGAAGAGCGATTATATGGAGGTGGATAACAAGCATTGCCTAGCACACTTAGCTTGTTCCCTGCTATCTAGCAATAAATGCAAACAAGCAGCACCAACATCAAAGACGGACTGCATTTAAAAAGCTTTAATTCATACTACATTTGCAGCTTCCAGCACCGTCAAAGATGGACACTATTTAGTGCAGAGCTTTTTTTCAAATTCCATGAGCATATTAGTCCCCACTTGAACCCTGTGACCTCCCATGTTGTGGTTCCTGCAGATCTAAATCATAGTGTTCTGAACAGTAGGGTAGGGGTAAAATATTTATAAAAAGTAATAAGTCATCATCACTGCACATTCTAAATTACATAGTTTATTGAAAGCCATTGAAATTGGTGGTACAGTCTTTTTAGCCAACTCGGATTGGATTGTAGCTCTAAAAATGTCCAATCATGGAACTTTTTGTTGGGCTTTTGGAAGTATCCTTGCAAAAGCCTAATGGAGCTTGAACCCCTCTGCCATGATTGGCCACTTTGGAGTATCAGCCACACTATTTTGGCTGTTACTTCTGCATTCTGGTGCATGAACTGCACATGCTTGACTTGCTTGTATGCGCAGTTCAGTTGGCACCATCATGTGACATGCATGTGGCATTGCGGTGTCTCCGCCAGCTCTGCAGCATTCTGTGCCCTCCCCAACTCATCTGGCACACTGGGAGCCCACCCCAGTGTACCTACCTTTTTTGTTTCTTCCCCCCACCCCCCACTGACATCAGGGTGCCCAATCCCTGTGTTGGCATCCTGCACAACCCCCCCCAGTCATGTGGCACACTGGGAGCCCACCCCAGTGTGCCCAAATGTTTTGTTTTCTTGCAAACAAGAAAACAGTCCCTCATAATCGCTCCACTCTTTTTTTATTTTTCTCTGTAAACAAGAAAAGTCTGTCGTCATCGCTCCAGTCCCCCCCCATTTCCACCCTCCCACTGAGCACCCACCTCCCCACACCTCCCCCTTTACCCCATACTTACCTCCGGAGGTCGGCACCATCTTCTTCTCTGGACCGGGACACGTCTGCGCTCTTCAAAGCCGAACTGCGAACTGAAGAATCTAAGGTAAGCATGCTATAATGCCATTCAATGGGGTTTTCAACTTATGTTGATAATTCAGCCATATTTTGGAATTTTTGCCCCACATTTTCAACATGGGGTTCTTGGGACCCCACCTTGTGATAACTGTCATTGTCATTTTGTTACTCAGTCGCAAAAGGTGATTTCATGGTCACTGTGCGGAATCACCTTTCGGGACCGATTCATGAACTGACAGTGCCACTGTTCATGAGGTGGGGTCCCAAAAAGCCCATGCTGCAAATTTGGTGAAAAAGTTCCAGAAAATGACTGCGTTATAAGCATGCATTGTGCAGTTTCTATGCACGTTCCTATCTTCGCCAATTTTTAATATTTTCACTCCACGTTTTCAACATTGCCATTTTTGCACACCTCCTTCAAAACAGTACAGCTGTCATTTTCCACGACCTGCCCAAAATGTGTTTTCTCACCTGTGGCAAAGAATAGTGCTTTCACTTTGTGAAATCACCTTTTCAGGACAAGTGAACAAAATGACACTGGCACTCCTCATGAGGAGGGGGCCCAAAAAGGCCATGTTGAAAATTTAGTGCAACACCTCCAAAAAATAGCCACGTTACACACAGGCATTGAATAATTCCTATGCACATGTGTAATTTTGGTCACTTGGTAAAAATGGCCACATTACATATGGGCGTTGAATAATTCCTACACACATGTGTAACTGTGGTCACTTGGTAGCCCTTCACAGCCCTATCGGCTCTGGCTAGAGTTTGTTTAGTAAAGTGGAATGACATCTTAAGGAATTAGCTATTGATTATATATACAAACCAGTGCAGCAAATATTGTCGCATGTTACTAAGAAGTGTAAATGCATGATAAATGAGAGTAAAGGGTGCCTCATATGACGGCTCTATAAAATTGTGCCGCTGTCTGGATATGTGCTGGGGACATAGCGGTGCTGGCATACAATGCTGTCGGGGTGGAAAAACTATAGTGACTATCGCATTCACTACATTTTTAAGTTTTGCTGCTTGTACATTCCACCAACCCTAACTGACCACCGTGACCTCCCAGGTTACAATGTAGACATACGTGTCTGATTGCGTGATGTGTTGATGTTGCTCCATCTCCAGGTTGCTCCTGGTGCAGGTTTAGATAAGAGCAACTTAAATATGTAGTAAAGAATAAGTTTAAAATATTGTGTCTTCATATCCCATTATAAATAATTATGCATTTGCTATTGCTAGTTTGATCACTATGCCTCTTAGTGAAAGGAAATGCATGAAAGAAATTGCCTGTAAATGGGTATACAATTTATAATCAGTATACATTGTATTATAGGGCAAGTGAAAATATATTGCAGAATACATTATTATCAGTACTGTAATAACCAACCACGATATTTAGTGAAGAGCTATTATGAAACTCCATGAGCATATTAGTCCCCACTTGACCTCTGTGACCTCCCTGGTTATGGTTCATGCAGTTCTAAATTGTAGTGTTCTGAACCATAGGGTAGGGGTAATATATTTATAAAATAGCAACAAGTCACAATTACTGCACATTTTAAGTTACATAGTGCATTGTATGCCATTGAAATTGGTGGTGCAGTCATTTTTAGTGGAGTGGAATGAAGTCTGAAGGAATTAGCTCTTTATTATACGTACAGATTAGTACAGCAATTATCATGGCATGTTACTATGAAGTGTAAATGCATAACAAATGGGAGTGAAGGTGTTTTACTTGATGGCGCTATAAAATTGCTCCCCTATCTGAATATGTGCTGGGAGCAGTTTGGAGACGGAGCCATACTGGCTTTTTATGCAAACTATGTTATTGGGGTGAAAAAAACTATAGAGACCATACCAACCCTATTTGACCCATGTGATCTACCAGGTTACAATGAGTATAGGCACAAATTATTCCATAGTACTATTAATTGGAGGGAATTCTATCATCACGTCATCCAAACTAGATATAATCTGAATCTGCATGCTAAATTCGAATATATTAATTATTAGCATGGCTGAATATAATGTAAATACCAGTTGGCCATTATTAAAGGAGTGCTGCTGACAGATTTTTGTCTTTTAATTATTTATTTTATTTTATTGAAATTTCGGAATTACAATCCTTTGAGTCAAAGACTCCTTTGCAAAGGCTCCACGTCAGTCACAATAGAACATTACATCAAGGCAGATTGTACAAAGTTTTCAAAACAGAACATCACATTTTGACAAGTTGTTCATAAAATCACAGTATATGGTATTGACAGAGCTTAGTTATCATCTCAAGGGTTGAAAGAGGACCCTGGGTCATCAAGATGTGGTGGCTCAGGTTACCAACAACCTAGGGAGAACTGATGGAAACAGTCACAGTTCTCAGAGTCAAGAAGTCTCTTGATTCCAGTTTTGAATTGGCCAAGACTAGGGGCAAGTAAGATGGAAGATGGTAGGTTCTTAAGCCAGAGGGGAGCACGATAACAGAAGGACCTTTGCCCTAGAGAGGTCTTGCAGTGGGGGACTATATAGGATGTCCCAGCCTGATGTCTGGGGGTATCCCTATGGGGGGCTGGTTGGATGAGGGAGTGTAGACCATTAGGTTTGAGCCTCATAAGTATCTTTTTGGCTTGGAGGCAGGTTTGGTATTTAAGCCTCCCTTCGAGGGTCAGCCAGGCAGCTAGATTACAGTGCGCACATGCATGGGTTAGTCTTTCACTGCTTGTGACCAGATGGCAGGCTTTGTTAAGTGCTAGATTGATGCAGTTAAGGGCTGTTAGGTCAGCGGCGCCATAAATAATTATTCCATAATCGATCAACGAAAGGACTGAGCATGTAACAGCCAGCCGTAGGGCCTGGGGGGGTAAGGCAGTGTTTGTGTCTGTAAAGAATACCAAGTTGGGTGTTAACTGAGTAGGAGAGGAGTTTAATATGGATGTGGTAGGTGAGGGATGTGTCAAGTGTGATACTTAGATATTTGAAATGTGGAACCTGTCAATTTGAATGTTGTGTGCTTAATTATTGTTTTGTTTCAATTAGTTAAGGAAACCTGAGTGTTGTTTATATTGTAATTAACTGTTGGTATACATTTGGTAGTGGGCTATCTTTGAGCACTATTTGACTCCATTTGATGGTGCTGGAAGCTGCAAATGTAGTATGACTTAAAGTTTTTGAATTGCAGTTCATCTTTGGTGACAGTGCTGTTTTTTGTTTATTGCAATTTACTAGTAACTGAGCATGACAGTGAGTAGAGCACCTTTCTTTTTTGTTGTTTTCCTGCTATCTAGACCTGAAAAAAAAAAAATACCAAACACATCATTCAGACAGTGAGCCCGATTCTGAAAGAGCCCTTAGATTGCCGCAATTTACGGCAATCTAGGGCTGCAGCACACTCTTGGTGCATCAGGGATCATGCACTTGATTCCGTAACATTGGGGCTCTCTGAGCCAAAATCCCAGGATGTGCCACAGAGGCAGTATAGCACTGAATGCTAGGCACACCTGCAGGACTTGCCACATGGATCCACCAACAACCCCACCAGGTGCAAGAAAGAAATCAATGTCAGGAGGGGTTCTGGGGCAGTGGTGGCACAGAGGATGCCATAGGTGGTGTTAGGGAGTGAGTGGGTATGCCAGGGAAATGATCAGGCACCAGGTGGGGGTGCCCTTGTTAGCACCAGTCATGTAATGGTGTATGCTATGCTGTATAAGAATGGCACCCCCCACCAGGTGCCCAATCACCCCCCCCCGGCATACCCACTCACTCCACAACACCCCTATAGTACTTCCCTGTCCCTTCTGCCCCCAGACCCACATACGGAGCCCCCACCAGTTTCCCATCTTGAGGGACAATGCCACAAGGGGTGTAGACCATCTCCAGGCTGATCTAATGTGACCCCCTTGCTACAGCAAGGTGTGCAGAATCCCAATGAAGGGGCTGTTACAGCCCCACCATAGCACAAGCCCCCTTGTTACCTGGTGTACCCTGATGCTGGTCACAAGGGTGGTGCAGTGCCCCTTTGCTGCAGCGGCATCCCATTCCAGTGCAGGCCACATTTTAGAATAGGGATTGCTACAATATATGATGCAAGGTGCATATTGCATCACTGTTGTCTGATGCAACCACCTTACGTTGGTCCAAATGCTTTTGGAATTGGGCCCTGTGTCATCATTTTGTTCTCTAGCAAGCCATCCTGGCTCTGACAAATGTAATCACTGCAATAAATCTGCTGCATGGTTTGCACTGGAGTTTGTTACTTATGTTTGTAGGATGGTATAGTAGACTCCACAGCAACATATTCTCCTATTTGTCTGATGAGAATAACACCACTAAATCTTTAATAATGCAACAGAAAGTGAAGCAACAGACTGTCCTCTGTGTGACTTGAGACAGTGCTTCAGTGTGGAGTGGGGGCTGAACCAGAATCTGGTGCTGAGGTCAGGGTTCATTTGTCTGGTGTTTGTGTGGATTCTGTCAGACCATGGGAGAGACAGAGTTTTGGAATTAATTATGTTAATATCTTTTGTTATGAAGACATGCTTTCTTGCTATTACAAATGTATACGTGTAGTTTACATTGACAGTAGAATCAAGCTTATGATAGTGGTATGGATGGAATTACCTTCATTGCAAACAATGTGCTAAATTTTAGTATTTATGCAGCCAGAAGTAATGCTTGTATCTGCACTTCTGCAGCCAGAAGTGGCTGAGTGTTTCTTGCCCTCTGAATGTGTATGTGTGGCTGCAGACAATGCTGACCCTGCACAAGAACAACAAACAACACTCTGGTAGACACCACAAGGATCAGGAAGTAAACATCTGAACTGAAGTTATGGATGATTACTAGAGGACTGAATGTTTGCCAGGACCAAGAACTCTTTTTTGTTTACAAATAGTTTATTTACCCAGGTATTTTGCTACCTAGACAGCTCCAACAAATAGGCAGATTAAATCACTAAGCATTCTTACTGCATTGCCAAACCAAGGTTAAAAATACAATACAATGCATATGCCTGAAGATGTGATACTTAGAAACACTTGTAACCAATTACTAATTAAATAGTAGTCTTGGGTAATGCTAGAGCAGCTGGAAGTACTAATGTAATTTCAGTTTATTCACATTTTTTTAAGGAAACTCATTGCAAAAAAATTGCATTAATGCACCAGTCAGGGTTCAAATTAATGCTACCAAAGTAGGGTAATATGGCATTAGGGTTCCCAACCCTAACTTCTCACCCCACCCTACCCAAGAAGCAAAAGGACAAGAACACACAAGCAGCAACCAACAGTCATCATACTAACATACTAAAATGCCAGCAGAATAGGCCTAGCGGTCTTTCTCGTCTGCTTGTTTGGTCAGCCCCCACCCTGGGAGCTGACCTTGCTGCCCCCCTCGCCTTCTCTGGCTTCTTCCTTCCTAGTTCTGGATATTCTCACTGCATTGGATTTTGCTTCCAGAACCCTTTCCCTGTTCCTGTCCCATCCCCTCTTGAACCCCACCACCGTCTCTGCCTCCACCAGCCCCCTTGGCAGCACATTCCATGGCTCCACCACCCTCTCAGTGAAGTAGCACCTCCTCCTTTCTCCCCTGAATCTTCCCCCCTCCAGCTTCCACCCATGCCCTCTAGTTGCCCCCTCCTCCTTCCTTCGAAGCACCCTGACTGCTCCTCCCCTATTTACCCCCTTCATGTACCTGAAGACCTCTATCATGTCCCCCCGGTCTCTTCTCTCTTCCAATGTGTACATATTTAGCTCTTCAAGCCTCTCCCCATAGGTCCTGTCCCCCAGGCCCCAAATCATTTTGGTTGCCCTCCTCTGGACCCTCTCCAGGAGTTTAATCATCTGGTAAGACAAAAAATATATAAACTGTTTTTAAGTTAATCAAATGCTGAAACAGTGATATGTTACCTTCATGAGTTTGTGTCTACAGCTGCAGAAATGCAGACTCCAGAGGAGCCTGTGCTTCTGTAGCCAGAAGTGGGTGTGCTTTTCTTACAGTGTGCATGTGTCCCTCTACACATAAAAGTGCTGGCCCAGCAGTGGACTGTGCTTCTGCAGACATAAATAGTGTTTGAATTTGGGTAGCATGGATGTGTGTCTGTGGCTGCAGAAGCACCGGCCAGCACATCTCTGCAGCCAGAACTAGGTGTGTGTGTGTCTTACAGTGTGCATGTCTAATTATAGCTGCAGGGGCCAATGCTGCTGCAGTGAGAAGTAGTGTTGTAATTTGGGTAGAGTAAATTTGCTTCTGTAGCCAGAAGTGGGTATGTTTGTCTGACAGTGTGTATGTGTACCTGTGGCTACAGAAGCACAAGCCTCACAGAGGCCTGCATTTCTGCAGACAGAAGTTGTGTTTTAGTTTGGGTATCATGGATTTGTAACTGCAGCTGCAGAAGTGCTGACCCTGAAGGGGCCTGTGCTTCTGCAGCCAGAAGTTGGTGTAAGTCTTACACTGTGCATCTGTATTTGTGGCTGCAGAAGCACTAGCCTTGCAGGGGCCTGCATTTCTGCAGACAGATGAGCTATTTTAATTTGGGTAGCAAGGATTTGCAGCTATGGCTGCAGGGGCCTATGCTTCTGCAGACAGAAATAGTGTTGCGATTTGAGTAGCATGGATTTCTATCAGCAACCAGAAGTGAGTGTGTATGTCTTGCAGAGTGCACAGAACAGATATAAATCCATGTCATAATAATAAACAATCAAAAGCTGAGTCACCAGCAGATACAAAGTTGCTTTGGGCCCTGTTTTCAAAAGGACTTTCCCCCATTCTGTGCCTATGGTAAAAATATTTTAGAAATAGAGTCCATACCTTGGGTAATAATCTGTACAACAGCATGCTGAAACCATACTCCTACCAAATTAAGATTAGGAAGGAGTGGATGTGCCTGGAACCTAACTGGATGGTAACTTGTGGCATACAAGTACTGTATTAGAGAACATCTACAGAAGTATACATACCTGACAAGTGGAGTTTATATCTGAGTGAGAATCCATGAAGATGAAAGTCTTCCCATGAACTGTTAGCCTCAGTTCCATGTGCAATAATGTACTCCACTGTAGAACCCCTTCACCTTATGCCTAGACATATCCTACATATTGACTCAAATGCTTTTATAACACTGATGATGTGTAAGTGATAAGATGATACATAGTAGGGGCTTCATGCACCCCCTATGCAAGATACACAATAAAACCCCAAGGTGAGACAAATTTGAATTAAAAAAGGAAACTAATTTCCTGCTGAATTCACGCAAGAACAACAAACAATACTCGTTGGCAGACACCAAAAGGAACAAGAAGTAAACATCTGAACTGAATTTTCGGCTGATTACTAAAGGACTGAATGTTTGCCAGGAGCAAAAAAATGTCCTTTGTTTACAAATAGTTCATTTAGGCAGGTATTTTGCTATCTAGACAGCTCCAACAAATAGGCAGGTAAAATGATATATGAAATCACCAAGCATTCTTACTGCATTGCCAAACCAAGGTTAAAAATGTGATACAATGCATGCGCCTGAAGCTGCAATAATTAGAAACACTTATAACCAATTACTAATTAAACAGTAGTCTTTCCTAAAGCTAGAACAGTGATATTTTTCAGCTTTAAATATAAAATAAGTATAAGTAGGTGCCTGCTTCTTATTCCATCAACATCACAGATGCTGTCTATTTCATTGCAGAGAGCAGATAAAATGACTTGTTTCCAAGAATGTCCTACAGTAGATGCAAGTGCACAGACAATGACAGTAGGGAGTTACATTGTAAGTTTGCATAAGGCTACAGCTACATAGTAATGTGACGTAAACATTAAGCATGGGGCTTAATGCTAGCTGCCGCCCCTTTAAGAGCACTTAGAACTTCCATGTAACCATTTCTTGCATTGCCTGGCAGTGCCATGTATGCCTGTCAGTCAGAGGGCTAGTCAGTCAGTGTCTGAATCTCTTGTAGGGAAGATGTACCTGCTGCTGTCTATGAATAAATATTTTATTCACTTATTTTCTGCGTCTGTCTCAGTTTGTTCGGTACCATCAATGGGTCTTCACCAGGAGCAACAGATGGGTCTGGCAGACCAGAGATAAGGTAAGGGTCTTTAGTGGCTGACTAACACCGAAATGCTACACATGGTGGAGAATGTGGCCCTTCTTCTGTCCAGCCCCATCTCACTTGTCTGCATTGCTGGGTACCCAAGTCATCACCCCAGTATGCCTGAACTGCTTGCATGTTACTTCTACTACAGCCTTGGCTGCAGAAAAAGAAAAAGATGAACTGTTTCCTGTGTGATACAACAGCCTGCAGCCCTCCTACTGTGCTAAGATGGTCACAACTGTTCAACATTACTAGCCAGCTAACTGAATGAACTGTCAAATTAAATCTCAGGCCTTATGCCCCTTGGAGCTCCAAACTGCAAACCCCCAAGCTCCCACCTCGTGGCAGGGCTCCTCTCAAACTATTCCACTTTGCCAAGCAAACTTCACCTACAGCTCCCAGCAACAGCAGCAGACCCACAGTGCCTCACCCAGAGGGGATCACAATTGCAAAAGAGAAAACCAAAAAGTGAAAGTACTGTGCATTTTTACTGCTGCTCCTGATGCAGTATTGCTCACTACCCCACTGCTTAGACTGGGCCTGCTCTAAACCTCCCTACCAGCCACATCGGATGCAGTTCAAGGCCACTCTACAAGGACTGTGCCAGAAAAAAAAATAATAATACTCTGCTCTCCTTCAAAACTGTAATGGAGCTTCCGCTCCACACTTAGCCAAGCTATCACACGGCCCTTCAACAAATCACAAAACATAACATAAAGCCATGCAAGACTGTAGCTCTGTCTGCTGCATCTTGCCCACTTAGCCACACAGAAAATGGCAGCTCCAACTCTGACTCTGACCTTCCCAGCAGTAAATCCAACACCGCACCACCACCACAGCAAAGTACTGGGCATTTCTTAACCCTGCAGTAGCTCCGCACTCAAGTCTCCTGCTTCTCTCATCAGAGCTGCCTCTGCAAGATGTCACACTGAGCCACCAAAATGACTACAAAGCCAGCAGTTTTGCTCCCCAACAGGACTCACAAAATTACTCTGCCTTCTTTCTCACATGTGCTCCCCCCCCCCCCGATTGCTTCTGCTTCCAAAAAGACTGCTGCCATTCAGGACCGCAATTCAGTCCTGCTCCTCACCTCACCTCCCCTCACAGCTCAGCCCTGCCACCAGACCATTCAACATCAGTGGCTCCCTGACTCACAGCCACTCAGTCCCTCTGCACCACACAGTTTCCCCACACCAGCTCCACAGTCTTCTCTCATCAGGGTCGTGGCTCTCCTCACTAGTGCGGCCCTACAAACCCCACTCGGCCATGCTCCAGCAAACAGAAAAAGGGGGGCACACAGAAATAAATACAAAAACGGAGACAGAAAAAAAAAAGAAAACTGAGGAAAAAAAGAGCCACAGAGAGGAAAAAACAAAAGAGCAGCACAATAAACATATGGGGGACAGTCTAATAAGCTCCCCGACTATCCAAGCTATAAAGTAAGCCACACGGAGCTTCCGCTCCCACTCAGCAACACTAGAAGGTGGCCATACAAACAAATAAATGAACCAGTAAATAAAAAAAATGAAAGCATACAAAGCACAGCAGGGCAATACAATAAAATGGGGCACAAGCCTAGGGGACAACAGAAAAATAAAAATGCAGCACAAGCTCAATCAATTAAATGGAGAACAAATACAGTAATTCCTCCCTTGCCACTCACCACAAAATGGAAAGCCCACCATTTTTTTTTGCCTGGCTGCAGAAGAAGGAGGACAGCAGCACGGCAATCACCATTTTGCTAATTGCAAGCAGCACAGTCAGCCTTGTGGCAAGAAGCAGCCATCTTTATTTACAAAAAAAGGCAAGACAGGAAGTAACCCTTAACCCCCTCTGCTGGTGGCCATCTTGCTTCAGTCAAGGAAGACAGGAACTGTATGTCAAAGTTCAGCAGCCGTCTTGTGAAGGGCACTAAATGACCTCACTGCATAGAAATCAATGGCAAACCTATTGAAATGAATGGACATTGCAACAAATAGCTGATTTTTGCAACCAAACTTTTATTTAAATAACAGACAACAAAGAACTGAGTGTGAATTGTTTATTAAGATGTCATTTGATGAACTTTGCTCACAAATAATTGTATTATTGTCTACAAAAATATTTATTCTCGGCACTTCATCTACTCCACGATGTCCCATCTCCTGCATGATGGCAACTCCTTCTCATCCTTATGATCTTCGCTCAGTGAAATGAAGTTTGTCACTAACCATGATGTCCAAAGACGACACAGATATGGGTGTTGGAACATCCAGAGTTCTACCTTCACCCACCTCAAGGGTGTGGGGCTACAAAATCGAAACCATCTTCCATGACATCCAGTCTTCTATTTCAGCTCAAGGAGCACCAACTATGCAAGCCTTTCAAGACAATCTGGCCTACATTAAAGGTATTTCACCACAGTTCATGGTCCATGCCAGCCTACAGCCAGTACACTTCTCAGCCTTGCCTCATGAAGACGCTGTCGACTGGCTCAAGTAGTTCCAAGCCTGGCTTTCCATACATGGCTGGGCTGATCCTTTCCATATTTCCTATGCCTTGCGCTTGTTTCTGAGAGGGACAGCCATTTTCTGGTTCAACACACTTCCAGAACAAATCAAAGTTGATACTGCCACCCTGTATGCAACTTTCAAACACCATTTTCTCCAAGCACATCCGCCCTGGGTATTGGAACAATAGCTGTGTGAATGCACCATGCAACCCTCTGAGTCTCTAGAAGCATTCATAGTGGACATTGAGTCACAGTGCAAACATCTGCAGAAGACTGAGAAAGAGAAAATCACAACCTTTGTCCGGGGACTGCTTCCTCAAATCCCTCTTTATGTAATCCAACCGAAACCTACAGCCTGGATGGACACAATCCAAGCTGCACAACTTGCACAAAAGTCCATATTACTGTTCCAGTCCACCAGTGTACAAGCACCGCAGTCATCACAGTTAGCAGCACTTGCAACGTGTCCAGCAGCAGTAATCAATGATAGACGTGCTCACCACAACTGCCAATAGTCTGCACGTCAGCTCAACTGCTTCTTCTGTCAATGTTCTCCGACCATTTCACCAGCCACCTGATACACCTCCACCTTCACATGAGCCTGTGACCTGCCAGTGGTGTGGATTCAGAGGACACACTGCTGCTGTCTGCCAAAAGCTGAAGAACCACAACAGAAATCAAGAGAACCAAAGGCACTCACCGCAGCACAGTCAGCAAGATAACCGCAGCTACTCACAGGATCAGAGGAATACAGCAACAGACTGCCCCTCTGACTCTTGCAATTCAAACAAACCGCACCCTCTAACTGCTAACTCAGGCACTCTCTCGCTTCCAGGGGCAAAGGTACCTGTCATCCGCGCACCTCTCCTAGCAAACTATGTGCCTGTAACCATCGGAGATTGGTCCACACAAGCCTTGATCAACACTGGAGCAGAAATCTCAGTTATCAACAACAGTATTCTGAACAACCAAGCTATTCATCACATACCTAATGTCTTTCCAGTCAACCTAAAGTACATTATCACAGCAAGTACAGCTACAGTAGCTATCACAGGTGTGGTCCATCTCAAGCTACACTTTGGCTCACAGCAGGCTACTGTCAAGTTCTGCCTAGTGCCTGATCTACAACCTGCAGTGATTCTTGGCCTGAACTTCCTCAAAGCTCACAAAGCCATTCTAGACTCTGCATCTTACAGATTGTCACTAGACCCTCAGAGGCAACTCACAGCTACAGACTCAGTCACTGTGCCTCCTCAAACAGAGATGGTTTTGATTGCCAATATTCGAGGTGAACCACTTCCACAAGGTGTTGTTGGCATCATTGTGGGATCCCCCGCTCTGCATTCATCAGGTCTTCTCCCAGGAAACACCTTGTCTGCAGTGCATAGCAGCACAGTCTTCCAAAAATGTTGCAACTTCATGGATGAGCCAGTAGTCATCTCAAAGGGTGCCAACACTGGAAAGTTTGTCTGCTTGTCTACAGGGGACCAGCTCTATCTCATGCAAGAACCTCAGCCTGGTTCCACCAACTCTGGTCCTCTCAGTACCATCATTACCACTCCAGCTTTACCAGAGTTACCCCTCAGTAAGAGACTATCCTCTTCAAAACTTCCAGCATTTCCAACAGAAAGGCAACAACTCTTGAAATTCCTGAAGAATTACCCAGATGTCTTTGTCGGTCCAGATAACAAGCTTAGATGCTGTGATATCCTGCAACACACCATCGAGGTGCAGCTCAACCAGAAACCAATCCATCAGCAATCCTACAAAGTGGGATACAAACAAAAACAAGTCCTGGAGAATGTTATCAAAGACATGCTTGACCAAGACATAGTCGAAGAGTCTACAAGTCCCTGGGGTGCACCTTGCCTGCTGGTGGTAAAGAAAGACAAAGGGTATTGCTTCATGGTAGACTACAGAAAACTCAATGCCTACATGGTGCAGGATGCTCATCCCTTACCTACAACCGAAGATGCCTTAGACAGTCTTGGTGCAGCCAGTCCTGCTTACTTCACCACTCTAGACCTTCAGAGTGAGTTCTAACAAGTTTCCATTGATCCAGCTTCTTGTCAGTACACAGCATGGTGCTGCCACTTGGGACTTTTTCAATTCAAACATCTGCCTATGGGACTTCGGAATAGTCCAGCCACATTCCAATGTGTTATGGAAGCCGTACTATGTGGATTGTCTTGGAAATCTTGCCTAGTCTACCTGGACAATGTTATTGTCTTCAGCAGAACCTTGCCAGTGCACCTCCAACATTTCAAAGAAGTGTTCAAATGTCTCAGACAAGCCAATCTCAAGCTTCGCCCAGAGAAGTGTTGTTTTGCACAGCATCAAATCCATTGCCTGGGACATGTTGTTAGATCTTAAGGCATCTCTCCAGACCCAGACAAGTTCTCAGCAGTCAAAGACTATCCAGAACCTAACAATCTCAAAGACCTTTGAGCTTTCCTGGGCTTGTCTGGCTACTACTGAAAGTTCATTTGCAACTATGCCAAGATTGCAGCTCCACTGTACACCATCACCAAAATGGGATGTGACTATACATAGACTTCCAAATGCAAAAGAGGCCCCTGAAACCTTGAAAGAAAACCTAACATCTTCTCCAGTATTGGCTTACTCAAGGTTCAACCATCCCTTCAAGCTCTACTCAGATGCTAGTTCCTTTGCAGTTGGTGCTGTGCTATGTCACATTCCAGATGGAACAGAACAAGTTGTCTCCTATGTCAGGCACTCTCTTTCCTCAGCTGAGCAGAACTATGGCATCATAGAAAACAAATGTCTATCCATGGTATTTGCCATAAAGAAATTTGACTGTTACATTCGCTACTCCTCCTTTACAGCTATCGTTGATCACTCTGCCCTTAGATGGTTATTCGAAATGAAGGAGCCAGTAGGCAAGTTCACCCGATGGATTGCCATGCTGCAAAGCTACAACTTTGAAATTCAGTACAGACCAGATCGAGTTCATTCAAATGCCGATGGTGTAAGCCAGAGATGATATCCCTCCGCATCATCCTCAACAGATAAAGAATCCTGCTTACAAGCTCTTCCCTTCCATGCCATGGATGTGCTTCCTGTGGACACTCTTACAGCACCTCAAGTTGCTTTGCTGCCACTACCAACTGCTTCTACAGAAAGACACACAAATCCTCACTTACTGCAAGCAGCCGAAGAGCTTCTCACTTCCTCTACTTCTGACCTCTCCATGGCAACAGTCAAAACGCAACAAAGAACTGATCCTCAATTCACAGACATAATCACATACTTACAGACTGGAACCTTACTGCAACAAAAGCAGCATTGCCAGGATGTACTTTGCTTCGCAGTACTTCCTCAATGACGGAGTGCTTCTCCACATTTGGACCAAGGAAGGCAAGGGTCATCGCTCGGATAGAACTCACGTACAGCTAGTTGTGCCAGCCTCTCTCATCCCTCAAGTTCTTCTCTGCACTCGTGCCTCTCCAGTTTCTGGAAGTCATATGGGAAACCACAGAACTCTCAAAAGACACGGCTTCATTTCTTCAGGCTTCACATGAACAAGGACGTTGTCTGATTTGTTAAATCCTGCCAGCCCTGCTCCCAAAGAAAGCCTCTTGCCAAACCAACAAAGCAACACATCATTCCAATGCCTGTAGCCACTGAACCATTCCAAAGAGTCAGCACAGACATTCTTGGGCCTTTACCAACATGCTCTGATTCTAGCAACAAATACATCCTTGTTTTTGTGGACTGCCTAACAAAATATTTGGAACTAATCCCTCTGAAAGGCATTAAAGCTGCTACAGTAGCAAATGCCTTCCTCAACGTAGTCATTTGTTGTCACGGTACCCCATCATACCTGCATTCAGACAGAGGCACTAGCTACCTTTCAACCATCATCTGAGAAACATGCAAACTTCTCAATCTCATCCACATTGCAATGGACAAAGTGAAAGAATTATGTCTATCATTCTCAGCACACTGTCCAAGTACCTGGATGAGATTCATGACACTTGGGATCGTTTTGTTCCATTTGTGCAATTTGCTTACAGCACAAGCCCTTGTGTCAACAGTACAGAGTACACACCATTTTTCTTAGTCCACGGATGCCACCCATGAACTCCACTGGACAGGGATCTCTCACTGCTAGAAGTTCCAAAATCAGCAGGAACAGATGAGTCTGGCAGACTAGAGCGAAGGTAGGGCTCTTTAGTGGCTGACCAACAACAAAACACCACAGTAAGGATAAAATACTGCTGTTAAGGTGGGAGGATAAAGGCTCACCAGGAATATTATGGGGCTGTGTTCACTAAATGTCAGTAGTTTAGTTTTTGTGGATTTTCGTGTGTTTCTGGTTGGAGGGACTGGACCATTCTTGAACATAACATCTATGAACATTTCCTGGACTAAGAAACTGCAAAACATCACCACCAGGTATTGGCATTCTCATCATAAATCAACTTTTTTGAAAGCCATCAAAGCCAAAAGTAAGGTCAGTAAATCTGTTATACAAGCACTGAGTTGTGGAGTGCTGCATTGAATCCACATTTCTGTCTGACTTGTTCTTAAAGGATGTGTACTTGTCTTTGAGGTCTATTCAAAACCATTTCAGAGAACAAAGGGAAGAAACTAACAAAGGGTTTTTACATCCTGCATATGCATCAGGCCAATCACCTTCAGGAATTTAACCCCTTCAGGAATTTATCACATTCTGGGTCTTTGAGCTACAATAACAGTTTTCTGGTACCCGGTAGCTCACCATTTCCTGTGGATTTGACTACTTTCATCAATCATGTGGCACCTCTGAGAACATGGCTTTATATATTGTGCTCTGCAATATCATGGGGCAAATGCAGACCAGCAAGGCCAAGAGGACTAGATGCCCTACAACAAAACTAGTTTGCAAAATGATTAAAGTGTACCTTCTTAGGATACTACTTATGCTACTTCTGATATCTGGAAATGTTCATCCTAACCTGGGGCCTACCGGCCTAGCACCCCATGCCACAAAAAGGCAGGAGGGGTCCCTCACATTAGCCTCAATCAATGTCTGCAGCTTCCTTAACTCCTTAACAAACTTGACATCTTGCAAACCTGGGTCCAGCAACATAGCCCTGGTGTACTCTCTGTTGTTGAAACGTGGCTTAACCCCAAGATACCAGACGCTGCAGTCACCATCCCTGGATACTCTATATTCAGGCAGGACAGGGTTTCCAAATGAGGTGATGGCTGTGCCATCTACTTGAGGAATTCCTATCTGGGTCAAGTGTTCCCATTCTCAAAACCTAAACCACCCTCGCAGATTCTCACTATTAAAGTTCTACTCGGGTGCACAACAAGGAGCTCACCATTGCCTCTGTGTACCTACCCCCTAAAGATCAGCCCAATGGATTTATGAGCATATTGGAAAGCCTACAGGGATTACACCATAACTCTGAACTCATAGTACTAGGCGACTTCAACATAAATTGGCTATCGCTGGAAGCCATAAACTACAAGGATGCTGTCACATCACAGAACCTCACCCAGCTTGTTACCACCCCCACCAGATGCAACTATAGGACAGGGTCACACACACTTCTGGACTGGATCCTTACTAATCACCCTGAATGAATCTCAAAAGTTTCAGTGCTCCCTGATGGGATCAGTGACCACTCACCGGTCACATGTACCTGGACAAACAAATTCATTAAGCCCCTCCTAAAATAATCCACACCAGAGTGTTAAAGCAGGGTACCTTGAGCTACTAAAGATACACCTAAGCCACCTGGACTGGACACCAATTGACTCTGCCATTGATGTAAACCAAGCCTTAGACTTTTTCATCAGCCACTTCACTGCAGCCTGCAATATCTTTGCACCTCTCAAAAAGCTGAAGGTCAGGGGCAGAGCTAACCCTTGGATAACCCCCAATCTAATCACTTTACTCAAACATAGGGATCATCTCTGGCACTGTGCCCGTGCAACATCCAAACCTGGGGATATTCATAAATATAAAGCTGCCAGAAATGACTGCACATGGGCAGTTAGGAGTGCCAAATGCAAATACTTCAAGGAAGCTCTCTCCAACTCCTGGGGTGATGGAAAAAATTTTTGGAGTAACTTGAAAGACCTTACAGGCAAGGACCCTAAGTCACCACCCACCATGCTCAACATAAATGGAACACCAACATCTGATCTGTACACAATCACCAACACCTTTAACAATGCATTCTCCAACTTGGATAGTGTCTTCCCTTCTAATTTCTTTGATTCCCCCTCTGGTAGTAACCCTCCTGCAACTACTCCTCTACTACACCCTGCCCCACAATTCTACTTCAAGGAGATCGCAGTGCATGAAGCCAGAACCTATATTCGGAAGGCCATTCACAATGCAGGCTACAGCGGTGACTCCCTTGACCTGAAGTTGTTAGCACTTGTCCTTGAAGAAGTCTTTGAACCCCTGACAAAGGTTCTCAACCTATCACTAAGGATGTCCCAGTTTCCATCTCGCTGGAAACAGGCAACCATCACACCGGTACACAAAAGTGGAGACAAATCACTGCACTCCAACTACAGACCTATCTCCATCCTCCCTCCATTGTGTAAGGCCCTGGAGCGCATCGCCTCAGGCCAACTAATCAAGTGCCTGGAAAAATATGGCATCCAGTGTCCTGAGCAACATGGTTCCTGAAAAGGGCACAGTACCACCACTGCACTATTAGAATTCACTGGCTTCATCCATACCACGCTCGATGAAGGAAACTGTGTAGGGGCAGTATTCATCGACCTTACAAAAGCCTTTGATACTGTGAACCATCCACTCCTACTCAAGCAATTATCAAACATTGGGCTCTTCAATGAAGCGCTACTCTGGTTTTCAAGCTACCTTGGGGAGAGGGTCCAGTGGGTTAGGATTGCCGGTGTCACCTCGGAAGAAAAGCCAGTCCTTTCAGGGGTCTCACAGGGGTCCATCCTGGGGCCACTACTCTTCAGCCTCTTCCTCAACGACCTTCCCAGTGTCTGCCACCAGAAATTACTGCTCTACGCCGATGATGCAGTCATGTTCACCAACCACCAAAACACAGAGCTCCTCGAGAAACAATTACAGCTTGAAATCATGCGCATCAAAGAATGGTTCAAGATACACAAACTGGTCATGAACTACAGCAAAACAAAAGTTATGACCTTCTACAACACCAGAAGCAAGTACAAATCCCGTGACCTCACCATCCTAAACCAAACAGGGACCTTACTTGAACACGTTCCTGATTTTAAATACCTAGGTGTCATATTGGACAGCTCACTCTCCTACCATCGGCACATAGATTCTGTTGCCAAAGCCACCAACATCCGTATAGGCCTGCTGTACAGGCACAAACACTGCATGACTCCTGACACTCTCCAGTTGGCTATCAACAGCTCTGTCACCTCCATCATCGATTATGGGCTAGCAGTTTATGGCTCTGCCTCCGCCTCTGACCTCCGCAGAATTACAGTTGCACTCAACAAAACATGCAGGCTGCTAACTGGGGCTGACCGACTTACACACACTTGTGACCTGTACACTCAGTCAGGAAGGCTTCCTCTCATCAGCCGGATACAGTATCAAACCTACATCTTAGCCAGAAAAGTCCTCCTCGGGGTCATGCCCCCGGGCATTGAAAGCTCCTCATTGACTACCACAGCACCCAGCAAACTAGAAGTTCACAACAACTAACCTTCCTTGTCCCAAGATGCTGGACTACCATGGGCCAGAGGGCCTTTGTCCACAGAGCACCACAGTGGTACAATACTCTCAACAAAGAAACTCTTACTGCTGCTGCTCTTGGCCCTTTTAAGAGACAACTCCGACTTCATTTCATTTCAACTAGTCGCTGTGACTGCCTCGCCTAATCAGGGGCCCACTGCTCACTGCCCTCCACTTTAGTCTTGACATCTACTTCTCCCCACTTTGCCCCCTTCTACCTGCCTAGCCCATTGCCCTCTCTCCCTTTCCTCCCCCCCAGACATTTTCTGACTTTTATCCCTCCCCTCCCTCCCCTTTAGAGCTCTTACCCTCACCCTCTACCCTCTGTCAATGGCCTTCCTGCCTGCATACCCCCTTGCCTCTCACCTGCAGCGCTTATTTTTAAGATTGCCCTTGGCTGGTATGTCATGCTACCTAACATTTGGTACATTTTGAATTACTGGAATTTCTTAAGCCTCAGTCTCTTACTTCTTTTATTGTGTAACTACTGTATGTATTATTATGTTGACCTTTGTATGTATGTATACCCCCATTCCTTCGACGTGGAACCTTTGTAAATGAGCAGTTCCTGCTCAAAGGTATTTGTAATCCTAGATTTTAATAAAATAAAAAATTAAAAATGGCAGTTCAAGAGAAAAGAAACCAGCACTCATCCAGCCACTCCTACCACTGCTAGTACTGAAATGAAAAAATGCACTTACCAATAATTTATTAGGTGCTGTCTTTTATTTTTTTTCTTTTATTAAGCAGTGTGGTTAATGGTACAGTACAACATGTAATGCAATCAAGTAGATCCTGGTAGAAAGCAGTATTAGGTGTTGCCCATAACGTTGCCTTCTACCGAGATATGCTTGTATGTGCTTTATGTACTATTTGCCGCACTGCACACTGCACTTCAATAAAGGAAAAAATAAAGGCGAGTGCGTAATGAAGGACTAGTACTGTAAGTGCATTTTTCCTTTCAGTACCAGCAGTGGTAGGAGCAACTAAACTGTATTGGTTTCTTTTCTCTCTAATACAATGAGGATACAGTCTTGGAATAGGCATAAGAATTCACTGAGCTTACAAGCAGGTTGGGATCAATAGAAGCAGCATTACGAAAAGCAGATTAGTAATAAAGTGAACAGATAGTAGACCAATCAAAAACATGTGTAGATATTTCCCAGTTACAGAAATACCACAGTCTGTGTTGTAAAGAGAAAATTAATAAGTCACAGAAAATAGGATAACAATACAGGTACTCACAGGCCAAGATTTGCACTGAAAGGTAATTTCATATACAGTTCATTCTCTTCCGAGGTTGTTGCATGGATGTATATCTGTGTGTATGTCACTATGACTGTTGTAGTGACATCATTTTATTTATTTATTTATTTATTAAATTTTGGTGACTGGGTAGGCCCACTGAGCCCCGAAGGTCCCTTTTTCAGGGGCGACCCGGGATAACAGTACAAGTTATAAGAATGAACAAGGACATAAGAAACATTTGAGGCATTGTAAGTTACATCATGAGGTGATTACAGTAAAGAAAAATAGTGGATACAGGCATGGTTACAGGCATGGTAAAAGAAAAGCAGTGGATACAGACATGGTTTACAGGCATGGTAAAAGAAAAGCAGTGGATGCAGGCATGGGTACAGGCATGGTTATCATCATGACATGTAAACAATTGGTAGTGCTTTGCATATAGTTTATTCAGGAGTAGATAAGCTCTCCCAAGGCCTGGAAATAGACATTAGTCAAAGTAAGAACATATATGGTGCTGTACATGGTGAAGATACTTGGATAATATTTTCTGGTCCCAGATACCTCCAGAAAATGAATGTTTAGCCTGGATAGGTTAATCCAGAAAATGAGTTATACGTATCAGTTCTGTACAGATACCATTCATGCCACAGACATTTGTAGGCATTTGTTATCTACAGAAAAGTATCTGGTGTATCTGTGTTTAGAGTGAGAAGTGCATCCCCCCAGGAAAGAAAAAAAAATACTCACTGACTATTATTTTCTGGGTTCATTTTTTTTTCTCAGTTCGCTTGTGTTAGCTACAAGTCACTCCAAAATCACAGAGCCATAAAAGCAATTGTTCTTCCAGAAAAAACAGCAATGATTTTCAGTTAATTGAAACCATTAGGTAGGTCTGGATGGAGTTGTAAAATCCACGCTCAGTATTGGGCAGTCAGAAGCAGTTTTGGTGGTTCATTGTTGGTGTGCATTCTTACAACTACATGACTGTATGACTGTCTGGGCTCCAGCATTGTAAGCAGCACAGGTTTGTGGCAGAGAGGTCTTGTCACACCGACCTGATAGTGTTCTTTATTTGGGTATTCAGGGCAGTGGATAAGGGATAAGCAGTAGATTTACTCAACTTCAACTTCAGCAAGGCATTCAGCTCTGTGCCACACAGAAGGTCACTGAAGAACTTCGAGGAGCTGGTTGTAGCAATGGATCTAGTTAGATTGGTGGGAAGCTGGCTGGGGACACAGCAGAGGGTGGTGGTAAATGGGGTAAGTTGAAGGAGAGGGAGGTCATGAATAGAGTAAAATAGAATTCGGTAGTGGGACGAGTCCTTTTCAATATGTTCATCAGTGACACAGGAGAAGGAATACAGGGCAAGATGTGTCTTTTTGCAGATGACACTTAGGTTGTGACAGGGTAGACAGTGAGAAAGGGGTTAGGGAGTTGCAGAGGGACCTGTGAAGGTTAGAGAGGTGGTCCAAAGTCTGGTAGTTGAAACTCAATGCCATGAAGTTCAAAGTGATGCACACAGGGAACAAGAACCTCAGAATGGAATATTGGGTGGGAGGTGTTATGTTAGACACTGCCTCTGATGAAAGGGATCTTTGAGTCATTATAAGTGACTCCCTAAAATAATCTAGTCAATGTAACAAGGCCTGAAGCAAGGCAACCAACATTTTGGGGTGTATTGGGGGGTTCAACAGCAGGAGGGAAGAGGTGATACTATCTCTTTGTAGATCACTGGTGAGGCCACATCTAGAATACTGTGCCCAGTTTTGGAGTTCCCACCTAAGAAAAGACAAAGACAGGCTAAAGATGGTACAGTGTATGGTAGCCAAAATAATTCAGAGCAAGTAGGGCAGATCCTACAAGGACTGGCTTAAGGCTCTGAACATGTTCTCATTAGATTCCAGAAGTGAGAGGGGTGATATGATCGAGATTTCCAAGTTCCTGAAAGGAATTAAGAAGGTAGATTCTGAGGAAATATTCAGCAAGAATGGTGAATCAAGGATACAGGGGCATGAGTGGAAGATGGTGCAGGGGAGATGCAAGAGAAACTTATGAAAGTTGTATTTTACCGAAAAAGTTGTTCAGCTGTGGAACAGCCTACCAGCAGAGGAGGTGGGAGCAAGAACCATTAATGTTTCCAAACATAGCTAGGATCCAGTAAAATGTTAATATTTGCACAGGGGGAAGAAGAAGAGCAAGGGGAGGTGAGGGCAATAAATCTGACCAGACAATAGATCCTGGGGTAGGATAGCATAAAACAGGGCAGACTGGATATACCAATGATCTTTTTCTCCTGACATTTTCTAAGTTTCTTCTGGCCCTGATGGCAAGGGAGATAGCAGCAGAGATACGGACACACTTAGTGTGCACTATAGGGCTGATTGGGATTTAAGACATTAAACTCGGCAGTTTTGTTTACTTAATTACTTGTTCTACCCCTGGCTAGTATCCCTTCTCTGATGCCCAAGTCTCTTTTAGTTATTACACACTGGGGGGGGGTATTCAAAAGGTGTTCAGTATAGAAGTTTTTTTTTTCTGTAAAGAGCTAGTGTACTGCCTAAATCTAGTATCAGTTTTTAAAAACAGTCAACTGTTACCATTTATATCTGAAGTACTGTTTCTTTCTCCTTTGGCTATTTAAATGATTTTTTTACCTGATTTCAGTATGTGTGATTTGTGAAATAGAACTCTGCCTGCAGCTGACATATCTAGCTCTGTTCCTCCCATTACATCATCGGCATTGTGACCTTGCTGACTGTGACATCACAGCTGCTCTGGAAAAGACATTCAGCAGCTGCCAGGTCAGTCATCTGTGATGTCATTGTCAGTGAGTTCACAGTGCTGATGATGTGATGGGAGAAACAGAACTAGATATGTCAGCTGCCAGGCAGAGTGCTATTTTACACAGCCAGCACAACACTTCTAATGAGCAAAAAGAGAAAGACTTCACAAATAAAATGTTACAACTGACTACATCTAAACATTTTTAAGATTTTCCTGTCTGATATTTTATGTTCTACTAGCACTTCAAAGGAGCAAGATAGTTGAGTTTATCAGGTAGTACCTACACCATGCTCAACGTCCAGGAAGACAACACATTCCAATGTTAGGAAACTATAAAAATGCATTTATTTTTAAAAATGCATAGTAAACACAGCTTGTTCAGGTAACAAAAAATGTGTTTTTAAAAATAAATGCATTTTTATTGTTTCCTAATGTTGGAATGTGTTGTCTTCCAGGATGTTGAGCCAATCCCCTTTTTGTTTCTCTTGACAGTGCTTTACTTGGCTCCATCCCTCTGAGTCCTGAGCCATCTCTTTCAATGTGAGTACCTAAACCATTCTGCTCATAGGACCAAAGAGAAAGGGGCCACTTCAGTGGCTACTGTGCCTCAACAGTAAATAAAGTCAATGCAACAAAGGAAAACTGGGCAACTTGTGGCACAGTAAAAAGCATACCTAATGTTAAGTGTTTAGATGTGCAAACATTTAATCAACCAGTGGCACACAGGTACATAAAACTCAACATTTCACTTGCTGAATGCAAGCTTTAGCAAGAGTGAGCAGTTCAAATCCCACCGCTCCCTTTATAACAATACCAATTACATTTCTTGGGAGGTGATAGTCAGGTGGATGACTGCTCCACTGTGTTCCACAAAACGACATAAAAAAAGTGCAAACATGCAAGTACAAAATGACAAACAATAAACAGAAAAAATTAAAAATGCAGCAGATTCAGTAATACAGACTCACTAATTACTAAGTAAATCATTCAAATAAATTGTTACTCTATAGTTAAATACATTTAAATACTTTTCAGAACTAAGAAGTCAAACAGATGAATATCTACTACACTGTAAGGGCCCCATAGTCAGAGCTAGCTGGATGTGCATGCAAAATGGTGCACCATACAAAAAAGATGGGTCAGACAACTTTGGCACCATATTCAAACAGAATGCACTAACCAAACTGACAGTGCAATCTGTTTGAATATTAGACCCTGGTCACGTGGCACACAGCAGGGGTCATCAAGTCTGATGCAGCACAACCAGGGTGCAGGGCTGACGACTGCCCACAGAGTTACAGCGTGGCACACACTGGCTTGTGTCATGAACTCCGTCAGTGATATTCAGCCCAAATTTGCAGATGAGCTCATTGGGCATGCATGGCACATTGGGACATTTGCATGCCCATTATGGGCTCATCTGTATGCATGCACAGCTGGGAGCATGCTGGACCAGATCCCCCCCAGTCCCAATCAACTTTATATCAAAACAGTATCTCCCAATCTCCATTTCCCTGGTAGTCTAGTGGTACTCATCCTCCCCTCCTGCATCTATGTATCACCTACCGGTAGTCTCAAAGTGCTTCCCTCGCTCATCAGCACAATTGGTTCCCTTGCTCAAGGCAATGAATTTGTCCTTTTTGAAGACTTCAATATTGATTGGTTAAAATGTAATAAAAATGTGGTTGTCATCTTGAAATAAATTGCCACTCACTCAGATTATGTCCAACCCTACTACAGTCTTTAACAACAGGCAATGTGCCACCCTAATTGATTGTATGCTAGTACCAAAGCTGGACAGAGTGGCCTGCTCAGGGATGCTACAGTACCTGATGCCCTTAGTGATCACTCCCTAGCCTACTGTGTATGGCAAGTAAAACCTCCTAAGATTCTTCCTAGATTGATTCATTTTTGGGATAGACCCTAACCAGTTCAATAATGAAGCAACCTACCAAGACTTGTCTTATCTGTGGGCCACTACCGATGTCAACCTGGCTGTATTATACTTCTGTACAAATTTTGCAGAGCTCCACGACAAGTATGCTCCCCCTGCTACCAGAAGAGTTTGTGGTCCAAGTACAAAATGGTTGGACTGTCCTCTATTATTCTTCCTCAAACGTAGGCAACCAACTCAGTCTTTGGCTGGATAAGCTACAGAAGGCTCAGAAAGAAATGTAAACAGGCCATTTGATGGAGAAAAAGTAGTCTTTGTAAAACCCAGTTTAATTCTTCTGTCGGTAACCCACATCAGTTTTGGAACTGTATTAAGGAAATCCTAAGTCAGGATGGAACCCCCACCCCCACTGATATTGACATCCAGTGAGTAAATTGTAACAACCCTTCCACTATCTAGAATGCTTTCAATACTTTTTTTACTGATCTCTCATCTTATACTGGGGCTTTTCTTCTCTCCTTGCCTAATCTGTCAACCTCCTCACTCCTGTTGCAATGTCACTCTCCCCAGTTTTATAAATGGAGTCAGGGTCTCAGAACTGTGTAAACCCTTGAGGCTGATCTCTGATTCTAAATCTGCTGGCTCTGATGGAATTGAGCCCTGTCTCTTCAGATTTGCTGCCAATGAATTGGCCTCCCCAATAGCAAGAATCATTAACCTGTTCCTCTCCTTTGATGTTGCTCCTAACCTCTGGAAGATGTCCCACATATTCCCTGTGTTCAAAAAAAGCAACAATGAAAATATCTGTTTACTATAGACCTATTGCTCTCCTCCCAACTCTTAGTAAGGTCTTGAAAAAAATTGTTGCCACCCAACTCTCAGTCTACCTCTCCAAACAAGATCTCTTCTCCCCTACTCAACATAGTTTTCACAGAAACCATAGTGCCACCATGGCATTGCTCACCCTTACTAATAGCATTTTTAATGCATTTGATAATGGGGAGCTTACCAGCTCCATTTTCATTGATCTTACTAAGACCTTTGATATGGTTGATCACACCCTGATCTGTAACAAATTAACTTCCCTGGGAATATCTGACTCTGGCCTCCCCTGTTTCAAAAGTTTTTTGTTCGGTAGGCAACAATGAGTTAGGTTTGGATCCTCCCTCTCTGATCCTGCTCCCATCACAACTGGTGTACTCCAAGGTTTTATACTTTGACCCCTGCTCTTCTACCTCCACATAAATTATGTTCACCACTGCATCTCATACAGCACACCCATCTTGTATGCTGATGACCTGGTGTTCTTCTCTTGTACCCAGAATGTGGATGTGATAAACAGTAAATTGCCATCTGACTTACAGTCCATCCAACAATGGTTCTACAAAAACAAGCTCCTGATGAATGCTACCAAATCTCAGGCCATGCTTTTTGGATATGCCCCCCAATTCAACTCACTTAAAATGGCAGGCAATAAGACTGGCTTATCTCCTTTTACTTCTATCAGTTAACATCCACCCCAACCCTGGACCCCTGTCGCAGACTTCGGTCCCTCAGAAACATTGCACCGGTCTAACAATAGCATCCATCAGTATCTGCAGCATGCAGGCAAAAATTGACTCACTTCTAGTGTGGGCAACCCAACACCAACCAGATATTCTCTCAGTAGTGGAGACCTGGCTCAACCATAGAATCTCTGACACAGCCATTCAGCTGCCAGCGTATACCACGTTCAGGCTGGACAGACTAGGATAATTAGGGGGTGGCTGTGTAATACATTTAAAGGAGCACTTCTGGGGTCAAAAATTGCCACACATTACTACCAGTTGCAACACCCATTTGCTACCTATAAAAATACTACTTGGCAATAATGGGAAAACACTTACTGTGGTATCAACCTACATCCTGCCAAAGGCACAAGTCAGTGGTTTTAAAGTAGCCACTGACTACCTTAAAGACTGCAGCCATAGCTCCAAAATTATTATGTTGGGGGACTTCAACATTAACTGGATCTCCCCTGAAGCAGGTCCTTATAAAGATGCCCTATCCTCAATTAATGTTACACAATTAGAAGTTACACCTACTGGTATAAACTACCAGATGAGTACAAGTACTCTCATTGACTGGTTGATCACTAACTGCCCAGAAAGAATAACCCATTTAACAGTACTCCCAAATTCCCTCAGCGATCACTCCCCTATCCTTTTTACGTGGTCAAATAAGTCCCCTAAGGTACCAACTAAAATAGCCACAACTAGACTACTGAAAAAAGGGAAACTGAGTGCACTAAAAGTGCATCTAAACAGTCATGACTGGAGTGTCTTAAACACCACAACTGATGTTGATGCTGCCCTTGAATACTTCAACCAAAACTTCAATGAGTTTTTCAGTAAATGGAAGATCAGGAGCTCCCAAAACTCATGGATCTCCCCAACTCATAGACCTAATGAAACATCGTGATAAGCTGTGGTACATATCTAGAAATACTGGCTCCGCCACTGATATCCAGATGTATAAGACAGCCTGAAATAGCTGCACGTGGGCCAAAAGCCAACATTTTAAAAGTGAGCTGGAAAACTCCTGGGGGGGACAGCAAACAATTCTGGGATAATATCAAGTCTCTGTCTGGCAAACCCAACAAGACACCACCTTTCCTAATAAATGTTGAGGAAATTCCTACCCAGTACCCTAGGACCATCGCCAAAACATTCAATAAGGCCTTCACTGACCTCAGCAGTATATTGCCCCAAGACTTTCCTCTTCCTCAGACTAAAAGTAATATCTCATACAACACTGTGACTCAACCAGGTTCTCCTCCCCTTCTACCTTAAAATAGTTACCCCTTCAGAGGCCAAAAAATGAATTGCAAAGGTGCTCTGTAAATCAAGAGCTAGTAGTGATATGCTTGATCTTAAGCTCCTTGATCTTGATCGGGGGCTCTTGGTGGGGGCTTCATATATTGACCTCACCAAGGCCTTTGGCACAGTAAATCAGGAGCTGCTTCTATGCCAATTATCTAACACGGGTCTCTCCCTTGAATCAGTGGCCTGGTTCATGAGCTAGCTCCATGGGAGAGTACAAAAAGTAAAAATAAATGATGTCTGCTCTGATAATCAGTGTGTCTCTTCTGGTGTACCCCAAGGGTCCATTCTAGGACCACTGTTTTTTAGACTTTTTCTTAACCGACTCCCCGTAGCTATAAATGACCACGTACTGCTGTACGCAGATGATGCTGTGCTTCACTTGTGCCACTCTGACCCTGCTGAGCTTGAATGCATGATGCAGACCAATTTCTCTGCTGTAGAAAAATGGTTCCTTGACTCTAAGTTACTCTTAAACTATAAAAAGACGAAAACAATGGTATTTGCTTCCACTCTCAACAAACACAGGAACTACCTTGTACAAATTGTCAACAACCAAAATTCCCCCCTTGAAATGGTAAACAACTTCAAATACCTGGGAGTAACATTAGATAGTACACTGTCCTACTCTCAGCACATTGACCTAGTTGCTAAGTCTGCAAATGCAAAACTGGGACTACTATATAGAAACAAACTCTACTTTACTAATGATGCCTTAAGAATTGCAGTTACTAGAGCAGTGCTGTCAGTCATTGACTACGGCCTTGTGGTGCATGGTGCTGCAACTCCCATGGCTCTCAAAAGATTCAAAATAACCCTCAACAAGGCATGCAGGCTTGTGTTGGGAGCACACCGTCTAACCCACACATGCGAGCTATATGCCCAAGGTGATTGGCTCAACTTAGGCTGCCGTATCCGGTACCAAATGTGCCTGCTCACCAAAAAATTTATGCTAGGACTAATCCCTCATGGAGTATGGAACCTTATCAAACAACCCAACTCATCTAGGTGCACCAGAGGCCAGAATGACCTAACCTTGAATGTTCCTTTCCACAGAACCCCACAAGGACAATGGTCCTTTGAACATTGTGCACCAATCTGGTTTAACACTCTCAGTGAAGAACTACTGAAGGAAACCAAACTGGGCCCATTTAAACCAAAACTTCAATCATTACTAGCTCTGACCAGCATTTGGGACTGTGGCACCTAGCATCCTCCCCCTCACCACTACCTCAACCTCATCCTTTCTCCCCCCGTCTCCTACCACTCTCTCCTCCGGTTCACACCTGACCACTCACTCCCTTACCTTCCTTTAAACTCTGCACTTTTATTTAGTCCCACCTCATGTCTCCCTATGAACTTTTGTGAGTCTGCCTTCTCCAGACCAAATTTTTTTTTTTATATTTTCTACCCTTTCTCCCCTCCCTACAACCCTCTCCCCTATTTCAGTTTGCTTTACCCACCCACTGCCCCTACCCACCCCAAAAATACCCCCATCCCTGATTATTTTTCCTTCCCCCCCATCATCTATTTCCCTTCTCTACCTCTGACTCCCATTTTTCTCTCTCTCCCCTGCCCCACACCTCTCCATTACCACCTTCCAGTTCAATACTATGGGTCCACCTATACCCCAGGTATGATGGTCCATATCTAGCAACTAATTTGCTGTAGGATTTCTCCTGGTGAGCTAACTCTTTTAGCACTTTGACAAAAGAACTGTTTTCTTGAACATGTCTGGCTGTTTGAAATTACTGCAGTAAGTTTGTACAAGCCTGCTTGATTTTTGCATATTCACACCATTTTGTATTTACTGCTTCTGCCTGTACCACTCCATAGTCTTATATTTATCCTCTGCTTGTCACTGTTTGTAATTACTTATTCACAAGTGTTTACTGTTTGTAATTTGTTTCTTTTCTGTTAACTGTCATGACGTGGAACCTCTGTAAAAGAGTCTCTGGCTCAAAGGTGTTTTTGAGATTGAAATAGATAGATAGATAGATAGATAGATAGATAGATAGATAGATACATAGATACATAGATACATAGATTAAAGAATATCCTATCCCCTCTCACAGTGGTTTGTGAAAATGGCACACCCTTGGTCACTGTCCCATCCTTTAATTACCTGTTTGTTATGCTTGACCCTTCCCTCGATTTTTCACTCCACATGGCATCTACCTGTAAGGCTGGCAATGTCAAACTTGGGACTGCATATAGAGCAAGCCATAATCTCTCTCCTAGTGCCTGTATTGCCATAGCCCGGGATATTCTGCTCCCTAAACAATCTTACGGTCTTCCTGTTTTTTTTGAAGCCTAGAATTCAATGCTACACAAATAGGATGTGGCACATAATGATGTTTGTTGTTTTGCCCTTGCAGGTAGCTGATCAGCCCACTACTGCACACTGTATTCTAAACTTGGCTGTCTCCCCCATCCACCCAACATGCTCTCTCACTGGGAAGTCTCATACATAAGTGTCTTTCATAAACAGGTTCCACTATCACTTGCCTCCCTCCTAGTGCCCTACTTTAATGTCTATCCACTTAGATCATCTGAACCTTACCCCCTTGTCATTCCTAGGACCAGGATCAATCAGGCAAGATAGCCTTCTCAGTCTCTGCCCCTAAACTATGATACACCATACCTGCCAACATCAGGCATTGTTATGATACAAGTACCTTCAGAAACCTGTACCACTCCCACTTACAGTAGCTGGCAGTATGCACCTGCTCCTAGTCCCTGAATTATGACTTCTTGCCTATGTGTATAATACTTCTGCACTTCTCATTTTGTATACATGCTGTGTAGATTGTATACTTAATTATACCTTGTGTATTGCCTTGTTGTAACATTTTCAAAATTATCATTGTCACATATTATATTGTTTTCTGGTTGTACTCTCCCAGGTCATGCCTGAAAATAGGCAAATGCTTATCTAGTGCACCCTATCTTGTTAATAAAAAACTAAATAAAAAATAATGTATGGGCAACAGTGTGTAACATACAGGACTGTGTATGCGCAATCATGCACAACAAGACTGTTTTCACTCTAGAGGTTTCCATGGTAATGAGACCTCAAGAGTACAGCTTGAGAGGTTTTGTTACCATGGAAACCTGGACAGTGAAAAAACAGCCTTGTTTGTGTATGGTTGCTCATACACAATCTTTTATAGTGTATGAACAACCATTAAACGAAGGCAGTGTCCTTCCTGTGACATTTCTTACAATTGGAACTCAGTTCCTGGGCCAGCTCTCACCACCGCAGCCACTTTCTGAACTGCAGAGGATTCACTATGGCATATTGGCAAAGGCATTCTGTCTTGTTGTGCTGTAGTAGTGATGTCACTAGTGCAGCACAATAACATCGAGATATCGCTACTGCAGCACAACAACGTGGCTCAGGCATCGATTTCCATGCAGAACAGCATTCTACCATACACTATAAGTTTTTTACACACCAAAGTGTGCGATACTACATAGACCATGAGACCAAAGGTTGAGTGGTTTATAATGGTTTCACACATGGGGAGTGTAAAAAAAACAACAACAAAAAAGACAAATTTTCACTGTTGTCACAGTCTATATTGTTTAGTGATAATAGAACCATGGTCAGCAGGACAGTACCAGAGCCAACCAAAGTTGAAAGTATATTTGGCTGCAGTAGTTGTTTATCACAGTTGGTGCTGTGTGCAAGAGCAAGGCCATTCTCTGTTACACACACTCATGTGTAATGGAGTATATGTAAAAGAGAACTGTTGTCACTGATTTCAGTGTGTAATTGACCCTAACTAGTAATTATATATAGAATAAAGTATGGGGTTGTGTGTGTAACAAGAAGTTTACACACACCTGAGGGGTTACATGCTACATAAACCCCGAGAGCAAAGCTCAAGGGGTATAGAAAAGCATCTAACCCTGAGAGTATGTGTAAACTTTGAGTTTACACACACCACACCATATTTTATTTTATTTAATTGCTGGGTCTTCCTTTTTGGTCACAGCAATTACATAAAATAAAAATTAAAAAGAGGTTCCTGAGTCCTGTGTGGCTGCGGTACACTTTGGATCAAGTGTGCGGTCTGCGGTCATTTTTATTTATTTATTTAAAAGTTTTAAATTTTTTCTGCCCACAGGCAAAAGTTTGGTTCTTCATTTGTTGATTTTCTTTGTGGTCACTTACTGCTGAGTCCGAGTGGCAGTTCTGTCTCCTTTGGAAAGACCAGGCAGTTGGTGGTCCAGGAGGATGAGCTGTGGTGGCACATGCGCAGACCAAAGGAATACCATGATCATGTTTGCAACAATAAACATTCCTTTACAGCAAATGACACCACGGTTTTCCTATGGTAAAAAAGAAGACCCATTAATTATAGTACAATTCATTATAGAGGAAATATTTTTCTCTTTCAGGGTCATAGCATAGCCCATTACAAAGGTGTAATGGATTTTATTTGTCAAGGGACATACTGTACAAGCATTGTTCATGGTAGAGGCCAAGTGCTTTTGTTAAGGGGACTATTATGAAAACATCATATTGCAAGCAGGTCCAATTGAGCAGTGGCAGAGCTGCTGCTCATGGTGCCAGTGGCCTGGCACCCCAAGGTCAGATCATCAAAGGGCAGGTGGGGGGGTGGATTGAACATCCCAGAGGACAATCCCCTCGGGGGGGGGTGTCTCAGGAGTTGTAGTAGCCAAGTTGGAGGCTGTGGCACTTCTCTTTCATGGATCTCAGGAGTGG
Organism: Neoceratodus forsteri; assembly: GCA_016271365.2. Classification (NCBI taxonomy): domain Eukaryota; kingdom Metazoa; phylum Chordata; order Ceratodontiformes; family Ceratodontidae; genus Neoceratodus; species Neoceratodus forsteri. The sequence goes on along the minus strand of CM057456.1, from coordinate 971,588,664 downwards.
GCCTTCATATAAGGCAATCAGGAATGGAGAGGACGAGACATTGTAGTGGCTGCGGGGCCAGCGGTGAGAAAGCCATTCCTAAGCATACATTGGGTACTTATTTTACTACCATATTGATCATCAGTGCGTACTTGCCCTAAATAATTTTGGCAGCATAAATATTATGGCCCACTGGACTCAGGCAGAGGCAGTGCCTAGGTTACCCCGACATATATCTTGCCTATACATTGCTAGACCCTCCACTCCTGTGAGACAAGAGTGGTTGGGTATAGTATAGTAAGCATGCAGCACCCTGTTGGTAATTTATTTTGATTATGCATAGATTACAATGGGCAAAAAACTACTCTTCTGTATTTTGAATTATCTTTTGACATTGCTTTTTTTGCTCTGAAAGAATTTATTCTTATAACTTAATTTTAAGTTGTTATTTTTTCCCTTGGAGTAACTCAGGCAGCGTGGCTGGGGTGTTTGGTTGTTATTGAGTGAGTGTGGTGTGTATGAGGGTTAAGTATTTTTGGGGATACATGGGTAGTTTTAGAGGGCAGTGCTTTATTATTCATTATAGATAATGTCAGGTTAGGGAGCGGGGGTGGCTTATTGGGGTGTTGGAAGTAGATATTGATAGTTGGGTGGTGGGTTATTGGCAGAATAAAGTGTGCTTGGATGAGGGCCCCCAGGCTCTGCTATTCCCTCATACTGCTCCATCAACTGCATTCTTCCTGGGATCCACCTCTTTCAAAGACAGCAGTGTGTCACTTTAGGGAGGTGGGTGTTGGGCGGAGATATGAGAGGGGTGCAGGTATTCTGGGATAAGCAAACAGAGAGGGCACGATTCAGATAGTGTGGACCAGGAGACACCCCAGGGGTAAATGGGACAGAAGGAGATGCCTGATGTGATTGGGTCCCATACCCAGGGTTTCCATTAGACCACGTGGACAGGGAGCCTTAGGGCTGGCAGCTATGACTCAGCCCTTTCAGGTAATTCTTTGTAATGCATGGTCAATGAGGAACAAGATTTCTGGTTCCACAGCCAACCTGTTGTGTATCACAGCAATCTAGTTGGTTGACAACTCTGGACCTGTGATGGAGGCATCAGTCCCAAAGGGTTTCTTCATAGTGCACTGCCTGAGGATGTATTGTGGTGGGGGTGCCATCTGTGTTAGAGCCAGAATGAACTTCATGGTGCACCCAGTGGATAAGTCCTCATCGTTTGAATGTGTGCTTGTGCTTGTGCATGTGGATCCAGGTGCAGGTTGCAGGATCCTCCTGGTGTTCCAGCCTCCAGAACATGAGGGGGTTGATTTTCTGCCACAAATGGCACACCTTATCACCGACAGGGTGTTGGAGGCATCCAGATGGTTAATCCTGGGTGACATCAATGCCCAGGTCAACAAAGAATCCTTGCATTTTGGTTATGATTTTATTTCATTTGATGATTCAATGGGCCTTGCACAGTTGGTTATTTCTGTGACCCATAAACATGGACATGCCTTGGACTTGTTCTTTTTTCCTTTGGGCTCACGATTGATAATCATGAGATTGACCCAGTCAGCTGGTCATATCATTGCACAGTGAGGTTCTCTCTTTGGAGCCCCCTCCTGGAGCTCAACCCCTGTGGAAATGGCTCTGTATTGCCTTTCAGAGGGTTAGAGCCAGAAAGACTCCAAGTGGTTTTGGACAAACCAGGTATGAAAGCAGCCTGTGAGATGGGGTCAGAGGAGTGGATGAAAGCCTATAATATGGCACCTTGTCTGATGCCACTTCACCATTCTGTGTATGTTTCATTTTTTTTTTTTTTGTCAAGGCTTTCCATGGTTTGGTGGCACGTGAAGACAGCTGAAGGCCAGGGGATGGATGTTGAGAGCATTGCTGAAGGAAATCCAGGGCTCTGGAAGACAAACTGGCTCTGAATATCTACTATGAGGTGTATCAAGGGTAATCACCCAGAAGAAGGCAGCATTTTTGTCTAGAAAGACTGCTTTTAGAAATTGACCAACTCAGCTTTTCCAGATGATAAAACAGGTTGTTACATCAAGCCTGGGGGTGAGGGGTTAGGACCATTAAAGTGGAAGATCTGTGTGGGGTGATTTTGGAGCTGCAACCCACCTTTTGTGTGCTAGACCCAGGTCTGATGGGGCTCTTAGCAAACTGCATGGGACAGCTGGGTTCTGTGTTTGCATTAGTGAGACCCCTTCTGAAGAAGCCATCCTTGGACACAGGAGGTCCTAGTAAATTACAGACCAGTCTCTAACATTCCCTTTATGGGTAAGATTATTGAGAAAACTGTGTCGTTGCAGCTTGAGGCACATCTCATGACCTTTAATATCTTTCAGCCCTTCCAGTCCAGATTTAGGTCTGCACATAGCACCAAAACTGCATTAGTCCAGGTACAAAATTACCTATTTAAGATGAGAGATGGGAGAGCAGTCAATGCTCATTTTCCTTGACTTCTCTCAGCATTTGATACTGTAGACCATGGGCTGCTGTTGGACATAGAAACATAGAAACATAGACGTTGACAGCAGATAAGGACCACAAGGCCCATCCAGTCTGCCCATTTTTTCCTACCTTATGAATGTGCCATAGGCCTTTACTCTATCAATGGCCTATCTATTCATACTTATCTGTATTGCTCCCTTATGCCTATCCCATGCCTGTTTGAAGCCCTGCATTGTATTAATATCCACCACTTCCTGAGGTAGGTCATTCCATGCATCCACCACCCTTTCTGTGAAAAATAACTTCCTCACATTACCCCTTAATCGGCCTCCCTCTAATCTCATGCTGTGTCCTCTTGTCCTGCTATTTTTCTTATATTGAAACATGTTAGACTCTTTCACCTTGTTAATGCCCTTAAGATGTTTGAATGTTTTGATCATATCACTTCTCTCCCTCATTTGCTCTATGGTATACATATTGAGCTCAATTAATCTGTCCTCATATGTTTTCTGATGCAGTCCCTGCACCATTTTGGTTGCCCTTCTCTCGACTGCCTCCATTTTGTTAATGTCCTTGTGCAGGTGCAGCCTCCAGTAGTGCACGAAGTACTCCAGATGGGACCTAACCAGTGTCTTGTAAAGAAGGATTATTACCTTTCTCTTACGACTTGTGATACCCCTACTAATACACCCCAACATCCCTCTAGCCTTACCTACTGCTTTAGTGGTCTGCTTGGATGATTTCAGGTCATCTGTGATGATGATGCCCAAGTCTCTTTCTTCCCTTGTGATTGTCAGCAACTCCATTCCCAACCTATAGGTAGCTTCAGGGTTTCTCTTCCCTATGTGCATGATCTTGCACTTCTTTGCGTTAACCCCCAGTTGCCACTCTTCCGACCATTTTGCCAGTTTATCCAGATCTCTTCTCATTCTGCCCACCCCATCTGGATCATCTACTCTGTTTCAGATCTTGGTGTCATCTGCAAACAGACAAACCTTACCCTCCAGTCCATCTGCAATGTCACTGATGAAGATATTGAAGAGAACTGGCCCCAGGACTGATCCCTGAGGTACCCTACTTGTGACTTGCATCTCTTCTGACTGTATACCATTTACCACCACTCTCTGTTTTTTGCCCACTAACCAGTTTGCCACCCAGTTGACCAACTTCTGAACCACCCCAAGCCTACTCAGCTTATTAATCAATCTTCTATGTGGAACAGTATTGAAAGCTTTGCTGAAGTCAAGGTAGGCAACATCAACTGCACCTCCTTGGTCCACCACTCTGGTTACCCAGTCAAAGAAATCTATGAAATTAGTTTGGCAGGACCTTCCTGTTGTAAACCCATGCTGTCTTGGATCCTGTGCTCCTATGGATTCCAGGTGCTGCACTATCCTTTCCTTAAGGAGTGCCTCCACAATCTTGCCCACTACTGAGGTAAGACTGACTGGTCTGCAGTTCCATACCTCCTCCCTGCTGTCACTGTCGAGGAGCAGGATCACATGAGCACTTCTCCAGACTTCTGAGACCTCCCCTGTGCTCAGAGACTCACTAAACAGTTCTGACAATGGCTCTGCTAGTTCCACCCTTTGCACCTTTAGTACCCTGGGATGTATACCATCAGGTCCTATTGCCTTGTCCACCCTGAGCTTAGTGAGGTCATGTAGGACCCTTTCTTTTGTGAAGGGACTTGTGCACACCTCCTTCCCCCTGTGTTTATGATGCTGAGCTGCGGGCTCTGCCCTACCTTTTCCTCAGTAAATACTGAGCAGAAGTATCTATTTAGGATAGATGCTTTTCCTTGGTCCTCCTCCACAGACTCCCCCTTATCCCCTTTGATCCTAGCAATACCCCCTCTGGACTTTCTCCTTTCACTAATGTATCTATAGAAAGTCTTGTCCCCTTCTTTTACTGTTCATGATAGTGTTTCCTCAGTTTGGGCCTTTGCCTGCCTTATTGCCTTCCCTGCTTCCCTTAGGGAAGTTTGGCATGTCTTCCTATCTTCGTCCCACTGCGTTTGGCTCTGATCTTTTCTGCCACTGTTTTTGACAGCCAAAGTGGTTTCCTCCTTCTTTTGGTCTTGCTATTCTCCCTAACACAATGGGATGTTGCTTCAAGTATTACATCCTTAATGCTTGCCCACTTTGCCTGTACCCCCTCACCTGTATTTCTTCTTGCCAGGGCTAGCTTAACTCTGTTGGCCATCTTATCAAAGTCAGCTCCTCTGAAATCCCATATGTTTGCCTTGGAATGGGATGATTTAGTTCTAGTGGCCAAATTGAACCATACCATGTGATAGTCACTGGCTCCCAGGTGACCTTCTACCTGGAGATATGTGATCCTTTCCTCATTAGTCAGTAGTAGATCCAGGATAGCCCTGTCTCTTGTGACTGGCAGAATATGGTGGGCTCACCAGCAAAGTCATCTGCTGGTTTGAGTCTTTCCTTGGGGACAGGTAACTGAGGGTGGTGTTGGGAAATTTCTCTTCATGCATTATGCCACTATCCTGTGGAGTACATCAGGGGTTGGTCTTATCACACATGTTGTTTGCAGTCTAGATGCTACCCCATGGTGGGATCATTAGATGGTATAACCTGAGCTTTCACTGCTATGCAGCTTATTCTCAGCAGTACCTGTCTTTTATGCTTGGCACATAGGATGTGGTTAATGTGCTTAGCAACTATGTGGCCAAGATTCAGGACTGGAGGGCACTGAGCTGGCTAAGAGTCAACCATGGCAGGACAGAGGTAAAGGTGATTGATACCGACTGGTGGAAGGGTGAGGAGGTGACTGAAAAAGCTACAGGCTAAGGCTTGGGTCCTCCAGGCTGGAGGCCTCCTTTAAGATGGGGGTGATTCTAGATGATGGGCTGATATTTGAGGCTAAGGTATCAGTTGTGGTTAGGAGAGGCTTTTACCATCTAATGAACACCAGCCAGATTATATCCTTAATTTCTTCAGAAGACCTGGCAACAGTGGCACATGCCTTTGTAATGTCCAGACTTAACTACCACAATGCTCTGTATCTCAGGGTAAACGGAGGTCTGCTGCATCCCCTGCAGCTGGTGCAGAATGCTGTAGCCAGGTTACTGATGGACCTTCTTAGGTTTTGTCATGTTACTCCAGTGCTGTCTGAACCACACTGGCTGTCAGTGAGGTGGCGGAGTACCTTCAAGGCTGGTTTGCTAACTTATAAAGCCCTGCATGGGATGGGCTCAGGTTATCTTGTTGAACTCATGTCTCCTTACTCACCCTGCCACCATCTCCAGTCCCCTGACTGAGGGCTCATTTGGAGTTATTGGGGAACTGGGCATTTATTGTTACAGCCACTGTTATTTGGAACACAATCCCCTGAGCCCTCAGAGATACCCCAGTGATGGAGGCCTTTAAGTGGGGCCTTAAATTCTACCTTTTTATGGAAGCAGTTGATATCACTTGAATTGTTCTTGTCACACTTTTTGTTTAGTGTTAGTTGCCTGGCCTCCTGTTTAGTCATTTTATACTGCTGTAGTTATGTTTCTATTATATTTATTGTGTTTAATTTATTTTGTTGTGTTGTTTACATATAGTGTGGCACCTGAACCTCCAGGAAAGATTGACATAACAAATAAACCTACTTGTGCTATCATTGCAATATTGCCATCTGGGTGTCCATGGGTGGTGGAGCTGAAGAACTGTAGTGTCTGAGGCTGGGGTTTCTGGTCAGGATTCTAAGTCAGCATGCCAGAGTGTGCATGTGCACACTGAGCTTTTCTTCAGTACCCCTGGACAGAAACCTCCAGACAGCAGAATGACATGCTACAGTGTTAGCCATCACCATGTACAACCTTCTGGTGTGCCACATCCTAATATCACTTGGAAAAGCTGCATTTAGATGAATGTGACTCTTCTGATAACAGGGGATACTGGGCCTCCCAGTAGCATGCCATAATTACTCATGGCACTGGTTACCACTGTACATACTCTCAGGCCCTTTTCTCTCCCACCAGGCTGGGTGACAGTGTAAGTACTCTGGCAGGTATTTCCCTCCACCTGGTAGCCCTGCCATGGGGGGGTGGCTAAGCCATGGGGTAATCCAGCTGGGGACAGGAGTGATAGGATCAGGAGGTAGCCCATGATGGGTTGAATGAGGGAAAACAGGATGAAGAAGGGGGTATAAAACAGAATTTAGGGGAATATATATATATATATAATAGGAGCACGGTCATGCCCCTATAGTTGGGGTTGAGAAGGCACTTTAATGTTAAACTTGAAATTTTGCATGTTAATAACTTTGGACCCATTCAACAGATTTGAATGAAAGTTGGTTTGTGTGGTGGAGCATGGCAAATCTCTTGATTTGCCTAACTGCGTTTCAGTCGGACTTACGGTTTTTGTGCAGTGAATCACTGAAAAATGCACTTTTCGCCAGTTTTGAGAGCAGTTTTTTTGATTTTGTCGGTGGTGCTGCACAGCCACCATGTGGCGTGCTGGTCTGAAACTTGGCATGTAGAAAGATCTTGTGTCAAGGAACATGCCACATTTTGTTTGGTGAAAAAATATTAATCCATTCAAAAGTTATTAAACTTTTTAGCTCCCATTATAAGTCTATTAAAAAATGTATATGGTTGTTTTGCAAAAGAAGAATGGGGTTTTGGCCATCTGGTCACTCCTCACGATCAAAGAATTTGCCAGCTCAAGATCAAAGATTCTTTGATCGCGAGAAATTTATCGATCGTGATGGCCGCCATCTTGTTTTCAGTTTGGGTTGGAAAAAAACAAATATCTCAGCCCTGGGGTGGCTTCTGAAGCAAAACTTAGATGGGTTTTGCTCAGGAGGCTTCCCTCTATCGAGCCATGCCTGTGGTTTAACGTTGTTGTGTCAAAACATGGAGTTTTAAACTTTTAAATTCTTTGATCGCGGCTTGCTAATGATCTTTGATCGCGAGCTTGCAAACTCTTTGATTGTGAGATTCTTTGATTGCGATCTTCGTTTGTGAGGGAGGGATGATATGGTCAGATTTGTGGGTTGGAAAATACAAATATCTCAGCCCAGGGGTGACTTATGAAGTAAAACTGGGATGGGTTTTGCTCAGGGGGCTTCCCTCTATTGAGCCATGCCTGTGGTTTAATGTAGTTCTGTCAAAAAATGGAGTTTTAATGTTTTTAAATTGTTTGATCACGAGCCTGCAATTTCTTTGGTCACGAGATTTCTTTGATCGCGAGCTTTGTTCATGAGGGCGGGATGAGATGGCCAGATTTTTGCTGGACCAGATGTCTCTGGGAGGGACCAGAGAGCCCAAATTTCACAACCAGATGTCCCCTCATGATCAAACATGCTCTTTGATCGCGAGGCTGCGACTGATTCTCATGATCAAAGAATTTTTAAAGGTGAAAAGATTTTAAAATTAAATATCTCAGAAATGGTTTAGTCTTTTAACTTGAAATTTGGAAGGTGTTGAGGGGCTGTCTTGTAGATGTGAATTATGGTGTTTAGGTATCAGAAAATTAATTTGCTGTGGAGATATTGCATGACACAGTTTACATTTTGTGGATGGTGTTCTGCATTGTGGTAGTGGCTTGACATTTATAGGGTAGCTAGCCTTACTGCCACAGAGGTAATTTTCAGTGGTTAGGTGTGTAAATTGTAAACAGATGCAGAATTATGCCACTCCAATGAATGAAAATTTGGTTTGTTTCAAGTTGGTGGGAGTGTAGGGCACAAAGGGCCCCGCGCTCCCACCAGTACACACTCCCACCAATACATATGATATTCTGTATTTGTATTGTTATGTTAGGCAGAAATTTGCAAGTTGGTGGGAACGCGGGGCCCTTTCTCGCACCAGCTTGTGTGACATTGTACTTTACTATGCTTTCTCAAAAAGTAAGGAAATTCTTTGCAAAAAACTGCGTTAATGCAACAGTTAGGTTTTTTTTACAGTGACAAAAACAAGGAAATTCACCATTAGGATTACCACCCATTGCACCCCATGATCACCCCACCCCACCAACAGGCATCGGGATGTGCGTTGGGGTCGTCGGTCCTAACTCTCGCCCCATTCTCCTATACTGCACCACCTCAGCTTATTTACACATGGAATGGGGTGAGAGTTAGGGCCAATGATCCCAATACGCACCCTGATGCCTGTTGGTGGGGGGCAGGGTGGTCATGGAGTGGAAGGGGTGGTAACCCTAACAGCGAATTTCCTCGCTTTTGTCACTGTAAAAACCTAACTGTTGCATTCATGCACTTTTTGCAAAGAATATATATATATATATATATATATATATATATATATATATATATATATATATATATATATTATTATAGAGGTGCGGTCGCACCTCTATAGTTAGGGTTGAGTGTGCAGTTTAATGTTAAACCCCAGATTGTGCACCTTAATAACTTTGCAACCGTTCAATACATTTGTATGAAATTTGGTATGCACTGTCCCATGGGATAGATTTCTTGATTTGCTAAGTTTTGTTTTGATTGGATGTGCAGATTTTGCGCAGTTCATATGGAAAAAAGTGTGTTTTTCACTTTTTTTTTTGCCAATTTTTCCTGAATTTTCCTCATCACCCTGCAGCCACACTATTTAGAATTTTAGCCTGATATTTCCAGAGTAGAAAGAGCTTACCCTGAGGAACAAGCCAGCATTTGTTTGGTGAAAAAATATTATTCTGATCCAAAGTTATTCAATTTTGAAAATTCAGGTTCTGAGCATGCTCAGTTCAGTCTTTTGGTTAGACGCACAGCTGCAAACAAGAATTTTGGCTCAAGAACAGGGATTTTGACAGCTCACAAATGGAGATTCATTAAATCCCCGTTTGTGAGAAAAAAAATCCCCATTTGTGAGCCGCCATCTTGATTTCACTTTTAGACCAAAACAAAATGTTGTTACTTGCCCCACAGATGCATTTTGTATAAACGAATGCATGGGTTTTGTTCAGGGCAATGCCCTCTACAAAACCATGTGTTTGGCTTACATCAGACAATTCAAAAAATGGCTGTTTTTATGTTTGAAATTCCCCGTTCGTGACTCGCTTCCGATCCCCGTTCGTGAGCTGTCAAAATCCCAGTTTGTGAGGTAATGACCAGATGGTCCTATCTCACAAACAGGGACTGGCTCACGAACGAGGATTCTGACAGCTCATGAATGGGAATTTGGCTCACGAATGGGGATTTTGACACCTCATGAATGGGAATCATGAAAAAAAGTCCTTGTTCGTGAGCTGTCAAAATCCCCGTTCATGAGATGAGGACCAGATGGCCCTATTTCGTGAACAGGGAACCCCCTTTCGTAAGCTGTCAAAATCCCTGTTCATGAGCTGATCCCCGTTCGTGAGCTAGCAAAACCCCACTTCATGAGATGAAGACCAGATAGCCCTATCTCACGAATGAGGATCGGCTCGCAAAGGAGGATTTTGTCAGCTCACGAACGGGGATTCTCCTCGTGAACGGAGATTTTGACAGGTCACGAACAAGGATTTCTAAAACTTTGCCAGTTCACTGCTAAGAAACGGTAAGGACTTTTGCCTTGAAATTTGCAGGGTGCAAAGGGGGTGTCCCACAGATGCTGGTTTGGTGTGAAAAATTGCATTGGTTACATGGTTATGACATTCCAAAGTTGAGACATTTCCCATAGGATAACATTGCGATGCCCTTGTTGCCTTTCAACGCCTATATCTCAAAAAGGAAGCGAGATAAGGATTTTTCTCTACTCGCAGTTTAGATCACCCTCAGGTGATCTAAACTGCAGAAACAAGTTTGGAAATCATAGATTACACCAGCAGTGGAATTTTTTCCTACTTGCTACGGTTTCCGAGATATTGCCAAGTTAGTGTTACAAGGGTTCCAAAGGGTGCCTTTTCAGTGCATTTCAGTGCCCGTATCTCAGAAACAATGCAAGATATGGATTTGCTTGATTTGTATGTCATGTGCAGTACTCACTGTCATGATTACAACAACACTTGAATTGTTTTTCTATCTGCTACTGTTCCTGAGATATTGGCAGATTAGTGTTACAAGAATTCTTTGCTCTATAAGGCTACTGTATGGCTCTCTAGCTATGTGTAAGTGGGAGCGCAGGGCCCAGAGGGCCTGTACTCCCACAGATGCAAATCATTATGTATAAATGGGCAGCTTGGTGGGAGCGCAGGGCCCACCAACACATGCTATTTACTAGTTGTATTACACTTTTTCAAAAAGTAAGGAAATTCATTGCAAAAAAAACTTCATTTAATGCATCAGTTAGGGTTAAAGTGACAAAAATGGGGAAATGAAACATTAGGGTTGAGCCCCTAACCCCCCCACCACCCCACCCCCATCCTCCACAGACCGACAGATGCCGGGGTGTGCCATGGGGTTGTGAGGCCTAACTCTCACCCCATTCTCCTTTACTGCAGCATGTCAACCTGTTTACATATGGAACAGGGTGAGAGTTGGGTCTCATGACCCCATGGCATACCCCAGCATCTGTCTGTCAGTACTTGAAGGTCTCGATCATATCCCTCCTCTCCCTCCTTTTCTCCAGAGAGTACATATTCAGTGTACTCAGCCTCTCCTCATATGTTCTGTCCCCCATGCCACGGATCATTTTGGTTGCTCTCCATTGGACCCACTCCAGCAGTTTGATATCCTTCTTCAGGTAGGGGGTGCCAGAACTGAACACAATAATCCAGGTGTGGCCTGTACAGTGGGAGAATAACTTCCTCCCTTCTAGAGGTGATTTCCCTGGCAATGCAGCCTAACATTTTATTTGCTTTGGCTGCAGCCTTTCGGTACTGTGCAGAGTGCTTCATGTCCCCCTGACCATTACTCCCAGGTCCTTTCCCTTCTCTGATACTGCCACTTTAATTCCCCCCAGCCAGTAACTGGTCTTCAGGTTTCTGGTTCCCATATGCATCACCTTGCACTTCTTGGCATTAAAACCCAAATGCCATATGCCCAGCAATTTCTCCAGCTTAGCCAGGTCCTCCCTGAAATCCTGGATCCCCTCCTCCATGTTCACCCTCCCACAGAGCTTAGTATCTGCGAACAGGCAGATTTTACTCCTGACTCCTTCTGCTAAGTCACTAATAAACAAGTTGAACAGCACTGGTCCCAGTAGTAAGCCCTGTGGGACACTACTAGTTACAGGTCTTGGTTTGGATAGCTCCCCCTTCCACTACCACTCTCTAGTTCCTGTCCCGTAGCCAGCTCTTGACCTACCCTAGCAGTTTCTCCCCTAATCTCAGGTCCCCCAGCTTGCTGATCAGTCTACCATGTGGCACTGAATCAAATGCCTTGCTGAAGTCCAAGTATAGTACGTCCACTGCCTGCCCCTTGTCCAAGGTCTTCATAACCTAGTTGAAGAAGTCTATCATGTAGGTTTGACATGACCTCCGCATAACAAACCCATGCTGTTTTTCATCCTGGAGGCCATTTTCCTCAAGGAAGGACACCAGCCTTTCCTTGAGAATGTTCTCCATTAACTTACCTACTATGGTGGTTAAGATAACTGGCCTGTAATTACCTGGCTTATCCTTGGGACCACTCTTATGAAGTGGTACACATGAGCTATCCTCTAGACCTGGGGTACACACCCTGTCTCCAGCGCGGTGTTAAATAGATCCACCAGTGGTGCCACCAATACCTCTGCCAGTTCCTTCAGGAATCTCGGGTATATCACATCTGGGTCAGGTGCCTTGTCCACCTGCAATTCCTGTAGTCCTCTTAGTACCCAATCCATGTCAATCTCCCCCTCATAATCCTTCCTCCCTTAAGGGGCACCCCAATCCTTCCCTGCGGTATAGGCCCACTAGCCTCCGTGGTGAAGACAGAGCAGAAGTATTCATTTAGTGCCTCTGCTAGCTCCACACTCTTTTCAACCCACCCACCCACCTTCTCTTTTCAACCTAACTATCCCCTCCCTTCTCCTTCTTCTCTTCTTGATGTATCAGAAGAAGTCTTTTTCTCCTTCCTTAATTACCTGTGCCAGCTTAAGTTCTTTCTTAGCCTTGGCTGCCCTGACCCTTCCCTGCCTCCCTCCCTATATATATATATATATATATATATATATATATATATATATATATATATATATTATAAGAGTGCAAAAGCACCCTTTAGTTAGGGTTAGTACAGCCTTTCAATGTTAAATCTACATTTTTGTACCTTAATATCTTTGTCATTTTTCAACCAAATAACCCAAAAATTGGAAAGTGCTGTCATGCTGTCAGTATCACAAGATGTGGAAAGTTTCATGATGGCAGCTTTTACAGTTTCGGGGACATAAAGTGGTCAAAAACGCAAAAAGGAAATTTTTTTTTCCATAGGATAACATGGGATTTTTTGCTTTCATGTACAGCACACACAGAATTAAGTTTGCCTCTGATATTTACAGGGATGATGGGATGTGTGTCAAGGGTGTGCCTTTAGATGTTTTGGTGTAAAAATATATTGCCAGTTTTGAATTATAAAGATATTTGTGATAGATGCAGGGCAGGCTGTTTGAATGGTAAATAACATTTACCATTTAAACAGTAAATTGCGAATGGTAAATGTCATTTACCATTCGCAGTTTACTGTTTGAATGGTAAATGTTCGAGCGGTAAATGCCATTTACCATTCAAACAGTGAATGTTCAAATGGTAAAAGCCATTTACCATTCGCACTTTACTTTTGGCAGTCACAGTTTTCAGTTCCGATTTCTGCCAACTTGTTTTCAGTTAGTGAGGCTAGAAAACTGAAATATTTAAAAAAATACTGCCCCTAGGTAAACACTAACAGTTGTGTTTACCTAATTGGGGCCCCAGGAACTCGCTCCTGGCATTATTTTGTTTTGTGTGGTCCTGAAATATATTTTTCGAGTGGTAGTGTCTGCCACAAATTGCATCAGAATCCTGACAATACCTTGTGCATGACAGTATGGGGGGGGGGATTTGACTTGAGTAGCCCATGCTAATTTTGGGGACAGACCCCAGAATCAGATTCCTTGGCAGCCCGATTTCCACCCTTTTTCCTCTCCTAAGAGGAAGGGGGCCAAGGAATATTACTGCTTATTTTAATCACTGTCGACAGTGGGGTGCCCAATCCCCATGTTGGCAGTAGCCTCCCCTCACCCAGACAGTGTGGAACACTGGGTAGCCCACTCCCAGTGTCCCAATGCCAGTGGTACCCCACTTAAACTTTAAAAATAGAAAACAGTCCCCCGACATGGCACAGGTGTGATGCACCATCCTGCATCGAACTACCATTCTTTACCGAAGAGCATGGCAGTTCGATGCAGGATTCTGCATCAATGTATTTTCTGACATGGGGGTGCCCATTCCCCATGTCAGCAGTAGCTCCTCCCCATCCCCCTTGGTGTGGGACACTGGGTAGCCCACTCCCAGTGTCCCCAGTATGTTACCCCCCAGCAATGTTCCCTCCTTTGTAAGTTTGCCAACAGCAGGGTGCCCAATCCCCATGTCGGCAGTAACCCCCCTTCCCTGACAGTGTGGGCCCTGCGTAGCCCACTCCCAGTTCCCCCAGTTGTCCTTTATCCCAGTATGGTTCACCCCTCCCCACCCAGCAGTGTGCCCTCTTATTTTAACCTTTGCCGACAGCGGGGTGCCCAATCCCCATGTCAGCAGTAGCCCACCCTCCCACCAACAGTGTGGGACACTGGGTAGCCCACTCCCAGTGTCCCCAGTTGTCTTTCAGCCCACCAGTATTTTTGGATACTGGGGAGCCCACTCCCAGAGTCCACAAATAATTAAAAGTACCTGAAAAAAAGAAAACCGTCCCCAACGCCTTTTTTTTTGTGTGTTTATTATCCTAAAACAAAGAAAACAGTCTTTCGTCATCTCATCCTCTCCCTCCCTCCTCATCCCCACCCTCCCTCTGTGCACCCACCTACCCGGACCCCTTAGCCAAACATACCTCTGGAGGTTGGTGGCTGCAATCTTCTGTAGACAGGAACACGCCTGCACTCCTCAAAGCCGAACCATGAACTGAAGAATCAAGGGCAAGCACTGTATAATGACTGTCATTGGGGTTTTCAACTTATGTTGATATCTCAGCCAATTGTTAAGATTTTTGCACCAAACTTTCAACATGGGGTTCTTGGGACCCCATTTCATGAACACTGTCACTGTCATTTCATTAATCAGACCCATAAGATAATTTTGTGGTTGCTGTGCGGAATCACCTTTCAAGACCAATTAACAAAATGACAGTGCCAGTGTTCATGAGGTGGGGTCCCAAAAAGTCCATGTTGAAAATCTGATGAAAATAAAATCCCCCCAAAAAATGACCCAGTTATGAGCATGCATTGCGCAGTTTCTACGCACACTTGTAACTTGCCAGTTTTTAATATTTTCACTTCAGGTTTTCAACATTGACATTTTTTTCACTCCACCTCATGAACAGTACAGGTGTCATTTTTCACATCCTGCCTGAAACGTGTTTTCGCACCTGTGGCACAGAATGGCATGGTCGCTGTGTGAAATCAATTTTTGGGATGGATTAATAAAATCACAGTGCCAGCCAGTGTTCATTAGTGGATGTCACAAAAAGCCTATGTTGAGAATTTGGTGAAACAATCTAAAAAAATTACTGCGTTACAAGCGTGCATTGCACAGGTTCTATGGACGCTCATAACATTGATAATTTTTCATATTTTCACTCCAGATTTCCAACATTTCAATTTTTCACACCTTCTCAGGAGCAGTATGCAGCTGTAATTTTTTCACATCCTGCCCAAAACATGTTTTCGCACCTGTGGCACAGAATGACGTGGTCGCTTTGCGAAATCAACTTTTGGGACAGATTAACAAAATGACAGTGCCACTATTCAGGATATGGGGTCCCCAAAAGGCCGTGTTGAAAATTTAGTGCAAAAAGTCCTGAAAATGCCCATGTTAAGTGCATCCATTGAATTTATTCTACGCACGCGCATAACTTAGCTGGAATGGAGTGCAGGGTCCAAAGGACCCTGTGCTCCAACAGTAAAATAAGGATACTATTATACTACTTCAAAAAGAAAGGAAATTCATTGCAAAAAATTACATTAATACATCAGCTAGGGTTTTTATTAAAGTGTCAAAAGCTGGGAAATGCAACGGTTTTACCATGCCACAGCGACAGCAGCTCCGGAAACTGTCGGCAATGCAGCATCAGGGATGTCTCCTGTTTTCATTAGGGCACTGCGCCAAGTCAGAGTTGGATTGGGGGGGGGTAAAACACCCTGCAAGGCATTCCCCTGGCTGTGCAGAGACCATCACAGCAGCAGGCGGATTTGGCTGATTTCTGTCGCTGTGGTGGTCTTTGTCGTGGGGAGTCACTGCAGCATCGGGTATATGAAATTTGATGTTAGGTTGTTAAATCTCACACTCTAATACCACCCTTTGATTATTTTCCACACACCACCCCAGCATTGGGGTGTGCCTTGGTGGTTGGACCCCAACTCTCTCACCATTCTCCTATACTGTACCATCTCATCTTGTTTATGCATGGAATGGGGTGAGAGTTAGGGTTGATGACCCAAGGCACACCCGATGCTGGTTGGTGTGTGGAGGGTGGGTGTGGGGTGATAGGGTTGGTAACCCTAACATCGAATTTCCCAGCTTTTGATGCTTTAATAAAAACCCTGGCTGATGCATTAACGTAGTTTTTTGCAATATATATATATATATATATACTGGATATATATATATATATATATATACACACTGAGGTTCTTTGTCTTTTCGCGTTTTGCATCATGGGGTATGTGTGATTTTGTATTTCTTTGAAACTTGGCTTCCTGGCCAATGCCCTCTGGGGTAACCATTGCCCCAGTGCTTGTGCACTGAGGTTCTTTGTCTTTTAGCTTGGTTTTTGCTTTTATTGGGTTCACCACAACATAACCCAGATAGACCATCTTAGGGTAGCTGGTTCATTCCACTGGGATGTCATACAGATGAGGCATACTGATGAGTCCTGGTAGGACGAAACACGTGTCTGTGTCTTTCTGTTGGCACCCTTTGCAGGCTGTATGAGAGGCCTTTTGGCACCATGCATTTCTGCTTAAAGTTGAACCAGCATAATATTCTGTGGTGATTTGCATATACAGCCCATGATGCTTTGCATTATGGGGCTATGTGTGATTTTGTATTTCTTTGAAACTTGGCTTTCCAGCCAATGCCCTCTGGGGTAACCATTGCCATATATATATATATATATATATATATATATATATATAAATCAATTGCAAAAAAGCTAATGCATCAGTCAGGGTTGATAGCACAGCGACAAAAGTTTAGAAATTCAATGTTAGGGTGCCCACCCCTACCACCTCAGCCTCCACAAACCAACAGGCTTGGGGCATGCCATGGGGTTGTCAGGCCTAACTCTCACCCCATTCCTTGTGTAACAAGCTGACAAGCTACAGTATAGGAGAATGGGGTGAGAGTTAGGCCCGATGGCCCCATGGCACGCCCTGATGCCTGTTGGTGTGTAGGGTAGTGGGGAGGGGTGGACACCCTAACATCAAATTTTTAAACTTTTGTCGCTGTGCTATCAAGCCTAACTGATGCATCAATGGAGTTTTTGCAATGTATATCTATCTATCTATCTATCTATCTATCTATCTATATATATATATATATATATATATATATATATGTGCATATGTGTGTGTGTGTGTGTGTGTAAGCCACCTCTCATTTTGAGAGGGGCTTAACACTCATCTTAGGGTCCCACTTCCTCTTCCCCAGGGTTTAGTTTTCTGGAAAGGTGCTCTTGGGGAGTAATTTCTGCTGGCTGCTACTTGGGGGCGGTAGGGAGAGTATATATAGTAGGGATCAGGAAAACTGCTGGGGTCTTTGGAAGGAGAGAGACCAGTAGGCAGCATCAGCAGAGCAGTCAGGGCCCCCAACCCCCCTTAGGCAGGGTCAGCAGCTTCAGCAGCGATGCGCTGAGTCCATGGGTGGGCATCCATGGGGAAAGCAGTGGAGGCAGTTGCGGTCGTTCTGGGTCCAGGCCCGGGGGGGGGCACTGGTTGGTGAGGGCAGCCAGGGATTCAGGGGGGTGAATAGAGTAGGACTCCTGGGGTCACAGTAGGCCCTGGTTTGTGGATCAGGTTTCCTGGGTTGTTGGGGCTGCAGCAGGCTGTGGCAGGGGCACTGCAGGGACTGGAGGCTGGTGAGAGCAGTCCCGGTCCATACCTTGTGTGGCAGGGCAGCTGAGGTGTACAGAGAGGGAAGTGGGTTCGGCCTTTACCTAAAGTGGGCCCTACTTGGAGGGGTCGGTCCCAGTGCCTGGGGTTAGAGTCCACAGGTGGGCTTTCAGGATGTGAGTTTCAGTCCCTGTCACTGAGGCATTTTATGTCTGTTCCTATCTTGCTGCACAGCTTGGGCAATATAGAGAACTGAATTAAGGGGAAAGTGCCACAGTAGCTGCTGTATTCAGAGCGTTAGCACCAGGAAAAGAACCGGATGCTGGAAATAAGAGGCTGAGTAATCTGGGGACCAGGTGTTACAGGCACAAGGATTCGGGGCTAATTTGTAAGGCAGGAGTATTGACAGCTGAGGTATTAGCAGGCTACAGGGAGAGCACCCCAAAACAGATGGAATACTTGGAGGTGGCTTGGAGGAGTTTATCGTTCCTTGCTTAGGGCAGTGCTCATAGTAAGGACAATAAGGGAAGCACTGGGGAAATAGCTTGATGAGAGCCCCTATGTAAAGAGAGTAAAGCTAGTAAGGCACTTACCAGTGCCAGAGGGTTTTTTGTTTGGCGCTTCACATTCCAGGAGTATCTAAAATGGTCCTTGTTTCCTGGTGAAAGAACTGCTGCTAAAGTTTGTGTTTGGGGAAAATTCTTGTTCTGCCTAAATGTTTCTGCCCTAGTGAAGTCTCCCTTATTAACACTTGTAAAGAGGTTTAGCCCCATGGAGCTGCAATTTATTTCTTTCCTTAAGGTATTGGGACCTCTATGCCCTGCTAATCATTTAAGGGTTCAGGAGAATAAATGCTGATTTGTTTGGAGAGAAATTCAGAGTCTAGTGTGATTAATTTATTTGAAGGATGATAATGAAATAATCAGTCCTTTTAGCTTTAGGGGTTCCTTGGGTCTTGAAAGGGGTTTGAAGCTTCAGATGATCCTGTGGCCCCCTGTTCCCAGGACTGGTGGGGGAAAAAAATGTGGTGAAGACCCTGAAAATGAACTGTATCCTGCCCATTCTGGACACCATCTGGGACTGAAATCTGAGGCCTGGTTTTCTTGAGAATAGCATAAGAAGACGTCTCGAGGTAAGAAGTATTAATTCCAAAATTAAGCTAAAGGAGAAGTCTGGTGGAGATTTTTGTGTTGTGGGTCCTCTTCCTCCAGAACAGCTGGCCCCTAGACAATTGGGGAAGGGTGCTTACATGTGGGGGGCTCATCTGGGATTTTCTTGTGTCCCAGCGGATCAGTACAGGTTGAATTCCTGGAGTAGAGGGGTTGGTGGGGCCATTCCACCATATTCCAGGCCATGTTGCACAGTAAAAATTAAGTGGTGGCATGGGGTTTAGGCCTAGAGCCTTTGCAGGCCTTGGCTCTCCCTAGTGTGGTGCCTGTGCATGACTGGTGGGTCACGTGGTGCCTTCCAATGCTGTGATTGGCTTTGGAGAGGAAAACAGCCCTGTGAGTTCTGCGCCATATTGCAGAGATAGTCGGAGAGAGCAGAAACTGCTGAACAATGTTGGAGAGCGATTGATTGAGGCCTGATGATTAAAAGCAAGTAAGAGCAAGTTCTTTTGCCCCTTTTCCTGGGAGAACTCTGGAGAACTGTTAAGAGAAAGAGAGTTTGGGAGGTGATCGTATCTAACATTATTACAGGATGGCAGGCAGAGGACATTCCTCCCCTGGAGAAGCCATTAGCCACAGTTCCTGCCTTGCTCCAGGCTTGGTTGTGGAATGCAGGAGGCAGAGGGCAAGTTGATGAATGTTGTATCTGGTGTGGTTACAGGGTAGAAGGGATTGTGAGACTGTCGGTTTGTGTGATCTTCTCCAGTTCTGCCCCTGGAGGGATCTTTGATCGTGCTTCCCCTGTTTTCCATTGGGAATATCCTCCTAGCATCTCAGAGTGGCCTCCAATGTTGTGGACACAGGGATGTGTGGAGGATGGAGGACTGTCTGGCCCAGAAGGAATAGAAGTGCAGAAACCCTTCTCCAGATGTGGTGTTGGAGGCAGAGGTGGAGGAAAATGTGACCAAGGCAACGGAGTCAGAAGGGGGTAGTGAATCGCACAGCCATCTGCCACACTCCTTGATGCTGGCTGCCCACTATCCCCATGGCAGAGGGAAGGGCAGGGGTCTTAGAAGTCCTATGGGTGGCCCTCCTGGGCCCAGTGGTCCCCACCACGGCCCTTGTCCGGGGGCAGCCCTCCAGTCCCTTCTGCAAAATCTGAGGCCTTAACCCCAATAAAGACCAGAGCCATAATTAAGCTGGGAAGACCTAAAGGTGTGGTGCCAGGTGTGTCTATCAAAAGAGAAGAGATTCCAGTGAATGATGAGAATGTCGATGAGGAAAAGTTGCTTAGCCAAAGATTCCAGTTCTCAGATTATGAAATTTATAGAGCTATTCCCAAGCTACTACACTGCCCTGTGGTTACCTTGGCTGATCACACCCCATGCCTGCCAATCCATGCCAAAGCTCTTTGGACCAGGATGGATGGTCTAAATCAAAGTGACCCCCTGAATCGCGTCTACTGAAAGGGGGTCTGGCTGGAGCCAGGGATGGCTCACAGAACCAGCATAAGATACCTGCCAGAGTGGAGCCAAGCTGAGACATGGGTCAGAAGGAGGATGCATATTGAATACCCATCACTACAATATCCGTGTGTGTCAGAAAGGATCTGGGACATAATCGAGGTGATGAGAGAGGACTGGGTCTACAAGGAACAACCTGAGAGATTGAAACATCGCCGTGGACATGGAGGATGTCTGTCTCAAGAACTGTTCCAGAAGGCATGGGCTATGTGCCACATTGCACCTTGGTCTGGGTTAACGCTGTTTAAGAATTTCGCCTAGGAGCAGGACCTTGACGGGTGTCATGTGAAGTATTACGCTGTGGCAAGGAATTCTTTTGGAGACATCACCACCAAGCCAGACCCATATTTTTATTTCTAACTGATGGAGGACCTGCCATTTAAGCCCCTCAGAGACTTATGGACTGTGCCAGGATAACGGCTCACCAGAGCAGGTTATGGTAACTTTATGGTAACAGATTGTTCTAGTGGATAAAAGACTGGCTACTAATAATAATTTCTATTAACATCAAAAGACTTGATTTTAGATTTACAATTTATATCACTGTCTCTATTGTGGAAGGCTGGGGTGTTTGCCCTTGCCTGGTGTGAGTGTGAGTGTGTGATGAGTATGAGTGTGTGTGTGTGTGTGTGTGTATGGAGAGTGTAGTGTAATAATTTTTTATTGTTGTCAATCTGTTTCTGCAACCTGGTGGGTGGTATAATTATGGGGTTAGGAGCTAATTGCAACAAGTATCTACCTCAATAGGTGTATATAGATGTCTGATCTAAGAGTTTAAATGTTTTAAAAATGTTTGCAATGTTTTTTCCTAAAATGTTGTACTTTAAAGCATAATACCTCCTGGCACAGGTAAGGTAGGGTTGTAGTTCATAGGTATTGGTAGTGTCAGGGAGGATTTTCCCTTAGGTCCACCTTTCTGAGGCATGTTTTCTGGTGGTCCAGGGAGTACTCATACTTGGCCCATTGATGGGAGTGTTTGTGTGTGCTCTCTGCTATCATTTCCAGGAGGGAATGGTTTCTTGGGTAGGGGGAGAGTGTAAACCTCCTCTCATTTTCAGAGGGGCTTAACGCTCACCTTAGGGTCCCTTTTCTTCTTCCCCAGGGTTTAGTTTTCTGGAAAGGTGCTCTGGGGGAGTAATTTCTGCTGGCTGCCACAAGTATGCAGCAGAAAGAGAGAGGTAGGGAGAGTATATGTAGTAGGGAGCAGGAAAACTGCTGGGGTCTTCAGAGGGAGAGAGAGACCAACAGGCAAAAGCAACAGGGCAGTCAGGACCCCCCCAGGCAGGGTTGGCAGTTCAGCAGTGATGCATCGGGTCCCTGGGTGGGCATCCATGGGGGCATCAGTGAAGGCAGTTGTGGTCATTCCAGGTCCAGGCCCTGGGTGGGGCTGGTTGGTGAGGGAGCCAGGGATTCAGGTGGGTGAGAAGAGTAGTACCCCTGGGGCACAGTAGGCCCCGGTTTGTGGATCAGGTTTACTGGGTCATCGGGGCTGCAGCAGGCTGTGGCAGGGCTGCTGCAGGGACTAGGGTCTGGTGAGAGCAGTCCCGGTCCATACCTCATGTGGCAGGGTAGCCCAGGTGTACAGAGAGGGAAATGGGTTCGGCCTTTACCTAAAATGGGGCCTACTTGGAAGGGTAGGTCCTGGGGCCTGGGGTTACAGTTCCCAGGCAGACTTTCAGGATGCAGGTTCCAGTCTTGATTGCTGAGGCATTTTAGGCCCATTCCTATCTTGTTTCACAGCTCGGGCAATATAGAGAATTGAATTAATGGGAGGTGCCACGGTAGCTGCTGTATTCAGAGCATTAGCTCCAGGAAAAGAACCAGATGCTGGAAATAAGAGGCAGAGTAATCTGGGGACCAGGCATTACAGGGACAAGGATTTGGAGCTAATTTATAAGGCAGGAGGATTGGCAGCTGAGGTATTAGCAGACTGTAGGGAGAGCACCCCATAACAGATGGAATATTGGGGTGACTTGGAGGAGTTTATCGCTCCTCTCTCAGGGCAGTGCTCATAGTAAGGACAATAGGGGGAAGCACTGTGGAAATAGCTTGAAGAGAGACCCTTGCTGCTAATTTGTGTCAGCTGCTAGTTGCTTCTGTGGGATCCTTGTCCTATCTATGCACATGCCATTAGTCGCACCCCCTCCTCCCTGACTGGTTGTGGCAGCCTTTCA
Organism: Neoceratodus forsteri; assembly: GCA_016271365.2. Taxonomy (NCBI): domain Eukaryota; kingdom Metazoa; phylum Chordata; order Ceratodontiformes; family Ceratodontidae; genus Neoceratodus; species Neoceratodus forsteri. The sequence continues at coordinate 971,566,316 of CM057456.1, read as the reverse complement.
GTCGGGGTTGAGATCTTTAAAGCTGTGACCCACTAAACGCGATGGTGTTTAAATGGCGGTTGGGCTGCCAAGTGCGATTAAGTGCAGGGAAGTCTGAGGGAGTCCAAGAGACGCGGAAGTGGGAGTGATTTGTATACATTGAAACACTGAATGCAAGATGAGGGATGTAAACATATTGTTTGTGTGGGTATGTCTGCTAGGGGCTGCATTGATTTTCACAGATATTGCTTGTGCCCAGGTTATATGTATATGGGATGGGGATGGACAAGAAACAATTTCCAGTTTTCAAACTGTATGGTGGTTAATAATGTAACCATTGATTCATGGCAACTACTGTTGTCCAATGCTGTGGAACTGAGATTGTGTGGCTTTTGGGGTTTCAAAGGGTTTGTGCATTTTGTAAAGGCTTCCATGTGAAATCTGGGCTATATTGTGCAAGTTACACATTTATTGTTAATTGAAGGTGATGTTGAACTGAACCCTGGACCAGGTGCTTCTTACTCACTTTCCTCTTCTTTGGGTTTTTCTTTTTCCTCATCTCTTACTGGTAGTCATGGATTTAGGGTCATTCACTTAAATGTTCATAGTAATTCCTAAGCTTGCTGAAATTGAACATTTAATTTCTGTTTATAAGCCTGATGTTATTGTGCTTTCTGAAACTTGGCTAAAATCTAGGGAACCTGATAATGTATGTAGTATTGTGGGTTATAATTTAGTTAGGGCTGATAGGAAGAGTAAAAAGAAGGGTGGTGGTGTCCTGGTTTATTGTAAGGATAATTTACAAGTTTCCTTAATTGCCACCCATCTTGATTATGGCTGTGACTCAGATTGGCTGTTGTTGCAGCTTATTCTTGGGGGTAAGAAAAAACTTACTGTGGGGTGTTTATATAATCCTCCCCAGTGTGGTCAGGAAGGCTTGCAACATTTTCTGTATTGTGGTGCTACGTACTTTAAGCAAGGTGATGCTGTTCTGGTTGGTGATATGAATCTTTTTTTTTTTTTGCTATTAAATTTTATTAGATTTTCCATTACAGAGGCCTATTCCAATAACTTCGAATACAAACAGACAATGGTAGATATACACACATACTTGTACATAAAATAGGATAAGATCTGTAGCATAACCCCCATAACCCTTTCCCCCCGTCCCCATCTCTCTTACCATCCCCCTAACCCTCCCAGCACAAGTCCACTCACATAACATGCCATCTAACAGTAGCCATTTTATATCTAACTATGAGGAGTAAATAGCCTGAAAGGGGCCCCAGATCCTCTCGTACTTAGGAAGCTTGTTTTGAAGGATAGTTATCATTCTCTCAACCCTCAAACTGGCTAATAGTTCTTCCAGCCATTCAGTATAGCTGAGCACGACAGAATCCTTCCAGTGTCTGAGGACAATTTTCTTAAGCGTAGCAGCAATTAAGACTATATGAAACCTCCTATTTGTGACAGGTATATGAGAAACATCGCCCAGCAAACATACTTCAGGAGTAAAGAGGTCCCCCTAGTCCCAATAATGGGTTCAATCTTTTTTTAATTTCTGCCCACAGCGGTGTTACCTTAGGACAACTCCAGAAAATATGCATTAAATCTCCAACCTCGGCTTGACACCTATAACATTCAGAGTTATGAGCAATTTTCAGCCTGGCCAGTTTTTGTGGAGAATAGTAAATATTGTGAAGAATTTTGAACTGCATCAACCTTAAACGGTCCTGCAAAAGGAACTTATGACAGTTTGTCCATAACACTTTCCAGTTGAGCGCAGAATCATGAAACACTGAGGACCAGTATGAGTTTTGAACCGGATTTAAGGAATACCATTCAAATAACACTGCATATTTTAGAAACTGCATGTGGCACGCCAGTCACCTGGCCTAACCTGTCATAGAAGCTCAATCTAGGGCTCCCAATTACCCCATTACCCAACTTTTGCAGCTATGAGATGCCTAATCTGATATATCTTAAAGATAGCCATAGCAGGCATCTCGAACTTATTCAGAATCTCACCAGAGGTGAGTAACTCCCCGTCAGATGAGCAAAAGTCTTTCAGACAACATGTACCCGGTAGAGGTAGCCAAGCTGGGCTAAGGACTTTGCTACCTATTACAAAACGTGGATTACCCCAGCTTGGTTGGACCTAATCACTCAGGTGGTCATACTTCAGAAAGCAACAGAGTTGGGCATGGGCTCTCACAGAAATCCCAACTGGGGAGCCACGCAGGTGGAGAGGTAACATTTTCGGGGTATGGTTGGTGATATGAATCTTAATTGGTTAGCTAGAGATACTTTAAACCTTGAATCTTTTCTTCTTTCATATGGGCTGACTCAATGTATTGGGAAACCAACTCATTTGGACCCCACTACACTGAATCACTCCATACTTGATTGGATATTGACTAATCGGGTAGGTAAGGTGGTGTACTCTGGTGTTTTAGCAGATTGCGTTAGTGATCATATGGTGATTTATTGTGTGCTGAATTTTCATCATTTGAAACCCCCCCCTCCATGTTTGATTCAGGCTAGATCTTTTAAGAGGTTTAATCCTCTTTTGCTGTATTTTACTTTGGATGCTATTGACTGGTCTTTTTTAGAATGCATCCCGGATGTGGATGCCGCTTTAGATTATTTTCATAGCCAATTTCTCCCTATCCAGGGTGCTTTTTTTCCTCTACAAACTCTTCATCGTAGAGGCTCCCACACTGGATGGTTTTCACCCTATATCAAGAAAATGATTTGGGAATGTGATATGGCTTGGTCTAAATTTAAGCTGCCCCTATTGTTGTTTTTATGAATTTATATCATAGATTAAGAAGTCTGGTATCCTTAGAGGTGAGGAAAGCAAAAAAATGTTTTTTACAAGGAACATTTTGAGGCTAGTTGGACAAATCCTAAAAGGTTCTGGGATAATGTAACTTCACTTGTATCCCCTAGGCCCAAAATAGACATTCAGAAAGTAACTGTAGAAAATGTGGAAATTGCTGAGTTGCCTATCATTGTGAATTTACTTAATGATAAATACTATGACCTGTCTAGTTATGGTAATTTTTCTTCCCGGTCTATTGATGCTAAAGTGAATTTGGATCAATCCCTAGCTGAAAAATTTGGATTTTTATCTACTGAGGTTGCTTAATGTGAGGTGTTAAAACTTTTGCAGGGCATTCCTGACAGAGCTAGTGATTGTAGGGGTGGGTTGGATGATTGCTTTGTAAAGCTAGCCATCCCTTTCGTTACTAAACCTTTGTGTTATGTATTTAATCTATCGCTTACCACTTGTGTATTTCCTTCTCTGTGGAAGACTACAAAAGTGGTGCCGATCCCCCAAAAAAGTAATGCTGTCTCATTAGATGATTTTCGACCTATCTCTATTTTAAACCCCTTAAGTAAATTGCTGGAGAAATTAGTGGCTGGGCAAATTAACGGGTATCTTGAGATTAATAGTTTGTTGATACCACGGCAACATGGATTTTGTAGGTTACATGGTACTGGAACTGCCTTGGTTAGGTTCACGGACACCGTCCCGCGTGGCTTTGATAAAGGCTGTATGACGGGGGCAGTGTTCGTAGACCTAACTAAGGCATTATTATTTATTTATTTATTTTTTGTTGACCAGGTAAGTGCACTAGACAAATTCTGCCTATTTTCAGGCATGACCCCGGGAAGGGGGATATAGAGGAATGCCAACTGACTTTGAACCAGATTAAGCTGTTGGTGGTATTTTTAGTGACCTGATTGATCATAATCTTATTTGTTCAAAGCTACAGGATCTTGGGTTCTCATCGGATGTGACTCTTTGGGTTGGTGACTATTTAAGGAACAGGCACCAATTTGTTCAGGTGGGTCAGGTTACTTCAAAGGTGCTCCCTATTTGCTGTGGGGTACCTCAGGGGTCTATTTTGGGTCCTTTGTTGTTTTCTGTTTTTGTAAAACAGTTGCCCCAAGTCTGCAAACTCAGCAATTATTTAATGTACGCAGATGATTTGATAATTTATGCCCAGTCCAATTCTGTGGCTGAAATTTCTTCTGTTCTGGCTACTGATTTTGGTGAAGTCTATTCCTTGTTGACCCTCAACTTTATGTTGTTAAACTCTTCTAAAACTAAGGTTATGTTATTGGAATGCCCTCAATGTTAACGAATAATCCTACATTAGATGTATGTGATTCTCAGGGTATTTTGCTTGAGCAAGTGTCTCAATTCAAATATCTTGGTGTATTTTTGGATCCCTCATTAACTTTTTCTCTTCAGGTTCAGTCAACTATCAGGAAGATTAAACAGAGATTGGGCTTCCTTTATAAATTTAAGTCTTATTTTTCCCTTAAAATTAGGTCTGCTATTGCCATTGGATCTTTGTTTCCATATTTTGATTATGCCTCCTGTCTCTATTCTAATATTAGGGTAAAGGAATTGAAGGCTTTATCTGTTGTATATAATAATATCTGCAGATCTGCCCTTGGAGCACCTCCCCAGACACATCACTGCATTCTCTATTCACAGCTGGGGTGGTTGTCCCCCAGCTGTAGGATAGAGTCTCCAGTAGGATGTCTTTTATTTAAATGCTTACACTATGCATCACTTTTTCCCCTAAATAATTTGGTTTCTAAAAGAGAATTACTGCCTGGGTTAAGTTCAGCAAATGGCCCTCAGTTTGCTGTTCCCCATTTAATCTCTAGGCTAGTTCCTGAGCTTTTTCAATTGCTGCCCCTATGTATTGGAATGTTCTTCCAATTAATATTAGACAAGTTTCGTCAGTCCCTAATTTTAAGTTGAGGTTAAAAGATTATTTATTACAAAAATCTTGCTGTAATTGTTGTATATAGTATGTATTGTTTAGTTTTCTTTGTTATTGTGTTGTTATGTTATTGTATTGTTTATTGTTGTTTGTCCGGGTCAGGCCTGAAAAGGGACCTTTGGTCCAGTGCCTTTACCTGGTTAACAAAGAATAAAATAAAATAAAAATAAATGTAAAGAGAGTGAAGCTAGTAAGGTATTGTACTTAACAGTGCAGAAGGGTTTTTTGTTTGGAGCTTCACGCACCAGAAGTATCTAAAAAGGTCCTTGTTTCCTGGTGAAACATAGAAACATAGAGTTTGACTGCAGATAAGGACCGCTTGGCCCACCTAGTCTGCCCATTTCTCTACCTACAGGATAGGCCGCAGATCCTAGTTAACCAACAGCCTATTTCTTCCTACCCCCACAAGAACTGCCTTATGTCTGTCCCATGCATTCTTGAATTCTCCCACAGTTTTAGACCCCACAACCTCCTCAGGAAGGCTGTTCCATGCATCCACAACCCTCTCTGTGAAAAAATACTTTCTCACATTGCCCCGGAACTGCCCTCTCTTCTTTTAAATTGTGTCCCCTTGTTCTTGCAATGCCCTTTTTCTGAAAGATGCTACCCTCTTGGACTTTGTTGATTCCACTGAGGTACTTAAAGTTTCTATCATGTCCCCCTCTCCTCTCTTTCCTCAAGGGTATACATATTAAGCTCCTTAGTCTCTCCTCGTCTGACTTCTCTTGTAGACCCTGCACCATTTTAGTTGCCTCCTCTGGACTGCCTCTATCCTGTCTATGTCCTTGCGGAGATGGGGTCTCCAGAACTGGATGCAGTACTCCAGATGGGGTCTCACCAACTGTCTGTACAGAGGGATAACAACTTCCTGTTTTCTGCTGGTGATGCCTCCCCTATGCATCCCAAGTATCCCCAGCCCTCCCTACTGCCCTCTCACATTGCTTGCTAACCTTAAGGTTATCTGATATGATTATTCCCCGGTCCCTTTCCTTTTTTGTTGTTGTTACTACCTCCCCCCCCATTGTGTAATCTTCCCTTGGGTTCTTGCTTCCCAGGTGCATTATTTTGCACTTCTTTGCATTGAATCCTAGCTGCCATACTTCTGACCATTCCTCCAACTTTGCCAAGTCCCTTCTCATCCTTTCCACGCCTCCTTGTGTATCAACCCTGTTGCAGATCTTTGTGTCATCTGCAAAGAGGCATACTTTTCCTTCCAGTCCCTCTGCAATGTCACTTATAAAGACATTAAAAAGGACTGGACCCAGTACTGAACCCTGCGGTACCCCACTAGTAACCCCTCTTTCTTCAGAGTGGACTCCATTTACAATTACCTTCTGTGTCCTGTTGTCCAGCCAATGTTTTACCCAGGCTACCACCCTGGGACCCACTCCCAGGCTGGTTAATTTGACTATTTATCTTTTGTGTGGGACTGTGTCAAATGCCTTGCTAAAGTCTAGGTAGGCCATGTCCACAGCCCCTCCCTGGTCTACTACTTTGGTCACCCAGTCAAAGAAATCTATTAGATTTGTCTGACATGACCTTCCCACTGTGAACCCATGCTGCCTTGGGTCCTGTGCCCCACTGGCCTCAAGGTACTCAAAGAACTGAAAGAACTGCTGCTAAAGTTTGTGCTTCGGAAAATTCCTGCTCTGCCCTAAAGTTTCTGCCCTAGTGAAGTCTCCTTTATTAACACTTGTAAAGAGGTTTAGCCTCATGGAGCTGTAATTTATTTATTTCCTTAAGCTATTGGGACCCCTGAGCCCTGCTAATCATTTAAGTGTTCAGGAGAATAAACCCTGATTTGTTTGGGGAGAAATTCGAAGTCCAGTGTGATTAATTGTTTGAAGGATGATAATGAAATAATCAGTCCTTTTAGTTTCAGGGGTTCCTTGGGTTTTGAAAGGGGTTTGAAACATAAGATAATCCTGTGCCCTCCTGTTCCTGGGACCGTTGGGGGGCGGGATCCAGTGGAGATCCTGAAAATGAACTGTATCCTGCCTCTTCTGGACCCCATCTGGGACTGAAATCTAAGCCCTGGTTTTCTTGAGAATAGCATAAGAAGATGTCTCAAGGTAAGAAGTATTTATTCCAACATTAAGCTAAAGGAGAAGCCTGATGGAGATTTCTGTGTTGAGGGGCACCTTCCCCCAGAACAGCTGACCCCTAGACGATTGGGGAAGGGGGGCTTACATATATAGTATCTATCTATCTATCTATCTATCTATCTATCTATCTATCTATCTATCTATCTATCCATCCATCCATCTATCGATCTGTCTTTCTGTTGATTTATCTATCTATTGCTTGATCGATCAATCTATCTATGTACCTATCTACCTATCGATCTATTGATCTATCAATCTATCTCTCTATCTATCTATCTATCTACATATTTTGCTAAGGGCCGGAACACACTTTTTTGCTTGATGTGAAATCTAAAGACTTCCACAAACTATCAAAGAACAAAATCAAGTAAAGATGAGTTAAATAGCTAGCTCTGCAAGTTCAACTATGCCTGCGACAAGTATATGGAGAGAGCAGCTTGCTAGATTTTTTCCTTGAGGAAGGAAGCTCAGCTGGGGATGATTATGAATGCAAAAGAAGATACGCAACAGAGAATGTTCAAAAGTTCACAATTCAAACTCAAACTAGGAAATATTTGTTCAGCACATATATCAAATGAGCTAGAGGGAAGGTGGCACAGGAAGCTACAGCCCAACATGCCAGTACCTTGAAGATGAAAAGGGTGGGAATATGAATGATGACAGTACTGATGTTATTCCAGAACCCCATGAACTGCACAACCTGCTGCAGAGAGCAGCTATTAAAGTGGATCAGGTTTGTATGTTGAGCAACTTAGTGATTTATTTCAAAACAAGTCTTTATCTATAGTCAGCACCAAATTTTGTTTACCAAGATACCAAAATCCACTGTGTTATAGTAAATCAGGTCTCTAGCTTCATGGTGGGAAGGAAACAGAACATTTTATGGAATAAGACCCAGGCAGAGTGGGCTAAGGCATAAGAAAAAGTGCCCCTTGGTAATGGCTTTCTTTATTTAAGGTTTGTACAGTAGATGACACTACAGTAGATCAGAATATAGCATATAGAAATGGGGAAATCTAACAGGCCCTTTAGATGAATAAAATCAGTACGAGGGTGCCGTACACCAAAAAATAAACTGGTGCTACAGCATGCTAAATAGAGATGCAACAAATTAAAACTTGGTAACCCTGAAATGCTGCCCTTGGAAATGGGTCTTGGTTTTTACCCAGCAGATGAGAATGAAGAGGAGAATAAGGCCTTCACTCTGAGTTGATGCTGTCTCGTGCTTGAGGCTTGAGTGGTGTGCAGCTGCTGCAACACTTCCTTTGGTGGTGAGGAGGAGGACCTCTGTGCTGTGCTGCTATACTACAGTGGCTGAAGTGAGAGAGACCTGTGAAGACAAAACAGAAACAAGATTTAGTCAAGCTTATTTTGTCATTCCTCAACTGGATGCACCTGTGAAGAGAAAAGGAAGACAAGGATTATATCAAATTATCTGGCTCATCTCATTGTTCCTGGCCTGGATACATCTGTGAAAAGAAGAGAGAGAGAGAGAGAGAGAGAAAACAGCAGAGGAAGAAATGTTGAGAAAAATAATTGTAGGGAGTAATATTCCATAAAGGATGTGATGACTTGCCTTTGGAATGTCTGGGTGCAGCCTGACAGCTGGTATGAGCACAGGATGAGGTGGAAGACCACTGTGCTGTGCTGCTGCACTGGTGGTTGAATTAAGACAGACCTGTAAAGAATGAAGAAAGAGAGACAATATTTAGTCAGCCATCCAGATTACCTGGTTCCTGAACTGGAACTGCCTGAGAAGAGAAAAGAGAGACAAGGTTTATGCTAGTTTTCCAACTCATCCTGTTGCTTGTGACCTGGAAACACATGTGAAGAGAAAAGGGAGACGTAATTTATGGAGCTTTTTCACTACTGGATCTGTACCAGTTCCAGAGATGCAGATTAGTTGAACCAGTGCAGATCCAGCAGTGTAAAGAGATGCTGGAATGTTGCGAGCTACTCTGTTGCAGCAAAACGTGCTCCCTGGTATGTTGGGTACACGGAGCGAGTGCACCAGTGCAGGTGTTTTTTGCAAGAGTGTAAAAACACTGCTTTACCTGTACCGGTGCACTCCTATTCACAAACTCCCCCACCAGAAATGTCCCCTAAACCCCTGAAGCCCATCAGGTATGCTGCACAGCTGCAGTGTGTTAAAGAAAAGGGCGGCAGTGCAAGCGGAGTGCAACAAGTCAATTCAGTTCAGCAATGCTCCAGCTCAGTGGAATGTAAAAGTGGCTTTAGTCAGTTATATGACTCCCCTCATTGTTTTCGATCTGGATGGTCCTGTGAAGACAAAATAGAAGCAAACAAAGCTTTATGTCAGTTATCTGGCTCATAAAGGGAGTGTTTAAATGCCTGAACTGCTTGTTTTGCAACCATTTGGTAGTAGACACAGAACTTATAGTCCCAGGTATGGAGAGAAGGGCATACATTTTTTATTTAAAATGATGTTAACCACATAAATAGCACTGAGCCATGTAGCCTTTTATAGGCTAGACCTGGGATCAATCACACAATGCAGATGTACGTACAGTTAATTACAATAAATGTTTGCATATAACAGATACATATTTAGGTTAAACAAAGTGTTAGCACTCTACTTTACAAATAGTACAAGCCTAAGAGTCTAAAAACAAGCACATGGAACCCTTTCTTGGATTTCCTTTTCCACTTGAGTTTTAAACTGCTGTACACTTGCCACTTTTCTTATTTCCAAATCAGTGTTATTCCAGATTTTAGCAGCAGAGTATTTAAAGCTTTTGGGGTTTGGTTCTGCACAGTGGTATGGGTATAGCTGGATAGTTATCTGATCTTAAAGATTTGGGGCTATCTTTGGGGACAAACATGCCTTCTAATTTAAAGGCCCATCCCTTCCCAAGTTAATAGCCCTGAACACAAGGCAACTTTTGTACAATTTGTCGCTTTGTTCAATAGACAACTATTTAAATTTTTCATAAAGAGTACAATGTTGTTCACAGTGTTTTACTCTCAGTGGAAATCTGCAGATCACATTGTGGATACAGATGCATTTATGTAAAATGTTTTCAGATGCACTTCCCCAAATCTGGCTACCGTAATCCATGGCTGGCAATAAACATTTCTGGGTCAGCAATTTTCTATCTTCGTTAGTCAAGGGATCCTTAAGTGAGTATAAAGCCCCCAGTTTCTTATTTAATTGCATTGAAATAGCAGCTACATGCTTTTCAAAGTTTAAGTGAGGGTCTGGTTTGAACTCTTCAACTACTTCCAACTGCTCCCCTCCCCTATTGATACTTCAACTGCATCTGTAGACAAACCTCTTTGTTGAGTTGAACAAAGCACCATCACTGTTTTTTCTCTTGTTTGTGATGAGATAATGTTTTTGTAAACCAGGATGCTAAATCACTGTCCAAGACTTTATTACGAGAAACTAGGTCTTCATTTGTTGCATAAAGTACATTATCGTTGGCATATAATATAATTCTAGTTGTACAGCACACATTTGGCAGATCATTTATAGATAAATAAAATAATAATGGTCCTAATAGCATATCAATGCTTTTGTAACATGCAATACCAGGCATGTGTTTTATATCTATCTATCTATCTGTCTGTCTGTCTATCTATCTATCTATCTATCTATCTGTCTGTCTGTCTATTATAAGTGACATTGCGCAGGACCTAGAAGGCAGAATTTCACTGTTCGCTGATGAGACAAAGCTCTGTAACAGAGTAGACACACCAGAGGGTGTAGACAGAATGAGAAGGGACCGCAGAAACTTGAAGAATGGTCAGGGGTTTGGCAGTTGAAATTCAATGCAAAGAAGTGCAAGATAATGCATATGGGGCACAAAAACCCTGGCACAATATATCAGTTGGGGGGTGAGGATATAGCATGCACCAAGCAGGAAAGGGATCTTGGGGTTATCATCTCTGATGACCTCAAGGTAGGGAAGCAGTGTGACAAGGCAGCAGGTAAAGCAAATAGGATGCTGGGATGTATAGGCAGGGGCATCACCAGCAGGAAAAGGGAGGTCATAATTCCGCTATACAAGACACTAGTGAGGCCCCACCTGGAGTACAGTGTACAGTTCTGGAGACCATACCTACGTAGGACATAGACAGGGTAGAGAAGGTTCAGAGGAGGGCAACAAAGATGGTGCATGGATTGCATCACAAGTCCTATGAAGACAGGTTGAAGGAACTGAACATGTCTCCCTGGAGGAGAGGAGGAGAGAGGGATATGACAGAGACATACAAGTATCTTACAGGGAGGAACAGGGTGCAGGAAAACTATTTTTAAGCGAAAAAGATGTTCCAGGACTAGAGGGCATGGGATGAAGTTGGAGGGAGGACGATTCAGAGGAAACATGAGGAGGAATTTCTTCACAGAACGGGTGGTGGACAAGTGGAACACCCTGCCAGAGGAAGTGGTGGGGGGCTGAAACAATCACAGGATTTAAGAATGCATGGGATAGACATAAAGGAATTCTGGAGGTCAGGGGTAAGGGGCAACAGACTTCTAGGAAAACAAACTGAACTTACAAGCGCAAATGGGCAGACTGGGTGGGCCATAGGCCCTTATCTGCCTGCACTGTCTATGTATCTATGTATCTATGTACAGCTGTGCCCTTATAGTTAGGGTTGCATTGGCAACTCTATGCTAAACCCCAACATTTGCCTTTAATAACTTTGCAACCATTCAATGTATTTTCACAGAATTGTGCATGTGCAGTCTCGTGGGGTAGTTCTCTGGACGTGCCAAGTTTCATTCTGGTTGGATGTGTAGTTTCTGAGTTCTGCATAGTGCAAAAAGTAAATCTTCATAAGTGTGTTCCATTGGTTTTAATAGGTTTTTTGTCTGACACTTGTAGCATCCAGATTGTTTGGAATTTTTGCCTGAAAGTTTCAGGGTATAAAGGGGCTGGCCCACAGATGTGATCTTTGCTGGTTTGGTGAAAAAATATGAATCCATTCCAAAGTTATTTAAGTTTAAAATTTTGAAAAATTGATTCTGAGCATGCTCAGTAAACACTTCAAAATAGCTGTATGAAATGAAAAAAGAATCTTCTTTTGTTTTGACGTTATCCTTTTTTTGTTAGTGGAAAATCCTTTTTCATTTGCCACCATTTTGTTTTCCATTTTTCCGTAAAAAAAATCAAATTTGGAAAATCATAAAAATAACAATCTGGGGAGCAACAGACTCATGTTGCTTGTTTGTTGGGACACCCTTAGCTGGATTCAGCAGTTAACTATTCAAGAAATGCCCCTGAAATGTGTGTTTTTTAACATTATAAATCTTTCTTCATATCACATGATATGAAAAAGAACCTTTTCTTGTATTACAAGTCACAAAAACAGATCGTGTTTCATCAGGGCAGAATCCTTTTTTGGTTGCTGGCATCTTTTCCCTGGTGTCTAGTGGCACCCTTCAGCCTCCGATAGCCATCCCTATGAAAACACTAATTTCCCCTGGTGTTTATTGGTGCCCCGCACCCTCCCATTTCCCTTTCCACTGTTTTTGTTACATAATATAATACTTTGTATTTCTCCATTATATCTAGTGGCTCCCTCCCCCCACCATCCGATCACCGCCCCAATATATAATTATAATTTCCCTGGCGTCTAGTAGCACCGTTAACAAACATGAACAGTGCTGTACAGTAGGGGAAAGAATCTAAAAGATAGGTTTGTGTCTAGTCATTTTAAACCAACTACCACCAAAACATATTCCTGGCTGCCACAAAAACAGAATGGAATGTTCAGATGTGGGAACTGTGGTGTACGTAATCACTGTGTACAAGCCACAACATTCCAACTGAATGAAAATGATAGAAAAGTTCACATCAGACAATTCATTTCTTGTGTATCAATATTTATCGTGTATGTGCTTTGGTGTTCCTGCAAAAAACATTATGTTGGTAAAACGATAAGGAAACTTAAAGAAAGAATACAGGAACATATTGCAGATATAAGAAATTTTAGATTAGATAATCTGGTAGCTGAGCACTTTTTTGAGAAACATGGGAGTTATCCTAGAGAACTGAAATTTATGGGACTTGAGCAGGGCCCCTGGTGTTCTGCGGCAGAATTTTCTGATTTCTGCAGCAGGGCTCCTTGACTTCTGCGGCAGCATTTTCTGATTTCTGCGGCATGATTTATTCATTTCTCTGGCAGAATGCAATCCTGTCATTGGCTAAATATGACATGATGTCATCAATGACATCATATGCTGAGCATAGAGGACGGGCTTCAGGATAAACGAGGTGGGAAAGAAAGCCTGACATTATGGAAAAACAGTATATTCATATGAAAATACACCAAAAACAATGAACTCTGTGGCACTATATATATTCTGCGGCATGATACAAATTCTGCGGCAAATTCCGCAACTGCAGAACCTCAGAATTCCAGGGGCCTTGGACTTGAGCTAGTCTTTGTATGGAAATGGGGGGGGATCATCCCAACAGACTCCTACAGAGGGAATGTTTCTGGATTTTTAACTTGGATTCATTACAGCCTTAAAGTATGAACTCCCATTGGGATTTGAAACCATATCTGGATAAAAACTGCATCAATAATAAGTAAAACTTATGATAGTAAAATTATTTAATTTTGACAAATTAGTTAGTAACAATCCCCTCCCTCCAGCATATTAGTAATGTAAATAAGTGATGTGGTGAAGTGCATTTAAAAGGAAACTAACTGGTGAGTACAAAAAGTCTTGTATCCCTCAAAATAATAAAATTTTGGGGTTAGAAGCTGTCTGAATTGATTTTTTTAAAATAATCAAGAGTAACTCATGGCAATGTTTTCAGATATTGAAATAAATTAATTTGTTTTTTTCCTTCTATTACAGTGTCAAATCGAGGAGTAGGAGAGCACAGGCCAAAACCTGGACAGCCACTGACATATTTGGACATGACTTACCTTTAGATGTTTGCAGTTTAAGTTCCCATTCATCTTATTTGGATATTTGACTTCTTAGTTTCTGAATTTAAGTTTTTTTTGTAAGCTTATTTATCAAGTTATTATGTAAAAAAAAAAATTGAATGTGTGGAAAAATATGTATAATAAAAATCTAAGCTCGCAAATCTAAACTCCCTCCCTCCCTCCACCCACTCCTTCTTCACCCTGGTTGACTATTCCTTCCTCCAATAGGCTGCTTCCCCCTCTGTTTAAAGCTTCATCATTGGGATGAGTGACACTGGCACTCCTGGTTCAATGCCTATCAAATGTAACTTTTCCCCCTTTGTCTATGTTGTAAATTCCTTGTCTACTATTGTATAATTGACAAATGATGCTGGCATACCTTGATCAATGCCTACTAATTGTTGTATGTTCCCTATCTACAATGTTCCCTGTCTACATTGTTAACATTATGTCTGCGTTTTGTGTAATTTTTTTTCATGGATTTATTTGTATCATTCTCTCTTGGTTATTTGTCCTATTTTTGTACTACCTACCTGACATTAATATCCTAAAATTGTCGGCCTGGTGGCATTTGCATTGTAACATCTTCAGCACCTGTAATCTGTCTCCAGACCAGTAATCTTACGATGTGGAACCTATGTAAAGAGCTTCTGCTCAAAGGTATTAATCCAAGATTTCAATAAATAAAAAAAATAATGTAGTGAATATTTAGATTTTTTTCTTTTAGATGGTATATGCTATAAGGACATTTAATAATTATAATAATGAAAATAAAAATAAAAACAACCCTGTTGTTAACCAATATGTTATTTCCATGTTGTATTTGTATTTGGTTGGTGGTTTAAAATCTACAACAAGTTATTGTTATGATATTTTTATGTTATGTTATTGAATGTTTAAATGTATGATGTAAGCAATGATGTAATAACTAGTATTGTATAAAAAGACCACAATGCAATGATGTAGCCGCTCCCTGAGGAAGCTTGGAGCAAAGTTCAGGAGTGAAAAGTGAGTGCGTGGCATACTGCCGGTGCTGTTGTTCACAAGTGGCATCTAACTGTTGTAAAACTTTGGTAATTAAAGCCTTAAAAATGTTATCACTAGTACAAATTTTCTTGTGAGAACCACTATGATTTCATGCTTGAAAGGAGTGCTTGAGCTTTGGTGTGTTTTGTCTAGTGGCACCCCCACCCTCCAATCATCACATCACACTTAATTAGTTATTTATTTCCCTGGTGTGTAGTGGTGACCCTCAGCCTCCCATCACTGTAATATGTTTTTTGTGGCTCTCTCATGTTCAGTGGCACCCTCCACCCTCTGATGGCCATTCCTGTCATACCCTCTTTTGTTCCTGGTGTCCAGTGGCACCCCCAACCCTCTCATTCCCTCTCCTGATGTTCTAACCTGTAATAACAAAAAGGGTCTCTCGATGTATATTTTTTTTGACCTACAAAAAAAAGTTCCGACCTCTTACTGAGCACCTACCACCCCGCACCCACCCCACGCACCCTCACTCACCTGAACAGATCACAGGGTGAAGATCCACTCTCCAACTGAAGACACGTCTTGCTGCTGGAAACAGTGGCTGTTATATGAGAAACTAAGGTAAGCGGAGTTCAATGTATTTCAGTGGTGTTTTCAACTTTGTTTTGCTTCATAAATTTGTATTGATTATTAATGGAAAGCATACGATATTACATAAACCGAAACATTTCCTAATCAAGTGAAGCAATGCATACATTACACAAGAGTTAATGCAGAAAAGAAAAGGAAAAAGATAAAGAGTAATACAAGCAGAGAAAATCATACAATATAAAGCATACGGTAACAGTGCAAGAATGACAAAAGATATCTAATAAATAACCTAGTTTCCAAACAGGAGAGGCTTTAGATAATCTGTTATACTGGGTTTGAACTAGAGGTCTCTAAAAAGGGGGATTAGATGCTGTAGAATACTTCATATTTTCCCAGAATGTTGGAACTAATCCTTTCATTATTAGCCAGGATAGACATACTTTCAAACCACTCACCCAGTGAGGGTACCTGTTGGGTGATATGCTGACCATAGGTCAACTCCATAACTGCGAAGACCAGCACAGAGACAGATTTTGCCCAAAATTGTCAGGCCGCTGTGCTGGTCCCTGCAGACACCAGCGGTGCATCTTCCGGTGTTGCGCCCCTTCCCTGAGAAAACTCTGACTCAGAGTTGTATATTTAGAAACTGAGGGTGTGAAGACCCCCACCTGGGGGATTCAGGGGGTGCAGCCCCACAGAAAACACAGAGACATTCTCGACAGAACAATGCCGACACTCGGCATTGAGTCTATCGCTGTCGGGGATGTTGACAGGAACGATGTCACTGCGCTATAGTAAAACCCTGTTGGGTTGCCAATTTCAAAGAAGGATCAGCTTGAGACTTAGGGAGGCTAAACACACCCAGATACATTCATGGTAGTCAAGTTCACAGCACTCTGGGAAGATGACCAACAAAAATAAAGTGGGTGAGAAAGGGATGGTGTTCTTGGTGACATTAGAGCAGATCTCATAGGCTTTTTTCCAGATGGATTGAATAGCTGAGCAACCCCACATCATATGTGTCAAGCCTGCATCTGTTTGATTACGATGCCAGCAAGCAGATTCTGTAGCTAGGCCATATTAAACAACTTGAGAGGAGAATAATAGAAGCCATGTAGAATTTTGAATTGAATCAGCCTACCTTGGATTTCTCTGTGGCTAATACAGACCTGTTTCCAGGATTTGTCCCAGTCTGGCATGCTGATGATGGGACCCAGTTCTTCCTCCCACTGTTCCTTGGCTCTAAAAGTAGGCGCTACAGAAAAGGCAGAATCTGTCAGTACTTTATATAGTATACTAGCATTCTTTCTAAGGGTAGCAAGTTTGAAAATCTGATCCAATTCTGTACATCTAACTTGGCAGTAATGTTTGGTCAGTATTCGCTGACTAAGCAAGTCTCTCAACTGTAGATAGTAGTAGAAGTGGGACTTGTGTATTTTACATTTACATTGAATTTTGGTGAAAGAAAACAGAAGACCAGAGTCAGAGTGAGTAATATCTTTAATTTGGAGGATACCTGCTTTCTTCCAGACGTCATTTACCACAGGTTTACTATTATATGCTAACATGGGATTAGACCAGAAGGGCATAAAATCTAATGGGGCATTATCAGGATTAACAATGGCATTAACCCTTTTCAGGGTTTTGATGAAGGATGATAAACATGGGTTATCCCCCCACTGGTGAGATTTACCCAGAAATAAAAAGTCAACCAAGCTGTGTGGTCTAGTTAGAAACTTTTCTATTTGCAGCCAAAGAGGTTTATGGGGAGACTTGAGCTTGGTTATGAGTTTAATGAAATAAGGTTTGCTTTAAAAAGAAAGCAAGTTGGTACCTCTCCCACCATGGAAGTGCAAACCCACCCTTCTCTTTTGGGGCCTGTATCTTAGTTAAGCTTAATTGGGGAGAATTTCCATCCTATAAAAACTCTCTAATGCATCTTTCAAGTTTTTTAAAAAAATCTATTCCTCGGCAATTTGAGTAAGTTCTGAAAAAGGTAAAAAATGTTTGGGACAATCATCATTTTAATTGCATTAACCTTACCCCACAGAGACAGGCTTAATTTGGACCATCTTGTCAAGTCCAAACTTAGATCCTTCAGGAAGGGTGCATAGTTTGGGTCTTTAATAGCTTCAGGACTAACAGAAATGTGCAGGCCTTAATAAGAAACCAATTATTTGAACTATTTCTATCTAAAACAGTTTTTAGAGCATTTTTAGTAACAGGAGATATATAATTAAATAATATTTGCGTCTTATCCCAATTCACTATCAAACCTGAGATTTTTGCAAACTCATCAAGAACATTGTAGATAGCTTTGCAGGAACCAACTGGTCTAGTGATAGTTGAAAGCAAATCATTAGCAAGTTCTAACTTCAAACCAGACCCCCCTGGAGCAAGTGGGCTCCTTCAAATACCTGGGCATCACCTTGGACCCTGCACTTAACTTCCACCTTCATATTTCCCACCTATCCAAGTCCTTAAATGTCAGGTTGGGACTGTTATACTGCTTCAAACACTGTCTCACCCCGGATGCCTTCAGGCTTGCTATCTCCTCCTCGGTTCTCTTGCTGTTGGATTACGGCTTATTGATATATGGAACAGCAAACACCACTGCCCAAGATAGTCTCCATCTCTCCCTAAATAAAGCTTGCCGCCTTGTCCTGGGATGTGACCAGCTCACATACATCTGCTCACTTTATAATGATACCGGCTGGCTAAACCTCGACAACAGAATCAGGTTCCACACCTGCCTCATGGCTAAAAAAATTGCCCTTGGTCTCTCCCCCTCTGGGCTAGCCCCTTCAGCCAACCCTGAACTTAAGGTGCATCACACTCATAGCTCTGACAAGCCCCCCTCCTCTCAGTGCCCAGCTGCTGGACCTCCCTATTCCGAAGATCCTTTATCTATAGGGCCCCTCGGTGGATGAACAGCCTACCTGCCCCCTTGGCAAATGAACCTAGACTTGGGCCTTTCAAAACCCACCTTAGGGAACATCTCCTGACCTCAGATGCCTGCCACTGCTCATGAACTGATGATAGCCTTGACGATGGCCCCTGGCCTGTGTTTACCCCCTCCTCCGCCTGCTTCTCAGCCTAAGCAGACAATGTTAGAAACTGTTTCCAGTCTGTACTACCTGTTATGTAATGACCACCACTATGCAATTCCTAGTATTTGAATGTTTTTACTGCTCATTGTAGCTGAATGTTTGCCTACTGCTCATTGTAAACTTACCTGAACTTTATTCACGGTTCTATTGTTAGTTGTGTCAGTCTGTATCTTATCTCTGTGACGTGCATCCTTTGTAAATGAGTCTATGACTCAAAGGTGTTTCCGAATCCCAAATAAATAAATAAATAAAACCTCACAAAGTTCTCATCTTTTAACTAATGTACGTTCATCCTCCACCTCTGTGATTTTTCTCCCATCTAGCTCCAAGCAAAGCTGACACTAGTAGACGCATGATCAGACATTGTAATGCTGTCTATATTTGCTTCAGTAATGGTGGTAAGGAGTTTGTTAGAAACTAATATGCTGTATAATTAATCCTGCTGTAGGATTGATGTCTATTAGAGAAAAAGGTGTAATCCCTATCTCTGGGGTGGACTAGCCTCCAGCTATCTGTTAGCGAAAGATCTTGAATAATGGGGGACGGAGCTAACCAGCCAAGATGGAAGCTGTGTAACTAAGCTGCTGCAGTTCCACTCTTATCCATCCTGTTACATCCGAATTTTCAACACCCATATCCCCAGGATATTTCTCCGGATTTGCATTCTGTACATTGAGCTGAAGCCAAATCTACCTAAAGTGAGTAAATCGGACAAGGGATTGCTATGTTATTGCCTGTTGAAGATTTTTCTCATTGCTACCTCAGGCCTGTATGACATTGTTAGATCACCAGGCTCCAGCAGGGGAGCAGTCCAAAGAGAGGAGATGGCCCACTCTAATGAGCCTCAGATCCCCCTTACTCTGACAGTGGACCAACAACTGGGTAATATTACCTCTATGCTAAACAAAGTATTATTGGATACAGCAGCACTCATTTCCGTTACCTCTAACATTAAAAAGGACGTTGAGACATTAACCTCCAGAGTGGTGGATACTGAACTTCAAATTAAACAGCAAGACCAAATCCTACATGACCAATTTCTCCAAACTGGAGACCATCACAACCAGATACAATATCTACTGGCCAAGGTTGATGACCTTGAAAATCGAGGGAGAAGAAAAAGCATTCGGAATGTGGGGCTTCCGGAGGGGACTGAGGGCCCAGATATGATCTCCTTTTTGTCAACTTCTCTCCCAATAATGCTTAAATTGAACAATCCCCTTCCCTTGGAGCTAGATAGGACCCACAGGTCACTAGCCCTAAAGCCTGAGCCTAGGGACCGACCTCACCCAATACTGTAAAAATTTGCCAGATGCCGGTTAAAGAATTATGTCTGAAAGCTGCTAGAGACCTCAGAATGCTGCGTTGGGATGGGGCTACCATTCAGATATTCCAGGACTACTCATATGATTTATCCCAGAGACGTAGAGCGTTATGGTCCGGTAAAGCAGGCCCTTTACAAGTTAAACCTTCTGACCTCTCTAAGATACCCTTCGCAACTATGTGTACTGTATAAGGGTGAGCAGCTTACCTTTAACTTCCTGGCTGGGGTGGAACTCTTCTTGGAGGACATCGGTGGTGAAACTAGGCTGCAAAAAAAGGCCACCCCTCCACCTCGTGGTGATGCCACATTGTTCATGGATACCTCTGCTCCTCCCAAAGGATCCCAGGGCCAAAATTCTATGCCCCCCCCCCAGCGCCAGCCGGAAGACCTGAGTGGCAGATGCAGTATAGAGGTAGACACCGAAAGAAAGCGCCTGGCAAGTCAGGCAAGCCCTCTCTGCCTTCTCTTGAGAAAACATGAAGGAATCACTCAAGGAGCCAGCAGTGGGTCCCACCGGCTTCAGGGAGCAATGGCTCCTCCACCTACTCCACACCCGTGAAGCTGTCCAACAGATACGAACCGCTCAGAGATTTGTTGCCAGCAGCCCTGGTTATGCCTGGACAGCCACCAGCCATGTAAGATCTACTCTCATCTGGACAATGACGTATGGGCTGGCTGAATGGCTCCTTGAGACAGACTGGGCAGCTAACCTCAGAGTCCATGGGAGGACAGGAGCGCTACAGTCCTTATTGGTGAAGCGCAAGATGGGTAAAGCTCCCAGGGTCATGCAATTTTGTTAAATGTTTGCTGTGGTACGGGGCCTCCCTAGCTTGTCCTCGGTGTAGTACCTCCTTTCCTAGGGCCAGGCCATAACATCCGCCATGCGCGATGTTCACTGAGTCCCCATTACTATGAGTCGCAGCCCTTTTTCTCCATTCTTTCTCCAGCCGCACCGCATGCTCTCTGTGACTCGCAAATGCCGTTCAGGTCTTGGATTAAGTGTGCCGTGTACTGTCCGGCCTGATATGCGATTTAAATGTAAGTAGTTGGGCTCCTAGTTATATGTTAATCTCCTCTGTTGAGGAGTTATTGCTGATGCACGCTCTACAAGGTAGCCCTTCTACCACAGTATGTAGCATCTGCAGTTGTCGCCCCTTCATTCTGTTTTGGGTTTTAGTTGCCAGCAGGTTCCTGCATGATTTCAGGAAAGGGGTTTGATTTAGCTCCTTTACAAGAAGCCCTGACATGATACCCTGTATCTTTTTTGGGATTTTAATCCCCGAGGTCTCTCCTGCAGATTGGAGCTGTTGCCTTGCATACATAAGGTGCTCTAGCACTCAGGGGATAGCTCGCATGCGGGGTAGAGTAAGAATCTATAGAATGTAGGCTGTCTGTGGAATGTCGCCGTTTGGAATATGTTTAAAGCCTGAGGTTTTTTGGGAGCTAATTTGGCTTCAGAGGGCTTATTAGGGAGTATTTCCAGGCACAAGCCCACAGGTGTTAGTGGCCGCTATATTTCAAAGGGTGTCTGGATTATGAATGTCCCTCTCGTTTTAACACCCTAAGGGCCCTGATATAGAAACATAGAAACATAGAATTTGACGGCAGATAAGGACCGCTTGGCCCACCCAGTCTGCCCATTTCCCTACCTAACAGATAAGCTGCAGATCCTAGTTAACCAACAGCCTACTTCCTCCTACCCCCCACTAGAATTGCCTTATGTCTGTCCCATGCATTCTTGAATTCCCCCACTGTTTTTGACTCTACGACCTCCTCAGGAAGGCTGTTCCATGTATCCACAACCCTCTCTGTGAAGAAATACTTCCTCACATTACCTCTGAGCCATCCCCTATCTTCAAATTGTGCCTCTTGTTCTTGCACATCTCTTTTTCTGAAAGATGCTACCCTTTGGACTTTGTTGATTCCTTTGAGGTATTTGAAAGTTTCTATCATGTCCCCTCCTCCTTTCCTCGAGGCTATACATCTTTAGTTCCTTTAGTCTTTCTTCATATGTCTTCTGATGCAGACCCTGCACATTTTGTTGCCCTCTCTGACAGCCTCCACCCTGTCTATGTCTTTGTGGAGATGGGGTCTCCAGAACTGTACACAGTACTCCAGATGTGGTCTTACCAACTGTCTGTACAGAGGGCCAACAACTTCCTGTTTTCTACTGGTGATGCCTCTCCCTATGCATCCCAGTATCCCCCAGCCCTCCTTACTGCCTTCTCACATTGCTGGCCCACTTTTAGGTCATCTGATATGACTACCCCAGGTCCCTTTCCATTTTTGTTGTTGTCAGTATCTCACCCCCATTGTGTACTCTTCCCCTGGGTTTTGTTTCCCAGGTGCATTACTTTGCACTTCTTTGCATTGAATCTAAGCTGCCATACATTTGACCATTCCTCCAACCTTGCCAAAGTCCCTTTTCATCCTTTCCACCCCATCTTGTGTATCAACCCTGTTGCAGATCTTTGTGTCATCTGCAAAGAGACATACTTTCCCTTCCAGTCCCTCTGCAATGTCACTTATAAAGACATTAAAAAGGACCGCCCCAGTACTGAACCCTGCGGTACCCCACTAGTAACCCTCCTTTCTTCACTGTGGACTCCATTTACTATTACCCACTGTGTCCTGTTGTCCAACCAGTGTTTTACCCAGGCTACCACCCTGGGACCCACTCCCAGGCTGGCTAATTTGTTTATTAATCTTTTGTGTGGGACTGTGTCAAATGCCTTGCTAAAGTCTAGGTAGGCCATGTCCACAGCCCCTCCCTGGTCTACTGCTTTGGTCACCCAGTCAAAGAAATCAATTAGATTTGTCTGACATGACCTTCCCGCTGTGAATCCATGCTGCCTTGGGTCCTGTGCCCCACTGGCCTCTAGGTACTCAACAATTCTTTCCTTCAGAAGTGATTCCATCATTTTCCCTACCACTGAGGTCAAACTGACAGGTCTGTAGTTTCCTGCCTCTGTCTTGCTCCCACTTTTGTGAAGGGGAATCACATCCGCCCTCCTCCAGTCCTCAGGTACCACACCATCCTCCCATGATTTATTAAAAAGGGTAGTCAGTGGTGTTACTAGTTCTTCCCTTAGTTCTTTTAGAATTCTGGGGTGAATCCCATCAGGCCCCATTGCTTTATCCACCTTCAGTTTTAAGAGTTCTTTCAGAACCCTTTCTTCTGTGAAAGGACTAATATCAACCCCTATCCAGAGTGCTTCTATTGACCAGATTAGGTATTTCCCTGCTTTTCCATTGTGAATACTGAGCAGAAGTATTTGTTCAGTATCCCTGCTTTTTCACTGTCGCCTCTGCCCAACCACTTTCCTCTTGTTCAGCCTCAGTATCCCTGCTCTTAGTCTTTTGCTTCTCTAATGTACCTATAAAAGGTTTTATCCCTTCTTAACTGAATTGGCTATCTTTTCCTCAGGTTTGGGCCTTTGCTATTCTGACTGCTCACACTTTCTTCTGCTTTTAACTGGTACAGTTCTCTGTCCTGCTCCTTCTGTGTTTCCTTATACTTCCTGAATGCTATCTTTTTCTCCCTTACCTTCCCGCCACTTTTTTTGAGAACCATAGTGTTTTTTTTTTCATTTTGATTTGTTTATTTGCTTCACACAAAGGCTTGTTGCCTCTGTGATGGCAGTTTTGATGTTTCCCCATTGTTGCTCCATCCCACCTTCTTGCCTGTTTGCTAGTGCTTTTCTGAGGCACTCTCCCATTTTGACAAAATCAGCCTCCTGAAGTCCAGTACCTTCACTTTTGTGTGGCTTGACTCTACAGCTAAGTTTATCATGAACCACACTGTTTGGTGGTCGCTTGTTCCCAGATGGCTACCCACTTCAAGATCAGAGATCCTCTCTCCGTCCCCATTTGAGAGTACCAGGTCTAAGATTGCTCTCTCCCGAGTGGGTTCCAAAACTAGCTGTCTGAGGCATGCCCCTGTAGGCATCAAGAATGGCTCTGTTTTGGATGTGGCTGCAGCAAAGGTGCTCCAGTCAACATCTGGCATATTCAGGTCCCCCATCAGCAATATTTCCCCTTTCTCTGCCATCCCAAGGATGCTTCTATCCTTTCCTTGTCCATTTCCTCCCCCTGAGATGGGGGTCTGTATACAACCCCTGTGCGGATTGTGGAGCCATTTCCAGGCTCCAGGGTGACCCACAGTGCCTCCTCTCCTCCCTGTTTACCCTTTAGCTCTGTTGCTTTGATCCCTTCCCTTACATAGAGAGCTACTCCTCCTCCTCCTCTTCCTCCCTCCCTGTCTCTCCGGTAGATTGTGTACCCTGGTATGTTGACATCCCAGTCATAGCAATGATATCACCACGGTGACAATATTTGTGACACTGCAATGTATAGTTAATTTCACCTACCATTCAGGTAGGGGTATTTATTTTCATTTCTTTATGTACTAAGCTGAAAGAATCTTAATGTCACTGTAATTCTCAATACATTCTGGCTCTCCCTGCTTTATCTACCCATTGGCGAAAGCTAGTCTAGGGCTGATCTGGTTGTATTTATTACAGGATATGGAGAACTGGCACCCCCCTTTACAATTGTTTGTGATGGCTAGAGATGCATGTACAGTGCTGTACACCTTGTGTGATCCAAATTCCACTGGTTATTCACACCCCCCCCACCCCCGGGGATAGTCTTGGGCCATTGGGAGCCGATGGTGCATCGTCCTCCTCCCCCCTGGTCGAAAACAGACTACACCCCCCCACTCCGTCCTTGGTGAGGCATCTCAGCATCTACTCAGCATGCTGACCTGCCTTTCAGCCAAGGAGTTGTTCTTTAACTTACCTAACCTAATCCCCTGGATTGTGTTGCTACTCTGGAAGCATCTAGGACACTCCAGGGTGGTATATATGTTTCTTTTTCTTTTTGTTGTCCTATCAGGTATTCCAATAGTTATAAAAATTATTTCAGTGTCTATTAGGACCTGCAGAGAACATGTTATGGCCCTGTTTAGGCCTATTGAGCTGATTAGGTTAGGGTGGGGACCCTTATTTAGTTATCTGAATATTTATATTAGCTTTCTGCTAATACTCTACTTAGCATCAGTGTTTGCTTATGGATGTTGGCACGCAAAATGGGAACATCCTGACAATGGCTAAGTTTTCAGATATTACAACCACTACTTGGAATGTCACGGGTCTGAATTCTCCCATAAAGAGAAAAGCGGTACTGTCCCAGCTAAAAAAATTGGGCACCCAAGTCGCTTTTTTACAAGAGACTAGATTAAGTTCCAAAGAAGCTGTGACGTTGGTGAGGGATTGGGCAGGTGCAGAAGCTCATTGCATGGCAAAATCGGCCAAACGGGGTGTATCCATTTTGTTACATAAATCACTGCAATGGCAGTCTAATGAGGTTTAAGAGGGGGAGATGGTAGGTGGATCATTCTGAAGGTCTCTACATCCTCTGGCTCAATGATCCTTGCAAATATATATGGTCCCAACGAGGATTCTCTGGAATTTTTTCACTTTATTTCACAAAAACTCATGGATATATCGTATGACAAACCAGAGTTGCTCATGGGAGGTGACTTTAATCTGGTAATGGACAGCCTTCTGGATAGATCCAATGCCAGACCGGAGCCCCATTGCAGAGCTCAGCAGGGCACTGCAAGATCTTATTTCTCTACATCAGCTGTCCGATGTGTGGAGGGTATTGAATCCTTCAGTAAAAGATGTCTCCTTTTTCTCTGCACCCCGCCAAATGGCTCATAGATTGGATTATTGGTTCACTTCTCCTAGCATCTCTAAGGCCACCTCTGGGGTAGTTATTTCCCAAATATATATCTTCAATCATGCCCCTGTCTCCCTTACCTTCGTACCTGCTCTAAAAATCTCCAAATCACTACTGTGGAGGTTGGATCCCCTCCTGCCGTATGATAAGGACTTCACCCAGTGGCTTCAGGCAGTTACAGAAGAATTTTTCCTTCAAAATCCCCCTTCTTCTTCCTTAGCTGCAAGCACTTGGGAGGCCTACAAGGCTACTATTAGGGGAGAAATCATTAGCTTCGCCTCATATAGGTGGAAGATGAGGGACCAGGAACTTCTTCTGCTAGAGAACTCTTTAACGGATATGGAGGCTAAGTATAAAGTGAAGCCCACACTGCTTCAGACCCTGACAGCATTATCCACTTTGGCTGCCACCCGTTTAAAAATCAACACACTGGTAAGCAGGAAGGCCGAGCTCTATATTCATAGAACCCAGCACCATTACCAAGCTGAGGAAGAAAAGGCTAGTAAGTTGCTGGCCTACAGGCTAAAGCAAAGACTAGCTGAAAGAGTTTTTACCAGCCTAAGGGACAGGTCAGGGAAGCTCTCCATGAACCTCACCTCTATTAATAACGCTATGACCGAGTTCTATAAAATTCTTTACTCTTCCCATGGATGTTGGGATGGAGAGTCTTACACTCAATTTATTGAGCTCTTGCCCCTCGTTAAGCTTTCTGACTCACAGAAAGTCACACTAGACCAACCCATAACAGAGGCAGAAATTGGCAGAGCCATTACTGAGATGGTTCCTCATAAAGCACCTGGGGGGATGGTTTTTCAGTGGATTTTTACAAACTGGTTCAGCCCTTGATTACAACCCCCCTGGTGAACATGTTGACCGAGGCGCTCTCATATGGGCAGCTCCCTCCTACCCTATCTGAGGCCATCATTACCATACTACCAAAAGAGGGTAAATATCTCTCCTTCCCCTCCAGTTACAGGCCTATTTCTTTAATCAATACTGATGCCAAGATCCTGGCCAAGATTTTGGCTACTAGAGTGGAGAAATTCCTTCCAGAGATTATTCACCCTTCGCAGGTGGGGTTTGTTAAGAGTAGGATCAGCTCAGATCATATCCGGGCCCTAGTACCCTTAATACAGATAGCGGCCTCCCTCCCCACCCCAGCGGCAGCGGTTACAATTGACTTCGAAAAGGCCTTTGATACGGTAGGCTGGGAATATTTATTCGCAGTCATGGACACCTTCAACTTTGGCCCATATTTTACCACTTGGATAAAAACTCTTTATGCCTGCCCTACCGCCAGGGTCCTTACCAATAATGTCCTCTCTGAACCATTTTGTCTACAGAGAGGGACCAGACAAGTATGCCCATTATCCCCCCTACTTTTTGTTTTAGCTATTGAACCCCTCGCAGCAGCCCTCAGAAATCACCCTCATATACATGGACTTCAGGTTCAGGACAAATGTTATATCACTAAGCTGTATGCCAATGACTGCCTGATCCTGACCCGTGACCTACCACACAGCCTTCCACACATTCTTTCTACATTACAAACATTTGGTAAAATCTCAGGCTTGAACATCAATCTAGCAAAATCTGAAATTCTCCCTCTTAATGCTCTTACAACATCGGCCATTGTGGATTCCCAAGGTCTGGCCTGGGCAAGATCCAAAATAACATACCTGGGCATCCGGCTTACCCCCAAACTCTCGTCCTTAATGGCCATAATCTTTAAACCCCTAGTGACCAAACTCCAATCTGCCACGAACAGATGGGCTCATTTGCACCTCTCCCTGGCAGGTAAGATTGCCATAATCAAAACGCTGCTTGCCCCTAGAGTATACCACCTACTATCCCATATTCCCTTTCTTCTTCCCAACACATGGAATCAAAAGCTGAACGCTCTGATCAGCTCCGTTTTATGGGGTTCACACAGACCTAGATATAGCAGAGCCAAATTGAGGGCTCAAAATCTGAGGGGAGGCTGGAACCTACCCGACTTCTCTCAGTACTCCATCACGTTTATAGTAGCAAAGACCTTAAAGGAGGAGGGTCCCTGTCACTCCCTTCACTCTCCGGCATGGTCCCAAATTGAAAGAGATCTCTTACAGGGCACTTCAGTTTCCACGCTGGTACCACACCCCCCTTCCAAAGCAGCATAAAGGCTGGCTCTCCATCCATCATGCACATCAAGCCTGGCAAAAACTGGGGCTTAAAACTTCTCGATGCCTCGGCTTGAGAAATCATACCCCCCTCTCTGGAATAACCCCAGCCTCTGTATTAATAAATCTCCATGAACTGGGTGGACTGGGCCTCTAAAGGAATACTTTACATTGGAGACTTGATATCCCCAGAACACTCAGACATGGACTCATTCCAGGGTTTGCAAAACAGGTATGGCCTCCTCCACAGTGATTTTTGGAAATACCCTCAGGTGAGAAGCCTCTACCAGTCTTGGGTTAAGAAAAGATGCACATGTGTCACTTGTATAAAATGTAAAGTTGTTAAACCCTCTCTTCCTATGGATGACTGGATTATGCATTCCAAAGGTAGGGCTGGTCTTATACAGAGATTTCAAAGACACAGTGCTCCCAACCCCTCTCTGCCGGCCAAAACCAAGTGGGTCGCCGCATTAAAGATCTTCATTACTGATCTACAATGGCGACAGTGCTGGTTGAGAACTCGCCAGACCTGCTGCATCCCCCATAGTCTTCTTTTACAGAATAAAATACTGCACCTCTGGTATTATACCCCATCCCAACTAAACAAGATGGGTCTTCTCTCCTCCGATTGCTGCTGGAGATGTGAGGCCCCAGAAGCGGATCTGTTACACATCCTGTGGTCATGTACTCCTTTGAAGTCCTATTGGGAGGCAGTAATCCTACATTGTTCCCTTATCTTAAAGATGTTCCCTTCCAGCAGATCCTGGTCTTTGGCTATTAGACCTTATACCCAAGGCTCTCACTCTCTCTCCAAAGCCTCTACACTGTGGCTCATACAGGCCTCGGTAGAATGTAAGCATCTTATCTTACGCCGCTGGAGATCCCTAGAGGTTCCATCCCTGGTAGAGTGGCTCAGTGCCATAGAAAGGTTGGCCACCCTGACCAGGATATCTTGTGTTAAAAACCAGTGTTATAACAAGTTTTTGAAGCACTTTGGGCCCCTTATTTAACCTATATTGACCACATTACCCATGCCTTGCCTTCCAGATATTCGAAGGACAAACTGAAACCTCCGTGACCACCCTAGTAGTAATGGTTGATTGATTGTTAAAAGACTGCAATTGCTTTTCCTTATAGCTATCTTGAGTGTTCCACCTCCAGATGGTCATTCAGGCCCCCCCAAAAAAGCAAGTTTCCACACCTTATGTAAAGAGGTTCTGTCATTCTTGATCCCACCTGTTTAAAGTCAGTAAGGGAGGGGAGGGACACCAGGGGCCATCATATGAGACTGGAGCAAGGAAGGTTCAGGAGGGAGATGAGGAGACACTTTTTTACAGAGAGGGTGGTGGCTGGGTGGAATGCGTTACCTGCTGAAGTGGTATGCAGTAGAACAGTGGACTGCTTCAAACGAGGATAGGACAGGACAAGGGGGAGGGTTAATGAAGGGGAAGGGTGGAAGGGAGGGGCAGCTGCAGAATAAGGGGTGCTAGCTGCACATTCAAGCAGACTTGATAGACCTCTAGGCCTTTATCTGCTGGCAAATTTCGTATGTTCGTAGTAAATACCTTTCTCTGGATTTTTCTTAGTATACCCATGGTAGGATTTTCCAGGTTTAATGATGTTTCACAGTTAATACTTTGTTAAGCTAGTTGTAATACATGTACACCAGCACGATATGGTTGTTTGTTTGGTGCCTCGGCTGTTTGTATTAAGTGGCATGTTTGTAACCACTCTGTCAGCCATTTGGTCTAATGGTTTTACATATGTAATAATCTGAAATCTCCTAATAAAAAGATTAACTGCAAAAAAAAAAATCTTGAATAATTCTTTTAAAGGACATTCTCACCTTTGTTTCAAGCTGTACAGCCTTACTCGAGGACCTGTCTAAAACAGAGTCCACAATAAGATTACAATCCCCCCTAAAACAACACCATAATCCAAAAATTTAGTCAATTCTATAGATATTAGAGAGAGAAAAAGCTCTTGGCCAGTATTAGGGGCATAGACATTACAGAGGACCAGCTTACGACCATCAAGAGTTCCAGCAAGCATTTGAAACCTACCATCCTGATCAGCAATATGGATATGTTTGGCAAAATTAACTCCTTTCCTGATCAGAATGAACGTTCCCCTTTTTCTGAGGTAAAGTAACTATGTTCCTCAAGTCCAGCCCATGATCATTGCAGCTTTGCTGCCTCATCAGGTGTTAGGAATTAGAGCGATATCAGCCCTTGCCTTATATAAGTATGTTAAAATCTTTTTCCTTTTAATAGGAGAGCCCAGCCCTTTGACATTCCAAGACATAACTTTGTAGCTGGCCATATCAAAATGAGGAAGTCTTAATAAGGCAAGGATATACCACCCACTAAGAGGCAAGTGCAAGTGCAAACACAGTAATATTTTACTGTGGAATTGACCTATAAACAAACAGTTCTTATCATAGTAACTAGGCCTTAGGTAAGAGTGTAGATAATCCGTAGACAATGTAAATAATAGTAATTGGATAGTTTAGGTAAAGGATTATTCTATGGTTAGTGTTACTCTTATCTAAAGTGATTTAGTCACATTCTGCAAATGCTTGTTTCACATAGTATGCCATTGCCACCTATGCTTCAGATGTTGAAGCTGCAATTTGTTCTGTAAAAAACAATCAGTCATAGTCATTTTTTGTATGTTTTTGTTTCTGCCTGCCCTCCAGTTTTCTGAGGAGGATCATTGGCTGTCCCTACTTCAACCTCTCTTCTTGGGGGTTTTAAAAGGACTCTGGTGTGCTGTTTGTCTTCCTGGAAATCGCTGCAGTTGTTCGGACTTATGTCGGATACCAGAGTCAGACTTCAGGGCTGTAGAGTAAAGGTAAGTAGTTGAGATCACAGGCCCATTCAGCACTCTAGCTGTGCTGGTTGTTGTTTGGAGAGCTGGGCCACACTGGTGCTTGTCTCGTGCAGAGTCCTCACGCAGTCTCCTTGGGGAATGTTCCAAGGCACTGGCTCCTCATGCCTCCTTTGAATTTTTACATTGCAGTTGGTTGGCAGAGTGATGTTGCTGGTCCATAGTTCCATTATCCAGTAGTACGTGAATAAAGACCTGAGCCTCCTCAGCTGAAGCACAAGACACATAACTTCCCTTTACTTCTTGGATCATAAGAGTAACATCGTATTTGAAATGATATTGTATGCCCAATCCCTGTAGCTCTTTTTAGCATCAAAGAAAGTCCTTTACCTGTCCATTAAATCCACCGAAAAGTCTTGGAAAAGCAATATCCTGTTGCCATCATAGCTCAAGGATCTCTTCCCCCTAGCAATTTTCAGAATGTCCTCTATGAGTATCTGAGGAAGTAAGCCACTATGGTGCGTGGTCTAAAGTCGTTCGGGGATTTAGGGCCAATTGACCTGTGAGCCCTCTTAATTTCCAGTGGTCATGGCCATTGATAGCCCAGAAGATCTGGGAGAAATCTCCTAAAAAAATCCAACATGTCGTTTCCTTCCCAGCCTTCAGGGATGCCTATAATTCATAGATTATTCCTATGTCCTCTGTTACCAGATCATTAATTTTAGGTAGTAGATATTCAAATTCCTTTTCCTGATGTTCATTCCTTCTCATCATGTGGCTCATAGACACCTGCAGATCCAGTATTTTGACATCCATTTCCTCAGCTTTACTCCTGAGAGAGGAGTTTTCACCTTTCAGGGCATCAGTAGTATTTTTAATATCTGAAATGCCTGATTGTAGATTGGAGAACATCAGTTTGAGTTGTTGGATGTCTTCCTTATTAGCAAGTGTACTATTGTTCAGCAGAGCCATTCCAGTCTTTGGTTTCTTTACCTCGATGTTTTTCTGTGTC
Source organism: Neoceratodus forsteri (assembly GCA_016271365.2). Taxonomy (NCBI): domain Eukaryota; kingdom Metazoa; phylum Chordata; order Ceratodontiformes; family Ceratodontidae; genus Neoceratodus; species Neoceratodus forsteri. The sequence continues at coordinate 971,534,761 of CM057456.1, read as the reverse complement.
GCGGTTGCCATTCTGCGAATGCTGGTAGCCCCGAAGTAAGATCATGAGAGGAAAAAAAACTGACAAGTTTCATCAAATTCTATAGAGCAGAAATACTTTGTCCCCACAGATTCCTCCACCTAAGGCTGCTGCTATTTACTCAGAAAAGTGCTGCAACTGTCAAACTTATTCAAAGAAAAGAGGGCGGTATCTGAAGTACTAGTTTAACCCATCATCATCTTCAGAGCATTGTACACTCTCCCTGAGTTTTCGACTTTGATGCATAACTTTGTAATTTCTGCATATTTTGACCCCAAATTTTCAACATGGCCTTTTGGACAACCCACCTCATGAACACTGTCAGTGGAATTACGCAAATCCAGCACAAAATATAATTTCGCATTCACTTGGTGAAATCATTTTTTGGTCTAGATTTGAAAAATTTCACCACCCTTGTCCATGAAGTGGGGGTCATAAGAAAGCAATGTTGAAAAATTGGGCTCAAAATATGCAAAAATGGCAAAGTCATGCACATACATTGCTATTTTGCTACCCATGCTCATAATTTTGGTAATTTTATTATTTTGACCACAAACTTTCAACATAGCCTTTTATTACTGTAGCCCCCAGGTGGCGCTATCCCCAGAGCTACTACCCCTGCCTGCTTAACCACTAACAGGTTGAGGGGTCTAGGTCCAATGGAGGGTGCCTCCGCCCAGAGGTCAGGGTTAATAAGGTCTGGTATGACTTGGTCACAGCCCTCTGGGACACTGCAACCCCCCTTTCTTCCCACTAGTGGCCCACACAATATATCAGGAGTACCTTCACAGTATACACTTACCCCCAGGACTGGTTCGATCAGCTTGACTCTGGGGACCCCCTGTAAAGCAAGATGATGTAATACAATAGCCACTGTACGATATTTCAACACAAACACATATCTTAGTCAGTGTAACTTTGCTGAAACAACTAAATCTGATTTATTTAGGGGACGGCAACAAGGACAGGGGGAAATCAGGTTAATTAAATCAATCACAGTAATATTCAAAGCACTGTGCATAATGTCAAAGTCCCTAATTGTCACTGTCACTGGGTACCCAGGATGGGGGGGGGCTAGCAAGGACTGGTGCAGCTGGCTGGGGCCCTGAGGATGGAAAATATTTGCACACGTACCCAATTTGTAATCCAGAGCCGGTTGGCTCAGTTCGTGTATCAAGAAAGAAAATCAGATGAAACACTTGTAATTCAACGGTACAGCTGGCAGGGAGCTACCCTGATTTTCACTCACTACTTTCGGCTGGATGCCTCTCACACGGCAGGGGAACATGGGTCTGAGAACAGGACACACCCCACACAGTTATATGTAAAAGAAGGTTACCATACCAGGCGGCTGTTATTATATCCCGTTCACACTTACTGCCAACCCAGAAGCTCGCGATGCAGCTTCTCTCTCTCCTTACAGACCGAGCACGATGAAGCAGTTTCTCCAGTCCTCTACAGGGTAAGCCTGGTTTCTGGCTACACAGCCTCTCCTTTCTTCCTCACAGCAGATTCAGTCCGAATCACCACGGCAAATGCACCGCTTGACTTTAGGGCCTCCACACGCACTTCCCGCATGAAAACTCTGCAGCACAGAAGCCCAGAGCTTCCTTCCTCAGTCACGGCCACAGCAGATCTGCCTTCTCATGCACTTGGGCAGGGAATTAAAGTCGGGCGCCAGCCAACCCAATTGGAGGGCTTCAGATGCCAGTCACTCACAACTTCCCCCACTGGTGCGAAAAGGCGCCACAGTCCAGAACTTCACTTCCCAGAATTACTGGCTATATCCCCCATTGGTAGCCGGCTCCCGAGAGAGTCCTAATCCTGGTTAGTCACTCAATACTCCATTTTAAGCTCCCCGCCTCCTGATTGGATCCAGTTTACAGTTCTGATCCAAAATGGAGGGGGCAGAGCACTCAAAGTCCCAGCTGCAAGAAAGGCAGGTTAGACAAATTACATTTTCACTACCACGCTAACAGATCGCTAGCAAACAGTTACATCCCTGGATAGTGCTCACTTTGCCCACTTAGCGACGGCAGAAACGGAGCACTTTTGTCATCAGCTTGAGCGGGACTCGAGCAGGGAACCACACAGTCCCCCCCCCCAGGTCCCAATCCTGCCTGCAAGCAGACAGCTCTTAAAGAGACAGTACCAGAGGCTCTAAAAGCACTCACAAATAAGCGGCTTAAATGCTGAACACCATCCAGGCTGGAGTCTTTAGGCAAGCTATTAGGAGTCCTTTGGGAACCCCCATTTGCAGGGGGGTTACACCCTTCCTAGCCTAAAAAGCTTGAAGTCCGCATCAAGTAGATACCCTTAACTCACTTTTAAGTAGAACATTTGGACTGTACTGCTTTTTCAAACAGCAATCAGCATATTAACCTGTGATAGATACACGTACACTGCATTATGCATTCTGCTACTGATCATACAACAGTACATATGTATATATACAAATATGTTAACTCAGGTCATTACTTCCTGCACCTGAAACCTGGATAAAGGGGGCCCGTCCCTATCATCTATCTTGGGGCTGGAAATGGCAGGAGCACCATACTCAGAGGGCAGAACAAGTAAACTGGAGTTATCTCCCAGGCTGAGTTTAGGCAGTGAACTCGGGGTCACATACCTTCCCTTATGAACCACATTCAGGGGCAGATCCACAGGTCAGCCCAGGGACTTGAAACTTAGCCTCACTACAGGCCTCACTTCTCAGCCAGTCCTTCTGGGGGGAACAGGCACAGTTTCTGAATGGTTGGACTCACTTTCAGCACTGTCTGTACTGCCCAAGGGGGGGGGTCTCTACTGGGGCAAGGAGGCCAAAATCCGGGGCATTTTCAGCTCCATAATCTACAATTTCTGAGTCCACAACACCTGGATTGACTGGAGAGACTCCTGGTACTGGCAGGGGACTATCAGAGCACTCAACACACTATTCAGGTTCTGGTGTGTCACCAGCTTGCTCTGATACATCACTCCTTCCTTCTGAAAAGTCAAGCAGCTCACCCATGCACAATGATTCCTCATCCTCTGATTTGATGCTGTGTATTTCACTTTCCAGGAGTATTGGCTTCAAAGACAAAGCTGAGGGCTTAGACAGTCCAGAAAACTCAGCTTCGTCCCCGGGGTTAACTAGGGGATTGCCCCAGAACAGCTGACTCAATTCATAAGAAGGGTAATATTCAAGATGACACTCACTGTCCTCTGACACAGACTGACAATCAGATTCAATTGAAATTGGTGTGGGAGAACACTTTAACTTAACTTCTGTAGGGGCAGTCTGTCTTGATTTTTTCTTGGCAGTGGCTCTAGTCACTGGTCCAGAGGGAGCATTGTCGGGGGGTTCAGACTCTATCAAAATCTGTCCAATAGGCAGCAAATGATTTCTATGCCTAGTTTTCACCTCTTTCGAATTATTCTCAGGATGTACCTTGTACACAGGTAGATCATCTAGTTTGCCCACTACAATGTGAGGGAGGTGATGCCATCTGTCAGCAATCTTATGCTTGCCATGCAGCCCTAGGTTCCTCAGCAACACTCGATCTCCTTCCCTGAGTTCCAGAGCTTTCACTTTCTTGTCATACCTTTCTTTATTGGCTAGATTTCTTTTGGCAGCCATGATTTGAGCCAGCTGGTATGCATGGTTTAATTGGGCCTTTAATTTCTGCACATACTGTAAATGAGTAGCTGCTTGAACCCCATCGGGAGAAACAGCAAAACAAACATCTACTGGCAATCTGGCTTCTCTTCCAAACATGAGTCTATAAGGAGGAAAACCCAGTGGCATCACTTTTGGTGCAGTTGTATGCATGTACCAGTGTGCTAATCTGTTGACTCCATCGGGGCTTGTCTTTTGGTTGAAGGGTGCCTAACATGTCAAGCAGAGTGCGATTGAACCGTTCAGGCTGGGGATCTCCCTGGGGATGATAGGGGGTAGTTCTGGACTGTCACACCACCCACAAGGAAAGCATCTCTTTAATCAGATGACTCTCAAAGTCCCACTCTTGATCGGAATGGATTCTTTGAGGGGCCCCATAGTGAAAAAAGAAATTTTCGATAAGTACTTTTGCCACAGTGGTTGCTTTCTGATCCTTGGTGGGGAATGCTTGAGCATATCAAGTGAAATGGTCAGTGACTACCAATATATTATTGATATTTCTTTGATCTGGCTCTAGACTCAAGAAATCAATACAGACCAACTCCATGGGTGCACTATTGGTGATGTTAACAAGGGGGGCAGCCCTCTGGGGCAGAGCTTTCCACTGTAAGCAATGACTACAAGTTCTAATGTGTTGTTCTACATCAGCCCCCATCTTAGGCCAATAAAACCTAGATCTCACTAAATCAAGAGTTCTGTCTATATCAAGGTGCCCCATGTGATTATGTAGAGACCTCAGCACCAGCTCTCGAAAGGCAGTAGGCAAAACTAACTGTTGCTTGTCCAGTTGGCCCCCTTTGTCCATTGTCTCTCTATATAACAATCCATTCCTCGCTCTCAATTTAGGGCCTTCTTTATATAGCAATGCAGTTCTCAAATCAGTGGAGCGTAATTTGGTCACATCTTTTCTTGCTTGAATGGCTTCTAGAGCTGTTTTGATCATGGGATCTCGGGATTGAGCCCGCTGAATACTATCATTATTGAACTGAGGCAAAGCACCAGTGTCTAATGCAGAAAAATGGCAATAGGTGGCAGGTATGCAGTTCTCGGATGGCTCCAAGCAATCCACCATGCAATCCACTGCATCCGTGGACATCTTTTCCTCCCTGTCAAACTTTTGGCAGAGTGCTCGAATATCCGGTTCTGACAGTCTGACCCAATTGTTTGAAGGGACTGGCCTCCTGGAGATAGTGTCAGCATCTATATGGTTCAGGCCTGCTCTGTATTCAACGGCATAGTCGTAAGTGGACAAGGCAGAGAGCCACCTATGGCCTGTGGCATCCAACTTGGCTGAAGTCTGCACATAGGTCAAAGGATTATTGTCAGTTTTTACCAATATCTTAGCTCCATACAAATACTCATGAAATTGATCAACAATGGCCCACTTCAAAGCTAGGAACTCTAATTTGTGCACTGGATAGTTCTTTTCTGATGGGATCAAACTCTGACTGGCAAAGGCTACTGGTCTCAGCCCGTTTGTGTGCTCCTGATACAACACAGCCCACAACCCTTGCAAACTAGCATCAGTATGAAGGATATACGCTCTGGTAGGATCAGCACAGGCCAACACTGGGGCATGGGTAAGTTGATGTATGATTTCATGAAAAGCATTCTCACAATCAGAAGTCCAGTGAGCCCCAAATACTTCATTCGGACGGAAATACTTTTTTTCAGTCTCAATGGGCACTGTTTTCTTGTACTTTTTGTGGGTCGGAGGATACCCTTGGGTAAGGTTAAGTAAAGGGTGGATCACTCGGGAATAGTCCTTGATAAAACACCTATAATAACCACAGAAACCCAGGAATCTCTGCAGCTCCTTCAAATTTTTTGGCTGGGGCCAGGTGGTCAATGCCTCATCTTTACTGGGGTCAGTCTCGATGCCCTCGGCGGATACTATATGTCCCACATATTTTACTGATGTTTGAAAGAATTGACACTTATCAATGGACAATTTGAGGCCAAAATCTTCCAGTCGGTCCAACACCTGAATAACCTGCTTTCATGTTCCTCCAGGGAGCTGCCAAACACAATGACATCATCCAGGTATACTAAGCACTCTAGCAAGTTCCTATCCCCCACTGCGCGCTCCATTAAGCGCTGGAAAGTGGCTGGAGCACCCGAAATCCCTTGAGGCATCCTCATAAACTCATAGAAACTGAGTGGGCAAATAAAAGCAGTCTTTTCACGGTCTTTGGGGGCCATCGGGATCTGATAGTACCCACTGCGAAGGTCCAGTACTGAGAACCATTTGTTACCATTCAGGCAGTCCAACACATCCTGAATGCGTGGCATGGTGTACTGATCTGGAATAGTCCGCTGGTTCAAAGTATGATAATACACACACATCCTGACTGTTACATTCCTTTTCCTCACTACTATGACAGGTGAAGCATATGGGCTTCTGGATTCTTGTAATACCCCAGCCACAAGCATCTCTTGCAGATGTCGTCTCACATCATCTATATCAGCAGGTGCCAGGCGTCGAGATCTCTCATGAAATGGCCTCTCATCATGCAGCCAGATGCAGTGTTCAGCTCCTTGCACACATCCTATATCCCATTCCTTCAAAGAAAATACCTGGTCTCTCTGGGCAAGCTTTTCACTGATTCTTTCCCTCCATTCTGCTGGCAATGGGGAGTCACTGAAATCAAACAAGTCAGGTGTCACTCTGTCACTCTTCCCTGAACTCTTGTTACTGGGCAGAACGGCAGTATCCGCACAGTGCATAGTGGCCAGGGTGCAGCCTCGATTCACTCGATTCTCCCTATCAGACACATTGTGAACTTGAACCATTACTCTTCTAGCAAAAGCATGAGCTCTAGCAGGCAGGATACTGGGTCTGACTAGCAGCCCCTCGGGTAGTTTCCCATACCCTGGTGCATCCAATATTAATATTTTATTTTTTACATCCTTCTTGATATGGACTTCTCCTTGTAGAACATATTACGCATTTGGTGCTAGCAACAAAGACTCTGGGTCCTTCCTCCAGACGACCCCCACCGGGTCCTAGGGTTCCATTCTACCAGCCTTTCTCTGTGCTTCATAGGTCTTTCTAATTAAAGCCGGAATTCTGAGGGCTGTGCCAGTCTTGGACTTTTGTTTTTCACAACACAGCTGCGCCAATCACCCAAACATTTGAGCATTTGTTCCAATCAACAAAGGGACCCCATCATACAGTCCAGTGGGGGGACACACTACGGCTAGGGTCTCTACTTGCTCTGCCACTCCAGCCACAGAAGCAGGAAAAGACAACCAAATGTGGATATAGCCAGAGTAGGGGTAGGCCTTCTCACTCAGACCCCACACATGTAGCCCCTCTAGGGGTTGCAGGGGCACATCAGACAGATACTTTCGATACCAGTCCTGAAACATGATTGTCACTTGGGAGCCACTGTCTAATACAGCCCTGGTGGATACCCTGTTCACTTTCACCGTAGTCTCTATGGAGGGACCCACTACTTCAGACCATTCAGGGGGCATTGCTTGAGAGGTCTCTCGGTTGTTGGCTCTGGTGGCAAAACTCTTCTGGTTGGCTTCCCCTGGTGAGGTCTTGTGATGCCAGGCCACTAACCTGCTGGTCACTTTCCTCAAGTTCTCTGGTAACCGACACTCAGTCTGAAAGTGTCCATCTTCCCCACAACAGTAACAGAACTTAATATCTCGGTTGTCTTTGGAGGGAGGGGGATCTCTTATCTGGCGGGGCACTTCAGGAGCTCTACATGGCTCTTCTTGAATGGGATGTTTACCCCAAGATATCTCTGGTTCACCAACTCTAGGGGAGGTGACAGCAGCCTGTTGCAGCTCCCTCACCATTTCCTGTAAGTCTCTAATTTCCGCTCTCAAATTACTCTCAACCCGGGGGGTCAGAGGAAACAGCATGCACTCCCACTCCACTTTTGGGCTCAGGGGGAGCTTGATACAGATCCGGCTCCTGATAAGTCTCTGTCATCCCCTTGATCAATCCTCTCAATTGGTGAGTCTCGTCTGGCTCACTTTGCTCAGGAGTCTGGCACAGATTCATGGCCCCCGGATAGGGCTCCCACCCCTCTTCATAGGTTTCAATTTCATGAATCTCACTTATTAATTGACAATATTCAGGAGGGTCAGCCCTCCGATCTTGCAATTTGAGTTTCAGCAATATCACACTTAAGAATCTGGCTGACTTCAATATATGGTCCAATCGGACCTGGTTTAGTGTTTGAGCAGTCACTCCCCCTTTTCGGTGGGCCTTTTGCAGGGCCCTCTCCATTCTAGTAACAAATGCAGACATTTTCTCATTTCTCCACTGTTTTGCTGACTTGAACTTCCATAACCAGTCCTCTCCTGTCTCAGTGCTGCCAAACACTCCCTCTAAAGTGGAAAGATATTCTGCTGCAGTTGCCTCGGGACTAGTGGCCTGTAGGAACCGAATGGCTTCCAGTGCAGGACCCCTTAAACTTTCCATCAGCCTTTTCCTCTTCTCCCCCTCAGAACACTGCCACTCTTGCACTAAAGGTGTAGCATAGTCCATCCAATTTTCCAAATCATCTTCCTCTGAAGGCATGGGCACAGTACCAGAGAAGAGTCTCAATCTCCGATAGGAGTCTAATTGTATGGGAGGGACAACCATAGGGTGTGGGGCTAGAATGGAGCTCTTAGATGATCCGGGAGATGTACCTGGGGACGGCAGGGGAGTGTGGTCGCCTGAGATGTCTAACAGCTGTATCAATTCTAGGGCAGTTCTCCCCTCTGCGGCCAACAGTTTAAGTAGCTTGTCTTTGAAACTATTGGTCTTAGGGGACCCACCCGGTGTGACCGAACGACTACGTGCATGAATAACCCTCCATCCTTTCTGGGCACCTTCGGGGAAAATCACTGGGGCATCCTCTCAGGGTCTATCGTAATACTGCATGAAAGCAGCACTTGCAGGGTCTGTTCGAGCAAGTCAGCACATCATCCTTTTACTTCAACCTTACCCAGACATTTAACACGCTCGACAGTAGAAACAATGTCAGCGCTTTTAATCCCCAAGGGGACATCTAACAGTAATACAGTCTTTTGGGAGTCCAACTCATCAGCTTCGCCCCATCCCATTAATTTATGCACCATCATCTTAATGGGATCAAGTTTTAACTTGGGCATAGCGTCCCCCCTCCATTTTTTCCATTAATTTGGACATAATGTGGTACTTCCTCCACTTGGCCACTAGAGGACGTTAATCCCAGTGGTGCCTCCAAGATGTAGCCCCCAGATGGCGCTATCCCCAGGGCTACGACCCCTGCCTGCTTAACCACTAACAGGCTGAGGGGTTTAGGTCCAATGGCGGGTGCCTCCACCCAGAGGTCAGGGTCAATACGGACTGGTATGACTTGGTCACAGCCCTCTGGAACACTGCAACCCCTCTTTCTTCCCACTAGTGGTCCACACAATATATCAGGGATACCTTCACGGTATACACTTACCCCCAGGACTGGTTCAATCAGCTTGACTCTGGGGACCCCCTGTAAAGCAAGATGATGTAATACAATAGCCACTGTATGATATTTCAACACAAACACATATCTTAGTCAGTGTAACTTTGCTGAAACAACCAAATCTGATTTATTTAGGGGACAGCAACAAGGACGGGGAAATCAGGTTAATTAAATCAATCACACTAATATTCAGAGCACTGTGCATAATGTCAGAGTCCCTAATTGTCACTGTCACTGGGTACCCAGGATGGGGGGGGGGGCTAGCCAGGATCGGTGCAGCTGGCTGGGGCCCTGAGGATGGAAAATACTTGCACAATACCCAATTTGTAATCTGGAGCCGGTTGGCTCAGTTTGTGTATCAAGAAAGAAAATCAGATGAAACACTTGTAATTCAATGGTACAGTTGGCAGGGAGCTACCCTGATTTTCACTCACTACTTTTGGCTGGACGCCTCTCACATGGCAGGGGAACACGGGTCTGAGAACAGGACACACCCCATACATTTATATGTAAAGAAGGTTACCATACCAGGCAGCTGCTATCATATCGCGTTCACACTTACTGCCAACCCGGGAGCTCATAATGCAGCTTCTCTCTCCTGACAGACCGAGCGCGATGAAGCAGTTTCTCCAGTCCTCTACAGGGTAAGCCTGGTTCCTGGCTACATAGCCACTCCTTTCTTCCTCATAGTGGATTCAGTCCGAATCACCACGGCAAATGTGCCACTCGACTTTAGGGCCTCCACAAATGCTTCCCGCACAAAAACTCTGCAGCGGAGAAGCCCAGAGCTCCTTCCTCAGTCATGGCCACAACAGATCTGCCTTCTCATCCACTTGGGCAGGGAATTACAGTCGGGCGCCACCAAACCCAATTGGAGGGCTTCAGATGCCAGTCACTCACAACTTCCCCCACTGGTGCGAAAAGGCGCCACAGTCCAGAACTTCACTTCCCAGAATTACTGGCTATATCCTCCATTGGTAGCCGGCTCCCAAGAGAGTCCTAATCCTGGTTGGTCACTCAATACTCCATTTTAAGCGCCCCTCCCTCCTGATTGGATCCAGTTTACAGTTCTGATCCAAAATGGAGGGGCAGAGCACACGAAGTCCCAGCTGCAAGAAAGGCAGGTTAGACAAATTAAATTTTTACTACCACACTAACAGATCGCTAGCAAACAGTTGCATCCCTGGATAGTACTCACTCTGCCCACTTCGCAACGGCAGAAATGGAGCACTTTGTCCGCAGCTTGAGTGGGACTCGAGCAGGGAACCACACAGTCCCCCCAAGTTCCCAATCCTGCCTGCAAGCAGACAGCTCTTAAAGAGACAGTACCAGAGGCTCTAAAAGCACTCACAAATAAGTGGCTTAAATGCCGAACACCATCCAGGCTGGAGTCTTTAGACAAGCTATTAGGAGTCCTTTGGGAACCCCCATTTGCAGGGGGCTTACATTACACAACCTCGTGAACGTGACAACTGTCATTTTTCAAATCGTGCCAAAGCTGTCTTTTTGCACATATGGCATGGAATGATGTTGCAGTGACACACGGTCACATTTTGCCAGGGATTTTGATGTGTACATGTGGTGGGGTAATAATAAGGCTATGCTGACAATTTGTTTCCTGTTGTCTCACAAACAGATGCACAACTGTGGTGGCCCTAAGCACATGCAAGCCATGCATTTGCATGTAGCCCTGAGGCAGCGAAGAGGCCCCTTGCCCTCCTGACTGTGGCAAACAAAATTGAATAGGCAGCAATTATTTATTTTTATTTTTTAGTGCAGTGCAGGCTCGAGCTGGTAGTACTGCTCGCTTTTCTTTTGTTTACGTCTCTGCTCACCGCCACTGCCATCCTCTAGAAGTAACTCAGCTGAGCGCTGCTGCCAGCCAGCCGACACAAACTCACCCCATAGCACACAGCACAGCTAACTTAATTACATTTCTTCATTTCTTTCCATCTTCACCTTCCCCCGGCAACCCTGTCCAGGAAGAGAAGATCCACTGCTGCACAGTACAAAAGATGCGATGCCAACTTCTTCCTCCTCCTCCTCCCCCAAAATCAGCAATCCATTCTGGCCATAACTGGCCACAATACACAGTCCCACCAATATCCTCCTCCCAGGCCCCAAGCATAATTTGAAAACTCGTGGGGCACATTGTGGAGCAAAGGACAGACTAGCAGAATCAGGAGGCAGCCAATGGGGGCACTGGAAAGGAAGAAAAGGTGACCAATTGTGAACAGGGGTGTTTCCATGAATGAGAGGTGGGCATGGGGTATGGTAGAGAGTCAGTCCAAACACAGATACAAGAGCCAGTGAAAGTTCAGATTCAGCAGTCAGTCAGCTCACTCACTGGAATGCTGTTCCAGCAGTAAAAAGGCATGGAAGAAACAGGAGTGTTTTCTCATCAGAAGATTGAATTATGCTGATTGTAGACAGAGTGATTGCTTCACTCATTTTGCTGACCATCTGATCTTGACCCGATCTGACGATTTGGACCATCTCAACCTGCCAGCCACCGTCCATCACCCAGACTATCTCTGGAGTGGAGCCAAGACCCGTACCACCAAGCATGCACATACAGACACTGAGCCTAAGACTAGGCCACCTGGACCATCAGAAGTCGTGGCTTCTGAGCTCTGATGCCACCGACTCCCGAGCGCTGACCCCAACCATCTCCTCCTGCACCTGCTCTGTCTCAACTGTCAACCAGACTGAATGAGACCTCTCCTCTGTCCTGCAACCCTCTGCCAGGTCAGCTCTGCATACCTAATTGTCTACCAGGTAAGGAAGGGGGCAGTTTTTACACTTGTTGTTTGGGGATGGGAAGGGGCTTGAAATGAGTGCTTAATAACTTCTTTAAATGGACTGATGTTTAGCTGGCTAACTTGAGGGGGCTTTGTATTTTGTGTGTTGGTTGGGGGGTTGCTGGTGTAATGAGGCCTTCGCTGGTGTTGCATGGTTGGGGGGGGGACTTGGAGCTTAAAAGCCCTCTGATGTGGTTTTGTGCTTGTAGCTGAGAGTTAAAAACTGAAACTTTCTGTGGAGTGCGGGAAGGGTTGAAGTGGCCTGATGACTGACTAACTGCTGGGGAAGCTTTTTTTTGGTGGGGCTAAGCGCTGATGCTGCTGACTTCTGAGTGCTGACCACAATAGTCTCCTCCTGTACCTCTGTGCCTTGTGAGTCACTCACATACTGTGTGATAGGGAAGGGGGCATTTTTTACACTTGTTTGGGGAAGGGAAGGGACTTGAAATGAGCATTTAATAACTTCTTTAAATGGACTGATGTTTAGCTGGCTGATTTGGGAGGGTGTAACAGGGGATAAAGAAATGTGTCCCAATATTTCAGCCTAAACCTCATTTTGGTCTAAAACATAATGTATCTGTGTAACAAATGATTGGCCTATATAATTAAATCATATCAAAACTTGTAATTACAAGTTTAACTGAGCCACAAACTGTAATATTAAAGTGCCTTTTAATATTTGTACTAATCATTTGAGTAATAAAAAACAGGTGTCTTAAGTGTCTGCAAAAATAGAAATACAGGGAGAGAGTTCAAATTATCCCTTCAGACTATTTTTAGTGTTTGTTATCAGGACAGGCTAAAAAGCTTGTATGCACATTCCTAAGTGCAAACCTATTTCTTCCTCCTAAATCTTAGTAACTAGTAATGACAATTATTACTATCCTTATATAGCAATATAATTTACACTATCAATACATTTGTGCTGACTAAAAGATTAGCTAAAAAGAGAATTGCCTTTTAAGTTAATGTTTGTACTTGTCTTGTACCAATCATAGACAACCATAGTACTGTCTTCCACTATATAAGCAAACCACTATACACTGTTAGTTTGAAGAATTAAGAATAAGAATTAAGAATTAAGAATGAAGAATGAAGAATGAAGAATGAAGGATGTACCACTTGTAATCTCTTGCTATGATTATTGCTATAATCATTAAATTCTTCCGCCATCAGCCTCATCTTCGTTCGTCTCCTTTCTAAGTATCAGTAATGGATAATTTACAAATGGCAATTTTTTTGCACACCTCTACAGAGGGGCTTTGCATTTTGTGTGTAGGTTGGGGGGTTGCTGGTGTAAAGAGGCCTGCATTGGTGTTGCATGGTGGTGGTGGTGGGGGGGACTTGGAGCTTACAAGCCCTCTGATGTGGTTTTGTGCTCCGGGTTGAGAGTTTAAAAAATGAAACTTTCTGTGGAGCGAGGGGAGGGTCGAAATGGCCTGATGACTGGCTAGCTGCTGGGGAAGCTTTTTTTAGAGGGGGAGGGCTGATGCCATCGACTTCCGAGCCATGACCCCAACAGTCTCCTCCTGCACCTCTGTGGCAGGCCAGCTCTGTATACCTTGTGAGTCATTCAAGTGCTGTCTTATAAGGAGGGGGCATTTTTTACACTTGTTGTTTGGGGAAGGGAAGGGGCTTGAAATGAACATTTAATAACTTCTTTAAATGGACTGATGTTTAGCTGGCTAATTTGGGAGGGCTTTGTATTTTGCGTGTTGGTTGGGGCGGTTGCTGGTGTAATGAGGCCTGCGTTGGTGTTGCATGGGGCGGGGGGGGACTTGGCACTTCAAAGGCCTTTGATGTGATTTTGTGCTCAGGACCAAGTGTTTAAAAATGACATTTTCTGTGGAGTGAAGGGAGCATTGAAATGGCCTGATGACTGGCTAACTACCACGGAAGCTTTTTTTTTTTTTGGTGGGGGGTGAGTTGTTGAAGTAATAGTGCCTGAAGTGTTGTTGGGGTTGGGTGCTTGTAACTTAAGCCAGGCTTGCTGGTCTCAGATGGCTTTGGGATCTGGCCACTGATGGTAGGAGATGGGGTTGATGGACCTCCTGGTCAGTTGGTGGGAAGGTGGAGCGAAGGGCCTACGGGAGCGGCGGGGGGATTGAAGCAAAAGGAACTTGTCTGACTTGGGAATCTGGCCTACTGGTGTGGCTTGTGGAGGAAGTGGAGAGATGGGCCTCCTGGTCTGTCATGGGGGAAGGACAAAGGAAGGGCTTATTGGTGTGGCTGGGGGTTTGTGTTGTGGGAGGCATTGTGGAAGTAATGGTGCCTACTGGTGTTGTGTGTGTGTGTTGGGGGGAATACTTGGAGTGTAGGGCTTGCTCAGCTTTTGGATCCAGCCTGTGAGTGTGGCTGGGGGGCCATAATGTAGCACTCTGGACCCTCCTGGCACACTTGCTTAATGTTTAGAAAATACATGGTATTTTTTTGGAATATATGCATGCCGTGTTTTGTATGGGTGACTGATGAGACATACTTTGCCCAACATACATTAATCGGAGTGCAGGATCATAGATCAGAGTGCTCCAATATCTTCAGGCGGGGGGGGATTGAATTGATGGACATCATGGTCGGTTGAGGGTTGAAGTGAAGGGCCTACTAGTGTGGCTAGCTTCTGAGTTTTGTTTTTAATTCACAATTTCTATACCCCCGATGCCGACTCCTACTGTCCTCCTTGGGCTATTACTGTCCAAACATTCCTTCCTCAAGGTTCTGCTACATCCTGCTGCCAACCATGCTAGACCTTTAACCCTAACTATGGCCCTGCTGACATACTCCTACCCCACCATGGCTGTGCTGAGGTCAGCCCAGGACATGTCCTGCATTCTTGGGAAAAATATGTTGACTGCTACTGGGGTCAGAGGGGTGGGACAAGTGGAGACAGATCTCACAACCTGGGTTCAGTTTGCCAGCAATCACTGAGGCAACAAATGGGGTGGCTTTGTCCTCTTCCTATGGCAGAATCATGCTCGACTGCCTGTTTCTCATTAACACCAAGTGCACCATGGAAGAAACCAAATCTAGGCAGGCACTACGTACAAATTTCCACTCTCTAGTCAGGTTGATTTCCTACAAACAAAATTTATTTTGCTTTTTTTTTGTGTCTACTGCTGCCATAACCTCCTGTAACCAAGAAAGAAAATCCGTAGAGACATAGGACAAATATATAGCTATCTTCAGTGTGGTTAATGCAGGCTTATGAGATTTGTATAGAGTTGCTTCTGCCTTCAGATGTTTAGGGACTGTCAGACTTTCTACTAGTAAGGAAGCCCATTTGACTAGGGGTGCCAGTACAGAGTCCATAGCTGATGTATTCAATTGCTGGGTTCAGGGCTTCAGGTGGTATTGACAGATTGTGATGTTATTGTTCAGCACTGTGAAAGCTGATCTCTGACAGGTTTAGTATTCCACTGTGATGTACCAAACTTTGCTAGATATCAATCCGACATACCACAAATGCAAGCTACCATGGTATCTAGCCACGCCTAGACTCAATTTTAAGTACTGACCCCCCAGCTTGCTCCTCACAAGCCTAATTGTTCTCTTTCTTATCCCCCTGTCTTATCAACACTAGGCCCCTCCATCCCCTTATCCTTCCTTTCCCAACCTCGGATAGGAGCTCGCAACCCCTGGGTTGTGACATCCTACCATGCCCTGTACTTTATAGCATTCAATCCCGGGCTCACATACCCTTTTCTCCATCCACCTTCTCTATATCCCGCTTTACCAACTCCTCTGTGCACCGTGCTCTCCTAGCCTTTCTCCCCATCTCCTCCCCCACCTTCGCCTCTACCTGGTGTATATTTTTATTTTTTTTCTTCCGATCTCCTCCTGCAACCTTAGATAACCTGCTTTATCTTCCTATAGACACTTCTATGTATGTAAATACCCTGTAATCTGTACAATATCTGTATAATTCTATGTACATATGAACTTCTTTTTCTTCCTGTCTGTAAACAGTATTATCTGTATTACCTTGTAAATACCTGTGTTGACCTGTATATACAATTGTTCATGCTCCACCCAGGTCCATCTTGCAAATGAACTTCTGCTCAACGATGAACGCCTGGTTAAATAAATTGATTGATTGATTATAAATTGTAAAGTGGGTAAAAAAAAATAGTTTTATTCTGTGAGATTTCTCTTTACACCTGTCAATATGTTACTCAACTGCATCTTAATATGTATTTATATTAGAACAATAACCAACTCCAGGGTATGGGTTATTGGGATTTAATACACACCCCAGGTGCATTGTGAGGCAACTGAGTACTCTCACATCACCTGGGGTATGGATTAAATCCCAATAACCCTATACCCTGAGTTGGTCATTGTGCTTATAACGTGTTATGTTTAAAAACAGAACTTCAGAAATGTGTTTTTTTCCAGTTTAAATAGGAAAAATTTAACTGTATGCTGCCACCTTGAAAAATAGTCCATGTAAGTAATGCATATGCCAACCAGAAAGAACAGAAACTGGACCTGAGAGAAGGAAAAATCTCTTTTACTGACTGCATGGCTGACAGGTCAACAGAGAGAGAGAGAGAGAGAGAGAGACCGCAGAAATTCTGAATTAAATGTCCTGGTCTATCTTTTGCTGTCAGTCTTCTCTCTCTCTCTCTCTCTCTCTCTCTGCAGCATATTGCGCTAGCCTCTCTCTCTCTCTCTCTCCCCCTCTCGCCCTCTCGCCCTTTCACTCGCTTGCTTTCTTGCCCCACCATGCCGTGACCTGCTCTGTATTGGGCAATCAGTAAACCATGACAGCTCATGTATATAACTTGCAGAGCCTGGAAAGCTGCAAAAGCAAGAATTGCTACATCATCCCGGGATGGAGGAATGTAGAAGGGACAGCAGCTTCCAACATTCTAGTTCCCTCCACGGAGCCCTGTTGTGGGACACTGCTGCTACTTTAGGACACTGTGTGAATCTAGCTCTGGGATAGCCATCGTGCTCCATCTCACCTCCCACTACTGCAGCTCCAACATCTTGTCGTCTCCGACGTGAGCCCTGTTGTGGGACACTGCTGCTACTTTATGGGACACTGTGTGAATCTAGCTCTGGGATAGCCATTGTGCTCCATCTCACCTCCCACTACTGCAGCCCCAACATCTCAGTCTCTCCGATGTGAGCCCTGTTGTGGGACACTGCTGCTACTTTGTGGGACACTGTATGAATCTAGCTCTGGGATAGCCATTGCGCTCCATCTCACCTCCCACTACTGCAGCTCGCTGCGTCCCGCTTCAGGAGTTTTAAATGGCTGCCACTCTCATTTGCTTTGCTCAGAATGGAACGAGTCCCAATGACGTTTTCCCTGCGTCACTCCGCAAAACTGTGGATTAAATAAGGGATTTATTCCACAGGCAAGCAGGGCAACTGGACCAACTGGGCTGCACATTTTTTCCATCCCATGTTATAAAACATTTTACTGTTTATATTGGTGTTTTACTGGGCTGAATATTCAGATTGCGTGGGGCAATGGCGCAAGCCTGGGCACAGCACAACTGGGCTGCGCTGGGGCTAAGACCAGGCGACATCGAACGGTGATGCGCCATGGCTCAGCACCATTGAATATGGCTGGTTCAGTGCACAGACTGCGCATGGCGCAGTGGCACTGCACCAGTGCAAGCCACAGAGAGGGAGCATGGGGATGCGCCAGCACAAGTGCAGTTACACTAGGTGCATCACCCGCGATATTCAGCCAGGGGCATGCAAATGAGGCCATAATCTATGCAAGGCACAAATGAGGCCATTTGCATGTCATTATGGCCCCATTTGCATGCGTTGCGCTGGATGCTCCAGCGAAATGCTTCTGGCAGCCTGCCATGCTTCAGTTGGCGGGTGTTGGCTCCCTGGTGGGCTAGTGTAGCACCCCCATCCCGTCCACCTGATCGTGGGCATCCACATTAATAGATCAAACCCTGGTGGTCTAGCAGTCCCCTCACTGCATGATCGCGGGCATCTGTAATTTAAAATCAAATCCTGGTGGTCTAGCAGTCCCCTCACTGCCCAATCGCAGGCTGTAGTAGCTGCAGAAAGTCACCTGGTGGTCCAGTGGTACCCCCCCTCCCCACACTCCCACAGAGGACCCCTGGCCACCCAGCACCCCCCCCATCATCAGCGGGCAGTAGCACCCGCCTGCATACCACCCGGCCGCCAGCCGAATGACAGGTACCATATGCTCTGTACACTTATTGGTCCACTATGTGACCAATTGGCTTGCAGACCATACTGTACTACACAGGACCAGGTATGTGAATGAACGCGGGTCCTCTGTGGGAGGGGTGGGGTAGCACTGGACCACCAGGTGACATTCTGCAGCTACAACAGCCCATGAATGAGGCAGTGGGGGGACCTCTAGACCACCACGGTTTGCAATTATAGTACAGATGCCCGCGATCGGGTGGCAGGGGGACCGCTAGACCACCAGGGTTTAAAATTATATTTCAGATGCCCGTGATCAGGCGGCAGAGGGACTGCTAGACCACCAGGGCTTGAATGTAAATTACAGATGCCCATGATTGGGCTTATGGGGTGGATGGGGTATGTGTGCTTGTCAACAGTGTTCTGGGTGGGCGGGTGGCCACCCACGGCTGACAGCTGCTGTGTTGCGCCTTGCAGTACAGCGGCCCATCTGTGGGTGGCCGGAACTTACTCCTAATTTTCCGTGGCTCAACTTTGAGCCCCCCTGTGTGGCGCAATACAGGGTTGTGCTAGCATGTGCCCCACATCCCGGGCTGAATATTGGGATGTGCCGCATATGCATGGGCACACCCCTGCATCTGCGCTGCATAGGTTTACATTGCGCCCCAGCGCATCGGGATTTGCGCTGTGCCGGGCAGCCTTTTCAATATCCTGCCAGGGTGCAATGCGGGGTTGTGCCAGCGCATCTCAGTTGTGCCAGGTGCAACCCCTTTGAATATCCTGGCCACTGTGCTTTGGCTTAAGACTGTCTTTCTTTCCATTATAGACTCTCTGTGTTTTATAGTGTTTTCTAAGTTCTATTTCCAAATTCTAAGTGGTCATGACATGTTCTAAGTGGAGATAGGAAGTGTACATTTTGTATGGACCCCCCCCCCAAAAAAAATACGATAGAAGAGATACCTTGTATTGTACAGATTTTTTTTAAGTTTACCTTTTCAAAGTTAGAGGTTAAGTGCATGTTTTACATTTTAAAGGCCTTTAAGAAAAAGCTGTGGTGTCTGTTTGTATATAGCACAAGACAGACACTACACTGACTGTGCACCCAGTGAAGATTGACAGCTTTCCTTTTTTCCTTTTTTTTTAATTGTGGTGATCTAAGAAGAGGATGGCAGTGTGCTGTGCGGGTGTGTTGTCAGGGGGTGGGGTGGCTGTGGGGCTGCAGTATAGTGAAGAACAGTACTGTACTAAAGTTTAAGTAATTTGTATCCCGACGAAAAAAGGGGGAAAAGGACCTGGAGGTGATAATGAGTTTTTCTTTTCTTTTGTTTCAACCCCTAAACTCTATATAGCTAGATAAGTTTGGGCTGTATGAGCTAGTGTGAAAATATGAAGCATTCTTATCCCAGTGGCACTGAAAAGGGCTCAAGGAAAAGCAAGAGCAAAACTTCATGGGCATTTGTGCAGCAGATCAGTACAGAATCCGCTGATGGAGTTCTGACAAGCAAGTTACATCTGTTGGTGTCTACTAAAGACATAATTTTGTTCAATTATTTAAATTTGATTGCCTCACTAACTGGAAAACAAAATGGCATCAGCACGAAAAAAGATTTCCAATTTGTAACACAGGATGACACATATGTGAAAAAGGATTACCCATCTGCGATAAAGGATCCTTCTTCGAGCGGGATATCTATAAATTCCCATTAAAAATAATGGGAACTTTAAAATGTAATAACTTTGGCACAGATTAATATTTTTTCACCAGACCAGCAAAAGGCACATCTGCGTGGCAAGGCCTTTCTATCCTGAAAATTTCAGACCGCAGTTACAAACCATTTCAGAGACACAGGTGGACAAAGAAACAGCAAAAGACACATAAATTACACAGTTTTCCTGACTCTTTATCTCCGTAAAGACACAAGCAATTGGAATGAACATTGACACATCAAGACAGCTACCTTGCAAGATTCTTTATGCCAAATTTCATACAAGTCCATTGAACCATTGTGAAGTTATTAAAGTGCAAAAATTGGGGTTTAACATTAAACTGCCTACTCTCCAGTATAATTATAGTGGCGCAGTAGCGCCACTAAAGTTAGGGCTGAGCGGTCACTTCTATGTTAAAGTTAAGATTTTGCACTTAAATAACTTTGCAATCATTCCAGTGATTCACATGAAATTCTGCATGCACCATCAGGGAACATAAATTTATTGTTGTGGCAAGTTTTGTTCTGGTCAGATGTGTGGGTGTGGAGATACGTGGGGGTCAAAAATGTGAAATTTACCATTTTTGTTAAAATTGTTTGTCACGCCGGGGTCTTGCATCACAGTGGTGCCTTTTGAAGGTTTGGTGAAAAAATATTACTGTAATTCCTTCAAAAGTTATTACATTTCAAACTTTCCCATTATCTTCTATGGGGACACATAGGTGTACCGCTTGACAAAGGATTCTTTTTCACAAATGTGGAATCCTTTGCCATGCTGCTGCCATCTTGTTTTCAATTAACAGTGGCAAAAAACTTAAAAAATGCAAAAAATACCTGGATTTGGAATGTGGCAATAGTTGTCCTTACCAAATTGGAGCCCATAGACCTCGATTCTGACCTCAGTTTTTTGATTCTGTTCCTGGAAATGTGTATTTTTAAAGTGGCAAAATCCTTTGTTGCAAATTGCAAAAAAGCATTTCTTTGCAATCTTCAGAAAAGGATTCATCCTTTGCTGCAAATGTTGATAAAGGAAGCATGAAAAGGATCCTTTCTTGCAATTTGCAAAAGAGTATTTTTTTAGACAGAATTTTCTATGTCGCTTTATAGTTAACTAACGGGTTGGGATTTTGGCATGAAATTTTTAGGGTACAAAGGGCTTTGCCCACAGATGTGCCTTTTGCTGGTTTGGTGAAAAAAAAAAATACTTTGCTCTGGAGTTTTGTGGGCATAAATTTTGCTTTGTTTCCCACAGGATAACATTGTAATGTAAGGTGTACCCAGTCATTTCTTTGTCACTCAACTGTAAAGAAATGGTTTGCAATTTGTCTGTGAAATTTTCAGGGTGAAAAGTGCTTGCCTCACTAATGTGCCCTTTGCTGGTTTCCTGAAAATATATTAGTTTGCTGTTCACTTATAAATGTTTCAAATCTTGCTGTCTTTTCTATAGGATAATATTGCAATATGAGGTGTTTCTTTGGTGCCACACACTATGGGATGGGAACACAGGGCCAAGATGGCCCTGTGCTCCCACAGGCAAATAAGGATACCACTACTGTCTCTAAAAAAAATATGCATGGGTGGGAGGGCCCAGTGTTCCCACATGCAAATACAGATGCCAGTATGGAGCAGAAAAAAGGATATGATTATGGAGTGATGGGATACAATTACAGTCTCTCTAAAATTATGGGTGGATGGGAGTGCAGGGCCCAGAGGGCCAGGCCCTCACACAAATAAATAAGGCTGCAAGTATACTTTCTCAAAAGGTAAGGAAATTCCTTGCAAAAAACTTTGTTAATGCATCAGTTAGGGTTCCACTGACAAAATTTGGGAAATGTGAGCCAGCCTGTTGGTGCTGAGGGTTGAGGCACTGTATGCCACACCTTCCGTTATGCCAGCAACCTGGGTTTGGGACCACACCCATGGTTGTCAGGGGTCAGCTGGGGGGAGGACAGAGCTGGATTGAGCCACCTTATGGTAGCTCTCGTCTCCAGGGGTGGGTTTTGGTGCTACTTTACTAGGCAGCAGTGCGGGGAGGGGAGGATGTCATTAGGCACTTGGCAGTGGCTGTGTTCTCCACATGGCTTCCTGCCTTGGCCATGGCCCTTTACACTGGTGTCCTGTGGGGGCAGAGACTTGGGCTTCAGTAGCTATTTCAGTAATCACAGAAAAACCCTTGTAACATTGCCATGCTGCATGATCCCTGAAAGGGGGAAGAAGCCCCAGATGGCTGTTAAGCTGGCACAGAGTCTTGCTGGCAGATGGGAAATATATTGTTTATATAAAAAAAATTGGAAAATGTGGTGTTAGGGTTTCCAACCCTAACACCTCAATCTACCCTGCATGCTCCAACAGGTGTCGGAGGTGTGCCTTGGGGTTGTCAGCTCTAACGTTCACCCCATTCCCATACTGCACCTGTCTCAGCATATTTACTCATGAAATGGGGTGACTGTTAGGGCTGGAAACCCCAAGGCACACACCCCCGATGCCTATTGGTGCATGCAGGATGGGGGTAGGGTGCAAAGGCTTTCGTCAGTGGAACCCTAACTGATGCATTAATGAAGTTTTCTTGCAATTAAAAAACAATGTATATATATATATTATAGGGGTGCGGTTCACCCCTATATTTAGGGTTATGAAGCCACTTCTATGTTAAACTCAAGATTTTGCGTGATAATAACTTTGGACCCATTCAACAGAATTGCATGAAATTTGGTATGCTCAGTGGGGCATGGTAGATCTCTTGATTTGCCAAATGTCGTTTCAGTCGGACTTATCTTTTTATGCGCACCAAAATGCTGAAAAATGCATTTCTCACCAGTTATGTGGGCAGTTTTTTGGATTTTGTCCGTGGTGTTGCACAGCTGTTGTGTGGTGTGCCACTCTTGAACTTAGCATGTTGAAAGAGCTTGTGTCAAGGAACATGCCACTTTCTGTTTGGTGAAAAAATATTAATCCATTCAAAAGTTATTAAAGTTTTAAGTTCCCATTATAAGTCTATGGGAAAATTTATATGGTTATTTTGCAAAAGAAGAATGGGGTTTTGGCCATCTGGTCCCTCTTCACGATCAAAAAATTTGCAGGCTCAAGATCAAAGATACTTTGATCATGAGGAATTCTTTGATCGCGATGGCCGCCATCTTGTTTTCATTTTGCAGTCGGAAAAAAACAAATATCTCGGCTCGGGGTGACTTCTGAAGTAAAAGTCTGATGGGTTTTACTCAGGGTCTTTCCTCTATCAAGCCATGGCTGTGGTTTCTTGTAAATGTGTCCAAAAATAGAGTTTTAAAGTTTTAAAATCTTTGATCGCAGCTTGCTAACGATCTTTGATCATTATCCTGCAAATTCTTTGATCACAAGATTCTTTGACTGCGATCTTTGATCGCGAGGGTGCGACTAGATTGCCAGATTAAAAAATTGATTTCTCAGCCCAGGGGTGACTTAGAAAGACACACTAGGATGGGTTTTGCTCAGGGGGCTTCGTTCTATCGAGTCATGGCTGTGGTTTCATGTATTTATGTGTAAAAATTGAGTTTTAACATTTTTTATTCTTTGATTGCGAGTCTACAAATTCTTTGATCATGAGATTCTTTGACCGCGATCTTTGATCGCGAGGGCACAACTAGATGGCCAGATGAAAAAATCTAATTTCTCAGCCCAGGGGTGACTTGTAAAGTCAAACTAGGATGGGTTTTGCTCAGGGGGCTTCGGTGTATCGAAGCGTGGCTGTGGTTTCATGTATTTCTGTGTAATAATTGAGTTTTACCATTTTTTATTCTTTGACCATGCCACCCAGCCCGGATTCACCTCCCAGTAAGGTACGGCACCATCACCAGCCTATCGGAATTCGAGCGCCTCTCACTGAGTGGCCCGGCTGGGCCAGAGTCAAGGAATTTCAAACTGGGCTTTTTTCCGCCCAATGGGCTCTGCTTTCTGCTTTCCTCTCTGGGGTTTCACCTAAAGAAATTTTTTTTCTCAAACAGCCTTACACTAACTTGTGCTTGTTTAAAAATATTTTTTCTCTGAGTTATTGTTCAAGTGATTGCAGCGCAGTTAAGTTAGTTAAAGCTGTTAAACTGCTCTCCACCACTTTGGAGCCCACACTAAGTACCTTTATTGTCTTGCTAATTTTCTGTTTCTGTGCTACATGACCTTTCTGTGCCCCAGCTGCCTATAAATCCTGCTTTTTTCTCCCTCCTTTCCTCTAGCGGACCCCCTGTGACTGGGGAAAGCCCTTGCTCCACAGACAGACACATCCCAGCGATCGGACGGTGATTCCAAAGCCACCAACCACGCTGCCCAGCCCGGATTCACCTCCCAGTAAGGTACGGCACCATCACCAGCCTATCAGAATTCAAGCGCCTCTTGCTGAGCAGCTCATATTGGCCAGGAGTCAAGGAATTTCAAACTGGGCTTTTTTCCGCCCAAAGGACTCTGCTTTCTGCTTTCCTCTCTGGGTTTTTTTCTCCCACTCCCACCCCCTCCCAGGCCCCCAATTAATACACCCTAGTCCCGCCCATAGCTGGTATTGCCACTTCACCATTGGGCAACAACTAGACCTATCCCTAGGGCTCCCTCATCACGTACTAGGAAAGGCGCTCTTTCTAGACACTATCTTACTCTTTACCCCCCTCCTGGAATTATGGCATACTATACTTATAGTATTCTACTGTTTTGCTGCTGTGCACCTCTTGCTCTTCACACCATCGATGAGACAGGTCCCAAAGCAATACTCGCCCTACTATATTCAGACAACCAAGCTCCTGGCCGATGCACCACACCCTATCTTGCGCTCCCCCCTCTCTTGTTCACACTCCACTGTATCCAAACCTCCTGCTTCTATCACCATTGACACTCAGAGCACTCCCTCCATTGTCACTGCAGAGCAACATCTCTTTTAAGCACACCAGCAACGTCAGGCCGACACTACGACCTTCAACTAAGCAGCACAAAAGGAATAAAGCATTTAGGTACTTCTTATGCACACTTAAGAAATGATTTCTCCTGTTTCCACTTTGCTTAGGCAATGTAGAGGTAAATCCGGGCCCTCACTCCCTGCTTAGCTCGCCAACAGAGTTCGCGACAGCGCCAGGTCTTAAAATAATGTTAGTTAACATACTAAGCCTTGCAAAAAAAATTGACCAGTTACTAGCTTGAGCCCTACACACAAAGCCTGATCTCATTATTATTACGGAATCTTGGCTAAAAAAATCCAACCTGGACCAACAAGTTACCTTTCTGGGCTACAATCTCTATAGAGCAGACAAGGAATCCAGAGGAGGGGGAGTAGTTATCTACACAAAAAACAAATTCTCAATTAGTGACATCTACTGCAACACTAAACACAAGGAATACAAAATAGTTTCCCTAAAATTACACCTCCCTTCCACAGAATGCATTACTATTATAGGTGGTTATAGGCCCCCTAATGACGGAACCGACATCTTCAGCATCCTGAAATCACTAACTACCTCTGCCAATACCGAAGTTTTAATCTTAGGGGATCTTAACCTGAATTGGCTCTCACATAAATCACATGTCCTCAAATATCTCTACGATGAACTGGGCCTCACCCAACTAGTGTCCGAACTCACTAGAACTAACAAGGTAAACACTGCGAGTAGTTCCATTCTGGCCTTTATTTTATCTACCCATCCACACAAAATCCTCCACACAGCAGTATTTCACAATGATATGAGCGACCATGGAATTGTAGTATGTACTAGGTCTCAAGCAAAAACCTGTAATCAGCCTAAGTTTATAACCAAACGGTCATTCAGAAAATTCCATACTTCTACTTCCAAAGTGACCGTAGTAAGGTTAGGTGGCAGAACTTATACCTCGCTACAACACCAGATGAGGCAGTCTCAGTCTTAAATGATAACCTAAATCACCTAGCAAATAAACACGCACCGGTCATCAAAGTCAGGAAGCGGAAGATCTCTCATCCTTGGTTTTCACCAGAGCTCAAGTCTGCTCTCTCTGAGCGTGATAAGCTATGGGCAAAGGCTAGACATACCAAGAGTCCGGTAGATTGGCAGGCCTTCAGAACCATGAGGAATGCCTGTGTCAAGTATATCCACTCAGCCAAAGCCAATTTCTATGTTACCACACTTGAACAGGCTAAAGGGGATGCCCGGAAAATCTGGAGGACCCTGAAGTCAATCAAAGGGAAACCCGTGGCCTCACCCTTACCCACCAAGATCACCAAAAGCAATGAGACCATTGAAAATAGTAGCCAAATCCTCAAAGAATTTAACTCCCACTTCATCACTGCTGGCCTAGCATTCGACTCATCCCCTTATGCTGCACACTTAAATAGGTTGACTCGAACCCCACCCCATCAGCAACAACTTGTCCCTTTCAGCTTCACCCTATCAGCTTTAAAGAAGTGGAAGATGCCTTTATGAATCTAGATACCAAAAAAAGTTCAGGGAATGATGGAATCGAACCACTCTTCTTAAAACTCGGATTTCCTCACCTCACTGCCCCTATCCTCCACATCTTCAACCTGTCTATTTCATCCTCTATGGTCCCGTCGTGCTGGTAGTTAGCCCACATCCTTCCGCTATTTAAATCAGGTGACCCTTGTGATCTAAGACCTGTCTCGATTCTACCTGTCCTCTCCAAAGTTTTTGAAAAACTGATTTATGCTCAACTAAAGCAGCACATGGAAACCTTCTTACTCCTGAACCCAGCCCAATCCGGTTTCCACTCTAACCATAGTACTGTTACTGCTCTCGCTAAAGTAACCAACGACTGGCTTTCTGCTATAGACTCAAAGAAGTTCACGGGTGCTGTCTTCCTAGATCTTAGCAAAGCATTCGATACAGTAGACCACTCCCTAATTGAATACAGCCTTGCCAATATAGGTGCTACTCCAGCGACCATACGGTGGTTTAGCAGTTGCCTTTCAGGAAGGATGCAAAAAATCAAAGCCGGTGGCACGTTCTCCTTCCCACTACCAATCACTAGAGAAGTCCCACAAGGCTCCATCTTAGGTCCAATCCTCTTCTCTATATACATTAATGACCTTGACCGTCACATATCCAAATCGAAACTCCACTTCTTTGCCGATGACACGGTTCTTTATACATCGCACGCATCCCTATCTGAGGTTAGGGATGTCCTTCAAGCCGACTTTGCCCAACTCGAGGCCAATCTCATTAACACCAGACTTCTTCTAAATGCTAAGAAAACCAAAGCTATGATCTTCTCTTCTAAAACAGTGCCCTCCTTAACTTCCTCCCTGCCGAAGGAGTTTATAGTTACTTCCCTAGGTGAGCCTCTGGAAGTCACTCCAAAATTTAAATACCTCGGGTTCTGGATTGACAGTAAGCTCAACTTTTCAGAACATCTGGATGACCTTGCTAGAAGGCTAAAAGTACGTTTAGGCTTCCTGTTCCGTAATAGAATATTGTAGGTGCCGTATTGGTCCTTTTAAGAACAGATCCAGAAACAAATGATTTGATACCTTTTATTGGACCAACATGGATGTTACAGAAAAGAACAAAGTGCTTTAGCTTTCGAACCAACCAGGTCCTTCTTCAGAAGCTTTGTGGCAGTTTTTTCAAATATCCCATACTATTAACCCCAGATTATATAGAAAAATCAGAAATAATTCTCATTGCTTTAATATATACATTTAAACATAATAGAAGATTACGTCAGAGAAGTTAATTAACACCGGTATGCTTTAACTGAGGAGCCTCAGAAAGGCAAAGGTTATCAAGAATTTCTACAGCCAGAGAGTTCTTTATCACATAAATTTAAAATGTCTCAGTATGCCAAGAAAGCATTCTAGCGATAAAAAAAACCTTGGAGTGGCAGTCTCTCTAATACATGTAAGATGAGCTTACAATTTACATTCCAATTGTCCTGGTATATTAAAGGACAGATAATGAGAGACAAAATCCTGAAATTAGGTATAACTGCAAGTTGAAAACAAGCCTCAAATTAGCCTACACATATAAACATGATGCATGAAAGTATAACTTGTAAGTGTAAGTGCCAAATAAAAAATACTTGTCAAGGACCCCCAAGAAAATGAGACCATGAGCCTGCTAAGTGCAGATTTCAACACAGAGTCTGTGTATAACAAAAATGCACAGAATCAGTCTAAGCAATCTAAATGAAAACCCAAAGGAATTACACCTTTTATGAACCCCCAAGTAAATGAGATATGCAGCTTAATATGAGCAGTTAAAAATGTGACAGTATGTAATCCAACCACCAACAACTAATAGAAGGAAATATATGCACACTAGAGGCCAGATATTCAAAAGGGTTGCGCCATGCGCAACAGGGTTGCGCATGCTCAAGTCCTAAATTGCGCCATTCTGCGATATTCAGCAGGAGGTAGTTGCGCCACTGAAAACAGGCTGAGCAACAGCGCAATGCAAATGAATGCATGCTCAACAGGAGGGGGAGGAACCATGCATAAACTGCACAGCCCGATATTCAGCCAGGCTGTGCAGAGTTGGGCAGGCGTAACCCCAACCTGAGCCTGCAGGGACCTGAGCCAAAAAAAAAAGGCTTAGTTTAGGCCACCCACAGGTGAGCTGTGTGCATTGCAGGGTGCAACACAGCAGCTGCCACCTGTGGCTGGCCTCAACTCAGTCCCCTGTGCCCCCAGCCCGATCACGGGCATAGTGTCCCCCCCACCAGCCCGATCGAGCATCAATGTGGCCCCCTCTCCTGTCACATCCCTGGTGGTCCAGTGGATCAAATGCCCGATCGCGGGCAGAAAGTAAAGTGAAACCCTCCCCAGCCCAATCAAGGGCAGTAAGTAGGCTGGAAACTCTCCACATGTCCCCAGCCCGATCAATGGCAGAGTAGAGTGAAATCCCACCCCCCGAACATGTCCCTTGTGCCCGATCATGGGTCAGTATGTAAAGTGACCCCCAACCCCTAACATCTCCTGGTGGTCCAGTGACCAGTCCGATCGTGGGCAGAATGTAAATTGAACCCCTCAAACATCTCCTGGTGGCTAGTGTCCCCCACCCCACCCACCCACCTCACGAAGCCCCCCCTCCCCGCCTCCGCAGCTGGCGGGCGTGCAGCATCCCACCTGCCTGCCACCCGCCGCTGATCGGGTTCGGAAGATGCCTGTTAAGAGCAAGCCTATCGGGCTGTAGCTCATATCGCATACGACAGTCCAGAATCTCTGACTGTCATATGGTATAGATGCACGCCCATTGGCTCTGGCTCTGCACCACTGGGCGCAGAGTCTACCGGGCAGTCGTCAGGGGCGGCGGGCGGCAGACGGTGGATGCTGCCGCCCGCCGCCGGGGAGCGGGTGGTGGGGCTTCGGGTGGTGGGTGGGGGACACTAGCCACCAGGAGCTGTTTGGGGTTCAATTTACATTTCTGCCCAAGGATCGGGTATTTCCCCGTCCACTGACCACCAGGAGATGTTCGGGGTTGGGGGTCATTTACTTACTGCCCACGATCAAGCAATAAGGACATGTTTGGGGGTTTCACTTACTTTCTGCCCGCGATCGGGCACAAGGGACATGTTCGGGGTTCACTTTACTTTCGCCCGCAATCGGCACAAGGGAATGTTCGGGGTTCACTTACTTTCTGCCCGCGATCGGGCATTTTGGTCCACTGGACCACCAGGGATGTGAACGGAGGGGGGGAGTTTTTAAACATGCCGCCCGCGATCTGGCATTTCGGTCCACTGGACCACCAGGGAGATGTACGGGAGGAGGTGGGGGAGCCACATTGCTGCCCGCGATCGGGCTGCAGGGTGCGTCGGTCCCCGACGGCTGCTGCCTGGCAGGGCGCAAGGCGCAAGTCCTCGGGGATCGGCGCACCTACATGCTAATGGCATGCAATGGGGCTATAATCAGATGCAAATGGCCCCCTGTGCCTTTGCATGAATTATGGCCCCATTTGCATGTCACCTTTTGAATATCGTGATTTTGGCGTATGGCGCAATGGTACTTGGCCACCGCAAGTTGAATGCTCCACTTCTGACAACTTCTGTGGCGCAAGTTCCACTGGAGTTATGCACAGTGGTTGTGGTTGGGGTGATATTCAAAGGAGTTGCTCAATAGTGCAACCTTTGAATATCGCCTCGGCACACCTCGCGCAACTATTTTGCGAGGCGCAAGGGCTTGCACCTCAGAATGGCGCAGTTTGAATATCCAGCCCTATATGTGAAAACTAGGTGTCCTAGCCACATAACAATTGCCCCATGCCACGCTCCACCCACACATATGTGTGTACATACACCACACCTCACCCACACACACACACACGCGCGCACACACCTGCACACCCCACACAACCACAACACACAACAAATATAACAAAACACATTCCACACACACCACACCACACCACGCACAACAAACAAAACACACACACACACCATACCCACAACACACAAAAACACAACACACACAAAACACACACATACATACCTACATCAGTATATTGTAAGCTCATCTTACATGTATTAGAGAGACTGCCACTCCAAGGTTTTTTTATTACTAGAATGCTTTCTTGGCATACTGAGACATTTTAAAATTTATGTGACAAGAACTCTCTGGCTGTAGAGAATTCTTGATAACCTTTGCCCTTCTGAGACTCCTCAGTTAAAGGCATACTGGTGTTAATTAGCTTCTCTGACATAATCTTCTATTATGTTTTAAATGTATATATTAAACCAATGAGAATTATTTCTGCTTTTTCTATATAATCTGGGGTTAATAGTATGGAATATTTGAAAAAACTGCCACAAAGCTTCTGAAGAAGGACCTGGTTGGTTCGAAAGCTAGAGCACTTTTTTCTTTTCTGTAACATCCATGTTGGTCCAATAAAAGGTATCAAATCATTTGTTTCTGGATCTGTTCCATAATATGTCACTTTTTCCACTCGATATTAGAACCAGACTTGTACAGGCCACATTCCTCCCACTTCTAGACTATGGGGATCTAATTTACATCTCGTCTTCAACTTCAAATCTAAAGAAACTGGACATCCTGTATCACCATGCCCTGCGCCTCATCACAAACTCCCCAATATGGACGCATCACTGCCACATGTATTCAGCCATAGGTTGGACGTCTCTCTCACTACCAGATGTATTCTCCACGTTGGCACCTGGACCCTAAAGCTCCTACTCAACAAACTCCCTAGCTATCTAACTTCCCTTATCCAGACTGCTCACAGTACCTATTCGCTCACGAACTTAGACTTTATAACGCTGAAGGTCCCAAAAACTCGCACTACTCTTGGCAAACACGCCTTCTCCGTTACCCTCCCCACCATCTGGAATCAGCTTCAAACATCCCTGAAACTACCCGAGTTAGTTTCTCTTAGCCTCTTCAAAATGCTATCTAATGCAAAAAAAAAGATGTATGTAGCTGTCACTGAAACCTGTGGTGCTAGGATTTACCAAGTCCACTGGTCCAAAATGTCAGCACCAGCATGTTATGTAAGAGTGTGGTGACTTGTGGTAGGCAATATGGAGCAGTACTGTACACAAGTATAGGATTAGCACTTAACGTATGTAATAAGCAATTACTGTATGTAGCATCAATCTTGTTTGTATGTGTGTAACAGGATCTCCTTGTGAATGAGCTTGCTCAAAGGAGTTTTTTTCCTGCAATAAACTTGAACTTGAATTTGATCGCGAGCCTGCAAATTCTTTGACTGCGAGATTCTTTGATCACAATCTTTGTTCGCGAGGGAGGGTCTAGATGGCCAGATTTGGAGGAATCAGATAGCCCAAGTTTAACAACTTTTAAAATTAAATATCTTGGAAACTGGTCTTTTAACATGAAATTTGGAGGGTGTTCACGGGATGTCCTGTAGATGTGAATTATGGTGTTTAGGTGTCAGAAAACTAATTTGTTGTGGAAATATTTCGTGGCGCAGTTTACGTTTTGCGGAGAGCGTTTTGCATTGTGGTAGTGGCTTGACACTTATAAGGTAGTTAGTCTTATTGCCATGAACATACTTTTCAGTTGTTATGTGTGTAAAATGTAAAAAAGTGCGGCATTCTGCCACTTGAACAAATGAAAATGTCAAACTTTAAAATGTTATATCTCGGACACGGTTTGGTCTTTTAAATTGAAATTTGAAAGGTGTTGAGAGAATGTCCCGTACATGTGAATTATGGTAGTTAGGTGTTGGAAAATTAATTTGCTGCAGAGATATTGCATGACGCACTTTACATTTTACGTATAGTGTTTTCTATTGTGGTAGTGGCTTCACATTTATAGGGTACCTAGCCTTACTGCCATGGAAGTAATTTTTAGTGGTTTGGTGTCTGTCGTGTAAATAAGTGTGGAATTATGCCACTCTGATGAATGAAACTTTGTTTTCTTTCAAGGTGGTGGGAGCGTGGGTCACCCATATGCACTCCCACCAATGCGTATGATATTCAGCACTTGTACTGTTATGTTAGGCAAATATTTGCAAGTTGGTGGGAGCGCAGGGTGGGCCCCACACTCCCACCAACTTGTGAGACTTTCTACTTTTCTATTCTTTCTCAAAAATGAAGGAAATTCTATGCAAAAAACTTCATTAATGCATCATTTAGGGTTAAAACACAAAAAGTCAGGAAATTAGACCATTAGGGTTGACCCCTCCTACCTCGTGGACCCCCCCATCCTCCCAAGACTGACAGATGACTGGGGTGTCATTGGGGTTGTGAGGCCTAAATGTCAGCCCATTCTTCTTTACTGTGGTTTGTGAATGTGATTATACATGGAATGGGGTGACATTTGGCCTCACAACCCCAGTGACACACCCCGTCATCTGTCAATCTTGGGAGGATGGGGCTCCACGGGGAGGGCAACCTAAAGGTCTCATTTCCTGACTTTTGTGTTTTAACCTAAATGATGTATTAATGAAGTTTTTGCATAGAATATATCTATATATCTATATATATATAGATATATATATATATATATATATATATATTTATAAAATGGGTAGGGAAATTGTTGTTGTTTTATTGGATGATGAGCATCACATGACGTGCGTATATCAGGCGCGACCGCACCTGCACTTTTACCCCTTCCAAAACAATTTTTGACATTTTATAAGATGATAGATAAACCACTCTGAGGTGTGCGGTCGCTCGACTATTTTCACGCCTTGGGCAGTTGACACACTCAGCCTGCAGCCTCGATGCATACACACACACCAAGGTATGTGTGAGTATCAGAGGGCTTACCACACACCTCAGAGTGGTATATCTATTACATACTGTATATATATATATATATATATATATATATATATATATATATATATAAAAGCTGTGCACCATGTATCATTTTGTATATAATGGTTGCTTTCTGGTTTGTGTATTGTTTCTTTATAATTTTCTATATCACGCAGGCAAATGTGACAGTTCTTTTTAGCTTACCACTACATGTTCAACTTTTATGAAACTGCAATGTATGAAAGGAAGATCTTTGAACACAGTAGCTGTGTCTTTATATTTTACCTTTTGTGAAAAATATTCTGTCTTCATGCTATTTTATTGTAGCGTGTAGCTCTGCAGCTGTGTTAACTGTTTGGTAGCCTCACTGGGGGATTAAATATTTTCTTCCCACTACCCCTTTCCCACCTTGTCCACCCCTTGTTTGGCTTTTTGATCCTATATACATATTATACAGTTATACTGTTGTATAGTAGATCAACAGTATTAAATACATTACTGGCCATTCTTTTTTTTTTTTTTACTTTCTCTTTTATTTCTTACCCTACCCTCAGCACCTCCACTCTTCAGGAGACACCCATATAGCCTTGTCAGTCCCCGCCCTCTTACCTGGAGCCTGGCACGGTCCATCCCCCATGTAGCCTTGGTTATACCCCCCCAGGCGGGGTACGAGGTGGGGCCCGTGCACCCCAAGGTCCTTCCTGTTTTCGTAAGGATGCCGTCACCAGGGCAGGTAGGGGCATTGGGGATTGGGGCCGTTGTGCTCCATCTAACGGTGGCACTGCAGGATGTTTTCCCTGTTTCTTGGCATGCTGTGTGCCCTGACATCAAGGCGCTAAGCGCGACATCCAGCACGCCACCCCTTCTCCTGGCTCAGGCTTGCCCTACCTCGGGTCTCCACCCGAGGTCAGACATGCACTGAGCCCTGGATCCCCCCCCTCTCCCCAGAGAAGGCAAGCTGCCCTTAGTGCACTCAAGCCTCCTCCCCAGCCAGCCCTCCAGCTCCTGGCCTGCTTCCTGAACCTGGGTTGGCGTATGCAGGAATCCAACTGCCGCTGGGCGGCTCAGCTTACTGGCCATTCTGAAAGATCAAATCTTCCTTTCCACTTCACTTTCTCTTCCCTTCAGCCTTGAGTTTGCCTGGTGTTTACAGTATACATTGTTGTGTATAGCTAGTACCTCTGATGTTTTTTTTTCATCACTCTTTATAGTGGAATATTTCCAAAAGTTTTTAATGCAGTCACAGCATTATATGTTGTATTAATTAATTCTGAACTTTGATTTTTTGCAATTTTGTCTAATATATCTATAAAATTAAAATTGTTCAGCCTTCCTTTTCTTCATTGTTTTTAAAATTAACTGATTGTGTTTTAATTGTTCACTGAATCTCTGATTAAGCATCACATACTATGTAACTTGAACTAGAATTTTTGTGGTAGAAAAGGATAAAGTTTCTTTTGATGTTAATTACTTGATTGTCTAATTAATCACTGCATAAACTGTGGGTTTCTTCTGTGACCAATGTTGCCCCTTGTTGAAGCCTCAGACTTGAAATAACATGTTGGAGTGTTGGGCATGGCCGTCTGGTGCATCTCCGAGCTGTGAGGTGTAAGTGTTTCTTTTTTATGATTATGTTCTTTCTGAGGTGTGGCCACCAGAACTGGACATAATACTGCAGGTGGGGTCTCATAAGCAAGTGATACAGTAGCAACACCACATCCTTCCTCCTGCTGGAGATACTTCTCCCAGTGGATCCCAGCATCGCACTAGTCCTATCCACTGCTTTTCACACTTCCCTGCCACTTTTTTTTTTATTTGTCCCTCGGTCTCGGCCTGGAGGAACAGCAACCTTCCAGCCATGTTGGCTGGGTCCCACTGTACCGGGATCCCAGCGTCATGATGCACAATACCAGGGAGTTTTTACCTATGGCTTTCTCCCTTTTTCTGTCTCTACCCCAATGGTGACAGCAGGAAGGCCTTGACATCCAGACTGATGACGTGCTGACGCACGCCTTAGTCAAACGCCCAGCAGCGTAACCCCCACCCTGACTCTGAAGAGCCATATGCTCTACTGCCCGTACTTCCACCTGCAGTAGTGTTGTGGGCACATCTGCTGCCCAGTAACCCACCTCCCCTGGAGGAGGAGAGTGTCCATTGGGATGCTCAGTCCTCCTCCTCCCAGCTGACCCAGATGACCCGGGCCCATTCCTGAACCTGGGTCATCAGCGTAGCGTGAGGTGTGGCATCCAGCACCCCAACCCTCAGCACCACCAGGCTGGCCACACTTTCCTGCCACTTTGAGGTTATCAGATATGATAACGTCAAGGTACCTTTCCTGCTTAGTGACTGTCAGTACCATCACCCCATCCTCCTGTCTTCCTATGCCCTAGATGCGTCCTTTTTCATTTTGGGGTACTGAACCCCAACTGCCATGCTGTTGACCACTCCTCAAGTTTCCCAAGGTCCCTATGCAATCTCCCCCCCTTTCAGTGTCCTCCCTATTACAAATTTTGGTGTCATCCACAAAAAGGCATACCTTCCCTTCCAGTTGTTCTGCAATGTCACTTATGAAGACACTGAAGAGGACTGGTCCCACTACTGAGTCCTGCAGCACCCTGCTGGTCACTCTCTCCTCATTAGAATGAGTGCCATTAACCACCACACTTTGCTGCCTATCCATTAACCAGTTCCTTACCCAGTTCATCACTTTTGATCCCACCCCTAGTTTATCGGTCTCCCGTGCAGCACAGTGTCGAAGGTTTTGCTAAAGTCAAAATAGGCGCCACATCCATTGCCTTCCCCTGATCTATTTCTTGGTCACCCAGTTGAAGAAATCAGTCAGTCAGTCGTCTGGCATGACCCCCCCCCAATGAATCAAGATACTCTATCAACCTTTACTTTAACAGGGTTTCCATTAATTTTCCCATCACTCACACAAGACTGACCAGCTTATGGTTGCTAGCCTCCTCCCTCCTGCTGCTGTTGTGGACAGGGACTATGTCTGTTCTTCTCCAGTCCTTAGGAACACTGCCTGTTTCTAGTAAGCTGTTAAACAAGGCCATCAATGGGGCAGCAAAGCACTGGGCTGTTTAGAAACATAGAAACATAGAATTTGATGGCAGATAAGGACCACTTGGCCCACTTAGTCTGCCCATTACCCTACCTAATGGATAAGCTGCAGATCCTAGTTAACCAACAGCCTACTTCCTCCTACCCCCCACAAGAATTGCCTTATGTCTGTCCCATGCATTCTTGAATTCCCCCACTGTTTTTGATTCCACAACCTCCTCAGGAAGGCCATTCCATGCATTCACAACCTTCTCCATGAAAAAATACTTCCTCAAATTTCCTCTGAGCTATCCCCCCTATATCTTCAAATTGCGCCCCCTTGTTCTTGCACATCTTTTTTTCTGAAATATGCTGCCCTCTTGGACTTTGTTGATTCCCTTGAGGCACTTGAAAGTTTCTATCATGTTCCACCTCTTCCTCCTTTCCTTGAGGGTATACATATTAAGCTCCTTTAATCTCTCTCTTCATATGGCTTCTGGTGCAGACCCTGCACCATTTTAGTTGCCCTCCTCTGGACAGTCTCATCCTGTCTATGTCCTTGTGGAGATGGGGTCTCCAGAACTGCATGCAGTACTCCAGATGGGGTCTCACCAACTGTCTGTACAGAGGGATAACAACTTCCTGTTTTCTACTGGTGATGCCTCTTCCTATGCATCCAAGTATCCCCCAGCCCTCCTTACTGCCTTCTCACATTGCTTGCCCACCTTTAGGTTATCTGATATGACTACCCAGGTCCCTTTCCATTTTTGTCGTTGTTAGTATCTCACCCCCAATGTGTACTCTTCCCCTTGGTTTTTGTTTCCCAGCTGCATTACTTTGCACATCTTTGCACTGAATCTAAGCTGCCATACATCTGACCATTCCTCCAACCTTGCCAAGTCCCTTCTCATCCTTTCCACCCCACCTTGTGTATCAACCCTGTTGCAGATCTGTGTGTCATTTGCAAAGAGACATACTTTTCCTTCCAGTCATTTCGCAATGTCACTTATAAAGACATTAAAGAGGACCAGTCCCAGTACTGAACCCTGCGGTACCCCGTTAGTAACCCCCCTTTCTTCAGAGTGGACTCCGTTTACTATTACCCTCTGCGTTCTGTTGTCCAGCCATTGTTTTACCCAGGCTACCACCTTGGGACCCACTCCAAGGCTGGCTAACTTGTTTATTAATCTTTTGTGTGGGACTGTGTCAAATGCCTTGCTAAAGTCTAGGCAGGCCATGTCCACAGCCCCTCCCTGGTCTACTACTTTGGTCACCCAGTCAAAGAAATCTATTAGATTCATCTGACACAACTTTCACACTGTGAATCCATGCTGCCTTGGGTCCTGTGCCCTGCTGGCCTCTAGGTACTTAACAATTCTTTCCTTCAGAAGTGATTCCATCATTTTACCTACCACTGAGGTCAAACTAACAAGTCGGTAGTTTCCTGCCTCTGCCATGTTCCCACTTTTGTGAAGTGGAATCACATCCACCCTCCTCCAGTCCTCAGGTACCACCTCATCCTCCCATGATTTATTAAAGAGGGTAGTCAGTGGTGTCACTAGTTCTCCCCTTAGTTCTTTTAGAATTCTGGGGTGACTCCCGTCAGGCCCCTTTGCTTTGTCCACCTTCAGTTTTAAGAGTTATTTCAGAACCCTTTCTTCTGTGAATGGACTGGTATCAACCCCCCTATCCAGAGTGTTTCCATTGTTTGGTTTAGGTACCTCCCCCTCTTCTTTTGTGAATACTGAGCAGAAGTGTTCAGTATCCTTGCTTTTTCACTATCACCCTCTGCTCACATCCCCTCCCCTTTATTAAGCCTCAGTATCCTTCCCTTGGTCTTTCTTCACTCCCTAATGTACCTAGAAAAGGTTTTATCCCTCTTCTTAACAGAGCTGGCTATCTTCTCCTCAGTTTGGGCCTTTGCTATTCTGACTGCCTTCCCTGCCTCCTTCTGCTTAAACTGATATAGTTCTCTGTCCTGCTCCTTCTGTATTTCCTTATATTTTCTGAATGCTATCCTTTTCTCCTTAACCTTCCCCGCCACATCTTTTGAGAACCATAGTGTTTTTTTCCTTCATTTTGTTTTGTTGATTTGCTTTACACAAAGGCTTGCTGCCTCTGTGATGGCAGTTTTGATTGTACTCCTCAGTACCTGAATGTCAGCCTGCTTGAATTGTGCATGTCTGCACTGAATCAGTACTTTGTTGTTTTGTTTTTTGTAAATGCAAGTAAATCTTCAGGACATAGGGGCCTATGCACTACTGGGCAGAAATTACAAGCCAGAGACACATATCCCACTGGCATAGCTCAGCACCTGTGGACAGGTGCACACCGGCTATATTCATCAATGGCTACCACCTGTCCACTGCTCTGCCCCACCCCCAGTGCGCAGGACTCTGCAGGATGGCCGGGGGTGGAGTTGCAGACCCATGTGGGCATCCAATTGGATGCCAGGCATAGGCCTCATAGTGGATCCCTTGCACATTACAGCACAGGTCTGGGTGCATGAATGCTTACTGCAGGCATCTGAACCCATGTGGCATGGCTTCCTTGTCCTGTGATCTCCCCCAGCCCAGCCTGTACTGTAAGGCACCCTCCTGGTGCACACTAGGACCCCTGGCAGTGGGACCCCACCCCCATCCTGCAGTCAGCCCCCCCAGCTGTGGCCTGGCCTCGCAGCTGCATCACCCCCCAGACCACCGTGTGCTCAGTCTCCAAAGGAGTTCCTCCCAATGAGCCCCAATGGGACCTCCCAGCCAGAACACCACACGATACATCCCCCTGACCCCATTCTGGCACCCCCGCTCCCCAGTGCTGGTCAGTGTCCCCCCATGCACATAGGTGCCCCACACCTGAATGGCCATGTCCTAGCCCCAGTACCCCCACTCCCACATTGGTAGTCAGTGTTCCCCCCCCACCGCGGCACCAACAACCACTCCCCCTGCCCCTGTACCTGTCCATTGGTGCCACAACCAGGAATGGTCAGCGTGCAGCCCTCCTCCCACCTCCTCGGCTGCCAGGCTTCCAAAGGATGCCGGCAGCATGCTGTCTATTTATTTATTTGCTTTTGATAACTGGGTGAGTGCACTAGGCATAGAAATACCTATTTTCAGGCATGACCTGGGAGAGAGACAGTTTGAAATGCAAATGAGCATGCATGTGACGCATCACATGAGATAGGTAACACAGTGAGGATGGAAAAAATCAACATTCAACTAACAAAATGAAACAATTGACTCAAAGAATAATCACACTTGAACAGTTGAGACAAAATTACAGTATGAAGCAAACCAGGAATAACATTTTGGTCAAGTCACAACTAGAGTCAAAACAGAATGTGAAACAGGCATTGCAAAAAAAGATTTTACACATAGCAAAATACAATAAGTGCCAAAATCTATGGATGAATGAGAGAGGGAGAAGAAAAGAAAGTGGAGGGGGGAGGGGGAAAACAGGACAAGGATGAGAGAAGAAGACATGTGAGAAGGTTGTTTAGAGAGGCGGAAGTGGCATCCAAGAGGTAGGTTATCTACTGAAGAGAGAGGGTAGGGAGAAGAAAGTGGTCTATGGTGGATGAAAGCAGGTGCATGGGCTAGTTGTACGCAGATGGTCCCGGTGAAGTGTTTTAAAACTAGCATGAGTAGGTGCTCCATGAACAGTTGGAGGTATCGAGTTCCAGTATTTTGGGGCCATGTATGCGAAAGCGCATGTACCCATGTTAGTTTTACATCTGGTAATGTGGAAAGGGGCTAGGTCAGCAGATCGGAGCCCATAGGAGAGAGGTTGTGAGTGGAGCAGACAGGCAAGTGATAATGGGATGCCAGATCTGACAATGTTATCAATAAGTGAGCCAAAGGACTGGAGTCGATAGGCAGAGGGGCTAGGCCAGTTTAAGTCAGAATAGAGTTGGCAATGGTGTTTGTAACATGGGGATACAGAGGCATAACGGCAGATATTGTTATAGGTGGTGTCCCATTTGTGGAGGGAGGATTTAGAGGCAGATAGGTACGTGACTGATCCATATGCCAAGGCTGGGAGCAGAAAACCTCGTGCCACAGCTAGTCTAGCCGATGGGGTAAGGGCATAGCTAGTACGATAGGCACCTCCTAATTTGGTGTTGACAGATTTACAGGTGTTAGTTATGTATCGGTCAAAATCAAGGGATTCATCCAGAGTAATGCCCAGATATTTGATGGATCTAGTGCTTACCAGTGAAGAGCCGTCTGCACAAGTGATTTTGAGGGCATCTTGGTTTATTTTAAGTCTGGCAGGTGAACCAAAGAGCATAGAGTATGTCTTACTAATATTAAGAACGAGTTTGTTCTCTGTTAGCCAAGACTGAATAGTTGAGAAGTCCAAAGCAAGAGGTTGGTTTAGGTCGATAATATTTCTTGCGCTGCGATAGATGACTAGGTCATCTGCATAAAGCAAAGATGAACAGGTGGGAGCAAGTAACGGGATGTCGTTAATGAAGATTGAGAAAAGCAATGGGCCAAGTATGGAGCTCTGGGGTACTCCAACATGAATTGATGAAAGGTCAGATATAGCTGAGTTGAAAACTACAGCCTGCTTCCTTTCGGACAGATAGCTTTTGAACCAGGCCACTACATCAGTAGAGAAACCGAGGGAGCACAGTTTGGCAAGAAGAAGGGTATGGCTAACCAGGTCAAATGCCTTCATTAAGTCAATGAAGATAGCACCTGTCAGGAGGCCAGAGTCCATAGAAGCAAAGATGTCGTTTGTGAGTTTGAGGAGTGCGGTGGAAGTGCTATGTCCCTTTCGGAACCCATGCTGGGAGCTAGACAGAAGGTCATACTTCTGCAGGTAGTCTAGGGTTTGGGTGGCCACTAGTTTTTCCAGAATTTTGCTAAGCAGAGAGAGGATTGCTATAGGACAGTAGTTCATGATTACTTTAGGATCACCCTTTTTAGGAATTGGTGTGACCTTAGCTATTTTTCAGATATTGGAGACTGTACCACGGCATAGAGATAGGTTGAAGATTTTGGTTAGGGGAGAGGCTATGAGAGGGGCAGCGATTTTTAGAAGCCTGGGTTCCAGACCGTCGGCCCCAAGCTGGTACTGTCCAGAGCTGAGAGGAGCAGTTTCAGCACTTCTGTTCTTGTAATACTCCGGAACCTGAAAGGAGGATGTGTGAGTAGAGCTTGTTCATCACCGTGGGGGGAAGTAGAATGTGCACTGGTGAAGAGGCTTGGTAGCTGGTAAGGTCAGAGAAATGGTGGTTAAATGAGTTTGCTATAGTAACTGGATTATTGCAATGTATGCCGTTTATCAGCATGTCACTTGTATGGGCTGCTTGATTAGCTCCAATGAGGGTTTTTATTGTTGCCCAGAATTTCTTAGAGTCCCCCGCTGCTTTAGTTAGCAGATCTTTACAGAAAGAGCTTTTGGCTAATCGAATTTGCCTTTTAGATGTATTTCTCTGGGCTTGGTAGTTGTTATAATCGGCCAGGAGCCCAGTAGTTTTGAAACAACACCACGTTTTGTCCCTGGCCCTAATCTGTGTGAGTAGGTCTTTTATGAGCCATTTCGTCTGAGATCTGCCGATCCGACGAGTGACACAGGGAGCATGGGTGTCTTGGAGCACATGAAACTGGGCCAGGAAATGGTCTAACGCCAACTGGGCATTAGCTGAAGTGTAGATGGGAGACCAGTCAGTCAGAGAGAGAGATCTTGTATAAATTTTTCTTGGTTAAAGTTCGCCAGGTTTCAGAAGGTGATAAGTTTTGGAGGTGGAGATGGTTTACTGGTAGCACGCCAGATACAGTAGATTGGGGAGTGATCACTTATTGAGTCAGTTAGGATCACTGTACATGCTACATTATCCGGGCGGTTTGTGAGGACCCAGTCGATAAGAGTACTAGCCTGGGGGGGGGGGGTATGATCCTGGTAGGGTCAGTGATTAGTTGGTGGAGGTTTCGGCCTTGGACCATGGTATGACAGGACTGGTTGGATTTGCTAGTCCAGTTTAGGTTCAGGTCCCCCAGTATGAGGACTTCATTTTGGCCAATGGTCTTATCCACTTGGGATAGCAGTTCTTCAAGCCCAGCTCTACCACCAGCCGGAGGGATATAGGTGCAGACCAAGTGAAGTTTCTTTGAGCCAA
Organism: Neoceratodus forsteri; assembly: GCA_016271365.2. NCBI lineage: Eukaryota > Metazoa > Chordata > Ceratodontiformes > Ceratodontidae > Neoceratodus > Neoceratodus forsteri. The sequence continues at coordinate 971,492,627 of CM057456.1, read as the reverse complement.
GCTGTAAGGTTGCATAGATCGCTTCGCAGCAAGATAGGGTAGGCTGGGCATTATGGGATATTAACAAGTGAGGTTTATAGAAGATGGCAACACCACCTCCCCGCTTTGATGAAGGCCTATCTTGACGAATGAGCTTGTAGTTTGGTAGAGAGCAGAGTGGATCGGGGTGGAGGGTTTTAACCAAGTTTCAGATATGCAGAGGATATCTGGGTTATGTTGCACAACCCACGCCTCGAGTTCAGCCATGTTGTGAAGCAGGCTCCTGATATTCAGGTGGGCAATGCGGAGGCCCTTTGTATCGTACCAGTTTTCATCCTTGCATGATAAGTTACTTGCAGGCCCTGGGTTTTTCTCAATATCCCCGGCTAACATCAGGGTTAGAAGTAACAGCTACCATAGTTTACGGTGGATGTAAGGGGTGGACAGGGTTAGGTTAGGTAGCGGGGATTTATTCAGAGTGTAGAATAAATGGTAGGTGAATTTATAATGAATGAGAAGAGGAAAGGTAGCAGGAGGCAGGTGCGGTGACATACGCATATAAGAAAGCCTAGAGTTGTCAGGGTAGGCATAGTAATAATTACTGGATTTAGGGTAGTGTAATATGGGGAGCCATATAAGGGTGAAAGCTGTAGAAGCTATTAAAAGTATGGCACAGACACTAATGGCCATATTTGGTTTTATTGACAGGGTCATTTGAAGGTAGTATGTGAATTTATAGAAGTGTTGTTTTCAGGGTTTTTAAATGTGGGAACCAGAAAATGTAAGCTATGATCAGGTGCCCTCTAGCAGTCAAAAGGTATAGGCTACTAATGGAAAAGTGAGGAGTTAGTTAATTTTCTCGGGGCACACTCCTGGCATCCCTTGGGTGGCCGGCAGCTGAGGAGGTGTGAGGAGAGCTGTGCCACTGACCGTTTGGGCCTGGATTGGGGCAATGTTGGCAGGTATAACTGCATGGTAGGGCAATGGTTGGGGGGGCCATGGAACATATGGGGTTGTGGCAGGCATGTGTTTGGAGGGGGCTGTTAGTTGTCGGCAGGGACTTTGCCACCCGGCGCAGGTTTGGGGTGTGGATCCATGCACCCCAGGGCACCTGCAGATGCAGCCACTCAGACGATCAGCCAGCCCAGCCCGCCCCATCCACCTACTGGGCTGGGCTGGCATGGCTGTACAGTCCCTGGTGCTGCCACAAATGGGCAGCTGTGGTCCATGGGGGCACGCAGTGGGTTATGACAGGGTCTCCCCTGGTGTAACCTGTGCCCTCCTCTGCACCACCGCAGCCAGCACTGTGCACCTTAGTGCATGGCACATAGTGCTCGGCATGCCCCCCTGCCTGCCCCCAGCACATTGCTGTCTGAGCAGCCTGGGGATCTGGTGCATAGCGGCTGCGAGCCCAGTTCATGTATCCCGTGCAGGGGGTGCAATGGGTGCAGATTGGCTAGTGGTGCATATCCCCTCTGCACATTCGTGCATAGGGCCTATTGTTCTTAAGTTTCTGGAGTTAAGTCTGTGACTGGTACCGTTAAAGTGAATGAGGGCAGCTAACACCTCCCTGAGTTCCTTAAGCACCCTTGGGAGTATCCCATCTAGTCCTATAACCTTGTCCAGAGCTACAAGTTCCTCCAGGACTCTTTTCCCTGAAAATTGACTTGTGCTGACCTCCCCTTCCCTCTGTTCCTGCTACTCCCTGGTTGTTCCTCCCTCCCTCGCTCCACTACTTTTACTCTGTCAGTCAGTGCTGTTGATGTCCTCTGCTGTCCTTGTGTTCTTGTGCAGGTCGCTTGCTGAGAAAAGTTTATTTGCCAGCATGAGTTAAAAACAAAGGGACTGCAGGCTCACTGAGCAAACAAATAACTTACAGCACACAACTATTATGATAAAGCAGAAATGAAAGTTCACAAACCTCTTCTAAAAGCATTTTCTTTTTACAGAAATACACTTTGAACCAGAAAAAACAGGTCACATGCTGAAAACCTTTTGATGGCCAGCTCAAGTCAAGAATATAGGGACTGCAGAGGAAATCAACAGCACTGACTGATATAGTAGAACTGTTGCAGGATTTAGCTCTAAAGCACCATCTAATCCCATGATGCCTTGCATTAGTCAGGTCATGACCTTTACAATGGAGTCAAGCAGGTTTTCACAACATACTTAAGTAACGTCCTTTAAATTTAAATCCTGGTGAAATTAAGAGTGTGCAGCTGAGGCAATCATTTTTCATACATACAAATTACACAGGTATACAGCAAAAATGGCTGCGGGGAAATTCCCCTTAACAGTCTAAATAGCCCATCCTTATTTTTAACTCTGGCCTTTGTAGATGTACTGTAAGCATGGCTTAGTTGGTAGCACATCTGCCTCTGGGCCAGAGGATCATGAGTTCTGGTCCCACACCAGGATTTAGTTCATACTATAAATGGTGGCACCTGAGTACAATACTGAGGGGTTCTGTGCTGTCAGGGTACTGGTCTTTGCATGAGATGTTAAACCTTGGCACCTTCTACCCATCTCTGGTGCTCTCCTGGTGGCTGCTCAGGTGAAAGTAAAAGAACTCGAGGCACTTTTCGTAAGAGTAGGGGGATTTTATTTAAAATACAATTAACTACATTTACTACAGACTGAACAGAAATCAATCCAAAAGTGCAATAAATATGTAAATAGAAAAATCATATTATCACACACAAAAAAAAATCATAAAATGCTCATGTACAGAAAGGAATAATTCTGTGCCTTTTCTTCTTGCCTGTCTGTGGCCCTAGATCTCCTTCTGGGAGGAGGCATTACAGGCAGAACAATAGGTTTGTCACTCCTCTCCTCCTGTATATCCATAGAGATCAGTCTATTGGATGCATCCACTTGTGCATCAGGGGAGTGAGGGTCAGTGACCTACATAACTGGTGTTGGTTCAACTACTACCTCCCCTACCTCTGTTATGGGGGAGGAAACATCATCTGGAACCACAGTACCTGGATCAGACTGCTCTTTTTGTAGTGCAGCAAAACATCTCTCTGAGGCTTGTGCTGAGCCTTGCTTTTGTGCTCTGGTTACCTGGGAAAGGCCACCATCCCAGTAGTGGAAGGCCCAGGGGCAATGTACATAAGATTGGCCTTTCCCCTCACAGAGGTTACAACAAAATGTATTCATATAGGCCTGTGCAGAGTGACCATACTAAAGACAATGACTATATGTTGAGGTGTCAAACGCATTGCTTAAATGTACTTGAAATCTGCACTTATGGCAGGATTTAGGCTGCCCTGATAGAACAGGGTGCCTCTGTTATGGCCCAAAAAGAAGCTGCTGGGCAAGTGTATTACCCCGACATTAGATAAGTACAACTTAAGTTTATCCCGTCATCCCCCCGTCCAGATCTGCTCAGTATCTATTATGGGGATAGGTTTATCAAGCACCTCAAAATGTTAAACTAAAACAATATGTCAGGAATGTTAACTCCCTCATTTTTATGTTTGCTTGCATGCATGGGCAAGAAACATAGTGCCATCATCCGAGTTTTCGGAGGTGTGGCACTCGTCTTTCAATTCAGTCAGTGTGTTTCCAGTGCGGCCGCAGTTCTCCAATGAACGCTGCAGCTGTCTATGACAGCAGTTGAAAATGCAGTGCTTTACAGTTGAAAGGGAGAACTCCGCTTCAGTGAGCAGCACTCCCCCCTCCACACGCACGCACGCACATTGCGTGCTCATGTCTTCCCCCCACGCACACTGTATGCGGCCGGCGAAACAATCCCGTCAGCTCCACGCCCCCAAAAGCTTTCCAGGTGCCACGCTGGGAGCACACCCAGCGTGGCAAAATTGTTATGGCCAACGGGGTGTCCAATCTTCCATCGGCTCCAGGCCCCCAAACAGCTTCTTCCGCTGCCACGCTGGGAGCCCACCCCAGTGTGGCAACGTCCCGCCGCCTTCCTAAAAAGACAAAACCTGTAAACAAAAGAACATTCCTCGGCGGTCTCCCTGCCCACCGCACCCACCCTCTATACATCCTACCTTCCACACCCCCCTCACCCCATATTTACCTCTGAGGCCAGAGCGATCTTGCGTGGACCCGGGAACACGTCTGCACTCTCAAAGCCAACTCGTAACTGAGGAATGCCGTAAGCTGTATAATGCATTAAATAGGGGGTTTCAACTTAATGATATCGCAGGCATTTTTGAATTTTACACCAAATTTCAACATGTTTTTTGGGACCCTCCTCATAATTTGTCATTGTCATGTCGTCAGCATCGGGCCTAAGGGTGATTTCGCAGTCACCGCGCAAAATCACCTTTGGGACTGATTAACGAAATGACAGTGCCAGTGTTCATAATGTGGGCTCTCAAAAAGAAAAGCCTATGTTGCAAATTTGGTGAAAAAATTCCTAAAAATGACTGTTTTATGAGCGTGCGTTGCGCAGTTCCTACGCACGCTCGCAAGTTCGCAAATTTTTAATATTTTCACTACAGATTTTCAACATTGCCATTTTACCACACCTCCTTATGAGCAGTACAGCTGTCATTTTCACATCTCACCCAAAATGTGTTTCACGCATGTAGTGCACAATGGCGCAGCCGTGTGCAAAATCAATGTATGGGACACATTAAGAAAATCACAGTAACACTGTTCATGAGCAGAGGTCTTAAAATGACTATGTTGAAAATTTAGTGAAAAATCCTAAAATGACTGTTTTCTGAGAATCGTTAACGCGGTTAAATGCCTTTGCACTCATAAGTTCGCGAATTTTTAGTATTTGCACTCCAGATTTTCAACATTGCCATTTTACCACACCTCCTTATGAGCAGTATAGCTGTCATTTTTCACATGTCGCTCAAAATGTGTTTTCCTGCATGTAGCGCACAATGGCGCAGTCGGTGTGCGCAATCAATGTTTGGGACAGATTAAGAAAATCACAGTGACTCTGTTCATGAGCAGAAGTCTTAAAATGGCTATGTTGAAAATTTGGTGCCAACAATTCCCAAAAATTACTGTTTTAGGAGCGCATGTTGCGCGGTTCCTACATAGGCTCGCAAGTTTGTGAATTTTTAATATTTGCATGCCAGATTTTCAACATTACCATTTTATTACACTTCCTTATGAGCAGTACAGTGGCCATTTTTCACATCTCGCCCAAAATGTGTTTCTGCACATGTAGCGCACAATGGTGCAGTCGGTGTGTGAAAGCAATGTTTGGAACAGATTAAGAAAATCACAGTAACACTGTTTATGAGCAGAGGTCTTAAAATGGCTATGTTGAAAATTTGGTGACAAAAGTCCATAAAATGACTGTGTTACAAGTGAACATTGCACAGTTTCCACGCACCATCGTAAGTTCATGAATTTGTAATATTTTCAGTCCGGATTTTCACCAGTGGCATTTTTCCACACTTCCTTATGAACAGTACAGCTGTCATTTTTCACAACATGGCCGAAATGTGTTTTCACTCTTGCAGCACAGAAATGCATGGTCGCTGTGGGAAATTATTGTTCAGGACAGATAAAGAAAATCACAGTGACACTGTTCATGATCAGAGGTCCCAAAATGCCTGTGTTGACAATCTGCTGTAAAAATTCCCCAAACTAATTACATTACAGGTGTGCGTTGCACAGTTTCTACGCACGCTCGTGACTTCATTAGTTTTTAATATTTTCACTGCAGATTTTCAACATTGCTATTTTTACACCTCCCATGAACAAGTACAGCTGTCATTTTCACATCCTGTTCGAATGTGTTTTGCACCTGTGGTGCTAAATGCCATAGTCGCTGTGCAAAAGCAGCTTTCGGCTAACAAACTGATATTGCCACTGTTCATGAGGTGGGGGTCACAAAAAATCTTGAAAATTTGGGGAAATACCAATGAATGCCTGAGGCGTTAGGGTTTCGACCATAGCGCCCCACCTATGAAATGACAGGCATCAGGGGTGTGACTTGGATTCTCCCTGTCGCGCTCATACCATTCCACACCTGCAGCCAGTGAGAGGCATCGAGATGTGCCTTGGACTCTTCGGCCCCAAAGTTCACCCCATTCTCCTATACTGTACCCATCTCACTGTATTTTCTGATGGAATGGGGTGAACATAAGGGTCAAAGACTCCAAGGCACACCGTGGCACTTGTCGGTGTCTGCAGGGTAGGGTGTGGTAAAATGGCATGGCCGTTATGCCTGACGCCCCAAAGGCACACCCCAATGCCTGTCAGTATCTGCAGGGTGGTGGTAGGGTTGGTTTCAGTTCAATACTTCACTGCCATTCCTATTATGCAGCTCTGTAACTCCTACACTACCAAAGCCAATGCCAACAGGCAAACATTCGGCATTGACAAATGCTTGCTAAATAATACTGCAATGTTTCTTATGGCAGGTCTAGCGAGGAGTATGTCCACAAAAGGGCTCCACAAGGGAGTGTCTTATAACTGGTTATACTAAGCCCAGAAACAATCCAACCCAGCAACAGCGTTCAAACTAATGTCAAAATTACGATCACCAGTACAGATAAGTGCATACACTTCAGAAGCAAAAAAGTTTAACGTGTTTTTAATAAGCATCCTGGCAACATAAACACTATCTGGTGGGGTTTCCAGACCACATTTATACAGCAACCGAACAACACTCTTTCTTGGTGCCAGTTCTCCTTTGCTCTGGAATGAGTCTGATAGTCTAAACAAAGGTTTGAGGAGACCTGCTGATTCAGTCTTTTGCAGGTCTAATAGTGCAGGGCCCATCCTAAGTGGTCTCTGTAATTCCCACACTGCCATAAATTAGAAAGCCCAGGTTTAGGGAGCCAAGAGGAATCAGAATCCAGGACTTCTCCTTTGTCAGAAGCAATCGTACCACCAGTTGTGTGAGGGGCAGAAACCACTGTATCTGGCTGGGTGCACAGTCTCTTTATTGTGTGCAATAATGATTTTAGCAGAGCCTTCAGGAGTTTCCCCAGTATCAGGACCCTTACTGTCTGGTACAGACTTTTCTCCCTCCATTCCCTTGAAAACCCCAATCTACGTATTTATGCTCACTGCCTGATCAGCTGCAGAAGTTCCATCTTCAGTAGCTCAGTGGTTTGTGTAGTCGCGGAGTTGGCTATGGGGAAATCTTCCCGATATCGCAACACTTTCGGATCTGATTCATCCAGCACCCATTTTCTATCAGACAGCTGCTTCCATCCTGGCACTCTCAGAGCTTGCTCTGTGGATCATGAAGAGGAAGACAGAAATTCAGAGGATTGTTTTTCTGCAGTTTTAGGCTGGGTTCTCTTAATACCCAGCATCTTCTTACCAGATGATTTGTCATTCTGAACAGCTGCAGATGATGGAGCTGCATCTGTCAGTGGCTCAGCTGACACATCGAAGTGAGCAGTTTGCTTAGGAGGTGATTCATCTCATGGATGTATCTGGCTTCCTCCTCAGCCATCATAACCATCAGTTGTTTCATCCTGTCTACCATGGCATCCATTAGCACCTGTTCCTCAGCACTAATAGCAGCATTCATCAGGTCAGTTTCCAACATTTTGGGGGATTTCTCCGTATTAGGTTGGCAAGAATCTGTTACCGAATCAACAAGCATAGGATCAGGGACCTCACTTAGGACAGTGACAGGGACAGAGGTCAATTCCCCTGCCACATCACCATCACCTCCTACTCCTACATCTTCTCCTCCTCCACTTGGGTTGGCCATCTTGGCTGGCTGTCAAAATGGGCAACAGCTCCCCCTACCAAATAGTATGGAAATGTATCCAGTGTCCTGGTGTCATGGCCAACATTTCCCTTTCCCATAAAACCAGTTCATGCAATTGTTCAAGGCTGTTTGCGGGTGTTGATGTGCTTGTTTACAGTCACTTCACTACCAGTATCTCACTGTTTATAAAGTGCTTTAGGATACACTGTGTATGAAAAGTGTTATATAAATGCTGATTCTTCTTCTTCTAGTAGGTGAATGCTTGCTTTTTCAAATTGTTTTCCTCTAAGTTAGTACAATCTGCATTGCTTCCACTTCTGTTTTGTACATACATACATGCATTCGGTACAGCTTTAGGCTAGGCAAATGACCATTGATCCTTCATGTTCCTCCCTCTCGTCTTTTCATTTAGAATACCCTGCCACCTCTTTTTCTTCAAAGTACCTACTGAGTCTAAGCTTGAAGGCTGTTACAGTATCAACTCATACTCTGATACCACCCATGTTGGAAGTCTATTCCAAGTATCCACCACTAGTTCTGTGAAGTAGTTTTTCCTGCCCTTTAATCTTCCATCCTTGCGTGTCCCTTGTCCTTTCATGCATGTAAATCCAAAAACTGCTGCCTTTGGTTTGACGGTGTTATCCTTTTCACATATTTGGTAATCGTGATCATGACCCCTTTGATTCTTCTATTTGTCCATAGAAAATAGACCCAGTTCTATGAATTAGCTGCTATAAGTCAGGTTTTCCTAACTTTCAACCTTCTTTACTGCTCTCTACAATTTCTCGGTCCTGTCTATATCTTTCCTTAGATACTGTGGACCAGAACTGCACACTGTATTAGAAGTAGGACTGGAGCAAGGATCTGCAAATGGGCACAATGAAGCTGAAAAAAAGTACATAATTGAGCTACCATGATGATCAGAAGGCTAGAAAACCTGTTGTATAAAGGACTGGAGTATCTGAGGTTGCTCCCTCTAAAGGAAAGAAGACTGAACTAAAGTTTATTTTCTTTCTTTCTCTTCCTTCCTTCCTTCCTTCCTTCCTTCCTTCCTTCCTTTTCAGAAAAGGAGGACTAGGCAGTTCTGCTTCTTTTCAGCCTATTCCCAGGAAGGGTGGGGTATACAGATGCAAACTGACTTTTTTCCAATCAGTTAAGCTTTCGGTAGTATTTTTAGTGGATGGATGAAACTTGCCCATGATATGGGGGAAATTACCCTTTCTCTTTTTTGAGAAGTGCCATGGGATCTTTAATGTACACCTGAACAACACCAGAAAAGGCAGATGGGACCTCGGTATAGGTTTCATCTGAAAGATGGCACCTCAGGAGTGCAGCATCCCCTCATGCTGCACTACAGTGCCATTGCTGGGATATTACCCGAAGTTTCTGCTATGGGGCTAGAACCCACAGCCTTCTGATCTTCCAACCATAGAGGTGAGTGTGCAACATGCTGAGCCACTGACACTACCATTATCATTCAGGTGTTCAAAGTCATAAAATACTGTAGTATGCAAAAGAATATACTGGAACATATTGTTCAGCAGAATTCAATATTGCAGTACCAGGGGGCATGAGTTCAGGCTGCAAAGAGACAGTCAGAATTTGGAGGGATGTATAGAAACATTTTACTCACCAAAAGAGTGATATGGTTGTAGGATGGATTAGCAGAGAAGTGATAAGCGTAGATAGTGTTCAGAGCATTAAGACTACTCTTAGTCACTACCTGAAAGTTTAAGACATTTCAAGCTATTGCTGCTCTGATAACAGAGAGACAACTAGATAGTTACATGGTCTTAATTCATCTCACCAAACATATGCATGATAATGTCTCTCAACCTACAGTACTTATGCATTTTCTCTTACTGCATACCATATTTGTGTTAGTCTTGCTTGCTACTGTCCCACATTAGCGCGTATGCACAGTTCTGTTGGTGCCGCCATGCTGTGAATGGCAACATGCCATTCACTGCAACTACGCATGTGCAAGTGGTGCACATGCACAGTTGCATCATTGCCACCATCTTTTGGATGGTACTCCTCCCACACCCTCCCACTGCTCCTGTCCTTCCTGCTTCCTCCCAGCACTGGCAGCAAAGAACACCCTCCCACTGCTGCTGTCCTCCTCGCTCCCTTCATTCCCTTTCCCTGTACTGACATTGGGGTGCCCAATCCCTGTGTTGGCATTATGTACCCCCCCACACAACTCATGTGGCACACTGGGAGCCCACCTCAGTGAGCCCAAATGTATGTGGTCCCCTCACCAACATTGGGGTGCCCAATCCCCGTGTCAGCATTATGTGCCCCTCAACTCATGTGGCACACTGGGAGCCCACCCCAGTGTGCCCATATGTATTTTTTTTTGTATTTTTTCCCGTACTGACATTGGGGTGCTGATCCCTGTGTCAGCATCATGTACCCCCCCAACTCATGTGGCACACTGGAAGCCCACCCCAGTGTGCCCAAATGCATGTTTTCTTTTCCTGTAAATAAAGAAAACCATACCCTGATGTATTTTGTTTTTTTTTTCCCTGTAAAAAAGAAAACAGTCCCTCATTGTCGCCCCAGTACCCCTCCCCTTCCCCACCCTCCCACTGAGCACCCACCTCCTTGCACCCCCGTTACTCCATACTTACCTCCAGAGGTTGGCGCTGTTGTCTCTCTGTACTGGGACATGTCTGCACTCTTGAAAGCCAAACCACAAACTGAAGAATCAAGGTGAAGTGTGCTATACTGGCAGTCAATGGGGTTTTCAACTTATGCTGATAAATCAGCCATTTTTTTGAATTTTTGCCCCAAATTTTCAACATGGGGTTCTTGGGACCCCATCTCGTGAACACTGTCACTGTCCTTTTGTTACTCAGTCCTGAAAGGTGATTTCGCGGTCACTGCACTGAATCACCTTTCAGGGCTGATTAATGAAACGACAGTGCCACTGTTCATGAAGTGGGGTCCCAAAAAGCCCATGTTGCAAATTCGGTGAAAAAAATTCTAAAAAATGACTGCGTTATGAGCATGTGTTGCACAGTTTCTACGCACACTCCTAACTTCACCAATTTTTAAAATTTTCACTCCAGATTTTCAGCATTGCCATTTTTGTATGCATCCTTATTAACAGTACAGCTATCATTTTGCATATCCTGCCTGAAATGTGTTTTTGCACCTGTGGCGCAGAATGGCATGGTTGCTCTGTGAAATCACCTTTCGGGACAAGTGAATAAAATGATAATGGTACTCTTCTTGAGGTGGGGTCCCAAAAAGGCCATGTTAAAAATTTGGTGTAACACTTCCAAAAAATGGTCAAGTTACACCTGGACATTCAATATTTTCTATGCACACATGTACCTTTGGTCATTTGGTAGCTCGTCACAGATGTATCAGCTCTGACTAGAGCTTGTTTAATTTGCTTTCTGTTCATCAACTTTTTTCATATATACTGCTACCAAATTTAGTTACTTTCAAATGAGAAATAAGAAATCTATTCCTTACTGGTATTTAGCAGCTTGCAATACACAGTCTTCACTTTATGTGAAATGTGATCTTTTTCTTGTGGTTATAAACTCCCACCCAGAAGCAAACCTGTATTCCACAATGTCTGCTGGTAGTGTGCACTACAACACATGTAGGCTGTCTGCTTCAGCTGTAAAGTTGAGATAATATAGGCTTTTTGCATTCACTTGCACGCATGCTCAAGGAACGTCTTGTCACAATATGACTTTTTGGAGGTGTGTGACCCTCCTAACCAATGCAATGCTCAGTATGGCAGGCACGACCCTACCACACCAATAGATGCCGAACTGTCTATGACAACAGTTCAGCTGCAGTGGTCTTCACTTGCAAGAAAACCACAGCTGCAATCAGTGGTGGTAACGTGTGTATATTTAGCATATTGACATCAGCATTTTCCCTCGATACTCAAAATCCTTCCCACTTCCTCTCTCTGCTGCTGTCCTCCCAGCTTCCTTGTTATTGCCCTCCCTGTTGTGTGACCAATCCCCCTCAGCTGATGCACCCCCCAAGCTCACTGTGTGGCCGACTGGGGTGCCCAATCCCCCATCGGCTCCAGCTCCCATCCAACAAATACCCAGGTGGCCTGCTGGGAGCCCACGCCAGCCGCGTGCTCATGTGCCCCCCAGCACACTGTATGGCTGACAGGGGTGCCCAATCCCCATCAGCTCCAGCCCCCCTGCCACAAACATCTAGGTGGTATGCTGGGAGCCCACCCCAGCATGCCAAAAGCCTCCTGCGTTGTCATTTTTTTTTAATTTTTTCCCCAGTAAAACCAGAAAACGGTCCCCCACTGTCTCTGGTGCCCTTCCCCCAACCTGCAGCCACCCTCTGCATACCCCACATCTCCGCAGAACCCTCACCCTATAATACCTCCGGAGCCCTCGGTGGACCAGGAATACGTCTGCACTCTTCAAAGCCAACTGCAAACTGAAGAAATGCTGGTAAGCTGTATAATGGCATAAATGGTTTTTTTTCAACTTAAGTGGATATCTTGGCCATTTTTGCTAATTTTGTTACCAAAGTTTCAGCATGGGGTTCTTGGGACCCCATCTCATAAACTCAGTCACTGCCATGTCATTATTCGGTCCGGAAAGGTGATTTCACGGTCACTGTGTGGAATCACCTTTCGGGACCTATTAACAAAACGACAGTGTCACTGTTCATGAGGTGGGCTCTCAAATAGCCTATATTGCAAACTTGGTGAAAGAATTACAAGAAATGACTGTCTTTGTGCGTTGCGCAGTTTTCATGCACACTAGTAACTTTGCGAATTTTGTAATATTTTCACTCCAGATTTTCAACATTGGCATTTTTTCACACCTCCTTATGAACAGTACAGCTGTCATTTTTTATATCCTGGCCAAAATGTGTTCTCGCACTTCTGGTGCAGAATAGTGCAGTCACTATGGGAAATCAGTGTTTGGGACAGATTAAGAAAATGACAGTGACACTGTTCATGAGCAGAGGTCTTAAAATGTCTATGTTGAAAATTTGGTGATAAAAGTCCATAAAATGACTATGTTATGAGCATGCATTGCGCAGCTAGGGGGATGTTGGGGTGTATTAGTAGGGGCATCACAACTTGTAAGAGGGAGATAATAATCCTTCTTTACAAGACACTGGTTAGGCCCCATCTGGAGTACTGAATGCAGTACTGGAGGCCACAACTTCACAAGGACATTAACCAAATGGGGGCGGTCCAGAGAAGGGCAACCAAAATGGAGCAGGGACTGCATCAGAAAACATATGAGGACAGATTAATGGAGCTCAATATGTATATCCTAGAGCAAAGGAGGGAGAGAGGTGATATGATTGAAACATTCAAACACCTTAAGGGCATTAAGAAGGTGAAAGATTCTAACATGTTTCAATATAAGAAAAATAGCAGGACAAGAGGACACAGCATGAGATTAGAGGGAGGCTGATTAAGGGGTAATGTGAGGACGTTCTTTTTCACAGAAAGGGTGGTGGATGCATGGAACAGCCTACCTCAGGAAGTGGTGGATATGAATACAGTGCAGGGCTTCAAACAGGCATGGGATATTCATAAGGGAGCAATACAGATGAGTATGAATAGATAGGCCATTGACAGAGTAAAAGCCGTAATAACTCCGGGATGTCTGAGCTCATCTGAGGAAAAATAAATCTGTCATTGGATAGTCAAGGACAGCAGAACTACAGAGCAGAGTTTTAACTTTAACATTCTAAAGTTGTACCTCTGGGGCAATACCAGAGGGCTGATATGATGCAGCTTGTATGACATCACAAGTACACGTTTGTTGCAAGAATAATATATTAAAAATGTAAAAGTCCTCCCTCTCATGAGTCCATTTCCAGGGCATCGGCTTATGTCATTCTCTTTACAGTGTGCACATCTCACACACAGGAGGTAAAAGGGTTCCGATTACATGAGAACACTAGAATCTGAAAATCAATTGCACTGTACTATACTATACCGAGGTTCAGGACTTGGATGGGCCAGTAAGCCTTTAATCATGCTACCCCTTTCTACCAGAACCATCTGGATCCAGCACTCACTTGTGGAAATGGGGGGGGGCCAGAAAACTCAGTTTCAGTACTGAAATTAAGGCCCTGTTCAGCCTAGGGTGTTTAAAATGGTTTAAGGAGCTTAACCCATTTTTAAAGTGCCCTAGCATGGTTCCTGTCCACACCTAACACAGCTTGTGGTCTGTTTTTTTTTAAAACTGGGTTAAAAGGAAAAGGGTAAAGGGTAATTTGTTTAACCAGGAAAGGCACACAAAGCTGAAGCTTGTCTCCAGGTGCGATCTGGGAGCACAAGGAAGTTAAATGACTTGTTCAGGGTCACACAGTATGCAAGCGGGGGAGCTGAGGGGATTCAAACCCATGTTTCCAGATTTGCAGCTCAGTGTCCTTAATCACTACGCTATACTGCCTCCTTGTAACTGTGTTTAAACCCTGATAAGACCTAGGCTTAAACATGGTTTTTAAAATGTTTCAGAGGTTAAATTGGATTTACCTGCAGTGCGGATGGTCACGCATAGTTCCCCTTTGTGCAGCAGGATGTCAGTGCATGGGAACCAGTTTTCAGTTAGTTCAGCTCAGAGGCAGTAGTTCAGCTGCTGTTGACCATTTTTTTTAAACAGTTTACAACAGGCTGGTGGTAGTGCGAATGGTACAGCACTGATCTACACTACGGTAATTATTCCATGTTTAAAAATGTGTTAAGTTACCATGCTGTAGTCTGAACAGGGTTTAAAAGTCTGACTCAGTTCCTGGAGCAAAATGGGGAAGGACTGCTCCTGGGTAACATATACCCACCTAAAGGCATAAAACTGAAAAAATTGAAAAAATCCAACATGCTTCAAGGAAATATGTCCCTAGACTCCTGTCAGGTTTGCTGAATCCTACACCAAAGGTGGTGGGTTCCCCCAGTGAATTTATTCCATTTCTAGCACAGCAAGCACTTATTAAACAGACCGTAAAACTAAAACTGTGTTTAAAAGGTTCATTACTGAGAAATATAAATTGACATGTGGGTGTTTCTAGAGTTAAAAGGGAATTACTGAGTAAATATAGAAACATAGAATTTGATGGCAGATAAGGACCAAGAGGCCCGTCCAGTCTGCCCTGTTCCCCTACCTAATAAAAGTACCACATATACTCCTTTATCTCCAGCTACACTTCTTTACTGGAACTGCAAGGGTTTCCCTATGCCTATCCAAAGCAGTTTTGAAATCTCCTACTGTCTTTACCCCCACCACCTCTGCTAGGAGGCTGTTCCATGCCTCCACTACCCTTTCTGGGAAAAGTACTTTCTCACGTTGATCCTTAGTCTACCCCCTTCCAGTCTCATGTCAGACTCATGACCTCTTGTTCTAGAGCATCTTTTCTTCTGCAAGACACTGTCCTCCTGTACCTTATTTATTCCCTTTAGATACTTGAAGGTCTCTATCATATCCCCCCTTTCTCCTCTCCTCTCCTCCAGTGTATACATATTGAGTTTCTCCAATCTCTCCTCATGTGACCTTTGGTGTAGGCCCTGCACCATTTTTGTTGCCCTTCTCTGAACTATTTAATCTACAGAAAGAAGATTGTACTACCAGGTATCTTTTAGACTGTATTACACATACATACATGCATGCATACATACATATATACACACATACATACATACATGTGCTTTTAAATTACCAGTTTTGTTGTTTTGTGTCTCTGTGTGAATGTGTAACATACTGTAAATGTAACCTTAACTAGAGGGCTGCCATCATAACAGAGCCACAGCAGAAAGAAGGCTCATATTTTACCTGGGTAGCCCTGTATAAATAGTTTCAATAATAAAAAAATCAATAGAAAATAATGCGGGCATCTTCCCTTAACCTTAAAAAATACTCTGGAGCACATTGAGAATGGAACTGAGGGTACATTTTTTGAAACAGCTCCTTAAAAAGCTTGTTGGCAGCTGTATCTTCTATTGTACATCTGTTTATTATATGTTGTCAAATGGAACTGGTCTCCTAAAACATCAGTCACAATCAACAGCCCACATCCTTAAATCTGGATTTATTATGACAAGGGAGCTTGGAAACCAGAGTGCTTTGACATGCATTCCATAGATCTGCAACAAGATGAGCTGCAGTTTGCATGTTTTATTTTTCCTGTGATTAATTTGAGGTTTGTTTTAGTTTTGTTTATTTTCAATTTATTTACCCAGTATAGCTGAACTATGAAGCAACAGAGGGATCCTGCATCTACTCAGCTTGATAACTGGGAGGACACAGGCACAGGCAGACCAAGTGACTTGGCTCTGGTGGAATAGGAAACAGAGACTCCTGGTACACAGATCTTTATTGATATCTCTGGACCACACTGTTTTAGTTCATTCCTTAGATAAAGACATGTATTGCAAGGTATAGCATCACATATCATGAGTTCATATGAAAAAGTCAAGGTTCCAATCCCTACAATAGAAATGCCCTATTGTAAGCATGCAATGGAAAGTTAAGACCTCACTTTGCTCAGTATCAGGTATTGTAAGTGGATATACAGCTATTGTTCTGGTGCTATGTAAGCAATAAGACACAATGGGGTGTATATTAGACAGTTATAACACATGGCCATGGGTGCCTTCAGCCCCTGGCTGTGATTTAGAACTGTTTCATGCACATCCCCAGAGTGTCTTATTGCACTTATAAAATGGAGTACTGTGTTTCACATGTGTGAAAGAAATTACATTTCTGTGTAGGACCTTCTTGTAAATGAGCTTGCTTAGCAGATCTTTTTTTCATGGTAAAATAAATAAATTGAAATGAAATTGAAAACATTTATTAAAACAGTTCCCCCGCCTGAATTAGTTTTATGGAATACTTTTAGCTCAATACTTTTGTCCTACTGGAGCCTCCATAGTTGCAGGTTGAAAATTGTGGTTGTCATGGTACCCCCAAACACATACATGCAGTACTGGTAAGTGTTTTATATGCATCTTTGGTTTTACTGTTGCCCCGCAGCATAATGTACCAGTTCCCCCAACCCCCCCGCATAGTTTATTGGTGTGTTTTTTTATTTATTTTGTATGTCAGACCATAAAGTTTGTATCTACCAAGAAAAGAAGAAAGGGAACTGGCTAAAGTGGAGAATCAACCATATGTCTGACTGTGAAGGCTGCGGCTGCTGGTCAGCAGTTAAACATCTCTCTCGCCCAGCGCTTGAAAGCAGCAGGCATGTGGCATGGGGAAAATCATGATTGTGTGGAGGAAGCAAGTGAGAAAGCCATGAATTAGCAGGCTTCAGATTGTCTGTGTTGTCAGGGTGAGAATGGAGGAGTTTTTAGCAGGAGAGGTAAGTAGCCAGACAGCTACTAGTAGAAGTGACAAGTACTGTAACTTGTTCAACTCAGTTGGCTATAGGATGGCGCTTGAATGTGGCAGGGTGGTGGGTGGGCAGGGGGAGAGTCAGACACAGTATTATAAGGAAACATTTTTAAAATATATAATACAAGTGCAAGGACTATGAGATTCTGGGCTGCTTTTTCATTTTTGTTTGGCAAATGAAATGTATCAGAGTATGTTGCAGCTAGTGAGTGGCTGGTGAAAAAACAAAGATGGCTGAATTAAAAAATGTGAACATTCTAATTTTGATGTACTGACACTTGTCATGTAAAAAGTACTTTTTACCAGGACTAGATATTAGCCGTGCATCAGACATTACTAATGCATGGGTAATGTCCAATCAGATTTCTGGATTTATCCTTCATATTTTATGAATGTAATTAAGGTACAGACTTGGTTAGCTTCAACATGAAGTCCAGTATTCAGTGCATACAGGGACAAGAACAACTTTTCATATATATATATATTAGAGGCAAAAAACTCAATTTAATGCATCAGTTAAGTTTGTTCCACAGCGACAAAAATGAGGAAGTCCGGTGTTGGAGTTGAAAGTCTTCGCCCAGCTCACCTCCCCTCATATTAGGTGCGATTAGGTCATCGGCCCTAACTTTCATCCCATCACATGTAAAGAAGCTGGAGGAATAGGAGAATGGGTGAGAGTTAGGACTGATGACCCCAATGCGCACTCGATGCTGGTTGGGAAGGTGGGCTGGAGGGGTCAAGGGGGGCTTTCAACCCTAACACCAAATTTCCTCACTTTTGTCACTGTGGGACAACCCTAACTGATGCATTAAACAGAGTTTTTTGCCTCTAATTTCCCTTCTTTTTGAGAATGATGACAAGAAATAGTGAATGTAATGCAGCTGTGGGAGCACGGGGCCCTTTGGACCCCGCACTCCTGCCACATGATGTCTTGTGACATAGTAACAGGAACAGCAATGCAAACAGAAGCGCCAACAGTGGCTTACATGGTAACGCAAACATAAATGGTAAAGGAACGTTAATAGAAATGCAAGCGCAAAGTGACGCCGAAGCTAACAGTGATGCAAATGGACACTGAAGTGCGTGACAAAACACAACTGGTAATGTGAACAGTGATGGCAGTGGTATTTTAAATGGAAATGTTAAGTGTCACAGCAAAAAGAATGCAAAAGGGAACAGAAACGGAAACACGAATCTAAGCGCACAGGTAAATGCAAATCGTAATGCACACAGGCATGGTACCACAATTGTAAATGCAAATGGTAACGTTAACATGAAGAATAATGCCAAAGGAAACAGAAACAGAAATGGGAACAGAAGCACATACGGAAACGCAAATCGAAATGCACACGGGCACAGTACCACAATTGTAAATGTAAATGGTAATGGTAACAGCAACAATAACAGCAAAGGAAACAGAAACGCAAAATGAAATGCAAGCGCATATGGAAACGCAAACCGTAATGCACACAGGCACAGTAACGCAATTGCAAACGCAAATGGTAACAGTAAGAGCAAGAAAGATGCAAAATGAAAGAGAAATGCAAATGCAAATGAAAGGGTTGCCAGAAACACAAATGGCAATGCGCACGGTGATGCAAACAAAAATGCAAACAGAAACAGTAGTGGAAATGCAAATGGTAACACTAATGAAAACACAAGCGCAAATGACAATGCAAAGGGTAACGCACACGGTGGCATACACGGGAACGGTAATGCAAACGGGGACATAAACGCAAGTGGAAACAGTAACTGTAACAGTAGCAGAAGTGCATACCCTGTTTTTGCCGAACAGGTGCATAAAAAAACACAGTGTGTACAAAGAATGTATGCATTGTAATGGGCATCGAAGCTTAAAACGAGCATTGGTAGTACTTACTGTAATTGCTAATATCTCAGCAACCACATGACATAGAAAAAAAAATTTAATTTCACAGAAATCATGATTTCCCTGGCTATTTTTTTGCTATTTATAGGCCAAAGGGCTATGTAACTCACAACAAAAAATGTGTATCTTGCATTGTTTTTGAGATACGAGCCCCAAAGGCATGGTGTACACCACCATGTTAGTCTATGGGGAAAAATGGCAACTTTGGAGTAGCATAACTTTGCAGCCATGCAATATTTTTTTACCAAACTACCAAAAGACACATCTGTGAGATGTTGGCTGCGTTCCCTCCAAATTTCAGCTCAAAAGACCAAACCGTTCTTTTGCAGCAGGGTGGCAAAGAACTGTTGTCATTTTGGCCATAGTCTGAAAAAGTAGTGTCGTGATTTGTGAAAGCTTTCGCAAGCATTTGCAAAAGTGTTGTGAGTGCGACACTACTTTTTCAAGAAATTTGAAATATATATTTCTAGGGTGTTTAACCCCAAAATAAACACATGCCTAGCATCCTCAGGGCTTGACTAGGTAAACACAAAAAGAATTGTGCCCCTAGATGGTCCCAATTTTAAATGCCAAGCATTTTTCTGATCACCAACTGAAAACAAAATGGCGGATTTGTGACACTACTAAGGCCATTTATACATTAAAATGCATTTGCGACACTGTCGAATTTTTTGTTAACTTTCCCCATTGACTTATAATGGGAACTTGTTTTTCGAATAACCTTTGAACCGTTTAATATTTTTTCACGAAATCTTCGAAAGGCACATCGGGGACCCTGGCCACATGATCCCTGAAGTTTCAGGACTGATCCCGCAAACCCTGTGACCTGTAGGCACGAGCAAAGAATTCTCCAGAAACCGTAAACGCATGCGCAGATCACACTTAATAACTCCACAGCTGTATATCTGACCAGTACAAAAGTTGGCAGATCCCAAGATGTATGGTTCTTGATTGTACTTTCCAAATTTCAGTTAAATCCGTTGAACGGTGGCAAAGTTATTAAGGTGCAAAGTTTGACCCTTTAACCTTAAAAGTGCTACTCAACCCTAACTATGGTAGCACTACCGTGTTCATCATATATATATATATATATATATATATATATTTATATTTATGCAATAGGGGTGAGGATAAAAATATCGCAAATATCTGCCATATTCTCAGGGTGCTCAGACCCACAGTGAGGATATCATGTTTATCCTCACTGTAGATCATTTAATCACACAGTAGGTCACTGAGAGGCACTATCTGTACTTAACCACTTGAGTGTAACAAACTGCACTCAGTCTGCAGCTCAACATAGGTCCAGACGTCACTCACATGTCAGTTGCTCTGAACCTCTTCAGTGTGAAACCAGCATTCACACTGAAAGTTTTTTTTTTTTTTTTTACATTTTACTGCACCCATAAATACATAATAAAAACTTCCAAGCAGCAAAATACAGTATTACGATATCTCCCTCTTCTCCCAACTCCAGCTGCAGGCAAGCCAACCACCGATCGAGTCACTATACCTCTGCTAACCGCGACTAAGCTGCTCCAGTCTGCACAAATAAGCACTGCGAACCACTCCTCTACTGGCCTCCAACTCTCGATGCTAAATACTGCCACAGAACAAAAAAAGCAAGACTAACCAGATGGTAAACTGGAAAATACAGTGTCAGCCATGTTTAAAAAAATTAAATAAACAGCAACTTGGCTCCCTCGCTAAGCGAGACCTCCCGCCACCATATTTTAAAAACTGTTCAGCCTGCCCACACATACAGCATCAGCCAATCAAATCTTACTGACAAAAATGGAGGGACATACTGACTATAGCTGCCACGGAAGTGCACATACGGTAGCACAGAACAACAAATTCAGCTTCACTTTTTCAATTTAAAAAAATGTAAAACATGCCAAAAATGTAAAATCAAACAGAAAAACATTAAACAACTATTACATAAATTAAATATGCAATGGGGCTACTGGAAATATCCCTGATATTTCCCCATGTGCAATTTAACCTTGTGACCTCACTCATGGCTCCGCCACTCATAAGGTCATAAGGTCAAACTACACTTGGGGAAAATATCAGTGATATTTCGTAGCTCCATTGTATATCTAGATATATATATATATATATATATATATATATATATATACATATACAGTATATATATATATATATATATATATATATATATATATAGTATCTCCAAAATAATTGCTAAACTTGCAAAGCCATGAAGATTTTAAAGTCCTTTTTCTGCATACTGCTTTGTGCATTTGGGTTTTGTCATAGTCTTTTGTCTGAAGGAATTGTCATGTGTTTTAAGTCTGACAATTTTTGCTTGAGAAGGTTTTATTGGGATCCTAAATATACAGTATAACAGATAAAGCACATTTGGATACAATGCATATGAAATGCATTATATAAATGCTGATTCTACTTCTTAAATGTTTGTTATTGTATCACCATATTTATTGGCACTGTAGTACCTCATTTACAAGAGGGTCCTGGTGAGTGATACATAACACAGGAGGAGCAGACAAATGTTTTTTAGTGCTGCATGGAATGCGGAATTCTGCCAGCGAAATTTGAGTGAAATGTCTGCCAGAATATATCCTGGTGCTTCAGTGCAATTCCACCTGTTGCAATCCATGCAGAACAGCATTTTTACCATGGAAAATCATTTCACAAACATTTCCACTGAAAATTTTGAGATCCGCAGAATAATATTCCATGGACCAGCATTTTTTTTCTGTGGAAAATCATTCGACAACCAGTATCTGTAGAAAATATTGAGATCCACAGAATAAAATTCTGTGTAAATGTTGCAGAAAAACTCAATCTGCATTTTTCCATCAAAATTCAGTGAACTTTCATCAGGATTTAGAAAATTCCA
Source organism: Neoceratodus forsteri (assembly GCA_016271365.2). NCBI lineage: Eukaryota > Metazoa > Chordata > Ceratodontiformes > Ceratodontidae > Neoceratodus > Neoceratodus forsteri. Next base: position 971,470,845 of record CM057456.1, on the reverse strand, counting down.
TGAAATTGCATTCCACCAGAATTTGAAACTTCTGCACAGCACTATTTTTATTTAAATAGCTTGACCCAGAAAAGCATACTAAACTAAATCAGTTTATTTTCAGATGCCTCATGGGGGGGGGGGTACAAAAGAACATATAGATTTGAGTACCAAATAAATTCTGAAACAATACAAAACAATGGCAGAACAAATCAAACACTAAACAATATACAGTACTGAACTATTCACATCAGCATGTTCCCTTTCAAACCAGTTAATGGCAAGCAAAAAAAAAAAGAATTTGATGGAGAGAAGGTGAGTGGGATCTCACACAATTTACCTACTCATCTGAATCATAAAACAAATATGGTAAACCTTTGAACTTGATAATACATTTACACTTGAATGGCAGTGCAAAGGTGACTCCTATCACTGACAGTTCTATTTTCTGTAGCAAACATCACTGGCGTTATGCCTGTGTGGCCTGAATATACCTGGGAATACAGAAATTCAATTCAGATGTATTTCTTACCAGGAAAAGACACCATTGAGATACTCATTTGCAAGGTGGTCCTGGGAGGACAACACAGAGTACAATGAAAAGACACAAATACAATTTACAAGGTACAGGGCAGGAATACAGTTTTAAAAACAGATGTATCAATTTCACAGTAAATAGGCTGTGAGCAGGCCGTGGCATAAGTGCAACTTTACTGCCTAAATGGTCTGGGAGGCAAAACAGGAGGTAAGAGAGATATAGACTGACTGAGGATGCATGAGATTGGAAGGGAGAGGGAGAATGAGGAGAGAATGACTGATAGAGGAAGAGCCAAACCGGGTTTGAATCCTGCAGGATACAAGAGATGGGAAGGGGGGTAGGGGAAAAGTTACAGAATTTAGAAAAATAGTTACAAAGGTACAGGATAGTGACACTCTAACACAATGTATAATCTTCAACACAAAATTACAAAAAGATTGCATGATAAAGTCAAGACTAAGTGGGTGTATTCAAGGTGAGAAAATCATATACTAATAATTTACATGTAATGAATCCCAGTAAATCAAATTGCAATGCTTAGTATGGGTAGGGAGAGTTAAGGGAGTTGTAGGTAACAGTTTTTAAGTGAATTGCTAATCTACCTGGCTCTAAAGTCTACACTCCATATTACATGTATCCCCAAGAGCCTTGTTAGCTCGCTTCCACCTATTCTACCTGTTCTGTGTTTAATCATCGTACATGGAAGTCAACTGCTCTACCGATAAGTTGACCCAATCTCCACTGTTTATAACTGCTCAAATTTAATGATGTTGTTCTACATCTCTGACACTTTAATTACTGCAGCTAAAGATAGAAACTCCAACAGCATTGGTCTGCTGCTACTGTTAGTAAAATAAGCACTTACCTGTCTAATCTTTGGCAATGTTTTGTATTCCTTGAACTCATCATATACCAGTCTGCCTGCCTAATACTAATGTTTGCTTCTTTCATAGGTATATTACCTCTGTTTGAGGCCCGCTCTTCTATTTCATTAATTGGTGCCCCTTCTCCCTCACAGACAGTGAAAATATGACATGTCTATGCTGCTCACCAGTTAGCGCAATTGGTGGTCTCTTCTTTCCTGCCACAAGGTTATAAAACAAGATGGTTGCCATGCTGGGCCTCTGCCTGCTCTCCCCTGACTTGCTCTTCTGATTTCCCACCCACTAAAAGTGCAAGTCATATCATGAATTTTTTGGCTTCAGTATCCCTCCTACTCCTTGCTTGGCTTGGGATATTAAGAATAACCCTTGGCCATACAATTCCCCCAGATTCCACAGTAACCCTATGTTAAGATCAGTCACCTCAGTATTTGTAGCCTGATCTCCAAACTCCCTGAACTCGAAGTGTGAGTCAACCTCCACATCCAAGCCATAATATGTATTTACAAAGCCCAGCTTAAACCCTCTACCCAAACCTCTGCCTGTTTTCTACATAGCTGCCAGTTTCAAAGGGGAGAACAGGGTGGCTTTCCTCGCATCTATTGCAAATCCAACACACTGCTCTTACCTTCAAGTGTACTAAATGCCCAATTACCCCTCTTTCAAAAGAGTCATACCAGCTGGTATTCTAGCCATAAATCAGTTTCTAGAAGTTGCTTTAGGTATTTAAGACCATGAATGAACAAAACTTCTCCTACCTTAAATATTTCCATCACCTCCTGCCGTTCTGTTTGGCAACTGCACTAAGTTCTGCTCACTGTCCCTTCATCCTTTTTATGGCTGCATTGCATCATGATGCTATGCTGATTTTTTGTTATCAGAAGAAAGGAGTCTGTGACCATAATTCCTAATGCAGCACAGCTTTTGTTGTTATGAGGGAGTGGAATGAAGCACAACTTCCTATAAATCTGTCTGCATGCTCCCCACTCACTAAAATGTATTCTCATCATCCCCCTCCACCCGCCAAAATATGCTGAGTGCAATGTATGCGGCTGGCCAGGCATTCCTTTTGTGAGAAGCACTGAGTGCCACATACTTTCAGTTGTAAACTTCATCTAGAGCAGGAAATCTAGTGGGCACACATGGCAACAGCACTTGGGTTTGGTGCATTTGTATTTGCATAGCTAGGATCAGCCTGCTCTTTTTTTCTTGGGTGGACGATGTCTTATCAGGGCAAGAAAAATATTCCCCGTATCATGGTGAGTAGGGATTGGGCTGGGAGGGGGAGCTTTGTGTTGAGAATGCTCAGGGAAGGGAGATCAGGCTGGTGGGGGGTCGGTGGTCAGTTGCACTATCTTTGCTATAATAATTAGCCAGAACCATGTGCCCCTGATAACCTGTCTGCTATTTTATATGCCCAGGTTACCGGATCTAGGGAAATTTGGGGTCAATCAGTGAGTGGGTAGGGTGGGATGTAGTGCAATACCATATGTATGTAGCTGGCCTGGTGTTATTGCTGCTGCAAGAAGCACCAAGTGCCACATACCTTCAGCTGTAAACTTCATCCAGAGCAGCGGTTAGACACCAAGTGAAAGTTTGCAGCCACTCGGTGCGAGCTGCTGAACATCAGATAACAGAAAATGAAAACTCTGTTATTCTCTGCATAAAAGGACAAGCTTCCCTAGCACATAAAACAGATTCAGACACAGCCCTGATTCCTTAATTTTAAGGGACAACACTTCCCTAGATCAGAATGTAGAAAATCTCGAGAATGCTTCAAAGAAAAATAATCTAAGGAGATCTGCACCCATTAGAAAACGCTGATAAAATCACCTGGGGTATTATCTGTGTACTTTTCTCGGCTGCGTTGGGTTTCACAGTTGAGACCATGCCCCCAGTAATCAAAGTTCTTTGGCTCCCAAGCTGTTCCAAGCAGTCACAATATTTTCTTCTCTGTGCTTCGGATGCAAGTACTTTTTCAACAGTCTCTACTCCTAGTCCTGTAATGGGCATGACATAATTTGCATTACAGAGTGACAGGGAATGCATTTTAAAGCTGGCATGTCTGAAACAGGCTTTAAACCTTCATAATGAGAAGGTTTGAGCCCCCAAACACAAGCCCAGTGGCAAAGGTTTTCTATCATTTTGAGTTGAAGCTCAAGGTCTTTTATCCTTGTGAGTGCCACAAGATACTAGATGCCAGCAAATATCTATTCTTTGATCCAGACCAGCTTTATGAGTTTCTTAGATCCAGAACCACCATGGAATTCTGGCAAGAACAATCATCCTTGGCAGAAGAATCAACTGACTCTGACACTGATGTTCCCATTGCCACGACAGTAGTAATTACCAGTGGTAGCAGTACACTTAGTGGGACTCCATCTACCACTGCAAGTGAAACACCACAATAAATGAAATACCTGGAGAACTTGACAGAACATTCAACACAAATTTCATAAATGGCTTAATGAATAGGAATCTACTGTTTAGTTTTCAGAGTTGAAAACATTTTTTTTAACTAACTTAAGTGTAAATTTTAAATAATAGCACCTTTCTGTGTGTATCTCTGTTTAAAGTGTTAACTGAGAGGCTCAACTACAGAAATGATAAACTGCATTTGAGCATATAATACTTTAGTAATCTTAGGCCAATTGGTGAGCGGGTAGGGTGGGGTGTAGTACAATGCCATATGTATGTGGCTGGCCAGGTATTGTTAATGCTGCAAAAAGCACCGAGTGCCACATACCTTCAGCTGTAAGCTTTGTCCAGAGCAGGAGATCTAGCAGGCCTGCATGGCAGCACTTGGGTTTTGTGCATTTGTATTTGTAAAGCTAGGATCAGCCCATTCTTTTTTTTCTTGGGTGTAAGATGTCTTATCAAGGCAAGAAAAACATCCCCCACATCAGAGTGAGTAGGGATTGGGCTGGGAGTGGGCTCTTTGTGCTGGGAATGCTCTACCCAGCTGGCGGGGGTGGAGGTGGTCAGTTGCACTATCTTTGCTATAATAACTGGCTACAACAATCTACCCCTGACAACCTGTCTGCTATTTTTATATGCCCAGGTTACCAGATCTGGGGAAATTTGGGGCTGATTGATAAGCAGGTAGGGTGGGGTGTTAGGAGCGAGTTGCTGATGGCAGCTGGTTACAATGGCTGTGCACAGATTGAGTGCCCATACCTCCCTGCTGCTGACAATGGAGTTCTGATTTTTTAGTTTGCAGACTCGAATGGAAATGCAGCGCTGCAGGTCACTGGACAGATGTGTCTTGGTATTGTTATTACCCCATTGCAAAGTGATGATCAGCATGTGGCACGAAGCTCTGCAAGAGTGATGGGGCACCGCTGGCTGGGGAAGTTGTGCATCTCATAGCTTGGAAATGACAGCAAGTGGTATTTAAAGAAGGGCTCCAAGAGTCTGGATGAAGCATTGCACAAGGCCATCAGCTTTAAAAGAAAATGTTGGGGGAGGTGGTACCAATTTGGGGGGGGGGAGAAGTGAGACTGACTTTGCAGTGTGGCTGATGCTAAGGCTGGACTGCAGATACAAAAGTCAGCTGTGATTGCTGTATGAGCTGAGGACAGGGCCTGTGCTGGCTCTTCAGCAGATAATGGCGCTGCTGAACAAGAGGAACAGCTGGTCTTGTCCTCTGTTACAAGTACAACCCTTTCACTGCCCTACACAACCACACACCCGCTAGATAATTCAATGATCAGGGAATATGTCATCAAATTGGGGGGGGGGTATATGTGGGGAAGGATGAATAACTAAAAACAGGCTTTCCTTTAAGGATATATATTTCTTTATCAGTTTTTGTATTTACTGCATAAAAGGGAGAATACAAAAAGACAAAGGTTCTGTCTCCTCTGGGAAGTCTGCCATTCAGGAGCTAATAGTATTATATTTCTATAATTGATTTCAGAAATTCAGAGGTGAAGCAACATGAATATGAAGAGAGCTGATATTCCTTTGAAAAAATACAACCTTGTTCGCATTATCTACCAATCAGTTTTTCATTTTTTTCTTTATAAGGGTAACACACTAAAGTACTGGCAAATATTACATTTCTTTTATGCTAGCAATGCTCCTTTTCTTTATCAGGGTGATAATAACTTAATTAATGAATCAGAAATACATTGTCCGTCTACGTAAGGTATGGGAAATTTTATAAAGAAAGAATACATTTTTGTAACCAGACAGAAATTATACTGATGCTTTAATAATAGCAGGCTTAACTGCATAAGGGTTATAAGAGCTGATAACTACTTAGCCTTTTTTCTAAGAAAATAAGGGTAAAACAGTGAAGTACTGGCAAATATTACATTTCTTTTCCACAGAATTCATATGCTGATACTAGGTTTATACATATGAGGAACATGAGGTCTAGGAGACTGTATAGTAGAGAGCTCATTTTTAAAAATATAATTTTTGATGTACGTGTTAGATTCAGAAAGTTCCTAATCAAATACTATGGATCTAATATGAGTCTCATAGCCTAGGTACTGTAGGTGCCTTGGTCTGACATTAATACTGAGATCTATAAACTTGAAGAAAATCATATTGTGTAACTAAGCCTCTGCAGGGCCCTAATATGCAGGGCAATGACTTTATCCACATTACCCTTTTGAATTTATTATTAGGACTTGAATACGTCCCATCTATATGATGAGTTTATCTAATACTTTAAGAGGGTTGTTAGAGTGTATTTATGATTATAGTAAATTATTCCTGGATAGTGTGTGAGTTACCCTCTTATAGTAGCCTGTGCTTCATTTACCTCAAGCTTTCCTGCATGGAGATTGTTCAATTTAATAGAAACTATATTGTGCTTTTTAGAGTTGAGTATGGTTTTGTAATTGAATGTTAATTTCTTTGCTTATCTCCTACCTTTTGTACCATTCCTCTACTTATGTCTCTACTCTGGCTACAACTGTTTCCCCATACTAACCAATTTTTCCCCTTTATTTCTACAGGTCTGACAGGACGCTGATGATCTCTCCATCATATAAGTATTGTTTCATGTTTATCCTTCCCTGTCTGTCATGTTTTCTCCCTAAAGAACTATGAATCGTTTGTGACCCCACGTAACTATTCTTATTTTACAAGTACTATTGTATGTCAACCTGGGACCCCCATTCCAGGCTCTTCAGGGTGCAGGTAAGAAATCCCCTACTTATTAACTATGCTAAGTAGGTACACCTTCAATCACAACTCCCCTTTCTGTCCAGTGAGGCCAAGGCTGAGAGAAGGGATTGGGTCACTCTGATGATTCAGAGAAAAAGATCCTGTTTTAATTAAAATGTATTCAATAATAAACAACCTCTAGTCAAAGCTAAAATAACTGTATACATTGACCTGAGATGAGAAAAAACAAAAAACAAAAGCTGGACTACACCCCCAAGCTTGTTTTCTATCTTCATTGGCTTTAAGTATCTATCCCCACAAGCTGTTGGCTCCCTTATGGCCAGCACTGCAAATAAACATAATAAGTTCTTTCTTCTCCTAGAGAAAGGTTCACACTGGGGTCCCCTAAGGGAGCTAACAGCCTTGCAGGGATCCTTCTGGCCAGTGAACATACGAAAACAGGCTTGTAGTCCCAGTCCAGCTTTTTGTGGTTTTCCTTATATCGGTGTAATGCATAGCAGCCATTCAGGCTCTGACCGGAGTTTGTTAAGCATAGCAAATAATAGAGCTTTTATTGTGCATGCTCCACATTTCTGGAATCTTTTCCCCGACTCTGTGCATGTCCCTGCAATGGCCACAGCTTTTACCTGGAGTTAAAAACGTATCTGTTTTTAGAAGCCCTTAGTAGTCCTTGATGCTGCTTACTATGCGTATTTTGTTTTCTTTTTCTGTACTGAGTGCCACTTTGTGTGGCTTGCCTTAAGGATATTTAAAAAAATGGACTGCTACTAATACTGTAGCTGCTATTAGGCATTATAATCCTGTAGATGGACCTGTCCGTAATGATAGATCTAAGGAGATTACTGTACTTACCAAGGTGAGCTGTATCACATGATAATGCCCCCTGCATCTCAAGTCTTGCTACTTATGTATCTCTTTTACTAAAACCTTCTGTTATTGCACATACTGACATATACTCTAGCGCAGAGTGAATTCATTTTTCTCACATTTACGCTTTGTTTTGAAAAAATAAAATTCTCACTGATGCAGTAAAACTGCCACATTTCAATAGCCACATAAATACTGAGTTTGAAAATGTAATCTATTCATCTACATATTCACAATCTGTACCGATTTACACATTTTAATGATGTTCTGGCTGTTCATTTGAAACAAGTCATGTAAAAATGATGGGCACAAATACACACAGTGAATCTTAAATGAGTGCCTGTTATGCTGGGTACTCTGTAAAACGAACCAAGACAATAATATACAAGGCTTACATTAACCAGTCATTAATCAAATGGGCTATTCAGGGACTGCAAGGTTATATTACCTAGTACAACAAAATATGTGATTTATATGGTAAGCAGTTTGTGTATTGTCCTGTAAAAGCACTGGCAGAGGCAATAAAAAATACCACACTGACAAATATGACACATAATGTAGCTGTCCAACTCTGCCTTTTCCAAACTGCCAATCATCTTGGTTAAATGGTTTGAAGTTGCATGACAAAATGTAAAGTTCTATCCTCTGGACACCACTGTGATCATCAAATTCAACAGTAAATCCGTTGGCTTTCTGTGTGTGCTTTCTTCGGTAGTAAATTACATTTCTCTCCCTTCTTTAGTATACTGAAGATGCCACATGCTCATTGGCCTCATAACATGTCACACATGGTGCATAGTTTGAGACAATCATGAGGCCTGCAAGGAATGTACTGTGTAAAGACTTCCCACAGTTGTGATATATGGATCTGCTTGTTGTTCCATTCTCTATTTATCTTTGTGCCTTGTGTAATTTCTTGCAGACTTTGTACTGTATTTGTGCCCATTTTTCTCAGAAATGTTAAGTGATTTGTTGTAACCTATGAAGGAGACTCACATTTAGGTAGTTGTAATCAAGTCCTCTGTAATCAGCCACTGCTTCAGCCCTGACCCCAGAGCTCACTACAACAGGACTTCCTGTGCTCCAGGAAGTACTACCCTCCAGCTCTCAGACAGAGAATTAATTGACCTTCTAATCCCCACTATAACACATCGTGTTATTCCCTACTCTTGTATTTTCTTAAACTAAAACCCACAAATTGAGTAAGGGACTTATTTATATATGGGGAGAGTATAGACACATAAGGCCCTATTCATGATTGGATGGGAAATACATGCCAGAGGTGCATATCCTGCCCGTGTAGCTCTGTGGCCCCAGAGAGGTGAAGGGTGCACGGTATTCACTACCACATGCACCTGCTGGGTACTTGTCCATGGCCTCACTCCCCCAGCAAGTAGAAGTGCGGAGGACATTTCCACAGGCAGAGTGCGCATCCAATTGGATGTCTAGACCCAGGGGGCACATATCGCTTATAGCTGGATGTTACCCAGCATAAGATGCACCCCCGCACCCAGCACTCAGCAACTTTGTGAATGGCATGGAGTGCAGGCATGGCATGGCCGCCCACCCCCCACTCACCCCCAGTGCATTGCTGTCTGTGCGGCCAGCAGATCAGGCATGTAACTGCTGTGCACACCCTCTGTGAATGCTGCATGGGGTCTGCAGGACCTCGCACTGCAACATTCAGTCATAGCGATGCCAGTGCACCCAGTATACATGACACATTGGCATACTGCATAGGGCCCAATAGGTGTATTGCCAGACTGCTGAGCTCCATTCCATGTTGTAATGGCAGCCTGTGCACTTTGCATGCCAGCAGACTTTGCTTAATCCCATTTATCCCCATATGCCAGTGAAAAGCACTGCAATATGGTTAGAGGTGTCCAGGGGAGTGAGTTGCGCATGGGCTTCCAATCAAAAGCCAGGTTTGACTACAGTGTGGATCCACTGCTCCATGATAGCAGGGAACATGGGATATGACAGTCCACCAACAGGACTGCTACTGTATATCATCCCTGAAGGATGGGATTTTTTTGAACATTAAGAACATCTAGAGATCCTGGTTCTTCACCTTCCAGCATGCCATGGCAAGATAACTTCTTTTGATGTGGGTACTCCCAGACCAGAAAAACACCATATCAGGTGACAAATAAGCGCTTATGGCAGGGTCCCCTAGTCTATGGTCTGCACATCTTCTGCATCCTCGGTAGCCCTCAACATGGGTCAATGAGATCTCACAGAGGGTGCAATAGGTGCTGTGTTACTGCCAAAGGGCATCCTAGTGGTCTCTATAATGTGGCGTCTGATCAAAAAGGGGACTACATGCCATATGCAAGCAGAAAGTGAACTCTATGAGTAGGGCCATTAATTTGGGGGATGGCATTGTAAACATCCTCAAGACAGCTCTAGCTCACGATACACTGACTGTTTCAATAGTGGGGAGAAGCAGCAGGATTTTGAAGGTAAGCTAGAGAGAAGCAACAGAATGGTGGCAATTATTTGGCTGCAAATGAGCAACCCACTTCTTAAATTTAATTTCTATTATTCATAACTGCAAATTACTCCTTCTAGCACTGTGAAAAAGAACATCTGTGTCCTTATGGACTCCAATCTGTCATGTAAAGGAAAGATTTCTGTTCTGACTAAGTCATGTTGGTTCCACATTGTCAGCTTTTTTGCAGCTCTCTAAATATTTGACCCCAGAAGCCAGCAAGATTATTATGCCTAGTCTTGTCATTTCTAAACCAAGCCATTGTAATAGTCTCATGGCTGGTCTCTGTCTGCTTCAAGTCTTGTCCCAATCCAACAAATTTAAAATGTTTCAACTTGCATGATTACTCGTGCACACCGCTATGACCATGTGATACCACTTTTTAAACAATTACATTGGCTTTCCTACAATCTTAGGCTCAGTTTTAAAACAACAGTCATTCAAACAGTGCACTGATCACACCATTCATGCTCTGGAAGATTCCTTAGTTGTCCAGCTATTACCGTTATTTGAAGTAGGTCCACCCAGGTCATATTGTCAATATAAGGTTTACTTGCCAGGTGTTCGTTATCTGTTATCCTTGTTTTGTCAGTGTCAGTCATATGAGCCACCAGTCAGCTAAATGGATTAGTTGAATATAGTGGCAATGTTCCAACAAGTGTCATGCTGTCACACAAGTAAGTTGTTCTGATGGAGTATAATGTGAGTTCTTACAGTGGTGATTTGATGTAGGCGAGAGCAGGCAGAAAGGTAGGCAGCAGATCAGATTCTATGGTTACTACAGTAAGTGTAAGTAGAACAAGATTGTTACTTGGCAGTGAAGTTTATGTAGTCAGATGAATTGGACTTGAATGAGGAATAATAAATTTTACATACAGAAGAAAGACAAGTACAGTACAGTATGTTAGCCTTGGCACAGTCCTAGTGGTGTGCAGTGGCCAGCTTGCTTCTTCAAATTCATCTTGTTCTTTCTAGCAGTCTCTGGCACTGCTAAGTATTATACCAAACAGATGATAAGATTTTAGTAAAGAAAAATCTGAATAATATATATCATTAAACAATGACAGGACATAGATCAGGATGGAGTGGTGGATGTAGCCTACCTAGATTTCAGTAAGGCCTTCAACACCGTTCTACATAGGAGACTCGAAAACAGGTTGGGAAGCCTAGGAGTGGGTCCAAAGGTGGTAAACTGGGTAAGGAACTGGCTAGGGGACAGGAGACAGAGGGTGGTGGTAAACTGAATTTACTCCGAGAAAGCGAGGGTGACCAATGGGGTGCCACAGGGATCAGTACTGGAAACAGTCCTCTTTAATGTCTTTATTAGCAACATTGCAGAGGGGCCAGAAGGGAAGGATTGCCTCTTTGCAGATGATACTAAGATCTGCAATAGGGTCAACATGTCAGGGGTGGTGCTGGAAAAAATGAACAGAGATCTAAGAAAGCTAGAGGAGTGGTCAAGGGTTTGGCAGCTAAGCTTCAATGCAAAGAAGTGCAAAATCATGCACTTGGGACATGGATACCCAGGGACAGAGTACAAAATGGAGGGAGTGGTATTACAACCACCAAACAGGAAAGAGATCTGGGGGTAATCATAGCTGATGACCTAAAGGTGTCCAGACAGTGTGACAAGGCAGTGGGGAGAGCTAGTGGGATGCTAGGGTGCATATGGAGGGGTATCACCAGCAGAAAGAGAGAATTAGTGTTACTGCTGCATAGATCACTGGTGATACCTCACTTAGAGTACTGTGTCCAGTTCTGGAGACCACATCTCCAGAATGACATAGAATGACATAGAATAGAGGCGGTCCAGAGGATAGCAACTAAAATGGTGCAAGGTCTGCATCACAAGCCCTGTGAGGAGAGACTAAAAGACTTCAATATGTGCACTCTGGAGGAAAGGAGGGAAAGGGGGGATATGACAGAAGCTTAAAGACCTAAATATGGTTCAAGAGGGAAGCATTTTTCAGAAAAAAAGATGCTCAAGGATAAGGGGTTGTGCTGTGAAGTTGGAGGGGGGGTACACTTAGGGGAGATGTGAGGAAGTACTTCTTCACAGAAAGAGTGGTGGATTCCTGGAGCAGCCCTCCAGTGGAGGCGGTGGGGGCAAAAATGGTAATGGGATGCAAGAGTGCATGGGACTGGCATAATAAAGCATTAGTGGCAGGGAAAGGGGGAGGTTGAGTAGGGTCTACGGTGTTACAGTAGGTAGAGAAAATGGGCAGACTAGTTGGGCCAAGCAATCTTTATCTGTCATCAAATATTATGTTTCTACATATGTTTAAAAACTGATGACAAATCAACTCAGTAGAAAAAATGATAAAGTAAAGATAAGGAATGGTGTGAGGGAAATGCATTGGGTAAAAGAACTGCAGTTACTGATAACTAGCACATGATGCATGCCTGGCTCCCATCTGGCACACATGATGTGTTATCCCAATGGTTATAAATTCTGCAACACAATGAGTATTCATCCATTGTAAATATATTTATCTAAGTGGTCCATTTTGGAGCCCTCAGAGGGGAAGCTCCATAACACCCCAAGGGGGCAGCCTGGGTTCTTGATGGTAACATGTTACTGGTTCAATTAGCATGCAGTGCCTCTACTCTAGGTGACTCCTTTTCAAGGGGGACCTAAAGGTGTTTCACCTCTGGAAAACATATGGTGGATGCAGAGGTTCTTTGCATTACCTATTGTTGGGGATTGTAAGGTCTCTGGGCAATTCAATGGCTACTATGGTAATGATGGCTAGGCACTCTACTCACTGCATAGCCACTGACCTCCAACTTCACTTAATACACAATTCCTTAGTTGTCTACAACTCTTCCATGCCTCCCTTTACACTATAGAATATCTGTTCATGGCATTAGGCTAAGTGAAATAGAGCACTCAGACTTCATATTTGTGAAGAAACAAAACAAGGTTATTTGCAAGTAGTATGCACATGCTATTCATAATACACAATCACATAGCAGATGGTAAAATATAGATGACACCGATTGTATTTTTGTAGTATCTTTTCTCCCCGAAGGAGCGTGCTGTCTGATATAAAACCGTGTTCCAGTATCAGGTATAGATTGGGAATCACCACTCACATTAGGAACTACGACAGTAGTAACAGTGGTGAAACCAGAAGTCAATGGTGGGCATCAAATCTTAAAACACTGTGGAGGTGTTTGCTGAAATTCTCTTCCTTTCTATCTCTATCCTTTTACAAGTGTGTTCATTTACTGAGCTAGTTATAACAGACACTTGCCCTCTAGGCTAGGAGAAGGAGACCTCTCTAAATGGTCACCTTACACAGTACTTCCACTCTCTCTCTAGAGGCAGACATGGACATACAGCTCTATCCGCCGGAAGGCATGATACCACTGCCCTTGACACCTGAACCTGACTGTGGTCCCACTACAAAGACCTTTGAGGACTTCCTAACCCCTCTGGCACCCAAAGACCAGAGACTTACATGGGAGCTTCCAAATGGAGAAGTGTGGCATTCTCTAATAATATGCTCCCCCACACCAGCCATAAGCTTCAAGGTATCTGCTCTCTTCACAGAAGTGAACATGAGGAAGCTTGAGAGGAGTCTCACATAGAGAGAAGCTGTGAGTGCTCCAACTCAAATGACTTATTATTTAAAATTTTAGAGTACTTACCCATCCATGGGTTTCACCTTGCCAGCGGTGGAAGGGCTTATTTCAAGTATCAGCTTGCATCTAAAAACTAAGAAATCCCTCTGAAAATAATGCAGTGACAAGAATGTGAAAAAGAATGTATAAACTTTAAAAAAATTGCAGGCTCATTTTGAGCAGCTGGGGAAAGTGCAGAGAACACTGATAATTGTTTTGATATAGGTCACAAACCAGTAGCACATCCTTAGAAAATGCAGGAGTATAAGACATTTGTTCAAATTTGGTGAATGAGCAGGGATTGAGCTTGCTAACACTCTGATGAGAGCTTCCAAATGGCATCTTTATTTGCTCCTGGCCCAAGTCCTGCATTCACACAAACTGAGGACGTCCAAGAACTAAAAGGATTTCCAACTCAGTGGTTGAACCCCAAAAGAGAATGAACCTTCTTCCACCCAGGTGGTGTCATCCCAGGCCCTAGCTGGACCCCTGGGAGTACAGTAGCACACCACCTGAAATAATGCTCCTTACAGTACATTTCCCTTTGCAGGATTTTAGCACAGCAATCTCTAAAACAAATGATGTACTCTACAACCATGCTGGGCAGAGGCCAGTCTGGGACTTAAATCACTTGACTTCTGCTACTTTCCTCTGGGCTCCTCTATGGACACCCCCAGGCTGTAATTAAGCCCAAAAGCCCCTCAGATAAAGTGCACTGAGGAGGCTCCTTCCTCAGTCTCCTAACTCCCACTCTTCTCTGGATGAGATTCCCTATTTATACTCCCAAAATGCCTTGCAACTCTGAATGGGTCTTGGCAACATATTTACTACTGGGGCCCATGTCTACTTGTTTTCTTTAAAGTGCAGGACATCCTGCAGTGACTTGCCTTCCTGAGAGTTTATTTTCTTGTACAGAACTTTACATACTGTCTTGCTCAAACCCATTGATGTCACCATCAGACCTTGTATCCCAGAGGAGAGACACATGAATCACATGGCTCCAAAAATGTGTACCTACCCCAAAGCCGTTTTTCAGCTATAAATGAGCATAGCACTTGGAAGTCATTTCATGCCAACAGATTTGCACATCTACTCCGGATATTATGTTCTGGTTCAATGGTGTAGTACCAGTGTCATTTACCAGACATATCAGGTCTCAGCTAACATACATGTAGGCAGATGATACAGTTCAATTTGCATCCAGAACCTCCATTCTCCTGCTGTAACAGTCCCTGCAGCACAACTTTGACAATGTTCAGTACTGGTTCTGTACTGACCTGTTCTCTCCTAATGCCAAAAAACCGTCACCATGCTGTTTGGTACCTATCAGTGTCTCAACAGGCTTAGCCTGGATCTTTCTTTTAAAACCCTCACTGACACCCCCTTGAGTCAGTGCCTTGTTTCAAATATCTTGGTGTGCAACTAGACAATCATCTTGACTTCTTGGTCCCCACTAATGACATCATCAAAATGCTACACCCCAAACTCAGTGCTCTCAACCCCCGGTCTGGTGTGAGATTGTGCTCAAAATGATCCTCCTGCTGTTTGACTATGAGGATGTGGTCTGTGGTGGTGCTCCCAAATCCACATTAGTCAGACTGCACCCTATGTTCCACTCCTTCTGCTGTTTTGCTACTGGTTCCCCCTCTTTTACTTATCACTGCTTCCTGTACCATCTCCTCTGTTTCCCATCCTTGTCTTCATGATTCCTATCCCATTGTGATTCCCTTTCTCTCCAAGTTCTGGTTCCTGCGTGCATCCTCTCCTTCCTCTCTGACTTGTTCTCTCCCTTGGCTCCTTCTGCATATTCTCTTCACTCCTCCAACTCTTGCTCCTTCATTATTCTCCATTGCTCTACATCCATTGGTTCAGTCTACTTCTCAGCCTAGCTGCCTTCAAACTGGAACTCTCTTCCTTCCTCCCTTAGACTAGCCTCCTCTTATCTTTCATTTAAGCATCATCCCAGGTATACATTAAACATAAAATATGTAATATTTACACAAGATATACAGCAGTGGGGAATACAAATGCAAAACCGTCTGAAACAACAGAAATACAAATAAATCTCTAGCTGAACTGACCTAAACACGAAGTTCTTATACTAAGACTTTAGAAGAACTTGGTCTAGCACATAGCTTTCCTCTTTTAGGTCACTTTTCCATGTGTTGGCATCAACTTCTATATTCTGACTTCCCAAAATGTTTGAAAGCTTATGAAGATACAGACCCACGTTGCACCCACAATGCACATGGTTTGGGACCATCTCTTCTTTCTATGTGTAACCCCTACCCTGTTGCGTGAGAAGATTCTAAATGCTTAATCTGGGCTAGATCAGTTCTGATCAGTCTTGGACCTGCCTCTTTCGCTACCTATAAAATGTATTACATGGTTCATTTACATTTAAACAGGTTGATGGTGTCCCCTAACTGAGGCCCATCATTAGAGCTGCTCTCTTTGTGTGGACTGGCTAGACACACAGCAGAGAACCTATGGTTTACTGTTCGTGGCCTAGGTAATGGGTAAGGTAGAGTGGCTTGGGAAGTAGCCATGCATGGAAACACAATTTTGATGATGTAAATATTAATTTTAGCTTGGAAATCCTGCTGATACCCATTATTTACTACAAATGCAGCTAATGATATTTCTGCTTGCTCCTATGTGTAGAGATTGATGTAGGCTGAGTAAGGGGCAGTTTTACAAATGGGTTCAATGTTTGGGTTATTTAAATATGGAGGATTTTCCCATGTGGTGTTTGCATTTGGGTTCTGCCATGACTGTGGGGTAGTCTTCCATGTGGGTGTTTTCCATCTTTTCTTCGAAGGTGCTGGTTGTTTTGGAATCTTAGTTTGTGTTGTTGCAGTTTGAAACACGTTTTGCTGTTTGATATTGTTGCTGTAATTTGTGTTTGTATGGCTTGTTGTTCTCTTCAGTTTTTATTGTCCTTGCATCCTGAGGAAATTGAAATAGGCTATTTATATTTGTATTTATTTCTCTTGAAAATATTGTGGAAATTATGTTTTTGTTTGTCATTTTATTTATTTATTTAAAGATTGGTTACTGGGAAAGGCACACTGAGCCGATGCTTATTTTCAGGTGTGACCCAGGATCTTGGGGAGCAGACCACAACAAAGGGAGGCAAATACACATAAAATACAAAATGCCGACTGCTGATGAAAAGCGTACATTGTGACACATTGAGCACTGAAATAAATACACAGTTACATAACAATAAGGTGCAAGGAGCAAAATAGCAGATTTCAACCCAAACAAATGAAAATAGTAATAGCATGAGAGGACAGGTGAGTCAACAAGGAAAGGAGAAGTCTGGGGATTCCACTTGAACGGGAGAGGTTTAGGGGCAACTGCAGGAGGTTACTAGAGACCTGAAAGCATTGAATAATTGTTTATTGATTGCAAGTTTCAGCATTCTGATAAACAGTATGTGCAGTTTCAGTTGACGGCATGTTGTAGCTTACCCACAGTTTTATAGATGTTTTTCTGGTGTTGTGGTTAGTGAATTGCTTTTTCTGGTAGTTCTACTGTTTGTTTTACTAATTTCAAAATGTTTCTCTTATTGTTTTCTCCGGTTTTCATGTTTCAGTACCATAATGATTTTGGTTTGTGGTTGATGTCTGGTCAGGTAGAATGATAATTCTTTGGTCACTCTAGCACAGTGTTCTCTCTCTCTCTCTCTCTCTCTCTCTCTCTCTCTCTCTCTCCCCCCCCATCCCACTGTGCTAGCCCCAACCCCTCAGATTACACCTTCTTCTGCTTTTACCTGCTTGCCTCTGATTCTTTCTCCATATTCCCTCCTCAACCTTCCAGGAGACATCAGATGGGATCCCAAGGGCATGGTGCTTAACGCCCTCCCCACACCTCACCACATTGCTGGATGGCTGAGCAGCTGAAACCTCAGGTATATGGAAGCAATGCTCATAGCAAGTTTTCTTCTGGTGCTGGCATGCGGCACTGCTTACATGGTACTGCAATGGACTAACCCACCACCATCCTTCCACCCATAATTGCAGGAGTAGCCAGGATTATGTGGGGGAAGAGCTCCTCCCCCACAGCCTACTTAACGGTAGCAGCTAACTCTGCTCTGCTTAGAGCGAGTCGCACTCAGTCTCTTTGCACGTAGTGTTGCTGCCGGCTGTTTCCCTTCCCTTCGTTATCTGGCTGTGCTTCCTCTGTTTTTTTCTGCCTGTACCCCCCCTTTCTGTCCCCCTCCCTGAGTCTCCTTCGTTCCTTCCCCTTGTCTGTCATTGCTGCCTGCTTGTTCATTTTTTGGGGGGAAGAGTTCTCTGCTTTTGTGTCCTTTCTCCCTCTTCCGCTTCCTGCTGTCTTAGCCTGTCTGCTGCCTGCTACTTCCTTCTCTTACGTCTCCCTGTTTGTTTACATTCCCTGCCAGGCGTCCTGCTACCTCAGTCGTTCTAGTGCATTAAATTGCCCTACGTTTCTGCCTCGGTCCTGCTTATTCCCTTTCTCTCTACCGACTGCCTACATTGGACTGGATTCCCTACCTCCATAGCAGGTTCCGCTCGGCTCCGCCTGCAGTCGCTCCCTGCCTGCTGAATTCTACTGGCCGCTGCCTCTGGCTGCCTCATTGCCTTCACCTCAGCTGCTGTCCTACTCCATTCGCCTTACCAGACAGTGCATGTTTCTTTCCCTGCAGCTGCCTGCCATTTCCGTGCTGCCTCTGCTCGACTCGGACTCACCTCGCAGTCCAGCTTGATGCTACTGCGGTGCTCTGCAGCTATTACCTATCGTTTCTCCTCAACCTCCATGACTCTTATTAATTTGCAGTTTCTGCCAGTTCTACTCATCATTTCGACTGGGATTTCTTTGGATTTACTCTATATGGAGGTCTCGGATAGTCCGAGTATCTAGTGTCTCCTACTGTCCGCATACAATTTAAACATTGTTTTTACTCCACACAGCCGGCAAGACTTCTGGGATGTGGCTTCTGCTCCCTTACCTTCCCTAGCCCTCCAGGTCTTGGGTTGCCATTGCTGTTTCTTTCTGTGTATGCTGCACTGCATTGGGACTTCTGCTAAGGGACTCAAGTAACTGTCCAATCCTGCTGTTTTGACTCCTGCCTTCTTTCCTACTGACAGTATGCTCATTATGGACTTACTGTAGCCTGATCTTCAAACGCCCTTGCCTGGGCCTAGGACAGCTCCCTCATCGGACATGGCTTGCCAGGCTCAGGATACCACTGGCTACCACATTGTTCCTCTTCTCATATTGCTCCTTCTATCTGTAGCATCTGGACCTCTGGTTCTAAGCTGCTGCACTCTTAGGCAGGCATGGCAGCTCTCCCACCTTCCCTGTACTGTCCAGTCTTGCACTTGTGGTTCGCTGCTTCCGTACTTTCTTTCCCTTCCCTGTGATGACATTGTCAGGTCTCCAGTTCACTCTTGGTCCAATGCTTCTGTTCTGCTTTTGACTGATTTCAAGTTCAAGCATAAGCAACCAAAGTAAGCTCTCTTTACTTAGCAGCTCATTCCTACCTATCTCCTATAAGGCCGCTGGCTTGACTATGATTCATGGACGATTTACAGCTCCTGCATTCATTCTTCTCAAGCATTGGGCTAGCTCTCCTTAGTTTCCATGGATGTTCTTCAGAGCTGCATTCAGACCTGCCTTCCAAATACGCTTCTGAGCTCCATCGGATTGTTTGAAGTGTATCAAGATCTTTGCTTCGATACTCTTAGATGCTCCTCACCATAATACTTCAGTTTCTCCAGAATCCCTACATTTGTCTCCATCTGGACTTCCAGTTGACTTTATTCCATTTGCCTTGGATGAACAACTGCCTTACATTGAAGACCTATAGTTTCCGGGGGATTATTAACTTATCCGGTTGCTGTCTCTTCCGCCCTCAGAGCCAGAAATTCGTCATCGTATTCGTCTGATCTACGCCCTATGAGCCCTGAGGTCCTTTGCTCCTTTATTGCTGTGCCACTATCACCTACTTCTATGACCTGCCTTCGCCCTTCGGGCAGGGAGGTTTCTCTATTGATCACCAGCTTCTACAATCTGCCTTCGCCCATCAGGCTGGGAGGTCTTCCTACCGATCACCAGCTTCTACAACCTGCCTTCGCCCATTGGGCTGGGAGGTTTACCTCATTCTTCTCAACTTCTGCTTCGCCCAGCTCAGAGCCTGGAGATTCCCACATTCTACTATATGCCTACCTGCTGCCATCTCAGCCAGTCGAATGTTCCTTTCCTATGGATTTGCATCTGGACATTTCTTTGTTCTTCATCTAATCTTGGATGCTTTGCCTTGCTACCTCAGCCATGGAATTCCTGCTGCTTCACTTTTCCAGAACGCTTAGGTCTCCTGCAGACCTTCAATATCTTGATGGTGTGCTACCGCTTCTCAGACCCTGTGACAATGCTACTTCATTTGATTCAGCCTCTTTAGTTATCTCCATCTAAGACTCTTTGGGTCCCGTCTGGTTTTCCTGCCTCGAACTTTGCATACCTACAGTTTCGGATGTTATTCCTCTCGTCCAATTGACATCTGCCACGGTATCTTCAATGCGATCCCTGCTATCCTTGATCTACTGGATACATCAATCCTCAGCACCATTCCATTCTCTAGGTCTGCTTTACAACTGCAGTACTCCTCTGGTCTGAACTGCTTCAGGATACATCTCCTTGAGGCCCTGTGCCAAGCTTATTCCTATTAGCTGACCTTCGTAGGTCTGGCTGCATTTCCTGTTACCTAGAGGTACTTGCCTCTCTATGTACCTCACCAGCTGACAGATTGCTGTGCATCTTGTCAAGGGACTATCTACCACGCTTGATTTCTGCCAGCAGACATTCCTGGGTCTGGCTGT
This sequence comes from Neoceratodus forsteri, assembly GCA_016271365.2. Lineage (NCBI taxonomy): Eukaryota > Metazoa > Chordata > Ceratodontiformes > Ceratodontidae > Neoceratodus > Neoceratodus forsteri. Next base: position 971,450,475 of record CM057456.1, on the reverse strand, counting down.
GCTTCCGTACTGGAATTGGCCGCCTCTTCTTCCCTCGCCAGCTATCAGTTCAGCTGCGCTTTCTTCAGGGACCGGTTGCCAAGTCCTGTTCCTTCTCATCTGCCTACGTCGGCGCAATCCTTGCTCCTACTGCCTCTCACTTCGGATTAGCAGTACAACTGTCTTGCTTACTTTTGGGCTCACCACATTCTACTACTTAGATGCTTCATAAACTCGCACCAGTGTCTCTGATTATCCTCTACAGCTTGCCATTATTCCAGCTCAGCTCTACAGCCATTGCCTTCATATCAATTCCTAAGACTATACTTTACTTATCAGAACTGGATTCGTCAGTTGGTAGCCTGGCTCCAAGCCTTCTCATTCCACGTACTTACAAGCCCTCTATTATTAGAAACCTGGAAGTCGTACCACTTCTATTCATCCTGCCTCATTGACGTCAAAGTTTGGATACAACTATCTGCATCTGGTCTCCTGTATTGAGTTCGTCAGTCATCAACTTCATTTACACCATCATACATTTCCTGGATTATGCCCTCTATCAACTGAAGTCCGGAAGACGGTCCTTCATATATCTACTCTCCATCATTCCGAATTGTACATGGATTCTTGGACTCGGTGTTTATTAGGAGGAAATTACTTCACTGGACATTTATAATTCAGTTCTTTCTTAAGCTCCGTTTATCTGGATTAAATTCTACAATTAGAATTCATATTTAGCTGATTAATTAGTTTAATTAGGATCTCTCTACTTTAGTATGCCCAGAAGGACAGGCAGGTCAGTAGCCATGAGTCCTCAGAGGTTTCCCTCCAAGGGGGTTTTTCCTGTCCTGAGTGCTACTGGTCACACTCTCCGGAGTTGGAGGAGGTGATCGTCTATTCATATCATTAAGTTGTCATGTACGACTTCTTCAGCATTCAGTTACAGAACAATCGTTGATATTATACTCTTTTTGGGGCTTTCATAATTCTAATCCAAACTTCCTTCCTACAGGTGGGATACAGAGAAAGGTCAAAACCATCAAATATTATCAAACGACTCATTTCAAGCATCCAAGTGCTTAAGCACAATACATTCTATACTACTACCTAGTAAACATCGTCCTCTTTATGCTGGCCTCTGTATCCAACAACCATGTTCATGATTCAACTATATGTTACAAAAGCACTGAGCTATGAACCACACATAATTGCAGGAGTAGCCAGGATTATGTGGCGGAAGAGCTCCTCCCCCACAGCCTACTTAATGGTAGCAGCTGAATCCCGCTCTGCTTAGAGTGAGTCACACTCACCCACCATCCTCCCCGACACCTCCTCCTTGTGCGGCACTCTTATCCCACTGGGGGGCTTTCATAATTCTAATCCAAGCTTCCTTCCTGCAGGTGGGATACAGAGAAAGGCCAAAACCATCAAATATCATCAAATGATTCATTTCAAGCATCCAAGTACTTAAGCACAATACATTCTATACTATTACCTAGTAAACATTGTCCTCTTTATGCTGGCCTCGGTATCCAACAACCATATTCATCATTCAACTATATGTTACATAAGCACTGAGCTATGAACCACACATAATTGATATACTCATTGTATGCTAGAAACAATCAGGAATAAGGACCTGCACCTGCCTCCATTCCCACATAGTTAAAGCACAAACTGCAGGTGGCCAATCTCCCCTTGATTCAGTACTGGTCACAACATCTAGTGCTCTGAAACCTGATTAGTTGATTACCTGCCTCATCTTTTCCAACGCATACAGAGACTGTAGCACACTCTCCTTTACCATCACTGGTTTCTCAGCCATACTGCACATGCAGTCCAATCTCCCCAGTCTGCCTAGCCCAATCAGTACCTCATGCACCTTAGAAGGTGCGGTATTTCCAGGCAACCCCCAAAAGGCTGATTACAAGGCAACTTAGTTTTTGTTTCCCACATACTGAATTAACCCTGCAACCTCCTGGCTACCACACTACACAAGAATATAAAGCATACAAGGTAACTGGCACCCAGGCGGCACTCCAATCTTACCGGCCCCTTTGTAATTCCTCCACAAGACAAATCCGTCAGGCCAAAGCAAACTGTAAAAAACACCAAAGTAGAGCACACACACCTCATTGATGCAAGGGCACAGGTCTATAAAAATCCATTTTATTAGCAAATGCCACCATTTGCTAATAAAATGGATTTTATAGACCTGTGCCCTTGCATCAATGAGTGTGTGTGCTCTACTTTGGTGTTTTTTATTAATATGAGTTTTAATATGGTAGCACCACTTCCTAGTGCTAACTCCACAGTGTTGTTGCCAAAGCAAACTATGTCAAAGCATCCTTCCACACAAACCTAAACACAGACCTTCCACACAAACCTAAATCACCCTACAAAATTCTGGAAAATAATCAAGTCGCTTTTCTCTCCTCCAGCCCAACCACCCACACCCACACTAAACGTAGATGGCTCCATTGTCTCTGAACCTGGCGAAGTGGTATCTGTTTTTAATACTTTCTTCACTAGTTGCACATCCTCTCTTCTAGCCTCGCTACCACACCCCTCCAAGTATGCTCACCCCCTGAAGACTACATCCCCCAGGCTACCGGCTTCTGTTTCTGCCGGGTTACCCCAACTGTTGTGCTGAAAGCCCTGTGGTCACTTAACCCCTCCAGGGGTAAATTCCCCTCAGGAATTGATTCTAAAATGCTACACCTATCTGCCCCAGCTATTGCCACCCTGCTGGCCTCTCTGTTCAATCTCTCATTTTCACTTGCCAACTTACCTTCCAAATGGAAGCACGCCACTGTCATCCCCCTTCCGAAAGGTGATGACCCTTCCTCCTGAGGTAACTATCGCCCCATCTCCCTACTCCCCATCCTAGCCAAATTACAGGAGCATCTTGTCCTAGAACAACTCTCCTCCTTCCTTGACTCCTCCTCTTTCTTCATGCCCTACCAGTCAGGTTTCAGGAAATCACACTCCACCATTACCTCCCTGCTAAGGATCACTGACACCATCCTCACTGGCATGGACAAAGGGCACACCACCTCAGCCATCTTTATCGACCTCGCAAAAGCTTTCAACACTGTCTCCCACTAAATCCTCCGACTCTCCAAGCTCTCTAGTGCCGGACTCTCGGACGCTACCACTAGACGGTTTCATTCTTACCTGGTTGGTAGATCACAATCAGTAAGAATTGGACCCCACACCTCCACCCCCCTCGCCGTCACTACTGGGGTCCCCCAAGGCACGGTCCTTGACCCGCTACTCTTCTCTATTTTTTTAAATGACCTCCCCTCGGTTTACCCTCACACATCCATTCATTTGTACGCTGATGACTCCGTACTGTATGCATCAGGCCCCTCCTCCACAGAAGTGGCCTCTATACTCCAGAGTGATTTCAATGCAGTACAGCACTGGTTTTGCTCCAACCAGCTCTTCCTTAACTCCAAGAAAACAGTCTCCCTAACTTTTGGAACGCGACAAAGGATCTCCCGGCTCCATTCTACCCCTACTTTCCTCACCCTCAAAGGGACTCCTCTAGAGACTTGCACCTCCTCCAAATACCTCGGGGTCTGGCTTGACCAGCACCTTGACTTTTTCACTCAGATTGACTTGATCCACAAGAAACTGCACCCAAAACTCGGAGCCTTATATCGGAACAAGGACAGCATCCCTCTGGCTACCCATAAGGAAACTGTTCAGAAGATGATTCTCCCAATACTTGACTATGGTGATATAGTCTACAGCGCTGCACCCAAATCTGCTCTATCCAGCCTTGATCCGCTTTTCCACTCCTTCTGTCACTTTGCCCTTGACTGTCCCCCTATGACTCATCACTGCGACCTCTACAAGTCCCTTTATCTAACGTCGCTCCAGGATTGTAGACACACCCACTGCTTTAGGCCACACCAAAATTCTGGGCAAAATCTCTTCCCCCCTACCTCGAATCTGCCCTCTCAGCCCTGTCACAGCCCGCATACTCTCTCAGGAGTGGAAACTCCCAGCATCTCCATGTCCCACTCATGTCTACTGCCAAGGGCCAAGGTGCCTTCAAATACCTCATGCCAAAGCTTTGGAATGCACTTCCTGCAGACATTCGGGAGTTTACCAATACTTCCCATCTAAATCACCTTCTCAAGGCTCACTTCCCCCCATCATGCGTTTGCACATAGGACCACTGATAGGGCTAGTGCCCCAGCTCCTCCTCTTCTATTTTAGGGACTCTAAAATGTGCTGCACCCTACGCTACTTGTCTAGTGCTCACAGCACTCTGCCCAAAGCTAGTAATTACTTCTAAGCTGATCAGAATAAGGGGTGTCACATGCAACATCCACACTGTACTAAGGTAATTTTTGGCTCTTCTCTCTTTTGCCTCTGTGTTTTAATTTCTTTTATGCAATGTATTTGTATTCTCCGCCATACATAGCCATGCATATGTTTATATAGTTGCTCCTGTTCTGTTACACCTCTCTAAGCCCAGACTATTTTTCTGCATTCTGTATATATTGGCTGTACTTCGTATGTTGCCTGTTACTCCTGTAAATTTTTGTCTACCAACTGTTGTATATATTTGTATCAGCATGTCTTGTACATTTTACTGTGACTTTTATTTGTATGCTCCATGTCCCCTTCCCCCAGGATGCATCTGGAATCGAGCAGTACCCCACTCAGTACGCCTTCCTGGTAAAACTCTTAAATAAATAAATATAGTTAGCCCCAACAACTATCATTAGGACTTAACAGTGGGACCTACAGTCATATCCCACTTCCAGACCATCTTGCTCCACATCGACAATTAGATGGGGCAGTATACCACCCATGCTAGATGCCCTGCTCCACACAACAACTAGAAGCAGAACAGCAGCCTGTAGTACTCTGCCCTACAATGTCAGCTGCCTTCAAACTCATGGGTCTTATCTTTTTCTCCGTTTCTAGCTAAGAATATCCCCAGTACCATCCCCATGCACAGCCAGTCCTCTTGTCTTCTACTAAGGCCCTCTGCTCACACCCTCTTGGCCAATACTGCTTTCTCAGCGAGACCAACCTCCCTGAAGTACCCAGGGACTCTCTCCCCCGATTTGGCCTGGAAAGTATCTCACTGGGCAGCTCTCACGTGTACATGGGTATCCAGCCTTGACCACAGTCGCTACTACACTAAATGACTTAGGAACCATAACCATTCAGCCCACCTAAAATGATTACTAATTATTCTCCTACTGCTCATCTCAGGGATTATACACCCCAATCTGAGGCCTGCATGTGGGGAAAACACCACTGGTGGGAAACAGAAAAAAACCCTCTTGATCGTCCACCTTAACACCCAAAGTCTAATTGCAAAATGAGATGACTTCGAAGTCTGGGCGCTTGACAACAATTTTGATCATATTGCCCTAAAAGAAACCTGACTTTCCACCAAAGAGCTCAACCAATCAATTAGTCTGCAAGGGTACAATATATATTCAGGGAAGACAAACTAAGATGCAGGGGCAGAGGTTGCCTACTATATGCCAAATCTCACCTCAAGATTAGTAGAGGTGACCTCACCTTAGTGACTGAGAATACCTGACCCTTCAGCTAGTTTTAGAGGAAGAAAAAATTATCTCAATGGCTGTTATACATGCTCCCCCAGGCAGCTACCCTAAGGCCTTAGAGATGGTTAATAATTTCAGGGGCAGCCTTCCAAAGAACAGGGAAGTGATAATACTAGGAGATTTCAACTACAACTGGGAGGGAAAATAGACAACAACATCAAAGATGTGCTCACAAATGCAAGGCTTACCCAGACCATAGAAGAACCCACTAGACACAACTATAGATCAGCAAAATCCATAACTCTTGACTGGATACTAGTATCTGATACCTATGAGATCAAACAGGCTGGGGTTCTGCCAGATAGCACAAGTGACCACTGTGCAGTTTTCTGCCACTGGAGTGCCAAAGGGAAAAGGTTCCCCTGGTCTTTGTTATGTCAAGAAACTTTAGAAAACTCAACATCTCATTACTCAGAGATGCAGTTAGCAAGACCAACTGGCGTAACTTGGACCTTGCACCCCCAATAGATAATGTGTTCCTCCAATTCAGTAATCTGTTCTCAGAAAGCTGCAATGCACTTGCTCCTCTCAGGAAGCTCCATATCAGAGGAAACTGACAGGATTGGGTCACCCCGCAACTTATCGATCTCATGAGGGCCAGGAACAAAAAATGGAAAGAGTATAGGAAAACATCCTTCCCATCAGCCTTGCTGGGATACAAGCATCTACACAACAGATGTAAATCCATGATCAGAATGCTGAGGCAGGACCTCTTGTGCCAAAAGCAAAGGGAGTTCTCAGGCAGTGATTTCACAGCCACATGGGGAACAATCAACAGCATGTTGGGTAAAAACACTATGACCTACCCCAACCTCTTAGTCACCAGTTCTGGAACCCACACCGATCCCCTCAAAATTGCAGATGAATTCAATGTATATTTCATTAGCTTAGAAAAATTCATCCCACCCAGCACCAGTAATGACTTGCCCCCAGCTACTGGGTTTCAGGAAGATGCATCAAATTCACCGAATTTTTACTTCAAGGCCATTACTCCCAATGAAGTCCTTAAATACTTAACAAAATCGAATCCTTGACCCCTGGTGGGTCTAGATAAACTGGACTACAAGCTGATCAAGTACATGACCAACTTGTTGCACCACCCACTGGCCAACATTTTCAATCACTGCTAATGCACAGGTCAATTTCCAGCCCTCTGGAAAACACCACAGTCGTCCCAGTACATAAGTCAGGAAGCACAGACTGCATCCTGAACTACAGGCCCATCTCCTTACTTGCTCCACTAGGCAAAGTCTTCAAACACATAGTCTTCAACCAGCTCCTTGATGTCTTGAGCAAAACAGAGTCCCTGACACCCACCCAGAATGGTTTTCGCCCAGACTACAGTACGGAATTAGCCTTGGTTGGGTTCATGCAGGCCATTTGCCAGTAGAGAAATCCAAACAGAGAACACCGTGACCTGGAAATAGTGGGTTGATGCTAACCAAACAAGGCAGCCTGCCCCACGCACATTCAACTGTCAAAAGGCAAGGTAGCACTCGGAGCTTGAATCAAAAATGCAGTAACAGCATGTAGCATTCAAAATGAAGTAATTTATTATGCACAGATGAAAATAGCTCAAGCACAAGGTGGTGTCTGAACTGCAGACCCCAGCACTTTGACTCCACACAAGTCTTTCTCAGGGGGTCAAATAGCAATGGTGGTCTTCATTGACCTCACCAAGGCTTTCGACCTTGTGAACCACCAGCTCTTAATTAGGAGCCTTGGGGACCTGGGCTGCTCATTGGAAGTGCTATCCTGGGTTCAGAGTTATCTGACAGGGCTCATGCAGGTGACAAAGATTGCCAACTGTTATTCACTGTTCGACCAGTCTCCATTGGAGTCCCACAAGGGTCCATTCTAGGTCCGCTGTTTTTCAGTTTGATTCTGAACACTCTCCAACAGGCTTGCAAAAGGACTGAAATCCTACTATACACTGATGATGCAGTGATCTTCACAGGAGGTGTCAACACCACTGACCTACAGAGCACCATCCAAACCAATTTTGATGCAGTACAATGAGGGTTCATTGAACACAAGATTGTACTAAACACTTCTAAGACAAAATACATGACCTTTCACAACTCCAAGAAAAAACTGACAGATAGTGTCCGCGCCTCAATCACTACCTTAAATGGGGCAAACATTGAATAAGATCCAGTTTTCAAATGCTTAGGCCTCCGCATTGACTCCAACCTAACTTTCAGTAGCCATATCACTCACCTAATAAAAACAACACACCACAAGTTGGGTGCGCTGTACCAGATAAACCCCTTCCTGCTCGCCCCCCCCCACAAGACACCTCCTTGCAAAATCATTCCTGCTCCCACTTATTAAGTATAGCATAACCCTCTACTCAGCGGCAACTGACACAGAATTCCACAGGGTCAAAATCCTGTATAACCAAATTGCCAGATGCGCTACTCAACCCCCCTGGACAGATCACTGCAAACTTCTTAATAAGGTCAACTTCTCCCACCCCGTCCACCAGAGTCAAGTTTTGCATGGTGGGTACAATGGCACAAAAAATAGCCACGAACAGCACTCCACCTATCTACTACACCTACTTCCATCCCAGAGCTCCCTAGAATCAAACCAGATCAGCAGCAACTGCGCACTACAAAATTCCCCTACTATGAACAGGTGCTGGTCAAAGAGACTTACTTTACCAGTTGCCCTATCTCTACAACTCGCTTCCTCCACATGTGTCTGACCTATCTCTGTCTCTCCCTGTTTTCAAAACCAAATTATGGGACTGGTTACGTACCTCAGATACCTGTAAATGCCTGTAATGTGCCATGTTGCTTAACTTGTTTTTGCTGTCTATCACAGTTTCTGTCTGCATTGTAATGTCTCACCCATGGTATGAATATAATCCTTCCCCCTCCTCCTGACTGCATCTGTCTGATCATCTATGAAAATGGGCAGATTTGTTCATAGCCTCACCAGACATTAATAAACTAATACAATGATTATTTTGGGTGGTTTTTGAAATGGCATTTTTCACAGGTTGCAACTGTGTCTCATTTAAGATTTGCACTGCTTTGATATACAGCAGTTTCAGTTTGATTAGTCTTACATCTTTCAGGTTTACTCCAGTTCTTGTTTTTTTTTTTTTTTGTCTTTCTAAGCATTGCAGCTGTTTTGTTCTGTGTGCATCTGTTGACAGTTTTGTCTCTTGTTTCAGGTTGTATAGTTCCAATATTCTTAACGCAACCCCGTCCAACTCAGGCGGTGTTATACAATGCCAGATCTATCAAGGACAAAACTGCAATTATTGCAGATTTTGTTGGAACAGCTGATCTGGCATACATCACCGAGACCGAGACCTGGCTAGATGAAAATGCTGTCCCCATTTTGGAGGCAGCAATTCCTGCTGGGTTCTCGGTGATTCACCACCCGAGATTGGACCAATGGGGGGGATAGTGGTCTGTTTTAAGACCAAATTGGGCCTCACGGATGTTCCAGTTGAGGAGGCTAAATCCTTTGAATGTACCATGGTAGCTGGTGTGGGTTGCAGGATAGCTCTTGTCTACTGTCCACCCAGGGACGAGAAGCAATTCCTGCAAGAAGTGGTAGATTTCACCACTGACATGGCATTGTAGTTGCCCAGAGTGATAGTCCTGGGCAACTTCAATGCCTGGGTCGATGATGAACTCTCTTCGTTTGGTCAGCAATTCCTCCAGATGATGTTATCACTGGGCTTCACTCAGATTGTTTCTTCAGCTACCCATAATCACGGTCATTCTCTGGATTTGGTCTTCCTCCTGGGGATCGAGACATCTGATTTGGGGGTGGAACTGGTCAGTTGGTCCGATCACTGCACCGTGAGGTTCAATTTTTATGCCCCCCTTCGCAGGTCTGCCCCTGTGGAGATGGTCAGTTACTGTCCTTTATGGGATGTGTGCCCTGAAGACCTGACAGCGGTGATTGACCTCTCGGAGTTTTCTGATGTCAGCTCCAGTCAGAGTTGTTGGTTCTGGCTTATAATAATGCCATTTCCTCAGCCCTGGACTTGATAGCTCCTGCCGTGTTTATCCCCTCTCACTCCGCCCTTGGGCCTGCTGGTTTGACGGGTTCTTGAGGGAATTGCGATGTGTGGGACGTAGGTTAGAGCGTTGTTGGCAGAAATATGCCCTGGCGGTCGATTGCCTTAGTTTGGAGGAGCACTATCAGCTCTACCAATCAGCAATTTCCCCATAAGAAGGCAGAGTTCCTGTCCAGGGAAATTGCTGTCATTCAGAATCAACCTGCTTAGCTCTTCTGAACTGTGGACAGGTTGTGCAACCCAACCTGTCTGCAGTTGCGGTGAGCTTTTTCACAAATTGAGTGTGACGAGCTTGCTCAATTCTTTGCGAAAAAGGTGGCTGACATCAGGTCGGAAATCCGTCTGACTCGCCCTGTGGGTGATGTGGCTGGTTACTGCTTGTTCACTACTCCTTGTACTTCCTGGAGTTCTTTTTACCTGCTGGATGTCGAAGACATTATGAAAATTGTCCAGGGGATGCACCCTATGTGCTGTAGTTTAGATCCGGGCCCAACTTCCCTGATTTTGGGTTGTTATGAGATCATTGGCCCGATCTTGGCTCAAATTGTCCGGTGTTCCTTGGAACTGGGTGAGTTTCCAAGCACCCTGAAGGAGGCAGTGGTGACACCCCTCCTGAAGAAAGCTTTGTTGGACCTGGACACTTTTGCCAACTACAGACCTATCTCGAACCTTTCCTCCTTAGGTAAGGTTATTGAGAAAGTAGTGAGAAAGTAGTGGCAATCCAGTTGGAGAACCATTTGACCATCCAAATGTCTATGAATCCCTCCAGTTGGGTTTTCATAAAAGACACAGCACTGAGACTGCTCTGGTTCGGGTGCTCAATGATCTCCTGATGGTGAGGGATCGGAGAAACTGCCCCATCCTGGTTCTCCTTGATCTCTCCTCAGCCTTTGACACTGTAGACCATGGGGTGCTGCTCGATTGCCTGAGATTCATCTGTGGCCTGTCAAGTACAGTGCTCAGATGGTTTTCTTCTTTCCTTGCTGGTAGAACACAGAGAGTTGTGTCTGGGTTTTTTGATCCTTTCTCTCTGTCCTGCGGAGTTCCTCAGGGTTCACTGCTGTCCCCCATGTTGTCTGCAGTGTATATGCTGCCCCTCAGAGACATTGTAAGATGGTATGGGCTGTGGTTTCATTGCTATGCTGATTATACCAAGCTATACCTGTCTTTTGCTCCCAACCAGACCAGTGCGCTTTCAGTATTTAACAACTGTCTAGCTGAAATCCAAGACTTGATGAATTAGAGTTGGTTGAAATTGAATGCGGAAAAGACTGAGGTTATGGTGGTGGACACGGGTTGTAGGATGGAGAGGTTGAGGATTGATCGGCCCTCTGGAATATATCTGGGGGGTGAGCAGATCCTTACCTCTGAATGGTTGCGTGACCTTGGAGTCATGCTTGACGACAGGCTGACCCTTCGTCATCAGGTGTCGGCAGTCATCAAATCGGCCTTTTACCATCTTCGGAATATTGCCAGGGTCAAGCACCTTGTTCCGTCCAGTGATCTGCCGGTATTGGTCCACGCCTTTGTGACCTCTCGGCTTGACTACTGCAACTCCCTTTATTTAGGGCTTCCTGGTGTTGATATCCACCGCTTGCAGCTAGTGCAGAATGCTGCTGCTAGTCTATTGACCGGGGTACCTAGGAGTTTGCATATTACCCCTGTGCTGCATGATCTGCACTGGCTGCCAATTCAGTGGCAGATCACCTTTAAGGTAGGCTTGTTGACCTACAAAGCCCTACACGGTCTTGGTCCTGACTATTTGAAAGAGCTCCTGATTCCTTACAGCCCTGTGCGACAGCTCCGCTTGGCTGACGAGGGGCTGCTGGAGATTCCGAGGGTTATTTTGAAATCCTCTGGGGCCAGTGCTTTTGCTTTTGCAGCCCCTACCCTCTGGAATTCTCTGCCCCGTCAACTCCGGGAGTGTACGACCATTGGGGGCTTTAAGCAGGCGCTGAAAACTTTTTTGTGGACACTGGCGTTCCCAGAAATATAATGGATTTTACTGTTTTATATTTACTGCAATATTTGATGATCATGTTTTTTAATGTAAGGCGCCTTGATATTTGAAAGGCACCCTATAAATAAAGATTATTATTATTATATAAAATGGATTCCAATGTTAAAACACAGCATATGGATGAGTGCTGTTGGACTATGCAATTTGGTGGTTCCTGATGCGTAGAGAAAGTCATTTTCTGAGTTGGTAAGTGGTTCTGATAGAGATAGTTCCCTTTTCCTTCTTTCTTTTTCTTTTGCTTAGTAACTATAGTTTTTCTGAATTATTAAAAAAGATGTCCTTGTTTCTGTAAATGGAACATGGGTAGGCAAGACTTCTTAAGATAACTGCTTGTTCCAGGTTCACATTTTGAGTCATCATGTATTTTTTGTGTGTAAAAATGTAGTCATATTTTGAGTCATCATGTTTGTTTGTGTGTAAAATGCAATTTGCTAAATGCTTGTCTAATGCTTTTAAAGTTATTATGATATTTTGACATCCTTCTACCCATCATTTGGGCATCATAGTTGTTGTTTTTTTCTTGCAGCATTCTTGTTTTCCTGTACAGAACACACTGTGTTGATCAATGTAGCACTCAATATTCACAGAAAAGCCTTTTTTCCTTAGAAAGCAACTGTAATGAAGCATCATTTCTTTATAACATTACTGGAAAAAAGTAAAATAAATAATCGATAAAGACTGAAGTTTTGAACAAACAATGAGTTGCATGCAGCACTGTTATATAATTAAGCAATAAGGCATGACAGGGTGTATGTTATTATCTAATAACATCACTTCTGGGGTGGGTTGAAGCAAGAGGCATGGCCGAGTGTTCCACCACCCCAGAAGTGACGTTATTAAACAATAACACACATCCTGGAGTGCCATATTGCTATTATACAATGGCTTGGTGTGTAATTTATAGTGGAATAGTTGTGGAATTGAGAGACACGCACAGATTGCTTTGTTTGGAATTATTGTTACTTTTAAAACCTGTGTTTCATAACTCAGACATAAAATAGTTCCTTCAAAGTCAGTGTCAAACGCAGGCTGCATGAGGGGGACTTGCACCAGCCGTGTGCCACAAAATAGGCTGCAGCATGGTGCTAGGGGGCTTGCAGCAGATGCAGGCTGCCATATTCCCATCCCCTACTTTGGTATTCCAAAAATGGTATCATGTCAATTGAGCAAGGGATTTTTGGCAATGCAATTTGGGCAACGGAATAATGGCGACTTCAATATGGACTACTGTTAATATAAGGCGACAGGTACAGACGAGGGACTGCAAATGGATAACCTTCCCCCAGTGTCCAGGTGCAGCATGGTGTTGGAATCGTAGAGATATGTGGGGTCCGTGGGGGTGCTGCTCCCCCATGGAGGGTGCAGGGGCGGCAGACCCCCCCCGCATAACATGGGCACAACTGTGGGTGAGTGGGTAGAATGGTGCAGGAGGCAGTGGAGAGTATGGCAGCAAATGTTTGCTAAATTTTACCATCACCGCAATGTACCGTCACTCTAATTGCAGTCACTCCTCTGTATTCAGCCATATTGCAGTCACTCTGTAATTCTCACTCTAATCACATGGAACCTCCAAAACCCACCCAGAGGGCAATGGTCTAAGGATTGTTAGACCAGCCAAGGGCTGTTCTAATGGTACCTAGAAATCCTCAGGGAGAGTTGTGTACCTGCACCAATGTGTGGCACGCCCCCTACCCCCAGCCCCGATCCTCGATTGTACATATAAATGTCCCCTGGTAGTCTAGGGAACCCTCTTTCAGCCCTGATCACTGATCCCCATAAAAGATATGTCAAAAGCTTCCCTGGTAGCCTAGTGGTCTCCCCACCCTCCCACCACAGTTGGCTGTGCCCCACCACTCCACTCCCCTCCCTCAAGCTCCGATCCTCCATTATGAAAGATTAAAAAAAAATTGGTGATTTAGTGGTCCCCCTCCCTGATGTCCCTATGAAATATGTATATAGATATATGAACTCCTTGGCAATCTATTGCCCCCACCCAGGCCCCGATGCCCCGTTAAGAAATATCAAAAACTCATTGATGGTCTCGTGGACCTCACCTCCCCGATGTTCCTATGAAATATGTATATATACCATGGTGATCTAGTGCCTCCCTGCCCCAGAAGCTCTGATCCTCCATTTAAAAATGTTAAAAAAATCATTGGTGGTCTAGTGGACCCCAACCCCGGTAGGCAGTGTCCCATCACCCTGCTCCCCCATCCCCAAACAGAGCCGACGACTGGCACAGTCCACTGCTCACCAGGACTTCCAGCCACCAACTGAGATCTCAATGAGTGCTGTACTATATACAGTGCATGCACATTGATTGACATAGCTGTCAATCAATGGGCGTGTACTGAATACAGTACTGCGCTCATTGAGAGCTCAATCGGCAGCTAGCCATGGAGGTGAGCAGTGGGCTGTGCCAGTCATCGGCTCAGTTTGTGGATGGGAGGGTAACTGGTTGGTGGAACACTGCCTGCTGTGGTGGGGGGTGGGGTCCACTAGACCGTCAATGATATTTTAACATTTCATAATGGATGATCGGGGCTTCGGAGGGAGGGTGGGAGGCACTAGATCACTAGGGTATAGACAGTATACTTATTTCAAAGGGACATGGGAGAGAGGGTCTACTAGACCACCAATGAGTTTTTGATATTTCATAAGGGGGGCATTGGGCCTGGGGAGGCAATAGATTGTCAAGGAGTTTATATATCTATATACATATTTCATAGGGACATCGGGGGCCACTAGAGCACCAATGATTTTTAATCTTTCATAATGGAGGATCGGGGCTTGGGGGGAGAGTGACGTGGTGGGGTACTGCCAACTGGGGTGGGGTTGGGGAGGCCACTAGACTACCAGAGAAGGGTTTGTCATATCTTCTATGGGGATTGGAGATTGGGGATGGGGCTGGTTCCCTAGACTACCAGGGAACAGTTATATGTAAGCATTCAGAGTAAAATACAGTACAAGACAAGGCAAGGCAAATTTTATTTTTCTGCCGCCCAATCCCAGAGGCTCTGGGCGCTGTACAAAAGACACAAGCTCAATTTACAGGCACAAACTATATCCTCATAAAAATCCCATAGATATATATAAAACCCTCTAAATTTAAAAAGGTCTAATAACACTAGTGTCAAACAGAGTCAGAAAATGCCTGATTAAACAAGTAAAACTTCAGGCGGGTCTTAAAGACCTCCACTGATGGGGCCTCTCTCACCAACAATGGGAGCGAATTCCATAATACAGGACTGGCAACACTGAAAGCTCGATCGCCCTAATCTTGTCCTAGGAATCGTCAGGAGGCCCCTCAAAGAGGACCAGAGGGACCGAACCGAGGCAGCAGGTGTAAGAAGATCAGCCAGGTTACAAGGGCCCAGTCCGTGTAGGGCCTTATAGGTGAGCAAGCCCACCTTGAAGTGCATCCTCCATCGAACTGGCAGCCAGTGCAGCTCTCACAGCACCGGGGTGACATGGCAATATTTTGACTGGCCTGTCAACAACCTGGCAGCTGCATTCCAAAGTACTAGGTAATATCCCGTGACTTTGGCGACTGTGATTGGGCATCTACCAAAATGGTGACTCAATCGCGGCGCCTGTCATTGGGCCAACTGGGGAATGTGGGTGACCGGATTGGGGGGTACGTGAAATAGCGATATCCTGTTGCTATATGCCTACGCGTGTGGGGGGGGAGCGAGCATGCCGAGTGTGGGGTGAGAGGGGACAGATGGGTTGTAGGGGGTGGCGATCTGCTGAGCTGCTTCTGTGGCATGATGAGTGGGTTCAGGGCTGTGGCGGGAATGTAGCTGGGTTCAGGTCTGGGCACATGTGCTTTTTGTTGCGCAGGCCTGAAGTTTAATTTTTTCCTTGTTTGCACTCCCCCGACATGCACCCCCCTGGAGTTGAGAATCCTTAAGTGGGGATGAAGCCCTCCGCATTAAGTGGAAAATCCCAACTCCTCGGTGCCGTTTTGCTGTGCACCAGGGAGTACATTGCCAAAATATTTTGTCACCGATGTGCCGTCACCCTAACGGTGATCGCCTATCGGTGATCGCAGTTATCACATAGATCCATACAAGGCTGGGTGCAGGGACAGTTCTCATATCAGTTCAGCATAGTAATGCTGCACTCACTACCACCACCATTGAAAAGAACTGCTGCTCATACAATTTCCATAAAGTGCAAATTTTATTGAGGTGCCGGTGCAGGACATACCACATGCCTTGACGCGTTTCAGATGACAAAGGAGCCATCTGAAACACATCAAGGCGTGTGGTGTGGTGTGTCCTGCACAGGCACCTCAATAAAATTTTCACTTTATGGAAATTGTGTGAGCAGCAGTTCTTTTCAATGGTGGTGGTGAGTATGGGATTACTATGCTAAACCAACATTTATATGTATAATCATGGATCAGAGCTGGGGGGTGCCCTAGACTGCCAGGGATTATGTTTCTGTATGATCGGGGATTGGGGTGGGGAGGTTCTAGCCACCAGGCACCTGTCCATGGTGCTATTGCCACGTGGCCTACACACGGCTTGCAGCAAATCTTCCTGATGCACCGTTTGTTTGGTGTAAGGCCAAGTTTGCCACAAGCCATGGGACTTTGATGCTGGGACCCTACCCAATAGAGAATTATGCACAGGGTCCCTGGGGCACTGGCAATCTGCACAAGCCACCTTTGGCACAGCTTGCACTGACTTTTAAGAATTGGGCCCTAGGTGTCACTTCCACCTCATGTTCTGTGTGGAAGGGGCACCTCTCACAATGTACGCAGCAAGGCATCAAGTCCATTGTTCAGCCAGAATAACTCCACAGTGTGCCATAGGGGGCAACTATCTTGTGCCTGCCTTACATGATCGGGCACAGAATCAAGTGAACTGTCACTGAGCTGTAAAACATATCTTAAAATCAAACAGCTCATTTGTGTATGGAAATACAACTCATAGAATAGAAAATGACAATTACCATTCACCCACCCCTGCTGCCACATTACTGCCTTCTAAGGAGTCACCATCATCGTTGGGTTCTGATGATAAATTACCTGCAGTTACTCCTTCTGAATGACCAGCTATGGGCTTATAGTTATATGGCTGGATGTTGGCATTAAAACTGCTGAAAAATGAGAAATCGCTTTCTTCATCTGAGGACATTATTTCGGAGGTTTAGTACACCAAGTACTATACAAGGAGCAGTGTAAAATGGGCATGCTTTCACGCAGGAAGAGGTCTTGGCTCACCTGCTTTGATGTCACTTGCAGCCTCATCATTAACAGGCACCTTCACCACACTAGCAGCGTCGGAACGTACCTGAATGAGTTGGGGCAAAATATAAAACGAGCGAATTCACAAAAATTACAGGAAAGTAATAATCAAATGAATAATGATCATAACAATGGAGGGCACTGGTAAGGAATGGTACTATTTTCAAATAATTCACAATGTACAATATGCACATGATCTTTAAGCTTGAACACTGTGGTTGTACTGCTTCATCCCTTTTATGAGCATTACTTCCTTTTCTTCCTGCTACACACATATTGTGTACCTGTAGGTCCTATTCTACCTTTGGTTTCTCTTTCCCTGGTATAGTACCTTACTTCTGACTACATCGGGTCTGAGAAATGTGTTTGGTCAATTTCTCAGGTTGTTCAGGACCTCTTGATATTTGTCACCACCCTCAAGTGAGCCCCCCCGCCCCCCGCTGGTTTACTGTCATTATAAGTTTTGCTGAAACCCAAGGGAGCCTTTAAGATGGTCCCTTAGAAGATGGGTATACTTTTCCAGAGAGCTGCGAATGGAGGAAAGCAACTCCCCTTCATGCTGTAAACAGATTAAAAGGGCTGACCCAGTTGGTTACAACATAAATAACAGCTTTGTTGATAGCATTGTATTTAGCTATAGAACATGCATTATATTCCGTATTTTTATTAACATCCCACAAAAAGTAGTTAAATGCACTAGCTGTGTACTATATTAATATTGGCAGTTTTTATATTTACAGTGTGTATTTACTATTTTTGCCAGGAAAGGTTCTCTGAGCCAATACTTTTTTCCATGTGGGAGCTGGGGGGAAGTAGGAATTATGGCAGGGTGATGTGCACAACAGTTGCAACATACTATATATTGTGTGTGAAAAATGATAACATTGTGGAGTACAAGTGTTATAAATGTCATGGGTAAAGATAGCAGAGATTAGGCATAATGAGGAGGGAATATCACAAAATCACTCTAGGGTCGAGGGCCAGGAGTAGGCAAGAGAAAGAGGATAAGGAAAATAGAGGCAGAGACTTAAAAGGACTTGAGGATATTTACTGGAATGGTAAGGAGAGATCTCAGAAGAGGGATCAGATGAAAAAAGGAGTGTATGGTATGATTGAGACTATTCCCAAGGTGGGAAAACTGTAGAAGAAATCAGTTTGCCCAGCAGCAGTTTTAAAGAGTGAGAAGCAGGCTAGTAGTCAGCAGAGCAGATGGAGAAAGAGAAAGGTAGTGTGGGTAGACCTGAACTAATAGAAAGAAAGGCTGCATGGTGGGAGAGACACCTGCCTTCAAGGGAAGGGCGGGATAGGATAGAGTGAGCAGTTGTGGGCCAATTAAAGGTAAGTGACAGAAAGAATGAAAGGGGGTCCAGTCTAGCAAGGGTAGGTATGGGGAAGTCACTGAAAACTATTTCCTCATAGTCCAAAAACACTAAGATCCTTTTGCAAATTATGTCACAACAAACTGATTTTGAGAAGCAAGACCTCTGGTATGACGAAGGAGGGCAAAACCTTAAGTGGATGGCATTAACGTGGAAGGAATCAAGCAAGATTCTAGTCCTGCCAGACAACAAAACTTCCAAAGTGGAGAAAGTCATTCAAAGTCATAAATGCTGAGTTTTTGTCTGAGTTTCTACTTAATTCTTGATGCCAAGGGTCATTAAGACCTACTTTTCTTATTCTTTTTATTTCTCTTGTTCTCATCTACCATCTGCCTCATAGGCCACTATCTAGCCCCATCATCTGCCTTTGCCCTCCCAGAGGACCCCCATTACCTGTCCTACAGCTTATCCCCCACTGAAGGGCCATCTTCAAGTCCAAAGCTGGTAGCAGAGGGATCCTTTCATGCTAGGTGGACAGGCGGTGTAGGGTCCAAGTGTGCTGAGGCACCATCCTACTTTGCAAGGAGTCATTTTCTCCCATATGTTGGTGGCCCTCTCTCCAGACACTAGCTGTTAACATGCATACAGGCATTAGTCAGACTGCATATTTTCACCTCACACCATCCCTGTCAGTGTAGCTCTACCTGTGAGCCTCCAGGTGCACTGTTGCTGCAGAGATCAGTTAACCTCCCAACCCAAGGAGGTGCAGATCAAGTGGGATGCTCAGAACTACTCCCTCTGCTGGCCCTCAAGCAACCCAGGCATGTTCCTGAACCTGGGTCACTGGCATCATGATCAGCAGCCCTGTCCCACACCAATGGGCCAGCTATGGAAACCTGCTCATTAGCATTGAGCAAGAGTTGGCTGGAGTAGAACCAGAGCTGGACATGGTCAAGAGCCTGCTGCAATGAAGATTTCTGCTCAAGGGCGGAGGGTTCAGAAGCAACTAGTACAGTACCATCCATGTACAAGTGGATATTTGCAAAGATACAAATTCGAGGGGAGTTATAAAAAAATGGAAAGAAGAACTGGGACTAGGATGGAATCCTGGTGAACTCCTGAGGTGATGGGAAATGGGAAGGGAGGGCATCACCCACTTAAATTCACATGTACCTGCCAGAGAGGGAGTTGCAGTACCAACTAACTGAGAAGTTAGATAGTTTCATACCCACAAGACAGTCCACTAGGAGGGGATGAGAAATAATGCTAGAAGCATTTGCTAGGTACACAAAGATTGCACAGTCTTTCACACCCTGATCCATCCCCTTCAGAATGGATTCCAATAGCTGGAGGAATAGGTCAGTGGAGTGGAGTTTGCTGAATTCAGAAGAAGTGGCTGAGGAAAGTGGTGGAGGAGTCTAGGAAGAAAGAGCTGTGAGAGGGCAAGTATTCCCTACACCTTCACAAGGGCAGATGTAGTGAGATGGAACAGTAGTTACCTGGGAAGTATCACCCCTTTTTGGAGTAAGAGAACTTTTGCATGCTTAGTTTAACTGGGTAAAGCTGGAGTCTGCTATGGCAGGAGCAAAGAGGTGAAGAAGTTTGAGATCTAGTTTTTCAGGTGAGGGAGTTTGGGGTCTAGGGATTCAAAAAATGCATGAGACAGACACAAGGGAATCCTAGAGATAAAAAGGAGAAGAGAAGCCGCAGATCAGCTATAGTCTGCAGTGTAAGTAAAAGGTAGGAAAAATGGGAAGACTAAATAGGCCAAGTGGTCCTTATCTGCTGACAGTTTCTATGTATCTGTGTATCTATGTGGTTCATCAAGACTACTACCCATGAAGGAATTTATGAAGACAGCAGTACAGATACTGTGGCAGGAGGGAAGATGTGGAGGAGAGGTAAAGAGTTTACAGTAGGTGTGATGGGGAGACCGTTGTGTTTATCTTTCTATACAAATAGCAATTCCAAAGTGGAGCATAAAGGTTCTCAAGTAAAGACTAACATGGTTTTCCAAACTGATAACAGATGAAAAACATGAAGGCACTATTTTGACCCTCCCAGTGCAGTAGGTGGCCCCATCAGGCCTTGACACACACATCAAACCCTTTTGAGAGAAGGCTACCTGACCCACCACAAAGTGTTACCTGTGCAGCAGAACACTGCACAGCCCCTTTCAAGGCTAGGAGCAGTGGCGTGTGGCAGTACTGACCCCTGTTCTTATGCTTACCAGCTGGCTCCCTGAGCTGAGGTGCCATGCTGGATGGCCAGGAGGGTGTCAGAGGGGGTGAGAGCCAAGACAGCTGTGTTTAGTCACTTTCAAGGCTAGGAGCAGTGGCGTGTGGCAGTATCGACCCCCGTTCTCATGCTTACCAGCTGGCTCCCTGAGCTGAGGTGCCATGCTGGATGACCAGAAGGGTGTTGGAGGGGGTGAGAGCCAAGACAGCTGTGTTTAGCCCCTTTCAAGGCTAGGAGCAGTGGTGCATGGCAGTACCGACCCCCATTCTCATGCTTACCAGCTGGCTCCCTGAGCTGAAGTGCCATGCTGGATGGCCAGGAGGGTGTCAGAGGGGGTGAGAGCCAAGAGAGATGTGTTTAGAAGAATGAAGAGAACTGGGAGAGGGGAGGACAAGGAGTTGTACACAAAGAGGGCCAGGGAAGTGACCAAGTTGGTAAGAGAGGCCAAGGCCGCCAAGGAACTGAGGCAGGCTAGTGCATAAGGAAGGGGAGGAAGGAGTTTTTGAGTACGTAAGGAAAAAGGAAGTGGAAGGACTGGATTGTCCAGATTAGGAAGGGTGAGGGTGGGTGGAGAGGGAGGGCAACAGGCAGAGGTGCTGAATGAATACTTCTGCTCTGTGCTCATGAGGGAGATAGGAGGACCGCTACCTCTATAGACTGGAGGGGTGGGGATGAGGGGGGAGGATGTGACTGCTGAAGTGATTCATAAAAGCAGGATATTGGAAGGTCTGAAGTTTCTTAGGGTGGACAAGACACCAGGTCCTTGATGGCATTCACCGTAGGGTGCTGAGGAGATGGCAGAGGTGCTGACTGGGCTGCTGGCTGACCTGTTCAACTCCTCCCTGGACATGGGATGCGTACCACAGGACTAGAGGTTGGCTCATGTGGTGCCTATCCACAAGAGCAGCCCAAAGGATGAGCCAGGCAACTACAGACCTGTCAGTCTCACTTCCATAGTGGGTAAGCTAATGTAGTCCATCTTCAAGGAGAGACTGGTAACCTTCCTGGAACTCAGTGATCTCCAGGATGGGTGGCAGCATGGTTCATCTTGGGTAGATCATGCCAGACCAACCTGATAGAATACTATGACTGGGTGACAAGGGAACGGGACAAGGGCCATGCCGTAGACATCCTATATTTGGATTTCAGCAAGGCCTTTGACTCAGTACCTCATGGGCGACTGGGGGCAAAACTGGAACACATGGGGTGGGGGCTAAGATGGTTGGATGGATCAGAAATTGACTTGGGGATAGACTGCAATAGGTGGTGGTGGGGGGAAGAACTCTCATCTCCCAAGGTAGTGGTCAGTGGTGTGCTGCAGGGCTCTGTGCTGGGGCCGGTGTTGTTTGGACTGTTCATATCAGGTATAGAGCAAGGAGTAGAGAGCAGAATCAGTCTGTTTGCAGATGACACCAAGATGGGAGCTGTACTGGATGACATAGAGGGGTGGCAGAGGGTGACCGCATCAGACTGGAGGAGTGGTCAGAGAGGTGGCAGCTGGGATTTAAAGCAAAGAAGTGCAAAGTTATGCACATTGGAGTGAGGAACCAGAGGAGGGAATATTGGCTGGGTGGGGTGAGGTTAGGGGTCCATGAGGAGGAGAAGGACCTGGGGGTCATGGTAACAGGGAGCATGAATAATTCTGCTCAATGCAAGAGGGTGGCAGCTAGGGCCAGTAGGATGCTGGGGTGCATCACACATGGATTCTCATCCAGGCATAAGGAGGTGATCCTGCCCCTTTACTGGTCCTTGGTCAGGCTGCAGTTGGAGTACAGTGTGCAGTTTTGGTGACCGTACCTGAGGAGGAACGTCAAGCTTCTAGAGGGGGTGCAGTGCAGAGTGATAAAAATGATACAGGGGATGGAGGGCAGAACCTACAAGGAAAGGCTGGGTCACTTGAATTTGTTCACCCTGGAGGACAGAAGGGATGGGGGGACATGATTGAGACCTTCAAATACTTGAGGGGGATCAACAAATCTGGAGCAGAGGGGCTGTTTAAGCAGAGGAAGGGAAGGGACACAAGGAGGCACAGACTGAGATTGGAGGGGGCAGGTTCAGGAAGGAGATGAGAAGGCATTCTTTCATGAAGAGGGTTGTGTCAAAATGGAATGCTCTGCCTGAGAGGATGGTGGCATGCAGGTTGGTGGGGAGTTTCAACAGGGCAAGGAAGGGGGTGGGGTAAAATGCACTAAGCAGTCCCAGGAGGTGAGTGAGGCAGCTGCATATAGGGGTGCTAGCTGCACATGCAAGCAGACTTGATAGATCATAAGGCCTATTTCTGCTGGCAAGTTTCATATGTTCGTATCCCTGAACTCAAGTCACCAGCATAGGAACACAAATATTTGCTGGGCTAACAACTGCCGCTGCACATTTCATCATACAATAACTTTTTGTTTTGACATTTTGACCCCAAATTTTCAGCAAAGCCTTTTTATGAACACTCCCCCCCCTCCACCTTCTACACATGACATCTGTTAATTATGAAATATAGGCCAGAACATCATTTCACACTAC